>CM028130.1:97967500-102967500 GCA_016271365.2 Neoceratodus forsteri
CCACCTATGGATACCATTTTATAAAACTGGCAGCACAGGGCCCACCTGCACTATGTCTCTACACTTATGTGTGGTGGGGAGCACAGAGCCTAGAGGGCCCATGCTCCCACCTATGAATACAATTTGGCAAACCTGGGAGCACAGGACCCTCCTGTGCTATGCCTCTATATTTATGGGTGGGTGGGAGCACATGGCCCAGAGAGTCTGTGCTCCTACATATGGATACCATTATGTAACACTGAGAGCACAGATCCCTAGTGTGCAATGCCTCTAGGCTTATGGGTAGGTGGGAACACAGATCCCAGAGGGCCCGTGCTCCCACCTATGGATACCATTTGGCAAAACTAGAAGCACAGGGCCCACCTGTGCTATATCTCTCTATGCTTATGAGTGGGTGGGAGCACAGGGCTCAAATGGCCAATGCTCCCACATATGGATACCATTATGCAAATCTGGGAGCACAGAGCACTACTGTGCCAAGTCTTTAGGCTTATATGTAGGTAGAATCGCAAGGCCCAGAGGGATGGTGCTCCCACCTATAAATTCCATTTTGCAAAACTGGCAGCACAGGACCCTCCTACAATATAGCTCTGTGCTTATGGGTATATGAGAGCACAGGGTCCAGAGGACCTGCACTCTCACATCCGGTATAGATATGAGTAACATTACACTTTCTCAAAATGAAGGGAAATTCACTGCAGAAAAACTCCATTAATGCATCAGTTAGGGTTGTCATTACAGTGGCAAAAGTTTGGAAATTCTAAGCTAGGGTTACCAACCCTACCCACCCCCACCTCCACCATCCACACACCAACAAGCATCAGGGTGTGCCTTGGGGTCACTGGGTCTAACTCTCACCCCATTCTCCTATACTGTACCATCTCAGTTTTCTTACAAATGGAATGGGGTGAGAGTTAGGGCCGATGACCCCAAGGCACACCACAACACCTGTTGGTGTCTGGAGGGTGGGGTGGGGGGTAGGGTTGGTAACCCTAACAATGAATTTCCAAACTTTTGTCACTGTAGTGACAGCCCTATATGTATATTTTTTCTTTATAAAAAAAAAAACTTAATGATCAGTTAGGGTTCCAGTTAATGCCACAAAATTAGAGAAATGTGTTGTTGGGTTTACAACCCTATCTCCCCACCCCAAGCCCCCAAGCCTCAAATGGAAAAAAATTAGGATTTGGGGTCTCGAGTCTTGGCAAATCAGTGGTGGAATTTTCCTTGGGGTTACTAACTCTAAGGTTTACCCCTCCTCCACAGCACATAGTCTACTGTCCAAAGCAGAAGATACAGCTCCAAGCAAGTGCAACATAGTGATACACTCTTCAAATATAGAGAAGTATGTCTAGCCACATGCTGGTGACATACTGTATTGTGCCCTTCTTTCTGCTGGCCCTGCTTGAAGAAACAAGATCACATCTGCTGTTGTTTGTTCAGGGAACAGGGTGGACATTAAGGTTGACAACCACAAGGAACACCCCCTCCACTGATCTGCCAAGATTCCAGATACCCAAAACCCTAATGTTTTTTCCTTTTGCTACTTGAGGTTTGGGGTGGGTAGTTTAGGGTTAGAAACCCTCACATCACATTCCCCTGCTTTTGTGGCATTAACTGGAACCCTAACTGATACATTACCTATGTTTCTTGTAAAGAATTTCCTTTCTTTTGAGATAATGGAATTGTATCCTCATTCATGGACCTGCATGACCAGATGCAGACATATAGGGCCCTGTGGGTCCTATGCCAAGGAAAAACTCAATCACCTACAAAATTGCAAGACTTGTATTGGAATCCTGAGAGTTCTGTGTGGAGTGATATTTTTACCTGTTTTTTAATGTCTGGTTGGCTGGTACGTTAGTGGCAGTTATGCAAAAATTACCCAACAGCATAAAACAGCAGCTAACCAATCAAAACAATGAATTTTTAGACTCCTTTGTATAATTCAATATTTTGACCATAAAATCTCAGCATAGTATTGTTATAACCCCATCTCATGAACCGGTAGGTGAAAATTCTGGAATACTGACTGAAACATCATTTTGTGCCATTGCAATATCACATTGTGGCCATGATTTCAACAATAAAAGCTATTACATTCATGAGGTGTGAAATGGCTATGTTAAAAATCTAGAGTCAAAATTTTGAAAATTACCAAAATTATGAGAGTGCATGTCAAAATTTCAATATATGGTCACAACTTTGTTGTTTTTCAGAATTGTTACCCCAAAATTTCAAGATAGCCTTCTCATGACCCCAAGTCATGAAGACAGGTGGATACATTTTTCACAAGCCACCTGAAAGGTGATTTCATGCAGCTACCATAAAATCACCTTCCAGAATGGATTTGCATGTATTCACCATCATTGTTCATAAGGGAGAGGGTCCCAAAAGGCCATGTTGAAAATTCTGTGAAAAAAAATCTTCAAACACCATTGAAATACATTAAACCACACTTGGCTTATATTCTCACATTGCAGTTACCAGTTCCAGATGCAAGATGAGTCTTTGTCAGAGAGCGGATGTACAGCATGGGACCTGTTCAGGTGAGTGAGAGTGTGTGGGGGGTTGTGGAGTGGTGGCTGCTGAGGGTGGTTCTGGTGGAGTGGGTGTGGGGTGCTTGGGAGGGTCAGTTTGCTGATTGACCATTTCCTTTTTTGCAGGCTCATAAAAAAAGATCAACAAGGGATGGTTTTCTTTATTATGGGGAGACAGAAGCTGACATTGGGGATTGTATTCCACAGGGTCAGGAAGACCTCTGATGGAACTGGGGGTGGGAAAATTGATGTAACCACAGTTGAAAAGGGGAAGGGTGACCCGGAAGAGAAGCGGGCAAGAGAAGCAGAATGGGGGGTAGGCACTCTGGTCCACTTCATTTATAGATAGATAGATAGATAGATAGATAGATAGATAGATAGATAGATAGATAGATAGATAGACAGACAGACAGACAAACAGACAGTAAGATAGATAAACAGACAGACAGCTGGCCGTGTGGCTGGAGGCAGACCACCAATGGACTTCTTTTTGATAAAAAAATGAAAAAAGGGTGGCCACTAGGGGCACTAAATAGGATGGCAGCTTAAAGGTTGGCTCCACAACCCAGAGGGAAATATCCTTTAAAATCCTTTTTCTACCAGCTAGTATTATATCCTCACTCTACGGTAACTTGTGGGGTAATACTCAAGCTATACTAATCTAGCTTCCTCGATACAAAAAGCCTTCATTTGCTGTGTGGAGACTGCTATTTTACTGAAAATTCTTCTGGACAAGGTAGGCCTGAATATATGGCTGAAGGTTGCTTGCCACAAACCTGGGAGCAACCGTCAGTTGAGGCAATGTTTGGCCAACTCATTGCCCAGATGGCACAAGTCATTGTGGCAACTAATTGAAACACCCAAGTGATTCAAAGTTTAGAAGCCAGGATGCTGCATACCGAACAGTGGGTCTTGGTGACGGAGGGTCATGTTCAGGACTTAAGGGCAGAATTAAGAGATCAACAATGGACCATACAGAAGCTGCACAGTAAGATGGATGACCTCGAGAATCGAGGTTGCCATAATAATCTTCCCTTCCTGGGCTTCCCTGAGCATGTATAAGGCAAAGATACTGAGGGATTTCTACAATTAGCCATCGCTGAAATGCGGCAGTTGGACCCATTGATACCGCTCCAGGTGGAATGCGCACACCGTACCTTAGCCCCCATGTCTCAGGCCCAGGGCAGATAATGACCTATCATAACCCGATTTATTGATTTTAGGGACAAAGAGAAAGTCCTAACTAGAGCTCGTGAGTTACAGCATACAGTGTGGAGATCGCATAGGATCCACATGTTTCAGGACTTCTCTAAGGATCTGTTGGACAAACGCCAAGCATACTCTGAGGCATGGCATAAAATGCACAGTATTGGACTGTCCTTCTCCTTGCGTTACCCAGCCATGATGCGGGTTATACATAATGGGGTCCCAAACAGTTTTGAATCTCCTGATGCACTCATGGATTTTTTATGGTGCAACTGGCCACTAGAACTCACCACTATTACCCCAGGAGCCCCTTTGGCAAAAACAGCTACCGACGGGTTGGATTGCCATTCCCCTCCATCAATGAGCAGGCCTGCAGTTTGGCAAGACCTCAGGGAGCAACACTGGGAACTCCCCCCAAAAGCACACTGAAAGAGACAGTCCTCAAAAAAACATGGCCGCCAGGAGCATCCTTCAGAGAGTGGCAAGATGACACAGAGGAGGCCATAAGCATGGACACTGTTGCTCCAGATCCATTACAGGCCTACCACACCACTAATAGATGTAAAGTTTTACACCCCAGCTCTCTGGGTCAACACCCAGGCATTGTGGATTCAACTGAGGAAGGCAGGCCTACTCCTATGTTGCAGCCCAGCTACCTGTCCCCATCAGCAACTCCTCACCAGCCAAAGAACAGAGCTACAGATAGCGGAGGGCAGCATCCACCAAAGGCTACGAGGGAGGCCTCCGCTACCAGCGGAGATCTCATCTTCAGTGTGAACCATCCTGAGCGCTCTGCATCTCCAGGGCAATCGATCAGAGAAAACCCACCGGTGTGGTCAGATAAGTAGTCATCCTTCTATTTTCTTTCTATTCCTGTTCTTTTAATCCCCCAGGGAGTTGTAGGTATGGGGCGAGTTTGGGGTGTCTAAATTGATCGTCAGTGGACAATCTCCTTCGCTGACCCATCTGCTACCCTTTCTGCATGTTACCCATGTAAGGGAACTTTCGAGCCCCTTTTCACCCCAACCTTGACCCCCAACTTGCACTGCCATATGGCAGAGAAGATACCTCACTCCTATACTGGGAGGAATTCAATGAGGCCTACCAACAAGCTCTCAGTGGACGTCCTGATCAAAGGTCCAGACACGTTTAGATGGCAAAGAAGGCCTTTTTTGTACCATCTGATAAAACAGCAGAAATTTTGTGTGTTCTACCTCACTTACTTGTGTGTGGGGGGGGGTGAGGTTCGCTGAGAAGCTGTGTCATATAATATGAAAGTATTTGACAGCATGCGTCAACTGTTGTGCTGAATGGGTAGCCAGGATGTGTTTTATGTGAGGCCATAAGTGGTGAATGGCATAGGCCTGTGCCCCCTGGTATGTTTTTTATTTTTTTATTATTATTTTCTATCAAGGGGAGATCTCCCAGCCCCCACATTGGGTGGCTTACAGTACACTCTTCATAGGTGTGACGAGCCTGACCTGACAAGATTTTTGTTGTGAAAACATGTTTGCACCTTTCAGCAATAACCCTAGGCTTACCGAAATAGTAGGCAGTTCCGCCTCACTTTCTTTCCTGCAAACTTCCACCTCATTAGAAGTGTTGTGTAGTCCCATTTTAACTACCCCAGCTTCTGAGCTACACCACTGGAGCAGCTCTCTCAATCCTCTGGGGTTGCAATAAGCCACATGGTCCAACTTTCTTATTGGGTTGCTCGATTCTCTCAAGGGGAAACCTCCCCCTCTGCACTCACCGTAGTTCTAAGGAAGGATGGAAACCACTTGATAACACCCTGGGAATAGGGTCTGACCTACAGCAGGGCTCTGCGGCTGAAGAGATGCCTCTATATCCCCAAATTGCATGGTATGCTGTGCACAATGTATATAGTTTGTTAATGTGTTTATGTATGTTTGTTTCACAAGAGACACACACAGATGTTTCATTATTTTTTAGAATAAGGTCATCTGATAGGGACAGGGTATATGGGCTTTACCCACCCTCTCCATATCTGGTTGCGCTCTATAGAAATTTGCCTCTTCTGGTTGGGCTGCCCTCGCCTCCTATCTGTTGGTTGTTCTTGATATATCTCTTAGTTAAATATTTGCTCCCTATTACTAACAGGAGATATCACTTGTCTGACATGGAACGTCAGAGGGCTTAACATCCCAAACAAGATAAAGCAAGTTTCGAGCCACCTTAAGAGACTGGGAGCAAGGGTCGCCTTCCTGCAAGAGACTAAACTTACCGGGGGGGGGATCCTGAGAGACTGAAGAGTGAGTGGGTAGGTCAGGTCATTCATGCCTTGGCCTCCTCTAGAAAGAGAGGGGTGGTGATTCAGTTTCACAAGCAACTACAATGGAAATTGCAGAGACAAGTGAGAGACCCTGAGGGTATATGGGGGGTTGTACTCATGGATACAGGGAAGGGCCCTCTGATCCTGGGTAACATATACACTCTGAATGAGGACTCACCCTCCTTCTTTCACAAGTTGGCCCAGGTGCTGGGATCTATAGCTCCAGAAGACACCCCCATTTTGTTAGGGGTCAATTTTAATCTTACTCTGGATGCTTTCCTGGATAGATCACCTTCCAATACTGAGGCCCATTCCAGGGCTGTAATTGCAGTGGCTCAATTACAACAAGATTTGTCTCTTATGGACATCTGGAGAATATTTCACCCCTCCCAGCGAGACTACGCCTTTCATTCTTCAGTACATAGTTCTCTTAGTAGAATAGACTTCTGGTTCACCTCTCTTACTATTACTAGTAACACTGTTAATACACTTATTCATCCCTTAGTTATCTCGGATCATTCCCCTGTGCATCTTGCCTTCACATGGGGCCCCCCTCTCCCTAAGTCTCTGGCATGAAAGCTGGACTCATTGCTACTTCATGACCCAGACTTTCCCCCTTGGCTTCAAAAGGAAGCAACAGAATTTTTTTGGCATAACTTCATAGCAGATACCTTTACAGGCACCACATGGGAGGCATTCAAAGCTACTCTAAGAGGGGCGATAATAGGGTATGCGAGCTGGTGCTGAAACAGGAGGGAACAACATTTGACGGGGCTTGAATGACAACTCTGTGAAGCGGAGCTTGCTTTTAAGGCCCTTAGTGTCCCTTCCCTTAGGTCAGAGGCAGGTCACAATGTCACCTCTCTAAAGATGCAAGTGAACAAGCTGGTCTCTAGAAAGGCAGAGATTTTGATCATTAGACTCAAGCATAAATATTGGGAAGGTGGAGAAAAGTGGGGTAAACTGCTGGTATACCGTCTCAAAAAGCAGCAAGTCAAAAGTCATATAGTGGCTTTAGAGGATGCAGGGGGTAGGACCCAGACCTCGGCACAAGGTATTAATCAAATAATGATGGATTTTTACTCCTTGTTATATAAATCCTTCAGAGTCCCAGACCCCAAGGGGGTCTGCCCATTTCTGGAGTCCCTACATCTCCCCAAAATCTCAGAAGCCCAAGCTAATGCCCTAGATGCCCCGATCTTAACCCAGGAGGTGGCAGACACCATCCTCTCCCTTAAGAAGGGAAAGGCCCCAGGAGGGAATGGTTTCCCTATTGAAGTGTGGCAGCTGTTGCATCCCAAAATCTCTCTGGTATTGCAACGAGTATTTACTGAGTCATTGCAAACAGGGTCTCTCTCTTCACCTCTTAGGGAGGTGACTGTTACTATCTTACCAAAAAAAGGTAAAGACCCTCTTAAAGCATCCAGCTACTGCCCTATTTCATTATTGAATGCTGATAGCTAGATGCTGGCTAAGATACTAGCTAATAAACTTAATCCTCTCCTTCCTAGTTTGGTCCACCCATTTCAAGTAGGCTTTGTTAAGGGCTGCTTTAGCGTGGACCATATTAGATCGTTGGTAAATTTAATCCATTAGGCCCAAACATTATCTTCCCCCGCTGTTGCCATTGCAATAGATTTTGTAAAGGCCTTTGATTCCCTAGAGTGGGACTATGTCCAACAAGTACTTTGCACTATGGGCTTGGGGGTGGGGTTTCGGGCCTGGAGTGGGGCAATATATTCATCCCCAGCTGCACGGATAGTCACCAATACGATACTGTCTCCCCTATTCATACATAGATACATAGACAGTGTCAGCAGATAAGGGACTATGGCCCACCCAGTCTGCCCATTTGAGCTTGTAAGTTCAGTTTATGTTTTCCTAGAAGTCTGTTGCCCCTTACCCCTGACCTCCAGAATTCCTTTATGTCTATCCCATGCATTCTTAAATCCCGTGATTGTTTCAGCCCCCACCACTTCCTCTGGCTGGGTGTTCCACTTGTTCACCACCCGTTCTGTGAAGAAATTCTTCCTCATGTTTCCTCTGAATCGTCTTCCCTCCAACTTCATCCCATGCCCTCTAGTCCTGGAACATCTTTTTCACTTAAAAATAGTGTATTCCTGCACCCTGTTCCTCCCTGTAAGATACTTGTATGTCTCTATCATATCCCCTCTCTCCCTCCTCTCCTTCTCCCATCAGAGCTGCCCACTTTCCTCAATACTTTTTGTATTGGCAGTAGAACCTCTGGCAGCTACTATTAGGCAAAATCCTCTAATTTCTGGGGTCCAGGAGGGAACAAGGGCATACCCTACTCTTATGTATGCGGATGACCTGTTACTCCCTATAGCTAATATCATCACCTCCCTCCCTTACTATCCACCTTGTCAGATTTCTCTACACTTTCAGGGCTCAAGATTAACCAGGCCAAGATGGAGGTCCTACCTTTAAACTCTAAGTGTACAGTACCTCTCAAATGGTTACTCAGCATGGGTTCCGATGGGCTCCGGAGGGGATTACCTACTTGGGCATTACTATCTCTCCTAATCTACATAAAATCTGGGACCTGAATATGAAACCACTTTTTGCCTCTATTCTTACAGTACTGGACAGATGGAAATCTCTTCGACTGTCGCTTGTAGGTAAAATATCCGCAATTAAAATGGTCACAGCATCAAAAATTATGTATCTTCTCTAGGACATTCCTTTGAAAATACCTCATTATTGGTTTACTAAGTTAGACTCCCTGATGGGATCCTTTTTGTGGGAGGGTAAGAAACCTAGGTACAGTACAAATATGCTCAGAGCTCATTGGTTGGAAGGGGGCTGGGGCCTTCCGTGGTTAGAGGGGTATAAATGGGCCTTTCAGCTGGCTCAGATGTTAAAATGGTTCCTTTTCCCTGAACACAATGCTCCCCAGTAGCTGAATATGGAGAGAGAGGTATGTCAGCGTACTCACTTGGTACTATTGTTATTTAACCACCCTCCTAAGGGCACTCGCTCTCATCCTACTATAGGTCTCTCTCTCTGGAATATTGGGCCAAGGTGCATAAGAAGTTGGGCGTCTCCCCATCTCCACTAAGACTTACCCCACTATGGGGCAATAATGAGACTACCATCAATAAACAACCAATTGCATAGCCCTCATGGGAACATGGTGGTATCTCATTGCTTCGACATATGCTGATTCCTGGTACAGATACCCTTAATTCATTTGAATGCCTGTGGAGCTCTGATGGGATCTCTCCCAAAGACCTCTGGCAATTCCTCCAAATAAGAAGTGCCATTCTTACATACAGGCATAAGCAGCACCAAGAGCAACAAATCTCCCAGGTAGAGTCATGGCTGGCCCTAGAAAGAGGACAGTCAAGCCGGGTATATGTGCCCATTTGGAGCACCATCCCGTCCCAAGCAGAGGAATCTAAGCATAACTGGGAGAAAGCACTGCATGCCCCTATTATGAACCTGGAGTAGAAGTCTTGCCTAAAACTAGCTCACGGGGCATATCCTGACACCAGTAGTCAATTAATACAGATCAAGATAATTCATTCCTGGTACAGGACTCCAGTAGTCCTCGTCAAGGCAAAGCTGGCTCAGTCTGACCTGTGTTGGAGGTGTCAGGGACTCTCAGGTGACCTGTTCCATATACTTTGGTCCTGCAGGCTGATCCAGCCCCTATGGCAGGCTACCTGTGAGATGGGGTCCAAAATACTTAGGAAGCCTGTGCCTCAGTCCCCTGAGTTGCTGTTACAGTATTAGGACTCCAGACCCCGGCCCCTCACCGTCATCTCTCCGAGTTGAAACTACTTCTGACACTCAGTATGCAGATTAAAAGACTCCTACTGTGTAAATGGTGGTCCCAGATAATCCCCTCCCTGGGGGAGGTACTTACCTCCATGGCTCAAGTTGCCAACTGGGCCAGAATATCACATACTGTGACCAATACCCTCTTTAAATATACTGCCCTCTGGACTCCCTTCCTTCTGTTTTTGAAACCTGGGGAGAATCAGCTGAATAGAGCACAACCATAGTACTATAATGGTCTCCTCTCATGGTGCATTTAGGGGCAAGTTCTGGAGAGATTGTTACTGAGTTATAGGGGACCCTGCTGTATGGATGACATGGTATAATATCAGTAAAGGATAGTATCTTCTCTGACAATGAAAACCTGTTTGCTTTGTGTGTGTGATCTCTTGTATTTTGTAGGTGTAAAGTAGAGGACAGCGGCCCTGAACCTCTCATAATTTCTGATGCTTTGTCAAATACTGCAGAAACTAGCAGGATGGGGCCAGGTAAGATATGTTTGTATGAGTTATCTATAATGCAAGGCACCAACTGCTAATACTTTCAAAGTTAATCTCCAGCTGGATAGGTGCAGTACATCCAGGCACAGAGTATTATCCTACTGCTTACCTGGCTAGTTTATTCAGTTTGTTACAATTTGGTCAGCATGTTCCGTTCTCTGCTTCTACAGACATATGTAACAGTCTGTAAGATCTTTGCAATGTATCCAACTGTTTTAATGTTTGTATCATCTTAATAAGTCAAATCAATAAAACATATTAACCACAAAAAAAAGATGAAAAGAGCAGTGAGGGAAGATTTTCTTTATTTTAGGGGGACAGAAGCCAGTACTGGAGGCTGGGGACCCGAGTATCAGCATGATCTTTAAAATCACCATGGGTGAGGACCCTGATGCCACCAACTACTGTAGAACAGGTTATATTTGATATAAAATAATTGTAACTTTATATTCACTTTTGTGATAATTGAGGTAAAATAAAATGGCACAAGTTGGCCAAAATTGCATATTTTCAATGGGCATACATTAGGAGCTAATTGTAGAGTGTGAAATGAAATTTGTACAATTGTGCTGATTAGCACTATGAACTAAATACAACTTGAATGAGAAGAAAAAGTTCTACAATATATTTAACGTGTGTGTGTGTGTGTGTGTGTGTGTGTGTGTGGATAGATCAGTGAGGGAGCATTTTCTTTTATACAGGTTTAGGAAAGATTAATGATGGACTTTTTTTTGGGGGGAAGATCAATAACAGAAAGTTTTGCTTTATTTTGGGGGGACAGAATCTGACACGGGTTTGGGCATTCCAGTGCCAGGACGATGTTTGTTGGCAATGGGTGAGGGCACCCCAGTGTCGTCAAACGTATTCAGAAGGGAGGTGGTGACCTGGAGGGGAGGAGAGGGATGCAAGAGAAGCAGTAGAAGGCAGTGGGCACCCAAGTCCACTTATTGTTAAAAAAAACAAAAGAATATGAAAATTGGTGGCAGGCAACCTTGAGAGGAGGGTTGATAAAGAAGCAGTCCAGTACACTTAAGTATATAAAAAACAAAAATTGGATAGACAGACAGGCAGACAGACAGACAGACAGATAGATAGACAGATAGATGGTCCAGTACTTTTTCTGGGATCACATAAAAGAACAATGGTTATGTTGTTTGATCTCATGAAAGAACTGTTTAAAAAAGTACCCTATCTTCTTTAGTGACCCGATCTTCTTCTTTCACGAGTCACGAAATAACTCTCAAAAGAAGAATCTCAGATCACAAAAGAAGATGGAGGACTTGACTTTTTTCCCTTTGTTCTTTTGTAAGCCCACCCTATTCTTATTCTTCTTCTTCTTTTGTGATCACAAAAGAAGTCATGAAAGAAGAATCTTGGTTCACAAAAGAAGGTATTGGACTTAGTTTTTTTTTCATAGTTGTTACCTGAGCTGAGATTCTTCTTTCATGAGCACAAAAGAAGAAAGCCAGTTCACAACAGAGCAATGGAAAACAAATAAGAAAACTACCTTCCTTGAGAGCCAAGATTCTTCTTTTGTGAGATAGAAATTTCTTTTCATGAGAATCATGGAAGAAGATATTTGTCACATGAAGCAAGCCAGGGTAAGAATTTTAGGGACGTGACAGAACCATATATCGGGGATATTTTCTGAAAAACTAACTCCAAAATGGAGCTATACAGGTCCTGTTTAGCTAGATTAACTTTTCTGGTTTGTTTGTGTTTTGTTTTTATCTCCAGGTCATTATTTTATGGGTTTTCAACTAAAAATAAATAAAAAAAAAACAGTAAAAAGATGGCTGCCATACAAAAGAAGAATTTTTCATCACCAAAGAAGAATGTGGGCTCATGACAGAAGAGTCTGTCTCGAGCAGGCAAGTCTTCTTTCATATGACATGCCAGTCTGAAAGACCATCCTGAACTTGCTCAGGACCAACATTTCAAATCTGTATACCTGTAGCTCTGGAAGGGGATTCATATTTTCATTAACTCAGTGAGAGGCAGCATTGCATGGCAAGTCCTTTTCATCATAAAAATTTCAGAACAACATTCCAAACCCTCTGGGTTGTAGGTGGAGGTGTGATGAAGTTTTAATTCACTGGCAAAGTTGCCATAAAGTGGCAAGTATTTGCATTCATGAACCTTCACAAAGTTTTCCCAAAACTCAACAAGTTTGACTTCATCCAAATTATGAAGTTTTTCCATGAAGTGCAGAATTTCATCACAAAGTATGGAATATTGCCCACAAAATTCCACAATTCTCTGGTGAAATTCCACTCTTCTTGGCAAAACATTGCACTTCACGAATCAATTCACACTCTATGAATTGCGCAAAAATTTGTGGATTAATTCGCAGAGCAAATTTTGCTGACTTCACCCATTTCTAGTTGATTTCTTCTAAAATTGCATTATCAGGATCTCAGAATCTGCACATCCAATCAGAATGAAACTTGTCAAATCAAGAAACCTTGTCTCCCATCAGCACATGCAAAACTTTGTGCAATTCTGTTGAACAGGGTTGAAGTTATTAATGTGCAAATTTGGGAGGTTAACGTTAAACAGCCTACTCAACCCTAATTATAATGGCACTGCCATGAAATGATAATATATAATCTAAAACTACTTTAATACTGATATTGATGCTAAAGAACACAAAGGGTGTGATATTCAGAATGTACCAGGCAGGGGCGCGAGCCTGGGTACAGCACAACTGGGCTGCGCCAGGGCATGGTCTGGGTGATATTCAGCGGTGCTGCCACCATTGCTCACCACCATTAAATATGGCACATTGGCCATTCGCATTGTACACAGTGCAGTGGCACTGCACCAGTGCAACTGGCAAGTGTATAGCATGAGGATGCACCAGTGCAAGTGCAGGTGCGCTAGGTTCAAGAACCGTGATATTCAGCACTGGGTATGCAAATGGGGCTATAATGCATGCAAGGTGAAAATGGGGCCATTTGCATGTCATTATGGCTCCATTTGCATGCAGGTGCGCTGATCCCTGGTGACTTGCACCTGGCACCCTGCCAGGCTGCAGCTGATGGCTACCGACACCCCTGCCCCTCGGTGGCCAACGTGCCCCAATCCCTGAATGTGGGCTTATGTACAATCCAAATAGCCCTGGTGGTCCAGTGGCCCTACTCCCCTGCCCGATCGTGGGCTTAAATAATATGAAATACTCTGTGGTGGTCCAGTGGACCTGCCCCAAGCCCGATCATGGGTTTATATAAAATTAAATACTCCCTGGTGGTACAATGGACCCGAACCCTAGCCTGATCATGGGCTTCTGAAAATGTAACATCCCTGCTGGTCCAGCTGTACTCCCTCCCCACCCACCTGGTCAGACCTGCCACCCTGCTCCCCCTGGTCAGTGGCAGGTAGCAGCTCCTCACCCACAAGCCACCCAGCCGCCCGCCGACTGACAGTGTACAGTACAGCGGTATGCCCACTGGTCCACTGCATGGGCCAATGGGCGTATATCCATACTGTACTACACAGTTCTGAAATGTGACTTCATTCACAGGTGCCTCATTGCCCCCCCTTCCCAGGGGACTCTGACCTAGCTCCCTGGCCTGTGGCTACTACCACACAGCAAAAACACTGGTCCTATGCCCAGGGCCCACAGGGCACTCAACCTGCCCTCCAACCATTTCCTTTGTTCCAACTATGTTCCCCCCAAGAACCTTCCTTAATAAGGGTGGGAGGGTGGAAAAAAGTTCCCAGCAAAAGAAGTAATCCTGCCTGAGTCCTGGCCTAATATACCACAATAGGACCCCTAGTCAGGACCTCACCTGGGGCTTCACCACTGCCAATCCCTGGGGTTCTGGCATCCCTTGTGATTTTACACTCTACCTGCCTGGTGATGTCACCAAGCCCCACCCATTCTCTCCCACTTGCTCTTCCTTCCCCTTCCACCTCCTCCCCCACCCTTACCCCTCCTGTACTTCTTCCTGGCAGTGGTCATTTAGACAACCTGGCTTGCCTTTCAGTGGTAAGCCCCATTGTCCCCTGAACCCCTCCAAGGAATGATGGAGACTACACCAATTGTACTTTTTGGTTGCTCATTGGCAATCTTTATTTTTGGCACAAGGAATATATTTACATCCACAAATTTATGACTTCACAATTCGACACATAAAATTCTTTCAAAGCTTCCTGATTCCTGCGTCTGTCCTTCTTTTGGTCATTCTTCCATCTTGGCTTTCAGGGCCTGAACACTGTGAATCCAGCCCCCTCCTCCACACCAGAACCATGCTGGTTCCACCAACCCGAGCTTTCGCCCTCCAGGCCCAGACACTTCTGAATCTGGCGCCTGGACCTATCCCCCTCCCCACTTTACCACTACGTCTGGGTTCATTGTCCCCAGCCTGTGTATCCTACCCCATCCTCCCTTCCTTCCCTCATTCCTCCTTTTTCTTTCTTCTACTGCCCCTCCTCCAGCTTGCGATGGATGGAGGGGCTCCCCCTTGTGTGCTAGTACCTCAAACCTTTGCTAGCTATCTTGCTCACTGGCTTCCCAATAGGTCTTAGGAATAGGCACATTCCAAATTCTGACAGGTGGACCCTTCAGACCTGTACACCGAAGGTTGGTCTAAGGAAATATCCTTGTGCTGCAGGTCCACCCTCCCATTTTGATTATTGCCCTAGCCACCCATCTATTCTGAGATTTCCTGACTTTCTTGATCAGCTGGATGTGTATTACCCCCTTCCAAACCCTCTGGGAGGTGATGTAGGACCAGACGATTCTCACCCTCGGCCACCACCCTCTCAACCTCTCGAAATCTGCCATGATGTTCTGTCCCAGTGCACCCCATGGCAGGCCCCCCAAATCATTACCCCCCAGGTGGAGAATAAGGCAATACGGCATGCCCAATTGCAACAATAATTTGTCCATCAGAGGCATGAGCTGCACCCACCTCGTCCCCCTAATGCCTTTCCACAGCACCCTGGTATGCTTGGTATTATAACGTAGCTCTGCTCCCCTGAAGGTGTCAACCACAAACCTTTCAGCCCAATATACAAAGGAATGCCCCACTATCCAGATTTTACTCTTGGAACCTGCCATGGAAAAATAAAATAAACTGTGTGAGTTGCTGTGGTCAACACCTGACATACCTCCTATAGCAGCTGGACTTCCAGCACCCCACCTTCTTTACCTCCACCACTGGAACCCCTTTCTCTGCTGCCTCTGTGGCTGCCTCAATCTAAAAATAATGAGGGTCAAATTCACTTGGATCTTCCTGGATGAATGCCAGGGCACTCTTGAGTACCACCCCAACTGATACCCCATGACCAGGGACCCATCCCTATGACAGAACACAGCCCCCCAGTCCTCCCTTGAGTGCTCCCATAAGCATCCAGTGCATTCACGGCACAGCAGGTGGACTGCGATTGCCTCACCTGTGACACTTGGGTCCCCTTCCCCCTCTGGTCCATTTCAGACCTGGCCAGGGTAATAACCACCCTCTTACATCCCCATAGGACATCCTCATGCTGCAAAACCTGCCCAGCAGCTGTCTTTTGTGGGGCCACCACTTTCCCCACCCAGAATGCCCTGCTGTCATAACCGCATACATGGCCCAGACCAGCAACCCCTCATGGGCCGAGGTGCATACCTTCTGGGTTGTCCATAAGACCTTTTCCAGCAACTGCCCTCTTATGAGGCACCTTCTATGTGCCCTGGCCACCTGCCCCCTCTGCCAACCTGACACCATACATTTTACTGTCCTGATGGCCCCTACATTGGGCCAGCCCCTATCTTGGCATACCCAACTGATGCCAGTTAAGTGCACAACCATTGGGTGTGGGACAGCCCTTCTTTCCACTGCTCCACAACAAACCTCCTTACCTTCTTATCCCTGGCTGGTTCATCCCTGTCCCACCTGTACATTCTCCTGAAATCCTGGAACCTCACCCACCCCACTTCTTAGGTACTCAATGTGTTTACTGACCAGGATCCCCAGTACAGTGCCCTGGCTGTGTCCCACCAGCCTCGCACAACCAGTCTGGGACCCTGGTCCTCTGTGGTGCTGCCTGATGCCTCAGCTCCCGAAATCTGTCGAGCTATAAATGGGAAAGACTGTCAGCTACATTATTCCTCAGTCCCTCAATGTGCTGCTCTTTGAAAGATATGTTCAGTTGTAGCCCCAACAAAACCAGGCACCTGAGCTGCCTGCCAACTGTCTCCATCCTCCCCCCCTTGTCTATTAATGACCTCCACCACCCCTTTGTTATCTCACCAAAACAAGATGCACTTCCCCTGCATCCTGTAGCCCCACACTTCTAGAGCCACCCATATCAGGAAGATCTCTAAGAATGTGATATCCTTCAGCACTCCCCGGTTTCCCATGATGCAGACCAATGCTCCAACATCAATTTCCCTTGAAAGTACGCCCCCATTCCAAGGGCACCCATACCTGGAAGTCCTCCTACACTCCTCTCAACACATTCATCTAGTGGTGTGGCAGCTTAGCCTTCCCCATGGCCCCTTCCCAGCCTCCTTGTGAATGCTCTGCCTGGGGTAATGGCCTTGCAAGCAAAATTAAGGTGCCCCAGCAGCTGTTGTATTTGTACCAGTGGCACCCTCCTCCTTCCTGTAACCTGGGCTAGCAGGCCTTTTAGGCAGACCACCTTGTCTCTGAAAGCCAGAAACAGCCCTTCTCTGTGTTCACCTCTATGCCTAGGAATTCTAACTTCTGGGCAGGGCCCTCCATCTTGCCCTGCACTAGTGGTATATCTATCTGTCGGCACGTTGCCTTAAAGTCCCGCAACATCCCCTGTG
This sequence comes from Neoceratodus forsteri, assembly GCA_016271365.2. Taxonomy (NCBI): domain Eukaryota; kingdom Metazoa; phylum Chordata; order Ceratodontiformes; family Ceratodontidae; genus Neoceratodus; species Neoceratodus forsteri. The sequence goes on from CM028130.1 coordinate 97,984,622, forward strand.
CCTCGGCTCTGGATTCCTTGATGAGGAGGAATTCATCCTGGTAGTGTACCACTCTCCTATGCCCATACCTGACCCTGAACACCCATTGCAACCAGGTACTGAATGCTTCGAAGGTGGAACAAGCCACTGAGCAGCCCATGGGCATGGCCTTGTTGTAAGACATGCCTCCTTGTAACTGGAAACCCAATAGGTCCTAATCCTTGGGCCGGACTGGTAAGAGTCAGAATGCCGGCTCTATGTCCATCTTCACAATCCATGCCCCACTGAGAGCCCTTATCAGCACTATGGTCTGTTCCAGAGAGGCATACAACACTGCCCTAAGGAGATCAGGTATGCCCTCATTCAGCAAAGTGCCCTCGGGATATGATAAGTGATGGATCAAGCAGAATTCCTCTGCTGCCTTTTTTGGGACAATACCCAAAGGGGACATTCAGAAATGCTCACAAGGGGGGACCCCAATGGGTCCTCCACCCTGCCTGCCTTGATTTCCTTCTCTATCTTGGCCCCAACTATCTCCTCCTTCCCATTTACCGACCCGAGATTCTTGGCCCACATCCCTGCCGGCCCCCTTGAAAACCCAGTTGGAAGCCCACCCAGAAACCTGCCCTGAGCAGAGCAGCTGCCTCTTTATTTGGGTAGCCTATAGTCCATTCCTCCACCACTTCCTGGGAGATGGGAGCATGTGCCAGCATGTAACCCCAGTGCCCAATACTGGGCACCCTGTTAGCGCCATCCTTCAGAAGCATAGTGCTATCCTCTACGGCTGCCCCCAGCCCCTGACTTGTCCCCCCAGTGCCCCAAAAGGACTGTTCTTTGTACTGTCCCCCATTCTGCCTGCCTCTGTCCCCCCTTGCCATCAGTTGGAGACCGGGTGTGACCCCTCACACTTGGAACAAGTGTGTAGGAATTCTGGTTCCCATGTGTGAGGTGGCCTTGTTGTAGCCAACATGTCCTGGGCCTTCTATGGCAGTTGTGGCCTTCACTTGCCTGCTTGCTAGCCCCCACTTCCTCAGAGAGGGTCCTTACTCACAATTCCAAGTGGGTACAATCCCATCTCAGATCCACTTTGGCTTCCATCCTCTTCCAGAATGCTGCGTCATACTTGAGACAACCATTCCCATCTTTGGTTTTGTATGCATCTCTGATAATGGACATGTATATCAGTTGGGGGATGGAGGGCTCTGGCTGCTTCTCCAGCAACCATGCGCTGTGTATGATGAAGCCCCCTTGCCAGTTTTCAATGGTCTCCTCCTTGCACTTTGCTTCTCTGTCTTGTGGTCTACCACTGCCAGGGCCACCACCATTTCAGACTTCCCCATTGACTCCTTCTGTTCATATTTCATGGCCGTGTCCTTGTCCACTAGCTCAAAGATGTCAGCATACTCCCCCTTCCAGATTTTTTCCTTGATTGACACCAGAACATGGTCCCCAACTGAGCAGCCAGGAAGCTCCTCGTACAATTTCTGGGCAGTCTTCTTGGCCATCCCCTTTTCCACTCTAACCCTCTTACCCTTTAAGGCCTGCATGACTCACTCCATCTTTTTGATTCCTGCATCCCCATATCCCCCAGCAACCCCTCTACATATTCCTTCAGACTGTTCTTGTCTGAGAGGACCACGTCATTCTTACCCCCACCAGGGTTTCCATCATCTGGTTCCAGTGTAGACAGGAGTGCCGGGATGGGTGCAGGGGTGCAGTGCCTCCTGTCTAGGCCTCTTGCCCCCTTTTCCTCAGCCTGGGCATTCCTCTCACTCCTTCCGCTTCTGTAATGGATCATCTTCCACCTCCCTTTGCTTTGCCACTGCCACCAGCTCTGATATTTGCCCCATCAATTTGGACGCCTCCTGTAATCAGTTTTTCGCTGGACATTTGGGCTCACTTGGATGCCACGGTGGTTCCTATGGCACTATAGGCAGAGGGGCCATCAAATAAATGTTCAGCGGTGTATACCAACAACAAGACTACTCCTTTCTTTTCAGGTACACCAAGGCCCTTCGTTGCCACCCCCATCCAAGAGCCCCCCAGGGCTGGGCCAATCCTCATCCTGTTTCTTGGTGCTCATTGTTTGCAAGCACCATGCTGCTGCCCATTGTCTGCATTATCCCCATCCAAGCTGTGATCTTGTATAGAGTCCCACTCTCTCTCCTGTCCCTCTGCACCCATGGATGGCCTGACCCTTCTCCCTGCCCCATGTGGCATGCACCCCCATATCCCTCTTCACTAGACCAGCTCCCTGCCCTCCTTCCATATTGGCATATGCTCAATTCCCTATGCCACAAAACCTTTTCTATCTTCCTTCCTTTTTTTTTGTTATTCCCTTTGCCCTCTCTTATATCTCTTCTTTTTTTTATCTATGCCCCTCCCAGAACCCTGCACTCTCCTGCTCCCTCTCCTGCAATCATTCATTTGCTGCCATGAATGCTGTGTTGCCGGGTGATGACTTGACTGACCTGTTGCCATACACATTCAACCACTTGGCTGACTAGCCTGCATTGCCCTACAGAAGTTGCTATGCTGTTATTTATTTATTTTCTCTCCACCCCACAAGCAGGCCTGGTAACCCCTTAGCACTTTCGGCCACACCAATGCCACCCCCCATGCTGTACCACCATATGTGGTCCTGTCTAAAGCAGCTGCTAGGACCAGGCTCTATCCCTTCCCATGCAATGCCCCCATTTCACCAGCCCCCCCATTTCCATGAGATGAGAAAACACAGATTTCATTTTGCCTCTATCCGAGCTTTCCTTCTTGTTGTTTGTTTTTCTTTTTTTTAGCAACTTTCCATGTCCCACCTTAGGTGCCCCGCACTCCCAAATGACTGCCTGTCTGCCAGGCTGTCCCACCCTCCTACTCTGCCACAGCCCTGTAGCTTCCCAGGGCCACCAGCCTCCACTCCCGCAAATGGCTGCCACTGTATACTAAATGCAGCATCCTTCTGTACCAGCACTGGCCTTTCCAGCATATCCCCGATACATGCCCCTGACTCAGCAGGGGGAACCCTCACTCCCCCCAAAAACCACAAAAAAGCAAAAATTGCAGAACTTGCTCACACCACTTCTCCCCTGCCAAATCAATGTTCACTCGGCTTTCACCTCCTAGGTATTGGACCCAACCATCGGCAGCACTAGGTTGCGATGGACCACATGGCCTCCCTAGGCCCAACTCCTGTCAACGCATCATCATTAGGGGCCACTCTTCCCCTCCTCCTTACCCCGCATGCTGAAAATCCACATCCTTTTACCCGCTCTGTGCCCCCTTTTAAAAGCCAGCCAACCAATCGTAAAGATACTACTGGGATTGAACCCAATACCCTTGGCTCTGCAGGTGCAGATCTACCCTTTTAGCCCTCAATTCCTTCTGTTGAGCTAGCTTGCCATGCACCACATGGCCTGCCATTACTGTGCAACAGCCACCAAGCTGGTCGAGAGGGGCCTCTATCTTAACTGCACCTAATTCTACAGGCCCCCGATAGTAACCCGGCCAAGCTAGACAAACAAGCAGAAATCCAAACCTCCCACAGCCCACTCTCAGCCTGTGATACCCTGGGAAGCACCATTCACACTGCGCTCCTTATCCCCACCCTATTCAAGCTGCAAGCATGGGACAAAACCCCTCGCACCACCCAAGGCAAAATCGTTGAGCAGGCCCTCACCTTACAAGGATTCCAGTGACTGAAACAACATAAAAACCCCATAGCCCCTACCTTCCCCTAGAAGAAATTATTCCAAACCAGACAAACAAGGCCTAGCAATCATCCTAGCCCCATTGAAAAGAACATGGGCATGCAGGCCACCTGTTTTTTTTTTTTTTTTTACATTCATCTGTATACTGCCCAGGCCTTCCTCTAAATGTGCTAGTGTCCAGACACTGAGACCACAATGCCTCCATGAGCCCTGCATGCCTAACCAAGGGACCTTATACCATGGCATGCTCAGTGACAAAATCAACCTTTTGTAGTCCATGCTCACTCCACATTTTAGATGTACTGCAAACCAATACACCCAAATAAAAGCCATGAGCTAAAAACACACTAGGCCACCATGGCCTGAAATGCCTAGTTGCCCCATGTGCCTTACCTCTTGATTGTCAAAGATGTGCTGAGATCTCAGACTTGCAAAAAAGTTCCCAGCAAAAGAGGTCACCCTGCCTGAGTCCTGGCCTAATATACCCCTACAGGACCCCTGGTCATGACCCCTCTTGGGGCTCCACCCTCAGCTAATCCCTGGGGCTCTGGCATCCACTTGTCATTTTACACTCTACCTGCCTGGTGATGTCACCAAGTCCCACCCCCTCTCTCCCACTTGCCCTTCCCTCCCCTTCCACCTCCCCCCCACCCTTCCCCCTCCTGTGCTTCTTCCTGGCAGGGGTAATTTAGACAATCTGGTTTGCCTTTCAGCACCAAGTACCATTGTCCAGGATTTGAAAAATGAAACTAGTCACATTTAGGAAGTAATGTGAGCAAATGGCTATGTTGAAAGTCTGGAGTCAAAATATTACGAATGTTATGAGCAAACATGGAAAACTTTTTTTTTTTTTTTTTTGCAGTTAAGCAAACTTTATTAAAGCATGGAACACTTTCAACATAGATCCATAACTTTGTTGTCTTTTAATATTTTTACCCTGGATTTTGAACATTGAGTTCTTGTGACCCCATGTTATGAACCTGCAGGTGAAAATATTCAAATCCTACACAAAACATGATTAGTGACTGTGAGATCACATTTTGGCCCAGATTTGAAAAATGTCACCTGCTTTGTTTATGAAATGGGGTCCCAAAAAAGCCATGTTTAAAGTTCTGTGGAAAAATATTAAAAATAAACAGTCATAAGTAAATATTTTAGTGTTCCCCCATAATATGGTCATTTTACCATGTTTGTCCACCAGCCTTCCAACATTGTCTTCTCATGACCCCACCTCATGAACCCAGAAGGTGAACATTTTCAAATCCCACCCAAAAGGTGAACTTGTGAGGTAACTCTGAAATCACTTTTTGGGATTGATTTGAAAAATTTCACTCACGTTGAACATGAGGAAGGATCCCAAAAGGGGCAAGTTGAAAATCTGGTATAAATTCATGCCAAATTTTTCCCTATGTGACCAACCTTTTGCAGCCACAGACACACATTCACAGTGAAAGAAATGCATAGCCACTTCTGACTGCAGAAGTGCAGACTGTTGTGGGGCCTGCAGTTATACATCCATAAATAGGAACGGTAGCATGACCGCTCAGGTAAAGGTATAAGTGTATGTTGAATACTGTGTAGCAAATAGCATGAATGACTTTTGCTTTATCAGAAGATGATAACGCTATTTGTTACCGCACTGTATGGGTACCACCTTCTATTTCCACCATTCACTGTAAGTCTGCTGATTTGCACCCTGTCAGTGTGCTGTGAGCATAACTTAGAGGTTTAAATGATAGCCTGCATACAAAACTACTTTCTTTGAAAGGGAAACTTTGTATTTACTGTCCGACAGTTTGGCACTCCCACACAAATTGTTTTTTGAGTTCTGTATAAATTATAATTTTGTGCCTGCACTATGGAAAATAGCACATGTGGTTCCTATCCATAAACAGGGTCCCAAGAGTTGCTGGGAAAATTATAGACCTATTAGTCTTACTTCCATGATGTGCAAAATCTTAGAAAGCCTGATTAAGGATATTATCTCCCCTACCTTGGCGGTACTTGATGTGGAGCAACATGGGTTTAAAAAGGATCATAGCTGCATGACTAATTTATTGTGTTTTTATGAGGAAGTCTGTCTGCAGCTTGATAACAAACTCCCTTATGATGTGATATATATTGATTTTAGTAAGGCACTTGATCTTCTTCCTCATTGGGCATTATTACGTAAACTTACCTCTACTAATATTGCTCCAATTGTTGTTATATGGATATCCAGTTGGTTGACTGGTAGAATGCAGAGGGTTTTAATAATTGGACATCTGTCTGGGATAGGTCATGTTACTATTGGTGTACCACAGGACTCGGTTTTGGGGCCTAGCCTTTTTCAATTATTCATATCAGACATTACTGATAGTTATTTGTCTAGCACCATTAAATATGCTGATGATATAAAAAAGACCTGAATAATATCTCTAAATGGATTAATCTTTGGGGCATGAATCTCAAACATAATAAATGCAAAGTAATGCACTTTGGTGCTTCAAATCCTTGTCATTCATATATGTTGGACAATAAAGTGGTGAATTGTACAAGTACTGAGAAAGATTTGGGTGTCCTTGTTACAGAAGATTTTCGGCCTGATGCTCAGATAAATGCCATCATTCTAAAAGCTAATAGGGTCATCTGGTCTATTCTGAGAAATATAAAATCCAGGGATAAGAATGTATTGATGCCTTTATTCAGAGTTTATGTTCATCCACCTTTGGACTTCTTTTCCTCGTTGTGGTCCCTTTTATGAAGTATGATATTTTGTGTCTTGAGAAAGTACAGAGATGAACCTGGTCAGACACCTGGTAACTAGGATTTAATACCAAAAAGTGCAAGGTGCTGCATTTTGAGATGAAGAACCCAATGAGGAGTTACCAGCTTGGGGTAGTGGAGCTAGCCCAGACAGAGGTGGAGAAGGATCTGGGGATGCCCATTACAGGGTCAATGAACAACTAGGCACAATGTACAAAGGCAGCTGCAAAGGTCAACAAAATGCTGGGTTTCATTGCAAGGGGTATATCCTCGAGGAGGGAGGAGGGAGGAGGGAGGAGGTGATTCTGCCACTGTATAGGTCATTGGTTAGACCGCACCTGGAGTACTGCATGCAGTACTGGTGCCCGAATCTGAAGAGGAACATTAAGTTACTGGAGGAGGTGCAGCGCAGGGTGACAAAGATGATCAAGGGGCTGGGGGACTTATAATATGAGAGGAGGCTGAGGGAATTGAACATGTACTCGCTGGATGACAGGAAGGATGGGGGACATGATTGAAATGTTTAAATACATTAAAGAAACAAACAAGATGGGTTCAAAGTAAGAGAGGGGAGAGATACCAGGGCCATGATATAAGACTGGAGGGAGGAAGGTTCATGAGGGAGATGAGGAGACGCTTTTTTACAGAGAGGGTAGTAGCTGGGTGGAATGCCGTTACTTGCAGAAGTGGTATCCAGTAGAACAGTGTACTGCTTCACAAGGGGATGGGACAGGACAAGGGTAGGGTCAATGTAGGGGAAGGGTGGAAGGGAGGGGCAGCTGCAGAATCAGGGGTGCTTGCTGTAAATTCAAGCAGACTTGATAGACCTCTATGCCTTTATCTGCTGGCAAATTTTGTATCTTCGTATGTTCATATGATATGCTAAATATATTAAAGGGTTTCAACAGGTTTCATATGACTCAAGATTAGCTAGTTTAAATTTAATATCTCTTGAAACAAGACTGTGAAGAGGGGACTTGCTTCTTATGTATGATATCATGAAAGATCCATACTTATTAACTAATCTTGGACTGATGTTCAAAGATGACACTTTCAATCTTAGAGGTCACCAACTTCAGTTAAAGTATAGAAAATATAACCTAATGGCCAGAAAATTATTTATACCTTATGTATTATAAAACCTTGGAATTCTTTACCAATGGAAATTATTTCTAGTACCTCTAAACATATGTTTAAATCTCGTTTAGGTAACTTGATTCAATCTGGTTTTATTCTTCGTTATTACTAAATATAAGGAAGCACCTATGGGCCTTATGGCTCTCTTGCTCCTATCCTACCTTAGTATTAATATGAACCTTAGTAGAATGAACCTTAGGTAGCCAGATCTTCAGCCCTCAGTTGCTGTTGCAGCAAAGATCATGGATTTTTTTTCCGAATTCCTGGTGCCATCTGACTGCAATGCCCTCATTGGCCACTTACCATCTTGGTAAACTCCCTGAGTGGCTAGCTCTGGAATCCAGTGTGGCTGCCTTCCCAGGACTGTGCTGCTAAGTTTGAAATTACTTTCCCTTGCTCTGGTACAGAGACACGCAGTTCTTGCCCAATTGCATGCCTGTGCACACATTTTGTAGTCTGTGCTGCCTGGCCCTCGCTACTAGTGTGTATGCATAATACCAATTACAGCTAAACTGAAAACCGGGATTCCTACTGCTCATTTTTTCACCCCCTCTTCCACAACTTATTAAATATACCTAAACCACTCCCCCATCTGTGCACCTCCTCCCATTGGCCATCTTGCCCAATACAAATTTAAAGCTGCAGAACACCTCCTAGAGTGCGGTCCTGCCCCACAGAACTACTTTTCTAACTACCCCTTGCCTCACCACTCCCACCTCTCCCCCTACATAAGGTTGACCACACTAATTCTCTCCTACTACTTCCTCTTTTCCCCCACTCTCCCTCAGAAAGATAAAGCTGGCACTACCTATTTTATGAGCCTGCTCCATAATTCCTGTGCTGGTTTTGACCGACTTCTGTGCTACGGTGCTGGCCTGCAGTATACAGCTCCTCTCCTTCCTCTTATTCCCCCCTCTCCCCTGTCTCAACCCTCTTCACTCACTACTAGGGATAAGTCCTCCCTGGGGTACATTTCTCTCAACCTACTCACTAAAGGAGAACTCCGCCTCCTTGGCCAATACCTGGCTAACCTCTCCTGGTCTCCTACTATTCCCTCCTGCCCATATATTCTCTTACTATCAATACTCTTCCTTGCTGGGGACACTGAGTGCAACCCTGGCCCAAACAAAGTCCCATATCACCCCTCATCCAGCATCTGAACAAACACCCCGGTCTTAAAATCACACACATATCAATGTCTGCAGCTTTCCATCCAAATTCACTGATCTTGAGGCTTGGATTGAGCTACACAAGCCCCATATTGTGGGACTTACTGAAACATGGCTAAAGCTACACCACACCGAAAACACCTTCAAAATACCTGGCTACTCCTACCTATACCTCGACAGGCCAGGCAGGAAAAAAGGTGGCGGTGTGGCCCTGTTCCTAAGGGAACCCCTCTCAGCTGGCATTGTCCTACACTCTGACCCTTCCTCACCTAGTGAATGGCTACTCTCCAAATCGACCCTGGGATCCTGCAAGAAACTCTATATTGGCTGCTGCTCCACTCCCCCCCCCGCCATAACCGGAATCATTGGACTCACCAGCCTACTCCAAGGCCTGAGCTCCCTAACTCCTCATAGGGAATCTATCCTTCTCTGTGACTTTAATCTAAACTGGCAAAGCTACCACCAACCTGACTATGTATTCCTGTTAAAGCAGCACAACCTGGTGCAGGCAATCAGTCTCCCCACCAGACTTAATCTACACTTGGCCACCCAGGCTCTACTAGACTGGATCCTCATAAACAGGGAGGACCGAGTATTACATGCTGGCACCATGGCTGACTCTATAAGTGATCACTCACTGATCTATCTCCTCTGGTCTTCCAAACTAAAGCACCCCCACACCCAAATACCTATCTCTCAGAAATTTCAGCTGCCCAGTCTCCACAAATCACCTTGAGGAGGCCCAGTCCTTGAAGTGGTCAATGCTTTTTTCCCTTTCCAATGCAGCCACAGTGGTTTCTACATTTATCCGGACTCTACTAACACTCCAGGGCCACTTTTTCCTTGTCACTACCAGATGGGTCAGAGGTGGGTGCTCACGCTGGGTTTCTAAAGACCTCCTAACCCTTATGAAAGACAGAGACCATGCCTGGTCCACTTTCAAAGCAACCCCCTATCCTGCCTTCTGGGATGCTTACAGGCACATGAAGAGCAAATATAAATAACAGGTTAAATATTTGAAACTGACCCACTTCCACAATCTGCAAAAGGCCAGCCTTGGAGACCCTAGAAAATTCTGAGACTCAATCAGCTGCTTCCTAACCCCCCGCTCCAACTATGCTGCACCACGTCTCAACTCCCAGGATGGTCTGCTGACCGACCCTCACAATGTGGCCAATGTCTTCAACTGTAAGTTCACCAACTTATCCATGTACCTAAATAAGCTGCCAACTGCCCAACCTCAAAGCTCAGCCCTAATACCTGACACACTGCCATCATCCTCCAGCGCTGCCACTCACCCACAAATACCCCCATTCTATTTTAAAGCCCTCTCCATACACGACACTGTGAAGCTACTCAAAAGTCTACCTAACCATGGCTCCTCTGGATGTGATGGGCTATCTCCAGTCTTCCTTAAGCTGATCTCTCCGGTGATTGCCAAGCCACTCACCTTCATCTTTAACCTTGCCATTTCCACCTCCTCCATGCCTGACCCATGGAAGATAGCCAAGTTTATCCCCATTCTTAAGTCTGGTGACCCCAAATCCTCTGACAATTACCATCCGATATCCATCCTCACCTCAGTAAACTACTCTAGAGAGCAGTCCACAATCATCTCACTGAGTACATTGGCAAATACGCCCTCCTATGCAACCAACAGCATGGCTTTTGCAAGAATCATTCCACCACCACTGCCTTCGCCCTTCTGACCGACTTCATCCTCTCTAACATGGATAATGGTAAAGCCACCGTGGCTGTCTTCATTGACCTCTCAAAGGCTTTTGACATGGTTAACCATGCTCTCCTTACCTCCAAGCTTAGCCTACTTGGTTGTTCTCAGAAAGTCACAAGCTGGTTCACTAACTACCTTACTGATCACTCACAATTCATGTATATTGGTCAAATTGCTGGGACCATAACCCTCAAACACTACCCAAGGAACCTAAGGACCTCAGATAGAACACTATTAGAAGTCCCTAGGGTAAGGACAAATGCTGGCAGAAGATCCTTTTCCTCCCAAGCAGCCTGCCAATGGAATAAGCGCCCTCCCCAGGTCCAGGCCTCCTCCTCACTCAAGAACTTCCGCACTAGGCTTAAGTCCTATCTGCTGACCTCAAGCACATGCCATTGTCATGTCACTTAAAGCTCCTAAGGTATTCCCCTCCTCTCCAACTCCCGTCTCCTAGCTTAACCTTCCTACTACCTGCCTTATACAGACTGCTCGCCAGAGGCCACGTGTAACTCCTGAATAAACTACATGCAAAGTACTACCAATTGCTTAATTGTCATGATGATAACCATGCCTGTACGCATGCCTGCATCCACTGCTTTTCTTTTACCATGCCTGTAAGCCATGCCTGTATCCACTGCTTTTCTTTTACCATGCCTGTAACCATGCCTGTATCCACTGTTTTTCTTTACTGTAACCACCTCATGATGTAACTCACAATGCCTCAAATGTTCCTTATGTCCTTGTTCATTCTTATAACTTGTATTGTTATCCCGGGTTGCCCCTGAAAAAGGGACCTTCTGGGCTCAGTGGGCCTACCCGGTCACCAAAATTTAATAAATAAATAAATCTGCTCCCCCACCCTGCCTGTCTCTGTGGGGGAACCTCAAAGCTCAATCCTGGGTCCCCTCCTTTTCTCCTTATTCATTAATGTGCTTCCCTTATACTACCTCCGCCCTCACTCTCTCCTGTATGCCAATGATGACCTTGTCCTTTTCCACAGTGACAAATCCACAGCTGCAATCTCCTCAGTTCTCTCTCACAACTATACTGCAGCCCACAACTGGTTCTCAAAAAACCTCCTCTTAGTAAATGCCAAAGAAACTAAATTCATGCTGCTTGGATCTAGTCCCTTCTTGACCAAAACTAAAAACCATGCCCCCTTACGCATTCTTACCCCAGACAGCCCAGCCCTGGAGGTCATCAACACCTACAAATACTTAGGAGTACTGCTTGACCCCTCCCTCAACTTCACTGAGCATGCAAATTCCCTTGTCAGAAGTTTCCATCAAAAGTTAAGTGCAGCCTATAGATTCAGACAATACCTTACTTCTAAAGCCAGACTAGCCATTGTCCAGGGTAATCATCTCCCTATTCTTGAGTACTGCTTCCCTATTTATGCCAGGACCTCAGCTACTGCCATGGCTAAACTCTCTGCTGCCTACAACAAGGCCTGTCGCTTTGCTTTATTAGCCCCATTCTCCACCCACCACTGTACCCTCTAAAATGACCCTTGGATGGCTACCACTGCATGGTCACTTTGACCTAGCCCTCTGCTGCTTGGTGGACAATGTCATCCGCATGGCTCCAGAATCCCCCCAACTGCCCTTCTGAAAACCCGAATGCTCCTCTGCAACTTTCACTCTAATGGTTCTCTCCCTCTAGTGGTTCCTAGGGTATCCACCAACATGGGTAGCAGAGCTTGGACTGCAGCTTCCCCTTTGCAGTGGAACAAACTACCGGCTGAACTCTTGTTCCATTGACACACACTAAAGTTTCAAGTCCTGCCTTAAAGTCTGGTTCCTGGTAAACTCATCCTGCCGCTGCTCTCAGGGGTCTGACACCAACCCACACTAGTCAACTCCCCAGCCCAGGGGTTACCCACCTACCCACACTAGTCAACTCCCCTGTCTACAACTGTTATATTGTATTTTTCACAGTAATATTTGACTTCCTTGCCTGTACATATTGTATATGTATTTTTTACTGAGTATTCTGTGTATTACTTGCACACTGGACGATGCAGTCACACACTGTACACTGTGCCAATGATTTGTTTGTTTTGTACCAAATCTCCTCATGTCTGATATTGAAACCTTGTATTCACTGGCCCAGATATTCAAAAGGGTTGCACATGGCACAACAGTGTTGCACCATGCGCAACCCACTGATGCGCCCTGGTGCGATATTCAAATGGGGAAAAGTGCACAGCACAAATCCCAATACGCTGGAGCGCATCAGTAATGTATGCAGGGGTAGGTGGGGAGGGCGTGCCCATGCATACCCTGCACAGTCTGATATTCAGCCCAGGATATGCAGAGCCATGCATGTGCAACCCCTAACTGTGCCAGCACAAAGTTGATTCAAAAAAAAAGGAACAAGGGATGGTCACCCACAGGTGAGCTGCCGCATTGCAGGGTGCAACACGGCAGCTACCACCTGTGCTCTGACTACACCTGGCACCCCCCCATGCCTGATAGTGGGCATCTGTAAAAATAAAAGAAGAATTCCATCCAATATCCCTGGTGGTCCAGTGGACTGCTGTCTGCCCAATCGCGGGCATTTGTAATAAAAATAGATTACTCTTTCCAATATCCCTGGTAGTCCAGTGGACCGCTGTCTGCCCGACAGAGGGTGTTTGCAATTAAAATTGTAATTGTCCCAGATTCCCCCCCTAGGTGCCTTCTTCTTCTCCTCCTCCTCTTTTCCTGTTAGGTAACGGTGAGAACTGAGACTGCTTTTCCTCTTTCAGCTTCTTCTTCTTTTCATCCTATTCCTGTTTCGTCCCCCTGCCCCTCCTCCCCCCCCTTTTTTCCCCATTAGCCAGTCTCCAGCTTTGCATTGGATGACTGGCTTTCCCCTCAATTTAGGATATTGTTTCCCACCACTTAGGGGACCTCCTTCCTTTTTCTTCTCCCTTTTTTCTTTTTTTTTTAAATTTCATTTTCTGCATGTCTCCACCATGCTTCTATAAAACCCATTGTTTCTGTATTAAACATATCTATGGCTAGATTTGACAGGTGCATGCCATCTGACCTGTAGAAATCCTGCCCCCACTCTTCCACACCCCGCAGTATTACAGGCCACCCCCATTTCCTTATCAGTGTTCCTACCCTTCCATTCATTTTTTCTCCTGGCCCTATCTACCACTCTATGACTGTGCTCATGTCTCCATTCCCTGCTTGGGATCATATCTGACCAGGCAAAGCATACCCCTGGCCACCACTGTTGTATTTTCTCTAAGTCCCTTTTCACCTGCATGTATGTGTCCACCCATGGCTTTCCCCCAATGTCATTACCCCCTGGATGTACAATAATTAGGTCTGGAAAGGGTCGCCACTATTTCATTTCTTTCGGGGTAGGAAGCAGTTGTGCCCATCTCATCTCACAGATGCCACGCCAAATCAACCTACATTTTCTCACATCCTGGTACAGCTGTTTTTCCCAGCCTTTTTCTCAGCTCTCTTTTCCGCCCAATACATGTAGGAGTGACTATAGAGCTATACTTCCATGACCCTCCCTCTTCCTATAGGATTTAAGCAAAATAAATATCTTATATATGTTCTTAGCTCCCTTTCTGTATCCCATCTCTATCCCCCCCAAATGTGGCTCTGTATCTGTAAAACAAAACAGAGGTGATACATTAGTCTCCATACTGCAGTGCTCGAATGTATCTCTTGTAACTGGCAGACAGCCAGCGCCCCTTCTCCCACATATTAGTCACCGTCTCACCTGCTGCTGCCCACTGTGAAGCAGCCCCTACCCATAGGGAATGAGATGAGTAATTGAATGGATCCTCCTCCAGAAATTGCATGCCTTTTTTGAGCATGGCTGTGACTTGATAACTTGTGACCTTTTTCCCATCTCCATGCACAAATAATCTCCCTGTCCTAATCCAATGCTCTGCAGCATAAGACCCACAAAGCCTTTACTGTGCACACTGTGTCATCTACGTGAACCTTCAGGGTTACCGCACAACCTTGCGATCCATCTTTGACCTCTTGATCATGCTTTGTATCTCTTTCATCCCCCAGCTTATATCTTCCCATTCCAACCCCCCTTCTTCATCCTTACTGCCATGTCCCACAGCCTCGCTCACTTTCATGGCCCCTGCAGACATTACCAGATAAATCGTGTGGCATAGCTGGGCTTCAGCTTTTGATCTGCAGATTGCCAGTAATACCCTTTTTAGTTTCAAAAACCACTACTCCCCTATTGGTCTTCTACTATCAGTAGCTCTCTGTTTTAATCTACCCCTTCCCTGCATCATTCTTCTAATCAACATTGACTTTGTCAGGTCCTTCCAACCCTTCAGGCGGCAAACTAAACTGATCCCTGCTAAATAAACCCCCATCGTGGTGTGGACTGTTCCTTTCTGCCATTGCACTACTGTGAATTTACCTAACTATTCCTCTGTAAGTGGCCTACTTATCTCCATGTGGTGTGTTGCCCTGAATGTTTAAAACACCCACCAGGCCCCCTCGTAGGCCCTCAGAGTCCATGGTGCCCATGAACTGCAGAACAATAGTTCTGCCCCCTCTTGCCAATGTCCCAGACGTTCATTTTTATGGGTGTCTTTTGCTCCTCTGCAGTAGGTGCCAGCCTCTGGGAAGGATCCAGCTGCAGACAGGAAAGGCTGTCAGCCTGGACGTTGTGTACCCCTTCTATGTGTTTGGCCCTCAATGACATATTCAATTGCAAGGCCTTTAACACCAACTGTCTCAAGACCCGCATGACTGTTTCTGACCTGGCTCCTCCATTGCTTGAAATATCTACCACTGCCTTGTTGTCACACCAGAATGTAAACTTCTCATTCCAGAACTCCTCTCCCCACACCAGGGTTCAGGCCCAAATAGGCATTATCTCCAACAGTGTGATATCTTTTACTTTCTTGTCCCTCACCCAGCCTGTTGGCCATGGTTCCTCAAACCATCTGCCCCTCAAATAGCCCCCATACCTAAGGCCCCTGCTGCATCTGTGTAGAGATCGAGGTTCGTGTTATAAACCCAATCCCCTTGCCAAAAGGAACAACCCTTATAGGTGCCAAGGAACTCCTCCCATACCCTGAAGTCTTCCTTAAACCTCCTTGTCATGTCTACCCAGTGGTGTGGTCTGGTTACTCCCACTGTGGCTCTTGATAGCCTTTTTGTGAATGCCCTCCCTCATCCAATTGCCCTGCATGCAAGTTCAGGTGTCCCAAGACCTGTTGTACCTGTTTCAATTGCACTCTTCTCTTACTTGTTTGTACTTGAATCCGTTCCTTCAGTTTCATCACTTTTTGTCTAGTAACCTAAAGACCTCACCCAGGATGTCTAATTCAATGCCCAGGAATTCTAAAACCTTACTGGGACCTTCTGTTTTGTCTGGTGCCAATGGTACCCCTAATTCTCAGCACAGATCTTGGAAACTGGCCAGCATTCTTTCCATTTCTCTTCTCCCACTGCCTATTAAAAGGAAATCATCCAGGTAGTGTATGACAGTCTTGTATCCAGATTTTTCTTGTATTATCCAACCTAGGCAGGTGCTGAATGCTTCAAATGTAGCATATGCTATGGAGTAACCCATGGGCATTGCTTTATCAAAATAATACTGAACCCCAACCTTAAAATCCTAATAGGTCCCGATCCTCCCACCTAACCGGAAGCAATCTGAAAGCTGACTCTCTATCCATTTTGACCATCCAGGCATCAGAAGTCACTCAAATGATCTGGACCATCCCTTCTAATGTGGCATAGGTCACTTTACTATGTTCTTCAAATATAAAATCATTCACCAAGTCTCCTTCTGGAAATGACAGGTGGTGAATTACCCTGTAATCTCCTTGCTGGTTTTTGGGAACCAAACCCAGTGGAGAAATTCTCATATTCTGGGATGGGGGTATGAAATGGTCCTTCTACTCTACCAGCTGCCTTTTCCTTCTATATTTTTTGTCTTAAGAATTCTTCCTTCCCTTTAACTGAGCCCAGGTTGTTCACGTCTCTTGCCTCAGGCCTTCACACTGTAATGAAAAAACCTGTCCGAACCTGTCTTAATTGTCTCTGTCCCCTTTTTTTTTATTTTTGTTTAATCCGGGTATCTTTCTAACCAGTCCTCCCGTGAGACTATCTTGATGGGTGTTCTTGCTTCTTGAAATTGATCCCCTGCCCTCTTCCTGTCCCTTCTGTCATACCCCCCACCCTGCCATTTTCTTGGCCCTGATGGTCAGTAAGTCTGACTTTATCTACCTATATGCCCTCTGCCTCTCCCCCCTCTGTTCTATGCCTGTCCCCTATGCCCTTGCCCCTCTCAAAAAAACTGCTGATTTGTTCCTAGCCCCCCCGACCCTTGGGCCCCTTATGTCCATGTCATTCTACATCTGCCCACCGGGTGTGTTCCCCCACATTTTGAGCATGCATGCTGAAAACGGCTTTGTGGCCAGGACCAAAAGTCCCTATTGTAACCCCAACACCACCTCTGGGGTGTCACACACCTCTTCCCCATCTCTTCTTCTGGCGTGGACTGATCAGTTACATAGTCTGTCCACACTCCAGTTGTTTCATGTCCCATCTTACATCCCCGTACGTCACCATTCTTTGTCGGAAGAATTCATCATGGTATATCCACCCCACCCCCCCTTTCCTCAGCCCACCTTATTATCAGGGAGTATGTGATGAGTGGAATGCCCAGCTCTGGCTTCTTCTCTAGTACTATCATTAAATATGTGACAAAACCTACAACCATCCATTCCAAGTAGTCCCTTTAGTAAGTTTTTCCTCCTCTTTCTTACCCAATAAAACTACCACTGCTGCCATTTCGGTCTTGCCTGTATTCTCTGTTTCATCCTATTTTGCTGCTGCTTCTTGGCTTACTAAAGCAAAAACATACATGTACACCCCCTTCCATATTTTCTCTTTTTTGGCCAATGGTACATGTTTCTTTGTTCTCATTCCTGGAGCTTCTATCTCCCTTGTTCCTTTTCTTACACTTTCCATCCCATCTCGTCCCCCTTCATTGTCTCTTTATCCAACCTAATCTCTGCCAGTGCTGACTCCATCTGGCCCAACCCCCCCGTCCCGAGTGCCAAAATAATTTGGCTTATATATTCTTTGATGCTTCACCTACCGACCCGAGTACATTACCTGTGGCCTTGCCATCTCCCTGTGGCCTGCTGTCCTCATGATGCCCTGGTCTGTCCCCCTGTGGCTGGATGGCTGGTTGCTATGTCAGCAGTGGAGGAATCATCATGTTCCGGGAATCCAGTCTGGGTTCCACCAGTGGAACCCCCACCTGATCATGAGGAGGTACTGATGGTACTGGGTCAGAGATCTGTGGATGTACTGGGATAGCCACTCTGGGAGATGGCTGCACCCTGGCAGGGTGTGTGGCCTCCCTGCTGGCCATTTTCCTCCACCCACATTTCCCTTTCCTGCTTTCCTCTTCTCCCCGGATCTCCCTGGCTCCTCACCCTCCACTATCTGCCACATTCTGTTGGCTTTTTCTGCAAACTCCACAATAGCCTTATAGGCATCATCTTTCAATGGCCTGTTCTTTTTTTTGGTGCCATTTCCTCACTTTTACCTATAAAGAGCTGCGGAGATAACTGACAAAAAGTTTTTAATTAATCTTCTGTCATGACTAGGCCACTGTATAGCTAGACCCACTTTCTCCTTTTCCTGGTCCCTTAATGTGTGCAGAACCAGCCCTGTGCATGCTCTCACCACCTCCTGTTTCCAGGCTTATTATATGGCTTGCTGTGCCGTAATGGTAGCAGCTGGCATCACTCCGCAAAATCCTGGACCTCCAGTTTCCTTGGGATAGTCGATGGCTCCCTTTTGTCCCCTAATGCCTGAGCCCATGAAAAACCTGATTATTTATTTATTTATTTGTGTGTCTCTGTTGCCACTGACTCACCATGTCACTAGGCCTCCATTCAATCCTGGGGGCCTCTATCCACCTCTCGTGGCCACCCTGGGCCTAGTCAGCCCTCACTTCTGTGCCCCTTACTCCTTAGCTTGTTCCTCATGGCTTCTTGGCCTATCTAATCACTGTCAGATGCCTCCAGAGCATCTGTTGTAGCCCACGGGGTAGCCATGACAATCTGCAGCTGCCCCCCACCCAGAATGGCCTGGTATCTCCCAGTTCATCCTTTCTTTTAAGCCCGTTCCATTCCCTGCAAGCCCCTTTGCCTTCTGCATGGTCTTCCAGGCATGTGATGTCACACCACATGGCTGCGTGACGCTAACCCACTCGACTGAGACTCCCAATCTTTGTCTCTCCCTTTGTTTCTTGTCCTCGCCATCCTGGCTGACCCACATGCTTCCCCCCATGCCCTATTGTCACTCCCCTTTTTGTTTCAATTCTGATCACCCCTGCTTGACCCACCCATCCCCAGGAACACTGCTCACCATGTCTCCCCTCCATGGCATGTGACATCATGTCACGTGGCCGTCTGTGTCAGCTCCACTCCAATCTCTTCCCTCAGGCCTCTCTCGCATGCCCTATCCCCATTTTTTAGCTGAAACAGCCCAGGTTCAGACACTTCTTGGCCACCACTCATTCTGTAAAACTTTGTCCCCCCTCCCTGGTCTCTGGCTCACCCCGCAGCCCATGGTCTTCTGCTGCTTCCTTCGCTAGGGCAACTGCCGGCCAAATTCCACTGCCTGCTGTCTCCTCACAATTTTAAACATCCTGTCATGCACCACAAGCTTGACTCAGCTTCCTTCACTTGTTCTCCCCCATCCCATGCTCTTCAGCCAGTTCCCTCGCTAGGCCTTCCCCAGCCAATCTGCTGCCAGCAGTTCAAACTCCTTCAGTCCTCTGCAGTAAACATTCATTCTGCTTCCTTTGGGCAAGGCCCACCACCACCAGCTACCTTTTAAAAGCTATGCATTTCTTGTTGCCTACTGAGGATATACTTTAACTCTCCCACTGTTGCAGTCTGCTGTTCAGCAAACCTTCCTATCGCTGTAATTTGCAGATGAACGTCAAGACAAACACATTTTTTACTCTTCCTCTCCTTGCACTCTGAGTTAAGCAACTTTCATACACATTGCTAGCATCCTACTATTTCATTATAAACTCCAAGAACGTCTTCTATAACATCTCTAAACCAACATAATTGTTTGTTTTCTTACTTCTTTGTCCTGGTGCAAATAAACTCCCACAATTAATCTGCCAATCAGACGTGCTGTAGTTTCAGTAAAGATCAAACTCCAGCAAAAATGGCTGAACCACTCCTGTGCTGCCCATTATGTACCTCCTTTAGCCCTTCCCCTTCCAGTTGCCTGCCTATTGCACTGTCTCCCTACCCTTCCCCCTTCCCTCTGAGCACACCATCTTCAGGTAAAGGGAAGGGGTACACCAGGACAACTTGGCCTGCCCCTTAGAGGGCAAACTCCATTGTCCCCATAAATGCCATATTGAGCAGTTACTATTTAATGGTCATATCATCAAATTTTTCATGACCCCTCCACATGAGTGGAGGGCACAAAAACCATGCTGAGTAACTCCTGGATGTACAAGAAGTGGTCCTTTGTGTTACTCCTCAGCACCCACAAAGTAAGTTATAATAGCAGAAAGCTATCATGCTGGAGGTAAGAACTTTTGCTTCCAGTGTAGTTCAGAAATACAAGATATGATAAAGTTTTAGCTGATTCAAATAGCAGTAACTTAATCATGATAAAATACCAATCTACCATTCACAAAAAACAAAGTCCCACCGACACACAATAAATATTGAAATGGTAATTTTCCCAAGAACATCAAAATCAACACCTCTCCAGGTCATAACCCAGTTCTGAAAGTCAATCACATATAAGATGTGTTTGCTGTTACTGTATAAAAAGAAAAATATGCAATTTCAGTGCATGCTGATTAAAATGGATACTTTTGTGTAGGGCTATTTTGTAAGTTATAAGTGGCTTGCCGGACAAATACAAATTACATGTTAAAGAGCTGCTGGCACCTTAGGGACAAACAGCTTATGGAAAAGAGCTGCCTACTCCAGGACATCAATTAGTTCCAAAATTAGTTTTTTATCCAATGAGTATTTATCTGTTTTACTTATTGTACAATCAACATAATCTTACTTCCTTATTGAAATCCAGTTGCCGAGTACCCACCATGGCCCTGCCAACAAAACTGCATTTTAATGATGTGATGTAGGAAAGGGGTTGCAGGGCTATAGAAAGCATTATAATACAATCGGGAGTATGGCAGACTTCACACGTTACTTGTACTCACTACAGGCAATTGCACATATTGAAGGGGTAGTGAATGTAATACTACCCCCCAAATATGTACAAATGCATATAAATAACAACAGTATCACCAAAGGCCACCACTGCAACTGACTGCATTACAGTAGAAGCCGCTTAATTGGGATGGTCCACTGGCAGGACTTTTCTCTCCAATAAGTGGCTGTCCTTATTATCTGAAGTGCCTATTTCAGCAGAGTACAAGATTTCTCAAGTAATTACTGAAGCTGGTGGCCATTCTTTTTGCTATTTTGTGAGCTGTTATTTTTACAGAGCATGAGTAGTGTGTAGTGGTGGACTTTGCTGTTTATGGTGTGTCAGAAATGCACTGTGCAGTCTTAGCATTACCTTTGATACAGAAATGCCACGAGGTCTGAACCTATTAGCTTAGCTATGAAAATGCTAGAAACCCTCTTGGCTGATAGCATATGGAAACACTAGAAAAACTACAGCCAGTAGAGACATATAAAATCCATTTTAGATTTTTTTTGAGAAACCAGAAAAGCATGAGATCGAAAAGTGACTAATTAATTCAGATTGGGGGATGGGTGGTGGATGCATGAATTGACTAACTGAAGACTGAGCTGAGAGTATAAAAGTAACAGGACAATCTACAAATGCTGAGCAAGAAACAAAGTCAGTAAGATGTCAAAAAAAAAAGGAAACAAGCATACAACAAATTAAACAAGCCAGTACAACTGAAGTATAAACACCCACAAAAATATACAAACAACACCTAAAAAATTAATTAGACAAGAAAGGCTAAGAATAGAATCTAGAATTATACATACAAAGGGCAGTGGAAAAAGTTTCTATGCCTACATAAATTTGAAACAATCCAGAAATGAGACTGGATCACTGAACAACAATGGAATAGAAATAAGGAAGCCAAAGGAGACAGCAGAGTTTTTCAACAAATAGTTTTGTTCCATCTTTGACAAGGTAAACTATAGTGGGAATAATTAAGGATAGCAAGATCATGTTAACCTCTCATTAATAATAATGGCTGCAGAAAGTGAGGACTTAGTAAAACAGTTAAAACAGCATAAGTCAACTGGACCAGACATATTTTACCTGAGATTATTAAAAGAGGTTAGAGACTTGATTTCTAAACACCTATCTGTATTATATAATACAACATTTATAACTGGGGTAGTACCTATGGACTGGAAGACAACTACTGTTGTTCTGGTATTTATGAAAGGAGACAGGTCCAACACATCATACTATAGACCGGTGAGTCTGACGTCAGTTCTGGGAAATATAGTTGAAACATTTCTCAAAGGTAAGCTAGAAGAAAACTTAAAACTATCGGTCATGAGGATAGAAAACAACATGGTTTCAAAGGGAGCAGGGCTTCCATTACAAACCAATTATGTTTTCGTGAACACATTAAGAAAAATTGGATGAAACTATTCCAGTGGACGTGTTTTTCCTGGACTTTCAAAAAGCATTTGACAAGGTGCCTCATGGCAAACTAATAAAACAAATGGAACAGATTGGGATAGATCCAAGAATTATAAGGTGGACACAAGACTGATTGGAAAATCAAACACAAAGGGTCAGGATTAAGGGTATTTTTCTGACATAGGGGATGTCTACAGTGGAGTGCTGCAGGGGTCAATGCTCAAGCCTGTGCTGTTTACTATCTTTATAAGTGATCTTCATAATAACATTAGTAATTTCATTGTCAAATCGGAAGTCAACATCAAGCTAGGGGGACCAGTGGACACAATCAGAAACATAAAAACATTAGTAAGTGACCCATTAAAAATCGAGCACTGGTCAAGAACAGATAACATGCTTTTTAGTGTGGAGAAATGTAGAGTGATCTATATGGGTAGAGGAGACATAAATCAAAAATATTATTTAAATGGTATACAGTTAGATGAAGCTGAAATGGAAAGGGATTGTGGAATAATGATTGATAAAGAACTACATTTTAGAGCACTTAAAATGAGTCATTCAAAAAGCCAATTATATAATATGCAATATTAAAAGGAGCTTTCTAAACAGAAGTAAAGAATGTACCACCAGTGAATGCCTGTAACACTGGTTGCTTTCTTAATCTAAGCATCACATACTGTACTGTTTTGTTTGCTGTTATGTATTGCTCTCTTGACCAGGTGCCTTTGTAAATGAGTCTATGACTCAAAGGTCTGTAAACCGACGATCTAACAAATAAATAAATTAAATAAATATGTTCTTTATATAAAACATATGTTAGGCCACATATGGACTTTGGATCACCTCTGTGGAGCCCTTATTGCAAAAGAGAGAAAGAGAGACTAGAGAGGATGCAGAGAAGACTTACCAAAATGGTACCTTCAATTAAAAACTGTGAATACCAGAAAAGGCTACAACAACTTAAACTACAGAACAGAGAAGAGCTAGAAGGGACCTGTTCACATTATTTAAATTTATGAGGGACCAGGACTTGTATAAATAAATGGGTATTATTAAACAAACAAAACTTGAAAACCTAAGGAGGCATAAGTTAAAGATAAAATTGGATACAGCAAAAAAAATCTGCACTATTCATTTATACAATGAACAGACTGGATGTGGACTAGTTTACCAAGAGATACAGTATTGTTGGAGAACCTAACCAGCTTTAAGAAAAAAAAATAGATGAACTGATATTAAACAAGGGATTATTGTGGTCCCATTCACACTGGAAAACAGTGTATATGGGCAATGCTACCTCCTGTTCCTATAACCAAGTATAAGAACCCAGAATATGAACCAGAAACTGGAGCAACATGAAGGGAGGGGGTATGGGGGGGTCCTCTGGCAAACAACAGAAACTGCAGAAATAGTCAGGGAGTGGCAGATGACAGTAGAGGTGGCTGACAAGGCTATTCATAAACCAGTTCACACATACTTAATGGCCCATTAACAGAGGCCAAGCAACAGCAATAAGTGTGAACTGAAGTAAATTGTCACAGTAATCCGGCATCCCTGTCCATATTAAACAGATGGGGATGCCATTGAAATGCACAGCCACTTAATCAGTGCCTGGTCCAATGCCCCAATAAAATGGACATCCTGATAGAGGATAGGGAAACGGAAATGTACCCTCTTGCATCTAGAAAAGTCACCTGGATGGTGAGGGGTCAAAGTCTGGTAAAGAGCAGTGGCTGGCACAGTGGATACATGGAGGGAAAAAGGGGTTCTTCTGGTACATTTGGGAGTGGAGAAAACCTAAGGGCCATCTCTGCAGACTGAGATCAGAAGGAGGGTGGGTGGAAGAGTCGAGGGACCAGGCAGAAGTATTAAATGAGTACTTCTCCTTTGTGTTCACTAGGGAGGGGGATGGGATATCTACAAAGCAAGGCATGATGGGGATAGAAGCGGTAGTGAGTGGAATCAGGGGAGCAACAGAAATGGAGAAAGATGGAGAGAGAGGTACCCCAGGGGTGTCACATCAGGATAAGGATAAAAAGGCCAGTAAGGTGGAGGGGACGGATTATGCTATCTCTACCAAAAGGGTATGGTTAGCCCTCAAGGTCCTAAAGAAAGAAACCTCCTGGGCCGGATGGCATTCATCCGAGAGTACTATGGGAATTGGTGGACATACTGGCTGCATCCCTGGTGGAGCTCTTCAGCAGGTCACTTGAGACAGGGAGGGTACCTAGGGAATGGCGAGAGGCACATGTGGTGCCAATCCATAAAGGGGGATTGAGGGAAGTGCCAGGTAACTATAGACCCATCAGTTTGATCTCGGTGGTGGGAAAATTAATGGAGAGTATGCACTAAAGGAATGATTGGGGGTGTACTTGGAGGAGGTGGGAGGTCTGGATAGTCGGCAACATGGGTTTGTGCCAGGTAGATCATGTCAAACCAGTCTTGTAGAGTTCTATGAATGGGCAACATCAGAACTGGACAGGGGAAAGCCTGTTGATGCATTATTCTTGGACTTCAGCAAGGCTTTTGACTCTGTCCCCCACAATGGTCTACTGGAGAAACTGACAGGGTTGGGAGTACGCCCTTTGATCGTCAGATGGATTGAAAGCTGGCTAGCTGGATGCACCCAGAGAGTAGTGGTGGATGAGGAGCTCTTGGACCCTAGACAGGTCGGTAGTGGGGTACCACAGGGCTCGGTCCAGGGTCTGATCCTGTTTAGTGCATACATAT
Organism: Neoceratodus forsteri; assembly: GCA_016271365.2. NCBI lineage: Eukaryota > Metazoa > Chordata > Ceratodontiformes > Ceratodontidae > Neoceratodus > Neoceratodus forsteri. The sequence continues at coordinate 98,009,457 of CM028130.1, forward strand.
CAGACATCAGGGAGGTATTGGGTGTAAAATGAGTGTCTTCGCTGATGACTCCAAGATGAGAGCAGTAGTTGAGGGGGAAGAGGTGAGATTGGCCCTGCAAGGGGACCTGGACACCCTGGAAAGCTGGGCTCACATGTGGAAATTAAATTTCAATATCACCAAGTGCAAGGTGTTACATATTGGGTGGCAAAACCCTAAACACAGGTACACCCTGGGAGGAGAGGCACTGGAGGCCTCAACAGTGGAAAAGACCTTGGAGTCATGGTGGATGCATATATGAATAACTCTGAGCAGTGCAGGAGAGTGGCTAGCAAAGCAAACAGGATGTTGGGATGCATCATAAGGGGGATCACCTCTAGGAGCAGGGAAGTGATTCTGCCGCTGTACAATGGACTGGTTAGACCACACCTTGAGTACTGTGTACAGTACTGGAGACCACACTTGAAGAGGGACATGCAGCTCCTGGAGAGGGAACAGAGGAGGGCAACTAAGATGATATGAGGACTAGGGGATTTGACGTATGAGGACAGACTTGAGGAACTCTGCCTGTTTTCATTGGAGGAGAGGAGAGACACGGGAGACATGATTGAGGTCTTCAAGTACCTCAAGGGAATAAATAGGGTAAACATGGAGGGGATCTTTAGACTAAAGCAGGGAGGTATCACCAGAGGGCATGGTTTGAAGTTGGAAGGTGGAAGGGAGAGGAGGAAAAAGAGGAGGATGTTTTTCACTGGGAGGGTGGTGGACCCTTAGAATGTGCTGCCTGGCAAGCTGGTTCAGAGATCCACATTGGAAGGCTTCAAGAGAGAGTGGGACAGACACAGAAAGCGGATGTATCAGATGATGGCCTGGCCCAAGGGGTGGGGATGGATGTATGATAGGGGTTTAAGTGGCCTCTTCTGTATTAAACTATCAATTTCCATGTAGCTGCTTCTCTACTTTGTGTCATTATAACATGGCTTTGTGGTGGAACTTAGGCAAATGCTAGTCAGCTGACTTTAAAGTCGGAAGAGAGAGATTGTGGCTAATGTAAGTATATTAAATAATCCTTGGATTAAAAACATATATCTGGGGGCTAATTTAGGTTGTGTAAGGAAGCTTCTTGCTAAAAACTGACTGGCCCAAGGACAATAATGTGTCAGCAGCTCTTTAATTGATTTCTAGGTGAGCATCTTTTCTGCCACTTAGATCCAGGTATCTGCACTAGTCTGTAATGTATTTTTTGTGCATAACCTTTATCCCCTTGACTGTCCATTTTAAGTACAGTACTGTATCCCAGCTAAAAACATAAATAAAAAAATAATTTGAAATGCAGCAAATACACTAACCATTATAGCTACTGATGCTCAGTGTTCCTTGCTCACCCTGTGATTTGGCTCTCTTTCACTCAGTGTTTCATTCAGTGCTTCCCACTTACTCAGCTGCCTACCAGTTCAACAACAACAAAAAGAAACTCACCTTGGCTAAAGAAATAAATAAATCTACAGTAACTCAAATTTTCTGTAAAACAAATGGCAGTGTTCAATTTTTCCACTGTGTTTCATAGTACAAAGATATACATTGCATCTCACTATAGCAAACGATAATGTCCAGAGGTCCTAATATGCAGATATAGTACAAAAGGAAACAAGTCAGTAAGTGGTGCCTTAAAGACAGGCAGGAGAGAAAAGAGGAGTAAAAAAAAATACATAGTGGAGATACAAATATGGGGAGAGAAGGGGGGAGGTATAGAGAGGGAGAAGAAAGGTGGGATACAATCCAGTCCAGGGAGAGAAGGTGCGCTATTGAAGCAGAACAGAGACCCAGGATTCATCATACAGCTTGTAGTACCTGTAAAATCAACTGCTTTAACTGCTAAGTTGTTGATGTGCAAACTGTTGATAAAGTATTTAATTGAAGTTCTTTGTAGCAGTAGCAATGCACTCTGAAGAAGGATCAGATTTAAGACCTGAATTGCAGGGAGTTTTGGTGCTGCATCTCTGTTTACATAGAACACAGAAACTGTCAGCAGATAAGGACTGCTAGGCCCATCCAGTCTGCCCGTAGGCCCTATACATCGCATGTGGCCACTGACCCTATGTGATCAATGGATTTTCATCACTCCCTATCCACTCAAGCTTCCCTTGTGTCTGTCCCAGGCATGCTTAAATCCCATCCACTGTGCTCTCTCCCACTATGTCCTATGGCAGATTATTGCAAGTGTTGACTACCCTTTCTGTGTACAAAAACTTTTTCACATTACCTCTTAATCTACCCCTTCCAATTACATCTTGAGCCCCCTTGTTCTAGTACTTTTTCTACATTGAAAACAGTCCCCCATCTGCACCTTGTTTATGTCCTTGAGGACCTTGAAAGTTTCAATCATGTCTCCCCATTCTCTCCTCTCCTCCAGTGAGTACATATTGGGGTCCCTTAGTCTCTCCTAATATGTTTTGTGGTGCGTACTATGCACCATCTTCGTTGCACATCTCTGGATAGTCTCCACCTTATCTATGTCCCTGCACAGGTGTGGCCTCCTGAACTGCATGCAGTACTCCAGGCGAGGCCTTACCAATGTTTTATACACTAACATCACCACCATTATAAGAACCGCCCACCATTACCCCAAAATCCAACAGAAGCACCTCGACCACAGAGGGTAGTTGGTCTGGGACATTGGCAGGTGGTTAGAAGGGGCAAATCAGGTACCCCGTTACTTGGTGCTCCCCAACATAGCACCTCCACAAACCATATCAAAACTGCAAACAGGTATCTGCCTTTATCGCTGAAATCAAACAAAGGGGCAGAGGACACTGCAGAGCAGGACACTGCAGCACAGGAGCTAGCACAACAAAACTCACACAAAACAGGAACCAAACCAAAAAAAGCAAAAATGAAATCCCCAAAACTTTTGATCATAGGAGACTCCATGATTCAGGGAGTTGATACATATCTCCAGCCAGGGACAGTGGTCAGATGTCTCCCAGGTACATCAGCGTGGAGAGACACTGACCACATTGCTAAAATTGTTCAGGAAGCAGGAAAAAACATTTATGTCCTGGTACACATAGGGACTAATGATCTCACCAGCCGGTCAGTTGTGGAGACCAAGGAACACCTGACCAGGCTGGGTGACAAACTATCATCCATTTCATCCAGCATTTCCTTCTCTGAGATCCTGCCATTCTGGGAGAGGGGGACAGATGGATGGAAGGTCAGAGAAGGGGAGCTAAACATGAGGCTCAAGGGCTGGTGCCAGGAAAAAGGACACAAATTTGTAGGGAACTGGCAACAGTTTTGGGAGTGAAAGTTCTTTAAATTTGATAGACTGCATCTGACTAAGGAGGGAGTCAGTGCATTGGGGCAGAAGTTTGATGTCTTGGCAGAATATTTAAATTAGCAAATGGGGAGAGGGGTGCAGCACCCAATAAGTTGAATGGGAAGAACTCCCCTTCCCACTCAGCTAGTGGGCAAACAGGAGTTCAGCATGTTTGTAGTTCATTTCCATCACCAGGTAAAGAAAAAGGTCTTGCTCCCCATACAATGCACAGGGGAAATGCTGGACCTTGCCTAACAACTAACACACTGAAATCTGACCAATGGAAAATCATGTACAAAAATGCTCACAGTCTGGGAGACAAGATCTCAGACCTGCAGACAATAATAAGAGAGGCTAAACTGGACATAGTAGCCATTAGCCAGACATGGTTTACCAGTAACCAGACTAGGGAGACTTCAGTACCTGGCTATGTACTGTACAGAAGAGACTGTGGTACAAAAAGGGGGGTGGTGGAGTGGCCTTTTATGTCAATAAAAATATCAAAGCTACAGAAATTCAGAATACACGTAAGGAGCCTGAAGAACTGTGGGTCACCCTGGAAACAGGAAATGGGACAGCCATATGAACTGGGGTTGTCTACAGGCCTCCAGACCAGGGGGGAGGACATAGACACATTACTGTTAGAAGATATACAAAACATGACAGCTAAAGGGGAGGTTCTGATAATGGGGGACTTCAACATGCCAGATACAGATTGGTCAATACCAGCAGGGACATCTGCCAGAAGAAGACACATGGTGGATTGCCTGCAGGGGGAGGGCCTCAAACAACTGGTACAACAACCCACAAGAGACAGGGATATCCTAGATCTAGTACTGAATAACAGGGAAAGGATCTCAGATCTCCAGGAGGAAGGTCACCTGGGTGCCAGTGACCATCACATGGTATGGTTCAATTTGGCCACTACAACAAAATCATCTCATTCCAAGGCAAACATATAGGACTTCAGAGGAGCTGACTTTCATAAGATGGCCAACAGTGTTAAGCTAGCCCTTGCAAAAAGAAATATGGGTGAGGGAGTGCAGGCAAAGTGGGCAAGCATTACAGATGCAGTACTTGAAGCAACATCTCATTGTGTTAGTGAGAAAAGGAAGTGCAAATGAAGAAGGAAACCACTTTGGTTCTCAAACACAGTAGGAGAAAAGGTCAGAGCCAAAAGGCTGGCCTTCAGAAAATACAAGGGAACACAGCAGGATGAAGATAGGGAGGCACACCAAACTTCCCTAAAGGAAGCAGGGAAGGAAGTAAGGCAGGCAAAGGCCCAAACCGAGGAAACGCACAAACAGTAAAAGAAGGTGACAAGACTTTCTATAGATACATTAGTGAAATGAGAAAGTCTAGAAGGGGTATTGCGAAGATTAATGGGGATAAGGGGGCACGTGAGGAGAAGGAACAAATAAAAGCATCTATCCTTAATAGATACGTCTGCTTAGTATTTACTGAAGAGAAGGTAGGGCAGGGCACACAGATCAGCACCATGGAAAAGGGTGTGTGTGTGTGTGTGTGTGTGTGTGTGTGTGTGCACTAGTCCCTTCACAAAGAAAGGGTCCTACAAGAGCTGGATAAGCTCAGGGTGGATAAGGCAATGGGATCTGATGATGTACATCCCAGGGTACTAAAGGAGCTAAGGATGGAACTAGCAGAGCCATTATCAAAACTGTTTAGTGAGTCTGAGCAGAGGAGAGGTCCCATAAGACTGGAAAAGGGCTCATGTGATCCCGCTTCACAAGAGTAGTAGCAGGGAAGAGGCAGGGAACTACAGACCAGTCAGTCTTACCTCTGTAGTGGGCAAGATTGTGGAGACACTCCTTAAGGAAAGGATAGCGCAACACCTGGAATCCATAGGAGCACAAGATACAAGACAGCATGGGTTTACAAAAGGAAGGTCCTGTCAAACTAATCTCATATATTTCTTTGACTGGGTAACCAGAGTGGTGGATCAAGGTGGAGCAGTTGATGATGCCTACCTTGACTTCTGCAAAGCTTTTGCTACTGTTTCACATAGAAGATTGATTTATAAGCTAGGTGGGCTCAGGGTGGGGTCAGACATTGGTCAACTGGGTGGTAAACTGGTTGACAGGCAGAAAACAAAGAGTGGTGGTAAATGATAAACAGTCAGATGAGATGCAAGTCACAAGTGGGGTACCTCAGGGATCAGTTCTGGGGCCAGTCCTCTTCAATATCTTCATCAGTGACAATGCAGATGGACTGGAGGGTAAGGCTTGTCTGTTTGCAGATGACACCAAGATCTGCAACAGAGTACATGATCCAGATGGGGTGGGCAGAATGAGAAGAGATCTGGATAAACGAGCAAAATGGTTGAAAGAGTGGCAACTGGGTTTTAATGCAAAAGAAGTGCAAGATCATGCACATAGGGAAAAGAAACCCTGAAGCCACCAATAGACTGGGAGGGGAGTTGCTGGTAGTCACAAGGGAAGAAAGAGACTTGGGCGTCATCATCACTGATGACCTGAAATCATCCAAGCAGATCTCTAAAGTAGTAGGTAAGGCTAAAGGGATGTTAGAGTGTATTAGTAGGGGTAACACAAGTTGGAAGAGGGAGGTAATAATCCCTCTTTACAAGACACTGGTTAGGTCCTATCTGGAGTGCTGCATGCAGTACTGGTGGCCACACCTTCACAACGACATAAACCAAATTGAGGCAGTCCAGAGAAGGGCAACCAAAATGGTGCAGGGACTGCATTAGAAAATACATAAGGACAGATTAACTGAACTCAATATGTACAGTATACCATAGAGCAAAGGAGGGAGAGATGTGATATGATCGAAACATTCAAACACCTAAAGGGCATTAACAAGGTGAAAGAGTCTAACATGCTTCAATATAAGAAAAATAGCAGGACAAGAGGACACAGCATGAGATTAGAGGGAAGCAGATTAAGGGGTAATGTGAGGAAGTTCTTTTTCACAGAAAGGGTGGTGGATGCATGGAACGGCCTACCTCAGGAAGTGGTGGATATGAATACAGTGCAGGGCTTCAAACAGGCATGGGATGGGCATAACAGAGCAATACAGATGAGTATGAATAGATAGGCAGTTGATAGAACAAAGGCCTATGGCACATTCATAAGGTAAAAAAAAAAGAAATGGGCAGACTGGATGGGCCTTGCATTCCTTATCTGCTGTCAACTTCTATGTTTTTCTGTTTCTCACCTTCTACTAGTGATACCACTGCCTATCCACCCCAGCATGCCACTCCCCATGATTCTGCCTGGGGATTGGAACCTAGTTTGCTCATTAGAGCTTGATAGATCCCCCCTGTCACAAGGGACTGGTCCTCTCCTCAGCACAGAAGGCCCTGATGGAATTAATGGCTGATCATGGCCTTACAAACCCATGGAGACTGCTGAAGCCCCAATCTAAACAATTTACTTTTTATTCTTCTGCCCATGGATCCTTGTCTCTCTTTGACTACTTATTGATCAACAATCCAGTGTTGTCAGGGCTCCGGGGCATTGGTATGGTCCCCCAAACTATCTTAGATCATGCTCCAGTATGGCTGGAAGGGACCTTCCCACTTGCTTCATGCAAAGAAAGCAGCTGGAAACTAAGCACCCAAATGCTCCAAGATGCAAATATAGTTCAATCCCTTAAAGAAGCCACTGAACAATACCTCCGCCACAACCAAAACTCGATACAGCAAATTGACAAGATCTGGTGTGCTCTCAAATGTGTAATCATATGGGAGTGTATCCATCCCGCTACAGTTAGGGAAAAAAAGAGAAGCCCTTTCTTCCTTGCTTCCAGGGCAAATCAAGGCCCTGGAAGAGCAGCTAACTTCCAACCCAGATGAGTCTATCCTAGATCAGTGAACTCAAATCCGAAATCAATACCAAGAAATTTTATGAGAGCAAGCGCAGTATGCCTTGTTCAAAACCCATGCTAGCAATGTGGACCAGGGAGAAAAGGCTAGCCACTTGCTAGCCCTTAGACCTAAAAAGCAAGAAGAGTAAAGGCTAGTAACAGTGTTAAACTCCCTTACAGATTATTCCCTTATTACAAGCCCAAAGGAGATTGTCCTGGAATTTGAAAACTTGCAAATCCTTATACTCCCCACCTGACAATGCACCTCAGATCTTGGATATTCAAGACTATCTAGCCTCCGTCCCTCTCCCATCTCTCAGTGCTGCACAGAGAGAAAGTCTCATACCTAAAATAAATCAGACAGAGCTGTCAATGGCTATTCATTCTCTTCCAGATAACAAAGCTCCAGGTCCTGATGGCTTTCCTCTGGGTTTCTACAAAACTTTTGAAGAGCAAATTTCTCCCCCTCTTCTACTGATATTTAATTTTTTATGTGAAGTAGGAGTTTCCGATTCATCCTTATTAGAAGCCCTTATAATTGTCCTCCTAAAATCAAACCAACCCTGAAATAAGGTGTGCAATTATCACCCCATATCTTTAATGAACTATGATATCAAGCTTTTTGCCAAACTTCTGGCTTCAAGAAAGGCAGGAATATGGACTCCCTTGCTTAGTGCTGAGCAAGTGAGCTTTGTGGCAGGCTGCTCCTTGGCTGACCATTTGCGCAAGCTCTTCCACATTTTCTCTACATCCAGGGGGGGCCCATGCCCAATGGCTTTGGTCTCCCTGAATGCAAAGAAAGCATCTGATAGGGTCAGCTGGGCCTTTCTGTTTGAGGTGCTGAATAAATTTGTTTTTCCAAGGAAGTTTGTACAATGGATTAAAGTACTTTATACCAATCCAACCGCTAAAATATACTGTAGTGGGGTTTTTATAAAACCATTCCCACTGTGCTCTGGAACTAGACAGAGGTGTCCCCTTTCCCCGATGTTATTTAATCTTCAGCTTGAACCACTCCTATATCTTCTTCAAAACCCCCCACATATAAATGGCATCCCAATCAGACCCTTTAACTTTCATTTATTTGCTTATGCTGATGATATCTTGTTGTATATTTCTGATCCGAAAGCCTCAATTCCTGCAATTCCTGACATAGTTGAATCCTTCAGAGCCCTCTCTAACTACAAACTCAATATAGAAAAATCAACAGTTTTGCTTCTAAATAAATTCACCTATCGTTCACAAGTAGAGGGGTTACATCTAGCCTGGGCACTTCAACTCAAATATCTATGACTAACCCTAACCCAAGATATGTCCTAAACTAAGAAACTTAATTTAGACTCTCTGATTGAGACCTTAAGACAAGACCTGGGAAGGTGGGTGCCCCATACCTCTTTTTGCAAGGATGAATCAGTGCCATCAAAATGAATATTCTCCCAATGATATTTTATCCTCTGAATATGCTGAATTTCTATCTCCCACAATCCTGGTTTCAAAAGCTCCATAGCATTATATCGCAGTTTCTCTGGCACGATAATCCACCAAGAAGATCATACGTCGAACTGGGGGCTGAAAAACTCCAAGGCAGTCTAAAGCGTCTCAACTTTTATCACTACTACTTAGCCAGTCATATAGCCAAATATATGCACTGGATACCCTTTATTCCGGCATGGCTTCACCTGGAAAGCTATATAATCAACCAGAGCAGCACATCCCCACTTAGTGCTATATACCAATGCTAGATCCTCCTCTGCTGTCATTGAAAATGAGTTGATTCTAATGTCAATAAGAGTACATGGCCAGCTATGCAGAGCACTTAAATACAACAATTGTAAAGACATCTCACAGCCCTTATACTATGACCTTAAGATTAGGCTGAAGGAGCATTGCTTGAAACCACAAGAGAACTCTACCTGGACAGAGATTAAAATATCCAATTTGCTACAGAATGGAAAACTTAAGACTACACCAGACCTTTTATCCCTTCTGAATCTCCTGAAGAAGCAGATATTTAAGGAATATCAGATTTGGCACTTACTGATTTCTAAATTAGGCATGGGAGTATGGCACACGGACAGCTCTGAACTCATTGTCTCACTCTGCAACTTGGCATGGCAACCTCATGGAGTCTCCCAGATAACTTTGATGTTATACCCCTTCATCTGTTATGAGGGGTCTGGTGCCTCTCCACAGAGGGCAGACCAGTTTCCCAATAAAGAAGTTAGTTGGGATGAGATTTGGCAAGCAGTATATCAGTACACCTCTAATGATATGCTTCGCCCCATGCAATTCTATATCCTGCATAACATGTACTATACCCCACTGAAACTATTTAAAATAGGGAAGGTGCAGGATGCAATTTGCAACTGATGTGGCCTAAGTGAAGATACCCTACTTCATGTTCTGTGGGACTGCCCGATAAGTAGACCATTGTGGAGTGAGATAAGGGCCAGAGCAGATCCCCTACTGGGAACTGAAGACCTATTTAAGCCTGCAATTTGTATACTGGGGGATTTCTCCCAGATGCTGGTAAATGAAAGAAGATACAACGTGATTCTTATCTCCCACACAGTCAAAAAACTGGTATTAAAACATTGGAAGCACTCCACCATCATCTTCTACTCTGAGAGGTTAAATGAGTTCCTATTCAACTTGAGGATGGAAAAAAATGATAGCATCTCTTAGACATGTTCCAGCTGTCTTTGATAAGAGATGGGGTCAAATTTACATACTATATTCCCTGTCTAGTAAATAAGACCCCTCCCACTGTGAAGATTATGCTAAATTTTATAACTCATAGTATTTCAGTGGTTGGTGATAACGGCTAAGCCCTTTGTTGAATCAAGGGGAAGGGAACTATTATCATGTAGAAGTTATTCTGCTTAGTTAACTTGCTGCCTTAATTATAAACATATACTATAAGGATATATGAAGAAGGTAGGGTAGGGAAGGTGGGATGGTTTGGGGGAGGGAGGGAGGAGGTGGATGGTTGGGGATAGTTAACAGTGTTGGATTGAGCCGATGTAACCCTAAGGCTCCTGTTTGTTTTACCTGTATCAAGTTGTACCTGTGCAACTCCTTGTATTACCTGTATATATGGATACAAATTAATAAAGTATATTTAATTAAAAAAAATGTGGTAGACTCTAATGAGACTCGATTAGCGTAACAGTTTGACTTAAATAAACTGTTTCAATGATTATTAAGTACTAAAATTAAATAATTCAGTAATGGTAAGTATGCAGCATATCGCCTAGGTAAGGAAAATCTGAAGGCTGAGGACTATCTGAGTGAAGAGCCCCTGAGGACAGTAATTCAGAAGAAAACATTTAGGCATTATTATCAATAATGAATTTAAACTTTTGTCTCAGTGTGAGGCTATGGCCAAGAAATGTCACCAGTTATTTGGTTGCATACAAATATTTTTTAAAGTAGAGCAATCTCAGTAATTATGCCTTTGTGTAGGTCCCTGGTGATGCCACATACTGAATGCTGTGTACAGATTTGAGCCTTGTACATGAGAAAGGATGTCATAGACTGGATGGGATGCAGAGGATATTTACAGTGATGATAAGGGGATGAGAAAATGTTGAATAAAAAGTAGACTTTGAGTCCCAAATATGTACTCACTTTGGAGAAGAAGATACTGATGGGATACAATAACAGTTCATCAAGGAACAACGAATAGTGAACAGTGAGATTGTGACTCAACTTGAAGGATATGAATCTGCCTAATAGGAGTCATGATAGAAGTAACTGTAATATAGGGCCTCAGAGGGCTGTCCATTATGGCATAAGAGACTCCAAGCATGAGGACTGAGCAAGAACACCACAAAGTGAAGCTGAGTGGTTCTATCTGCCCAAATCACATGAGAGGAGTCTCTTTTTCTGTACCATAAGAAACATCCCCTGGAGGTCTTAGTATCTTATAGTAAGTCACTCTACTTTAGCTCAAATGATTTATAATGTGTCCTCTCCTCTGATGCAGCAGTAGAGTGTTCCTACACATGAGCACACTGTAAACATGATTAACAGTACAGTGGCTCTGTGTGCTGAATGTACTCCATTTAAGGTTAAAGTGTGACATTTTGCATCTTAATAACTTTGCCACCATTTGATGGCTTTGCCTGAAATTTGGAAAGCTTGGAGCGGTACCATAGATCTCTGGATCTTCCAAGTTTTGTAATGGTTGGATATATGGTTGTGGAGTTAAAAAGCGACATTCTGTGATGCATTTATGCTTTTTTGTGCATTCTTTGCTCTCACCTACAGGTCACACGGTTTGTGCGACTGGTCCAAGAACTTCAGAGAACATGCAGCCAGTGTCCCAGATGTGACTTTTGAAGAGTTTCTGGAAAAATATTAAACGGTTCAAAAGTTATTCAAAAAGCAAGCTTCCCATTACAGTCAATGAGAAAAGTTAACTAAAGTTCAACAGTATCACAAATGCAGATTTTAGTATCACAAGACCCCTGTAGTGTCGCAAATCTGCCATTTTGTTTTCAGTTACTGATCACAGAAATGCTTGGCAATTAAAATTAACACCCTCTAGGAACACAATTATTTTTGTGTTCACCTAGTCTGACCCTGAGGATGTTAGCCAAGTCTTTTTTGGGTGGTTAAACACTCCAGAAATAAGTTTTTGAATTTTTTTTGAAAAGTAGTGTTGCAAAGTAGGTCACACCAGTGATACTTTCATGATTTTTTTGCAAAAGTGTCGTGATTTGTGACACTACTTTGCAACACTATGGCCAAAATAACAAGTATTCTATGCCACCTTGCTGCAAAATAATGGTTTTGTCTTTTGGGCTTAAATTTGGGGAGAAGACAGCCAACATGCCACAGATGTGCCTTGTGGTGGTTTGGTGACAAAATATTAGACAGCTGCAAAGTTACGGCACTCTGAATTTGACACTTTTTCCCATAGACTAACAATACGGTGTCCGCCGTGCCCATATCTTAGAAACAGTTTGAGACACGGACTTTTCGTCAGAAAAATACTTAGCCAACAACTGGGGGCTAAGTATGAAACTAGCCAGAAAAGTCATAAATCATATAAAATTTTAAATTTTTTCTGTGTCATATGGTTCCTGAGATATAAGCTATTTATTATTCCAATTCCTCATTTTCTGCTCCGAGGCCCATTATTATGCATACATTCTTTGTTTTCACTGTGTTTCTGAATGGAGCTTTTGGGGAAAAATAGGGTGTGTGCTTTTGTTATTGTTACAGTTAGTGTTTCCACTTGCATTTCCATTACCGTTTGCGTTACCATCTATGCCACCATTTGCGTTACGCTTTGCATTTTCATTTGCACTTTCATTTGCATTACTGTTACCATTTGCATTTCCATTAGTGGTTTCTGTTTGTGTTTTGGTTTGCATACCCGTGTGCATTACCATTTGCATTTGTCTTTACTTTGGCATCATTTTTGGTGTTACCATTAGCACTTGCATTTCCAACTGTGGTACCGTGACCATGAGCATTACCATTTCCATTTCTGTATGCAGTTGCATTTGCGTTTCTATTTCCATTACTGTTCACTTTGGCATCATTGTTGCTGTTACTGTTTGCATTTCCAATTGTGTTACTGTTACTGTTTGTGTCTTTGCTGCCATTTGCATTTCTGTTCACCTTAGCATTTGCATTTCACATTGCATTTCCGTAGTTGTTTGCATTACTGTTTCCTTCTGCAGTGCCATTGCCTTTTCTGTTTGCATTTCTGTTACTGTTTGCATTTCTATTGGCATTAGCATTTCTGTAAAAGTTTGCGTTTCTGTTGCCGTTAGTGTTTGTGTTACTATTTCATTACCATTTCTGCTTTCATTAACATTTATGCTGGCATTTTTCTTACTGTTTGCATTATCATTTACGTTTGCATCACCATGTGCCTTACCATTAGCACTTGCATTTGCATTACCGTTAGCGTTACTATGTGACAATAAATCACATGGTGTGAGCACACCACATTTCATTCACTATTTATAGTGCTCATTCTCAAAAAGAAGTAAAATTCATGGCAAAAAACTCTGTTTAATGCATCAGTTAGGATTGTTCTACAGCGACAAAAACAAAGAAATTTGTTGTTAGGGTTGCCACCCCCCTTGCACCCCACCCCCACGCTGCTCCCATCAACAGGCATCGGGTGTGCATTGGGGTCATTGGTCCAAACTCTCACCCCATTCTCCTACACTGCACCACCTCAGCTTGTTTACACAAGGGATGGGGTGAGAATTAGGGCCGCCGACCCCAATGCACACCCCGATGCCTGATGGTGGGGGCAGCGTGGGGGTGGGGTGCAAGGGGGTGGCAACCTTAACACCACATTTCCTCACTTTTGTTGCTGTGGAACAACCCTAACTGATGCAGTAAATGGAATTTTTTTGCCATGAATATATATACATATATACACAAGATAGTGCCCCTATAGCTAGGGTTCAACTATTGCTTCTATGTTAAACCGCAAATTGTGCACTTTAATAACTTCGTTACTGTTTGGCCAACTTGAAGTTTTGTATACACTGTCAGGGGCCAAGGATCTCTTGATGTGGCAAATTTAGACATGGATGGTTGTGCAGGTGCGGCATTGAGGAGTGTCACAAAATGTGAAAATGACCATTTTTGTGTAAATTCTTTATCACTTCATGTCTCATAAACTGTGTGGAGTTGTGGTCTGAAATTTGCAGAGTATATAGGCCATTTGTCACAGATGTGGCTTTTGAAGGTTTGGTAAAAAAAATATTAATCCATTCAGAAGTTATAAAGATTATAATTTTTCCTATGAGAAAAGTTAGATGAGCTGTGCGAAACAACTGTTCTGTTGTCACAAAAGTGGTATTTATTGTTGCAAATGTGGGATGTACTGTTGAGATTCCTCCATCTTGTTTTCAGTTAACAAGGCAAACAAATTAAAATATTTCAAAAAACACGTACAAATGGTAAACAGCAACAGCTGTGTTTACATAACTGTGGACTGAGGAATTGGATTCTGTGATCAATTTGACAAAAAAAATGTGCAGAAATATGTTCATTGTATTCTTGGAGGTCTTACTGCCACAAATTACAGCACTATTTTTGTGAAACAGGGGTGTGTGTTCTGCCAAGATTGTTGCAAAACTGGTCATTGTTTTGTGAAAAACTATCAGAACCCCCCCTTGTTTCAAGAAAATAGTGCCACAATTTGCAGCAGTGCAACCTCCAATAATAAAATACACATATTTCTGCCCATTTCTTGGGCAAACTGACCAAACAAACAGATTCCTGGCCCACTCATTAGGTTAACACAGCTACTGGTGTTTACTATTTTTAAGTACAACCTCCGGGGATAAAATTCTCTGGTGATCTAGTGGCCCTTCCTTCCCAATACCCGATTTTAGTATTATATTCCTATATAAATTCCCTGGTGGTCCATTAGCCCTCCTTTCCCAATCCCCAAAGCACATCTGCCCCATTTGTTTAACATGCACAGATGGGCTCCACATATTTATTTGTTTGTTACATTGATTTTATTATGTGCCCAGATGGTGTTTGTTTGTGGTTTAGCTTTTTTTTTCTGGCTGTCTGTTTTCATATGCCTCCGAGGGTTGTCTGTAGTGTGTGTATATAGAGTCTCAGTTTACTGATTTGCTCTGTTGGCAGTGCGGAAGTATTTATTTTTATTTATTGAAATATTTATTGTTTGCCCCACTGTAATGTGGCTAAGGAGGAATGGAGGATCTATGCAAGTGCAAGAACAAGATGGAAGCCAAGGTGTGTGGAGCTGCAGAGTGGGCAGGAAGCAGCACGTAGAGCTGCAGCCTTGTGTTCCCTGCTTGTCTCTCTCTTTTTTTATTCCTTATTTTTATTCATTAAATTAATTTTCTTACTGTCTCCCATATGTGAAGCATGACCAAAGTGGAAGAGGAGCACGCCACTGCAGTGGCAGTAGCCATTCAATAGGACCAGAGCTGAATTTAAGCAGCAAAAAGAAGCAGGAGAGTGAATCTGCTGCTCAGCCCAAGATAAGTGAGTGGAGGCAGTCTTTTGAGGAGCTGCAGTGTTGTTGAGGGCAGCGGGGATGAGAGACTCTGTGCGACTGTTGTGGGGAGCAGCTGAGCTTGCTGAGCCACAGAAAAGATGAGGTACACTTGTTAGGGAGGGGTTAGAGCTGAGCTACATTTGTAGAAAGCAGGAGGGCTACAAGGTAATTGGTCCCTTGTTACAGACAGGAGCAAGTTTGAAAGGAGCAAGGCACTTGGTGCAGTTCATTGATTGTTATTCCTTTGGAGCAATGATTGAGAGGCACTGGGTTTGAAAGAGAGGGTTTGCTTGGCAGCTCCCATGATGTAAGCTTGGGGGGATTACAGTTTGGAGCTCTGATGATGCTTGGGACTGGAGAAATTAATGTCTGCAACTGCATTTAGCTGTGTTCCCCAGTTGGTTCAGTGTCCAGGTTAATGGAGAGGCTGCTGGTTACCAGGATACAGTCATTTTGGTTTTTCTGTAGTCCAGGCTGTAGTGCAGGTGTGGTCCAGAGTTACTAAGTGCTGGAATAGGGAGGTTGCCTGAGTCATCAGCAACTCACTTAGTGGTAAGGGGCCAACACAGGCAAGTGAGATAGGGTCTGAGCAGAAGAGAAGGGCTGCATTCTCCACCGTATGTGGCATTTTGGTGTTAGTCTGCCACAAAGACCCTTATCTTCTCTTCATTACTGTTGTACCCATCTCTTCTTTCTCTCTGGTGCTGTGTCTCCCTGTTGGATGCCACCCTGGACCATACGAAACTGAAATGGATGCCCAAAATAGTGAATAAACTGGTTTTATTAATAGAGCAGGATCCTGTCATCTGTTTTAGGGTATATCGGGCTGGGTCATAGATGTGCCTTTTGAAAGTTTGGTTAAAAAATATCAATCCATTCAAAAATTATTAAATGTCGAAGTTTGCCATTATTTCCTATGAGAAAAGTTAGATGTCCCATGAGAAAGCGTGTTTATCTTTTGCATAAGTGTCATTCTCTTCTGCAAATGCAGAATTCTCTTTTGAGATTCTGCCATCTTGTTTTCTGTTAGTGAGGCAGAAAAGCTTAAATAATTTAAAACCTTGTGGTACTTGGTAAACATCAACACTTGTGTTTGTCTAATTGGGCCCAAGGAATCAGATTCTGGGGTCAGTTTTCAAAACAAAAACCCAGAAATGTGTTTATTTTACTCTGCAGAATTCTTCTTCTGCAATTCGCAGAATCCTTTTCCATGAAAGAAGCAGACTGTTTCATAAATTGCAGAAAAGGATTCTATTCTTTCACAAAATGATTCTTTATCTGCAATTTGCGAAAGAGGGTTTTTTATGTAGCTGTTTCTTTGTCGCTTCATAGAACAGGAACTGTTTTGACTTTTGGGCTGAAATATTCAGGGCAGTAAAAGCTTGCCTCACAGATGTGCGTTTTGCAGGTTTGATGAAAATATATTACTTTGCTATGCAGTTCTGCAGTTCTACATTTTGCTTATAATTTACTGTTGGATTACTTTGTAAGGTATGGTGTAGACAGTCGTTTCTTTGTCACTATGCTGTGAAGAAACAGTTTGCAGTTTTGGACGGAAGTTTTCAGAGTAGAAAGTGCTTGACCCACAGATGCGCCTTTTCATTGTTTGGTGAAGAAAATATTAATGTGCTAGTTATGAACAATTTATGTTTCAGTTACTTTCTCATAGGATAACATTGACATTCTTTGTTTATTATTTATTTATTTATTAGATCATCGATTTGAAGACCTTTGAGTCAAAGACTCATTTACAAAGGCACCTCGTCAAGAGAGGAATACATCACAGCAAACGAAACACTACAGTACATAACACTTAGATTAAAAAAGCAACCAGTGTTACAGGAATTCACTGGTGGTATGAACTTGGTAATAGGTAGATCACAGTAGTCATAATATAGGTCAATAAGTACCACATCAGGTAGCAACCAGAGAAAATTTTATCACATTAGTCAGCAGATGTTGCCTGTGACCCCAGGCATATACAACAAAAATAGACAGGGCAGCTTTGTCCAGCTGTATGTCCAAAATGGTTGGGAATTTTGGTAAGAAATGTTTAGGATAAAACTGACTTTGCCTGAAGATATGCCTTTTATTGGTTTGCTGAGAAGATTTTCATCTGCTTCCTAGTTATAAGAATTTGAAGTTTAGTCATTCCCATGGAATAACATGGTAATGTTGGAGTGTATTTTGGCAGATACCTGTATATCTCAAATACACTTGGAAATATGGACTCACTACTGTAGTAAGCTGATTTGCATGTTTCCAGGCCTTGTTTAAAGCTTTAGGTGAATTGTAATGAATGGGGCTAAGGTGACTGTGATACTGTGGCTTGCATTCACAATATATAAGCTGTACTTCTTTGCCTACAATTAGGTGTATGTTGTGTGGAGAACACCCTCAAAAAACAGATCATTGACCCTTACTATGCCCCTGGGGCTGGAGTAAGGCAGGTGGCGCTGTGTGTTTCTATGGTGTTGGGGTGAAGTAAGTCACAGTGCTTACTCCACCCCCCTCAGATGAGGATAATGTTATAGGCTTATGGGGTCAATTACAATCTCTGTACACTTATGGATAGATGAGCTTGCCCTGCACTCTCTGGGCCCCATGCTCCCATAAGCAAATAAGGCTATGATTATAGTTTCTCAAAAAGTAAGGACATTCTTGGCCAAAAACTTTGTTAATGCATCAGTTAGGATTCCAACCATCAAAAGATGGGACATGTGGTGTTAGGTTTTCCAACTCTAACAACCCACCCCCACCCTCATTGAGGTTGTCAGCCTTAACACTCACCCCATTCTCCTATACTGTAACATCTTACCTTCCTTATACATGGAAGGATGTGAGTGTTTAGGGCTGACAACCCCAAGGCACACCCCTGATGCCTGTTGGTGCATGGAGGGTGGGGTGTGGTTTTAGGGTAGGAAATCCTAATACCACATTTCCCAATTTTTGATGGGGGGAACCCTAACCGATGTATTAACAAAGGTTTTTGCCAAGAAAATATCTATCTATCTATCTATCTATCTATCTATCTATCTTATCTATCTATCTATCTATCTCTCTCTATCTCTCTATCTCTCTATCTATATATCTTCTATCTATCTATCTATCTAACTATCTATTTCAAAAAAACTTAATTATTGCATCAGTTAGGGTTGTTACTAAAGCTATAAAAGTGGCAAATCCACCATTTTGTTTCCAGTTAGCGATCAGAAAAATGCTTGGCATTTAAAATTGGGACTCTCTAGCAACCTAATTATTTTTGTATTCACCTAGTCGGACCATGAGGATGCTAGCCATGTCTTTATTTTGGGGTAAAACATCCCAGAAATATGTTTTTCAAATTTCTGGAACCAGTAGTATCACAAAGTAGTGTCACAAGAATGACACTTTCACAAAATTTGGCAAAAATTACCACAAATTGCGACACTACTTTTTTAGACTTGACCAAAATGACAGGAATGCTTTGCCACCATGCTGCAGAAGAACGGTTTAGTTTTTTGAGCTGAAAGTTGGAGAGAAGGCAGCCAACATCTCACATATGTGCCTTTTGTGGTTTGGTGAACAAATATTGCATAGTTGCCAATTTACATTTCTCCAAAGTTGATGTTTTTTCCCCTAGACTAACATGGTGGTCCACCGCACCTTTTGGGGCTCATATCTCAAAAACGGTGCGAGATACCAAATTTTTATTGCACGTTAGATAGCCCTATGGGCTATGTAATTGCAAAAACCTAGCCAGAAAAATCAAGATTTTTGTGAAATTACATTTTTTTTCTACGTCGTGCGGTTGCTGAGATATTAGCAATCAAGTACTTCCAATGCTCATTTTAAGCTTTGATCCCCATTACAATGCATACATTCTTTGTACACACTGTGTTTCTGTAGTCATCTGTTTGGCACAAACAGGTGATGTGCTTCCGTTACTGTTACAGTTACTATTTCCACTTGCGTTTATGTCCCCATTTGCATTTCCATTCCCGTGTACGCCACCATGTGCGTTACCCTTTGCATTGTCATTTGCGCTTGCATTTTCATTACTGTTACCTTTTGCATTTCCACTACTGTTTCTGTTTGCATTTTTGTTTGTGTCACCATGTGCATTGCCATTTGCATTCATGGCAGCCCTTTCCTTTGCGTTTCTGTTTCTCTTTCATTTTGCATCTTCCTTGCTGTTACTGTTACCATTTGCATTTGCAATTGCATTACTGTGTCCGTGCAAATTACAGTTTGCATTTCCATATGCGCTTGCATTTCCTTTTGTGCTTCTGTTTCCTTTGCAGTTATTGTAGCTGATACCATTACCATTTGCACTTACAACTGCAGTACTGTGCCCGTGTGAGTTTCGGTTTGTGTTTCTGTGTGCGCTTTGTGTTCATGTTTCAATTTCTGTTCCCTTTCGCATTCTTTTTGCTGTGACACTTAACATTTCCATTTAAAATACCACTGCCATCACTGTCCACTTTACCAGTTGCATTTTTGTATGCGTTTCAGTGTCCATTTGCATCACTGTTCACTTCGGCATCACTTTGCGCTTGCGTTTCTATTAACGTTTCCTTTACCATTTACTTTTCTGTTACCATGTACACCACTGTTCACACTTCTATTTGTGTTGCTGTTCCTGTTACTATGTCAGAAGACATCACATGGTGGGAGCGTGCTCCCACCGCCGCATTACATTCACTATTTATCGTCATCATTCTCAAAAAGAAGAGAAATTAGAGGCAAAAAACTTAGTTTAATGCATTAGTTAGGGTTTTTCACAGCAACAAAAGTGAGGAAATTCAGTGTTTGAGTTTCTTAGACCCCCAGCCCACCCCCAAAACAGCATTGGGGTTGCGTTGGGGTTGTGGGTCCTAACTCTCACCCCATTCTCCTATACCTCTGCTTCTTCACATGTGATGGGGTGAGAATTAGGCTGATGACCCCAACGTGCACCCTGATGCCAGTTGGAGTGGACAGTTATATATTCTAACACTGAATTCTCAAGGCTGTCGCTGTGAACAATATATATTCATGGCAAATCCCCTGTTTAATGCAACAGCTAGGTTGTTCCACAGTGACAAAGTGAGGAAAATCAGTGTTAGGGCTGCCACCCTTGCAACCCACCCACCCTGCTCCCACCAATAGGCTTTGGGGTGTGCTTGGGGTCAACACACATAACTATCACCCCATTCCATGTGTAAATAATCTGAGGTGGTGGAGTATAGGAGAATGGGGTGAGAGTTAGGCCCAGTGACCACAATGCACACCCCAATGCCTGTTGGTGGGGTGGGGAGGGCATGGTGTGCAAGGGCTGGCAAACGGAAAATCAAACGGAGATGCGTACGCCATCGTAAATTGAAATGTACACAGTGACACAAAAGGAAATGCAAGCCAAACCAGTAATGGACGTACAAATGTTAGCAGTGATGCACATGCAAGCGTAAACTGAAACACAAAAGTTAATGCACACAGTGGCATACAATGGTAAAGCAAATGATTACGGAAATGCAAGTGTAAATGCTAACTGTAACAGTAATAAAAATGCACACCAATTTTTCCTCAAAACCTACATTGAGAAATGCAGTGAATACAAAGAATGTATGCATAATAATGGGCCTCGGAGCAGAAAATGAACACTTGAAATACCAAATTGCTTATATCACAGGATCAGTAGGACGTAGAACAAAAATTTAAATACCATATAATTTATGACTTTCCTGGCTAGTTTTGCACTTAACCCCCTTGTGTGGGGCTAACATTTTTCTGATGAAAAGTCCGTATCTTGAAGCGTTTCCGAGATATGGGCCATGAAAGGCGCGGCAGACTCCGTAATGTTAGCCTATGGGAAAAATCATCAACTTCAGGGTGCCGTAACTTTGCAGCCCTCTAATATTTTGTCACCAAACCACCAAAAGGTACATTTGTGGGATCTTGGCTTTCTTCCCTCCAAATTTTTGCCCAAAAAAACAAACTGTTCTTTTGTAGCAGGGTGGCAATGATTTCCTATTCTTTTAGCCATAGTGTTGCAAAGTAGTGTCGTGATTTGCAGCACTTTCATTAAATAAAGCAGGAAAGTTTTGAATGTGTGACACTACTTTGTGACACAACTGTTTCCAAAAATTTCAAAAACATATTTCTGGGGTGTTTAACCCCCAAAAACACATGGCTAGCATCTTCAGGTCTAGACTAGGTGAACGCAGCAAGAACTGTGTCCCTAGAGGATCCCAATTTTAAATGCCAAGCATTTCTGTGACAACCAACTGAAAACATGATAGCAGATTTGCAACACTACAGGGGTCATTTGCGACACTAAAAACTGCATTTGCAACACTGTCAAACTTTTTATTAACTTTTCCAATTGACTATAATGGGAAACTTGTTTTTTTGAATAACTTTTGAACTGTTTAATATTTTTTCACGAAAATCTTTGAAAGGCATGTTCCTTAAAGGTTTTGGACCTGTCAAACAAGCCATACAACCTGTAGGTGCAAGCAAAGAATGCACAAAAATGCGTAATGTGTGTGTTTTTTGGCACTCTGTAACTCTGCAACTATATATCCGACTGTCACGAAACTTGGCAGATCCAGAGACCTATGGTACCAAACCAACATTTTAAATTTCAGGCAAATCCATCATAAGATGGTAAAGTTATGAATCTCCCAAATTTCAGATTTAACCTTAAATGGGGTACTTAACCCTAACTATAGTGGCACTACTGTACCACTATTTCACACACACATACATATATATATATATATATATATACATATACCTGTATTTAGATATGTAAATATATATACATATATATATATACATATATATATATATATATATATCTGCAAAACTGTTTATGCATCATTTAGGATTAAAGCACAAACAATAAGGAAATGAAACTTTTAGGGTTGACCACTCCCCCCTTTGACCTTCCCATTTAGGCCTCACAACTCCAAGGACACACCCCACCAGTTGTCAATCATGGTATGATAGTCAGGTCCAAGGGGGGAGGGGTCACACTAAAGGTTTCATTTCCTTACTTTTTGTGTTTTAACCCTAAATGATGCGTGTGAAGTTTTGCATAGAATTCCTTACTTTTGAGAAAGAATATAAAAGTAAAAGTCTCGGAAGTTGGTGGGAGCCTAGGTGGTTTGGGACCGCTCTCCACCAACTCCAAATCAATAAAGTGAAGAATTATGTATTGGTAGGAGAGCAAATTCTCTGTGGCCCTGTGCCCTACTCAACTTATCAATTTCTGTGTAAGATAAGACTTCAAGTACTGAATATCATATGTATTGCTGGGAGTGCATATGGGTGGGAGCATGGGGCCCGATAGCTCCCACCACACTGAAAGAAAGCAAAGTGTCAGTCATCAGAGTGGCATGATTCAACACCTGTTTACATGTCAGATATGTAACCACTGGAAACAACCTCCATGGCAGTAACGCTAGGCACCGTATAAATGTGAACCCAGTACCACAATATAAAATGGCTTTCACAAAACATACAGTGTATCACGCAATATGTCTACAGCAAATTAATTTTCTAACACCTAATTCACATGAACAGGACATCTCCTGAAGACCCTCCAAATTTCAATATAAAAGATGAAACAGTTTCTGAGATACAACATGTGAAAGTTTAAGATTTTCATTCGTTGGAGTAACAGACTTCCACACCTGTTTAGATTTTAGACACATAATGACTGAAAAGTAGATCCATGGCAGTAAGACTAGCTTCTGTATAAATTTCAAGCCAGTACGAGAATGGAAAATGCTGTCCTCATAAACTGCACCATGCAATATCTCTGCAGAAAATGTGTGGACTGACACGTAAACACAGTAATTTACATCTACAGGATATGACATTAACACCCTCCAAATTTCAAATAAAAAGACCAAACCATTTCCGAGATACTTAAAGTTAAAGATTGTTAAAATTTGCCTATCTGTTGCTTTAAAATCTGGCCATCTAGTCCCTCCCTTGTGATCAAAGATCATGATCAAAGAATCTTGCAATCAAAGAATTTGCAGGCTCATGATCAAAGAATTTTCAGACTCATGATCAAATAATAAAAAATGGTGAAATTCAAATTTTAAACATAAATGCATGAAACCACGAGAATGGCTTGATAAAACGAAGCCTCCTGATCAAAACCGACCTGTATTTGTGCTCATAGCCCACCCCAGAGCTGAGAAATTAGATTTCTTCAACTAGCCATCTTGTTCCGCCCTTGCGATCAAAGATCGTGGTCAAAGAATCTCGCGATCAAAGAATTTGCAGGCTCATGATCAAAGAATAAAAAGTGCTGAAATTCAAATGTTAGACATAAATACATGACAGCACCAGCATGGTTTGATAAAACAAATCCCTCTGAGCAAAACCCACCCTCATTTGTGTTCATAACCCACCCCTGAGCTGAGAAATTAGCTTTTTTCAACTGGCCATTGTTACACAAGGTCCCTGCACCCTTATTTTTACCCCCAGAGGTACACCATAGACAGCAAGCATTTAGGCATCTGTTATACTAAGATATAGGGCTAAAGGCATCCACCGTATAAGAATAGATGTCAGGATATGTATGCATATTACTGTTGTACACTTTACTTTCTAATACATATAAGTATTTCATGCTTACAAGATGTTAGGACATCTGTGTCCTTGTAATGATTATAATATATGAGTTTGCATTGCCATCTTTTTCTGATTTGTACTATTACACTGATATATGTATGACTGTACTCCTTTGTCTTACAAAGTGATGACTACTACAAAATTGTATAATGTTATCTTAGACTGTGGAGCCACCTCTAATTTAGCCAATAGGGCTCACCTCTGTAACTAGAAATGTTTCTATCTTGCAGTAACCATAGTAATTATCATAGATATATAATGTAAGACTTATCTTCTACCTCGGAGACCCCAATATACATGGAGGATCCTCGAGGTATAAATAATGCTTAGCATTGGCTCCCAGTTTGCATCGGTAAAAACTGCTTAGGGTAACTGTGATTATCCTTTTTGGTATTAATAAACAAGTTTATTACTCTTATGCAACATGTCTGTGATTCCTTGCGTTCCCATTATTGCCAAGAACCTGAGAGTGAGGTTTTGACCTCCTGACAAAACCTTGTCCCTCCCTCATGATCAAAGATCATGATCAAAGACTCTTGCAATCAAAGATTTTGCAGGCTCATGATGAAAGGTCGTTAGTGAGTCACGATCAAAGAATAAAAATGTGTGAAACTCTATTTTTTTACTATTTTGAACAAAACCAGAGGCATGGCTCAATAGAGCAAAGACCCCTGAACAAAACCCATCCAAGTTTTACTTCAGGAGTCACTTCTGAGCTGAGATATTTGAGTTTTTATGACCAGAACCTTAAAACAAGATAGATGGCTGCCATCACAATCAAAAAATTCTTGGGGTCAAAGATTCTTTGACTGCAAGGACTCAAATTCTTTGATCAGGAGGTGGGACCAGATGTCCAAAACCCCATTCTTTGTTCACAAAACAACCATATAAAATTTCCCATTGACTTTTAATGGAAACTTAAAACTGCAATAACTTTTGAATGGATTCATATTTTTTCACCAAATGAAAAGCAGCATGTTCATTGACCAAAGCTCTTTTAGACAAGCCATGCAGCACTACAGAAAAAATCCCCAAACTGCCCACATAACTGTCGAAAAGTGCATTTTTCAGGGTTATGGTGCTCAAAAACCGTAAGTCCGACTGAAACCAAATTTGGCAACTCAAGAGATATATCATGCCCCACCACACATACCAACTTTCTTTCAAATCTGTTAAACAGGTCCAAAGTTATTTATGTGCAAAATTTGGAGTTTAACATAGAAGTGGCTTCATAACCCTAAATATAGGGGTGTGACTGCACCCCTATAATATATATATATATATATATATATACACCATACCTGTTAGTATACTTCAACCCAAATATCAGTAGTACTACATTTTTGCTTGCTAGGGACTTACAATGAAAATATCAAAAATATGTTCACTGTAAGTCCAAATATACCTATTGTTGGTCCGGGTTGGCTCATTCAGAACTAATTTGCATATTCAGTCAGAGTAACGGTACTAATCGCATTCAAATGTAAATAACTTTAAAACCAAAAAATGATAGCATGGTACTGTGAGTACGAAAGCTGTTCAGCACAAAAATATCTACAAAATGAGTGGAGTTTCATTTTTGGCTAGCTTTTAATTTTTGTTATAGTTAGCAAAAAACAACAAAAAAATGCAATTTTTTCACCTTTTGGCAAACAAATGAAAATAACTTTAAAATGTAAAATTATAGCATGGTACTTTGAAGGCAAAATTTGTTCAGCACAAAAATATCTACAAAATAAGTGGCGTTTCATTTATAGATATCTTCTAGTTTTTTTATAATTAGCACAAAAATCAGCATTTTTTTACATTTTGCAGCAAAGAAACATGAATACAGTAACTTTAAAACAAACAATGGTAACATGGTACTGTGAGCACAACATTTGTTCAGCACAAACATATCTACAATATAAGTGTTTTTTTATTTATAGATACATTGAAGTTTTTTTATAATTAGCAAAAAACAGCAGAAAATTCATTTTTTCCACTTTTTTCAACCAACAAATGCATAAAGGTTAAAATAAAAAAAAATAAAGAACATGATAGCATTGTAGTTTGAGAACAAAAGTTGACCAGGACAAAAATATCTAAAAAATTAGTGATTTTTCATTTATAGATATCTTTCAGAATTTTTATAATTGGTAAAAAAATGTCAAGAAATTATCTTATTTTTTCTCATTTTGAAGGTATAGCATAAATGGAATATGCAACACACCTGCTGGAAATATTGTTAGTATTTTTTGTTCTTGTGTCAAATGACCAAATGACATCACTCATGGCATCATCACTTGTGATGTTATCATGTCAGTTGGCACTTGAACCAAAAATATCAACAATATTTCCTGTAGGGGTTTGTGTATCCCATATGTATCAATCTATCTAACTATCTATCTATCTATCTATTCAATGCAAAAAACTTCATTAATGCATCAGTTAGGATTCTTACTAAGGTGAGAAAAGAAGGGAAATGTGGTGTTGGGGTTTCCAGCATTAACACCCTGCCCACACCCTTCAGACACCTTTCAAACACTGACAGGCATCAGAGGTGTGCCTTAGAGTCATTGACCATAACGCTCACCCCATTCCATAAGTAAATAAGCTTGGATGGGGACAGTATAGGAGAATGGGGTGAACGTTAGAGTTGACGACCCAAAGGCACATCTCCAACACCTGTCAGTGTCTGCAAGGTGGGGGTGGGGTGTTAGGGCTGGAAACCCTAACACTACATTTCTCTGCTTTTGTTGCTTTAGTAAGACCCCTAACTGATTCATTAACAAAGTTTTTTGCAATGAATGTCCCTACTTTTTTAGATAACATAATCACATCCATGTGTGTCTGTGAGAGGAAATGACTTTGATTCTCAAAAACAGTAGCAGAAAAGATCACAGCCAAAAGGTCGACCTTCAGGAAATAAAAGGCAATGCAGTGGGATGAAGATAGGGAGGCATATCAAACTTTTCTAAGGGAAGCAGGAAAGGCAGTAAGACAAGCAAAGGCCCAAACTGAGGCAACACCAGTGTGATCAGTTAAAGAAGGGGACAAGACTTTCTGTAGATATGGCAATGAGCAGTACAATGTCACCAGCTTATGCTAATGCCTTTATATATGATTTTGAAATGCAAAATATACTAAATCAGGAGATGAACCCATTTTACCAATGTGTAAGGTCCTGGAATAAGTATATAGATGATGTGTTTTTCATCTGGACTAGTACAAAGAAAGAATTACAGGCCTTTCTACAGTATGCAAATAGCATCAATGAAAATATCAAATTTATAATGAGTAGTAGTTCAACAGAGATAGCATATTTGGATCTTAGACTCATTAAGCAAGGCACAAAATTGGCTACAGATTTATACAAAAAAAGAGATGGATAGGAACACTATACTTCATGGACGAAGTTTCCATGAGTGTAAACTTATCAAAAGCACCCCTATTCAGTTATTAAGAGCAAAAAGAAATTGTTCAGAGGAAGGAAACTTTAATAGACAAAATACATTTATGTTAAGAAGGTTCAGAGAGAGAGAGGGTATCCAGAATTAGCTCTGAAACAAGTGGAAAATAGGACAAAATCCAAAGAAACGGAGGAGGTGATGGATACAGAGACAAAGCCCCCTAGTGAACAAAGACTTGTCTTTTCAACAAAATACAATAGTAAATTTACAGAAATTAGAAAGATTATAAACAAGCACTGGCATCTATTGAGCATAGGAACTGACCAGCCACAGAGTTTTCATACTAAATCACTAGTTACAGCCAAGAGAGTGAAACTCTTAAAGACAAACTAACAGAATATCAGTTTAAGACCCCTGAGAAAAAAGGTACACAGCTACTACTGGGACTACTAAAACATGGTATGAATCCCTGTGGACACTGCTCAGTGTGTGGCCATACATCAAAAAAAGACATAGTCAAACATCCGCACATAGGACAAAGATTTCCTATTAGACAGAATATTAACTTCACCATGGAAGGTGTAATATATATCCTACAGTGCCCCTGTGATAGATTATATGTAGGACAGATGGTGAGAGCTCTGAAAACAAGAATCCAGGACCATAAGAGTGATATAAGGTGAAAAGATGAGACATTGCAGGTAGCAGTACATTTTATGGTAGAAAAACACACAGGGGCATCCCTGAGGATTTGGGAAGTAGAGCAGCTACCCATACCAGAGAGAGGAGGAGACAATCAGAAAATTATTGATAAAGCAGAGATGAGGTGGATTTTCAAACTTAGGACATTAGTTAGAACAATAGGATTGAACACAGATACAAATTGGAATGCTTGCTGGTAATAGAGCAAAAGCAAGCAATAAAATGACATAAAATTACAAAAAACTGTTATAAGCTAGACAGTAAGATAAATTAGATAATAGGAGGCTAAAATACTGAGAGGCTAAACTCCTCAGGAAGAAATTTGTAGATAACTAAGACCCCCATAACCCTAGACCTCTACTAACACTGTCCCCCATTTTATTCAAACAAGTCAAAGAGAATTGGGACTGCTTTAAGAATCCCTCTCCTCACTATATTTTCCACTTAGTCCTTCCTTCCCTAAAACCAAACAACACCCCCTCACCTTCCCCCCCCAACACCTATGTGACCATAGAGGGGAAATTGTCAAGTTCAAGCCATGCATTATTAAAAGTGAGTGACTGAATAATCTTCCCCTGTTTTCTCCTCTTCCCCCTCCACCAATTGCTAATATTAAATGACAACAAAAAAGTAGGGAGAAGAGAGAAAAACTGTGATAGAAGAAATCTTTTCTCTGATTATTATTACAGAGGACTAATGATGAAAAGTGACATAACACAGTACTAATATGAGAGTAATTTATTAATTTCATTAACTAAAAACCTTTTTAGTTGCACTGGATAAAGGACATAAGCAAAACATGATGTACAGAAACATACAGCCAAATTACTAGTGATCATTCTAATCCACTACAGTATGCATAGGCCTAATCACAAAGGAGTTGCCCTGGGGATTGTTTCATAAATGCCAAGGCAACTAAAATGACATAATTCACATCACATGTCATAGCGCAACATCATGTGACACATGCAATCAGGCCTAAGAGGAGAACAGGGTTGAATGCCCCACCATTGTAATTCCATTCGGGAACCCCACCAGCAGACAGCATGAGTGCAACTTACAAGACAGACTGAGGTGACAAGCAGCCATAGTTTCCTCTAAGCAAGCATTTTTAACCAGTAGATTTAAAAAGATAAAAGTTGGAATAGATGCTAAGCACAGTGAATTTTGTCTTTGCAGACGTCGCATGAAGTTTAAAAGCGGAAGTATCATCACACATAGAGTGAGTGAATGGTAAAAATGGGAGGCAGTACAGCACAGTGGTTTAAGGCTCTGAGCTGCAAATCTGGAGACCTGGGTTTGAATCCCACAGCCCCCACTTGCGTACTGTGTGACCCTAAGTAAGTCACTTAACTTCCCTATGCTCCCAGGTTGCACCCGCAAATAAGCTTTCAGCTTATTGTGTCTCACCTGGTTAAAACAATTGAAAAAAAAAATAAGCTTATCTTAAAAGCGAATGAGAAATAAAAGGTTAGTGACTTGTTTAAACAGAGGTATTTTCTTGTTAAGCATGAAACAAGGAATCTGTTTATTACATTTATTTAAGGGAATCAGATACACCTTCGAGCCAGGGACTCTTTTACAAAGGTTCCACGTCAGGTTACTTGAAACATTAGGACAGTCAGTGGTTTTATGCTAAAGAGAAATAAACATTGCAGCTGGAGGACTTTGTCAATTATCAAAACATCACAATTGGGCAAATCACTTCTATAACAATTTAAACAATATAGATTCGTATAGGTAGCCATCCAACAGAGGGAGGTGAAGCCAGAGGCCGGTGTAAAGAGGGAGAAAGAGAGGGAGTGGGGGGTGGGTCAGGGTCAGGGGCACCGAGGAGGTGTATGGTGGGAGTAGAGGAGGAGGAGGGAAGGAGTAGGGAGGGAAGGGTGGGGTATGGGGTCGGGATAACCATTTAGATGTAGCAGTCACAGGAGGCACAGGAGATGAGGTATTGACACAGGCTGAGCTTAAAGGCACCCAAGGTTGCTTTGCTGGTAACTTCTGCTGGCAGGGCATTGAACCAGGAAGAGACTCTGAAGGATCATTGGCCTTAGGTAGTCCTGCAAAGGGGAAACAGTGAAGGAGAGTTGTTTGAATTCTTGGTTTGTCGTGGGCCGCTATATGGTCTCAGCAGTGCCTGTGATCCAGGGGGTAGTAGGTTCAATGTTTGCTTTTTTAGCTAGGATGCAGGTTTGATGTTTAATTCTGCCTGATAGTTGGAGCCAGTTTGCATGTTCGTGGATCTTGCAGGTGTGTGTAAGGCGGTTTGCAGATGTTTGGAGACAACATACCTTGTTGAATGCTGTGGCGATGCATCAGAGAGCTGTGTCAGTGGCAGACCCGTAGATCACAAGCCCATAGTCTATTATAGAGATTACTGAACTGTGAATGGCAGTGTTTAGGGCTTCATTCATGAGGCAGTTCTTATGTCTATAGAGCAGGCCTATGTGAGTATTCACAGTTTTTGCTATGTAGTTGATATGTTCATAGTATCCAAGTGTTGGGTCAAGAATCACCCCAAGATATTTAAATAGATGTACTTGTTCAAGGGTGGCCCCTTTGCTGTTTGAAATAGAGAGGTCTCTGTTTTTATGTTTGTTGTGGGTACCATGGAACAGCATTGATTTTGTGTTGCTGTAGTTAAGAATAAGCTTGTGAGGTTTAAACCATGCCTCTACATCAGTGAAGCTTTCTTGTAATAGCAAGTGAAGAAAGGAGGGGTCAGAGTAAGAGGTGAAGATGACAGCATTGTCAGCATAGAGTAGGATTTTTTCCTGAGCAAGATGAAGGGAGGCTGGTTAGGAAAATGCTGAAAAGTATAGGACTCAGGATGGATCCTTGTGGGACTCCTGATCGGACCAACAGAGGGATTCGCCAATTTGTACCTTCTGTGTTTGGTCACTGAGGTAGCTTTGAAACCAATGAGTTGTGTCCAGAGATTGACCTATTAGAGATAGTTGTTGAAGCAGTAGTGAATGATTGATGGTGTCAAAGGCCTTAGGTCGATGAAGGTAGCGTCAATGAAATCCTCTTGGTCCAGGGCATTGAGGATGAAGGAGGTAAACTCTAGGAGTGCTGTGGTCATGCTGTGGCCCTCGCGACATCCTTATTGTTCTTGACATAGCAGGTTATACTTAGTAAGGTATTCTATCAGTTGGTCGGCAGCTATTCTCTCCAGTGCTTTTGAGAGTGGGGGAGAATGGAGATTGGTCTATAGTTGCTTGTAACAGATTTATCGCCACTTTTGTGGATAGCTGTCACCATCACTGATTTCCATTTTGGGGGGAACTGTGAGATTATGAGAGATTTGTTAAGGATTTTGGTGAGGGGTGTCAGGACTTCATCGAGAGTAAGAGCGAGGAGTTTCAGGTCGAGGGAGTCGCTGCTTGATCTAGACTTTCCAAGTCCTTGAGGATGGCTTTGAAGTAGAACAGTGGATTTCCCTCCAAATTTCTGACTTTGACTGAGTTAATGGTATCTAGAGGGGGATCAAAGAAAGTTGGCGGTAAATTTTGCCATGGTGACATAATCTGTGATGATTTGGCCATTTAGGTGGACCATAGCGGGTGGGACTTTTGTTTTTTTTTCAGTCAGTTCCATTAGGTTGGCCCAAAACATATTTTCATATTTCCAAGAGTTTGTTAGCACTCTATTGTAGTAGTTATCCTTTTGATTTTGAATCACGTGGGCGCAGGCATTTCTTGCAGCTTTGAAGGCTTTAGTGTCTGCCCTATTTCTGGTCAGCTTAGCACATTTCCATTGGTGATCATGGGCCTTCATTTGCTCAAGGAGACCAAGGTTGATCCAAGGGTTGTTAACACCTTTAATCTTGCATCTCATGAATATGTGCATCACAGGCTGTGTTGAAGCTTTGGATAAAGTAGTCAAGTGCAGTGCCCACGTCTGGGGCTGCATCTATAGATGACCAGTCGTGATCTTGCAGGCATGTTTTAAGTGGCCAAAGGTGGCCAGGCAGTAGTTTTCTACTGTTGATAATTTTAGGGGGGGGATCTTAATGAATTTGTTGGACCATGAGAGTAGGATTGGTGAGTGGTCGCTTATACAGTCGGGGAGAACTACTATATTAGTAATGTGTTCAGGGTGGTTTGTAAGAACCCAGTCTAGAAGAGTTGAGGTACCTGTTCTATAGTTTACTCGGGTGGGTGTTTTAACCATTTGGGAGAAATTGGAAGCTGTCAAGGCATCTTTATACTTATGTGCACTGGGAAGACCAATTTACATTAAAGATCCTGAGAAGGATAGCTTCAGATTTCTGATCTAGGGAGTGAATGACGTCCAGTTCGGAGTTCAATCCTTGGTTTGAGTGTTTGGGGGATATGTAGACTGATGCCACCGTCAGTGTTTTATGGTGGGTCCCCAGATGTATTTTTGTGGCAAGAACCTGGATGTCACTCAAAGGGTGAGGTGTAGGTAGGTCGTGCCAGATTAGAGTGTCCTTTAGGTACAGGGCATGGCCTCTTCCCTTCTTGGAGAATCTGTCTTGCCTGAAAACGGCATAACCTGAAATTGTTATTGCAGTGTCGGGGGTCTTAGGCGATAGCCATGTCTCAATTACTGATATTATATCTGGGTTGTGGAGTGTGACCCAGGCAGTGAGAAGATCCAACATTTTAAGGAGGCTGCAGATATTGATGGTAGCCAGGCAGAGCCCCGCAGACCTGTCAGCACCACAGGGGCTAGACTGTTGGGGGCCAGGGTTTGGGTGGACATTACCTGAGATGAGGATCAGCATCAGAATCAGGGACTTTAAGAGAGTTTTGATATAGTTATTTTGTCCCCATACTGTTAATGTATTAGGAGACTCTTTAAAGGGATAGTGATTTGAGTGAGAGAAACCTGTTAATAGGAGAGAGATGCTGAGGAGCATGGGAACATGTGTTCTTGATGGGAGAGCCATCCATAGGCAAAGTGGTCTGGGTGGTGGGTTTTGGGCGAGAGCTACGGAGTAGTTGTATGTGATTATCCTTGAGGTAGATAATAGGAATTCAATGGAGAGGTTGGTGGTATTTTGGAGTCGCAGTATAGCAGCCCTTCCAGAGTAGATGATTAGACTGAGAATAATAAGCAGGCGTATTTGTGGAAAAGTGGTTCCCATACTTAACCATAGAGAGAGATCAGAAATTTTGTTCTCTGGGGCTGAAAGATGTGGACTTTTTAGGAGGAGGAGGGATAAGCCTACTGATAGCCAATAAGAGCAGAGTAGATGAGAACTGGGTGGTATCCTTGAGGATTTAATAGAGGTCGGGGACATGGTGGGTGGGCGTGGCTAACAGTAGCCTGTAGGAGTGAGCTAGAAAGCAGGAGAGGGGGTTTAAGTGTATTTAAACAGGACTGGGGGAGAGTGCATGGGCCAAAAAATCAGGCAACTAGGGCTCCCTTCCTGGAAGTAATCAGTCCCTGAGGGCAAGTCCATACCTGAGCTTCTGTGAGGGGCAGGTAGCTTCAGACCAGGACTGTGGATGTCAGTCTGGCTGGCCGGGTTCACCAGAGAACCATGGCTGTGGCTTTCAGACTACCTGAAAAGAGAAGGACAGAGGGAAATTAAATAAGAGAGGAGGGGAGTGGGGCTGCTCATGGAGCTAAAAAGAAATGCAAAATGGCTTAAACGGGGGTGGGGGGGTGTTGCAGACCAAAATGTTAGGCAAGGTGCCACAAGGTCTGTGAGAGCAAGAACAGGGTTATTTAAAACACAATACTAGAGTAAAAAGGTGAAAGGGGGAGGGGGCAGTTCAAAGGCCTGAGCTGAGATCGCTACTGGGTCTTATGAGGGAACACACTACAGGCACATAGATTAAATCAGCAAACTTCAACTATAAAATTCTAGCAAGACATTATTAACAGAAATCATAATCTAGTACAATATAATTCAAGCATTAACAGTGCAGAGCTATATGGAGCCAATTGGAGTGTTCCTGGGGCTGACTGCAGCCAGTGGGTCACAGCAGTAACAGACTCTGGATTTAAACCCAGAGCCAACTGTCCTCATGTGAAAAAGAAAAATCAGGCAGCTAGGGCTCCCTTCCTGGAGGTAATCAGTCCCTGAGGGCAAGTTCGTACCACAGCTTCTATGAGGGGCTGGTGGCTTCAGACCTAGACTGCAGATGGCAGTCTGGCAGGTTGGGTTCGTCAGAGAACCACGGCTGTGGCTTTCAGTCTACCTGAGCTTCTGTGAGGGGCTGGTGGCAGATCACGCCAATAAATGGCTAATTACCGTGGGAAAAAGTAACTAAAAAACAGTGTTGACTGGTGGGACAAAACTGAAAACTGAAAGCGTTTGTAGCTAAAAGGTATGAAGCAGTCTGGAGTAGTATTTGTGGAAAATGGGTTGTACGGTAAAACCTATTGAATACTGACATAAGGATGTTTGAACAGCATAGATAAAGGCACATAAGATTTTTAGTATGAGAGGCACTGACCCTAATGTTGAAATAGATGTAGCAAGCTTATTTTAACTACACATGAATGGTGCATACTGCAGTAGGATGAACAATAACTAGTAAGGATTTTAGAAAATAGAAGTAGATAGAGTTGTAATGAGATGATACTGACATAAATATAAAATATTAAAGTATGGATGTACCTTTGTCTATAGCAAATACAATGAAGAATTCTGCAAATGCAGAAATAAAGTTACGAGTGCACAAGCAAGAGTGCTTATGGTAATGTTTCATTTTAGAATTATGTGTTTAATGAGAACATGAAATTTATGAAGACCAATGTTACAAATGAATTATTATTGATGTATTACAGATCAAGCCCTTTGGAAAAGCACAATTAATATACGAAACATCAGGGCAAATGAAAATAAAAAAGGAACAAATAAGCACAAAAGTAACAGTGTCTGAAGAAGATTTGTTTTCCTCCACAATGTTTTTACATTGATAACGTAGATTCATTAGTGAAAGGAAATCATCCACAGTGGGTATTGCTAAGATCAAAGGGGACAATGGGGGAGTGTGAGGAGGAGGACCATAGAAAAGCATCTATCCTAAATAAATACTTCTGCTCAGTATTTACTGAGGAGAAGGTAGGGCAGGACTCACAGCTCAGCACCATGGACATGGGTGGAGGGAGGTGTACACAAGTCTCTTCACAAAAGAAAGGGTCCTTCAAGAGCTTGCTAAGCTCAGGGTGGACAAGACAATGGGATTTGATGACATACATCCCTGGGTACTAAAGGAGCTAAGGCTGGAACTAGCAGAGACATTAGCAGAACTGTTTAGTGAATCTCTGAGCACAGAAGAGGTCCCAGAATACTGGAGAAGGGCTGATGTGATCCCACTCTGCAAGAATTGCAGCAGGGAGGAGCAGGGAACTACAGACCAGTCAGTCTTACCTCAGTAGTGGGCAAGATTATGGAGGCACTCCTTAAGGAAAGGACAGTGCAACACCTGGAATCCATAGGAGCACAGGATCCAAGACAGCATGGGTTTACAACAGGAAGCTCCTGTCAAACTAATCTCATAGGTTTCTTTTACTGGGTAACCAGAGTGGTGGACCAAAGGGGTGCAGTTGATGTCACCTACCTTGACTTCAGCAAAGTTTTCAATACTGTTTCACATAGAAGATTTATTAATATGCTGGGGAGGCTAGGGGTGGGTCAGAAGTTGGTCAGTTGGGTTGCAAACTGGTTGTTGGGCAGAAAACAGAGAATGGCGGTAAACTGTATAGTCAGAAGAGATGCAAGTCACACGTGGGGTACCTCAGGGATCAGTCCTGGGATCAGTCTTCTTCAATATCTTTATCAATGACATTGCAGATGGACTGGAGGGTAAGGTTTATTTGTTTGCAGATGACACCAAGATCTGTAACAGAGTAGATGATCCAGATGGGGGTGGGGAGAATGAGAAGAGATCCAGAAAAACTGTCAAAATGGTCTGAACAGTGGCAACTGAGGTTTAATGCAAAGAAGTGCAAGATCATGCACATAGGGAAGAGAAACCCTGAAGCTATTTATAGGTTGGGAGGGGAGTTGGTGGCAATCGCAAGGGAAGAAAGAGACTTGGGCATCATCATCACTGATGACCTGAAATTACCCAAGTAGACCACTAAAGCAGTAGGTAAGGCTAGAGAGATGTTGGGGTTTATTAGTAGGGGTATCACAAGTTGAAAGAGGGAGGTAATAATCCTTCTTTTCAAGACACATGTTTGGTCCCATCTGGAGTACTGCGTGCAGTAGTGGAAGCCACACCTGCACAAGGACATTAACAAAGTGGAGACAGTCCAGAGAAGAGCAACCAAAATGATGCAGGGACTGCATCAGAAAGCATATGAGGACAGATTATCGGAGCTCAATATGCATACCCTAGAGCAGGGGTTCTCAAATGGTGAGGCCAGCCTCCTTGGGGAGGCCCCAACCTGTTCAAGGGGAGGCTCAAGCAAGTCTGAAAAAGTACTGTATTTTAATTTTGAGTTTTATATATTTTGTGTGAAGAGATGAAGCAAACTGAAAGAGAATAATAGTAGGTGAATGTTATGTATTTATTTACTAATAGGTGACAAGGGAAGGTGAATGAGCCAAGGCTCATTTCAGGTGTACCCAGGGAAGGGTAGGTAGTGAATACATTTCAAAAGGTAACTGCAAAACAGTCAAGAAATACACAGCAAACAATAGTGCAAAAATATGAACAATAAACTAATAATGAGTGGCGGTAATTGATCAATTTGTAGACTGATGGTAGAACAGCCCAAATACAAGAGTTGAGCATAGAAGTACTAAGGTCAATAGCAGAAAGGAGCAAAGTAATCCCAGAGAAGTTGCTTAGGAGCAGAGAAGGAGGTGGAGAGGCAAAGTATGTAGGAAAGTTATTTCACATAGAGAGGAAACAGAGAAAATAGTCTGACCCATGAAGGTACTGCAAGAAGAGGTAACAATGGTTCAAGAATGAAAATAGTGGAGTAAGTAGGCTGGCCTGTGGGGTGCTGGTGGGGGGGTTACAATAAGCTGAATAATAATATTTGTGTATTTTATTTGTTATTCAGATAACTCCTTTGAGCATAGGAGCTCTTTTTCAAAGGTTCCATGTTAGTATAAGACAAAGAACTGAATGTGAGCCAAGTACTCAAAGGGGTTTCAGTTTATTCATGGTGTATTGTGCAAAGTATAGTATGTTATTTTTCTTTGGGGGAGGCCCAAAATTATTTCAGTTTTTGGGGGAGGCTCAAAATCTTTTCCATGGATTTGGGGAGGCTCACTGTGACAAAGTCTAAGAACTATTGCCCTAGAGCAAAGGAGGGAGAGAGGTGATATGATTGAAACATTCAAACATCTTAAGGGCATTAACAATGTGAGATTCTAACATGTTTCAATATAAGAAAAATAGCAGTACAAGAGGACACAGCATAAGATTAGAGGGAGGCCGATTAAGGGGTAATGTGATGAAGTTCTTTTTCACAGAAAGGGTGGTGGATGCATGGAACAGCCTACCTCAGGAAGCGGTGGATATTAATACAGTGCAGGGTTTCAAACAGGCATGGGATAGGCATAAGGTAGCAATACAGATGAGTATGAATAAATAGGCCATTGAAAGAGTAAAGGCCTATGGCACATTCTTAAGGTAGAAAAAATGGGTAGAGTGGATGGGCCTTACAGTCCTTATCTGCCATCAACTTCTTTGTTTCTATATTTCTATTCCTCCATAGATGCATATATGTATGTAGCTGTGGAAGCATAGGGCCCTCCAGTGACCAAATTGCAGTATTAGTGGCTCAGCAGGTAGCACACTCGCCTCTGAAGCCAAAAGATTGGAAGCTGGTGTGTTCTAGCCCTACACCGGGAACATGGGATAAATTCCAGTACTAACACTGTATTGTATTAAGAGAGTGGAGCTGCACTCCAGAGGTGCTGTCTTTTGGTTGTAATGCTAAATTGAGGTCCCATCTACCTGTTCTGGTGGTTGTTCAGGTGGACATTAAAGATCCAATGGCACTTCTCAATAACAGTAGGGGAAGTTTATTGAAATTCAAAATATATTTACATTCAATACAAGCAAAATAATGAAAAGAAAGCAAACATACCTTAATATCTGTAATACAATTCAACATTCTGAGTATCATGTCACAGCAACGTCTGAATCTATAATCCAAGGTAACCCTTTCCATAATTCCAACACTTCATGTTGGGATTTCTGTGCACATTCAGAAACATAGATAGTCTATAAGTCTGTAGCAATTTTCCCCACTAGTTCAGAATAAGTACAATCCTTTTGTTGCAAAGTGAACAGGCATCTAGCCTTCCAAATAGTCCATTAATTACCATAAAAAGAAGGCACAAAGTGTTTTGATTTCATTTGTTCCATTCATAAGAAAAATGCCCATACATAATATTTTAGTAGAGGTTTGTTTAAAGAGGGGTTTCTGCCATATTTGTATGCATATTGGGCCTTCCCCTCATTGCCCCCCCCACTTCCCCCCCACCAGGGAAAGTCCAATATTGACTACACACCATTTGTTACCTGATGAATTGCTTCAATGTATTACCCCATGTTATGTGACTATGTGACTTATGTAATGTACTTTGCTGTATACAATCCTTTGTAAAATTCCATGTAACCCCCGGGTCGCCCCTGAAAAAGGAACTGCCAGGGCCCAGTGGGCTCACCAGGTTATCAAAATTTTATAAATAAAATAAATAAATGGGTCCAAAAACATTTTATAAACAAACACTGAAAAAAGATGCTCTATAGTTTCTAATGTTTGAATATATTGGGGTCAACTAGACAGTCTGTCTTGCAACTGTTTATGTTTATGGTTTGATTTTATGTTCACTTTTTCATGGCATGATAGCCAGTGCATATCTTACATATGGGCTGGCATTCTGTTATTCCTTAGTAACTTCTTCAAAGGTTGCAAAGATATGGATGGACATTTTTCAAAAGGTTCTTCTACCTTGCATAGTGTATTAAGTAGGTGTGCATATAGACTTTTATGTGTCATTGTAATCATCATATGACTTGTGAGTTTCCATTGTCTCAACCTTAAAAAGGTATCTCTAATATAGACTGGGATCATTGCTGTATTTAGTATCACTTTTAAGGAATTAGATTCCCATTGAATGAATCATGTCTTACAACAATTATATAACCAAGGTTCTCAACCGATCTGTCTATGTACCAGAATTGGCTTGAGGGGTGTTATTAAAAAATACTGTTAAAAAATAAAATAGGGTTCACCATGTGTAGCCCACCCTCCTTTATAGGTAAGTATGTAGTATCTCTTTTAATGGAGTTGTGACAGCTACCCCATAATGCCTTAAAGAAAATATTGAATATCATAGTCACTAATTGTTTTGGTACTGGAAAGGCATAACTAGTATATAGAAAGATTGGTATTTAATATGCTTTTAGTAAATAAATTCTTTTTTTCTTCCCTCTATTGACCAGAAGGAGGGGTCTAACTGTCATTCCCTCTAAGCTTGTAGGACTTCATGTTTTGTGTGAAATCTGACATCCTGTAAAAAAATAATTCCAAGGTACAAATATTTGAGAAATGAAAATACACTGTGCCTTTTTTCAGATTTCTTTACACTGTTTACATTTACAGTGTATAACAAAAAAGCATCACACATTAAAGAGAAGAGAAGATAAATAAGGTTCATATCACAGCAGATTTCATTTCTGTCTACCTTTCCCACTACTGTTCTCCCTGCCTTCAGTTTTTGTTCTTGCTTTTTGTTCAAATGGGCAGACTGGGTGGGCCATAGGCCCTTATCTTTCAACAGTGTCTATGTATCTATGTTTCTGGGGCAATGATGCCCCCACCTGAACCTCTGTATCCGTAGTCCCCTCCAGGTGTGTGAGGATGTAATGGAGAAAGTATCAATGTCTCTTCCTGAGTTCCCAGAAAGGTCTTAAAAAAGTTCAAATTTGTTTGTGAGTGAGATTTTTTTTTTTGTAGTTTGGGCAGGGGGGTCTATATTTGGGTGACTATGTGTTGATCTCCTGTTATTGTTTGGGATAGGTGCCTTGGGTGGCGACATGTCATTTGTTGGAGGGGTGGGTGCTCATGGTGGGTTTATCACCTTGTGTTTGAGCAGGCTGGGGGTGGTGCTCCTCCTCCTCTCCCTGAGTATTCACAGGTAAGGTAGGTTCTGTTGGGTTTGTCGGGGGGGGGATACTGGAAGGGCCCCTAAGGTGACAGTAGGAGAAGTACTCTTCATCTGTTGTGGTGAAGGTTTATTTTTTATTCTATATTTCTGGACTTGAGTGATTATTAATCTTGGTTCCACCCCTTCATTATGGTCTATCTGGTTGTGGGCTGCCTATGCACAATTTTGGAAAGTATGACCCATTTCTTCACACAGGTTGCATCTACAGTCATTCAAACAATCATTACCTGCTTGTCCTTGTTCCCCACATATTGTGCATTTAATTTTGTCACAAGCACTGCTTAGGTGTATTGTTGCCCCACATCTATAGCATGCCTTGGTTGACCCAGGTAAAACAACACACCTCTATCCCTGCCTAAAAAGAAAGAGTTGGGGAGTTGTATAATCACTGTGTTTTTTTCTTTTACCAGGAGAGACACACTAAGCTGAAAGCTTGTTTACAGGTGTGACCTGAAAGCACAAGGAAGGTAAGTGACTTGCTCAGGATCACACAATATTCAGCTGGGAGCTGTGGGATTCAAACCCAGGTCTCCAGGTTTGCGACTCAGAGCCTTAAACCACTGTGCTATGCTGTCTCCTACTACGTCATTAGTCCTAAGTAGGACCTTCACTCTCCACCCCCTCCCCGTCTAAATGGTTTCAGAATCCAAAATGGCCTCCGGGTCTCCTAAGATGGTTCAATGAAGTTTTAGCCAGTATAACACTTCAGTCATGCTCACTCATTCATTTTGAAACAAAATTGTTATGGTCTTGTGAGCTGGTTTAGTCAATGCACTGCAATAAAGGGGGTCCACAATGCTGTCTTTTTTAGTGACTGATATTTCACCCAGAATCTTTCTAGTCCTTGGGTAGTCTTGAAGCTAATGTTGAAGGTGGTTTCACAAGAAACGTGAATAAGCGCATATATTTCATGAGCAAAATACTTCATTGAGTCCTTCAATGATGTTCTAGCCTCATTCCCACAACATTTGACAGTTGTACTGCATTATGTCATTTTGCAGGTAAAATTGGCATTTTAAATAGGGATGCAAATTGCTTTCAAGGAGCTTCCCTTCTAAGGTTCAAGGGTTCTGCAGCCAGTGGTGCAAGTTCTGATTTAAATCGGGGTGGTGGGTTTGTTTGACGATTATGTGAAGTGCTTAGTAAGTTAAATATATATGTAATATCTGAGTAAGTGCCAAATCTTCTGAGAGTTGTAAGGCTTCCTCCAACAATGGGCCAACACCCTAGTTCTGGGCCTTTCTTGGGGGAAGGCCTCCACATGAGAATTTGTGGAAAGTCTGTAGTTTTTGGAATTTTAATAGGACAAGATCTGGCCTGCCATTAACCCATTTCAGGTTCCAACTTCCAGTATGTGCCCTGTAATGCTGTAGCTACTGACCATGAAATGTTTTCATGTAAATATTCTGGTAGCATTACCAATGCATTTATGACAGAATCTTTGTTTAAGGAGATACTTACAGCAGCCGTTGGGGATGTACATTGTCTCTGGTGCAAGTTTTCTGAGGTATGAGCAGCTGCAACAACTGCTGTTTTTTTAGGTAGTCGCTTCTTTGATGCACGGATGTCGGTGCTTAGCTGGGTGGATTTAACAGCCCCAGAAGTGCTGTCAGCATGGAGCTGCCTAATTTAAATCTGGAGAGTCATTTTCCAGTACAGAAATTTATGCTCCTCAGTTTCTAAAATTCTCTCTAGTTTCAAAGATTCCTCCATATCCAAGCCTGCTTCAGTGTTCAAACTCTGTGTTTTCAGGTATGTCTTTGACTGATTCCTCATCCTCTATATCCATTGGCAATGCCAGTCCATATTGCTCTGCTGAGTCATCCTTTTGTCCGATATTTGCTACTATATCATAGCTCTTTGGTAGCTCTGCTCCAGTTGCAGCAGCATTGTCAGTCTCTAGCATTTATGAGATGGGAGAAGAGACCTGCTTTCCCACCTCCATGTCTTCCAGCTGGCCATCCCCACCATCATCCACCATTTTCAGTATGCACTCTGACAGTTCATTCGGCAGCCTGCCATGGTGGTGTGTGGAGAGATGTGCTGGTCACCAAATCTGGTGTCTGGATGGGGGAGAGCAGGGTGGTGGTGGGCCACTGGATCCCCAGGGATTTGACCACTTATTACACTTTACCAGGTATCAGAGTGGGGAAGGGAGGGCATTTGATCACCAGGGATTGCTTATTTATCAATACCCTTTATGAGCAGATTGGGTTGGTGGTGGTAGGGGGCATGAGCCACTAACATGCTCCCATCCAAGGGTGTAGCTCTCGCCCCCATTCTTCCTGCTGCAGCTGTGGCATTCCTCGTGGGTGCACCATCCCTTTAGTACACTGCCACTGTTTCTAAAAGCCATGGGACTTATGCACAGTGACCCTGCCTGATGGAAAATTAGGCACAGGGTCACTAATTCACTGGCACTTGGCATAAGCTACCTTTGTTGCAGCTTGTGACTGTGTTTAGAAAATTCAGCCCTAGGAAATCCCATGGTCTTAACAATACTGAAGTAAATTTTTGAATGATGCAATCAATGTGGTATTGCCATGTTAGCCCTACTTTTTAACCCTAGCATAGTAGAGGACACTTTCCCAGATTGCTGCAAGTATGCACAGAGAGTGCCTATATTTAAAAGGGGGTGGGGGTTGAACCAAATGTACTCACAAATAATAGACCAGTAGGTCTGGTTGTTGATACTTACCAAGCTTTTGGAACAAATGGTCTAAAAACAGATTTATAAATACTTACAGAAATCCCCAAGTTGATAAAATTTCAGACAGACTTTAGGGCAGATCACTCAATGGGTACCACATTTGTGGACTTTATTGATAAGGTTTACAGGTGTTGGATGGAGGGGAATCCACAGAGGCAGTGGTCACAGACCTATCTAAAGCATTTGACTTAGTAGATCACAATATTTTGATTGCTAAGGTTAAAGCAGAAAGGTTTAGTTTTCCATCCTACTGACTGATCTTGGGAGCAATATTAAATAACTCCCTGATATTTGAAATGCAGATAAACATTGTAAAAAGGAAAGTAAATTCAAGAATTGAGGCAATGAGAGGATTGATCTCTATAATTACATATAAAATGTTGAATACAACTGCAGCACAGCTAATTTTGTCCATTCTAGAATATGGGAATTTTGTGTATGGCTATACAAAACAAAAATTACTTGATAAAAATGGATCTAACATACAACAGACTTACAAGATTTG
This sequence comes from Neoceratodus forsteri, assembly GCA_016271365.2. Taxonomy (NCBI): domain Eukaryota; kingdom Metazoa; phylum Chordata; order Ceratodontiformes; family Ceratodontidae; genus Neoceratodus; species Neoceratodus forsteri. The sequence continues at coordinate 98,052,667 of CM028130.1, forward strand.
TTTTACAATGTTCCTATGCAACTCATCACTATCTTATGTATCAAAACTTAAAATTGGATTGTATAATATTGCACTGTAAAAACAAATGGCTAGCTTTGATAATTAAGATAAAAATGAATCAATCAAGGGAAATTTACATTTTGATAATGAGAAAACTGATCATAGATATCCTCTGAGGGATATTTTTCACAGATGGGCAACTATTCTAAAAATATGGAGTAAGTATGGGCAATGACAATACATTACAACATTGCCAAATTGCGGAATGATGAAGCACCACCTAAAGTAAGAAATATGCCTAAACTAAATATTTTTGTGCAAGCTATAAATGCAGATTTAACAGAGAGCAGTACGTGTGTAAATTGATTGAATGAACCTATCTACTCACACACTAAGTATCTAGAAATGTAACTGGTTTGTTAGTCTTGCATAAAGTTAATGAAAGGATGAAACAACTGTGAACTGTCAACAACTGTAAAATCTGTTTTAATGTATGTTTGTTCCTTATTTTTATGAAAATGTCAAACTGTAAACCCAATATTGCACTGTCAGATTGTATGTAATAATTTTTATTATTTATTAATTATTAATTTTTGTTTAAATCTTGAAATCTGTATGTTTTCTATGTCAACTGCAGGACAATTGTGTAAAATAGGTCCCTTAGACCTAAAGTACATATACTGTCTAAAAATAACATTTTACTACTACTGCTGATTGGGGGGGTGCTGAGGCTGCTGGTACACTTGGTTACCACTGATCTAGCAAATAAGCCTGAGGAGCAAGTGAAGCAGAACTTTCAGAGTCTGGGAGACAGATTGCAGGCACACTCATCCCCCCAGGCCTTTTCCAAGGTCTTCACTATGTGGAGTTGATGGAGGAAAAGATAGAGTACAGAGGGAAGTGATAGAATAATTAAATGGGTGGTTAAATGGATGGTGTCCCACATTGTGGGAGACTATTGGGCTTCTGGAACAGGAGACTCTTAAAAGATAATGACCTTCACATGACAAGAGAAGGGAACAACACACTGGGGCAGATGTCTGATATCTACATTAGACAGTTATAGTGACTTCAGGGGACACTGACATTAGGGGAACCATGGTAAAGGGGGTGAGTGAGAGGAATGCAGTAAGGTGGGTAGACATAAGGTTAAGGTTCAAAAAGAAGTAGTGGAAGAGTCAAAAGAGGGAAGGCTTTCATGATCTGCAAGAATATGAAAAATAAGAAGGTAAGAAGAGTGGAAAGGAATGCAGGTATAGGATCACAGTACAGCAAAAGAGGAACCAGAGCTTGTTGTAAGGTGGTCTTCCTTAATGCCTGGAGTCTGGGTAATCAAATAAGTGAACTCCATGCATTGGTGTCAAGCACTGTGGTGGACCTTGTAGCCATTGCAGAAACTTGGGCAACAGAGAATAAAGACTGGGATTTGTCAGTCCCAGGTTACACAATATTTATAGAGGAGAGAGGGAAAGGCAAATGGGTGCATAGCCCTACATGTTAGGAAGGGCACAGAGGCCGTGGAGGACAGACACTTCAGTGGAGATAAAGGGGAAATAGAGTCACTGTGGGTCAGCTTATGGTGATGTCATGCAAAAATACATGGATGGGGGTAATGTATAGACCACAAGGAGAGAAAGATACTGGAAACTTGGGGAACAGCTGGCAATGGGATTGAAGAAGGAGGAAGTGGTGGTTGTGGATGATTTGAACCTGCTAGAAATCACTTGGGACATTTGAGTGGCCAGGTCTACCAGAGGCAGGCCCTACTGGATACATTGCAGGACTGCCTGCTGATGCAGCTGGTTAAGGAACCCACTAGATAAGTGGCCACTCTTGATTTTGTGTTAATCAACTTAGAGATAGTGAGTGGAGTGAGGGTAGGGAAAACTTTGGAGTCCAAAAAGCATAATTCCATTTGGTGCAAGCCGGCCCTCTGGACCAGAATGCCCCAATTATAAGCTGGAGTCCTAGATTTCAGAAAAGCAGACTTCAATCAGATGAGGGACCTAGGCTAAGACAAATTGGTCAGGATGGACAACATCGGAGGTGTAGAGGAAAGATGGAGGGCAATTAGAGGGCTATTCTCAAGCAACAAAGTAATGCACAAGAATTGATACATAACAGGCACAAAAGACCAATATGGTTCTCAGAAATGGTCAGAGGAGCACTGAGGGCCAAGAAAAAGGCTTGTACCAGTTACAAAGAAAAGCAAAGGTAGGAGCTATTGGGTGAGCATGAAATAAAACAAAGGGAAGCAAAGAGGACAGGTCAGGGAGGCAAAGGTAGAGATGGAGCTGCATAGTGCAGAGGGGGACATGACTAGGGAAAAACAATTCTTCAGATATATTAAGGAAACAAGGAAATAAGGAAGGGATATTGTTAGGCTACAAGAAAGTGGGGGTCACTAGAAGAAGATGAACAAAAAGCAGTCATCTTTAATGATTACTTCTGCTCTGTCTTCACAAGAGATGGTAGTGGTTCCCTACATAAAACTGACATCAAGGCAGCTATCAGGAGTATTTCTAAACTAAGACAGACAATGTTTAAAAAAGGAACGGTCCAGAAGGGGCAAAATGCTGTAAACATGAATAAAGCCCCAGGGCCTGATGGGATGCACCCAATGGTGCTCAATGAATTGGCTGCAGAACTGTCTCAAACTATAGACGGGTTAGCCAATAGCTCAATTAAGATAGGGGTAGTTCCTGACTTCCAATTCCACTCCCGATGGGTATGGTTGCTTGAGCAAGCTGCTCCATGCTGAGCCATTCATTCAAGCCTTGACATAGCATTGTGGTTCAGTTAAAAGTCTATTTTTTGTTCTCAGGGCTTCCAGACAATGTATACGGGCAAAGTTAAGTAAGTAAAGCAGCTTACCTCTAATGTTCCTGCTACTGCTAATGCAACACTTGTGTCACCACAGAAGGGCGTCTCCATCACTATAGCCAATATCAGAGCTGCGCAACAACCAGGCTCTAATCCTACTGTCCTTGCTATTCTTCAGGAATTGTAGGAAATTTCCCTGGAGACACACAATGTTTTTGAGGAACTGCAATCTTCGATATATTCTCTGGAGGGCAGGGTTAATGATCTCTCAACCCACATTGCTGACTTTGATTCCCAAGTGGACTGTCTAGAGCGGGTCCTCGGGTGAGTATTACAACATTGCAAGCAGTTGACTGAGAGATGTGAAGATCTGTAGAATCTCTCCAGAAGGAACATTCTAAGAATCTATGGGGTCCCAGAGGGAGGGATCGGGGAACATGGTTGCCTATTTGCAGACATTTTTGGGCTCAGCGTTAGACATTTCAGACCTGATCACCCTCCCACTGGAATGAGCCCATAGATCTCACAGCCAGAAACCTTCCTCATCTTACCAGCGGCCAAGTTCGATAGTTATTTGCTTTTATAATTATGCTACAAAGCAGGAGTTACTTCAGCAGCTTGGCGGAGCAGCCCCTTAACCTACACTAAAAAGCTGCCTGTATTTACCTTGATAATGACTACTCTAGTTAATATGCAGGGCATATGCTCCAATTTTCTGAATTCTTTGGGCTCACAAAATAAAATGTTCTACCCTGTATCCCACCCTACTAAGGATCCACTTTTCTGAGGGACCAAGATCTTTGAAGACCCTGAATCAGCAGTTTGGGGATTAACTGATTGTATGCTTCTCCTTCTGGATGAATCAATGGAAACCTCGGAGGTGAGAGACAAGAGATCTCTTCAGAAAGAGAGATGGTCACGAGCATTCTACACTGAGCAAAAAGATTTGAATGGAAGCTTCCCTTCAAGAGAGTTGGTCGTTATTGCAGGCTTACCGAAGGGAGGACTTGACCTGATATGGACAGTGGTGTCTCCTTTTCATGGTCTTTAACTAGGAGAAACTATTGATTCTAACATAACTGCTTGTTGCTAAACAAGTGGTTACTGTCTTTCTTGGACAGCCTTTAGTGCACTTTTATTGTTGTAAAAAGTCTTCTTTCCCTGATCATTTGGATTTCTGTTATTGCTTATGTTCATTTATATTAACTCCCTTTCTTGTTTTTCCTTATATTCTATTTCTTTTGTGCAGATTCAGTTTTTAGTCTGCTTTCTTATATGTGTGTTTCTTTTTTAATAATCTGGCTGTTCCTAATTCTCTTATTTTTTTTTTATCCTGAATTTTGCCTAAACTAATTCTTTCCCTCGCTTATGGTCTTTCCCTCACCCTTATTCCCCTCTTCAATATTTTGTTTTTCTTTTGTTTGTTTTCGAATTCTTCTATTTAAGACCTTTCTGTTTTCTTTCTTATAGAGGAGAAAGTGGTACTCTCAATTACGAGGCGGCTTTTCTTCTCCAAACTTGTGAATCACTGACCACAGTCCTTTAGAAGTGTACTTTACGGAAAGGAATGCATTGTTGGGTGTTTTTCCTGACTGCAGATTGCAGGAAGTGAATTTGAGGTAATATTGTAAATTGTTTTGCACACTTTGGGGGGGGGGGAGAAGGGCTTTTCCTTTTTCTTTTTATCTTCCCTATATAAACATAAGGGTTTTCAATGAATATGAGTGATATATCATAGTAGCTATATTATAGACCTGAAGGAAGGGAGGCAGGGAGTATTCTGGGTTTTTGAGGGGGACTTTCAGAGATGGTCTGGCCTGTTTGTATTGGGTGGGGGAAGGGACTTCTATCAATGGGCCCTATTCATGGTGCCAATGTGCCGCATAAACCGAGCGTGTCGGCATTGCTATATCTGAATACCATGGAGTGGGGTCTCATGAACCACGAGCGGCATTCACAAAGTGGGTGCAAGACAGGTAAGCACCTGATCCCCAGGCCGTGTGAATAGCAATGTGCTGGGGTGGGCATTGGTCATGCCAGGGACAAGCTGGCACTACCAGCCGGTCACAAATGCAAGTAGTGCTGCCTGCAACTGGGTATAGTGCAGAGCAGATTATGGCAGCAGGGACCCTGCCATAACCCACTTGGTGCCTCCACAGGCTCTACCTGCCAGACATGGCAGGACCAGGTAGCAGCCCTCCATGCCACTCTAGCCCACAAGGCAGATGAGGAGGGCTGGGGCAGCTGATCAGAGAAGTGCCCATACAACGTGGCACATGTGGTCCACCATCACAGATCCACACTCAGGCAGTGCACCCATCCTCTCAGTCTCTGACCTGTCAAACATCCCCCCATCAACACGTCACCCCAGCCCCATATGATCCAGTGCCCCCATCCCAACACATGGCAGCCCCCACCAGACACGGCTTCATTGGACTCCCCATTAGAGCCCTGGCCATGGTCACTGGGTCTGCTCACTCCCACCACACACACACACCCACACACACAGGTGCCCCACTCCTAAAAGGCCATGGTCTGCCCCTGGTGCCCCTGCTCACATTGGTGGCCAGTCTTCCCCTCCCACCCACCACCACTGCAGAACCAACAACCTCCCTCCACCCTGTACCATCCTGATGGTGCTGCAGCCAGGAATGACCAGTGGCACAGCCCTCCTCATACCTCCTCAGCCGCCAGCCATCCCAATGATGCTGGGAGTGCGCCACTATAAATAGGCAGTGTGCTCCCTGCATTACTTAGATGGCCTGCAGCTGAGGAGGTATGAAGAGGGCTTCCACTGGTCATTCCTGGCTGTGGCACCAATGGGATGGTACAGGGTGGGGGAGAGGTTGTCATGCTGCAGTTGGTGGGGGGTACACTGGCACCAATGTGGAGGTTGGGGTACTGGGAGTGGACCATGGCTTCTAGAGTTGGACACCCTGTGTATAGCGGTATTGACCAACAGTGGGGTCTAGGGGCATCGTGTACATGGTCGGGGTCTGGGGGGATGCAACTGTGGGGTCTGGGCACATCTGTGCTTGGGGGAAGCCTGTGGGATGGGGGTGGGGTTCCACTGCCAGAGGTATGTCTGTGCACTGGGAGGGTGCATTGCAGTGAAGGCTAGTGTGGGGGGTACATAGGACTATGGGGCCTTGCTGCATGGGTCCAGGTGCCTGCAGTAGGCATTCACACACCCAGACCCACACTGTAGGGCAAAGGATACACTGTTGGACCCATGCTGGGCATCCAATTGGATGCCTGGCTGGATCTGTGACTCTGCACATGGCCAACCTGCATGGATCTGTGCAGTGGAGGGTGGATCTGCAGACAGGTAGTGGCCATTAGTGAATAATGGCTGGTGCGCACCTGTCTTCAGGTGAGGAGTTGCATGGGTGGGTCATGTGCTTTTTGCCCATAAATTACATCCATCACTGCATAGGGGCCAATAATTTTATTGCCTTTGGCTGGTCTGTTTTTTTTTTTATTTCGCTTATGGTTTCAAGCAGTGATGCTCTCAACTGAGAATTGGGAGGCACTGCAGCATTATAGGGCGTGCAGTTTTTTGACCTGGCATTCTTTTTAATCTAGGATATTTGTGATGCCTTAGGCAGAGTAGTATTCTAAAGCTAATTTTACTATGCCTATCTACTGTATTAGGTTATTTTTGAACCTGGAGTCTTTTTCTGCATCTTCTTCCTCCCCCATAGTGCTTAGTCAGCAGTTAGTGCTACACAAGAGCCACGCTGTAAGTTTGGCTCCCTTCCTTGGAAGTTCAAAGGAGCTACAGTTTATACTTACCATAATTATATCTAATAGTTTTAACCTTGGCTTTCACTTTTGGGGTAAGTTAGCTAATTCAGTTGTTTGGATACTGGTACATTTTTTCCTAATAGTGCATTTAAAAGGACAGTGTCAACCCTCTTAGGTTTCCAAGTCTCCCTACAGCAGTTTAAAAAACACATTTTATAATTGCCAACATTCTGTAAAGATTGCTGGTGTAGCTGGTAGTTTGAGTCTGACTATTTTTTCTTTAAAAAGTGAAAAACAGATTGCCCACCATACTGGTATTATCACACACACACACATGTCTGTTTACATTCCTTGATCAGCTCCAACTGCATCTTTCCTGGACTTGGGAACCCCCACAACATAGTCTAGCCACTCACGGTGCAGTGGGAGTTTAGAAGGCTATTGCATCATAAGTAACTGCACTATTTAGAGGTGTTTCTAATGTTCAGGAAGTATGCCGTAAGAACAGATCCAGGATTGTAAACAATACAAGGTTGTCTATAAATATACATTAGCATGCATTTCAGTTCTACTAAACAAGGAGACAGACAAAACAAACAGCAACATCAATGAATTTTAGAGAAGGTAATCAATCACAAAATGTAGTTTTTGAACTAGAAATAATATAATGAAAACAGGTTCCCTTTAAGTGGTTTCTCGCTTGGTTTTCTGGCGGACATGCCTGAACCAGCTCTACTGGGGTTCTGGGTTCTAATTGGGTATGGTATGAGAGTTAATGCTTTTGTATTGTTACAGGGGTGCACTTTTGATGTGCCTGTCCATTTAGATAATGTTTTCAGACTCTGTATTAGGCCTTAAGCTGCCTTAGTTTCTATTCTGATTGTTAACTGCCCAGGCGGCAGAGACAGTTTGCAGGTTACTTGTTTTTTGGGGTACTTTTTCTTATTTACAGGGGGTGGCCCATGGGGGAATATTTCTATTCTAAGAAATTTTGGTTAAATAAATGAGAAATTGGTTTTCTTATTAGCTTATGTGGAATCTTTACTATTGTGTAATTCAAAGGTATTCTACGTTATTTTTTCAAAATATGTGAAATTTTCTTGTTTCAATAATTTTCTCGATTTAGTTCTTAGTAAGTTTATTAGTTGGGTATCTGCTACAATTAAAAAAGTGGGCTGGGTTTATTTTCTTTTCTTAAAGGAGTGCATTGAACTGGTTCTATGTGAAATGGGGAGGTTAAAGGGGGTTGGGCAACTTTTTTCAACACAGTATGCTGGAGGAGCCTTCTTTCCATGTTTCAAGAGAAATATGAAGACTTATCTGACTGGGTTGTTTTGGGGTCAGAAAGTAGATTTTTTTTCAGATCTTATAGGCCTGCCTGGGGGGACTTCTTCAGATTATCAGAAATGTCCAGTTCAGGGGTGTGGAGGGGACTTTTCCTTTTTTCCTGGGTTTAATTACGAGCTATTTAATTGTGTCAATGATACAGAGTACAAAGATAATCTCATATAATGTTAATGGTGTTTCTCGTCCGGTGAAGAGGTTTTGATTACAGTACTACAATATTGTCAGCAGCAACAAGCAGATTACATTTTTTTCAAGAAATTCACTTGACCTCGGCTGAGCATGAAAAGTTTTAAAAGTTTAGGTCTGAACAGATTTTTTATGTCTCTCATTCTATGGTACAGAGCTGGGGATTCCTCATTTTATGCTGAAAGGGGCTGCAATTTTAGGTACATAATAAAGTAATAGATTTTGAGGGTAGGTTTGTAGTGGTGACTGGTTTGCTTTATGGTCAGGAGGTTACCTTGGTCAATACCTACTTTCCTCAGGCTACAAATAAGTTTGTGTTTTCTAGTTTCTTTTCCCTTCATCTGTCATCATTAAAGGGTAGACTGCTTTGGGGGGGCTAAATTTATCTTTGAATCCTTAGTTAGATGTTTCCCATTTTAAAAGCCAGTTATTCAGATACTTCTAGGTATGTGCAGTGCATGCTTCAACATTTAGGCTTGGTTGATGTTTGGCATCGTGTACATCCTAAAGAGTGGGCCTATACTCATTGCTTTGCTCTTCACTGGAGTTCAGCCAGATTTGATTACTTTTTCTCTAATGTAGGGCATGTGGGTGATACTACCCAAGTAGAGTTTTGTCTTATTCATTTAACATATCATTCACCAGCTTTACAGTAATTACGATTGTTTTATGAAATATGTCCCATCGCTCTTTTTGGAGCTTGTATCTGGCTCATTTAAAGGACCAATCATTAGTGGTGGAATTGATTGATGTGATTAACAATTATTTAGCAGTCAATGATACAGGTAGAGATGCAGCAAATTTAAAATCCGCAGGTGAAGTGAACTCGAAGTGGCCACTTCGCGTTAGTGCAACGGTACGTGAGGTGACCATTGAGGAGTGTTCACTTTGCCTTGTGATTATGACTTGACTTAAGCATTGTTATTCCTCCTTAATGTGAAGTATGGTGGAATGACAAGAATAGGTACTTTAGGCAGCCGCCCACACATATCACATGGCTTACAGTACCAGTTAGCCAGGCAGGAAGGAAGTGAGTCATACCAGCAGTTACTTTCACTTTCTCCTTTGCAGAGGTAAAAGGAGGAAGGATAGCGTAGGAGAGGAGTGTTTATTTGTTGCTTAACTTGCTGTCTTAAACTTCATAAAAACCAACAGCTTTTTTAAAAGCTAATTCTTTACTTTTTGTTGTACTGTTTTGTAAGTTCTTTTTTTGTGACTGATTTATTTGTTTTATAAGTTTTGTTTTGTGTAAGTGTGTGTGTGTGTGTGTGTCTGTGCATGACTCTGTGTGTATGCGTGTGTGAGACTGTCTGTGACTGTGTGTGAAGTCAGTCATCATCGTCGTCGTGTGACGCGCCGGAGTGGAGAGGGAAGGAGAGTTATGGACCAGGGACAGTCTGTGGCCCATGTTGGCCAGAGGGAGTGTGGACATGTGGTGCTCAGTGTGGGCAGGTGTCGCTGGACTGCTCCCAATTATTTGGTCCTGCCCCCCCCCAGAAGCAGCAGTACCACCAGTGCCACGGCCACATCCAGCAAGTCTGCCACCGCCACCACCACCATCTGTACCAGCTGCAGGAGCTTCAGCAGCACCACCTCCCACTCCACAGCAGTAGGTGGAGCCTCCCCAGGTGTGTGACAGTGCTGCCGGCAAAACATCTGCCCCTGTTGTGCCTGGTCCCTCCTGCAGCTCAATAGTTTGGCAGTTTTTCAACTGTGTCGGGGGTGACAGGAGCATTGTGGTGTGCCTGCTTTGTGAAGTGCAGGTGCGCCGTGGCCCCCAGTGGACACATCTGGGAACAGGGGGCCAGAGGACACACATGCTTAACCACCACAAGGTGGAGTGGCAGGCTGCCACAGAACGGGCCAGGCCTCCACCTGCTGGCCCTTCTGTGGTAGTGGCAGTGGGTGCTGCTGCTGTGCATCATCAGTGCAGGAGGAGGGCCACAGCAGCAGCTGCTGCTCCACCACTACCCCCACCACTGCCACCAGCACCACCCTCACCACCACCACCACTACCTGCCTTTACTTCTGCAGCAGTGGACCCTGCCACGATACCTGCATTGCAGTCAGAAATAGCACTGCTGTGGGCTGCGATGGAGGAAAGCAATCAGAGGATGGGTGCTGTCCAGCAGCAGATGGAGCAGATCGAGCAAGAGCAGCTGCAAAAAGTGTCGATGCTTCATCTGCTGCTTGAACATCATGGGATTGAGCATTAGGTTTTGTTTTCTGCACACCCCCCCCCACTGCTGTACTGTTTTGTGTTTTGTTTGTTTAATACCAGACAGATGGAAGGCCACAGTATTAGTTTAAAGGGAAGCAGTCAGCAACAGGAGCACCTGCATCCTGCCCCCTGCAAGGCTTACCCTCCGGTTAAGCCTTTAAAGTATGTTGCAGCATTTTTCTCATGCCACAACATACTTTAGTATACTAAAGAAACGTCAGTGACCTGGAAGTATGGCAGATGCTATGGGGGCTCCATTATGTGTAAAGGTGCAATGGCAACACACCATGAGCTTCAATACAAAAGTATTTGAAATGCATGGTGCATCTCCGCTGCACCTTTCCTTTACACATAATTGGGCCCCCATAGTGTCTGCCATCCTTCTGGACTGCTGACCTTTCTTTATTAAAATAAAGTATGTTGCGGCACGAGAAAAACACTGCAACATGCTTAAAAGGTTTAACCGGAGGGTAAGCCTTGCACTGAGCAGGACGCAGGAGCTCCTGTTGCTGACTGCTTCCCTTTAAATATATACATGCACATACAGTCATACATGCTCCTTATATGGGTGCCTTACCTCAAGGGTAATCTTTCTTGGTCCACATGTCCTTACATTCAATAGTGCAATACTTTTCTTGCAAAAATGCTCATAATTTTGGTAAACCAGGGCCTGGAGGACTTCCCGTTCTGAAGAGCCACCAAAGTTCTGCCACCACGCTCAGCAATGTTATGACATGATGTCAGAGAGAGCATGGGGGCATGCTTTAACATAATGAATGGCCGGCAGCTTTCCAAATGTTTCTTTATGTTGTAATGGTCAGTTTGTGGTGAAACGTGGGCACGTTTCCACTAACAAGGCTCTTGCTAGTTGAAACATGCCCACATTTCACCACAATCTTGCTGAGCAGGGGGGTGGAACTTGGGCGGATCTTCAGAATGGGAAGTCTTCCGGAACCCGGTTTACCGAAATTACGAATGTTTTTGCGAGAAAAGTATTGCATTATTTAAGGACATGTGGAGCAACAAAGATTCTCCTGGAGGTTAGGCACCAATATATTGGGTGCAATACCATCCATAAATATGTAACTTGGTGAATCTCTTTAAAGCAATAGTGTAACAATCTGTTGAAAATTTTGACCTATACTTTTTTATGCTATTTTACATTGCCATTTTACTTACATCCTGACTTTTATGATACTATTCTTTCCAGTATTTGAGTCTGCTTTAGTACTTTTTTTCATGTCTGAGATAATAAAAGGTGCACTCCTTTTAATATGGTGCAGACCATGTCTTCGTCAGTATTTTGCGCAGTTTTTCTCCATCAGTTGTTATATATTACTTCTGTTGTCAAATTAACAATTATGCAGCAGGCAGTGTTTTATGACATCACAGAACAATAGTTGTTCAAAAACAGCTGCAAATAGTGATAAGAACCGGGTCAGAACAATATTAAATGGTGTGCTCCTTTTTTATTTTCAGACATGAGAAAAAGTAGTAAAGCAGATATAACTAGTGAAAACTAAGTCCAAACAAGCAAAATTTCTGCGCCCATGCTGCAGGAGGAGTTCAACACTAAGGTAAAAACCTATAAACTCCAAAACATCTCCAAAGCAGTAGCACTTTTCTGCAGCAAAAAACAGAGAAGCAATTAGCAAATCACAGCAAATATTGTACTTTATTTCACCAAATGTGAGAACCCCAAGCGCCTCGGCAGGGTGCTCTCAAGGGGGCATAATAATATGCCCTCTTGAAGGCACCCTGCCCGATGCCAAGGCTCATTAGTGGTGGCTCTAACATTGTTGTGATTTGCTAATTGCATCTCCGTTTTGCTGCGGAAGAGCACTACTGCTTTGGAGACATAACTTGTGAAAAGATGGGTATCATACAAGTCATGAGGTAACTAGTGGCCGGCAATGGCAGCAATGTAAAATAGCATAAAAAAGTATAGGTCAAAATTGTCAGCACATTGTTGCAATGCTGCTTTAATTTATAATTTAAGTATGACATTATGTGCTCACAATCACAATATACAAACTGCATCTGTCTTCAGTCCAGAAAATTGACAACTACTAAGGAAGTGAAATGGGATCATCACACCACATGCAAAGTCCCCCAGAATTTATTACGCAGTCACTCACGTGCACAGTGGCCACACAGAGTCCCCAAATTTTTTCTGCATGCCCAAAATGCATCAACCTTGTGTCCAGAAAATTGACAAGTGGTAATGAAGTGAAATGGGATTGTTTCAGCACATACAGACTCCCCCAGAATTAATGGCACACTCAGTCATGTGCGCAGTGGTGGCACAGAGTCCCGAGATTTTTTATGCATGCCCAAAATGCATCTGCCTTGTGTCCAGAAAATTGACAAGTGCTAAGGAAGTGAAATGCGATCGTCACACTACATGCAGTGGTCACACAGAGTCCCCAGATTTTTTCTGCATGCTCAAAATGCATCCCCCTTGTGTCCAGAAAATTGACAAGTGGTAACAAAGTGAAATGGGATTGCTTCAGCACATAAAAAGTCCCCCAGAATTAATGGTGCACTCAGTCACGTGTGCAGTGGTGGCACAGAGTCCCCAGATTTTTTCTGCATGCCCAAAATGCATCTGCCTTGTGTCCAGAAAATTGACAAGTGCTAAGGAAGTGAAATGCGATTGTCACACCACATGCAGTGGTTACACAGAGTCCCCAGATTTTTTCTGCATGCTTAAAATGCATCCGCCTTGTGTCCAGAAAATTGACAAGTGGTAACAAAGTGAAATGGGATTGCTTCAGCACATAAAAAGTCCCCCAGAATTAATGGCGCACTCAGTCATGCGCACTGTGGTCACACAGAGTCCCCAGATTTTTTCAGCATGCCCAAAATGCATCTGCCTTGTGTCCAGAAAATTGACAAGTGGTAACAAAATTAAATGGGATTGTTTCAGCACATACAAAATCCCCCAGAATTAATGGTGCACTCAGTCATGTGTGAGGTTGTGGCACAGAGTCCCCAGATTTTTTCTGCATGCCCAAAACACATCTGCCTTGTGTCCATAAAATTGACACGTGCTAAGGAAGTGAATTGGGATTGTAACACCACATGCAAAGTCTCCCAGAATTTATTGCGCAGTCACTCATGCACACAGTGGTCACACAGAGTCCCCAGATTTTTTCAGCATGCCCAAAATGCATCCACCTTGCGTCCAGAAAATTGACAAGTGGTAACGAAGTGAAATAGGATTGTTTTAGCACACACAATGTCCCCCAGAATTAATGGCGCACTCACTCATGCACACAGTGGTGGGACAGAGTCCCCAGAATTTTTCTGCATGCCCAAAATGCATCTGCCTTGTGCCAGAAAATTGACAAGTGGTTACGAAGTGAAATGGGATTGTCACACCACATGCAAAGTCCCCCAGAATGTATTGCACAGTAACTTGTGTGTGCAGTGCCCCAGAATACAATGATGACCATGAGCAAATTGTTGCTGGTCCAAGGTGTGCTGCAATTTGAGCAAATGCAATGTGATTATCTCAACTGGATGGAAAAGTGCCCTTTGTCTGTACACTAATAGTAGCCTTGGTGAGTTGATATATATATATATATAGATATATATTTCTTATTTTGTAGGTGAGGGAGGTTGACATAGACATGTACTCATGGTATTGTTCTGTATCACAGGTCACAAATACTGTTGGTGTGCACATTCCAGTGCTCGATGAGTACTTTTTGCACAGAAATTTGCAATGGATAACTCTCAAGCACAATAAGGTAAGTATTTTTTTTTTTTTGGGGTGGAGGGAAGCATATTTGCAGGTTTGCCTGTAATGGTTTCTTATTTTGTTACTTCTTCACAGATTTCATCTGCATCTCTTTCGAGTCTGGTTGTTAATGATGGTCATGGTCATCTAATGAAATGACTTCTGCATGTTGCATGTGCGTCCCAGCCCGGGGTGGGGGGCCTGATGTTGAAGAACTTGTTTGGATAAGGCCACTTTGGCAGAACAACAAAGCATCTGGAAGTTTCCTAAAAAAAGAAATGAATGACTTCTTACAACTTATTTGTTATGTGTCCCTCCCTGGTTCTCAAATCTCAATCCTTAAAGTTAAGTTACATTTCAAACCCACATCTTGTCAACTAACACAACCTGTGTGCAGTATTTGCTGCAGTCTTTACAAAACAATGAAATGGATGAAATAAAATCTTCATACTTACCAGAATGGATTTCACATGGATATTACATCACTTCCTCTCAGTACGGTACAGCTACAGTACCATTCCCAAAGAGTTTTAGCGATGGATCTTTTTTCTGTTACCCTGTAAAAGAAACAAAAGAAGTGTATTGTATGTGTTTTACCATTGTGGCTTTGAAATGCATCAGAAAACAAAACATACAACTAAAGGAAGTGAAGCAGCATAACAAACATGAGTACACATACTCACTTTATGGTTTAAATATTAAGAAGCTTTGTGTCTCTGGCTGATGGATGTGGTGGTCCGGACAGACTCATGGTGGCAGTGGCTAACATCAGTCCCGGTGGTGGTGGTCCAGGGGCAGACAGACTCATGCTGGCAGTGGTGGCAGTGGCTAACATCAGTCCAAGTGGTGGTGGTGGTTCAGGGGTCAGACAGACTCATGGTGGCAGCAGCTAACATCAGTTCCAGTGGTGTTGGTGGTCCAGCGGTCAGACAGACTCATGGTGGCAATGGCTAACACCCATCCTGGTGGTGGTGGTGGTGGTCTGGGGGGCAGACAGACTCATGGTGGCAGTGATGGCAGTGGCTAACATCAGTCCCGGAGCTAGTGGTGGTCCAGAAGTCAGACAGACTCATGGTGGCAGTGGCTAACATCAGTCCCGGTGGTGGTGGTGGTGGTCTGGGGGGCAGACAGACTCATGGTGGCAGTGATGGCAGTGGCTAACATCAGTCCTGGTGGTCATGGTAGTCCAGGGCTCAGACAGACTCATGGTGGCAGTGGCTAACATCAGTCCCAGTGGTGGTGGTCCGGGGGGCAGTCGGACTCATGGTGGCAGTAGTTACAGTGGCTAACATCAGTCCCAGTGGTGGTGGTCTGGGGGGCACACCGCCTTTTAAAAACTTCATTTAAAACCTGCCAACATTAACCACATCATCATCATAAAGAAAGCTGCCCTCACAGTCATCGATGTCTGAAGTCTGACCACTGGGAAATTCTTTCTCCATTGTGTTGTCATCTACGTCAGTGATGGGCCATTTCAGACAGCCACTGTCAGTGCCACCAGAATGCTCCATTTCCACATCAGCAAGACCACCATGACTAGGGCACGGTATGAATACCGAGGTAGCAGTCTCTGCTGGTATGTGCTTCTGATTCATTTTAATGAATGCTAGCAAACTAACATTTGCAGGAGACAGGTTTGTCCAACGATCCCTGACTATTGCACCTGCTGAGCTGAATACCCTTTCAACACTTAAACTGGAGGGTAGGCATGTGAGGTACTTCAGTGCCACTGCAGTCAGCTCTGGCCATTCACTGACCTTTACACTCTAGTACAAAACAGGATCTTCAGTTATTGTCAGATGTCTGTTTTCAGACAAATATGACTCAGCCATTCTCTGTGCCGCACTAAGTCCAATTGTTGATGCATCGTCCTGTTCTCCTGAATCATTTATTTCACAAATACCCACTTGGGACAAAGTCTCCCAATGCAGGTTGATGCCAGACACTTTGGATGACATTTGGAACTGCAGTCCCCTTTCCCTTGCAGAATATGCTTGATGGTCCTCCGGGTACACCTTCAGCCAAATTATGCTGCTGAAGTTTGCTGACCTTGGCACGTGACTTCTGTGCCCCATGAACCAAGTGCACCAGTTGACCACTGATATTATTACTTGTTCAGGCCCTCCCTCCAGTACTGATGCAATTCTACATTTGTATTGTGGGTCCAGTATTGTTGCTATGGCAAAGTTGTCACTATGCTGAATGCTCACAATGTGATGATTCTGGTCAAATACTGTCAGTATGTGTTGCAGCAACATACTGCTACCACTGTATCCAGCAACATCAAGGCTATGCTGTACATTCACCAATGTCTGCCTCAGCACCCGCAGCAGTGGAATGGATTGGCTAATGGAGGCAGACTCACCACTCACTGCCTGTGTGGCATGTTCAGAAGGCCTCAAAATTGTTATTAGAGTCCATGAGGCACCACTGTTCAGTCGTCATAGACATGGAGGCCCCAGAACTATCACGGCTAGTGTGTATAACAAGATATTCTGAGATGGCTTTGTATTGTTCATACAACCTCTCTGCCATGTAGAAAGTGGAGTTCCATTGGGTGACAACTTCCAGCTTCAAGCGGTGCTGAGGCAGGCTGTTTTGTATCTGCAACTGCCACAGTTGTTTATGGGCCTTTCCAGATCTTGAAAAGTGAGAGCAGATACATCGTGCAACGGTCAGCATTTCCTTTATAGTAGGGTGCTGCAGGAACTCCTGAACCACAAGATTTAAATAGTGGGCCATGCATAGAACATGAAAAAAACACCATTTGTGATGCATTTCACCACATTTGACCCATTGTTATTTGCTACGAACCCAGCTCTCAGGGACAGAGGGTTTAGACATCTATCAATTTCAGTCAGTACCATGTCCAACATGTTCTCACCAGTGTGTGAACAGGTCACACTGTGCATAGCAATCGTTGTGTGCTGTCTAATTCCTGGAAGATTGCTTTTGCAACAATCCACCTCACTGAACTGATTATTCACACTACCAACATCACAAACAACCCTGGCACCTGTGCCCAGTGTACAGTTATACACAAATATGAACTCCCTGCTGTTTTGTCACTTGTCCACATATCCATACTTAAATGGATGAATGGAGAGGAGGAATACTGAAGGGCATGTCTTACTGAGTCAGACACAGTGCGGAACCACTCGGGGACAGCACGGGTAGAAAAGTATGTCCTGGATGGGACTTTCCGTTTTGGACAGGCATGCGCAGCAAACCACCGGAACCCAGAATTCTCCACAAAGGAGAAGGGCAAAAGATCAATTGCCAGCATTTCCGCTACAGCAGCGTTGAGTTCACGTGACACTCTATGATTCTGGGGGTACTTCAGCTAATGCACAAAAACACTCTGCAACGTGGGCTGACAAATGTTTTACATGGGGTGTGTTGATCATAAATGGTTGTGCTCTGTAATGAATGGCATTGACAGGGCATGGAGTGTGGACATTTGATGAAGATGGTTGCACAGGTGATGATGACACACTCATAAATTATGTTATTTTGCCAGATTTTCCAACCGAGGTTGATGTACCATTTGCACTAGACATACTGCCACACACCACCAGCACAAAAACTGCTACTCTCACCAGCACTGGACAACATTTCAAAGTCATTATGGTCCTCCACCTCATCATGCCTGTAGTAATTCTCTTCTCTTATTACAGCACTTCTGCACACGTTTAATTTCCTACTGGGCATAACAGTCATAGAAGTGGATAACATGCTGGCTATGATTGTTGGTGATGCTGGTGAATGCCCCACTGTGGTATTAGCTGCCAGCTTGTGCTGGGTCCACAGTGCCAAGTGCCTATTCTTAAGATGTGTATGCTGTCCTCCTATACCCAGATGGCTCCACTTTTTTCCTTGACTCACACACACACATGGCAAACCTGGCAGATTGCAACTGAATCACCATTTGCATCTTGAACAAAAAAATCTCAAACAAGGGATGGTGATGCTCTGCTTTTAACACATCCATGATGTGGCTTATTTAAGTCTGTTATTTTAAGCACTGAAGTGGGAGGGAGCACGTGATGTTTCAGGCACTGCACACCTGGACTGCAACTGACCACCACGACTACCTATCATATTGATTACTGGGTCATAATCATCATCATCAACTAAAACTGGTAGATCACAAGTTTTTACAGGGGGGGGGGATTCCTCCAAACAGACTCCAACACAGCCACTTTTAATTTCTTTTTCTCCTGTTCCCAACTGGGGTCAATTACATCTTCATCATATTCTTCAATGTCACACATCCATATCTTCTGCTTGGATGCTAGCATGTGGACTGCATGTTGCAACAACAGCAATATCATCATCATCATCATCACATTCATCATCAGCATCTACACCACCATCACCTGATATTTTTTCACCACACTGTGAATCACTGCATGGAAAATGCGTGACGTTTTAAGTGCCACCGTGGATGGACTATCACATTGTAATCTATCGTTGACATGATCATCAGAATCCTCAGGTTCAGTTACTGGGATGTTGCTGGGAGGTATGACATCATCTACGCTGCCACTGTCTTGCACTGCTTCATACTCAATATTTTTGGATACGGTACATTGGTCGGAATTAGAACTTGACACAACAATACTAATACTACCTCTACCACCACTAACACCAGTAACAGTAACACCACCGGCTGGGAAAACATCATCTCCTCCAACTATGAGTGAAGCTACTGATTAGGCAGTAAAAAACATTGCAGGGGAAATACCTTTCCTCACATCAGCAATACACTTCTGCATCTGCATACTATTACCATGCCCACAGACCATCTTACTGCCAACATTGCCATGGCCAGAAACAGCTTTGCTTGCACATCTCTTTGCAGGCATTTTGGGGGATCAACCACAAATATAATAACCAAATTCAGATTTTGATACGTTCACTCTCTGATTGGAGGGACGCTGGATGTGAAGCCAAATAAACAACTGTGGCTTCAGCAACAGATAAGAGACTACTCTGAGACTGTCACAGAATTAAAACAACTTCAGTAACCAGTGGTGCTGATGAGGTCACAAAAACAATCCAATCTGGTAAAAAATACCTTTTGAATGTGGGGTTGGGGGGGGAGCACTGAATACAGACAGTGCTGATTTTTTCGGCACTACAAGCAGTAAAACTAAAAACAGATACCATGACCACAGTACAAAATCAGGCAGCTGCAGTGGATAGCAGGTTCACACTGCTGTGGCTGCAATTACACTAGTCTGTGGCACAATAAAAGGTGTATTATTTGATGCACGCAACACTGACACACACACACACACACACACACACACACACACACACACACAGAACAGTTTGTGTACAATGCTGAACAAGGAATGCGTCACAAATGCAAAAGTTTAGTACTATGCCACGTTACATATTATAAATTTGTAATGTAAACAATCTGAACTTATGAAGTGCTGCACCACATCCGCACAACAAACAGTAAGAAAATTTCTACTATTACTGACAGTATTACTGTGTGTACATTAACAGTCAGTTATATAACAAAAATATAACCAAAAAACAAATAAATCACTATTTCTCTAACTTCAATCTACCTACACCACAGATACATTCCTCCCCCAAAGCACACTTTCACTGTCTTTCACTACACACACTCAATGTTGTAAATTAACATTCAAAATCCACACACAAACAAAAATGCTCAATGACATGAGCACAGGAGGGTTTCCTACAATCGATGAACTAAAGTTGGATCCCCAAAAAAAGCAAAAATGCTTTTTGAACAGCTTTTACAAGATTCCTATCACCGACAGCTATCAGAGCACATTGTTTCCAACTCCTTCCTACTCATACTACCCCGAACTGAGGCTGTGCAGATCAATATAGAGCCCTTGTGACCTGAAATCCCAGGAATCACTGCAAAATTTGCCTTTGGAGCTCAAAAACAAGGTGAAGTGAGGCAAAGTGCACTGCCTGCAATGCACTTGGCCTTAAAATTGGCAGAGTAGTGGCCTGGGGAGACGGAGTAATGCAAAGTCATTGCTTCAAAATAGACTTCGTGTTCCTCATTATAACGCGAAATACTCCTCAAATCCGCCTTTGCTCTGCAAATCACTTCACAGAGCGTATTGAGCCCATTTCACCAACCACTAGATACAGGTGAGGTGTCAGCCTGTATTATCTGGAATGCTTTAAAAGCTGTTATTGGGAGCAAACTTATATCTTATGCAGCAGCAAAGCAGAGAGAAAGAGAAAAAAAGATGAAAGATCTGTACACAGAAAACTTTACAAGCATCCTTAATGTAGGATGATGAGTCGGTTCATCCCAAACAATTGGTAGCTCAGGGCGAGTTGTAAAAGTATTTCAATTAAAATTCAGAATTTGCACTATATTATCTACAACAGTGTTATCACCTAGGAGGGGCCAAAGATGCTAGATATTTAGCCAGCTGTCTTCCATCTTACAGGGCAACAGCCACTGTTCTTAAGTTACGTAACCCAGCAACAGGTCAGTTTGCACACAGTGGTGAAGAGATGCTATCCATTTTTGGGTCCTTTAATCTTTCTCTTTACTCAGAAGAAGCTCGGCAGTTCTCACAGGATAAAATGCTCCCCTTTTTGACACAACCAAAGCTCCCCAAACAGGAGCACCAACAGGTTTCTGCTTTGTTAACTCAGATATCTTACGATGAATTGCAAATGGCAATTCAGGGAGGAGTCCTGGTATAGATGGGTTCCCCTCTGACTTTCATAAGGTGAAAGAGTTACAAAAAGTAGTAGGTCCTTTACTCTTGAGGGCTATGAGAGGGATTCATGAGGGGGAGACTCCTCCTCCTCCTTCAAGGAACATTGCAACCATCGTAGCTTTGTTGAAATCAGATAAGGATGCTAACAGGCTGGATTCAAATCATTCTATATCTATGTTGATTTCAGACTATATATTTTTTATGTCCATTTATGCTGCTAGGTTAGAGGGCCTTCTCCCCTCCTTGCTTGACCTGGGCCAGGTGGTTTTTTTTTCATAAGAGGCAGGTCCATAATAATGTTAGGTGCACTTTTGCACTCTTGGAACATGCTAATAAAAGATAGATCCACCGGTTCTGGCCAGCCTGGATGTGGAGAAGGCCTTTGATCATGTGTTGTGGCCTTATTTGTAGTCAGTTTTGAGAGTTTTGGGGTTTCCACTCCCTTTTGTTACTATGCTTCAGACTCTTTATTCCAAATCAGTGGCCTATGATAAGGTAAATGGAAATCTTTCTGCCCCTTTTGATTTGGCAAGGGGCACCCAACAGGTTTGCCCTTTGTCCCCTCTTCTATTCACTTTATATATGGAACCACTGGCATCTCATATCCATCTTTCGAAACAAATCGAGGATAATTTGGTGGGGGCCGAGACTAACGTGTTTCGTTTTGTTTGCCGATGACATTTTGCTAACCTTAACACATCCCACCTCTTTGTTACAAGAAATGTTTTGTCTTCCGGGGCAGTTTGAGCAGGTGGCAGGATTTAATTTAAATAAATTAAAAAACAAAGTGTAAGCTTGTCATTATTCCCCACCAGCATAAATTAAGGAATTTCTTCCTATACACTATAATAGAAACCATTTTAAGTACTTAGGGTTGGTTATAAAGAAATCTTTGGACTTAATAGATCTATTAAATTTCAAGCCCCTTACTCAGGCAATAAAAAAAAATATTTATTAACCTGTTCTTCTTTACCAGTAGCTTTTATGTGCCATCTTGAAACAATTTATTTAGTTGTCTTGACTAGGATATTATTTTTCTTGCAAATGATTCCTATTTGCCCTTCTAGATCTTATTTGCATGAATTGCAGCACCTTATTATACATTTTTTATAGAATGGCAAGCAAGCTAGAATTAGAGCTGCCATTCTATATCAGTCCACTTCTCAGGGAGGACTTGGCCTTCCCAATTTAGAAAGGAATTCTTATGCTTCTCTTTTATATATTCTATATGAACATACACAATTTGCCAGCAGATAAAGGCCAAGAGGTCTATCAAGTCTGCTTGAATGTGCAGCTAGCACCCCTTATTCTGCAGCTCCCCCTCCCTTCCATCCTTTCCCTTCATTGACCCTCCTCCTTATCCTGTCCCATTCCCTTTTGAAGCAGTCCACTGTTCTACTGGATACCACTTCTGCAGGTAACGCACTCCACCCAGCCACTACTCTCACTGTAAAAAAGTGTCTCCTCATCTCCCTTCTGAACCTTCTTCCCTCCAGTCTCATATCATGGCCCCTGGTGTCCCTCCCCCTCCCTTACTTTTAGCAGCCCCTCTGTACCCATCTTGTTTATTCCTTTCATGTACTTAAAGGTTTCAATCATGTCTCCCTGTCCCTCCTCTCCTCCAGTGAGTACATGTTCAACTCCCTCAGCTTCCTGTCATATGATAAGTCCCTCAGCTCCTTGACCATCTTTGTCACACTGTGCTGCACCTCCTCCAGTAACTTAATGTCCCTCTTCAGATACGATGCCAGTACTGCATGCAGTACTCCAGGTGTGGTCTAACTAATGACCTATACAGTGGCAGAATCACCTCCTCCCTACGCGAGGATATACCCCTTGCAATACAACCCAGCATTTTGTTGGCCTTTGTAGCTGTCTTCCTATATTGTGCCGAGTTGTTCATTGACCCTGTAATGAGCACCCCAGATCCTTCTCCTCCTCTGTCTGGTCTAGCTGCACTGCCCCCAGCTGGTAACTCCTCTTTGGGTTCTTCATCCCAAAATGAAGCACCTTGAACTTTTTGCCATTAAACCCCAGTTTCCAGGTGTCTGACCAGGTTTCAAGCTTTGCCAGATCATCCTGCAACCCCTGCCATCCTCCTAGATCATCTACCACCACGCCTACCTTGATATCATCAGCAAACAGACTGATCTTGCTCTTGATGTCCCATGATATGTCTGCAATGAATATCCCAAACAACATTGGTCCCAACGCTGAGCCCTATGGAACACCGCTTGTCAATACCCTTGGATGTGAGAGCTTCCCACCCACCACCACCCTCTGTTGCCTTCCCTGAAGCCAATTCCCTACCCATCGCACCAGCTTTGCACTCACCCCTGTGCCTTCTAACTTACTTCCCAGCCTTCCATGCAGCACTGAGTCGAATGCCTTACTGAAGTCCAGATACAGGACATCCACTGCATGGCCCCTGTCCAGTTGCCTAGTTACCCAGTCATAGAACTCCACCAGGTTGGTTTGGCAGGATCTGCCATGTATGAAGCCATGCTGTCTGCTGTCCTGTAGTCCTTTGCCTTCTAGGAGAGCCACCAGCCTCTCCTTCAGGATAGTCTCTATTAGCTTACCCATGATGGATGTGAGGCTTACTGGTCTGTAGTTTCCCAGTTCATCCTTGGGGCCACTCTTGTGGAGGGGCACCACATGAGCCATCCTCCAGTCCTGAGGTACACACCACAAATGTAGTGAGGCATTAAATATGACTGCCAGAGGTCCTGCAAGGACCTCTGCCAGCTCCTTCAGTACCTTGGGGTGGATGCCATCTGGGCCCGGTGTCTTGTCCACCCTCAGTGTCGTCAAACCCTCCCGAACTGTGCCCTCCATGATTTCCCCATCTGTCACCCCCTTCCCCCCTGTTTCTGCCATTCCTATGTTGCTGGACTAATCCAACATACAGATCCTATTGGAAGGAGATAGCGTGAATGTCAAATGATTTTCTAGTCTTAGTCATGTTTTCTATTCTCCTTCAACTTATCATATGCCACTTTTTCATTTCAACGATTTAGCAAAGAAGTCATGACGGTTTGGTTTCGATATTGGAGGAGTGTTAAGGTAGAGTAACAGCTGCTGGTGACAGCAATAGCTTGGGATGATTATGATCCATTGCACAAATCAGATACTTTCTTGCGCAAGTGAACAAGACTAGGGCTAGAATTTTATCATCAATTAATTGGTCCACAAGGGCGATTGACCTTTGCTGAACTGCAAGCCCATTATTGTCTTCCTGCTTCTGACCATTATAGATATTTTCAGCTTTAAACCTATTGACAGTCCTTATCTTTTGCTAACCAGCTCCCTAACTTTTTAAAATCCCCTGGGGTGCACACAGTCATTTTAGCTCAGCAGGGTGTTAAGCAGGAGCACTTAATTGGAGTGTGGTATTCAAATCTAAGATATATAAAGTCATAATCAATGTATTCAATATATGCTAAATGGGTTCAGGACCTGGAATCCCTCTGCACTTGGAAGGAATGGGAAAAGACCTCCAAATTGAGATTTATTATATCTTCCATTACTTAGTTGAGAGAGTTTGCCTGGAAGTGTTGTTCATGATTCTTTTTATACCCAGTACATGTGGCAAATATAAGGCCATGCAGGCATCTAGGTGCTGGAGGCAATATGGGGAGGCCCTGGCAGATCAGGTACATGTATTTTAGAGTTGTCTGGCATTGAAACAGTTTTGGCAAGAGGTATCACCAGTTCTCAATCAGGTTTTCTCCAAGGCTGTAGTTCTGACATCAAGTTAAGTCTTAATTCATATTCTTTCCATTGATCTGAATTTGTCATGGTGACAGGTAAGAAGAAGAAAAAGAATCAGCATTTATATAGCACTTTTCATACACAGTGTATCCCAAAGCACTTTACAAGCAATGCTAGACTGGTAGTGAAGTGCCTGAATATGCAGTGGCAGCCTTATCACACATCAACACTCTCACACAGCCTGAACAATTGCAGGAACCAGTTTTATGGGAAGAGGAATGTTGACCTGGACACCGGGAATGTCCCCTACTCTTTGTGAAGAATGCACTGGGTTCTTTTACTTCCACTTGGACACCCACCAGAACATCACCAGGATGGGTAGAATGGACATTGGTTTAATGTCTCATCCAAAGGATGGCACACCCCAGCAATACAGCACCCCACAATACTGCACTTGGGTGCCAGTATTTAAGGTACAAGTCCAACCCCAGTGTGAGACAAGAACCCACAACCTTCTTGTTCAGAGGCAGATGTGCTACCAACTGAGTCATGCTGACAAAGTTACTTTTGATTTTAATTCTTTTGGAAAAAAATCTCTTACCAAAAATTGGTATAAAAAAACAGATACCTGTTCAACAATGCTTGTACGATATAATTAATTTTATGCATGGTCTGAAGAAGGCCTCCTATAGATATTTAAACAAAGAGGACATTTATCAGGATATCTGGAGGCCATGGATAAATTTTCAACATGCGATAAATCCAAGTTTCATCCCATGAAGTATCATAGAGCTAGGGCATACTTATAGAAGACCCATCCTGGTGGCTGTTGCCCAACCTCTTCCCCTTCCCTTCACTTCTTTTCTTATGTTAAGATTGCAAAATTAATTATTATATTTTGAGGATTTAAATGTCCACATGGCTGGCCTTTGATCAACTGTGGTTTAAAAATGTATTTTTAAGTTTTCTAAAGGTGATCATTTTTTTTTTTTACATTTCTGGGCCCTTGCCCCCCCACAGGGGCTCAGCTCCTGCTCCTACTTCCTCCCCATGCCCAGGCATGCCACACTGGGTGGGGTCACCAGGTGGGCACCCCCTCCCCAAGGTCCACAGTAGTGTGCCATGGCTTACCCACCCAGCAGACTCAGTAGACAGTGGAGGCAGGGGAGCAGAGCTTCATGCTTTAGGGCCAACATTTTTGTATGCTGTATTAGCTGCAGAGACATGCAATGATGGCCAGCTGCCCCACCCCCCACTGATATGGTGCCGAACTGCAGCTCCACTGGGCCTCTGCTAGGGGTGTGTAGCATACTGGACACACAACCCTCCACCCCCCCAGAGAAGGAGAGCATTCCCCATGATGCTCAGTCCTTCTCCTGTGGCCAGCCCTCTGATGTCCCAAGTCCATTGGCTGTTGCAGATGGATGCCCTGCCTCTGCACTGATGGGATGGCTGTTAAGGTGATAATTTAGAAATCTGTATATTTTTAGTCTGTGTATTGTTGCTTGGTCATTTGCTTTGTAATACTATGGACCACTTCTCTTGTTAATATCTGTTTCAATAAAGTTTTATTATTAAAAAAAGACAGAGGTAGTTCCAAAAGACTAGAGGGTTGTGAACATAGTTCTACTACACAAGGAAATGGAGCAAGGAGCAACTATGGAATTATAGACTTGTCTGTGTACCTCTGTAGTGGGTAAACTGATGTGATGGAGTCACTGATCAAAGAAGACCTTGTGGACTGCCAAGAGAGTAGTTATTTACTGGACAGTAAACAGTATGGGTTTGTGGCAAGAAGTTTTTGTCAGACCAGCCTAATAGTTTTCTTCGACTGGGTAACAAATTAGTAGATAAGGGCCATGCTGTGGATTTACTGTACTTCAGTTTCAGCAAGGCTTTTGACTTGGTGCTACACAAAAGACTGCTGAAGAAGCAGGTGGACCTGCGCATGGGTAGGGACATAGTTAGATGGTTAGGAAATTGGCTGAATGGGAGACAACAGAGGGTGGTGGTAAAAGGAGTCAAATCAGAAGAAAGAAATGTTATGAGTCAGGTGTCTCAGGGATCAGTCCTGGGTCCTGACCTATTCAATATGTTCATCAGCAACAAGGGAGAGGCCATCCAAGGCATCTTGTGTCTCTTCACAGATGGCATAAAGCTCTGTGGTAGGGTAGATGATGAAAGGATCAGGGGGAAACAAAGGGATCCACAAAGGCTAGAGAAAGCTGGTCTGAGGTTTGGCAGTTGACATTCAATACTAACAGTGCAAGGTTATGCACCGGGGGGGGCATATTATGGTATGGGATGGGTTAAACTAAACACTATGGCAGAAAAAAGGGACCTAGGGGTTAGCACTGTTGACTCCCTCAAACAATCAAGGCAGTGCAACAAAGCCTATAGTAAGGCTAACAGGATGCTGAAGTGTTTCAAAAGGGGTATTAACAGCAGGAAAAAGGAGGTACTCTTGGAACATTAGGTTATAATATCACTTTTTGTAATACAGCACTTGAATTTACCTCTGGCCTTACCCCAAAATATTTTCAAAATTAACAAAAATAATTATAAAATTCAAATATGATATTATACCAATCTTCCAGGTTCTGGATAATGATGAAAACATTCTGCCACACTTAGGAATATGAAAATATATACATATATAGATATCGATATAGATATAGATATAGATATATATGTGTGTGTGTGTGTGTATTAGCACCTATATACAATTCTAAATGTCTCTAATTTGCATAAATATCAAGCATAATAAAAGTAATGTAAAAACACTGTAAACATAAACAGCAAAGGTTTCAGAAAATCAAATGAAACACAAATAAATAAAACAAACAAAGCAAATTTCAGCAAATAAACAATGCAAATGAATAAGCAATAATCAACGTAATAAAATGGCATTGGCTATATACTATGATAGCAGCACTCTTTAAATATGACCTTTTTAGTATAAGAACTTGCAACTCATTACACTAATATCTCAACTTATATTTCTGTGTAGGACTTATTTCGAAACCTCATAGCATGCAAAATGTATTTCTTTTTGTCTAAATTTTAGCTTAACGACAGTATATACCGAAGGTTTTGTAGTTAAATGTTCACTATGTTACCCCCCAAATAGCCAAATTGAAATATTAAGATATTATTAATTAAAATAATTAAAATAATACTTAAATGTCTGGTTATCTGTAGGCTTGGTCTTCTTTTCTTTTAACTTTCAAATTCTTGGTAAGAAGTGCCTCTTCTGATTCTGGATGGTAAAAGTCCTTCAGTGGCGTGGCTTGGCTGAAGTACTTGTCTTTCCTTCTTCACTCTTGAATCTGGAACTGTAGAATCTTCTCTCATCAATGAAGCACTGCAGGCTGGACCACTTTTGCATGACATCAAGAATCATCAAAAAGTCACTTATTAAGATTTGGCAGGAACATCAAGTAGTTAAGTACTAGCAGTTTAAGGCACAATGGTAAGCTTTTTCCCAACTGCAGTTGTTTGCAGAAAACAGTTTCCTTATGGATGGCAACATCTTTTGGTTGGCAGCAAGATCTATGACTTTTTTGTTTTAATTCATTTCCACTTGGGCCTCAGGATCTTGGCTTGTGCAGAATTTAAAACATTCCTTCAATCAGGATGTCCAGAGTATACCACATTCTTTGCTCTGTCCAACATTGAAAAAAGTCCTTTCTTGTAACAAGGAATTTCAACAGCTGGACCTCACTGCAATGTTGTGCAGACTGTCAAGCTTGTCCTTAGCACCCTGTGGTGGATGCAATGGTTTAACCCAAAAACCGGTCCCAAGCAGGTGTGGCTTTAGGCTTTTAGGTCAGTGAAAGTCTAAGATAACAAGAATTGTTCAGTCAGACCACTGTAGAGCCATCCAGCTCCAGGATTTAGGCAGTTCTGGCTGGACCAGCAGAAATTGCATATAAGTTTTCAAGTTGAGTGACATCATCACCAAAGTCTGACTGATCCTTGCAGATGATGTATGGCTAACATTTATTACCAAACTAGAGATATTCCACTGGCTCCAGATTTATTTCTATCTATGAAATTAATTTTCTTTTCTAACTTCTTTATTCAAAATAATATAACTTTTAAACCAACATTGCTGGGCTTCTCTCATTGAATGGAGTCATTTAACATGTTTACCATGTTTCTAGGATTTGTATTTCTTGAATTAGGCTAATAAAGGCTATAACTTTATAATTTTAACAATTTTTTTCAAAATAAAATAATTGCCTTGCTCTAAATATTCTTGGCTTCAGAATAATATAAGACATGTCCATGAGTTCTTTTCAGAAGGTCTGTAAAGCATTAGATTTCAGTATAAGCATATGGTTTTCTTTGTTCTCTGAAGAGGGTCCATATATCACTGTCAGAAGAAACTTATTGACTACCAACTTTCAGATGACTGATCTCCTCACAGGAACAAGTTGCATACTTAAAAATTATCTCTTTGGATTTATTAAGATGCCAGCTTTCATTAGAGACTAAACTTGTCTGTTTAATTTTAAAAAATGTTGTTTTTAAAAGTTTATATATGCAGCTTTTGACCCCTTCAAATACATTCACAAAACTTGGTTAAATAATTAATTAATTAATTACAATATCTTTTGTAAGTTTTGAAAATTTCAGACTGGCAGCATATTGCATTTTTAAGCTATAGGCAAAAGATGTTTCCTTAGTATAAAACTTAAGGCACTTTTTTCTTCAAAAAACATAGTATAGGCTGTACTTGGCAGACGTTGGTAGAGAAAAATATGTCCATTCATCACCTGTCAAGTTTCCATAGTAACATCTCTTCAGTTAGTGGAACTCATCCTCCCTTATTTGGAAGGAATGCTCCATTCCTTTTTCAGTGCTCACTAAGAAGTGAAACGTATTGCTCATATGGAATGTTTCATATATGGAATGACTGCAGTGTCCCTTTCTCAACCAGATGGAGGATACTTAAAACTTAAACAGTAAAAACAATTTTTGTTTCAAAACTCTAATGGCTTGGATGTTATATCACCTTTCTAGTGCTTCAGATTCAAGCAGTGTAATTCTTCTTACACTTAGAATTCATTTAGATATTATTCCAACCAGAAGTTTAATAGCATCCCATATAATTAACCCCTTATAAAGAATATAAAATAGCAATTAATAATCAATAAGACTAGGATAATACAATTACAATAATAACATTTTTAGCAACTTAGGTTTGTTCCTACATTTCCCCCCCTTTTGAATTCAAAATTCACCCCAAAAATGCATTTTCTAATTCAAAACTGTAATCCTACAATATGGGTATGTAACTTAAGCATTGCATGGAAAATGAACCATAGACACAAAGTTGCATCATCATGTGGTAACTTATGATATCATTAGCGCATGACATCATCACATATGGTATCATCGGATGTGACATTACTAGATGACATCATTGGAGATGTACTTTTGGGCATAGAAATATGTACAGCACTACATGAATAAACATGATTAAACATGATTGCAACTATACACTTTTTAAAATTTTATAATTTATGCATTGTTTAAACATTTCACAAATACAACACATTCTATTTACTCATCAGTTTCGAAGATCAGTATTACAATTAACATTTTAACTTGACTTTAGTTCCTGATCACTACTTTTAGAGTCATTTAGAATACTTTTAAATATTTTGTTATGTTCAGAATATTGCCTTAACTGACTAGTATGAACCCATTTAGGTACTACCTCTCCAGTTTTTTGTTATTATGTTGGCTCACGAATGCACAGCCAACATATTGCAGTAGTAGCAGATTTGGAGGCACTGTCATTGTTGGGCAAATGCAGGGCATGCATCAGTAGGTGCGTCCCTCATTCCCCAATCAGCCTGCATGCTGGCGCTACACCATGCATACTTAATGTGGCGATCACATCAAACATCAATCTTACCCGGTTACGAAAGACTAAAAAAAAAAAAAAATGAAAGGTTCGCTGCAATGTGAGCAAAGCTCGTCAGACATCCCAACGTGCTTTCCCTAGTGGTGAAAAAAGATTAACATGTCAGCACACTGCCTGCCATACTGCCAACTTCGGGGGTGCCCAATCCCCTTGTCGGCATGCCCTGCCCCAATGTATGTGTGGACAGGGAAGCCCACTCCCCATCGATATAATGCACCCCCCCATTTGTTATGTGCCAACAGGGGTGCCCAATTCCCTGTCAGCTACAGCATCACCCCCCAAAAAAAACACTTAGGTGGCACACTGGGGGCCCACCCAAGTGTGCTAAATTGCCCTGAAAAATAAAAACTGTCCAGCAAGTTTGTTTTTTTTAAACCCTGTGAAACAAGAAAATGGTCCCTGGCCATCCCACTGCCCCCCTTCCGCAACCCGCACCCACCCACTGCGCACCCTGTCTCCCCACACCCCCTCATCCCATACTTACCTCCGGAGTCTGGCACAATGATCTTCGGTGGACCAAGAACAGGTCTGCACTCTTCAAAGCCGACCGTGAACTGAGGAAATGCCGGTAAGCTGTATAATGGAATAAATAGGGTTTTTTCAACTTTGATGCATATCTCAGGCATTTTTTGGAATTTTGGCACAACATTTTCAACATGGGGTTTTTGTGACCCCTCCTCATAAATTCTGGCATGGTCATGGCATTAATCGGCCCCAAAAGGTGATTTTGTGGTCACTGCATGGAATAACCTTTCGGAACTGAGTAATGAAATGACAGTGCCAGTGTTCATGAGGTGGGATGTCAAAAAGCCTATTGTAAATTTGGTGGAAAAAATCCCAAAAACGACTGTATTACGAATGTGCATTGCACAATTTTCACGCACACTCATAACTTCATGAATCTGTAATATTTTCACTCCAGATTTTCAAAATTGGCATTATTCCACACCTCCTTATGAACTTATGAACAGTATAGCTGTCATTTTACATATCCTGGCTGAAATGTGTTTTCAAACATCCGGCACAGAATAGCGCAGTCACTGCATGAAATCAGTTTTTGGGACAGTTTCAGGAAATGATGGTGACACTGTTCATGAGCAGAAGTTCTAAAATGCCTAATTTGAAAATTTGGTAAAATTCCATAAAATAACTGTGTTACAAGCGTGCATTGCACAGTTTCAATGCACCCTTGTAACTTTGCAAAGTTGCACTATTTTCATGCCACATTTTCAACACTGGCATTTTTTTATACCTCCTTATGAACAGTACAGCTGTCATTTTTCGCATCCTGCCCTAAATGTGTTTTTGCAACTGTGGCGCACAATGGCATTTTCACTGTGAGAAATCAATGTTTTGGACACATTAACAGAATCACACTGCCACTGTTCATGAGGGGAGGTCCCAAAATGCCTATGTTAAAGATGTGGTTAAAAAAATCCCAAAAATAATTGGGTTACTGATGTCTGTTGCACAGTTTCTATGCATGCTCATACCTTCACCAATTTTTCATATTTTCACTCCAGATTTTCAACGGTGCCACTTTTTTACATCTCCTCATGAACAATACAGTTGTCATTTTCCACATCCTACCCAAAATGTATTTTTGTCCCTGTGTCGCCAAATGGCATGGGCGCTGTGCAAAACCACCTTTCAGCTAACAAACTGATAGTGCCTCTTTTCATCAGGTGGGCTCACAAAAAGCCCATGTT
Organism: Neoceratodus forsteri; assembly: GCA_016271365.2. NCBI lineage: Eukaryota > Metazoa > Chordata > Ceratodontiformes > Ceratodontidae > Neoceratodus > Neoceratodus forsteri. Next base: position 98,084,834 of record CM028130.1, read on the forward strand.
GAAAATCTGGAGTGAAAATACCAACACATGCCTACGGTGTTAGGGTTTCCAACTGTAGTACCCCACCCTGTAGAGACTAACAGGCATCAGGGGTGTGACTTGGGATCATCGGCTGTAATGCTCATGCCATTCCACCCCCACCACACCCTGCAGCCAGTGACAGGCATTGTGGTGTGCCTTGCACTGTTCAGCCACAAAGTTCACCACATTCTCCTATACTGCACCCACCTCAGCATATTTCCTTATGGAATGGGGTAAGTATAACACCAAAAGACCCCAAAACACACCACGATACTTGTCAGTGTCTACAGTATAGGGTGAGGTACAATGCCATAAGCGTTATAGCTGATGACTCAAAGGCACACCCCAATGCCTGTCTGTTTCTACAGGGTGGGGGTGGGGTTGGCTTCACTTCAGTACTTCACTGCCATTCCTATTATGTGTCTCTAACTCCGGCACTACCAATGTCAATGCCAGCGAGTGAACATTCGGCATTGACAAATGCTTATTTTTAGTTAAATTTGGTATGCTACAGGTGAAAGTTTGTCAGTGCTCACAAAGGGTCCTTGCCAACTTGGAAGAAACTTTTTGACCTTGGCTTTATCTATACTGTAGTTAAAGTAAAACACGTTATCACCAATTTAATACTCTTTTGAATTAGTTTTTTCTGTCATAATATGACTTAGAAGACTCTACACTTTTCTTTAAGTTTTTTTGAGCAAATGCAAAGGTTTTTTGCAATTGCCGTTTTAAATAGGTTACGTATTTTCTTCCTATAGTGGCACATGTTGAATTTACATTTCTTGTAGTTTACAGGAGATGCAAAGGTAACACCATTTGCCTTTCTATCATTATTTTAAAAGGGGATACACCTGTAGACTTATTAGGAGTGGCCCATATGGCCATTAATACTAGTGGTAACTTCACATCCCAATCTTTTCTTGAAGAACTGATATTTTTTTCAGTATATACACGATTGTTTGATTAGTGTGTTCCACCTGTCTAGATGATTGTTAATGGTGGGACACATGTAGTCCCCTTTATACCTGTAGATGTTTCCACATGTTTTCTATTACCTCCGATGAAATGAGGACCTCAGTCATATTCTACTCTTAATGGCACTCCCCAGTGACTAAACACATGGTTTATTAATAAAAATGCTGTGGTTTCAGCTGTGTTATTTGGAGCAGCTATACACTTAAGCATTTTTGTGAAAAGACAGATGACTCTCAAAAGGTACTGGTTACCCCTTGAAGATGTAGTAACAGGGCTAATCCTGTCAGTCTGGAGGTCTGACCAAGGCATGGCAATACCTTTTGACTGTAGTGGTGTCCTTTGTCTGGGTATAGCTGGCTGGAACCTGAAACATGTTATGCACCCTTGCACATACTCTGCAACATTGCTGTACATGTAGGGCCAGTAGGCTATCTCTTTTAAGGTTTCATAAGTTCTTCTATCCCCTCTATGTGCTCCTGATAGTTCATCATGAGCATGTCATAACATAATTTTCCTGTAGCCTTAAGGAACCACCCATTGGACCTCATGTGGGTTTTTACCAACTCTTACCAAGAGATCATTCCTTAATTGGAATGTCTCCTTTAGGCTATAGGGAAATAGCTGGCAGTGTCTGTGGCTGCTACTGTACATGGCTCTCAGGTCACAGTTATTCTGTAAGTCGCTGTCAGAAATTATGATTTCAGTGGGATCCTTGATAAAATTATAAAACGTTTCTACCACTTCATCCTCTTGTTGCATTTTTATTAAATCAAATTCAGATTTCTCACTATACAAGTATAAAACCTTTGTTTCCTGTTCCTGTTGCTTTTGTCTGTCAGTAAGCACATCCACATTAGCTTGGACAGGAGGAACAAAGTTCCATTTTTCTTCATTTAAAATACCCTTCCCAGCCAAAGCATCTGCTAGGCCATGTCCTGTTTTGTCTGGTCCCTGAATTTTTGAGTGCCCTTTTACCTTTTCCAATAAACAAACATGTTATGTTCCTGAACCAACTGATTTATGACTAGGATAAGATCTTCATGCATCACCTTACTGCCTCTTAAATTGATCATACCATTCATCTTCCACCCTGGTAAATTTGTAAGGAAGTCATGCCTGACATAATCAGAATCAGTACAAATTATGATTTTTTGTAACTTATGTTGTATTGCAGTCTGCATTGCTACATAGGTGGCTGCCAATTCTGCATATTGGTTAGACTTAGGACTGAGCTTGTATTTGATAGGAGAACACTGTATGTTAGTACACCATTCCACTCCTAAACCGGGATACCTGTCTTCACTTTTCTGAAATGAACAACCATCAACGTAGGCTCTAGGCAAATTCTCACACACATTTTCATCATAGCGGTGGTGTTGTTATGTTTGTATACCATTTTCAGCGCAGGAGCTAGATCAGGCTCTTGTAATGGATGTTCATCTACAGTACAATCATGGGTCTCCAGGTCTGCCAACCCTTGAGCTACTGTATTCCTTTTGTTTTTTGCATACCTAATCTCTTGGGGTAGGCTCTGGAGTGCTAAGGTCCAGGCAACAATTCTGCTGCTAGACACATTACCATCCTTAAGTTTCTGGCTCCCCAGAAATGTAAGAGGTTGGTGACCAGTCTCTAGAACAACTTTCTTAATACAAATGTAGTTTTTGAACTGTTGTACTGCCCATATGATGGAAAACAATGCCTTTTCACAGCCTGAAAATGTTTTCTTAACATCACTTCAGATTTTACTTGCATCTGCAATTACATATTTGTCTGAATCATGTTTTTTATATAATGCTGCACTGATGCTGCTATCAATGTATCCTGTCTCTAGATAAAAATCCATTTGTGGGCAAGCAAGACATAGTGCTTGACTCAGACTAGTGTGTATGATGACCTAGCCAGTGACATTGTTTGGTCACAAATAAGGGGGGACCCTTATCCAACAAAAGTGACATTACAGGCCTTGAGGTCTAAACAAACTATTCCTCAAGTGGGCCAGGTGGTGAATAAGTTCACTACAACAATTCCAGGTAATGTCAAGGATTTCTCTCTTAAGGTTAATGTAAAGAAAGGCTTTTGGCAGACAAGCCTGCAAACTGACAAGATTGCCAAGATTTCCAGCTACAAAGGAGTTTGCTACCAGTAATACATTTTGCATGGCTTTAGGCTTTTGGGCGGAAATCTTTTTAGGAGGTCATTTCCAATCAAGAAATCATTCCCAGTCCTGTCACTGATATACACTGGGTGGTTGACTTCCATCTTGCCAAACCTCAACTTTAGCCACACTTTACCTAGAGTCTGTTGACCCCCCCATAACCTACTACTTGTAAGCCATCAGAGAGGGTTCTCAACACCTTAGAGTTGCCCACCACATCAACCAGCTTGTCATAAAAGCTTATAAGTTTTCATAAGTTTCATAAGTTTGCATACGTTTTCAAGTTGAGTGACATCTTCACCAAACTCTGATTGGTCCTTGCAGATGATGTATGGCTACATTTATTACCACACTAAAGACATCCCACTGGCTTCAGACTTACATTTATCAATGAAATTCATTTTCTTTTAAAACTTCTTTATTCAAAATAATATAACTTTTAAATCAGCATTGTTGGATTTCTCTCAATGAATGGAGTCTTTTAACATATTTCCCACGTTTCTAGGATTTGTATTTCCTGAGTTAGTCTAATAAAGGCTATAACTTTATAAATTAAAAAACAATTCTCAAAACAAAGTAATTGTCTTATTCTAAATATTCTTGGCTTCAGCATAATATGCGATTTGTCCATGAGTTCTTTTCAGAAGGTCTCTAAAACATTAGACTTCTGCATAAGCACATAGTTTTCTTTGTTCTCTGAATAGGGCCCATATATCACTGTCAAGAAAAACTTGTTGACTACCAACTTTCATATGATGGATCTCTTCACAGTAACATGTTGCATACTTAAAAGCTATCTCTGGATTTATTAAGATGTCAGCTTTCATTAGAGACTAAATGTGTCTGTTTAATTTTAAAGAATGTTGTTTTCAAATGTTTATATATATATATAAAGCTTTTGATCCCCTTCAAATACATTCACAAAACTTAGTCAACTAATTAATTACAATGTCTTTTGTAAGTTGTGAACATTTAAAACCTGCAGCATGTTGTGCTTTTAAGTTATAGACAAAATACTTTTCCTTACCATAAAACTTAAGGCACTTTTTTCTTTAAAAAAACATAGTATAGGCTGTACTTGGCACACATTGGTAGAGAAAAACATGCCCATTCATCACCTGTCAAGTTTCCATAGTAACATCTCTTCAGTTAGTGAAACTCATCCTCCCTTATATGGAAGGAATGCTCCATTCCTTTTTCAGTGCTCACTAAGAAGTGAAACTTATTCCTCATATGAAATGTCCCATATATAAAATGACTGCAGTGTCCCTTTCTCAGCAAGAGAGGATACTTAAAACTTAAACAGTAAAAACATTTTTTTCCCAAACCCTCATGGCTTGGATGTTATATTTCCTTTCTAGTGCTTCAGATTCAAGCAGTGTCCTTCTTGCATTTACAATTCATTTAGATAGTAATCCAACCAAAAGTTTAATAGTATCCCTTATAATCAAGCCCTTATAAAGAATATAAAATAGCAATTAATAATTAATAACAATAGGATAAGAAAATTACAATGATATTTTGTTTAATAGGTCACTGATGAGTCCGCACCTGAAATAGTGTGCTCAGCTCTGGAGTCCTCACTTAAGGAAGGAAAGGGACAGGCTGGAGACAGTGTACTGTAGCATCGGGTGATCAAGATGATTCTGGACCAACAGGGCATATCTTAAGAAGATTGTCTGAAGGATCTGAACATGTACTCACTGAAGACCAAGCAAGACAGTGGGATATGACAGAGTGATCCTGAAGGAAATAAACAAGGTGAACTGTGGGGAACTACTGTATTTAGCAAGACTACAGAGTCAAGAACCTGGTGCCATGAGTGGAAACTGGTAGTGGGGGGAGGCTTAAGAGGGACGAGAAGATGTTCTATTTTTCAGAAATGGTGGTAGAGCCATGAAGCAATCTGCTAGTGGATGTGGTAGGTGCCAGGACCATCAATTGTTTCAAGCTTGACTGTGACAAAGTGAAGGGTTTGGTGGTTGCTCAGTTCAGTAGCAGTATTGAAGGTATTCGGGGGGCATGAAAGGGATAAAACCCAGTATGGACAATAGGCCCTGGGGCAGAAAGTGAACTCTGTGCAGGCTAGATGGATCTTTGGTCTTTTTCTGCCATCATTGTCTATGTTTCTATGTCCCCTCACTCACAATAGTTTAAAGATGGAAATTGCATTTAAAACAGTTTTTGTATTTTAAATCAATGAAAAATCAAATGTTCTTAAAAATTCTGTTATGGCTTGGATGAGTCTCAGAATTTTTCATAACTTACCAGAACCTTTCGAAACTTCCCATTTCCAGAAAATCAGTTTTGTTAGATATCAGTGAAGCTTTAATGCTCCTTGCATCTAGCATACTGTAGTTGCAAACGTATGCAGTTCATTCTCAAATATAGCTGAGCAGCATACTGATAATGCCTCTGATTGTAAGCTAGCGACAAATGCAGCAGCCTTAGCTAGAAGCAGAGTTCTCTTCCAGCATCCTGAAACAGGTTTTATGGAGCTGTGAAGTGTATGGATAATACGGATCACGTGACATAAAGAACCAGAGCTGGCGTTCATTTCATGCATGCACTTCTCAAAATATGCCAACAACAACAATTTGGCTTCAGCTAGTTCGAAGTCTAATAACCAGAGTCCATGCACATCCTCCTTTTGACATCCTAAAAAGGAACAATATTTCATAACTGTTTGTCCTCCCTAACCATTACTTGCAGAACAAAAAGTACTTTACCATTTTGATTTCAACAATGTATTTTTGTAAAGATTGTATGTAAAGTTGTTCATAAAGTCAATAAAAGTGTGATCAAGGACATTAAACTGTGAGAGAGGGAGAACACAGGTTCTAATCCCATAGCAAACTACACCAAAAAGTATTTGGAGCAAATAGATTATTTTATTTTATTTATTTATTTATTTAGGGATTCAGATCATACCTTTGAGCTCAGAGCTCTTTCACAAAGGTTCCACATCAAACAGTGACAATGACAGCAATAACAAACAGTTTACATACAATACTCAAATAGTAGGAAGCTAGTATACAATAAGATTACAATGTCATTCATAGTACCAGTGGTGATAGTACAGCATCAAGAGCATTCAACTAGGGTAAAGGACAGTGTTTATATGTAATGAAGGAGATAAAGAGGTGTGACACCTAGTGTGAGAGTCCAAGGAGGTGTCAAGGCGAGGGGAGACAGGGGGGAAGAGTGGGCGGCCAAAAGAAGTGGCTTTTTCTAGGAGGTTGGGAGGTAGTGGTAGTAGGTTGGTTTTAAGGTTGATCCAGTGGGAGAAAAGGCACAGGGGGGAGAGGAAGACAGAGGGATAGGGCAAGAGGGAAGAGTGGGGGTTAAAGGAAGGGGAAGGGGAAGGAGAATGTGGATGAGTGGGCATTATGGGTGTTTAGATTAAAGTTCCAAAAGCGTAAAAATGTATTAAAATATATTAAAAACCATTGGCCTTCATGACTAGTGGTGGGTGCAGTAAGCAAAATTCACTTTGCTGAATAATCTGCGAAATTCCACCCATTTTGTGGAGCAAAATGCGAAATTTCGCCTGGCGGAGTCGTGGGATTTCACCCAGTGGAATGGCAAAATGTCACCTTCTGTGGTGAAATTTCACCTTCCATGGTGAAATTCCACCTTCGATTATGAAATTTTGCCTGCAGAAGGTGAAATTTCATCTGTGGAAGGTGGAATTTCACCATGGAAGGCGAAATTTTGCCTATGCAAAATTCCACCTAATGCAGAAAAATTTCATGAATTGCTCTGCAAATTTGGCCACTTCACTGGCATGTCCCCAGTGAAATTTCAATTTGCTGCATCCCTATTCATGACACCCTGCTTCTTTATAAACAGAAATAAACCCGCAAAGAAATAGCTGCCTTAATAAAGTGATTTTAATTAAAAAAATAATTTAATAATTATACTGTAAATAACTGACCCAGCTTACCATTCAGTTTAGTCATCAAAATACCTAAGCTATCTAATCAATAGACTTTGTAACTCAGAAGGCAATACATCATTCAGATATATGTCACAACTTATAATTTTTCACAGGGAGTTCATACTAGTTTAAAAAGCAACTCTAAAATACCAACAAGGCAAACATGATTAAATCCATTAGTTCTCTTTAACAAAGTATTACAAAAACACTAGAATGTGGGAAACATTTACAACATCAAACACAAATCAATGAGCCATTTAGTTATGCCATAAGACCAATATGTAATACATTAATATTGGTAACAGTTATTTATAAACATAATGGTATGCATTGCAAATTAGATCAATTTTGTTATACAAGATAGTAACAACTATGTAGATCCCATGTAGATTCCAAATTTACAATACAAAAAACATCTCCATCATGTGACTTCACTTGAGTGATGATTCTGTTCTAGTTATCAGTTTTCTCTCCCCACACAGTGTGTGCAGAACTCTTGAGAACAAGGAGGACTTCATTAATCTTTAATACAAAAAATTAGCTAAAGTACGAAATGTAATAGCGATTGCTAAGTGAAGACTACACAAAGCAAATATATATTTCCTTTATGGTATCTACAATTTGAAAGTAATCTGAGAAAATCACATAATTACTGACACACTCTGTGGCATTTAAAGATTGCCCCTTCCCCCAAGCTTGTGTACTGTGTTAGAAAACTGAGTATCAGGGTTCCTCACTAAAAATATTGTAAGATGTTCAGTTTCAGCTGGTCTATTTGCAACATGCAAAATTAACATAAAAAAGCTGTGACTGGAATCTTGGAAGTCATTTTATTTGTTGTGCTATGGGCTGACAGTGTCTCAAAGTGTGACTAAAAAAGAACCTAAAATTACAGGAGAAACTTAAAGGGTCACTGTCACCCTGTTTTTCATCATATTATTTCTAGTTAAAAACCTACATTTTATGATTTCTTACTTTGTCTAAAATTCATTGATGTTGCTGTTTGTTTTTGTCTATCTCCTTGTTTAGTAGAACTGAAGTGCTAATGTATATTTATAAACAACCTTGTGTTGTTTACAGTCCTGAATCTGTTATTACTGAATACTTCCTGAACATTAGAAACACCTCCAAATTGTGCAGTTACTTATGATGCAATAGCCTCCTAAACTCCCACTGCATCATGAGGGGCTAGACTGTGTTGTGGGTGTTCCTATATCCAGGAAAGATGCAGCTGGAACTGATCAAGGAATGTAAACAAACCTGTTTTTTGTGGTAACACCAGTATGATGGGCAGTCTATTTTTAACTTTTTTAAAGAAAACATAATCAGAATCAAACTGCAAGCTACATCAGCAATCTTTATAGAATGTTGGCAATCATGAAATGTATTTTTTAAACTAGGGACACTTTGAGACCTAAGGGGGTTGACAGTGTCCCTTTAAAAAAAAAACATAATTTTAGATGTACTGTATTTCAAATTACATGTCATATATTTTATTGTAGTTATCTTCCTCTTTTTCTCCATAACTATGTACATTACAATAAAACAGGATTTTGGTCCTCTTGAATTTGCAGTTACAACATGACAATACCTTTAATGCAAAAATCTGGGAAATTCCAGGATGCCCATAGCCATCAGTATGGCAGTACTATACAAAGTAATTTGGAGGACCTACTTCTGCTGGCCACTACACCATGAGACAAATGCTGACAGAGATGAGAAAGCTCCACTCCATAAGCATTAGCAAAATATTTTAAATTTATTTCTAGTTCACCTTGAGATTGTCAGGTGTTTCGTGGCTGAGCAGCAAGTCATAAGGATGCAATGGTAGGAAGTAGTGGCTAATGCTTTTCAGCACTCAGAAACTAGTACAATCTCAGACGCTGGTTTGTCTGGTGCTGCAGTTTATCCAGCTTTCCCCTCACTTTAGAGCTGCCTGCTTCTCTGCTGTCAGGAGGAAAAGTCTTTTTTGCTCCTGACAGCTGATGAGGGGGCTGCTCCCTTTAGATCTACAATGGCAAGATACAAGCATGGTATAGCTGGCTGTTAATAGAATTTGTTTTGTTCTGAGACTCCAACTTTCAAGTGAATGTGATTAGTCATTATAAGAACAGGAAGCTAAATACACAGAATGTGTGATTTATAAGCAGAGTGTCTAATAATTATGTTTTTCCAATGGTTTCTCTTGATACATCATGGGGTTAGCTACAGTAATTAGGCAATAATGACCAAGAAGCAAGTAATTTCCCAGGGATTAATGACTGGATTGGACATGGGTGGCCCAAGGCACAGAAAAAAGGGCCACCTCCCACCAGCCAGTTATTAATTCTTGGAAATGACCAGCATTGAGGTTGTTATTCAAATCACTATAACAACCTTGCTTTGGAGCTCTGTTGTTTACTTGTTTTAAGCACTGTGTTGGGAGTGGTGTGGCACAAGAATGTCTCTCGTCCTGTACATTGCTGCCATGAACTGTTAGATTAATGATTTCTAAGAGATTAATGACTAACCCAGTAGTCAATCAGGAGCCTCACTTTGCTCATGAATATTCAGACTGACTTCTAATTAGGCATTGCTAATCAGGTTATATGTCTGGGGATGTCTCTCTTAAATTAGGGTAGTATTTAAAACACTGGGGAAGTTTTAGATTTGCAGACACACACCCTGGAGGTCAGTCTGGCAAGCAACTCCAGTCTCCCAAACTTTTCCCTTTTTGTGTGACAGTTTTACAAGTTTTCACAATGCACTTTTCTTTATATATACACTGGGTGGGATATTAATACTGCGCCAGCCTGTGGCGCAAGCTTGGGTGCAGTGCAACTGGGATGCGCCTGGGTGTTGACAGTGTGATATTCAATGGAGCTGCACCATGGCACAGCATCATTGATTATTGCTCCTTGGCCATCCGCATGCGCTTGGTGCAGTGGCACTGCACCAGCGCAAGTGGCCAGAGTGGAGTAGGGGGATGCACTAGTGCAAGTGCAATGGGCATCAACCTTGATATTCAAAAGTGCACAAGCAAATGGGGCCATAATGCATGCAAGGTGCAAATGGGGCCATTTGCATGTCATTATGGCCCCATTTGCATGCAGGTGTGCCAATCCCAGTGACTTGTGCCTGGCACCCTGCCAGGCTGCAGCCGTCGGGGACCGACGCCCCCTGCACAAGCGGCAAAGTGCCCCACTGCCCAATCATGGGCATAGGGATTATAAATGAATGTCCTATATCCTTGTTGGTCCAGTGGACCATTCGCAGCCCGATCATGGGCAGAAGTACATTAATGAAAACCCTCCCATATCGCTGGTGCTCAGTGGACTGTTAGCAGCCCGATGCATGAGCGAAGTACGTGTAAAAAACCCTCCCATATCCCTGGTGGTCAGTGGACCACTCGCAGCCGGATCACAGGCGTCAGCAATAAAATATGACAATCAAATCCATCCCTGGTGGTCCAGCGGTACCCCCTCCCACCCACCCACTGAGCCCCACCACCCCTGCTCCCCAGCAGCGGTGGATGGCAGCTCCCACCACCAGCCTAGCCGCCACCTGCTGACTGACTCCATACAGTAGGGCTGTAGGCCGGTGGTCCGCAGTGTGGTCCAATGGGTGTGCAGCCTGTACCGTACTACACAGTCCAGAAATGTGAATAGATCCATTCCACATATCTGGTCTGTGTCACCAGTATAAACTTCTGCCTCGGCCCACGCTGTGAACCAGGCATACAACACCACCATAAGGAATCAGTCAGCGGCGATGAGGGTGGCTGGTGGTGAGCTGCTCACGCTGCTGGGGGTGGTGAGGTGGTGAGGCTAGTGGATGGTGAGGAGAGGCAGTACTGAACCACCAGGGATGGAACTGATGTCATATTTCATTGCTGATGCCCCACATATCGGGCTGCGAGTGGTCCACTGGACCAATTAGTAAGCGGAGGGTTTATGGCAATCGTACTCCTGTTTTCAGGATCAGGCTGCGGAGCAGTCCACCAGACCACCAGGATATCAGAGGATTTATATTACTGTACTCCTGCCCATGATCAGACTGTGGCGGTTCACTGGACCACCCGGGATATGGGATGTTCTCTTATTACTACATATGCCAGCGATCGGGCATGGGGGGTCGCTACCACACAGGTGCCACCAGAGCTTGGGTGGCCACCCACAGCTGGCAGCTGCCATGTTGCACCCTGCAACACGGCAACTCACCTGTGGGTGGCCATCTGTTGTGCTCTTTTTTTTTTGGCTCACCTGTGCGGAGCGCAAGTAGGGTTGCACCTGCATGGGCTCAGCACATCCCGGGCTGAATCTCGGGATGTCACGGGTATGCATGAGCCGCCCACCCTTCTTGCACTACATACATTACTGATGCGCTCCGGCACATCGGGATTTGTGCCAGGCACATTCCCCTTTTGAAAATCACGCCGGGGCGCATCAATGGGTTGTGCATGGTGCAATTGTGTGGCGCCATGTACAACCCTTCTAAATATCCCACCTACTCTACATACTTTTTATTGTCTTATACTGGCTTTTTCTTTCATTCGATTTAACAATACTTAAGGCCTTCTTTTGGAATATCCATTTAACATATAGTAGTGAAATTAGTTTTTTGCTAAGTATCTTGCTGTACTCAAAACCTATGAAGTTGTTTTCTACCCTACACTGTGATGTTTCTGCATTTTTGAATTATAGAAATTCTTAGAGTTCCTAGGCTTCCCTGAAGAGGGTTGGTGGGTGGGTTTGGGATGGGGGACAAGGAGGGAGGGAGGAGGAGGATTTTGTATTCGTAATGTTCAGTTATTGCAGTTCTTTTGATAATATTATTGTTTCAGTGAATGTTGTGGATTCTTGTACTTGATAATATATATATATATATATATATATATATATATATATATATATATATTATATTTTTATATATTTAGTCTTTTGGTAACTGGGTAAGGCCCACTAGGCACAAGTGCCTGTTTTCAGGAAGCGACATGGAGCACTGGGCAGTTAAGTGAATTGTTCAGAGTCACACGGTATGCAAGTGGAGGTTGTGAGAATCAAACTCAGGTCTGGTCTGCTGGATGTGACAGTCTCATTCACACCTCGTTCCTCTAACTTCTAGGCTATACTGCCAGCCTATATATATATATATATATATATATATATATATATATATATATATATATATAATAGGGGTGTGCGGTCATGCCCTATATTTAGGGTTGAATAGGCACTTGAATGTTAAACCTCAAATTTTGCACATTAATAACTTTGCAACTGTTCAACAAATTTGCACACAATTTGGAATGCCTGGTCTGGTATGGTAGATTTCTTGATTTACCAAGTTGTGTTTCATAGAAACATAGAAGTTGACAGCAAATAAGGACCACAAGGCTTATCCAGTCTGCCTATTTCTTTTTCTACCTTATGAATGTGCCATCAGCCTTTGCTCTGTCAATGGCCTATCTATTCATACTCATCTGTATTGCTCCCTTATGCCTATCCCATGCCTGTCTGAAGCCCTGCACTGCATTCATATCCACCACTTCCTCAGGTAGGCTGTTCCATGCATCCACCACCCTTTCTATAAAAAATAACTTCCTCACATTATCCCTTAATCAGCCTCCGTCTAATCTCATGCTGTGTCCTCTTGTCCTGCTATTTTTCTTATATTGAAATATGTTAGACTCTTTCATCTTGTTAATGCCCTTAAGGTATTTGAATGTTTCGATCATATCACCTCTCTCCCTCCTTTGCTCTAGGGTATACATATTAAGCTCCATTAATTTGTCCTCATATGTTTTCTGATGCAGTCCCTGCACCATTTTGGTTGCCCTTCTCTGGACTGCCTCAATTTGGTTAATGTCCTTGTGAAGATGTGGCCTCCAGTACCTCACACAGTACTCCAGATGGGGCCTAACCAGTGTCTTGTAAAGGGGGATAATTACCTCCCTCTTATGACTTGTGATGCTCCCACTAATACACCCCAACATCCCCCTCACCCTACCTACTGATTAGTGGTCTGCTTAGATGATTTCAGGTAATCAGTAAAGATGATGCCCAAGTCTCTTTCTTCCCTTGTGACTGCCGGCAACTCCCCTCCCAGCCTATAGGTGGCTTCAGGGTTTCTCTTCCCTATGTGCAAGATCTTGCACTTCTTTGCATTAAACCCCAGTTGCCACTCTTCTGACCATTTTGCTAGTTTATCCAGATCTCTTCTCATTCTCCCAACCCCATCTGGATCATCTAATATGTTGCAGATCTTGGTGTCGTCTGTCAGACATACAGTTTTTGCACAGCGAAGCAGCAAAAAATGCACTCTTTGCCACTTTTGCATGTTTTATGTCGATGGCACTGTGCAGATGCCATGTGCTGTATTGATCTGAGTCTAGGGAAGCAGCAAAAGCTTGAGCCGAGGAACATGCCAGCAATTGTTTGGTGAAAAAATATTAATCTGTTCAAAAATTATTACAATTTGAAGTTCCCATTATAGCCTATGGGAAAATTTATATGTATTTTTTACAGTGTCCATGGGGAAAATGAGATGTCCCTAGGGAACACCAGATGTAACTAGGGAAGACCAGATGGCCCAAATTAGGATGCCCATATCTCCATAACGGTTTGGTCTTTATACTTGAAAGTTGCAGGGTGTTGAGGGGATGTCCTAGAGATGTGAATTATGTTGTTTAGGTGTTGGGGAATTAAATAGTTGCAGAGATATTCAATGACAAAGTTGACATTTTTCCCAACAGATTACATTGCAGAGTGTGTCATGAGTTTCAGCGCCATTATCTCAGAAACGAAGCAAGATACAGACTTTTCACTACTGGTGGCATAGATGACCTAGATCTATGCCAGTGGAAAAAGATTTGAAATCATAGAGTAAGCCTGCAGTCAAATTGTTTTCCTATGTTGCACGGTTCATGAGATATTGTGAAATTACTGTCACAAGGGTTCAAAGAGTGCCTATCCAGTGCTTTTCAGTGCCCATATCTCACAAATGATGTAAGATACGGGTTCAGTTGGTGATTGCGTCATAATCTACACACTGTCATGGTTACAATGACACTTGAATTTATTTCCTAGTTGTTACAGTTCCCAAGATATGGACAAACTACTGTTCAAACATTCAGTGGCCTATAGGGCTGCTGTATGGCTCAGTAGCTATGCATAAGTGGGAGTGCGGATCTGGAGGCCCACACTCCCCCAGATGCATATTGTTATGCAGAAATGGGCAAGTTGGTGGGAGCATGGGGCCCTCTGCCACCAATACATGTTTTTAAGTCATTATTACAGGGGCGCGGTTGAAATTTAGAATGCATGGCTTGGTATGGTAGCTCCCTTGATTTACCAAGTTACATTTTGGTCGGACATACATTTTTTGCATAGCAAAGCAGCAAAAAATGCACTTTTCACCACTTTTGTGCATTTTTTGTCATTTGGCGTTGCACAGACACCATGTGGTCTACTGGTCTGAATCTCGAGACATAGAAAGAGCTTGGGCCAAGGAATATGCCAGCATTTGTTTGCTGAAAACATATTAATCCATTCAAAGATTATTGCAATTTGAAGTTCCCATTATATCATATGGGAACATTTATATGTGTTACTTACAATGTCTTTGGGGAAGACCAGATGTCCCTAGGGAAGACCAGATGTCCCTAGAAAAGACCAGATGGTGCAAATAGGGACACCCATATCTCCATAATGGTTTGTTCTTTTTGCTTGAAATTTGAAGGGTGTTGGGGGGATGTCCTAGAGATGTGAATTATGCTGTTTAGGTGTTGGGGAATTAATTGTTTGCAGAGATAGTACATGACGAATTTGACCTTTTTCCCATAGGATTACGTTGTGGTCTGTGTCATGACTTTCAGTGTCGTTATCTCAGAAATGAAGCGAGATACAGACTTTTCACTTCTAGCAGCATAGATCAATTTACATGATCTACACTGCTGGGAAAAGATCTTAAATCATAGAGTAAGCTTGCAGTGGAATATTTTTTGTATTTTGCACGGTTCATGAGATATTGTGAAATTACCCTCACAAGGATTCAAAGAGTGCATGTCCAGTGCATTTCAGTGCCCATATCTTAGAAATGTTGTAAGACTCGGGTTCAGTTGGTGATTGCATCATAATCTACTCACTGTCATGATTACAATGACACTTGAATTTTGTTCCTAGCTGTTACGGTTCCCAAGATATGGACAAAATACTGCTACAAGTGTTAGGTGGTCTATAGGACTGCTGTATGGCTCTGTAGTCATGCATAAGTGGGAGCGCGGACCCAGAGTGCCTGCGCTCCCTCAGATGCATATTTTTATGCAGAAATAGGCAAGTTGGTGGGAGCATGGGGCCCTCTGCCTCCAATACATGTTTTCTAGTAGTTATTATATGGGTGCAGTCATGCCCCTATATTTAGGGTTGAGTAGGCACTTTAATGTTAAACCTCAAATTTTGCACGTTAATAACTTTGCAACTGTTCAACAGTTTTGCATGCAATTTGGAATGCTTGGTCTGGTATGGTGATCTCTTGATTTACCAAGTTGCGTTTCGGTAGGACATACAGTTTTTGCACAGCGAACTGGAACAAAATGCACTTTTCCCCACTTTTGCCCTTTTTTGGTCTGTGGCACTGTGCAGAGACTGTGTAGTCTATTGGTCTGAGTCTTCGGATGTTGAAAGAGCTTGGGCCAAGGAACATGCCAGCATCTGTTTGGTGAAAAAATATTAATCTGTTCAAATGTTATTACAATTTGAAGTTCCCATTATAGCCTATGAGAAATGTATTTTTTGCAATGTCGGTGGGGAAGACCAGATGTCCCTAGGGAAGACTAGATGGCCCAAATTGAGACACCCATATCTCCATAACGGTTTAGTCTTTTTACTTGAAATTTGCAGAGTGTTGATGGGATGCCTTGTGACGTGAATTATGCTGTCTGGGTGTTGGGGAATTAATTGGTTGCAGAGATATTCAATGATGAATTTGATGTTTTTCACATAGAATTACCGTGTGGTCTGTATCATGACTTTCAGCACCATTATCTCAGAAACGAAGTGAGATACAGACTTTTCGCTTCCGGCGGCTGGAAAAAGATTTGAAATCATAGAGTAAGCTTGCAGTGAAATTTTTCTTGTGCTTTGGACGGTTCATGAGCTATAGTGAAATTACTGTCACAAGGGTTCAGAGAGTGCCTGTCCAGTGCTTTTCAGTGCCCATATCTCAGAAACAATGTGAGATATGGGTTCAGTCATTTGGTGCTCCATGAAGTACTCACTGTCATGACTACAATGCTGCTTTTTTCTGTAGCTCTTATGGTTCACAAGATATAAGCAAATTACTGTTACAAGGGTTTGGTGCCCTATAGGGCTACTGTATGGCTTTATAGCTTTGCGTAAGTGTGAGTGTGGGCCCTCACAGATGCATATTGTTATGCAAAAATTGTCAACACTGGACACACCAATAGATGTTTTTTACCAGTTATATTACACTTTTTCAAAAAGTAAGGAAATTCATGGCAAAAAAAATGCGTTTAATGCATCATTTAGGGTTAAAGCGGAAAATTAGGAAATTAAACATTAGGGTTGAACCCCTAACCCCCCACAAACTCCTGCATCCCCATTCTCCACAGACTGACAGATGGTGGGGTGTGCCATTGGGGTGATGAGGCCTAACTGTCACACCATTTTCCTTTACTGTAGCATGTCATCCTGCTTACACATGGAATGGGGTGAGAATTAGGCCTCATGTGAATTATGCTGTTTAGGTGTTGGGGAATTAATTTGTTGCAAAGATATTCTATGACGTAAGTTATGTTTGCCCCATAGGATTACATTGCAGTTTGTGTCATGACTTTCAGTGCCATTATCTCAGAACGAGTGAGATACAGACTTTTCGCTACAGGAAGCTTAGAGCACCTTTTGGTGAAGGATGCCACTGGGAAAAGATTTGAAACTGTAGAGTAAGCCTACAGTGGAATATTTTTTGTATGTTGCACGGTCCATGACATATTGTTAAACTACTGTCACAAGGATTCAAAGAGTGCCTGTCTGGTGCTTTTCGGTGCCCATATATCAGAAACAATGTGAGATACAGGTCCAGTCATTGCGGTGTTGCATGAAGTACTCACTGTCATGATTACAGTGATGCTAAAAAAATTGTTCTACTTCTTACGGTTCACAGGATATGCACAAATTACTGTTAGAAGGGTTTGGTGCCCTATAGTGCTGGTGCATAGCTCCGTAGCTTTGCTTAAGTAGAAGCATGAGCCCAGATGCATATTGTTATGCTAAAATTGGCAACTTGGTGGGAGCTAGACTATGGGCTCCCACCAATACGTGTTTTTTTTACTACTTATATCACACTTTTCCAAAAAGTAAGGACATTTTATGCAAAAAACTGTGTTAATGCATCATTTTGGGTTAAAAGCAAAAAAGTCAGGAAATGAGACATTAGGGTTGAACCCCTAATTCCCCCACACACACCTCACCCCGATCCTTCACAGACTGACAGAAGCTGGGGTGTGTCATTAGGGCCCTGAGGCCTAAATCTCACCCCATTCTCCTTTACTGTAGCATGTCTACATGCTGGCACATGGAATGGGGTGTGACTTAGGCCTTATGACCCCAATGACACAATGACACACCCGGTGTCTGTCAGTCTATGGAGGATCGGGGTGGGGTGTGTGTGGGGGGGTTAGTGATTCAACCCTAATGTCTCATTTCCTGACTTTTTTTGCTTTAACCCAAAATGATGCATTAATGAAGTTTTTTGCATAGATTATATATATATATATTTATATATGTATATATTATACTGGTGTAGTCTCACAAATATAGTTAGGATTGCATAAGCAGTTTAATCTTAAACCCCAGAAGTTGCACCTCAATAACTTTGCAACCGTTCAATGGATTTGCATAAAATTTGGAATGTGCAGTCTCGTATGGGAGTTCTCTTAATCTGCTAAATGGCATTTCAGTTGGCCTTGCGGTTTCCATGCAGCGAAACACTGAAAAATGCATTTTTCTCCTTTTTGGCACTTTTTTGCTGATTTTTGCCCATTGCGCTGGGGACACACTGTTTGGTATTTTGATATGACAGTTTCAGAGTAGAAAGAGAGTTGGTTAATGAACAATCCAGCATTGATTTGTTGAAAGAATATTAATCCATTCCAAAGTTATATAATTTTAAAGTTTTGGGTTCTGTGCATGCTCAGTTCATTCCAAGATTTATATGTATGTTTCGCAAAGGGGATTGGGCTCACAATCAAGAATTTTGTTAGCTCATAAATGGGGATTTATAAAATCCCCATTCATGAGAAAACATTCGTCATTTGCGAGCTGCAATTTGTTTTCATTTTTCCCCCAAACAAAATGTCTTAGCTTGCCCAACTGGTGACTTCTTGCACAAATAAGGCATGGGTTTTGTTCAGGGTGATGCCCTTTACAAAGCCATGCCTTTGGTCTCCTTTGTTTTGCCTAAAAAACAGCTGTTTTTGATTTCAAAATTCTTCATTCATGACTCACTTCCAATCCTCATTCGAGAGGAGATAAAATCCCCATGCACGAGCCAATCCTCTTTTCGAGGTAGCAATATCCACAATCGCGACTTACGGACCAGATGGCCCTATCTCGCAAATAAGGATCTGCTCATGAATGGGGATTTTGACAGCTCATGAAAGGGGATTGGCTCACAAATGGTGATTTTGTCAGCTCACAAAAGGGAATTTTTTTTTAATCCCCTTTCACAAGCTGACAAAATTCCCTTTCATGAGGTGTCAAAATCCCCAATCACGGGGCCGATCCCCTTTCACAAGCTGACAGAATCCTTGATCATCATTTCAAAACCACATGGCCATTCTCGTGAATAAGGATTGGCTCATGAAAGGGGATTTTGACACCTCACTAAAGGGGATCAGCTCATGAATGGGGATTTTGACACCTCACGAAAGGAGATTGTTTTTTTAATTCCTCATTTTCGAAGTGTCAAAATCCCTATTCAGAAGCCAATCCCCTTTCATGAGCTAGCAAAGTCCCCTTTCATGACTTCCAGACCAGATGGGCAAAATCTGATGATCAAGGATTACTCATGAATGAGGATTTTGACAGCTCATGAATGGGGACTGACCTCGCAAAAGTAGATTTTGACACCTCACGAACTAGGATTTTAAAAACTTTGCCACTTCACTGTAAATAAATGGTTTGGTCTTTTGGCTTGAAATTTTCAGGGTATAAAGGGAATGTCCCAGAGATGTGAATTATGCTATTTAGGTGTAAAAAAGTTAATTGGTTACAAAGATATGCCATCAAGAAGTTAAGATTTTTCCCATAGGATAACTTTGCAGTGCCTATAGTGACATTCGGTGCCCATATCTCAGAAATGTTGCAAGATACAGATTTTTCACTGCCAGCAGCTAAGCATGTGTGGAGATTTTGAAATCATGATTACAACTGTAGTGGATATGTTTTCATAGGTTGTACGGTTACTGAGATATTGGCAAATTAGTATTACAAGGCTTCCTTTTCAGGCCTATAGGGCTACTACATGGCTCTGTTGTTATGTGTAAGTGGAAGAACAGGACCCAGCAGGCCCATTCTCCCACACACATATACTGTTATGCACAAATGGGAAGCTTGGTGGGAGCGCAGGGCCCAAAGGGTCCCAAGCTCCCGCCAACACATACCATTTATCACTTACATTACACTTTTTAAGAAAGTAAGGAAATTCATTGTAAAAAACTTTGTTAATGCATCAGTTAGGGTTAATGTGACAAAAGTAGGGAAATGCGATGTTAGAGTTGAGCTCCTAACCACCCCGCCACCCCATCCTCCTTTACTGTTGCATGTCAACCTGTTTACATGTGGTATGGGGTGAGAGTTGGGCCTGATGACCCTATGGCACACCCTTGTGTCTGTCAGTGTGTGGAGGAAGGGAGTGGAGTGGTTGTGGTGTGTTAGGGGCTCAACCCTAACATCTCAGTTCCCCACTTTTGTCACTTTAACCCCAACTGATGCATTAACAAAGTTTTTTTACAATGGATATATATATATATATATATATATATATATATATATATATATATATATATATATTATTATAGTGGCGCAGTCACGCCACTATAGTTAGGGTTGAGCGGCCACTTCCATACTAAAGTCAAAAGTTTGGACATTAATAACTTTGGACCCATTCAATGGCTTTACCTGATATTTGGTACACGTGTTGGAGCACACTAGATCTCTTGATTTTACAAATTGTGTTTGAGTCAGAGTGCTGGTCTTCGTCTACGAGAGTGCTGAAAAATGCAAAATTATCCATTTTTGAAGGCACCTTTTGGCATTCTTAATGTGGTCCTGCACAGCCATCGTTTGGTGTGCCACTCTGCAAGATGGCTTGTTTGAAAGAGCTTTGGTGGCTGAACATGCTGCTTTTTGTTTGGTGAAAAAATATTAAGGCATTCAAAAGAAATGGAATTTTTAAGTTCCCATTATAAGTCAATGGGAAAATTTATATGTATATCTTGAGATCAAAGAATGGGGGTTCTGGCCATCTGGTCTCACCTGGCAATCAAAGAATTTGCAGTCTTGTGGTTCAAAAATCTTTGTTCCCGAGGAATTTTAAAAATTCTTTAACAGCAAGGTCCGCCACCCATCTTGTTTTCAGTTTTCCAATCACACAAACACAGATGTCTTGGCTCAGGGGTCACTTCTGAAGTAAAACTTGGATGGGTTTTAATCAGGGGACCCAGATCTATCAAGCCGTGGCTTTGGTTCCATCCAAATCAGTCAAAAAATAGAGTTATAAGCTTTTAAAATCTTAATTTGCAGCTTGCTAACGATCTTTGATTGTTAGCCTGCAAATTCTTTGATCGTGAGATTCTTTGATTGCAATCTTGCATTGTGACCTAAAAGACTAATAGCTCAGCTCATGGGTAGGCTAGGGACACAAATGAGGGCTTGTTTTGCTCAGGAGAGTCCGTTCTGTCGAACCATGCCATTGGTTCAGTTCAAATCTGTGAATAAATCACATTTCACACTTTTTTTATTCTTTGATCGTGAGCCTGCAAATTCTTTGATCATGAGGCTGAAAATTCTTTGATCATGAGATTCTTTGATTGCGATCTTGCATCGTGAGTGAGGGATGAGAGGCCAAATTTTAAAATTATTTCTCTCAGCCCATGGGTGCCCTAGGAAGTCAAATGAGGGTGGATTTTACTCAGGGGGCTTCTTTCTGTCGAACCATGTTGGTGGTTTACTGCAATTCCTGCAATTTTTTGATTTATTACATTTTTAATTTTTTGTTCGTGAGCTTGCAAATTCTTTGATCGTGAGGCTGCAAATTCTTTGATCGTGAGATTCTTTGACCATGATCTTGCATCACGAGTGAGGGACAAGATGGCCCATTTTAAAATTCAATTTTCTTAGCTCAGGGTTGTCCTAGGAAGTCAAATGAGGATGGGTTTTGCTCAGGGGGCTTCGTTCTGTTGAACCATGTTGATGTTTTACTGCAATTGCTTCTATTTTTTGAATTATTAAATTTTTTATTCTTTGTTCATGAGCCTGAAAATTCTTTCATCATGAGGCTGCAAATTCTTTGATCATGAGATTCTTTGATTGTGATCTTTGATCGCAAAATAGGGACAAGATGGCCAAATTTCTTATAATAGAATAGATAGGGAAATTTTGCCAATCTTTGACATTGAATATATCAAAAATGGTTTGGTCTTTTTACTTGAAATTTGAAGGGAAGAAAGGCAACATCCCACAGATGTGCCTTTTAGTGGATTGGTCCAAAAATATTACAGGGCAGTAAAGTTATGGCACTATGAAGATGGCACTTTTTCCCATAGGATAACATTACGACGTCCACCATATTACAGGAATTCTTTGTCGCTCTGCTGGAAAATAACGGTTTGGTCTTTTGGGCTGAAATTTGGAGGGAAGAAAGCCAACATTGTACAAATGTGCCTTTTGGTGGTTTGGAGAAAAAATATTACAGGGTGGCAAAGTGACAGCACTCCAAAGTTGACAATTTGTCTCATAGGATAACATTATGGCATCCGTCTCGTCTTTCAGGGCCCGTATCTCAGAAATGGTGAGAGATATGGACTTTTTGTCAAAAAAATTCTTAGCCCCCCAAATGGGGGAGACTAAGCAAAAAACTAGCCAGGAAAGTAATAATTCATACAAAATTTTAATTTTTTTCTTACATCATACGGTTCCTGAGATATAAGCAATTTAGTATTCCAAGTTGTACTTTTCTGCTCTGAAGTCAATTATGATGCATACCTTCTTTGTTTTCAATTATTTTTTTCAATGCAGTTTTGGGGAAAAAGAAGGGTGTGCCCTTTTGTTACTGTGACAGCTGGCATTTGAAGTTGCACTACTGTTACCATTAGAATCACCATTCCCGTCTCGCCACCGTGTGCATGTGATTTTGCATTTCATATGCGCTTGCATTTCTGTTTATGTTGTCTTTACTGTTGCTGTTACTGTTACCATTTACGTTTACTATTGCGGTACCATGACCTTATGAGTAACAGTTTTCGTTTTCATCTGCGCTTGCATTTCTGTTTTTATTGGCTTTATTGTTGCTGTTACCATAACAATTTGCATTTACAACTGTGGTTCCATGAGTGTGTGCATTATGGTTTGCATTTTTGTATGTGCTTGCGTTTCTGTTTACTTGGGTGTTGTTGTTGGTGTTACTGTTACCATTGCGTTTACAATTGTGGTACCATGAATGTGTGTAATTACCAGTTGTATTCTGTATGCACTTCTGTTTGATGTCTCCGTTTACATAACTGTTTGGTTCGGCATCACTTTACACTTGTGTTTCTATTAACATTTGTTTTGCCATTTATGTTTGCTTTGCCATGCATTTGCTTTGCAGTTCCTGTTACTGTGTAACAAGACATCACGTGGTGAGAGAGAGTGGGGCTTTCATTATTTATCATCCTCATTCTCAAAAAGAAGGGAAATTAGAGGCAAAAAAATCCATTTAATGCATCAGTTAGGGTTGTTACACAGCAAAAAAAAGCTAGGAAATTCGGGGTTAGGGTTGAAAGCCCCCCTTGAACCTCCCAGCCCTCCCCCAACTGGCATCGGCGTGTGCATTGGGGTTGTTGGTCCTAACTCTCACCCCATTCTTCTATACATCGGCTTCTTTACACATATGATGGGGTGAGAGTTACTGCCAATGACCTCAACACACACCCTGATGCCGGTTGGGAGGTGGGGGTTCAAGGGGGGGCTTTCAACCCTAACCCTGAATTTCCTAGCTTTTTTTTGCTGTGGAACAACCCTAACTGATGCATTAAATGGAGTTTTTGGCCTCTAATATATATATATATAGGGCTATTTGAAAGCCAATCTGTGAGACTGTAAGGTGGAATTTTATTTTACATACTGTAACATGGGGAATCCCACAAAAAGATTAAAATGCCCTGTAATCAATCCCCTTTGAAAACGTTGCTTGGAATACTTTCCTCCTAGTGAGTGTTGGACAAATTTAAATTACACCTGCAAAATAGCAAGAAATTGTTTTTTTTGTATTTATGTAAGTTTCACGATGTATAAAAGCTACACAAATTCAGCAGTGGCCCTTTTTTTTCAAATTGCACCTTTATTGAAACCAAGTGCAAAAATGTGCCATTCAGAACCTTTTCATACAATATATATGACATTGCTTATTTATTCTATATTGCACTTTTTTAAAGGAGCAGTTTGTAACATTGAAGCATTTAAAATTACTCCTTTTTGTCCAAATTGCTTGTTTGAAATCAGTTTTTAAAAATTTTTGATTTGGAATTTCTATGCACAAAATAGTAATAGCCAAAAGTGCAGATTTTAACATTAAACCATTCTTTCTATTCATAGTGCAAAAGTACACATTTCAAAAGGGAGCACAAAATACACAAATAACAGAAAAAAGCACATTCGGGGAAAGGTCTTACTTTAAATTTGATAGCTTTCACTTTAACGGGGGGGTAGAGCATTAGGGTAAAAACTTGATGTATTTGTGGTGAGTTTAAACTAGAGGATGGGTTGCTGGTGACCAGATGGGAGTAGAAATATAGAACCTCAGTCACCCCCCTAAAGCCATGTAACAGTGCCTATCGTCAATCACATAGACATAAACAACAGGAGTGCATGAAGGTCATACAAGTTGAACAAAGTACAAGGAAACAAATGATCAAGGATGTTGGACTCTGGAAGGCAATGATGACCAGTGTCTGGAGTCTGGCTAGCAAAATCCCAGAACTCTCAGCCACAATAGCAGATGCAGGACTGAACTGTGTCGCAGTAACAGAAACATGGCTAAACAAGAGCCATGAATGGGATGTTGCAGTCCCAGCTTACAAATTATTCAGGAAAAACAGAAAAAGACATGGGGTGGGGGGGGTTGCATTATTTATAAGGGAGGACATAAAAGCTATGGAGGTCAAAAGGTCCCAAGATGAACCTGAGGTACTCTGGGTCAGTCTCAAACCAGGCTTATGGTCAGCTCTCAGGCTAAGAGTGATATACAGGACTCCATCACAAGGGGCATAAGGAGAAAAAGCAATGCTTGAAAACATGCTAAAGATGGCGGAAAAAGGGGAAGTCGTGCTGATGGAGGACTTCAACCTCTTGAACATGGACTGGAACTCTTGCACAGCATCTATAACTAGGAGCAGAAATTTCCTAAACACCTTTGGAGGGGTTGGACTTAATCAGCATGTTGCGGCCCCCACTAGATAAAACACAGTCCTGGACCTGGTGCTCACAAACAGTGGCAAGGTCCAGGAGGTGGAGGTGGGGTGCCATTTGGGGGTGAAATGACCACAAATCTGTCTGATTCAAGGTGAAAAAGGCCAAGAAAACAAGCCACACTAAGACACAGGTCATAGACTTCAGAAGAACAGGCTTCGATCAGGTGAGATTATGCTTTATGGATATCCCCAAGAAGAAGTCAAAAGGAGGGTAAGAGGAATGTTGGATAAACATAAGAGAAGCACTAGCAGAGTTTCCTGGAAAATACTCGAGGCTAGTCAGTGAGATGAAGAAAAAAATCTGCTATGGTTCACAAATGAGGTGGCAGCTGCAGTCAGGGAAAGAGACTAGCATTCCAAAGATACAAGGGCTCAAACAGCGAAATAGATAGGGAGACATACCAGTGCAGCTTGAATGAGGCAGGAAGGGTGATCAGAAAAGCAAAGGTGCAGACTGAGGAAGACATAGTGTGGGGGTTTAAAGGAGGCAATAAGACCTTCTTTAGGTATATAAGCAACAAAAGGAAAAACAAAGGAGGCATTGTCAGGCTCATAAAAGGGATGGGAAGAGGGTAGAAGATGACAGTGAAAAGGCAGAAGTCTTAAATGAGTGCTTCTGCTCAGTCTTTACTAAGGAGGCACCTGGTAACAGACCCACCCAAAGGTGCAGCATTAGGGGATAGGGAGGCGACCAGCGGGGTGCCACAGGGGTCAGTCCTAGCACCATTACTATTTATTACCTCAGTCTGAGATATCACAGAGGAGTTCAGCAGGAAGGCGTGCCTGCTCACAGATGACACAAAGCTCTGCAACAGGGTGGACACTGCAAGGGGGTAGAGCAAATGAAATGTAACCTACTCAGGCTGGAACATTGGTCCAAATTGTGGCAGTTAAAATTCAACATGAAAAAGTGCAAAGTTATGCATCTGGGAAGAAGTAACCCAGAAACAGACTACTAACTGGAAGAGAAGAAACTAGCAACCACTCATCAGGAGAGGGATCTAGGGGTTATCATAGCAGACAATTTGAAGGTAGATGGACAATACAAAATGGCAGCAAAGAAGGCCAGCAGGATGCTGGGATGCACAGGAAGGGACATCACAAGTAGAAGAAAGGAGGTGATCCTGCCACTGTACAGGTCCCTGGTGAGAACCCACCTTGAGTACTGCATCCAGTTCTGGAGATCTTATCTCAGGAAGGACATAGATAGATTGGAGACAGTATAGGGGAGGGCAACAAAAACGATACACAGTCTCCATAAGTTGCCATATGAAAGCATGTTACAGGAACTCAACATGTACTCCCTGGAACAACACAGGTATAGAGGGGACATGATTGAGACATTCAAGTTTCTGAGGGGTATAAACATAGTCTTGACAAATTAGCTCTTTATGGTCAATAGCACCAGTAGGACAAGAGGACATGAGACAAAATTGAGAGGATAAAGATTCAGGGGGCTACATGTGAAGGTTTTTATTTACAGAGAGGGTGGTTGAGCCATGGAATGGTTTACCAGCTGGAGTTATTGACTCCAAAACAGTAGGGGAATTCAAAGCAGCTTGGAACAGACACAAGGGGATTTTTCCACAGGAATCCTAAATGGGGGGGTAGGGCTCAGGGCAGACTAGATAGATCTTTGGTCCCCAACTGCCATCAATTTCTATGTTTCTATGTCAATTTCTATGTTTGCCACAACTGTACAAAAATATAATTTTCTAATATCACCAATCCCTACCCATGACCCCTCCCCTCAAAACGTAAACAGCACTAGGCATGGTATGGGGAATGCAGTTCAACTCTATTACTATTGAATATATTAGCAACCTCTTCTAATTACCATGACAAAGAAGGGTGATAATGACAGGTCTCCTTCAGTTCTTTGATGGCACTGTTTGTGTGTTATGGCCATGATCCAGATATGCCATTGTGTTAATGAAGTCCATTATGGTTCATTTACTGTTTGGGTTCCCATCCAATATTTATCAAGATATCTTACACTCTGACAGTCTGTACAGCTATAGTAAGTGACCAATGTTAAATAAAAGCCAGGATCTGTGATTTAATTTAACTACAAAATGGGAGTGTACTAAACTACTGTATGCCAATGTAATATTTGTTGAAAAGTTATGTAGTTAATCTAGAGGATCCACACTGTCCGTTTATATCATTATCAGAAGAATCATTTCGGCCACAGCAGAGGGAGATTCAATAGCCCGCAGTGAATTTTAGAGTTTTTATAAGCACTGATCATTTTTTTTTTTTGCTTGTCCTGCTGGCCTCCCTGAGCTAAGTACAGTCACAGAGGACTGTAGCCCCCCCAAAACAGGGATCAGCAAATATCTGATTAGAGCTTATAAAAACTCCAACATGCACTGCAAGCTATTGAAATTCCTAGTCCTGCAGCTCTTTTCTGATGTCAGCTGCAGGGAACGGATATTGGGATTTGTAGTAACAGAATATGTCAGCTTGCAAGTCAATAGAATTAGTCTGTTATATTGCACTAAGTAGTAGGTTAAAATAAATGTGCAGATTTGGACCAGTCCCACAGTTATGTGTGGGGCCCTTAGTGCTGACTGTTGCCCTTTAAATAACTGAACCCCTGCACCACCATTCTTTGGCACCCACCACCCTCCTCCCACTCACTCAACAAAAAGAATATAGACAATCAGCCTTGTCTCTGGTAAGTGAATCCCATGGCAGGTGACCAATACAGCCCTCCCTTTACCGCTGCAGCCTGCTATCTAATGAGAAGAGAAAGACTTAACACCCACCAAAACACATTTCCAATGGGACTTAGTAAGTTCCACTTATATGGTTGTCTGGGAGGGTAGTAACTTGCATGATAGTGAAAATTCAGTGAAAACATATTTGAAAATTATAAATCTATGATTATACCCAAAAACAAGCACAAATCCCTGAAATTTCATTGGTTGGCTGGCACTTTCCAGCAGTTATAAATCCTCCAATATACCCACTGGAAAAGGTGCCAGCCAACAAGTACTCGTGCCACATTACAAATATCACTACCGCCGTTACACTTCAAAGAAAGCGCCATTTGTAATCGCCGCATAGCACCGAAATCAAACCAGTAATAAAAAAATGAACGTCAGTTTCCACTTGTTAGACTTGCAAGACCTAGAAAACATCTTTAGCAAAGAAAATGAGCCATCCGATCCAGAAAACGACAGCATAGTTAATAAACTGAGCATTGAAACTCCACAGAAAGCTGTCGCAATATCTCCCAGCTTGGCCTGCAAAAGAACCGACACAACAACAGAAACTTACCCGGCAATAGAGCACCAGCCGCCCCTCTCCTCCAACTGCAATACCGGCATTCTCCAGATGGACGGAAGCGACGTCCCCTATGAAAAAAAAAAAGTTAAACGTCATAGGCAAGCATCGGAAGCAACACTACAAAAACTTGAGCTTTCATGTAACGAAGCAAGCACAATAAAGCAAACAAAATGGGCTATAAATGTTTTTTCAGACTGGTTAAAAGAAAAAAAAGTTAGAAATAGACTTAAAAACCATTCCTCTAGACCAGCTAAATGACATACTACGTCACTTCTACAGCACAGTGAGAAATTCAGCAGGACAACAATATTGCCTAACCAGTTATGTAGGTTTATGAGCTGGCATAAACAGACACATCAATGACCCCCCAATTAGCAGAGCAGTAAACATAATGCTAGACTCCACTTTCAATGCAGCAAACAACATTTTCAAAGGAATCATAAAAGCATATAGAAAACAGGGAAAAGACCAAACCAAACACCATGAGGCACTAACTGAACAAGAAATATCACAATTAAGAAACTCAGAAGCCCTTTCACCACTCACACCTAAAGGCCTCTTACAGAAAGTTTGGTTTGATATTCAATTATATTTAGCAAGAAGAGGCAACAAGGGTGTCCGTGCTTTCAGAACAGATTCATTTTACATCCAAACTGCCCCAAATGGTCTTCAATTCCTCACAAAATCATATAATGAAGATACAAAAAATCACAAAGACTTTCAAGACCCACAAAGACAATTACAGAGAGGAGTGATGTTTGAAAACCCAGGTGATGCCTTATGTACACTTCAATGCTTTCTAAAATACACAGCAAAACTCCGAGAAAACGCTCCAGCACTATTCTGTCACCCCAGAAAACTACAAGAAACACAACTGCAGATGACAGAAAAATGGTACACTACTGAACCTCTAGGTGTAAACTACCTAGCAAAATGTTACCAATATATGTAAACAATTAGCCTTGCCCAAAATCTACACCAACCACTGTTTAAGAGCCACCGCTGTCACCCTCCTTAGAAATGCTGGCCTAGAATCATGACAAATAATGGACATCACAGGCCACAAGAGTGAAACCTCACTAAAAAGCTACTGCGTCCGAACCTGCAACATCACGAAACTTGGGCTGCCATAATCGCAGGAAAAAAAATAAATACTGACAGCAAAGAGCAATACTTGAACAACAAATCAGAAAATAAAGCATCCACAAGCACAGCCTACTACAGAGAAACTGAATCACCACATGAGCCAAGTAATACATACCCAGAGCCTCCAAGAAAGAAAAAAATGGAAGAAACCAAAATCCCTATATTTAAAAATCAGCAGTCAATCACAGAAATATCACCATCCCAACTCGCCGAAATACAAGCCAGCACTCTCGAATGTCCTATCTACAAAACAACAACTGCAAGCACCGAAACCTATAATCAAAACCTCAAGGAATTAAAAATGTTACCGACGATCTCCATCTTAGTGAACTATGGAAACATTCACTTCAACTTTGCAAAAACACAGAACCCAAACTAAAACTGTAAGCATCACCACTTTAAAGTAAAAACATACTGCATCCTCACAAAAACCTACACTTTTTTCCTCCTAATTAA
Source organism: Neoceratodus forsteri (assembly GCA_016271365.2). Lineage (NCBI taxonomy): Eukaryota > Metazoa > Chordata > Ceratodontiformes > Ceratodontidae > Neoceratodus > Neoceratodus forsteri. The sequence continues at coordinate 98,114,549 of CM028130.1, forward strand.
CGACTTCTTTTTCTTTCCCTTTCAATTGCAGAGCACAACAGAAATCAAAGAAAAACGACGCAAGAAGCATTTACCAAACCTCAGCACCGACGAAGATGCATCCTCCACGATCGCCTCTCACCAGCAAAAAGCAACGCAATCGACTGCACCAAGTCACATGCTCTCCACAACGAACTATGCTCACAAAGTAATCGAACTGAACTTCTAAAGAAACAAGAACCAAATATCAAACCTGAGAGCAATTCAATGAAAAATGTGACACATTGAAAAGTTCATAGAAACTATAAATGTTATTTCAACACAATTGATTTCATAAACGTTCTTTCACGAATAAAACATTTAATGCTGTTTAACAAAAATAACTAATTACATGTTGCACTTCTGAAATGTTCATTAAAATTATTAATAGCATAAAACCTTCTCAAATGATCATTACAAATTATTATTTACAGAAATAAAACCTTTTCAAAACATTTTACCTGTCTCTATATTCAATACTAAAAAGGAACTATTTTTCTCAGTGGAAGAATATATCCACCATTATCACAAAATAACTCAAAAAAACAAATAATAAAAATAAAAAACAAATAAAAAAATTATTCCTACCATGGTATAATAGCAATATACCCCTCCAGGGTGTGGGTATACTGGTGGATTTACCACAGCTGGTGTGGTTAAGTCACTCGGCCTGCGGCCTCGTGACCAAACCACACCAGCCATGGTAAATCCACCAGTATACCCACACTCTGTCAGGTATATTGCTTAAAAAACATTTAAGCAAAAAAACAAGTCATGCCTACAGTGCATGTATTTTTTCCACTTAGAGTTTTTTGCATATTTACCTTCTTATCAGACAGAAGGGGCCAGATATTGAAAAATTAACTTGGGTGCTAAGGGGTGTTTGTTTGCGCTAACCAGGTTTTGCACTCAATTCATAGATTAGATCTATATTCAGACACCCTTAGAGAGCACCCAAGTGCTAACTTATCACTGCACCTACGCAAATGAGGGGGTCCTCCTCTACATGTGGGCACAGAAGAAAATTCAAAGGCTTGCACTGGTGGTAAATGCCACCCAAACAGCCACAAGTCATGGCCTTTGTAAATCCCAACTTAATTTGGTGCAAGGCCCTTGGTGGTGGGCAGCATTTCTGTATCCACCCATCCCCTGACTTTGGCAGCCTCCATTCTCTGATCACCCATTCCTGTATGGTTAGTGACATCCCTGGTGTCCAGTGGCACCTCCTGACCTCTGATTACCTGTCTCCATAATGTTTCTACTGTTTCTGGTGTCTAGTGGCAACACCGGCCCTCTGTTCAGTGAACACCATAATATTAGAGTTTTTCCTGGTGCCTGGTGTCACCCCCACCCTTTGCTCACCTGGCATCAACCAGAATATTAATGAGTTCCCAAGTGCTAGTGGCACCCCCTCCCACTGAACACCCATCCCCGTAATGTATATTATGTCCCTGGTGTCTAGTGTAAGCCCTTGCTCTCCAAACATCTGTCCCCATAAATTATATATTGTTCCTCATGTCCTGTGGCACCCATCACCCTCAGTTTGCCCATCATCATAATATTAATGATGTTCTTGGTGTCTAGTTGTACTCCCACCTACCAAGCATCCATCCCAGTGCAACCATGCTCCCTGGTTGCTAGCACACACCACACCACAAACACCAAGCACACCACCTTTCCACCTTCTATACCTATGTAGCCAGTGCTGCATGGGGGATCTGAATGTGGCAACTGGCACAGCCCTCTTTCACATTTGCCAGCCACACTGTATGGAATGACAGGTAGCACGCATACTGTCTACAGTATACTGTAAACAGTACATGTGCTCCCTGTCAGTCCATATGATGGCTGGCTGTGGTAGTGAGAGGAGGGATGTGCTGGTCACTGTATGAAATTCCCTGCATGGTACTGGCTACATAGGTTTGGGGTGGTGGAAGGGTGGTGTGCTTGGTGCGGATGGTATGGGAGGAACTAGCCACCGAGGAGCAGGGAGGCACAGAACAGGTGGTTGGTTGGTGGGGGTAGCATGGACACCAGGAACATCACTAATATTTTGGTAATAGATGATTAGAGGTTGGTGGTGCCACTGGACACCAGGGACAATATAAATTGGGGGATGGGTGTTCAGAGGGTGGGGATGTACCACTAGACACTGGGGCAATCATTAATATTATGGCACCACATGAATCGAGGGTTGGGGGTGCCACTGGACACCAGGAAAATCTCTGATATTATTGTGATGGACAGCTGGAGGGCAGGGGTGCCAATGGACATGAGGGAAAATACTGCATGTACCAGCATGGGTGTTTGCAGGGTGGTTGGGTGCCACTGGACACCAAGGAAATATAAATATTATAGGAATGGGCAATTGGGATGAGGGGTGGCCACCATGATGCCTGATGTGGTGGCTAGCCACAGGACGGGCTTAAACCTGCCACTGCTTTTCATTCAAATGAGTCAATAATGAGCATGAATATAGCACCTTGGCACTGTGCGTGCCCAAGGGGCTCATTTGCATTTCTAGCACTGAATTTTCCACCATAAGCACCTCATGCTATCAGGTCTTTTTTCAATTCAAATTTTATTAAAGTTTCCAATACAGAGAACGAATCAAACAGTGTAAAACATGACCCCATACATTGGATACAAGATGCAGGATAATTCGCTCTCACAACTGAGTATGAACCCTGATTAGAAGAGCTATAGGGGAACTACGTAGAGACACTGGTAGGGAACTAACCTTGGTGTATAACAGCGCAGCAGGGGAAAAAATGTGTTTTTTAACAGAGGCAGATTCAATGGCTAACCAAGCCGGGATGTATGTAGCAGCCACGGAGAGTTGATCCACGGTCAGCCATCTAAGATATTTATTGGCCTGACTGGCCCAGTAATATAGCCCAATATGGGGAAGTCTTAATCCTCCTTTAACCTTCGAGGCAGCTAATTTATGGAATGCCATCCTAGCCTTCTTATCACCCTATATAAAAGTGGAGATCATGCTGTGCACTTTTTTAACCTAGGACAGAGGGAGCCATATATTTAGCATGTTGAGGGGGTAGAACAGGCGAGGGAATACATTCATTTTGATTAGATTTATTCTGCCCTATAGATAGAGGGGAAGTAGGGTCCACCTATGAAGGTCAAGATCTATTTTGTGTACCAGTGCATTGATATTTAATTGTCTGAGCCGTGCTGTAGCCCTTGTTAAAAGGAGCCCCAGGTATTTAATATAGTCGGACTTCCAGGTGAGTCCAAACGCAATAATATCCTGTTTGTAAACCCTATGGTTAAGAGGAAAAACCACAGTCTTTCCTACATTAAGTTTATAGTTTGAGACCTTACTAAAATCCTCTATTAGCTTTAGGATAGTGGGAATAGATGTGAGTGGGTGGGTTACCTGCAGCAAAAGATCATCTGCATAGGCTGCCACTTTAACCACCTGCTCCCCTAGAGAAATACCCGATATGCTCTGAGCACCTGATAACCTCCTGATAAGTAGCTCTAAATAAATGTTGAAGAGAAGGGGGAGATAAGGGACACCTCTGTCTGGTCCCTACATGCAATTTGAAGGGGCTAGAAATAACCCCATTACATGAGATTCTGGCAGAGGGAAACTTGTATAAAGAACTAACCCAATTCCAGAATTTCACGGGAAAACTGAAAACTTCCATCATAACAAATAGGTAGTCCCAATGGACTCTGTCAAACACCTTCTCGGCATCCAGGGAGATCAAGACCATTAGATGAGGAGCATCCTTGGATGCCAGGAAGACGTGAGACAGAGCCCTCAGATGGTCAACCAATTATCTCCCTTTCATAAAACCAACCTGATCTACCCTGATTAGAAAGTGAAGTACTGCCTCCAAACGGTTGGCTAGTAATCTTGCCAGAATTTTAATGTCATGGTTAAGAAGGGAGATCAGCCTATAACCTGAAACCTGATCTGACGGTCTGTCTGGTTTGGGCAACAAGACGATCAGCACCTCAAAAAGGGAGGGATCAGACACCTGACCAGAAAGAATGGCCTGGAAAAGTGGCAGCAAAATGAGAATCAGTTGCTTAGAGAAAACCTTATAAAAATTGGAAGTAAACCCATCAGGGCCCGGAGATTTATTGGATGGGAGGGATTTGATTACCCTTTCAATCTCGCTCTCAGAGATGGGAGACTCCAGAATTTTTTGCTGGGATTGTGTAAGAGTTGGCAACTGTAAATCACTCAGATATTCATAAAGTCTTTCCTTGGATGGGGAATTGGCCATAGGGCCATATAAATCCTGGAAATACTTTGTAAACTCTTCCTCTATCTCGGAGGGCGAGACCTTAAGGGAACTGTCGTTAGGAGAATGGACTGCAGGAATGAGTCTGGTGGATTTCTGTTGCTTAATGCGCAGTGCTAGCATTCTGCCCGCCTTCTCACCCTGATCGGTATATACCGCTTTTGTTTTCAAAACTGCAAATTCAGCTTGTTCCGTTAGCATTGTTAGGTAGGCCTCTCTCAATTTTGTTAAGTCTTGTTTGAATGTCTCAGAGGAGGATGGAGAAAGAGCAGCCTCCATACTCCTAATTTGAGAGAGAAGGTCAGAAATCTGAGATGCCCTCTCCCTTTTCCTTTTCGATGTTAAAGCAATTATAATCCCCCTTAAATATGCTTTACAGGCACCCCATACCACATCAGGCTTCCCCATGGAGTTAGAATTAGAAGCAATAAACTGCTCTATTTGGGATGTTATATACTGAACCGTCTTTGGCGCCTTCAAAATTTGGTTATTCAATTCCACCTGCCCCCTTTATTTGGCAATGAAGCTAGGGCTATTAGGCAGGTGACTACAGAGTGATCCGATGGGGGCCCTAAGACAATACTAGAACTTATAACCCCTGGTAAAAGGGTTTGAGAAATGAGGATATAATTAAGCCTCGAGGAAGTTGCATGCACCAGGGAAACAAAAGAGTACTCCCTTGCATTGGGATGTAATACACGCCATATATCACAAAGACCTATAGAGTCCATCAGGTCCCTGAAAGCTCTTTGTGCTGAAGAGAAACCTTGACGGGACTGACCCGACCTGTCGACAGCCTGATCAAAAATGAGATTAAAGTCACCCCCTATGACCATGGGGGTTTCCAAAAATGGAGTTAGGGCTTTTATTATCTGAACAAAAAAGCTAGGGGATTCTATATTAGGGCCATAGATAGAGCCTAGGTCAATGTCCAGGGTATGCAATCTGCCTTTTACAAACAAGAATCTGCCTGAAGGGTCAGATATAACTTGAAGAGGTTTGAATGGAACTGACCTATACAAAAGGATCATGACCCCTCTACTGTGGGTCGTACCATATGCTGCAAACATCTGCCCTATTGGTTGCGATCTCATTTTGTCAGCCTCCCTCTTGAGCAAATGCGTCTCCTTCAAAAACATAATTTCTGCCTTCAGATGGTTTATATGTTTCAGAATTTTATATTGCTTGGTCTTATGCCTCACCCCCTTAACGTTCCAACTAATAAATTGAATGTTTCTAGCCATCACTCATGTTGCCAGTCAGAAATCCTCCGATGCACACATATACTTGTATTTTCCACCTGTACTATTCCAAACATAATATGCGCTGGGTTGTTCTACCCTCCCCCCAATTCTGCCTCCACTAAATCCATTCACCCAACTGCCCCCAAATCCCTCCCAAGCGCCCCATGAACCCTAACCCCTCTACTCCCACACCCTCCCATATTTTACATGGTACATGATGACTGGCAGACTGAAAAGTTCCTTTCCCCCCAACCACCCCACCCTCGTAAACCAGGAAACAGGAACAAAATTACCTCTTCATGATCAGAACACTCCATAGAGAATAACCTATCCTCAGCTATGATTGCCTGACAGCACCCCTGAATAATACCAGGGAATAGGCTATACTAGCCCCCTTAGAGGAAGCAATCCTCCCTGCAGAAATCCCACGAGCCATACAACAACGTGGCCCGCAGAGCGCGAGGCGTATAAAACATTGGCATCATGTGTAAAGGTTAGTCTCAGATGCCCTCTTGTGGTGCAGCCCACGAACATCAGGCGTTAACGGCCAAGAGCAGGCAGACCATTACTGTCTTCTGTGATATTGGGGAGAACTGAGAGCTCCAGGGTCTCTGTCCAGACCACATTTCTTAGACCAAAGACAGTGACCGTCACAGTACTAAAAGGAAGATTTGAAAAAAGGGGGGAAAAAAAAAAGAGGGGAATCCTCCAGAGACAGCACTTAAGCGGGGTTATAGAGAAGGGTGAACCAACGCCCAATAAAGACGTACAAAAACCCTGATGTTTTCATCTGTCCTTAAATGCGTAATCCTCTTTGGTGTTCAGGCTAATCATGTTTATTGCCCAATGGTGACAGGGAAAGAGAAAGGGAGGGAAGCCTGAAAAGAACCGGGTCATGCTAACAGGGCCAGGAAGAGACCACAGTTACAAGCAGGGTCTCATATTAAGTTCCAAGAGAACTAAGCGTTGCCCCCCCATTGCCATGAAATCGGGAGATCACGCCTGAGAAAATGGGTACCAGATCTAACAAACTGGGGTTTAACATGAGAACAATAACCCCGCTCAAGTACTCGTTAATTAAAACCAGAAAGAGCACACATGAGCCCGCTAACACCTGACTTGTAAACCAAACATGAGACTGGGCTGAGCCAGAGTAAAAAATGAGAGTCAGCAAAAAATGAGACAGTCCTGGAGATGAGAACCAGATCGGGAACGAAATGTTACATTTTTATCAAAAAGAAGACCCCTCTTGAGAGTTATAGTGTAAAGTTAAGTAGCCAGATGCACAGTTGGTCAGTGGCATAGCCCCAAAGATATTATAGGGAATTATAATTTGCTGTAGCTGGACACCACCACCAAATGGAAACTCGGCATAGCTCCCTACGCCAAGTCAGTTCTCATGTAGGCTTGAAGAGATCAGGAAGTGCTTCTTTGAGCCCTGCGATTGCCAACTCTGCCTCCTCATAGGTCACCCAGGAACCGTTCAGGCAAACTTGAAGCCTTGCAGGAAAACCCATGCAAAACTTGATTCCTGCGGCAATCAGCTTGAGGACCACATTATGAAACATGGCTCTTTTCTGACGCACAGAAAAGGGCAGATCTTGCGCCATCCTCAGTTTTTTACCTTCCCATTGCAAATCTTGCACCTCCTTGACCTTGTATAAGTAATGCTGTCACTCCTGGAAGTTTAGAAAATGAAATATAAATGATCTGGGGGGGCTCCAAGCAGGGGAGGAGGGCGTAGTGCATGATGAGCTCTTTTTGTGATATAGCTAGCACCATAGGGGGAAGGGCCTGCCACCTTCTCCACAAACTTTTCAATAAACTTGATGGGGTCTGAGCTCTCTTCGCCCTTGGGCAAGCTGATAATTACTGCATTGTTGCAGTGACTGCGCCTCTCCAGGTCTTCCACCTTGTTCTCCATCTTCACTAGCCTTTGCCTCAAGGCCACTAACTCCGGATCGACTTTATCCTGCTTCTTTTCAACAGATGGTATACACGCTTCATTGTCAGCAGTCTTCTTGGACAGCTCCTCCTGGGTGTTAGAGATGCTTTTAATTGCCCCTGCCATATTCTGCATTTCAGCCTTAAAAGGCTGAAACTCCTCTAGAAACCTCGAGAGGGTAAGAAGATCTGCATCAGGGCACTCAGTAGTAGCAGGCAGTGAAGATTGCAAGGAGGAGGCCCTGGCTTTCTTAGAGGCCTTCTTGGGTGTTGCGGGAGGCGTATGTTTAGAAGCAATTTTCCGCATCTCCTCGTCCATCAACTTCTTATAAAGAGGGCAGAAGCATTCAGGAAGGTGACAGTCAGGCGATCTTCAGTAAAAGGCATCGAAAAACAGGGGTTTGAAGAGTATATAATGGGCAGTAGATCAGAGCGGGCAGAGAGGTGTCCTACACAGCGCACTGCATCATGTGACACCTGCCTCACGCTATCAAGTCTGTGAGTGCAGTTCCCTGCAGTTCCCTCTGAGCTGCATACAGCCCATGTCCATGTTGGAGCAGTGCTACTTGCCTTAGTACTGCTCTGTCAAGGCCCTATATTCAGTTGAATAGTGTTGGTGTGCTACCTGAGTGAATATAGCAACATTTGGTTTAGATGCAAGGGCAAAAGCAGCATAAACCTTTGTGCTCTGCTTTTACCCATAACTGAATATTTGGCCACAGGTGTCCATTAACTGTGTAGTGTCACTGTCTTGTTATTGCTCTAGTGCAAAACAATGCATCTGTTTTATATATATATTTTTTCTTAATTTTTTGGCATTTTAATGCAGTTTTATAATGAACAGGTTGCATACATACCGTACACAAAATACATAAAATATATGTCAGCAAGATCATTTAAAAACAAGTACATTACTTCGTAGCCAAAGCTCTTAAAGAAATAGCAACTGGAGGAGCAAGCATTTGATAAATCAACTATAGATATGGTTATGTCAGTGTAATACAGCAAGAGGAGGACAAAGACATACTATCTACTAGCAAGAATCAAAGAAAGATACCTAGTGTATCTGTGGACAGTATCCACTTAAAATGAGAGAAAATAATCACAAGATAGCTTGCTATATAAAAGATTGTATTAAATGCCCCTTATAACCAGTTGACTATTCCAAACTATTCAGTAACATTGCTGATATAGTTACCATAACTAAACATACAGGATTAGAATAAATTGAAAAAAGAAAATACGACATGTACAGACATATAGCAAACTAGCCTGCATAAAAGGAATTATCACAGTTCAAACTTTAAAAATAATGCAACTTCACCAGAATTGGTGAGGAGGGCAGTTGTGTGCTAAAATGAGGTGGCGAAGGGAGAAATACTTTGAAATAGTCATGTGTAGTGGGTAGAGGGAAGGCAGTGTCAGAGCATGAATGGAGGGTGGTGGCTTTATTTGAAACAATTTTATTTTAAACATTTGTTGGTGAAGTTGGGTGAAATCAGAAAACTTTCACCCCTTGACTCGTGCAAAGCTGTTGACTTCCCATCAACTTCACCGAGTTTACTGCCTCTCTACACTTGACTCTCTGCTGACAGAGACTCACATCAACCATGTAAAAGCAGCAGGGACATGCCAAAAGGGCATCAAAAGTAAGGAGTGAGCTGAGCTTGTGTATGTTATTTTCATGTTGTTGACTGTGTATGTGGAGGTGTTACCCTCTCTAATATGTTCGCTAATTGTCAGCAGGTGTTCTTGATACTTGAAGCTTTGAGAGTTTTTTGATAAGAAAGCAGTACTGATTTAAAGTGTTGGCAACAAATTTCCTTCCTGGAGACTGGTTAATTGTGTAATTGAACCCAAGGTTTTTAAAAAGTCTCTCAGGGAGAGCAGAGGGAGACAGCAGGGCAAGAAAGAAAGACTGAAGGTAGGTTATCTGCTATCTGTTATAATGTATGGTTGAGTTCGATTACTAATGGAATTCAATGAATTCCTAGGCTTGTTGTACCATCATAGTGACATCAGACTGCTGTTGTATCATCTTGAGTACATCACTACATGGTACAGCAACACTGATTGCCCTCGTGTGCTCAACTGTCCATCAGCCATGCTGATCGCTCATTTTTTTTCACTTGTCAGTTTCATCTGTCACTTCTGACAGAAAATCAAGCAATCATGGATGGCTTCCCCAGACTTTTCTAAACTCTCTGTTGCTGCACAGAGCTGCCTATACACTATAGAAGACAATGGATGGGCAACAGTTAACAGCAGAGTTTACTTCATGGGGTTGTCACGACAATGACAGACCTCTTGAGCTTTGCTCTCAAGATCTGCTTGTTGTCACAACAACCTCTCAAAGCAAACACAGTGCTGTAGTTAACCACTGAACATCCATTATCCATTATGTTTTTGTGCTTTTGATTATATTCTGTACAAACTGTAATATGTGTAGACTGTTATGCTCCTAAATCTTGGATTACAACATTTTCTGAAGTGCACCCTTTTTTCTCACAGTGGCATAGCTAATCTCTTTCATATGTATTTTAAGATAATTTGTGGAGTTGGTAGGTGCAAACATTTTCAGGCTGCTAAACATTTTCATATAGTGGTAAATATAACTCCCTCCTCTCTCCTCATTGTCTTTGAGTCTCTCTATACTAAATGGGCCAGTTTTATGGGTTTCCTAATAGGCACATGGACATGTAACTACTTTAGTTTTTTCTCTCCATATTGCACAGAAGGTACTGCAAGCTATGAATGTCCCTCTTGTTAAATCTGAATTTTTTCAAAACCTGTCTCTCTAACTGATGGCACTGCAAACTGTGTACATTCTTACAAAATTCACACTGTTCTATTAGATGTTAATTTCTTGCCAATGTATGTTTTTCAATATATCACCTACCTTGACTTCAGCAAAGTTTTCGATACTGTTCCACAGAGAATATTGATTAATAAGCTGGGTAGGCTCGGGTTGGGTTAGATGTTGGTCAACTGGGTGGCAAACTGGTGGACAGGCAGAAAACAGAGAGTGGTGGTAAATGGTATATAGTCAGAAAAGATGCAAGTCACAAGTGGGGTACCTCAAGGATCAGTCCTGGAACCAGTCCTCTTCAATATCTTCATCAGTGACATTGCAAATGGACTGGAGGGTAAGGTTTGTCTGTTTGCAGATGACACCAAGATCTGCAACAGAGTAGATGATCCAGATGGTGTGGGCAGAATGAGAAGAGATCTGGATATGCTAGCAAATTGGTCAGAAGAGTAGCAACTGGGGTTTAATGCAAAGAAGTGCAAGATCATGCACATAGGGAAGATAAACCCTGAAGCCACCTATAGGCTGGGAGGGGAGTTGCTGGCAGTCACAAGGGAAGAAAGAGACTTGGGCGTCATCATCACCGATAACCTGAAGTCATCCAAGCAGACCTCTAAAGCAGTAGGTAAGGCTAGAGGGATGTTGGGGTGTATTAGTAGGGGTATCACAAGTCAGAAGAGGGAGGTAATAATCCTTCTTTACAAGACACTGGTTAGGCCCAATCTGGAGTACTGTATGCAGTACTGGAGGCCACACCTTCACAAGGACATTAACCAAACTGAGGCAGTCCAGAGACGGGTAACCAAAATGGTGCAGGGACTGCATCAGAAAACATATGAGGACATATTAACTGAACTCACTATGTATACCCTAGGGCAAAGGAGGGAGAGAGGTGATATGATTGAAATATTCAAAACACCTTAAGGGCATTAACAAGGTGAAAGAGTCTGACATGTTACAATATAAATAAAAAAGCAGGACTAGAGGACAGAGCATGAGATTAGAGGGAGGCCGATTAAGGGGTAATGTGAGGAAGTTCTTTTTCACAGAAAGGGTGGTGGATGCATGGAATGGCCTACCTCAGGAAGTGGTGGGTATGAATACAGTGCAGGGCTTCAAACAGGCATGGGATAGGCATAAGGGAGCAATACAGATGAGTATGAATAGATAGGCCATTGACAGAGCAAGGGCGTATGGCACATTCATAAGGTAGAAAAAGAAATGGGCATACTGGATGGGCCTTGCAGTCCTTATCTGCCATCAACTTCTATGTTTCTATGTATTTCTACTGTCTGTATTCTTGGTTGTGACCTCCTGGGTCATTCCTTAACATAGGCATTTTACTGCCTAGTGTGCCTACCTGGTAAACAAAAGCTAAATAAATAACTCAAGAAATAAATAAATAAAAATGATTGCACATTTAGATGAGAAGTTAATGCAAGGTGTCTTCATGAGCAGTATTATCCCTGTCAGTAAAACAGACTCCAATGCTTTATGTTCATGTGTAGCATCCTTAATTGCAGCTGCCAGGTTATGTTTAGTCTGGTTGAAAGGGCCAGAATTAATGTTTTGGCAATATAACCCGATGTTGACACAATTGTGCACCCTACCCCAGACAGACTAAAAATACCCCTTTAGAAAGCCAACCCAGAAACCTGTCTACCATTTCCCACTGCCCCTTAGCAAAAAACAATGATGTCTTCAGGGGTCAGGATACAGGTTTAAGAGGTAAAGGGAGTCCAACATCTGATCTAGTGTAAATGGTTCCTGTTATGAATGTAAACTAAAGCTTGGGCCCAGTCTTCAGGGGTGCAGCCCAGTGTATCTTATATACTTTTTTTTCGAACTCTGTTTATTCACCGGCTCAGAGGAACCTACTCAATCCTACCCCCTGCTACTCCCCACTGAGGCAGACCACACCAGATCACCCTTCCATTGAGGGACTTCCCAGTACGCCAGATCTCCCTCCAGGGCAGGGCTCACCTTCCCTTGGCAGCATCTTTTTGAGATTAGAGAGTCTATCCCTCTCGGGAAGTCAGCCATGGATCCCCGATGTGGCCTTACCCAGTATTGGGGATGTGAGGGAGATCCCTGAGACCCTCATTGCCCCCTTGGCAAGCCGGGGTGTTTCTTCTGTTATGCCCCAGATATTGGATGTGCAATGCTGCCCAGCCCATGATTAAGATGCTCCCACCCATGTCTGGAAGGCAGCTGTCCAATGTCTTCCCCCCTGCATGTGAGCTCTATGCATTACAGTGCCTCTGGTCTCCACCGTGGGGGCCCCTGCAATGTCAGGCTACCCCTGGAACCCTCTCTGAGAGAGGAGAGCAGTCCTCTGGATGCTCGATCCTCTCTCTCTCCTGTCAACCCCCGGTGGCCCGGGCTCATTCCCAAACCCAGGTCACCGGTGTGGTATTAGGTGTGGCATTCAACGCCTCAACCCTCAGTGCCACCAGGCCAGCATCTTATATACTTCTTTACCACTATTGACATTTTCTGTTCCTACAATACACCATTATGTGGTTAGAGCAGTGTGGTATTAACATAGAAACATAGAATTTGATGGCAGATAAGGACCGCTTGGCCCACCCAGTCTGCCCATTTCCCTACCTGATGGGTAAGCTGCAGATCCTAGTTAACCAGCAGCCTACTTCTTCCTACCCCAACCCCCTAGAATTGCCTTATGACTGTCCCATGCATGCTTGAATTCCACCACTGTTTTTGACTCCACAACCTCCTCTGGAAGGCCGTTCCATACATCCACAACCCTCTCTGTGAAAAAATAGTTCCTTAAATTACCTCTGAGCTGCCCCCCCCATCTTCAAATTGTGCCTCCTTGTTCTTGCACACCTCTTTTTTGAAAGATGCTACCATCTTGGACTTTGTTGATTCCCTTGAGGTACTTTAAAGTTTCTATCATGTCCCCCCTCTCCCTCCTTTCCTCGAGGCTATATTAAGCTCCTTAAGTCTCTCTTAATATGTCTTCTGGTGCAGACCCTGCACCATTTTAGTTGCCCTCCTCTGGACAGCTTCCATCCTGTCTATGTCTTTGAGGAGATTGGGTCTCCAGAATTGCACGCAGTACTCCAGATGGGGTCTCACCAGCTGTCTGTACGGAGGGAAAATAACTTCCTGTTTTCTACTGGTGATGCCTCTCCCTATGCATCCCAGTATCCCCCAAGCCCTCCTTGCTGCCCTCTCACATTGCTTGTCCACCTTTAGGTCATCTGATATGACTACCCCCAGGTCCCTTTCCATTTTTGTTGTTGTTAGTATCTCACCCCCCATTGTGTACTCTTCCCCTGGGTTTTTGTTTCCCAGGTGCATTATCTTGCACTTCTTAGCATTGAATCTAAGCTGCCATACATTTGACCATTCCTCTAACCTTGCCAAGTCCCTTCTCATCCTTTCCACCCCACCTTGTGCATCAACTCTGTTGCAGATCTTGTGTCATATGCAAAGAGACATACTTTTCCTTCCAGTCCCTCTGCAATGTCGCTTATAAAGACATTGAAGAGGACCGTTCTAATACTGAACCCTGCGGCACCCCACTAGTAACCCCCCTTTCTTCAGAGTGGACTCCATTTACTATTACTCTCTGTGTCCTATTCTCCAGCAAATTCTTTACCCAGACTGTCATCTTGGGACCCACTCCCAGGCGGCTAACTTGTATATTAATCTTTTGTGTGAGACTGTGTCAAATGCCTTGCTAAAGCCTAGGTAGGGCATGTTCACAGCCCCTCCCTGATCTACTACTTTGGTCACCCAGTCAAAGAAATCTATCAGATTTGTCTGGCATGACCTTCCCACTGTGAATCCATGCTGTCTTGGGTCCTATGCCCCTCTGGCCTCTAGATACTTGACAAGTCTTTCCTTCAGAAGTGATTCCATCATTTTCCCTACCACTGAGGTTAAACTAACAGGTCTGTAGTTTCCTGCTTCTGCCTTGCTCCCACTTTTGTGAAGGGGAATCACATCTGCCCTCCTCCAGTCCTCGGGTACCAGCCCATCCTCCCATGATTTGTTAAAGAGGGTAGTCAGTGGTGTCACTAGTTCTACCCTTAGTTCTTTTAGAATTCTGGGATGAATCCGATCAGGCCCCATTGCTTTGTCCACCTTCAGTTTTAAGAGTTCTTTCAGAACCTTTTCTTCTGTAAATGGGCTGGTATCAACTTCTGTATCCAGAGTGTTTCTACTGTTTGTTTTAGGTACCTCCCCTTCCTTTGTAAATACTGGAGCAAAATATTTTATTTAGTATCTCTGCCTTTTCACAGTCACCCTCTGCCCACCCTCCCTCCCCTTTATTAAGAGTCACTATCACTCCTTGGTCTTCCTTCGCTCCCCGATGTACCTATAAAAGGTTTTATCCCCCTTCTTGACTGAGTTGGCTATCTTTTCCTCGGTTTGGGCCTTTGCTGTTCAGACTGCCTTCCCAGCTTCCTTTTGCTTTAACTGATACAGTTCTCTGTCCTGCTCCTTCTGTGATTCCTTGTACTTCCTGGATGCTTTCTTTTTCTCTTGAACCTTCACTGCCACTTCCTTTGAGAACCATAGTGGTTTCTTACATCATTTTGTTTTGTTTATTTGCTTCACACAAAGGCTTGTTACCTCTGTGATGGCAGTTTTTTATTATTCCCCATTGTTCTTCCACCCCTCCTTCCTGCCCATTTGCTAGTGCATTCCTTAGGCACTCACCCATTTTGGCAAAGTCAGCCCTCCTAAAGTCCAGTACTTTTGCCTTTGTATGGCTTGACTCAATTGCTGTTTTTATTGTGAACCATACAGTTTGATGGTCGCTAGTTCCCAGATGGCTACCCTCTTCTACATTTGTGATCCTCTCTTCATCCCCATTTGATAGAACCAGGTCTAAGATTGCTCCCTTTCGAGTGGGCTCCAGTACTAGTTGTCTTAGGCATGCCCACTGTAGGGCATCTAGAATAACCCCAATCTTCGAAGTGGCTGCTGCAACTGCACTCCAGTTAACATCTGGCATATTAAGATCACCCATCAGCAATATCTCCCCTTTTTCTGCCATTCTAAGTATACTTTCTATCATTTCCTTGTCCATTTCCTCCCCCTGAGAAGGGGGGTCTGTATACAACCCCTGTGCAGATTGTGGTGCCATTGCCGGTCTCCAAATTGACCCACAGTGCTTCTTCTCCTCCCTGTTTACCCTTTTGTTCTGTTGCTTTGATTCCTTCCCTTATGTAAAGAGCTACTCCTCCTCCTCTTTTACCCTCCCTGTCCCTCCTGTAGATAGTGTATCCTGGTATGTTTACGTCCCAGTCATGGTTTTGTGTGTACCATGTTTCTGTGACTGCCATGATATCCAGATGTTCCTCCTCCATCAAGGCCACTAATTCAGGAAGCTTGTTACTCAGACTACAGGCATTGGTACTCATTGCTCTCCATTTTTTGATGGCTTTACCTTCTGTTGCAGCATCCCCCACTGACCTTTCTACCTCGGTCTTTTTCTCATTTAGTACCCTGTTTTGTAGGGAGATGCTGGGATTTTCCTGCTGCTTATCAGTGCCTCCCCCCTTGACTAGTTGAAAAGCTTGCCAATGAAGCATTTAAACCAATTGCTCAAAAGATTTGTTCCTTCCTGGACAGATGCAGACCATCCTGCCAGTATAGGCTGGTGTCCTCCAGGTGGAACCCAGTCCCCAATGAAGCCAAACCCCTGTGCTCCACACCATTTTTTCAACCATTCATTAAACTGTGTGGTAAAGTACCTCGCCTCACTCATGCCATTGACAGGCAGCCTCTGAGAAGGATACTGTGTGTGCTACTTGTCTGGGCCCTCCCCACCTCTACAAAGTCCTTCTGCACTGCTCTAATCTCCTGATGAGCCAAGTCATTTGTCCCTAGGTGGACAATGACGCCCAGCCCAGACTCTCGGCAGCTGTTCTCATGATCCTGAGGATGCGCTTCCTGTCCCTCCAAGTCATGGCACCAGGAAGGCACCTTACTTCAGTTTTCCCTGCTCCCCCCAGTTCTATCCCCCTAATAATTGAGTCCCCCACCAGGAGCTGCTTCCTTTCCTTGTGGTGTCCTCTGCCTCCTTCCTGTGGGCCTCCCTTGTGACAGTTGTCCTCGGCCTCCTTAGTCTCCTCTGTGGGTGCATCCATAGGGGAGCTATGCACCCCCAGAATGGTGTATGGATTGTGGAGTGGAACAACTGACTGGGTGTGCCTCTGTTCCACCATCCTCATCCTCCCTGAGCCCACTGTGGTCCAACTGCTGTGCTTTCTTCGCAATCTCTGAGATTGTGGTGGTGGCTCTGGTGCTCCCTGGATGGGGAAGGTTCCCTTCCTACCGTCCAATGTGGCCTGGGGGAAGGTTCTCTTACTACTGTCCAGTGTGGTCTAAAGACAGGCAACTTCCTCCCTCAGGGCAGAGAGTTGTCTGTAAATAGGGCAGCATCTCAGCCTCCAGAAAGACTCCCAGAAGACTGCTGCCCCACAGCCATTAGATTGCACTACTCCCCACATGTTTATCTACTTTTGTGTGTGTGTGTGTGTGTGTGTGTGTGATTGGTTTGTTATATAGAAATATATATATTATACAATGTATATGCTTATATTGTCAGTGCAGTGTGCTAGAGAGGATATGACAGTGATATGCACCTTGCACTCTTGAGGAAATGATGTCAGAACCCCAGGTATAAAGGAACTATTTCCAGGGGTGGGTGGGGTGAGGGTGGGAGGGGTTGAGCCTAAACTGTGCCCTCACAAAACAATCAGCTAAAAGCTCTGACCCACCACTGCGATGCGTACCTTCCTGTCAGCAAGATGCCCTACACAACAATTTGACAGAGAAAATACCTTGCTAATCAAACAGTGAAAAATCCAGACATTCAAGTCAGACACAGGTAAACCTCCCCAGCCCCAAAACAGCCTGTTGGTTTGTGCTCTGAAAGCAGTCAGACCCAAAATAAGTCAGCCGTGCTTTAAACTCTTCCTGCACTGAAAATCTTAAGAATTGGAACAAAAGTAAAGCTAGATCCACCTCCCTCTGTTGCTTGAAAGACTGTCTTTTCCTGATAATTCTAAGTTCCTTATTTCACATTTCAGTTAGAACTTGGAAGTAGCCTCCACCTGCAGAATATCTGCTTCAAACCAAAGACAATTGTAAGGTTCACCTCCCTCTGTTGTGAGCACAACTCGCTTTCTTGCAAATCCTATGTTCAGTATTGCAGCTTCCAGCCAGAGGTAGTTTCACTTAAAAAATGTTGTCTGTATTCATTGTGGGATTGTGTGTCTTGGGAGGTGGAGCATCATAGATGATGCATTTTTGGAGCAGAACTTCTGTATAAGTGTCGAATTGCACAGTACCTTGCACCTCAGTGATAAAGTAGGGGACATTAGAGGATGGAGGCACATAAAGACAATTTATTTTGGAAAGGGGCAGGAGAAAAGAGTTGTTAGTGTGGTGGTGTTGGTTTATTTGGGGCAAAGGAAGATGGGTTATTGTTAATCACATATGGGTGTAGGAGTTGCATGGTCTCAGTCTTGGGAGCCCCAATGGTCCCCAGATGCCCATTGGTACCCACTTGGTGCCATACTTCTAGGATTTGGGACCAGTCACAAGCACCCTGTCCCCCCAACTGTTCCTTAAACTTTTCACTGGGGCTTCTGATAGCCCCCAAGATTCCAGAAGAAGCAACAGCAGTACAGGGCTGAATTCTGTGAATCACGGAAACCACCCAATTAAACATCAGTAGTGGGTTCAAAACTGAATCTCCAGGTTCACAAATCTCCATTCTAGGGTATCTCTAAAAAGAAACAAACCAGCACTAAATGGATAAAAATAACCACTAGTTCAAGCTGACATTTTGGAAAAATGCAATAGATCAATGGCTGTTCTATAACTTAACTCTGTTCTGCAAATTAATTGCACCATTTCTAGATAGACAGATAGACAGACAGACAAACAGACAGACAGAGAGATGGATGTCACATTTTGGGGTCTGGTTATAATTTGCCTGTCCAACCCATTAGTGATAGGGAAATTAAACCACATGTCTGTATTAACATGTGGGTTAAAGTGCATATACTGTATTGTATGCTAGCATGTGGAGTTCAGGTTGTTTTGATTACGAAATTTAAGATTTCGATTTCCTGATCTCTAAATCAGAATGTAAGTACTCTGGACTGCAAGTCTTGTTTGCATGTTTCATTCTGTAAATGATGTATTGCAGGAGTGCAACAGATTCAAACTGAAGTCCGAAAACAGGTGGCTCTATTCCTCACAAAACGGGGTGAGAACTAGCAGGGACAGTAGAGCTGTCATTTGAATAAGGTATTCATCCATGGTGAAGTCAGGTTATTTTCAAGTGCAGTAACACTAGCAGCTTCTTTCTGTAGGCTTTCAGTCTGTTGAATGGAGATCTTCACTGTGTGGGGGAGGATTATGATTCTTTTGCTCTGGTATTCTTTACTCAGTTATTATAGCAAATGCATACAATCAATATTAAATCCTTTGGAAGAGTAAAAGGAAGGAAAATTGACTTGAAAAAGCAGAGTTCTCTAGTCAAACTCTCAGGCATGTTACTATATGCTCAAGTAACCTTTGACTGTATAGCCAGAGACAGCTTTGCCAGGCTGTACTTTCATCTATAAAGTGGTGTGGAACTGGTAACCTTCAATAGCTCATTTGCATTCGAAAGCTGGAAGGCTGGCTTGAAGTCTGACCAGCTCTCCAGAATACAACAGAATGCATGCCACTCCGCAGTGACCTGTGTAATAGAAATGTGCTTTCTCTTTCAAAGGCTGTGGAAAATGATGGACAGTAATGATGGTGAGAGGAAGCCTTCTCTTTTCTTCTTCCTCAACAAGTGACTGTTCCAAGAATTTACAGGTCAGACATGGAACAGATTGTTTTAAGATTGCTGTGAGGCACAAATGGAGGTGGGGTTGACACTGTCAGGACTCAGTGTCTCCATCATAAGAATGAGTACCTCCCCCCCCATCACTTGCAGGTCGAGTCTTAGTTTATACCATTAGCACTCTGTAATGAAATCTAACCTGGGTGACTGAAGGAAGAGGCCACAGATGTACTTTTCAAATGACAAGGCTGGGCCACTACCCAAATCCTACGTTGGGGGGGGTAATATTTTTTAATTCCATTTTTGACATTGCTGTGAGTAAATAAATGTTCTGTTTGTTGCAGATGATGAAAACAACTCAATGCCAGAATCCTGGGGCTTTATTTTACTGGACATGGAAGAAACAAGTTCTTAACTTGAAAGAGTTATCTGCAGAGGAAGAACACACATATACACTACAGCTAGTCAGTATGCAAGGCAATAGCTTGCAGTAAGTGACATGTCACAAAATACTGCATGACAAAAAGTGTTAATTGCTATTGAATTACACTGTTCCCTGCAGCATACGGCAGCAGTTTGCAGTAATTCTGTAAAGTACTTCTTGCATCCTGGCTAGCACCACTGTAGCAACATAGAAACCAAAATTGTCAGCAGATAAGGACAGCTTGGCCCACCCAGTCTACCCAGTTTTCCCCTGCCTATACAGCCACTGCAGACCCTACCTGATCTCCAGCTACTTCCCCACTCTGTTTTCCTACTAAGATTCCATTATATCCGTCCCATGCATGCTTGATACCATCCACTGTTTGCACTTCTCCTACCTCCACTTGAAGAATGGCAGTATAGCCTAGAGGTTAGAGTAACACACTGTGAATGATCTTGGTATGTCCAGCAGACCTGGTTTGATTCCCACATCAACTTACATTCTGTGTGAGTTTGAGCCAAGTCAATTAACCACCCCAGTGCTCATGGGCTGCCCCTGAAAATAGACACTTATGTCTAGTGGGCTTTACCTAGCTGCCAAAAGAATAACAAAAAGAATATATGACTGTTCCAGGCATCCACCACTCTTTCAGTGAAGAAGTACTTCCTCACACCCATCCTAAATTTTCCCACTTCCAGCTTCATTGCATGCCCTTCTGTCCTGGTGCACCTTCTCTTCTGAAAAATACCTCCCTCCTGCACCTAGTTCACCCATGTGAGGTACATATTGGTCTCTATCATGTCCCCGTCATTCCTCTCATCCAGGGTATACCTACTGTGACCGCTCAGTCTTTCCTCATAAGGTTTATGATGCAACCCTTGCACCATTTTAGTTGCCCTACTCTAGACAGCCCCTACCCTGTCTATGTTCTTCCAGACATGTGGTCTTCAGAACTGGACACAGTACCTCAAGTGGGGTCTCACCAATGACTGATACACTGATAACAACACATCTCTCATTCTCTTTCCTTCTGCTTGTGATTCTCATCCCTATGCACCCAAGCATCCTGCTGGCCCTGCCACTGCCTTGTTGCACTGCTCTGCTACCATGTATTCATCAAATATGATAACCCCAAGTTCACTTTCCTGACTTTTGTGCTAATATAGTTTTTTATTAAGAATTTTTTATCAGTGTCTACAATATGAAGTATTGTACAGTAGGCTTAATACAGTTTGGCAGAAGTTTTACATAATACCACACTCTTTCCTGCTTTGTGACCATCAGTGCTTCTCCCCCCATTTCATACACTGCCGCAGGTTTCTGGGCTCTTGCATGATTTTGAACTTTTTGCATTGAACCCCAGCTGCCATACCATCACCCAGTCCTGGAGTTTTGTCAGATTCCAACTCATTCTTTCTACCCCTTTGGGGTACCTACCCTATTGCAGATCTTGGTGTCATCTGCAAAGAGGCATACCTTCCCTTCCAGCTTGTCTGCAGTGTTGCTTAAGAAGACATTGAAGAAGACTGGTCCCAGCACTGAGCCCTGAGGTGACCCGCTGGTCACTCTCACCTCATTAGAGTGGGGACCATTTGCCACTACCTTCTGTCACCCATCCATCAACCACTTCATGACCAGTTTACCATCTTGGGTCCCCCTTCAAACTGCCCAGTTTCCTTATAAGCCATGTATGTAGCATGGTGTTGAAGGCCTTGCTGAAATTTAAGAAGTCCATTTTCACCAGTCCACCCTCATTTGTAGTGGAGAAAAGTGAAAAATTGAAAGGTACTTGCATCCTGCTTCCTGGCTCTTCCTGTATACCATACACATGTGTACCCTGACCAAAGGTGAATACAAATTAAGTAATATTTTAGTCTTCAGATTATATTCTGAATACAGGATTTTGATTATGTGTGTGGTGGGCAAGGTGATGGAAGGCATTGTCAAGGAGAAGCTGGGGGGACCTGCAAAAGTCAGGGTGCCTGGACAATAGACAGCATGGATTCATCCCAGGGAAATCATGTCAGACAAACCTTGTGGAGTTCTATGACTGGGTTATGAGTGCCTTGGACCTGGGTAGACCAGTGGATGTCCTCTTTCTAGACTTCAGCAAGGCATTTGATTCTGTTCCTCACGAGGGCCTGTTGGATAAGCTGAGAGAAATGGGGGGTGGGGAACCAGCCGATCAGATGGATAGACAATTGGCTCCAGGACCAGACCCAGAGGGTTGTAGTTGGTGGGATAGTCTCATCCCCAAGAAGGGTAATTAGTGGGGTCCCACAGGGATCAGTCTTTGGGCCCCTCCTGTTCAACGCCTATGTCTCTGACATAAGGACAGGTATCAGGAGTGAGATGAGTCTCTTTGCAGATGACTCAAAACTGGGGGCAGTGGTGTATGGGGAGGAGGGGAGGGTGGCCCTACAGGGGGACCTGAAGGCTCTGGAAAGATGGTCTTGAAAGTGGAAGCTGAGGTTCAATGCAGGGAAATGCAAGGTACTGCACCTGAGGGCCAGAAACCCGGACCAAGTGTACACACGGGGGGGGGATGCTACAAGTCTCGATGGCTGAGAAGGACCTGGGGGTGGTGGTGGATGTCCAGATGAACAACTCAGAGACTTGTAGGAGGCAGCAGCCAAGGACAACAGGATGCTGAGATGCATCGCTAGGGGGATCACCTCCAGAAGGAGGGAAGTGATATTCCTTTTGTATAACTGCTTGGTGAGGCCACACCTCAAGTGCTGCATGCAGTTTTGGAGGCCACACTTAAAGAGAGACATTAAACTCCTGGAGAGGGTCCAGAGGAGGGCACCCAAAATGATTTGGGGCTTGGGGGACAGGACCTATGGGGAGAGGCTCGAAGAGCTAAATATGTACACATTGGAAGAGAGAAGGGACCAGGGGGACATGATAGAGGTCTTCAAGTACATGAAAGGGGTAAATAGGGGAGGAGCAGTCAGGGTGCTTCAAAGGAAGGAGGAGGGGGCAACTAGATGGCATGGGTAGAAGCTGGAGGGGGAAGATTCAGGGGAGAAAGGAGGAGGTGCTACTTCACTGAGATGGTGGTGGAGCCATGGAATGCGCTGCCCAGGGGGCTGGTGGAGGCAGAGACAGTGGAGGGATTCAAGAGGTGGTGGGACAGGTACAGGGGAAGGGTTCTGGAAGCAAAATCCAGTGCAGTGAGAATATGCAGAACTGGGAAGGGAAAAGCCAGAGAAGGCGAGCGGGGCAGCAAGGTCAGCTCTCAGAGTGGGGGCTGACCAAACAAGCAGACATGAAAGACCGTTAGGCCTATTCTGATGGCATTTTAGTATGTTAGTATGGTTCTTTGAATTTATCGTCATGGTGGCATAGGTCAGGAAGCATAAGAGAAGTTACAAAATTCACAAGAAGCATTTGATTATTATCAATAACAATAAGATAGAAAAAAAAATTAAATTGTACAAGCTAGCTCTTCATAAAGGCAGTAAAAACAAAAAAGGACCTCCATCTGAATCTGTCTCTGGAAAAGCATTGCTCTGATTAAATCAGATGTTTTTGCCTAGCAGTTCATACTTTGCATTCTGTTGTTGTAAGTTACATCTCCTGTTTTTCAGAAAAATATCTCAAAACTTTGTCAGTTTCCTTTGTGAAGCCAGCCTGAAGAGCACATCTAGTCTTAACAGGTGCAACAAAATAATACATTTTGTCCCAGAGCTTTCCTCTTGGCAATCCTGTAAACAAGCCTTTGGAGGTCAAAATGCATCTCAAGGGGTACCAGGTCAATATGTTGTAGAGAGAATGCTGCAGGGTAAAACAGCTCAGCAGTAATAGCGTGTAGAAGAACAGCTACAGGGTACACAATGCTGCATGATACAAATAGCGTGGAGCAGTAGCAGTGACCCTGTAGCTGTTTCTGGATAGCTCTGCTGCAGAGGGTAAGAGTTCTGCTGGAAGAGGGTCCACTGAGCAGCTGTCATGGCTCAGGGAGTAGAGCCATTGGCACTGGAGGACAATGGAGTGGCTGTGGACTGGGGCTCTATTCCTGGTCCCAGATTAGGTTAATTAATTTGTTTTCTTGTCTTTTGTGTGGTTCTCCAAAGTTCCACCCTGTCCCCAAGTTGCTCCCCCAGAGGAGGCTATTTTATTAGGGTGGGGTTTGGTGGCGCAGCCACCCATGATGGGGGGACAGAGGGCAGACCCCCCATAGAAAACAAGTATTTTAGTGTTTTTATTTTTGTTGCTGCACTAGGGGAATCTTTGGAAGTCATTTCTAAATTCAAATACTTGGGCATCTTGTTAGGTAATAAGCTCTCATTTAATGACCACATTGAAGAACTATCCAGGAGGCTTAAAGTAAGATTAGGATTCTGTTTTAGAAATAAGTCTCTATTCCCCCTTGAGATATGCTCTTGGCTTATACAGGCCACTTTCCTTCCCCTACTCGATTACGGTGACATAATATACACTACAGCTTCTACTTCAAGCCTAAGCAAGCTGGATGTACTTTATCATCATGCGTTACTATTCATTACCAACTGCCCCTACCATGCTCACCACCATGACTTGTATGCAGCTGTTGGTTGGACATCACTCACCACTAGACGCCTGCTCCATGCTGGTCTTTGGACCCTTAAGTTGCTCTTGCAGATATTACCACGCTACCTAACATCACTAATCAGCATTTCCCGCAGTCCATAATCCATTAGAAAAACTGACTTTGTCTTGCTCAAAGTACCTAGGACTCATACCTCCTTTGGCAGACATGCTACTTCTTATGCCCTCCCTTCTACATGGAATCAGCTATAATCAATACTAAAATTAACTAGCACTGTCTCTGTCAACTTCTTCAGAGTGCTAATTGTATCTAAAATAAAATAAATTTGTAACTGCCACTAAGCCCCCTTTTTTTTAATTCAGTATACTTTATTATTTTCCATCATATAACATCATGATAACAACAGTACAGGAATACAATAAAGAGTATCCAGACATAATCTATCCAGTGTTTCAACTGTATCCCTTATTAAGTGTTCCAACATAAACCCATTCTTCTCTTTAACAAAACCCCACCCCCACCATCCCTACTATAATCCCCTACTAAGCCCCCTTAATCCTTATGTCTGTTCCTTTCTACTGTTTCTGATGGGCCTTGCCGTACTGAGTCCTTTGTACCTCAGTCTACTGTATCCCTCGCTAATCTACTCCTTCCCCCTACCCTGCCCACCCTTATTATTGTTTCCCTCTCCTAGTTCTTCACCTCTTTTTGTTTATCTAATGCATCATACAACAACAAAGTGCTTAAACTCATCTGATATTGTCTGTCTCATAAGTGTACACTTAAATGTAACCTTGTATCCTAGTATTTTGACATGAATTACCTTACTAGTGCATTGTGTTCACTCTGTATATTTGTGTATCAATATTATGTATTGTACAATGTGCCATGGCATGTGTATGACCTTCAGGACCTCCTTGTGAATGAGTTTGCTCAATGGAGTTTTCATGCAATAAACCTGAAACTTGAAAAGTATGGTATAGTGCTGTGCTGTTTTTGTATGCAACAACGTGGCCCCATGCCATCTCAAGGTCATCCCCTGTGTTCCAGATTGATATCTTTTCCAATAAATCCAAATAACTTTCTGCAATCAAATCAACAATATAATTTTACACATTTGCAAACCAATCAATCCCCGTTTTGCATAAAGATTGTCTGTATATCTATATCTCTGTCTGTCTGTGTACCTATCTATCTATCTATCTATCTATCCATCTATCTATCTATCTATCTATCTATCTTAAGGGTTGAGTAGGCTGTTTAATGTTAAACCCCGGTTTTTGCACTTTAATAACATTGCAGTCATTTAACAGATTGGCATGAAAGTTTGCACATTCCATTGGAATGCCAAGGTCTCATGATATGCCAAGTTTTGTTCTGAGCGGATATGTGTATTCTGAGATTCAGGCAGTGCAAAATGCGTACAAATCAGTTTTTTATTCTATTTGTTGTTGTCCTCCAGTGTCCAAATGATTTGGAATTTTGGTCTGAAATGTTTAGAGTAGAAAGTGCCTGGCCCAGAATATTGCCTTTCACTGGTTTGGTGACAACATATTAATAAAGTTATTACATTTTATAATTTGGGTTCTGAGGATGCTTAGTAGGCACTTCAGGGTAGATGTTCAAAACAAAAAAATGCTTTGGCCATATGAAAAAAGAACCCTTTTTTATATGGGCCCAGTCCTTTTTTGGGGGGAAAAATCCCTTTTTGCATGACTGCCATGTTGTTATTGCTTTCCCCAAAATAAAGTTTCAAAGACCCACAAAAATAACATCCTGCAGAGAGACCAACACATGTATCTTGCTCATCAGGACCCTGCTAGGTGGATTCTGAACTTAGTTGTTGCACACATGACCCCCAGATGTGTTTCTTCTTCATTTTACACCCTTTTTCATGAGTGTCTTCCACTTTTTTCATATGGCCATACAAAAAGGAATTTGGACACATGAACAAGGATCCGTTTATTCTTTTTTCGATTAAAGGGATAATTTTTTGTATTCAATGTTTGTTCATATGAAAAAGGATCCCTTCATATGGAAAAAGATTCTGAACTTAGTTTTTTCCCCCAATTCTTTTTCGTTTGAAGCAATACTTTTTTGTATGCTTTTTTGTTCATATGAAAAAGGATCCCTTAATATGGACAAATAATTTGGATTTAGTTTTTTTACACATTTCAACGTCAACAGACCATAAACCCCTCAGTATTTGGACTTAAGTGACAATCTATATATCATATAAAAGGTTTTCATGAGTACTGCAAGAATAAGACATACCCCCTGCCAAATAAAATGTCTAGGGGCTATGTAAAAAACCAAAAAACATAAAAAAAATGCAATTTTCCATATGACAACATTGGAAGTTTAAGAAGCCATAACTCCCTCAATATTTGGACTTAAGGGACCATCTGTATATCAAAACAAAGCACAAACTCCAAAATGCTGTGTGCTCAGTGATAGCAGAGTTGGGTGCAGGACAAAATGGTTGCTAGTCCCCGCTATAAAGTGAATTCCAAGGTAGTCCTGCACTCCATGTGCAATTGAACCCAATAGACACTTTCAATTTGATTCAAAGATATTTATTGCAAAAAGGCTCAAATACAGAAAAGTGTGCTGCTGCTACAGTGAGGTGTGCCCACAATCAAACTAACTCCCCAACACTTCAACTAATGGTGTGGTCTTTGGGTCCTCATCCTTGGTCAAAGCACTGGGGGGTTAGTTTGACTGTGGGAACACCTCACTGTAGGAGCAGCACACTTTGTTGTATTTGAAACTTTTTGCAATAAATATCTTTGGATCAAATTGAAAGTGTCTATTGGGTTCAATTGCACATGTAGTGCAGGACTACCTTGCAATTCAATTTATATATCAAAACAAAGGTCTGAATCAGTACTGCAACAATAATACATCATCCCCCGAAATGTAGTGGCCATATTAAAAAGCACAACAATAACAACATGCAAATTCACGTAGGAGAACATTGGAACTTTCAGAAGCCATAACTCCTTCAATATTTGGACTTAAGGGACAATCTATATATCAATACAAAGGTGTCAATGAGTACTATAAGGATAACACATACACCCCCAATGATTTAGGGTCAATGTAAAAAATTCATAAAAAATACAAAATGCAATTTCCCATAGTATAACATTGGAGGTTTAACAAGTCATAGAACACAGGAAAGAAATTGCTGATTTGGCACAAATGCAAGTGCATGGTCAAGGGGGCCCTGCACTTCCACAGCAATACACATGTACACATCTATGGGGGGGGGCACAGGATCTGGAGGGCTCTGGGCTCCATAGGAAAATGAGAATATGATTATACTATCTCAAAAAGTAAGAAAATTAATTGCAAATATATTTACAAAACAGTCTCAGCACACCACGATGTACACAAATAAAAACTCTCCAAACAGAGGCTGTTATAAATGTAAAGATTTACTTACAAACTTGAAGTGTGTAAGTAAATCATTACATTTATAAGATCCTCTGTTTAGAGAGTTTTTATTTGTGTCCACCGTGGTGTGCCAAGACTGTTATGTAAATCTATTGAATTGTCTCTGAGCACCCATCCCTCTGTATGGCTCTATTTAGCCATTCTTCATAGCAAAAAGCTTTGTTAATGCACTAGTTAAGGTTAAACTGACAAAATGTGGCATTGGGGATTCCAACCCTAACACCTCACTCACACCCAGAAGGCTGGAGCAGGAGAAACCATTATGGTTTGAGCTTTTCTGCATTTTTGAAAATCAGGAGTAAGGTGTGCCTTGAGGTTGTCAGCCCTTACGCTCACCCCATTCTCATGTAATCTACACATCTTTGCTGCTTTAGTGAGATTTAGGGTTAACAACCCCAAGGCACACCCAACGCCTGATTTGTGAAGAAGCAGGTGAGATCAAACCATTATGGTTCCTCCTCTTCCTGCCTGAAGGGTGGGGTATTAGAGTTTGAAACCTTAACAACACATTTCCCTACTTTTGTTTGTTTAACCCTATCATAGAATCACAGAACTCATTTGGCAGAAAAGGACCTCTTGGCCCATCTAGTCTGCCTTCCCACTCAAATAATCCTCCATCCCTCCTCTTAAAGCTCCCACCCTTACTCCCTGTTGTCCCATGTGCCTGTCCCATGCTCCCTTGAAGCCTGACACAGTCTTGGTCCTCACCACCTCTTTTGGAAGCCTGTTCCAGGCCTCTACCACCCTCTCAGTGAAGAACTGCCTTCTCACATTGCCTCTGTAGTTTCTCCCTCTGTAGTCTCAGACCATGCTCCCTTGTTATGATGCCTACTTCCTGTTAAATAATCACCCTGGGTCTACTTTGTCCCTTGCACTATCTTGGTTGCTCTTTTCTGAACCCTTTTGATCAACTCTATGTCTTCGCACAGGTATGGCCCCCAGAATTTGACTCCGTGTTCAAGGAGCGGTGTCACCATGGCTTATACAAGGCCATCAGGACCTCCCTCCTTCTGTTAGTGATTCCCTTGCTGATACTAGCCAGCATCCCACATGCCCAGGCCACCTCCTTGGTGCACAGCTTCCACACCTTGAGGTCACTGGAGACTACTATTCCCAGATCCCTCTCTTGCTCTGTAACCCTAACTTTTTCCCTCACCAGGTGTTTCTTGCCCTTGGGTTTCTGTTCCCCAGGTGCATAACTGCACACTTCTTGATGTTGAATTTTAGTTGCCAGGTCTCCATCCACCCCTGTAGTGTCCTCAGGTCCTAACTCATGTCTTCAATGCCCCCTGCAGGGTCCACGCTATTTCAGATTTTCATATCATCTGCAAAAAGGGCTGCATGGCCCTTTAGTCTGTCTGCTATATCGCATATACGAACATATGAAATTTGCCAGCAGATAAAGGCCTAGAGGTCTATCAAGTCTGCTCGAATGTGCAGCTAGCACCCCTTATTCTGCAGCTGCCCCTCCCTTCCACCCTTCCCCTTCATTAACTCTCCCCCTTGTCCTGTCCCATCCTCGTTTGAAGCAGTCCACTGTTCTACTGCATACCACTTCAGCAGTAACGCATCCAGCCACCACCCTCTCTGTAAAAAGTGTCTCCTCATCTCCCTCCTGAACCTTCCTACTCCAGTCTCATATCATGGCCCTGGTGGCCCTCCCTTCCCTTACTTTGAACAGCCCCTCTGTACCCGTCTTGTTTATTCCTTTCATGTATTTAAAGGTTTCAATCATGTCACCCCTGTCTCTCCTCTCCTCCAGTGAGTACATGTTCAACTCCTTCAACCGCCTCTCGTATGATAAGTCCCCCAGCCCCTTGACCATCTTTGTCGCTCTGTGCTGCAGCCCCTCCAGTAACTTAATGCCCCTCTTCAGATATGGACTCCAGTACTGCACGCAGTACTCCAGGTGTGGTCTAACTAATGACCTATACAGTGTCAGAATCACCTCCTCCCTCCTCGAGGATATACCCCTTGCAATACAACCCAGTATTTTGTTGGCCTTTGCAGCTGCCTTCCTACATTGTGCTGAGTTGTTCATTGACCCTGTAATGAGCACACCCAGATCCTTCTCCTCCTCTGTCTGGGCTAGCTGCACTCCCCTAGCTGTAACTCCTCTTTGGGTTCTTCATCCCAAAATGCAGCACCTTGCACTTTTGGCATTAAAGCCCAGTTGCCAGGTGTCTGACCAGGTTTCAAGCTTTACCAGATCATCCTGCAACCTACCATCCCCTAGGTCATCCACCACCGTGCCTACCTTGGTATCATCAGCAAACAGACTGATCTTGCTCTTGATGTCCCATGATATGTCTGCAATGAATATCCCAAACAACACTGGTCCCAACACTGAGCCCTGTGGAACACCGCTCGTCACTGCCCTTGGGTGTGAGGCTCCCCACCACCACCACCCTCTGTTGCCTTCCCTGCAGCCAGTTTCCTACCCATCTCACCAGTTTGTACCCGCCCTGTGCCTACTAACTTCCTTCCCAGCCTTCCATGTGGCACTGGGTCAGATGCCTTACTGAAGTCAGATACAGGACATCCACTGCATGGCCCCTGTCCAGTTGCCTAGTTACCAGTCATGAGAACTCGACCAGGTTGGTTTGGCAGGATCTGCCATGTATGAAGCCATGCTGTCTGCTGTCCAGTAGTTCTTTGGCCTGTAGGAGGGCCACCAGCCTCTCCTTCAGGATAGTCTCCATTAGCTTACCCATGATGGATGTGAGGCTCACTGGTCTGTAGTTTCCCGGTTCATCCTTGGGGCCACTCTTGTGGAGGGGCACCACATGAGCCATCCTCCAGTCCTCAGGTACACACCCTGTATGTAGTGAGGCATTAAATAGGTCTGCCAAAGGTCTCCATGATTTCCCCATCTGTCACCACTCCCCCCCCCACTTCTGCCATTTCTCCCACCTTGGGTGTCACCCCCCTCTTCTCTTTAGTAAATACTGAGCAGAAGTACTCATTTAGTACTTCCGCCTTATCGCACCCTGCTTCCACCCAACCCCCCTCCTTCCTAATCCTTACTATGTGGTCCTTACAGCTCCTTTTCTCCCTGATGTACTTAAAGAAGTCCTTCTCCCCCTTCTTAATTCCTTGTGCCAGCCTGAGTTCCGTAGATGCTTTGGCTCTCCTTAATGCCCTTGTCACCTCCTTAGATTCTGTCAAGTACTCCTCCCTGTCCTCCCCCTCCCTGTTTTCTTGTACTTCCTAAAAGCAGTTCTTTTCCTCCTTACGTTTTCCATGACCTCCTTGCTCAACCAGATTGCTTTCTTAGCCCTAGCCTTCTTGCTCTGGGCTTTGCAGCAGGTTTTGGTTGCCTCCACTATCCCCAGCTTTATGAGCTCCCACCTCTGGTTAGTGTCCATACTAGATTGAATTCTGGCCAGGTACCCTTTTACCACTTCCCCCATTCTCCCAAAGTCGGCCCTCCTGAAGTCCAGCACTACTGTGCCAGATTCCACTCCTTCCTTGCCCATCTCCAATGTGAGCCATACTGAGCGGTGGTCACTCCCTGACAGTGGTTCCTCCACTGTAAGTTCTCTCACAAAGTCCCCATTTGCCAGCACAAGGTCAAGGGTATTTCCTAACCTGGTTGGTTCACTGACCATTTGCAGCAGGAAGCTGTCTTGGAAGGCATCCAGCAGTACCTGCTCCCTTCTGTTCCTGGTTGTTGGGGTGCTCCAGTCCACTCCTGGCATGTTGAAGTCCCCCACAATCACCACACTACCCTTCTCGCAGGTCCTCCTGATCTGTCCCGCTAGTTCCCTGTCTAACTCCTCCGTCTGAGATGGTGGCCTGTACACCACTCCCATTCTAAGAATCCTATTCTTGGAATCCTGGATTTGCATCCAAAGTGACTCCGTACTACCCTCCTCCCTTCCTCCCTTACACACTTCAGTCCTTCCTTCACATATAGTACCACCCCCCCTCCTTTCCCAATCCTCTGTCCCTATGAAATAATCTGTGCCCTGGTACAGACAGGTCCCAGTCATTGTATTGGGTGGCCCATGTTTCAGTGATGACTGCAATGTCCACCTCTCCCTCTGCCATGAGAACCTGTAACTCTGCAATTTTTCCTCCCAGGCTCCTAGCATTAAGGGTAACCACCTTCCACCCTTTCCCCCCCTCCCTTGCTGCCCTCCTTTCCTAGCATCACCAACAGTACTTGCCATTTGTCTTTTGTCACTGTTATGGGGGGTAAGCTCATATGGTTTCCCAACCTGTGGTCTCTGCATATCTCTTCCCCAACTGCCACCCCCCACTCCTAGTTTAAATTCCCAACTTCCTCTATGTACTCCTCCATTCTCTGTTTCAACACTTTCTTTCCCTCCTCACTCAGGTGTAGTCTGTCCTTGGCATAGACACTACTGTCCTCCCAGGTCCCTCCCACCCCCAACAACCATACCCTTTAGCACACACCAGGTTCTTAGCCATCCATTAAATTCCTCTATTCTCAGTTTTCTTGTTGTGTTTGCCTTTCACACAGGAAGTATCTCTGAAAAAGTTACTGATCTTCCTGCCCCATCACATAATTGTGCTAGTTCCTCAATCCTCCTCTGGACTGTATCTACTGTCTTGTCATCCAGGTCGTTTGTCCCAAGATGTATAATTAAATGAGGCTTGTCCCTACCCCTTCTAGCATATTTCAGAACAGACTGTCCCACACTTTCCGCTGTCATTCCTGGCATGGTCTCCACCCAAATGCGACTATGCCTCTCCCCCTTGCTACCCCACCTAACTCCTCTTAGTATTGAGTCCCCCAGCACTAAGATTCCACCCCTCTTACTCCCTGCTTGCTTCCATTCATCTCCCTCTCTCATTTCCAGCTCCTCTTCTTCCTCCTGCACATTATTTCCTCCTTTTACTTCGTTGCAATTCTCCCAGCAGAACTCCCCCCTCCAGTTTGGTCCAGGCATTTATCAATTACTCCTCTAATTTCATCATTTCTCTCCTCCACCTTCTTCCTCTCTAGCAGTGCACAACTATTTTCTGAAGGTCCTTCACAAATGCCCACTCCCTCTCTCTTCATAGTAACCTGTTCTCTCCTTTCCACTCCATGACTTTTGCCACTTCTTCACCTCCCCTCACAAGTCCCTATCTCCTCCTTCCATTTGTCTTTTGTCTCCTGACCTGGTTTCCATGGCAATTGTTCTTCCTGGCCTGGGTCCCTTTGTCTCTGCTTCCCTTCTTCTGACCCTTTCCTCACCACTGTTGGCTTAAATCGCCCTCCCTCATCTCCCCTTCTTCCTCCCTCCAGTATTGGGCTAAATCCACCCCCAATCTGCCTTGCCTGTCTTAGTTCCTCCTGCAGACCCTCAATCTCCTTTCTAAGTTTTTCTATGTGGTTGCACACTAAACATCCTCCCACACTCCAGGCAATTTTTAGAAAGATTGGTGCGCTGTAGTTGTTGCAGCCTACCATCCTACCCATTACTGTCGTTGCCCACCAGCGACCCCCCACCCTTCCAGATGCAGGATACCAAACACTCCTCCAAGTCTCCCCTCTCCCTCCTCTATCAGTTCAAAACATTTTCTTTATTTCCTTTTCCTCCTTTGTTGCTCACGTTTAGATATATTGAGCAACTGCTTTTTATGTTCCTATCCTTCCTATCCACACTCAAAAACAGACTTTAAGTAGCCATTGCACAACCTTCTTCAAACTCTTACTCCTCCTTTCCCCAATGCAATATCAATACGAAGAAGTAATAATGAAAGCTCCTAGATTTGCATTTACTTCCCTTCCACTGAGAGAGCAGTCACCTCTTCACTTGCTGCTGTTCCTTTCCTGGATGTCTGCTTTTGCTATGACAGGTGCATATCCTTTGCCTGTTTGAGGAAGTGATGTCAGAATCCCTGGTATAAAGGAAATAATGGACCAAGGGTAGGACCAGCCCAAGTCTTCCAGAAACAATCAGACTATCCTCCAGGTGATGTCTAATCAATGACTTATACAGTGTCAGAATCACCTCCTCCCTCCTCGAAGATATATCCCTTGCAATGCAACCCAGCATTTTGTTGGCCTTTGCAACTGCCTTCCTACATGTGTCGAGTTGTTCATTGACCCTGTAATGAGCACCCCCAGATATTTCTCCTCCTCTGTCTGGGCTAGCTGCACTCCCCCAGCTGGTAACTCTTCCTTGGGTTCTTCATTCCAAAGTGCAGCACCTTGCACTTTTTGGCATTAAACCTCAGTTGCCAGGTGCCTGACCAGGTTTCAGGTTTTGCCAGATCATCCTGCAACCCCTGCCATCCCCCTAGGTTGTCCACCACTGCTCCTACCTTGGTATCATCAGCAAACAGACTGATCTTGCCTTTGATGTCCAATGATATGTCTGCATTGAATATCCCAAACAACACTGGTCCCAACACTGAGCCCTGTGGAACACCGCTCATCACTACTCTTGGGTGTAAGCACTCCCAACCCACCACCACCTTCTGTTACTTTCCCTGAAGCCAGTTCCCTACCCATCTCACTAGCTTTGCACTTGCCCTGTGTCTTCTAACTTACTTCCCAGCCTTCCATGCAGCACTGAGTCAAATGCCTTACTGAAGTCCAGATACAGGACATCCACTGCATGGCCCCTGTCCAGTTGCCTAATTACTCAGTCATAGAACTCCACCAGGCTGGTTTGGCAGGATCTGCCACATATGAAGCCATGCTGTATGTTGTCCTGTAGTCCTTTGGCCTCTAGGAGAGCCACTAGTCTCTCCTTCAGGATAGTTTCTATTTGCTCACCCATGATGGATGTGAGGCTCACTGGTCTGTAGTTCCCCGGTTCATCCTTGGGCCCACTCTTGAGGAGGGGCACCACATGAGTCATCCTCCAGTCCTGAGGTACACACCCCAAGTGTACTGAGGCATTAAATAGGTCTGCCAAAGGTCCCGCAAGGACCTCTGCCAGCTCCTTCAGTACCCTGGGGTGGATGCCATCTGGGTCTGGCACCTTGTCCACCCTCAGTGCCTTCAAACCCTCCAGTGCCATCATATTTGGCATGCACTCCACCCAAACTGCACTGTTTCTGCCCCTCCACTTGATACCCTTTATGATAGAATCATCAATCAGTAGCACCTTGCTCCCTCTTTTCTTCTGGATCACCTGTGTCACTGTTCTCCTTCCCCGAGATGCTGGTGTCTGTTCTACCTTCTTGTCCCCCATCTCTCACTCTCCATAATCCTTGCCTTGATCCTTAACCCCCTCCACCTTAGTAGCTTCACCCTTACCTTCCCTGATGACTTCTACCACTAGCTCTTTTGTCCTTGCCCCAGTCCTTCTCTCCCTTGTCCCTCTTTATGGCTATCCCCTACCAGTGAATTACTAGACATTAATTTTAATAAAGTGTGTTTAGCATTATTTGCTCACTGTACAGTGGTAATTTTGCACTTGGCTTGCGCAAGTAGTTTTGCACTATGAAATATGTTGTTTACATATGTACTGTCACGTTAATCATGTGATTTATTTAATTGTCATGTGATTGGATTTTTTTTATATATAAGGAGCAACTTCAATGGGGGCACTATCTTTGAAAAAGCCTCATTGTAGGTGAAATGTCAGAGCCTTTTTTGTTCCTATGTGGGCCAACTTAGTACACTGTATGTTCATCTGCACAGCAAGTGGAAAATAAATTGAATTTTTTCAAACAGCATACTGGTTGTCAGTTCAAAATATTTTCATTGCCTAAGGGGTAAGTGCTGTGACTGTAGATTGCTCATATCTGATTGTAGACACTGAGCACCCTGTTCCTCTTAGTGTGGCTCTGTAGTTGATTTATATAATTACGAGACAGCCTCAAAGAGTAGGTAGACTCTTCTAGCTTCTTTTCATTGTGATCATCTAGCTCAGAGCCACCCTGTGTCCCCTTCTGCCCTCCATGTTGCTTCACTTCTTTCTTCTATCATACTGTTTCTTTTGCTTCCCCATGCAGACTCCTTACTGGCCCCTTTCTCCCTGGGTACCATCCTTCCTCATTTCTTCCCCCTTTTTCTCCTATACCATGTACACCCCACTCCCAGCTTCCCTTTCCCCATTTTCCTTTGCACCTTTGTTAGTCCCAGTACCCCTCCCCCAGTGCCCCTCATTTATTCCCTCCTTCTCCTTTCAGCCCACTCTTAATGATCCTCCTGCTTCTTCCGAGACTCTTTCCACCATGGTGTCGGCCAGTGGTGAATACCTATTTGAGACTGGAATTCTCCTAGCATACTGCCTTCCAGTGTCCCCTTCCAGTGAGTTAAGCCCCCCTGGAGCCCTTGAAATCCGACTTCCATCACTACCAGCAGTCCCCACTCTCTGCCAACCTTCACCCTCCTTCCTGTCCAGTCTCAAAACACTTCTCCTGTTCTGCCCCTGGGTCTGGTCAATCTTGCACAGGTCCAGCTAGCCCCCAACCCCCCTGTTCCCACATTCACAGCCACCCTCCTCCCCATCTATTTTTATCTATGTACCTTTCAACCCCTACACTCATACCCTTCATCCACCTGTCCACTTTGTCCCTGAGCCTGCTCACCTCAGCTGCTAATTCCATTAACCTGGTACATAATGGATAGCATCTCAGCCTTCACAGTGTATTCATGGCAATCACAGCTCCACAGCCACTGCATCCCCCTAGTCTGCCCAGCTCCATCCAGAGGCCGAAGACCCCCTTCTCATCCAGTATTGACCCTTCTCAGGCTGGCCTTCCCTTCCTGGATCTACAGAGAGTGTATCCCTCCCCACATACCAATGCCCCTTCCCATGTTCCCAACTTGGTACAGCCATTTCGCCCTGGTTGCCTCAGGAGACAAATTAAATAGTAAAACAGCACAAGGGTAATGTCAGTTGCCTAGAGATGCCCTTTAGGTAGGAAAAATCAGTAAGTAAATTAAGTCAAAACAAAATAGTGCAGTAGAGATCTAGCTACACATTAGTAAGAAGCCAGTTTTAAACACTCAGGTGCTTTAAGATGATGTGGGTTTGGAAACGTCAGTTAGTAAACCTAGTCAAAAACAAAATGCAGTAGAGAGCTAGCTGCAAGCTAGTTGGAAGCCATTTAGAAGGCTCAGGTGCTTTAAACCTTGGGGCTTTGATGGTCATGGGTTTTGTCCTACCTTCTGACTGGACTTTTTATCGAGGTTCCACCCTCTTCTCAATCTAACCTATCCTCTCTTCATAGCCTGAGCATTTAATAGTGCGCAGGAGTGGGGAATAGGTGGGAGGGCATTCAACTCCTGTAGCTGTTCTTTATGTGGTTGTGGCCGGGCTCTGGCTTTTAAGCTGAGCTGCACTGTCCAAATTTCATGCTGCTGCAGCTGATTGGCCTATTAAGCTGGATCCTACTCCCCTCTGCCACTGATGTGGCTGTCTATCCCCACTGATTGCCTTTGTTTTAACAACCACCAAAGCAGCTCTCTTCAATGGCTCCCATTGACTATGGTCCCCAACAGAGCTGAACTTAATGTGGTTGAGGCTGGGCTCTGGCTAGTGCATTAACACATTTTTTGCAATGAATATCTATCTATCTATCTATCTATCTATCTATCTATCTATCTATCTATCTATCATCTATCTTTAGTTTTTAACCACACAGAAGCAAGGGAAGAAGACAAGAGTAGAAACAGCAAGTGAAGGAAGGGGGATAATAGGGGTGAAATTGTGGGATCTTCAGAGGGGCCAATTCCTAGGTGCCACAGGGAAAATGTGATTGTGCAATCAGACAGGCAAGAGACGGACAAGTGGCAGAATAAGACAGGACAAAATATATTTTTGGTAACCGGGTAAAGCCCACTAGACACAAATACCTCTTTTCAGGGGCAACCTGGGAGCACTGGGCAGTTAAGTGACTTGCTCAGAGTCACACAGTATGCAAGTGGAGGTTGTCAGAATCAAACCAAGGTCTGGTCTGCTGGATGTACTAACCTCATTCTCAGCTCATTACTCTAACCTCTAGGCTATATTGCCAGCCAGATATCCTTGCATTTAACTCTGTCTGCATAACAAATGGGACAGGATCTTACCCAACCCTGTTACATTTATTTATTTATTTATTTCATTTTTGTTAACTGGGTAGGTACACTAGCCATGAAATGACTATTTTCAGGCACAACCTGGCAAAGTACAAGAATCAAAGACAGGAACATAGCATGAAGACAATCAAATTACAATAGCATAGGTCAAAACAGTTAGTGGTAATGAATACATGAGCCAGGACAATAACAATAAATGCAATTCACATAAAATGTTTAGGCAGAGAAAACCTACACAGCCTAGGAAGAGATGCCTCAACATAGCAGAAAAGAAATATTGTTAAAATTAGTCACAACAATGAAGATTCAAATAGGCAGTGAAACAAGGCAAGGGCAAATTCCTGACTGGGCAGGATGCATTATCACGGCCTTTGAAACAAGACTCAGATTCATGACTCTAGAATTCAGAATGACTATAATATTTGAATACTAAAGAAAGTTTCAGGTTTCTATTATTCAAAATTATACATCTGAATATAAATGAGTTTCTAATTTTGAATTACTTACAGAACAAATCCCTGGACTTGTGGGGACACCATAGACTGTTTCTTAAGCTGTGGGGTAATAGTTTTCAGAGATCCTTCTGGTGACTGCTGTCTCTTCTACATGCACCTCTCTGGCTTGTGGGATGAGGCTTCTAGACTCCAGACTGAGTTGGTTAAGATTCAGGGGACCTCGTCACCCACACACGGCAAGTCTGACACTGTTACCCCAGAGGATGCCAGGTAGGAGGAATGGTTAGATTACAGTGGACTCTGGAAGCGTGAGAGTGGTGGGTCAGAGGCAGATTCCTTAACCAATAACACTACTAAATACCTATGCTGCTCTGGTGAGGTGAGACTGCCAGGAGGAGGCACCTGTGGTAGTGGCCAGGAAAGATGTGGGGGATCTCTGGAGTGGAGACCCCAAGGAGGGAGAGAAAAGAACCCCAGAGGAGCAGAAAGCAACTTCTGGTGGGGGACTCTATTGTGAAGAGGACAGATCTGGGAGCAGGAAAGGGTGGAGAGGGTGGTTAGGTGCTTACATGGCACCATAGCCCAGAGGGATGGGAAGCAGATTCAGAGGATCACTAGGGCAGCAGTATGCAAGGCAGAGTTAGATGTTATTTTCCACCTGGGGACTAATGATCTGACTTGGAAAGGGGCTGGGAGAGTGTGGGGAAGTTCAAGGAGTTGGGGAGGGATCACAGACAGGTAGTACACTCAGTACCTTTCACACAGGTGCTGCCTCTCTAAGATGGAGGGTGGACAAGAGGGATCTCCGAAGCAGGACCTTCAACTCATTGTTGAAGGAATGGTGTAGAAAGGAGGGGGTTCAGCTACATTGGAAAATGGGGAATCACCTGGAAAGATAAAGGTCTTTACAGGGGTGATGGCCTGAATCCATCTGGGGGGAACTGCAGTCCTCAGTGGGTAGTCTAGATGTACTTTGATGAACATTTAAACTAGCCAAGAGGATGACAGAAGAAACTGTGGAGGCAGTAGCTGCCCCCTGACAAGCTGAAATAGGAAGTATGGAGAACCCAAGGTAATTGGAATGCCCCAGAGTAGAAATTATTAAAGGAAGCAGGTGATAGAAATGAAGGAAGATGTGAATGAAAGCTTTAACTCATTCAAACCACAACTGCTCTTTGAGACTTCCACCACTTGTGCCCTGTATACTCTTAGCACTGCATCCTGGGCCTTTCTAAGCAAAATCAAGTCATAAACAGCATGTCACAAACAAATGTGAATACCTGTTGAACTGTCAGTGCTTCACACAAAGTACGAGTGGCAAAGTTGTTCAGCACAACATTACCTTTCCAATGGTGCTATGCAATCAATTGTAATCAATTTACTTTTTATTTTATACTAGCTGAAATACCAAACAATTGATTTTTTTCTGATTTTTTTCAAGGCACTTAGATGAGGCTTGAGAGATAAATGTCAGCCATGCACACCATACCTTAAACAAATGCAAATAACTCCTAAAGTATACATGGTAAACACAAAGTATCAGCAGCAAAATTATTCAGCACGAAATTACCTTTCTAATGGTGCTTTGCAATCAATTGTAATCCATTTTGTTTTTATTTTATAGCAGCTGAAAGACCAAACAACTATGTTTTGTTTCAGATTTATTCAAGGTGCTTAGGTGAGGCTTGAGAGACAAATGTCAGCCATGCACACTATATCTTAAACAAATGTAAATAACTCCTAAAGTATACATGATAGACACGAAGTATCAGCAGCAAAACTGTTCAGCACAAAATTACCTTTCTAATGGTGCTATGCAATAAATTCTAAGCAATTCGGTTTGTTTAATATTTAGGTAAAAACTGCTGATTTCCTCAGACGTTTCTAGGCCTGAGTGAAAGTCAGCTGAGTACGTCTACAGGTGTTATTGTCCTGAGTGGCTATGCTTTCAGACGCCACCTACAGACGTATCTAGGCCTGAATGAGTTAAGGCCCTGTCCACACAAGGAGTTTTGTAATATTACAGTTGGTCTGTAACATTACAAAACCTGCAGACACTGTTTGCGTCCACACTACAGCATGCTTTTCCATGCTCTGAACTGGTTTAAGAAACCGTACTCAAAACCTTATCAGAGCAGGTTTTGAGCATGGTTGCAGCCTAACACGGTTACCTTGAACCATTTTAACAGTGGTGTGGACTCAAACCATACTGAAAAGCAGTTTAAGGCAACTTCCATGGGCTGTCTTGGCAAATGTTTGCCTCCTGAAAGAAAAGGGGATAATGCTACTTACATCCCTGTTCTCGCCATGGGATCACGAATTGATCAGTGCTATTTTTAACCCGATCGGTTAATATGCCCATTCTCAAGTATCCCAGCATGCATTGGGTGCCCGTGGGACTGCCTCAAGTATGCATGGGCACTCCGAGGGGCATCCACCCAAGTCGGCTGCAGTGTGGACGGAGGGACAACAGTTCTGAAAATCGTTATACAAAACGGTTTTCAAAACAGTTTCCAAAAGTGCTGATAGTTTGGAGAGGGCCTAAAAGAGAGAGGGGAGAGAGGGCAAAAAGGAAAGCAAGGTGGCAACAAATAGAGTGGTAAGAAAATCTGGAAGGCCATGTGTTCCAATGCTTGAAGTCTAGGAAATAGTTCAAGTTTGGTTTTATTGTGCAGCAAATGAGCCATTACAATATATTAAAAATATACTAAAAACTAAACAAGTTCATAACATACCATACAGATGCACAGCATAATATTTTCAAATATCACAGTTACACACATTATATACACTTGTGTTCAGTTACCTTCCGGGAGGGTCCAGTTTATAAACTAGATCTCTTATCTGAGCCTATTAAAATATAGTATGGAGCAGGCAATGTTTCCTAAAAGCATATTGTAGATACAAGGCAACATTTGAATAAATTATCATTCTCCTAGATACTAGTTATTTATTTCCAGTACCTGCCTATTCTGATGTTTTACAACAGCAGGAATATATAAAGAAAGAAAGAAACTAAGTCTAGCAATATTTAATGGAAGTTAATCATTAACTCTGCAATTCTACTTAAATACAGTACAATTGGGAATAACAGATGTTTCACAGATACCATCTACAACCACTGTTTGTGGTATTCAGTAACAGTAGGGCTATTACTATAATTAACACAAACATTTCATAAATGTATCACTTATTGGCTCCATTACATCTCAGGAGTCCCCAGTTACATTGTCAATGTGTACCTGTGAAAGTATCAGCGGTGTTGTTCTCTAGGCAATGGTGTCCAACTAGGGGTGGGCAAAAGTTGCAAATTCTGCTTTCCTGTAACTTTCATGAAATTTCAGAAATTTCACAGAAATTTTTCAACTTTCATCATTGGCAAAACTGGGATTTTCCGTGAATGTTCACCAAGTTCTGTGGACTTTTTTTATGAACTGTGTAAAAATGCATATAAACTGCAGAATTTATTCTATCCACAGTTTAATGAAATGTCAGTGAATGAACGCGTGCTTGTACAACCCTGCGGTCATTCACTGGCAATTCAGTGGGCCACTAGTAGTGGAGAAGAGAGGAGTGCTGAACTGCTGGCCCACTCAGAGGCAGGGTGGGGGGGCAGGTTGGTGGCAGATGAACTTTCAGGGTGGGGGTGGGGGGTCCACTAGACAGCAGGAAATTAGGATTCTTTTTTTTAAGGGATCAGGGATGGGGAGGTCCACTAAACACCAGGGAATACTGGGAATAGAGGGGGATAAGTTGGTGAAGTGTAGACTGTTTTCTGTGGATTAAGGAATCCAGGATAGGGAGGAGGGTCCGCTAGACATCAGGCAAGTAAAATATGTTTTTGGGGGCCATGATCGGTGGGTGGGGGGCAGCACTAGAAACCAGAATGGTCCAAGGAAGGGAATGGAGGTATTTATTGGGACCCCTGATCAGTGGGGGGAGGGGGGTAGATTAATGAATTAAACTGTGGTTAAAAAAAGCCTCAGAAATGACCACTGGCGGTGATTCTTTCTGATGATTTTTATCCTGCAGTTTAATAAATTTACCCACAGTTTGCATATTTATTCTGCAGTTTCAAGGTGGAATTTCTGTGAAAATTCCAAAAATTTTTTCTGAACTTTCGTGAAAGAGAAATTCACACTTTCGCCAAAATTCCGCCGGCAGACATTTTTTTCACTCACCCCTAAGTCCAACTGCTAAATATTAGAAGTGCTGATAAGTATAACTTAAACCTCAGGTTTACTAAATGAGTGCCCAAAACATTAGCATTCAATTATCCAGAAGATCATTAATTCAGTATATGTTCGCTATGCGCATCTTATTTAAAATTACACTAATACCTACAAACTTATGCTAAAATAGAAATTCCTAGACAGACATACAAACACTAGCTTAAATTTATGTTCTCAACACATATCACAAGATATTACAACTAGGTTTCTGCCAAGAAAAATTGTGATACCATTCACTCAGGGGAGCTTTCATTTACAAATCACGTTATCAAGGCTCCAATGGCTCAGTAGTCCATAGTTGATCTATCAGTCTAAAAAATTTCAACAGAATATACAGAAATAGATCATGCTATCAG
This sequence comes from Neoceratodus forsteri, assembly GCA_016271365.2. Classification (NCBI taxonomy): domain Eukaryota; kingdom Metazoa; phylum Chordata; order Ceratodontiformes; family Ceratodontidae; genus Neoceratodus; species Neoceratodus forsteri. The sequence continues at coordinate 98,157,131 of CM028130.1, forward strand.
GAAATAATTAAAGGCATAGGACATACTATATGTGGTGAAGCTAAGTGCAGCCAGGTTATACAGACAAATATTAGCTTCAAACACGTAATAGTGATTGTAACAGATGGCTCCATGTCTAGGAGTCCTTATTCAGTGACTTTTATAGTTGCATCAAAGAATCAGACACTGCTATTGATTCCAAAAGTGCCAGCAACTCACCCAGGCCACATTCATCTACAAACATGAGGTCCATTAGGCATAAGAATCACTTACAATCTAGTAGCCTTAGACAAGCCATGTACCTAACCTGAAAAATATAGTAACACTCCTTTGAGAGGGAGATTACAGTCTCTCCTACTCGGAAGTTCAGACACCTAGGCACCTCAACATGAATATGTCAAAATGAAGGCCCATCAAGTGCCAACCAACAAAGTATTGACACGTTGACTAGCAGTAAGACCTATCATTAAGGTGCACACAATATCATTATTAGTTTTAAGGATCAGTCAGGTGTATTTCATGAACCTCCCTTAGACCTATTTAGTGTGCTAGCACAAGGTTTTCTTTGCAAATTTTCAGAGGCCATAAGATAAAATTTATGTAAACAATAAATGTGGGCATTTTAGAGAGACCCTCAAATAACGATATTCATGGAAATCACTGTGATTAGCATCAAAGGTGCAATGCGCTCAACAACAGAAGTAACTTTCCAAAAAAAGAGAACGTTTAAAATAACTTTTCCAGAAGTTTTGCTCCACAGTCACAGTTCTTATGTGGATAGTAGAAACATTTAAAATTATCTCCTGGTTCATATTTTCTGTGAAGCAGAGCCATTAGAATTCTTCTGGAGATCATGTGGCCAGCACCTGCACTCTATTTTCAGTCTTTCCAGTCTCCCATTATGACCTTGTTGAGTGCTTTCTCTGGTGTCCGTTAAACTTTTCCAAACCTGAAAGAATAAGAAAACTGCTCTACTGGGCATAATAACTTCAAATGCACATTCTTAGAACCTTTCTACGCCTCTTAGGCAATGTTACCATACCTGTAGGTAGAAAAAGGTTAGCATCTCAGCACAGATAGTGCTTTCCCACTCTCCCTGCAATAGCAGGGTTTTCATATAACTTTTCATCTTCAGCAGAGTCTCCAGTCAGTTCCATCAGTCTGGTAGTCTTCTGTGCCTATTTCTTATTGCTTCGATGCAGCAGCTCAAAGTGCAACCGATTTAATTTCATCTTGCTGGGTGCGGTATTCAAGACTATGAGGAAAAAATTAAAATAAAAATAGAGATATTCCTGTCTAATTTAGCTTTCTTTGGAAGAATAGTTGCAGCATAAAGTGGAGCGGAGCATTCCCATGCAATTCTGCACAAACCTCTTCAATTCAGTACCCTCAGCCAGTCAAACAGAGCTGCAACCTCCAGGGCAAATGGCTCAATTTAGAAGTCCAGCTCTGGCAAAACTTGATGCACCATTAAACACCCTGTATCAAAAAGGTGCACTAAACCAAAATGACAGAAAGCAAGGATAGTAAACAGCATCAAAAAAAGCAAAGTACAAAAATAACCTTAGTTTCATTTATCAATTAAAATAAAAGTAGCATACGGAGCTTGCAAATGCCAAATAAAAACAGAGCTGCAGGGAGTGGAGCAGTGTTGCAGCCATCTTGCTGCTCCACCCGCCATCTGAGTGATGACTGCAGGAGGCAGTACAGTCAGGAGAGTACACGGGGTGGATGCCACTGGCTAAGATGGTTATCTAGGAAATAAGATTCTGTACCTAGAGACCATAATGGCAGACACTTACCTGGATATTCTGCCTATTATCGAGCCATGGTGCACTGAAAACCATGACTGGGACATGAGCCTACCAGATTGTACTGTGTTTAGGAGGGACAGAGCGGGAAGGAAATGAGAGGGTGTGGTGCTTTATATCAGGGAACACATAAAAGCAATGGAGATACAGGGAATACAGGAGGGAGCAGAGGTAGTGTGGGTCATCCAAAATATGCAGAATGGAGCATCTATTTACATTGGTATGATTTACAGACCTCCAGCATAGGTGGAGGAGTTAGATAAAGAACTGGTGGAAGCTATTGGCAAGATGGCAGAAAAACGTGGAGGTGCTGCTGGTGGGAGACTTCAATCTGGTGGATGTATATTTGAACCTCTGAACCATAGCTTCAGCTAGAAGCAGAAACATCCTGGACTCCCTGCAGGGGACATTTAAGGCAACTAGCAGTGTACCCATGGGAGATGGGGCAATACTGGACTTGGGACTCTGTAACAGGGACATTGTTGCAGACATCAAGGTAGGTGGCCACCTGAGGAACTGTGATCACTGCACAGTGTGGTTCAATAGAAGGATGGCTGCAGAACTGAGCCACACAAGTGTAAGGGTCCTGGACATAAGAAGGGCAGATTTTAAAATGATGGGCAAATGTCTCTGGGATGACTTGGGTAGTGTGATGGCCTGGGTGGGGGGATGTCATGGGTGGATAAAGGAGCAGTAGACAAATGTAAAAAGGGTCATAAAGAAGGTGACAAACATCTGCACCAAACAAGTGAGCAAATGCAAGGGGAAAATGTGATACCTATGGTCCTCAAAAGAGGCGGAGGAAAAGATAAAGACTAAAAGGGTATTATTCAGAAGGTTTAAAGATATACAGAGGAAAAGGATAGAGAGATATACCAAGGGTAGCAAAGGGATGCAGTAGATCAGTATGGAAAGCAAATACACAAACTGAAGACAGAATAGCCCAGGCAGTGACAAAGGGGGACAAGACATTATTTAGCTATGTGAGTAAAAGAAGGAAGGCCTGGGATAGGATCATAATATTAACAAGCATTTGTCAATGCTGAATGTTTGCTTGCTGGTATTAGCACTGGAAATGCAGGAGTTAGACACATGCAGAGTAGGAATAGCAGTAATGTATTGAACTTCATGCCAATCCCACCTTCACCTGCAGAGATGGACAGGCATTGGAGTATGAGTTTGAGTTGTCACCCATAAAGTTCATGCCATTTCACCTCATCCTATCCTGCAGACACCGACAAGTGTTGAGGTGTGCCTTGGGGTGTTCAGCTTTACCCAATACTCTATGAGGTTGGTTTGACAAGACCTCCCTGAGACGAATCCATGTTGCCACCCATCTTGGAGGCCATTACTTTCTAGGAATGCCACCAGCCTCTCCTTCAGTATCGTCTCCATAAGCTTACTCACTATGGACTTGAAACTGACTTGGTGATAAATTCCTGGCTCCTCCCTAGGCCCACAATTGTGTATGGGCACCACTTGGGCCACCCTCCAGTCTTGGAACACACACCCCATTTCCAGGAAAATTTTGAACAGATCTACCAGTGGCTCAGCCAACAGCTCTGCCATCTCCCTCAGCACCCTGGGGTGTATGCCATCAGGACCTGATGTCTTGTCCACCCTTACTGCTCTTAGCCCCTCTAGCACCCTACTCCATGTGATCACTTTGTCCATCACTCCCCCTTTTCCCATGGCTCAGCCCATGCTGGTAGTAGACCATCCCTCTCCTTAGTGAAAATGGAGCAGAAGTAGAATTTCCGCTTGCTTCTCCCCTTTTCCTTCAATCTCCTCCTGCTTTATCCTCACAAAATGTTCCTTGCATGTCCTTGTTTCCCTGACATACCTAAAAAAAGTCCTTTTCCCCTCCCTTTATGCCCTGTGCTAACCTTAATTCCCTGGAGGCCTTATCTTTTCTCACCCTCCTGGCCACCTCCCTTGACCAACTCTCGTAAGCTTCCTTATCCTCTCCCTTCCCTGTTCTCCTGTACTTCCAGTATGCAGACCTATTTGTCCTCACCCCTTGCAGCACTTCCTTGTTCAGCCAGCATGGTTTCTTGGCTCTGCTCTTCTTATTCCTGGCCCTGGTGCAGGCTACTGTGGTCTCTATTAGCCCAGTCTTTAAGTCTCCCCACTTTTGTTCTGCATCCATCCCCAGCCTTACATCCTGCAGTCTCCCTTGCATTATTGCTCCCATCCTCCCAAGGTCCACCCTACTAAAGTCCACCACCTTAGTACCCTTACCTCCTGTCTCTCTGCCTAGTGTGACAATGAGCCACACTGTTTGGTGGACACTACCAGCTAGTGGGTCCTCCATCCTTATCTCCCTCATCGCCTCCCCATTTTCCAGTTCTAGGTATAGAGTGCTACAAAGCCTTGTAGGCCCACTTACTGATTGTGTCAGAAGGCCATCCCGGAATGCATCAAGGAGCACCTGCTCCCTGGAACTGCTAGTGACTGGGGTGCTACAGTCAACCTATATTAGGTTACAATTCCCCACAATCATCAAACTCCCCCTTCTACACACCCTCCTTATCTGCTCTGCCAACTCCCCATCCAATTCCCTGGATTGGGCTGGTGGTCTGTACACCACTCCCAGCCTCATTTTTCTGTTCTTGGAGTCCAGGAGCTGCACCCAAAGCACCTCTGTCCTCTCCTCTTTTCCCTCATCCTTTATGCATTTGATCCATTCCCTCACATAGCTTCCAACCCCCCCTTCCAACTCCCCAGTCCCTCCTGTATATCCTGTATCCTAGGATTGACAAGTCCCAATCATGGTACTCTGTTGCCCAAGTCTCTGTCACTGCTGCAATGTAGACCTTCCCCTTTGAAAGCAGTGCCTGAAGCTCTGCAGTTTCATTCCCCAGGCATCTTGCATTGAGAGAGACCACCTTCCACCCGTACCCCTCCTTCCCCTCACTCTTCTCCTTGGCCTGTGTCCCTCCTCTTGGTAGTCCACACCCTTTCTCCTCCTTATTATTACCGTATGGTGGTGCCTTCTGTATTACACTCAGACCACTCAGCTCACCCCATCCCGGGGATACTACACCTCCACCTTTGCCTACATCTACGGGGGTGAACTCATTAGGCTCCCCTATCTGGACCTTTCTACCAACCTCAGTATTTTGGTCACCCCACCACTAGTTTAAATCCACCTTAGTAGAGACATACCCCTCTAATCCCGCCATGAATACTTCCCTCCCTGCTCAAGTGTAGCCTGTCTCCCACGTACAAGTTATTATTCCACCAGACCCTACCCCAGTTAGTCACTAACCCATAATTTTTGGTGTGGTACAAATCCCTCAGCCAGTTGTTGAACTCCTTGATCCTACCGTTCCTACCTGTGCTTGCACATGGTACCAGGAGTTCCTCCGAAAATGTCATCAAATCCCCACCCTCTTACACTGCCTGCCCAACTCCTCGAACCTCCCCCTCACTACTTGCACAGTGTCCCCCGCAAAGTCATTTGTACCCACGTGCAACACTAAATGAGGTTTCTTCCTCACCCTCACTGCACACTTGAGCAGTGGCTGCCCTGACCCTCCTGCAGTCAACCCAGGGATAGCTTCAACCCAAATATGACTGTGCCTTTCCCCCCTTCTGCCCCATCTCACTGCTTTCAGTATAGAATCCTCCAGGATGAGTACCCTGTCCCTTACTCCCTTTCCCTTCTAATGCCCTTTCCACCACCCCAGTATTTATTCTTCCATGCTCCTTACCCCGGCAAGCTGCACCCTCTGTGCCTTCTATATCTGCACCCCCTACTTCTGCCACACCCCTTTTCTCTGCCTTATTCCTCCCATCCCCCTTGAACCCCTTCCCAGCCTGACTACTTCCTACTGGGCTTCCCATGTCAACTTCCCTGCTGATTTCCAACCCATTGTTGTCAATTTGGAGCCCCCATTCCCTTTGACCCTGATAGTAATGCCCCTCCCAACCTTTCCCATTCCCATAGCCTTCTCTCCTCAAGTCATGCCCCTCCTTCCTTACTAGCCCCCTTCTACCCTTTTATCCTCTCTACCTCTTCCCCAGCTGTTGCCATCCCTCTCATGACCTGCTTGTCCTTCCCCCTTCAGTATGTTCCTGCTCTCCCTCTCTGTCCCATAGCAGAGGCTCAAATCTATTCTTAGTTGATACCCCTCCTACATCTCTTCCCCCATCGGTTCCCCCTCTGACTTGTTCCCCTCCATGCCCCCCCATGTCCCACCCCTGGTCCCTCCTACCTGTAGCCATCTGCTTTCTCCCTGGTACTCCTATTGGTCTCTTCTTCTCCCATCATGAACCTCCCCCACCTTGGGCACCCCTCCCTTCTTCTCTCTTTTCTGCTAGTGCCTCTGATACTGGGGTCAGTTTCAGTCCCTAGTTGTTCTTCCCCATCCCCCTTGCCACCCCTATTCCCCCAGCCAGAATGCCTAGCATACTCATCTGCCCTGCCACTTAGACTTCTCCCTAACCTCCACAGTTCCTCCATCGATCTAGCCAGTTTTCTACAGACCATACACCACCCCCAATAGGAGCCGACTTTTATTTTTTCTGGGAGGGGCTCAACAAATGGCACAATATAAAACAAGCATCACTGAAATCATAGCACAGTACCCACATTAGCCCAGATGTTCTTCTCTGATTACATTATAGGGGTGTTTCCGGTAACTTTATCTATACAACTAGCAAAAGCCCAAATTATGCATTTTTCAATCACAGCAAAATGTCTCTAGCTTGCAGTCCCCAGTCCATCTCCACCCCCCAAAGCAATACCATAGTAAAATGAAGGGAATTAAACAGATTCAATACACAGCATGAGAAATAAAATGTTAGGAATTCTAACTTTGTAATGAGTTTGTGCTAATAGTTTACTCACCACATGGCATTAGAAGGCCAAGCTTTGATTTGCAGTTACACCCTATTGCTTTACCAAATCAATTTACTTTATAACCTTATCACTCAGCCTAACTGCAAGTGCTTTTCAATAACTTAAGGTCTCTTTCCACTAAAAATTAATACTGATAGTGTTAGCAACATATAAGAAAACATGATTTTTTATGTAGCTAGTCACCCAACAGTTTAAATTTAGCTGACACAGAACATCAACTCAATGACTGCATGAAAGGGAAAGAGGAAATCATTTAATGAAGAAAGACACATTAAGCTGAAGCTTGTTTCCAGGTACAACCTGGAAGCACAACAAAATTTAAGTATCTTGCTCAGGGAAGAGTCATACAGTATGCAGGTCAGGTGTGGGCTGTAGGATTCAATCCCACATCTCCATGTTTTCAGCCCAGTATCCTTAACCACTATAGTACACTATACTGCCTCTTGCATGACAATAGTAATACAACACAGTATTACCTGCATTAAGCAGAATTATACATTTGTTTCTGTTAGATCAAAGCTTTCAATAAATGAACCAAAAAAAAAAACAGCAACCCCCTTTTTTGATCCCTGTGTAACTTCAAACTTTATCTTGGCTAGATCTGTGTGGACTAATCACAACTTTACCTCCTGAGAATGATTTGGAAAATTTATTTATTGAATTGTTTCACCAGGAAAGGCACACTGAGCAAAACGATGCGGTGCAACCTGGGGGGAGAGGTACATAGGAGAGGATAATGCACAGGTTATCACTGAGTAAACATTTATCATTACAGTTTGCGCATTGGAGAGGGAAACTCACTGGTTTTCCAGTAGAATACATATAACATTACATTTATTACATTTCATTAATGTGTACACTTAATAGGAATTGCAGCTTAGCAATGGGTTACAGGCAGGGAACAGTTAGGCACAAGACAAGATGATCCAATCATGGTGCAGATTACATGAACTGAAAGTGCAGCAAGACAGCAAGAAAGCAGAAGCATAATAAGTGCAGTAGTTTGTTTAATAACCCAGCTTAGTAGTGCATGATGGGTGCCATTGGCTGAGCAGTCGGGGGTAGGGGGTACAAGGGGTGGGCACAGGAGGATACTCATGTGCAGGTAAAATTTACCATTAGGTAATTAGCCATGGCAGTACCAAGGGAGTGGGTGGAGGAGGAGTGATGAATTTGGGGAGGAAGTTTGTTCCAGAGTTTAAGGAGCTGATGTGAGAAGGCTGCTTGTCCCATGGTGGACCTCCTCCTAGGGATTAGTAATTGATGGGAGTTGTAGGATCTAAGGGCATGGGTCGGGGGGGTGGTGATAGCAAGGAGGAGAGGTAAGACAGAAGGAACCGAGCCAGAATGTTGAGACAAACTTTGTACAGTGCAGTTGGCAGTGATTTTCAAGACAGGGGAATGCAAGAGAATGGTAGAGATCACAGTGATGGGTGCAGAGGGTGCATTAAGGGTGAAATGGCAGAAAGCATTAAAGAGGGAGTCCAGTCTTAATAAAGTGGACTTGGAAGCAGCACTGTAAACTATATCACAGTAGTCAAATGATGGCAGGATCATCTTCTGCACTAGTTCACTCCTCACAGTTACAGGAGGCTGCTACAGTTCCTGAAAAGGGAACTGAGCTTAGGGATCATTTTTTTCAGGGTTGTGTCAATGTGGCCAGAGAAAGATAGGTGTTGGTTGAGCCAGACCCCTAGGTAGCGGAAGAAGGAGGTGTTTTCCAGTACATTCCCATCCAGGGTGTGGAAGGAGGGGAGGCTGGAGAGCCTGGACAGACGTTGCCTTGTGCCGAAGGTCATGGTGACTGTTTTTTTAGCATTTATGGAGAGCTGATGACAGCTGAATTAGTTTTGAACTTTGTTGAAGTCGGTCTGAAGGTTGGTAGTTACCTATATCAAGGAAGAGCCAGAGGCGAATAGGACAATATCATCTGCATACATCTGGATTGATGAAGTTGAGCTTCTTAGTGGCAGGTCATTAAGGAAAATGGAAAATAAAATTGGTTCGAGTACTGAATCCTTGGAGACCCCAGTCATCATAGGGAGGGGGTTGGATGTGACATCTGCAATTCTGACAGATTGAGTCCTACCTGTGAGGTAGGCACCAAACCAGTTGGTGGCTGATTCAGTAAGGCCAGCTTCTGAGAGGCACGTTAACAGGAGGGGGTGGTAAATGGTGTTGAATGCTTTGGCAAGGTCAATAAATATAGCTGAGGTGATCTGCCTTCTGTCCATACCGTAAAGGATGGTATTGGGGAGCCTTTTAAGGGAGGAGGCAGTGGAATGGCTCTTCCTGAATCCTGACTGGAAGGCTGTGAAAAAGTTGAAGTCAGATAGGAAAGATGTCAGTTGGGTGAGCATCAGGTGCTCTTGTATTTTAGCGAGTGCAGGGAGGGGAGAGATAGGGCAGTATTTTGAGGTGGAGGTGGGAGTGCCCCCCTTGGGGAGGGGGTTGACGTCAGTATGTTTCCATGTCTGGATGACACTTGCAGTAGCAAAGGAGTGATTTAGTAGGTTGGCAAGCAGGGTTGCGATGGCGGGGGCAGAGAGGTAGAAGAGTTTGGTGTCTAGTCCATCCAGGGATTTACGTTTTGAAGGGTTCAGAGTTAGTAGGGCATTTAGGGCATCGATTGGAAAAATATCTTTGAAGGAGAAGGTGTGAGGCCTAAGCGGATTCATGGATACTACAGGAGGTATGTGCGGAGTGGGGTTGTGCTGGGAAGACAGTAGTGTAGAAGCGCACGTGGAGAAGTATATGTTGAACTCAGTGGCGAATGTGGTAGGATCCAAGAGGATGGTGTCATTTACACTTAGGAGCAGAGTGGGATTGGCAGCAGATGGAGAGAAGAGGGAGTAAATGACCTTTCAGAACTTGGATGGACTATTTGAGTTAGATGTGAGGGTGGCACTAAATTATTCCGCTTTAGCTAGCTGAGTTGCTGTGGCACATTTATTGTGTAACATGCGGTACTTTGGTGAAATATTGAAGGAGGTGGGATGATTTGTGCACTCTCCATGCTTTATCATGGACATTTTGACATGCTTTGAGTTCTTGAGTAATCCATAGCAGGTGGTTCACACATACCCTAGTGTGGTGAAGAGGGGCATTAGTTTCCCAGAGGTTGAGGAACGTGGTTTGGAAGTGTAGAAGGGCATCATCTGTTGAGTGTAATGTGGTGCTAGGGAACCAGTTTGCTAGGGCTAGATCTTCTAGCAAGGGGAACAGACTGAGGGATTTGTAGGAGCGTTGGACTAGGAATTTTGGGGGGGCTTTGGGGCAGTGAATTTTGTGAACTAGATAAATAATGTGGTGGTCACTCAGGGAGTCGGGAAGTAGGCCTGCTTTAATGACCCGGTGTGGGTGGAGAGCCTAGTCAATTAGTGAGTGGTTGCCAGATTTGAGATTAAGGTGGGTGGGTTCTGTGATGAGTTGTGAGAGGTTTAGACCAGATATTTCTGTTCAGTATGTATTGAGTGCTGGAGCTAACCAGTTGAGGTTAAAATCTCCCATAATGTATAGTTCACCTCATGTGGTTTGTGAGGAGATATGTGTGAGGAGGTCAGTCACAGAAGTGGCTGGTGTGCCTGGCCGGCAGTCTATTCTGGCAATGTAAATGGGTAGTGAGAAGGGGAGTGCCAGTTGTAGCATTAGAAGCTCATAGGCTTGTGGATCACCCTTGGTTAATACTACCGAGAAGTGTAAGTCTGAGTGTACATAAATAGCTACTCCCCCACCTCTGGTAGCCCTGTCGAGTTGGGCCATGATGTAGCCTGGGATAGCAACCTCAGAGTCTGTGATATTAGAATTTAGCCATGTTTCAGAGGTGGTGAGGATATCAGGGGCATAGAGGGCAGTCAGCGCTTGGAGTGAATCAAGTTTGAGGGCTAGACTTCTTATATTTAGGTGCAGGAGTCATAGGCCGTGGGGAAGGGGGCCAACAGTGAGATTTGATGTGTATGAACTGGCAGGGGCTTGTCCACTGAGTGTGATTGGTTAGGGTTGAGTGTAGGGCTGGGTTTTGGATGTAAGTCCCCTGCTGCAAGGAGCAGGAGAGTGATAGTTAAATAGTGGGCTAACAATTGTAGGTACCATGAGGCGAGCGAGTGCTGCCTAGGCAGCTGTCATGTACAAGCATTAGTGGTTGGTCGGAAGGTGATTAGATGCAGAAGTATCCAAAATTGTGAGGCGTTGAAGAGAAAGGGGCAGGGTTGGGAAGGGGAATAGGATCAATTTGGGTTGTTCGGAGAACTGGTCACCGAGTTGTAGGTGTAAAGGCTCCTTATGAAGTCAGGCAGGGTAGAGATAGGAGGGGTAGGGTAGGTTGAAGGCATGTCAGTGAGGAGGGTTGGGAGGCAGATGAGTAAGGTAGCAAGCAGGAATCTGGGCAATAGAGGTATGGTCATAGCAATCTATATTACCCCTCGCGTGTGTGGTCTAAGTAGGTAGGGTTGGTCTTGACAATTACAACTAGAGTTGGGGATCCAAAAGAGTAAGCAGCCTTCCTTGTGTCCTCTGATTCTTGAGGAAGGAGAGGAGAGGCTGTCTGGAAGAAGAGTGTGGCAGTTACAGGCAGAGCGGAGCAGTCTGGGGAGAATGTGGAGTTTGATAGGCGTCACTGTACTGGGAGCTTAATCTAGGCTGTTCACAGAGTTTTGGGCGAGGATTAATGTAAGCCGATGAGGTAGAGACCAACAGGAGGAGTGGCAAGTGTGTATTTAAAGGAGGATTGGGGGGGGTGGGGGGTGGGAAGAAAAGCGGAATAGATAGCAGGTATAATAAGTTAAAAATCATGGCTGGAGATGCAGGCTGGAAAGCGCATCAATCAGGCACGTCATGTTGCCAGGCGGTCTAATCAGAGGCCATTTGCAACTTGCCGCACCAATTGGAAACAAGCCGATACTTTCCAAGGACAGCAGTTGTACCTTTTGGCTGGATCCATGTTGTAGATCCAGGAGGGAAGCTGAAATTAGTGGTGGAGTCTGGGTGATGGCCGTGGAAGCGGCCATAGGTGCCGCAGTTGAACATAGAGCACCACTCTTGGCAAGGGACCCTAGGGGAAACAAGGAGAGGGCAGAGTAAATATAACTTGACAAAGCCAGAAACAAGGGGTGGGAAGCTAATGACAGACTGTCAGCAGGGGGGTGGGGTGAATTAGCAGGACAAAAGGACTTAGATTGAGGTTGGCAGGGTGAGGCTGCAGAGAAACAAAAGGGGAGAAGGCTAGTTACAGCTTCTGAGAATTAGATAAGAACAATGCACTGAGTTTTTTTTCACTGGAAGAGATAATACAAGAGGGAAAAAGTTGGGGCCAAAGGAAGTTTGTCAGCAATGAAGATCAATATATTTGTCAAGCCAAAATATCCAGCTCAGGTAAACATAGCCACTGCATTGTCCAGTCCTAATAGCTGTCTTTGGATAACAGCAGCATAGTCAAAGAAGCATTAATTGTTCAGCTGAACATGTTCTATAAATATCAGACAGTACAAATAAAGGACTGTACTGCTGAAACTATGACTCACCTAATTCATAAACCAGGGACATTTTTATGTTAGATTATAGCTACAGATCAAGTAAGGTACATTGAGTTTGGTGTGATTTGGGGATCACAAAGTCAGGATCCACCACCAGTACCTTCACCTCTGAACCACAACACCTGAATTCTGAACCTATGGGCCAGTCAGACTCAGGCTCAGCAATGCATAATCTTAACTGAATCCCTGGATCCTGATCCCCAGTCTCCTCTTCCTCACTAAATGTGGGATGGGAGTGGGTCTGCACCTTAGAGAATCATTTTCTACAGCTGCTGACTTCCGAGACTAGCAGAAAAAAAACAAAAAAACAGGAACTGTAGAAAATGAAATGCCACAAAGCATAGAACACACACAGATGATAACATCCACTCAAATATTATGCACTCCATGGTGGGGGCATGGTCTTACAATAAAACAAGTTGGATGAGTTTGTATGAAAAAATCAAAAACCATAGTGCAAAAACAATTGTGATAACCATCCATGATAAGATGCCCCTGCTTCTAGTTCAGGAGAACAGAAGGGGATGGGTGAAATCCAAAATGCTGGAACCATAATGGCTGGAAGTGCAACTGTGCAAGTTGTTCAACTGACTAAAAAAAATTGAATGTCTGGAACAGGCACAAACTGCATTCTTTGTTCTGTTCCATCCAGATAAATGGCCATTTCAGATGTTCATTCTTTCTGGTTGTTCAAGTCCCACCACTGCATATTTTACCCTCAATGAGAAAATAGTGCATTTTACACTTGTTCCAACTTCTATCAAACAGACATTCTGGTTTTTAATGGTTCTTCTGGCTGTCCCGGTTCTAGCATTTTGGATACCCTCCAGTCCCAATTAATTTCAAATGACCTAACATTTCATGGCAACTGCTTGATGCTTCATTAGATTCAGAGCACCTCAGAATGAAGTACCTAGCAACTGGCATGAAAAACAAAACATTAGTTAGGTCAAAAGACTGAAAATATAATAATGCTGCTGCATTGGTCTGTCTAAGCTCCTATGGGTAGGAAGTGAACACACAGCACAGGCAGCCCCTCTCAATTACATTGTTTGTTTTCAACTATAGACATTTTTCTTCAAGTGAGGCATGCACCCACCCACCACTGTACCAGGCCCAGACTTCCAGTGAATCTGTGATGGTGCCTTTTTTTCTCTGTTACCCCCAGACTGTCAAGATAGTGAAAATATTACTTATTACATTGTTCTTGCTGCCTGTTTCTGATTGTGAGCTGTGCTGCTGGTTCCTTCCCAGCTCCGACATTCTTCCACAGCCACACCACCCGCTCGATGACCGTCTAATCTTAAATTATTTAATGGTCGGGAATGGCTCCCAAGTCCCGGCATCTCTGCCCTCACACACAGCACAGGCCATGCCCTGCTGCCCGCTAACACCTACCAAATCGTACATCAGTTTTTCTCCACCCGGCCTCACAATCCTGCCACTGCCACTATCAGTTGTCTGGCAAATGAAACCACCAACATTTGCTGCCATCTGCTGAGGAGGATTAAAATAGTGGATCCACAGGATTCAGACTGGCACCAAACAGCACACAGTGTCAGAAGTGCCACAGTGTATGTTTACTTCATGCCAATGAACTGGTGTGACTGGAATTGGATTGCACCACACACCCTCCACTAATGGCATTGCGTGGAAAAAAAAAAAAAGCAGAGTGTATGAGTAATTAATGATACAGGCACAACAGGATGATAGGATGGTACTGCTGCTCCCAGCAGTGAAGTCAGCCCACTTCTTCCCATTGGAAATGTTCCTGAGGGTGGCAGCACTGGCAGTAAAGTAAAAAACAGGGATAAAAAAATCAATTACGATGGGATGGCGTCGGGCCCTGGGGGGTCAGAACCCCCATTTCAGCTTCCTAGGGGGGTTTCAGCCCCTCATCCCCCCTGTAGTTGGTGCCTATGCACCCCCAACCTCCAAGCCCAGTTCAGGATCATGGCAGACCCACACCCTGTACACCCCAGCACCCTTCCAAAGATTCCCACCCTATTGACATGCGGCACCAGCCCCATTTTGTCCCCCATCTTATGTTACAGACTCTTACTCCTGGTTTCTGTACCCTACCACAACTGTTAGGCCTCTATTTACTAAAATTCCTGTTCCCTCCACACTGTCCCTCTACTGCCCACTGGCTGACCGGGTTAATTCAGTCTCATATCTCATCTGTTTGATACTGTGTTACTCTAGCAATCCTAAAGCTGTCTTGTCTGTTTTTCACCCCCTCGGCTACCATACTTTTTGTTCTCATCTCTCATATAGTTTCACTTAGCCCAGTTAGAAATCCTATTGCACTCCAAGTATTACTCAGCTCGGTTAGAGAAATAAACAGAACAAATAAATATGTATTATTACAGCAGTCCTAACAGTATAGCTTAGTAATCATTAGTTCTCACACTTTGTGATAGTGAGCCTCCCCAAGCCATGAAAAAGATTTCGAGCCTCCCTCAAATTTGGAAAAAAAATCTTGGGCTTCCCCACAGAAAAGAAAATCTACTTTGTGCAGTACACCAGGAATAAAGCGAAACTAATAAAGGTGATGGAGTATATTCTCTTTTTATTCAACTTATTGCTCTCTATCCCTAACCCAGCACCCCAGGTTATACTTGTCTCCTTTTTTCTGACTCTTGGGTCCATGTTACTCTGTCTGGAACAACCAACCTTGCCAATTCATCTCTCCTTCTCTTACCCTGTTGTTAAGCAACTTCCTGTACCCTTACCTCAGGTCACACCTGAAAACATTCATCAGATCTCTGTGTCTTTCCCAGTCACTAATTAGCATATAAATACCTATTGTAGAAATGAGTCTTGACCCAGCATGACTTCCCCAGGCATTAATTTACATATAAATACACACCTATAAACAAGCTTTGGCTCAATGGGGACTTCCTGGTCAAATATTTGTGCATTAGTAAAGAAATTCACCTGCAATTATCCAGATTTAATAGGTTTTGTCCTTTCGCACAAAACAGCCAAAACTTAAAATTTAAATACTCTACATTCTCAGACTTGACTGGGCCTCCCCTGGAACAATTTGAAGCCTCCCTTGGGAGGCTGGCCTCACCACTTGAGAACCACTGGCTTAGTTAGAGAAATAAACAGAACAACTAAATTGGTATTATTACAGCAATCCTAAAAGTATCCAGTCATTGCTTTGTCTCCACCCCAGAGACCATGCTGTACTATAGGACCACACAGAACCCTGGGTGGCAGGGTGGGCAACTCTAAAAGCCCAACAGAGTTCAGTTGACCTTGCTCACTCACCTCTCCCACTCGCTCATTCTGTTGCTCCCAGCACAGCTGGAGGCCCTTTTATACTGGGCTCCTGCCAGTGTTGGCACCTTTTTCTGCCCACAAAGAAATATGCAGCAATCCCAACAGAGCTCCGTTGAGCTTGTTCATGCCCCCCCCCACTCGCTCATTCTGTTTCTCCTGGCATTTCAGGCTGCCCTTCTGTACTGGGCTCCTGCCTGCATTGGTACCTTTTTCTGCCCACAAAGAAATCCTCAGCAGTCCCAACAGAGCTCCATTGAGCTCGCTGACTCCCCCTCTCTCACTCACTCATTCTTAATCTGCCCCAAACACTGATTTCCCAAAGCGACTGCACTATTCTGTGCCAGAAGTGTGAAAACACATTTCGGCCAGGATGTGAAAAATGACAGCTGTACTGTTCATAATGAGGTGTGAAAAAATGCCAGTGTTGAAAATCTGGGGTGAAAATATTGCAAATTTGGAAGTTACAAGGGTGTGTGAAAACTGCACAACACACGCTTGTAACACAGTCATTTTATGGACTTTCATCACCAGATTTTCAACATAGGCATTTTAGGTCCTCTACTCATGAACAGTGTCACTGTCATTTTCTGACTGTGCCCCAAAAACTGATTTCCCACAGCGATGGCGCTATTCTACACTGGAAGTGTGAAAACACATTTCAGCCAATATGTGTAAAATGACAGTTGAACTGTTCATAAGGAGGTGTGGAAAAAGGCCAATATTGAAAATCTGGAGTGAAAATATTATAAATTCTCGAAGTTACAAGCATGCATGGAAACTGTGCAGTGCACATTCTTAAAACAGTCATTTTTTGGATTTGTTTCACAAAATTTGCAACATAGGACTTTTGAGAGCCCACCTCATGAACAGTGGCACTGTCGTTTCATTAATTGGTCCCGAAAGGGGATTCCATGCAGTGACTGCAAAATCACCTCTCGGGACTGAATAATGCCATGACAGTGACTGAATTCATGAGGAGGGGTCCCAATAACCCCATGTTGAAAATGTGGTGCTGACATTCCCAAAATTGCCCAAGATATGCACCAAAGTTGAAAAAAAACCCTATTTATACCATTATACAGCTTAGCGGCATTTCTTCAATTTGCGGTAGGCTTTGAAGAGTGCAGATGTGTTCCCGGTCCACTGAAAGTCATTACATTGGGCTCCGGAGGTAAGAATGGGGTGAGGGGGGTTTTGGGAAGCAGGGTATGCAAAGTATGGGTGCGGGTTTGGGAGGAGGCAGGAGAGACTGTGAGGGACTGTTTTCTTGTTTACAGTTTAAAAAAGACAAGAAGAGTCAGTTTTCTTTTTTTGCAAGTGTTGTTTGGTACACTGGGGTGGGCTCCCAGTGTACCACCAGCATTTTTGGGAAGGGGAACCAAAGCTGATGGGGATTGGGCCCCCCGTCAGCACAAAAATGGGGGGAGGTGCACAAGATGCCAAGGGGGATTGGGCATCCCCTCAGCACACAGCAGAAATTAGCAGGTGGGGACATTATGCTGACAGGGAGTGGGTTCCCCTGTCAGCAACTGGAACTGGGAAGGTGGTGACTGAAGCTGATGGGGATTGGGCCCCCTGTTGACACAGAAATGTGGGGGGTCACATGATGCCGAGGGGGATTGGGCACCCCCTCGGCACACAACTGAAATGGGGGGGATATTATGCTGATGGGGAGTGGGCTCCCCCATTGGCAAATGGCCTCTGAGATGGCATACAGCTGCCAGGGACCTGGTAATGTTACACCAGGCAAGGAACCGCCCTGCAATGACGGGTCATTCCCTCACTGCAGTAGAATGGCTGAAGCTGCAATGATGAGGCGGCCCCTGATTACAGGAGTGAAATCTTTACAACTTGGTGGCACTCTGCAGAACCAGTCTCATTAACACACTGGCCCTGATTTGGCCAAGCATTGCCAAGCCCAACAATGCAGTGCTGGCATTGGCTGCCACAGTGCTGCACCTCTACAACCCACTTCTCTCCTAAGCTACCACATAAAGTTTCTTGTGCATGCGCACAAGCAAACATAAAAAGGGAAGGGGGAACTGTGCAGAGGGGGACCATTAAAAGGCAGACATCCTGAAGAAATGCTTTTGTTCAGTGTTCACAAAAAAATAGATAAGAGGAAGGGTCACAAAAAAAAGAACAGGAGCATTGGAAGGAGGGAGATGGACAACACTCTATTTTCAGAGGAGAGTAACATGAATGGACTCACTAATCTGAAAGTGGACAAAGCAATGGGGCCAGATCGGATGCATCCAAGGGTAGGGAAAGCTCAGGGAGGTACTGAATTCACCTCTCACTGTCATTTTAAACCACTCATCGGAAACAGGAGCGGTTTTCTTAGGACTGTAGGAGGGCAGATGTAGTCACATATGCACTTTTCAAAAGTGGTAGCAGAGAAGGAGCTGGCAGTTATAGACCAGTCAGCCTGACTTCAGTGGTGGGATGGATTCACCGTGAGGGGGGGCATCATCTTATTTTATTTATTTGTTACTTATTTATTTTTATTTGACTTTTGGTGACCGGGTAAGTCCACTGAGACAATAACAGTCCCTTTTTTCAAGATCGACCCAGAGTTACAAGTAGAGGCAGCACAGTGCAATTAACAGAGAAGCAATCAAGAAAAAATTGACATCATAGCAAAAGTAATGTATAAAATAGTATACATAAATATGGTAGAACTTGAGGAAGCTATGTACATTTCAAAAAATCATATATTACATGGCATAAAAAAAACTGAGACTACAAACTAGAAGGACCTAAAGTTAAAGGAAAGGATTACTGGTTCAAGAGGGTAGGGTGGAGGGGGAAAGGCAAATAAGCAGGTGGTGCATGTAGAAAGGGACAGAGGGTATGGGTAGGTTCAGGGGATAGGAAGGAGGAGGAGAAGGAAAAGGGAGGAGTGAGAAATAGAAGACGTATCAGTGGACACTGGAGTATGATAATGAGGTTGAAAGAGAGGCGTATAGAGTAGCTTGGAATGTGAGGAGAGAGGAGCATGAAAAGATAGAGGGAGAAAGGGAGTTCCATTCAGATACTGCAGCAAAGGAGAATAAATTGCGAGCGATGGAAAGATGGAAGTTAGGTTTTATGAGAAGGGGAGGGAGGCAGATCTGAGGGTGCGAGGGGCTAAATTAATTAATGTTAAATTAATCTGATAGATTTCTTTCACTGGGTGACTAATGCATTAGATCAATGTGCAGCAGATGATGTGGCCTTCCTGGATTTCAGTAAGGCTTTTAACACCATTCCACATAGGAGGCTAATAAGCAAGCTAGGTAGCTTAGTAGTGGAAATAAAGGTGGTAAACTTGGTAAGAAATTGAGTTACTGGCTAGGTGGCAGAGGGTACCTCAAGGATCAATGCTGGGACCATTCCTCTTTAATGACTTTATAAGATATGGTGCTCACAAATGAGGACCATGTTCAAGAAATAATGGTCAGGGAGCCCCTGGGTGGGAGTGACCATTGCACAGTATGATTCCAGTTGGATATGAGCAGGGAAAACATCCTGACTAAGACTGAAATCTTGGAATTTAGGAGGACGGATTTTAGAAAAATGAATGAAGTGCTAAGGAGTCACGTGGCAGGCATTGGAGCAGATATGGGGTTCATTATTAAGGAAGGAACACATGTTGCCACAGAAGTGAGTTAGGCTCAGGGGAAAGAACACAAGGGCCAAAGTGCCCAGCTGGTTCAGTTCTGGGGTCGACAAAGTAGCAAGGGAAAAGAGGTTAGCCTATAGAAAATTCCTGAAGACCAAGAGAGAGGTGGATAAAGAAAACTGCCTAAGATTGGCTAGTGAGGCAAGTAAGGAAGTCAGACGAGCTAAGGCACAGAAGAAGCTGTAGATGGTCAAAGGAGATAAGAATGCTGAGAAGGCCTTCATTCACTATATAAGTGAGAAAAAGGAGAAAAAGGATGGGATTGTTAGGCTTAAGAAAGGGGAGGAGTGGGTGGAGGATAATGGGGGAAAAGCAGAGATGCTAAATAAATACTTCTGTTCCATCTTGACGAAGGAAAAGGGTGGATCAATGCCTTCTGGTGGGAGAAGAGGAGCAGGGGAAAGGAAACACAGAAGTAGTGATGGAGGAGGATAGAGAGAGGAAGGGGCTGCTAGCATTGAACGTGGAAAAATCACCAGGGCTGAACAGAGTCCATCCAAGGCTACTAAGTTAACTGGCTGAGGAACTGGCAAGGCCACTGGCAGGCCTATTTGATAGTTCACTAGAGCCAGGCATGGTACCACAGGACTGAAGAACTGCACATGTGGTGCCCCTCCACAGAAGCAGTCCCAAGGATGACCCAAGGAATTACAGACTAGTCAGTCTGACATCAATCATGTGCAAGATTATGGAGACCATACTTTAGGAAAGGTTGATAGAATATCTAGAGGAGCATGGTCTTCAGGCTGTGAGGCACCATGGGTTCATGGAGGGGAGATCATGTCAAACGAACCTCATTGATGTCTTTGACTGGGTCACAAAGACAGTAGAAAGGGGCCAAGTGGTAGACATCCTATATCTGGATTCCAGCAAGGCCTTTGACTCTGTGCCCCACAAAAGGTTAATCAGGAAGTTGGTGAATCTTGGGGTTGGGGATAAGATGTCCAGATGGGAGGAAAACTGGCTGAGGGAAAGAACTCAGTGGGTGATTGTGGGGGGAAGTTATCTGACAACAGAGAAGTCACCAGTGTGGTCCCATAGGGCTCAGTGCTGGGGCCGGTTTTGTTCAATGTCTTCATAAATTACATTAGGGAAGGCATTAAGGGCAAACCAGGCCTATTCACAGATGACACCAAGCTCTGTGGGAGAGTGGATTGAGCTGAAGGGATACAGGATCTACAGAATGATCTAGAAAAGCTGGGGAGATAGTCTGTGATCTGGCAACTTGGTTTCAATGCCAAGAAATGCAAAGTTATGCACACTGCAGCCAGGAACCCCAAGACAGAGTATTACCTGGGTGGAGTAGAGGTATCAGCATCAGAGGAGGAGAAGTACCTGGCAGCGATGATCACTAGTGACTTGAAGCACTCCACACAGTGCAAGAAAGCAGCAGCAAGGGTAAACAAGAGGCTGGGATGCATAGCTAGTGGGATCAGAAGTAGGAGAGAGGAGGTTTTACTACCCTTGCCCAGGTCACCGTTGAGGCCACACCTAGACTATAGAGTTCAGTACTGGTGCTCAAATCTCAAAAAGGACATTAACCTTCTGGATAAGATCCAGAGGAGGGCTACAAAGATGATAGCAGGTCAGCAGGGTAATGCATGCAAGGAGAGGTTGAGGGCACTGAACATGTACTCCCTGGAGGAAAGGAATGAGAGAGGGGATATGATTGGGATTGTCAAGTACTTAAAAGGGATAAATAAGGTGGATAAGGAGGGTCTCTTTAAGCTGAGTGGCAACCATAACATGAGGGGACACAGTCTTGAGCTGGGGGAGGGAGGTTTAGGAGGGAGGTCAGGAAGCACTTCTTCACAGAGAGGGTGATGGACACTTGGAATGCACTGCCAGAATAGATGGTCTAGTTGAAGACAGTGGGCAGTTTCAAAAGAGGCTGGGATAAGGTCATATCATATGACCTAAAGGTGGGCAAGCAATGTGAGAGGGCAGCAAGGAGGGCTGGGGGGATACTGGGATGCATAGGGAGAGGCATCATCTTTAGAAAATAGGAAGTTATTATCCCTCTGTACAGACAGCTGGTGAGACCCCATCTGGAGTACTGCGTGCAGTTCTGGAGACCCAATCTCTGCAAAGACATAGACAGGATGGAAGCTGTCCAGAGGAGGGCAACTAAAATGGTGCAGGGTCTGCACTGGAAGACAAATGAAGAGAGACTTAAGGAGCTTAATATGTATAGCCTCGAGGAAAGGATGGAGGGGGGGACATGATACAAACTTTCAAGTACCTCAAAGGAATCAAAGTCCAAGAGGGTAGCATCTTTCAAAAAAAGAGGTGTGCAAGAACAAGGGGCACAATTTGAAGATGGGGGCAGCTCAGAGTTAATTTAAGGAAGTATTTTTTCACAGAGAGACTTGTGAATGCATGGAATGGCCTCCTGGACAAGGTTGTGGAGTCAAAAACAGTGGTGGAATTCAAACCTGCATGGGACAGTCATAAGGCAATTCTAGGGGTGGGGGTAGGAAGACGTAGGCTGCTGGTTAACTAGGATCTGCAGCTTATCCGTTAGGTAGGG
Organism: Neoceratodus forsteri; assembly: GCA_016271365.2. Lineage (NCBI taxonomy): Eukaryota > Metazoa > Chordata > Ceratodontiformes > Ceratodontidae > Neoceratodus > Neoceratodus forsteri. The sequence goes on from CM028130.1 coordinate 98,178,804, forward strand.
AAATGGGCAGACTGCATGGGCCAAGCGGTCCTTATCTGCCGTCAAATTCTATGTTTATATGTTTCTAAGCATAGGTGGACAGTAATGATCACGGGTAGGTAAGATGGGAGGTGTGGGGAGGTGGGGCAGAGACAGTAGCTCAAGCTGTAGACCCTGCAATATGAGCAGACTAGACAGACCAAATGTTCTTCTGCCTGGCTTCTTCGTATGTTCTTATGAATAAGTGACATTGTAGAGGAGCTGATATTGAAGGTCTGCCTCTTTGCGGATGATACGAAAATCTGCAATAGAGTTGACACTCTGGTGGTGAGGTGGAAAGGAGAATCAGAAACCTGAGAAAACTTGAGTGGTCAAGTGTATGACAGCTGGGTTTCAATATGAAAAGGTACAAATTAATGCAATTGGGGCACAGAAACCCAGGGAGGAGTGGTACTGATGATCACCAAGCAGGAAAGAGACCTAGCAGTGATCATATTGGATGACCTAAAAGTGGTCAGGCAGTGTACCAAGACAGTTGGGAGTGCAAGTATGATATTGGGTTGCTTAGGGAGGAGTATCATCAGCAGAATAAAGGAGGTAGTATATCCTTTGTAGAGATTACTAGTAAGACCCCACAAAGAGTATTGCATCCAATTCTGGAAACCACATCTCCAGAAAGACATAGTCTGTGTGGAGGTGGTCCAGAGGAGGGCAACTAAAATGGTACATGCTCTGCATCAGAACCCTATGTGGAGAGACTTAAGGATCTAAATATGTAAACCATGGAAGAGAGATGGGGGGATATGATAGAGATCTTTAAATACCAAATGGGGTACATAAGGAGGGAAATGTTTTTCAGACAAAGGTGCTGAAGGACAAGGGGGCATGATAAGAAGCAGAAGGGAGCATAAATTCAGGAAAGATGTGAGTTAGTACATCTTCACAGAAAGAGTGGTGGATTCCTGGAACAGTCTTCCTGTGAAGGTGGTGGGGATGCAAAGTGGTGGGGTTAAAGAATGCATGGGACAGGCATAAGGGCCTCTTAGGGAAAGGGAAGGGGCGGGTCGGTGAATGGGCAAGAGATCAAGTAGGAATTGCAATGATACTTTAAACGGATCTACGATGCCAGTTTAATATCACTTTCATTGACCGGCATCACAGCACAGGGATTTATGTCGACCGCAAGTTGCTGTTGACATAAATCCCGATAGTCTCCCCGCCCTTTTTTTTGGGAGGCTTCAACCAAGAACCCCCCATGCAGGGGGCTCTGCCCACCACACCCCCAGTATTAATGATTATCAACTCTGAGTCAGAGTTGATTCGGCGAGGGAATGTAGGACCAGGAGACAGTGTGCCCCTGTCTCAGGCGCACCAACACAGCAATCTGTCAGCAAACTGTAGATTTTGTCAACAGTGACATAGTTCACTGTGTTGTTGTCGTTGTCAGGGGAGCATACCCTTTAAACAGGGGAAAATGGTCAGACTAGGTGAACCTTATCTGCCATAAGATTCTATGTTACTGTTTTTTTTTTTTTATATCTGGGGCACTGACTTACTTCCTACTTATTCTTACTGACTGTTGACAGCAAGCACAAAGCAGAGTGAAATACAGTGTCCCAGGTTCGATGCATTAATCACAATACAATCTGTCAGAAGGTAAGACATGTTTATGTTTACTTGCACTTGTACAAGAAATGTTTTGTTACAATGGATAGAATTTCTGTGGTGTGCCACTGCCAAGACCCTTGCAGCTCAAGCTCCAAAGGGCTTGGCAGAGCAGACTAATAACGGGGTACTCTGGTCATGACACTACTCACTGCTTTCTGGGTGGAAACTTTGCGTACTTGAAAGTAGTCAATAAAGGAATAATGCATGACAGGATGTGTGTCATGCTGGGATAACACCACGCCTGGGGGGATGGGCATGAAGCTGCAGCGTCCAATGCCCCAGGTGTGGCGTTATGCCAAATGACATACAACCTGCAACTGAGTATGACACATTGGGGTGGCAGCAAAAACACTGACAGTAATCATACTCTGCCTTCTACCTTGCCACACTAAAAAAGACAATTGACCTATGCTGATATCTGGAATCAGGCAAAAGACCAGTGATTTAAGACAAATACTATCAGTTCAATGCATGGGAATAAAGTGTGGTGCTTATGCAAGCTTTAACTGTGAATGATTGTTTTATTTGGCCCTTCTCTCTCCTACCATCCATAGAGGGCTGGTAGATCATGGAATGAAAAGGCCCAAAAAGAACAATGGATGAAGAGTGATAACCTCCTCCAATTCACAGAGAGTATGGTAGCAGCAAGCAGGAGAGCAAAGCCCCCTATGGGGGAACCTCCAAGGAACTATGGCTGCTAATTGCTTTTGTTCTGGGCTTACTAAGAAGAAATCCTCTTAAGGGCTTGTCTAGTTTCTTGCTCTAGGTTAGTAATATAGTGTAAGTCTCAAAATATGACAAGACCCATCTTCCAAGTTTCTTGATGATGTGGGATGGGACGTTGTTCTGAGAAGCTGAAGATGCGGCTCCAATTCTGAATGAGTGACTAGAATATAAGTAGGGGTTGAGTCCCAGTCTTTGTAGAAGAGCTCTGACATGAGCAATGAATTCCTTGGTAGTTAGAGGTTTAATTTCTGAAGTAGATAGAAGCAGATCTGATAGTTGAGAGTTGGCATGATGATGAACAAGTTGACCGAGGACCTGAACCGGACACCAGTTATCGTAGGTTGAGTAGGATGCAATTTGGACTCCTTTGCGAAGTCTATCAGTTTTTGACTTGGATAAGTGAAGAATGAAATGGTCAGCTTGCTTTCTTAAGTTAGTGACTGACAGAAATTCTGGGGAAGATGATGATGACACAGTGGTTTCTCCTGGATGGAGGAAACCATAAAAGGCTAGGCAGAGAGCTGAGGTGACCATAACATTTGGATGAAAATTCAAAAGGCTTTTATTGAAGCAGGTATGGGTTGATGGGGGATTGGGGGGAGACCTGGGAGGATAAGGAGCTATATGCTAGAGATAGACTACATCTCAATTTGGAAGGGAGGGGAATCCTTAAGTTGAAAATAGAGGGGTTCATTGGTGAAAAGTGGGGTTTAAACTTGTGAAGGGGGGTGGGATGGGAGAAAAGGCTGTCAAGGGGGTGCCGATAAAGAAGGGACTCTGTCTCCACCCCCCTGGGGACCAGGAGGATTGCAGGAAAAGGCCAACTGGCAAAGTGCAGACCAGGGGAAAACAGAATCCCCATGGGAACATGAGTAGGGGAAATGGAACTAGAGGGAAAGGGTGGAAGGTAGTCCTGCTAAATGCCAGGAGCTTGGGCAATAAAATGCCTGAGCTCCAGGCCATGCTAACTGAGGGAGCAGTGGATGTGGCAGTGGTCACTGAGACTTGGGCCACTGCAAGACATGACTGGGACCTGAACCTGGAGGGATACACTATGTTCAGGAAGGACAGGGGGGAGGGAAGGGGAGGAGGGGTAGCAATGATAGTCAAAATCTGCATTGGCATAGGGGGAGTAGAGGAGGCGGAGAGAACCGTGGAGGCGATTTGGGTCACCTTGATAACAAGGGGGGGCAAGAGAGTAAAAATAGGAGTGGTGTATAGACCCCCTGCCCTGGCGGAAGAGCTGGAGGACAGTCTGGTGGCAGATGTTAGGAGACACTGCAGACTGGGCAGAGGAACGGTGGTGGTGTTGGGGGACTGAAACATGCCAGGAACAGACTGGGAGACTATGACATCCTCTGTGACCAGGGAACAGAGGTTGTTGGATGTCTTTCAAGACGCGTTCCTAACTCAGCAGGTGAGGGAACCGACCAGGGAGGCACGGGTACTGGATGTGGTCCTGGCAGACAGTGACCAGATTGGGGGCCTGGAGGTAAGGGACCCATTGGCGGGGAGTGACCATGCCACGGTCTGGTTCTGCCTGGACCTAGGAGGGGTAGAAGGCTGCACAAAGACGGAAGTAACCGACTAGGGGGGCAGATTTTAAGGAAATGGAAAGGATCCTTAAGGAGTATTTGGATGGGATTGGGTCAGACATGGATGCTGATAGTAGGTGGGAAATCATCAGGAGAGGGGTGCAGGATGCTACCAGCACCTGTGCAAGAGTAAGACGAAAATGCGGTAAGGCCCAAAACCCTGTTGGTGGACCAGGGAGGTCCAGGAGGTGGTACGGGAAAGAAGCAGCCTATAAGCAATTCAAGTGCTCAAGGAGGAAAGGGATCGAGGGAGTACGAGCTGATGGCTAGAAGGGCCACTAGAGTGGTGAGGCGGCTAAGGCAAGGAAGGAGCAGAACCTGGCCAGGGAAATTAGGAGAGGAACAAGGGTTCTTCAGATACATTGGGGAAAAATGAAGGGTGAAGGGGCAGATTAGCAGGATTAAATCAGGGAGAGATGGGCACAAGACCCGGGGAGCAGGCTGAGGTACTAAATGAGTACTTCACCTCAGTTTTCACCAGGGAAATGGGGTGCTGCATCATACATGGGAGGAGACAGAGATACTGAGGAGGGGGACCCCTTACCGATTGGCAGGTCTGGGGAGAGGAGGCATCACTGGCAGGTGGGGAGGCTAAGCAGGGAGAAGGGTACCGGAGGTAAATCACAGCAGAGAGAGTGAGGAAGCCCTCAGCTCCTTAAGACAGAGAAAGCACTGGGCCGGATAAATTACATCCAGAGTGCTGAAGGAACTTGCAGATGTCCTGGCAAAACCCTGGCAGAGCTTTTCACCATCTTTCTGAGGACAGGGTGGGTGCCCCAAGACTGGAAGGTGGCGCATATGTGCCTATCCACAAGGGGGGATCAAGGAGGTGGCAGGGAACTACAGGCCCATCAGCCTGACCTCGGTGGTGGGCAAGGTGATGGAGGGCATTGTCAAGGAGAGGCTTGGGGGGGACCTGGATAAGTCAGGGTGCCTGGACGATAGACAGCATGGATTCATCCCAGGGAAATCGTGTCAGACAAACCTGGTGGAGTTCTATGACTGGGTGACAAGTGCCTTGGACCTGGGTAGACCAGTGGATGTCCTCTTTCTAGACTTCAGCAAGGCATTTGACTCTGTTCCTCACATGGGCCTGTTGGATAAGCTGGGAGAAATGGGGGTGGAGAACCAGATGATCAGATGGATAGGCAATTGGCTCCAGGACCGGACCCAGAGGGTCGTCATTGGTGGGATAGTCTCATCCCCAAGGAGGGTCATTAGTGGGGTCCCACAGGGATCAGTCCTTGGGCCCCTTCTGTTCAACGCCTACGTATCTGACATAAGGACAGGAATCAGGGAGAGATGAGTCTCTTTGCAGATGACTCGAAACTGGGGCGGTGGTGGATGGGGAGGAGGGGAGGGTGGCCCTACAGGGGACCTGGAGGCTCTGGAAAGATGGTCTAGAAAGTGGAAGCTGAGGTTCAATGCAGGGAAATGCAAGGTACTCCACCTGGGGGCCAGAAACCCAGGTCAAGTGTACACCTGCTACAAGTCTCGATGGCTGAGAGGGACCTGGGGGTGGTGGTGGATGTCAAGATGAACAACTCTGAGACTTGTAGGAGGGCAGCAGCCAAGGCCAACAGAATGCTGGGATGCATCGCTAGGGGGATCACCTCCAGAAGGAGGGAAGTGATACTCCCTCTGTATAACTGCTTGGTGAGGCCGGACCTTGAGTACTGCGTAAGTAGTTTTGGAGGCCACACTTAAAGTGGGACATTAACTCTCCTGGAGAGGGTCCAGAGGAGGGCAACCAAAATGATTTGGGGCTTGGGGACAGGACCTATGAGGAGAGGCTCAAGAGCTAAATATGTACACATTGGAAGAGAGAAGGGACTGGGGACATGATAGAGGTCTTTAGGTACATGAAGAGGGTAAATGGGGAGGAACAGTCGGGGTGCTTTGAAGGAAGGAAGAAGGGGCCACTAGAGGCATGGCTGGAAGCTGGAGGGGAAGATTCAGGGAGAAAGGAGGAGGTGCTACTTCACTGAGAGGGTGGGTGGAGCCATGGAATGCACTGCCTAGGGGGCTGGTGGAGGCAGAGACAGTGGAGGGGTTCAAGAGGGGGTGGGACAGGTACAGGGGAAGGGTTCTGGAAGCAAAATCCAATGCAGCAAGAATATCCGGAACTGGGAAGGGAGAAGCCAGAGAAGGCGAGGGGGACAGCAAGATCAGCACCCAGGTTGGGGACTGACCAAACGAGCAGACACTAAAGACCGTTAGGCCTATTCTGCTGGCATTTTAGTATGTTAGTATGTTAGTATGTTAGGTCCAATAGCTGGCAAAATATGAGTTAGTTTATAGAAAGATGTTTGACTTCTTTCTTGATACAGTCGCATTATACACGTTCACCAATGAGTTGGTTTAGCATTGTTTTTAACAGCTGGTGATGCATTGGCAACTCATATTGCATTGTTTTTTAAAGCTTAACCAGCTCAATAGCAAATCTTGTAAAATGTTTTTACAGCTCAGTTGGAATGCATCTTTAGTCCAGTCACAATGCAGTGCAAAACTGAATTTTAACTCTTAAGGAACAGTTTGCACAGAGCTTTGTGCTGAAACCAGCAACAATAATGCAACTCAGTCAGAAATGCTGAAATAACTCATTAGAGGAACAATTTAATGTGACTTGTACTGCAGATGACCTATTTATACTCAATAACAGGAGTTTAACAGATGAGTTAGATAAAATGGATGCCAGAGAAGGATTAACTTGGGTAAGGAAATGTTGTACTCCAGATAAGTACTGACATATGGTACTGGGAGAAAGATGTAAGGCTTGATAGCAGAAGGCGATGAATGCTAGAATGGCATTAACGGAATATAGGGCAACTTGACATGGTTGGGAAGAACAGAAATGTTTGTATTTCTTCCAAGCTATAGTATATGTGGCTCATGTACTGGGCAATAGGGCAGACCACATCAAGGTTTGCTCTTGTTGGGGATAAAAGTTCAGGTCATAATTAGGTCTGAGATGCTGGGAGGTTGAGTCATGAAGAGGTCAGCTATAGGGCAGAGCTGGTGGAATACCTGAAACTGAAAACAAGAGAGAGAGTCATCTGCTTTGTTCTCTAGCCCAGGAGCATAAAAGCATTGCATGATGAATTTATGGCACAGAGATAATCAAGTCAGTCTCCACATGAACAGCATGAGAGAGTGGGATGAGGGTCTGCCTTTGTTGATTTTAGCAATTGTGAATTGTTTATTCTAAAATATAGAAGCAGTTTGGAGAGACCAGAGATGGCCCCAAGTGAAGGTGGCAACTTCTACATGGTAGACTTCAAATAGAGAAGAAGTTCTTGAGAAATCCTTGTTGCAGTAATTTTCAGGAGGCCAGGGAGAGGTAAGCCAGGAATGTTCAAATTATCAATGAAGCCATATGAGGGGGTGCATTGGAATAAATTCTAGGATGCAGATATGGTGATGGATCTTTGTAGTACATGGAGCAACCATTCCAAGAAGCTAGAAAAAGTGACCACATTGTCAGGTCTGATTTAGCTGAAGCTGATATGGTGACATGGTCATGCAGTAATGAAATGGAGGAAGCCAGCTGGAGGAGGTATGATATGAAAGAACATCCTTGACAGTTGATTTCCATGGCAAAATTCAAGTATCCCAGTAGAGAAAGTAGTTTACATTTAATACAAGAGGATCATTTTGAGAAGGAGTCTATGAGAGACCAAATCCTGAGTTATCTTTGGGTAGACGAACTTCCATATGAGTTAAATCAATTTTGATGGCAAGGAATTCCAGTGAAGTGGAAGGACCAGTAAATCTCTCATCAGATAAAGATACTCCTAAGTGCTGAAAGAGATTCGTAAGGGAGGAAATGTTTGCAGCCACAGGATGTTCTGGTGGATCGATAGGCAGGAAGTCATTCAGGAGATGAATAATGGCTGGGCAATGACAATGTCTGAGTAAGAGCCAACAGAGAGTCTCGGAAAATAAATCAAAGAGATTGGGGCTACTTTTGCACCCAAAGGTGAGATGTATGGCAAAGTAGTAATAGTCCATCCAGAGAATGCTGTAGAAATGTCACAAGGAAGAATGCATGAGAAGAAGTTTGACAGCATTGGTTATATTAGTTTAGAAAGCCAGGAGTCATGGCCACATTTTTTAATGATAGTGATGGCATTGTCTATGAGGGCATAGTCCTCTGAAGGAATCAAAGAATTGATGCTAGGTATAGGCTTTGAGTGCAGTTCTGAAAGATCTATGATCAACCTTTTCTTTCCAGAGAAATTTCTAGTGGCACAATCAATAGGACTTATCCTGTAATAAGGAAATGGTAGGTATTTGAAAGGCCCAATAAGGAACCCTTTTTAACGTTATTTTTGCAGGAGTTGCTGGACAACTTTGGGTTCCTGAATGGCGGATTGCAAATTCTTGTAAATGAAGGGGTCTGATGTAATAATGGGGATATACTTTGATATTAGTTAAAGAAGTATTTATACCTTGTAAATCTAAATATACTAAAGGGAAATTACAGCCTAAATGGATGACTAAATCCATAAAGAAACTAATAAAGCAAAAGAACAGGAGATATATTAGATATCTAGATCTAAAACCACTTACAATTGGACAAAATATGTAAAGGTTCAAAAACAATGTAAATCTGTTATAAAAAGGACTAAAAAGCATTGGGAATATATTCTGGCAATTAATACAACAAAATCAAACAGTAAGCAATGTTTTTCTTATATAAATTCTTTAAAGAAACTGATGTGCAAGGTGGGTCCCATACAAGTGGACAATCAAATTATTCAAAATCTTAAGGAAATGGCTGACTTATTTAATAAGGAATTTTGTAAACATTATATACTGTCGGACACTTCTGTTCCCTGTTTAATAGATAAAGGTTCAGAACTCATATGTTTCAAGCCAACTGATAATGAAAATAAAATAACATTATAAAAAGGGAAAACTAGCATGAGGCCAGATCATATTTCGGGTCATTTATTGTTTCTACTCTCTGCATGTCTATTGTTTCCTTTTAAACTGCTCATTGAATCCTGTTTGAGAGAATGTTTTGCTCAAAAACAGTGGAAAATTGCAAGGATTGTTCCTATGTATAAAAAGGGTTTAAAATCAGATTGTTCAAATTACAGACCAATTAGTCTTATGTCACCTATTTGGAAGATTTTTGAGAGTTTAATTAGGGATATATTACCTCCTATATTGAATAATGCAGATTTGGAACAGCAGGGTTTCAGGAAGGGAAGAGGTTGCCTGTCTAATTTGTTGAATTTTTATGAAAACATAAGTTCATTAGTTGATAACAGTATTCCTCATGATGTCATCCTTTGGGATTTCAGCAAAGCATTTGATGCTATGCCTCATTGGACTTTAGAAGTAAAATTGAAGAAACTAAAAATTAATCAGTATATTATTATATGGATTAAAAATTGGTTTACTTAGTATCATAGGACAAAAGTAGGACAATGGCCCATCGTGACTGTCTCCCACCACTGTAGTGGGGAAATGATTAAACCCAGGGGGTATTAGACTCCATCCATTGGTCCAGACTTTTTTTAAAGGAACAAATGGTTGGACTATCCACTAAATATTGTGGAAGGGTGTTCCACAGTCTTGGGGTACTTACTGTGAAGTAATTTAATATTTTATAAGTATTTGATTTTCTCACTTCAATCTGTTTGTTGAGCTGTGGGTGCTCTATCTGTTGGAAAATTTTAAGCCACACTGGTCCATTTGGTCATGGGAATTAAGAATTCTGTATAATAAAAGTGAATTGCCTCTAGTTCATCTGCTTTGCAGAGAATATTACCCAGTTCCCCTCAGTCTTAACTGATTACTACTGTTAGCCAAACAGGGTACTAGTTTAGTTGCCCTCCTCTGGATTCTCTCAATTCTATCAATATTATGTTTCAGATAAGGGTTCCAAAAGGGGGACCCATAATTGGAATGGGGCCTAACATGAGTCCTAAAAAGGGGGATAATACATTCCTGCATCCTGTAAACAAATGTGGTTACCTTGATGCATTGATCAGTGGAAGACAACTTATTATTAACAATTACTCCAAGATCTCTCTCTTAGATGTGGAAGCTTTAAGATGCCAGTTGTTTAAGATGTAGCATTGTTTGAGGTTGTTCTTTCCATAATGTAACATGGTACATTTATCAGTGTTGAGTAACATCCCATTAACTGCCCATAATTCTACAGCTTTTAAGTTGTTGTGTATAATAGTTCTACTTGCAGCAGTTGATACTGCCCCCCCCCAGTTTAGTGTCATCCGCAAATTTAGAGAGAAGATTTTCAGCACTGACCTTCGTGCCAGTATTGTACACATTAAACGAGGTGGGTCCAAGGACCCACCCTTGGGGGACCCCACTGGTGACATGACCTATGTCTGATGAGGAACCATTTATTCTAACTTGTTGTTGTTGTCTCTTCGATAGCCAGCTAGAAACGCATCTTACTAAGACCTGAGAGAACCCCATATTTGACATTTTATCAATGAGCTTGCCTTGTCAAAAGATTTGTTATAGTCAAGCAGTGTAACATCCATGGGAGTCCCACTATCAAGTCCCAACCTTATATAATTATAGAAGGAAACTAACTTGGTAGAGCAAGAGTACCCAGGCCTGAAGCCATGCTGAGTTGGGTCAATTATGTCATTAGAGATTGATTCCCTTTCCAATAATTGTTTAATAATTGTCTCCATGACTTTACCTATTACAGATGTTAGACTTACAGGGCAATAATTTTCTGGGTTTGAATGATTGCCTTTCTTAAAAATTTGTATGACTGTGGCATTTGCCCAGTCATGAGGTATTAAGCCTTCTCAGTGAGATTTATTAAAAATAAGTGTTAGGGGTTTGGCAATGATCTCTGCAGTTTCTAACAGGAATACTGTGCTAATATTATCTGGTCCTGTACTAAATGTCTCTTTTAAGGATTGCAGAGTTCCAAAGTGTCATTTTCAGAAGTATAATATTCTGAGGATATATTGATTGGACACTGATTAATTTGGGGGGAGGTTGTCTTTTGTGGAAAAAAATGAACAAAACTGTGTTACAAGTGTCAGCAATTTCTTTATCTGAAGATATTAAATAATTATTTACCAATGGGGGTCAGTGTACCTATGATTCCCTTTTTTATTATTAAGGTATGAAAATAAAGATTTGTAGCCATCTTAAGAGTGATGGAATCAATTGTTTCGAGTGTTTTAATGCATTTTTATATTGTAGTAGTAGATGTTCTTTATTAACACCCTTACTCTTTTTTAAGAGAGAAAATAACCTCTTTTTATTTCTGATTTGTTTCTTAATGATTTTATTAAACCATAATGGAATTTTCCCTTTTTGTTATATTTCTGTTTTATGGGGACAAAAAGTTCTTCCAGCTCACAAATCCTAGATTTCAAGTATTCCCAGGCCATTTCCAGTGATAGAGGGGATAAGGTTTCTTCGCATGAGATTTTATTTAATTGTTCATTAATAATATTAAAATCAGCATTATCATAATTTTTAAATTTTGAGTGACTCAGGTAATATGCAGTATTAAAGGTAAATGATAGAATTATAGAATGATGGTCACTGGAACCAAGGGGGTCACTAATACATACATTGGAAATAATATTCCCTATGTTGGATGTAACTAGATCTAGTATATTATCCCCTTGTATTGGCTTTGTGATAAACTGTTCTAAACCTAAGTCTACAATGAGTGAAATCAAATCCTTCTTGCAGTGATTTTTTCCAGATAAAGAAGTCCAATTGATAGTGGACATATTGAAGTCACCTAGTACTAGGATATTGCCTTTATTTGCCATATCAGATATTTCCTTGTGAAGCACAGAGGTGTACTCTGCATTGGCTGAAGGAAGTCTGTAACAAGTACTGACCAGTTTCTGGGGTTGACCCCTGAATTGAACATTAACCCATATGGTTTCAATATCATTAGTCTGAAAAAGAAGATATCCTCCTTAACGTATAGGCAAACCCCTCCTCCGGATTTTCCTAAGCAATCTTTATGATAAAACTTATAACCTGATAATTTTGTTGCCCATATAGAGTTAGGGTCCCACCAAGTTTCAGTTACTGATATGAGTCCGTAATTAGCCATGGTACATTTAGCTTTGAGTTCTGCCATTTTTACCTGATTTAATGATTTTACATTCAAGGAAAGAACTTTATAGGTAATATTATTATTGACTGGATATTCAAGAGAACAGGGGAAGGATCTGTTCTCCCCAACCCCAGTTATCTAATCGCACTCAAAGAGTGAGTATTAATGGTAGTTTTTCAGATATTGGTTGTGTCACTACTGGAGTCCCACAGGGCTCTATGCTTGGACCATGTTCATTTCAGGCTTTCATTTATGATTTAACCTCAAATTGCTTTTCATTAGCTATTAAATACACAGACGATATTGGTGGCCCATGTACCAGTGAAACTGATTCTGATATTATACAGCAGGATTTAAATACATTTTTTGAATGGGTAAAAGCATGAGAGATGAAGTTAAATATTTCCAAGTATAAAGTCATGCATTTAGGTAATACCAATCCCTTAAAAACATATATGTTGGGACAATATCCACTTAGTAATACTACTGATGAAAGAGATCTGGACATTACAGTTTCTAATAACATGGACTTTACCTACCATATTAATGAATCTGTAAATAAAGCAAATAAGGTTGTCTGGTCAATCAAGCATAATATTATTACAAGAGGGCCTAAGGTTTTAATACCCTTGTTCAAAGCATATGTTAGACCTCACCTTGAGTATGTGTCACAGCTTTGGTGTTCTTACAAGAAAACTAACATATATCAATTAGAAAGAGTTCAGCATAAATTTACTAAACATCTTAAAGGTATGAATCAGCTTTCTTATGACTCTAGATTACGTGATCTTGGTTTGTTTTCTTTAGAAACTCGTAGGTTACATGGTGATTTACTATTTCTTTATGATATAGTTCAACACCCTGCATTAATGGTAGATTTGGGACTGAATTTTAAGGATTCTTCTTATAATATTAGAGGCCATCCACTTTAATTGATATACAAATACTATAACTATATCAAGAGGAAATATTTATTTACTTTAAGAGTGATTAAACCATGGAACAAGTTGCCACTGCACGTTATTATAAGTAAGGATAAAAAAACATTTCAAGGCTATATTATTATCTGCCAAACAATTGACTTATTATTAAAACTTGGTTAGTATGTGAGCTTTTATGAGTTGCAAAGCTTTCTTGCTCACTTCACACCTTAGTATGAACCTTAGTAAATCCATCAGAGAAACCGGTTATGAGAAAGTTCATGAGAGCTCTATTCGGATGTGAAGACAAAGCAGCAGTTAGGGCATGAATGTTTACTCTGGAGGAATGATGCAGTAATTGTCATTGTTTAGGCCTGGGCATCTTCAGACATATGAAATAGGAATGGGCATCCCTGCAGAAACTACATACATGGAGAAGATTACAGCCTTGACTTCCTTTACTGTTGAAATTATTAAAAATTGCTTGATTATGCAAATATTTGATCGGGCGGCCATATCTATCGCTACTGGGGCAAGGAAAATGCCCCGGATTGGAAATAGTGTGAATAATGGCGGCAGGAGATGTAGATCCTGAGGTAGAGCTTCTGTGAGTCATAGTAGAAGAGTCCAACACAGTCATGGGACAAAGAGAGGCAAAATGAGAAAAAAAGCCACATATTTTCTTGAGCAGTCTAGGGTCTTAAGCATTTAAGCATGACGGAAATGTCTCTGCAGGTTACTACCCAATTACCTATTGTGCTATGGGAGGAAATAAGGAGAGAAATTAAGTAAACATCCTTTCCTTCAATGATGTCCATGCAGAGGTGACTAGGGACAAGGTGCAAAGGAGATGCAATAGGTAAGGTAGAAGAAGAAGTAGCAGTACCCAAAACTGGATGGATTGGAATAGGGGAAACAGGAGCAATGCTGGTGGGAGCCATGGTGCAAGGCTGAATGATGTTTTTCTCAGAGGTTAGCTGGAGATAAGGGAACTGTAATAGGCCTGGCTGGAGAATCAGAAGGAAGAGGAAGTCATGCTTCGAGCACCATGAGGCGAGTTAGGATGTCAGATATGAATGAGGCTAGTTTTATCATAAGGTCTGTAAGTTCAGAGTTTGCCTTGGAAGGTGAGGGAGCAGGTTCATTGGGAGTAGATGGTTCCTTTGGTTGAGTCTTGGCTGCTGCAAAAAGGTTAAACAACTCTTTCTTTATAACAGAAGCAGAATAAGATATCCTTAACTTGTGGAGCTCTGTAATAAGGTGAGAGAGTGTCCAGTCCTTTAAAGAATATTTTGGTTTAGCATTAGGTTTGTGAGGAGTTTGTTTAGAGAGCCTTTTACCAGGGAGATTAGAGGTCCCTTCTTCTGCGTCCAAGGAATGACCAGGTGCCACTGAATCCAAAGTGGAATTTTGATATGACAGACAATGAGCAGAGTAGAGTTGATTATTAGTAGCTAATGGGATTATGCTGTGATTCTTATCTGGTGAACTGTTTTGGGGCCCTGCCTATGCTCAGCCAATGACGAGAGGCAGGGAGATGAGCCTGAACTGCTGGTGAGGGCTGACAGATGAGGAAAGAGTTAAGCAGAATAAATAATAGCAACTGCAAATGCAGTAATGAGGAGCTCTACAGTTTCAAGGGGAGTGATGTTAGACCAGGAAGTAGCAGGAGTCAGACCACTCAAAAATACAAACCCCAAAAGAGCAAAAATAGAGGAAAGAGGAAACCAGCAAAACACAAGAATGCAGGGAGAACATGAGAACAACATCCATTGACTGTAGAGGACAATGGAATGAGAGGGAGAAGGGACAGCATGAATGGAGAGGAGAAAGATGGGGAACAAGAAGAAACAATCAGCACTGGACTGGGTGAGAAATGGGACAACACATGTACAAGCAGACACCGATCAGCACAAGGAAATGGGAGGGGGGACAAGAGAACAAATGAGAGGAGTACAAGGATGCAGGGGAGACAGCATCCACAGGGCACTGTGAAGGAGCCGCAAGGTGGGGGTGAGGGGAAGGGAGACATGCAGGACATGGAGCAAATAAGCAACAGGAAACTAGGCACAAAAAAGAGAGGGAGCACAGGGAGCATGGAGCTGGATGCAGCAAATGAAAAAAGGTGAGGGGAGAAATGGGGAGGACAGGAGACACTGTAAACAGGAGGGAGAGCAATACATGAGCAGGAAACAAGCGCTCAGCCACAAGGACCACACAGGGCTCAGTGGAAGAAAACTTCCAACTGAGCACTGGTGCAGAGGACTGGAGGGTTTAAGTATGGTTAGGAGGAGGAGGTTATTCCCTGCATTGAACCACAAAAATGAACCCTCCCATTGAATATGTCCTGCTCTAACTAACTGTAGAAAAATGTGAATGAAAGATGTGCAGTTGACAGCATGAGAAAATATTGCTCTTTCTCACCTGCTACAGCCTTCCAGTCACATCAATCAATCAATCAATCAATCAATCAATCAAACTCTTTATTTAACCAAGCAGGCACCATTGAGAAAGCTCATTTTCAAGGTGGACCTGGGACAAACAATAGGTAATACAATTTAGGTGAGATCAACATACGATGTCAATTATGTGTACAACAATTAGATAAAGGCAGTATAAATGCAAGTAAATGGTACAAAAGATGGTAAAACATTAATTACTGATAGATAATTTGCGCATTGTGTACAAAGTGCAGAACATGGGGGAAGCAGTAGGTACAGAGTATGCTTAGGCAATCAAAAAACAGATAAACAGACAGAAATAGGGGTTAAAAGTCATGGGTAAGTGGATATAAAGTGTAGATGTGGGCAGGGGAGTGAAGGAGGAAGGCATGGGGGTGGCAATGAGTGGAGTCAACAACAGAAAGAGACCTAAAGTCATGACGAGGCAGGGACAAGCTCAGAGAACAGAGCAGAAAGCTCTGAAGGGAAGAAGGACCTAGGTCAGGAGGAGCATACACAGGATTCTTTGAAATGGAATGTATTTAAGGTTTTGAAAGCTGCCAGACTAATGAGGCAATTGATTTTTAGGTTCTTTTGTAACTTGTTCCACAAAAGGGGCCATGTGTGACTAAATAGATGCCCCGCCAAACCAAGATTTGGCCTTGGACACTTTCAGCAAAATATAAGAGGCACTTCTCAGGGCATACTTACTTAATGAGCAGAGAGGTAAGCAACCGAGATCTAATCAGGCAGTTTATTTAGGATGCTTTCGTAGATCCAGATCGCAGCATTTCTCTGGTGTCTAAAGCTAAGGGATGATCAACCTACCGCTGAGTACAGGAAGCAATGATAGGTGGAATAGGAAAGGCCCGTTATGAACCATAGAGCTCTATGGTAGAGTGTATCAAGTTTGGAAAGAGCACCTGCAGGGCCCTGGATGTAGTGGAAATCAGCATAGTCTAATACAGAGAGAAAGGTAGTTTGGACTAGCCTCAATTTTGCATCCGTGGTGAGGAGATTTTTTTATCCTATAGAAAAGGCCAAGTCTCATACTAAGTTTCTTTATCAGATCTTCTATGTGAACAATGAAGGAGAATCTAGAATCCAGCCAAACTCCCAAATATTTAAATTTTGATACGTACTCCAACTGTTCACCCAGTATTGTAGTAATTGGGGGGGGAGCAGCCCCATCGCAGCTGTGTTTGCTAGGTTAGGAAAGGGCGACAAGAACATCGTTTTTGTCTTCCTGGCATTTAGAAGCAGCTTCTGCTTTAGGAACTGAGTCTGTAGCCGATTTAAATCATCCTGTAGCTCTGAGCATGCCATCTGGGGGAAATCCACTAAAGTAAAGTACTGTATCCTCTGCAAACAGGTGAATGTGGGCCTTTTTGATGGTAGCATTGATTCTGTTGATGTAAAGTGCAGAGCAGGGGACCTAAAATGGAACCTTGGGGAATGCCTCTCTGAAGGGATTTCAAAGGAGAGACTTCACTATCCACTTTTACTTGCTGTGAACGGTCAGCAAGGTAATTGCCAAACCATCTGAGAGAAAGAGCATCCAGTCCAATGGTTTGAAGGGATGTGAGGAGCAGACTGTGAACAATGGTATCGAAGGCCTTACATAGGTCCAGGAAGACTGCACAGATGAAGTTCTTATTATCCAACTCACTCTGCCAATCATTAGTGACTTTGGCCAAAGCGGAAGTAGTGCTGTGTTATGCTCTGAGCCCTGATTGTAATGGGTTGAGAAGCTGTGTTGATTCCAGATGGTTCCTGAGCTGGGTGTTTACGATTTTTTCTAACAACGTAGACAGGATAGGGAGAAGGGAAATAGGCTTATAGTTATTGAGGTCACAGGGGTCATCTGACTTAAACAAAGGGATGACATGTGCCATTTTCCAGATGGGAGGAAGGTTGCCTTGCAACAGATATAGGTTAAACAGATGTGTAATAGGCACAGCTAGGATCCTATAGCCCATCTTCAGAAAAAATGTGTCGATGTGATCGGCACTTGTGCTTTTGCTGATGTCCAATTTTAACAGGAGATCTTCCACCTCTTTCAGAGATGTGGGTCGAAGCAAGAAGGTCTGACTAGAGGAGGGGGTGCCTTGTTTATCAACCCCAAATTACACTCGAAGATTACTGGTGAGAGAAGAAAAGAAGGTGAGACCTGCTGTAGCAAAATGATTGTTGAAGGCATCAAGGATTGACAGTTTATCAGTAAGAGTGGTAGTACCCATCGAGATTTTGGTAGGCAAGGAAGTCCTGGCCAAATTGCCTTCTATACCCTTAATTACCCTCCAGAATTTGGAGAGGCAGTTAGCCGAGAGATCATGTTATGAGCGAAATAAATTAGCCTTTGCTTCTCTAACCATCTTAGTGCAAAGGTTTCTCACTCTCCTAAAGGAAATCCAATCGTTTGTTAGTTTAGTTTTTTGTTCAGTTTTCCAAAGCATGTCCCTATTCCGCATTGTGTCCTTCAATTCCTCAATAAACCACTGACAAGATTTGTTCCTGACTCGGACCTTCACTAGTGGTACTTGCCTATTAAGTACTCCTAACACAATTTCTTGAAAAATGTTGTATGCTGAAACCACAGATTTAGCTAGGTAAATGTCCTGCCAGCGCATGGAGTGGCTCAGCTCCGAAATAAGTTGCATCAACATCTTTTGGTAGAAAATTTAGAAGCAGGTGGCGGAGCATGAATGGACCTGACACAAGCAATGAAGCAGTGATCGCTGATGTCAGAGAAGAATACTCCAGCATGGGTAAATAAATACGGTTTGTTAACAAAGATAATATCCAGCAGGGTGCTGTTGGTAGGATTTAACTTGTTTGGGCGGGTAGTTTCATTGATAAGCTGGGTCCATCCAAGTGAGTTGCAAAGTATTTTTAAAGGAGTTGAGGCACTAGACAACCAGACTAGGTTGATATCACCTAGAAGTACAGACTCTGAGGGTCTATGACCCAAGACTATACTTAAGTGATCCAGAAGCTGTAACCCTGCAGAAGGGGGTCTGTAGCAGCCTGACACACAAAGTGAGATGTCAGATGAGATCCCAACCTGAAGGGTAAGGCTTTGAAACTCATTTTGGACAGATGTAGAGTCAATAACGGAGACAGATCATTTTTCTTTAATATAGATAGCAACCCCACCACCCCTAGAGTGCCTATCGTTTCGGAACAGTGAATAAGCAGGGAGGTTTACTTTGAAGTTGGTTATAGCTGGGCAGAACCACGTTTCAATGACAACCAAAATGTCAGGGTTAGTGTGGTATATCCAGGCCTGGATGGAGCTGATTTTTTTCAACAAGCTGCACACATTAACATGCATAAAGCTTAGGCCTTTAAGGCTAGGTAGGTTGTCAGGTGATCCGATGGGAAATAGGGGCACAGGATTAAGTTCAACATTTCCTGAGCATAACAATAGAAGGAGCAGTAGCTTCCTGGATAACCCTAAGAGGATCTTCAAGACTCTGATTCAGTCAAGTCTGTGGGGGACATGATACTGACATGGAGGAAGCTTAAGGCCGATGCCTAGCAGGTTTAGAGTGATATGCAGTAAGACTTTACCAGTGACGAATAATGGAGAGTATGCGGTGGGAAGGGACAGTTTTAGGTCAGCAGAGGTGAATCCTGATAGGGTACCAGTATGCCAAGTAGGATGTGTGTCCAAAAATGGAAGGAGGGAGTGGATGGCACAGCTAAGGTATTCAATAGGGCTTAGAATGACCGCACATTGTAAATCCCTGGGTGTATTCTTCGATGGCAGATTTAAATAGGGGTGCAAGATGAAGCAGAGACATACACAGAAGCAACCATTGGGCAGTGCCTATGCCCATCTTATGTTAAGGGCCAGGAAGGGATGTAGGCTGGGTATCTCGGATTCAACCCTGGAGGTCGATAATAAGTCCAGGAGTATTATTGGGGCATAGTATATTATATGTATATAAGAATAACACCCGGAGAAAGTAAAAAAAGTCCAAGATTCTAGTGGAGTACAATATGCCAAGGATATACTGAGTACAATTATCTGGAAATTTTGGTGGAAAATGGGTAAGGCTAGGAATATGCAAGATATCAGTAGATCATGAGTTCAATGCCTCGGGCCGAGTAAGGTGTATGAACTGATAGTGGAGAACTATATAAGAAGGGAATGCAAGAATGGGATTCTCAAGCTTTATTTGAGGAGAGGGATATAGCTTGTGGTACGCCTGCAAGGATTGCTACATGAGAACCAAGGGGACAATTTTAGTTGTAAGTGGTATGTCCTGTAGGAGGATGGCGGAAAGAAAAAAAAAGAAAAAAAGGGTTGCAAAGAACTCAACGGCGACCAATTAGCATAGAGGGAAGGGGCTTGGACTGTACTTAAGAGAGGCCACATTCAGGGCAGGCAGTGTGGGAAGAAAATACTTGCACAATTAATTTCACTGGGAAAGCCGTAAAAGGCAGCAGGAAGACAGAGAGAGAGAGAGAGATAGAGAGAAAGCTTGCAGGAACCAATCTCTGATGAAGCCGGAAAGCTGCAGCCAATGAGGTACAGGCTGTGTAGCAGGGTCGCCTATCTGTATCCAGCGAGGTTCCCCGGTCTGGGAGTCAGGCTTACCAGGGTTCTGGTGCTCATAGGGCAGGCAGGTGATGGATGACGGACAATACATAAAAAGGGTAATTTAAATTATTGTCTCTGATGCCATATATATGTGTGAAAACAATGAAATTTTTTTTTTGGTAGTAAGAACTGTTTCAGTGATTCGCTAACATCTGACGAGACACAAAGTGCTAGCAAACAGTATAAAGTTACAGGCTGTTAGCTTGAGTGAATCTCATTCACTTGTCCATTGCAGCCTGTCAGAACAACATTTACTGATTCTGTGCACAATCGGATTTGATAAAGAAATTAAAAAAAAATGTACTTTAATTAACCAAATAGATCACTAGTATGGTACAGCTATTGAATCTGCCAGACTTCAAGATAAAGCAGCTCCATTCATTCAGTCAAATCAGTGTACCAAAAGCCTCTTTGCTGTACTCTCTCAGTTCCTACCCACACTCCCATCTATTGACATAGTGCTTAGTTCATGTGCAAGGACATGCATATCCAACTCTGGTCAGGAAAAAGCTTTCTCCTGAAAACAGAGCTGTTTTACTTGCAAGCTAGAAAACTGCAGGAGCTGCCACTTTGCTGATATCCTGAAAGATTGCTTTTGGGAAGCCACACTGGACCACAGCTTACCACTGTACCATACCAGAGAAGCAGTCTACATCAAGTAAGGAGAGGAGTCAGGGACACTAGTGGAGATCCCAGTTCCCACCAATGCTACCTAGTTTTTTAATTAAGAAACAGTAATCATTACAGTCCACTGAAAAAACTTTAGTAACTCATCTGTCTTCAGGCTTCAGAAGAGGTGAGACTGTTGAAGGACTTAATTATGCATTTCATTGCACCTCTCAGTGCAAATTCTCAAAATAGATAGGAAGTTTTAACTTGGTTTACACAGCCCACAATGCCCCCCGTTCTCTGAGGTAAACTGATGTGACTTCTGTGGCATGGACTGTGAACTTCTGCAGCACTGCTAAGTAAAGTTATGTGGCTAGGTTTAACGTTCTGCAGCACATTTATATATAAATTATACAGAGCCAGCTTTACAGTTTTGGTGACCCCAGCAAGGATGGCATGTGAGGAGGATCCCTGACTTCCACCACATAAATCTAAGTTACATAATTTCCCTTAAATCTTCAGTTTTATTCTTTTGCTTTTCAAAAGCTGTTCTGGCACTCCATATTTATCTAAATCTATTTAGGGCTTAGTGCTATGTCATGCAACATTAATGGCTACTGGCAGGTACCCCCTCTATGTACTGGCAACAAAGCAAATAGCTGAAAAGTTGTTCTCTGTGAGACAGCCAGAAGTAGCTTAGCCATGGAGCATCCAAGACTCCCCTGCTCTGTGAACACCTCTCAGGAGCCTCAGTTACATAAACATAGAAACACAGAAACATAGAATTTGACAGCAGATAAGGACCGCTTGGCCCACCCAGTCTGCCATTTCCCTACCTACTGGATAAGCTGCAGATCCTAGTTAACCAGCAGCCTATGTCATTCTACCCCCACCCCCTAGAACTGCCTTATGACTGTCCCATGCATGCTTGAATTCCACCACTGTTTTTGACTCAACAACCTCCTCCGGAAGGCCGTTCCATGCATCCACAACCCTCTCTGTGAAAAATACTTCCTTATATTACCTCTGAGCCTCCCCCCATCTTCAAATTGTGCCCCTTGTTCTTGCGTGCTCTTTTTTGAAAGATGCTACCCTGTTGGATTTTGTTGATTCCTTGGGGTACTTGAAAGTTTCTATCATGTCCCCCTCTCTCTCCTTTCCTCGAGGCTATACATATTAAGCTCCTAAAGTCTCTCTTCATGTCTTCCGCAGACCCTGCACCATTTTAGTTGCCCTCCTCTGGACATCTTCCATCCTGTCTATGTCTTTGCAGAGATTGGGTCTTCAGAACTGCACGCAGTACTCCAGATGGGGTTTCACCAGCTGTCTGTACAGAGGGATAATAACTTCCTGTTTTCTACTGGTGATGCCTCTCCCTATGCATCCCAGTATCCCCCCCAGCCATCCTGGCTGCCCTCTCACATTGCTTGACACCTTTAGGTCATCTGATATGACTACCACAGGTCCCTTTCCATTTTTTTTGTTGTTAGTATCTCACCCCCCATTGTGTACTCTTCCACTGGGTTTTTGTTTCCCAGGTGCATTACCTTACACTTCTTAGCATTGAATCTAAGCTGCCATACATTTGACCATTCCACAAACCTTGCCAAGTCCCCTTCTCATCCTTTCCACCCCACCTTGTGCAACAACTC
Organism: Neoceratodus forsteri; assembly: GCA_016271365.2. Lineage (NCBI taxonomy): Eukaryota > Metazoa > Chordata > Ceratodontiformes > Ceratodontidae > Neoceratodus > Neoceratodus forsteri. The sequence continues at coordinate 98,201,089 of CM028130.1, forward strand.
TGTTGCAGATCTTTGTGTCATCTGCAAAGAGACACACATTTCCTTCCAGTCCCTGTGCAATGTCACTTATAAATACATTGAAGAGGACCGGTCCTAATACTGAACCCTGTGGTACCCCACTAGTAACCCCTCTTTCTTCAGAGTGGACTCCATTTACTATTACTCTCTGTGTCCTATTCTCCTGCCAATTCTTTACCCAGAATGTCATCTTGGGACCCACTCCCAGGCTGGCTAACTTGTATATTAATCTTATGTGTGGGACTGTGTCAAATGTCTTGCTAAAGTCTAGTTAGGCCAGGTCCACAGCTTCTCCCTGATCTACTACTTTGGTCACCCAGTCAAAGAAATCTGTCAGATTCATCTGGCATAACCTTCCCGCTGTGAATCCATGCTGCCTTGGGTCCTGTGCCCCTCTGGCCTCTAGATAATCGACAATTCTTCCTTCAGAGGTGATTCCATTATTTTCCCTATCACTGAGGTTAAACTAGCAGGTCTGTAGTTTCCTGCTTCTGCCTTGCTCCCACTTTTGTGAAAGGGAATCACATCTGCCCTCCTCCAGTCCTCGGGAACCACCACATCCTCCTATGATTTGTTAAAGAGGGTAGTCAATGGTGTCACTAGTTCTACCCTTTGTTCTTTTAGGATTCTGGGATGAATCCCATCAGGCCCCATTGCTTTGTCCACCTTCAGTTTTAAGAGTTTTTTCATAACCCTTTCTTCTATAAATGGGTTGGTATCAACTTCTGTATCCAGAGTGTTTCTACTGTTTGTTTTAGGTACCTCTCCCTCTTGATTTGTAAATACTGAGCAAAAATATTTGTTTAGTATCTCTGCCTTTTCACAGTCACCCTCTGCTGACCCCCCTCCCATTATTAAGCCTCAATATCCCTCCCTTGGTCTTTCTTCACTCCCTGAAGTACCTATAAAAGGTTTTATCCCCCTTCTTAACTGAGTTGTCTTTCTTTTCCTCGGTTTGGGCCTTTGCTGTTCTGACTGCCTTGCCAGCTTCCTTTTGCTTTAACTGATACAGTTCTCTGTCCTGCTCCTTCTGTGATTCCTTTGTCTTCCTGAATGCTTTCTTTTTCTCTTGAACCTTCACTGCCACTTCCTTTGAGAACCATAGTGGTTCCTTACATCGTTTTGTTTTGTTTATTTGCTTCACTCAAAGGCTTGTTACCTCTGTGATGGCAGTTTTTATTATTCCCCATTGTTCTTCCACCCCTCCTTCCTGCCCATTTGCTAGTGCATTCCTTAGGCACTCACCCATTTTGGCAAAGTCAGCCCTCCTAAAGTCCAGTACTTTTGCTTTGTATGGCTTGACTCTATTGCTGTGTTTATTGTGAACCATACTGTTCGATGGTCGCTAGTTCCCAGATGGCTACCCACTTCTATATCTGTGATCCTCTCTCCATCTCCATTTGAGAGAACCAGGTCTAAGATTGCTCCTTCTGGAGTGGGCTCCAATACTAGTTGTCTAAGGCATGCCCCCTGTAGGGCATCTAGAATAACCCCACTCTTCAAAGTGGCTGCTGCAACTTTTCTCCAGTTAACATCTGGCATATTCAGATCATCCATCAGCAATATCTCCTCTTTATCTACCATTCTAAGTATACTTTCTATCATTTCCTTGTCCATTTCCTCCCCCTGAGAAGGGGGTCTGTATACAACCCCCGTGCGGATTGTGGTGCCATTGCCTGTCTCCAAATTTACCAACAGTGCTTCTACTCCTCACTGTTTACCCTTTTGTTCTGTTCCTTTGATTCCTTCCCTTATGTAAAGAGCTACTCCTCCTCCTCTTTTACCCTCTCTGTCCCTCCTGTAGATAGTGTATCCTGGTATGTTTACATCCCAGTCATGGTTTAGTGTATACCATATTTCTGTGACTGCCACAATATCCAGATGTTCCTCCTCCATCAAGGCCACTAATTCAGGAAGTTTGTTACCCAGACTATGGGCATTGGTACTCACTGGTCTCCATTTTTGATGGCTTACCTTCTGTTGTAGCATCCCCCACTGACCTTTCTACCTCGGTCTTTTTCTCATTCAGTACCCTGTTTTGTAGGGAGAGGCTGGGATTTTCCTGCTGCTTATCAGTGCCTCCCCCCTTGACTAGTTTAAAAGCTTGCCAATGAAGTATTTAAACCAATTGCTCAAAAGACTTGTTCCCTTCCTGGACAGATGCAGACCATCCTGCCAGTATAGTCTGGTGTCCTTCCAGGTGGAACCCCAGTCCCCAGTGAAGCCAAACCCCTGTGCTCCACACCATTTTTTCAACCATTCATTAAACTGCATGGTGCAAAGTACCCTCCTCCCCATGCCTTTGACAGGCAGCACCTCTGAGAAGGATACTGTGTGTGCTACTTGTCTTAGGCCCTCCCAACTCTACAAATTCCTCCTGCACTGCTCTAATCTCATGATGAGCCAAGTCATTTGTCCCTAGGTGGACAATGATGTCCAGCTCAGACTCCCGTGCAGCTGTTCTCGTGATCCTGAGGATGCGCTCCTGTCCCTCCAAGCCATGGCACCAGGCAGGCACCTTACTTCAGTTTTCCCTGCTCCCCCCAGTTCTATCCCCCTAATAATTGAGTCCCCCACCAGGAGCTGCTTCCTTTCCTGTGGTGTCCTCTGCCTCCTTCCTGTGGGCCTCCCTTGTGACAGTTGTCCTCAGCCTCCTTAGTCTCCTCTGCTGGGTACATCCATAGGGGAGCTATGCTCCCCCAGAATGGTGTATGGATTGTGGAGTGGAACAACTGACTGGGTGTGCCTCTGTTCCACCATCCTCACCCTCCCTGATCCCACTGTGGTCCAACTGCTGTGCTTTCTTAGCAACCTCTGAGGTAGTGGTGTTGGCTCTGGTGCTCCCTGGATGGGGAGGTTCCCTTCCTACTGTGCAGTGTGGCCTGGGGAAAGGTCCCTTACTACTGTCCAGAGTATCCTGAAGACGGGCAACTTCCTCCCTCAGGGCAGAGAGTTGTCTGCAAATAGGACAGCATCTCAGCCTCCAGAAAGACTCCCGGAAGACTGCTGCCCCACAGCCATTACATTGCACTACTCCCCACATGTTTATCTACGTCTGTGTGTGTGTGTGTGTGTGTGTGTGTGTGTGTGTGCGTGTGTGTGTGTGTGTGTGTGAGATTGGTTTGTTATATAGAAATATATATATTATACAATGCGTATGCTTATATTGTCAGTGCAGTGTGCTAAAGAGGATATGACAGTGATATGCACCTTGCACTGTTGAGGAAATGATGTCAGAACCCCGGTATAAAGGAACTATTTCCAGGGGTGGGTGGGGTGAGGGTGGGCAGGGTTGGGCCTCAACTGTGCCCTCACTAAACAATTAGCTAAAAGCTCTGACCCACCTCTGCGATGAGTGCCTTCCTGTCAGCAAGATGCCCTACACAACAATTGGACAGAAAAAATACCTTGCTAATCAAACAGAGAAAAATCCAAACATCCAAGTCACATAGTCGTAGTTGGGGGTGGCACGCTATTGGTGCATTCAGAGACTCCCCGTACTGCCACTCTGAAAACTGCCACATTATTAAAAATATTAAGTATTAAACATCAGCAGAGTCAATGTGACTATTTCTTTCTTTTTCTGTTTATTTCAGTCTTTCCTTGTTTAGTTGTCACATTTTGAATTAATAATCTTTACCTTGGTTGCAATTTTTCTTACATTGGCTTCATTTTTTTTATTTTCTTTAATGTGCACCTCACCCTCCCCCCCAGCCTGAAAGCCCTGGCATCTGCAACACCCTTTGACAATGGGCGGTCCTAGGGCAGATAATCTCAGGATCGCACTTAATTATGGGTTGCCCTCATGGAACATCGATGCCCTACTACTGGCCTAGTAGGGTGGCTCAGCTAGCTTTCTGTATTTTCCCTTATTTATGTTTGCTTGTGCCTGCAGCACACAAGAAACATATTGAGATACTACAGCATTGCAGAGGTGTAGTAGTTTTGTGGCCAATGCAGCAGATGCTCTAATGGGCACATCCATTGGCCACCAATTAATGCTGAAGCTGCTGATGATGGCAGTTTCAGAGCATGAGCCACACTTGAAAGAAATCTGCCACTGCAATCAGGGGCAGTTTTGCCATTGCAGCAGCAGTCCCCCCTCCCTCCCAACCAGGCACACAGCAGGACAACAAATTCAAACTTTAGTTCCTTCGCAGTGCTGCTGCCCACCCCGCACCATCCGTTCTCCATTCTCTGCTGACATCAGGGTGCTCAATCCCCATTTCAGCATGTATCCCCTCAATTAATGTGGCACACTGGGATCCAACCCTAGTGTGCCAAAAAATACTTATTTGATGTTTCCAATGCTGAGATGTCCACTCAGAGTGTTGGATGCTCTCCCCCCCATGCCCATACATTCTCAGCTGATCTCAGGGTTCCCAATCCATGGGTAGGCACTGTTCCCCCCTCCAGTACTCTGGCACACTGGGAAACCCATCCCAGTGTGCCAAAATCTGTTTTGTTAATATTTCACCTGTAAAAAAGAAAATAGTCCTACAACGTATTTTTTTAAACCTGAAAAAAAGAAAACTGCCCCTCATTGTGGGGTCAATTTAGGTTGATATCTCAGCCAATTTTTGGCATTTTGGTCCCACATTTTCAACATGGGATTCTTAGGACACCTCCTTATGAACACTAGCATTATCATTTCATTTCTCATCCCAAAAGGTGATTTCACGATCACTGGGTGGAATCACCTTTTGGGACCGATTAATGAAATGACAGAGCCACTGTTCATGTGGTGGGGTCCCAAAAACCCCTTGTTGCAAATTTTTTGTAAAAACTCCCAAAAATTATTGTGTTATGAGTGTCCATTGCACAGTTTCTAAGCATGCTTGTAACTTCATTAATTTTTAATATTTTCACTCCAAATTCCAACATTGCCATTTTTTCACTCCCTCTGGAAATGTGTTTTTGCACCTGTGGCACAGAATGAAGCGGTCGCTGTGCAAAATCAATTTCAGGAACAGATTAATGAAATCACAGTGCCACTGTTCATGAGGGAAGGTCCCAAAAAGGCCATGTTGAAAATTAGGTGAATACATTCCAAAACATGATTGTTACGAGAGTGTGTTGCACAGTTTCTACGCACAATCGTGACTTTGCCACTTTTTCATATTTTCACTCTAGATTTACAGCAGTGCCATTTCTTCATATCTCCTCATGAACATTACAGCTGTCATTTTTCACATCCTGCCCATAATGTGTTTTTGCACCTGTGGCACCAAATGGCAAACTCGCTGTGCGAATCAACTTTTGGGATTGAGTAACAAAACAATACTGCCACTGTTCATGAGGTGGGTTCCCAAAAGGCCCAAGTTGAAAATGTGGAGCAAAAACACCAACAAACACCTGGGGTATTAGGGTTTCTAACCATAATGCCTACCCTATACAGATTGACAGGCATTGGGGTGTGTGACATGGGGTCATTGGCCATAATGCTCACACCACTCTACCCCCCTCCTTGCAGCCACTGACAGACATTGTGGTGTGCCTTGAGGTCTTCAGCCCTAACATTCACCCTATTCTCCTATACTGCACCCATCTCATTTTATTTCCTTATGGAATGGGGTGAGTGTAAGGGCTGAAGACATCACCACACACTGCGACACCTGTTGGTGTCTGCAAGGTGGGGTGATGTGGAATGGTATGAGTGTTATGGCCAACAACCAAAAGGCACAACCTCAATGCCCGTAAGTAGAGACGGGCGAAGTGGCCTCAATTTGCTCTGTGGAGTGATTTGTGGAGAGAAGCCAAATTCACTGGGTGCTCCACAATGTGAAGTAGAGTACTTAGCATTAAAATGGGTAATGCAAAGTCCATTGAAAACAATGACTTAGCATTACTCTGCTTTCCCAAACCACTACTCCACCAATCTTTAAGGTGAAGTACATTAAAAACAATGCACGTCCCCTCACTTCACCTTGTTTTTAAGCTCCAAAGGTGAATTTTGCAGTGATTCATGGAATTTCAAATCACATGGGCTCTAGATTGTTCTGCACAGCCTCTGTTCAGGGTAGTGTGTGTAGGATGCTTTAGGAGACAGTCTGCTTTGAGAGCTTTCTGTAATTCAAACCTTCTAAAAGCTGCTAAAAAAGCCTTTTGTAGTCATTTTTTTTTTTTGCTGAAACTTTAGTTCATCAATTGTAGGAAACCTCCCTGTGCTCATATCATTGAGCATTTATTGTCTGTATATGGATTTTGGATGTTAATGTTCATCATTCAGTCTATGTACTGACAGACAGTGGAAGTGTGCTTTGGGGGAGGGGCATATCTGTGGTGTAGGCAGATTAACTTAGAGAAAAAGACAGTTCTTTCTGTTTTGGTGATATTTTTCTTGTATAACTGTGTTAATGTACACACAGTAATATTTTCCATAATTCTTCAAATTTTTTTGCTGATTGTTGTGGTGCAGTAGTGCATAATTTTAGTTTGTTTAAATTACATGGTTATATTACTGAAGTTTTCAATTTGCTACACATTACTTAGTGTGTATGTGAGGATGTGCAACACATGTCATCAAATCAGGCACCTTTTATTGTGCCACATAGTAATTTCAGCAATGTGAGCCTGCTATCCACTGCAGCTGCATGATTTCTTTACTTCTTTGTGATATCTTTACAGGTACTAGTACTAGTGAGTGTCACTGCAGTACACTGCCCCCCCCGTGGACCACCCCAACCGACAAAGGTATTCTTTTCCAGATTTGAATTTCTGATGGTGAGCACTGGTTAGGTGTTGTGCCTTTGCATCTGCATCTCTTAAGTGTGCAGCACAATCTTAATCTGTCTGGGCATTTGTATCTCTTTAGGGTCCAATCTTCAACTGTAACTTAAGTCACAGTTATTTCTTTGGCTTCCTTTCAGAGTACTGGACTGGTGTGGTACATACCTCTGCATGAACATTGTACTCATGAATATGCATTTTTAAGTCAGGGCCATCATCACGAGTCACCTGTGATATAAATCACGTTCTTCATCATCACGGTCAAAAATGCAGTCACAAATTATTATTCACGATCACGTCACGAATCACAAAATTACTGTTTTTACTAGTTACTGGAATGTGTTGTAATCCTGTTTTGTAGTATCTCTCCAGGCTTCACCACCCCACCTCTGTACTCATTAATAAGAGCTTTTAAATTGGGGAGTTTTGTGCTACAGCTCTTCAGAGAAGTACAGCCATTGGCATTCACATTCCCATACAGTTTCATATTGATTATCTCAGTCACACCGAATCACGTTCTTCATCATCATGGTCACAAATGCAGTCACAAATTATGATTCACAATCATGTCATGAATCAAAAAATTAATTTTTTTACTAGTTACTTGGATGTATTGTAATCCTGTTTTTTAGTATGTCTCCAGGCTTCACCACCCCACCTCTGTACTCATTAATAAGAGTTTTTAAATTGGGGAGTTTTTTGCTACAACTCCTTGGGGAAGTACAGCCATAGGTATTCACATTCCTATACAGTTTCCTATTGGTTATCTCACACCGAATCACGTTCTTCATCATCACGGTCACAAATGAAGTCACAAATTATGATTCATGGATCACAATCACGTCACAAATCACAAAATATTTTTTGTTACTAGTTACTTGCATGTATTGTAAGCCTGTTTTGTACTATCTCTCCAGGCTTCACCCAATCACCACCACTGTACTCATTAAAAAGAGTTTTTAAATTGGGAAGTTTTATGATGCAGGCTCAGCTCATTGGGGAAGTACAGCCATAGGCATTTGCATTCCTTCCTGTACAGCATGTGAGTAACAGTACTGTAAGTAGTGGTGAGCAAAGTGGCCCCAATTCACTCCACAAAGTGATTCACAGAGTAACGAGGAATTTGTGGAGTACTCAGCAATGTGAAACAGAGTATTTCACTTCATAATAAGGAACACGAAGTCCATTGAAATCAATGACTTTGCATTATTCCGCCTTCCTCAAATCACTTCTCCACCACTTTTAAGGTGAAGTACATTGAAATCAATGTAATTTGCCTCACTTCATCTTGTAATTGAGCTCCAAATGAAATTCTTCAGTGATGCATGGGATTGCAGGTCGCATGGGCTCTAGATTGTTCTGCACAGCCTCAGTTCTGTCCTGGGCAGTGTGTGTGTGTGTGTGTGTGTGTGTGTGTGTGTGCGTGTGTGTGTGTGTGTGTGTGTGTATGTAGTGGTAGCTGGAGACAGTTTACTCTCAAAAGCTGTTTAAAATGCCTTTTTGAGTCTTTTTTTGCTCAAAATGTAGTACATCGATTGTATGAAACCCTTCTGTACTCATATCATTGAGTGTCTATTGTTGTGTGTGGATTTTGAATATTAATTTAGAACAGTCAGTCTGCGTACTATGACGTGTGCTTTGGGGAGTGGCATATTTGTGGTGTAGGTACAGTAACTCGGAGAAAAAGGCAGTCTTTCTGTTTTAGTTATATTTTTCTTGTATAACTGTTAATGTACACACAGTAAAATTTTTAGTAATTCTTGACTTTTTTTGATGATTGTTGTGGTGTAGCAGTGTATAATTTGTCTGTTTAAAACTTTTAGGTATATTACTAAAGGTTTTCAATTTGCTACGCATTACTTGTAGTGTGTGTGTGATGCATGCAATTAAATCAGACACTTAGTGAACTGTGGCTGTAATGTGTTCTGGAGAGGTCTTGTAATGACAGTGAAATGTGCTGCTGATTTCTGCCATGGAAATGTGTCTTTATTTTATCATATTGTGCTACTGCTGCTGGTTTTAATTTTGTGTCCTGCTGCTGATATTGCCGATTGATTTGCTGCTATTGCAACACCTGAGCTCCCTATATTGCTGTTGCTGGCCACGCCCCCTTTCCCTGAGTGGTGGTGGCAGCCTTTTCATGGGATTAAGGGATTTAAATCTTTGAACCGCTAAATGTGGCAGCATTTACAGTGGCGGCTGAGCGGTGAAGTGAGGTTCAGTGTTGGGAGTCTGAGGGAATCTAGGGGAGGCTGGGAGTGGGAGTGAAAGAACGTAGGATGGGGACATGAAAATGAGTACTGTATGTGGGTCTGTATTGTTGTGGGAGGTTTGCTGTGCTGTAATAGCATATGTTTTCTGGTTATACCTGAGGGGATGGAGAATGGAGCTAAGGCTAGTTCTGATAATTATTTGTTCTTGAATTCTATGGTGGTGGACCAACAGTGGGTTGTATCATCTCAGTTTCTGATTAACCATGGTTTTGAGTTAAGAATTCTGGGTTATTGGGGTATACGCTGTTCATTGTTCTATGGAAAATGTTTGATTTATAATCTGGGGTACATTGTTAATGAGGCCCACTTATTGATGATGGCTGGAGATATTGAGTTGAACTCTGGGCCTATTAATTTTGATAATGAATTTGCTTCTCCTGGCCTTAACTCTCCTTCTGTATTTGCTGATTGCCATGGTTTCAAGATTATGCTTTTAAATGTTTGCAGTTTGATACCAAAGCTGGTTGAATTTGAACAGTTAATTGCTTGTTACACTCCTGAGTTAGTTGCTCTTTTTGAGACTTGGCTGAAGCCAGGGATTCCAAATGATGTATGTAGAATTAATGGGCATGATTATATAAGAGCAGATCATAAGGGTAATAAAAAAGGGGGAGGGGTTTTGATCTATTTTAAAGAAAATGTATAGATGCGTATATTGAAATCAAGTGGTGATGTTGTTTATGAGTCTGATGGGCTGATATTTCAGTTTGTCTTAGGGGGTAGGAAGAATGTTATTGTGGGATGTACATATAACCCTCCTCATTGTGGTCTGGGTGGTCTGAAACATTATTTGGATAACTGTTCTTCCTACTTTAAATATGGTGATGTTATTGTGGGAGATATGAATTTGAATTGGTTGCAAAGTGATGTCATGGGGTTAGAACCCTTATTGCATTCTTATGGGTTGGTTCAATGTATAAGGGAGTTTACTTGATTAAATCCATCAACACTGAACCATTCAGTACTTGACAGGGTTGTTACAAACAGGGAGCATAGGATTGCTGATTCGGGAGTAATGGCTGATTCAGTCAGTGATCATATGGCTATATATTGCATAATGGATTTTCGTTATCATAAACCTCCTCTTTGTTTGGCTCATGCTAGGACCTTTAAGAATCCTAATATTTCTTTAATACATTCTTATTTAAAAAATATTGATTTGTCTTTTTTAGAATGTATTCCTGATGTTGATTTGGCCTTAGATTATTTTTACAACCAGTTGTTGCTGATTCAGGATTCTATGTTCCGTGTGCCCTCATTTAGATGCCATGGTTCTCCTACAGGCTGGTTTTCACCGGCTATTAAGAAACTGATAAAAGCTTGTAATGCTGTCTGGTGGAAATTTAAAAAATTTCCAAGTGTAGCTGCTTTGAATTTGTATTGTAGGCTCAGGAATTTAGTATCGGAGGAGGTAAGGAAAGTGAAAAAAGATTATTTTAGGAAGCATTTTGATTCAAGTTGGGTGAATCCTAAATGATTTGGGGATAATGTTAACTCCCTTTTGTCCCTAAAACCAAAATTAAAAATTCAAAGGTAATTGTGGATAATGTTGATATTGTTGATCCATCTGAAATAAACTATTGAATAAAACGTTTTCTGTTTTATCCATTTATAGAAATGTATCTCCACAGTTTAGTGTTCCAAATTTTGAGCTATTTGATGTATCTCTGGATCAATCTAGGTTTGTATTTAGTGACATAACTCAAATTGAAGTTTTATAGTTATTATTGACCCTTCCTGATTGGGGTAGTGATTGCGGAGGACGGTTAGATGACCGGTTCTTGAAATTGTCCATCCCATTTATCATAGACCCCCTGTGGTATTTATTTAATTTGTCTTTGGTTACCTGTTCTTTTCCTGATGAATGGAAGAAAGCTAGATTGGTCCCCATCCCATAGAAAATTAATGCTGTTTCTCTGGATGATTTTAGGTATATTTCAATTCTAAATTCACTTGGAAAGATGCTTGAAAAATTCATGGCATTTCATATCAATGAGTATCTAGATTCCCATAAATTACTAGCTGTACAACAGCATGGTTTTTGGAAATATCATGGGACAGGTATAGCCTTGGTTGGGTTCACGGACACCATCCTCTGTGGGTTTGAGAGAGGTAATTTGAAGGGGGCAGTGTTCATGGACCTGACCAAGGCTTTTCATCTAAATGACCATGATCTTGTCTGTTATAAATAAGTGGAAATACATTTTTCTGTAGCTGTTGCTTCTTGGGTTCACAATTATTTGTGTAAAAGATGTCAATATGTTCATGTTGGATCTGTTGCCTCGAATGCGTCCTCAGTTCATTGTGGCATTCCACAGGGATCCATTTTGGGCCCTTTATTATTTTCTATTTTTGTTAACCAGTTGCCTAGGGTTTGTAAACATAGCAATACATGTATATATATATATATATATATATATATATATATATATATATATATATATGGACAATCTGATCATCTATGCTCAAGCAGAGTCTGTGGTTGAGTTGTCTTCCACATTGAATAAGGATTTTGGGGCAGTTTGCTCTTGGTTATCTTGTAATGCTATGGTTTTAAACTCAGGCAAAACAAAGGTTATGTTGTTTGGCATGCCATTAATGCTTCAGGTCAATCCAAGGTTTGATATATTGGATCAGCATGGCCTTTTGATTGAGCAGGTGTCGCAGTTTAAATATTTAGGTGTGATTCTAGATCATTGTTTATCTTTTTCTCTTCAAGTTTAAATGGTTGCTAAAACAATCAATAGGAAACCTGTTTTTTTATACAAATGTATTTCCTATTTTTTCCCTGACACTAGGAGAGCTATTGCTGTTGGATCCCTTTTACCTCACTTTGATTATGCATCCAGTCTTTACCTTAATATAGGTTATAAGGAATTGCATGCCTTAACTGTTACCTATAACAATAAATGTAGGTTTATATTAGTAACCCCAAGCAGGATCCATCATTGTTATCTATATTCTAAATTGGGTTTGCTTTCACCTGACTATAGGATTCAATATTTTGTGGGCTGTGCAATGTTTAAGAGTTTTTATTTTGGAACGTCTTTTCCTTTTTCAGAGTTAGCTTTTCATGGAAATGTTTTACCAAGTCTGAGGTCTGCTAATGGCCCTTTATTCAATGTTCCTCATTATCAGGGCCACTGGAAAATTGGGGTTGCAATTTTTCTGCAATTTCCGCAATTTTCACCCTTCTCCGCACAAAATCCGCAATTTCTTGCAATTTCTCACATTTATGGAATTTTTGACTGAAATTGTATAAAAATATTTAAATTCTCAAGGAAATCTACTCAGATATGGTACACAGACTTGGATTTGACCAAAACAGTGCAGTGTGAAGTGAGAAGGGGTCAAATGTGACTCTGCTTTCATGTGATTCACTTCCCTGCTTTGGTTTCACAATCTTCTGGTCATGCATATGTAGACTTGAACACTTAAAATCTGTGTTAAAACAGACTACCAGAGAACTTTTTGCTGACACAGAGACTGAAACAATACATGTGAGAAGAGGTGCAAAGTGCCCTATTCACCTAAATGAAGCCTTGACCACAGTGCTTGTTTTTGAATGGTAGGGTAGATTTTCCTTGTATAAATACTTTCAATCTGGAAGGATTTTGATTCAAATGTGTCAAGATTTTGGATGGCCCTGCTGATTATAAACTTGAATGTGCTTCTGAGGGGGTTGTTGACAGTGATTCCTTACATGTCAGTCTACCACAACTGTATACTCACATACAAAGCCTACAAAAAGCAAACATTTCTGAAAACATGCTGAACAGGTTAAGTATAGTTAAACAGTTACCTTCAATTAGACAAAATAATTGCAACCCAAGTAAAATCACTGCAAACCGAGTAGAACAAAAGTACAATGTATTAAAAATTATTGTATGATGTAATGAAAAGCTATTGGTATGATCTGATACTTTTATCATGCGATTTTAAAATGTACTTACAGTGCTGATTAAGAACAGTAATCATTTTAACAAAACAAATATTTTTCTTACTAGACCTTTATTAGGCACCCTGGTTATCTGTTTATTTTTTTCTTGCACCAAAGCAAGTAGTTTAAACAGGCTTCATTATTTAACATCTAGAAACTGGCAAAATATGTTGTTTCAGGATGTATTCAGTACAAACTGTAAATTACTGAATAAAATCCAGTTAGCACTGCATGACTTAGCTGTCTTGATTTTTAGAAGATATGCTACATAATGATTGGTTTACAGTGCATTTCAAAAACACACATCTTTCTTCATATTAAAAGCATTTACAAGTGGCAATACATTTATCTAACAATTTATGTGATCAATACATGCTGCAACAAACAATAAAATATTTATTAGGGGGCAGTGGTGATGTATAGTGAACCCACGCAATTTCCCCGCAATTTTTGCAAGAAAATCCCCACATTTTTTGGTAAAATTTTCCGCAATTTTCCAGTGGCCCTGCTCATTATCCATTAAAGAGCAGGATACAAGCTTTCTCTGTGGGTGCACCAAAAAATTGGAATGTTTTTCCTCTTGATGTTAGATTGGCTATTTCTGTTCCTAGTTTTAAATTGAGACTTAAACAACATTTATTGTCTTTGTATAAATTGTAATTGTCACTTGTAATTGTTAATGTTTGTTCTGATTATATGCGTTTTTGTTGTATGTCTGGGTTGGGCCTGAAAAGGAACCTTTGGTCGAATGTCCTCACCCAGTTAACAAAGAATAAAATTAAATGAAATTAAAAATTGTGCCACAGAGTATTTGCAACAGTGTGAACCTGCTATCTACCACACCTGCATGCATTTTCTTGTACTGCTTTGTGGTATCTTTAGTGGTAGTGGGTTGTTATTGCTGTGTACTAATCCCCCAACTAGCAAAAGGTATTCTTTTCCAGATTTGGATTTGTAACTTGGTTGTTGTGAGCACTGGTTAGGTGTTGTGCCTTTTTGTATGCATCTCTTGAGTGTGCAGCGCAATCTTAATCTGTCTGTGCATTTGCAGTGCACCATAGTTCTGGGAGACTTCATATGTTGTTACACTCTGATTTCATTTAGTCAGCATTGGGGAATTTTCTGGACACAAGACAGTAGCATTTTGTCATCACTGGGGAATTTTCTGGACAAAAGACCATAGCAGTTTGGGGATGCACATTAATTCTGGTGACTGTGTTTGTGGAATGCTGCCAATATTGTTGTCACTCCACCTTACTTCATGTTAAGACGGAATGACAATGTGAAGTAATAATCACAACGTGAAGTGAGCCTTTCCTAGGGGGCACTCTGCATAGAAAGTGCCAAAGCAAAGTGCTCAATTTGTGGGCACTTCGGAGGCTAAATTAAATTCATTGCATCTGTACCTATCAGTTTCTGCAGAGTGGGGGTGGGGATTGGCGTGACTTCAGTACTTTACTGCCATTCCTATTACGCATCTCTCTAACTCCAGCACTACCAATGCCAATACCAGCAAGCAAACAGTCAGCATTGTCAAATGCTTGTTTTCCTTCTGCATCTGTAGTCTCATTGTCTATGTTTCTAAGTCAGGCAAAGTTCCCCTTCCCCCGAAGCAGGAAAAAATGGCAGCAGTGCTCCCATCTCCACTCCAGATGAAAAGCCTTAGGTGTTCTCTGCTGTCTTCTTCCCTCTCCAAAATCTTGTAAAAGAAAAGCTTCCTCCTCTCTCACCTCCCACCTACCTAATGGCAGTAATGCTATCTCCTCTCCCAATCTGCATAATGGCAGCAATAATATCTCCTCTCTTCCCCAGACCCAGTCTCAGCAATGATCTCTTTCCTTCCCCTTCCCCATAATGATAGTGATGATCTCTGCAACCTCCCCCTATCCTAGACCTAATGGCAGCAACATATTTTTACCTCTCCCTAACATGATCTTGTCCCCAAAAAAACTTGCCTAATCACAGTTTTCAAAATCCAGTGTAACCCACATCCACCCATCTCAGCAACACTACCCACCCAGGAAGGAAAAGGATGGTAATTGCAATGCTCTCAAACAATTTTATCACAGAATGTTAATACACTATGGGAAGGCTGTTAGACTAGTGAAGTAGAAGAGATAGGGCTGCCAGTTAAACAGAGCCAACATTTGAGTCGTTCAAAATCGGGTTGGGCTATACTGGATTTATTATTTGGTAACCTAACCTGGTTACCAAAGAATATTAAAAAACCTACTGCTGTATTGACTGGTCAAGCTACAGTATTTGCGCTTTAAAAAAACTCAGAAGTTGCACTGATGCTCTGAGTAAATCCACTTGTCCCTCAGTGACATTTCTAATTGGGATGCAGTGAGCTTGAAATATGTCTTGCCCAGCCTTGCATAGTGTCCTGGAGCAACATATAATAATAATAATCATAATAATAATATAATAATAATAATAAAATGTATTTATAAAGTGCAATTCAACAAGTATCAAAATGCTGTACAGGGATTAAGACACAAATAAACAATACAATATCTAAAAAGATCAGTAAAATACAGTATTGCAACTTCAACAATCACCAAAGGCACGGCTAAATAAATGTGTTTTTAAAGCCATCTTAAAGCTCTCCAAGGTCAGGCACTCTCTAATCCAATGAGGTAGAGAATTCCTCAGGGTTGGGGCTGCATACATAAATGCTCTCGCACCAGAAGTTTTCAGTTGAACCCTGGAAACCTCTACTAATCCCTCATCTGCTGAACGGAGGGGTCGGAGAGGGCAGTATGGAACCAGGAACTCTTGCAGGTAGCCAGGACTTATTCCATGCAGGGTCTTGTAGGTCAGTAAACTGATCTTGAAGGTGATTCACTACCGAACAGGCAGTCAGTGCAGTGTGCACAGCACAGGGGTGATATGAAACCCCAACCAGTAACCAGGCCACAGCATTCTGCACCAGCTGCAACTGTCGGATATTAACCCCTGGAAGTCTTAGGTATAGGGAGTTGCAGTAGTCAAGGCAGAAGATCATGAAGGCGTGGCTCAGTGTTGGAAGGTCACGAGATGGAACAAGGTGCTTAATCTGGGTGCTATTCCTCAGATGGAAGAAAGAGGATTTGACTATAGTCGACACCTGCAAATGAAGTGCCAGCCCTTCACCAAATATGATGCCCAGATTCTGCACCTGAACAGAGGACACGAGCTGGCTACCCCTCAGCCAAAGCTAGGAGTCAAGCCATGCTCCTGTCCTCTCTATCCCGTGACCTGGATCCACTACCGACACCTCAGTCTTATCAGGGTCAACCTTAGCCAGCTGTCCTGCATCCAGTCCTGGAGCTCTACAAGGCAACTATTAAAGACAAAGACCGCACTATCCTGGTCGGTGGCAAAAGACAGGTAGAACTTGGTATCATCTGCATAACAGTGAAACTGCAGCCCATACTGTCTTACAATGTCTCCCAATGGCAGCAAATATACTGTGAACAACAGGGAACAGCACAGAGCCCTGAGGAACCCCACATGGCAGTGAGAATGAAGCCAAGCAATAAATCCCTGACACCACTCTCTGAGTTCTGCCAGTGAAGAAAGATCTAAACCAGCAGAGAACTGTACCTGACAGGCCACAGATGTCTTGCAGGCTCTCAAGCAGCCCCCCATGGTCCACGGTGTCAAAGGCTGAAGAGAGATTGAGAAGGACCAAGACTGAACGGCACTTCTGATCTCTAGCAATCAGGAGATCATTGAGCTCCCGAACTAGAGCTGTCTCTGTACTGTGCCTTTTCTGAAAACCAGACTGGAGGGAATCATAGATGTCATAGAAGGTCAGATGGTTATCCAACTGATGAGTAACTACTTTCTCTATCAACTTCCCAATAAAGGGAAGGTTAAAGATCGGCCTATAGTTGGCAGGGCAGTTTGGGTCAAGAGAAGATTTTTTTAAGGAGCGGTGTAACTACTGCCTCCTTTAAGAAGTTCGGAAACTTACTTAACTCTAGAAAGCACCAAACTATATCTTCTAGGACAGGGCTGATGACATCTATACACCCCAAAATGAGGTGCGTAGGGCCCGGATCAAGAGTACAGCAAGTAGGCCACATACTTTGGACAATCCACACAATATCATAGATTGCCAGTTTGTCAAAGTGATGCCAGGAAGACCGAGGTGTAGTAACCCTACACCGACCACCGCAAACCCCCATAGAGCGTGCTGAATGGATCTCAGTCCTGATGTTGGCCACTTTATTTGCAAAGAATTGAGCGAACTCATCACACTTATCTTGTGAAAATGCTCTCCGGACCTGAAGACAGGCTGGATGTTAAAAAATGTAAAAATGTTTCATCTGCAATGTCATTATGACTTTCTCTATTTTCTCAATGTGTTATTCTCTTCCCTTATTTAGTTTTCACATTTTACATAAATAATCTTTAGCTTTTCACTTTTCTTACCTTAATTTCATTTTTTTATTTCTTCAGTATATCCAGCATTCTCTGATTCTTTTCCTGCTCTAGCAGTTTTTTTTTAATTTACTTAGCTGTCCCTTTGTTTGCATTTTTAATCATTTATATTTTTCTTCCTAGGCACTAGAGTTGACCCATCAGGTTGACAACCTCACAGCCCCATCCACAGCAACCTCTTGTGGTCTAAACCTCAAAAGGATAGCAAATTGCACCCTCCACCCGTACAGCACTTTACCGTCTCATGGTTTTAGAACAGGTAAAACCCACCACTACCATCTCAACCCCACCACTTTCCTAATGAGCCTTAAGAATGCCATTGAGAGATCTTGTAGATTTAAATGCATGTCATTATTTAGCCCAACACTGAACAGTGATCCTCTGCCTCTTCCTGCCTCAAATGTATTGTAAATTTTCATCTTAGACATTACTCTGCCCCCTCCTAAAACAAGAAATATCAACCCTGCATATCTAAGCCCCAAATGTCATTCCACCCAGAGCCTCATTGAGTCACTCTGTTTTTCATATTGGTGCCAGTTTCTGGTCCAATAGTGTAGGACAATCCTCTGCTGCTTCCTGTTACTGCTGTGCCAAATATTGGATTCATTCCCCAGTATGGCTTTGTGTGGGCCCTACAAAGCACTATTGGAATAAGAAAAAAAAACATTCTGGCCCACTAGCAGTGAGGTAAAGGCAATGGATCATCACACAGCCATGGACAAAATTGGGGTACCAAATTAAAAAAAAATAGGGTGACTCAAAGGGGGCTCTCGGGGCTGGTTGGGAATGGTTTAAGGGGCTTAGATGGTTGCAGTGAATTTTAATTCTTATAAAGCTACACGCAGGCAGAAAAATTGCTTGAAAGGGGTGGTGTCAGTTTCTGTCTAACTTACTACTGCAATTTCTGTGCAATTTCTTCGGCCAACCCCAAATTCTGAGGCCAGCCCCAAATTCTGCAGCAAGTCATAATTTTCTGCATTGGAAATTAAACACTGGAACCAGACTGGAGTAGATCAAAAAGACAGACCAGCAAATGTTTTGCAGTTTGCAAGCCCAATGACATGGGGGGCTGAGGTTCTGCGATGCCAGGCACCTGGGTCTATAAACAGACATGGGTAACTTGGGGGCTAGCCAAGGGAGGGATGATTGAGAACAGCTCTCCTCCCTCAGGAAGGGGGTAATTGTGTCTCTACTGTTCATCTACCACCTAGAGCAGCCTGGGTGTTAGCACAACGAGGCCACACATTAGGAGGGACCCCACATGCAGGGTGCCTGAGGCATCCCCTCAGAGGTGGAACTCACACATCACACCCACTGCATGTGTGGTGAGTTTTGGGTGAAACACAGGGCAGAACAAAATCACTGACTGCAAGATGAAGACCCATCCTTTGCAGGCCCTGCAGTATTAAAGGGACATGGTGAAAACCAGACCACCAAACCCTGACTGGATCAAATCAACAAAAGTTAGACCGACTGGTTCAGTTAGACCAGTTGGACTGGACAAATGTTGTTCATTAAATTTTTATGTTTTTTTTGCCACCTTGTTTGCCCCAACTGCCCCCTTCTGACCAGTCCCTCTGGCCCCATCACTGAATTTTTCCAGGTCATATCTTCTCTCCATCTTCCTCTGCCACTGGACTGTGACCAGGCATCCCTCACAATCCTGTTGCAGAGGATGATGGAAGGATGGTATATCCCAGGAAAGCTAGGCGATGGGTCCAACCTAGGGCCAAATGTAGCAGGCATCTTTTTTCTTGATAAAAGATACATTAAAACATTTATGAAATACTCAGTTTTAGTGGAACTAGAAAATGCTACCAGTAAACAAAACTGGAGGATGGCTGCAATCTTTTATTGTGAAACAATGGTAGGACCAAATGTTTTTGCCAAATTTTGCTGCACTGTTGCTTTAAAACATATATATTTCTTACTAAAGATTTGTTGCATTTCCCTGAAATTATTCAGTTTGTTTTCTAGGTGTCTGATGGTGGTGTGTCCATACTATGGACTTTTCTCCAGAACATGTAAGAATATAATTTGTTCTGTACATCAGGACTGGGGCAAGGTTTAATAAATCCAATGCATCTTAATCCATAGGATGGATTCTTTGCAACCCTATTGATTGTTCACCCTTTGCAAAACAATATGCTGTAGGGCTGAGATGCACTTCTTATGGGGGTTTGCCCCATGATTATGGTACTGAGTGTTTGCTTTTTCTATCTATGACTTACTGCAACTGGTTTCTTCTCTGTCAAGCCATAGTTTCAACAATTACAGATTTTGAATGCTGAATTTTAAATGTGCCTTTAAACTGCAGTATGCATTCTAAAAAGGTTGCATTATTCTGAAACTCTGTTTGTTTGTACATCTCCCCACCTGCAGTACCTTAATTATAGACTAGTTATGTAAGCCACAATCTACAGATTGGCTGCAGTGATGAAGACTGTGGTATTTAAGGGGGTGGGTCAGAATCACTCAAACACAGCCCCCTAACAAAGACTACAGTTGAAGCACCAGGGTGTCCAGTGGTCATTGACCAATTTTCTCTCCTTATGTATTTGGCTTCAAAAGCCCAGTAAAAGAACATATATGCAGTTCTGAGTCAAGACCTCTTTTTTCCAAGGTGTACTCCTCTCCACGAGTGTCTGGCTATTCATGTTCATCCTTGGTTGTATTTACAGGAATTAAAAGCTCTCGCCTGGCACCAGACTACTCTCTGCTTGAGCATACCTGTTTTCTGTTCTTTCTGGTTCCTTTGAATACCAGCAGGTGCACTAGCACCACTGCTCTGCTGTAAGTGCCTCCCAGGCCCAGACCATGCTTGTACATGGACATCTGGGCAGTCAGTTAGGATAAAAGAGGACATGTAAGGTGTTGGGATGGTGGAGTGTGGCATTTATGATGTAGTTTGCACTCTTCCAGTCTAGTGTCAGGGGAAGAGTTTGATGCTCCAGTCAGAGGTCTGTTAAAACATGTGAGATCCTTAAAAACTGTCTGATGGACATGCTGTTGCCCTGCAGACATGCTGTTGCCCTGCAGCCACAGCCTTCTTTCATGCTGAAGGGCTAGGGAGATAATGATGGTTAAGGGACACATTTGAAAACGTAATATAAAACATGCTCCTGTGCAGGAGACATGGCATTCCTCACATTGTCTGTGGCATCCCATGATACACTGCTACAGGAAAGCAGGGATTCTAGTACAGGAGCAGCTACAGACTTCCAACTGGAAGCCCACAGTCTGGCCCAGGCCTGGCCCTTGGCTGGCCGCTCCCCTTGTGCAGATCTATGTGCCTGTAGTTTGGGTATGCCAGGGGAAGTATATCCTGGCCCCACATGCTGTTTTGGCAGTGAAAGTGTGGAGTGTACTTGTCTTTGTACATCCTAGCATGTGCCTGTTTTTTTGCATACTGGGGCTGATAGTGCATTGAGACCATTATAAGCTTCAATGGAAGGCTTGGGGACTCCCTGTATACCCATTGTTTAATGGAATGATCATTTGGGTATATGGCAGTCCTTGAAGGACTCCTGAAGGAAGCTTTTCCTGCAGCAGAGCAGTTTTTCTGATGTTCTCAAAATGAGTTTGCAAAATCTCAAGCATTGGTCTGGTGTCTGTACAAACTGTAGAGCATGAAGATAGTTCAAAAGTAGGACATTTATTCAAAGGAGTAACCACTGCATCTCAGGCCATTCACAAACATCCCAATGTTTTACTGCCAAAAATGTGCAGCTTTCTCAAGGGAAAATGGTCTTAAAATACAAACAGATCAGTGCTGTTGTGCTAAATTTAGAACTGAGGCAAGCACAAAACATAATCCCTCAATACAGAAACATACATAGAAACATAGGATCTGATGGCAGATAAGGACCACAGGGCACATCCAGTCTGCCCATTTTTTCTTCTTTATGAATGTGCTATAGGGCTTTACTCTGTCAATGGCCTATTTATTCATATGCATCTCTATTGTTCCGTTATGCTTATTGCATGCTTGTTTGAAGCCCTGCACTGTATTCATATCCACCACTTCCTGAGGTAGGCTGCTCCATGTTTCCACCACTCTTTCTGTGAAAAAGAACTTCCTCACATTACCCCTTAATCAGTCTCTCTCTCTAATCTCATGCTGTGTCCTCTTGTCTTGCTATCCTTCTTATATTGAAACATTAGACTTTTTCACTTTGTTAATGCCCTTAAGATATTTGAATGTTTCATTCATATCACCTCTCTCCCTCCTTTGCCCTAGGGTATACATATTGACCTCCATTAATCTGTCCTCATATGTTTTCTGATGCAGTCCCTGCACCATTTTGGTTGCCCTTCTCTTGACTGCCTCCATTTTGTTAATGTCCTTGTGCAGGTGTGGCCTCCAGTACTGCACGCAGTACTCCAGATGGGGCTTAACCAGTGTCTTGTAAAGAGGGATTATTATCTCCCTCTTACGACCTGTGATACCATTACTAATACACCCCAAGATCCCTCCAGCCTTGCCTACTGCTTTAGCAATCTGCTTGGATTATTTCAAGTCATCTGTGATGATGATGTCCAAGTCTTTTTCTTTCCTTGTGATTTCCAGAAACTCCTCTTCCAAACTATAGGTAGCTTCAGGGTTTCTCTTCCCTATGTACATGATCTTGCACTTCTTTGTGTTAAACCCCAGTTGCCACTCTTCAGACCATTTTGCCAGTTTTTTTAGATCTCTTCTCATTCTGCCCACACCATCTGGATCATCTACTTTGTTGCAGATCTTGGTGACATCTGCAACAGGCAAACCTTACTCTCCAGTCCCCCTGAAATGATGAAGATGAAACTGATGAAGATATTGCAGAGGACTGGCTGCAGGACTAATCCCTGTGGTACCCCACTTGTGACTTGCATCTCTTTTGACTGTATACCGTTTACCACCACTCTCTATTTTCTGCCCACCAACCAATTTGCCACTCAGTTGACCAGCTTCTGATCCATCCCTAGCCTACCCAGCTTATTTTTTTTTACAGTTAATCTTTTTATTGTTTTTTCAAGTTTTCAAGTGTACAACACAGGTACAGATAGCCTACCCAGCTTATTAATCAATCTTCTATGTGGAACAGTATCAAATATGTTTTTGAAGTCAAGGTATTGACATCAGCTACACCCCGTTGGTCCACCACTCTGGTTACCCAGTCAAAGAAATCTATGAGATTAGTTTGGCAGCACCTTCCTGTTGTAAACCCATGCTGTCTTGTATCATGTGCTCTTACGGATTCCAGGTGTTGTACTATCCTTTCCTTAAGGAGTGCTTCCATAATCTTGCCCACTACTGAAGTAAGACTTACTGGTCTGTAGTTCCCTGCCTCATCCCTGGTGCCACTCTTATGGAGCGGGATCACATGAGCCCTTCTTCAGTCTTCTGGGACCCCTCCTGTGCTCAGAGACTTACTAAATAGTTCTACTAATGGCAGAACAGCTAATCATCAACCTGATTATTTGAAATGGTTACCATGTTTTATTAGAAATTCAGACAATCTTTTCTTATCTTGAAATATTGCTAATGTAAAGCAAAAGTATTTACAAGGTCAGTAGAGCTTTCAGCTAACAATAAAAACTCCATTTTATATATTAGAGACATAATTAAAATACAATCAATTGATCCACACACCCAGTGCTCCAGATGAGATCTTACAGAGTGAGTATTGTAGTCTTTATTTTTGAAGGGAGGTGAATAAAACTTAATTTGGAAGAGTACAACTGACAAAATCCTTAGAGTGAAGAGTACTTTTTTGTTATCAATAGATTTTTTCTGTAAAAATTAAAAAAATAAAAAATAAAACCCCAAACAAGTCTGTGTCTTGACTATTCCACACACACACATACACACACATACACACACACACACACATGTTTCATTTAACACTAACAGAATGAACAGAATATTATACAAAATTACTTATTTACATTAATTTAGTATGCATTGGAAACTGAAACATTGAATCAGGAAAACAAAATGCATAGTTGCAAAACAAAT
This sequence comes from Neoceratodus forsteri, assembly GCA_016271365.2. Lineage (NCBI taxonomy): Eukaryota > Metazoa > Chordata > Ceratodontiformes > Ceratodontidae > Neoceratodus > Neoceratodus forsteri. Next base: position 98,224,478 of record CM028130.1, read on the forward strand.
GGACACATACTAACAGACACAATCAGGCCCATTAGCAGGATCTTTCATTCCCACAGCTCAGACTTTTTTGTCATAGAAATTAACTATAAATGCTTATCTTACAATGAGTGAGTTCCTTACTCCCGGCATGAATCCTAACTGCAACACTGAAACTATGGTACCATTGGTGCCCCGGAGGCTAATTATGGCGAAAACTCGGAGCATAGTCCCACCTCTTGCATGTGTCTGGTTCAATACTAAAGGCTGGCTGCAGGCCTACAGCACAGCACATGGGCAGATGCACTAAGGGAGTCAGTTGGTTGTCCTTTCTTTCATCATGCAGGAAGGGATCGAATGACTGTAGCTGCCACCAGGCCGCCCTTAATCTCAGTGTGCCCACTGCCTGCCTATGTAGGCAAGAGCTGACAGAGCTGAGCACCAAAACTGCCAGTTTCAATGCACCACACATGCCAAAAAGAAAGGGCCAAACAAGTCACCTCAAAGCTTTGCAGCCTTGATACCTCCCAGAACACAGTGTGGGTGCATGCTGGATGTGTGATGATATTCCCGCAAAGCAAGTGCCCAACATGCAAAGTCAGACCACATGTTCTAAGCATGGGTGAGCATGGCCAGCATGGTGGGAGTCAGCGTTAAACACGCATGTGCCAACTCTGAAAACTTCATAATTAAACTTTGAAGAAGTATGGAAGTGATGCTCCCTCTGAACATGGCGTAAGGAGTCGGTGCTCCCTCACAACCTTACAGTACTGCACCACTGAAACAGATATTATGTTTTGTTCAGTAATTCATTTGTTATAAAATTAAAAAAGATGCTTTACAAGCATTATAAGGCAGCCTTTTAACATATTAAATCCTGTTAGTGAAATGTTGCAGATAAAGTGAGGTCATACTTTAAATATCTCAAAGCGCTCTACAGGAGCCAGGGTGAATGGCAGTAACCACTCACAAGCTGGTTGCCGTAATGTCTAAACACCATGTAACTGCATGCACTGGCTTCCTTATAGCAGCAGGGTGGTCCAAGGAAAAGGCAGGTACTGTTAAAAATGGTGCAGAAACTGCTGGGGCATTTGAACTTTGCTTGAAGGGCAGTGACTGCAGGCAGGGTTTTCACACACCGGCTGGCTATGGCCACCACAAGAGCAAGACTCTCCCACCACTGGGTTGATATCAGCAAAGGGGGAGAAGGATGATTTAAGGGTCTGGGGGGAATGTTTGAAAAAAGACAAAGGCATCATATTCTGGCAGGACAAGTGACTCCTGGACAACAAACTGGAGTTGTATACAGATGCAGCAGGGGGACACAGGACGGTGGCTTATTTCCAGGTGGAGTGGATTACAGACAGGTGGCACCAAAAATAGATGGAGTTGTGGCTGATGAAGAACATCATGTTTTTGGAGGCATTTTCCACATGTGTGGCTATAGTGGTCTGGGGAGAATACCTCCGAAACAGATGGGTGATTTTCCTTTTTTTTTGTACTATCTCTTTATAATCCTTGTTCTCTGTTGTTCCCATCTCCCCACCTTGTGTTCTTGGTACGAGTGCATGCATGTGGAGGCATGTGCATGCTGTGCACTGCAGGATGCCCCACTCTACCTGTCATCTGACCATCACTGTTCCTCCATCCAGTGACAGTGGGACTGCAGGAGGGTGACCCCCTCCTGGGAATGGAGTGCCACCACTCAATCCTGCTCCCACCCTCCCCCATGCTGGCACCTCAATGACCTGAGGTCATTCCCAAACTAGGGTCGCTGGCGTGACGCGAAGTGTGGAGTCCAATGCCTCAACCCTCAGCTCCTCTGGGCCAGTTCAGATGGGTAATTTTCAGTTGTGACAAGTTGGTCATCATGATTCTGAACAGACAGTTAGGCTCCATGGAGGGCGTGTTGATGGTGGAGGACACCTACTATTGGAAGGGTTCAGACTGAACATGTCTTTCAGGGCTAGGCATGTGGAGGGTGCTAGGAATACTTTAGCAGACAGCCTTTGACATTTACAATTGGGCAATTTGCAGTTGTTTGCCTCTGGGGCAGCCACACAGAGAACACAGGTATCACCATGCCTATGGGAGATTGGATAGACTGAATCCAGCTTCCATTTCAGAATGCCTGGGCACCCAATATTCTGAGAGTCTATGAGATTGCACGGTAGAGCTTTCAGGAGTTTTGAAAGAGGGCTGGGTTGGAGGTAAGTGGCCCTGTATCTGAAACCCAGGTGATGACGTACATGGTAGAGAGGTGGGAGGTGGAGAAGTCAGGGTCCATGATGAGGTTACAACTGGCAGGAATTGGCATGGTTTGCCAGTTGTCAGTGTCAGTGGCTCAGTAGGTAGCACACTCACCTCTGAGGCCGGGAGATGAGAGGGCTGTGGGTTCAGTTCCCACATCTGGCACTTGGGTTAATATCCCAGTACTGACACTGTAATGCAGCATGAGAGGGGTGCTGCATTTCTGAGGTGCCGTCTTTCGGATGAGACGTTAAACCGAGGTCCCATCTGCCTGGATTGGTGGTAGTTCAGGTGGATGTTAAAGATCCCATGGCACTTATCGAAAAGAGTAAGGGAATTTCCCTGGTGTCCTGGCCAAATTTCCCTCATTCACTAAAAATACCACCAACAGCTTAATCTGGTTCAAGGTCAGTTGGCATTCATCTGTATCCCCCTCCCCCGGGTCGTGCCTGAAAATAGGCAGGATTTGTCTAGTGCACTTACCCGGTCAACAAAAGCTAAATAAATAAATAAATAAATAAATAAATAAATAAGTTACAAGGGTGGGGAACCCCACCAGGGTACCAACAGTGTACAGAATGCGGAAGGTCTGGGCCTGCCTACAAGGACAGTATTTGGGCAGACAAGGACCATTGGACGGGGAGGTCTTCACAAGACTATTGAACAGCCCCAAGCAGGTTTACACCTTGGCATACGAGGCAAGGCTGTTTGTGGAAATCTTTCTGGTGATGCACAAGGGGGCTTTCTGGGTCAGCAAAGTGATTGAGTGGAACATGGTGGATCATGGGAGTGGGCTACAGTGGCAGGACATCACCTGGGCAGGTGACAAGGCATACATCTGGTTACATCAGTCCAAAATGGATCACGCAGGAAACGTCACTAGAATAGAGATATGGCAAGAGAGAGGGGATGGCTCTGGTGCAATTGCCAGCCTCAAGGCATATATGGAGGTGAGGACACACGGGGAGGGGTGTTTTTTCCAGCATGGGCATCCCATCACCATATACCAGGTTACAGCAGTGATCAGAAAAAAGATGGATTTCAGAGGTGAGGATTCTAGACAGTTCCCTTCTCATCTATTCATGACTGGGGCATCATCGGAGATCATGGCACAAGGTGACAGCTCTGCCAACATCCAATGGGCAGGGAGATGGACATCTCAGGCTTATAGAAGGTACATCAGGAAGTATGTGCTAACAATTGTTTTTCCATTTTTTGCAGACAATGGGCAGCACCAGGTGGTATGGATAGTCAGACAGTCATATATATATTTATTGGGCTGAAAAATGGGCGATATCAACCCCTGGGGGAAAGCAATTGAGGCAAGACCTGGACAAAACCAGGATCAAGTGGAGTGGGGTGAGGAGATTGTGCTGGAACAAGATGTTACCTCTTCTGGAAGAAAACGCAGGATATGGCCTCCACTTGACTTACTGATTATTCATGCTGGGGGAAATGACCAGGAGAATATCCCATGGGTGGTATTGGTTCACTTGATAAAGGTGTAGTTAGAGTTCATAAAATCCTGGTGGCCACAGATGACAATAGCATGATCAGAGATAATACCCAGAAGGGAGTGGGGACAAGCAAGGGAGCTACAAGCAAATGAGAAAGCTTGCAAGAGAGTAAACTGAAAAATGGCAGCTTGGACTAATGCATTTGGGGGCTTATACATAGGACATAAGGACATCACACACGATGTACTGGAGATGTATATAAAGGATGGGGTACATATGTCAGAAGTAGGTAATTCAGCACTCAACTGGAATATTCAGGAGATCTTAGAATATTGGCAGGGTATAGGGGGGTATAGATAGTTTTCAGAGGGGGTAGCCCATTGTCCACCACCACCATGGTGGGGATATGAGCTAGTGGGGAAAAACAGGGGGCTCAGCCAAAAGGATGTCCAGTGGACAGGGTAGAACCCCTCGGGGGTAGTCTTCCCCAGATAGGGCAGGGCTGGGAATCGGGTGGGACACCTGACCCCAGGGAGGAGAACCAGGAAGTTGCTGAGGTGTCTGAACATTACACCTGACCTAAGAAGAATGCAAGAAATATGTAAATAATGTTGGGATGGAGTAAGAGAGACAGTATAGTGCAGTAGTTTAAGGCTCTGAGCTGCAAATCTGGAGACCTGGGTTTGAATCCCATAGCCCCCACTTGCATACTGTGTGACCCTGAGCAAGTCATTTCACTTCCCAGTGCTCACAGGTCACACCTGTAAACAAGTTTTCAGTTTAGTGTGTCACTCCTGGTTAAACAATTGAAAAAGAAAATATTGTAAATAAAGGGGTGACCCCAAAACAAAATGGTGTGAACTAAAATATGTAAATTCTGGTGTTAAGTGGTGATGGTTTGTAATGTGGAATTATTAATCATGATGATAAAATGTGTCAGGAAAATCTACTCAAAATAAAGGTAATTTTGAACCAAGAAGGTTGTGGTGTGGCTGCTTTCAGGGAGTCCATATGACAACTGATTTAAGCACTTTAACAGCTGTCCTGTGTGATGCAGGACAACAGGAGCTGTCAATCTCAGCATCTCTCCACCTCTAATAGAAAAGAAGCCTCCAGTCCAGTGGCAGTTTACTGAAGAATACGAAACCCTCAAATAATTTCATATTGCAGTTACATGTACAGTAGTTATATGCATTTCACGCAGTTCAGCTGCTGAACAGAGCTTCTTAAAAAGTTCATTGCATAAATGTGAAATGTGCTGGAAACTAGCTGAGCAGATCTAGAGGAAATAAACTGCTTAGTGGGGTCACAGGTGAGTGATGAGCTGCTATAGGTCATGAATGCCCTGAAGGGATAAAATCTCAGGGTGACCTTACAGTTCATTCTCATAATCAAAACAAAATATGGTGGTGTGCACATAAACTACTGTCTTTTTTTGTTACATATGTTTGTTTATTTTTGCTGCTTCATTGTGAATAATAGCAGCAGTACCACAAGCTGCAATTGCTTACAGAGAGGATTTATTGTAAAAGACAAAAATTATTTAATAAGTTCAGTGATTAACTATATAATTTTCTCTTACTGAATACTACATGTACCTTTGGATTGGATAACCCATTCCTAATTCTGCATCTTACTGTGGGGTTAACTGTTTGTAGCTTGCCTACCATGTTGTCCATCAAAAAACATTTCAAGCAACTCCCACCCCCTCCTTGCCAATGCGTCCACCCTCCATAGCGACCAGGCCTTGCCGGCAATGTGGGCTCATACCCTACTATCCTGCCAACTCTGCTCTATTCTCCTTTCTGCTGTCCCTTCCAGCACTGTCCTCCCCTAATTCATATCATGGTATATTGTGCTAGATGGTCAGTGCGCATGCCCTCACAGCTGTTTAATTGTACTTAGTCTTGATATGTTAGCTCAGGTACTTTTTTTTTTCCCCTCTCTTAAGGTCCAGTGTTAGAACACATCTTCATATGCAAGCTGTATTCTATGTTTATCACATGTACTCTTGCATATCTAAGGTTTATATTGTATATATATATATATATATATATATATATATATTCTGAAATGGAAAATTGTATCTTGTATCCTTTCCCCTGCCCCGGATTGCACCTGGAATCGAGTCTTGGCTCAGTGTGCCTTTCCCAGTTAACAACTTTTAAATAAATAAATAAAAATAATTAATTTGAAGCAATTGGGCAATAGTCAAAAAGCAGTTATACAGCTGCAAAACTGGGTTGACCTGCTGGCAAAGACATATAAGGAATCAAGAAGTTGCTCAAGCAAAGGAATTAGGATACAGCAGCACCAAGCAGGCATCAGCCTAAAAAATGATGTGATATTAAAAACAGGACCCCACAAGTGCTTGAGTCAGGAAAGGAAGTAGATACTGACTTGGGCCAAAAGAAAGGGGTGCAGTTGCACCAAACACTTCACCAGGACAAACCTGCTTGGGCAAACACTTCCACCAAGGGAAAAAAGAAACTGATCATTGTGGAGGACTCAATGATTCGTGGAGTCGAATCACATTTAAGTGGAACTGACAAAATGAAGATAACGATCAGATGTCTTCCTGGGGCCACAGCAAAAAGGGATTCAGGCTGCACAGAAAACTATGTCTGTAGAGAGGGAGACATTAATGCCATCATCGTTCACCTAGGAACAAATGATATCATTGACCACCACATCAAACAAGCCGAGGCACATATCTCAAACTTAGGGGATATACTAACCTCTTTTCATCCACCCTGGCCTTCTCTGAGGTGCTCCCAGTATGGAGAAGGGTAAAGGCCAAGGAAAAATTAGGGAAGCTGAAATCAAAGAACTGAACTCAGGGCTCAGCAAATGGTGCTCAGAAAAGAGCCACACCTTCATCGGCAACTGGAATGATTTCTTGGAAAGAGCTTAATTTAAATTCAACGCCCTTATAGTAATAATAATAAAACTTTATTTATTAAGTGCATTTCAGACACCAAGACACTGTACAAAAATGACAGTAAAATATGAGAGAATAAAGTTAAAATAATATTAAAATCATAAATTACTCATATCAGCTCAAAAATGCTTACTACCACAGGTAAGTCTTAAAATCACACTTGAAGCTCCCCACGGTCATACATTCCCGAAGCTGATGGGGCAGAGAATTCCATAGGGTAGGGGCCATAAACATAAAAGCATCGGCCCTAGAAGATTTTAAAATAACCCTCAGAACCTCCAGCAACCCCTCATCAGCTGAACAGAGCTGTCACACAGGGATGTAAGGAATCAGAAGCTCTTTCAAGTATTTGGGACCAAGTCCATGTAGTGCTTTGTAGGTCAATAAACATACTTTAAAGGTGATCCTCCACTGAATCACCTCACCAAGGTAGGGGCAGGGGCACTAGGACAAAAACATGGTGTATTCACCAGTTATTTAAATTAGTGGACCAGGAGGTGGTGGCAAAATGGGAGCAAGGAACAGAACCTCAGTCATCATCCCCCTAGAGCCAAGCAAGGACACCTCCCATTGGTCACAAAGGCAAAAACAACAAGTGTGAATTAAGGTTGAACAAGAAAAACAAAGTTCAAAGAAAAAAAGGAAAAAGGATGCCAGTTTCTGGAAGGCAGTGGTCACTAATGCCCATAGTCTGGCTAACAAAATCCCGGAACTTTCAGCCACAATAGCAGAAGCAGGACTGGACTGGGTCTCAGTATCCAAAACATGGCTAAATTAGAACCATGTATGGTGCATTGCTATCCCAGGTTATAACTTATTCAGAGAAGACAGAAAGGGACATTGGGGAGTGGGAGTTGTATTTTAAATAAGAGAGAATGTTAAAGCTATGGAGATCCAAAGAACCCATGACAAACCTGAGGTCATCTGGGTCACTCTCGAATCAGGTACTTGCTCATCCCTCAGACTGGAACAGACGTATAGGCCTCCCTCTCAAGGGGCAGCAGGAGACAAAGCACCACTGGAAAGCATACTAAAAATGACCTATACAGATGATGTGCTGATGGGGGACTTCAACTTCCTGGTCATAGGCTGGAATTCCTGCACAGCATCCACAGCTAGAAGCAGAAATTTCCTAGACACCCTGAGAAAGACTGGACTAAGTCAGCTCATTATGGCCCCCACTAGAGAAAACACAATCCTAGATCTGGTGCTCACAAACAGCAGCAAGGTCAAGGAGGTGGAAGCGGGGTGACATCTGGGGTTGAGTGACCACAAATCTGTCTGATTCATGGTCAGCATGGTCGAGGAATCAAGCCACTCTTAAGACTCGAGTCTTAGACTTCAGAAGAACAGACTTTGATTAGATGAGAATATGCCTTAGGGATATCCTTGAGAAAAAGGTGAAAGGAGGGGTGGAGGAATGTTGGACAAGCATAAGGCACTAGAGGACATATCTAAAAAATGTTCCATACTGGTCAGTAAGGCAAGGAAAAAAAAAGGAATCCACTATGGTCTGCAAAAGAAGTAGCAGCTGCAGAGAGAGAAAAGAGACTAGACTTTAGGAAATACAAGGGCTCAAATAGCAACAAAGAAAGAGAGAAATACAAGAGCAGCTTAAAGGAGGCCGGTAGAGTGATCAGAGTGGCAAAGATGCAAACTAAGGAGGAGATAGCACAGGGGGTAAAAGGAGGCAAAAAGACCTTCTTTAGGTGTATAAATGACAAAAGGAAAAACAAAGGAGGTATTGTCAGGCTCATAAGCAAGAATGGGAGGAGGGTAGTAGAAGACAGAGAAAAGGCAGAAGTCTTAAATGAGTACTTTTGCTCTTTCTTTACAAAGGAAGTGCCTGGAAGTGGATCCACCCCAAAGGGGGATAAAAATTGTGAAAGGGGGGTAGACACAAGCCCGTTCACGGTAAAGAGGGAAAGGACAGAATTAAAAAACTGAAGGTAGATAAAGCCATGGATCTGGACAGAGTCCACCTCGTATAGGTTCATAGGTGGTTCAGAGCAGAAGAGACTAGTAGTCCACATTGCTCACCATTTAGTATCCCATTATTTTTGTATTAATTATCTATCCAAGCTATGCTTAAATTCCTCAGTAGTTTTGCTGGCCACTACCTCAATATGGAGGCTATTCCAGATTTTTGGTACTCTAACAGAGATCCAGTATTTCCTTCTGTTGTTACGATACCTATTACATTTAATCTGCTAGAGGTGTGCTCCTGTACAGGGGCTTTGTTTTCTGATATCTAGATTCAACATATCCCACAAGTCTGGGTTAGAAAAGGCTTTGTGCACAAAGCACGTATCCCCTGTGAGCCTATGACACTCAAGACTAAACATACTCAAGATTAAACACACAGAAGGATGAAGATAGGGAGGCATACCAAACTGCCCTAAGGGAAGCAGGGAAGGCAGTAAGGAAGGCAAAGTCCCAAACTGAGGAAACTCTAGCATGAACAGTAAAAGAAGGTGACAAGACTTTCTATAGACCCATTAGTGAAAGGAGAAAGTCCAGAGGGGGTATTGCTAAGCTCAAAGGAGAAAAGGGGGCATGTGAGGAGGAGGACCCTGTAAAAGCATCTATCCTAAATAGATACTTTTGCTCAGTATTTACTGAAGAGAAGGTAAGGCAGGGCCCACAACTCAGCACCATGGACACAGGGGGGAGGGAGGTTAGCACTACTCCCTTCACAAAAGAAAGGGTCCTACAAGAGCTCACTAAGCTCAGGGTGGACAAGGCAATGGGACCTGCTGGCATACATCCCAGGGTACTTAAGGAACTAAGGGTGGAACTAGCAGAGCCATTAGCAGAACTGTTTAGTGAGTCTCTGAGCACAGGAGAGGACCCAGAAGACTGGAGAAGGGCTCATGTGATCCCACTCCACAAGAGTGGTAGCAGGGAGGAGGGAGGGAACTACAGACCAGTCAATCTTATCTCAGTAGTGGGAAAGATTATGGAGGCAATCTTTAAGGAAAGGATAGCGCAACACCTGGAATCCATAGGGGCACAGGATCCAAGACAGCATGGGTTTACAAAAGGAAGGTCCTGTCAAACTAATCTCATAGATTTGTTTGACTGGGTAACCAGAGTGGTGGACCAAGGGGGAGCAGTTGATGTCACCTACCTTGACTTCAGCAAAGCTTTCGACACTGTTCTACATAGAAGATTGATAAATAAGCTGGGTAGGCTTGGCGTGGGTCAGAAGTTGGTCAACTGGGTGGCAAACTTGTTGACGGGCAGAAAACAGAGTTGTGGTAAATGGTATACAGTCAGAAGAGATGCAAGTCACAAGTGGGGTACCTCAGGGATCAGTCCTGGGGCCAGTCCTCTTCAATATCTTCATTAGTGACATTGCAGATGGACTGGAGGGTAAGGCTTGTCTGTTTGCAGATGACACCAAGATCTGTAACAGAGTAGATTATCCAGATGGGGTGGGCAGAATGAGAAGAGATCTGGATAAACTAGCAAAATGGCCAGAAGAGTGGCAGCTGGGATTTAATGCAAAGAAGTGCAAGATCATGCACATAGGGAAGAGAAACCCTGAAGCCACCTATAGGCTGGGATGGGAGTTACTGGCAGTCACAAAGGAAGAAAGAAAAAGACTTGGGCATCATCATCACCGATGACCTGGAATCATCCAAGCAGACCTGTAAAGCAGTAGGTAAGGCTAGGAGGATGTTAGAGTGTATTAGTAGGGGTATCACAAGTCATAAGAGGGAGTAATAATCCTTCTTTACAAGACACTGGTTAGGCCCCATCTGGAGTACTACATGCAGTACTGTAGGCCACACCTTCACAAGGACACCAACCAAATTGAGGCAGTCCAGAGAAGGGCAACCAAAACGGTGCAGGGACTGCATCATAAGATATATGAGAACAGATTAATGGAGCTCAATATGTATACCCTTGAGCAAAGGAGGGAGAGAGGTGATATGATTGAGACATTCAAACACCTTAAGGGCATTAACAAGGTGAAAGAGTCTAACATGTTTAAATATAAGAAAAATAGCAGGACAAGAGGACATAGCATGAGATTAGAGGGAGGCCGATTAAGGGGGAATGTGAGGAAATTCTTTTTCACAGAAAAAGTGGTGGATGCATGGAACGGCCTACCTGAGGAAGTGGTGGCTATGAATACAGTGCAGGGCTTCAAACAGGCATGGGATAGGCATAAGGGAGCAATACAGATGAGTATGAATAGATAGGCCACTGACAGAGCAAATGCAGATGGCACATTTATATGGTAAAAAAATAAATGGGCAGAGTGGGTGGACCTTGCGGTCCTTATCTACCATCAACCTTTATGTTTCTATGTTTCTATACCCAAGTTCTGCAATCTTTCACTATATTCCAGGAGTTGTACCCCTCTGATTAATTTTGTCGCCCTTTTCTGTACCCTTTCCAGTGCACTTATTTCGGTTGTTCCCCCTGGTGCCCATAGTTGTGCTCAGTATTCCATGTGTGGTCTGACCAGTGAAGCATAGAATGGAACAAGGCCATCATGGTGTCTACTCTTACTATGCCACTTAGTACAATTTAAGATTCTGATAGCCTTTTTGACTACCTGGTTGCAATGTATCTTGCAACCAAGGTCATTTGAAATTCTGACTCCCAGATCCCTTTTGTCAGTTACTTCTCTTAATAAGGTACCATTTAATCTATAGTTGTGTTTAGGATTCTTGTGGCCCAGGTGCATCACTGTGCACTTATCAGCATTACATGTAAGTTTGTACATCCTAGTCCAGTCCTCCAGTACTTGCAGTGCTTCTTGTAGTATTTCCTTCTTGTTATTTACTGGTTGGCCTAACCTTGTGTTGTCAGCAGATTTGGACTTCCAAGTTTCTCCCTTAGTTTTCATAGATTATATATACAGTATAGCCACAGACATTGCCAGCTATTTCCAGATATTTTGTGAAATTTCTGAAGAGTTTCTCTCTGCTGCCTCTACTGTGGAAATGCAGAAAGCATCAGATATTTCTGGAAATATCACAGAAATTTCAGGAAATAGATGGCAGTGTCTGTGGCTGCTACTGTAAACATTAGACAGGGCTGGCCCCAGGACAGAACCCTGTGGCACCCCACTAGTGACACTGGACCAGTCCAAATAACTACCCCTTATGCAGACTTTTTGCTTCCTGTCATTTAGCCAAGAGGCAATCCATTTGGTAATGTTTCCTGGAATATCATATTCAATTAAGGAGTCAATTAGCTGACCATGTGGTACCTTGTCAAATGCCTTTGGCAGATCTAGAAAGATAATATCCACAGAGTCCCCCTCATCCAATGCCTGACTAACCTTTCTATAAAATTCCAGGAGGTTTGTTGGGCAGGAACGTCTCTTGACAAAGCCATGCTGGGTTTGGTCCATGTCTCCCCTTTCCTGCATATATTATACCATAAAATCTTTTATAATCCCCTCCATGACCTTCCCCAGAAAAGCAGTTAGGCTTATGGGCCAATAGTTGCTTATCACATGTTTAGACCCCTTTTTATATATGGGAATAACATCAGCCAGTCTCCACGCATCTAACACCTCACCCTGGACCAAGGAAATTTAGAATATAGTTGTAATAGGGCCAGTTAATTCATTAACCATCTCCATGAAAAGTCTTGGGTGCAACCCATCTGGTCCCTGAGCCTTCCTTGGATACTATTTTAGCAGTCTTTCCCTGACTTTGATAGAATCAATTACTACATCATGTTCACCCCTTCCAATTAAATTATTTTTTTATGTTACATGATTAATTATTGTATACTGAGGTAAAAAATGTGTTAAAACTGGTGGTCATTTGACCATTGTCAGTAATGGTAATACCATCTTCCTGCTTTAATGGGCCTATGGTTTTAACTCCTCCCCTTTTATTATTAGTTTAAGTATAGAAGGTTTTAGGATTATCTTTAATCTTATTGGCTAACCATAGCTCATCTTTCTGGCTTGTACAATTTCTCTTTTGGTGTGTTTAAGTAAATTGCAATATGTATTCAAGCATGATGCTTGATTGCTCTTTTTTGCCTTTATGTAAGCTTTCTTTTTTTGTTTAATACACCTTTTAACTTTGGCTGTCATCCTTACAGGGATCATTTTAGTGCTGCTGTATTTTTTGTTTTGGGGTACATATTTATTAACTAGTAAGATAATCTTACTTGCTACAGCATCCCACATCTTATTCAAAGATTGATCCTTGAACTCTTCTTCCCAGTCCCAGGTTCCCAGATCTCTCCGCATACTACTCCAATCAGCCTTGCTATAGTTGTAAATGCTAGTATCCCCTTTAGTCATTTAGTAAGGTGAAATTAACCATATTATGGTCACTTGAACCTAATTGGGGGGGGGGTCTGTACAATTCTGTACAGCTTCATGCATATTACAAAGAACCAAGTCCAAGGTGTGGTCACCTCTGGTACCTGTAGTCACAAATTGTTGAAGTCCTGCTAAGCTAAAGAGTTCCATGTAGCAGTGCGCTACAGCAGACTGATCTGTAAAACTGGTCCAATCTATACCTGGCAAGTTCAGGTCTCTCATAAGTAAACAATTTGCTCCATCTGTTATAGTGTGTAGTTTTTCCAGGCATGTCATATCCTCATGGAGAAGCTATGAGGGGGGTTTATGCACTACTCCTATGTCAACCTTATGTCCTTTTGTGGGGGTAAGCTTAATCCAAACTAATTCTAGAGGGTCCCAGTCAGTAGTTTCTACTTGTTCTGATGACAAGTGGTTGGATATATATAGTGCTACTCCTCATCCACTAGTCTTAATCCTGTCTCTTGAATATAATATATAACCAGGGATCTGTTTATCCCAGACATCTTCCTTGTCCCACCATGTATGTGTAAAAGCACAAATTTGTATTCTGTCCTTAACCAATAAATATCTCAGTTCATCAAATTTATTTATCAAACTTCTGGCATTTAATAACAAGCAGTTCAGATGTGAATTTATGGCTGTAGATATTTTATCCCTGGTATGTGTAAGTGCATGCACTTTATCCCCCCTCCTAACTAGTTTAAATTAAGGTCTATTGATGCCCGAAGTGTGGCGGACAAGCTGTAGTGGTTCGTACCCCAATAGTTTAGGGTGATGCCAGATAAATCTGGAAGGAGAGGCTGGAGACGTACTCTAGAGCTAAGATGCAAGGTTTATTAGCCACAGTTGGAGCACACAGAAAAGATTTAGCATTCACTAACACATGAGAAAGAGTGAATAAGGTTACTGGGACCACAAACTGGCCCCACTAATGTCCTACAAAATGTCAGGTTATTCGAGCCTTAAAGGTGTAGTGATTCAATGCACCAAGCTTGGGTTTCTAGTATTTTGGTTGGCTGACTGTTGAGGGTGAACTGAATGAAGCACTTCCTACACAGGTCATAAAATGGGGAGTCCCCCAGTGAACCAAAAACCAAGTAAAACACTGTAGGCCTCCTGGCCCTGGGAAGAAGGTGATTCCTGGCATCGCTGAGGCAACGTTGAAAGGGAAGCACCTGGTCAAGGATGGGTGTTGACACCAGGTTGTAGGGGAAGAGAACCCTTACCTGGGGATGTCAGCTGTGGTGACCTTGGGCAGGTGATCTCCAGTCAAGGAAAGTATGTTGGGTGTGAAGATCCACTGGACGACCTCTAGGCAGTCCCAAGAACCCTTACCACCTCAACCCTGCAGCTTCAGAATCTGACAATCTTCGATGTGACCTCTTGATGCATCACTGGAACACGAGCCACCTATGGGCAGTACATTCAAGAGTATAGTGACCCTTGGTGTGGCTTCTTGCATGGGCCACTGGTACTTATGCCTCCTCAGGAAATGGGGCACAGAGCCTGGCAATCCTCAGCAAGGCCTTGGTATAGGCCACTGATATTATTGCCACCTTGGGACAATGTCTATGCGGGAGAATGGGCAATGTGACTCCAAGTTCGGTGGACGACTTAAGTCCCTCAAGCTAGAGCCAGGGCGGCCCCTAACCTGACTCACTTTGGTGGGCTCTAGCTTCCAGCTGGCAACCACTTATGACCAGCAACTCAAACCTGGGGCAATCGTGGCGAACACTTGGAGTTAGTGGAGGTCGTTGGAAGTGGGTGCAGGTGATACTGGGCTTCCCAGGGACCCTCCCTGGGTCAAAGAAGGGACACTAGAGGAATTCTAGATGAGGCATGAGGTGTGTGGTGTGTACAAGAGCCTGGAACAGAACAAAAATTAAAAACTTCAAAGGCAATTCTCCCCTTTTTGTATGACCAAGAGCCCTGCCAAATGAGATGGGGTGGCCCCAGATGTCTTCAGAGGAAGTAGCAGTAGGCAGGTGCAGCAATGAATCCCTCAGGGTAGTGCAGTCACACAGAACAATTGAGAAAATAAGGCAGTGCGGTCATTTAAAGTCTTCAACTGAATATAGCAGTTCAGTCACAGCAAGCAGTTCAACAATTTAAAACAGTTTGAATACAGCAGTTCAGACACAACAAGCAGTGGGTCCATGCAACCATACCTCTTAACCTCCCTTATCATAAGGCAGGGATAAATGACCAAAATCAGGAACACTTCAGATAAAATAGTAATATTAGTCCCAGAAGCTGTATACAACAAGTTTCTTAGTGTGAATAGGATTTTCTTAATGAGAACTAGACAGTAACATCAAAGGCTGGCATTATTCTGTAATCCCAATCCATACTCTTTAGTCCAGAAATGCCAGATTTAGGAGGGACAGAATAAATTTCTGAGGCAAAATCAGGGACATCCCTGAAAATCAGGAACAGCTGAGAGGTAGGCAAGCAACAGGAGATTGTAGGCAGATAAAGAAAATACAGTTTGCCTCATGGGCATTGAAACAGTTTGATGACCCACCAGTTTTGTTAATATGCATCAGCTCTGGTTGCCTTCTGAATATGGAGGCCAGGGTACTTAGTGTCTCTGTCCCAGCTATGGGCTGCCATGCCCTTCTACTACATCGACAAAGGACTAAGTTTTTCCCATTACTTGGGCTTAGATTACCCTAGAACTCTGAGAGAAGAATTCACTAAGGCTCTGCCAGGCTTTTAGTAATTAACTTTTTACAGCTAATCAAAAGGGAAATTTAGCCAGAACATTTCCCTTTTTTACCAGTAATACTTTGAGCTGGCTTTACATAGCAATTCTGTGACTCTTGGCTGAGAGAGACTGTCCAAGTATCTCTATTTGGAGCACTGACTGCCTTGAATAAGTTAAACTAGCAGAGATTCTTTCAAGAGAGGAGTTCACAAACACCTTTAATCTTCATCCAACAATTATTTGGTTTGAGCCCTTCTAGCTTCTGCCTTCTTGATTCTCATTTCTCTCTCTGTCCCTCTCTTTACAACTGGACAAGGTAAGCAGCTTTCCTCCACCCGGGTGGGGGGGGGATGGAAGCAATTTAACAATTCTAAACAATAATTGCACAGTACAACAATACAATTGCTAAACAAACAATCCTTCCCCTGGCTGGAGCAGGTCAATCTAGGACTAATTATTAAAGGAAATGCTGGCCAACCAGCCTACTCACCCCTGGAGTTCAATAATTATTTCTGCACTTTGGGAAATGCATAACCACAAAGAAGTAATAAGGCTTCTTCTTCTAGAGACTGCTGCATGAAAGGTTCACTGGGTCTGTTTCCCAGCCAAATGAACTGACTGGATGCACTGGAAGACCTGACAAGACAGCAGAGTTCTGCAAAAACTGACCAAGGCTGCTACTGGGGATCTTCTAGAGGGAGTTAAACTGAAGGGACCCAGGGGATTTTCTTCAACCTCCTTACAAGGAATCTGACATCCTTTGCCTTGCTGTCCTTCACCTTCCCTGGTCAAACTCTTTCTTCCCTCTCTCCAGACTGTGCAAAGCCTCCTCTAGGCTGGGGTGGTCCTGGCTACCTGCCATGGGATTGGCTCCTTCATCCAGAGGTCAGTCTCCTGAAGTTGGGCAGTGGCTTGAAAAAAACAGGCTCCAAATTTGAATCTACCCTGGCCACAGGGATTGGCATGGAGGGCTCAGCCTGGCTTCCTTCTCCACAATGGGACAGGAATGTGGCCCAACTAGTTTGGCTTTGGCTGGCTGAGTGTCTGTCTTGAGCGGGGTGGAAGGGAGAGGAAAGAAAAAAATGTTTTCTTTTAAAACCCTGAATTTAGACTACTAGGACTGTTTGTTGGAGTTGGGCATGTTCTGTGTTTCCGAGGGTCACCAAAGCTTTTCAAGGGTTTCCCATTAAGCTGCCAGGGTCCCCATAACTGTCTGACCCCTCATATCTCTGAGGATCCTCGATTTTCTGTGGTGTCCCAATTTCTCTGGGGCACTACAGAAGTTTATATGCCAGAATTCTTTTCCCCATCTTGCTAAGATGCAAACTGTCAGGTGCAAATTAGCTACTTTGTTGAAATTGGTCCTTCCTTATGTCCGATAAAAGTATGCCCTTCCCTTTGACAACACCATTTTAGGCATCCATTTAGCTGGTTTATAGCATTTATTCTAGCCAAGCTTGCCCGAGGGCCTGGGATAATTTCAGAGATCAGGACTTTATAACCCTTGTCCTGTAGTGCTTCCCCCACATATTCAAAATCTTGATGAATATCTATCATATTTCTTTTCCCTACATCATTTACTCCCAAGTGCAATACAGGAATTGGTTTGTTGGTATTTTCCAACAAGCCTGGAAGGATCTGCCTGATATCCCTTATATCAGCCCCAGGGAGGATGCTTACTGTGGTAAAATAATTTCGTTTGTTACAAAGAATCTGGTCTGTGGATCTCAAAATTTAATCCCCCACTACTAGTACATCCTGTGTACCATGCTTGGATTTACTACTTCTCTTGAGATAACCAAATCCTGCTGTCTAGGTCTACTACTGGTGATTTGCTAGTTAGATCCGGTGCATTTAACCCACTCACTTGATTCAGTTCAGCAGTATTACTAGGTTCTACTAATATTTGGAAGCTGTTATGAAGGGGGTATATTTGCTGAGCCTCCAATGTTCCTTCTCCCTTTCTTTGGTGCCTTTTGTATGGAGCACCAATCCTTCACGTCATCCTCCCCTATTGTGTTACCAACATTTGTATGTAAATTATTAAGGTTTGGGGGGCACTCCTGTACAGACCTAGCTACTGTTTGGTCAATATAATGTTCTAATGTACTGATTTCCTCTCTAACTGCCAGTCTATGGTGAAAAATGTTTATTTCTTTCCTCAGAACATCTGTTAGTTCACAGTTATTACATACAAATTGTATGATTTGATCGCCAGCTATGAACATTTTACAAACTGTGCAACAACATATCCCCACCTTCTCCATTTTGGAATCAGTTATTCAGGTATTGAGAGGTTTACCATGTATTTAAACATCATCAGTGGACACAGCTGACATGCGAGGATGGGAGTGTCTTCACATGTGCCAACATGCACCCTACATGCACTCACCCTGCTTGCAGCAGGGGCTTGCTAAATAGGGGCACCCCACCAGGAAATGGTTGCTAGGGGTCACAGAGACTTGCAACACTGTTGCATTTATTTAGTAATAAAACTTGCTCCTTCAGTGCATCTGCCACTCATGCGTGACCAAGGCACAGAAATTCAGAGCCACATTAAATAAAAAACACACTAGCTGGCTTTGTAGTTTTAACTGTTTTCCCTCTAAAACTATCAGTTTTCTTCCTGCTTCCTGTAAAATGACAGAAGGCAGGGTACTCAGTTAAGATGTCCCAATAACACCGGACTGTAATAAAAACAAAACTGCCCCAACAATACTGCAACCTCCCAATAGTGGGTTCCACTCCCCTTACAGTTGCTTCTGCACAATCGTGTATCACAGCAAAATGTACCTCCATTTATATATTTTATATACATTTATTATCAATAAATCAATCTTTATTTATTTAAGGTGCCTTTCTTAAACCAAGGCGCCTTTACAAATTACATAACACAATAAATATTTAAAACAAGATTAAAATAATTAACAATCATTAAAAGCTTTGTTAAAAAGGTAGGTTTTCAAAGCTCCTTTAACACTTTGGACAGTTGGGCAATTTCGCACCTGATGAGGTAGAGAATTCCACAGGGTCGGGGCCATAAAACTAAAAGATCTTGCCCCTGAAGTTTTTAAGCGAACCCTGGGAATCTCTAGCAGTCCCTCGTCAGTGGATCAGAGAGAGCGGGGGCGGGGACAGTAGGGATGAAGGAGATCTTTCAGGTAAGCAGATCCCTGATCATGTAGGGCCTTATAGGTCAGCAAACCGACCTTGAAGGTGATTCACCAACAAACTAGCAGCCAATACAGTCTGCGGAGCACAGGCGTTATATGACTGGACCTAGAAGAACCAGTCATAAGCCTGGCTGCCGCATTCTGCACTAGCTGCAAGCGGTGAAGTTCAACCCCCGTGAGCCCTAGGTATAGGGCATTGCAATAGTCCAGGCGGGAGGTAATGAAGGCATGGACCAAAGTTGGAAGATCCTCTGGAGGAACCAAGTGCTTCATCTGGGTGATGTTCCTCAGATGACAAAAAGAGGTTTTGACAACCGCTGACACCTGAGATTTAAAAGTCAGACAATCGTCAAATACAATGCCCAAGTTCCGCAACCAGTCTGAGATAGTCAGCTGGACACCCCCAAGCCATAAGCCCGAGGGTGATCCAGCTAACAGACCCACCTCACAGCGACCCTGGTCCACAACCAATACCTCAGTTTTTTCAGGGTTCAACCACAGCCAACTCACATTCATCCGGTCTTGGATTTCGGCAAGACAGTTGGTAAAGACTGAAAAGGCAATATCCTGGCCGGGCACAAAGTACATGTACAGCTGAGTATCATCTGCATAGCAATGAAAACCTAAGCCGTACCACCTAATAATCACTCCTAGTGGCAGCATATACACTGCAAACAACATGGGTGCCAAAATGGAACCATGCGGTACCCCGCAGGATAGGGAGACTGATGTTGAGGAAAAAATTCCAGACACCACCCTCTGAGTCCTACCCTCAAGGTACGATCAAAACTACCCTAGGACTGTACCAGACAGTGCACAGATAGATCGTAAATGTTCCAGTAGCACACCATGGTCCAAAGTGTCAAACGCTGCAGAGAGATCAAGAAGGACCAAGATGGAACAGGTCCTTTGATCTCTTGCTATTAGGAGGTCATTTAGTACCGGTACAAGTGCTGTCTCAGTAATATGCCTTTTCCTAAATCCAGACTAGAGAGAATCATAGACATTGTTGTTGGTCAGATGATCATCCAACTGTGATGCAGCCACCTTCTCAATAACTTTACCCACAAAGAGTAAGTTAGAGAGAGGCCTATAATTGGCCAAACAGTCCAGGTCCAAGGAGGACTTCTTAAGATGGGGCTTAACCACATCCTCCTTAAGAGAATATGGAAAAATTCCCCTCTTCAAGAACCTCCAGACTATCTCAGCAAGAACTGGGCTGATTTTATCCACACAATCCACTAAGAGACGTGTGGGGCCTGGGTCCAAATTACAGTTGGTCGGACGCAGTGATTGGATAACCATCACAATGTCACTGATTGTGGGGAGGCTGAAGTCAGACCACACAAACTGGGTGTCCGACATCTCCTGCTGACCATCACAACTCCCATTTGAGAGGGTCAAACAGATCTCGGATCAGATTTTGGCAATCTTATCTGCAAAGAACAGAGCAAACTCCTCATATCGTTCTTGAGAAAAGGCTCTTCCGGGCTGAAGACAGACTGGACTGCACAATCTGTCCACAGTCCGGAAGAGCAGAGCTGGTCTATTCTGTGCAGCCGCAATCTCTCTGGACAAGAATTCTGCCTTCTTACAAGAGACTGCGGATTGATAGACCAGATAATGGTCCATCAAAATAAGTTTGTCACCATCCAGAACTGATCTCCGACAGCACCTGTCCAACCTTCGTCCAACTCTCCTCAACTCCCTCAAGGTCTCATCAAACCAAGGAGACCTGGAGCGAAGAGTGAGAGGATGAACATGAACAGGAGCAATGGAATCCAGGTCCCCTGCCACCGCCTCATTATAGGCACGTACCAGCTCTCCTGGATCCATGCAATCTCTCAGTAAGCCTGATAGATCCAACACCACCACCAGGTCATCCAGGGAAACACCCCTTAATGGGCGGTACTGAACCATTTCCATAGGGGCTGAACAACTAGTGGTGGCCTCAAAACTGAACCCAATGGAGTGATGGTCTGACCATCTGACTAATTCCACCACCAAGTCAGATATCTCCATCCCCAGAAGGAACACCAAATCCAGTGAATGACCCCAACATGGGTCGAGGAGGAAATAAACTGTGTGAAGCCCAGTGAAGTCATGAACTGGAGGAAGTCTTGACCAAAGTGTGAGAGTTCATCATCGACCCAGGCATTGAAGTTCCCCAGAACCAACCATCTGGGGGATCCCAAAGTCAGGTTGACAATGAAGTCTGCGACTTCCCGCAGGGAAACATTCCCATCACCTGGTGGACGGTATATGAGAAGTATCCGGTGCCCCACACCCTCACCTAGAATACATTCAAAGGATTTGGTAACTCCCACTGGCACCTTCACTAGGCCCAGTTCTGTTCTAAAACAAATAGCAACACCCTCATCCCTATGATCCACCCTCGGACAGTGTATTAGCGAGTACCAGGCCAGAATTTCTGCCGCCAATACTGGTCCAGCATTTTCATAAAGCCAGGTCTTGGTGATGCACGCCAGGTCAGATTATCCAACAAAATCAGCTATAATAGCCGTCTTGTTTTTAATAGATCTGGCGTTGCATAACACTGCCCGAGTAGGATGAGCCTCCGAGGATGACCGTGCTACCTGCAGACTATAATCAGAACCCTTGTGTATGGGCACTAGACAGGGAGGTCCCCTTTCCTCTGCCCATTTCACCCCAGGGCGTCTCTTTGTCCTCACTGTCCCAATCTGCTCACTCCTTTCCATCCCCTTCCAGACCCCACCCCATCCTCCTCCTCCTCCCCACAATCCCCAAGGCCCTACAACGTTTATAGACCTCTGGTGATAAGGGGGACAAGAAAAGGGGTGAAGATTCCTCAGCCTGGAGGGGGAATAATACCCAACTGTCCTAATATTATCCCAACACATAATTATCACACCAAATAAACAATCCAAAAATTAACCCACCTCTAAAACTTAAATAAATACAAAGCTCTGTAATGAAACTAAATACAGTTTAACCACACCTCAGACTATTAACTTAAAAACTCTAACCCTCAAACAAAAAACAGATACAAAACATTAACTAAATTCCCCTTTTCAATTTAGTTTCCTCCCAACCCAGTCTTCACACCACTAGGAAGAGAGGAAAATAATACCAATATCAAACAATAATATAAACTAAAAATCTAAATATACAAAATAACTAAGTAACTAAATAGCTAAATAACTGGATATAGAGTCCTCTCACCACCCAACTATCCAGATAAAATAAAATATTATAAATCAATTCCTTCAAACCAAATGAAGTATCTATAACTTAAAATAAAAAATTAAAGTAGAGGTCCGATATCCGCAAAGTCCAAGCTCTAGGCTGACCAGTAACCAATTCACCCCTCTCACTGGTGAAGACAGACCACTCTCAAAATAAGTCAAAAATTTGTTTCTCCAAATAATGGTTTAGGTTTCAGAGTGAGCTCCCACTTTCATGTAAAACCTTAGACAAAGTCTCATCTTCAAGTAAATAAGAGAAGTCTAAATCAAAGTGCACAGCAAACCCACAGAGCAGGGAGAATCCAGAAATCAAATGTCCGATCAAACTTTAATTCATAGCTAAAACCAAAAAGGGGATGGAGCAGAGAGAAGGATCAGAACATCCAGAGGACAGCAATACACCTCCTTCACACAGCCAGGAGACGGAAGATCAGGTTCTTTATATAACCCACTGAGTTATCAAGGATATCGCCTTCAATGCCAGATATTTCAGTAATTCAATATACTTTTAGCGTTCTCTTACCCAGCCACAGGGAGATCTCCACCCCAACCCAGTCCTTCTCCCCAGACCCACTCACCGCCCCAGCTGCCCACCAGCTACCGAGTTGCAAATGCAGAAGAGCCCTACAGCAGCTACACCACAGCTCACCACTGGCTTGAGATCAGGGCTAGGGAGAAGATCTCCCCCAATTTACCAGTAATATAAAATGCTCCCAAAATCCATAAAATCCTTGTTGCGGTAAAAGTGGCACGGCTCACCAACCACTCGTTACTTCCTTGCAGCACTGCAGTATTCGAGCACTCGCAACACTCCAGGCAATGCTGATGAAAACACACTGCTCCCCAATACATCGATCATCTCCTCACTCTGGGCTCCACTCACTCCACTCTGCCCTGACTCCCGATTCAGTTCCTGATTAGTTTTCTCGGTCCAAAAATGCGATCGTAAAATGCAGCTCCAAATCAAAAGAAAGACAGATTAAAAAGAACAAACTAAAATGAACTAACAGATTAAAATGGACCAAATAGCACTAAATTAATGACAGAATAAAACTTGAAACAAACTATAAGCTCCCGCTCCTGAAGGCTAGCCCAGCGTGGCCTCCATCTTGAATTTTTTTTATATATATATATGTATACTGAGGGAACTAAGCGACAAATTGTCCGCACCTCTAGCAGATCTCTTTAGCATATCCCTGAGAGAAGGAACAGTTCCTCAATACTGGAAAAGGGCAATAGTGATCCCCATACATAAGAGTGGTAGCAGGGAGGATGTGGGAAACTACCACCCGGTCAGTCTCACTTCGGTGGTGTGAAAGATGATGGAATCGCTGCTCAAGGAAAGAATAATAGCATTTCTGGAGGAAACTGGTCTGCAGGATGCCAAGCAGCCCAGCTTCACAGTGGGAATGTCTTACCAGACAAACCTGATTGGGTTTTTTGACTCAGTTACTAAGGTTGTGGACCAGGGGGAGCCATCAATGTTTTCTACCTTGATTTTAGCAAAGTGTTCAACTCAGTCCTACACAGAAGGCTGCTAAATAAGCTTGAGTATACAGGCATAGGATGGGAAGTGGGATCATGGGTGAGTAGCTGGCTTGTATGGAGAACTCAAATGATGATGCTAAACGGGGCAGCATTGGGGATAGGGAGGTGACCAGCAGTGTTCCACAAGTGTCCATCTTGGCACCATTTCTCTTCAATGTTTTCATCAGAAACATCATAGAGAAGCTGAGCAGGAAGATGTCTCTATTTGAAGATGACATGAAGCTCTGCAACAGAGTGGACACTGCAAAGTGGGTGGAGCAAATGAGAAGTGACCTACTCAAGCTGGAAAAATTGTCCAATATGTGGCAGTTAAAATTCAGTTTGAAAAAGTGCACAGTTATGCATCTGTGCAGGAGCAACCCAGGGACAGACTACTATCTGGGAGGGGAGAAATTAGCTGCTACCTGGCAAGAGTGGGATCTAGTAGTTATCATTTCAGACAATTTGAAAGTAGGCAGTCAATGTGAAAAAGCAGCACAAAAGGCCAGGAGAATGCTAGGATGCATAGGAAAGGGCATCACAAGTAGAAAGAGGGAGGTGATCCTGCTGCTGTACAGGTCCCTGGTAAGGCCCCACCTTGTGTACTGCATCCAGTTCTGGAAGTCTTATCTCAGGAAGGACATAGATAGATTGGAGACAGTTCAGAGGAAGGCAACTAAAATAGTACACAGTGTCTGTGAATAAACATATGAAAGCGTGTTAGAGGAACTCAACATGTTCTCCCTGAAGCAGTGCAGAGATAGGGGGACATGACTGAGACATTCAAGTATCTGAAGGTTATAAACAGAATCTGCACTCAGGATCTCTTTCTAGTCAATAGCTCTAAGAGGACAAGAGGTCATGATATGAAATTAAGAGGAGGAATAGTCAGGGACAACATCAGTAAGTTGTCCTTCATGGAAAGGGTGGTTGATCCTTTGAATGGCCTACCTGCCAAGGTCATTATCTCCAAAACAGTAAGGGAATTCAAATCAGCTTGGGATAAATACAAGGAGAGAGAATGAAAGAAATTCTAAGGGGAAGGGGATGGCTCAGGGCAGACAGGGACATTAGAACATAGGAATTTGATGACAGATGGGGACCAAGTGGCCCATCTAGTCTGCCCATGAACCTAACCCCTCCCCCATATTTTGCTGTTTTTGATTATGTCATAGTGCCAGTCGCACGCATGTTTAAATGCATTCACTGTCTTTACTGCAGCCACCTCTGAGTGCAGGCTGTTCCATGTGTCTATTACCCCCTCTGTATTAAAGTACTTCCTGTTATTGCCTCTGAGCCTTCCCCCTCTCGGGCTTAGGATGTGCCCTCTTGTACGCAAGTAGTATAAGTTCATATATCTCGTCAAATGTTAAATTTCAGCCAATCAGCGCGTGCCACGTCATTTGACAGGTGGGCGTGGCCTAAACGGACCAATCAGAATCGCCCCTTGTTAAACCGGAAGTCCCTCCCTAAAATGCGCTAGCCCCGCCCACTTCTGGCGGAAGTGATGCAACCTCAAACCCGTGCCCCGCCCCTTGCGCAGGAAATGACACGCATTCGAACCCATGTCCAGCCCCTTTTGGCGGAAAATGACATGCGTTCGAACCCCAGTGCCCCGCCCCTTGCGCAGGAAATGACCTAACAGCACCATTTTGTAAGCGTCTTACGCCCCCTCCTTCTCGTACACTCCTCGAGCCCCTGCCAGACCATCCTGTCTCGAACCCGAGTCCCACCATGCTAGGCTGAACTCCTGCATCCCCATCTGTCTCCTGCACTCCCACCATCCTGGCTCGAACCCCTGTCACCCACCCCTCATTCTCGTACACTCCTCAAGCCCCTGCCAGACCATCCTGTCTCAAACCCGAGTCCCACCATGCTAGGTTGAACTCACCATCCCACCTGTCTCCTGCACTCCCACCATCCTGGCTCGAACCCTGTCACCCACCCCTCATTCTCGTGCACCCTCGAGCCCTGCCAGACCATCCTGTTCTAACCCGAGCCCCACCATGCTAGGTTGAACTCCTGTGTCCCTCCTGTCTCCTGCACTCCCACCATCCTGGCTTGAACCCCCCCTCCTCATTCCGTGACACACCTCGAGCCCCTGCCAGACCATCCTGTCTCGAACCCGAGTCCCGCCATGCTAGGTTGAACTCCCGTCCCCTCCTTTCTCCTGCACCCCACCATCCTGGCTCAAACCCCTGTCCCCTCTTCATCACCGGTGCTCCTCCCACCCCAAAAATCAGTTAGTGTTTATGTAGTGGTGTGTGACCCCTGTAGGCCTATTGTATAACTGCAGGGGCATGTGTGTGTTTTTGATTAGGATATTTTCAGAAGAAGTATCTAGGAGGGAACCTGATCATGCAGAGATGTCACAGATCTGTGTGGAGACCCCATCCCGAGGGAATTCATCTGCCTGTGTGAGTACCCCTTTTTTCTGTTTTTGTAACAGTATACAAAATTATTTAACATGCATCTGTAGGACTGTGTCAAACTTGCATCAAAAGGATAGCTTTATGTATACGCATGTAACATTTATAAGCTAAAACGGGGGACCTCTGTGTAAATAAGATGGTTCAGCAGTTTTCTCTGGATAGCATTGCAACAATCACTAAAAACTAATTATACTTTTGTCATGAATTAGAAAGAATAAAACTATATAAGAAAAAAGGAATACACATACCTATAGTTCACCCCCCTCAGCTCTGTGTAGTATCAAGGTGAAGGCTGAAATGAAATGTGTGTGATATTTATAATGTTTTGAAAAAGAGGGGGAAGCTACAACAGATGTACCTCTGACACGTTACCATGTATAGTATGATGGGGTGTGGTGATGGTTTTACCAAGGGGCAGTCCATCTTGCTAAGCATTATATAAACCCTGCATTTGAAGCCAGAAGGCACAGCTTTTGAGAGATTTCTCAGATTCTGTTTTAGAGACTTGGAGCAGATTATCAAAACATCAAGCAAGAAGATGGCAAGTGCTTCTCATTTCAACATCCCTGTAACAGGTCAGATTGTCATACCACCTAATGAGAAATTCAACCTCCTGTAACAAGCCAGATTGTCACACCACCTAATGAAAAGTCTGGAGATGAAAAGCCAAGCAAGAAGATAGCTGTCGGGCCCCACAACCCAAGCCAACGATGTGTACTACGGAGGTGTGAAAACGAATGCCCCACACAAGTCTTGTTGAGTGGAAGAGTGTCTGACATAAAAAGAAACTCGCTGAACAGTTTGGTGAATCAGAAAATCCTAAACCTGACTGTCCTTCTGAAGAGACACCACTGCAAGACCTTGAAGAGTTGCTGGGTGTGAATCTGATGCAGAAAAAGAAGTTACTATGAAACCAAAAACAGAGAGTGACAAGAAGGGGGAGCCAGAGATGATGGTCAGTGAGACACTGCCAAAAAAAGCATCAGAGAAGTTGTGAAAAAGAAATGCAAGACAGAGCCAAGAGGGCACTCTGACCAAGAGGGTGATGATGATGATAATGCAGCCACAAGCAGTCAGGCCCAGGCTAAGAAAGAGAAAGATGAGAAAATGAAGAAAAGAATTGCCTTGATGAGGTAAATGCATTTTAACATATAAAAATGTGAGTGGTTACATGGCATAACTGAGGAGATGAGTTAGCAGTAGAACTAAATCTTACCTATAATGAGTCAGAGGACCAATGCTGTTTTTGTTTTACTTTAATAGACTGAAGGATTTGCGATGGAGCAGCAGTCATATTCGGACAGCATGGATTCTCGACTTTCCACAAATCTACTGCTCGACTGTCTTTGCTGTGTGAAAGATACAAATGTGGTTGTTAATGAGATGTGTGAGAACCAGTATGTTAGAAATACAGAGAGCGATAGAATGTTTCAAAATGTCACAGAACAGGCTGTGATCACCACACAACCCTCTTCTTCTACTGAGATTAGACAGGGGGCCTCATGTGAAAAATCAGGCCTTAGTAAACCCCCCAAAACTGACAACGATATGTATTGTAAGTACATTATGTATCATACCATCCGTGGTGCAATTGCTTCAGTGATACAGAGGGTAATACATTGTGAATTGGTTGATTCCTGTCCTGGGTGTGAGATAGATGATCCGAGTCAGAAAAACCATTCATGTGTCCTTGATGACTTAAGGTCTAAAGAAGCATACAGAAATGTTTCTGAAGCCATACATATAGGACAGCTCATGCCCGTGATCTTGGCAATCGCTATGAAGCATCAGGGGTTAAATATGACCAATTGTACCCTGGAAACTATAAGTCATGTTTTAAATGATGTGAGAAAATCTGATGACCCCATGTGGTTAGTTATGCAAATGTTACAGCAGACAGACGGTGAAATTAAAAAAGATGCCTGCCGTCTGGTCAGCAAAGGCTCCTTTAAAAAATTTCTAAAAAGAAATTCAGGAACACTGTTTATATTGTAAAAAAATTACCCCAACACCTGCCCTACCCTCCCCCAAATTACTACATGGAAACATTTCAGTACCAAAATGTGTCATATTTTTTTTTACAGATAATCATGTGGAATGCAAGTACAGAGAGAATCCAAGGTTTATGTATCTGATCCTAAGCCATTACTGTCATCCATCACTGTTTGTTCACCTCAATATGACATTTGCCTTTGTGAGATACATGCAGCCTATGAACTGATGATGTTTGCCCTTCCAGAAGTATGGGAGGATACAGATAAATATATAAATGAATCTGTGTTACCACTTGTAGAAAATGTTAAAGTGACTGCCGATATATTCATGGAAGACGATGAATGTCTTTGTGGACTTTATATCATGGTCGTCATAGCCATGTGTGTGTACTACAAAGCAGAAAAACCTTGTGATATTGTGTGTTGTTAACCTGGCTTCTCTGCTTGCTGAAATAATCCACTGGTCAAAAAGGACCCTTTAAAAATGATATAAGGAAATTCAGGAACACTGTTTTCATTGTTAAAAACACCCCACCCCCCACCCCAAAAACTGCTACTTGTTACCATTTTAATATTGTTCATATTGTTACCCTGGCTTTTACCACTTGCTAAATGTATGTTTTTTTCCAGAGTATACAACGATGGGAAACACCCTGTCAGTGCATCCAGAGGCTTATTTACCAACTAGTCAGACACAAAGCTAAACAACCTGGTTTAAATCTACCTACAGGACAAGCACCGTCTGTACTTTTAGAGACATGCCAAGGTCTTTTTGATGGTCTCCCAGAGGGACCCCAAAAGGAAACTGTGGATTATTTTAAGGATGAGGGGGCTACTCTTGAGGAAGCAATGTTTAAAATTGCTATAGAGTTTATGCATAACCCTTATGATGTAATACACTTTTGTGGTTTTATCTGTACTGCTGTTGACTTTTTAGTGTTTAGTTTGCAGAATGGGGGGTCTGAGTCTGACATCATAAATTTTGCTTCTTTTATCACTTTTGTTGTGTTTCATAAACCATATTTAGCATATGCTTTTCCTAAATAGTGTATTATAATGTACTTTCAGATGGAACGTACTGGCATGCTTCCAATATTCCAGACAGTCTTGATGTCTACAATGTACCGTGTGATAAAGGACATTTTAAAGGAACCTATATACTTTGGAAAGCAGCCTGCATTAAATGTCTGCTCTGAAGATGCTGCTGCTTCACTGGCAGAAAACACACTGACTCTGATTAAAGAGTTGCCACCCCTTGTATGGAGATTCTATGTTGACCTAATGGAAAACAGTAACCGTAGAGCAGTATGCAAGGTGAATGTCATTTTTGATGTAACAGAATGTCTTCAAAATCAGCCTTATTATTTTGAGTGGTGTATGGCATATGTGTGTATGTATTGTGCATACCTCATCACTAAGGGTGAAGTGGACGATGCCAATGCATGTGTAAAACATACAGCTCAAAAGTTGCTGTTTCAGGGTATTGTGAAGCGTGTAAAAATTGAAGAGTAGAAAAACAAAATTATTATATAATCTGTTGCATGCTTACCATGTGTTATGCCTTTTGTATGTAGAACCTATATGCATTAGTTGATGTATTATAAAGTAAATATTCAAATACTGTTATGACGTGTGTATTTATAAATAAAATATAATCATGCATTGCCCTTTGTGGTTGTCATAGTGTTATGCCTTTTGTATGTAGAACCTATATGCATTAGTTGATGTATTATAAAGTAAATATTCAAATACTGTTATGACGTGTGTATTTATAAATAAAATATAATCATGCATTGCACTTTGTGGTTGTCATAGTGTTTTTAAAAGAACAAAAGAGCACATACTTTATTTTACTGGTGACAAGAGTTTTGCTAGCTAGCAGATGTGTCGGTGTTGACGAAAGGAGATGAATGATCACCTGTTCCAGAATATATATTTTAATGCAAAAAGTGGGTAGTTTCACAGGGGTGACTCAGCTGTATAAGGCTGCAAAAAACTTGATAAAGAGGTCACCAGGAAAGGTGTTGCAGAATGGCTTGCAAAGCAGGAGCCCTATTCATTACACAAAGCAGCCAGAGTCCGATTTAAGAGAAATCCTGTCATTGTTTCTGACATAGACAGACAATGGCAAGTTGATTTAGTGGATATGAGTCAATATGCAAAGTACAATAATGGGTTTGAGTACATACTGACGTGCATCGATGTACTGTCCAAGTATGCCTGGTAGTGACTTTAAGAGACAAATCAGGCAAGGCCGTGATGCAAGCCTTTAAAACTATTTTTAAAAGTGGACGACACCTCAGAAGTTGCAGACTGATCAGGGTAAAGAGTTTCTAAATGCTTCCTTAAAGAACCTATTAAAACAAAATAAAATACATCATTTTGTGACGTAATGAAGTTAAGGCCAGCATTGTAGAAAGATTTAATAGGATACTGAAGTCACGCATGTGGCGTTACTTTACAGCCCAGAATACTTGGAAATATACAGATGTGTTGTCAGACCTGGTGCACAGCTATAACCATACTTATCACAGAAACATTAAACGCAGACCTGTGGATGTTAACCCTTCCAATGCCCTGGGTGTATGGAAGATCCTATACGGTAATTCTGTTCTTGGCAAAAAACAAAAGGGTACCCTTCAGAAAGATGATCACGTGAGACTATCTAAGCTAAAAGGGGTGTTTGAAAAGGGATATGAACAGACGTACACAGATGAGATATTTATTGTGACGGAGGTCTTAAAGACACAGAGGCCCACCTATAAGCTAAAAGACTATCAGGGGGAAGACATTAAAGGTACTTTTTACGCAGAGGAGCTGCAAAAAATTGAACCTGATGAGGACCGTGTGTACAGGGTGCAGAAAATACTGAAGGAGAAAAAGCGTGGCAGAAAAACTTGGTATCTGGTAAAGTGGAGAGGGTGGCCTGATAAATTTAATAGCTGGGTTGAGGCAACACAAGTTCAGGACATTAGAAGCAGATAAGGCTTAATATGCTCAAAAATGGATTTTATATCACATTGCCCAGCAATGCATCGCACAACATTTTCCCCAACAATACTATATACACTTTTACTGTAAAGTTACCACAAACGCTTGAACTACCTGGTGAATGGGAAGTGGGCTTAGCAGAAATTCAGTACCCTCATAGCTGGGACAATGTGCCTGCACAGAAAACAGGTTCAGTATGTTATCAGCCTCTAAATGTAGCCCACAGTAAAACACCACCAACTGGACCCTTTACTGAGTCAGCAGCATTTAAAATCCCATCGGGCTATTATCCTAACATGGCTGGTGTTATTGCTCAAATTAATAAAAGCATATTTGAAGTAAATGAACTGCCAGTGGTTTTGGAACAACAAACCGTTGGGAGAGAAATAAGCATTGACAGTGACATCAAATGTATTTTGTTTATGCATGGCCAGTTACAGTACCTTTTGGGTTTTAGCAGACTCGAGGTAGGTGTAGGAAAGAATCTAGCAAAGAACCCTCCAGATATTAATGGGGCTTTACACATTATATATACACTGACATTATCACACATGAAATAGTGGGTGACAGTCTAGTGCCTTTGCTGAGATGACTCTGCGCAGGGCAAGACAATGAGATAGTGACCGTGACCTCACGATAAACCCCATTATCAAACAGTCAGTAAACATCAGATCGATACAGTCACTATTGAAATAAAGAATGATCAAAATGAACCTGTACCATTTCGATTTGGAAAGGTGATCGTGAAGTTGCATTTCGCCCCAGAGAGTGCTCTAAAATTTAAACAAGGATGGTGATTGTTCGACATTATGGGGAACCCTGCCTTGTACAGAAGCTTATTACTAAGGCACAGGCAGGATACTGGTCTGCCAGGATTTCATGGTCTTCCTACTATGTATGGTTCTGGTATAGGAGGGATATTTCAGTCTGTTCAGAAAAGCAGTTCCATTTTAAGAAGGGGTTTGAAATTGCAAAACCACATCTACAGACAGCTGCTAAAAATGTTGCAAAGGATGTTGTGGGGCATGTGACTAGTGCTGTCGCTCAAAAGATGTCAGGGGTGATAAGCCTACTCAGGATGGCTCAGGGCTGATTGTATTCAAGAGAGGTAAAAGAGAAAGCGCAGAGTACACCCTTCGCCTTCATCGGCCCCCGCTACTTTAAAAGAGGTGTTTCAAAACGCAAAACTTCACATAAAAAGAAAACGCCAAAGGCAAGGATCTTCGAGGGTCGGAAAAGCAGAGACCTGTTCTAAAAACATGGCTTTCATGCACTGTGGTTCTGAAGAATGCACAAAATCAGAACTTGACTTGTTTGCTGTTTCTCCCACACAGACAAGCATTGAAAAGCATTTATGTAGAGATACCTCTGGCTGCCCTTTCAGAAAACTCACCGATTGAATTTTATATAGCAGGGACTGGTGAAGACTATTTGGATCTAAACAACACACTTCTTTACCTGGTTTGCAAAATCACTGAAGCGGATGGTAGTGATATACCTACAGCGGCCAAAGTGTGCCTTATAAACTACCCAGTGGCAACCATTTTCAGTCAGCTGGATGTGACTGTTGGTGATCGGCTCATCAGTCGGAGCAATAACTGTTACCCCTACAGGGCTGTCATAGAATCTGTGCTGAACTTCAGTAAAGAGACCCTTTCTACACAATTTACCTCAGGGTTATTTTACAGAGACACCCCAGGGAAACATGAAATCACAGACAGAGATGGTGATAATGTAGGTTTTAATAAAAGAAGCTCCTTCACACATCTCAGTAGAGGGGTAGAACTGCTGGGACACTTGCACACAGACTTGTTTTTTCAAGAGAAACTGATGCTGAATAGCGTGGATATTAAAATTAAACTGACACGTAACAGGGACAGCTTTTGCCTGATGAGTGGAGATGCTGAGCCTTATAAGCTAAAAGTCATGGCCGCCTCTGTTTGTCAAAAGGGTTAAAGTGACCCCGGGGTCCGTCTCGGGACACTCAAGCCCTGCTCACCTCCAGCTAAAATCCTATAGACAGAGTGGGTATGAAAGTGTTCAGCCTCCTGCAGGCAGCAGGGTCTGCAACCAAGATAATTTGTTTTTGGGACAGTTACCAAAAATGGTAGTCATGGATTTGTTGACAATGATGCTTTTAGTGGTTCCTACACTAAAACCCCTTTAACTTTAAGCATTATAACATTAATTTTGTGGCTCTGTATCTGGACGGTGAAATCCTCGCTAAACCTCTGCAGCCAGATTTTAGAAATGGGAATGCTGTGAGAGAATATTTTAATCTAGTACTAGCGACGGGAAATCTATGAAAGATCGGCCGCTTTTGTTAACCGTCAGGAATTTACCCAAGGGTACACCCTGTTTGCCTTTGATCTCACTCCGACCAAGAATGTGCTGATCATTATTCTTTAATTAAAACTGGGAACCTCAGAGCTGAGATCAGATTTGCAGAAGCCCTTCCACAAACAGTTAATCTCATTATCTATGCAGTGTTTGATAATGTCATTGAGATAAACCAGAGAAGAAATGTCATTTTTGATTATATGTGATAAACCATAAAAATGAACACAAAGCAGCTGGAAAAAATTGTAACCAGTGACACCCACATCCGTGACTGCTTTCTGGGCATGTTTCCCTGTGATCTGCTACCCAAGGAGAGACTGAGAAACCTTCTCGCAGCACTAGTCATCAATACTGACCCCCATGACCTCCCTGGACAGCACTGGTTAGCCGTATACATTTCAGAAAATGGGACTGGGGAGTTCTTCGACAGCTATGGTTTTCATCCTGACAATCATGCACAAACTATTGGGGTTTTTTTAAACAGAAATGCAAACAACATTTCGTACCTAAACACACAGTTACAAGATACCTTTTCTACCACCTGTGGATTTCACTGCATATTTTTCTTACACCACAGATGCAAAGGACTTTCTTATGATCAGATTTTAAAAATGTACTCTAATGATTTGCTGAAAAATGATGCCATGGTAACTAGTTTTGTGCGTCACTTTTCCAGACATCTGAACATGTCAGGGCACGTATCAGTGAGGTGGCAACATGTTCAGACTTGTTTGTCTTGTAATGAATTTAAAATATGGCAGCTTGTAATTTTATTCAAAACCAGTCACTTATAAAAATCATATATAAACACTCATAATTGTGTGTCTCTGTTTGCTGTGTTTAAACTGGGGTGGGGTGTTTAACGTTTTCAGATATGCAATGTCTTCAATAATGACAAAATATATAAAATATAAAGGTGTTTATTGTAAAAAACTGCCAATAAAATACAACAAAAATCAGTGGTAACATCATGGATAAGATATGCAATGTCTTCAATAATGACAAATATATAAAATACAAAGGCATTTATTGTAAAACTGGCAATAAAATACAACAAGCATCAGTGGTGACATCATAGATATGATATAATAAAACAAAAGCATCTCCTGTTAAAAAATGCACACTATATACGCCATAGCCCTGAGGTAGAATTATAAGCACATCTTTCTAAAAAACATGTTAACATATTTAACTATGAAGTAGACTAACATGCATCAATATAAACACTTTTTTTGTAAAAACAGGATTACATATTCAGTATGAGGTAAATGGCTAACATAGGTTGTACACAGCAGTCACTGAGGTAGGATTACATATTTAATATGAGATAAAATGTTCAACATATGCTGTACACAACAGGCACTGAGGTATCTAACATTTATACATAGAGATTGCATTTTTAGTTTACATAGTGATCCACACAGGTTTCTTAAAGACTTTTGTCTTTTGGGGCCACTGACCATTGGCTAACTGGAGATGGCTGTGGCTGTTTTGCACCAGCTACCGATTTCAACCTTTCCACATAGCTCCTGTTTGCTGAGTGAGCAAACACTGAGGTGGGTATGTTAGACTCAGCCATTGCTTTGACAAAACATCCCAGCCCTTTGGCTTTCTGTGGTCAGGATTGCGTGAGTGGCTGTAGCCGCTTACTAAATCGACCATGTGAGACCCAGAAACAACAGTGCCTTTATACATTAATTCACCCTTATCACTCCAAAACACAATATCCTTGTTCTTGGCCATATGCTTTAACAAAAGTTCAGCATTGGTTTTAGACCGATGAGAAACACTACTTAAAATGTCTTTTTTCCATAGTACTAGGTACAGAAGCTGTCTCTGCGGACCGTAGGGGGGGTGACATTGATTCATTTTCAGGCATGAGTAATGTCAAACTGGTTTTAGCTTGTTCTCCTTGTCTTACCAAAGTCAGATAGCGTTGTAACACAGCAGAGTACATCTTGGCTTTGTCATAGTCTGATAAATCAGTCCGGGACAGTATAGCTGTCATGTCAGTGTCCAAACTGTTAGTTGCAACTGTTCTCATATCCTGATCAGGGTAATTAGTTTTAATGTGATCCATCTGTTGCTGAGGTACCAAATACATTTTCTGTGTAAAATCCATTATCTGTTAGCCAGCAGACCTGTGATCAAAGGGATGGCAATTCTAGCGTTCCTATAAAGCCACCAGTCTGATTAACTATTTTTTTTTCCTTTTTAAGGTTATTTGTTTATCGGCAAAGTTTTAATGACTCTCGTTTTTTTTTTTCCACCTAACTGCTTTGCTGACAGTGGAATATTTCCTCTGAGAGTGTTTAAGGCTATCTCAGCTGTAGCTGATATCAGATCATCAGAGGCTGAACATAAAATAGCTTTTCTTAAGCTTGGAGGCCCTTTACTAGTAACTTTAAAACAGACAGATTTCTCTGCAGTCTTTTGACATAATGACAATACAGTATCAAATATTTTAGAAGCAGAATGTGTTTTTTCATGACATATGCCACAGGCCAGTCAGGGGAAACACCCCACTCACGCAGTCTATATTCGTCTGGTGTATTGGATCTTAAATCAACCAGTAATAGCCATGAGGCTTTCTTGTGGCATCTTCAAAAGCTTCTAAGAAAAATTTTGTCTGACCAGGATACATTTGTCTAGCTAGTGTTGTGATCTGAAGCTTGTCTCTGGGGTTTTAAACAGAATCATGTATTTGGCATTTAGTGTGATGGTCCTGCTTTTTTACCTTGACAGAACACATTCTGGACAATTAAAAATATTGTCAATTGTTTATGATGACTGTACTTGGTAAACCCATATTCCACTTCACTATTTTGACAGGCAGAGTCCATCAAATCATCTATAACGACAAAATTTACCTTTCAGGGGTAAGAGATCATTGTCAGCTAGTGACATCGGTAGCCCCTCCACAAATTTAATCTGAGGGAACTTTAACAGCAATTCATTATACAAAGGTTGCCAACAGCTGTAGAACCAGACAATATTTTTCAGGCTTGTGTGATAAAGTGGCATCAGCATGTTCCAACAACTGTTTTATAAAGAAGCTCTTCCCACTATTAGAGGGCAGCCAACAGACAAGTAAAGGGATGCTGCAACCTGATATCCATTTTTCACAGTCAGTATCCGTAGGAAGTGTTTTAAAATTGTCTTGTAAAACTCGCTTGTCATAAATTACTCTCTGTGTCTTGGACAGCGTTTTGTTTCAAGGGACCACTGCTTTTATTCCTAACAATGCTGGGTTGACTCACGGTAATTTCTTTAGAGATCTGTGACCCATATAGTCAAAGACCAGGTCCTTCAGACTTTCAAAATTAATGTGTTTACTGCTGGCTACATTAAGGGTAAACCCTTTCACTTTAGAACAACCTCACCACTGGACAGCCTGTAACAGTACGCTTTGGGCCTGCAGAAACGAACTCTGTAATGTGTTCATCAGCAGGAACTTCACTGGTCAGCTCCCAAATAATCACCCAGAGGGTGCCCAGTCACCGGTCTGGACACAAAAATGACAGAGTCTGTGTCGTGGTAAAGGCACCTGTCCTGTAACCTATCTAGCAGGTTGTAGAGTTCGACTCTGGCATATGCCGTTGTAAAACTAGCTATAAATATGTTGATATTATTGAATTTGTGTAATGATCGCTGGTATATTTCAGCTTAAACAAGCTGTTTCATCATCGATGAAAAGCACGATGAGATATCGAAATAGGGGCGAAGACATATTGAAATAATTTCTGTGGGTCTGTTACTATACTCGTTGTCAGTAAATTAGCTCTCTGCCCAAATTTACCCCAAAGAGAATTTAAAAACAGTTTAGATATCTGTCTTCTTGCAGGGTTAACAGTTATGGCTGCAGGGTTCAAATGTACATTTTCCCTTTCAAAATACTGTTGTATGTACCTGACTTTATCCTCTTCAGTTTTGACCCATGAAGGGAAACCAGATGCCTCTTGCTTGCCTTTTAGATGCAGCTTGATGTAATCTGCAAAAAGCTCTGTGCATGACTCTTTAAAATGCCAAACTTCATAAATGTTAATGATTTTGTAGCCTTTTTCCAGTGCCAGGTTTAGTTCTACGGTACAGTAGGTACCAGTAAGTGACCGTTGCTCTTCATCATGCGTGCATGATGTTGTTTGAAGTCTATTTTCAGCGCATGCACGACATAATGTAAACACAAGCTTTTTACCAATCCTGGATGGCAACACTGGAAAGAAAAGACCTCTAGGGGGTAAGACTTTTACTTTTGCTAAACCAAAGTACTGAGTGAGGTCATCAAATGGTCATAAATGATGTCAGGATGACCGACGGATACTGTTTGGTTTTGTTAACAAAAGGGTAGAGGCTGGTAAAATCATAATAGTGTATTTTCTCATCAGGCTGTGTCTTATAGTACAGACAAATGGCATTTGTTCTCCCCCCAAACAGTGACTGCCTAGGTTTGAGTGGCTGTGGTAGCTGCCTGTCCCTCAAAAAATTATTCAAACCCTGATCCGTGGTCTGCATTGCTTTCCATTCATGTTCCCACAATACTCTAACTGCAAAACCCTGTCTTTTTAGAAAATGAAATTTGTGCATGGTCCTATTGAATAACTGTCCAAAACTAGTCCCTGTCATGTGGTTTCTATCTTTCTCACAGTAACAGATGTTGCAGCCATGAAAAAAACAACCATTAAATTCAAATGCTGTGGGTATTCCATTTATGACTGAATAGCCATCCAAAAAGTACGGACCCACCTTAAATTCACCACCCCTTAGCGCATGCTGAATAGAAATGTTTTCTTCTCAGATATGTACATAAGCCACTGAATAGCAGGTGTGAGTACCTCTTCAATTGTCTGTGGTAGTTGTCTGGGGGAGAACAGCAACAGTGCATTCTTTCAAAAACAGAAACCTGTACATCGCCATAGAAACTGAGGCTATGGTGACGTACTGGAAGGGGTCTATGGATACTGTTTCATACTCCATGGTATCATCGTCTGACTGTTTTAAAATACTTTTCCTAGTCATCTCCAGTACTTCATTTCTAAATCTGACACAGGCTTTTTGAAGAATTTCAACATCTAACTGACAATAGTAGCGAAGCTCTCTTTTCAGATTAAATTCTCTATGTCTGTTAGCTAGGTACCATTGCAAAAACTCTTGCTTTTCTGCAGGCAACATATATTCAGGACCATAAAACTGAGCATCGGGCAGGGGTCCTACATAATTTTCATTAGCCTTGGTGTTAAAAAAATGGGGGAAGTAGCAATCTCATTCTCAAATCCAAGGGCTGCAGGATTTTTGCTAGTTTAAAAGGAAGAAAACAATGGCTGTCAATAAATCTGATGTGTAGGGATGTCACTGTGACACAGAGTACTTTCCTCCTTGTGTGAGCAATTTAATATCAATTCTTTCCTTGACTAGCTGGCTAATGATAAAGTAACTGTCATAGCCTTTGGCATTGTGTGCTATAAATGTGAGTGTCTAAATGGGGCATCAATAAAATGTCCTACAAAATCTTTTATGCAATCTTCATGAATTCCCAGGACCTCTTCCCATCTAACTGCTAGCATACACAAAATTTGGTATGTGCACCCCGTTTCTTGTGTGGCTTCAAAATCAAACACTATATATTTCTCAGTGCTTTTACAACTGTGAATGGTGACATGTAACACAGATGCTTGTCGGCTGTCATGAAGAACCACATCTGCTACACTGAATCAATTTACATGTATGAGATCTCTTGTAAAAACAAAACATTGTTCACACAGTTTCATGGATTTACAAGACCCTGTATCACCATCAGCTCTAGCTAAATGTCTTTCTAGGCACGCTGAAGACCTACAGATCTTCTTACATTTGTGACAAGATACTGTGCCAATTTCTTTTTCGAGACAACATGGGTCAAACAAACTTTGCACTGTTGTACAGATATGATTCCCCTTATGGCTGTAGGCTACATCACAATATTCACAGAGGTACCGTGTGCCTATGAATTTTTTTACATTAGTGATGCCATAATAATGTTTTTCATGTAATAATACAAACAGTGTTTTAGGAAATCTTTCTGGACCTGTTGAAAATGTTTGCCAGTTTCCTTCATTATGATATAAAATCTTAATTTTGACTCCTAAAAAGTGTTCAAACTGTGACACTTCACTAAAAGTGACAGGGCTTTGGTCTGACAAACCTAGCTCAGCATACAATATTTTAGCCTTGTTCAACAACTGACTGTCACTCATATGTGGGTTTAAGATTACGAGAATGGAGCCACCGAAACACAAACTATTGTCTCTGTTATTTAAATCAATCAGGTATCGTCTCTTTTTGTAAAATCCTGCTATACAAGATGGAGCTCAGTGTCCGTCTCCCCACCCCCCCCTGGTGGTTTCTGATGGTCGTTATCACAAGATGTATAGAGGAATCAGCAATTACTTCAGTATTGCTCTGTAGCATATCAGCTATCTGATCTAAGAAGGTTGCAGCATTTAGTTCATTTGGACTTGTCTTTCTTGAGAACAAGGGTGATTCAAAGAAGCAGCATTTAATCTTACCTGTATAAAATCCCCATATTGTGTTTTTCTCTTCACACTGTCTAACAAACTTTCTATAGCCTGGTGCATTGCTGCAATAGCCTCTGTAAAAGATTTTATTTTATCTAGATTTATAAACTTATATCTTTGATGAAATTCTGTAGCATTAAATTTTTTTAAACTGCATTCATATTCCTGTACAGCTTCTAAATACACTGTAGGGGGCGCCCTGTTAGCCTGATCATCATGGCTTTCTAATTCAGACTGCAGACCATTTGTAACATTTTGTAACAACCTACGCTGTATTATTTTCCTGGCATGTTTTACTTTTCTGATCAACTTTTCTCGTATTGTTTTATTTTTTACCCAGATTTTTCTTTTTTGACCCCATTTGTTATTTTTTTTCATTTTGCTAGTGATGCAACCCCTTGTACTCAGTTTATGAGAGCTTCTGTGCTTTCACTTTGTATTTTGTTCTTTGTTTTTGGCAGCTTTTTCCTCCAAGCCCCTGTACTTTTCATACATGACGGCTGCACTAACGCAGTCTTCAGTTCTCTGATTGAACATTTGGAAATATTGATTAAACCAAGCACACTGTTCAGTACTGTAGCTGAACTTTTAAAAAGCTCAGATTTAAGCAGCTGATGATCGTAATCCTCACTAGATAATCTGCCCTCAATTACCAAGGCATTAAACAAACAATCAATTGTTTTAAAAATATAGGCTTTCCCAATATTGATCATGTCAATGTCACTTTCTTGAAACCTTTGGTCAGAAACTCTTGAGCCGCTGCTCCTAAATGGGTGTACAATGTTTATTGGCACATTTGGTTCATTTACAGCTGCAGAGACTCTTAAAACATTGCTCGTAGATGGTTGTATATCTTGTTCAGTTATGCTATATGTATTCTGGTCACTGACCCCAGTTGAAATTCTGCCATGCCTTTGAAAAACATCACGTTCATGTAATGATCTCTTATTCCCTCACACCTGTAGGGTTTGTCTGTGAGGCTGTTTAAAACAGAAAATAAACCCCTGTCACTACTTCAGTATTTTAAAACTTTTATAAGACAACATTTAAACTCTAAAACCTGCAGCATCTACTATTTCTAGATAAAAATACACACCTTCTGTAGCAGTAATCTGGGGTTAGCCAGCCTCACCCTCCAGGATTCTCTCGGTTCTATTTAAAAACAGAAAATAAGCCCCTGTCACTACTTGGTATTTTTAAAACTTTTATAAGACAACATTTAAACTCTAAAACATGCAGCATCTACTATTTCTAGATAAAAATACACACCTTCTGTAGCAGTAATCTGAGGATTAGCCAAGCGATTAAATGTTTGGATAAGCTCTTAATCAGAGAGTCCACGGTTCCATGGCTAATTGTTGAATATTTTTAATTTTTCAGCTCAAGACAAAAGGACAGAGCGATACTAACACAACTGCTACTTGAGCTTCCAGTATCTTGAAATGCTTATATAAAAAATGACTCAGACCCCACCTCCCCTCACCACTCCACCGCAAGTATGTGTCAAGTAGTGAAAAAACATCTGGCACTGTCCATCAGACCAACACCCCCCTCTCCCCATTCTCCAAGGGTGGGCTATATAAGACCCTATGCTAGTCAATGTAGGCCTTTGTTTCTCACTTCCTGCGACAGCTGGAAGGCATTAAGAAATGCCTTTCTGCTAATAGGCTGGTCACAGTCTAATTAAAAACAGATGCTTTTTTATCAATCTTAAAACGCAGAGAGGCAGTGGAGTGCAAGCCTAAGTTATGCTTTGAAAAGTCAAAACAGAAATTCTGTCTTTTTTAAACAGCTGCGTCCTTTAAATTAGTAATTCGGTAAAACTGCTTGCATACCACTAATCAGAATATAAAACTTATTTTGTTAAAAAGTTAATCATGAGAAACACAAGTTTTCACATTTACTATGTAGGACAGTTCAAAAGAAATGCCATACTGCTAATTAAAACAGATGCTTTTTATCACTCTTAAAACACAGAGAGGCAGTGGTGTGTTTTGAAAAGGCAAAACAGAAATTCTGTCTTTTTAAACAGCCGAGTCCTTTAAATTAGTAATTGGTAAAACTGCTTGCATACCACTAATCAGAATATAAATCTTTGTAACATATCATTTATTTTTCTATTTAGTACTACATGACTTTTAATTTTTGATAATGTAACTATACTACATGACTTTTAATTTTTGATAATGTAACTATAGACATTTTGCAACAAAAGCATAAAGCTACTTTTTACAGACCCTGTAATCCCAAAATTTTGAGACACACGTTTCCAAAGAGAATCAATAGGCCTTTGTAACCATGGCTGTGTAAATGAACAACAGATGTTTTGTCACGTCTTAACAGACAAAGATCCCTACCACACAGCCAACAGTCCCGTGAGCTCCAAAAGGTCCATCTATATTTTAAACATCCACAAAATACATTGCTTTTTCCCGCGTGCCTAATGAGGGACGGGCACACATACACACAAACACACACACAAAGTGTGTATTTTTTTTCAACGACTCTAAGCAAAGCTGTATTTACATTTTAAGACTGTGTACTTTAAAATTATTTTTGAAAGAGAAACATTATCATTTTACATTCTGTCTTTTCTTTGTAAGATATCATTTTTTCAAAACATTATAAATATCACACACATTTCATTTCAGCCTTCACCTTGATACTACACAGAGCTGAGGGGGGTGAACTATAGGTATGTGTATTCCTTTTTTCTTATATAGTTTTATTCTTTCTAATTCATGACAAAAGTATAATTAGTTTTTAGCGATTGTTGCAATGCTATCCAGAGAAAACTGCTGAACCATCTTATTTACACAGAGGTCCCCCGTTTTAGCTTATAAATGTTACATGCGTATACATAAAGCTATCCTTTTGATGCAAGTTTGACACAGTCCTACAGATGCATGTTAAATAATTTTGTATACTGTTACAAAACAGAAAAAGGGTACTCACACAGGCAGATGAATTCCCTCGGGTGGGGGTCTCCACACAGATCTGTGACATCTCTGCAGATCAGGTTCCCTCCTAGATACTTCTTTCTGAAAATATCCTAATCAAAAAAACACACATGCCCCTGCAGTTATACATGAGGCCTACAGGGGTCACACACCACTACATAAACACTAACTGATTTTTGGGGTGGGAGGAGCACGGTGGTGAAGAGGGACAGGGGTTCGAGCCAGGCTGGTGGGGGTGCAGGAGAAAGGAGGGGATGCAGGAGTTCAACCTA
The DNA here is from genome assembly GCA_016271365.2 of Neoceratodus forsteri. Classification (NCBI taxonomy): domain Eukaryota; kingdom Metazoa; phylum Chordata; order Ceratodontiformes; family Ceratodontidae; genus Neoceratodus; species Neoceratodus forsteri. The sequence continues at coordinate 98,267,586 of CM028130.1, forward strand.
GCATGGCGGGACTCGGGTTCGAGACAGGATGGTCTGGCAGGGGCTTGAGGAGTGTACGAGAATGAGGGGTGGGGGGCAGGGGTTCAAGCCAGGATGGTGGTAGTGCAGGAGACAGGAGGGGATGCAGGAGTTCAGCCTAGCATGGTGGGGCTCGGGTTCGAGACAGGATGGTCTGGCAGGGGCTCGAGGAGTGTACGAGAAGGAGGGGGCATAAGACGCTTACAAAATGGTGCTGTTAGGTCATTTCCTGTGCAAGGGGCGGGGCACTGGGGTTCGAACGCATGTCATTTTCTGCTAAAAGGGGCTGGACATGGGTTCGAATGCGTGTCATTTCCTGCGCAAGGGGCGGGGCACGGGTTTGAGGTTGCATCACTTCCGCCAGAAGTGGGCAGGGCTAGCGCATTTTAGGGAGGGACTTCCGGTTTAACAAGGGGCGATTCTGATTGGTCCGTTTTAGGCCACGCCCACCTGTCAAATGACGTGGCACGCGCTGATTAGCTGAAATTTAACATTTGACGAGATATATGAACTTATACTACTTACGCACCTCTCCATTTGAATGGAAGAGTTTGTCTACCCGAACAGTGTTTATACCCTTCATGAATTTGAACATTTCTATCATATCCCTCTTGTCTCTTCTCTCTTCAAGGGAGTACAAGCTTAGGTCTTGGAGTCTAGACTCATATGACTTGTGATGAAGTCCCCACACCATTTTTGTGGCCTTCTCTGAATTGATTCCAAGTGCTCTATGTTCTTCTTCAGGTGGGGCCTCCAGAACTGGACACAGTACTCCAGGAGTGTCCTCAACAGGAATCAATAGAGTGGAATGATCACTTCTTGTTTCCGGCTAGTTATTCCCCTACCTATGCATCCGAGGATGCTGCTTGCTTTTCATGCTACTTTTTCACTTTAATTCCCTGCTTTAAGGTCATCCTATATGATTATGTGATTCAGTCCTGGTCTCTTCAAGTCGATGCCCATCTAGGAACTATTGAGTTCTTGGGTTCTGTTTTCCCAGGTGCATCAGTTTGCATTTTTTAACATTAAATCTAAGTTGCCAGTCATTGGACCACTGTTCATGTTTCTTGAGATCCTTCTTCATACTGGAGGCTCCCTCTTGATTGTCCACCCTGTTACATAGTTTTGTATCATCTGCAAAAAGGCAGACTTTACCCTCAAGACCATCAGCAATGTCGCTGATGAATATGTTGAGGAGGACTGGACCCAGCACCAATCCCTGATGGACTCTGCTGGTTGAAAACCCCACTTTGGACATGCTACCATTTACTCCGACTTTCTGTGTTCTGTCCTACAGCCAGTGTGACTATATGAATTTTTGGTCCCCATCTGCCATCACATTCTATGTTTCTATGTTTCTGTCTTGAACTAGTATCCATGTTTTGCACTGTTGCATTGTCACTGTAACACCAACTTGTATTTAAGCAGAGTGTGCTGAGACATCCAGGCCCTGTGGATAACACTTGAGTGAAGGATACCTGCCAAGGTATCATGGGTCTGCCCAGTAGTTCACTCTCTTTCTCTCTGGCACTTTTTTAAACATACTGATATTTGGCAACTTACACACAAAATGAATTTATTTTGAAACACCTGCACAAAAAAATTGAAGTACAATACAACTCCTTCAATTGTTGCCAGTGTAGTATTTCCCACTGGCAGGTAGCTGAATAAATGTGTGTCAGTAGGAAGGAGACTGCCAAGAGCTGGGGATCATAAGTCCCTGTGTGAGGGGCCAGGAATGGGAGCCTGTTTCTTTGGGCTATTAGGGTTTTCAGTACACTTTTGGAGAGAGGCAGGTATGGCTGGACCAACTATGAGCTATTAGTAGTACTGTCATAATATTGACATGCTTTTACTTAATCTTGTCCTACATGGGCATAATGAGATAAGTGCAGGCATGGAATTCTCCCAGTGATAGTGATCACCCTACCTGGAAGCATGCAGTTCACAAATGGTGTTGGGAGTGCCAGATCTCCAGGAACCCCATAAGGAGGTTAGGAAGTAGAACTGTAAATTAATTTGGACTAGGTCTATTGAAACGGTTAAACATTTTTGTTTCTTAGAACAAGGGTGAACTTGACAATGGTAACTTTGGGAGTGATTCAGGAAAGATAGACCCTGGGATGGAGGGGGTGGAAATCAGAGCCCCAAATGAAGATATTGAGTGCAGTATGAAGCAGCAAGTGCTCTACTATCTGAGGGACATGATGGAAATAATTTCAAATAAAATGCTTTTAGTGCTCTGTAACATCAGGCAGTTAATAAATGTACCCAGCTTTATCCCAGCTCCAGGAGCCGACAATCAGTTTATGTGTGATCTCATGATTATTGGTGCCCCAGTGAAATGGCTATGGTGCCCTATTTCTAGTGTTCCTGGCCCATTGGGTAGCCCAACTGTAGCATTCCAGCCCCATTGGAAAGAAGGTGTTAGGTAGAGGTTCAGGTTCTATGATGTAAGGTGGCTGCTCCTCTGATAAGAATGATATCATATACAGTACCACTATATGCAGAGGTGTGCCCTTACACATGGACAAGGGGGAACTCACTGAAACTTCCACAGGGAGATTCAAAATGGACATCTGCAAGCAGTTGTCCATTAGGAATGTCATACAAGTGAAACAAGCTGCTGAAGGAAGTGGTATTGGCCAAATCGGTGAACAGCTTCAAACAGGGATGGGGCAGGCATATAGGATGAGTTATAAAAAGGCTTGAAGAAAAAAACGGGAGGTATGGCCACTGAGGATCATGTAGAACAGTTAGGAAGGGTGGGTAGACTGGAATTGTATATTGGCCTTTTTCTACCATCATTATGTATCTATGTGAAATTATAGACTTAAAAGACTGACACTGATTGTGACATGCATGTTCTGCTTGAGACACAGACTATGAGGATGAGTGGCTCAGACTTGTTTAAACTCTGTTGACTGGATGAAGATACTTCTGCACATCCACATGGCTTACTGTTGACCATCACTGAAATTTGTTCCAGGTAGTTTCCATAGGCAGATTGGGGTTAGGACTAAGTGAAAGACACCTTGAGTTTCCCTTAAAACACACTTTGCTATTGTTAGTATCCAGAGGTGTTTTAGCTAAATATTTTCTTTTTGAATGGACTTGTGTTATCAATTGAAACATGCAATGGCAGAATACTGTCCTTCAGGAGCCTTATGCTTCATGTATGTGAAGCTGGTATGATAATTTAGGTCTTACATGGAGTGTGAGAACCTCCCCACTGGGAAAATGTTAGCCACTCATGCATTTTCCATGATACCACATCCCTTATGTGTCCCTCACAAGACATTCAGACCTTGCAGATGGTTGACAGATCCATTTTTAAGATTCATTGAATGACTACAAAGGAAGGCCAGTGCCCAGAGGTGGGACTGCCTTATCTGTATAAGAAATGGGGACATGACTGCAAGATCTTGGCTGCTGTTGTCTGGCCTTCAGACTATGCTATTTGCTCCCCTCCCTCCACCATGTGATGGAACAGTTTTTTCCATGGTGGACAAATTCCATCTACATAAGTGTCTTTAGCTACAGTGACTCTGATCAAAAAAGATGCCCCAGTGCATCAGCCATCCATCGAAGATATGCCTCAGGGTCACCCAACTATTGAGACAATAACCAAGAGAAGAATTCCATTAATTCAGCTTGCCCCAGAGATCAAGATCAGGAGTTACCAGACTGCCTGCCTGCTTCTGAGATCAAAATTTGAGGTGCCAGAAAGTAGTGAGATGTAGGATGTCGAAGTAGTCTAGGAGAAATAGATGAAACAGCTTTTGTCCATGTCTAGGTAAAGGTTCTGGAAGAAGTTGAGAGATTGGCGGCACCATTTCCAGCAGAGACTGAGGTGAATGGTTCTGTTACTTCAAGTGCACATTTTGCTTGAGATGACAAGTTAATTTGTGAAGTTTGAACTGTTGACTGTGTATGTGCACCCCCCCCACCGAGCAGACTGATTTGAAAGAAACCCCTGCATGGCCATAACCCAGAGCCCAATTCATAGTGTCCACTGTGACAAGCAATATATTATGGTTGGAAAGGGACATAGATGAGCAGCCCAAAGAATCAGGACAACAAATAAGGAAATATGACTGAGCAGGAAGGTAGTCTCCATGGAGTGGTATAAGACTCAAGTTATAGTGGTAGACCTTCAGGGGGTCTATCATTTAATACTGCATAGTCAGCCTTATCATACTGACTTGACTAAATTATCATTAGTGGAGAGAGAGAGAGAGAGAGAGAGAGGCTGTAAAGATTGTGCAGTAGTGATGAAGGTACAGGTATGCACATGTTCAATCAAAGATCATGAAGGAGGTCTGTGGAATGGCACTGGCAGCACTGGGTGCTGGTCAAATTATATAAAGTAGTGTCCCACCCCTACAGAAATAATTATATGAAATATTTTCATGCTGCACACATAAAACTACCTGTGTGATATGCATGCTGCAAGCATGATTTAAATGTTACATTGAAAGTGATTGCATACATGTGGCATGCGTGCAGCAAGCAAGTGTGGAAAGCATGCTTTTCATGTTAAACTGGAACAGACCTCATGCATGTGGCATGCATGCAAAAAGCAAGTGGTCACTGATAACTGCACCCATAAAAGTTAAGTGAATTGCTCAGGATCACACAGTATACAAGTGAGGGTTGATGAGATTTAAACCCAGGTCTTCAGGTTTGCAGTTCAGTACCTTTAACCACTAAACTATCCTGCATGCATACATATGACTTACTTGCATACATCTGCATGCATGCGGCATGCTTATAGCCACTGATACTTTTTTTTTAGTTTTCTCGTCCCTCCTCATCTCAGCTGAACTGTAGCACACATACCAATTGAAACACATGTGGGTTTTCCACCTCCAGTACACACACTTACCCACAAAATGACTTAATTATTTCTGTATGGCCTGTACTTCTGCTATTTTCTCTCGATAGTTTTGAATACTTAGACACAAACAAACTATAAGAGGCAAACACATAAGTAGCAATAACTCGACACCCACTCACATAGCCAGTCCCCATCCACATGCACACACACACTGTAGTGGGTGTGGCCACACTGCTACAAACAACACGCCAAGTATAGATATAAGTTGAGAGTCATTTAAGTGAGTACTAAGCAGCCAGAGGTAGGAGTCTTTAAGAGATGATGTCCATGGGACAGAGTGCTGGGGCATACCACCTTGAAATGATGAGGTTATTTTTTATTACTATGTTATACATTAGGATGGTGAGTGGGAGAATAATGAAGGCCACTGTTCTACAAACAAAGCCCTTGTTAGTTAAGTGGTGGCCTTCATTAATATTCAACTCTCTATTAATAATGTATAAAATAGTAATAAAAGAATACCATCATTCATTTCAATGGGGCACATCCCTGCACTCTCCCTTGCCCTATATCATAATGTGCCTGAGTATGGGGATGTGGAGGCCAGCTTCATAAGCCTGACTTTAGTGGGGCTCCAATAATCTGTGCATACCATACCACTCAGCAGTCCCTGAATACAAAGTACAGCCCTCATTTTACCCCTGAAAACTGCTCTACCCCTCATCCATCCCTCATGGAAAACATGCTGCTCACACAGAGGATGTCCTGTAAATTTAGACTTTATGGCAGGGGTGCCATTTCAGATTTCAGCAGGGGGAGCCAACAACCAGTGGAGGCCAGGTGCTAGTTAGCCCTTAGGCGGCAAGCCCTGCAATGCCTGGAATGTCTCTAAAAGGTTAAACTTATTTGTTGTGACTGAAAAGTGATATGCAAATCAAGACAAATGCAAATGTATAAGATTCATCTGTCTATACTCCAGAGCAGTGTATCAAGTTTGGACTTAAACCCACCCATTTACTAACCAATTTTTTTCCTGGCCGAAGTTCTGACCCCCCAAAAAAAAGTCCCAGTTTCTCTCACCAACCCCATTCCATTCAATATCCATCCCATATGGGTCATGATGCCACCCAAAGGTGCAGAAACATGAGAAACACATCAATATGTCATTCCTTCCTCATTCCTCATCCCACTGTGAAAAAAAAATTATTTACTTTTACTTACCATGATATCTGGACAGAACCTGTGACCTAGCCCAGTGAGCCACCAGCCCAGTTTTCAGTCTGCTCCTTCTATGTCCTTCTGCCAGAAACTAGATGCTAGCACCAACCATGCTAGATACTCAACATGGTCTGCAACCAAGTCACCTCACTGACTGAATCCACCCAACCTGTATTGCTTTCTTCTTGCTTGGTTGCTGCTGTGGCTGATGCTGCACTGCACTGATCAAGGCCTATGAAGGCTGCCCACACCACTGTCATTGCTGTGAGGCCTAGCTTGCTGCTGCAGTGGGCCCACACTGTTTTTTTGTGCGAGGCAAGATTAGTAGAGTAAGTAGGTAAACTAGTCTTGAGTTAGCGTCTAGCTCACCCCCAGCCTCTTCAGCCACCAAGGGAGACAGAGACTCACTACGAGTAGACCAACAAAAATAAACCACCGCAACACTGCTATTGAGAGTTTAGTGCTCACTGACTCCTCTAAGCTGTAGTGTACAGCCTTTCTACTCTGTGGCAGGAAACTTGTGTAACTCGTGTGCTCTTGCTTGGCTGGAGCTCCTCCATGTCACGTGTGATGGTGTCACCACTAATAGGTTGAGAGAGTGGATGACACAATACAGACACAGTTGAGTCAGGAGTACACCTGCAGCATGAGTGCAACACAGGCCATGGGGGCACTTATTGTGCAAAAGATTAAATCCAAATTTAATGCCATTATTGGCACACCATAAGAACAACCTAGGCAGAAATGTGGGAGAGGGTAACTGCCCCCTCCACCCTACTTAAATGGCACCCCTGCTTTATGGTAGAAATTAATGCTCAGGGGCTATCAGTAAAAGTAAATACAATGATTTCCACTGTGTTCTGAGGTACTGTTTCTCCATGTTTCAGGATGTGTCCTGCTCATCATGAGGGTTAGTGTCCTTCATTGTCCCTCATTTTGAGTGTCCAAGTTCCTCATTTCAGTGACAAAACATGAGGTATGGACATGCTTCTAAGACCCTACTTAGCACAGAGAGTGCTGAGCATGGCCATAGTGTATATGATCTATACAGAATGACAAAAGGAAGGTAAGTGAGCAATAACAGCCATGGAGAAACATATTTGTAGCACTAAATATGCATGAAGGGATTTGCATGGCCCAAAAGAAAAAGTCAGGCTTCACAACACAGAGGCCCCTCTTCGCACATCTAGAATGGGGGGTGTTAGTTGACTATATTCTATGCATTTAGTGCAGTAAGCAAACAATACTTTATGAATTAATGGCAATTTAATGACAAAAATCAAAAGCCAATAAACAACTTAGAAAAGGATCAGAAATAATGAGTTTACCTAATTTTAATGGGAAATCAATGAAAATGGTATTTTATTGGCCCTAATTGCTAGCAGTAGTATGAGAAATAGAAATCGATGTGTTTTTTAGATGAGATTTGCACCAGCTTAGTTGCTGCACATATGCCAAACGTGAAACATGAAGTTGATGTGACATTTAAATGATGTTCACACTAGCTTAACTGCTGCACTCATGTCAAGCGTGCAACATGTGAACCTGATGTGATTTTTAGAAGATGTTTGCACCAGCTAACCTGCTTCACACATATCAAGCTTGCAGCATATGAACCTGATGTGCCTTTGAGACCTGGTTCACTCCGTATATATGAGAACTGCATGCAAGAATTAAGCATGTGGCATGCATTCTGCATGTACGAAGCACATGTATTTCTGTAAAGGATGAGCTAACAAAAAGATTTCCATAGAGAGTCTGATTTCCATAATAGTTAAATGTGTGCAGTGTCAGTGGCTCAGTAGGTAGCACACTCGCCTCTGAGGCCGGGACATCAGAGGGCTGTGGGTTCAGTTCCCACATCTGGCACTTGGGTTAATATCCCAGTACTGACACTGTAGTACAGCATGAGAGGGGTGCTGCACTTCTGAGGTGCTGTCTTTCGGATGAGATGTTAAACCGAGGTCCCATCTGCCTGGATTGGTGGTAGTTCAGGTGGATGTTAAAGATCCCATGGCACTTATCGAAAAGAGTAGGGGAAGTTTTATTGAACAAAATACAAAACATCACAAAGAGAAAATTTCAGAAAACAAACATAATACAAAATGCAAAGTGCAAAAAAAAGTTTCTCATATGAACATAATAGAAATTACATCACCAAAAAACAGGAAAGGATTTCCATAAGTTCATAACCTTCATATTTGAATGATGCTTAATATCTTTCATTCGAAGTGCAAGTAAATCAGTATCTACAGAATTATTACCGAATATGTTGTCTGCTGTTGTTGCAAAACAAAATTACAACGAGCCTGCCATAAAAAATATTGTAATAAAGCAAAGAAAACATTTAATGTACTTCTATGATATTTCTCCCATATCCCTGTATAATCACCTAAAACAAGAGTATTATACGTCAAGGAAGCTAAATGTGGCATATGCCAATGTACTGCTGCATCATTCCAAAATGCTTTACTATCCATACAATCTATAAAAAAATGATATTGACTTTCTTTGACATTAGTACACATTGGCCTCAAACAATATCTATCACTTAAAGGTTTATATTTCATATTTCCCCCAACACCTAATCTCCCATGTGCAGAAATCCATATTATATCCCAAGTTTTAACTGGGATTCTAAAATCTGTTAGTTTGTATAAAGCGAAAGTCATTTTTATTGGGGTACAATCTGGAAATAGAAGTATAACCTTCTGAATATCATAAACAATATAATTGTAAAAGGATTTTCTAGTTAAAGTAAGTAATTTTTGTAAAGGTATCTTCCATTGGTATAGTTTCTTAAAGGTAGAAAGCCCATATTTAGGTAAATCATCTGAAACAAGTATCTTAGGTGGGAATATAGACCATTTAAAAAAAATATTTGTGCCAAATAGATTGAACCCAATAATGCCATGGTAAAGAAGGTTCGAGCCATATGAAAGGAAAAGAAGAGAATAAAAAAATGGAATAAAAAAAACAACAGGATTAACCATTTGTAAACCTCCGTCTTTTTTTGGAAGATATGTAAAATCTTGTTTAACTGGATTGAGCCTGTTACCCCAAAGCATCTGGAAAAAAAATACTGTATAATCTGGTTTCAACAGATATAGGAGGAGGAAAAATATGACTAAGATAAGTAAAAAGTGGTAATAGACAATTTTTTATGATAGAAATCCTCTTTTGTTTACCAAATTTCCAGTTTTTCCATAGATTTATCTTAGTTTCCCCAATTAATAATTGCTTTTCCCAATTATAGAGTGCCATATCCTCAACTCCAAACCATATCCCTAAGATTTTTTGAGGTGTATATGAAAGGGATATATCAAAACATTTAGATGAATTTAAAGAGGTTTGATTTAAGGGTAATATAAAACTTTTCTCTATATTAAGAGAATCCCCTGAAAAATGTCCAAAAAATATGAAAATATCCAAAGCCTTCTGTAATGATACAGCATCTGCTAATAATAGTGTAACATCGTCTGCAAAAGCTGTAACTTTAATCTTTTCTAAATGTGGAGAAGGTGAAATTCCTATAATATGCTGATCCGAAACAATGCATCTAATAGCAGGATCTAGAACAAATGTATATAAAAGGGGGCTTAGGGGGCATCCTTGCCTGACACCCCTGCCAATCCTAATTTCAGTTCCCATAAAACCATTCACAAGAGGAATAGTAACCACCTGACTATAAAGTTTAGTTATCTAATGTACAAAAGTTTGTGGAATACCATAATTTAATAAAATGAAATAAAGATAAGAGTGACAAACCGCATCAAAAGCTTTAGCTTGATCTAGAGCTACTACTAATCCAGAATTTTGGAAACTAGATGAACTATTTGAAAAAAGGTCCCTTATTAAAAAAAGGTTATGCTGAATTTTTCTAGCTGGTATGGAACATGTTTGAGATGGATGTATAAGCAAATCTGCTACTTTTATTAAATGATTATTTAAGATTTTAGTCAAAATCGTATAATCGCTATTCAAAAGACTGATTGGTCTCCAATTAGATAAAAGATTTTTATCTCCTTTTTCAAAAATAAAGGTCATAAGTGAAATGGAAAAAATCTTTACAAGCTACAGCTGCATTCAAAATGGAATTAAAAACTAAAGGCAAAAAAAACTCCATATATTTTATACAAATTTTATAGAACTCATTAGGAATACCATCTAAAGCTGGAGCAGATCCAGTTTTTAATTGCTTAATTACCTCTATAACCTCTTGAGCGGAAATGGGTTTTGTTAAAAGTGTTAACCTACTTTCTGTAAGCTTTGGTAAGGAACTAAAATTTTGTAGTGGAAAAGAGTCAATGGAAGACATTACTTGGGATGAGAAATCCTCTTGAATATGTTGCTGAATAATGGATAACATTCCAATATCAGTAGTAATTAATTCCCCTTTTGAATTAAAAAGACCTGACATTAAGGTATGTGTTAAACAAGTTTTGCAGGCCTGAAATGGATCAGACATGGCTTTGTTTAATACCAAATCTAAATTCTAAATCTAAAGATTTAGCTCTATCATATTGAAATGACTTCATTTGTTGTTTTATTTCTAAAATTTGAGAGGTATATAAAGAATGGTCTCTAGGAGGGAAGGACATTAGTTTATATAACTGGTTTCTATATAATAAGTATTGCATATAATCTGAATTGGCCTTAGTTTTGCCCCAGTTAAGAAATAAATGTTTAATTTCATATTTAGTTTGCAACCACCAGTCATACTGAGATTTAAAAAAATCCATAGTAGAAAATTTGGCCACAAAAAGATTCTAATTTAGAAAAGGAAACTGTATCATTTAGAAAAGAGATATTCAATCTCCAACGTTGAGTTTTGGTAAATAATATAGGAGGCATATTGGTTAAAGAGAGGTTGCAAATTACAATAAAATGATCTGAGAATTCAGTGGGTTTAACCTTACAAGATAAAGAAAAAGATAATGGGAAATAAAAACCATGTCAATGCAGTGGCAAAAGTATGCCTATAATAGGTTGCTCCACCCTGTGAGTGTAGGCTTCTATAAACATCTTGAAGATCAGCATCCTTAATAATTTTATTAAGGGCATTTGTGTCACAGTATATCTTTTTTCCAGAAACTCTACAATAAGTTAATATCTAGTGAACAATTAAAATCTCCTCCCCATATTATGTGTCTTCTGGTAAATAAAAAAGGTTTAATGTCCTCAAATAATTCTATACGCTTTAGTTTCATTTGAGGAGCATATATATTAATTATACGGAAACAATAATCACCTAAATAGCAATCTAAAATTAAGGCTCTACCTGGCCTAACATCAATTAATTTAGAGATTTTAAAAGCAATTCCCAAATAATATTCCAATACCGTCTGCAATATCAGACCAAAGGTCCAAAAAGAGGCCCCCAAGTCCATTTTCTTTTAACTGCTCAACTTCAATAAGAGACGCATTTGGTTTCTTGCAACAAAATAATATCTAGTTGTAAAGATCCTAAATACATTAAGATAGATAACTGTTTTTGAAATGCTTTTAGGCTACAGACATTATAGGATGCTAGTTTTAGTGAAGCCATGGAATCTAAACACCAAAATTCAAGTACCATTTTTCTGACTAACTTTCCTCTTTTTGCCTTTTTTCCCTTTCTTTTCCTTTGCTAGTTCTGTAGTTTTACTATCTTCATCTTCCGTGACTAATTCCGATACATGAGATGTATCAGATTCAAGGTCTGAGTCCCTAATTTCATCTTGTAGTGGAAAAAAATCATCAGTAGGAAGTGGATTTACAAAAGGTTGTTTTAGAGAGGCTCTGGTGAGACGCCTGCTTTTAACCGTCTCAAAGGGAGGGGGCATAGATAAACCAGGATTCTGCTTCCCAGATACAGAAGGTCTGGGATTAGTTTTATCTATTAGCAACTGGGATTCCTTAATTCCATTTTCTGCTTTATTGGAATCAGATGATTTATTTGAAACCTGAGAGACGGAATAATAGATACAGTAGAGGAATTATATTCAGGGGACCCTGTTTTTGCATGGGCTTTTAGAATAAATCATCTTGGTCCCAGCCTTCTGCACAGTTCGTCGTGCCCAAGGACACTGATGGAAGGCATGACCTTTCTCATCACACAAATTACATTGAAATATATTATTGCACATATCCATCGAATGACCAAAACCTCCACATAAAGGGCACTTTAACACATCACAGATGCTGCTAATATGAGTTCGAGCACCACACTTATAGCAGGCTCTAGGCTGTCCCCATAAAAGCAGACTCCCCTATCTTTACCTAAAAAGAAACTATTGGGGAGATGCACAATTTCAGAATTAACTTGAAAAAGTTTAACTTTAAATTTCCAACCCCCTGTCCAGATTACTTCAGTATCCAACAAAGCTTCAGGAGGACTTAAAATATCACATTTTGACTGTAGCCAATGATATATATCACTTACATTTACTCCTTCATTTCAAACATAATAGTGACAAAACAAACTTGTGGTCTAGTAAGTGGAATGGCAAAAAATGGAACCCATAAAGGTGTATTTTTTTGTACTGCATATTTTTCCCGGAATCTTTCTAGTTGCAAATTTGTTTGAAAACTTATATCAAATGAATCTTCACCTGAAATGTGTATTAAAGCATAAATATCTGAGGGAAGAAACCCCATAGAATGTTTTAAAAGCTGTTTAAATACATAATATCTGTCAGGATGTTCCTGGAGACCTCCTTTATATCTTAATCTAACAGCATTACAATGTGGAGCCTGTTCTAACTTATTTTTAAATAAATCTGACATAGAAGGCTTCTTTTGAGAAACGTTTTCCCCATCTTTTTGCATTGAAACCTCATCTTTTTTTCAAAATGTGAAATGAATTCAGCTGTGGAGGTACTTGGCTTAGAAAAAGCCAAATTACTCTCCCCACCCTCAATAATTGTAGTAACATCATTAATGTGCACAGTATCAGTACCTGGGCCCAGTATTGAAGAATCAGTGGCATGCATAGAAGGAAGGGAAACCGATGAAGGCGAAGACCATGTTGAATCTGGTATCCATTGTCCCGATACAGTCTTTTTCCAACCCGCATCCAATAAAGCTGATTCTTCTGACCAGTCCTTAAAAGCTCCTTTCTGGGTTTCATCACGAAGGCCAAACTGTCGTCGCATAGCCTGTGACGTCCGTGATCCCTCTGGAAAAGTGTTCCCTATTGCAGCATTCACCTGAGTATTTTGTTCCGCTACAGCGTCCGGTTTTCTTGAACACCCCGGTATGACACCAGCAAAAGGCCCCGAAATAGAAGAAGATTCACCCAGAATACTTGCTGCAACATTTGAATTACTCACGAACGCTGGAATATCACCAGCCAACTCCGGACATAAAAGCTTTTTCTCCGGTGCTGTTTCCAACGATGAGATAGCCTTAGGTGAGCTAGAAATATCCTCCATGCTGTTATTTGCGACTGTTTCAGATACCGTACTTTCTCCGACCTCCATTCCAGTGCAGAGCTGTAACTCCTCTGCCATGATGCAGCGTGACGTCAGAGGGAACCTTACCGGCGGCAACACGGCAGCCAGTATGGGAATTTCCCCGGTGTCCTGGCCAAATTTCCCTCATTCACTATAAATACCACCAACAGCTTAATCTGGTTCAAAGTCAGTTGGCATTCATCTGTATCCCCTTCCCCCAGGTCGTGCCTGAAAATAGGCAGGATTTGTCTAGTTCACTTACCTGGTCAACAAAAACTAAATAAATAAATAAATAAACTAAATCAAGTGTATGATCAGTGAAAGGTGGGACATAATGTAAGAAAGAGAGCTGTCATTCACACTCACATAAATGGGAAAGAAAAACAATTGGGAATAACATTATTTTTGCCTGATGGTATTTACAGTAAATGCATAAGCCTGATTTGCCTTCTGTAGTAAAGAAGATGGAAAAGAACTCAAAAAAGGCAGGTTAGCCATCAACTGTCAGCAGTATTGGTGCACACGCTGGTTTCTGCATGTTCCTCACTTTCCAATTCGGCAAGCAGATGGGGTTTTGAAACCATTTATTTTCATTGCCACAGGGATCTCAGTTTTTGAAATGTCTGTATCTAGGAAATTGCTTGTTATGCTGAAGCTGTTTTTTTATGGCTGTTGGCAGAGCCTACAACCATCCTGCTTTCCATTGAAAAAAGGTGTTTCTGTGCAACATATGTTTTAGGAGTTTTCAGTGTATCTTTCCATTCTGCAGATCACTATGACAGTTAAAGAAATACTCCCTTCCTTCTGCTAAACTATTAGTGCATTTCAGACAGCCTGCTTTGGGAAATTACTACATTGAGACCAACATATCATTTACATCTTGTCATGCCTAATTTAACTGCAGATCCTAAGTTATACCTTTAACGTTGGCTGGCTGGAGGAGAGTTTTATGATCATAATTAATCATTAATCAGTCAGTTGCTAGTTCTTCTTAATAGCTTTCAAAGCAGTCCAGCACATTGTTAACAGGTGACTTTCTTCATTTTCATTTGCTTTCTCAACAGTTAACCTGTGTTTCTTTTTAAAGGTTCTCCCTGCAGCAATATGTTTTTTCTAAAGTTGAATGATTCAAAACCCAACAAATGCATCCATGAATGGTACATTAATAAATAAACACACTTATTGAAAGGGTGTTGTTCTGGCACCTCCACCATGATTTATGCTTTAATAAAAAGCCATATGGTTGGTACTGAAAATGAGATCCAGTGATGGTTTTATTTTGATATAGATGTAAAAAAATGCCTTTTAAAACAGGTCAATCAGCACCTTTATAAGACCTTGTAATCATTTTAATATTGCTTTAGCATGAATGACAAACAGAACTATATGTGCAGCACTTAATGTTATACACAATCCAATACACTTATTTTCATTCAAATATGGCTGCCTCCAATATCACTTTATTTGCCATCTTTCTTATACATACCAGCTTCCTGATATAACCCTGACAGATATATGGAAAGGAAAAGGGGGAATTGTTTAACAGGAAAGGCACACTAAGCCAGAGCTTATTTCCAGGTGTCATCTGACAGCACAGGGAAGTTAAGTGACTTGCTAAGGGTCACAAAGTATGCAAGAGGAGGCTGAAGGAATTCAAACCCAACTCTCCAGGTTTGCAGCTTGGTGCTCCTTAACCACAAAACTATACTGCCTATGTGTATAAACAATATGCATTTTCTGTTTTGGGTCAGACATATATCCACTACATGCAGAATTTCTCTTGTAAAAAGTTGTTTTTTTCTTTCTTCAATACACTATACATTACATTAAGTCCTGAATGTCCAAGCAAGAGCGTTAATTCATAGCCAAATTTCATTTAGCAAGCCAATGTACGGTAAAAGGGGGAGAGGGGGAACTTGTTTAACCAGGATTTTATAACTTTACAGTAATTGCAATTAATGGCTCAAGACATTAGAATGGCTGTCACTGGCAATACTTAATCTCTGTGGTTGATAGTATCTTATACTGTTGTACTATGGTGTATATAAAAAAAATGGTTTGTAAAAAAATTCCCTTTATACCCTAACAAATACCCTTCCAACTTCAGCACCCCATCAATTTCAATCTTCTGGCACCCCTGTCTGCGAGCACTGATATCTATCAAAGATGCTCTTCCAACTTAGAATTTCCCCAGTCAGCAATGTGTAGACTAGATTACATTCTAATGTACAGTACAGAGCAAGATGAATTATATTAAACTGTCTAGTGACTGCAGTGTACACTCAGATAGTATGTCTTCAACTCAGACTGCTGCAAGCTGTGCAAAGGTAGCAAAACACAAGCATTTGTCAATGCTGAAGGTTTCCCTTGGATGGTGTATGTAGGACGGCATTCAGGGTGCTCATGGCACCCATTTCTTGGAGCTTTTTCAAGCTCACCACAGCCATATTGGCTCTGGCTAGAATTTGTTCTATATACTCTATCAGCTATGAAACCTAATAAACTATCACCTTACCAAGGTGAGAGCCTGGTGGTTTTTCAAATATGTATAAACAGCTGGGGAGTGCTGTGTAAGATAGAAACATAGCAAATGATGGCACAAAAAGACAAAAGATCCATCTAGTCTACCCAAAGACCTATTTTCCATGTGCTGTTTTACCCTTCCCAGTCATCCCCCTGCTGTCCACCCAATGGCTACTGATCTGAGCAACCACTAAACCCTTCATTCTGTTCCACAATGCTTGAAACCATTTATGGTCTTGGTGTTCACCACCTCCACTGGCTGATTGTTCCACAGCTCCACCACCATTTCTGTAAAATAAAACTTCCTGACACCCCCCTTAAACCTTCTCTCTGCTAGTTTCCACTCATGATCTTGGTTCTTACTATGTTACTAGATTACCAGGTAGATGAGACATAAGAAGGATGAGACCCATTGTGAATGTCTCCCAAATCCATGTGGGTATGCTAGAATCATCCTGTTCCCCAATTAAAGTGTGCTTGTCAAGTCTGTCTTTAAAGGTAATGAATTTTTTCCCTCTACCACATATAGTGTGAGTAAATTCCATAGTTTTGCTGCTCTTATAGTGAAACGGTTATCCTCTTTTGTATAAGTAGTCTAAGGATGAAAAGTTGCAGCTTATGATTTCTGAGGTTTGCACTGCTCAAGGCATACTATAGCCCACACTGAGATATGAGGATCAGATTTTGTAATATCCTGTAGAACTGTAGAAGGTCTCCCCTACTTTTTCTTTCTTCCAGAGTAACTAAATATGTTTTTGACAGCCTGTCATTGTATGGCAGAGGCCTAAGGTTGGGAACTAGTTTACTGACTCAGTGTTGGACTTGCTTGGTAAGATTAATGTCTTTTTTAAGATAGGGGTTCCAAAAAGGTAAACAGAAATCCAAATGGGGCCTGATGTAAGTTCTGTACAATGGAAAGATACAGTGTTTACTTTTGTTGACAAATATACCCTTAATGCTGTTCAAAATCATATTAGAAGTATGGGCATTTTTTTTGCAGTGACCACTAGAAGAGAGGGAGTTGTTAACAATTATCCCCAAGCCACTTTCCATTATTACTGCAGTTAGTGTTTGGTTATCTAGTGTGTAGCTGAAAACAGGATTGTTTTTCCCCACGTGGAGGACGACACATTTATTTAAATTTAGTGATATTTGGTTTTCTTTTTGCCCAGATTCTATTACTTTCAGGTCATTTGTAGTAACAACTGTTTTTTTACTGTGCCAACCTCCCCATCCAATTTAGTATTGTCAGCAGATTTAGCTATATAGTTCTTAATGTTTTTATTTAGTACCCTGACAAAGATGTTGAATAGGGTTGATCTAAGGACCGAATCCTGAGGCACTCCACTACTCACCTCTCCTAGTGATGAGAGGTGACAACTAGCTCTAACCTGCTGTGTTCTTTCTCTAAGCCAATTATTAATCCATCTAACCAATGGTGTACTAAGCCCCATTCTTAGTAGGTTGCTGATAAGCTCATGATGTGGTACCTTATCAAAAGCTTTGCAAAAGTCTAAAAGGATAACGTCTATTGGGTTTGTGTTATCAAGACTTATTCCAATGTTGTTATAGAAAGTAACCAGATTAGTGATGCGGGAGTGACTGCTAGTGAATCCATGTTGGTGATTGTCAGAATATCCCAATATATCCACTTCCAACTATATTTTATTTTTGACTAATTGCTCCATAGTTTTGCTGAGACTGGACATCAGGCTAACTGGCTTGTAGTTTGCAACATTTTTTCTTGCTCCTTTCTTATGTATAGGGACCAACATAGAGGTTCTCCAATCTAGAGGTACCTGGCCTGTTGACATATATTTATTAAATATTTTTTGTGATGAGAGATGTCAAACTAGCCATTGCCTCCATAATAATTCTTCGGCTAAGGTTGTCCAGTTCTGATGAAGAGTTCACCCTTAGTTTTTTTATAGCTGTTATGGTTTGTTCCTCAGTAAAGTACAATATGTGCTAGTAAGAGTTTCACTATTGTTGGATGATGCAGAATGCGTCTGATTAAAAACCAAACAAAAGTAATTATTAAACTCCAGGGCAATGTTTCTCCTCTGTTATTGTGACACCTTTCAAAACAATAGGGACCATCTGATTTCTTGAATTATGTTTGCTTTTAATGTAGGTATAGAATGATTTATTGTTGTCCCTGGTATGTGCTATTTTGAATTCTAACCTAGCCTTTTCAAGTTTGATAAGCAGCTGTTTTAGGTTTTTTTTTTTTTCTACCTTATACTTTGTGTAATTTTCTGTATCTTTGATGTTTTTTTTTAAATTTTGAATAGGCGTTTTAATTTGTTGTAATTAGTTTTTAACTGCACTGGTTAACTACAAAGGGATTCTACCCTTATTAATGTGTTTTTTTTTAGTAAAGGGACACATTTGGATTATGCTGTCAGTATGTATTTTTTTTGGAATTATCCAGCTGTCTTCAGTGGAAGCATCATGCATCTCTGCATATCAATCAGTTCGATTAACATATCTATTAGTATGAGTAAAATTTGTATGGTTATATTTCTTGATAATCTGTGGTTTTGCTGGTTTCTGAGAAAGACAGTTAATACTACAAGTGACAGCACTGTGGTCAACTCCCTCCAAATGGGCAGTTTACCTAGAGTTCTTGTAATAGATTTTCATTATTAGTTAATATCAGGTCAAAAATGTGTTCTCCTCTTCTGGGGAATGTTACCAACTGGAGTATGTATGCTGACGCCGCAGTGACATTTTTATAGTGAAGTACAATACAGCAGCAAGTCGCTGTTGCCACTGTAATGTACCCACTGGACTACAGCACTGCTTTCTCCAGGGTTTGCCCTCCTCTTTGAATCAACTCTGACCTGGAGTTGATAATCTTTAGTAATGGGTAGCGTGGGGGGGAAGACCCCCTGCTTGGGGGGTTCTGGGGCAAAGCCCCCTGAAAAAAAGACAGCTTTCAGATGTATTTATGCTGACCGCAACTTGCAGTCAACATAACTCCATCTCTGTAGTGTCACGTCGAAATAAAGTTGTCAATGCCATGTCATGGATTCACTGAATTATGCCTGCTGAAGCCATTGCATCAATAAAGGCATATTCAGTGAGGTTTGTGCCTGTGAGTAATTCTCAGTTGATCCCTGGGAAGTTCAAATCTCTAATGACAACTGCTACCCCTATTTCAGCTATCTCAGTTATCTCCTTTGTCAAGGTTTCATTGTACTCCTGAAATGAACTGGGAGGTCTATAGCAATTGTCCAGGATAATATCTTGCTTATTTTTATTTAAGGTAACCTTGACCCATATACCTTCGACACCATGGTAAGTAGTGTTTGAAGGAAACACATGATGACAATCTATGTTATTCTTTAAGTATATGCACACTCCTCCACCTCTTCTACTTTTCTTGTTCTTGAAAAAGAGTTTATATCCTCTGATTTCTTTATAGAATGCATTCAAGTCATCCCACCACATTTCAGTCACTGCTATGACATCCAGCCTATCCCTGATCATAACATCCTCCAGTTCTAAAATTTTAGTTGTGTTTAAGCTTCGTGCATTTAAAGTCATAATTTTAAGTTCTTGCTTGGTGGTGGTGCTAATAGAAGTTGAAATGATAGGCCCCTTATAGTGCTGAATTCCCAAGATCCCCTTAGGTACTAGTTTAAAGATTTTTTAATATACATTTTAATCTGTTTTCCCAACATGTGATTCCCCTGTCTACTGAGGTGCAGTCCACCCCAACTAAATAGATTGTATCTGTTTTCATAATCCTCCCAATGTGTAAGACAACTGTTATTTTTTTGGAGTGTCCATTTTTGGATCCAATCATTGAATGCCTTGATGTTTTGGTTCTTATGGTGGCACTGGTAGTATTTCAGAGGTGCATATGGAACAACCTTTGGATTCCAGTTTGCTACACGTATTGGTAAAATCAGATTAGATACTGTTAATAGTTAAGCTGTTAATGTTGTTAGTGCCAACATGTAGTATAACAAGTGGTTAGTGACAGGGTTATGTAATATATTGTCCACCATATTAGTAATGTAATTTATTTTAGTGACCCTGAAGCTGCAGCTAGATCTATTGGCCTTGTCTGGTCCACATACAGGTCTGTCGATGTACTTTGTCATTGAATCACATAGCACAAAGGTTTGCCTAGGTATGAATTCTGTAGAGTTGTGAAGGCTTGGGGATGGACTGCTAGGAGAAGAAGCTTCAGTTGAGTGAGTGTTTACAGATTGGGGTAGGCAAGGGTGATGAATCCATTTTGTCATATTTATTACTACAGTACTAGTTAGAAGGAGTAGAGGTATGCTGTATCTGGTCACTAAGATTTGTAACAGTGTCTGTCTTCATATCAAGCAGACAGGAGGTAGCATTTAGAGGTGGTCGGGGGGTAGTCCTACCCTTGCTTTGGAATTGTGAGTTGCCATGATTTGGTTCATTCTAAATGGAAAAAAGCAATTGCTTAGTGCGATTTCAAAATTCATTGCCCCGTGCCCTTTTTGAATTTTATATATAATACCACTGTGTTTTGTCAGGGACCTGATCTTCCTAGTCCTCATTCCTATCCCTTTTTCTTCATCCTGGTTTTGTTTTCTCATGGGTTATTTTCACCGGAGGACAGGGGCCATCTTTAGGGAGCATAATATTTTTGCCGAATGGAAGGTGCCGGGGGAGGGTCCACTTGTGGTATTACTGAGTGCCAGTATTTTCTATCTCATAACCCACTGGTCAGTTTCAGTGCAGGTGCCATCTGTACACACATGCACATCCATATGCATGATGCACATTATGCCACCTGTCCATGGTTGTGCGCTGATCATGTGTTACATGCCATAGTGCAGCTTTGTGGTACTGCACAGCACAGGAGCTATGCGCAATGATGTGTGACACACATATCATGGTGGACACTTACATATCATGCATGCATGACCTATCATGACCCTTGGCAGTGCATTCCTGCCATAACATTGTGAGTGTGCATGCTCCTGTGGGCGCATGACTGACCAATCGTACATCACGTCACTGTGTGCATAGGACTGCACATGGCCTAGTGGCACATGTGGTGTGATTAGGCAATTCAGTAGCACAGTCCTCAGATGAAACACTGATGAAACACTGTGCTGTAGTCATGCCTAGAGACAGGAGATCAGGTGCAAGGACCATGCACTGGTCAGACCCAGAACTGCTTCAGCTGGTGGCCCTGGTGATGCAGGTGGAGGGCCAGCTGTTTGAGCTGGAAGACCTGCTGGTGTCCAGGACACAGGTGTGGGCTGACATTGTGTGGCAGCTGGTGCACTGCACAGGGGTTCCCAACATAGGGGAACTGTGCAGGCAACAGTATGGTGACCTGGGGCAAAGGGACAGTGTGTGGTTGGAGCAGCCGAGGTACCATGCATGCAGGGGTGAACTGCCACACCCAGGTATGTATCATGCATATGTGTGCAGCACAGGTGCTTGTGAGTGGGGATGGTGCACAACACAACATCACACTCACATGGGCACTACACAACATGCACACACACATTTAGGTGTGGCTGCACCTGCCCTGTGGTGCCCTGTCATGCGTTCCCATTGGGGCAGGCCTCTCTGCGGTGGTGTGTGTGTGTGTATGTGGTGGACAGGTACACTGTGTCATGCATGAGGTGGGACCACTGTTTGCAGTGCATAACCATGGCTGGGAACTTTGGGGGCTCAGTACAGAGTGCTGTGTGCAGCTGCACAATGACAGTTCATTCACTGGTGTTGCACTGGCCATTTACACCATCACTGCATGCCCTCTCTGGTGTTCGTGGGGTGTTTGTGGCATGTCATGTCTACTCATGGCGGTCTCTGTCTTTTGTGTCCTGCAAGGCCAGAGGCCAGATGGCAGACCACAGAGGCCACTGAAGAGTGCAGGTGGGGGGCCACAGACATAGCACAGTATTGTGGCCATATGAGTGCAGGTAGGTGGCTATCTTGTGCATGCAGTGTCTATAGGGTGGGTTGGGCTTCTGCTTGGTGGGGATTGTGTGTCTTCAATGGCACTTAGTATCTGTTCTCTGTGTTCCTACTGTAGGTCCCCAGAATGGTCACTGTGTGGTAGAACTTGGATGGACACTGGGCAACACCATGATGTTGGGCCTGGTGTGTGGAGGGCCATCAGGGAGTCATTGCAGCCCATCCTGCATCAACAAGGCCAGATTATGTGAACCCTTGCAGCAGTTGTCCAACTGCTGTTGGTACATGGCAGACAGCGGGTGTGCAGATGTGTCACTCAGCCATGCCCATAATTGTATATAGTGTACATAGTGTGTCTCTTACTATATAGTGTGTTTCTGACCTCCCTTCCTACATATGTTGCTGTCCCCTTCCCCTATGCCCATCCACATATCCTGTCTGCTCCCCCCTATTTCACACCTGTTGTTACTGTACATAGACCCTCACACCCTATGTCTTGTTATACATAGTCCTGTATATAGTTTAGTTTACCTTTGTATAAATTGTTGTTGCTGTTATTGTTTTTGTATAAAATATTTTCTTATCTGACAGATTGTCTGTGGTCCTTCACTGCTCCATGGGCCTGGGATTGGTTTTGTCTCCAGCTCTTCACTGTCCCCTTGCTGCCATACCCCTGCCTGATCACATGTTTGTATTATCTGCTTTCTCCTGCCCACCCAGCCTCTGTGTGGTCCCACTGTTGCCTGTAGCATGTAGGTGGGCCTCATGTCCTGCTGCCCTTGTCTATGCCTCTGGTCTGTGTGTGCTGCTTGTGACATGCATACATGCATACATTGCACTGCTGCACTATTGTTCTGTGGCCCTGTGTGTGGTGTCTTGTGATTGGGGGTCTGGACTGGCTGTGTGGCACTGTGGTGGCACTGTATGCCACCCAACATATGCCATGGTGTTGCCCTGTGTGGCTTCCCACATGCCCACAGTCTTGGCCACCTGTGGTGTTGGCCTTGTCCAGTGGCCACCACCTTGCTGCCTGCTTTCCCCCACTGTTGTGTGGCACCATGCTGGCAACAGTGTACCTGTTCTGTGTGTCTGCCACGGGCCAGAGTGGGGAGTGCCACATACTTCTGGGTGTTGTTCTGTTTGCCCAGTCTTGGTATTGTGCCTGATTCGCCACTGTTGTGCCCTTGTCACTCTGGTTTGTCCCTTTGGTCATGTGTCCCTCTCTCCTTTGTCCCACTGCATTGTCTCCTGTTGCTCCCACATACCTAGCTGGGTTGCTCCATATTCACTGTTCTGCTCCACTGGATGGTTGTGCACATCCAGGATGTGCTGGCACATCTCCACTTGCACCATACCCATACCGCACAATTCACAGTGGGGTTGCGCATAGCACATCACATGGTGCATCCCATTATGCATCTCTCTGCATTTGGTGGGTGCATCTTATTTGCACCAGCACATCTCATTTGCACCTGGTGCATCTCTTTTGTGAATCCTGCCCCTAGTCTGTACTCTGTTGTGCATGGCATGATGTGATATGGATCTGGGCTAGTGTGTGGTAGTGGATCACAGTAGCTAACAGTCTAGTCTGCTTTTCTGCAGTGCAATAGCATAAAAATAAAATGTTTTTTGAAGTAATTTAATTTGGATCAGGGAGTGCAAGGCTCAGCAATCAAAGAAAGAGTCTAGAGTGAGAGACACTATGTGCAGTGCACTGCTGACTGACTGAAATGTCTGTTCCAACATTAAATTGCTATGTTACTCACGCTGCCTCTTTTACAGCAGAGCTGTCAAGTTGCCGCCATCTTCTTCCAGTCCTGTCAATGCACTGGGAAAGTTAAAAGCGGAGGAAAGAGGACTGTTAATTTTAATGTACTGCATCTCAAGTGACTGTCAGTGTCAGTTAATTGTACTGAATGGTCACACAGACAGCGAGCAAATAAAGGACCACCCAGTGTGCCCTGGTTAACCACCAAACAACACCAGCAAGGAGAGATCCCTGAGGTGACACTGTCACTGATACCAGTATTTAAATGTAGTAACAATAATACAATAATTCCTGCCAGGTGCAGCACCTCTGTCATAAACAATAAAGTTTCTATTAGCAAGTTTCAACACTGAACTCTATATGATATTTAGTTTGATGTGTTTAGCTATTTACAGCTGTCTACAGCTAACATGTGTTAACATTAATTGCATAAGGAAATATATATAAGGTTCCAGATTTTAATGAAGCAAAGATCTGCATTTCGCCATAAATCTCCAATGCATAAAAGTACAAATAATTTAAATAAGACACCATTCATGTTACTTGAAAGATTGTATAAATCAACTGCATCATTTAATATAATGAAGCTGTGAAACACACCAGGCCAGAAATAAAATGGAGGTAAATGCTTCCAAATGGGGCAGCAGAGATCACAATGTTGATCTAAACACTGGATCTAAACATTGATGTGCCCATTGGACACACATGTTGAAACTCAGACCAGATGCAAAGGTTTAAACACTGGACAAAAAAGGTCAGCACACAGCTGGACACAAAGCTCAAAATGTGAAGTGGGACGTGAGCCTGAAAAGGGAAAAACACTAAAGGTGCATATTAATTAAGTGGATTTGGGGAAGAAGACAACAATCTCTGCTGCCCCATTTGGAAGTGTTACCTCACATTTTATTTCTGCCCTGGTGTGTTTCACGACTACATTTTATGAAATGGTATAGTTCATTTATATTAGTTCAATGTATTTGAGAGTAATAGATCAGTTTACAACAATGTGTTTAAAATAGATTAATCTAATGGAGATGAGTGGCCAATGCCTCTGCCCTACTGGCACCCATTAACATTCACATAGAAGCTCCACCAGCCAGCCAGCTACTCAGTGCCTCTCTCAGGACTTGAGAATCTGCTGCCTTTTCAACACCCTGTTCACAATGCTGAGCAAAAGCTCAAGGTCCCTGCATTCTTGCTGTCACATTGTGATTAGCAGCTGTTGGCCCCTCCTCATGATCAAGTGGCATACTGGAAAACAACTGCCACCGTCGCAGCTGTGGCCCCACCATCGACTCTTCCATGAACCACCAAAATAGACTACAGTTATTTACAGAGAGAAATGTAAGTCTGCGTGTGTTGTAATTTGTTCACATAAAAGCAGAGCTATGTCATGGAGTGTCAAGCAGGTAGCAGGGTCGGCAGAAAGAAAATAATGTAGCAGTGGGGGCATACTACTGAATGGAGACACTGGAATGCTTCAAGTAGCGGAGTGACTGTGCTTCAACTCCAAAATGTTGTGCTTCGTTCGGAATCTGGTGACATGATTCCAGTGTTTCCTTCTTGTTCACATAGCAAGATGTCATGCATAGCTTGGCTATGCAGCCATAAATATCAATAAAAGTCTGCATTTCAGCATCAATGTAGTATTTGTAATTAATAAAACAGTACTTCAATTTTGTCAGATTAAAATAATTAGGACATCATTGCACATGGCAAAATCACAACCGACTGTGATCTGAAACATTTGAAGAGCTTTACACATTAAAAAGATAGCACTGAGTCAAACTGTCACATTACCGTTACAGGTCAGTACACATAGTGTATTTTTTTTTCTAAGCAGCAGTATTGAAGGAATGAATAACTCTTAAAACAAAAAAAAAAAGAAACACAATGAAAGCTATCTAAAAAAGTCCATGAACTGTCAAATTCAGCAGTTGTGTGTAGACAGTAGCAGTGTGGTATTCAACGAGTTGTTGATGCCACTGTTTAAAACAGAGACAGCAATTAGTTTGTTATACCTATACCATGACTATACAAACTTTGAAAACCCCCAAAAATACATAAAAAAGAAGCTTACAACTAAAGGAAAATGTTGGCATGAGAAAGCAGAGTACTTCAAGTAGTGGAGTGATTGTGCTGCACTTTGAAATGTTGTGCTTTGTTCAGAATCTGGTGACATGCTTCCGGAGCTCCCTTCTCTCTCTGTGCAATAGCAAGACATCATGGAAAGCTTCACTATGCAGCTGTAAAAATTAAAGAGAAGTGAGTTGGAGGAATAGTTTAATGTGACTTATACCATAAACTCAATTATGGGTCCAAATGTTTGCCAGAATCTGTAATGATCAAACTCCAAATGTTCAAGGTGTTCAGTTCTTGGGTGGAACCAAACCTGCTGCTGCATATTGCACATCATTACTGTTATTGTTCTTAATATACTAGACATCATAATTACAACCTTTTTAGTATACTGAACTGCAGTCTTTGTAACATACTGGACATCAAAACTGCAACCTTTGTAATATGCTTGACATAAAAACTGCAATTTTTGCATTATAGAAACATAGACAATGATGGCAGAAAAAAAGCTGATGGTCCATCCAGTCTGTCCATGGTTCTCTGTCTTACCCTGGGACCCACTGTCCACACAGGGTTCTAGCCCTTTCTATCCATCCCCCATTCCCTTCCCTGTTACTGTCACCCTGATTAACCACTATACCTTTCACTCTGTCCCAACCATGATTGAAACCATTAACAGTTTCTACACCCATCTCCTCAGCTGGTAAACTGTTTCATGGTTCCACCATCCTTTCTGTAAAATAATATTTTCTCATATCCCTCTTTAACCTCCCTCATGTCAGTTTTCACTCATACCCTCGTGACCTTGAGTAGTTACTCATGATAAATAATTCCTCATAGTTCACCATTTTTATTTCCTTTAGGAACTTGAAGATCTCTATCATATCTCCCCTCTACCATCTGGTCTCCAATGAGCACATGTTCGGTGCCTTGAGGTGATCCTCATAAGACCTGCCCTGTTGGCCCTAAATCATCTCTGTCACCCTTCATTGTACAATCCCAGCCTGTCTTTATATTTCCTGATCTGAGGGGATTCTGGAACTGTGCACAATACTCTAGATGTGGCCTGCTGCAGATCTATATAGAGGTAGAATTACTTCCTTTATCCTTTGTTTTTTATTTATTTAAACAGTTAGTGACTGGGAAAGGCACACTGAGAGAAGGCTTATTTCCAGGTGCTACCTGGGGGACAGGGAGCATGAAATCAAAGTATACAAATACAGTAGTACACAATAGGAAATATAATAATACATTTCATTGATAGCTAATACATCATTCTGCTGTCAATACACATCCTGATACATCTCAGCATCCTATTTGCCTTATTATAGGCCTTGTTTTACTGGCTTGACTATTTGAGGGAGTCAGTAATGATAACTGCTAAATTTTGTTTCTCAGTCGCAGTACTAAATCTTCTCCCATCTATCCAGTACTATGTGCTGGGGTTCTTTCTCCCTGGGTGCATCATCTTTCCCTTTTTGGTAATAAATATCAACTGCTAGACCCTAGACCACCTCTCTAATCTTTGCAGGTCAGTCTGTATTTCCCTGATTCCTTCATCACTGTCTACCCTCCCACATAGCTTAGTTTCATCCACAAAGCAACACAACCTGCACTGAATTCCTTCTCCTATGTTGCTGATGAACATATTGTAGAGGACCAGGCCCAGGACAGATCGTGGTGATACCCAACTTGTGATCTCCCTGTCTTCTGATTTGAGCCCATTAATCACTACCCTCTGCTGCCTCCCATTCAGCCAGTTACCTACCCATCTTGCTAGATCCCCAGCCGCATTGAGGTCATCCATCTTCTTCAGCAATCATCTGTAAGGCACTGAGTCAAAGGCCTTGCTGAAGTCACACTAGAGTAAATCCATGAAGTGGCCATTATCCAATGCCCTCCTCACTCAGACAAAGAAAACTACCAGGTTAGTCTGACAAGACCTCCTTGTCATGAATCTATGCTGTTTTCTATCGTGGAGACCACTGCTGTCCTGGTAGTCCACAAGGGCCTCTTTGACCAGTGACTCCATCAGTTTCTCTACTACTGAGGTAAAACCGACAGGTCTATAGTTTCCCACTTGTTCCTTGCACTATCCCCCTTATGGAGAGGAACTACACCTGTCACTATCCAGTCCTTTAGATCTACTTCTCATCTATAATGAGTTACTGAATAGTCATACCATATGTTCAGCCAGTTTCACTGCCATTTCCCTGAGCACCCTCAGATGCATCCCAACCTGTCCTGGGACCTTATCTATGTTTAGGGCTGCTATTCCTTTCTGGACTCTTTCACATGTAAATGCTTCCAAAGATCACTCTTCACTCGAGAGTTAGTGCATAAAATGCAGAAAGTGCTAGTTTATCAGTAGGGGTCCAGCAACAAAAAAAAATGCCCCAGCACTTCAACCCCCATCCAGATCTTCCTTAGGGGGCATATCTGAGGATCATACAAAGAGTGGACTCATTTATTTCAGCACAATTAAAGTGATATACTGCTCACCCTAAGTAAACACACTGTTAAACTAATGTAGAAACTTCTTAGTACCAAGCATGTTCAAAGTGTCCTACAGAGAAACTAAGAGTTGCTCTAGTTAAAGAAAATGAATTAATTTATAATGTATGCTATACAAAGATCAAAATATCCTTGTATTTTCATATGCAGCTTTCTGATTGGTTCTCTATCTTTATAGACAACAAGGACCTGGCAGAGAAAAGACATAAAAAATAAAAATAACATGGCAAATACCCAGAATTCATTAAATCACATACCACTCTAGTTAAATTTTAACCAAAGTGGTTGATGATGTAGGCCCTGTCCCCACTGTACCTGAAAAAGCCCTCTGTAATGTTACAGAGGGCCCAAACCATTACTGTAATGGTTTGCGTTTACACTAGTAATGTTTCAGAAGGCATTTTCAAAACTGTTACAGAAACCTGTTGTGAGAGGTGGTTTCAACAATGGTTTTGGTAATGCTTTCATTTCTGTAACATTACCAGTGGCACTGTAAATGCACTACTGTTTAGCCTCCAGCATCCCAATATACCTTCATGCATTGTGGCATCATTGCAGTGAATACTAGGAGGTAAAAAAGAGGCAAACCAGGAAGTAAGGAGCAGCGTGGATCACGAGTTGCATTTAAAGCTGGTAGCAAACGAGCAGCATCTGGAAAGTGAGGTAGTGCAACATACTGCATAGTGCACCAGACTGAATTAATTGCCTGCACATTTTAAGCTTTTGAGCTGCATAGATGACCTGTGGCTATGTTTTTTGTTGTGCCTGAAGCTTGTACTTAAAGCAGCAGTGACCTGAGCAGCCCACAGAACAGAACTGTAAAGTACTTAAAGTGCTGCTGCCAATGATTGCTTTCCTAACTGCAGTGTACTGCAGCTGCACCCAAAAACCTCTGTATAGTGGTGGCAGCAGCAGTTGTATAGTCAGCACCAAGACCTGCAGCAACTGTGTGTTGTCAACACCAACTGCATCAACACCATCTGCATCATGGGAAGTGCCCTACTCTACACAGGATGGAAACAATTACAGAATCATTCACAGTGTGGACTAGCTGTAACATTTTCAAAACTGTTAAGTGGTAGTGTGGACACACTGTAATGTTTTCAATCTATAATATTTTGAAAACATTACAGGTTTTACTGGTATAGTGTGGACAGGGCCTTAATGAATTCTGGGTATTTGCCATGTTATTTTTATTTATTTTTTATGTTTTTTCTCTGCCAGGTCTTTGTTGTCTTTAAAGATTGAGAACCAATCAGAAAGATGAATATGAAAATACAAGGATTCTGTGGCTATTGTATAGCATACAATATAAATGAATTAATTTTCTTTAAATAGAGCAGGTCTTAGTTTCTCTGAAGGACACTTACAAAATGCAAAGTACTAAGAAATGTCTACAATTTATTTGACAATATGTGTTCACTTAGAGTATATATCCTTGTGTTGAAATAAATAAACCCAGTGTTTGTGTGATCTTTAGATATGCCTGCTAAGGAAGACAAGGGTTGGGGTCGAAGTGCAGGGGCATTTGTTTTCTCTGCTGTGCATCTTGCTAATAAACTAGGACTTTGGGGGTTTTATGCACTAATTCTCAAGCACAGAGTAGTCTTTGGTGATGTTTAACTTAGAGCTGGCAGCTCATTACTTCTGCACTGCAGTTCCAACGTGCACCTTGTCTCTCTACATGTAAATGTTTGCTGTCTCATCTCCAGGATTCCCTTTGAAGCCACTTTGATACCACTTTCTGAAAAGGACCTGCTGTCTTCCCTTGTGAAGACAGAGCAATAGTAATCATTAAGGATGGTAGCATTTTGCACATGCTCCTCTGTTACCCTACCCAGCTGATAAACTAACAATTCCCCCTTCTTTCTTCCATTTCCCCAAATGTAATAGAAAAGTTATTTTTGTCTTCTCATCACCCTCCACAGTACAAAGCTCAATGTCTGCTTTTGCCTCCCTAACTGCCCTATTTGCCCTTCTTATTTCTCAGTATGTATACTCCCCATTTTTCCTTCCTCCGCTTTTCTTTGTACCTGGTGAAGGCCTTTTTTTCCCTCACTGCTTTCCTGACCCTTATCAAGAAAAATAATGGTCTTTTGTTATTTATTACTTTTGGTTAATATTCTTATGCATAACTCAGATGCCTGTAGAACGGTCCCCTGTGTTGCCACCATTTCTCTTCCACACTAGCTGTGCTGTCTACCCCCACTATCTTGTCCCAAGCCAAACATGTGTCCCAGAATAAACTTTATTGACGTCCTTGAGAACAGCATACATGGTGGTGGTGAGATTTTCATGGTGGGTGGGAAGATTTCATGACTGTGTGTTGGGGGGGTAGTTGCTCTGCTCAGAAGCATCTCCTAACTTCTCTCTACTTCCAGAATGCCAGTCATCTTCTCCAACATCAAGCTGGGATTTAATACACATAGGGAAACAATCAGATTTTAACTTTCACAGGACCTCTTCATGGATGGGATGTTTTCATGGTAGCAAACCTTCTTTGCTTCTGACACTCTCACTAGTGGATCACAGAGGAAGCAGCAACCCACTATACTTAACACTTATTTCTTTGTCAAATCCTGAGAATCTAGAGCCAATGGGGATGTTTATAAGTGAAAAAAGAAAGGCAAAGGGAGGGATAGTGAGAGTGAAGGGGGATGATGGGGGCCGCGTGGAGGATGACAACAGTAAAGCTGACATATTGAACAGGTATTTCTGCTCAGTCTTTACTGAGGAAGAGGAGGGTAATGGGTCTGAAGGGAGTACAAGGGGAGAGAATGGTGCAGAAATGGACACAAGTACCTTTACACGAGAAAGGGTCCTGAAGGAACTGGAAGTAATAAGAGTTGATAAAGCAATGGGGCCAGATGGGGTGCACCCCAGGATCCTTAAAGAACTAAAGAGGTGGTGGCTGAACTCTGGCTATCCTGTTTAGCCAATCACTGGAAACAGGGAGGTACCCAAGACTGGAGGACAGCAGATGTAGTCCCCTTATACAAAAGTGGGAACAAAGAGGAAGCAGGGAACTACAGACCAGTCAGCCTCACCTCGGTAGTGGGGAAGATCATGGAAGCACTACTGAAGGAGAGATTGGTGGAACATCTGGTTGTCAATGGACTACAGGACCCAAGGCAGCATGGTTTCACCAGGGGGAGGTCATGTCAGACCAACCTCATTGAATTTTTTGACTGGGTGACTAGGGAGGTGGATCAGGGGAGGGCAGTGGACATGGCCTATCTGGACTTCAGCAAGGCCTTTGACACTGTGCCACATAGAAGACTATTACACAAACTGAGGAATATGGGTGTGGTCAGGACAGTAGTGTGGTGGGTAGGTAACTGGCTGGGTGGCAGGACACAGAGGGTGGTGCTAAATGGCTGTCACTCCACAGAGGGAAGACTGACCAGTGAGGTACCACAGGGATCAGTGCTGGGATCGGTTCTATTCAACATCTTCATCAGTGACATTGCGCAGGACCTAGAAGGCAGAATTTCACTGTTTGCTGATGACACAAAGCTCTGTAACAAAGTAGACACACCAGAGGGTGTAGACAGAATGAGAAGGGACCTGCAGAAACTTGAAGAATGGTCAGGGTTTGGCAGTTGAAATTCAATGCAAGAAGTGCAAGATAATGCATATGGGGCACAAAACCCTGGCACAATATATCAGTTGGGGGTGAGGATGTAGCATGCACCAAGCAGGAAAGGGATCTTGGGGTTATCATCTCTGATGACCTCAAGGTAGGGAAACAGTGTGACAAGGCAGCAGGTAAAGCAAATAGGATGCTGGGATGCATAGGCAGGGGCATCACCAGCAGGAAAAGAGAGGTCATAATTCCACTATACAAGACACTAGTGAGGCCCCACCTGGAGTACAGTGTACAGTTCTGGAGACCTTACCTATGTAAGGACATAGACAGGGTAGAGAAGGTTCAGAGGATGGCAACAAAGATGGTGCATGGATTGCATCACAAGTCCTATGAAGACAGGTTGAAGGAACTGAACATGTACTCCTTGGAGGAGAGGAGGGAGAGAGGGGATATGATAGAGACATGCAAGTATCTTACAGGGAGGAACAGGGTTCAGGAATACATTATTTTTAAGTGAAAAAGATGTTCCAGGACTAGAGGGCATAGGATGAAATTGGAGGGAGAACGATTCAGAGGAAACGTGAGGAAGAATTTCTTCACAGAACGGGTGGTGGACAAGTGGAACACCCTGCCAGAGGAAGTGGTGGGGGCTGAAACAATCACAGGATTTAAGAATGCATGGGATAGACATAAAGGAATTCTGGAGGTCAGGGGTAAGGGGCAACAGACTTCTAGGAAAACGTAAACTGAACTTACAAGCTCAAATGGGCAGACTGGGTGGGCCATAGACCCTTATCTGCCAACACTGTCTATTTATCTATGTATCTATGTAAAAAAGTAGCTTGAAGTGGGATCTAGCATTACTGCAGTCTCACTCAATCAAAAATAACAATGAAACCCTCCAAACTTCAAAAAGCTATTCTTTATTCTCCACCACCTATCAATCAATATATGCGCAGAGGCCAAATGCATTCCAGTTGTCTCTGTCAAGAAAGATTTCATGAAGGTTTAAAGGACAGTACACCATATTACCATTTTCCACTGTGACAAGTGGCCTTTTCTAGACTCAGTTTGTACACTGTTACCAACTTTCTCAACCTTTCAGATGCTTGCATGAGTACTACAGTAGCTGCCACCACTCAGCATGGACATTCTTTCAGGATATCTCTAGGTCTAAATCCCCACCAGAGCCACTACTCACACAGTACACACTCTTTGACAGAGAGCAAATAACCCATCCCTCTCTGTCATGGCTAAGGACACCTCACTTTATAACAAAATATAACAACCATAGCCTTCTCTTCACAGATGGAAACACAGTTTTTGTTAGTTATAAACTAGTCATCTGTACCTCAAAGGACTCAGTCACAGAAACGTGAATTATATAAAAACAATATTTTAATACTTCAAGATATTTACAAATATAAAACAGGATGCTACATTACAACTGTGGGGAAGAGTATTTCAACAAATATGAAAAGAAAATGTTTTGAACAGTAAAGGAAAAACACACAGAACAAATCTTTCTGCATCTCCTAATTTTCTTAAAGTACATGTGACAGGGTAAAATAGAACCCTGTCCCATTTGTTGGAGAAAGTGTGTAAATGCAAGGATCTGTATTCTTTCCTTTTCTCTCTCTCCTCTGTCTGGTTACGCAGCCAAATTTTCCTGTGAGACCTCGGACTTGATCAACCTGACCAGTCTCGCAATTCTTTGCCTCTCACTGTCTCTCAGTTTTCTCTTGCTGTCTTTCTTCCTTGCATATCTATAGCTGCTAATATAAAATATATGAGAATCAATGTATGGAAATGTAGCCAATATTGGGATCACTTTTGTTTAGAAAATTGTGTTACTGTTGAAATGTATATATTTATAATTTGAGATAACTGTAAAAAGCTAGAGGTTACTTGGGTGCAAATTGCTGAGCCTTTTGCAGTTGCTGTGAGGACCTCAGGAAGTTCTCAATGTTCTAGCAGCTCCCGAAATTTACAAAGGACAGGATGCTTGCAAAGGATGGGGGTTGATAAGAGTTATAAAAACAGCTAAGCTGAGTTGCAAGGGAGATTTTTTACAAGATATTTATTTTGCTTCTGTATATAGTTATCCTGAACAGGTTTATTTTATTTTATGTTACTGCAACTACAAATAAACAGTTTTGTGGAATTTTACAACTGCTCATGGGGTTTCTCTATGCTTCCTGACCTGTGCCTCGATGACAGTACAGAGTGCTTACCACACAGGGTACCTTGGTGAGTCAGTGCAGACTCAAGCCTTAGATCTTAGCCACTTAAGATCCTGTAACCTGACTTACCTTGATACTTTTTTAGGATTTGGCAAGCCCTTAAAACCATTTAGCTGCCAGCCCCATATGACACATCATCTAGTATGTCACTCTAACATTATAGATTCGACACTTCCTTTGTGTCCTGGAAAGTCTCCTATCTAAAAAACTGGTCTAAACTGAGCTCTTGTAATTTTGAGGATTCAGAAAGCTTCTTGTTGTTCTAAGCCTTGTCTGCCCCAGCATGGGTGGCATGTTAGTCATTAGCTAGGGCCTCTCACATAACATGAATGGGTTATCTTTGGCTTCGAAGCATGAAAGGGCTGTGTTGGCTTCCAGCTCTCCCATTAGCTGTCTAGGGGTCCTACAGCACAGGAAAAATAGATTTTAATTACTCTTCAGTCATCTGGTATGCCTCTGGCAAATAACATTATCTAATTTCCCCTCACAGATCCATTCACGTTTATTCATACACCTAGAAGGAAATTAAAAACCAAGCATTTGTCAATGCTGAATGTTGTCTCGCTGGCATTGACATTGGTAGTGCTGGAGTTAGAGATGCATAATAGGAATGGCAGTGAAGTATTGAAGTAATGCCAACCCCATCCCCACCCTGTAGAGACCAATAGGCATTGGGGTGTGCCTTTGGGTCGTCAGCTATAACGCTCATGCCATTGTACCTCACCCTACCTGTAGACACTGACAAGTGTTGTGATGTGCTTTGGGGTCTTTGGGTGTTATACTTACCCCATTCCATAAGGAAATACACGGAGGCGGGTGCAGTATAGAAGAATGGGGTGAACTTTGTGACCAAACAGTGCAAGGTACACCACGATGCCTGTCACTGGCTGCAGGGTGGGGGTGGAATGCTGTGAGCATTACAGCCGTTGATCCCAAGTCACACCCCTGATCCCTGTCAGTCTCTACAGGGTGGGGTGCTACAGTTGGAAACCCTAACATCATAAGTGTGTGTTGGTATTTTCATTCCAAATTTTCAACATGGGTATTTTGTGATCCTACCTCATGAAAAGTGGCACAATCAGTTTGTTAGCTGAAAGATGGTTTTGCACAGCAGCTATGCCATTTGGTGACACAGGGATGAAAACACATTTTGGGCAGAATGTGGAAAATGACAACTGTATTGTTCATGAGGAGGTGTAAAAAATGGCAATGTTGAAAATCTGTAGTGAACATATGAAAAATTGATGATGTCATGAGCATGCATAGAAACTGTGCAACACACGTCCGTAACCCAATTATTTTTGAGAGTTTGTTACCCACATTTTTAACATACAGTAGGCATTTTGGGACCTCCCATCATGAACAGTGGCACTGTGATTTTCTTAATCTGTACCAAAAGTTGATTTACCACAGCGACCATGCCATTGTGCGCCACAGGTGCAGAAACACATTTTGGGCAAGATGTGAAAAATGACAGCTGTACTGTTCATAAGGAGGTGTGAAAAAATGCCAGTGTTGAAAATCTGGCATGGAAATATTGCGAATCTGCGAAGTTACAAGGGTGCGTGGAAACTGCGCAACGCACTCTTGTAACACAGTCATTTTATGGATTTTTATCACCAAATTTTTAACTTAGGCATTTTAGAACCTCTGCTCATGAACAGTGTCCCTGCCATTTCCTCAAACTGTCCCAAAAACTGATTTCACCCAGCGATCAAGCTATTCTGTGCCGGACATGTGAAAACACATTTCGGCCAGGATATGTAAAATGATACCTGTTCTGTTCATCAGGAGGTGTGGAAAAATACCAATTTTGAAAATCTGGAGTGAAAATATTATAAATTCACAAAGTTACGAGTGTACATGGAAACAGCGCAACACACACTCATAAAACAGCTAGTTTTGAGATTTTTTTTCACCAAATTTGCAACATAGGCTTTTTTAGGGCCCCCCTGATGAACAGTGGCACTGGAGTTTCATTACTTGGTCCTGAAAGTTGATTCTGCACAGTGACCATGAAATCACCTTTAGGTATGGAATAACGTCATGACAGTGACTGAATACATGAGGAGGAGTTGCAATAACCCAATGTTGAAAATTTGGTCCAAAATTCCAAAAAATGACCAAGATATGCACCAAAGTTGAAAAAAAACCTTATTTATGCCATTATACAGCTTACCAGCAATTCTTCAGTTTGCAGTCTGCTTTGAAGAGTGCAGATGTGTTCCTGGTCCACCGAAGATTGTCGCGCTGGACTCTGAGGAAAGTATGGGATGAGAGGGTGTGGGAGGCAGGGTGCGCAGAGGTGGGGAGGAGACTGTAGGGACCATTTCCTTTTACAGGGTTAAAAGAAAAACATTGTGGGACAGTTTTTATTTTCAGGGATTTGGCATGCTGGGGTGGGCTCCCAGCTTGCCACCTAAGTGTTTTGGGGTAGGATGCTGTAGCTGAAGGGGGATTGGACACCCCCCCTTGGCACAAAATGAATGGGAGATGCATTATGCCGATGGGGAGTAGGCTCCCCCATCAGCACATACATTGGAGCAGGGCATACCCACTGAGGGATTGGGCACCCTCGAAGTCAGCATTATGGCAGGCAGTGTGCCACCATGTTAAATGTTTTTTCTCACCAGGGAAAGCAAGTCGGGAGGTCCGCTATGTATGACAAGCTTTGCTTGCATTGCAGCAGACCTTTCCTTAGATGTATGCATGGTGTGGCGCTGTCATGTAGGCTAATTGGGGAATGAGGGACGCACCTACTGATGCGTCCCCTGCTTTCGCCCAACAGTGACTATGCCTCCAAATCTGCTACTACCGCAATATGTTGGCTGCTCATGAGCAAACCAACATAAAAAGGCAACACAAAATTATATAGAAACATTGAAGTTGTTGATAGATAAGGACATCTTGATTCACCCAGTCTGCCCTATATTGCCTACCTACTATGCACTGCAGGCCCTGCTCAATCTTCGGTATTCTCCTCCCTTGCCTTACTTCTAAGGTCCCCTTTTTTCTATCCCATCCATGCTTGAATCCCTTTTACCATTTTAGCACCCACCACTTCTGCTGTGAGACTGTTCCAAGCATCCACCACACCCTCTGTGAAAAAGTACTTCCTCACAGCTCTTCTGAGCTTCCCCCTCAAGCTTCATTGTGTGACCCCCTTGTCATGAAGCATCTTTTTCTATGAAAAATGCTACCTCCCTATACCTTATTAATACCTGTGAGGTATTTGAACATTCATATTATATCCCCCTTTCCCTCCTTTCCTCTAGACAGTACATATTTAGTTCCTTGAGTCTTTCCTCATAGGATTTTTGATGCAGGTCCTGCACCATTTTGGTAGCCCTCCTTTGTGCCACCTCCACCCTATCTATGTCCTTCTGGAGATGGGGCTTCCAGAACTAGACACAGTACTCAAGGTGGGGTCTTACCAGTGATCTATACAGGGGTAATATTACCTCCCTTATTCTGCTGGTGATGCTCCTCCCTATGCTTCCTACTAGTCTTACCCACTGCCTTATCTCACTACTTGGTTACCTTCAAGTTATCAGAAATGATTACCCCAGGTCCCTATCCTGTTTTGTAGTTGCTAATACCTCCCCGCTCAATTGGTATGTTGCACCAGGGGGTTTGTGCCCCAAGTACATGATTCTGAACTTCTTTGCATTGAAACCCAGCTGCCATTCCCATGACCATTCTTCTAACTTTTTCAGATCATCCCTCATTCTTTCCACACCCGATGTGTCCACTCTGTTGCAGATGTTTGTGTTATCCATGAACAGAAATACTTTTCCTTCCAGTCCTTCTGCAATGTCACTAATAAAGACATTGAAGAGGACCAGGCCTGGTAGTGACCCCTGTGGCACCCCGCTGGTCACCTTGCCTTCTCCAGAGTGGACCCCATTTACCACCACCCTCTGACTCCTATTGCTTAGTCAACATCTTACCCATTTTACTACTTTTGGACCTATTCCTAGGTTGCCCAGCTATCTCACCAGTCTTTAATGTACAAAAGTGTTGAAGGTCTTACTGAAGTCCAAGTAGGCCATGTCTAGCACTCCTTCCTGATCCACTTCCCTGGTCACTGGCATGTTGTCCAAAGACTGCAACAAGAATAGTATTGTCTTGGTGCTCATGGTAAAATAGGTGCTATTTTTATTTGTGGGGGGCTTTGCCCTCTGCCCACCAATGCAGGTGACTCTGCCCCCACCCCATCCCCATCTATAGGATTCTCACTCTGAGGGGGAGCTGATCCCAGGTAAAGTTAAAATTCTTGGGGCAGATATGGCCCCATGTAAAAAAAAAATTAAGTCCTGAGGTATGCTAAAATGTTGGAGACCAGGATTAGATCCCTGGTCTCCACTGCTGCTGACCGAGCTGCTCAATGCCCCAGCACTCCACACCATGGGAGCAGCTCAGCCAACATCCTGGATTCTGGTGCCCTTCTCTTCCTTTGGCACCATGGACAGCAACTGGGGAGCACTTAAACCAAGCTCTGTAAATCCCCCATCACTGTCCGTGTGAGCGCTTACCATACTAGCACCATATAGTGTGGTGCTGTTCTGGTAGCGCTCACTTGATGGGGTACCCTGGTGACCCGGTCAAAAACTTGATCAGGTTTGTCTGGCAAGCCCTGCCCCCTGTGAAATCTTGTTGTCTTGGATCTTGTACTCCACTGGTTACAAGGTAGTCCCCAATCCTTTCCTTCAGTAGCGATTCCATTACTTTTCCCACTACCCAAGTCAGGCTGACAGGTCTATAATTTCCTGCCTCCATCCTGTTTCCACTTTTGTGTAGTTGGACCACATCTGCCCTCCTCCAGTCCCCAAGAAGCTCCCCTGTTTGTAGTGATAGTTTGAACAGAACTGTCAGAGCTGTAGTCAGCACCTCCTTGAGCTCCCTCAGTATCCTAGGGTGCACCCCATCAGGTCCCATTGCCTTGTCTACTTTTAATTGTGCTGGCTTCTTGAGGACTTTCTCCTCTGTAAAAGGACTAGTGTCATGTCCACCTACTTTCCTATAATGACCATGTCCCATATCTTTGTCCTATCACATACCCCTTACTCTGTAAATCGTGAACAAAAGAAATTGTTCAATATGTCTGCTTTTTATAGTCCTCTTCCTCATAAATCCCCCTTCCCCTTTTAGCCTTACTATTTCTCCTTTGCTCTTTCCCTTCTCACTTATATATCTAAATTATGTTTTATCCCCTTTTTGATTGACTGGACAATATTCTCCTCCATTTGCTCCTTTACACGCCTAACTGCTCTCCTTTCCTCTTTTTGTTTCTCCTAGTAACTCTCCTTATCCTCCTTCTTCTGTGTCCACTTATACCTTATAAATGCTAGTTTTTCTGCACTTACTTCCTCTGCTACTTCCGCAGAGAACCATAGCAATCTTTTTTATCTATTGGCCTTGCTAACCTGCTTGACACAGAGATCTGATACATTTTCAATGAATGTCTTTATTTTTGCCTATTGTTCCTCAGCACCCTCCAGTTTTCTTGTCCCTGCTAGGGTGTCCCTGAGGCATTATCCCATTTTCTTAAAATCAGCCCTCCTGAAGCCCAGGACCCACATCTTAGTGAGGCTTGATTCTGACCCAGTTCTTACATTAAGCCACATCGTACAGTGATCACTGATTCCCAGGTGGCCACCCACTTTGGCATCAGCAACACTGTGTCTGTTTGTCAGTACCAGGTCCAGTATTGTCCCCCCCAAGAGTGGGTTTGTTAACTAGTTGCTTGAGCAACATTCCTTGCAGGTAGTCCAGGATGTCCTTACTTCTGACTGTTGCAAAAGCTAGTAGGCTCCAATCCATGTCCAGTCGATTGAAATCCAGTACCAGCAACACCTACCCTTTGCATGCCATCCTTGGGATTGCTTCCATCATATCTTTATCCACCTCCCCTCTGTGCTGGAGGTCTGTAGATCACTGCTGGTAAGTTACTGTATTTCATCCATGCAAACATATATGGTATCAATAAAATGTATTTTCCCAAGAGTTCCTTATATTTAAAAATCCCAAAATGATGAAAGTTGTGAAGTTTTATGCAGAAATGTGGATAAGCTTTATATGTTTAACATCCCACATGCAGCTATGGGGACTTCTACTAGAATCACATTTCTCATTTAATCAAGAGAAATATTGTCAGCCTTGAGTGGTTACAAATGTAAGGAAGCATGGGTATGGTTGAGATCATCATAAGGTTAATGATGCAGGCCACAACAGATCCTCCCAATCTGTCAATGTCAGTCTAACATATGGATCTGACTAGACAAAGACATGCAGTGCTGAAACTTTGAACTTTTCCACCAAAAACAGACTTTATGCTGCCCAGTATTCCAATCTGGATTAACCCACCAGCTCAGACATGTCTGTGTTCAGATTTATGACTGCTAGGCACTGAAATTTGGTTACAAAAAGTCATTTATTTTCATTTATTTATTTGTTAGTCAGTTACCCAGGAAGGTAGACAAGGTTTTCTGGCCTATTTACAGATTCAAGTTGGGGAAAAGGAGGAACACAGGGTATCATGAATCCACTGTAGGGGATGAATCATGCATTTCATATAATAAGCAAAGTGAGGTCACGTACAATAAGTGATCTTTCAAGTAGATAAGGACCACATTGTGGATTTACTCTGCTTTGATTTCTGCCAGACTTTTGACTCAGTGCTGCACAGAAGATTGCAAAAGAAACTGGAGGACCTGGGCATAGCTAGGGACATAGTTAGATGTGTTGAAAACTGGTTGAAGGAGAGTCATCAGAGGCTGGCAGTAAACAGGGTCAAATCAGAAGAGAGGGAGGTCACAAGCTGGGTGCTGTAGGGATAGCACTGGGTCAGAACATAGCTGATCACAATGCCATCAGCATAAACATTGAGGAAAACATGTTGTCAATTTTACTTTTGCGGGAGGCTCTGCCCCCCACACTCCCTGATGCAGGGGGCTCTGCCCCCCCCCCACCCCCCGAACTTAAAGATTCCCACTCTCTGGAGGAGCGGATCACGAGGCAAGTTAAATTTGTGGGGTTGTGGAATACTGTTTCCATGACCCCTTGTAAAACAAAACCAAGTCCCGAGTTGTGTAAAATGGATGGAGACCAGAATTAGAACCCTGGTCTCCACTGTTTTCTAGCCAAACTGCTCTATGCCCCAGCCCTCCACACCACAGGAGCAGTTCAGCTATCCCCTGATATTTTGCTGACCTTATCTTGTGGCAGCACCATGGATAGCAACCAGGGGAGCGCATATCGCAAGTGCTCTACATCCCTGGTCACTGTCTATGGTAGCACTATCCAGACTAGTGCTCAGTTGACTGGTGCTATTCTGGCAGCACTAATTTAACTGGGTACCTGCTGGGATATATCCTGGGTCCTGTCCTTTTCAATATGCCCATCAGCAACATTTGTATCCTGGGCAAGTTGTATTCCTTCACAGATGACGGGGATCTCTGATGTAGGGATGTAGGGCAGATAGTGATGAAGAGATCAGAGAGATGCAGAGGGCTCGACAAAGGACAGAGAGGCAGTTTAAGGTTTTGCAGTTGAAATTCAATACCAAAGATTGCAAGGTTATGCCCCTAGGGAAAAAACAGGACATAGTACTGGATGAGAGGGGGTAAACTGAGCACTACTGCAAAGGGAAGAGACCAGGGAGTCAACATTACTGTCTCCCTCAAACAATCAAGCCAGTGTGATTAGGTCTGTAGTAAGACTAATAGGATGCTAGGGTGTATCAGAAAGGATATTTTCAGTAGGAAAAAGGAGATGGTACTACTACCTCAAAATAGCTTACTGGTGAGGCTGCATATGGAATACTGTGCTCAGTACTGCAGTCCTTACCTAAGGAAGAACAGGGAGAGGATTGAAATGATGCACAACAGGGTGACAAAGATGATACAGGAGCAACAGGGCAGATTTTATGAAGCTTGTCTCAAGGTGCTGAACATATAGCTGCCACCCTGTGGCTAGAACCTTGGTCATTCTATTACTTCTCTCTGGCAATATCTACCCTAATCCAGGCTCTGCCCCACCAGTCCACCAACTAGGTCCTCTGGATTCTGCATTGCCTCTTTGAACATATGCAGCCTGCCAAAAAAATCTGCAGCACTCCAATGTTGGGCCACCCTACAACACCAACCAGACATCATTGCACTAGTTGAGACCTGGCTCTCCAAATCTAATCTTGACTCCTTTGTCTCACTCCCCAGATACTCCCTATACTGGGATGACAGGGTGGGAAAACATGGGGGCGGGTGTGCGATCTACATCAGAGATAACATTATTGGCCTCATGCTCCCACCCACCAAGCTCAAAAAATAGAGCCCAAGCCCTCACCCTAAAAATCACCCCAGACCCCTCCAGGGAACCACTATATCTCACAGTCTCCTATATGCCCCCTAAGAACCAAAAGACAGCCATCACATCCCTTACTGTTTATCTCTCTACCCTCCCACACAAAGCTGAACAGACACTAGTAGGGGACCTAAATGTCAACTTGCTTGGTCCCTCGGCCACACCAATAAAGGACTCCTTCACTGCCCTTGACATGGTCCAATTAGTTACCCACTATTCTAGACTTCATCCTTCTACTGGTACCAGCACCCTTCTGGATATCATTATCTCTAACCACCCCCACAAAATCCAGGACATAAAAGTTCTTCCTAACTTCCTAAGTGACCACTCACCCATCCTATTCCTATGGACCTCCTCCACCCCAAACCCACAGCCCAATCCACCTTCTGAAGGCGTCTCTGCCCAGGGGGGTTAAAAAAACTTAAACAACTTCTCGCCCAAATGGACTGGTCCCCCATTAATATAGTCCCCAGCATTGATAATGCGCTCAGTCTGTTCACACAGGCCTTCACTAAGGCCTGTGATCTCTATGCACCACTCACCAAACACCGTACCAAAAGACAAAATGCACCATGGATCACCCCACTTCCTACTCCAAAAACTGAGGGAAAGGGACAATCTCTAGTACAAAGCTACAGAGTCTGGCAGGTTGGCTGACAGACAATCCTATAATGCTGCACTCAATGGATGCACGCGAGCCATCCGCAAGGCGAAAGTGGACCACTATCAAACTACTGTCACCGCCACATGAGGGTCTGCATGGACCTTCTGGAGTAATATCAGATAGATAGATAAATAAAAACTTTATTTTATACAGGAATTCTAGTTATTATAATTATACAATCCTGTTCTCAAAACAGTCCTGCTGTATTACACTAAGTTACACTTAAACATATAACATATAACACATTAAAAACAATACAAAATTTATACTAAATGCAGTTTTCAGTTAACTTATAAAAACATACCCTATTTATCTAAGTACTCTATCTACTATCTGCATATCAAAGTACATTTCATCTTTCAATAAGAACAAAGTCTAATACAAAAGAAAAGTAAAAAGTGCAAAATAGTTTACAAAAACACCCTTACCAAACAAAGTCATATACAGCTACATCTCATCTGATAAAGATTCAAGATTTCAGTTTTAAAGGTCACATGACTATCTAAAGATCTTATCGGAGGGGATAAAATGTTCCAGACTTTGGCTACCTGATATGAAAGGATACCATTACCATATTTATTATTAATTTTAATGGGGCAAATTCTGCATCTATACGCAGATCTTGTTATTTCGCATTTACCCTTACTATCTTTAGGAAAAAGAGTTTGCGCAATATAATGATCAAAATAAGAGATTACATTCTATTTATCAATATTAACCAATTTTTTAAGCAACCCATTTCTAAAGGCTGCCAATTTAGTTTTATATTACAATGATAAGTTCTATATGTACACTGTAGAATTTATCTAGCTATTCTGTGTTGAACCCTATCTAGTCTAATCAACAAATGCTTATTCGCAGTTCTGTAAATTAAATCCCCATAAGTCAATGTTGGCATAATCAGCGGTTCGGCAACTTTTTTTCTATCCTTTATTTGTAAACAC
This sequence comes from Neoceratodus forsteri, assembly GCA_016271365.2. Lineage (NCBI taxonomy): Eukaryota > Metazoa > Chordata > Ceratodontiformes > Ceratodontidae > Neoceratodus > Neoceratodus forsteri. The sequence continues at coordinate 98,311,711 of CM028130.1, forward strand.
TTGGTGGTTCGTCTTAAGGCTCCCAATTTCTTGCTTGCCTTTTTTATAGTTGTAGTTATGTGAGTATCAAAAGTTAGCAAAGAGTCAAATGTCACCCCAAATAATAGTAACTATCTACCTGATCAATGAGTTCATTTGTATTTGTAAATATATGAATCTGAGATTTATTTTTCTTGTTTGAAAATACATTAACTTTGTTCTGTTAACATTCATCAAAAGCCTTGTCCTGGTGAACCACTCCTTCACCTCAGCAAAGTCCGTTTGGAACTTTAACTGGAGGTCCAAAACAGAACTACCAGTGGCAACGATTGCTGTATCATCTGCATACAGCCTCACAGCTGAACTCCTCACCACCTGGGGCAAATCATTATTAAATAAAAGAAATAACAGGGGCCCCAAAATGGACCCCATGGAACCCCTCTACTTACATTTCATGTTGTAGATAATTTCTGTGAGACCTCCACCCTCTGGGTATGTCCTGTTAAATAAGATTTTATCCAGTTACTGGACCCATCAACTGTTCTCACTTCTTTCAGTTTACCTAGTAAGACGGATTGGTTCACCAGGTTGAAGGCCTTAGATAAGTCCACGAAAACAACAGCAGTCTCCAATCCCGAATTTAATGAGGTACAAACCAAATTTTTAAACACTAATAATGCTGTTGTTGTTAAGTGACCCTTTCTAAACCCTGATTGATAGGGTGTCAACAATTTATATTTGTCCAAGTGTCCTGAGATCTGCCTATTTACACATTTCTCCAAACACTTGGACAAAATAGATAATAAGGCTATAGGCTGGTAATTATTCAATTCTGCAGTATCACCCCCTTTATGAATGGGGATGATCTTACTTTCACTTCAAGATTTGGGAAATAATCAGACTCTAAGCATCAATTAAAGATGTAAGTTATGATTGGAGCGATATAGTCTGCTGCTAACTTAAGAAATCTGCCCTCGATTTCATCTGGCCCTGTTGATTTATGGGCATTTATGTGCCTTAATTCCCTGCAAATGTTTGATATTTTTAAGCCCTTAAATCTAAATGGTGGCAAGCTAAGTGGCTTCTCTATTTGTATAGGCAATATGTCCCCTGACCTGGAACCATCTATCTCATTACAACCTGGTAGGTCTACAAAAAAGTTGATTAAAGCCTCAGAGGTACTCTTGGGTTTGTCTGTTAAATTTGCCCCTACTAGTAAAATCAAATTATTTTGTATTCCGGACTTACCAGGATTCGTTTAATGATTAATAGTATGCCAAAACTTACGTGCATCAGAATTACAACTCATCTTATTTCTGTAATAGTGGGCCCTAGCCTTTCTTATAAGATGTGTTCATGCATTTCGTTTAGTTTTAAATAAATCCCAATCAGAGGTTAATTTATATTTTCTAGCCTTCTTTCACGGTTTGTTTTTTACTCTGATATTTTTCAGAATCTTATCATTAATCCATGGTAACCGAGTTTGCTTATTACAGGATTTAGATTTAGGTGCATGGTAATCACAGATCATGTGAAAAGTAGTAGAAAAATATTCTACTGCTTGATCCAATTCTTGTACCACCCTACATCTTGCCCACTTTTCATTTGCCACACTTTACAGAAATCTTTGTTCAAAGACATTCCGCTTGTCCCTTTTCTTGTTACTAATCAGGCATTTTAATGAACACTGGACCTGTTGTTTAGTTACCACAGCCCATATTGGGTTGTGGTCTCCAAGGTATGGTGGTAAAGTCCCTAGAGCCTCAATATCTATTTGAGAATTAGTAGACAACAGGTCCAGTATAGTTCCTTCACTCCTAGTATTTGTATGCCATGTGGGTGTTTTAATATGCTGTGTTAATCTCAAAGTCAATGCTACCTCTTTTAGTTTCCTACCTCTAAGCTTATGCCAGTCACAGTTCATATCTCCAGTTATGATTAATGATCTGTCCCCTATACAACCACAAATCTTACTTAATACTTCGTCAATAGATACAAGTCTTGATTTTGAAGGTGAATACATTACAGCAAAAGCTAATTTAAGTCTTTCCACAGACACCACCAAATATTCAATATTATTCTCACTCCCCTTTAATAGGAGTTCCACGTGACCTACCACATTTTTAACATAAATAATTACCCTCACTCCACTTTTATTTCTATCAGATCTAAACAGCTGGTAATTTGGTAAGGTTAGTTTGCTATCCCTGATCCTATTTGATAGCCAAGTCTCACTTAGACCTAAAATGTATCAAAGAGCTTAATGGGAAATCACACTCCCCTCTTCCCTCCCAGCTCTCCATAGATGGCACCATTTCCACTGACCCACTTACCATATCAAACTGTCTAAACACCACCTTCACATATCTTAGCACTGTTCTCCCCAGTTGTTTCTTTGACCCTGTGCCTGAATCCCAACCCTCAACCCTGCAGAGCCCTCATTTCCTCCTGTGCAAAATATCTACCCATGAAGCCCATCCATATCTGCAAAAAGCACTAAACAGCAATAACCCTAGCAAAGACCCCCTGGAAGCTAGGCTCCTTTGGCTAGTCCTCAGTGAGATCCTAGTCCCTCTAATGGACCTACTCAACAGATTCCTTTGTCTGGGGCAATTCCCCAGTGCCTGGAAGACTGCCATCATTACCCCCATTCATAAAAGTGGTGAAAAATCCTCCCCTGTAACTATAGACCCATCTCCATTCTCCCCCCCACAAAAGCTTTAGAAAAAGTGGTCACTACACAGCTCACTGAATACCTAGCCAAGCATGGCATATTATGCTCAGAGCAGCATGGCTTCCATTCAGGCCATAGCACTACCACAGCCCTCCTAGAATTCACCAACTTCCTACACTCCTCCCTAGACTCTGAAAGCATTGCTGGAGCTGTGTTCATAGACCTTTCCAAGGCCTTTGACATGGTCTGCCGTCCACTCCTTCCTGACTCCCTCAACCAACTTGGCTTCTCCATAGGCCCCCTGGCATGGTGTGCCAGTTGCCTCTCCACCCAGTCCCAATGCATCAAAATAAATGGGACCCTATCCAACACACTACCTGACCGCTCTGGGGTGCCCCAGGGCTCCATCCTGAATCCACTACTCTTCACCCTCCTCCTAAACACCTTGCCAAAGGCCTGCTATGAAAAAATCCCACTGTATGAGGATAATGCAGTGCTCTATGCCTCACATAATAAACCTATTCCCCTCCAGGACTCCTCTAACGTGCCTTCTTCCAGGCCGAAATATGGTTCAAGCACCGTAGACTAGTCATAAACCTAAAAAAGATGAAATCGATGATTTTCTCCCATCACCAAAACAAAGCAAAAAGTGCACCTCTCCTAATCCTCCCCAGCACCCAGCACCCCATTGAAAAGGTATCCATCTACAAATATCTTGGGTTTACCCTCGACTCTGCCCTTACCTTCCATGACCACATAAACACCTTAGCGGCTGCTGCAAACACTCAGGTTGGACTCCTTTACCAGCACAAGGACTGCTTCCCTCCTGATGCCCTTAGGCTTGCCATTACTTCCTCTATACTGTCCCTAGTGGACTATGGGCTCCCAGTGTATGGGGCAACAGATAATTCCACACTCCAGAAAATTCAAATCTCCCTCAACAAGGCCTGCAGGCTCCTAACTGGTGCCCCTAGGCTCACCCACACCTGCTTCCTCTATTCCACTGCCAATCTCCTCAACTTCGATGAAAGACTTCACTACCACACCTGCCTACTGACCAAGAAAATTCTGCTTGGTCATTCCACTCCTGTGATCACCGCCTCGCTTTCTAACTTGCCACCCCCTCTATCTCCACCTGCAACTCAGACAAAGCTATACTGGTAGTACCCAGGTTAAAAACCTCCCTTGCCCAGAGATCCTTTCACTAAAGGGCCCTTGTCTGGTTTAATGCATTCTCAGCCACAATCACCAGCACACCCAAGATTTCTCCTTTCAAAGTCACTCTCTGCAACCACCTCCTCAATGTCTGCTCCTGTAACTGCAGCTAGCCTGCACTCTCATGCCCTCTAGGGCCCAAACCTCTGACAAAGTCTTTTGTGGACTGTCACCACTTACAACAATGTCTAATCCATCTCTGGCTCACAAATAAGATGGCTTATACTGTAATGGATGCTCTCTCATGGAAACAATGTTTTGCTGTGCTTATGTAAATATCTGTATCCAAAACTGTATCTAATGTTTGTAAACAATGTCTGTAACCTAGACATGATGGCTATTCCATTGTAACTGTACCCTATCTGTTTTTTTCTGTCCTCCATGTGACGGGGTACCTTTGTAAATGAGCCGATTGCTCAAAGGTTGTAAATCCGATACGTCAAATAAATAAATAAATATATTCACTGGCTAGCAGGTGAGTGGGGATATGACAGAAAACTTCAAGTTCCTGATAGGAATAAGCAAGGTGAGTTGTGGGAAACTATTTTGCAGGAATACAGTTTTTTTACTCTATCAGAGCTGTATTATGAGCCAGAAGTGGAAGCTGGGATACAGTATTAGCCTGTATTACCTATTTTAATTGCAGCATTACCTTTTTACTGAATAAATCTGATGCATTGAGACAGGTTCAAATGGGATCCCTATATTTCCTGGCTAGGACCGCTCCACGGGTGGAGTTGTAGTCTTTTGTGGACCACTGCCTACCTAGGCAGTATCTAGTAATGTGGGACATATTTTTAGCTGATCAAGATGTGTTTTAACTGATTTGGAAGCAGAACTGTGTACTGAAGTGTTGGTGACCTCTGGAAGTTGCTTCTGGGTCACCTGATATAAAATAAATTGCCCCAGTGAGCAGGCATTTGTACTCTATCAGAGCTATACTGTGAGCCAGACGTGGAAACTGGGCAACAGTACTAGTCTGTATTACCTATTTTAATTGCAGAATTACCTTTTTACTGAATAATTCAGATGCATTAAGACAGGTTTAGATGGGGTCCTTGTACTTCCTTGCTAGAACTGCTCTGTGGGTGGAGTTGTAGTCCTCAAAGTAGCCCCTGGCGAACTATGACATATAGTGCACCAAGCACTTTGGACCACAGCCTACTCAGGCTGCATCTAGTATTGTGGGATGCATTTTTAGCTGAGCAAGAGGTGTTTTAATTGATTTGGAAGCAGAACTGTGTACTGGAGTGTTGGTGACCTCTGGAAATTACTTGCAGATCACCTGATATGAAATAAGTCACCAGGGCGGGGTGAGCATGCGGCACTGTGTGCAGAGATGTGCGCTGAGACAAGTGCATTTGGCGCGTTTACAGCAAGATCCAAGGGAGAAAAGGGAGCAGAATATTGTAAGTAGACTCAAATTTAATGTTGGCACTGTACTGCCTTTAGTATTACTATAACAGCACTGGGCTGTACCCTAGGTTAAACACAGTTAGATCACCTGCCACACTAGTTCGCCAACACCCTTGCCTGAACCTCTTTGGGTCTGTACCATCTAGTAAATAGAAAGAAAATTGTTTTTTCTTTATTGACACGTGTAAGAATTCTACTGTAGCTTGTAACACCCACACTTTTGGAAACACTCCAGTATGATCTGGAGGTCTGGAAGGTCCTGGAAGAGGGTCCCAGAGGAGGGAGGTCACAGGTGGGGAGTAGAGGTGATGGTCGAGCTGGCACTTTTGAGAGATGTCCTGGTCTACCGGAGCAAATTAATAGAATCTAAAAAAAAAAACAGTTGAAGAGGGACGTCGAAATTAGGTCAGAAATTAAAACTTGCGAAATAGTTCGGCATAGGATAGATATATTTATTGGCAATCCCCATTAATGCATATAAGTAACTAATAGGTTGTGGTTTGAAAGTACAAGCTTTTGTGAAGGAGGGAGCTGATTAAGAAAATATTAGCTACAAGAGGAACTGAATGCATCTTATCCTTGAGTATAGTATGCCTTATTTTAAGGATTCCAGAAATTAAACATTTTTAATGCGTTTTTAACAAATCACATTTTTTATGGGGCAGGGTTGGTGATATGAACTTTAGAAAATGGGCAAGACAATCAAAGCCTTCTGATTGGCTAGGACACCCCTCTAAGCTGGCGGGTATTTTTCAGTAGATCCCGCTTACAAAAAAGTGCCAATTTGGGATTCACCATCACTAAGGGTATTCTTAGGCACCTTGAATTTTCAAACGTTCCAGCCACCATGTTTCCCACTTGCTAAGAGCCCAAAAGTAGCTGTTGGGCCTATCTCTCTGCTTCTCCTATGCCAAACCCAATAAATAAATAAATAATCAAATACATCAGCAGCACTAAGGAAAACAAGCAGCTGAGCTGCAAAAGTGTAAAATCCAGAGTAGTAGTTCTGATACCACCACCATGGAGCATCAGAGGAGCAACACTTTATTTGTTTTCCATACGGCAGACAGACATCCATCTGCAGTATGGGAAATGAAGAAAGTGCCACTGCTCTGATGCATAGTAGCATCACTGATCCTCCTCGGTCCACACATAAATCATCCCCATGACATCAACTAACAGTTTTCACTGACTTCTTTTTAATTGACATAATTTCCCAGTCTCACCTGCAGAGCAAAGAACTGACTGCCACTGCACTCACTCTCTCAACAGCTTCTTCTCCAAATGTAAAGGGTTCCTCGCCCGACTCTCCTTAGACACTCTTTCTCTCACCTTGTCCCAATCGCGATGGCAACAGCTCCCAATAAAAAAAAAATCGAGCAACAATGACTGCCACCAGCTTGGGGTTCACGATTAGATGGGGGGGTGTGCCTACATATTGAAGCTGACTGGGGAAAAAAAAAACATTCAGGCACAAGTCCGCTAGCCTTCAAACATAGAAATGGGATCTTCAATCACACTGCCATCCTGCTCCACCTGGCACAACCTGCACATCAGCAGGTTCGTTTTTTGTAGTCTGTGTTACAAACTACAGAGTCTCCAGCAGGACAAAACCTGTGGGGGCAAAGGAACTAATTTATTACAAAACTTACTTTAAATAATTGTTTTACTAACTTGTTTTTTACTAAACTTATTTTTTCTTCACACTGCCCATTTTCTAAGTGCAATAATACCCTCCAGGGCCAGTGGCATTGGGGAATACCAGACCTTCCAGGGGCTATAAGGCCCTCCGCCTGAGGTATCAGGCCTCATTACACCCCTGGGTGGACCAGTATTCCCATACTACCCACCCTCTCAGGTATTATTGCTTACATAAGTCCCAATATAATATGGAAAGAATAGCATAATACTGTCAGTAAATGGACACATTTATCTGCATATCCAGTTGAGTTCTTGTATGGTGATGTGTGTCTAATGTTATAATGTGTAAGTGTAAATAGATGATGTACCCAAAGGGCTACTACACTGGAGCCCAGTTAAAGGCATACCCGACAGACCTGTGAAATCAATATATTTATGGTGCACGGAATTACTGTGTTTCTTTTACTATAGGCTTTGGGAAGCCAAGAAGGGTGCTGAACCTGTAAGTATCCTTCCCCAGTAGAAGTTGTTTTACAAATATGGGTTCGAATTCTGAAAATGATCCCTCCATACTGGCCTTTTAGTTTTCCCTGTTGGTGCTTCTGATTTACAAAGCCCTGTTAGGGACATTTAAAGGCACTTATCATGTCAATAAGGTGAATCCTAAAACAAGTATCTTTGCACAGCCCTGTTAGGGACCTTTTTCTTCAAAATTTGGGGTCAGAATTGCAAAAAATAAATTGTTTAACAAGCAGCCAACGTTCAGCATTGACAAATGCTTGTTTTGCCAACTACTTGCAAAAAATAATCCAATGGAATCCTTGCATTATGCAGACAGAGCATGTTTACTGGCAAGGCTAGCAGTGTAGGTCAATGAGAAACTGTAAGTCTGTTTTAAGAATTTCATAAAGAAGTAAAACTTTCCTCTACTATAATATTGTAGATGAATTAAAAATATGTGATTTTTCATAATCTTTGATCTTTTGTTATGATTAAGCCAGTGTTATTTTCTTCCAACCAGACTTTACTCAGGGAGAAGAAAACAAAAGCCAATTACTGTTTTTTTTTTCATGTATACACATACATATTGACCACAATAGTGCAAACATTTAAAGGAAATGTTTGTTGCTGAAAAAAACCAAGTATTTGCCAATGCCGAATGTTTGCTTGCCGGTATTAGCATTGGAAATGCAGGAGTTAGATAGATGCAGAATAGGAATGGCAGTGAAGTCCTGAAGTTCACACCAACCCCACCTCCATTCTGTAGAGATGGACAGGCATTGGGGCAAGTGATTGGGTCATCAGCCATGATGGTCATGCCATGTCACCTCACCGTATTCTGCAGACACCGACACATGTTCAGGTGTGCCTTAAGGTGTTTGGCTTTACAGTCACCCCATTATATAAGGACATATGCTGAAAAGGGTGCAGCATAGGAGAATGGGGTGAAGTCTGGGGATGAAGCATCTAAGGTACACCTCGATGCCTGTCAGTGGCTGGAGGTGGGGTTGGGATGGCATGAGCAGTACAGTCAGCAATCCAAAGGCACACTCCAATGACTATCAGTCTGTACAGGGTAGGACGTTATAGTTAGAAACCTTAACGCCTCAGGCATTCGTTGCCATTCACACTACAAATTTTTAATATGTTTTTTTTGTGACCCCACCTCATGAAAGCATGTGGGACCTCTTCTCCTGAAGAGTGGCAGCGTGATTATGTCAATGTGCCCCAGACATTGACTTCCAACAGCGACAGTGCCATTCTGCGCCACATGTACGAAAACACAGATCGGGCAGAATGTGAAGAATGACAGCTGTACCATCCACAGGGAGGTGTGAAGAGATGGCAATGTTGAAAATCTATACTAGGAATATTAAAAATGCTCACACATCTGAGAACACATGGAAACTGTACAACGCTTGTGCATTACACAGTCATTTTATGGATGTTCGTCACCAAATTTTCAACATTGGCATTTTAGGACATCTGCTGATGGGCAGTGTCACTGTGATTTTCTCAGTGTGCCCCAAACACCAATTTCCCACAGCAACCATGCTATTCTGCCCTGCAAGTGCAAAAACACATTTTGGCCAGGATGTGAAAAATGACAGCTGTACTGTTCATAAGGAGGTGCGGAAAAATGGCAGTGTTGAAAATCTGGAGTGAAAATATTGCAAATTCGCAACGTTGCGAGAGTGTGTAGAAACTGCGCAATGCACACTCGTAACACACTCATTTTATGGACTTTCTTCACCAAATTTTCAATATAGACATTTGAGGACCTCTGCTCATGAACAGTGTCACTGTGATTTTCTCAGTGGATCCCGAACACTAATTTCCCACAGCGACCGTACTATTGTGCGCTGGAAGTGCGAAAACACATTGCGGCCTGGATGTGAAAAATGACAGCTATACTTTTCATAAGGAGGTGCAGAAAAATGGCAATGTTGAAAATCTGGAGTGAAAATATTGCAATTTTGTGAAGTTACGAGCATGTGTAGCAATTGCGCATCGCATGCTCGTAAACAGTAATTTTTTTGATTTTACCCACCAAATTGGCAACATACACTTTTTGAGAGCCCACCTCATGAACACTGGCATTGTCGTTTCATTACTCAGTCCCGTAAGGTGATTCTATGCAGTGACCATGAAATCACCTTTCAGGACCTAATAACGCCACAACAGTGGCTGAATTCTCAAGGAAGGGTCCCAAAAACTCCAAGTTGAAAATTTGGTACCAAAATTCCAAAAAATGCCTGAGATATGCACCAAAGTCGAAAAAACCCTATTTATGCCCTTATACAGCTTACCGGCATTTATTCAGTTTGCGGTTGGCTTTGAAGAGTACAGACATGTCACTGGTCCACCGAAGATCGTCGCACCAGCCTCCGGAGGTAAGTAAGGGGTGGGGGAGTGTGAGGAAGTGGGGCACGCAGTGGGTGGGCAGGGGTTGTGGGAGGGAGCAGGGAGACCATGAGGGACTGTTTTCTTTTTTTACAGGTAAAAATTAAAGACATCGCAGGACGTTTTTTTCTTACAGGGCCATTTGGCATGCTGGGGTGGGCTCCCAGTGTGCCAACTGACTGTTTGTTGGGGGGCCAGCTGTAGCCGATGGGGGATTGGACACCCACATAGGCACAACTCTACCGCTATTCATTCTCAGGGGGAATGTATGCCGACGGGGAGTGGGCTCCCCCATCAGCACATCAAACAGGGAGGGGGGATATAATGCCGATGGGGAGTGGACTCCCCCATCAGCAAGTAAACTCGCTCTGGGAATTCAAGCTGTCAGGGACTGGGGCCCCCGTCGGCAAAAACACGCTGTTGTTGGGGTAGGGACATGCTGCCGAGGAGGATTGGGCACCCCCTCAGCACTGGAGCCAGATTTATTTTGTTTGTGAACGTGGCGGCAAGCCATCACCATGTTCACAAACAATATTACAGTAGCAGTGTTCCGCTCAACATTGCAGTGAACCGCTGACGCTGCAATGACGAGGTGGCCCCTGATTCCTGCGATGAAAATGTTACAAGTTGGTGGCACTTCTGGAAGCCAGTGTCATCAGCACACTGTGCCTCTGTTGGTGCACTGCTGCCAAGCCCCCAAATGCAATCTCCCCTTAGGCTGCCACACTGCCACGCCTCCATAGCCCACTTCTCTCCTAAGCTGTCACATAATGTTTCCTGTGCATGTGCACAAGCATTTGTCAATGCTGAATGTTGATTGTGTTGGTCTGCTGAGGTCGCTCAGTGGCCTCTGTCACTGGCTCAGTCTGTTTGTCCCAGTGCTGCAGGCTGCTCTTTTGTACGGGGCTGCTGCCTGCATTGGCACCTTGTTCTGCCTAGGAAGAAATCCGCAGCTGTCCCGACAGAGCTCCATTGAGGTGGCTCACTCCCCCTCTCTCACTCGCTCATTCTGTTTCTCCTGGTTCTGCAGGCTGCCCTTTTGTAGTGGGCTCCTGCCTGTGTTGGTGGCTTTTTCTGCCCACAAAGAAATCCACAGCTGTCCTGACACAGCTCCGTCGAGGTCACTCACTCTCCCTGTCTCACTCACTCACTCCTTCTGGTTCTCCCAGCACTGCAGGCTACCCTTTTGTACTAGGTAGCTGCCTCTGTTGGTGCCTTTTTCTGCCCACAAAGAAATCTGCAGCAATCCCGACAAAGCTCCGTTGAGCTCACTCACTCTCCTTCGCTCACTCATTCCGTTTCTGCCACCACTGCAGGTTGCCCTTTTCTACTGGGCTCCTGCCTGCGTTGCTGCCTTCTTAAGCCCACACAGAAACTTGCAGCAGTTACAATACAGCTCCCCTGAGCTCGCTCACTCGCTCATTCTGGTTTTCCTACCACTGCAGAGTGCCCTTTTGTACTCTGCCCCTGGGTGCATTACTGCCTTTTTCTGCCCACAAACAAATCTGCAGCAGTCCCAACAGAGCTCCGTTGAGCTCAGTGATGCCCCTTCCCTTACTTGCTTGTTTTGTGTCTCCTGGCACTGCAGGCTGCCCTTTTGTACTGGGCTCCTGCCTGCATTGGTGGCTTTTTCTGGCCAGAAAGAAATCTGAAAGAGTCCCGACACAGCTCCATTGAGCTTGCTCACTCCATCTCTGTCACTCAAGCATTCTGTTTCTGCTGGCCAGCAAGCTGGCCTTTTGTACTGGGCTCCTGCCTGTGTTGCTGCATTTTCTGCCCACAAAGAAATCTGCAGCAGTCACAACAGAGCTCCGTTGAGCTCTCTCACTACCGCTCTGTCACTTGCTCGTTCTGTTTCTCTTGGCGCTGCAGACTGCGCTTTTGTATGGGGCTTCTGGCTGCATTGGCACCTTTGTCTGTCCATAAAGAAATCCACAGCTATCCTGACAGAGCTCCATTGAGGTCGCTCAGTCTCCCTCTCTCTCATGTTCTCATTCTGTTTGTCCTGGTGCTGCAAGCTGCACTTTTGTATGGGGCTCCTGCCTGCATTGGTGCCTTTTTCTGCCCACAAAGAAATCCACAGTAGTCCTGATAGAGCTCCGTTGAGCTCACTAAGTCCCCCTGACTCACTCGCTTGTACCCTTTCTCCCACCGCTGCAGGCTGGCCTATTGTACTGAGCCCCTGCCTGCACTGATGCCTTTATCTATCCACAAAGAAATCCACAGCAGTCCTGACAGCACTTCGGTGAGTTCACTCACTCCCATTCCCTCAGTCGCTCTCTCGTTGTGTTTCTCCCAGTGCTGCAGGCTGCCCTTTTGTACTGGGCTCTTGTGTTGGGGCCTTTGTCTGCCCACAAACAAATCTGCAGCAGTCCCGACAGAGCTCAGTTGAGCTCGGTCACTCACCTCTCTCACTCGTCGATCTTAATCTATCCCAAACACTGATTTCCCAGAGTGACCATGCTATTCTCCGGCAGGAGTGCAAAAACATATTTTAGCCAGGATGTGAAAAATGACAGCTGTAGTGTTCATAAGGAGGTGTGAAAAAATGCCACTGTTGAAAACGTGGCGTGACAATACTACAGATTTGCGAAGTTACAAGGGTGCATGGAAACAATTCAATGCACGCTTATAACATAGTCATTTTATGGAGTTTCGTCACCAAATTTTCAACATAGGGATTTTAAGACCTCTGCTGATGAACAGTGCCACTGTCATTTTCTTAATCTGTCCCGAACACTGGTTTCCCACAATGACCACGTTATTCTGCACTGGAACTGTGAAAACACATTTTGGTCAGGATGTGAAAAATGACAGCTGTATTGCTTAAGAGGAGGTGTGAAAAAATGCCACTGTTGAAAATCTGGTGTGACAATATTACAAATCTGCGAAGTTACAAGGGTGCATGTAAAGTGCGTAACGCACACTTGTAACACTGTCAATTGATGGGCTATCATCACCAAATTTTCAACATAGGCATTTTAGGACCTCTGCTCATGAACAGTATCATTGTCATTCTCTTAATCTGTTCCGAACAGTGATTTCCCACAGCGACCGTGCTATTCTGCGCCGGATGTGTGAAAGCACATTTTGGCCAGGATGGGAAAAATGACAGCTGTTCTGTTCATAAGTAGGTCTGGGAAAATGGCAATGTTGAAAATCTGGGTGAAAACAGTATAAATTCGGCGAGTATTCTGGCGTGCGTGTAACTTCATAGCGCATTTCGTAACACAGTCATTTTTGGAGTATCGTTACCAAATTTTCAACATAGGCATTTTAGGACCTCTGCTCATAACCAGTATCATTGTCATTTTCTTAATCTGTCCTGAACACTAATTTCCCACAGCATCTGCGCTATTCTGTGCCAGAAGTGCAGAAACACATTTCAGCCAGGATGTGAACAATGACAGCTGTACAGCTCACAAGGAGGTGTGACAAAATGCCAATGTTGAAAATCTGGCATGAAAATATTGCAAATTCGTGAAGTTATGAGCATGCATAGCAACTGCCACCGCACACTCATAAAACAGTCGTTTTTTGGATTTTTCCAACCAAATTTACAACATAGGCTTTTTGAGAGCCCACCTCATGAACAGTGGCACTGTCATTTCATTAATCAGACCTGAAGGGTGATTCCGCAGTGACTGCAAAACCACCTTTGGGCCGATTAACTCCATGACAGTTCAAGAATTCATGAGGAGGGATATAAAACTCATGTTAATTTGATAACATCCAAAATGCCGAGATATGCACTAAAGTTGAAAAACCCTATTCATTACATTATACAGCTTACCGGCATTTCCTCAGTTCGTGGTCGGCTTTGAAGAGTGTAGACATGTTCCTGGTCCACGAAGATCATCGCTGAGCTCCAGATGTAAGTATGGGGTGAGGAGGGGTCGGGGGAGGCTGGATGCACAGTGGGTGGAGTGCGGGTTGTGGGGGTAGGGAGACAACGAGGGACCATTTCCTTTCTTTCACAGTACAACAAAACAAGAAACGTTGCAGGACTACTTTCAATGTTACAGGGGCATGTGGCATGCTGGGGTGGACTCCCAGCATGCCACCGAAATCTCTTTGGGAGGACAGCTGTAGCCGATGGGGGATTGGGCATCCCCATCAGCAAACAACAAAAGGGGGGAGATTTCTTTCTGCCGACGGGGATTGGGCACCCTGTCGGCAAACAACAAAAGGAGGGGGGGATTCCTTTCTACCAACAGGGATTGGGCACCCCATCAGCACACAATTAAATGGGGGGGTGTTACATTATGCCAATGGGGAGTGGGCTCCTCCATCTGCAAATAAACATGGGAGGTTAGATATTGTTTGTGAATACGGCGGCAAGCTGCCGCCATGTTCACAAACAATATCAGAGATCCTACATTCCGCCCTGCAATGACGGGTCGCTCCCTCATTGCAGCAGATGGCTGACAGTGCAATGATGAAGCGGCCCCTGATTGCAGCGGCTGATTTTTTTAGAAAGTTATGGCACGCTGGCTGAACTAGTGTCAGCAGCAGCGTGCCACAGCATTGGGGGAAGTGGGACAAGCCTTTGCAGGCTGTGGGGGCATTGGGCACAACAGTGCCATGCCTCCACACCCTGCTTCTGGAGAAAGCTGACGCAACATGTTTCTTGCGCATGCATGCAATCAACATAAAAATGACTAATTTCATTTCTTTTTTAAAAAACATTAGGTTCCTCAGTAGTTGGAACTTTCTGTCACCGCAATAACAACATTCTGTTGAATTCTTTCTTACTAGCAGTGTGAAAGCGAAGGTAAAAACCAACTTGTTTTACTGCAGAAACAAATATTTTATCATATAACTAGAAAGTACAATAATTACTAACACACTACAGAATAAATGAAATAGCCACACCAACTTTTAGGACTTTACCTGGTCTATTCCATTATCCTAATCAGTTTTATTTTCTTGTGTTGTGATTTCACTAATCAGCAGATTGCCTTTAACCTTATTAATAGACCAGACATAGATGCATAGATACATAGATGTTGATGGCAGCTAAGGGCATTTGGCCCACCTAGTCTGCCCATTTGTGCATGTAACTGTGCTTATTCAAGCTTCTCTAGGACTAGTGTGTCCCCTACTCCCAACTACCAGGATCCCCTGATGCCTATCACATGCATTCTTAAATCCTGTAATCATTTCTGTCCACCCCCCCCCGGCTCTTCCACCAGGGCGTTCCATTTGTCCACTACTCTTTCCATGAAGAAGTACTTCCTCATGTTCCCCCTGAACCTCCATCCATCTAGTTTCATCCCAAGTCCCCCTAGTCCTACAGCAACTTGTGCTCCTACAGTATGTCCAGAAGTGCATCTTGATAATTCTGCAAGTGGCAGCATCTCTGCTGCATCGTTCTGCAAAAGTTCAAAAAACAAGAAATTTTAAAGCCCTTGTGTTGAAAGAAATTTTTTGTTTCACAGGTTTCAAAAGGGAGTCCATATAAGTAACAGTATTTAAAGTTATTATCACAGTTGAGCCTATTTGATGATTTGAAACCAGAGCAGTAATAGATGCTGTATCATAACTTTGTGTTTGCCCCTGCGCCAAGTAGTTCGGAATGCTTTTATTAGCAAGCAAGAAAGTTTTTATTTATATAAGGTGCCCTTCCAAAGCTCAGGGTGCCTTCACACTTATAACATTAAAATAACCATACATCATAAAACATATAAAACATTCTAAAACAACCATATCACTTTGAACTCAAAATATCCCTGAAAAGGCCTGGTTAAACAAGTATGTCTTCAGACAGTTTTTTATAATTTTTAAATATTACTGGTACTGTATGCCCTTTTTAGTTATTTGCAGACCCAAGAGTCAAACATTTCACTCCCTTAGGTTATCCAGTCTTTTAGTTTTAGGATTCATGGTAACTTGCTCTCCAATTACCACATCTCTTGCCACTTGGAGAGACTTAAGAGCATTATTCAAAGCTATCAAGTCCTACTAATTTTGAAGTATTCATTCTGAGCTGGTCTTCACACTCTTGGCAATGAGGCTTACCAATAAAAGGCAGACCAGGTTGTTACAAGGCCCCTCCAGAAATTAAAGAGGGGGCGGGGCAGGGAGGAAGAGGGGGAGGTGATAGTGACATCACCCAGGGAGGGCAGGCAGACCTAGGGCAAAATCATATGACAGGTTGCCCAGGGTCTCAGGTGATTGGCTGGGGGGGTTGGACCAACAGGGGTCCTGATTTGGGGATTGTTAAGGGATACCTAAGGGCAGATCACCCCTAGCTAACCCTCTTTTGCTGGAAATTAAGGTGATCCTGTTTTCAGCACATTGTTGTCAAAAGGAATAGATAGGGCATGTGGGCTGGCTAGGCCGCAGCAGGCCATGCAGTCTAATTGATTTGAATAATTGTAGTTACATTGTGGTAAGCCTGGATTACAGTTTGTTTTGAAGATATAGGTAGCATTATGAGGGCGCATAGCTGGGCCGCAGCAGGCCATGTGGGCAAATTGTTTGAAGGTAGTGGTGGCCCTGTGATTCCATTTTCTTTTTGTTCTGTTCTTGTTCTCTGGGAAAGCCTACCCCTGTGGAGATGGTTAGGTACCACCCTTTATGGGATATTCTGCTCAAGGCCTTGTGGTGGTCCTTGACCTCTCGTCACCCGTGTTGTCGAGCAGTAGTCCAGAGACCCTGGTATCGGCCTATAATACAGCTGTTACAATGACTCTGGATTCTATTGCTCCTGATCGTGTGCACCCCCTATCCCTTCACCCCAAGTCCCCCTGGTTTGATGGGACATTGAGGGAGATGCGGAGACAGGGGTGAAGGTTAGAGCGGTGCTGGCTCAAGTCCGCCCTTGAAGCCGACCACCTTAGACTGATGGTCCATTATTCTGTCTATCAATCAGCAATCACCCATAAGAAGGCAGAATTCCTGTCCAGGGAGATTGCAGTTGCTCGGAATAGACTGGCTCAGCTTTTTTGAACTGTAGACAGACTGTACAACCCAGCCTGTCTGCAAGTTAGAAAAGCCGTTTCACAATTAGAGTGTGAGGAGCTTGCTCATTTCTTTACAACTAAGGTGGCCGACATCAGGGCGGATCTGCATCCATCAATCTCTAAGGGTGATGCTGTTGAACAGTGTGAGTTCACAGTACCTCAGTTTTCTTGGGGTTCCTTCAGTCGACCTGATTTCATGGATGTCATGAGGATTATCCATAGTGTGTGCCCTACAAGCTGCAGTTTGGATCCTGGACCAACCTCCCTAATTTTGGGTTGCAGTCATGTCATCAGTCCAGTCCTTGTGTGAATAGTCTGGTGCTCCTTGGAGTCAAGTGAGTTCCCTAGCTCCCTGAAAGAGGCGGTGGTGACACCTCTCTTGAAAAAAGTTACCTTGGACCCAGACTGTTTCACAAACTACAGACCTATCTCAAACCTTCACTTTATTGGGAAGGTGATTGAGAAGATAGTGGCAGCCCAATTGGAAGACCATTTAACCATCCATGATATCTACAAATTCTTCCAATCTGGTTTACGTAAAAGACATAGCACCGAGACTGTGCTGGTTCGGGTGCTTAATGATCTTCTGAGGGCGAGAGATCAGAAGAGGCATTCAATCTTGGTTCTCCTTGATCTCTCATCAGCCTTTGACACTGTGGATCACTTGGTGTTGATAGTACACTTGAGGCAGATTTGTGGAATATTGGGAACCATCCTTCAATGGTTTACCTCATGCCTCACTGGGAGATCACAAAGAGTTGTGTCTAGGTTTTTTTCCTCAAACCCAACTTCTTTGTTGTGTGGGGTGCCTTAGGGTTCAGTGCTATCTCCCATGCTATTCACAGTGTATATGCTGCCCCTCTGAGACATTATAAGATGGTATGGGCTGAGGTTTCACTGCTATGCAGATGATACCCAGCTGTATCTGTCTTTTGCACCCGACCAGGATGGAGTTCTGTTGGTGTTTCATAACTGTCTGAAAGAAATCCAGGATTGAATGGATTCTAGTTGGTTGCAGTTGAACTCAGAAAAGACAGAGGTTTTGGTTGTGGACCCGGGTCATCAGATAGAGGGGTCATTTGTTGATACGCCCTCAGGAATTTTCCTTGGTGTCATTTCACTTCTAACCTCTGAACAGGTGCATAACCTGCTGGTTATCTTGGATGACAGGCTGACACTGCAGTCACTAGTGTCAGCAGTCATCAAGACTTCCTTTTACCATCTTAGGACTATCACCAGAGTTAAGCATCTTATTCCGTCTGATGCCTTACCAACGTTGGTCCTTGCCTTTGTGTCCTCATGTCTGGACTACTGCAACTCCCTGTACGTTGGGCTTTCTGGGGTTGAAATCCGTCACCTACAGCTAGTACAGAATGCAGCAGCCTGGGTTTTGACTGGGACAAGTAGGTCCTGTCATATTACCCAGGTGCTGCGTGAACTACACTGGCTACCTATACGGTGGTGGATCACTTTCAAAATCAGTTTATTGACTTTTAAAGCCCTTCATGGTCAGTGTCCGGCCTATCTGAAATAATTTCTGGTCCCCTACTGTCCTGGCCGATCACTCTGCTCGGCCAATGAGGGGTTGCTTGAGATTCCAAGAGTCAGACTTAAATCATCAGTCTATAGAGCATTTTCTTATGCTGCACCCACTCTTTCGAATTCTCTACCCCACCGGTTACGGGAGTGCACCTCCTTGGAGGAATTTAAGAGGGGTCTGAAAACCCACTTTTGGCAAATGGCCTTTCTGGATGGCTGACTGTACTGAAGTTATTAACTATGTTGTGGTTTTATCTGTGTTTATTATTGAATTTTAATGTTTGATTCTACTGTTTTAATATGTACAGCGCCTTGAAAAAATGAATGGAGCTTTATAAATAAACTTACTACCATTATTATTATTATTATTATTATTATTATTATTGTTGCCTGGTGTTTGCGGTTTGTTTTTAAGAAGTACAGTGAAGCCCACCTGGATGAAGCGCAGCACTGCAGAATTCTGCAGTAGAGTTACTGCAACAAACAATGCAGTTTCAATGGGAGTAAATCCCTTTTTTCATGCAGTAAACCTGTGACACTGCGCTTCATCCTGGTGGGCATCACTGATGGCAGCTTGCCGTGGGTGGCAGGGGTAAAAAATGAGTATCCTCTTTAAGACTCTCACAGGGGAACAGATGTTTTTATTGGCCATAAGCAGGGCATTTGTGAGTAATTTTGGCCAGATGAAGAGAAAAGAAAAGTGCTGAGTGGCTATGGCCAGGATAGGGTCAGAGGGTATCCTCAGGGAGGTTTTTCAACCCGACCAGTCAGGGCGTGTGAGCGAGAGCAGCCACCAGTGCAGTGGAGTATTGCTATGTTGACAATGGTTCAGCTGGCATTTGTTCAAGCTGGGGGTAGTTGAGGGAACACTCGAGGAGAAGCCTCAGTGCAGGAATGCATCCCTAGGCTGTGGCACCTGGCTGCAAAGTTGTTTTTTGTGGGCTGCCATCTGGGTGGTTTGGTTCCAGGGAGGGGAAGGGAGAGCAAGCAATTGGCAGTAGGCCAGTTCTGAAGGGCAATGAGTGAGTACAGGGCTGGCAGGGCTAGTGTGTTTTTGGTTGGTTCAGCCACCGGGAAGGCTGCGGCTGCACAGGGGATGGCAGGCCAGCACCTGTGTTTTTGTGGTGAAGTGGAGGAGTGGGAGCATCAGGGGACAGGCTGGAATTGGGCCTGCCCTATGCAGGGGCCAAGAACAAAGGGGAGTCGGAGAAGCGTGTAGGGCATGCTATGTCTTTGTCAATACAGAATGGATTGATTGATTGATTTGATTTATTTGCTTTCTCCTTGAATAAACATTGAGGTATATGGAGAAAATGGACCAAAGGCTGGTGAAAGCATTTAAAACTGCATAGCTTTGGCAAGTTTTATCATTCATCACAAGGTGGGAGAGTGAGAGTGTGGGGAGCATACTTTATCCTGTCCTTTTTCTACCTTAATTCTTAGGCTGTCTCTCACTAAAATGGCACACAGTTCTATGGTTATTTGTGATACAATACCCTCATTCCTTTTGAATCCCCTGGATAAGAAGGACCAAAAAAACAACATTAAGTCAGGTGTCTTTCTGCACCAAAGCAGAAAAGAAAGCTGTCCCGCTTCCTGTTGTCGGCACATTTCTTGGTGCCCAGGCTGAATGACAAGGCCATGGGAGACCTCAGGTGGAACACTGGGGGACAAAGGACCATGTGTGCCATGGGGGGCAGAAAAGCACCAGCAATCCTGGGAGGTTTTTTGATATTGGCTAAAGGGAGCAAGCATTATGGGACAACTATAGGAGGAGTTTATTACAATTCATCAGAGGAGTCTTTATCAGTGGTATTTGAGGCAGTTTGGGGAGAAAAGGCTCTGAACCATACGGTAGCAGTTGGGGGGGCCTTTCAGATATGGTGATGGAAAATCCCAGCTCATGTGGGCTACACATGTGGTGAACCAAAGTGGGAAAAGGTGCTGTCTGTGATTTGTTCAGGCGGGGGGTTCTTGGTGGAGCAAGGAGTAATCGGCGGGGCTGGGAAAATTGGGAGAGGGCCACCCAGTCAAGGCCCATGACAGAGTCTGGGACAGGGCTGGGCCCAGAAAAAAAAAAAGAAGGAAGAAAAGAAAAGAGAAGGATCACTGGACAAGCAGGCCAGGACATTGTCAAAGAGAGGGGGACGCTCATGTCAGGAGGTAAGTGGGTACGGGGGAGGTCCGACTCCCCACAAAAAACAAAAACAAAACATGAATACTAATAACAGTGGCCAGCAAGGGCTTGCAGGGATGGGCAGTGATCATTGTTTGACGTATATTACTTCTGGCCATTAATATCTTCACAGAGATGGCTTCTAGGAAGGTACAGATGTCAAACAAGAAAATGATGGAGGAGGCGGGAAGGTTGACGGGCCAGATGTCGGAGTTGATGGTGGCAGCAAAGAAGAGAGGGGAAGAGGAAGAGGTGCTGGGGATGTGGAAGGAGTGGGAGGAGCACCCAGAAAGGGGGCAGCCTAAGAAGAGGCCAAGGCAAGCGGGAGCCAACCAAGCACCCACCCCGGAGTCATGGCCGAAGCCAGAACTGGACAAAGAGGGCCCAGATGGGGGTAAGGATGGAGTGGATATATCCAACAAGAATGACCTCAGTGAGTATTTAGAGGGACTCTTAGGGGATATGGGTGATATAGGAAATGAGAAAATGGAGCGGGCATTGAAAGTGATATGAGGGAAAAAGGACTGTGGGAGGGCAGACATGGAAGAGGGAAGCCGGGGGGCCAAAGATACAAGGGGTCCCTGGGCTTCACATAAGGGGACCATGTGCCAGCCTCACTCAAGGAAAGAATATGGAAAGGGGAATTTGTGGATGTATTTGGCCTGGTGGACAAGGACACCGCCACAAAATACAAGCAGAAGGAGTTGGTAGGAAAATCCAAGAGGAAAGGGGGTATGGCGGGGCGGATACAGTTCCAGCTATGGTGGGAGCTAGTCAGAAAATAGATGGAGGATGATGGGGGTACCCGCTGGTGTGCACACCCATTGTTCGGGAGGTGATGGAGGCATGGACGCAGGGGTACCCGGATGAAAATGGGGCAGCACTTCTGCCGATGGGATTCAAAGAGGGCTTCCCACTGGGTTTGCAAGGGGAGTGAACAGGGATGAGGGCCAGGAACCATGGGTCGGTAATTGGGAAAGAAGCAGTGGTCAGGGAAAGATAAGGAAGGAATTGAGGGAGGGGCGAGTCAAGGGCTCCCCTGAAGGAGCCACCCTGCCCTGGCTTCCAGGTGTCTCCACTGGGGGTGGTCCCCAAGAAGCAAAAGGGTGAATTCTGCTTGATCCACCACTTGTCCTACCCGGAAGGGCAGGAAGGGCAGTCGGTGAACCATGGCATACCAGACCACCTCAAGGTGGTGTCATATGCCTCGTTAAATCATGCAGTAGTTTTGATCAGGGTAGTAGGGGGGGGTCTGACTGGCCAAAATGGACATCAAGTCAGCATTCTGGCTTCTGCTGTTCAGCCTGGCCGACTGTGACCTACTGGGTTTCCAGTTTGAAGGGGGGGGGTTGTAAATGGACAAGACTATGCCCATGGGCTGCTCAGTGGCTTGTTCGACCTTTGAGGTTTTTAGATCCTGGGTACAGTGGGTATTTGGGGAGAGGTATGGCCACAAGAGAGTAGTACACTATCTAGATGATTTCCTGTTCATTGGAGAGAGCTGCACAGAGGTGCAGGCAATGTTGAGGGATTTCATGGAGATGTGCGGGGGGGGATTGGCATTCCCCTGGCACAAGGAAAGACAGAGGGCTTAGCACACAAGCTGGAGGTCCTGGGGATTGAGGGTGACATGGAGCAGGGGTGCTTCAGGCTACCAGGAGACAAGATGTCCCGACTCAGGGGGCTGCTGGCACAGATAATGGGGAGGAGGAGGGTGCCACTGGTACAAGTACAGCAGCACTGGGGCACCTCAATTTTGCATGCAAAGCAATCAGTCCTGGTAGGGCATTCACTAGGAGGTTAGGGAGGGCAATGGAAAAGACAAAAAAAACACACCACTGGGTGGACATTTCGAAGGGGGTATGGGAGGATCTCAAAGTGTGGGAAGAATTCCTAGGGCAGTATATGGATAATGTTTTGGCAGGATGAATGGGAATGCAACATGGACCTGGAGCTCTACACTGATGCCTCTGGGGCACTCAGGATGGGGGCATACTTTAGAGGGCAGTGGATGGTGGAGTCTTGGCCAAGGCAATGGGAGGACGCAGGCCTCTTGAAGTACTTCACCTTTCTGGAAATATTTCTAATCTGGGTGGCACTTGAAGTGTGGGGCCAAAAAGATGAGGTGGAAGCACATGATATTCTGGTGTGACAACAAAGGGGTGGTGGCGGTCATCAACAGGCAAGCCGGGAACACGGAGATGGTGGGTTGGATACTGAGGCAGTTGGTATTGTTGAGGCTATGGCTGAACTTATCCTTCAAAGTGCAGCATATTACAGGGATCAAGAATGAATTGGCTGACAGTCCCTCCTGTTTACAGCTCAACAGGTTCAGGAAGCTGGTGCCACAAGCAGCAACACAAGGGCCCAGGGTCCTGGACCAGATATGGGAGGTTGGAGGACAACTGCTAGGACACTGTACCGAGGGTCCTAGTCAGCCAACACCTTGAAGGCATACAACAGTGGGTGGGCCAATTTTCAGGAGTTTAGGACAAGACAGAGCTGGGACAGGAATGAGCCGGCCCAGGACAAGCAGAACGAGAGTTTTATAGTAGAGAAGTGGGACGAAGGGATGGCACACTCCACTATAGTGGTCCAGCTCACCAGAGTGAGCTGGGTTTGTCAGAACAGGGGATGGCCAGATGCCACAGCAGGCAAGAGGGTCAAGAGAATGCTGGCCAGCTGGTGGAGGGGCCAGGTGAGCAGGAAGGATGGCAGGTGCCCCATCGGGGGGCAGCTATTGGACAAAGTGCTGGGGGCAACACGGCAAGTTTGCACCTCTGCACAAAAGGTATGTCTCTTCAGGGCAATGTTCATGGTCATGACAGCAGGGGCTTTCAGGGTAGGTGAACTGGTGGCCCCATGCAAGGGGACACCTGGCCTCACCCTGCAACATGAGGGTGTGAGGCTGGAAGGAGACAGGATGAGTCATTAGAATGGCCAGGTCAAAAACAGACCAAAGGGGGCAAGGGACCATGGTGAAGGTGATCCAGATTCCCAGAGCACTGAGCTGCATGGTGTCCATGTGGGAGGAGTGTGAGAGTTGCAGGTGGAGGGCTGGGGAGGTGATGTTCAGACACAGGGATGGGGCAATGGTCACAGCTTTCCAGCTGGGGGCAGTGCTCAGGAAGGCACCGGCATTCATTGGGGAAGATCCTGATGAGTTCACCCCCCATTCATTTAGGATAGGTGCAGCCTCAGAGGAAGCTGAAAAAGGGGTGTCTGTGGAGGAGCTGAGAAAGATAGGCCAATGGAAGTCAA
The DNA here is from genome assembly GCA_016271365.2 of Neoceratodus forsteri. Classification (NCBI taxonomy): domain Eukaryota; kingdom Metazoa; phylum Chordata; order Ceratodontiformes; family Ceratodontidae; genus Neoceratodus; species Neoceratodus forsteri. The sequence continues at coordinate 98,335,484 of CM028130.1, forward strand.
ACTGCTATAAGCAATTTGTCAGGTGTTATCAACAGAGACTCGCACTGTTTTCTTTTGTCTCCGTGGCAGATACCAGACTGAAGGTGTGGATTGTGGGGCACTCATTTGTGTACTGGACAGAAAGGATTGTGGCCACCATGGGCAGAGGGTCACAGCTGCACCCAGATTCTGAATGCACAAAGGTCCAATGGAGGGGCATTAAGGGCATGAGATGGACCCAGCTGTAGTCCCTCTTGGAAAGCTGAGGGGGCTATGGGACAAACCAAACTGCATAGTCATCCACTTAGGGGGTAATGATTTGGGAGGGTTGCCCTGGGGAGAGCTGGGGCAGACAATAGTGGGAGACTTAGAAAGGATAAAAGATTGGTGGCCAGAAGTGACCAACGGCTGGTCTGAGATCACGTCCAGGAGGGTAAGGAGGGGCACCAGGGACATCAAGCTCATCGAGAAGGAAAGGAAGTGCCTAAATAGGATGTTGGCTAGGGCAGTTATCGAGATGGGGAGGTGCACATCCAGCACAGGGACATCTTATTCAACCAGGCAGCAGTCTACGGGTTGGATGGGGTGCATTTACTGGAATTTAGGATGTACCTGTTTCTGAGGCCTATCATGGAGCTAGTGGGAAAAATAGAGCTGAAGGGGTTTTAGGTTCTGACCTGCAAGGGAGGAGCCCCGCCATCCAATAGCAAGTGGGAGGTGGAGCAGTGGAAGAATTAAGAAGGGTGTAGGAGGGGGCTAAAATAGGGGGATGGGGGATTAGGACCATGGACTTGAGGCAAGGAGTCCAGGCATGGTGTAAAGGAGGGGATGGGAATAGGTCTGGGTGCTGGATGCATAGTGTCCGGGCCTGGAGAGGGAGGCCTGGTATAAAAAGGGAACTGGTCTGGTTCTGGTGATTAGGGATGGGAGAAGTGGCCCCAATTCGCTCCACGAAATGATTTGCCAAGTGAAGGAGAATTGGTAGAGTGCTCCGCAACACAAAGCAGAGTACTTCGCGTTATAATGGGTAAAGCGAAGTCAATTGAAAACAATGACTTCACATTACTGTGCCGTCCCAAACCACTACTCCACCAATTCTTATGGCGAAGTACATTGAAAACAATGTATTTCGCCTCACTTTGCCTAGTTTTTAAGCTCCAAAGGTGAATTTTGCAGTGATTCATGGGATTTCAGGTCACATGGGCTCTAGATTGTTCTGCACAGCCTCAGTTTGGGGTAGTGTGTGTAGGAAGCTGTAGGAGACAATCTGATCTCAGAGCTTTCTGTGATTCAAACCTTCTAAAAGCTTTTAAAAAAGCCTTTTTGAGTCATTTTTTTTGCTGAAACTTTAGTTCATCGATTATAAGGAAACCCTCCTGTGCTCATATCATCAAGCATATATTGTTTATGTGTGGATTCTGAATGTTAATGTACAACACTCAGTCTGTGTACTGAGAGGCAGTGGAAGTGTGCTTTAGGGAAGGGGCGTATCTGTGGTGTAGGTAAATTAACTTGGAGAAAAAGACAGTGCTTTCTGTTTTGGTGATTTTTTTTTGCATAACTTCGTTAATGTACGCACAGTAATATTTTCAATAATTCTTGCCATTTTTTGTTGATTGTTGTGGTGCAGCAGTGCATAATTTTAGTCTGTTTAAAATATGTGGTTATATTACGGAAGTTTTCAATTTGCTACTCATTACTTAGTGTGTGTGTGAATATGTGTGTGACACGTGTCATCAAATCAGACACCTTTTATTGTGCCACATAATAATTTCAGCAATGTAAACCTGCTATTCGCTGCAGCTGTGTGATTTTTGTACTTCTTTGTGGTATATTTACTGGTACTAGTACTAGTGACTATTACTGCAGCAGTGCAGTACACTACCCCGGCCCCCTGTGGCCAGCCCCAACCGGCAAAGGTATCTTTTTCCAGATTTGAATTTCTGATGGTGAGCACTGGATAGGTGTTGTGCCTTTGCATCTGCACCGCTTCAGTGCACAGCAGAATTTTAATCTGTCTATGCATTTGCATCTCTTTAGGGTCCAATCTCCATCTGTAACTTAAGTCACAGTTGTTTCTTTGGCTTCCCTTCAGAGTACTGGACAGGTGTGGTGCATAATTCTGCATGAATATTGTACTCATTAATATGCGTTTTTAAGTCAGGACCATCATCATGAGTCACTCGTGATACAAATCACGTTCTTCATCATCATGGTCAAAAAATGCAGTCACAAATCGCTATTCACGATCATGTCACGAATCACAACATTAATTTTTTTACTAGTTACTTGGATGTATTGTAAGCCTATTTTGTAGTATCTCTCCAGGCTTCACCACCCTGCCATTGTACATATTAATGAGCGTTTTTAAGTCAGGGAGATTGTGCTACAGCTCCTTGGGGAAGTAAAGCCATAGGCATTTGCGTTCCCAATACAGTTCCATATTGTTTATCTCATACCATCAACACCGAGTCACTTTCTTCATCATCACGGTCACAAATGCATTCACAAATCAAGATTTGCTATCACATCACGAACCACAACATTCATTTTTTTACTAGTTACTTGGATGTATTGTACACATGTTTTGTAGTATCTCTCCAGACTTCACCACTCCACCATTGTATTCATTTATAAGCATTTTTAAGTCTGGGAGTTTTGTGCTACAGCCCTTCAGGGAAGTACAGCCATAGGCATTTGCATTCCTTCCCATACAGAATGTGAGTTACAGTACTGTAAGTAGTGGCCCCAATTTGCTCTGTGAAGTGATTCACTGAGTAACGTGGAATCCGTGGAGAACTCCACAATGTTAAGTGGAGTACTTCACTTCGTAATGAGGAACTCAAAGTTCATTGAAGCCAATGACTTTGCATTATTCTGCCTTCCCCAAACCACTTCTCCACCAATTTTAAGGCAAAGTAGATTGAAATCAATGTAATTCGCCCACTTCACCCTATAATGGAGCTCCAAATGATATTCTGCAGTTATTCATGGGATTGCAGGTCACATGGGCTCTAGATTGTTAGGCATAGCCTCAGTTCTGGCCTGGGTAGTGTGTGCAGTGGTAGCTGGAGACAGTTTTCTCTCAGAGCTCTGCAATTCTAAACCTCTAAAAGCTATATAAAATGCCTTTTTGAGTAATATTTTTTGCTCAGAATTTTGTACGTCAATTGTAGGAAATGCTTCTGTGCTCATATCATAGAGTGTTTATTGTTGTGTGTGGATTTTGAATTTTAATTTAGAACAGTCATTCTGTGTACTGTGAAGTGTGCCTTGGGGAAGGGGCGTATTCGTGGTGTAGGTAGATTAACTGGGAGAAAAAGGCAGTCTTACTGTTTTGGTTATGTTTCTTGTATAACTGTGTTAATGTACACACAGTAATATTTTCAGTAATTCTTGACATTTTTTTGCTGATTGTTGTAGTGCAGCAGTGTACAATTTGTCTGTTTAAAACATTTGGTTATATTATTAATGGTTTTCAATTTGTTATGCATTACTTGAGTGTGCGTGTGAGTGTGCGTGCAATGTATGCCATTAAATCAAACACCTTTTATTGTATTACAGAGTAATTGCAGCAGTGTGAACCTGCTATCCACTGCACCTGCATGAATTTTTTATACTGCTTTGTGGTATCTTTACTGGTAGTGGATTGTTACTGCTGTGCACTAATCCCCCAACTGGCAAAATGTATTCCTTTCCAGATTTGGATTTGTGACTTGTGAGCACTGGTTAGATGTTGTTGTGCCTTTTCGTATGCAACCCTTGAGTGTGCAGCGCAATCTTAATCTGTCTGTGCATTTGCATGGCACCATTAATTCTGGGAGACTGCATTTCTTGTTGTGCTCTCATTTCACTTTGTCAACACTGGGGAATTTTCTGGACACATGACAGTAGCATTTTGGGGATGCACATTAATTCTGGTGACTCTTTGTGTGACTTGACCACTGCGCACATGACTGAGTGCGCCATTAATTCTGGGAGACTTTGTATTTCTTGTCACACTCTCATTTCACTTCATCAGCACTAGGGAGTTTTCTGTACACAAGACAGTAGCACTTTGGGGATGCACATTCATTCTGGTGACTATGTGGGTGGGATGCTGCCAATATTGTTGTCACTCCGCCTTACTTTGTGTTTAAGTTGGAATGACAACGCGAAGTAATAATAACAAGACAAAGTGAGCCTTTCCTATGGGGCACTCCACGTAGCTAAGTGCCAGTGCAAAGTGGCCACTTTGCATTCACTTCACCAGCAGATTTTAAATTTGCTGCATCTCTACTGGTGATAGAGGAGGGGACCAGATTCAGAGTGTCCAGACCCTGAATACCAAAAGAAAGAACCAACCAGGAAGAAGAGGAGGCTGGAAGGAGTAGAGCTGTTATAAGATAAAATTGTGGCTTTGTGATGAATATGACTGTTGGGATCTAAAGAGATACTTATGTGCCAAATAATAAGTTTGCCAATGAGCATCCAAAGGTTACATAAAGTGGTGATGTGTGGCTTATTTCTGGGGGATCAAGGGACAATGAGGCTTGCCAATAAAAGGCTGGCCAGGTTGTTCCAAGGCCCCTCCAGAAATTAAAGAGGAGGGAGGAGGCAGGGAGGAAGTGGGGGTAGGGGTAGGAGATAGTGACGTCACCCAGGGAGGGTAGGCAGACCCGGGGCAGCATCATATGACAGGTTGCCCAGGGTCTTAGGGTGATTGGCTTGGGGATGGGCCAACAGGGTCCCCAATTGAGGGTCCCATGTCTATAAGGGCAGCTCACCCCTAGCTAGCCCTCTGTTACTGGAAATTACCCACCCACCCAAGTAAGTAAGGGTTTGGGCGGCAGTTTGGCACAAGGAAAAGGAAGTGGGCGAGGTGATGAATCATGCCCGGTTGGGGCAAACAAAGTGGTACTGTGAAGAGGCAGCAAGGGGCCAGGTGGACTAGGTGAAGGCCCACCGGTTGGTGGGCAAGTTTGGAGCCCACCAGGAATATTTAAGCAGGGAGCATTAAAAACAGCAAAGTAGGGGAAGAACTAAGAAGAGGGGAGGAGGGGGCTAAAATAGGTGGGAGGGGGAGGATCACAGGCTGGGGAAAGTAGTCCATGCATGGTGTAAAATAGGGAAGGGGGAATAAGTCTGTGTGCTGGATGCATAGTGTCCAGTCCTGGAGAGGGAGACCTGGTGTAAAGAGGGAACCAGCCTAGTTCTGGTGATGGAGGAGGGGGCCGAATTCAGAGTGTCTGGACTCGGAAGACCAAAAAAAAGAACCAACCAGGAAGAAGAGGAGGTTGGAAGGAGAAGAACTGTTATAAGATGAAATTGTGGTTTTGTCATGACTATGACTGTTGGGATGTAAAGAGATATGTATGTGCCAAATAAATAAGTTTGCCAATGAGCATCCAAAGATTACATAAAGTAGTGATGAGTGGCTTATTTCTGGGGAGATCAAGGGGCAATGGTATCCATGGTTTTTGAAACCACATCAAACTTCGCATTCACTTCCTCAAAAGTGTTTCCCTGTTCTCTATGTACAGTTTTGTGAGGGCAAGTTCTGTGGAGTCTTTAGACTCGGAAACTAACTGAAACACTGCTGAAATATCAGACTCCCTTTCCTTTCATGCAGGAAAATCATGCTTTCAATATCTGGATCTTGTAACTCAATATGTGCCTTATTCTCTACCAGGCTGGAGCCAAACTCAAACATGCTGGACCCATCAAGAGCCCCATATCTAGCGTGCCCTGAGGATGGCAAACTGTAATCATTAATTTTCTTGTTTTTGTGAAACTTCTGTTGCCTTCTTTTTTTCAGCTTTCAACATTTCAGCATAAATTTCAACAAGCTTGATGATATCAATGAGTTTTAATCTGAGGATTATCCTGAAAACTGAGTTTTATTTCAGCCATGCCAAGATCCCAAACACAGCCTGTCTCTCCTGCTCCAAAAGACTGTTTTTAAATGTACAAGTATTAATTCACATACCACAATTTGCACAACACTGTCTTTTTGGCACTTTATTTGTTCTGCTTCAATGGTTTCAATGTTTTGGGTGGGAACATCCAATGGTTAATTGTCTGATGCATATTCATGAGCACCTGTTTAAATTTCAACCTGTGATCACATAGCACCATCCCATGAAGAAGCTTGTTTGAGGCAAATACAGTGGCGTGAAAAGGTATTTGCCCCCTTCCTGATTTTCTCTATTATTGCATATTTGTCACACTGGATGTTTTCAGGTCTTTAGACAAAATATAATATTAGATAAAGGGAACCTGAGTGAACAAATAACACTTTTTTTTTTTACTTATTTCATTTAATTAATGAAAAAAGTTAACCAACACCAACTGTCACTGTGTGAAAAAGTAATTGCCCCTAGTTAAATCAACCCAATTAAAGGGATAATTAGAGTCAGCTGATTGAACACAACCAGGCTTGATTACAGCCAGCCCTGCTCAATATAAACCTCACTTATTTTGGCCCTTACCATCAGAGTCATGTTGCCAGCACAAAGATTCAACAAGCACATTATGCCATGATCAAAGGAAGTTCTGAAAAGATCCGAAAAAATTTGTTGCCCTCATCGGTCTGGAAAGGGTTACAAAGCTATTTCTAAGGCTCTGGGACTCATCAAACCACAGTGAGAGCTATAATCTCCAAATGGAGAACACTTGAACAGTAGTGAACCTTCCCAGGAGTGGGGCGGCCTGCCAAAATTACTCCAAGGGCGCAGTGTAAAATCATCCAAGAAGTCTCAAAGGATCCTAAAACAACATCCAAAGAACTGCAGGCTTCTCTTGCCTCAGCTAAGGTCAGTGTTCATGACTCCACAATCAGAAAGAGACTGGGCAAAAATGGGCTTCATGTGAGAGTAGCAAGGCAGAAACCACTGCTAACCAAGAAGAACATAAATGCTCATCTCTCATTTGCCAAGAAGGACCTGGATGATCCACAAGCCTTTTGGGAAAATGTTCTATGGACAGATGAGTCCAAAGTGGAACTTTTTGGACAACATGGATCCCATAATGTCTCTCAGAAAGCAAACACAGCATTCCACAGTAAGAACACCATACCAACAGTCAAACATGGTGGTGGTAGGTGTGATGGTGTGGGATGCTTTGTTGCCTAAGGACCTGGATGACTTGCCATAATTAAAGGAACCATGAATTCTGCTCTGTACCAGAAAATTCTTAAGAAGAGTGTCCAGTCATCCTTCCGTCAGCTGAAGCTGAAGCGAGTAGGTCATGCAGCAAGACAATGATCCAAAACACAAAAGCAAGTCCACATCAGAATGGCTAAAAGAAGTAAAATTAAAGTTTTGAGTGGCCTAGTCAAAGTCAGACTTAAACCCAATAGAGATGCTGTGGCAGGACCTGAAACAGGCAGTTCATGCTCGAAACCTACCAAATGTTACTGAATTAAAAGCAGTTCTGCAGGAAGAGTGGGTTAAAATTCCTCCACAGCGATGTGAAAGACTGATATTGAATTATAGGAAGTGTTTGGTTGCAGTCATTGCAGCTAAATGTGGCATAACCAGTTATTAAGTGTAAGGGGCAATTATTTTTCACACAGTGCCAGTTGGTGTTGGTTAACTTTTTTCATTAAATAAGTGAAATAATAAAAAAAAACAATTGTTATTTGTTCACTCAGGTTCCCTTTATCTAATATTACATTTTCTCTAAAGACCTGAAAACATCCAGTGTGACAAATATGCAATAATAGAGGAAATCAGGAAGGGGGCAAATACTTTTTCACGCCACTGTATGTATGGGGTGTTTGTTTGCCTTGTCTGAGCATTGTGATTTTATAGGTCTTCATACTGACTAAATCAAATTCACTATTTTCTTTAATTAAGGGTTTTAAATACCAGGTGTTATCCAATAGTCTACATCTTGAGAAATCATGCTGTGTGCATGGGAAATGGTGGGAAACTAATGTCTGTTTCTCTGTCTTATCGCTCATGTCTCTTACCTGGATTTTTATCTGCATGTTGTTATTAAAAGAAGTCTACTAGATAATCTTGAAGCAGTGGGACTGTTGTTTTTCAAAAGCTATGAATGGTCATATGGTTAGTTCCCAGAGTTTTGTATTGTTCCAGTTGAAGTTTCTGAACTGTGGCACTCCAGCTGTTCCTAAGTGCCAGCTTTTTTCTTTGTTCTTGTGGATTTGTGTAGCTGAGCATGGGGTTGTGAACTCAAAAATGCAAAGAGTTATGTTTAGCCAGGCTCTACCTATAAGTGAACATGGTAATTTACCTGCTACCCATTCAGGGTCATCATTTGAACAGAGTCCTGCTGGTATGACAGACGGTAACTTAAGCTTCTCTCATGTATTGTTTCAGCATACAGGTGCAGCAAATCCTTTCCTGGCCAAGAAGCAACTGGGTGGGTTAGATGATAGGGATGGAGCACAAGGAGATTTTAGACAAGCTTACATTGAATTGGAGAAGATTATCCTAAAAGTCATACACCTTTACTGGCAAAGCACAACACTGGATGCATACCTCGAGGTGAAAAAGGCACTCTGAGGGTTATGTTTAATTAAGAAACCTGGCTTTGGTTTGGGCTATGCTGACATTATGAAAAAGTAGGACAATATTTTACTTTGAGACATTCTTTAACTTAATCTAGCTAATTTTGGAAGATGGCGGCAGTATTCGGAAATAAATCACTAATGACTTAGAAAAGAAAAGAAGCCTTTCAAATTTTTTAAAATCTTAATAATTTTAATTAGTATCTGAATAAACTGAACATCACTTTAGCAGAACATGATAAATGTATAGAAAGCATCAAGAAGACAAAATGTATCCATGATGAGGGCGATTTTAATAACAATAGGATCTTTAATTGGAGCTGGCATACAAACAATTTAAAGGAAACGAGTGGTCCTAAATAAATTTTGAAAAGAATTAGCAGTGAAGTTAATCTATAGTGAAGCCCACCAGGATGAAGCCCAACTCTGCAGAATTCTGCAGTAGTTACTGCAGCAAACAATGCAATTTCAGTGGGATTAAATCCTTTTTGTCATGTAGGAAACCTGTGACACTGCATTTCATTCTGGAGGGCTTCACTGTATATCAATAACTGTAACAGACAGAAACATCATTAATCCATAACTGAAAAAAAAATCACTTTACGAAAATAATCTTCCACCGCGTGAACTGTTTTGTAATACAAGTAAGCAAGGACTTCACCAAAATTCTGCAGTTGTCAAAAAAATCCTTGACCAAGACGTGACTTAATTATTCATATGCCTTTACCCTTAGATACAGAAGTAAACTCATGGCTTAAAGTTTCCAAAAGCCACTCTTTACACCTTCCACCACACTAGTTAATTTGTATATGACAGTTCTGTGTTTAGAAAAGATATTGCACTTGTGCACCCCCCCATATGAACACACATGCGACTGGCACTGATAAGAAGCAGCTTTTCCAGCTTCACCTAGTGCACCCTGTGATATAGGGTGCTGATAAAAGAACAACACGAGGTGCATGGAGGGAGGACGGTCTGGTTCAGGCATTCTCTTTCTCCCTTTACCTTTTAACAGTAGTTATAATACCCAAAAACTGTCCCAACAGAGTATGTGAGCTTGAAAGCTGTCCTTGTAGAGTTGTTTAAACAAGGAGTCATTAAGATGAATGCACTCTGTCTTCCATGCAATGGTCACAGCTTGTAGCTTAAAGGGCTGAAGAACTCAGGCGCGCCTACTGGCTGTACTCTCCGAGAAGAAGAAAATAAAATGACACTTATGAAAAGGCACAGCCACTCCCAGAACTGCTCATCACTCCCACCGAGAACAGCTGCCACTATTTATACACACTGCAAGGGCATGGCCTGACTGAGAAGAGGAATGTATGCATAATCCAGGAGCTCTGGGCCCATCCATTTAAAATCATTGGCAACCTACAAGAACAAACCAGTAAAATCAACTATTTTAGAAGATAAGCTAATCCTCCTTAAGGCAGCTGCAAAAAACAAGAGGAAGAAGCAATCCCAGCTGAATTTTTCATTGGCAGTAATTAAAGGGGGAGTGGGTCTAAACTGCCCCGCAGAATACGGACTGCCTGCTATTTCAGCTGCAAAGATGTGTGGAACAGACAAGGGAGGTGATGAATGCCAATCTGTAACACAAACCCATAGCAACATCGAGGGCTTAATACAATCACTAAAATTTGATCTGACTCATCAGATGTGGGCCAGTTTGAAAACATTGGGGTCCAGCTCATATACTTGCAACAGACAGTGAACAGCCTCCATGACACAGTAGAGAGCCACTCCAATAGGCTAAATGAGGTAGAACAATGGGGTTGGTGATAGGGAAGATGCCCATCATCATATGGAAGACTCCTTATAGACTGCTCTGAGAGAAAATGAAAGCCTGAAAACCATCCTGGATGATCACAAAAACAGGGAAAGGCACTTCAATGTGCTTATAGTAGGGCTGCCAGAAGGGATAGAAGGCAGAGATTGTGTAGACTTCATAGGAACCTAGCTAAAGAATACCTTGGATTTACATGTAGAAAAGTCCTTGGAAATATAGAGGGCCCATCGATTGCCAGGTCACTGTCCAAGCCCAGAGGAGAGGCCGCACCACATTATTGTTAAATTTCTGTGATTCCAAGACAGGCAACATGTATTGGAGATGACCAGACAGAAAGGATCAATACTAGAAAATGGGGGAAAAAATCAGCATCTTTCTGGACTTCTCTAGACAACTACAGGCGCAGAGGAAAGCTTTTGCAGCAACGAAAAGAAAACTTCACAAGCTAAATTGCCAGTTTTTAATGGTCTACCCTGCAAGACTGATCATCAGGCTGAGGAACCAGGAAACAAAATCTTTCACTGACCCAGAGGCGGTAATGCAATACATCTCCCAGGTTTTAGTATCAAGGAGAAATGTAGGGGCTGCTCAACAGGAAGCGGTTTGAAAACAAAAGAAGGTACTGTTATTCCTGCATTGTTGAGCACTGAGACTGCCATGGGGGGGAGGTTAACTTCCCCCTGGCCTGTTCTGGGGTAAGTGCCCATGCCTCACATGGCTGAGGTGGTGACCTCAACCAGAGCCACGGTCTTGCAGCCCAATTCATCACTATGGAACTCTGCTTACTGGGACAAATATAGAATCTGGCTGTGTCATATTTGTTTATGAATAGGAATATTTGGGACCAATGGTTTTATTTGTTTGTTTTTTTTGTTTGCTACTCGGTCATGGCTGCTTGCAGACCAGCCCGGAAAAAGGGACCTTATAGAAATAATTGCACTTCAGGTGCTGGTGAAGGATAGTAAATTTTTCTCATTCATACTTTAAGCCTATGCAATGTGTTGTTCTTAATTTTATTACTGCAAGCTGGAAGTATTTCACATGAGATCTTCTTTTTGACAGGGGCACCGGTGGGGCTCCCAACAGGAGGAGGGCTTACATTTTCCTTAGGCCCGCAGTAGAGTTGTATTCCAGCCTATTATGGCTGGGTCAGGAGGGCCTCCTTCAGTTCAGCGTGCCCCTGTCATGGCCCTTGTTCCTGCTCCTGCTTTGAGGAGTCTCTAGACGGACATAACGCCAATCTCTCAGTCCAAAAACTCAGACCAATGCATTTGCAATTTTACTAAAATAGGCACGTTTAGCCTACATTTCTGTGCACTTGCAGAGATGCTGGTTTTAACCGGCTGTATCTTTTGGTATGAAAGTTTCAAGTTTGACTGGGAAAATAGGACCCATGGTGGAAACTATACCCGAGTTACTTATGATTAATACCTGATTTTACAATAAGTATTAGAATTGTAAATTTGATTGAAACAACTTTATTCTGGTCACAATCATTTGACCTAGTTGAAAAGAGAATAGAGGGGTGGTGAGCTCTCTCAACTTGTTGGATAATTTAATTTACCAATTTGTTTAAACTTGTGAAATTTTACTGGTTATCTTATTGTATAAGAAAAATGGAGGAGAGGAAGGGGCGAGAACTCAGAGTCAAAAGAGAATCAAGGAAGTTTTGGGTCAAGCTCTATGCTATATGGGAAGGCAGAGCAATTAAGTATTAAACTGAAAAAGCATAGTTGGAGTGATGTGGATGTTGGGAGTCATCACTCAGGATGATACCTTTGTCCTAGTCTAACTCCATGAGTTAACCTGAATAAGCATGACAGATAAAACTTGGGAATGCACCTTTGTCACAGGCCCAGAGGGAGGAGAGTCTGACCTCCCACTTCCTCAACTTCTAGATAAGGTGGCATAGAAATGACTAGCAGATTAAACTGTGCAAAAATACAACCGATTGGACCCCTCAGTACACCCATGAAGAGTAGGGGGTTAGAGGAAACAAGAGATATTAATAATAAAAGTGGGGGTAAAGTCTGTGGGGGAAAGCTGTTTCCTGGATGGGGCAGTACAGATTTGAATGTTGTGTTGAGGGGATATTTAGGGGCTGTTCTTGTTAAAATGTTGATATTAAATGAGGAAGGGGGAAGAAAGAAGGTTACTTAAGTGGTGGGGCACAGTTTAAGTTGGGTAAAAAAATGGTAAACTCAGCATCCAGCACATGAGCACTATGGGAAGGAAGGTATACCAGGTCACCAACAGGGGATTTACATGTATGCATGAAAATGAATGTGTTAAAGTGCATCACATGGAATGTGCATGGCTTAAAAATAGTAGTAAAAAGAAAAAGGGTCTGGTCATATTTAAAGAAACAAACAGGAAATATCCATTTTCTTCAAGAGATTCACATGACCAGGGAGGAAATGGAAAAATTGGCAAAATCATGGAGAGGCACCTTGCTGGCCTCCCCTTTCACATAGAAGGCTTGGGGAGTAGAAATATGTATACGACCACAGCTGAAGGTGGAGGTTCATGGCTCCCTTTCTGACCCTCTGGGTAGACATTTGGTGGTGGATGCCATGATAGAAGGCAATAGATACACACCAGTCTCAATTTATGGCTCCAATATAGATGACTCAGGGTTTTTGCATAATTTGGCGGTGACCCTAGCTCCCTATCCTGATAATATTATCATGGGGTGGGGGATTTCAATACATACTGGGATCAGGATGTAGATCATTCAGGCAAAAGAAGTAAGTCCCTATTGAAAAGTTTGGTGGCCCTGAGAGCGTTAGCAAGAGAAAGGGTGCTTCAAGAGGTCTGGCAGCACTTCCATCCCACTAGGAAAGAATTTTCCTTCTACTCTCACATGTGCAGTATAAAATATTTACCAGTATAGATTACTTTCTGGTGTTCCCTAATATCCTGCATAGATTGGTGGGCCCCCAGTATGGCCTCATATGTTTATCGGACCATGCTCCTTTGGAGTTCACCATGCCGACAGGCAGAGGGACCCCTCCAACCAGACAATGGAGATTAGATCCAACCCTCCTTACCTCCCAGGAATATAAATTGTTTATGACCGAGACAATTTGGGAATATTTAAAATACATAATCTACAAATGGTCAGGGAGAGGAGGAGATAGAAACAGAGGCCTTCTGGCACTAGACTCCGAGAAGGCCTTTGAATGGGTGGAATGGGCCTTCATGTTCACCACTGTAAAGAAATTCCAGTTAGGACCCCAAATTAGATCTTGGATAAAAACACTATATACATCTCCCAAAGCTCAAATACTCACTAATGATATCCTATCCACCCTTTTCAATATCACTATGGGGACACGTCAGGGATGCCCTTTATCACTTCTCCTGTACGTATTGATGATGGAAGTACTGGCCTCATCAATCTGTCAAAATTCTAAAATACAGGGCTGTTCATTTGGACTAGAGCATCAGGTCATCTCTCTATTTGCAAATGATGTGCTGCTATGCCTGAGGGGTCTGGGGACCTCCATTCCAGCTCTAACTAAACTCTTTGAGGAGCATGGACCCCAATCCAGACATAAAATAAATTGGGCCAAGTGTGAGTGGCTCCCCCATGGGGGATGTGAGTGCCAGTATCCAAATCCAAGGATATAAAATACCTACAGCAGCCTCCATAAAATACCTGGGAATCCATATCCCATGAAAACTATCCATCTTATTTGAAGTGAACTACAAACCACTACTAAATAAGATCCAGGAACAATGTGAGAGGTGGAAGAATTTCCCTCTTACATTGATAGCTAAGGTGAACCTAGCAAAAATGTTTATATTACCTCAATATCTGTACCTTTTCCAGACTCTCCCAATATGGATCCCCCCAGAGATACTTTAAATCATTAAAAGGAGCACTGGTGACTTTATTGTGGGGAAACAGGAAACTCAGAAATATAGAGGAGGCATTATGGGGGTCAGTAGAGGATAGAGGACTAGGTCTCCCAAACCTGCTCCTGTATTACCTTGCAGAGCAGATTTCTGCACTGGCAGACCTAAATTTTAGTACTGGGGAAAGCAAAGCATGGGTAGACCTGTTGCACCTGGGTTATGCCCCCTATTGTCCCACATACACCTCACACTGTATTCCTGGTCTATTGTACTGTGATACTGCTATTTTGCACTAACATTGTAGATATGAGTACACATCATATAATTATGGGTGCTAGGAATGTGCTTGGCTGCTAAAATATGCTAATATTGTCATGCATGATTTATTATACCTCACTATAATACATTTATCTAGATTATGTTTGTCTTTTATAGATATTCCATATATAATCTACCTAATCACTGATAAGATGACTCAGAGGGATCATCAGTGATTATTGCATACTTATATTTTCATATAATTATATGTAGTGTGTTTTACACTCAGTTAGAAAATGGGCCTTTTATTTGGAGGCATCTGATTGGCTGGTACCCATTCCACAGGGGTACATTAAGTTTCAATAGATGCCCACCAAATAAAAAGTGCCAGCCTACAATGCCCCTTCACCAATTCTACTATTCCTGTGCCCACTATGCTTCCTAATTGGCTAGAATCATAATATGAAATTCAAAATTGCCACCATTTTTTTCTCTTGCTTAGCCAAGAGATCCTGCACCCTCCCACTGCCCAATTTAGTGCCAGCTACCACATGAACCCGCACCACACCTCCGGTACTCACGCCTGCCTACATGAAGAAAAACACGTAATGAAGCAATAAAAAAGTCAGAGACCGATCAGCTTCTGACTGCGCTTTTCTTCTCCTGTGTCCCGATCTCATCTGCAACTGTTCTGCCCCCCACCACATGTCCTTTCGTCCCCTGTCATCACACAGTGGCTTAGAAAATGTTTTTGTTTTACTTGCCGGCTTGCCACTGCTGCTCTGTCTCTGTCTTTCCCACTCACAAAACACATTCCCTTCTGCTGGGCTGCTTCACTTTCCTTGCTTCAGTTACAACACGGATGTCGCTACGACCCCGGCGACAAACTGAAGGTTGGGGTATCAGGACGGCGATAGCGTTATGTTACTACCAGCCGAATATGTTGGCTGTTAACTTTTAAAAGTATTCTTCATTTCTTTTTGCGGGCTGTATTTTTACCGGACTGGCAGGGCTTTGACATGCTCGGTCTTCTGAGTCCACTGGGGTTTTACCGGACTGGCAGGGCTTTGACATGCTTGGTCTTCTGAGTCCATTGGGGGCGACACATTTAAATAAAAGCACAGTACAATCAAACTGCATGTTTTCTCACTCGTCAGAAGGGCCCCAAAAAACCAAAAAAACATCATTCTTATGCAGGCGGAGGAACTATTTTTTTTACAAAATGACTTTAAACTATTTTTTTATTAATTTTCTTTTTATTTAACTTATGTTTTTTACACTGCCCATTTTCTAATGCAATAATACCCTCCGAGGCTGGTAGGTATGGGCAATGCGGACTTCCAGGGGCTATAAGGCCCTCGCCTGCGGCGTCATACGCCCCTGGGCGGTCCGGTATTGCCCAATACCGCCCACCCTCTCGGGTATTATTGCTTAAATATGCCACATGTAATAGTGCCCTGTCATCAGTTCTCTTTGTCTAAGCAAGCTGACAGACAGAAGGCCTTTGTTATGTCTAATATTTTATACTGTATGTAAGCTATAAATGCCGCATGTAGTTTGAGCTGTCAGCATTTCTTTTGTCCAAGATATAATGCTAATGGAAGCATATTCTGTCTCATATGATACTCATTAGTAATTCTGTCTCCTAAGCCATTATCCAATGGAGAATAACTTAGGACGAATACATACTGTTTGTTGTATCTTTAACTATGTTGTAATCTCTGTTGCTATGCTGTTATCTGTAGTATTTAGCTGTCCTCAGCCCACTGTAGCTTCTCTAGAAGGGCAGAGAGCTGGAGCG
Organism: Neoceratodus forsteri; assembly: GCA_016271365.2. Classification (NCBI taxonomy): domain Eukaryota; kingdom Metazoa; phylum Chordata; order Ceratodontiformes; family Ceratodontidae; genus Neoceratodus; species Neoceratodus forsteri. Next base: position 98,351,687 of record CM028130.1, read on the forward strand.
CAGGGAGAGATAGAACAAGATCTTAGAGAATCCAAGATCTACAATTCTGGAGATTATGTACATTCTTCAGGAGTTGTGAGAAACCCAGCTTCCTTGTGATTTTCTCTGTCACATGCTTGGCGTAAGTAGCATAATAAACTTTATTAGTACTCCTTGCTTGTTTACGAATGCTTCTTGCAGACTCTGAGACACAAGAATCTATATTATTATTATTTTTATTGTTTACCCTACACACCAAGAGTGTTTAGACAACATAATGGCAACCGTGGCAGGACTCTGGATGTTTTTGCCAAGTTTCATTTTAATTTCCTCTGTAAATTAAAAAAACTGGGCACAAGATCCCCAGTAAAAAACAAGCAATTAAGAAAGTGTCTTATGTTTAACTTTTTTTGGTCTGTTGTGTGTTCCACAGTGCAGACAAAACAATGTCTTGGCAGATATTCAATTTCTGTGTAATGTGTTGTTTTATTTTTGATTTTTTTTCCTATTCTTTCTCTGTGGGAACACAGCTATAAAGGGATCTGAAACAAACATATAGACTGCTTTCTTGTGGATTCAAATCCTAGTGGGTATATACTCATCTAAGAGTTTACTTACACCAAAGGCCATTTGTGTGCTTTCATGAACTTTGGTTGCAAACAAAGTTTTTGATCCACAGAGAGTTAAGGGTTTCTTATCTTATATGACATGTCTAAATATATCAGTACTGAGTTGAGGCTGGATGCCTTAACACACCAAACTGCTAACAGTAGTTGGTTTGATTTTGCTGAAGTAGCAGAATCCAATGGTAGCCCAATAAGGGACAACATTGCCCATTATGGGAAATTGAAAAGTGGTACCAATGATCCTGAAGGATTATTAATTGCAACATTGTTTAATTGTTTTTATGCTGTTCTAAATGAAATATCTGTTTTGAAATCTGAGCATATTGATTGCAAAATGGATAATGCTACTTCGATGCAGAGAATTAGTCTGAAACAGGCTTCTAATACAGAAAAAATAGCTCGACTACTGTCTGAGCTACAATCTGTCTGTCTAGAAAATGAGTCTCTCTTTAATGAGAGAAGCAGCCATGACCTGCATGCCTTAAGAGAGAATGCTAAAAAGGCAAAACTTAGAAAAAATATTTTTCAAACTAATGGTGTTCTGGTTAGTAACACTGACTCCTTACATTTTGAAAACAAGGAACTTAGAGATGATAAGTCTGAAGTAATTACTGAAAAAGTTAATGAGCTGGTATTTCAACACCAGACCTTGACGGTACAGCATGACTCAGTATGTTTTAATTACAGCAGACTTGAAATGAAGGTTTTAAATATAAACTGTGACACAGCTTCTGTCGATAATAAGCATGTTTTACAAGATGGGAATGTCTTGAAATATGAAAACAAGGCAATTTACAGCATGTTAACTCCTGTATCTGAGCTATTAGAATATAGGAGTAAAAGTCAGATATGGCAAACTTGTGCCGCCAGCTAGAGGTATTGGCAGAGCATACTAACTTAATGCCCAAAGACCTTGCTTCTTCTGATGTTGAAGAGTTTGATTTTGAACACTCACAGTATGCTGTGGGGTGGACTACAGCAAAGGCTAGCCACTTGTTTTTCTGTGATTCACAAAATGGAGAATTGTTAGAGTCTCAAAATGGTGGACACACATGTGATCAGGTTGCATCCCAATACCATCCCCAAGACGGCTGCTCATGGTCATGTGATGATGATTATGACACAGTAACCCATGATGCCCATGAGGTAATCCAAAATGGCCAACCACCACACCACAGAGATTAGATCTTGCAGTCACAGGGACCTGCTATTGCTGCCATAACCAAACCAAACAAACCAGAGTTTTCTGGCATGATTAATAATGTTATCAGTAACACTAGTGTTTCTTAGGGACAAAAGATTCTCATTAAAAATGATGTTTATGTACTTTTGAATAAGGCTGATACGCAATCTGTCATTAAGTCAGCATCTGATGCTGCAGAAACAGCTGATGCTGTTAACAATGTTTGCTTTATTAGCAATGTTTATGGTATTCGAGTGTCTTGTTTAAAAAACACATTGAAGTTAATGATATGAAATGTTTTTATTTCTTATGCAATTTAACATCAGCTTTCCCTGAGAAGATGAAAAGTATTGCTTTTCCTATGCAGTGCATTACTACCTTAAGCTGCAACATTAAAAACAATGTTGCTACCATCCAGCAACATTCCGGTGGGGAAACCTACTTTACATTTGATGGGGAAGGGGGCAACCCTGATTATAAAAGCCCCGTGGCTGTGAAATTTTCAGCATCACAGGCCACTTTGGGGGGAGGGTTACAGGTTTGATTTCTGAGCTGACAACTGTCTCAGCACTACTTTCTCCACCCCTAACGGCTACTGAACTACATGCAGCTTACATAACACTTTTCTCCACTGTGCAGGCACCCCTGATAGTGCCAGCACTCCCAGCATATGATGCAGAACCCCCTCCATTAGTGACACCTGGATCATCCCATACTATGGCTACAATGGCAGGCCCTACAGGTAAGAAGGTACAAGGTATCCTAATACTGATATCATTGTCTTTTCTTTTGGGATCACTGACCATGGCCCCAGCATTGATTAATCCTAACACAGTTTTAGGGCATTATTTTGAAACTGCCACATCACATTAAGCAATCTCAGCAGTTTTAGCCCAAACATACAATGGGCACATCAGACCCATTGCTTATGCATCCCATATGATTGCTCCAGTGGAGCTAAAATACAATCTTTGTGAAAGGAATCTTTTGGCTACATACTGTGCAGTGAGATACTTTATGTACGTCATTGGATATGCACCCATTGTACTGCATTCCAATCATTTGCCAGCTAACTTTCTGTTGTCAGACAGAGTAAAAGATGACTCTGTATCCAATGCCAGACTTACACACTGGTCTCTCATTTTACAGGATAATGACATCACTGTCCTTCCTATCAAAACTTCATCCTTGTTAACCCATGGCCTATAATTTGCAGGAGAGACCCATGATTGATCACTCTAACCCCCGATCTACCTGTCCCAGAGCCCTTTCTGACAGAACCTCAGAAAGTGTTAAAAGACACCACTGTATGTCATGTTTTGACTGATGACTCAGCTACACATATCAACTAGGGTCAGGTAGCAGGATTTGGAATTATTTTACATTCTAGTGATGACAGAGTGTGCATGTCTAGTAATTGCATCATCATATATGTACGATTCACAGGCAATGTTAAAACATGCCTGGCAAGCAAAATAAAAATCAAGGAGGTGAGGAGTCTCCTAATTACCACAAATATGTGTGAATGGTTTAGAAAACAGGAACATCCTTGATCTCATACATGACAGATGTATGGGTCAGTGGCATTGCCACATTTTGCACTTTAATTGCATGTGTTAACAAATGTTTATTTGAATCTAGCACTGTTCCCTTGTCAATGGCAAGGAACCTTGGATATGTCACCACACACACCAGTATTGCTACATGTTTTGAAACTTATTCCTGCACAATCCAGGAAGCCATGTTAGTGACTCTCACGGTGTCATTGCCGCATTTTCATCCGGCAACATCCATCTCTGATCGTCTGGCAACCGTCCATTCTATTGGTCATCTTGATGGGAACTTTTATCATGAAAAGGTTGAAACTACCTCTTTTCCTTGTTTACCATGAGGTCTTAGGATTGTGACTGACTCTGAACATTGATTGTCGTACCTGAAAGGAACATTACCTTTTATGCAGATGTGACATCTTACAACTTGTCTTACTAACTTGTGAATACAGGCCTAATAACTGAAATTAAACTTCCATTTGTGAACTTTCAAATAAACTGTATTCAGTTCAGCCAATTAAGATTCTACAATAAAGCTCATTGTTATGAATACTATGAAGCTAGTCTGGGGTAGGGGCAATCCCCTAACTCAGCAAGAAGTTTCTTCTTCATTTGATCTACAATCAAGAAATCCATTTTCTTCACTGCTTGTTTTCCAAGCCTGGCTGGCACCGCATACAAACTGAGCACTGTTGTAAACTTTTCACTTTGTGCAGCCGTGTGATCATCTTCAACTGGGCACTGTTACTATTCCATTGTAAAACTCAATGTGCAGTCTAATGCACCCACTGCTGAGGTCTATGAAAATACTGCTGCCTCCAGAACATTTTGATCTACCTTTGGAAAATCTGAATGCATCGAATATGAATTATGAATCTTTGTTTTGTTTGTTTTGTTGAATTTTGTTGACCTGGTAAGCCCACTTGGCCTAGAAGTCCCTTTTTCAGGGGCGACCAGGGGGAGGGGGGATACAGATGGTAAGCAACTGAAATTGAACCAGATTAAGCTGTTGGTGGTATTTTTAGTGAATGAGGGAAATTTGGCCAGAACACCGGGGAAATTCCCCCACTCTGTGACTGCAGAGGGTGCTGCCGTGCTGTAACAGGGATGGAGGACTTCAGTCCAGGTTTGGATGAGGAACAGGATGGACATACTGCAGCAGCTGTAGGTCCTGAGTGTGGACCTAGTACTAGTCAAAAGCTCAAACCATAGATGTACAACATTTACAGATGGATATAACTGGGCAAAACGAATGTTCATTAGAACAACCTGTGATAGATGAAGAGTTAATTCTATGAGAACAACTTATTGAAAGAAAAAAGCATTTAACTGAAATGTTATTGGCAGCAGAAAGTGATTTTCGGATGAAAAAAATGCAACTGATGGAGGAAAGAACTGAACGAAAAAGATCTGCGGTAAGCCCTATTCAGGAAGGTAATAAACATTTGCCTCTTTCTTTGGCTATGGAAGCAATCCTGGGACATTCAAATAAGTATGAGAGAACTTTGATCCCTGGGCAAGATGATGTGGGAGAAGGAATTATTAACAGCTCTTTGGAGGAATGGACCCCAGGAGGAGCTCTCTGGGATGCAGGTTGGACTCTGCAAAATAAGATATGGATCCCTGATACTGCAATTCCAATACCGGGGACGGTGAGTCTGGTAAATGAAGTTGGGAGTGAACAGCGGGAGTGTAACTCTGGAGATCTGCCAACAACTAGTGATTGTTTTTCTAAGTCTCCGGTTTTTCCTACTGCTTCGGCGCAGGACACGAATGAGGCTACAACTATGCCAGACGCTGTAGCCACACTTAACGACAGTTTGCCTCTCACTTTTAATGCACAAAACTTGGCTTTCAATGAGGCAGACAAATTCTCTAAAAATTCAGCTTCACCAGACTTGATAACAGAGGGAAATGAGAGCACCCAGGAGAATCAAACACCACCACAAGTAGAAGAGGTTCGGGAAAAGCAATCCTATGTGGGGCTCTTCAGGAAACTGGCTGAAGCACAAAAAGGAGGTATTTAGTGTGTTTAAGATACAAGGGTCTTGCACCAATACCTCTGGACAGACTCTGGGTGGGTAAATCCCTTATTATTGACTCTTTGGGGTTTTTCACTGCTGAAATCTATGCGTTTATACACGCTCCAGGGGATAGGATATATGACATAAGCTTTTGTACTATGCAAGCATTAGACAAATTCTGGTGACTGTACTATAAACTTAAAGATAAAGGACATTTGGAAAGACTTTATGGCTATTCCTATAACAAAGCCCACTATTAAAATAGTTACACTCCTGTTTCGAAATGAAGCAGTTAATATTAGTAATATTCTGTTTTGGTTAGAGAAAAGATGTACTGTCTTTGATAAACCCAAACCGATAATGGATGATAATGGGTTCTGGACAGGAGGATGGACAGTAAGGGTACAGCTTTTACAAGATGATATGGGTATACAACACCTACCAAGTTCTTTCTATCTGGGGAGGGATAGAGAGATTTTATTCTATGCAGGACAACCTAAAAGCTGTTTTAAATGTGGCTCATTACAACATTTGAGTAACGACTGCAATCAGATTAAGTGTTTCCACTGTGGATTATTAGGACATTTGGCAAACAGGTGTCAGGCCCCTCCAACTTGTAATCTTTGTGGAGATAATGACCATTCCTTTTCAGAATGCCCATGGGCAGAACATGACACGGATGATGCTTCTGACCAAGAATTTTTTTTAGCTCAGGTGTGAAAACCTTTTTTCCATCAGAAACTTTTCAATCTGGAAGACAGAGGGGTAGAGGGAGGTGGGTGGGAGGTGAAGCAGTGGAGAAAGCAGAGCCCAGGCCTCTCCAAGGTCTAGACAAGAAATTGTTATGGAGACCTTTGTGACGTCTAGAGAATGCACACCTTTGGAAGGGAATAGAGGGGAAGTAGAGACTCCTTTCACCACTCCGCAAAGCTCTCCTCCTAGAAAAGGTTTCATTCAAGTAATTGCTGAAGGGAAGAAAGGGAAAAAATAGGAGAAGGCCAAGAGGAGATTTTCCGTAAACCTCAGGTTGAGGATAGGACAAAGAATTCAATTCACGTTGAGGGTATACCTACCCTTCCCCCAGACGCTCCTTTATCCCCACTTCCTTTAAGTAATCGATATGGAATTCTTTCTACATGGGGTGACCAAGTAGAAATAGCCCAACCTATGGAAACTGAAATTAATGGGGTGGAGGTTTCCATAGGAGAGACTGATTTATGTTTAAATGAAAATATAAGTTGTTCAGAGGCTCTACCAAGTAGGAAACCACAGAAGCGGGTAACACGCTCGAGTGGGAAATCGATGAAACCTCCTTCCTGAACCCACTAATTTGAAAGTAGCTAGTTTAAATGTAAATAGCATAAAATCTAATTTAAAATGACTAGCTACGTATGGTATTTTACAACATCTAAATTTCGATGTATATTTCCTACAGGACACTAGATTGCATTCTAAGAGTGATATAATGCAGGCTTCTGTGGACTGGAAATAGGGACTTTCCCAATGGTCAGTAGGGACAGAGACTTGTTGTGGGTTGGGATTTTGTTTCATGACATCCGCAATTCGAATTCTACGATTAGTGAACCTAGAACCTGGTCGAGTACTTATTCTAGATGTTATTCTGAACTCAGTATCATGTAGATTAATTAATGTTTATGGACCCCAAACTAAAGCATTACGAGTTTCTTTGTTGAAAAAAATACAGCCTTATTTACACACAAGTAGGCAGGTAATTTGGGGGGGTGAATTTAACATAAATTTACAAGACAAAAGCACCCCTGGGAAACAATATTTTGACAAAGCTATGCTTAAAACAATAGTTAACATAGCAGGATTGCAGGATGTATGTGCAGGCTCTAGAGGGAGAACATGTTCAACTTTTTATAAGGGCCAATTATCCTCCCGGATTGATTTCTTTTTTATTAAAAAACAAATTCCTTTGTCAAAGTAGAAACAATCCCAATAGAAACCTCTGACTATTGTTTAATTGGTTTTCAGATCTCTATACCACCACATAGAGAAACAGGCCGAGGTGTTTAAAGACTTAATATCTCAATTTTTCAGGATGAAGAGGTGATTCAACAGATAACAATGATTATCAATGATAAGCTAACAACATTGCCATTCTATGACAATATTGGGCTTTTGTGGGATGATGTTAAAGATTGTTTGACGGGCTTTCTTAAAATCTTAGGTACTAGAAAAGTACAGTCTTCTTACAAAGAATACTTACAGTTACGGGGGGGGGGGGTTTGAAGACCTGATTTCTCATCAGTATGGGAATAAAGAAGATTTATCAACAGAATTAGGGATAGTAAGAGAACAAATGTGCCAATTTCAATATAATAAACTACTTTCTTTGATAAAAGAACAATCTGTTGGTACTCAGTGTACAGCAGCCCAGGGGAATCCATATCTCGCTAGTCAAGAGAGTAGAGATAGGAAAATTATTCCTTTTTTGTTAACGGATGGAGGTAGTGAGGTACAAAGCAACAAGGGAATTATGGAACAATTAGAGAAGCATATTGAATCGACCTTTAGATCTGTTAGTGGGGAAAATGAAAAAGTGAAATTAATACTAGATCTAGCAACACCTCCTATATTAGATGTTAATTGAGCAAAATATATGTTAAAGCCTTTTTCAACACTAGAAGTAGGGAAAGTAATAATGGGTTTAAAAATGAAAACCTCTCCTGGTTCAGATGGTTTACCAGGGGAATTTTACAAGTTGGTATGGTCTATTATGCCTACAATTTTGGTGCAGTTATTTAACTCCTTTTTGTTGGATAACATTCTGTCTACTCAGATGTGTGAAGGGTTGTTGATCTTTTTATTCAAATCAGGTACACGCAGTGATATAAATAACTGGCGCCCAATTACATTACTGAATGTAGATTTCAAACTATTCGCAAAACTATTAGGGAATCGGCTGGCTTCTGTCATTGTCAGAATTATTACTTCCCACTCAGTTTTGTTCAGTACCTGGTCAGCAACTGATTGATGCTCTGATTTTTTTTAAATATCTGATAGAGAAAGGTATGGGTCAAAATGGGGTTCCGATTTCAGAAGGGTATATAGCTAGTTTAGATCAATCTAAGGCGTTTGATAATGTCTCACATCAGTATTTGTGGGAATGTCTTAGATTTTGTGGAATTCCTGATCAATTTGTACAATGGCTGAAATTGTGCTACAGTCTGGCATATGTTAGACCTTATGAAAATGGGTGGTTACGGAAAAAGATAAGGATTTACCGGGGGATGAGACAAGGTTGCCCCTTAAGTCCTCTATTATATGGATTTGCAATAGTTCCATTATTACGTATACTTCAGAATTCTCCTAACGTTTGTGGTGTTTTAGTAAATGATTCACCAGTTAGCAAAATAATAGCTTATGCTGATGATTTATGTCTAATTTTAAAAGATGAGAATTCTTTAATCACAGCCTGTAATTTAATACAGGAGCTGGGGAAAGAAACAGGGGCATGTCTCAATTTGGGGAAAACCAAATGTTTAAAACTTACTGGGTTTTCTGACAAGTCCTGAAATTTTGGGGGGGTTTTCAACTCCATGTAAAATCTTAGGGATTTATTTTGGTGGACCAGATATGGCCAAGTATAATTGGGAAATAGCACTGCAAACGAGAAATGCTAAAGTACTACAATGGAATAAATGGAAAGTATTGAAAAAAAAGAATTTATTATATAAAAACATTTTTAATTCTGATTTTATTATTTATTAGTATGATTTTCCCTCTCCCTAAGGGTTTAGAAGTGAAAATATTGGGTTGTTTTTTTAGTTGTTTCTGGGGTAGCAGGTTAAATCCGATTAAAAGGAATGTATTATACAAGGACATTAAAGAAGGAGGTATAGGGATGCCTAATCCAATCTTGTTTTTCTTTACTGTTTTTTTATATGCTAATATTTTGCCTCTTCTGAAAGGTTGTTCACAAATTTGGTGGGTTTGGGGAGTACAGAAATTAGAAGGGATTTTAAATGAATGGAAACGGAATCAGTTTATTCATAAAAATAAATGTTGCCCTAGGTTAGGGGAGCAATAGGAGGGTGGTTTTGATAAAATTAAACATTGGGGAATTAGCTATGCAGTAGTGTTAAGACTTCCAAGGAAAATCCTATATCAGGAAATTTTACGATTATGTTTTGGGATATCACTTTTTGAAAGGTTTTCGATGCTTGCGAAAAACCAGATTATTAAATATATTTTAGATGACAGAATGCCAGTTCAGATGTGGGATCAGGTATGGTTAAGCATTCATGATTGGATAAATGTTAAAGGAAATCATAAACATAAATCCTTGTTAGAAAGGAACTGTTCAAGGAAAACTTGTATGAATATAATGGAATCTATGGATCATTTATACTTTCATTGCCCATATGTGATACAGTTCTAGGATGTAGTTAAAAATAGATGGAAAACAATGCCTTTTATTCTGCCCAAACCAAACCTATTGTATTACGGAATAATTCCACCAGAAATACAGTTTTTTTCACATAGCACACTAAGATTAATTATGGGTCACTTCTTATATTGGATCTGGATCCGTAAATGCAGATTCACATTACAACAACAAACTACCTCAGTTTTGGAACTATTTCTGTTGCTAGAGTCAGGTCTTATGTGTATAAGGCGAATAGAAGGAAGTAACTTGGGTATTGATACCTGGAATTCTCTGTGGAGGCTATTTTCGTTTATTTAGGGTTTCTGATGACTAAAGTATAACTTTGATTCTTATTCTCCCTTTTTTCCTTTTAATATGAGCTGTTGGGTCTGGTTTGATTTGTGAAGTTAAAACAAACTCCCAACATTTATAGTGGGAGGGAGGGGAGGGTGGGTCTCATACTGTGCTTTTTGGTAGGCATGGGGTATTTGTATGAATTAATACTTATTATATTTTGATGTTTATGATTATGTATGATTTTATTTGGAACTGTACCATTTAGTTATGATGTGTCCTGATTTCAAATACTTATTTATGTTTTTTATTTTTTTGTGTCTTCTCTTGATTGTGTATGATATACATTTGTTTTGTATAATCCTATTATGATCTGAAAAAAAAAGGACAATTTTTTTTACCCTAACTCTTATAGTGGGGAGGGGGAGGGGGTGGGTTTATATTGTTTATATTGTTTATATTGTTTCTCCTATGTATAGGGTATTTGTATGAATTAATACTTATTTATGTTCTTTGATTCCTTTTTTATTATGATTATGTATGATATAATATTGATTTGTATAACTTTGTTATGATTTGTTTAGATTTTAATAAAAAATTCCCCTACTCTTTTCTATAAGTGCCATGGGATCTTTAACATCCACCTGAACTACCACCAATCCAGGCAGATGGGACCTCAGTTTAACGTCTCATCCGAAAGACGGCACCTCAGAAGTGCACTTCAAGAAATATAGCTTTATCCCTGGAACTGTTCATAGGTTATGCCTTGTGGACATTGACATTTTGTGTCCTATTCAACTTACCAACTGAAAAATGCCATCCTTCAAGGTGGTATATTCTACTAATGTGGAAGATTGCATGGTGATTAACTATACATTCTTCTGATATGGACTAAAAGTTATGCAAAGTGAAGTTTTCTAACTTCCGTTTTTACTCCCTAAACAGGTAATAGGTTATATGGTAATCACACCTGTTCCTATCCCGGAACAGATACCATTAAGTCTAGTCCTAACTATCTAGATGCTCGATCTCAATTTTTACTTATTTTTAATATCCATACAGGCAACTTAAGTTTGTCTCTTCAATTTCTTCTCAACAGGACAGATACACACCTGATGCATATCAGTATTTACTGATTGTTTTGATATTGGAAAACCCCAATGTCAAGTTTTATTCCAAATGTTTATAGTAATACAAGGTTTACAAACATTTTCCCTCATAATTACATTTTGTTGTTTAAGGAAAACCCTGAAATACCTGTGTGACCAGTTAATATTCCTTTATCAGGTTTGTGCCATGGGCCTGTAGACGAAGGGTGCCTAACCTCCATCTTTTTGTTGTGTTGCCACTTTTGCAATTTGGGCAACAAAGAGGGGGTTGTTTCACTTGGGTTATGCCCTCCATCGTCCCACATACACCTCACACTGTATTCCTGGTCTATTGTACTGTGATCTGTATTATTATTATTTTTATTGTGTACCCTACACACCAAGAGTGTTTAGACAACAGACCTAGAGGGGCAACCTGAGGGACACTCTTTGAATAAATCCCTCTTTATATCTGTGCTGAACTGGAGGGTAATGAAGTACATAGCAAATACATTTACCAGAACTACACTGTGAGCATAGCCTATGGCCCTTGAAATCATGGGACACCCTCCTTTATTATTCCTGGATGTACCCATAATTCAGGCACTATGGAATGAGGGGAGAACACCGAGCCTTTTCAGCCAGATGCTGAGGGTGTGGAACAAAAAGGCCCTACAATTAATAAACAATTGTATGATCAGAACTGAGTACAATCATATCAAACTTTAGCAAAAACATGTGAGTTACACCCCTCACACTTTTTTGCATACTTGCAAATCTGAAACTGCCTAAAAGTCAAAAAAGAGGGAGAAGAACAGTTCCTATTCCCACAGAGATCCTCTCTGGAGGAAGCAATGAAAAGTGTTCCACAGGTCAGCCACTTCAGACCCATGACAAGCTGTTATAAAACTATGTTGGGGAGCCTGCCACCTGCAACAGAAACTCTTAAAAAGAAATGGGATAGGGTCCTGGGTGATGGTACTCTAACAGAAGGGGATTGGAGAAGAATAATGAAAGTGCATGAAATGCTCGGTTAATAACAGATAAAGAGCAACTCACTTTAATACACTGCATAGGACTTACTTTACTCCCTCCCTAGCACATAGAATTGACCCAGACAAAATGGACCTTTGTCCAAAATGCAAAGCCCAGCAAGGAACCTTTTTCCACATGATTTGGGAATGTTCAAAAATTAGCAGATATCAGATTGGCATAACCACAATCATGCAAAACATTTTAAACTACACCCAGGACCTGGGGCCTGAGGAGGTGATACTGGGGTTGCTGGGTAGGTCTTGGTGAGGTATGGGCCTGGACCACCTACTGTGGTCACTGGCTATGGCTGTGGGATAGCAGGTTATGGCTTACCATCTAGGAAAGAGACTCCATGCCAACCATTGCAGAATGGGCACAAAAACTGCCCCAATGCATGAAACTGGAACATTCCCAATACAAAGCACTGGACAAGAAAGACGGATTCTGGCTGGTGTGGGAACCAGTACAGAAGGCCATACACCAAGAGTGATTTCCAGGAATCTAAGATTAGGCTTAATTGGTCCATTGGTGGTCTCACTAAAAGAGTACTCTTTCTGTTTTGAGGCCCCCATTCCTGATGAACTAACCTTCAGTATTTCAGTTTTAACTTTAACTATTGGTATACAGATTTATGAAGTATTGACCACTGATTCAATGGTTACATTCATGATGGTGATGTGTTTGTTATTGTTGTATATATGCAGTGCTATATATAACAAGCATTTGTCAATGCCGAATGTTGTCACACTGGCATTGGCATTGGCAGTGGTGGAGCTAGAGAAGCATAATAGGAATGGCAGTGAAGTATTGAACTGACACCAACCTCAACACCACCCTGTAGAGAGTGACAGGCATTGGGGTGTGCCTTTGGGTCGTGAGCTATAATGCTTATGCCATTGTACCTCACTCTACCCTGTAGACACTGAAAAGTGTCATGGTGTTCTTTGGGGTCTTTGGGCATTATACTTACCCCATTTCAAAAGGAAATACACTGACGTGGGTGCAGAATAGGAGCGTGGGGTGAAGTTTGAGGCCGAACAGTGCAAGACACACCACAATGCTTGTCAATGGCTGCAGGGTGGGCGGTGGGTGGAATGGAGTGACATTACATCCGATGATCCCAAGTCACAGCCCTGATGCCTGTCAGTCCGTACTGGTTGGGGTGCTACAGCTGGAAACCCTAACACCACAGGCGTGTAGTAGTAGTTTCTGTCTACATTTTCAACATGGGCTGCTTGTCAGGCCACCTCATGAAAAGTGGCACAATCACTTTGTTAGCTGAAAGGTGGTTTTGCACAGCAGCAGTGGCATTTGGTGACAGAGGGACGAAAACACAGTTTTGGACAGGATGTGGAGAATGACAACTGTATTGTTCATGAGGAGGCATAAAAAATGGCAACGCTGAAAATCTGGAGTGGCAATATGAAATATTGGTGAAGCAATGAACATGCATACAAACTGTGCAGCAGACATCTGCAACTCAATTATTTGTGGACATTTTTTAGGCACATTAGGCACATTTTCAACATAGGTATTTTGAGACCTCCCCTCATGAACAATGGAGCTGTGATTTTGTTAATGTGCCCCAAAAGGTGATTTCCCACAGCGAGCAAGCCCCACGCTGATCGTCCCCTGCAAAAGGGGCAGAATTCAAACCGAAAAATCTGCACAGAGACAAACCTGCTCACCGGGAGCCTTCTGGCTCGAGAGGGCAACCTAGCAGCCCTCCCCCACAGCCAATGAACTCTTCCCAAGTCCCACACTGATCGCCCCCTGCAAAAGGTGTGGAATTCAAACTGAAAAATCTGCACAGAGACAAACCTGCTCCCCAGGAGCCTTCTGGGTCAAGAGGGCAACCGAGCAGCCATCCCCCATAGCCGACGGACTCTTCCCAAGCCCCACGCTGATCGTCCCCTGCAAAAGGCACAGAATTCAAACCAAAAAATCTGCACAGAGACAAACCTGCTCCCTGGGAGCCTTCTGGGTCGAGAGGGCAACCGAGCAGCCCTCCCCCATAGCCGATGGACTCTTCCCAAGCCCCAGGCTGACCGCCCCCTGCAAAAGGCACGGAATTCAAACTGAAAAATCTGCACAGGTAAAGGAGACCAGGACGAGCGAGGAGTGCAAATGGCGGAGCAACATTTTTACTGAAAGACTTAAACTTTATTTTCAGTCGCCACACAAGTACTGATTGTTTTTTTCCCTCAATTTTTCTCCCTGTATACTTGTGAATTGTAAGGAAGTAGCAGAGCACCTTAATAGTGAAACATCAAATGCCATAGTAAGCTCGTTCTATGACCGTGACCTTTATTTTAAACTGAATCAGTGAAACTTGCAGTGCCAGAGAAAATATTTTTCCTGATTGCCCAAGTTGCTAAACTTCTACTGCATTTGCACCTTTTAACCTTACAAACCCCAGTGCCTGCAAAAACTGCTTTGTCTCCACCTACGCCCTCTTTACTTAGAAAGTCCAATAATGAGCTTAACCAGGGCTGGGCTAAAATAACCTTAACTGCACTGAATATGCGATCCCCACCCCCAATGCTCCTTTAGTCTGCAGCTTTGTGTAGGATCCATATAAAAGCCTCACCTTTTTCCTCCTTCTCTGCAGAGACAAACCTGCTCCCTGGGAGCCTTCTGGGTTGAGAGGGCAACCAAGCAGCCCTCCCCCACTGCCAATGGACTCTTCCCAAGCCCCACGCTGATCACCTCCTACAAAAGGCGTGGAATTCAAACCGAAAAATCTGCACAGAGACAAACCTGCTCCCCGGGAGCCCTCTGGGTCGAGAGGGCAACTGAGCAGCCCTCCCCCACAGCCAACAGACTCTTCCCAAGCCCCATGCTGATTGCCCCCTGCAAAAGGAGCAGAATTCAAACTGAAAAATCTGCACAGATAAAGGAGACCAGGACAAGCGAGGAGTGCAAATGGCAGAGCGACATTTTTACTGAAAGACTTAAACTTTATTTTCAGTCGCCACATTAGTGCTGATTGTTTTTTTCCCTCAATTTTTCTCCCTGTATACTTGTGAATTGTAAGGAAGTAGCGGAGCACCTTAATAGTGAAACATCAAATGCCATAGTAAGCTCCTTTTGTGACTGTGACCTTTATTTTAAACTGAATCAGTGAAGCTTGTAGTGCCAGAGAAAATATTTTTCCTGATTGCACAAGTTGCTAAACTTCTACTGCTTTTGCACCTTTTAACCTTACAAACCCCAGTGCCTGCAAAAACTGCTTTGTCTCCACCTGAGCCCTCTTTACTTAGAAAGTCCTATAATGAGCTTAACCAGGCCTGGGCTAAAATAACCTTAACTGCATTGAATATGCGATCCCCACCCCCCAATGCTCCTTTATTCTGCTGCTTTCTGTAGGATCTGTATAAAAGCCTCACCTTTTTCCTCCTTCTCTGCAGAGACAAACCTACTCCCCGGGAGCCTTCTGGGTCGAGAGGGCAACTGAGCAGCCCTCCCTCACAGCTGATGGACTCTTCCCAAGCCCCACGCTGATCGCCCCCTGCAAAAGGCACGGAATTCAAACCAAAAAATCTGCACAGAGATAAACCTGCTCCCAGGGAGCCTTCTGGGTTGAGAAGGCAACTGAGCAGCCCTCCCCCATGGCCGACGGACTCTTCCCAAGCCCCACGCTGATTGTCCCCTGCGAAAGGTGTGGAATTCAAACCGAAACTGCGCACCGCACGCTCGTAACACAGTCATTTTATGGAGTATTGTCACCAACTTTTCAACATAGGTATTTTAGGACCTCTGCTCATGAACAGTGTCATTGTCATTTTTGAAATCTGCCCTGAACACTGACTTCCCACAGTGACCCTGCTATTGTGCGCTGGAAGTGCGGAACCACATTTTGGCCAGGATGTGAAAAATGACAGCTGTACTGTTCACAAGGAGGTGAAGAAAGATGACAATGTTGAAAATCTGGAGAGAAAATCTTCCGAATTTGCAAAGTTAAGAGTGTGCGTAGCAACTGCGCAACACATGCTCATAAAACAGCCACTTTTGGGATTTTTTTCCACCAAATTTGCAACATAGGCTTTTTGAGAGTGCACCTTATGGACACTGCCACTGTCCTTGTGCTAATCATTCCCAAAAGGTGATTCCGCACAGTGACTGCGAAATCACCTTTTGGGACTGATTAACATCATAACAGTGACAGAATTCATGAGGAGGGGTCCCAAAAACCCCATGTTGAAAATTTGATACAAAAAGTCCAAAAAATGCCCGAGATATGCATCAAAGTTGAAAAAACCCTATTTATTCCATTATACAACTTACCAGCATTTCTCAGTTCATGGGTCGGCTTTGAAGAGTTCAGACGGTTCCGGTCCACTGAAGATCATTGCGCGAGCTCTGGAGGTAAGTATGGGGTGGGGTGGGGAGGCAGGTGCACAGTGAGTGGGTGTGGGTGGTGAGTAGGGAGACTACGAGGGACTGTTTTGTGTTACAGGGTGAAACAAAACAAAAAATATTGCGGACAAGTTTTTTTTTTCAGGAGATTTGGTATGCTGGGGTGGCTCCCAGCATGCCACCTAAATGTTTAGAGTTTATGCAGCTGATGGGGATTGGAAACCTTCATCGGCACACAAAAAGAGGGGGTGTTAATTTATGCCAATGGGGATTGGGCATCCCTGTCGGCACACAAGGAAAGCGGGGGGCAAGAACCGAGGGGGATTGGGAACCCCCTTGGCATATTACACATGGGGGGAGTGCTTTATGGCTACAGGGAGTGGAATCACACATCAGCACATGATTGGGGCCTCGGTAAGCTGGCAGGGGGATTGGGCGCCCCCTAAGTTGGCAGTTGGGCGACCGCCCACCATGTTTACAATGTGGTAGAGCACGTCAGGAGGTCCACTGTGTCTGACGAGCTTTGCTCAGATTGCAGCAGACTTTTCCTTAGATGTGCTCACCACATTAGTATGCCTGGTGTGGTGCCAGCATGCAGGCTAATTGATGAATGAGGGTTGCACCTACTTATGCGTGCCCTGCATTCACCCAACAGCCTCCAAATCTCCACTGCCGCAAGATGTTGGCTGCGCTAGCACACCAACATAAAAAAGTGCTCAATGTGCTGTGTATACTGAACTTGAAAATAATGTTTGAAAACAAATTTACATACAGTGCTTGTCTACACATACCTACTCACAAGATTGATTCAGATTCTGTCTTTCAGTAACAAGTTTGCTTATGAACCTATCCAGTCTTGTTTGATGCATTTTGTCAAGCCTTGAGCTGATCGCAGCAGGATTTCTTGTGTCCACTGCACTATCAAGGTATTGGTAAAGTGCTATAAAACCTTAATGCTATCCATTTCATCACCACAGTTACACATACTAGGAGTTAAAACAGCTCTAGTCAAAGAATTGTGTGTATAAAAAAGTAACTGATACTTAAGTGTACTGTAAGTACTTCGGGTTTTTTCAAGGATTTTAAGGTATTTCTTTCTACTGTTTTTCAGATTACAAAACTGAAACATCATGAACCTGTTAACAAGAGGTTGATAACATTTTAATAAGGTATAGTTTACTCACCCACAGTAGAAATATGATTGCAGTACTATCATATGCAAGATATAGAGTACATTATTTTACTTTCCTTGATAGTTTCATTTTAAAAACCAGAATGCCCTTGGTTAGGGTTTTTGCTATGATATGGCTTTGTTCTTCATGTTATCCCCTTTGAGGAGTACTAAAGGGTATGTCCTGTTCTTTTGATGATAATACACTAATTGTTATGCAGTTTCCTTCTATATTTTTATGTGATCATCAACAGCCTTCATTTTGTGTGTGTGTTTAGGGCATAGGATCAGGAAAAGTTTTTTTTTTTACACTTGTTATCCTCACACCTGAGTGAGCATAGTTTAATCAGTGTTGTGTGTAATTAAAACAGCTCAGAGATGGTGCAAAAATATATTTACCTGTTTTGGAATTTAATTTTATTATAGTTTTTGTTTAATGCATTATTTTTAATACAGGGTTGTGTGTATGGGTGTTTGGGTGTGTATACTGGGTTTGTATATTGTAATGGGTTGTGTGCATGGTGAGTGAGTTTTATTGTGGATTTAATTTTGTAAGGGGTGGGTAGAGTTTTTGTTGTATTATAGTTTTTATATTATTCTGTTTGTTACTCCTCAGGTGAGAGTTGTGGGAGTGCCCAGTGTTGTTTTTTACTTTGGGTTTTGTTTTAGTTGTTCTGTGTGTATCTCTCTCTCTCTTTCTTTTGTTCTAGCCTGGTGTGTTTTGTTTGAGACTGTATTATGTGTTGGAGACCTGCCCCCCCCGGTTGTGCACAATTTGTTCTCTGCCCTCCATGCTCTCTGCCCTCCCCCCTTAAAGTTTTCAACCTATCAGAGCTGTAGAGCACTGGGCATTGCCCATGGGGGGGAATGGGGCGGGGGTGCGAACGGTGGAGGATGAATGAGTGGGGCTTTCATATCAGGGTTGTTAGGTCCAGAAGATGCCCTGGAGTGAAATGGATTCTGGAATGTGGCCTGCCATGTCTGGTCTCCATACCCAAGGGCACCACCACTATTGGTAGGCAGGCAGCTTGGGCGTCCCTGGAGACCCATCCAACTTGAGCAGTGTTATGCAATGCCAGATCTATCAAGAACAAGACTGCAATTATTGCAGATCTTGTTGGGACAGCTTATCTGGCTTGCATCACCGAGATCTGGCTGGATGAAAATGCTGGCCCCATATTGGAGGCTGCTATTCCAGATGGGTACTCGGTGATACACCGCTTGAGATTAGACCATGGGGGGGGTGCGGTCTGTTTCAAGACTGATTTGGGCCTCACAAGTATACCAGTTGAGGAAGCCAGGTCATTCGAATGTACTGGAGTAGCAGGTGTAGGTTGTAGGATAGCCCTCATCTACCGTCCACCCAGGGATGAGAAGCGATTCCTATAGGAAGTAGCAGACTTTGTGATTGACATGGCATTTGAATTACCCAGGCTGATGGTTCTGGGTGACTTCAATGCCTGGGTCGATGATGAACTCTCGCAATTTGGACAACACTTCCTCCAGTTGATGACATCTCTGGGCCTTACACAGATTGTTACCTCTGTTACTCACAAACACGTCACTCTTTTGATCTGGTTTTCCTCCTGAGGATCCAAGCCTCTGATCTGAGGGTGGAACCTGTCTGATGGGCCAATCATTACACTGTGGGATTCAATTTTTGTGCCCCTTTCATATACCTGCCCCTGTGGAGATGGTCAGATACCAGCCTTTACTGGATGTGAGTCCTTTAGGCTTAGTGGTGGTACCTGACCTATCGGTGTTTCCTGTGGCAAGCAAGAGTCCATAGGCCTTGGTTCTGGCCTATAATAAGGCCATTACCACAACCCTGGACTCTATCACTCCTGTCTGTGTTCGTTCTCTCTCCATTTTCCCTCGGTCCCCTAGGTTTGATGGGACCTTGAGGGAGATGCTGCCAGTTGAACGAAGGTTAGAGTATTGCTGGCAAAAATCTGCCTTGGAGGCCAACCATTTTAGATTGCTAGAACATTATCAAGTCTATCAATCAACAATCTCCCGTAAGAAGGCAGAGTTCCTGTCCGGGAAGATTGCTGCTTTTCAGAACCAACCGGTCCAGCTCTTTCAAACTGTGGACAGACTGTGCAACCTGGCCTGTCTGCAGTTTCAAAGAGCTTTTTCACAATTAGAGTGTGATGAGCTCACTCGGTTCTTTGCAGATAAAATGGCCGACATCAGGGCAGAGATCCAACCAGCACACTATATGGAGGATGCAACTGATTGGTGCTTGGTCACTCTCCCCCTTTTTTCCTGGATAATCTTTGACCAGCTGGAGCTCACGGATGTTATGCGGACTGTCCAGGGTATGTGCACTACGTGCTGTAGTTTGGATCCGGGCCCTGCTTCCCTGATTATGGGTTGTTGTGACATCTTTGGTCCAGTCCTGGCACGGATAGTCTGGCAGTCCCTTAAGTCAGGTGAGTTCCCTAGCTCCCTGAAGGAGGCGGTGGTGACACCCCTCCTGAAGAAAGCTTCTCTGGACCCAGACTGCCTTGCCAACTACAGCCCAATCTCTAACCTCACCTTTGTGGGGAAGGTGATTGAGAAGGTAGTGGCCGTACAGCTGGAGAACCATTTGACCATCCATAGCATCTATGAACCTCTCCAATCTGGTTTTCAAAAGAGGCAGAATACTGAGACTGTGCTGGTTCAGGTGCTCAGTGATCTCCTGATGGTGAGAGATCGGAAAAGCTATTACATCTTGGTGCTTCTGGATCTCTCTTCAGCATTTGACACCATAGATCATGGGGTGCTGCTTGAATGCCTGAGGTTCATCTGTGGCCTGTCTACTAGAGTGGTTTAAGTCCTTCCTCACTGGCAGAACCCAGAGGCTGGTGTCAGGGATTTAGTTCTCCAACCCTCTCTCTCTCTGTCATGTGGGTCCCTCAGGGCTCGGTGCTGTCCCCATGTTGTTTGCGCTGTGCATGCTGCCCCTCAGAGACATTGTAAGATGGTATGGGCTGAGGTTTCACTGCTATGCTGATGATACCCAGCTCTACCTGTCTTTTGCTTCTGACCAGGATAGTGCACTCTCTGTATTTAATAACTGCATCACTGAAATCCAGGATTAGATGAATTCCAGCTGGCTGAAGTTGAACCCAGGAAAGATTGAAGTGATGGTCATGGACCCAGGTCACCAGACGGGGGCGTCAGGGACTGGTCAGCCTACAGGGCTTTTCGTGGGGGACTCCCAACTTCTTGCCTCTGAATTGGTGTGGGACCTAGGGGAGGTGCTCAATGACGGCTGACACTGTGATCTCAAGTGTCGGCAGTCATCAAGTCGTCCTTTTGCTATCTAAGGAACATCACTAGGGTCAAGCACCTTGTTCCATCTGGTGATCTTCCTACACTGGTCCATGCCTTTGTGCCCTCACATCTTGATTATTGCAACTCCCTTTACCTAGGACTACTGGGGGTTGATATCCACCACCTGCAGCTGGTGCAGAATGCAGCAGCCTGGTTGCTGATGGGGACTCCACAGATGTGTCATATCACGCCGGTGCTGCATGAACTGCACTGGCTGCAAATTCAGTGGTGAATCATCTTCATAATCAGACATCTGACTTATAAAGCCCTACATGGACTTGGCCCGGACTAGCTGAAAGAGCTTCTGTCCTCCTACCGTCCCGAGTGATTTTTCTGCTCAGCTGATGAGGGGTTGCTAGAAATTCCAAGATACATAGATACATAGACAGTGTCGGCAGATAAGGGACTATGGCCCACCCAGTCTGCCCATTTCAGCTTGTAAGTTCAGTTTATGTTTTCCTAGAAGTCTGTTGCCCCTTACCCCTGACCTCTGGAATTCCTTTATGTCTATCCCATGCATTCTTAAATCCCGTGATTGTTTCAGCCCCCTATGCTTCCTTTGGCAGGGTGTTCCACTTGTCCACCACCCGTTCTGTGAAGAAATTCTTCCTCACACTTCCTCTGAATCATCCTCCCTCCAACTTCATACCATGCCTTCTAGTCCTGGAACATCTTTTCCGCTTAAAAATAGTGCATTCCTGAACCCTGTTCCTCCCTGTAAGATACTTGTATGTCTCTATCATGTCCCTTCTCTCCCTCCTCTCCTCTCCTCCAGGGAGTACATGTTCAGTTCCTTCAACCTGTCCTCATAGGACTTGTGATGCAATCCATGCACTATCTTTGTTGCCATCCTTTGAACCTTCTCTACCCTGTCTATGTTCTTACATAGGTAAGGTCTCCAGAACTGTACACTGTACTCCAGGTGGGGCCTCACTAGTGTCTTGTATAGTGGAATTATGACCTCCCTTTTCCTGTGGTGATGCCCCTGCCTATGCATCCCAGCATCCTATTTGCTTTACCTGCTGCCTTGTCACACTGTTTCCCTACATTGAGGTCATCAGAGATGATAACCCCAAGATCCCTTTCCTGCTTGGTGTATGCTATATCCTCACCCCCTAACTGATATATTGTGCCAGGGTTTTTGTGCCCCATATGCATTATCTTGCACTTCTTTGCATTGAATTTCAACTGCCAAACCCCTGACCATTCTTCAAGTTTCTGCAGGTCCCTTCTCAAAAGAGTGTCCTGAAAATCTTCAGGGGCTCATGCATTTATGTATGTAGCCCCAGTCCTTTGGAATTCTCTACCTCATCAGCTACGGGAGTGCGTGACCATGGAGGGCTTCAAGCAGGCATTAAAAACATATTTGTGACACCAAGCATATGCTGCCTAATTATATTGAATTTTACTGGTTATTTGTTTTATATTGTGTTTTATATTTTTACCATGTTCCATTTATTCTTTTATGTAAAGCACCTTGATGCTCCTGAAAGGTGCTCAACAAATAAAGCTTATTATTATTATTATTATATAAATTTACCCATAAACAAATATTGATTTCTAAACAGTAAAGCAGGTTTCTGTGATTAAACTTAACACTTTAAGCAATGAGAGAGAGAGAGAAACTAACTTTCCTGGAACAGCAACAAGCTTTCCAAGGCATTTTGACCACCTGCCCACTGACTTCATGTTCCAAAGTAAATGTGTACAATTAAGGATGAGGACATTAATATAAATGAACTTGTTTATTAATCATAAGAATGGAACCCTGCAAAATAAATGTAAAGGAGCTGGACATTATGACCCACAGAGAGGAATCACTTCTTGCCTTTGAACATGCCTCACAGTGCTCCAGTATCCATCAGCCAGTGTGTAGAGTGTGGATGTCTGCATCTGTAGATTAGAAGAAAAGTCATTGTTTAGCTTAGTACCATCAACATGATATACTGAAATGTATACATTATCAATGCACACATATTACAGAATATCAATCTTGAAAGTCCAGACAGAAACATAATAATTGAATCTGTTCTACAGTGTTGAGTTTTAAAGAAGCCTTGACAAAACACAAGGACTAATTAAGCAACAATTATCTGAACCTTGTATGCAATGTTTTGTTTTGTAGCACCATAATTAGTGAATGACACTAATTCCTGATTGGCTTGAACAGTCAGGTGTCTTCTTTTGGTTACTGATTTTAAATCACTATGTGGGTACTGCCTCCTTAGTCTCTAAGGAAGCCAACTGTCATAGAGTGAAATGTAAGACAAGCAGCTTTGGCTGCAATCTGCTATTGTTGTGCTGCACCTTACCATAAGGATGAATTAAACACCTGAAATGAATTATCGACTGAGGTGTTTTCCTTAATTTGTGTGCTGTTTGCAAGGGTGAATGCTCTCTTCCATTACTATTGACTTATAGCTTGTTTAAGATAAGCATCATCTTCCCTGCTACCCACCACCACTACCTACACAGTGATTTCATTGTCCCTGTGCAAAATCACCTTCGGGCAGGAGTTTAAAATTTTCTCTGCCCCTGTTCATGAGGAGGGGTCATAAGTAGAGTATGTTAAAACTTTGGTGTAAAAATATTAAAAAAACAATAAAGTTATGAGCCTGCATCGAATTTTGTGAACACAACCTTATAACTTTGGTAACTGTCAATATTTTTACCCCAAATTTACAACATACTTATATCTTTCAACTGGAATGAGACATTAAACTTTCAAGTTACAAGATTAAAATTAACATACAGTTGTAAGTCAGGTGTTACAAGCAGTGTTACAACAGTGTTGAGCATAACAAATAGAAAGAGTGAACAAAAATAAGTGCCAGATTAATAAGTAAATAAGTGCTTACATGAAAGGAATGGGGGAAAGAGGGTGGAAGGGTTGAGGTGGGGGATGGGGAGGGGGATGAGCTGTGCCCCTGTTCACCCCTTCAGGATGTAAGGAACCCTGAAAAGGGACTGGAGAGACCAGAGAGAAGGGGATAAGGCAGTGTCCCAGAGAGACCCCAATAAGATGGTGGGGGAAGGGAGTAGATGAGAGATACAAGCCCCTTAGGGGGTAAGAAGAGGGACCCATGGAGAGCATTCCGGGTCCTTTATATTCTGTGAGAGGTCAAGGGAGGCCAGTAAGGGGGGACAATTAGGGGAAAGGTGAGAAGAACTAGAGATGTGGGGGGTGGGTGTGCACAGGGTAAAATGAAGGTGAGGGTAGGTGGTAGGGTTTGTCCAGGGCTTAGAGGAGGGAATTAGGGAGGGACATTGCAGGAGCAGCTAGGTGTGAGGTAATTATTGAGGGCAGAGCTGATGGAGTAGTCAGAGGATGAGTGCCGGATTTGGGTGGGGGGATTCCAAATTTTTGGGATGCGGTGAGAGTAACTAGATTGGCAGATTTGGGTGGATCTGTGGGGGACAACCAGGGTATGGTAGTCAGTTGATCTAAGGGAATGGGAGGGTGGGGGGTATGATAAAGGACGAGGTGATGTAGGAAGGGATCTCACTCAACCAGTGCTTGGAGGTGAATTTAGTACAGTGGGAGAATCTCCTATTTGTAAGATAGGGGAAGGAAAGGGTATGATAAAGATCACAGTGATGGGTGCAGGGGGGGCATCCAGGACAAAGTGACAGAAGGAACTGAAGTAGGTGTCCAGTCTGGCCAGGGAGGACTTAGTGGCAGCACCATAGACCATGTCACAGTAGTCAAAAATAGGCAGTATCATCTTCTGAGCAAGTTCATGCCTAGCCATAGGAGGGATGCAACTATGGTTCCTGAACAGGGCACCAAGCTTGGGCCTCAGTTTTTTTTTGGATGGCATCAATATGTCCAGAGAAGTTTAGGTGTTAGTCCAACCAACCCCAATTTTTTTACCCCAAATTTTCAACACTGCCATTTCATTACAGCACCTCATGAATGTGACTGCTGCTATTTTTCAAACTCCTGCCCAAAATGTGTTTTAGCATCCCAAAAGTTGATTTTGAAGTCCCTGTGCAAATCACCTTTAAGCCAGCAGTTGCACATTTACTCTGCCCATCTTCATGAGGCAGGGTTGTAACAAGGCTATGTTGAAAATTTGGGTTAACAATATTAAGAAACAAATTTGCAATATTTTTACCCAAAAATTCCTCAGCTTTAGCCCTATCGGGTCTGGTCAGATTTTGTTTATCCAGTGGTAGTATTCTGACATTGCACAGCTGTTGATCAATCAGACACAATAATTTTCGTACCCATTTCATAATTTGATTTACTGTATATTATGAATAATGAATGCAGCTCTGGTTTACAGTATAACTATAAACAATGATTGTACTTCTATTTTGCAGTGTATTATGAACAATGATATGAGTTTTGATTTACACTA
Source organism: Neoceratodus forsteri (assembly GCA_016271365.2). Lineage (NCBI taxonomy): Eukaryota > Metazoa > Chordata > Ceratodontiformes > Ceratodontidae > Neoceratodus > Neoceratodus forsteri. The sequence goes on from CM028130.1 coordinate 98,377,080, forward strand.
TTGACAATGATTGCAGTGTTGATTTTACAGTATGTTTTGAACAAAGACTGCAATTTTGGCTTACAGTATATTATGAACAAAGATTGCAGTTTTGGTTTACTGTATATTACGTACAATGATTGCAGTTTTGATTTATGGTATATTAGGAGCAATAATTGTAGATTTGATTTACATCATATCATTAACAAAGACTGCAGTTCTGGTTTATAGTATATTTTGAACAATAATTACAGGTTTGATTTACATTATGTAATGAACAAACTGAAGTTTTTAGTTTATTGTATGTTATGAACAGTGATAGTTCTAATTTACAATATGTTATGAACAGTGATTTTAGTTTTCATTTACATTATATTAGACATTGATTGCAGTTTTGATTAACTGTAAATTTGGAATAATGATTGAAGTTGTGATGTACAGTATATCAACACAGATTTCTGTTTTGATTAACATTATATTAGGAACATAGACTGCAGTTTTCAGTTACAGTAGATTATGAATGATGATTGCAGTGTTAATTAGTAATATATTATGAACAATGACTGCAGTTTAGATTTACAATATGTTATGAACAATAATTGCACTTTTGATGTACAGCATATTATGAACAATATTTGCAATTTTCATTTTTAGTATTAACATGTTGAAGCTTTGATATACAGTGTGTGAACATAATGAATTTTTGATGTACAGTATATTGACAAAGTTTGCAGTTTTAATGTTTAGTATGAATAAATTGTAGTTTTGATGTACAGTATACAAAGAGATTGCAGTTTTGATGCATAGTATATTAAAAACAAGATTGTTGTTTTAATGTTCAGCATATTGGTAAATTGCAATTTTGATGCATTGATTAGCAAAGATTGCAGATTGTGTTTTTAGTTTAATTATGCCCTAAGTACTAAAGAAGCAGTTCTTTTTAGAGTAAAGGACCAATAGTGAAGTCGTATCCTTGATGCTATTACAATTCTTCTGACAGTGCTAAATGTAAAATAATACTAAAATGCATTATATTTATTTTAATGTTGAACAGTTAAGCATGTGAATTGGGTCCTATTGTTCTATTTGCACTAGTTGTCCTTTACTAGTAAGATAAATATCGTTAGTGAAACAACACCAATCAGTCTTCCTTGAGGTTTGTGATAAAAATTGCAATTTTGAATGCAGTATATTAAGAAAGATTTATTTTTTATGTAAATTGATAAAACATGCAGATTTGAAATGTAGTATATTAAGAAAGATTGCAGTTTTTGACATACAGTATATTATAATGATTGCAGTTTCTAGTTATGGCATATGTTATGGTATATAGGGTCATAATGTCGTATGCTTAATAGCGTATGACATTATAGCTAACTTGACACAGCGCTGTCTATAACAGCGAATGGTGCAATACCGCATATACTGCTGTATGAGGTATTGCACCATTCGCACAATCCCAGGCAAAGGATAAGACCTCTTCTGGGAGTAGGTTAACTGAGCAGCTGCCGTGGCTCACTGAACTGAGTCACAGCAGCAGGAACAAAGGCCCTGCATCTGGGACCAGGTTTGATTCCCAGTCCCAGACATTTTATTTTTTACCACAATTTGTGCACTCCCCAAGTTGGACCCCCCTGGAGATGAGAATCTTTAATGAAGGGGGTCTGAAGGGTGCAGCCCCCCATAACCGGGGGGTGTGGGGGCACAAGCCCCCTCAGAAAAAAGTCTTAAGCCCCATGGCAATATTGCGCTGTATTGGCAGAGTGATTTTGCCATGTGGCATAATGTCTTGTGACATTATGACCCCATGCTGTATACATGAAAGATTGCAGTTTAATATACAGTATTTTAGAATGTATGCAGTGTTGCTTTGCAGTATATTAACACATATTGTAGTTTTGGTGTATAGTATCATAACAAAGATTGCAGTTTTGATATACTGTATTTTAACAAAAGTGCTGTTTTGATATGCAGTGCATTAACAAAGATTGTTGTTTGGAAGTATAGTATATTTAAAAAAAAATGCAGTTTTGGTGTTCTGCATGTAACCTCCCCCCACCGGCCCTCCTTGTTCAACTAGCAGAGCTGCTTCTCTCACACATGGTGCCATTGAGAGGGATGGGGGTTGTCACTACGAACATGTTTCTGTGACCCATACTTCTACTTTGTAGCCTGCCATCCTTAGAAGGCAAACCAAGTGTGGCAACTACCTGGCTCACACCTGAGGGGACCATTTAGCATGGCCATCAACCTGGGTACCTGGGAGAAAACGTTTGCTCAGCATTATACTAAGTTTGTACTTCTGGTCAGGAGCACCCAAGTAAATCCAGACTCTGGAAGCAATAACTGTAATGTCCAGACCAGGTTGGGATTGTACAGTGTGGCTTTTATTCACATCACAGAGAATAAGCAAAGCAAAGATGGACACCCACAGGGCTACTTCCACTGGTAATGCAGATTACTGAGGTACAGAGCACACACACATAGCGAATCCTCTGGTTCTGAATGAATCTGGGCACACATTGCCCAAACTGATATACTTCTCTTCTTTTCTTTGACTTGGCACCCCAGCCAGTACTAAGACACTTTTCCATATTGCATGGAGATTCTGGTGGCTCCCCAAACCACCCACGAGCACATTCCGGCTCACAGGGAAATCCAAAATCCCATGTCTGGGTGCTTTCTTCAGGCATTGGCCAAATGCGCTGAGAGAAAACAAAGGTGCCCAAACTGAACCCTGAGAGGTAAACCTGGTTACTCCAGATGGGGGGGTCTCCCACCTTTTGCTCCCGAATCTATACAGTACTTGGCCATTCATCTGGTTACAACACCTTTCTCTGAAACACTCTTGTACATGCTCTCTTGAAATGTTTTTCACATTTAACATTCTACTTCTCACACTTCGGAGGTGTCTTGACTTTAAAAGTTCTGTATGTGGCTATGTCTTTACTCTAGACCCCCACTGTTGCAGATGCTTTTAAATCATATACAGTGAGACAGTGAGACTTCCGGAGACACAACCAGCCAAATGGCAGCCTAGTCTCACTGCTCCAGGACCCCTGATTGTTTAAAAACATAATCGCTAGCCATCCGAGTGCTCAAAAGCCACCATAACACCTCTTAAAGTCTTAACATTACTAGCTGATATGGGGAGAATGAAAAAGAAAGATTTTTCAGCAACTCAGAAGCGTTCCTCATCACAGAATGATAAGCGGCTTACCAGTCCCTCTCCCTCGCACTCTTCTATGCTGACAATATCTGGAGAAGATGATTCCAATTCAGAGACTACATCAACATTTACCAAAGCAGATGGCAAAAGAATGCTAAACATTTTCCATAGAATTGACTCTAAAATAACATGTTTACAGACCAATTTTAAAAAGCTGGATAATCATACTTCTAAAGTAGAAACACATATGGAAATACTGCAAACCAAGCATATGGCATTTGGAAGATCACTGGCCTTTCTACACTGGAGAGAGAGAGAGACTGGCCACAGTAAGTGTTGAACCAGCTAGATATAAAAACAAGAAAAATGTTTCATGCTCACCAATTACTATACAAAAATCAGTGCATGCCAAGATTATACATCCCAAGGGCAGAGGGAGGCATGGGCCTCATTGAGATTGATTACACATATAGAGCCACAATAGTGGGGCTACATACATACTTACTGACATCCTTGGACCCAAATACAGTCAAGGTCTTGCATCATGCAGAAAATAAGCCTAAAATGACTTCACTCATCAAATTAGAAGAAGCCTTCAGAAGGGTAGCAGAGATTGATGTCAATCCACAAGTAGATAAGGAATTGTCAGTAACAGAAAATGCAAAGAATCAGAAAAAGGAGTATAAGGATAAAGACCAACAGAAAAGAAAAAAACAATTGGAAAGCCCATAATTATAGTGGAAAATACAGGGAGCTACTGGAGCAACCACAGGTTAATCAAGCCCCTGACCCATGAGTGGTTAAAAGAGGTGAATTTAGACCACGAGATGAGAGATCATAATGGCAGCCCAGACAGTGGGCTATACACAAGATGGTTCACAAAATCCATAGAAAACAGGAGAAACAGACAAGTGCAGGTTCTGTAGTACAGAATTAGAAACAGTTGCACATCTCGTGGCTGGATGTGAAGTACTCATGGCAGAAGGTCTGTATACTGAAAGACACAACAATGTAGCAAGATTGATCCACTGGAAACTGTGCAAACACTATAACATACAGGTAGCAGAGAGACACTGGAAACATGAACCACAAAGAATCACAGAGAATGAAGAAGTAATGATCACACGAATCACCCAATAACAACCAAGAAAGTGGAAGCAAGAAAACCCGATATTGTAATACAAGAAAAGAGAACAAAGGTAACATTACTGATTGAAATAGCCACCCTAGTGACTACAGTGTGTGCGTACAGAGAGACACAAAATCATGAAATACCAAGATATAGTCAGAAACCAAACTGATGTGGAATAAGGACACACAAATTGTTCCAGTAGTGCTTGGAGCAATGGGACTAATCAAAAGAACTTTCAGGCACATTTAAATATGCTACCAATACTTGTGACACCTTATGAACTTCAAAAGGAAGCCATTTTGGGGACGTTGCGTGTGCTGAGAAGAACGCTCTCAGCAAACATCAAAGATTAATACAGTACTAATTTCTTGAGTTTTGAATATGCCCTGGCTAAAGAATGGGGTCTATTCTTGCCACGGTATTAGAAATCCCTAAACATTTGGAGACACTAACCCCGAGAGAGAGAGAGAATTGATGCAGTGGGCAGAGGACGCAGAAGCCAGGCCAAGATGGAATAATATCCGAATATTCTGAGTTCCAGAAGGCAAGGAGGAGGACGATATGATTGCATATCTTGAATCGTGGTTACAACAAGAGCTCTCTCTGCCAGAAAATTTTGAATTTGCCATCGAAAAGGCGCATAGAGCCCTTGCTCCTAAGCCTAAAATAGGAGCCCCCTCATGCTCTCTTGTGGTTAAATTTATCAAATTCACTACAAAAGAAAAAATTCTACACCTGGCCTGGGGCAAAAAAGATCTAGATCTCGATGGGCAGAAGGTGTACTTTGATCAAGATTTCCTCCCATGCATGATGAGTAAAAGGAAAGAAAATACTTCAGGTTGTTAAATCACTAAGCAAGAGGGGACCCAAGACTTACCTTTACTACCCAGCTAAATTGTGGATGCAGAATTCTGAAAGCATACAGATCTTTAAAAATTTACTGCAAGCAAAGCCGATGTTGGAATGACTGGGCATTCCCATTCCAGACACCAGCGAAGAGAAAGCAGAGCAAGAGATCGAGAGTCTCTTATGGGGAATGTCACCAAGGGGGAGATGCCCTCAGAGAAGGAAGCATGAATCTCTGCTCCCACTACATCCAGATGTAGCTGTCTGGATTCTTCCATGTAATTTGCCCCCATGAAGTTTTAGAAATACCTTTGGAAGCTTATTGAGGTTGTACTTACCACTGGGTCCATCGCTGTGAAGAGGTATTTCCCCCTGTTCAAGATTGTGAAAGCTGGCCAGGCTAGACCATCTGATTTTGTGTTGGAACTTTCGGGCTGCCTGTAAACATCCTGGGCCAGCTTAGTCATAGAGGGGGAAACTTTTTGCTGTAGACTCAGTTTCAACTGGAGACATTGGTGGAACTGACCTCCCTCAGTGGATCATCTTTATTTTGGATCCCAGTGAGAGCAAATCTGTTATATACCCTAATGAAGGGACTCCAACATAATATAAATTTTTCAGGGATATTCAAGATTTGCTTGAAATGTTTATACATTCCCTATCTTGTACAGGGAACAGTTTAATCTTTTTATGTTTGCTTTTAAGCAGGCTCGTTGCAGTGGGAAATCAGCTTTTAGTTATTAAGACCTGCAGGGAGAATGGTCTTAGTAATGGTCCTTTTGCAGGCCACCTAGTGGAATAAAATAATTCTGATGATCGGTTACTTTTAGCCAGTCTTCATGAAGACAGTGGGGTAGTGTAGAGGGTTTAGGTCCTCCCTAGCAGAGATGTGTTTAATTACCTGTTTTAAGTACAGTTTAATTACAAAACAATAATTTATTGGTAAAAACTCTTTTTATAGGTATGGCTGTAATTGTTTATTATCCAAAATCCGGGGCTGGCAGTTGAGCCTTGGTCCTACATACTGGTCACCATATTAGAAGGGAAGGTGTGTTTCTACTGACGGCGGTTGGCAGAAACCCTGTGGCACATTGTGTGCTGCAGTCTTCATCTATTTTTGAAGACTTTGTCTTCATGACCTCCCTTGCGGCTACAAGTGGGCACATCTGGGGCAACTGAGTTTATCCTTGGGGTGCCCTTTCTATCTTAGCATCAGTGCCTGAATCCTTTGGACCTTCTGTCTGTTTTGTTTCTAACTTACCAGTCTCCTGTTGAGACTATTCCTACCACATGTTTCCTAATGGATACTGTCCTTTTTTTCTTTTTTTGTTTATTATATCTTGATGTTTGTCAATTTGTCCTTTATGTAGTCGGGGGACTCACTGAAGGACAGGTAAGACATAAGGATAAGTTACAGATAGTATATTTAAAACTTTATAATGGGTTCATTGAATATCTGTACTATTAATGTAAAAGGAATCAGCAATGTGATAAAATGGGTAAGAATTTTAAAAGAACTGAGGGATTTATCATGTGATATAGCCTTCTTGCAGGAAACAAGGTTATCTCCTAAAGAATATGACAAATTAAGAAGGTCTTGGTTGGGCTCGGTTTTTTTCAGACTCCCATCCATCTGCAACTAAAGCAGGAACTGCAATCTTAGTGATGAAGGGGCTCTCTTTTACACCAAGAGCTGTGCTTAAAAAGGGCACAGGTAAGTGGATTTTTATCTCAGGAGAACTGAGAGGTACCCCTATTAATTTAGGGTTAGTTTATGCCCCTACTCCCCCCTCTGGGGAATTCTTTTGAAAATTGTTTGCAGTTTTGGCAAGCCTTTCCCAAGGACACCTTATGTTGGCTGGTGACTGGAACTGTATAGAGAATCCTAGTTTAGATAAATCACCCCCGGGGTGTGGTGGACAGGGAACCTGTTCCAGAGCCCTTCATACTTTAGTTAATGAAATGGGCTAGGTAGATCTATGGAGATGGCAGCACCATACCCTTAAGGATTTCACCTTCTATCCTCCTGCCACAAATTCTTATTCTAGACTGGACCAGTTTTACACATGGCATTCGGAAACACACTTCTTTAAAATGGTCTGGATCTCCCCAGTTTCTTTTTCGGACCATGCCATAGTCCGGACCAGGATGCAATGGGTGTTGCCAGAACAACGGGGGCAATGGAGATTAGATCCCGGTTTGTTGGCAGATATGACTCTAGTCAAAACATTGAAGGAGGAAATAAAATGGTATTTAGAACAGAGTTTGGAGAAAGATACCCATTGAAATTCATATGGGACGGGCTCAAGGTGGTGCTAAGGGCCAAATTTATAAGTCATGCAGCTTATAGGAATAATCTACTCAAACTTAAAATCAACAAGGCTCTTAATACCTTAATGTCCCTAAAAACAGAACATAAGATAACACGTGACCCTCTTACATACCAAAAGCTACTTAAACTCAGGACAATTAAAATAAATTAGTGTTACACCATACCCTTAATTCATTAAAATTCACAAACCAAAAATATTACGAAGAGGGAGATCGAGCTGGAAAGCTGCTAGCTATAAGACTTAAAAAACTGGAGAGGGACAGCTTTATTCCTAATATCAAAAACTTTAACAATCCAGGAGAAATCCTAGATCAACCTTTACAGATAGTGAATACTTTTGTGAATTATTATTCACACTTGTACACCTGTGAGAGACAAATAGATCATTTGGTTAAGACTGATACATTTCCTGAATCAGTCCAACTCCCAAAATTGTCTAGTGCCCAAATCTTTAATTTGGAGAAACCCTTCTCTGCAAAAGAATTAGATTTAATAATTACATCTCTGAAATCAGGGAAATCCCCAAGCCCTGACTGATGCATAACAGAATTTTATAAAACATTCTGAAAATAAATTATCCCGATTCTCCTAAAGGTATGCAATGAAGCACATGTTAAAGGATCAATCCCAGACGCTTGGATGGAAGCTACCATTTCAATTATACCAAAACCAGGGAAGGACCCCCTAATGTGCCAGCTATCGGACAATATCTTCATTAAATACTGATGTAAAGACTTTTGCTAAACTAATAGAAGAAAGATTAAAGGGTATTATTTCATTTTTGATACATGGTGATCAGACAGGATTTGTGCCTGGATGGCGCATACAAGATAATATTAGATTATGATTAAATGTCTTAGACAGGACTCCATCTCTCCCCCAGCACAATCTTAAGGTGATCATTGCACTAGACACAGAGAAAAGCTTTTGTTCGCCTTGATTGACAATTTTTGAACAAAACTTTAGATAAGTTTGGCTTTGTTTCCAAGTTCTGGGACCGGATTCTAAATCTGTATTCTGATCCAATTGCTGAGGTCAGAGTAAACAGTATTTTGTCAACAAAATTTCTTATAACACGGGGCACCAGGCAAGGATGCCCTCTCTGCCCACTACTATTTATATTAAGTATGGAACCCTTTGCCACCAAAATAAGACAGTAGGACTCTTACAGAGGAATTCGGCTTCAGAGGGAAGAAGCCCAGATATCCATCTGTGAGGATGACACTTTATCATACTTAGAAGACCCAAAAAACTCAATCCCCCATGTTTTATCTTTAATACAGGAATTCAGAGCCATATCTGGATTTTAAATAAATGATACTAAAACCTAAATACTCCCTATTTCCAAGCCAATGCAAGATAACCATCCACAAGTGGGACAATTTAAATGGGCAAATGAGGGTTTCCGTTACTTAGAGTTTGGTTTCAGATAATATAGCTAAACTGTTTCAAACTAATTATCTTAAATTACTTCAAAACATACAAACAGATTATAACAGGTGGACTGAACTACAGTACCACTATCATTCTCAGCACATATAGAAACAATACGAATTAATATTTTACCCCAATTACTATTTCTTTTTACGATACTACCAATTAAGCCTCCTGCCTCATTTTGGAAAAGTCTGAAATCAGCAACATCTAAATTTCTCTGGAACCATAGACCCCCTAGAGTTAAATGGCAAGTGCTACAACGGGCTAAAGAGTAAGAAGGTTTTGGACTCCCACATTTTTTTAAATATTATTGGGTAGCCCAACTCCAGATTCTAGCCCAATTGTGACCAAATGATAATCACCCCCTCTGGACAGCCATGGAAAGGCCTGAGGCACCCAGGGTTCAGCTGGCAGACCTAATGTTCATGGATCAGGCTGGTCTATCCAAGTTGTGTCTAAGTAATCCTTGGTAAAGGGTGCTAAAACAGACATAGATGGGAGTGATTAAGAGTTTGGGCCTACAAACCAGAATTTCAATCAGGACTCCTATTCGGGCTTGTTTGGATTTTCTCCCAAATTATACAGATATGGGTTTCTCTAGATGGGAACGAGCCAGCATTTCTTGTATCGGGCATCTTTATGACTCAAAAGGATTTAAAAGTTTTAAACAATTATCAGATGACTTTGGCTTACCCTCTCGAGATCTTTTCCAATTTCTACAAATTTGTCACTTTGTACTAAGTAAAGGTTTAGGTAAAGAGGAAATTGCAGAGGTTAACCCACTATCGGAATTTTTCCTCTCATTATTAACAGGTGGGGAGGAAGGGCATTTAATCTCAAAGCTGGTAACCTTTTCTTCTAGTAAAGAACCCACCATCATAGGGAGTCTAGAAGCATAATGGTCTGAAGAACTTAATCATTCACTTGGGGAGAAGGAATGGCAGAAATCTGGACAGGGGTACATGCCACCTCAGCCTCACCTTCATGGAAAGAGTTCAGGTGGAAAGTTAATTTAAGATTCTTTCACACTCCAACTATTACAGCACACTATGGAGACACAATGACGGATCAGTACTGTAAGGATTGTGGAGAAAAAGGTACACATACTCATATCTTTTGGAGCTGTCCTAAGCTTAAAACTTTTTGGAACCAAGTAATTTGTACTTTTGAATCCATATTCTGCATACAATTTTTGAAAGAACCTGTATTTTGGCTACTAGGTCTCCTGCCCCCGCTTATCAAGACTAAAAGTCAGAGATATTTGTTTTGGATTCTTTTGGCTGGAGCTCAAAAAGCATTTACAAAGCAAAGGCTTAATAAAGCCATTCCAACTCTTGAGTTGTGGTACTCCATTTGTATACAGATTCAGGAAATGGAGAGAATCACAGCCCACGTAAGAGCTCAGATACAGAAATTTCAGGGGATATGGTTGCCTTTCTTTCACTACCAAGCAGAAAAAGCGAATAAGCCAATCTTAGAAATTTTAGCACTAAATTCAGGTTATTGAGAGTGATTTTTGAGTGGGTAGATTTCTCCCCCTCCCCCCTTAGGGGAGCAACTCCAGAAGGCTTGGCATGTCAATGCCTGGGAAGCTGGGATATTTTATCTCTAACCTTTTTGATGTATTGTTTAATGTGCCCTAGGGCATACATGTTTGTAAACCCCCAACGCTATGGAATATATTTCCGGTATATTTTCCATTCACTCATCCCTGTAATATGTAATGAACTATAATTCAGTATCTCACTACCTTTAGTGGTGTTGTCACCCCCAATTTATGTTTTGTATGATTTATTTTATCTTTATCGTAACTGTTTTTTGTGTACTTCTGTATATCTGACTCTGGCTATAAATGCAAAGGCAGGAATATATATATATATATATATATATATAAAACATCATAAGATTCTATTTTTAAAGAGAGGATTATAGGCCTTTGTTCCAGACCTAGATGTCTCATTGTAACCTTCTCCCTTTTAAGCTTGTCTTCTGTCCTAATGTGTTTGGATTGTATAATATCTTTTTGTACTGCTTTTCATTTTTGTCTTATGTATGTCTTGTGTATACTGAAAATGGAAAACCTAATAAAAACACTATTACAAAAAAAAACATATAGAGTCTAAAATTTCTCTACTTGGCAAGTCTCCCTCACACCCCACAGTAGGCAGACACTTTTACAAGAAACGCAGTCTTGGTGAACAGAGTCCCTTTGTCAGAGAAAAAAAACTCACCACAGGAATGCAGGTGCCCCAGGGCTTTTTCCACAAAAATGTTTCAGGTACTCACAGAACAAACAAGTCTAGGCAGCTTCACCCTCTCCAGGCTGGACCAGGGGATTGCCCCAGAATCCTGGAATTCCTCCCCACTAACCCAGGGATGGGGCACTGGAAAACCTTTTAGGAACAGTCTCTACCACTTCACAACTGGTCTTCTGTGCTCTTCTCTATGGTGAGAACACACAACCCCTTCTCCTGAGGTTGCTCTTTCACAGAGCTGAGTCTGAGAAGCTGCCTTCTGCAGCAATCCTCACTCTTTCAGCACTCCACACAGACTTCCTACTCCCTCCCAATATTCTACTGCTAACCTCTGCAGCTAGCATTCCATTGTGGCTTATGCTGCTGTGAGAATTCTAAGGTGACATCATCACTCCAGCTCAGCTGAAACTGAAAACAGAGTGTGACAGTGTGAAACCCATTTAACTGGCATCTCACAAGCTGCTTCTCCCTGACTGCCACTGATTCTAAGTGGGATTCTAGTAACTCCTGGGAACAAGGGGATTACACCCACCCTCGGCCAGGAGAATGACTGTCCGCAGTCATTACCTACCCAGCACCAGGCCATCCTACCCTATGTACTGACTATGGGCAGGTAGCACTACCTTCTTCCCTACCATGTGCCAGGCACAGGCAGACAACACTAAGGGCCCATTGGCCATTGGCTGATGCATCAGCCCCTACACTATGATCTTACTATGGTAACTAGTGGCTCTGGAAGAACTGTCCAGAGCATAGCCCTAATAGACCGGCACTGCAGCCCCTATGGCTGGTCAGGACCACAGTCTGTCTATCCCCCTAGCCCTCTAGGGAAAACCTATCTGACCAAAGCAAATCTACCCAAAACAGAGGAACCTCCCCATCCCTGGACACCTGCAAACCAAACAAAGGAGCTAACACTATACCCAAGCATTACACTCCCACACTCCCCCACAACTACACCTGTGGAAGGAAAAGTTAACACACATTAACAACTACTCAGTACTTTAAACACAACACTTTAAAGCACATGAGGAACTCCGATGAGTCCCTCCAATCCTCTTCTTGTCTTCTCTTCTGTCTTCTTCAGGATTCACCTGCATGAGAAAAGACAAAAAACACACCCCAAATCTGCAAACACAGTATACGACCATAACCCTTACCATCAAAACACTGAAGAATCCCAAAAATATATATATTTTTTAGAAAAAGTAGAAAACAGTAGACAACCTCAGCTTTATATGCAATACACCTTTTAGGGATGGAATGCCCTAAATGTCCCACTAGTGACAACAGTGCCCGAAGGCAAGGTTCAAGAAAGAGTCTCTCCTGGGCCAGAGCCCGGTGAAGCTCAGTTCTTGTAGTTTTGTACTCCCAAAGGGGAGAGTCTTTGTGGACAGTTCAAAACAGTATCAAGCCTTTGTGTAAAGGAAATAAACAAAATGAAACGAGGTAAGAAACCACTATGGTTCTCAAAGGAAGTGGCAGTGAAGGTTCAAGAGAAGAAGAAAGCATTCAGGAAGTACAAGGAATCACAGAAGGAACAGGACAGAGAACTGTATCAGTTAAAGCAAAAGGAAGCTGGGAAGGCAGTCAGAACAGCAAAGGCCCAAACCGAGGAAAAGATAACCAACTCAGTTAAGAAGGGGGATAAAACCTTTTATAGGTACATCAGGAGTGAAGGAAGACCAAGGGAGGGATAGTGAGGCTTAATAAAGGGGAGGGAGGGTGGGCAGAGGGTGACTGTGAAAAGGCAGAGATACTAAACAAATATTTTTGCTCAGTATTTACAAAGGAAGAGGGAGAGGTACCTAAAACAAACAGTAGAAACACTCTGGATACAGAAGTTGATACCAGCCCATTTACAGAAGAAAGGGTTCTGAAAGAACTCTTAAAACTGAAGGTGGACAAAGCAATGGGGCCTGAAGGGATTCATCCCAGAATTCTAAAAGAACTAAGGGTAGAACTAGTGACACCACTGACTACCCTCTTTAACAAATCATGGGAGGATGGGGTGGTACCCGAGGACTGGAGGAGGGCAGATGTGATTCCCCTTCACAAAAGTGGGAGCAAGGCAGAAGCAGGAAACTACAGACCTGTTAGTTTAACCTCAGTGGTAGGGAAAATGATGGAATCACTTCTGAAGGAAAGAATTGTCGATTATCTAGAGGCCAGAGGGCACAGGACCCAAGGCAGTATGGATTCACAGCGGAAGGTCATGCCAGACAAATCTGATAAATTTCTTTGACTGGTGACCAAAGTAGTTGATCAGGGAGGGCTGTGGACATGGCCTCCTAGACTTTAGCAAGGCTTTTGACACAGTCCCACACAAAAGATTAATATACAAGTTAGCCAGCCTGGGAGTGGGTCCCAAGATGACAGCCTGGGTAAAGAATTGGCTGGAGAATAGGACACAGAGAGTAATAGTAAATGGAGTCCACTCTGAAAAAAGGGGGGTTAGTAGTGGGGTACCGCAGGGTTCAGTATTAGGACCAGTCCTCTTCAATGTCTTTATAAGTGACATTGCAGAGGGACTGGAAGGAAAAGTATGTCTCTTTGCAGATGACACAAAGATCTGCAACAGAGCTGATGCACAAGGTGGAGTGGAAAGGATGAGAAGGGACTTGGCAAGGTTAGAGGAATGGTCAAATGTATGGCAGCTTAGATTCAATGCTAAGAAGTGCAAGGTAATGCACCTGGGAAACAAAAACCCAGGGGAAGAGTACACAATGGGGGGTGAGATACTAACAACAACAAAAATGGAAAGGGACCTGGGGTAGTCATATCAGATGACCTAAAGGTGGGCAATCAATGAGAGGGCAGCAAGGAGGTCTGGGGATACTGGGATGTATAAGGAGAGGCATCACCAGTAGAAAACAGGAGTTATTATCCCTCTGTACAGACAGCTAGTGAGACCCCATCTGAGTACTGCATGCAGTTCTGGAGACCCAATATCCAAAGACATAGACAGGATGGAAGCTGTCCAGAGGAGGGCAACTAAAATGGTGCAGGGTCTGCACCGGAAGACATATGAAGAGAGACTTAAGGAGCTTAATATATAGCCTCGAGGAAAGGAGGGAGAGGGGGACATGATAGAAACTTTCAAGTACCTCAAGGAATCAACAAAGTCCAAGAGGTAGCATCTTTCAAAAAAGATGTGCAAGAACAAGGGGCACAATTTGAAGATAGAAGGGGCGGCTCAGAGGTAATTTAAGCAAGTATTTTTCACAGAGAGGATGGTGGATGTATGGAGCGGCCTTCCAGAGGAGGTTGTGGAGTCACAAACAGTGGTGGAATTCAAGCATGCATGGGACAGTCATAAGGCAATTTTAGGGGTTGGGGGTAGGAAGAAGTAGGCTGCTAGTTAACTAGGATCTGCAGCTTATCCATCAGGTAGGGAAATGGGCAGACTGGGTGGGCCAAGCGGTCCTTATCTGCTGTCAAATTCTATATTTCTATGTTTCTAGTCTGTAGTCTGCCAGGTGTAGGATGTGTGTTGCAATGTCAATAAAGAAAGAAAAGTCTGGACTTTCCAGTCCCTTGAAGAATGAAGAAATGGAACAGCTTCTGGAATTCCAGCCGAAGACTCTTCCTGGCAGCATTTTTCGGATACGGTTGGGAGGAAATCTTCCGGAAATGACAGGATGGATGTCTGGAAACTGCTGGGGTGATGTCATCTAGGAGATGGAACCTTGGAACAGGAAAGGAACAGCTGGTCTGAAGTCATCCAAAATGCCAGGCAATGGATCTGGAAACAGCTGGACTGATGTAATCTCTGGCTGATGTCTGGAAGGCCAGGTGATGGAACTGGCAGGCACACTTCAAGGCTGATGAATCTGGATGCACCTTTAGATCCTGGAACACCAGACTGGTGGAACAACATGGGTATGGAAATGGCTTGATGGCAGCACTGGCTATCACTGCTCTGCTTTCCATTTGTTAGGCATGGGCACATTTGCAGGAAGCTGGTTACATAGTGGGTAGTACCACAATTGATCAGGTGCAAAAATGATTACCCCGTCTGGGAGCTCATAATTCACATTCTAGAAAGTCTCATTGCCCTTTCCATCCACAATACATACAATGTCTATGAACAGTGTCCTGCCCACTCTCCAATACTTGACTTTGTCTCTGACAGCTTTGCCTCTGACATATCAAGTTGCACCTGGATGCAGGTCTTTAGTTGCCTCTTCCACTATCCAGGCTCTCCTGTTTTTCTCAATTTTCTTCAAGACTCTCTGAGGAAAGGTAGGAAAGGACATTCCATAGCTCTCATTTGCCTTCCTATGAGCCAGTCTTTCCTCCTTACTACTCTTGGCCAATTCATGACCACCAGCCTGAATTGGGGGCAGCCAGTCTTGGTTTTGCCAGTGTCGCATACTCAGTGCTATGTAGAATGGATCTCTGACCTCTCCTGCTGGGTGCAGGACTGTGGAGTTATCTCTATCTTCTTCGAGTTCCTCCAAGGCAAGAGCCTGAGGCTGTGGACTAGCACCTTCATCGCAAGGATACATAGCTCCCCCCTCCTCCTCTTGCTCACTTAGGATCTGGGCCCAGGAGTGAGCAGTCATCTTCACACCCGAGACTCTCCACTCTTCACTGGGCATGGAGGTAGACTCTCCCAATCTAGGGTCTCATGAACTTCATCCTCTCCAATGAGGCTAGGGCTTGGACCCTATCTCCACAGATCCACTGATGCTCCTTCTGCACTGTCCATCTGTGACCCGACATGGAGACAACACAAGGACTCTGCTCTGCCACTACATCCACACCCTCTTCCTTTGTGCCACAATCTGCTGGGCTTCCCCAACAGGCTCCACCTGTTGCTGTGTGTGCCATTTGCAGGATCTTAAAGCTTTTTCCACGTGGGAGCCAAACAAATCTTGGGTGCGCTAGTTAGGTCTTGCTTCTCTAAGCACACAGAACAGTGAGGAATCATGAAGACGTCCCTTCCAGCCTTGAGGCACATTATGCATACTCTCACAGGGTATCCGGGAATCGCAACATGAAGAGGCAAATGACCACTGTAGAAACATATCTCTATTTCTTTCAGCTTGTTAACCTCTTCCACTATCGTAGCCCGGGCATGATCCGGGTAGCGGGATAATCCTGAAGTCATGACTGTAGAAAAACACAAAAGTTCGCTGTTATCTCAAAGTTCACTTTGCTTGAAACAGTCTCATAAAATGGCTCCCTTGCTGCTGTGCTTACATTACTACCCCACCCTGTAATGGCGGCAGCAGTACTCCTGGCGCATCAACATTCTGCATCTGATTCAAGCCACTGCATATCCGATTTACTGCAGACTGATAAATTTTGCTCAAACTGCACAGATTACGTTGTTTTTCCTCCTCAGCATATCTATATGATTTTCTAGGACTTTACATTAGCTTTCAATCACTTTTACTTGCTTAAGGTCACTAAAGCCACAGTATTTCATGAACAGGATTGCCTGTTTGTTTCAGCCTCTCATACAACTCACAGTCTCTCTTTTTGCTTAGAAAATTACACTGTTGCTGAATCCACATTCATGCTCACAGTCTAATGCTCAGAATTCTTGCTTAGGTTTGATTTACTTTACGCTCTCCTTCTTTATAAAAACAATCACACTGTTTAGACACAGATCCAGCAGGCTTTAGAAAAATCACACACAGTTTGAGCTCAGTTTTACTGAATGGTACTTATTGAATCAGTAGCTGGATTTCCAAAGAAAATTTCAGCCTACAGCCGATCCTGGAGGCCTCTGGGTTGAAATGGGCTGGCGATCGTCCCTGTGAACACCACGTTTTCTCCCCAGCTGATCAGAATATGGGTTGAGCCCAATTTAACACAGAAAAGTCTGATATTTTAACTTTTAGAATGTTTGCAGTCACTGCAGCGCTCCTCCTGGCTAGCCAGCTCACACACCACTACTCGCTCTCTCCCTCTCAAACACTGGGCAGCACTCTGAAGCTGGCTTGGGGGTGGGACTGATTGCAGTCTCACCAATCACTCGACGCCATGCAAATGAGCCTCTCTCTTCTCTCATGCTCTTTTCCTCCACGGCGATCATCGAGTGGGCAAAATTTAAACTGCAAAGCAACTTTTTTAATTTTCAACTGTAACTCCACAGCGGGAGCACCATTTTAACCATTTTTCATGGCAATTTCTCTAGCAACTCCCCCAGTCCACACAGCAAGCATTTCAAACTTTCAGGGCACACATGTCTCTTTGTTTCCCACAGTTCTCCATACTTTTTCTTGTCACAATTTGAAAATTAAAGCTAGCAAACATTATTTTTGATGCAGGACAAGGGCACACAAATCTGGCTTTACAGCTCCCTGGTAAACGTTGGCACAATCACAGCAGCACATGAACAACAGGCACACAGCAGCACATACGGATGGCACCTCTCTGATCAATCCCTTATGTGCAAAGCTTCCATTTTATTTTTGGGCTACCAACTGCCAGACAGACAAAATGCTAGCCACAACCTGAGCAAACATTTCTTGTTTTCTCCCAAATTCCAAACAAATCCTCAGCGGTGGCTCCATTTTGTAACCTCCCCCCACCAGCCCGCCCTTGTTCAACTAGCAGGGCTGCTCCTCTCTCACATGGCGCCATCGAAATGTCTCTGTGACCCATACTTCTAATTCATGGCCTGCCATCCTTAGACAGGCAAACCAAGTGTGGCAACTACCTGGCTCACACCTGGGGGGACCATTTAGCATGGCCATCAACCTGGGTCCCTGGGAGAAAATGCTTGCTTAGCATTATACTAGGTTTGTAGTTCTGGTCAGGGGCACCCAAGTAAATCCAGACTCTGGAAGCAATAACTGTAATGTTCAAATCATGTTGGGATTCTAGGGTGTGGCTTTTATTCACATAACAAAGAATAAACAAAGTTAAGATGGACCCCCCACATTGCTACTTCTGCTAGTAATGCAGATTACTGAGCTGTACAGCACACACACACACACACACACACACACACACACACATATACACACAGCAAACCCTCAGGTTCTGAATGAATCTGGGCACACATGGCCCTAACTGGTAAACTTCTCTTCTTTCCTTTGACTTGGCACCCTGGCCAGTTCTAGGACACTTTTCCATATTGCATAGAGGTTCTGGTGGCTCTCTAAATCACCCACGAGCACATTCTGGCAATAGGGAAATCCAAAATCCCACATCTGGGTACTTTCCTCAGGCATTGGCAAAATGCACTGAGAGAAAACAAAGGTGCCCAAGCAGAACCCAGAGAGGTAAACCTGGTTACTTCAGATGGGGGGGTCTCCCACCTTTTTCTCCCAAATCTATACTCAGCCATTCATCTGGTTATAACACCTTTCTCTGAAACACTCTTGTAGATGCTCTCTTGAAATGTTTTGCACATTTAACATTCTACTTCTCACACTTCAGAGGTGTCCTGACTTTAAAAGTTCTGTATGTGGCTATGTCTTTACTCTAGACCCCCACTGCTGCAGATGCTTTTAAATCATACACAGTCTAAAAGTTCTGTACTTGGCAAGTCTCCCTCACACCCCACAGTGGGCAAACACTTTTACAAGAAACACAGTCTTGGTGAACAGCACCCTTTGTCAGAGAAAAAACTCACCATGGGAATGCAGGTGCCCCAAGACTTTTTCCACAAGATGTCACTGCTACTCACATAACAAATGACTCTAGGCAGCTTCACTCTCTCCAGGCTGGACTAGGGATTGCCCCCGAATCCTGGAATCCTTCCCCACCCCCCAGGGATGGGGCACTGGAAAATCTTTTAGGAACGGTCTCTACCACTTCACAACTGGTCTTCTGTGCTCTTCTCTAGGGTGAGAACACACAACCCCTTCTCCTGAGGTTGCTCTCTCACAGAGCTGAGTCTGAGGAGCTGCCTTCTGCAGCACTCCTCACTCTTTCAACTCTCCACACAGACTACTACTTTCTCACAACATTCTACTGCTAACCCCTGCAGCTAGCATTCTGTTGAGGCTTATGCTGCTGTGAGAATTCTAAGGTGACATAATCACTCCAGCTCAGCTGAAACTGAAAACAGAGTGTGACAGTGTGACACCCATTTAACTGGCATCTCACAAGCTTCCTCTCCCTGCCTGCCACTGATTCTAAGTAGGATTCTAGTAACCCCTGGGAACAAGGGGGTTACATGTATATTAACAAAGTGTAGTTTTCCAGTACAGTATAGTAACCAAGTGCATTTCTGATATGAAGTTTTCCATGTCCCTTTCACTCTCTCTTTTTTTTCCTGTTCCCTCAAGCATCACTTCTTGCCCTCCTTCTGTCACCTGATCCCTGTAGATTTTTTGTAATCCTCCCACTCTTCTCTCCTGCAATAAATAGAGAGGAGAGGAGAGGAGAGCTGTCCTTGGAATACTCAATTCTCACTCAACTGACTGGCCCCTGAGTGACCTTGATTCATTCCTAAACTTGGGTTACAGGTGTGGCAAGTGGTGAGGCAAAGAGCACCTTAGCCCACCATGACACTGGGCCAGCTAGGACAGGTTTACTCCTTTGCAGTTAATCTTTTTATTGAGATTGCAAAGGACAGAACTGTTATATGGTATATACAAGGTAAATCTTAATTAGTTTTACTCTTTTTGCCACCAGCCCAATAGGGTTTTAGAGTTAATTATAAAATGGCAAGGAAATTTTGGTGTACTGATTGGTCAGTGCTAACCTTCAACAGTTATGTTATCCAAACAAAACATCACACCTATTCAAAAAGCAACTAAAATGTATTTTTAAAATACATTTTCTCACCTTTTTTTATATTTGCAATAATGCATTCCTGGGCTTGTGTTGTGGAGATAACATCACTTCTTGGGTGCTGGAAACATTCAGCCTGCAGTCTTATGCCCAACCACCCAAGACATGACATTATTTCAGCATAGCACACACCCTCTGCATGTATTATTGATAAATTGTAACATCCTTTTATTCTTAGCAGTTCTTTTGGACTACTTGCCCAGGGCCTTGGATGATGGGGATATAGCAGCTGCAGATGTTTTAGACATAACGAAAGCTTTTAATGTAGTAAATGTGGTAAATCATGGTCACCTGTTTTAAGAGCTACTTACATGCATAGATACATATATGATAATGGCAGAAAAAGACTTCCAGGTCATCTTGACTGCCTTTTCTTTTGCTATTATGCATCTATTGTTCTCTAGGTTGTCAGGAGGTCTAAACCTCACTTTCAAGTTCTTGGCAATATTGGGAATGCAAGTAATCACAGACAAGTTGCATAAGAGTAATAAACTTGTTTATTACTACCAAAAAGGATAACATTACAGTTGCCCTAAGCAGTTCTTACCAATATGAACCAGGAGCCAGTGCTAAGCGTTCCCTATACCTTGAGGTTTTTTTGTGTCTCTTGGGATCTCCAAGGTACAAGACTAGTGTATCACATTATATACCTATGATAATTACTATGGTTACTGTAAGATAGAAACATTTCTAGTTACAGAGATGAGCCCTATTGGCTAAATTAGAAGTGGCTCCATGGTCCAAGATAACATTATACAATGTTGTAGTAGTCATCAGTTTGTGAAACAAAAGAGTTCTCATGCAGAGTCTTACATAACTCAGTGTAGTGGTATAATTCACCAAAAGGTGGCAATGCCGACTTATATATTATAATTATTCCAAGGACACAGGTGCCTTGGCATCTTACAAGTAAGAAATACACAGAAAATACATAGGAGAATATATGTATTAGCAAGCAAAGTGTATTACAACAATATGCATACATATCCTGACATCTACTCTTGTACGGTAGATGTCCTTAGCCCTATGTGTTAGTATAAGATATGCTTAAGCACTAGCTGTCTACAGTGTACCTCTGAGGGTACCAATTAGGGTGCAGGAACCTCATGTAACAAGGTCTAGCAACTACAGGACTGGAATTTCAAGTCTAGTCCCAACTCACCCCATTTGTCATCAAATACTCCCCAAATCTATCCCTCCTACCCATGAACCCATTTATTGCCTCTGCCAACTCCTTTGGCAGCTTGATCAGCTGTTCTACTACTATCTGTTATATAGCATTTCCTGATGTCCCTTTTAAGCCTTCCTCCCTCTGTTTTCCAAATGTGCCTTCCAGCACTCATGAGTAGGTCTTTATTATCTGCCTTATCAATACCTCTTAGAAACGTTATGTCTCTATCATATCTCCTCTCCCCAACTTGTTCTTTAGTGACTACATATTGAGGTCCACAAGCCTTTCCTCATACAGTATGTTCAGTTTTGATGTCTTTGCTTCATCCTGGTGGTCCTTTTCTGTACCATCTCCAGCCTATCTCTGTCTTTGTTTAACAGCAGGTTCCAGAACAGGGCACAGTGCTCAATGTGAGGCCTCACTAGGATCTTGCACAGGGGTAAGATCACCTCTCCTCTTCTGCTGTCAAAGCCTCTACTTATACACTCCAATATCCAAATGGACTTACTGTATGGCCTAATGCACTGACCAGAGATGTTCAAATATTCACTAACAAAAACTCCTAGGTCTGTCTCCTCCTTTATCTCTGCTAATGTCTCCTGTCCTAACCAGAAAACTTTGTGTGTGTGTGTGTGTGTGTGTTTATTTTATTGCTGGTACATTGTGCATGTCTATGCATTGAAGTGCAATTGCCAAACCTAGGACTACTTCTTCTACCTTTCCAAATCATGATTAAGTTCCCTAAGATCATTCTTCTTATCCATTCTGTTGCATATTTTTGTAACTCTGCAAAAACATACTTTGTTCCCTTTACATCCAGTCCTATGTTGCTTATAGACATAATGAATAGAATTAGCCACCAGACAGACTCCTATGAAAGCCCACTAGTAATTCATTTTTACAGATACTGATTCCTTGCACTCCCTGCTGCAGATGCCTACCAGTCTACAACTGGCAACTTGAAATCAACTACCACTAGAATATCCCCCTTTGCATTGACTTGTTTGATTTTCTCTCCTAATTACATGTCAACCTTCTTTGTCTGGCTTCGCTGCCTACTTACAACCTCAAACTACAACTTTCCCCATGCTGATATGATATGTGCCCATAATGATTCCAGCACTCCATTCCCAAGGCTTTCACCAAAGAGTCTTAAGGTGCTTTAATGTCCAGAGGAACCCCTCACCTTCTTGTCCCCTGATCCCTACTGATAGTGAATACCCAGGGAATGTGAGATCCAACTTATGATACTCTGAAGCCTATGTTTCTATCACCACTATTATGTTTATTTTATTTATGTATTTAGTTTTTGTTGACCAGGTAAGTGCACTAGACAAATCCTGCCTATTTTCAGGCACGACCCTGGGGAGGGGGATACAGATGAATGTCAACTGACCTTGATTAAGCTGTTGGTGGTATTTTTAGTGAATGAGGGAAATTTGGCCAGGACACCGGGGAAATTCCCCTACTTCCTGCTTCCTGTGAGCAGGGGGGACCCATTTTCTGGTGGGACCAAGATGGCGGAGGAGGAGGACAGTGGAGGAGGACATGCTGTGGCTGGTGAGGAGAAGGTTGTGGAAGTGGCAAGCAAGGAGACCGCACAACATGCAGAGACAGATTAACAGCTAATTTCATTCTTGGATTGTGAAGGGGAAGAAATCTACCATGAAACGATATCAACTATAGAGCCGTTTGAGTTAACAACTGAAACTACTAAAGTCGAAGAAGACAACAGGAGTTCCTTAATTGCTATGCCAGTGGAGAATCCTGCTATAACTTCAACTATGAATGTTGCAGAGTGTAGTTCAGAAGCAAATGCGCTGATCACCCGAAACATCCGGGTCACTAGTCGGAATGTGGAACTAAACACAACAGAGAGGCAGTTGCAACCGAGTGCAGCACAGCCTGTGAATGATAACGAGATCTTTTCGGAGAAAAGCGTCGTGAACCCGGGAATAGAACAGTTTCCAGATGGTTTGAAAGATTCATCAACCATGAGTGTTACGCAGTCTGTTCCCTCTAGTGTAATACTGGCTCAACTGGTGAGTACATCCCAATCCAACACTGAAGCTAAAACTGTTAATTTAAACAAGGAGACAGGTTTTGTTTTCAAACCTGCAAAAGGGATCAATATCTGTTCCTCTTTTCAATACCCGGTAAAATATCAAACGGATGCTCACGATCAAGAGGGGGTAACAGAATTTAGTTTTGGGACAAAGATAACTACAAAGATGGATATTGGGAAGCTGCTAACACCTTCAGAAAACCGAACAAATATTTCTGAGTCACATGCAGAAATACCCATTTCTTCTACTGTTACAAGAATTGCTCCTCTAGCCCATGATAACACTTGGTCACCTCAAGGGGCCCTGTTAGCAGCTGGTTGGGAGAAAAATGTAAATAGAGTCTGGTCTCCAGACTTAGCATGGGACACAACATTGGATCTACCTAGTGACTCCCCTAAGTGGAAAACTGGTGGTGAACTTGATTTGGGTGAAACAGGAGGGGATGTTGAAAAGATTACCCTTCAGACAGTCAAAAAAGACAATCCTGATGCTAATGCTGATGTAAAGGAAAATGTTACCAAGACTGTTCTAACAGACTCACTTAGTGAACTGCATACCTTAGATAAACCCTTGATGTCTTCATTATTTAATCAAACAAAAAGAAAGGCAGCGCCTAGATGTAACGCTGTACGCATTAGATATAAAGGGGGGCTGGCTGACAGGCCAGATAGGTATTATGTGGGGAAATTACTTATTAAAGATTCTCTTCGGTTCTCTCCCAGAGAGGTATTTGCTTTTATTAACATCTCGGGAGAAGATAATTATGATGTTAGTTTCCATTCAGCATATTTACTAGATAAGTTTCGGGAAAGGTATGAGCAGGTGAAGTTTTCCCCATATGGACCCCTTTTTAGTTATTCACTCTCAAACCTTTAATAAAACATGTAACTGTTATGTTTCGAATAAGGGAGTTCAAGTTGAGGACATCACTTATTGGTTATCCCTGAAATGTGATATACAAGGAGATCCTGAACCAATCCTAGATACAGAGCAGTTCTGGACTGGTGGATGGAAATTTAAAGTTAAATTAAGGCAATCTGAAAAGAGGTAGAACATATTCCTAACTCCTTCCTGCTGGGAAGAGATAGAGGGGTTTGTTTTTATAGCAGACAGCCTAGAGCCTGTTATAAATGCGGTTCAAAAACTCACATCTCAAGCACTTGGGACCGCCCAAGATGTGATAATTGTGGAGAGGTAGGCCATGTCACAATGCAGTGTGTTAATAATACAAGGTGTGATCTTTGTGAGGAATACGGCCATGCTTTTAGAGAATGCCTCTGGGCGGTAAAGAACAAGGCCTCAAGTGGAAGCATTAATTTGATTATTCATCTTGCCCAAGAGGCAGCAAATAGATCAGTAAGTGAGCTTAAGGTTGCGGAACCCCCCCAACCACATAAATCAGTTGATATTCTTCCAGTAGAAAGGGTGATTCTCCCTTCTCCCCCCTCCACATTTAGAGATAAAAACCACATCACTAAAAGTGGAAAAGATTGTCCAAAATACAGAATTATTAGAACCTGTCTGTTATAAGGAACCAGAGGATAAGACATCAGTGGCTTTGACACAGCAACTACCATCACCTCCAAGGAGGTCCACTAGGAACTTTAAAGCTGTCCCACCCCCAGCCACAGAATCTGTGGAATCACAGAATTCATATGCAGCTCTTTTTCCTACTTGGGGAGACTCGGAAATGGAAATTGGAGATTCTGACTCACAAAAATCAGTACAGGGAATTTTGGGAGTACCTATAGAAAATTACAAAGGAAAAAAAAAAGAAAAGAAGAAAAAAATAAGGCTTAAGTTACTAATATGGTTTGACAATGGGATTTCTTTGGGCTTCATTAAACACTCACAGTATATTGAACAATATTAAATGTAAAGCAATTTTCCATTTGATACATGATATGAATATTTCAATCAGTTTTTTGCAAGAGACCTGGATGTTTTCAAAAGAACAAATTTATTCCTTTAAGCATGATTGGCCATGGGGATCTTCCTATTGGTCTTTTGGCAGAGACAAAGCAGATGGAATTGGGATTCTTTTTAATTCTTACTATTTTACACTATATAAGTTAATTGATTTAGTTCCTGGGAGAGTATTAATAATAGACGGTGAGTGGCAGGTCTAACACCTATAGGTTAATTAATCTCTACAACCCCCAAACAAAATCATCTAGAATTTTATGTCTGAAAGATATTCAACCTTATTTGTTTACCTCCTTATCTATTCTATGGGGAGGAGATTTTAATTGTAATATTATGTCGAAAGGGGTAAATACCAAAAAAATTTATTGTGATTCAAATTGTTTAAAAACAATCATTAAACTGGCAGATTTAGTTAATTGTAACCAGATGGAAAGGGAGAGCTATGGTTGTACCTTTTTTAAAGAGAAGAAAGGTTCGATTATAGATTATTTGTTGGTTTCTAAGAACATTAAGGTCTCAGAATTTAAAAGAGTACCTGTAGAATTTTCAGATCACATGTTACTCCAAGTGGGAATAGAAGTTAATAAAAATCAGAACCCATGGAACAACAGATGGAAATTAAATACTTCCATTCTACAGGAGCAAATGGTAACAAACTCAATAAAACTGATCTTAATGGCCAGATTATCGGTAGTTTTTCTATATTCATAGTTAGGAGTCTGGTTGGAGGAAACAAAAAAAGATTGTATTAAATGGTTTAAAAAATATGGCATTCATCAGAGGAACTCTAAATTCCTGACATATTTGAAACTCAGAGCTCATCTACAACATTTGATTTCGATTGCAAACACTTCAAAATGGGACTATTCCTTACAAATTAATAATATTAAATTACAAATGAGACAGTTGCAATATTATAGGGCTAGAACTTTACAAGCCTTATTAAATAACCATACAGGAAAGTCCGTTATTGGGGACCCTTATATTTTATGCAAAAGAATTAGAGATTCAACAACCTTAGATTTCTTAGAAACTAAGTCAGGTAGAGTAAACGATGTGAAATTAATTAGCACCTGTTTTCAAACACATTTTCAGGAACTTCAACCTCAAAATGATCCCAATATTCATGAAATTAATTATTATTTAGGTCTTTTTTTCCTCCAATAAGTTTAGATAAAGAAATGGTTGCCAACATGAAAAATCCCTTTACACCACAGGAAATAAAGGCTGTAATTTCAAACCTTAAAGATAATATTTCCCCAGGTTTGCATGGTTTATCTAATCCTTTTTACAAGTTTTTTCATGCAGAAATAATACCTTGCTCAACAGTATTATTTAATAATTTCCTCATCGGAGAAGCCATTCAAAGTAATTTTTCTGAAGGGCTGCAAATATACATCTTTAAATCTGAGGATAGAGGGAATATACAGAATTGGAGACCAATTACCTTGCTAAACTCAGATTACAAAATTTTAGCTACCTTAATTAATAATCAACTCAAAAAAATGGCAAATATAGTCATTTCACCAGTACAACATTGTGGATTAACTGATAGGAGAATTCAATCTGTATTAACTACAATAAGGGATTTGATTGAGCATTTGACTGAATTGGTACTATGGGCTGTCTGATTTCATTGGATTTGAAAAAGCATTTGATAGGGTAAACCATGTATTTCTATTTACAACTTTAAATTATTTAGGAATTTCATTTGATTTACTTAGTCTGATAAAGGTTTGTATGCATCAACCACGGTATATCCTTACATAAAGGGACTATAGGTACAACATTGGTAATTAAAACGGGAGTTACAAGGCCCATTAAGTCAATTAATGTACATATTTGCATTAGAACCCTGATTAGAGCTGTAAGTCTTATCCCGAAATGGGAGGTTTTAAAATTCCTACACTGATTCTTTTCTAACAACCAAGCTTATCGGATGATGTGTGTTTATTTTTAAAAGGTAGAACAACTGGAAATCTTTTTAAAGAGTTTCAAATATATACTAACCTCTAATGCTAAAATTAACTATTCAAAATCTAGAGGTCTATTAATGGGGTGTACCTTTCAGACACCCATACAATATAGAACTATTAAAATAACAACAGAACCTATTAGTATTCTGGGGGTCATTTATGGAACGCAGAATCTTCCAACCAATAATTGGAATATAGTATTGGATAAAGTACAAAGGAAAATTAATAGATGGAAGCAGTCCGCTTTAGTAAAATAAAAAGAGTTCAAATATTAAAACAATTTATATTACCACATTTGCAATATATAGCGGTAATTTATCCCTTACCCACTCACCTAGAAACAAAACTATATTGTCTCTGTTTTCAGTTATTTTGGGGCAATAGACTTAATCCGATTAAGAGATGTTATACATATTTGGATAAAACTAAGGGAGGTGTAGGAATGATTGATCCAGTGGTTTTCTGCTTTACTTTGTTCTATGCACAATTATTTAAAAATACTATAGGTCTCCCAGCCAGATATGAGGAATTATGGTTCAAGTCAGCAAGAGATTGTTAATTAGCAGTTTGGAGACATTATGCACCTAAACTGAACCCTTACATTCCCCTTCCAGCCTTTTTTAGGCCTGCTGCCCAAAAACTTTATAAATGGAAGATAGTTAGAAACCAAATTAGTAGGTGCTCCTCTCAAAGATTATATACAGAAGTAATGGCATTTATTTACCCAAAGCTGCCTTTCTTTAAAAATTGTCCATCAGCTTTGAATCAAAATGTAATTAACCAGTTAAACAATCCTAGATTACCTCCTATATGTGGGAGACTCAATGGCTAATCATGTATGGGCGTCTCAATATTAGGGGGACAGCAAAATATAAAGCTAAAGAAGAGAGGAACTGCCCTTATTTAAAATGTATAAATAAAGAAGAAACTATGGAACATTTTTTTCTTAATTGTTCCTTCTCAACAACAGTATGGGCATATTTAGCAAAGAAATGGTCATTAACTTGGTTGATAAATCCATCTTATGATTTGTTGATAATTGGTAATGTTCCTAAAAGCCTTACAAATATGAGAAAAGTACATTATGGGTGTTTTTAGCCTGTTTAAGATTTTGTCTGTGGCAAGTTCGATGTCAATGGGTTTTATACCAAAAGAAAACTTCAGAGGAAGCATTTTGTCAGTATGTCACTCTTAAACTACAAAAAGTATATCTGAAGGATTTATAATTGTATAATGTAGAGAAAGTTACGGTATGGTGGAAAGGATTTTCACATATTATTAAGTATAAATAGGAAGTTTATTGATTACGAGTCTGTAAGATTATTTATCCTAATTTTTTTTTTTTTCTTTAAAGGTCATTGTTTTTTTTTTTTTCCTTACTCTCATTGTAATTTTATAAATTTTGAAATGTAAATATTAGGAATTCTACAGTTCATGAACTTTCTGTATTATGTTTGCTTTGTATTTCATCATCATTATTATATATTAATAAAATCACCCCTACTCCGTTGTGGTTGCGCTGTGACCAGTAGGGGGAACGGCCGTTGGGATGGCCACTTGGGGCTTGGAGATGGAGCAAGAGGACATTTTGGAGATAGCGGAGTTGGTCTCCCTATCTCCGTGTTTCGGGAGACCATGCCTGCTACACCCATCGGAACACCAGAAGAAGCTTTGTCCAGCCAGCAGATGGTTTTGAATATATTGTCTAGAGAGTCTCTTTACCGTGACGGTGGATGCTCTGGTATCTGGAAAGGACTTGACACAGGATGCAGGGGCTAGCGATGTTTTTTCTGTCTCTACAATGGTTTGCTCTCCTGATGCTGGTATCTCTCCCCCGGAAGCGAGTGTCTGGGCTTCTCATGGCCCGGCTCCTAGCAATGAGGTCAGCCACCCTGTGCCACATGAGATGCTGAGCATTCTACGGGAGCCCAGCAGGAACCCGGAAGTGCTGGTGGTATCCCTTTGTGGTGATGCTTGTTTGTTGGGGGCAGGGGAGACTGGCAGTGAATTGCAGAAAAGCAAGTGCCAGAAGTCTCCCCTAGGCTCCTCCACACCACTACCTTGCCACAGTTCTAAGCATCGGGAGACAGCGAGAGCTGGGAAGATGTCTGACAGCCCCCTCGGAGCCAGTGTTGTGTTGTCTACTCCACTTTTCACGGAGTATTCTGCATGTATTGAAGGTACTGTACACCCAAAGAGAATTTCTTCTGATATTATGGGGGATCACCAGCCCGGTCTACTGGGCCTTATCGTGTCCAGCCCAGTTGGTGGTGGGTTTGATTTCCACCTGTCGGCATCAGGGCTTACTATCGCAGCAGCACTTGGGGTGCAGGGTGGGAGAAGTCCCCTTTGGATGATTCTTGGACCTCCCCTGCACGACCTGGCCCTGCTCCCAGAGGGGATTTATTAGATATCATGGACTCTCTAGCGGTCCCTTTGGGATTTAATCTATTGCAAACACCTTCCTGGCAAGTTGGAGGGGCGCAGGTTTCTACACCAAGGTTATTGCAACACACTGACTTGCACACTGCTGAAACTGTATTGCATATTCCCATATTGCCTAATATGGTTGTTCCTTTGTTTCCTACTTCCTCTTCTCATGCTGACATGATGGGGACCAGGGAGCACCTTATTTCAACACCAGTATCTGATACAATCCCTAAACCCTCCTCTACATCTGCATCAGATGGCAATAGGAACTCTGCTACAACAGATTCTGGTCCATCCTTGGGACCTCACCAGACTAGAACTTTTGCTGGTTTGTTCCATTCCCCTCCTGAACAGGCCAAATGGCATAATGCTGTTCAGCTCCATTATAGGGGTGGCCTGGACATATTCCCGGATCGTCTTTATGTAAGGAAAAAATTGCTTAAATCCAGTCTACAATTTTTCCCCTCTGAGATTTATGCCTTAATTCATACATCTGGTGATAATTACTTTAATGTTAGTTTTAAAAATGCTTCTGGGTTGGACACTTTTTGGAATAGATATCAAGCTGTCTGTCATACTCCATTGTGGGCACCTTTCTTTGCTATTCCCCTTACTTAACCAACTATAAAAACTGTTATGGTTTTGTTTAAAAATGAGGGGGTGGAAATAGAAGATATTGTATGGTGGTTGTCTTCCAAATGTTCTGTTTTAGGTTTGCCTGATCCAATCATTGATTCAGAATTTTTCTGGACGGGGGGTGGAAATTGCAGGTTAAATTACCTATAATTAATGGGACTATTTAGCACTTGCCAAGTTGTTTTTACTTGGGTAGAGATCGGGGTTTTGTCTTCTATCCAGGTCAGCCAAAATCTTGTTTCAGGTGTGGAGCTCAGACCCATCTCAGTAGTGCCTGTGACCAGCTAAAATGTTTTATATGTCTTGGTTCTGGTCGTGTTAGTTTAAATTGCCCACGCCCTGAGTATTGTAATCTGTGTGAGGAAATCTCTAATTCTTTTAAAGATTGTCCGTGGGCTTCCCATAATAACCCTGAAAGGCCTACTGATTCCCAGCATGAGACGGTGACTCAA
Organism: Neoceratodus forsteri; assembly: GCA_016271365.2. Lineage (NCBI taxonomy): Eukaryota > Metazoa > Chordata > Ceratodontiformes > Ceratodontidae > Neoceratodus > Neoceratodus forsteri. The sequence goes on from CM028130.1 coordinate 98,407,650, forward strand.
GCACAGAAGTCAGCTCAGGCCAGGCCCCAGTTTCGGCCTTTCGCTACTACAGTGGTACTTCCTCTCTCCCGCTGATTCTCCTTCTTCTCCTGTGGATCTGGGGTTGGAACCTCCAATTCTGATTGTTCCTCTGTACAGTAAAGACTTACGGCCTGTGGACTCAGGTTCACTGCCCCAGGCTCTCCCTTCTTCCCCAGTGGTGGAAGAGGTGCAGGCTTCGATCTCTTGTACAGCAGCTTTCCCTTCTGTAAAGGACAAAATGCGGCCCCCTGGAGATACCAATTGGGTCCCAGTAGGAAACAGGAGGGTAACAAGGAGTTCTCTGATGAAAGGAGTGCCTCTGCCTTCTGTAGTCCCCCCCCCGACTTGATGGTTTCAAACCGGTTTGCGTTTTTTTCTAAATGGAAGCAAACTGTGGATACTGAGGAAGATTCTGATGCATCCTCTATTGCGTCTTCCCAAGTTGAGATGTTCACTGACTCTGAGCAAGTTTCGGGGGATATCCAACTGAATAAAAAAAAGAGATGTAAACGAAAATCTCTCGATAAAGGTCGAGGTAGAAACAAATCTTGATTTACTCTCTAACCAAGATGGGGGACATTATATCTTTTGGGAACTTAAATGCCAATAGCCTCAAAAATGTTAAAAGACGCCGGGCCATTTTTTCCTTTCTTTTGTCTTTGCCCTTACATATTATTTTTTTACAAGACACTAGGCTCCATTCTTTACAAGAGATTGGGAAAGCGTCTAGGGATTGGAGGAATGGTCTGTCTTTTTGGTCTTTAGCTGAAGATGTGTGTTCTGGAGTAGGGATACTGGTTCGGGGGTAGAAATTCAGGTCACTAGATTAATTGACTTGATTCAGGGTCGAGTATTGATCCTAGATGTTATTCTTAAACAATAAGAATGGAGATTTATTAATATTTATAACCCTCAAGTCAAAACCCAGAGGATTCATATGTTAAAACAGATCCAGCCATTTCTTCATTCCTCCAAATCTGTGATTTTTAGAGGAGATTTTAACTGTATTCTATCCTTATCTGATAAAACCGGCCTTACCCAAAAATTATATTCGGATTCCAATTTCCTCAACACTTTGTACGTTACTGCTAACTTACGGGATGAGGCCTCTTTTGGTATCATACCACCAGAACACACTTTTCATCAAGGTAGATCTTCAATGTGAATTGATTATTTTTTAATTTCTCACTGGTTAAATAATGTACAGTATTTGGTTATCCCTTGTGAATTCTCAGATCACTGTTTATTACTGCTACACACCGGTTGTCCCATTAACAAACCTGTAACACATACCTTTTGGAAAATGAATATATCTGTGTTAGGGGATGAAGGTGGGTGGCAGGACCTGTTCCGGCTTCTCCAAGACAAGGTTTCTGTTTTTGAATTATATGATAACCCGGCCTTTTGGTGGCAAGATACTAACACTGAAATTATGAAATTCTGTAAACGTTTCTCACAAAAACATCTTCAGAGTGTTATTTTCAATATCTTAAGTGTCCACGCCACTTACAAAGACTATTGTCATGGCAATCTAAATGGGGTTTAGACTATTCAGCACAAATCCGGCAGGTTAAAACAGAGATGTGGGCTTCTCAGTGTGAGAGAATGACATTGCTTTTCCTGGAACAAAAATATGGATGGAAGGGTTCTACTAAAATAGTCAATCCTTATGATAGTAGCCACCAACAGGTTGCATCTAAATATATGTCTGCTTTAGTTACTCATTCTGGTACCAGGATTACTGATAACCGAAGGATTTTGGAGGAGGTTTCTTTCCATACTAAATTGTTATATGGACAGGCTTATGACTCACATACCTGGGATGGACTTTTGGGTTCCTTAGAGGTTCCTCTTCTCTCCCCAGAGTGTCTTATGATCTTGAGTCAGCCTGTTACATGTGCCGAAGTAGATTCTGTTATAAGTCATCTGAAAACTACTGTTACCCCTGGTCCTGATGGGATTCCCAACGAATTCTATAAAAAAGCTAAATCCTTGTTACTACCATATTTAACACAAGTTTATAATGCTATTTTACAAGGCCTCTTACCTATTCCCCTTGCTTTTTTGGACAGCTATTTGATTTTTTTGTATAAACAGAAACATGATAAAACTAAGTTAGATAATTGGCGACCTATTAGTTTATTAAATTTAGAATGGAAAATTTTGTGTAAAATAGTCTCTAATAGACTGGCTTAGGTGGCGGCCCAAGTGATTTTTTCTACACAAACTTGTGCAATTCCAGGTCGTTCCATGCTCTCAAACCTGAAAATTTTGAGAGAAGTCTTTGATGGGAATACCACTCAGGGTTATGTTTTTAGTTTAGATCAAACCAAGGCTTTTGACCGAGTTCCGCAGAGTATTTATTTTCGGTATTGCAAATATATGGGGTCCCTGTAGTTTTACTGGACTGGATCAAAATTTTGTATCGATCGGCTTACACCACACCATTGGTTAATGGCTTGTGAGGCTCCCATATCCCTATTAAGAGAGGGGTCTGTCAGGGCTGTCCTCTAAGTCCCCTGTTATACGTCTTTTCAATTGATCCACTACTTCAGACATTAGGTGGGAAGGAGACCATTCGACATATCTACATAACTCCAGATTTTATTTTTCCATGTGTTTTAGCCTATGCGGATGATATTTGCATTCTGGTAGCAGATCCAGCTTCTGGGGAACGGGCAATTGAGATTATTCATTCCTTCTCCCGAATTTCTGGATCTGCTTTAAATACTCAAAAAAGTGTGGGATGTGCTGTACACATTCCTTCACCGGACATATTATCAATGATTGGAGGGATTGCTATTCATTCCCAGAAAATTTGCGTATTGGGGGTTATTTTTGGTCCAGTTGACGGCGCAATTGGAGTTTGCCTATGGAGGTGGCTGAATCTAAAATTGTTCGATGGAAACAGTTTCCTATGACCAGGAAAAAACGGATTTTTTTACTTAAAACTTGTATTTTGCCACTATGTTTACTAATTAGTTATATTTTTCCTCTCCCTTTTTCTCTTGAAGCTCGGATGTATAATTTATTTTTCCAGTTACTTTGGGGTAGTAGACTGAACCCAGTTAAGAGATCAGTTACTTACTGGCCTATAAAACAGGGAAGTCTTCAAATGATAAACCCGGTGCTATTTTATTTTTCTATCTTTGTGAATGCCAATATCTTTCCTAGTTTAGTCAACTGAACGGATTGTTGGGCCCTTCGCCTTGTATCCCGCTCTCAATATTTTATTGAAAAATGGCAAGCTCCTGTTTGGAAACCGCTTACAAAAATTCCACTCAGTTCATCAGTAGACCTTATTGAACTATTTAAAAAAATTTAAATTTGGAAAGTGTCTCCTGATGTGGAGTTATTACAAAATAGAAAACGTTTATACTCCTCTATTCTGCAAACCATGTTCTTGGTGTCACCTTGTTTTATGGTACCTTGTGATTCACAGTATTTAACTAAGCAATTATTGGAAAATAGGATTACAGCAAAGATGTGGGACATCTTATGGTTATGTTGTCATGACAAATTGAACGTTAAAGGAAATTAGAAACATAAACAATTGTCTGAACGTTACTGTATTCGTGACACATGTATATCAACTAGAATCTATGCAGCATCTGTTTTTTGAGTGCCCATATATTGCCCCTTTATGGTCTCAACTGAGTCAGTCATGGGGCTTACCTGTGTTCTCAGGGTTGACATATACTGAATTGGTTTATGGGGACTTTGGACCAGGTTGGAAGATTTTCTTTCCAGGCACTTTGCGGGTGCTGTTTGCAGTCTGCAAACTGTACATCTGGCACAACCACTGTATGTTTGTGTTACAACAAAAAATGGTTGCTTTGCCTGCCCTCTGAGAACATATTAGAAGTGAAATCTCTAGAATGTATTGTTTAGAGAAAAAAACTCTTCCAGCACCTTTAGTGGCATTTTGGTGGCGAGCATTACCATTAATTTTGTTTGAAGGGGTTACATGAATATAGAGAATTATATTGTCTAGCAATTTAATTTTTTTCTGTTTCACATATGTGCGGGGGGGTGGTTGATTCTATAATGAAAATTTCCTTTCTGATTTTCTTTTCTTTATATTTTTCACCTGTAAATTGGAAATTGTGATTTTCCTTATTGTTTATTTTTCTCTGTATATAGTAAGCGGTATGCTTATTGTGTTATGTATTACCTTTGTTTTGTTTTCTAATATTGTTTTCCAATAAAAAATTCCCCTACTCTGTGGAAGGGGGCCCTGCGTCTGTGTGGTGTGTCATTCGATGGCTGACTATGGTGGAGAACAGATGATGTCTGACTTGTCAGTGGCTATGGAAGTGCTTCTGCAGGAATCTGGAGTCTCTGGAACCGCTGTAGCAGTGGCTGAGATGCACCACTTGGGTGGCCAGCATATCACCCAAAGTGGCGGTTCCATCCCTACTGTGATGGACACCTTAAGTTTAGAGCAGAAGAAGTTGTGCCTCAAGGAGGAATTACAGAAAATTACAGCCCAGTTACATACTGATGCCTCGCAGAAGGAGGAAGATCGAAAAAGGAAGTGCTCAGTTGCCTCTCCCTTACCTGCCAGTGCCTTGAGTCCCGCTAAACTTCTGGCTGCTTCAGGTAGCCCAGATGCACCTGCTGAGCAGGATGGAAGGACCCCACATCGAGACTGGAGTGCAGGGGATGACGCGATGTGGTTGCCTGAACTCGCATTGTCTTCTGCTGGCTGGATTTCATCGCCAACTGGTGTCTGGTTACTGAATCCTCAGCTCCCGCTCCCTGGTTCAGATTAGGCTTTGCCAGTCATTTCTATGTCTCCCTCAGTTTCTAAGGAGAATTCCAGAGCACTGTCTTGGCGTACAGGTACTGTTTTACTTTCTGGGAATCCTGTTGCTGTTATGAGCGAGACTGGGCCACAGCCCGCAGTACAATCGGAAGGTTCCCTTCCTGTGCAGGTACTTCCACAGCCCCTGACCCCCCAACATATGCTAGCCATTTCCTCAAGCCTGTGGAGTTGGCAAAGAGATGGAATGCCATCCGTCTTCGTTTTGTGGGCAATCAGGATTCAGTCCCTGACCGTTTTCATGAGGGCAAAGTATCATAGAAGCAATCCTTAGGCTTTTCCCCATCGGAGGTTTATGCCCTGATAAATGTGCAGGGGGAGTGTACTTTTGATGTCAGCTTTAGGACCCCCACATTGTTGGAACGTTTTTGGTGTCGCTATTCTACTTTAAAAATGAATCGTCTTTGGGTGGACTTCGTTGTGATTCCCTTAACTAAACAATTATTCTGGGTTATCACTGTCCTTTTTCAGAATGAGGGAGTGAATATTACTGACATAGTGTATTGGCTTGAGAAGAGATGTGCTATTCAGGGTAATCCAGTTCCCATTATGGACGATCGGGGTTTTTGGACTGGGGGCTGGAATTTCAAAGTTAAACTGCAACACTCTTAGCAAGATACTGTACATTTACCTAATTGTTTCTTTGTAAGCTGAGATAAGGGTTTTTTGTTTTACCCAGGTCAGCCCAGAATGTGTTTCAAGTGTGGCTCTCACTGACACATTAGCACAGCTTGTGAGGTTCTTAAGTGCACTCATTGTGGGGGCATGGGTCATTCCAGTGCTCATTGTTTCCAGGATCCTAAATGTAATCTCTGTGACAATCTTGGTCAAGTTTTCACTGATTGCCCATGGGCTGCAAAGAGTACAGAGAATGCAGATTTTGGTGTGCAAGATTATTATATTAGGGAGGCTACTACTCCCTCCATGCCTCTAGGTCCTAATCCCTCATCTGGTCTTCCTGATCCAGGGTTCTCGGATCATCACCCTCCCCTTGCCCCCCCTGTGGTGTTGGACATGACCCCGGTTCCAGGGCCTAGCTTGACTCCCTCCCGAGTGGATTCAGCCCCCCCACCTATCCCATCTGCGCAACTGCCTTCTACCCCAGAGTTCTCGGTGGTTCGTGGCCGGAGGGGTTGGATTACAAGCCTAAGCACCTGATATTGTCAGTTGCCCCTTTGGAAGATTCTAACCCATATGATGTCCTCAAAGATGTTTCTTCAGACATGGAAGGGGACTTTTTTCATCATCTTTGGCCTGTCCACCTAGTGTTGGTCCATTATCCGATTCTGGGGGGTTGATGAATTGTAGTCCAGCTCCCGTATCTAGTGGCAGGGTTACCTAAGCCTCAAGTAAAGTTAAGTGACAACCTTTTTTTTATTCATGACTTCCCCTTTGTATCATTTCAGGCTAGCTTCCTTGAATGTTAATAGCATTCAGTATGAATTCAAGAGATTGGCTACCTACGGGCTTTTTTTTAAATCTGATTTAGACTGTTTATTTCTCCAGGACGTTTGCCCTCACTCTCCAGTTCTCCTGGAGGCAGCCTCTCCTGGCTGGATATGGGGTGCTAGCTACTGGTCTCAGGGTCTGGATGTTTGTTCTGGCATTGGGATTTGCTTTTTCTCACCGCTTAAGGTCCTATGACTTTTAGACATCTTGGAGGGCCATGCCTTGTTACTGGATGTTTTGTGGAAAGACTTGTCTTTTCGACTTGTGAATGTTTATGCCCCTAAACTGAAGCATGACAGGGTTCAGCTCTTTCAGGCCATTCAACCCTTTTTATTTACTACTATGCATGTGGTTTTGGGGGGTGATTTTAATTGTACACTTCAGCTGCCTGGTTTGGGCCCACAGTCGAAAAAGCAATACTGTGATGTCTCCTGTTTACAAGATGTCATTTCTGATGTGGGTTTAATTGATGTGTTTGGTTCTCATTTTCCACTAGCTCCTCATACATATTTTCGTGGGCCTCATTCATCGAGGATAGATTATTTTTTTATTTCCCCTTCCCTTCAGATACAAGATGCTCAGCTGATGGCTGCGGCCACCTCTGACCATAGGATGTTGTTTTTTTTGGTGGGTAGCCATCAGGAGCAAAGACGCTGTCCGGGTATTTTGAAATTGAATATGTCTTTGTTGGACCTCCCCCCATTCAGGAAGGTTTTCATCACCTTTTGGAAGCAAGGAAGTCATTTTTTTTCCTTTATGAAGATACTAATGCCTGGTGGGAGGATTCAAAGTTTGAGTTTCGTTCTTATTTTAAGACTGTGGGACGGCTTAACAAACAATATAAACGTGACACGTTGCAATGTTTGCAGTCTGTCTTGCATACTTTGGTGGCCAGGTATTCTATTGGGGACTTGGACTGTCTTGGTGCCCTTAAGGCCCTTAGGGATAGGGTGGTTGGCATGCAACGAGATATGATGCAGGGTGTTGTGAGACAACAACACTTCCAGCTATTTGGCAAGTGACATGATACAGTCCCTTTTGATACCTGTGCTCAGGTTCGAGAAAGGCGTACCATGCTTTCTTTGCATGACACTACTGGTGCCACAGTTTCTGAGAATTCTGGCATTTTGGTTGAGATTCTGCATTTTTTCCTGGCTGCATTTATCAGTGAGTCCCTGTCACAAGATGACATGTCACATTGGTTGCATGCATGCTCTTTGCCTAGTGTTTCTGAGGATCTGGGTAAGATTTTGACTGCCCCGCTTTCACTTGCAGAGGTGAGACAAGTTATTTGGTCTCTTTATAGTGGTACCTCACCTGGTTCTGATGGATTGCCGCATGCCCTTTATAAACTTATTTGGGATTCGCTAGGGGAAGAATTGGTAGCCATCTTTAATAGGGTGTTGGACCTCGGTGCATTGCCTGCTGGTGTGTACGAGGAAGTTCTGATGCTTTTGTTTAAGGATGGTGATAGGGAGGATCTGAGGAACTGGCAACCCATCACCCTTCTTAATACTGATAGTAAAATTTTAATGAAAGTTTTGGGGAATAGGGTGGTTGGGGTGTTGGACGCTATTGTTCACCCAACCCAATTCAGTGGGGTCTCCCCTAGGAAGATACAGGATGCCTTGATTCTTCTCCGAGAACTCCTTCATAAGGGAAGTACTCAGGAGTTGATGGGGCATCTTGTTAGCCTGGATCAGTCCAAGGCCTTTGATGGGGTAGAATATAGTTATTTGTGGGAGGTTTTACGTTGTTATGGGTTTCCTGCACAATTTATTTCTTGGTTAGAGTGTTGCTAAAGTGTTGTTCACGTCCTGCCTATTATGAACGGTTGGGTAGATGACAGAATCCCTGTGGGTAGAGGGGTTTGACAAAGTTGCCTTCTCAGCCCTTTTTTGTATTTATTGACCCTGGACCCCTTGCTTCATAGGCTTCATAGGCTTGAGGATATTATGGGACTTTCTGTGACTAGTTCCAATGTTCAGATTAAATCAATAGCCTATGCTGATGATCTTTATTTAGTTTTGGCCAATCAAGCCTCTGCCTTTTTGGCCCAGGCTGAATTGAGGTTTTTCCGGCTGTTACTGGCTCCATTTTGAATCCAGATAAGTGTTGTATTTTATCACTGGGATATGATGGTTCTGTGTGGTCCTCTATTTGGCAGTTTCCGGTGGTGCCTGGCTATACCCAGCTCCTGGGCATTTATTTTGGTGGTCCAGACCCACAATTTTATAATTGGGATCTTAAGCTTCATTCTGCTCATCTTTTGGTTGCCAAATGGAACAAATGGAGGATGTCTAAATGTAAGAGGATTTTTAAGATTAAGTCCCATCTGTTGCCTACTTTTTTATTTGTCTTCACTGTTTTTCCTCTCCTCTGCTCTTTGGAAACTACTGTCTATAGTGTTTTTTTTTCAGTGCTTATGGGGGAGTATACTAAATCCGCTTAAACGAGGCGTTACCTATTTGTCCCTGGCCCGGTGTGGGTTGGGTATGATTAACCCGGTGCTTTTTTTTATGTTATTTTCTTTTTTCATAATATTGTTCCTCTCCTACGTAACAGTTCTAAAATATGGGGCCCATGGGTGTTGGATGAGCTTGATTCTCTTTTGTTGACCTGGAGCTCCTCTGATTTTATTTTTAAACAAGTTAAAGTCTTTCTCCTGGTAACATATTGGAAGGATGTGGTAGGGAAGCTTAAGGTTTACAGGGTCTTATAAACAACTTACTACTGGGGATCATAAAGCTGTTTATCATTGGCTCTTGGAGACTCATTTCATGGAGGATCCTTGGTTTGCGGAACATCCTTCTTTAGTCTGGGATTCTTTTACCCAGTTTCTCAGCAGTCCTCGGATTCTGGCTTCCATGTGGGATTTCCTTTTGCTTTGTATACATCAGAAGTTGGGGGTTAAGGGGAATTTGAAACATAAAGGTAATGCTGACCGGACTTGTCCTAGAGACTCTTCCTGCTCAGGCATAGTGGAAACTATGACTCATTTATTTTTGGATTGTCCCTTTGCTGTTGAATTTTGGGCTCTTTTTTATGCCTTCTGGACTTCCAACCCATTTTGAAGTTCAGACCCTGAGGTCTGGGTCAGTGATATTCTCCCCGGAGCATGGAGAAAGTTTGACTCTTGTACTTTGCTACTGTTTATGGGATATGTTAAATTTCAGCTCTGGCAAGCCCGCTGTGAGTTGACCCTGAGACAGCATTTGTTGTCTTGTGATCATGTGTTTTCTACAGTACGCCGGGATATCCTTAGATGGCATACATTTGAACATGATTCCGCTTCACCTGATCTTTATCACTTGTGGTGGCAAGATATGACTTGGTTGGATACTGGTTAGAGTACTTTGTATGCGGTACTACAATTTTGTATGTTTACAGTTTATGTTTACTGTACTACTTTTATGCTTTTGATTTCTCTCATTATGCTATTGCATGCTGTATTACACTTTTGTATATTTTTGTTTTAAGTTTTGAATATCATATTCCCCTTCTCCCCCTTGGGGGGGGGTCTGCTCAGTATTTCATACTCAGTTTTCAGGACTCTAATGACAGAGATTTTTGAATTGACTATATGATGCCGTACTTCTTTCTGTTTATTTTTGGTTTTTGCATTATGATTTTGTGTGTAGTAACACCATTGTGTATACGTTTTTGCTTTCCAGTTTTAATATGAAATTCCCCAACTCTTTTAGTTTGGGGGGGGAGTTTCAGCTTTTTTTATTTTTTGGGACTTTAAAACATTGATATTTTTTTTGACTGTATGCTGTACTACTTGTTTATGTTTATCTTTGTTTTGGAATTATGATTGTGTGTGCTGTAACACTATTGTGTATCTGTTTTGCTTTCTAGTTTTAATAATACATTCCCCTACTCTTTGGTGGGGGGGCAGTATTTAATATTTTTTGGGGACTCTGGAACACTGATTTTTTTTTGTCTGAGTGTATGCTGTAATTCTTATTTACTTATTTATGTTTATCTTTGTTTTTGCATTATGATTTTGTGAGCTGTGACACTATTGTGTATATGTTTTGCTTTCCAGTTTTAATAAAAATTTCCCCTACTCTTTTCGATAAGTGCCATGGGATCTTTAACATCTACCTGAAGTATCACCAATCCAGGCAGATTGGACCTCAGTTTAACATCTCATCTGAAAGACAGCACCTCAGAAGTGCAGCACCCCTCTCATGCTACACTACGGTGTCAGTATTGGGATATTAACCCAAGTGCCAGATCTGGGAACTGAACCCACAGCCATCTGATCTCCCAGCCTCAGAGGTGAGTGTGCTACCTACTGAGCCACTGACACTGTGTCTGTATTTACCTCTGCCACTAATGCCTGGAGATCACTGATTTTATTCCCATGTTTCAAGCATTAAGATTATTCTCAATTTATCCTTTTGAATATTAGACATACACCTTGGTCTCAGTTTATTGTTAATATCCCAGCCTATGTTACCTAATCTGTCTGACAGTATATCACTATCTAATCTGCAGTTCTATACCTACTTTGCTTGTGGTTCTCCCCCTCAGCTTGTAAACTTGCCTACTTTATGCTTTATCACTCATTACATGATGCTGCTTTGTCTTTTGTGCTATCCCCCGTACCCACCACTACTACTTGCTCTTGGCTCTTATTTTCCAATTATTCTGACCTTTATAGGCAACATATTTGAGGGACCATTTGCTGGGTCCCTGACATGGTGGGCAGTGAAAACAGTTACGTCAAAACAGTTATGTCAAAACAACTAAGTCAAATACAGAAACCGAAAATCACCCCCTCCACATGGTGCATCCCCCCCTGGAATTGGTATATATAAGAAGGGGGGTATGGGAAAAGCAGAAAAAAAACTTGCTGTATTTGACCAAGCTGTTTTGTATTAGCTGTTTTTGGTGGTCACTGTTTTAAATTAGCTGTTTTTGCATGGCACCCCCTGACACTCATACCTTATAAAAGGAACCCCTATCCTTATGTTGCCCATCTCCTGCTTTAAATTCTTATTAATGAAAGCATAAATTGACATGGTGCACTGGCTCCCTCCACTCTCAGATGAAGGCAATCATTTGTAAGCAATCTCCTCTCCCAGAATTGGTCCCAGTCTCCTAAATATTTGAATTCTTCTTTACACCACTCATTTAGCCATGAAGTGATTAATATCACTTTTAATTGTCCAACTTTCCCCAAGTACTATACTTATAGGACCTCAGAGAAGATCAGTGACCCTGCTGCAGTCCTCATTTTATTAAACAACCTCTGGAAGCTAATCTACACAGACTCAAGTTCTTGATTTGCCAGATGATTTGCCTTTAAGTGGACAATCAATTAAGGGATTTGGGGTATCGTTAAATGTTATAAACTGGTTTTCCAAATGTTTAAGTAACAGGGAGCAGCACACAAGACTGAGTGATATTTTCTCTTCATTTGCAAAGACTACAAGGTATATTAATTTATTATTTGTATGTTTTTGTTTAACAGGTAAGATCCACTAGGCATACCAATGTGGCTGCCTATTTCAGTTCCACTATGCCTCAGTGACAAGAAATTTGTCACCCATCAGCATAGCATAACACCACCGACTGGTGTTGTGCCATCACTGGGGGAATAAGAGATTTCTGGGAATTAGCCCCCTACTAACCCCACACAAAGAATTGTTAATTCCAATTGGAGTTAATTTGGGGAGGGGGCAAACACCTCGGCAGCAACAGTGTCAGAATACATGGAGACCATCACATCAAACTGCTGAAAATGTCGCTGTGATGGTCTTCATGGTATTCCCATCGCTGTGCTGTCAGTATACCACCTATTTCAGGCACAACCAAGGAGAGTTACAGTTGCAGTCAAAATACATAAGTTACAATTACAGTATCCTCAACAATGCAAGTAACATTCAGAAAAAGTACTGAGATCCACAAATAAGTACAAAAACACAAGAGCAAAAAAAGCTAGCTGCAAGAACATCATTGCAACTAAGATAAAACATCAGTGTACAGTAAGCGACAACATAACACCAGTATCTGAGAGTTAATTACACAATTGATAATAATCAAGGGTTTTAGGTTAGAAGAAGTTCAAATTAAAATTAACTCAACTTTTAAAAACTGCAGAACTAGCTGACTGGAGTAAATAAGCAGCCAATTGTAAAAGTGCACAGTTCAGTACAGAGCTAAGTCATATTAGGGGTAGGAACAAGGACCTGCAAAGCATAATGAGTCCTTTAGAAAATGGGTTAGAGAAACCCTGGATCCTGATTGGTACAGAGCACCCTGAACCTGGACCTGGGCATGTGTCAGGCAAGAGACCAGTTAATAATTAATCCGTATGCCTGCCTACCCTTTTCCTGAAGAAATAACTGTACCCTAGAACATTCAGATTTCATTTAGTTTTCATAGTGTTTCTTGTTTAGAGATCCATTGAGTGAACCCTTTACCCTTCCCCTCTGCTTGCCTGCCTACAGGCTGCCACTTTGCTATAATATTTGAAAAGAAGAAAAGAAGAAAAACAAACATTAGCTCCAGAGCACTATCAATTTCTCACCAAAGCTTAATGTCCATTGTGTCTGAATGCCTTCCATCTTTACAGAGCACCTTTCTTCACTCACCTCAGTCCCTCGCTCTGCCATCATCCCAGTTGTTAGTAAACCCAAGTACTAAGATAGAAGCAAAGAAATTAAAAAAAAACAGCCCAACTCAAACTCCCTAGATATGATTGTGCATAGTACGATGGGGTGGAGGGTGCCAAAGTAAAATTAAACAAATGAAAAGCTAGCTCACTGTAGACTCAGTAAGGACTGCTTAGTATTGCAGTATTCACTACTAGCAATGGCCCAGATAAATGGCTATTTCACCAGAAACTTTGTTTGGTCAATGATTTTTTTTTTTCATTTTCTTTTATTTAATTGGTATTTTTTTATTGATTCATTTTTTTTATCATTTATCGAATTTTCTAAGCATAATAACTGCATCCACTCTTCCAGAGGCCATAAGGCCCTCTACCTGTGGTGGGTTTACCCATGTCTGTGTGACATACGGGAGGTTGAGCATCATTAGGGTGACAGCACAATGCCTACAGCGATCACAGCACCAGGCATTGTGCCACCCAACCCCTAGTGCGCAAAACACATTGGGGCATGTCAGTGGTCTTTGCAGGGGGCTGCACCCCCAGTTGCCCCCAAAAGTTATAATAATAACCTCAGTGGCAGAGGTTCATTGGGTAGGGGGTGCAAAACTCATTCGGCACTCTCCCCACAGGGCGATCCAACAACCAGTTTTCCACTGTGACAGGTGAATTGGTTGTGTCACCCTCATTCAGTTGCCCTAATTCCATTGCTCCTTCAATGGGATACACCTGTGATGTAAGGCCTTATTTTGCTCCGGGGTATGCATGTGTTTCTCAATACTGCTGAACCTGTCTTGTATTATTGCTTACTTAGAGCCCTACAGAATGACAAGTGACTTGTGAGCAATGCATATTTGGAGGCAGGGAGATCCAGAATTTGGGGATGTAAACTACAAAGGTGAAGTGGCCAAGGCCCATGGACCATCAGCATTCCATGAAAGGTTGAGAGTCCACTGATTGTTATAGATTAGGTAGAGGAAAGTTGGTGGTCAGGGAAAATGGGAAGTCAGATTTGCTATAAGTAGTTTATCAACAAAACACCCTAAAATGAAGGAATGCTTGTCAGCTGGGGAGGGCCGGCCTGGGCCTGCATAAAAGTGGGAGTGGTGCAAGACCCTAGGGATGGCCTAGGCAAAATGGCATACATTGTTGTATGCTACACATCATTTAGAAAGTTTGGTTTTGCTTGCACCCAGGAATGTGAGAAGGCTCTAAGTATTTTTACATAGGATCATAGGATCACCCCCAGAGCTATGAACAGATGGGTAGCAGGTAATCGACAATGTTTGATGCTGAAGGCCATGCTAAATTTAGCATTTACCACTTTTTAGATCAAGCTGAATTGGGAGAAGTCAAGGGAAAGATCAAGCATAACTCTCTGGCACCTGAAACAGCTCACTTCCTCCAGTGTGGACCTGCTACACAGGTAAGTGAGAAGAGTTTAGGAGGTCTCTGATGGAGTTCTGGTTTAGAGCCAAAATACTTAGCATTTCCCTTTTCACTGTTTAGAATTAGCCTGTTTATTGATTGCCAAGACTGAATATGTGCAAAGGAGTTAGGTTAGATGGATATCAGGGATGGCAGCTGCATTGTAGTGGAAGATTGGGTCATCTGTATACAGCAGGGTATTACAACAGGTGGCAACATCCTGGAAACTGTTTATGTAGCTAAAGAAAATAAGTGGGTGCAGAATTGATCTTGGGGGACACCAACAGTTTTATCAGCGAGGTTGGAAATAACTGAGTGCAGTTTGATTTGATGCTTTCAACCATTTAGATAATTAGCAATCCAGGAACATTCTGGGAGATACCAAAGGAAATTAGTGTGCTGTAGAAGAGTGATGTTTGATCAGGTTAAACACCTAGAAACATAGAAACATAGAATTTGATGGCAGATAAGGACCGCTTGGCCCACCCGGTCTGCCCATTTCCCTACCTAAGGGATAAGCTGCAGATCCTAGTTAACCAGCAGCCTACTTTTTCTGCCCCAACCCCCTAGAATTGCCTTATGACTGTCCCATGCATGCTTGAATTCCACCACTGTTTTTGACTCCACAACCACCTCCGGAAGGCTGTTCCATGCATCCACAACCCTCTCTGTGAAAAAATACTTCCTTAAATTACCTCTGAGCCGCCCCCTCATCTTCAAATTGTGCCCCCTTGTTCTTGCACACCTCTTTTTTTGAAAGATGCTACCCTCTTGGACTTTGTTGATTCCCTTGAGGTACTTGAAAGTTTCTATCATGTCCCCCCTCTACCTCCTTTCCTCGAGGCTATACATATTAAGCTCCTTAAGTCTCTCTTCATATGTCTTCCAGTGCAGACCCTGCACCATTTTAGTTGCCCTCCTCTGGACAGCTTCCATCCTGTCTATGTCTTTGTGGAGATTGGGTCACCAGAATGGCACGCAATATTCCAGATAGGGTCTGACCAGCTGTCTGTACAGAGGGATAATAAGTTCCTGTTTTCTACTGGTGATGCCTCTCCCTATGCATCCCAGTATCCCCCCAGCCCTCCTTGCTGCCCTCTCACATTGCTTGCCCACCTTTAGGTCATCTGATATGACTACCCCAGGTCCCTTTCCATTTTTTGTTGTTGGTATCTCACCCCCATTGTGTACTCTTCCCCTGGTTTTGTTTCCCAGGTGCATTACCTTGCACTTCTTAGCATTGAATCTGAGCTGCCATACATTTGACCATTCCTCTAACCTTGCCAAGTCCCTTCTCATCCTTTCCACCCCACCTTGTGCATCAACTCTGTTGCAGATCTTTGTGTCATCTGCAAAAGACATACTTTTCCTTCAGTCCTCTGCAATGTCACTTATAAAGACATTGAGAGGACTGAGTCTATCTGAACCTTGCGGTACCCACTAGTAACCCCCTTTCTTGGGTGGACTCCATTTACTATTACTCTCTGTGTCTATTCTCCAGCCAATTCTTTATCAGGCTGTCATCTGGGACCCACTCCCAGGCTGGCTAACTTGCATATTAATCTTTTGAGTGGGACTGTGTCAAATGCCTTGCTAAAGTCTAGATAGGCCATGTCCACAGCCCCTCTCTGATCTACTACTTTGGTCACCCAGTCAAAGAAATCTATCAGATTCATCTGGCATGACCTTCCTGCTGTGAATCCATGCTGCCTTGGGTCCTGTGCCCTCTGGCCTCTAGATAATCGACAATTTTTCCTTCCAAGTGATTCCATCATTTTCCTACCACTGAGGTTAAACTAACAGGTCTGTAGTTTCCTGCTTCTGCCTTGCTCCCACTTTTGTGAAGGGAATCATCTGCCCTCCTCCAGTCCTCGGGTACCACCCCATCCTCCCATGATTTGTTAAAGAGGGTAGTCAGTGGTGTCACTAGTTCTACCCTTAGTTCTTTTAGAATTCTGGGATGAAATCCCTTCAGGCCCCATTGCTTAGTCCACCTTCAGTTTTAAGAGTTCTTTCAGAACCCTTTCTTCTGTAAATGGGCTGGTATCAACTTCTGTATCCAGAGTGTTTCTACTGTTTGTTTTAAGTCCTCCCCTCTTCCTTTGTAAATACTGAGCAAAATATTTGTTTAGTATCTCTGCCTTTTCACAGTCACCCTCTGCCCACCCTCCCTCCCCTTTATTAAGCCTCACTATCCCTCCCTTGGTCTTCCTTTGCTCCCTGATGTACCTATAAAAAGGTTTTATCCCCCTTCTTAACCGAGTTGGCTATCTTTTCCTCGGTTTGGGCCTTTGCTGTTCTGACTGCCTTCCCAGCTTCCTTTTGCTTTAACTGATACAGTTCTCTGTCCTGCTCCTTCTGTGATTCCTTGTACTTCCTGAATGCTTTATTTTTCTCTTGAACCTTCACTGCCACTTCCTTTGAGAACCATAGTGGTTTCTTACATCATTTTGTTTTATTTGCTTCACACAAAGGCTTGTTACCTCTGTGATGGCAGTTTTTATTATTCCCCATTGTTCCTCCACCCCTCCTTCCTGCCCATTTGCTAGTGCATTCCTTAGGCACTCAACCATTTTGGCAATGTCAGCCCTCCTAAAGTCCAGTACTTTTGCCTTTGTATGACTTGACTCTATTGCTGTGTTTATTGTGAACCATACTGTTCGATGGTCGCTAGTTCCCAGATGGCTACCCACTTCTACATCTGTGATCCTCTCTTCATCTCCATTTGAGAGAACCAGGTCTAAGATTGCTCCCTCTCGAGTGGGCTCCAATACTAGTTGTCTAAGGCATGCCCCCCCTGTAGGGCATCTAGAATAACCCCACTCTTCGAAGTGGCTGCTGCAACTGCACTCCAGTTAACATCTGGCATATTCAGATCACCCATCAGCAATATCTCCCCTTTTTCTGCCATTCTAAGTATACTTTCTATCATTTCCTTGTCCATTTCCTCCCCCTGAGAAGGGGGTCTGTATACAACCCCCTGTGCAGATTGTGGTTCCATTGCCGGTCTCCAAATTTACCCACAGTGCTTCTTCTCCTCCCTGTTTTCCCTTTTGTTCTGTTGCTTTGATTCCTTCCCTTATGTAAAGAGCTACTCCTCCTCCTCTTTTACCCTCCCTGTCCCTCCTGTAGATAGTTTATCCTGGTATGTTTATGTCCCAGTTATGGTTTTGTGTGTACCATGTTTCTGTGACTGCCATGATATCCAGATGTTCCTCCTCCATCAAGGCCACTAATTTAGGAAGCTTGTTACTCAGACTACGGGCGTTGGTACTCATTGCTCTCTATTTTTTTATGGCTTTACCTTCTGTTGCAGCATCCCCCACTGACCTTTCTACTTCGGTCTTTTTCTCATTTAGTACCCTGTTTTGTAGGGAGAGGCTGGGATTTTCCTGCTGCTTATCAGTGCCTCCCCCCTTGACTAGTTTAAAAGCTTGCCAATGAAGCATTTAAACTTATTGCTCAAAAGACTTGTTCCCTTTCTGGACAGATGCAGACCATCCTGCCAGAATAGGCTGGTGTCCCTCCAGGTGGAACCCCATCCCCAATGAGGCCAAACCCCCATTCTCCACACCATTTTTTCAACCATTCATTAAACTGCATGGTGCAAAGTACCATCGCCTCACTCATGCCTTTGACAGGCAGCACCTCTGAGAAGGATACTGTGTGTGATACTTGTCTTAGGCCCTTCCCCAATTCTACAAAGTCCTTCTGCACTGCTCTAATCTCATGTTGAGCCAAGTCATTTGTCCCTAGGTGGACAATGACATCCAGCTCAGACTCCCGTACAGCTGTTCTCGTGATCCTGAGGATGTGCTTCCTCTCCCTCCAAGCCATGGCACCAGGCAGGCACCTCACTTCAGTTTTCCCTGCTCCCCCCAGTTCTATCCCCCTAATAATTGAGTCCCCCACCAGGAGCTGCTTCCTTTCCTTGTGGTGTCCTCTGCCTCCTTCCTGTGGGCCTCCCTAGTGATAGTTGTCCTCAGCCTCCTTAGTCTCCTCTGTGGGTGCATCCATAGGGAAGCTATGTTCCCCCAGAATGGTGTATGGATTGTGGAGTGGAACAACTGACTGGGTGTGCCTCTGTTCTACCACCCTCACCCTCTCTGCGCCCACTGTGGTCCAACTACTGTGCTTTCTTCGCAACCTCTGAGGTAGTGGTGGTGGCTCTGGTGCTCCCTGGATGGGGGAGGTTCCCTTCCTACCATCCAGTGTGGCCTGGGGGAAGGTTCCCTTACTACTGTCCAGTGTGGCCTGAAGATGGGCAACTTCCTCCCTCAGGGCAGAGAGTTGTCTGCAAAAAAGGCAGCATCTCAGCCTCCAGAAAGACTCCCGGAAGACTGCTGCCCCACAGCCATTACATTGCACTACTCCCCACATGTTTATCTACTTTTTTTTTGTTATTTGTGTGTGTTTGTGTGTGTGATTGGTTTGTTATATAGAAATCTATTATACAATGTGCATGCTTATATTGGCAGTGCAGTGTGCTAGAGAGGATATGACAGTGATATGCACCTTGCACTCTTGAGGAAATGATGTCAGAACCCCAGGTATAAAGGAACTATATCCAGGGGTGGGTGGGGTGAGGAGTGGGAAGGGGAAGGGGTTGGGCCTAAACTGTGCCCTCACAAAACAATCAGCTAAGAGCTCTGACCCACCGCTGCGATGAGTGCCTTCCTGTCAGCAAGATACCCTACACAACAATTTGGCAGAGAAAATACCCTGTTAATCAAACAGAGAAAAATCCAGACATCCAAGTCAGACACAGGTAAAACCTTCACAGCCCCAAAACAGCCTGGTGGTTTGTGCTCTGAAAGCAGTCAGCCCCAAAATAAGGCAGCTGTGCTTTAAACTCTTCCTGCACTGAAAATCTTAAGAATTGTAACAAGGACTGTCTTTTCCTGATAATTCTAAGTTCCTTATTTCACCTTTCAGTTAGAAGTAGCCTCCACCTGCAGAATATCTGCTCCAAACCAAAGACAATTGTAAGGTTCACCTCCCTCTGTTGTGAGCACAACTCGCTTTCTTGCAAATCCTATGTTCAGTATTGCAGCTTCCAGCCAGAGATAGTTTGACTTGAAAAATGTTAGCTGTTCTGATATTGCTATAAAACACTTGCTTATAATACAATTGTTCTCAGGTTTGAAAGATCAGTGAACACAGCACCAGTAAGTTGGTAAAGTATCCACTGCCACACTGATGTTCTTTGTAAGTTTGGTTAAGCTTATGGAGGCACCATGATTGTTTGTAAAACCACGTTGGATAAGGCTCAGGAGATTGTATTTAGAAATGTAGTCAGTGAGTTGGGATGCCATGGTCCTCTCAAGGATCTATGCAAACACTGTAAGGATAGCTATAGGGGGAATAATGATCCATAAGTTTGAGGTAACATGTTTTAAAAACAGGGTGAAACCTGGCAGCCTTCTGTTTGTCTGAGACAGCACCAGAAGACAGAGAAATATTAAGAATTGTAGTGATGGGAAGTGCTATGGAGAGAGCTGCCAGCTTTGGCAGCTTGTCTTTGAGGCTATCAGATTCACAATCATTTTATGGGGTAAAAGACATCAGGAGTTATTTGACCTCAGCCACCCATATAGACTGGGGGTAGAACAGAGGGGGACTGGAAGATAACAGATGATATTGAGGCTCCAGAGTCATAGTTAACACTTGTCATGAAGGCTAAGGGGTCTGAACATTTGATACTAGAAGCTTCAGCATTTGTGATACAGTTATTGCAATTAACACCACCAATAAGAATATCAGGCAGGAGCATTTATATTTTTTCCCAGATGGACTTTGATACCATTCTAGAATTTTCAGATGTCACTAGCAGTGGCCACAAATTTATTTTTACAATATGAACTCTAGCTGAAGCTAACTCCAGGCTTGCAAATGTAATACCATTTATGGTATTGAACTCAATCAGATGCCAGATCACAGTGTCTGTTCTTTTTACATAGCTTGCTCCTTTTGTCATATGGGAAGAGATGTCAATCTAGAGCCAATTTGTGGCTGACCCACATAGTGTATGCTTGATGACAAGTGCATATTTTGCTGAATTATTGTGAACATTTAAAATAATACAGTTAAGGCAGCATTAACACAAGAGAAGGTGTTTTGGCAAGACTACCCATATATTTTCCAAGTTGTGAATAAAGTTCAGCATGTTTAGCTTTTAGACATCCTGGAAATGGAGCAACCAGGTGGAACTCTCTGCAAGCATGGCCTCCAGACCTCAAAAATGGGGGTGTGGTCCAAGATATAATCAGAGAAGTTACCAGCTAGGATCATTTTATTACTCTTGTTTCTGAGGGGCTATTCCAGCAGGGAGTGTTTTGAGTTCCCAGGAGAGAGTATGGTGGGATAGTATTTAGCTGGGAGAAATTAAGCTTTTTGTAATACAGTTACAGCCATAGACCTGGTCAGATATTCCCAGATATTTAGCATTACAGTATTTCTAAAGACATTCTCTCTGGTGGCCCTAAAGCAGTACTACATGCAGGCAGGGATTTCTCTAGAGATATCACATAAAGATCAGGAAATATCTGACCATGAGAGTGGCTGCAACTGTAGCTTCAAAGGATTTAGTTTTGGCATCCAACCAGTCAAGGTTGAAGTTAGAGATGTTGCGAAATGTAATTTCACAGGTGAAACTGTGGCAAAATCGGCAATTTTACCACTTAAAATGTTTCACAAAATTGTGGCAGAATCTACAATTTCTCACAGCAATTTTGCCCATCAATTGCCAACAGTCCCATCCCTCTCCCTGGTGTCTAGTGGTCCCCCTACCCCCACCAGTTGCAAACCAGCCCAAATTAATTAGAATCTTCCCCCCACTGAGCACCGGCTAGCAGCTGAATTAAAGACCCCCCTAATTATATTCCAATCCCAGCCCAGCCATGACCCCAATCTGTTTAAAAAAATACCCCAAAAATCAATACCATCCCTCTCCTTGGTTTCCAGTGGACTCCCCACCCCCCACCCTGTCACCACTGTCAGACTTACAGTGCTCCCCCCACCTCCCCACCAGTAACCTGATCGGGCCAAAAGCACAGTCTTCCACTCACCTCCACAGCCAGTGGCCCAACTGAGTGCTTCAGTGACGGAGCACGACAAGCACAAAAGCACACTCATTCATTAAAGCACTCAATCAGACCACCGGCCATGGAGGTGAGTGGAGGGTTGTGCTGGTGGCCCGATCAGGTTACTGGCGGGGGCAGGGTGGGTGCTGTCAGTCTGACAGTGGTGACACAGTGGAGGGATGGGGAGGTCCAGTACACACCAGGGAGAGGGATGGGATTTTTTTTTTTTGGTATTTTTTTAAACAGATTGGGATCATGGCTGGGCCTTGTAGGGAATGGAATATAACTCAGGGGGTCTTTAATTCTGCCACCTGCTGCTGATCAGCAGGGGGTGATTCTAATTAATTTGGCCTGGTGTTCTAATGGTGGGGGTGGTGGGGACCACTAGACACCAGAGATAGGGTCGGGATTGATTTTTTGTGGTATTTTCTTAACAGATCTGGGATCATGGTTGGCCTGGGACTGGAATATAACTTGGAGGGGTTATTTAATTGAGCCACTAGCTGGTGATCGGTGGAACAGGGGGAAACTAGACATCAGGGATATTCTATGGGCCAGTGAGTGGCAGCGGGTGGGGTGGGTTCCACAAGACACCAGAGTGGCGAGTCTGAAATAGATTGAATTGTGAAATTTCATTCACAGGTGGCAAACTTTCACCAGCGAGGTGAAATTTTGCCGACTCAGGGGAATGTCGCCGGCTCAGGGGTGAAATTTCACTCACATCATGGGACAAAATTTTGCATTTCACTTGGCGAAATATTTAGCGAAATGCACAAATTTCACGAAATAATTAGCTGGGCGAAATGTTCCAATTTTGCACAACACTTGTTGAAGTCCCCGAGAAAATATGATTTCTTTTGAGCCAAAAATGGGTTACGGTAGTCATCAGGGAAGCTAGATCTGATAGGCTGTTTCATGGGGGTTGTACATATACATTAGGGGAAGTTGTTTTGCCTTACCAAGCATGAGAACTGCATGACGGTATTCTTAGGAAGTGTGAGGGTTGGTATTGAAGGAAGAAGACAGATATTAATGTGATCCCTGAAGCAGATTAGAATTCCAAAAGCTCTCTTTGGGGAAACTCTGTCCTTGCAGATAAAATTATACCAAGGAAAAGAACAGGAAGTGTGAGGTGTGAAGGATTTTAACCAGGTCTCAGTAAGTTCCAATACCTTCAATACTACCCACAGGTACCTCTAAACTATCCAAATTTACCATAAAAATACCCAGATGAAAAATGAGTAGTTGGTTCAGTTTGGCTAGTTACTTCCCGATTCATTCTACTACTCTATTACCCAACCCTGACCATAACAAAAATCATATGAAACACTGTTTTTGACTATTTCACTGTTTATTAGGTGCACATGATGTTATATCCATGGGGGGATTACTGAGGCAGGTACGAGAGGTGAAGCTGCTCATAGCAAGCCTTCTGCTGTTTCCAAAAATTATACCCTTGGTGGGCATTGCTAAGGTAGGTACAAGAGGTGCAGCTGCTCTTAGTGAGCCTGCTGCTGTCGTTTCAAAAAATTAAACCCATGGCGGGCATTGCTGAGGTAGGAATAAGAGGTGCAGCTTCTCTTATTGAGCCTGCTGCTGTTTCCAAAATTTCTACCCATGGTCTTCATCAAAGTTACATAATATAAAACTGATAATTGACAAAAGATAACTAAGAGTAATATGGCACATGGGACTGGCATGGTGGTAGTGGTGATAGCTCTATTAATTTTGTACATAACCTTTTCATCATATTCAGTATCACTGTTTACAGCCTGTTGTTCATGTTCAGGGTCAGAATTTCATAATTCAGTGTTTGGGACTACTGGAAAATTGTCAGCATTTATTTTGAGAAATGAAAGCCATTCTACATTTACAGGACTTAGCAGTGTTCTTTGGTGAGTGACTATTCCTCCAGCTACACTAAATATGCATTTTAAACATATGCTTGAAGGTGGACAACTGAGATAATGTACTATAAGATTTGCTAAATCTGGCCATATTGTTCTCCTTTGTTTCCAATAGAGTAATGGATCTTCCTCGAGACCAGTCACAGTACAGTCTACAAAATACTCCAGGATCATTGTGGTAATGGTAATGGTTTATTGATCGACTTTTAGTCATTTCAATTAAAAGCAATAAAAAGTATACAAATTACAATTATACAATGGCAAGAAAGAATCATGGATTCTGATTGGTCAGTGTGTGCCTGAGACAGTGATGATATCTCAGTATAACATCACTGTCATTGATTAGCATTAGCTTTTTTCCTCTTCTCTTAAGAAACAAAGATATACTACCTCACTAAAAATCTACTAAAAACATTTTTTAATTTTTTTTTTATTTTGTATAACAGTGAGCTATTGTATAAAAGCAATAACGCACTCCAGGGTGTGTGTTATTCTGTGGTAACGTCACTCCTGGGGTGGTGGAAGCACTCGGCTTCACCTCATGCTTCAACCCATTCCAGGAGTGACATTATTACACGATAACACACACCCTGTCATGCCTTATTGCTTAATTATACAAGAACACACATCTTAAAATACAACATAGTACCTAAGAGATCAAAGAATTATTCCACATATATTTGATATTGCACTTACATTGTCTATTTGTTTCTTAGGTTACACTCTACTTCTTATTTTATTTATTCTGAAAAAGTAATTTGCTAACCTACCTATTGTTTATTCATCCTCAGTATGTAATAGGATTGAAAAGCAATGTATCTTTATCAACTTCTGTATAACTCTTCAAAAAGACCAAAGCAAAAATTCTCTTTCTTTTTTGTGCCATGTACAGTACCACATGACATGGGATAAATTCTCAATTCCACCATTAAAACAACTGCAATTACATTACCACCATCCAATTTTTTGTGTCTAACCCTTAAAACATTGCTGTCAAACCTTTCAAATTTGTACATTATAAAACGTTTCCTTAATGTATGATCTTCTAGTACATCCAAATAATACTTATATCCATAGAAACAATTATTATTTGAAAACCATTTTGAATATGCAGAGTTTCTAATATGACTCAAATCCATTTGGATCCAGTAATTATTAATTCTCTTCTTCACATATTTTGTATATTTAACATTTAGGATATTTTTTTTCTCTGTTAGGTTCTCCAGTATTGACATTTTATACTGAAAAAAAAAAACTCTTACGAAGCTGAATATACCATGTAGACTGCTTACACTTCATTTCATACCACTTTCTTTTTTCTGTATCTCATAAAAAAGGTAATCTATGTTCCTGCATTCTGGAGATTTTCAAACAGTAATTAAAATTTCTGCAATCTATCATGGTATTAATATTTACTATTCCAGCTCTGATCTTCTACATGAGGCCGGGCAGGAATGACCTAATGCCAGAAGTGTTCTTAAGACTATAAATAATGAACTGGGAAACTTATTTCTAATTCTCATATTCCAAACCTCAGCACCATACAGGAGTTGTCAGAAATATTTTGCTTGTATCGCCATTAATAGAGGCTTAATGGATAATCCCCCATATATGTGATTCAAACTTGCCAGCCTTAATATATATTTTTGTAGGGATATCTAGAGTTTTCTGAATATGGGATTTCCAATGTCCATTATTATCAAAGGAAATTTTATATATATATATATATATATATATATATATATATATATTCATTATTTCATTTCTTTGATCTTTTATTTTCCAACTACCCTTTTGCTTTCTATGAGAGAAAATCATGACCTTAGTATTAGTGTAATTAATATTAAGATGGAGATTTTGTGACCTATGTAGTAATAAATCTAGTTTTTTTTTGAAGTCCAGAGGATCATTGTGCTGTGTGAGATGTTACCAGTCTGGCAGATGAAGCAGCTGCACATTCTATATAGGATTCCAGTACATGTTGTTGCAGGTCACTCTGAAGTGATTTGCCTTTCTGACACTGAAACTGGGATGCCCGAGAAGTAGCTGTAGATGTCCTTTCCCTTGCTGATGACACTGGTGATTGTGAAGAATTAATAGATGTGCTATTGTGTGAGCCAGAGGTGCACTCTAGTGGTTTAGCAGGGTTTAACTGCTGTACATCAGTTAATGGTGTTGGGGGAAAATGTCACATTTGGTTAGCAGAAAAGCTTTCCAATACTCAGTGTTTTCCCCTGAAGGAAGGATGGCTTCAATGTTCCCCTTAAAGCAGATATCTAGCAATGCAGGTAACACTGAAGTGTTATTCTCAAGCATGGCATCTATTCCCTGATCAGTCAACAGTCTGAGACACAAATCATTGCCAACATAACAGTGGTGGAGTCTTTTTTTGACTGAAAGTCTTTCTTTATGTCATCAAGGAAAATGTGAAGAAGTTTTATTTGAGTAGGCCAGCCCAGTGGCATGGATGTTGAGGTGCTGGACCTTACCTCCTGCCACACCAGTAACCCGTGTTCTGTGGTAGATTTGGGCCACTAGGGCTTAGCCCAGGAGGGAGAGAATTGAGCTGCTGGAGGACTGGTCTCCTCTCCCAGGGCAGATGGGTTGTTGTTCCAGCTGCATGACTTCCACCAGGTGGAGGCCCAGTGGTAGTGCAGGTCTGAGGGTGATAAAGAAATGAGTTCACTACGGGACTTATTTATTTATTTATTTATTTAAATCTAGGATTACAACAATACCTCTGAGCCAAGGCTCTTTTACAAAGGTTCCACATCAGAGAGTATAGTATACTTCTTTTTATAACAGACGATAACATTTAACTAACAAGACATGTAGATTCAGGGCACAATGGAGAGCAAGGAATAGTGACAAAGGTAGGACTGTGGAAAAGGTGTGGGGTGATAGGGCATTGCAGAGTGAAGAGGTAGGAGGTGGGAAGGAGGCAGGAGGTGCTGGAAGAGAGGGTGAGTACGAGAGGGTGGTGGTGGAGTGGGCAGGAGGAGAGAAGGAAGGGGAGGTGAAACATGGGTGGCAGTTCGGCCCGGGGGCCTTGTCGTGGACAGACTGGAGAAAGTGCAAGAAGAGGGGCAGAGATTGTTGTAAGTGCTTTGTGAGGAGGTGTGGGCAGTAGGATGTGGGTACTAATTGGCTGAGCAGTCACATAATCTGGAGGCAAGCAATGAGAGGTGCAGCATGTACTTGAATAAACCAAGTGTGGGAGCGGTGGCTATGTCACTGCCAAGGGAGTTGAGCCAGCTGGTAACCCGATAGGCAAATGATCTTTGTCCTTGTCTTGTGTGACACTGGGGGATTTGTGGAGAGAGAGGTTTGGACCTCCTTGTAATGATGTTGCTATGTCTAGGTATAAGGAGAGCACAGACTCCAGGAGAAGCAAGACTCATTGTAATTTTCTTGGCTGTGATGCAGGTCTGGTATTTTATGCAACTGTCAAGTTGCAGCCACCCAGTCTGAGAGTAGAGGTCATATGTGTAAGTGAGATGATGGGATCCAGTGATGAGTTGACAGGCTTTATTTAGGGAGGTCATTATACATTTGAGAGAGGTGGCAGTGGCAGAGTCATATATGATAAGTTCGTAATCGATAATGCTTACAATAGAGCTTTGGACGGCGACTGATAGTGCTTTAGGGGTTAGGTTTTTCCTGTGCCGGAACAGTAGGCCTAACCGGGTATTGGCAGACTTTGAAACATTGTTGATGTGGGTAGTGTAGGAGAGGTGGGAGTCGAGGGTGATGCCAAGGTACTTGAAGGATTGTGTTTGTTCTAGAGTGACATCATGCTTGGTTTCAATGGAGAGGTGGTATTGCTTATTTTTGTTGTGGGGCTGCTGAAGATCATGGACTTGGTTTCTTTTCTGGTTAAGGATCAGTTAATGACTTAGGAACCAGATTTAAGAGAGGAGAAACACTGCTGGAGTTTGTTTTGCAGTAGTTTAGGGTCGTGGTGTGAGGCAAGGATTACTGCACCATCTGCGTAGAGTATTATTTGTTCAGGACAGCAGTCTGGTAGTGAGTTTAGGAACAGACTGAAAAGAAGGGGTCCCAGGATGGAACACTAGGGGACTCCCGAGCAGACAGGTCTGGGATCAGACAGTGTATCAGCAATTCTTACTGTTTGGGTCCAATTTTCTAGGTAGCTCTTGAACCAGCCAATGGAGTCAGGTGAGAGCCCAGCATTTTGGAGCTGGATTAGCAGGAGGCGATGATTGACAGTGTCAAAGGCTTTTGTTAAGTCGATGAAAATGCAGCCTGTTTGCTGACCAGTGTCCAGTGAGTTATGGATTGTGCCGGTGAATTCAAGTAGTGCCATGGAGGTGCTGTGACCCTTTCTGAACCCGTGTTGTTGTTTGCACAGGATGTTGTGTTCATCCAGGAAGTCAGTAAGCTGGTCCGAGACAATGCATTCTAGCACCTTGGAGAGTGGGGGTAGTAAGGAGATTGGTCTGAAATTCTCATGGGCAGTTTTGTCACCACTTTTGTGGATGGGGTGACAGTGGCAGATTTCCACTTGTGTGGAAACTGGCTAAGGCTGAGAGAGAGCTTGAAGATCCTGGTCAGAGGCCCAAGTACCTCTTCTAGGGTGAGGGACAGGAGTTTGAGGTTGAGGGAGTCATTGCTAAATCTGGATTTACCAATGGCTTTGGTGACATATTTGCATACCTGATGAGCCTTGACTGTTTTAAAGTAGAAGTGTGGTTGACTATTAGAGGTAGTGTTTGTGGAGGACATTGGAGCATCATCTTCTTTGAAGAAATCAGGTGGTAGGACTGAGTTTAGGTCGGTAAAAGCCGTGTTAAAAGTGTCAGTAATGATTTTAGGGTCGAGTGTTGTAATTCCATTAATGTTGAGCACTTATGGGGGAGATTTGGATGTTTTCCCAGTGACTTCTTTTATGTTTTTTCCAGAAGTCTCTACTGTTACCCCAGGAGTCCGTGAGGACATTCTTAAAGTAGGCTGATTTCTTTTGCTGGATGGATTTGGTACAGTCATTATGTGCGCATTTGTAGTTTAGGATGTGGTTTATCCTTATGGAGTTTCTGGCCAGCTCCCAGAGGTGATCCCTTGTTTTTAGTTTCTTAAGGAGGTGTCCTGTGAGCCATGAGTTACAGAGTGCTTTTACTTAGCGCTTTTTTTGCAGGGGCGTACATGTCACAGGCCTCAGTGAAGATTTTTATGAAGTGGTCCGGGACGGTATTTACATTAGTTGCTTTGAACATTGATGACCAGTCTTGATGGAGGAGGTGGGATTTGAGGAGTGGTAGATGACCATGGGGTAGAACCCTGCTGGTGATAGTTTTTGGGGGAGGTTTAATGAATTTATTTGCAGCTAACAGGGGATTGGGCACTGAGAGAGTCAGGAAGGATGGAAGTGTTTGAGATCCGTGAGGGGTGACTGGCAAGGATCCAGTCCAAAAGGGTGCTGGTTCTGGTCCTGTAGTTTTTTCTGGTTGGTTAGTCTACCATTTGGGTGAGGCTTGCTGCAGCGATGGAGTGCCTATGTGCACCTGCTTCTGCCGCAGGCCAGTTGACGTTGAAGTAGCCTAGGAGGATGGATTCAGTATCCGGTGGAAGTGACTTGACAAAGTCCAGTGCAGAGGTTAGACCATTTCCTTGTTCTTTAGGAGGAATGTAGATAGTAGCAACTGTGAGGGCTTTGCTTCAGGCCCCTAGGAGGATTCTAATGGGAAGTATCTGAGCAGTGGTAGGCTGGAGAGAGGTATTGATGGGGTGACCCAGGATGGAGTCTTTTAGGTATAAAGTGCAACCACCACCTCTTTTAGACAGCCGATCAAGCCTAAAGACATTGCAGCCAGGAAGGCTGATTGCCTGGTCAGGGATTGATGGTGTAACCCAGGTTTCAACAACTGCCAGGATGTCCAGGCAATGTTAGCTGGTAAAAGCCTGTAGGGCATCAATTTTGGGAAGCAGGCTGCAGATGTTGATTGACATGATTGAGAGGGCACCTGAGGGTTTGCTCTGATTTAAGGCTATAGTGAGGATTGGGCAAGGGTTTGGATGCACATTGCCTGACAACAGTAGAAGTACAAGCCTCAGGGAGCTTAGATGTATTTCCCTGAGGGAGTGCTTTCGTCTGCTAGCCATGTGGGAGAGTACCATGGGGTGTCGGTGGAGAGTGAGGGTTAGAGTATACATGGAGGACCAGGGGGGTATACATGGTCCAACAGTAGTAGAGGACAATTACTTGGAGGTAGGGGGGACCCTGGGCAGAGGGCTGGGCCCATGGTGCAGAGTGCCTAGGTGGTGAAAAGTTGTTTCAATTTGGAAGCAGTGGGGGAGTAGGTTCCAGGGGCGTGGAGTAGGGGAAGGAGACAAACAATGAGAAAAAGTAAGGGGGGAAGAATGTAGGAAGAGTGAATGATGAAACAGAAGCAGGCGGAAGGTGGGGAGAGAGAGGGCATATAGACAGGCAGGTAGGGCTAAGAGATGTGGATGGGGAGCAGTAGGAAGTGGATTCACTGCATCGGAAGGCCAGGCAGCTCAGTGTCACAGTAAGGTCAGGGCTAAAAGTGGGCGAGGGCTGTTAAGAAAGAGCAGGGAGGAGGGCCAAGCAAGGTACCAAATGGCGTATGAGCAAGGGGGAGGTGCCTTGAGGGTGTGTGGGGAAGGTCTATATAGTTAAGGTAGGAGGTGGGGGAGGGGGCGGGTATAAGATTTCAGCTGTTTGCACTTGAAATCAATGGGCGCAGCAGCCCCGAGAGAAGCAAAGTTTCAGTTGGTTCAAGAGCCAATCACAAGGCAAGAGGTGACAGAGCATCCAATCAGGGTGCAGTACAACTACCATGGGGCCAATGGTGCAGCTCTCAGCTACCCCGGTTAGTCAGGGAAACCGTACCTGGCTGTCTGGTTCTCGGAAGTGGCCAGGTGGTGTACGGCTGTGCGGCTGGAGTCCCGAGCTGTGGCTGTGGTGCCAGAGGGTTGTGTAGCCCAAGTCAAGGGATAAGATCTGGAAAGGGAAGAGATAAGGGGTTAGCTGTTGGAGGAGCTCTGAGTAGCAAGAGGGTGATGTGGAAATGCTAAATCGGGGGCAGGGAGCTGAAACGCGAGAGTGGCAGACAGAGCAGTAGAGCAGGGTTGGGTTGGGGGTGGGAGCAACGGCCAGAGGCAATTTAATTCCAAGGACAAAAGGCTAGCCTTGGCACCATGGGGGGAAGGTGAGAGCAGGTGAAAGGGCAGAAAGTTAGCGAGAGGAGGGTAAAAGTAAGAGGGAGGGGGGCAGTTCAAGCCCAGGGAAAGAAAGTTAGGTGACAGGAGGTGCAGGAGTGCAGAAAACAACTTAACACAGTTCAAACTATTTCCTCGGAATCAACACAAAGCGCAGGACAGTAGTGATAATTACATTTAGCAGAAATACAGTCAAAAATGGTAAAAAAGAAACAGCAGCAGTCTCAGTGGCAGAGCGGGCCAAAATTTTGGCTGTTTGCATTTGAAATCAATGGGCGCAGCAGCCCCGAGAGAAGCAAAGTTTCAGCTGGCTCAAGAGCCAATCACAAAGCAGGAGGCGAGACAGCAACCAATCAGGGTGAAGTACAACTACCGTGGAGCCACTTCCACAGTGTGTGTGCACCTCAAGATGCACACACTAATGTACATGCCTCAGCAATGGGGAATGGGAGGAAAAGGGATGCTGGTAGGGTTCATGACACCCTTCAGGACTGAACGGAATGCTCTCAAGTGAGAGAGAGTCAAAGCCACCTGCCAGCCTCCAGATGGGAGAAAAAGCTATATAGCATAAAAAATGAAATCTTCTTTGAGGAAGAATTTGATTCAGATGTGCACTGTTCACACTGCCATCACAGGTGGCAGCCTCAAAAGGCTTCAATAAGGTGACCAAAGATTCAAATAGAGTCCAGCTTCCGAAACTGAACATGATGTCTGCTCTACCTATTTAAATTAATGAAGCCTTTCCAACATGCAAAATGTTGAAGTCTAGTGTGTTGGAAGTTCCTGTTTTATTGTGTCCAGTTGTATGTTATCCGACCTCTGCAGCCCTTCAGGATTTGTTGTGTTTTCACAGAGTGGTTAAAATGCCCACATATTTCCATAGCAAGACCTAACATGTTTTCAACATTTCTGTTTCCATTTAAGAAATTATGGATGAAAAGATTTAAACAATGTGCAAAACAAGATATTTGTTGGTAGTCTCCATAGGGTGTCAGAGTGGCTCAGTTGGTAGCACATCCGCCTCTGGACCAGAAGGTCGTGGGTTCTCGTCCCACACCGGGATTAGACTTGCACCTAAAAATTGCTTGCATCCGAGTGCAATATTGGGGGGTGCTGTACTGCTGGGGTGTGCCGTCCTTCGGATGAGACGTTAAACCGAGGTCCCTTCTGCCCATCCTGGTGTTGTCCTGGTGGGTGTCCAGGTGGAAGTAAAAGAACCCAGGGCACTCTTCGCAAAGAGAAGAGAACATTCCCAGTGTCCTGGCCAACATTCCCCTTCCCATAAACCGGTTCATGCAATTATCCAGGCTGTGTGTGGGTGATGATGTGTGATATGGCCGCCACCACACATTCAGTCACTTCACTACCAGTCTAGCATTGCTTGTAAAGTGCTTTGGATGTATGAAAAGCGCTATATAAATGCTGATTCTTCTTCTTCATCTCCTAACAGATTTGACTATGTTGGTACCATTATCTGATACAATGAACCCTGGAAATAAGGAATACAGAGTAATCCATTTCTGAACTTGTTGTTCCTGTACCTGCAAAATATTCATAGCAGTGTGGTTTTCCTCAGAGGTGGTGACACATAATACAGCCAGCTTCCTACTGCTTATGGTAGAGTGGGGATTATTACTTTCTGACTGAAAACTTGCCCAATGAGCTGTAACAGTATTGTAGTAAATTGTTTGGATGCTGGTCCATATATCTGTGGTTATGTGAACCCGCTTCACCTTAGAGAGTTTCAACTACTTAATGACTGCAGTACGCACCAAGTGATACAACTGTGGAACAGCCTTTTTTGAGAAATATGTTAGACAATGAGTGGTGTACCATAGTTCAGTCTGGTTCATGAACTTGAGGAAATCTTTTTGGGCAACAAAAGCAAAAGAGAGTTGACAATCAGCCAACAACTCTGCAATGGCTCTATTTAACAGCTAGCATGTTGGATGCTTGCAGATAAATTCTGATGTCCTCATAACACTTTCTTTTAATGTTAGTTGATGAGAATCACAAGATATTTCAAATTTTTTGAGGAATGTATGTTTCTTGTCTTTTTCATGCAGAGTTCTACTTTGGCATTGTGCAGTTCTTGGTGTCAGAAGAAAGCAATCTATGTTTGTCCTGGAAGACTGTAAGAACACATCAAGTAATTCAGTGTCAGTTCCTGCTTCCAGTTCATTGTCACTATGGTTACCACCTCAACTACCACTCATACCAACCACACCACCCCTTGCCCTTCCACACTCAGTTGGGTGTTTTGCCTTTGCATGCCATATCATTAGTGATGTTCCAGAATTTGTAACTTTGCCACCATGACTGATGGTCTTTTTGTACAGACTGCATACAGCTTGAGAGTTGTCTGCAGGGTCAATATAAAATACATTCCACACTAAAGATTTGCCTTTTTTGCTTTGTGCCACGGTGCCTGGCACTACTTATTTTATAGTCAAGGGACCTGGAGGCAACTCTACACTGCCATTCCCTTGTTCAGATTAATTGTTCTCATTCATGCTCATCTTATTCTTGATGATTTATTTTTCTGCACTTGCCCCTCATGCCTTGCAACTGCATCCTCTCATAGCCCCTCATTGAAACTACAGACCTCGTCACCACAAGATTCATAAGAACTCGAAGTGCCATCATCATCATGTGGAACATAGCCTAAGCTATCCCATTCCCAGTCTCCTCTATCACCACTATCTCTATCAGCATTTGCTGCCTCAGCATCTGAATTAATATTTGAGGATGATGTCTCCTTGCATGCTACTTTAGCAGCTGGATGTATCCTGGCACATGTGGCAAAACGTTCAGTACCTCTATGAGTAACTCCAGTCCGTTCTTTCCGAAACTTGACTATCATTTCATTGCTAACATGCTTTTTTGGTTCAGGAGGACATTTAGTGCCAGTCCTGGTGATGCTATTATTATTGACACTGTGTTCTTCAGTAGTGGTATGATTCATGTTGTCCATACCATTAACAGTTGCATATGCAGCAGCACTGTCTTTCTTTTTAGTAGACTTAGATTTGGAAATATGAGACATAGTAGACACAGCAGTGAAAATAATGGATATTGTTTCACTAACTGTTGCAGAGACACACAGTGAAGCTATGTCACAGTTATAAATGAGAGGACTTGGGGTACATAACAAACAGTGTAACACAGCCTAAATAGCTTTAACTATGCTGCAGAGACAGACAGTGTAGCTATGCCACACTAATAAATGACAGTGCTCAGCCAGGGGCACCTAACAACCAGTGTAATACACAGCTGTACAAGGCTTTCACTATGCTGCAGAGACACACAGTGTAGCTGACTATTAATATAATAATTTAATAACAGGGCTCAGAGGCACCTAACAAGCAGTAATACTTTTTCAAACCAGTTGCCAGTGCCTTGCCTTCTGTGTTTTTTGTCCCCCTTGCTCCTCCTCTGTTTTCTCCCCAACACCATACCATCCACTTCCTTGACTGAGGCTGATCCCCCCATTAACCCCCCTCCAAGAGTGTTTCAGGCTCCAACCCCGACCCCTACTTCCTTTGCTCCTTTGTGGAGGTTTTGTTTTTATTTTATGATTGTTTTATTCAACTTTTAGTTAAATGATCACCATGATTTAGCTGCAGACTGCAGA
This sequence comes from Neoceratodus forsteri, assembly GCA_016271365.2. Lineage (NCBI taxonomy): Eukaryota > Metazoa > Chordata > Ceratodontiformes > Ceratodontidae > Neoceratodus > Neoceratodus forsteri. The sequence goes on from CM028130.1 coordinate 98,441,821, forward strand.
GTGAGGTCCCAATCACAGACAAAGAGCTGCTTCCACTCCACACATCTGCCAGTTGCTATCTGTGTACATGGCCTCACAGCAGATGAAGCACAGACACCACTGACCAATCAGGTTGTAAGACCAGTGTCATGTGCTTCTATTTTTGCTGTAAGCTCATGAATGACCCCACAGGCTGCACTTTAATGCCTATTTCCAGCCTGGAAGTCCTGGCAGGAGTCCCACAACCTCACTGGCTGCCCTTGGCTTCCCTGTAAAGCCTCTTTCCAGTTTATTCAATACCTGTTACCCTTGTCAAAACTTCCCAACCCAAGAAGCACACTGTTATGTCAAGTAGGGTAGCACATTACTCAAACTACCCTACACAGCCAAAAATTGCTGACACCCAAACTACCCAACCCAACTACCTGTTTTGAAACCCATGTAAATTTATGAGTCACAGGACTTCTTTTTTATATATAAATGTTTTTTCCAGTTTGGGTTCTGGGCAGGCAAGCTGCAGTCCTCTCTCAGGGGATCTCAATCTGCCCTGTTGGTTTCAGGGCTTCATTTAGCTGCCTCAGTGCCCCATTTTTCATTTTTCTCCTTCTTTAATCCCAGTACCACAGAATACAGTCACGCATGTGCATGGAGGCATGCATGTGCTCCGTGGCTCCGGTGAAGGCCCCTTCCTCCCACCCAGCTTAATGCCTGGTTTCTCTTGTGGCTTGGTGCTGCCACCTAACCTTAACTGGGTGGTAGACAAGAGCTGGGGAAACCCACATCCCTCCCCAGGAGAGGAAAGCTACCTTGTGGCTGCTCAGTCCAGCTCCTTGCCCTCCCTCTGGCTGATTCCAGATAACTCAGGCTTGTTCCCCAAATGCAGGTCAGTGGCTTGGAAGGAGGTAAGGTGCCTGGCACCTCAGCCCTCAATGCCACTGGGACAGCTTAGTCACAAGACTTCTAATGTTCATGTGAGCTAGTTCTTTGTCTTTTCCAGGAGGACCTGAAGTTTACTCACTGTTACCAGATTGTAGTAATATAGCAAGAGCAAGAAGGAAGTGACGGGACAAGTAGGCTTATCATGCAGGACAAGAAAATAAATCATAATGGCAGTAAGAGATGAAATTAAGCAGAGGACATATTTTCTAAATACAAGTATGTCTGTGGGGTCAGATAAAATGCAGGTAAGAACCAATGAGTTAGATATGGGGTAAGTTAAGAAAATCCTTTCTCAAGATGGGGAAGCTAGCACAAGGAAGTAGTCACATAGTAATAGAGCGCTAAACAATAATAATAATAAACTTTATTAATATAGCACTCTTCACAGTGTATCAGAGTGCTTCACAACAAAACAACAATTAAAACCATAAGATATTAAAAATGCTATTCAGCAATTCAATGAACCACAATAATCCCATAAAACAATCAGTTAGAAAACAGCACCAAATGCCAGCTGAAATAAATAGTTCTTAAGGGCAGTCTTGAGGCTCTCCACTGTCAGGTACTCCCATACCAGACAAGGCAGAGAATTCCACAGGGTGGGGGCTACAAATGAAAATGTCCTCGATCCAAATGTTTTTAGTCGTACCCTGGAAATCTCCAGCAATCCCTCATCGGTGGAGCAGAGTGTCCGGAGGGGGCAGTAAGGATGCAGGAGATCTTGCAGGTAGCTCAGTCCCTGTCTGTGTAGGGCTTTATAAGTCAGCAAGCCATCCTTGAAGGTGATGCACCACTGAACTGGCAGCCATTGCAGTTCGAGCAGTTTAGGCATAATATGACTGAATCGAGGTGATCCAGATAGCAGCCTTGCAGCAGCATTCTGCACCAGCTGCATGTGGTGGATATCAACCCCCAGAAGCCCTAGTTAAAGGGAGTTATAGTAGTCCAGGTGTGAAGTCACAAAGGCATGAATCAAAGTTGGCAAGTCACCGGATGGAACTAGGTGCTTAATCCGGGTGATATTCCTCAGATGGAAGAAAAGAGGACTTAATGATGGCTGACACCTGAGAACAAAGTGTCAAATCATCATCAAGAATTACCACCAGATTTGGCACCTATTCAGAGGTCGGTAACTGGCACCCTCAGAGCCAAAGGCCTGAGAGACACCCCATCCCCAACCCCTCTATCCAGTGACCAGGATCCACCACCAACACCTCAGTCTTGTCAGAATTAAGTTTCAACCAGCTGGTATTCATCCAGTCCTGGATTTCTCCCAGGCAGTTATTAAAGACCAAGAGCGCACTATTCTGGTCAGGCGCAAAGGACCGGTATAGCTGCATATCATCTGCATAACAAAGAAACCTCACCCCATACCATCTCACAATGTCTCATGGCAGTATATACACCGCAACCAACGTGGGGGACAGCACAGACCCCTGTGGCACCCCACAAGCCAGTGGGAATGCCTCAGAGGAATAAATCCCTGAGACTACCCTCTGTGATGTTCCAGTAAGGAAAGAATGGAACCATCTGAGGACTGTACCAGACAGGCCGCAGATGGCACGCAGGTGATCAAGCAACATCCCATGGTCCACGGTGTCAAAAGCTGAAGGGAGATCAAGAAATACCAAGATGGTGTGGGATCTCTTGTCTCTCCCAATCAGGAGATCATTGAGCACCTGAACCAGAGCAGTCTCGGTACTATGCTTTTTATGGAATCTAGACTATTGAGGGCCGTCGATGTCATGGATAGTAAGGTGGTTCTCCTACTGTAGTGCCATGACCTTCTCAATGACCTTCCCTGCAAAGGGAAGATTCGAGATTGGATGGTAGTTGGCAGGGCAGTCTGGGTCAAGTGAAGATTTCTTGAGAAGAGGAGTCACCACTGCTTCCTTTAGGGAGCAATGAAACTCACCCATCTCCAGTGAACACCAGACTATCTCCGCAAGGACCAGGCTGATGACATCAATACAGCCTAATAAAAAGCGAGTAGGGCCCGGATCCAAACTACAACTGGTCGGGCACATATCCTTGAGAATTTGCTTGACATCATCGATCCCTAGCTGATCAAACTCCATCCAGCAAAATCTAGGTGTCACAACATTCAGCCAACCGCCATCCCCCCAAAGAGCATGCCAAATGGATCTGATACTGGCAAACTTATCAGCAAAGAACTGAGCAAAACTCATCACACTTTTTGTGAAAAAACACTCTCCGAACTTGTAGACAGGCTGGATTGCACAGTCTATCCACAGTTCGGAAGAAATGAGCTGGTCAATTCTGAGCTGCAGCAATCTCCCCGGACAGGAATTCTGCCTTCTTACAGGTGATTGCCGACTGATAGTCCCTAAAATGTCCCATCTGTCTAAGTCTGTCGGCATCCAGGCTGGTTTTACGCCAGCTACATTCTAACCTTCGCCCTATTAATCTCAACTCCTTCAAGGCCCCATCAAACCATGGGGATCAAGGGCAGAGGGTGAGAGGGTGAATGTGGACAGGATCCAAGGCATCCAGTGCCACCATCATAGCCCAATTATAGGCTTGTAGAAGGTTCATGGGACCCTCGCTTGTACGCAGTAATCCTGATAGGTCCAATTCCACCAAAAGACTATTTGGGATCAAACCCCACAAAGGGCAGTATTGGACCATTTCCACAGGGGCAGGTCTATAAGGGGGTGCAAAGAAATAGAACCTTATGGAATGGTGATCAGACCAACCAACCAGTTCCACCACCAAGTCGGAGGTCTCCATCCCCAGGAGGAAAATCAGATTCAGCAAGTGACCTTGAATATGAGTTGCAGAGGCAACTGCCTATGTGAAGCCCAATGAAAGCATGAGTTATAGGAAGTCTTGGCCAAATAGCGTGAGTTCATCTTCTACCCAGGCATTGAAGTCACCCAGCACCATCAATCTGGGGAACTCCAATGCCATGTCGATGACAAAGTCTGCTTCTTCATGCAGGAACAACTTTTCAGTTCTGGGTGTACGATAAATGAGAATGATGCTGCACCCCACACCCTCAACTGCAACACACTTGAAGGATCTAATTCCCTCAACTGGCACATCCTCAAGGCTCAATTCCAATTTAAAACAAATTGCTACACCCTTCCCCGCTCCTGTGTTCCAACCTTGCATGGTGTATCACCGAGAAACAGTCCGGAATCGCTACCGCCAAAATAGGGCCAACATTATCATCCAGGCAGGTCTCGGTGATGCAAGCCACTTCTGTTGACCCAACAAGATTGGCTATAATAGCCATCTTTTTCCTAATAAACAAGGCCCCTAGTTTTCCTCGATTCCGCTGCCGCTGTTGTCTGTGGAATTAACTACAGAATTTGTGCTCACCCGCAGAAATTGTGGCTGCCCGTGGAATTCGCCGCTGATCATGGAATTTGCAGCCGACCACCGAGGAAGTTATAGCTGATCATGGAACTCACTTACAACTTGTCTCTGCCCGGCATTCAGGTAAATGCTTGTAGAAACATTCAGTGACCGAGACAGTTTTTGCTGTGCCAAGGTTTCACCTGATGCCAAAATCTTGCTTGACAAAAGTGTTAGCAAGCGATCCCCCCAATTGAGATTCTGTAACCATTGCCTGTCACCTGGTGGCTGAAGATAAAGCTTTTATGGAAGACAATAGAGGGTAGAGTGGAAAGCTCTATCCTTATGGCACAGTCACAAAATAAAATAACAAGCTCCATTCTTAATATTGCTTGTGCACCGCTAAGATGCCTGTTTGATTTCTACATTTTGAAGGTTAGCCCAAGTGGGTGGAAAGAACTACATCCCTGCAGCGTTTCAACACTTGCCTAGGGAGACACTTATTTCAATGTTTTTTTGCCCTGCAGTACCCTACACCTAACTGCACCCTTCGAAAAATACAACACAGGTTTACTGAGATTGCGGTCTGCGAGCTGCGGTAAGCCCTGTGGAGGGTAAAAGCATCATTAAGTGGAGGAACAGACTGATAGAAAATTAAGATTATTCCTCTCCCAGTCCTCCATTGGTCCGCCACGCCTCCTGTTGATCCATGTTATATTCACTTTTTTATTTCAGCACATTCATCATATTACCATGCTTCTAAAACATCTGTGTTTGTAAAACACTGGTGGCTGGCTGTGACTGTTACCTCTCTTCATTTTTAAAATATCACAAAAAAATATCTTGGTGTTTTTCACAAATGCATTGTCATATTTGAAACCCAGTCTTCCTCATGTAAATGCTTTTAAGTGATTTGAGATTATAACTAAGCCTGTTCTTGGACTGTGTTGTTGTACACCTACTAGCTGCAGTGTCTTGGGCATTTTTGTGTTTGTCGTTTTTATTGTTTTTGTTTAAGAATTTGATTCAATAGCCATGGCTTTTTTAGAGGAGTTTGACTTGTAAGAAGCTGCTTGCTCCTTCCTCACTTGTACATTTCAATACCTGAATTGTCGTTAGTGGTAGCGTGCAATTGAGGAATTAGATTTTGACAAGTGATCGGCTTTTCAAAATCAAATCATACTTAGGCTTTGACTTGTCTCAGTGGTCCATAGTTTTTACTGTGAGTTTAATTGTGAATCTTTTTTTCCCTCTTACTTGATTTCCATGGCCACAATTATAGATATTCTCAAAATACAAATACAAATTTACACAGATCTCATGATTCCAGTCTGAAGCCTCCCTATGCTCAGAAATGCTTATTATATTGTGTTTAAAATAAGTAATAACTCATCCCAGGAGGACATTGTCTGTAAAATATTTACATGTATAAAACGTGTCTGTCAGGTAGGGTCCTGCTTAGGAGGGGAGGTGTTTATTTTTTTAATGGCTCTGTGAAGTTTCAATTATAATACTGCCCCCTGGGCTGAATTTTTTTTTTAAATACTAATGCTCTCTTGTCCAGGGTCCCTACAGACATATTTCATGTGATGATTCTTCCGGCCCAGCTGCAAAGCATTAAATATAATAAAAACTAATATAGAATACAAAATAAGGGGGTCTCTGGCCAGGAGGGAATTAGAATTGTTTAAAATAATTAAACCTGAAGGCATTAATATTAATAATTATATTTACAAAACATGTCCCTCGCAGGGATGGTGCCAGCTAGGAGGGGACCATCATTTTTTATGTAATTTTCTGCAGATATATAGGTTGGAGGGCTGCAAAGCAAGGGAAGCTTCAGTGATAGTTTAGATCCCAGCTCAGCCATGGAGGGCATTGCTATTGTGAAAATCACCATTCCCTGTGGGACTCAGCTCAGCCCTATTCCCAGTATTGGGGTGGGGGGTATTGTGGCCAGGTGCTAGCCAGACTCGGGACACAAGAAATGTGCACACTGTGTAACCAAAATGAGTTTTCTAACACTTGCTTTTCCTGAATTAACTTTGGTTATACAGACAGCGTGAATATTTGGTGTGTCCCTGTCCAGGCTGACACCCTGCCTCAGTAAATTGCACCCCCTTGCTGGAACCCAGGGCTGAGATAAATCCTACTGGAAGCAGGGATTTTATGCCCTTTTGAGCTGAGTCCTCCTGCTCAGAACTGGGATTTAAATTTTAACTGAAGCCTCTGTGCCTTTCCTGGGCTCCAACCCACTATACATCCAGTTACAGTAACCAAAAACAAACAAACAAAACAATCAATCAAGCAATCAATCAGAATCTTTATTTATCCAGGTGAACATCATTGAGCCAAGCTCTTTTACAAGATGGACCTGGTTAGAGCAGTGTCTGGGTATCATCCAACATAAAAACATATATATATACACACATGTATATAAAAGTATATAAACACATTCACATTGGTGCAGTATCAGGAGAGTCAAATAACAAAAAAAAGGAGAAAGAGAAGAACCAGAGCAGAGGAGGATCCAAATACAAAAGGGTCAGATCCACCATTCAAACCTTAATTACATAAATACAGTTACATATAATCCGTATTCAGTGAAATACCAGAGAGTCCATTTACCAGGGGCAATCACAAAAACCACCCATAAAGATGGCATGAGGGAACAGCCAACTAATGGCAGATGGGGGTACTAGGAGGGATATGTAATTTATGAATGAGGGGATAACATGGTGAGATATGTAGTCCCATAGATAGGGAAATAAAATAAAGGAGGCTGTAGGGGCCTATGGAGGGGTAGGGGAGGTAGGACTAATAATGTTTGAGTGCGTGTATATGGTGGATAAATCCTGTGAAAGGTTGTGAAGAGAAGGCTGGAGACAGCAGGAAAGTAGGCCAATATCAAGAAGGGAAACAGAGTCATCACAAGGGTACAGGTTAACATGATGACAAACCAGGGTCATGGAAAACAATTGCACTGTTCATTTCTGAGACGAGAATATAAGAGCTTGCAGGATGAGATGCTGATGGGTGACCTTAATTTTAGCTTTTTTTGCAGTTTGTTCCACAAAGAGGACAGTGTAAAGCTTATAGCAGCCCTGCCAAAGCGAGAGTTAACTTTTTGAACCTTCAGTAAGATGGATATGCGACTTCTCAGAGCTTAATTGCCTATTGGTTTTGGAGGAAGACAGTCTGTAATGTATTGGGGAAGTTTTTTGAAGATGGTTCTCAGGGTCCATAAGGCTACATTTCTATCATGCCTGTATTGAAGAGAACTCCACCCCACTGCTTGATATAAGGAGCAGTGGTGAGTGGAGTAAGGAAGGCCTGGGATGAACCTTAAAGCTCTATGATATAGTGAGTCAAGTTTGGTGAGGTAGGAAGTAGGACAATGACTATACAGGATGTCAGCATAGTCTATCAAAGATAGAAAGGTTGATTGGACCAGCTGCAGTTTAGCATCTCTAGTTAAGAAGCAGGCTATCCTAAAGAGTTGGCCAAGTCTCTGTCATAGTTTTTTGATTAATTCTTCAATGTGCTCTAGAAAAGAGAGGCTATGGTCCAGCCATACTCCCAGGTATTTGAATTTAGAGACGATTTCCAACTTTTCACCAAGAATTGTAGTAATCTGTGGCACAGGATCTGATAGAGCTGACTTTACCACTTGAGCAGAGGGAGAAAAGAGCATTGCTTTTGTCTTCTTGGCATTAAGTGATAGTTTTTTATTTAGAAGTTGGTGTTGCAGCAGTTTGAACTCAGATTGAAGGTCGTTACATGCAGATTGTAATAACGGGCAGCTTATGTAAAGAACTATATCATCTGCAAACAGATGTATATTGGCCTTAGGTATGCTTTCATCAGTGTTGTTGATGTAGATTGCGAATAAAAGAAGTCCTAAGATAGAACCCTGGGGAACGCCTCTTAGGAGAGGTTTGAGAGTCGAGAGATCTCCTTCCGCTTTCACCCGCTGGAATCGATCAGAGAGGTAGTTGCTGAACCACTGCAAAGATAAAGGGTCTGCAACTAATGAGGTCAGGGAAGAGAGTAGCAGAGAATGTTTGACAGTGTTGAAGGCCTTACTCAGGTCCAAGAACATAGCGCAATTGTAATTCCTGTTGTCAATCTCTCTTTGCCAATCATTTGTCACTTTGACAAGTGCTGTGATGGTGCTATGTTTAGCTCTGAACCCTGATTGGACAGGATTTAGCAGGTTCTTGGCTTCTAGGTACTACCTCAGCTGGTTGCTTACAACTTTTTCCAGTAATTTTGACAGAACAGGGAGAATTGAGATCGGTCTATAATTATTTAGATCACAGGGGTTTCAGGACTTGAACAAGGGTATGATATGCACTGTTTTCCAGATTGAGGAAATGGATCCTTGGGTCAGTGATAGGTTGAATAAATGGGTTGAATAATGGGCATGTCTAGCACATGGATGGCCACCTTCAAAAAATATGGGTCCAGGGTATCCACACCAGCACTTTTTTTTTACGTCTAATTTTAGCAATAGGTCTTCAACTTCTTTCAGATTAGTAGAATGCAAGGAGAAGACTGAATCAGTGATGCTGTGATCAGCACCTTGATTATCTACCTGGCAGCATATCAGATTTGCAGGGGAATTGTCCAAAGCTAAGCCTGCAGTCACAAAATGATTATTGAAAGCATTCAGAATTTCCAATTTCACTGATGGTGTTATTGTTTAAAGAGATTTCTTCAGGTAATGAGCCACCAGGCGTGTGACTGGACAAATCCTTGATGGTTTTCCAAAATTTTGTTGGATTTTTGGAGGCAGAGAGAAATTCAGAATGATAGTAAGCTGCTTTTGTGTCTCTAACCATTCTAGTGAATGAGTTTCTTGCCCTCTTGAATTGACACCAGTCTGTAGAGGTCTGGGTTTTGTGTTCTTTTTTCCATAGGTTGTCTGTCTCAGTCAATGCAGATTTTAATTCTGGTGTGAACCACCGAAAGCATTTTTTGCTACTCACACCTTAACTATGGGGGCATATTTATTTAGGGTGCCTAGTATAATGTTTCTGAATTTGTCAAATGCTGATTGTGTCTTTTTTGACAAGTAGAATTCTTGCCAATGCAAGGAGTGTTTTAGTTCGTTGTTGTAGGCAGAAAGGTCAAAGTGCCACCTAGATCTCTTAGCAGCAAACTTTGGTGTAGTATTTGGTTTGTTACTTGATCTTATGCAAGCGATAAAGGAATGATCACTGATATCACTGATATCACTGAAGAAGGTGCCGGCATAAGAGAAAGGATGTGGTTTATTCACTAGGATAACATTTAGCAGGGAGCTGTTATCCATATTTTTTTTATTCATTCATGTTGGTTCAACAACGAGTTGTGATAGTCCATGGGTATGACAGAAGGCTATGAGAGGTGCGGCAGTTTTGGATAGCCAGTTTAAATTAAGATCACCAAGAATAATTATTTCTAAGGATTGTTGTTTGAGGATATTGCTTAAATGGGTTAACAAATGTAGAGCAGCAGAAGGAGGTCTATAGCACCCTATAACACATAACAATGAAGTATGCAAGATAGTGACTTGAAGTGACAGACAGTCATAAGCATTTGCAACTGATGATGAACTCAGACAGGATGCTGTATACTTATCTTTGACATAGATGGCTACCCCTCCACCCCTGGACTATCTGTTCTTAATAGTATATAGTTAGGAATGTTGACCTCCCTATCAGAGGTGGCTGGTCTAAGCCAAGTTTCCGAAATCACTAGGATATCCGGTAGGGTGTGGAGAACTTTTTTAACAGACTGCATACATTAATATGGAGGAAACTCATGCCTTTGAGTGTGGCAAGGTTGGAAGGTGATGTGATTGCAGCTGGTGACCCAGGATTGAGCTCCACATTTCCTGAACACAAGAGAAGAAGGAGCAATAATTTTCTTAGGGCAGCAATAGTAAGCTTAGTACTTGTATCCCATTTACATCGTCGTGGACCATCGTCCTGGGGGCGTGCCCAACATTTTGTGCCCTTCTCACTTAGGGCAGCAGAGACAAGAACACTGACTGCTATCTGTAATGGTGAAGCCTCTATGATGTTGGCAAAAGTCATAAGCTGTGAGGGTAAATCACTTCATGTTCCAACATTAGTGGTAAATTGAGTACAGCATTGGAGAATCGGAGAATTGAAAAGACATTCATCATCGTAGGGACAGAAGCTTGTTACATAGCAGATCAGGTCAGTATCCACAGTAATAAAGGCTCAAGGTGGCAAGTATTGGCCATGCGATGCAAGATAGAAAAAGGACCAGAATAGAATCCACAATTTTACACACATAATGGAATAAGGATGGGGGGGGGCTAGAGAAATCAAGAGTGAGTGGAAACTGGTACAAGAAAGAAGAGGTGTAAGATAGTTGGGGAAGAGGTAAACACCAGAGTTGTATATAAAAACAAGGATAAGGCATGGGAATACTAGCAATTCAACAGTGTGTCACGAGTCAGAGAAACTGCAGTCTTAGTAGCAGGGGACCTCTGCTCTCAGTGTATACGTGTGAATAAAAAAAGGAGGGGATAATATGATGAACAGCAGTGTATTGGATGGATTTGAAAGGGAGGGCATAGGTATAGGAGAGGGGTGTGGAGAAAGAGTATTTAATAAGGGCTAGGTGTGGGGGGCTGAAATTGAGGCTTTAGCAGTACCTTGTGCTGCCGAGTGTCCGTTCTGATGGTATCGGGCAGTGGCCGTGGAAGTGCAGCCCACCTGCTGGCCAGGTGTCCCTCGGCTTGAGCTGTGAGCCTTGTTGTGGCTGCTCCTCGGCTGGGAAAACAAGAGAAGAAAGGAGGTTTAAATGACTGCTGAGGACAAAAGGTCGTCACTACAGGCAGGGAACCCAAAATTAGCACAAGAAAGAGTGAGATTCAGCTGGTGCCCGTCCGTCTGGCTTGAGCACGCAAACAAGAAGGGGTTGTGATCACTCGCTCTTTTCATAGTAATTAAGGCTTTTTTTTCCCCAAGACATGAAAGAGAACCAGTGTCTACATTAACAGAGGCAACAGGCTAACAATAATTTTCTAGTTTGCCATATATACAAACAGTAGAAATGAAAAAACAGCTTGAAGCAAAGCTCACCTAGCAGAGGCCAATCAGAAACAGAGTCCAAAAGGTGTTCACTAACCGATTGTGCTGCTTTTAGCAGTACCTTGCACTGCCGAAGTGTCCACCTGATGGTATTGGGCAGCGGTTGTGGAAGTGTCCGCTGGCCGGGTGTCCCTCGGCTCGAGCTGTGAGCATGCATCTATCTATCTATCTATCTATCTATCTATCTATCTATCTATCTATCTATCTATCTATCTATCTATCCTGATGTGAAACCATTCCAAATGAACCAACTGAACACCTATTGTGATGTAAAAATAAATGTATTACCAGCAGGAGGCAGGAGGTGATGATGCCATTGTATAAAACAATAGTAATGCCTCACCTGGAGTACTGCGTGCAATAGTGTAGATACGTTCTATATATCTATGAAACATAAAAAAAATGAATATGCTCCGTGTGTGTGTTAAATTCTAGCTGTGTGTAAGGCTTGTCTGTTGTTCTTAGCATTGCAGTAAAATATTATGTTTTATGTGGCCTGCATGAAACATCATGACTCCTCATGAAGATATGTGAAGGTGGTGTGCAGTGACTCTCACAGTATAAATAAAACAAACGCACATAGTTGTGAAAAGGATTTATTAGCAGATGAAAACATTTTGTCTTAACTAAAGTGACATAATATGTACACTCAGACATATAAACTTAAAAGGAATTCTGATCTGAAACAGCTTGTTTCCAGATGCGTTCTGTGGGGGTATAAAAGGTAGTTCAGAGGAAATGTATGTGTCACCTGACACCTCCAAAATAAAAACAAATTTAAAACTTTTCACAACATATGCAATAAGACAACACACATAGTTGTGAAAAGGATTTATTAGCAGCTGAAAATATTTTGTCATTCCTGTAAGAGAAAGTAAAACAAGAGATAAAGGATTTAGTGTAGGTGTTAGTGCACATGGGGAAGTAATCAGTTACATACCTTTATTTTATTTTTTTCATAACTGCGATCTCTGTCCAAGGTAGTTCAAGAGGAAAACATATATATAATTAGTATATCACAAGACATCCCAAAAATAACAAAAAATTAAACTTTTCACAGCATATGTAACACTGCTCCTTTGGCCTCATGTCTTTATGCACTGAATGTTACAGAACATGTTCCTACCTCTAGGTGCCACCCCACCATGCAGTGGGTCCCATGCACCAAAGTAGTGGCCAGTAGCCCAAATCACCGAAAGATGCACCAAACACTCCAGAAATGAAGAAAACCCCATGCTGTACTCGACAAAAGCCAAATGCAACTGAGAGAGGGGAACCAACAGCACATGATGTCAGTAAATGAATCCCGACATAAACAGGAAGAACCCATTCCCAGTGGTGCATGACAAGGAGAAAGGAGGAGCCAAAGCAGAGGGCAACAGAACAGGAGAGCTGCTGAATGAATCCAGAACACAGGTACACTTGCTACGGAAAAGTAGCAGATGTCCGAGTTGAGCACATAAGGCGAGGGTTCTGAACACAACAGCGAAGCAGAAGCGGGACCACAAGGCAGCACACTGAGAGGAGTGCAGTGAAGCTAGAAATGACACAGTGCTCTGGAGGTGCCATGGAGCATGTCAGCACAGCTAGTTTGACTGAGTGTCCAGTGACGCCTCACAGCACCACAGGAAACACAAAGGAAAGCTGAGACAAGAAACAACAGTAGTCAGCAAACCTCACTGCAGCAACAGAGTAACATGCAGCAGGAACAACATACAATGGGGCAAAATGTAACCGATGGTGGGGCACAGCTGCACCCATTCACATCCACTGGATCCGCTACTGCCTGTCATGGTACAGACACAGTGTGGCAGGGAAGGATGCACCTGTACAGGATGGCTAGGTGTAGAGGTGCAACAATGCACCAAGGAACACTGTGAAGTGGGGGTGCCATGGCACTGTGCAGCACAGCAAGTGAGACTGACTGCATAGTGCAGACCCAGAGCAGTGCAGGAAGGCCAGTGGATGTGAATGGAATGCTATCTCAGTTCCGTGCACTCCAGGGTGCCCTGGAGGTGCCCCACTCCACCTGCAGCAACAATAGCAGAGTGGAACTGCATCCACATTGAAAGTACCAGAGTGGGAAGACATGACACTGTAGAGTGTGGATTAGCTGTAAATGCAATGTCCCAAATGCATGTTGCAGGCTGTCACACCAGGTACACAGGACCTGCTACAATGTGGATGTGGCACGGGTGGCATAGGTATCCAGCTGAGGAGGTGGATGTCCCGGTATGCAACACTCAGGTCTGCACCATGAGGATGCAGCATGAACTGCAGCAGGAAGAGCAGACAGCAGGAGCAGCCACTGTGGTATGTACAAAACACTGGTCCGCATATAGCAAGGAAGACAAGGACATAGGCTTGTAGACAATGACCCGGGGGTGCACAGAGGATGATGACGTGACCATGGTGTGCACAGGGCATGGTGGCCAGTGCAACTGACCCATGCACAGACTGTGTGTACAGGAACAGCACAGTGTCCAGGACATGTGCAGTAACAGCTGCAGCAGCAGCACCACGGTGAAACACTGTACACACAGTCCTGACAACACCGTGACAAATAGGCAAAGGCAGTCGGACAATGGAGTCCAGCACAATAGGACAGTTGGGACTGGAATGGTGGACAAGGAACATGTCCCTGCCACAGTACCTCAGCAGAGAAAGGACACCCACACAGCAAACATTGTGTGGCATGTCCACAGTGGGCAACGCAATGCTGGCATATGACACTGAGTGCTGCAAATGAGGTGGAATGTGACAATGCAGTGGATGTGTAACACAGGCATGGATATGGGGTCCCCTGCACAGGTATGATGGCACCACACCACAGGTGTGAACTAGGGATAGTGGTAGAGTCCTGTATAGTGTGCATGACGTGGTGTGGGCATGTGTCCAATGAACACAGGTGTGACAACCCACTATACCTGCAACATGTCTGTGTATGTGACTGTCGCACATATGAGTAATGTGACTGCATGTGTGCCAGGTGGTCATGTCATTGCATTGGGAAACACAGTCCAGTGATATGTGTCTGCATGACTGTTGACACGGGGGATAGGATGTAGTGTTGCTGCATTGTGTGTAGTGTAGCAATCCAGGTGGTGTGCTAGCACACGATGACGGAATGATGGAGGCCAGATATGCATCACACACTGTGGTGTGACCTGTGGACCATGACAGGTGGCTGCCCCTGTCCCAATGTGCATAGCTGGCTGAGCATAGTGTAACACTAAGGGAAATACCTGGCACACAGCAAGCATGTGCACAACACTGTGATGAATGTGTCGGATGTTAGCAGTGTACTAGGTTGTGGACACAACAACGTTGTTTGGTAGTGGACATGTGTATGGCTGTGCAGTGGTGGAGTGTACATGCCAATGCCTGTGTGCAGCTGAATGCAAAGCATCCCCACAGTGGGACATCAGACAGTGGACAGGACCCATCAGTCAGCTGTGTATGTATGAATGTACAATAGCATAGCGTAAGCTGCATAGCCATGTGTGTGCAGTTGTGGGTGGTCGTGGGGTGGGACTGTCAATGTGTGTGTGTGTGTGTGCGTGTGTGTGTGTGCGTGTGGATGCGTACATGCCTGTGCATGGTAATCTACACTGTGTCTGAGTCCGTACACTAGGGAGGCAGCAGAGCAGACTATCCCAGTGCAAGCACACTGTGGCAGGACACATGCCATGTAGTATGCAGACAATGTCTGGCAAGCATGGAATGCACCTGCAGAGGACAACAATATCTGTACCACCATTGGCTTGGAGTCATATCACAGTTGTGCATAATGTTCAGTTGATGCCTGACCAGTCACAGTGGTGCAAGGAGCACATAGCACCATGTGTAATGCCACCCAGTAGTGAAAGAGGCAGCCTGCAACATGTCGCAGGCATTGGGCACTAATGCCCATCCATGCCAGTAGGTATGCTTTATATCACCTGTGACAGGGTGCAAGGGAGTGTATGGCAACATCGACACCCTATACTGAGGGCATGGCTTGCGGATCAGCAGATGCGACATTCCAAGACAACACCCTGAGTACAGTGACCTAAGCACTCTTACAACAGCAAGTAGCCCATCCAAGTGACTGTAGCATCCACTGGGCATTGCTGAAGTGTGTCTGTGTCAGCATACAGCCCCACCCCAAACCCACTGACACCCCACCAACCACCAGTGTGTTAGGGAACTGTTGTGGGCCAATGACACCCCATACCCCAATGCCCCGAGTCACAGTGCATGATCCGCAGGGCTAGCCCACCCTCCCATGTACAAATACACTACAGAGCCCCGAAGTGCACTACAAACCCCATGGAATGAACAACATATGGGTGGCAATGCCGCCCACATGGACGGTAAACCCCGCCTGGAACATGCCCAGGCCCCATTCAGTGCTGCACTGTGCACAGTCCATACAGTGCACACCAGAGACCCTGGATGTCCACAGCTCCCCACCAGAGTGCCTGTCCACCCCCAACACCAGTTAGAGAATGCAATAACATGGCACACACCTCTGTGGCCAGACACAAACTGAGCATCCTCTGAGTGGTACCACTGTATCCAGGAAGTGCACAGTCAGTCACTGCAGTGAGCACCATAGTCAGTAGTATGCACCCGGGGTGTGCCCAGTCGGTGGCCGGCCATGGAGTCGTCAGGTGGGTATTGCCAGACGCCAACCGGGGCCAGGGACCTGCACAGCAGGGTGGGGGGCACCAGATTACCATAATGCGTGGCCCAATGTTGGGTGTCCAGCCAGCTGCCACTGGGGTAGGGGGAAGTGGGGGTGCCTGAATAGCCTGTTAGGCCATTGGCATAGCTGTGAGGTGTGGGGATGTGAGGATGGGGCATGCCATCCAGGGATCCAGGATGTGGAGCCATGCAGCCTGATGGGGTCTGTACTGTGACATGTGATACCCCAGAAAGTTGTGTCGTCCCTGTGGCATGCCACCTGGGGTGACACATGATGCAGGCTACATCCATCTAGGACCTGCCTATCATGGAAGCAGGTGCACGGTCACTGGCACGTCAGCATATGGCGTAAGGCGCAATTAGCATCTACATGTGGCTATGCCCTGGAAGCGGATACAATGATGCATGTTACTGTGTGAAACCATGAGCTGATGGTGAGCATGTGAATGTGCAAGTGCTGGATTCGTGCATGTGACTGTTCCCCAGTGGTAAAGGGCTGGGAGTATAGTCTGCACAAAAACAATGTACGGGCAAGAGGGGGTCACAGTGTGTCAGTTATGTCTTGTACAGGGATTATACAGCAATGTCCTCTGTGGATGATGAATCATTCACTGAAGATGACAATGCATCCACACAGAACACATTAGCATCAAGAGGAAGAGCGCAACGGTGATGGCCAAGACACCTCATCACATGCTGAGGATGAACAGTCAGACACTGAAAGCGATGCGTCAGACACATCATTGAATGTGGAGGAGGCACAAGACACACAAGAGATCCATCCGTATCATTTTGAACCACCAGCACTCAGGCTGGTCCAGGTGTCTGACAGTGAAGATGAGGGTGAGCTAAATGCTGACAGAGTTGGCAACACTGACTGGTGTGATAGATTGCCAGGTCTGTGTTTTATGATGTAAAAAACACCATTGCCACAGGTCACAAGAGTCGAGATGAGGCATAGCACATGTCAGCAATGTCACATGACAGGCTGAAGCGTAGGTCAGCTGTTGTCAGGCACAGGCATCAGAAACAGCAATGCAACAACAGCAGCATACAGAACACAGTGCCAGACAGTATGTTGGGGGATATGTACAGATGTCTACATAGATACACCAAATGGAACACAGAGGATATGTCTGTACACAACTGTAGATACAGTACATGCACAAAGGGACATGGTGCATCCCTGAGGGGTGCCCATGCAGCTGCAGGATACACCACCAGCCCGGAACCATATCAATCACCACAAGGGTATCACAGTGTCACCCAACACAGAAACAGTAATGGACAGACAGCCCCCATGGGTACCCCAGGGGAGGTACCGCCACAACTACCTGACTGGAGAAGACTTGGTTTGCTGGCCAAGGCACCTAGCTTTACCTGAGCTCTTTCTTTCTAAGACTGCTTGAAAGGCAGAGTAGAGTAACTTACCAGAGCAAGGGAGAAGGATTAAGACTTAGTTTGGCTAAGCAGATTTACTGTGTGGTGGTGTTTTTATTTTTTACTCACAGGGATTGCTACTGTTTGTTGCTAACATTTCATTGCTTTATTTTTTCTCTGATTCAAATTGTTGTTGCTGGTATACCTTCTTCTGCATTATTACAAGGTGTGCCTACAGGTGTGTGCTAACAGATTACTGCTGTAATCTTCTGATTCAAATTGTCTTTTGCAAGGTATATCTTCTGTTACTGCTTTATTTTTCTGGAGCAAAGTGTTTCTTACAGGGTATATCTTCTCTGAAATTATTACAGGTGGTGCTTTACAGGTTTTACAGTTTTATCTAACATTAGGATAAGCTTCAGGTTACTGCATTTGTTGTTGACTGATTGTTTCTGCTCTTACCTCCTTGTTCTTTCGTCCGTGGTTCTTCTTTTTAGGCAGGGAAGGGCCCAGCCACCCACCCCATCCCCAACCACCCCACGCCACACTCCTTTATAGGGTACCACAGTTGTGACATTTCCTGTGGCAGAGCAGGAAGGCGATCAGTGGGCCTCACAAGGTGATCTCATTTACAGGGCACTAGTAATTTAACTTGTTATAACAAGTTAAACAAAGCACAATTAAACCATTACTTGCATTTTTTTCCTTCTAATTACTCTGACTAGGTTACAAACCCAGCAACTTATTTGAATGGATTTCATTAACTGCAGGTACTGTGAACAATTTTCAGAAGGACAGTCTTACAGGATTTAGGACACTGTCCTACATGCTGGGCCTTTGGAGATCTTAGGTCTCAGCTCTGAGGCATGGGCAGAGATTGCACGCCCCAAATTTCATATTGAAGAGGAAATATTATAAGAACCACCCGCCATTTCCCCAGCATCCAACAGAAAAAACCTCAACGCAGAGGGTAGTTGGTCCAGGAGGTTGGCAGGTGGTTAGAGGAGCAAATCAGGTGCCCCATCACTCTCTGCTCTCCAACACATTACCTCCAAAACCATATAAACACTACAACAGGTATCTGCCTCTATCTCTGAAATCAAATAAAGAGGCAGAAGACACTGCAGAGCAGGACACGGAGTGCACAGGAGCTAGCACAACAATACTCACCCAAATCAGGAACCAAAACTAAACAAGCACAAAGGAAATCCAAAAACTTTGATCATAGGAGACTCCATGATTCGGGAGTTGATACCCATCTCCAGCTAGGGTGATGGTCAGATGCCTCCCAGGTACATCAGCATGGAGAGACACTGACCGCATTGCTAAAATTGTTCACAAAGCAGGAGAAAACATTGATGTCCTAGTACACATAGGGACTAACGATCTCGCCAGCCGGGTCAGTTGTGGAGACCAAGGAATACCTGACTAGGCTGGGTGACAAACTATCATCTATTTCGTCTGGCATCTCCTTCTCTGAGATCCTGCCAGTCTGGGAGAAGGGAGCAGATGGATGGAAGGTCAGAGAAGGGAGATAGGGAGCTAAACACGTGGCTCAAAGACTGGTGCCAGGAAAAGGGACAGATTTGTAGGAACTGGCAACAGTTCTGGGAGCGAAAGTTCTTTAAATTTGATGGACTGCATCTGACCAAAGAGGAGTCAGTGCATTGGGGCAGAAGTTTGACGCCTTTGCAGAATATTTAAACTAGCAATGGGGAGAGGTGCAGCACCCTATACGTCGAATGGGAAGAACACCTCCCCTCAGCTAGTGGTCAAACAGGAATTCAGCGTGTTTGCCGCTCATTTGCATCACCAGGTAAGAAAAAGGTTTGTCTCCCCATACGATGCACAGGGTAATGCCAAACTTCACCCAACAACTAACACACCAAAATCTGGCCAATGGAAAATCATGTACACAATGCTACAGCCTGGGAAATAAGATCCCAGACCTGCAGGCAATAATGTCAGAGGCTAAACTGGACATAGTAGCACTAGTGAGACGTGGGTTTACCAGTAACCACACTTGGGAGACTTCAGTACCTGGCTATGTATTGTCTCAGAAGAGACCGAGGTACAAAAGGGGGAGGAGGGCCCTGTATGTTAATGAAAAATAACAAAGCTACAGAAATTCAGAATACACATAAGGAGCCAGAAGAACTGTGGGTCACCCTGGAAACAGGAAATGGGACAGCCATAAGAACTGGGGTTGTCTACAGGCCCCCAGACCGGAGGGAAGACATAGACACATTACTGTTAGAAGATATACAAAACATGACAGCTAAAGGGGAGGTTCTGATAATGGGAGACTTCAACATGCCAGATACAGATTGGTCAATACCAGCAGGAACATCTGCCAGAACTAGACTCATAGTGGATTCTGCAGGAGGGCCTCAAACAACTGGTACAGCAACCCACAAGAGACAGGGCTATCCTAGATCTAGTACTGACTAACAAAGAAGGGATCACAGATCTCCAGGTAGAAGGTCACTGGGGCCAGTGACCATCACATGGTATGGTTCAATTTGGCTACTACATCTAAATCATCCCATTCCAAGGCAAAATATGGGACTTCAGAGGAGCTGACTTTGATAAGATGGCCAACAGAGTTAAGCTAGCCCTGGCAAAAGAAACACAGGTGAGGAGGTACAGGCAAAGTGGGCAAGCATTAGGATACAATACTTGAAGCAACATCCCATTGTGTTAGACAGAAAAGGAAGTGCAAAAGAAGAAGGAAACCACTTGGTTCTCAATACAGTAGCAGAAAAGGTCAGAGCCAAAAGGCTGGCCTTCAGAAAATATAAGGAACACAGCGGATGAAGATAGGGAGGCATACCAAACTGCCCTAAGGAAGCAGGTAAGGCAGTAAGGCAGGCAAAGTCTCAAACTGAGGAAACACTAGCACGAACAGTAAAAGAAGGTGACAAGACTTTCTATAGATACATTAGTGAAAGGAGAAAGTCCAGAGGGGTATTGCTGTTTAATGGAGAAAAGGAGCATGTGAGGAGGAGGACCCTGTAAAGGCATCTATCCTAAATAGATACTTTTGCTCAGTATTTACTGAAGAGAAGGTAGGGCAGGGCCCACAGCTCAGCATCATGGACACAGGGGGGAGGGAGGTGAGCATCACTCCCTTCACAAAAGAAAGGGTCCTACAAGAGCTTGCTAAGCTCAGGGTGGATAAGGCAATGGGACCTGATGGCAACATCCCAGGGTACTTAAGGAGCTAAAGGAGGAACTAGGAGAGCCATTAGCAGAATTGTTTAGTGAGTCTCTGAGCACAGGAGAGGTCCCAGAAGACTGGAGAAGGGCTCATGTGATCCCACCCCACAAGAGTGGTAGCAGGGAGGAGGCGGGAACTACAGACCGTCAGTCTTACCTCAGTAGTGGGCAAGATTATGGAGGCACTCCTTAAGGAAAGGATAGTGCAACACCTGGAATCCATAGGGCACAGGATCCAAGACAGCATGGGTTTACAAAGGAAGGTCCTGTCAAACTAATCTCATAGATTTCTTTGACTGGGTAACCAGAGTGGTGGACCAAGGGGAGCAGTTGATGTCGCCACCTTGACTTCAGCAAAGCTTTTGACACTGTTCCCATAGAAGATTGATAAACAAGCTAGGTAGGCTCGGTGGGTCAGAAGTTGGTCAACTGGGTGGCAAACTGGTTGACTGGCAGAA
The DNA here is from genome assembly GCA_016271365.2 of Neoceratodus forsteri. NCBI lineage: Eukaryota > Metazoa > Chordata > Ceratodontiformes > Ceratodontidae > Neoceratodus > Neoceratodus forsteri. The sequence goes on from CM028130.1 coordinate 98,462,918, forward strand.
AACAGAGAGTGGTGGTAAATGGTATACAGTCAGAAGAGATGCAAGTCACAAGTGGGTACTCAGGATCAGTCCTGGGGCCAGTCCTATTCAACATCTTCATTAGTGACCTCGCAGATGGACTAGAGGGTAAGGCTTGTCTGTTTGCAGATGACACCAAGATCTGCAACAGAGTAGATGATCCAGATGGGGTGGGCAGAATGAGAAGAGATCTGGATAAACTAGCAGAATGGTCAGAAGAGTGGCAACTGGGATTTAATGCAAAGAAGTGCAAAATCATGCACATAGGGAAGAGAAACCCTGAAGCCACTTATAGGCTGGGAGGAGTTGCTAGCAGTCACAAAGGAAGAAAGAGACTTGGGCATCATCATCACTGATGACCTAAAATCATCCAAGCAGACCCTCAAAGCAGTAGGTAAGGCTAGGGGGTGTTAGGTGTATTAGTAGGGGTATCACAAGTCGTAAGAGGGAGGTAATAATCCTCTGTACAAGACATTGGTTAGGCCCCATCTGGAGTACTGCGGCAGTATTGGAGGCCACACCTTCACAAGGACATTAACCAAATTGAGGCAGTCCAGAGAAGGGCAACCAAAATGGTGCAGGGACTGCATCAGAAGACATATGAGGACAGATTAACGGAGCTCAATATGTATACCCTTGAGCAAAGGAGGGAGAGAGGTGATATGATCGAGACATTTAAACACCTTAAGGGCATAAACAAGGTGAAAGAGTCTAACATGTTTAAATATAAGAAAAATAGCAGGACAAGAGGACACAGCATGAGATTAGAGGGAGGAAATTCTTTTTCACAGAAAGGGTGGTAGATGCATGGAATGGCTTACCACAAGAAGTGGTGGCTATGAATACAGTGCAGGGCTTCAAACAGGCATGGGATAGGCATAAGGGAGCAATACAAATGACTATGAATAGATAGGTCACTGACAGAGCAAAGGCCGATGGCACATTTATAAGGTAGAAAAAGAAATGGGCAGACTGGATGGGCCTTGCGGTCCTTATCTGCCGTCAACTTCTATGTTTCTATGTTTCTATGACTGCCGTACATCAATGACATTGTCCATGTATGTCACACTGTGTATGGGAGTATCACGCTGCATGGATGGATCAGTCAGTGGCATGTGTGGTGTTGGCCTCAGGAGTCCACCCTGTATATAAATATGTTGTACAACATGTGCACCATGTCCAGGGGACACAGATGTGGCACTGCAGTCGCATGAAATCCTGCATGTGCAAAGCTGCACTGGTACAAGGCACCAACTGCCCACATGGATGCCTGTGGAAGGGCAACACGGCCACAGCAATGCCACATGAATGACACCTAAGACCCCATGAGACCCACAGAAACCATATGGGGATGACAGTGTGCACCTGCCTGCCCAAGCAAGTACACACCTGCAACACCCCTGACATACCCTCATGATCAAAGGCAGTGCCCACATATGTGATGCCAGTGCGGTGGTGGCTGTGGCATACATTGGCATGACACACCATGACCATGGGATGGCTGTGACACAATACATGTCAACACCACAATGAACAGGCAGGAAAATGTGTTGTGTGTGTAGCAGATGTGACAGCAATGGTAGTGACATGCACAGTGATGTAAAATGCTGGACAAAGGCATTGAAAAATTGAACTGTGTTTAGACTGACAGATACATAGCCTCCACCATGGTGTGGTAACACATCATGTTACATGACATAGATGCATGTGTGACACCCCACCACCCTGTACTGTATTGAACAGCCTGCTCCTAAACACTTGCAGTGTAACACACTGTACCATGTAACAGTGTCATGTATGCAAACAAGCAGTGAGCCCTTACACATTTATGGATGTGGTGCAACATGCCCTGTGTTGTGTGTGCAGTGGTGGTCTTGGCATGAGGGGAACGAGTCAGGCATGCATTCCAGTCCCATGCCCGCAGTGCAGATGGCGAGGGTATGTCCACTCTGTACCACCAGTGATGATGAGCTACAGGACATGACAGGACACATGTACAGGCAGGACTGTGGCAAGTACACCAACTGACAGGTAAAGGCGGCAACAATGAGACAATGCTGTATGTGAGCCATATGTGCATACCACTGTTGATAGTAGGGGTTGGCACAGTGCACAACCGGCATGCGTGGCTGCCAACTGGGTGCACGCAAGACAGTCCAGTGGCTGTGTATACCAACTGTGCCACGGCACTGGTCACACCAAGGAGAGTGGTCTGAAAGCACACACACTGTGTACTGATGCAATAGGCACCTGACTGGAACATATGTGTGTGGACAGGTCATGGTGATGATGTAACTGCAGTATGTGGACAACTAACGCAGGAGGAATGTATAGTCCTGTGGTGGCGCATGGCGCGGTGTGCTGTACGAAACCTACACGACACCATGATGTAAGATGCAGTGGAGCACATACGAGATGCCTGCAGCAGGCAGTACACAAATGTGCAATAGAGCAGACAGAGCATGACACCAGTATTCAGCACAGTGCCCTGTCTGTGCCACACACAAAAGGACACACTGCAGTGCCATGACGTGCACATGCATGCATAGACCACATGACAGACACATACAAAAAAGCCAGAACAGCCTGACCAGTAGCAGTGGAGTGTGCCTGTGAAGCTGTGCCCATGCACAACACTGTTACAGCCACCCAGTCCCGCAGAGTCCATCCCACCTACCCATCACATGACATGGGTGGCCCCACCCACCCATCAGAGTCCTCCTGAACCATCCCCACAGGTGCAACAGCCACCAGGTCTGGAGGCTGCACATTCCAGGGATACACATCACTCACAGTGAAGTAGTGCCACCCTGCCACACCCCTTAGTCCCCAACTGACCGGTCTCCCCAAGTGCCCCCTGACGTCCCCACCCCCGTCAGCTGCAGCAACCCCCAAGGTGTACCCCATACATGCCCCTGATGTCCCAGAGGACCCACATAATACCCCCTCTGTACCACCCACCATCAGTGAGTACAGGATGAGCCCCACTAGCCAAGTCCCCGAGTGCTCATGTGTGACTACAACAGGTAGTCATGTGGCCACCACATCTATAGTATGTCACTGGAACCTGTGAAGCCAAGGCCTTCCAGCACCTGTCACAGAGAGTTGTCATGGACAAACACAGTACCACACACACACATGAGCTGTGGGGCTGCTATATACCTAATGCACCTGTGGATCACAATATGTATGAGGACACAAGGGACCAGAGCTGACTCCCCACCAGCCCTCATGCCATGTCCACATGTCACAGATGCTCCATGCATGTAGACTGCAGCACAACAACAACACTCCTATGTAAAGCAGGGATGTGACTCAGTATCATGGCGCCACACACACTACACATACATGCCAGACATGGTGCGTTCCTCTGGACTGCCTCCCCCCCAACAACCTTCCCCCACTATCTCTTGCCCTTCCCCCCACCCTTACTCTAGGTATCCCTCCCAGGAATTTCCAATCCTGCATCATATCATTGTGTAACTCTTATACGAATGTCTGTGTTTCTTGTTCTGCACCTGTATCGTCTCCACTGTTGTACTTCAGTCAATTGTTGTCCACCCTCCCTGTGACAAGATGCCTTTGTAAATGAGTCATTGACTCAAAGGTTGTAAATCAGAATTACTAAATAAATAAATAACATAAACAATGTACAGACATCCCCTACACCCATGTGATATCCCAGCACCATGTAACTAGACAAGCACTGAGGTACACATAACCTGTCAATGTACTCCCATAGTGGCATGTGCTGTAGGGAGTCAGAACAGTTCCAACGCAAGTTTGAGCACCACAATGATGAAGGTGAGGGTGATCCAGTGTCCTGCATCACACGGCATCCAGGCTTTCATGGAGTCTGCAAAGATCACTGGTGCTTGAGACTGCCTACTATCAATTCAGACAGCAGTATCCACAGGATGAGGACAACATGTAATTCCAGCATGAGTAAGTGAAACATGTTTATTGTGACAGGAAAATGTGTGCATCATATAGACATGCAGTTGACATAGTAAATATTTATCAAAGTAACATCACACATGATTTGTACTATATGCTGTGCACATCAAATGACTGGCGGCACAAACTGTAACATAGGACGCTGTTGTGTGACACAACGTCACTGGCACCTACGAACACAACTGCAGAAACATGAAAGTGACTGTTGGACCACACATGACAGGTACAGCATGCTGTATAGTGTACAGTCATTATACACAACCACAGTGGTAAGTGTGTCAGTTGCATCCTGTGGTAGCATGGTGATGGAGTGTGTAGCTGGACACATCCCCATAGCACATGTAGATGTTGTGTGTGGACACAGCAAATGTCGGTTACCAGTGTAACAATTGTACCATGATGTCATGACACCACAACAGGAGGACACACAGACATCACACATGCAATGTATAAGTGTCAGTTGCAAATGCACATGACAGAGGTCTGCAGCAATCCAACCTGGTGGTGAGGCAAGATGTGTACTGTGAGAGGAAAGTGAGTTGCCCAGTGTGCATCAGTAGCACGCATGACAGTGGAAATGACCGTGTGATATGGCAGGATGGGAGATGGTTGGCTCACACAAGACATGCATGTTTAAGTGCCCAACAGTCAGCATATCATCCCCTTGGAGGCCCCCCTCCCAGTGCACCATATGTAAGTGGCACTGGCATCAAGATGGGCCTGAGGACCCAGCAGTACAAAGGCTGCCTCTCTACGCATGACAGTGACTGGTGCCAACACAGTGTCACAGTCCAACAAGGCACAGTATGTCACAGTACAGAGGGCTGTGTCACACTGTCATGACAGAGTGAGCACCACGCAATGCTATGTGTAACACATAATGGTCTACAGATGCAGCCTGCACATCAGTACCGGTTGATGCCTACCATGACACCATTGTTGGGCAGAATGGGACCACTGGCACCATCACATACAGTATGATACCCGAAACATGGTAACCTGTGAAGTGGGTGCATGAGAAAGGGCACCATCCATTACGGCGACACCTTCCTGGTGCAATCCACTCACGGCGACGGAAAGGTAGGGTGACCGGATGAGGGAGTGGGTGAACTAGGTGACAGGATGTCGCTATATGTATGTGCCCGGGGGGGGCGGGAGCGAGCATGGCGTGCGTGGGCTGGGAGGGTGTGGAGAGGCTGTAAGGAGTGGTGTTGTGGTTGCAGGTCAAGCTGCATCGTGGCATTGGGGATAGGCTAGTGGCTGTGGTGGCTGAGGTACCGGGTTCGGGTCCAGGCGCTGGTGAGATTTTTATTGGGCCCGGCCCGAACCTTTTCATTTTTACTGCTTTCATCCCCCCAACATGCACCCCACTGGAGTTGAGAATCCTTAAGTTGGGAGGTCTGGGAGGGCAAAGCCCCCCTCAAGGGGGGGGAGGTCCTGGCGCTGTTGTGCTGGCGCGCTGGGTTGTCAGAGTGCCAAAATGTTCGGCACTCTGACTGTGTGATAACGGTGATCGCCTTTAGGCATTCGCCGTTATCACATAGACCCCCAAAACACATCATGTCACACATACAGTATTCAACAGGCATGCTGTTAGCAGTTGCAGGTCCAGGATCATGCAAAGGGTGTTCCATTTAGTCATGTACATATCTACAGATACTATCAGATTTTAACCCATTGTGTCAGATACCCATGTAGACACGCTCCACGTCCAAGTAGTACAGATGTAGACACTCCACAGAATAAGACCTGTAATACAACGGGAGCATTCTGTACAATAGGGCAAAGGTATTTCATAGGAGCAGATTGTAGTGACAATAACATAGAACAATATACTAGACTGGGATGCCGATGTGGTGTGCAGACATGAGGTGCACGTAATGGAACACATCCTGCCTCCCTTATATAGTATGAACGTGTCCCTCTCACCACAATATGTGATAGACAATGCAACTCTCCTCCATAGCCTACACTATAAACAATAGTAGGATCAGGAAAGCCCACTTCAGCACCATTGTACATTGCAGGCGCACCAACGTAACCTACAATGGGGGCTCAGCTGCACCCATTGCCCACCACTGGACCCTCTACTGACTGTCACTGTATCTACACAGTCCAGCAGAGAAGGTTACACAATGCAACATCCATGTCCATGATATCAGGTAAGCAATGTGTCGGGGTCAGTATACAGTGTGGTGACAGGCAAGGGTGGGCACAGATGCTACCAGCTACAGTCTGGTTACCATGGTTATCAGGACTCTGTTACACATGAGGCAGGTATTCACCATGCCAGTACTCTATTGTGACACAGTGTACAGCAGCCATCCATCCTGTTCCATGTGCAGATGACAGTGCACATGCAGCTATGTGGTGCAATGCATGTGGTGGTTGACATGTGGCCTAGGAAACAGGACTGATGCGATGCCCAGCATGTACACAACATGTTATGTGGCAGTGTGAGTGAGACCCATCACTGTGCCCCATCTGGAACCAACATATGATGCTGTGCTATACTGCCCCCACAGTTGCAACAACGATACATGTGACCATGTCATGGGAAATCCACATGTGTGCACGTCAGGTGCACTGCACATCAGTGATGTTGATGACCCGTGCCTATGCAACATACAAAGTACGGTCCACAATGAAGCCAGGGACCAGGTGTGTCATATGCCATGTAACTTCCTAGAGTCCCGGTCCAAGCCTTCCTGATGTCCCCACACATGCATTAGTGGCACATCTGTCAGTGTAGACATACTGTATCGTTGACTGTTGTCCATCAACTGCACTGTAGAGTGTGCACTGTGTGAGGCTGGTGAGAGGCAGGAGGAGTCTGAGGAAGTTCAGCCATGGGAATGGGGCATTGTGTGACATGGTCATGTTAGAGTGACACAGTGCATGACGCCACATGCACTATGCCAGGAAGATCACCATGTGTACATTGCAGGATAGTCAGCTAGACATGCAGCAGTCATCAGCTGGTCAATATCCTGAGATACCACTTGTACAACTTAGTGCACTCATGTGTTGCATTTTTCTTTTGCAGCCGATATCGTTACATCTCATACTGACAGTTGGTACGATGGTGATAAGGATGGTTAGGCCACCATAATCATGTCCCACTACCATCTTGTGCTGTGCAAGAAATCCGTTCAACATTTCCAGATGACCGCAACATGTACTGAGGGTTCCAGTTTGCCTAGCTCAGTAACTGTTCAACCTATGTTTGTCCGGATGTTGAAGTGACTGACAAAACCAGCAACAGCTTCAGCTTTGATGGGGTGGTCCAACAGTGCACAGAGGGGTCCTGGAAGTGAAGCTCTGAAGGCTGAAGCGGATCCATCAACATCACATAGTCCATTCTTGTAGGAAACAAGTAGATGTCATTTCAGGGTGCAGACAAAGTCTGTGGGGGAATGGATACATAGGGTTAGACATGAGGACCGTGTTGTTGGACACATACTGCGAACAATAAAATGAGCTCATATTGTGTGCAATGCTCTGTATGCCACTTGCTGTGTTCTTTCAGATTGTGTTGTGATATGTCTACTGTTACAGAACTGTCTGTAGGTCTTGCAGGGTTTGTTGTACACATCAGTAGACCATCAGAAGTGAGTGACCCCGATGGTGTCGACAACAGTGTTCAATGCATTGTTCAGAATGGGGAGAACAGCACAGCTCTGTGCATGTTACACATGGTATGTGTGCCCAATGATGCACATAAGTGGGCTATCCCATTGTGGAACACCTGACTAAAGATGCATGCTGTGCACACCTTGACTGCACAGTCATTGAGTAACAGGTATCGGGTCACACGGTTGTGTCCTGCTGAGGGGATGGCTGCCATCTGGTAGTAACGCGTATGCACCCTGAGCAGCAGGACCAGCCAATCCATGTCATTGGCACACAGTAACAGACACTCACCATGAACAGGTAACATACACATGTGGAACACAGTTGTGACATGTTGACACACATGATGCCATGTTACAAAATACACAAACCATACACACACACAAGTTGACCCACATGCCCACCACAGACAGTGTGGTGTGGTGGTACTGTGCAGTGCAGCAGCACATGAGCAACATACGTGTGTCCCGCACATGTGAGTGCCATGCCAAAGAGCCACTATCAGACACTGTGCAAGCTGTCTGTGCCGAGTTCAGCCCTGCATGTTGATCCTACCATGTTTGTGCAGCTCAGTGTGGCATGTACTGTTCCGCACTACATGATGTGGTGTAATGCAACACACCTGTGATCCTGCTGCTGAAGGACAGATTGCACAGGACTATGTGTAGGTATGTCTGCTTGTGTCAATGACATTGTGTGTGCACTAATGTCCCCAGGTGATGTAGGTGCACCAAAGCAGGTATGTTCGTGTAATGTTGATAGTGCAGACCCAGAGCATTACAGGATGCTGTCATGTGCCACTGTGTGAAGCAGGAAAGGTCAATATATGATATGGGATGTGACAATGTTGATGCTATGCTGCAGTACATCTGTAGTAGTGTCACCAGTGCCACACCTGATGTGTCATGCAATGTTAACCTGTGCCCACTGCTATTACAGCTGCATCACCATGGTACAGCTGCATGCACAGATTGGGATGCACAGTATCGATTGCTACACGTCATGTGAAGCATTCTGGATGGTGTGTACTGTCAGACCATGTACACATGTGTGACAGTTATATGACAGCAGCCACTGTACACATGTGTCACAAAGAATACACACACCGACAGTGACAGCATAAAGGAATCATCGCCATGACATTCAGCAGGGTTGTAGTGGTGCAGTGTAGCCCTGCTATATATCACAACTATGTGCATCCTAAACCAATCCTGCTGTCCCTGAGTGATACCCTGGTGACACAGTGGTGCATGTGTCAATGTCACGTACCCATCCGCCATGTGCCAATGACATCTGAATGCTGTCATGTCGCAGCATTGCAATGCCCATGTCACACAGTTGGGTGGGATATACAAGTCTGTGCACATCCCCATACACATCACCCAACACAGACCCTTGTATGGTCCATGGTGCTATGCAAACCCTCTCTGTATTGTACAAAAGACCTATGATGTACAGGTCTCATCAGACCATGTCACAGACATACTACACAAATGTCCAGCAGCCCACCAATCAGGTAACATATAATGTACACATGTATCGATCACTGATACCATGACTGTCATGTCAAGAGGCAAGGCCACAAGTATCCCCTGTGAACATGATGTAGGCTTAGCCATATGTACTCTCCCCACCCCATATGTACAGATTGGACAGTCATGTGTATCATTGCCATGATGGGGAACACACATCATGGCATTGTCACTACTAGACTGTACAGATCAACTGCAACACTTATCATACGTTGGCATGAGCATATCCTTCCTTACGGAGTGACCTCCCTTATTTGATTTTGGGAATCTAATTGAATAACGTTTCCTTCCATTCATCGTGACAGCCTGCATGCGGTCAATATTTTCATTATAGTGCATTGCAGCTAGCAGCAACCTGCAAATGGAATCTGAGTGACATCTGTTCAATTGATATGATGAGTAAAGGCCTGAAAGTAGCTGCACTAAACATCTGCAGCCTCACAGCAAAGTTTGACCAAGCGTGGATGTCCCACCATGTACCTGATATTCTCTGTCTGACAAGGGACCTGGCTGTCAAGCAAGATAAAAGACCATGAAGTGATGCTCCCGGGATATCAAACATTTAGGAAAGACAGGTGTGGCAAGAGAGGTGGAGGAGTCCTTATCTATGCCAGGGATTACCTATGCTGCTCGGTCCTCCCTGTTACCAGGGTCAAGGATGATCATGAACTACTAACAATAAAAGCACAAGTCGGATGGCATGGCAAATCTCTAATCTTAGCCTTGGTTTATCTTCCACCCACTAAAGCCAGGGATGGACTCCCAAAAATACTGGATACAATTGCTACCCTTCCAAAGGGCACAGAGCTTCTCATAACAGGTGACTTTAACATCAACTGGGAGGGCAGGAAATCCACACCTTTCAAGGACATGGTCGCTACTTCCAACCTGACCCAACTTGTAGACAGCCCAACAAGGCGGAACCACAAAACAGGAAAAGACACCCTCCTCGATTGGCTCCTCTCGAGTTCCCCTTCTTGGATCTCAGAGCTTAAGGTCCTGCCTGAGACCTTAAGTGATCACTCCCCAGTCACTTTCACAAGGTCAAACAAACTGAGCAAGCCCCTGCCTATCATAATTAATTTTATTTATTTTTATTGATTTATTTAAAATTTGGTGACCGGAAAAGGAACACTGAGCCGAGGCTCATTTCCAGGTGCGACCCGGTTACAAAGATGTACACTGAAATTATGTGAAGAAAAGTACAACAAAATCATTTTACAGACAGTATGTACAACACTTAGAAAAGTACAACAAGATCAATTTTACAGACAGTAAATACAACACTTCTTGGTTACAGACAGTTGGTACACATCTAGAGCTTTCAGTACAACTAATGCAGTACAATTAATAGTAGGGTCTTGTGGAAGGGCAAGCTTGGGGCCCTCTCCTCTGCCCTCTTCCAGCATGACTGCCCCCCCCCCATTGATCATGCGCCTGATATTGACCAGGCCATAAGTTTCTTTATAAAGGGCTTCAACAACATTTATAATATCATTGCACCAGTGAGGAAGATAAAAATTTGGGGTCAAGTTAATGGCTGGATCACAGGGGATCTCCTCGCCCAGATGAAGGAAAGGGACAACCTCTGGGAAAAAGCCAGGTCCTCTCGCAACAAACACAACTTCCAGTGCTATAGAGCTGTAAGAAACTACTGCACCAACCTTATCCACCAAGCAAAGGTCAACTTCCTCAAGGAGCAGCTTAATAAAACTTGGGGCAATGGGAAGAGTTTTTGGGAGAACATCAAAAACCTTATTGGGAAGGATGAGAAGAAGATCCCCCGCTTACTCAACATCAACAACGCCATGATTACTGACCCACAGCACATTGCGGATTCTCTCAACACAGCATTTTCTGACCTGACTGGAGTGCTACCCCCTGAATACCTGCACCCTGCTGGGGAACAAACAAACTGCATGCCTCAAGGGGGCTCAACCCCTGTTTTCTACTTCAAAAAAGTGTCAGTGAAGGAGGCTTACAAGCACACAAAAAAAATACTAGGCAAGACCAGAATGGGGAGTGATGGAGTCGATATGAAACTCCTATCCCTAACACTGGATGTCATCATCGTGCCAGTTACAAAACTATTTAAATCGCTGGCTCTTGCACAATTCCCAGGGATCTGGAAACAGGCTGTCATGACAACAGCACACAAGAACGGTGATATGACATGCACCACCAATTATAAGCAAATATCCATCCTCTCTCCCTTATCTAAAGCCCTGGAAAAGATTGTGGCCACCCAACTGACAGATTACCTCAACAAATACAACCTATTATGTCCCAACCAACATGGCTTCAGGCAGAATCATAGTACCTCCACTGCCTTGCTGGACTACACTGACTACTTGCACAAGGCACTAGATGAAGGAAAACTGGTGGGGTCAGTCTTCATAGACCTCACCAAAGCCTTCGACACTGTCAAGCACTCTCTCCTCCTGACTTAACAACAGAACCTGGGGGTTGCAACCACTGCTGTCTGCTGGTTCAAGGACTACCTAACACACAGAAGCCAACATGTAAAAATTGGGCGCACAGTATCTAGCTCCAAAGAGGCATCTTTAGGGGTCCCACAGGGGTCAATACCGGGGCCCTTACTATTCAGTCTCTTCCTAAATAATCTTCCTGAAGCCTGTGACACTAAACTGATACTTTATGCAGAAGACGCTGTACTTCTCACCAGCAGTTCATCAATAGTCGTCCTCCACTCCGAGCTGCAGGCATCCTTCTACAAGCTGGATGACTGGTTCTATAGCCATAAATTTCTATTAAACTACAAAAATACCAAGGTGTTGCTCACAGCCAGCCCACAGCACAAAAAAAAGCTCCCTCCCTTCACCATCTCCAATAAAGTCAGTGAGCCACTAGAACAAGTTCACTCCTTCAAGTACCTGTGGGTCACCATTGATGACTCCCTCACTTTCACCCAACACATCAACACAGTGGTAAAGGCAGTGAACACCAAGCTGGGTGTACTCTATAGGCATAAAAAGTATCTCATTCCAGAGGCCCTCCATCTCTCAAGTCTCCAGCTCCATCCTTTCTATCATCGACAATGGCACAGCAACAGACACTGCACAAAAAAGGATTCACATTGCCCTCAACAAGGCATGTAGGCTCACAATGGCTGCAGATCGAAATACCCACACCCGCTCCTTATATGAGCAGACCAGTTGGCTGCCACTAAAGAACAGGATTATATTCCAAACATGTTTCCTTGGAAAAAAGGCACGAATGGATAACCTCCCCCCTTGCATTTCTAGCATCCTAATACCAAGTGCTACCAGCTATACCACCAGAGGCAGGATGAGTGGGGCCATATCAACACCTTTCCATCGAACTGTGCAGGGACAGTGTGCTTTCAGCTATAGGGCCCCCCAATGGCTCAAGGAAATCCCAGTGCACATTCCAAACTCCCAATGCATCTTGCAATTCAAAAATGGCCTAAGGCAACACATTCTTACTAAGACAGTTTGTGACTGCCACTAGGACTCGAACACCCATAATGTCCACTCACCCATACTCTCCTTCCCCTTCCTTTAACCCCCACTCTTCCCCTTGCCCTATCCCACTCTCTTCCTCTCCCCCTGTTCCTTTTTCCCCACTGGATCAACCTTATAATCAACCTACTACCACTACCTCCCAACCTCCTAGACAAAGCCACTTCTTTTGGCCAACCACTCCCCCCGTCTCCCCTCCTCCTCACCGTGACTCCTCCTCGGACTCTCAGACTAGGTGTCATACCTCTTTATCTCCTTCGCTACATACAAACACTGTCCTTTACCCAAGTTGAATGCTTTTGATGCTGTACTATCACCACTGGTACTATGAATGACATTGTAACCTTATTGTACTGTATACTAGCTACCCACCATTCGAGTATTGTATATAAACTGTTTGTTATTATTGTCATTGTCACTGTCTGATGTGGAACCTTTGTAAAAGAGCTCTGAGCTCAAAGGTATGATCTGAATCCCTAAATAAAAAATATGTGATGGCACCCAATATCATGCCATCACAGACTACATGACATGGTAGTAAATGCACAATGCTGAACTGTGAAGCCACCACCCCATTGGACTATTGAATGTATACATGTACCCAGGTCGCACAAAGGGACTAGGAACCTGTCGCTCTGCATGCCGTTCTGTGGGCACCTGTTGCTGAATATCTATGCCTGACATGAATGATAGGTACAATACGTGTTGTCACTGTGGTGGGTGACACTGAACCTACAGTGATATCGCACAACAGGACTGGTTGACAGTGAAGCATGCAATCCTGGCACCACAGTCACTATCATTAGCCTACCATGCCTCTACTGGGTAACAGGGGTGTGTCACTCTACAGCAGACCTCACAGGTTTACATGGGTATCACACTCCCACTACAGTGACATGGATAGCAGAGATGCCATGTCGCACATGTGCTGAACAGTGCAGTTCCAGCACGTGCTGTCAGACATCATAGGTGTATGCCCCGTCGATGGCACATCGTCACCCACAGATACTGACACACCAGGACTGGGATGCTACTATCAGCCAGTGGACCTCACAGCACAGTACCACATGTAAGCCAGGAGACACTGTCCTGTGTGCTGCATTGCCTATGATATCTGCTGGGTACCATGGTGATACATTGGCACTGATGGTGTTCATGATGCATGCTAATTACAACATACATGCCCACATAGGCAACATGATGGTTGATGGGTGCTGTACACCACCAAACAAACCAGTTAGCAATCCAGACCTGAACATTGCCCAGCTAACTCCCCAGTACCCCACATATGGTGTTTCTTACTATGTGAACAATGCATCTGTGTGGAGTACACTGTCCCCAATGTGTTGCTAGGCCTTGCCAGATGTCCATCCACCCCCACCATGTCAGATACGTATGTATCACACACAGTGTGTCTCTAGAACACATATCCCCCTAATTATGACAATCTCAGTCACACTATGTGCAGTATGGTGTTTCACTGGGCATAGTCAGCTGCTGCCAACAGGGGTTGCAGTTACACACCCTGTGGATGTGTAGGTGAACATGATTTCCACAGACATGGTTGGTACATTGCCGATGCAGAACTAACATGTTCCCAATGGATCACTAGCAATTACAATACTGGATGGAGGTTCTACCACCCATCAACTGTCGCAATACAGGCACACAATGTGGACACCAGGGCATTATAACAATCAGGGGGCCTGCGGCCATGTGCAGGTTTCAATGTGTAACTGTCCCACAGTACACTGTGTGTGTGCACCACGGCAGTCAACATGTTCCACGATGACTGTGTGCATGCCAGCATCACACAACCATCATGACAGGATGTCATTGATGTCCCCTTATGTGTGATATCAGAATACCTGGCATGCACTGACACAGTGACGTGTGTAGCACACTCACATGTGCCCAACACTTGACCGACTGCATGGCTGCATGTTGATGACTATGCTTACCGTGTACACATCCCCATGTTAGAGAAGCAGGTATGCTTTGGGACATAGTGTAGTATGAGGCTGTGGAATGCCTCAAGGGATGATGTCTGATACAGACTAGACATTCTCATTATGTTCTTGAGTAACACTTTGGAGTTCAGGATTCCATCCAGTTTCACAGATGCTTTACAATCTGTAATGGGAAGGGGAAGGCAGAAATGTCACAGCAGTTGTCCTGACCATCCCAATGTAGGACATGCGTTCACAACATTGGATCCACAGGCATGACGAGTGCAGCATCTTATACACACTGTGACCCATTGTACACTAGACAACTGTGGCACATGCATCCGGTCTGCATGTATGGTTGTGTATGTGACTGCGGCCATGTGATGTCCCCTGACATGTTGTTGATAGTGTTGTCAGCATGCAGTGATGGTCAGCATATAGTCAGAGTGCCAAAGGTTGTAGAAACCCCTCACTAGAACAGGCCCAACAGTCACCAAGTGCAATCCCAGCAGCATGCTGTGGATGCACTGGATCATGTTGCTATCTGTAGCCCACCTTGGCCATTCCACCAGCCACATGCCCATATCATACCTGTCCTACTACGATATACACACACACACACACACACACACACACACACACACTATCAATGTCATGCAACCTACCCTCTGTGAGCAATACACACCACATGTGGACTGCACACAAGACCTCAGTCATGTGAACTGCCATGTACACCAGACATGTGACACATGACCAGGGATACTGCACATGCATGTGACACATGTATGGACATGGACAATGTGTGTGTGTTTGGTAATGGCATGGCAGTGTGGACGGTGTCACCATGCATGTTGCCACAGGAACATGCCTCACACTACATGATGTACATGGACACTGTCACCATGTCCACAGTGCTCCCGGCCTGTAGGTGTAAGCATTGCAGATCAGGTGTACTGGTATTATTGGTGTGACAGCACACACGTGTGCCACCTGATGTGTAACCGCATCGCAATCCATGGTGATCACCCATCGGTCAGGGCACCGACTGTAACACATGTTGGGGACACATGTTGCCACACACAATCCACCCTGCCAACACACACACAGTACCCAGTGTTCAGTGCCAGGTTATGTAATACGCACAAACCCATCATGTGGGCTACCCAGTCCACTCCAATCATTCATCAATGACCAGATTGATCAGGTCCCTGATGTGACGCATGGCTGGTGTAATAGTGGTTGTCCACAAGACCACCATTGATTGTTGTCATGCTGCACAACACTGTGGTGGCCCTGCCAGGCAACTTACTGTGTGGTAGCCACTCCTTATCCCTGTCTTGTCTGTGGAGGGGACCATGAGCACATTGTTGGTAACATGGAATGTGAAGGTTGATATGAACATTGTTGATATGGTGCATCACTGACTGCCATTTGGCAACAATCAGTTCATTGTCCCCTTGCTCATTCGACACTGCAAACCAGTAGAGGTGATTTATGATAGATTGCTTCCAATGGGGCATGTTGGAGCAGTCCTTCTGTGCTGATGCAGAGTCAATCTTCTTCGCCACACCTGCAGAAGGGCAGAGTGGGGTTGACAGTGTTTATGAAGTGCAACATGTTGACAAGATGTGACTATACAGCCCACAACATCTGATATTGGTGGCATGGAAGGGACTGTGTAGTACCTTTGGCTATGTGCCAGATGTCAAAAGTAATGGGATGTGTCGCTCATGTGTTCACGTATCCATTTCTGGTTCTGACGATGGCGGTCCGTGATCATCACATCAATGTGCAGTTTGTTCTCGTCCCTTAGGTATGACACCACCATTCTGAGACCCTTGTGCACATACCATGTGCTATTCTTCACTTCATTACACTGCACAACACACTGTACATGTCAAATGGTGTTGCTGGTGTAAGGACATTATCCACTGGACATACTAGTTAGTGGTACATAGTGGTGGTCTGTGCTACAGTCGCTGTGTGTGTGATGTGAGGTGCCCACAAGACCAGGAGGGTGTACCAACCTGCTATGTGATGTAGACATGGCAATGCCGTACATGACATGGGACTGCCACCCTGTTCCCTGGCATTATGCTGTTGCATGGTCCCATACATAGCTCATAGGCATACATGCCTATGGCACACAGCTATGGACTGCATACACATTCCCCACATATGGTGCGGATCATAGCACAGGGATGTCAACATTACTGTATGTTGGTATGTACCCATATTGCTTGTGGTGCACAGATAGGACAAGCTAACAATGCATACCTGTTACGTGGCAACTGTCACACGTGGGTACGGATCCAGTGGGCTGATGGGGATGACATGCTGTTACTGCACATCAATGACACTGTGGTGAAAAATGCCATACATGTCAACCAGACAGACACAGTGTGTGGCTGCATTCAGGGCACTGTAAGGCACTATGTCGGATGACAGTCTGTTCACACATGAGTTGACTGTGCACCAGGGATGCATTGCGGATCATGGGTTCCCATTCAGGTGGTACATGTGTGTGATGCATGTAGCACATCATGTTGCCATGTCAAATGACTGCATTGGATACACCCTTACCTGCCTGTATATTGCAGGTCATGGGATATCATGATCCCAGTGCCATGATGAACTGACCATCATTGTACTGCCTCTGTGACAACAGGTACTGTTGTGATGCAAGACATGCAAGTGAGTCACTGAGGCCATCCCTAGTGCTGTGGGTGCATGGGTGTCATGCCATCCATCCATGGGATATAATGAAACATCTTCAAGGAAGACTGTGGACATGGACTGGCATCAGAACAGGGCATGTGAGGTTCCCCTCCAGTGTCCTGACATCTCAGCACAGCACATCTAGTTGTTCACTGTTCAGCCTCTGATTGTGCAACACCTACACAGATGCTACCCTGACATGTCATCTGACTGAACATACCTGAATGATCTGAATATCCAGAACCTTCTTTAGTCTCTGCTTTATGACCATGAATGCACCATACTTTGCACTGTGGCCAGGGCTATCTGATTGGCCATCCCCTGCCAGTTCCAGGCCTCTGTCCATGTCCCTGAGTGTTGTGATCATCTCCTGTTGTTGGCTCTTCCAAACTGTGTTCACGGTGGGCTCAAGGTACGTCCTTTGACATTTGAAATATGTGCCAATGGCAATCGTGGGCACATTGAGGAAGTTGAATAACCTAATGATCTTACTTGGCATTTGCCCAGAAAATAGGATGGCTGCAGAAAACAACAGGTTTCCAGCAGGCATTTGTCAGATGTACAGCTGGCTGGACAAGTGTGTGTCCTGTCCACAGTCTGCACACTGCTGGCTCACTGTGATTGCTGTTCCACAATTGTATGATATATGTCCTACTGTTGTTAATAGGCACACATGACTCGTTGTGAACAGTTTCAGGAGTTGGGACTCATACACCAAGAACTTTGGCTCATCATATGTCAGCAATGTCTCATCTGTGCCATGTTCATTAGTGCTGCAGATGAAAAGAAACATTGTCAGAGTACATGAACATGTGCAGCATTATAGCTTGTACTATGCCGACTCCACTGGGTGCCTGTGGCATGCAGCTATCTACCACCGACTATCCCTACAAACTAGGGCCATTGTGAATACACGCACTCAGAGGGGAATGGCAGGTTGCTGGCGTACTGCATGGGCATCACGTGAGCTATGACGGGTACCAGCAACACTGCTGGTCCACTGTTATGTGTCTTGGGGCTGCACATAATCTACCTCTTGACTTAGGTGGTATCACCAGTATCTACTGGCTTGATTCATATGTATGGTTGTTGTGTGGTCAATAGGCATGTCCCTGGCCATTGTGATCCCTGCTGCGTGTCTTGTTCTGTATGTCTGTGTCCCATTGCATCACTATTTGACATTCCCATGTCACCCCTACCGTACCTCTGACATGGCACCTTTGCAAGGGAGTCCCTGACTCACAGGTGTACAGTCCAAACATGGATGGGTATAACATAGTACTACAATATGATAATCCAGTACATGACATACCTCCAAAGGTATAGCATGGACACAGCAGTCCAACTGTACAGTGCAGTTTTTTATCTGGTGTGGGTGACTAGCAGCCAACACACAAGCCGCCTCCTGTGACACAGGTGTTGCCTGTCATGGCACACAGATGTGTCACATACACAGCAGAAGGCCTACGTTGCACAGCATGTCACACATGTAGCACCATCTGTCACAACATGATCCGCATGATGTTTCCAACATGTACACTACATGGTTCAGCTATGCTACGACCACCAGTTATGGACGATGACATGTGAAGCTTTTGTACATGGCCATGCACCGCATGCCCACAGCCTTTTGTGTGCAAACACTGGGCAGGATGGTACTGCATTGTGATTCATGTACTGCCAGTGGTGCTGCACTCACCAATGGGCAGGCCAGGGTGCATATTGATTGTGCAGCATGGGTACGGGTGATCAGACGGCAATGCAGGCCACAGGTTGACAGACACATTGCATCCACAGGTACACTTTCATCCAAGGACCTCCCTACCATGGCACTGCTTACATGGTCTGTGTGTCTGCATACCACAGTGGCTGTGGGTCTCATGGGTGCCAGTGCTCCAGGGTACAGCTATGGAGGCATGTCATGGGATGTTTCTGACATGGTTCACTTTGCAAACTTGGATATCTTCATCCCACACCATGGCTACACCAGCACACAACCTGGCACAAACAGGTGATATCACCTGTGGTGTGCAATGACATCACTGCATCACATACAGATGCCTGCTCTGGCTGTACCCTAACAGAGGATGGTGACACTGTTACATTGCCAGGATCAGCAGCAATGGTCACTGGTAACATGTCATTTTATGTGTCACCCATTACAGGGATGGCTACATGGTGTAATGATAGGCAGTGGCACATGACAGTGTCTGCATTCCCATGTGTGTCCAGAGATATATGGCCAATGACTGCCTACACATGCAGGTGCTGATGTACTACCATTGGAGTGTGTGTCCACATATCACCAGGCATGCAGTGTACAGCAGGCTGCAATGTCACATGCACCGTTTGTTGGTGGTATGGCAACACACATGCTACCATTGACATTGGGCCACTTGCTTGCTGCTCTGTTGTGACTGTGCACTGTGCATCCTGCTGTGTGCACCTTGCACTGTGCTGCAGATGTTTCCTGGCATACATATCCATAACACACATCACCTGCACATGCATTTGTCCTCTGTGTGATGGATCACCACATATGCAACTCAGGATGGGGAAGTCCATGACCCAGTACATCACTGCTGTGCACACTTGAGGTGTGCCCTGAACATGTTCTGGCATGGTTCAACTCTGCTGGTCTCCATAGTGATACAACAGTGACAGCTGCACTAGTCCCACACATGTATGTGTATGTGGGATGCTGTATTGGGTGCATGTGTCATGTAACCAGTACATGGTCATCAGGGCAAGGGACACACAGCTTGCTGCACACAGGTGACACGTACATGACAGACCATGCCCACTACATACTTGCCCGCTGTTCCAGACACCATAACACAGCATTGTGTTGTCTACACGATGGTCATGACCATCCCAACAGTTGCTTATCGGTGCATTCACAGTGTGTGATGGTGGTGACTGGGGGCACACTTTGGCTACACAGCATGTGTATGGACAACACAGATGTCCTCTGTGTGACATGCCATTGTACACAGCTGTGTGTTGTTTTCCCAAACACCGTGCTCCAGTGCCAAGTGGTACCTAATCCTCCTGCACCAGTCATGCTATTCTCCTTGTTGTGATATTATGTTGTCTTCACCCCTGATTCATGTCCTTTGTTGCTACTGCATCACCTACATGCTACATATGCTACCTTCATTCCACAGTACCATCATACACAGGCTGGCAACAGTATACATAGTTATGATGGCAACATGTGCCAGATTCAGGTCTTTCTATCTTTGTGTGTAGTATGTGCATTACTGATGATGTCATCCTACAGGCAGGACCCAGTGGCTTGCCATTCCTCTCTGGTATGGTGCAGAGTGCACACTGGCAGTGTCAGCATTTGTCCTGTCCATGTCAGTGCTGATAACCCATCCCACTATGACTGTCAACACACCTATATCTGTGGTCACCAATTCCATCCTCTGTGTCAGTGTGGTCATCAGTGGCATCACTGGGAATGTACTCTGGATCCGCCTTATCAATGCCATTGTCGATGTCCCTGTCACTGTCAACACTGCTGATTCCAGGACTGTCTATTATTGCTCCCCCATCCCCAATTATGCCTGTGAGTGTGCCACCAATCAGGTTGCAGGTGATGGCCTTGTCGTCCATGTGTTTCTTCACCTGGACACCTGGATGATGCAAATGTAGCAGTATGTGTTAGATGACCTACTGACAACATGGCACTGTACAACATGAATGAATGGCTGTATACTACTGTTGTACCTCTCTGAACATCCCCCTTCTGGAGGGGTATGGGTCGTTATGTCTGTTGTGTCACATGTCATTTGTGTACAACAGGTCTGTACACTACATGTACACTGCAGCTGTGGACCGATTCGTACACATGGTGTTACGGAGGCTATTATGCATTCCCATATGTTGCGTGGGTCGCTGTGTCATTCTATATACACTATTGTCCATTACCATGTTCCTCACCTGACACAGACTGTATACAGTGCCCATAATTGGGGAGGCACATGGACACTGGCCATAGGCCACCGGCAATACCCATACTGTGGCTGCAAGTGCACCATGTACCTAGTGGTTAGGTGACACATGCACAGGTCCTATACACAATGTGTGCTTGCATGTCCAATGTTACTGTTGGTTGTATATGCGCACTGCAGGGTGACAATGTGTGTAGTGCATAGGGGTGGTGTGTTGGGGACATTACTGTACATGTTCATACCTGCAAGGTGGCTGTCCATGGTCACCATGTGACCATGTAGGTAGGCCACTCCTGCTCAGAGGGTTGTTGCCATGTCAGTGTGTACATTGTATAGACCAGCCATGTGTTCCTGCACATTGTGTATGTTGTTGTGCATGCAACAATATCAGCTATGCTTAGCGGTAATCCTATAGGCAGGGCCTGTTTCCAGCACACATGTGTACTGCAGGTTGGGACACGTGGCACACCTGTCGCCATGCTTTGGCATGGTATTGACAGACATCAGAGTGGTTTGCCCATTGCATTAGTTGGGTACTGCCAACAAGTAGTCCTTACCAATGCTGGTTTTACTTTGTGTGCTGGGAGTATGCTGTTCAATGGGGACGGCATGACTGCTGTGTGGCTCCCACATGTCATGTCCAGCATATTATGACACATCTATACATCATTGCCATTTCTGTGCGCTGGAACACCATGTGGCACTGTGGGTTATTACTCCTGCAGCTCTATGTGACTGTGGATCATTTCCCATGGTGAGCATTTTGCTCACAGTTATGGGTGTTGACAGGTGTGTTTACATGTTGGTAATGGTTGGGACACCAGGAGGCAGTCATGCATGACAGATTCACCATCTCACCATGTTCAACATGCTGCTACTCACACCTTTCACCATCACAGTAGCAATACCTGGTGTACGTGTCATTACACATGCAAGGCCAGTGGTGGACTGAGGGTGACCAAGTTTGTGGTACAATTTCATTGTGCTGCACGTGTGTGTTTGATGTTTCAGAGTGTGGGACCAGTGCAGGGGTGCTGATCATTGCATACCAGTGCCTCCAACAGACACATGCTGCTGTACTGCACATGGTGGTGGTAACAGGCACATATATATCACCGATACATGCGCCATGGTCTATGTTGTGAGGTCATGCAGTGATAGTGCCAGTGTGGGCATGTCATGTGTTTGCACATATGTTCTAGGGCAGGTGACTGGCAACATAGTCCTGGGTGACATACGACTGTGTTGGTTGTACCCACAGTATACAGTGCCCATTGCAACTGCAGACATATCCATCATGTGATGTTTCAGAGTTGACATGTGAATGTGTACGTGCTTTGGGGACCTAGGTGACCTAGGTTACCTAGCCACACATCAGACATTGGTGTTCAGGACTGACACGTGTGTTCCCTGCATATGCCCCACAGGTATGGATGCTGGCCTTTTGCATGTGTACACAGACCGGGGGTGGGCATTTGGTGTGTTTGGTGGACTGTTTGTTGATTTGTTGTTGTGTGTTTGTTGCAGCACTGTTCTGATGTCAGGCTGGCCCAGGGAGGCATTGTGGTTCTGTGTTCAGTTGCTTGCCTACGTGGCATGTAGGATATGTGTGCGTGACCCACGCCGTCATGGCTAACTGTCCATTGATATGATGCAGGTCCACGTTGCAGTCTGTGTGTTGTTGTGCCATTGTTGGGTCTGCATGGCATGTGGCTGACCCAAAGTATTGCGTTGTGTTCCAGGAGGATATTGACTGTACATCGGTGTCTCTCCTGTATATACAGTGCTACAGAGACACCTTTCTCTAAGGGAGTGTGTTGTTACATGTGTGGATGTTGCACTCCCCTGACATTACTGCCAGATGTGCCATGTGACTGAGGTGGACTGCCTGGGCCACTTGTGTGTCACCTCACACACTGGTGTGCAGTGTGGCAGTGTACTGTGCAACACATGACTGCTCAGCAGTGAGATGTTGACAGGTCAGTCCAATATGGTGACTGCTGTAGTACAGTGTTCCTGGCATGCCCACATTCATGTCTGCACACATACACATATCTGTACCTGCTCATGGAGGGATGGTACAGATGGTTTGTTGTTTATTGTTTATTTAGATCTAAGATTACAATTACCTTTGAGCCAAAGCTCTTTTACAAAGGTTCCACGTCAGGAGAGTACATACATGTTAAACAAGGGCATACAACATTAAAGAGAACATACAACCATATTCATCAGTTCAGGTACGGCATCATGGTAAATAGGATACATGAATAACACATACAAAGAATCATTTCAGAAACCTAGAAGAAATCAGGGAGGAAGGGTGAGAGGATAGGGAGATGGCAGCTGAAAAAGAGACTAGAGCAGTTCATGGCATTATCAAAGAACATCAGAGGGGGGTGGTTCATCTCAATGGGGAAGGGGGAAGTAAGGGGTGGAAGTCACATGAGCTGGAGGCCATGAGATGATGATGGAGGCTTGATTTGAATATGCCCAGTGAGGAGGTGGAGGTGATGTGAGTGCTGAGGGCATTCACCCAACTGGGTGCATGGTGTGCAAAGGATCTTTGGCCCAGAGTGGTGCGGCATCAGGGGGCCTGTAGAAGATGACGTTCATACCCTCTGGTGTTATGAGGATTAGTGTTTGGCACAGGAGGGCTTGGACACTAGGTGGAGTAAGGCCCAAAGTAGTTTTGTTCACCATCAAGCAGGTAAGGTACTTTATACGGTTAGCGAGTTGAAGCCATCCTGTTTGAATGTAAAGCTCACATGCATGTGTGAGTCAATTGGATCCAGTAAGCAGTCGACAGGCCTTGTTTAGGGAGGTGGTTATGCATCTGAAGGCGGTAGTAGAGGCAGAGCCATAGATTATGAAGGCTTAGTCTATGACGGAGACCACAGAACTCTGGCTAGCAATCTTCAGTGCTGCCTGCATAAGATGCTGTCTGTTTCAGTAGAGAATTCCAATGCGTGAGTTTACCACTCTGGCAACACTATCAATGTGAATCCCATAAGATAGGCAAGGGTCAAGTGAGACTCCAAGGTATTTAAAAGATGACACTTGTTTGAGGGTGTTACCAGCACTTGTACTGATATCAAGGGGGTATCGCCTGTGTTTGTTTTTCGAGCTGCAGAAAAGCATAGATTTAGTCTTTTTGTGGTTTAGAACCATTTTATATTTTGCGAACTAGTTTTCAACAGTGGAGAAAGCAATCTGTAGGTTGTGAAGTAATGGTTATGAGTCCTTATGGGGGGTGAGAAGCACAGCATCATCGGCATTCAGGATAATTTGTTCTGGGCAGGATAGTGGAAGGGAGTTCAGTAAAAGGCTGAAAAGTAGTGGGCCCAGTATGGATCCCTGAGGGATGCCTGAGCGAACAGGTTTGGAGTCAAAGAGTACTCCTGAGATTTTTTACTCTTTGTGAGTGCTGGTCCAGGTAGCTGTTAAACCATGCAGTGGAGTCCTGGTAAAGCCTGGCATTCAGCAGCTGTTTGGTAAGCAGGCCATGGTGAACAGTGTCAAATGTCTTAGTCAAATCGATGAATACTGCTCCAGTTAGATGGCCTTTGTCCAACGAGTTGTGAAGGACTCCAGTGAATTCCAGGAGGGCTGTTGATGTAGTGTGCCCTTGCCTGAACCCATGTTGCTGTGCACATGGGATGTTATATTTGTCCAGGTAGTCTGTAAGCTGGTCAGCAACAATGCACTCAAGGGCCTTGGAGGGGGGGGGTAATATAGAGATTGGCCAGTAGTTCTCCTGTATGGACTTGTTGCCGCTTTTAAATACCGGAGTGACAATAGCAGATTTCTATTTGTTTGGAAACTGACTGAGGCTGAGGGAGAGGTTGAAGATTCTGGTAAGCGGGTGCAATACCTCTTCAAGGGTGAGGGATAGCAGTTTAAGGTCCAGTGAATCACCACTGGCTCTGGACTTGGAGATAGCCTTTATTATGTATTTGCGGACATCATTTGCCTTGACTTTTTTGAAATGGAACGGCAGATGATTTGAGGTGGTAGGTAGTGAATTTGGAGCAGGGGAGTCAGTTTCGGAGAAAAAGTCCAGGGGGGAGAACAGCACTAAGGTCAGTGAAGGCTGCATTGAAAGTATTGGCAATGACCTTCGGGTCAAGTGTGGTGGCTCCATCAACCATCAGTAGGGTTGGGGAAGATTTGGACTGCTTCCCTGTGACTTCCCTAATATTGTCCCAAAAAGCTTTCCCATCTCCCCAGGTGTTGGTGAGGGCTTCCTTGTAGTAGGTACTCTTCGTCTATTGCATTTGTTTTGTGCAGTTGTTGTGAGTCTGTTTGTAGTTTTGAATGTCCAGTTGAGCACCTGTGGCCCTAGCTATTGCCCAGAGGTGGTCCTTTGATTTTACTTGAGCCAGTAGCTCAGCCATGAGCCAGGGATTGGATAATGCCTTGACTTTGTGCTTTTGTTCTGGGGCATAGGGGTCAAAGGCAGCATTGAATGTGGTGATGAAATAATTAAGGGCCGAGTCAACATCCAGTGCACTGTATATGGGAGACCAGTCTTGCCGACTAAGACAGGATTTGAGATGGGTCATTTGGCCATGGGGTAGGATTCTGCTGATAATGGTTTTAGGAGGAGGCTTACGAAACTTATTTGACCAGTTGCAGATGACAGGGAAATGGTCGCTGAGGGAATCAGGGAGAACACTTGTGTTGTTGATACGGTGGTGGCTGTATGTTGTGTGGGGGAGGGCTTTCACTTTGTTGCATTTATTGGGATGGCCTCCATAACAGTGCACATTATCTATGTGCCATGTGTAATGCTGTGTGCCACACAGCCGTTGTTGACATGGATATGACACATGTACACCTCACATACTTCTCGATGACAGATTTGATAGTACACCATGGCATGCAGTCTGTTTTACTGAGCTGTAGTGGTGGAAGGGTGTGACATGTCCACACACAACACAGTACAGTACATGGCATCATAGCACAAGGACAGTGATATTGTAGCCTGGGAGTGTGATGCTGTGGGTGACACACCTGGAACTTCATATGATGCATCTGTCACACACCATTTGGCACACGACATGACAACTAGAGGTAATCTGACGGGACTGCGCCGGATATGTGAATGGCATGCCCTTTGTGCTGGGTCCTTGTATGGACACTTGTGTACCCATCTACTCTACTGACAGCTCTGTTCTGTTACCCTTGATATTGTCCCGTACCCTTTTGCATTGTGTGTTGCAGCTTTAGCTGCATTGCCGCAGCTACCAAATGTTGCACATGCAGTGGTGGGTGCACATTAGGTTGTCACACTTCATGATGGGAGTGGCATTGCACTGCACCATCATTTGATGATGTACCAGGGCCAGTACAGTGGTGGTATAGCCTATTGCCTGGGACACACACACAGGCATTTGCCATGTGGAGGGTGGGCATATTGTACAGTGGGAACATGTGTCATGGGTGGTGTATTTAGTACAGACTCTGTGCCAGGATGTCATTCATCCTCTATCAACTCCTGTGGATGGTAGATATGTGTGACAGTGGTACTGATCTGTCCTCACTGCAGGGCACATCTGTGACGTGTGTTGCACCTGCTACAGTGTGGCATGTTTCACATACCCATTGTCCTCTGTGGCCATATGGCATTACACATGGCTGTACCCTTCAGGACACAGTGTGTACCTGTTCATTGTAGCATTTGCATTCAGGGGTTACATTTGCTGATGTGTGCATTTGTTGCTACTCTGTCATGCATGGTGGTTGTGGTGGGCCATTCTGTGTCCACTGCACTGTGATGCACATCAAATTTACCCATATGGCACTGTCAGTGTGTCAACATGGTCTGCACATCCTGCAGGACACCAATGTTCCCTTGTGTTGTGCCTTGCCACCACTGGTGACACAATGCATGATGTTGTACATGTGTACCGTAGCTCTGACGGGACAACTACTGTGACCCATGACACGTGTTACCTTTGTGTGATCGATATGTAACTGCCACGGACATACATGATTGACCCCAAAATGGCGGTTCATTACACAGCATTGCTAACACTATGTAGTATGGACTCCAGTGTTACCTTTACTACATCTTGGTGCTCTAACCGGACACTGGTTGCCATGTGTTGTCATCTGTTTGTTGTTGGTGTGGACATCATTGGGTGGTTTGCTGATGTTCGTTGTCAGTATATTTGCCATTGCCACTTATGTCTGGCTCCATGCTGTACTCCAACACACTGGGGGCATCTTGGCTACAGGCACCTCACACTCGCGTGAGTCTCACTGTCCTGTGGCGCATGTCAGGGAACAGGGCTGTTCCCATTTACATTGCTCATCACCGTGGATGTGACAGCCATTTGCCCATGCTGATTCCTTTCCTGGTGAGAAAACTGTGGACGGTGGATGTGACATTCTTGTAGGGGCATGCACTGTATCAACAGTTGACCTGGCATTAGTGTCATTGGAACATTCTGCTGGCACTGTGAGACACACACTGGTATCATCGGAGTGATGGTTGTGACCCTTACTTGTGTTCTGTCTGCTCAGTGTTGGGGACAATAGCAGTGTTGGACCCCTACATCCCAACACATAGTGAGTGTTAATCACCACTGCTGCCACACACATTCAGTCATGCAATATTACACACGAGCACTACATTATGTGCCTTATGGTGTTGCTGTGAGCTGCACAATGGCATGCCATGGTACTGTGTGTCCTTGGGCAACTAATTTGGCATGGTGTGTGCCATCGACAGCCACTGGCGGTTGCATGGGTGTGTGTAGTGGGTCACATGTGCCATGGACAGACATTACCTACCCCTGCTGTGCAGTGCCCATCTCACAATTTTTCTGGCTCCATGTGCATGACACGGGTTCACTTCTTCTTCACAGTCATGTGTGCTTTGCTTGCTATCTGAGGCCAGGGTCCGGTATGCTGGTACTTATGCACATGCCTTGCGAGCAGTGCATTGTCTAATGCATCTGGCATGCCTTTCACTCTTCTGGGTGACATCTGTCTCACACACACAAACACAACACTACATGGCACATGACTCATGTTTGACCCCTCCTCCCACATACATTCATGTACAGTGTCATGTCATATGGCCGCCTCTCACACACGTGACCCCTGTAATTGCTTTTGGCAGCACTGTGGTCCTGCAGTGCATGCCACATGTGTTACATAGCAGTCCCGGGGGGCATATGCACACTGGCATGGAGACATGTCTGGTGATTCCCACAGTGGTGTCATATCCCTACATCTGCATTGGTCACCCTTCCCCACACACGGACATGTCTAGATCTGTGTCATGTGGTGTCATTTGTGCATAACGGATTGTGTGCCATGTAACATTCCTGCTGCTGAGTCACACAGTACATACTGTGTCCCAGCCCAGGGGGGGCACCGGTGGCCACTGCATCTACAGCTGTTCACGATGCATTGCTGCCCCATGCTAGTGTGGCACACCTGCACCGCACAATAACGCTACTACCATGTGTCATTGGCCTGGGGTACCTTCCCTTCACTGCACTGGTCTGCAGGTCCCATTCATGGACTGACTGTGCCCACATAACATGGTCATTCCAGCAATGGATTGTGTGTGTCATGGCTCACCATGTAGGTGTTAGGACAGTTCATCATGCCATGGTTGTCATCCATTCTCATCACAGTGCTGGCCGACTGGTATGTGGGCTACTGACAATGTTACTGGGGTATGGATATGCACACTGCTCATTGTTTTGGCTTGTGTGTGTGTGTGTGTTCTGCAGTACATGTGTTGCAAGTGTGGAATTGTTGTATGTACAGGCTGTATGTGGTGCACTACATGTGCAACATGGGGGACACAGCACCCCTGTTGATCATGTGTTACCCTGCCACAGTCATATCCACTGTTATGAGGGGTTGCGGCTCTCACTACCTTTGTCTGACCACATGTACACGTTATTGTGGGGTATTGTCTTTCTTATCATGGGTACCATGTGTGTCTAGCATAGCTCACTGTGGGGTGTGGAGCATTACATTTGGTGGGCTGTGATCCACTGTAGGATCTGCCACACATGTTGTACTGCCAATGTGTGGGATGCTTCACTGGTGACAGGGAGAGTCACTTGCTGCACCCTTTGACCACCAGATACATCGGATCCACACATGGGTTGCTTGCTGTACATAGGCATGATTGACAACTACTGGGGCTACATGATGTTGGTTTGCAACACATGGCACTGTCACCAGGACAGTGCCATTCTGCACTACCTACTACATAGTACATATGTCCAAGGTCACCCTTATGCGCTATGTTTCTCCTATCCGTGCACCTCAACAGCATAGGTCATACCTTGATGACTTCCAGATGGAGTACATGTGCATGTACGCAGCATGACACTTCCATAGTGTTGCGCACCACACCACGAGACCCACATGTTGTGTCTGCCATGTTGTGCACACCTGTCCCTGTCCTGCTTGTGTAGTGGGCTTCATATCAGGACAGTCTTCTATTACTGGGTCGGTGCTCCGCCACCTGTGGTGTTTTGTGTGTCACATGGAGCATGCCATGACCTGTTGGATACCTACCTGACGTGTTATGTTCCATGTGGGCCTTTGTACCTGGGATACATTCTTGTGGTTTTTCCATGGCCCATGGTTATTCCCAACATTGTGGCTGCATTCCCTTTGGCCTTCCAGCCATATGTGTGTGTGGCCATGGCTTGCCAGGTACAGTGCTGTACTGCAGGTCGACACCATATCAGCCCAGTGTGGGTCACCGCTGTGCAGTGTTCCAGTGATCAGTGGCATACAGTGCTGGCAACATCCCTGAGACATCCAGCAGGTTGTGACTGTGTCATGGCCACTGTTGTGTCCACTGCTGTCACATCATGTGTATCTGTTGTGGCCTCCATGGTATTGTTGTATGCTCGGTTGTGCATTATGCTCCTGATCAACTACACCATCTGCCTCCACACATTGTGCTACTCCTGTCTGGCCATGGTGTGCCCTTGGGGACTGCTTCTCTATGTTTGCTCAGCATGTCTGTGCATGGCATTTGTCACACAACAGACAGACCTGCCATTTACCTGTTCATTCAGCGTCATCCATGCAGCCATGCTACATTGCTGTGCTGTACCATCACACAGGGTGAGGATGCCATCATTCACATTGATGCTCAATTTTGTCCTCCCGTTGATGCGGCAGTCGGCACTGAATCTAGTTCGTTTGTAGCCAGCCCACTGATTGTAGTTTACAAGTCATCTGGCACATTAGGTGCACCACATATGACACTGGTTTTGTACCCAGTTGCCCACTTTTTACGTGTGGTTGTCACAAATGTGTCCCCTGTTTACAAAACCCCTTATCTTTGGGCGGTGGTGCAGGCGAGTTTGTCCACATTTGTGTTGCCGCACCACCACCACACATCGTTTGGGCATGGTACTGGGGCGGAGTGCAGGGGGATGCACAGTCTGCAGGTGTGACTGCTTTGCAACCACCTGCTACATGGGCACAGGGTGTGTATTCCTAGGTGTTTTGCAGGTTTTGGCGGGTTACTGCTGGTAGTGTGCTAGTTGCACTCTGATTCAGGGACATACACATAGGGCTACAGCTGTGTGTGGCACTGCACTCCACCATCTGGACCCTTTGCAGTGTTCCTGCTTATTATGCTGTTGAGCTGTGGGGCAGTGTTTGCAGAGTACCACTTTATTAGCACAGTACCACTTTATGTACTAGCTGTGTCTTACGCAGTTGGTTGCTGGGGAGGGGCAGCACTATCCTATCCATTGGTGTCACTGGCTACACACTGTGACCACTGTGCAGATGTATCTCTGTTAATACAGTCACATCCACACACGCAGCTACCTGCACTGTCCAGCACTGCGGGTTGTGTCACAGGGGACATACCCAGGTGTACTGCTTTGACACAGCGGACACACAGACATATAGTGCAGTTGTGGGTGTCCTGCCTGTGTGCGTTGTGCATGTGTGGGTTTTCACACACCTGTTCTGTACATATCCTATGCTTCCACACTGCAATACCCTGTTGTCAGTGTCTGCAGTGTGATGGCAACACTATGTGTGTTGCTGGCAGCATTTGGGTGCAGTGTACACAGGGGTGGGGTGGCCTTGGGGTGTTGTGCACTGACTGCGACCTTCCTCAGCTACTGGTCGTGTTGGTCCATGTCTTGTACTGTGGCTGTGCACAGGTGTGTATCCTTGCATGTCTGTACTGTGGGCTGTACTCTGCTTCCACAACAGTACTGTTTGCTCAGTGTCCATAGTGGGGTGCCAGGTTGTGGACTGCTGCTGGTTGTCAGCGTGAGTGCGGCTCACACATGGGTGTGCACTGTTCTGGATGTGTGGGAGTGGGCATGATGTCTGAGGTATTGCTGATGCGATGCCCATGTTTCCTTCCACTGCTGGGGTATACTGGGGCTTTCCTACACTGCCCCTTTGTAATTCTTCTGTGTTTCCAGAATGACACACCCTGTTGCTCTTGTGTCTGCTGTGGTGTGCTGGCTGTTTCTGTGGTTCTGTCACTTGTCCGTGCTTCATTCTGGCAGCTAACTGGGTGCGGGTGTGCTGGTGGATGAATGTTTCACCCCCTTTCTGGGCAACTGCCCAGATATGTTTCTTGCACTGTCAGTGTGTGACTGGCCTTTTGTGGTGTGCCTGTCAGTGGGGCTCCTGTAGCTCTCTACTGCACTACGGTTCTGCTTGTGTATCCAGTGGGGTTGTGACACTTTGGAGTTTCCTGTCAGGCTGCAGCATTTTGGGTCTGGCGGCGCATGACTGCTGTGTGCTGTGACCGGGTCTGCCGTCACTGTGACTACACAGTTGCTCAGCAACAGTGCTGGGTATGCTGTCCCTTTTATTCCTTTGGCTATCTGTCCTTTTCCGCTGACGTCACCTTGTATATTGATTTACTGACATCTTTGCAGTGCTCTCGTGGGATTTGCGGTCGTTCCAGCTGACATCCCATTTTTGTGACTGGCGGTCAGGTATGGGCAGTTGTTATCCATATTTACAGTCCTTCTATGGTGCTTTGGTTGCAGGACACTACGTGGTTTGTTTCTGCTGGCATCAGGGTCTACTGCTGTGGGGGCCATCATCTACATTGCAGGTAGGAGCTACTCTTTAAGGGTGAATGTTACAATATAAGCACTTTACTAAGAAAATGTCAAGTATGAAGAAAACAACAAAAGTATAAAATAAAGGGAATATTGCAACAGATTTGTGCCACAGAATTGTAGTAGAAATAACAAATCCACTGTCACAGAAGTTCTGTGGCAAATGGAACCCTGCTGCAGAACTTTGCTCCAAAGTGGCGCAGAAAAATCAGGGTCTTGCTAATAGAGCTAGCATTGCACAACACCATGCGAGTCAGATGAGATACCAGGACAATACAGAGCTACAACCACGTAGTACACCACTAGTAGGGTTCTTGTGGAAGGGCAAGCTTGGGGCCCTCTCCCCTCTACCCTCTTCCAGCATGACTGCCCCCCCATTGATCATGCGCCCATTGACCAGGCCATGTTTCTTTTATAAAGGGCTTCAACAACATTTATAATATTGTTGTACCAGTGAGAAGATAAAATTTGGGGTCAAGTAATGGCTGGCTACAGGATTCCCCGCCCAGATGAAGGAAAGGGACAACCTCTGGGAAAAGCTATCCTCTCGCAACAAACACAACTCCAGTGCTATAGAGTGAGAACTATCAACCAACCTTGTCCACCAAGTGTCAACTTCCTCAAGGAGCAGTTAATAAAACTTGGGGCATGGAAGGTTTTTGGGAGAACATCAAAACCTTATTGGAAGGATGAGAAGAAGATCCCCACATTCAACATCAATAACGCCATGATTACTGACCCACAGCACACAGGATTCTCAACACAGTTCGACCTGACGGAGTGCTACCCCTGAATACCTGCACCCCTGCTGGGGGAACAAAACTGTGATGCCCTGGCACCAAACCCCTGTTTTCACTTCAAAAAAGTGTCAGTGAAGGAGGCTTACAAGCACACAAAAATACTAGGCAAGACCAGAATGGGGGTGATGGAGTCGATGAACCCTATCCCTAACACTGATGCCAGTTACAAACCATTTAAATCGTTGGTTTTGCACAATTCCCAGGATCTGGAAACAGCTGTCGTGACAACAGCACACAAGAACGGTGATATGACATACCACCAATTATAAGCAACATCCATCCTCTCTCCTTTATCTAAAGCCCTGAAAAGATTTTGTCCACCCAACTGACAGATTACCCAACAAATACAACCTATTATGTCCAAACTTAATATGGTTTTAGGCAGACTTAGTACTCACTGCCTTGTTGACTACACTGACTACTTGGTAGTAAGGCATTAGATGAAGGAAACTGGTGGGGCCACCTCATAGACCTCACCAAAGCCTCTTACACTGTCGGCTAATTCTCTCCTGACTAACAACAGAACCTGGGGTTGCAACACTGCTGTCTGCTGGTTCAAGGACTACCAACACACAGAAGCCAACATGTAAAATTGGCGAGTATTAGCTCAAAGAGGATCTTTAGTCCCACAGGTCAATACCGCCCTTACTATTCAGTCTCTTCCTAAATAATCTCCTGAAGCTCAGACACTAAACTGATACTTATGCAGAAGACGCTGTACTTCTCACCAGCAGTTCATCAATAGTCGCCCTCCCCGAGCTGCAGGCATCCTTTCATGCTGGATGATGGTTCATAGCTATAAATTTCATTAAACTACAAAAATAGCAGTGTTGTCAGCAGCCAGCCTTAGACAAAAAGCTCCTCCTTCACCATCTCCAATAAAGTCAGTGAGCCACTAGAACAAGTTCACTCTTGGTACCTGTGGTCACCATTGATGACTCCCTCAATTTCACCCAACACAACATAGTGGTAAAGTAGAACACCAAGTTGGTGCACGAGCAGGCATAAAAAGATCTCATTCCAGAGGCTCCATCTCAAGTCTCCAGCTCCATCCTTTCTCCACGATAATGGCATGAAGACACTGCACAAAAAGGATTCACATTGCCCCTCACTGCTGTAGGCTCACAATGGTTGCAGATCGAATACCCACACCCGCCTCCTATATGAGCAGACCAGTTATGCCACTAAGAATGGATTATATTCCAAACATGTTTTGGAAAGGCACGATGGATAACCTCCCTTGCATTGTTGGATTCATACCAAGTGCTACCAGTTATACCACCAGAGGCAGGATGAGGGGCCATCAACACCTTTCCATCTAACTGTGCAGGGACAGTGTGCCAGCTATAGGGCCCCCCAATGGCTCAAGGAATCCCAGTACATTCCAACCCCAATGCATCTTGTAATTCAAAATGGCTAAGGCAACACATTTTACTAAGACAGTTTGGATGCCACTAGGACTCGAACACCCATAATGTCCACCACCCATACCTTCCCCTCCTTTCCCCCACTTCCCTTGCCTATCCCATTCTCCTCTCCCTGTCTTTTCCCACTGGATGAACTTTGTCATCAACCTACCACCACTACCTCCCAACCTCCTAGATGTGCCACTTTTGGCCAACCACCCCCTGGTCCCTCCTCCTCACCGATTCTCGGATTTCAGACTAGGTGTCATACCCTTTATCTCCTCGCTATATACAAACACTGTCCTTACCCAAGTTGAATGCTTTGATGCTGTACATCACCACTGGTACTTATGAATGACATTGTAACCTATTGTACTGTATCAGCTACCCACCATTCGGTATTGTATATAAACTGTTTGTTATTGTCATTGTCGTCTGATGTGAACCTTGTAAAAGAGCCTGAGCTCAAAGGTATGATCTGAACTCTCAATAAAAATATGATGGCACCCAATATCATGCCATCACAGACTACATGATATGGTAGTAAATGCACAATGCTGAACTGTGAAGCCACCACCTATTGGCCTATTGAATGTGTACATGGCCCAGGTCGCATAAAGGATTCGGAACCTGTCGCTTGCAGTCGCTCTGTGGGCACCTGTTGCTGAATATCTATGCCTGACATGAATGATAGGTACAATATGGTTGTCATGTGGTGGGTGACACTGAACCACAGTGATATCGCATAACAGGACTGGTTGACAGTGAAGCATGCAATCCTGGCACCACAGTCACTATCATTAGCCTACCATGCCTCTACTGGTGCCAGGTGTGTCACTTGCCAGCAGACCTCACAGGTTTACATGGGTATCACACCCCACTACAGACATGGATAGCAGAGATGTTATGTCGCACATGTGCGAATAGTGTTCCAGCACGGTGTCAGACATCATAGGTGTGCGTTCTGTCATGGCACATCGTCACCCAGATACCGACACCAGGACTGGATGTTACTATCAGCCATGACCTCACAGCACAGTACCACATGTAAGCCAGGAGACACTGTCCTGTGTGTTGCATTGCCTATGATATCTGCGGGTACCATGGTGATACATTGGCACTGATGGTGTCTATGATGCATGCTAATTACAAATGTATGCCCACATAGGCAACATGATGGTTGATGGTGTTGTACCAAACAAACCAGTTAGCAATCCAGACCTGAACATTGCCCAGCTAACTCCCAGCCCTACATATGGTGTTTCTTACTATGTGAACAATGCATCTGTGTGAGCACTGTCCCCAATGTGTTGCTAGCTCGCAGATGTCCATCCACCCCCACCAGTCAGATACTTATGTTTCACACACAGTGTTCTTGGAACACATATCCCTAATTATGACAATCTCACACTATGTGCAGTGGTGGTGTTCACTGTATAGCTGTTGCTGCGAATAGGGGTTGCAGTTACACCTTGTGGATGTAGGTGAACATGATTTCCTGACATGCTGGTACATTGCCGATGCAGGAACTAATACGTTCCTAATGGATCACTAGCAATTATACTGATGAGGTTTACCACCCATCAACTGTCTCATACAGGGACACAATGTGACATTAGGCATTATAATAATCAGGGGGCCGTGCCATGTGCAGGTTTCATGTGTAACTGTCCCACAGTACACTGTGTGTGTGCACTACGGCAGTCACGCCCACGATGACTGTGGCATGCGAGCATCACAACCACTGCCATTAGGGATGTCATTGATGTCCTCATGTGTGATATCAGAACACTCAGGTATGCACTGACAGTGACGGTGTAGCACACCACATGTGCCCAAACACTTGACCGACTGCATGGCTGCATGTTGATGAGTATGCTTACCGTGTACACATCCCATGTTAGAGAAGGGGTTTGGGACATAGTGTAGTATGAGGCTGTGGAATGCTTCATGTGATGATGTCTGATACAGACTAGACATTCTCATTATGTTCTTGAGTAACACTTTGGAGTTCAGGATTGATCCAGTTTCACAGATGCTTACAATCTGTATGGGAAGGGAAGGCAGAAATGTCACAGCAGTTGTCCTGACCATCCCAATGTGGTTTATGTCACAACATTGGTCCACAGGCACAGTGGTGCAGCATCTTATACACACTGTGACCCATTGTACACTAGACACTGTGGCATGCATCCGGGTTCGCATGTATGGCTTGTATGTGACTGCGGCTATGATGTCCTTGACATGTTGTTGATAGTGTTGCGCATGGTGATGTCGCATATAGTCAGAGTGCCAAAGTTGTAAAACCTCACCAGAACAGGGCCAATAGTCACTAAGTGCAACCCAGTGCATGCTGGATGCACTGGATCATGCTATCTGTAGCCCACCTTGGCCATTCCACCAGCCACATGCCCATATCATACCTGTCCTACTACGATATATACACACACACACACATACACACACACACACTATCAATGTCATGCAACCACCTCTGTGAGCACACACACCACATGTGGACTGCACATAAGACCTCAGTCATGAACTGTTATACACCAGACATGTGACAATGACCAGGATATTGCATATGGCTGGACATATGGTGGACATGGACAATGTGTGTTTTGTAATGGTATGGCAGTGTGGACGGTGTCACCATGCATGTTGTTGCGAACATGCTCATACTCTATGATGTACATGACACTGTCACCATGTCTACAGTGCTCCCGCCTGTAGGTGTAAGCATTGCAGATCAGGGTGCAACAGTATTATTGGCGTGACAGCACACACGCAGCCACCTGATGCGTAACCGCACGCAATCCATGGTGATCACCCATCGTCAGCAATCGACTGTACACATGTTGGGACACATGCCACACACAATCCACCCTGCCAACACACACACAGTACCCAGTGTTCAGTGCCAGGTTATGTAATACGTACAAACCCATCATGTGGCTACCAGTCCACTCCAATCATTCATCAATGACCAGATTGATTGTGTCCCGATGACGTATGGCTTGGTGTAGTGGTTGTCCACAAGACCACCATTGATTGTTGTCGTTGCACAACACTGTGGTGGCCTGCCAGGTAACTACTGTGGTAGCCACCCTGTCCCCGCTTGTCTGTGGAGGACCATGTTCACATTGTTGGTAACATGGAATGAAGGTTATGGCCATGTTGATATGGTATCACTGACTGCTATTTGGCAACAATCAGTTCATTGTCCCCTTGCTCATTCGGCCACTGCAAACCAGTAGAGGATTTATGATAGATTGCTCACTGGGCATGTTGAGCAGTCCTTCTGATGCAGAGTCATCTTCTCACACCTGCAGAAGGGCAGAGTGGGTTGACAGTGTTTATGAAGTAACATGTTGACAAGATGTGACTATGCAGCCCACACATCTGATATTGGTGGCATGGAAGGACTGTGTAGCACCTTGGCTATGTGCCAGATGTCGCGTTAATGGGATGTGTCGCTTGTGTTCACGTATCCATTTCTGGTTCTGACGATGGCGTCTGTGATCATCACATCAATGTGCAGTTTGTTCGCCCCAGGTATGACACCACCATTCTGACCTCAGCACATATTATGTGCTATTCTTTCACTTCATTACACTGCACAACACACTGTACATGTCAAATGGTGTTGCTGGTAAGGACATTATCCACTTGACATAATTAGTTGTACATATGGTGGTCTGTGCTAGTGTGTGGTGTGTGATGAGGTGCCCAAGGACCAGAGGGTGTACCAACCGCTATGTGATGTAGACATGGCAATGCTGGACATGACATGGGACTGCCACTTGTTCCCTGGCATTATGCTGTTGCATGTCCACAGCTCATAGGCATACATGCCGTGGCACACAGCTATGGACTGCATACACATTCCCCATATATGGTGCGTGACTATGTGCACAGGATGTCAACATTACTGTATGTTGGTACGTACCTGCTGCTTTTGTGGTGCAATAGATAGACAAGCTAACAATGCATACCCACTGCGTGGCAACTGCCATGGGTACGGATCCAGGCTGATGGGGATGACATGCTGTTACTGCAATCAATGACACTGTGGTGAAAATGCCATACATGTCAACCAGATGACACAGGTGTGGCTGCATTCAGTACTGTAGGCACTTTGTCGGATGACAGTCTGTTCACATGAGTGATGTGCACATTGGATGCATTGCGATCGTGGGTTCCCATTCAGGTGGTGTTATGTGTGATGCGTGTAGCACATCATGCTGTCAAATGACTGCATTGATACACCTTACTTGCCTGTATTGTAGGTCATGGATATCATGATCTCAGTGCCAGATGAACTGACCTTCATTGTCGCTTCTGTGACAACAGGTACTGTTGTGATGCAAGTCATGCAAGTGAGTCACTGAGGCCATCCTCAGTGCTGTGGGTGCATGGGTTTCATGCCATCCATCCATGGGATATAATGAAACATCTTCAAGGAAGACTGTGGACATGGACTGGCATCCAGAACAGGGCATGTGAGGTTCCTCCAGTGTCCTGACATCTCAGCACAGCACATCTAGTTGTTCACTGTTCAGCCTCTGATTGTGCAACACCTACACAGATGCTACCCTGACATGTCATCTGACTGAAATATCCTGAATGATCTGAATATCCAGAACCTTCTTTAGTCTCTGCTTTATGACCATGAATGCACCATACTTTGCACTGTGGCCAGGGCTATCTGATTGGCCATCCCCTGCCAGTTCCAGGCCTCTGTCCATGTCCCTGAGTGTTGTGATCATCTCCTGTTGTTGGCTCTTCCAAACTGTGTACACGGTGGGCTCAAGGTACGTCCTTTGACATTTGAAATATGTGCCAATGGCAATCGTGGGCACATTGAGGAAGTTGAATAACCTAATGATCTTACTTGGCATTTGCCCAGAAAATAGGATGGCTGCAGAAAACAACAGGTTTCCAGCAGGCATTTGTCAGATGTACAGCTGGCTGGACAGGGTGTGTGTCCCTGTCTACAGTCTGCACACTGCTGGCTCACTGTGATTGCTGTTCCACAATTGTATGATATATGTCCTACTGTTGTTAATAGGCACACATGACTTCGTTGTGAACAGTTTCGGGAGTTGGGACTCGCTACACCAAGAACTTTGGCTCATCATATGTCGGCAATGTCTCATCTGTGCCATGTTCATTAGTGCTGCAGATGAAAGAAACATTGTCAGAGTACATGAACATGTTGCAGCATTATAGCTTGTACCATGCCGACTCCACTGGGTGCCTGTGGCATGCAGCTATCTACCACCGACTATCCCACAAACCAGGCCACAGAATACACGCATCAGAGGGGAATGGCAGGTTGCTGGCGACTGCACAAGGGTATCACATGATGACGTACCAGCAACACTGCCGGGTCCACTGTTATGTGTCTTGGGGCTGCATATAATCACTCTGACTTAGTTGGTATCACCAGTATCTACTGGCTTGATTCATATGTATGGTTGTTGTGTGGTCAATCAGGCATGTCCTGGCCATTGTGATCCCTGCTGCGTGTCTTGTTCTGTATGTCTGTGTCCCATGCATCACTATTTGACATTCCATGTCACCCCTACTGTACTCTGCTGACATGGCACCTTTGCAAGGGAGTCCCTGACTCACAGGTGTACAGTCCAAACATGGATGGGTATAACATAGTACTACAATATGATAATCCAGTACATGACGTACCTCCAAAGGTAGTAGCATGGACACAGCAGTCCAACTGTACAGTGTAGTTTTTATCTGGGTGTGGGTGACTAGCAGCCAACACAAACCGCCTCCTGTGACACAGGTGTTGCCTGTCATGGCACACAGATGTGTCACATACACAGCAGAGACCTCGTTGCGGTATAGTGATGTCACACATGTAGCACCATCTGTCACAACATGATCCGCATGATGTTTCCAACATGTACACTACATGGTTCAGCTATGCTACGACCACCAGTTATGGACGATGACATGTGAAGCTTTTGTACATGGCCATGCACTGCATGCCCACAGCCTTTTGTGTGCAAACACTGGGCAGGATGGTACTGCATTGTGATTCATGTACTGCCAGTGGTGCTGCACTCACCAATGGGCAGGCCAGGGTGCATATTGATTGTGCAGCATGGGTACGGGTGATCAGACGGCAATGCAGGCCAGGTTGACAGACACATTGCATCCACAGGTACACTTCTTCATCCAAGGACCTCCCTACCATGGCACTGCTTACATGGTCTGTGTGTCTGCATACCACAGTGGCTGTGGGTCTCATGGGTGCCAGTGCTCCAGGGTACAGCTATGGAGGCATGTCATGGGATGTTTCTGACATGGTTCACTTTGCAAACTCTGGATATCTTCATCCCACACCATGGCTACAGCTAGTATACAACCTGGCACAAACAGGTGATATCACCTGTGGTGTGCAATGACATCACTGCATCACATACAGATGCCTGCTCTGGCTGTACCCTAATAGAGGATGGTGACATTGTTACATTGCCAGGATCAGCAGCAATGGTCACTGGTAACATGTCATTTTATGTGTCACCATTACAGGGATGGCTACATGGTGTAATGATAGGCAGTGGCACATGACAGTGTCTGCATTCCCATGTGTGTCCAGAGATATAGGCCAATGACTGCCTACTACATGCAGGTGCTGATGTACTACCATTGGAGTGTGTGTCCACATATCACCAGGCATGCAGTGCAGCAGGCTGCAATGTCACATGCACCGTTTGTTGGTGGTATGGCAACACACATGCTACCATTGACATTGGGCCACTTGCTTGCTGCTCTGTTGTGACTGTGCACTGTGCATCCTGCTGTGTGC
This sequence comes from Neoceratodus forsteri, assembly GCA_016271365.2. Lineage (NCBI taxonomy): Eukaryota > Metazoa > Chordata > Ceratodontiformes > Ceratodontidae > Neoceratodus > Neoceratodus forsteri. The sequence continues at coordinate 98,504,333 of CM028130.1, forward strand.
ACCTTGCACTGTGCTGCAGATGTTTCCTGGCATACATATCCATAACACACATCACCTGCACATGCATTTGTCCTCTGTGTGATGGATCACCACATATGCAACTCAGGATGGGGAAGTCCATGACCCAGTACATCACTGCTGTGCACACTTGAGGTGTGCCCGAACATGTTCTTGGCATGGTTCAACTCTGCTGGTCTCCATAGGATACAACAGTGACAGCTGCACTAGTCCCACACATTGTATGTGTATGTGGGATGCTGTATTGGGTGCATGTGTCATGTAATCAGTACATGGTCATCAGGGCAAGGGACACACAGCTTGCTGCACACAGGTGACACGTACATAGACAGACCATGCCCACTACATACTTTGCCCGCTGTTCCAGACACCATAACACGGCATTGTGTTGTCTCTGCGATGGTCTGACCATCCCAACAGTTGCTTATCGGTTGACATTCACAGTGTGTGATGGTGGTGACTGGGGGCACTTTGGCTACACAGCATGTGTATGGACAACACAGATGTCCTCTGTGTGACATGCCATTGTACACTGGCTGTGTGTTGTTTTCCCCAAACACCAGTGCTCCAGTGCCATGTGGTACCTAATCCTCCTGCACCAGTCATGCTATTCTCCTTTTTGTGATATTATGTTGTCTTCACCCTGATTCATGTCCTTTGTTGCTACTGCATCACCCTACATGCTACATATGCTACCTTCATTCCACAGTACCATCATCATACAGGCTGGCAACAGTATACATAGTTATGATGGCAACATGTGCCAGATTCAGGTCTTTCTATCTTTGTGTGTAGTATGTGCATTACTGATGATGTCATCCTACAGGCAGGACCCAGTGGCTTGCCATTCCTCTCTGGTATGGTGCAGAGTGCACACTGGCAGTGTCAGCATTTGTCCTGTCCATGTCAGTGCTGATAACCCATCCCACTATGACTGTCAACACACCTATATCTGTGGTCACCAATTCCATCCTCTGTGTCAGTGTGGTCATCAGTGGCATCACTGGGAATGTACTCTGGATCCGCCTTATCAATGCCATTGTCGATGTCCCTGTCACTGTCAACACTGCTGATTCCAGGACTGTCTATTATTGCTCCCCCATCCCCAATTATGCCTGTGAGTGTGCCACCAATCAGGTTGCAGGTGATAGCCTTGTCGTCCATGTGTTTCTTTTCACCTGGACACCTGGATGATGCAAATGTAGCAGTATGTGTTAGATGACCACTGACAACATGGCACTGTACAACATGAATGAATGGCTGTATACTACTGTTGTACCTCTCTGAACATCCCCCTTCTGGAGGGGTATGGGTCGTTATGTCTGTTGTGTCACATGTCATTTGTGTACAACAGGTCTGTACACTACATGTACACTGCAGCTGTGGACCGATTCGTACACATGGTGTTACGGAGGCTATTATGCATTCCCATATGTTGCGTGGGTCGCTGTGTCATTCTATATACACTATTGTCCATTACCATGTTCCTCACCTGACACAGACTGTATACAGTGCCCATAATTGGGGAGGCACGCATGGACTCTGTCCCTAGGCCACCAGTACTGCCTATACTGTGGCTGCAAATTGCACCCATGTACCTAGTGGTTAGGTGACACATGCACAGGTCATATACACGATGTGACTTGCATGTGTCCAATGTTTTTGTTGGTTGTATATGCGCACTGCAGGGCAATGTGTGGCATGAGTACATAGGGGTGGTGTGTTGGGGACATTGCTGCATTATGTATCATACCTGTGGGCAGGGCTGTCTGTTGGTCACCATGTGACCATGGTAGGCTCACTCCTGCTCAGAGGGTTGTTGCCATGTCAGTGTGTGACATTGTATAGACCAGCCATGTGTTCCTGCACATTGTGTATCGTTGTTGTGCATGCAACAATATCAGCTGGTGTTTAGCGGTAATCCTATAGGCAGGGCCTGTTTCCAGCACACATGTGTACTGCAGGTTGGGACACGTGGCACACCTGTCGCCATGCTTTGGCATGGTATTGACAGACATCAGAGTGGTTTGCCCATTGCATTAGTTGGTACGTCAACAAGTAGTCCTCACCAATGCTGGTTTTACTTTGTGTGCTGGAGTGCTGCTGTTCAATGGGACGGCATGACTGTTGTGTGGCTCTACACATGTCATGTCCAGCATATTGTGACTACATCTATACATCATTGCCATTTCTGTGCTGGAACACCATGTGGCACTGTGGGTTATTACTCCTGCAGCTCTATGTGACTGTGGATCATTTCCCCATGGTGACATTTGCTCACAGTTATGGAGTGTTGACAGGTGTGTTTACATGTTGGTAATGGTTGGGACACCAGGAGGCAGTCATGCATGACAAGATTCACCATCTCACCATGTTCAACATGCTCTTCTCACCTTTCACCATCACAGTAGCAATACCTGGTGTCACGTGTCATTACACATGCAAGGCCAGTGGTGGACTGAGGGTGACCAAGTTTGTGGTACAATTTCATTGTGCTGTACGTGTGTGTTTGATGTTTCAGAGTGTGGGACCAGTGCAGGGGTGCTGATCATTTGCATGCCAGTTCTCTCCAACAGACACATGCTGCTGTACTGCACATGGTGGTGGTAACAGGCAATATATATGACCGATACATGCTTGATGGTCTATGTTGTGAGGTCATGCAGTGATAGTGCCAGTGTGTAAGCATGTCGTGTGTTTGCAATATGCAACTTGGGCAGGTGATCTAGCAACATAGTCCTGGGTGACATACGACTGTGTTGGTTGTACCCACCAGTATACAGTGCCCATTGCAACTGCAGACATATCCATCATGTGATGTTTCAGAGTTGACATGTGAATGTGTACGTTGCTTTGGGGGACCTAGGTGACCTAGGTTACTTAGCCACACATCTGACTATTGGTGTTCAGGACTGACACTTGTGTTCCCTGCATATGCCCCACAGGTATGGATGCTGGCCTTTTGCATGTGTACACAGACCGGTGGCATTTGGTGTTTTGTGGACTGTTTGTTGATTTGTTGTTGTGTGTGTTTGTTGCAGCACTGTTCTGATGTCAGGCTGGCCCAGGGAGGCATTGTGGTTCTGTGTTCAGTTGCTTGCCCACGTGGCATGTAGGATATGTGTGCGTGACCACGCCGTCATGGCTAACTGTCCATTGATATGATGTGTCCACGTTGCAGTCTGTGTGTTGTTGTGCCATTGTTGGGTCTGCATGGCATGTGCTGACCCAAAGTATTGCGTCGTGTTCAGGAGGATATTGACTGTACATCGGTGTCTCTCCTGTTATACAGTGCTACAGAGACACCTTTCTCTAGGGAGTGTGTTGTTACATGTGTGGATGTTGCACCCCTGACATTACTGCCAGATGTGCCATGTGACTGAGGGTGGACTGCCTGGGCCACTTGTGTGTCACCCCCACACTGGTGTGCAGTGTGGCAGTGTACTGTGCAACACATGACTGCTCAGCAGTGAGATGTTGACAGGTCAGTCCAATGGTGACTGACTGTAGTACAGTGTTCCTGGCATGCCCACATTCATGTCTGCACATGTACATATCTGTACCTGCTCATGGAGGATGGTACAGATGGTTTGTTGTTTATTGTTTATTTAGATCTAAGATTACAATTACCTTTGAGCCAAAGCGTTTTTTACAAAGGTTCCACGCCAGGAGAGTACATACATGTTAAACAAGGGCATACAACATTAAAGAGAACATACAACCATATTCATCAGTTCAGGTACGGCATCATGGTAAATAGGATACATGAATAACACTACAAAGAATCATTTCAGAAACCTAGAAGAAATCAGGGAGGAAGGGTGAGAGGATAGGGAGATGGCAGCTGAAAAGAGACTAGAGCAGTTCATGGCATTATCAAAGAACATCAGAGGGGTGGTTCATCTCCAATGGGGAAGAGTAAGGGTGGAAGTCACATGAGCTGGAGGCCATGAGATGATGATGGAGGCTTGATTTGAATATGCCCAGTGAGGAGGTGGAGGTGATGGAGGTGCTGAGGCATTCACCCAACTGGGTGCATGGTGTGAAAGGATCTTTGGCCCAGAGTGGTGCGGCATCAGGGGCCTGTAGAAGATGACGTTCATACCCTCTGGTGTTATGAGGATTAGTGTTTGGTACAGGAGGGCTTGGACACTAGGTGGAGTAAGGCCCAAGTAGTTTTGTTCACCATCTGCTATGGTAAGGTACTTTATACGGTTAGCGAGTTGAAGCCTATCCTGTTTGAATGTAAAGCTCACATGCATGTGTGAGTCAATTGGATCCAGTAAGCAGTCACAGGCCTTGTTTAGGGGGTGGTTTGCATCTGAAGGCGTGTAGAGGCAGAGCCATAGATTATGAAGGCTTAGTCTATGACGGAGACCACAGAACTCTGGCTAGCAATCTTCAGTGCTGCCTGCATAAGATGCTGTCTGTTTCAGTAGAGAATTCCAATGCGTGGAGTTTACCACTCTGGCAACACTATCAATGTGAATCCCATAAGATAGGCAAGGGTCAAGTGAGACTCCAAGGTATTTAAAAGATGACACTTGTTTGAGGGTGTTACCAGCACTTGTACTGATATCAAGGGGTATCGCCTGTGTTTGTTTAGTAGCTGCAGAAAGCATAGATTTAGTCTTTTGTGGTTTAGAACCATTTTATATTTTCTAACTAGTTTTCAACAGTGGAGAAAGCAATCTTAGGTTGTGAAGTAATGGTTATGAGTCCTTATGGGGGTGAGAAGCACAGCATCATCGGCATTCAGGATAATTTGTTCTGGGCAGGATAGTGGAAGGGAGTTCAGTAAAGGCTGAAAGTAGTGGGCCCAGTATGGATCCCTGAGGGATGCCTGAGCGAACAGGTTTGGAGTCAAAGAGTACTCTGAGATTTTTACTCTTTGTGAGTGCTGGTCCAGGTAGCTGTTAAACCATGCAGTGGAGTCCTGGTAAAGCCTGGCATTCAGCAGCTGTTTGGTAAGCAGGCCATGGTGAACAGTGTCAAATGTCTTAGTCAAATCGATGAATACTGCTCCAGTTAGATGGCCTTTGTCCAACGAGTTGTGAAGGACTCCAGTGAATTCCAGGAGGGCTGTTGATGTGGTGTGCCTTGCCTGAACCCATGTTGCTGTGCACATGGGATGTTATATTTGTCCAGGTAGTCTGTAAGCTGGTCAGCAACAATGCACTCAAGGGCCTTGGAGGGGGTAATATAGAGATTGGCCAGTAGTTCTCCTGTATGGACTTGTTGCCGCTTTTTAAATACCGGAGTGACAATAGCAGATTTCTATTTGTTTGAAACTGACTGAGGCTGAGGGAGAGGTTGAAGATTCTGGTAAGCGGGTGCAATACCTCTTCAAGGGTGAGGGATAGCAGTTTAAGGTCCAGTGAATCACCACTGGCTCTGGACTTGGAGATAGCCTTTATTATGTGTTTGCGGACATCATTTGCCTTGACTTTTTTGAAATGGAGCGGCAGATGATTTGAGGTGATGAGTGAATTTGGAGCAGGGAGTCAGTTTGGAGAAAAGTCCAGGGGAGAACAGCACTAAGGTCAGTGAAGGCTGCATTGAAAGTATTGGCAATGACCTTCGGTCAAGTGTGGTGGCTCCATCAACCATCAGTAGGGTTGGGGAAGATTTGGACTGCTTCCTGTGACTTCCTAATATTGTCCCAAAAGCTTTCCCATCTCCCCAGGTGTTGGTGAGGGCTTCCTGTAGTAGGTACTCTTGTCCTATTGCATTTGTTTTGTGCAGTTGTTGTGAGTCTGTTTGTAGTTTTGAATGTCCAGTTGAGCACCTGTGGCTAGCTATTGCCCAGAGGTGGTCCTTTGATTTTACTTGAGCCAGTAGCTCAGCCATGAGCCAGGGATTGGATAATGCCTTGACTTTGTGCTTTTGTTCTGGGGCATAGGGGTCAAAGGCAGCATTGAATGTGGTGATGAAATAATTAAGGGCCGGTCAACATCCAGTGCACTGTATATGGGAGACCAGTCTTGCCGACTAAGACAGGATTTGAGATGGGTCATTTGGCCATGGGGTAGGATTCTGCTGATAATGGTTTTAGGAGGAGGCTTCTGAAACTTATTTGACCAGTTGCAGATGACAGGAAATAGTCGCTGGGGAATCAGGAGAACACTTGTGTTGTTGATACGGTGGTGGCTGTATGTTGTGTGGGGGAGGGCTTTCACTTTGTTGCATTTATTGGGATGGCCTCCATAACAGTGCACATTATCTATGTGCCATGTGTAATGCTGTGTGCCACACAGCCGTTGTTGACATGGATATGACACATGTACACCTCACATACTTCTCGATGACAGATTTGATAGTACACCATGGCATGCAGTCTGTTTTACTGAGCTGTAGTGGTGGAAGGGTGTGACATGTCCACACACAACACAGTACAGTACATGGCATCATAGCACAAGGACAGTGATATTGTAGCCTGGGGAGTGATGCTGTGGGTGACACACCTGGAACTTCATATGATGCATCTGTCACACACCATTTGGCACCACGACATGACAATTCAGAGGTAATCTGACGGACTGCGCTCGGATATGTGAATGGCATGCCCTTTGTGCTGGGTCCTTGTATGGACACTTGTGTACCCATCTACTCTACTGACAGCTCTGTTCTGTTACCCTTGATATTGTCCCGTACCCTTTTGCATTGTGTGTTGCAGCTTTAGCTGCATTGCCGTCAGCTACCAAATGTTGCACATGCAGTGGTGGGTGCCACATTAGGTTGTCACACTTCATGATGGGAGTGGCATTGCACTGCACCATCATTTGGATGATGTACCAGGGGCCAGTACAGTGGTGGTATAGCCTATTGCCTGGGACACACACACACAGGCATTTGCCATGTGGAGGGTGGGCATATTGTACAGTGGGAACATGTGTCATGGGTGGTGTATTTAGTACAGACTCTGTGTGCCAGGATGTCATTCATCCTCTATCAACTCCTGTGGATGGTAGATATGTGTGACAGTGGTACTGATCTGTCCTCACTGCAGGGCACATCTGTGACGTGTGTTGCACCTGCTACAGTGTGGCATGTTTCACATACCCATTGTCCTCTGTGGCCATATGGCATTACACATGGCTGTACCCTTCAGGACACAGTGTGTACCTGTTCATTGTAGCATTTGCATTCAGGGGTTACATTTGCTGATGTGTGCATTTGTTGCTACTCTGTCATGCATGGTGGTTGTGGTGGGCCATTCTGTGTCCACTGCACTGTGATGCACATCAAATTTACCCATATGGCACTGTCAGTGTGTCAACATGGTCTGCACATCCTGCAGGACACCAATGTTCTCTTTGTGTTGTGCCTTGCCACCACTGGTGACACAATGCATGATGTTGTACATGTGTACCGTAGCTCTGACGGGACAACTACTGTGACCCATGACACGTGTTACCTTTGTGTGATCGATATGTAACTGCCACGGACATACATGATTGACCCCAAAATGGCGGTTCATTACACAGCATTGCTAACACTATGTAGTATGGACTCCAGTGTTACCTTTACTACATCTTGGTGCTCTAACCGGACACTGGTTGCCATGTGTTGTCATCTGTTTGTTGTTGGTGTGGACATCATTGGGTGGTTTGCTGATGTTCGGTGTCAGTATGTTGCCATTGCCACTTATGTCTGGCTCCATGCTGTACTCCAACACACTGGGGGCATCTTGGCTCACAGGCACCTCACACTGCGTAGTCTCACTGTCCTGTGGCGCATGTCAGGGAACAGGGCTGTTCCCATTTACATTGCTCATCACCGTGGATGTGACAGCCATTTGCCCATGCTGATTCCTTTCCTGGTGAGAAAACTGTGGACGGTGAATGTGACATTCTTGTAGGGGCATGCACTGTTATCAACAGTTGACCTGGCATTGGTGTCATTGGAACATTCTGCTGGCACTGTGAGACACACACTGGTATCATCGGAGTGATGGTTGTGACCCTTACTTGTGTTCTGTCTGCTCAGTGTTGGGGACAATAGCAGTGTTGGACCCCTACATCCAACACATAGTGAGTGTTAATCACCACTGCTGCCACACACATTCAGTCATGCAATATTACACAGCGAGCACTACATTATGTGCCTTATGGTGTTGCTGTGAGCTGCACAATGGCATGCCATGGTACTGTGTGTCCTTGGGCAACTAATTTGGCATGGTGTGTGCCATCGACAGCCACTGGCGGTTGCATGGGTGTGTGTAGTGGGTCACATGTGCCATGGACAGACATTACCTACCCCTGCTGTGCAGTGCCCATCTCACAATTTTTTTCTGGCTCCATGTGCATGACACGGGTTCACTTCTTCTTCACAGTCATGTGTGCTTTGCTTGCTATCTGAGGCCAGGGTCCGAGTATGCTGGTACTTATGCACATGCCTTGCGAGCAGTGCATTGTCTAATGCATCTGGCATGCCTTTCACTCTTCTGGGTGACATCTGTCTCACACACACAAACACAACACTACATGGCACATGACTCATGTTTGACCCCTCCTCCCACATACATTCATGTACAGTGTCATGCACATGGCCTCTCACCACGTGACCCCTGTAATTGCTTTGGCAGCACTGTGGTCCTGCAGTGCATGCCACATGTGTTACATAGCAGTCCCGGGGGCATATGCACACTGGCATGGAGACATGTCTGGTGATTCCTACAGTGGTGTCATATCCCTACATCTGCATTGGTCACCCTTCCCCACACACGGACATGTCTAGATCTGTGTCATGTGGTGTCATTTGTCATAACGGATTGTAAAGGCGCGTAACATTCCTGCTGCTGAGTCACACAGTACATACTGTGTCCCAGCCCAGGGGGGCACCGGTCGCCACTGCATCTACAGCTGTTCACGATGCATTGCTGCCCCATGCTAGTGTGGCACACCTGCACCGCACAATAACGCTACTACCATGTGTCATTGGCCTGGGGTACCTTCCCTTCACTGCACTGGTCTGCAGGTCCCATTCATGGACTGACTGTGCCCACATAACATGGTCATTCCAGCAATGGATTGTGTGTGTCATGGCTCACCATGTAGGTGTTAGGACAGTTCATCATGCCATGGTTGTCATCCATTCTCATCACAGTGCTGGCCGACTGGTATGTGGGCTACTGACAATGTTTACTGGGGTATGGATATGCACACTGCTCATTGTTTTGGCTGTGTGTGTGTGTGTGTTCTGCAGTACATGTGTTGCAAGTGTGGAATTGTTGTATGTACAGGCTGTATGTGGTGCACTACATGTGCAACATGGGGGGACACAGCACCCCTGTTGATCATGTGTTACCCTGCCACAGTCATATCCACTGTTATGAGGGGTTGGCGGCTCTCACTACCTTTTGTCTGACCACATGTACACGTTATTGTGGGGTATTGTCTTTCTTATCATGGGTACCATGTGTGTCTGGCATAGCTCACTGTGTAGGGGTGTGGAGCATTACATTTGGTGGGCTGTGATCCCACTGTAGGATCTGCCACACATGTTGTACTGCCAATGTGTGGGATGCTTCACTGGTGACAGGGGGAGTCACTTGCTGCACCCTTTGACCACCAGATACATCGGATCCACACATGGGTTGCTTGCTGTACATAGGCATGATTGACAACTACTGGGGCTACATGATGTTGGTTTGCAACACATGGCACTGTCACCAGGACAGTGCCATTCTGCACTGCCTACTGCATAGTACATATGTCAGGTCACCCATATGCGCTATGTTTCTCCTATCTAGGTACACCTCAACAGCATAGGTCATACCTTGATGACTTCCAGATGGGTACATGTGCATGTACACATGACACTTCCATAGTGTTGCGCACCACACACGAGACCTACATGTTGTGTCTGCCATGTTGTGCACACCTGTCCCTGTCCTGCTTGTGTAGTGGGCTTCATATCAGGACAGTCTTCTATTACTGGGTCTGGTGCTCCGCCACCTGTGGTGTTTTGTGTGTCACATGGAGCATGCCATGACCTGTTGGGTACCTACCTGACGTGTTATGTTCCATGTGGGCCTTTGGACCTGGGATACATTCTTGTGGTTTTTCCATGGCCCATGGTTATTCCCAACATTGTGGCTGCATTCCCTTTGGCCTTCCAGCCATATGTGTGTGTGGCCATGGCTTGCCAGGTACAGTGCTGTACTGCAGGTCGACACCATATCAGCCCAGTGTGGGTCACCGCTGTGCAGTGTTCCAGTGATCAGTGGCATACAGTGCTGGCAACATCCCTGAGACATCCAGCAGGTTGTGACTGTGTCATGGCCACTGTTGTGTCCACTGCTGTCACATCATGTGTATCTGTTGTGGCCTCCATGGTATTGTTGTATGCTCGGTTGTGCATTATGCTCCTGTCAACTACACCATCTGCCTCCACACATTGTGCTACTCCTGTCTGGCCATGGTGTGCCCTTGGGGACTGCTTCTCTATGTTTGCTCAGCATGTCTGTGCATGGCATTTGTCACACAACAGACAGACCTGCCATTTACCTGTTCATTCAGCGTCATCCATGCAGCCATGCTACATTGCTGTGCTGTACCATCACACAGGGTGAGGATGCCATCATTCACATTGATGCTCAATTTTGTCCTCCACGTTGGTACGGCAGTCAGCACTAGATCTAGTTTACGTTTGTAGCCAGCAGCCCACTGATTGTAGTTTACAAAGTCATCTGGCACATTGAAGTGCACACCACATATGACACTGGTTTTTGTACCCAGTTGCCCACTTTTTACGTGAGGTTGTCACAAATGTGTCCCACTGTTTACAAAGCCCCTTATCTTTGGGCCGGTGGTGCAGGCTGAGTTTGTCCACATTTGTGTTGCCGCACCCAACCACCACACATCGTTTGGGCATGGTACTGGGCGGGGTACGGGGGGGATGCACAGTCTGCAGGTGTGACTGCTTTGCAACCACCTGCTACATGGGCACAGGGAGTGTGTATTCCTAGGTGTTTTGCAGGTTTTGCAGGGTTACTGCTGGTAGTGTGCTAGTTGCACTCTGATTCAGGGACATACACATAGGGCTACAGCTGTGTGTGGCACTGCACTCCACCATCTGGACCCTTTGCAGTGTTCCTGCTTATTATGCTGTTGAGCTGTGGGGCAGTGTTTGCAGAGTACCACTTTATTAGCACAGTACCACTTTATGTACTAGCTCGTGTCTTACCGAGTTGGTTGCTGGGGGGAGGGGCAGCACTATCCCTATCCATTGGTGTCACTGGCTCACACACTGTGACCACTGTGCAGATGTATCTCTGTTAATACAGTCACATCCACACCGCAGCTACCTGCACTGTCCAGCACTGCGGGTTGTGTCACAGGGGACATACCCAGGTGTACTGCTTTGACACAGCGGACACACAGACATATAGTGCAGTTGTGGGGTGTCCTGCCTGTGCGTTGTGCATGTGTGGGTTTTCTACACACCTGTTCTGTACATATCCTATGCTTCCACACTGCAATACCCTGTTGTCAGTGTCTGCAGTGTGATGGCAACACTATGTGTGTTGCTGGCAGCATTTGGGTGCAGTGTACACAGGGGTGGGGTGGCCTTGGGGTGTTGTGCACTGACTGCGACCTTCCTCAGCTACTGGTCGTGTTGGTCCATGTCTTGTACTGTGGCTGTGCACAGGTGTGTATCCTTGCATGTCTGTACTGTGGGCTGTACTCTGCTTCCACAACAGTACTGTTTGCTCGATGTCCATAGTGGGGTGCTAGGTTGTGGACTGCTGCTGGTTGTCAGCGTGAGTCACGGCTCACACATGGTGTGCACTGTTCTGGATGTGGGGAGGGCATGATGTCTGAGGTATTGCTGATGCGATGCCCATGTTTCCTTCCACTGCTTGGGGTATACTGGGGCTTTCCTACACTGCCCTTTGTAATTCTTCTGTGTTTCAGAATGACACACCCTGTTGCTCTTGTGTCTGCTGTGGTGTGCTGGCTGTTTCTGTGGTTCTGTCACTTGTCCGTGCTTCATTCTGGCAGCTAACTGGGTGCGGGTGTGCTGGTGGATGAATGTTTCACCCCCTTTCTGGGCAACTGCCCAGATATGTTTCTTGCACTGTCAGTGTGTGACTGGCCTTTGTGGTGTGCCTGTCAGTGGGGCTCCTGTAGCTCTCTACTGCACTCACGGTTCTGCTTTGTATCCAGTGGGGTTGTGACACTTTGGAGTTTCCTGTCAGGCTGCAGCATTTTGGGTCTGGCGGGCGCATGACTGCTGTGTGCTGTGACGGGTCTGCCGTCACTGTGACTACACAGTTGCTCAGCAACAGTGCTGGGTATACTGTCCCTTTTATTCCTTTGGCTATCTGTCCTTTTCGCTGGCGTCACCTTGTATATTGATTTACTGACATCTTTGCAGTGCTCTCGTGGGATTTGCGGTCGTTCCAGCTGACATCCCATTTTTGTGACTGGCGGTCAGGTATGGGCAGTTGTTATCCATATTTACAGTCCTTCTATGGTGCTTTGGTTGCAGGACACTACGTGGTTTGTTTCTGCTGGCATCAGGGGTCTACTGCTGTGGGGGCCATCATCTACATTGCAGGTAGGCAGCTACTCTTTAAAGGTGAATGTTACAATATAAGCACTTTACTAAGAAAATGTCAAGTATGAAGAAAAACAACAAAAAAGTATAAAAATAAAGGGAATATTGCAACAGATTTGTGCCACAGAATTGTGGTAGAAATAACCGTCCACTGTCACAGAAGTTCTGTGGCAAATGGGAACCCTGCTGCAGAACTTTGCTCCAAAGTGGCGCAGAAAAATCGGGGTCTTGCTAATAGAGCTAGCATTGCACAACACCATGCGAGTCAGATGAGATACCAGGACCGACAGAGCTACCAGCCCACTAAAAGTGGAGCCCTTTGGTATGGACACCAAACAAGGCAAACCTCGTTCAGGATTCCATTTCACCCCAGGGCATCTCCTGGTTCTCACTACCTCAATCCGACTGCCCTGCTCCCCCCCCCCAGGTTCAGGACCCGCATCCCTCTGCCTTCCCAACTCCCTGCAGCAGCCATATACCATCGCAGACAATGGGGGGAAGTCAAAAGGATGGAGTCTGTGGAGCTCGGATGAGGAACAGTGCCTAACAGGGAGAGCAGCCTGCCAACACATGCTGACAAAAACCAGAACCCCAGCCTGCATTTACCTCAAAGTAACACTGACACACACCCAAACCACAATACAACTAAAATAATTAAATAAAACCCCTCCACCCCCCACTTAAATAAACTAAAAAATAAATAAAACTCCAACACCACCCCAACCCCAAAAAGTAACCCCTCGAACTACTACTAATACAATCCCCCTCAGTTCAGGATGAAGACAGAAATATACACAGAGAAGCAGATACAATCAATATTCTGGATGCTAATCTGCTATACTGAGGCTCTCACCCCTCAGCAAACAAATATTAAATGTCCATTGGAAAACACCAGTCTCTCACTCCAGCAGCTCTCCAATGTATAACGTTTTGTGCCAAACAAGCTTATAAGAGGGTTCTTTGACCACCTCCAATCCAAAAACTAAAAGACAGAAGTGGAACAGTCAATCCACCATCACTTCGGAATAGTTCTTTATCCACAGTACATGAGTATAGGAGCACATCCCACTGAGAATTTCACCCAAATAAAGTCTCACCAAATGACCATGGCTGGGAAGAGCAACCCCCCTGGGAAACCGTGGCCTCCAAAAGAAAACCCACCAGCCAACAATTAAGGGACACCCTAGGGATCAGATGTCCTACTGTCCTCTAGCCGCAGTTCCCTGGTGCGCTACCAGGGAGGCAACCCAACCCACACCCAACCATCAAGCTAACTCCCAGGGTTAAACCACATCCACGACCCCAGAAGACAGCAGCAGAATCTGCAATGATAAAAGTGGCCAAACTAAAACCCATAGGTGAGGGAAGAAGCTGAAACTGCCCCCGATGGCTAGGGAATTGAGGCCTGATTTCCCCAGCCGTCCTCCAACAGCCACATGGCCAAACCCCTTCACTACTGAAGCCCTTGCCCTCCAGCAAAAGGATCCTGCAGCAAAAGCCCCAGACACCCTAGGCCACAAACAACGCCCCCCCCCCCACACTGAAGAGCTCAATGACCAAAGTCCAGATGTTCACTCAAGGCAAAATGTCAAAGTTCCCAACCAGTTCACATTCTGGGAAAGACAAAGCAGTAACAAAACTGTAGACGCTCACAACCTCAAGTAAACTTCCATTGTAGGTCATATGGGTCCTATCTCCTCGGTGTGAATTCCTTTCCCCGAACAACAGGCTCCTTTAGCGATGTGAAAATGGGCTACAGGAGAACCCCTATGCTCCACCAACTGCCCTTAAAGAAACTGCTTGCAACTGTGAAAACTGCCCAGGCAAAAGCCAGACTAGTCCTAGTCAGACAACTGCAATGGAGGAGATAGGAGCCATGCTAAAGCCAAGGATGTATATGCAGTCTAGTGAGCCAGACCTCCTGTCTGTGGCAGAAAGGAAGTGCAGTTTGACTCAGGGTGATGTTGTTTTACTATGTACAGTAAATCTGCAGGTTGGTGTGCTGCTGCTGGTGCCCCACAAACACACACACATGCAGTGGTTAAAATGGAAATGCTTAAGTGGGGAAATGTTCACCTCTAGAGTTGTAGGTGTGTCATCCTCTGGTGGTAGAATTCTCTTATAACATGCAATGAATGAAGATGATAGACAGGCAGGAATTTTCATGTAGAGTTACAAGGAATGGGGAACTGAGTGTCTGCTCAATTAAACTTGAACACCGTATGCTGCTCTGACACATTCATTCACCAGATGTTGCTGAATAGATATGTAGGTCTATCTATATAGATTTCTGGCTCAAAATACCAGAACACTGCAAAATAAAATAAAACAGAGCTTGTAAAATTTGTCAGTGCTCTTGGGATGGAATTGGGTAGTAGAAAAAGAGGTACAGTACCATGCTAACTGCTGGTAATGAACTACCAGAGAGTATTGTTGTCAATGAAAATAAGGAGATATTTAAAAGAAGGTTGCATAGGTTCCTGATGGAAGGAGGGAAATTAAAATTCTACAGTGACACATAGGAGCTTTTTTTGGGCTAATGTCTTCTTTGCTCCTTCATGCAAAAGTGACAATAGTGACAATTTTTCTTCCACCTCTGATTGCTATGCAAGTGCTACTATGCTATCATACAGAATATAGATTGGGGAAAGATTAATGCTTGGTGATTTGATTGTGATCATCAAGTGTCTTAGCCTTTTTTTTTTGTTTGCAATAAAAAAAGATTTAACTCATTTAGGAGGCTTTCAAGTAAATGTTGCCCTTGAATAGTAACCACCCTCTATTAGAAGCTGCGGCCAAAAAATAACAAAGTCAAGTAGAAGTTGTGGTTTCTAACTGAAGGTACAAAGTTTGCAATTTATCTAGAAGAGTGAAGGGGCAGGACCACAACACATGAGTGACAGGGCAACTATAGAGTTATGACAGTCCTGTGACTCACAAGTGATGATACATTGCCTATTTTGACTTAGGCTATTTTGTATTCAATATTCATTGCAAATAACTTTGTTAATGCACTAGTTAGGGTTAAAGTGAAAAAAGTGTCTGCACCTGTTTTTCTCACACAGGTACACAGTGAATGAGTCAAACTGGATTTGTCATGCTGTAGCGAACTGTTGGACTTCTATTTATACTGGTGTGCTATCTCCCTCAGAGGTGGATATCCTTGTGATATTTCGGACAAGGCTATAGGCTGTCACCTGCAAGAGGAGTAATGGACTAAAGGCCTCCAAATTCGAACTGTGTATGCTGGAGGTAATGAGTATTGTGTCTTGGCCATTACATTGCATATCTACTATGGAGTCAATGATTGTTCTCCTGACACCTTCCACGTCTGTTTTCAACCTAATGAAACTACTGTCATTAACAAATGAGTACAGATGTGCAGAATATAAAATTCCAACTGTGGAATGCCTGTGAAATGACCATTCTGATTGTGTGGAATTTTGCAAAATTTTAGATTTCAGTTATTTCACTATAACTTAATAATTTCATGCCCATATAAACATTAGATTTGGAACATATGTAGCATCCAAAGGCATTTAAATGTGTACAGAATATCAGACTTCTAAATTAAAAGGGGGCCAAGCTATGGGTTTCCAAACATTTAATTACAATTTTATTTTCAGTTATTTTGAGATAATTTTGAAATTTCTTCTCCAAATTACTCCACAATATCAGGATTTAGAGAAGCACATAGAATGCATTTATACACTATTTTTTTAAGTCTCAAGCTTTAATGAGAGCTGAGTTATAGGTAGTCAAATATTTTGCCAAAATTTGGATTTCTGTAATTTTAGTATTACTTACATAGAAACATAGACTTTGACGGCAGATAAGGACCACTTAGCCCACCCAGTCTGCCCATTTCCCTACCTACTGGATTAGCTGCAGATTCTAGTTAACCAACAGCCTACTTCCTGCCACCCCCTATTACAATTGCCTTGTGTCTGTCCCATGCATGTTTGAATTCCCCCACTGTTTTAGCCCCAACAACCTCCCCAGGAAGGCAGTTCCATGAATCCACCACCCTCTCCATGAAAAAAAAGTTCCTCATAGTACCCCTGAGCCATCCCCCCTCTATCTTTAAATTGTGTCCCCTTGTTCTTACACATCTCTTTTTCTGAAAGATGCTACCCTCCTGGACTTTGTTGATTCCCTTGAGGTACTTGAACGTTTCTATCATATCCCCCCGTCCCTCCTTTCATCAAGGGTATACATATTAAGCGCTCTCAGTCTCTCTTCATATGGTTTCTGATGCAGACCCTGCACCATTTTAGTTGCCCTCCTCTGGACTGCTTCCATCCGGTCTATGTCCTTGCATAGATGAGGTCTCCAAAACTGCACACAGTACTCCAGATGGGGTCTCACCAACTGTCTGTACAGAGGGATAACCACTTCCCTTTTTCTACTTGTGATGCCCCTTCCTATGCATCCCAGTATCCCCCTCGCTCTCCTTACTGACTTCTCACATTGCTTACCAACCTTTAGATCATCTGATATGACTACCCCCAAGTCCCATTCCATTTTGATTGTTGTTAGTACCTCCCCTGCTATTGTGTACTCTTCTCCTGTTTTTTTGTTTCCCAGGTGCATTACTTTGCACTTCTTTGCATTGAATCTAAGCTGCCATATGTCTGACCATTCCTTCAACCTTGCCAAGTCCCTTCTCATCCTTTCTACCCCCCCCCTTTGTATCATCTGCAAAGAGGCATACCTTTCCCTCCAGACCCTCTGCAATGTCACCTATAAAGATGTTAAAGAGGACTGGACCCAGTACTGAGCCCTGAGGTACTCCACACCAGTAACCCCCTTTCTTCGGAATGTGTTCCACTCACTATTACCTTCTGTGTCCTGTTGTGTAGCCAGTTTGCAACCCAGGCTACCACCCTGGGACCCACTCCCAGGCTGGCTAACTTGATTATTAATCTTTTGTGCGAGACTGTGTCAAATGCCTTGCTAAAGTCTAGGTAGGCCATATCCACAGCCCCTCCCTGGTCTATTACTTTGGTCACCCAGTCAAAGAAATCTATTAGATTTGTCTGACATGAATTTCCTGCTGTAAATCCATGCTGCTTTTGGTCCTGTGCCCCTCTGGCCTCTAGGTACTCAACAATTCTTTCTTTCAGAAGTGATTCCATCATTTTCCCTACCACTGAGGTCAAACTTACAGGTCTGTAGTTTCCTGCTTCTGCCTTGCTCCCACTTTTGTGAAGGGGAATCACATCTGCCCTCCTCCAGTCCTCAGGTACCACCCCATCCTCCCATGATTTGTTAAAAAGTGTAGTCAGTGGTGTCACTAGGTCCTCCCTTAGTTCTTTTAGAATTCTGGGGTGAATCCCATCAGGCCCCATTGCTTTGTCCACCTTGAGTTTTAGAAGTTCTTTCAGGACTCTTTCTTCTGTAAATGGACTGGTGTCAACCCCCTACCCAGAGTGCTTCTATTGTCTGGTTTAGGTAACTCCTCCTCATCTTCTTTTGTGAATACTGAGCAAAAGTATTCATTCTGTATCTCTGCCTTTTCACTGTCTCCCTCTGCCCACCTCCCCTCTCCCTTATTATTCTTCAATATTCCTCCTTTAACCTTTCTATACTCCCTAATGTACCTGTAAAAGGTTTTATCCCTCTTCTTAACTGAATTGGCTATTTTTTCCTTAGTTTGGGCTTTTGCTATTCTGACTGCCTTCCCCACTTCTTTCTGCTTTAGTTGATACAGTTCCCTGTCGTGCTCCTTCTGTGATGCCTTATACTTTTTGAATGCAGCCTTTTTCTCTTTAACCTTCTCTGCCACCTCTTTTGAGAACCATAGTGTTTTTTTACTCCACTTTGTTTTCTTTACCTGTTTCACACAAAGGCTTGTTGCCTATCGATGGCAGTTTTGATTTTTCTCCATTGTTCTTCCACCCTCCTTTTGACCATTTGCTGTGTATTCCTCAGTATTCACCCATTTTGCCAAAGTCAGCCCTTCTAAAGTCCAGTATGCTTGTTTTGTATGGCTTGTCTCCATGGTTGTGCTTCTTGTGAAGCACACCGTTTAGTGGTCGCTTGTTTCCAGATGTCTACTGACTTCTAAATTTGTGATCCTCTCTCCATTTGAGAGTACCAGGTCTAGTATTGCTCCCTCGAGTGGGTTCCAACACTAGCTGTCTAAGGCCTGCCCCTGCAGGGCATCGAGAAATGACCCTGCTCTTGGATGTGGCTGCAATATGTGTCATCCAGTTAATATCTGGCATATTCAGGTCCCCATCAACAGTATCTCCTTTTCCAGCCATTTTGAGAATGTCTCTATCATTTTCTTTTCCACTTCCTCCCTTGAGATGGAGTCTGTATACAACCCTGTGCAGATTGTGATGCTATTCCCTGTCTCCAAGGGACCCAGAGTGCCTCTTGTCCTCTCCCTTTACTTTTTAGTTCTGTAGCTTTGATCCTTCCTTATGTATAGAGCTACTCCACCTCCTCTTTTCCCTCCTGTCCCTTCTGTAGACTGTGTACCCAGGTATGTTGACATCCCAGTCATGGTTCCCATGTACCATGTCTCTGTGACTGCCACAATATCCAATTTTTCATCTTCCATCAAGGCTACTAGCTCAGGAAGCTTGTTTCCCAGACTACGGACATTGGTACTCATTGCCCTCCATTTAATGTTGGCTTTATCCTTTTTTCCCCATGCCTGCTTTTTTTGCCCTTGTCTATTTTTCCATTTACCCCTGTCCTGCCCTCTGTTGAGCACTGTACCTCAGTGTTTACCTTACTGCCTGTTATGTTTTGTGGGGGGAGGCTTGAAATTTCCTGCCTCTTATTAGCACCTCCTGAGTATTCACTGAAATATTACAACAATTGCCAGGTATACATGTTAGCACTACATTTGTATATGCACATGTTTTCAGATTTCTAGCTTTAAATTGGACTGTGTTATATTCTGCCAAACATGTTGCCAAAATTTAAATTTTGGTTAGTTCCCTCTAATTTAAAAACTACATATTCATATTTAACCAGAGTTGAAACATTCAAACTACTATACCACATGGTCATTTCTGAAAATGTTCATATTTTCAGCTTTAAATGGGATTAATTGAAAAGCAGTCAAACTTTCACAACATTTAAAAATGTAATTTTAAAAGAATGTAAACTACAAATTTATAAACCCCTGAAACTTTAAAACTAGAAAATGCAATTCTATTAAATTTGACAGGTTTGTAGACCTTACAAGGGGACTGTGTGTGTGTCAATTTTATTAATTACTTGCTGTGAGAAATTGCAAAATAACATCTCTGCTTAAAATCAAATCCCATGAGTCTTTGTGAAAATTGCAGCATTTCATTAAAAATTCCATAAAACTGGAATTTTCTAATTTCACTCTGCCTTATTGGAGGGGTTCTAATTAAAGGATAGGGGTAAAAGAGGCAGGTAATGCAGGGGGTCACCAGGTTGAGGAGTTAGAGCCACAGTTTCACCAAGAAATGAACAGCTGAGCTGGGTAGCACAACAGTGGCAGACCCCCAGGCTGCAGCAAGAAAGCACAGCGTGTCAAAATTTCCAACCTGAATGAAGAATATTTAAGGATCACATCCAGTAAATTTATGATACAAGGAGCCTATCTAAGTCTAGGACTTAGAGGTACTCAAGAACATGTAGTATGGGAAGCCAATGACTTGGGCAGCAGGAAGAAAGATTTCTGGCTATTCCAACAGGGTAAGTTGATAGGAAAGGGAGTAGGTGACTCATGTTTTAAGGAGATTTGTCACTGTAAAGAACAATGAGGATATCAGTGGGATCAGTAGTTCTACTGAGTCAATCTGGCTATGCCAAGAGAAGGAGGGGGGGCAGTCAGCCAGTGAGGAACAGTGGGACTGCAAAAGGTGCAGCACAGCTTATCAACTGAAGTAGTGATATGTGCATTCTTAATGTTAAATTCCACACAAAAAAAATTCTTGATGCTTCATCCACAGAATATGCTATCATAAATATGCGAGAAAATGTAACAAATCTTTTTTAAAAATTAAAACTGCTTAACCAATTTATCCAGTTGTGTTAGACACCAGGATACATGGATTATGGATATGCATGTCAAATGTTAACTATATACATGCATGAGCAGAGAAGTTACAAACATTCACATTTTTGACAGTTTTCAGAAAGTTTTGCAAATATTTACATAGTAAAGTTTTGAACACCTGTAATTAAAAAATCTCATATCTAATTCACCTCATATTAAGATAATTCTATAAGCATTACATAAAGGTTATCCATACTAATTTGCACATGTCTACCTCCAAAGGTGCCTGAGTTATATGTAGATGAAATATGTTTATGACATATCCTGAAAAAAATAAAATGACAGATTTTGAGCATATATAATTTTGAGATGATGCATCATATTGTCATGAAATCTGGCACATTGTTAGAACACCTATCATCAAGAAATCATGGCAAATTTAAGATCCCTGATCCAATAGATGGTTAAGGTATATGCAGATAAAAAATGTTCATGAAATTTCACACAAACAATAAAATGACAACATTCAAGCCCCTATAATTTTGAAACTATCCATTCAAATTATACAATATTTGTCACTTTCATGGACATTGTCCCAAAGAATATATAGTCCAGTTTCATACCTCTAGATTGAACAGTTATTGAGCTATAACCAAATTACAAAATTTTTAAAATTCCACAGAATTTCATGGACTTTTGTGAAATTTTACCGAAATTTCAGCGGATTGGAATTTTCCTATTCTGCACATTTCTACAAACAAGTCTTTAGACCATTACCTGTGTTTCCAAATATTACTACTATTCAGACATCTTTGGCCTACCTAGATGTGGTTCAACAGACAGTATCGACAAGTATCATTAAAATACCTCCTCTTAAATCCATGTACAGAGACTTTGGTCAAAAGAGATTCAAGAGCCTTTGTGCCTTTGTACTTGGGCAATAACAAAGTTCAGCAAAACATTTACAATCTGCCTACTATGGGATGGTGGCCATTCATTAAATAGAGAATAATGGATAGGCAAGTGTGTGTTATGGATTTTTTTACACACCCAAGGTGTGTGATGACCCATAAACCTCGAGAGCAAAGCTCGAGAGGTTTATACAGTCATCACACACCGAGGGTTTGTAAAATAAACCATAAAACACTTGCCTATCTTTATTTTTATAATTGCTGTTTTTGTGTGGGTTTGCATGGCTTGCTAACTTAGTGCAGCTTAGCGATTTAAGTGGTGTATTAAATGATGAGAATGCCGTAATAACCCGATTTCAGGTTATTACGGCATTTGACAGTAGTCATAATCCGGTTATTAAACAGGGTCACCAGTTATTATGGCTTATTTTCAGCATCCTACTACCTTTTGTGTATTCATGTTATTTTTATGCATGCAATTCATGTTGGCTATGTACAGTATATATGTTGTGTTATCTTGCAGCTGTGGAGTATGAAACCTTGCAGTTTCCTGTAAAATGTGGGAAGCAAACCTCATCACCATTGTATATTAAAGCAGATCACTTGATGTATGTGTTATGCTTAAATATGCAGAAGATAAGGAAGTCACTGACAGTATGGAATGCTGTTTCAGCATTCTTTCTCATGGAAGACATCTTGTCTAACTCATGTATGAGGCCAACTTTTACTGTATATAAATTAGGGATTTTATGTGTTTTTAACATTTGGATCTTGACAAAATGATGTCACTTGCTTACATAGAAAAATAGAACATAGACTTTGATGGCAGATAAGGACCGCTTGGTCCTCCTAGTCTTCCCATTTCCCTGCCTACTGGATAAGCTACAGATCCTCGTTAACCAACAGCCTATTTCTTCCTACCCCCACAAGAATTGGCGTATGTCTGTCCCATGCATTCTTGAATTCTCCCACAGTTTTAGACCCCCACAACCACCTCAGGAAGATGGGTCCATACATCCACCACCCTCTCTGTGAAAAAACATACTTCCTTACATTGCCCCTGAGCTGTCCCCCCCTCCATCTTCAAATTGTGTCCCCTTGTTCTTGCACATCTCTTTTTCTGAAAGATGCTACCCTCTTGGACTTTGTTGATTCCACTGAGGCACTTAAAAGTTTCAATCATGTCCCGCCTCTCCCTTCTTTCCTCAAGGGTATATGTATTAAGCTCCTTTAGTCTCTCCTCGTATGGCTTCTTTTGCAGACCCTGCACCATTTTAGTTGCCCTCCTCTAGACTGTCTACATCCTGTCTATGCCCTTGTGGAGATGGGGTCTCTAGAATTGGACGCAGTACTCCCAGATAGGGTTTCACCAACTGTCTGTACAGAGGGATGACAACTTCCTGTTTTCTGCTGGTTATGCCTCTCCCTATACATCCCAGTACCCACCCAGTCCTCCCTACTGCCTTCTCACATTGCTTGCTAACCTTAAGGTCATCTGATATGATTACCCGCAGGTCCCTTTCCATTTTCTTTGTTGTTACTTCCTCCCCCCCCCATTTGTGTACTCTTGCCTTGGTTTTTGTTTCCCAGGTGCATTATATTGCACTTCTTTGCATTGAATCCACGCTGCCATACTTCTGACCATTTCTCCAACCTTGCCAAGTCCCTTCTCAACCTTTCCATCCCCTTTGTGTATCGACCCCGTTGCAGATCTTTGTGTCATCTGCAAAGAGGCGTACTTTTCCTTCCAGTCCCTTTGCAATGTCACTTATAAAGACATTAAAAAGGATAGGACCCAGTACTGAACCCTTTGCTCCCCCACTAGTAACCCCCCTTTTCTTCAGAGTAGACTCCATTTACTATTACCTTCTGTGTCCTGTTGTCTAGCCAGTGTTTTATCCAGGCTATAACCCTGGGATGCACTCCAAGACTGGGTAATTTGTTTATTAATCTTTTGTGTGGGACTGTGTCAAATACCTTGCTACATTCTAGGTAGGCCATGTCCACAGCCCCTCCCTGGTCTACTACTTTGGTCACCCAGTCAAACAAATTGATTAGATTCATCTGACATGACCTTCCCACTGTGAATCCATGCTGCCTTGGGTCCTGTGCCCCACTGTCCTCTAAGTACTCAACAATTCTTTCCTTCAGAAGTGATTCCATCATTTTCCCTACCACCGAGGCCAAACTGACAGGTCTGTAGTGTCCTGCCTCTGTTTTGTTCTCACTTTTGTGAAGGGTAATAACATCTACCCTCCTCCAGTACTCAGGTACCACACCATCCTTCCTGATGAATGGTCCAGTTGTGAGTATTAGATATTGTTATTACTCATAACTGTTAGCTTAGGTAATTAAGCATTCTGTAATACAAATGCAAATGTATTTTTATGTGTATTTTCTGTGCACTTACACTTGTTTGATCTCAGTAAAAAGAGAAATACTATGGTAAATATATGTGTTTCTGCCGGGTCTGTACCTCTGGTATAAGTTACACCATAATTATTATTCTTATTGGGAAATCTATTATTATATTACAGATGGAACATTTTCCCTCTCCAACTGCCCTTCCACTCCTCTCTTGACCCCCTCCACCATCACACTATGGTTTCAACTTTATACCAATTTCCCCTCTTGAGGTCCTCCATGCTCTAAACTCCCTCAACCCAACTAAATTTAGCCCAGAGAGTATACATCCTAAGCTTCTCCACCTCTCAGCACATTGAATCGCCACTCCCTTAGTGCATATCTTAAATCTCTCCTTTTCCTCTTGCACAGTGTCTAAAGCATGGAAGGTTGCTAAAAATATTGTCCCTTCATAAAGGGGGATCACCCTCTATCCCAGGTAACTTCAGACCTATCTCCCTCCTCCCTGCCTTTGCCAAATTGCAGGAATCCTTTGCATACACCAGGCTGTCCAAGCACCTGTCTTCCTCTAACTGCCTTTCTCCCTTCCAATCTGGATTTAAAAGACACCACTTAACCATAAAATTCCTTCTACAGATTATAGATCATATTCTAACTACTATGGACCAGGGGCACATAACAGCCATGATCTTTGTGAACCTGTTAAAAGCGTTAGACTTTGTCTCCCCTCTCTATCCTTCTCAACAAGCTACACTCCATAGGGCTGGCCCTTTCCACAGTGGAATGGTTCCCCTCTTCTCTTTATAGTAGACAACAAATAGTCCATGTGGGTAACTCCATTTCACGTCCCCTCTAGCTAGATTCTAATAAAATTTAAAAACTTTCAGAAATAGTCATGCTGTATACACATATTTTAATGTCTACTGTAGCTTTGGGATAACTAATACACTCAATATCCTCTCCCCCAGAGAATCCATTAATCACACTACCTCCCATGGTTTTACCTTGGAAGTTATTATGCTTTATATTTCTTAAGAAAATGTAAGTTTTGGATATATTTTCCTCTGAACTAGCTCTCCTTGTTAATTATATTAATTTTGTAATATCTTCTTTTTGTATTTCAATTATTAATCTCCCCGCCCCTTCTTTTTTGTTTACTATATAAGACAAAACATTCATTGTTTTATGGTTTTAATTGTATTTCATTTATGCAAGTAATCAAATATTCAGTTTTGATCTTTGTTTAATGCTAGAATTAATGTTAATGTTCTGTATGTTTATCTAGATCTGGATCAGACTTTAAACTATGGCTTATGAGATTGATGAGCTCCTCTAACCGTTGTTTAATGCAGTAGATCCCCAGGACTGTCCAGAAATAATGAGTGATCACATGACACAAATGGTGATGGGAGTTTTTCAAACAACCATAACTGAGTGCCTTACATCAAGCCTTTCACCACAATATATTAAAAATGTAAACTGGTAATATGTATTACTGGAATAGGCTGTGACTTTCCTGGTATTGTATTTATGTGATTTATTTAGCATAAAGTGAGACATTTTGCATTTAATACATGCTATCTATCAATGTAATCCTCTTGCAGTGGTTTTGCATTAGCATGTAGGTTAAATGATTCACATATAATATGCTCACTGAAGTTTTTATTTAAATTAACATTTGATTTAGAATGCGTTATTTTGATGTCATCAGTGGGGACTATAAATTACTTTCTGTGACTCCTTTTGTTTGTTCCCTCATGAAGCCCTGGTTGTAGGTGAAGCACTGGTGTAGTCATCCACTAGGGTGACTGATAGCAGCTCCACTGTATTAACAGTTCATTCTTCAATAAATACACATTGGTGTTTCAATGAATTGTCTGTGAGTCTGCTGTCTTTGTTCTTAGGAGTGCAACAGCTTTTGGATATAAAGGTAAGCAGTAAGGCCTGTGTGCTTGTTATTGGGCAATGAAGGCTTTATATTTGAAAAGACAAGTCACAGTTATTTCACAGGTGATGGCACAGAGTGTGCTACAGGGAGACTGGAGCAGTTTATTATGATCATGGTCTTGATTTTCAAAACTCCAATACTGATGCAAGGTGCCTGCATCAAACAGAATTGACGTGAGGGGCACCTTTCATCAAATCTTGCTGTATTCTTGATTTTCAAATGCAAGCTACATCAAAATTGAGTGCCGTCACACTGAACTGGCCCTGCCCCAGCCCTGCACTTGAGATGGGGGTGCACCATGGCAGGAGGGGGTCTGCACCAGAGTGGGGCTTCAGTCTCCCCTTTTTGGGGACTCCCAACCCCCCCTTCTGGCCACAGGCTCATCAGATGTTAGATCAGCCTGGAGCTGGTCTAACAGCCTGTGCATCACCCCTGAAGCTGGTGCTGGCTGGGAGGTGAACCTGTCCCCTTGTGGCAGATGTTGCCCATGGTATCCCACTCTCACACAGCACCCAGACACTTGGTAACCACCAGTGAAGTGGTTGGCACATCCCTCTATGGCAGGTACGTGCACTGAGGGTTCCCCCATGGTGCCAATCATGCGACTGTCCTCCCCACACGGACCTACACTATCATGGTGGGGGCTGTCCCTTTACAGAGGTTTTTTGCCACCCCCTGCTCCCACCCCAACCCATTCTGCCCCTAACAATCACTTTCCTGCCCTCCATGACCCTGCTAGCCACTGGGGCAAATGGCATCTGGCCTCTGTCACTGGCTGCTGCTGCTGCATGATCATTCTGTACCTTGCAGTAATCCCCTTCTGTGTGCCATGTGTTTGGTGCACAGGTGTGGTTGTGATAAATGTGGGAGTTTTGGGCCCAGGACCTGACCTATTGCAAAATTGTCTAAATGGTCCCTGGCACACCTGGCTTCAAGGAAAGCTGTGGCAAACAGCAGCTTGATTTAATCTGAGGGGTTCTTCAAAAATTAATCCCAGTGTATTCAAATAGTGGTATTATGAATTTACAGGCAAAAAGAAAAAATTCAGGAGAGAAACGTTTTAGAGCACAACACAAGAAATATAGAGGTATTGGATTGTTAGGCATTAGATGTGCTATTACATAATTGTTTAAACAAATTGGTGTAATGTACTACAGTAAGTAAATATATATAGTTTGAATATAAAGGAGATGACAAATATTGCTGTCGCCTGAAGAAGCCATTTAAGCATGGTGAAATGTTGGGGTCGAAGCCAAATAAAATCACCATTTGAAAAGTCCACATTTGTTGTTGAAAATGTTTTTTTTCTGAGAGTACTCCCACGCACATTTTGGTTTGCTTGCAGCCGTGTCTGGTGGAAGCTCCAGCCTACATGCATTTTAGAATGTTACATCATTTCCTGTAGCAAACTTTGTAGTGAATTCTTTTTGTTGTGCAGCTGCCCTAACCAACCCAGGATGCCAGTTGACCACCACATGGTCACAGTTATCTACAAAGGGTGTCATGAACCTTCTGCTTGTGTGGGCTCCCTAGGGTTATAATTCACCTGCTCGAGGTGTGTAGCAGCAGGAACTGCTACTTTCCACCCTTTCCCCATCACAACAATCAGCATATGGAGCACACCTTCTATGAGGGTCTTTCAGTGTTTTTATTCCTCTACACACCCAGTGGTCCTACGCAAGTTGTCCCAGTATGAGTGGCACAGCAGGAGTGGGAGTCCTTGGGGGGAGTCACCAGAGGAGAGACACCAGGATGCCAACAGAATCTGCCCAATTCCCCTTTGCAGCTAGTGAGTTGTACCTTATATCTCTTTACCCTCACTTGTGATATTCCTTACAGAAGGGGTACATGCGGTACTCTCCTGTACTTTTTGAATTGCAGGTTGTTGGCTAATGTTGCATTTCTAACTGCCTAAGGTTAACTGCTGTACCTCTGTAGCTGCCTGGTGCTTTAAACTGCCACCTAGTTTTGATAACCATTGTAGTTCCTAGTAACTACTGTACCTGATTTCATTCAGGGACTTATTTTATTACTGTTGGCACTGCTTCCTAGTGATTCCATAGTGCCACCCACAACTATGTTCCTTTTGTATTAAACCTTCTTCTGTTGCCTGGGATTTTACACCCTTTGCCTCCCTTTCAAGGTCAAACTTACACATTTATTTTCCTTCATAGATGTGTTAGACCTTTGCTTGCATTAGTATCCTATCTGGGTAAGACCTATGCTCCCCTTACATTCCTTTCCAGATCAGACCAACCCTTCTCATTGCCACCTGGTATTCCTTTTTTCTGCTAAGCTGATCCACCATGCTGCTCCACATCCAACCTCTCCTCCACCTCCTCTTTTACCTCTCCTCTGTTCCTCCATCCACTCCCCCATCTGTCCCTCTCTCATATTTCCTTCACCCCTCTCACTACCTCACCTGTGTTTCCTCATCCCTACACTCTTTTCCTCATTCCCTCTGGTGACCTAGGTGCTGTCTCCTACCTACTCTTGTGCCTTCTTCCTTCTGTGTCCTTCATCCCCTTTCCCCATCTTCAACCCCTCTCACTCTTCTCCCTTCAAGTGGCTCCATGGCTCCATTAGGCTCCTTGTAATCTTGCTATGTCTGGTGACAGGTGACACTGAGCTTATACCTGGTCCTGCCCCTACTTCAACAATGCATCCTCTCAAAGGAGTGCAGGTTGTTCATGTTTAAATCCACGGCCTCCTCCAAAGGCTGAATCCGATGTAGCCCCATTATTGTCAAACTCTAGCCAGATATCCTCATCATCTGGGAGCCTTGTCTCTTCCTCAAAGTCCATGACTCTGCAGTATTCATTCTGGGTTACTCCATGGCTAGGTAGGATCACCCAAAGGCAGAGGTGTTGCAATCTCCCTCTCCCATGACATCCAATTTGCTACTGTGATAGCGGTCTGTTTCATTTCCATCTATGAGCTGTTCCTCCTCCTCAAACTCCTCCTCTGCTTCTCAGTCCCTCTTTTTTTGCTGGAGTGTACTGCTGTCCTGGTTTGTCCCCCACAATGGTCTCTGAACTCCTTTCATGCATCTGCTCCAACTCCTGTTCTGGTGAGTTTCTGATACTTGATGATTTTAGCATTAAATGGATCACACCCTCTGTGCACAAACTTTGTCAAAATATAAAAATCCTCCAGTTATCCCAATAGAAACATAAAAACATAGAATCTGATGGCAGAAAAGGACTGCTTGGCCCTCCCAGTCTGCCAGGTGTTCTAGCCTAATCTGTTTCCACAGACCCTAACTGGCCTCCAGAGACCCTTCCTCCCTCCTTCCTTCCTTTTTTCTAACACACCTGAATGTCTATCCCTTTTTTCATAGGTAGGTATCATAGGTGGTTTCAGAGTTAATAAGACTTGTTAGTCCATAACAGCTTGCCCATATTTAATTATAGTCCAAAATGCCTGATGTTACCAAGTGATTGTCTAAGCTGTTTTTAAATTCTGCCATGGACTTTCTGGCCACTACCTCGAGTGGGAGCTCATTCCAAATTTTAGTTACCCGGATGCTAAACCAAAATTTCCTTTTTTTTGACTGATAGGTTGCACCTTTTAATTAGACTGGGTGTGCTCTAGTATTATAGACCTGAGTCCTCAATTCTAATCCCAGTTGTTCCCATAAATCATCATCAAACAATGCAGTGTACACTAGGCACATATCACCCCTAAGTCTACGATACTCCAGGGAGTATAGCCCTAGAGACTGAAGCCTCTGCTGATAACTCAGCCCCTTTAATCCACTGATGTGCTTAATATCTCTCCTCTGCACATGCTCCAGTGCTCTGTTTTCAGACTTACTGCCTGGTGACCAGATTTGGGTGCAGTATTCCACATGTAGGCAGACCAGAGCTGTATAAAGGGGCATCATGACTTACCTATCTCTGCACTTTATATGTTTGTTAATACAATATAACAAACTGCTAGCTTTCTTTATTACCTGATTACAATGAGATTTGAAAATGAGGTCATCACTGATCTGTATACCCAGGTCCCTTTCATCCTGTACTGATTTGAGCTCCACTCCATTTAGTGTGTATTTGTGCTGACCATTGTTTCTCCCCATGTGCATTACCCTGCACTTGTCCAGATTAAAGGTGGATTGCTTCACTATTGCCCACTGTTCCATCTCCTTCAAAGCTGTTTGCAGAAGTAAGGCTTCACCCCCTGAATTTATAATGGACCCTATCCTTGTGTCATCTGTGAAGTTAGATAACCAAACAGCTGCATTCATTTCTAGTGAGGCAATGTACAAGTTAAAAAGGCAGGGCCCCAGCACTGAGCCCTGGGGGACTCCACTGGTCACAAGTTCCCATTCTGAGATGGATCTCTTCACACAGACCCTCTGTCTCCTGTCCCTTAACCAGCCCTGTATCCAACAGGTTATATTTCTATGAATGTCATGCTGGATTAGAGCATCTACCAATTGGTCGTGTGGAACTTTATCAAAGGCCTTTGAGTAGTCTAAGAATACAACATCCACTGCATTTTTTGCATCAAGGGCCTTGCTAACTTTACCATAAAATTCTAACAGATTTGTCTGACATGATCTACCCTTCTTGAATCCATGTTGGTACTGGTCTGAATTTCCTGATAGTGTCAGTGCATCCATAATATATGTTTTAATAATATCTTCAAGGATTTTACCTAATACTGATGTCAAGTGTTTTGGCCTATTATTTGATTCCTCCTGCCTTGATCCCTTTTTGTGTAGAGGTATCACTCCTGACTCCTCTTGTCTTAATCATTAATCCTTGAACCACACTTTCCTAGACAGGATACTCTACTCTCACCCCCACTGAATTATGGAAGCAGATATTATCCCGGATGCCTTCAGAGACCTTTATTTGGTTTACTGTGCACCTAAGATTCATCACCCTAAATCCCCTCAAAACATCCTTCTTCAGTCCTTCAGGTTGCTGGATTTGTTCTTCTTCTATGCTGACTTGCTAGACACTGACAGATCCCACATCTCAGCAGTCACCAACATTAACATGGCCCTCAAATTCTTCTGTACCAAATTCTGTACCAAATCTTTAGCTGTCTGGGACCACCATGCCCCCTTCAGGAATACCAGGGTAAGTGTTCCCACATTCCTTGGATTTTTGCCTAGCTGCTGACCAGACATCAGGCTTGTGACCTAGCCTGTTGATCCTGTAAGATCATCAGTTCCTCTGCTCCTCTGTTAAATTACGAGACCCTTGGCAATACCTGGCCTAAAGCATTTTCCACTCCTGCCTTGAGGGCAGCTCACAAGCTGTCCATATCAGAGACATCCTTTCCCCACCACTCCCTATCCTCTTAGGCATTCCTCAAGGTTCTGTCCTTGGTCCTATTTTCTACTCCATATTTCTAAATTACTTCCCTTCTGCCTGTTACTCTGCATACATTTATATGTAGACAGATTACACTGTCCTGTTTGCTTCTGGCTCCTCTGCTGATGACCTTACTGTCCCTCTCCAACAGGATTTCAAAAGTGTACAGTGCTGGTTCCATTCCAGCCTTCTGTCTGTCAATGCCAAAAAAGCAATCTCCATGACCTTTATCTCATGGCAGAGGCTCACCAGGTTCCCTCACCTTTGATGGTACCATATGTATGCTTAGCATCTTTCTAATACATCCACAGTATGAATCCAGCATGTAAAGTCAAAAATTATACTTGAGAGAAGGGAATTTTTAAAAGTGGTAGAGACGTAAGTCTTTAATTATAAAATTAATAATAAACCTCTTTTAAAAACATCAGAAAGAAATAGAAATATATGCATGATGAGTCTAATTATATCAGAAACACATTATTATTAAAAACTAAGATTAAATATTTTGTCGACGAACAAATACTTTCGCTTTAACATCTGACAGCCACATTTGAATTGGAACTTAGTTGCCAAGGAGACATCTATCCCCCAGCTCAGGCTTTCTTTCGTGTATGGCCATTTCTGGTAGTGGTTGTGGTGCAACAGGGAATTAACACATACTGTAGATGTAATAATAATAATAATATTACACTTTCTTTATACAGCGCAATTCATGAGTATTAAAGCACTTTACAAAAAATATTACAATTAAAATAGAAAGCCATAAATAGTTAACATTCAGGTAATAACAGTTAAAATCCACAGTGTCCAAATTACAGGAAAGCAAGTCTAAATAAATAGTATTTCAGTGTGGTTTTAAAGCTCTTGACTGTCAGGCACTCCCAAACCAAGCAAGATAGAGAATTGCACAGGGTAGGGGCTACATAAGCAAAAGTTCGAGCACCAGATGTCTTTAACGAAACCCTGGGAATCTCTAGCAATCCCTCATAGGTGGAGCAGAGTGGTCAGGTGTGGCAATAGGGGCACAAAAGCTCTTGTAGGTAATATGGTCTCTGTCCATGTAGGGCTCTGTAGGTCAGCAAGCTGACCTTGAAGGTGATCCTCACCGAACTGGCAGCCAATTTAGCTCATGCAGCACGTGTAATATGACTAGATCGAGAGAGCCCAGTTAGTAACCTGGCTGCCACATTCTGCACTAGCTGCAACTGGTGGATGCCAACCCCTGGCGACCCTAGGTACAGGGAGTTACAGTAATCCAGGTGGGAGATCACAAAGGCATGGACCAATCTTGGTAGATCATTGGGTGGGAACCAGGTGTTTGATCCGGGCTATATTCCTCAGATGGTACAATGAGGTCTTGACAATGGATGACACCTGAGATTTCAGGGTCAGCCACTCATCAGGAATAATGCCCAGGCTCCACACTCATTCAGAGGTCCTCAGCTGGCAGCCTTCTAGCACAAAACCAGTTGCCTGTCCTGCGAAAGACCCCTCTACTTGATGACCTGGGTCCACAACCAACACTTCAGTCTTGTCTGAATTCAGTTTGAACCAGTTGGCACTCATCCAATCTTGGATCTCGGACAGGCAGTTTTTAAATACTGAGACCGCTGTATGCTGTTTGGGTACAAAGGACAGGTACAGCTGAGTGTCATCTGCTTAGCAGTGAAAACTCAGCCCATACCACCTTACAATGTGCCCCAGTGGCAACATGTACACCACAAACAACATGGGATAAAACACAGAGCCCTGCAGTATTCCACATGGCAGGGAGAATGCGTCAGCAGAATAAATTCCCAACACTACTCTCTGAAACCTGCCAGTGAAGAAAGATTGAAACCATCTGAGGACTGTAAATGACAGTCCACAGATCAGCTGCCGGTGATCTAGCAATATCCCATGGTCCACAGTGTCAAATGACATGGAGAGATCAAGGAGGACCAAGATGGAACGGCTCCTCCGATCTCTCGCTATAAGGATGTCATTGAGCACCTAAACAAGGGCAGTCTCAGTACTATGCCTCTTCCTAAATCCTAATTGGAAGGGATCATAGATGTCATGAATGGCAAGATGGTCCTCCAGCTACAGCAAGACCACCTTCTTAATAACCTTCCCTGTAAAGGTTAGAGATTGGCTTGTAGTTAGCGAGACAGTCTGGTTCAAGAAAAGGTTTCTTGAGGAGTGGAATCACCACTGCCTCCTTCAGGGAGTCAGGAAACTCCCCGGTCTCTAATGAACACTGGACACTGTCATCTAGGACCGGGCCGATGACCTCCAAACATCCCACAAAGGCACAGGTTGGGCACAGATTCAGACCACAGCAGATTGGCTCCATGTTCTGGATGACCATCATGATATCTAAGATCACCACTTGATCAAAAGCTGACCAACTATCCCAAAGTATTGCGACCCCCCACTGATCACTGCCACTCCTATTAGAGCAGACTGAACTGATCTCAAATCCTGAAGTCAGCAATCTTGTCAGCAAAGAAGTGAGCAAACTCATCACTGTTCTCCTGTGGCAAAGCTTTCCTTAACTGTAGACAGACTGGATTGCACATTCTGTCCACAGTTCTGAAGAGCTGGGCCAGTCAATTCTGTGCCAACCATGTTGTGCCACTACCAACTGTGAATGCATGTGGAGACCCACAAATTTACAAGGCATATTGCTACAACCGTGGGTCAGGGTGGTTCTTGGTATCCAGGGCCAGCCTCCTAATGATGTTCACAAACAAGAAGAAAATGAAACAGTTTGGGTTTGGCAGTTTACCATAATTGTGCCTGGCATCCAGAAAACAAGGCCTTGAACTGCATGCCATTATTATACACTAGTGAAAACAGTGAACCATTAAGGCAATCTAGATAAGCAACAAAAGAAGAAATAACATTGTACTGTATTTTGTTGACACAGGGAGGTCTGTCATCTTTATTGTTATTCATAGCAGAAAAGTTGATATTTCCTTTGTAGCCAAAAGCAGCCTCTCTTTTCTTTGGAGGACAAAAATATATGGTGTTCTTTCTTGTTGACAGAATAATGTGAGCAAAAATGCAGTCTATTGACAATAAATGTGATAACATACATTTTCTCAGCAGATAGAAGGGCCTTGACACAATTCGCTCTTTTGACAGAATGAAGTTAAAAGCATTGACAAAATGTACTTTGCTGACAGAATGAAGTAAGGAATGGATTGTGGCAAAATACATTTCAAAGACAGACTAAAGCACGGACTATGACAAAATATACACCACCGATGGCTGCAGTAATAAGTTTGAGGAATTATATTTTGTCCACAGAATGTAGGGTTTATTTCTATATATTTTGTTTTTCACCTCTTTGATACCTGTTCCCTTCCACCCCATTAGTTAGATCCCAAGATCTGCACCCTTCTATCAGCCGGGAGGATGAGGTAAATGGATGCCTTTATAGTTACATTAGTGATCCTCCTTGGTTGGCTGGAAATGGGAGTACCAAGGCTAGATGGCTTGTGCCTTCCATTCCACTTATTCTACCTCTATCTTTCCTTCCCCAAAAGCAAGGGCTTTACTTCCATGATACCAGCTCTAGTGTGGGATTTAGTCTCTCCGGTGACAGTATGATGCACCAGTACCATGCCACTGAAATGACCAAAGGAAAGCAGACAAGCAACAAGGACTCATATAGCAGTCCTTTATAATTAGACTAAAGACTGCTCTGTAATTAGTGCCCATGTCACTGCTGAGTACTCTAGTGCTCTACACATTTTTATTCTATAAAGAACCAATACAGATGAATCTGTTGTCATTATAACCCTCCAGGTGACACTTTAAAATGAAAGAATGATGCTGAAAAAAAATAATCTAAGCAATGGGACACAACAGAGTGTTGGACATGTAGGGTTAAATCATGCCAAGGTGCATAATGAGGCAAAAGGCATTTGCACCGAGTGCCTTCAGCATCAGGAAGTGCATCAACTCAGACTACCAATGATCTGGAGTGTTTTATTGCACTTATAAAATGGATAAACCAGGAAACAATTATAAATAAATATTTCTTTAATAAAAAACAGATATTTTCATTTGTTTAAAGTAACTGGTAACCAACAGTTCCTTCGCATCTGTCAATTGTCTGTCTTTCCACACATTCACTAAGATGTTAATGTTTGTTTATTTATGTTTATTATTGTGGAATACTGAAATTTTAACTTCTGCAGAATTCCTTTGGCAGAATGTTTAACCCCTTCACACACAAAATAAGGCTTGCTATGCAGCTAAGGTCTCAATGTTGTCTTTGGCAGGCTAAGCCATAGAGATTGTCCTGGATGACTGGTAGTGCAAGGGAGGGGCATTTTTCATGGTTATCAAAGAAACACAAGGAATTGGAACTGTGAAAAACACCTTTTTTTAATTTAGGTGTATAAGGAGGGGATCATGGAATTAAATTATATTTATGTGTATTTATATGTGTGTGTATATACATATATTTAATTTAAAGGAATTTTACTTTTTATGGCATTGTTGAAGGTTTTCAGTGAGTATATTTTGCAGCCATGTTTGTGATGGCAATTGAAGATGAGTGAAGCGAGTCATGAATATGTTATTTGCCCAAATTCCAAATCTCACTTGCAGAACTTGTTCCAACCTGTGCATTTCTGGAGAATTAAAATATTGGTCTTGGAATTTATGTAGACAATCAGAAAGCCAGTCAAGAAGCAGGACCTGACTAGAATCCCCTGCAGCAGATGCCAGAACAGTCAACAGCAGTGGGAGATTCAATAGCATTCAGGAACTTTTAAAATATTAGTTTAGATGTTTACAGGTCCCACTGCTCTTCCAGGGTTAATTACATTCCTCTGTGAATGTACTTATCCCTGGGAGGGCAACAGGACCAACAAACAAAAGATCAGAGCTTATAAAAATTCTAACATGCACTACTGTAGGAAATTCAATCTCCCAGTGCTGCATCCCAGCTGTGATATCAGCTGCAGTGGACTCTGGGATTTCTGGTTGCAGCAAATGCCAACTTGGGAGTCGGTCAAATCAGTTTGATACAATCTATTATTCCACAGTAGACAGCAATTAAAAATACATTTTTGTACTTAAACCACAAACTGAGTGAAGCCTTACTTTGGTGTGGGGTTTTTGTGTTAACTATTCCCCTTTAATTGTTTACTAAGGCCAGTGAGTCCCTACCCAAACATCAGATAGATATCTATATTTATTCTTTGCAAATAACTTCATTAATACACCAGTTAGGGTAACTTAACGTTATAAAAGTAGAGCAATGTGGCATTAGGGTTTCCAATCCAAACTCACTACACCCACCCCTCAAGCAGCAAAAAGAAAAAACATGAAGGCTTTGGGTCTCCGGAGGCTTGATAATTCAGTAGTGGGGTCTTCCTTGGGGTTGTCATCCCTAATGCTCATTGCTCCCCCCACCCTGTAGACTCCAGTCTGAAGCACAAGGTGCCACTCCAAACCACTGCCTAATAGTGATATCCTCCTCTTCAAAGTTAGAGAAGTATGTATTACCACATGTTGCCAGCACAATTTCTTGAGCTTTCTTCACATAGGGCCCTGTGGGCCCTGCGTGAATAAAGGAGATCATATATGACATTGTTTACACAGGGAAAAGGGATGCAGAGAAGTGGTGTCAGGGGTTGGCACCCTGGTCTGCTTAAGTATTATGAAAATAAACATTTGGAATGGCAGGCATGTGACCTGAAGGGTTGGGGATAGGAAGAAGCAGCACCAGTACCAGGGGAGGGCACTCAGTCCACTATATATCTATATCTATATCTATAGCCAAGATGGTTTGGAATTTTGGTCAGAAATTTTCAGAGCAGAAAGGGCATGCCCCTAGCATGATGTCTTCCATTGGATTGATGAAAAAATATTCATCCATTCCCAAGTTACAAGGACTTAAAATTTTGGTTCTGAGCATGCTCAGTAGGGATTCACACATCTATCCAAAAGACTGTTCTAAGCATGCTCAGAAACAAAATCTCAAATCCTTATCATTTGGGAACAGAATGGTGCATTTCATTGCTTTGGTTATAAAATATAAATTAAACCCCATGTTATGAGGATTTGAAATTTTACTTCTGAGCATGCTCAGAAGTGTATTCAATGTCTAGCTATATTGCTTTACTGAGCATGCTAAGAACCAAAATTTTGAGTCTGTATAACTTGGAAATGGATTCAATTATTTTGCCAAACCAATGAAAGGCACCATTTTGGGGCAGGCCCTTTCTACCCTGAAAATTTCAGATCAAAATTCAAAACCATCTGAGTGCTAGGCAATGACAAAAAAACCCAGCAAACCTCCCCCTTCCCCTGATTTTTCCTAAAAATGTACTACATGGATCTTGGAATCCAAATATCTGACCAGAATAAAACCACACATCAAGAGAATCTGCTCCTAGACTGCACATGCAAAATGTTGCTCAAATCTGTTGAATGGGGGTGTGGCAATTAAAGTGTAAAGTTTGGGGTTTAACATTACACAGCTATTCAACCCTAACTATAGTGGCGTTACTGGATTACTGAAGTATATACAGTATATACAGTCAAGATGGTTTGGAATTTTGGGCTGAAATTTTCAGGGCAGAAAGGGCTTGCTCCAGAACTGGTTTAGTAAAAAAAGGATTTACGTGACAAGACCGCCCCCAGAATGGTGCAACCAAAATGGTGAATGGAAAACAGCAACTGCCGCATGGGCAACCTGACCAGCTCAACAAACTACACAGTGAGTGACTGCAGCATGAGGTGGCCTGAAGGGCAGTGTGCACATGTGAGTGCTGCAGGGAAGAGGAGGCAATGCACACTGCGGTAAGGGCAAAAAGGGAAGGGCACCACAGATACAGTGAGTGGCAGGGGGAGCAGTCATACAGCACCATCCTGGTGGGCTACTGGCAGGGTCACTGCAACAGGTATGACACAGCGGTGGTGGTACAGGACAGCAGTACCACAGGGATCAGGGGATGCATACCAGAGTGGCCTGGGCACTGGGCATGGGTGGATGGGAGGCATACGAGAGGGCACAGACAGGGGGAAGAGCCCATGGGGCTGGCAACAGCAAACCATGCAAAGCCTGCAGCCTGAAGGGGTGGGTGGCATGTGAGGCAGACAACCCCCCCGATGGATGTGGAATGGCCATGGCAAGCAAGCCTGGGTCAAAAGGGTGACTTCGGGAGATGAGGTGGCTGAGCAGGTGCCCATGGCAGGGCGAACCCGCAAACAGTAGGGGAGGAGGGCACACACTGTATGCCATGTGGCTCTGCACATGGCCATGTAACCCAGTGATGGATACAAGCCCACTGGGGCAGTGCATACAAGGGGCCACTAAGTGGATGGTCTCACATGGAATGTGAAGTTGTGTGCCAGTCTATGCAGGTAGGCATAGTAGCTCCTGGTGCTGTATTCTGCCACAATAACACAGATCTGGGCATGCAGGTCACAGTAATGATGCCAGGGCTGTGATGCCTCTGCCTCTGACACCAGCATCTCTGAATGGATGGTGGTCAGATGCTCATCCTCCTCCCTGAGGCACTCTAAGAGGCACCAAATGCTGGGGTGGCATACACCGACCCGGGTGTTAAAGCCCCTGTGCCACTCCTCCACTGCATTGTTGGTATGTGACAGGTCCTGGATGGTCACCTCATAGCAGTTCCACTGCTCGATGTGGAAGATGGTACGTTGGTGCCCTGAGCACCCAGTGGTGTGACCTATCCAGTTGTTCTCCATGTAGTCCAGCATTGGCTGGAGTACCTACTCATTGGTGGCCACATACTCATACTCCTGCAGCTCCTCAAATACTGCTGGCACATCTGGTGGGAGGAATGCCAATGCTAGCAGCATCTGCACATGCAGGGCAAAGTCAGGGTGAGTGGAGTACCATGCCAGGACATCTGGCAGCTGCTGCACCTTGTGCCACAGGGCCTGGGAGTAATGGAAGAAGCATGCCCGATGTAGGCCTCCAGGAAGACGGTGCCAACCCTGTGCCAGCTGGCATGCTTGAAGTCCAGTAAGACTGTGGCAGGTGCAATGCCCAGGTTGTGTAGCTTCAGCTGGCCCAGCAGACGGACTTAGGTCTGTGTCCACCTGGAACATGTAAGGTCATAGACAGCTGGCAAGACTGCACTGGACTGGATGGCATGGACAGTGTAGAGTTGTCTGAACAGGGTGGGGAATGCTCTGAATGTGCCATCCATGAACCAGTATAGTGGCCAGCTTCTGCTGACTGCGGTCTGTGGCTATACCACAATACGATCCTGCTCCCTCCTGCTGTCATATAGGAAGAAGCAGTTCTGTCAGAGGCAAGGGTGTACTCCCTCTGGGATTTTGAGGTCCTCTAACAATTGTGGGGTGGTAGGCCAGCTCCGTGCCAGATGTTGCACCCATTGAACCATCCGTCGCAGCAGCTGCACTCCCAGAAGTCGGCCGGCCACAGTCGCAGGGATGCCCGATGTGCTTGCCATGATGACCTGGTATGCACGGTCCACTGTCTGATGCACCCTGCCCTGTAGCATTCCTAGGACCCACCACATGCCCACGTCGGCTGCATCAGGGGCATGATTGTATTCCCTGATGGTGGCCACCACCGTATCCTCCACTATGTGCAGGTGGGCTAGGCAGAGGTATCTGCTTGCCTCTGCACACCTCCAGTATACCTTTTCAAGCCTTCCTTGTCTTGCCTATAGACAAAGCCATTATAAAGATCCATTGGCTTTCCCTTCTGGTTTTGGATGTAGCGCACCTCCATGTCTAGTGATGCAGTCCAATCTGACAGTGCTGCTGAGGATGACTGTCATATAGGTGCTGTGTGCCCCACCTTGTGTGCACCTGGCCATGCCCTCTTCATGCCTGGGGCCAATAACTGGCAATGTTGTGCTGCACCCCATCCACTATATCCCTCTGGCTTGTGGGTCTCACTCACTGTGGTCCTTCACTGATGGTCATCGTGCCTCTTCTGCCTGTGTGCTGCCCAGTGGCCCCTGCCAGTCATGTGCTTACATGGGTGAGTGTTTGTTACTGTTGTGGGCCTCTATTGGGGTGGATGATTTGCCTGTTCTGCGGGTTTGATCCTGTGTTTGCTCACGTCTCCCCTGTGTGCTGTGGGGGTGGTGCGGTCTCCCACTGCCGGCCTGTGTCTCTCTCTGTGCCCTCTATCCCTGTGTTACCCGCACCACTGCCTTCCTGGCCCCCTGTGGTGCCAAATGCCTCTGTCTGTCATGGTCTACTGTTCGGGCTGACCTGTTCTCACTGTTCTGTGCGGTCTGTGTTGTGTACTCACCTCCCCTGTGTGCAGGCCTGCTGGTGCTCACTGTCTTCCCATTGGTGTGTGTTGGAGGTGCCCTTTGTGTGCAGAAGAGCTTTTGTGCTCTTCCACTGCCGTGCTACTATTCTGTGCACTCACTCTTTGTGCAGTGGTACTTTCGGAATTGCCCCCACAGATTGCGCCATTGGAGAAGTGCTTTTCCTGGTTGCTATCTTGAAAAAATATTTATTTATTCCCAAGTTAAGGATCTGAAATTTCAGTTCTGAGCACACTCAGTAGAGTTTCAAACATCTATCCAAAAGTCCATACTGAGCATGCTAAGAACCAACATTTCCAATCCTTATCACTTGGAAATGGATTAATATTTTTTTCGGCAAGCCAATGAAATGCACAATTCTGGGACAAGCCCCTTCTACCCTGAAAATTTCAGACCAAAATTCCAAACTGTCTGGCTGCTGGGCAATGACAAAAAAAGGCAAAAAGCAAAGCAAAACTTTATTTATAAAGTGCCTTTCAGAAACCAAAGTGCCGTACATAATATAAATAACATATAAAACCAACAACAATACAATAATTAAAATAATATTATGAAAAAACAGCAACCCCCCCAACACATTTTTCCTATAAATGCACTAAACAGATCTAGAATCCAGGATTAAACAAGGGCCACTTCAGACACAAGGGGCATAGTACCAACCACGACCGTACACTTTTGTTTTAAATAAGGCAGCCACACTCAGAGGGTTTTAATGCAAATGTGCAAAATATTTATTTTTACAGTGCAATTTTTAGCCCATTTTAACAAGCCAGATGACCACCTCCAAAGTTTGGAGGGGGTCATCCAGCTTGTTAAAATGGGCTAAAAATTGCGCTGTAAAAATAAATATTTTGTACATTTGCATTAAAACCTTCTGAGTGCTGCTACTTTATTTAAAACAAAACATATGGAATCTGCATATCTGACCAGAAAGAAACTTTGCACTTCAAGAGACTTTGCCCCCAGACTGTGCATGCAAAATTTTGTGCAAATCCATTGAATTGGGTGATGCTGTTAAAGTGCACAGTTAGAAGTTTTCCATTAAACAACATACTCAGCTATAACTATAGTGGTGCTTCTGCACCACTGTAATATATATACAGCCCAGAAGGTTTGGAATTTTGCTCTGAAATGTTCAGGAGAAAAAGGGCTTCCCCAGAATGATGCCTTTTTATGTTGGCTTGCGCTTGCATGGCCAACATATTGAATTAGTAATAGATTTGGAGGCGCAGTCACTGTTGGGCGAATGCAGGGCACGCATCAGTAGGTGCGTCCCTCATTCCCCAATAAGCCAGCATACAGGTGCCACACCAGGAATACATAATGTGGTGAACACATCTAAGAAAAGGTCCACTGCAATGACAGCCAAGCTCGTCATGCAGCGTCACCAAAACATGCCCTCCCAATGTGCCTTTCCTGGTGAAGCCCATCAATTAACATGGCAGCGCTGACTGCTGCTGTGCAGAGAGCCAACTT
The DNA here is from genome assembly GCA_016271365.2 of Neoceratodus forsteri. Classification (NCBI taxonomy): domain Eukaryota; kingdom Metazoa; phylum Chordata; order Ceratodontiformes; family Ceratodontidae; genus Neoceratodus; species Neoceratodus forsteri. The sequence goes on from CM028130.1 coordinate 98,546,233, forward strand.
CGGTGCCAGTCCACTCTGTCTTTGCTGACAGGTGGTTTCCACCGCCAGCATAGTACACCCCCATTTCAAGGTTGCAGTTTAGGAAGCTCTAATCACCTCGGCATTATTTCCCCTTACCAGTTTAATTTGCCAATGGGGAGCCCACTCCTCATCAGCATAATGCCCCCATTTGTTGTAGTGCCAATGGGGGTGCCTAACTCCATCAGCTATGGAACCCCCCCAAAAAAACACTCAGGTGGCAAGCTGGGAGCCCACCCCAGCGTGCCAAATGCCACAGTAAAAAACTGTCCTGTGATGTTTTCTTTTTTCTTATAAACCTGTAAAGCAGAAAAAGGTCCTTCATTGACTCCGGTGGCCCTCCCCCCAACCCGCACCTACCCTCTGCACACCCTGCCTCCCCACACACACCCTCACCACATACTTACCTCCGGAGCATGGCATTATGATCTTCAGTGGACCAGGAACACATCTGCACTCTTCAAAGCTGACCACGAACTGAAGAAATGCCGGTAAGCTGTATAATGGCATAAATAGGGTTTTTTCAACTTTGCTGCATAACTCAGGCATTTTTGGGAATTTTGGCACCAAATTTTCAACATGGGGTTATTGGGACCCCTCCTCATGAATTCAGTCACTATCTTGGCATTATACAGTCCCAAAAGGTGATGTCGCAGTCACTGAGCGGAATCTTCTTTTGGGACTGATTAATGAAACAACAGTGCCACTGTTCATCGAGGGGCTCTCAAAAAGCCTATGTTGCAAATTTGGTGAAAAAAAAATCCCCAAAATGGCTGTTTTACAAGCGTGCATTGCGTAGTTTCCACGCACACATGTAACTTTGTGAATTTGTAATATTTTCACTCCAGATTTTCAAAATTGGCATTTTTCCACACCTCCTTACAGTGAGAACAGTACAGCTGTCATTTTACATATCCTGGCCGAAATGTGTTTTCACATGTCCGGCACAGAATAGCGCGGCCGCTGTGTGAAATCAGTGTTTGGGACAATTTGAGAAAATGACGGTGACACTGTTCATGAGCAGAGGTCCTAAAATGCTTATATTGAAAATTTGGTGACGAAATTCCATAAAATGACTGTGTTACAAGCGTGCATTACGCAGTTTCCACACACCCTTGTAACTTCGCAAGTTTTCTATATTTTCATGGCAGATTTTCAGCACTGGGTATTTTTCACACCTCCTTATGAACAGTACAGCTGCCATTTTTCACATCCTGCCCAAAATGTGTTTTCATCCCTGTGCTGCCAAATGGCACAGCTGCTGTGCAAAACCACCTTTCAGCTAACATATAGAATAGTGGATGGGTGGCCATCCACAACAAGGCTGCATTTCCATCGAGGGTGTTGATGACATCAGAGAGACCTCGAGAGCGAAGCTCGAGAGGTCTCTGTGATGTCATCAACTCCTGATATGGGAAACGCTGCCTTAGTTGTGGATGGTCAACCATCCACTATTTTATATAGTATATGGTCCCCCTAATGTGTACAACATTCATTTCACAAGGTTTCATACCCTGAGTACTCACAGCTCTGCTTCGTCCTGGTCCTCGCTACAGACACTCATTACAGATGCACTCCTCTCTCAAAATGACCCCGAAGATCCCAGTCCTTGCTGATGTTCCCTCTGTTCACAATCCCAACCATGAAGGTAAACACCAGATTTAAATTTAAAAAAAAACCGGACAAATTGAAAGCATGAATACATGGAGCTGACAATGGCAGTCCCTGTACAAACTTGTTTTGAAACCTTCACCGGACAGCTCGCTAGGCGGCACCACCATTATTGTTTGAATTTTTTTGTGAGGAGCAGAGTTTCCACCAATTGGGTGGCAACTCAAGGAAAAAAAGTTGTTGTACTATCGATGTGATGACAGAACGATAGTACAACAACTTTTGACCTTTGAACTGTCCTACAACAGCATTTTGAAAGCCACCATTTTCTGTTAACAATAACCCCTAACCATATACTGTAAACTGATTGTGCCGCTCTTCATGAGGTGGGGTCACAAAAAGCCTATGTTGAAAATTTGGAGTGAAAATACCAACAAACGCCTATGACATTAGGGTTTCCAACTGTAACACCAAACCCTGTAGAGACTGCCAGGTGTCAGGGGTGTGACTTGGGATCACTGGCTGTAATGTTCACACCATTCCTCCCCCACCCCCACCCTGCAGCCAGTGACAGGCATTGAGGTGTGCCTTGGAGTGTTCACCTCTAAAGTTCACCCTATTCTCCTATACTACACCTGTCTCAGCACATTTCCTTATGGAATTGAGTAAGTATAAGTCCCAAAGACCCCAAAGCACACCACAACACTTGTCAGTGTCTACAGGGTAGGGTGAGGTAAAATGGCATGAGCATTTTAGCTGACGCTACAAAGGCACACCCCAATGCCTGTCAGTCTCTGCAGGGTGGGGGTTGGGTTGGCGTCAGTTCAATACTTCACTGCCATTCCAATTATGCATCTCTAACTCCTGCTCTACCAATGCCATTGCCAATGAGGAGACAACATTCAGCACTGACAAATGCTTGTTTTGGTTTGGTGAAAAAATATTAATCCATTCCCAGTTTATAAGGATTTGAAATTTTGTTTCTGAGCATGCTTAGTTGGGTATCAAACATCTATCCAAAAGAAACTTCTGAGCATGCTCAGAATATAAATTTCAAATCCTTATAACTTGGGACCAGATTCATAGTTTTTCACCAAACTAACAAAAGGCACCATTCTGGGGCATGCCCTTTCTACCCTGAAAATTTCAGACCAAAGTTCCAAACTGTCTGGATATGCTAGGCAATGACAAAAAACAGCAAAGCCGCAATTTTTCCTAAAAATACACTATATGTATCTCAGAATCTGTACATCTGACCAAAACAAAACTTGACTTGTGAAGAGACTTTGCCCCGAAGACTGTGCAAGCAAAATCTTGTTCAAATCCATTGAATGGGGTTAAGCTATTAAAGTGCAAATTTAGGAGTATAACATTAAACATTAAAGCTGTGGGCCTCCCAGACTGGGCAGCCTGGGGGGAATGCTAGATAGTGTATTCAGGAGCCTTATACAACTATATGCAGCCCAGACAGTTTGGAATTTTTGTCTGAAATTTCTAAGGGTAGAATGGGTTTACCCCAGAATGATGCTTTTCATTGGTGTGGTGAAAAAATATTAACTAAATTTGTAGGAATCTGACATTTGGTTCTGAGAATGCTCAGTAGGATATCTAGCCAAAAGATGTTTTGCAAAACAAAAGTCAGCACTCAGTAGAATCCTAGTTATACAAAAACAAAACACAAAATCAAACCATTACTTGCATTTTCTTCCTTCTACTTACTCTGACCAGGTTATAAACCCAGCAACTTATCTGGAATGGATATCATTAACTGCAGGTACTGTGGAACACTTTTCAGAAGGACAGTCTTACAGGAATTAGGACACTGTTCTACATACTGGGCCATTGGAGATCTTAGGGCTCAGATCCAGGCAGCATGGGCAGAGATTGTGCACCTCAAAATTTCATATTCAAGAGGCACTACATTATAAGAACCACCCGCCATTTCCCTAACATCCAACAGAAGAACCTCGACCACAGAGGGTAGTTGGTCCAGGAGGTTGGCAGGTGGTTAGGAAGGGCAAATCGGGTCTCCCATCACTCTGTGCTCTCCAACATATTACCTCCAAAAAACATATAAACACTACAAACAGGTGTCTGCCTCTATCTCAGAAATCAAACAAAGAGGCAGAGGACACTGCAGAGCAGGACACTGCAGCACAGGAACTAGCACAACAAAACTTGCCCAAATCAGGAACCAAAACAAAAAAACGCAAAAAGGAAATCCCAAAACTTCTGATCATAGGAGACTCCATGATTCAGGGAGCTGATACTCATCTCCAGCTAGGGGTAATGGTCAGATGTCTCCCAGGGACATCAGCGTGGAGAGACACTGACCGCATTGCTAAAATTGTTCACAAAGCAGGAGAAAACATTGACGTCCTGGTACACATAGGGACTAATGATCTCGCCAGCTGGTCAGTTGTGGTGACCAAGGAACACCTGACCAGGCTGGGTGACAACTATCATCCATTTCGTCCAGCATCTCCTTCTCTGAGATCCTGCCAGTCTGGGAGAGGGGTGCAGATGGATGGAAGGTCAGAGAAGGGGAGACAGGGGAGCTAAACATGTGGCTCAAGGGCTGGTGCCAGGAAAAAGGACACAGATTTGTAGGAACTGGCAACAGCTCTGGGAGCAAAAGTTCTTTAAATTTGATGGACTGCATCTGACTAAGGAGGGAGTCAGTGCATTGGGGCTGAAGTTTGATGTCTTTGCAGAATATTTAAACTAGCAAATGGGGAGAGGGGCGCAGCACCCCATACATCGAATGGGAAGAACCCCCCCCCGCTAGTGGTCAAATAGGGATTCAGCATGTTTGCATTTCATTTGCATCACCAGGTAAGAAAACAGGTCCGTCTCCCTATATGACACATAGGGGAAATGCCACACCTCACCCAGCAACTAACACACTGAAATCTGGCCAATGGAAAATCATGTACACAAATGCTCACAGCCTGGGAAATAAGATCCCAGACCTGCAGGCAATAATGTCAGAGGCTAAACAGGACATAGTAGCAATTACTGAGATGTGGTTTACCAGTAACCACACTTGAGAGACTTCAATACCTGGTTATGTACTGTTCAGAAGAGACCGAGGTGCAAAAGGGGTGGGGGGTGGAGTGCCCTGTACGTCAATGAAAATATCAAAGCTACAGAAATTCAGAATACACATAAGGAGCCAGAAGATCTGTGGGTTACCCTGGAATCAAGAAATGGTACAGCCATAAGAATTGAGGGTGTCTACAGGCCCCCAGACCAGGGGGAGGACATAGACACATTACTGTTAGAAGATATACAAAACATGACAGCTAAAGGGGAGGTTCTGATAATGGGAGGCTTCAACATGCCGGATACAGAATGGTCAATAACAGCAGGAACATCTGCCAGAACTAGACACATGGTGGATTCCCAGCAGGGGGAGGGCCTCAAACAACTGGTACAACATCCCACAAGAGACAGAGCTACCCTAGATCTAAGACTGACTAACAGGAAGGGATCACAGATCTCCAGGTAGAAGGTCACCTGGGGCCAGTGACCATCACATGGTATGGTTCAATTTGGCACTACATCTAAATCATCCCATTCCAAGGCAAAAATATGGAACTTCAGAGGAGCTGACTTTGATAAGATGGCCAACAGAGTTAAGCTATCCCTGGCAAAAAGAAACACAGGTGAGGGGTACAGGCAAAGTGGGCAAGCATTAAGGATGCAATACTTGAAGCAACATCCCATTGTGTTAGACAGAAAAGGAAGTGCAAAAGAAGAAGGAAACCACTTTGGTTCTCAAATACAGTAGCAGAAAAGGTCAGAGCCAAAAGGCTGGCCTTCAGGAAATATAAGGGAACACAGCGGGATGAAGATAGGGAGGCATACCAAACTGCCCTAAGGGAAGCAGGGAAGGCAGTAAGGCAGGCAAAGTCACAAACTGAGGAAACACTAGCATGAACAGTAAAAGAAGGTGACAAGACTTTCTATAGATACATTAGTGAAAGGAGAAAGTCCAGAGGGGGTATTGCTAAGCTCAAAGGAGAAAAGGGAGCATGTGAGGAGGAGGACCCTGTAAAAGCATCTATCCTAAATAGATACTTTTGCTCAGTATTTACTGAAGAGAAGGTAGGGCAGGGCCCACAGCTCAGCACCATGGACACAGGGGGGAGGGAGGTGAGCACTACTCCCTTCACAAAAGAAAGGGTCCTACAAGAGCTCGCTAAGCTCAGGGTGGACAAGGCAATGGGACCTGATGGCATACATCCCAGGGTATTTAAGGAGCTAAGGGTGGAACTAGCAGAGCCATTAGCAGAACTGTTTAGTGAGTCTCTGAGCACAGGAGAGGTCCCAGAAGACTGGAGAAGGGCTCATGTGATCCCGCTCCACAAGAGTGGTAGCAGGGAGGAGGCAGAGAACTACAGACCAGTCAGTCTTACCTCAGTAGTGGGCAAGATTATGGAGGCACTCCTTAAAAAAGGATAGTGCAACACCTGGAATCCATAGGGCACAGGATCCAAGACAGCATGGGTTTACAAAAGGAAGGTCCTGTCAAACTAATCTCATAGATTTCTTTGACTGGGTAACCAGAGTGGTGGACCAAGGCGGAGCAGTTGATGTTGCCTACCTTGACTTCAGCAAAGCTTTTGACACTGTTCCACATAGAAGATTGATAAATAAGCTGGGTAGGCTCGGGGTGGGTCAGAAGTTGGTCAACTGGGTGGCAAACTGGTTGACTGGGCAGAAAACAGAGAGTGGTGGTAAATGGTATACAGTCAGAAGAGATGCAAGTCACAAGTGGGGTACCTCAGGGATCAGTCCTGGAGTCAGTCCTCTTCAATATCTTCATTAGTGACATTGCAGATGGACTAGAGGGTAAGGCTTGTCTGTTTGCAGATGACACCAAGATCTGCAACAGAGTAGATGATCCAGATGGGTGGGCAGAATGAGAAGAGATCTGGATAAACTAGCAAAATGGTCAGAAGAGTGGCAACTGGGATTTAATGCAAAGAAGTGCAAGATCATGCACATAGGGAAGAGAAACCCTGAAGCCACCTATAGGCTGGGAGGGGAGTTGCTGGCAGTCACAAAGGAAGAAAAAGACTTGGGCATCATCATCACTGATGACCTGAAATCATCCAAGCAGGCCTCTAAAGCAGTAGGTAAGGCTAGGGGGATGTTAGGGTGTATTAGTAGGGTATCACAAGTCGTAAGAGGGAGGGAATAATCTTTCTTTACAAGACACTGGTTAGGCCATGTCTGGAGTACTGCATGCAGTACTGGAGGCCACACCTTCACAAGGACATTAACCAAACTGAGGCAGTCCAGAGAAGGGCAACCAAAATGGTGCAGGGACTACATCAGAAGACATATGAGGACAGATTAATGGAGCTCAAATTTATACCTTTCAGCAAAGGAGGGACAGAGGTGATATGATTGAGACATTCAAACACCTTAAGGGCATTAACAAGGTGAAAGAGTCTAACATGTTTAAATATAAGAAAAATAGCAGGACAAGAGGACACAGCATGAGATTAGAGGGAGGCCGATTAAGGGGGAATGTGAGGAAGTTCTTTTTCACAGAAAGGGTGGTGGATGCATGGAACAATCTACCTCAGGAAGTGGTGGCTATGAATACAGTACAGGGCTTCAAACAGGCATGGGATAGGCATAAGGGAGCAATACAGATGAGTATGAATAGATAGAGCACTGACAGGGCAAAGGCCAATGGCACATTTCTAAGGTAGAAAAAGAAATGGGCAGACTGGATGGGCCTTGCGGTCCTTATCTGCTGTCAACTTCTATCTTTCTGTGTTTCTATGGATATAGACACTTGGAACTCTACTTGCCCCAGGGTTAAATGATCAAATAGAGTTATTGAAATGTATTTAAAGAAGAAAGTAAAATCTGTAACCTGATATCTAAGGAAATGATTATAGTACATTGGCCCTCTCTTTTCTTCCTTTTCCCTTCACTGCCTTCCCCCCCTTTCCTACCTTCTCTTTTTTCCCTTTTGCCCCTTTCTCTCTTTCCCTTCCTCCCTCTCCTTCCAAATCCCTAACCCCAACCCTCCCTTTATGTCCCCATATTCCTCTCCTTTAATGTTGCTTTGTACGCATGTGCAAGAAACATAGTGCCATCATCGGAGATTTTGAGGTGTGTCACATTCTCCTCCTACAATTTAGTCAGTGAGCTGGCAGGTCGGCTCTGGGGAAGTTAATGCATTTTGGAGCCGTCTATGACATGCCCCAAAATGCAGTGGCATTATGAAGTTGAAAGGGGAGCTATGCTTCAGTGAGCAGCGAAGAAGCTTAGCTTCCCCCCCACACGCAGGCATGCGTCTCCCTGGACATAGTTGTGTAGCCGACGCCGGGTGCCCAACTCGCCGGCTAAGCCAAGGCGCCCCTCCCAGTAGGTGCCACGCTGGGAGCCCACCCAGCGCGGCAATCAGTCCTTGCCAACGGAGTGTCAACCGTCGGCTGAACGCCTCCATTTGTGCCACGCTGGGAGCCCACCCCACGCGGCAATGGTCCCACACGCTTTTTTTTACCTGAAAAATGAAACAGTCCCACGGCGATCTCCTGACGCCTGTCCCACAACCCGCACCCACCCACCGCGCACCCAGCCTACCCACGCCTCACCCCATACTTACCTCCGACCGGTGCGCGACGATTCGTGGACCGGGAACACGCCTGTACTCTTCAAAGCCGATCACGCGAACTGAGGAAATGCCGTAAGCTGTATAATGGGCTAGATAGCGGGTTTCAACTTTGTTGCATATCTCAGGCATTTTTTGGAATTTTTGCACCAAATTTTCAACATGGGGTTTTTGGGACCCCTTCTCATGAATGATGTCACTGTCATGGCGTTATTCGGCCCGAAGGGTGATTTCGCGCCGTGACTGCGCAGTGACTGCGAAATCACCGCTTTGGGCTGAATACCATGACAGTGACATCGATATGAAGAATCAGCTGAACCTGACATTGACATATAAATCCACAAAATGACTGTTCTGGCGTGCATTGCGCAGTTCCTACGCAGGCTCGTAAGTTCGCAAATTTTCAATATTTTCACTCCAGATTTTCAACATGGCCATTTTACCACACCTCCTTATGAGCAGTACAGCTGTCATTTTTTTTCACATCCTGCCCAAAATGTGTTTCCGCCCATGTAGCGCACAATGGCGCAGTCCGTGTGCAAACTCAATGTATGGGACACAACAAAATCACAGTGACACTGTTCATGAGCAGAGGTCTTAAAATGGCTATGTTGAAAATTTGGCTGAAAAATTCCTAAAATGACTGTTTTATTTGAGCTGCATACAGCAGTTCTACGCATTGCAAGTTCGCAAATTTTCAATATTTGCACTCCAATGACTTCCAAATACCTAAACAGCACATAGAAGCAAGCAACATTCGGCATTGACAAATGCTTGTTTATTCCCCTTTTCCTTTTCTTCCCCTTTTCCTTTTCTTTTTCTTTTCTAAACCCCACACTTCCCCCTTCCCCTCTACCCCCCCTTCCTACTATATTTATTTGTGGATGTATGTAATGTAAATTCAGTAGATAATTAATGCTGATGGAATGACTATATTGTCTGAACACTTCAATGTTTTATTTAAGCTTTAAAGTTCTTAATTTGTGACTGAATTAATTCTGAATATCTCTATATGCCATACAGTATGTCTTTAAAAAAATGTTTAGCCTTACAATTGCTATCTGTTCCTTTTACAGGTTTCTGTGGAGGTGATCACATTACGTGACCTGAAATAATTAATTATCCTGGTTATCAGGACATTGATACTGCAACTGGTAAAATTTAGACATTAAGTGGACATTTAGTGCAGAAGTAATAGTAGTAGTTCAAAATATTTTAAAAGATTAGCACTGGTTGTTGCACTTTATGTTTAAGGTGTAGGTATTTTAATTAAGGAAGAATTCTAGATCTGTCATTTTGTAAGACATACAAAAGAGTGCACTTTACCTTTAAGGAATTGTTTTATTTAGGAACAATACTGATTGGTTGCTACCATCCCTCTAAACATGCATGTTAGTGTGAAACCAGTCAGAGAGTTATTTGTTACTCCATGATGTGAGAATTAAATACTTGCTTGGTAGTTCTACCGAGTGCTGACTTTTGATTTGCAATACTTCTAGCACAGACATGCACCAGTGTATAGGGCTTTGATGTATCTATCCAAAAGACCCTACTGAACATGCTCAGAACTGAAATTTCAAATCCTTATAATTTGGGAAAAGATTAACAGTTTTTCACCAAACAAATGAAAGACACCATACTGAGGCAAGCCGGCATTTTTAGCTTGTTCACCAATGCAACAGTAGTGCTTCCATCTACAGTGCTGATGAACTGTGTTTGGGAATGAGCACAGAATGTTAGAGGGTAAGCCGGGGGAAGGTTGGATGAGCATCCCTTGGACAGCTCTACTCCTCCGGGGGGAGGATTGTGGCATGCTGGCATGCAAGTGACACCCAGTGGTGACTGTGTGTACACCAGCCAGGACCACCAACATAGTAGGTGGAGATGACAGCCGACGTCTGTGGGTCAGGTATGGGAATGCACATGATCCTCAGTGACATCATTGCACATCTGTGTCTCCTGGGGGAAAGCTAAGGGGAAAAAAAAAACCCTTAAGCAAGCAGCTCAATGAAGCACCAGGACCACCACCCAAATGATGCCCCAGAAGTAAGCCATGGCTGGAGCCTCAGGTGGATCTCGGGCTCTCCCCTCAGGGAACCCCACTGCAGGGGGTAAGCTGTGGGTCTCACAGACTGGGCAGCCTGGGGGTATGCTAGAAAGTAGGTCCAGGCAACAATGAAGGGGGTACATCCCTGTCCATAGCCTGAGCAGCATAAAGAAAATCAATATATGTATATTTCCTAAAAACTCACAATACAGAGCTCAGAATCCACACATCCGATGAAACTTGACTCATCAATAGCCTTTGCCCCCCTCTACGCTGCGCTAGCAATATTTTGTGAAAATCTGCTGAACGAGGATGAAGCTATTAAATTGCAAATTGAGGGGTTTGACATTAAACAGCTTACTCAACCTTAACTATAGTAGCAATACTGCATCCCTATACATATATATATATATATATATATATATATATATATATATATATATATATATATATATATATATATATATATATATATATATAAATATAAATGTATACATACATGAGTGTATATATATATATATCATAAGGGCGTGATAGCGCTCTTAAGGTTAGGGTTGGTACAGCCTTTCAATGTTAAATTTCAATTTTTGCACCTCAATAACTTTGTCATTTTTCAACCAAATAACACAAAAATTGGTATGTGCTGTCATGTTGTCAGTGTTGCAAGAAGTTGAAAGTTTCATCATGGCAGCTTTTACAGTTTAGGAGATATAAGTGGTCAAAAATGCAAAAAGGAACTTTTTTTCCATAGGATAACACCTACCGGGTCATAATGTCATATGCTTAATAACGCACAACATTAGAGCTAACCCGGAACAGCACTGTAGTAAAAAGCGAATAGTGCAATATCACTAATTCTGCTGTATATGGTATTGCACCACTTGCACTATCCCAGGCAGAGGATAAGATCTCTGCTGGGATGAAGTTCCACTGAGCAGATGCTGTAACTCAATGGACTGAGCCACTGCAGCAAGAAACCCAGGCACTGCTTCTAGGATCAGGTTTGATTCCCGATACCAGAAACTTAAATTTTTTTCCTACTTTTGACCAGTGTCATGTTGAACCCCCCCCCTTCCAGAGCTAAGAATCTTTATTGAGGGGGTTTGGGGACACAGCCCCCCATAAGGGGTGGTGCGGGGAGCAGTGCCCCCCCCAAAAGACTTGTGCCACATGGCAGAAATTGTGCAGTATTGGCAGCATGAATTTTCCATGAGGCATAATGTTTTGTGACATTATGACCCTGTGTCAGGATAACATGGGATTTTTTGCTCTCATGTACAGCACACTGTGAGTTAAGTTTGCCTCTTATACTTTCAGGGATGATGGGGTGTATGCCAAGGGTGTGCCTTTGGATGATTTGGTGAAAACATATATAACCATTTTTGAATTATAATGATTTTTGTGATAGATGCAAGACAGGCACTGCGCATGGTAAATATTTACCCTTCAAACAGTTAATTGAGAATGGTAAATTACATTTACCATTCACAACTTACTGTTTGAATGGTTAATGTGTGAAAGGTAAATGCCATTTACCATTCTAACAGTAAATGTTCGAATGGTAAAAGGCATATATCATTCGCACTTTATTGTTCGTGGTCACAGTTTTCAGTGCCGATTGCCCCCATCTTGTTTACAGTTAGCGAGGCTGGGAAAGTGAAATATTTTAAAAAATAATGCCCCATGGCAAACACTAACAGTTGTGTTTACCTAATGGAGGCACGAGGAACACACTCCTGACATTTGTTTTTTATTTCTCATCCCCTGACATGGCACAGGGGTGATGCTCCATCATGCATTGAACTGCCATGCTTTGCCATAACAGCATGGCAGTTTGATGAAGGATGGTGCATCGATATATTTTCCAACATGGGGGTACCCTTTCCCTATGTTGGCAGTAGCTCTTCCACATTTCCCTCAGTGTGGGACACTGTGTAGGCCACTCCCAGTGTCCTGATTCCAGTGTTGCCCCATTTATTTAACACTCTGAAAAAAGAAAACAATCCCCTGATGTGGCACAGGTGTAATGCACCATCCGACATGGGGGTACCCATTCCCCATGTCGGCAGTAGCTTCCCCCTTCCCTGATGATGTGGGACACTGGGTAGCCCACTCCCAGTGTCCCTAGTATATCCCCCCAGCAGTATTCTGATTATTTGTACTTTGCCGACAGTGGGGTGCCCAATCTCTGTGTCGGCAGCAGCCCACCCTCTGCCAGACAGTGTGGGACACCCACTCCCAGTGTCCCCAGTTATCCTTATCCCAACAGCTATTTTTGGACTCTGGGGAGCCCCCTCCCAGAGTCCACTAACATTAAAAATCCCTAAAATGAAGAAAATCATCCCCCAAGGTCTTTTTTAAATTTTTTTTCCTGAAAAGAAGAAAATGGTCCCCCGTCATCTGCCCCACACCCCTCCCCAATTCCCACCATCCCTCTTCGGACTTCACCTCCCTGCAGCCTGCTCATCTCCCTCACCCCATACTTACCTCCAATGATCAATGGCTGTAACCTTTGGTGGACCGGGAAACATCTAAACTCTTCAAAGCCATACCGAGAACTTAAGAAATCAAAGGTAAGCCATATAATGGCAGTCAGTGTGTGGAGGAGTTCAACTTATGTTGATGTCTCTGGCATTTCTTGAGATTTTAGCACCAAATTGTCAACATGGGGATTTTGGGACCCCAACTCATGAACAATGTCACTGTCTTCTTGGTATTCAGTCCTGAAAGGTGATTTCACAGTCTCTGTGTGGAATCACCTTTCAGGGCTGATTAAGGAAATGACAGTCTCAGTGTTCATGAGGGGAGGTCCCAAAAAGGCCATGTTGAAAACCTGGTGCAAACAAATTCAGAAAAACTGCCGTGTTACAAACATGCGCACACTCATAACTTTGCCAATTTTCAATATTTTCACTCCTGGTTTTTAACATTGCCATTTTTTCAAACCTCCTTATGAACAGTACAGATGTCATTTCTCGCATCCTGCCGAAATGTGTTTTCATACCTGTGGTGCAGAATGGTACGGTCACTGTGTGAAATCAATTTTCGGGATGGATTAAAAAAAAATCACAGTGCCAGTGTTCATGAGGGGATTTCCCAAAAAGCCCATGTTGAAAATGTAGTTAAAAAATTTCCAGAAATGGGCACGTTATGAGCATGTGTCATGCAGTTTGTACGCGCACTCTTAACTTCACCAATTTTTCATAGTTTTCCTCCTGATTTTCAACATTACCCTTTTTCACACCTCCTCATGAACAGTACACAGCTGTCATTTTTCACATACTGCCCAAAACATGATTTCACACCTGTGACGCAGAATGGCTCGTTCACTGTGCAAATTCAACTTTCGGGATGGATTAATGAAATGACAGTGACATTGTTTATGAGGTGGGGTCATCAAAAGGCCATGTTGAAAACTGGTGAAAAAAATCTTGAAAATGCCCAGGTTACATGCGTCCACTGAATTGTGGTGCCCACGGCTCCTTTTGGAGCTTGAATCTCAAAAACGATTTGAGATACAGATTTTTTGATCTCTGTAGCTTAATCCAATCTTGGACTAAACACCCGTGGAGGTTTTGAAGTAATGATTACAATTGCAGTGGAATTTTTTCCATAGTTTCTATGGTTACTGAGATATTGCCAGATTGGTGTTACATGGATTACTTTTCATGACTATAGGGCTTTGGTATGTTCATACTTATGTGTAGGTGGGAGAGCAGGGCCACTGGGCCCTGCACTCTCACTTATGCATATCATTATGCAACAATGGGTAGCATGAGGGTGGGTCTGCACTCCCACAGCCACATAGTAGTTGCATTACACTTTTCTCAAAAATAAGGGAAATTCATTGCAAAAAACTACATTAATGCATAAGTTAGGGTTTTTATTAAAGCATCAAGAGCTGGGAAATTTGACATTAGGGTTACCGACCCTACCGCTCCACCCCCACCCCTGCCACCCTCAACTCACCAACAAGCGTTGGGGTGTACCTTAGTGTCATTGGGCCTAACTCTCATCCCATTCTCCTATACTGTACCATCTTATCTTATTTACACATGGAATGGGGTGAGATTTGGGCCAACGACCACAGAGGCACCTCAATGCCCTGTTAATTGTATGGAAGGAATGAGGGGGAGATGTTAGGTGATAGGGTTGGTAACCCTAACAGTGAAATTTCCAAGATTTTTAATGCTTTAACAAAAACCCTATCTGATACATTAATGTAGTTTTTGCAAAGAATTATAGCTGCACAGTAGTACGTTTATTGTTAGGGTTGCCTAACCACTTCTATGTTAGCTCAAAGGTTTGCACTTTAATAACTTTGGAACCATATGATGGATTTAACTAACATTTTGTTTATGTGGTGTGGCACCATAGTTCTCTGGACCTGGCAAGTTGTGTAATAGTCAAATGAGCAGTTGTGGAGCTGCTGAGTGCCAACAAATGCACAAAAACTGTGCATTTATTTACTCATGGCTATTGCCCAAACGATTTGTCTGTCTGGTCTGATATCTTCAGGGGAGATGCAGTCTGTGTCATCAATGTGCCATTTAAAGATTTGGTGAAAAAATATTAATAATTTCAAAAACTATTCAAATTTTAATTTTTCCATTATTGTCAGTGGGAAAAAATATACGTGCCTCATAAAAGTTGCCGCCAGTACATTTTACTGTTGCAAATTGCCCTTTTACTGTCTTGCTACTGCCAACTTGTTTCAGTTACTAGTGAAGAAAAACATCTGTAATTCAAATTCTTCTGCCTCTAGGTAAACACTGACAGTTGTGTTTACCTAAACTGGGCCAGAGGAACACAAGTGTGCCATTAGTTTTCTCTAGGACCTCTAGAAATACCTTTTTCAAAAACAGGTCCCCTATACTGTCGCAAATCATAACAGTACATTTGTGACACTTTTGCAAATCACGACACTGTCACATCTGTACTGTTGCAATTTGTGACACTACTGCACCAAAAAATAGCATTTCTTCGCTACACCACTGCACTTAAACAGTTAGGACTTTTTGGCTGACATTTGCAGAGTGGCAAGCCCTGGCCCCACAGATGTGCCTTTTGGTGGTTTGATAAAAAAATGTAAAACATTTACAAAGTTACAGCAATCTGAAGTTGAGAAATTTCCCATAGGCTGACATTGGGGCACATATCTCAAAATGTATTTGAGATACGGATTTTTTGCTTCCCACAGCTTAGTCTACCTTTAGAAGGACTAAGCTTGCATGGAGGTTTTGAAGTCATAATTACAACTGCAGTGGAACTTTTTCACAGTTGCTATGCTTACTGAGATATTATCAAATACGTGTTATGAGGGTTCCTTTTCAGTACTATGAGGCTGCTGTAAGGCTCTGTACTTTTATGTAAGTGGGAGTGCAGGGCCCAGAAGACCCATGCACCCACATATGTATACCATTACACAAAAAATGGGCAATGTGAAGGGAGCGCAGGACCTGGAGAGCAAGCACTCCCACAAACAGATACCAGTTACCAGGTACATTGCACTTTCTCAAAAAGGAGGGAAATTCATTGCAAAAAACTTTGTTAATGCATCAGTCAGGGTTAACAGCACAGTGACGAAACTACAGAAAAGTGATGTTAGGGTTACCACCCTTACCACCAAACCCCCTCCACCCTCCACACATCAACAAACATTGAGGTGTACCATTGGGTCATCAGGCCTAACTCTTATCCCAGTCTTCTATACTATAGCATATCAGCTTGTTTGCACATGGAGTTGGGCCTGTTGAACCTATGGCTCACCCTGACATCTGTTGGTGTGTGGAGGTTGATAGAGGGGTAGGATTAGGATGGTAGGTGTAGTAACCCTAACATCACATTTCCGTACTTTTGTCACTGTGCTATCAACCCTAACCGATGCATTAACAAAGTTTTTTTTTTGCAATGAATATACAGTATACATATATATATATATACACACACATATAATAGAAAGAGTGAGGCTGTGTGATATATCATGTATCTGTTGTGTTGCCATTGACCTCAGTAACCTCATGAGTGGCGGAGCCACGAGTGATGGTTACAAGAGGTCTATGGCAACTAAAATATATAAATGATATATCACACAGCCGACCCCCGCAAATTTCATTTATGCAATAGGGATAGAGAATGTGTGGGAATTTATTTTTGTTTTAAAGTGTGGGTTTTTTATGTATTTTGTGTGAGTTTAGGGGTTTCTTTTTTCTTAAGAAGTTGCTCCGCTCTTACTATGTGATGTTGTTATGGCCGTTGCTATGCAGGCGGTGAATTGGTGTCTAGAACATAACAGCTCATTGGTTGTTGTATTGGGTGACTGAAAAAAAATGAGAGAAAATGACATCCAAGTTTAGTGAGTGGACATGGCAGACAGCTTGTGTGCGAGCCAGAGAGGAATTGCTTTTGTCTTTTCTTTTGGTATCTTGCAAGAATTGAAACAGAGGATCGAAGCACGTTTGTATTGTTTTTTTTCTTCAAATAGATGCACTGTGGCATTTCCCGTGTGGCTGGCGAGAGGGACCGGGAGAGACTGTTAGCAAGCGGCAGTACGAGGAAGTTGAGAGCAGTAAGTTGAGACTTCCACTAAGTGAAAGTGAAAGAGTGAGAGGGGAGATGGCTGCGGTTATTTTTATTTATTTCTTTTTTTGTGAAAGTTGGGAGAGTTTATCTGTGCGGTGGAGGAATGAGCAGGAGTTACAGTGCAGGTGATGGGGAAACGTTATTGCGGGACCGTGTGAGTGGGACCGGCTGCAGTGAAGCAAGAACAGCTAGAAGTGTACATTTGCTGCTTTGACAATGTGTGAATGGAGATTCAGAGTGATGCTGAGGAGAGTAAAAATAAAATTATATATGAAGCGGGTTGCCTACTGTGGGAAGGTGCAACATTTGTGCAGGAGCTACTGTGTCTGAGAGTAAAAGTGAGAGTAGGTGGAAATAGTGGCGGCAGCTGGGGGGGAACTTACAAACTGTGTGGATAAATGGGCTGTCATGTAGTAGGTTGGAGCTTTAGAAAGTAGTCCGGCACTGTATGTATAAATGGTCACTGTATGTATAAATTTATTTATACATACAGTGACTCAGATAAACGCATTTATCACACTGAATATATGTCCATCCCATTACATAAATATCTTACTATGTATATATATATATATATATATATATATTGAGAGAGAGAGAGAGAGAGAGAGATACACACACACTAGGCCTTGGTAGTCGCAGGGACACATAAAAAGAGATAATCATTTCAATTTAAACACTAAAGACAAGAAGGAATTAAATCAGCCGTTTTGGAGAACAAGTGGCTAACAACATCTAGAATTATAAAAAGTGTAAAAAAATAATTCAAGTGGCAGTTCCAGTCAAGATGTTTTTTTGCATCAGAACATCACAAACTAAAACTAAATTAAAGAATAACTCACTTAAAAAGCCTTTGTGTTTTTAATCTACATGATCCATTGTTTAATCGCAGTAAGGCACTCCAGGGCATGTGTGACACAGGTTAATGTCACTTTTTGGGAGGTTGAAAGCACTTGGCTACATCTTGGGTCTCAGGCACATCCAAACAAATATAGTATTACCTGTCATGCATATTGCTGAATTATTTATCAAGTCAGCAACTCATTTTTCTTGGGAAAAATTAATCAGTAATGTTAAAATCTATCACGCTCACACCCTTGTTATATAGCCCCGAGAACATGTTCACTGTTGTAGGAAAAGTGGTTATTTGAAAGCTAATGCTTTACAGGTCTTCTGGGTGTGTCTAACTGTTATCTCATTCTGGTCAGCGCTTTCAGTGAACACTTCACAAATCTTTGGATGGCCAGTTGAGATGGCCCCACAGATTATTTATTGTAAATGAATTCCCCTGAGTCTGCACCTCATAAAACATGAAACATCTACTTTTCCTTCCATTGACTGAAGTGAAAAAATAAAAAAATCACTAGATTATGCTAACTTCACAGACAACACAGGATTGTTTTTTTAATTGCTGATGAACTCTGTTGGGTTTTCTATGTAGTTACAGTCCCTCCTTGTCCTCATGTGTCCTCCCAGTCTATGGATGTTCCTGGTTTATGTTATATAAACACTAATCTGTTTACTTTTCTTGTACTGATAATCACAAACATAATAACTTCGTAGTCCACAAGAATATCACCTGAATTCAAAACTCATATTGTAGATTCTGGAGCTGCAGTAATCAATTCTGGGTAGAATGTTTTACACTTGGCATCCCATAGGTTGTTCAAGTACAGTTTAGTTAGGCTCTACAGATTTTGATTTTAGTGGAATAGTCTGAGTTAGAGGTGACTAATGATATAAGTAAGAAGCAGAAAAATTATCTTAAAAAATGTATATAGTTTATTTAATCATCGATTTGTGTTTGAATGCTTGAGGGTATATGAGAAGTCTGTAAGTGAATGAGCCAGCATGAAGAAACTATTGATTTGTTTTTAAGTTTACCGTGCGTGCATGCACAGCAAACTTCTTGTTCTGTGATTGGCTTTTGAAGGGTGTGACACTGTCTGTCCAATGCAAGCTCACATGTTTTCAAGTGTAGCAGAAGAAGTGCATATTTGTTTTAAAGCCACTCCTGTGGTAAACAGAGGTTCCCCCCATGCTTCTGGACCCACAAATCATGTACTTGGGGTCCAGAGATATGAGGGAGGGACCCCTCGTGTCTTTGGACCCCAATTAGTTAGTTGGAGAGGGGAGAAAGAAACTGTAGCTGGTGTTTGTACAGTAAGTGTATTTGAGGTATTTTCTTGGCTGCCATTTGTGTGTGTTTGAAATTGTATTTGAGGTCTGTTCTTAACTGCCATTTGGGTGCTTTTCCATTTAGTTTGGGAAGGATTGAGGGATTCTAGCAGACAAGTTTGTGAGTGGAGTGAGGTGACTCTGCCAGAGGACTCCTTGGCTGATTGTTTTTTGGACACAGCCTGTGGTGTAGTCCCACCCCAGGGCTCACCCTACAATTCTTGGGTGGGTCCCATAAGGCCTTGAAACATCCTGCATCCATACAGGAAGTAACACAGAGAGGAAGCATAACAGAACACAACAAAAATAAAACATATATTTGGGGATATCAAATAGCCATCTTAAGTAAGCAGTTGATTGAGGAGGGAATCAGACATGATGGGAGGGGTGTAGTGCAGAGTTTGTGGAGCGGCGGTCTTCAGGGAGACATTCTGGAGGCTGCGATGTTACCCTATCTGCAGGCACATCTCTGGGCTGAGGTAGGAGATTGCCTGTCTCCGAGCTGAGCTGGCCAAGCTGAAGGCGGCATCTACCCCCACCCAGAGAACACCAGGTCCACAACCTTTACCACAAAGGATGCCAGGGAAGAGGAGTAATTGGACTACAGTGGGCTCAGGAAGGGTGAGGGAGGAGGGAGGGAGGTCAAAAGCACATCCCTCAACAGGCCCCACTTACTAACTCCTACACTGTTTTGGAGGAAAGAGAAAGCCCCACTCAGAAACCTGAGACTGCATTCAGAGAGTATGCAAGAGTCCTCCAGGATGGAGCCCTAGGGAAGGGAAGCATGGAACCCCAGAGGAGGGGGAAGCTGCTCCTCATGGGGGAATCTATTGTCCGGGGAGTGGAGTTAGGGTCACCTAGCGGGGGGAAGAAAGGGATGTCAAGTGCCTCTCAGGAAGCACTGCATGGAGGGATGGGAAGCAGATCCACAGAATTGCTACAGCAATTGCTAGGAGGGAGCAGCTGGATGTCATTGTCCACCTGGGGACCAATGACCTGACCTGGCCAAGAGAAGTGTGGCATTAACCAGAGTCCTGGATGATTTCAGGAAGCTGGGGGGGAAACCTGAAACAGATAGCACACTCTGTCTCATTCTCGGAGGTGCTACCTGTCCAGGGCACAGGGGAAGCTAGGGCACTACACATCTGTACCTTCAACTCCTGGTTGAAGATTTGGTGTGGAAGGGAGAGGTGGTAGAGGGGGTGGTAAAACAATGGGAGAAACTGAAAGGAGCCATAGTGGATATAACAAACCAATGCGTTAGGACAGTGGCCAAAGGGAAAAGAAGAAGGAAACCACTATGGTTCTCCAAAAAGGTGAGGGAGAAAGTCAGGGATAAAAGGCTGAGTTTCAGGAAATATAAGGGAAGTCAAAGGGAGGAGGACAGGAAGGTGTACCTTGAATGACTAAGGGAAGCAGGGAATGTTGTTAGGAGAGTGAAGGCGCAGACAAAAGAGAGCTTAGCACAGTCTGTAAACAAAGGGGATAAGGCAGTTTACAGGTACATCAGTGAAAGAAGAAAAACTGGGAGGGAGGATTATGAGACTCAAAGGGGAGAAGGGAGAATGTAAGGAGGGGAATCTGGACAAGGCAGAAATACCGAACAAATACTTCTGCTCAGTATTCACTAATGAGGGGGTGGATCAAGGACCACAGTTGAGTTGCAGAGGTAATGGGGTGGAGGTCCATTCAAAGTGGAGAGAGTTCTGGAAGAACTCACAAAGCTGAAGGTGGATAAGGCCATGGGGCCAGATGGCATCCACCTGAGGATGTTAAAGGAGCTGCAAAGGGAACTAGCAGCGCCTCTGGTGGCCCTGTTCACAGAGTCACTCAACACGGGTGTTGTTCCAGAGGACTGGAGGAGGGCACATGTAGTCTCACTGCACAAAAGTGCAGTAGGGAGGATGAGGGGAACTACAGGCCAGTCAGCCTCACCTCAGTGGTGGGAAAAATCATGGAGGCACTGTTGAAAGAAAGGATAGTGGCACATTTGGAATCCAGTGGTGCTCAGGATCTGATGCTACTCAGACTCACAGCAGGAAGGTCATGTCAAACGAATCTAAAGAAGGTCACCCAATTAAAAGGACAGACCCCATTGTCCCAAGGCCTGGGCAAGAGGGTGTGGGAAAGCCAGGAGGCAGGGGAGGGGACAAAAGAAGGGTGGTAGGGGCAGGGGCATGAGGTCACAAAGGAGGAGGGGCCTGATGAGATCATGGAAGGGGTGGGCAAAAGGGGTGGTGTGAGGAGGCAGCCTGGAAATGGCCAGGGCAAGCTAATGGGCAGGGCTAACAGAGAAGTCATAAGGGACTGTATAGCCCTGGGAACTCACAAAAGTTTGCTCCATGAGATTTTATTTTCCTCTTCGATGCACATCAGTTTGGTAACTAGTTTGGGAGCCATTGGGCATTTTTCAGTGTTAGATTCTGAGTAAAAAAAAACAGGTTAGGTACAATATTTACTTAGACTACAATACATTGGAAGACAAGGGGACTCTAGGTGCAAGTGAGTAATTCCAAGGATATGCCAAGGAGGTAAGGAAGCATTTGTTCTATGCCTAAAGGTGGAGAGAAATAGAGAGAACCTGAGGAGCGGTGATTACAGTAGGAATTTGTATGGATTCAGGCCAGGTGGTTGTATGGTGTTTCTAGCCCGTGTTTTTGGAACCCTGTAAAAGTTGCTGGTTGTTGGTTGTTTGGTCCGGGTTAGGATCCTGTGAATGTTGCCCACACCCTGAGGTGTTTGGTAGCAGCAGGAGTTGCTGCTGTTTGGCATGTTTTGGTACGTGTTTTGGACCTTGTAAAAGATGCTGGTTTGTTTGTCGTTTGGTCCACGTTAGGCCCTGTGAATGCTGCCAGTGCAGAGCTACACCACAGAGCGGTATGACAGGCCATTTTGTAGAAGCAGGGCACTTGGGAACCCAATCGGGATGTTGGGGTGACCGTGGAGGGGGTCGAAGTAAGGGCAGGTGAAGCAGGGCGAAAAGGCAGCAAGAGCCCCTAAGTCAGGGCACGTGAAGCAGCAGAATGAGGAAGGGAAGGATTAGCAGGACAGTTTTAACTGGGGTTTTGGGCAATAGGCCCAGGTGGTGACCCACATGATGGGTTAGGCCCAGCAATGGCAGAGGCCTAACTTGTAGCACTGTGTAACACAAGGGGCAGCCTGACTGGAAGTAACTTGTTGTGAATTGGGCTGCACAAGCAAATACGTGGCATTGCGTAAGGGGCCAGAACAGCGAGGAATATTCGATCTTTTTCTCAGCTGGCAAGGGCAGAACCAGTTAAGAACAGTGGCCTGGAGACTGGGTATGCTGCTGGTACAAGGGAATGAGGCCCAGTGTGCACACCATGTGGCATGGTGTCTGACATCATCGCCACGCGGTTTCGGGCTGAAAGGAAGACTAGACCACAAAGATGGACAGTGGAGATCACCAGTACTCCCTGGGGACCCATGCAGCGACAACTATTCATGGGGTAACACTCTGGGCCTAATTGTTAATCCAGAAGTCTATTTTGAGACAGTTTAAAGGAGGAAAGAACGGGTAGGTGTTACGCATGGCGATGGCATCTGACTTCACATTGCCATGTGGTGAGAGTTAAGGGGAGTAGAAAGGTTTACAGTCTGAGGGTCATAAGGTAGCGCATGGCATGAGGTTGTAGAAAAGGCAGCATTGCTGCAGGAGGATGAAGATATTATGTATAGGATATGCAAAAGCAGAGTTTTAAGGGGCTGCTAGTGGGGTAGCATGTTTTGACAAACTGGGAGTAGGGTTGCTGCTCTTGGTGCGGGCTGCCTGTGGTGTCGCCGATGGAAGGCGAGGTCGAGGGCCCATTGATGGACAAAGGGGGGGTGTGCAGAGAGGTGTGAGAGGCAGCTTTGTGAACTGCAGCTGCAAAGGTCCTGATGGGGTTGTGGACTACTTATTATATTGTTGGACAAGGAGCGAGCTACAGCCACAAGCAATCTAGCAGAGGAAGGACCATATACCATGGCAAGGGAGGAGCATGTACGCACTTAGAGGCTAGAGGTATAGAATGGGTAAATGCAACAGCAATATTGTGGGGGGGATAGTGTGAGTAGTGCCCCACCCCCCGCCAGGAGGCCGCAGCTCACAATTACAGATGGAACAGAGGATAGCTGCATTGGAGTGGGGTTTTATGCACCAGCCTCTGATTTGATGTCAAAAAAAAAAACGCACAATGCAGGAGAGGGGGTCAGCAGCATACTGTGTGGGGAGATATTGATCTTTTTTGTGATTTTTCCAATAGATACGTCATACCAGAAGAATAGCCCCAAGAAAGCGAAGCCAAGCAAAGAGGAATGCTATCAGACGGTAATGGACCTGGTGGATAAGGCAAACCAGTTGTTGGAGGTGGCAGAGCCATCTGGTGGGGAGAAAGGCACAAAGCAGAAGGAGAAGCAGGTGAAAGGGGATGGAAGTAACAAGAGGGTGCCAAAAACACCAGGCAAACTGGAGCCCTGGACGGTGGTCCCCAGTCCGATGCCAGCGGCTCCACTACCCCCTCCCCCCAGTAACCCCATCCTGGAGTCTACACTGGTCCCAGATCCTACACCAGGACCTGTGCCAGAATCTCCTGTGCCTGTGGTTCCGCTCCGTGTACCAGAGCCAGTACTACTGCTGCCAATCCAATTCCCCACACCCAGCCCAGCAGTAATTCCCTAGCCAGGACCCAGCACCCCACAGCCAGCCACACCAGGTAATCAGGGGTGACACTAGAAAGCAGTGTTAAGAATATGTTGAGCAGATGTTGAAAGCCATGGTGATAATGGCCTGGGGCAGTTGGAGAAGGCATTTGCAGAGATCAAAGGGATGGGGGAGAGGGCAGGAGGTAGGCGGGGGCCTAACACTGGGAAGGGAGATTGGGACACCAGGTGTTCAGCTGGGAGACCATGTGCAGACAGCCATGAAAATAAAAGATATGGAAAGGGGAATACGTCGACATTTTCACCTTGGCGAATGTAGACAATATGGATAACTATGAGGAGAAGGACAGTTATGAGAAGAAAGACATGGCAGCGGCAATAGTTCTATTGGGAAAGAGGGAGGAGGGCAAGTCATGGAAAGGGAAAACCTGGGACAATTGGTCCTCGGGTTTCACCTATTTATGGCAATTGCCATAGAGAAATGGCTGGAGCTGGCTACCCCACTCTTGACCTACTCTCTTATTATAAAGAATGCATATAAGAAAGAGGGCCATAGTTGGCTAAAATATGACGAGAAGTTCAGGAAAAGGATGGCACACTTTGGGGATGTGACATGGAATGCTAGACAAATAGACCTGTGGCTTGAAATTTACATGGGGCCAGCAGAAAGGGAGGCCAAGGAGATAAAGAAAGGAGGGGTGATTCAGAAGGCTTGTTGGGGATACAATAGGGCATTCTGTTCCTAGCAAACTGCCGATTCTGACATGTGTGTTTCCAAGTGAGGGTGGCACCACCCATCATCAAATGTACATACAGTTGGGAAAAGGATCCGCACTCTGGACAATTCTCACAGCAGCCCTTTGGACCAATCAATGGAACTTTAGGGGACAGCCCTGGGGGGATCAGGGGAGGGAATGGGGGTGGGAGAGGGCACACATACCAAAATCGGCACCAAGACAACTGAAGGGCCAACAAGCAGTGGCTTCTGGCTGGCTACACACCATCAAGGTGGAGGCGGAAGGGAGTACCCAGGTCAAAAGTCTGCACAGAAATTGCGAGATGGTTTTCGGATGGGTTTCAGTCTACATTTTAAGCGGTATCAGGAAAGGATGAGAGCAAAGAAGCTCAAATCAATACCGGGAAGAAAGAAATGCCAGCACAAAAAATTCAGAAAGAGGTGGAAGCTGGGAGGGTTGAGAGACCGTTCTCCATCACCCCGTTGCTCAATTTGAGGGTTCCCCCCTTGGTTTGGTTCTGAAGAAACAGCCAGAGGAGTACCAGTTGATACAGCACCTATCATACCCTGATGGGGATTCTGTTAATGATTATATAGGCGAAGAAGACAATAAGGTCACATATGCCACCCTGGAAGAGGTGGTGCAGTTAATCAGGTCCAAGCAAAGTGCCTGGTTAGGCAAGAAAGACATACAGGCAGTGCTCTTGTTAATACCAGCCATGTCGGTGGATTGGGACCTATTGAGATTTCAAGTGGGGAGCATGTATTATTTTGACAAAGCCATGCCCATGGGGTGTTCTGTGGCATGCGCCACCATTGAGATGTTCAGCACCTGGCTCCAGTGGGTTTTCCAATAAAGGTGTGGACATCAGACTGTGATGCATTACCTCGATGACTTCCTGTTCATCGGGGAGGGGCACAGGGAAATGGAAAAAATGCTAAAGGATTTCCAGGGTTGTGCCCGGAACTAGGGTACTTTAGCGGAAGATAAGACAGAAGACCCTAGCCAGACAATAGAGTTCTTAGGGCTCGAGCTGGACACGGTCAATGAGGTATTCAGATTACCAGGCAAGAAGGTCCAGAAATTGCAGAAATTACTGATGAAGGTCAGGTGTTAATGGAGAGTGCAGCTGCAACAAGTACAACAGTTTCTGGGCAATTTGAATTTTGCTTATAGGGCCATAGCCCAGGACACACACTTACATGGTGTTTTAGCATGGACAACTCTGAGGGTGACAGAGCCACATCACTGGGTAGACCTCAATAGAGGGACAACAGAGGATTTGGAGGTATGGTAACAGTTCCTATTGATGTACAATGGACAGACTTTTTGGCAGGATGAGTGGCTGTTTAACACCAATCTGCAGCAGTACATGGATGCCACGGGGACATCGGCATGGGAGGTTACTTTAGAGGAAAATGGTTTGCCGAACCGTGGCCCAAGGAATGGGTACAGGAAGGGGTGATGAGAGATATCACCTTTTTGGAAATCATACCCATATGGGTGGCAATGATAACCTGGGGAAAGAGCTCAGAAATAGGCAGATCACATTATGAAGTGATAACAGTGCAGTGGTAGATGTCCTGAACAAGAAGAGGACAAAGTCAGAAAGGGTCATGAGGATGTTGAGACGGCTGGTATGGCAGGATCTGACTTTAAACATGTCCTTTAGGGCCAGGCACATTGATGGTGTAGACAATGTGATAGCTGACTGCCTCTCCCGATTGCAGGTGGACAAGTTTCAGACCATCGCACCCGGAGCAGAGACCTGGCAGACTGCCATCCTAGCATACATATGGATGAATGGATCTGGGGATCTGAATTATTATTCCACAACTCCTGGGCCCCCATGGACACGTAGAGCATACAAAGCCTCTTGGAAGCTTTCCAGAACTTACAGGAACAGTACAGCGGCCAGGCAAGTGTGGCAGTTACAAAGGAACAGGTGGCTGGATTCATAGTGGCGGGTTGGAACCAGAACATGGTGCAGGTGACCATGGGGGTCTACTTGGCAATCGGCAGGTGTGCACATTAAAAGGGTGGCAGGACCCTACTAAATTCAACCTAGTCCATAGAATGATGCAAGGTTGATTATGGGGAAGAGAGAAGAGAAAAGACAATAGGAAGCTGATATCAGAGGGGCTGATGGGGAGGCTGATAGGGGCATTACACCTAGTCTGCAGCTCAAATAGGGAAGCAGTGTTGTTCAGGGCCATGAATGCCACAATATATGGTGGAGCATTTAGGCTTAGCAAGGTGATAGACCATGGAAAAAAAGATGGATGGCATGGATCTACACTGGGATGACATAGAATGGGCCAGGGACATGACAGCAGTACTATTAAGGAGATCTAAGACAGATCAGCAAGGGCTGGGCACCAGGGTGTGGTTAAGGACCCACCAAAATGCAGCCATCTGCCCAGTGGGGGCTCTGCACATGTACGTGGCAGATCGCCTTAAGGGCATGGAGTGCTGATATTTGTACATGGGGATGGAAGGCCAATGTCTGGGTACCAGGTGATGGCAGTACTGCACAAAAACCTAAAATTGTTGGGGGAACCAGAGGAAGGATATTCTTCCCACTCATTTAGGATCGGAGCAGCCTCAGTAGTGGCAGCGCAAGGCAACAGACCTAATGAGATTAAACAGAGGGCAGGTGGGCTTCTGACTGTTATAAGAAATATATCCGGAAAATCACAAATAACGCTGTCTGTCTCTTTTTCCTACAGCAGGCTCAAAAAACAAAAACAATGAGGTGGGAGGGGAGAGGAGGGGTGAGGCTAGAGAAGAACATGAAATATAAACATTATGCTAATGATTATGCAGGGCCAAGAAGAAGGCTTGATGTATAGATATGTGGGCATTCCTTTATACATCGGGCGGAGAAATGGGCAGCCAGGAGACAAGGGGGAAAGCAGCTGTACCTGAATAGCAATACTGTCCGATTGCGGTGGAGAGGCCTATGGTGAATGAAGTGGGCCCAGCTGCTGCCAAAATTGAGGGAGATCAGGAAAGACCACAGATGGCCAGATATGATTGCGATACATTTAGGTGGAAACTACCTGGGGTCAAGGCCCTGGCTGGATATATTTTATCAAATAAAACAGGACCTGCAAAAGATATGGAAGTGGTGGCCGGAGGTGACTCTGGTATGGTCTGACATCACACCCCAAAGGGTGTGGTGACATTCAGATAGCAAGAAAGGGATGGAAAGAGCCAGGAAGTGCAGGAATGCCAGAGTGGGCAGGTTGTTCGAGAACATGGGAGGAGTGGTCATACATCATGGGATGCTTGAATGGGTACATGAGTGGGGGTGGTAAGGACAAGGTCATGAGGTAACAAAAGGGGAAGGGCCTGATGAGGTCATGGAAGGGGAGGGCCAAAAGGGTGGTGTGGGAAGAGTGAGGTGGCAGTCAGGGAATGGCCAGGTAAAGCTAAGGGGCAGGGCTAACAGGGCAGTCATAAGGGACTGCACAGCCCTGGGAGCTCATGATATTTGCTCCATGAGATTTTCCCACCCACCCACCCACCTGGAGATAAGTTGGAGAGCACTGTGGCAGGTGGAGCACAGTGAGCTAGTGCTGGCAGGTTGAACACAGAGGCATTTAGGAGAGGACTGTTTTAGGTGGACGCAGTGAAAAGGGAGGAGGAGGATGGTAAATAAGGGGGATAAAAGGAAAACACTGAAAGGTGACAAAGGACTGAAAAGCAAGAAGCAGGGTAAGGTGTGTATGCTCGAACCCCTTTCCAGCAAAAGAGGAAGAGGTCGTTTCCCAAGATGTACATCTAGGGGCAGCAGAAAAAGAAAAAAATTGTAAAATACAAGTAGAAGTGATGAATTGAAAGAGAATGTGTCTTGTAGATAATGTACATAAATGCTAAGGAAATAGATCGCAAAACTGAAAAATTGACAGAAATGTACTATGTATTGTAAACAATTGTATTTGGAACATATTCCAGTAAATTAATTAGCAAACTGAGCATCCACACACAACTTGTCTGTGTCATTATTTGCGGGGACTCTGGGGACAATATTTTTTTTTGATTGGGTGACTAGGGAACCTAATCAGGGAAGGGCAGTAGACATCACCTACCTGGATTTCAGCAAAGCCTTCGACACCATCCCACACAGAAGACTGATTAACAAGCTGGGTAGTCTGGGCATGGGAGACAAGGTGGTGAACTGGGTTAGGAACTGGTTAACAGACAGGAGACAGAGGGTGGTGATAAATGGGGTACAATCTGAGGAGAGGGGGGTGACCAGTGGGGTACCTCAGGGATCAGTACTAGGACCAGTCCTGCTCAATGTCTTCATCAGTGACATTGCAGAGGGGGCTGGAAGGAAAGGTCTGCCTGTTTGCATATGACACCAAGATCTGCCACAGGGTGGATACTCCAGAAGGGGTGCAGAAAATGAAGAGGGACCTGCAGAAGTTTGAAAGATGGTCAGAGGTGTGGCAACTGAGATTCAATTAAAAGAAGTATAAAATAATGCACCTGGGTAGAGGGAACCTTGGGGAGAGCTACAGGTTTGGGGGGGGGCAGTAGACTGTCACCAAAGGAGAAAGGAACCTAATGGTTATCGTCTCTGATGACCTTAAGGTATCAAAGCAGTGTACAAAGGCAGCAGGGAGGGCCAGTGGTATGCTGGGGTGCATAGGCAGGGGTATCACTAGCAGGAGGTGGGAGGTGGTGATGCCATTGTTTAAAGCATTGGTAAGGCCTCACCTGGAGTACTACATGCAGTTCTGAAGACCACACCTGTGCAAGGACATAGATAAGGTGGAGACTATCCAGAGAAGGGCAACAAAGATGGTGCAGGGCTTACACCACAAAACATATGAGGAGAGACTAGGGGACATCAAAATGTACTCACTGGAGGAGAGGAGAGGAGAGGAGACAACTGGAGGACATGATTGAAACTTTCAAGTACCTCAAGGGCATATTGAAACTTTCAAGTACCTCAAGGGCATAAACAAGGTGCAGGCAGGGGATCTTTTCCAATGTAGAAAAAGTACTTAACTAGAACAAGGGGGCACAATATGAAATTGGAAGGGGGTAGATTAAGTGGTAATGTGAGGAAGTTTTTCTACACAGAAAGGGTAGTCGACTCATGGAATAGTCTGCCACAGGAGGTAGTGGGGGCAGCACAGTGGAAGGATTTAAGCACGCTTGGGACAAGCACAAGGGAAGCCAGAGAGGGGAGGGAGTGGTGACAAGCCATTGATAACATAGGGTCAGTGACCACATACAATGAATAGGCCTATGTGCAGACTGGATGGGCCTAGCAGTCCTTATCTGCTTACAATTTCTATGTTTCTATGTTTCTGAGGGGCAGCAAAAGTGCTAAAAAGCACATGTAAATAAGCAAGCACCTGAGGCTGTTGGGAACTGTAGCCCCCCCCCCCCCGTACATTTGCAATACCAATGGCGAACTTTCGGCACTGACAAATGCTTGTTTATTTCCCCATATCCTTGAAATAGTCTAGCAGGACACATCTTTTGTCAGTTTTGCCCAAGACAGCCATCTTGTTAAGCAATGGAAAGTTTGGACTTCTAAAAGTGCTATAGGAAGAAATTAGTTTTCTTTTGCTTTGGAATCACTATGGCAGAGTACAGTTACGCTCTTCATGAATATCTGAAACTTTACTGGAAATGCCAGTAATAATTTAATTCTCTCATAATAGAGGACAACCATGATATAATTAATTCCACCTCTCCTGTCTTGTAGCACCTTGGAATATGGCTCTGTTCACAGCAATAGGAGACATATGTGGGACATGACTGTGGAAAAAAAAATGTCATTTTTTTCTCCTTTCACCATCAATATTTTACCTTTAAGGTCCTTTACTTAAACTGTAAACAAGAAAATAATATCACTTGTGATTTTCCCGGTACAGTCCCCAATGTTTGGAAACAGTAACCATGTAACATATGTAACAGGGACAGAGAATATGGAAAATAAAAAAAAAATACGTATAAATATTTTTCAGTTTTCACATGAATTTGCAGTACTTTACTTCATTTAGTTAATTAAGTAGGCAACACCAAAATATCTGCATGTAAGTGTGTGTGATGACCATTAATCTAACGCATGGTGCAGTTCTATGGGGAGAAGTACTTTGAAAGTTTTTCCTTACCCAGAATTCATGAGTATCCACAGACTAAAATGCATATATGTGTGTGTGTGTGTGTGTGTGTGTGTGTGTGTGTGTGTGTAAATGGGGATAAGAGTGGATAACATTTAAAACTTTTTTTGATTTTAAAAATTAACCCCTCAAAAACCAGTGACAGTGCAGTACACTAACATATGTAACGGGACGGAGAAAAATCCAAAAAGTTTATGTTCTCACTGAAAACATTGTGGAAAACATAAAATTAGGCTACTTAAGTCCGTTATTTTTCCAATTACTATTTTTACTGTTTAAGGTTTTATTACTAATGAATTAATTAGAGGAAATTTTGTAATATTGCAGACCACCACCACAAAGGAAATTCATCATACAACTGATCAACACCATTACTAAATAAAATAGAAAATACACACAATAAAATTCTACTAAAACCTTAACCAAAACTCTACACTATACCCACACCACACTGTACACACTATATAAAGTGATTACTATAGCCTCAATCACTTCAAGAAATGTTCATATGACCCAAGTGCTTTACTGCTTCATTATTGTGATGGCTTTGTTTAACAGCTTCTGTGCCTTTTACCACATAAGACCCATCTCCCACTATGACCAGTGGTCCACATATTATATAGTTTGCATCTACTGTGTCAATGTCCTCTCTTCGTGGCCAATAAAATGTGGCATTTTGTGAGGCAGATCGCTGTCTATTCATAAATATAAATGTGTACATAGAGTCCTTTGACGCAATCAGCTTCCTGTGTATAATAGTAACGTGCATAGAATACAGCATAGTATGAGTCCATTTCTAGGAAAATGTTCTGTTATCATCAGCAGTCTCCTGTGTGGGTTCATTAAGGTGCTGTGTCATCCTGAATATATAAAAAAGATTTAAGAACATTTACATTTTTTTTTTACAGCTGCAACCAGACTACAAAGGAACCAGAAGAACTAAAGGACCTACAGGGGACACTACAGCTGAAAGATAAAACAAAATAAAAAATGCACTCAAATCTTGTCTTACTTTTGTCTCTGTGGTGCCAAGCAGTGGGGAGGAGGGGCACTCTGGTAGGTTGGTAACCTGTACACATCTATGCCAATCCTGTGATGCCACATGTGTAGGCTGGCAGTGAGGGCTATGGAACACAGGATGTCCTTCTCCACTCAGGGGGCTCACTATGTGCCACAGAAGTAGTGGTACTAGCAGGTGTTAGTGTTAAGAAAGCTTTAAGAGACAAGTGGTTTATGAGCAAAAATAAAACATTAAAATAACACCTGCACACTATTATGATAAAATTAACATTAAAAGGTAAGATACACATTAATCCCATCCCAAATTGATGTGGGTTGCAAGCAATAAAATATTTTCCCCATATTAAAGTTCCACCTTTCCATAGACTTTTAATTACATTCCATCTGTTGCTGAAGTCTGTTTCCCATCCAGATCTGAAGATAGAGCATTCATGTCTGGATCATCCTCTCCATGAATGCTTGAAATGTTCAGCTCTAAAAAGGATACAAGTTGCATTTAGTATTGTATATTTTCACACTTTGAACAATATTACCTAAATATTACATACTCACCATCATGGTCATTGAGATGCACATGATCTCCTAGAGTGGTGGATTCAAGTGCTATGAGGTTCAGGACAATGTCCTCCGGTTGTGGTTCTCAATACTTTGCCTTTAATTGCTTTTCAGCCCAGTCAGAGGTGAAGTCATTATTCTGAAGGGTTGCTTTTACTTCACATTTAGAACAGAAGCAAGACAAGTGGTGAACTAGCTTATATGGGTTTCACCCAATGGCACTGTGTACTTGTCTTGTGCCTTGTAAAGTGCACACTTCTGTTCTTTCAGGGTGATCTCTGTCCACCACACCTTGATTAACAACATAAAAACAGCACTGAGAGTGATTGCACTCTCCTGCTGAATCCACACTGTCGCTGGTTAGTCTCTCTGTACAAAAAATATAGAAACTGAGTGCCCCATCAATCACAAGGTCTGGCAATGATTTTACTGCTTCTGTGACAGCATTTTTCACCACTCCACCCTCTCCGTCACAGGGGTTTTTCCCGTGATGTGAGCCAAAGTAATGGCGCTCGACTGTTTCAATGCCCAAGTCCTCAGTGCCAAATGTTAAACCTACCAGAGGTGTTTTTGACTTGTACTGAGCGCTACAACCATCACTGAACTGAATCAGTCTATTTAGTTCAATGAATCTTACTTCTAGGAGATGTTTCACTGCAAACTGTACAAAGTGCTTTACTGCATGCGCATCATGGATAGTATCATCCGAAATAATGTCTATTGCCTTCCTTACTGGATCTTGTCTATTGCATGTGTTGCATTTGTAGAAGGCTACCATGGGGTGTAATGTTATTTGTACTTTTGATCAATGTGCACTTTGTACTTCATTTTGCATGATACAGCTGTAATTTTCAGCAAAATCCATAACAATTACAGCAGATGCAGTTGGAGGACTTTTGGTGATGTGTGCAAACTGTATCTGCTGCCATCTGGCCTCAAATAAATGGGCAGAAAAGGACCCCAGTTCCTTCATAAGTTCATCAATTAAATTGTTTATGTTTCCACTTATTGTTAAAAGTGCTCTTTTTT
The DNA here is from genome assembly GCA_016271365.2 of Neoceratodus forsteri. Taxonomy (NCBI): domain Eukaryota; kingdom Metazoa; phylum Chordata; order Ceratodontiformes; family Ceratodontidae; genus Neoceratodus; species Neoceratodus forsteri. The sequence continues at coordinate 98,579,461 of CM028130.1, forward strand.
TTCTCTGTACATTGTCTGTCCCCATTTCCTCCATGACACCTGCTCATGTCCAGCTACCAGGATTAACGGTTCCACAAATGTCTTCAGTTGGTGAACACCACATGTGGCACTGCCGATGCAGTGTAATGTAACGTATTTTCCTTCCTGTGGACAAAGTGTAAGTGCAGATGCAGGGTATCTATCTGTGATTATGCATTTTGCATTTTTTTATCTGGACAATTGAGTAAGAGTTTTTAATTTTAAATCAATATTAGTGCAGTATTCACAGAGGCACTGATATGTCCTTGCCTTACTCTGTACCAACACATGTCTCAGTCTCAATTATGCAGATTTAGACTTGCTGATGTTTCCTGTATTCTCCTTTACAAAACTTGAGTATGTCTTAGTAATGGACCTCTGCATCACATATTTTGGGGTCACATCAGGTACTACCTTTTTATTGGGCATAACTGTGCTCACGTCAGGATGGTGGTAGTCACGGAGATCACTGATGCACTCACCCTGAGAGGGCGTATGGCTGTTCTGCTCCCTCACCTACACTCCTCTGAATCCTCATTTAAGCAATCGCTACATGATAAAACTTTCTGCAGACCGTTATCGCAACTCCTTGCAGCCTGGTGAGATTTGCGATTGTCATTTTCTTTGGGGGAAGGAGTGTTTTGAGATCTAATGAAGGTGGAAATGCATTAAGGCCTCCCAGCTCGTACACCTCCTCAAACCCCAGACAAAATGGCATAACGGGCGAAAACACAGGCTGCAGCTACAAGCAAAAACACGACGACAGCTAATAGCCCAACACCGCTATCGGAAGATAGGTTTCTCACTGAAATGGAACCACTCAAGCAAGCCCTGCTGGAGTTTGCCACAGAACTTAAAGGCATGAAGCTGAACTAAAGGAAACGAACATAAAGGTCTCCGACAGCTCAGCAAGAACTGCTTCACTAGAAGGCTGGCAATCACGTCTAAACCATGCGTAGTGGCACTCAGACAGAAATTAAATAAGGTGGAGGTTAAACTCAAGATCTTGAAGGTCAAAACATGAGGAACAACCTAGTTATATTTGGCTTACCTGAAGAAGCCAAGGGACCGTCCACAGTGCTCTTTACACAAAAACTCCTTTTGAAAATCACTGGCCCTCCACCATATGCTACCACATATCATGTGTAATGGGCTCACAGGTCATTAAAACCCTGACCCCCTGTTGGAGCCAAACCCAGGCCTTTCATCATCTGTCTGTTAAGTTACATAGATCGGCAACACATATTGTTAAAGAGTTGCAGGAGATTAAATGGGAAGAGACCCCCTTGAGAATCTCACAGGACCTACCAGTAGCCACCACGCAGAAGCGAGACGAATACCATCCATCGGTAACCCAGCTGACTGCTGCCAAAATAAGATTTAAAATGATATACCCTGCCAAATTATCGGTTCTGCATCAGGAAATTGGAAATCATTTGATAATGCAGGTCACAGCAGAAAATCTTGCAATCATGTTCCTGACCTATTTCTACATCGTTGATCCTGCTATTTCAAATATTGAGTAACGAAAGGAACTGTCAAGGTAAACATCTTGTCAGAGAACTTGCAGATACTCATTGTGGTCAAAGATAATTTCAAGAGCTGGGAGGCTAATGATTGTGAAAATGAGCATATCATCTTTTCTGAACTGATCCAGGATTTAGTAAGCAGAAACAGCCGGTGGAATTGCTCGCTCGATGGCTGGTTTGAAAAATAAGAGAGTTTTGCTTATTTGACTTGGTTTGTTTGCTTTTAAATTTTCTTGCTTGGTATTGAGTGCAACGAATCAGTACTGGAGTGGTGTCTGTGAAGTGAAAATGGAAGGTGTTCTCGTGTGCAGCTGTCTGGACTCCTCAATCATGCTAAGTGCATGTGTGTTTTCTTGTTGGCAAGAAGCTATTACAGCAGCATGCTGTAAGACACTGGTCACAGCAATGAAGTATCAGTTGACTAGCATATGCATAGACGAGTCAAAGATACAACTCTAAGTCTGGACTCAGAAATATGCTAGGGCTTATCTTTTGTTCTTTTTTTTTTTTCCAGACCTTCAAGCAAACCGGGCATGTTGAGCCCCAACATCTAAGTTACCAATAAGCTTTGGATGCTTCTACGTATGGACGAGGGGTTATAGAAACATAGAAGCATAGAAGTTGATGGCAGATAAGGACCACAAAGCCCATCCAGTCTGCCCATTCTTTTTCTACCTTATAAATGTGCCATCGCCTTTGCTCTGTCAGTGGCCTATCTATTCATACTCATTTGTATTGCTCCTTATGTCTATCCCATGCCGGTTTGAAGCCTGCACTGTATTCATAGCCACAACTTCTTGAGGTAGGCCATTCCATGCATCCACCACCCTTTCTGTGAAAAATAATTTCTCACATTCCCCTTAATTGGCCCCCTCTAATCTCATGCTGTGTCCTCTTGTCCTGCTATTTTCTTGTATTTAAACATGTTAGACTCTTTCACCTTGTTAATGCCCTTAAGGTGTTTGAATGCCTTGATCATATCACCTCTCCCTCCTTTTGCTCAAGGGTATACATATTGAGCTCTGTTACTCTGTCCTCATATCTCTTCTGATGCAGTCCTTGCATCATTTTAGTTCTCCCTTCTCTGGGCTGCCTCAATTTAGTTACTGTCCTTGTGAAGGTGTGGCCTCCAATACTGCATGCAGTACTCCAGATGGGGCCCTAACCAGTATCTTGTAAAGAGGGATTATTACCTCCTCTTAAGACTTGTGATACCCCTATTAATACACCGTAACACCCCTTAGCCTTACCTACTGCTTTAGAGGTCTGCTTGGATGATTTCCGTCATCAGTGATGATGATGCCAAAGTCTCTTTCTTCCTTTGTGACTGCTAGCAACTCCCCTCCCAGCCTATAGGTGGCTTCAGGGTTTCTGTTCCCTATGTGCATGATCTTGCACTTCTTTGCATTAAATCCCAGTTGCCACTTTTCTGACCATTTTGCTAGTTTATCCAGATCTCTTCTCATTCTGCCCACCCCATCTGGATCATCTACTCTGTTGCAGATCTTGGTGTCATCTGCAAACAGACAAGCCTTACCCTCTAGTCCATCTGCAAGGTCACTAATGAAGATGTTGAAGAGGACTGGCCCCAGGACTGATCCCTGAGGTACCCCACTTGTGACTTGCATCTCTTCTAACTGTATACCATTTACCACCACTCTCTGTTTTCTGCCCGTCAACCAGTTTGCCACCCAGTTGATCAACTTCGCCCACCCGAGCCTACCCAGCTTATTTATCAATCTTCTATGTGGAACAGTGTCAAAAGCTTTGCTGAAGTCAAGGTAGGCGACATCAACTGCTCCCCCTTGGTCCACCACTCTGGTTACCCAGTCAAAGACATCTATGAGATTAGTTTGACAGGACCTTCCTTTTGTAAACCCATGCTGTCTTGGATCCTGTACCCCTATGGATTCCAGGTGTTGCACTATCCTTTCCTTAAGGAGTGCCTCCATAATCTTGCCCACTACTGAGGTAAGACTGACTGGTCTGTAGTTCCCTGCCTCCTCTCTGCTACCACTCTTGTGGAGTGGGATCACATGAGCCCTTCTCCAGTCTTCTGGGACCTCTCTTGTGCTCAGAGACTCACTAAACAGTTCTGCTAATGGCTCTGCTAGTTCCACCTTTAGCTCCTTAAGTATCCTGGGATGTATGCCATCAGGTCCCATTGCCTTATCTACCCTGAGCTTAGCAAGCTCTTGTAGGACCCTTTCTTTTGTGAAGGGAGTAGTGCTCACCTCCCTCCCCCCTGTGTCCATGGTGCTGAGCTGTGGGCCCTGCCCTACCTTCTCTTCAGTAAATACTGAGCAAAAGTATCTATTTAGGATAGATGCTTTTACATGGTCCTCCTCCTCACATGCTCCCTTTTCTCCATTAAGCTTATCAATACCCCCTCTGGACTTTCTCCTTTCGCTAATGTATCTATAGAAAGTCTTGTCACCTTCTTTTACTGTTCGTGCTAGTGTTTCCTCAGTTTGGGACTTTGCCTGCCTTACTTCCTTCCCTGCTTCCCTTAGGGCAGTTGGGTATGCCTCTCTATCTTCATCCCGCTGTGTTCCCTTATATTTCCTGAAGGCCAGCCTTTTGGCTTTGACCTTTTCTGCTACTGTATTTGAGAACCAAAGTGGTTTCCTTCTTCTTTTGCACTTCCTTTTCTGTCTAACACAATGAGATGTTGCTTCAAGTATTGAATTCTTAATGCTTGCCCACTTTGCCTGTACTCCTCACCTGTGTTTCTTTTGCCAGGGCTAGCTTAACTCTGTTGGCCATCTTATCAAAGTCAGCTCCTCTGAAGTCCCATATTTTTGCCTTGGAATGGGATGATTTAGATGTAGTAGCCAAACTGAATCATACCATGTGATGGTCACTGGCCCCCAGGTGACCTTCTACCTGGAGATCTGTGATCCCTTCCCTGTTAGTCAGTACTAGATCTAGGATAGCCCTGTCTCTTGTGGGTTGTTGTACCAGTTGTTTGAGGCCCTCCTGCAGGAATCCACTATGTGTCTAGTTCTGGCAGATGTTCCTGCTGGTATTGACCAATCTGTATCTGGCATGTTGAAGTCTCCATTATCAGAACCTTCCTTTAGCTGTCATGTTTTGTATATCTTCTAACAGTAATGTGTCTATGTCCTCCCCTGGTCTGGGGCCTGTAGACAACCCCAGTTCTTATGGCTGTCCCATTTCCTGTTTCAGGGTGACCCACAGTTCTTCTGGCTCCTTATGTGTATTCTGAATTTCTGTAGCTTTGATATTTTCATTGACATAAAGGGCCCTCCTCCCCTTTTACCAACTCGGTCTCTTCTGAACAATACATAGCCAGGTACTGAAGTCTCCCAAGTGTGGTTACTGGTAAACCACTTCTCACTAATTGCTACTATGTCCAGTTTAGCCTCTGACATTATTGCCTGCAGGTCTGGGATCTTATTTCCCAGGCTGTGAGCATTGTGTACATGATTTTCTATTGGCCAGATTTCGGTGTGTTAGTTGTTGGGTGAGGTTTGGCATTACCCCTGTGCGTCGTATGGGGAGACAAACCTTTTTTTTTACTTGGTGATGCAAATGAACTGCAAACATGCTGAATCCCTGTTTGACCACTAACTGAGGGGGGAGGATTGTTCTTCCCATTCGACGTATGGGGTGCTGCACCCCTCTCCCCATTTGCTAGTTTAAGTATTCTGCAAAGACATCAAACTTCTGCCCCAATGCACTGACTCTGTCTGACTGAGTTATGTTTTTTCTCTTTTGTCTGATATTACATGCAGATGGTCTAAACTGATTAAGGAGGATGTGTGTTCCATATGGGAATAATTGAAACATTACGTGTTAATTTGTAAATTGAAATTATGGGAGGCATGCATAGTAATGCGGTTTGGTTCCATGTGCTATTACATGATATAGTTTACCCTGGAGTTGACCTGGGATTGTGGTGTTGGGATGCAGGGGTTTTGTTTTGGGGGAGGTGAGAGGGTAGAGATGTGCTGCAGCATCGGGCAGAAGCAGACACGCTATTACAATTGGGAGAAGAGCTCCACTCTCGACTCCAGGGTTAGGAGTTAAGATTTCCTGCTTTTTATTTTTATTATAGGGGCTCAATAAAATATTATTTTGGGTTTTCTTTAAGAGGTAATGTTATGTTGACAAGGGGGAGGTTTTTAAAGAAATGGGGGATGGGGACTGCCATAGGTAACTGGGTTTCACTGGACACACCTTTGTTACTATATAGCTCCTGTACATAAGATTATTATTTTTTGGATGCTCAACTAGAATGATGGGACATAATTTCTGTTCATGGAATGTCAAAGAGGCTCAGACACCTGCCAAAAGAACTAAAATACTATTGCATCTCCATAGTCTTCAGGTAGAAATAATGTTCTTACAGGAGATGCATCTCCAGTCTACTCAAATTAACCTCTTTCGCAGATGCTGGGTAGAAACATAGAAACATAGACTTTGATGGCAGATAAGGACCGCTTGGCCCATCTAGTCTGCCCATTTCCCTACCTACAGGATAGGCTGCAGATCCAAGTTAACCAACAGCCTATTTCTTCCTACCTCCCACAAGAATTGCCTTATGTCTGTCCCATGCATTCTTGAATTCTCCCACAGTTTTTAGACCCACAACCTCCTCAGGAAGGCTGTTCCATGCACCCACAACCCTCTCTGTGAAATAATACTTCCTCATTACCCTGAACCGCCCCTCTATCTTTAAATTGTGTTCCCTTGTTCTTGCATATCTCTTTTCTGAAAGATGCTACCTCTTGGACTTTGTTGATTCCACTGAGGTACTTAAAGTTTCTATCTTGTCTCCTCTCCTTCTTTCCTCAAGGTTATACATATTAAGCTCCTTTAGTCTCTCCTCATACGGCTTCTCTTGCAGACCCTGCACCATTTTAGTTGCCCTCCTCTGGACTGCCTCTATCCTGTCTATGTCCTTGCAGAGATGGGGTCTCCAGAACTGGATGCAGTACTCCAGATGGGGTCTCACCAACTGTCTGTACAGAGGGATAACAACTTCCTGTTTTCTGTTGCTGATGCCTCTCCCTGTGCATCCCAGTATACCCACAACCCTCCCTACTGCCTTCTCACATTGCTTGCTAACCTTAAGGTCATCTGATATGATTACCCGCAGGTCCCTTTCCTTTTTTGTTGTTGTTACTACCTCCCCCCCTTTGTGTATTCTTCCCCTGGGTTCTTGTTTCCCAGGTGCATTATTTTGCACTTCTTTGCATTGAATCCTAGCTGCCATACTTCTGACCATTCCTCCAACCTTTCCAAGTCCCTTCTCATCCTTTCCACATCTCCTTGTGTATCAACTCTGTTGCAGATCTTTGTGTCATCTGCAAAGAGGCATACTTTTCTTCCAGTCCCTCTGCAATATCACTTATGAAGACATTAAAGGACTGGACAATATTCGAACCCTCTTGGTGCCCACTAATAACCCTCTTTCTTCAGAGTGGACTCCATTTACAATTACCTTCTGTGTCCTGTTGTCCAGCCAATGTTTTACCTGGCTACCACCCTGGGACCCACTCCCAGGCTGGTTAATTTGACTATTAATATTTTGTGGACTGTGTCAAATGCCTGCTAACATCTAAGTAGGCCATGTCCACAGCCTCCCTGGCTATTACTTTGGTCAGCGAGTCAAAGAAATCAATTAGATTCATCTGACATGAACTTCCCACTGTGAATCCATGCTGCCTTGGGTCCTGTGCCCCACTGGCCTCCAGGCACTCAACTGTACTTTCCTTCAGAAGTGACTCCATCACTTTCCCTACCACAGAGGTCAGACTGACAGGTCTGTAGTTTCCTGCCTCTGTCTTGGTCCCACTTTTGTGAAGGGGAATCATATCCGCCTTCCTCCAGTCCTTGGGTAGGACAGGCTTTTGGCTCAGGTCTGAACTCCCGACAAAGGGGAACTGCCATACTTATTGCATGAAAGATACCATTTTGTCTGTTACAAGAGGTGTCAGACCCTGAAGGTCACTATATTATTATTAAGGTGATCTTGGGACACTCAGAGATGATTCTAGGATCTATCTATGGCCCCAACTCAGAGAATTCTGAATTTTGGATGAAACAAAATACTGGCCACATGGAAAGAGTTACCAACAGTTCTGGGGTGATTGGAATCAAGTCTATCGAATAAATTAGATGGTCAGGTAACTCTAGACTTTCCTGTAACCAGGGCAGAAAGCCCTGCATGAGCTAATACATTAATTAGGCCTTACAGACCCATGGAGAATAACCTACCCGAGATGAACGAGTTCTCATTTCATTCTCTCCACATCACTCTTTTTCCCACTTAGATTACTTTCTTATAAGTGTTGAACACCTCCATGGGGTGGTATCAGTTTTTGCTCCTCTAAGGTTTTCTCGGATCATCATGTGGCGCAGTTAATATTAAATGTGGCACCTAACGTTCAAAAATAAATTGTGGAAAATAAATAATCAACTCTTAAAATCCGAAGAAACCACTCAACGTTTGCAAGTTTTTATTTCAGACTTCATGGCACATAACTCTTTATCTACATCTAAAATGGATATTTTATGGTGCACGTTAAAATGTGCCTTGAGGGGACAACTGATCTGTATAGCCTCGAGGCATAAAAAAACAACAAAACCAGACCCTTTCCTCTCTATTTAATCAGATTACAGTAGCGGAAGCTAACTTGTCAGCTTCATCCCCGGAAGAGAACTGGGAAGCAGTGAAATCCTTGTGAGCACAATGCAATTTATTGTTAGCCAAAAAAGCCAAACTTCACATGCTTAGATCCAAAATTTCCTACTTTGATCAAGGAGAAAGAACTGGAAGCTTCTGGCCCTGGCTTAGGTCTCAAACAGCAGACAGAATTATTGCCTCTATTTGCTTCCCATCAGGTAACATTCTTACTTCCCTATGGATATTAATAAAGCCTTTTGAGATTATTACAATTGTTTATATTCGCCCCACATCTTCTTTTCACAGGAAATGTTAGATTCTTTATAGTAGGTATTACATGTCTCAACACTCTCTGAATCCCAAATTCTTATTCTAAAGGCCCTATAACAATTAAAGAAATAATTGATGCTATTGAATCTCTCCCCATAGACAATGCGCCTGGTCCGATGGTTATTCCTCAAATTTTTATAAAGCATTTAAAAATATATTAGCGCCTGTTCTTCTAAATACATTCCAGTACCTTTATACAAATGGTGTATCTGATTTTTCCCTTACCCAGGCCACTATAATAGTCCTCCCTAAACCGGGCAAAGACCCTCTGCTCGTCACCAGTTATAGACCCATCTCCCTCATTAATGTAGATTTAAAAATCCTCGCCAAGATCATGGCATTAAGATTGAACTGAGTCTGGGACTCACTGATTGATCCTGAATAGGTGGGATTTGTTAAGAGCTGCCTCTTCTCTGATCATCTTCAGAAGGTGACTTATCTTTTCTCTGCGACCAGGGACTCCCTGACACTTGCTGTCTTGGTGTCCTTGGATGCAGAAAAAGCTTTTGATAGAGTGTCGTGGGACTACCTCTTTGCTTTACTTCCCAATTACGATATTCCCTAGGAATTTATAAATTGGGTTAAAATACTTTATTCCTCTCCCTCTGCAAGAGTCCTGTTAATAACATGTCTCACCCCTTTTCTTTTAAAGCAAGGGATGCGGCAAGGGTGTCCTCTCACTCTACCTATTTAATCTTTTCCTAGAACCCCTTATATGAAACTGAACTCCTCTTCTTTAATTTTGGGTATTAAGATAGGTGATACGAATACAAACTATCCGCATGTAGGATAACATTCTACACATGTTTCATCCCTTCACAATCTCTCCCAGCAGCTTTCACAATTATTTCACAATTTGGCTTCTTTCCAACTATAAACTGAAACTAGAGAAGACGGAAGTCTTTCCCTTAATAAATATTCACAGAAGGCAGAAATTGCAAATCTAGGTTTACAATGGCGCACCGACAAACTTAGATACTTAGGAATTAATCTCCATTCCTCCCCAAATGATGAAGAAATTCAACCTGGACACCCTTGTTAACACTTTAAAAGAGTATATTAAACACTGGTCTCAACTACCCTGACCCTGTGGGCAGAATGAGTATAATAAAAATAAATATTTTACTCTGTGTACTATATCCATTACAAATGTACAGATGGGCCCTGCCAAACTCTCAGGTTCTTGCAATTGCAAAAATTGTTAATTTCTTTTTATGGGCAGGTAAAAAGTCTAGGCGTAGTTATATTAAACTTACCCGTCAAAAGATAGATGGCGGTTTACAGGCCCCAAACTTTTATTTATATTACTTAGTGATACACTTAACAAGACTGAGGTACTGGTTAGCTTCCCCTAACCCTTCTCCTGAACACCATTACCATCCCCTCTGGTTAGATATTGAGCATGCCTTATGTTCAACACAGGAAATGAATCCCAGGGCCCTTCCTTTCCTTAAGAGGAGGAATTTTCCCAACAAACTAAAGGATTCTCCACTGGGTGCTTTGCTTGAAACACAGCAACAATTTAACACCCTTCTTAAAACAGAGGGGCACAAGGAGTTAGCACAGCCTCTTTTTAATAATCCTAACTTTTTAAATTTTGGGTAAACCTCTCAAAATGTCCTCATTTTAACCTAATATGGGAGTTGCAAAGATAGAGGATTTGGTCGCCAACCAAAAATTGATGTTGTTTCAAGAAGCCAGCATTCTTTATAAATGGCCTTCAGTATATGTATTTAAAGATCTGCAGATCTCCCACATGTTAATTAAGCACTTTGGTACAGGGCCTTGGTCTAGTACTGTGTCACCTATGCTAAAGCCATATATTGCATCTCTTCCAACTTCCCATTTAATAGCATATGCATATGCTTTCTTGCAGACCACATTGGCTCAGTTAGAAAACCAAAGATGTTATTGGTGGGACTAGTCACTGCCGGCAACTGTGTATTCTAGAAGTTGGACGAGAATCTGGAAGCATTTATATAGATATATTAAATGGGATAGGTATAGATTCATGCAGTTTCAAATAAATCACAATATGTTTTACACTCCGGTTAAGTTAAACTGTATAGGTGCCCTTACCTCTGAGCTCTGTACCAGATGTGCAAAATTCCCGGGAGACCTACTACACATGATGTGGACATGTGAGAAAATTTCTCCATTCTGGAACAACATCAAAGCCCACTTGGACCCACTGTTATCTCTGTCAGATAAGTTTAGCCCAGAGATATGTATTCTAGGAGATTATACCACTATTCAGGGCCGATCTCAGTGATCACATATGGCACTAATCTCTGCATGTGCCAAAAAAACTATACTCCGGCACTGGAAAGATGCAATAACCCCCTCTTATACAGAATGGTATCGAGAAATAATGTTTGCTATACAAGCAGAATGGATTGTAGTGGGTGTGTTCAATAATATGGAAAGATTTAAACAGATCTGGGACCCCTGATTAAGCTTGTTGTTGATCCGGAGCGAATAGGGTAAATCTTACACAGGAGCTCCCAAATATCCGGAGATAAGTTAAATGTTCTTGAGGCAAATTACATGTGCTATAAGAAAAACAGTATTACCTATTGGCAGTCGGGGTGGGTTGGGGAGGATACAGGCATCTGTTTATCCTGTTGTATTCTACTTAACTGGTAGCAATACCAAGAGACAACATTCTTCCTCTCCTTTTTCTTTATGGAAATGTTTGCACTGTATGTAGACTAGAATGTATGTTGGATGCCTGTAGACATTGTGGGGAGGGGAAAAGAAAGAAAAACCTAATAAAATATATTCAATGAAAAAAAAAAGGATGGTGGTAGTGCTCCAGAACAGCTTGCTGCATCTCATTACTTAGTGCATCAGCTCTTCTTGCTGGCAGCTCTACATTCACATTTGCTCATCTTAAAGCAAAATACATGTGTGGGGTACTTCTGGTTGATGTCAGTTCTGCAGACTTCCTTCTTAAGTCCGTGCTTGTGATCCAGTTGTACATGCTACTATGGTCACAAAACTCTCTTTCTTTTTTCTTGTTAAGGCATGGCAAGTTTTCTTTGGACATTTTAAAACAGATCTACTGTATCTAAGTGGCAGTCGTAGATACCAATTTTTTAACAACTCTATTTCTTTCATGGAGGCATTTTTAATTAAACCAGCAATAACAGCTGCAAATTTTCTGGCTGATTTTGGTAATCTTTGTTTCATACAGTACACAGCTTTCCTCAGGGAACTATTGGAGATCGCTGTTCCAGCAATGTCATGAATCTCAGCTGAACATTCTTTCGATTGTCTTTTCTCTTCTTTTCTCCATGGTTCTTTTTTTGTCACTGCATCCTTCTTCTTAACCCATCCTTTCTTCTGCATGGACATCTTTTGACGCTGCTTCTGTTTCTTCAATCACCAAGCCTCACGTTGTTGTTTCTTCTTATCCTCCTCAGTCCTGGTGCATCTTTTGTTTTCATTTTCTGTGCCTGCCGATCTCTGTAATTTTTTTCTCATTCAATAGTCATGCATTCTTTCCTTCATGGCCTCGTTGCATCTTTTGCGTGTTTCATCATCCATGTTTTTGCAGAACTCCTTTAGTCATGCTGCCTCAGATGCTTTGAAAGCTTCATAGCTCTCCTTGTTGGCTTTAATATTCTGCTTGTAATTGCGCATTGCAATTGCATGTTTTGATGGAATTGTGGTGTCATTCTTTTTCCGGGTATACAGATACTGTCAAAAATAAAATAGAAGACAATAAGTGATTGTGTAGCTGCCATCTAACAATGAAAAAAATGGGCATTGGCCTACAGTGACATACAGGAGTAGGTGTGTGCAGTATTCCTCATGTGGACAAACCAGGGCCCTGCAGAGAACTGACCAGGGACCTGGAACACCACAGGTGATGGTGTAACTGAATCCACCAGACGAGAAAACGGGCGCTGGCCTACAGTGACATACAGGAGCAGGTGTGCGCAGTACTCCTCATGCGGACCCACCAGGGCCCTGTAGAGAACTGACCAGGGACCTGGAAGACCACAGGTGATGGTGTAGCTGAATCCACCAGATGAGAAAACAGGCGCTGGCCTACAGTGACATACAGGAGCAGGTGTGCGCAGTACTACTCATGCGAACCCACCAGGGCCCTGAAGAGAACTGACCAGGGACCTGGAACACCACAGGTGATGGTGTAACTGAATCCACCAGACGAGAAAACGGGCGCTGGCCTACAGTGACATACAGGAGCAGGTGTGCGCAGTACTCCTCATGCGGACCCACCAGGGCCCTGTAGAGAACTGACCAGGGACCTGGAAGACCACAGGTGACGGTGTAGCTGAATCCACCAGATGAGAAAACAGGCACTGGCCTACAGTGACATACAGGAGCAGGTGTGCACAGTACTCTTCATGCAGACCCAAAAGGGCCCTGTAGAGAACTAACCAGGGACCTGGAAGACCACAGATGATGGCATACTGTAGCTGAATTCACCAGACGAGAAAATGGGCGCTGGCCAGTGACACACTGAGCAGGTGTGTGCAGTATTCCTCATGCAGGTCCACAAAGGCCCGAATGAAATCAGACAAGGGACCTGATAGCATCTGCTTCTCTCTCCCCAACCCTATCAGTCTTCCCAGGGGCCTAGTGCCACCCATCTCCCACTCCACAGGCTACAAGCTATCCCAGGGTATGTGCTAGCACCTGCTTCCCACTTCCTAACCCTATCAGCCTTCCCAGGGGCCTGGTGGCACCCGTCTCCCACTCAACAGGCTACAGACTGTCCCAGGGGACCAGATAGCACCTGTTGCACCTCTTCAGAACCCTATTAGCCTTCCCAGGGGCCTAGTAGCACCCGTCTCCCCCCTCCACAGGCTACAAGCTGTCCCAGGAGACCTGATAGCACCTGCTTCACCTCTCCAGAACACTATCAGCCTTCCTAGGGCCTAGTGGCACCCATCTCCCACTCCACAGGCTACAATCTGTCCCAGGGGCCTTGATAGCCCCTGCTTCACCTCTCCAGAACCCTATCAGCCTTCCTAGGGGCATAGTGACACCCATCTCCCACTCCACAGGCTATAAGCTGTCCCAGGGTATGTGCTAGCATCTACTTCCCTCTCCCCAACACTATCAGCCTTCCCAGGGGCCTAGTGGCACCTGTCTCCCACTCCACAGGCTACAAGCAGTCCCAGGGGACCTGATAGCACCTGTTTCACCTCTCCAGAACCCTATCAGCCTTCCCAGGGGCCTAGTGGCATCCATCCCCCACTCCGCAGGCTACAAGCTGTCCCAGGGGACTTGATAGACCCTGCTTCACCTCTCCAGAACCCTATCAGTCTTCCTAGGGGCATAGTGACACCCATCTCTGCCTCCACAGGCTACAAGCTGTTCCAGGGTATGTGCTATCACCTGCTTCCCTCTCCCCAACCCTATCAGCCTTCCCAGGGGCCTAGTAGCACCTGTCTCACACTCCACAGGCTACAAGCTGTCTCAGGGGACCTGATAGCACTTGTTTCACCTCTCCTGAACCCCATCAGCCTTCCCAGGGGCCTAGTGGCACCTGTCTCCCACTCCACAGGCTGCAAGCTGTCCAAGGGTATGTGCTAGCATCTTGCTTCTCTCTCCCCAACCCTATCAGTCTTACCAGGGCCTAGTGACACCCATCTCCCACTCCACAGGCTACTAGCTATCCCAGGGTATGTGCTAGCATCTGCTTGCCAGTCCCCAACCCTATCAGCCTTTCCAGGGACCTGGTGGCACCTGTCTCCCACTCCAAAGGCTACAAACTGTCCCAGGGGACCTGATAGCACCTGCTTCACCTCTCCAGAAGACTATCAGCCTTCCCGGGGCCTAGTGGCACCCATCTCCCACTCCATAGGCTACACGCTGTCCCAGGGGACCTGATAGCCCCTGCTTCCCTCTCCAGAACCCTATCAGCCTTCCTAGGGCCTAGTGGCACCCATCTCCCACTCCACAGGCTCAAGCTGTCCCAGGGACCTGATAGCACCTGTTTCACTCTCTAAACCCTATCAGCATTCCCAGGGGCCTAGTGGCATCCATCTCCACTCCACAGGCTACAAGCTGTCCCAGAGGACCTGATAGCACCTGCTTCACCTCTCCAGAACCCTATCAGCCTTCCTAGGGGCCTAGTGACACCCATCTCCCACTCCACAGGCTATAAGCTGTTCCAGGGTATGTGCTAGCACCTGCTTCCCTCTCCCAATCCTATCAGCCTTCCCAGGGACCTAGTGGCACCTGTCTCGCACTCCACAGGCTACAAGCTGTCCCAGGGACCTGATAGCACTTTTTCACCTCTCAGAACCCTATCAGCCTTCCCAGGGGCCTAGTGTCACCTGTCTCCCACTCCACAGGCTGCAAACTGTGCTAGGGGGACCCAGTGGCACCTGCATCCCTCTCTCTAATCCCTTCCACCTTCTCGGGGATCTGTTGGCTCCTGTTTCCTCCTCCACACCCTGTCAGTTTTGCCATGAGTTGCGAAGTGCTTTGGGATGCATGTGTATGAAAAGCACAATATAAATGCCAATTAATTTTCTCCTTCTGCCTGGTGACCCACACATTCCCTACCCTAAAAACATTTAATTCCCCAACCATCACAACCATGTTTATTGCTCATGTTGCAAAATATTATAATTCATCTGTAATGTGAATTTAAACATACTTTAACATTGTTTTTTACCCACCGTGCTGAAGGTCCTTTTCAGAAGAATCATAGCTTTGCAATGTCAGGTTGAAAATGACACCATTATGCTACTGAGGTTTTTTATGCATTTTTTTATTTTGAATAAATATCTTGTTTGTAACAGGGACGGACATTCCCAACATGTCTCCAGTTACAAACATCTAATCGAAAAACTTGTCCCTATTACAAACAAGGATTTAACTGGGGAGGGCTTTTAAAACAACTCTTTCAAAGTAAACTAGACTAAAAATGCTTTGGGAGGCTTAAACACATAAGAATATTGTTGGAACACTGTGTACATTTAGAATTCAATGCCACTGTATGCAGTTTCCTTAACATTTTAATTTTTCTTTGCAACACCAGCCACCCCACCCCCAAAAGCAAGCCAGTGGCCATCTTAAAACCAAAATTCACTGCTATACTAATCAAACAAATTCCATCAAAATCAACCACAAATACGGAAATAATAACAGATAGAAAAGGCACACACTAAAAGTCGGTTTGTAACACAGGCGGATATTGCCAACATGTCCCCAGTTACAAACCTTAGCAAAACCTGTCCCTGTTACAAACAGGATTGAACTGTGGAGGGCTTTTAAAACAACTCCTTCAATATAGAAGAGACTAAACATGCTTAGGGAGGCTTAAACACATAAGAAAATTGTTGGATCACCGTATATATTTATAATTCAATACCACTGTATGCAGTTTGCTTAACATTTTTTAGTTTTCTTTGGAACACCAGCCACCCCCCACCCCCCAAAGCAAGCTAGCTGCCATCTTATAACCAAAGGGTCACTGTTACACTAATCAAATAAATTCAGATCAGAATAAACCACAAATACTTAAATAATAACACATGGAAAATGGACACACTAAAAGTCAGGTTTGTAACATGGACAGATATTCCCAACATGTACCCAGTTACAAACCTTAACATGAAAAATCAGTACCTGTTACATACAGGATTGAACTGATGAGGGGACTTTTAAAACCACTTTCAGAAATGCAAACAAGATTTCAACATTTTTTTCACTTTAAAACCTCTGGTGTACCACTTCATTAAATCTTTTAGACCAGAATTATAGAACTAACACTGCTTTAACACACTTTAAAAGGACTATTTTACCAGTTTGCCAATGTTTTATGTAAATGCCATTTTCTGGCAATATATTTTATTTATTTCAAATGCAGTAAGTAACTACAGTAAACTAAATAATAATATGTATGCTGTTTGCTACAAAAAGCCCTGGACTGTGTTTGAACCCATTGTAACAGAGACAAATCTGCTTCAGCTGTCCTAGTTACAAACAGGAATGTGCGTTTTCTCAATATCAGACTGTTTGCATGCTGCCAGCATGAGAAGTTGATCGCAATTTGTTGAAAATCACCATTACTGTGTTGCAAACAGAGTCACAACAGCCTCCATGGGTAAAAACATATTAGCCCCAGATTGTGCACATATTTTGTTTTATCAGTACCTTAGCATGCCTGGATCCTGTATGTGACTCCGATGAGTGCAGGGTAGCTTCTCTTTCACCGGCTCTCGATTTAAAATGGATGCTGTTCCTGGAATCACCAACGCTACATTTGTCACAATTGTTATTCAATTGGCTTAACATAAACCAGTCCTTTTTCTACTTGCAATCAGGCTCAACAGGAATGATAGGGAAGCATGACGTAGTGAGAGGGGGGGAAGGGACGGAATAGGACCCAGGGGATCTCAGCGTCTCACTGAGAGTGCCCTGTAAAGCGCCGAGAGGGCAAAACAGCAGGATTGAACTAGGAAGCAGGGTTATTTTTGGCAGCAGGGATTGAATCATGGAAATTAAAGCAAAATTCAGGTACAGTATTTGGCTAGCAATCACACATGTAACCTAGGGGGACAGAGATGGTTACATACATGATTGCCTCCTTTGTTTGCATTTTGTACAAAAACAAGAAACAACACAGATACACACAAATGGCAAGTTTGAATGTGTGTGTGTTGTGAATGTACTAGACACTGTTTGCGCTGGGCAGTGAAAGCATTGTAAGCGAATTTCACTTCAAGATGCACTGCTATAAAATGTCCACTGAGAACATGGAAAACAGAGGGGCATTTATGCAAATGTTTGTAAATAAAATGTATGGGATGGTTTTGGCACTGTAATGCTATAAATATTATCTCACCAGATTATATGGCACACTGCAATGCAGTTTAGGAGTTTGTAGGTACTGTAATATTAAAAATAATGACATGTAAAATAGGTGTGTCATAAATGTACCCATTTAGTGTGGACAGGGCCATATTCATTGTATATGAAAAATCTGGCACCATTAAATTACAATTGTCATTTTTCTTTTGTGATTAAATGTATTTTTTGTCAGAGAACTTAGAAAATGTTACAACAGTGGTGTGGGGGTGGGTGATACCTTTGTAGTTGTTCTTGTGGTATGCACCCTGACAACAACCCTATTAAAAGGAACCTGCAGAATAGAGACCATCCCCAAGTTTCAAGGATTCCAGTTCCATACCATTGACCCCAGGGTTATGTGTCATAAATACTAAAGGTGTCAACCATTCCCAGCTATCCTAGGCTGTGTCACATCACAGGGACAGGGGCACTTTTGTAATCGCGACAGGATTATTCCCCTGTTCTGCTAGTCATTCCAGCATTCTCCTGGGTTTTTGACAATGGTCATTCACTGCATGTCCTGCTTCATCCTCTTGCCTATTATGACCCCTGGTTCATTTACCTCCTTTACTGCAATAAGAGGATCCCACACAGTATGTATATCCTACCTCTTCTTTTCCTCCCAAAGTGTAGCACATTGCATTTGGCTATGTTCAATACAAAGCCCCATAAGAACAATTTCCACCTTGTTCTGGTCCTTCTAAAAGCTGGTCACCTTACTCAAGGGAGTTCACTACCCTGGCCAGCTTACTGTCATCTTCAGTCATAAGCATCTTGATGGAGACCCCAGCTTTCGGATCTTTGATGATGTTGAAAAGCAGTGGTCCTTTAAATGGTCACCGAAAGACAATGCTGATTATCACTCTCCACTTGGAGTATTTCCAGGCTATCACCATCTTTTTCCTGCACCTAAGTCAGTTAGCATTCTACCTTGTGCATGTCTTATGTACAACACAGTCCACTGCCAGGAAGCTTGTCATGTATCACAGTATCAATGGCCGTACTGTAGTCCAGATAGACCTCATCCATGGTCCTTCTCTGTCCACCTCCCTGATCATCTGATCATAGAATATAGTTTGACACACCATTTATAAAGTCATTCTGAGTGGAGGCAAGAACTTTGAGTAATTCAAGTGCTCCATTATTCTGTCCATTAAAATAACTTCAAGCCTCTTTCCACACACTGATTTCAGGCAGACAGGAAGTAGTTGCCTAAGTTTGACCTTCCCCCTTCTTAATGACATGAACCATACTGGCCACTTTCTAGCCCTCTGGTACCATACCAGTCCAAACAGACTCCTCATGAAATAATTTTTTTGCATATGGCTGCCAAATTATATCATTAGCTACAGTATGATCTTGGGGTGTATACCAGGTACCCCTTGGGACTTGCCTAGCTTAATTTTCACAAGCTATAGAAGCTTTTAGGAATAGGATTCATGAGCAGTAATGGCCAGAGCCATGGATTTATGGTGAATGAAGTAGTCAAATTATGTTTTTAATTAGGGGCTACCACCAACATCCTGCAGCTGGACTGGCCTTACCAGCTCTCCCGAGTTCCTCAACCAGACCATGACCACTCCTCTAATAATCAGAACAGACCTTCAGGTAAGGAGAGGTGGGTCTCCCACGGGTGATCTGGGGGCTAAGCAGTTCTTTGGTCTGGGAGAGGGCTCAGCAATGTGTATCCCAGGCAGTTAAGGTGGTTTTGGGCTGGGAGTAGAGGTGGTAGGCTGGGTAGGCTCTCCTGAGAGATGCCCTGGTCACCAGTGAATAAATCAGAGTTGAAAAAAAATATATACATACTGTATTAATATGAAGAATGTAAGAAAGCTAAGTATGCAGCAAAGTAAAAATACTATAATAAAATAATATGGGAAATAATTTATAGCAAAATACATTGCACGTTTCATTGATTCTCTACATTTGGAAAAATGCCAGTATTGCATAAAGCTCTGCTTGCAACCCCCATGGACAGCTAAAGGGTTAATAAAAGGGTTAGTCATTTCAGGCTATATGCCAGCTGATATTACCTATAGGTAATTAATAGAGGTGGAACCATTTATACAGAATTCCAATTCCAATTCAGTGTATGAGAGCAGCTCCAGAGATTGGATTTGTGTGCTGGCCCATGATGTGCCAAAACCTACTGTACTTCTTTAATAAGTCTGAAGCACAGCTTTGACAACTCTGAGGTTAAAGGGTGGAAGTTGGTGACCAGCAGCTTCTTAGGTGCTCAGAGGTGGATCATTCAGCCAGGTGTAGGCAGGTAATAGAAATCCCAGATAAGGAAGAAACACAGAGTGGCAGTCAGTGCTGTGTTAAGCCAAGAATAGAGACTAACAGAATAATAAGGTACAGGGAGGATACTCTAGCTCCTGCCTCATTGAGGTTAATGGGATACAGTATTGGGTGCCTGGGTCCTAGCCCAATTAGGCTCCTACAGTGGGATTGCAGCACATAGTGACATCTTTGCTGTGGTGGGTTCCCTGTAATTATGGACTTCATGTAATCATTGCAGGTAGCAAGCAAGTGTGGTGTGTGATAGAACCCGAGTGCCTTTTGAGGGTTGATCTTTGAAGGTGGGTCCCTACTGAGCGAAAGTCAATTAGGCTTGTGCCAGGGTAACTACAGTACACATCAGCGTGCTGTTCATGCTGATTATAAAACCCATGAGATGCAGGTATTATAGCAAGATATATTAGGTATTCATGTACCAAACAGACACTGATTTGAAATTAACAGCAAGAATTTATTTTTATATGCTGGGAGTGATAAATAACAGTACAGAATAAAAAAGTGTCATGTTTGCCTATTACCCAGCAGAGGTATAAAAACATTATTTTCACCATAGTGCATGTTATTTATACTACAGCCTTGTCACAGTGGCATGACAGAAATCATGGTATAAATAGAAGACTCCAAAGAGCATCCAGGAGAAATTTTTTATTCAGTCTGGAATGTTGTCAACAACGCCAATGCAACCTAGCATTTGTGACTTCATTTTGCTTGGCCACTTGTTGCCAGGCAGCTGTTGGCAACATCACAGATTGAATAAAAGCTTACTCCTGGATGCCCTGTGAATATTGTGCACTTATGCAATGCCTGTGAAAATAAACTGCACCAAACTGCCTTGAAAATGTTCTTGCTATGGACCTAGAGTGAGAATATCGTGATATCTTTTCTTTGGGTAGATGACAAAGTAAATATTCTTACTGTAGGTGCATCAGACTAGACACAGGACACCATTTCATTCTGGTACTTGATTGCACAATACACAGGCCTATCAATACCTTCTGTAAAAATGTCCTTACTGCCATTACAAACATGGCTGCCACATTTACATACATTATAAAAGTCAGCTAGGACCTAAAAAGGAAACTCACTCAAAATATAAAACCAAAAAATAATGTAACGTTTTTTCCTTTTACAAGCCTCTTTTTATGTTGGCTCGCATATGCACGCCAGTCAACATATTGCACTAGTAGCAAATTTGGAGGTGCGGTCACTGTGGGCGAATGCAGGGCATACATCAGAAAGTGCATCCCTCATTCCCCAATAAGACAGCTGCAGACACTGACACCAGGCATGAGTCAAGTGGTCACCAGATCTAAGAAAAGATCTGCAATTATGCAGTGGCACAATAACACACCCTCCTGATGTGCCTGGTGACAGCGCCTGCAGAGTGCCCAGATGCACTTCTTTTTGCCGACAGGAGCCCACTGCCCATCAGCATAATGGCCCCCTCCCATTTACAATGTATGCTGAGGGGTGCCCAATCCCTCTGCATTATGCACCCCAACAGTCTTTCTTTGCCAACAGGGGCCCAATCCCCGTCAGCTACCCCCCTTCCCCATTTATTTTGCCAACAGAAGCCCTCCCCTGTCGGCATAATACTCCAGCTTTTATCGTGTGCCGGAGGGTGCCCAGTCCCCCTCGGTTCTTGTCCCCATAGGTATGTGCTGACAGAGGTGCCCAATCCCCGTCAGCTACAGCATCCTCCCCAAAAACACTTAGGTGGCATGCTGGGCCCACCCCAGTGTGCCAAACCCTGGAAAACAAAACCATCCTGCAATATTTTTCTTTTCTTTTTAAACCTGTGAAAAGAAAACAGTCCCTCGTGGACTCCATTACCCCCCCACCCACACCCACCCTCTGAGTGCCCTGCCTCCACACACACCCTTAACCCATACTTACCTCCGGAGCCTGGCGCAATGATCGTTGGAGGACCGGAAACACATCTGCACTCTTCAAAGCCGACCACGAACTGAAGAAATAATGGTAAGCTGTATAATGGCATAAATAGGGTTTTTTTCAACTTTGGTGCATATCTTGGCCATTTGGGGGAATTTTGGCACCAAATTTTCAACATGGGGTCATTGGGACCCTTCCTCATGAATTCAGTCACTGTCATGGCGTTATTAGGTCCCAAAAGGTGATTCTGCAGTCACTGCGCGGAATCACCTTTCGAGACTGATTAACGAAACAACAGTGCCACTGTTCATGAGGGGGCTCTCAAAATGCCTATGTTGCAAATTTGGTGGAAAAAATCCAAAAAATGGCTGTTTTACAAGCGTGCTTTGTGCAGTTTCCACGCACGCTTGTAACTTCTTGAGTTTGTAATATTTTCACTCCAGATCTTCAAAACTGCCATTTTCCCACACCTCCTTATGAACAGCACAGCTGCCATTTTACATATCCTGGCCAAAATATGTTTTCACACGTCCGACGCACAATAGTGCAGTCACTGTGCAAAATCAGTTTTTGGGACAGTTTGAGGAAATGACAGTGGCACTGTTCATGAGCAGAGGTCCTGAAATGCCTATGTTGAAAATTTGGTGATGAACGTCCATAAAGGACTGTGTTACAGGCGTGCATTGTGCAGTTTCCACACACCCTTGTAACTTCACAAATATGCAACATTTTCATGCCAGATTTTCTACACTGGCATTAGTTCACACCTCCTTATGAACAGCACAGCTGTCATTTTTCCTACATACTCTAAAATGTGTTTTCACACCTATGGCGCATTACTATTGGTCGCTGTGGAAAATCAACTTTTGGGACAAATAACAAAATCACAGTGCCACTGTTCATGAGGAGAGGTCCCAAAATGCCTATTTTGAAAATGTGGTTAAAAACATTTGAAAATAACTGGGTTACGGACGTGTGTTGCGCTGTTTCTATGCATGCTCATGACCACTCATTTTTCATATTTTCACTCCAGATTTTTAAGTTGCAATTTTTTTACACCTCCTCATGAACAATACAGTTGTCATTATTCACATCCTGCCCAAAATGTGTTTTCGTCCCTGTGTCATCGAATGGCATAGTCACTGTGCAAAACTACCTGTCAGCTAACAAGCTGATAGTGCCACTCTTCATGAGGTGGCGTCACAAAAAGCCTATGTTGAAAGATTGGAGTGAAAATGCCAACAAATGCCTACAGCGTTAGGGTTTCCAACTGTAACTCCTCACCCTGTAGAGATTGACAGGCATTAGGGTGTGACTTGGGATCATTGGCTGTAATGTTCACACCATTCCACCCCCAACCCCACCCTGCAGCCAGTGACAGGCATCGAGGTCTGCCTTGGAGTGTTCAGCCCTAAAGTTCCTCCATATTCTCCTATACTGTGCCCACTTCAGCATATTTCCTTATGGAATGGTGTAAGTATAAGGCCCAATGACCCAAAGCACACCACAACACTTATCAGTGTCTGCAGGATAGGGTGAGGTAGAATGGCATAAGCATTATAGCTGACAACCCAAAGGCACACCCCAATGCCTGTCAGTCTCTGCAGGGTGAGGGTGGTGGTGGCTTCAGTTCAGTACTTCACTACCATTCCTATTATGCATCCCTAACTCTTTCACTACCAATGCCAATGCTAGCAAGACAACATTAAGCACTGACAAATGCTTGTTATACACATATACCAATTTAAAAAATACTACTCATGGCTTTGCATTTTAAGCTTCATTTCTGACCTTCAAAAATAAAAACATTCCTATACATAGCTGCCTACCAAGGAAATCTTTTTTGCTTACCTTTGCCCAAATAGGAGGAAGAAGGAGGCAGTATGGTGCAGTGGTTTAAGGCTCTGAGCTACAAACCTGGAGACCAGGGTTTGAATCCCACAGCCCCCACTTCCATACTGTGTGAACCTGAGCAAGTCACTTAACTTCCTTGGGCTCCCAGGTCACACCTGTAAACATGCTTTCAGCTTAGCATGTCTCTCCTAGTTAAAAAAGAAAATAATAAAATTGAATCCCTGGCTTTACTGAGGCCTTCTGAAGTGTATGTTTGTGTGGGTAGAGGTGAACATTCTGCCAGTAGACTTCTGCAGAAGTTTGAATTTCCTTCCTCCATGATAAACAAACAGTCCATCAACTGATGTGTAGAAAGAGAGATGACAGACATGTTGGCATGGATTTCTTTTAACTTTTAACAAAAGAAAATACTTGTTTTTTAAATGAAAAAGTTGGCCTTTTTGGTTTTTGAAGATATCTCGGTCTCTCCATTTTATAAATTCAATAAGACATGTCAGGGTATGGGTAGCTATGTGATAAATCCACTTCCAGGTGATGAAGGCACTCAGTCTAAACACCTTGTGCCTCACAATGCTCCTGGGTGTACATTTTTCACATAACTACCCATGCCTTCTTGTGCCCTATTGCTTATACCACATAAACCAATGCCATTGTATAAATTACATATGGTATGGGTATAATAAAATGTGCCTGTTAGTTTACTTGTAAATTGTGACCCCTGTAATATCACTAGTAACTGTACCACTTGTGATGCCATAGGGTCAGTGACAACTCATAAAATATCAAGTATATTTTTAGAAGGACCATGCCATATCCTTTGTTATTTATTTATTTATGTATGTATTGTTTACCTAAGTGTTGTCCCTCTTCTGGAGTCTTCTTGCATCTGAAAATCTGCGTTGGCTTTGCAGCTTCTGTCCATGCCTGGGAAAACCCAGAGAGTGCAACCAGTACTTTAATAGGAAGTCTTAGAGTGGACAATTAATTTGTTGAAATGCTGTTTGAAGTTATTCTAGAGGACCCCTGGCTGGCCCCCTCCCATGGTGGTGGAGGGACCTAAAGTACTCAGCAGCTGTTGGTTCTCTACTTATAATTTTTTCCACTGTGCAGACACATTGGGAGTTGGTGAGTCTTTCTTGGACTGGACGAGGGATTATTTAACAAATAGGTTTCAAAGGGTTAAATATAGGGGTGCTGTATCAGACTCTGTAATGGTTAAGTGTGGGGTTCCACAAGGTTCTATTTTGGGGCCACTTTTGTTTTCTTTGTTTTTTGATCAACTAGTAAGTGTGATTAATAATGCTTCTCTAACCCTTTACGCTGACGATGCAGTAATTTATCGCAGGGTTTGTCATTTGGAGATCTAGGTGTTTCTTTAACAGAGGAAATGTGCAATTTTCAGTCTTCACTTATGGCCTGTAAATTACTCTTAAACAAATCTAAGACAAAGGTGATGGTTTTGGTACCCCACCTAGACTGAGATCTGAGGTTGGTACTTTGGAAGTTAAATCTCTTGATGGACTTCTGTTTGACTATGTTGATACATTTCAATATCTTGGGGTATTACTAGATTCTCATCTAAGTTATGAATCTCATTTTTGAGGTTACCTCAAGAATACATTGTAGATTAGGTTCTTTGTACAGAATCCGTTCATTTCTTATTCCTGAGTCTAGGCTGGTTATTTCTAATTGCTGCTTACTTCCTATTGTGAACTATGCAGCTATGATTACTGACACTGCTTCTTCGACAGTGATTTCAAAGAAATCCACTTTACTTCACTTGATAGCTAAGTTTGCTTTAAATTGTTCTAAGTCATCTCATCATTGTGTGATTTTGAAAGAAATGGGCTGGTTACGGTTTCATTAAATTTCCAATACTGTGTGGCCAAGTTCATATATAAAGTTATGGACTCTGGAATTCCACATAGTATTTCAAAGTTTTGAGACCATATATTGATGGTCATTATTCTAGACATAGGTCAGACAGTAGGTTTCTCGAGATTCCTTTTATGAAATCTAAAAGTGGACAAAGATCCTTTGCTTATATTGCTCCATTCATTTGGAATGAAATTCCTCAAGATATTAGGTGGTTGTGTTCTGTCAAAAAGTTTGCCGATGCATTAAGGATGTATTTCGAATCTCAATTTAATTGTAACTGTTTTTTATGAATTTTTTTTATGAATTTTATACGTAACAAAGACATTTTTGTCTGCAATTTGCTGCATTGTATATGTATGTTTGATTATGTATTGTCTGTATGCAATATATGTGGGTCGCACCTGTAAAAGGACCTTGTTTCCAGTGTGCTTACCCGTTGAGCGAATAAACAAACAAACAAACAAACAAACATTTAGGATTTGCCCTTTCTTCCAGTGAAATCTATAAATGAAAGAGCCTGGTAATGACCAATGGACATGAAGTTTTGTTGCAGACAATTACCAGACAGAGGAGTTAAGGTGCTAGATTTTTATAACGGTCAAATTCTTTGCCTTCGTCCACCTGATTGTTTCCGGCGGACCTACAACTATATCAAAAGATGAGTCTGTTTGTGGCTAAACATCATGATCTATGGTGAAACATTGGTGGGAATGCAATTTGTTTCAGTTTTTGCCACAATTGCTTCATTTTCTGGATGCAAAACCCAGTCACAATTAGACCATCTGACAGGTTGTTTAAGAGTTTTTTTTTATTATTTTTTTCTCTTTTAAATTTACAGTAGTGCAAGGTGGATCTTGGAATGATGTTTTTGAAAATCTTGCCCAAGGACTCAAAACAAACTGGAGGCCCTTAACATAGAAACATAGAAACATAGACTTTGACGGCAGATAAGGACCGCTAGGCCCATCTAGTCTGCCCATTTCCCTACCTACAGGATAGGCCGCAGATCCTAGTTAACCAACAGCCTATTTCTTCCTACCCCCCACAAGAATTGCCTTATGTCTGTCCCATGCATTCTTGAATTCTTCCACAGTTTTAGACCCCACAACCTCCTCAGGAAGGCTGTTCCATGCATCCACTACCCTCTCTGTGAAATAATACTTCCTCACATTGTCCCTGAACCGCCTCCTCCTATCTTTAAATTGTGTCCCTTGTTCTTGCAAGTCTCTTTTTCTGAAAGATGCTACCCTCTTGGACTTTGTTGAGTCCACTGAGGTACTTAAAAGTTTCTATCATGTCCCCCCTCTCCCTTCTTTCCTCAAGGGTATACATGTTAAGCTCCTTTAGTCTCTCTTCATACGGCTTCTATTGCAGACCCTGCACCATTTTAGTTGCCCTCCTCTGGACTGCCTCTATCCTGTCTATGTCCTTGCGGAGATGGGATCTCCAGAACTGGACACAGTACTCCAGATGGGGTCTAACCAACTGTCTGTACAGAGGGATAACAACTTCCTGTTTTCTGCTGCTGATGCCTCTCCCTATACATCCCAGTATACCCCAGCCCTCCCTACTGCCTTCTCACATTGCTTGCTAACCTTAAGGTCATCTGATATGATTAGCCCCAGGTCCCTTTCCTTTTTTGTTGTTATTACTACCTCCCCACCCATTGTGTATTCTTCCCCTGGGTTCTTGTTTCCCAGGTGCATTATTTTGCACTTCTTTGCATTGAATCCTAGCTGCCATACTTCTGACCATTCTTCAACCTTGCCAAGTCCCTTTTCATCCTTTCCACGCTCCTTGTGTATCAACCCTGTTGCAGATCTTTGTGTCATCTGCAAAAGGCATACTTTTCCTTCCAGTCCCTCTGCAATGTCACTGATGAAGACATTAAAAAGGACTGGACCCAATACTGAACCCTGCAGTACCCCACTAGTAACCCCCCTTTCTTCAGAGTGGACTCCATTTACAATTACCTTCTGTGTCCTGTTGTCCAGCCAATGTTTTACCCAGGCTACCACCCTGGGTCCCACTCCCAGGCTGGTTAATTTGAATATTACTCTTTTGTGTGGGACTGTGTCAAATGCCTTGCTAAAGTCTAGGTAGGCCATGTCCACAGCCCCTCCCTGGTCTACTACTTTGGTCACCCAGTCAAAAAAAATCTATTAGATTCATCTGACATGACCTTCCTGCTGTGAATCCATGCTGCCTTGGGTCCTGTGCTCCACTGGCCTCTAGGTACTCAACTATTCTTTCCTTCAGAAGTGACTACATCACTTAAGCCAGCCAATTAGTAATCTATCTGGGAATGCTTCTGTTAAACATAACAATTCCATGTTTTCTAACAAAATAACAGCATTTTATGCAATTGCCTTTTGTAACCTTACCAGCTATTACTAGCCAGTTACCTACTGGTAAGGCTATCAACCAAATTGTGAAAGTACAGTATATTGATGGGTCATTTTAGGTTGTCTTTTTTATTACATGGATTTAAACTGAATAAGCTTGTACTCAGCTATACCTCCAGGCATCATCTATAGCTGGACACAGAATCACTATGAATCTTATGTATAAACTCAGTGCCTCATCAAGGCACCAATATAGAGCTGAATCCTAACTTTGTCTAGTTAAAAAAATGCTGTCTCA
Organism: Neoceratodus forsteri; assembly: GCA_016271365.2. Lineage (NCBI taxonomy): Eukaryota > Metazoa > Chordata > Ceratodontiformes > Ceratodontidae > Neoceratodus > Neoceratodus forsteri. Next base: position 98,607,403 of record CM028130.1, read on the forward strand.
ATTCTGTTTCAAAAATAAAAACGGCCAGTCTGCTGTAAGTTTGTACTGCTACAGCTGTGGTCTTAGGCTCTCCCTAGAAGTTCCAAACTGAGTAATTAAGAGAACAAGCATTTGTCAATGCCGAATGTTTGCTTGCTGGCATTGGCAGTGGTAGTGTAGAAGTTATAGAGCTGCATAATAGGAATGGCAGTGAAGTATTGAACTGAAGCCAACCCCACCACCACCCTGCAGAGAGTGACAGGCATTGGTGTGCCTTTGGGTCGCTGCCAGGCATAATGGCCATGCCATTTCACCACATCCCACCCTGCAGACACTGACAAGTGTCACGGTGTTCCTCCTTGGGTCTTTGGCCCTTATGAGAACCACATTCCATTAGGAAATACGGTGAGATGGGTGCGATATAGGAGAATGGGGTGAAGTTTGGGGCCGAAGGTCAACGCATACCTCGATGCCTCTCACTGACTGCAGGGTGTGGAATGGTATGAGCATTACAGGCAAGAATCCCAAGTCACATCCCTGATGCCTGTCATTCTCTATGGGGTTGGGCGTTATGGTTGGAAACCCTAATACCTCAGGTATTCGTTGGTATTTTCACTCCAAATTTTCAACATTTTTTTGTGTGTGACCCTACCTCATGAACAGGGAGAATATCAGTTTGTTAGCCGAAGGCTGCTTATGCAGTGAGTACGGCATTTAGCACCACAGGTGCAAAAACATTCCGAACAGGATGTAAAAAATGACAGCTGTACTGTTCATGGGGAGGTGTAAAAAATGGCAATGTTGCAAATCTGTAGTAAAAATATTTAAAAAAATGGTGAAGTCACAAGCGTACACAGAAACCGTGCAACGCGCAACCGTAATATAATTAGGGTGGGGATTTTTTACAGCAGATTGTCAACTCAGGCATTTTGGTGCCTCCGATCATGAACAGTGTCAATGTGATTTTCTTTATCTGTCCCGAACAATGATTTCCCACAGCAACCACGCATCTCTGCGCTGAAAGTGTGAAAACACACTTCGGCCATGTTATGAAAAATGACAGCTGTACTGTTCATAAGGAAGTGTGGAAAAATGCCACTGGTGAAAATCTGGACTGAAAATATTACAAAGTCATGAACTTACAAGGGTGCGTGGAAACTGCCAATGCTCACTCAGAACACAGTCATTTTATGGACTTTTGTCACCAAATTTTCAACATAGCCATTTAAGACCTCTGCTCATGAACAGTGTAACAGTGATTTTCTTAATCTGTCCCAAACATTGCTTTCGCACACCAACAGCACCACAATAGCTACATGTCGCGAAAACACATTTAGACGACATATGAAAATTGCAGCTGTACTGTTCATAAGGAAGTGTAATAAAATGGCAATGTTGAAAATCTGGAGTGAAAATATTAAATTTGCAAACTTCGTGCATAGGAACTGTGCTTGCGTTAAATATTTGAAAGTCATTTTTGAAATTGTTTCACAAATTTTCAACATAGCCATTTAAGACCTCTGCTCATATACAGTGTCACTGTGATTTTCTTAATTTGTCCGTACATTGATTTCGCACTTCGACTGCGCCATTGTGCACTACATGGGCGGAAACACATTTTGGGCAAGATCTGAAAAATGACAGCTGCACTGCTCATAAGGAGGTGTGGTAAAATGGAAATGTTGAAAATCTGGAGTGAAAATATTGAAAATTTGCGAACTTACGAGCGTGCTTAGGAACTGTACAACGCACGCCCAAAAACAGTCATTTTTTGAATTTTTTCACCAAATTTTCAACATAGCCATTTTAAGACCTCTGCTCATGAACAGTGTCACTGTGATTTTCTTAATTTGTCCCGTACATTGATTTCGCACACCGACTGCGCCATTGTGCGCTACATGGGCGGAAACACATTTTGGGCAAGATGTGAAAAATGACAGCTGTACTACTCATAAGAAGGTGTGGTAAAATGGCAATGTTGAAAATCTGGAGTGAAAATATTGAAAATTCGCGAACTTACGAGCGTGCGTAGGAACTGTACCTCACGCTCGTAAAACAGTCATTTTTGGAATTTTTTCACCAAATTTTCAACATAGCCATTTTAAGACCTCTGCTCATGAACAGTGTCACTGTGATTTTCTTAATTTGTCCCATGTACATTGATTTCGCACACCGACTGAGCCATTGTGCGCTACATGGGCGGAAACACATTTTGGGCAAGATGTGAAAAATGACAGCTGTACTGCTCATAAGAAGGTGTAGTAAAATGGCAATGCTGAAAATCTGGAATGAAAATATTGAAAATTCATGAACTTACGAGCATGCGTAGGAACTGCACAACGCACGGTCGTAAAAGTCATTTTTTAAGAATTTTTTCACCAAATTTTCAACATAGCCATTTTAAGACCTCTGCTCATGAACAGTGTCACTGTGATTTTCTTAATTTGTTCCATACATTGATTTTGCACACCGACTGCGCCATTGTGCGCTACATGGACGGAAACATGTTTTGGGTAAGATGTGAAAAATGTCATCTGTACTGCTCATAAGAAGGTGTGGTAAAATGGCAATGTTGAAAATCTGGAGTGAAAATTCGCAAACTTACAAGCCTGCATAGGAACTGCGCAACGCAAGATCGTAAAACAGTCATTTTGGAATTTTCACCATATTTTCAAAAATAGGCTTCTTGAGCCCACCTTATGAAGCGCTGGCAGTGTATTTTTGTTAATCAGGCCTGAAAGGCAATTTTGTGCAGTGACTGCGAAATCAGCCTTCGGGCCTGAATAACACCATGACAGTGACATCATTCATGAGAAGGGGTCCCAAAATCCCCATGTTGAAAATTTGGTGCAAAAATTTCAAAAATTGCCTGAGATATGCAACAAAGTTGAAAAACTCTATCTATCCCATTATACAGCTTACCGGCATTTCCTCAGTTCGCGGTCGGCTTTGAAGAGTGCAGGCGTTCCCGGTCCACGAGATCGTGGCACCGAGCTCCGAGGTAAGTATGGGGTGAGGGGTGTGGGGAGGCAGGGTGTGCAGTGGGTGAGTGCGGGTTGGTGGGAGGGAGGCAGGAGACTGCGTGGGACCGTTTTGCTTTTCAGGGTTTTTTAAAAGACAATGCGGATGTTTGCCACACTGGGGTGGGCTCCCAGTGTGGCACAAGGAGACTGATGGGGGTCGCTCAGCCAACGGGATTGGGCACCCTCGTCAGCCATAGCATCAGTTGCCATGTTGGGGTGGGCTCCCAGCATGACACCCAGTACTTTCGGGGTAGGACAGTGGAGCTGATGGGGGATTGGGCACCCGCCGGCATAATAGTCTTCCATACGCTGGGTGGGCACCCAGCGAGCATTTGGAAGGCTTTGGGGGAAGCACAGCACAGCGATGGGGATTGGGCACCCGTCGGCTATAGAGTTTAGCATGGGGGCAGCACACACTATGTGTGCGGTGTATGTGTAGGGAGCGCGCATGAGCAGGTGATATCTGATCGCTGCTCACTGGAAGCAGCCCTTTCAACTGCACGCCACTGCATTTTAGAGCTGTCATAGCTCCAGCATGCATTGGCGGACTGGAGCCATGCCTGCCTACAAACTGACTGAATTGGAAGAGGGTGACACACCTCCGAAAACTCGGATGATGGCATTATGTTTCTTGCACATGCGGCAAGCAAACATAAAAATTCCTCAGTATTGATAAGGTCAAGTGGTGTTAACATGAATAGCACTGCACTACTCAGAAGAGTCTGTCTTAACAGAGTGGGTCAATTCAAAGGGACACCAAGAATGGTGTTCAGTGTATAGCAGGATCATACTAAATACAACTCTGCACCCAGATGAATGATGGTATTGCCTTTCATATAGGTTGCAGTGGTATAATTAGAGGATTTTAGAAGCACAAACATTGCTGTGAGACAGCACTAATACAGCTTCTAAAATACTGCTCTTATCAACTCACAAAGTGCTGCACAGCCCCCCAACACATGTTTGATAGCACTGATGCCAGTGACATCTTTTACTTCCCACCTGCTCCTGGATGTAATAATAAAACATTCCCTGTAAGTCTAGAGGTACCAACCCTCCACTCCAATCCACAGTGTAATAGTAATACTTCCTGGCAGTCCAGTGGTACACCCCTCCTGCGTTACTTCACAATAACATAGAGAAATTCCCTAGTAGTCCATTGGTACCCCACCTCATGCCCTGATCCCAGTTATACTAGGTTGTACACCTCTCACCATCTTGCCATGCACCCATGCAGCACCCCATCTGGTACTGACTCACCCTACAAATGCCTATTCGTGATAGTTGATTCTACAGTTTCTACAGTATGTACATGCTTGATCGCTCTCATTCAGATGATGGCAGGCCAAGGTGGTGGGAGAAGGGTCTGTGACAGTCATTATCTACAGCTCTGCTTGAAGTCCTGGATAGGCTTTTTAGAGTGAGTCGGGCCACATGAGGTGGATTTGTGGAGTGAGTGGACTATGTGGGGATGTATGACATAGTAAAATAGGTATTAGGGTGGAGAGGGGTATCTCTGGGCTGCCTAGAATTTCTATGTTAGTGAGGACCAAGAAATATTGGGGGGTACCAGTAGACTACCAAGGAATTTCTCAGTGGTATCGGGGATCATGTTGGAAGGGGAATACCTCTAGACTAACAGAGGATTTCTCTATATGTTATATCTTTCGGCTGAGACGTTAAACCGAGCTCCCATCTGCCTGGATTAGTGGTAGTTCAGGTGGATGTTAAAGATCCCATGGCACTTATGGAAAAGAGTAGGGGAATTTCCCCAGTGTCCTGGCCAAATTTCCCTCATTCACTAAAAAAAAAATACCACCAACAGTTTCATCTGGTTCAAGGTCAGTTGGCATTTATCTGTATCCCCCTTCCCCAGGTCATGCATGAAAATAGGCAGGATTTTCCTAGTGCACTTACCCGTCAACAAAAACTAAATAAAAAAAAATAAAAATATGGGATCAGGTCAGAAGGGGATACACTAGACTTCTAGGAAATATCACTAGTACTTATCAAGTCCTTTTAAAGTCAACAGCGGGATGAAACAGGGATGTATGTTGCCCCTTTTGTGTTCAGTATATACAGTACATTAATAAAATCAATGAGGCAATAAAAAAGATACAGTATATGTTATCATCCACTTGGGAAGAAGAGGGTCATTTTATTGGCATATGCTGACGGGCATATGGACAATTAGTCGCGGTTTAATTTGCCGCTGACAGTATGTTGCGTTCAATTCGGAGATGTTACATTCATCGCAAGCTGAATTGGACATGGGCATAATCTAGACACCGCGGCGGGTTACCGGCAACATTTCCACACTATGCACATTGCAGATTGTTGTAACTCCAGTGCTAGCACATCGCAGACTGAGGCATCTTTTATCTTCATGCACCGAACAGAAAGGCAATATTTCACCCTCTTACCTTCCCTCACTTTGGCATGCTTTAAGTCCTGATTTCTGGTGACAGCCCAAAACAAACTCACACATTTCACCACGCTGTACATGCTATGTTGTTGCTCATACTGTGGGACAATATAAATCGCAGAAAAAATAACTTTTAGCCTAAGCCCGGTAAGTTGCTCGCATTCCTGATCATTATGCCCTCACGTAAAAATAGCAAATCCTGCCCAATAAATAAAGTTTCCCACTCTATTTAATTCTTCTATTTATTTTAAGATACATTAACTTCCTCTTTTTGAATAAAGATTTTTTAGATAAGATAGATTTAAGTTACTTCAGTACCAGAAATAAATACTGTGGGGCAATATAAATCGCAGATAAAAACAAGCATTTGTCAATGCCGAATGTTTGCTTGCTGGCATTGGCATTGGTAGTGTAGAAGTTACAGAGCTGCGTAATAGTAATGGCAGTAAAGTATTGAACTAAAGCCAACCCCACCACCACCCTGCAGAGAGTGATAGGCATTGGGGTGTGCGTTTGGGTTGTCAGGCATAACGGCCACGCCATTTCACCACACCCCACCCTGCAGACACTGACAAGTGTCACGGTGTTCCTTGGGGTCTTTGGCCCTTATGCGCACCCCATTTCATTAGGAAATATGGTGAGATGGGTGCGATATAGGAGAATGGGGTGAAGTTTGGGGCCGAAGAGTCCAAGGCATACCTCGATGCCTCTCACTGACTGCAGGGTGTGGAATGGTATGAGCATCACAGGCAAGAATCCCAAGTCACATCCCTGATGCCTGTCATTCTCTACAGGGTTGGGCATTATGGTTGGAAACCCTAATACCTCAGGCATTCGTTGGTATTTTCACTCCAAATTTTCAACATGTTTTTTTTGTGACCCCACCTCATGAACAGGGGGAATATCAGTTTGTTAACTGAAAGCTGCTTATGCACAGTGACTACGGCATTTAGCACCACAGGTGCAAAAACATTCCGAACAGGATGTAAAAAATGACAGCTGTACTGTTCATGGGGAGGTGTAAAAAATGGCAATGTTGCAAATCTGTAGTAAAAATATTTAAAAAAATGGTGAAGTCACAAGCGTACATAGAAACTGTGCAACGCACACCCATAATATAATTAGGTTGGGAATTTTTTACAGCAGATTGTCAACTCAGGCATTTTGGTGCCTCCGATCATGAACAGTGTCACTGTGATTTTCTTTATCTGTGCCGAACAATGATTTCCCACAGCGACCACGCATCTCTGCGCTGAAAGTGTGAAAACACACTTCAGCCATGTTGTGGAAAATGACAGCTGTACTCTTCATAAGGAAGTGTGGAAAAATGCCACTGGTGAAAATCTGGACTGAAAATATGACAAAGTCATGAACTAACGAGGGTGTGTGGAAACTGCGCAATGCTCACTCGTAACACAGTCATTTTATGGACTTTTGTCACCAAATTTTCAACATAGCCATTTTAAGACCTCTGCTCATGAACAGTGTAACTGTGATTTTCTTAATCTGTCCTAAACATTGCTTTCACACACCAACAGCACCATTGTGAGCTACATGTGCGAAAACACATTTTGGACGACATATGAAAAATTGCAGCTGTACTGTTCATAAGGAAGTGTAATAAAATGGCAATGTTGAAAATCTGAGTGAAAATATTAAATTTGCAAACTTACGAGCATGCATAGGAACTGTGCAACGCACGCTCGTAACACAGTCATTTTTAGGAATTGTTTCACCAAATTTTCAACATAGCCATTTTAAGACCTCTGCTCATGAACAGCGTCACTGTGATTTTCTTAATTTGTCCCGTACATTGATTTCGCACACCGACTGCACCATTGTGCGCTACCGGGCGGAAACACGTTTTGGGTGAGATGTGAAAAATGACAGCTGTACTACTCTTGAGAAGGTGTGGCAAAATGGCAATGTTGAAATCTGGAGTGAAATATTGAAAATTCAGCGACCTTACGGCGTGTGTAGGAACTGCGCATAGCATGCGCTAGTAAAACAGTCATTTTAGGAATTTTCACCAAATTTTCCATATAGCCATTTTAAGACCTCTGCTCATGAACAGTGTCACTGTGATTTTCTTAATTTGTCCCGTACATTGATTTCGCACACCGACTGCGCCATTGTGCGCTACATGGGCGGAAACACATTTTGGGTGAGATGTGAAAAATGACAGCTGTACTACTCATAAGAAGGTGTGGTAAAATGGCAATGTTGAAAATCTGGAGTGAAAATATTGAAAATTCGCGAACTTATGAGCCTGCGTAGGAACTGCGCAACGCACGCTCGTAAAACAGTCATTTTTTTGAATTTTGGCACCAAATTTTCAACATGGGGTTTTTGGGACCCCTTCTCATGAATGATGTCACTGTCATGGTGTTATTCAGGCCGAAGGGTGATTTCTCACAGTGACTGCGAAATCACCCTTGGGGCCCGAGTAACGCCATGACAGTGACATCATTCATGAGAAGGGGTCCCAAAAACTTCATGTTGAAAATATGGTGCAAAAATTCCCAAAAATGCCTGAGATATGCAACAAAGTTGAACCCCCTTTCTAGCCCATTATACAGCTTACCGGCATTTCCTCAGTTCGCGGTCGGCTTTGAAGAGTGCAGATGTGTTCCCGGTCCACCGAAGATCGTTGTGCCGAGGTCCGGAGGTAAGTATGGGGTGAGGGAGGGTGTGTGGGGAGGCAGGGTGCACAGTGGGTGGGTGCGGGTTGTGGGAGGGGCCAGGAGACTATTTGGGACCGTTTTTCTTTACGGGAAAAAAAAAAAAGAGCAGCGGGACATTTGCCACGCTGGGGTGGGCTCCCAGTGTGGCACAAAAAGAGGTGGAAGTCGTTCAGCTGACAGGGATTGGGCACCCCGTCGGCTATATCATTACTTGCCACGCGGGTGGGCACCCAGTGTGGCATTTTCGAGCTTTGGGGGAGGTGGGAGGAGCGCAGCACAGCCGGCGGGGATTTGGGCACCCCGTGGGCTATTCGGTGTGTGTGCGTGCGTGCGGGGCGGGAGGTGCGCCGCCTGCATCTGTGCTTGTGTGTGTGGGGGAGCTGCGCATGAGCAAGCGATATCATATCGCTGCTCACTCAAGCCGTAGCTCCCCTTTGAACTGTATGCCTCTTCATTTTGGAGCTTGTCATAGACAGCTCCAGAATGCATTGGCTCAGGGCCGCGCCTGCCAACACACTGACTGAATTGGAGGAGGAGGTGACACACCTCCGAAATCTACGATGATGGCACTATGTTTCTTGCACATGTGTGCAAGCAAACATAATTACTTTTAGCCTTAGCCTGAGCAAGTTGCTTACATTCCTGATCATTATGCCCTCCCGTAAAAATAGGATCTGCCATGTTTTCTGTTCTGCGACATTTATAACAGTTACATTTTGTCCCCGCAACGTTTTTACCACTGCAAATTGCCGGCGACGTTTTGTTCGGGGGTGAAAAGTCCGTATATGATCCTGATGACCTTGCCCTACTGGGCCTTCAAAGGCAGCTAAATAAATTGGCTACTTTATAGATAATTTCTGTTTAGAAATCAATATTTCCAAAACTGAAGTCATGATGTGTGGCAAAAAGATTAAATGGAGCATTAACAATAGTGTTGTAGAGCATGTGAGGAATTATATATATTTAGGTTTGAATTTTGAAGAAAGTTTGGTTTGGAAGGGCCATATATGATCCTCAATCACAACACAAGAGTGATCTCTGATAAGTTTTCAAAGTTTTGGCAAACTGTAAGGGGTCATTGTACAGTGTTTATACTGCACTTCCTGCAGACACATCTAAGTAAGAGGTGCAAACATTAAATTCAGTAGCATTTGGGGAGGAAAATACCCTGGAACTGGAACAGGTCTTTTCAAAATGTTATAGAGCCTTGCTGGGATTACCTGTTGGAATGCTGGCAGCAGCAATTCTTGCCAAATTAGAGTGACCCACTGTTGCTGGGGATTAAACTGAGACTGGTTGGTTATTCCATGAGGTTACAGTGAATTGAAGCTGAAAGATGGCCTTATCTGACTTTTAAAGAAAAACTTAAATTCATAAACGAGGACTGAGGATGAAATGTATAGATGTTTTAAAGGACGCTTCATTATCTCATACAGTATATGAGAATTAGAAGTCAAGGATTTTATCATTAGCCATTCTTATAAGAATGACATTGAAAGCAGACTGGAATGTAATACTGTTCAAATAGATATGCAGCTTCTTAGAGGTCATACAATACAGTAATTGTAATGCTTAGTGTGCTCATGGTAAGCATCAACATAGCTGTGAACCATATTCAAGTATTCTTACAGAGCCATAGCACAGGAAAATGTTCACTATATTTAATTTCCAATCTAATCAATCTAATTTACCTAAGAACAGTTAATGACATGTTGTGGGACACTCAAAAGGCCCCTGCTCTTGCTGTCATAAAAAAAAAAACCAGGAGGATTACTTAAATTTAATACTTATTTTTCCATTATATAATGAACTCAGAACAAAATGGTTTAGTAAAGCTTTGGGGCTGGTGCTTGTGCAATTTAGCCCAGACTGCAATTGGCTTCATTTACTGCTAAAATATATGGTTCATTCTGTCTTATCATGACTTGTGAAATGGTTAAAGCTAAAAGTATCACATGAAAGCGAATGATAATTGAGAGGATTTGCCAAAGGTTTGGTGGGGCAGCGGGCAACATTGCCATGTCCCCCATCAAGTGCTAGCAAAGTGCATCTTTCAAGCTTCCTTTGAACACCCATTTCTTTGCAGCAGTCACACGGCTGCTTGTTTCCAGCCTGCCCTCACCATCTTTCTTACCTTACCATGGAGTTGCTGCCTGGGACATTTTTCTCCCTGCTGGCCATGTGCTCCTTGTCCAGTGTGGCAGTTGTGTTTTCTTTGCATTGTTCTTTGCTCTGCCATTGCTGCATGGTTCTGGCTGCCAGCTCTAGTGGCTGCCCACCTGCTGCTCAACATTGGCACTCCTGCCCTAGTGCCTTCCTTTTTGATTCTAAACCAACCTCTCCATCTATTTGATGTGGGTCCCTATGCCCTCCTTCCTGTTCTGCCACCCACTCAGGCTTCCTGTTGGGGACCTTGCTCTCTGCTCTTGGCTGCCTTCCTGATTGCCTGCTGATTGCTGTCTGACCCTTTGTTCTGTCCCACACCACTCCTTCTACCTCCAAGGTGTTGTTGCTGGTCCCTCCCTTCCTTCCTGTTGTGCTGTTACCGCTACTCCCCACATGACATGCGGATGTCATCCTGCCTGCTGCTGCTTCCTGCTGCATGATGGTTTGCTGTTGTACCTCTGCATACCCTGTCCACTGCTACTGCTTGTTGTGCTATTGCTGGCCCTTTTGTTTGTGCCAGCACCACCCACTCTGGCTTGATCTGGGGTGCTGGCTGGTCTGCGTCTCTCCTGCTTTCCCTGTTGTTTTTCTTCCATGCCTGCTGCCCTCAGCCACCTGTTATGCTGTCTGTCTTTGGGCCCTTCAGCTGTTTATTTTTGTTTATTGAACATAACAGAATTGCAAACCAGAATTACAAAGCTGTGGCATGGCCATGCTGCACTTCTCATTTTCTTTGGACCTTGTTCCTTCCTTTCCTACTTACCTCTCTCCCTACCTGTCTTGAGCCTTTTTCTATGTCTCTGTTGGGCTCCATGCCCATGACTCATGGGCTCCTACCAATGACTACTGGGCTCTCACTCCACTACTACAATGTTTGCACCCCTATGACTACTGGGATCTCACCCCAATATTACTGGGATCAGGCCCCCTTGACTCTCAGTTCTTTGATCCAGTGATAACTTCAGGACTCAGTACGCATTATCCCTCCTGGCATTGTACTGCAACTAACTCAGACTCCTTCAGGACTTACTATGCTCACCTACATGGCTCAATTCTGCACCTAACAACCCATGCCAGATCTGTCATCTGTCTGCTCCTTTCCTCCTGCTGCTACCTTCACTTCTCCTGGGATCAGCTAAGGGCCTAGTTCAACTAAGGTAACTTGAGGGCCTAGCTTGATAGAGACAAAGAGTAGTCAGATTTCTTCTCTGCTGTAGGCTCGTGGTCTAGCTGAGCTGTTCTGTAGTTTGAGGATAGTTTGGTTGTCCTGTAGTCTGAGCATAGTGCAGGGGTGGAACTGTCCCTAAGGGTTTCTTCAGTCATATGACTGCAACTCCATGACACCCTCTACCTATTGAACCTGGGAGGTGTTTAAGCAACCCATTTGCTTGCCACCGATTGATCCAGTTCTCCTGCTATGTGCATGCTCAGAATCTACCTGTACCCCTTCCTTTAGCAGACTCTCACTCCAAGGGATCTTGATTTCCCACTTCAGGGTGGAGCCCAGCACTTAGGGCTCCTTTAGTCATATGACTGCAACTATGTGACACTCACCTACTGTAGATTTTTGCTTCCTATGGGTGCACAAGTTGGGCATTCCTCCATAGCAGAGTTAAACTCATCGCAGAAGGTCAATCTTCCTTGTTAAAGGAGATGGGCCTCCTTCTACCAAAGGTGTAACCTTCTCTCTGAGTCCTTTTAGTCAGAAGATATCAGCTATGAGACACCTTCAAGGATAAACATCATGCCAGAAGGATGGAGTGAGTTCCTATTTCCTCCAAAGTATGCCACTCCCAGATCCTTCCTTGATTACACAAGAGCTCAAGCTTTTTGAGTCAGCCAGTTTTCCTGATCTTCTCTGCAGTCAGTTTTCAACATTTCCTATTACACCTATACTTAAAAGACAGTAACATAACCTGGAGGGATGATAACCTAAAGCCCTGGATCCCCAGAGGCTTCCTCAGCAGGGGTCTTTTCCTCTGTTCCATGCTGAAGGTCGTAACTAGTAGATAGGTAGTTTGCATTTGTAGTTCTTTCATTAGATGAGTTGAGATCTGGATGGTGGCTCCTTACCCAGTACAGCAGTGGCCTTCCCTTGCTCCATAGTAGAATGATGTATCAACAGCTTTCTACACTTTCGGCTCCCAGTTTTTGGGAATCTTCCCTACCGCAGCTTCAGTCAAGGTACCTCACTTCATGCACCTCTGGGGATGGAACCCTCCTTACGAGGGTTCTGCGCCTTTGTACCCCAAAAGATGGTAGTTCCTCTGGAACAGAGGGTACAAAGATTACGCATATGCATCCAACTGCAACCTCTTCCAGCACCAGCACAATTATGTTACACAAGTATCCACCACACATACTCAACCACTGAACCAGTGAATTATAAGCAGCCATATTCACAATCTATATTTCTAGAATTATGAAATGTGGGTTCATTCCTGAAGGGGGTTATGTGTAAAATGGGAATATGCTAATTTTACTCTACTGTGTTTTGATCTGTAATGCATTTTAACATTTCTGAGCTTATATTTTTGTATGTATATTTGTTTGTAGCTAACAATATTACATTTTGATTGGGCAGGAGGGTGTCACCACTGGACTGACAGGGACTATAACTGTGTGACAGTGGGGTTTGGGGTGATGGGGTATCACTAGACTGCCAGATAATATCACAATTATATCAGGGATTGGGTGGGAGGAGACACCGCTGGACTGTAAAGTAATACCACTGTTACACTGGGACATCAGGCAGCAGTGGGTAACACTAAACTGCCAAGGATTTATAGTTTAGTGTACAGGGATCAGTTAATGGTGAGGACAATGACAGAAACTCTTTGCAATATCTCCTTGCATTTGTGCACAGGAGCATTGTGTAAATTTGATAACTGCCATGTAATGTCATGCAAATGGACCCTTTAGAGCTTAACATGCCATATGTGGTAATCAGCATGCCTGCTTCTGCATTTGGCACCCAGGATCAAAGGCACTATCCCATTTGGGATGTGCCATACACTATGCTTCTGGTATCTGCTGCCAGCAGGGGGCTCTGTTATGCCATGCATATTCATTTTGTGTGGCACTGCCATAGATCGATATTCATGCAGGCAGCACGTGCCAGACAGGGCACACTGCCTGTTTGAATGTCTTCCTGAAAGTCTTGCACTATTTTGCATTTGGTGTTATGTTTTGTGTGCACAAACAGTCACTTTGAATATAGGGACCCAAAGCAGGAAACTGTCAGTTAAGCACCTTCAGAACAGTTACTGTAACCTAATATCTGCTAATAAAATACAATGAAAGAGACCTACAGTAAGTGGCTTTGAAAGCTCGTATTACAAGGATTTTGTCAGTCAAATAAAAGGTGGTAGAACCTACTTTTTTCTGTCTTTATAGTGTTTGCATCATTTTTAAATAGCATGAATAAAAATACCAGCTGTACGTATGCTGGATCCCATTTAAGCTTTTGCTTTTAAAAAGGTTCAACATAAAATTGATCAAAATAAATTGAAGAAATCCTGCATGTGGTTCATTTAAGTAATAATGCACTCCAGGGTGTGTGTTATGCTGGGATAATGTCACGCCAGAGGTGGCGGGGCATGAGGCTACTGAGCAGTGCACCAATGCCCCAGAAGTGACATAATCACAGCACAACACACCCTGGAGTGCATTATTGTTAATATACTAATGTCTTGTTTGGAAAAGGAAGAAAAATAAAGATTAAAAACTGCATTTAAAGTGGATTTAACTCATTTTGGAAAGGGCAGGGTTACTTTATAAACAAATAGTGCTGATTTTGTTTTGTTTCAGCCAGTAGGTGGAGCGTATGAATTTTTGTTTGGCTTTGTGCAGTCCCCATAGCAATGTTTGTCAGAGCTATAAATTACATAATAATAATGAATTTCATTTGTAAGTGCCTTTTCAAGCACCAGGCGCTGGACAATAAGTAAACATATAAAACAGTAAAATACATAATAATATAACCAAACAGCTGAATAAATAAAATAGCTAAACATAATCAGTCTGGGTAAGCATTCAGCCACAGATGTGTCTTCAAGGCCTTCTTAAAGCCCTCCATGGTTGTGCACTCAGGTATCTGATGGAGTAGAGAATTCCACAGGGCTGGGGTCGCATACATAAATGCATGGGCCCCAGATGACTTTAAGGCACACCCTGGGAATCTCTAGCAACACCTTGTCAGCTGAGTGAAGTGGTTGCCCAAGGCAGTAGGGGCACAGGAGCTCTTGTAGATAGTCTGGGCCAGTCCGTGAAGGGCCTTATAGATCAGAAGCTCGACCTTGAAGGTGATCCGCCACTGAATAGGCAGCCAGTGCAGTTCAGCGAGCACTGGCTAATGTGACTCGAATGAGGGTCCCCATCAACATCTAGGCGCAGCATTCTGCACTTGCTGAAGTGGCAAATATCAACCCCAGAAGCCCTTGATAAAGGGGTTGAAGTCGCAAGGCACAAGGTCACAAAGGTTTGGATCAACTTTGGAAGGTCACCAGATGGAACAAGGTGTATAATCCTGCCGATGCTCCTCAGATGATAAAAAGAGGACTTGACAGCTGCCAACACCTGCAGACGCAGTGTCAGCCCATTATCAAGAATCACCCCCTAGTCACACACCCATTCAGAGGAAGGAAGCTGGGTACCCCAAGACAAAGTCTGGTGGTTTGGCCAGGCCCCAACCCCTCTGTCCAGCAACCAGGATCAACTACCATCACCTCAGTCTTTCCAAAGTTCAACCTCAACCAGCAGGAGCTCATCCAGTCCTGGATTTCGCATGAAGCGGTTGTTAAATACCAAGCATGCACTATCCTGGTCGGGTGCAAAAGACAGTTAGAGCTGGGTATCATCAGCATAGCAGTGAAACCTCAGCCCATATTGTCTTACAATGTCTCCAAGGGGCAGCATGTACACCACGAACAACATGGGAGAAAACACCAAGCCCTGAGGAAGCCCACATGGCAGAGAGAATGGGTCAGAGGAAAAATCCCCGACACCACCCTCTGAGTTCTGACAGTGAAGAAGGACTTAAACCATCTGAGAACTGTCCCAGACAGACCACAGATGAACCTCAGGTGCTTGAGAAGCACCCCATGGTCCACAATGTTGAAGGCTGAAGAGAGATCAAGAAGCCCCAAGATAGAACAGCGCTTCTGATCTTTCGCCATCAAGAGATCATTGAGCATCTGAACCAGAGCAGTTTCGGTACTATGCCTCTTATGAAAACTGGATTGGAGAGGTTTGTAGATGTTATGGATGGTCAAGTGGTTCTCCAGTTGCAGCGCCACAACTTTCTCAATTACCTTCCCAACAAAGGGAATGTTTGAGATTGATCTGTAGTTTGCAAAGCAGTTTGGGTCCAGAGCAGCTTTCTTGAGGAGAGGTGTCACCACTGCCTCCTTCAGGGAGCTATAGGAAACCCACCCAACTCTAAGGAGCGCCAAACTGTCTTTGCTAGGACCAGGCCTATGATGTCACAACAACCCATTATCAGAGAAGCTTGGCCCGGGTCCAAACTACAGCACAATGGGTGCATACCCTTGGCAATATGCATAAAATCCACAATTTCTAGCCGGCCAAAGGAACTCCAGGTAAACTGAGGAGGTGTGAGAGTACACCGACCATTGTCAGCTCTCATAGAGTGTGCCGGTTGGATCTCCACCCTGATGCGGGCCACCTTATCTGCAAGGAAGCAAGTATACTCATCCCACTCAATCTGTGAAAAAGTTCTTCAAACCTGAAGACAGGTTGAGTTGTACAACCTGTCCATTGTTTGAAAGAGCTGAGCCCGTTGGTTCTGAGCAGCAGTAATCTCTCCGGACAGGAACTCTGCCTTCTTATGAGTGATTGCTGATTGATAAACTTGATAATGTTCCATCAATCTAAGGTGGTCAGCAATAAGGGTGGATTTCTGCCAGTGATGCTCTAACCTTCATCCAAGTCACTGCAACTCCTTCAAGATCCCATCAAACTATGGGGACTAAGGGTGAAGGGAGAGAGGGTGAACACAAACAGGAGCGATAGAGTCCAGGGCTATAGTAACGGCCTCATTATAGGCCTGAACCAGGCTCTATGGACTCCCGCTTGCCCCTGGAATTACCGATAGGTCTAATACCACTGGTAGACCATCAGTGCTCACAGCCATAAAGGGCTGTATCTGACCATCTCCACAGGGGCAGGCCTATATTGGGGGGGCATAGAAGCTGAACCCCACAGTGTGATGATCTGACCATCCGACTAGCTCCACCACCAAGTCAGAGGTTTCAGTCCCCAGGAGGAAAACGAGGTCAAGAGAGTGGCCAAATTTATGGGTAGCAGAGGCAACCACCTGTGTAAGGCCCAGTGATGTCATCAACTGGAGGAAGTCCTGTCCAAAATGCAAGAGTTCATCATCGACCCAGGGATTAAAGTCACCCAGGACCATCAACCTGAATGACTCAAACGCCATGTCGACCATGAAGTCCGCTACTTCCTGAAGAGCTGCTAGTCTTGTGCCCTATTCCATTGGTGTTCATCTTCTGTTTTGTTTCATGATTTTCGGTTTCTGTTTTTGTAGCTGTGTGTTTCTCACATTCAAATGCTGCTGCTGTTTGGGAGGGGAGATTAAAGCTGCCCTCACACCCCCACCCACCCAGCACTGTGAGGTTGTCTGTGAAAAGAGATGACCAATCAGAGCCCTGGATTCTTTCTTGCCATTGTATAATTTTAGATAACAATGCACATTATTAGTCATGTTTTCTAATAAACCTTTCCTGATATGATCCCTACGGGCATTCAGTTAGCAACAGGACACTTTATCCATTAACAACAGGTGAAGGCTTTCCACTAATGTACTGTGAACACTCTGACATTACCAGTGATATAACACAGGCTTGCGGAAGTGGGGAGGGAGAGAAATGTGCTGCAAATATTACCACCTATAATTCAGACTCTGATGATCTGATATTGCTAGAAGGTCTCTACTCACTAACCTCGTTGAAAATAATAACTAATGTTCAGAGTCCTCCAAGCAGAATTTTGTTCTCATTCCTGAGGATCAAGTTCTCATCAATATATATTTTATGTTGTTTTTTTAATATAACCACTACCTAAGTTTCTTTCCCTTGAGATTTCTTCTGCATGCACTGATCAGATTCTAAGGTTACCCAGATCTGTATCTATGATATTGACAGGTGCTTTCTGTTGATAGCAAAGCAGATAATACTGTGCAAGAAAATAAGTGCACTGTTTCATTAGCCTTGTTTATGCTGCACTCATACTGGGACGGAATACCTAGTGAAAGCCTAGGAGAAAATGGTGTTTGGTATTCATTCATAATCTGAGCCTTAACTGTCTTGACGGCTGCCTCCGGAGCAACTATGGTACCCAACATCACTACTGCACAACAGCAATCTCTTTTTTACCCGGGGAAGGGGGGGAATCTATAGGGGTTTGTCCATAATTTTATTTATGCATCACACTTGACTGAAAAGCCCTATCCAGACCTTTGGCTTGCAATTTATGGTGAGCAAGGTTTCATCCATCTTTGCACCAAGCAGGGAGACAGATGACATGTGCCTTAGATGGGATTAAAATACAGTAACTATGTTTTCTTTGTATATCATCTTTGTGTGGCACTAATAATGAACTGAATAAGATTAGAGATGCTGTTTGTCTTGATTGTCATGTGCTGGATGGTCCTTTGTCCTTACAAGCAGCAGTTACTAAACTTAAAATATTTTACTAGGCATGTGCAAATAGAAAATTCTATTTCCCAAACACAGTACCAAACAAATGTAAACACTGAATAGCTGGCATTTTAGATTAAAGGAATAATGCACGACAGGATGTGTCGTGCAGGGATAATGCCATGCCTGGGGTGATTAGGCATGAGGTCGCAGGTCGAATGCGACTAATCACCCCAAAAGTAATGTTATCCCAGCACGACACACACCCTGGAGTGCATTATTCCTATTATACAATGGCTAATGTTTAAGTACAAGAAAATAAAATAAAAAAAGTATTTTTGTAAACTTTTTAACTTTTTTTTTGTGAGTGAAAGTGTATTTCTATGAAAAAAGTTCATTTTTATGCCTATCCAACAGGTGGCGCTGTCTGTACAGCAGATGAATTTTGTTCTGTTTTGTATGCCTGCTGGTTCCACGTGTGATTTCCTTTCATTATGTCTTGCCACCCCAAACTGTATCTTGGTTGCAGTTCTCCTGGTACAGCTTGACATTTAATGTTGTACCGGGAGATTATGTCAGTGGATAAAATTTGCTTTAGAGCTCCCACCACCCTCTGTCTGCCGCCACTCTTTAGGGGTCCTGCATCAGTAACCTCCAGCTAGTGTCTGTCTGGTACTGCTTTTAAATGGAGGTAAGGAAATATATTTTTTAAGAAAAGAATCCTGGCAACATTTAAAAGAAATGGATGCACACTGAAAACCAAGCAAGGAGAGCAGCCGCACAGTGACTGCTCACAGATGCAGTTTCTCGCTCACTCGCTCGGTCGGTTATCACCACGGTTTTCTGTTACTGTGTGTTTTCTTGTATTTTGTGGGGACAAATTACAAATCTGACTGGGAATCTTGATCAAGGTATTTGGCAAAAGTGTCAATTGTACAATTGGGTGAGCAGGGTACAGTTAGAACAGAAGGCTGGTTTCTGTGGCGGCGTGTTTTTTTTTCTGAACGGTGCTGGAGTGGGGATTGTCAGCAGAGCGACAAAGCAGGGACCGCTGAAGCTGCTTGTAGGCAGTGGAGCGATGTTTTGTTTTTAATTTGAATGTGGTCATTACTGTGCTGGGACTAGAGCCGTGGTGTTATGCCAGGATAACATCACGGGTCTAGTCCCAGACTGACCAATCGGAGACCTAGATTCTTTCTTGCTATTGTATAATACTATATTAACAGTCATAGACTTAAGATGAGGAGGACTGTGGGGCCTCTTGATAGGTGTGGACTTCAGGGACCAGCAGGTCATACTAGGGAAGGGGGCCAGATACCTTTAAAAAAACTTTACAATTTATTTTACATATATGGCATGATTGGAGTTGGGTTGGAGGGTGGAAGAACACTGAATGGGGTAGTCAAGCCATAGAACTAGGCCTTGTCACCTGCAGTCTGGATGGAAGCTTTTTAAAGGCTTTTCTTACCTTTTTTGCCACAAATAACAAATACTAGTCCAAATACTCGGCCAAGTACTTGAATTGACATATAAATACCCCTTATGTTTCTGCAAGGGAAGCGATAGTTAACACCAGCTTCCCCTCTTTCATTCACTTTTACTTCACTTAAATATTGCATTATTAACATGGCTACATACTGTATATCTTCACCAAAAACAAAACAAAGAAACATTAATACACCAGTTAGGGTTCAAATAAATGCAACAAAGGTAGAGAAAGGTGACACTAGGATTTCCAAACCTAACTTCCCACCTCAACTTACAAGCAGCAAAAGAAAAAAAAATTAGGATTTGGGTCTCTGGTGTCTTGGCAAATCAGTAGTGGGGTCCTCCGTATGGTTGTCAACCCTAATGCTCACACATCCCTCCCCACTCGTAGCCTCCTGTCTGAAGCACAAGGTACAGCTCCAAGCAAAATATTTCATGAAATTTGCACATTTCGTGAAATATTTTGCCGGTGCGAAATGTGAAATTTTGTCAGCAAAACAGAGAAATTTACCACTCAAGGGTGAGATTTTGTCATTTTTGGCAGCCAGCGACAAAAAGAATATTCACAAAAAATATCATCCCTGGTGTCTAATGGTCCCATCCCCCAACTGATTACCATCTCAAACTAAAGAATCCCCATCTCGCTGAGATTTACATCAATTTCCCATGACAAAAACTCCCTGGTGTCTACTGAACTCTCGCCGCAGCCAATCACTGGCCCAAATTGCAGAATAGCCCCCGCTGAGATGTACATCAATTTCCTCAAGAATCCCCATCCCCAAATTAGTATAAAAATTAAAAAAAAATACAGATCCCGACTCCCTGGTGTCTAGTGGACTCCCCACCCTGTCTTCAGATTGTCCCCCACCCCGCTCCCCCCAGTACCCTGAGTAGGCCACCAACATAGCCCTCCACTCATCTCCTTGGCCACTGGCCCACTTGGGGTACTAGCGGGGAATGGGGTTGGACACTATCTCATGACAGGGTGGAAGGTCCACTAGACACCAGGGATTATTTTTTTATTTTTATTCAAATTTGGGGATGGGGATTCTTGAGGAAATTGATGTAAATCTCAGCAGGTGTGTGTGCGATTCTTCAATTTGGGCCTGTGATCAGCTGGAGTGAAGGTGAACTAGGCAATAAAGAGTCAGGATCAGGTATTTTTTTTATACAAATTTGAGGATGCGGATTCTTGGGGAAAGTGATGTACATCTTGGTGGGGGGGGTTGTGATTCTTCAATTTGGGCTGGTGATCAGCTGAGGTGGGGGGATCCACAAGACACCAGGGATGATATTGTGATGAATTTGTGCCACAGGGCACTCAGCTGCCCATTTTGGCGAAATTTCAGAAAGTATTTCGCATGGCAAAATTGCTGATTTCACAGCAATTCTGATGATTAAATTTTATTTCACAACATCTCTACTCCAAAGCACTGCCTCATAATGATACACTCTTCAAAGGCAGAAAAGTATGTCTCACCATATGTTGTCAGAGAATATGTTGTAACTTTCTTCATGCAGGGCCCACATGTCTGACCTTGTTTGCTCAGAAGATGGGTGGGCATTAGAGTTTACAACACCAAGGAAGATCCGACCACTGATTCCCAAAGACTCCAGAGACCCACATTTTTTTTCCTTTTGTTGCTTGGGGTTGGGGATGGGGAGTTAATGGAAACCCTAATGTCACATTTCCCTACTTTTGTGGCATGAGGTTGAATCCTAGTTGGTTTATTAAGGCATTAATGCAGTCTTCTACAAAGAATTTCCTTTCGTTTTGAGATTATGGAGTTGTATCCTCACTCTCACAGGTCCCAAAATGACTTGCATAAACAGTTGAATATGCACAGGGTCTTTTGCGCTCTGCACAAGGGAAGACTCCATCCACCTACTGAAGTGCAGCAATGGAAATCAAGGATTCTTGGGGTTGTCTGGTGGACTGCAGAAGTACAGAGCCCTCTGGGTCATGCACTTCTATGTGACTACAGATACAGATAAACAAGGCAAGGAATCCATCTCTCAGCCAAATCACAGGCCATCTGGCACCCAAAGGTGTGGAGGTGTAGGGTCCTATGCTAAGAGAATAGTTCTGTTCACTATTTGGTACTTGGGCCCAGTGGGCAACCCTACACCTTCCCTTCCCAGGCTGCGGGGTGGTGTTGCAAAACAGTACCCTACCCCTAGCCTTGGCCCATCCAGCTGGGTCACCAAGCTCACCCACTAACTCAGCTCACCAGCACAGTATCACAAAGCACTTCTTGCTAGTGTAAAGGCTTGTACTAAAAATGAAGCTACTTAATAATACATTATTTTTTTTTATTTTTACCCAACATTTTCACTTATAAACATGACATGTGACATTTATAGAATAACGGCTGAAATGTCATTTTGCATCATATGTGGGAAACATGTCTCATCCATGATTTGAAAAATGACACCTGCCACATTTATGAGGAGGTGTGAACAAATGGCTATGTTGAAAGTTTGCAGTAAAAATATTGAAAATTAGCAAAGTTATGAGTGCTTGTTGAAATATTTCTGTGTTCACTGATAAATTGGTCATTTTACTGTATTTTACACCAAATTTTAAATAAATTCTTTATGACCCTATATCATGAAGCTAGTAGGTGAAAATATTAAATTCCTAGACAAAATATGATTTTACACAGCAACTATGAAATCACCCTTATGGATGGATTTGAAAAATGTCATCCACCTTGTACATGAATTGGGGTCCCAAAAAGATCATGCTGAAAGTTTGGTGGAAAAATGTTAAAAATTTGCGAAGTTATGCATGAACATTGAAATATTTCAACTTTTACTAATCACTTGGTCACTGTAACACATTTTTACACCAAATTTTCAACATAGTGCCCTTATGACCCCATCTCATGAATCTGGTAGGTGAAAATTTCCAAATGGTGCCTAAAACAGAATTTCACACAGTGACTGCAAAATAACCTTTTAGCACATATTTGAAAAGTTTCAACTGCATTGTACATGAGATGGGGTCACATGAATGCAATGCTGAAAGTTTGGCAAAGACAATATTGAAAATTAGCAATGTTCTGAGTGAACGTTGAAATATTTTAATGCTTATTCATAACTTGCCCATTTTAACATATTTGTACAACAAATTTTCCACATATAGTAGACTTCTTATGACCCCACATCATGAACTCAGTAAGTGAAAATTTTCAAATCCCACCAAAAAGGTGATTATGCAGAGTGACCGCAGCATTCCTAAATCTCGTAACCTCATCTCCCCCCCCCCCACCGACTAGCCCAGTTATACTATCTTTCAGTTCCATGACACCGGGTCTCTGCCGCACCTTTTCATGCTAAAGCTGCCTATTGCCATATTTTCACCTCTGAGACCAAGCCCCCTCACTTGCCTAGCCGACATATGGTTCCATGAGCCCAGACACAGTTTGTAGCAATCTACCGCTCTTGCCGTAATTTTTCCCGCTTTCACCCTGTCCTGTTTTCTGCGACTCCGGTTTTCTGCCACAGTGCTATAAACCATGCTCCCCAGCCTTGCCCCCCCCCCCGATTGTCGACCTACTCGCTGGTTTCCTTACCCGATGATAGAACCCATTTAGGCTGGATACACCTCGCTTGTCAAGTCCAGCTAGGACCCCCGACAGCCTGGCCACAGCCCTCTGCCTCAAACCGACTCACGGTTCCACGAGTCCGGTCACTGCCCCTGCTTTTCCCTCAAAAGCAGTAATCTCTTCGCTGTTGCAAAACTCTAGCACAGCTCCCACAGTAGCTCTACCCCACGCCCGTTCATAAGAACCAGTGGCCTGGACACTTTCCTCTGCCTTTCCGCTACCACCGGCTAGCCTCTTAATGTCTTCTACCCCGTCCCCTCTACCCCCCACCCATTTCTCAAACTGGGAATCGGTTCCATGAGCCCGGTTACAGACTCTTGCCTCCCCTCCGCAAAAGCCGTAACTTTCGCTCACCCCAGCTTACAGTTGCCTGCCACCTCACCTGCCCCTGACACTCCCCCTCTAACTATCTCTGATACTGTGTGCCCCTTTTCTCCCTTCAGCTCAATTAGTTGGCAGGGCTTCTCTTACCTTGGTCTCTGGCCCCGCCACCTCCCAATGAACTTAGCTGTGCACTTACCCTTCCCTGCTCACATCTCCCCTTGTTAGTTTCTTCAACTGCTCTGAAGTCTATCCTTTCACCAGTACCCTCTGTTTGCACTACCTACTTGTAACAAATTGTCTACTTGCATCAATGTGCCTTTCCATGTACTGTATAACTTGCACTGTACTACTTGTATTGTAATTGGTATCTATGTATCTATGTATCAATTGTCCTGAAGTGGTATGCAGTAGAACAGTGGACTGCTTCAAACGAGGATCGGACAGGACAAGGGGGAGGGTTAATGAAGGGGAAGGGTGGAAGGGAAGGGCAGCTGCAGATTAAGGGGTGCTAGCTGCACATTCAAGCAGACTCGATAGACCTCTAGGCCTTTATCTGCTGGCAAATTTCATATGTTCGTATGTAATTGTACCTCCCGGGTCATGCCTGAAAATAGTCACCTGCTGGTTAGTGCACCTACCTGGTTAACAAAAACTAAATAAATAAATAAATTACCTTTTGAGTCAGATTTGAAAACTTCCACTGCCCTTGTTCATGAGGTGGTTCCAACAAAGGCCATGTTGAAAATTTTAAGTAAAAAGATTAAAAGAATGACAAAGTTATGACTAAAAGTTCAAACTCTTTTGAAATACGTTAAAAGGGACTTACCTGATTTTCTCATATTGCAGTCACTGGATCCAACAACAATACATGTCTTTGATCAGGCGTGGATCTACATGATGGGACATGTTCAGGTGAGTGAGGGTGTGTAGGGGTGTGGGGTGGTAGGTGTTGAAGGGGTTGGGATGGGTGGGTGGGCATCTGGGAGATTATATTGATGAGGACCAATTTCTCTTTCATGGGTTAGTTTAAAAAAATAAACACATCAAGGGACTGTTTTCTTTTGTGCAAATTTAAAACATAATTTAGTATAGGATCTGACACTGTGGATTTGGCATACCAGTGTTGGCTTAACTCCACTGTAGAACCAGGGGTAGGCATCCTGATATTGTCACCTATTCGTTGGGGGAGCAGGCAACCTGGAGAGCAGGGAGTTGGGAATTGGTACTGGGGTGGGCATCACTGTCCATTTTTTGTTAGATAATGATTTATTTGGGAACATGAGGGAGGGCTGGCAGAGCTAGGAGGGGGAGGGAATAAAAAAATATTAAAATAAGACCCACTGACAGAGATAGATAGACAGATAGATATAAATAGATAGATAGATAGATAGATAGATAGATAGATAGATAGATAGAAGATAGATAGATAGATAGACAGACACACAGAATAAAGAGAGAGAGAGAGGGGGGAGTGTGTGATCATGATCACTGGCTGTCTTCTCAGACTGAAGCTGTCAGCATGAATCCAGCTGTGGCTTCACAAATAAAGAAATTCCTGCTGATCTGATACAGAGAGCATGAGAGAATGGCTCCTCTCACTAAGTTGGGTACCCTGGATTTTGGGGTGCCAAGGAAAGGTATTTCTGGAGTTCTGTTTTCCTTAAACAACCACATGATTCTAGATAAATAAGGTGTTTGTTTTGTAAAAAATATATAATTTGTACATATTTTCTATGTCTTTTAGTTTGGAGGAAAGAACCAAGATGGCAACCATCGTGACACACACAAAAAAAATTGTATTACAAGAAGCAAGTGGTGAGAAACCAAAAACAGTCTGATGACACATAATTTTTCATATTGCATCAGAGGGTTATCCAAAAATCTGTAATGAACATGCACGGAATAGCTAAAAAAAACAAATGTTAAATCCATATACTCTAACTCTGGAACTGTTTAATATTTTTTCCAAAAACCTTGGAAAGGCACTACCTTAGCACAAGCCACCTATACCCTGAAAGTTTTGGAAAAAAGATTGTGTTTCATCTAGGCTGAAGGTGAGATGAAAACAAAAAAAAAAAAAAAAAGTTAAGTATGTGAAAAAAAATTAGCTCTCTAAAGGAAAATGGCATATCTGGATCTCAGAAGCCACACAGGCAGCCATCACAAATCATTCCAAGTATTTAGATCTCACCTCCTAGAAAATGCATGCCAAATTTCAGGCAATTTTTATCAACAATGCCAAACCTATTGAGGTGCAAAGTTAGCAGTTTAACATAGAACTTGTTGGACAACCCTAACTACTGTACACTAGTGCTAGAGCTACCATGACAGTATTTGATAGATAGATAGATAGATAGATAGATAGATAGATACCAAGATAGATAGAGAGATAGATACACAGATTATTTGCAAAAAAAATGCATTAATGCACCAGTTCAGGTTCAAGTTAATGCCACAAAATTAGAGAAATGTGCTGTTAGGGTTTTTAAATGTAACTCCCCACGTTCATACCCCAAGGAACAAATGGAAAAAAACATTAGGGTTTTGGGTCTCCGGAGTCATGGTGAATCAGTGGTTGGGTCTTCCTTTGGGTTTTCAATGCTAATACTCACCCATCCCCCAACCTGTATCCTTCTGTCCATAGCACTAGGTAGAGCTCCAGCTCAGTGCCTCATACAAATAGACTCTTCAAAGGTAAAGAAGTATGTCACAGAATATTTTTACAGTGCAATGAGTTGTAGCTTTCTTCATGTCTGACCTTGTTTGCTCAGGGATTGATGTGGGGATTAGAGTTGACAACCCCATGGAAGACCCCAACACTGATTTGCCAAGACTCTGGAGACCCAAAACATTAATGTTTTTAATGTTTTCTGCTTGGGGGGGTGGGGAGTTATGGTTGGAAACTCTAATGCCACATTTTCCTACTTTTGTGGCATTACCTTAAACCATAACTAGTGCATTAATGCAGTTTTTTTAAATATTTTCTTTTCTTTTTTAGATAATGGAATTTTATACTCACCTTCTGTGACCTGCATGAACACATGAAGATGCAAGACTCTATCTGCCTATGGAAGTTCTGGGCTTTTGAGGACCATAAACTTCCATCCAGACAGATGCCAATAATTCATGTGCTGGCTGGTAGGGTGCAGAAGTGCAGGGCCTTCTGTTCCCTGTGCTCCGATGTGGTCACAGATACAGATACACAAGGCAAAGAGTCCCTCTGTCAGCCAATGCACAGGGCCCTCTGCCACCCACTGGTGCAAATGTGCAGGGTTCTAAGGCAAGAAGATAGTTGTCTTCACTATATGGTAGCTGGGCCCAAGTGGTTGGCCCTGCAGCTTTCATTTTCTGGCTTGGGAGGGTGTCACATAAGAGCACCATCCTCCACTCCCACCCCATCCAGCTGGGCCACTCAGTTCACCCCTGAACTCAGCTCACCAGGACATGATACCAAACCATACTCACTGCGATCCAGACTGAAACTACAGACAAAGTTCCTTAATAATTCTAATTGTTATTTTATTAATTCTGACCTCAAATGTTCAAGATATTTGTTTTATGACTCTCCTTATAAACATGACATGGTGGCATTTATAATATATAGGCTGAAACATAATTTTGCACCAGAACTGCAAAAACATATTTTGTCTAGGATTTAAAAGGTAACTCCAATCATGTTTATGGGGTGGTGTGAAAAAAATGGTTATGTTGAAAGTCTGGAGAGAAAACATTCAAAATTAGTGAAGTTATAAGTGAATTTTGAAATATTTAAATGTTTACTCACAACTTGGTTATTTTACCATATTTGTATACCAATTTTTCAACATAGCCTTCTTATGACTGCAGCTCATGAATCCAATAGATGAAAAGTTTGAAATCCACAGCAAAACATCAGTCTATGCCACAGGTGTGAAAGCACGTTTTGGCTAGGATTTGAAACATGACAACTGTGATGTTCAAGAGGTGGTGTGAAAAATGGCTATGCTGAAAATTTGGGGTCAAAATATTGAAAATGATCAAAGTTATGAGTGAGCATAAACAAATTTCAATGTATGCTCATACCTTTGTTGTTTTTAAATATTTGACACTAAATTATCAACATAGTTTTATTATGACCACACCTCATGAACAAGGATGGTGAAAATATTCAAATCCTGCCTGAAAGGTGATATTGCAAAGTGATCATGAAATCACCTTTTGGGCAAGATTTGTATAAGTCCACCAACCATGGTCATGAGGTGGGATGCCAAAATGGCCATGTTGACAATTTGGTGTAAAAATATACAAAAATGACAAAGTTATGAAAAAAAGTTCAAACCCCATTGAAATAACTGGACTTACCTTATTTTTTCATATCACAGCTGCCAGTTCCAGCAGAAAGCTGTGTATTCGATCAGAGAGTGGATTTACATTGTGGGACATAGTTAGGTGAGTTAGGGTGTGTGGGGTTTGTGGGGTGGGTGAGATCGGCAAGGTAAAATTTTCTTTTTTACAAATTGTTTAAAAAAAGCAGCAACTGGACAGTTTTTTCTATTGCAGGGACATTCTGACACTGAGGAGTGGCACCCCAGTGTTGGGCTAGTGTTTGGCGGCACTAGGGGTGGGCACCCTGAAACTGCCAAGAATATAATAGGAAGGGGGTGGATGACATGGAGAGGAGGAGTGAAGAGAAGCAGTATTAGAAGTGGGCACCCCAGTCCGCTTATAAAAAAATAATAAATTAAACATGGACAAGTATATATTAATAATATTATAATCCATGGTAGATTGTCTAAATGTACTACTAAACCTGTTTGTCATGTTTTTTGCAAAGAGACACACTCCTAAAATTGTTCATTATATACACAGCATTTTTTTTCAGAATGCATTCAAAGGTGTGTCAGAATGCATCAATACATGCAGAACTTGCAAACAAATAAGATGTTCTGGGGACAAGGAGGAGTGAGAATAATTGTTAAACAAGGATAGGTAAATTCAAAGTTATGTCCATTCTTTGGTCATGGGTTGTTGCAAGGTTCCCATAGTGGTTTTGTCACTAGTGAATTCATTTATTTAAAGAAAATGATATGTTCTTGGGCAGAAAGAGAATGCCAGGTTTGGGGGTTCATTACAATGAATAACACCACTCACCACCCCACTTGAGGGTACAATGGGTGAAATGTAGTGGGGAGCTCCCCAACCCACTGGAATCATTAGGGCTGGGGTTCCCATATCCTAAGAAACATTTGACAGATTTGTATTACTCCCTTCACAGACACATACACACACACACACACACACACACACACTCACACACTCACACACACACCAAGCTATCAGAAACACAAATGTGTGGAAGTTGCAAACTTAGCTGTGTGAGAAGTTTGAATGTCTGACATCCTTTCCAATGTTTCAATTCCCTGGATCTGCAATGTAGAGGGTGCTCCTGATCCCATCTCTCAGGGTACCTTCTTGGGTGTAACTATATCTTCTCTCATATCAATCACCTGTGCAAATGGGTTACACATATACAAAACTCAATATAGGGTCCCTATCAGTCAAAACACATGCTTTCCTAGCAAAGGAGCCAGCTGAATAATATTCAGCAGTTTACACAATTAAACCATGGGTTCATTGTAATGTACAGATATTTATATAAAAGAGGAAGTAAAAAAGATGTGCAGAACAACAGACCCACAAGCTTGACATCTGTCCTGGGTAAATTATTAGAAAGATTAATTCAAAAGTGTATAACATCTCACATACAACAAATGGGCTTGACTGATATAACACAACATGACTTTGAGCCAGAGAGGTCATGTTTGACAAACTTTTTACAATTTTTTTCGAACCTGTTAGTGTAGCTTTGAATAAGGGAATGCCTGTGGACATTGTTTTCTTGCATTATTCCAATTCATTTGACACAGGGTTGCACAAAATATTAACAGACCAATTAATCAAGCTACAATTCCACCACAATATAGTAGCTTGGAGTATCTCTTGGCTGAATGATAGAAATCAAAGAGTAGGAATAAAGGGTAATATGTCAGCTTGGGGAATAGTCACAAGTGGAGTCCCACAGGGCTCAGTCATGGGGCCAGTTTGTTTAATATTTTGGTATCCACAATACAGACAGAAAGCAGTTCATGGATATGTAAATATGCAGATGACTGCAAAATTGGAAGTATAGTTAAAAACCATAAGTCAGGACAAAAATTTCAAGAAAGTATAACCATCCTAAAGAACTGGGCAAAAAAGAACAAAATCTCATTTAATGAGAACAATTACAAAGTTATGCACTGAGGCACAACAACCAAGAAGGACTTAAATACTTAACAACACTGCTCTACAAGTAACTACTTCAAATGAGAAAGATCTTGATGTAATCATCTCTGACAACCTATGTTTTGACTTACATACAACAACTATAATCAAAAAAATAACAAAGGATATTAGGGTGTATATTCAGAATCATCAAAAGTAGGGAACTTGAGGTAATCATCCCCCTATGTTCCAGTCTAGTGAGACTCCATCTGGAGTACTGCTCCCCCTTTTGTGCACCACAAACTGAAAGAGGGAGAAAAATGCTGGAAAAAGGGCAGAGAAGAGCAACCAAAAAGGTTAAAAATAAGCAAAATCAAAAGTATGAAGAAAGACTGAGTAAACTGGGGCTGTACTTGTTAGGGTACAGAAGAACCAGGGGAGATATTTGCTTAGCATATAATGCAGAACAAAATAATTCACTATGGAAACAATAGGATTAGTTAGGCAAAACAGTATAAAAAACGTATGGTCACATGAATACAAACTAAAAAGGAGAAATAAACAAAATGGTCAAAAGAAGTAATTGGTATTCACAAAGAATAATTAATATTTGGAATATGCTTCCTGAAACTATACTTAATAGTACATCAATGTCTACATTTAAAAATAGACTAGATGATTACGTGGGTAATGCAAAGCAAATGTTCCACCATTAAAGGTGGCGAGTTTAATTAAAGGTCAGCAACCTCACAAAACTCGTACAGATCTATAAACCTATGAATATTATCCTGCAGTTTACATAAGAATGCTTAAATGGATGGACATGGGGTGCCACTAGACACCAGGGAAATGGCAGCTCACTAATCTTACTGCAGCCTGAAGCACGAGTTCCAGCTATAGCTGCAGAAGTCAAGAAAGTCCTGCCATTCTAATACAAAGAATGTGGGTGAATGACTCCTCTCACTAAGCTGGACACCTTGGAGTTTATGTGCCCAGAAAAGGTATTTCTGGCAACTTTAAAAAATGAACAAACACCAGAGTCTATCTTAACAGGTTCTGTTTATCTAGGTTTAGGTGTTTTTTTTTAATACTTAATCTGTATGTAAGTTTACTGTTTGTAAGCTTAAACAGTAAAAAGAAAATGGTGGGCATCTTTTTTTTATATAATAACATCTTTATTAAATTATTATAAGCAAAGTACAAACATAGATAAATGTTCATAAATGCAAAAACTAGAAACAGAATTATCAATTCATTTAGACGACTGTATAAGAGGGACAAAAAATATTAATTACCAATATTACTCTTACATGATAGTGTCGGCTCTTAAACTAAAATATACAGTACCGAGTTAGGGGTCCTCAGTATAAAGCTAAGCCTAAAATATCAGATGCCACATTAAATATTCAAATCCAGGTGAGGTTCACCTTCTGAAAGAAGACAAACAAACAAAAAGGTTTTGAGGTCAAACATACTATAGGCATATCCCTAAGGATAGACCTAAAAAAAAACTTATATAACATGATTTTATTTCCCAAAGATGAATTTAAAACCAGAAATGTATATTAGGGAACAAATGCAGTGTCTGTCTGTATCTTATACATAATGAAAATGGTGGCCATCTTGACTATTTTTCCCTCACAACAAGTAAATCATGCAAATAATCGCTCGCGATATGTTTTTTTTTACCTTTTGCGATAGTTTTTTTTTCATATTTCACAACAGTTTTTTTTTACCAGTTGCACTGGAACGTTAACTCAAAAATTGTTATAACTTTAAAACAGTATAATATTTTTTTCAACAAACCTTCCAAAAAGGCACACCCTTGACATGGACCCCTTCAACCCTGAATCACTTCATTAAAAAATTCCACACGGTCTAGGCTCTAGGTGACAGCAAAACATATCCAATGTTAAGAATAGGGAAAACAAAAATGTTTCTTTTCCCATTTTTTTTGGCACTATATATCTCAAAAACCGTACAAGATGCTGCCATGAAACGTTCTAAGTCTTGCATCTCTGACAACCTGACTCTGCATGCAACATTTTGGGCTATTTAGTCCAATGATGCCAAAGTTATGAAGGTGCAAAATTTGAGGTTTAACATTTAACAGCCTACTCAACACTAAATATAGGGGTGCTACTGCCCCCTATAATATCTGTCTGTCTATCTATCTATCTATCTATCTATCTATCTATCTATCTATCTATCTATCTATCTCTGTGCATATTCTTTACAAAAACCTTTGTTAATGCACCAGTTAGAGTTCAGGTTAATGCCACTAAAGTAGGGACACGTGGTGTTAGGTTTCCAACTCTAACTCCCCACCCCACCCCCCAAAGCATCTACTGTAAAAAACATTAGAGTTTTGCATCTGCAGTGTGTTGGTGAATCAGTAGTGGGTTTTCCTTGGGTTTGTCAGCCCTAATGCTTGCCCATCCCCCCAACCAGTAGTCTCCTGTCAATGCAGAAGGTACAGCTCCAATCCAATGACTCATAGTGATACACTCTTCAAAGGTACAGAAGTATGTCTCGCCACTGAGTGAAGAAAGGAGATCATGTTTGACACTGTATTTTTAGGGAACAGGGTGGACTTTAGGGTTGACAACCCCAAGGAAGATCTCACCACTGATTCGACAAAACTCTGGAGACCCAAACTCTAATGTTGTTTTCTATTTGCTGCTTGGTCAGTGGAGGTGGGGAGTTAGGGCTGGAAACATTAATGCCACATTTCCCTACTTTTGTGGCATTAACTGGAACACTGGTGCATTAACAAAGTGTTTTGTAAAGAATTTCCGTTCTTTTTGAGATAGTGGAATTGCATCCACATTCACACGGGTCCTGAAGAAACCTGTGAGACCTGATGCAGATTTGCAGGACCCTTTAAGCCCTGCACCAAGGGAAGACTATGTCCACCAACAGAAGTACAGGGCTGTTGCAGGCCCTGCAGTTCTGTGCAGTGATGGATTTCAGGATTTCATGGGGCTGTCTGGTGGGCTGCAGAAGCACAGGGTCCTCTGGTATCTTGCATTTGCATGTGGCCAGAGCTACAGACACACTGTTCAAACAGTCCATCTGTTAGCCAATCCACAGAGCCATCTGCTGCCCACAGGTGTAGAAGTGCATGGCCCTATGCTAAAAGAAGAGCTGTCTTCAGTATATAGTACCCAGGCCCATACTGGCAACTCTGCAATTTTCATTCACAGGCTAGAGGAGTGTCACATAACAGTGCTATCTTGATGCCCTCACCCCACGAGGGCTGTACACATACCTCTTTCTGAATATTTGGCTGACTATTCTGTATTCGTGAGCCAAATATTCAGGTATTCAGCTCGCCCATTTAAAACAAAGTAAAAAACTAAGCCCCTCCCCCTCCCCAGCCCCAAACTCATCAGTAATAACCCCCATCCTCCAGCCATTCTCAGCAGCCTAATGCCACTCTTCGCCCCCAAACTCACACAGTTACATATATTTTTATTTAATTTGAACAGTGTAAATAAATAAATCCCCCAGTGGATGACCTGCACAACTCACCCACCTCCACATCTGGCTATCGTCTTTCTTAGCACTTGTCTTTGCCTAAAGTATTAAAGTTATATCTTGTCCCTACCATGGTGGTACCCTGACCCCAGCACCCCCAAGTCTTCTAATACTTAGAAGTCAACTGGCACTGACCCACCATCCTCCATGGCCAGCCGCCATCTCATGAATGGAAGCACTCCCATGTTTTCTCTATCTGTGTAGTAAAACCAGCTGATCACATCAGCTGGTTTTACTATACAGAGAGAGCAAGTGCACTAGTTCTTTCATTCAGGAGAAGGCAGATGGTCATGGAGGAGGGCAGGTCTCTGCTGGTCAC
Source organism: Neoceratodus forsteri (assembly GCA_016271365.2). Classification (NCBI taxonomy): domain Eukaryota; kingdom Metazoa; phylum Chordata; order Ceratodontiformes; family Ceratodontidae; genus Neoceratodus; species Neoceratodus forsteri. Next base: position 98,640,881 of record CM028130.1, read on the forward strand.
CTTCTCCATATTAAAATAATTTGATGCTGGGTGCTGGGGTCACTGTGCTGCTAGGGTGGGGGGACATAAATCTGATACTTTAGGCAAAAATGAGTGCTAGGAAAGATGGTAGCCAGCCGTGGAGGTGGGCTTTGTTCAGTCATCCATTGGGGGATTTATTTATTTACAATGCTCAAATTAAAGAAAAATAAATATTATTGTGGATGCTTGGGGGGCAGGGCTGGTGGAATTGGGCTGCTGAGAGAGAGGGTGGGGGACAGGGGTTACACTAATTTTACTGGATTTTGAGTTGGGAAGGAGGGTTTTTTAATTTTATTTTTAATTTTGTGGCTAGCTGAATATTGTTTCCTGAATATGAATAGTTTTCTATTCAGGAAAAGCTTCTGAACAGTCAGAAGCTCTACTATTCATGGTATTCAGGAAATAATATTCAGCCCCCATGCATCCCTACACTACATGTAGCTGAATCACTAAGCCTGCCCCTGAAGTCAGCTCACCAGCATGGTTTCACAAAGTATACCTGCTGGGGTGAAGACAGGCACTACACACAAAAGCAGTCCATTCTCAAAGGGTTGGAGCAAGTCACGCCAAAGACAACTTGCACCAATTTCCAATGCGCTGGGGACCCTGCACCTGATTCTCTATTGGGCAGGGTCCTGGCTAGGTCCCATGGCTTGCAGCAACCCCAGTAGTGTGCCAAATAGAGGGTGCACCTGGACAGGTTGCCACAAACCTGTGGCAGTGCACAGTGAAAGGGTGCAAGCACCCCACCAGCCCCAATTCCTGATCAGAATGTGTAATTAGCCTTGGTGGGCTAGTAACCCCCAGCCCTACTCCCTGAAATTATTACATAAATAGCCCTAGTGGGCTAGCATTCCCCCAAGCACTGATCCCAGAAAGTATTGCATAAATAGCCCCTGGTTGGCTAGTGACAACCCTCCAATCCTGATTCACCTAATTATTAATTAACAGCACTGGTGGCCTAGTGGCACAGTTAGAAGATAGTGGCATACTCCAGCAAACAAAGTATACAGCAATAGTTGCAAGTAAAAAGATTTTCCATTTATTATTGCCAAAAAATAAGCCAGACACTGCTGTCTACAACTGAAACCCCTACACTCCAACCCTGGTCTAGTGGACCCCCACACTCCACCTGGGAGTGCCTTACCACCCCACTCCTCCAACCCATCCCACAGCCAGTGACTGACACAACCCAAAGCTCACCACTGTGGCCACCCACCCATTGAGCTCTGTATGAGTGCATACTGTATATAGTACATGCTCAGTGAATGACAGCATTTCCTGAGTGCGTACTATATACAGTAGGCATTCATGCAGAGCTCAGTCATTGGTTGGCCATGGTGGTGAGCAGTGGCCTGTGCCAGTAGCTGGCTGGAGTATGGGTTGGGGGAGTTGGTTGGTAGGGCACTTCCTGGAGGGGGTCCACTAGACTACCAGGTATATTACTACTGTATGTATCGGGGGGATTGGGCTTACAGTATCCACTGGACCACCAATGATTGCGTGAATGTTGCAATACTGCAATACTATCTTACAATATGGTCATTTTACCACATTTGTACACCACATTTTCACTATAGCATTCTTATTACCCCACTTCATGAACCTGTTAAAAAGTGTATATAAATTTCAATGTATGCTCATAACTTTGTCATTTTTACATTTTTTAACCCCAAATTTCCAACATAGCCTTCTTAGGATCTCCATCTCCTGAGCAAAGATGGTGAACATTTTCAAATCCCACCTGAAAGGTGATTTCACAAAGCAAATAAGAATTAATCTTTAAGGCCAGATTTGCATAAGTCCACTGCCATTGTTCATGAGGTAGGGTCCTAAAAGGGCCATGTTGAAAATTTGGTATAAAAATATTTGAAAATGACAATGTTATGAATAAAAATTCAAAACCCTTTGAAATAAATTAAACAACACTTGCCTGATTTTCTAATACTGCAGTCGCCAGTTCCAGCAGCAAGATGTGTCTTCAGTTACAGAGTGGATCTGTGCTGTGGGACACATTCAGGTGAGTAATAGTGTGTGGGGGGTGTGGAGTGCTGGGTGCTGAGTGGGACACTGGTGGTGGGTGGAGGTTTGTGTGGGGAGTCAGTTCAGCAAGGGACTGTTTCCTTTTTTATAGGGTAAAAAACCTAAGGGATTTTTTTTTATTTCAGCAGACATATTCCCTGACACTGCAGATGGGCATCCCAGTGTCAGGCTACTGTTCAGCAGCACCAGGGGTGGGCACCTTGGTGCCACCATCTACATATTGGGAATGGGCAGCGGGTGACCTGGAGGGAAAGGGGTTCAATAGAAGCAGTACTGGGGATGACATGCTGGTCTACTTACATTAACACTTAGAAGGGGGGGCAGGCAACCTTGAAAGGAGGGGTGAGAAAGAAGCAACATCTTGGGGGCACCCTGGTCTGCTTAAAGACCACAATCAAATGTTTCTACAAAATTTCTATGAATCAGTGTCAGCCTGTGATGGTTTTATGATTACATAATTTTCCCAATGCATTCTATAGTGTCTGATGTCCATTTTACATTATTATCCATGTTTTAGTCTCCATGGTACTTGATGCTCAAGCATTTTCACATTCAGTGTATTTGCCTTTTAATCTGATGAGTAGTGTGAGGGTGTGAATTTACATAATGTAACTATGGCTATTATCTCTTTCTGCTAGAAAGTCCAGCAGTGCTTGTGTGAGTGCTACATCCCTCAGCAATCTAACCATATGAAGTGGCTGTTGTGTTTCTTAATGTAATAAAATCACTGTAAATACTTTTATTTACTGCAAAAAATGTCAGAATATGGCAAGGCCTTAGAAGGATGATTGAGATGATAGAGATAAGAGATGAACAGCTAATAAATTTCATGCTGTACTAAATTGCTGATGCTGAAAACAGAACAGACCACAATTCAGTAAACACTGACTTGGAAAATACTAGGGAGAAGGAGAATCATTAAACACAGTGACACTAATGGAAATATTTAAAAATATATGGAGACATAAATGTAGGACAGAAAGTCAGGAAAGTCCTGCTTTTCTCATACAGAGATCACAGGTCAGAGGCTCCCCTCACTAATCTTAAGAGACCTGAGGAACAGAAGAAAGCTTAAGCTAGCAACAAATTTGCATTCATGTTACCACTCTTCAAAAAAAACTAATGATCAGAAATCTTTACTCATCAGAGCTCTACAATTCTTCAGTATGATAGCTGCCTCCCTGACTAACTGCCTTACAGTTAAAACTTTAAAAAATAAACTAAAAATGTGGCTTGACGCCACTAATGTTTGTTCATGTAGTCAAGTGAAAAACTAGATCTTTAGTCTATTTCCTGTATTATTAGTATCTTTATTGTGAATGTTTGTATTTTAATGTTATTCTGTTGTTTTTTGCTGTCCTTTATGTAAAAAACTTGTCGCTTTGAAAAAGGGCAGTAATGCTCATCATGCTAACAAGTATAAAAAATAAAAATGAAATGAAAATGAAACAAATGATGAAATGTAGATAGAGGGTGGTAGCAGGAACCTCATTTTAATAAACATAAAAGGGACACAATGAAAACAGGTGAAACATTCATTGTACACCCGAATGGACTATAAACAGAAAACTTTGTATGATACACAATTACATATATATATATATATATATATATATATATATATGCAAGAGCAAGTGTATCATAATGTTAGTAATGAATATGGCCTTCATATCCTTCATAGCAGCTATTTTGGCTCTAACAGCTTGTTTCTGTTTTCATTGCTTGTGATTTTGGCAATGCATCCAGATTTATTGGCATATACCTAGCTTTCTGTTACAGTGCTGGATTGTATGTAAAAAAAAAGCAAAACAATATAATCTTAAGAGTCCTGAGGAACAGAAGAAAGCCTGAGCTAGCAACAAAAATGTGATCAGCCTCAAAGTGCTACATAAAATGCACCAAAGACAAATGATCATGATTTATATCACAAGGGCATTGTGCTCTCTGCTTCACACAGCTGAGAACTGAATGTGATGGAGGCATTGGAGGCAGTATAGTGCAAAGGTTTAGGGCTGTAAGTTGCAAACCTGGAAATCAGGGTTTGAATCCCACATCCCGCACTTGCATACTGTGTGAACCTAAGCATGCCACTTAACTTTCTTGTGCTCCCAGGTCACTCCTGGAAACAAATTTCATCTTAGTATGCCTCTCCTGGTTAAACAATTTCCCCTTTCCTCCTTCTACTGAAGAAATGAAGAAAACAGTCACACAACTATGACACTTTTTTATTGTACTATCAACAACATAAAAAAAATCACCATATTAAGCTGTCAACATAACATAAATAATATGATAGATTGATAGACAGACAGACAAACACACAGACAGACTGACAGATAGATACATAGGCAGGCAGGCAGTCAGAAACAGAGAGAACAACTCATTTCAGCATTCAGGAATGTACTGCTGTTCTCATACAGAGACCACAAGTAATAGGCTCCCCTCGCTAAGCTGGGCATCCTTGATTTTGGGGTGCCCATAAAAGATATTTCTGGCCATTGCTTTAAAAGACAAACACCAAAATCTAGCTAAACAGGTCCCGTTAAGCTAGGTTACAATGTTTGTTTTTTTAAATTACTGAATGTTTTTGTATTTTCCATGTTTTTTTTTACTTAAGGAGGACAAGATGGAGGTTGTCATGACATGCATTTTTTTTTCATGCTGTGAGAAGCAAGTGGTAAGAAAACAAATAGTCTGCAACATGGAATTTTTCATGTTGTATCAAAATGTTATCCAAAAAAACCCTACTACACATGTTTAATGAATGAGGGGCTAGCTGCACACTCAAGCAGACTCGATAGACCATGATGCCTGTTTCTGCTGGCAAGGCCATATATTTGTATGTCCGTATGCTCAGAACAGGAAAAATAAATAAATTATTATAACTCTGGAACTGTTTAATATTTGTTCATGAAATCTTCCAAAGGCACTACATTGGCCCAGCATGCTTCTACTTAAAGCTGTACTTTAAGGCTGTACTTAAAGGCAAAACCAAAAACCCATGTTAAGTATAGAAAAAAAATAAACGTCTACAGGAAAATGACATGTGAATCTCAGAAACCACAAAAAATGCCATCTGGAAACTTTCCACATACTTAGACCTTGCCTACTAGACAAGCTTGGAAACTTCTAGCTAATTTTGTCAAACACGGGCAAAGCTATTAAGTTGCAAAGTTAGGGGTTTAACATAGAACCTGTCACTCAACCCTAACTATACTGGGTCTACTGCATCAGCATAACATTCTTTGCAAAACAACAGTGTTAATGCACCAGTTAGGGTTAGAAACATAGAAACATAGACTTTGATGGCAGATAAGGACCACTTGGCCCACCCAGTCTGCCCATTTCCCTACCTATTAAATAAGCTGCAAATTCTAGTTAACCAACAGCCTACTTACTGCAACCCCCCCACTATAATTGCCTTATGTCTGTCACATGCATGTTTGAATTCCCCCACTGTTTTAGACCCCACAACCTCTCCAGGAAGGCAGTTCCATGTGTCCACCACTCTCTCCGTGAAACAAAATCTCCTCACATTACCCCTGAGCCGTCTCCCCTCTATCTTTAAATTGTGCCGCCTTGTTCTTGCACATGTCTTTTTCTGAAATATGATACCCTCCTGGACTTTTTTGAGGTACTTAAAAGTTTCTGTCATGTCCCCCCTGTCCCTTTTTCATCAAGAGTATACATATTAAGCTCTCTCACTCTCTCTTCATATGGTTTCTGATGTAGACCCTACACCATTTTAGTTGCCCTCCTCTGGACTGCTTCCACCCTGTCTATGTCCTTGGGTAGATGAGGTCTCCAAAACTGCACGCAGTACTCAGATGGCGTCTCACCAACTGTCTGTACAGAGGGATAACCCCCTTTTCTACTTGTGATGCCCCTCCTATGCATCCCAGTATCACCCTGGCTCTCCTTATGACTTCTCACATTGCTTACCCACCTTTAGGTCATCTGATATGACTACCCCAGGTCCCTTTCCATTATTGTTGTTGTTAGTACCTCCCCTGCTATTGTGTACTGTTCTCCTGGATTTTTATTTCCCAGGTGAATTACTTTGCACTTCTTTGCATTGAATCTAAGTTGCCATATGTCTGACCATTCCTCCAACCTTGCCAAGTCCCTTCTCATCCTTTCCACCCTCCTTGTGTATCAACTCTGTTACAGATCTTTGTGTCATCTGCAAAGGCATACCTTTCCTTCAGACCCTCTGCAATGTCACCTATAAAGACGTTAAAGAGGACTGGACCCAGTACTGAGCCCTGAGGTACTCCACTAGTAAGCCCCCTTTCTTGAATGTGTTCTTTCACTATTACCTTCTGTGTCCTGTTGTGCAGCCAGTTTGCTACCCATTCTACCACCCAGGGACCCACTCCCAGGCTGGCTAATTTGATTATTAATCTTTTGTGTGGGACTGTGTCAAATGCCTTGCTAAAGTCTAGTTAGGCCATATCCATAGCCCCTCCCTAGTCTATTACTTTGGTCGCCGAGTCAAATAAATCAATTAGATTTGTCTGACATGACCTTCCTGCTGTGAATCCATGCTGCTTTGGGTCCTGGCCTCTAAGTACTCAACAATTCTTTCTTTCAGAAGTGATTCCATCATTTTCCCCACCACTGAGGTCAAACTAACAGGTCTGTAGTTTCCTGCTTCTGCCTTGCTCCCACTTTTGTGAAGGGGTATCACATCTGCCCTCCTCCTGTCCTCAGATACCACCCCATCCTCCCATGATTTGTTAAAAAGTGTGGTCAGTGGTGTCACTAGGGCCTCCCTTAGTTCTTTTAGGATTCTAGGGTGAATCCCATCAGGCCCCATTGCTTTGTCCATCTTGAGTTTTAAGAGTTCTTTTAGGACTCTTTCTTCTGTAAATGGACTGGCGTCAACTCCACTACTCACAGTGTTTCTATTGTTTGGTTTAGGTAACTCCTCCTCTTCTTCTTTTGTGAATACTGAGCAAAAGTATTCATTCAGTATCTCTGCCTTTTCACTGTGTCCCTCTGCCCACCTCCCCTCTCCTTTATTAATCTTCACTATCCCTCCCTTAACCTTTCTATGCTCCCTAATGTACCTATAAAAGTTTTAATCCCCTTCTTAACCGAGTTGGCTATCTTTTCCTCGATTTGGGCCTTTGCTTTTCTGACTGCATTTCCCACTTCTTTCTGCTTTAATTGATACAGTTCCCTGTCATGCTCCTTCTGTGATTCCTTATACTTTTTGAATGCAGCCTTTTTCTCCTTAACCTTCCCTGACACCTCTTTTGAAAACCATAGTGTTTTTTTATTCTGCTTTGTTTTCTTTATTTGTTTCACACAAAGGCTTGTTGCCTCCATGATGGCAGTTTAGATTTTTCTCCATTGTTCTTCCACCCCTCCTTTCTGGCCATTTGCTAATGCATTCCTTAGGTAATCACCCATTATGCCAAAGTCAGCCCTTCTAAAGTCCAGTATCCTTGTCTTTTCATGGCTTGTCTCCATGGTTGTGTTTATTGTGAAGCACACTGTGCAGTGGTCACTTGTTCCCAGATGTCTACTGACTTCTAAATTTGTGATCCTCTCTCCATTTGAGAGTATCAGGTCTAATATTACTCCCTCCCGAGTGGGTTCCACCACTAGCTGTCTAAGGCATGCCCCCTGTAGGGCATGGAGAATGACCCTGCTCTTGGATGTGGCTGCAGTCCATGTTGTCCAGTTAATATCTGGCATATTCAGGTCCCCCATCAACAGTATCTCTCTTTTTTCAGCCATTTTGAGAATGTCCTCTATCATTTTCTTGTCCATTTCCTCCTCTTGAGATGGGTGTCTGCATACAACCCCTGTGCAGATTGTGATGCCATTCTCTGTTTCCAAGGTGACCCAGAGTGCCTCTTGTCCTCCCCCTTTACTTTTTAGTTCTGTAGCTTTGATTCCTTCCCTTATGTAGAGCTACTCCACCTCCTCTTTTACCCTCCCTGTCCCTTCTATAGATTGTGTACCCTGGTATGTTGACATCCCAGTCATGGTTCTCCATGTAACATGTTTCTCTGACTGCCACAATATACAAGTGTTCCTCTTCCATCAGGGCTACTAGCTCAGGAAGCTTGTTTCCCAGACTATGGGCATTGGTACTCATTGCCCTCCATTTAATGTTGGCTTTATCCTTTTTTACCCCACCCCTGCTCTTGTTGCCCTTGTCTATTTTTCCATTTACCCCTGTTCTGCCCTCTTTCAAGCTCTGTACCTCAGTGTTTACCCTACTACCTGCCATGTTTTGTGGGGGGAGGCTTGAACTTTCCTACTTCCTATCAGCACCTATGATGGGAAATATGAGGAGGGTTGGCTGAACTGGGAGGGATAAGTGAAGATAGATAGACAGATAGATAGATAGATAGATAGATAGATAGATAGATAGATAGATAGATAGACACACAGACAGGCAGATATAGAGCATCTGCAATTTGCAAACTGTATGACCCTGAGGAAGTCACTTAACTTCCTTGTGTACCCAGGTTGCACCTGGAATGAAGCTCTTGCTTAGCGTGCTTTTCCTGGTTAAACAATTTCCCCTTTAGCTTGTTAAAGCTGCACTGTTATGCTATAGGAATTGTAATTTTTTTTTTTTAACTTTTATGTTGTCTTATAGGGTCGCTGAGTTGTTTTGTAGAGTATTATGTGTTAGTGTTGTAATACTCATTAAGACCTCTCTATTGATTTATAGACTGTCCCTTAACTGCAAATATTGACAGTTTGGGCTTTTTAAACTTCAAATGTGGAGAAAAAACTAAGTCCAAATTCCTTTTTCATATGAAGGAATTATTTTTTGTAAGACTGTGTAATTCTCTCAAAACAGGATTCCTTCATGTGAAAAAAAAGAATGTTAAAAAAAGTCAAGATTCTTTTTTTATATGAATGAATGTTTCTTTGTCAGTTTGTATCATTCTCATGGAAAAATATTCCTTCACATTAAAAAAGGAAGTGTAAAAAAATAAGTCCAAATTCTTTTTTCATATGAAGGCAATCTTGTTTCATGTGGCCCGATTTCTGTTTTGTATGGCCATATGAAAAAAAACTAAATCGTCTTACAAAAATCAGTTTTAAAATGTATTAAAACATATTTATTGGCCACTTTTCCAAAAACTAACTGCAGAATCCAGCTTATGGGGTCATGATTAACAAGATACATGTGTTGGTGTGTTTCCATGACACAATTTTTATAGGTTTTCAAAAAACTATTTTTTTTTTTGAAAAAATGGAAACAATCATGTTCAGGGGGCATGGCTTGGAAGCCAAGATGGAAGCTGAGTAAATCTGTAGCTCTTTACCCTACCTAAAAATCCTACAACATCCTACTGGTATGAATAGATCTAAAGCTAACAAAAATATAACAAAAGAAACCTAATAGCAAAAGACATCTAAAGAGTTAAACATTTTTTTTCTGACAAACCAAGGGTTACTTATCAATCTAGGGTGAACAGAAATTGTGCCATTGGCATCTGAAAATGGGACTGTTTTGGTCTCAGTGTGCCTACCAAGTCACCAAAAGTTAAATAAATAATCAAAGAGGGCTGGATCTGCAGTACAGCATGGTGGCATGGGGTCATAATGTGGCAAGACATTACAGCACAGCAATTTACTGCGCTGCCAGTACAGTGTGATATATTGCCAAATTGACTGCTGTATCTCTTGTGGGGGGGGCTATGACCCCTGCAACCCCCATTATGGTGGGCTGTACCCCCAAACCACTCCAACTTAAATAACCAACTCACGGGGGGGGGTCACACTTGCATTCACACAAAGTGCAAATAATAAAAATAATTTCATGTGTCTGGGACCAGGAATTGAAACCCGGTCCACAGACACACTGCTTCCCTTACTGCCTGTGGCTCATCCCATCAAGCCATAGCAGCTGCTTGCTGGCCCCTCCTCCCAGCAGAGGTCTTATCCTCTGCCTGAAGACAGTGAGAGGGTGCACTATCGCGCATATACCCTTTCATGGTTTTGCACCCTCTCACTCTTCCTGACTGCACTGTTCCTGTTGCATGGTTTTGACGTGTGCTGTACAGCATACAAGAGAGTGACCCAGTAGGCAGCATGGCATCAAGTATGGATCACTTAGGCAGCACTGCACCAGGGGAACTACAAGAAATAAGAGGTATGTTTGCCCAACTTCTAACAGAAATTGCAGATCTTAAAACACAAAATTACCAAACTAAACAGGACATCATATATATATATATCCCAAAGGGTAAATGAAAATGAAAGACAAATCTCTAAGCAAGGGGACATAACTGATCGTATGCAGGCTTATATGAGAGAACAGGACTGCACACTCACACAACTCATAGACAAAGTGGAAGACCTAGTTAATTGGTGGAGATGAAACAATCTTAGGCTTGTGGGGATCCCAGAGGGGCAGAGGGCCGGGACACTATTCTCTTCCTTGAACAAGCATTTCTTAATATACTAAACCACAACTGGCACACAACCCTAGAGTTTGAAAGTGCTCACAGGTCATTGCCCCCCCCCCAAACCAGGACAAAGACCAAGGCCAATAATAATTAAAATGCCCCATTTTCAAGATAAAGAAAAAACTTTGTCATTGGCCCAGAAATGCAGACCCTGCAATGGTAGAGGCACAGACTGTACATTTTCCCACGTTATTCTCCAGTGCTACCAGAGCACCGCAAGGAGTTTACTCCCATGAGGCTTGCCTTAATGGTCCTACATGTTCAATACAGCCTCCACTATCCAGCTACACAGGCAATCATGAGGATGGGAGTCCCCATTCCTTTACTGAACTGGAGGCAGTGGAAAGCTTTATCCTGCGGTCATGGTCATCTGCAAAATCCTGGCACCACAGAAAAGGCAGGAATTTAGCCCAATGGACACCACCCCATCCCCAAAAATATCGCAGGCCGGAGGGCAGAGGAACTAATCCAGACCATGATGTCAGGGTCTTCACAAATATCCATGGAGCCCCCCTGGCTCCCAGCAACAAAAAAAGAGGCAGAAGAAGTAACAAGCAGCACTCCAAAGAAGAGAAGACTACCAAACTGATCACGGCCCCCAAAAGGAGCCAAAGCAGAAACAGAAAGACATCCTCTGGGAGCTCTGAGGGGGACACTCAAGCAAATTGGTATGCTCCCCTCCTGCAAAATGAAGATCCACCTCCCCAGCAGCCCAAGCCACAAAGGCAATGCATCATTAACCTGCAAATGAAGACTCAAAGAACTGGAGAAGGCACTCTGCTGGTGGAATATGGTCCTTGTGGGCTGGCAGTATAGCCTAGAGGTTAGAGTAACGAGCTGTGAATGAGGCCAGTACATTCAGCAGACCTGGGTTTGATTCCCACAACATCCACTTACATTCTGTGTGACTCTGAGCAAGTCACTTAACCACCCAATGTTCATGGGTCACCCCTGAAAACTGTCACTTGTGCCTAGTGGACCTTACCTGGTTACCATAGAATAAAAAAAAGAAGAAAAGTTGGGACATTAGGCATCCTACGCAGCTGTCACAGTAATAAAGACCCCAATATTGGAGAGACCCCCGATTTGTGGTGAAGGCTGAATCCATAGGGATCGGTAGACGGGTCTCAAAACTATTACGTAGTCTTATTTCCAAATGGAAAATGATCAGGCCTGTATTTCTCCTCGAGAATGAGTTTGCCACACACCCTGGTTTTCTCTTAAAGGGGTGATAACACAAAATAATTTTTTCAGTTACATATTGCCTGTAATCTCCATGTATGGGAGACAATGCAAAAAAACTGTTATAATATGAATAGGCACAGTTGCTGAAAAGAAGAATATGTTAGGAATAGTCCTCAGTGTCTCTTAAAAACCATAGGACATTTCAATAGTACCATATTGTTATTACTTAGTTCCATTTCTTTCTTAACAATCAGAAATTAGGGGGCTTTAAGGAGGCAGGCAAGAGAAAATGGGTTGAGAAGGGGGAATCAAAAAGGGGTGGCAGGGGTGCATATGCACAGGCTGAGCTTAATGCATAGATGTCTCCCTGCACCCCCTCCCATAGTGGAGGGTGGGGTATGGTACATGACCTACAACCTACCCTTGATATGGTGGCAAATACTGTCTGCCTTCACCACATTCTAGCTTCTAGCCACGGGATATAGGGGTACATGAGGAACAGGATTTCCGAGCAATAAGCTGCCAGCAGGGCAGAAAGCCCACCCCTTTTCTCCCAGAACAAAGTAGCAGGCTATACAAGGGACTGGAGACATAGTTGTCACCAACCCACCCAATCCCTTAGCCTGCTTCATCAATTTTCAAGGTTATACAGCGCCTTCCCATTTTTTCTTTAGGCTATTTCCAGGCACCTCTTAACCAGCCACACCTAAGAAGCACAAGCATAGGAATAGGAGGGTGCTCCTAGATGCAACCCCCCCTCTTGGTCATAGACCATACTCTCCCAGGGGGAATGGAAAAGAACCTCATATGAAGCATACCACCCACTCTAAAGATAGGACCCCTCCCCCGGGGAGGGCAGACCAATGTGTCCAATGCAGATAGAAAGGGTTTCTCAGAAACAGGGGAACCAAAGAAGGTATATTTACCCCTTTGCAAGCAAGGATAAAAGAGGTGGGATAACCACTGGATGGGGGGAAGAAGAAAAGAAAGATGGTGAGAGAATGTATATCTAAGCCCCATACATGGGGTTATTAGGAGGCAGTTATCACCAAAGCTAGACGAAGTGAATCCCTCCCTTACATGGTCTATAATACCCGCATATGAGCAGAGTAAAAAAAAAAGGTGGAGTGCTCTCTATGTAAACAAGTTTGGTAAATTATACTGGGCAAATCATAGGCCTGGTACCAGTACAGTCCTCTACAAACTAGGTATGGCAGAGGGAAACCATGCTTGAACAGATACCTAGCAGCTTGTGCCCCCAGAGGGTGCTGTGTTGTATGGAACCTAAGTCTAAAAAGCTTGCACAAGATGTGCTTCTAAGCTGTCAGCACTACCACTGTATCCACAGGTTTTTAAATAGTTGCCCCAGTTGGGTTTACTGTCTGGTGTTCAAGAGAGTGCAAAGAAAGTGCATAGGGTTGAGTGAAGACCTGAACAGTAGATGTTTTGTATGAATGAGGGAGAACGACACTTGGAGGAGATGGGAAACTCACTAGAATGGGTGGCAAAGATTTTGTACCACTTGAACCCCAAAATGGTGAACATAATATGTACATCCTGAAATGTGCAGGGGCTTAATTCCCCCATAAGGCACAAGCAGGTACTAACCCACCTAAAAAAGATGTGAACTAAAGTGGCATTCCTCCAGGAGATGAAACTCTCTCATCTGGAAGTGGGGAAACTAAAAAGGGACTGGGTGGGATAGGAAGCACACAGCAACCATACCTCTGCAAAGAGGTGGTTGTCAGTATTGCTGCACAAGTTAACTGGTGCACAAATCAATCCCCTGGGTCCTGACCAGCATGCCTACAAAAAGGGCAGGTTGGTCATGGTTAAAGTAGAGACTCCAAAGGGCCCCCTGATACTGCTCAACATGTATGGCCCCTATGTAGATGACTCCAAATGTCATATGCAAATTTCCAAAGCTCTACCGAAATACACTACACAACATACCCCGGTAATGGTAGTGGGGGATATCAATCTAACACAAGATCCATCTATGGATAGATCCCAAAAGACTAAAGAAATGTACACAAAGACAAGGGCTGTGGTGAGAAGCCTAATTTCTAAACATGATCTCACAGATGTGTGGTGGATTCTGCACCCCAGAGTCATGGACTATACTTTCCAGTCAGGGGTGCACCTGACACACAGCAGACTGTACTACTGGCTTTGCAAACCCAAGACCACACTGCTGATTAATGATGTACAGATATACCCCCATCACCATCACGCTGACTTGTGGTCCACCACATGCTATGTCGGCTAACTGGAGGCTAGACCCCCTGCTACTGAAGGACCCCCAATTCCCACTACAGATGCAGTGAATTTAAATTTTGCCAGTGAAGTGAACATGAAGTGGGCACTTCGCATTGCCACAAAAGTGCTCACTTTGCCTTGTCATTACCACTTTGCATTAAGGTGGAATGGCAATGCGAAGTAAGGCAAAGTCATTTTTTTAATGGATTTCACGTTCCTCATTATGATTCGAAGTGATCCACTTGCTGTTTCAGATTTAGCAAACCCCCCACACATCACATGGCTTACAGTACTGTAAGTCACATGCTCTTTAGCTATGTAGGAAGAAAGTGAATCATATAAGCAGACACATTTACTTTTTCCTGTGCAGACGGAGAGAGAGAGGAGTGTGTTTTGTGACTGCTGATACTTTAAGATCAGAACGAGGAGGAGATTTAAACTCTGATTTAGACCCAACAGCTTTTTTAAAAGCTACAGTTTATTGTCTCTTCTGTCTGTACTCTTTTTTACTTAATTTATTCTTTCTGTAAATTTTATTTTTCTTACATAGAGGGACATCAGTTGAAAATTATGTCCATGCTGGAATTGCTGCTGGATCACCATGGGATCCCACATTAATTTATTTTCCCTCACACCATGTGTCCCCCCCCACACCTTCCTTGCTGTGTTATAAAATGTATTCCTCCACCAACCCCAACCCTTGTATGTAATTATGCCCTTTTTTTGTTGTCTTCCATATGTATTCTGAGCAGTGGAAGTATACTGTGCTAAACTGCATGGGTGCAGTTTTCTTTCCAGTCTGTGTATGTACCACAGACACTGTCCAACTACCTGACTTAAAAACACTTATTAATGAGTACAATGGTGGGGCAGTGAAGCCTGGAGAGATGCTACAAAACAGGCTTACAATACATCCAAGTAACTAGTAAACAAAATTACTGTTGTGATTCATGACGTGATCGTAAATCGTAATTTGTGACTGCATTTGTGACCATGATGATGAAGAACAAGATTTGTATCACGAGTGACTCCTGATGATGGTCCTGACTTAAAAATGCATTTTAATGAGTACAATGTTCATGCTGAATTATGCACCACACCTGTCCAGTACTCTGAAGGGAAGCCAAAGAAACAACTGTGACTTAAGTTAGAGATGTAAATTGGGCCCTAAAGAGATGCAAATGTACAGAGAGATTAAGATTGCGCTGCACACTGAAGAGATGCAGATGCAATGGCATAATACCTAACCAGTGCTCACCATCAGAAATTCAAATTTGAAAAAAATATCTTTGCTGGTTGGGGGCACGGGAGGCCATGTACTGCACTGCTGCAGTAAGAGTCACTAGTACGAGTACCAGTAAAGATACTACAAAGACAAAAAATTACACAGCTGCAGTGGATAGCAGGTTCACATTGCTGAAATTATGTGGCACAATAAAAGGTGTCTGATTTGATGACACACGTCACACACATACTCACACACACACTAAGTAATGCATAGCAAATTGAAAACTTCAGTAATATAACCATATATTTTTAACAAAGTAAAATTATGCACTGCTGCACCACAACAATCAGCAAAAAAATGACAAGAATTATTGAAAATATTACTGTGTACATTAACACAGTTCTACAAGAAAATATCACCAAAACAGAAAGCACTGTCTTTTTCTCCAAGTTAATCTACCTACACCACAGATAAGCCCATCCCCAAAGCACACTTCCACTGTTTCTCAGTACACAGACTAAATGTTGTACATTAACATTCAAAATACACACACAAACAAGAAACGCTCGATGAATTGAGCACAGGAGGGTTTCCTATAATCAATGAACTAAAGTTTCAGCAAGAAAATGACTCAAAAAGGCTTTTTTAACAGCTTTTAGAAGGTTTGAATCACAGAGAGCTCTCAGAGCAGATTGTCTCCTACAGCTTCCAACACACACTACCCCAAACTGAGGCTGTGCAGAACAATCTAGAGCCCATGTGACCTGAAATCCCATGAATCACTGCAAAATTCGCCTTTGGAGCTTAAAAACAAGGCAAAGTAAGGTGAAGTACATTGTTTTCAATGTACTTCGCCTTAGGGAATAGTGGAGTAGTGGTTTGAGAAGGCGGAGTAATGTGAAGTCACTGTTTTCAATGGACTTCACGTTACCCATTAATAACGTGAAGTACTCCACTTCGCGTTGTGGAGCATTCGGCAAATTCGCTTTCACTCCGTGTTCCAGTTCGTGGAGCGAACTGGGGTCACTTCACCCATCTCTAATTCCAACCCTGGATATAGCAGGAAATTGATGACTTCATAACCCACAAGGACGACCACAGCATCACAGATGCCACACTGTGGGAAACCCTTAAAGCATACCTTACAGGGAGGATCATAAGTTATGCCTCACACAGAAGGTGCACCAGAGAACTGAAAATGGCTAATTTAGAGAAAAATCTTAAGCAATTGCAAAGCAAGCAAATGGCCGACCCAAAGGCAGATCCTATAGAAATACTCAATACTCAGGCTAAACTAGATAAAATGTATGCCAGGAATGCTGAGCTTGCCTTACTATGGCTTCAACACACCTTCTGGGAATGGAGGGAAAAATCTAGTAAAATGTTAGCATATAGACTCAGAAAATAAAGGGCAGAACAACACCCACCTGGACTAATGGACAATCAAAATCGAGTATAAACCTCCCCATCAGATATTTTCTTCATTATGTCGGACTTCTACTTAAAACTATATGCCTCCACAAACCCTCCCAAAATGATGTCCACTGTTCAAATACTGCATACCTTAAACCTCCCTCAACTCACTCAAACACAAGCTCAAGCTCTGGATGGATCAATCACAGTGGAAGAAATCCAGACAGCAGTAAAGACAGCTTGAATAAAAACAAATCTCATGGAGGAGTTGGTTTGCCAGTAGACTTCTGTCATGCTTTTCATGGGGTGCTAGGCTCGCTACTCCAGAGAGTGTTCATCCATGCCATAACTTTCCACACACTACCCTCAACAATGAGAGAAGCAATAATCACCATTCTGCCAAAGAAGGGCAAGGACCCACTGCACCCTGCAAGCTACTGGCCCATTTTACTGATAAACGCCAATGCCAAGGTGCTTGCAAAAGTACTTGCCAGCACAATAGAGTTTACCCCTCTCAGGTTGGCTTTCTGAAGGGCATATTAAGCTCAGAACATCTCAGAACCTACCTGAATCATAGCCAGATAGCAAAATCACTTGATATACCAGCCGCGGTACTCATTGTTGACTCTGAGAAAGCCTTTGATTCCATTGAATGAAACACAGAAACATACACTTTGATGGCAGATAAGAACTGCTTGGTCCACCTAGTCTGCTCATTTCCTACCTATTGGATAAGCTGCAGATTCCAGTTACCCAACACCGTACTTTATTCTACACCTCACTAAGATTGCCTTATGTCTGTCCCATGCATTCTTGAATTTCCCAACTGTTTTTGACCCCACAACCTCCTCAGGAAAGTGGTTCCATGTGTCCACAATCCCTTTCTGTGAAAAAGTACTTCCTCACGTTACCCTGAGACATCACCCCTCTATCTTCAAATTATGCCCCTTTGTTCTTGTACATCTCTTTTTCTTAAAGATGCTCCCATCTTGGGCTTTGTTGATTCCCTTGAGGTACTTGAAAGTTTATATCATGTCCCCGCTCTCCTTCCTTTCCTCAAGGGTATACATATTAAGCACTTTTAGTCTTTCTTCATATGGCTTCTGTGGCAGACCCTGCACAATTTTAGTTGCCATCCTCTGGACTGCCTCCATCCTGTCTATGTCCCTGTGGAGATGGGGTCTCCAGAACTGTGCACAGTACTCCAGGTGTGGTCTCACATACTGTCTGTAAAGAGGGATAACATCTTCTTGTTTTCTGCTGGTGATGCCTCTCCATGCAGTGGGAATATCTCTTTGAGGTAATGCACCAACAGAGAATCAGTCCCTTCTTCCTTCAGTGTATACAAACACTGTACATAAAGCCTACCACTAGGGTACTCACAAACAACACCCTCTCAACCCCATTTCCTTTGGGACAGGGTATCCAACAGGGATGCCCCTTATCCCCACTCCCATTCATCTTAGTGATATAACCCCTTACGGCCATACTAAGGGAACACTCTCAAATAGAGGGTATCCAAGTGGGTAGACAGGAGTACAATCAATTTTCCTATGAGGACAATCTGCGCATCATTCTCAGAGATGCCTCCAGGGCAATCAACCTTCTTTGCCAAACACTAGACCACTTCACAAGTATGTAGAACCTTCAGGTAACCCATACTTCGGAAGTGATCACATTCAATGACCCTTGTCAAGTAATGCAATTCCAAAATACAAGTTGGAAATGGGCAGCAGCGGGTATTACATACCTGGGAATCCATACAACTCCATCATTGATGGACATATGCAGGGCCAATATTACTCTGCTTTTGGTGGACCTCACCACAGAAATGGAGAGATGGTGGACCTTGTATCTATCCTTTACAGGAAAAACTGCAGCCCTAAAAATGATATTTGTGCCCACATTATTCTACCTGCTGTCACATCTCCCTATCTGCATCCTGGACAAATGTTTCACTCAGATTAATTAGACCATAGGGAAATTCCCGTGGGAGGGGAAACCACCACGAAGCAACAGAACTAAATTAAGAATCATTGGAAGGAGCGGAGATGGGGTCTCCTAATTTTGCTAAGTATCACGTGGCCTTTGTGCTAGCCTAGATGCTACAGTGGTGCCCCAATTGACAAGTACACCCACCACAATGGGTCCAAATAGAAGGACAGGCAGTAGAAGCTGAAACCCCTCAGTACATCCTATATCAGGAACATACCACAACACAACAGAAGACACCCCCGATAGATATATCCCTATGTTACTGGTTAAAACCAAACAAAAAGAAATCTGGGAAGCCCACCAGCCCTGCAAGTACTGATACCACTCTGTGATAACCCTAGGATATTAATTGACAAATAAAATGGTTTCTTGGTACACTTTGAGAAAGGCAGCCATTCAGAAGTTGCAAGATCTATACTCCCCAGGTCTGGCAGTAATTAAAACATTCCAAGACATATGCCAGGAATTCCAGCTCTCTCAAAAAGATTTTTGGAGGCACCTCCAGACACACATGAAGCATACACCCAACCCCCAGGATGGTACTAATCTAGGGGCTTGGCTAATAATCAAAAAAGGGAGGGCTGGCCAGATATAAAAACACTTAAGAAACAAGTATACTGACCACATGGCCCAGAGTACAGGGAAGTGGGAAAAGGAACTGAATATATCTATTCCAAATGCAGAATGGCAAGCCTGCTTGTCAAGGACCCACCGAGCAACTGGTTCAAAAGAAAATTCTCCACCACTGGTATAGAACACCAGTGTACCTACAACAGAAAGAGGTCCTCTCAGACAACTGCTGTTGGAGATGCCATAACAGCCCAGTAACATTATCTCACATCCTGTGGGCTTGCCCTCAGATCTGACATGTCTAGCAACAAGTCATAACATTTTGCAAAAGAAGTACTCCTGAAACAAGTAAAGGTAGTTGAAGTCTTTGCCATGCTGGGCATGATTAGCTCCCCTCAAAAGGTAAAAAAGAGCGGCATACATTTGATCATAAATGCCACTACTGTGGCAAAGTGCCTATTACTCAGAAACTGGAGTACTGAGAAGGTGCCAATAGTCAATGAATGGCTGAAGGCCCTTGTCCACATAGCCTCGATGGAATGACTATCTCATATTGTGCTAGGCAAGCTCCAAATGTGTAATGATGAATGGGACCCTTTTCTGAGAACCCTAGAACAAAATGGCACAAACTAGACCTAGCGGAAAGACCGCAGATATCCCAGCTAAATCAGCCAAACCCAATAACAAGTCCAGCCATACCAAGAGACTGGAAATTTCTCTCACACCTCAGAGAATCTACTTCATGTTTGCTATGACAGATTGCATTTGCATGTACTCTACTGTAAAGAAGGCTTGTAAGATAGCTATGCACTGTAAGTTCAAAATGTTGTAAAAGTGAAAACTGTTCAATAAAAAGTTTAACATTTAAAGAAAAAAGGAAAAATGGAAACAATCTGATGGTCATATGAAAAAATAAGTTTTCTTATGAAACAAGATTATCCCATATGAAACAGAATTTTAGGAAATTTTAGAAAAACAATTTTTTGACACATCTATCCAAATAAGAGCATACTGAGCATGCTAGAACAAAATTTCAAATCCTTATAACTCTGGCACTTATTAATATTTTTCATCAAAAAAAGAAAAGGGCATCACTCTGGGCCAAGTCATGTGTACCCTCAAAATTTCAAACCAAAACTCCAAGCTGTCTGGGTGCTTGATGATGACAAAAAAACAGCAAAACTCCCTAATTGTTTTCCTTTTTTACTACCCGAATCTCAGAATCTTCATATCTGTTGGAAATGAAACTTGGCACATCAAGAAACCCAGCCACTGAGACTGTATATGCAAAATTCCATGAAAATCAGTTGAATGTTCCTGAAGCTATTAATGTGCAAAATTAGGGGTTTAACATTAAATATCCTACTCACCCCAAACTATAGTGGTTAGTAGCACCCTGTAGTTAGGGTTCAATAAGTGTTTAATGTTAACCCAAACTTTGCACCTTAATAACTTTGCCCATCCAATGGAATTGTATGAAATTTTGCATGCACTGTCTGGTGGGTAAGGTCTCCTGATCTGGCAAGTTTTAGGATGGTCAGATGTCTGGATTCCAAGATCTGGATAGTATAAAAAGTGAAAAAATCAGAGCTTTTTGCCATTTGTTTTGCTCTCACCTACAGCCCACATGGGTCAGAATTGTTTGCTGAAATGTTCAGGGTAGAAGGGGCTTACCCTAGAAATAAATAATTTTTGGTGTAGTGCAAAAGTATTAATAGGTTCCGGAGTTATAATGATTTGAAAATTTTGATTCTGAGCATGCTCATTAGGGTCTTACATTTATATGTCCAAAACAAAAGAAGAATTTACAGCTTATGAAAGAAGGATATTTTGAGGGTCATTTTTTCCTTTTTCCTGAGAAAAAATTCTTCCTTAATATTGCCACTATAATGTTTTACAAAACAATGAAACTCATGAAACTGTTGCCCTGCAGAAAAAACAAACAAATGAATCTAGCTAAAGTTCTGGAGGTTTTTTCTGAAAAACAGCCCTAAAATTGTTTTGGGACATCCCTAAAATCCTAGGTGGAAGGCTTAGTGATGGTTCCTGATTCTTCTTTTGTGAGTCTCATGAAAGAAGAATCTCAGCTCATGAAAGAAGAATTGAATTTCACAAAAGAGGAGATTTCTTATTTTATCATCTTTCGTGATCTTTTTTCATGATTTTTTTTGATCTTCTTTAGTATTAAAAGAATCTCACAAAAGAATTTCTTCTTTCATGAGACTAGAGTCTTCTTTTGTGATCTTTTTGTGACATTTATTGTTTCATGATCTTTCATGAGGTAATACAAAAGAAGAAAATCTGCTCATGAAGAACAACTTTGGCTTTGCATTAGAAAACAACTTTTGTTTGCAACAAAGCAATTTTAAAATACTTCTTCCCAAAATTTTCAACATGGCCTTTTCTTGACCACACCTCATGAATCAGGAAGGTGAAATGTTTAAAATCTGACCCAAAAGGTAATTTTGGGGTCATTCTGTAAAATCTCCTTTCAGGCAGATTTGTAAAATGTCACTTGACTGGATCATGAGGTGGGGTCCTAAAAAAGACTATGTTGAAAATTTGGAGTGTTAATATTAGAAAACAACAATGTCATGAATGGAGAGCCATGCAAATCTGTATCTGTAGCTGCACAGAAGCACGGGGCCCAGAGAGCCCTATGCTTCTGAAGCTATAGAAACATAGAAGTTGATGGCAGATAAGGACTGCAAGGCCCATCCAGTCTGCCCATTTCTTTTCTACCTTATAAATGTGCCATAACCTTTGCTAGAAGGACTCCTCACTTGGCACTGGGCCCAGAGGACTCTGTCCATCTGCATCTGTAGCCACACAGAAGTGTGGGGATCAGAGGGCCCTTGGCTTCTGCAGCCTGATGGTCTCCAGATTTGGTGAAGGGCTATAAGGGCCCCGCATATTTACATCTGTAGCCACACAGAAATGCATGGCCAAGAGGGCCATGCACTTTCACAGCCAGATGGACTCCTCACTTGGTGCAGGGCTCAGAAAGCCCTGCACATCTGCATCTGTAGCTATATGGAACCAAAGGAAACCTGTGTAAATAAGGATACTATTTCACTGTTTCAAAAGAAAAGACATTTATTACATAAAACTATGTTAATGAATTAGTTAGGGAAAGGGAAATTGTTTAACAAGGAAAGGCACACTAAGCCAGAGCTTGTTTCCAGGTGTGATCTGGGAACACAAGGAAGTTAATGACTTGCTCAGGGTCACACAGTATGCAAGTGGGGGCTGATGGGATTCAGACCAGGGTCTCAGGTTTACAGCTCAATGCCCTTAACCACTATGCTGTATGGCCTCCTTAGTTAGTTGGAGTTTAGCTTAAAGCAACAAAAGTAGGGAAACATGGAGTTAGGGTTTCCAACCCTAACTCCCCATCCCATAAGCAGAAAAAGGACAAGATCACACAATTAACCACAGACAGCCATCATCCGGTAAGACAAACATACAACTGTTTCCAGATGACATAAAGGCAGTTCAACGTATTTGGTACCAACAAACATATGCATACAACACACTGCACTTTAAAAAAAAATCATACTGTGTCAGTGGTGTTTAAAATCCTTACAGTGAGACTGTAAAAGTGGGTGTGTATGTTTTGCAGTGTGCATATGTTTGTGGCTGAAGAAGTGCAAGAACCTAAGCTTCTGCAGCCACAATTAGCTGTGTATGTCTTACACAGTTCATATGGATCTGTAGCTGCAGAAATGATTCTGCAATCAGAAGTGGGTGTGTATGTCTTGTGGTTTCCTTGTGTACCCAGGGTTGCAAAACTACTGGCCCTTATGATGGATGTCTTTTGGGTTATCTGGAAACAATTGTATGTTGTTTTTCTTACCTGTTTATGGCGGTGGTTGCTTGTGTGCTATTGGAGCACCTGTGGTTGATTTGTGGACCATCTGGTACAGTCCTCAAGTGGTTTCAATCATTCCTCATGGGCAGGACTCAGAGAGTGGTATCTGGGATTTATTCCTCTGCCCCTTTCCCCTTGTTCTGTGCCGTCTCAAAGGCTCCATGTTGTCACCCATGTTATTCACTGTGTATATGCTGCTGTTAGGAGATATTATAAGGTGGTATGGACTGAGTTTTCACTGCTATGCAGATGATACTCAGTTATACATGTCCTTTGTGCATGAGCACAGCATGGGGCTATTTCAGTTTTAAGGTATGCTTTGACTTCCATGGCTCCACTATCCGACACTTACCTGCCCAGGCACTACTGCTGAACAGTTGCACTGTCCTGACTGGTGTAGTCTCAATGTCTCCATGCCCAATGGGTAGGAGTGGATATTGACAGGGTAAGGTAGTGGATATGACAGACTGCTACCTTATACCTGTGAATGCACTACAAGGTAATGCAGGATTGGAAGCTGGCTGAGCTGCCCTTGTGGTGTGGAGGCTAAGAGCACTGTCATTGGCTAGTATGCACTACTAGACCCGGCACTGTTCCCAACCTGGCTACATCTTTGCCCCTCGACTCCTTCCATAGCAAATTTGTTTTTACTGGGTCCATTCCACTCAGAGTTTGTCATATTAGTTATGGGAATGCCCCCACATTGTCTTTTGTTACACTTTGCTATGTTCCCGACATTATGTCGGCAGGTGGTGCTGTCAGGTGGCTGTGTTCTGGGACTGTTTACTCAGTATCTTGAGTGACAGGACACCGAGTTTCGGTCTGTCATAATATAGCCCTTTTTACTACCTGCCTTTCTGAGATCCAGGACTGGATGAGTACCAACTGGCTGAGGCTGAACCTGGATAAAGCTGAGGTACTGATGATGGACCTGGGTCATCAGGGCACAGGTTCACTGACTGGGCAGCCTTCTGGGCTTTGGCTTGGAGGCAACCAGTTGTTGACTTCTGACCAGGTGCAAAATCTTGATGTAGTCTTTGATGACGGTCTGACATTTAAGTTTCAGGTGTCGGATGTGGTCAAGACTTCCTTTTACCATCTATGGAATATCACCCAGATTAAACACCTGGTTCTGTCTGATGACCTTCCAACCTTGGTCCATGCCTTTGTGACCTCCCACCGTGACTACTGCAATGCCCTGTACCTAGGGTTATTGGGGGTTGATATCCACCACTTGCAGTTGGTGCAGAATGCAGCAGCCAGGTTGTTGATCTTGCCATGTCATGCCTGTGCTCCACGATCTGCCCTGGCTCCCAAAACAGTGGCAGATCACCTTCAAGGTCAGTTTACTGACTTATAATGCCCTACATAGACAAGGACAGTGGTACTTGCAAGATCTCCTTCAATCCTACCACCCCCTCTGTCCACTCTGATGAGGGATTGCTAGAGGATCCCAGGGTCTGACTTAAGACCTAGGGTTCCCATTCTTTTGCTTTTATGGCCCCTACCCTGTTGAACTGTCTATCTCATTCGGTCAGAGACTGCACAACCATTGCGAGCTTTAAATATGCTCATAAGACATATTTATTTGGACTGGCTTTCCCAAATCCTGTTTAATAATTTTTTGTTTTAATAATTGCTGAATTTTAAATTGTGTTTATATGTGTTATATTATTGTTTTAATGTATGACATTTGTACAAGCACTTTAATCTATTGTATTTTTTAAATAAAAGATTGATTCTTGTCCTTTTGCTGCTGGGAAATTTGGGTTGGAAGCCCTAACTCCACCTTTTACTACTTTTGTTACTTTAAGTTGAACCCTAACTGATGCATTTACACAGTTTATTGTTTCAATGGCTATATATATTTATATATGAAAATAGAAAGTGGGGCCAGTTTTATATATGATTTATTTATATGAGTACTATTTGATCTCGATTAACCTCAGGTGCCTGAGGTCAAACTGCTCAAATATAAATTGTGTATAAAACTGGCCCCCATTGCATATTCTTTTATGCAATGAGGACCAGTTTGCACAGTGGAAATAGATGTTTTAGAAATAATTTATGATGTTGTTTTTAATTTGAGTGGACTTTCTGATGAGTTTCTCTTTATACCTCCACGTAGTGCAGAGGTTGATATGTTGTTGGTATGGACAGAAGGCATCTTGAGAGCCATGGCATTAATAGCATGTAGTCCAATTGATTAGCAGTGTGGTTTGGAGAAAATATTTACAACAAAAGGTGACCCCATTTAGCAAGCAAGCAGGCAGAGTGTTGGTAATGAAGAGTGGCGCTGCATTTGGTTTGTTTTGCAGTTGATGTGTTTTCTTCCTGTTTATTTTTTTAATTGTGTGCAGTCTATAGAGGTGCGAGCAAGCAACATGGTCAGGTTTTGGTAAGAATGGAGGAGCAAGCCAGAGACTGCACATGCAGATTAGCAGTTCAGGAGAGTTGGTAAAAGAAAAGAAATGTATTGGGCACTTTTTTGTTTGATGTTGCTACCAGCTCAGATATGCAGATGTAAGGCTGGAAATAGAAAGAAATGTTTATGTTGTGAAGTTAGATTGGGCGGGGGTGATGAAGTTTTTTTGGGCTGTGTAAAACAAACCTGCAAAAGTGAATCTAAATACAAAATGTAGTGTCTAGGGGCTGTTGTATGGGGTGCAGTTCCAATAATTAACTCACTATAAAATATATATAATTCAGTGATGACAAATCTTAAACTGTATGTATAAATGTGAATTCTACATTTATGCATATAGTAGCTCTGATAAATGAATTTATCAAGTGGGTTTTGTGACTAGAACTATAGTATAAATCTATTGTCATTTGTGAGTTATGGTCTTGCTCCCTCATTCATGGAAATAAATGGTATATTTGAGCACAGGTCATTGTATGTTCTATAAATATAGTGTTCCATGTTCACAAAAATAGCAGAGTTGAATAAAAAGAGGAACATTTCGGTTAGATTTTTTAGAGTGGTGTGTGTCACAGGTTGCTCCCCTCCATAAAAAAACACTGTGCAGGCCAGATGCTCCCTCCAAAAGTACTGCCCTCCCTCAAAATGATGTGCAGGATAGACCCCCCCAAAATTACTGTGCCTTGTATAATGTATTTTATCCTGCTTGAAACTATTCCTGTTGCTCTCCAAGATCCCCATGAAAACAAGATGTGGCATCTCGAGAGTTATCCAAGTGGAATGATTTCAAATGAATAATTACCCTATGATATTACATCTGCAAATGCATGGAAAGACTATGGGGCTAACCAAAATGAAAACAAACATGATTAGACTGCTTTACCAATGCTTTTAAAACATATTTTGAGACAAACATTATAGTATTGTTGTGTGTTTTGGTGCTATGCTAATCAAAAACCGGAAAATGTTGAAAAAAGTGCTTAAAATAAATAACTTTTTTAAAAACATCTTTCTCTTGATACTGTGTGTGTGTGTTATTGATATAGTGCAAGTAGGGATGTTGCATGGTTTTACTTTGCCAGGAAAGCTGCAAAATTTGCCTTCATGAATAACTTTGCAAATAGCCCACTTCACCACTTTGCCACTTGGCATTGAGTTTTCCTTTGCACTTCACACTTCGCTAGGGGTAGGCGAAAGTTGTAAATTTCGCTTTCGCTGAACTTCTAAGAAATTTGAGAAATTTTGCTGAAAATTTGGAACTTTCGCCATTGACGAAACTTGGATTTTCGCCGAGTTCCGTGGACTTTTTTTTTTGAACTGTGGAAAAAATGCATATAAACTGCAGAATTTATTCTATGCACAGTTTAATGAACTCTCAGTGAATGAGTGCTTTGTACAACCACGCTAATTCACTGACATCCAGTGGCCTACTGGAAGTGGAGGAAGAGGAGGGGAGGGCTGCACTGCTGGCCCGCTCAGTGGCAGGGTAGGGGGGAGTGGGGTGGTGGTGGTGGATGAACTGTCAGGGTAGGGGGTCCACTAGACACCAGAGAATTGGGAATACTTTTTTATAATGGCTCAGTGATGGGGTGGTCCACTAGACACCAAGGAATACTGGCAATAGAGAAGGATGAGTTGGTAGACTGACAGCTGTTTTTTTGTGGATTAAGGAATCCAGGATAGAGAGTGGGGTTTACTAGACACAAGGAAATAAAATATTTTGCTGGGCCATGATTGGTCACGCGCAAACCATTTTCTGTGCACAAGTTGCAGCAATTGCACTCAGACGTTTGGTCACCTTTTAGGTGGTCTAACAGCCAAGTGGATATTGAGCACTCACATCCAAAAAATGTATGAAGGTGTTTGCAAACTTGCTCAGAAACTTTTTCTTTATTTTTTTTTTAATGAAAGCTTGGAGTCAGGTAGACATGGTTATATGAACGTATGAAACTGCCGGCAGAAACAGGCCCACAGATCTATCAAGTCTGCTCGATTGTGCAGCTCTTAGTTTCATATCACTACAGCTGCCCAAGCCCCACCCAAGGCCCTCCTTTCCTTCTCTTTCCTGGTCCTTCACCCCTTTGTGTTCTTGTGTACTTGTCTGTACTAACCCTGCCTTTGACTTGATCCCAACCCTGCTTAAAGCTATTCACTGTCTTTAAGCGATTAACTCTTATGACAGTAAGTTCCAACCCACCACCACTGTCTCTATGAAGAAGTGCCTCCTCATCTCCCTCCTAAACCTTCCCCATCCAACTTCAGACTTGCCCCTAGTGACCCTTCCCCTTAAGTGGAACACTTCTCCTCCATGATTTTTTATGCCTTTTGAGTACTTAAAGGTCTCTATCATGTCCTTTCTTTCTCATCTCTCTTTCAGAGAGTACATGTTGAACTCCACAATCTTTCCTCATACAGTAACTCCCTAGTCCCTTGATCATTTTTGTAGCCCTGTGCTGCACCTCCTCCAGTAATCTCCCATTCTTTAGAGGTACTGGCACCAGTACTGTACAACAGTACTCAAAAGTGTCCTCACCAGTGGTCTATGCAATGGCAGGATGACCTCCCTTTCTAGAGGTGATCCTCTGGCAATGCACCCCTGCATCCTATTTGCCCTTGCTGCCACTCTGCTATACTGTGATGATACCTTCATGTCCCCTGTAAATATTATCCCCAGGTCCCTTTCCTCTGAAGAAGTTACCTGCACTCTCCCAGCCAGTAGCTGTTCCTGAGATTTCTGGCTCTGAGGTGCATGACCTTCACTTTAGCATTAAACCCCAACTGCCACTCCCTTAGACCAGTGTTCAAGGTTAGCTAGATCCTCTCGAGTGCCTGCTTCCCTTCCTTATTGTCCACTTTTGCACAAATCTATCATCCACGAACAGGCTGATCTTTCTCTTGACCCCCTCTGCAATGACTTCAATAAAGACACTGAACAAAGCAGAGCCCAGCACTGAACTCTGGGGTACCCCACTCATTACTGGCCTTGGCTTGGATGTCTCCCCCTTACAACTACCCTCTGTTGTCTACCCTACAACCAGATCTCCACCCACTCCACCAGTTTTTCCTCCACCCTCATGTCCCTTAGCTTGCTTATTAACCTCCTGTGTGGCAACAAGACCAAAACCTTGCTGAAGTCCAGAAACAGGACATCCACAGGATGGCCTTTGTCAACTGCCTAGTGACCCAGTCAAAGACGTCGATCAGGTTAATTTGGTAAGAATATGATATTGATACACTTTCGGTCTTTACTGGAAATGCACTATTACTATCTTGATACGTAAGCAATAAGCATGACAGGTGTGTATTGGACAATAACACACGGCTGGAGGCATAGTGAGGCACAAGGCCACAGGCCAAGTGCATCCAACCTCCTAGCCATGTGTTAAAGTGTCTAACACACACCCTGGGAGGCTTATTGCCTTATGAAATGGCTATGAAAAATACAGATGTATGTGACAGCTAAAATGTATAGCATTTAAGAGTCAAAAGTTTAATGTTGTCTTCATTTTAATAAAATAGTCCCTCCATCTACTGTTTTTTTGTATTGAGGACTTTTGAGATACTAAGGCTTCCTTACTTGTATTTTTTTTCTGTTACCCGATGCAAAAGTGAAGTTATGAAAATGTTGCATTACGCTGTTTTAGGAGGTACAACTGGCCAATACATTGTTTTATGAAGTACAAAGGGAAATAAATGTTAAAGTAAAGAAGCAGGCGTGCTGGTTGAAATCAGCAGCTGTTCAACGTATTGTGTGTCAGTGGGTCTGGCAGCAGTACAATGATTGGGCGGGTTCATTTGTGAGGAGAGTGAGTGAGTGGGTTGCATAGGGAAATAAATGTTAAAGTAGAGAGAGAGAGAGAGACAGAGAGAGAGAAAGATGGGGAGGGTTGGAAATCAGTTGCTTTTCAACGTACAGTGTCTGAGTGGGTCTGGCAGCAGTACAGTGATTGGGCGGGTTCATTTATGAGGAGGGAGAGTGAGCAGATTGCTGGGTGAAGGAGAGATTGTGCCTGGCGTGCCTTTCATGCAAGCGACTGTGTTAAGGAAAATTGTTAAATGGGTACAAGAAATCTAGCTGATTTCTCAATGAAGCGACCAGAAAACATTTTATTTCAGCTTTGAACTAAACCTTACTGGTTTCAGTGCTTAGTCCATGGCTTTAAACATAAAGTGTTATTGCTGCAATCAAGTTTAATAAGTTCTTCATTTCTTTTTATAGGAAACTTTCAGGTAGCTTTGTGGTGTCATAGTTGCCTTATCCAAATAATTTGTTCAACATCATCGCCTCGCACTCCCTGGGACTTGCAGATATGCAACAAGTAGTATGGATTGATGATGACCATGTACATCATTACTGGACTGGAGTAGGATGCAGATAAAATCTTTGAAGAATTAACCAAACAATAAACCATTAATGAGACCATCTTGCAAATGATAATCCCTCCCCCCCAAAAAATTCTTACCTTCATTGACTTGAGAGTATTCCACTTCCAACACCACAATTTCTCATCAAGCACATGAACGCACACACCAACAATATGTGAGTGAGCTGTGACACGAAACAATACAATGACTACATGCATATATATCATATATGTCATCCTCCCCAAAAAAATACATATATATATATATATACATATATATACATATATATATATGTATCAACTCACCAAGGGTGCTATTTGTGTACACAGAGGCACCCTTCCTGTTGCAGTGATTTTAGCACACTTCTGGGCAACCAACAGTTCAGTGTTGTCATTTGGGATGGTAAACTCAATGTTATCCCTCCTTCATACTGTTTGGCAAGACACTGTGCATCATCACATCATCATCACAGTAAGGTCAATACACAGCAGAATTACATGTAATTGCAACAGCAGCAGCATTTCTTGTTACACTCCAGTTTCACTTCATCAGCACTGGGGAATTCTCTGTACACAAGACAGTTGCATTTTTGGGATGTACTGTGCAATAATTCTGGTGACTATGAGCTCCTGTGAGCATGACTGAGTGCATCATTAATTCTGGGGAGATTTGTTATGCTCCAGTTTCATTTAGTTAGCACTGGGAATTTTCTGGACACAAGACAGTTGCATTTTGGGGATGCACAGTAGTTCTTTGACTGTGTGTGAGCACTAGATGCATGACTGAGTGCGCCATTAATTCTGGGAAACTTTGCAATTCTTGTTACGCTATAATTTCATTTCATTATTACAGGGAATTTTTTGGACACAACACAGTTGAATTTTGGGATAGGGAATTCTGAGTCTGGTAAATATTTTTGAGCCTCAGTAATGTTTACTTTCTGTTTGCTATCGTAAAGTGCTGGTCAAAAAACAGGACTGAGCAATGCAATTATACTGTACTAATCTGCATGTGAGCTGTCCATGTTCTTTCCTGTGTGTGTAGACACTGTCCAGTTCTTGCAAAATATATATATATATATATATATATATATATATATATATTATATAGATAGTTATATATATATATTCATATATAGATATACAGTATATATATATATATATATATATATATATATATATATACTGTATATATATATACTGACTTGTTGCAGTGTTTATGGTAAAAAGAGTAAAGATAAGAATATATAACATATATTTTATTTGTACTATCAACAGCAGCAGACAAAGTGATATGATATGTTTTCAGAGGTCTCAGGCCAGTGTGCACCTCAGTCACTCATACAGTGCACACATGACTTTGCAGTGATACTAGCACACAAAAAAATCATGCTTCACAACAAACCATACCCAACAGACATAAAATATTGCTGATGCACCAAAAATATTTTAAGGTGTACAGACGTTTTCAAGTTGGAATATATAACAGATCCTGCGGTCCACTGCCACCACACAGTGCTACCACTGGCACTGTGCCATGTTATGGAGTACATCAACTTGCTGCAAAACTGACACTTCCAGTCTAAACTAGAAAGACATCACTTATTCCAGAACAAATAATGAAAAGAAAATGTGGTAGTACAGTGTGGTGGCAGAACTGCACCTTGTATATTTTCTGACTTTATAATGTCTATACACCATGAAATATTATCGGTGCATCAGCAATACTTCATGTCTGTTGGATACAGTTTGTTGAAAAGTAGGATTTTTTCATTGCTATGATTGCCTAACAAAATATATGTTATATATTCTTATCTTTATTCTTTATACCATAAACACAGCAACAAATCAATAATCAGCATATATATGTTTGTAAGAAGCTGGACAGTAGTGTCTGCACTACATACATTCACAGGAAAGAACACTGACTGCACAGCACACAGTAGTTTAGCACAGTATACTTGCACTGCTCAGTCCTGCTTTTCCACTAACACCCATGACAGAAAGTAAAATTACTGAGGTACCAAGGAATGGGGCAGGCTACAAAGTGTTACGCATACACAAGACAACAAAGGGCATAATTACATACAGGGGTCAGGGATGGTGGAGAAATACATTTTATAACACAGCAGGAAGGTGGGAGGCACATGGTGTGGGAAAAAATAATGTGGATCCCCTGGTGGTCCAGCAGAAGTTTGAGCATGGACATAATCTGTAATTTTGTCCCTTATGTGATCCAACCAAGGTGGACAGCACTCACCCTCTCATTGTTCTCCTCGAGTACTCAAGAGAACTACCAGGTCAGCCTGAGTTACAGGCAGTTCTCTGGGGTGCACAGGTTATATAGGCTCAGCTACCGGTGGTGGTGGCAGAGGTGGTGGTGCTGGTGGAGCAGCAGGTGCTGCTATTGCCCTCCTCTTCATAGGGCCACACACAGCTGCACCCTCTGCCACAGAAGGGCCAGCAGGTGCAGGCTTGGCCTGTTCTGTGGCAGCCTGCCACTCCAACTGGTGGTGGTTAAGCATATGGTTGCACTGGCCCCCAGTCCCCAGATGAGTTCCCCGGGGGCCACAGCGTACCTCAACCTGACATACATGGCACTTGACCATGCTGCTGTTCTCCCCCAACACAATCAAAAAACTCCCTAACAAATGAGGTGCGGGAAGGACCAGGACAGGCGGGGTAGGGCCAGACGAATGGCAGCCAACTGGTCATGGTGCTCAAGGGGATCCACACCTGGGCCCAGGGGCATAGGCACATCCTTCTCCAGATAACCTGGTGCTGGAGCTGATACTGGATGTGGTGGTGGTGGTGGTGCTGCTGGTTCAACTGCCTCAGGAAGAGGTGCTGGTCCTGCTTCTGGGGGGGGCTACAACTCAAGATTTTGGGTTGGTCCAACAGGAACCGGTGGCCATGCCCCCCCAGACATGCACACTTCTCCTGTGCGATGTCTACCACACTCTCCCAGAACTGCCCCCACCCCAGACATTCCCTCACCCTGGTCCATCTCTGCTACTACCCTCCCTCCATCTGAGCAACAATGAGTCTACTCAACACAAAACATTCACACTATCACACAACACACACACACAACACAGGCACACACACAGGCATACAGACACAGACAAATAAGTTTTAAATGTAAGAAAAAAGTAAATTTGCAGAAAGAACAAATTACGTAAAAAAGAGTACACAAAAGACAAAAAAATATTGCTTTCAAAAACACTGTTGGGTCTCAATTCAAACACTAAATCTCCTCTGATTTCCGAGTCTCAGGCTGTCTCACACACATTCCTCCCCTCTGCACTTCCTTCCTGCCTGCCTGGCTAAAGCATGTACTTTACAGTACTGTAAGCCATGTGATGTGTGGGGCTGCCAAATCTGAAACGTGAAGTGGATTGTCAAGAGGCTGTGGGTGTAATGATGGACACTGACACAAAAAGGTAATGTATGTTGCTAAAAAAGTGCCAAGCCTAAAGCTTTATTAAGTAACAGCAAAAAAAAAGAAAATACAAAACTATTAACTTTGCAGGAATACAGAAAGAAACATAAAAGGTACAAAATAAAATGAATGCTTCCACAGGCAATATCAGCAAACTAAAAGGCCGCCTTGGGATTTCAGTTATCTTAGTCTGTAAGTGCAGATCTCAAATGGATCAGTACTGGCTGATCCTAAAACGAATCTGGAAGGTATCACAAGAATGAGTCTCCTTTTATCCTAGGAATCATCAGGTGATCACTCCAGACTCCGCCCTATACCTTCAATACAAATTTTCATTTATAAAAACATTTTATTTCATTCTGCCAAGGGACATTCAATATATCTTTATTACAAAACATTGACATCCCTGAAATGAAATATAATACAGGTTTAACTAAAAACAGTATTTTACTAAGTTTAGCCCCCTCCTCAACCTATCCACAGTATAACTATAGTGAGAAATGGGCCGTGCCTGCCTAGGAAACAGCAAGAGCAACAAGGCAAATGGCTGTAAGGATTACCTGGCCAAAGGCCTGAATATCCATTATGTGGTAAGTTTTACTCTCTAATATAGCAGACAGACTGCTATGAATAAGGAGTAAACTGAAAGAGACCATCATTTATTTTACAATATCTGAAATACTGTATATTTTTGTTTAAGAGTTTCTTTGGGATGGTTAACACATTGTAGTATAAGCAAACAAAAGCAGTCCTTTAATTTCAAATTCTGCTTATGTTTAAAACCATTTGTGCTGCTGGCATTTTGCCTTTCCATGTCACCTTACCAAAAATAATCAAGTTAAATGCAAGGAAAAGTTAACTGTTTGGGGTCAAAATAGTGTTGCTAAGGCATATCTAGGAACCTTTACAACAACACACTCAAGGATTGGGTGACCAGGCAGACTCTGAACTTTTTACTATCTTTATTTTTCTGCCTAACAAACTAAGTGTCAGCTCAGAGGGAGAATTCCCTTATATTTGGCATTCACATTTGTTTCCTGGGCATTGCTTAAACATGAAGAGGAACTACTAGCCCAAACATACTAAACCCCAGGTCTTATACACTGTAGCCTATCATTGGGGTACTGAAGCTCCATACCTTCTTTTTAATGAAATGAAATGTGATAGAAAGGGCCTCTTATCCAGGTGGCCTGCCTGGAAAAGGAATTAAAAAGGGGAAAGTAAAGGAAAGGACAGTAAGATATTCAGAGAGTGCTACTGCAGTAGACTTGGAAACAGAATTAGACAGGTATTTGAGATTTAATAGCATACTTTCTACTTTCCTTCACTTAAGAGGAAACCTAGGGGTACATTATCCTACTTCTATCCCCTAGTTTTAACTACTCAAGTCTTTATGCAAAATTAACAGATCTCTTGTTTTAAAGGGGAGAGATGGAGCTTAGCCCACCCACTCCCAAAGCTCCACCTCGGGACCCTTATTAAATAATACATAGATGAAAGGTTATTCTAACCTTCTTACTGCTTTCAAATTTGAGGTTCTGCATGTGTATTTTGTTCTGCCCCATACGACAGCTAAAATCAGCATTCTTATTTGTTGCCCGTGGTCGTGGTGTACTGTGAACCTATAAGGCTGTAAGGCCAAGTACCACGCATTATCTTTTTGTTTTTATCCTTCATATTTAGAAGCCAACAAAGGTTGTGGTCATTAAACTCAAATTCTTGGCCCCACAGGTAAAACTTGCGAGCTTCAATGGCCCATTGATAGCCAGACATTCCTTTCATGCTGAATATCTTGTCTCTCTCTCATGCAGCTACTGCTCAGGTATATCACTGATGTTCTTTCATTTACTATTTGAGACAGAGCAGCCCTATGGCGAGTCCGGCATCTGTTTGGTGGCAAAAGAAGGGTGATCAGGGTCTAGTACTGGTGCTGCACAAAGATGTGTTTTAATGGTGCAAAAGGCTTTTCGCACTCTGGTGTCCATTTAACAGCATTGGGGTCGTTTTGTCAGTTAGTAAGGGGTGGCTATGCAAAATTAGGCACAAACCCTGTAATAACCTGCTGTCCCAAGAAAGATCGAACTTGTTTTTATTTAGTTGTCTGGGACATTGGGCCAGCATCAATTTTACTTTGTCTAGTTTAACTTTCCCATTGCCCATATTAGAACCCCAGATACTGGTCTCTGCATAGCTATACTACATTTCGTGGATTTATAGTTAACCCTGCTGTTGTAAAGGCGGAGGACAGCATCTAGATGTTGTCGTGGGCTGCCAAGTGGGGCTGTACACTATCACATCATCCAAATATGCAGCGCATATGGGACTCATGGCGCTGTAAGTTCGGTCCATTAGGCGCTGGAGCTGGCTGGTGCACCATGTGGCCGAAGGGCATAGTGACAAAATGGTACAACCCAATAGGCGTGGTAAATGCTGTTTTTCTTTTGAAGTCTGATCCAAAGGATCTGCCAGTAACCCTTTGTCAGGTCAAAGGTGGTAATGTATTTTGCATTGCCAAGTCTATCCATGATGTCATCAATCCTTGGCATAGAATACGCATCAAATTTGGAAACAGCATTTAGGCGTCTGAAATCCAGACAGGCGTATACCACCTTCTTTTTACTTACCAAAACTATGAAATGCCCAATCACTATTTGATGGTTCAATTACCCCAACTCATGCATCTTCCTTACTTCTTTTATTACTTCGTCCCTGGTCCTCTCAGGTAACCGGTATGGCTTTTGTCGGATAGGGCTAGGGGAATTAACTTCAATTCGGTGTTCAAAACCATGTACCAACCCAGGTTTAGAGGTGAATGACTGGGAATACTTACTAAGAAGGTGATCTAACTCTCTCCTCTGCTCTGTCATCAGCATGGGATTAATTGTAAGATCACTCATTTCTCCATCATTCTCTAGCCGTCTATAGGCTACTTCCATTTCGTTGGTATCACTCTCTGGGCAAATAAAACACCCTGGGGTTGGTCTTTCAACCCATTCTTTTAACAAGTTTACATGGTAAATCCCCTTTTTCTGACGCCTGTCTGGTAGTTCAAGTTCATATGTAACAGGGCCTGTTTGTCTTAAGATAGTATAGGGGCCTGCCATTTCATCAGTAACTTGTCAGAGGAGGAGGGCAACAACAACAGTACCTTATCCCTTCTTGGAATGACTTAGTTCCACACCTGGTCATAATACTCTTTCTGCACTGCCTGTTTGCATAGATTGTGCTGATGAGCCATCTGTGTATCTGACCAGTTTGGAGCATAGGTTCGTTAAATATGAGGTGGTACTGGTGTGTTCCTTTGTCTTCCATTCCTCCTTGACAACATCTAAGGGTCCCCTGGGGTTCCTCCCATAAAGTAACTCAAAGGGGCAAACCCTGTAGAAGCCTGTGGGACCTCCTATATGCAAACAATAGGAATGGAAGGTAAATATCCATTTTTTTCCTCATCTTCACATATTTCTTCAACATTTTTTCAAGGGTCTGGTTGAATCGCTCAACAGACCGTCTGTTAAAGGATGGTATGGGTGGTGTGGATAGCCTCCACCCTAAAGTTGCGTACAGTCGTGCTAGCATCTGTGAACAAAACTTCCTCCCCTATCTGTTAGGATTTCCTTGGTATCCCCCGACTGAATACTTTAAGTAATTCATCTGCTACTTTTCTGCAGTTACAGTGCGGAGTGGGATAGCCTCAGGATACTTGGTGCAGTAGTCACAGATTACCAATATAAATCGGTTTCCCTTTGAGCTCTTAGGTAAAGGTCCCACTACATCCATTGCTATACGGCTGAATGGAACAGTAATTAAAGGCAGTGGTTGGAGAGGGACCTTATCTTTTTTTGTAACATTGGCCACTTTCTGACACTCCGGGCAACTGCGGCAGTATTCTGCTACTTGAGCATGAATACCTGCCCAGTAGAACCTTAATAACAGCCTTTGTAAAGTACGGTCCCTACCCAAGTGTCCTGCTAGGGGAAGTTCATGAGCCAGTGATAGTAATTGTTGTCTGTATCTAGTGGGCACTAACAGCTGGTCAATTTGTTCACCCGTAACGGGGTGTATGCATCTCCTATACAGTAAACCATCTGTTAAAATACATGAGGGCTCATGGTCTCTTCCTATAACCCCTACCATCTGAAAAAATGGCTGTAAGGTTTCATCCTTTTGTTGTTCTATTTCAAACCTTTCTTCCTTAGATATAGATATACCCTTGTTGCCAGCAGAAGCAACATCAACAGTTGTAACATCTACATTTTAATATCACCCTTTTTCAACATATGTTTATGTGTCCATTGATGTTTGTCCTTTTTCTTTCTTGTCGAGATTTAGGGTTTTCCCGCTCCCCATAGATCTCATCATCAAATGGGAACAACTGAGCCCTGCTGTTCTTGTCTGGTCTGGGCCGGGTTGTCAAGGTGCAAACACTCTCATTCACCTGTATCAGGCTGGAAAAGTCAGGAAAATCATGTCCAAGTATAATGGGAACAGACAGATGGGAACCAAACCAACAGTCATATCATGCACTTTCCCTTGTACCTGTAAAGTTAAGTCAGTCATAGGATACTGATGGATGTCCCCATGAATGCAGATCACTGTTGTTTTTGTCCCCCTTTTTGTGTTCTGTGGCTGAACCAAATCAGTTCTCACTAACGTTTGTTTGCTGCCAGAATCTATCAACCCAGTAACCTCCCTGTTGCCAATTTTCACTGGTGTGACATACTGTCCCCAATTTGCTAGGGCCAACTGGGCAACTGTGGATTTCCTCTGGGGGCAATATCGGGCTATATGCCCCTTTCCTTGGCACTCCCTACATATGATGTTGGGGTTAAATGGTCTATTAAATGGAACAGTCTTGGAGTCCCCACTACCAGTACCAGATGGGGAAGAAGAAGAAGAAGTAGTAGGTCTTACCGTGGGCAGAGTCATAATGAGGAATGCAAAGTCCATTTAAAACAACAAACTCACCTTACTTCACGTTAGCATTCTGCCCTAATGCAAAGTAATAATGACAAGGCGAAGTGAGCATTTCCATTGCCCACTCCTTGTAGCGGAGCGGCAATGCGAAGTGCCCACTTCGCAGGCACTTCGCCAGTGAAATTTAAATTCACAACATCTCTAGCCATGAGACGGACACTCCATATTAGCTACAAGGTGGTACATGCAAGTATGGTGGATAATGTAGAAGCACATGTTCCAGGGCACAATCTAATATAGCGGGATCGGCTGTGCAACCGCAAGCATGGCAAAATAAAATTAAAAATTAAAAACAAATAGGAAACCAACACAGCCACTGGCTGCAATAGAGGCATGCCCCTGGCAGTCCTCCAGTAAGGAGGCAGCCCAGTTCCCTTCAAAGGTCATGCCACAGAAGGCAAGTAGAGTTTGTGGCTCACATGGCTAGGTGTTTCTCACTGGTGTCAAGGTTTGTGAGTTTGATCCCCATGGAAGCTGAATCTTTGGCAGGGGGCTGTCCACACTCAAGCTGGCTACAACTCCAAGGAGGGCTGGTCCTAGATTGCAGTGGCTGGATTTAGAAAGGGAGTTGTCCCCACATGATGGGCATGGGGGCTCATTTTATCCCAAAAAAAGAAAACATGCTACACGGAGCGAGGGGGACACTTGGATCTGCAGCACTGTCTGCCACATAAGATATTAGTGACAGCGGCAGTGTTAACAGGCAGGTTATATCTTCGGGTACTACAATGAGGGAGGAGGAAACTTAGAGCTCCTGCACTGTCAGGAAGGGGGCCAAGCACATGACAGGAAGCTGGTGGTATTAAAGAAGGCTTCACTAGCAAATAAAAAAAGGGCAACAGCAAGAAGTACTGAAGAGAGTGGAACAGGCTGTATCTGCCATGGGGGGATTCTCCAGTACAAAAAACAACAATATTTTTAACAGGCAGCAGAGGGCAATAAGGGGGAAAGGAGGATGCATTTCTCGATAACTGCTTAATATGTGGTTTTGTTTTGTTTGTTTGGTTACTGCAGATGGCACCCAAGAGGAACACAGGCAAGAAGGAGACAGCTATGGAGAAGTTGACCAATCAGGTGGCAATTATGATGGGGCAGGTGCAAGCCATGCTGGAGAGGGCTCACAAGGCGTAAGAAGGCAAACTCATGAAGAAGAAATGGCAGGAACCAGATGAACAAGGAGACAGGGGACAAGCCAGGAAAAAAATCAAAGAAGGTGGCTAGGGGAGAGACACCAACAGAGGAGGGTAAGGACAATGTTGATTTGACAATAGATGGGAGTTTGAAGGAGTATTTGGTGGGGTTCATAGAAGAAAGAGGGGAGAAAGCCTTGGAAGAGATGGAAAAAGTGCTCTTGGAATTAAAAGGGAAATGGTCGCAAGCACAGGGGAAAATGCAGGGAGCAAGGAAGTGGTGGGGGGACAAGGGACCTGGCTGATGGATATAATACTTGGAGATCATGTTCCACAGATGGTAAAGGAGAAGATTTGGAAAAGAGAGTATGTAGATATGTTTGCGTTGTTAGGCAAAGAGGCAGAAAATCAATATGAGGAAAGAGAGTCAGTGGGGAGATCAGAGATGGCAGTGGTACTAGCGTTGGTGAGCAAGTCCACGAAGGACAAAGGTTTCAAGGGGAAAATATTTGATAATTGGCTAGCAGAGTTCATGAACTTCAGTGCCATCATACTGCAGAAACTGCCCAAATTGGCCATTCCTTTACTAACATATTCAGCCATGATCAGGGATGCATACAAGGCAAAGAGAGGCTATGGATGGTTCATTTATGATGAACAGTTCAGCCAGCACATGGCGGAATGGGGGGACATATGATGGGACATCATGCACATGGACCTTTGGGTCCAAACTCTCACAAGGAACAATGCAAGACTGTTTGAAGGGGCAAGGAACCCTGGTGGTGCAGGGATCAAGACGTGTTGGGGATTTAACAACGCCACATGTAGTTGGGTGAACTGCAAATTCTGGTATGTCTGCTCAAAATGTTTTGAGTCCCACCCAGTAGCATGATGTAGGAATATGGAGGAGAAGTCGAGGCTTCAGTAATATGGAGAGCAGTCATTTTGTGGGAGCAGATGGGGTGCTGAGGGGTAGCGCATAAGGGCGGAAGAGTGAGGGGCTACGTGGGAAGGGGGTGGCCGGGACAGGGAGTCACAGTTAAAGGGGGGAGAAAAGGGGTACCAGAAGGTATACACACCAATCAGGAAAGAGATTTTGTGGGAATGAATGGAGGAATATCAGAACAGGGATGTGAGGGAGCGAGTCAGGGAAGGTTTCACGAGTGGATTTAACCTGCAGTACACAGGACTGCAGGTAGGGATGAGGGCCAAGAATTTGGGGTCCACAAAGGGCAGAGAGTGTGTGGTAAGACTGAAAATAGAGAAAGAACTAGAGGCAGGGAGGGTAGAGGGACCCTTGAAGAGCCACCGGGAGGAACTTAGAGTTTCCATTGGGTCTGGTGCCCAACAAAAAGCCAGGGTAATATAGGCTCTATTCATCACTTATCATATCCAGAAGAAAGGTTGGTAAATGATGGCATTTCAGAAGGTGGTAGGGCAGTTTCTTATGCCACACTGGATCAGGCCATCGCCCCTGATCAGGGCAGTGGATGGGGTTTGGCTAGCAAAGACGAACATTGAGTACGCCTTCTGATTACTGCAGGTGAGGGATGAGTATTGGAATTTGCTAGGTTTACAATTTGGGGGAGTTTTTATTTTGACAAGACCATGCCAATGGGCTGTTCAGTGGCATGTGGAGCCTTTGAAATGTTCAACACCCAGCTGCAATGGGTTTTTGGCCACAGATGGGGGTACAAGAGGGTGCTGCACTATTTGGATGATTTTTTACTAGTTGAGGAAGGGGAAAGGGGGACCAGATGACTGTTGGAACAGTTCCAGAAGATGTGCAAAATTTGGGGGGGTACCACTAGCAATGGACAAAACAGAGGGTCTGGTGAGGAAACTAGAGCTTTTAGGGATTGAGATGAATGCAGAGATCGGGGTGTTCAGGCTACCAGTAGATAAAGTGAAGAAGTTGAAAGGATTGTTGAGATTGGTCATTGGCAGGAGGTGGGTATGGCTAGTGGTCATACAGCAACTGCTGGGCCACCTCAATTTTACCTGCAGAGCTGTGGCACAAGGGAAGGTGTTCATGTGGTGGCTAGCAAGGGCCATGGGATGGGCGAAGCTGCCACACCATTGGGTAGACATCCAAATAGGGGTGAGGGAGGATCTGAGGGTATGGGAGCAGTTCTTGGAAGACTTTAACGGTGTGACTTTCTGGCAGGAGGATTGGGTGCACAACACAGAGCTAGAGTTGTACACAGATGCAGCAGGAGCATACGGGATGGGGGCATATTTTCAAGTTAAATGGATATCAGAAGCTTGGCCTGACAGATGGGAAAGGGAGGGCCTTCTCAAGGATATCACATTTCTGGAGCTATTTCCTATCTGGATGTTGGTTAAGGTCTGGAGTGAAAAGCTGCACAACCAGAAAGTTATTTTCTGCTGTGATAACATGGGGATGATAGAGATCTTGAACCAGCAGGAGGTTCCATTGATAGAGTCAACAGGGTGACGAGGCAGATGGTTTTGGAGGGATTAAGGTTGAACCTATCGTTCAAAGCAAAGCACATTGCAGGGATCCACAATGAGATAGCTGAAAGCCTTTCCTGTTTGCAGCTTCACAGGTTCAGGGAGGCAGCTCTGGCCACGGCAGCCAAGAAGATGATGTCCCCCCCCCCATTATGGGAGATGGGTGAGGAGAACCAGGATGCTGTACCATGAATCGTGGTCTGCCAACATGCAAAGGACATTTTTTTTATGAAACTTTTTCCCTCCAGTCATGGTCTACGGGCCTCTCTCAGGCATCCTGCCTGCTCTTGCCCTGACTAAAGTCCTCCTACGTGTGCCCCCTCTTTCCTCCTTCCTCTATCCACAATTGGTACCCCCAGCTTAACCCTTCTGGGGTGGGGTCACCCCTCCTGTTTGGGCGCTTTCAACAGATAGACTCCGATGTGGTAGAGGACCCGGATGGAGGAATCTGGAAGACCAGGCAGGATGGATCCAGCTGTGGGCATGGGGGCAGGTGCCATCACCTACCCCGCAGACCAGGTTTTTCCTTGTTCTGGTGAGTGCTCCCCCCCTTGCGTGTGCACATCCGGATTCATGTCACATGGCAACCTCTGCCTGCTTCAGGTCATGCCAACTATGTGTAACCCCTAGGGGGCGCTAACCTTAGGGCTACTACCCCTGCCTGCCTCCACTGAGACAGGGTGAGGGGTCCAGATCCGCTGACGGGTGCCTCCACCCAGAGGTTGGGAGTTAATGCGGTCAAGACCGCCTCAGTTACAGCCCTCTGAGTTACTGCAATCCTTCTTGTCCCTCTAGGGGCTCACACTGGAGTACCAACAATTCTTTTCACCAGTTCACTTACCCCCCGGATAGTACCTCTCAGCTCGCTCCTGGGACCCCCTGTAAAGTAAGGTACAGTTATGTCACAGTCACTATGCAACAGTTCACCAGGGATGCACAAACCAGCCAGGATGTAGTTGCAACACGATAATCTTATTTATTAAAGGGGGCAGATAACAAGGACAGGGGGAATCAAGTTGATTGGCTTAACCTATACTTATATACCTAGGGTACCCAAGCCCTAACGGCTAGTCCAAAACGTGGCAGCTGGTAGGGGCCCTTCACGCAGAGAAGAAACAAAAGTTTAATTAAGCAGTCAGCAGTATAGCAATGCCGTTTGGAACCACTGTTGCACATTTAGCAGGGAGCTACCCTGATTCAGTACTCACAACCTCCAGACAAGATAGGGTCCTTCAACACCAGCAGGGCTGAGCCTGACCTCCACGAGCCTTCTCACACATTTATATGGCAAACTCCAACAGCAATAGCAGAGGGGTACCACACCAGGCAGCTGCTGCTAGGCTCTCCAGATTTCACAGTCACTGAAGCACTGCAAATGGCAGCTTTGTTCACTCCTCCAGCGGACCGAGCGCAAGTTAGCAGATTCTCCAGTCCTCCAAACAGGTCGAGCCTGGTGGGTAGCTGCGCAGGACACAGCCTTCTCTGACCACACGCCGGCGGATTTAATCCGAATCCTCTCACAGGCAAAATGGCCGCTTCAGGCCTTTATGCACTTCCCGCACGAACACTTCCAGCGCAGAAGCACAGAGCTCCTCTCCTCACCTCAGCCACAATGCATCTGACCCCAGCAGCAAGGGGCTCTTCCTTCGGATCGAGCGCTGCCCGCTCCTATTGGCTGGCGGCACATGCCAGTCACTTTCTTCAGCCCTCAGTGGTGCAGAAAAAGCACCATAGCCCATAATACCTTTCTCAATTACAAACAGCTCCTCTATTGGTCAGCCAGCTCTGTGGGTCCCAAAATGATTGGTCTAATTTAATAGTTCTGGACCAAACTGGAGGAGGCAATCAAAACCATCTGTGCTGCAAAGCAAGGCAGGTTAGAACAACTACATTATCATTATTATTTTACAGTATTTTAAACAAACATTCACATCTTTTAGCCAGGCTCCCTCTGCACAAGTAGCAATGGCAGCAACAGAGCGAAGGATCTACAACCCGGGCGGGATTCGAGCATAGCA
This sequence comes from Neoceratodus forsteri, assembly GCA_016271365.2. NCBI lineage: Eukaryota > Metazoa > Chordata > Ceratodontiformes > Ceratodontidae > Neoceratodus > Neoceratodus forsteri. Next base: position 98,684,738 of record CM028130.1, read on the forward strand.
ACATGCAAAACCCCTTCCCTGACTAATTATGACTGCCAAACAAGCAGCCCTTAAAGGGACAGTACGCTGAGGCCACACAGGCACTCACGTAAAGTGGCTTAGATGCCGAACACCAACCAGGCATGAGGCACATTAGGAACCCCCATTTGCAAGGGGGTTACATATGTGCTGCTCAGCGAACTACAGCACTACTGGTCTCCACTAGGAGTTGCTGATGTGCCAAGCAATCCCCAGCCTCCTGACCGGGGAAGAGATCAGCCCTGCAGGTGCTCAATCCTTTCCCGCCCCTGCCACCCCCCAGCACCATAAGCTCCTTCTGAACTTGGGTCACCGGCATGGCGCAAGGTGTGGCATCCAGCGCCTCAACCATCAGCGCCATGGAGCTGGCTCTAAGGACATATTATAGGGTGTGGGAGGTTTTCCAGGCATTTCACCAAGGAATGGGTCAGAAGCTAGAGGGGAAGGTGTCTGGACATCAAGTCATCAGGTTCATGGTGCATAAATGGGATAAAGGGTTAGCGCATTCCACCATGGGACACTTTTCAGAGCATAGGTGCAGTGTGTGAAGGGGGTCCTCCAGGTCCCCAGCAGTTTGCAGGATGCTGGCGGGATAGTAGAGATTAAAAGGAAAAGGAATGATGGGAGACTCCCAAATTATGGCAGGCTTTTTTCACAGGCTGCTTCACAGCTTGTGCAGCATTTACAGGTCAGCATATGAAGAGACAGTGTTAAGAGCCATATTTTTAGTCATGCAGCAAGGGGACTTCAGGGTCAGTGAGGTAGTTGGGAGCAAACATGGAGCCAAGCAAGGAGGACTGTGGGGTGAGAACGTATACTGGGACAAGGAAGTGGTAGTAATACACCTGAGGAGATCAAAGACAGATCAGATGGGAGGGGGAGCAAGGGTCTGGTTACTGAATAGGGCAGACAATATAGGGAGCATCTGCAGGGCATTAGATGAGTTTAGGGACATTAGAACCATTGGAGGGAGCTTTTCTTTGAGCATGGAATGGTAACCTGGTGACTGCATACTAGGTGTCAGCCATCATAAAAAGGGTATGGCATTCATAGGGAGGATCCTGGCAGGTTTTCCTCTCACCCAATCTGGATAGGAGCTACATCAAAGGCTGCAGCTTGGGGTGCCTCAATTAAGACCATCAAACAGAGAGGGGGAGATGGAAGTCAGATAGTTATAAGTTATACTTTCGGGAATAGGTTTTGTTACAGTACTCTGCTCTTTTATTACAGGTGAGGGGCGCTGGATGATGGTTTGGATGATAGGGCACTCCTTTATTTTCTGGGCTGAAAAAAATGTCATCAACAGGCCCGGAGGCAGGTAGCTGCAGAGGGCGGCAGGTTCTGCCAGGCTGCACTGGAAGGGAATACGGGGGATGAGATGGGAACAATTGCTGCTACTTTTGCAAGAACAAAGGATCAGAGCACAAAACCAGACCTATTAATTGTTCATTTGGAGGGTAATGATCTGGGCGAAAGGTCGTGGGTGGACTTGTTGTGGGAGATGCAGAACGATATGCGAGTAATACGCTCTTCTTGGCCCGGATCAGTACCGCATGCTCAGAGATCATTCCCAGGAGGGGTGGAGGCAGGCCAGGAATTTGATAGCAGTAGAAAAGGCTAGGAAAAGGGTTAACAGGAAGGTGGTGGCATTCATCAAGGCTGCAGGGGGAATATACATTAAACATGACATTGCATATTATAGTCTGGGGGAATATCGACAGGATAGGGTTCACTTGTCAGAGGTGGGCGTGGCATTGTTCACGAACAAATTTGATGAAGCGATTGAAGGGTGGGAAGGGGGGAAGCATGCCATCCAACACAGAGCTGGAGGTGCACTAGTGGAAAGGGGAAAGGAGGGAGACATCAGGGTTGGGGGGACACTAGCAGGAGGCCTGGGCTGGGTCTACATCCAGGCAGGTGGGGGGGCACCTTCTGAGGAGAAGACGACATGATGGAGAGGAACAGAACAGGGCATCGGGTGAGGTCCCTGAGCTGCAAGACGAACAGAGAAGGATGGGGAAAGGTGGCTTTAGGGCATCGGGTGACACACCCAAGCTCAAGAAGAAGTGAAGATTTATTGTTATGTGTGGTATCATGTGTTTCTTATTATGAGAAGAAACAAGCTGGATGTTTAACCATTAGTAAATGTTTGCAAGTCGAGCACCCAAATTACATTATTGTGTGGGAGTTTTGTTTCAGGCGGGATGTCCTCTTTGACAAAGAGTACTGATTCAAGGACCAACTGCAGGTATTCCATGCTCATTACCTCACTTACTCTCTAATATTACAAATTTATAACAACTCTGTTTTCTGCCTCCCATCCAACACAATGGGGTTCAAGAACGCATTGTATCAGCACAAGGCAATCACAGTGGAAAGGAAGGGAGAGGAAGAAAGAGCTGTTGATCAGGCACAATCTGAGGTAATGAAGTAGGTAGTGAGAAATGGGCAGACTGGATGGGCCATGTGGTCCTTATCTGCTGGCAAATTCTGTTTCTGTTTCTTTCCTGTTCCTCAACCATGGTGCTGGTTTATTCCCAAACCCTACAGTATGTCACCCAGATTCTTAACTAGTTTTCTCTTTGATACTGTGCTGATTGCTTTGCTTAAGCCCATATATTGTATGTCTACTACCTGACCCTTAACAATAGCCTTCAACACACAGATGAAAAAATTATCTTCCCTGCCACAAACCCACGCCTGTCATCTTGCAGTCCTCTTGCCTTGAGGAACTCCATCTGCCTTTCCTTGATGATAGAATTCTAACAGTTGGCCTTCAATTGAGATCAGTCTGACAGGTCTATAGTTCCCCAAATCATACCTCCCTCCCACCACTCCTATATATGGGCACTACATCAGCCTCTTCCAGTCAACTTGCGCTTAACCTGTTTCCAGAAAGCTGTTAAAGAGGTCCCATCAAGAGTGCAACCCATCTGGCCTCAATGATGTATCTACCTGCAGGGCCTTAGTTCCTTGAGCACCTTCTCCATGTAAATTGATCCCATGTTAATTTCTGTATCCCCTTCAAGCCCTTGGCAGAGCATGCACACTAATGGTGTCCCTCTTTCTCTACTGTGAATCCCAAAAAGAAATATTCAGTATGTCAGCCTTCCCCATCATCCTCCATCCACTTCTCTCCTTTTTATGTTTGCTTGCACGCATGTGCAAGAAACATGAGTGCCATCATGGGAGATTTGGAGGTGTGTCACCTCTCCTCCAATTCAATCAGTGTGTTGTGGGCGTGGCCCTGTAAGCAATGCATGCTGGGCTGTCTTATGACAAGCTCAAAATGCAGTGGCATACAGTTCAAAGGAGGAGCTACGCTTGAGTGAGCAGCGATAAGATAGCCTGCTCATCGCAGCTCCCCCACCACACACACACACACACACACACACATGCCCACGCGGGCGTGCGCCCCGTCCCCTTGCGCACACACTGTATGGCCGATGGGTGCCCAATCCCGTCGGCTGTGCTGTTTCCCGCCCCCAAAGCCTTCCAAAATGCTACGCTGGGCAACATGATATAGCCGGCCAGGGGTGCCCAATCCCCACGTCGGCTCATGGTCCTCACCCCGAGTAGTAAGTGCCACTCTGGGGCAATCGGCTTAGGCCGACGGGGGTGCCCAATCCCCTGTCGGCTGAACACCCCCCCAACCGTCCTTGTGCTATGCTGGGAGCCCACCCCAGGGTGGCAAATGTCCTGTGTCGTCCTTTTTCTTGTTTTTAACCTGTAAAGAAAAAACGGTCCCACGTAGTCTAGCTGGCCCCCCTCCCACAACCCGCACCCACCCACTGCGCACCCTGCCTCCCCACACCCCCCACCCCATCCTTACCTCCGGACCTCGGCGCGATGATCTTCGTGGACTGGGAACACGTCTGCACTCTTCAAAGCCGACCGCAACTGAGGAAATGCCGTAAGCTGTATAATGGGCTAGATAGGGGTTTCAACTTTGTTGCATATCTCAGGCATTTTGGAATTTTTGCACCAAATTTTAACATGGGGTTTTGGGACCCTTCTCATGAATGATGTCACTGTCCCGCGATCACTGGGGCCCGCCAAGGGTGATTTCAGTCACTGCACCCAAATCACCCTTTGGGCCTGAATAACACCATGACAGTGACATCATTCATGAGAAGGGGTCCCAAAACCCCATGTTGAAAATTTGGTGCCAAAGTTCCAAAATGAATGTTTTATTTAGCGGCATTGCGCAGTTCCTACGCAGGCTCGTAAGTTCGCGAATTTTCAATATTTTCACTCCAGATTTTCAACATTGCCATTTTACCACACCTTCTTATGAGTAGTACAGCTGCCATTTTTCACATCTCACCCAAAACGTGTTTCCACCCATGTAGCGCACTATGGCGCAGTCGGTGTGCGAGATCAATGTACGGGACAAATTAAGAAAATCACAGTGATACTGTTCATGAGGTGAGGTGTTAAAATGCCTATGTTGAAAATTGGGTGAAAAATTCCAAAATGACTTGTTTAACGCAGGCTATGTACAGTTCCTATGCACGCTCATAAGTTCGTGAATTTTCAATATTTTCACCCAGATTTCCAACACTGCCATTTTGCCAAACCTTCTTATGAGTAGTACAACTGTCATTTTCACATCTCACCCAAAATGTGTTTCGCCCATGTACTGCACAATGGCGCCTGCTGTGTATGAAATCAATGTATCGGATAAATTAAGAAAATCACAGTGACACCGCTTATGAGCAAAGGTCTTAAAATGGCTATATTGAAAATTTGTGAAAAAATTCCAAAATGACTTGTTTTACGAGCGTAAGTGCTTGTACAGTTCCTACACACGTCAGAAGTTCAAGGAATTTTCAATATTTTCACTCCAGATTTTCAACATTGCCATTTTGTTACACTTCCTTATGAACAGTACAGCTGCAATTTTTCATATGTCGCCCAAAATGTGTTTTCGCACATGTAGCGCACAATGGTGCTGTTGGTGTGCGAAAGCAATGTTTAGGACAGATTAAGAAAATCACAGTTACACTGTTCATGAGCAGAGGTCTTAAATGGCTATGTTCAAAATTTGGTGACAAAAGTCCATAAAATGACTGTGTTACGAGTGAGCATTGCGCAGTTTCCACGCACCCTCGTTAGTTCATGACTTTGTAATATTTTCAGTCCAGATTTTCACCAGTGGCATTTTTCCACACTTCCTTATGAACAGTACAGCTGTCATTTTCACAACATGGCTGAAGTGTGTTTTCACACTTTCAGCGCAGAGATGCGTGGTCGCTGTGGGAAATCATTGTTCAGCACAGATAAAGAAAATCACAGTGACACTGTTCATGATCGGAGGCACCAAAATGCCTGAGTTGACAATCTGCTGTAAAAATCCCAACCTAATTATAGTACTGGTGTTGCAGCAGTTTCTATGTACGCTGGTGACTTCACCATTTTTTAAATATTTTACTACAGATTTGCAAGATTGCCATTTTTACACCTCCCATGAACAGTACAGCTGCCATTTTTTACATCCTGTTCGGAATGTTTTGCACCTGCGATGCTGAATGCCGAGTCACTGTGTGCATAGAGGCAGTGTAGCGTAGTGGTCTAAGGCTCTGAGCTGCAACTATGAAGAACCCAGCAGACCAGACCTGGGTTTGAATCCTACAGCTTCTACTTGCATACTGTGTGACCCCTGAGCAAGTCACTTAACCTCCTTGTGCTCCCAGGTCGTTCCTGTAAAAAGCTTTCAGCTTAGTGTGCTATACCTGGTTAAACAATAAAAAAATAAGCAGCTTCGTCAATAAACTGATATTCCCCTGTTCATGAGGTGGGATCACAAAAACAAGTTGAAAATTTGGAGTGAAAATACCAACGAATGCCTGAGGTATTAGGGTTTCCAACCATAATGCCCAACCCTGTAGAGAATGACAGGCATCAGGGGTGTGACTTGGGATTCTTGCCTGTGATGCTCAAACCATTCCACACCCTGCAGTCAGTGAGAGGCATCGAGGTATGCCTTGGACTCTTCGGCCCCAAACTTCACCCCTTTCTCCTATATCACACCCATCTCACCATATTTCCTAATGAAATGGGGTGCGCATAAGGGCCAAAGACCCCAAGGAACACCGTGGCAGCCGTGTCTGTGGGGTGGGTGGGGTGGGGTGGTGAAATGGCATGGCTGCTATGCCTGATGACCCAAACGCACACCCCAATGCCTGTCACTCTCTGCAGGGTGGTGGTGGGGTTGGCTTCAGTTCAGTACTTCACTGCCATTCCTATTACGCAGCTCTGTAACTTCTACACTACCACTGCCAATGCCAGCAAGCAAACATTCGCATTGACAAATGCTTGTTTATCTTGACTGTTCTCCCTTTGTCTTCCTGGTCTTTCTGGCATAGTGGACAAATGCATTATTTTCCTCTTGACCCTCATCTATAATCCTGAGTTCTACAAGTCTTTGCTTTTCTTACCACTGTTACCATTCTAGGTAGAAATCCCCATTCCTTCCATCTGCTTTGCTGTGCACCTTTGAGCACTGTTCTCTTTTTTGGATAGCCACCCCCACACACACACTTTTTGTAAACCAAGCAAGTTGTCTTTGCTTCCTATTCTTCCACTTTTTTCTCAGACAGGAGTTTGTGACTTCAGGGTTGGCCTGGTGTCATTGAGGGTTGAGGTGCTGGATGCCACACTTCATGCCACACCAGCGACCTGGGTTCCGGAACGAGCCCGGGCCACTGGGGGTCGATAGGAGGGAGGGAGAAGATTGAGCATCCGGAGGACTGCTCTCCTCTCTCTTGGGGAGGATCCAGGCTCCTGCCTGGCAAAGCAGTGGCCCCTAATGGCAACTGGAGGCACTGCAACATGCAGGACATGCTAGAGAGGACGTAGAGCTGCAGCAGGCATGCCTGGCACCATTGCAGGTCCAAGCTTTGCCAGGGGGGTGGAGGGGAAGGGGACGCGTAGCAACCAAGAAAATCCCCACTCCCAGAGATACGTGACAGCACTGCCCCCAGACCACACTCCACTGACTGGACTCTTCCAGCTCCTCGGCCGAGCCCAGCCCAGCCTGAATTACAGATAGAGTACCCTGAGTGGATAGGGTGACCCCACCTCGGGAGGGCTCAAAGCCAAGGGGATAGTCAGGCTGGTGCCAGGAGGCTGGAGAGTTTCAGGCCCGGAGGTAGAGCCGAGGTTGTGTGGATGCCCGAGAGAGTTCTCGGGGGCCAAGACGAGTCAGAAAAAAAAAAGGAGTTTGTGACTTCCTGAAGGATTTTCTTAATTGTGTCCAATCTAGCTTCCATTTCCTCTGCCTTCCCAACACCTTCAAGCTGGACCCTTGCTAGTTTACTCAACCCTACTAATTCTGCCACATGAAGTTTAAGATCTTGTTCCTTCAGTTTGTATACTCTGATCCTGTTACAGTATTAAACCACAATGAAATATAATTACTATGTTGCCTAGTGGTTCCCCTATCCTTATCTCCTCCCTGTTTGTGAATACCATGTCTAGAATTGCCCCTTACATAGTAGGCTGCCAGACCCCCTGAACCACAAAGCAATCTTGTAATACTTTCAACAGTTCTTGACTTTAGGTACTTGCTGCTACTAGGATACTCCAGTCCACATCTGGCATATTGAAGTCTCTCACTATCACCACCTGCATCTGTGTTGTTTTTCTTATTTCCTCAGCCAGTTCTATGTCCATAACCTTTCTTTGCTGTGGTGGCCTGTAGACCGTTCCCATTTTCACAACCCTTACTCTACCTGTTTCCAACTGAACTCACACTGATTTTGTTTTGGTGCCTCCTCCAAGGTTCTATCTTTAGTTGCCTTAATTTCTTCCATCACATAGAGGGCAAACCCCCTTCCTCTACCCTTACCCATATTCTTTCTGAAGATGGTATGGCAAGGAATTTTTAGACCCCAGTCATTTTACTGTGTTTCCCATGTTTCAGTAGTGGACACTATGTCTATCTGGGTTTCTGTCACCACTGCCTGCAGATCGCACATTCTGTTTCCCAAACTCCTTGCATTTATGCATATCGTCTTCTAAGAATTCAGCCTTGCAATTCTGCTCTGGTTCCCTACTCCACTTCTTTTCTTTATTTTTGCACCCTGGGGCTATCATTTGCCATACTGCTATCTTACAGGGTCCAAGATGTCCCTTTGGCAGTTCTGTGTTTACCCTGTCATTACTCATACCATGTTCTTGTAGGCCCCTAGCTCTGTCTCCTTGGGGCAGGGGCATTTGCTCCCCCTGATGTAGCCCTGGATCCCACACACTATGCAGCCTTCCCTTGCCTAATTTAAACATATCTCTTTATTGCCCACTTGCCTCCTGGCACTTTCCTTCAGGCTAAGCCTTGTTCTGCTGAGTGGGTGGTTGCACAGCTGTATTGCTCTAGGGACCAGGGGTGATAACCTCCTCAAAGTCTCCAGAAGCTGACAGCAGTTGCTCATTACTAATCTGGAGACTGGACTCTTCCCAGTCCCAATCTATTTCCCCTCCTTTCCCAACATGTACCATTTTTCTGGCAAAGCCCTATAGGGCCACTGGGGGTGATGCTTTAGTCCCCAGTTCCAAGGGGATGGGACCACCCCTCAGGCACTTGAGCTTTGACCTGGAGGGATTTAGTTCTGTCACCAGGAGCAGCAACAGGATCTGATAAGAGAAGTGGCTGATCTCTCTCAAATGGAGCTTAAGCAAGACAACCTGAAGTCACTATAGACAGGAATTTTAGTAACTGGTTACATTTTGTATTTATTGTTGATTGCTTATACTGTTTTGCATGTTTGAAATTTGTTACATTACAGATGCATTCTATGTCCATTGTAATGTGTTTTGTCTTTAACCAGGTCAAGCCCGTAAAAGGGCCACATGGCCCAGTAGTTTTCACCTAGTCAACAAAATTTTAAATAAATAAAAAACAAAAAACCTCTATTCCAAATATTAAAGTCATATGCAGGCTCTATAGTTCAGGCAAACAACGGCATACACTAAGTAGTGCACAAAAACTGAAGAGACAACTGGCTTGCAAGATATATAAGTAACTTACTATAAAAAAAAATCACATAGGTGCACAGACAGCATGATACCCAGCACTTTACCTAGTTCTGAGGTGTTATTTTGGTGTGATATTTAGGCACTTATATAGTTGGAGAAATCCAAGACAGGGATTTCTGGCTGGAACAGAGGCTGTGCTGCAGAAAGCATGATTGTACTCTTCTTTGGATCAATTAGATCTGAAATGGGAGGCAGAGCTACTGGGTACTCTGCAGTTGTCCCACTTTTAAATTTACATTATATCACATTCTGAAGCTGCCCCTCTGCACCACCACTCTGGCAACCTCCTAGTCCTCTCACACCTTCTCTGCCTTTTAATTCTGCCCCTTTCTCCTCAGACTTCCCTGAGGTGGGGCAGTGGGAGATTGGCCCTACTCCCCATTGAACAATGTAGTACACGGAAACAGTTGGGCAGTTAATGTGCTGGGTGCAAGAGAAACAGGAGAGTTATCCTGCATTGCTATTGGCTTTTCTTTCCATTTGTTCTTTCATTCCCACAGAAATGCCAGGCCAGGCTGTGGATGGTGTGCACAGGCTGAGGCATGGAGATGTACCAATGCAGCCACCAGCATCTCCCCACCTTGAAAGTGCTTTCACCTGAACTGCCATCAGTGGTCACCAGGTGGCAGTCACATAGTGGTAGCAGCAGTGGCAACCCTCCCTCTCCTGAAGAGGACAGCATTGTGTGTGTGCTTGCTCCTCCTCCTCCAGCTGGCCTCCAGTGGCAAGACATCATTCTTTAAGCTGGGTCAACAACGTCACAATTTGTAGTGCTACTGCTGTGATGATTGGCCAACCTACATGCTGCCACTTCTTAGCTCAGGGTTGATTTGCTAAAGGTAGTTACAAGGCATCACAGAAACATTCTCACTGGACCAGCTTTCAAGCCCTCCCCATAATATTCATCGCACACCAACAGACACTGTTTTGATATGACTTCTTTCCTGATTGGTTGGGCTATGAGAAGAATTATCTGAAGTCTTTGAGTTCCTCGTTACTGGCTCCCCACAACACAGGAAACAAACGTTGACTGCTCGCCCTTTCCCACAGTTCTGTGGGGCAAGAGGATAAAACAACATGATAGCCTCTATGCCTCTATAATCAGTTTATATTTTTAATACTTGGTCATGCAATGTGACTTCTGCCCATCTTGGTGTGCTAGAAGGCATTGTTTTTTTGAATGGGGTAGTGCACAGTGGTGCCTGACCCTACTACCTTCCATTATGGTTGAGTAGGTGGAAAGGGGCATTGGTGATTGCTCCAGAGTGCTCTGTTCCCACATGACTCCCCACGTTGTGCTCTCTGTCCGCTCTAAAAGTCATCCCTCATGAGCTGCTATGAGCCACCCTCAGTCCCTTGCTGGTGTATGCCACTATGGCATGGAATATCAAATGTGCTGGCTGGCACAAAGAATGGTGGATGCCTACTGCTGCCTGGCCACCCTTGATGAAGGCCTTGGTAACTCGGAGGTGAAAACATCTGTATGATTCCAGCCAGAAGAAAGAGTAAGCCGCAGTGTCAGGAGTTAGGAGTGCTGGTGCTCTGAGATGCTTCCAGGTAGGAATTAATTCAAGTACAACTCTTTTTGGCAGATTTTAATATTTCCAACTCCCATACCAAAATAATGTCCTTGACATTATACTGACATGCACAGCCAATAGGGTGTTTAATACATATCATTCTTATCCAAAGTATGCAAAATAAACATGACTGTTATGACAAAGTAAACAGTACCTAATGCATGCAATTTCCAATAATGTACCCAGATTAAGCAATACAAGGCAATACCAATTTATGATTCAAGGGCAGAATAATGGGGTGTTCAGTATTTTGCTAGGAAATATAAGACTTTAATGCACCACATTTAAAGGGAACAGGAATGTATTTTTTCATAATGTATTGGTATTACAATGGTGTTGCATAGAAACATAGAAACAGAATCTGACGGCAGATAAGGGCTCGCTTGGCCCACCCAGTCTGCCATTTTCCCCTGCCTACCATAATGCCATAGACTCTACTTGATCTCTGGCTTAGCCCTCCCTTCCCTAACGACTAAGGTTCCCTTCTGCTAATCCCATGTGTTCTTGAATCCTGACACAGCTTTTGCCTCTGCCACCTCTGCTGGAAGGCTGGTCCAGGCATCCACTACTGTTTCTGTGAAGAAGTACTTCCTTATGTTTCCCCTGAGTCTACCCCCTCCAGCTTTGTAGCAGGGCCCCTTGTTCTTGAGTATCTTTTTTCTGAAAAATGCTTCCCTCTTTTACCTTATTTGTATCTGTGAGGTATTTGAAAGTCTCTATCATATCCCCCCTTTCCCTTCTTTCCTCCAAGGTGTACATATTGAGGTCCTTTAGTCTCTCCTCATATTGTCTCTTATGCAGACCCTGCACCATTGTTTTGCCCTCCTCTGGATCACCTTTACTTTGTATTTGTCCTTCCAGAAATGGTCTCCCAGAACTGGACACAGTACTCCAGGTGAGGTCTCACCAATGATGTATACAGTGGTATCCCCATCTCCCTCTTTCTGCCGATGATACCGCTCCCTATTGCACCTTAGCATTCCACTGGCTGTCCTCACAGCCTTTTCAAACTGTTTGGCCACCTTCAGGTAATCGGATATGATTACCCCCGGTCTCTTTCCTGTTTGGTGGTCATGAGTACCACTTCCCCTATCTTGTTCTCTGCTCCAGGGTTTCTATGTCCTAAGTGCATGATTTTGCACTTCTTCACACTGAAACAGTTGCCACATTCTTGACCACTCCTCAGGTTTTCCTAGATCCTTATTCATTTTCTCCACCCCGGAGTGTTCACCCTTTTGCAAGTTTTAGTGTCATCTGCAAACCAGCACACCTTCCCTTCTAGTTCCTCTGCAATGTCCCTAATAAATACATTAAATGAGGACCGGTTCCAGAACTGATCCTTCTGGCACCCCACTAGTCACCCTCCCTTCCTCAGAGTGAACTCCATTTACCACCACCTTTTGATGCCTGTCCCCCACCCAATTCCTTACCCAGTTTATCACTTTTGGCCCCACTCCCAGGCTGCCCAGCTTGTTTATTAGTCTCCTATATGGAACAGTGTTGAAGGCCTTACTGAAATCTAGGTAGGCCACTTCCACCGCACCACTCTGATCCATTTCCCCTGGTCGCCCAGTCAAAGAAATCTATCAGATTTGCTTGACATGACCTCCCCCCCTGGTGAATCCATGCTGCCTCAGGTCCTGGAAGTTGCTGGTATCGAGATATTCTACACCCCTTTCCTTCAGAAGCAATTCCATTAATTTCCCCACCACTGAGGTCAGCCTGACTGGCCTGTAATTTCCAGCTTCCTCCCTGCTACCCCATTTGTGAAGTGGGACCATATCTGCTCCTCTTTAATGCTCTGGTACCACTCCTGTCTCCACTGAGTGGCTAAGCAGCACTGTCAAAGGTACAGTCAGCCCCTCTCTGAGCTCCTTCAACATCCTTGGACGTATCCTGTCTAGCCCCATTGCCTTCTCCACGTTCAGATTTACATGTTCCTTCTGGACTCTCTCCTCTGTAAATGGACCAGTATCTACCACCCTTCCTTAGATGCTTCTGTCACTTAACTGTGGTAATAGAAATAAAAATAATATTTTTTTCACATAATTCTGTGTTCTATAGTCATTTTTCAGTTATTTTTTTGAGTTATATAGTACACTGCCTGCTGTTACTATTCTCTGTCTTCTTATACAGGCTTGAGTACATCAGTAAGTATGCAACATCTGTTGTGATATTGCCATTTATGCATTCTAAATGCTCTGAGGTTAGGTTCAATATCCAAGCCTGACTGCTATGTAATATAATAGCAGCATATTATACATGTGCACATTATTGTTGTTCTGTGTACTCATCTGCAGTTTCATAAGAAGGGTTGTGTTATGCCCTGTAATATCACAGTTCTAATGCTGTCTGCCATTATAGCTCATATCTCACATGGCAATTTGAAATTCACAACACTATGAAGTTCTACACAAATGCTAGCCACACAAACATGAACTAAACTGTGACAACATAAAAGACATAAAAAATAGACAATACCATGAGGTTTGAATATTATTCAACTACTTTCCAGAGTTCCATTAACTGTCTAGGTGAAGACTGCTGGTATTATGATCTGGGAAAGGCATTTTTCCGCTGAAAATTATTCTGCAACAATTTCTGTGGAAAATATTGAGATCTGTGGAATGATATGCCGTGGAACAGCATTTCTTCCTGTGGAAAATCATTATGCATCTATTTTCTGCTGCGGAGTTCCACCATTCCATTTTTGGTGAAATTTGGCAGAATTTCAGCAGAATTCTGAAAATTCTGCCGAATTTCATTCCACCCGGAATTTGTAAATTCTGCATGGCACTAGTAGTAAGTATGCAGCAGCCTTGCAGTTTGTAGTTGTTTTTTTGTGGGGGTGATACTGTATATGGGACTAGAGCTGTGCAAATATGTTAATGAATTCCTGCTGTGATCATGATAAATCTCTGTCACTATAATGTGAATCATATATGAGTTTCAAACTGTACTCCCAAGAATGGGAGTAGACTGACACCTACTTTTGCTGAGTTGCCAGATTGTTTTGCTTACTGCTATTTTACAACTATACAGCAAATACAGTTCATTAACTGATAATACAAAACACCTATTAATAAAGCCACAATGAGCAGAAGTGTCAAAGACATACTTGGTTACACTTGTTTTGCCCATTTCATTGTATCTAATCATCTAATCATTAATTATATGCAACATGGTAATTACACTGTAGTTCCATGTTTGTTGCATACAGCTGCATTGCAGTTGCAATTAAACTGTTGCACACACACCCTTCTTGCAATGAGACACTAGAGCTTAAATGCTCTACAAAAATTCAAAGCTTCATTGCATCAAAACACCAGATATAGCCTGACGCATTTCAGATATACAAAATTCTTTATCAGCATTCAAGCTCTAGTGTCTCATTGTAAGAAGGGTGTGTGTGCAACAGTTTATTTTTAAAAGAAGTTGTGATTTTACCATGAATGCACCAGTCCCTGTGCAGTCCCTTTCGGGAAGCTGTATTGCGCTTGCAATGCAGTTAAAGTGACGTTAACTGACACTTAACAGGTAACCAACCACATATGTAATATAAAACATTTACAGATTATGACAAAACAAAAAGGTAGCTGTGAGGCTGCTATTTATATTTAACAGATTCCATTTGCTTAGCCGGCCCAGTGGCCCCCGAGGGCTGAGGCACTGGATGCCTTACCTCGCGCTATGCCAGCGACCCATGTTCAGGAATGAGCACAGGCCACCAGGGATCAGCAGGGGAGGAGAAGAATCAAGCTTCCGAATGACTGTTCTCCTTCTCTGGGGAGGGGGGGGTCATCAGTGACTGGCACTAGACTGGCCCCTAATGGAGGCGGGGGACAGTGCACCAATGCTGTAGAATGAGGGGCACAGATGGGGCAGACACCTGGAGGAGCATGTGCTGATGCATGCACACTCCCCACTGGTGTCACTGCATACCCCATCCACGCAAGGGAGAAAATAAGGAAACTGGTCCCTGGTCACTCAGGATGATGCAGCCACCCGCCACAGGTCTGGACTCTGAATGGCACTCTCCAAACTGGATCCTAGTCAAGGTGAGTTGAGCTGGGGGGGGGCTTCTCACCACCCTGTCACAGAGAGTAAACCATGGAGGTAGAGGGGGTATGCGGCCTGATGTTGGAGTGTGGAGCTGGATGGGTGGCTGATGGATGGTTGCTGACTGAGACCTGGAGAAATAGATAACAAAAAAAAAAAAGAATTAATATTTGCAGCCTAATGGGTTATCAATAAAGTGCTAGTTATAAATATTTAAGTGAGTCAGTGAATGGGGAAGGAGAGCAGAGCTGAAATGAAAAAACAATCCAGATAAAATTTAGTACCGATATACCCAACTGATATGAATTTTATGGGTGGTACTTCAGGTATCTAATCTACCCTGGTTATTAAATCAGTATCTAGAAAAAATATCAATCAAAAGAAAAAAAATCAATTTCAAGCAGTCATAATGAATGTCAATATCATGTTGCAATGTGACACAACAGCTCAATTACACCCATGAAAATCTTTAATAGCCTGCTTTTTCCCAGATGGGTCAGTCACTAAGAAATTAGTTTTGAACATTTTTAAAATTTGCTCAGCAGCATTGAAAGTTAAACAAGTCTGTACTGGTGGCTGTGAAAACTTATAAATATCTGTTGCTTACTCCCTGTGTGTGTTTGAAAGAGTTTGCAGCACACTGTTTGCATAACTGACCACACGTAACATTTTGTTGGGGTTCAATTTAATTTAAGTAAGCAATAACGCACAACAGGTGTGGGTGTATAGGCATTTTATTTATTTAAGAGTCAGATTAACACTTTTGGGCTGGGGAGCTCTTTTACAAAGGTTCCAAGTCTGTTCTGACACAGGACAATACATAGTGTACAGGCAAGTTCACATGGAAAAGACAGTAACACACATAGTATCAGAAACAGCTGTCAGTTACAATAAGTACAACTGGCATTCAAAGGCAGAACAATAGTTGTGGTACAAATCTAGTTAGTTGCAATACAGAGCTTATTAAGAACATTTGTGTTACTTAAGTGCAATACAATGGTATCTAGGCAGCCAAAGAGGGCCTGGTCAGAAGTAAAGGGCAGGGAGGGAGGAAGGGTAGTTAATGTTACCCAAGTGTGAGATTCATACCTGGGTGGTAAGCGGGAAAGGTGGGGCAATGGTGCAAGCTTGGGAGTGAGACAGCTGTGAGGCTGGGCAGGAGCCATCCTTGTTTAGGTGGTAGGTGGGGCATTCACAGCTACTTCTTTGGGATAGTAGCAGATGGAGCTCTCTTTTAAAAGGACCGCGCTTATCGCTTCGATGAGGGAGGCGAGAAGTCATTCAGCCACTGTGGCCCACGGTACGATAGGGATCTTTGGGCAAATGTGATGTTCTTAAATGGGACCCGGAGTGCACCCATGACTGTGTTTCTTGCGGTTTTTGAGGTTTGGGCTTGTTGGAAGATGCTAGCCGTGGATTCGGGGTGAGTCCTAGGAGGGCTTTTCTCCTATCAGACAGGCCTGGTATCTGCCCTAAAATGCAATGGGAGCCACCCAGTCTCTGTGTAGAGACTACAAGTGTGTGTCAGGTAGTCTGCTCCAAGGACCAGGATGCAGGCCTTGTTTAAGAGCTTAATCAGGTTCAAGGTCAGTTGGCATTCATCTATATCCCCCTCCCCCGGGTCGTGTCTGAAAATAGGGAGGATTTGTCTGGTGCACTTATCCAGTCAACAAAAAAACAAAACTAAAAAAAAAAGGAAAAAAGAGAGAACATTTATCCTCTTCAGAGCAATGTCAGTACCAGCACTGTAGATTCACTAGGTTCTAACAGAGCAAAAAAGACATAGGCCCATAATAGCTCCAGTTTAAGACAAATTATAATAATTAAGTGTCCCTTTATTAGAAATGTAAATATCAAGATTCTTCTTGAAATTTTCCTTTGAGCTACTTAAAATAATTTTTAATGGCAACTTGTTCCAAAGTGAAACTGTTCTTAAAGTGTAAAACTATTTTCTATCCTTTGTTTTAAATCTCTCATTTTTACATTCGCTTGCGCGCATGTGCAAGGAACATTTTGGGAGATTAGCACACTTGGAGGTGTGCCTCTCCCATCCAATGCACTGCTCCCTTGAGCAGGCATGGCATTCCTGCACCAATGGGTGCAGGAGCTCTGTATGACAGCGGTGTTCCTCTGCTTCAAAGGAAAGCACTGCTGCCATACTGAGAGCCGCCATCACGCCGTCGCCCCGTCGCGTCATGCGCTCCCCCCACGCGCGTCATGCCGCCCCCTTAAAGATTTGGTGCCACGCTGGGAGCTCTACCCAGTGTGGCAATGTTGTTTGCCGACAGTGGTACCCAATCCCCGTCGGCTCCCGGCCCCAAGCCATCCTGCTGCTGCGGCACAGGAGCCCACCCCAAGCGTGGCAAAGTTCCACTTTCTTTACCGGCTGAGGTGCCCAATCCCCCGTCAGTTCCTTGCCCCCAGCCATCTTCTGCCACGCTTGGAGCCCACCCAGTGTGGCAAACGTCCCACGTAGTCCTTTTTGTTAAAACCTGTAAAATAAAACGGTCCCACGGGCGCTTCTCCCAGCCCCTCCCACAACCCGCACCCACCCACCGCGACTCCAGTTCAACCCCTCTCACCCCATACTTACTCCTCCGGACTCGCGCGCGACAATCTTCGTGGATGGGAACACGTCTGCACTCTTCAAAGGCGACCGCGAACTGAGGAAATGCCGTAAGCTGTATAATGGGCTAGATAGGGGGTTTCAACTTTATTGCATATCTCAGTCATTTTTGAATTTTTCAAATTTTCAACATGGAGTTTTGGGGCCCCTTCTTCGAATGATGTCACTGTCATGGCGTTATTCGAGCCTAGAAGGGTGATTTCACGCAGTGAGTGTGCAGTGCCTCTGAAATCACCCTTTGGGCTGAATAACACCATGACAGTGACATCATTCATGAGAAGGGTCCCAAAACCCCATGTTGAAAATTTGGTGCAAAAATTCCAAAAGTGACTGTTTTATTTAGCGCATGCTATGCAGTTCCTACGAGGCTCGTAACTTCGCTAATTTTCAATATTTTCACTCCAGATTTTCAACACTGCCATTTTATCACACCTTCTTATGAGTTGTACAGCTGTCATTTTTCACATCTCACCCAAAATGTGTCTCCTCCCATGTAGCACACAATGGCGCAGTCGGTGAGCAAAATCAATGTATGGAACACATTAAGAAAATCACAGTGACACTGTTCATGAGCAGAGGTCTTAAAATGGCTATGTTGAAAATTTGGTGAAAAAATTCCTAAAAATGACTGTTTTACGAGTGTGCGTTGCTCAGTTCCTATGCACGCTCATACATTTGTGAATTTTCAATATTTGCACTCCAGATTTTCAACATTGCCATTTTACCACACCTCCTTATGAGCACTGCAGCTGTCATTTTTCACATCTTGCCCAAAATGTGTTTCCACCCATGTAGCACACAATGGCACAGTCGGTGTGCGAACTCAGTGTATGGGACACATTAAGAAAATCACAGTGTCACTGTTCATGAGCAGAGATCTTAAAATGGCTATGTTGAAAATCTGGCAAAAAAATTCCTACAAATAACTGTTTTACGAGTGAGCGTTGTGTAGTTCCTAAGCAGGCACGTAAGTTTGAGAATTTCCAATATTTTCACTCCAGATTTTCAACATTGCCATTTTACCACACCTCCTTATGAGCAGTACAGCTGTCATTTTTCACATCCTGCCCAAAATGTCTTTCTGCCCATGTAGTGCACAATGGCGAAGTCGGTGTGCGAAATCAATGTATGGCACACAGTAAGAAAATCACAGTGACACTGTTCATTAGCAGAGGTTTTAAAATGGCAATATTGAAAATTTGGTGAAAAAATTCCTAAAAATGACTGTTTTATGAGCGTGCACTGCACAGTTCCCACGCATGCTTGTAGGTTTGTGAATTTTCTATATTTCCACTCCAGATTTTCAACATTGCTATTTTACCACACCTCTTCATGAACAGTACAGTTGTCATTTTTCACATCCTGCCCAAAACATGTTTCCACCCATGTAGCGCACAATGGCGTAGTCTGTGTGCGAACTTAATGTATGGGACACATTAAGAAAATCACAGTGACACTGTTCATGAGCAGAGGTCTTAAAATGGCTGTGTTGAAAATTTGGTGACAAAATTCCTACAAATAACTGTTTTACGAGCGTGCATTGTGCATTTCCTACTCACGCTAGTAAGTTTGCGAAATCACAGTGACACTGTTCATGAGGTGAGGTGTTAAAATGCCTATGTTGAAAATTGGGTGAAAATATTCCCAAAATGACTGTTTAACGAGCGTGCATTGTACAGTTCCTATGCACGCTCATAAGTTAAATAATTTCAATATTTCCCTCCAGATTTTCAACACTGCCATCTTACCACACTTCCTTATGAGCAGTACAGCTGTCATTTTCACATCCTGCCCAAAATGTGTTTCCGCCTATGTAGCGCACAATGGGGGTAACAAAAGGTCATGCAGACAATTTATTCTGCAAATACCAGCAATCGCACAGGGCATTAGGGTAAAGCACCATACATGCCAAACACCACTGCAAATGCCTGCAAGTGAACATTCGGCATTGACAAATGCTTGTTTATCTGTAACAGATGTCCCCTAGTGTTTACTAGATCATTTTGAAATTCCAAGTCTAAATTCAATATTAGTAATGGGTTATTTAATATATCATAAAAAAACAAAAGATCGCCACTCTGTCTTCTAACCTCCAGGCTATGCAATCCTAATCTATCTTTGTATGAATATTGATTCATTCTAAATATTGATTTGGTATATCTTCTCTGTATTTTTTCACCTTTTCTAATCTCTGTTATTTTATAAGGAGATCATATATATGATCCATAATCCAAAATAGTCTCACATATGACAGATATAATGGCAACAAAACTTCAGATGTTCTACTTTTGATATTTCTTTTAATTGAGACTATTACCCTATTAGCGTTTGCAATAACTGATGTTTTTGTGTGCTTTAAAGTTCAGCTTGTTATCAATAAGTATCTCAAGATCTTTTCTACCATTTTAGATTCAATCAGTACCCTATCCAAGTAAACCTGATTTGGATTATGTTTACCCATATGTAGAACACTACATTTTTATAATTAGTTGCATTCCCATTTTTTACCCATACACATATTGCATTGATATAGTTTTGATGTTTTGAGTTTGATCAGCAGTCTGACCACGGGCCACAAATTTTGATGTCATTGGCATATTTTAAAATAGTGCTTCTGATGTTATCATCCAGGTTTGCCATAAAGATCTGGAAAATTAATGGCCCCAACACAGACCCCTATGGGACTTCACTTGTCACCTGACTCTCAGTGGAGAGGTGGCCATGAATTGAAACCACTTGAGAACACTTGTAAAGCCAGTCATCTATCCATCTAACATAATTTTTATTTATTCAAAATGTATTACATTTTTGATAAATTTTCCAATTTGGAACTCGATCAAAAGCTTTACTTAGATCAAATAGGAGTACATTGACAGGAACACGTTATCACTCAGTTTGCTAACCTGATTGTAAAAGGTAACCATATTTGTGGCACAGGAATACCCCTTCTTGAAGCAATGCTGATTCTGATCAAACAATGGATCAATGTTGAAACATTGATTTATTCTATCTTTTATAAGGGTTTCTAATATTTTACATGATATAGATGTTAAGCTTATGGGTCTGCAATTGACAGCAGGTATTTTGCTACCAGATTTATGAATGGGGTAACCTTACATTTTTTCCACTCTTTAGGTACTTTCCCAGAGTTAAGTGATTTATCATACAATAATTTCAAAGGTGACCAGATATTATCTTTCATAAGTTTAAGCAAAGTAGAAGTTATGTTGTCCATTCCAGGAGCACTATGTTCTTTTAATTTATCAATTACTGCAATTATTTCTTCTTTGGAAAAACTGTGATGTCCTTCCAATGTCCCATAATCATTCTGAGTGTTATACATACTCTGTTCTGCATATACCGAAGAAAAATTACTGTTAAATGAATTATCAATTTCTATTGGTTCTGTAATGACTACATCATCAACTGTAATAGAAAATAACTCTCCTTTATTCTTTTTTAGTGAATGAATGTAACTAAAAAACTATTTACTGTTTGATATTGAAGCTGTCTTAGCTAAATGTAGTTCATACTCTTTTTTAGCTTTATCTTATTCTTACATTTTTTTGAATATGTTTAAATTTTGACCAATTTAATTCAGTTTTCATTTTGATGTATTGTTCATGTATTTTCTTTTTCTTTTTAACTAGTTTGTTTAAGCTTGTATTTAACCATTTGGGTTTTCTTCTTGATTTGTTATATTTGTTGATTTCTTTAACATGGGTATTCATAATATTATGAATAGTAGTTTTAATAAAATCCTATGCCTCTTCAACAGATTTTCTAATAATATATCCTCCATCGTATACTACTTAAATCTTTATATATATCATCTATATTTGCAGTATTATATAAATATATTTTAGTACACCCTGAAGTAATTTTTTTTCATAATCCAGGAAAACAGAACAGAAGAATGGTCACTATTACCAATCGGAGATACTGTCTTACAGTCAACAAGATTAATATCCTCAGTTGTCAATACTAAATCGAGTGTTTTATTAAGACTTGTATGTTGTTTTGCAGACTGAGTTAAATTATTTTCATTACAGAAATCAAAAGTCTTTGCTCTGAATATTAACAGCAAAGTCTTTATCCCAATCTATATCTGGAAATTAAAATCACGTGTCAAAACAAGTTGACCAAGTTCTAATGCCATAGAAATTTTATCCATCATTAATTCTGTTATATTGGAATTAGTATTAGGTGGTCTATAACAGAGTCCCAAGATGAATTCTTTTTTATTTTCTTTTAAAATGTTAATCCATAATGTTTCAGTGTGACTATTTATACCAATTTTTATTTTGTCAGTTATATCCACACATTTTATATTCATTAATAAATAGACAGCTACTCCACCTTCCTTCTTTCCCTTCCTATCTATACGTATGATATTATAACCATGTATATTATAATTCCATTCATCATTTTCCCCAAGCCATGTTTCAGTTATTAGGGCCACATCTATATTTTCAGAATTTAATATAACTTATAGTTCACTCATTTTTTTAGACATGATTCTGATGTTACTAAGTAAACACTTGATGTTTTGTGCTGTTTCTGCAGATTTAACACCAGATGCTGGATTGTTTGTAATGACTGGTTTCCAGCTCCCCCTATCACTTAGTTTTAATTAGTTTGTTCCATATATCACTTAATAATATCCCTCAGCAGATTTGCTCTTTTGTTATTCAGGTGCATCCCATCTCTACTAAATAAATGTCGATTACCAGAAAACAAAGTCCATGTGTTTATAAATCCAATGTCCTCTTTTAGACATCAATTTTGTAATCTGATGTTAATTCTCACTATAGTTTTATTTTGTTCTTCTGATGCTCTTGGCATTGGTAATATGCCTGAGATAAATACTCTAGCACCAAGATTCTTGACTTGACAAGCAGTCTCTAATAAATCCATACATATGTCCTTCTCACAATTGTACCCTACATCATTTACTTCAACATGTATTGTCACAAGTTTCTTAGAGTTTGATTGATTAATCACCGTTGGAATTACATTTTTATATCATTTATATTTGCCCCTGGAAAACAAAATGCCATCTTATTTTCTTTATCCCCTTTCCAAAAATTGGTATCACATGTCCTTGTTATTGAATCACCGAGTAATATCAACTCTGGCCTAGCAGAACAATTCTGCACAATTTCTGGATTAATCATATTATCATTGTGTAATAAATTATATCTGTCTTGAATACTAATAGCATTGCTATTCAAAGCCCATCTACCATTTCTCCTTCCTTTAGAACTGTGTACTAAGCATCAATTATTATTCTCATTATGGTCAACTTGCTTTTGTTTCTTAGAATGATTTAGGTTAGTTGGATCAGGTTCTGCAGTGTTATTTACCATGTCTTCCCTTACTCTTTTTTTGACTGTGTGTTACAGTTGACATAATTATTAAGTCCCTGATTTGTAATGATTTGCTCAGATAATGTGGGGTTCATGTGTGACATTGCATCCTGCTTGCCTCTCAAGATTTGTGTTTGATTTAGATTGTGCAGTTCAAGTTTGTTACTACCTCTGTTACTATTTATTGAGAAACCATATGTTGTTACATTTGTAGTTGCACAGAAAGAAATATTTCCAATACCACATTCTTGCTCCAAGTTCATTAGTTCTTTCAAATTTTTTATTTCCAGCATAACATTATTCAACTTATACAGAGTAACTCCCAACTGGATACATGTTTTACTCTGTAAATCATTTGGTACATCTTTATTCACAATACAGTACATCTGACATGTAGCACATTTCATTAGCTTCCTATCTAGACATAAACTCGGTCCAAAATCTGGTCCAAAAAACAGAATGCACCTTGGGTTAGCCCGGCCCTTCTACAATTACTAAGGAATTGGGATAACCTCTGGCACCTTGCCACTGAAACGGGTCGTCTGTCTGATAGGCAGGCTTACAATGCAGCCCGGAATAAGTGCTCATGGGCCATCAGGAAAGCCAAGGCCAACCATTACCAGGCCTCCCTTACCTCCTCCTGGGGCTCGGCCTGGACTTTCTGGGATAATATTAAGCAACTTAACGGAAAAGCTCGCTCCCCTGCCCCATCCCAGCTCACTAGAAATGGCACTACCACCACCGTGCCTGCCACCATAGCTAACTGGTTCAACACTACTTTCACTGACCTTAGCTCAGTCCTCCCTAGTAATTTCTTTGACCCTCCCCCAACCAACCTCCCCCTGTCCTCCAGCACCCCAGCTTCCACCTGCACAAGATTTCCACCTGGGAAGCCAGACCCATCCTAGTCAAAGCTTTGAATGACAACAGTCCCGGCAGTGACTCACTGGACCCCAGTATCCTCAAGCTGGTGCTAGATGAAGTCCTTGCCCCACTCACCAGCCTAATTAACCAGTCACTCTGCCTGGTACAATTTCCCACAGCGTGGAAAACAGCCATTATCACACCAATTCACAAAGGGGGTGACAGGTCATCGGCCAATAACTACCAGCCAATCTCCATCCTCCCCCCATCTCTAAAGCCCTGGAGAAAGTGGTGGCCATTCAAATCACTGATTATCTGGCTAAGCATAACATTCTATGCCCACAGCAACATGGCTTCCGTGCTGGTCACAGTACCAGCACTGCCCTAATTGAATTCTCCAACTTCCACACTCCTTGGATACCAGCTCCTAGCTGGTGCAGTATTCATTGACCTCTCAAAGGCCTTGACACCATCTCCCATCCACTTCTGCTGAATGCACTCTGCCACACTGGTCTCTCAGCTGGCCCCTTAGCATGGTGCACAAGCTATCTTGACGCTCGATCGCAGTGTGTAAAAATCAATAGCACAGTCTCCGATACCCGTCCCATTCACTCTGGGGTCCCCCAAGGCTCCATCCTGGGCCCCCTTCTCTTCTCGCTCTATCTGAACACCCTGCCCAGTGCATGCCCTGGCAAAATTCTACTGTATGCAGATGACGCTGTCCTTTTTGCCACCCACCGCAATCCCGTCTCCTTCCAGGACACCCTACAGCAGTCTTTCAACAGTGCTGAAGCCTGGTTTAAGGAGCGCAGACTCGTCATCAATCTTAAAAAGACCAAAGCTATGCTCTTTTCCCACCCCCAAAACAAAGCTAGCAACCACCCACCTATATCCTTCCAAGTACCAATCAGCCACTGGAACAAGTCTGCTCTACAAATACCTTGGGGTTACCTTCGACTCAGCCCTCACATTTCACAACCACATCGATGCCCTAACATCCACCACTAACATATGGCTGGGCATTCTCTTCCACCATAGAACCTGCCTTCCCCCAAATGCTCTCCGGCTCGCTGTTACATCATCTGTTCTGTCCCTTGTAGACTATGGCCTACCAGTCTATGGTGCTGCCGACACCACTGCACTCAAAAAAATTCACTTAACCCTGAACAAAGCCTGCAGATTGATTACTGGTGCCCCAGGCTCACTCACATCTGTCAGCTGTATGTTGAGGCTAATTTGCTTACCCTGGATGAACGGCTCCAATACCAAACCTGTCTCCTCACAAAAAACCCTACTGGCTCTCCCTGGGGTAATGGCATCCATCCACCAGAGCTCTCCCACTATTGCAACATGGTTCTTCCAACAAGACCACTCTAATGGTCCCCAGATCAAGAACCAGCCGTGTGCCAGAGGTCCTTCTGCTATAGAGCCCCAACCTGGTTTAACTCTCTCCCTGCCCCCATCTCCAATGCCGCCACCATCTCTAAGTTCAAAACCACCCTTCGAAACCACATCATCAACACTCGTAACTGCCCCTGTCTCTGAAAGTAGCCTCCACCTCTACTTCTCTTGACAACGACCTCCGGGCGGCTCTCCACCTAGCCATCCCCACCACCACTTCCCTGTACACCGTGCCTATGTTTAACCTGGCCAGTACCAGCTGTTTCAGTGTTTACCTACTAGATTGCTCACTATTGATACCAACTTGTGTAACACCTGTTCTCAACTTACATGTACCCTGTAACCCAAATGTATTTGTCTGACCACAGTGTGACGTGGTGCCTCTGTTGAATGCCTATTGTTTTGCAAACCTATGCTATGTAACCAAAAACACAATGTATGTCTTTATGTGATGAAGTACCTTTGGAAACGAGCCTCTGGCTCAAAGGTTGTAAACTGATTTTACAAATAAATAAATAAGTAAAATAAAAAACTATTCATTAGCAGTTCTGTATCTTCTGTATAATCCATTATATTGTTTGGATATTTGTTATTTAAGTGCATGTCTCTAAATGCCCTTGTAGATATTCTCTCAGAAACTTTATATGATATAATTACCTCTTGGTCTCTTCAGACCTCGCTGGACATGCCAGACAAGTGCTGAACGTGTGTGTCTCGGAGTGCATCTCTGCACGTGTAGCCGCGTGTTCTCCCCACTCACTCGTGGGCAAGTTAAAATAGAGCCCCAGCTAGGAAGTGGAGCAGTCAGGAAACCTTCATCCACTCACACTCCAAAGCTCCAAATTTAGAAATTTAAAAGTAGTCCAAGGGATGTTATGGTACAGCCTGCAGTAGAAACTGCAAATAGTATACTGGTTAGCTGGCTAATTCACAAAATATCTCCTCTAGCACTGCAGGGTATGGGAGGGTTGCAGTTCCTCCACAGAGCATGAACTGCAAGCCCCAGTAACCCTCACTCTACCTTGGCTTAATTCCAAACAGCTGTAACCTGCTGCAGAGTCCCACTAATAAGTACTAGACAGCGTTAGTGTTTACAGAGCTGACCCTCTTCATGCAGGGAATAAGTCAAATGAGAGGCGCCTCATGGGTGAGTTAAAAGAGCCTCAACCAGGAAGTGGAGTGGTCAGGATGACCTTCATCCACCACACTCCAAAGCTCCAAATTTAGAAATTTAAAAGTAGTCCAAGGGATGTTATGGCACAGCCTGCATTTGAAACTGCAAACAGCACAATAGTCAGCTGGCTAATTCACAAATATCTCCTTTAGCACTGCAGATATGAGAAGGTTGCAGTTCCACTGCAGAGCATGAACAAAGCCCCAGTAACCCTCACTCTACCTTGGCTTAATTCCAAACAGCTGTAACTTGCCGCAGAGTCCCACTAATTAAGTACTAGACAGCGTTAGTGTTTATAGAGCTGATCCCTTCATGCAGGGAATAAGCCAGTAATCTAAAGTGGACAGTAACATGCTGCTAGTTACTAAATGCAGGGCTTCAGAAGGCATTGCATGTCTGTGCTGATATAGGACTCCAAGCTTTATATTTGCAGTTTTGATGATGTGGACTATGTGGGAGGAGGCAAGGTGTCATCTAGGTGTATTTCTAAATATTTAAGTGAGCTGACTCAATTAATGCATGCCTGGGGTGCATTGTGAGGCATGAGGCCTGAGGTTGCATGTCCTCGCAGCACTCCAGGCTTTGCACTAAATGCCTATAAACCCACACTCTGGAGTAAGTTATTGCATTTATAACATGGGTTCTGTTTGAACAAGGGAAAACTGAAAACAGCTTTTCACCTGTTTAAGAGCAAAAAGGCACTGTATCCGCCACCTTACAAAACAGTCCCCAATTAAGATTGCATATCTCACATCTGGTATGCACAAACAAATGTCACAAATACAGAATTGAGAGGATTTGGACATTTGTTCTGCATGGTATGCTGTGTGACACATGCTGCAGCCCTTCCTGTCATGCCCACCATCCCTGCAAAACAACATCCACCACCATCAGGATCCATACTGATCGTAAGTGAACCACACAGACAGTGACACACACATCTGTCTCAGGGGTGGCAGGAGTCGCTAATTTCGTGCAACTGTCTGCTGCCCCAAACTCACTTGTTTTCACTGTCTCTGTGTGTATCTCTCCTTGTGTGGAACTAAACATGGAGAATTGTGACACCTTCCATCTCTCTCTTTCTCCCAATGCATGATGACAGAGGCTGTGGTAAAAAGCCCGTACACCTGCAGTCACACAGCCACAGACAGGAACTGAGAAGCACAGTGGGGCACATAATCAACATGTTAAATGTTGGTGACCAGGAGAGGCATGCTGAGCCAACACTCTTTTGCAGTTGGAAGCTGCTGCTCATCTGCAGATTACACTGTGCTGCTCTTCTGGTCACTGTCTGCACCTCTGTTGGTGACTGTCCTCACTTTCTCTCAAACACTGAATGGACAGCCAGTGGATCACTGGCTCAACATCATGCTCAAGCAAACCTGTTCCCGTGCCATAACGGGACTGTACTTGACAACCAAGCAGACTGACAGCTGAACAGCTTGCTGCAAGTATGCGAGTGACTTGTGCCATACCAGTGGACTGTCCCTTCAGCTGCAGAGGTGCACAGTACTGGGTAAATTCTGTTGCACTCTCTCTATCACTGTCACTGCCACTGGGAAATGTAGGGGTGCAACCTGCAGTGGTGGGGGTGATCAGTGAAAATATGTTGTTTGTGATGCAGTTGCTGTCAAACTCAATGGTAACCGCAAATTCCACTACTACTGCCAAGGCACCATGTCTATCAGAGACAGCAAGAGAGGGAGAGGGAGAGGGACAGGAAAATGGAAAGCAATGTTTCACTGACAGTTTTGCTGCCAGTCAGTATGTCTGTCCCCCCAGCATAATGAGCACTGATCATCGGGGGAAAAAGGAAAGGTGCACACACAGTGGGAGCTTGCTGTGCAGTGATCTGAAGGTGTGTCCACCCACCATAGTGACCAACAATCATTGAGTAGAACAGGAATGCTGCAGTGGTAGTGGAAGCTGGGCAGGCATGTACTCTGGGTGGCAGTCTGCGATGCAACTTGTTGCAATCACTTCAACATTGCTCCATTTCTCCCTGCCTCTCTTGCTCTCTCTCAAGTACACTGCTCATTGATGGGGGGGGTGGAGGCTCTGTCTCTGTACCCAGTCACCTGCATTAAATGTCTGTAATTAGCCCATTTATATTGCCTAACTGCTAATGGCTGCCTCTCTGGCAGGGGTCAACCATAACTTTTTTGCACTAGCTAGCCAGGCTAGTGAACCAGAGATTGCACTAGCCAACAGAAATTTGCAGTAGCCCACAGTCAGAATGGTTAACAATGATTTTGAAATGAAAGGCAAATAAAATCGCATTTGTCCTGTCAACAGTCTGGACATCTAGCAACTGATTTTGAAATTTGCCTTTAACTGCAAACTGCACATACACTATCTCAGCTTCTGTGACTGACGAGTCAGTGGTTCTGTCACTGATGACTAAAATGAACTTTTTCCCATAATTTTTTCTATAGTGCCATGTGTTCAACCTCGCTACATAGTGGATAAAGTTACTGAACTGATATCTAGCTCTTTCATATCATCAAGGCAGCACATCCACACAAAGTCTGTGAAAGGACGTCCTTTCTTAGCAACTGCATGGCATGTGCAAAACAGTTTATCCAGACAGTTAAGCGTTGCTTCATTCATGTTCATCAGCATTCCCTCTGCATTACTTGTCCTTGGAGTAGTAGTGCTGGCATCCTTTTCCTTGCCCTAGCATGAGCTTCACTAATATTATGGGACGAGACAGAGTCAAGCCGGAAGTTATCTGTACCAAAATGAAAATTATTGCCTGCCTTACCCAACTGTATTTCATGTTTGATACACAAATGGCTGAACATCAGATCTTTTGCACCATCATACCCCATCCAGTTATATTTTTCTAGCCAACATTGCTGGAACCGACGGCTTCACTTTGTCTTTTTGTACTCATGATCTTTTATTTGTTTGTCTTTGTCAGCATGCGTTCTATTAATGTCAGCTGGGTTACTGACTTCTTTAATATATTTCCACATTTTCAGATTTAAAATTAATGAAGTTGTGTCTTGAAAAGTGTGTATGTGTTTTTCTTCCCTTTTTCCTTCCATTTCCCACCCTGGTCACAGATCCCAGAAATGCTTTATTGCCCCAGTTCTATTAAAAAAATGTTCACCAAAAAAAAGTAAAGATAAATTCAGCAGCATCAACCCATACTTTTATTTATCTGTTTTTATTCTTTGGCAACCAGGTAACTCCCATTGGGCACAAGACCCATTTACAGGGGTGGTCCTGGAACACAGGGAGGTTAAGTGACTTGCTTAGGGTCACACAGTATGCAAGTGGAGGCTGTGGGAATTGAAGCCTAGATCTTCTGGATGTACAAAGTCCAGTCACAGCCTGTTGCTCTTTCTGTTAAACACTCTCCAGTTTTCCTTTCCATGACAGCCATGTATTCTGATATGCTTTGACCACCTTTTTGATAATTGAACTATCAGTACTTGCAGTATTTTCAATACTGCATTGTGTTCCTTTTACCTTATCAGCTACTGCTGTTGCTTTTCAAATGTTTACGACATCACATTCCACAATTTCAGACACACCATTCCATGCTATTTATTCCAATGGCCTGTAAAGGTGTAGCTAATATAATGGAATGTTCAGGTTGGTAGTATGAAAAAATGAGAGCAGCAGCTGCTGAGGACTTAGGAGAGAAATAATCAACACAGTGAGAAAGGCAATAAAAATGTGAAAACTAATTTGAAAAAAGTGGGTCTAAAACATATGCTGATATAGGAAAAACAAAAAGGAACCCATTATAGCACATAAAGGTGTAAAAACTGTTTCCTATCATGGCAGTAAATGACCATACTTAAAATTCAAAGTTGAAAAGATTAGGTTGATTTACTGCTAAAGGTCTTAATGGTCATACTTCACACCTCCTAGACAGACTGGTTTTACAAACAAAGGCATGTGACTAGTGCAGGGGTTCTCAAATGGTGAGGCCAGCCTCCCTTGGGAGGCCCCAACCTGTTCCAGGGGAGGCTCAAGCAAGCCTAAAGAAAAACTGTATTTAAATTTTGAGTTTTTTTATATTTTGTGTGAAGAGATGGAGCAAACTGAAAAAGGATAATAGTAGGTGAATTTTATATATTTTTTTTATTTACCAATAGGTGACAAGGGAAGGTGAATGAGCCAAGGCTCATTTCAGGTGTACCTGGGAAAGGGTAGGGAGTGAATACATTTCAAAAGGTAACTACAAAACAATCAAGAAACACACAATGAACAATAGTGCAAACAAATATGAACAATAAACTAATAATGAGTGGTGGTAATTGGTCAGTTTGTAGACTGATGGTAGAACAGCCCAAATACAAGGGTTGTGCATAGAAGTGCTAAGAGCAATAGCAGGAAGGAGCAAAGTAATCCCAGAGAAGTTGCTTAGGAGCAGGGAAGGAGGGGGAGAGGTAAAGTATGTAGGAAGGTTATTTCATGTAGAGAGGAAAAAGAGAAAGTAGACTGACCCATGAAGGTACTGCAACAAGGGGTAACAATGGTTCAAGAATGAAAATAGTGGAGCAAGTAGGCTGGCCTGTGGGGGTTACAATAAGCTTAATAATAATGTTTATTTTATTTATTTGTTATTCAGGTAACACCTTTGAGCATAGGAGCTCTTTTTCAAAGGTTCTACGTTAGTATAAGACAAAGAACTGAATGTGAGCCAAGTACTTAAAGGGGTTTCAATTTATTCATGGTGTACTGCGCAAAGTACAGTATGTTATTTTTCTTTGGGGAGGCCCAAGATTATTTCAGTTTTTGGGGGAGGCTCAAAATCTTTTCCATGGATTTGGGGAGGCTCACTGTGACAAAGTCTAAGAACTAGTGACATCAAAACTTATTTTGAACCTGGACATGCATGCAAAAGTGAATGATTTGATACAGTCAGTTTTAATACTATCTGAGCACTCAAAATGGCCCAAAAAACTGGACTACATTTAATCAATGTAAGGACCTTGAAAACTGGATTATCCGGTCTACAAATGGACAGGTGGCAACTCTAGCTGTGCTGCTCCTGGACACAGTCACAAATCTGCCTGCCACAAGTACTGAGCTAAACAACAAAAGGAAAAGGAGAAAGGATCTTTACCAGCAAAAAATAAAAGCAGTAGTTAGTGTAAAATGAAATAGTTTACATAGAAACATAGAAGTTGATGGCAGATAAGGACCGCAAGGCCCATCCAGTCTGCCCATTTCTTTTTCTACCTTATAAATGTGCCATCGGCCTTTGCTCTGTCAGTGGCCTATCTATTCATACTCATTTATATTGCTCCCTTATGCCTATCTCATGCCTGTTTGAAGCCCTGCACTGTATTCATAGCCACCATTTCTTGAGGTAGGCCACTCCATGCATCCACCACCCTTTCTGTGAAAAAGAATTTCTCACATTCCCCTTAATCGGCCCCTCTAATCTCATGCTGTGTCCTCTTGTCCTGCTATTTTTCTTATATTTAAACATGTTAGACTCTTTCACCTTGTTAATGCCCTTAATGTGTTTGAATGCCTCGATCATATCACCCTCTCTCCTCCTTTGCTCAAGGGTATACATATTGAGCTCTGTTAATCTGTCCTCACATGTCTTCTGATCCAGTCCCTGCACCATTTTGGTTGCCCTTCTCTGGACTGCCTCAATTTGGTTAATGTCCTTGTGAAGGTGTGGCCTCCAATACTGCACGCAGTACTCCAGATGGGGCCTAACCAGTGTCTTGTAAAGAGGATTATTATCTCCTCTTACGACTTGTGATACCTCTACTAATACACCCTAAACACCCCCTAGCCTTACCTACTGCTTTAGAGGTCTGCTTGGATGATTTCAGGTCATCAGTGATGATGATGCTCAAGTCTCTTTCTTCCTTTGTGACTGCTAGCAACTCCCCTCCCAGCCTATAGGTGGCTTCAGGGTTTCTCTTCCCTATGTGCATGATCTTGCACTTCTTTCCATTTAATCCCAGTTGCCACTCTTCTGACCATTTTGCTAGTTTATCCAGATCTCTTCTCATTCTGCCCACCCCATCTGGATCATCTACTCTGTTGCAGATCTTGGTGTCATCTGCAAACAGACAAGCACTTACCCTCTAGTCCATCTGCAAGGTCACTAATGAAGATGTTGAAGAGGACTGGCCTCAGGACTGATCCCTGAGGTACCCCACTGTGACTTGCATCTCTTCTGACTGTATACCATTTACCACCACTCTCTGTTTCTACCCGTCAACCAGTTTGCCACCCAGTTGACCAACTTCTGACCCACCCCAAGCCTACCCAGCTTATTTATCAATCTTCTCTGTGGAACAGTGTCAAAAGCTTTGCTGAAGTCAAGGTAGGCGACATCAACTGCTCCCCCTTGGTCCACCACACTGGTTACCCAGTCAAAGAAATCTATGAGATTAGTTTGCCAGGACCTTTCTTTTGTAAACCCATGCTGTCTTGGATCTTGTGCCCCTATGGATTCCAGGTGTTGCACTATCCTTTCCTTAAGGAGTGCCTCCATAATCTTGCTCACTACTGAGGTAGACTGACTGGTCTGTAGTTCTCTGCCTCCTCCCTGCTACCAGTCTTGTGGAGCAGGATCACATGAGCCCTTCTCCAGTCTTCTGGGACCTCTCCTGTGCTCAGAGACTCACTAAACAGTTCTGCTAATGGCTCTGCTAGTTCCACCTTTAGCTCCTTAAGTACCCGGGATGTATGCCATCAGGTCCCATTGCCTTATCCACCCTGAGCTTAGCATCTCTTGTAGGACCCTTTCTTTTGTGAAGGGAGTAGTACTCGCCTCCCTCCCCTCTGTGTCCATGGTGCTGAGCTGTGGGCCCTGCCCTACCTTCTCTTCAGTAAATACTGAGCAAAAGTATCTATTTAGGATAGATGCTTTTACATGGTCCTCCTCCTCACATGCTCTCTTTTCTCCATTAAGCTTAGCAATGCCCCCTCTGGACTTTCTCCTTTCACTAATGTATCTATAGAAAGTCTTGTCACCTTCTTTTACTGTTCGTGCTAGTGTTTCCTCAGTTTGGGACTTTGCCTGCCTTACTGCCATCCCTGCTTCCCTTAGGGCAATTTGGTATGCCGCCCTATCTTCATCCCGCTGTGTTCCCTTATATTTCCTGAAGGCCAGCCTTTTGGCTCTGACCTTTTCTGATACTGTATTTGAGAACCAAAGTGATTTCCTTCTTCTTTGCACTTCCTTATCTGTCTAACACAATGGGTTGTTGCTTGAAGTATTGCATCCTTAATGCTTGCCCACTTTGCCTGTACCCCTCACCTGTGTTTCTTTTTGCCAGGGCTAGCTTAACTCTGTTGGCCATCTTATCAAAGTCAGCTCCTCTGAAGTCCCATATTTTGCCTTGGAATGGGATGATTTAGATGTAATAGCCAAATTGAACCATACCATGTGATGGTCACCGGCCCCCAGGTGACCTTCTACCTGAGATCTGTGATCCCTTCCCTGTTAGTCAGTACTAGATCTAGGATAGCCCTGTCTCTTGTGGGTTGTTGTACCAGTTGTTTGAGGCCCTCCCCCTGCAGGGAATCCACTATGTGTCTAGTTCTGGCAGATGTTCCTACTGGTATTGATCAATCTGTATCCGTCATGTTGAAGTCTCCCATTATCAGAACCTCCCCTTTAGCTGTCATGTTTTGTATATCTTCTAACAGTAATGTGTCTATGTCCTCCCCCTGGTCTGGGGCCTGTAGACAACCCCAGTTCTTATGGCTGTCCCATTTTCTGTTTCCAGGGTGACCCACAGTTCTTCTGGCTTCTTATGTGTATTCTGAATTTCTGTAGCTTTGATATTTTCATTGACATACAGGGCCCTCCTCCCCTTTTGCACCTCGGTCTTTTTCTGAACAATACATAGCCAGGTACTGAAGTCTCCCAAGTGTGGTTACTGGTAAACCACGTCTCAATAATTGCTACTATGTCCAGTTTAGCCTCTGACATTATTGCCTGCAGGTCTGGGATCTTATTTCCCAGGCTGTGAGCATTTGTGTACATGGTTTTCCATTGGCTAGATTTCGGCCAAATGTATTACATACAGACATCTATTTTTTTTCATTTCACTAATGCTAAGGCAACACATAGTTAAACCTCCATGAAAAGGACCTGGCTTTAAATTAAATGACAGTTATATTTATGCATTTGTTTGTTTAGTTATTTGAAAACCGGGTTGAGAATGTAACTGCAGCATTCCACAGGAGGAACTGCACTAGCCCAGCTGGGCAAGTAATGGAGATTCTGCAGTAGTCCGCAGCAATCTGCACTAGTTCCCGGGCTAGTAAATGAATGTTAAGGTTGACCCCTGCTCTCTGGTGTCTCTCCCTGCCCACTTAACAAGTCACATTGTGTGATGATGCTTCTGGGATTTGGGGGACCACAGCTGCAGAAGGATTGGGATATGCCTGACTGAGAATGTTTGTGAATCACAGATACCATTTCTTGATAATGGGTTGCTGCTGTTGGATGTGTGCTGATGCCACAACAGCACTTTACAGAACTGACTGAACAGTGCCCAATATGCCCGGTAACTGTGCTACAGGTTATTCTCACTTAGGCACTGCTCAGCATGGCTGCCTTTCACTTTATGATTCCATAGTGAATAACTAGTGCTGTACTGCCTCAGGATACTGCTTCAGGGAGCATCACCCTGAATGCATATACAGGCATTTAATGCATGGTCAGCCGATGGTGTTTTACTTATTGCATTACTCCGTGCTTTTTGCCCTTGTTATAATGACAGATAGTCAATATTTAGTGCTAGAAAGCAGCATATAGAAAACAAATGACATTTACCACAAATGCAAAGCATTTCACACCAGTGTGTATGTGAGAGAAAGAGAGGGTTTTGTTTTCTATAATCTGCATGGCAGTCACGATAGTGCTACTGACATAAAGTGTTGGTTACCTGAGAGAAGTGAAAGAATTTATCCAACTTCAGAATTTCAGGAACAATAAAATGTTGAGACTATTATTTATTTCTACTACCCCCTTCAAATTCACACACTAGTCTGCACAAGGACATCATTACGTAAACACCCCCTTAGTTCACAAGCATTGTTCTGCACCAGGACATAATCATTGGAATTTAATAAAATATGTAAAAATATGCTATTACTAAGTAGTAATCTCATTATTTTTGCTGCTTAAAATAAAAGCTCAGACTACAGCACATACAGTAGATAAATTCAGATTACATACAATGGAGGATCAATATGTAAAAGACTATGTTTTATTGAATTCTCAAATATAGTACTGTGTTATTAATTGTAAACCATAATAACTGACAGAATTGTTATTGTAGTTCTCTTTATTCTTGAATCTAATTTCACCCATTAGTAAAGAACATCATGTAAGCACTGATCCATCCAAGATGGCAAACACATTTTATCAGCTCCCAAACAGATAAAACCTTTACCTTTCTTTTATATAATGAAAATATAGAATCTGACTCTTAAAATAAATTGAAGCAGATGCAGATTGCGCAGTTATGAGCAGCTATATCTGTCACACTAGATGTAAAAACGTAAGATAAGCATCTGTCAGTGAAAAGACATGAATGAAAATGGCTCATGTTGACAGTCAAAAAGGTGCCAATGCACAATCCTTTACACCACTGAAAATCTTACTCTTGCTCACTTTGACCCAATTGTCATCCTAAACCACCACGACGACAGGACACATCTACACTACATACTATATGACATATACACAGTAAAATAAAACAATTTTGTTTAAATGGATTACATAGTATATGTAGAAATGAATAGAAATTTTGTATATAATAGTCTTGTTCATGAGAAGCAAAGTAAGACGTGAAGCTCATTTCATGTTCATTTTCAGGGTCAGTCACAGTAGGCTCAAGAGGCATTGTAGATGAGCTTCAGAATAGGTTTAAATTCTTCCAGAGATATGAAGTACAGCAGTCCCTTGTTTAATGATATGAGCATTCATGGGTTCTGCACCAAGCGAGCTGAGCTGTACCTCAAAGTTCCTAGTTTGTTAATGCCCCTTCTGATGCTTCAACTGGGTTTGAGGCTATGATAGATGCTATGACTGCACTTGCAACCAGCAGTGCCAAACTCAATAAGAAATCAGTGCAGAAAAATGTAGGGGAGCAGCACCTGCTCAGGAAAAATCGGATGCTGAATAGCATTCATTAAACACACAGTTCAATATCAAGAGTATCTTTTGAACTGTGTGTCCTGTGAATACTATTCAGGTGGGTTACTAAGATTCTTATGAATGCAAACATTGTCAACAAAATCAGGCCCAAAGACAGGTGGAACAAATGGTTCTGCATCAAGATTTAATTCTCCATTTGCTGGGATGTTATCTTCAGTTTCCCTTAGGGCTGACTGATCAAACCCAATGTCTTGTGTATCTGCACAAGCTTAGGTACCGCAGGGTAAAATAACTGGTCTTCTTTAAATGAACTGTGATCACTGACATCAGGGGTCTAGCACAGTGAAAAGAATCCTCTCCGAGTGATTGTGTGATTGAATGTTGGAAAAACTTTGTTGTTTTGGTAGCCTTGAGGGGTTTCAAATCAGCGGAGTACCAGCTTGTGCAAAACCTGAGAAAAAGGAAGATGTTTCAAAAATTTCTGAATAAGTTAACAGGGTGTGGAAGATGTGCAAGACATTTGCTGATTATGTAACTATAATACTAGCACTACAAATTAACATATTCTGGAAGAAAAAGCCAGTGACAAGGGAAAAGTCTGTGAAT
This sequence comes from Neoceratodus forsteri, assembly GCA_016271365.2. Lineage (NCBI taxonomy): Eukaryota > Metazoa > Chordata > Ceratodontiformes > Ceratodontidae > Neoceratodus > Neoceratodus forsteri. Next base: position 98,721,579 of record CM028130.1, read on the forward strand.
TTTAAAGTGCTTGGTGTCCATACTGGATTTTCTACTGTGGTTCCATTTGTGATTTTACTTAACTTCCTCTATTTCTACCTACTTCAGTCTGCTGTACATATAAGGACACAGTGGGTTTGGAATAAAAGAGGGTGAGACTGCTTTTTATAATCAGAGGCCCAGATATTCAAACTGCACCCAAAAAGTGCGCAACAGCAGGAGCAAGCGCAAGTCCACTGCGCCCATGTGCAGGAAGCGCGATATTCAAAAACTGCGCAGGCCAAGATGCGTCTACGGCACACAACTGAATATTGCACCACCTGCACCATACTGCAACCAGGGATGTGCAGTTGCACATATCTGATGTGCCATAGCGCAACAAGGGATGCTCAGTGGAGCAGTCCAGATGCGCCACAGTGCAACCAGGGACACCCTGTGGAGCAGGGCAGCAATGCAACAGCACAACCAGGGATGCAGGGTTCCACCACCCATGCCACAGATGGGCAGAGGAGCACACAGCAGAACAGACATCGTCCCCACACCCCATGCACTGCACAACTGGGGAGAGCTGGAAAACCACTGGCCCATGGATACCAGCAACCAACCCAAATCCGGGACATGGTGCCCCAGCACACCCCCTGGCAAGCTGTGACTGGCACACAAGGAGGGTTGATCACCCCGTGCCACACCATCCCACCAATGCAGAGCACACCCTGCACCACAATCACGATACACCCTTCCCAGGAGTAGTGCCCAACAGTGCAGGACACACCATGCATGCCACCACCCCCACCGTGACAATGCAACCCTGTGCACCACGGAGCCATGCAAGGCAGCCCCACCATGTGCACCTTGCTGCGGCAGCAGCAGACAGCAATGAAACAACAGCATACACAGTGCCACCCTGCACGCCCCCGAGGTACAGCTGAGAGACCGACCATGCATCACCACATAAGGTACCTTCACATGCGACAGGGCATGCCCTGGACCCCACCACCAGCAGTACAGCACACTGTACACCCTCCCAAGGACACATCCCATCCCAGCACTGGCCAGAACAGCCAGCACAGACACACACAGTGTTGCATGGAAGCATGCGCTACACAGGATGCCACACAGTGCATGGACAAACACCCACCCATACCCAAGGGCACACCAACACAGGGACACAGTAGCAGGTCAACAAGCCACTGGCATGTGGCCACGGCTCGCCGTGTACACACAGCCAGCACCCTACATGGCACAGGTGCTAGCCACCTCCTGCGCAGGCACCATGAAGCTGTATGCCACCAGCATGCTGCTGGAGCACAAGTGACAGACACTGGAGCACATCCCCTGCAACAGACACAAGTGACAGCATGGAGAGGGGACAACAACAGCAGAGGCCACAGTGCCACTGGAGGCAGACGTGCACCATACTGGTGAAGGCAGGCAACCTGGCATTGTGCCGGGTACAGTTGTTATCCAGCATGGACAGCCACTGCTGACATGCCAGCAGACCGTGCATATCACAGACATGCAAGGGTGTCAGCTGTACAGGCCATGGACGGTCTGCACACAGGCATCCAGTGCACAGAAAACAACACACAAACCACAGACAGTGACTGATCCCCCTGCCCACACCATAGGTGGTTCCCTTCTGGACACACACACACGCCCATGCGTGCACCACCCCTGACGCCATGCACACCACTGCAGATGAGCACCTGTAGCCCACTGCAAATCAGAGACCACCACAGTTGTCATAACAAAACAAATGTATTTAAAACAGGTAATAAAAAACTATATACAAGTATGTACAATGGGGGCAAGGGCCACATACCAGGTGGGGGCAGGTAAGGGGCAGGGGTGAACATATGGGAGAGGAAGAAGGGGTGTGAGGGTGTGTCCAGGGGGAAGGTGTAATTAGGGGCATGGATGGGCTAGCGTCTGCCCCGGTCGTCCTCTATGTGGCGCCGATGTCTCCTCCGCCTCCTCACCTCATGGTGGTCCATGCATTGGAGGAGCTCCAGAGTTGCCCTCGCCACTTGTAGCAGCTCCTGCAGTCCCCGTTCCATTGCCTGGAGTCGCCATCCACCTAGGACGAGGGAGCAGAGTCAATAAGTGTGATTGTCCAGCCCCCTGCAGCCCACCCATTGTGCATGGCATATAGCCATGTGCCACGCCCCTGTGATGGTGTGTGACCACCCACAGTGACCGTGTCCACAAGATCTGCCTACCCAGGCAGCCACAGCCATGCAGATCTCTGCACACACCCACCGCCCATGTCCTGCACAGCACCACCGTGGCCGCACAGTGACTTGGCTATGCGGTGTGAAGGCAGTGGCACAGCCATGTGCCTGGTGCATGCATGGACCACCATTGACGCACTCCCAGACATGCAGTGCCACTGGACAGTGCTGACTGTAACAAGTTGTGTGCATGGCAGTGGTGTCAATGGATGGTGGCCATGCCCCGCTGCCCGCCCAGTTATACAGCATGCAATAGTAATCATGGATGTAAGGCACTCACCATCATCAGGCTGGTCCCTGCACCTCTGCAGACCTTCAGCCTCCCGGCCTGCTGGTCCTCCAGGCAGTGCCTCCTCTCCCTCACCAGCCTGCACTCTTCTAGGCCTAAGGTGCAAACATGGAGAGAGGAACATCAGTACAATCTGAAGTCCCCCTGCTCCCAAGTGTGTGCAATCCCACACGGCCATACCCATCCACCCCCCACCCCGATACCACCACCATGGCCAACACTGGACGGCCTCTCATGTGCCGGACAGATGCAACCATGATACCCGTATGGACGATAACAATGTATGGATGGGGCATCTACCTGGCCATGGCACCGTGCCCCTCCTGGCACATGCCCACAGGTGGGAAAGCAGGTCCGGGTCCCTGCACCTGAGGTCCCCATACCTGTGGTGACACTGCTCAGGCATGCGCCCGATTCCAGTGGCCTTCTCCAGCGATCAGCCCCTCCTGCCAAACTGCACTCCTGGCCCTGTTCAGGGTGCATCACTACAGAGCCCCAGCATGGGGCTCTACAATGGCCACCAGATTTGCTAGCTCCACCTGGCTCCACATAACTGCCCTTCTACGTGCCATCTCATCAGATAGTTGGATTCAAAATGGCGCTCAGAAGCGTGGTCCCACCACGTGCAGATGCTGCATGGTACAGTGCTGCCATTCCCTAGCGTGCTGTCACCGAACAGTGCGATAGTGGTGCACCCATGCCTGACGCATGGCGCCTAGGGGGCTAAGGTCAGGCACAGGGTCAAGGGTCTCTCGTGCAAGGACAACAACAGTGCGACTGGAACCCAATGCATGTAGCATGATTGGGTGCCTGTGTGCCACCTCCTGTAGTGGCCTACAGTGCTGTGGCCCCAGTGTGCCTACGGTGCCCCAGTGCCACAGCGCCATATATGTGAACAGTGCAGTAGCGCCACTGGCACAATGGTGGCTGTGCCCTGCATTGCCTCCCATGCACAGCACATCAGCAGCAGCAGGCGCCTGTGTCATCACCCCGGGCATGCGCAGTTAGGTGTGTACTGCGCATGTCACAGAACTGCGCCCTTGGCTCAGCACGTTCAACACAATTGTGCAAAGAGCAACAGCGATATTCAGCCAGCATATGCAAATCAGCTAATCAGCCATTTAATGGTGCAGACACTGCATTTGCATCCACTTAAAATGCACCTCACCTCATTTGCATGTGTTGCGCTATAAACTGCAACATTGGCTGCACTGGCCATAGTCAGTTACTGCAGTCTATTGTGGTGAGTTGCATGCTGTTTGGGAGTGTGGACTGTGGTGTTTGGGACATGCATGGGACTGCACAGTCACAGGTAACACCTGTCATTCTCACAGGAGGAATAATGATCGATCGTGAGGTGGAGGAAGAGGAACAGAGACGTGGGAGGAAGAGGAGGCCTAACTTTACCAAGGCAGAAACAGATGCCCTGTTTGAGGCCTACTTCAACCAGGAGCCGCTGCTCAGCGGACGTCAGGGAACACCACAGGCCCATGCTGCTGCATGGGAAGAGGTGGTGCGTGCCGTCAACATGACTGGCAGCCACCAGCAGTCCGTGCAGGAGTGCAAAAAGAAGATGGGCATGGACAGGCGGAGGATTAAGGAGAAGGTGGCTGCCATAGAAACATAGACTTTGATGGCAGATAAGGACCGCTTGGCCCATCTAGTCTGCCCATTTCCCTACCTACAGGATAGGCCGCAGATCCTAGTTAACCAACAGCCTATCTCTTCCTACCCCCACAAGAATAGCCTTATGTCTGTCCCATGCATTCTTGAATTCTCCCACAGTTTTAGACCCCACAACCTCCTCAGGAAGGCTGTTCCATGCATCCACTACCCTCTCTGTGAAATAATACTTCCTCACATTGCCCCTGAACCGCCCCTCTATCTTTAAATTGTGTCCCTTGTTCTTGCACGTCTCTTTTTCTGAAAGATGCTACCCTCTTGGACTTTGTTGATTCCACTGAGGTACTTAAAAGTTTCTATCATGTCCCCCCTCTCCCTTCTTTCCTCAAGGGTATACATGTTAAGCTCCTTTAGTCTCTCCTCAAACGGCTTCTCTTGCAGACCCTGCACCATTTTAGTTGCCCTCCTCTGGACTGCCTCTATCCTGTCTATGTCCTTGCAGAGATGGGGTCTCCAGAACTGGACGCAGTACTCCAGATGGGGTCTCACCAACTGTCTGTACAGAGGGATAACAACTTCCTGTTTTCTACTGCTAGTGCCTCTCCCTATGCATCCCAGTATACCCCCAGCCCTCCCTACTGCCTTCTCACATTGCTTGCTAACCTTAAGGTCATCTGATATGATTACCCCAGCTCCCTTTCCTTTTTTGTTGTTGTTACTACTTCTCCCCTCATCGTGTATTCTTGCCCTGGGTTCTTGTTTCCCAGGTGCATTATTTTGCCCTTTTTTGCATTGAATCCTAGCTGCCATACTTCTGACCATTCCTCCAACCTTGCCAAGTCTCTTATCCTTTCTACGCCTCCTTGTGTATCAACCCTGTTGCAGAACTTTATGTCATCTGTAAAGAGGCATACTTTTCCTTCCAGTCCTTCTGCAATGTGACTTATGAAGACATTAAAAAGGACTGGACCCAATACTGAACCCTGTGGTACCCCACTAGTAACCCCTTTTTCTTCAGAGTGGACTCCATTTACAATTACCTTCTGTGTCCTGTTGTTCCACCAATATTTTACCCAGGCTACCACCCTGGGACCCACTCCCAGGCTGGTTAATTTGACTATTAATCTTTTGTGTGGGACTGTATAAAATGCCTTGCTAAAGTCTAGGTAGGCCATGTCCACAGCACCTCCCTGGTCTACTACTTTGGTCACCCAGTCAAAGAAATCTATTAGATTCATCTGACATGACCTTCCCACTGTGAACCCATGCTGCCGTGGGTCCTCTGCCCCACTGGCCTCTAGGTACTCAACTATTCTTTCCTTCAGAAGTGACTCCATCACTTTCCCTACCACAGAGGTCAGACTAAAAGGTCTGTGGTTTCCTACCTCTGTCTTGGTCCCATTTTTGTGAAGGGGAATCACATCCGCCTTCCTCCAGTCCTTGGGTACCACACCATCCTCCCATGATTTATTAAAAAGAGTAGCCAGTGGTTTCACTAGTTCCCCCCTTAATTCTTTTAGAATTCTGGGGTGAATTCCATCAGGACCCATTGCTTTGTCCACCTTCAGTTTTAGGAGTTGTTGCAGAACCCTTTCTTCTGTGAAAGGACTGGGATCGACCCCCCTATCAAGAGTGCTTCTGTTAATTGGATTAGGCACTTCCCCCTTCTCTTTTGTGAATACTGTCAGAAATATTCGTTCAATATCCCTGCTTTTTCACTGTACCCCTCTGCCCACCCACCGTTCATTCTATTCAGCCTCACTATACCTCCCTTTGTCTTTCTATGCTCGCTGATATACCTATAAAAGGTTTTATCCCCCTTCTTAACCGAGTTGGTGATCTTTTCCTCAGTTTGGGCCTTTGCTATTCTGACTTCCCTCCCTGCTTCCTTCTGCCTTAACTGGTACAGCTCTCTGTCCTGCTCCTTCTGTGTTTCCTTATACTTCCGGAATGCTATCTTTTTCTTCCTGACTTTCACAGCCACCTCTTTTGAGAACCATAGTGGCTTTTTCTTTCCTTTTGATTTCTTTATTTGCTTCACACAAAGGCTTGTTGCCTCTGTCATGGCAGTTTTGATGATTCCCCATTGTTGCTCCACACCTCCTTCTAGCCTGTTTGCTAGTGCTTTTCTGAGGCACTCTCACATCTTGCCAAAGTCAGCCCTCCTAAAGTCCAGTACCCTCACTTTTGTATGGCTTGACTCTGTAGCTGAGTTTAACATGAACCACACTGTTTGATAGTCACTTGTTCCCAGATGGCAACCCACTTCTAGATCTGAGATCCTTTCACTACCCCCGTTTGAGAGTACAAGGTCTAAGATTGCTCCCTCATGAGTGGGTTCCGAAACTAGCTGTCTGAGGCCTGCCACCTGTAGGGCATCAACAATGGCCCTGCTCTTGGATGTGGCTGCAGCAAATGTGCTCCAGTTAACATCTGGCATATTCATGTCTCCCATCAACAATATCTCCACTTTCTTTGCCATTCTAAGAATGCCTTCTATCATATCCTTGTCCATTCCCTCCCCCTGACATGGGGGTCTGTACACAACCCCTGTGCAGATTGTGGTGCCCTTTCCAGTCTCCAAGGTGACCCACAGTGCCTCCTCTCCTCCCTGTTTACTCTTTTGTTCAGTTGCTTTATCCCTTCCTTTACATAGAGAGCTACTCCTCCCCCTCTTCTCTCCTGCCTGTCTCTCTTGTAGGTTATGTACCCTGGTATGTTAACATCCCAGTCATGGTTCTCTGTGTACCATGTTTCTGTGACTGCTACGATATCCAGGCATCCCTCTTCCATCAAGGCCACCAGCTCAGGGAGCTTGTTGCCCAGACTACGGGCATTGGTACTCATTACTCTCCATTTCCTGATGGCCTTACTCCTTTTTGCCCCATCCCTGTCCTTCTTGCCTTTGTCACTTTCTCCATTTACGCCTGCCCTTCTCCCTATCGACATCTCTATGTTGGTGTTTACCGTATTTACTACCGTGATTTTTGGGGGAGACTAGGGTGTCCCTGCTCCTTTCCAGTGCCTCCCCCTTGGCTAGTTTAAATGTTTGCTAATGAAGCATTTAAACCTATCACCTAGGGTCCTGGTTCCTCTCCTGGACAGATGCAGCCCATCATGCTAGTATTGGCTTGCATCACTCCAGGTGGACCCCCAGTCCCCAATGAAGCTAAATCCATGAGCTCCACACTAGTTTTTCAACCACAGATTGAATCCCATGGTGTAGAACACCCTAGCTTCTCCTACGCCATAGATGGGCAGCACCTCCGAGAAGGTTGCTGTGCGTGCTACTTGTCTAAGGCCTCTCCCCAATTCCACAAACTCTTCCTGCACTTCTCTAATCCCTTTCTAAGCTAGGTCATTTGTCCCTAGGTGGTCAATGACATCCAGCTCCCTCCTCTGTGCAGCTGCTCCAGCAATCCTGAGGATTCGCTCCCTCTCCCTCCAAGCCATGGCACCAGGCAGCCACCTTACCTCCCTCTCCCCTTCCTCACCCAGTTTTACCTTCCTAACAATGGGTCCCCACCAGGGTTGTTTCCTTCCCTCAGGGGTCCCTGCCACCCTCCTGTGGGTCTCCTTTGTGGAGGTTCCCAGCATCCTCCTTGGTCTCCACTGCAGGTGCCTCCATAGAGGAACCACACTTTGCCAGAATGGCATAGGAATTGTGAAGAGGTACAACTGGAGGGATGCACCTCTGTTCCACCACCCTCACCCTCCCTGAGCCCACTGTGGTCCAACTGCTCCTCTTTCTTAGCTACTTCTGAGGCAACGGCAGTGGCACTGGTGGTCCCTGGATGGAAGAGGAGGTCCCACAAATCCTAGCAAACTCAGCCTGGAGATTAGCAACCTCCTCCCTCAGCCCAGAGAGGTGCCTGCAGATGGGACAGCACTGCATCCTCCAGAATGTCTCCCGGAAGACTTCTGCTCCACAGCCACTGCACTGCACCACTCCCATCATGTCTTTTTTCTGGCCCCTTAACTGTTTGCAATCCTTACTCTTTCCTCTGTTTTTTTCTCTCTCTCCTTACTTTCTGCCTGTGTGCCTTTAAGCTCCTGATTGTCCTGTTCTGAGACAAGAATATCCTATATTTCTCAGTAGACCCCTTACTTGCTCAGAGGCAGACCTCCAGCAGCTAGCGGGGCTGAGAGCTACTCTTGCCCTTCTAGAATGGTGGGTCTTTGGTGGCTCTGTGATGGCTCACTTCCTGCTCCAAATCAAGGAAGTTCCTGTTGTCAGTCAAATCCTGTGCCTATATAGTAGAACTAGATTTGGGTGGGAAACAGGGCAATATAGTCCAGTAGAGAAGTCCAGTCACACAGCAGTCCTTCCTCCTGGTGTCTTCTGCCAAGCTAGTAGCAGAATCTTTCTAAGGCAGTCTTTAAATGTAGCTTCCTTCTAGCTAAGCCTCCCCCTACTTACTAGATCTTTCTACAAGTAATTTAAACCTCACAGCTATCAAGTCCTTTCAATCACCTGAGATTTACACCTAGATAACTGTTCAGATAACCATTCAGTTCAGTTAACTCAGACAAACACACACTTTTTTTTTGTTTTGTTTGTTAGTTTTTTTTACCCTAAATTAAAGGGCCAAGTACAAGAGTTCTACTTCTTTAGTCCTAGTAGAGAAGTCTAGTCACACAGCAGTCCTTCCTCCTGGTGTCTTCTGCCAAGCTATTAGCAGAATCATCATGAGGGACAGCATGCCAATCAGGCAGATGCCATCAGGGCAGCACGGTCTGCGACCAGTGGGGGACAGCCGGAGGTGCAACGCCTGACTGCACAAGAAGAGCGGGTTGCTGGCAGCATGCAGCATTGTGCCATCGAGTGTGTTCCGGGTGGTGGATTCCAGATGGGTGGTAGCCCATCACTGCATGGTAGGTCCTGGTCTGTTAATGGGGGGGGGACAGTGTAGGTCACATACATTAATGCTACTGTTTTTCCCTTACAGCTCCTGAGCATCTACATGGGTCAGCGGTGGTGGGCTTCTCCATTGAGGGCGTTAGCATGGAGATAGAGGAGGGCCCCTCCACCTCCACAGGTATACGAGGGTCAGGGTGACAGTGGACCCACCTGGACATCTGGACTGATGTTGGTGGAGCAAGTGAGGAGGAGGCCCTGCCCATGTCCCAGCGTCCATGGATGCCAGCATTCTGAGACTCGGGCTGGTGTTGGATCCGTCACTGATGATGATGGAGCTAACGTCATGGGCAGTGATACGTGTGGGCCACAGGATGGCCACACAGCAGGTGACATCATGGGCATGGCCATGGGTGGTGCCACCGTTGGAGACCTGCTGACATCACTGTCCCAGACTGTACCTGTCTGCACCAGTGGGGCAGCACTGGTGTGTGTCTAGGACAGTGGGGCTGTTGCAGCCACTGCAGTGGCACCGTTGAGCCCTGGAGAGTGGCAGCCGGAGGGGCAGTATCAGCAGTCGGCCAATGGCCATGGGGGTACAGTGTCAATGGGCGGGGTCAGTGCACTGCCTGTGGACATGCCCAGGCCTGGCTCTGGTGTGCAGTGCCCACCCTCAAGGGGTGCTGACCATCAGGGCTGTGAACACCATGAGGGACAGCATGCCGATCAGGCAGATGACCTCTTAAATGAGCACACCCACATACTCCAAGCATCAGTCAATCAGCAGGTGCGGCTTGTGACAGCAGTGGATGCACTCAGTGCGGCTCTGTGCCAGGCAGGGGAGCAGCGCAGCAGAGACATTGCTCTGCCCTGGCAGGGATGGACTGTTGCGGGAGGATGACCGCTGCCATTGACAGGCAGACACAGGCAATCACAGCTGTCATGGCCACAATGGGCACACAGTTATTTGCCCATGCATCGCAGACACTGTGCAGTGCAATGTCCACCCCCATTCCTGGTGTAGTCACAACCTCTTGTTGACACCAGGTTCAGCTGTGGGTATCCCGAGCATGCCTGGCACAGGCATGTTCAGTGTGCTGCAGATCCCTGCACGAGCACGGTCCGTTCACGCTGTGGAACTCCTGGGGACCGCGTGCCACCCCATGAGACCATTGGTCAGCCTGTCACTGCTGGCGGTTCTCAGCAGGGCCACCCATGCATCCGTGGCGGCCGTGGCACTGTGGCATGTGACTGACCTGTCTCCCAGCACGGCTACTGTCTGATGCTGCCCTGTGTGCATTGTGTTGTTCAGTGTGCAATGCACGGGTGGGGTACCCGGCCCTGCACGCACACACACATTCCATCTGCACACCCTCCCGGCTGCTGTAGGCTGTGGCGTGTGCATGATCAATCAATCAATCTATCAAGTCTTTATTTAACCAGGTGTTCATCATTGAGCAGAAGCTCATTTGAAAGATGGACCTGGGTGGAGCATGAACAATTGTATATACAGGTCAACACAGGTATTTACAAGGCAATACAGATAATACTCTTTACAGAGAGGAAGAAAAAGAAGTTCATATGTACATAGAATTATACAGATATTGTACAGATTACGTGGTATTTACATTACATACATAGAAGTGTCTATAGGAAGATAAAGCAGGTTATCTAAGGTTGCAGGAGGAAGTAACGGAAGAAAAAAAAATTAAAATAAAAATAATCACCAGGTAGAGGTGAAGGTAGGGGGGAAGGGAGGGAAGTAGGGGAAGAAAGGCTAGGAGGGCACGGTGCACAGAAAGGAGTTGGTAAAACAGGATGTAGAGAAGGTGGATGGAGAAAAGGAGTATGTGTGAGCCCCGGAATTGAATGCTATAAAGTACGGGGCATGGTAGGATGTCACAACCCAGAGTAGTGAGCTCCTATCCGAGGTTGGGAAAGGAAGAATAAGGGGATGGACGGGCCTAGTGTTGATAAGACAGGGGGATAAGAGGGAGAACAATTAGGCTGGTGGAGGGAGCAAGCTGGGGGTCAGTACTTAAAATTGGGTCTAGGCGTGTAAGAGTATATACCAGTGAGACACCGGTACTGGGTCTGAGTGGGTGAAGCAGTTACATACTTCTCTGATTGTTTGGAAATAAAGCATCTTGAAGGCATTTATCAATTAGAGTGCTTAATTTGAGGTTTTTGTAGATCAGTTCCATAAGGTAGGTAGCACAGTTTATGGTGGTTGCCCCAAGAAGTGGGATTTTGCTTTTGGCATTTTTAAGTGTAATAGCTGAGTAACTTCTTAACGTGTATTTCTCAATTATACTCAGGGGAAGACAGCAGGAGATATAGTAAGGCAGCTTATTAGAGATGGCTCTATAGGTCCAGAGAGTGGCATTTCTGTGGCACCTGAACTTTAGTGATGTCCACCCCACTGCCGCATATAGGGTGCAGTGATGCGTGTCGAAGGGGAGTCCTGTTATAAACCTCAGTGCTCGATGGTAGAGTGTGTCCAGTTTAGCCATGTAAGAGTTAGGGCATTGGCTGTAGAGAAATCAGCGTAATCAACCAATGATAGGAAAAATGGATTGGACCAGTTGTTTCTTGTCATCTCTGGTGAGAATTGGTTGATTCTAAAAACAGTCCAAGCCTTTGCCGAGTCATTTAGCAAGTCCTCGACATGTTCAATGAAGGAGAGTCTTTGGTCTAGCCAAACTCTCAGATACTTGAATTTTGTAACAAATTCTAGTTTTTCACCTAGAACTGTGGTAATTTAGGAACTGTCCCACTGGACACAGGGTTAGCTATGCGGATTAAAGGAGGGACCATCGCTTTAGTTTTTGGCATTAGGGAGTAGCTTTTTTGGAGGAGTTGGCTTTGAAAAAGGTTGAATTCTGACTGTGGTCATTGCAGGCAGCTTCAGGTGTTGGGCAACTCACGTGAGAGAACTGTATCATCTGCAAACAGATGGATGTTGGCTTTTTATACAGTAATTGATGTTATTAATGTAGATTGCAAAAGTAAGGGCCCTAATATAGAACCTTGAGGTACCCCTCTTTGCAGAGTTTTTAAGGGGGACAGGCCTCCTTCGGCTTTAACTTGTTGAAGGCACCCTGTAAGATAGTCAGTAAACCAACACAGAGAGGAGGGGTCCACACCTATGGTTTGAAGGGAGGAGAGGAGCAGACTATGGTCGACGGTGTCAAAAGCCTTGCTTAGATCAAGGAAAACAGCACAAATAAAGTTATTGCTCTCAAGACTTCGCTGCCAGTCGTTAGTAACTTTGGCGAGGGCTGAGATAGTGCTATGTTTAGCTCTGAATCCAGACTGCATAGGATTTAGCAGTTCCCTAGACTCAAGGTGAGTCCTCAGCTGTGCATTTACAATTTTCTCTAGGAGCTTGGACAGGACCTGAAGGAGAGAAATTGGCCTGTAGTTACTGAGATCGCCAGGGTCACCTGATTTGAACAGTGGTATGACATGTGCTGTCTTCCATATAGGTGGTAAGGTGCCCTGAGACAGGGATAAGTTAAAAAGGTAGGTGACGGGTATTGCTAGTACGTGGTAGGCAATTTTTAGGAAGTAAGGGTCAAGGGTGTCGGCCCCAGCACTTTTTCTAGTATCCAACTGAAGCAAGAGGTCCTCTACCTCTTTCAGTGGGGCAGGTTGAAGCAAGAAAGGCGGAAGCTATCGGAGTTTCAGGCAGTTGGCTGGCAGTTTGGGAGTGAAGTATGTTTGCAGGGAGTTATCAAATGCCATACCCAGTAGCAAAGTGGTTATTGAATGCATCAAGTATATCCATCTTTTCGGTTATAGTCAAGTTGCCAGAGGTAATCTTGGTCGGGAGTGAATTTCTGGGAGTGGCTCTAGCAGATCATTGATTGTGTTCTAGAGCTTGATTGGACTCTTTGTGGCAGAGTCGAGTTCGATTTGAAAGAGGGTGGCCTTGATTCTCTGATTGTTTTGGTACATAAATTGTTCAGTCTGCGCACTTTTTCCAGAGCTTATCTCTTTCTAGAAGCAAGGACTTGATCTGAGGGTGAACCGTTTACAGGTTTTTAGTCCTAGTTCGAACTTTTAATCAGGGGAGCATACTTATTAAGGGCCCTTGATAGAAAGTTGTGGAAGATATTGTAAGCTGACGTGAATCGCTTTTGGCCAGATAGAAATCTTGCCACTGAGGGGAGTACTTAAGCTCATTTAGGTAGGCATGTTCATTGAAGTTGCACCTGGATCTCTTACATAGATACATAGATACATAGACAGTGTCGGCAGATAAGGGCATATGGCCCACCCAGTCTGCCCATTTGAGCTTGGAAGTTCAGTTTATGTTTTCCTAGAAGTCTGTTGCCCCTTACCCCTGACCTCCAGAATTCCTTTATGTCTTGCCCATGCATTCTTAAATCCCATGATTGTTTCAGACCCCACCACTTCCTCTGGCAGGGTATTCCACTTGTCCACCACCCGTTCTGTGAAGAAATTCTTCCTCATGTTTCCTCTGAATCGTCCTCCCTCCAACTTCATCCCATGCCCTCTAGTCCTGGAACATCTTTTTCACTTAAAAATAGTGTATTCCTGCACCCTGTTCCTCCCTGTAAGATACTTGTATGTCTCTATCATATCCTCTCTCCCTCCTCTCCTCCAGGGAGTACATGATTCGTTCCTTCAACCTGTCTTCATAGGACCTTGTGATGCAATCCATGCACCACCTTTGTTGCCCTCCTCTGAACCTTCTCTACCCTGTCTATGTCCTTATGTAGGTATGGTCTCCAGAACTGTACACTGTACTCCAGGTGGAGCCTCACTAGTGTCTTGTATAGTGGAATTATGACCTCCCTTTTCCTGCTGGTGATGCCCCTGCCTATGCATCCCAGCATCCTATTTGCTTTATCTGCTGCCTTGTCACACTGTTTCCCTACCTTGAGGTCATCAGAGATGATAATCCCAAGATCCCTTTCCTGCTTGGTGCATGCTATATCCTCACCCCCAACTGATATATTGTGCCAGGGTTTTTGTGCCCTATATGCATTATCTTGCACTTCCTTGCATTGAATTTCAACTGCCAACCCCTGACCATTCTTCAAGTTTCTGCAGGTCCTTTCTCATTCTGTCTACACCCTCTGGTGTGTCTACTCTGTTACAGAGCTTTGTGTCATCAGCGAACAGTGAAATTCTGCCTTCTAGGTCCTGCGCAATGTCACTGATGAAGATGTTGAATAGGACCGGTCCTAGGACTGATCCCTGTGGTACCCCACTGGTCACTTTTCCCTTTGTGGAGTGACAGCCATTTACCACCACCCTCTGTGTCCTGCCACCCAGCCAGTTACCTACCCACCACACTACTGTCCTGCCCACACCCATATTCCCAGTTTGTGTAATAGTCTTCTATGTGGCACAGTGTCAAAGGCCTTGCTGAAGTCCAGATAAGCCATGTCCACTGCCCTCCCTGATCCACCTCCCTAGTCACCCAGTCAAAAAATTCAATGAGGTTGGTCTGACATGACCTCCCCCTGGTGAAACCATGCTACCTTGGGTCCTGTAGTCCATTGACAACCAGATGTTCCACCAATCTCTCCTTCAGTAGTGGTTCCATGATCTTCCCCACTACCGAGGTGAGGTTGACTGGTCTGTAGTTCCCTGTTTCCTCTTTGTTCCCACTTTTTGTATAAGGGGACTACATCTGCTGTACTCCAGTCTTTGGGTACCTCCTGTTTCCAGTGATCGGCTAAACAGGATAGCCAGAGGTTCAGCCACCACCTTCTTAGTTCTTTAAGGACCCTGGGGTGCATCCCATCTGGCCCCATTGCTTTATCAACTCTTATTATTTCAGTTCCTTCAGGACCCTTTTCGTAAAGGGACTTGTGTCCATTTCTGCACCATTCTCACCCTTGTACTCCCTTCAGACCCATTACCTCCTCTTCCTCAGTAAAGACTGAGCAGAAATACCTGTTCAATATGTCAGCTTTACTGTTGTCATCCTCCACACAGCCTCCATCCTCCCCATTCAGTCTCACTATCCCTCCCTTTGTCTTTCTTTTTTCACTTATGTACCTGTAAAAGGTTTTGTCCCCTCTACCCACTGATTTTGCAATGTGTTCTTCTGTCTGAGCTTTGGCTTCCCTTACTGACCTCCCTGCCTCCCTTTGCTTCTCCTGGTACTTCTCCCTATCCCCTTCTACCTGTGTCTTTTTGTATTGCTTGAATGTAATCTTTTTGGCTTTCACTTTCTTTGCTACCTCTTTGGAAAACCATAATGGTCTCCTCTTCCTCTTCCTTTTCCTCTTGCTAACCTGCTTAATGCATAATTCTGTTGTTCTTGTAATCCCCATTTTAAATACTGCCCACTGTTCCTCAACCCCTGATTCCTGTCCCATTCCCCTTAATGCCTCTTTCAAGTATCTCCCCATTTTCCCAAAGTCTGCCCCCCTAAAATCCAGGATACGTGTTTTTGTGTGGTTTGGTTCTGCTCTTTGTGATTTCAAACGACAATGACTGGTGGTCACTGTTCCCAGGTGCTCCCCAATGTTACCCCCATCACACTGTCCCTGTTTGTGAGTACAAGGTCCAGTATTGCCTTCTGCTGAGTTGGTTCCATGACCAGTTGCTTGAGGAAGGCACCCTGAAGGGAGTCCAGGATAAAACTGCTCCTAGTTGATGCTGCTGCTAGGATGCTCCAGTCCACGGCTGGAATATTGAAATCTCCAACCAGTACTACCTCACCCTTGTCTGCCATCCTTTGGATGGCTAGCATCAGCTCCCTATCTGTCTCTTCCTCCTTGTCTGAGTGGTCTATAGACCACACCTGTGCGAGATGGCTGTCCCCTATTTTCCTTTCCAGCTAACCCACAGTATTCTCCCCATTTTGTTCCTCCTGATCTCTGTGGCCCTTATGTCATTTTTTCATACAGTGCCCCTCTTCCCTTCCTGCCTGCTCTGTCTCTTCTGAATATGTTAGTCAGGTATGGCCATATCCCCAGTCATGGTTATCATTACACCACGTTTCAGTGATGGCCCAATGTCCACGCCTGACTGCACCATGACAGCCTCAGATCTTCCATCTTATTACTAAGGCTCCTGGCATTTGCACATGGCTTTCATGATTTGACCTCCCTAGACTGTTTCGCTGTTCTACTCCAGCCCTTCCTTGGTTGTCCTTATCCCTGGCTCTCTTTGCTGTCTGCCCTTCTGCTGAATTTTGCCCTTTCTCTGCCTATCCACCTCTTGGGCACTAATCTCCATCTTTGCACACTGCTTTGCAGAGATAGCCACTCCTCTGGTTCACTGGTTCCACTGCTAGCTGTGGGGGTGAGCAAGTAGGTACCCTCCTTGCTGGCCTGCCACTCCTTTGCTGGTTAAATGCTTGTCAATGTAGCATTTAAACTTATCATTGAGTGCTTGATTCCCTCCAGGATGGATGCAGGCCACGGGCTTGAACAAACCTCCAGCCCTCCAGGTGGGTCACCGGTCACCAATGAATCCAAACTTCTCACAGCACCAGTTCTTCAACCATGAGCTAAAGTTCCTGGTGCATGCATCCTATGCTCCTTGCCTCTCACTGGAAGTACTTCTGAGAAAGTGACAGAAGTAGCTACGCTTGAGACCCTCCCAATTTCCTAAACTCTTCCTGAACATCCTTTGCTCCCCATTTGCCAGGTCATTAGTACCTAGGTGGATAATGACATCCAGCTCACCCTCCCATCTTTTCTTCCCAGTGATCCCCAGGATCTTCCTTCCATCCCTCCATGCTGTGGCCCCTGGTAGGCACCTCACCTCCCTGTCCTCCCCCTCCTGTGTTCCTAGCTGGATCCATCTTATGATGGAGTCCCCCACCAGGATTTGCTTCCTCCTCCTCTGGGGTCCATTGCTTTCCCGCTGAGGTCACCTCCTTGGCTAACCTCCACATCCTTTCCTTCCACTTCACTGGGTACTTATTTGGTTGTCCTCGCTTGCCAGTGTGGCATACGAGTTCTTGAGTGAATAGGATCTGGTAGTGCTCTGCCTGATCTGTTTCAACCTTCTCTGTAGCCACTGTCATCCAAGTGCCCTCGTTCTTGCATCCTTGACGCAGCTGCATTGGACTGGGTGGTCTCTGGATAGGGTGATGGTACTCCTGACCCAGTTTACTTCCGCTTTGAGTCTGGCTACTCTCATCTCACAGTCCAGAGAGATGACATGCAGATAGGGCAGCACTCAGTGTCCAGAAGGTCTGCCTGAATATGGCTGCCCCACAGCCACTGTATTGCACCACCCCCACATTATATTGCAATTATACTGCTATTCCACTACTTGTCTGCTACTGAAGCTTCCTCTAGTTCACTTTTTATTAATTACTGTCCTAAAAATCCTGCCACTGATCCTCAGATAATTTTCTTTACAAAAAAAAAGAAACCAATAAATAAATAAATGAGTCAAAACACTTGTCGTGCTGAGGGTGGCTTCTTTCCTTATGCCTCTCCTACTTCACACCCCTTACTATACCCTGTGTTTAGCCCTGTCTACTCAGGATTTAACAGGATATAATTAAGAGTTGGGGGAAGGGATGAGGGGGCTAAAATTTGCAGCAATTAAAGACAGCACAGAATTACACCACCACTACGTTTTTAAATTTTCAGCAGCCCAAAACAATTCTAAGTAAAGACAACAAAGAAAGTACAGTGTCAGAGAACTTGCTGATGGGTGCTGGGTTGTTGGTGGATCTTACTCCACAATAAAACAATGGTCGCTGGGTCTGAGAAAAGACATCAGCGTGGGAGAAGAGATGAGGTTTGCTCACATTAGCACATCCAAAAGTGTACTTTTACTGGGGTTCTTCACGCCTTGGGTGTTGGTTCAGTGCATAAGTTGTGTCATCCCATGTTCATCACAGAAGGATGCAAGGGTGGCAGCTGTGTTAGAGAGCCAGTCAAAGTTGAGGTCTCCTAAAATAATAGTTTCTGGCAGCCCCTGTCCCAACTTGTCACTTAGATATGACACAAGCTGTGAGTCCAGCAGACGTGGTCTGTAGCATCCTATTATGCAGAGTGCAGTAGTCTGTGTAATTTCCACTTTGAGAATTAGGCATTCGAATTCTGCTGGTGACAGATGTCAAGGATAAGCAGATGGAAAAATTTGTCTTTAACGAGATAGCTACCCTCCTCCTCTGGCATGCCTATCACTCTGAACAAGGCATAGTTGGGTATGTTTACTTCTCTGTCAGTGGTGCTGGGTCTAAGCCAAGTTTTGGAAATCACAAGTATGTCAGGAGAGGTATGGTTTACCCAGGTTTGTATTAAGGTTATCTTTTTAAGAGGTTACATACATGCTAATATGCAAGAAGCTTATTCCTTTTAAATTTGCTAGTTCTGCTGGCAAAGCAATAGCTTCTGGGGGCAATAGGTTGAGTTCTATGTTGCCTGAACATAGCAGGAGGATAAGTAGGATTTTTTCTAAGAGAGCTAATTATAGCTTGTATTCCTGCCTTTCTCCTGTCTAGTAGATCTGATGTTTTTAGGACTGGAAAGTAGCCACCATAGAAGAGCTGATCTGTTGTGGCAAGATCTAGTACCCCCTACCATAGGTGGGAGGAGATAGAAGTCTGCTGGTGGGAGGTGGGTCTGTGGTGGGGAGTGTTATAAGTAATACTGGTATGTGTGATCCAAGAGCAGGGTTCAGGTATTGGTACTTGGAATCACGGAGGCAATTAAGGATAAGTTGATGTGGTGTACTAGGTGCCATTGTAGACCAAACATGATGGTAGTTCAGGTGTCCAATGCTGGGCAGCTGGTATCAGCAGAAAAAGGGGCAGTATATGAGCCATATGGCCTGTCTTGATGGTACCCTCAAAAAAGGAGCCACCAATTAGCCTCTGAGGTCAGTGGGGTTGCTGGATTAATGCAGCTTATCAGTAGCTTCCGATCCAGGTCGATCCAAATTTGATAGCATTTAAAAATATTTAGTGGTGAAGGCACAGCCAAGGACAGCTCTGTATTTTAGTAAGGCGTGGCTCCTGAGAGTTGGATCCCTAGGCTGGACAGAGAAGAGGGGGATCATGATGCCTGTCTCTCATTGGCGGAGCACTGCGCCCAGGGACATGGACGCTGGCAGGAGCTACTGTATTTAATAATCAGCGGAGGTGGGGAGGGGGGGGTCGAAAAGTGTGCAGCAGTTCCGTACCTTATGGGGCCCTGGGTCCGGGTCTGCAGTCTGGCGTCAGCTAGAGGAGGCGCCGACTGCCCAGTAGCCAGGGAATCCCAGGCTTAGGAGCTGGGAGCCTGGGCAGCAGTTCCTCGGCAGAGGGAGAGAAGGAGAGCGAGGGTTAATAAAGGGATTCACATAAAGGGTTAGACAGAACAGTGGGGAGTCCAAAATTTGCAGAACAAAAGGCCGTGGTATTACTTTGGCACCCAAAAGTGTCTAGGGGCCCGTGCACGTATGCAGGAAAGGGCTGTAAACACTAGATTTCTTCCCAAACCACAATTCAAGTCCTTTTCAATTACAGACTGAGTTAACACTTCAGCTTTTTAACATTTGTCCCAACATAAACATTTTTAGGGCTTAAAATCAAGAGCAGTTTCCGACTTCCACCAGGGACCAATCAGCGTGGTCTGAGAGGGCACTCACAATCCAGTTGGTTGCGGCAGTTGCTGTACCTTGTAAGACCTTGGGTCCATGTCTGCAGGCTTTACAGGGCTAGAGGGGCGCTGACCACCCGGTAGCGGGAACTGCATGGCTTAGGAAGCTGTTCTGGGTGGCAGTTCCCGGGTTGAGGGAGAGAAGGAAAGCGAGGATTAATAAAGGGCATTCATACAAAGGGTCAGGATAGAACAGTGGGGAGTCCAGAATTTGCAAACCAGTGACGTGCGGTACCAGCAATGCCAAAAGAAGTAGTGAGGAGTAGTAGGTGTCTGCACCCCATGGTAGTTTGTTTGGTGTTGCTGGCCTGCTTAACTGCTAGCTGGTTTATAGTTGGAAGGGTATATAGTCGAATTAGGGTGTGGTCCCTAACAATAGGGCAGGTAGAGCAGTAATTGAGAGGAGTTAGATGGAGTGGCTGGAGAAAAGGTTGAGAGCAAATGTGTGATCCTATGCGTGGAACTGCTTTAAAAAGGGGCAGTGAGAAAGTGGGTCAAGTCATGTATTAAAGACAGGGAGGCCAATAGCATGAAAATGTGCAGCAGTGGAGTGACCAATCTGCTGCTAGACTGAGGAAGGGGTGGAGTAAGGGTCTATTTAATACTGTGAGGAGGAGGGGAGTGGGCGAAAAAATTAAGTTCAGAACAAAGCACAGAAAGAGATTTCCCTGAGATCAGGAAGCGCAAGGCGTTGGAAAATCAGCCAAGGAGTAAAGCTGCCAATCAGTGCCTGGTTCCTCCACTGGGCATCCAGTCAAAACAGTGGCATTCAAAACCACGAGTTTCAGAGGTCTGGTGCGTACCTGAATCTGTCCGTGGATCAGTTGGGTGGTTTGTTAGCTGTGGCCTGCTCAGAGAGAGCCAAGGCCACAGGAGCAGCTTGGCAAGCCCATCAATGGGCTGTCTGTGGAACAAGGAGAGAAACAGAGAAGATTAAATACAGCTAGAGTACAATAGCAAGCTCAGTGGGGGGCAGGCAATGGGGAAAGACAAAGCATGAGGTAAAGAGGTGGTAAATACAGGGCAATTATTTGGAGCTAGAAGAGGAGTTAATGGGGGTGGGTCTGTGCTTTGGCACCGGGACGTCTGAGGAGGACAGCAGCAGCAGGGGGGTGTAAGGAAAGGGTTTGTAGGTAAGGCAGAGAAGAAAGTAAGGTGTTTAGAGAGACAGCATTACAAGTGGGGAAGAGAAATTAATAATTGGCAGAGTGACCAGTGTGGGGAAGGGGCAGAGTTTGTCAGTAGGGCAGAAATGATAATGCCTGCATTGCGCTGTCCACCACTGTGCAATGGTGCCCAGTGTCTGACACACGCACAATGACAGACACCGGGCGTGGTGGTCTGTGGATGTGTGTGTGGCTAGGGGTGGCAGTCGGGGTTGGCGTGCCTCCTACCCTTTGTGCATGTCTTGTGAGGGGTGTGTGTGTGTGACCACGTGCTGTGTTAGACCTTGCCCATCCCTGGCAGCGTGTGCGGTTCCATGCTCGGCCACTTCCCTTGATGACATGCACCCCTGGTGTTTGTCCATGCGTGTCTGTGGGTTGTGCCTTTGCCACTGCTGGTTGCACATGGCCCCATGACTTACCTGGGTTGGCTGAAGTGCTCCTCTGTGATGGTGTCCCAGTGCAGCTGTGCCAGATGGATCAGTTGGGGGTCCCTTCACCCAAGGGGGGGCTGCCCATCGCCATCTTTACCAGCACCCTCATCGTCCCCATCGCTGTCCCCCTCTTCGACCTGTACGGTTATCCTACAGTCATTGGCCATGTTGTGCAGGATGCAACAGGCCAGGAATAGCCCACAGGCCTTTGAGGGGCTGTACTGTAAGGCACCACCAGACATGTCCAGGCAACGGAAACATGCCTTCAGCATCCCGAACACCAGCTCGATGACATTGCATGTGGTGGCATGTGCCTCATTGTAGCATTGCTGCGATGGGGTCGTGGGCCGCTGGTATGGTGTGAGCAGCCAGGGACAGAGTGGGTAGCCACTGTCACCTGTGTGTAGAGTGTGTAAGTTAGTTTGGTGATCAGCGTCGCCCTGCCTTGGGCCATCTAGGCCAATACCCATGTCACCTCTGACTATGCCCCTCCCAAGCTCCATGTCTTTCCACGTGGTTTGCATATTCACCCACTAAGTGGCCAGTGGGGATGTCCCCACTCTTGAATCTGTGGCACAGTGCTGACTGGTGCCAGATGAAGGCATCGTGGGCTCCCCCAGGGTGAGTGGCACAGACATTGATTATGTGCCCCCTGGCATCGCACACCACATGGCAGTTGATGCTTGCATACTCCTTCCGATTCATGTATGCGGCCCCTTCAGGGCCAGGTGGTGTGTGGATGGCCACATGGGTGCAGTCTGTTGCCACTAGCACACCAGGCATACGTGCTACCATGTGGAACTCCGGTATGTTTGCTGTGCGCTCCGCCGGTGTGCTGGGGAAATGGATGTACTCTGCAGCATGTGGCAGCAGTGCGCTGAGGAATTGGGTGAGGTGGTGTGATGCAGCCAACTGGATTATGCCTATCGTGTCCCCTGTTGGTCTCTGGAAGATACCCATGGTGAGCAGGCACATGCAAGCTGTCACTTTTGTCTCCATTGACGGATCATGGCTCTGTCATGTGGGTGCCTGCATCACATCACTGCACAGCTCACAGAGTTGCCTCTGAATTGCCTGGTTCAGGTGGTACTGGCCCATGACCTCGGTATAGGTGTACAGCTCGAAGCTGGTGCGGGCTCAGTACTGCCTGTTGGGGGCATACTGCCAACGGGCCCTTCCGCGGCTGTGCCCCCCTGCTGCTTGCCTTCTCACCCCCCTCATAACTGCCTCCATCTGGATGGTGGCACTGGCCATGTCCCTGGCTTGTGTTCCCCCCCAGCAGCTGTTTCTGTGTTCCCCTGCTGTCCTGGCTGCTACTTCCCCTGCACCGGGAACACCTTGCTGTGGTGGCCTCAGTGCTGTGTGGCACTTCCCCCTTCTGCACTGCACTGTGGCTGTGGCTCCCCACACCTTCCCTGTTCCTGGGGGTTCCGGGTGCTCTGTCTCTGTCCTGCCCTGTGTGTTTGTGTTGCCTGTGTGGCTGGGTATGGTTCAGCAATATGTGCCTTCCCTGTAGAATTCTTGTTCCTCTCTCTTGTTCCTTTTTATTTTGGCTCATTTCCACTATCGCGCAACTTCCGCTTGCTCCCCTATTGCGCATGGTGCATGCTGTTGAATATCGCACTGTGCCATTTATGCATGGTTCCTCCCCCTTCAGTTGCACATGCATTCATTATCATTACACTCTTGCACATAGTGATTTGGGGGTACATCTGCCTCCCACTGAATATCGCAGAATGGCACATTTTCGGACTTGCACTGGCGCATCCCTATTGCGCATTGCGCAACCCTTTTGAATATCTGGGCCAGAATGTTTTAAAAACAAAAATGTTTTTGCATGGTACAAGAAGTTGTCAGCTTTTACTGCATCAGTTAACAACAAAGAACTCTTCACCTTTTATCATTTTGCTTCCGGGGATTAGAAATGTGCAGATATTAGAATTTTAGGAACTTGTGAGCAGAGGCATGCAAAGTCTCTGAAATGCACTCCACAAATTAATTTGAGGATTTCACTCAATTTGTGGAGTGACTCTGTGAAATTCTCGGCTACAAATTTCATGGATTTTAACATGGAGTGTGAAATTTTATCCCCAGAATTTGCACTCCACCCATGAATTTCACACTTCACGTTAAAAAAAATGCGAATTCTGCCAAACATTTCATGCAATTAACGCACATTGAAGTTTTGGGTGTCCCAAAAATGCCATGAAGTGCAAGTTTTTTGAAATTTATGTTGCAAATTCATTGGTGAAGTTTTACTTTGCAATACTTCTACTTGTGAGAAAACTGTGGATTGGAACTGAAACTTGATTTGGAGACTACTGACACATTGAGTGTAATACTATACTGTCTCTATTGTCTATATTATATATATATTAGTGTTATAAGTTTTGAGAAACACTAAAACTCTCTATTTCTACCTCCAAGATGGAAATATTTAGTATTGTCCAAAATAATTTCTCTCTGCTGCCCCTACTGTTGAGCTGGAAAGCAGGAGATTTCTCTAGAAATATCAGAGCAATTTCAAGAAATATCTGACTACATCTTTGGCTGTGACTGTACATTATAAACTACTGAATGCAGTTTTTCATATGCACTCTACAGAGTATAGGGAATTGTTTGGATTTATTGCTGATATTCGGAATTGTACTGTGGTATTTCAGGGTATTGAAAATGGATACCAGGTCATTATAAAGTGGCCCTGCAATGAATATTAAAACATATAAAAATAACAACAACAACAAAAAACAATGGAGACAAAAAAAAAAACATAACTGGAAGACAAATGGTAACAAAACTGAAATAAAAGAAAAAAACAAAACAAAAAAAAAAAAAAGCTATATAGTGGCTCCTGGAAGTCAGCTAAACCTAATAGGGAAGAATGAAGTACTTAGAATACAAAGCTGTACTCTTCCTCCATTAAGCTCTTCCCCTATCAGATCTCCATCAGTCATAATTAATACAGAAGAAAGTGTATCAAAACATTCCCTAATGAAAACTATTAGGGAAATAGAGAAAGAGGGTACTCAATTTAATACTGAGGAAAGACATATAGATGTGATAATACAGACTGAAAAGAAGGAGGGGAAAGACAACAAAGTTCATGATAGTAAAAATCATAATAGTGAAGAAATTTTCCCAGCAGAAACCACAAAAGCTGAAGAAAGACAGAACAGACAATCAGCATCTACATCTTTAAAGAAAAAGATACAGATAAAGAATGTGATGATAAAGCACATCAATTTCCATTACCCCCATTACACACTTATTCAACACCTCTCTGATTCAAGGTGAGCTACCTGTCTTGTGGAAAACTGCCCACATCCTACCATTATTCAAGACTGGGGATCCGAGTGATCTGAACAATTACCAGCCTGTTTCTATACTATCCATCCTCTCTAAATTACTTGAAAAAATTGTCAACATCCAACTTAGAGAACATTTGGATTCACAAAAGTTGCTAAACCCGGCTCAGTCAGGCTTCAGAGCCAAACACAGTACAGTATCGGCTCTTGCCAAAGTAACTACAGACTGGCAAATGGCCTTGGACTCTAAGAAGCATGTATTTGCCCTCTTCCTTGATCTAAGTAAGGCCTTTGATACTGTGGATCATACCATCATGCTTACTGCACTGAGTAACATCGGACTTGATAGTTCTGCCATTAAATGGTTCACCAGCTACCTAACCAATAGGTTACAACAAATCAAAGCCATGGGAGATATATCCCCACAAAATCCCTTATGAGGAGTCCCAGAGCTTCATCCTGGCCCTATCCTCTTTGCAATATACATCAATAATCTGGACTTGAGCTGGCCACAGCAAATGTGCACTTATTCGTAGATGATACTGTACTCTATACCACAAATTCATCCTTGGATCTGGCCCATGGGTACTTACAGAAAGACTTCGCACCCTCCAATACAACCTTTTCACCATAAGCTCCTCCTCAACGCCAAAAAGACTAAAGCAATGATTCTCTCACCAAAGTCTACTCCGATATCCACATATCACACAGATCCGAACACTCTTAGATGAACCTCAAGTAGTTGATACCTTTAAATACCTAGGGTTCTGGCTGGATAACAAGCTCAACTTTCTGTGCCACTTAAATGAAACCTTGAAAAAACTAAGACAGCGATTAGGTTTATTCTATCACATTAAACACCTACTCTCATTAGAAGCCAGAATGAGACTAGTACAAACTACATTTCTACCTATACTGGACTACGCTGACTTCCTTTACAGTCATTGCCCATCAACAATGCTAAACAAACTGGACACCCTTTACCACCGGGCTTTAAGATTTATCTTAAATCTACCCAGTAGTACACATCACTGTCGTCTATACCAGGTTTTGGGATGGACCTCACTCTCAACAAGAGGAAAAAGGAATGCTCTCCTCTGGTTTTTTAGAGCATTATCTGATAACCTCCCTGCATACATCTCGAACATCTTCAAACGGGCTAAATGTTCCTATGGCCTGAGATGCTTCTCCTTAATTTGCTTCCAGATTCCTAGAGTGAAAACTACCCTTGGCTCAACAGCAATCAACTTCTCACTTCCATCACTCTGGAACACTATGCAAGACTCATTAAAATTATCCTCACTTCCAAGCATTTTCACATTCAAAGCTCTATTAACGGATTATCTGAAGGAATCATGCAACTATTTCAGATGCCGATGACCCCTAAGCCCAGGGTGCCACTCTCAAATCCTACGCCTAAGTATTTCATTCACCCCACATTCCTAACAACAGAAACCTAGGACTTACAAGCCTAGTTCCCTTAATCCAAGATGGCCCTGCCTATTCTCTACCTTTTACCTATTCTGTCCTCCCTTTTGGCTGCCTACTCTTTCACCCCAATTTCTACCCTATTCCTTAATACCTCCTTATTTTTCATCATTTAGGTCTGAGCTCTTACATAGCGGAGACTATATGGGTTTGTTGTCTCTTCTCATTTCAGTAAAGCTTATCATTATGTACTTTTGCATGTTAATTATGTTGACCGGTATGTTTAGGCCCATATTGACCGGCACCTTCACAATGTTTTTTCTTTTTTTTTGGACCATTGTCCACCGTAATTGTAATCTTATGACGTGTAGTATATTGTATTAATGCCCAGGACCATTTTGAAAATGAGCTTGCTCAATGGTGTTTATGCCTGGTTAAATAAAGTGATTGATTGATTGACTGAATTTCCAAGCAGATAATTTTTGAATGACTTGGAAGTTTATTAACTCCATATACAAAAAAAAGTTTGGACCCTTCTACTAGCCCCCGGTATACCCCATATATGGAGTCCAGTACAGATAAGGGAAGAATGAAGAGAAAAAAGGGGTTCAAAAATAGCAAAGAAAATAAAAATGACATGTTGAACTGGAATACCAGCTGTAGTAAGGGATTACTTAAAGAAATCAGAGATGGTATTATTTTGAATAATGAATTAATAGTAAATCTAACTTCACTACTGAGTAAAGTGTTTATTTCAGGGGGAAATGAAAACAAATAAAAATAAAAGAACAAGTCATTTAAAAAATCAAAGAGCACCAAAGAGGCTGAGCAGTATAAAAATAATAAAGTGGGTGAAGCAGCTGGAAAATCAATCAAGAGCATTACAGAGGAGACAGGAAATAAGTAAGTAAGAGAAACAATCAAATTTATACAGGATTTAAATATAAATAATAATCACAACAAAAAAGAACAGGGTACAATGTGAAAAGTGACAATATCAAAGAAAATAAACTCATTCAGACCAAAAAAAAGGAAATCAGAAATCAAAATGAAAGTAATCACTATGGAAGATGAGGCGAAAGTAAAATTTGGTGGAGACTGTAACAGATAAACCATCTTTACATCAGAGTTTAGAAAATAAAAACAAAGGGAAAAGGAAGTACATTTTGATTGTATGAATAAGGAACAACTAATCAAAACAGGACAGATTGTGCCCACTATATATTTGAGAGGAATCCCAAAGGACAGCAAGCATTTGTCCATGCCGAATGTTGATTGCGTTGGTCTGTTGAGCTCGTTCAGTGGCCCTCTGTCACTGGCTCAGTCTGTTTGTCCCAGTGCTGCAGGCTGCTCTTTTGTACTGGGCTGCTGCCTGCGTTGCCACCTTGTTCTGCTGAGGAAGAAATCTGCAGCTGTCCCGACAGAGCTCCATTGAGGTGGCTCACTCCCCCTGTCTCACTCACTCAGTCTGGTTCTCCTGGCGCTGCAGGCTGCCCTTTTGTACTGGGCTCCTGCCTCTGTTGGTGCCTTTTTCTGCCCACAAAGAAATCTGCAGCAGTCCCGACAAAGTTGCGTTGAGCTCGCTCACTGCCCTTCTCTCACTCACTCATTCTGTTCTGCTGGCACTGCAGGCTGCCCTTTTCTACTGGGCTCCTGCCTGCGTTGCTGCCTTCTTATGCCCACAAAGAAATTTGCAGCAGTTACAATGCAGCTCTGTTGAGCTCATTCACTCATTCATTCTGGTTTTCCTGCCACTGAAGGCTGCCCTTTTGTACTTGGCCCCTGCATGCATTGCTGCCTTTTTCTGCCCACAAACAAATCTGCAGCAGTCCCAACAGAGCCCTGTTGAGCTCACTGACTCCCCCTACTTCATTCGCTCGTTATGTGTCTCCTGGCACTGCAGGCTGCCCTTTTGTACCTGCAGTGGTGGCTTTTTCTGGCCAGAAAGAAATCTGAAGCAGTCCCGACACAGCTCCACTGAGCTCGCTCACTCCCCCTCTGTCACTCTCGCATTCTGTTTCTGCCAGCGGTGCAAGCTGGCCTTTTGTACTGGGCTCCTGCCTGCGTTGCCACATTTTCTGCTCACAAAGAAATCTGCAGCAGTCACACTAGAGCTCCATTGAGGTCGCTCACTACCGCTCTGTCACTCGCTCATTCTGTTTCTCTTGGTGCCGCAGACTGCGCTTTTGTATGGGGCTCCTGGCTGTGTTGGCACCTTTGTCTGTCCACAAAGAAATCCGCAGCTGTCCCGACAGAGCTCCGTTGATGTCGCTTAGTCTCCCTCTCTCATCGCTCATTCTGTTTGTCCTGGATCTGCAAGCTGCCTTTTTGTACGGGGCTTCTGCCTGCATTGGTGCCTTTTTCTGCCCACAAAGAAATCTCAGCAGTCCTGATAGAGCTCTGTTGAGCTCACTAAGTCCCCTTGTTTCACTCACTCGTATTGTTTCTCCCACCACTGCAGGCTAGCCTTTTGTACTGGGTCCCTGCCAGTATTGATGCCTTTTTCTGCCCACAAAGAAATCCGCAGCAGTCCTGAAAGTGCTTCTGTGAGTTCACTCACTCCCCCTCCCTCACTCGTTCTGTTTCTCCCAGTGCTGCAGGCTGCCCTTTTGTACTGGGCTCTTGTTGTTGGGGCCCTTGTCTGTCCACAAACAGATCTGCAGCAGTCCCAACAGAGCTCAGTTGAGCTCGGTCACTTCCCCCTGTCACTCGCTTGATCTTAATATGTCCCAAGCACTGATTTCCCAGAGTGACCGTGCTATTGTCCGGCAGGAGTGCAAAACCATATTTTAGCCAGGATGTGAAAAATTACAGCTGTAGTGTTCATAGGGAGTTGTGAAAAAATGCCACTGTTGAAAATGTGGCGTGACAGTATTACAAATCTGCGAAGTTACAAGGGTGCGTGGAAACAGTTCAACGCACGCTTGTAACAAAGTCATGTCATGGAGTTTCTTCACCAAATTTTCTACATAGGGATTTTAGGACCTCTGCTCATGAACAGTGCCACTGTCATTTTCTTAATCTGTCCCAAACACTGACTTCCCACAGTGACCACGTTATTCTGCGCCAGAACTGTGAAAACACATTTTGGTCAGGATGTGAAAAATGACAGCTGTACTGCTTATAAAGAGGTGTGGAAAAATGGCACTGTTGAAAATCTGGTGTGACATTATTACAAATCTGCAAAGTTACAAGGGTGCATCGAAAGTTCGCAATGCACACTTGTAACACAGTCAATTGATGGGCTATCATCACCAAATTTTCAACATAGGCATTTTAGGACCTCTGCTCATGAACAGTATCACTGTCATTTTCTTAATCTGTCCCGAATAGTGATTTCCCACAGCGACCGCTCTATTATGTGCCAGAAGTGTGAAAACACATTTCGGCCAGGATGGAAAACATGACAGCTTTACTGTTCATAAATAGGTATAGGAAATTGGCAATGTTGAAAATCTGGAGTGAAAATGTTATAAATTTGCGAAGCTATGAGCATGCGTGCCAAATGCGCAACGCACGCTCATAACACAGTCATTTTATGTAGTATCGTTACCAAATTTTCAACATAGGCATTTCAGGACCTCTACTCATGAACAGTGTCACTGTAATTTTCTTAATCTGTCCTGAACACTGATTTCCCACAGCGACCATGCTATTCTGCGCCTGAAGTGCAAAAACACATTTCGGCCAGGATGTCAACAATGACAGCTGTACTGCTCACATGGAGGTGTGACAAAATGCCAATGTTAAAAATCTGGCATGAAAATATTTTACATTCGCGAAGTTATGAGCTTACGCAGCAACTACACCACGCATGCTCGTAAAACAATCATTTTTTGGATTTTTTTCCCCCAAATTTGCAACATAGGCTTTTTGAGAGACCACCTCATGAACACTGGCACTGTCGTTTCATTAATTGGCCCAGAAGGGTGATTCTGCACAGTGACCACGAAACCACCTTTTGGGGCCAATTAACACCATGACAGTTCAAGAATTCATGAGGAGGGGTCCCAAAAATCCCACATTGAAAATCTGGTGAAAAAAATCCCAAAAATGCCCGAGATATGCACTAAAGTTGAAAAACCCCTATTCATTACATTATACAGCTTACCGGCATTTCCTCAGTTCACGGTCGGCTTTGAAGAGTGCAGACGTGTTCCTGGTCCACAGAAGATCATCATGCTGAGCTCTGGAGGTAAGTATGGGGTGAGGGGTGGAGTGAAGAGGCAGGGTGCACAGTTGGTGGGTGCGGGTTGTGGGAGGGGGGCCCCGGAGACTACGAGGGACCATTTCCTTTTTTTCAGGTAAAAAAAAAAGTCAAGGGATTGTTTTTAACTTTCCAGGAGCATGTTGTGCCACCGGAGTCTTGCTTGGAGGGGGTCAGCTGTAGCCGATGAGGGACTGGGCACCCCTGTCAGCAAACAATAAAAGGGGGGGATTCATTTCTGCCAACGGGAATTGGGCACCCCATCGTCAAATAACAAAAGGGGGGATTCATTTCTGCTGATGGGGATTGGGCACCCTGTCAGCAAACAACAGAAGGGGGAAATTCCTTTCTCCTGATGGGGATTGGGCACCCGTCGGCAGACAATAAAGCGGGGGTTACAGTATACCGACGGGGAGTGGGCTCCCCATCAGCAAATAAACATGGGGGGTAGATATTGTTTGTGAATATGGTGGCAAGCCGCCGCCATGTTCACAAACAATATCAGACATCCTACATCCCACCCTGCAATGATGGGTCACTCTCTCACTGCAGCGGATGGCTGACGCTGCAATGATGAGGCAGCCCCTGATTGCAGTGGCTGGTTTTTAGAAAGTTGTGGCATGCTGGCTGAACTAGTGTCAGCAGCAGTGTGCCATAGCATTGTGGGATGGAAGACAAGCCTTTGCAGGCTGTGGGGACATTGGGCACAACAGTGCCACGCCTCCACAACCTGCTTGTGGGGAAAACTGATGCAACATGTTTCTTGCGCATGTGTGAAATCAACATAAAAATGAAAATGAAAATGGCATGACACTGAAAATAGCTGTGCACAATACATGTAAAGGCATTTTGGGAAAGGAATCTGCATGGTCCGATATTGTTTCAGCATACAGATATCTAACAGGTAAAGAAAAAGGTTGGGTCTGCTTAGTAAGAAAAACAGAAAGTTTAAGACTTAAGGTGCTGAAAAATTTTTTTTGTAAAGTTGGGGTTCATAGCAGAAACAACAATATTGGAAAATATGCAAGTAGAAAAAAAAACAGAATAGGCATAGATGATAGAGGTACAGAAAGAGACAATGAAACCCATGATAAACATAACTAAAAGATTCAGCAAAGAATTAACAACTACAGTTTGCTAGCCGTGCTTGTATAGCAGAAAGCAGCTAACTAAAAGAATCTACATTTTCTTATTAATTTAACACTTATACCTCAGCAGGAGTCAGGGTCTGTTGAGATTAAGCAGACAGATACTTTATTACAAGTAGAAGGGGTTTTATTTAGGGTAAAAAAAGAAAGAAAAGAAAGAAAGTCAGTGTGTGTTCTGTGATCTGAAGGGTGCTGTACCAACTTACTTTGTTAAACCAGTAGGAGGAGAGAGACCTTAATTGGGGGTGTGGCTTAGACACTATAAAAGCAGATGACTCAAATTACAACTTCCTGTTGCTAGCCTTTTTTCTTACTAATTGCCCTCCATCCCACCCTAAGCCAGTTCTACTTTTATAGCCACTGGATCTGACTGTCAACAGGAACTTCCTGTTTGGCAGTAGGAAGGGAAGGATCATAGAGAAAAATTGGTTTTGTCAACCCTGTGTGATACCATTTGCTTGTAACTGACTCTTCATTGAATAGCAGAGCATTGTGGGAACCTGGAGGACTAGCAATAGGCTAGTATACCTCCTACCCCAAAACAACAACTCTCTGTTAAAAGCACTGTTGCCTGGTGGTTCTCTTGCCCTTTTAAGGGCTTGTAAACCTTCAACTCACAGAATCTTGCTGAATTTAAGTAAATATTGTTATTTTTACTTCGTGCCACAACCGGAAGTGAACGGATGCTTACTTCTATTTTTTCGGCTTAAAATCTGCCCCTCTAGCGAGCAGGGCATTTAATAGTGGCATTGCTACTGATATAGAGAACCTCTGGTGAGAGGTGGAGTAATGCAGTGCACCAATATACTTTGATATACCATTAATATATTTGTTTTAACTGTTGCTGTATTGTGTGGTACCATTTGCTTGTAACTGACTCTTCAGTGAATAGCAGAGCACTGTGGGAACCTGGAGGACTAGCAATAGGCTAGTATACCTCCTACCCCAAAATAACATCTCTCTGTTAAAAGCACTGTAGCCTGGTGGTTCTGGTGGTTCTCTTGCCCTTTTAAGGGCTTGTAAACCTTCAGCTCACAGAATCTTGCTGAATTTAAGTAAATATTGTTATTTTTACTTCGCGCCGAAACCGGAAGTGAACGGATGCTTACTTCCCGTTTTTCAACTTAAAACCTGCCCCTCTAGTGAGCATGGTGAGCGTGTGTGGGGCCACGCATGGAGACGAGTGCAGAGACACGCGTGTTTGCGTATGTCTGCTGTGTCCACTGGGCACGCTGAAACTGCTGGCATTAGACAAACTTGGATAAGAAAATTTTAGCATATCCTCTACTTAGTAAATATACACCTTTAATAATGGAAAAATAATTTAGTAAGTGTATGCAATGTTTGATGTATAGTGAGGAAAAGTATGAGAGCGAGTATGTATGTGCTAATTGCCATCTGATTACTACTCTTGAAGCAGAGATAGCATTTCTGCTTAATATTAAACCAGTTTCTACTGATATTAAGGAATTGGAAAGTTACATTGATCTTATGGATGAACAACTTCATTCTAATGAACAATTTCCTTCACAGTTAGGTAGCATTTCTATGCCTTCTGATGAGGAGACAATTGTAATGACTAGTACTAGTATACCTGTTGCCTCTGCCCCCTCTTATAAGGTGGATGATTATCCACCCTCTTCTCATGATAATGAGGACTGGACCATTGTCACAAAGCCTCTTAAAAAAAGGAGGGGTGGTCAAATACACAATAGTGCCCCTATTGAAACTCGTAATAGGTTTGAGTAATTGACTGTATCAAATAATGAAGTGCTACATGATTTATCCTGTGCATCACCCTCAGTTAATAATAATGGTTTAAAAACACTTTTCAATCAGGAGTTAATGCCCATGAACATTTGTCCTAGTAAGTCTCCAGCTACCAAATCAATACCTATTAAGTTAATCGCTCCAGAGTGCGTTAAACAATCACCTGTTTCTGATTCTTGTACCCCTACTGTCTCAAAACAAGTTTTAGTCCTGGGAGATTCAATCATTAAGCACATTGACAGGGTGGTATGCAATAGTGACAAGAGAAACCGCACTTGTTCTAGCTTCCGTGGGGCCAGGGTATCTGACATTACCTCCATGATGCTTTAAATTTTACAAAATGCGGGGGAAAATCCACTGGTTATCATACATGCTGGTGTTAATGATATAAACAACACCCCATTTAATCAGTTACAACAGGACTATGTGGTGTTATGTAACCTGTTACTTGATAGGGGATGCTGTGTATGTATATCTGAAATTCTACCTGTCCCGAGAGCAACATCTACCATGACGCAGAAAATCAAAGCCCTAAATGAATGGCTGAGAAAGTGGTGTTTTATTTTTATTTATTTTTTTTTATTTTATTTTAGTTGTTTAACCAGGTATAGCTGGTGAATGGCTGAGAAAGTGGCATTTTAAGCAGGATATACCCTGTATTACCCACTGGGAATCATTTTCAGATCATTCTTGCTTGTTTTCCTGGGATGGTTTACATCTCAGTCATAGGGGTAGTACACTTATGGGGAAAAGTATCACTAAAATCATAAATCATTGTTTAAACTAAAAACAATGGGGGAGAATGGGTCTATTCCCAAGTCTCTGAATACTTACCAAAATATTATTACAACTAAATCTAAATTCCTAGCTTTGAATGCAAGATCTTTAAATCAACTCAAATTAGCAGAACTCAAAGCCAAATGTAAAAATTTAAATATAAGTGTGGTGGAAGTAACTGAAACTTGGTGGGAAGCATCCTCAATTTGGTCCAGAGAAATTCCAGGTTATAAATTATATCATAAAAACAGATTAGATAAACAAGGCAGCGGAGTTTGTATGTACATACAAAATGATATTCCTTCTTTTGAAGTGTGTTCTCCCTTTCCTTTGGAAAGTATATGGGTTAAAATCTTATTGAAGGAGCAGTCTTATATAACTATTGGTAACATCTATCGACTTCCATCTGCAAATTCAGATTACACAACTGATATGTTTAAAGAAATTACACATTTTTCAGAATCTCAAGATACCGTAATATTTGGTGACTTTAACCTCCCTTATATTAACTGGGACTCATTCTCAGGACAGTCCTATGCCAAGAAAGGACTAATAGATGTGGTAGTTAGTACTGTATTACAACAACTTGTTACTGAACCCACTTGAGGTCCTACTATTTTGGATCTATTATTTACTAACATAGAGCAACAAATTAGCAATTTACAAATTTGGGATCCACTTGGGACCAGTGATCATTCATCTATACTTTTTGAAATTCAACAGTTTAAAACTACACAAAGGAAGTTATACAGTACAAAAAATTATAATAAAGCAAATTTTTCTAAAATCAATGAATACTTAAAAAACATAAACTGGGAGTCTAATCTTCTTACTTGTACAACACAACAAGCTTGGGACTTTTTAAAAAACATTGTACATTATTTGGAAAATACCTTTATTCCATCTAAGAGGAAATTTAATAATAAAGGAAAAATGCCCCCTTGGTTCAACACGACAATTAACAATCAGATTAAAATAAAAATTAAACTTTTTCGGAAACTTAAGAATAGTTCTGTTCCATTTAAAACTACTATATTACATAAATACAGACTATCTGTGAAAAACTTAAAAAATTCTATTAAATTGGCAAAAAATAAGCTAGAATATAAACTAGCTCACACAAAAGACTGTCACAAGTCTCTTTTCTCCTATATATATATATATATATATATATATATATATATATATATATATAGTAAAAGGTGCATCAAGGACCATTGGTCCCATTATAACCAATGGCTCTTCTCTATCTGATATAGAAACCTTGAATCTCTTTAATAAGTACTTTTGTTCTGTCTTCTCTCAAAATCACCTATTAGTACATTTAAAGTTTACACATAGATTATCATAGGTTCTATCCAACTGACATTATACAGGCTATCAAAAAACTAAAAAATACTAGTCTGGGCCCAGACGGTATTCATCCATGGTTTCTGATCGAAACCTCTATAAATATTTCTATACCTTTGTCAATTATCTTCAACAAATCCTTACAAGAAAGCATTGTACCAAATGATTGGCGTTCAGCAATAGTTGCTCCCATATTTAAAAAAGGCAATAGAGGTTCTGTACAAAATTATCATCCAATTAGCCTGATCTTAGTGGCTGGTAAATTAATGGAACGAGTAATGAAGTCTCTAATAGATCAAGATTGTAAACAATTTGGAATTTATGATTCAAATCAGCATGAGTTTACTCCCAAGTATTCCTGCACCACCAATCTATCTTTTTACAATAATATAAGTACTCTACTAGATGAGGGTATCCCTACTGATGTAATTCTTTTGGACTTTAGTAGAGCTTTCGATAAAGTCTCACATGAAAAACTCATTACTAAAATGCACAATCTAGGTTTGTCACCTGATATTGTCAACTGGACTTTAAACTGGTTGACAAATCATTCTCAGAGAGTCAGAATTAATGATATCTTGTCTGATTCAGGTAGTGTGACAAGTGGTGTACTACAGGGGTCGGTCTTGAGACCAACATTGTTTAATCTCTTTATCGGTGACTTACAAACAGGGCCAAATAACGTCATGGTTAAATTTGCAGATGATACTAAATTGGGGGGCAAGGTTAATAATCAAGAAAATACTTCTGCATTAAAGAAGGATTTGGAAAAAATTAACACTTTGGGCAAATGAAAATCATATGCAGTTTAATCAAGACAAATGTTTAGTAGTGCATTTCGGTGTAAATAATCAAAAATCGATATATTATATAAACGGACTACCACTTCACACATCAAATTGTGAAAAAGATTTAGGGATATATGTTAATAATTAACTTACATCAAATGATCATTGTGTTAGAACTGCTTGCATGACCAACAGACTTTTGAGGCAAATAAAATGCACTTTTATTAATCGCACTGAACAATGCCTTATTCCATTGTATAGGGCATACATTAGACCATATTTAAACTATGGCTCCCCTTTCTGGAATCAAAACCAAAAAAAAGACATAGCAATTCTTCAACAGGTTCAAAGGAGAGTAACTAGAATGATTCCAAGATTAACAAACTTTGATTATCAGAACAGATTAAAAGCTACTGGTCTTGTCTCTCTTCAAATTAGAAGAAGATTAAGAGAAGATATGCTTATGGTTTTTAATCAGAATCAGAATCAGAATCAGAATCAACTTTATTGGCCAAGTATGTGTACACACACAAGGAATTTAACTCCGGTTGTTGCTCTCAATATACTTAATAGACATACAATAAAAACAACAAAAAACGATAAAAACAATAATACAATAATGCAAAATACAAAAACCTAAAATAATATACAATAATTTAGCTAATACTTATATACATAAAATAAATGAATTTAACAATCTATACATATGTACAACAAATATATACAGCACATATGCATATATATAACATCCTAAAAATTTCATTTTATAATTACAGTAAGCATTTAATGTTACAGATTATTTCACAATTTGTTCATCTGTATAACTGGCTCAAGTGTTCATCAAAGTGATAGCCTGTGGAAAAAACTATTCATATGTCTAGTTGTTTTTGCACAAAGATCTATAATGCCTTCCAGAAGGGAGAAGTTAAACAAATTATGTCCAGGATGTGATAAATCTGCAATGATGTTGCCTGCCCGTTTCCTAACTCTGGACATA
Source organism: Neoceratodus forsteri (assembly GCA_016271365.2). NCBI lineage: Eukaryota > Metazoa > Chordata > Ceratodontiformes > Ceratodontidae > Neoceratodus > Neoceratodus forsteri. Next base: position 98,758,524 of record CM028130.1, read on the forward strand.
TACAAATCCTCAAGAGAGGCAGGTCAGCACCAATGATTTTTCTGCAGTACTGACTGTCCGTTGATCTATTCCTGTCCTGTTTGGTAGCCGACCCAAACCAGACAGTAATAGATGTACATAGAATAGACTGAATTATTGCAAAATAAAACTGAATCAGCAACTCCTGAGGCAGATTGAACTTCCTGAGCTGACGCAGGAAGTACATCCTCTGCAGTGCCTTTTTAACAATTGTGCCTATGTTGGACGCCCATTTCAGGTCCTGGGAAATCGTAGATCCCAGAAACCTAAAGGTTTAATTTAATAAATTCACCAGATCTGATGGAAAAATGTGGTCTAACACTCTCCAAAAGGAGACATGTTCCGAGACTGCATGATAAACAGCTTGAAGTAAAAACTTATAAAACCAGCAAAAGGGGAAACTTTTTTCCAATAAGAGCATCCATTGTATGGAACACCTTGCCACAAGAATTGGTAGAGGCAGCTAGTGCCACTGTCTTTAAAAATAAATTAGATGTTTGGTTGAGGGATAATAGATAAATAATGTCCCACATAGTGTGGGGAACAGTCTCGATGGGCTCTGGCCTTCTTCTGTTCTTTCATACCAAGTAATACCAAGTAAAAGTTTATGGTGCCCAATGAAAGAGAACATAGGTTTTTGCCGGAAGAAGAAATTCTTTTTTCAGGAGAATCTATCTAAAATAAGAAGACAACTTCAGAAAGGTCAAAGAATAAATACAAGTACAGTTTTAGATACTCAGGAAGAGACAGTTACAATAGAGGAAAGTGAAGGAGACCCCCCCAAACTCAATATATAGCTCCTATGTTCAAGACAGTAATCAGTATTACATTTTAGACGACTCAGCAGAAACATGTTGACTGAAAAAAGAAACTCAAGACTCTGTGATTAATAATATAAAAATTTCAAGTTAGACTATACTTTCCTTGTTGTCTTTACTTATAATTGTTTTGGGCTGTTGAAAATTTAAAACATAGTGGTGGTGTAATTCTGTGCTGTCTTTAATTGCTGCAAATTTTCACCCCCCTCCCTCCCCCAACTCTTAATTATATGCCCTGTTAAATCTGATTGACAGGAGCTAAACACAGGTATAGTAAGGGTGAAGTAGAAAGGCGGTAAAGGAAGAAGCCACCCTCAGCATGACAAGTGTTTTGACTCATTTATTTATTTATTGGTTTCTTTTCTTTTAAAAAAAATTATCTGAGGATCAGTGGCAGGATTTTTAGTACAGTAAATTAATAAAAGGGAACTAGGAGAGCTTCAGTAGCAGACAAGTAGTGGAATTGCAGTATAATGTGGAGTGGTGCAATGCAGTGGCTGTGGGCAGCCATATTCAGGCAGACCTTCTGGACACTGAGGTGCTGCCCTATCTGCATGCATCTCTGGACTGTGGGATGAGGTAGCCAGACTCAGAGCGGAAGTAAACTGGGTCAGGAGTACCATCACCCCTATCCAGAGACCATCCAGTCCAATGAAACTGCCTCAAAGGATGCCGAGAACGAGGAGCACTTGGATGACAGTGGGCTCAGGGAGGACTAGAGCAGTCAGGCAGAGGCACATCCCAGATCCTATTCCACTCAAGAACTCATATGCTACACTGGCAAATGAGGACAACCAAATAGAGGTACCCAGTGAAGTGGAAGGAAAGGATGTGGAGGTTAGCCAAGGAGGTGACCTCAGCAGGGAAAGCAGTGGACCCCAGAGGAGGAGGAAGTGAATGCTGGTGGGGGACTCCATCATAAAAGGGATCCAGCTAGGAACACAGGAGGGGGAGGACAGGGAGGTGAGGTGCCTACCAGGTGCCACGGCATGGAGGGATGGAAGGAAGATCCTGGGGATCACTGGGAAGGCAAGATGGGAGGGTGAGCAGGATGTCTTTATCCACCTAGGTACTAATGACCTGGCAAATGGGAAGCCAAAGGAAGTTCAGGAAGAGTTTAGGAAACTGGGGAGGGGTCTCAAGCAAGTAGCTACTTCTGTCACTTTCTCAGAAGTACTACCTGTGAGAGGCAAGGAGAGCAGAGTGCATGCACCAGGAACTTTAACTCATGGTTGAAGAACTGGTGCTGTGAGGAAGGGTTTGGATTCATTGGTGACTGGGGACCCACCTGGAGGGATGGAGGTTTGTTCAAGCCTGACGGCCTGCATCCATCCTGAGGAGGAATCCAAGCACTCAATGATAAGTTTAAATGCTACATTGACAAGCATTTAAACTAGCAACGGGGTGGCAGGCCAGCAAGGAGGGTACCCACTTGCTCACCCCCACAGCTAGCAGTGGAACCAGTGAACCAGAGGAGTGGCTATCTCTGCAAAGCAGTGTGCAAAAGATGGAGATTAGTGCCCAAGAGGTTGATAAGCAGAAAGGGCAAAATTCAGCAGAAGGGCAGACAGCAAGGAGAACCAGGGATAAATGACAACCAAGGAAGGGCTGGAGTAGAACAGTGAAACAGTCTAGGAGGTCAAATCATGGAAAGCCATGTGTGCAAATGCCGGAGCCTTAGCAACAAGATGGAAGATCTGGAGGCTGTCATGGTACAGTCAGACCTGGACATTGTGGCCATCACTGAAACCTGGTGTAATGATAGCCACGACTGGGAGATGGCCATACCTGGCTACAACATATTCAGAAGAGACAGAGCAGGCAGGAGGAGGGAGGAGTGGCACTGTATGTGAAAAATGACATAAGGGCCACAGAGATCCAGGAGGAACAAAATGGGGGAGAGATACTGTGGGTTAAGCTGGAAAGGAAAATAGGGACAGCCATCCGCACAGGTGTGGTCTATAGACCACCAGTCCAGGAGGAAGAAACAGATAGGGAGCTGATGCTAGCCATCCAAAGGATGGCAGACAAGGGTGAGGTAGTACTGGTTGGAGACTTCAATATTCCAGACGTGGACTGGAGCATCCCAGCAGCAGCATCAACTAGGAGCAGATTTATCCTGACTCTTTCAGGGTGCCTTCCTCAAGCAACTGGTCATGAAACCAACTCAGCAGAAGGCAATACTGGACCTTGTGCTCGCAAACAGGGACAGTGTGATGGAGGTAACAGTGGGGGAGCACCTGGGAAACAGTGACCACCAGTCATTGTGGTTTGAAATCACAGAAAGAGCAGAACCAAACCACACAAAACACGTAACCTGGATTTTAGGGGGCAGACTTTGGGAAAATGGGAGATACTTGAAAGAGGCATTAAGGGAATGGGACAGGAATCAGGGTTGAGGAACAGTGGGCAGTATTTAAAATGGGGATTACAAGAACAACAGAATTATGCATTAAGCAGGTTAGCAAGAGGAAAAGGAAGAGGAGACCATTATGGTTTTCCAAAGAGGTAGCAAAGAAAGTGAAAGCCAAAAAGATTGCATTCAGGCAATACAAAAAGACACAGGCAGAAGGGGATAGGGAGAAGTATCAGGAGAAGCAAAGGGAGGCAGGGAGGTCAGTAAGGGAAGCCAAAGCTCAGACAGAAGAACACATTGCAAAATCAGTGGGTAGAGGGGACAAAACCTTTTACAGGTACATAAGTGAAAAAAGAAAGGCAAAGGAGGGATAGTGAGACTGAAGGGGAGGATGGGGCAGTGGAGGATGACAACAGTAAAGCTGACATATTGAACAGATATTTCTGCTCAATCTTTACTGAGGAAGAGGATGGTAATGGGTCTGAAGGGAGTACAAGGGGTGAGAATGGTGTAGAAATGGACACAAGTCCCTTTACACGAGAAAGGGTCCTGAAGGAACTGGAAGTAATAAGAGTTGATAAAGCAATGGGGCCAGATGGGGTGCACCCCAGGGTCCTTAAAGAACTAAGAGAGGTGGTGGCTGAACCTCTGGCTATCTTGTTTAGCCGATCACTGGAAACAGGGGAGGTACCCAAAGACTGGAGGACAGCAGATGTAGTCCCCTTATACAAAAGTGGGAACAAAGAGGAAGCAGGGAACTACAGACCAGTCAGCCTCACCTCGGTAGTGGGGAAGATCATGTAAGCACTACTGAAGGAGAGATTGGTGGAACATCTGGTTGTCAATGGACTACAGGACCCAAGGCAGCATGGTTTCACCAGGGGGAGGTCATGTCAGACCAACCTCGTTGAATTTTTTGACTGGGTGACTAGGGAGGTGGATCAGGGAGGGCAGTGACATGGCCTATCTGGACTTCAGCAAGGCCTTTGACACTGTGCTACATAGAAGACTATTACACAAACTGGGGAATGGGGTGGGCAGGACAGTAGTGTGGCGGGTAGGTAACTGGCTGGGTGGCAGGACACAGAGGGTGGTGGTAAATGGCTGTCACTCCACAGAGGGAAGAGTGACCAGTGGGGTACCACAGGGATCAGTGCTGGGACCGGTCCTATTCAACATCTTCATCAGTGACATTGCGCAGGACCTAGGAGGCAGAATTTCACTGTTCGCTGATGACACAAAGCTCTGTAACAGAGTAGGCACACCAGAGGGTGTAGACAGAATGAGAAGCGACCTGCAGAAACTTGAAGAATGGTCAGGGGTTTGGCAGTTGAAATTCAATGCAAAGAAGTGCAAGATAATGCATATGGGGCACAAAAACCCTGGCACAATATATAAGTTGGGGAGTGAGGATATAGCATGCACCAAGCAGGAAAGGGATCTTGGGGTTGTCATCTCTGATGACCTCAAGGTAGGGAAACAGTGTGACAAGGCAGCAGATAAAGCAAATAGGATGCTGGGATGTATAGGCAGGGGCATCACCAGCAGGAAAAGGGAGGTCATAATTCTGCTATACAAGACACTAGTGAGGCCCCACCTGGAGTACAGTGTACAGTTCTGGAGACCATACCTACGTAAGGACTTAGACAGGGTAGAGAAGGTTCAGAGGAGGGCAACAAAGATGGTGTATGGATTGCATCACAAGTCCTATGAAGACAGGTTGAAGGAACTGAACATGTACTCCCTGGAGGAGAGGAGGAGAGGGATATGATAGAGACATACAAGTATCTTACAGGGAGGAACAGGGTGCAGGAAAACACTATTTTAAGCGAAAAAGATGTTCCAGGACTAGAGGGCATGGGATGAAGTTGGAGGAGGATGATTCAGAGGAAACATGAGAAAGAATTTTCACAGAACGGGTGGTGGACAAGTGGAACACCCTGCCAGAGGAAGTGGTGGGGCTGAAACAATCACAGGATTTAAGAATGCATGGGATAGACATAAAGGAATTCTGGAGGTCAGGGGTAAGGGGCAACAGACTTCTAGGAAAACAAACTGAACTTACAAGCTCAAATGGGTAGACTGGGTGGGCCATAGGCCCTTATCTGCCGACACTGTCTATGTATCTATGTATCTATGTATCTATGACTATAGCGGGGTAGCTGGAAAATACAAAGATATAGGCTGTGTAAAATTTTTAGCCAATTTCCCTGTCACAATGTTACAAGAAGTGTGGTCTTGTTCATATGATGATTGTTTACTTGAAGAGTATCAGTGCTGGTACACAGGAGCACAAAATATAGTAAATTTAGTAGAGCAGCAGGTGGGGTGTGTACCTTTATAAAAAAATAGGAATGATCTCAGTGGTAACCATTTAGGAAAAGATACTCAAGATAATATTCTGGGCTTGGAACTCTTAAGGAAAAATGTGGTCATTTGTATTTAAATAAATATTTATATACTTCCAAACACCTCTAACTCTCCTATGGCAGCATTAATATATGCTTTAAAACAAGTGGTGTTAAGAGTACAATTGCAGTATCCTGGATTAAGGTTTTTTTTTTTTTTATTAAATGGCCATCATCAATATAAATAAAACAACAGTACAATGTCAGGAACAACGAAACCAAGAAAAATCCTCCCTCCCCACCCATCATAACATATGCTCCCCACCCCTAAACTATCCCTCCCAGTGGAACCACCCTACCGAACCAACCTAACAATCCTTCAAGAAGAGAATAATCACCAGAGCTTATAAATAAGATAAAATAATAGGAGCCTGATGACATGTACTATCCAACAAAAAAATCCCTAACAACATAAACAACATCGAAGTGTGTAGAGGGTATGAAGTTTGCCCCATCTCTTATCAAAAAAGGGGAGCTTGTGTTTTAGGCTCGCTATCATATGCTCTACTCATAGATTAAATAATAATTCCTGGAGCTATTCATGATATGAAATGGAGACTTGGTCAAGCCAATGCTTGAGGACTACCTTTTTCAAACAGAGAGAGATTAAGGCCATGTAATATTTGCGTTCTTTTACTGAGATAGAACTATAGTCCCCCAGAATGCAGATCTCAGGCTGAAACAAACCTTGTAATCCCAAGAGCGGGTCTGCCTTGGATTCAATGAGGTTCCAAAGTGGAGCAATTTTAGGACAAGACCAAAAGATATGTAAGAGGGACCTTCATCCTGTCCGCAGCAAGTGCACATAGGAAAGGTGGCCTACCCATCTTAGCTAGTTTTTGAGGAGTGTAGTAAAGGTTATTCAAAATATTAAATTGAGTGAGTCTTAATCTATCATGTGTAATGCAGCGATAAAGGTCAGTCCAAATAATCTACCATTGAGCAGTAGTAAGAGGATACACCTTATCCCAAGAAAGTGAGGATCCATCTAATACTGGTAAAAGTTTGGTAAAAAGCAATGAATACAGGGCAGACACCATGCGTGGCTTAGAAGCCAGACTTTTAATATCAGATAAAAACTGTGAAATCTGTGGTCCAGAGGCCAGTCCCAAACCATTGCAACAAAACATGCCTTGAGTTGGAAGACTTTAAAAGCATGATGAACCCCCAGCTATAGCATGTCAAAAGCACCCCCCCCCCAAAGCACAGAAACAGTCGGGACTCAGGGGTCGCGAGGGCTAGAGCAAGAGCCCTCTCCAGCAGCAGGCACATCTTAGAAGCGCCACCCCTCCCGAAGCACAGAAACAGGTCTGATTTGAACTTCAGAGCTCGTGTTTCAGGTCAAAGGGCCAGCTGTTAGCGCCATTTCCAATTTTAAAAATAAGGACTTCCATTTCCAAAAGGTCTTCCCAATTCTGCAGTCGGCATAGATGTGCAGATAGTTTTTCCAGCTGCCTTTACCTTAAATCCTACTGTGTATTTACATCATTTTTTCCAGTAGCTTTAATTGCACTGTGGGGGACAAGATTATTTCTGCCAGCTGCCTTTACTTTAAAACCTTCTGTGCATTTACCTCACTTTACCAGTAACCTTAATTGCACTGTAGGGGGACAAGATTATTGCACTCTTTCACTTTATTTTCACTCATGCAATTTACATGACACCACGCAGCCAGAGTTGATTTCACAAGTATTCCTGCCAGCTTTGCCTGTTAAAGTATATTGAATAGATTACCTGGCTGACTCAGTTGTTCCTCCCTCTCTGAAGACTACTTAATCCCTCTCTCCTTTCTCCACAGTCGGGACTCAGGGGTCACGAGGGCTAGAGCAAGAGCCCTCCCCAGCAGCAGGTGCATCGTGGAAGCATCCCCCCAAAGCACAGAAACTGGTACAGAGCTGAACTTCAGAGCAAGTGTTTCAGACCCAGCCACCCCCACCACCGACCTTGGTGAGCTCCTAGCTTTATATGACTATGAAAACCTATCAGCCCACTCTCCCATTTGCAGCTTATCAGCTGCTACCACTAGTGGCCACTAAACCAAACATGGCATTTCTCCACTCTGTTGTCTCAATGACGCTGCCTATTCTACCCCTGCTACTCCTCTCACTTGCTCCACTGACTTCCCTCCCCCCAACAGACCTCCCAATCAGGGAACTGCCTCCTCATATGACCCCCAGCCTCATCCCCCAGCCCTACTATGTTGCCCCTCAAAACCAGCATGCCCAAGCCCAAGCTAATATTCACAACTGGGCCATTAGCGACACCATTCTACCACCCTCTTTTCTTCCTGATCATTCTGCTTTCCACACCCCAGCCCTCCGCTGCCCACCACCTGCAGCCTCAGAGCACACACCTGCCACCTGGCCAAAACACCGCTGGCCAAAATCCAAACAGCTAACTATACTGCTTCTCCTCCTGGCCGGGGATATCAAAGCAAACCCTGGACCCACCACCACAAATGCCTACACCCCATTCTCATTTCCAAAAGGTCTCAGGCTCCTACACCTCAACACCTGCAGCTTATTAAACAAATTAGCAGTGCTGCAACAAATTGCCCTATCCCATCACCCAGACCTCCTGGTCATATCTGAAACCTGGCTAAAACCCCAACATACTGATGCCGAAGTAGCCATACCTGGCTACACAATCATTAGACATGATAGGCATAGGAAAAAGAGAGGTGGAGGTACAGCCATGTACATCTCCACTAATCTGCAGTTTACAATGGTGGAAATTCCCTCCCTTCCAGCCCACATCAACGATCTTCTAATCAAAGTCTCGCTCCTGTGCACCACCCTGTGTATGTTGCTGGCACCTACTGTCCTCCCGGCACCCCCCAACCTGACATCCTAGCCGACCTGGACACATTAAAATCCATAACCATAGGAGGGGAGCTTCACGCCATCGGAGACTAAATCCACAACTGGCTAGCCACAGATGCGGCACTCCTTAAGTCCAGGATCATGGTGCTAACTCTCACACAACTAATTGCAGACCCCACCCAGCTAAACCACAAAACACAAAATCACTTACTCCTGGACTAGGCCCTTTCCTCCCACCCCCACAGGATCCTATGCACGGGCCTGCTCCCTGACTCTCTAAGCGGCCATCACATGATTTTCCTCATCAGGAAGGTACACAGGCCCACAGCCCCACCAAAGACACTGCATACAGGTCATATAATTCCATGGACCAAGCATAACTTATGCATGACCTAGGACTAATTGAGTGGTCCTTTATCCCAATAGCCACATCTATTGACATCGCACTCAAAACTTTCAAGGCCAAATTTCTAGAAGTTTGGGACAAACATGCCCCCGCACATAAAAAGGGTCAGAGGCGCCCACCTTCCCTGAATCACCACGGATATCATCAGCAAATGCCACTCCAGGGACCATGCTTGGAAAGTCCACAAGACACTGGGCATCCAGGCATCCCTCCAAACCTACAGAGCCCTCAGAAACTCCTGCACTAGCCTCATTCACCAGGCAAAAAAGAACTATTTTCTATCGGCATTCAGCGCAAACCTAAACCACCCGACAAACTTCTGGAAATCGTTCAAATCCCTTTTCTCCCCCACCACCCAGCCTCCACCTCTGACACTGTCAGCACAGGGCACCTACATCACCGATCCCTGTGAGGTTGCCGCTGCCTTCAATACCTACTTCTCCAGCTGTACTGACTCGCTTGTATCGGCCCTCCAGCACCCATCTGCCCCCCGGCCCCCTCCCCACCAAGAGAGCTCTCACCAGCCTTACAGTTCTCCTTCTGCCCTGTTTCCCAGGCCAAAGTATTCAAATCAATATGATCCCTGAACCCCAACAAAGGAAAATGCCCTACGTCACTGGATGCCAAGATGCTATATCTGTCCGCTCCAGCCATAGCCGACCCCCTAGCTGCATTATTCAACCTCTCCTTCACACTGGGCAAATTACCCACTGAATGGAAATGGACTACCAACATACCCCTACCTAAAGGGGGCGACCCCTCCTCCCCAGGTAACTATCGCCCCATCTTCCTACTCCCGATTCTGGCAAAACTACAGGAATGGCTGGTCCTTGCCCAACTCTCTTCGTACCTGGATGCCTCCTCCTTCTTCACTCCATACCAATCCAGTTTTCACAAATCCCACTCAACTATCACCTCCCTGCTATGAGTCATTGACGACATACTTACAGGGATGGACAAAGGCCACTTCACCTCGGCCATCTTTATAGACTTGGCTAAAGCTTTCGACACCATCTCCCATGTGCTGCTCCTTTCTAAACTTAAAGAAGCTGGTCTCTCCAACCCAGCCACCACATGGTTCCATGACTACCTGGTGGGCTGACTCCAGGAGGTAAAAGTCACCTCCCACATCTCTAACCCCCTTCCAGTTACTGCTGGCATCCCCCAAGGATCAGTCTTGGGCCCACTGCTATTCTCCATATTCCTAAATGACTTCCCATCAGTCTATCTTCACTCATCCAAACATATGTATGCGGATGACACAGTACTGTATGCCACAGGCCCCTCCACAAGTGAAGTGGCAACTCTACTACAGCAGGATTTCAACACCATCCAGGAATAGTTCCGGTCAAACCAACCATTCTTAAACCCTAAGAAAACAATGTCGCTAACCTTTGGCTCTCAGCAAAGACTCTCCTGTCAAACCCCCTGCCCCCCTTTCAACACCCTGGATGGGACTCCACTAGTACAAGGCACCAGCTTCAGATACTTAGGCATTTGGCTTGACCCGCATCTCGATTTCTCCACCCATATTGATTCCATACATGAGAAACTGCTCCCCAAACTCGGTGCTCTTTACAGGAACAAAAGCTGCCTCCCCCCTCCTGCCAGGAAGGCTATTGTTCAAAAGATGATCCTCCCAATACTTGACTATGGTGATATAGTCTATTCTACTGCTCCCTCCTCCGCCTTGGCCAGCCTTGACACCCTTTTCCACTATTTTTGTTGGTTCATCCTCGACTGCCCACAAACAACCCACCACTGCTCCTTATATAGGTGATGTCAGTGGCACTGTCCCTGTTTGACAGCACTAGGGCCGGTATCACCTTCTCCTGATTGGGTTCTTTAACTGGTTGCCTGAGGAATGCCCCCTGCAGGGAGTTCTGGAGTCTGGAGGCAGTTGAATCCTGGTCCTGGGGTTTTAGGAATCTGGTGGCTGTTAAATCCTGGTTCTGGGATTCTAGGAATGGTGTGATTGGAAGAAGAGGGTGCACATGGGTGTCAGAATCCTGGTATGGAGGCCCTAATTGTAGTCAGAGTGGAAGATGAAAGTGCATTTGGGTATTTGTGCCCTGTTTGAGGGTTCTAAAGATGGTATGAGTGGAAGAAATGGGTGCAGGTGGGTTTCAGACCCAAGTGGTATGAGTGGTGAGTGCAGATGTGTTTCAGATTCAAGTTCCATAGTTCTGGGGTGCTCAGGTGAGAGAAGAGGTGGAGGTGAGTGTGGAACCCTTGTATAGACACCTGGCTGGCCTGACTGGAAATGTGTGTTGGACACCCATCCATGGGTCCCTTATCTTGCCTTTTAGAAACAGAATGTAGAGTTGAGTTTTGGACATGGGGTACAAGGGCTGGACAGAGTGGGAGATCAGTGTGGAAATTGATGTCAAATACTCATCTAACACTAGCAGAGCTGGTCCCAGTGGGCAGAATGAAAGGATGTACAGTAGGTAAGAAATGCCATTCTTGAATTCTAAAGATGTCTAGTTGAGGGAACAGGAGGATTTAAATGGGGAGGCCAGTATAGTGGTCTCAGGGCTTGTCCAGTTGGAAGAGCATTGGAAGATATGTGGGAAAAGCTGGCCTAGTGGTCCCAGGGTGGGGCTGGGTGGGCATACAGGAGTCATAGATGTGGAAGGCTAGTCTGGTGACCTTCCAAGAGATTATCTACCTGATGGAAAATGATGACATACAGTAGGTGGGGACAGCCAGTAAGGGTTCCCAGGGATAGTCTAGGTGGGCAAAAATGGATGTTGCTAGAGAAATCTAGTCCTTGGATCCCAATGCTGATCCAGATCAAGGGACATGGAGAACATAGATGGGCTCCCATGGCTGGTCCAATGGGGCGGACAATGGAAATGTAGACATGGGGGGCCTTTCTACTCATCCCAGGGCTGCTTCATGTGGGGATACCATGGGGACATAGGTGAAGCAGGCCAGCCCAGCATTCCCAAGACTGGTTCAAGGTGGGGGGGACAGGAAGAATGTAGATGGGAAAGACTGATCCAGGTTCCAATTGCTGGTCAGGGTGGGTAGAGAGGGGAGATGTAGGGGATGCTAGTCAGAGGTCCCAGGGCTTTTCCAAGTGGAAGAGAATGGAGCCCGTGGGTGGGATAAACAAGTCTGAGGGTCCCAGGGCTGGTCTGGGTGGCACTGCAGACAGGCAAGACATTGTTAGGGGAGGCTAGTGTGTGGGACCTAGGGCTGATCCAGGTGAGTGGGCAGTGGAAAAGTAGGTGGGCCATCTATTTTGGATATCTCAGAGCTGGTCCAGGGGCTAGAAGTATCATCCAGGGGCTGGGATGAAGGTCAGCTAGGAGGAGGAGACTGGTTTATGGACAGAAAGGTTCATCCAGTGGGAAGGAGGGTGGTCAGCTGTGAAGGAAAGATGATCAGTGGGCTGGAACAGTGGTCCAGTAGCAGGATTACTGGTTAGCTGAGATGATGAAGCTGGTACGGGTTCTGGAAGTGTGGTCCAGGTGCTGGGAGAAAGTTCAGCTAGGAGGTGAAAGACTGGTCGGTGGGGGACAGGAATGATGGTCTATTGCTGGGAGACTGGAAAGGAGAAACAAATCCAGGTCCTAGAAAGTTGGTCTAGGTTCAAATATACTATTTAGCTGGGGAGGAAAGGCTGGTCATGGGGCTGAAAAGTTGTCCATCTGCTGGGTGTTCTGGTGGGTTGCAGCCCTTTCTGGAAGTTAAGTGCATCCATTCCAGTGGGTCATTCCTTCCTGTCCATTCTGGCAGCTTGAGGATCCATTCTAGCCAGGGTGGGACAAATTAGTTTGTGGACTAGTGTTCGCTAATAGTTTTCAAAATCTGGTAGCCAAATTTTAGCATTTTTATTCACATCTAATCATATGAGGTAACATCTTACAATACATGTATGCACAGGATTTCCATTTTGAAACTATAGGCTGCATTGTGGATGTTAATGGAATAACAGCAAAACTATGGTTACAAGTAGTCATTATGTTACTGATTTGGCAGCCATTTGATTCTTATCACTCCCAGAGTGTGTTTATACTAATTAATGCATGTGTAGAGGCATGCTGAGGCGGAGGCCACAGGCCCAGAGACCACATACCCATAGAACTGTGTTTATCAGACCATAACAGAGTCACGCTTAACTTTTTTGGCACTGGTTCAGCTGGGAAAGTGGTACTAATTTGCACTATTTAAGCCGGGCCCGAGCTATGCTGAGGATTACTGGGGGCAAGAAGGACTCCGTCTTTCCAGTTATTCTCTGTTTTCCAGTGGTACATCTTCCTCTCCCCTTCCCCACAGGCCCTCAAAGTTGTCCAGTGGCACCCCTCCCTCTCCTCTTCCACATACATTCTCCTGGTATCCAGTGGTACTGCCAATCCTCTCCCTTTCCCCATAATTTTCCCTAGTATGCAGTCAAACCCATCCCTTTTCCCTCCCCATAAGTTCTCCCAGGCTTCCAGTGGCTATCCCCACCACCTAGAGCATTCTAACTCTAAACTAGTTCCTGACCGCAGCCAAAAGAAACTCCCACACATCTTCTGCTCTTGCCACCACCTTACTCTCTCAACTAACAGTTTAAAAATAAATCCTTCCCACCCATCTCAGCTCCAACACCCTCCCTCCCCAGCTCCCCTATTCAGCAACTCACCAAAAGTTAAGTATGTGAATACATTTTTTGTATACTGCCTATAGTTTCTTAACAGTCTTGATACAGGGCCTAAATACCAGCGATCTCTCCCAATAGTGGTTTTGATATGAGGAAGAGATTGCCGGCATTGAGGTCTGGTGGTGAGACTAAGATACTGTCAGTGGTGTGCTTTTCTAAGGATTTTATTTACATACTTTTGAACTTTTGGTGAATTGCTGACTAAGGGGACAGGGGAGGGGAGAGTTGTAGGACTAGACGGTGTAAAGGGGAGTTATTTTTTATTTTACTCTAGCCCCAGTGAGCATGTTGGGAAGGAAATCACATTGGCCCGAGGTAGTTTGCACTATGTGCGGGCCAGTAAATTAATGAAGCCTGAACCCTGCCATGATATCCCACACCCTGGAGTATGTCAATTATTCCACTTATTGGTTTTGTGTCTGATCTATTTAAAAGACTGTATCAAAGAAATGCTGCTTACAAATAGTCGTTCTGCTAGTAGATATCATTGTGCTACACTGTAGTTGTTACCTGTGAAATAAATATGCAGCTTCATTTAACTGTGCATTACTAATTGAAGTTGTTCAGTTTTTAACCTTTTTGTCCAGATGGCCAGTACTGGGATGTCAGAGACTGTGCAAAGAGGTCTATCAGGTAGCAGTCAGTGAGCAGGAGTAGTGACATATGCAGATTTTGGAGCTGCCATCAGTTACTTCAAATGGGATGGAAGGCAGAGAGACAATGCAGTCAGGTATACATCACAGCCAGGGTAAGTGCAGTATGGGCATGGGCAGGAGAGGGAGCAGCATTGGGTGGGGCCACAGTGACAGGACTGAAGAGACACAGCATTTTATTTTTTTTTGTTTGTTTACTGGTGCAGCAAGCAATCTGCTGAGAAGTTTTTAAATGGATAAAAACTGATGTTTGAAGTACAACTGAAGTAAATTTGAAAAACTTCAAAAACAATTAAAAAACTGAAGAATATCTGAATTGAATTTGAAGGCCTTCCTTTTTAGATAGAAAAGAAGGGTGTTTCAGGCACATTTGTAGGGTTTGTCCATAACAGTTTTTAATCAGTCTTTTAGCCTTCATTTTGAAGGCTAATTTGCATGTGATTTTGAAGGGCATTTGAGAACACACTGAGAAGTTTTCAATGGATAAAAACTTGTGTTTGAGGAGTTTCGATGGATAAAAGTATAAAAACTGGTGCTTGAGGTACAATCGAAGTCAATTTGAATTACTTCAAATAACATGAAAATAACTGGTCCAGTTTTTAAATTACTGAAGAATACTTGAATTGAAAATGAAGCCTTCATTTTCTGTGAGGCAATGCTGCAGCCCTGTCTATAATGATGTATCTGTGTGCAGCATTTGAATGGCACCTCAGGATGCTTTTATACTGCCATGTTCCCCACTTGGGACTTACTGGTCACCTTCCACCTTTTCAGCCCCTTGCATTTCACATCATTTGCCTAACGAAGTAGAGTATTTGTGGAAATGCAGGTATCTCTTCCCTCACTGCCCCTCTGCTCACTTCGCCTCCACCAACTAGGGATTGCTGGAGATTCCCAGGGTGTGTTTAAAGACATCTGGGGCTCAGTCTTTTGCTTCTGTAGCCCCTACCCTGTGGAATTCTCTACCTCGTCGGGTTCGAGAGTGCCTGATCCTCCAGAGTTTTAAAATAGCCTTAAAAACATACCTATTTAACCAGGCATTTCCAGATTGATTTTATGCTATTATATATTTATATTTGTGCTGGCTGAACATTGCTTGTTTTAAATATGCTTATTTATATGGTTTTGATGTGCAAATGTTTTGGTTTGGAAAAACACATTTCAGAAATAAAGAATGATTTTGATTTTTCTTTTTATATTTAGTAGTACATACATAGCTAATGTATCACATTTACATGGCGTATCCACATGCATCTGTCACCATGTGCCCACCCCTGTTGAGTTCTGCTGTTGGCTGCCTTATTGACATTGCAGTTGGGATACCAGAGCCGTAACTGGACCATGACTGTTGAATCTGTTGCACAATGAGTGTAGTCTGCATAGTGCTATCCATTTATCTTGGTGGTATGGCAAAATGTTGTGTACTTACCTACCATGCCACATGCATGCTGTCTCCTGTTTGATCATTGGTAATGGTGTGTGTGTGGTGTGTATAGCACTAGAGGTGTATGGCCACAGCACAGAATAGGCAACAAGGGTGGCAAGACACAGTCCAATGGGCATGTATACTGCTATGGTTAGAACAGAGGTGTGTACAGTAATCAACAATATCGTTCTTTTCTCTCACCAGCCCAGTCCATGGTGGAGAACACTGTCACTGAGGACAGTCCAAGCCTATTACCCCATCACCCATCTGCAGCCCCTTAGGGCCATCCATGCTTGGTCAGAGAGAGAACAGGACAGTGATGAGGAGGATGACAAGACATTTGTTGAGGACAGGAAGTCAGAGGGAGCCAGCTCAGACCAGGAGAGGTTGCCTGCACCTGCCACTCCACCTACAGATGAGGCCCAGCCCACACTCCCCAGCACAGACATCACAGTGCTTCCCCCAGCCACTATGCTTAGCACAGCCACCAGGATCCCACACATGGAACAGCCCAGGCCTTGCCAGAGGCTCTAGCTACTGCATGACCAATGCCCTGCCTACCCATACCCCTGCCACTGGCCTGGCCACAGCCTGGCCTCCAAGGGAAATCCCACCAGCCCAGCAACCACTGTGCCAAATCAGCCAATAGACCAGTGCACAGCATTGGCCACAATGAAAATCTGGGCAACACAACCCCTCAACATGCAGCTGGAACCTGTTCTCCAGGACACAACATGTTGACAGCAGGAGAAGCCAACAGGCACATGCTTCATTCAGCCCTGGGGCAGAGGAGACTGTGCAGGCTGAACTGGCCCATATATGTTGCATGCTGCAGATCAACAAGAAGTGTGCAGAGGCTCACCTTGCTGAGCACTTGGCAGCCGTTGGTGAACTTGGGCAGTCCATGGATGTTGGATTCAGGTTACTGGGGCAATCCTTTGAAGCTTGCATGGATGGGCTGTCTGCTGCTGTGCTGGAGGCCACAACCATGGTCTCTGGCACAGTGAGTGTTGGTCACAGCACTGGCTTTTCCAGTGGGGACTGTCACCCCATGATGAATGCCTTGGCATACAATCACCCTTCATAGTACAGGCAACAGGACACTCAGGACACCATGCACTCCAGACCATGGCTTGCTCTTTGGCAGGGTCATAACACCCCAAGGCCATGGCTGCAGTAGGATCACATCATCCCCACTCGTTCAACTAGGTGGATGATGACCTCCACCACCACCCTCCCAGACACAGCGTACCACAGCATACATTTCAGTGATGGTAGTATGGGATGTGCCTGGTGTCACATTGGCCCACTAGCCCATACTCCATTAGCCACCTCATGCCCTCAGCTCATAGTACCTATTTTCATCCCACCACTGGAACTGCAAGTTTTCTTTCATCCCCCTTTATCACCCTCTTGCTGGGATGGCATGTTGATTTCTTTCATCCCCCTGTAACCGCCCCTCCCCCCCGTTGGGATGGCATGTCATTTTTTTAATTCCCCTTTATTCCTCCACCAGGATTGTATGTTTTCATTCATCCATCTTTAACCCTCCTGCCAGAATGGCATGTTGTTTTCTTTCATCCCCCTTAACAACTCTCTCCACCTGGATGTTTTTTATTTATCATGACCATCATGTCGTGATGTTCTATTGTATCTACCAAGCTTCCACTGTTATCTCTGTACCCAGCTAGTCCTAAACTGTTGCACACTGCTGTCTCATTGCATCGTTACTGTTTACTCACTGTTTATATTGTATGTAATCTACGTGTAAGTCTCTGTTAGTGTTTCAAATGTATGTATTTATCCTCATGTTTCCTTCCCCAGGTCACACTGGGAGACAAGCAACTTGTTGTTCAGCATGCCTTCCTGGTGAAACATTTCAATAAATTAATAAATAAATGGTCATTATTTAATTAATACAGTTTTGCATCATTACAGTCTTCTCCATGGTCTGTACTCACTGTCTGGGTCAGAAGAGGTCTGTCCTGAAGCAAGCTCTATACTCCCATGAACTCCTGACCATCATGTGTCAGAGTTGTGAGCTGCTCCTGCATCCTCTTGTCCTCTGGCTCAGTATCTACTGCAGGGTGTTCCTCTGGGGCCAGCAGGCATATCCCAAAATTCAGTGCTATGTTGTGTAATATGCAATGGGCAAGGAATACAGTCCAGGCCTTCTGAGGTTGTATTGTACAGCATCACTGGAGTGGACATGGTAACTGAACCACATTTTGAGCATACCAAAGACTGTCTCATTGAAGTTGCATGTAGTGATGTGTGTCATGTTGTACCTGTCTTCTACAATAGATGCTGGTCATAGGGCAGGCGTGAGGAGCCATGGGCGCAGGTGATATGCACTCTCTCCTATGTAGGCAAAGGGTTTAGGTTACTGACATCATCTGCAACATGGGGGGGGAGAGGCCAAGAAGGAACAGACTAGGGATGTCTCCACCTTCAAACCTCTGGCCAGATGAAGACATCATGGAAACTGCTGGGAAACCATGCCAGAACACTGGAGATGTACCCCTGTCAAATTGTACACCACATGGCAGTTGATGGAATGATACACCTTCCTATTCACATAGGCTTCAGATCCATCACCAGTGGGTGCCCACATGGCAACATCAGTGCAGTCAATAGCACCAAGTATGGCTCGTAGGAGCACAACTCGATAGAACTGATGCATGGTTGCTGTTTGCTCTGCTAGTGTGGTAGGAAATATGATTAACTCCCTGGCATAGTCCAGCAGGGCATATAAGAGCTGGCCCAATAGGCATGAGGTGGCTGACTGTGAGATACCAGAGGTGTCTGGAAGATTCTAGTGGCCAGGACACACCGTGCTGCTGTCACCTTGAGCTCTATGGCATTGCATGGCTGCAGTGGGTGTCTATCTGGAGCTGGTCATGCAGCAGCTCACACAGCTGCATGATCATGGACCTGTTGAGCCTGTAGCAGCCCACAATGTGTTCATCACTGAGGACTTCAGATGTGACTCATGAATGGTACTGTCCATTTGCAGCATAGTGCCTCTGAGGGGCCTGCACTGGGGCCACAGGAAACTGGCCCTCCTCATCCTGCATGATCAGCTGCATCAGGTGCATGTAGTGAGCCATTTTGTTGTTAGCTTCCAGTGTGTGAGTGTGTGTGTGTGTGTGTGTGTGTTCTGCAAATGCCTTTCCCCAGCTTTGAGGTTTGTCCCAGGTTTAGGCTTGCTTTTTATAGCCATTATTTGCACTGTGCTATGCTGCTGCACTCAGGGATGCTGATTGATTTCTAGGCCTAGGTCACCTTTAGGTCTGGGCCCCTCTCCCATTCTCAAGACATATAAATGTGTAAATATGGACCCCCCTGAGCCACCTGGGCCCGGGACAGTTGTCCTGGCCATTCTCCCCTGTCTGAACCCCTGGCTGTACTATTCCATTAGCACAGTGATAAAGTTTGGAATAATGCACAAAACATAATATGCACATCAACATCCCTACTTAGGTGCTACATATATTTACTTTGTGCTCGCACACTACTGCTAATGACATGTACATTGCTGTCCCCGGAGTATGGGAAATAGTTGCTACATTGGTGTAATGCTAGTGCTAATGATTAGCACCAGGTGCAAACATCTTGACTATAGGGGGCCTGTATGTTTTGAGGGAGATAAATGCCAAAATATTTAAGTGAAGAGGAATCTCAATGGAGCACAAATGCAGTTTGGATTTCCAGACAAGAAAACATGTTGCACTGTATTTGTGAACCTCAGTTTCAATGTGTTTCACTGATATACAGAGAGTTCACTGTAGCAGGTCAATAATCCCAGAGGGGAGTCAAGGATCTATCTGGATGAGTTAAAAGGACACTGTCAGCTTTCCCAAAAAGTTTTGAAGCAAATCTCTGTAATCTGCCTCTTGGCACACTCCTGTCCCACAGTGAGTCTAGAGTACTACTGTGTGTCTAAAAACTGATATTTTTTATCTGGTTTTCCGTTTTATAAAAAAGTAGTAGCCAGAGCAGTCCACATTTAAATCACCCACTGACTGGAAGTACAGTGAAGCCGAGAACTCACGTCTGCCCAAGAGAGCAGTCACAAAGTGCCACTTTTGCAATATGCATTTTAAAAATCATGTATTTCTGCAGATCCTCTTATTCATAACCCGTATTGCTTTTTTCACTGAAAAACAAGCACGGAGATTGCTACTCCATACGTTTTAAAATCAACCCGAAATCCCGCACATGCACATAATAGTTGTTGAGCTAAGATCCCATGCATGCGCAAGAGTGGTGTCCGTCTTGTGCATGTGCGGGATTTCGGGTTGATTTTAAAACATATGGAGTAACACTCTCAGTGCTCGTTTTTCCTTGAAGAAAGCAATACGGATTATGAATAAGAGGATCTGCAGAAATACATATTTTTTACAATGCGATGGCAAAGTGGCACTTTGTGACAGTGCTCTCGAACGAATCTGGCGTTCACGGCATCCACTGTACTTCGGTCAGTGGGTGATTTAAATGCGGACCGCTCTGGCTACTACTTTTATAAAATGGAAAACGCTGAAACATCGGTTTTAGACACACAGTAATGCTCTGAGACTCAATAAGAAGCTGAGGTAATACAAACTGAAGACTATTAACGATGAGGGGAAAACTAGCAGTCTTACTTAAATACCTAAGCAGATAATAGACATAAAGGGCAAGGTTATAAAGCCTGCCCCCTAACTGTACCATAGAGATCAGGGTTTCTGTTCAGATTGCCTGTGACAATGGTCCAGCTTAGTAAGATTTTTTTTTAAATAATACAGTAATTCATAGTTTTAGAATCTGAGTATTTTATAAAACAATCAGTAAATGTTAGCATAAGAATACTTCAAGATCTTGATAAAATATTAAATCTTATTTCAACTATGTCTTATTTTAAGATATTAACAAAAGATAAGTCCTATCTTAAGACTTACAGGTCTAATTTATTTAAAAAAAACTTAAATGTTTGACATTAGCCTTATTGTACAAGGGAAATTCATACTGTTTTCAGAATCAATTTCATCCACAGTTGAGTTAGCATTCATAACCATCTTAGCATTACTTATCACGTTCTGGACATGATGCTTATCACAATGGAGAATGTCTTCCTCATCTCATGTCAAGTTCATTGAAATGCCAAATTGCTATTCATACCAACTCAAAGGAAAGCCCTTTAGCTGATGGGAGTTCACGTTCGATTATTGTTGTCTTTAAGCAGTTACTACACTTTCATAAATGATGCTTCCATCCTTCAATTGTAATACTTATCATTATTGTAATTGCTCATCTAATGTAAGTTATAGTACTGAATGTTCATTTTAATATGCAAATTGAGTTGCATTATGAAAGTTCAAAAGGTTTTCTTGTGTTAGGTTACTTACGAACATACGAAATTTGCCAGCAGATAAAGTCCTAGAGGTCTATCAAGTCTGCTCGAATGTGCAGCTAGCACCCCTTATTCTGCAGCTGCCCCTTCCTTCCACCCTTCCCCTTCATTGACCCTCCCCCTTGTCCTGTTCCATCCCCTTTTGAAGCAGTCCAGTGTTCTACTGGATACCACTTCTGCAGGTAACGCATTCCACCCAGCCACCACCCTCTCTGTAAAAAAGTGTCTCCTCATCTCCCTCCTGAACCTTCCTCCCTCCAGTCTCATATCATGGCCCCTGGTGTCCCTCCCCTCCCTTACTTTGAACAGCCCCTCTGTACCTGTTTTGTTTATTCCTTTCATGTATTTAAAGGTTTCAATCATGTCCCCGTCCCTCCTGTCCTCCAGAGAGTACATGTTCAACTCCCTCAACCTCCTCTCATTGATAGAGTCCCCAGCCCCTTGATCATCTTTGTTGCCCTGTGCTGCACCCCTCAGTAACAATGTCCCTCTTCAGATACAGGTGCCAGTACTGCACGCAGTACTCCAGGTGCGGTCTAACTAATGACCTATACAGTGGCAGAATCACCTCCTCCCTCCTCGAGGATATACCCTTGCAATACAACCCAGCATTTTGTTGGCCTTTGCAGCTGCCTTCCTTCATTGTGCCAAGTTGTTCATTGACCCTGTAATGAGCACCCCCAGATCCTTCTCCTCCTCCTCTGTCTGGGCTAGCTGCACTCCCCCCAGCTGGTAACTCCTCCTTGGGTTCTTCATCTCAAAATGCAGCACTTTGCACTTTTTGGCATTAAACCCCAGTTGTCAGGTGTCTGATCAGGTTTCAAGCTTTGCCAGATCATCCTGCAACCCCTGCCATCCCCCTAGGTCATCCACCATCACTCCTACCTTGGTATCATCAGCAAACAGACTGATCTTGCTCTTGATGTCCCACGATATGTCTGCAATGAATATCCCAAACAACACTGGTCCCAACACCGAGTCCTGTGGAACACCACTCGTCACTACCCTTGGGTGTGAGAGCTCCCCACCCACCACCACCCTCTGTTGCCTTCCCTGAAGCCAGTTTTCTACCCATCTCACCAGCTTTGCACCCACCCCTGTGCCTACTAACTTACTTCCCAGTCTTCCATGCAGCACCGAGTTGAATGCCTCACTGAAGTCCAGATACAGGACATCCACTGCATGGCCCCTGTCCAGTTGCCTAGTTACCCAGTCATAGAACTCCACCAGGTTGGTTTGGCAGGATCTGCCCTGTATGAAGCCATGCTGTCTGCTGTCCTGTAGTCCTTTGGCCTCTGGGAGGGCCACCAGCCTCTCCTTCAGGATAGTCTCCATTAGCTTACCCACGATGGATGTGAGGCTCACTGGTCTGTAGTTTCCGGTTCATCCTTGGGGCCACCCTTGTGGAGGGGCACCACATGAGCCATCCTCCAGTCCTGAGGTACACACCCTGAATGTAGTAAGGCATTAAATAGGACTGCCAAAGGTCCTGCAAGGGCCTCTGCCAGCTTCTTCAGTACTCTGGGGTGGATGCCATCTGGGCCTGGCGCCTTGTCCACCCTCAATGCCTACAAACCCTCCCTAACTCTGACCTCCATGATTTCCCCATCTGTCACCCCTTCCCCCCATTTCTGCCATTTCTCCCCCCTTGGGTGTCACCCCCCCTTCTCTTTAGTAAATACTGAGCAGAAGTACTCATTTAGTGCTTCTGCCTTATCGCACCTCAAGCTTCCACCCAACCCCCTCCTTCCTAATCCTTACTATGGTCCTTACAGCCCTTTTCTCCCTGATGTACCTAAAGTCCTTCTCCCCCTTCTTAATGCCTTGTGCCAGTCTGAGTTCCGTAGATGCTTTGGCTCCCCTTACTGCCCTTGTCACCTCCTTCGATTCTGTCAAGTACTCCTCCCTGTCCTCCCCCCTCCCTGTTTTCTTGTACTTCCTAAAGGCAGCTCTTTTTCTCCTTACTTTTTCCATGACATCCTTGCTCAACCAGCTCGGTTTCTTAGCCATAACCTTCTTGCTCTGGGCCTTGCAGCAGGTTTTGGTTGCCTCCACTATCCCCAGCTTTATGAGCTCCCACCTCTGGTTAGTGTTTATACTAGATTGAATTCTGGCCAGGTACCCTATTACCACTTCCCCCATCCTACCAAAGTTGGCCCTCCTGAAGTCCAGCACTCTTGTGCCTGATTCCACTCCTTGCTTGCCCATATTCAATGTGAGCCATACTGAGTGATGGTCACTCCCTGACAGCGGTTCCTCCACTGTAAGTTCTCTCACAAAGTCCCCATTTGTCAGCACAAGGTCAAGGGTATTTCCTAACCTGGTTGGTTCACTGACCATTTGCAGCAGGAAGCTGTCCTGGAAGGCACCCAGCAGTACCTGCTCCCTTCTGTTCCTGGTTGTTGGGGTACTCCAGTCCACTCCTGGCATGTTGAAGTCCCCCACAGTCACCACACTACCCTTCTCGCAGGTCCTCCTGATCTGTTCTACTAGTTCCCTGTCTAACTCCTCCATCTGAGATGGTGGCCTGTACACCACTCCCATTCTAAGAATCCTATTCTTGGAATCCTGGATTTGCATCCAAAGTGATTCTGTACTACCCTCCTCCCCTTCCTCCCTTACACACTTCAGTCCTTCCTTCACATATAGTGCCACACCCCCTCCTTTCCCAATCACCCTGTCTCTACAAAATAACCTGTACCCTGGTACAGACAGGTCCCAGTCATTGTATTGGGTGGTCCATGTTTCTGTGATGGCTGCAATGTCCCTCTCCCTCTGCATGAGGCACCTGTAACTCTGCATTTTTCCTCCCAAGGCTCCTAGCATTAAGGGTAACCACCTTCCACCCTCCCCCCCATCCTGCCCTCCTTTCCTAGCATCACCAATGGTACTTGCCATTTGTCCTTTGTCACAGTTATGGGGGGTAAGCTTATATGGTTTCCCAACCTGTGGTCTCTGCATATCTCTTGCCCAATTGCCTCCCCCCATTCCTAGTTTAAATACATAGATACATAGATACATAGACAGTGTCGGCAGATAAGGGCCTATGGCCCACCTAGTCTGCCCATTTGAGCTTGTAAGTTCAGTTTGTTTTCCTAGAAGTCTATTTCCCCTTACCCTGACCTCTAGAATTCCTTTATGTCTATCCCATGCATTCTTAAATCCGTGATTGTTTCAGCCCCCACCACTTCCTCTGGCAGGGTGTTCCACTTGTCCACCACCGTTCTGTGAAGAAATTCTTTCTCATGTTTCCTCTGAATCGTCCCTCTCCAACTTCATCCCATGCCTCTAGTCCTGAAACATCTTTTCGCTTAAAATAGTGTTTTCCTGCACCCTGTTCCTCCCTGTAAGATACTTGTATGTCTCTATCATATCCCTGTCTCCTCCTCTCTCCAGGAGTACATGTTCAGTTCCTTCAACCTGTCTTCATGGATTTGTGATGCAACTCATGCACCATCTTTGTTGCCCTCCTCTGAACCTTATCTACCCTGTCTATGTCCTTACGTGGTATGGTCTCCAGAACTGTACACTGTACTCCAGGTGGGGCCTCACTAGTGTCTTGTATAGCGAATTATGACCTCCTTTTCCTGCTGGTGATGCCCCTGCCTATACATCCCAGCATCCTATTTGCTTTACCTGATGCCTTGTCACACTGTTTCCTCACTTGAGGTCATCAGAGATGACAACCCCAAGATCCCTTTCCTGCTTGGTGCATGCTAATCCTCACCCCCAACTGATATATTGTGCCAGGGTTTTGTGCCCCATATGCATTATCTTGCACTTCTTTGCATTGAATTTCAACTCACAAACCCTTGACCATTCTTCAAGTTTCAGGTCCCTTCTCATTCTGTCTACACCCTCTGGTGTGTCTACTCTGTTACAGAGCTTTGTGTCATCAGCGAACAGTGAAATTCTGCCTTCTATATCCTGTGCAATGTCACTGATGAAGATGTTGAATAGGACCGGTCCCAGCACTGATCCCTGTGGTACCCCTATGGTCACTCTTCCTCTGTGGAGGACAGCCATTTACCACCACCCTCTGTGTCCTGCCACCCAGCCAGTTACCTACCCACCACACTACTGTCCTGCCCACACCCATATTCCCCAGTTTGTGTAATAGTCTTCTCATTGGCACAGTGTCAAAGGCCTTGCTGAAGTCCAGATAGGCCATGTCCACTGCCCTCCCTGATCCACCTCCCTAGTCACCCAGTCAAAAAATTCAATGAGGTTGGTCTGACATGACCTCGCCCTGGTGAAACCATGCTGCCTTGGGTCCTGTAGTCCATTGACAACCAGATGTTCCACCAATCTCTCCTTCAGTAGTGCTTCCATGATCTTCTCCACTACTGAGGTGAGGCTGACTGGTCTGTAGTTCCCTGCTTCCTCTTTGTTCCCACTTTTGTATAAGGGGACTACATCTGCTGTCCTCCAGTCTTTGGGTACCTCCCTGTTTCCAGTGATTGGCTGAACAGGATAGCCAGAGGTTCAGCCACCACCTCTCTTAGTTCTTCAAGGACCCTGGGGTGCACCCAATCTGGCCCCATTGCTTTGTCACTCTTATTACTTCCAGTTCCTTCAGGACCCTTTCTCGGTAAAGGGACTTGTGTCCATTTCTGCACCATTCTCACCCTTGTACTCCCTTCAGACCCATTACCCCCTCTTCCTTAGTAAAGACGAGCAGAAATACCTGTTCAATATGTCAGCTTTACTGTTGTCATCCTCCACGCTGCTCCCATCCTCCCCTTCAGTCTAACTATCCCTCCCTTTGTCCTTCTTTTTCACTATGTACCTGTAAAGGTTTTGTCCCTTTAACCACTGATTTTGCAATGTGTTCTTCTGTCTGAGCTTTGGCTTCCTTACTGACTTCCTGCCTCCCTTTGTTTCTCCTGGTACTTCTCCCTATCCCCTTCTGCCTGTGTCTTTTGTATTGCCTGAATGCAGTCTTTTGGCTTTCACTTTCTTTGCTACCTCTTTGAAAAACCATAATGGTCTCCTCTTTCTTTTCCTCTTGCTAACCTGCTTAATGCATAATTCTGTTGTTCTTATAATCCCCATTTTAAATACTGCCCACTGTTCCTCAATCCCTGATTCCTGTCCCATTCCTTAATGCTTCTTTCAAGCATCTCCCCATTTTCCCAAAGTCTTCCCCTAAAATCCAGGATACGTGTTTTTTGTGTGGTTTGGTTCTGCTCTTTCTGTGATTTCAAACCACAATGACTGGTGGTCACTGTTACCCAGGTGCTCCCCACTGTTACTCCCCCATCACACTGTCCCTGTTTGTGAGCACAAGGTCCAGTATTGCCTTCTGCTGAGTTGGTTCCATGACCAGTTGCTTGAGGAAGGCACCTGAAGGAGTCAGATAAATCTGCTCCTAGTTGATGCTGCTGCTGGGATGCTCCAGTCCACATCTGGTATATTGAAGTCTCCAACCAGTACTACCTCACCCTTGTCAGCCATCCTTTGGATGGCTAGCATCAACTCCTATCTGTTTCTTCCTCCTGGGCTGGTGGTCTATAGACCACACCTGTGCGGATGGCTGGCCCATTTTCCTTTCCAGCTTAACCCACAGTATCTCTCCCCATTTTGTTCCTCCTGGATCTGTGGGCCCTTATGTCATTTTCACATACAGTGCCACCTCCTCCTTCCTGCCTGCTCTGTCTCTTCTGAATATGTTGCAGCCAGGTATGGCCATCTCCCAGTCATGGTTATCATTACACCAGGTTTCAGTGATGGCCACAATGTCCAGGTCTGACTGTACCATGACAGCCTCCAGATCTTCCATCTTGTTGCTAAGGCTCTGGCATTTGCACATGGCTTTCCATGATTTGACCTCCTAGACTGCTTCACTGTTCTACTCCAGCCCCTTCCTTGGTTGTCATTTATCCCTGGTTCTCCTTGCTGTCTGCCCTTCTGCTGAATTTGCCCTTTTCTGCTTATCCACCTTTTGGACACTAATCTCCAACTTTTGCACACTGCTTTGCAGAGATAGCCACTCCTCTGGTTCACTGGTTCCATTACTAGCTGTGGGGTGAGCAAGTAGGTACCATCCTTGCTGGCTGCCACCCCCTTTGCTAGTTTAAATGCTGTCAATGCAGCATTTAAACTTATCATTGAGTGCTTGATTTCCTCCAGGATGGATGCAGGCCGTCAGGCTTGAACAAACCTCCATCCCTCCAGATGGGTCCCCAGTCACCAATGAATCCAAACCCTTCCTCCAGCACCAGTTCTTCAACCATGGTTAAAGTTCCTGGTGCATGCACTCCTATGCACTCCTTGCCTCTCACAGGTAGTACTTGAGAAAGTGACAGAAGTAGCTACTTGCTTGAGACCCTCCCCAGTTTCCTAAACTCTTCCTGAACTTCCTTTGGCTCCCATTTGCCAAGTCATTAGTACCTAGGTGGATAATGACATCCAGCTCACCCTCCTGTCTTGCCTTCCCAGTGATCCCCAGTATCTTCCTTCCATCCCTCCATGCCGTGGCACCTGGTAGGCACCTCACCTCCCTGTCCTCCCCCCTCCTGTGTTCCTAGCTGGATCCCTCTTATGATGGAGTCCCCCACCAGGATTCGCTTCCTCCTCCTCTGGGGTCCACTGCTTTCCCCACTGAGGTCACCTCCTTGCCTAACCTCCACATCCTTTCCTTCCACTTCCCTGGGTACCTCTATTTGGTTGTCCTCATTTGCCAGTGTGGCATATGAGTTCTTGAGGAGGAATAGGATCTGGGATGTGCCTCTGCCTGACTGCTCTAACCTCCCTGAGCCCACTGTCATCCAAGTGCTCCTCGTTCTCGGCATCCTTTGAGGGCAGCTGCATTGGACTGGGTGGCTCCTGGACAGGGGTGATGGTACTCCTGACCCAGTTTACTTCCGCTCTGGGTCTGGCTACCTCATCCCTCAGTCCCGAGATGCATGCAGATGGGCAGCACCTCAGTGTCCAGAGGTCTGCCTGAATATGGCTGCCCCACAGCCACTACATTGCACCACTCCCTCACATTATACTGCACTCACTACTTATCTGCTACTTGAAGCTCTCTGTTCTCTTTTTATTTATTTACAGTATTAAAAATCCTGTAACTGATCCTCAGATATATATTTTTTAAGGAAAAGAAACCAATAAATAAATAAATGAGTCAAAACACTTGTCGTGCTGAGGGTGGTCTTCTTCCCCTTATGCCTCCTACTTCACACCTCCTACTATACCCTGTGTTTAGCTCCTGTCAATCAGATTTATCAGGGCATATAATTAAGAGTTGGGGGAAGGGGTTATCACGTAGCTGAGGTCAGAGGCCAGACAATTAACACCCTTCACCCAGCTACAGGACAGTCAGACAAGCCAAGATAAAATTTGCAGCAATTAAAGACAGCACAGAATTACACCACCACTATTTTTTAAATTTTTTAAATTTTCAACAGCCCAAAAACAATTATAAGTAAAGACAACACAGAAAGAAAGTATAGTGTCACTACAAGCCTACAATCTAAGTTTAAAAGAAAAATACCAGTTACCAGTTACTCAGAAGCACTGAATTGAATATGTTTCCTTCCTTCACCTTCTGGCTGAATTCCCAACTTCCTTTATGTACTCCTCCATCCTCTGTTTCAACACTTTCTTTCCCTCCTCACTCAAGTGTAGTCTGTCCTTGGCATAGAGACTACTGTACTCCCAGGTCCCTCCCCAACCCCCAACAGCCCATACCCTTTAGCACAACACCAGGTTCTTAGCCATCCGTTAAATTCCTCTATTCTCAGTTTTCTTGTTGTGCTTGCCTTGGGCACTGGAAGTAGCTCTGAAAAAGTTACTGATCTTCCTGCCCCCTCACATAAATGTGCTAGTTCCTCAAACCTCCTTTGAACTATATCTACTGCCTTCTCAGCCAGGTCGTTTGTCCCAAGATGTATAATTAAATGAGGCTTGTCCCTACCCCTTCTAGCATATTTCTGAACAGATTGTCCCACCCTTTCTGCTGTCATTCCTGGCATGGCCTCCACCCAAATACGACTATGCCTCTCCCCCTTGCTACCCCACCTGACTCTTCTTAGTATTGAGTCCCCCAGCACTAAGATTCCACCACTCTTACTCCCTGCTTGCTTCCATTCCTCTTCTCTCTCATTTCCAGCTCCTCTTCTTCCTCCTGCACATTATTTCCACCTTTTGCCCCTGTTGCAATTCTCCCAGCAGAACTTCCCCCGCTCCAGTTTGGTCCAGGCATTTATCAATTACTCCTCTAATTTCATGATTTCCCTCCTCCACCTTCTTCCTCTCTAGCAGTGCAAAACTATTTTCTGAAGATCCTTCATAAATGCCCGCTCCCTCTCTCTGCATAGTAACCTGTTCTCTCCTTTCCACTCCATGACTTTTGCCACTTCTTCGCCTCCCCTCACAAGTCCCTATCTCCTCCTTCCATTTGTCTTTTGTCTCCTGACCTGGTTTCCCCAGCAATCATTCTTCCTGGCCTGGGCCCCTTTGTCTCTGCTTCCCTTCTTCTGACCCTCTCCTCACCACTGTTGGCTTAAATCGTCCTCCCTCATCTCCACTTCTTCCTCCCTCCAGTATTGGGCTAAACCCATCCCCAATTTAGCTTGCATGTCTTAGTTCCTCCTGCAGACCCTCGATCTCCTTTCTAATTTTCTTTATGTGGTTGCACACTAAACATCCTCCCACACTCCAGGCAATTTTTTAGAAAGATTGGTGCACTGCAGTTGTTTCAGCCTACCATCCTACCCATTGCTGTCGTTGCCCACCAGCGACCCCCCCCAACCTTCCAGATGCAGGATACCAAACACTCCCCCAAGTCTCCCCTCTCCCTCCTCTATCAATGCCAAACATTCTTTTCTTTATTTCCCTTACCCACTTTGCTGCACACGTTTAGATAGATTGAGCAACTGCTTTTTATATTCCTATCCACACTCAAAAAGAGACTTTAAGTAGCTATTGCACAACCTTCTTCAAACTCCTTCTCCTCCTTTCCCCAATGCAATAGCAATGCGAAGAAGTAACAGTGAAAGCTCCTAAATTTGCAGTTACTTCCCTTCCACTGAGATAGCAGTCACCTCTTCACTTGCTGCTGTTCCTTTCCTGGATGTCTGCTTCTGCTATGACAGGTGCATATCCTTTGCCCGTTTGAGGAACTGATGTCAGAACCCCTGGTATAAAGGAAATAATGGACCAGAGGTGAGTGGGGTGAGGGGCTTCGGGGGGTGGGACCAGCCCAAGTCTTCCAGAAACAATCAGGTAGCTGAGGCCCCCGGTCAGACCATTAGCACCCTTCCCCCACTCTGCACGAAGCTTTGCAGATAGTGAAGCCAGCAGCAATGAATCACAATTCTACTCAAAGCCCCCGAAATAGGTTTGATACCCAAAGAAACAGGACTCCAAACAGCTTCAACAACAACACATCAAAATAGGCTTGAAATTAGAAGATATAGGTCTCCAATTCAAAGAAACAGACCCAGTTAAATCACACCACTTATGCTTTTAAATCAGAAGAAATAGGCCTCTACAAATGCAGCCTGCCACACAGTGAAACATCAAACAAATGAGCCCACTTATGGCTACCAGAACAGGTTTCAAAATTCCAACAGCTCCAAATAATGCCCTGCTAGCCCCTTAGAAGTAGTAAGAAAGAAAAGAAATAACCTTCTACCAAGTAGAATCCACAAGAAACAATGTAAAAACAACAAGAAGAAGCTACTGTACTGTACAGATCTGATCCTGTCCCCCTTCTAGCTCCTTCCGAAAAGCCAAAGAAACAGACACCACATCTGATTCAGCTCTGCCTCTTATTTGCATATTTGAAATATTACTTTTCTTGTTTTATTATTATCTTTTCATGCCTGACAAGTAAATGCAATACTGGAAATACACTCATTGCTAAAATGCATTTTCTACCCACTGGATATTTTAAGATGAAAGAAAAATATGGCATTCTTCATTGTAGTTCAGTCTGTGCAAGTTTGTAATACAGCAGAGAGCCCTCTTCATTAATGGAAAAAAGAAGTACAATATCTGAGCCCATCACTTTCTTCACCCACACTGACAAATCAATAATGGAAGAGGATTCATTTAAATAAGAAATAGGAAACATAGGAGAGTGTACAATTTTGGAAATATATGGCAACAAAGGGTAAAAAGTCAGAAATATGGCAGGCCGTGAAATAAAATGTGATAGTTGGGATTTTTGGTCATACGGACAAAAAAAAGGACCGGGACCAATGAATAGTCAAACTGTTGTGCTGCAAGCACAAAAAAGTGATCCCAATCTATAGCACATTACTTCATTATGCCCCTTTGTGTCACAGGCAAAGCTGTTGTAAAACTTCTCCTGTGCTAACACGCAGATCAGGGCACCAGCACAAGGAAAGAAGTAGTGAAGGCAGACTAAATGCTGTTTCTGATATGCAAAGAGGTGCTGTGCTGTGCTATGTACAGCAGTTACCCAGTGCCCTCCCTCTCATTGTAAGATGCAGTGACCCCAGGACAGTTCTTTAGTTCTTGCAAGCTGGAATGCTCCTTCTGGCAGAGGGAAGGGTTGGGCATCACACATCACCACCAAACACTAGGCAACACAGTGGGAATGCAGCTAGGGAAGGGTCATCCATTGTCTGGATGCTAGGGACTTCAGGCAGTACTGGGTGAGATTTCAGAGCAACTGGACATACAGGGAAGACTTTAGAGATAAGACTTAAGGTATGGGATGAGGATGGTGGGGGGGGGCGACATCATCAGTAGTGCTGTGTGCCCAGGGCATGGGAACCTTCACCATGCCATGGACTGAACCCTGCAGCTGCTAGACTTCCAACATTAGTGCTTGTACAGCTTATGTGTGACCATTAACATTTGAAACAGCTATTTGCAAAATTATATGCAGGACTGCCATCTCAGGGGATGAGACATCAACGCCTGCTTGCATATGGTAGTTTTGGTGGGTGACCGTACGTGTAGGCTTGTGCACCCCCAAATACTGACACCCACCACAAGGCCTTTGAATGTTTTAACATTGTTCTCATCAATTATGAAAATCACTGAAAGTTTGTAAGCTATATTATTATTGCTCAATGAAATACCATGTGAACACACATTGTATACAGTATGTCTGGTAAAAAAATCAACTTGTTCGTTTTAGAAACAATGATTTATGTATTGAATATTTTTTATGTCGAACAAATCACAGTATTTATAAAGCTATGTTGGGTGATCACTTCCCTTTAGTTCTAAAATGGCAGGTAGAAGGGATACAAAGGAGGGTTTGAACCTTGAGGAGGTAAGGAACCATTCTAGTATTAGATGGGATCAAGTGAATTTAGATGAGGTGAAAAACATACCTGACATGGCCCTAGTCAACCTGCCAGCATTTATTGGTGGTACTTTAACATATGATATAATTTCTTCCATTCTGTTAGCTTGTTTTGATAAAGTTAAATGTTCAATCTATAGTTACCATGGAGCTAGAAGTTTATCTATGCCACCATGTTCTTAGTTTGATGAAGAATGTACACAGTTTAAAAGGAATTTGACTAAATATATAAGATATACAACAAGGATTTGTCAATGCCAAATGTTGCTTGCTTGTATGGGCTGTTTAGGTATTTGGAAGTCATTGGAGTGCAAATATTGAAAATTCTCGAACTTACGAAAGGCGTGTATAGGAACTCGTGCAACGCACGCCAGAACAGTCATTTTTAGAATTTTCACCAAATTTTCAACATAGCCATTTTAAGACCTCTGCTCATGAACAGTGTCACTGTGATTTTCTTAATGTGTCCCATACATTGATTTCGCATAATCCGACTGTGCCATTGTGCGCTACATGGGTGGAAATACATTTGGGCAAGATGTGAAAAATGACAGCTATACTGCCTCATAGGAGTGTGGTAAAATGGCAATGTTGAAAATCTGGAGTGAAAATATTGAAAATTTGTGAACTTACGAGCGCGGCGTAGGAACTGCACAATGCATGCTCGAAAAACAGTCATTTTTAGGAATTTTTTCACCAAATTTTCAACATAGACTTTTTGAGAGCCCACCTTATGAACACTGGCAGTGTCATTTCATTACTCAGTCCCGAAAGGTGATTTCACGCAGTGACCAAGAAATCACCCTTCGGGCCCGATTAATGCCATGACAGTGCCAGAATTCATGAGGAGGGGTCCCACAAACCCCATGTTAAAAATTTGTGCCCAAAATTCCCAAAATGCCTGAGATATGCAACAAAGTTGAAAACCCCTATTTATTCCATCTACAGCTTACCGGCATTTCCTCAGTTCGTGGTCAGCTTTGAAGAGTGCAGACATGTTCCTGGTCCACGATGATCATTGTGCAGAGCTCGGAGGTAAGTATGGGGTGAGGGGGTGTGGGGAGGCAGGTGCGCAGTGGGTGGGTGGGGTTTTGGGGGGAGCAGGGAGACAGCGAGGGAACGTTTTCTTGTTTACAGGTTTTTTTTTAATTAAGATGACGCAGGACATTTGCCACACTGGGGTGGGCTCCCAGCATGGCAGCTGGAAATGCTGTTTGGGGGGCTGGAGCTGACGGGGGGTTGGGCACCCCCATCGGATATAACAAGATTTGCCACGCTGGGGTGGGCTCCCAGCATGGCACCTGGAAAGCTTTTGGGGGGGTGTGCAGCCATGGAGCCAATGGGGGATTGGGCATCCCAGTCAGCTATAACAAGATTTTACACACTGGGGTGGGCTCCCAGCATGGCGCCTGGAAAGCTTTTGGGGGGCGTGCAGCTGTGGAGCCAACGGGGGATTGGGCACCCCGTCAGCTATAACATTTTTTGCCAGGCTGGGGTGAGCTCCCAGTGTGGCACCTTGACAGCTTTTGTGGGGGGGAGGCGTGGAGCTGATGGTGGATTGAGCACCCCCTTCGGCCATACAGTGTGTGTGTGTTGGGGAGGGAGCACATCAGCATGCAATATGCATGCTTGCGTGTGTGTGTGTGTTGGGGGGAGAGCTCTGCTCACTGAAGTGGAGCTCTCCCTTTCAACTGTATGCCACTGCATTTTCGACTGCTGTCATAGACAGCTGCAGCAGTCATTGGAGAACTGCGGCCGTGCCTGCAAACTCACTGACTGAATTGGAAGATGGATGCCACACCTCCGAAAACTCAGATGATGGCACTATGTTTCTTGCACGTGCATACAAGCAACATAAAAATGAACAGTACAAGAGCAGCTTATAGGCATCTCAATCAGTTAAGAAATCAGTATAAAGAATTTTTAAGTGAAAAATGCAGAAATTTTCAGAAAAAACAATGGACAAAAATGTTAGCAATAATACAAAATGATGATCAACAAGCCTTTTGGTTTAAGGTTGCCCGAGGAACAAAAAATAGCAGCTCCCAGTTGGATGTGTATATATCTCTCTGGCCCAGTGGATTAATTATTGTTCAAAACTATTTTTTTATCCAAATTTGTAAGATTCCACATCAGTGTTGGAATCACATGTCGACAGAAGGCAGTTTAGTCCCTTTATGTATTGTGAAGTTTACTTAGTTATAGTTCAACTTAAAAAAAGAAAAGCGTCAAGTCCTGCATGATTCCTGTAGAAGTATACTTGACTGCGCCAACTACATGGGCAAAATTATTGGTGCAGTATTTTAACATGTGTATAGCTCAATTTGCAATTCCTAGTTCCTAGAAAGGTTCTATAATTGTTTCTATCCACAAGAAGTGAGACAGGACTGATCTTGATATCTATCATCCTATCTGCCTTCTAGATATTGGTGGGAAGATCTTTTCTAAAATTTTGTTAGGAAGACTTATAGAGCAATTAGATTTTGTGGGGGAGTCTTAATGAATTTCAAGACAGGTTTCATTCTGGCTACTGCATGACTGACAACTGCAACATATTGCTACACTTGATTGAAAAATATGTGACACTTCGGGGTCAGCAGTTTTATGTGGCATTTATTGATTTTAGTGTGGCCTTCAATAATGTTTCCTGCAACTTACTTTGGCAAATTATGGCACAGAAAGATTTTCAACATGATCTCATTAGTATAATAAAAGAACTCTATAGCCAAACATGGGCACAAGTAAGGAGTGGAAATAGGGGACAAATATTCAAAGCTTTTGAAACTAATAAGGGGATAAGACAAGGGTGCCTTTTGGTGCCAATGTTTTTCTATCTATATATTGATCAGCTCTTGAGGGATCTTCTGAATTCTTGAATTGATCCTCCCAAGATGGGTCCCAATTTGTGCCCAGTGTTGGTGATGCCGATGATCTGGCTTTAATTTTTTTATCTAGGTTGGCACTGCAAAAGAAGCTTGATATTTTGGCTGGGTTTGCCAAGGTACATATTTTGCAAATTAATAAAGTTAGAAGCCAGTTTATGATATTTGGCACTAGACTCACCCCTTTATACTGGCTGGTAGGTGACCAAAAATAAAAACAGTAAAGTCTTATATTTATTTGGGTTTCACTTTTGACAATAGAGAATTTTGGAAATCACATTTTAACTTGTTACTTGTCAAACTCAAACAAACAGCAGGAGCCTTTTTGAAATTTAATAGAAAATTTGGTGACTCAGCAGTACAATCCCTCTTGATGGCCACTAAGGCGAAGTATATTCCACAAGCCCTTTATTTAGTATGAAGAATGGGGCTACAAGAAGTCAAGGAAAATAGAGACCCCTCTAAATAAAATCCTCAGATCAATTTTGGGTATAGCTAATTCTACCCCGATAACTTTAGTAAGGGTGGAGCTTGGAGTTCCCAGTTTGGAGGCTTTAATGCTCTTCAGACTGCTTGGATACTGGATCTCCCTTACTAGAATGGCCTCTACAAGATTCCCAAGAGTATGGCTTAAGGAAAAAGGAAGTTGGATAACCGGGGGTGTAAACAATCCCCATGGTTATCTCAGCTAAATGACACTTGAAATCATTTTGGGTTTCAACACCTAAAACAGGCATATGGGAAGGGGATTGTTCTTAGCCTTAGATACAAAAAATACTACACCAATAAAATTATAAATGATTTTAAAGAGAGACTGTCAAATAATTGCAACCTTGAAAGCTGCACCGTGGATTGTGAAAAATGATGTACATCATCATTTTAGATTTTACTTAAAACTACTGGCAGAACAAGAGCTAAGAGTTGTTTATATGAAGTACAGGTTTGAACTCTTTAGGAGCAATGTTTTAATGGCAAGTTACAGTAAGGCTTCAGATATTTCTAGTAGCTTCCGTAACTGTAATAAAAAAGAACCAGAGAATCTAGTGCACGTGGTCTTTATGTGTCCATGGTATTGCAAGCCTAGAGAATATTGGCTGACTCCTGTTTGGTCCAAACTCTGTACCTCAGATCAAAGCATACTCCTAGCTATTATGCTACCATCACAGGATGAATATGTGATCAGTCAGGTGACTGTTTTTTTTAGAACCATTTTAAACATACATAAAAAGTATAAGTGACTGTAGATTTCTCTTTAGCTACTGTCTTAACATTATGCAATCTATTCAGGCAAATTATGCTGAAAGACTTGAATTTTTAGATATAGTGTCATCTGTATTGATGAATCTGGGATCACTACGGGGACTGTATCTTTAATCAGTAATAACTATTACATGTAAAGTCTGTTAATGAATTGCCATTTTTGGGTACGTAATGGAAAATTAAAAAAATGCACTTTATTTTGATAATTTAAGTATAGTGAGTAATGATGTGTGCATGATCAATGTTTTTGTACCAAATTGTATAATACTGCTGTATTTTTGTTGTAATTTAAGAATGTTATATGTTTGTATTGTAATGGTCTTTGACCTAACAAATAAAATGCATTTACTTACTAATGCTATCAATTGTATATCAATAGTATAGAAAAGAAAAATGCACTTGATGGAAACATATTAATATTACAAATAATATTTTTATGATTTTTATAGCTGTTAAAAAAAGAATCATAAGCCAAAAGTTTGGCAATGACACTGCCTAAGTGGAAATGCATACTCCATCACTAAGAATGGCTGGTTTAAGGCACAAGCACCAGTCAAAGGCGTAGTGACTGAAGGCATGTAGTTTTGCAGCATAAAGACTTTGAATAACTATGCAACATGCATCAATGATAATTAACATAAAGATGCTTGGGCTGGCCTGCTGGCACTGAGGGCTGAGATGCTGGATGCATTACCTGATGCCATGCCAGTGACCTGGGTTCAGGAGCCAGACTGGGTGGTCAGGAGTCAGGCATGGAGGAGAGAACTGAGCATCTGGAGGACTGCTCTCATCTCTTGGGAAGGATGGGTGATTGTGTCTCCAGCAACAGGTGACTCATGGTGGATACTGGGGTTACTGCAGCTGGGGATGCCATGTAATGAGGTAGAGGCAATGGCAGATGTCCTGTGGGTGAGCGTGGGAGCATGCTCACCATGCACTGGATATCAGTGCATGTCTGCACCCCTGGGGATTCATACATGAAAAAATCCACAGTGCATACACTTAGGAGACCCATGATGGGCTCCCTCCTTCTGGACCAAACAAAGCCCTGCAAAAGGGGCAGGGGCTCAGGGTGATCTCAGTCTCCCCCCTCATCCCCCCTGGGGGGCCCCTGCATGGGGGGCAAGCCACGGTCCTCCTCCATGCCTGTCATCGAAGAGGAGACCAGTCCAGAGGAGTTGAGGACCTATAATCTGAGCTGCTGGGGGGGCAAGTTACCATCCCCCAACCACATGGAGGAGCCATAAATACAATTAATGACAATAATTAATAAATAATATACAAGTGCTTATATTGAAACTCCACAAACAAAAATTGCCAGATGAGGGTTGCCATCAACTGAAAATTTTACATAGTGCTTTGATTTGGATCAGTGGGGCTAGGCAAGAGGAGAGAAATGATGGCAATTACAGAATTAGGGTAAATGGTATATTGTGAGGCATAAGCTTGAGGCAAAAGCTTGATCACCCTAAAAGTGAGTAATGGTAATAATAAACTGAAGAAAAAAAAAAAAACAAATAAAGGGAAAAGACTATGACATGTGGAAAAGTGTAAAACAGGTTGATGCTCATCAACTCCTTAAACCAGTTAGGGAAAAAGAATCAAACTCACCAAAAATGTGCAGTTCTTTCTGTAAAAGGCACTGTGTAATAAAGTTATAAAATAAGATTGTTTTAAATCTTTCTTTTTTTCACTAAATAAGGCATTATAATTAAATAAAGTCTGCAGCATGCTTGCCCCCTGTACACACACTTACTGTACATACTCTTACAACATATACCTCCATCCTTGCTTCCATTACCTGGAGATCCTCCACCAACCAGGGCCTAATTCTTGGCCAGTGCATTGCCAAAACAAAAGGAGCAGCCAAACTCTCAGCATGGAGGAGGCATCAGGGGTATTCTGTGTGTGTCATTGGATGAGCCCTAGGTCAATATTTGTGTATTCAGTAAGTTTTCTCCCCAGTTTCCTGCCTACCCTCCAACCCATGGCTATAGTCAATGACCTCCTGTACCACCACCACCTATCTCATAGATTTTAATTAGATTAACCAAATTATCATTGCACCTGATTTTCTTAACAGTGTGAAATGAAGTAACTATTGTAGAAAGTTGTTGGGACTTAAATACAAGATTTCAATTTGGGATAAAGGATATTTCATCACATTGAAATATTATATTCATTGTTTAAAGTAAAAGAAAATAACAGAACAAACTGTGTTGCAATCCCATAATGAAAAAGATTGCACCATACCACAGGATGCTGCAGAACCAGCTCCCAAGGAGGTAGCTACAGGGGTGTGTGTGTGTGTGTGTGTGTGTGTGTGTGTGTGTGTGTGTATGCATATGTGTGTGTGTGTGTGTGTGAGTGTGTGAGTATTTGGGGGAGTGATGACAATAAATGAGGTGCATGGTGCGTGTTGAGGCATAAAAGCTTAGCCACACAGAAAGTGAGGCATTTTAAAATTCTGTTTAAGAAATCACTAAAACCAAAATGAATATTACAAGCCACTTTGGAAAAAGGTGAAGAAAGCTTGCCCCTCATAAAATCTTAAAACTGGTTTGAATGAAAAACTAAGATTCCAAAAACAAGGACAGTATTTTATTTGGAAAACAAGAGTTTGCCATGAAGCTATAAAATAAGATGTTTAGTCTGTAAACAAAACATTAAAAAATGAAAAATATACCACAAAATAAGTTTTTATTCTTGACAAGATAAAACAAGATAATGTGTCTTGATAGCATACTATTTTTCTTAATTCAAAATAAAAAACAGATTTTTGTATTTATGATTTTCATTAGTTTTAATCATAAGATTAAGCTGAGCTTGCATGCCTTAAAAAAAATAATAGTGATTTTTCATATATAACATATATCATTAAGCTATCATAGGTATATTAATTAGCTTACAAAAAATCAAATTCATAAAGAATTATACTAATATATTTTCTAAATCATATCCAAAACTAATAGAGACTCTTACTATGCTAAGTCTGTACAAGAGTTGAGATTCCAAATAAATAGAAATAAACAAGCATAGGCTGTTCTGTATAATTCCATTACAGCATATAAGAGGAAAAAAGCTCTAGCAGGCACAAGCTAAATGTAACGTCCTGTAATAAACAATAATTTTAAAAACTAACCTAGGGCATTATGTGAATTTTTTGTATATATCATTGATACAAATGCATTTTCATAATTAAACATTTAAGTGAATTAGAGATGCAGCAAAGTTTTGCTTTGCTCACAAAGTTGCAGTGAAGTCATCAACTTTGACTTTAGGGCTGGGAGAACTCTGTGAAGTTCTGACCCTTATTAAGTAAGAACTGGAACACGATTAAGTTCTGATTTGTTCTGATTATTTCCGATTTATAGACAAATATTTGAAAAAATTTATAAAAGTGGCCAAAATCATTCACATTTGACACAGATGCCCAAAGGAAATAATATAATGGATTATTTGTATAAAAATTAATGTAAAACTGCTAAATAAGAAAGCAATCACTCACTTTTTGCCCCTTCATGGCTGGCCTATAATGGTGGGGTGGCATATCCTGCTGGGTCCATGACTTGAGTGTGCTGGGAGAGATATAGAAAGATGGAGAGAGACAGACAAACAGATGAAAATACTTATATCATAGCACAACCAATCATAGCAGGCACTACCTGGCAGCTAAGATTATTTTTTTTAATTAGTGGTGCTGTTTGGTATTATTTTGATGGATGTTCCAGTCAGAGCCAAACAGGCCAAAGTAATGGATATGAATGATCAAATAAGCAGCACAAAAAGCCCACCCACCCTACCCATGTGAAGGATGCAACTGCTTTGCATGCCTCTTTATACTGTGGTATACTACCTGGTCCAAGAGGTGGTAAAGTTTTCTAGTACTATGACTACTTCTACTGAATCTGATCAACATGCTGAATCCATAAAGAAGAAAAACAAAATACATAGTGATTACCATCATCCATGCAGGCAGCCAGTTACACATTGCATTGGTTAAGAGCAGTGCAGTCATAAAAAAGTTTGCCACTGCCACCTGAAAACCTGATGACAGACACACAACACAAATGCATCCTTCCTAGTTCCACAATTGCTGCCAGCCACTGCCAAGAAATTTAAGTATCAAAAATAAAATATAATAATATAATAATGTCAGCCCAGTTACTGTAAGTGAGATGTAACCAGGCTAGCATACCACATACACACAAAAAATGAAGACAAGATAAGAATTTTCAATTTAGTAGCATTTTTTTCTGTGAAGTATTCTGCTTGTTGTGTGGAAAGAGGAAGGTGAGACTTGCTGTTGATTTGGGATTATTTTAAAGCTTTATTTAACTCTGCCACAGATTTTCTTGTGAGTTCGCTGTGGGTTTGGGATTTGCTTAAATCTTTATTTAACTCTGTAACTGATTTTTTTGTGAGTTTGCTG
The DNA here is from genome assembly GCA_016271365.2 of Neoceratodus forsteri. Lineage (NCBI taxonomy): Eukaryota > Metazoa > Chordata > Ceratodontiformes > Ceratodontidae > Neoceratodus > Neoceratodus forsteri. The sequence continues at coordinate 98,799,344 of CM028130.1, forward strand.
TTGGCTTGGGAGCAGCTAAAAGCTTTCTTTAAACTCTGTAACTGATTTTCAGGACTGTTGCTGGCTGGATGTGGGGAAGGGATTCTTTGCCCAGAGACGGAGCAGCCAATCAGGTTTGTTTGGAATTCAGTTTGAACCTCTATTTAAATATTTACAGGGCAATTTTGCTTGTTCATTCTGCTTGTTGGGGAGAAATGGAGGAGGAGGGTGAATCTTGCTATTGATTTGGGATTAGTAAATCTTTATTTAACTCTGTAACTGATTTTTTTGTGAGTTTGCTGTGGGGATTAGCGTAAATCTTTATTTAACTCTGTAACTGATTTTTTGTAAGTTTGTTGTTGGCTTGGGAGCCATACCTCTCAACTTCTTGCCTTATGAATTGGGGACAAGGATTAAAAAATTCAGGGACAAAGACCCCAAATCAGGGACACATCTTAAAAATTGGTACTATTTACACAGAAAGCTGACAGAATAAAGTGATCTGTGTTAAGATGCAGTTTTTTGAAGGAAAACAAGTCTGCAATGTTAGTGTTTGACAATATTTTGTGCTTTTGATCCCCACTGTTCTGTCACAAAAACACACATTTTGTGAGGGACAGAGGAAACTTTTGAGGTAAAATCAGGGACAGTTGAGAGGTATGTTGGAAGCAGCTTAAAGCTTTCTTTAAACTCTGTAACTGATTTTCAGGATTGCTGCTGGCTGGAGTAAAATTACTGGCTGAGTAAAAGCCCTGCCACCCATCCCCTCTAGCAGCCTTTCTTAAATATTGGAAAGCCACTGAGGGTTGGGCTTGAAGGCTATGAGGATGGAGCTTGGGAAGCTGCAAACTGCCCATATAAACTAACTCCCAAAACTAACAGTCAGGTTGTGATAAGCTCTGTCACTCAAGCTTTTACTAGCTGGATTTTAGGGGCTTAAGATTTTTTTTTATATATAATATGCAGGTACGACTGGCAGAGGTTTAGTGAAGAGAGGTCAGTATGCACATTGATGCTCTGAGCAGCACTGGATAGTCAAAGGAAGGCATAGTACATTTTGTGGTTCAGTACAGTGACAGAGATGGGGGCATGACATGGGAGGGGAGATGCAGACACCAGTGGCACATAGGAGGAGGAGGAGGGGTTGCAGTAGGCAGGACAGAAGTGGTGAGGTTGAGAGGGAAGGGTGGGAGGCTCCAGGGGAGTGGGGGTATAAGTAGGAATGGGGGGGACAGGCTAGTAATCTGTAATGGATGTGGGTCAGCAGTCTGGATGGGGACATTATGGAGGCTATGGGAAAGTCCTGTATGTTGAAGGATAAGAGACCTACAGGCAGAAATCCAGTGGATGGAGGTGGAGATAGGGAGGTTGAGGAAAATGGTTAGAGAGGGTGGGGTAGGTAGGTAGGCATAAGAGGATGGAGAGGATGCCAAGGAGAAATATAGAGCAGAAGCGAGGACACAGCAAGGAATGGGGTGGGGACTGGGGTCATGCAACAGGTAAGAGGTACTGGCATAAGTAGAAGGGGGGAGTGAGATGCTTGGGAGAGGGGAAGAGGGGGGCACATGGGCCAGCACTAGAGAGGGGGACATTGGTACATCGGTACATCAGGGAGAAGGGGCAATGCCATGGCAATGGCAGGAGGGAGTGCCCAGGAGGAAGGGGACATGGTGCATAGGGGGATGGGCTGACCACAGTGGGAGAATAGATGATTAGGAGAGAGGGTGCACTTGTGGACAGGAGGCTGGACAAGAGGGGAGGAGAAGGAGTAAGAAGAAAAGCTCCAGAAATTAAGGGACAGGGAAGGAATGAGGGCCATAAGAAGGGTGGGGAGGGAGGTTGCAGCCAGAAGGGGAGTGTGGAAGGGAGATTTATACTGATAGGAGATTCTATCCTGAAAGGGATCAGGTGGGGGAGGGCTGAAAGATGCATTCGTATTTGGGAAGAACCTGTATCAGGCCTGACAGCAGACAGGGCAGGGCAGACTCTGAGGAAGTGCGTTAGGGGAGGATAGCAGGAACCTCACATGGTGGTACATGTGGGCACAAATGACCTTGGGTGCTGCACAGTGGAGTTGCTACAGGAGAGGTTTGAGGAACTGGGGAAGCTATGCTTGCAAATAGGGAGTTCTGTGGCATTCATGGAGATGCTACCAGTCCCAAGGGCAAGCAAGGCAAGAAAGGAAAGGATAGTGGAGTTCAATTCCTGGCTGAGAGACTGGTGTAAAGCACAAGGGTATGGGTTGGTAGGAGGATGGGGATATACATGGACTAACGGAGAACTGCACACAAGAGATGGTTTATACCTGAATGGGGCAGGTAAGGGGTGTTAAAGCAAATTACAGGATTATATTATTTCAAGAGGATGTTTAAACTAGGTAGGGGGGAGGCGAGTGTGCAGCTAGCATGCAGGGTCCCAAGGCTGGAGTGCAAAACGCACTGTCCCCCTTGATACCGTTGAGGGTAAGGGGAGGGGACCACTAAGAGGAGGGGGGCAGACTAAGGAGCCAAGGGGGGATGACGGATGTGAACAGGTGGTAGGTGGCCTTCCTAAATGCAAGGAGCCTGGGTAATAAAACAGTGGAGCTTCAGGTGATCCTTGCAGAGGGAAGTGTGGACATCGCTGCAGTGACTGAGACTTGGGCCATGATTGCAATCTGGCAATCCCGGGGCATACAATTTACAACAAAGACTAGTGCTTTAGGAGAGGGGGTGGGGTAGCACTCTATGTGAAGGAAGGGATCAGATGTAAGAGGGACGAGGGGGAGGAAGAGAGGGACAGAGGCACTATGGATGCAGCTTCTAGATTCCAAGTGTAGAAAGCTGAGGCTGGCGGTGGTGTACAGACCACCAGCCCAATCAGTGGAACTGGACAGGGAGTTAGTGGAGCAAATAAGGAGGGTGTGTGGAAAGGGGAGTGTGGTGATTGTGGGGGATTTCAATCTGCCAGGGTAGAATGGAGCACCCCTGCCACCTCCAGTGCCAGGGAGCAGGTGCCCCTGGATGCAATCCAGGATGGTCTCCTGACACAGCTGGTCAGTGGGCCAACACAACTAGATAACACGTTGGACTTGGTGCTGTCAAATGGGGAGACAGTGAGGGACATAAGGGTGGAAGACCCACTAGCTGGTAGTGACCACCAAACAGTGTGATTCATTCTCAAGTTGGGCAGGGAGTCTGGAGGCACAGTAACAAAGGTGGCAGATTTTAGGAGGGCAGATTTTGGGAGAATGAGAGAAATACTGCAAGGGATACTTCAAGGTATTAAGTCATGAATGGATCCACAGCAAAAGTGGGAAATTATTAAAACTGGGCTAACAGAAGCTACAGAAGCTTGCACCAGGACTAGGAGCTAGAAGTTCAGAGCCAGGAAACCATGTTGGCTGAACAGAGAAGTGCTGGAGGAGGTGAGGATGAAGAGAGCTGCATACCAGAAGTTCAGGAGAACTAGGAGGGAAGAGGACAGGGAGGCTTATGTGAGTTGGTACAAGGAGGTGACCAAGTGGGTGAGAGTAGCCAAGGCCTTCAGGGAGCTAAGGTTAGCGCAGGGCAACAAGGGAAGGGAGAAGGACTTTTTTAGATATATCAGGGAAAAGAGGAAGTGCAGGGATCATATAGTGAAGATAAAGTGGGTGTAAAAGGGAGAGGAACATGTGGAAGTACTAAATGAATACTTTGCTCCATTTTCACAAAGGAGAGGATGGTCCTCTACCGCCATGGACTGGGAGGGTGGGGTGGGAGGGAGGTTGATGGATGGAATGATCAAGAGGAGTAGAGTACTAGAGGGTCTGATGGCATTAATGGTGGACAAGGCACCAGGTCCTGATGGTATCCACCTCCAGTGTGCTGACGGAGATGGCGGAGGTGTTGACTGAGCCACTGGTGGACCTGTTCAGCACCTCCCTGGACATGGGATGGGTGCCTCCAGACTGGAGGATGGCCTATGTGGGCTCCATATATAAGAGTGGCCCTAGGGACTAGCCAGAAAATTGTCAGCCTGTCAGTCTCACTTCCATATTGGGTAAACTTATGGAGACAATACTGAAAGACAGGCTGTTGTCGTTCCTCTAGGGCAATGACCTCCATGATGGACAGCGGTATGGGTTTGTCTTGGGGAGGTCTTGTCAGACCAATCTAATAGAATATTATGACTGGGTAACAAGAGAGCTGGATATGGGTCATGCTGTAGATGTCCTGTACTTGGACTTCATCAATGGCTTCAATTCAGTGCCTCATGGGAGGCTGGGGGGAAGCTGACTGCTGTGGGGTGGGGATAAAGCTGACAAACTGGATAAGGAACTGGCTGCAGGGGAGGCTGCAATGGGTAGTAGTTGGGGGGAGCTCTCAACACTTAGACTAGTGATGAGCGGTGTGCTACAGGGCTCGGTGCTGGGCCTGGTGCTATTTGTGCTCTTTATCTCAGATATTGCACACAGAGTTGGGAGTAGGATTAGTCTGTTCGCAGATGATACCTAAATGAAACAACTACAAGGGAACCTAACCAAACTGAAGGTGTGGTCGGAGAAGTGGAAGCTGTGATTTATGGCAAAAAAGTGCAAGGTTATGCACTTCAGGGCTAAGAACCCAAGGAGGGACTATTGGTTGGGAGGGGGGAGGCTGGGGATCACTGAGGAAAAGAAGGACCTAGGGGTGTTGGTAATAGGGAGCATGAAGAACTCTGCCCAATGCAGGAAAGCAGCAGCTACGGTGAACAGGATGCTGGGTTACATCGCAAGGGGTTTCTTGTCCAGGCATAAGGAGGTGATCTTGCCCCTCTACAAGTCTTTGGTCAGGCCGCACTTGGAGTACTGTGTGCAGTACTGGTGGCCATATCTGAAGAGGGATATTAATTTACTGGAAGGTATGCTACGGACAGCAACAAAAATGTTACAGGGGATGGAGGGCAAGGCCTATGAGGACAGGCTGAATGAGCTGAATATGTACATGCTGAAGGAGAGAAGGGATGGGGGGATATGATTGAAATGTTCAAGTATTTGAGGGGGATAAACAAAGCTAGCACTGAAGGGGTGATTAAACTGAGGAGGGGCAAGGACACAAGGGGCATGGACTAAGATTAGAGGGTGGAAGATTTAGGAGGGAGATAAAGAGGCACTACTTCACGGAGAGGGTGGTGTCTAAATGGAACACTCTACCAGATGGGGTGGTATCATGTAAGACAGTAGGAAGTTTTAAGAGGGCATGGGACAGAGCACAAGGGATAATCTGGGTGGAATGGGTTGAGGCCATTATGGGAATGACAGATGGGGAGGGGTTTGGGGCAGCTGCAATCTAGGGGGTAGCTGCACACTCAGGCAGAGATTGATAGACCGGGTGATCTGTTTCTGCTAGCAGATTCATATCTTCATATTCACAGCCAAATATGGGGGACATGAGAAATATACAAAGAGTATTCAGTTTCTGTGTTTCAAGCATCTGCTAAGTCATGAACTGTATGAAAATTAAAACAGTACAATCAGGATCAGTTTCTGAGGGCAAAAAAGTGTCAAATAGTAGTATTAAGGACTGGAGTAAGGACAAGAAGTGATAAGCAGTAGTCGTGACTCATGAGGACAAAAGTGATAGTAGTAGTAGTAGCAGTAGTAGACAGCAGTACTCTACCTTCCAGATCAGATAATGGTACCAGTTATGACCAAGTAAGTTGTGACATGAAATGCAGTTTCTTGCTGTATTTGGACTCTGAACCCACTGATGCTATATTTTTTCTATTCTGTGCTGCTCATGTGATCATTCAAGTAATAGTGGCCTGGCCTAATCTGTCCTTTTTTTTTTTAACCAGGTATAGCACACTAAGCTGAAAGCTTTTTTACAGGAGCAACCTGGGAGCACAAGGAGATTAAGTGACTTGCTCAGGTTCACACAGTATGCAAGTGGAAGTTGTGGGATTCAAACCCAGGTCTGGTCTGCTGGAAGTCACCAGATTTGCAGCTCAGAGCCTTAGACCACTGCATTATACTGCCTCCTAACCTGTCCTGACCTGACTCGTTGCAGTTAATTGCTACCTCATGTGGTAGACCCTATTCACAAAAGATTTTCACCACAGGCATGGATTCTTGAAAGTATTTTGGGGAAAGGGCATGCTCAGACCAGTCAGTGTATGTTTCATTCAGGTATCATATTTGAAAATAAAGTGAGGAATGTTGACTTTGAGAAATGCGAGGCGCTCAGCATTTTCTGGTGTCAAACAAGCTCATGTGTCAGTAATGATGATACCAGCTGAAATAAACAAATCATGCTGAACACACACTAGTCGGAGGGCAATTATTGTACTTCATTGCAATGTTTACTAAAGCAGGCCACATATTCTGTTTGGATTTCCAGTATCACAAAGGCTCAGCTTTCCAGCTGATATTGGGCTATGCCAGGTACATTTCAACAATGATCTGTGCTGAGGTTTTGTTACAAGAGGCAGATGAAGAAGATTTTACAATTACATCTAAGTGACTCCAGAGACAAGAAGGTGAACCAAGTGACTGTGGGACAGTGCTATGCTTGGCTGGTGGTGAAGAAGAAGATTTGGCTGCAGTGGCTGAGGAGGAAGAGGGGAGAAAATGGAGCAGTGGAGGATGGGCCACCTGATGCTGTGCTGTGTGATGAAGAAGATTCTGAATGTAGTGCTGCTGTTGTACTCTGTTCCAAGATAGCATGCACCTTGTCAATTATTTCTTGTTTGTTTATCTCGAAACAAGTGTCATCATCACTCAATAGTTGCTTCAGTTTGTATCATGTGTCCAAGATTGTTGCTTTAATGTAATACTCAGAATGAAGCATCTTACATAGTTTGTCATCTTCAACTTTTTTGACCACATGTCTCATTAGAACTTGTTGTATTCTGGGGGGCAATCTGCATGTGTCAGCAGTACCACTGGCAACTTGTGTGTGATCATGGAACTATCTTGCTTCTCTAACTTTTCCCTAATCAGAATCAATTTCAATTTTAACATTTTTATTAGGGGTATCACCTTGCTGAAAGTTGCTGCATTTGTACTAACCTCCCTTGTGATTTCCTCAAATGGCTGGAGCAGGAAAATTAGAAACTCCGGCATGGCCCACAGTGGTGGAGTAATATAGACGTCTGTATCACCAATTGTATTTTGTAAGGTGTACTGCCTGACAACTTTCTTTTGTTCCAGCAGCCTTTGGAACATATAAAAGGTTGAATGCCATCGAGCAGAAATGTCTTGGATCAGTCTGCGTAAAGGTAAATTGTGCTCCTTCTGTATTTTTTCCAAACAAGTGGCTGGCTTTGCTTGAATGAATGAAATTAGTACATATTCTTTTATCAGTGCTAATCTTCCTGTCATCATCACGAATACCATGAACTATTAAATTTAAGCAATGTGAAAAGCAGTGGATGTGAACAAAGTCCCCCTCCTCCAAGGCCTTCCTTATGTTGGACCCATTATCTGCAACTGTAAAGCCAACTGACAGTCCCTGTGAAGTGAGCCATTGATGTTTTGTTTTTGGGAGCTCTTCACTGATGTTTCATGCTCTATGTTCAGATGGAAAATAAAATATTCTTAGAACAACAAACTGTGATGCTTCACTGTTCCCAGTCCCACATGAATTATCAAAACATGCTTAATGTGCCATGATAGACATGAAGGGTTTGGGCTGAGAGCTTGTCCAGATGTCTGTTGTGAGATGCACCACCCTCTCAACAGCACTGCACAAGACGTGTCTTAATTTTTTACATACGACATTGTAAAGATCTGGAATCCCTGTTGTTGAGAAGTATTTCCATGCTGGTATACTATATCAAGGTTCTAAGTACTCATGTAGCAGCCTGAATCCTATATGTTCAACCATGTTATATGGTAGCAAATCAACAGCTATCATTTCTGGAATTTTCTGTGGTTATTGTAACAGCAACAGGGTTAGTTGAGGCATATTTGGCTTTATGTTCATATGTTTCTGAGATGTGCTGGGCCTGTTGTTTTGTTTTTCCCTACTTGGATTTATCCTGGACTTTCTATTGAATTCTCTGGAGGTGTTTTAAAGGTGGTGGAGAAGTGGTGAACTGTCAGGGAGTCTGACTTGGAAATTCCCTGGATTGTGGTTTGTGGATCTTTGTTTCTGGCCGTGGATTAATTTAATAGTTCTCTGCAATTAAGCCATCGGGTGAAGTTTTAGCCCCAACTATGGCATACTGTATGGAGTGGGAGGTCTGGTACAACTTGCTATAAATTTGTGGCAGTTGAGCTGGGGGTCCTGACCTGGCGAGGGGTCTGCCTGTTGAAGTCCATGGCTACACAGGGATTGGGCCTTGCTCTACCAGGGTAGCTAGCGGGTAGGGCTGGTGGGCTTTGGGTTTCTTCAGGGGGCCAACTGGTGGGCTGGCTCCGGCAGAGACCCATACTAGTGGCTGCTGGCTTTGGCAGTGTTGGTTCCCACTTCGGGATTTTTTGGGGCCTCGCTCCTGCATTAACCTGGACATTAAAGAAGAGAACTTTTCCTACTAATTTTCCTGCCTAATTTTCCTTGACTACAATTACACTCCTGTGAAGGCAGTGAGAGTGCCTTATTGTTTCAGTCTCTCTCACAGTGAGAGAGTTTGGGGGGCTGAATAATCATCTGAGTCTCATTTTACTTTTTTGTCAGTCTTTCTTGTGGCGAGAGCACTCGGTGGCTGAAATAATAACTATTGGTGACATATTTTCTCTACTTAGGGAGTGACAGTCCCTGTACTTGATTTATCCTCTTATTATGATGAGAGGGCCTTAGGGGGACTGAAGACTTTGATTTTTCTGTTTGGATTTATCTTCAATCCTCAGACATTGAGCTACAGCAGCAGTATAAAGGAACTCATTATTTATTGTATGATTGACCTTGTACGCTGACCAAACCGCTGTTTTGGGTCCGAAGTTGAACCACCTGTATTTTACTTGTATTTTAAGATTTGTCTTAATATATTTTAGATTATTGGAGGTGGGTGATTGAAATTTAGGGTTTAGGAGTTTTTTTGGGTTATTTATTTGCTTTAATGAGTGTTGTGGGTTTATATTTTGTTGGGTTTTATGTTATTTGTTTTGTTTTGTTTTGTTTTTTAATTTTATTAGTTTGCAGGTTAGCTAAGTGTGAACTGCCTGATATTTTGATTGTTAGAATGTGTCAGAGGCCTGCCCCCATGGTCGTGCACTATTCACCCTCTGCTCTCCATGCCCTCCGTCCCTTTTTTCCTTCCCATTACAGTTTTACAACTTACCAGAGCTGTAGAGCACTGAGTATTACTCGTATGGGGAGGAGAGGGGTGGGGGGTGGCGAACAGTGGAGGGTGAATGAGCGGGGCCACTACACTGGGGTCGTGAGATCCAGGAGACACCCTTGGGTGAAATGGAATCTAAAACGTGGTTCACCATGTCTGGTTTCCATACCCAAGGGCACCGCCAGTGTTGGTGGGCAGGTGGCCTGGGCGGCCCTGGAGGTTCAATAAACTCGGGCTGTGTTATACAATGCCAGGTCCATTAAAAACAAGACTGCAGCTATTGCAGATCTTGTAGAAACAGTGGATCTGGCTTGCATCACTGAGACCTGGCTGGCTGAGACTTCTGGCCCACTTTGGAGGCTTTAACTCCAGCTGGGTACTCGGTGATTCACTGCCTGAGACTGGATCATGGAGGGGGGGTTGCAGTCTGTTTTAAGACCGAACTCAACCTCGTGATTGTACCAGATGAGGAGACTGAATCATTTGAGTGTACCGTGGTAGCAGGTGTAGGTTGTAGGATAGTCCTCATCTACCGTCCACCCAGAGCTGAGAAGTGGTTCCTTCAGGAAGTGGCGGACTTCGTTGTCAACATGGTGTGTGAGTCGCCCAGACTGATGGTTCTGGGTGACTTCAACGCCTGGGTCGATGATGAATTCTCACAGTTTGGACAACACTTCCTCCAGTTGATGTTATCTCTGGGCCTTACACAGATAGTTACCACTGCTACCCATAAACATGGTCACTCCATTGATTTAGTATTTCTTCTGGGGATTGAGGCCTCTGATTTGGGAGTGGAACCAGTTGGATGGTCTAATCACTACACCGTGGGGTTTAGTTTTAGCTCCCCCCTTCATAGGCCTACCCCTGTGGAGATGGTCAGGTATCGCCCTTTATGAGATGTTAGCTCTGAAGGCCTGGCGGCGGTACTTGACCTATCGACCCTTCCAGTGGCAAACAGCGACCCAGATGCCCTCGTGATAGCCTATAATATGGCTATGTCAGTGACCCTGGATGTCGTTGCTCCTGTCCATGTTTGCCCTCTCTCCCTTCGCCCTTGGTCCCCATGGTTTGATGGGACCTTGAGGGAGATGCGTCAACTAAGACGAAGGTTAAAGTGTTGCTGGTGGAGATCCTCCCTTGATGCCGACCACCTTAGATTGATGGAGCATTATCAAGCCTATCAATCTGCAATCACCCGTAAGAAGGCAGAGTTCCTGTCCAGGGAGATTGCAGCCACCCAGAATCGACTGCACTGTAGACAGACTGTGCAACCCAGCCTGCCTACAAGTCCGAAAGGCCTTTTCACAAATAGAGTACGATGAACTTGCTCAATTCTTTGCAACTAAGGTGGCCGACATTAGGGTGGCACTCCAATCACACACTCTTAGGGTGTTGCTTTGGATCAGCACGTGGCTGCTGCTCCTTGGCTTTCCAGGAGTACCTTCGACCAACCGAAGTTCATGGATGTCATGCGGATTGTCTGGGGTGCGTGCCCTATGTGCTGTAGTTTGGGTCGTGGACCAACATCCCTGATTTTGGGTTGTAGTGATTCCATCGGTCTGGTCCTAGTATGGATAGTCTGGTGCTCCTTGGAAACAGGTGAGTTTCCTAACTCCCTGAAGGAGGCAGTGATAACACTTCTCTTGAAGAAAGCTTCTTTGGACCCCAACTGCCATGTGAAACAACAGACTAATCTCTAACCTTCCCTTTTTAGGGAAGGTGATTGAGAAGGTAGTGGCCATACAGCTGGAGAACCATTTGACCATCCATGACATCTATGAACCTCTTAAGTCTGGTTTTCGAAAGAGGCATAGTACTGAGACAACGCTGGTTCGGGTGCTCAATGATCTCCCGATGGCTACAGACCAGAACACCCATTCCATCTTGGTTCTTCTAGATCTCTCATCAGCTTTTGACTGTGTTTTCTTTTATTAGAACTGCTACCCTGATGCTGTGTGTAGTCAGGCATCCCTAAAATGACAGGATTTCCCTACTAGCAACTCAGATCTAGCAGTGTGAGAGACTGTGTTTTCTGTTTCAATCTGCTTGTAGGAGGCTGGGGGGGGTGCTGATTGCTGTCAGCTGAAGAGGCAGGGACGGTGGGGCTACATATTACAGCACCGCTCGCAAAGCGGCTGGATGTGTTTTCTTTTATTAGAATTGCTGCCCTGATGCTGTGTGTAGTCAGGCATCCCTAAACTGAGAGGATTTGCCTATTAGCAACTCGGATCTCACAGTGTGAGAGACTGTATTTTCTGTTTCAATCTGCTTGTAGGAGGCTTGGGGAGGAGCTGTGGGGCTACATATTACAGCGTCGCTCACAAGCGCGAGCATGTTGAGTGGCGCGAGTGCCACTGGCTGTAGGAAAAGTAGTGGCTATGAAGCTACTGTTTAAAAACAGAGTAGGTAATTAAAGAGGCTCCAGAGTCTTATCTGTCTCAGTTTTTAGTACCTGAGTTTATATTAACTGCTTGAAGGAAATTTTAGCTGTTTCAACTTCATCATGAGGTAGCTTTTATGTATCAGGATAGCTTGTATAACTGTATTTTAAATGAGAACCATCTATTGTGTAAATTGCCACATCCAGCTGTAGAGTATAGTATTATTCGGATGTGGTTAATTATGTTATATTTGTTTTTATATGTTTAGGCCAGGTAGGTTTTTTAGATGCATTTAATTTGTTTTTGAGTAGTAATGTAATTTGTTTATTTTTATTTCAAGCTTTACTGTTAATATTGGATTGTCTAGGGTGTTAATTGTTTGGATTAGTTAGCTATCATTTTTTAGCTTTAGGTCTTTATATTTAGTGATGTGCCAGGTTCATCTGGGGGGGTCTGGGGAGCCAGGATAATATATGAGGGATCCCTGCTGTATGACTTGGGGCCCTTCATCCCCCTCCTGGTTTCAGAAAACACAGTGAGATGCTGCCAGGAGGTGGGGATTTGGAGGGGCCAGGATGATCATGGGCAGTGGGGTGCCCCATGCATAGTGGAGGGTGGTAGAATAGGGGTCGTTGGTTCCAGAAGGCGCCCTGGGTTATGACGGGTACATGGGAGAGACCAGATGTGTTTGGTGCCTGTGCCCAGGGAATCCACCAGACTGAGTGGTCAGGTAACCTGAGGGGCTGCATCACTCACCAATCCCCTGAGGGCGGTGCAATGCCAGATCAATTAGGAATAAGATCGCAATTATTGAGGACTTAATTTCCTCAGTCGATCTGGTTTGCATCATAGAGACTTCGGCTGGGGATGATGCGGGCCCAGTTTTTGAGGCCGTAGTCCCGCCTGTGTATACCATAGTGCACTGCCCCAGAGTGGAAGGTAGGGGTGGTGGTGTAACCATCTGCTTTAGATCCAACTTGGCCTTCACCATGCACCCAGTGGGAACTCCAGGTTCTTTTGAATGTGTGGCTGTTCATTGGGGTCCAGGTGTATTTATTTATTTAGTTAGTTAGTTAGTTAGTTAGTTAGTTAGTTAAAAGTTTTGGAATTACAACCAGTGAGTCAGAGACTCCTTTGCAAAGGCTCCACGTCGGGACAAACATACAGATTTCTTTGCGAATTAACAAACATGTAGGCTGCAGGATGTTCCTTATTTATTGCCCTTCAGGGATGATGGGGAATTTCCTGCAGAAGGTTGCTGAATTCACTGTCAGCTAAACATTGGAAGCCCCCAGATGTATTTTTCTGGGTGATTTCAATGTTTGGGCTGACGACGAATCTTCTAGGTATAGTCGTAACCTCCTTCAGACTATGTCCTCTCTGGGCCTGACACAAGCTGTTGCTCCTGTGACACATCAAGACAGCCACATGTTGGACCTGGTGTCCTCACTGGGGTTCTCATGCAGCTTGTTTTCACTGGGACTTGAAATTGACAATCTTAAGATTGATCGAGTACCTTGGTCCGATCATTGTACGGTGCAGTTCATGTTTGGGGCTCCCACTGGATGCCCTCTCCCTACTGAGAGGATAAGCTGTTGCCCTTTATGGGGATTAACCCCTTAGGGTTTTTTGGTGGCAGCTCATCTATCTAGTGTAGGTGATGCATGCATCAGAGGCATTGGTGCTGGGGTTGATACCTATAATAAGGTGTTATCCGACACCATTGACTCCCTTGCACCTGTACGTGTATGACCCAAATCTTCTTACCTGAGGTCCCCGTGGTATGATGGGGCTCTCAGGGAAATTAAGATGAAGGGTCAGAGGTTAGAGCACTGCTGGAGGAGATCCGGCCTGGAGGGGGACAAACGGCCCTGCGTGTACATTATACAGTGTTGAGTAAGTTACTGTTTCTATTACTTTCTATTACTTTTGGAAACTTGTTCCAGAAAGCTCTGTGCAGTCACTAGCAAGGATGGAGAAATACTAGATAAAGTAATACACCTTACAGTTACAATTACTTATGTCTGGCTGTTCCGACCATCCTCCTTGCTCGTCTGGACCACATTGCGCACTCAGCATGGTTATAGACTGTGAATGCATCATGTGACCATCTGTTGAGTGATTGAATGCCACCATCCGCCTGCACATGGAGTGAGTGTGCTGACTGCATCCCCATGACAACAGTAAACAAAATGACAGAAATGGCTTTTCCACAGATCTGGAACTGGCCTTCTGCAGCGAAGTCCATATATTTATCTGGGTCCATGGAGTGTGGGTTTAATTCGGGGCCATTTTGTGACAACTTTGACTTAAATTCAGGTAAAGTTTCCTCAGAAAGAGGCTGTACATCACATGCACAGTTCCTTCAGGTCACATGATGCAGCTCTATACACACAGCATGCTTCAGTTTCACCTTATGAGTGAGTGGAAGGGTGCAGGGGCCCATTTGACAGAAAGGCACAAAGCACAGTGCAAAAGTTTGAGTTGCACCTTGCGTTTGCCCAGATGTCTAAGGTTGCTATTCTCAGTTGGATAGTGCACCTGCACTATCTAACTGAGAATAGAGTCAGATTGAGTTAGTGCTAACCTAAGTAGTACTGGCCCTAACTCCACTTGTGCCACCCTGACAAGGAGCCAGGAGTATAGCTCTGCAATAAATAGCACAGGAGCACTATTTCCAATTCACAAAAGCAGCCTTGTAAATAAGCCCACTGGGCATGCACAGTGTTATTTGGCCATTCGCATGCCCATTACATTCTGGTGCATTATGTGCAGGTCTGACTGACTCAGCCACTAACTGGTTCAAAGCCTACCTTGTAGGTCGGACCCAGTCAGTCAGAATCGCTGACTCCACATTCCCCCCCCCATCGACACTGGTGCCCCTCAAGGGTCTGAGTTGGGCCCTATACTTTTCTCCGTATATCTTAGCGACATACCATCTGTCTGTCCATCAACCTTAACACATATGTACGCAGATGACACGGTCCTCTACACCTCTGGACAGTCTCCCACTGATGTTGCAGACTTCAGCAGCACATCAGTAACATTCAGCATTGATTGTGCTCTCATCAGCTTTTTCTAAACACCAAGAAGACAGTCTCCATGACCTTCAGCACTTGTTAGAGACTCTCTAGGCTCCCTTCCCTGCCCTCTTTTCATACCCTTGATGGGACGGTCCTTGAGGACACCTCCTCATTCAGATATTTGGATGTTTGGCTTGACCAATATCTCACCTTCTCTGGTCACGTGGACACCATTTTGAAAAAGCTGCGCCCCAAACTCGGTGCTCTATACAGGAACTGGAACAGCTTCCCTTTTCCTGCTATGCTTGAACCTGTCCAGAAGGTGATCCTTCCTATTTTTGATTACTGCATTGTAGTCTACAGTGCTGCTCCCAAGATCTCTTTAGCCAGATTGCATACCCTCTTCATCTCCTTCTGTCACTTCATCTTGGACTCTCCTCCTCTCACCCACCACTGTCAGCTCTACCACTCCCTGGCATTCCCTTCACTAGAAAATAGACGCCTCCATCATTGTGTAAATTTGTCTCTAAATTCTGGTTTGGATCACTCAAATCCTATCTCACGTCCCCCTCTATCAGTCCTCCCTCCCTCTGCCCACTCACTTAGATCTTATGACTCTCGTTGTTTGGTTGTCACTCACCAGTCTACCACTGTAGAACAGGCTGCGTTCTCGTATTGCTTCCCAAAACTTTGAAATTCACTTCCTCACCAGATTCACCACTCATCCTTCCCCTCCTCTATAACTTCAGCCCTACATAATTTCCTCTCTGTGAACTGTACCTGCAATTAACCTACAGTATCTGGTATTTCTAACCTGCTCCCCAACGTCTATCAATATATTAAGTAACTTTTCTGAATTACAGCTCCCTTCCATCCTCACTACTTTCTTTCCCTGCAGAGATCCTTACCTGGCCATTCCTTTGGGTTGTCTATAACTACCAATATAACTATAACTTTAGATTCCTATCAATCTACAATGATCACTATATCTATAACCTTGATTCCTATTCATCTGCTCCCCTCCTAGACTCACTACCTTTCCACCTCTGCTGTTACTCCCTATCCACTCCTTCCTTCCAGGCTAAATGGTACCATCATCATGAATTTAAGGTGTTATCCTAATGTAAGGCACTTGACCTGTCCATTGTGACCTCTGTAAACAAGTGTACTTATATGCTGCACTTAATATGTTCTTTCTGTTATTTGCTATTCACCGCTGCCAATATTGTTGTAATAATGTTTGCTGTTGTATGCATGTACAGTATGCATTTCCACTACCCTTGCCTCCAGAATGCACCACGATATGAGCAACTTGTTGTTCAGTGCACCTTTCCTGGTGAAAAGTTTTGATAAATAAATAATTTACATAGGCTGTGCCAAATCTTTGCACCCCCCAAGCCCCTGACCCAAACACCACTTGATCCCATGCATGATGTAAAATATATGTTTTCCATATTGTACAGTGGTCCATCCCACCACCCAGTGCCCACCTAGTCTACAATATATGTTTTCCCTGGTGTCTAGTAGACCCATCTGATCCCTGTCCCTGGTTGGACAAGTCTCCACATGGTGATTTTTGGACCACCACTGCCATCCGGGATGTCCCAGTCGTATAAGCCATAGAAGTCATTTATGTCATAGCTGTCATAGACATCTCTCCCCCCCAAAAAAAACACAGCCCCAGCCCTATTTATGTACATCGATCTTTGCTCCCCAGCCATCCATAGGGGCACAGGATCCAAGACAGCTTGGGTTTACAAAAGGAAGGTCCTGTCAAACTAATCTCAAAGATTTCTTTGACTGGGTAACCAGAGTGGTGGACCAAGAGGGAGCAGTTGATGTCGACTACCTTGACTTCAGCAAAGCTTTTGACACTGTTCCACATAGAAGATTGATAAATAAGCTGGGTAGGCTCGGGGTGGGTCAGGAGTTGGTCAACTGGGTGGCAAACTGGTTGACAGGCAGAAAACAGAGAGTGGTGGTAAATGGTATACAGTCAGAAGAGATGCAAGTCACAAGTGGGGTACCTCAGGGATCAGTCTGGGGCCAGTCCTCTTCAACATCTTCATTAGTGACCTTGCAGATGGACTAGAGGGTAAGACTTGTCTGTTTGCAGATGACACCAAGATCTGCAACAGAGTAGATGATCCAGATGGGGTGGGCAGAATGATAAGAGATCTGGATAAACTAGCAAAATGGTCAGTAGAGTGGCAACTGGGATTTAATTCAAAGAAGTGCAAGATCATCACAAAAGAAAGGGTCCTACAAGAGCTTGCTAAGCTCAGGGTGGATAAGGCAATGGGACCTGATGGCATACATCCCAGGGTACTTAAGGAGCTAAAGGAGGAACTAGCAGAGCCATTAGCAGAATTGTTTAGTGAGTCTCTGAGCACAGGAGAGGTCCCAGAAGACTGGAGAAGGGCTCATGTGATCCCGCTCCACAAGAGTGGTAGCAGGGAGGAGGCAGGGAACTACAGACCGGTCAGTCTTACCTCAGTAGTGGGCAAGATTATGGAGGCACTCCTTAAGGAAAGGATAGTGCAACACCTGGAATCCATAGGGCACAGGATCCAAGACAGCATGGGTTTACAAAGGAAGGTCCTGTCAAACTAATCTCATAGATTTCTTTGACTGGGTAACAGAGTGGTGGACCAGGGGGAGCAGTTGATGTAGCCTACCTTGACTTCAGCAAAGCTTTTGACACTGTTCCACATAGAAGATTGATAAATAAGCTGGGTAGGCTCGAGGTGGGTCAGAAGTTGGTCAACTGGGTGGCAAACTGGTTGACTGGCAGAAAACAGAGAGTGGTGGTAAATGGTATACAGTCAGAAGAGATGCAAGTCACAAGTGGGGTACCTCAGGGATCAGTCCTGGGGCCAGTCCTCTTCAACATCTTCATTAGTGACCTTGCAGATGGACTAGAGGTGAAGGCTTGTTTGTTTGCAGATGACACCAAGATCTGCAACAGAGTAGATGATCAGATGGGGTGGGCAGAATGAGAAGAGATCTGGATAAACTAGCAGAATGGTCAGAAGAGTGGCAACTGGGATTTAATGCAAAGAAGTGCAAAATCATGCACATAGGAAGAGAAACCCTGAAGCCACCTATAGGCTGGGAGGAGTTGCTAGCAGTCACAAAGGAAGAAAGAGACTTGGGCATCATCATCACTGATGACCTAAAATCATCCAAGCAGACCTCTAAAGCAGTAGGTAAGGCTAGGGGGTGTTAGGGTGTATTAGTAGGGGTATCACAAGTCGTAAGAGGGAGGTAATAATCCTCTGTATAAGACACTGGTTAGGCCCCATCTGGAGTACTGCGTGCAGTACTGGAGCCACACCTTCACAAGGACATTAACCAAATTGAGGCAGTCCAGAGAAGGGCACAAAATGGTGCAGGGACTGCATCAGAAGACATATGAGGACAGATTAACGGAGCTCAATATGTATACCCTTGAGCAAAGGAGGAGAGAGGCGATATAATCGAGGCATTCAAACACCTTAAGGGCATAAACAAGGTGAAAGAGTCTAACATGTTTAAATATAAGAAAAATAGCAGGACAAGAGGACACAGCATGAGATTAGGGGAGGCCGATTAAGGGGAATGTAAGGAAATTCTTTTTCACAGAAAGGGTGGTGGATGCATGGAATGGCTTACCACAAGAAGTGGTGGCTATGAATACAGTGCAGGGCTTCAAACAGGCATGGGATAGGCATAAGGAGCAATACAAATGACTATGAATAGATAGGTCACTGACAGAGCAAAGGCCGAAGGCACATTTATAAGGTAGAAAAAGAAATGGGCAGACTGGATGGGCCTTGCGGTCCTTATCTGCCGTCAACTCTATGTTTCTTATCATGCACATAGGGAAGAGAAACCCTGAAGCCACCCATAGGCTGGAGGGGAGTTGCTAGCAGTCACAAAGGAAGAAAGAGACTTGGGCATCATCATCACTGATGACCTGAAATCATCAAGCAGACCTCTAAAGCAGTAGGTAAGGCTAGGGGGGTGTTAGGGTGTATTAGTAGGGGTATCACAAGTCGTAAGAGGGAGGTAATAATCCCTCTTTACAAGACACTGGTTAGGCCCCCATCTGGAGTACTGCGTGCAGTATTGGAGGCCACACCTTCACAAGGATATTAACCAAATTGAGTATGAATAGATAGGCCACTGACAGAACAAAGGCCGATGGCACATTTATAAGGTAGAAAAAGAAATGAGCTTCTATGTTTCTACTTTTCTATGTTTCTATGTTTCAGCCCATCCCTGGTTGGAGGTTACTGGCCCATCTCCCTCCTGCAGCATCAACAACCCACCCTTCCTGGTCCCCCTTACCTGACTATCGGTGCCACTGTGACCTGATAGTAAGTGACTGAGCCCTCCACACACAATCTTGCCCACCCACAATCTGACTGAAGCCGGAAGCATGAAGCAGAGTTGTGTTTTATTTTGGGGGGGAGGAGTCTATAACAGCTATGACATAAATGACTTCAATGGCTAATATCACCGGGACATTCTAGACAGCAGTGGCAGTCCTGTGATTGCCATGGGGAGGGTCTTGTCATACCAGAGATGAGGATCTGATAGTAGGAGGGTCCACTGGACTCCAGGAAAAATATATATCGTAGACTGGGCAGGCATCGAATGGGGAAGGGATCACTTAACACCAGGGGAAACATATATTTTACATTGGACGGGCATCAGGTGGGGGAAGGGACCATTGGACACCAGGGAAAACATATATTTTACATCGAGCATGGGATGAGGAGGGGGAAGGACCACGGGGCACCACAGAAAACATATATTTTACATCGGGCATGGCATCGGATGGTGAAGGACCACTGGACACCAGGCAAGGCATCAATTTTACATCAGGCAGTCATCTAGTGGGGGGAGAGACCACTGGACACCAGGAAAAACATATATTTTACAATAGCCATGGGATCAGTTGAAGGGAGAGACCACTGGACACCAGGGACTATTGTGCTGAGGGACAGTCAGGGTGGCACCACAGTACCTCTACCAACCACTAGGGTTGCGATGGATTAAGGCAAGGTCTCAGACAGCTCTGTTTGCTCTGCACAAGGGGACCATTGAAGAGGTCCTTGCAAAGAGCAAGTGTTCTGTGAATCAGACTGCTCCAATATTGATGTCCCCTTCCTCTCATTTGCATTGCACCACCCTCCACACTTTGTCTGAGTGCAAACTGGGATTCTGTTAATGGCAATTCTGCACAAAACCCAGTGTGCTTATGCAAAACCGAGTTTGCACCAGGGTAAAGTTTTGAGAATCGGGGCCCAAATCTGCTGCTTTTTGAGAATTGAAAAGTGATTTAAAACTAGACTTTTTCAGCTTTCTTTTTGTATTTTGTACAGCTTCATTTTGCTTGGCAGTGTGCTAGGAATGTTTTTCTGTGGTTTAGCTCTTATTTTCTTTATATTTCTAACTTTTTTCTGCAGCCTTCTATTCATATTTTCCTTTTACACCTGTGCTCAGATGCTCTGGCTCTTTGGGTTCTTGTTATAATTTTTTTTCCATTTTTCTGCCTTTTCCAAATTCGCTTTCTTTGTGTTGTATTTACTTTTAATACTTTGTTATTTTAAATAAAAATGGAGATGGAAAATAGAGTAGGAAGAGTGGGAGTCAGAGCAGAGTGAGGACAAGGAGGAACCTGCCTTAAGCAGTGTCTGCCTGCATTTGCCACTGGAGGGACAAAAGAGGCTTGTGTTTTTTGGAGAAAACATAGGTGGGGTGTGTTGTGAAACTTGTTTGAATTAGTTATTTATTATTGAGTGAAGGGAAAATATGAGACCAACCACAGTAGCCCATATTTAAGGGCCATATTATGAGAACCGTGTCTAGTCCTGTACTTTGGGGAAGGGGTGTTAATTGTCTAGCCTGGGGCCTCAGCTAGGTTATAACTCATCTCCCACAGACAATGGCATGCCACCAGGAAGCCAGAAGGTTCTGCATAAAAACAACTACTGCAAATGTATCCAAGTTTGTGTCCAGCTAGTGAGTAGAACAGCAAAAGAGTGGAACAGGTTACTGGCATCATAGGTGTGGGCAGATGTTGGCAAAAGGAAGCAGAGAAGTGGGGGACTCTACTAGTTGACTGGGGGAAGGCACCTGTTCAGTATTGTGTAACAGTCACAGCTGGGAGGGCAGAATGTCAAACGAAGGCCAAAACTGGGACTATGCAACACCGGTCTAGGGTAGGATTATAAAGTGATTTAAACAAGGCACGTGGGAGAACAAATAGAAATAAACAAGAAAGGGGAACCTAAAAACACCATATTAGCAGTAAGGGTACAAAAGTATTTTCAGGTAACACAGGGAAAATAGAAGTTGAGAATGCTGGGAGTGGTGCAGTGACTGTGGGGTGGCAGTTTTTAGAGAGACCTTCTGGAGATTGTACTGTTGCTCCATCAGCACACACCTCTCTGGGTTGAGAGAGGAGGTTGCTAGACTATAGGGTGAGTTGGCTAGGACCTCTTTCCCCACCCACGGGCCACCAAGTCTGACACCATTACCTCAGAGGATGCCAGGAAAGAGTAACTGCTGGACTATGGAGGCTCTGGAAGGGTGGGGTGGTTGGACAGAGGCATATTTCTCAACTGGTACCACTATGTAATTCATACACTGCTTTGGTGGGATGGGACTTCCAGGAGGAGGCACCCATGGTGGTGATCAGGGAAGCTGTGGGGGCCCTCAATAGTGGAGACCCCAAAGAAGGTGGTAGTGGACCCCAGAGAAGGAGGAGGAGGAAGAAGAAGCAACTTCTGGTGGGAGGACTTAATTGTGAGGGGGATAGATTTGGGAATAGGAAAGGGGGGGGATGCAGCTTAGGTGCTTACCTGGCACCATGGTCTAGAGGGATGGGATACTGAGGATCATAGGGCAGCAGGATGGAAGGGAGATCTGGATATCATTGTCTATCTGGAGACTAATGACCAGGCTATGGACTGGGCTGGGATAGTGCAAGGGGAGTTTTAGGGACCCCACAAGGCATGAATTAAGAAATTGATTTGAGACCTTTTTTGAAAGAATCTTAAAACCAATTTGATATTGAAACTTTTATATTTCAAAGTTTGTTTTTGGTTTTCCTTTAGGATGAAACCATGGAATTGATAAAATTTAATCCTTTGGGATGAAACTTTGGAATTGACCAAAATGGATTTTTTCCTGAAAAAGATAAATTATTAAAGAAGGAACAATTTTTGAATTAAGTTCTAAATCTAAATAATAAAAGAAATAAAATAACAAACCAGTTAAATTCTTTTGATTTTTTTATATATTTTTTTAATATATTTTTCTATAATCATATTTGTTTTGTTTTGGTTTCTTCCTTCCTTAAAACATATAGATAAAATTTATTCTGCAAAAATCCAGTATTTTAAATATTGGTAGGATTTAATATTAGATTTGAATTAATCATTAGAAATGCAACCTTATGATATAAATAGGATTGCATTACTCATTCGAGTCCTCTCTCCTGTCAACAAATAAAAATAATAAGTTTTTGTTTAATATATTTGTTTTAGCTTTTCTAAATAGAAAGCTACATACATATTAGTTTAATGTGAACATCTGCTAATGTCCATATATTGTGCATTGATTTAAATAGGGGTTTCCTTTCCTTATGAGACACGCCCCCTGAGGAAGATCTTGTGGTCGAAGCGCTGGAGTAGTTACGTGCAGCGCCACTAAGCTTAGAGAATAAAATAGCTTTATTTCAAATTTGAATAGCTTTTCTGGCTTATTTCTTCCTGCGAGTGCATCCACCTAATTACCTAGGAGTTTTAGGGAGCTGGGGAGGAGTCTCAACAAGTAGCTCACTCAGGCCTTTCATTGATATGCTGCCTGTCTATTACAGGGGACAGGAGAGGGTTCTCTACACCAGGAGCTTCAACTCATGGCTGATGAAATGATGCAGAAAGGAAGAGGCTGACTACATTGGAGAGTGGGGCCAATCTGGGAGGATAAGGGCCAATACAGGGAGGATGGCCTGCATCCATCCAGGAGGGGAATTGCAGTCCTCAGTGGATGGTTTAAATGTTACTTTGATGAAAATTTAGACTAGCTAAAGGGAGTGGTGGAAGGAATTTGGGAGTTAGAAACTACCCCCCCACAGGCTGAAGTAGAGAGTAAGGAAAATCCCAGGGAAGATGAATCCCCCAGGCTGCATAAAATAAAGGAAGCAGAGTGGTAGAGATAAAAGGGGAAACGAATGGGAGCATTTAAAAAGAAGGGGAAAGGAGGAAGGGCAAAAAGGAAAAAAGGGGGGCAACAAGCAGAGTAGAAAAAAAATCTGGAAGGTCATGTGTGCCAAAGCTAGAAGCCTAGAAAAAAATAATCTGGACCTAGAGTCATCATGGCAGATGCTGACCTGGATATTGTGGCCATTACTGACTCCTGGTGCACTGAAAACTATGACTGGGGCATGGCCATACCAGGCTATACTCTGTTCAGGAAGGACTGGGCACAAAGGAAAGGAAGAGGTGTGGTGCTTTATGTGAGGGAAAGCATAAAAGCGATAGAGATTCAGGGAATACAAGAGGAGGAAGAGGTACTGTGGGTCACTCTGGAGACAGGGAATGGAGCCAGTGTTCGCACTGCAGTGATCTACAGACCTCCAGCACAGGGAGAGGAATTAGATAAGGTAGTGATGGAAGCCATTGGCAAGATGGCAAAAAAGGGGGAGATGCCGCTGGTGGGAGACTTCAAAATGCCCAATGTAGATTGAAGCCTCCCAGGAGTGGCTTCAGCTAGAAGCAGCGATACTCTGGACTGTCTGCAGGGGGTGTTCCTCAAGCAACTAGTCACTGAACCCACTCAGAAAGTACTGTATCAATACTGGACCTGGTACTCACTACTGGGGACAGTGTTGCAGACGTCAAGGTGGGAGGCAACTTGGGGGACAGTGATCACCATACAGTGTGGCTCAATATAAGGATGGATTTGGGATCAAACCATTCAACAGCAAAAGTCCTGGATTTCAGGAGGGCAGGTTTCATAATGATGATGAATGCTTCAGAGATGATCTGGTGGTGGGGATGGTCTGGGTGGGGTGGAAAAACAGTGGGCAAAGATAAAAGGGAGCATAGTAAAGGCAACAGACCTCTGCAATGAACAAAGTGAGCAACCGCAAGAGAAGAAAAGAGACCACTATGGTTCTCAAAAAAGGTGGCTGAAAAGGTAAAGGCAAAAAAGAGTAGCATTCAGAAGGTATAAGGAGACACAGAGAGATAGGGAGGTATATCAGGGGAAGCAGAGGGAAGCAGGGAAAGCAGTAAGCACTGCAAAGGTGCAAACTGCAGAGAGAATAGCCCAGGAGGTAACTAAAGGGGCAAGACATTTTTTTGGTATGTTAGTGAAAAGAGGAAGACTAGGGGTGGGATTGTAAGGTTAAAATGAGAAGGAAGAGGACTGTGCAGGAGGACTAGGAAAAGGCATATATCCTGAACAAATACTTTCATTCAATGTCCACAGAGGAAGGAGAAGGGGAAGGACAACAACGTAACAGGACCTTTGGAATGAGGGAGGTGAACACTAGTCCTTTTTTTAGAGGTTAGAGTCCTGAAGGGACTTGCTAATCTGAAGGTGGACAAAGCAATGGGGCCATTTGGGGTGCAGCATGGTTTCAGAGAGTGGCGGTCACGTCAAAAAAATCTGAGATTTCTTTAATTGGGTGATGAAGGAACTAGATCAGAACGGAGAAGTGGATGTGGCCTACATAGATTTTAATAAGGATTTCAACATCATTCCACATACAGTAGGAGACTAGTAAGCAAGCTGGGCAGCTTAGGAGTGGGTCCAAAGGTAGTAAACTGGATAAAAAATTGATTAGGGGATAGGTGACAGATAGCAGTGGTAAATGGAGTTCACGCCGAGGAGAGGAGGGTGACCAATGAGGTGCCTCAGGGATCAGTGCTGGAACCGTTTCTCTTTAATGTCTATAAGTGATATTGTAGAGGAGTTGGAAGCGAAGGTCTGCCTCTTTGTGGAGGGCACCAAAATCTGCAATATGGCGGACACTCCATGGGAGAGAGGTAGCAAGGATGAGCAGAGACCTGAGAAAACTGCAGGAGTGGTTAAGGGTATGGCAGCTGGATTTCAATGTGAAAAAGTGCACAATAATGCACCTGGGGCACAGCAACCCAGGAGTGGAGTACAAAATGGGTGGAGAAGTATTCACAACCAGCAAGCAGGAAAGAGACCTGAGGGTAATAATAACGGATGACCTAAAGGTGGCCAGGCAGTGCGACAAGGCAGTAGGGAGCGATAGTGGAATGCTGGGCAGCATAGGGAGGGGCATCACCAGTAGAAAGAGTTATGACATAGAGAGAGTGCAGGTGGCCCAGAGGACTAAAATGGTGCAGGGTCTTCATTAAAAGATTTATGAGGAGAGAGAGAGAGAATAACAGACCTCAATATGCACATCCTGGAACAGAGGAGGGAGAGGAGGGATATAATAGAGACCTTTAAATACCTCACAGGGGTAAATAAGGTACTGTACAGGAGGGAAGCATTTTGCAGAAGAAAAGGTGCTCAAGAACACGGGGACATGCTATGAAGCTGGAGGGGGATAAATTCAGCAGAGATGTGAGGAAGCACTTCTTCACAGAAAGAGTTGTGGATTCCTAGAACAGCCTTCCAGAGGAGGTGGTGGAGGCAAAAACAGTGGTGGAGTCTAAGAATGCATGGGATAAGCACAAGGGAATCATGATAGAAAGGAAAGGGGAAGGGAGAGGGAGAGGGAGAAAGAGCTGTAGATCGGGCATGATCTACAATATTAGTGTACTGTAGGTAGGAAGAAATGGGAAAATTGGATGGGCCAAGTGGTACTTATCTGTCATCAAACTGTATTTGTTTATATGAGCGAGGGATTGTCACACAGTCAGGAGATGGGACATGCCATCCCATCCATTTGAAGAGGCAGTGGTGTGGACTAGGAGCACCAGGCATTGGAACCCACCCCCCACAGCAGAGCACAAATAGCAGCATGCAGTGGAGGAACAACTACCAACAGTTGACCCTGCTTCTATAGGTCCTGTACTTACTTCAGCCTCTGCCCCTGTGCCCCCCCCCCCATGGCTGTGCTGCCATCTGAGCCATGTGAGGAGGAGGATTTCTGCCCTGGACCATCTGGCTCCTCCAATGAGCAGGAGAAAGTCTCTCATTTTGAACATTTTTGTAATTGACCCCACCGACAACAGCTTGATATGATACATCTTGTGTAACATGTTTGTTTCACATGTGAAACAGGGCACCCATTGTTTGGGCACAGGTGGTGAGCACACTCACCTTAAGAAAAGGCACTGCCAGGAGTGGGAGAAGTATGTGAGAATTTGGAGAAAGAATGATACAGCTGAGAGGAGTGGAGGGGGTGGCACCCCTACTGCTCATTCCATGCCACATGGGGGTCAGCATAAAAGGAGGTATTGTGGCAGGCCGCCACATGGTGGACAGGTCCCAGAGAGGGACACAGAGCGGATGGTGGGTAGTAGGAGATGGTGCTGCAGGTGAACTTGGGTCCTGCAGGGAGTAGCCCAAAGGGTCGTTCTCAGATCCTTCTACTACATACCTCCATACCGAAGTGGCACCATTGTGTGGGGAGATAGGGGAGCTCTCCCGAGACATTGTTGCAATAAAGACAAGTACTGGGGTGTTACTCCAAAAACCTATGGAGCATTTTTGAGAGTCTTGCAGAATTTCATGGTGGCATCGCATCCATCTCTATTCTCAGCCATAGCCTGATTCTATCTTTATTCTCCTTCATTCCAGCTATGTTATTTGTCTCCAGTTCTTATCTTCACCTGTTGTAGTGAAAAATATAGAAAAAGTAAAAAAAAAGAAAAGAAAAGAAAAACCACAAAAAAATGTGTACATCTTAATTTCTCTCTGTCCTGATTTATGATAGTGGTTCCTTCTATCTATCGAAAATCTTCCGTTAGCTATCCTCCTCCTGCTGCTGCTTAACAAAAGAAAAAAAATCTGCTTGCCTCTATATAGTGTTCTCTTTCGTGAGCAACTGCACGCTCCTTAAGATGAACATATGAACATATGAAACTGCCAGCAGATACAGGCCATATGGTCTGTCACGTCTGCTCCAGTGTGCAGCTAGCAATCCCTTATAATGCAGCTGACCCTCCCTTCCTCCCCTTCCCCATCACGGTGACCCTAACCCTCACTTTGTTCCATCCCATTTTAAAACTGCCCACCAACTTACAGGGTACCACCTCTTCGGGCAGCGCGTTTCACATAGACATCACCCTTTCTGTGAAAAAGTGCCTCCTCATTTCTTTCTTGAATCTTCCTCCCTCCAATCTCAAATCATGCCCCCTCATGACCCACCAACTTAAAAATTCCCTCTGTATCAGGCTTGCTTATTTATACCCTTTATGATTTAAAGGTCTCAATCATATCTCTCCTATCCCTCCTTTCCACCAGGGAGTACATGTTAAGCTCCCTCAGCCTCCCCTTGTAGGGTTTGTCTTCCAATCCCATGATCATCCCTGTTGCTCTGTGATGGACCCTCTCCAGTAATCTAAAATTTTTCTTTAAGTATGGACACCAATACTATACACAGTACTTCAGCTGCGGCCTCACCAAGGATCTGTACAGAGGAAGGATCACCTACCTCCTCCTGGAGATGATTCCCCTAGCAATACACCTCAGCATCTTGTTGGCTTTAGCTGCTGCCTTCCTGCACTGTGCTGAGTGATTCATTTGCCCCCCTTATTATCAGCCCAAGATCCTCCTCCTCCTTTGTAGCAGCTATCTGCACCCCTCCCAACTGATAACATCTCCTTGAGTTCCTTGCTCCCAAGTGCATGACTTTGCACTTCTTAGAACTGAACCCCAGCTGCCATGTGTCTGACCAGTCTTCAAGTTTTGTCAGATCATCCTGCAACCACTGCAACCTTACTGTGTCATCGACCACTGCACCAATCTTGGTGTCATCCGCAAAAAGACTAATTTTGTTCTTAATGCCATGTGAGATGTTGGCTATAAAATGCCAAACAACATTGGGCCAGTACCGAGCTCTGTGGCACCCAGCTCATTACAGCCCTGTGAGCTAAGAGTTCCCCTTCCACCACTACCCTCTGTTGCCCCCCTGCAGCCAGTTCTTGATTCAATTCACCATCTTTGTCCCTACTCCCTGGTATCCCAACTTGCTAATCCACCTTCCATGTGGCACCAAATTGAATGCCTTGCTAAAATCCAGATACAGGACATCCACCACATGGCCCTTATCAAGTTCTCTAGTAACCCAGTTCTTTGGCTAATTAGGATGTGCTGGTAATTGGGTCTCCTGGTCAGGTGCTACTCTTCCTCCGAGCTCCGCGGCCTTCGGCCCTTTAACTGCCCTCCTCTCCTGGCTGCGGTTTACAAGCAGTGTAGGGCTCTTAGCATTGTGAACAAAAAGAGAAGGAGAGCTGGGGGCTCCGAACCTTGGGGGAAGAGTGAGCAGCTTGGCCAAATTGGGGTTGTTAAGTCCAGGACACATCCTAGGGCGAAATGGGTTCCAGATCATGGTCCATCTTATCTGGTTGCCATACCCAAGGGCTCCTGTATTGCAGGGCTGGTAGCCCGGTCAGTTCTGGAACCCCATCCATCTCGAGTGGTGTTGTGCAATGCCAGGTCTATAAAGAACAAGGTGGCTATTACAGCCGATCTTGTTGGAACAGCTCACCTGGTATGCATCACCGAGACCTGGCTGGATGAAAATGCCGGCCCAATTTCGGAGGCAGCTATTCCTGCTGGGTTCTCGGTGATACACCACTCAAGACTGGACTGCAGGGGCAGGGATGTAGCTATCTGTTTTAGAACCGACTTGGGTCTTACAGAGGTTCCAGTGCAGGGTACTAGATCATTTGAGTGTACTGCGGCTGCAGGTGTGGGATGCAGGTTCATTCTCATTTACCATCCACCCAGGGGTAAGTGTATGTTCCTGTAGGAAGTCGCAGACTCTGTCACTGACATGGTGTTGGAGTCATCCAGGTTGATGGTGCTGGGCGACTTCAATGCCTGGGTCAATGACAAACTCTAGCAATTTGGTCAGGACTTCCTTCAGCTTAAGAATATGCTGGGCTTCACACAGGTTGTTACTTCTGCAACCCATGTTCATGGTCACTCCCTTGATCTGGTTTTCCTTCTGGGAATGGAAGTCACCGATCTGGTGATGGAACCAGTCGGTTGGTCTGACCATTGCACTGTAAGATTTAATTTCTGAGCTTCCCCCTATAGGCCTGCCCCTACGGAGATGGTCAGATACTGCCCTTTGAGGGATGTTACTCCCACTGGCCTTTTGGTGGTACTTGACCTATCGAGATGTACAGATACTAGTGAGGGTCCAGAGCATCTAGTCCAGGCCTATAACACGGCCATGGGGGATGCTCTGGATGCCATCGCTCCTGTCCGTGTTCTCCCCCTCACTCTCTGTCCCTGATCCCCTTGGTTTAATGGGGCCTTGAGGGAGTTGAGGTGTGTTGGGCAAAGGCTAGAACATCGCTGGCGGAGATCCGCCCTTGATGCCGACCGCCTTAGATTGATGGAACATTATCCAGTCTACAAATCAGCAATCTCTCTTAAGAAGGCAGAGTTCCTGTCTAGGGAGATTGCTGTGGCTCAGAATCGACCAGCACAGCTTTTCCGAACCATCAACAGACTGTGCAATCCAGCCTGTCTTCAGGTTCGGAAAGCATTTTCACAAAAGAAGTGTGATGAGTTTGCTCAATCTTTGCCAATAGGGTGGCCGACATAAGGGCTGAGACTCACTCAGCATGTTCTATGGGGGTTGGCAGTGGTCGGTGTAGGGTCACTACACCTCGGCCCTCCTGGAGTCACTTTGATCTGCTGGCAATCAATGATATCATGCGGATTGCCAAAAGTATGCGGCCTACTTCCTGTAGCCTTGACCCGGGCCCTACACGTCTCATTTTGGGGTGTGTAGATGTCATCGGCCTTGTCCTGGCAGAAATAGTCCAGTGTTCCTTAGATTTAGGTGAGTTTCTGAACTCCCTAAAGGAAGCAGTGGTTACACCGCTCCTTAAAATATCTTCTTTGGACCCAGACTGTTCTGTCAACTACAGGCCAATCTCTAATCTTCCCTTTCTTGGGAAGTTGATAGAGAAAGTAGTTGCTCTTCAGTTGGAGAACCATTTGACCATCCATGACATCTACAATTCCCTGCAGTCTGGTTTTCAGAAGATGCACAGTACGGAGACCACTCTGGTTCGGGTGCTTAATGGTCTCCTGACTGCTAGAGATCAGAAGTGTCATTCAATCTTGGTACTTCTTGATCTCTCTTCAGCCTTTGACACCGTATACCATGGGGGGCTGCTTGAGTGCCTGAGAGATATCTGTGGCCTATCAGGTACAGTTTTTAGTTGGTTTTGATCTTTCCTCACTGGCAGAACTCAGAGAGTGGTGTTAGGGATTTATTCCTTGGCCTCACTCTCTCTCTGCCGTGTGAGGTTCCTCAGAGCTCTGTGCTGTCCCTTATGTTGTTCACGGTGTATTTGCTGCAATTGGGAGACATTGTAAGATGGTATGGGCTGTGGTTTCAATGTTATACAGATGATACCCAGCTCTACCTGTCGTTTGACCCTGACCAGGATAGTGCGGTCTCTGTTTTTAATAGCTGCCTTGTGGAGCTCCAGGACTGGATGCAGGCTAGCTGGCTAAAGTTGAACCCTGGAAAGACTGAGGTGTTGGTGGTGGAGACTGGTCACAGGATAGAGAGGACGAGAGGGCAGTCTGCTTCTGGGCTTTGGCTCGAGGGTGTCCAGCTCCTGCCCTCAGATCAGGTGCGGAATCTGGGTGTGATATTTGATGAAGGGCTGACGCTTCGATTGCAGGTGTCAGCCATAGCCAAATCCTCTTTTTACCATCTG
Organism: Neoceratodus forsteri; assembly: GCA_016271365.2. NCBI lineage: Eukaryota > Metazoa > Chordata > Ceratodontiformes > Ceratodontidae > Neoceratodus > Neoceratodus forsteri. Next base: position 98,829,848 of record CM028130.1, read on the forward strand.
AGGCACATTGCCCAGATTAAGCATCTTGTTCCATTCCGTGATCTTTCAAAGTTGATCCACGCCTTTGTGACCTCTCGCCTTGACTACTGTAACTCCCTATACCTAGGGCTTCCAGGGGTTGATATCTGCTGCTTGCAGCTGGTGCAGAACGCTGCAGAAAGGTTACTGGTAGGAGTTTCCTGGACCAGTCATATTAATTACTCCTGTGCTGTGTGAACTGCACTGGCTGCCAGTTCAGTGAAGGATCACCTTTAGGGTCAGTTTACTGACCTTTAAGGCCCTTCACAGTCAGGGTCCTGGCTATCTGCAAGAGCTCCTGATTCCTTACTGCCCTGTAACAGGGTGAAATCCTCCTAGTGTATTTTTGACTAATGAAAATAGAGTATCTGTTCCTAAGGGGCTGCAGGAAAGGCTTGCAGCCACAATAAGTCTGATTTAAGGTATCAAATAAAAATGAGAGTCTGTTGAGACCTGAGATATTAAGTTCTCGGAGGTGCTGCCTGTCTATGGCAAGGGAGATGCTAGGGCACTTCTCACCAGGGAATTCAATGAGTGGTTGAAAAACTGGTGTGGAGCTCAGGGTTTTGGCTTCATTGGGGACTGGGAAGCCACCTGGAGGGATGCAGACCTATACTGGTGCGATGGTCTGCATCTGTCCAGGGGGGGGAACCAGAATCCTAGGAGAGATTTAAATGCTTCATTGGCAAGCATTTAAACTAGCCAAGGGAGGCACTGAAAGGAGCAGGAAATCCAAGCTTCCCCACAAAACATGGTGATTAGTGAGGTAAACACCAAGGTACAGAAGTTATTAGGGAGCAGAACAGATTTAAATGTAAAAAAAGGCAAAGGCAGTAAGGACAGAAATGGGGCTAAAAGGGGTAAGGCTATCAAAAAGTGGATGGTGATGAGTACCAATGCCCGTAGTCTGTGTAGCAAGCTCCCTGAACTAGTGGCCTTGATGGAAGAGGGTTGCCCAGATATTGCGGCAGTCACAGAAACATGGTAAACAGAAAACCATGACTGGGATGTCAACATACCAGGATACACAATCTACAGGAGGGACAGGGAGGGTAAAAGAGGAGGAGGAGGAGTAGCTCTCTATGTAAAGGAAGGAATCAAAGCAACAGAACTAAAGAGTAAACAGGGAGCAGATGAGGCACTTTGGGTCACCCTGGAGACAAGAAATGGCACCACAATCTGCATGGGGTTGTACAGACCCTCATCTCAGGGGAGGAATGGACAAGGAAATGAAAGAAGCTTTCTTAGAATGGCAGAAAAAGGGGAGATATTGTTGATGGGGGACCTGAATATGCCAGATGTTAACTGGAGCACCTTTGCTGCAGGCACATCCAAAAGCAGGGCCATTCTTGATGCCCTAAGGGGCATGCCTCAGACAGCTAGTATTGGAACCCACTCGGGAGGAGCAATCTTAGACCTGGTACTCTCAAATGGGGATGGAGAAAGAATCTCAGATTTAGAAGTGGGTAGCCATCTGGGAACAAGTGACCACCAAACAGTGTGGTTCACGATAAACACAACCATACAATCAAGCCATACAAAAGCAAAGTACTGGACTTTAGGAGAGCTGACTTTGGGAAAATGAGAGAGTGCCTCAGAAAAGCACTAACAAACAGGCAAGAAGGAGGGTGGAGGAACAATGGGGGTGATCAAAACAGCCATCACAGAGGCAACAAGCCTTTGTGTAAAGCAAATCAATAAAACACAACGAAGGAAAAAAATGCTATGGTTCTCAAAGAAGTGGCAGGAAGGTTAAGGAGAAAAGGACAGCATTCAGGAAATATAGGAAACACAGAAGGAGCAGGACAGAGAACTTTATCAGTTAAAAGCAGAAAGAGGCTGGAGAAGGCAGTCAGAATAGCAAAGGCCCAAACCAAGGAAAGGATAGCCAATTCTGTTAAGAAGGGATAAGACCTTTTATAGGTACATTAGGGAGTGAAGAAAGACCAAAGGAGGGATACTGAAGCTTAATAAAGGGGAAGGAATGTGGGTAGAGGGTGACAGTGAAAAATCTGGGATACTGAACGAATATTTCTGCTCAGTATTCACAAAGGAAGAGGAGGGGGAGTTACCTAAACCAAACAAGAGAAACACTCTGAAGACAGGGGTCGATACCAGTCCATTTACAGAAGAAAGGGTTCTGAAAGAACTAATAAAATTGAAGGTGGACAAAGCAATGGGGCCTGATGGGATTCACCCAAGAATTCTAAAAGGACTAAGGTAAGAACTAGTGACACCGCTGACTACTCTCTTTAACAAATCATGGGAGGATGGGGTGGTATCCGAGGACTGGAGGAGGGCAGATGTGATTCCTCTTCACAAAAGTGGGAGCAGGACAGAGGCAGGAAACTACAGACCAGTTAGTTTGACCTCAGTGGTAGGGAAAATGATGGAATCACTTCTGAAGGAAAGAATTGTGAGTACCTAGAGGCCAGTGGGGCACAGGACCCAAGGCAGCATGGATTCACGATGGGAAGGTCATGTCAGATGAATCTAATAGATTTCTTTGACTGGGTGACCAAAGTAGTAGAACCAGGGAGGGGCTGTGGACATGGCCTACCTAGATTTTAGCAAGATTTGATACAGTCCCACACAAAGATTAATTCACAAGATAGCCAGCCTTGGAGTAGGTCCCCAGGTGGTAGCCTGGATAAAAATTGGCTAGACAACAGGGCCATAAAGGGTAGTAGTAAATGGAGTACACAGTGAAGAAAGGAGGGTTACTAGCGGGTACCGGAGGTTCAAGTACTGGGACGGTCCTTTTTAATGTCTTTATAAGTGACATTGCAGAGGAACTGGAAGGAAAAGTATGTCTCTTTGCAGATGACACAAAGATCTGCAACAGGGTTGATACACAAGATGGAGTGGAAAGGATGAGAATGGACTTGGCAAGGTTGGAGGAATGGTCAAATGTATGGCAGCTCGGACTCAATGCAAAGAAGTGCAAGGTAATGCACATGGGAAACAAAAACCCAGGGGAAGCATACACAATGGGGGGTGAGATACTGACAACAGTAAAAATAGAAAGGTACCTGGGGTAATTACATCAGATGACCTAAAGGTGGGCAAGCAATGTGAGAAGGCAGTAAGGAAGGCTGGGGGGATACTGGGATGCATAGGAAGAGGCATCAATAGTAGAAAACAGGAAGTTGTTATCCCTCTGTACAGACAGTTGGTGAGACCCCATCTGAGTACTGTGTAGTTCTGGAGACCCCATCTCAGCAAAGACATAGACAGAGTGGAGGCTGTCCAGAGGAGGAGCACCAAAATGGTGCAGGGTCTGCACCAGAAGACATACAAAGAAAGACTAAAGGAGCTTAATATGCATACCCTTGAGGAAAGAAGGGAGAGAGGGACATGATAGAAACTTCAAGTACCTCAAGGAATTAACAAAGTCCAAAGGAGCATCTTCCAGAAAGAGATGTGCAAGAACGAGGGACACAATTTGAAGATAGAGAGGGGACGGCTCAGAGGTAATGTGAGGAAGTATTTTTTCACTGAGAGGGTTGTGGATGCATGGAACAGCCTCCCTGAGGAGGTTGTGGAGTCAAGAACAGTGGGGGACTTCAAGAATGCATGGGACAGGCATAAGGCAGTCCTAGTGGGGGGTAGGAGGAAGTAAGCTGTTGGTTAACTAGGATCTGCAGCTTATCTGTTAGGTAGGAAAATGGGCAGACTAGGTGGGCCAAGCTGTCCTTATCTGCTGTCAAATTCTATGTTTCTATGTAAGTGCAGGAATAGTCTTACAGCATATCAAAATAAATGTTTCTTTCCTATCCTTTTGGCTGCAGCCTTTCTTCTATGCTACTTTTCCATCTTGTCTTTCCTGGACTGATCTCCCAGCACTGAAACTTTAATACTCTTTCTTTTCTCTTTCATCCCCCACCACCCCCACACACACACAGCTAGTATTAAGTATACAAGAGCTGTCTTAGCATGGTTAGAGTGAACGAAATGTTGTGTACTTTGGTGCTGTATTCCCCTGTTAAATTTCCATGTGCAAAATAGTGAACCTGGGGAGAACAGCTAATATTCTTCAGGTGAAGCTACCTCTGGCTGGAAGCTGCACTACTGAACATAGGATTTGCAAGAAAGTGAGTTGTGCTCACAACAGAGGGAGGTGAACCTTACTATTGTCTTTGGTTTGTAGCAGATATTCAGCAGGTGGAGGCTACTTCTAACTGAAAGGTGAAATAAGGAACTTAGAATTATCAGGAAAGACAGTCTTTCAAGCAACAGAGGGAGGTGGATCTTGCTTTACTTTTGTTGCAATTGTTAAGATTTTCAGTGCAGGAAGAGTTTAAACCCTGAGGGATGGAATACTTTTTACTGTGTCTGTCCTGGTGCACAGCTGACTTATTTTGGGGCTGACTGCTTTCAGAGCACAAATCACGAGGCTGTTTTGGGGCTGGGGAGGTTTACCTGTGTCTGACTTGGATGTCTAGATTTTTCTCTGTTTGATTAGCAGGGTATTTTCTCTGTCAAATTGTTGCGTAGGGCATCTTGCTGACAGGAAGGCACTCATCGCAGCGGTGGGTCAGAGCTTTTAGCTGATTGTTTAGTGAGGGCACAGTTTAGGCCCAACCCCTGCCCACCTCTCACCCCACCCACCCCTGGAAATAGTTCCTTTATACCTGGTGTTCTAACATCATTTCCTCAAGTGTGCAAGGTACATATCAGTGTCATATCCTCTCTAGCACACTGCACTGACAATATAAGCATACACATTGTATAATATATATATTTCTATATAACAAAACAATCACACACACACATACACACACACAAAAATAAATAAAAAAAGTAGATAAACATGTGGGGAGTAGTGCAATGTAATGGCTGTGGGGCAGCAGTCTTCTGGGAGTCTTTCTGGAGGATGAGATGCTGCCCTATTTGCAGACAGCTCTCTGCCCTGAGGGAAGAAGTTGCCCGTCTTCAGGCCACACTGGACAGTAGGAAGGGAACCTCCCTCATCCAGGGAGCACCAGAGCCACCACCACTACCTCAGGGTCATGAAGAAAGCACAGCAAGTTGGACCACAGTGGGCTCAGGGAGGTGAGGATGGTCAAACAGAGCACACCCAGTCAGTTGTTCCACTCCACAATCCATACACCATTCTGGGGAGCATAGTTCCCCTATGGATGCACCAGAAGAGGAGGCTAAGGAGGCTGAGGACAACTGTCACAGGAGGCCCACAGAAGGAGGCAGAGGACACCACAGGAAAGGAAGCAGCTCCTGGTGGGGGACTCAATTATTAGGGGGATAGAACTGGGAGGAGCAGGGAAAACTGAAGTAAGGTGCCTGCCTGGTACCATGACTTGGAGGGACAGGAAGCACATCCTCAGGATCATGAGAACAGCTGCACGGGAGTCTGAGCTGGACAATATTGTCCACCTAGGGACAAATGACTTGGCTCATCATGAGATTAGAGCAGTGCAGGAGGACTTTGTAGAGTTGGGGAGGGGCCTAAGACAAGTAGCACACATAGTATCCTTCTCAGAGGTGCTGCCTGTCAATGGCATGGGTGAGGCGAGGGTACTTTGCACCACGCAGTTTAATGAATGGTTGAAAAAATGGTGTGGATCACAGGAGTTTGGCTTCATTGGGGACTGGGGTTCCACTTGGAGGGACACCAGCCTATACTGGCAGGATGGTCTGCATCTGTCCAGGAAGGGAACAAGTCTTTTGAGCAATCAGTTTAAATGCTTCATTGGCAAGCTTTTAAACTAGTCAAGGGGGGAGGCACTGATAAGCAGCAGGAAAATCCCAGCCTCTCCCTACAAAACAGGGTACTAAATGAGAAAAAGACCGAGGTAGAAAGGTCAGTGGGGGATGCTGCAACAGAAGGTAAAGCCATCAAAAATTGGAGAGCAATGAGTACCAATGCCCGTAGTCTGGGTAACAAGCTTCCTGAAATCGTGGCAGTCACAGAAACATGATACACACAAAACCAAGACTGGGACGTAAACATACCAGGATACACTATCTACAGGAGGGACAGGGAGGGTAAAAGAGGAGGAAGAGTAGCTCTTTACATAAGGGAAGAAATCAAATCAACAGAGCAAAAGGGTAAACAAGGAGGAGAAGAAGCACTGTGGGTCAATTTGGAGACAGGCAATGGCACCACAATCCACACAGGGGTTGTATACAGACCCCCTCTCAGGGGGGGGAAATGGACAAGGAAATGATAGAAAGTGTACTTAGAATGGCAGAAAAAGGGGAGATATTGCTTATGGGTGATCTGAATATGCCAGATGTTAACTGAGTGCAGTTGCAGCAGCACTTCGAAGAATGGGGTTATTCTAGATGCCCTACAGGGTATGCCTTAGACAACTAGTATTGGAACCCACTGAGAGGAGAAATCTTAGACCTGGTTCTCTCAAATGGAGATGGAGAGAGGATCACAGATGTAGAAGTGGGTAGCCATCTGGGAACTAGCGACCATCGAACAGTATGGATCACATAAACACCCCAATAGAGTCAAGCCATACAAAGGCAAAAGTACTGGACTTTAGGAGGGCTGACTTTGCCAAAATGGGTGAGTGCCTAAGGAATGCACTAGCAAATGGGCAGGAAGGAGGGGTGGAAGAACAATGGGGAATAATAAAAACTGCCATCACAGAGTTAACAAGCCTTTGTGTGAAGCAAAAAAACAAAACAAAACGATGTAAGAAACCACTATGGTTCTCAAAGGAAGTGACAGGGAAGGTTCAAGAGAAAAAGAAAGCATTCAGGAAGTACAAGGAATCACAGAAGGAGCAGGACAGAGAACTGTATAAGTTAAAGCAAAAGGAAGCTGGGAAGGCAATCAGAACAGTAAAGGTCCAAACCGAGGAAAAGATAGCCAACTCAGTTAAGAAGGGGGATAAAACCTTTTATAGGTACATCAGGAGCAGAAGGAAGACCAAGGGAGGATAGTGAGGCTTAATAAAGGGAGGGGGTGGGAAGAGGTGACTGTGAAAAGGCAGAGATACTAAACAAATATGTTTGCTCAGTATTTACAAATGAAGAGGAGGTTCTAAAACAAACAATAAAAACACTCTGGATACAAAGTTGATACAGCCCATTTACAGAAGAAGGGTTCTGAAAGAACTCTAAAACTGAAGGTGAACAAGTAATGGGGCCTGATGGGATTCTTGAACAGAATTCTAAAAGAACTAAGGGTAGAACCTAGTGACACCACTGACTACCTCTTTATCAAATCATGGGAGGATGGGGTGGTACCGAGGACTGGAGGAGGGCAGATGTGATTCCACTTCACAAAGTGGGAGCAAGGCAGAAAGCAGGAAACTACAGACCTGTTAGTTTAACCTCAGTGATAGGAAAATGATGGAATCACTTCTGAAGGAAAGAATTGTCAGTATCTAGAGGCCAGAGGGCACGGGACCCAAGGCAGCATGGATTCACAGCGGGAAGGTCATGCCAGACGAATCTGATAGATTTCTTTGGCTGGGTGACCAAAGTAGTAGATCTGGGAGGGCTGTGGACATGGCCTACCTAGACTTTAGCAAGGCATTTGACACAGTCCCACACAAAGATTAATATACAAGTTAGCACAGCTTGGAGTGGGTCCCAAGATGACAGCCTGGGTAAAGAATTGGCTGGAGAATAGGACACAGAGGTAATGAAAATGGAGTCCACTCTGAAGAAAGGGGGTTACTAGTGGGGACGCAGGGGGTTCAGTATTAGGACGGTCCTCTTCAATGTCTTGATAAGCGACATTGCAGAGGGACTGGAAGGAAAAGTATGTCTCTTTGCAGATGACACAAGATCTACAACAGAGTTGATGCACAAGTGGGGTGGAAAGGATGAGAAGGGACTTGGCAAGATTAGAGGAATGGTCAAATGTATGGCAGCTTAGAGTCAATGCTAAGAAGTGCAAGGTAATGCACCTGGGAAACAAAAACCCAGGAAAGAGTACACAATGGGGTGAGATACTAACAACAACAAAATGGAAGGGACCTGGGGGTAGTCATATCAGATGACCTAAGGTGGGCAAGCAATGTGAGAGGGCAGCAAGGAGGGCTGGGGATTCTGGGATGCATAGGGAGGCATCACCAGTAGAAAACAGGAAGTTATTATCCTCTGTACAGACAGCTGGTGAGGCGCCATCTGGAGTACTCGTGCAGTTCTGGAGACCCAATCTCCATAAAAAACATAGACAGGATGGAGGCTGTCAGAGGAGGGCAACTAAAATGGTGCAGAGTCTGCGGAAGACATATGAAGAGAGACTTAAAGAAAGCTTAATGTATAGCCTTGAGGAAAGGAGGAGAGGGAACATGATAGAAACTTTCGAGGGTTGTGGATGCATGGAACGGCCTTCCGGAGGAGGTTGTGGAGTCAAAAACAGTGGTGGAATTCAAACATGCATGGGACAGTCATAAGGCAATTCTAGGGGGTGGGGGTAGGAAGAAGCAGGCTGCTGGTTAACTAGGATCTGCAGTTCATCCATTAGGTAGGGAAATGGGCAGACTGGGTGGGCCAAGCGGTCCTTATCTGCCGTCAAATTAGACAATAGACTTCTAGGAAAACAAACTGAACTTACAAGCTCAAATGGGCAGACTGGGTGGGCCATAGGCCCTTATCTGCCGACACTGTCTATGTATCTATGTTTCTATGGGGAAGAAAGTGGTTTTTGGCCCTATAAAATATAAAGTACTGAAGAACTAAAATAAACCACCTTTAGTTTTGTATGGAATGTATTAGGAATCTTAAAGTTCTTGCTGTTTGAAATGTACCAAACATATGTTTTACAAACTGCTACCAAACAATGAATTAGCAATGTCTTTTGCTTTATATTGGTTTCATTTGTATTTTCCTGATATTAGATGAAATGTTTCTTTAAGTCAAAACTGTATACATTTCTATATGTTGAGGAAAATTTACCTGTTTGGGAAATGCCTGACTCCATGGCCCAGATATTCAAACTGTGCCAAAAAAGTGCGCAACAGCAGGAGCAAGCACAAGTCCACTGCACCCATGTGCAATACGCACGATATTCAAACACTGCGCAGGTCAAGATGCACCTGTGGCACATGACTGAATATCACGCCAGCTGCACCATAGCACAACCAGGGATGTGCAGTGGCGCAGGTCAAATCTCGTAATAGCAAAACCAGGGACGCCCTAGTGGAGCAGGGCAGCAGCGCAACAGCACAACCAGGGATGTGAAGGACAGGATGCAGGGGCCACCACCCTGGTAGGGATGGGCAGAGGAGCACACAGCAGAACAGACATTGCCCCTCACACCCCATGCACTGCACAACCAAAGGAGAGCAGGAAGAACCCCTGGCCCTGGGACACCAGCAAGAAACCCACTGCCATGGAATGGTGCACCAGCACACCCCCTTGCAAGCTGGGACCATCACACATGGATGCCCATCCACCCCGTGCCACACCAACCCACCAATGCCGAGCACACCCTGCACCATGATCCCCATACACCCTGCCCAGGAGTAGCGCCCAACAGTGCAGGACACCCCAAGCATGCCACCACCCTCACTGTGACAATACAACCCTGTGCACCACAGAACCATGCAAGGTAGCCCCACCATGAGCACCCAACAGCGGGCAGCAGCAGACAGCGAAGCAACGGCTGCAGACACAGTGCCGCCATGCAAGTCCCCCCTCCAGGTACAGCTGTGAGGCCAACCATGCATTGGCACATGAGGTATCACACACATGACAGGGCATGCCCCAGACCCCACCACCAGTGTCACAGCACCCTGCACACCCTCCCAAGGATACACCCCATCCAAGCACTGACCGCAACAGCCAGCACAGACACCCACAGTGTAGCATGGAAGCATGCGCCCCACAGGACGCAACACAGTGCACAGACAAACAACCACCCATACCCAAGGGCACACCAACACAGGGACACAGTCGCAGGTCAACCAAGCCCCTGGCATGTGACCTAAGCAGCCATGTACACACGGCCAGAACCCCTCCATGGCACAGGTGTGCCAGCAACCCTGTGCAGGCACCACAATGCTGTACGCCACCAGCATGCGGCTGGAGCACAAGTGACAGACAGTGGAGCACATCCACTGCAACAGGTACAGGTGACAGCATCGAGGTGGGACAACAACAGCGGAGGCAACAGTGCCACCCCAGGCAGACATGCACCACACCAGTGACAGGAGGAAACCCGGCATCGTGCTGGGTACAGTGGCAGTCCAGCATGGGCAGCCACCACTGACATGCCAGCAGACTGCGCAGGTCACAGACATGCAAGGGTGGCAGCTGCATAGGCAATGGACGGTCTGACAGGTGCTCCATGGACACAGCACATGCACCGTGTACCACTGCACACAGTCATCCATTGCACAGGGAACAACACACAAACCACAGACAGTGACTGAGAGCTATGCCCACACCACATTTGCCTCCCCTATGGACACACACTCACACGCACACCCCTATGATAGCACCACCCCTGACACCATGCACACCACTGCAGCTGAGTACCATTAGCCCGCTGAAAATCAGAGACCACAACAGTAGGCATAACTAAACAAATATATTAGAAAAGTAGTAACAAAACTACGTACAAATATATACAGTAGAAAAGGGTGAGGGCCACAAACTGGGAGGAGGTGGGTAAGGGGCAGGGGTGAACAAATGGGAGAGGGAAGAAGGGGTGTGAGGCTGGGTCCAGGGGGGTTTCAAGGTCTGCGTGTGGTCCATCTACAGTGGAAGCCCCTTTCCCCGCTTCTATGGCGCCTCCTGCCATGTCGAAGCCGCACACCATGGCGATCAATCCTTTCTAGGATGGCCAGAGAGGCCCTGGCCACCTGTAGCAGCTCTTGCAGTGCCCGCTCCACATGGACCATCCTCTGTCCACCTAGAACAAGGGAGCAGAGCCAATAGGCATGAATTCACAGCCCCCTGCAGCCCACCCATTGTGCACAGCATACAGCCATGGGACACGCCCCTGTGATGGTGTGTGACCACCCACAGTGATCATGTCCACAAGACCTGCGCACCCAGGTGCACACAGCCATGCGGACCACTGCACACACCCACTGCCCAAGTCCCAAACAGCACCACCATGGCTGTACAGTGACATGGCTTTGCAGTGCGAAGGCAGTGGCACAGCCATGTACCCGGTGCACGCATGGACCACCAGTGATGCACTCCTAGACATGCAGTGCCACTGGACAGTGCTGACTGTACTATGTTGCATGCATGGCAGTGGTGTCAATGGATGGTGGCCATGCCCCACCACCCAACCTGCTACACAGCATGCACAGAAAATCCTGGATGTATGGCACTCACCATCATTAGGCTGGTCCGTGAGCTGGGCCAGTATTTGTCCATCGGCATCTGGATGTGCCTCACACTGCTGCCTTGCCTCCCTCACGCGCCGGTGCTCCTCAGGGCTTAGGGTGCAAACATGGAGAGAGGAACATCAGTACAATCTGGTAGCAAAGGCCCCCCACCCCTGGGTGTGTGCAATCCCACAGAGCCAAACCCTTCTGCCCCCTACCCCTATACCACCACCACCACCACTGCCCACACTGCACAGACCACCCCCCGTGTGGTGGACACATGACCACCGTGATACCCATACTGATGTAACCAGTGTATGGATGGGGCACCTACCTGTCCATGGAACCGTGCCCCTTCTGGTATGTGCCCGCAGATGGGAAAGCCTGTCCGGGTCCCTCCACTAGAGGTCCCCACACCGATGCCTGCACTTCTCTGCTGTGTGCTGGAGCCCTGTCGCCTCCTCAAGGGCCACCGTCACCTCCTCCCACATGGCACTCCTGGCCCTGTCCAGGGGTTCCTCCCCAAAGAGAGCACCAGCATGGGGCTCAACTAGGGACACGAGGTTAGCCAGTTCAACCTGGCTCCAGAAAGGTGCCCATCTCCGTGCCATATTTCCACGATTGAGAATCAAAATGGCGCTCCCTAGCTCATGTCAGCCACGTGCGGGATGCTGCGCAATACTGCACTGTCATTCCCCATCGAGCTGTCACCGAACAGCGTGATACAGGTGCACCCATGTGGACGCATGGCGCCTAGGAGGCAAAGGTAGTCACAGGGTCAGGGGACCCTCGCACACGGACCGCCACAGCGTGATTGGTACTCACCGCATGTAGTGCAGTAGGGCGCCTGTGTGGCACTTCCTGTAGTGGCCTACCACGCTGTGGCACCATGGCACCTATGACGCCCCAGTGCAAGAGTGCTATACATGTGAACAGCACAGTAGCACCACTGGCACAGTGGTGAACGTGCCCTGCACTGCCTCCCACACTCAGCATGTCAGCAGCGCAGCAGGCGTCGGCGTCAGCACCCCGGGCATGCGCCATTCAGTGTCTACTGTGCATGTCACAGAGCTGCGCCCCTGCCTGAGCACGTTCAACACAATTGTGCAAGGTGCAACAGTGCGATATTCAGCTGGCATATGCAAATCAGCTCATCAGCAATTCAATGGTGCAGCTACTGCATTAGCATCCACTTAAAATCGAGCCGTGCCTCATTTGCATGCATTGCGCTATTTAAATGCGACATGGGGCTGCAGAGGCCATAGTCTGGTATTACAGTCTATTGTGGTGAGTTGCATGCTGTTTTCCAGTGTGGACTGTGGTGTGTGGGAGATGCATGGGACTGCACATTCAGAGGTAACACCTGTCATTCCCACAGGATCAATGATGACCGAATGTGAGGTGGAGGAGGCGGAGGAACAGAGACGTGGGAGATGGAGGAGGCCCAACTTCACCAAGCCAGAATCAGATGCCCTGTTTGAAGCCTACCTTGACCAGGAACAACTGCTCAGCGGACTTCGGGGAACACCACAGGCCCGTGTTGAGGCATGGGGTGAGGTGGTGCGTGCCATAAACCAGCATGGCAGCCACCAGCGGTCCATGCAGGAGTGCAAGAAGAAGGTGGGCATGGACAGGAGGAGGATTAAAGGTAAGGTAGCTGCAATCAGGGCAGCACAGGCTGCGACTGGTGGTGGACAGCCAGCCATGCCACACCTGATGCCACAGGAAGAGCAGGTTGCTGGCTGCATGTGGCATTGTGCCCTAGTGGGTGTTCCAGGTAGTGGCTTCCAGATGAGTGGTAGTCCGTCACTGCATGGTAGGTCCTGATCTATCACTGTGTGGGGGGTGGGAGGAATGCCACAGGGTAGGGCAGAGACATTAATGCTACTGTGTTCCCTTACAGCTCCTGAGCATCTACATGGGTCAGTGGTGGTGGGCTCATCCACTGAGGGCGATACCCTGGACACAGAGGAGTGCCATCCACCTCCACAGGTGTCCTAGGGTCAGGACGACAGTGTGCCCGCCTTGCTGTCCAGACTGAAGTTGGTGGAGCTGGTGCAGATGAGGCTCTGCCCATGTCCCAGCATGACAGAGTCCATGGATGCCAGCATGCGGAGACTCTGACTGGTGCCGGATCCATCATCGATGATGAAGAAGCTCACATCATGGACAGTGATACATGTGGGCCACAGGATGGCCCCATAGCAGGTAACAGCACGGGCATGGCCGTTGGTGGTGCCACCGTGGAGGCCTGCATGACATCACAGTCCCAGCCTGTGCCTGTCTGTACCAGTGGGGCATCACTAGTGTTCATCCAGGACAGTGGGGCTGTTGCGGCCGCTGCGGCAGCACCATTGAACCCTGGTGAGTGGCCGCCAGAGGGGCAGTGTTAGCAGTCGGCCAATGGCGACGGGGGGACAGTGTCGGGGGGTGGCTTCAGTGCACCGCCTGTAGACATGCCCATGCATGGCCTTGGTGTGCAGTGCCCAACCTCAAGGGGTGCTGCCCAGCATGGCCATGAACACCATGAGGGACAGCATGCCGATCAGGCGGATGACCTCTTAGATAAGCACACCCACATACTCCATGAATCAATGGTTCAGCAGTTGCGGCCTGTGACGGCGGTGGATGCACTCAGTGTGGTCCTGCACCAGGCAGAGGAGCGGTGCAGCAGGGACACTGGTCTGCTCCTGGCAGGGATGGACCAGCTGCGGGATGATGTGACTGCCGCCATTGACAGGCAGACACAGGCATTCACAGCTGTCATGGCCACAATACGTACACAGTTATTTGCCCATGCACCACAGACACCATGCAGTGACATGTCCATCCCCATTCCCGGCATCGTGCAACACCCTCCATGTCAACACCGGGTTCAGCTGTAGGCATCCCTAGCACACCTGGTGCAGGCATGTTCGGTGAGCTGCAGACCCCTGCTCGAGAACGGTCGCATTCCAGCAGTGGCACCCCTGGGGGACCTTCAGTGCCACCCCATGAGGCCAATGGTCAGTCTTTCATGGCTGGCAGATCTCGGCGGGGCCACCCACGCATCCGTGGTGGCCGTGGCACTGTGCCGTGTGACCGACCTGTCTCTCACCATGGCTACTCTCTGATGCTGCCCTGTGTGCAGTGTGTTGTTCAATGTGCAATGCATGGGTGGGGTACCCAGCCCTGCACACACACACATGGTCCATGTGCACACCCTCCCGGCTGCTGGCCGCTGTGGCATGTGCATGATGATGCCAGAGTTGTGCTGTCCACCAATGTGCAATGGTGCCCAGCGTCTGAGACATGCACAATGACGGGCACTGGGCATGGTGGTCTGTGGACGTGTGTGTGGCTAGGGGTGGCAGTCGGGGTCGGCGTGCCTCCTACCCTTTGTGCATGCCTTGTGGAGTGTGTGTGTGTTTGTGTGTGTGCATGACCACATGCCATGTTAGGCCTTGCCCATCCCTGATGGCATGAGAGGTTCCACGCTCAGCCAATTCCCTTTCCACCATGCGCCCCTGGGGTTTGTCCATGCGTGTTTGTAGGTTGTGCCCTTGTCATTGGTGGTTGCACATGGCCCCATGACTTACCTGGGTTGGTTGAAGTGCTCCTTTGTGATGGTGTCCTGGTGCAGGTGCGACATCTGGATCAGTTGGGGGTCCCTTCTACCAAGGGGGGGGCTGCCCATCACCGTCTGCAGCAGCATCCTCATCTTCTCCATTGCTGTCCCCCTCTTCGACCTCTACAGCTATCCCACAGATGTTGGCCATGTTGTGCAGGATGCAACAGGCTAGGAATAGCCTGCAGGCCTTCGAGAGGCTGTACTGTAGGGCACCGCCAGACATGTCCAGGCAACAGAAATGTGCCTTCAGCATCCCGAACACCCGCTCTATGACATTGCGTGTGGTGGCATGTGCCTCATTGTACCATTGCTGCGATGGGGTAGTGGGCAGCCAGTATGGTGTGAGCAGCCAGGGACAGAGTGGATAGCCACTGTCACCTGTGTGTAGAGAGTGGACATTAGTTTGGTGATCAGCGTCGCCGTGCCATGGACCATCTAGGCCAATACCCAAAGCACCTCCGACTATGCCCCTCCCAAGATCCATGTCTTTCTGCGTGATTTGCATACTCACCCACTAGGTGGCCAGTGGGGATGTCATCACTCTCGAACCTGTGGCACAGTGCAGACTGGTGCCAGATGAAGGCATCATGTGCTCCCCCAGGGTACGTGGCACAGACATTGGTTATGCGCCCTCTAGCAACACACACCACCTGGCAGTTAATGCTGGCTTAGCCCTTCCAGTTGATATACGCAGCACCTTCTGGACCAGGTGGCGTGTGGATGGCCACATGGGTGCAGTCAATGGCCCTGAGCATGCCAGGCATATGTGCTACCCTGTGGAACTCTTGTATGTGTGCTGTGCACTCCGCCAGTGTGCTGGGGAAATGGATGTACTCCACAGCATGTGGCAGCAGTGCGCTGAGGAATTGTGTGAGTAGGCGTGACTCGGCCGACTGGGTTATGCCTGTTGTGTCCCCTGTTGGTCTCTGGAAGGTGCCCGTGGTGAGCAGGCACATGACAGCTGTTACCTTTGTCTCCACTGACAGAGCATGGCTCCATGGTGTGGGTGCCTGCATCTCATCACTGCACAGCTCACAGAGCCGCCTCAGGATCGCCCAGTTCAGGCAGTACTGGCCCACAATCTCGGTGACACTGCAGTGCTCAAAGCTGGTGCAGGCTCTGTACCGCCTGTTGGAGGCATACCACCGACGGGCCCTTCTACGGCCGTGCCCCCCTGCCTTCTCACGCCCCTTATTACCGCCTCCATCTGAATGGTAGCACTGGCCATGTCACTGGCTTGTGTCCCCCCCTGGCAGCTGTAATCCCATTCCCTCCACTGTCCTTTGTGCTACTCCCCCTGCATCTGGAACACCTCCAAGCTTTGGCTGTCCTGCCCCCTGCCACTGCCCTCAGTCCACTGTGGAGCAGGCTCCCCACTCCTGTCCTGTTGCCCTATGTTCCCAGGTGTTCCCTGTCCTGCTCCTTTCCAGTCCCACTCACTGCTTCCCTCTCTTCTGTGGCTGTCACCTTGCTCCCACCTCTGGCTTCCCTATAGCATTCTTGTGCCTCTCTCTTGTTCCTTTTTATTTTGGATCATTTCCGTTATCGCGCAATTTCCGCTTGCTCCCCTATTGCACATGGCGCATGCTGTTGAATATCACACTGAGCCATTTATTCATGGTTCCTCCCCCTTCAGTTGCACATGCATTCATTACCATTGTGCTCTTGCGCATTGTGATTTAGGGGGCACAGCTGCCTCCCGCCGAATATCGAAGAATGGTGCATTTTCGGACTTGTGCTGGCGCATCTCTGTTGCGCATGGCGCAACCCTTTTGAATATCTGGGCCCATGTGCTTTAGTTTGCTGGCATCCATTTTGTAGATTGCTAGGGGCTCAGGCTGGCTGAAATCTGTGGACTTTATAGAGCTCTAGCATGAGGGAGTTTAGGAACAAGAAAGGTGGGATTTCCTGCCAGGAAGTTCCTTTCGTTATTTTCTTATTGCTTTATTTTTTGATTGTTTAAACGCTGATCTGTGTTAAACTATTATTTTTCATGTTTGCTTACTTTTCTGCCTGAAATAGACATATTTAAAATTGTTGCAAACATTTAATTAACATTTAAAGCTATGATTGACAGGTCACATGCTCTTCAGCTTATAAAAGGAGCTGGCTGAGCAGAGTCTGGCAGATAAGATCTGAGCTGTGGAGAGAGCAGTCCTCTGTAGGAATGAAACTGGCTGATGCAAGAGGGGAGTAGTTTGTGCTGGAAGCAGTCTCAGAAAGACTGACCAGTGGTGGTTCTAGTCAAGGCTGGGATGTTTTGAACCAGAGCTGAGTTGAGAAGCTAGAGTGGTGATTGGTCTTCCTAAAGTATTGGCTGCAAAACTGCAGGTACAAGTAGGACCACCCTCAGGCACTGGATTTGTCCCTGTGAGCCTACTGGCTGAGTGGGGACCAACAGCCCTATAAGCCATGTTTTATTACAGTTGCTGAAGATCATCCTGACTAGTCAATCAGTATGAGCAACACAGAAGTTCCAGATCTGCATTGTTGAACTGTTTATGATATTGCCAAGTGTGTGAAGTCCTTCTGTAATAAAGTGCACTGCCCTATATGACATTTTAAAAGAACTTGCCTCATCTTCTGTGTCTTCATCCAACCCACTCTCCCACATGCCCCCCTTGACCACTTTGCTCAGTCGATGAGGGATTGCTAGAGCTTCCCAGGGTCTGATTAAGGATATTTGGTGCAAGAGCTTTTAGTTACACAGCTCCGATCCTGTGGAACTCTACCATGTTGGATTAGAGAGTGCCTGACCCTGGAGAACTTTAAGAAGGCATTAAAAACTCATTTATTTAACCTTGCTTTCAGAGATTGTATCTAATGTTTCATTGTTGTTTTTTAATGTTTTTTTCTTTTAATTCTGTACAGCACTTTGATACATGTTGAATTGGACTTTACAAATAAATGTTATTATTATTAATAGTCAACCAAGCTGGTCTGGCAGGATCTGCCAGAGACAAACCCATATTGCTTCCTGTCCTGGAGACCATTACCTTCTAGAAAAGTTACTAACCTCTCTTTAAGGATTGTCTCCATTAACTTTTCCACAATGGATGTGAAGCTTTCAGATTTATAGTTGCCCGGTTCATCCTCGAGTCTGCGTTTGTGGAGGGACACCACTTGAGCCATCTTCAAGTCCTGAGGTACGCACCCTGTTTCCAGAGAGGTATTGAACAAGTGTGCCAGGACCTCCACCAATACCCTCAGGACCCCAGGGGGTGTATCCCATCTGGTCCTGGCCCCTTATTCACCCTCGGTGCCATTAAACTTCAAGTACCCTGGATACTATATGGCCATTATCTCTCTGACGGCAAACGGCTGGTCCTTCGTTATTGGAAGGACCAACACGCAATATCCTACCTTGAATGGGTTAAGGAGCTACTATATAATTTAAGAATTGAAACGGCAATTGCCAGTCTGAGAGGTAGGCTCCCTCTGTATAAGACTAGATGGGAGAAGTTCCTCATGCTTTGGTCTCTCCCCTCGCCTCCCCAACAGGTCCACCTGGGATTGTAGTTTAGGGTAAGGTAGGGAATGACTTTAGTAATCTGCCTTACAAGAAATCCACGTCGCTGCATCTCGATTGGATGTGTGTAGTTAAGCTTATTAATTTTATGTGGCACTGATGACGTGGTTGCTGCCCGACACAAGAATCGGGAAGTAGTTTTGGTAGAATAGGCTAGAGTGGCCCTTGGCAGTGGGAAGAAGGGAGTGGGGAGGGGGAATGTATACCCCATGAACGGGGGGCATGAGGAAATTCAGGTTGCAGTTTTGTGCTTTTTGCTCAACAAGGAGATAGCTGAACTCTAATTGTTTACTAAATATATTATAGGGACCTCATGCCACTGTACCAATCTATGTATTTCTGAATGGATGTATGCCCACTATCACTGTGTTGGACTTGTATTGTTGTAGTTGTGAAAAACGAATAAAGTTTATTAAATTTAAAAAAAAAAAAAAAAAACTTCAAGTACCCTGGACGCTGTGATTTCCCCATCCAGCACAGCCCCCCGTGCCTACTTTCCCTATCCCCCCCGAGGCATTGACCCATCCTTTTCCTTAGTAAATACAGAACAAACGTCCTCGTTTAGTGCTTCTGCCTTCTCTGTCCCTTTCTCTACCCACCCCCCATCTTTTCTGATCCTTACTATTTGATTGTTGCAGAGCTGTCTCTCTCTTATGTACCTGAAGAAGTACTTTTCCCCATCCTTGATGCCCTGTGCCAGCTTAAGCTCTCCTGAAGTTTTGGCTGCCCTAACTGCTCTGGTCACCTCTAGATTTCTTTAGGTACTCCTCTCTGTTCTCCCCCACCTAGATCTCTTGAATCTCCTGAAGGCTTCCCTTTTTGCCCTCACCTTTTCCAACACCTCCCAGCTTAACCAACTGCAGTAGGTTTCTTGGGCCCTAGCCATTTTGCTTTGTGTCTTGGTACAGGATCTAGTGGCCTCTGTAAGTCCTAGCTTGATGACTTCCCATTTCTGGCTAGCATCCATATGTGGGTGGATTGCAGCTAGTTGCCCAGCCATGATTTCCCCCATTCTCCCAAAGTCAGCCCACCTGGAGTCCAACACCCTGGTCCCTGTTCCTGCAGTCTCCTTGCCCATGCTGAGTGAGTAACACACTGTGTGGTGGTCACTCCCTGCCAGCGGATCCTCCACCCCCAGCTCTCTGACAAACTCCCTTTTAGACAGCATGAGGTCCAGAGTGTTGTCTAACCTGGTTGGTTCGTTTACCATCTGTACCAAGAAGCTGTCCTTAAAAGCCTCAAAGAGGACTTGCTCCCTTGTGCTCAAGGTGGCTAGGGTGCTCCAATCCACCCCTGGCAGATTGAAGTCCCCCACAGTCACGGTGTTACCCTCTCCCACTGACCCTCCTCATCTGCTCCGCTAGTTCTCTGTCCAGGTCCTTTGCCTGAGAGGATGGCCTATACACCACCCCAATCCTGATGGTCCTGTTTCTTGAATCCTGGAATTGTATCCATAGCGCCGCTGTTCTACCCTCCTCCCCTTCCTTCCTTGCACACCTTATCTCCTCCCTCACATAGAATGCCACCCCACCCCCTTTCCCTTTTTCCCTGTCCCTGTGGTATACTCTGTATCCCGGGATCACCAGGTACCAATCCTCGTATTGGGTAGCCCATGTTTCAGTGATGGCAGCTATGTCCACCTCCTCCTCTTCCATGAGAGACTGCAACTCGGCTGTTTTGTTTTCCAGGCTCCTTGCATTCAAGGAGACTACCCTCCAATATCTGCCCTTCCCACCCTTCCACCTTTGAACACTGTTGTTATCAGCCCTGTATCTACCCTCACTTATTCCATCCCTACTTGTATGGGGGATAAGCCCGCATGGCTCCCCTACCTGGAGACCTTGTTTGAATTCCACCCAACTGCCTCCCCTCACACTTAGTTTAAATCCACTCTGGTTGCTATGTACTCCCCAGTCTCCATTGTAATACCCCCGAGCACTCCTTGCTTAAATGTAACCTGTCAGCAGCATACAGGGTGCTGCTAGCCCATGTTCTTCCCCATCCCTCCCACCAGCCCATACCCTTATCATTGTCTTCTCTCAGAATCTTTTCTCAACTAAAAGAATATATATTGAGTGACTGTTACGCACTTTAGGGGACGTTGTGAGAAAAGTCCAATATACATAAATTCTGTGCTCCCAGAAGTTTTTTTCAAGTACCAAAATAAATACTTTTGCTCCTGCCTTTTCTATATAATTGAACACTATGATTCACCCCCGGCACAGTTCTTGTTATGCACTGTAGGTGAAAACGTGAGAAACACAACACTCTAAGGGAAATGGTGAGAAAAGCACACTATACATAAATTATGTGCTCCTAGAATTGGGGAGGGGTTGTTTAACCAGGAAAGGCACACTAAGTCAAAGCTTGTTTCCAGGTGTGATCTGGGAGCACAAAGAAGTTAAGTGACTTGCTCGGGGTCACACAGTATGCAAATTGGAGCTGTGGGATTCAAACCCAGGTCTCCAGATTACCAGCTCAGAGCCATAGCTCACAGCGTTATACCGCCTCCTGCTTCTCAAGTACCAGAATAAATATGCCAGGCTGTTCAGGTAGTGGTACATGATACTGCACTGTGTTTTTACTGGCCCCAAGACTGTTTTGACTCAATGATAACTGTGCATAAATCACATTTAGCATAAATTATCTGCTCCCAGAATTTTTCTTGAGTGTGCCACAAATTCTGAATGGGCTGGCTCCGTCGGACACGCTCCTCCATGAGGGTGAGGGGGCAAGTCTGCACCACTTTGAGAGTGGCACCTGGTGGCCAGTAGTGGTGGCGCATTTGCAGCATGGGTGACGACGTGCTGCGACGCGTTTCCCAAGGATGCCACATGTGTGCAGCCACAACATGAGAGGTGGGTGGGTTGGAGGGAGAAAAAGGAAAATTCACCCTCTCGGCTGACCAAATACAGTCACTGGGTCCCCTTGTGCCACGCAGCCCTATTGAGTGCCTTTTGAGCTGATCCCCCACCATGTGCTGGTCTATATTGAATGCCAAGTGTTCCCTTCCATGTGCCCCAGGATGTGCTCCCCTGCAAAGAGATATGTCACACTGCCCAGGGCACAACACATGGGGGTTGGTAATGATGGTGATGGGGGGATGGTTGGTGGCTGAGGGGTCCCTGGGTGGACTGAAGGAGTGGTCTGTCGGGGGGTATGGGAAGAATCATAAACAAATAACACAAAAAAAAATTTTGAAAGGCTGCTACAGTACATGCTACCATTTGGTACTTCACATTGTGTAACTGCCCCAAACACTCCTTTTTTAATTAACACTACTTTTTTCATCCCTGAAATGAGCAGGGAATTTATCTCATCTCAGTGCCTGGACATCACACCCGGCATCCTCCCCAGGTAGCTCAGATTGAGAAAGGCCCACAGCTTATCCCCTGTGGTGGGGCTCCCCAAGAGGAGAGACTGAGATCAACCAGAGGCCAGAGCCAAGGCAAGGACCTGTGGCATCATTCGGGTAGAGGTCTGGAAGCTTCACAATGCAGGCTACCCAGAGGGATTTCCCTTTAAGATCCCCTGAGGCACAGGCAGATGTGCACTGACGTTGGTGCAGGCTGAGTACGCTCCTGCACCCAACCTACAGATGTCCACCAACACCTCCCCTCTGAAGAGTGGCCCTGGCTGTCATACACCTAGCCTCCACTGGGTGTTGCTGGCTTACTGGGAAGCCATAATCTCCCCAGAGGAGGAGAGCTGTCCTTGGAATGCTAATCGTACCTCCCCCCCAGCCAACCCTCTGATGTACCGTGCTCATTCCTGAACACGGGTCATCAGCACCACAGGCGGTTGTGTTACTGCTGCACCAGCAGGCCGGCTCTCCCCAAACACTCTTGACATGACATGTTCTCCAATACTGTTGCTAACTGGTGTTGCGCTCTGTGACTCTCCACAGCAACTGTCAAGGTGCACTTTAATGCCTGGAAAATAAAAGTGAATTATCATGACTGTAAATATTCTCAGGATACCCAGAAAAGAGATGTGCTTCTAGAAATATTCTATGTTGCTGATGCTGCTAGCTGGTGTGGTGCTGTGCTGTGCAAGAGTCTCCACAGAAAATGTCAAGATGCACTTTAGTGCCGGGAAAATAAACGTGATTTATCAAGACTGGAGAAAATCTCATGACACCCAGAAGTGAAATGTGCTTCCTGAAATCTGATATTCTGCTACTATATGTTGTGAATGCAGTCTACAACAATTGGATATGGATGGTTATCTGCAACCCGAGTATCGGTTTTTAGTGACCTACCAGCAAGGGTATTTTTTGTATCTTTTTGGGGGGAGTAGTGGGGGGGTTGGAGGGTACTCGAAACCATTTTATTTCTAACCATCTTGTGTCACGGTTTCTCTTCTTTGCAGGTTTTTGTCACTAGCTAGAATGAATCCTGTTGCTGCAAGGGCTTTGCAAGGCACTGGTTATTTTATTTAGTAGTGTTTACTATCATGGAGGGTAAGTATTTTTTGTCATTTTGTTTCTTAAATGCTATCTGTATCCACTTATCACTGTATAGCTGTTGTCTGCTCATATTTTTCTCATTTCAGGTATTTTTATATTGGCTATCAGCCAGCATTTTTCTTGGTAGTAGCAGATTTAGAGGCGCGGTCACTGTTGGGCGAATGCAGGGCACACATCAGTAGGTGTGTCCCTCATTCCCTAATAAACCTGCAGGCTGGTGCCACACCATGCATACATAATGTGGTGAGCACATCTAAGGAAAGGTCCGCTGCAATGCGAACAAAGCTCATCAGCCTCCATCCCACGGCCATCCCCCTGATAACGCACTAGCTGCAAAACTGGTTGGGTTTCTGTTTGCTGCTATACCTTGACAGTATGTTGCTGGCATTTTGCCTTTCTAATTTTTTTTTATTTTGAAAAATAAAGCCTTTTTTGCTCATGGTATTGGAGTAGTGCCGGTTTTGTTGTTGCTTTATTCTGGTATTTGGCATATCAGCTTGGTTAAGAGTCCTCTTTTTTCTGGAGGCATGATATGGAGAAGGAGGAGGAGGCAGTGCATGTTGTTCCTGGGTGTGGAGGATTGCAGGAGGCCATAGTGCCAATCATCATCAATGATGGCACACATGGCAGCAAGCTCACATTAGTCTATTGTCTGGCATTCAGCTGGGGTAAGAGCACTGTATTTTCTAGAGGCTTGACATGAAGGAGGAGGAGATGGTGCATGTTGTTCCTGGCTACGGAGGACTGCAGGAGGCCATAGTGCAGATCATCTTCGGTCATGGCACACATGGCAGCAGGTTCACATAAGTCTGGTGTCCGGCATTTTGGGTGGGTTAAGAGTCCAGGTTTTTCTGGAGGCATGCATGAGATGGAGGACGAGGAGGCCCATTTTGTTCCTGAGTGAGCAGTACTGAAGCAGCAGGAAGAGTAGTGAAGCCCAGAGTGGTAATTACATTCTCCTCCTTTATGTGTCCTCCAAATTAATCTACTCTTCATCCCCCAAAATGAATAAACCCACTGCATCCTCAATATCTGAATTTTTATTACTTCAGAATACTGCATTCATTAAGTCCATGTCTACCTCTGTTGTGGTGGTAGGTGATTGTCCTTCTCCTGCATCATCCTGGTGTGTCAGTCATGCCCAGAGTGATGCACTTCTGTCTGGATGTACATGTGCACTGTTCATTTTTATAACATTTTTGAGGATAGATGTGTACGTTGGTCTGTGAAGATTGCCCCTGCTGCAGTGAAAACACATTCAGAACTTGTACTAGATGGTGGGCAGCTTAAATATTTAAAAGCCACATCAGACAGTTCAGGCCACACTTTAACTTTGCTGTTCCAAGACTGAAGGGGTTCATCATCAGCTCCAAGGTGGTTGGCGCAAGCCAAATACGCTTCAACAGATCTGGCTGCAGCCTTTAGTCTGGTAACTTCTAATTGTCCCTCTTTCTTCTCTTCCTCACATTCGGCAACGCCAACCTATGCAAGAACTGCCCATAGAGGATTTGATTTGGGAGGTGGTTTTCTGGTTGTCTTATTGGTAGACATTGAAGCTGCATCTCCACATCTTTTGCGTACCTTGCTGAATGTTGAGGGTGACACACTGTGTCTCATTTCGATATGCTGTTTTATTTAGCATTTGCAAGCCATATACATGACTGATTAACTGTCTTTGTATATGCTCAGCTGTCTTGCTACCACCATCAAGTATGGCTAGAAGCCTCCGTTTCTACCGTGGCTTCAGTACTCTTGCAGTCATGAAATCCACAGATGTGAGATAACATTCAGTTGTCTGTTATGATCCAGTACCCCAGCAGAAAAGTTGATGATTTGTAATGATGCATCATGAATGATCATTATCCAGGTATGTTCAGAGATCATGTTAAAGCTTCAAAAACTATTGTTGCGATCATCATTAACAATAATTAACCATCAACGTGAAATGGCCGCCAATCAAAAACCATGAAGTTTTGGAGATGGTGATTATGATTAATGATGATCTATCATCATGATTTTTTATGGTTGCCCATGGTCAAGATTACAGAAATAAATGTAAAAATTCAATTTATCTTCTCTCAATACTTTTGTAATTTATCTTGTATTTAGACATCCTTACTGGAATGATCAGTTATGATACCTTTTCTCTAGAAGCCCACTGCTTTCAGTTATGCTTATTCTGATACCTCGCATCTTATTAGAGTTAGAAAGGCTCATATTGATTTATATATCCCCATTAAGTGATTTCTTTTATGGTTGTAGTGAGTTCCTAAAAGTTTATTTATTTATTCATATTCGGATATAATACCTTTGAGCCAACGGCTCGTTTACAAAGGTTCCAAGTCAGATAACAAAATACACAGCCATAGAGTTAACTCAGTGAACAATGTACAGAGAGAGGAAATGGTGCAACTAGACAACAATTAACACAGGCAAGTGAACAGCTGGTATCTACATAAAACAAGAATACAGGTTACTAGGTGCTAATGAACAGGTTACTAAGTGCAAATTAAACAGAGTAAGGCATAGTGATTCGAGAGTGCATGGACCTCTGATGCTCAACTCTTTCTCTTCCCCAGGATTCGGACCACCCAATGCCAATGATCCTTCATCTACAGAGCTCCTATCTGGTTTAATGGACTTGCCCATCAAATGATTAACCTTCCACATCTTGCCCAATTTAAGCATCTCCTGAAACAGCACATCAAGAATGAAAGTGCATGTGAATGCCTCCTACAGTAGTATTCCATTCCCTCCTCCTCATCACAGCTGACACCTACTCCTCTGGCACTTGCCCTGGTCACCCCTCCCCCTCTTGCACCACCTCCACCCCTCCCCCACTTCTCTCACCCCTCCCAGCCTCTCCAACCCTATTTTTAACCCCCTGACCATTCTTCTTGCTGTCTCTTCTATCACCCCTCTTCACTCCCCTCCCACCCTATCCTTCGGACACCCTATGCCCCTCTGGTGACTGCCCCTTCTATCCATTTTTCCCCCTCTTGCCTGCCACTTCCCTGCCTACCTCTCTTCACTCGCTGACAACGCCACTCGGCTGCAACTATTTTCCACCCCTCTGCTCTACCACTTCTCTTTATCCCTAACTTCTCTTACCCCTCACTACCACTGTCATTTCACCCTTTGTAAACACTAATGTAACCGAAATGCTATTAACTATGTACCAGTATTTTGCTTTGCACTGTATTTTGAAATGTATTCTCCTCTGTCTGTTTATTTACCCCCTCCCAATATGATGTGGAACCATTGTAAATGAGCCCCTCTGTGCTCAAAGGTGTTGTAATCCGAGAATGAATAAATAAATTAATGGCATAGCAGCAACATCTCAGTGGTAGTGAGGAATTACAAACATAAAGGGACTGGGGGTTGGGGTCAGGACAGATCCAGGACTTGAGCAAATATGTGGGAGAGGGTGCAGCCAGGAAGGCATTGTCAAGTGGGGGTGGGTTGGTGGGTGAGGGAGGAGGGAGTTGAGGGAGCTGATCTGGACAGTGTGGGTTGCTAAGGAATGTAGAAGGCCCTCAGGGGGCAATGATTAGGGCTTGCATTGGCAGGTGATTTCAGGGGCAATGATTAGGGCTAGCATTGGCATGTGGTCTTTTGTGCCAGCAGGTTGTGAAGTCTGGATTTGAAATGGCTGATTTTGCTGGACCCAAGGAGTTCAGTAGGAGGGTCATTAAGCCATTTAGGACCCCTGTAGGAGAGGGATTGTTGTGTGAGTGTGGAATGCTTAAATGGCACTAGGAACATTCCTTTGATAGCACTTCTGGTGTTCACAGTCAGTCGAATGTAATTATAAAGTCTGGAGGCGGGGTCCGGCACGAGGCCAAGTAAAGCTTTTTTTCTCAAGGAGACAAGCCTGGTATTTAATTATGTGATGGAGGGGAAGTCATCCAGTGTCCATATACAAGGTGCATATATGCGTCTGGTAGTCGGTAACCAGGACCAGGTGGCAGGCCTTGTTAAGGAGGGTTGTGATCCTCTTCAGAGCAGTGTCAGCTCCGGCACCATAGATCACCAGACCATAATGGTAGATAACACAGAGCTGCAGGTAGCCAGAGCCTCCTGGGGTATACAGTGTCTATGTCGGTAAAGCACTCCCAGTTTGGTGTTGGTTGTTTTGATGACGTATTCAATATGTGTTGTGAAGGACAGCATGTCATCAAGGTATACTTCAAGATACTTGAAAGCGCTGACCTGCTCTAGCAGCTCACCTTTTTGGCTTGTTATGTTTAGGGGTCCATGCCTTTTCCTCTTTTGTGCCACTGTGAAGAGCATACACTTGTTTTTTTTGTTTTTTTGTAGTTGAGTAACAGTTTATGATGGGAGAACCAAGATTCTGGCCATTTGAAATAGGCCTGTAGATCAACGGTTATAGTGGTGATGTCCCTATTAGGTGCAGAAATTACCACATCATCAACATGAAGCACCATTTTTGCTGGGCAGGCAGGTGGTAGTGAGTTTATGAATAGACTAAATAAGAGTGGACCCAGTATAGAGCCTTGGGGGACTCCAAGGCTGATCACCCCAGGGTCGGAGAGAGTGTTGAGGATCTTCACACTTTGCGTTCTGTATGATAGATAACTTTCAAACCAGGTAACAGTGCTATACAAAAGGCCTGTGGAGAGGAGACATTGCAGTAGGAGTCGGTGGTTAATGGTGCTGAATGCCTTGGTGAGGTCAATGAATATAGACCCCACTGCTCTACCATTATCCAGAGCCTCATAGTTCTGTGTAGTGTAGTCTAGAAAGGCAGTTTTGTGCTCAAAACCTTTCCTAGTAGTCTGCAAACTAATGCACTCAATGCAAAATTAATCTAAAAATAGAAATTACCATTGTTTTGTTCCATAAACTGTGTTGCTTAAAATATGCAAATTAGGTATGCAAATATGTATCCTATACCAGATATTGCATATACTTTTTCTAATTTGATTAAAACTTGACTTCACATGATTTACATTATAATTCATAATTAATTTGTCTTTGCTGATATGTGACATTCATATTTTCATAATTAATGAATAAAGAAGACGCAGAATAGTGCAGTGGTTTAAGGCTATGAGCTGCAAACCTGGAGACCTGGGTTTGACTCCCACAACCCCCACTTGCATACTGTTTGACCCTGAGCAAGTCATTTAACTTCCTTGTGCTCCCAGGTTGCACCTGTAAACAAACTTTCAGCTCAGTGTGTCTCTCCTGGTAAGCAACAAAAAAAACTAAGCATTACTTCTGTGACTTGCAATCTTATAATACTGAGCTAATATAATCATCACAAATCATCAACAACCATCATGCTGATATAAGCTTACAAAAATAATCAATAATCATCAGTTGGTGATTTGAGAGGTCATATTTGATGATCTTAGATCATGATCTCCTTTGATCTTATGACAATATTTGATGATTAACAATAATCAGTCATGACTGACCTTCAAAAATCATGATTGATGATTTACTAATTCACCTGGGACATTAAGCATGTGTTCAGGGAAATGTGTAGCTTACAGTCACCTGTTGCCTCAGACTGCTGCTGCACATTATAGATGATCTGCCTCAGCACTCGGAGCAGTGGGATGGCCTGGCTAATAGCAGCAGTGTATCCACTCACTGCCCGTGTAGCATGATCAAAAGGCCTCAAGATCAAAATCAATCCATCCATTAACCTCCACTCTTCTGTTGTCAGTGACATAGAAGCTCCAGAACTGTCATGGCTTGTATGAAGGATCATTTACTCTGAGAAGGCCTCATACTGTTCATGCATCCGCTCCAGCTTATACACAGTTGAATTCCACCACATGACAACCTCCTGCTTTAACTGGTGCTGAGGTAGGTTATTTTTTTCATTGCAGTGCAGATGATTGGTCTTTAGCCTTTCTGGACTGTGCAAAATGGCCACATATTCAATAACACAGGGTGAACACTTTTTGAATGTTACATTGTGTCAAGAACTCTTGCACAACTAGGTTTCGGCAATGTACAAAGCAGGGTACCCTAACAAAACCCTCATCACTAATTGCCTCAACAATGCTTGCACATTGTTAATGGTTATGATGTCTTCCTTTAAAGATAAGGGGCTCAATTAAGTGTCAGGCTCCTCCAATACTGATTTCAAAATGTTGTCCCTAGTGTGTGAATCAAGCATGCTCTTCATAGCCAATGTTGCATATTTGCAAATTCCAGGCATGTAGCTTCCATTACAATTAAGTCACTTGCATTCGCTGTAAAAGTTATAACCAACCCTCATCAATTCTACCCAATGTACTGTGATGCACATGAAACAACTAGCAGCTGTTATCCAACTGCTCCACATATCAGTGGTAAGATGGATGTATGAACAGGAGGAATGCTGCAGGGCATATGAAACTTCTTTTTCAACAACATCCCACAGTTCAGGAATTGCACATTGTGAAAAGAAGGTCCTGGATGGTGCTATCCACTTGGGGCATACTTTGAACATAAAGTGAAGGAAATCAACATTTTCCACAAAAGAAACTGGGGGAAGATCAATAGTGAACATCTCTGCTGCAGCAGCATACAATTCCCTGGCCACTAAATAATTTGAGGAGAATTTACATTGTTGTCATAGAATACTAGTAATAGTTGACTGGATCTTTATGGGTGGGTGCTTTTTGGGAACAGCTTTGTGCAGGCACCATGTTGCTTGGGGATTGTCACAGATGGAGACGGTGCTAGTTGTGACTTTGCTGTGGGATTTTGTCAGAGTGATGATGCTGCTGCTGCTGCTGCTGTTGCTCATCTGAGATTTTACACTTTCAGAGGTAATACTGACCTTCTCCTGCTCAGCCGTTTTCCTCCACAATATCTTCCACCTCATCTCTACCTCCCAAACCACCTGCACTTTTCACTTATGTGCTTGCCACCTAGCCATATTTTTGACTTTCAGATGGGTATGCTGTCCACCTGTGCCAACACAAGATCCTTTCTTGCCATGGCTTACTTGGGTCTGACAAAGCTGGCATATTGACAAAGTGTCATCTTTTCGATTAATAATAAAATAAAAGTCCTACACAAGGAATTTTGAAGGATATGCAAATTTAGATTCTATGTGATAATAGCAAATGCCGAACTGCAATCGCTATTATGGTGAGAGCATTATCACTGAAAAGCAATTCGGCCGTATACACTTGCAGGTGACCAGGCACACACAGTACTAGAAGTGTGTATGCGTGGGGGTCGCCCCCAGCAGCCCCTAATTATGGATTCTCGATTCCAGGGGGGTGCATGTCGGAGAGGGGGCACAGCCCAGTTTTAATAATAATTTAAGTCCCTCAACCTCAGGAACAAGCAACATTTTCCCATCCCCCAGCTCCAAACCTGCTCCATTGGAGCCAGCCTCCCTACCCACCACATAACACGGTTGGCTTAGCGGAGCAAGCACACTTGAGAGTAATAACCCTCTTCCCTATCCCCCTTCCCCTCATTATATTCCCTTTCCACTCACCCATCCCTCCCCCCCTCGCAGTCACAGTCTTCAGTATTCCGGGAGGTCACGCATGATAATAGCACCCTCATATGGGCCACCGTTTTGTTGGTCACCCATATGCTAGTGCTATTATCACAGGGTACCCAAATTTATGAGGAGCAGCAGTTGTTGCAATGTTGGTTGCCACCACACCCAGACTTTTTTCTGTTATGTGATATGTGTTATCATATGTTATCTTTTGCAACACAGGCTACCCACCCTTTAATTTGAAAAAAGGTGTACACTTTGCTATCACTCTGGTTTTTTTTGCTCCAGATTCCCACAAAGGATCAATGAATCCAGACTCCCACAAAGGATTAATGATAGTGTCTTTCTCACTTTTACCCTCCACTTTCTCCTCCTTTTGCGTGGCGGTAGGTCACAACAGTGAAAACAACAGCACTGTCAAGAACAGCGCAGCATAAACAGTGCTGTCAAATACAATGGCAATACAAAAATGTTGTGACATGAAACAGTGCCAATGGTAGCAGTCAAAAACCACACTGATGGCTGCTACCATTGTTAAATAACTCACTGTACACTTTATTCTGCCCCCTGCCCCCCCTCCGGTAATAATATAACCAACTCTGAGGTGGTGAGGATCTCAAAGAAATGTAGAAACTGGGGGGAAGGGTCCATTTGTTTTCCATGCTTACAAAAATAGAAACACACTTGGGGTGGGGGAGGGAGATGAAAAACATGATTCAGGAGACTGGGAACAGAACCCTGCTTTCCCTAGCTGTGCTGCACAAGCTGCTTTTGCTTTAGCCCTTTCTGTCATGGGTGCAGCTCAGCCAGCTTCTGCATTTTTTCATCCTTATACACTTCCACCTTTGCCTTGATAGCTACAGGGGTAGCAGTAGTTAACATTCACTTTTCCACCTCTGTCGCTATCCATGCATACAAGGTTATTGCAGCACAGTTTGGATGACACTATATTGGAAATGCTCTTTCAGTCGGTTACCTTTCACAGGTCCTTCTCGTCCTCTAATTTCCTGAGATGGCAGAGGCACACACAACTCTTCCACTGCATCATCCTCAGACTCAGGTCCGCTGCCACTAACCACTGGTGTGGATTATTTTGGATATTTTTCAGCACCACTGTGTTTACTCACTGGTGTTGATGGGGTTCAAGAAATTTCTCATAGCAGTTCTTGTCTCTGGCTGCTGCCTCCCTTAGCTAAGAAAGCAGCCAAATCAGATGCTGTAAGCATTTTTATAACAGTACCACTACCATCGCACACTGTAGATGCACGAGTACCTGCTGCTGCATCCATACCACGCCCTCATCCGCCTGCACTGTTGGTCACCACTGCTGCCTTCCCTGAATGTTCTCCCTGTCTACCTTTTCCTTCCCCTCTACCGCTCATTGTAAGGTGGTCATGTGTACACATACTAGTGGCTTCAAAAGTAGTAGAAATACTGCTAATCATAAAATAGTTAGTCAAAAAAATTTCAAAATGACAAGAAAGAGTAAAAGTATCATGAAAAATAATAATCAAACATATTAACAACTACCTGCCAGAGCCATGGACAGACATCAGTATTTATTTATTTAGTTTTTGTTGACTGGGAAAGGAGGACTAGAAATGTCTCCTTATTTTCAGCCTTTTCCCTAGGGGAAGGAGATACAGATGGATGCCAACTGACATTGAACCAGTTTAAGCTGTTAGTGGTACTTTTAGTGAATAATTAAATTGTAACAAAACTGGAACACTGAGAGTGTGCACACAAATTGGAAATTTGATTTTCAGAACTTGAGAAAAATGAATTGTTTGAGAGTGACAGTGCCAACTGAAAATGGACTGAAAGTATCTGAAATAAAGCTGATGTTGCTGGAGGCAAAAGCCTGCCCTTCCTCCTTCACACACCACAAGTCCAGCATAGCATACACAGCAGCACCACAGAGAAAGTTAAAGAAAAAAAAACTAAACCGTAGGCAAAATCATTCAAAATTATGTCTGCATATGTAGAACAGCAAGTACAATCTGTTTTTAACAAAAACTGTTTTATGCAAGGAGAGCAGTACAAATAGAGTCCAAACTGAGCTCTACGTACAGTGCAGATCTAGCTCCTGAACACAGTACAGCTTTTTTGGTCTGTTTCCTGCTGCTCTCGAGTGTGATTTGTTCCCGAGCTTCCTGCTGCAGTGTAACCATGTGAGCTACAGGTCACATGGTGCAGCAGCAGCACTGAATGACCCAGCCATTTTGCAAAGTCCCAATGAACTTTGCCAATGAATTTGTAAATTTGCAACTTTGTGAAGTTGCCAATTACTCAATGGTCGACTTTGTGAAGTGCAAATAACTTCTCAAAATTGCAGGACTTTGCAACGTTTTCACAAATCAAAGTTTTCCAAACTTTACACCTCTCTAAATTGAACAACATAATTCAATTTACTCTGTGTTTTTTTAATAAACTACACTATTTAAATCAGTTATGGTGCACATATTGAGTAACTGTTCATGATTCTATTTATAGCCTATAATCCAGGCTTTTATCTATAATACTGGAGACAAAATAAATGTCATTTAATTTTTTTTCTCCATCTACTGTAGTTCTCCAACAACAGCATATCTAACAGATCAGTTGGTGATTTTCCTGTGTTTGTTTTACTACTGCACTCTGAGTTAATCTCCAAATTGGTAACTAGCTAGATTAGCTCTACCAGAATGGCAGAAGGACAGAATGCGAGTCTGAACAGCGCTGCCAAGGACAGCGAGAGGGGATTGACAGCACTTGCAGTAAGCACTCCCCAGGTCGCTGTATATGGTGCTGCCCCAGGACAAGTGCAGAAGAATTCATGAAGCTGGATGAACTGCTCCTGTGGCATGGAAGGCTAAGGCATGTAGCAGCCTGACAGGGTGGTAATGGAGACCAGTGTTCTAATCCTGATTTCCATCACTTTTGCCAATCAGGACTTCTATATTTTTTTTTACAAGGGGCCATGGAAGAGTATTCCATGACCCCACAAATGCTTTCTTTCCCCATGATCCGCTCCCCCAGAGTTGGGATCATTTAGTACGGGGAGTGCTGGCGGCAGAGTCCCCTGTGTTGGTGAGTGAGGGGCAGAGCCCCCCACAAAAAGTAAACCGGTGGCATTTTTGCAGGTACGATTGTTGACTGCACTGTTCTTGCTGGTGTTATTCTGAACTAGTGCCTCTAAATTCATCTCATTCCATTTCTGTGCCTTTTCACAATGATGAATTCTTAAAGCTTGATCTGGATCAAAAAACGTTTGACAGTTAACGTCCATGTTTACCACCTATGTCATGAGAAAGGAGAATTTAGAAGAAGTCCCAAGTTCTTTTAAATCTTCTGAGAAAACAAGAACTTTCTTCATCCTTTCTTGAATGCTAGTAAACACATTGGGGCAGTATTACATTTTTCCCCTCTGAATATCAATGCCCCCCGCTTTCTTGCCTTTTGAATCACAATGTCCCTGCCATTTTCAAAAGCAATTTCAAAGAGGCTTTTCAGGTATTTCAGATGTTTCAGTGCCACTATTTAAGCCACACTGTGCAGATGCAGAAACTGAAATTCCCCTTGATCTATTCATTTGCTGCATGTTACTGAACCTTAATGGAGGTGGATATGAAAAGCCTCAGTTGCAAATGGAGGCTTTCTGAGGGTAATTGTGGAGTCTCAATGGAAGGATTTAAGTGTGTCCTGTAATGAGTCAAATTGAATATCTAACAAGGTGGCAAACCCACAAACCTTAGGATCCTAAATCTCAACTTGATCTCCAGATTTTCATATTTTCTCCATAAACTTATTATCACCTTCATATTTGCAGAAGTTATGGACTTCAGGGTAGCAAATTTTATTTTTCAACATGTCTGTACATCTCTTATTCTCAGTCTGGTTTTTAATAATAAGTTCTTTATCTTCCTTTAAAGATCTAACTTCAGATATTGTTGTCTCAAAGGGAGCAGTTCTTGTCACTATTTGACCAAGTTTTTGTTAATGACCGAAAAACTTTAAGAGGTGAAAAATTACATACTGAGGCTGTAGGTGAGGGCAAAAAAAAAAAAAAAAAAAAAAAAAAACTGTCTTAATATAAAAGGGGTAGTCAGATCTCAGAAATTGCACAAGGTGCCAGTATTTAAACCTTTCATTTCTTGAGACTCTGCTAGCATGAGTGCACATGCAAATGTTTGGACTATTCCATCAAATGCCATCAAAGTCATATAAAGTGCAAACACTGTTTTTGAGTACTCCACTCAACCCAACTATACTGATGCTACTGTGCCTGTGTAAAATATATCTATGTATATATGTATATATGTATATATATATATATATATATATATATATATACGTAATATATATATGATATGCAATGGGGATGAGTTGAATACATGATTTGTCCACACAAGAGCAGTTTGCCCTCAGGTAACCTTACGAGTGGCATAGCCACGCGTGAGGTTTCTGAGGTCAAATTACCATGTGGGGATAAATCATGTATTCAATGAGTTTCCCATTACATATCTCATTTATGCAATAGGGATGTTTCTGGGTGTAGGTATTTATGTTTTTTTTTTCTTTTCTGTGGCTTTTTTTAAAATTAAATATGAGGGATTATTTTCTGGTCTCTAGTGTGTTCGTGCATGGCTGGAAAGAGGTAGCTGAGGGTGGGTACTTGGTTGCTAGGGAGTCCATGTCCATAAATTGAGAGCATGTGTTGTTATTGGTTGTGAGATCTTTGTGGGTGGGCCAGAGGTTTTTGAAAAGGTGGCGGCTTCATCTCTCACTTAACGAGAGTGAAAGGTAGTTACTGTAGTATGGAGATGGGTTTTACTTGTCTGGCTGATCCTGCCTGTTTATTTGGCCAATGCTGCATTTTATGTTTTTTTTTTTTGGGTGAGTGAGTGACTGACTGAACATGTGGTCATCAGGTGTGATACAGAGAGCTTGCTGTGAGATGCTAAGTCCTCTGAGAGTGCTGTGGTGAGGGGAGCCCAGAGGAAACAGATGAAAAGAAGGTACATAGAAATAAAATAGATTTATAATACTGTGGACTCATTCTGAGAATGCTGGATGGTGAAGTCAGCCCTGTTTTTCAGAGCCAAAACTTGGTTGCTGCAGGTGGGCGGACGGCGTGGAGGGGGGAGTGCTGTTTGTGGCAAATTGCTGAGTAAGTAGTGCCAACTGGCTGGCAGAGAAGGAAGGGTGCTTGGTGCTCTGACTGACATCAAGTTGTTGAATAAATTGTGGTTGATTGACGTTAAGGTGTTGAATAAATGGTAGTTTCATGATTTATTCAACACCATTGAGAATAAATGACTTTAAGTAATGGATTTTACTGTCACTCCTATTGCATAAATATATTTATACAATTGGGGTGGGAGCTTCTAGAGTGTGATAAATGAAGATATCTTTCCTGGAGTGTGATAACTGAAGATGACAGCACTACTGTGATAATAAATGCCATTTATCCATACTGTGCTGATTTCACCACTCACTCACTACAACCTGCATTCTAAATGAAACAGCTTCAGTTTCTGTTTCTCACTCAGACCTGCAGGTTGCTCAATTAGCATTGCAAAGTACACTCCACTGTCTACTGTAGAGTTTCTCAAACTTCCAACCTATTAATGTGCTGCTATCAGCTTCACAGCCTACATTCTAAATGAAACTGCTAAGGTTCTCTGTCTCACTGAACCCTGCAAGTAACTCAAATAGCATTGCAAAGTACATTCAGCAGTGTGTTGTGGTGTTTCTGAGACACCCAGCCCATTTAGAAAAAACCCACACACTCACACCACACACAGAAAGAGCAGAAAGCACACCAAAAAAATATTTCAAAAGCTCCCACCCCTACTGTATAAATAGCACACATGATGTGCAGATCATGTGCTGTGGAAAATATTCTCATTCTTGCATCATACGCTCTGGATATCTCACTTGTGCCTTCAGCACTCTTGAGTATCCAGAACTCACTCTGCAGGAGTGAGAATATTTTCCATACCACACTCCTGCACATCATATATATATATATATATATATATATATATATATATAATATCTATCTATCAAGATTATTCTTTATGCCGATGATGCGGTCATTCCGGCTAGCAGTACCCAGCTTGGTCAGCTACAGTATGAACTGCAGTCCACCTTCCACTCCCTGGAAGTTGGTTCAGTGTACAGAAACTGCTCCTGAATTACAAAAACAAAACAAAACAATGCTGTTCTCTAGTTCTCAGCACAAGAAATCCTACCCATGCCTGACACTAGTCAATAATAAGGACACTCCCCTTGAACAGGCGCGTGCTTTTAAGTACCTGGGGGTTTTCATTGATGACACTCTTTCCTATTTGCAACATATTGATAATGTCGTCAAAGCAGTCAGTGTCAAGTAGGGTGTCTTACATAGGCACAAACAATACCTTACACCCACTGCCCTCTGTCTGTCAGTCTCCAGCTCCATACTGTCAATAACTGACTACTGCCTGGTAGTCTATGGGGCTGCATCGGATACCACACTTAAGCGTATCATGATAGCCCTCAATAAAGCATGCAGACTAGCCTTGGGAGGTGACAACAGACATCAAACATGTTCACTTTATGAACAAACTAACTGGCTAAACCTCAATAGCAGGATAAAGTACCAGACGTGCTTTCTGGGCAAGAAAGTCCTGCTAGAGAAAGATCCTCCCTTTCTCAATCCCATGTTGCAGACTACCCGCACCTCTTACCACACCAGGGGTGTGACCAGAAACTCTCTAGCCATCCCTTTCATGAGAACCTCTCTGGGACAAAGGTTCTTTGCCTACAGAGCACCCCTATGGCTAAATGAGAGCCCAACCCTCAGCACTAGCAACACCTGCTTCTCAGCATTTGAACTACTGCTGAGTCAACACCTCTCTGATGCCTCCACCTGCACCCATAGGTAATCCTGGTAGATAATGTCTAATTCCTCTCAGGGTAACCTCCTGGCCTCTCTTGCCACTCCTCTAAAAAACATTCAACTCCAACAATTTCCACTCTCTCCCTCTGTTTTCTGTGATAATGCCTGTTATTGGCAGTCCTACCCCATGGATTATTAACATGATTAAATGCCTCCTGGGCCCCAAGGAATTACCTGACTACCAAGTCTCTCAATCATACCTCTCCCTTCTACCTCTTCTCCAATCTCTCCCTCCTGCCAATTCTCCAATATCCTTAAAGCATGTTCTACCTGCTTTGCACTTTATAACCACAAGTATAATATTATTATACCATCCTTATTGTTTCTGCATCCCATATTTAAACTTTACAGGTCATATCTGTTGTGTTATGTTGTAATGTAAATGTACGTGCCTTGACATGGAACCTTTGAAAAAGAGCAGTTTGCTCAAAGGTCTTTTCTGAAGAATTAAATAAATATATCTATATCTATATCTATATCTATATCTATATCTATATCTATATCTATATCTATATCTATATCTATATCTATAGCTATATATTATAGTGGCGTGGTAGTGCCACTATAGTTAGGTTTGAGTTCCCCATTTAAGGTTAAATCTGAAATTTGGCAGTTTAATAACTATATAACCATATGACGGATTTATGTGAAATTTGGAATGCACAGTCTGGTACCATAGATCTCTGGAACTGCCAAGTTTTGTTATGGTCGGATGTACAGTTGCGGAGCTACAGAGCACCAAAAATGCATAAATTACAGGGTTTTGAGTGTTTCTTTGCTCACACCTATAGGTTGCATGGTTTGCACAATTGGTCTGAAACCTTTAGGGAACATGCAGCTACGGTCCCCGATGTGCCTTTCGAAGCTTTCATGAAAAAATATTAAACTGTTCAAAAGTTATTCAAAAAAAAACTGTTCCCCATTATAATCTATGGGAAAAGTTAAAATATGCAAAAGTGTCACAAATGCAGTTTTTACTGTGGCAAATTACCCTTTTACTTTCATGATTCAGCCATTTCTTTTTAGTTGGTGGTCAGAGAAATGCTTGGCATTTAAATTTGGGACCCTCTAGAGACACAATTCATGTTGTGTTCACCTAGTCAAGTCCTTAGGATGCTGGCCATGTCTTTTTTTGGGGGTAAAATATCCCAGAAATATGTTTTTTACATTTTTGTAAACAGTAGTGTCACAAAGTACTTTTGAATATGTGACACTTTCGTGATTTTAGTTGCGAAAGTACTTTGAGACACTATGGCCAAAACAACAGGAAATGTTTTCCACCCTGCAGCAAAACAACAGTTTCGTCTTTTGGGCTGAAATTTGCAGGGAAGAAAGCCAACATTGCTTAGATGTGCCTTTTGGTAGTTTATTGGCACAATATTACAGTACTGCAAAGTTACAGCACTCCAAAGTTGAAAATTTTTCTCATAGGATAATGTTACGGTGTCCGATGCACCTTTCGGGTCCCATATCTCGGAAATGCTTCGAGATACAGACTTTTCATCACAAAAATTCTTAGTCCCCCACGGGGTTGCTAAATGCAAAACTAGCCTGGAAAGTCATAAATAAGATGAGATTTACATTTTTTTTTTGTATGTCATACAGTTTCTGAAATATAAGCAATTTAGTATTCCAAGTGCTCATTGTCTGCTCCAAGGACCATTATTATGCACACATTCTTTGTATTCACTGTGCTTCTGAATGACCTTTTTGGGGAAAAAAAAGTGTGTGCATTTGCTGTACTGTGACCGTTCATGTTTCCACTTGTGTTTAAGTTACAGTTTGCGTTTCCGTATACGTCACCGTAGGCGTTACCCTTTATGTTTGCATTTGCACTTGCGTTTGCATTACTGTTACCATTTGCATTTCTGTTGCCTTTTTCGTTAGCATTTACTTTTGTGTCACCTTGTGCGTTACCATTTGCATTTGCGCCTGCATTTCTGTTTGCATTACTGTTTCCTTTGGCTTCGTTGTTGATGTTACCATTACCGTTTGCGTTTCCAGTTGCGTTACCATTACCGGTCGCGTGTTTGTTACTGTTTTCATTTGCATTTCCGTTGGCATTAGCATTTGCATTTTTGGTAACATTTTCATTGTAGACTGCGTTTCTGTGTCCTTCTGCATCACTGTTGCCATTACCATTTGTATTTCTGTCACTGTTTGTGTTTCCGTTACCGATTTCGTTACCGTTTGCTTTTCCATTTGTGTTTGCATTTCCATTTGCACTTGCATTTGTCTTACCGTTTGCGTTATTGTTTCCATTAGCATCACCATGTGCGTTACCATCTGCACTTGCATTTACATTACTGTTAGCACTACTATTTTCTTTTACCTCACTGTTATTACCATTTGTGTTTACATTACCATTTCTATTTTTGCATTTTCTTTACTGTTTGCATAACCATTTGTGTTTACGTTACCGGCTATGCAACTATTTGCATTTGTGTTAACACTTGTGTTTCCATGCATGTCTGTGACATTTGTAATACTTGGTCTACTACAGTATTTCTGTACATTTACCAATTTTCATATGCTTTTTGCAGAATGAAGTGCCCAAAAATATTTCTTTGCACCATGCTAAGTCTTACGCTCCTGCTCCTCTGCAGCTGTTGAAGATATATGGATAACACTTGGTATACATGGAGTGGAATGGACCATCTATATATTTACCAATTTATATTTCACTGGTGCATATGGTTTTTGCGTAGTGTAGTACAAAACATTCTGTTTCTGTTATTTTTCTGCACTGTCTTGCGTGACACGTAGCACAGCCTTGTTGCAGTTGATTGATCTGGCACTTAGCAAGTAGAAATCCCTTTCATCAAGGAATATGACAGTTTTTGTTTGGTAAAAAAATCTTGTTCCATTCAAGAGTTACAAGCGTTTGAAGTTGCCCCCCTTCCCAGTCAGAGATTTTTCACCAATTTGTGGTGGAAGACTTCTTAAAGGTGCAGAAACTTAAAAACTTAATATCTCTGGAATGGTTTGGTCTTTTCACATGAAATATGAAGGGTCCTGAGTGCATGTCCTGGAGATGTGAATTATGTTGCTTACATGTTGAGAAAATAATTTTCTGTAGAGAAACTGCGTGACACACTTATCGTTTTGCACATAGCGTTATGCATGGTGCTAGTGGATTGAAATTTATAGCATCAGTCACCCTAGTGGTACGACGGTGCCTTTCAGTGATTTGATTCATATTAGTCTTTGTGCCATTATCTCAGAAATGAAGTGAGATACAGACTTTTCAACACTGTTGGCTCAAATCATCTTTGTGCCGTTATCTCTGAAACAAAGTGAGATACAGACTTCTTGCTACTGTTGCCTCAGATCACCTTTGCACCATTACCTTGGAAACGAAGGGAGATATAGACTTTTTGCTACCGTTTACTCACATCGCCTTTGTACCATTATCTTGAAAATGAAGCGAGATACAGACTTTTCACTATTGTTGGCTCAGATCACCTTTGTGCCATTATCTTCAAAATGAAGCAAGATACAAAGTCATTGCTACTGTTGGATCACATCACCTTTGTGGCGTTATCTTGGAAACAAAGCGAGTTAGACTTTTCGCTACTGTTGCCTTACATCAGCTTGCTGTTACCATTTCCATTTGCGTTACCATCTGTGTTTACATTTGCGTTTCCTTTACCATTCACGTTACGGTTTGCATTTGCGCTTCCATTTCCATTACCATTTCTGTTTCTATTTACATTTACATCACTTTTACTATGACTGTTAGCATTTGTGGTTACATTTACCGTTACTATTACCATTGCCTTATGCGTTTGCACTTGTGCCACCGTTACCATTACCATTTGTGTTTGTGATACCATTTCCATTACACTTGTGTTTCCATTTCCGTTTGCGTTACCATAACAGTTAGAGCTTGTGTTTGCATTCATGTTTCTATTGGTGTTACACTTACCATTACCATCTGTGTTTCACTCACCGTTACCATTGCTGTTAGCATTAGCATTACTGTTACGGTTATTATGCAGACATGGGCAGCATGGGCCCCGTGCTCCCACCACCACATACCATTCACAATTTATAATGCACATTCTCAAAAAGAAGGGAAATTCATAGCAAAAAACTCTGTTTAATGCATCAATAAGGGTTGTTCCACAGTGACAAAAGTGGGGAAATTCAGAGGTAGGGGTTACTACCCTTACCTTCACCACCCGCACCGCACCCACCACCACACATCGGGGGTGCATAGGGTCATCAGGCCTAACTCTCACTCCATTCTCCTTTACTGCACCACCTCAGCCTATTTACAGATGGAATGGGGTGAGAGTTAGGGCCAATGACCCCAATGCACACCCCGATGAATGTTGGTGAGTGCAGGGTGGGCATGGGGTGCATGGGGTGGCAACCTTAACACCAAATTTCCTCACTTTTGTCACTGTGGAACAACCCTAACTGATGCATTTAATGATTTTTTTGCCATGAATTTCCCTTCTTTTTGAGAATGTGCACTCTAAATAGTGAAGTAACGGTAACACAAATGCAAGCGTAAACTGTAACGCACATGGTGACGCAAACATAAATGATAACACAAACAGTAATAGAAACGCAAGCGCAAACATTAATGAAAACAGAAACACAAATGCAAGCGTGTACGGAAATGCAAATTGCATTGCGCACTGTCATGGTAATGCAATTGAAAGTGCAAACACTTACAGTAATAGCAACGAAGATGCCAAAGGAAACACAAACAGAAATGCAAACGCAAATGGAGGCATGTATGCAAATGCAAATGGAAATGCACACGGTGACGCAAAAGGAAACACAAAGAAGCAGCAATGGAAACGAAAATGAAATAGTAATGCAAATGTAGGTGCAAGCGCAAATGCAAAGGGTAAAGCACACAGTGGTGTAGTCGGGAACGCTAACGCAAACAGTCACAGAAACGAAGTGGAAATGCTAACTGTAGCAGTAATGAAAATGCACACCCTTTTTTTCTCCAAAAGCTGCATTGAGAAACACAGTGAATACAAAAAATGTATGTATAATAATGGACCTCGGAGCAGAAAATGGACACTTGGAATATTAAATTGCATATATCTCAGGAACTGTATGACGTAGGAAAAAAAATTAAAATCTCATTTAATTTCT
Source organism: Neoceratodus forsteri (assembly GCA_016271365.2). Lineage (NCBI taxonomy): Eukaryota > Metazoa > Chordata > Ceratodontiformes > Ceratodontidae > Neoceratodus > Neoceratodus forsteri. The sequence goes on from CM028130.1 coordinate 98,872,278, forward strand.
GACTTTCCTGTCTAGTTTTGTACGCTTTTTTTCCAACGAAAAGTCTGTATCTCGAAGCATTTCTGAGATACGGGCCCCGAAAGGCGTGGCAGATGCTGTAATGTTAGCCTATGGGAAAAATCATCAACTTTGGAGTGCTGTAACTTTGCAGCCCTCTAATATTTTGTCACCAACCACCAAAAGACACATCTGTGGGATCTTGGCTTTCTTCCCTCCAAATTTCAGCCCAAACATGACTAGTATCCTCAGGGCTCGAATAGGTGAACGTAGCAAGAACTGTGTCCCTAGAGGGTCCCAAATTTAAATGCCAAGCATTTCTGTGACCACCAACTGAAAACAAGATGGTGGATTTGCAACACTACAGGGGTCATTTGCAACACTAAAAACTGCATTTGAGACACTATTTAACTTTTTGTTAACTTTTCTCTTTGACTAAAATGGCAAACTTGTTTTTTGAGTAACTTTTAAACCGTTTAATATTTTTTCATGAAATCTTCGAAAGACATCAGTGACCCTGGCCGCATATTTCTTGAAGGTTCCGGACTAGTCGCACAAACTGTGTGACCTGTAGGCATGAGCAAAGAATGTACAAAAAAGCGTAAATATTACTTTGTATGGTGCTTTATAGCTCCGAAACCATAAACCCAATCATTATGAAACTTGGCAGATCCAGAGATCTATGGCATGCCAAATTGCAGGCAAATCTGTCACACAGTGGCAAAGTTATTAAGCTGTCAAATTTCACACTTTAACCTTAAATGGGGTACTCAACCCTAACTATAGTGGCACTACTGTGCCACTATAATATATATATATAGATATATATAGATAGATATATGTGTGTATGTATATGTGTATGTGTATATATATATATATATAGATATATATATATAGATAGATATATATATATATATATATATATCTATCTATATATATATCTATATATATATATGTATATATATACGTATATATATGTGTGTCTGCATGTATTATACAGATACTGACCAGAGCTGAGGGATATAGTGTGGAAACCTTGGCTCCTTGGTATGAACCACTGTGGACAAAGTGGCTCTTGGAGAACAATAGTTCATCCCAAGGGGTTCAAGGTTTTTACAATATAGCCCAAACAAACTCTAGCCAGTACCTGTTACATAAAACCTTACTTCTCTGATGCCTTCAAGTACATTGAAACATAGACTTTGATGGCAGATAAAGACTGCTTGGCCCACCCAGTCTGCCTATTTACTTACCTATAGCATAAGATGAAGATCAGAGTTTTACCAACAGCCTACTTCCTCCTACCTTCCATTAGAATTGCCTTATGTCTGTCCCATGCATTCTTAAATTCCCCAAGTTTTTGACCCCACAACCTCCTCAGGAAGGCCATTCAATGCATCCATAATCCTCTCTTTGAAAAATTACTTCCTCGTGTTGCCCTGAGTTGTCCCCCTATATGTTCAAATTGTGCCCCCTTGTTCTTGCACATTTCTTTTTCTGAAATATGCTACCCTTTTGGACATTGTTGATTCCTTTGAGGTACTTGAAAGTTTTTATCATGTCTCCCCTCTCTTTCCTTTCCTTAAGGGTATGCATATTAAGCTCTTTTAGTCTCTCTTTGTATAGCTTCTAGTGCAGACCCTGCACCATTTTAGTTGCCCTCCTCTGGACTGCCTCCATCCTGTCTATGTCTTTGTGGAGAAGGGATTTCCAGAACTACATGCTGTACTCCAGATGCAGTCTCACCACCTGTCTGTACAGAGGGGTAACAACTTCTTGTTTTCTACTGGTGATGCCTCTTCCTATGCCCCAGTGGTTCAATGTCAAAATCGCATAACAGCAATAGCGCTAGACATTTAAGTGCTTCCATTTAAATGCTGGTTCTAATTCTTGTTGTAACAAAATATCAGCTGCAATTTAGAGCATGCAGCTCTAAAATCTATTGGGCTATTGTCTGAGGCACACTTTCACAAAACAGGGAGACAGAGAGAGAGAGAGAGAGACAGAGAGAGATAGACACGACAGTTCAGTAATTCTTTGAAGACCATGTCCCATTGTGATCAAAATGAGGAAGCAGGAGATTACTTTGGAGGTGGAACATGTTCTGATCTCTGTGTCTTGAAAGGGGGTAGGGGAGGCTCAATGTCAGGAAAGGAGGAAATGTATTTAACTTTTGATGTTATTTTAGAGATGCTCTGCCATTTCTCAGCCAAGCATCAGTTGTAAACCTCACCAACTACCGTATCTGATTTGAAAAAGGGTGGAAAAACTTTACAAACCCCTTCACTCCTACTGTGTTTTTTGTAACTCCCCTACCCTCTGAGTTTTATTATACTTCCTTATGCATTATATTGTTATACTTCCTGATGCACCTTGATTATACACCAATTGGATGCCAAGTTCCTTTGCTGTCCCTCTGCCCCCCCGTCCCTCCCACTGTGACTGTAGCACTCATGCTCTTCATGTGTGGCATAAGATGAAAGAAATTTCAGTGAAGTTACAGGCAAATCATGCTATTTGTAATATGTGCTCTTTTGAGCAAATGCTGTTTGGGGCTACGTGATGATGGCAGCACTATTTTGACTTGTGCTATTGCGGCTGTACAATTATAACTGGATACCCATCCCAGTATCCCCCCCAGCCTTCCTTACTGCCTTCTCACATTGCTTGCCTACCTTTAGGTTGTCTGATATGACTACTCTCAGGTCCCTTTCCATTTTTGTTGTCGTTAATACCCCTTCCCCTTATTGTGTACTCTTCCCTTGGATTTTAGTTTCCAAGGTGTATTACTTTGCACTTCTTTGCATTAAATCTAAGCTGTCATACTTTTGACCATTCCTTCAGCCTTGCCAAGTCCCTTCTCATCCTTTCCACCTCCTCCTTGTGTATCAACCCTGTTGTAGATCTTTGTGTTGTCTGAAAAGAGGCATACTTTTCCTTCTCGTATCTTTGCAATGTCACCTATAAAGTTATTAAAGATGATCAATACCAGTATTGAACCCTGCAGTACCCTGATAGTAACCCCCACTTCTTCAGAGTGGACTCTGTTTACTAATACCATCTATGTCCTGTTGTCCAGCCAATTATTTACCCAGGTTATCACCATGGGACCCACTCCCAGGCTGGCTAACTTGTTAATTAATCTTTTGTGTGGGACTGTGTCAAATACCCTGGTAAAGTCTAGGTAGGCCACATCCACAGCCCCCCTGGTCTACTACTTTTGTCACCCAGTCAAAGGAATCTATAAGATTTGTCTGACATGATTTACCCCCCGTGAATCCAAGCTGCCTTGGGTCCTGTGCCCCACTTCCTCTAGGTACTCAACAGTTCTTTCCTTCAGAAGTGATTTCATCATTTTCCCTACCACTGAGGTCAAACTAACAGGTCTGTAGTTTCCTGCCTCTAACTTGCTCCCACTTCAGTGGAGGGGAATCACATCTGCATTCCTCCAGTCCTCAGGTACCACACCATGCTCCCATGATTTGCTAAGAAGGGTAGTCAGTCATGCCACTAGTTTTCCCCTTAGTTCTTTTAGAATGTTGAGGTGAATCTCGTCAGTCCACATTGCTTTGTCCACTTTTAGTTTTAGGAGCTCTTTCAGGACCCTTTCTTCTGTGAATGGACTGGTATTGACACCCCCATCCAGAGTGCTTCTTTTATTTGGTTGGGTACCTCCCCCTCCTCTTCTTTTGTGACTACAGAGTAGAAGTATTCGGTCAGTATCTCTGCTTTGTCACTGTCACCCTCTGCCCAACCCCCTCCCCTTTATTAAGCTTTACTATTCCTCCCCTGGTCTTTCTTTACTCCCTAATGTACCTATAAAAGATTTTACCCCCCACCTTCTTAACTGAGTTGGCTGTCTTTTCCTCAGTTTGGGCCTTTACTGTTCTGACTGCCTTCCCCACTTCCTTCTGCTTTAACTGGTACAGTCCTCTGTCCTGTTCCTTCTGTGTTTCCTTATACTTCCTGAATGCTATCCTTTTCTCCCTAACCTTCCCCACCACCTCTTTTGAGAACCACAGTGGGTTTTCCCTTTATTTAGTTTTGTTTATTTGCTGCACACAAAGGCTTGTTGCCTCTATGATGGCAGCTTTGATTTCCCCCATTGTTCCTCCACTCCACCTTCTTGCCCATTTTCAAGTGTTTTTCTGAGGTACTCCCCCATTTTGCCAAAGTCAGCTGTCCTAAAGTCCAATACCCTTACCTTTATGTGACTTGACTCTATGGCTATGTTTATCGTGAGCCACACTGTTTGGTGGTTGCTTGTTCCCAGATGGCTACCGAATTCTACATCAGAGATCTGCTCTCCATCCCTGTTTGAGAGTACCAGGTGTAGGATTGCTCCTTCCTGAGTGGGTTCCAACACTTGTTGTCTGAGGCATGCCCCATGTAGGGCTTTGAAAATTACCATACTCTAGTATGTGGCTGCAGCAAAGGTGCTCCAGTTGACATCTGGCATAGTCAGGTCCCCATCAACAATATCTCCCCCTTTTCTGACATTCTAAGGATGCCTTGTATCAGTTCCTTGTCCATTTGCTCTCGCTGTGACAGAGGTCTGCATACAATCCCCATATGGATTGTTGTGCCATTTCCTGTCTCCATGGTGACCCACAGTGTCTCCTCTCATTCCTGTTTACCCATTGGTTCTGTTGCATTTATCCCGTCTCTTACATAGAGAGCTACTACTCCTCCTCTTTTACCCTCCCATTCTCTCCTGTAGATTGTGTACCCTGGTATGTTGATATCCCAGTCATGGTTCTCTGTGTACCATGTTTCTGGGACTGCCACAATATCCAGGTGTCCTTCCTCCATCAAGACCACTAGTTCAGGGAGCTTGTTACCCAGACTATGTGCAATGGTACTCATCACCCTCCAATAATAATAATAACAATAATTTTATTTCACAAAAGTGCCTTTCAAATATCAAGGCACTTTACAAAAGGATTAAAAGATAATAAAACAGTAAGTACAGCATAAAAACAAGAAAATACAACAGGGCTTACTTACTAAGGGCAGTAGTTATAGAAATAATGAATGCACCCCCCAATAAAAAAGTGGTTGTAGAAGTAACCAATGTACTAAATGAAAAAACTTAGGTGACATAAAAAAAAGCTTTACCTGTGTCCAGGGACTGTGGGATAGTCACAGGTAGGGGAAATAAGAGAAATGGGAAAAGGTACCTGGTAGGATGAAGATCAGGTTGCTACAGGCCCCGCACCAGTGACAGACCCCCTACTACTGTCAGTCACTCAACCCCATCTCCCTCCATCTCACAAACCAACCTTGTATCTTTGGTACCCTCCCCTACACAGATTCACCCTTCAATGGTGATAGGAAGGGGATGGACATCCACCTCACTTGATTTTCTGTCTCTTTGGTACTCTGTCACCCTATCAGTGTTGTAGGGCATGCAAAAGATGGTGGCTTCATACCTGCACTTTAAACCCCCCAAAAAACTGCAATCCCTTTCCACCCTATACATCTAATTGGTATTTTATTAATCATATTTACCCATTTTCCACATGATACCTATGATATCTACAGGTCCACTGGGATGATGAAGATGCCATCCATGGCATTAGAGGACACTGATCAGGTGTATCACATAATTCTTGTCTTATGTTTACAGTACCTTGTATATCCCAGTTGGTCACTAAAGATCTGTAGATCTTTTGTGGCACCATTGCTATACTTATTTTATTTGTACGACTGGATGGTTCCTTAAGCCACCTAAACCCCATCTTACAATCCTCAGGACCCAGGTAAAAAATTTGTGTTACTTCTAGTGTATCTAGGCAAGGATGGTATGGTGTACTGGTGCAACCACAAGCATTAAGACACTGTCTTTCACTTGGTTTCTGAAGCAGGGCTAAGCTGAAAACTAAAAAGATATGTGGAGATGTGCTCTACATTTTGAGTAGTTGACATACTATTGTGTAATGAATGTGCGTTTGTACTTCTTGGTGAGTTGTTTTGACAGGAAAAATACAATTTTAAACAATCATGACTGATGAAACCATATTTATTGTAATAGTTTAGTTTGTTTGGTTTTGTCAGTTGCTGTTATGGTTTCATATGGCATTTTTGCTTTTTTTCTCATTTTAAATAACAATTAAGGATGGCATATTAGGAAATTTAAAAGTAGATAGATTTCCTTGTCATACTGTAACTTGTGGGTCTGACAGTTTCATTTGTGATTGGTATGCTTTTACATGTGTTTTAGCCATGATTTAACTAAAAATTAAAATTTACAGAGTCACGATTCACAAAAGCAAAATAGTAGTTATGCTTTAGTGAAATTGCTTTTGTGACATATCAAAATGCTTTCTTTAGGCTATTTTGATTTCTTGAGTGCTTTCTGAAAGGAATTTTTGAAATGGACCACATTCAGATGTGCTCCACTGGCATGTCCTGCACATCAGCAGTCAGACAAGACTTTTCCCTTGACACAGAGCATGGAGGGTCCTACCTGTCTGCAGATAACCAGACTTGTCCCTTGGTGCAGGCCCACAATGTCCTACAAGTCCATAGCATGATGAAATCTTCCTTTGGTGCAGGGTCTGAGGGCCATGCACATCTTCAGGCAAATAGACTCTTCCCTTGGCACAGCGCCCCAAGTGCCCTGTGTATCTGCATAATTTCTCACTGGTCCCAAAAAGACCTGTGCAAATGAGTATGCAATTACACTGTCATAAAAAGAAAGGAAATATATGGCAAAAAACTGCACTAATGCAGATATTAGGGTTGAAGAACATAAAGTGCATAAACTAAGGAACTGAAAAGACTACAGTTTAGAGTCCCATGTATCCTAGTGCAGTCTAAGGTGGCTTTGAGCATCCTGGCATGGTGGACATTGGTGTTTTCCTACCTGAAAGGCTGTCTGAGATCTTCATGCAGCCAGCCAGACATTTGTGTTGGTGAAGAACCCTGTGGGGCTCTGTACATTATGACAAGGAGGTATGCATGCAGCCAGGTGGACCTTAGTGCAGGAAACAGAGGACACTACTTGTTGTGGCATGGCAGTCACTGATGTCTGTATATGCACAGGGCAGACAGGTCCCTTTGTGCAGTCAGTTAGATAATTTCCTTGGAACAGGTCCCAGAGGGCCCTGTACATCCTGGCATGTCAAGGCTTGAAATATGTCTAAAACTGTTTTTTTGTTTATTCTGTTTTGGAGTGGTCCTGAAGGGACTTGCCTGAATGAGGATATGATTCCACTAACACAAAAAGAAAAGCAATTCATCCCAAAATCTACATTAATGTAGACATTAGAGCTGCAAACTGCAAAATGCACAAGTAAGGAAATGAAAAAATTAGACTTTGGAGTTTCAGATGTGTTGGCAGTTCAGTGCTGTAATTCTCCTTGGAGTTTTTAATACTAAAGCCCACTCCTCCACCACACTCTAGTCTCATGACCCTAGGACAAGCTCCAACTTTGGGACATGCAGTTACTCTATGGGAAAGGTTATGAATGATATTTTGCTTTTTGCAGGGCCTACAGAAATTTAAGAATGACCTTGGTCTTTTGTAGATATATTAACACCTTAAGAAGCAATAACAGACAAGTAGGCCAAATTATCAATGAAGGTACAGTAATAGAAAGTGAAACAGACATGGCAGAGATTTTTAATGAATATTTCTGTAAAATATTTGAAAAACAGTAGATACAAAGAAATTGCAGTGGGTAGAAGTTTAAAGCAGCAGTACTAGATAACCAGGAAGTGATCAGTTTCCAGTTTTGTAGCGCTACAGTAAATATGGTGGCTGCTATCTATTACTGCTGCTTTCAATGTGACAGGTGGCAGAAATGTAAACAAAAGAAAGTAAAACAGAGCAAATTATGGGGTGATAGTACAATGCCGGCGAGAAAAATTACCAGGTAACTGCTCAATACAGCACAGGGAATAAACTGTTGCAAAAGCGCAGATTTTTTTTTTATTTTGCACTGCTGCTTTAAAGAAGATGTTAGTATCTGCCCCTTAATCATAAAATAAGAAGTCCTGATAGGACCCAAGTAACTGAAAATTAATAAGCCCAATGGAATCCCAAAATGTCTAGCAAATGTAGCAGATCTGGTAACCGTCCCCCTAATGAATATTTTAAAGCATAGTTTAATAGACAGTACTATGCCTGGAGACTGGACAGTTGCAAATATTACCCCTATTCACAACAAATGAAATAAATCAGAAGTGGCTAATTACAGGCCAAGTAAGTCTAACCACTATTGTAGTCAAAATCCTGGTGAGTCTAGTCAAAAATAGGATGACAAATGATTTAGAGAATAAGTATAAAGGCACTAAACACTATGAATTTGTAAAAGGAAGACTATGCATAATCAATTTTGATAGGTTTCTACAAAAATGGTAGTGAAGTGCTAGATGAAGCAAATTCTGCGGACAGTATCTTGACCACTCCAAAGCCTTCTGTCCCGTATCACATAATGCAATGACTGTGAAACTAGAAAACCTCAGAGTACAAAAAACTTTAATGAACTGGGTTAAGTCTTGGTTAACTGACATCTCAAATGGTCTGTATTAATGGCTGCATGTCAAAGGTAAGACATTTTACAAGTGGAGAACCCCAGGGTGTGGCACCTAGTCCAAGAATGTTCCAACTTGGGGCGTGGTCTGGCCACTGAGAAAATGGCAGCCTAATTCTTGTGCTCATCTGAATCCAGTAACAATCCAAGGTCAGCTGGCCTAATCCCAGGATGTAACCCCCTTCCTGCTATTCAGTCTTGCTCGGGTAAACATCCTTAGTCATCTGGTGTGACTTTTGTGTGGTTTTCAGCATATAAGTGGTTATCCAGGTGCCGATTACCCGCGAGTCACTCAGTTCAAGTAGGCCACAGCTCTGTACTGTTGAGCATCTACCCAGCTCTGATAGTGCTTCACATGAGCATTTACCCACTACCCGGTGATGAATCCTGAACTAAGGCTGAGATGGCAACTGTAGGACCCCCCACCGAACTCACCTCCTCAATCAGCTACTGTTCTCCAGCAAACATCTGTGGGGGACTCTCTAAACTGCATTACCCGCATGCTTGAAGCATTGCTGTCGCAGGTGGATGACATCAATTCTACTCACATAGGCACAACCTCAGATGTGCGACAGCTGCAAGATCACCTAAATGTTGCACAGCAGTAGGTAGAAACTCTGGAGCAGCAGCAAACTGAGCTCAGACAAAAAGTCTAGATGCAAGATGATATACTGGAATGCTTTCTTAGCCAGGGTGAAGGATCAAGAGAATAGGGGACACCATAACAATCTCCATATCATCGGCATCCCTGAGGGCTCAGAAGGACTGTCTATGGAATGTTTTCTCAACAAGACTCTTCCTACTATGCTAGTGGAGCACTGGAGGGGCCCAGCTGAAGTCGAGATAGTGCACTGAATTACTGGGAGGAAAGACAGGCTGGCTCAATCTCCAAGACCCATAGTGGCATATCTGCTCTGATACTTAACCAAAGAGTGCATTTTGAGAGTGGCTCGGGACCTGGGTGAAATTCGGTGGCAGAAGGCACAGATATTCTTCTATAGAGACTTTGCGTAAGAAACAGCAAGTAAACATCGAGCCTATAGCCCCTTGAAAAAATTCCTCGCTGCCCACAACTTTCACTATAGATTTAGAGGACTCGCCAAACTCCTAGTATCCAAAGAGGGGAGAGAGATACTGGCAGATAGTCTCGCTGAAGTGGAACCTTGGATCTCTAAACTTTGGCCTAACTTGCCCTTTCAGCTTACAGTACATCTCCCAGAAGACTGTGGGACCCCTCTGCTACAATGGCAACCACTAGGAACCTTGAAACTGGCAGGGAACCTCCTGAGGACCGCTATTTATTTATTTATTGAAAATGTTTCACCAGGAAAAGTACACTGAACAAAAAATGCTTGTCTCACGGTGCGACCTGGGGGGGTTACAGAGGAGGCAGGTATACATACAATAGTTGAACTCGCAGTAGCATAATATGGAAAATGTACATAGTTGGGAGGGATTACATTTGAACTCATACATAGGCAGTGCAGTTCAGTACAGTGCAGACACAGTAAGTACAGGTATACAATTCGAGGATTCTCAGTGAGGTAGGAACAGTACAGAACATGATCGTAAGGCAAGGTATACAATACAAGGGTACACATCGAGGCAAAAACATGCAATGCATAAGTGCCAGTTACAGAACAGAGGTAGTAATAGCAGAAATTGAATGACTGTAGCAGAGGTTGAGCTTCAGAGAGATGCATCACATAGAGAGGAAGGATTTGGAGCGAATATGGGGGGAAGAGATGGAGGGTGTGGAAACGTAGGTGAGAAGGGGAGAGGTATAGGTGAGGAGGGAGGAAGTGGGGATGGGGAGCTTAGGTTGAGTAGCAAGTGGAGAAGGAGAGAATGAGGAGGGAGGGGAAGGAGGGAATATGTTGCAGTATATAAGCCAGACAATTAGGCTAGCCAGGCTGCTGGTCAGGCACAGGGGGAGTGGGGGGAGGAGCCAAGCGGGAGGGTGGTCAGGGCAGCAGCAACTAGGGTAAGGAAGTTGAGAGAGCATAGAAAGGGAGAGCTTGGATGAAGAATGATGGACCTGGGTGGTAGGCCGTTTCAGAGTTTAGGGAAGAGGTAGGAGAATGCAGATTGGCGGTGGTGGTCCTCACGGTGGGATGAAAAGTAGTCTAGGGTCAGTGGATCTGAGGGCGTGTGAGGGGGTGGGTTGGGAGGCTAGGTCAGATGCGAGATAGAGAGGGAAGGAGCCGAGCCAGAAGTTAGAAGTGAATTTAGCACAATGAATTAGGCACCGGTTACACAGAGAAGGTAGGGATAGGGAACGATAAAGCGTGCAGTGATGTGAACGAGGGGGGGCATTGAGGGCAAAGCGGCAAAAAGCATTGAAGAGGGGGTCTAATCTGGCTAGGGTGGTCTGTACAGCGGAACTGTAAACTACATCACAGTAGTCAAAGGAGGGTAGAATCATTTTCTGAACAATTTTGCATCTGACAGGAAGAGGGAGACTGGTGCGGTTTCTATAGAGGGCACCAAGTTTAGGGCGCAGTTTTGAAATGATGGAATCAATGTGGGTAGAAAAGGAAAGGTGGCGGTCGAGCCAAACCCTGAGGTACCTGAAGGAGGGTACTTCTTTGAGGACCATGTTATTTAGAGTGTGGAATCTCAGAGAGGAGGTGAGTTTGGAAAGGCGCTGTCTGGTGCCGAAAATCATAGAGTTGGTTTTCTTAGCATTTAGGGAGAGTTGGTTGCTATTGAACCAGAGTTGGATTTTGGTGAAATCAGTTTGAAGTTTGGAAGTGACTTCTTCGGGGGTCTGACCGGAGGAGAAGAGGACTGTGTCGTCTGCATACATGTGTATGGCGGAAGAGGAGCAGGAGTTTGGCAAGTCATTTAGGAGGATGGAGAAGAGGATGGGGCTGAGAACTGAGCCTTGCAGAATGCCGGAGTTGATAGGGGGGGGGGGAGATGTGGTCAGCTATTTTAGTGGATTGGGATCTATTTAGAAGGTAGGCACTGAACCAGTTTATAGCGGATTCAGCTAAACCAGCTCCGGAAAGGCAGGATAGTAGGAGAGAATGGGATACGGTGTCGAAGACTTTTGCTAGGTCGATAAAAATAGCGGCAGTGATTAGCCCTTTGTCCATCCCAGTGAGGATGTGGTCTGTGAGTCTGAGTAGGAGGAGGTAGTGGAGTGGTGCTTTCTGAACCCGGACTGGAAAGGGTGAAGAAGTTTCTATGAGGAAGTGGGAGAGTTGGGATAGCACAAGGTGTTCCTGGAGTTTTGCGAGGGTGGGGAGGAGGGAGATGGGGCAGTAGTTGGATGCAGAGGTAGAGTCACCTCCTTTGGGGAGGGGTAGAACAGTGGCATGCATCCATATGGAGGGGAGTGACTCAGTACTGAAGGAAAGATTTAGTAGGGCTGCGAGGGGGGTAGCGATGGCGGAAGCAGATAAGAAGAGGAGTTTGTTGTCATGACCATCAGGGGATTTGCCTTTGGAAGGGTTTAGGGCCCAGAGGGCATCTAAGGTTTCAGAGGGGGAAATGGGTCGAAAGGAGAAGGGGTTCTTGCCGGATAGGTGGGGGATAGGAGACAGGGGAGATGGAGTGTTTGCAGGCAGAAGGGCTTCAAGGAGGGCCTGGGCACAGGTAGTGAAATATGAATTAAACTCGGAGGCGACTTCCCGGGGATCAGAAAGGAGAGTACCTCGGGCAAGGAGGAGAGGTGGAGGGTTAACTGTTTGGGGGGAGAAAAGGGAGCCAATGACTTTCCAGAATTTGGAAGGTCTACCAAGGTTTGCATTAAGTGTGTTGTTAAAGTATTCAGACTTAGCTAGGCGGATGGCCTTAGTGCACCTATTGCGGAGCATGCGATAGGAGGTGTAGGCGCCGGGGAGGAGTGAGGATTTGTAGATTCGACAGGCCTTATCATGGGCTTGTTGGCAAGCAATCAGCTTGGGAGTGATCCAGGGTAGGTGGGAACCACGGACTCTAGCCCGGCGTAGGGGGGCGTGTTTGTCCCAGGCGGAGAGGAAGGTGTTCTGAAAGTGCATAAGGGCTGAATCCATACTAGAGCGGTTTGTGCTTGGGACCCAGTTAGAGCGGTGAAGATCACCCAGAAGGGGGGAGAGGTTGAGGGATTTGTAAGAATGCTGGAATATAAATTTGGGAGGGGGTTTGACTCTGTGGATTTTGCGGACTAAATAGATTAGGTGGTGGTCGCTAATGGAATCAGGGAGAAGATCAGAGCTGATGACACGGTGTGGGTGGGAAGTAAGTGCCCAGTCGAGGAGTGAGTGATTGCCAGACTTAAGGTTAGAGCGGGTGGGTTCGGTAATTGTTTGACAGAGGTTAAGAGCAGTTAACTCGGTTTGGGTTTTGTTAAAAGTGGGTGCTAGCCAGTTGTGGTTAAAATCACCCATAGCGTAAAGTTCATCCGATTGGGCAAGGGAAGACAACTGGCCCAGCAGGTCAGTGACTATTGTGGTTGGCGTGCCTGGGCAGCAGTAAATGCCAGCCACAAAGATAGGTAGTGAGGAGGAGGGGGACAGTTTTACCATCAAAATCTCGTAAGTTTTGGGTATGGTTTTTGTAAAGGAAACAGTGAAGTGGAGGGCTGAACTGATGTAGATAGCCTCCCCACCGACTCTGGAGGGCCGGTCTTGCCATATGATATTGTACCCTGGGATAGCGAAATTAGTATCAGGTAGGCTAGGTTTTAGCCAGGTCTCAGAAAGGAAGATTATATCAGGGGCATGGTGAACAGCTAGGACCTGGAGCTGATCGAGCTTAGGGGCTAGGCTACGGATATTTAGGTGGAGAAGACGCAGGCCCCGGGGGAGGAAGCTAGGATGGGGGGCGGAGTTTGCACTGGCTGAGGGGTTTGATGTGGGTGGGCAGGGCCGGGGGTACAGGCTGGGCCGGGGTTAGGGTGTATATCCCCAGCCGCCAGGAGGAGTAGTGCTATGGTAAGGTGGCAGCGTAGCACAAGAAGGGGCTGGGATTTAGGCTTTTGGTGGGTGGGGGCAGTAGCAGAGTGGGCTGAATGGAGGGAGTAGGTGCAGGAGTGGGAGAGAGAGGCAAGGAGGCAACCAAAGGAGTAGGACGGGAAGGAAGGGGGAGTGGGGTAATGGGACCAGGCGGTAGCTGGGAGGGAAGCAGTGGACTTATAGGGGCAAGAAGGGAATAGCAGAAATGTCAGTGGGGGGGTGGTGAAGCGTAGGGACATAGAGGGGGAGTGGGTGTCGGGAGGGATAGTATACTGGAGGAGAACAGTAGTAGTACCAGGGTCATAGAAGGTGTCATTATGTCAGATTTGAGGTAGAGGTGACCAGTCATAATACCCTGATAAAGCCGGGTTGGGAGTTACAAGTGACAGAGTTGCCCTTCAGATAGCGTAGATACCATTTTGGAGTAGTGGTACTGTCACGGCCTCTGGTGGGCAGGGTGCAGAGTTCGAGGCCCTGGTAGGGCAGTAGGGCTTAGACCTAGCTGAGAGCAGGGCACCAGGTACTAGGAGGCGTGCCATGGGCTATGATTGGGCCAGAAAAAGGGGTTGAAATAGCGACTCCTAGTGGTCACTAGGGTAAGTAGCAGGCTAGGTGAGGGGCTATTCAGGTGAACCAGGTCCCTCTACTAATGGTTCCCCCAGTGTGAGGAATTCAACTCATACAGTGCCTATGGCTAAATCCAGCCCTTCTGTTCCCTCAGAACAAATATCGCTACCTCATCAGAGCACAGGATCGTCCCCACGCCAGTGGCAGAGTTTGAGAAGTGGCCAGCACCATTCACCAGAACAATGGGCAATCCCTCCTGCAATGATTCCTAGAGATGATCTCCCCTTGACTTCAATAGACTGTCACTCCTTAAACTCAGACCTTTCCCCTGTTGGCAACAAACAATCTATGGACTGGGCAGACATACCAGAATCCTCACTCACTGAAGCGGTGGATCTGCCTGGGAAGCTTAAACCTGGGACTAAAATGTATGCTGCTGCTGTTTTAACAGTGCCCTTGGATCCTACAGCTGCTCCCCCAGAACTTCAGAATGGCTCTAAGACACTCCTAAGGTGAAGTGATTACCCTACTGGCTGATCTCTGGGCTATTCTCTATAATGACATTTCCTATCTAAATAGCCTGTTTATTTTTACTGTTTTTATGCTCCATGCTGTACATATGCCCCAGAGTCTCCCATAAGCCTGTTCTAGCACAAGCCAATAAGGCTGGTCTTTTTCCTTTTTCTTCGGGCCCCACTGAGCAGATGCCCTTGGCTGGCCATTAGTATTAGGCCGTTTTCCCCTGATTAGGCATATTGTTTCTATGGGGTGATTGTACCCTCTCTCTCTCCTCCTTGTGCAGGCCTTATGGGGGCTGTCAGCTGCATATTCCAAGGATACCCCGATCATGCTATATGGCCCCAGTGCCTCCATTTCAGCTGGGTTTCCTAATAGCACTCCAGCCAGTGCCGGCCCTTATGTTCTTCTATTGGGATGTTACCCTCACTTTCCTTGTACCTCTCCCTTTACCCAACCCTCCCTTCCTCCCCCGGTTATGTTTATGTCTGGGGATTGGTTGCTAGATGAGGAGAAGCAAGTATTTGTTGGGTTGTCTTCCCCCTCTCCAGTCCCTGAGCATTGAAGCTTGCATAGCTGAGGGTATCCCCTTGATTAGTACCCTCTTTCGCCTAAAGCCTATTTCGCACTTAGCGTTTGTACGCTTATTAGAATTGTTGTTATTGTCCCTGCCTCATCAGGCTGTCTGAGTTAGGCAGGACTACATTAGACTTGCTGTTACAAAGCTATTTGGTGTTGTTATCTCTCTGTATTTACAGGTTTACTCTTCTATTTTTACAGGTTTGTGTACCACCTGTTCCTGTTAGTGCCTTGTAGTTACATCTGACTCTGTTTGGTATACCCTTTGAACACCTTCCTCGAAGCAGTACATTTATACCTTCCTACTACTTAATTATAGCCCACTGTTATAAAAAGCCAGGTTTGTGACCCCTTATCTACCTTCCCTGTGTACCTCTGAGTCTCTGTGCATCTGAGTGGGTAAGCACTTTGTCCTCCTTTGTTTATCTGTTAATATGACTGCCCTGCTGTTCAAGAATTGCATCTGGTAACATGTAATGCTAAGGGTCCTAATCATCCTATAAAGCATACTAAGGTTATTCAGTACCTTCATTCCCTCCATGCAGACGTAGCCCTTTTACAAGAAATGCATCTCCTCAGTAGATCTAACCCTTGGCTCAAGAAGTCCTGGTTGGGGCTGTTCTTGCTAGCTCCGTTTCATCTAAATCCAAGGGGGTTGCCATTCTTATACACTGTTCTAGCTTATGGGTAGTTGAAGAGTCCTGGTCTGACTCACAGGGTCACTGGGTTGTGGTTTGGTTGGCCTCCCCAACAGGTAAACTGATAGTGGGCAATGCGTATGCCCCTAACACGGACCAAGTAGAATTTTTTTCCTGTCTAAGCCAAGCCATTTCCTCCCTAGAGCAGCCAACTCCACCACCCCTCTCTTAATAGGAGGGGATTTAAATCTAGTTTCAGACATCTTCTTGGATAAGTCCAAACCCACCCCTCAAATGCATCCCATGGACCATGTAGCCCTACAGGAGCTGAAAGACGAGTGGGGCCTGATAGATGTCTGGAGGCATGAGAACCCTTCTGGGCTGGACTATTCTTATTACTCCTCTCCACATGGTGTGCACAGTCACATTGATTATTGGTTGGCCAATAATGCAGCATCAGGTGGGGTATCTGACTCCACAGGCAATATTATCATCTCAGACCATGCACCAGTGATGACTACCTACACCCCCTTAAGGCACTGATCCACCGGTACGCGATGGAGATGTAATCCCCTGCTCATCAGAGACCCTGAATTCAGACAAACAATGCTGAAAGCAACTCAGGAGTATTTTGCTATTAACTCTGACTGTGGCATCCCTGCAAGCACAGTGTGGGAAGCTTTCAAAGCCAATCTCAGAGGCCATATTATTGCTTTTGCAGCAAACCGCAACAAAGCCCGGAAGAAAACTCTGGACTTGTTACAATCAGAATTTACAGGCCTGGAAACACGCTTCAAAGCCTCACCTGCTGCTTCTAGGGATGTATCTCTGACTTGTAGAATTGTAGGGCTCAAACATCAAATTAATGCTCTGCTACATCACAAAGCAGAATGATTTTTGTTAAGATCAAAGCATACCTATTTGGAGGGTGGGGACAAGGGTGGCAAGCTTCTTGCTTACCAACTGCAGAAGCAACAAGCCTCCTCTAGAATTCATGCCCTGCGTACCTTTACAGGTTCGATCACTACTGACCCTGCGGATATTAATGAGACTATGAGGTTGTACTATCAGTCCCTGTACCAATCCAAATCTTCTCAGTCATCAACCCAGTTGTCTCAAGAACTGAACCAATTCTACTAGCGTTTCACCATACCCTCCATCTCACCAGACCAGGCTGACCTCTTAGAAGTCCCGATTACAATCCCTGAGATATGCTAGGCTTTATCCCGGATGGCCAAGGGGAAAGCCCCAGGACCTGACGGGATGACCATTGAACTATACCAGGCACTGGAAAAGGAGATTGCTCATCTCTTGCTGTTAACATTACAGGATGCTCAATCCTCAGGCTCTCTCCCCGCCACAATGAAGGAGGCCCTTATCACTCTCCTCTCCATGAAATCCAACGATCCCCTCAATTGTGCCAACTTTTGCCCCATATCCCTATTACTAGTAGACACCAAGATTTTGACTAAAATTCTGGCCACTAGGATGTTCAATGTTCTCACCTCTCTAATACATCCATCTCCAGTGGGATTCACACCAGGGAAAGTTGGCTCAGATAATACTAGGCTACTACTCAACTTAAAGTGGCTAGTGAGTCGGTCTAAGACTCCTATGGCTGCCCTAGCCATTGACTTTGCTAAAGCATTCAACTCCATTGAATGGAACTACCTACATGAGGTCCTCCAATTATATGGCTTCAGTCCTCAATTCCGTCTCTGGGTCTTGACACTCTATAGCTCCCCTATGGCCAGAATTTTTACTAAGTCTGATATCTCCCCTTCTTTTCCTTTGTACAGAGGTACCCACCAGGGATGTCCCTTGTCCCCCCTTCTGTTCTTGGTTGCCCTTGACCCATTGATTTGAGTACTTACCAATGCCGATGGGCTCATGGGCATCCGAGCCTATGGCAGTTCATATATGGTGGCGTACGCCAACGACCTTCTCCTTACCCTGTCTCACCCTCAACAGTCCCTCCCGGTAGCTCTTTCAGTCCTACACAAATCCACCTCACTGTTTGGGCTGCAGGTAAACCAATGTAAGGCCACTCTTGCCCCACTCAACCTGCTCTGTACACAAGAGTGCCTTCATGGTAAGGAATTGAGTTGGGCCACACAAGGATCCACCAGCCTTGGGATTTACATATCTACTAATTGGATTGACCTTGAATCCTCCAATTTTGTCTCCCTTCTAAAACAGTTGAACAGAGAAACAGAGCACTAGCATAAACTACACTTATCCTTGCCAGGCAAAATAGCCACTGTTTGCATGCTCCTTCTCCCCAGAGTCACTTACCTGTTCAACAACCTTCCAGTTCATTTCTCGCCCAAGCTATTTTCCTCCTTTGAGAAACTGTTAGCCTCCTTCTTATTGGAAGGGCAGGCGCATAGGTGGGGAAAACACAAGCTAAGAGCTCACTGGTCCAGGGGGGGCCTTGGCATCCCCTGGTTCCAAGGCTACCATCTGGCGAGTGTGGCTGCCCAAGCCACAAAATGGTTTACACCCATAGCTACCCCTTCTCCATTGTGGGTCTGCTTTGAAGCTAGTATGGTGACACCCACTCCACTTAGGTCTCTGTTAGGGTCAGGAGGCCCATCAGACAAGGGCCTTTCCCCTGTCATATGCAAATCCCTCTTTGCCGGGTGCCACAACATGACCCTATCCCATACTCCCAAGGAAGCCTGGGCTTCTCGCCTGCGATATGTTGAACTATGGCAGAACAACCTTATTACTGTAGGAGGTGAACCGATCAAGTGGCCTTCTTGGGAGGCCAAGGGTATTAGGTATGTGCAGGACCTTTTGCTGCCTGACTCGGATACCCTGTTATTCTTTAACCAATTAAAGAACAAATTTAATCTTCGAAACACTGACTTTTGGTGATTTCTCCAGCTATGCAGCATTATCAATGATCTCTCATCTTGGTATAGTCTAGACAGTAAAAGGAAATGGCTGGCCTCCCTGCATAAGTCTTCCTCCTTCTCCCAGGGTTGCATCGGCAACTTTTATGCCACATGGCGAGACTCTCAATATGACCCCACTGAGAGCTGCAGGTCCAAATGGTTTGCTGACTTAGGCATGGTTATTTCTGAAGCCTCCTGGTCTCGCTGCCTTAAAGACTCACACACACAGGGTATAGAGACACTAAAAGCAGATTTCTACAACTCAAAATTCTCCTGTGGTGGTACAGAACTCCTGATGCCCTTCATTCAGTGGGAGTCTTGGCTCACTCAAGATATTGGAGATGTCAGCAACCTGATACCCACCTGCTCCACGTATTGTGGGCATGTCCCCAAATGTTAACATTCTGGCACCAAGGATATACCCCTTAACCCTAAATTGCTCCTGGGTGACTTCTCTGAACTAACCTTTCTGCCTAGGGCCCATCGAGAATGTCTTATGCAGGCAATGCTGGAAGCTAAGAGGCTGTTATTAATGCACTGGATGCAAGTTAATAATCAAGGTATAAGTATGAGGCATGCTGCCACGGCTCAATTGGTTCTTTTAGAGTGATTCTCTTACTCACACCGAGGTCAGTTGGACTACTTCCTTAAGAAATGGGGAGCCTACCTTCATTTGTCACTTTGCAAGATCCCTTCCCCTCCAGGAAACCACCCTTTATAAGGTTTGTGTGGTTTGGTCGGTGATTCTACCCCTGACTGTTGCTAAATGGGAAGTTATAACAGGTACTGCTATACTACTGTGTCTTATTTAGACTCTTTCCTTTTTCTACCAATTTGTTTCTCCTGTATTGCACATAATGATATATCTATAAGTGGTGTAAAGCTTATTTGGTCTGTACAATTTCTGCTTATTTGGGTTGTAATATATGTGCTGTATGAAGGTGTACCACCTTATAAAAAATTGAAAAATCTTCAATAAAATTTTCTATGATAAAAAAAAAAGAATGTTCCAACTCTACAGTATATACAGGATGAACATAGTGGGGTACATAGATGAATTATCAGATTTGTGGATGATACCAAATTAGAGGGGCAGGAAATAAGTTTGTACAAGGAAATACAATACAAGATGGCCTAGAATATCTGCTTGAGCCAATGAACTGGGCATGACATTTAACGCCAATAAATGTAATGTAGTGCATCTAGGACACAAGAACCTGGGAGTTATTTAATGTATGTGCCACAAGAAAGCACACTGAAGGTTATGAGTGCAAAAATTGATCTAAGGATTACTATCAGTAATGACCTAATGCCAAAAAGACATTGTGAAGCAGCTGCAAATAAAATGAATAAAGTACTTTATAACAGAAGGCATAATATAGATACCTGTAGCAAATCCAAAAATGTCCATCATCCACGGTATACTGTAGGTCATATGTAATACCATTACTGGATTAAAGTAGTCAGCTGTGGGCCCCATATCTAAAAAGATCAGATAAAATCAAGAACGTTCATAGAAGGATAACCAAAATGATTTAGGAAGTTATGGATCTCACATATGAGCAGAGATTGGACAACTTGAAATTGATAAGTATGGAAACAAGCCTGGCCAGAGGGGACTTGTTCCTATTTTATGGCAATTAACAACCAGGATCTATGGGATGGTATAGATCTCCAGTTTAAAATAGGAGATAATCCTCTTATAGAGGCATGAGAAACAAAGAACTGCTAGGAAGAAGTATTTTTTTTTTAACACAGAGTGGTGGGATTGTGGAACAGGTTACATTACTTCAGAATGTTGTAAGCAGCAAGCCTCCTTTATATAAAAACTAGTACAAATGTAACGGTGGCAATATAGATTTCTACTAGTGATAACCTGGGGAATCAGCTCACAAGGGCCCCATGGCCATGTTCTGCTCCAGATACTTTAGTACTAAGTACTTGAATATCTCCTGCTTCATAAAGGGCTCTCAATGCCTTCTGCAAAAGAGGTTATATGCAATCTGCTTTGTGCAGGGCTCCCTGTGTGCAGAAAGTTTGGACTGAGTCTGCATACCCCATGTTGACAGCCAGAGATGTCTAGCTCCAAGCATTAGATCTACAGGGATACACTTGGAGCTGTAGCTTGTGCTTTGGTCACAAGGTTAGGGGCTACAGGTAGGGGAGTAGGCATTAGGGCTGAAATCCCAAGGAACACCTCAGTACTGATTTACAAAAACTCCTGAGACTCCAGACCCAAATTTCTGCCCCTACTTTTACTTATTATATTGAGGACATGCTGTCAAAGAATACTGAAAGAAATGGCACTTTAATTCCAAACTGTATGATACCTATCATCATATTGCAGATAACTTATAAGATACAAACTGTGATCGACCATTTTATGCTGAATTATAAATCACCAAAAGTCCATCTATCTGCCTTTGACTATGAACCACTAAAGAAATTACAAAATGAAAAATCTATAATGCATTTTTAAATCATTTTTTTCAACTAGGCTTACAAAGCTGTTTGAAAGTCTGCAAGCCTTTGTTTCAGTTGCTCATGTTTATAAAAATCCACCTAAAATGACAAGGGTTTCCATAGAAACTGAGAAATAAAACTTCACTTTACTTAACACAAACATAAAAATAACCCTGAAGTAAACAGCATTCAAATTACACGAAACATCTCAGATGCCATGTACGTTATAACATTTATGTAACTATCTAAAATAATCATGACAAAAAAATCAACTTCTCCAATTTTATTTTTTTTATTGCTTTATAAAAGAAACTGGCTTGTTTATTTTCATGTCAGCAAAGAGGCTTTTATTATATGATTAATGGACCTACACCCTATGTTTGCTGTTTATAAGTTAGAACAATAAAACACACAGTAAAAGGGCAGCTTATAGCAAATCAGCAGAAATAAGTCAGCTGACTTTTTTAATTTCACAACTAATGTGAAGAGAAAAAATATGAAATTTTATTAATACTTCACATAATTTCCTTTTCTGTTACCTCCAACATTGCCAGTGGGGAATGTAATTAATACATATGGGTATCCCAATATGTTTGACTATTATTACATATAGGTATCCCAATGCACTCCTTTTTTATTACCATTTTTGTTTTGAAGCTATTTTTTGGAGGGGGGGATGGATCTTTCTAAGCTGCTTCTTGTGTCAATTATTTTCATCCCCCAATAAAAGCAAATAAATTCATCAGACAAATACCCAGCTGTAGGAAAATTAAAAATCATGCTTCACATTGAGATTTCCTACCACATGTACAAAAATAATAAATATAATTTAGCATCAGTAGATGATTCTTAAGGGGCTAAAAAATATAAATCACCCTTAGTCCAAATAATTTTAAGATCCTAATAAAGTTCGCAGTGAAGTAAGCCATGGGGAGTTAATCAATGTCCAGGCTTTCAAGCCTCAAACCATAACCTCCATTTCTTTAGAGTTATCTCAAGGCACCCAAGCAAAAACATTTAAAATGAGAGTCAGTGGGTTAAAACTGTTCCTCCATCTTAATAGTCGATTTAATGGAGTTTTTCTAAGTGTATAAATGGCAAAGTTTATTAGTCTCAAATAATCTTGTTGTTTTACCACTCCAGGAAACAATATTCTTTTTTTTTTGTTGTTGTTGTTTAACCAGGAGGTTAAATAATGTTCAATATTGTAAGGCTCAGAAGATGTTAATACCTTTGCTTCTATAAAGGGAAAATTCCAACTAAGGTCCTCTTGAATTGTAATGAATGATTCCAAGGCCCCACAGTAGCCTACTTGACTTTTACACTCCTGAGTCTAGGAAAACAACCACACAAGTACAATTTTCAGTTTAGAAAAGTAACAATACAGTACAAACATCTACTAACTAAAACATATATGTCTGTGTCTAAGAACTATAGGCATTTAATTGCATCTAAAATAGTTACTATAAAGCTTACTTCATATCCTTATGAGTCATACACCAAATGTTGACTTCTGTGGAACTAATGGTAGGTTATGTCTTTAAAACTATTGGATTGTCCAGGATGACAAAAAAAAATGTGTTATTTAAAAAGCCCTGTCATAAAAAAAGCAATTATAAACCCCAAGGTCAAAAAGCATCACTGCAGAATTAGATTTCTTTTGATAAGGTAAGATATCAGCTTATTCTGTGACTTCAAGATCTGAATGCTCCCCCTACAAAATGGAGCCCACCAGCATGCAAAGCAGTATGCCAGTACACTGCATGACAAAAGGGACGATCTGCAATCAAAATCATCTTGTTTCTTGCAGTACCAACCTCAGCTGCAGAATACTGTAGTATTGCATTAAACTTAGCTAAGTCAGTAATCCAGCACCAAAAAAATAAAATGTGTGGCCACAGGTGCTTTTTCAAGGTGTAAATTTGCAACACGGGTGTCTTGTCCATGCTATGCTGCATGTTTCAACTATTTAATTTATTAAATAAAAAGTTTTCAATCAAACTCAGTATTTTGGGCATTTTATTTTTTTTGTACTGGGTAGCTTGACTCTTAGCTAAGTTCTGTGTATTCTATGTTGTGGCTCCGGTTTGTTTGGGTAGCCACCTTTTGTAAGTTTTGTTTTGTAGTATTGCATTGCATTCTGGTGGGCTCCACTGTATAGGCATTCTGACATCAGCAGAAATGTTATCCAAGCAAATAAGAAGCTCAAAATAACTTACATTAAGAAATTTAAATTAAGATATAGAATATATTATAGTTAGGGTTGAGCAGGGGTTTCTATGTTAAACTTCAGACTCTGCACTTCAATAGCTTCAAAACCATTCAATGGATTTGCATTAAAGTTTGCATTTGTGGTCTTGGGGGTAGATCTCTTGACATGAAAAGTTTTGTTCCAGTTGGATGTGTGGATTCTGACTTGCAGACAGTGAAAAAAATGAAAGACATTTTTTTTTATCCTCACCTAGCACCCAGACAGTTTGGAATTTTTGTCAGAAATATTCATGGTAGGTTTGGTGAAAAAATATTAATCCATTCTAAGTTATTAAATTTAGTACAATCTTTTGAATAGCTGCTTGGAACAAAAAAATAATTTGTTCCATATGAAAAATGATCCCCAAGATGGCAGTGTCCAGGGACAGCAGGTCTGACTGAACCTGGTGGCTGCCACAAGCAAATTTAAGGGCTTTTTTGGTTTTTCTGGTCATTTGTTGGATTTTGGTGGGCTTCTCCACCTAGACCTCTGAGAGTCCCCAATTGGCCGGAATCTCTGGCAGGCTATTTGAAAAATGTGGGCAAATGTCTCCCAATACGTCAGACCCCATCTGGAGTACTGCGTGCAGTTCTGGAGACCCAGTCTTCGCAAAGACATAGACAGGATGGAAGCTGTCCAGAGGAGGGCAACTAAAATTGTGCAGGGTCTGCACCGGAAGACATATGAGAGAGACTAAAGGAGCTTAATATGTATAGCCTCGAGGAAAGGAGGGAGAGGGGGACATGATAGAAACTTTCAAGTACCTCAAGGGAATCAACAAAGTCCAAGAGGGTAGCATCTTTCAAAAAAAGAGGTGTGCAAGAACAAGGGGGCACAATTTGAAGATAGAGGGGGGGGCAGCTCAGAGGTAATTTAAGGAAGTATTTTTTCACAGAGAGGGTTGTGGATGCATGGAACGGCCTTCCGGAGGAGGTAGTAGAGTCAAAAACAGTGGTGGAATTCAAGCATGCATGGGACTTTCATAAGGCAATTCTAGGGGATGGGGTAGGAAGAAGTAGGCTGCTGGTTAACTAGGATCTGCATCTTATCCAGTAGGCAGGGAAATGGGCAGACTGGGTGGGTCAAGCGGTCCTTATCTGCTGTCAAATTCTATGTTTCTATGTTTCTATGTCCAGGGGTGGGTACAACGCCCCACAACAGCTCTGGTGATCATTGGGGGGGTGGTAGCAGTCAATCCTCACCATTGCAAACCCACAAGTCCTTTCCTGTATCATATGTCTGACTGATTGTGGTGGCTGCCACACTGAATTTAAAGGTTTTTTGTTTGGGTGCCTTTGTTGATTTTGGTAGGCATCTCTGCCTAGTCCTCAGAGAGTCCCCTATTGGCTGGGGATCTCTGGTGGGCTATTTGAAAAAAGCGTGCAAATGTTCCCCAAGACGGCAGTGTCCAGGGGTGGGATGAAAACCCCATATCAGCTCCAGCAATCGTTGGAGGGGAGGGTGGCAGCAGTCAATCCTAACCCTCATGAACCCATAAGTCCTTTCCCATGCAGCAGGTCCAAATAAACCTGGTGGATCCTGCAGGTCAATTTAATGGCTTTTTTTCTGGTCCTTTGTTTGATTTTGGTGGTCTTCTCCACCTAGCTCTCTGAGAGTCCCTGATTGACTGGGGATTTCTGCCAGGTTCTTTGAAAAGTGTGGGCAAACATTGTCCAAGACAGCAGTGTCCCGGGGTGGGCAGGAAGCCCCATAACAGCTCCGGTGCCTTTTGGGGGGAGGGCAACAGCAGTCAATCCTCACCCTTGCAACCTCCACAGTCCTTTCCCATGCGGAAGGTCTAACTGAATCTGGTGACTGCTGCAAGTGAATTTAAAGGCTTTTTTCTGGTCCTTTGTTTGGTTTTGACAGGTTTCTCTGCCTAGCCCTCTGAGAGTCCCCAATTGGCTGGTGATCTCTGGTGAGCTATTTGAAAAGGGCAGGAAACATTCCCCAATGCTACAGTGGGGTGGGCAAGAAGCTCCATAACAGCTACAGCAATCATTTGGGGAGGAAGGTGGCAGCACTTAAGCCTCACTTTCATGACCCTGTAAGTCTTTTCACGTGTGGCAGGTACAACTGATATATATACACACACACACACATACACATGTGTATGAATGACCTTCCCCATCACACATATAGATATTGATATAGATATCAATTTCAAAAGACTATGGTAAAACAGACAGGGTTGAAAAATACAAAGTACACAAAGCAGGACAACAAAAAACATTAGGGATTGGGGTCTCTGGATTATTGGTGACTCAGTAGTGGGGTCTTCTTGGGGTTGTCAATTCTAATGTCCACCTTTTCCCCTCAGCCTCTAGCCTCCCATCTGAGCACAAGATACAGCTGGAAACCAATGCCTCACAGTGATGCACTGTTCAAAGGAAGAGAAGCATGGCTTGCCACATGTTGCCAACAGAATCTGTTATAGCTTTCTTCACACAGGGCCCTGTAGGCCCTGCATGACAAAAATAGATCATATCTGACCATGCTTGCTCAGGGGTTGGATGGGCATTAGGGTTGACAACCCCAAGGAAGACCCTACCACTGATTCGCAAAAGTTCTGTAGACCAAAAACCCCAATGTTTTTCATTTCCCTAGTCTGTGCACTTTGCATTCTTCAACCCTAATCTCTGCATTAATGTAATTTCTTTGCAATTAATTTCCTTTCTTTTTCCAATAGTGGAATCAAATCCTCATTCATGCAGGTCCCTCCAAGACTTGTGCAAGATGAAATAACATAATATTGGCATTATTATTGGTCCTGCTTCACCTACCAACTAACAACTGAAAGGCAACAGCGTCTCAATAGTGTAGTTACACTGTTGCACTCTACGATGGTATGATGTAATGGTGCAACTACATGTCTACTAACTACTAGCTGAGATACAGTATTAATAATAAAGGTTTCTACATGGGTACTGTGGATTGTGGAATACTTGAGGGAACATCCAGTTGTACCTGTGAAATAGGATCTGCAGCTCTTTAGTAACTAACGGGGAGGGGGGGAGGAGTACTCTATTCATAGAGCAATACTTATCTTATACACATGGTCAGTGTACTACAACGCTGGTGCTGACTCCAATTGTACTTGTAGACATAAAGTGAAAAATGGGGTATTATAAGCAATAAAAATATCAATCAGGTGTGTTGGGTGGAAAGTGGTTGTAGTTCTGTTTGGGGGGTTAAAAATATTTATAATCTTATAACAACAATATTTAAAGGATATTTCTGTAACAATTAAGGGCAGAATCCAGCTGAGTGGGTCCCAATTAGCAAGGTACATGTGTTTGGTCGATCTCCAGCATGTCATTTTTGTAGCTTTTCAGATTTGTTTTTTAGGGAAAAACAGAAAAAAAGATGGTAGCAAATGAAAAAGTATTTTTCCCCCTCACAAAAAAAAAGATTGGACCCAAATGAAAAATTAATTATTTTTTCATTTCATACAGCTATCTTGAAGTGCTTACTGACCATGCTCAGAACCAATTATTAAATATTAAAAAATTAAATAACTTTGGAGCATATTAATATTTTTTCACCAAACAAGCAAAAGGCACTTTTGTGGGCCAAACCCTTTCTACCCTGTAAATGTTAGACTGTGCCCTATAATACATATAGTATATACATCTATCTATCTGCCTATTTATCTACATATATATGTATATGTGTATATATATATATATATATATATAGACAGATATATGTATATATATATATATATATATATATCTATATCTATATATAGATATATATATAGACAGAGAGAGATAGACAGAGAGAGAGATATAGATATATATTAGAGCAAAAATCTCACTTAATGCACTAGTTAGGGTTGTTCCACAGTGACAAAAGCGAGGGGTCGGTGTTAGGTTGAAGCCCCCGCCCACACCCTCAACTGGCATTAGGGCACGCAGGCGTTGCTGGCCTCAACTTTCACCCCATCAGATGTGTGAAGAAGCAGAGGTATAGGAGAATGGGGTGAGAGTTAGATCATAACCCCAAACGCCGCACTCCCGGCTGGCTGGGGTATGGGGGCACAAAGGGGCTTTCAACCCTAACACTGAATTTCCTCACCTTTGTCACTGTAGAACAACCCTAACTAATGCATTAAATGGAGTTTTTTGCTCTAATTTCCCTTATTTTGAGAGTTATAATAATAAATGGTGAATGTAATGCAGCGATATAAATATAGAAATATAGACTTTGATGGCAGATAAGGACCACTTGGCCCACCCAGTCTGCCCATTTCCCTACCTATTGGATAAGCTGCAGATTCTAGTTAACCAACAGCCTACTTCCTGCAACCACCCACTATAATTGCCTTATGTCTGTCCCATGCATGTTTGAATTCCTCCACTGTTTTAGACCCCACAACCTCTCCAGAAAGGCAGTTCCATGCGTCCACCACTCTCTCCGTGAAAAAGAATTTCCTCACATTACCCCTGAGCCATCCCCTCTCTAACTTTAAATTGTGCCCCCTAGTTCTTACACATCTCTTTTTCTGAAAGATGCTACCCTCCTGGACTTTGTTGATTCCCTTGAGGTACATAAAAGTTTCTATCATGTCCCCCCTGTCCCTCCTTTCATCAAGGGTATACATATTAAGCTCTCTCAGTCTCTCTTCATATGGTTCCTGATGTAGACCCTGCACCATTTTAGTTGCCCTCCTCTGGACTGCTTCCATCCTGTCTATGTCCTTGCGTACATGAGGTCTCCAAAGCTGCACGCAGTACTCCAGATGGGGTCTCACCAACTGTCTGTATAGAGGGATAACCACTTCCCTTTTTCTACTTGTGATGCCCCTCCCTATGCATCCCAGTATCCCCCTGGCTCTCCTTACTGACTTCTCACATTGGTTACCCACCTTTAGGTCATCTGATATGACTACACCCAGATCCCTTTCCATTATTGTTGTCGTTAGTACCTCCCATGCTATTGTGTACTCTTCTCCTGGACTTTTATTTCCCAGGTGCATTACTTTGCACTTTTGCATTGAATCTAAGTTGCTATATGTCTGACCATTCCTCCAACCTTGCCAAGTCCCTTCTCATCCTTTCTACCCCTTGTGTATCAACTCTGTTACAGATCTTTATGTCATCCAGAAAAGAGGCATACCTTTCCTTCCAGACCCTCTGCAATGTCACCTATAAAGATGTTAAAGAGGACTGACCCAGTACCGAGCCCTGAGGTACTCCACTAGTAACCCCTTCTTCAGAATGTATTCCATTCACTATTACCTTCTGTGTCCTGTTGTGCAGCCAGTTTGTTACCTCAGGTTACCACCCTGGGACCCACTCCCAGGCTGGCTAACTTGATTATTAATCTTTTGTGCGGGACTGTGTCAAATGCCTTGCTAAAGTCTAGGTAGGCCATATCCACAGCCCCTCCCTGGTCTATTACTTTGGTCACCCAGTCAAAGAAATCCATTAGATTCATCTGACATGACCTTCCTGCTGTGAATCCATGCTGCTTTGGGTCCTGTGCCCCGCTGGCCTCTAGTTACTCAACAATTCTTTCTTTCAGAAGTGATTCCATCATTGTCCCCACCACAGAGGTTAAACTAACAGGTCTGTAGTTTCCTGCTTCTGCCTTGCTCCCACTTTTGTGAAGGGGAATCACATCTGCCCTCCTCCAGTCCTCAGGTACCACCCCATCTTCCCATGATTTGTTAAAAAGCGTGGTTAGTGGTGTCACTAGGTCCTCCCTTAGTTATTTTAGGATTCTAGGGTGAATCCCATCAGGCCCCATTGCTTTGTCCACCTTGAGTTTTAGGATTTCTGTCAGTACTCTTTCTTCTGTAAATGGACTGGTGTCAACCCCGCTATCCAGAGTGCTTCTACTGTTTGGTTTAGGTAACTTCTCCTCTTCCTCTTTTGTGAATACTGAGCAAAAGTATTCATTCAGTATCTCTGCCTTTTCACTGTCTCCCTCTGCCCACCTCCTCTCTCCTTTATTAATCTTCACTATCCCTTCCTTAACCTTTCTATGCTCCCTAATGTACCTATAAAAGGTTTTATCCCCCTTCTTAACTGAGTTGGCTATCTTTTCCTCAGTTTGGGCCTTTGCTTTTCTGACTGCCTACCCCACTTCTTTCTGCTTTAATTGATACAATTCCCTGTCATGCTCTGTCTGTGATTCCTTATACTTTTTGAATGCAGCCTTTTTCTCCTTATCCTTCCCTGACACCTCTTTTTAGAGCCATAGTGGTTTTTTATTCTGCTTTGTTTTCTTTATTTGTTTCGCACAAAGTTTTGTTGCCTCCATGATGGCAGTTTTGATTTTTCTCAATAGTTCTTCCACCCCTCCTTTCTGGCCATTTGCTAATGTATTCCTCAGGTATTCACCCATTATGCCAAAGTCAGCCCTTCTAAAGTCCAGTATCCTTGTCTTTGTATGGCTTGTCTCTATGGTTGTGTTTATTGTGAAGCACACTGTGCAGTGGTCGCTTGTTCCCAGATGTCTACTGACTTCTAAGTTTGTGATCCTCTCCATTTGAGAGTACCAGGTCTAATATTGCTCCTCCCGAGTGGGTTCCACCACTAGCTGTCTAAGGCATGCTCCTGTAGGGTATCGAGAATGACCCTGCTCTTGGATGTGGCTGCAGTCCATGTCGCCCAGTTAACATCTGGCATATTCAGGTCCCCATCAATAGTATCTCCCTTTTTCAGCCATTTTGAGAATGCCTCTATCATTTTCTTGTCCATTTCCTTCCCTTGAGATGGGGGTCTGTATACAACCCCTGTGCGGACTGTGATGCCATTCCCTGTCTCCAAGGTGACCCAGAGTTCCTCTTGTCCTCCCCCTTTACTTTTTAGTTCTGTAGCTTTGATCCCTTCCCTTATGTAGAGAGCTACTCCACCTCCTCTTTTACCCTCCCTGTCCCATCTGTAGATTGTGTACCCTGGTATGTTGACATCCCAGTCATGGTTCTCCGTGTACCATGTTTCTGTGACTGCCACGATATCCAAGTGTTCCTCTTCCATCAGGGCTACTAGCTCTGGAAGCTTGTTTCCAAGACTATGGGCATTGGTACTCATTGTCCTCCATTTAATGTTGGCTTTATCCTTTTTTACCCCATCCCTGCTCTTATTACCCTTGTCCATCTTTCCACTTACCCCTGTCCTGCCCTCTGTCAAGCTCTGTACCTCAGTGTTTACCCTACTACCTGCCATGTTTTGTGGGGGGAAGCTTGAACTTTCCTGTTTCCTATCAGCACCTCCACTAGTTTAAAAGCTTGCCAAGGAAGCCTTTAAACCTGTCACCTAGGAGCGTGTTTCCCTTCCTGGACAGATGCAGACCATCATGCCAGTATAGACCTTCATCTCTCCAGGTGGACCCCCAGTCCCCAATTTTGCAACCATTCATTAAACTGCATGGTGTGCTGTACCCTAGCCTCACCCCTGCCATAGACTGGCAGCACCTCTGAGAAGGTTAATGTGCTTGCTACCTGTCTGAGGCCCCTCCCCAACTCCACAAATTCATCCTGCACTGCACTGATCTCATGCCTAGCTAGGTCTTTTGTCCGGAGGTGGACAATGATATCTAGTTTCCTCTCCTGTGATGCTGCTTCTGTAATCCTGAGGATTCACTTCCTGTCCCTCCAAGCCATGGCACCAGGCAGGCACCTTACTTCCCTCTCCTCTCCGTTCCCCAGGTCTACACCCCTAACAATTGAGTCCCCTATCAGAAGCTGTTTCTTTCCCCTGTGGTGTCCATTGCCACTCTTTTGTGGGTCTCCCTTGTGGATGTCCCCAGCATTCTTCTTGGTCTCCAATGAGGGTGTCATCATAGAGGAAGATTGATTTGCCAGACTGACATATGATTTGTGTAGAGGTGCAACTCGGGGGCTACGCCTCTGTTCCACCACCCTCGCCCTCCCAGAACCTACTGTGGTCCATCTGCTCTTCACACATGGCAACTTCTGAGGCAGTGGTTGTGGAACTGATGCTCTTTGGGTGGGGGAGGCCTCCTTAGTCCTTACCAGTTCAGCCTCGAGGTGGGCAACCTCCTTCCTCAGAGCTGATAGTTGTCTGCAAATAGGGCAGCAATGCAGGTTCCAGAATGTCTCCCGGAAAATTGCTGTTCCACCGCCAGTGCATTGCACCACTCCCCACATGTCCCTCTTCCTTATAATATACAATGAGTAATATATTTTTTTTTTGTTTGTTTGTTTGTGTGTACTTACCCTTTATGCACTGTGCTGGTAATTAAGAATATGACAGTTCTGCTCCAAGACATGTTGAGGAAATGATGTCAGAACCTTGGCTATAAAGGAAATGCCACAACCACTGGTGACTGTTAGAAACAATAAAATACACCACTGTTCCACCACCCTAGTTAGTACTGCCCTTTATAGTAAGTCAGCCAACACCACAATGTGCTAGACCACTGCTCCTACACAAACCACTCTACTGAGTCCAGGGATAAAAACGAACTCACTGTTCAGCCAGCAGGACACTTCTAAAATATTGCACAAATATCCTTCCAAATCCTATGTGTCTAGCACAGAAATCAAGCAACTTCAGTTGTATTTCAATCCCTCTGGTTATAAAATTACTACACTTTAATGGAATCCTGAAATTCTTAATGCCAATAAGAAAATAATGAAACTTTGTATAGAAAGTGTAGCTTTACCTTCCTAGTCCCCCTACAATATTATGTTTTACCAAGTTCCCAGTTCCTCAAATGCATTCTAGTTTGTTCTCTGCAGTATAGCAAGTTTCTCAGCTTCCAACAGGAGCAGGCAAGTCTTTTCTGATGGGAGTGTGGTGCCCTTTGGGCCCGGCACTCCCGCCATGTGATGTCTTGTCACATAGTAACACGGTGCTGCAAACACAAATGGTAATGTGCATGGTGATGCAGAGCAAAACAGAAAGATAAACAGTACTGTACACAGAAATGGTTAAAATAATGCAAACACAAGTGCAAATGGAAATGCGAAGGGTAACGCACATGGTGCCATAGACAGGAACAGTAAGTGAAACGGTTACGGAACCGCAAGCAGAAGTGGTAAGGGTAACAGTAATGTAAGCACACAGGCTAGTTTTCCCCAAAAGCTGCATAGAGAAAGACAGTGAGTACAAAGAATGTATGAATAATAATGGGTCTCGGAGCTGAAAATGAGAAGTTGGAATAGTAAATTGCGTATATCTCAGGAACCATACGACGTAGAAACTACATTTTAAAGTCATAAGATTTATGACTTTCCTGGCTAGTTTTGTACTTAGTATTTTTCTGACAAAGTCCGTATCGCGCACCGTTTCCGAGATACAGGTCTTGAAAGCCGCGGCGAACACCGTAATGTTATCCTATGGGAAAAAAGAGAAGTTTGAAGTGCCATAACTTTAGCTCCCTGTAATATTTTTTCACCATACAGCAAAAGACACATCTGTCAGATGTTAAGCTTTCTTGTCTCCAAATTTCAGCCCAAAAGACCAAACCGTTATTTTGCAGCAGGGCACCAAAGGATTCCTGTAATGCGGTGGACACCATAATGTTATCCTATGGGAAAAAGTGTCAAATTCGGAGTGCTGTAACTTTGTCACCCTGTAACATTTTTCACTGAAACACTGAAAGGCACATCTGTGAGATGTTGGCTGCGTTCCCTCCAAATTTTAGCCCAAATGACCAAACCATTCTTTTGCAGCAGGGTGCCAAAGAATTGCTGTCATTTTCACACAGCCTGGAAAAGTACTGTCGAACTTTGCAAAAGCTTTCACAAATTCATTCGACACTGTGTCTAGTGCGAAAGTACTTTTTCCAGAAATCTGAAAAACATATTTCTGGGGTGTTTTACCCCAAAATAAAGACATGCCTATCATCCTCAGGGTCCGACTAAGTGAATACAAAAAGAATTAGGTTGCTAGAGGGTCCCAAATTTAAATGCCAAGCATTTTTCTGATGACCAACTGAAAACAAAATGGCGGATTTGCAACAGTAAAAGGTCCATTTGCGAAAATAAAAACTGCATTTGCGACACTGTCAAACTTTTTGTTAACTTTTCCCATTGACTTATAATGGGAACTTGTTTTTTAGATAACATTTGAACCGTTTAATATTTTTTCACAAAATTTTCAAAAGGCACATCGGGGACCTCGGCTGCATGTTCCTTGAAGATTTCGGACTGGTCACACAAACTGTGCGACCTCTAGAGATGACCAAAGAATTCCAAAAAAAGAGTAAATGCATGCGCAGATCACACTTAATAACTCCGCAGTCGTATATCCGAACAGTACAAATGTTGGCAGATCCCAAGATCAGTGGTTCTTGATCGTGTATTCCAAATTTCAGGCAAATCCGTTGAATGGTTGCAAAGTTATTAAGGTGCAAAATTTTAGGTCTAACATGTAAATGACTCCTCAACCCTAACTATGGTAGCACTACTGTGCTACCATTATAATTATATATATATATGTTATATATATATATATATATATATATGTGTGTGTGTGTGTGTGTGTGTGTCTATGTATGTATGTGATGGGGTGTTTGGGGGAAGGGGATCCACTGGATAACAGGGATATGTTATTGCTGTATGAATTTATTTATTTCATGTTGTGTATTAGGACAGACACTGAGCTCATGACAGCTTGCACTTGGGGAGGGGTGTCACAAACAGAGTGTGCTCTGGGCCTGTAATGAGGACCTAATCAGATGCAAATGACACCATAACACCTTGCTAGTTCCATGGGGTTATTTGCATCTTAAGGTAAGAAATGGCAGACTGCTCCAGTAAAGCAATCACTATTAGTGGACCCTAACAGCCAAACTGTGATCCCAACCCCCCATAGCATCCTATTGGCCATTTACCTGCTATGGTCAGTTGGGGGTGGGGATTTTAAACACAACTGGGATAAGTGCCTGACTAATATATTGGAACATGCCTTTAGTGTTTGCAATGTGCCCTAGCATGTTTCTATATACTACTTGTTTGCTCCAGGCACTAATTAGCTCTTGGACCAAATTTATAGTCTGGATTCTACATATGCTACTTCACCTCATCCCTTCCAGTTGTGCCTGTTTAGCTACAAAGAAGTCGAAGACATAATTCTTAGCCTTGACACCAAGAAAAGTGTAGGGGACGATGGCCTTGAATCATTTTTCTTGCGGTTAGCCTATGCCCTGCTCACAGACCCCATCCTTCACATCTTCAACCTCTCTATTACCACAGTCACTGTTCCATCCTGCTGGAAATCTGGCCATGTTCTTCCTCTCTTCAAATCATGAGATCCTTGTGACTTAAACAACTACCGTCCTATCTCTATCTTGCCTGTTCTCTCCAAAGTGCTGGAAAAACTTATATACAACCAACTAAAAAAATCACCTTGAAGCACACTCACCCCTAAACTCGGCCCAATCTGGCTTCAGGTCAAAGCACAGTACCATCTCAGCCTTGGCTAAAGTCTCTAATGACTGGATCCTTGCTATGGACACCAAGAAGGTTACTGGTACAGTCTTTCTAGACCTCAGTAAGGCCTTCGACACTGTAGACCATCACCTCTTAATCACCTGTCTTGCCTACATAGGTGCCACTCACATTACCTTACAGTGGTTTAACAGTTATCTCACAGGAAGGATACAAAAAGTCAAAGCTGATGGCCTACTATCTGCCCCCCTTCCAATTGCTAGAGGAGTCCCTCAAGGCTCCATCCTAGGACCAATCCTTTTTCCCCCCTGTACATCAACAACCTTGACTCCCACATAAAGAACTCTAGCATACATTTCTTTGTGGATGATATGGTTTTGTACGCATCAGGCTCGTCCTTAACTGAAGTCAGGGAAGCACTCCAAGCTGACTTTATCCAGTTAGAAAGCAACCTTATCAATGCCAAGCTTCTCTTAAATGACAAAAAAACAAGACAATGATTTTCTAGAGACTTGCCTTGCCTGGTGCCCTACCTACCCCACCTAAAAACTTCATAGTTACCTCCCTAGGTGAACCCTTGGAAGTCGTACCTAAATTTAAATATCTAGGTATGTGGATAGACAACAAGCTTTCCTTCAATGACCACATCGAGGATCTATCAAAGAGGTTTAAAGCACACTTGAGATTCTTCTTTAGAAATAGGACCTTTTTCTCTTAGGACCAAGAAAGACTTGTCCAAGCAACATTCCTTCCCTTGCTTGACTACGGAGACATTACCTTTATCTCCTCCCAAACCTTGATCCTATCTAAACTGGATGTACTCTATCACCATGCTCTTCGCTTCATTACTAACTCTGTGTACAGGACCCACCACTGTGATCTTTATGTAGCAGTTGGGTGGACCTCTCTTGCCACCAGACGCCCCTGCACTCTGGCATTTGGACCTCAAATTACTACTCCACAAACTGCCTGTCTATTTAACGCCTTTCATACACATCTCGTGATAGCACCTACTCCCTAAGGAAATCTGACCTTATCCTACTAGATGTTCCCAGGACATGTACCACAGCTGGCCAAAGAGCTGTCTCCTCACCTCCCAAACATTTGGAACCAACTACAAGGTATGCTGAAGTTAACCAGCATCGTATCAATTAACTAAAAGACATATGTAGGTGCTACTAGGCCTCCAAAGCCAAGTTAACTTCCTAGGTACCAACTGGCCCTCTACTTATTAAGCTGAAATGTGTTGCATAATTTAGGGCAAGGTCAAAGCTGGAATGTACTGCATATATAGCATAAGGACTTCTATTGTGTATACCTCTTGTATTATATATTTTTTCTTTGTTGTTCTACATTTTATATCTCCTGTCTATGTAATTGCGAACTGTATGTGTATGTGTCTCAGGACCTCCTTGTGAATGAGCTTGCTCAACGGAGTCTTTCCTGCAATAAACTTGAACTTGAACTTATAGTGGGCCCTAATATGACCTGTGAATATCTAAGCAAATTACTCCTTTTTCTGCAGTTTTTTCTGTCTTGGTTAATATATCAACTTCCATATTTTCATTACAATGTGGTAGCCTATAACAAACTCCCCCAGATCAAACTTCCTTTAAATAAAGCTCTAATTTAAATCCAAATTGATTCTTTGCATCCATCCTATTTCTTTATGTTGTTTGTCATTTCCAACTTCATTTGTTTGCTCATGTGCATTACTCCTCCTCAGCTGTTTTTATCTACTCTGTCTCTATGATAAAAGTTTCTGTAACCTTCTAGTTCCTTTCCCCAGATATTTTTTTTTTACAATTCCACCAAGTTTCTATAGTTACTGTTGCACCTATTTTGCTTATTTTTAATAATAGCCTCTAGTTCTAACATTTTACTGTTTCGCTCATATGTGTTTGTTGGAATGCATTTCCAGTTTCCTTTATTTTTTCCCCATGCTCTAGTAATATTTATCACTTTTGAACCAGTATTGTACAGTGTTTTTTATACCATCCTGCATACAAATCACTACTGTATCCCCCAATCACCCTGTCTCAGTCAGTTTAATGTTCTGTTTATTGTATCCTTTTTTATTTTATTTATTTATTTATTTTTGTTAACCAGGTAAGCGCACTAGACAACAAGTGCCTATTTTCATGTGCGACCCGGGAGATTACAGAATACAGGAGAAACATAGTACATTGTCAGGGTAACATACGAGTCCACGTACAAGTGGTACCAGAGTACAAGAGAAACATGATACAGAGTCAGGGTAAGAATACAGGCCCACGTACAAGTGGGTGGAACAGCACACAGTACACATTGCACTCTATGGCAAAGAAGGCAGTACATCCACAGGGTACAGTAGCAGCATGGAGAGGTAAAAAATCAAACAGGTAACATCAAGGCAGAGAATAGGCAGTACGTCAGTAAGATACAGTACATAATAGTATTGAGAGGCAGAGGACAGCAGGAGGACAACCGTGGCAGAGTTAACTTCCATGAAAGGGAGAGTACAGACATACAATTACATGCCCTGAGGGCAGAGCATGAGAAAGTGGGGTCATCAAAGTGCAGCTAGGGAA
The DNA here is from genome assembly GCA_016271365.2 of Neoceratodus forsteri. Taxonomy (NCBI): domain Eukaryota; kingdom Metazoa; phylum Chordata; order Ceratodontiformes; family Ceratodontidae; genus Neoceratodus; species Neoceratodus forsteri. Next base: position 98,909,613 of record CM028130.1, read on the forward strand.
GGAGCTAATCTGTCAGGGAACGCATCTCCAGAGGATGGGCGGAAAGTGCTTAAGGCAGGAATATCAACAGAGAGTGGCAGAGGCCAGCTGGTCAGCACACCATCTCACAGGGTGGTGAGGGGTCGGGGGTGAGGGAGAGACTCCCCTGGATCTATACAGCACATAGACAAGTGGAAGCCACTTTGAGGAAATTCCATGGGATGTTTTGAAGCAGGAGGGAGGGCAGCAAACTGGGATGGGAAGGGTGTTCCATAGTCTCGTGCATAGACAGAGAAGGCCCGGTCACCACTGAGGGAGCATATCCTTGGGACCAGGCAGACCTGGGCAGAGCTAGACCTTAAGCGGTAGCAGGGGTTCCATGTTTGAGGGGTAGGCAAGGGCAGAGGGGTAGCCGCTCGACTATATTATCGGCGAAGTTGCTGAGGTCAAAGCTCAGTGTTTCTCAGGAGGAGCCACCCAGTCGAGAATAGAGCTCACAACGATGCGTAAGACAAGGTGCAGAGAGTGTGAAGCAACATATGTTGTTGTAAGCCATATCCCATTTTGCTAAACTGGAGTTCAGGACAGGGGCCAAGGCTACAAGCCCATAGCACAGCATGGGAAGGAGAATCCCTCTGGCTATGGCAAGCCGAGCAGCCGGAGTGAGGCAATCCTTGGCTCTGTAGGCAAGACCGAGCTTGCTGTTCGTGGCTTTACAAATGTTCCAGAGATGCTCAGTAAGATCAAGTTGAGGATCAAGGGTACCTGACAGAGTCAATGACCGGCAGGAGGGAGCTGTTACCCCCATGTATAGCAAGAGGAGTAGGGCAGGAAGTGGTTTTGGCCACTGATCCGAATAACATGGCATGAGTCTTGCCCAGGTTTATGGTGAGCTTGTGTCCCACGAGCCAGTTCTGGATATGACCAAAGTCTGCATTAAGTCAGGAGTTTATGGTTGCAATGTCCAGGGAACTAGACAATACTACTAGGTCATCTACATAAACTGTAGTGAGCTCATAGGTTGCAACAGAGGGCAGTTTATTTATGTAAAGGGAGAACAGAATGGGACCAAGGATGGACCCCTGGGGGACCCCGCAGCTAACTGGGGAAAGGGCCTAGAGGGCACAGTTGAAACAGGTGTATTGCTGTCTTCCCCCAAGGTAGTAGGAGAACCATGCAAAGGCTCGGGGGAAGAAACCGAGCGAGTGTAGATTGGAGTGGAGGAGATTGTGGAAACCCGATCAAAGGCCTTTGAGAGGTCAGTGAAGATGGCGCCAGTCACTTTACCTTGGTCCATCATGGATCTGACCTCAGAGGTGACCACGGCAATTGCAGTCACCATACTGTGCCCCTTCTTGAAACCTTGCTGAGCAGGGGAGAGAACTGTGTACTCCTGAAGGCAATGGGAGATTTGTGCAGCCACAGCCATTTCAAGGAGCTTACTGGTAGCAGGGAGTATGGCAATGGGGCGATAGTTTTTCATCTCCTTGGGGTCGCCATGTTTGTAAACTGGGACAACCTTGGCCACTTTCCATATGTCAGGTATAATTTCTGAGGTGAGGGAAGAGTTGAATATATGAGTAATAGGCCGGGCGAGGAGGGGTGCCCCCAAGCTAAGCAACTTAGGCTCGAGGTTATCATGACCCACCCCGATGGTGGGAGAGACCGGCGAGGAGTGCTTGAGTCTCTTTAACTGAGATTAGTTTAAGGTAGAATGGTGGTCGGGAAGGGGGTGCTCACCCAGTGGTTAAGGGGTGGAGAGTTGTGGAAGGGGCGGAGCAGGCAGGTCGGAGTACATGCCGTTGAATGCAGAGGCTATAGTCTGGGGGTTATTTTAGTTCGCCCCCCCAACATTCACGTCAGCAAGTGATTTCTTGGCAGAACCTCCGACCAGGTTTTTAATGTTTTGCCAAAAGCGCCGGGGGTTGTAGGCCGAGGTAAGCAGGGCAGATTTTTAGTACTCACTCTTGGTGGCGCGTATGGTGGACTTGCAGGAGTTTCTGAGCCTCCGATATTCTAGGAGGTCATTTATAGTTCCAGGAGATTTTGTGTTTCATCCAGCATTTGTCTCTCTGCTTCATTAGGGAAAATAGGCCTCCATGGAGCCACTTCGTGACAGTGCCCCTCACCCTCCTTTTTATAAGGGATGCATGCCTCTTTTGCAGTGGAATGAATACGGCAAGGAAGTGGTCCAGGGCATCAGCAGGGTTATTTTTGCTATGAACTCTAGTCCAGTCAGCACATCGTAGATCCTCAAGGAAGTCATTGAGGATGAGCTTGGAGAAGTCCCTCATCTGGATCACTCTGCTGGGAATTTTGGGTGATGTGGAGCCCCAAATGCAGGAGGTAGGAGAGTGATCAGAGATGGCATCCATGAGTGTACCAGAGCGTAGGATTTTTTCCAGTCTGTTGCTCAGTATCCAGTCAATTAGCGAGCCTTTTTCCCCCCAGGAGGAGATCCTGGTAGGTTCCATGATGGTCTGACTGAGGGCGAGGCCTGAGAGTACTGGCTCGTATTGCTTTGTATTTGGCCCCAGCCAGTTGAGGTTGAAGTCCCCCAGGATTAGCAACTCATTTGAGCCTACCTTAGCTTTAAGGTGGTCAAGCAGAGAGGAGAGTCCCAGAACACCTCCCTTAGGAGGATTGTAGGCACAGACCAGATGCACTTGTTTAGTGTTTCCAAGCAGGAGGAGGGAGTGAATGAACTCACAGCCTGTGGTATCAGGGGGTGACTGAGAAACAGTAGACATGTTAAGGTGCCCCCTATAGTATAGGAGCACACCCCCCACGTTTACTTCCTGCCCTGTCCCTCCTGGAGGAGGCTGTAGCCCAGAATGGCACATGCGGGTCAGGAATGCAAGGCTTCAGCCAGGTTTCTGCAATGCCCATGTTGTCTGGCTCATAGAGGGCTGCCCAGGCCGTCAGTTCTGCTAGGTTTTTTAGAATGCTGCAGATATTGAGATGGGCTATTTTTAGGCCTTTTGCCGATTGCCAGGCCGAGGGGGGCTTGAAGGGGTAGGGGGTAGCTGGGGGACCTTGACAGCAGGTAAAATTTCCAGCCTGCACAAGAGGAGCCATGGCTCAGCCTTAAGTGGGAAGCAAGGTAGCGTAAGGTACCCGTGGAAGAACGGGTCCCGCCAGACAATGCGGCATGGCCTAGGCTGGCAGGAGTATGCGCAGTGCGGGAGTAGTTGGCCGTGCACAGTGTAGCAGGAGGACAATGCTGTGCTCCTTCGTGGGCAGTAGGGGGAGCCACCCTGGGCTCTAAAATGGGGTGGAGAGATCAAAGCCTTCCAGAATTAGCTCCCTGGAGAGAAGAGGTGTGGTGGCACAGTGACCTGTGTTCCAGGATATAAGTCAGTAATAGCAGAGCCCAGGGGACAGAGCTAGCTTTTGGGGGTACTTGGTAGAGCTGTGGGGGTAGTGCACTTTGGCAGAGTTAAGGCTTGGGGAGGGAACCAGGAACAGCTTTTTTTTTTTTTTTAAACACAGTAGGCTGTCAGGCTAGTACAATAAGCAGGTGAATATGAGGAGTCCTCTAGCGGTGAGAAACTACAGTGCCTTCAGAAAGTATTCACCCCCTTGGATTTTGTCACATTTCGTGATGTTGCAAACTCAAATTAAAATACATTTATATGGGATTTCTTTGTCACGTATCTACACAAATTACTCTATAATGTCAAAGTGGAATGAAACTTCTGGAATTCTTTGTACATGTAATTTAAAATAAAAACCTGAAATATCTTGATTTGATAAGTATTCACCCCCCTTTGCTATGACACTCCAAAATGAGCTGAGGTGCATCCAATTTCCTTGTGAGATCACTCTAAAACTTGAATGGAGTCCACCTGTGGTCATTTCTAATGGTTGACATGATTTCAGAGGAAAGACACCTGTCTATATAAGGTCCCACTGTTGACAGTGCATGTCAGAGCAGAAACTCTACCATGAAGACCAAGGAGCTGTCTGTAGAACTCTGTGATAGAATTGTGAGGAGGCATAGATCTGGGAGGGGTATAAAACATTTCTAGGGTGTTGAAAGTTCCCAGGAGCACAGTCAAGTCCATCATTAGAAATGGAAAGATTACGGAACCACCCAGACTCTTCCTAGAGCAGGCTGTCCTCCCAAACTGAGCAACTGCAAGAAGGACCTTGGTCAGGAAGTGACCAAGAACCCAATGACCACCCTGACAGAACTACAGAGTTCCATGGCTGAGATGGGAGAACCTGTCCAGAGGACAACAATCTCTGCAGTACTTCACAGATGTAGCCTCTATGGGAGAGTGGCTAGACGGAAGCCACTCCTGAGAAAAGGCCACATAATAGCATGCCTGGAGTTTGCAAGAAGGCATGTGGCAGACTCTGAGACCATGTGGCAAAAGATTCTCTGGTCTGATGAAACAAAAATTGAACTCTTTGGCCTGAATGCAAAGCGCTATGCCTGGTGCAAACCGAACACAGCTCATCACCCATGTAACACCATCTCTACCATGAAGCATGGTGGTGGCAGCATCATGTTATGGGAATGCTTTTCAGTGGCAGGGACTGGGGCACTTGTCAGGATAGAACAAACAATGAATGGAGCCGAATATAGGCACATCCTTGAGGAGAACCTGCATCCAGTTTGCAATAGATCTTGGACTGGGCTAAGATTTACGTCCAACAGGACACAACAACCCCAAGCATACAGCCAAAGCAACACTGGAGTGGCTTCAGAACAAGAAGGTGAATGTCCTTGAGTGGCCCAGCCAAAGCCCAGACTTGAATCCCATTGAGAATCTGTGGAAAGACTTAAAGATTGTGGTTCACCAACGATCCCCTTCCAACTTGACAGAGCTTGAACAAATCTGCATGGAAGAATGGGCAAAAATCCCCAAATCCAGATGTGCAAAGCTGATACAGACATACCCAAGAAGACTCAAAACTGTAATTGCTGCCAAAGGTGCTTCTACAAAGTATTGACTCGGGGGGGTGAATACTTAAGTAAACAAGATATTTCAGTTTTTAATGTTTCATAAATTTTTGTTACACAATAAAAATATTTTTGCCCCTTTAAATTGTTGAGTATGCTGTGTGAATCGGGGGACAAATCATTTCAATGCATTAAAAATTCTGGTAGTAACACAACAAAAAGTGACAAAATCCAAGGGGGTTAATACTTTCTGAAGGCACTGTATAGTCTGCAAATGGTAAAGTGGGCTGATTGGTTATTTCAGCCCACGGGAGAGAGCTAGAAAGCCCAGTGACAACCACGGTGGTGGTGGTGGGGCAGCTGGCACACAGCAGGGCCAATCCTCACATGCAGCAGCAGAAGTAGCAGGGCCTCCACAGCGCAGCAGCGAATGCCCGAGGAAGTCTGAGACACCCAGAGAGGCGATCAGTTGCTCCACGTAACACAGTTCACTTAAAACTCACTTGGTAAGCAACATTGTCTTTTTAGCAACCTGCAAGCACCATAGGCTGGCACAGGTACATTCAGCACAAGACTAATTACACTTGAATGGTGGGCTCGCTGTGGGGGTGGGGGAGGGCAGGTTGCGGCAGCCCTCACGACCTTTCAGTCTGGACTCTCTCAGGATCCAGTCGGCTTCCCTGTGGAGAGAGCAGCAGTGAGCCTTTTAACCAGGGGCTAGGGGGAGGAAGGAGGGAACAACAGGAGTGTGAGTGGGGAAAGGAAAGCCTAAGTGGAACAGAGAGGGGGCAGGGAAGGGCTTTTATTGTCATTAGCCCCAATGTACTATTTCTATTTAGATGAAGTCCATCTTATCTATATTGGTCATGTCTACTTTCAAACATATCCTGAATTCTTAAGAAGAATTATTCTTGTTTTGCTCAAGTTCTTAAAAATGCATTCAATTTTTTATTGCCTTTGTTCTCCATTCCAGGCCTAAAACTGACATGATTTTCAAAATAATTTTTTGTTCCTTTTTTGGTTTTTAGCTCATTGCCCATATCAAGGAAACATTCTCTATATCCTCATCTGTTCTCTATCCGATATTGTTCACACCAATGTGAATTACTACTGTTGCTTGTTACTCTCTCCGAGGTATCAAGTTGTTAATGTTTGATTTAATGTGTGCTACTTTCACACCTGTCTGACATGTGGCTATTAATTTTCCCTGCCTGCCTTACACCATAAAGAATTAGTGAAGCTGATGATGGAGTCCCCACTTATCCTTATTTGCCTCTTATTCATACCATTGTTTCTTCAGTATTATGTTCTCTTCCTTGTACATTATCATTGTCAGCTTCCTGATTGCTTATATTTGTTGGTTTACAGTATTCTCTCTCTTTTTGAAATTTCACTTTGATTTTGCAGGTCAGCCAATGGTCTTTCCAGTCTCATAGCTTTCCATGTTTTCCTTTTGTGTTTGCTTTCTTGAACTGCACACTACTCATCATCTGGGCTAGTATCTGTATCTGTCCTTTTTATGTTAATGCGCTTGCGCAGCCAACATTTTGTGATAGTGGAGATTTGTAGGCGCAGTCGCTGTTGGGCGAATGCAGGGCACGCACCAGTAGGTGTGTCCCTCATTCCCCAATCAGTCTGCATGCCGGTGCCACACCACCCCGGTGAGCACATATAAGAAAAGGTCCACTACAAAGCGAGCAAAGCTCATCACACGAAGTGAAACTTCCTACGTGCTTCAACAGCTACAAACAGCAGCACAGTGACCGCTAAACTGCCGACTTCGGGGGTGCTCAATCCCCCGGTCGGCTTACCCTACCCCTCATGTATGTGCCGATAGTGTATCCCACTCCCCATCAGCATAATGTGTCCTTCATCCTTTTTTGCTTGCAGAGGGGGTGCCCAATCCCCCTCAGCTCATGCGCCCCCCCACTTTTGTTGTTTGCAGATGGGGGTGCCCAATCCCCGCCTGTATCCGTTCCCCCTTCCCACTTTAATGTGCCAATGGGGAGCCCACTCCCATCAGCATGATGTCCCCTCTTCTTCTATGCTAAGGGTGCCAATCCCCTCAGTTAGTGTCCCCACTCCCTATGTGCTGACGGTAAGCTCCAACTCTTCGGCTACTGCATCCCCCAAAAAACCTGTAAAAAGAAAACTGTCTGCAAGTTATTTATTTTTTTACACCTGTAAACAGAAACGGTCCCTAGTAGTCTCTCTACCCTCCTACCACCCTCACCCACCCACTTTTCACCCTGCCTCGCCACACCCCTCACCCCATACTTACCTCCGGAGCTTGGCAACGGTCTTCGGTGAACTGGGAACACATCTGCACTCTTCAAAGCCGACCGCGAACTGAGGAAATGCTGGTAAGCTGTATAATGGAATAAATAGGGATTTTTCAACTTTGATGCATATCTTGGGCATTTTTTGGAATTTTTACTTCAAATTTTTTACATGGGGTTTTTGGGACCCCTCTTCATGAATTCTGGCACTGTTATGATGTTAATCAGTCCTGAAAGGTGATTTTGCAGTCACTGCGCGGAATCACCTTTTGAGACTGATTAATGTAAGGACAGTGGCAGTGTTCATGAGGTGGGTTCTCAAAAGCCTATGTTGCAAATTTGGTGGGGAAAAATAAAAAATGGCTGTTTTACGAGCGTGCATTATGCAGTTTCCACTCACACTTGTAACTTTGTGAATCTGTAATATTTTCACACCATATTTTCAAAATTGGCATTTTTCCACACCTCCTTATGAACAGTACAGCTGTCATTTTACATATCCTGACCGAAATGTGTTTTTGCACATCTGGTGCAGAATAGCGCCGTAGCTGTGCGAAATCAGTTTTCAGGACAATTTGAGGAAATGACGGTGACACTGTTCATGAGCAGAGGTCCTAAAATGTGTATGTTGAAAATTTGCTGCCGAATGTTCATAAAATGTCTGTTACACGCATGCATTGCGTAGTTTCCAAGCACCCTTGTAACTTGGCAAATTTGCAATATTTTCACGCCAGATTTTCAACACTGGCATTTTTTTCACACCTCCTTATGGACAGTACAGCTGTCATTTTTCACATCCTGCCCAAAATGTGTTTCCGCCAGCATGTGGCACACAATGGCGTGGTCGCCAGGCAAATCAACTTTGAACAGATTAACAAAATCACAGTGCCACTGTTCATGAGGGGATGTTCCAAAATGCCTATGTTGAAAATGTGGCTAACAAACTCCCAAAAATAATTGGTTTACGGACGTGTATTGTGCAGTTTCTATGCATGCTCATGACTTCACCAATTCTTCATATTTTCACTCCATATTTTTAATGTTGCCTTTTTTTATGCCACCTCATGAACAATACAGTTGTCATTTTCCACATCCTGCCAAAATGTGTTTTCATCCCCGTGTCACCAAATGGCATAGCCGCATTACAAAACCACCTTTTGGCTAACACTCTGATTGTGCCGCTTTTCATGAGGTGGTCTCACAAACAGCCCATGTTGAAAATTTGGACCGAAAATACCAACACACTCCTACGATGTTAGGGTTTCCAACTGTAGCACCCCACCCTGTACAGACTGACTGGCATCAGGGGTGTGACTTGGGATCATCTACTGTAATGCTCATGCTATTCCACCCCCACCACCACCCTGCAGCCAGTGACAGACATCATGGTGTGCCTCGCACTGTTTGGCCACAAAGTTCACCCCATTCTCCTATACTGCACCCACCTCAGCATATTTCCTTATGGAATGGGGTAAGTATAATGCCCAAAGACCCTAGTACACCACAACACTTGTCAGTGTCTACAGGGTAGGGTGAGGTACAATGGCATGAGTGTTACAGCTGATGACCCAAACGCACACCTCCATGCCTGTCACTGTCTACAGTGTGGGGGTGGGGTTGGCATCACTTCAATTCTTCACTGCCATTCCTATTATGCATCTCTAGCTCCAGCACTACTAATGTCAATGCCAGACAGACAACATTTGGCATTGACAAATGTTTGTTTAATGCTTACATCAGCTTAAGATATTTTATTTGGCTTGTTTAGTGATTGTGACTGTTTTGTTGTCACAGGACTGTTACTTTCTGAGAGCACTACTGATTTCAGAGTGGTCCTTTTTTTGTGGTTTACATGTCCATGTGTTTCCTAGCAAGGAGAAGAACTTTTGTACACATTGAACCTGTTGATAAGGGGGAGGGTAGGTCAGTAAGGAGAGAGTACCAATAGTGAATAAGAGATGTTCTGAAAAAGTGAATAAATGCTCATTCTGAGGAGAAGTCAAGGAAGGATCTGATAGGGAAAATTACCATATTTCATAGATGAAAGAATGGTCGGTCACTGAACTTGGACAGTAGATGTTTTTAAAGTGGTGCTGGACTGGATGGAAAACTGGCCATCAAAGGCACTGACTAAAATGTTTGTACACGTATAAAATGACATTGGCATTATGGGGGTATGTGAAATAATGTTCTGGTTGGAGACTATACAAGGCAAGCATGGTCAAGATTCTTCTGTAGTCAGAATGAAAGGGACTTAGAAGGGAAAGCATGCTGGCAGATTTATGGAAAGGTTAACTATGAGAAGTTCACTGTGACTTCATGAGAAGAGAGTGGGGGTATAATTGTTGATAATAATCAGATGAAAAGTTCATTCATGGTTATTAAAAAACAAATAAATAAATAAATATGCATAGGAATGATGCAGACCAGGTCAACATGGAGAACATGGAGAGATCTTTTGTGAAGTGTCAAGTGGGTCATCAGTGAGGAGGCTGCAGTCGCCAGCCAAACTACTTGCAAATGGAGAGACAGGTAAGAAAGTAAAAATATTTCAACAAGAATTGTAGAGTTTTATTTAGGTTTGTAATATATCATAGTAGGTTTGAGACTGGATTATGGGGTGTAATAATAAACTGGATGAAAGAGCGGAACAATTTCTAATGCAAATGGGTGGGGTATCCTGTTAAATTAGAGTGTTTGCACAGCATGCTTAATATCTACTTCTGGAGTGGGGGAGAGGGGTTCCTGATGGACCTATAATCCCTTCCAACCTGCAATACTGTACTATGTCAGTTACTATGGAACAATATTATGAAAGTCAAACAGGCATAGCAGAGCAATTATTTCTCAGTGGTGGGGCAGGTATTTAAAAGGGTTTGTTATACCAGCTGACTTACCTTAAATCATAGTCATTGTTACAGCTGCCTTATGCCTGATTTAAAATGTAATTATGTTGGTATTCATTAAATAGAAGTTCTTGTTTAATTATATGTTATTTCTTACGCTCTCAATAGTTTGTTGCAGTGTTCAGTTAATTGATCCAAGATTTAGGAACATGATTCACCATCTAGATTGACAGAATGAGTTCTAAGACATTCCCATTGGGCATCAATTACAGTTTCACAACATTAAAAATTAGTAAAGTGTATGATATCTGAGCCCCCAACCCCAATTACTGAATCTTTTCTGGAGGCTATCTACTTGTTATCTCCTGCATTCTTTACATTAGTACACTTTGTTACTACCTCTAGGAAATGACATTTAGAGTACTTGGATTGAGCATACCAGGGCTACTAGTGCTATGCTCCAAATGATCTGCAATAAACCGTGAGTTCTTTTCAGTAATCTTGGACTGCCTTCTTTATTTTCCTGACTGTATTCAGTTCCTGTGTATCCAGCTTACCTGAGGGCAGTTTTCAGGAGTGGTATATGGGATCCACAAAGGATGCTAAGGGAGATGCACTATCCAAATGTTTAACTGCAGTACACTGAGGAGTCCAAAGAAGATAAAACATGTTCCTGTACTTTGTCATACTCTGCTTTAACTGGATTAGATGCATAAGCTGTTTAAAAGGTGGCTTCTCTTCTGGTAATGCTTGTCAGGCTGCCTTGCACAAGGATTTGCATACCCATGACTCCTATCCCACTAAGAAATGTTAGTGAAACAAAAGGTTATAAACAACAGCTAGATTAAGATGGGAGAATTCAGGTAAGCATTCATAATAATATTCAAGATTCTGGAAATATGTTGATGGTAATAAGACTAAACCAGGCATAGATGTGGGAAAGGTTAACAGGGGGAGGAGGTTTTTTTAATTTTATCTGTTTGTGACTCTAAACAATGGACTAAAAGGGTTTTGTTTTGCATAAAGATGGGTCTGTGATAATCACCTCATCATGAACCAAAAGAAATGGTGTCTATATTGTTCAGCACCATGAACTGGCTCAGGTCTACCACCCCACTCTGACTTTATTCACCCCACAAGGTTCCTACCTAGACTCAGTTTCCTTGCACAAATATCTCCTTCTCCACCTGGACAAGCACCTTGACTACTTGGGTGCATATCTCCCAGGAGTAATCAAGTCATATGCCAAGCTAAGTGCCCTCTCTAGAGCAAAGGGATGCCTCCATCGAATCCTTAGAAATTAGACTGTGGAGCAATCATTCTTTCCCCTTATAGACTATATAGATGAAGTCTACTCAGATGCTACATCCACCTCCCTTGATAAAATCAACACCCTGTTCAATAAATGGCATAGTTTCATCCTGGCCTGCCCCTTGCTCTGACCATTAGCTAGATGAGTTAGATAGACTTAGAGTGGGGGGCTTGACACTTGGGACATGATGTTGGGGATTTCTACTGGGACTTGAACAGAGCCTTTCTTAATGTGGGGAGGGGGAACAACACTGACAGGGAGATTGTGCCAGATGTTGGGTAACCTGTAGCTGATGGAGGCTTGGCCAAGGTTGTGTTTGTACCATGGAGGCGGTGTCCTGCCATGGATGTGAACAGACCAGAAGGGTTTGCCATAGGAAAGAGAGGACAGACAGATATCCAGGCAGTTTGCTAGGCCAGTACATAGCACCTAGGATGGCAGTATGCATCATTTGTCTCACGGTAGAGGGGACCACTCTGGCTCATTGTCATATTGCATCGGTCGGAGCAAGGAGCAGGCCAGTGTGAAACTATGCTGTTTATTGAACAGGGTGTTGATTTTATCAAGGGAGGTGGATGCACCACCTGAGTAGACTTCATCCATGTAGTCTATAAGGGGAAAGAATGATTGCTCCACAGTCTCATTTCTAAGGATTCGATGGAGGCATCTCTTCACTCTAGAGAGGGCACTTAGCTTGGCATATGACTTGATTACTCCTGGAAGATATGCCCCCAAGTAGTCAAGGTGCTTGTCCAGGTAGAGAAGGTGATATTTGTGCAAGGAAACTGAGTCTAGGTAGGACCCTTGTGGAGTGAATAAAGTCATAGTGGGGGTGGTAGACCTGAGCCAGTTCATGGTTCTGAACAATATAGACACCATTTTCTATTGGCTCATGATGAGGGGATTATCACAGACTAGGTGGGTCAAATGGTCCTTATCTGCTGTCAGTCTATGTTTCTATGTTTCTAAGTAAACTGACATGAGTACAGAAAATTGTAGCAAATGGGTAAATACAACTGCAGAGTCATAAAATAAACAGTTTGAGAAATTCATCATAATTTTTTGTATTTTATATCTGGTTATGTTGCGACAACAGGATTGCATTTCCAGACCACCCCATGTTTTTCTAAATTACACAGTGCTTTGGTTTTAAGAATGTAGCATTCTTTTTTTATTTACTATAATTATTCTGACTATAAATAATTTTGTTTGATACAAATATTTTTTCCTGATGGAAAGTAAATTTAATAAATTAATAGTGGTTCAGACATTATTTTGTGCAGAAAACATTGGGGTTACTTTTCTGTGATTAGACTGATAAACCAAAGCACTGTGTAAGCAAAGGTGTTCTATGATCAGTGGGTATATATATAACATAACACTGCAGTCAGAGTGAAAGTAATGTGATTTAAAAGAAATCTAAACAAATGAGCAATGAGTACCTTAAATATAGAAGGAACAAAAATATTACAGACTTACATGGTTTGTTTATTTAGTTTTGTTGACCGAGTAAGTGCACTAGACAAATTCTGCCTATTTTCAGGCATGACCCGGGAGGGGATACAGATGAATGCCAACTGACCTTGAACCAGATTAAGCTGTTGGTAGTATTTTATTTTTTCAACAACAACGCCATCAATGTGAATGAGCTTGATGTTGAAAGAGGCTGATCATCATGCCTGAACTGGTTTCCTTTTCACAGATACCTTACCAACTGAGCTGTTCAGTTCTGATCATTGAGAGGATGATAGTGAGGGAAGAGGGTGGTTGGGTGCCAGTGGCTATGTCAGGTGGGTGGTGTGATTTGAATGGGATTGGGGTGGGGGGTAATTTTATTTATCAACACACTGTGTTTATAGGTGCTATTTCAAGGAGAAATATAAGACCCTGGTGATCCTGACTTGCTCTTAATAGGAAGGGAGACAGCTATGTTTGAAAATACAGTACCAGTAAACGTGTAACAGTTGTGGGAACAACTTGGGGGATGGAGAAGCTGCATGCTCCAAAAGTGGATGAGTGGGGGGAGTTCAGTAAACTTGTAATGATTGTCAGTTAGTAGTGTAGGAGGGGGTGGAAATACCTTAATGTGGTGCTCTGCAGCTTTTTTTATTTAATTCACAATTACTTTTTTGCAAGTAAATGCATGGATAAGTCAATCAGAACCCTCTACTGGCTGGTAAGTAACCCACAGATAGGTCAACCTCACATATAAGTCGAGTCCCAATTTTTAGTGCCCATTTGTGGCACTAAAACTCGACTTATACATGAGTATATATGGTATAGTATAATGCTACAGTAATTATACAGTTAAACTATACTGCCAGAAAGACATTTCAAAACGCAACTTTTTTACATTTTCTGATTTTTTGTTTGTATGGATGCAAACCAAGCAATGAAGATATGATTTTGTAATGAAAACAGGTTTTGAAAATGATCTGCACACATTATATAAAATACTCATTTCCATTTTTGGTAACCCCAAACATGTCCATGTAAGTGGCTCAATAGGTAGCATGCTTGTCTCTGGGGTCAGAAAAATCAGAGCATCTTTGGTTCTTGCCTCACACCAGGTATTTGGATTGATAACCACAACTGGCATTATTGTGCAGTGCAGTGCAGGAGTGGTGCTGCATTGCTGAAATGCCATCTGTCAGGCAAGATGTAAAACTGAGGTCCCTTCTGCACATCTCTGTTCACTGTCCAGGTGGAAGTTAAAGACCCCATGGCACATATTGAAGAATAGAGGAATCTTTATTAGAAAAAGAACTCACAACCATTACACATATTTATTACCTTTACTATATACAAAACTGTTTTGAAGAAGAAGAGAGGAGTTTCCTCACTGCCATAGCTACTTGTACAAACTCATATTTATTTGCACTGTATTTATACTGTTAATTTGTTTTTACCTATATAATGTAGTCTGCTATGTATGTCTCCCCCAGGATCACACTTTGAAATGATACTTGGTTCAGTTTGCCCTTCCCAGTCACCAGCTTCTAAATAAATAAAATAACCCCCAAATCTTCTTATACCGTGACAGGCTAGGTTCATTCAGTTTTTATTAAGGCAAGTCGAAGGTTATTACCACAGACAAATTCTAAACAGTACACTAAGAAAAAAAATCTGTATCACATACTAGCTATGCAGCTAGTTAACTACAAGCTCAAAACATATGCAAGGGCAGAGGCTGCACCTAGATCACATAAAAGAAATCATGTTTTGGACACTTCTAATAGCCCCTGTCATGACAGAAGATAAGCTATGCCTGCAAAAGCATCAAAAGATAATATTTCAAATACCCCCCCAAAAAAAAACACCAGTTCAAGACATAACTGCCACAGAATGTTTTGCACCTTGCACTGTTTTTAGACATCTGAAAACCAAGCCCCAGCAGAGCTACTTTCATATCACTGCATTTCCTTGTCTCTCAAACACAGCAGTGTTCTCAGAAAGAATGTGAAAATGTCATGCTGCTAACTTAATAACCAACAAATGTGAAAAGAGAATAAGAGATGCCCTTTGCAGGGGTAAAACAAATCTCAAAAAGTTCATGCAATCTGAAGTTAAAAAAATGATTTAATAAAGGCCAGCTTTCTAAGTCTAGTGTTTAAAGCTTTAGCTACATAATTGGCCATATAATTGACATTATAGGGCTCAGCCTCGAAACAGCCGAGTATGATTTGCAAACTGCAGCCAGTATACCGACAGTTCAACTGCCCCCCCAACCCTCATCAGAGTCTGTGGATGGATAGTGAGCTGGTAGCAAATGTGAAATGTAGCAGAAACAGATACTGTGGAAGCTTGCTCCTGCTTGAAGAGCACCCCACCCCCCCCCACCCCCACCACCCCATCCACCTGGACAGGAGGATCACAGTATAAATGAGATGGATTACAAGAATGAAACAAAGTATCCTGCTTTTCATCTAGCCACTATCAATGAATGAACCTTTGTATCTATTAATTGTTGTTAAGACCAAAACTGTTGTACTAAGAGTGAGGGGCAGGGCTGGATTAGTCATCTGCCTTCCATGACCAAGGCGTTCCCACTTTGGGCTTATTGTAGGAAGCTTCTGGCAGTGAAGTAGGGACACACCTTGTAGAAGATGGGTCATTAAAGGGTGCACACTGAGAGGGTTGTAGCATGGTCCTTGAGCTGTGGGTCTGAATTGTGTGAGTAGCTGTAGAAAGTGTGTGTAGCTAGCAACAGTAGTGTTGGCTGAAAATGCCTATTTATCTAGTAGTTCCTTCTTCTAAGAAAAATAGAATTATTCAATGTATGCATTCCTTATTCCCCTTTCTCTTTTGTATGGCCTGAAGTGGTCAATCAGGGCAAATTAGTTATATGACTCAGAATTACACCTGTTATATTTTGCTGTTTGGGTGCGTATTAGTCATATCAGCTGTATGCAAGTGTACATTTCTTGGTATTTGCATATTGAACTATGAAACAGAAGTAGTCCAAATGCAAATATTAGGAAATGATCATTTTCAAAACTCTTTTAAAATATATAATGAACATACATAAACTATGTATTTCATTTATTGCGTATTAGTAGTATTTATTGTACATTAGTGTGATTCTTCTAGTACAATATATTAGATTTTTTATTACGTTCAACCCAGGGTTACCTGTTGGTTGCACTAAATATGTCCACTACTAATTGAATAAATGTCTCCATGAAAAAAGGTATCTTGTTTTGCCTTATATGAACAGCAGTCTTTACTGTCCATTTTATGCAACCAATAAGTTGAAGTTTGAACTACTACAGTATGTTATACAATATTCTCACCCATTGTCACTGACTTGTGGATACTGACCCTCACAATATGGGTCACATAATCAAACATGGAGATGTAAGCTCTGAACACTAAAAACTAGTGCCTTTACTTATGCAAGTTTAACTGCCTTTTCTATATGGGATGATTGTGTAACAGAGTAATTCTCAAGGGTTAAATGAGGAACATCTCTTGCAGTTTGGGTCAGTTAAGATGTAATAGTCATGATTTTCCTGTTAAATGCTGTAGACAAACTGTGATATAGTCAAAACCTTAAATGTATGGTTCCATTGAGAGAAACATATAGACTGTCCATAAAAAGAAAGAAAAACAAAATACAGTTTACCACATCAATTTTTATTCAGGTACAGTTCAGTATGGATTGTTTGAAGGCATGACTTTCATTGTCCCGGATTCCCCTTCTCCTCACAAAAAGACAGAGACCATTGTTTATTGTTGTGCTCAGACTGCCAATTGATTTATTTATATTCATATTTCCATATTCCATTTCTTTATTATCATATTTTCAAAATTTCATTTATTTCCATCCATATATCAATCTCTGATTATCTCTCCCAGGTGAAAACCTGGGTGCCTTCTTCTTTCCTTTTCCATTAGGTAACGGTGAAAACCGAGACCGCTTTCTCCTTCATCTTCTTCCTCTTCTTGTGATACTCCTTTTCTTCCCCTCCCTCCCCCTTTCCCCTTTTTCTCCTGCCATCCACCTTTGGCAATCCATAACCATATTATCACCTGCCATCCACCTTTGGCAGTCCAAACTGTCTGACCGGACGATCTGTCATCCACCTTGAGAGACCCACCATACAGTCCCATCTTGACTGTCTTCTTCTCTTGCTTTGCCTAGTAGGTGGGTGGAGGATCAGAACTCCAGCAAAAGTGGATGAGGCCCCTTGTGCTGTCCCTTATATACCTCCCTTCGCCCATCCCTTCCTGTTACCTGCCCATTGTTCTGTCCCTTAGCCCTCCCTTCCTTCCTCCCTTTCTGAGCACAACCATTTTATGTAGGCACAACCATTCTATGTAGGAGGGAAGAGGTGCACCAGGACAACCTGGTCTACCCCTTAAAGGGCAACTCCATTGTCCCGGATTCCCCCTTTCTCCTCAAAAAGACAGAGAGACCATTGTTTGTTGTTGTACTCAGATTGGCAATTAATTTATTTATATTCATATTAACATATTCCATTTCTTTATTATCATATTTTCAAAATTTCATTTATTTCTATCCATATATCAATCTCTGATTATCAGTACCCCAGGTGAAAACCTGGGTGTCTTCTTCTTCTCCTTTTCTGTTAGGTAACGGTGAAAACCGAGACTGCTTTCTCCTTCATCTTCTTCCCTCTTCTTGTGTTATTCCTTTTCTTCCCCTCCCTCCTCCCCCCTTTTCCCCACTCAGCCAGTCTCCAGCTTGCGCTTGCATGGCTAGCTTCCCCCATACTTAGGGTACCATTCTCCTCACCTCAGGGAAGATCCTTTTATCCTTTCTCTTTCCTCTTTTTTTTTTATTTCCAGTTTTTGCATGTTTCCTCCATTCTTCTATAAAGCCCATTGTTTCTGTATTGAACATGTCTATGGCTAGGTCGGACAGGTGCACACCATCTGACCTGTAGAAGTCTTCCATCCATTATTCTACCCCCCTCAGTATCACCTGTCCTCCCTTCTGCCTTACCAATGTCCCAACCCTCCTATTCATCTTTCTCCTGGCCCTCTCCACTGTTCTGTGGCTGTGCTCCTGCCTCCAAACCCTCCTTGGTATCATATCTGACCAGGTGAGGCACACCTAAGGCCACCACTGTCATATTGCCCCTAGATCCCTTTTTATTTGTAGGTATGTGTTCACCATGGCTCTAGGCTTGCAAGGTCGTTACCCCCAGATGTATAATACTTAGATCAGGACTGGGCCGTCCCTTGGAGTTCTTCAAGGTGGAAGCAGCTGTGCCCATTTCCAAACCCTGTATGCCATGCCAGATCAACTCTACACTGTTTCACATCTTGGTACAGCTGCTTTCCCCAGCCTTCTTTCTCTGCTCTTTCCCAGCCCAATAAATATAGGAATGGCCACAGATCCAGACTTCGTGATCCTTCCTCTACCTATGGGATTCAAGCAAAATTAATTATTTTTACATGCTCTTAGTGTCATCCCCGTATGCTCCTCCATTTTGTCCTCCCAGCCCTTTAACAGTTCTTGCCCCTCCAGCTCTGCAGTTCATGCCAGGAGCACCACCTTCAAGTTTGTTTTATTTTTGTTTTTTTTTTACTTCAGTGCTCTAATGTATCACTTATAACTGGCCGATCACCAGCGTCCCTTTTCTAATATCCCATTCACCACCTCTCCCACTGCTGCCCATTGTGAGGCAGCCCTAATCCGCAAGGAATGGGATGAATAATTAGCCGGGTCTTCCCCCATGAATTGCATGCCCTTTTTGAGTAATGCTGTGACTTGGTAGCTGGTGACCCTTCTTCCATCACCATGTTCAAATAATTTCCCAGTCCTGTTCCCATGCTCTGCGGCAAAAGCCCACAGAGCCTGTACCGGGCATATAGCACCCTCTGCTTGCCCTTTCAGCATCACTATGCAACCTTGCCCTTTTTGATCCATTTTTGACCTCCTAATCTTGATCCGTATCTCAGTCACCCCCCAGCTTATATCTTCCCATTCTAAACCCCCTTTCTTGTCTTCTCTCCCATGGTCTACCACCTCACTCACTCTCATGGCCCCTGCGAACATAACCACATAAATTGTGTGAAATAGCTGGGCCTCGGCCTTTGATTCAGATATTGCTCGAGCACGCTTTTCAGCTTTATTAGCCACTGCCCCTTTATAGGTCTTCTATTATCCGCTAGGCCCTGTTTCAACCTGCTCCATCCTTGCATCATTCTTCTGATATGTAATGATTTTGTCAGGTCCTTCCATCCTTTTAGACTGCAGATAATGCTAATCCCTGCCAATAAACTCCCATTGTGGTATGGGCTGTGCCTTTCTGCCACTGCTCCACAGTGAAGATTCCCAACTGTTCCTCAGTGAGTGGCCTACTTACCTCCATCTGGTGCTCTGCCCTGAATGTTTGAAACACTCGTAAGTTCCCATCGTAGGCCCTCAGAGTCCGAGGCGTCTATGAGCTGCGAAACAACAGTTCTGTTTTTCTGCCAACATCCCAGATGTTCGTTGGTAGGGTTTTTTTGTTCTTCCGCTGCCAGTGCCAGCCTCCGAAAATGTTCCAGCTGCAGACGGGAAAGGCTGTCAGCCAGGGTATTGTGTACCCCTTCTATGTGTTGTGCTCTGAATGACATGTTCAGCTGCAAAGCCCTTAAAACTAAAAGTCGTAATACCTGCATGACTGTGTCTGACCTGGCTCCCCTGTTGTTCAGAACATCCACCACTGTTCTGTTGTCACACCACAATGTCACTTTCTGATCCCTTAATTCCTCCCCCCAGACCAAGGTACACGCCCATATGGGCATGATCTCTAGTAATGTTATATGTCTCACTTTCCCATCCCTCACCTAACTGGAAGGCCAGGGTTCTGCTAACCATCTACCCCTCAGGTAACCCCCCATTCCTAGCCCCCCCCGTGGCATCTGTGTAGAGGTCAAGGTCTGTGTTGTATAGCCACTCCTCTTGCCAGAAAGAGCACCCGTTGTATTCCTTAAGGAGTTCTTCCCAGATTTTAAAATCCTCCCTAATGCCTTGTGTCAGGTCCACCCAGTGATAGGATCTGGTTACTCCTGCTGTAGCCCTAGCTAACCTCTTTGTGAATGCCCTTCCTGGTCCGATGGCCCTGCATGCGAAGTTCAGGTGCCCTAGTACCTGCTGCACCAGCTTTAGTTGTACCTGTCTCCTGCTGGTGTGTACTTGGATTAGCTCCTGTAATTTACAAACTTTTTTGTCCGGTAGTCTAAATACTTCATTCGGGGCATCTATCTCAATCCACAGAAACTCCATAACCCTGCTGGGCCCCTCTGTTTTTTCTGGTGCCAGTGGGACCCCTAGCTCTCAGCGCAATTCCTGAAACTTACCCAGCATCCTCTGTGTCTCTCTTTTTCCCCTACCAATGAAAAGAAAATCATCCAGATAATGGATGACCATCTTATAACCAATTTGTTCCTGGAATATCCACTGCAAGCAGGTGCTGAATGCCTCAAATGTAGCACATGCTATGGAACAGCCCATTGGCATTACTTTGTCAAAATAATACTGTTCCCCACTTTTAAAACCCAATAGATCCCAGTCTTCTCTCCTAACCGGAAGCAGTCTGAAAGCAGACTCAATGTCCATTTTTGCCATCCATGCATCCTCTGTGACCCGGATTATCCAGACTGTGTCCTCTAGTGTCACATATGTCACCTTACTATGCTCCTCACTGATGAAATCATTCACCGACTCCCCTTCCGGATAGGACAGGTGGGTGATCAACCTGTACTCCCCCTCTTGTTTCTTGGGTACCAAACCCAATGGTGAAATCCGCATGTTCAGCAATGGGGGGGGGGCGTCGAATGAGCCCTCTACCCTACCTGCTGCCTTTTCTTTCTCTATCTTCTGTCTTAGCATCTCTTTCTTTCCTTTAACTGACCCCAGGTTGCTCGCTCCCTCGCTTGCCTAGGTCCCCTACACTGCAGTGAAAACCCCTGTGTTAAAACCCTTATAATCATATCCCACATGCTCGCAGGTTCGATATCTGTCCAGGCAAACTGTCCATGCCTTCGTTGATGGGGTCCTGGCCATCCCAAACTGTTCCTGTCATGCCGCCTACCACCTCCCTGGCCAGTCCCTCCTGCTTTGCCCGATCTTTCTTCTCAGTGGCTCTGACCCTCTCTATTCACCTTCCCCACCCCGCCTCCCCTGTTCCATGTTTGCCCTTAAACCCCTGGCCATCTCGAAAACTGTTGACCTGATCCTTGACTCCCATGCCTTGTCCCTGGGCCCATGTCGCTCTACATTTGTTTGCTGGGTGCCTCCCCTGCATTTTGAACAAGCATGCCAGAGACGACATTGAGGCCATGAGCAAAAGGCCCTGTTGTAAGCTCCAGCAGCATCTCTGGGTGGAACCCCTTGCCCCACTCACCTTCAGGTGTGGACTGATCTGTTTCATAATCTGTCCACAAATCTATCTGTTTTACGCCCCATCTCACGGCCCCTAAATGTTGCCATTCTCAGCCAAAAATTCATCATAGTATAACCACCCCACCCTGCCCTTTGCTTTTGCTCTCCATATTATCAAAGAATAAGTGATGAGTGGGATGCCTAGCTCTGGCCTTTTTTCCATGATGATGGCTGAGAAAGTGGCAAAGGCTAAGAACCACCAATCCCAAGTCTTCCCTTTTGTGAACTTGTCATCCTCTTTTTTCCCTAAAAGCACTATAGTCGCTGCCATCTCACTCTTACCTATGTCTTCAGCTTCCTCGTACTTGGCTGCTGCCTCCTGGCTAACCAAAGCGAATATATCCACGTATTCCCCTTTCCATATCTTTTCCTTTGAGGCCAGTGGCACATGCTCGCCTATCCTCATCCCAGGTGCACCTATCTCCCTTGTACCTTTTCCTTCTCTCTCCGCTCCCCTTTCATTCTTTTCCGGCACCTCTTTCTCCTTCCTAATCTGTGCCAGAGCTGATTCCATCTGCCCTAGACCTGCTGTCCCAGGCGCTGCTACAATTTGCTCCATATATTCTTTTATACTGTCACCCACTGCACCAGATGTGTTACCTGTAACCTGTCCGGGCTGTGCTGCCTGGAATCTTCCAAGGGTCCCTTGTTTCTCCCTGCAGTTGAGGAGGAGGGTGAGCTACTAGGGTTTGCAGAGGGAACTCCATGTTCTGGGAATTGTGTCCAGGTTCAGCCAGGAGATCACACCTTGATCGTGGGTACCAGTGTCACCAGGTCCATTGGCTGCAGGGGTACTGGATCAACCACCTTGGCGGGCCCCACTACACTGGTGGTACCCTAGCAGGACTACATGGCCCTTCAGCTGGTCATTTCTGCCACCTTTTTCCGGCCCGCTTTTCTCTTCTCCCGGTCTCCTGGTTCCTCCTCCATCAGTTCCCACATTCTGTTGGCCTTTTCTGCCAGTTCAATCATAGACCTGTAAGCCTCTTCCTTTGATGGTCTGCTCTTCTTTGGTACCATGTCCTTTTTCCTTGCTCTGAAGACAACTACAGGAAAAGAAAAACAGGGTTAACTGTATATATGTACCGTCCCTCTGTCCCTCACACCACACGCCCACATAAACCAACTGGGCCACCAATAAAGGCCCCCATCCTGCTTGTCAGGTTGCCAGGTCCCTGGCTGCTCCTGCCGTGCCTGCTGAGAGACCACACTACAGGGCCCCTCCCCCTTTTGTCTCTTCGTCAGCCCCTTAGGCCTTCTGGCATGTGCTCCCTCTAATGCCTTCTCTTTTTAACCCCCTTGCTGGTCCCTGTCTCTACCCCCATCATTCCCCTTTGCATCTATTCCAGCCTCCCCTTTTACAATTATTTATTTATTTATGTATTTGTTTTTGTTAACCAGGTAAGCACACTAGACAACAAGTGCCTATTTTCAGGTGCGAACCGAACTCCACATTTTTTTTTTGGCCTCGCACCTCTAGCAGCATCCTGCTGCTGTCCCTTGGAAATGCTACACCGTGTTGGCCTCCCCTGAAGCTTCCTCCCTGTGAAACGCTGTAATTATTTTTTTTTTTTGGCCTCCCCGCCTGCCTGGACTGACCAAGGCGCTCCGCAGTCAGCATCTCCACCATAGAAAGTGGTCGCGCCCCGTGGTCTGAAAATTGGTCACCTACCCCCTTAGTCATGCCTCTGCCATCCTCTGTTCTCTCACAGCACCCGATCCCAAAAAGGGAGGAAGGGCCAAAAACACAGCAAACAGCCCCACCAAAAAGTGAGGGCACTGCTTGCAATTCGACCACCTCGCGACATGTGACATCACTCGTGAGGTCCTGGGTTGCACTGTCTCTCCTTCTGCCCCAGGCCTCTCCCAGGCCCCTTGCTCTCTCCCCAGTATGCCTCAAAAGGCCACCAATGCCGTGAAAACAGCCTGAGTACCCAGAAACAGATTAATCAAGCCTCAGCTGCATGTGATGTCACGCCACGTGGTCCCATGTTGCATTCACTCTCTTGTTTCCAGGCCTTTTCCCAGGCCTACTATCCATACTTAAGTAGAAGAAAACAGGCCTCACACAACCCCAAGCCCCCCAAAGGTTATCCTTCAGGATCAAACCCTGGACCTTTAGCATGATGACCGGCCTACTATGCCACTAGCTCTAGCTAGCACCAAGCCCAGGAAAGTGCCTGTCCATAAACCCCACATGGCATGTGACGTCACACCACGTGGTCCATGCATCAGTGCCTCTTCCAGGCCTTACTATTCATCCCCAGACCACCAACACGGCCACAACACAGCTACCAGAACCAGGAAAAAAGGGGTTTTTACAACCCCCCACGTGGCGTGTGAAGTCATGCCATGTGGTCCCGGATCGTGCTCACTCCCCCCAGCTTCAAGACCTCTTCCAGGCCTTCTATTCTTAATGGGCAACAAAAACAGCCACACAGAGCCACAATATCCCGAAAAACCAAGGCAAGTGCTTTCCAGCAACCCCCCATATGGCGTGTGACATCATGCCACGCAGTCCATGCCCCAGGGCCTCTTCCAAGCCTATCAACTCAGCTTCTAGGCAACCAACAAGACCACAAAACAGCCACCAGAGCACCAGAAACAGGAAAAGGAGTTTTTACAACCTCACGCGTGTGTGACGTCACACCACGTGGTCCCGTGATCGTGCTCGCCCTCCAGCTTCAAGGCCTCTTCCAGGCCTACTGTTCTTACCAGGCAGCCACCAAAGGGGGTTAAAACTGCCACAGAAAACTGAGAAGTCAAGGAAAAGCTTTTCTACCCCTCCCAATGTGGCGTGTGGCATCACACCATGCGGTCCCTGCTCATGCTCTATCTCCCCGTCTCGGGGCTCTTCCAGGCCTAACAACACTTGCTAGCAAGCAAAACCAGGCCACAAAAACCCACAAAGCATCAAAAACAAGCAAAGGCTTCTATTAACAGTTCTCTATGCGCCAAGGTTCCACATGGTCTCATGGTCGCCTTCACCCACACTCTGACTCCCATCGCTACTCAGGGCACCCATATTTGCTCAGTTATGTACTGTAACATGTTTAATAAACCTTGAGGGAAGCTCGAGAGGTTTATGTAGTCATCAAAGACCGAGGGTGTGAAAAAAATATTCATAGGCACACACTTACCTATCTTTTATTTTTTATAATTACTGGTGCAGAGTCTAACCTGGCGTTTTTCTTACAGGAAAAAAAATCCTGTTTTTTTTTTTTCAGAATTTGTTTTATTTTGAAAGTCATGTACCACAATAGGCATCATTAAACTGATTTAACATAGTTTTTAGATGTTAAAAACTAAGAAGAACAGTACTTTTTTTTTTCTTTAAATACAGAATTGTTTAAATACCAGGAGTCCGTGAGAATTCTGGTGGAGTACTTTGTAGAAGCCCACTGGTGATCACAGTTAAACAGTGAGGAACGAGTTACTTAACATTTAAGAAAGGACTTTAGTAAGGTAGAAATTTTAAACTTTGAGGTACTTGTTTCAGATGTTGCTGTTTGCAGTGCGCTGAGCAGGAAGTGTTGGTGTGGCAATGAAGATCTTCCGGTTGCCGTGGTAACCTACAGTAGAGAAGAAAAAACTGCAACAGAGTGTGTTGAAATTGGAGCTGTTGCACAGTGTTTTTGTGTCCTGCAAAGGACAGAAAATTGAGGGATTCTGAAGTGTTTCTTGCAGGTAACTTGTGCTGTCGGTACAGTTGTACTGAAGGTGGCAGTGGTAAGCAGAAGCGCTTTGCTGGGCGAAAATGTCTGAGTTAATGTGTGAGCTGCTTTGAGCACAGAGTACCGCTCAAGAAATCTAACAGTGACTGCAACTTTGTGAAACGCCGTAATAACTCTATTTCGAGTTATTACGGCATTTGTACTGTGTCTGAATTCAGGTTATTAAACAGGGTCATCAGTAATTATATATAGGATAGAGAGAAGTATGTACGAGAATTTAACACATTACCGAAGTTGTTGATTGTAACCCTTAGGCTTCGCCTCGGTTTATGAATGCCATCCAACAACGAGGGTGTGTGCTAAATTCAAGTTTAACACACTTTTCCCTGTATTTTATTTTATATAATTGAAGGGCTCCGTCTGAAAAGTCCGAGGTCGCTTTTTGTTTTTTTGAATTGTGTTGCGGTTTTCCTGCTCTAGTCTTTCGGTTTCATTCGGTGTTTAGAATCGGCTTTTTTTTTTTTTTAACTTCTAGGCTATGCAAGGCTGCTGAAGGCTATTTGGTATAGAGGCAACCCCTGAGAAGTGTGTATTTTAGTCAGTGCCGCTTGAGGTAACAAGGACAATTTGAACATCACGCTATGTTTAGTCTCGAGCGCTTTGTTGTTCAAAGGGAGCGCGTGAATGCCGGTAACACCTACTCAGGTGTTACGTCATTTAACACATGGTTTTGGCAATGGGAGAAAACGGAGACCATTAATTATATATAGAATAATGCATGGAAGGTGTGCATAATAAGAATTATATACACACATAGAGGTGTGGGGTGTTACATAAACAATAAGAGAGAACCTCAAAGGGTTTATAAAAGCATCACACACCGAGGATGTGTATAAAATCTGAGCTGTGTTCACTTCCCATGTTTTATCCTCATATAATTACTGGGATCTGCTTGTTTGCTCTGAAGACTTGATCATGTGCAATAGTGTCTGGTTTGGTCACTACATGGTTCTGTTGTGCACCTTGTAATGTTATGGTAACTCTTTTGTCTCTCTCACCATGTGTTTTAAATTTTTTGCTGGCTTTTCATTTATTTTATATGGTCAGTTGTGGCAGCCAGAGTAGTTTTGGTCAGTTCTGCCAGCCAGAGTGACTGGGCAGCAGAAGGCAGAGCCCTGCAGTAGCACTGAGTGGTTGGGATGAGGCGTGGTTTCAGAGCAGCAAGCAACTTCATTTTATATCAGGACCTGGTCTTTACTTTTACCAAATGCATCTCACAAAACACTGTGGCTGATGGAGATGATCTGTTCTTGAGCAGGTGAGACTTTGAGAGCAGAACAGATGTGCTTTTCGTTGATTAAGAACAGTCACTGATTTGAAGTGCATGGGGTGAATGGTAGCGTGTAGCTTTTCATAGGGAAACTTGGCACGTGTTCACCATTATAACCAGCTGGGAGAAAAGGCTGTTGAGGGGGGTCCGATAAAGGAGGGACTCTGTCTCCACCCCCCTGAGGAGCTGAAGGAATGCAGAAAAAAGGTCGACTGGTAAAGTGCAGACCAGGGGAAAAAGGAATCCCCATGGAAACACCTAACAGGGGAAATGGAAGATAGGGAAGGGTGGAAGGTAGTCTCATAAATGCCAGGAGCTTGGGCAATAAAATGCCTGAGCTCCAGGCGATGCTAATTGAGGGAGCAGTGGATGTGCAGCGGTCACTGAGACCTGGGCCACCACAGGACATGACTGGGACCTGAACCTGGAGGGTTACACATGTTCAGGAAGGACAGGGGGAGGGAAGGGAGGAGGGGTAGCAATAATAGTCAAAAACTGCATTGGCATAGGGGAGTAGAGGAGGTGGAGGGAACTGTGGAGGCGATTTGGGTCACCTTGATAACAAGGGGGCAAGAAAGCAAAATAGGAGTGGTGTATAGACCCCTGCGCTGGCGGAGGAGCTGGAGGAGAGTCTGGTGGCAGATGTTGGGAGACACTGCAGATTGGGCATGGGAAGGGTGGTGGTGTTGGGGGACTTAAACATGCCAGGAACAGATTGGGCGACTATGACATCCTCGGTGGCCAGGTAACAGAGGTTGTTGGATGTCTTTCAAGACGCATTCCTTACTCAGTAGGTGGGGGAACCGACCAGGGAGGCGCGGGTACTGGATGTGGTCCTGGTAGACAGTGACCAGACTGGGGGTCTGGAAGTAAGGGACCCATTGACAGGGAGTGACCATACCACGGTCTGGTTCTGCCTGGACCTAGCAGGGGTAGAAGACTGCACAAAGATGGAGGTATCTGATTTCAGGGGGGCGGATTTTAAGGAAATGGGAAGGATCCTTAAGGAGCATTTGGATGTGATTGGGTCAGACATGGACGCTGACAGTAGGTGGGAAATAATCAGGAGAGGAGTGCAGGATGCTACCAGCACCTGTGCCAGAGTAAGACGAAAATGTGGTAGGGCCCGAAAACCCTGCTGGTGGACCAGGGAGGTCCAGGAGGTGATGTGGGGAAAGAAGGCAGCCTATAGACAATTCAAGTGCTCAAGGAGTGAAAGGGATCAAGGGGAGTACGAACTGAGGGCTAGAAGGGCCACTAGGGTGGTGAGAGTGGCTAAGGCAAGGAAGAAGCAGGCTAGGGAAATTAGGAGGGGGAACAAGGGGTTCTTTAGATACATTTGGGGAAAACAAAGGATGAAGGGGCAGATTAGCAGGATTAAACAGGGAGAGATGGGCACAAGATCTGGGGAGTAGGCTGAGGTACTAAATGAGTACTTCACCTCAGTTTTCACCAGGGAAAATGGGGTGCTTCACTACACATGGAGGAGACGGTTAATTGAGAGGGGGACCCCACCATCGGTGGGTCTGGGGAGAGGGTTGGGGCATCATCAAGGGAGGTTACAGGGAACTACCGACTCTGTCACCCTGACATCGGTGGTGAGCAAGGTGATGGTGGTGGACATTGTCAAGGAGAGGCTGGGGGGACCTGGATAAGTCAGGGTGCCCAGACGATAGACAGCATGGATTCATCCCAGGGAACCCAGGTCAGACAAACCTTGTGGAGTTCTATGACTGGGTGATGAGTGCCTTGGACCTGCAGACCAGTGGATGTTCTCTTTCTAGACTTCAGCAAGGCATTTGACTCTGTTCCTCATGAGGGCCTGTTGGATAAGCTGGGAGAAATAGGGGTGGGGAACCAGATGATCAGATGGATAGACAATTGGCTCCAGGACCGGACCCAGAGGGTCGTAGTTGGCGGGATAGTCTCATCCCCAAGGAGGGTCATTAGTGGGGTCCCAGAAGGATCAGTCCTGGCCCCTCCTGTTCAACTCCCCATGTCTCTGACATAAGGACAGGTATCAGGAGGAGATGAGTCTCTTTGGGGACCCAAAACTGGGGGTGGTGGATGGGGAGGGGGAGGGTGGCCTTACAGAGGGACCTGGAGGCTCTGGAAAGATGGTCTAGAAAGTGGAAGCTGAGGTTCAATGCAGGGAAATGCAAGGTACTGCACCTGGGGGCCAGAAACCTGGGCCAAGTGTACACCCTGGGAGGAATGCTAAGGCATCGATGGCTGAGAGGGACCTGGGGTGGGGTGGATGTCAAGATGAACAACCTCGGAGACTTGTAGGAGGGCAGCAGCCAAGGTCAACAGGATGCTGGGATGCATCGCTAGGGGGATCACCTCCAGAAGGAGGGAAGTGATACTCGCTCTGTATAACTGTTTGGTGAGGCCACACCTCAAGTACTGCATGCAGTTTTGGAGGCCACACTTAAAGAGGGACATTAAACTCCTTGAGAGGGTCCAGAGGAGGGCAACCAAAATGATTTGGGGCTTGGGGACAAGACCTATGGGGAGAGGCTAGAAGAGCTAAATATGTACACATTGGAAGAGAGAAGGGACCGGGGGACATGATAGAGGCCAAATTTATAGTCTGGATTCTACATATGCTACTTCACCTCATCCCTTCCAGTTGTGCCTGTTTAGCTACAAAGAAGTCGAAGACATAATTCTTAGCCTTGACACCAAGAAAAGTGTAGGGACGATGGCCTTGAATCATTTTTCTTATGGGTTAGCCTATGCCCTGCTCACAGACCCCATCCTTCACATCTTCAACCTCTCTATTACCACAGTCACTGTTCCATCCTGCTGGAAATCTGGCCATGTTCTTCCTCTCTTCAAATCATGAGATCCTTGTGACTTAAACAACTACCGCCCCATTCTATCTTGCCTGTTCTCTCCAAAGTGCTGGAAAAACTTATATACAACCAACTAAAAAATCACCTTGAAGCACACTCACCCCTAAACTCGGCCTAATCTGGCTTCAGGTCAAAGCACAGTACCATCTCAGCCTTGGCTAAAGTCTCTAATGACTGGATCCTTGCTATGGACACCAAGAAGGTTACTGGTACAGTCTTTCTAGACCTCAGTAAGGCCTTCACACTGTAGACCATCACCTCTTAATCACCTGTCTTGCCTACATAGGTGCCACTCACATTACCTTACAGTGGTTTAACAGTTATCTCACAGGAAGGATACAAAAAGTCAAAGCTGATGGCCTACTATCTGCCCCCCTTCCAATTGCTAGAGGAGTCCCTCAAGGCTCCATCCTAGGACCAATCCTTTTTCCCCCCTGTACATCAACAACCTTGACTCCCACATAAAGAACTCTAGCATACATTTCTTTGCGGATGATATGGTTTTGTACGCATCAGGCTCTTGCCTTAACTGAAGTCAGGAAGCACTCCAAGCTGACTTTATCCAGTTAGAAAGCAACCTTATCAATGCCAAGCTTCTTTAAATGACAAAAAACAAGACAATGATTTTCTAGAGACTTGCCTTGCCTGGTGCCCTACCTACCCCACCTAAAAACTTCATAGTTACCTCCCTAGGTGAACCCTTGGAAGTCGTACCTAAATTTAAATATCTAGGTATGTGGATAGACAACAAGCTTTCCTTCAATGACCACATCGAGGATCTATCAAAGAGGTTTAAAGCACACTTGAGATTCTTCTTTAGAAATAGGACCCTTTTTTCTCTTGCGAC
This sequence comes from Neoceratodus forsteri, assembly GCA_016271365.2. NCBI lineage: Eukaryota > Metazoa > Chordata > Ceratodontiformes > Ceratodontidae > Neoceratodus > Neoceratodus forsteri. The sequence goes on from CM028130.1 coordinate 98,939,551, forward strand.
CCGCAAAAGACTTGTCCAAGCAACATTCCTTCCCTTGCTTGACTACGGAGACATTACCTTTATCTCCTCCCAAACCTTGATCCTATCTAAACTGGATGTACTCTATCACCATGCTCTTCGCTTCATTACTAACTCTGTGTACAGGACCCACCACTGTGATCTTTATGTAGCAGTTGGGTGGACCTCTCTTGCCACCAGACGCCTCCTGCACTCTGGCATTTGGACCCTCAAATTACTACTCCACAAACTGCCTGTCTATTTAACGTCTTTCATACACATCTCGCATAGCACCTACTCCCTAAGGAAATCTGACCTTATCCTACTAGATGTTCCCAGGACATGTACCACAGCTGGCCAAAGAGCTGTCTCCTACGCCCTCCCAAACATTTGGAACCAACTACAAGGTATGCTGAAGTTAACCAGCATCGTATCAATTAACTAAAAGACATATGTAGGTGCTACTAGGCCTCCAAAGCCAAGTTAACTTCCTAGGTACCAACTGGCCCTCTACTTATTAAGCTGAAATGTGTTGCATAATTTAGGGCAAGGTCAAAGCTGGAATGTACTGCATATATAGCATAAGGACTTCTATTGTGTATACCTCTTGTATTATATATTTTTCTTTGTTGTTCTACATTTTATATCTCCTGTCTATGTAATTGCGAACTGTATGTGTATGTGTCTCAGGACCTCCTTGTGAATGAGCTTGCTCAACGGAGTCTTTCCTGCAATAAACTTGAACTTGAACTTATAGTGGGCCCTAATATGACCTATGAATATCTAAGCAAATTACTCCTTTTTCTGCAGTTTTTTCTGTCTTGGTTAATATATCAACTTCCATATTTTCATTACAATGTGGTAGCCTATAACAAACTCCCCCAGATCAAACTTCCTTTAAATAAAGCTCTAATTTAAATCCAAATTGATTCTTTGCATCCATCCTATTTCTTTATGTTGTTTGTCATTTCCAACTTCATTTGTTTGCTCATGTGCATTACTCCTCCTCAGCTGTTTTTATCTACTCTGTCTCTATGATAAAAGTTTCTGTAACCTTCTAGTTCCTTTCCCCAGATATTTTTTTTTTTACAATTCCACCAAGTTTCTATAGTTACTGTTGCACCTATTTTGCTTATTTTTAATAATAGCCTCTAGTTCTAACATTTTACTGTTTCGGCTACATGTGTTTGTTGGAATGCATTTCCAGTTTCCTTTATTTTTTTCCCCATGCTCTAGTAATATTTATCACTTTTGAACCAGTATTGTACAGTGTTTTTTTATACCATCCTGCATACAAATCACTACTGTATCCCCCAATCACCCTGTCTCAGTCAGTTTAATGTTCTGTTTATTGTATCCTTTTTTATTTTATTTATTTATTTATTTTTGTTAACCAGGTAAGCGCATCAGACAAGTGCCTATTTTCATGTGCAACCGGGAGATTACAGAATACAGGAGAAACATAGTACATTGTCAGGTAACATACGAGTCCACGACAAGTGGTACCAGAGTACAAGAGAAACATGATACAGAGTCAGGGTAAGAATACAGGCCCACGTACAAGTGGGTGGAACAGCACACAGTACACATTGCACTCTATGGCAAAGAAGGCAGTACATCCACAGGGTACAGTAGCAGCATGGAGAGGTAAAAAATCAAACAGGTAACATCAAGGCAGAGAATAGGCAGTACGTCAGTAAGATACAGTACATAATAGTATTGAGAGGCAGAGGACAGCAGGAGGACAACCGTGGCAGAGTTAACTTCCATGAAAGGGAGAGTACAGACATACAATTACATGCCCTGAGGGCAGAGCATGAGAAAGTGGGGTCATCAAAGTGCAGCTAGGGAAGGAGCTAATCTGTCAGGGAACGCATCTCCAGAGGATGGGCGGAAAGTGCTTAAGGCAGGAATATCAACAGAGAGTGGCAGAGGCCGCTGGGTCAGCACACCATCTCACAGGGTGGTGAGGGGTCGGGGGTGAGGGAGAGACTCCCCTGGATCTATACAGCACATAGACAAGTGGAAGCCACTTTGAGGAAATTCCATGGGGATGTTTTGAAGCAGGAGTGGGAGGGGGCAGCGCAAACTGGGATGGGAAGGGTGTTCCATAGTCTCGGTGCATAGACAGAGAAGGCCCGGTCACCACTGAGGGAGCATATCCTTGGGACCAGGCAGACCTGGGCAGAGCTAGACCTTAAGCGGTAGCAGGGGTTCCATGTTTGAGGGGTAGGGCAAGGGCAGAGGGGGTAGCCGTTCGGACTATATTATCGATGAAGTTGCTGAGGTCAAAGCTCAGTGTTTCTCAGGAGGGAGCCACTCCAGTCGAGAATAGAGCTCACAACGATGCGTAAGACAAGGTGCAGAGAGTGTGAAGCAACATATGTTGTTGTAAGCCATATCCCATTTTGCTAAACTGGAGTTCAGGACAGGGGCAAAGGCTACAAGCCCATAGCACAGCATGGGAAGGAGAATCCCTCTGGCTATGGCAAGCCGAGCAGCCGGAGTGAGGCAATCCTTGGCTCTGTAGGCAAGACCGAGCTTGCTGTTCGTGGCTTTACAAATGTTCCAGAGATGCTCAGTAAGATCAAGTTGAGGATCAAGGGTACCTGACAGAGTCAATGACCGGCAGGAGGGAGCTGTTACCCCATGTATAGCAAGAGGAGTAGGCAGGAAGTGGTTTTGGCCACTGATCCGACTAACATGGCATGAGTCTTGCCCAGGTTTATGGTGAGCTGTGTCCCACGAGCCAGTTCTGGATATGACCAAAGTCTGCATTAAGTCAGGAGTTTATGGTTGCAATGTCCAGGAACTAGACAATACTACTAGGTCATCTACATAAACTGTAGTGAGCTCATAGGTTGCAACAGAGGGCAGTTTATTTATGTAAAGGAGAACAGAATGGGACCAAGGATGGACCCTGGGGACCCGCAGCTAACTGGGAAAGGGCCTAGAGGGCACAGTTGAAACAGGTGTATTGCTGTCTTCCCCAAGGTAGTAGGAGAACTATGCAAAGGCTCGGGGAAGAAACCGAGCGAGTGTAGATTGGAGGAGGAGATTGTGGAACCCGATCAAAGGCCTTTGAGAGGTCAGTGAAGATGGCGCCAGTCACTTTACCTTGGTCCATCATGGATCTGACCTCAGAGGTGACCACGGCAATTGCAGTCACCATACTGTGCCCCTTCTTGAAACCTTGCTGAGCAGGGGAGAGAACTGTGTACTCCTGAAGGCAATGGGAGATTTGTGCAGCCACAGCCATTTCAAGGAGCCTGGTAGCAGGGAGTATGGCAATGGGCGATAGTTTTTCATCTCCTTGGGTCGCCATGTTTGTAAACTGGGACAACCTTGGCCACTTTCCATATGTCAGGTATAATTTCTGAGGTGAGGGAAGAGTTGAATATATGAGTAATAGGCCGGGCGAGGAGGGGTGCCCCCAAGCTAAGCAACTTAGGCTCGAGGTTATCATGACCCACCCCCGTATGGTGGGAGAGACCGGCGAGGAGTGCTTGAGTCTCTTTAACTGAGATTAGTTTAAGGTAGAATGGTGGTCGGGAAGGGGGGTGCTCACCCAGTGGTTAAGGGGTGGAGAGTTGTGGAGGGGGCGGAGCAGGCAGGTCGGAGTACATGCCGTTGAATGCAGAGGCTATAGTCTGGGGGTTATTTTAGTTCGCCCCCCCAACATTCACGTCAGCAAGTGATTTCTTGGCAGAACCTCCGACCAGGTTTTTAATGTTTTGCCAAAAGCGCCTGGGTTGTGGTGGTGAGGTTAAGCAGGGCAGATTTTAGTACTCACTCTTGGTGGCGCCTGATGGTGGACTTGCAGAGTTTCTGAGCCCGATATTCTAGGAGGTCATTTATAGTTCCAGGAGATTTTGTGTTTCATCCAGCATTTGTCTCTCTGCTTCATTAGGAAAATAGGCTCCATGGAGCCACTTCGTGACAGTGCCCTCACCCTCCTTTTATAAGGGATGCATGCCTCTTTGCAGTGGAATGAATGCAAGGAAGTGGTCCAGGGCATCAGCAGGGTTATTTTTGCTATGAACTCTAGTCCAGTCAGCACATCGTGATCCTCAAGGAAGTCATTGAGGATGAGCTTGAGAAGTCCCTCATCTGGATCACTCTGCTGGGAATTTTGGGTGATGTGGAGCCCCAAATGCAGGAGGTAGGAGAGTGATCAGAGATGGCATCCATGAGTGTACCAGAGCGAGGATTTTTTCCAGTCTGTTGCTCAGTATCCAGTCAATTAGCGAGCCTTTTTCCCCAGGAGGAGATCCTGGTAGGTTCCATGATGGTCTGACTGAGGGCGAGGCCTGAGAGTACTGGCTCAGATTGCTTTGTATTTGGCCCCAGCCAGTTGAGGTTGAAGTCCCAGGATTAGCAACTCATTTGAGCCTACCTAGCTTTAAGGTGGTCAAGCAGAGGAGAGTCCCAGAACACCTCCCTTAGGAGGATTGTAGGCACAGACCAGATGCACTTGTTTAGTGTTTCCAAGCAGGAGGAGGGAGTGAATGAACTCACAGCCTGTGGTATCAGGGGGTGACTGAGAAACAGTAGACATGTTAAGGTGCCCCCTATAGTATAGGAGCACACCCCCCACGTTTACTTCCTGCCCTGTCCCTCCTGAGGAGGCTGTAGCCCAGAATGGCACATGCGGGGTCAGGAATGCAAGGCTTCAGCCAGGTTTCTGCAATGCCCATGTTGTCTGGCTCATAGAGGGCTGCCCAGGCCGTCAGTTCTGCTAGGTTTTTAGAATGCTGCAGATATTGAGATGGGCTATTTTTGGCCTTTGCCGATTGCCAGGCCGAGGGGGCTTGAAGGGGTAGGGGTAGCTGGGGACCTGACAGCAGGTAAAATTTCCAGCCTGCACAAGAGGAGCCATGGCTCAGCCTTAAGTGGGAAGCAAGTAGCGTAGGAAAATTGAAGAACGGTCCCGCCAGACAATGCGGCATGGCCTAGGCTGGCAGGAGTATGCGTGAAAAGCGGGAGTAGTTGGCTGCACAGTGTAGCAGGAGGACAATGCTGTGCTCCTTCGTGGGCAGTAGGGGAGCCACCCTGGGCTCTAAAATGGGGTGGAGAGATCAAAGCCTTCCAGAATTAGCTCCTGGAGAGAAGAGGTGTGGTGGCACAGTGACCTGTGTTCCAGGATATAAGTCAATAGCAGAGCCCAGGGGACAGAGCTAGCTTTTGGGGGTACTTGGTAGAGCTGTGGGGTGTGCACTTTGGCAGAGTTAAGGCTTGGGAGGGAACCAGGACAGCTTTTTTTTTTTTTTTAAACACAGTAGGCTGTCAGGCTAGTACAATAAGCAGGTGAATATGAGGAGTCCTCTAGCGGTGAGAAACTACAGTGCCTTCAGAAAGTATTCACCCCCCTTGGATTTTGTCACATTTCGTGATGTTGCAAACTCAAATTAAAATACATTTATATGGGATTTCTTTTGTCACGTATCTACACAAATTACTCTATAATGTCAAAGTGGAATGAAACTTCTGGAATTCTTTGTACATGTAATTTAAAATAAAACCTGAAATATCTTGATTTGATAAGTATTCACCCCCTTTTATGACACCTCCAAATGAGCTGAGGTGCATCCAATTTCCTTGTGAGATCACTCTAAAACTTGAATGGAGTCCACCTGTGGTCATTTCTAATGGTTGACATGATTTCAGAGGAAAGACACCTGTCTATATAAGGTCCCACTGTTGACAGTGCATGTCAGAGCAGAAACTCTACCATGAAGACCAAGGAGCTGTCTGTAGAACTCTGTGATAGAATTGTGAGGAGGCATAGATCTGGGAGGGGTATAAAAACATTTCTAGGGTGTTGAAAGTTCCCAGGAGCACAGTCAAGTCCATCATTAGGAAATGGAAAGATTACGGAACCACCCAGACTCTTCCTAGAGCAGGCCATCCTCCCAAACTGAGCAACCGGGCATGAAGGACCTTGGTCAGGGAAGTGACCAAGAACCCAATGACCACCCTGACAGAACTACAGAGTTCCATGGCTGAGATGGGAGAACCTGTCCAGAGGACAACAATCTCTGCAGTACTTCACAGATGTAGCCTCTGGGAGAGTGGCTGGCGGAAGCCACTCCTGAGAAAAGGCCACATAATAGCATGCCTGGAGTTTGCAAGAAGGCATGTGGCAGACTCTGAGACCATGTGGCAAAAGATTCTCTGGTCTGATGAAACAAAATTGAACTCTTGGCCTGAATGCAAAGCGCTATGCCTGGTGCAAACCGAACACAGCTCATCACCCATGTAACACCATCTCTACCATGAAGCATGGTGGTGGCAGCATCATGTTATGGGAATGCTTTTCAGTGGCAGGGACTGGGGCACTTGTCAGGATAGAACAAACAATGAATGGAGCCGAATATAGGCACATCCTTGAGGAGAACCTGCATCAGTTTGCAATAGATCTTGGACTGGGGCGAAGATTTACGTTCCAACAGGACAACAACCCCAAGCATACAGCCAAAGCAACACTGGAGTGGCTTCAGAACAAGAAGGTGAATGTCCTTGAGTGGCCCAGCCAAAGCCCAGACTTGAATCCCATTGAGAATCTGTGGAAAGACTTAAAGATTGTGGTTCACCAACGATCCCCTTCCAACTTGACAGAGCTTGAACAAATCTGCATGGAAGAATGGGCAAAATCCCCAAATCCAGATGTGCAGCTGATACAGACATACCCAAGAAGACTCAAAACTGTAATTGCTGCCAAAGGTGCTTCTACAAAGTATTGACTGGGGTGAATACTTAAGTAAACAAGATATTTCAGTTTTTAATGTTTCATAAATTTTTGTTACACAATAAAAATATTTTTGCCCCTTTAAATTGTTGAGTATGCTGTGTGAATCGGGGACAAATCATTTCAATGCATTAAAAATTCTGGTAGTAACACAACAAAAAGTGACAAAATCAAGGGTTAATACTTTCTGAAGGCACTGTATAGTCTGCAAATGGTAAAGTGGGCTGATTGGTTATTTCAGCCCACTGGAGAGAGCTAGAAAGCCCAGTGACAACCAGGTGGTGGTGGGGGGGGTGGGGCAGCTGGCACAGCCAGCAGGGCCAATCCTCCACATAGCAGCAGCAGAAGTAGCAGTGGGGCTCCACAGCGTGGCAGCGAGAATGCCCGAGGAAGTCGGAGACACCCAGAGAGGCGATCAGTTGCTCCACGTAACACAGTTCACTTAAAACTCACTTCGGTAAGCAACATTGTCTTTTTAGCAACCTGCAAAGCACCATAGGCTGGCACAGGTACATTCAGCACAAGACTAATTACCTTGAATGGTGGGCTCGCTGTGGGGGGTGGGGGAGGGCAGGTTGCGGCAGCCCTCACGACCTTCCAGTCTGGACTCTCTCAGGATCCAGTCGGCTTCCCTGTGGAGAGAGCAGCAGTGAGCCTTTTAACCAGGGGCTAGGGGGAGGAAGGAGGGAACAACAGGAGTGTGAGTGGGGAAAGGAAAGCCTAAGTGGAACAGAGAGGGGCAGGGAAGGGCTTTATTGTCATTAGCCCCAATGTACTATTTCTATTTAGATGAAGTCCATCTTATCTATATTGGTCATGTCTACTTTCAAACATATCCTGAATTCTTAAGAAGAATTATTCTTGTTTTGCTTAGTTCTTAAAATGCATTCAATTTTTATTGCCTTTGTTCTCCATTCCAGGCCTAAAACTGACATGATTTTCAAAATAATTTTTGTTCCTTTTTGTTTTTAGCTCATTGCCCATATCAAGGAAACATTCTCTATATCCTCATCTGTTCTCTATCCGATATTGTTCACACCAATGTGAATTACTACTGTTGCTTGTTACTCTCCGAGGTATCAAGTTGTTAATGTTTGATTTAATGTGTGCTACTTTCACACCTGTCTGACATGTGGCTATTAATTTTCCCTGCCTGCCTTACACCATAAAGAATTAGTGAAGCTGATGATGGAGTCCCCACTTATCCTTATTTGCCTCTTATTCATACCATTGTTTCTTCAGTATTATGTTCTCTTCCTTGTACATTATCATTGTCAGCTTCCTGATTGCTTATATTTGTTGGTTTACAGTATTCTCTCTCTTTTTGAAATTTCACTTTGATTTTGCAGGTCAGCCAATGGTCTTTCCAGTCTCATAGCTTTCCATGTTTTCCTTTTGTGTTTGCTTTCTTGAACTGCACACTACTCATCATCTGGGCTAGTATCTGTATCTGTCCTTTTTATGTTAATGCTTGCCAGCAGCAACATTTTGTGATAGTGGAGATTTTGTAGCGTAGCCGCTGTTGGGCGTAATGCAGGGCACGCAGACCAGTAGGTGTGTCCCTCATTCCCAATCAGTCTGCATGCCGGTGCCACACCACCCCGTGAGCACATATAAGAAAAGGTCCACTACAAAGCGAGCAAAGCTCATCACACGAAGTGAAACTTCCTACGTGCTTCAACAGCTACAAACAGCAGCACAGTGACGCTAAACTGCCGACTTGGGGTGCTCAATCCCGGTCGGTAGCATCTACCCCTCATGTATGTGCCTATAGTGTATCCCACTCCCCATCAGCATAATGTGTCCTTCATCCTTGCTTGCAGAGGGGTGCCCAATCCCCTCAGCTCATGCGCCCCCACTTTTGTTGTTTGCAGATGGGGGTGCCCAACCTCGCCTGTATCCGCTCCCTTCCCACTTTAATGTGCCAATGGGGAGCCCACTCCCATCAGCATGATGTCCCCCTCTTCTATGCTTAAGGGTGCCCAATCCCCTCAGTTAGTGTCCCCACTCCTATGTGCTTGACGGTGCCCAACTCTTCGGCTACTGCATCCCCCAAAAAACCTGTAAAAAGAAAACTGTCTGCAAGTTATTTATTTTTTTTACACCTGTAAACAGAAAACGGTCCCTCGTAGTCTCTCTACCCCCCTCCTACCACCCTCACCCACCCACTTTTCACCCTGCCTCGCCACACCCCCCTCACCCCATACTTACCTCCGGAGCTTGGCGCAACGGTCTTCGGTGAACTGGGAACACATCTGCACTCTTCAAAGCCGACCGCGAACTGAGGAAATGCTGGTAAGCTGTATAATGGAATAAATAGGGATTTTTCAACTTTGATGCATATCTTGGGCATTTTTTGGAATTTTTACTTCAAATTTTTTACATGGGGTTTTTGGGACCCCTCTTCATGAATTCTGGCACTGTTATGATGTTAATCAGTCCTGAAAGGTGATTTTGCAGTCACTGCCCGGAATCACCTTTTGAGACTGATTAATGTAAGGACAGTGGCAGTGTTCATGAGGTGGGTTCTCAAAAGCCTATGTTGCAAATTTGGTGGGGAAAATAAAAAAAATGGCTGTTTTACGAGCGTGCATTATGCAGTTTCCACTCACACTTGTAACTTTGTGAATCTGTAATATTTTCACACCATATTTTCAAAATTGGCATTTTTCCACACCTCCTTATGAACAGTACAGCTGTCATTTTACATATCCTGACCGAAATGTGTTTTTGCACATCTGGTGCAGAATAGCGCCGTAGCTGTGCGAAATCAGTTTTCAGGACAATTTGAGGAAATGACGGTGACACTGTTCATGAGCAGAGGTCCAAAATGTGTGTTGGAAAATTTGCTGTCGAATGTTCATAAAATGTCTGTTACACGCATGCATTGCGTAGTTTCCAAGCACCCTTGTAACTTGGCAAATTTGCAATATTTTCACGCCAGATTTTCAACACTGGCATTTTTTTCACACCTCCTTATGGACAGTACAGCTGTCATTTTTCACATCCTGCCCAAAATGTTTCCGCGCATGTGGCACACAATGGCGTGGTCGCTGTGGCAAATCAACTTTTGGAACAGATTAACAAAATCACAGTGCCACTGTTCATGAGGGGATGTTCCAAAATGCCTATGTTGAAAATGTGGCTAACAAACTCCCAAAAATAATTGGTTTACGGACGTGTATTGTGCAGTTTCTATGCATGCTCATGACTTCACCAATTCTTCATATTTTCACTCCATATTTTTAATGTTGCCTTTTTTTATGCCACCTCATGAACAATACAGTTGTCATTTTCCACATCCTGCCAAAATGTGTTTTCATCCCTGTCACCAAATGGCATAGCCGCATTACAAAACCACCTTTTGGCTAACACTCTGATTGTGCCGCTTTTCATGAGGTGGTCTCACAAACAGCCCATGTTGAAAATTTGGACCGAAAATACCAACACACTCCTACGATGTTAGGTTTCCAATCAGCACCCACCCTGTACAGACTGACTGGCATCAGGGTGTGACTTGGGATCATCTACTGTAATGCTCATGCTATTCCACCCCCACCACCACCCTGCAGCCAGTGACAGACATCATGGTGTGCCTCGCACTGTTTGGCCACAAAGTTCACCCCATTCTCCTATACTGCACCCACCTCAGCATATTTCCTTATGGAATGGGGTAAGTATAATGCCCAAAGACCCCAAAGTACACCACAACACTTGTCAGTGTCTACAGGGTAGGGTGAGGTACAATGGCATGAGTGTTACAGCTGATGACCCAAACGCACACCTCCATGCCTGTCACTGTCTACAGTGTGGGGGTGGGGTTGGCATCACTTCAATTCTTCACTGCCATTCCTATTATGCATCTCTAGCTCCAGCACTACTAATGTCAATGCCAGACAGACAACATTTGGCATTGACAAATGTTTGTTTAATGCTTACATCAGCTTAAGATATTTTTATTTGGCTTGTTTAGGTGATTGTGACTGTTTTTGTTGTCACAGGACTGTTACTTTCTGAGAGCACTACTGATTTCAGAGTGGTCCTTTTTTTGTGGTTTACATGTCCATGTGTTTCCTAGCAAGGAGAAGAACTTTTGTACACATTGAACCTGTTGATAAGGGGAGGGTAGGTCAGTAAGGAGAGTACCAATAGTGAATAAGAGATGTTCTGAAAAAGTGAATAAATGCTCATTCTGAGGAGAAGTCAAGGAAGGATCTGATAGGGAAAATTACCATATTTCATAGATGAAAGAATGGTCGGTCACTGAACTTGGACAGTAGATGTTTTTAAAGTGGTGCTGGACTGATGGAAAACTGGCCATCAAAGGCACTGACTAAAATGTTTGTACACGTATAAAATGACATTGGCATTATGGGGGTATGTGAAATAATGTTCTGGTTGGAGACTATACAAGGCAAGCATGGTCAAGATTCTTCTGTAGTCAGAATGAAAGGGACTTAGAAGGGAAAGCATGCTGGCAGATTTATGGAAAGGTTAACTATGAGAAGTTCACTGTGACTTCATGAGAAGAGAGTGGGGGTATAATTGTTGATAATAATCAGATGAAAAGTTCATTCATGGTTATTAAAAAACAAATAAATAAATAAATATGCATAGGAATGATGCAGACCAGGTCAACATGGAGAACATGGAGAGATCTTTTGTGAAGTGTCAAGTGGGTCATCAGTGAGGAGGCTGCAGTCGCCAGCCAAACTACTTGCAAATGGAGAGACAGGTAAGAAAGTAAAATATTTCAACAAGAATTGTAGAGTTTTATTTAGGTTTGTAATATATCATAGTAGGTTTGAGACTGGATTATGGGTGTAATAATAAACTGGATGAAAGAGCGAACAATTTCTAATGCAAATGGGTGGGGTATCCTGTTAAATTAGAGTGTTTGCACAGCATGCTTAATATCTACTTCTGGAGGGGGAGAGGGGTCTGATGGACCTATAATCCTTCCAACCTGCAATACTGTACTATGTCAGTTACTATGGAACAATATTATGAAAGTCAAACAGGCATAGCAGAGCAATTATTTCTCAGTGGTGGGGCAGGTATTTAAAAGGGTTTGTTATACTAGCTGACTTACCTTAAATCATAGTCATTGTTACAGCTGCCTTATGCCTGATTTAAAATGTAATTATGTTGGTATTCATTAAATAGAAGTTCTTGTTTAATTATATGTTATTTCTTACGCTCTCAATAGTTTGTTGCAGTGTTCAGTTAATTGATCCAAGATTTAGGAACATGATTCACCATCTAGATTGACAGAATGAGTTCTAAGACATTCCCATTGGGCATCAATTACAGTTTCACAACATTAAAAATTAGTAAAGTGTATGATATCTGAGCCCCCACCCCCAATTACTGAATCTTTTCTGGAGGCTATCTACTTGTTATCTCCTGCATTCTTTACATTAGTACACTTCTTGTTACTACCCCTCTAGGAAATGACATTTAGAGTACTTGGATTGAGCATACCAGGGCTACTAGTGCTATGCTCCAAATGATCTGCAATAAACCGTGAGTTCTTTTCAGTAATCTTTGGACTGCCTTCTTTATTTTCCTGACTGTATTCAGTTCCTGTGTATCCAGCTTACCTGAGGGGCAGTTTTCAGGAGTGGTATATGGGATCCACAAAAGGATGCTAAGGGAGATGCACTATCCAAATGTTTAACTGCAGTACACTGAGGAGTCCAAAGAAGATAAAACATGTTCCTGTACTTTGTCATACTCTGCTTTAACTGGATTAGATGCATAAGCTGTTTAAAAGGTGGCTTCTCTTCTGGTAATGCTTGTCAGGCTGCCTTGCACAAGGATTTGCATACCCATGACTCCTATCCCACTAAGAAATGTTAGTGAAACAAAAGGTTATAAACAACAGCTAGATTAAGATGGGAGAATTCAGGTAAGCATTCATAATAATATTCAAGATTCTGGAAATATGTTGATGGTAATAAGACTAAACCAGGCATAGATGTGGGAAAGGTTAACAGGGGGAGGAGGTTTTTTAATTTTTATCTGTTTGTGACTCTAAACAATGGACTAAAAGGGTTTTGTTTTGCATAAAGATGGGTCTGTGATAATCACCTCATCATGAACCAAAAGAAAATGGTGTCTATATTGTTCAGCACCATGAACTGGCTCAGGTCTACCACCCCCACTCTGACTTTATTCACCCCACAAGGTTCCTACCTAGACTCAGTTTCCTTGCACAAATATCTCCTTCTCCACCTGGACAAGCACCTTGACTACTTGGGTGCATATCTCCCAGGAGTAATCAAGTCATATGCCAAGCTAAGTGCCCTCTCTAGAGCAAAGGGATGCCTCCATCGAATCCTTAGAAATTAGACTGTGGAGCAATCATTCTTTCCCCTTATAGACTATATAGATGAAGTCTACTCAGATGCTACATCCACCTCCCTTGATAAAATCAACACCCTGTTCAATAAATGGCATAGTTTCATCCTGGCCTGCCCCTTGCTCTGACCATTAGCTAGATGAGTTAGATAGACTTAGAGTGGGGGGCTTGACACTTGGGACATGATGTTGGGGATTTCTACTGGGACTTGAACAGAGCCTTTCTTAATGTGGGAGGGGAACAACACTGACAGGGAGATTGTGCCAGATGTTGGGTAACCTGTAGCTGATGGAGGCTTGGCCAAGGTTGTGTTTGTACCATGGAGGCGGTGTCCTGCCATGGATGTGAACAGACCAGAAGGGTTTGCCATAGGAAAGAGAGGACAGACAGATATCCAGGCAGTTTGCTAGGCCAGTACATAGCACCTAGGATGGCAGTATGCATCATTTGTCTCACGGTAGAGGGGACCACTCTGGCTCATTGTCATATTGCATCGGTCGGAGCAAGGAGCAGGCCAGTGTGAAACTATGCTGTTTATTGAACAGGGTGTTGATTTTATCAAGGGAGGTGGATGCACCACCTGAGTAGACTTCATCCATGTAGTCTATAAGGGGAAAGAATGATTGCTCCACAGTCTCATTTCTAAGGATTCGATGGAGGCATCTCTTCACTCTAGAGGGCACTTAGCTTGCATATGACTTGATTACTCCTGGAAGATATGCCCCAAGTAGTCAAGGTGCTTGTCCAGGTAGAGAAGGTGATATTTGTGCAAGGAAACTGAGTCTAGGTAGGACCCTTGTGGAGTGAATAAAGTCATAGTGGGGGTGGTAGACCTGAGCCAGTTCATGGTTCTGAACAATATAGACACCATTTTCTATTGGCTCATGATGAGGGGATTATCACAGACTAGGTGGGTCAAATGGTCCTTATCTGCTGTCAGTCTATGTTTCTATGTTTCTAAGTAAACTGACATGAGTACAGAAAATTGTAGCAATGGGTAAATACAACTGCAGAGTCATAAAATAAACAGTTTGAGAAATTCATCATAATTTTTGTATTTTATATCTGGTTATGTTACACAACAGGATTGCATTTCAGACCACTCCATGTTTTTCTAAATTACACAGTGCTTTGGTTTTAAGAATGTAGCATTTTTTTTATTTACTATAATTATTCTGACTATAAATAATTTTGTTTGATACAAATATTTTTCCTGATGGAAAGTAAATTTAATAAATTAATAGTGGTTCAGACATTATTTTGTGCAGAAAACATTGGGGTTATTTTCTGTGATTAGACTGATAAACCAAAGCACTGTAAGCAAAGGTGTTCTATGATCAGTGGGTATATATATAACATAACACTGCAGTCAGAGTGAAAGTAATGTGATTTAAAAGAAATCTAAACAAATGAGCAATGAGTACCTTAAATATAGAAGGAACAAAAATATTACAGACTTACATGGTTTGTTTATTTAGTTTTTGTTGACCGAGTAAGTGCACTAGACAAATTCTGCCTATTTTCAGGCATGACCCGGGGGAGGGGGATACAGATGAATGCCAACTGACCTTGAACCAGATTAAGCTGTTGGTAGTATTTTAATTTTTCTCAACAACAACGCTCATCAATGTGAATGAGCGCTGATGTTGAAAGAGGCTGATCATCATGCCTGAACTGGTTTCCTTTTCACAGATACCTTACCAACTGAGCTGTTCAGTTCTGATCATTGAGAGGATGATAGTGAGGGAAGAGGGTGGTTGGGTGCCAGTGGCTATGTCAGGTGGGTGGTGTGATTTGAATGGGATTGGGGTGGGGGGTAATTTTATTTATCAACACACTGTGTTTATAGGTGCTATTTCAAGGAGAAATATAAGACCCTGGTGATCCTGACTTGCTCTTAATAGGAAGGGAGACAGCTATGTTTGAAAATACAGTACCAGTAACGTGTAACAGTTGTGGGAACAACTTGGGGATGGAGAAGCTGCATGCTCCAAAAGTGGATGAGTGGGGAGTTCAGTAAACTTGTAATGATTGTCAGTTAGTAGTGTAGGAGGTGGAAATACCTTAATGTGGTGCTCTGCAGCTTTTTTTATTTAATTCACAATTACTTTTTTGCAAGTAAATGCATGGATAAGTCAATCAGAACCCTCTACTGGCTGGTAAGTAACCCACAGATAGGTCAACCTCACATATAAGTCGAGTCCCAATTTTTAGTGCCCATTTGTGGCACTAAAACTCGACTTATACATGAGTATATATGGTATAGTATAATGCTACAGTAATTATACAGTTAAACTATACTGCCAGAAAGACATTTCAAAAAACGCAACTTTTTTTTACATTTTCTGATTTTTTTGTTTGTATGGATGCAAACCAAGCAATGAAGATATGATTTTTGTAATGAAAACAGGTTTTGAAAATGATCTGCACACATTATATAAAATACTCATTTCCATTTTTGGTAACCCCAAACATGTCCATGTAAGTGGCTCAATAGGTAGCATGCTTGTCTCTGGGGTCAGAAAAATCAGAGCATCTTTGGTTCTTGCCTCACACCAGGTATTTGGATTGATAACCACAACTGGCATTATTGTGCAGTGCAGTGCAGGAGTGGTGCTGCATTGCTGAAATGCCATCTGTCAGGCAAGATGTAAAACTGAGGTCCCTTCTGCACATCTCTGTTCACTGTCCAGGTGGAAGTTAAAGACCCCATGGCACATATTGAAGAATAGAGGAATCTTTTATTAGAAAAAGAACTCACAACCATTACACATATTTATTACCTTTACTATATACAAAACTGTTTTGAAGAAGAAGAGAGGAGTTTCCTCACTGCCATAGCTACTTGTACAAACTCATATTTATTTGCACTGTATTTATACTGTTAATTTGTTTTTACCTATATAATGTAGTCTGCTATGTATGTCTCCCCAGGATCACACTTTGAAATGATACTTGGTTCTAGTTTGCCCTTCCCAGTCACCAGCTTCTAAATAAATAAAATAACCCCAAATCTTCTTATACCGTGACAGGCTAGGTTCATTCAGTTTTATTAAGGCGTCAAGGTTATTACCACAGACAAATTCTAAACAGTACACTAAGAAAAAATATCTGTATCACATACTAGCTATGCAGCTAGTTAACTACAAGCTCAAAACATATGCAAGGGCAGAGGCTGCACCTAGATCACATAAAAGAAATCATGTTTTGGACACTTCTAATAGCCCCTGTCATGACAGAAGATAAGCTATGCCTGCAAAAGCATCAAAAGATAATATTTCAAATACCCCCCCAAAAAAAAACACCAGTTCAAGACATAACTGCCACAGAATGTTTTTGCACCTTGCACTGTTTTTAGACATCTGAAAACCAAGCCCCAGCAGAGCTACTTTCATATCACTGCATTTCCTTGTCTCTCAAACACAGCAGTGTTCTCAGAAAGAATGTGAAAATGTCATGCTGCTAACTTAATAACCAACAAATGTGAAAAGAGAATAAGAGATGCCCTTTGCAGGGGTAAAACAAATCTCAAAAAGTTCATGCAATCTGAAGTTAAAAAAATGATTTAATAAAGGCCAGCTTTCTAAGTCTAGTGTTTAAAGCTTTAGCTACATAATTGGCCATAATTGACATTATAGGCTCAGCCTCAACAGCCGAGTATGATTTGCAAACTGCAGCCAGTATACCGACAGTTCAACTGCCCCCCAACCTCATCAGAGTCTGTGGATGGATAGTGAGCTGGTAGCAAATGTGAAATGTAGCAGAAACAGATACTGTGGAAGCTTGCTCTGCTTGAAGAGCACCCCACCACCCCACCCCCACTCACCCCATCCACCTGGACAGGAGGATCACAGTATAAATGAGATGGATTACAAGAATGAAACAAAGTATCCTGCTTTTCATCTAGCCACTATCAATGAATGAACCTTTGGTATCTATTAATTGTTGTTAAGACCAAAACTGTTGTACTAAGAGTGAGGGGGCAGGGCTGGATTAGTCATCTGCCTTCCATGACCAAGGCGTTCCCCACTTTGGGCTTATTGTAGGAAGCTTCTGGCAGTGAAGCAGGGACACACCTTGTAGAAGATGGGTCATTAAAGGGTGCACACTGAGAGGGTTGTAGCATGGTCCTTGAGCTGTGGGTCTGAATTGTGTGAGAAGCCAGAAAGTGTGTGCAGCTAAGCAACAGTAGTGTTGGCTGAAAAATGCCTATTTATCTAGTAGTTCCTTCTTCTAAGAAAAATAGAATTATTCAATGTATGCATTCCTTATTCCCCTTTCTCTTTTGTATGGCCTGAAGTGGTCAATCAGGGCAAATTAGTTATATGACTCAGAATTACACCTGTTATATTTTGCTGTTTGGGTGCGTATTAGTCATATCAGCTGTATGCAAGTGTACATTTTCGTATTTGCATATTGAACTATGAAACAGAAGTAGTCCAAATGCAAATATTAGGAAATGATCATTTTCAAAACTCTTTAAAATATATAATGAACATACTATAAACTATGTATTTCATTTATTGCGATAGTAGTATTTATTGTACATTAGTGTGATTCTTCTAGTACAATATATTAGATTTTTATTACGCTCAACCCAGGGTTACCTGTTGGTTGCACTAAATATGTCCACTACTAATTGAATAAATGTCTCCATGAAAAAAGGTATCTTGTTTTGCCTTATATGAACAGCAGTCTTTACTGTCCATTTTATGCAACCAATAAGTTGAAGTTTGAACTACTACAGTATGTTATACAATATTCTCTACCCATTGTCACTGACTTGTGGGATACTGACCCTCACAATATGGGTCACATAATCAAACATGGAGATGTAAGCTCTGAACACTAAAAACTAGTGCCTTTACTTATGCAAGTTTAACTGCCTTTTCTATATGGGATGATTGTGTAACAGAGTAATTCTCAAGGGTTAAATGAGGAACATCTCTTGCAGTTTGGGCTGCTAAGATGTAATAGTCATGATTTTCCTGTTAAATGCTGTAGACAAACTGTGATATAGTCAAAACCTTAAATGTATGGTTCCATTGAGAGAAACATATAGACTGTCCATAAAAAGAAAGAAAAACAAAATACAGTTTACCACATCAATTTTTATTCAGGTACAGTTCAGTATGGATTGTTTGAAGGCATGACTTTCATTGTCCCGGATTCCCCCCTTCTCCCTCACAAAAAGACAGAGACCATTGTTTATTGTTGTGCTCAGACTGCCAATTGATTTATTTATATTCATATTTCCATATTCCATTTCTTTATTATCATATTTTCAAAATTTCATTTATTTCCATCCATATATCAATCTCTGATTATCTCTCTCCCAGGTGAAAACCTGGGTGCCTTCTTCTTCTCCTTTTCCATTAGGTAACGGTGAAAACCGAGACCGCTTTCTCCTTCATCTTCTTCCTCTTCTTGTGATACTCCTTTTTCTTCCCCCTCCCCCTTTCCCCTTTTTCTCCTGCCATCCACCTTTGGCAATCCATAACCATATTATCACCTGCCATCCACCTTTGGCAGTCCAAACTGTCTGACCGGACGATCTGTCATCCACCTTGAGAGACCCACCATACAGTCCCATCTTGACTGTCTTCTTCTCTGCTTTGCCTAGTAGGTGGGTGGAGGATCAGAACTCCAGCAAAAAGTGGATGAGGCCCCTTGTGCTGTCCCTTATATACCTCCCTTCGCCCATCCCCTTCCTGTTACCTGCCCATTGTTCTGTCCCTTAGCCCCTCCCCTTCCTTCCCCCCTCCCTTTCTGAGCACAACCATTTTATGTAGGCACAACCATTCTATGTAGGAGGGAAGAGGTGCACCAGGACAACCTGGTCTACCCCTTAAAGGGCAAACTCCATTGTCCCGGATTCCCCCCTTTTCCCTCACAAAAAGACAGAGACCATTGTTTGTTGTTGTACTCAGATTGGCAATTAATTTATTTATATTCATATTAACATATTCCATTTCTTTATTATCATATTTTCAAAATTTCATTTATTTCTATCCATATATCAATCTCTGATTATCAGTACCCCAGGTGAAAACCTGGGTGCCTTCTTCTTCTCCTTTTCTGTTAGGTAACGGTGAAAACCGAGACTGCTTTCTCCTTCATCTTCTTCCTCTTCTTGTGTTATTCCTTTTTTCTTCCCCCCTCCCCTCCTCCCCCCTTTTCCCCACTCAGCCAGTCTCCAGCTTGCGCTTGCATGGCTAGCTTCCCCATACTTAGGGTACCATTCTCCTCACCTCAGGGAAGATCCTTTTATCCTTTCCTTCTTTCCTCTTTTTTTTTTATTTCCAGTTTTTTGCATGTTTCCTCCATTCTTCTATAAAGCCCATTGTTTCTGTATTGAACATGTTCAGGATTGTAGGTCGGACAGGTGCACACCATCTGACCTGTAGAGTAGCCTCATCCATTATTCTACCCCCTCAGTATCACCTGTCCTCCCTTCTGCCTTACCAATGTCCCAACCCTCCTATTCATCTTTCTCTGGCCTTCCACTGTTCTGTGGCTGTGCTCCTGCCTCCAAACCTCCTTGGTATCATATCTGACCAGGTGAGGCACACCCAAGGCCACCACTGTCATTTGCCCCTAGATCCCTTTTTATTTGTGAGCATGTGTCTCACCATGGCCTGGCTTGCAAGGTCATACCCCCAGATGTATAATACTTAGATCAGGACTGGGCCGTCCCTTGGAGTTCTTCAAGGTGGGAAGCAGCTGTGCCCATTTCAAACCCCGTATGCCATGCCAGATCAACCTACACTGTTTCACATCTTGGTACAGCTGCTTTCCCCCAGCCTTCTTCTCTGCTCTTTTCCCAGCCCAATAAATATAGGAATGGCCACAGATCCAGACTTCCGTGATCCTTCCTCTACCTATGGGATTCAAGCAAAATTAATTATTTTACACATGCTCTTAGTGTCATCCCCGTATGCTCCCCCCCCATTTTTGTCCTCCCAGCCCTTTAACAGTTCTTGCCCCTCCAGCTCTGCAGTTCATGCCAGGAGCACCACCTTCAAGTTTGTTTTATTTTTGTTTTTTTTCTTCAGTGCTCTAATGTATCACTTATAACTGGCCGATCACCAGCGCCTCTTTTCTAATATCCCATTCACCACCTCCCACTGCTGCCCATTGTGAGGCAGCCCTAATCTGCGAATGGGATGAATAATTAGCTGGTCTTCCCCATGAATTGCATGCCCTTTTGAGTAATGCTGTGACTTGGTAGCTGGTGACCCTTCTTCCATCACCATGTTCAAATAATTTCCCAGTCCCTGTTCCCATGCTCGTGGCAAAGCCCACAGAGCCTGTACCGGCATATAGCACCCTCTGCTTGCCCTTTCAGCATCACTATGCAACCTTGCCCTTTGATCCATTTTGACCTCCTAATCTTGATCCGTATCTCAGTCACCCCCAGCTTATATCTTCCCATTCTAAACCCCTTTCTTGTCTTCTCCCATGGTCTCACCACTTCACCACTCATGGCCCCCTGCTAACATAACCACATAAATTGTGTGAAATAGCTGCCTCGCCTTTGATTCAGATATTGCCGGAGCACGCTTTTCAGCTTTATTAGCCACTGCCCCTTATAGGTCTTCTATTATCCGCTAGGCCCTGTTTCAACCTGCTCCATCCTTGCATCATTCTTCTGATATGTAATGATTTTGTCAGGTCCTTCCATCCTTTTAGACTGCAGATAATGCTAATCCCTGCCAAATAAACTCCCATTGTGGTATGGGCTGTGCCTTTCTGCCACTGCTCCACAGTGAAGATTCCCAACTGTTCCTCAGTGAGTGGCCTACTTACCTCCATCTGGTGCTCTGCCCTGAATGTTTGAAACACTGTTCTCCTCATCGAGGCCCTCAGAGTCCGAGGCTTATGAGCTGCGAAACAACAGTTCTGTTTTTCCTGCCAACATCCCAGATGTTCGTTGGCAGGGTTTTTTGTTCTTCCGCTGCCAGTGCCAGCCTCGAAAAATGTTCCAGCTGCAGACGGAAAGGCTGTCAGCCAGGTATTGTGTACCCCTTCTATGTGTTGTGCTCTGAATGACATGTTCAGCTGCAAAGCCCTTAAAACTAAAAAGTCAATACCTGCATGACTGTGTCTGACCTGGCTCCCCTGTTGTTCAGAACATCCACCACTGTTCTGTTGTCACACCACAATGTCACTTTTGATCCCTTAATTCTTCCCCCAGACTAAGGTACACGCCCATATGGGCATGATCTCTAGTAATGTTATATGTCTCACTTTCCCATCCCTCACCTAACTGGAAGGCCAGGGTTCTGCTAACCATCTACCCCTCAGGTAACCCCCCATTCCTAGCCCCCCCCGTGGCATCTGTGTAGAGGTCAAGGTCTGTGTTGTATAGCCACTCCTCTTGCCAGAAAGAGCACCCGTTGTATTCCTTAAGGAGTTCTTCCCAGATTTTAAAATCCTCCCTAATGCCTTGTGTCAGGTCCACCCAGTGATAGGATCTGGTTACTCCTGCTGTAGCCCTAGCTAACCTCTTTGTGAATGCCCTTCCTGGTCCGATGGCCCTGCATGCGAAGTTCAGGTGCCCTAGTACCTGCTGCACCAGCTTTAGTTGTACCTGTCTCCTGCTGGTGTGTACTTGGATTAGCTCCTGTAATTTACAAACTTTTTGTCCTGTAGTCTTAAATACTCTCATTCTGGGCATCTATCTCAATCCACAGAAACTCCATAACCCTGCTGGCCCTCTGTTTTTCTGGTGCCAGTGGGACCCTAGCTCTCGCGCAATTCTGAAACTTACCCAGCATCCTCTGTGTCTCTTTTTTCCTCACTAATGAAAAGAAAATCATCCAGATAATGGATGACCATCTTATAACCAATTTGTTCCTGAATATCCACTGCAAGCAGGTGCTGAATGCCTCAAATGTAGCACATGCTATGGAATGTCCATTGGCATTACTTTGTCAAAATAATACTGTTCCCCACTTTTAAAACCCAATAGATCCCAGTCTTCTCTCCTAACCGGAAGCAGTCTGAAAGCAGACTCAATGTCCATTTTTGCCATCCATGCATCCTCTGTGACCCGGATTATCCAGACTGTGTCCTCTAGTGTCACATATGTCACCTTACTATGCTCCTCACTGATGAAATCATTCACCGACTCCCCTTCCGGATAGGACAGGTGGGTGATCAACCTGTACTCCCCCTCTTGTTTCTTGGGTACCAAACCCAATGGTGAAATCCGCATGTTCAGCAATGGGGGGGGGGCGTTGAATGAGCCCTCTACCCTACCTGCTGCCTTTTCTTTCTCTATCTTCTGTCTTAGCATCTCTTTCTTTCCTTTAACTGACCCCAGGTTGCTCGCCTCCCTCGCTTGCCTAGGTCCCCTACACTGCAGTGAAAACCCTATGTTAAAACCCCTTATAATCATATCCCACATGCTCGTGTCTGGATATCTGTCCAGGCAAACTGTCCATGCCTTCAAGTTGATGGGGGTCCTGGCCATCCCAAACTGTTCCCTGTCATGCCGCCTACCACTCCTCCCTGGCCAGTCCCTCCCGTTTTGCCCGATCTTTCTTCTCTCAGTGGCTCTGACCCTCTCTATTCACCTTCCCCCTACCCCGCCTTCCCCTGTTCCATGTTTGCCCTTTAAACCCCTGGCCATCTCGAAAAAACTGTTGACCTGATCCTTGACTCCCATGCCCTTGTGCCCCCTGGGCCCATGTCGTTCTACATTTGTTTGCTGGGTGCCCTCCCCTGCATTTTGAACAAGCATGCCAGAGACGACATTGAGGCCATGAGCAAAAGGCCCTGTTGTAAGCCCAGCAGCATCTCTGGGGTGTGAACCCCTTTTTGCCCC
The DNA here is from genome assembly GCA_016271365.2 of Neoceratodus forsteri. NCBI lineage: Eukaryota > Metazoa > Chordata > Ceratodontiformes > Ceratodontidae > Neoceratodus > Neoceratodus forsteri. The sequence goes on from CM028130.1 coordinate 98,962,492, forward strand.
ACTCACCTTCAGGTGTGGACTGATCTGTTTCATAATCTGTCCACAAATCTATCTGCTTGGCGTCCCATCTCACGTCCCCAAATGTTGCCATTCTCAGCCAAAAAAATTCATCATAGTATAACCACCCCACCCTGCCCTTTGCTTTTGCTCTCCATATTATCAAAGAATAAGTGATGAGTGGGATGCCTAGCTCTGGCCTTTTTTCCATGATGATGGCTGAGAAAGTGGCAAAGCCTAAGAACCACCAATCCCAAGTCTTCCCTTTTGTGAACTTGTCATCCTCTTTTTTCCCTAAAAGCACTATAGTCGCTGCCATCTCACTCTTACCTATGTCTTCAGCTTCCTCGTACTTGGCTGCTGCCTCCTGGCTAACCAAAGCGAATATATCCACTGATTCCCTTTCCATATCTTTTCCTTTATGGCCAGTGGCACATGCTCGCCTATCCTCATCCCAGGTGCACCTATCTCCCTTGTACCTTTTCCTTCTCTCTCCGCTCCCCTTTCATTCTTTTCCGGCACCTCTTTCTCCTTCCTAATCTGTGCCAGAGCTGATTCCATCTGCCCTAGACCTGCTGTCCCAGGCGCTGCTACAATTTGCCCTATATATTCTTTTATACTGTCACCCACTGCACCAGATGTGTTACCTGTAACCTTGTCCGGGCTGTGCTGCCTGGAATCTTCCAAGGGTCCCCTTGTTTCTCCCTGCAGTTGAGGAGGAGGGTGAGCTACTAGGGTTTGCAGAGGGAACTCCATGTTCTGGGAATTGTGTCCAGGTTCAGCCAGGGAGATCACACCTTGATCGGGGTGGGGTACCAGTGTCACCAGGTCCATTGGCTGCAGGGGTACTGGATCAACCACCTTGGCGGGCCCCACTACCACTGGTGGTACCCTAGCAGGACTACATGGCCCTTCAGCTGGTCATTTCCCCTGCCACCTTTTTCCGGGCCCGCTTTTCTCTTCTCCCCGGGTCTCCCTGGTTCCTCCCCCTCCATCAGTTCCCACATTCTGTTGGCCTTTTCTGCCAGTTCAATCATAGACCTGTAAGCCTCTTCCTTTGATGGTCTGCTCTTCTTTGGTACCATGTCCTTTTTTTCCTTGCTCTGTGAAGACAACTACAGGAAAAGAAAAAACAGGGTTAACTGTATATATGTACCGTCCCTCTGTCCCTCACACCACACGCCCACATAAACCAACTGGGCCACCAATAAAGGCCCCCATCCTGCTTGTCAGGTTGCCAGGTCCCCTGGCTGCTCCCTGCCGTGCCTGTTGTGAGAGACCCGACACTACACGGGCCACCCCCTTTTTTGTCTCTTCAGCCCCTTAGGCCTTCTGGCATGTGCCCCTCTAATGCCTTCCTTTTTAACCCCTTGCTGGTCCCTGTCTCTACCCCCATCATTCCCCTTTGCATCTATTCAGCGCCTCCCCTTTTACAATTATTTATTTATTTATGTATTTGTTTTTGTTAACCGTAAGCACACTAGACAACAAGTGCCTATTTTGTAAAAGCACCAATCACATTTTTTTTGGCCTCAGACTCTAGCAGCATCCGTTGCTGTCCCTTGGAAATGCTAACACCGTGTTGGCCTCCCCTGAAGCTTCCTCCTGTGAACGCTGTAATTATTTTTTTTTTTGGCCTCCCCGCTTGCCTGGACTGACCAAGGCGCCCGCAGTCAGCATCTCCACCATAGAAAGTGGTGCGCCTGTGGTCTGAAAATTGGTCACCTACCCCTTAGTCATGCCTCTGCCATCCTCTGTTCTCTCACAGCACCCGATCCCAAAAAGGGAGGAAGGGCCAAAACACAGCAAACAGCCCCACCAAAAAGTGAGGGCACTGCTTGCACTTCGACCACCTCGCGACATGTGACATCACTCGTGAGGTCCTGGGTTGCACTGTCTCTCCTTCTGCCCCAGGCCTCTCCCAGGCCCCTTGCTCTCTCCCCAGTATGCCTCAAAAAGGCCACCAATGCCGTGAAAACAGCCTGAGTACCCAGAAACAGCATTAACTCGAAGCCCCCCGCGGCATGTGATGTCACGCCACGTGGTCCCATGTTGCATTCACTCTCTCTTGTTTCCAGGCCTTTTCCCAGGCCTACTATCCATACTTAAGTAGAAGAAAACAGGCCTCACACAACCCCAAGCCCCCCAAAGGTTATCCTTCAGGATCAAACCCTGGACCTTTAGCATGATGACCGGCCTACTATGCCACTAGCTCTAGCTAGCACCAAGCCCAGGAAAGTGCCTGTCCATAAACCCCACATGGCATGTGACGTCACACCACGTGGTCCATGCATCAGTGCCTCTTCCAGGCCTTACTATTCATCCCCAGACCACCAACACGCCACAACACAGCTACCAGAACCAGGAAAAAGGGGTTTTACAACCCCCACGTGGCGGTGGGTCATGCCATGTGGTCCCGGATCGTGCTCACTCCCCCAGCTTCAAGACCTCTTCCAGGCCTTCTATTCTTAATGGGCAACAAAAACAGCCACACAGAGCCACAATATCCCGAAAAACCAAGGCAAGTGCTTTCCAGCAACCCCCCATATGGCGTGTGACATCATGCCACGCAGTCCATGCCCCAGGGCCTCTTCCAAGCCTATCAACTCAGCTTCTAGGCAACCAACAAGACCACAAAACAGCCACCAGAGCACCAGAAACAGGAAAAGGAGTTTTTACAACCCCCCACGCGGTGTGTGACGTCACACCACGTGGTCCCGTATCGTGCTCGCTCCCTCCAGCTTCAAGGCCTCTTCCAGGCCTACTGTTCTTACCAGGCAGCCACCAAAGGGTGTAAAAACTGCCACAGAAAACTGAGAAGTCAAGGAAAAGCTTTTCTACCCCTCCCAATGTGGCGTGTGGCATCACACCATGCGGTCCCTGCTCATGCTCTATCTCCCCGTCTCGGGCTCTTTCGAGGCCTAACAACACTTGCTAGCAAGCAAAACCAGGCCACAAAACCCACAAAGCATCAAAAACAAGCAAAGGCTTTACTATTAACAGTCTTCCATGCCGACTGTTCCACATTGGTCCTGGTCGCCTTCACCCACACTCTGACTCCCATCGCTACTCAGGGCACCCATATTTGCTCAGTTATGTACTGTAACATGTTTAATAAACCTTGAGAGGGAAGCTCGAGAGGTTTATGTAGTCATCAAAGACCGAGGGTGTGAAAAAAATATTCATAGGCACACACTTACCTATCTTTTATTTTTTATAATTACTGGTGCAGAGTCTAACCTGGCGTTTTTCTTACAGGAAAAAAAATCCTGTTTTTTTTTTTTCAGAATTTGTTTTATTTTGAAAGTCATGTACCACAATAGGCATCATTAAACTGATTTAACATAGTTTTAGATGTTAAAACTAAGAAGAACAGTACTTTTTTTTTTCTTTAAATACAGAATTGTTTAAATACCAGGAGTCCGTGAGAATTCTGGTGGAGTACTTTGTAGAAGCCCACTGGTGATCACAGTTAAACAGTGAGGAACGAGTTACTTAACATTTAAGAAAGGACTTTAGTAAGGTAGAAATTTTAAACTTTGAGGTACTTGTTTCAGATGTTGCTGTTTGCAGTGCGCTGAGCAGGAAGTGTTGGTGTGGCAATGAAGATCTTCCGGTTGCCGTGGTAACCTACAGTAGAGAAGAAAAACTGCAACAGAGTGTGTTGAAATTGGAGCTGTTGCACAGTGTTTTTGTGTCCTGCAAAGGACAGAAAATTGAGGATTCTGAAGTGTTTTTGCAGGTAACTTGTGCTGTCGGACAGTTGTACTGAAGGTGGCAGTGGTAAGCAGAAGCGCTTGCTGGCTTAAAATGTCTGAGTTAATGTGGAGCTGCTTTGAGCACAGAGTACCGCCAAGAAATTCTAACAGTGACTGCAACTTAGAACGCCGTAATAACTCTATTTCGAGTTATTACTGCATTTGTACTGTGTCTGAATTCAGGTTATTAAACAGGGTCATCAGTAATTATATATAGATAAGTAGGGGAGAAGTAAGTACGAGAATTTAACACATTACTCTGAAGTTGTTGATAGTAACCCCGAGGCTTCGCCTCGGGTTTACGAATGCCATCCAATGACGAGGGTGTGTGCTAAATTCAAGTTTAACACACTTTTCCCTGTATTTTATTTTATATAATTGAAGGGCTCCGCCTGAAAAGTCCGAGGTCGCTTTTTGTTTTTTGAATTGTGTTGCGGTTTTCCTGCTCTAGTCTCTTCGCTTTATTCGGTGTTTTTATTTTTTTTTTTTTTTTTTAACTTCTAGGCTATGCAAGGCTGCTGAAGGCGATTTGGTATAGAGGCAACCCCTGAGAAGTGTGTATTTTAGTCAGTGCCGCTTGAGGTAACAAGGACAATTTGAACATCACGCTATGTTTAGTCTCGAGCGCTTTGTTGTTCAAAGGGAGCGCGTGAATGCCGTAACACCTACTCAGGTGTTACGGCATTTAACACATGGTTTTGGCAATGGGAGAAAACGGAGACCATTAATTATATATAGAATAATGCATGGGAAGGTGTGCATAACAAGAATTATATACACACATGAGGTGTGGGGTGTTACATAAACAATAAGAGAGAACCTCAAAGGGTTTATAAAAGCATCACACACCGAGGATGTGTATAAAATCTGAGCTGTGTTCACTTCCCCATGTTTTATCTCATATAATTACTGGGATCTGCTTGTTTGCTCTGAAGACTTGATCATGTGCAATAGTGTCTAGTTTGGTCACTACATGGTTCTGTTGTGCACCTTGTAATGTTATGGTAACTCTTTTTGTCTCTCTCACCATGTGTTTTAAATTTTTTTGCTGGCTTTTTCATTTATTTTATATGGTCAGTTGTGGCAGCCAGAGTAGTTTTGGTCAGTTCTGCCAGCCAGAGTGACTGGGGCAGCAGAAGGCAGAGCCCTGCAGTAGCACTGAGTGGTTGGGATGAGGCGTGGTTTCAGAGCGCAAAGGCAACTTCATTTTTATATCAGGACCTGGTCTTTACTTTTACCAAATGCATCTCACAAAACACTGTGGCTGATGGAGATGATCTGTTCTTGAGCAGGTGAGACTTTGAGAGCAGAACAGATGTGCTTTTCGTTGATTAAGAACAGTCACTGATTTGAAGTGCATGGGGTGAATAGTAGCGTGTAGCTTTTCATAGGGAAACTTGGCACGTGTTCACCATTATAACCAGCTGGGAGAAAAGGCTGTTGAGGGGGTCCGATAAAGGAGGGACTCTGTCTCCACCCCCCTGAGGAGCTGAAGGAATGCAGAAAAAAGGTCGACTGGTAAAGTGCAGACCAGGGGAAAAAGGAATCCCCATGGAAACACGAACAGGGGAAATGGAAGTATAGGGAAAGGGTGGAAGGTAGTCTATAAATGCCAGGAGCTTGGGCAATAAAATGCCTGAGCTCCAGGCGATGCTAATTGAGGGAGCAGGGATGTGCAGCGGTCACTGAGACCTGGGCCACCACAGGACATGACTGGGACCTGAACCTGGAGGGTTACACATGTTCAGGAAGGACAGGGGGAGGGAAGGGAGGAGGGTAGCAATAATAGTCAAAAACTGCATTGGCATAGGGGAGTAGAGGAGGTGGAGGGAACTGTGGAGGCGATTTGGGTCACCTTGATAACAAGGGGGGCAAGAAAGCAAAATAGGAGTGGTGTATAGACCTCTGCGCTGGAGGAGCTGGAGGAGAGTCTGGTGGCAGATGTTGGAGACACTGCAGATTGGGCATGGGAAGGTGGTGGTGTTGGGGGACCTAAACATGCCAGAACAGATTGCGACTATGACATCCTCGGGGCCAGGTAACAGAGGTTGTTGGATGTCTTCAAGACGCATTCCTTACTCAGTAGGTGGGGGGAACCCACCAGGAGGCGCTGGTACTGGATGTGGTCCTGTAGACAGTGACCAGACTGGGGGTCTGGAAGCAAGGGACCCATTGACAGGGAGTGACCATACCACGGTCTGGTTCTGCCTGGACCTAGCAGGGTAGAAGACTGCACAAAGATGGAGGTATCTGATTTCAGGGGGCGGATTTTAAGGAAATGGAAGGATCCTTAAGGAGCATTTGATGTGATTGGGTCAGACATGGGACGCTGACAGTAGGTGGGAAATAATCAGGAGAGGAGTGCAGGATGCTACCAGCACCTGTGCCAGAGTAAGACGAAATGTGGTAGGGCCCGGGGCCCTGCTGGTGGACTAGGGAGGTCCAGGAGGTGATGTGGGAAAGAAGGCAGCCTATAGACAATTCAAGTGCTCAAGGAGTGAAAGGGATCAAGGGGAGTACGAACTGAGGGCTAGAAGGGCCACTAGGGTGGTGAGAGTGGCTAAGGCAAGGAAGAAGCAGGCTAGGGAAATTAGGAGGGGGAACAAGGGGTTCTTTAGATACATTTGGGAAAAACAAAGGATGAAGGGGCAGATTAGCAGGATTAAAACAGGGGAGAGATGGGCACAAGATCTGGGGGAGTAGGCTGAGGTACTAAATGAGTACTTCACCTAAGTTTTCACCAAGGAAAATGGGGGTGCTGCATCATACATGGGAGGAGACAGTGATACTGAGGAGGGGGGACCCTTACCGATCGGGCGGGTCTGGGGAGAGGGGGGGCATCACTGGCAGGAGTGGGGAAGGCTAAGAAAGGCGAAGAGGTAGCGGAGGTGGAAATCACAGCAGAGAGAGCGAAGGAAGCCCTCAGGTCCCTTAAGACGGAGAAAGCACTGGGGCTGGATAAATTACATCCCAGAGCGCTGAAAGAACTTGCGGATGTCCTGGTGAAACCCCTGGTGGAGCTTTTCACCATCTTTCTGAGGACAGGGTGGGTGCCCCAGGACTGGAAGGTGGCACATATAGTGCCTATCCACAAGGGGGGGATCAAGGGAGGTGGCAGGGAACTACAGGTCTGTCAGCCTGACATCAGTGGTGGGCAAGGTGATGGAGGACATTGTCAAGGAAAGGCTGGGTGGGACCTGGAAAAGTCAGGGTGCCCAGACGATAGACAGCATGGATTCATCCCAGGGAACTTGTGTCAGACAAACCTTGTGGAGTTCTATGACTGGGTGATGAGTGCCTTGGACCTGGGTAGACCAGTGGATGTTCTCTTTCTAGACTTCAGCAAGGCATTTGACTCTGTTCCTCATGAGGGCCTGTTGGATAAGCTGGGAGAAATAGGGGTGGGGAACCAGATGATCAGATGGATAGACAATTGGCTCCAGGACCGGACCCAGAGGGTCGTAGTTGGCGGGATAGTCTCATCCCCAAGGAGGGTCATTAGTGGGGTCCCAGAAGGATCAGTCCTTGGGCCCCTCCTGTTCAACTCCTATGTCTCTGACATAAGGACAGGTATCAGGAGTGAGATGAGTCTCTTTTCGGGGGACTCAAAACTGGGGGCAGTGGTGGATGGGGAGGGGGGAAGGGTGGCCTTACAGAGGGACCTGGAGGCTCTGGAAAGATGGTCTAGAAAGTGGAAGCTGAGGTTCAATGCAGGGAAATGCAAGGTACTGCACCTGGGGGCCAGAAACCTGGGCCAAGTGTACACCCTGGGGAGGAATGCTACAAGTATCGATGGCTGAGAGGGACCTGGGGTGGGGTGGATGTCAAGATGAACAACCTGGAGACTTGTAGGAGGGCAGCAGCCAAGGTCAACAGGATGCTGGGATGCATCGTTAGGGGATCACCCAGAAGGAGGGAAGTGATACTCGCCTGTATAACTGTTTGGTGAGGCCACACCTCAAGTACTGCATGCAGTTTTGGAGGCCACACTTAAAGAGGGACATTAAACTCCTTGAGAGGGTCCAGAGGAGGGCAACCAAAATGATTTGGGGCTTGGGGGACAAGACCTATGGGGAGAGGCTAGAAGAGCTAAATATGTACACATTGGAAGAGAGAAGGGACCGGGGGGACATGATAGAGGTCTTCAGGTACATGAAGGGGGTAAATAGGGGACGAGCAGTCAGGGTGCTCCGAAGGAAGGAGGAGGTGGCAACTAGAGGGCGTGGTTGGAAGCTGGAGGGGAGAAAATTCAGGGGAGAAATGAGGAGGTGCTACTTCACTGAGAGGGTGGTGGATCCATGGAATGCACTGCCCAAGGGGCTGGTGGAGGCAGAGACGGTGGAGGGGTTCAAGAGAGGGTGGGACAGGTACAGGGGAAGGGTTCTGGAAGCAAAATCCAGTGCAGCAAGAATATCCAGAACTGGGAAGTGAGAAGCCAGAGAAGGCAAGGGGAGCAACAAGGTCAGCTCCCAGGGTGGTGGCTGACCAAACGAGCAGACACAAAAGACCGTTAGGCCTATTCTGCTGGCATTTTAGTATGTTAGTATGTTATAATGGTAAAATTATAACTGTGTCTCCCTATGGAAAAAACAAAGCCCAGTTATTATATATATAGGATAATACATGTGTAGTTGTGTATTATGTTTTTTTTTTCACATATCTGAGGTGTGTGATGGCACTGAAACCTCGAGGGTATGTGGAAAAAAAACAGAGGTATGCACATCTCTACATGCTTTGTTGTATATTATATAATGGCTTTCAGTGTTTATCAACACTACTAGAGAATGTTTTTTGAAAGTGTCCCTGACTTGTGCGGATGCTTAATTAATCCTACCCTGTAGGTGGTCCTTCTTTACTGGGTCTGGCTTGCCCCAGTCAGCCATGCCTCACTCAGTGGCACTGAGAGGCATAGGGATTTAGTTATTTAAAAAAACAAAAAACAGTGCCTTCTCAGCGACCAGCTCCTGCCACCATTCATCCTGCTGCCCATTTTAGAATTTTGGGTCAGGGATACTGCTGGTGCAAGGAAGGATACCTTGCATCGACCTCCTCACTCTGGCCTCCACTAAAGCTTCTGCTGGGAAGAAAATTGGGGGAACAGCCTTTCACTACTGCCTCTCCTTGTTGAACTTCACTGCTGCTTTGCACCAGGAACCAGGTCAGACTACTGTTGCCAATGAGAAGGATGGAGGAGGGAGAGTCACTGCTATTCCAGATGTAAGGAATGCAGGAACAACAGGTAAGTCCTTCCCTTGCTTGCTTTGCTCCAGCCAGTCAGTCTCTCCCCTTGCTCCCAATAAAGCTGCTATAGTTTTAATTAGTAAAATAAAAATGAAAGTGAAAGTCACTGTTGGTGTTATCAACCAGTTACCCAGTTACTACGGAGCTCCGTACTAAATCGGTACCTGGTTGCTACCACAAAAGGCAGTTATTATGAGGTTTTATGGACATGGTTTGCAGGGTGATAAACACTGCAACCAGTAATTATAAATTTCTGTCTCTTTTATAGATCATGAGGGTGAATTTTGTCCTTATTTGTCAAGGCTTTCTGTTCATGTAATGAAATACACATGACAGGGAATAATGCATGTCTCAGATTGTTGTTAGGATCAAGGCATAACAAAGTGATCGCAACCACTGCGAAATGCATTATTTCCTTATAAACATAGTGTGTTATCTCACTTACAAAGTGAGGTTTTATTTAATTTAAAAAAATGATGTAGTTCAAGTGAGGTGTGCGGTTGTCAGAAAATGATAAACAGTCATGTGATGTGTTCCAGCTAATAAGGTTACAGGGTTTTTTAGCCCATTTTAAAAGATAGGTATATGTTGAAAACTACTTCTTAAATAGAGATGGGCAAAGCTGACTAAATTCGCTTGGCGAATTTAACGCAATTTGTGAAGTGTGGCTCGATCTATGAAATGTGGAATTTCATCGCTAGTGGAAGAATTCGGCATGCAAAGTGTGGAATTTTGCCTACAAATGGCATAATTGTATTTATTTATTTAATCTTTTATTTATTTGATCATTCGGTAATAATCTTTGAGTAAGGTGCTTGCTTACAAAGGTTCTACGTCAGCAGTACAAGACATTACAGTTGTTATAAACCATATAGACAACAAATCATAATACATAGACAACAGCAACCATACAAATTATATAAAGTATTGATTACGAAGAATTTACCAGAGATCTAGACATTGAATTGGACTATCAGCAACCAAGCATATTGGCATTTGTCAAAGTTAAACTCCATTTCATTTGACTAATGTGAACAGTGGGGGTAGGTTCAGTGTAGTGCCAGGTGGCTAGTAGATTACCAGGTTGTGGAGGAGGCAGATTACTGGAGGGGAAAAGGCTAAGGGTTTCCATAAGGACAGGGAGTAGGATGTATGAGGTTAGACCTTGGGGGTGGGAGGGCAATTAGGGCGAGGCATCAGTCAGAGGGAGATAATTAGTGAGAGTAAGTGGATGACTGAATTTTGCCATTTGTGTGTGCAATTCTGCCTTTTGCAAACAAAAGTCTGCACTCAGAGGGCAGAATTCTGCCATTTGCATGGAAAACTTTATGATTTCGGGTGAAGTCAAAGTTGCTTAGAGTAGGGAAATCTTCAGGAAACTTCGTGGATGCGAATTTTGGCCACTTTGTATCAACTTCACCAGTGAATTAAAACTTTGGCACATCTCTGTTCTTAAATGAGCATAAACGAAATGCTCCAATCTCTGAATTCCACTAAAGACACTAATTATGCAACCCTGCCCAAGCTGTTAGAATTTCCCCTTCATAAAAAGCCATCCATACCACATGGACGGCCTTGAAATATAAAAGGTGTGCACAATTTAGCTTATATTTCATACAGTTAGGGGCTGGTGTGCTGTGGAGCCTACATTAACTAGCATCCTCATTGCATTGCTTTTAATATACTAACATATTAAAATGCCAGCAGAATAGGCCTAACGGTCTTTTGTGTCTGCTCGTTTGGTTAGCCCCCACCCTGGGAGCTGACCTTGCTGCCCCCCTCGTCCTCTCTGGCTTCTTCCTTCCCAGTCCCGGATATTCCCACTGCACAGAACTTTGCATCCAGAACCCTTCCCCTGTACCTGTCCCACCCCCTTGTTCTCTGTATGTGTACATGTGGAAAGCTTTGGCAAAATGACAGGTAGAAGTCAGTGTTCTCAGTCCTTGGCAGATACTGTAAAAAAAAAAAAAAAAGAATCCTTCAAGTCCAGCTGTAAAGACACCAGCAGATAAACATGGCTTCATTTGTGGGATGCAGCATGAGGAAGCAATTAATATTTTTGGTATGAAGATACATCAGCTTAGAAAATCCATCTCTGCATTTGATCAAAAGCTGAATTCGATGAATAGGAGACTAGACAAGTAAAGGCTAGGTTAGGTTGGAGATAATAAAACCACAGATAACTTTTGTTTAGAAAAATCAGACATGGTACACATCTCTTTAGCAAATTAATAAAAGAAAATGTTTTTAACAGCTCATCTTGAGATTTTGGAAAACCAAGCAACCAAACCAAGTGGTGGTACCATCATACAACTCCCTAGTAAGGCCACATCTGGAGTACCGTGTTCAGTTCTGGAGGCCCCATCTCCAAAAAGACATAGACAGCATGGAGACGGTACAGAGGAGGGCAACAAAAGTGGTGTCCAGGATGCAACAAAAGTCGTATGAGGAGAGATTCAGAGCTCTCAATATGTACTTCCTGGAGGAAAGGAGAGAAAGGGGGGACAGGATTGAGACCTTCAAGTATCTGAAGGGGATCCACAGGGTACCAGATGGCAGCATGTTTCACATGAAGGGAAATAGCAGAGCAAGGGGGCACAGCATGAGACTAAAAGGGGGAAAACAGTGGGAACTTGAGGAAATTCTACTTCAATATAACCATTGTGGAGAGATGGAACAGTGTCCCCCAGGAAGTGGTGGGGGCGGCAACAGTTCTGGGATTCAAGAATGTGTGGGAAAGGCACATGAGAATTATCAAGCTAGGGTGAAGGGGGGGGGAACTTGTAGCATCTAGGGTACATTAGAAAGGACAGGGCAAAATGGATGGGCCACAAAGCCCTTATCTGTTGACATCTACTGTATGTACTGATGTATGTATGTATGTATGTATGTATGTAAGCAGAAAGTGCAAATATTCTTATATTTCCAGAAGTGTCTGAGGGGCATTCCCCCTGCTTTTCATTATGGTTTGGCTTTGGGGGTCTTTGACTATTTGTCTGAAATAATAAAATGCCCTCTATATACAACAAGCATTTGCCAATGCCAAATGTGTGTCACTTTTATTGCTGTTGTACCAGTTCTTCTTGTACACATTTTTATTATATATTTACCTAGGATAGAACAGATGAGATGCAATATCTCATTTTCAGTGGTTTCCTGATTTTACACATGTTTGTACTATATATACCCAGGCTAGGCCAACTGAGAGGCAATAAGTAATTGTCAGTGAGCTCCCACATTTTGAGCCCAAATTTCGAACAGTTTTTTTTTTTACCTGATGTTATGATCAAGACAGGTGGAATTTTTTTAAATCCCACCTGAAAGGTGATGTCGCAGTGCAACTGTGAAGACAGGTTTCAGAGGGGATTTGAAAAATGACACTTGCCATGTTCAGGAGGTGGGTTAACAGAAGGGAGATGTTGAATATTAGGGCCCAAACCTGCAAAAATAAAGTTATGAATAAATGCCTGGAAAAGTCAAAGTTTCTTAACAACTTAGTTTTTTTCTATGTTGCCCCAGATTTTCAAAATAGTCTTTTTATGACCACTCTTTCTGAACATGACATATGTAATTTACAAAATAATGGCTGAAAAGTAATTTTGCACCACAAATGTGAAAATCCATTTTAGCCAGGATTTGAAAAATATAGCTTTCACAGTCCTGAGGTGGTGTGGAAAAAAAATGTCTATGTTGAAAATTTTGGGTCAAAATATCGAAGATTACCAAAATTATGAGCGTGCATTAAAAAATGTCAACATTTGCTCATAACTTTGTTTTTTTTTTTAATGTGTACTCCAGATTTTCAACATAGCTTTCTTATGAGCCCACCTCATGAATAAGGGTGAAGAAGATTTTCAAATCCTGCCCAAAAGGGGATTTCGTGCCACAAGTGCGAGAACACATTTTGGCCAGGATTTGAAGAATGACAGCTATCACATACACTATACGACGTGTGTGAAAAAATGGCTATTTTGAAAAATTTGGGATTAAAAATATTGAAAATGACCAACATTCATAAGCATGCATTACAAAATGTCAAGGTAGGCTCATAACTTTGTAGCTTTTAAATATTTTCCCAAAGTCTTCAACATAGCCTTTTTGTGACCCTACCTCATGAACACGGGCAAAGAAAAATTTCAAATCCTATCTGAAAAGTGATTTCTTGCAGTGAATGCAAAATCACCTTTTGGGACAGATTTGCATTATTTTGTAATTCGTATTTTTTTTAGTACATTTATGTTTAAATGCTGGGGACCTCATTGTCACATTGAAGTTTTTGCAATGCTTTTTACTCAGGGTTATCTGGAAGTTTGATGCATCTTCTGCTGCTGGTCTAGAGTGCTGCAGCCTGGCTGTTGGCCAGAACATCTCATAAGTAGAACGTCCTTCTGTGCTGTGCAGTCTTCACTGGCTGCCTATTCAATGATGCATCAACTTCAGGATATGCCAGTAAAGGTGCTGCAAGGCCTTACATGGTCTGTGTCCTGGCTACCTAAAAGAACTCCTGTAACCTAAAGCCTCTATCTGTCCTCTTCACTCCACTAAAGACAGCCTGCAATCGGTCCCATGATCTGCAGCTCATCTTAAGCTTTCAGGGAACAGAGCATTTTGGTTGCTGTGAGTCTTTGAAACTCCTTGCCACCCACTGTTTATTCATTGGAAGCAATTAAGGGCATATAAAACTCCTACTTTTTCACCCAGGCCCACTGTCTTAGTTAATATATTTAATAACTCTTTATTAATGACTCTTATATTTTAAGATATTTATTGCATTTTCTCCCTGTTCAGTACCCTGACCCTTTTGAAATGGGTGTCTTATGTATGCAATAATGCACAAAAGGCATGTTTATATGTACCTTGCTGGTGTACTGCAGTCTGCAGTACTCAGCCATAGCTCAAACTATAACATTCTGGGGCGCATTTGCACCCCAGATAGTGTGCATCACTGCAGGAAGACTTCTTGCATTCAAGCAACATTTCCATCATGGTTGGGATGGGGGTTGCAGGGAGGTAAACAATGAGTGGAGCAGGTCTGCATGTCAACAAACAAATCACTGGGAAGACATTGCAAAAAGTCAGCACAAACAGCACAGTCAGAGCTCAACAACAGTGATTTCAAGCTTGACATGCTTGCTACTCTGCCACAGCCTAAGTCACTCACTTGACAGAATGGGGATGGGGCATTTCTTATCTCCTGACCACACTATATGTTCAGCCATCGAATAAGAGCTATTAATAATCTGGAATGTTGCATTGGCTGGAGTTCTCTCGGGCAAGGCAGAGGGGGCTGGCAAACTTTCGATCTATAGTGCTTCAAGCCATGAACTGAGAAAATGGAATAAGACTTTGTCAGTACCTACTATCAAAGCTGGTATATAGTTTGCATTGTATGCTGTTTGGTCTGAACAGTATCTGCCAATAGGCAAAAATACTGTAGATTTAACTTCTTTTGGATCAAAAAGTACAAAAAATCTAGCAGAAAAGGATTACAATACCATACGGCAGACTGAGTACACAAATACATTTTATATTTAAAAAGAGAAATAAACTTAGAAAGTTCTTTTATTGTGGTGTTTCTTCCGAGTGACTAAATTATTGAGTTGCTGAGTCTGATACTCCTGAGGTGACAGTGTGTTGTTTTGGGCAACTGTAGATTTGAGCAGTGTAAAGCATGATAAATACCAGGAGAGCACCCATTGTTGGGGGGAAGAGTACCAGTTGGGCCATGGGAGACACCTGTACCGGGAGAGTGCCCTTTGTTGGGGGGACCCCCCTTAACTGCAGAAGACACTTGCTTGAAAGGGTCTGGTTTATGCAAATGAAAAGAACCAGCCACTCCATAAGTGGAGTGACTGGCTTCTTTCAACTATGCAAAGTTTTGGCCTGCAAAGAGAAACACGTATCACCATCAGCCTAACTGATCATTAGGCTATCACTGCTGAGCCTATTGCAGCCTGAGCTATATTGGACATGTCAATGACATGCCTTGTTAATTAAGTATCATAACAATATGTTCACTTATACAAGCACAAGGGCAACCATGAAAAGTATATAGACTTTCTTCAGAGGCCGAGGCCATACAATGCACCTGCAAAAAAGTATTCCTAGAACCACTTTTATAGTTACAAACATGGTTGATTTAAGAGACAGTTGCAACTGATCAGGTAATGGGGCTGAGTTTGTTGATGATAGTTAGTCAGTTTTATTTTTTCCTGGATTTGTCTTTCTCCACCTGACAATGCTGTAAAAAAGTAATAGTTTGGCTTTTCTTGAAAGCAGCAGGGATTATTCAGGCATTTATTTTCCCAGCTTAGTAAAGGGTTGTTTAATGCAGTACAACATACATCTTTTTTCTGAGCCTTTGAATGTGGAAATACAGGCAGACCAGGGTTGAGATTTTTCTATTTTTTTTTCTTTTTCCTTCGTGTGGCCCTGGCTCTGGTCCTGACCTGCCCACTGCTCCCCTCATCTCCAGGCTCCCCCCCCCCAGATGGGGCAGAGCAGGACCCCCTGGTAGATTAAGGTCTGAGTGAGGAGCAGCGGCAGAGTGGGGCCATCATTAGTGGCCAATATTTTCAGTGTTTTTTTTTTCCCTCCAGGGCAGGGATGTGCAATGACACCAGCATCTGCCCCACCCCCTGATAGTTGTGGTGCCAGCCACATGGGACTCCCGACCTCCATCAGGGGTTCTCTTTGCACCAGATACTCTTCCCCCCTCCTGCCCAGAGAAGGAGAGCAGTCCATAGGATGCTCAATCCCTCTCCCCCCGGCCGGTCCTCAGACTCCTGGCTCCAGTCCCAAACCCGGAATGTCAACATCACAGATGGATGCCTAGCTGCTGCACTGGCGGGCCGCATGGTTGACATTTTAAAATTCATGATACGGGCACAAGTCCCTTTTTCAGATACAGCCAGCATCACAGCAAATGTGAAGTGCTGTGAAGAGTGTTCAAATTCTGACAGAATGGAATTCTGTGAAATTCTGGAAAGTTCCATAGAGTTAAGTTGGTAGCAGAATTCCAACATTTTGCATACAAAATACTTTTCATGGATAGAGAAGGACCAAAGTTTTGATTAGTCTGTGAAGTTCCCCAAAGTGGCCAAAATCCACATTTGTGGAGTTTCACTAAATTTTTCCCACATTTATCAACTTCATTTTCACTTGAAATCGCAAAGTTATCTATAAGAACAGCAGAATTCTGTCAGCAAAGTGTGGAAGTTTTTGGCTGGCAATGGGAAGGTGTCACAGACATCAGGGCGGGTATGCTCCCTCTGCAACCAACCAGTATGTTGGCTGCATTACCTATGGCAACCACTAGGGTTCTAAAGAGTAAAAAGAGGTTTTCTTTAGCAGTATTTGTGCTGCACAAATGGACCATGCAAAACCCTTTTACCATGAAAATCCACTGAATATCGGTTTGTGCCGATATTCCTGTCCCTGCCCCACCATTTGTATACCTCCACTTTTTTGTTTGCTCGGTCACTATCCCTGTTTGCTGGCACAACAGTCCCTTTTTAATATTTGGCTCCAGTGCAAAACCTGTTAGCACCTGCGCATACTTTTGAATATTGGGCCCCAAGTCTTTTAGTAAAATCAGTTGATTAATTTACCTTGGAGAACAAAGTTGGACCATTTGGAAATATTTATATCTTTCTAACATATTGTTGCTACTGGAGTGTAAGTTCCACAGACTGGTGTTGACCAGATCTTTTCCAATGCCTACTCTGTATTTTGCTGCTTCATCTTGTATTGCCATCTTAACCAAAATTTTGTAAGCTCAGGTCAGATGTCTGCCCATCCAGCTATTCTCCATGGGCTAAGTACAGTCCCCTCTGACTGTACTTAAACCCAAGTGGACAGCAAGCTCAGCAAATAAAAGATTAGCATTTCTAAAACTCTGACATGCACTGCAGTCTACTGAATGTCCCTGTGCAGCAGCAGCCCTGCTCTGATGTCAGCTGCTGGGGATTCTGTAATTTTTTGAGTGCATCAATTGTCGCTCAGAAGTCAGCAGAATCAGCCTGATACAATCTACTATACTGCAGTAAAAAGTAAGTCAAAAAAGCATTTTTGAATACAAAGTGCACATTGGGACCAGCCCCATACTTGGGTGTGGGGCTCTTGGTGCTAACTGTTCCCCTATAAACATCTATGACATTTTCCACATAAACATCTAAAATTCCAGACATTACATTTTATTTTTTGTATTGTAGTAACTTATTTAAGAACTGATATTACATGGAGCTGCTGTATATTTCCAAAATTGTACTATCATACAAATAATGGGGATACAGGGGAAAGAAAGCTCCAGGCCCTGATAATACACATTCCAGGGCTTTTTATGTTGATTGCGTGCATGTGCAAGAAACATGTTGCAGCAGCTTTCTCCACAAGCAGGTTGTGGAGGCATGGCACTGATGTGGCCAATGCCCCCACAGCATGCAAAGGCTTGTCCCGCATCCCCCAATGCCATGGCACGCTGCTGCTGACACTAGTTCAGCCAGCGTGCCACAACCTTCTGAAAAATCAGCCGTTGCAGTCAGGGGCCACCTCGTCATTGCAGCGTCAGCCATCCGCTGCAATGAGGGAGCGACCTGTCATTGCAGAGCGGGATGTAGGAACCCTGATATTGTTTGTGAATGTGGCGGCAGCTTGCCACTGTATTTGCAAACTATATTACCACCCCACCATGTTTATTTGCCAATGGGGAAGCCCACTCCCTGTCGACATAATGTAACCCTCCCCCCGGTTTTATTGTCTGCAGATGGAGTACCCAATCCCCGTTGGCTGAAAGGAATTCCTCCCTTTTGTTGTTTGCTGACGGGGTGCCCAATCCCCCATCGGCTACAGCTGCCCCCCCAAAGCAAGACTCCAGTGGCATGTTGGGAGCCCACCCCAGCGTGCCACATGCCCCTTTTGTTGTTTGCCGATGGGGGTGCCCAGTCCCTCGTCGGCTACAGCTGCCCCCCCAAAAGCAAGACTCTGGTAGCACACTGGGAGCCCACCCCAGTGTGCCACATGCCCTAGTAAATAACAAACGGTCCCACAATGTTTTTTTTTTTTTACCCCTGTAAAAAAGGAAACTGTTCCTCTGAGGTCTCCTTGCCCCCCCACCCGCAACCCGCACGCACTCACTGTGCACCCTGCCTCCTCATTAACCCCATCACCCCATACTTACCTCCGGAGTCTGGTGCAATGATCTTCGTGGACCGAGAACACGCCTGCACTCTTCAAAGCCAACCGCGAACTGAGGAAATGCCGGTAAGCTGTATAATGGAATGAATAGGGTTTTTTCAACTTTGATTGATATCTCAGGCATTTTTTGGAATTTTGGCACCAAATTTTCAACATGGAGTTTTTGGGACTCCACCTCATGAATTCTTGAACTGTCATGGCATTAATCGGCCCCAAAAGGTGATTTTGTGGTCACTGTGCGGGATCACCTTTTGGGACTGATTAATGAAACAGTGTTCATGAGGTGGGCTCTCAAAAAGCCTATGTTGCAAATTTGGTAGAAACAATCCAAAAAATGACTGTTCTAAGAGTGTGTGTTGCACAGTTGCTATGCACGTTAGTAACTTCACAAATCTGCAATATTTTCATGCCAGATTTTCAACATTGGCATTTTGTCACACCTCCTTGTGAGCAGTACAGCTGTCATTGTTCACATCCTGGCCAAAATGTATTTTCGCACTTCCAGTGCAGGATAGCACGGTTGCTGTGGGAAATCACAGTTCAGGACAGATTAAGAAAATGACAATGATACTGTTCATGAGTAGAGATCCTAAAATGCCTTTGTTGAAAATTTGGTAATGATACTCCATTAAATGACTGTGTTAAGAGCGTGCATTGCGCAGTTTGCACGCATGCTCATAACTTCGCGAATTTATAATATTTTCACTCCAGATTTTCAACATTGTAATTTTCCCACACCTACTTATGAACAGTATAGATGTCATTTTTTCCATCTTGGCCAAAATGTGTTTTCGCACTTCCACCACAGAATAGAGTGGTTGCTGTGGGAAATCACTGTTCAGGACAGATTAAAAAAATGACAATGATACTGTTCATGAGCAGAGGTCCTAAAATGCCTATGTTGAAAATTTGGTGATGATAGACCATCAATTGACTGTTACAAGTGTGCATTGCGCACTTCCCACGCACCCTTGTAACTTCGCATATTTGTAATATTATCACGCCAGATTTTCAACAGTGGCATTTTTTCACACCTCCTTATAAGCAGTACAGCTGTCATTTTTCACATCCTGACTGAAATGTTTTCACAGTTCTGGCACAGAATAACATGGTCGCTGTGGGAAATCAGTGTTCAGGACAGATTAAGAAAATGACAGTGGCACTGTTCATGAGCAGAGGTCCTAAAATCCCTATGTTGAAAATTTGGTGATGAAACTCCATAACATGACTGTGTTACTAGCGTGCGTTGAACTGTTTCCACACACCCTTGTAACTTTGCAAATTTGTAATATTGTCACACCACATTTTTAACAGTGGCATTTTTTCACACCTCCTTATGAACACTACAGCTGTCATTTTTCACATCCTGGCTAAAATATGTTTTTGCACTCCTGCCGGAGAATAGCATGGTCACTCTGAGAAATCAGTGTTTGGGACAGATTAAGATCAACTGAGTGAGAGGGGCGAGTGACCAAGCTCAACTCAGCTCTGCTGGGACTGCTGCGGATTTGTTTGTGGGCAGACAAAGACCCCAACACAAGAGCCCAGTACAAAAGGGCAGCCTGCAGCACTGGGAGAAACAGAACAAGAGAGTGAGTGAGGGAGGGGGAGTGAGCGAACTCACCGTAGTGCTGTCAGGACTGCTGCTGATTTCTTTGTAGGCAGAAAAAGGCATCAATGCAGACAGGGGCCCAGTACAAAAGGCCAGCCTGCAGCGGTGGGAGCAACAGTACAAGCGAGTGAGACAGGGGGACTTAATGAGATCAATGGAGCTCTATCAGGACTGCTGTGGATTTCTTTGTGGGTAGAAAAAGGCTCCAATGCAGGCTGGAGCACCGTACAAAAGGGCAGCTTGCAGCACTAGGACAAACAGAATGAGTGCATGAGAGTAGGAGACTGAGTGACCTCAACGGAGCTCTGTTGGGACTGCTGCGGGTTTCTTTGTAGACAGACAAAGGTGCCAATGCAGCCAGGAGCCCTATACAAAAGTGAAGTCTGCAGCGCCAAGAGAAACAGAATGAGTGAGTGACAGACCAGTAGTGAGTGAGCTCAATGGAGCTCTATTGTGACTGCTGTGGATTTCTTTGTTGACAGAAAATGTGGCAATGCTGGCAGGAGCCTAGTACAAAAGGCCATCTAGCAGCGCCGCCAGAACAGAATGCATGAGTGACAGAGAGGGAGTGAGCAAGCTCAATGTAGCTGTGTCAGGACTGCTTTAGATTTCTTTCTGGCCAGAAAAAGCTGTGAATGCAGGCAGGAGCCCAGTACAAAAAGGCAGCCAGCAGTGCCAGGAGACACAGAACGAGCGAGTGATGGAGGGGGAGTCAATGATCTCAACGGAGCTCTGCTGGGATTGCTGCAGATTTGTTTGTGGGCAGAAAAAATCAGCAATGCCCGCAGGGGCCCAGTACAAAAGGGCAGCCTGCAGTGGCAGGAAAACCAGAATGAGCGAGCGAGCGAGCAAGCTCAACGGAGCTGTATTGTAACAGCTGCAAATTTCTTTGTGGGCATAAGAAAGCAGCAATGCAGGCAGGAGCCCAGTAGAAAAGGGCAGCCTGCAGCGCTGGCAGAAACGGAATGAGCACATGAGAGAAGGGAAGGGAGTGAGTGAGCTCAATGGAGCTTTGTCGGGACTATTGCAGATTTCTTTGTGGACAGAAAAGGGCGCCAACAGAGGCAGGAGCCCAGTACAAAAGGGCAGCCTGCAGGGCCAGGAGAACCAGAATGAGTGAGACAGGGGGAGTGAACGACCTCAATGGAGCTCTGTTGGGACAGCTGTGGATTTCTTTGTGGGCAGAAAAAGCCACCAACACAAGCAGGAGCACAGTACAAAAGGGCAGCCCGCAGCACCAGGAGAAACCGAATTAGCGAATGAGAAAGGGGGAGTGAGCTACCTCAGTGGAGCTCTGTTGGGACAGCTGCAGATTTCATCCTGGGCAGAACAAAGTGCCAACGTAGGCAGCAGCCCAGTACAAAAGAGCAGCCTGCAGCACCGGGACAAACAGACTGAGCCAGTGACAGAGGGCTACTGAGCGAGTTCAACAGACCAACGCAATCAACATTTGGCATTGACAAATGCTTGTTTGAAACTGGGCTGGCGCTGGCAGAACCACTGGCAGATCTGTTTAACTGCTCCTTGAAAACAGCGGTAACCCCTTCAGACTGCAGAGTAGCACCATGGGTGTACTGCACAAGAACAGAGAAGGATAGAGATGACACAGGATTACTGACCAGTTTGTCTAACCACCATTGTGGGCAAATTACTGGAGACCATTATCCAAGAAAAGATAGTGGAGATCACAGAACTGGAATTGCAGGACCAATTGCTGAGCAGATTATGATAAACTTCTTGGATTCTGTAATGAAGGCAGCAGAACTGATAACCTATACCCTGGTTTCAGAGAGGTCTTTGACTCTGTGCTACACTGATGAGTCATCAAATGATGGGGGATCTGAGAATGGGGGAAACCTTATCAGGTCGGTACGTAACTGGCTGCCAGGGAATGCTCAAAGGGCAAATTCTCTGAAGTCAGGGATGTCATGAGTGGGGTCTCTTAGGGACAAGTCTGGGACCCCACACTCTTTAATATGTACCACAATGATAAGCACTAGGTGAGGGGAGTAAGGGGAATGGTGTGTGACTCTTCGCATATTATATGAAACTCAGCAGGAGGGTAGATACTATGGAAGGAATTTCCAATATGCAAAGGAAATAGAATGATTAGAAAGTTGATCAGGTATCTGGCAGTACAAGCTCAAGCCTAGAAGTGCAATGAAATGAATACAGAATTAAATCATCTTAAAATGGATTACTGTGATAATGGGGCAGGGGTGGGACACACATCTTTTGCAGTTTGGGTAAATAAATTAGAAAACAAATGAAAATGTTAATGAGTGCATGAACACTAGAAGCTTGACTTAAGGATGAGAGATTTTGATGCAGATGTGGAAAATGGTAGATTGGTATTTAATGACATGCAGTATGATAGAAAAGAATAAAAAACTTGGCAATCTTTCTTTCAGTAATTAGGCAATAAGAAAAAACACTTATTAGAGATGTAATGTCACCTGTGAGACCTTCAACTGAGCAGTGAGAGACATTAACAGAGATATCAAAGAGATCACTAGATCCAGAGCAAGTAATCATTGCTGCAGCTGAAACACATTGATTCTATCAGGGCAGGCAGAAGGCAGAAGAGATACGTCATTGCTCCTTGTAGCCTCACACGAATGCCAAGAAAATGTGCATTTAGAACATTTATAAATGAATCATTATCCCATGGATATTTTTTTTGTTTGAAAAGAAGAGCTCTGCAACCCCTTTAAAAGTTAAAGGTTCCAAACAGTTTGAGTAGAAGTTTTATTCTGTTTGAAAATAGTTCACTTCAAAACCTCCTTTCAGCTCTGTTTGGAGAACAAGTAAACTATCTTACAGGGTGCTCTCAGCCATATACGGATTTTGTAGTTATTGGCACAAACAGAAGTTTGAATCACAAAGTTTAAAACATGTTGATTGTTCTGAGCAATAACACTCAGACTCCAAAGTTTCTTTTTATTTGACAAAACTGTTGTTGGTATCCAGTATGGCTTAACTGCAATATTAAAGAGCAGTTAAAGATATTTTCTGTTGCCATGCTTCAGAGTTCACAGTTACGGCATCAGCAGAGCTCAGTTTCACAAACTTCCACTATGAGACAGGATATAAGGAGATTAAATAAGTGGTCCATTATAAACTTCATGATAATGCATGTTGGAGGGGAAATCATGAATAGTGTACTATACTGAGTGATGGGGAAGTAGAATGCATGGAGAAATAGACAGACCTGGGTGTGGTAATTACCAATAACTTAAAGCATGCTGCTTGGTACAACAGGGTAAATGGGAAGGCTAACAGAAAGACTGGGTGCATAAGAATAAGTACTATTTGAAGAAGAAGAAAGTTGATATTTCCTCTTAATAGACCACTGGTAAAAACACATCGGAGAATACCATGTCTAGTTCTGGTGTTCACACATAAAAATGAACAGGGCAGTGACAGATCATGAGGAAAGTACTTGGCCAGCAGAACATGGTGTATGATGAAAGACTGAAAGGCCTAAACATACTTAGGGAGGGCAAAACAAAGAGCGGGACATATCAGAGACATTCACATTCATGAAAGAGTTTAACAGAGCAGACACAGAACATCCATTAAAATGAAGAAACAGTGCATCCACCAGGAGGCATGTGCTCATGCTGAAAGGGGGAGGTGCACAAAGGACATTAAGAAGTGTTTTTTTACAGAAAGGGTTGTGGGGGTAGGGAGCAACAAACTTCCTGACAAGGTTATGGAGGCAAACACAATAGCAGGATTGAAGAGTAAGTGGAATGCATATACATTTTTCAGATGGGAAGTGGGGGGTGAGGAAGAGGTGGCTGGGAGGGAGGAGTCAGACTAGAGTGTCTCCAGTTAGAGAATCTTGGGACAGACCTGATGGACTGTTCAGGTCTTTTTCTATTTGTCACTTTTCTGTGTTTCAATTGTTCTGATTTGCACATCAGAACTCTCCCATGTCCTTTCTGGGTGCCATTTTCATTAAAACAGGATCTAGTCCGAAATACTTCTATCATAGAAACATAGACTTTGATGGCAGATAAGGATTGCTTGGCCCACCTAGTCTGCCCATTTCCCTACCTACTGGATAAGCTGCAGATCCTAGTGAACCAACAGACTATTTCTTCCTACCCACCATGAAAATTGCTTTATGTCTGTCCCATGCATTCTTGAATTCTTCCACAGTTTTAGACCCCACAACCTCCTCAGGAAGGCTGTTCCATGTGTCCATCTCTGTGAAAAAATACTTCCTCACATTGCCCCTGAACCGCCTTCCCCCCCATCCTCAAATTGTGTCCCCTTGTTCTTGCACATCTCTTTTTCTGAAAGATGCTACCCTCTTGGACTTTGTTGATTCCACTGAGGTACTTAAAAGTTTCTATTATGTCCCTCCTCTCCCTTCTTTCCTCAGGGGTATAAATATTAAGCCCTTTAGTCATTCCTCGTATGGCTTCTCTTGCAGACCCTGCATCATTTTAGTTGCCCTCCTCTGGACTGCCTGTATCCTGTCTATGTCCTTGCAGAGATGGGGTATCCAGAACTGGATGCAGTACTCTAGATGGGGTCTCACCAACTGCCTGTACAGAGGAATAACAACTTCCTGTTTTCTGTTGTTGATGCCTCTCTCTCTATACATCCCAGTATCCCCCTAGCTCTCCCAACTGCCTTCTCACATTGCTTGCTAACCTTAAGGTCATCTGATATGATTACCCCCAGGTCCCTTTCCATTTTTGTTGTTGTTACTACCTGCCCTCAATTGCTTAATCTTTCCCTGGGTTTTTGTTTCCCAGGTGCATTACTCTGCAATTCTTTGCATTGAATCCAACTTGCCATACTTCTGATCATTCCTCCAACCTTACCAAGTCCCTTCTCATCCTTTCCACACCTTCTTGTGTATCAACCCTGTTGCAGATCTTTGTGTCATCTGCAAAGAGGCATACTTTTCCTTCCAGTCCCTCTGCAATGTCACTTATAAAGACATTGAAAAGGTCTGGACCCAGTACTGAACACTGCGTTACCCCACTAGTAACCCCTCTTTCTTCAGAGTGGTTTCCATTTACAATTACCTTCTGTGTCCTGTTGTCTGCCCAATGTTTTACCCATGCTACCACCCTGGGACCCACTCCCAGGCTGGTTAATCTGACTATTAATCTTTTGTGTGGGACTGTACCAAATGCCTTGCTAAAGTCTAGGTAGGCCATGTCCGCAGCCCCTCCCTGGTCTATTTCTTTGGTCACCCAGTCAAAGAAATCAATTAGATTTATCTGACATGACCTTCCCACTGTGAACCCATGCTGTCTTGGGTCCTGTGCCCCACTGGCCTCTAGGTACTCAACAATTCTTTCCTTCAGAAGTGATTCCATCATTTTCCATAAAACAGAGATCAAACTGACAGGTCTGTAGTTTCCTGCCTCTGCCTTGGTCCCACTTTTGTGAAAGGGACTCACATCCACCTTTCTCCAGTCCTCAGGTACCAACCCATCCTCCCATGATTTGTTAAAAGGGTAGTTAGTGGTTTCACTAGTTCGCCACTTAATTCTTTTAGAATTCTTGGGTGAATTCCATCAGGCCCCATTGCTTTGTCCACCTTCAGTTTTAGGAGTTCTTTCAGAACCCTTTCTTCTGTAGAAGGACTGGGATCGACCCCTCTATCCACAGTGCTTTTGTTAATTGGATTAGGCACCTCCCCCTCCTCCTCTTTTGTGAATACTGAGCAGAAATATTCATTCAGTATCTCTGCTTTTTCACTGTCCCTCTCTGCCCACCCACCATCCATTTTATTCAGCCTCACTATCCCTCCCTTTGTCTTTCCATGCTCCCTGATGTACCTATAAAAGGCTTTATCCTCCTTCTTTACTGAGTTGGCTATCTTTTCCTCAGTTTGGGCCTTTGCTATTCTGACTTCCCTCCCTGCTTCCTTCTGCTTTAACTGGTACAGCTCTCTGTTCTGCTCATTCTGTGTTTCTTTATACTTCCTGAATGCTATCTTTTTCTTCCTGACCTTTCCCGCCACCTCTTTTGAGAACCATAGTGGCTTTTTATTTCATTTTGGTTTGTTTATTTGCTTCACACAAAGGCTTGTTGCCTCTGTGATGGCAGTTTTGATGTTTCCCATTGTTGATCCACCCCTCCTTCTCACCTGTTTGCTTGTGCTTTTCTAAGGCACTCTCCCATCTTGCCAAATTCAGCCCTCCTGAAGTCCAGCACCTTCACTTTTGTATGGCTTGACTCTGTAGCTGAGTTTATCGTGAACCACTCTGTCTGGTGGTCACTTGTTCCCAGATGGCTACCCACTTCTAGATCTGAGATCCTCTCACTGGCCCCATTTGAGAGTATGAGGTCTAAGATTGCTCCCTCATGAGTGGGTTCCAAAACTCACTGTCTGAGGCATGCCACCTGTAAGGCATCAAGAATGGCACTGCTCTTGGATGTGACTGCAGCAAATGCGCTCCAGTTAACATCTGGTATGTTCAGGTCTCCCATCAATAGTATCTCCCCTTTCTCTGCCATCCTAAAAATGTCTTCTATCATATCCTTGTCCATTCCCTCCCCCTGACATGGGGATCTGTATACAACCCCTGAGCGGATTGTGGTGCCATTTCCAGTCTCTAAGGTGACCCACAGTGCCTCCTTTCCTCCCTGTTTACTCTTTTGTTCAGTTGCTTTTATTGCTTCCCTTACATAGAAAGCTACTCCTCCCCCTCTTTTATTTAGTTGTTTAACCAGGTATAGCACACTATGCTGAAAGCTTTACAGGAGCGACCTGGGAGCACAAGGAGGTTAAGTGACTTGCTCAGGGTCACACAGTATGCAAGTGGAAGCTGTGGGATTCAAACCCAGGTCTGGTCTGCTGGATGTCACCAGATTTGCAGCTCAGAGCCTTAGACCACTGCGCTATACTGCCCCCTCTTCTCCCCTCCCTGTCTCTCCTGTAGGTTGTGTACCCTGGTATGTTAACATCCCAGTCATGCTTCTCTGTGTACCATGTTTCTGTGACTGCTACGATATCCAGGCATCCTTCTTCCATCAAGGCCACCAGTTCAGGGAGCTTGTTGCCCAGGCTATGGGCATTGGTACTCATTACCATCCATTTCCTGATGGCCTTACCCATTTTTGCCCCGTCCTTGTCCTTATTGCCTTTGTCACTTTCTCCATTTACCCTAGCCCATCTCCCCAGCAACATCTCTATCTTGGTGTTTTCCTCACTTACTACCCTAATTTTTTTGGGGGGGGGCTAGGATATCCCTGCTCCTTTCCAGTGCCTCCTCACTTGGCTAGTTTAAATGCTTGCCAATGAAGCATTTAAACCTATTACCTAGGATCATGGTTCCCCTCCTGAACAGATGCAGACCATCATGCCAGCATAGGCCTGCATCACTCCAGGTGGACCCCAGTCCCCAAGTTAAGCCAATTCCCTGAGCTCTGCACCAGTTTTTCAACCACTGATTAAATCTCATGGTATGTAGCACCTTAGCCTCACCTACGCCATAGACAGACAGCACCTCTGAGAAGGTTACTGTGTGTGCTACTTGTCTAAGGCCCCTCCCCAATTCCACAAACTCTTTCTGCACTGCTCTGATCCCTTTCTTAGCCAAATAATTTGTCCCTAGGTGGACAATGACATCCAGCTCCCTCCCCTGTGTAGCTGCTCCAGCGATCCTGAGGATTCGCTCCCTGTCCCACCAAGCCATGGCATCAGGCAGGCACCTTACCTCCATTCCCCCTTTCTCCCCCAGTTCTACCTTCCTAACAATGGAGTCCCCCACCAGGAGTTGTTTCACTCCCCTGTGTGGCCCAATGCCACCCTCCTGTGGGTCTCCTTTGTGGAGGTTGCAGCATCCTCCTTGGTCTCCACTGTGGGTGCCTCCATAGAGGAACCACACTTTGCCAGAAAGGCATATGAATTGTGGAGAGGTACAACTGGAGGGATGCGCCTCTGTTCCACCACCCTCACCCTCCCTGAGCCCACCGTGGTCCAACCACTCCTCTTTCTAGGCAACATCTGAGGCAACGGCAGTGGCCCTGGTGGTCCCTGGATGGGAAAGAAGGTCCCACAAATCCTGGCCAACTCAGCCTAGAGACAAGCAACCTCCTCCCTCAGCCCAGAGAGGTGCCTGCAGATGGGACAATACTGCATCCTCCAGAATGTCTCCCGGAAGACTGCTGCTTCACAGCCACTGCACTGCACCACTCCCATCATGTCTTATTTCTGGCACCTTCACTGTTGTTTGGATTACTTACTCTTTCCTCTGTTTATTTATTTTTTCTTCCTACTTACTTACTGCCTCTGTGCGTTATAAGCTCCTAATCTTCCTGTTCTGAGACAAGAAGATCCTATATTTCTCAGTAGTCTCCTTACTTGCTCAGAGGCAGACCTCCAGCAGCTGGGTGGGACAGAGAGCTACTCTTGTCCTTCTAGGATGGTGAGTCTTTGGTGGCTCTGTGATCACTCACTTTCTGCTCCCAAACAGGAAGTTCCTGTTATCAGTTAAGTCCTGTGCCTATAAAAGTAGAACTGACTTTAGGGGGAGGGAAGGGAATGAGGGCAATATAGTCATAGTAGAGAAGTCCAGTCACAACAGCAGCTCCTTCGTCCTATCTAAAGTATGTTGTTTATTCCTGTGCTGAAGTCATAATCCTCACCGATGACATTACAATTTTCAGATGGGAAGTGGAGGGTGGGGAAGTGATGATTAGGAGGGAAGTTGGTGAAGTCATAATCTTCACTGCTGACATCACAATTTATAAAATGACATGAGAAAATCTAGAAATCTCATTGGCCAAGAGACATCAGCTGACCGTGCATTAAATCTCTGTATACGCACAGTCATTCTGGTCCTAAATCACATCGCACAACAAGCAAATCAGTCTTCCTACAAACAGAATTATCTTCCATCAGTCTTCCTAGATCCAGAACTGATTTTCCATCATAAACATGGCTGTTATCTTTATGCTGTAAAAATCTTCAACTGGGCCCTAGAAAATGAAACTACCTTAAATAAAAAATAAAACAAATTAATTAAATGTTTTCCCTTGATCATCACACTCTCCTTACACACATAAACAAATTAGAAACAATAAATATTATTTAGTGTTTTCATTACAACTGTTTCTTTGCTGACAGTGAAAATTCCCCTTCTATTTTTACCATGCTCATCAGGAAAATCTCTTCTGCTTTCCCTGACAGTGAGATAATTGAGCCTGTAGCTTTAGAAAGGGCATTTGTGTGTCTGTGTATTCAATATGTTAGAAGAGTAACATTCTGCTAGTGGAAGTGAGCAGAATTTTGAATCCATGTATTCCATGGTAAACATTCCATGATAACCATTCCATTTCTTGAATGTGGAGAACACAGATAAAACAAGCATTTGTCAATGCCGAATGTTTGCTTGCTGGCATTGACATTGGTAGTGTAGGAGTTATAGTGCTGCATAATAGGAATGGCAGTGAAGTATTGAACTGAAGCCAACCCCACCACCACCTTTCAGAGACTGACAGGCATTGGGGTGTGCCTTTGGGTCATCAGGCATAATGGCCACGCCATTTCACCACACCCTACCCTGCAGACACCGACAAGTGTCATGGTGTGCCTTGGGGTCTTTGGCCCTTATGTGCACCCCATTCCATCAGGAAACATGGTGAGATGGGTGCGGTATAAGAGAACGGGGTGAACTTTTGGGCCAAAGAGTCCAAGGCACACTTCGATGTCTCTCACTGGCTGTAGGGCATGGAATTGTATGAGCATTACAGGCAGGAATCCCAAGTCACACCCCTGATGCCTGTCATTCTCTACAGGGTGGGGCATTATGGTTGGAAACCCTAACGCCTCAGGCATTCATTGGTATTTTCACTCCAAATTTTCAATATGTTTTTTTTTGTGAGCCCCACCTCATGAACAGTGGCAATATCAGTTTGTTAGCCGAAAGTTGCTTTTGCACAGTGACTACGGCATTTAGCACCACAGGTGCAAAAACACATTCTGAACAGGATGTAAAAAATGACAGCTGTACTGTTCATGGGGAGGTGTAAAAAATGGCAATGTTGAAAATCTGGTGTGAAAATGTTAAAAAAACTGGTGAAGACACGAGCGTGTGCAAAAACTGTGCAACGCACACCCCTAATGTAATTAGCTTGGGGATTTTTTACAGCAGATTGTCAACACAGGCATTTTGGGACCTCCAATCATGAACAGTGTCAATGTGATTTTCTTTATCTGTCCCGAACAATGATTTCCCACAGCGACCATGCATTTCTGTGTTGAAAGTGTGAAAACACATTTTGGTCATGCTGAACTGTTCATAAGGAAGTGAGGAAGTGTGAAAAAATGCCACGGGTGAAAATCTGGACTGAAACTTTGACAAATTCTTGAACTTACAAGGGTGCGTGGAAAGTGCACGATGCTCACTCTCAACAGTCATTTTATGGACTTTTGTCACCAAATTTTCAACATAGCCATTTTAAGACCTCTGCTCATGAACAGTGTCACTGTGATTCTCTTACTCTGTCCCAAACATTGACTGCGCACACCGATTGTGCCATTGTGCACTGCATGCAGGGAAACACAGTTTGGGTGACATATGAAAAATGACAGCTGTACTGCTCATAAGGAGGTGCAGTAAAATGGCAATGTTGAAAATCTGGAGTGCAAATATTAAAAATTTTCGAACTTACAAGCGTGCGTAGGAACTGTGCAACGCACGCTCGTAAAACAGTCATTTTAAGGAATTTTTTCACCAAATTTGCAACATAGGCTTTTTGAGAGCCCACCTTCTGAACACTTGGACTGTTGTTTTGTTAATCAGTCCTGAAAGGTGATTTCACGCAGTGACTGCGAAATCACCCTTCAGGCCCGATTAACGAATGCCATGATAGTTCAATAATTCATGAGGAGGGGGTCCCAAAAACCCCATGTTGAAAATTTGGTGCCACAATTCCAAAAAATGCCCAAGATATGCATTAAAGTTGAAAAAACCCTATTTACTGCATTATACAGCTTACCGGCATTTCCTCAGTTCGCTGTCGGCTTTGAAGAGTACAGACGTATTCCCGGTCCACCGAAGATAATTGCACTGAGCTCCAGAGGTAAGTATGGGGTGAGGTGGGGGTGTGGGGAAGCAGAGTGCGCAGTTGGTGAGTGCGGGTGGGCAGAGAGACTGCGGAGACCACTGAAGAAACTTTTTTTGTTTACAGGTTGTTTTTTCCTTTGGATGATGCAGGACGTTTGCCACGCTGGGGTGGGCTCCCAGTGCGGCAGCTGGAAGGCTGATGACTCGGGACATTTGCCATGCTAGGGTGGGCTCCCAGCGTGGCAGCTGGAAGGCTGTTTGGGGGGGCTGGAGCCGACTGAGGATTGGGCACCCCCGTCGGACATACAGTGTGTGCATGGGGAGGGGAGCGCATGAGCATGCAATGTGCGTGCGTGCATGTGGGGGGGAGCCCTGCTCACTGAAGCGGAGCTCTCCCTTTCAACTGTATGGCACTGCATTTTCAACTGCTGTCATAGACAGCTGTGGCGTTCATTGGAGAACTACGGCCACACCTGGAAACACACTGACTGAATTGGAAGACGGCTGCTACACCTCCGAAAACTCGGAGGATGGCACTGTGTTTCTTGCACATGCATGCAAGCAAACACAAAAAACACAGAATGAAGAAAGTAAATAATAATACTATATAAACAAAGGGAAAAGGTGGTAAATAACTCACCCTGCTGTTTAGCTTTTAGGACAGAGTGAGCAGTTCATGATGCTGTCAGTGAGTGTGGCAGTTTTGAACCACACTAATGCTTGCAGCATCGGGGAACTGAGAAGCCTCTGTTATGGCTTCCTTTTAGTTTTGCCTACAGAGTGAGGAGAATGAAATAAAGTAAAGGGGCTATGTGTCATACTTAAAATGAGGAAAACAGCATTTGTGAATTGTTGTGGCTGGCAGGGGAATATGAAGCTTAAGTGGGGAGGCACACGCTGTATAACACTACTTTAATCTAGCTCCAATAGGCAGAAGGATTATTTTATGTTAAAAGCACAGATTCACTTACATTTTTACTTATTTAAAAATGTGTTTCAAAATAAAAAAAAAACTGCTTCTACAAATAAAGGGCCATTCTATAACTGCAATAAGACACTCCAGGGTTGTGCATTACGGCGTGATAACCACATTCCTAGGGATGACTGGCGCTCGGCCTTTGGCCTTGTGCCTAACTATGCCCCTAGGAGTGCGGTTATCACACCATAATGCACACCCATTAATATCTTATTGCTTACATGTTCCCAGGGAAATTATGCAGGGCCAGATTAAGGCATAGGCCAACAAGTCCCAGGCCTAGGGCACCTGCCTGCCAGGCAGCCCTAGTCCTGAGTGGATCATACTGGCTACAGAAAACAAGGTCACCCAGTCTTATTAGTAATCATTCCCATCTGGGACACCTTCATCATTGTCTCTGTAACAAGGCACTAATGTACTAATAGCATTTTAGGTGTATTTGAGGAATAGACATGGCTCATACTCATCTATGAAGGAAATAGTTTTCTAAGCCTGGTATGGATCAAATCATGGAATTAGGAAACTAAATTAATCTGGGGGATAAGCAAGCTCCTGCTGCTGCTTGTTTTTTTTTTTAAATAATTGATGTGCCTTCTGTTGTATTTTATATGTTTATTTTACTATAGAGTCTGTCTTTGTATATATATAGATTTTTTTTTGTTTAGGGACTACGTTCTCATATTGCTTAAAAATTCACTTGAAGGACTATTAAGAAAATGCAGTCCACACAAGGTCTTCCTGAACTTGAAAGTTCCCAGTATCGCCCTGTCCTGTGATAAAAACAAATAATCATGCTGTAGAAGGACTCAGTCAGAAATAAACTAACTAGTATAAAGGATGGTGGTGGGGGGATGAGTTGGATGTCGAGGAAAAGACTAGGAAAACTGCATAACTCATTGTCATGGTAGCAGTCTAGGAGTGGCACAACTGACCCACCCCTTTGAAAAAGAGATCTGTCCTCCGAATGCTTGATCCTCTCCCATCCCAGCTGACCTCT
This sequence comes from Neoceratodus forsteri, assembly GCA_016271365.2. Classification (NCBI taxonomy): domain Eukaryota; kingdom Metazoa; phylum Chordata; order Ceratodontiformes; family Ceratodontidae; genus Neoceratodus; species Neoceratodus forsteri. The sequence goes on from CM028130.1 coordinate 98,995,316, forward strand.
GATGGTCTGAGTTCATTTCTGAGCTCTGGTCACTGCAAGGCAGGAGGTAAATCTCCAGCACCTCAGCCCTACTTGCCACTGGACCGACTTGATAAAGAATTTAAAAAGATCAGCCTTGAAACTGTTAGTCTTTGGTGACTGCCAGTCCTAAGCTTCTGATTGTGGTTTATTGTTGTGATGTATTTTTGGACATTAAATGTTCCTTAATTTGTGTACCAGCATGTAGGTGAAACCAAGGGCTGCATGTGAGAAATAAAGAAAAAAAAAATCAACCTTAGAATTGTTTGCCTGTTTTTGGTGACTGCAATTCCTACATTGTGGATTGGGGATGTACTTATCTTGTTTGGTGGTCTAATTGCTGCAGGTGGTGAATGAGATTTGGTTGGTTACTGCCACTAATGAGTTCATCATTTTGCATTGTAGATAATTAAGATAGTAAAAACATGGAGTTAGCATCAACGTCATGCACATATCTCACTGGCTCCCACAATCATACATGTGCAAGAGACTAACAAGTAAACATGAAAGACAGATACACTGTATGCCACTTACAATGAACATAGAGGGTAAATAGGGGAGGAACAGTCAGGGTGCTTCGAAGGAAGGAGGAGGGGGCCACTAGAGGGCATGGGTGGAAGCTGGAGGGGGGAAGATTCAGGGGAGAAAGGAGGAAGTTCTACTTCACTAAGAGGGTGGTGGAGCCATGGAATGCTCTGCCTAAGGGGCTGGTGGAAGCAGAGACAGTGGAGGGGTTCCAGAGGGGGTGGGACAGGTACAGGGGAAGGGTTCTGGAAGCAAAATCCAATGCAGCAAGAATGTCTGGAACTGGGAAGGAAGAAGCCAGAGGAGGCGAGGGGGGCAGCAAGGTCAGCACCCAGGGTGGAGGCTGACCAAATGAGTAGACATGAAAAACCGTTAGGCTTATTCTGCTGGCATTTTAGTATGTTAATATGTTAGTATAATCATTATGTTGCATATTGTCCACTATAACCTGTGTCTGGGATATCTGCAAGAGCTGAGATACAGTACATTGCCCTGAATGGCAACAATGATTAGAATAAAAGGTACAGTATACAGTAGTTTTCATTACTTACAACCCTTTTGTTAATCATGTTGTTGGGTTTACGGGGTACCCTTCAAGTTAAAAAATAATTTTTATTCATAATAATATTTTAAAAAAAAATTGCAAAAACTGGTGTATTGCCATTTTTGTTTTACTTGTTCTGCCCCATGAATGCCTTGATCTTGCTCTATTTATAATTTTTGTGCATTCTTTCCCCATTTGTTCTCTTTCTTAGTGAGAAAACTACAGTCAGGCAGGATATTGGCATGCTGCTCGCCAAAGGGTAAGGATTGCATTCTGGATGTCAATAGTCAACACAGCAATCTCCTCCTGAGCAGTGCTCCCATCCTTCTCTTTGTCCAGTTCGTTGGCATCTGTCTTTAGACCTTGTCTTCTGATCAACCTCAGTCTCCTGAGGTGGTTCTTCAGTGCTGTCTAGACTACAGATGTCAGCAAACTCATTTGGGTCAGACATGGGGGTGGTGGGGGGGGAGAGACTGCGTCTTCTGGGTTTTCAGTGTCTTGACTTGTTGACTCTGCATCACCAGAAGATAATCCCCCTTTGTTAAAGCATCTTTTTATTTATTTAATTTTGTTTAAACACTTGATAACCAGGAAAAGCACACTGAGCCGAGGCTCATTTCCAGGTGTGACCCCGGGATGAGAGTTTCGAACAGTATACATACATAGACTAGATACATGATACAATCACCACATTTTGTACAAAGGAGTTATTTACATTCAGTTGCATATATACAGTTATTTACAGTTACATGAATAAAATAATATGCAGTAAAGAGGTTTTGAAGTTTAAACCATGTTCATTTCGCTAAAGACAGACTAATTGCAGTTACAGGTGGGGAAGGGGAGTTGACGAAGTTGAGATTTAATGGAGTTATACGAAGGTGAGTTTCTGAGGGTCTGGGGAAGCTGGCTCTATAGGTAGGGGAGGCGATAAAAGAAGGCAGATTTGCCAGCTGTTGAGGATGACATAAGAAGGGAGAAGGAGCACAGCAAGTAAGGAGAAAATGCTGCAGGAGTTAGTTTCTCAGCCAGGTAGTGGGGGGGTACTCGGTCAAACCAAAATTTGGAAATTAAAGAAACACAATGGCAAAAATGGTGATGGGAGAGGGGTGCTACTTCGAGGGAGGAAAGGAGCATGCAGTGATGTGTTCTGAAAGGGGAACTGGTGGCAAAATGGCAAAAAGCATGGAATAAAGAGTCCAGACTGGATCGCAAGGTGGAGATGGTGGTGCTGTACACAATGTCCTCATAATCAATGATAGGAGTGATCATTTTTGTTAGCAGTATGTATCTAACAGGTAATGGGAGGGAGTCATAGTTCCTGTAAAGAAAACAAAGTTTTGGGTGGAGCATCAAAATGATGGCATCTATTTGGGTTGAGTAGTTCAGCAGGGTGTCTAGCCATGCTCCTAGGTATTTATAGGAGAGAATCTGTCTGTGGTCTCTGCAGTGACACACTGCCATGCATGACTCATTAGGTGGACTGCATCCAGAAGACTTTTTTATTTTTGTTTTTCATATACATTTTTTAATCCTTGGACAGGACAGACTGGGGCTCCCTTCAGCCCTGCCCTCCCAAACTACACCATCCTACATCTCCTAGGACTTAACTAGTTGGCACAAATATCCCCAATTTCACCCCATGGCGGGGGTCAGAAGGGGGGTGGCACCCCCCCCAGTAAAAATCAAGTCTTGGCCTCCCGAGCCATGGTGATGTGGAGGGTGAAGGATGAGCTGGCAGGGCTTCATGCTAGCCTGCCCCTCCACCAATTTTCTTCCATTTTCTCCTGTTCCCCACACTTGGGCACACTCATCAGCATGCGTGGGGGAGACACGTGATTACTGCAGTGTCCCACAGCAGCACCCACTGTCTGCAGTTCCCAACCTGCACTGCCACCAGGCCTCTACCTGGTGGCAGTCATTTGGTGAAGCAAGCAATCATCCCTCCCTGGGAGAGGAGAGCAGTCCCTCAGAAACTTGACCCTGTCCCCTCTGCTGACCCTCAGCAACCCATGCTCATTGATGAACATGGGTCCCTAGCATGGAGTGAGGTTTGCTGTCCAGCACCTCAGCCCTCACTGCCACCTAGCCTACTATGCTTATTTTTTTTTATGCAAGCTACTGCTATAAGTTAGTGTTCTGAGTAGAAGAGTTCCAACATTCTTACACCCATATGCCACACATACTGCCTTTTGAACCTGTACCTTATCCCTTAATCTAACAGCTGCACTATGCAGGTTGTACTTGGGGACAAAAAGATTAATTTTATGTTCTGAAGACCACTGACAGGAGGGTGGCCACAAAAGTTGTCTGAGATGAGGGTGATCTTGCAAGACAGTAGCTTCCTTTCCCAGTCATGCAGTCAGTCAGTAAATATGTCACTGGACATCCAGGCTCTGCAATTCATGCAATAAAGCACTGGAAGGTTATTGATGCCATGGGAGCATTGTAATGGACTTATTTGCCAATCACCAGGTGATCTTTTTTGTTTGTGCTTGACATATTACATGTACAGTAAGCAGCACAGAAATATGCTCCTTAGCATTCTTCAAGCCTATCAGGTTGGCTGCTTTAATGGACAGTGCCCCATAGCTGATACACTGGAAAAAGAGGCCAGCCTCATTCATATTAAAAATGTCATGTGAGGCATACTGTTCAGGCACAGTGGGCTGCACATCAGGTAACCAAGCACAATCCAAGTCCACATGATCTTATTCTCCATGAATTATTCTATAGCCAGTGTTATGATGGTGCTTCTGTCTTGTTAACCAGCCATCAGTTTTCTTATGAAGAAAGATGAAATGAACTAGGGCTTTTTCCCCCAGGAATATAAAGGGCTCTGCAGAGACCTGTGTCTGACCTATAAGGTGTTCATAAATGACGATCTATGAGAATATTTAGGTCTAACTAGAAAATTAACAACTAGGGAAACAAGAAGTCATGACTTTCAACTTAGGGGTGAATTATATAAAACAACAAAATGAGGATCATGGTTTAATCAGAGAGTGGTAACTGTATGGAACACTCTACCTGAAGGAATAGTTAATGCTCCCAACATAGAATCCTTTAAGCAATCCCTGGACAACTATATATGTTACCTTTCCTCTTCCTCTTTCACTTCAGATTAGAAACATAGAAACACAGAATTTGATGGCAGATAAGGACTCCTTGGCCCACCTAGTCTGCCCATTTCCCTACCTAATGGATAAGCTGCAGATCCTAGTTAACCAACAGCCTACTTCCTCATACCCCCCACTAGAACTGCCTTATGCCTGTCCCATGCATTCTTGAATTCCCCCACTGTTTTTGACTCTGTGACCTCCTCAGGAAGGCTGTTCCATGCATCTACAACCCTATATGTGAAGAAATACTTCCTTATGTTGCCTCCAAGCCATCCCCCCTATATCTTCAAATTGTGCCCCCTTGTTCTTGCACATCTCTTTTTCTGAAATATGCTACTCTCTTGGACTTTGTTGATTCCCTTGAGGTATTTGAAAGTTTCTATCATGTCCCCCCTCTCCCTCCTTTCCTCGAGGCTATACATATTAAGCTCCTTTAGTCTTTCTTCATATGTCTTCTGGTGCAGACCCTGCACCATTTTGGTTTCCCTCATTTGGACAGCCTCCACCCTATCTACGTCTTTGCAGAGATGGGGTGTCCAGAACTGTACACAGTACTCCAGATGTGGTCTTACCAACTGTCTGTACAGAGAGCCAACAACTTCTTGTGTTCTACTGGTGATGCCTCTCCCTATGCATCCCAGTATCCCCCAGCCCTCCTTACTGCCTTTTCACATTGCTGGCCCACCTTTTGGTCATCTGATATGACTACCTCCAAGTCTCTTTCCATTTTTGTTGTTGTCAGTATCTCACCCCCCACTGTGTACTCTTGCCTTGGATGTTTGTTTCCCAGGTGCATTATTTTGCACTTCTTTGCATTGAATCTGAGCTGCCATACATTTGACCATTCCTCCAACCTTGCCAAGTCCCTTTTCATGCTTTCCACCCTACCTTGTGTATCAACCCTGTTGCAGATTTTTGTGTCATCTGCAAAGAGATATACTTTCTCTTCCAATCCCTCTGCAAAGTCACTTATAAAGACATTAAAAAGGACCTGCCCCAGTAATAAACCCTGCGGTACTTCACTAGTAACCCTCCTTTCTTCACTGTGGACTCCATTTACTACTACTACCCTCTGTGTCCTGTTGTCCAGCCAGTGTTTTACCCAGGCTACCATCCTGGGACCCACTCCTAGGCTGGATAATTTGTTTGGATTCAGGATGGAGTGCCACTCTCACAGCAGACCCTTCTTCAATTTTATTAAATCATTGCATGTTTATTTCTGGATTGTGAAATGTATAGCAAGATTTCAAAGACTAAGTTTAGGTAATTCTTCTGTTTCTTTAAAGAGCTAGTGTACTGCTTAGAAACTGCCTGCAATTAATTGTAACTTTCAGATGTAGTCAGCTATCACTTCTTATATCTCAAGTATTTATTCTTTTCTGTTTGCTAATTAGAAGATTTTCCACCTGGCAGTACTGGGGTAATGTGAGGAGCAGCACTCTATCTGGAGGGGAAAAAAAGTCAGTTCTGTTCCTCCAACTACATCAACACTGAAACCACAGTGACTATGTCATCACTAGTAACCAGTGAGAACAATTTCTCACAGCCAGGTTTCACCTTCACATGAAGCAGTAGGGACCAACTCTCCCTGGTTATAGTGAAATCACATTTTCCTGCATTTTGATTGGTAACTTGTAAAAGTCTCTGCTCAGTCTGAAAGGATTGTGATGCCTCAATGCATTTGGTCACATTTCTGATGATGTTGTAGGAGGAACAGAACTGACTTATTTTTCCTCCAGACAGATTGCTGCTCCACACATCACCCCAGTACTGCCAGGTGGAAAATGATCTATTTAGCAAACAGGAAATAAAAACAGTTCTTCAGATACTGGAAGTGATAGCTGACCGCATCACAAAATTACTATTAATTTCAAGCAGTACACTAGCTCTTTAAGTATGGAGACTTTGGAAGCTGAGATAAGACCACGTTGTTTGCCAGAAGATAACACTGTGCACTCAATAGATAAGGCAGAGGGTATGCAACCAAACAAAAAAATCTGTGACTTCCTGATGAAAGGCTTTTAACTTCAAATGAATGAATCAATTAATAACTAATTATCCATTGTTTTCACTTCATAGTTTAACACTACAGAGGCTTACTGGCATCCAGTATACGTGGCAGCCCTAGTTTGGTATCTCAATACTGATTATCATGATTATGCTGCTCTATATGAAATGACTTTTGGCTATTGCAAGACATCCAGTATAATTAACTATCCAGTTTATACATTCTTGCAGGCATGGATCAGGGCCTTTTCACCTCTGCCATCTTGATCAACTTGTCCATAGCCTTCAGCACCATAGCCTACCCCTTTCTTCTTAAGAAGCATAAGGTAGTAGAGCTCTCCAACTCCACAACTAAGTGAGTCTGCTCCTAGCTTGAGGGTAGGACTCAATCTGTTAGAGCTGGTGATTCCCTATCTCCCCCCTCCCTATCAGAACTGGTGTCCCCCAAGGATCTGTCATGGCCCTGTACTCTTTTTGGTCTTCCTGAATGACCTCCCCACTGCCAGCTCCAGCTCCTCTGCATTCATCCACATGTATGCAGATGATACAGTACTATTTTTCTCTAGTTCCTCCCCATCAGACTTGATGGTCAGGCTTCAGCTGGACTTCAAAAATGTTCAGCACTGATTCCTATAAAATCAGCTATCCCTCAATACCAAGAAAATGGTCTCCATGACCTTTTCACAGGGCAGAAGCTAAATAAGCTTACTGCCCTCCCCCTTTTCCACACATTAGATGGGGGCCATAATTAATGATGTTCCCTTATTCAGGTACCTCAGGGTCTGGCTTGACTGGCACCTCGACTTTTCACGGCATGTGGATGCCATCCACAAAAATTTTCACCCTAAATGTGGTACATTATACAGGAAAATAGGTTGCATTCCTCTTCCTGCACACCAAGATATTGTCCTGAAAATGATTTTCCCCATCTTTGGCTTTAGTAGCATAGTCTACAGTAATGCTCCTAAGACATCCCTAGCCAGACTGGATCCCCCGCTTTCACTCCTTCTGTTGCTTTGCTTTGGAATGTCCACCCCACTTCACCATTGCTCCCTATATTCCTCTCTCTCCTTTCCCTCCCTTGAAGCTAGACACCTTGCTCAATGTAGCTCCTTTATCTCTAAATACTGGCTTGGTTCTTTCCCCTTCTACCTTACCTCTCTTCTCCCCCCCCCCCCACATCTTCCTCCGACTCCATTCGCAGGTCTGGCTATTATCATTCCTTTGCACTTCCTTCAAGGAAATCCCTAGCTGGCCAAGCTGCTTTCTCCTACTGCTTCCCCAAACTATAGAATTCTCTTCCCCTAAAGATCCGCTCTGCCTCTTTCCAATGCTCTCTAACCTCTCTTCTCCATTGCTTCATTTCACACACCTGCAATTGCACCTGATTCCTGTCCCTGTTCCTCTACTCACTACCTGGTTCCTCCCCCTCTCCTCCTGATCTACACATATCTACCACACCTTTTGTTTTTTCTACCACCATAGCATCATGCCCTATCATCAACTGTTATTCCCTGTTTACCTCTGCACTTTGAATTGTACTTCCTTGAAAGCGACTCCTGGCATATATTGTACTTTGCACTTTATCTGTATTGTCCTTGATAACTGTCTGGATTGCATTCTCCTCCCTATCCTTGCATAAATTACACAAATTGCAAAACTGGCATATTGATTATACCGTAGAATATGTTGTTTAGTTTTTACCTGCTACATAATTTTTGTTCTGATTGCTTTTCATTATCCTCCTCTTCCCTGTTCCCCTAGGACACATCTGGAAATGTGCTACTATTCAGTTCAGTATGTCTTTCTCGGTGAAACTTTTAAAATAAATAAATAATAAATTATACATGGCCATTATAAGTGGTGAGTATTTGCAAAGGTTCTGAAGCTGACATATTTCTTTACAATCACAAACATTGTGTGTGTAATTATTAAAGATCTCAATTTATTGGTGATATGACAAAGAAATAACAGATGGCTCTAGATTAACTGGCATGGCCTTGCGATGGGGAAGGGGCAGATTTTTCATGGGCCTTGGGCGCTGATAACCTTAATCTGTCCCTTCAATTATGGTGATATCAGAAGCAGTGTGTTATGATTTCAGAGCAGCAGGAACAGATGCAGTCTAAGGGACAACAAGCCTGTTTTCATCAACATTTCTTTCTTTATTAAAAAGTCTACTTGTAAAGTCCTGCGAAACTGAGAACAGCTCATTTCCAGAAACGTGCTTGGAGAAAGCTCACAAGGAGAAAACAGAATACAAAATTACTGTGCCAAAACATGTAAATTATTAGTATAAATGGGACAAACTAAGTCAGGACTGGTGTGAAACTGTGGTACAGTGCAAAGCAACATTCCAGAGAACTCCAGCAGTAGGATCAAATCCTACATCGTACAAAAATTTTATACAGAAGAAATACAGAATAAATTGACAGCCCAATCTCCAGAGCACCCTGGTAGCAATGCAATCCTGTGGAGGGGTATGCACTATGGCTGCTGGTGTACACAGGTCCCATTCTGCATATGTGGAGGCCTTTTCATGTTCACAGCCCTGGATATGCACTCCCCCTGTACTTGATCCTGGGTTACTTGCACATTTGCAAGGGTGGCTGATTTGGGGGAAGGGTGTCTTAACATACCACCCCCTTCACAGGCTCTGGGGGGCAGACAGCCAGCAGAAGGGACATGCTCTAGCACCTATGTATCCTCTCTGGCCAGATGCATGATGTTCCAGGGGCCTGATCACCCTCTCCTTAACTTGCTTGAGCCTTCCAAGCAGACATGAAGGGCTGTAGAACATTCCTGCAATGTTCATCTTATGTTTAAAAATGATTAGTGTCCATTATGGGGATCTGGCAGTCCTTGGAGGACGGCTATATTCCATGCTTCCCTGATCGGTGTGGAATGGAGGATCCTGTAAAGGGCTGACATGGGCATGAATGCCTGGTGTCTGGCACTGCCCTTCCTCCATTCTGCTCTCTGCCTCGCTCAAAGCTCTACACTCATGGAAAGCAGTGGGTTGGTACTGTGGCTGCCTCCCAGCATGGCCAGGCATCTGGATATGGAGCCGTGCATGAGAAATATACATGAATCAGTGTGTACCTCTGCCTTTCTGTGGACTGGGACCTAAGGTAGCCACTTGAAAATAAAATGCTAGGGAGAAACACTGTTGTAAGCATGGAGAAAAAATAAGGAAGAGGAAATGGGTAAAGTAGGAAATGAGTAATAAATGTAGGAGAAGAAGGAGAAAAGGTAAAAACTGGGATGAAGCGGGTTGGGGTAAGGTACAGGAACAAACCTAAGAGGTATTGGTGTGCTGTAGTGATGTCTGTACTAATGGCAAGCCTTTAGGAGAAAGCAAACACCTGCAGGTGTCTTGACATAGGATAAGAGTGAGTGTAAAAAAAATCACAGACAGTAGGAGGGAGCTAAAATAGAACAGACGAGAACACAACCAAAGCTTGGAGGCACAGACAGTGAGTTATTGTTACCAAGGTGTCTTCCCTTGAAATATAGTGAGGATGGAGTTGAATAAACACTAATGTGATGTGTGCAGAGAAGGCAGTCAAGAGCAAAGCAAAGGAAGGAGTGGCAGAAGGGGTAAGGGTGGCTTTGGCAACAACTATGGATATGTGGATTGGCCTTTCTAGTTAAGAGTTAAGAAATAGCAGTCTGAGTCAGGTCAGGCTAATCAAAACTGGAACCAGAAAGAAAAATGTAATATATAGAGTAAAAGGGAATGATACAATCTATATAATTACTGGTGACCCCCTTTAACAACCTGAATTCAGAAACTGTGAAAATGCCGTAATAACCCGAAATTGAGTTACTACAGCGTTTCACAATCTCAGAGTCACTCTCGAGCTGTACTCTGTGCTCGAGGCAGCTCAGGCGCTAACTCAGATTTTCCCCAGCTAAAATGCTTCTGCTTACCACTGCCCCTGTTCGAGTTGTTACTTAAAAATCCCTCACTTTTCTTTTTTTTTAAACAGAAAAATGTTTTAGAACAAAATACCACAATTTCAAGACAATCCGTTCATTTTTTTGTCTCTCTTGTAGGTCACAACAGCAACTGGAAAATCTTTGTGGCCACCGCAACACTTCCTGCTTGGAGCACTGCTAACAGCACAATTTAAAACAGCTCCACATCTTAAATTTCTTGCTTTCTAAAACAGTCTCTTAAATTTTAATTCATCTTTCACTCGTCCACCATTTAACTGTGGTCACCAGAGGACATCTACAACATACTCCACTGGACTTCTCACAGACATTTGGACTACTGGTATCTTTTTTTTCCTGTTAGAAAAGCACTGGATGAGACGGTGCCCCAATAATAATAAAAAATTAAGGATAGGCAAGTGTGTGCCTATGAATATTTTTTTCACACCCTCAGTGTGTGATGACTATAAAAACCTCTTGAGCTTTGCTCTCGAGGTTTATGGGTCATCACACACCTTGGGTGCGCAAAAAATATTCATAACACACACTTGCCTATCCATTATTCTCTATTTAATGATTAGAATACATTCACTTGAGCCTTGCCAACATATGGAGCACTGCTACAGCCCTTCCTCCTGGAGCGCACAACAACCAGAGCACAGCAGGCTCATCACCACCTAGGTCCACTCGAGCCTCACCAACATAGTGAGCACTGCTACAGCCCCCCTCCCTCCTGGAGCAAGCAACCATTAGAGCACAGCAGGCTCCTCACCACCTAGGCACACTCGAGCTGTGCCAACATTGGGAGCGCTGCTATAGCCTCCGCCCCCTCCCAGAGCAAGCAACCACAGGAGCACGGGTGAACACAACAAAAGGAACTTTACTTGGGTCTTCAGCTGAGTGTTTACCAATCCAAAGTGACCAAGCCCCAAAGAATTGCTGTTTCTATCTTTTTTTTTTTTTGTGGCCACTGGTCACCCGGAAATCTGCCTGGTCACGGACCCTTGCTCCCACTTCCAGATAGGGTGCAAACCTACCTTGGGACCCCCTGGCTTGCCCCTCAGGGTGGGGTTGCAGAACTGATCCCTCTCAAATGCCTCCACAGATAATGGGATAGGGCACGGTGGGGCCACCCTGGAAGCTGATTGGATCCAAGGGCTGGCATCATGAAGGGCAGCTGGCAGCTCTGTATTTTTTCTTTATATGCCCACTGAGAAGCCAGACATGCACTAATGTCAGAGAACTAATGTGCAGACATCTACCAGCTCCTCTCCCATGTGAATGCCTGCACCCTACCAAACACCCAGCCTCTGCTGGGTGTCACTGCACAGCACGACGCAGGAAGGACAGCTGTCTCAGGATGCTCAATCCTTCCTTCCCCTGCCAGCCCCTGGTGGCCCGAGTCCGTTCCCAAACCCAGGTCCCCAGCGCGGTGCGAGGTGTGGCATCCAGCGCCTCAACCCTCAGTGCCACTGGGTCAGCCCTCTATCTGTTTTTTTAATTGCCCAACAGTTCTGAATGTTTTTAACTGCACTTACCTCCCAATTCAGGCTAGAGTTCGATTGTTTTCTGCTGGCTACTTTAAGGGTGATCCACTGTTTAGTTTGCAGCATTTTTGTACTGTACATGTCCTCTGCATAGCGTCTGTTGGACTATCTTTCCAGGATTGAGTTTTAGGGTCTGGTTAATTGGTCTACCCCCACTGTAACACTCTGTTTGTAGTTCCTAATTTACTGTTTGGTACCTTGTTTAAATTTCTGTTTATTCATTTGGTGCCACTTGGTCTCCCTATCTGCGCATGCACAGTCTGTGACCCTCTTCAGTCCTTTGTTTCTCCCTATTCTGCCCTCCCCTAATTCATTGTCTCCTTTATCCAGTAGGATCCTTACCACCTAGACCCACTCAAGCCTTGCCAACATCAGGAGCACTGTTACAGTGTCCCCTCCCTCCTAGAGCAAGCAACCACCAGAGCACAGATGAGCACTGTGCTAGCCCATCACCCCTACTCAGTGACTGCCCAACACTCCTTCCCTCTCAACCGAGAGTGGATCCTACTAGGGTACTTTAACATTAACTGGCTCTCTAACCAACTGGACTCTGCCAAATCCTGTATAGCAAATTTAGGTCTCTACTGGCTCGTCACCTGCACCACTAGATCTAACTACAAAACAGGTACCCAATCACTTATTGATTGAATTATCATCTCGCATCCTACCCGCATTACTGACTCCAGAATCCTACCTAACTTTATCAGCGATCATTGTGCAACTTATTTCTTTTGGTCTTCCCATCATCCCAAACACTCCCCTACATTGATCTATACCAGGAGATCATCAGATATGAACTTGGGATTAATAACCATGATCTCAGCCTGGCAGACTGGTCCTTCACAGAAGGACATGGTGACTGCAACTTCATTCTAATTAAATTCTCCAGCATCCTTGCCAGAATTTGCAATTTACATGCTCCACTTAAAAAAAATTCGAACAAGGGGTAAAATCAATGGTTGGGTTATCTCCATTCTCATTAAGCTGCTGAGAACTAGGAACAAAGCCTGGGACCGCTATTCTAAACACAAGGACCCCATCCAATATCCCGATACAAGACTCTCTGTAATAAGTTCATATCTGCTGTAAGAAAGGCAAACACTGACTACCTTCATGATAAACAACTTGGAGAAGCCTCGGGCTCCCGTCAACTTTGGTGCACCCTCAAATCTCTCCTTGGCAAAACCAAGAACTCTGATCCCACCACCCTTCACCATGGGGGGAGTCATATCAATAATCCAACTGAAGTGGCAAACATCTTTAACTCTTACTTCGGGGTCCTTGATAAATACAAACCCCCTCCTCCACTCCTCTGTCCGCTTTCCCCCCAACTCTGCCTTTCTGCCCCAATGCTTCAGAATCACCCCCCTCCCCAATTTTTATTTCAAGGCCCTTAAGCCTGCTGACACAAACTTATCTGAAGGAACAACCTGAAACCCAGCAAAGGGGCTGATGGGATTGACTATAAAATTTTTAAATGATGCATCACCACTCTCACGGTTCCTATCACCAATCTTCTCAATCACTCCTTTTGTTCAGACTCCTTCCTTGACACCTGGAAATCTGCCACCATGAAAACCTTATTCAAGTCTGGATCCAGAAATGACACTGGAAACTACTGCCCCATTTCCCTCCTTGCCCCCTCTCAAAAATAATCAAGAAAGTAGTTCATTCGCAGCTCACCGCCTACCTTGAATCCTACAACTTACTCTCCAGTGCCCAGCACGGTTTTAGATCCAGTCACAGCACTGAAACAGCCCTGGTCAGGTTCACAAATGACATCCTTAAGGACAACGACATGGGTCATTACACAGGATCTGTCTTTGTCGACCTGACCAAGGCATTCAACCTTGTAGACCATTCCCTCCTCCTCAACACCCTTTAGGGCCTGTATCTCTCTGACAATGCTGTCAAATGGTCCATGAGTTAAATCTGGGGGAGATCCCATCAAACCTCCATTGAAGTGGCATGCAGTTAAAACAGTGCAATCTGAATAGTGAGTCATTATAACACATACACAATAGTGCCAGTTACAAAAGCACAAATACAAAATGGTGCAGGTACAAAATAATGTTCTTCTGCCATCTAGTGGCAGAACTGCTAGACTCACTTACGGATGATGTCAATCGTTAAATTACTGAACTAGACTGTATTAAAGAAGTCTGGAGAACACAATCATGTCCCCAGTCTGGCAGTCGTTTCAGCTAAAGAAGCTGTAGCCGAAATGAAAGAACATGCAGCAACAAGTTGTGAGACTACTCACCAGATAGTTGCTGGCACCATTGCTGAACTGTGCCCCTCTGTTGCATCCCAACTTCCAGCAATGTCACTTATTAAATGCACTGTGCAGTGAACTCTTAGGGCAGCTGCTCCCCCCTAAGCCATTTGATGCTGCATCACTAGTGCTAACTGCTGATTTGTGCATAACAATGAAATATGACAAATTTCTGCTGTATGATTCAGGGCCAATGCAGGATCATATACAAATTTTCTTCACAACTCAGGATTTGGAAACCTTGAAAAACAGTAATCTCTGGTTTGCAGATGGTATGTTTAAATGTTGTCCAGCCATATTCCAACAGCCATACACAATAATACTGTTGTCCCCATGGTTTATATACTAATGGCAAATAGAATTGCTTCATCATATGCAAAAGTATTCACTGAACTGTTCAACCATTGCCCTACCCTGAGACCCGAGACAATAATGCTTGATTATGAACAAGCAGCTATAAAAGCATTCAAAAATGCATTTCCAATAGCCCAAATATGGGGTGCTTTTTCCATATGTGCCAGTCATTCTGTTGAAAAATACAAGAGCACCCGGATGTGTGCTCTAAGTTCATATCAGATCCCAGCTTTGCATTACAGTTGCACCTCTTGCCAGCACTTGCATACATACCAGTTCATGATGTTATCAATTATTTTGAGGAGCTAACAAATACATAATTTTACCAAACAAACAGTGACATACTGTCCCCCATTATTGACTATTTCGATGATAATTGGTTGGGTCAGCCATTGGCAAGAGGGGGTCGTAGGAGACCAATGTTTAGAATCCAACTGTGGAACTGCTTTGATGCAGTTCAACATGGCATACCTTATACCACAAATTCTGTGGAAGCTTGGGATGGTAAATGTAATCATTTTGTTGGAGGCCACCATCAATCCATATGGAAATTCCTACAGTTCCTGAAAGAGGAGCAACATTTCAGCACTGTACTGGTGAAGCAGCTGATTGCTGGTACAGCACTATCAAAGACAAAAAAAATTACGAGGCCATGGAAAAGCGCATTGCCGCAATCACATCTGAATATGAAGTCTGACCAAAGATGTAGTTTCTACAAGGAATTGCTTATAAATTCCAACTTCAGTCATAAGAATACTTGCCTGAAGCCTGAATCCTTGACAATTTTGTGTTTTGATTTTATAAAGATAAAATGTTTTCTTATTGCTGTTAATCCAATGAAGTTTACCTTGCACTGCATTGCATTGCAGAGCTCATCGCACTTCCATGGGATTGGGATGGGGAACTAATGACTCCATTAGCGATTTGTTGGGGAAGCATTAACAGGTAGAATGATATTGTGCACATGAATATGTGTCCCAACGTAAAGCAATACACAACAAAAATGCAACACACAACTGGCATGAGACATGCACAGATTACCTGATAATGCTTCCCCACCAAGTAAGTACAATCAGTACAATTGGTTATTTAAACTTATGCACACTATTGTCAACAGCACTATAGTGTTCTAGCACTAACGTTGTTGTATGCGAATGTGTAGGCGCTATTATGGTGCATGCTATTAAAGATACACAATTTTGACATTATTCCCATTGAAGATCACCTCGCCTCAGCCTGCCTGATCAAATATGGGGTCCTATAGGGCTCTATTGTGGGCTCCCTTCTTTTCTCACTTTTCATTAATAACCTTCCCTCTATATGCCGATCCACTCAACTTGTATTCTATGCCGATGATGCAGCCCTTTTCTGCAGCCACAAAAAAACTGACCACTATGTTCCTCAGTTTACAGTCCAACTTTAGGAAGCTTCACTCCTGGTTCTCTGGGAATGGCATGCTCCTTAACTCCAAGAATACCAATATCACTATCTTCTCTGGCCCCCAAAAAACCCCTGTAACTGGCCTTTCCCTTCTCGACAAGTCTGGTAATCCCATTAAACAGGTGACTGAATTCAAATGCCTTGGTCACTACCTGGACCCCCACCTCTCCTACAATTTACATACAAGCAACCTTATAAAAAAGATTGAATCTGGACTCGGTCTGGTCTACAGGATCAGAAAGTTCCTGCTTCCCGCCTCTAGGCTACACCTTACTACCTCACTACTCTTTCCCCTCATTGACTATGGGTCCATTATCTTCTTCCCCACAACATCCTCATTCCTTTACTCCAAACTAAGAGCTACCTACAACAGTATTGTGTGTTTCATCACTGGTTTTCCATGGAGAACTGACCACAGCACCCTTTATTCCTCCTTCAGCTGACCCTCCCTTGAAGGGAGGTTCCACCTCAAAATACTTTCCTTCCTTCACAAATCTTCAGACAGCTGCCATCTAGCATCAACTCCCTTTTCCCACTCTTGACCCCTGAATGGTTGACCAGAGATTCCTCCATCATGGTCTTCTATACCCCATTCTACAGCACCAAGCAAGCTCAGAACTCTATCTCCTACGCTGGGACCAAACTGTACAACAAGCTACCCCCTGTCATCCAGGACTGTAGGACCATCCATTCTTTCAACTCCTCCCTCAAGGCCCACCACCTTAACACATCCAACTGCAGCTGCTCCACCTGGTCTCCTCACTGAACCCATCATGGAACCCAAGTACACGTAAGCTCTCAGTAAGGCTACCATCTCTGGTAGAGTGGCATTTTCTCCACAGTTTTGCACTTATTCCTCTCCCTATTTGTTTGGTCCTACCTTGCATATGTTGTGCCTGTTCTCTGTTTATCTAGTTATCATCATATGAACTGCTATACCATTTTGTATTGTATTTTATCGCTACCCCTGTGAACTGATTATTTGTATCTGCTGTACTCTGTTTTTTACCATATATCGCTACCCTTGTGAATTTATTTTTTGTATTTGTTGTTCTCTGTTATTCTTATTGTTACATTCTTGTTGTACTCCTACACTGGACATCTGTGAAAATGGGCATTTTTGCTCACATACTTTCCAGTATACAAATACAATTGAATTGAATTGAATTGAAGAATAGAATAGTTATACAGCAGCTCTGGGGTGCTTCACGCATAGGGCCAGCCTGAGTCAGTGGGTCCACTTTATACCCCATATGTGCTACCTTGATCTTACACAACCCTTCTGATGTCACCTGGGAGTGGAATCTATGACCTCATCACCCCATAGACCAGGGTTTAAATAATACCACTGCTGATATGTTATTTATAGGGTTTCTAATAGTCTCCAAATGTCCTAGGCTGCCATTCCATTGCCTGCCTTAGCAGGGGAGCTCCTCTTTTTCTCATTTGGGAGAGGGTACAATACTTTTAGTACTACCAAACCTGTCACTTCCTGCACCAACAAGTTTAACATAATTTTTTTATCAGATTAGTCTACCCACAAAACAAAACAAATGAAAACCCAAGGTGGTCTGTTAAATGCTAATATAATGGTAGGGGAGTAACATCATTTGGCCATATGCCTTAGGAAAGACTGTTGACTGCATAGGATATGGGTTCAGTGGCAGGTCAGGGCAGTAGTGGAGGCCACTGGAAAATTACCTAGCAGAACATAAAAGTGGATACCTGCCAGGGTGGGAATGGAAGCAGCAGGTAGCTTTAAAATCTGGGTTATTTTTTAAAGTCCCCCAAACCAAAAGTTTAAGGTACAGTCAAGAGGACAGGATTGCATAACCTGGAAGCTCTTACTTTAGCCTGAGGATGATGGCACTAGATCTACCTGCATGCCGCTCTGAGTGGCCATGAGTCCCCAATTCCTTTAGCCCTTTGATTTTTTTATGTTTGCTTGTGCGCATGCACAAGAAACATGACATGACAGCTAAGGAGAGAAGCCAGTTGTGGAGGCACAGCACTGTTACAGTCAAGAGAAGCACTGCATTAGGGGGCTTGGCAATGGTGGACCAATGGAGACACAGTGTGGTGATGACACTGGTCTCCAAAAGTGCACCAACTTGTATCGTTTTTGCTGCAGCAATCAGGAGCTGCCTCGTCTTGCAGCATCAGTCATTGTGCTGCAATGAGGGAGCGACCCATCATTGCAGGGCAGAACGTTAAGTAGTGTATTACTGTTTGTGAACATGGCAGGCAGCTTGCCACCATGTTCACAAACAATATTACGGTGCCCCCATGCCGAGGTGGTACCCAATCCCCCTCGGCAGCAAGTGCCCCCCAGACACAGTCTTTGTTTGCTGACAGGGGCCCCAATCCCCGCCAGCTTCAGTGTGCAAATGTCTGCTGTAATCTGTCTGCTGATGAGGGAGCCCACTCCCCTCAGCATTATCTAATCAAACCCTGCCCCCATTTTCTTGTGTGCCATGGGGGTGCCCAATCCCCATTGGCATGATCTCCCCTTTTCTTGTTGTGCCGACAGGGGTGCCCAATCCCTGTCAGCATGATGGCCCCCCCTTTCTTGTGTGCCAACAGGGGTGCCCAATCCCCCACTGGCTACAGGTTCCCCCCAAAAAAACAGTCCGTTAGCACACTGGGAGCCCACCCCAGCATGATAAATGTCCCTGTGAAGTAGAAAACCATCCAGTGTTGTCTTTTTTTCCCTGCAGAGAAAAAACAGTCCCTTGCAGTCTCCCAGACCCCTCTCCCACAACCTGTGCCCACCCACTGTGCATCCTGCCCCCCTACACCCCTCTCACCTCATATTTACCTCCGGAGTCTGGCGCGATGCTCTTTAGTGGACCAGAAATACGTCAACACTCTTCAAAGCTACCACGAACTGAGGAAATGCCGTTAAGCTGTATAATGGAATAGATAGGGTTTTTTCAACTTTGTTACATATCTCAGGCATTTTTTAGAATTTTGGCACCAAATTTTCAATGTGGGGTTTTTGGGACCCTCTTCGTGAATTCTGTCACTGTCATGACGGTCACTGAGTGAAATCACCTTTCGGGACTGATTAACAAAATTACAGTGCCAGTGTTCATAAGGTGGGCTCTAAAAAAGCCTATGTTGCAAATTTGGTGAAAAATTCCTAGGAATTACTGTTTTATGAGCGTGCATTGTGCAGTTCCTACGCAGGCTCATAAGTTCATGAATTTGTAACATATGCACTCCAGATTTTCAACACTGCCATTTTTACATGCCTCCTTATGAACTGTGCAGTTGTCAATTTTCATATCTCACCCAAAATGTGTTTCCGCGCATGCAGCGCACAATGGCGCAATCAGTGTGTGAAAGCGATTTTTGGGACAGATTAAATAAACCACAGTGACACTGTTCATGAGCAGAGGTCTTAAAATGGCTATGTTGAAAATTTGGTGAAAACATTCCTAAAAATGACTGTTTTACGAGCATGGGTAGTGCAGGTCCGACCCACGCTCATAAATGCAGAAATTTTTAATATTTGCACTCCAGATTTACAACAATGCCATTTTACCACACCTCCTTATGAGCAGTACAGCTATAATTTTACACATCTTACCCACAATGTGCTTGTGTGCATGTAACACACAATGGCACAGTAGGTGTGCGAAATCAAGGTTTGGGACACATTACAAAAATCACAGTGACACTGTTCATTAGCAGAGCTCCTAAAATGTCTTTGTTGAAAATGTGGTGAGAAAAGTCCATAAAATGACTGTGCTACGAGCGTGCATTGCACAGTTTCTACGCATGTTCGTACAGTTGCACATTTGCAATATTTTCACTCCAGATTGTCAACACTGCCATTTGTCTGCACCTCCTTACGGGCAGTGCAGCTGTCATTTTTCATATCCCGGCCAAAATGTGTTTTTGCACTTGTGGCACAGACTAGCACGGTTGTTGTGGGAAATCCATATTTGGGACACATTAGGAAAATCACACTGACACTGTTCATTAGCAGTGGTCCTAAAATGGGTATGTTGAAAATCTGGTGACAAACATCCATAAAATGACTGTTTTACAAGCGTGCATTGCGCAGTTTCCATGCATGATCATAACTTCTTACATTTGCAATATTTTGACACCATATTGTCAACACTGTCATTTTTCCACACCTCCTTATGAACAGTGCAGCTGTCATTTTGCACATCCTGGCCGAAATTGTGTTTTTGCAGTTCTGGCACACAATAGCGCGGTCGCTGTGGGAAATCACTGTTTGAGACACATTACAAAAATCACAGTGACACTGTTCATTAGCAGAGGTCCTAAAATGCCTATGTTGAAAATTTGGTGATGAAAGTCCATAAAGTGACTGTGTTACGAGCATGCATTGCACAGTTTCCATGCACGCTTATAACTTGGCAAGGTTGGAGGAATGGTCGAATACGTGGCAGCTCAGAATCAATGCAAAGAAGTGCAAGGTAATGCACCTGGGAAACAAAAACCCAGGGGAAGAGTACACAATGGGGCGGGGTGAGTTAATAACAACAATAAAAAATTGAAAGAGACCTAGGAGTAATTATATCAGATGACCTAAAGGTGGGTAAGCAATGTGAGAAGGCAGTAAGGAGGGCTAGGAGGATACTGGGATGCATAGGAAGAGGCATCAACAGTAGAAAACAAGAAGCTGTTATCCATCTGTACAGACAGTTAGTGAGACCCCATCTGGAGTAATGCGTACAATTTTGAAGACCCCATCTCCACAAAGACATAGATAGAGTTGAGGCTGTTCAGAGGAGGGCAACCAAAATGGTGCAAGGTCTGCACCAGAAGACATACGAGGAGAGACTAAAGCAGCTTAATATGTATACCCTTGAGGAAAGGTGGGAGAGGAGGGACATGATAGAAACTTTCAAGTATCTTAAGGGAATTAACAAGGTACAAGAGGATAGTATCTTTCAGAAGAAGAGATTGGCAAGAACAAGGGGGCATCATTTGAAGATAGAGGGGGGATGGCTGAGAGGTAACATTAGAAAGTATTTTTTCACAGAGAGAGAGAGTTGTGGATGCATGGAACAGCCTTCCTGAGGAGGTTGTGGAGTCAGGAACAGTGGGAGAATTGAAGAATGCATGGGGCAGGCATAAGGCAATTCTAGTGGAGGGCAGGAGGAAGTAAGCTGTTGATTAACTAGAATTTGCAGCTTATCCTTCAGGTAGAGAAATGGGCAGACTGGGTGGGCCAAGCGGTCCTTATCTGCCATCAAATTCTATGTTTCTATGTTTCTATGTGACATCCAGGGTGTATCAACCCCTTTGATGACCTGTTTGCTTAGGGGCAGATAGCAGTCACAGGCAGAATTGAAGGTGTTGATGAAATAGTCTAGTGCAGTGTCTATGTCCAAAGCGGTTAATATAGGAGACCAGTCACAAGTTGAGAGGCATTATTTAAGGGACTGAAGTTTGCTGAGTCTGAGGTGGTGTTGGAGGATAGTTTTGGGAGGGGCCTTTTTTGCAGTGTATGACCAGTGACAAAGCACTGGGGAGTGATCATTCAGGGCATTGGGTACTACCCTAACCTGGGTAGCTTTGTGGGGTGAGTTGGTGAGTACAAGATCAAGGAGGGTGGCACTGCCAGTCCTCAGGTTGAGTCTAGTGGCAGTGGTCACAAGTTGGGACAGGTTATGAGAGACTGCCGCATCCCTTATGGGTGCTGAGGTGTCAACCTGCCAATTAATATTAAAATCCCCAAGGGCAATGATTTCAGCCTTGTCAGAGAGTGTCTGGAGGTGGGTAAGGACAGAATGAAAGGAACTTTTTTGATTCTGGGGAGGAATGTACAGTATATTGAGAAGAGGAACAGGGGAACTCTGTTTGGTGCGAGGGTGATTTTCAGGGTGAGGGCCTGGGTACCGTGTTCAAGGGTTGGGGGTGGGAGGGTGAGACATTGTAGTGAGTCCTGAATCTATAGAGCACAGCCCACACCTTTTTTGAAGGTTCTGTCAGTGTGGTATAATGTAAACCCGGGAAGTGAGACCGCAGAGTCTGGGGTACAGTTGTTGAGCCATGTTTCCACTACCGAAATGACATCAGGGTGATTCTGGGCAACCCAGCCCTGAAAGATGTTGAGGAGGCTACATATATTAAGGGAGGCTATTATGAGATCCTTAGGGGCAGTAAGCTTGGGTGATGGGGATTGGGTGGTTCCTGGGTTGGGGTGAACATCTCCTGAGAGAAGAAGGAGCAGGAGGATGCACATGGAGGCTAATTTTAGCTGCTTCTACACCAGTTTAGGTGCCAGCAGTGAGGAGGGAGAACAGCTCATAGTGGTGGGGATGGGCAACTGCCTAAAGAAGGGAGAGGCAAGGCAGAGTAGTGACCAGTGAGACACTGTGGCAATGCCGATGGGAGTAGATGTGGTAGGAGACAGCATGGTCCGCAGGTAAAATGAGTGAGGTGTTACCATGGTGGAGGCGGGGGGGAGGTGAGGTGAAATGCCAGTGGTGAGAGGATATGGCTCACCATAGTGGTGGGTGAGTGGTGCATAACCTAGCAGAACAAGGAAGGCTAGGATTAGTGGTGCAAGCCAGGAGGCAGTAGTGGCACCAGTAGGAGGGGTCATAACTGGGTACAGGGTATTGGGGGGGCAACAGAGAGGTTAAGAGAATTAACAAGCTGGATGACATTAGCCTGACCCATTTGTTTAGTGGTAGTGTTGCAGACTTTGGTACAAAGGATTCTGGGTTTGAGGCCTGCAGGAGGATAGTGGAAAAAATACAGGCAAAATTAAGGCTAGTGGAGGGATATAAGTGTAGGAAGGCAGGGAGGAGCAGAGTTCAAGGATGTTTAGCAGAGTGGTAGGAGTTTGGAAAACAGCGACTAGAAAGGGCACTGCAGTGACTCCTAGTGGTCACAGAATATAAGCTGCAAATGAAAAGTGGGCACTTAGAAATCATAGAGAAAGTAGATAGGCAGGTAGTGTTGAGAAAAGCAGATCATGTGACTTATCTGCAGCAATAAAGGCGGTGTCAGGCTGGGGGGGGGCAGTCATTAAACTGTTTCTTCAGTGACTTGATGTAGTATTTCTGAAGGAGTTGCATAAGTGTTGCTGGGTTCAGCACAAAGCCCTACACAAACTGTTCTTAAAAGTTAAAAATCAGTTTTGCATTGAAATATGACCGGAATGCAGATGAATGCCAAATGAGTTGCAAAAACATTTAACAAACATTGCTGTTGAGCTGGTTAAGCATTAAAAATAATGCAATATAAGTTGCCAATGCATTGCCAACTGCAAAAAACAATGCTAAACCAACTCATTGGTGGAACAGTTTAATGCGTCTTGTACTGTATTTCCTGAATTGTTTCTTCAGAATGGATGCTTAGTACTAAATCATCTGCATATGTGCTGATATTAGTAATTGGGGAGTGTCCTGTCATTGATATTCCTGGGATATTTCTATTAACTTGTATTTTCCTTATAAATGGATCAATAACAAATAAGTATAGTACGGTACTGAGTGGGCAGCCCTGCCTCATTCCTCTCTTTATATGGAATTCAATCCCTACTTTATAAGTTATAAACAGTTAGCTTGTGCTGCTTGATACATAACTGTATCCATTTTACTACTTGGTCTTGTACCCGTAAAATCTCCATACCGTAAATAAAAAAGTACGACTGACTCTATCAAACACTTTTTGTTTGCTGAGTGACAAAAGCCAGCCAGTCCCTTGCCTTGATACTCCTAACCAAATTATGTCCCTTAGGAATTGTAAATTATGAAAGATAGATCTATTTGGAATACTACAAGATTGAACAACAGGAATGTGTTTTTCTGCAATTTTTGTCATGCAGTGGGCCAAAATATTAAACAATATTTTGTAGTTTACATTTAAAATAATGATGGGTCTCCAGTTTTGTAATATTGTTCTGTCCCCTTTTTATGTTTGCTTGCACGCATGTGCAAGAAACATAGTGCCATCATCCGAGATTTCGGAGGTGTGTCACCCCCTCTTCCAATTCAGTCAGTGTGTTGGCAGGCGGGCCCCTGTACGCCAATGCATGCTGGAGCTGTCTATGACAAGCTCCAAAATGCAGTGGCATACAGTTGAAAGGAGGAGCTACACTTCAGTGAGCAGCGAGAAGATATCACCTGCTGATCGCAGCTCCCCTTACACACACACACACACACACACTGCCTTTTCATTGCCCCCCACACACCTCTATAGCCGACAGTGCCAATCCCCAGTCGGCTGTGCTGCGCTTCCCCCAAAGCCTTCCAAATGCCACACTGGGTGGCCACCCCAGCGTGGCAAGTCAATGGTATAGCCGACGGGGTGCCCAATTCCCCATTGGCTTCACTGTCTCCCCGAGTAGCAGGGTGCCATGCTGGGAGCCCACCCCAGCATGGCAACACGCATGGCCGATGGGGGTGCCTCAATCCCCATCGGCTCATGACCCCAAGCTGCCTTCTGCCACATTGGGAGCCCACCCCAGCGTGGCAAACGCCTCGCCGTTTTTTTTTTTTTTAAATACCTGAAAGGAAAAAACGGTCCCACGCAGTCTTTCTGACCCCCTCCCCACAACCCGCACCCACCCACTGCGCACTCTGCCTCTCCACACCCCCTCCTCACCCCATACTTACCTCTGGAGCTAGGCGCGACGATCTTCGGTGGACCGGGAACACGTCTGCACTCTTCAAAGCCGACCGCGAACTGAGGAAATGCTGGTAAGCTGTATAATGGGCTAGATAGGGTTTTTTCAACTTTGTTGCATATCTCAGGCATTTTTTGGAATTTTTGCACCAAATTTTTTGGGACCACTTCTCATGAATGCTGTCACTGTCATGGCGTTATTCGGGCCCGAAGGGTGATTTCACAGTCGCTGCATGAAATCACCTTTTGGGACCAATTAATGAAACGACACTGCCAGTGTTCATAAGGTGGGCTCGCAAGAAGCCTATTTTGAAAATTTGGTGGAAAAATTCCAAAGAAACGACTGTTTTATGAGCGTGTGTTGCGCAGTTCCTACGCACGCTCGTAAGTTAGTGAATTTTCAATATTTTCACCCAGGTTTTTAACATTGCCATTTTGCCACACCTTCTTATGAGTAGTACAGCTGTCATTTTTCACATCTCACTCAAAACGTGTTTCCGCCCATGTAGTGCACAATGGCGCAGCCGGTGTGCGAAATCAATGTACGGGACAAATTAAGAAAATCACAGTGACACTGTTCATGAGCAGAGGTCTTAGAATGGCTATGTTGAAAATTTGGTGGAAAAATTCCTAACAATGACTGTTTTACGAGCGTGCGTTGTGCAGTTCCTACGACGCCTGTAAGTTCGCGAATTTTCAATATTTTCACTCCAGATTTTCGATCATTGCCATTTTACCACACCTCCTTATAGGCAGTACAGCTGTCATTTTTCACATCTTGCCCAAAATGTGTTACGCCCATGTAGCTATTAAATGGCGCAGTCGATGTGTGAAATCAATGTATGGGACACATTAAGAAAATCACAGTGACACTGTTCATGAGCAGAGGTCTTAAAATTGGCTATGTTGAAAATTTGGTGAAAAATGTCCTAAAAATGACTGTTTTACGAGTGTGCATTGCGCAATTCCTATGCACGATCATAAGTTTGCGAATGTAATATTTTCACTCCAGATTTTCAACATTGCCATTTTATTACACTTCCTTATGAACAGTACAGCTGCCATTTTTCATATGCCACCCAAAATGTGTTTTCGCACATGTAGAGCACAACGGTGCTCTTGGTCTGCGAAAGCAATGTTTGAGACAGATTAAGAAAATCACAGTTACACTGTTCATGAGCAGAGGTCTTAAAATGGCTATGTTGAAAATTTGGTGACAAAAGTCCATAATGACTGTTACGAGTGAGCATTGCACAGTTTCCATGCACCCTATAAGTTCGTGACTTTGTAATATTTTAAGTCCAGATTTTCACCAGCGGCATTTTTCCACACTTCCTTATTTACAGTACAGCTGTCATTTTCACAACATGGTCGAAGTGTGTTTTCACACTTTCAGCGCAGAGATGCATGGTCACTGTGGGAAATCATTGTTCGGAACAGATAAAGAAAATCACAGTGACACTGTTCATGATCAGAGGTCCCAAAAAGCCTGTGTTGACAATCTGCTGTAAAAAATCCCCAAACTAATTACATTATGGGTGGGCGTTGCACAGTTTCTATGCACGCTCATGACTTCACCAGTTTTTTTTTAATATTTTCATTGCAGATTTGCAACATTGCCATTTTTTTACACCTCCCCATTAAAGGGACACTGTCAACCCCCTTAGGCCTCAAAGTGTCCCCAGTTTAAAAAACATATTTTACGACTGCCAACATTCAGTAAAATTTGCTTATGTAGCTGGTAGTTTGATTTGGACTCTTATTTTCTTTAAAAAAGTGAAACACAGAATGCCCAACATACTGGTGTTATATCACCAAAACAGGTTTGTTTACATCCCTTGAACAACTCCATTCACATCTTTCCTGGACTTGGGAACACCCACAAAGCAGTCTAGCCCCTCATGGTGCAAAGGGAGTTTAGGAGGCTTCTTTCTTATGAGTGACTGCACTGGTTGGGTGTGTTTCAAATGCTCAGAAAGTGTGCAGTAAGAACAGAACCAGGATTGTAAACAAAACAAGGTTGTTTATAAATATACATTGCCATGCATTTCAGTTCTACTAAACAAGGAGACAGACAAAACAAACAGCAACATCAGTGAATTCTAGAGAGGGTAAGCAATCATAAAATGTGGGGTTTTAACTAGAAATAATATGATGAAAAACAGGTTGACAGTGTCCCTTTAACAGTACAGCTGTCATTTTTCACATCCTGTTTAGAATGTGTTTTTGCACCCGTGGTGCTTAATGCCGTAGTCACTGTGCAAAAGCAGCTTTCGGCTAACAAACTGACATTGCCACTGTTCATGAGGTGGGGGTCACAAAAAAACCATGTTGAAAATTTGGAGTGAAAATACCAACAAATGCCTGAGGTGTTAGGGTTTCCAACCATAATACCCCACCCTGTACAGAATGGCAGGCATCAGGGGTGTGACTTGGGATTCTTGCCTGTAATGCTCATACCATTCCACACCATGCAGCCAGTGAGAGGCATCAAGGTATGCCTTGGACTCTTCGGCCCCAAAATTCACCCCATTCTCCTATACCGCACCCATCTCACCGTATTTCCTGATGGAATGGGGTGTGCATAAGGGCCAAAGACCCCAAGGCACACTGTGACACTTGTCAGTGTCTGCAGGGTAGGGTGTGGTGAAATGGCGTGGCCGTTATGCCTGATGACCCAAAGGCACACCCCAATGCCTGTCAGTCTCTGCAGGGTGGTGGTGGGGTTGGCTTCAGTTCAATACTTCACTGCCATTCCTATTATGCAGCTCTATAACTTCTACACTACCACTTCCAAAGCCAGCAAGCAAACATTCTGCATTGACAAATGCTTGTTTATGCAGTAGGATAATCAATGTTTTAGAGGAAGATGCCGGGATAGAGGGAGAATTCAGTATGGAGTTACAAAGCATAGCTAGCACTGGACTATGCAGGGATAGAGGGAGAATTCAATATGGAGTTACAAAGCATAGCTAGTACTGGACTAAGTTTTTCCTGTAATTTTTTATAAAATTCATCTGTTAGGCCATCTAAGCCTGGGGTTGTCTTTAATTTAAATTTTTTTATGGCTAAAGTGACTTCCTCTTGGGAAATTTCCATTTTTATTTGTTCTGCTAGTTCTTCGGGTAATTTGGGTACCTGTAGGTCTTTAAAAAAATCTTCATCCCATTCTATATCAATACTTTCACCAAGTTGTTTTGGAAAAAAGTTTTGGGTTTCTTCCTCAATTTTTGGTGGGTCATTGGTAGATATGAGGTCTTTCATTGTTTGTAAGGAATCAATGGCAGTGGAATTTATTCTGTCTGCACAACATTTGAAAGCATCCAGAGTTGCTTGATACCCCTGAGTGCCAAAGCTGAGCCTCCATTTTTAAACGCATATAACTATTATAATGGAATTTGAACATTTCTTCTTTTGGCTTTTTTATTTCAGTATCCAAGTTTAGTTTTTGTTCATGCACTAAGGATATAAGTTGCTGCAACTGCTGTCTTAGAGTTAAATATTGGGCATATTGCTTTTGACCCTTCCAGATGGCATGTTTAATAAATAGGTTTTTAAAATTAGTTTTAGAATCTAGCCACCATTCTATGCCTGTGCTGTAGGCTTCTATTATTGATACGCTGGCTCTCAGTATTTAATCCGAGTTATCTAAAAGAATGGAACCTTCTAATAGAGAACTGTTCAACTTCCACCTATTTTTTGCTTGATAAAAGGATTGCTTCCCTGTACTGCAAGAGCTGGATACTGCCAAATGGATAATGTTTCTATGGGGATAGTATCTGCTTTCAACATGACTAAATATTTTGAGAAAAATGCATTTATATGGTATGAAAGGGGAGATCAAAAGGTCTCCCATCAGGTTTATTTTTGCTTTACTTTTTCCTTTGGCTTTTTTGGACTTGGACTGTTCCATCGGGGGATCTGTGTTATATTCAGGCACCCCTGATGTCACTGAAGAAGTGTCAGAGTCCCTATCCTCATCTTCTGTGTCTCCCCACTGTTTTCTTTTAGCCAACGTATTATACTTGTTTCTGGATAAGATGGGCCTTAAGAAGGTTTGGCATCCATTCTTTTTCTAGTCCTTCTGGGTTTCCCTGTCTGAACTACTTCAAAAGGAGGTTCTTTTGTAGGAGGCATAGCTTCTGGAGATGCTGGATTAATCCCAGGTATGGCAAAGACTCCCTTGTCTAACTCCTGATTGGCTGCCTTAACCAGGACTCAACTCTTCATTGGCCGGCTTCTTTCTTCACCTGCTCCTGATTGGGTATGCTTTTCTATTTGATTTTTAGCACTCTGAAGCCCAGTGTTTAGCTGTATTTTACATTTTACTGCCTCTAGTAATTCTAGCCGCATTGTATTGTGTAGCTTTTACTGTTGATACATTTTTACTGTTTCTAGTAATTCCGGTAAATCCCAGCCTCCCCCTACAAAACAGGGTACTAAATGAGAAAAAGACCAAGGTAGAAAGGTCAGTGGGGGGTGCTGCTACAGAAGGTAAAGCCATCAAAAAATGGAGAGCAATGAGTACCAGTGCCTGTAGTCTGGGTAACAAGCTTCCTGAATTAATGGCCTTGATGGAGGAGGAACATCTGGATATCATGGCAGTCACAGAAACATGTTACACACAGAACCATGCCTGGGATGTAAACATACCCGGATACACTATCTACAGGAGGGACAGGGAGGGTAAAAGAGGAGGAGGAGTAGCTCTCTACATAAGAGAAGGAATCAAAGCAACAGAACAAAAGGGTAAACAGGGAGGAGAAGAAGCACTGTGGGTCAATTTGGAGGCAGGCAAGGGCACCACAATCTGCACAGGGGTTGTATACAGACCCCCTCTCAGGGGGAGGAAATGGACAAGGAAATTATAGAAAGTATACTTAGAATGGCAGATAAAGGGGAGATATTGCTGATGGGTGATCTGAATATGCCAGAAGTTAACTGGAGTGCAGTTGCAGCAGCCACCTCTAAGAGTGGGGTTATTCTAGATGCCCTACAGGGGGCATGCCTTAGACAACTAGTATTGGAACCCACTCAAGAGGGAGCAATCTTGGACCTGGTCCTCTCAAATGGAGATGGAGAGAGGATCACAGATGTAGAAGTGGGTAGCCATCTGGGAACTAGTGACCATTGAACAGTATGGTTCACAATAAACACAGCAATAGAGTCAAGCCATACAAAGGCAAAAGACCTGGACTTCAGGAGGGCTGACTTTGCCAAAATGGGTGAATGCCTAAGGAATGCACTAGCAAATGGGCAGGAAGGAGGGGTGGAAGAACAATGGGGAATAATAAAAACTGCCATCACAGAGGTAACAAGCCTTTGTGTGAAGCAAATAAACAAAACAAAATGGTGTAAAGAACCACTACGGTTCTCAAAGGAGGTGGCAGTGAAGGTTCAAGAGAAAAAGAAAGCATTCAGGAAGTACAAGGAATCACGGAAGGAGCAGGACAGAGAATTGTGTAAGTTAAAGCAAAAGGAAGCTGGGAAGGCTGTCAGAACAGCAAAGGCATGAACTGAGGAAAAGATAGCCAACTCAGTTAAGAAGGGGGATAAAACTTTTTTAGGTACATCAGGGAGTGAAGGAAGACTAAGGGAGGGATAGTGAGGCTAAATAAAGGGGAGGGGGGCAGAGGGTGATGGTGAAAAGGCAGAGATACTAAACAAATATTTTTGCTCAGTATTTACAAATGAAGAGGGGGAGGTACTTAAAACAAACAATAGAAACACCCTGGACACAGAAGTTGATACCAGCCCATTTACAGAAGAAAGGGTTCTGAAAGAACTCTTAAAACTGAAGGTGGACAAAGCAATGGGGCCTGATGGGTTTCATCCCAGAATTCTAAAAGAACTGAGGGTAGAGCTAGTAACACCACAGACTACCCTCTTTAACAAATCATGGGAGGATAGGGTGGTACCTGAGGACTGGAGGAGGACCGATGTGATTCCCCTTCACAAAAGTGGGAGCAGGGCAGAAGCGGAAAACTACAGACCAGTTAGTTTAACCTCAGTGATAGGGAAAATAATGGAATCACTTCTGAAGGAAAGAATTGTCGAGTACATAGAGGCCAGAGGGGCACAGGACCCAAGGCAGCATGGATTCACAGCAGGAAGGGCATGCCAGATGAATCTAATAGATTTCTTTGACTGGGTGACCAAAGTAGTAGATCAGGAAGGGGCTGTGAACATGGCCTACCTAGACTTTAGCAAGGCATTTGACTCAGTCCCACACAAAAGATTAATTTACAAGTTAGCCGGCCTAGAAGTGGGTCCCAAGATGATAGCCTGGGTAAAGAATTGGCTGGAGAATAGGACACAGAGGGTAATAGTAAATGGAGTCCACTCTGAAGAAAGAGGGGTTACTAGTGGGGTGCCGCAGGGTTCAGTATCAGGATGGGTCCTCTTCAATGTCTTTGTAAGTGATATTACAGAGGGACTGGAAAGAAAAGTATGTCTCTTTGCAGATGACACAAAGATCTGCAACAAAGTTGATGCACAAGGTGGGGTGGAAAGGATGAGAAGAGACTTGGCAAAGTTAGAGGAATGGTCAAATGTATGGCAGCTTAGATTTAATGCTAAGAAGTGCAAGGTAATGTACCTGGGAAGCAAAAACCCAGGGGAAGAGTACACAATGGGGAGATCAGATACTAACAACAACAAAAATGGAAAGGGACCTGGGGGTAGTCATATCAGATGACTTAAAGGTCGGCAAGCAATGTGAGAGGGCAGTAAGGAGGGCTCAGGGGATACTGGGATGCATAGGGAGAGGCATCACCAGTAGAAAACAGGAAGTTGTTATCCCTCTGTACAGACAGCTAGTGAGACCCCCTCTGGAGTACTCTGTGCAGTTCTGGAGACCCAATCTCCTCAAGGACATAGACAAGATGGAAGCTGTCCAGAGGAGGGCAACTAAAATGGTTCAGGGTCTGCACCGGAAGACATATGAAGAGAGACTGAAGGAGCTTAATATGTATAGCCTGGAGGAAAGGAGGCAGAGGGGAGACATGAAAGAAATGTTCAAGTATCTCAAGGGAATCAACAAAGTCCAAGAGGGTAGCATCTTTCAAAAAAAGAGGTGTGCAAGAACAAGGGGGCACAATTTGAAGATGGGGGGAGGCAGCTCAGAGGTAATGTAAGGAAGTATTTTTTCACAGAGAGGGTTGTGGATGCATGGAACAGCTTTCCGGAGGAGGTTGTGGAGTCAAAAACAGTGACTGAATTCAAGCGTGCATGGGACAGCCATAAGGCAATTCTAAGGGATGGGGGTAGAAAGAAGTAGGCTGCTGGTTAGCTAGGATCTGCAGCGTATCCATTAGATAGGGAAATGGGCAGACTTGGTGGGCCAAGAGGTTCTTATCTGCCATCAAATTCTATGTTTCTATGTTTCCGTATTTTACTGTGTAGAAATTTTTATTGTCTCATTGCTTAGGTGTGATTTCTGCTTCTCTGAACTTGGCAGTTTTTACTTTCTTGGTCTTCCCTCCAGCCTAGCACTCAACTCCCTTTCTGATTCCTACCTGCCACAGATTCTATCTGCCAGCTGCAGCTCTTGCTACAGAGTACGCCTTCAGCTCCCCCATGCTAATCCCTCCCAACTCTTTCATTTTCACTCTGCCAGCCATAACTCTCTCCACAGAGAACTCTTTTGGCTTCCCCTGATTTTCTGCCCATTTCTGCTTTTCCCAACACTACCTGCCTGCCTACCTACCTCCTTTCTCTCCCAACCCTCGACCCTCTCTTAATTATCCCACTGCTTTTGTCTCTCTGCAGAAGTCCTGGCACCATAGGCTCTGGAACCCCCCAGAACTGCTATGACCCCTAGCCTCATCCACTCTCTTCTGCCTTTCACACTCACTCCCTTTTTTTTTGTCCTAGACCAGGACCACCCCCAATTAAGCCCTTGACTCTGCTCTGCTCCACTTAACTTGACCTTCGCTCTCTCTTTCTCTCCTTTCCAGTATACTGCCCATCAGCGGGCACTCTGTGGGAAATGGCCACGGCCCTGAACGAAGCCGGCCATGCATTGCCTCCCAGCCTGCCCGTTGCCCACACAGACCCAAGTACGGAAAAGACTCTTTGGGAAGCCCAGCTCCCTTGTCTAACTCCTGATTGGCTGCCTTAACCAGGACTTGGCTCTTCATTGGCTGGCTTCTTTTTTCACCTGCTCCTAATTGGTCCTGCCTTTCTATTTGATTTGTAGCACTCTGTAGCCCAGTTTTTATCCATATTTTACAGCTTTTACATTTTACTGTCTCTAGTAATTTGTCTCGCCCACCCTCCCCAGCCCTGACCTCTATTAAATACACTTTCTCCCCCACAAGGCACCACCATCAAGCTTCCCTATCTCATCTGGTGCTTACTGCCTACTTACCTCCCTTAAAGTGAACTGCTTTTTTCTGTTCTCTCTATTAGATTGCTACACTTTCCAGCCTTCATAGCTGTACTGCTTTCCCTTCATACTAGTCTGCAACCCCTACTCTCTCTGCTGAATCACCCCCTCCTCTCTCTGCAATATTTATCTCCACAATCTTCTCCTCCCCACAGGCTTCCAAGATTAATTACTTTTCCCTGATAATGATCATACATTTCATCCATCTTAACATGCTCTCCAGCTATGGTACCACTTCTACCCTGCATCATGCCCACAATTCCCCATTCAGAGACACGCCTTCCAGCACACTCCATTCTAATACACCTTTCATATTGACAGTCACCTTTACACCATCCCTGTCAGTAGGTTATATACCCACCATCCTCTCCTACAGTACTCTTATCTTTTAATATTTCTCTCCCCAATCAGCGATACTCTCCATCAGAAACCCTCTAAATGTAGACAGCACAAGATGTCCATGATCCTTGTCTTCTGTCTGTCAAGGATTGCCCTGCTTCTCCTTCTTCTTCTTTCTGGGAATGTACACCCCAACCCCCAGTCCCCCAAGCACATGTAACCTTCGTCATAGCAAACAAGGGTATCTCACCCTAGCCTCCATTAAATTTCATAGCCTGTTACCTAAAATTAATGACCTCCAAGTCTGGGTGTCACAGCATGCACCCGATATACTAACCCTGAACCAAACTTGACTCTCACCAAAGGTTCTGGACAATGCTGTCTCCATTCCTGGCTATGTCTTCTTTAGACTAGGCTGCATTGGTAAACGAGGTGGTGAGTGTGCTATTTAGCTAAAGGATACCCACAAGGGCCAAGCCCTCCCTCTAACACCCCCTGTTGACTCACAAATGCTAGCTGTTAGAATACTCCTTGGCCAACATGGGAAAATCCCTTACAATCTAATCAGTTTATATTCCCCCCCCATGACCAGGCCTCCAGCTTCCAAATGGTGTCTGATTACCTGGAAAGCCTCCCACACCACACCAAAACAGTGATCATGGCTGACTTTAATGTTAACTGGCTGACCCCTGAAACTGACCATTATAAAGATGCTATTGCAGCAATAGACATCACCCAGATGGTACCCACTCCTACACACGTCAACTACAGAACTGGCTGCAGCTCAGTCCCAGTCCTGGACTTAATTCTCACCACTCACCCCAACAGAATCTCAGACACCTAAGTCCTATCCAACTCTTTGAGTGATCACTCCCCAATTATTTGCCACTGGTCTAATAGGCCACCCAAATCAAAGGCCAAATTCTTCTACCAGCATCTACTGAGAAAAAACAAGGTCCCACAATTCCTGGCCTCCCTCTCACAAATTAACTGGTCCCCCTAGACCCTATGAACTGCATTGATTCAGCCCTTAACTACTTCATCTTGTGCTTTAAGAAACTGTGTGACAGGTTTGCCCCTCTGAAGAAGAAAAAAAACAGGGGATACTCTAACCCCTGGATCACCCCTGCCCTTCTATGTCTGATGAAAGATAGAGACAGCCTCTGGTACTGTGCAATGGCCAGTGTACTCTGTGCTGACCTACAGGTCTATAAGGCTGCCATAAACAAGTGTCCCCTGGCAGTATGAAGAGCCAAGCAAGAATACTACAGAAGCAAGCTCTCAAACTAATGGGGAAATAGCAAACTTTTGGGGAAAAATATCAAAACCCTGACAGGGAAACCCAATAAATCCCCCCACTTCCTTGCTAGTGGTAAATGACACTGTTATACAGGACCATAAGATGCTAGCGGATACCTTCAATGTCATTTTGACCGATCTCTCCAGTGTACTCCCCCCCCCGACTATTTCAGTGAGTCTACCTTGCCTGTTAACATAGCAAACTCTGCTTCTCCCTCAAATTCCCACTTTCTACTTCAGAAGAGTGTCCCCTGCTGAAGCTAGAAAGCACTGTCTAAAGGTGCCGAGTAAGTCTAGATACAGAAGCAACACACTGGATCTCAAACTTCTCTCCCTCTCACTCGATGTCGTCTTACCCCATCTTACCAAATTGTTAAATCTCTCTCTTTCTCACCATAGTTCCCACAACTGTGGAAATCTATCAACACACCTATACACAAAAGTGGTGTTAGATCCCTTCACACCAACTACCACCCTACCTCAGTCCTTCCTCCACTTTCTAAAGCCCTACAGCGCATTGTCGCTGACCAACTGTCAGACTATCTGGACAAGTAGAACATCCAGTGTCCGCAGTAGCATGACTTTAGAAAAGCACATAGTACAACCATTGCGCTACTGGAGCTCACTACCCATATTCACAAGGCCCTGGACTCTGGTTACCTACTAGGTGTGGTGTATATAGATCTAACCAAGGCCTTTGACACCATTAATTGAAAGACTTTAGCCTGTAGTTCAAGGGGTGGGGAATAGCTCCTACCACATCCCCTACTTAATCTTCAATGCTTCTGCTGCTCAGTTTCCAGTGTTTTAGAAACACCCCCCCCCAATCCTCCCCAGCCTCCTTTTCTGCTGGCACTCTTATCTCACCCTCAACGCTGGACCTTAATTCCTACACCTTCTCAGCATTCCACTGAGGGTGGGAAACAGAGAAAAGCCAAAGTCTAAGTCTATAAACATCAAGCACATAACATTCAAGCTCATGAGTATACACAAGCACTGAGCTATGTACCACACATTGAATCATCAGCTTCTGCTGCACTCCCTTTCCTCCCTTGGCCTCTCCCATGTAGTCACTAACTGGTTTGAAAGTTACCTTCTAGGAAGACATCAATAAGTCAAGATTGGGGACTCACTCTTTGACTGCCTCCCTGTGAGATCTGGGGTTCCCCAAGGTTCTATCCTTTGGTCCACTAATTTTCAGCCTTTTCATCAACACACTCCCTACAGCCTGCAACAACAATATGATCCTATACGTAGATGATGCTGTCCTCTTTTCCACTCACACTAACCCAGTCCTCCTATCCCTTGACCTACAGATGAATTTTACCCTCAAAGAATCGTGGTTTGATAAACACAAACTGCTGATGAGCTATAAAAAAACAAATCAATGTTGTTCACAAACACCCACAGTAAACATAAAGCTACAAGCTTACCTATCCTGAACAAAC
This sequence comes from Neoceratodus forsteri, assembly GCA_016271365.2. NCBI lineage: Eukaryota > Metazoa > Chordata > Ceratodontiformes > Ceratodontidae > Neoceratodus > Neoceratodus forsteri. The sequence goes on from CM028130.1 coordinate 99,031,184, forward strand.
TACACTTCTCATTTGAACAAGTACCGAATTCAAATACCTCAGGATTACACTCAAAAGTCCACTCACCTACAGCATGCATGTTCGATTCATCTATAAGGACATTAATTTGAGGATAGGTATTCTTTGCCGCCATCACCACTGCCTTAATAATGAGGCTATGTGCATAGCCATAACTAGTTCAGTTCTCTCCATAATCTATTAAGGACTTATTTTCTATGGTACTGCCACTACCACTACCCTCAAACGAATAAAAGCTGCACTTAATAAGTGTTGCAATCTGGTGACAGGTGCCAGGAAAAGAATGCACACTTGTGAGATTTATAAACGATCCAATTGGCTCCATCTTCAAGGGAGGATACTCTACTAAACATGCCTCCTTGCTAAGAAAATTTGCTTCTGCCTTACCCTCTCCATCAGCATGCAATTTTATGTTACCCACCCATTTCACACAGTGCACACATGGTGCCAACAAATCCTCTTTCATGGTCCCTTTCTGCCATACATCGCAAGCCCAGTGCTCCTTCTAGCCCCAACCTTTGTGAATGGACTATCTCCCGAAATTGCTGGTGAGACAGTTAGGCCCTTACAAATGCCAACTATGCCAACACCTCACTAATCTCAGCAGCTGTGACTGTACCCATTAAGATATCATAGCTTTCCAAGCCCCATTAAACTCATTCTCCTCTCTACTCACCCCACCCCTTTCCTTCCACCACCCCTCTCTCTCTCTCTCTCTCTCTCTCTCTCTCTCTCTGACTCACCTCAACCCTATCACTTCTAGTTTTCCCTTCCCCTTCTCCCTCACCTTCCCTGTTTTTCCCCTTCCATTGTTCTCTACTATAACCTCTTCTTACCCCTTCCTTATTTCTCCAGTCTAACCTCCTCATCTCACCCCTTCCTCCCCTTATCAGCTTTCCCTAGCCCCTGCCAACTACCTCCATCCCATAGCCTGAACCCCTGCTGTCACACCCATTACCACCCAACCCTCCCTTACTTCTCTTCCACCTTACCTACACTCCTAGCCTTTCCTCTGTTGCTCATGACCCCCGCTACCACTTTCCCACATACACAAAGAGGCATAGAAAGGATGAGAAGGGACTTGGCAAGGTTGGAGGAATGGTCAGAACTATGGCAGCTTGGATTCAATGCAAAAAAGTGCAAAATAATGCACCTGGGAAACAAAAACCCAGGGGAAGATTACACAATGGGGGGGTAGTAACAACAAAAAAATGGAAAGAGACCTGGGGGTTCACATATCAGATTACCTTAAGGTTAGCAAGCAATGTGAGAAGGCAGTAGGGAGGGCTGGGGTATACTGGGATGTATAGGGAGAGGCATCACCAGCAGAAAACAGGAAGTTGTTATCCCTCTGTACAGACAGTTGGTGAGACCCCATCTAGAGTACTGTGTCCAGTTCTGGAGACCCCATCTCCACAAGGACATAGACAGGATAGAGACAGTCCAGAAGAGGGCAACTAAAATGATGCAGGGTCTGCAAGAGAAGCCATATGAGGAGAGACTAAAGGAGCTTATTATGTATACCCTTGAGGAAAGGAGGGAGAGGGGGAACATAATAGAAATGTTTAAGTACCTCAGTGGAATCAACAAAGTCCAAGAGGGTAGCATCTTTCAGAAAAAGAGATGTGCAAGACGCAATTTAATGATTGAGATGGGGCGGTTCAGGGGCAATGTGAGGAAGTATTTTTTCACAGAGAGAGTGGTAGACACATGGAACAGCCTTCCTGAGGAGGATTTGGGGTCTAAAACTGTGGGAGAATTCAAGAATACATGGGACAGACATAAGGCAATTCTTGTGGGGGGTAAGAAGAAATAGGCTATTGGTTAACTAGAATCTGCAGCATATCCTGTAGGTAGGGAAATGGGCAGACTAGGTGGGCCAAGTGGTCCTTATCTGGCATGAAAGTCTATGTTTCTATGTTTATATCTTTCTTGCCTCACGTGCCACCCCATCCCTACCCCTCTTCCACCTTACCTACACTCATAACCTTTCTTCTTTTGCTCATGACCTCTGCCACCACTTTCCCCACCCTATCTTCCTTGCCTCTCCTGCCATCCTGCCCCGGGCCCCCTCAGCACTTCCTCTTCTCCCACATCACTTTATGACAAAGACTCATTTGAGACCACAACAGCCCTCAATACCCTTCCCTTCCCACCCTTTACCTGACAATTTTGCGTTTTGTTTCCTGAATCATCCCTTTTGTGTCAACTCCTCTTGTTATCCTTATGCTTGTTCCTGCCTAATTATTGCTGTTATGAACCACTTAATTTGTACTGAAGGTTATTTCCCACTGTTTGTCTCTGCTTAATATTGATGTGTTACACCTTTATTGTTATATGACACATAGTCTTTTTAAATTCTCCTCTGATTCAAAGGCATTTGTAATCCTAGTACTAAATAAATAAAATAATAAATAAATAAATCCTAGGAGGAACAGTTGCACATTCTTGTCTGGGGGGAGAATCTGCATTTGTTTCCTCTACTTAGGACAGCGTGTCTGCCAGAGGTGTGTCAGATGTCTGGGTTTTACTAGCCATGGGAGGTTCATCTTGAACTGAAACACTGAGCCCCTGCCTGGCATGCATGACTTTAACTTGTTGGGCTGTCATAAGAACCTCCTTGTCCTGCACGGCTCTATCCAACCTATTATGGGCAAGCCAGGGGCATTTTGCATATAAGTAGCAAAGTTCTTTAGATAGATAACACCTGAATGGGTTTGGGGCATCCCAAACTTGCATGGTCATACTTGAGATGCAAATTACACCTGGCCAGATTGCAGGTGGAGCTAAGGTTGGTTCTTGCCCCACACTTGTGGCAAGTCTTAGGCTGGCCTGGGTAGAAGCAAATGCCTTAATCTATCCCAATATAAAATTTACTGGGCAGGTGTTGTATACCATTGTCTGTGTGGCTCAATTTCACTTTGATGTGCCACCCACCAGTCCACTCAAGATCTTCACCAAAAACTGGTATGAGTTGTTGTAAAATTTCACATTTTGTCGCAACCAGTATTGAACATCCTCAATATTTACCCCTTCATTTCAAAATAATAAAGTCACTGTTTTAATAGTTGGTTTGGTGAGAGGGATTTGGAAGAAATGTTGCCAGTCAAGGTGACTTTTAACCATAGCAAACTTTTGTCAATATTTTTTCAAGCATTTGATGATTCCTAAAGCTAATATCATATGTCTTCTCTCCCTTTATATGTATATAAACAAATAAGTCATGTCCCTGGATCCCCACTGTATCTTTCAGTAAATTGTGCAACATAAATCTTCTGTCTGGAACCTACTCACTTGTTACAGTACATTTAAGACGCACTGCATTGTGTCTCTGAGCAGGTTCCCCTGCATGTTTAAATAAGTCAGCCATCCTGAATGAGGCTGTAGATTGAAGAGTTTCAGCTTGTTGTGGGTCCAAATCCATTCCATTGTCCATGTTAGTTTGCTGGCTTGTTTTGGTGTGCACACCATGCGAGGATTCCTCTGTGGACCAGCCTTCAGAATGAGACAAGGTGGGATTTTGCCTAGTTGCTAAAATGTTCTTCTCAAGAACCATATATTGTTCTGTGCCCTGTACTGAAAAATGATCATTATTGGCTTAGTTTGGGGCTGTTTGGTTCTTCTGTCCATTTTCAGGTAGTCCTGTTTCTCCATTTGCAGGCATTATTCTGGACAAAATATTTTGACTGAATCTGACAGTTTACTTTTACCCTTAGCAAATTCTGAAGTGGAAGCTTTTACTTGGGACATATTTATGATTTCAGCTGCCAATACTGGATCTGGGGATGTCCACCCTGCTCCTTCCAGTTGCGGTATCCACCTCGCTGCTTTTAGTGCTGAAGCGGGGTGCCATTGAGAATACATGGGTGTGGTGCTTACATTCTCCATTTGGCCCTGTTTTAAAACAGTTGTAGCTTGATTTACTGGGGAAACATTCTGTGCACCTTTATCTTTCTCAGTATTAACAGAGTCTATAGATGAGGGTAGGTCCACTGTAGTTTGAAAATAGTTTGTCATACCTTGTGGATTTGCTGAGTCAATAGAAGCTGCCTACTATACTGTAGAAGCAGTTTCGACTCCAGGCAACATCTGTTTAGCATTTGCTGCAGTTTCTTTCAGTAACTTCAGTAACAAGGTTTTGTTGTTCAACACAACCTGTTTTAGTAATTTTTCCTCCTGTTCTGGTGTCAGCAGGTTCGTTGAAGCTTCAGAATGATTTTCAAATCTTATAGCTGCCATTCCTTCATCCTGCGGAGATTGTACAGGAGTAGTAGTAGTCACAACTGTATCCATGTCCATTTTACTCGTCAGTGTCTATCAAGAAATTCACTATTTCTTCCATATCTGTATTATTTTCCTCTGTTTCCAGACAAAGTTCAGCAGGTTAAGGGTTTGATTTACTGAAGGGAGGTTCCTCTACTTCCTCCTCTCCACAGCCTTCAGTCTACACATCAGCCACTTTGGAAATGACTGTCAAGGGTTCCCCCTACTGGTCAGTAGAGGAATTTCCCAGTGTCCTGGCCAAATTTCCCCCATTCACCAAAAATACCACCAGCAGCTTAATCTTGTTCAGTTTCAGTTGGTTACCATCTGTAAACCACCCCTCCCCCCGGGGTTGTCCCTGAAAAAGGGACTACTAGTCTCAGTGGGCCTACCTGGTCAATAAAATTCAAGAAAGCAAGAAAGAATGATAGAAAGAAAGAAAATATCAATTGCAATGAGCATCAGACACATCAGTCTTATAAACATGTTCATAGTAACTATTTAGCAGTTATTGTAGATAAGAAAAACAGCAAAAACATTCTTATTAAACACTTTGCTGCCCAAGGTAACACATAATTGGGTAGAGTACTGATGTTTATGAGAGGAGGCACTGTGTTTATTGTTGTGCCATCTAGTAGTGAAAGCTGGTAATAAGTCAAAAGCAATGCTGAGTAGTTGTTATGACTGTTATGACAGTACAGCCTTCTAGTGGTGGTCCATGGGATATCAAGTGTGAAAGTTAACAGAGTACTCTTTTCCTCTCAACTAGGGGGAATTTCCCTTTAGCTGGATGGGGAGATCTACTGCCTCTTGGGACTCTGAGTCCCAAGATTAATTTTCGGCATGGGCAGGATGTGTGTCTGGTTGCCCAAGGAGATGGAATATACATAACTATGGTAATGAGAATGGGATGTTTTGCATTTAAAAAAAGTAGAGTTAGTGTTGTATATGGGAAAAGACAGTTTGTGTACAGCAGTGCCCTTTATTAGTGAAAGCTGTAAACAATAGTCAAAAGCTCTGCTGAGTAACTGTAATAGCAAGTCAGACTTCTAGTGGTGGTATATGAGATAGCAAGTGTGAAAGTCATTAGAGATTTCTATTCTACCACCTTGGGAGTATTTACCATTAGCTCACTGATTAGAGATGCTCCCTTTGGTACTGGCCGACCTAGGTTTGATTCCAATGGCTGAAGGTGTGTTTGTGCAAGTAGAAGGGATCAACATAATATGGCATAAATGTGGATCTGCCACAAAGCAACGCAAAGTGCCTTAGAGCTGACCATGCCTTGGTGATCACTGGATGGCAAGCATATGTTTCAGATGAGGAACTCTAGTAGGCTGCAGGGTGTCTGCTATTGTTTGTCTGACCACAGTTTCTAAGCCACTCCATCACTATAAATCTGGCACTTACTGCCACTGTATTCAATTTGCAACAGTCCACCAGTTTCTACTAGAAATTAAACACTGCTTCTGCTGTCCTAACCTGCACAGGAGAATATTAGCACATGCTTCTGTGCAGTGTTCAGTAATCTGTTTTGTTATTGTATGTCCGATTGGTAAAACACTGTATACTGGTATATATTGGTTGATGGTGCCACATAGTTACAAAAGTTCAACTTTGTGAAGCTTTACAAAGTTCTTCTTGGCATCATCAAGTTTGAACTTTGCTTTTTTTGTTGAAGTTTTCTGGGTGAAGTGGCACTTTTTTCTGCAAAGTGGCATTTTTTCTCACAAATTGCCAACTTCACTAATGAAGTTTAGTCCCTTGCTCTGGAAAAAAGTATCACCTGGCAAAAACTTGGCGAAGTCAGAACTTCATAAAGTTCTAGCGAATTGAAGTTTTCTCAACTTTGCACATCTCTACTCGTGAGATAAATTGAGACTGTCTGTGGTACTGCTGTCTGTTTAACCTATACCCCCCCCAATGGGTTATCTATTTTCATCTAATGGATCCTGGCCATGTCATGGGTCAGGGTCATGAATAATGTGATCTGGAATGCAGAGGACTAGTGTCACTGCAATGTGGCTGGCTGTTTCTGGGTGTGCATGTTGGATGCCTTTTCCTAGATTCTAGGCATCCAATTCCTTAAATAGTATCCAGAAGAGTCAACGTATAACATCACTGGAACACTGAGCTTCCACTTGCCCAGAGCCTGGGGGTCAGAGTCCCCTCCTGAGCCTGGGTCTCACAGGTATTAGTGATGGATTCCTGCCACCAGTACTCCTTTGAGCAAGTCCACTGCTGCCTGGATAAATTCCATCTCTAAAATTCTAGCTGATAACCACTGACTGTGTAATAAACTGTCCACGAAAGTAAACTGTGTGGTGAGACTCAATATTTCCCTTTGTTCTCCTCTTGTATTCTTTTGTGGAACCTTCAAATGTGCTTGTATACAAGGAAAACTAGATACAAGCGGTAGCACCTAATTTGCTAGTTTTAAGTGCCATCCTTCCACTAAGTTAATGAATAGGGTCTTGAAGGACACCTTTCCCAGTCTTGAGAACAAATACCACAGCTACTTTGCTGGATGACCTTTTTCTTAACTCATTTTTCTGAAACAGGAGGGGAAGGGGAGGAAATGAACAAGTAAGATTCAGATCAAATTGAGGCTGGCTTAAGTTCTGCCAGACTAGTTATCACTGGTGTCTCGTTTATTACTGTCTTTGCTTTCCGTTCACAGGAGATGTGGAGACAGCATGGCAGGATATAACAAAAGACAATAACAGGAGGTTTTATCTTTTGATGAATTTCCAAGAGCATTAGCCTGCTGCCTTCTTCCCTTAAGTGACCTTATTTCATTCTATTGCATTAAAGGACAAGCAAACAAGTGTCCTCATCACACAAGTGATGGACCATTCCTCCCCTACAGTTTTGTAATAAGGACAGCTGTTTGGAAGGATTTATAGGCATTTACCTTTAAAACAGAAGTTTGCAAAAGTTTGTTCGCATTTAACAAAAAAGAATGAGAAAGCAAACAGTGAAAAATCCTGCTCCCTTCCAGTGCTGACCTGATTACCAAAAGGCTCAGACGTCAAGTGTTACGACATTATTGGTGGAAGACCACTCCTTCTGTAATCCAAAAGGACAACAGAGTGTTTTTTACAACTGTACTGTTTTGTAATATGTGCTTAGTACATTACAGTAATGTACAACTTAATGCATCAATAAATGTGTTAGATTAAACACATACGCTAGCATGAAATGGTAGTTTTCAAAATCCACTCCATAGACATTTTGGATTACAGAAGGAACAATCTCACTCCGATTATGTCATTATGCTTGACATCCATACCATTCTGTGACACAATCAGCACTGACAGGGAGCAGGATCATTCACTGTTTGTTTATTTTTGCAGCCTATGTTTTTTGTTTGTTTGGTCAACTGAGAATGGAGAATTCAACAACCCTGTACTTTCAGCCTTGTTCCAGAGGTGGGTGGAGAGAACACAGATGCAAACAAACTGAAACTGAATCATATTAAGCTGTTGGAGCTATTTTAGTGAATGTGGGTAATTTTGCTAGGACAGCAGGGAAACTGTCCTACACTTTTAGAGATGTGTTAACGGAATCTTTAACATCCACCTCAACAAAGACCAGAAAAGGCAGGAAGGACCTGGGTTTAACATCTTTACTGAAGATTAGAACAGTACACCCTGTCAGTATAGCATCCACTTAGTACTGCACTCGGGTGCCAGTGTTTACAGTATGAGCCAAATCCTGGCATGGGACTAGAACACATGACATTCTGGCCCAGGAGCGGGTGTGCTGCCAACTGAGCCAAGACAACACCTAAATTTAAAAAAAAAATGTCATAAACCAGTATTATAAAAGTAAATGCTTATATCATTGATTCATCAGTTGGGCTAAAAAAACTTTTTTTTGCTTGTCCTTTAAATTATAACAGGGTGAAGAAAGCAGTTTTCAACAAGTTTCAAATTTTCTGTCCATTTTGGCCCCCTGTATTTCTTTCTCCCCTTTCTTGGACTATCATTGCTCTTTTTAAACCTTTCTCTCCCTGTTTTTTTTTTCCTCAGATTTCCTAGTCTCTCCTTAGTGCCTTCTCTCTTTCTCTCTACTAAATACTAACATTTCTCTGCCTCTTCTCTACTGCCATCCCTCTTTCTTGTTCTCCTGTCTTCTTTTCTTCATGCTATTCTTCTCATTTTTCTCTCCTCTTGCCTTTCAGTTCTCTCTGTCTTTCTTTCTACTCTTTCACTCCACTTCTAACTTCATGCACTTTTTTGCCTTGTAGACCATCAATATTTTTCTTAATTGGCAGTGATTTGGGAACTCAAAAGTAATGCAAATTGCCACCAATTTATGCTTTGGGATAGTACAAATATAGACATACCTATCAAAATTCTTAAAGCTCGAATACACAACATGCAAACAATTCTGAATTTCAAGCCATTCTATAATTCATTGGTAAAGACATTTGCATGACAGCAGGCTCTTTTGGACCATATTATTAATAATGGCAGGCACAGATTTTACTTGTACAATGTTGGGCCCTCTAGATTGTAACAGGTACGGCCATATTGGAAACCCTGATTTATAACGGTGTAGCCAAGATACTGCAACACAGGCACTGCCATGTCATATGCAAATGAGTCAGTCCAAGTCTTGAGTGTCTACTTCTTGGAGTCTGTGTCCTCATACAAGTTCAAGACAATGGTCACAAGCCATGACTCCATAGTGGCTAGTTGACCAGTTTGACCTGTCTCCCATTTCAGCAAATTGATGGTCCTGAGTTCTTAGAATTGGCAATTGGGCAACTGGTCAATTGACCTTCTAACTTGAGGTTCCACATCATAACAGCGAATGCATAACTGCACCCCACCTATGAATGAGTGAACAATACCAAAAACACAAATGGCGACCGTGCACTATGCCAAATACAAGATCGGCACCCATGCCGACATACATTATCCTATGCACCTATGACAGGGTAGAATAGAACCCTGTCCCATTTGTTGGAGAAAGTGTGTAAATGCAAGGATCTATATTCTTTCATTTTCTCTCTCCTCTGTCTGGTTGAGCAGCCAAATTTTCCTGTGAGACTTCAGACTTGATCAACCCAAATAGTCTCGCAGTCCTTTGTCTCTCACTGTCTCTCTGTTTTCCCTTGCGTTCAGTTTTTCCGCCCTTGCATATCTAGATCTGTTAATATAAGAATATGTGCAAATCAATATATGGAAATGAAACTGATAATGGGATCACTTTTGTTTAGAAAATATGGTGTTACTGTTGAAATGTATATATTTATAATTTGAGATAACTGTAAAAAGTTAGAGATTACTTGGGTGCAAATGCCTGAGCCTTTCTGCAGTTGCTGTGGGGACCTTAGGAAGTTCTCAATGTTCTAACAGCTCCTGAAATTTACAAAGAACAGGGTGCTTGCAAAGGATGGGGGTTGGCAAATACTTATAAAAACAGCTAAGCTGAGCTGCAAGAGAGTTTTTTTTTACAAGAAAGATTTTATTTTTGCTTCCGTACATAGTTGTTCTGAACAGATTTATTTTATGTTACTGCTACAATAAATAATGTTTTGGTGATTTTTATAACTGCTCCTAGGTTTTCCCTATACTTCCTGACCTATGCCTCGATGACAGCACCCCCCCATCTAAAAATAATCAACTCCAAGGGGGGGCCTGACAGTGTGGTAAAGAGCCAACTCCAACTGAAAAACACAACACCCAAACCATTCCCCACCCAAAAACAGCAGCACACCAACCCAGGATCAAACCCAGGTCCTTTCACACAAAATAATCATTTCTATATGAACATATTGTGATTTCAAAAACTGAATTATGACTTCAGGAAAGAAAAAAATAAAGAGGATGAAATGAAGTCAGAGACAAAGATTATGTTTTCAAAGAAACAGAAAAATAGAAACAAAGAATTTGGCGGCAGCTAAGGACCACTTTAACCACTCTGTCTGCCCCTTTTTATGTCAGCTCATGCTTGCACGGCCAAAATATTGCACTAGTAGTAGATTTGGAGGCACAGTCACTGTTGGGCAAATTCAGGGCACACATCAGTAGGTGCGTCCCTCATTCCCCAATAAGCCAGCAAGCAGGTGCCACACCAGGAATACATAATGTGGTGAGCACATCTAAGGAAAGGTCTGCTGCAATGACAGCCAAGCTCATCATGCAGCGGTACCAAAACATGCCCTCCCTATGTGCCTTTCCTGGTGAAGACCTTCCATTAACAATGCTGCGTTGACCGCTGCCACACATAGAGCCGACTTCTGGGGTGCCCAATCCCCCTGTTGGCATGCCCCAGACCACATCATTTGCTAATGGGGTGCCCACTCCCCATCGGAAAAATGCAACCCCCCTCCCATTAAAGTGTGTGCCGAGGGGGTGCCCAATCCCCCTCTGCATCATGTCCCCCTTCCCGGTTTCATTTGCCAATGAGGGTGCCTAATCCCCAGCAGCTACAGAACCCCCAAAAAATAACACTCAGGTGGCACACTGGAGTCAACTCAATGTGCCAAATGACCCTATAAAATAAAAATGTCCAGCGATGTTTTTTTTTTAAACCTGCAAAGCAGAAAATGGTCCGTCGTCAACTCTGGTGACCCTCCCCAACCCATGCCCACTCTCTGCGCACCCTGCCTCCCAACACCTCCCTCACCCCATACTTAGCTCTGGAGCACGGCGCAATAATCTTTGGTAGACCAGGAACACGTCTGCACTCTTCAAAGCTGAACATGAACTGAAGAAATGCCTGTAAGCTGTATAATGGCATAAATAGGTTTTTTTTTTTTCAAGTTTTGTGAATACTGTATCTCTGGCATTTTGGGGAATTTTGGTGCCAAATTTTCAACATGGGGTTATTGGGACCCTTCCTTATGAATTCAGTCACTGTCATGGCATTATTCAATCATGAAAGGTGATTTCGCAGTCAGTGGGCGGAATCACCTTTCAGGCCTGATTAATGAAACGACAGTGCCACTGTTCATGATGGGGGCTCTCAAAAAGCCTATCTTACAAATTTGGTGAAGAAATACAAAAAATGGCTGTTTTACAAGAGTGTGTTGCGCAGTTTCCATGCATGCTCATAGCTTTGTGAATCTGTAATTTTTTCACTCCAGATTTTCAAAACTGGCATTTTTCCACACCTCCTTATGAACAGTACAGCTGTCATTTTACATATCCTGGCCAAAATGTGTTTTGGCACGTCCGTTGCAGAATAGCATGGTTGCTGTGCGAAATCAGTTTTGGGACAATTTGAGAACATGACAGTGACACTGTTAGTGAACAGCAGTCCTAAAATGATTATGCTGAAAATTTGGTGATGAACGTCCATAAAATGTGTTACAAGCATACATTGTGCAGTTTCCACGCACTCTTGTAACTTCACAAATTTGCAATATTTTCATGCCAGATTTTCAACACTGGCAATTTTTCACACCCCCTTATGGACAGTACAGCTATCATTTTTCACAGCCTGCCCAAAATGTGTTTCCACATCTGTGGTGCACAATGGCGTGGTTGCTGTGGGAAATCAACTTTTGGGACAGATTAACAAAATCATGGCATCACTGTTCATAAGGGGAGGTCCCAAAATGCCTATGTTGAAAATGTGGCTAAAAAAATCCCAAAAATAATTGGGTTATGGACGTGTGTTGCACAGTTTCAATGCATTTTCATGATTTCATCAATTTTTCATATTTTCACTCTAGATTTTCAATGTTGCCATTTTTTTACACCTCCTCATGAACAATACAGTTGTCATTTTTCACATCCTGCCCAAAATGTGTTTTCATCCCTGTGTCGCCAAATGGCATAGCCGCTATGCAACACCACCTGTTGGCTAAGAAACTGATTGTGCCGCTCATCATGAACTGGGGTCACAAAAAGCCCATGTTGAAAATTTGGAGTGAAAATATCAACTCACGCCTAGAACGTTAGGGTTTCCAACTGTAACACCCCACCCTGTACAGACTGCCAGGCATTAGGGGTGTGACTTGGGATCATTGGCTGTAATGCTCATGCCATTCCACCCCAACCCCCTCCCTGCAGCCAGTGACAGGCATCGAGGTGTGCCTTGGAGTGTTTGGCCCTAAAGTTCACCCCATTCTCCTACTGCACCATCTCAGCATATTTCCTTAAGGAATGGGGTAAGTATAAGGCCCAAAGACCCGAAAGCACACCATAACAATTGTCAATGTCTACAGGGTATGGTGAGGTAAAATGGCATGAGCGTTATAGCTGATGCCCCAAAGGCACACCCCAATGCCTGTCAGTCTCTGTAGGGTGGGAGTGGGGTTGGCGTCAGTTCAATACTTCACTGCCATTCCTATTATGCATCTCTAACTCCTGCACTACCAATGCCAATGTCTGCGAGACAACATTTGGCATTGACAAATGCTTGTTTCCCTACCTATACTTACACCACAGACCCTACCTAATATTTGGCTACTCCCTCCATTTTTCAACAGAGTTTTCCTTGTGCATATCCCATTCGTGTTTGAAGCCCCCCACTGTTTTTGCCTGCACTACCTCCTCTGGAAGACCACTTCAGGCATACCCAATCTTTCATTGAAGAAGTACTTCAACATATCCCTCTTAATTTTTCCCCTTTCTAGCTTCATTGCATGCCCCTTTATTCTTGCACACCTTCTCCTCTGAAAAATTCTCTTTTGAACTTAGTCCCAACCCATGAAGTATTTATAGGATTCTATCATATCTCCTATCTCTCTCTCCCCTCTCTTCCAGGATGTACAGTACATATTTGGGCCTATTCACAAATGACTGGAGTGGCTACATGCCACATAAGTCAGGCGTGTAGACACTGCACAGCCACCCACACTAACTGCACCCCTCCACCACATTCACCACATGGATGTGCCCCCAATGCACCCAATCCCCCAGCCAATCACAGAGGTCCATGTGGGGGTGGGCCGGGGTCATGGTGCAGGGGAAAAGCCAGCACTCCATGGGATGCACAACCCCATGGAGTGCTGTGCACTGGGGTTGCCAGATCCATATCTGAGAGGCAGTCATAAACATCTGGGCTGGCTACGCTCCTCCCAGGGCGGCTGCCTCCGGGCATGTTGGGGGGCATCGGCACCCCCAACAAAGCAGCCCCTACCATCGGAGCACACCTGGATTCCAGGGTCAAGTTGGTGGGGTGACCACTTACAATGGCTCAGTCAGCACTCTGCATGCCTGCCAGCAGCATGGCACCAAAGGTACATAAAGGATCTAATGAGGGTCCCTGCCTGGGCAGTCAATTGGCTGCCTGCCACAATCTGCATTCTGCACCTACCTGCCCCCAGCAGACCTGCACACCAGGGAGCGGGGCCCTGTAGGGGAGCCTGGCGGGGGCCGGTGGTTGTGAATGCAGCCCCCACATGGAACTCCCTTGAGTGAGGAGCTGTGCTCCTCGATACATGCCTCTTGCATGTTTGTTTGTGAATAGACCCCATTGAGATTCCTTAGTCTCCCCTCATTAGGACTTCTGATGCAGCACCTGAACCACTTTAATTCCATCCTCTGGACAGTGTCCACCCCATCTATATCCTTCCTGACATGTGGTCTCCAGAATCAGACACAGTACTCCAGGTGGCAACCCACTAATGATCTATACAGTGGCAACACCACCTTCCTCCTTCCTCCTTCTGCTGGAGAAACCCTTCCCTATGCACCCCAGCATCCCACTGACCTTCCTTACTGCCTTGTCACACTGCCTTGCCACCTTGAGGTCATCAGATATGATTACTTCCAAGGGCTCTTTCCTGTTTGGTAATCATCAGTATCTCTCCCCCCATATTATACTCTGCCTGTGGGTTTCTGCGCCCCTAGGTGCATGATTTTGCACTTTTTTGCATTGAAACTCAGCTGTTACAACCTTGACCATTCCTCAGGCTTTCTCTGGTCTCTGCACATTCTCTCTACTCTCTCTGCAGTGTTCACCCTTTTGCAGATTTTGGTATCATCTGGAAAGAGGCATACCTTCCCTTATAGCTCTTCTGCAATGTCACTTATAACGACATTAAAAGCAACTTGACCCAGTACTGATCCACAAAGTACCCCACTTGTCACTGTCCCTTCCCCAAGTGAATTCCATTTACCACCACCTTCCATCACCTATCCATCAACCAATTTCTTACCCAGTTTACCACCTTAGGACTCAACTGCAAATGTTCTCAGAAGTCAAAAAAAATAATATAGAAAAGTATACAGTAGAAATGGAATAAAAGAGAGTCTAAGATGAATTGTATCTGAATATTAAATTTTAAAAACTTGATTTGATTCTTGGAAAATCAAAATGGGGTGCTGTGAATTTAAAATTATACTGCTAACAGTTTCCCTCCACTAATTAGCTATTAAGTGCCCACTTCACAGAGTTTTCAAGAGGTAGGCACTTTGCACTTTGGAAGAAAAACCTTGTAATGCCACAAGAAAAATCTCCATGAAGTGGTGAATTGCCACATTTTGTGTGGATTTTTATATGTGAAATGTTTTGTGTTGGGCGTGGTACTTCGAAGGTGGCCTGTCACTAAAACATCAGGTGTCGGCCGTTGCAAGACCTCATTTTACCATCTGTGGAATATCGCCCGGATAAAGCACCTGATTCCACCTAGTGATATGCCAACCATGGTTCATGCCTTTGTGACCTCACACCTGGATTACTACAATATCTTATACCTAGGACTGTCAGGGGTTGATATCCAATGATTGCAGCTTGTGCAGAATGTGACTGCCAGGTTGTTGACCGGCTTATCAAGATTTAACCATATTACACCTGTGCTCCGTTATCTGCACTGGCTGCTGGTAAATTGGCAGATCCCCTTCAAGGTTAGAATGTTGACCTATAAAGCCCTACATGGACAGAGACCCAGCTACCTGCATGATCTCCTTGTTCCTTACCATCCCTCCACCAATTCCACTCCACTGACAATGGATCGCTAGAGGTTCCCAGGGTCCATTTGAAGACATCAGGAGCTCGCTCTTTTGCTTATGCAGCACCAACCCTGTGGGACTCTACCTCGTCAGATAAGAGAGTGCCAGACCACCAAGAGTTTTAAATCTCAACTGAAGACCTATTATTTTAGCCAAGCAGCCCCATCTGAGGTCTGAAATTGATTACTGTTAATTATTAGAATTGCAATTGTTTTATTTGATATTTTTATAAATTTTGTACAGCACTTTGATCTCTTTTGTAATTGCGCTCAACAAATAAATTGTAATTGATTGATTATTTGTAATTCCCACAAAGTGAAAACTTCACAAAGCAAAAAAACTATATGAAGTTTCACACTTTGTGGCAACCACCACATTCTGAGACTGGGCACCACTACCATATTTTGAGATTGTGCACCACCACCACATTCCGAGAATGTGCACAACCACCACATTCTGGCACTATGCACCACCACAGACATTCCAAGATTGTACACCACCACCACAACATTCTGAGATTGTGCGCCACCACCACATTCTGAAATTGTACACCACCACCGCATTGTGAAATTGTGCATCACCACCATATTCCAAAATTGTGCATCAACACCACATCCCTAAATTGAAAGCCACTGTTAGCCAGCACATTGGCACAGCAGTTGGATTTCCACTTGCGACACCAGCAACTCAGGTTCGGGAACGAGATCAGGCCACTGGAGGGCCGGCTGGGGGGGGAGGCAGCTTGAGCATCCCACAACTGCTCGCTGTCTCCAGGGAGGGTAGGCATCATGACCCGATGCTGAAGCGACCACTGGTAGAGGCTGGTGGTAGAGCAGCATGTCGGGGGGTAGGCAGGACAGACGCCGGTTTCGCTTTGACGCCGCCTGGACGCCACGCGACCAAGAAAGCTAGAAAAATCGCTCGCTGGCCTCCAGATGATGGCTCTCTGTTCCTGAGGGCCTCCAGTGCCTTCCCGGTGCCTCCTGTTCCCCAGCAGCATCCCCAGGCCCTAGAAGTGTGCGCTGGGGCAATCCTCCCCACCAGTGCCTTCCCCCTCGGAGGAGAGGGTCCCGCCCAGTGAAGGGATACACAGGGAAATCCTGGGGGTTGGCTGCGATCTGGGGAATCAGAGGAGGACCAGGCAAGGACAGAAGAGGTCAGGGGGAACTTGGCAAGAGCCCGAAGGAGTGGAGGACCAGCGAGCACGGGGTGGAAAAACAGATCATACAAAAAAAAAGAAAGCCACTGCCACATCCCAAAATTGTGTGCCACCACATTCCAGGATGCCACTGCCACGTTCTGAGACACTACCACCACATTCCCAGATTGTGCACCACCACTACATTCCCAGACTATGCACCACTGTCACATTCCGAGACTGTGTGCCACTGCCACATTCTGAGACAGTGTGCTACAGCCACATTCTGAGACTGTGCACCACCGCCACATTCCGAGACTATGTGCCACTACAACATTCTGAGACTGTGCATCACCACAACATTCCAAGACTGTGAGTCACCACCACATTCCAAGATTGTTCACCAGTGCCACATTCTGAGAATGTGTGCCACTGCACATTCAGAAATTTAGGGTTGAAAAATTACTTGTAATTTTTAAACAAAGTAACTAAGAGATCTCATTTTGGCACAGTACTAACTGGGGATATGCTAATCCAAATTCTGAATTTAGCAATGCCAGACATTTTGACTGAATTCCCTCTTTGAGGACCCCCTAAATTCTGTTTCAAGTGCTTTTTATTGACCCGTTGTGTATTCTTTCAAGAGTTATTTAAATTAAGTCCATGAAAACCAGAAATTCTACACTGTGTGATCAGGTCCAGCAGGTATGTTTATCTAACATTAATGTAAGGCTCCAAGAACTTTATCAACCAATCAGATTATTTTTTCATTCCTACCCTTATAATAATGTACATTAGGCAAGCACATTTTATATCAATCAATATAGCATAATTCACTTATATTTTAAAACAAATGAAGCATCTTCTATTTACTGACAAAACAGCAAAGTTACTATGGTTCAAT
Organism: Neoceratodus forsteri; assembly: GCA_016271365.2. Lineage (NCBI taxonomy): Eukaryota > Metazoa > Chordata > Ceratodontiformes > Ceratodontidae > Neoceratodus > Neoceratodus forsteri. The sequence goes on from CM028130.1 coordinate 99,048,426, forward strand.
AAGATACAATGGATCAGTAGGACTACTTATTTTTCTTCATTTTACAATGTTATTCTCATTTTTACTTGCTGTATTTAAATTAAAGAAATTTCTAAAATGTTATGTCTTTGCTCATACTAATGAATGCATTTCATTAGCACAATAAGGCACTTAGAATAATTTGTGCTTGGATAACAGCACTTCTCAGGCAGTGGAAGCATTCATCCTTTGGCTTTCTGCTTCTACCCACCTGCTGTGTGCCTTTATACATAAGGAACATATGAATATACAAAATTGCCAGCAGACAAAGGCCTCCTGGCCCATCGAGTCTGTTTAATTGTGCAGCTAGCAGCCCTTGTATTGCAGCTGCCCCTCCCTCCCCTCTCCCCCTCCTGTAATCCACCAGGTTAGTCTGACAGGATCTGCCTGAGACAAACCGATGCTGTCTACTATCCTGCAATCCATTAGTCTTCAGAAGAGATACCAGCTTCTCCTTCAAGATCATCTCCATCAGCTTTCCCATGATGAATGTGAGGCTTACTGGCCAGTAGTTCCATGGTTCATCTTTGGGACCGCTCTCATGGAAGGGTACCATGTGCACCATCCTCCAGTCCTGAGGTACAATCCCCGAGTCCAAGGAGGCATTGAACAGGTCTGCCAAGGGCTCCACCAGGACTTCTGCCAGCTCCCTCAGTACTCTGGGGTGAATGCCATCTGGTTCTGTTGCCTTGTCCACCCTTACTTCTCTCAAGCTCTCCAGTATCCTGCCCACTGTGATTTACCCATCTGTCATCTTCTCCCCCAATGCCTGCCCTCCCACCCCCCTTGGGTACGGTCCCTCCTTTCTCCTTAGTAAATACAGAGCAGATGTATTCATGTATTACTTCTGCCTGCTCTGCCCCCATATCCACCCATCTCTCTCTTAATCCTTATGGTTTGGTCCTTACAACACCTTTTCTCCCAGATGTACCTAAAGAAGTCCTTCTCCCCCTCCTTAATGCCTGGTGCCTGCCTGAACTCTCTAGATGCCTTGGTTGCTCTGACTGCTCTTGTCACCTCCTTCAACTCCTACAGGTAATCCTCTCTGTTCTCCCCTCTCTCTGTTTTTTTTAACTTCCTAAAGGTGTCTCTTTTCTTCCTTAATTTTTCCATTACCTCTATGCTCACCCAGCTAGGTTTCTTGGCCCTTGCCCTCTTACTCTGGACACTGGTGCAGGTTCTGGTTACCTCCTCGTTCCCCAGCTGGATGATCCCCCACCTCTGGGTAGTGTCCATATTTGGATGAATTCTAGCCAGATGCCCCATTATTATTTCCCCCATCCTCTTGAAGTTGGCCCTCCTGAAGTATAACACCCTCGTCCCTGTTCCATCCCTCTCCTTGCCCATGTTTATCGTGAACCACACAGAGTGGTGGTCACTCCCCACCAGCGGTTCCTCCACCCCCAGCTCCCTCACAAACTCCCCATTAGCCAGCATGAGGTTCAGGTGTTCCAAAGCCTAGTTGGATCTCTGACCATTTGTACTAGAAAACTGTCCTGGAAGGCATCCAGAAGTCCCTGTGCCCTTCTATTCGTGGTGGCTGAGGTACTCCAGTTCACTCCTGGCAGGTTGAAGTCCCACATAATCACTATGCTACCCTTCCTGCAGTTCCTTCTGATCTGTTCTACTAGTTCTCTGACCAACTTCTCTGACCGAGAGGGTGGCCTGTATATCACACCCATCCTTAGAGTCCTTTTTTTTTAATCTTGGATCTGTATCCATAATGACTTCATATTACCCTCCTCCCCCTCTTCCCAGACATACTTCAGTCCCTCTCTCTCTCTCACATACAGCATCACCCCCTTTCCCTTTTATCCTATACCTGCAAAATATCCTATACCCTGGTATCACCAGGTCCCAGTCATGGTACTGGGTGGCCCATGTTTTGGTGATGGCTGCCATGTCCACCACCACATCCGCCATGAGAGCCTGTAACTCTGCTGTTTTGTTTCCCAGGCTCCTAGCTTTTAAGGCTATCAATTTCCACCCTGTTTCCCTCCCCCCACCTTCCCTCTCCTACTAACATCCCCTCTTATACTCTCCCTTAGTCCCTTTCTGTAGTTATGGGGGGTAAGCTCACTCAGCTTCCCTTCCTGAGGATCTTGCATGCCTCCTGCCCTCTTGCCACCACCTGCTCCTCTTTTAAATTCACTTTGCTTTCTATATATTCCCCCAGTCTCTGTTTCAATACCCTCCTTTCTTCTTCACTTAAGTGTAGCCTATCCTTAGCGTACAGCTCACTGTCCTCCCAGGTCCTTTCCCACTCCCCCACTAGCCCATATCCTTTGGCCTGACTCCAGTTTTTCAGCCACTCATTAAATTCCTCTATCCTCTGTTTCCTTGCAGTGCTTGCCTTTGGTACTGGAAGTACTTCCGAGAAAGCTACCGATCTTTCTGCAGCCTCACAATCAGCCCTAGCTCCTCAAACCTCCTCTGAACTACATCTACCGTGTTGCCCGCCAGGTCATTTGTTCCCAAATGCAGAACTATATGAGGTTTCTCCCTACCCTTCCTAGCATACTTCAGAACAGACTGACCCACCCTTTCCACTGTCATTCCTGGCATGGCCTCCACCCATGAGTGGCTGTGCTTCTCCCCCTTGCTACCCCATCTGACCCCTTTTAGTATTGAGTCCCCCTGCACTAGGAACCCACCCTTGCTTTCATGTTTTGCTCTTGCTGTCCACTTTCTCTCTCTTCTCATTCCTACCCACACCTTCTCCCCCCCAGCCCAGTTGCTGCCCCTTCCACCCCTTTAGTAACATCCTCAGTCCCTATCCCCACTCAGCTCTCCATGCCCTTTTCCCACCGCCCTACCCCCCTTCTCCTTAGCTTCTTCTGCTCTCCCCCCTTTATGCATCTTTACCGTCCCAATTCATGCCTCTCTTCCCCTCCCACAACCCCCATACTCACCTATCCCATCCACCTCCCCCACCCCCTTATCTCTACCTTCTGTTCCTTCCTACTCTGAGGTCTATCTTCAGCTTTTCCGCCGTACTCTCCCCCTATCACATCCCCCAATCCTGCCAGTGCTGTGAACTGATTATTTGATGTCACATCACTGCCACTAATTTCCTCCTTCCTTCTGCTAGCCACCCCACCGCTGCTGACTGTGACCATTATATCCTCCCTTCCCTCTCCTCTTCCATTCTTACCCTTTTCTGCCTTCGTTTGCCCTCAGAACTGGGTCCCCCTGTCTCATTACCTCACCTGCCACCCCTTTCCTGCTCTCCACCTCCCCACTCTCAATTTAATTTGTACGCCTCCTCAGTTTTATTTATTTGTTTATTTATTAAAAATGTTTCACCAAGAGAGGCACACTGAGCAAAAAGATGCTCATCTCACGGTGCGACCTGGGTGGGGTACATGGAAGGAGTATACATAAAACAAATAATGGGTTGAACTTAGAGTCAAGCATTTCAAATAATTGTTACATAGTTAAGTGTGGCTATACAAACTTGTTACATGCGGAGACACTACATACATGTGCCACAAGGAGGGTGGCATAACTTATTTGATTACACATCTAGAACTATACATGGTTATATAAGTGCCTATATCTAGAGATTGAATTGAAGTAAGATGCACCAAGTTGGCAGAGAGAAATGGGAGCCTGAGCTTGGGGTCAGGGTGAGGTGACAGGTCTGGGCAGTCAAACACAGGGAAAAATGAGGGGGTTGACTTAGGGAAGACGTTGACGGGAATAAGAAGGGAGGAGCAGAGGTGTCATGAGCAGGTAAGTGCATGGGTTGATAGGGCATTATATAAGCCAGTCATTTGGATGAACTCCCCAGCCGATTGTCAGGTGCGTAAGGAGGAGGGGATCGGGGGGGGAAGAAAGTCAGTCAGGGGGAGGTCTGGGGCAGGTACAATTGGGTGCTAAGAAGTTAGTGAGGGCAGAGGATAGAGAGTATTTGGAGGAAGAATGGCGGATTTGGCCAGCAGGTCATTCCAGAGCTTAGGGAGGAGGTAAGAGAAAGCCAATTGGTCTGCAGAGGTCCTTCAATGAGGGATTGCTAATAGCCTGGATTCAGTAGACCTGAGGGTGTGAGTGGGGGTTGACAGGGAAGATAGAGGGGAAATGAGGTAGGGCGGAAGTGAACCGAGCCAGAAGTTAGAAACAAATTTAGCACTATGAAGTAGGCGCCGGTTGCTCAGGGATGGGAGGGCCAGTGAATGGAAGAGCTCGCAGTGATGGGTGCATGGGGGCCATCAAAGGTGAAGTGGCAGAAATCATTGAAAAGGGGGTCCAGTCTGAATAAGGTGGACTTGGAGGCAGAGCTGTAGACAACATCGCAGTAGTCGAAGGAAGGTAGAATAATTTTCTGGACTATTTCGCGTCTCACAGGAAGTGGGAGACTAATGCGGTTTCTATAGAGGGCGCCAAGTTTAGGGTGCAGTTTTGATAGGATGGCATCCACGTGGGTGGAAAAGGAGAGGTGGCAATCAAGCCAAGCCCCTAGGTACCTAAAGGAGGGCACGTGTTCAAGGATGGTGTTATTTAGGGTACAGAAGATCAGAGGGGATGTAAGTCTGGATATTCTCTGTCTAGTGCCAAAAGACATAAAGACTAGTTTCTTGGCATTTAGGGAGAGCTGGTTGGAGTTGAACCAGTGTTGTACTTTGTTGAAGTCAGTCTGAAGATTAGAGATGACTTCTTCATGGGTACGGACGGAAGTAAAGAGGACCGTGTCATCAGCGTACATGTGTATTGAGGTAGTGGCACAAGCCTTTGGCAGATCATTTAGTAGGATGGAGAAGAGAATGGAGCCAAGGACTGAGCCCTGGGGAACACCGGCTGTATTAGGCAGCGGTGGGGGGAGGAGTGCAGTCAGTTATTTTTGTAGATTGGGATCTATTTTGTAGGTAGGCACTGAACCAATTTATGGTCGATGCCTATAGTCCAGCACCTGATAGGCAGGATAGTAGGAGGGAGTGGGATACCGTATCGAAAGCTTTGGCTAGGTTGATGAAAATAGCAGCAGTAATTTGTCCTTTGTCCATCCCAGAGAGGATGAAATCCATGAGTCTTAGTAGGGAGGTGGTGGTAGAGTGGTTTTTCCTAAAACTGGACTGGAATGAAGTGAAGAAGTTACTTTCAGAAAGAAAGTGGGAGAGTTGTGATAGTACTAGGTGTTCCTGGAGTTTGGCGAGAGTGGGGAGGAGGGAGATGGGGCATTAGTTAGCAGCGGCAGTAGGGTCACCTCCTTTTGGTAGTGATAGGACAGTGGCATGTTTCCACTCTGTGGGGAGTGACTCAGTGGCGAATGAAATATTTAGCAGGGCAGCGAGGGGAGTAGCGATGGCCGGGGCAGATAGGAAGAGGAGTTTATTGTTGAGGCCGTCAGGTGATTTACCTTTGGTGGGATTCAGGGAGCAAAGGGCATCTAAGGTTTCAGTGGGGGAGATGTGTCTGAAAGAGAAAGGGTTCTGGCCAGGCAGTAGGGGTGTAGCTGTCTGGGGAGTGGGTGGGGTTACAGGAGGAAGGGAGTCCAGTAGGGTCATAGCACAACTAGTGAAGCAGAAATTGAACTCGGAGGCTATCGTCAGGGGGTCGAGAGTAGAGTTCCTTGGGTGAGAAGGAGAGAAGGGGGATTTGTTGTTGGGGGGGGGAAGGGAGTTGATGACTTTCCAGAATTTATAAGGCCTCCAAAGATTTGTGTTTAGGGTGTTGTTAAAATATTCATCCTTAGCTAAGTGGATGGCCTTTGTGCACTTGTTTCGGAGCATGCGGTTGGTGATATTGTCACCTGGGAGGAACATGGATTTGTAAGTATGCCATGCCCTGTCACGGGCTTGTTAGCAAGCTATCAGTTCGGATGATATCCAGGGAAGGTGTGACCCTCGGACCATAGCACGGCGCAGGGGTGCATGTTTGTCCCAGGTGCTAAGGAAGGTGTTCTGGAAGTGCGTGAGGGCAGCATCCATGTGAGAACATCTTAGGATTGGGTCCCAGTTAGAGTGAGCTAGCTCTCCCAGGAGAGGGGAGAGGTTTAGGAATTTATATGACCATTGCAATATAAATTTGGGAGGGGATTTAACTCGGTGGATTTTGCGGACCAAGTAGGTTAGGTGGTGGTCACTAATGGAGTCTGGAAGGAGGCCAGAGCTGACGACACGGTGTGGATGGGAGGTAAGCCCCCAGTCGAGAAGGGAGTGGTTTCCGGACTTAAGGTTTGACCGTGAAGGTTCCAGAATGGTTTGGGTAAGGTTGAGCCCAGATATCTCGGTTCGGATTTTGTTAAAGGTGGGTTCTGGACAGTTGTGATTAAAGTCACCCATGACATATAGTTCACCCGACTGGGCAAGAGACATCAATTGGTTCAGGAGGTCAGTGACTGTTGTGGCTGGGGTGCCAGGGCAGCAATAAATACCAGCCATGAAGATGGGGAGTGAGGAAGGAGAAGACAATTTCAACATAAGCATAGGCCTTGGGTACAACTTTTGAGGGAGTGACAGAAAAATGTAGTGCTGAGCTGGTGTAGATAGCCACCCCTCCACCTCTGGTGGGTCGGTCTTGTCGTGTGATAGCAAACCCTGGAATAGCGATGGCTGTGTCTGGGAGGTTTGGGTTTAGCCAGGTCTCAGATATGATGATTATGTCAGGGGCATGGTGGGCGGCTAGAACCTGGAGTTGATCGAGCTTGGAGGCTAGGCTATGAATGTGTAGATGGAGTAGGCATAATACCCGGGGAAAGGAGCCGGAGCGAGTGTCGGTGGTGGCCTTGACTGAGGGGGAAGGCAAGGGGTAGCTGTGACTAGGGGTTGGTGTTGGGCTGGGATTAGGGTGTATATCCCCTGCAGCCAGCAGTAGTAGATCAAGGATTAAGTGGTGATGAAGTATGTGAAGGCACCGAGATTTGGGCAACTGCAACTTAGGGAAGGCAGCAGAGCAGGTGGCTTGGAGAGAGTGTGATCCGCATTGGTAGAGGGAGACCAGGGGGCAGCCATAGGAATAGAGCGACTTGGTGGGGCTCTTAGGGAAATAGGACCAGATAGTATCTGGGAGAGATGCTGTGGACATTTATGGGGCATTTGTAGGATGAGTCAGTTCAGCGGGTTGGGGGGGATGCAGGGCAGCAACTTAAAGGAGGTGTTAAAAGGGGTAGAAAAAATAGGATGGAGAAGATCAAAAATAAATATCTTATTGATGGTTCCATTATTGGCAGGTGTACTGGTGGCACAGATAGGGAGTGTTGGGAGGTACACACTACAGTGAGGCAGTGTAGGAAGAGGGAGAAGAGGAGTGGTCACTGGAAGCGCTAGGAAGATAGCTGAGGGGGGAAGAGGGGAGAGGAAGTACTTGTTTGGAAAGGGATTGGAGCAGGTAGAAAGCGGTGGGGCAAGTAGCGTATTTAATAGGTGGTCTGGGAGGGGGTGATGGGGATGGGACAAAATAGCTATGAAGTAAGGAAAGAAGGTATCGGTATCAGTCTTAGTCTAGCGGCCACTCCGGCAATCCAGTTGGAGGGCTCCACGGGTAGGGTAGCAGCTTGGCTGGCTCAGCAGGAAAGGTGCCCCAATCAGATGCTGAGGGCTGAGCACCAGTCTAATCAGGGGCCACCAAAACGGTAAGCGCACCAGTCAAGGAGGCACTAGAAGCTGGGTGGCTGTGGGAGTTTTAGCGGTAGTTACCTTAGGTGGGCTCCGGGAGGCAGGACCAGGAGGGCGGGAGGAAAGCGTTGATGTGTTCAGCGGCAGCGACAGCGCTGATGCCGCCGGCATCCGTGGGCGCCACTTGGGGCATGAGAGGAATCTGGGAGGGAAGACAAGGAAACAGATGGTTAAGTATGCAGGTAGTTGAGGGGAACAAAGAAAGGCAGGAGTCAGGCTGGCACTTGAAGAGGGGGGTGGGGGTGCGAATTTAGGACAAATGACAGAATTAGCAATTCAGGTGGTAGAGATTAGGGAGGCCAAAGATTTAGATGGATGCGGGGGCAGTATACAGAAAGAGAGTTTAGTGCAGGAGTTAAGGGAGGGGAAAAAAGCAGAGAATATGTGGTGCCAGGGAGGGCGAAACAGGGATTATAGAGTAGTCAGAAGGAAAATGGCAGGCTTGCTTTTGAAAAATAGTAAGGAGTCACAGCAGGATTAGAAGCAACATGGGGCAAGGCAGGAGTTACTTAAATTAACTAGCTAGCTAGCTAGGCTTGCAGTAGCGAGGGATGCAACTGACTATAAATTCTACACAAAAAGACTGTATCACTTTACTTAAGTGGTTCAGTATCAGAGATCATAATTAAATATAACATCAGCAAGGTCTGTGTTACAGTGCTTTTATGCTATGTCGTAAGGCAGAACAGTAAATTCCCAGTCCAAAAATAGCTATGAAGTAAGGAAAGAAGGAATCAGTATCAGTCCCAGGCTAGCGGCCACTCCGGCAATCCGGTAGGAGGGCTCCATGGGTAGGGTAGCAGCTTGGTTGGCTCGGCAGGAAAGGCGCCCCAATCAGATACTGAGGGCTGAGCACTGGTCCAATCAGGGGCTGCCAAAACAGTAAGCACACCAATCTGGGAGGCGCTAGAAGCTGGGCGGCTGTGGGAGTTTTAGCGGTAGTTACCTTAGGTGGGCTCCGGGAGGCAGGACCAGGAGGGCGGGAGGAAAGTGTTGATGTGTTCGGTGGCAGTGGCACTGATGCCGCTGGGATCTGTGGGCACCTCTCGGGGTGCGAGAGGAATCTTAGGTGGGCTCCAGGAGGCCGGACCAGGAGGGCGGGAGGAAAGTGTTGATGTGTTCGGCGGCAGCGCTGATGCCGCCTGGATCTGTGGGCACCACTCAGGGCTGTTGTCTTGTCCTCCTCTGCAGCCCTCAGTCCCCTCCTTATCTCCATTTATAGACAGCTGATCCTGTTCTTGAGCTGCATTATTTGCTTGCACACCAAACATCTCCCCATCCTCCATGCGATTCTAAGAAAGATTGCTGCTCCACAGCTGTTGCAGCCTACCACTCTTCCTGCCTCTCTATTCACCCACCAGTGTTCCCCCTCATTTTTGGTAGAAGGATGCCCATCCCACTTATTTCCCAACCCATCCTCCTTTGAAAGTTCCATCCATGTTCCCCCAGCAATCCAATACCTTACCCTTTTAGAAGTTTGCCAGTCACCAAGTTTGTCTCACCAAGACAGCAGTCTGGCCTTCAACACCACCAAAAGCAGTTTGCCCCTTAAACCCGACCAGATGCAATATACTTCTACAAGCCCCATCATATACAGTACTTAAACATATTCAGTTTCTAAACAGCAATTTTCAGATATATAGTTCCTAAACCTATTCAATACCTAAACAATTTACACCATTCCCTTATACAGTATCCCAAAATGTAATTTGCCTTTTAATCCATTCAGTACTTGAACTGCAATGTGCCCTTTACAAGCAGACTGTCCCAATTTGCAAAGTGCCCCTAACAATATAGTACTTAGAATGCAATTATTGCCTCTTAAACCCGACCAGATGCAATATTCCTCTGCGAGCCCATATCATATACAGTACCTAAACATATTCTATTCCTAAACAATTTTCACATATCAAGTACCTAAACCTATTTAGTAACGAACATCAATTTACACCATTCACTTATTTTTTTTTTTATTTAGTTGTTTAACCAGGAGTAGCACACTAAGCTGAAAGCTTTTTTACAGGAGCGACCTGGGAGCACAGGGAAGTTATGTGACTTGCTCAGGGTCACACAGTATGCAAGTAGAATGTGGGATTCAAACCGTGGTCTGGTCTGCTGGATGTCACCAGATTTGCAGTTCAGAGCCTTAAGCCACTGCGCTATACTGCCTCCTCACTTGTACAGTACACCACAATGCAATTTGCCTTTTAACCTATTCTGTACCTGAACTGCAATTTGCCCTTTACAAACAGATTGGCCCAATTTGCAAGATGCTCCCAACAATACAGTACTTATCTGCATTTATCAACAGGTCAATGCTCCAACTTTCAATATGCCCTAATTTGTACTTGAAAAATGACTCCACGTATACAGTACCTAAAATGCAATACTCGCTGCACATCCCATGCTATATGTCGTATGTTTACCAGGCAGCTCAGATCACTCCTTCTGCAGTGATCAACCATTTCTTGAAGAGTTCCTTCCTCTGTCCTTGTCTCCCGGCTCCTGCTTTTCCCTTTCTGTAGCTCTGCCCAATCCCTGCTCAGCTCTGATCTACCTATTACCAAGCGTGTACCACCAGTGAATGCCTGTAACACTGGTTGCTTTTCTAATCTAAGCATTATGTACTGTGCTGTTTGTTTCCTGTGATGTATTGCTCTCTTGACGAGGTGCCTTTGTAAATGAGTCTACGACTCAAAGGTCTGTAAACCAATGAGCTAATAAATAAATAAATAAATAAAGCTTCTTGAGCATTTAAAAAGTTGTGATGGGGGGGGGGGTTGGTAGGCTTTTTCTTCCTGAGCTCCTTCAACAGCCGCCCACTTCTCCTTTATGTGGTTTCAGACCACTCCTGCTCCTGGTGGCTCCACTTTTATAGCAGAGGCTGCTGTTTGAAATGTGGTGCCCTGTGCCCTGACTGGCTCCCCTTCAGTAGGGAGTCCTGATCACTCCTCTCTGAGGCTCCTGCCGCCATCACACCCCATGCTATGGCCTCAGGTTTCCCCCAAACTCCTCTTTGCAGCTTAAGACCATTCCTGCTTCTGTTGGCTCCACTTTTATAGCAGAGGCTGCTGTTTGAAGTTTGGCGCCCTGCGCTCTGACTGGCTTCCCTTCAGCAGGGAGTCCTGATCACTCCTCCCTGTGGCTTCTGCCACTATTACTCCCTGTGGCTACAGTTGCCGATTTCCCCCAGAGTGTCTGTCTGCAGCTCCTGCTGCTGTTACTCCCCCACAGCTATGGATATTCTCTTCCTGAGCTCCTTTAACACATGTCTGCCTCTCCTTTACGCGGCTTCAGACCACTTCTGCTCCTGTTGGCTACGCTTTTATAGCAGAGGCTGCTGTTTGAAATGTGGTGCCTTGCACCCTCATTGGCTCGTCATTAGCAGGAAGCCCCGATTATTCCTCTCTGCGGCTTCTGCTGTCATTACTCCTTGTGGCTATGGACACCGATTTCCCCTGAGCTTCTCTGTCTGTATCTCCTGCCACCGTTACTCCCCCATAGATAAAGCCGCTCTCTTCCTGAGCTCCTTCAACAGCTGCCTGCCTGCCTCTCCTTTATGTGGCTTCAGATCATACCAGCACAAAGCACATCCTGTCAAGCCTTATGCCTGCATTATAGTCCATGTTTCTGAACTGCTTGTTTTTGAACGAAAAGATTCAGGTTAAAATTTTACCAGAATCACCACTGTGGAATCTTCAAAAATTCACTTACTGTACTGTAGATTAACAATAAATAAAGTACCATCATCTGCACAAAATGTATCTAACTGAAGATTTTAATGCCTACAATGATGCCTAACACTAGTATCTAGCCTACCACTGTCTGTGTCTCTGAAACATGTCGGATGTCTGTTATTGAAAATCTGTATGCATGTAAATGACTATATATGGTTAAACCACTCTGTAAACTAACCCCGGTCACCCCTGAAAAAGGGACTTTTGAGGCCCAGCGGGCCTACCCGGTTACCAAAATTGAATAAATAAAATAAATAAAAATTGGACAAAGTATGGAAGAGTTATGAAAGGTTCTGAGGCTTTAAAAGTTTCTGATAAGACATAAAAAGTTCTAATAGTTATCCAGGCCTTACAAGAACAGTCAGAACTTTTTTAGTTTAATGTTACAAATATTTTAATCATCATGTTCCACCCTCAAGATACTGTTAATGGAAAACTTGGAATCTAAAAAAACTAACCTACACACTGTGTTGGGCTCCACTTGATGAAGAGGAAGAAAAGGATCTGGCGTTCATAACAGACAAAGGGCTAATGTAGTGTGTGGCTATTGTGAAGAAGGCTGGAAGAATACTGAGGTACATTAAATGAGGGTAGTCAGAAGTACAGGGGGAATCAATCCCAATACTACACAAGGAAACTTTGTGCAGTTTTGGGCTCCCCAATACAGAAAAGAGGGAGCAATATAAGGCCACGAAAATGATTCGGGGTATGGAGGATGATAGCTTTGAAGAGAGATTGGAGGCTTTTTTAGTTATTCACCCTCCAGTAAAGAAGATGGATATAGGACGCAGTTTTGGTCTTCTGCACGCTGAAGGGTATTGCCACATTTGAACAGACAGAAATGTTTGATCTGGTGTGCTCCAGCATAACATTAGGATACAGTCTGAAGCTCAACTGTGCTTAATGCAGGGGTAATGTTAGGAGGTCCATTTTCTCCCAGAGGGTGGTACATCTATGGAACAGCCTACCAGCCAAGGCAGTGAATATGAAGACAGCAAAGATCTTCAAGCTAGGCTTGGACAACTTTCTGCTTATAAAGGGATTCAAAGGGTACCCTGGGTAGTAGAGTGAATGGAAACTCTCTGCAAATTAGTACACGCTTACTCAGCATCTTTGTTGGTTCCTGCTTATGAAGCAGGGGATGGGGAACTTGGTGGACCTAGTGCTTTACCCAGCCCTAAATTACCGTGTTACTATGTAACTTGGAATGGTTCTTCAAATATTATAAACAGAGTTCTATCAGCTGGGTATAATACCTTCCTAAGGACCCCCATCAGGCATTGTGGCATGACAATAGAGACACAAGGCTTCTACTTGTGCCAGCTGACCACCAGGGCTATTGCAAATATTAACCTCATAGTCTCAAAGCAGCAATCTTAAATTCATTAATCATTCTTTAAGGGCTAAATATACATTTCCCCTAAATTCATTGTAAACTCAAGCATTTTTCTTTTGGCTGACTTACTGAGGCCTGCAATATAGATACCGTACTGTGTAATTTGATATACTAATCAATAATTTTAGATTCATTTTGACTTGATACTGCCTCTAAGTGCTGCTAAATGTGTTTGTTTTTGCTACCACTGGCTCATGCTGTGTTTTTGTTTCCTCCTTATCTTTTTATAGCCCATGCAGCTGTGCAAGTTAATATTGTAGCGGCTGGCTGTGGTAGGGCAGCAAGGGAATCTAGCTGAAGTCAGGATGCACAACACTGCAGGCATACAGGGCAGGCAATAAATTAAGTTCCAACAGGATAATAATCACAGGTAGCAGCTGCAAGGTCTTTTCAAGCAATGATGAAGAGCATTCATGTACTGCTGTGGGCTACCACAGTTTTTTTTACATGTTTCGGTAGTGCATTCCTGTTGAAAGGTGCACTGCAGGCAGAGACCTTCAACCTAAATGGATTTTGTAGGATGTGATAGAACTTCCTCACTTGCGATCTAAGTTGACATGTACTAATGGGCATGTTCAATCGGTTACTCAGATAGGCAGGATCATTTCCTTGGACATACATGTGGCATGTCAAAAGCCAAGTGTATTTGATTTTGTTAGGTGAAGACACAGTACCCAATCTGTCACATCAGATGCAGTGGTATGTAATTTCATCACAGTGTAAAAAGACTGGAATCTTGACTATATCTAAACTGTGTGCTACTGTTTGGTACCAACTGGTAGAATTCTGTGTTGCAAATTCTGGCTGATTCATGGGGAACATCTTTTTGTCAATAATTCTTGTATTGTAAGTCATATTATGGTGATAAGAATGCTGGCATAATGGTGTACAGCGATGCTATTCTGTTTAGTGGGAGCAGGTAACCGCAGTCCACTGTGTTCCCCAAAACAACACAGACAACACCCTGGCCTGGACATCATTGCAACCGATGAATAAGGATTTGCTTCCCACCTATCAGATACTAAAGGACCTGAATATGATGAAAAGACTGGAAATGAGTTATCATGATGGCATAAAGTAAATATCACAAGAGGCCAATGTAAAAAAACAAAGTGGTGAAACATCATGGGCTCAATTTTCAAAGGTTGATGCAGGGCTTGAAGCCCTGCATCAGATCAGTTCTTTGGCACAGCTGTGCAAAATCCTTTGGCACAACTTCACCTGATTTTAATACATCAGGCACATTTATGGCACATTCCACTCTTTATGGCAGCTTGCACCAAATATTTGGTACAAGCACCATAAAAAAGGTCCACAGCATGCTGCAAGTTAGACCAGGGAGGAGCTAGTTTAACTTGCGGTATTTGGCGCACTGGTGTGAAAATCCCAATCGGTGCTGGGAGAATACTGCAAGCCCTGTGTGCCGTATGATTGGTGCATTGGGGGCTTGCAGCATTCTCAGGCTTTTGAAAATCGAGACCCATGTCTCTGCAAGAAAACAAGATAAATATTTCACAATGCATGGATTACTTTGCCATCAGACTTAGTCAGCTCCCCTAGTTTCAGAATATCCAGAAAAGGATTAGTCATCCAATTGGACACAGTTCTCCCAATAGCTTAACCTGTTGTCATGGGGTGGTTTACTATGGGCATGTAGCCTACTATCATCCTATAACTTTAGTCTTAGCCTTTAGTATGAAAGTCAGGACTACAGATCTCTTTTTGTTGATAAAAAAGGTTTCTTTTTCAGCACAAGAAAATATACACAAGGTACACTAGACACAATTTTAAATAATCATATACATAAAACTGTGGTGAAGCAATGAAAATCTGTCCTGTGCAAGGATTTCCATAGCTATAATGCCTTGCACTGGGTCTGAGACTTTAGAGAGTATGTAAGTAATTTGAGAAATGCACAGAAACCAAACAGTTTGTATATTTCTTCTTTCCTAGTGTCCTTTCCTGGATCATATTCTGCACATAGCTCTTCTTGCAAACTACTGCTTAGGTATGCTGCCTCTGGCTGTCCTAGATTCCCAAGCTACGGTACCTTATAGAACTAACTTTAAAAGAACGCTGCATATACAAACAAACCCTAAAGCAATGCATTGTATTAATTAATATGTTGTTACTATTCATTCCTTCATAAAAAATTCACATAATCCTCCAAATTTACTACAGAATTTGTTTTACTTGTATTTTATTTAATTTGTTCATGTGCAATACAGAAACATTTTCTAAACCGAAAATTCAGAAACAACATACACATACATTACAAAAGGAAACTTAGTTCACCACCACTAGATACAGCACATCATTAGGGAAAGCACACTGTGTGCCGTTCCATCACTATGAGAAAAGAAAGAGCATGTGATGACAGCACTGCAGTGGGCCAAACTATATAACTCTACAAGCTTTGTGTGAAGCATCATCTTCTAGTGGCTGTAAAGGTAAAGTGGAAGGGTAATAAATCTGGTTAAATAGCATAAACCAACATCATGCACTAAGCAGATTTAATATTAAACACATTGTTACAGTTGTTTGTAGGAAATTGTCACCAAACTCTGATTAAAAGGTCATGAATTCCCTAGATGCCTCTAAATCAAGATTATAAAACAATGGCTGCAAATGGGGAATTCTGATTGGCTGACAACATTTTCTGAAAGCATTATTTTTGCAACATCAAACCATCATGCACAAAACAAAAATGTTATCTACCAAAGCATTAATTTTAAAATCATAAAAATGGTTTAGTGCAATAACAGTATTAAGGCACTCCATGGTTTGGGTTACCTTTTTTTTAACTCTAGGGGTATAAGGTATTGAGCTTCACCTTATATCTCAATCCGCTAAGATTAGATTAATAGATGGTATCCCAACCACTTGTGGTACCTTAATGCTTAACTTGGGACTCCATTTTGTACACAGTGGTCGCAATGAGCACTTATTTGAAGCAGTTTAGAAACTAGAAAGCAAATAACTATCCTGGCTGGGATTTGAAGCCTAGCCTTTTAAGAATACCATTCTACTGCTTTGCCAGTTGAGACACAGAGACATATGAGAAGGGATAAGAAAGACAGAAAGGTCTGGTTAAGAGAGCTGGGCAGGACTGGGTTGGGGGTAGGGCTGGTTGTGGACCTCTAGGGTGCATGTACTGTCTTGCTGGACCAGACTGAAACATAGAAATGTAGACAATGATGGCAGAAAAAGACCAAAAGACCATCTAGTGTGTCCATAGTTTCCTATGTGCCTCAAGACAAATTGTCCAGGAAGGAGTCTAGCAACTATCAGCCTGTCAGTCTCCCCTCAGTGGTGGGAAAATTAATGGAAACCCTGTTAAAGGATAGGTTGGTAGAGTATCTTGAATCCAGTACACTGCAAGACCACAGGCAGAATGGATTAATTGAGAATTAGTCATGCCAGATACATCTGACTGATTTCTTTGACTAGATGACCAGGGCAATAGATCAGGGGAAGGCAGTGGGCTTGTTGTTCCTGGACTTTAGCAAGGCCTTCTACACTGTGCCGCACAAGAGACTTATAAAGAAACTGAGCAGCCTGGGGTGGGATACAATCAGTTAAATTGGGAAAGAAACTGCTTAACAGGTAGTAGACAGAGGGTGGGGGTTAACAGCGCTCACACTAATGATGGGAGATGGATCAGCAGGGTACCACAGTGTTCAGTATTGGGACTGCTCCTCTTCTATGCCTTCATAAGTGACATTGCAGAGGAACAGGAAGGAAAGGTATGCCCTTTTGCAGATGACACCAAAATCTGTAATGAGGTGTACACACAGTAGGTGGTGGAAAAATGCATAGGGATTTTGACAAACTCAAGGAGTGGTCAGAAGCATGCAGTTGGGGTTCAGTTTCAAAAAGTGCAAAATCATGCACAAACCCAGGGGCTAACTATAGTTTGGGAGGTGGTACACACAGTCATTAAACAAGAAAGAGATCTTGAGGTGATCATATCTGATGACCGCAAAGTACCAAGGCAGTGTTACCAAGATGTGTTTAGGGACAGTGGTATGCTCCAGCAGGAGGAGGCAGGCGGTGTTGCTACTATGTCACTTGCTGGTGAGACTTTACCTGGAGTATTGTGTCCAGTTCTGGAAGCTGCACATCAGAAATGTATTTATTTATTGATTGATTCACTGATTGATTTAAATTATAAATAAATCCATTTCTGATGTGCAGCCACATAGACAGGGTGGATGCAGTCCAGAAAATGGCAACTAAAGTGGTGCAGGGGTTGCACCAAAAGCCCTAAGAGGACAGACTGATGAAACTCAACATGTACACCCTGGAAGAGAAGAGAGTGAGAGGGGACATGATAGAGACCTACAAGTACATCACAAGGGTAGACAGTGCTATAGAGGAGTCTATTTCAAATGAGAAAAAGTACTAGAACCAGAGGACATGTGATGAAGCTGGGGGTGTTTAAGAGAGATTTGAAGAAGTACTACATCGCTAAAAGAGCTGTAGACACATGGAACAGACTACCAGCAGAAGTGGCTGAGGGGAAAACAGTAGGGGTTTCAAGCATGTGTGGGATAGACTAGGGGAATATTAGTAAGCTGTCAGACAGTAGAGATGGTCTTCTGAGACCATTTAGGGTCAATGGAGACAGACTAGGCAGGGACCATCTTGGCAGACTAAGTGGGCCAAGCAATCCTCTTTGCTGACAAATCCTATTTTTCTATGGCCATACAGGGTTCTATCCTTCATTGCCCATCCCCTGCTCCCTCCTTACTGTTACCAACCTCAGCAACTACCAGATCCTTTACTCTGTCACAGCCATGCTTGATCCAGTTATGGTCTTGGTGTCCATTACTTCAGCTGGCACACTGTTCCACCATCCTTAATGTAAAATAAAACTTCCTCACATCCTTCTTATATCCCCCCCACACTAGTTTCCACTGGTGACCTTGGGTTCTTGAATCTTTACTCCTGTTAAATAGTTCCCCACAGTTCCCATGATTCACACTGTTGATTTCCTTCAGGAACATAAAAGTGTCTATCATATTCCTCTTCTCTTGCCTGGTCTGCAGCAAGTACATACTCAGTGCCTTGAGACAATCCTTATGATATGCCCTGTTCACCCCGAGTTATCTTGTTCACCCTGTGTTGCACTGTCTCCAGCCTGTTCCCGTCTTTCTTTAGGTGAGGACTCCTAAACTGAGCACAGTATTCCATGTGTGTCCTCACCAGTGACCATACGGGGTACTAATACATCCTTTTACTTGTTGTCAGCGCTCCTTCCAAAACACCCCAATATCCTATTAGCCTTACTATAGTCCTTGTTAAACTGGCTTGATTGTTTGAGGAATCCAATAATGAAGGCTCCTGGGTCCCTTTCTTCTGCCTTAGTGCTCAGGTTTACCACTCCAATCCAGTACTCAGCCCTGGAATTTTCCTTCCCTAGGTGCACATCCATGAACTTTTTGGCAATTAATTTTAAATGTCTAACCTTAGACCAACTCTTTAGCCTTTACAGATCCATCTGCATCTCCATGATCCCTTCATTACTGTCTAGCCAACTACAGGCCTATCTCGAATCTCCCCTTTGTGGGGAAGGTGATCGAGAACGTAGTGGCTGCCCAGTTGGAGAACCATTTTACCATCCATAGCATCTATGAACCACTGCAATCAGGTTTTTGAAAGAGGCACAGTACCGAGACTGCACTGTTTCGGGTGCTCAATGATCTCCTGATCATGAGAGACCAGAGAAAATGGTCCATTTTGGTACTATTAGATCTGTCCTCAGCATTTGACACCATTGACCATGGGGTCCTTCTTGAGCGCTTGAGATATATTTGTGGGCTTTCTGGGGTGGTCCTTAGATGGTTCACCTCATACCTCACCGGAAGAACTCAGAGGGTGGTTTCAGGGGTCTTTTCTTCCGATCCCACCTCTCTGCCTTGTGAGGTTCCTCAGGGCTCTATTTTGTCCCCCATGCTGCTTGTGGTGTATATGCTTCCCCTCGGAGACATTGTGAGATGGTATGGTCTGAGGTTTCATTGCTGTGCGAATGATACCCAGCTATACCTGTCTTTAGCCCCCGACCAGGAAGGAGCCATTTCGGTATTTAATAGCTGACTCAATGAAATCCAGGATTGGATGAGGTCCAGTTGGTTGAAGTTGAATTCAGGGAAGACGGAGATGTTGGTCTTGGATCTGGATCACCGCATAGGGGGACCAGTGGCTGGCTCCCCATCTGGATTGTGTCTTGGGGCTGTCGAGCTACAGATCTCTGAACAGGTGCGAGACCTGGGGATGATATTGGATGCTGGGCTGACACTTCGGCGTCAGGTGTCAGCTGTGGTTAAGACATCTTTCTACCATCTAAGAAACATCGCCAGGATCAAGCACCTTGTTCTGTCCGGTGATCTGCCAACTTTAATCCATGCCTTTGTGACCCTGTGCCTTGACTACTGCAACTCGCTTTACTTTGGGCTTCCGGGGGTTGATATCCGCCACTTGCAGTTGGTACAGAATTCTGCAGCACGGTTGTTGGTGGGAACTCCTAGATCCTCCCATATTTCACCGGTGCTGCGGGAATTGCACTGGCTGCCAGTTCAGTGGCGGATCACCTTCAAAGTCAGCTTACTGACTTTTAAAACCCTGCATGAAATGGGCCCCGATTACCTGAAAGAACTCCTGATTCCTTACCACCCTGTGAGACCACTCTGCTCTGCCGATGAAGGTTTGCTAGAGATTTCAAGGGTGACTTTAAAATCTGTTGGGGCCCGTGCATTTATGTTTGTGGCCTCCTTCCTTTGGAATTCTCTATCCCGTAGGATTAAGGAGTGCACGACCGTGGGGAGTTTTAAACAGGCTCTGAAATCTTTCCTCTGGGAAAAAGCTTATGGATGTACTATTTATTGAATTGTATTGATTATGTGGCTGAATCTGTTGGATTTTATTCTCTTATTGTACTGCACCTAGATGTATGAAAGGTGCATAACAAATAAAGTATTATTATTGTTATTATTACTATTATTACAATACCACAGAGCTTCATGTCATCTGTGAAGAAACACAACTTTTTCCAGACACCCTCTCCAATGGTGCTGATGAACATATTTATGAGGACAGGGCCCAGAACAGATCCCTTCAGTACCCCTCTCCTGACCTTCCTCTCTTTCAATTTGATACCATTTACCATCACCCTTTGCTGTCTCTCCTTCAATCAGCTTCCCACCAGTATAATTATGCCCATAGTTGTGCCCAGGTACAGTAAATGCACAGTGCATCCTTTAACTACCGCCTTGGTTACCTAGTCAAATACAACTATCAGGCTGGTCTGATAAACCTCCTTACCACAAACCCATGCTGTTTACTGTCCTGTACACCTTTGCTTTCTAGGTAGTCCACAAGGTCCTCTTTGACCAGTGACTGTATCAGTTAATCCACTGCAGAGATAAAGCTGCTCTGTAGTTCTGTAATTCTTCAGCTGTTCCTAGTCCTCCTCCCTTTATAGTGGGACTACATCCACTACCCTCCAGTTTTTGTAACAACCCCTGTCTGAACTGAATGATTAAATAGCCCTATTAGGGGTTTAGCCACTTCAGCTGCCAATTCCATGAATACCCTTGGGTGCATCCCATCAGCCCTACCTTTATGGCTTCTAGCCCCATATGGACTCTTTCTCTGGTAAATACTGGTTGCCTCATTTCAGGAATGCCCCTGACAGCCATATTGATGCCACTTTCAGACAGGGGCCTGCTGTCTTCCCTTGTAAAGACAAAGCAGAAATAATCATTAAGGATGACTGCTTTTTGTTCACCTTTCTTGACAACCTTCCCCTCTTCTTGTAGCCTAACAATACCACCCTGCCAGAGGAGTAATTTTTTTGTCAAGGTTGGGGGGGGGCAACCTCACTCTCAACCAGCCTTGGATCGTGCGTGCTGTGCTGTCTACTAAAAATTAAATCATCTATGGAAAAATACCTTTATTTCTATCAACATACCTTTGAAAGCTAATACATACAGGGAAAACCCTGCAGGAGACCATACGCTGACTGACACAGCCCACCTCTCACCTCCTTGGCTGGCCGCCAAATGGGAAGACATGGAACATGCGTCCAATGTACAGTACAGGCTACATGGCCATCCCCTGTATTGTACAGGGAGGGTTGACTGTGTACTGTACAGGGCGCATGGTCCCTGTACAGTACACAGGCCACACGCTCTCTGTACAGTACATGATCCATCCGCACTCCCTGTATAATATAGGAGATGAATGCGTGCCATGTAATGTACATTGGACACTTGCACCATTTGTTCCCATTCAGTGGACAATCGAGGTATGAGAGGTGGGCTGTGCTGGTTGTCATATGGTCTCCTGCCACACCTGCACTTTAGGTAAGGGTGGGTTGGTAGCCAATTCAACCCATGTTTTAAACCCCCTAGTGCAGTCATTAGCTGATTGCTCTCCTTATTGTGTTTAAAGCAGCAGTTACTTAAACAATAATGCATGACAGGGTGTGTGTCAAGCTGGGATAACATCATGCCTCGGGTGGTTGAAACACAAGGCCACAGGCCGAGTGCATTCAACATCCAAGAAGTGACATTACCCCAGCACAACACACCCTGAAGTGCATTATTGCTTTTATACAATGGCTCTGTGTGTTAAATGATGCTGAAAAGACTGAAAAAAGGAAAAGCAAGGCAGTTTTACTGTATTTTTGTTGTGTGGTAGCACACTTGTTTAACAAAAAGTTAATTTTTTTACGAATAGGTGTTGCTGTTTTGTAGGAGTAGGCTTGTTCTTTAGCCTAGCTGTAGATCAGTGTCCCCCCACCCCACTCACACACACATGTCTGTGTTTTAGTCTTTCTCTTTCTCTGTAGGTGTCTTTTCTTTTTTGGGGGGGGGGGTCTCTCTGGTTTTACCCATTACTTTTATTCAGGTGTCCTGTGTCCTTTGCTGGTACCAGCTTGCAGAACAGAGTTGATTGATGACTGATTTGTAGGGACTGAGAGACTTGTGGTTTACAAGTCAATACATATCAGTAAAGTCACTCGGTCCCCCTGTTTTTTTTTTCCATAGATAATTCCTTTTGTTGTAAACTACTGTCATGTTATACCGGGGTTATACTGGGGTAACTTCACTGTTTAGGGTGGCAACTGACCAATCAGAGACCAGGATTCTTTCATTCCATTGTATAATAGTGCTTTAAATATATTCTGGAAGTAGAAACAGCTACACCAACACTGGCAGTTTATTTTTTTGTTCGCAAAACAAAATACCCCCACCTTTCAAGCCCTCCCACAGTATCCTCACCACTTCATCCACAGACCACCCACCTGCAGGGTTTGATTTCTTTTTAAATTACTTCACTCAGGTAGCATAACACAGAAAAAAATACTGGAGTTGCATGTTAGGCTAACCATATAACTTCCGACCCTCCCCACACCCACCCACCCAGCCAGCACAGCACAGCAGCCCCTACCAAAGCAGACATAATCAGGCTCAGTTGGGTGTACTAAGCCGCTTGAACAACAAAGTTGTTGAAGGACTTGACAGTGACGACACTTTTCCAATGGTGATTATATAGCTGTGGCAAAGTTCTGAGGACCGCAACAGCGTGACATGGGATTTACTATTTGCGGGATGCTCTGTCCCCTGCACTCCCCAGAATTATAGATTCTCAACTCCGGGAGAGCGGATGTCAGGGGAGAACGGCGAACACTGGCAGTCGGCATCTCAGACCTTCATTGCGACAACCCATTCAAAACTGTGGTTATTGAATGGGTTGTGTCACTGTGAGGGGTTCAATCTGCAGTCACCCGTAAGAAAGCATAGTTCCTGTCCAGGGAGATTGCAGTTGCTCAGAACTGACCATCTCAGTTTTTCTGAACTGTGGACAGACTGTGCAACCTGACTTGCTACAAGTTTGGAAAGCGTTTTCGGAAATAAAGTGCGACGAACTTGCTCAGTTCTTTGCAACTAAGGTGGGTGACATCAGGGCAGCTCTCCAGCCAGCACACTCTAAGGGTGCTGCTGATGACCAGTGCATGGCCACTAGCCTCCAGCTTTCCTGGAGTACCTTCGACTGCCCGGAGTTCATGGATGTCATGAGGATTGTCCAGGGTGCGTGCCCTATGTATTGTAGTTTGGACCCAGGACCACTTCCCTGATTTTGGGTTCTATTGATTCCATCAGTCCAGTCCTTGCACGGACAGTTTCGTGTTCCTTGGAAACAGGTTAGTTTCCTAGCTCCCTGAAGGAGGCAGTGGTAGCACTCCTCCTGAAGAAAGCTTCTTTGGACCCAAACTACCATGCAAACTACAGACCAATTTCTAACCTCCCCTTTTTAGGGAAGGTGGTTGAGAAGGTAGTGACTGTACAACTGGAGAGCCATTTGACCATCCATGACATCTATGAACCCCTCCAGTCTGGTTTCTGAAAGAAGCATAGTATAGAGACAGCACTGGTTCGGGTGCTCAATGATCTCCTGATCGCTAGAGATCAGAAGAACCATTCCATCTTGGTTCTTCTTGATCTTTCATCAGCGTTTGACATTATGGACCACGGGGTTCCGCTCGATCATCTGAGGTTCATCTGTGGCCTGTCAGGTACAGTCCTCAGGTGGTTTACATCTTTCCTCACTGGAAGAACTCAGAGGGTGGTGTCCAGAATTTATTCTTTGGACCTAATTCCTCTTTCTTGTGGGGTTCCTCAGGGATCGGTGTTGTCCCCCATGTTGTTCGCAGTGTATATGCTGCCCCTCTGAGACATTGTAAGGAGGTATGGGCTGAGGTTTCACTGATATGCTGATGATACCCAGCTATACATTTCTTTTGCTCCTGACCAGAATGGAGCTCTCTCAGTCTTTAATAACTGCCTGGTGGAAATCCAGGAGTGGATGGATTCCAGCTGGTTGAAGTTGAACTCTTGGGGGGAGGGAGACTGAAGTGCTGTTCATGGACCCAGGATGCCAGATACGGGGGTTGGGGGTTGGTTCACCCTCGGGATTATTCCTTGGGGGTTTACCACTCCAGGCCTCTTAACAGGTGCGTAACCTGGGGGTAATCTTTGATGAGGGGCTGACCCTACATTCGCAGGTGTCAGCTGTCATCAAAACCTCTTTTTACCATCTGAGGAATCTCGCCAGGATTAAGTACCTTGTTCCATCCGGCGACCTTCCTATGTTGGTTCATGCCTTTGTGTCCTCCCACTTGGATTATTGCAGATCCCTGGATCTAGGGCTTTCTGGGGTAGAAATACACCATTTGCAGCTAGTACAGAACGCAGCTCGGCTTTTGACAGGAACTTCCCAGTTCTGTGATATTTCTCTGGTACTGCGCGGTCTGCACTGGCTGCCAGTATAATGGCGGATCACCTTTAAAGTCGGTCTTTTGACTTATAAAGCCCTACATGGGCTGAGCCCTGACTACCTGAAAGAGCTTCTGGTTCCCTACTGCCCCAGGCGATTGCGCCGCTTAGCAGGTGAGGGGTTGCTAGAGATTCCAAGAGTGTGTTTGAAATCTTCTGGGGCCTGGGCATTTATGCATGCGACCCCTTCTCTTTGGAATTCTCTACCCAACCAGGTATGTGAGTGCATGACTGTAGAGGGATTTAAACGAGCCCTAAAAACTCATCTTTGGCACCAAGCATTTGGCAACTGATTGGCTGTTTTTATTTTAATTATTTAAGTTTGTTCAGATGTTTGTATATTAAATAAGCTGCTGTAGTCTATGCAATATGTTTGTTTTTAAGCTTGTTCAGCACCTTGGTTTTGGAAAGGTGCCATAAAAATAAAGTTTTATTATTAGTTTTCTTATTGTAACAGTATCACTGTTACAATGGTACACCGGCTCAGTCAGAGTCAGGTGGCAGACAGGAGAGATGCTAAACAGCACAGCACTGACTGACTACAGACAGTAGACAGGACAGGACCAACACAGTACAATAGAGAAGACCACCAATAAACATAATAATTAAAATTAAACACCACCTACCCTTGCCTTCTTGCACACTAGAGCTATGTTAGCTCAAACTGAGAAGCCAATAGTGCTGTTTTGCTCTGCTGGTGGTCACTGACAGAGGCATAGAGCCACAGGCCCACTCCCATCCAGACACACTACACTACAGGAAGAGAGAATGCCTCACAGATTGCATCAGACTTCTTTTCCCGGGCACTTCCTGACCCTGACTGGTGCCAAATTAAATGGCCAATAGTGTGTGGCCCCTACCAGCTCAGAACCACCCTGACTGTGCAGACTGGAATTTCCTTCCACCACCTCCTCTGTTTATTGCAGCAGTTTTGTGCATAGCACCCCCCCGGCATGAGTATTGCTGTTGCTGCCCCCCCAGTCACTACTCACCCCCACCCCTAACCCACCACCAGTAACCAAACTCAGTCCTACCAGTTAGTTGCTGCTTCCATCCACTGTCTCATACTCAGTCCGCTGTCCTCTCCGCTTTGTTCAATACTTTTACAGCCTCTGAGTCCAGACAGACAGTTCCACAGGCTCAATTAGTGCAACCAAACGTTCCAACCAAGCAAGCCAAATTCAGACACCCACAGTATGCAGGGCCCACCCTGCTGCATCACTCTATCCGATAAGGACTCCCTTCCGGCCTGACTGACTCCTAAGTCCCACATGAAGCAGGCAACTTGAGGCACTGGGCAAGCAAAGCAGCAGCAGGTAGCTCCGGGATGAGGCAAGCAGACAGAGCAGCATTCAGGAAGGCAGACAGGAGGGAAGGGATGCACCAAACATGGCAGCACCATGGTCTTGACACCAGCCCATCTTCACTCCTCGCTTGCTGCTGGTGGTGGTACATGTTTACGCTACTTCCGAGTGCAGTGACTGCAGTCTGTCACTTTCTCCCTTTTTACCACAACTCCTCCCAGTTCCAGTCAGGCCAATTTGGAAACAATGGCTCCCTCCCCTGCTGCACGGTCTGTCACCCTCACCCACCTCTCTGTCTGTCACTCTCTCGCAGCTTTCACCAGTAACACCTGAACACTACAACCCCCGGCACAGAAGGCTTTGAAGTCCTTCTAGCCCACAGCAGGCAGCAGCAGCAAGGTAAGGGGCTGAATGTTGGGGGTGACAAATGTGATCAACCAAATTGTTGGGGAGAACATGTGTCCCCATCCCCCCATAATTTTACCCCTGTACCCTTATTTGTTTTCCTTAATACTGTATATCTGAAATACCCCATTGTTGCTTGATCCTGTAATAATCATTTTCTCTGATTGCACTTTATTGTAACTGCATACTGTGTCTGTGCTTTGTATTTTGTATTCTGTTCCCTTACCCCTGAGGTTGCACCTGGAAATGAACCTTGGCTCAGTGTGCCTTTCCTGGTCACCAATTTTTAAACAAATGAATGAGAATGAGAATCAATGAATATATGAATAATTGTTTTCCCCACCCTTGACCCCCTCCACAATATGCAGTTCTGTGTCTGCTTTTGCCCCTCTGTCCATCCTTTTTGTATCCCTAGTTTCATTTGGTATTCTTATTATTTTCTTTTTTTGGGAGGAAGGGTTTCAGAAAGCACCTAATTCATACTGATAAAATGGGTGACAAATGTACAAGCAGAAGTCCATCATCATGAACCTTGTTGAGGAGGGGGGTCAGGTTAGATGAAACAGACACCTCCCCATACGCACATCCAGGGGCGTCATGCAACCAGAAATTGTGGAGGGGCACAAAATCCACACCTCTGTAGCGGGGTCTGGAGGCATACTTCCCTAGAAATATTTTGAAAAATTGAAGTCAAATGATGCATTTTGGTGACTTTTAGCAGACCAGGAAGCTGTTCCCAAACAAGCTAAATACCATAATAATGATAAAGCAATGATAATCATTTCCATTCTTGTTCAGTCTGTGGACAGTTGCCATTTGTATTGGACACAATACTCTAGGTGTGGTCTCACCAGTGACCTGTATAGTGGCAGAATAACCTATTCCTTTTTAGAGGCAATATCCTTGGCTATGCAACTCAGCATTCTGTTTGCTTTAGCTGCTGCTTTATGGAACTCTGCTGTGCGTTTCATGTCGCCTGTACCATAACCCCCAGGTCTTCCTCATCTTCTGATACCTTCACTCCCCCTAGCCAGTTGCTCACTTTTGGATTTTTGGCTCTCATGTTACACTTTACATTTTTTATCATTGAAACCCAACTGCCAGATGTCAGACCACCTCTCCAGCTTTGCCAGGTCCTCCATTAGATCCTGCCGCCCTTCCTCTGTGACCACCCTCCCACAGAGCTTAGTATCATCTACAAAGAGACAGATTTTACTCTTGACCCCCTCAACTATGTTGTAAATAAACACATTGAACAACACAGGTCCCAGCACCGAGCCCTGTGGGACACCACTGATCACTGGCCTAGGTTTGGACAGCTCACACCCTACCATTACTGGTGGGCTGGTTAAGTGACTTGATCAAGTCACTCAGTATGGAAGTGGAGTTTGTGGGACTCAGACCCAGGGCTGCTTGATGTCCCATGCTCATTCGCAGCTCATTACTCTAACCTCTAGGCTATACTCTAGGCCAGCCTCATTTAGCATGCTTCAGTGGGCTAAAATAAATATCCATAAAATGTGGCTTTCACCTACAATATATAACTGTCCCAATAATCAGCTGTGGTTTCCAATTTATTTTGTAATCATGATGAATAGCTGCCTTACAACAGTTGGCCTTTCTTGGTGGTGGGCAAGGTGCAGCTGGTAAACCAGAGCTATCTATGGCTTTATACTGTAACAGACACACTAAAGAAAGACAACAGTAAACCACTTTTATTAACGTCAGCCTTGCACTGGTCCTAAAACATTTCTTTGGAACAAAGTGAATTGCACAAATGAATATAAACTGTATGCATCCTCCACCACACCACAGCCTCAGACCTTTGCACCCTCCACCATATCACAGCCTCAGACCTTCCTTTATTTCCTCCTGACCACCCCCTTGTGAGGTCTATGTAAACTTCCACCTCTACTGAAATAGGAATGAAATGTGTAGGATTACGGGACAGCCTTGCTGAAACTCTACGGTGGGAAAATGAGGGGTTTATATACTTGCTTCACTGCTGAACCCAAATAGTATCCTGGCTTATAAACAATAGATAGAGAAGACAATTAACTCTGGATGTCATTTTGAATGCCAACTAAGAAACACAACCAAAAGGAACAGCTGCACTGCTGCACTGCACAAGCATGCACACCCAGCCATGACCAAGTTAAGCTATTAACCAACAACAACTACGTATCTTTTTTTTCCTTGTTCTCCCACTGCTCTGCATTTTCCTCTTCATCATCATGCAACTCAGTACCAACTGTGAGAACTGGTGGCTCCACTCTAGTGAGCCAACTCTCATGCCTGCAGTGGGCCTGGGAGGTGGTGAAGGGAAAAGGAGTTGGTCAGTATAAAGATTATAGCAAGTCTCTCCAGGACAACATTCCAACTTCAAGCCAGGCTGGATTTTGCTTTGCATCTATCCCCACCCAGTGCCATGGTGCAATTCTGCAGCAGTCGGTAAGTGAAGGATTTCCCCACCCCAGAAAGGTGCAATCACTTTGATAATACCCCCATCCCAGCTGGTAACTAATGGGTTCCTCACCCCACTGCTGGACTTTCCCTTCCCAACCAGACCACACTGTTGTCACATGTTCTAATCCTTCCCACACCTCAGCAGGTGGGTGGCACTGAAGGAGGCAGGCTGCACTCATCACCCAGGAGTAAACACCTTCTGTCGGGAGCTGCTGCAGTAACCCACCAGTGCAGCAGCATGCTACATGGCTCTCCCCTCACCTCACTCTGCCCAGGAAACTCACCTCTAGGATAACAGTCCTCCCTGAAAATATTTCCTAGAACTTCAAAAAATGCCACAGGAGGCCCTAGGCTGCTGCTGCTGCTACTGCCAGAGTTCAGCCGCTTCTATCTTTTCTGGCCATTTCATGGTGCATTCTGAATCCTCGTAGGTCCCTGTTCCTTCTTGCTCCCACAGTTTTGCTATCATATTCAGCTCACTAACACATGCCAAATCTTAACAGGAACCTGCTCCCCTCTGCAAGTCTAAGGCTCAGCCACGGAATTTACCTAGACAACACTGAATAACAGTCCTGCTGCCTGACATATATTCAACACCCAAAAAGTGACTTTAAATTACCTGAAGTAAAAGATAGCAGATTGCCTCACTGAGACATGGAGGCAGACATCCGTGTACAGAGAATGAGATGGAATTCTCTGGAGGACTGCAAAACCACTGAAACTCAAAGAGGAAGAATAACGCTGATCTGATGCACTCCAACCGTTCCCCCGACTAGCACCAAATGTCCTCAGAGATCAAAGCCCTTTTACGAAGCAACCATGGCCCATCACAGGGAAAGTAGATGCTAAGACAGACTCACCGGTTTCTGCTTGATGCTGGAACTGCTACTCCTCTCCTGGAAAAGGATGACGATGTGACAGCACATACACAAAAATCTAATTCAATACAGCGGCCCGACTCAGCTTCGCTTTCTCTCATTCAGGTCATCTCCTCAGTCTGTTGTCCCCTTAGTCTGCTCTCCTTTTGTGCATAGTGAAGAAGGTACATGAAATTTTAAAGCACGCTTTGCCTCGCATCAGCTTCTCTATGTGACTGGATAGCTCCTTGAAGACAGCCAGGCAGAGGCAGACAACACAAGCTGGAGAAGTGATTGGTGGGAACTAAATCTAAAGTCATCATGGACCACCAATCACATCTCACACACCAGCCAGCTAGCAGTAAACAAAACCTCACCCACATCACCGCGTTCATAAAAACTCCATATTGTTTTGAACAGTCTGATTTTCTAGAAAATAAAATTACAATAAAATATCTTTTTAACTAGTTTGGGCAATTAATTTTGGGGGGGGGCACATGCCCCCTCAGGTCCTATGGGCATGATGCCACTGCACACATCCATCCATTCTAAAAAAAAAAAAATCATCTTCCTAATAAGTCTTTGTGAAAAGGACACCAGACAGAACAAACATGAGACATTTAACAAACACTTCAAAAAGAGGATTCCGTACATCCTGAAATATTTAAATATTGTCTTCTGAGTAATAAAACATGTGTTCTAATGTTGCTGTATCTAATATTAGATTACACCAGTATTCATAATTTGGAGTTTCTGTACTCTTCCAATTTAACAGTATAATTTTCCTGGAATTGATCAACATTAAATCAACTAGTTTTGCATTATTTATAGATGCATAATCAAGAATTGCATGGGTAATTCCTAGTAGTTTAATACCTGGATCAAAAGGATAGGTACAATCTAATATTTCAAATATTATTATTTTTTTTTATTCCGCAGTTCTTGCTGTTTTGTACATTCTGTGAACATATGAGCCAGAATCCCTTTATACTGCTTACATTGTGTACAAACCTCAGAGATGTCAAGGTAAATTTTATTCAGTTTTGATGGAAAGAGATAATTCAATTCAATTTTATTTTACCGGGATAAGACCCCGGAGACAATTCATTTACAAGGAGGTCCTGGAAGGACATACACATAAACAGATATAACTTTAAGAACGTAGAATAATACATGACTGAAATACAAGGGTGTCAAACAGTGGTAGGAAAAAATAACTCTGGTCTACAAAAAACAGACTTCAAGGACTAAGATACAAATCTAAGCATGGGTTACCTGATTCAGCAGCAGGGGAATGCCAAGAGAAGGGAAGTAATAGGAGAGGGAAGGGATGGTAAACTAGACACCAAAGGAGGTAAGTAGAAGCAGTGGAAAAGTGCCTTACAAAGGAGAGGAGTGTGTGAAGGTATAGGTTAAGGGTGTGAAGGGCCTATGGGGGGAAATGGAGGAGGAGGATACAAGGGGTAAGATAATATAAGTTAAGGGAATGGTGGGCCATTAGGAGGGAGGGGATAGGTTGATGGTATGAGGGGGTAGTGGAAAAGAGGGGAGGTATAAGTGCTAAGATCCAGAGGTATAGATACAAGGGGGCATCATGCGAATTCAAACATAGCGGTTACATTCTTCCTTCAGAATGAGATTCAACATAGCTTTGAAACTACAGAGACCAACTGTGTGCCTAATTTTAAGTGTTTTTTGCAAAGAATTCCAAAGAGAAAGCAACACATGACTTGTAGATAAGGAATCAAACCTAGTTCTAACACAAGAAATATCAAAGGTGATATAGGAAGGTTTCCTAAGGGAGTATACATAAGGGGCATATTTAAACAGGGTGCAGATATAAGGTGGCAGTTTCAAGGTAAAGGCACTGAACACCCAAAGAGCTGCATTACTCCATCGCCTAAAGCTAAGTGATGGCCAGCCGATCTGCATGTAAAGGGAGTAGTGGTAAATGCTGAAAGGGGCATTGAGAATGAATCTTATGGCCCTGTGGTAGAGTATGTCCAGGATAGATAAGGCTGATTTCAGACTGTGGTTGTATAAGAAATCTGCATAATCAAAAAGTGGGAGGAAGGTGGGTTGAACAGATTTTAGTCTGGCATCAAGGGTAAGGAGATGTTTTATGTGGTAAAAGAGGCCAAACCTTTGACATAATTTTTTGGCTGTTTCTTCAATGTGCATGACAAAAGATAGCTTGCTATCAATCCAAAATCCAAAATATTTAAATTTCTCAACTGGCTCCAGTATCTCGCCTAAGAGGGTCTTAATGTGGTAGTTAGCATCTGATGGGTTGACTGGTGCATCTTTAGAGTTGAGAAGCAATTTTAGTCAGAGCCAGTTATGTTGCAGAAGGTAAAATTCATGCTGCAGATCATGGCAGGCAAGTTGTAGGGAGGGTCTTGTGATATATAGCATGATATCATTGGCAAATAGGTGAACACTTGCTGTGCTAATATTGTTGTTAATATTATTTATATAAATGGTGACAGCAGATGCCTCAAGATGGACCCCTGTGGTACTCCTCTCAGAAGGGGTTGTAAAGGAGAGAGAGAGCGCCATTGGCTTTAACTTGTTGCTGCCTGCTGGTAAGGTAGCAAGAGAACCAATTCAACATTGTCTCATCCAGACCGATATTGTTTAGCATGCCTAGTAACAGCTGGTGATCGACAGTGTCAAAGGCTTTGCTTGAATCTAAAAAAAGATTTTTGGTGTCTAGGGATGTTAGCTAGTCTTCCATGACTTTTGCTAGGGCAGACACAGTACTGTGTTTAGGCCTAAACCCAGATTGAATAGGATAAAATAGATCTCTGGTTTTGAGGTAGTCTCTGAGTTGTGAGTTAACTAATTTTTCTAGTAACTTGGATAGAATCAGTAAGAGCGAGATTGGCCTGTAATTTTTGAGATCACTGTGTTTCCCAGATTTGAATAAAGGAATCATCTGGGCTATTTTCTAGTTAGAAGGTATGGTGCCTTGGGAAAGGGATAGATTAAACAGATGAGTGATGGGCGGGGACAGAAAGTAATATCATAATTTTAAGAAATACAGTTACAGCAGGTCAGCACCAGCACTTTTTTGGGGATCCAAGGAGATAAGGAGCTCCTCAAGCTGTTTAAGGGGGACTGGGCTGAAGCTAAATTTGTTCAGTAGAGGGGTTGGTTTTAGGGGGGGAAGGAGAAGAGGGGTACCGGCATGGAAGCAGAGGGGTAGCTTACTGGCAGAGGATGAATCAAATGCTAGGCCGGCAGTGGCAAAATGGCTATTTAGCTGGTCCAGGATATTGTCACTGCTTGTATAAGTCTGGGGCCCCAATATGATTGTAGTGGGAAGAGACAAAGAAGAACTGTGACCTTTGAGTTCCCCGAGAATGTGCCAGAATTTGGCTGCGTCTGATTTGGAGAATTGCAAAGCTGCCTGGTAATACTTGGACTTTTCAGTCTGAATGAGTCTCGTACATTGGTTCCTTGCAGCTCTGAATGCAACCTAATCAGAGTTAAACTTGGTCTTGTGGACTTTCTTCCAGAGGTGGTTTCTGTGCTTTAAGGCCATTTTTCAAGAGTTAGAATCTTAAGGGCACATTTTTTTTTCTTATTCTAAGTTTGGACATAGGCACATGCTTGTTAATCACTTTCAGGACTAGGCTGAGGGCATGGTAACAGGCCTCTGCTACAGTTTGGGCCAGATATAAATTTTGCCAATTGATCTTGTTCAGGTAAGCCAGGACATTGGAGGTATTGAACTTACAGAAATTCCTGTTAAAAAAAAAGTTTAATTGTTGGTATGTTTTGGGAATGTGCCTCACATAGGCCTTAGCACTATGGTCTCCAATATTGTTGTGAAATACCACAACATAAGCAATTGTGTGAGGTTGATTTGTGAAAATCAAATCAAGAGTCATGCTGTGCCCAGGCATTCTGATGTTGGGACATGTAATATCACTGATTAATTGCATGAGACTGTATGAGTCGCAGATGCTTTTTAAGGGGCATAGTTTTATGAATTATATTAAATTGCATTTGGCAAAGTTTAACATTTTTGGATAGCATCATAGGTGATTTTAGTATTTGTTTCCATGTCTCTTCCTTAATTTGGCCAATAAAGTTTTGTTTTTTCAGAATTAAAGCAGCAGTGCATGCTGCTAGTGAAAATTGTGACCTATACTTTTTTATTCTATTTTAGACTTCCACTTATCTCCTGATGTATACGATATCCCCAAAGCTGAGTCTGCTTTACTATTTATTTTTTTCTACTGTTGAAATAATGAAAGCAACCCTCTACAGAAAGGACAAGGAGGGTAAAAGAATAGGAGGAGTAGTAGCTCTCTATGTAAGGGAAGGGATCAAAGCAACAGAACTAAAGGGTAAATGGGGAGAAGAGGAAGCACTGTGTGTCACCTTGGAGACAGGTAGTGGCACCACAGTCTGCACAGGGGTTGTATACAGAACCCCTTCTCAGAGAGAGGAAATGGACAAGGAAATGACAGAAAGCATCCTCAGAATGGAAGAAAAAGGGGAGATATTGTTGATGGGGGGACTGAATATGCCAGATGTTAATTGGAGCACATTTACTGCAGCCACATCCAGGAGTAGAGTCATTCTCAATGCCCTACAGGGGGCATGCCTCAGACAGCTAGAGTTGGATTCCACTCAGGAGGGAACAATCATTGACCTGGTACTCTCATATGGCGGATGCATGGAGGATCACAGATTTAGAAGTAGGTAGCCATCATGGAATAAGCGAGCACCACAGTGTAGTTCACAATAAACACAACTGTGAAGTCAAGTCATACAAAAGTGATGGTACTGGACTTTAGAAGGGCTGACTTTGGCAAAATAGGGGCCTGCCTAAGGAATGCACTAGCAAATGGGCAGGAAGGAGAGGTGAAAGAAAAATGGGGAAAAAACAAAACTGCCATCATAGAGGCAACAACCCATTGTGTGACAAAAATAAAGAAAACAAAACAAAGTAAAAAAAACACTATGGTTCTCAAAAGACATGGCGGGGAAGGTTAGGGAGAAAAAGACAGCATTCAGGAAGTATAAGGAATCACAGAAGGAGTAGGACAAAGAATTGTATCCATTGAAGTAGAAGGGAGAGGGGACGGCAGTCAGAATAGTGAAGGCCCAAACTGAGGAAAAGATAGCCAACTCAGTTAAGAAGGGGGATAAAATCTTTATAGGTACATCAGGGAGCAAAGAAAGACCAAGAGAGGGATAGTGAGGATTAATAAAGGGGAGGGAAGGTGGTCAGAGGATGACATTGAAAAGACAGAGATACCTGAAGAATACTTTTGCTCAGTATTCACGAAAGGAGAAGAGGGGGAGGTACCTAATCCAAACAATAGAAGCACTCTGGGCAGGGGCGTCGACACCAGTCCATTCACAGAAGAAAGGGTTCTGAAAGAACTAAAACTCAAGGTGGACAAAGCAATGGGGCCCGATGGGATTCATCCCAGAATTCTAAAAGAACTAAGGGGAGACCTAGTGACACCACTTACTACCCTTTAAATAAATCATGGGAGGATGGTGTGGTACCTGAGGACTGGAGGAGGGTGGATGTGATTCCCCTTCACAAATGTGAGAGCAAGACAGATGCAGAAAACTACACACCTGTTAGTTTGACCTCAGTGGTAGGGAAAGGATGGACTCACTTCTGAAAGAAAGAATTGTTAAGTACCTTGAGGCCAATGGAGCACAGGACCCAAGGCAGCATGGATTCACAGCAGGAAGGTGATGTCAGACAAATTTAATAGATTTGTTTGACTGGGTGACCCAAGTAGTAGACCAGAGAGGTGCTTTAGATATGGCCTACCCAGACTTTAGAAAGGCTTTTGACACAGTCCCACACAAAAGATTAATAAACAAGTTAGCCAGCCTGGGTGTGGATCCCAGGGTGGTATCCTGGGTATCAAACTGGCTGGATAACAGGATGCAGAGAGTAATAGTATTTGGAGTACACGCTGCAGAAAGGGTGGTTACTAGTGGGGAACCGTAAGGGTTCAGTACTGGGACCGGTCCTCTTTACTGTCTTTATAGGAGACTTTGCGTAGGAGCAAGAAGGAAAAGTATGCCTCTTTGCAGAAGACACAAAGATCTGCAACAGGACTGATACACATGGGGGGTGAAACGGATGAGAAGGGACTTATCAAAGTTGGATGAATGGTCAAAAGTATGGCAGCTTAGATTCAATGCAAAGAAGTGCAAAGTAATGCACCTGGGAAACAAAAACCCAGGGAAAGAGTACATAGTGGGGGGGAGGGGGAGGTACTGGCAACAACAAAAAATGGAAAGGGGTAGTCATATTAGATGACCTTAATGTAGGCAAGCAATGTAAGAAGGCAGTAAGGAGGGCTGGCGGGATACTGGGATGCATAGGGAGAGGCATCACCAGTAGAAAACAGGAAGTTGTTGATTCTCTGCACAGACAGTTGATGAGACCCCATCTGGAGTACTGCATGAAGTTGTGGAGACCCCATCTCCACAAGGACATAGACATGATGGAGGCAATCCAGAGGAGGGCAACTAATATGGCGCATGGTCTGCAACAGAAGCCATATGAAGAGAGACTAAAAGAGCTTAATATGTATAACCTTGAGCAAAGGCAGGCGAGGGTGACATGATAGAAACTTTCAAGTACCTCAAGGGAATCAACAAAGTCCAAGAGGGAAGCATCTTTCTGAAAAAGAAATGTGCAAGAACAAGGGGGCACAATTTGAAGATAGAGGGGGGATGGCTCAGGGGCAACATGAGGAAGTATTTTTTTCATGGAGAGGGTGGTGGATGCATGGATATCCTTCCTGAGGAGGGAGTGGGTTCAAAAACAGTGGGATGATTCAAGAATGCATGGGACAGACATATGGCAATTATTGTGTGGGTGGTAGGAGGATGTGGGCTGTTGGTTAACTAGATTCTACAGCTTATCCAACAGGTAGTGACATGGGCAGACTAGGTGGGCCAAGCAGTCCTTATCTGCCATCAAAGTCTATGTTTCTATGTTCTATGTAAGTTCTCCTTTTAATACAACTTGGATCAGGTTTTTGTCAGTATTCCCAATTGTTTTTGAACACCCATTGTTTGCGATCACTTTTCTTGTAACTGAAACGAACTAACATGCAGCAGACTCTGCATGCTTCCTGACATTATGGGACTTCAGGTGTACAAATCCAGCTGAGAATACTGATGAAAACCTGGTGTGAGCCATATTAAAAGAAGTGCTACTTATATTATTTCAAACGTGAAAAAAGTGCTAAAAGCAGATTCAGAATTGGGAAAGAAGGGTGTTATACAAGTCAGACGATAAGGTGAAATGTAAAATACAGTTATCTGGGTTTTAATCCAGTTTCAAAATCAATGTTATCCAGGCTTCATCGAAGGGCAGTGGCAACCTACTGTCCCAATATTGTGAAAGTGATTAAACAACAGTACTAACACTGTTGCTAATGCTGCACAGAAAACATTATAAAATTCTCCTATTTTTCCATAAGGGCCTGGTGAGTTTGCATTTTTTATACTATACCAGTTTTAGCTTCCTCCACTTTTGATTGTTTTATTAACTTTTCCAAATCAGTACTGAGTCAATATAGTGTGGACAAAACCGCTCATGGAATGCACTGTAGGAAGCTCGAATGGCTCTGCAGCAACAGGGGTTGTTTAAGCTTGCAGTAAGAACCACTACCCCTGTTGCTGTAGGCTTCCGTGCCAGAACATGAAGGACGCTGCCTGGAGATGCCTGGACAGGCCATTCCTGTGGTGGAGTGGCTAGAGCACCTGCCTCTAGCAGCGTTGTTGACCTGTGGGCTGTGGATCATTTCTCCCCAGGTCCCACTGTAATGCGGCTGTTTAAAAAACAAAAATGTACCTGCTCCACAGTTACCCCTTTCCCCAAACTCCACAAGCCCCCCAGAGTTGATTATAATAAGCCTGGGGGGTATGGGGGGAAAGGCCCCCACAAAAAAGAAAGAGAGTTGTTGTTTTTTGAATGGCGTACGCTTTTGTTGTTTCAATTGGGATTGTCCCGACGCTGTTAGCTCACTCACCATTGTGACTGCAGCATTGTGTATATGCACAGTTTTATCCACGACATTATGACCCTGTGCCATCCAAATCATCTCTTTGAGTGGATGCAATAGAAGGTAGATTTAAAATATTCAAACATTTCATTACCACCTAGTTGATTTATATCAGGGGATATAGTTCTTTATAAAACATTTCAAGAGACTAACTAATCTGACAATGATTAGTACATAATAAACCTTCACCATTTTTAAATTTGATTTATTGATCCCATAGATCTTTCAGTTCTTAACTCTTAATGCCAGAAGTTTATCTGGGCATTCCCCTGTAAAGTAATGCTTAGCTCATCGTGAGTTGACCTCGGTAATGTGAACTGGCAGCTGTTAATGCATTCTATTTATTTTGAATTATAAGCATTCAATACAGATCCATTTCATCTTGTGACTGAATGTTGTTAGCCTGGGCCTGTATTAATTGTATTTATTCAGTTATTTCACTGTAGATTCTATTTTTTGTGTACTTATAACAACCTAGTGTTGCCCCTCTAATATGCATCCCAAAGGTGTTATAGTTTGTCTCCTCTGGTTATTAAATCGCAAGTGCTCCAGAATTGTTTTTTTAATTATATTAATATGATGACTATCCCTAAGGAGAGATGTATCCATTCTCCAAATGTTATCTTTAGGTTCCAACTTGCCCTATTCTAATTCAAATAAAAACGGTGAATGATCAGATGTATGTTTCCATATTCCAAATGCAACACTTTATGCAATGCTGACCTACAGTAGATACAAAACATGTCTAAATTCCTGAAAATATTCTGTGTACATTTGAAAAAAAATAACACTTCTCCACAGTAGAAAAATAGTGCCTACAGTAAATGCATCTGTCATATTAAGTTATTTTAGCATGGCTTGCAGGATCCCAACTGTTTTGATTTCGTAGATCAAATTGACCTAACAGTAATAAAGCTAAGTTTAAATCCCCTGCTATTACATACAGTATGGTGAAGGAAAATTAACCATATTCAAAAATAGATGGGAGAAAGACCAGTTGGCCCTTTACCCATTCCTCCTACTCCTGATTTCCTTGCACCTGCGAAAGCCTTTTCTTGGCCCTCACTACTTCCCTCAACATTTCTAAGAATCATACTGGTCTCTTGTACCAGTTTCAATCTGTAACAATTCTTGTGCATGACTTTTTTGCCTCTTGAATCATCCCCATGATGACCCTCATCTTTACTCTACACTTCCAATACCGTCCATTCTGGTCAATTTGTCTCAGAACATCTCCTGCATCTGTTTGAAGTTTGCTCTTTTGAAATGTAGGACTTCGGTTTCTGATAGGGGCATTCTGGTCCAGAGGCCCAACCTAAATCAAATAGAGTTCTGGTTACTGGACCCCAATGGCACACTTACCCTCACTCCACACACCATCTCTGAGTTGGTGAGCACCACACTGAAACGATTGCCTGCAACTGTACCAGCAGGCAGTCCTGCAATGTATCCAACAGGGTTTGACTTCTGGTTCACCTAGCCACTGAAATGTTCCAGTCACTATCTGGCAGGTTCAGATCACCCAGCAACACCAATACCCCTTCTTTATTCCCTTTATCAGCTCTTTCCTGAGCTCCCTATCACTATCTTTCCCTTGCCCTGGTGATCAATAAATCATCACTACCTGTATTTTCTTGCCTGAGGACACTGTGAGGTGAAGCCACAGTGACTCATTTTGTCCTTTGGTTCCCCCAATGTGTCCATCCTCCATAGCCTCTATGCTCTCCCTGACATATAGGACTATGTCACCCCCCTTTGCCTTCCCCATCCTGTCTAAACGTCATGTAGCCTGTGACTGACAAATCCCAGTCATTATTCTCTGTGGCCCAAGGTTCTGTAATGGGTACTAGGTCCAGTTCAGTGTCTGCTACCAGTGCCTGCAGCTCCATGTGTAAGCAGGTTGACATGCTACAGGAGAGAGAAGAATGGGTTGAAAGTTAGGCCTCATGACCCCATGGCACACCTGTCAGTTTGTGGAGGATGGGAGAGTGGGGTGTGGGGGGATTAGGGGCTCAACCCTAACATTTCATTACCTCACTTTTGTTGCTTTAACCTTAACTGATGCATTAAAAGCAGTGTTTGCCATGAATTTCCTTTTTTTGAAAAAGTGTAATATAACTAGTAAATAGCATGTGTTGGTGGGCCCTGTGCTCCCACCAATCATAGGTATTATAGGTATCATAGGTAGTACAGAGCTTATGTAAAAGTTATTTTGCTCACCAGAATATAAGTACCCCTTAATTCTGTTCTTGAAAAGGTAATTTTATAACTCCTTCTTAACATTATTCATATTTACACAGGTTACAGTCTCCTATGGTAACCTATTCCACATTTCAGTCACCCTTAAGGTGAACCAGGATTTTCTTTTTTTAGTTCTAGGACAATCAACTATCAGTTGAACGGGATGAGCCCTAGTAGTATATGGAGAATCCCTTAATTCCAGACCTAAAAGGTCCCATAGTCCTGGGTCAGTGAATGATTTGTAAATCATGCAGAAATATGGCACTGTATGTGAAAAATGACATAAGGGCCACAGAGATCCAGGATGGACAAAATGGGGGAGAGATACTGTGGGTTAAGCTGGAAAAGAAAATGGGGTCAGCCATCCGCACAGGTGTGGTCTATAGACCACCAGCCCAGGAGGAAGAAACAGATAAGGAGCTGATGCTAGCCATCCAAAGGTTGGCAGACAAGGGTGAGGTAGTACTGGTTGGAGACTTCAATATTCCAGACGTGGACTGGAGCATCCCAGCAGCAGCATCAACTAGAGCAGATTTATCCTGGACTCCTTCAGGTGCCTTCCTCAAGCAACTGGTCATGGAACCAACTCGGCAGAAGGCAATACTGGACCTTGTGCTCACAAACAGGGACAGTGTGATGGGGATAACAGTGGGGAGCACCTGGGAACAGTGACCACCAGTCATTGTGGTTAGAAATCACAGAAAGAGCAGAACCAAAAAACACGTATCGTGGATTTTAGGGGGGCAGACTTTGGGAAATTGGGGAGATACTTGAAAGAGGCATTAAGGGGAATGGGGCAGGAATCAGGGGTTGAGGAACAGTGGGCAGTATTTAAAATGGGTATTACAAGAGCAACAGAATTATGCATTAAGCAGGTTAGCAAGAGGAAAAGGAAGAGGAGACCATAATGGTTTTCCAAAGAGGTAGCAAAGAAAGTGAAAGCCAAAAAGATTGCATTCAGGCAATACAAAAAGACACAGGCAGAAGGGGATAGGGAGAAGTACCAGGAGAAGCAAAGGGAGGCAGGGAGGTCAGTAAGGGAGGCCACAGCTCAGACAGAAGAACACATTGCAAAATCAGTGAGTAGAGGGGACAAAACCTTTTACAGGTACACAAGTGAAAAAAGAAAGACAAAGGGAGGGATAGTGTGACTGAAGGGGGAGGATGGAGGCTGCATGGAGGATGACAACAGTAAAGCTGACATATTGAACAGGTATTTCTGCTCAGTCTTTACTGAGGAAGAGGAGGGTAATGGGTCTGAAGGGAGTACAAGGGGTGAGAATGGTGCAGAAATGGACACAAGTCCCTTTACACGAGAAAGGGTCCTGAAGGAACTAGAAGTAATAAGAGTTGATAAAGCAATGGGGCCAGATGGTCCTTAAAGAACCCCAGGGTCCTTAAAGAACTAAGAGAGGTGGTGGCTGAACCTCTGGCTATCCTGTTTAGCTGATCACTGGAAACAGGGGAGGTACCCAAAGACTGGAGGACAGCAGATGTAGTCCCCTTATACAAAAGTGGGAACAAAGAGGAAGCGGGGAACTACAGACCAGTCAGCCTCACCTCGGTAGTGGGGAAGATCATGGAAGCACTACTGAAGGAGAGATTGGTGGAACATCTGGTTGTCAATGGACTACAGGACCCAAGGCAGCATGGTTTCACCAGGGGGAGGTCATGTCAGTGTCAGTGGCTCAGTAGGTAGCACACTCGCCTCTGAGGCCGAGAGATCAGAGGGCTGTGGGTTCAGTTCCCACATCTGGCACTTGGGTTAATATCCCAGTACTGACACTGTAATGCAGCATGAGAGGGATGCTGCATTTCTGAGGTGCCGTCTTTCGGATGAGACGTTAAACTGAGGTCCCATCTGCCTGGATTGGTGGTAGTTCAGGTGGATGTTAAAGATCCCATGGCACTTATCGAAAAGAGTAGGGGAATTTCCCCTGTGTCCTGGCCAAATTTCCCTCATTCACTAAAAATACCACCAACAGCTTAATCTGGTTCAAGGTCAGTTGGCATTGATCTGTATCCCTCTCCCCCGGGTCATGCCTGAAAATAGGCAGGATTTGTCTAGTGCACTTACCCGGTCAACAAAAGCTAAATAAATAAATAAAAAATAAAATGTCAGACCAACCTCATTGAATGTTTTGACTGGGTGACTAGGGAGGTGGATCAGGGAGGGCAGTGGACATGGCCTATCTGGACTTCAGCAAGGCCTTTGACACTGTGCCACATAGAAGACTATTACACAAACTGGGGAATATGGGTGTGGGCAGGACAGTAGTGTGGTGGGTAGGTAACTGGCTGGGTGGCAGGACACAGAGGGTGGTGGTAAATGGCTGTCACTCCACAGAGGGAAGAGTGACCAGTGGGTACCACAGGGATCAGTGCTGTGACTGGTCCTATTCAACATCTTCATCTGTGACATTACATGCAGGACCTAGAAGGCAGAATTTCACTGTTCACTGATGACACAAAGCTCTGTAACAGAGTAGACACACCAGAGGGTGTAGACAGAATGAGAAGGGACCTGCAAACTTGAGGAATGGTCAGGGGTTTGGCAGTTGAAATTCAATGCAAAGAAGTGCAAGATAATGCATATGGGGCACAAAAACCCTGGCACAATATATCAGTTGGGGGTGAGGATATAGCATGCATCAAGCAGGAAAGGGATCTTGGGGTTATCATCTCTGATGACCTCAAGGTAGGGAAACAGTGTGACAAGGCAGCAGGTAAAGCAAATAGGATGCTGGGATGCATATGCAGGGGCATCACCAGCAGGAAAAGGGAGGTCATAATTCCACTATACAAGACACTAGTGAGGCCCCACCTGGAGTACAGTGTACAGTTCTTGAGACCTTACCTAATGAAAGACATAGACAGGGTAGAGAAGGTTCAGAGGAGGACAACAAAGATGGTGCATGGATTGCATCACAAGTCCTATGAGGACAGGTTGAAGGAACTGAACATGTACTCCCTGGAGAGGAGGGAGGAGAGGGATATGATAGAGACATACAAGTATCTTACAGGGAGGAACAGGGTGCAGGAATGCACTATTTTAAGTGAAAAGATGTTCCAGGACTAGAGGGCATGGGATGAAGTTGGAGGAAGGACGATTCAGAGGAAACGTGAGGAAGAATTTCTTCACAGAATGGGTGGTGGACAAGTGGAGCATCCTGCCAAAGGAAGTGGTGGGGGCTGAAACAATCACGGGATTTAAGAATGCATGGGATAGACATAAAGGAATTCTGGAGGTCAGGGGTAAGGGGCAACAGACTACTAGGAAAACACAAACTGAACTTACAAGCTCAAATGGGCAGACTGGGTGGGCCATAGACCCTTATCTGTCAACACTGTCTATGTATCTATGTATGCATAAATCATCCCTTAGTCGCCTATATGCCAAGGGATATAGGTCCAAGATTTTTAACCTAGTTTGGTAATCATGTCTTTTGCTTCCAGAATACCATGGGTTGCCTTAAGCTGGACTCTCTCCAGTTCTGTTATATCTGCCCTACTACCTGGTGACCACAGCTGTGTACAGTAATCTAAATGTGGTCTGACCAAAGATGTATACAATGGCAGTAGTACTTCTCTATTCTTACATGTTATATGTTTATTTATGCAATGCAAAATACCACTAGACTTCTTAATAACCAGATTACAATGTCTTTTAAATGATAAATCATTCATGATCATAATGCCCAAGTCACTCAGCTGTTCCACTATGCCCAGTATTTGCCCCCAAGTGTGTAGGTACAAGGTTTGTTCAGTCACCCAAGATGCATAACACATTTATTTGTATTAAAATCTAATTTGTTTTCCATAGCCCACATTTCTAGTTCATTCAAAGCATCCTGAAGTCGAATAGCATTGCCTTTGTTATTTACTGTGTACCCAATCCTAGTGTCGTTGGCAAATTTTGATATCCAAACACCATTATTGACACACATTGAAGCAATGTATATGTTAAACAGACATGGCCCCAATACAGAACCCTGGGGTACCCCACTAGATACATCTGCCCAAGTGGAATTTATACCATTGAGAGTAACAGGTTATATCCTAGATTCCAACCATGCCCCCACACATCTGGTTATTTTCCCATCAAAGCCGTGCAATATTAATGCATCTATAAGTTCTCCATGGGGGGACCTTATCAAATGCCTTTGAAAAGTCCAAGTATACCACATCCACGGAATGACCCTCATCCATGGCCTTGCTGACCCGTCCATAAAATTCGAGTAGGTTAGTCTGGCAGGATCTTCCACTAGTGAATCCATGCTGTACTGGATACATCATATCTGTAATCAGAAGGTACTCAATAATACAATCCTTAAGGATACCCCTGAAGAATTTTAACCAACACTGATATCAAACTAATTGGCCTGTAATTTGCCACCTCTTGTCTACTACCCTTTTTGTAAATTGGCACCACTTTAGCTTGTCTCCATGACTTAATCACATAACCCATATCCAGTGATCTTTGAAAGATCCAAGCCAATGGACCTGCCAGGAAATCTGCCAATTCCTTGACTATTCTGGGATGTATTCCATCTGGGCTTTGAGATTTATTTGGGCTTATCTTCAGTAGTCTTTTAAAAATTACCTCTCTGTTATACAAGTAATCAGTGTCTAGATTCATTGCTAAATGGGGTAGTATTGGGGATGTTTTATTGTTAAAGACTGATACAAAATATTTATTATACATTTGGGCTAAATTAATTTGGTCAGTTACCTTACTACCGTCTGTTCCAATTAGTGGGCCA
Organism: Neoceratodus forsteri; assembly: GCA_016271365.2. Lineage (NCBI taxonomy): Eukaryota > Metazoa > Chordata > Ceratodontiformes > Ceratodontidae > Neoceratodus > Neoceratodus forsteri. The sequence goes on from CM028130.1 coordinate 99,092,634, forward strand.
ATAGTACAACAGGTACCCTTCTTTTCATTGATATAAGCATAGAAGGATTTATAATTATCCTGGACTCTGACCACTAAACTCAACTCATACTTTTTTTTGGCACTATAAATACATTTTGGACTGTTTTAAGAGGTCTTTATAAATATACCAACATGTACTACTGCCAGATCTCTTTGCCCTCTGATAAGCCCTATTTTTAATTTTGATTAGGTGGTGTACAGATTTTGTCATCCATTTAGGCACAACTTTGGAGTTACCTTCTGTACCTTTAACTTGTGGAACAAAATTCTCACTTAAATAAAGAATCTTGTTTGTCAGGAGGTCCCACATTGAATCCAGAGATTTATCCAAGAAATCCTGTTCCCAATTCCATTTATTTAGATATAATTTCATACCATCAAAATCTGCCTTGTTATAATTATATTTAACTGTCCTACTTCGAGTAACATGTAATGAGAGTTCAAGGGTGAAGGAAACCATAGAATGGTCACTAGACTCAAGAAGCAGGAGGACCTTGCAAAGATTTATACTGTCAGATAAATTACTTAGTACAAGGTCTAAAATATGGTTACCTGTAGTATTAGTGGTAACAAACTGGTCCATCCCAGCTAGCAAGCAAGTTTCCAAATAGCGTAGCTCCAGTACAGTATTAGACTGAAGTGTTTCCCAATTAATATCTGGTAAACTCAAATCCCCGAGTACCACATTCTTTTTAGTATCTCCACTAGTTTTTAAGAAATCCAGTAATTGTTGATCCTGCTCAGGCAGGACAGATGGTGGTCTATATATGACAGCAACATTAATACACTCCAAATAAGGGAGGAATATCTTGACCTAAATGACCTCGATTTTATCCCATTTAGATGTATCTATAGCCTCTGCATTAATTTTATTTGAGATATATAGTGCCACACCCCGCCCTGTTTATTTTTCCTATCCTTATGAAACGGGTCATATCCGTGTATTTGTTTTTCCCATGAATCATTTTGACTCCACCATGTTTCTGTAATGGCACAAATATTGATATTTGGACCTTCAACAGCTAATTTTAATTCCCTCATTTTTTTAATTTAAACTTCTAGCATTAAGTAGAAGAAAATTCTGTACATTCTCATCCATAGTAAGGGTCTTTAAAGTACAACTGGTGATCCTACCGCCTCCCCGTTAAGTTTAAAGCATTATCAATAGCCTGGCGAAGTTGATGAGCAAAGATACGTTTTCTTCTTCTATTTAGGTGGAGACCATCCTGCGAATATAGCATAAGATTCCTAAATTTAATATCTTGATCTAGAAAGATATAACCCTCTCTCATACACCATCTTTTAAACCATCCATTAAGATCCAAGATTTCAGAATTAATTGCATAAGAGGATCTAATGCCAGATATAATGATATCGCAACCTGCTGCCTTTAGTGACTTCACTATTTCTTCAAAATCCCTTTGAATTTCTAGGGTCCATCTTTTACCTACATCATTTACCCCAGCATGTATTACAACTAGTGGCTTATAGGTATTTTCACTAAGATCAGGGAGAAGGTTTTTAATGTCATTGATACTTGACCTCGAAAGTGTGCTAACTGTGGTAGTTGGATTTTGATGTTTGCAGATAATAGAATCTGTATATTTCAACATGGAATCACCCACAACCAGGACATACCTAACTTTATCCACCTCTTGTACCCTGCCAATGGTATGACTATTAAAAATAAGGTTACTTTCTTACACCTTCTTACACTACTTACACCAAGCTGCTCATTTGTGAATAACGATATGCATCTGTGGCAGCATAGGCCCTCTGGGCCCTGCGTTTCTACTTACACATAGCTACAGAGCCATACAGCAACCCAATAGGACAAGGAACCCTTGCAACACTAATTTGCTGATATCTTGGGAACCGTAGCAGCTAGCAAAAAAAATTCATGTGTCATTGTACTCATGACTATGAGCACTGCTCACAGCATACATCAACTGAATCCATATCTTGCATCGTTTACGAGATATGGGCATCAAAAAGTGCAATGGGCTCCACACTGTTATCCAATGGGGAAAATCTCAATTTCGTGATGGTATATCTATGGAACCGCTTAGTTTCCAACACCTAAACAGCATAATTCACACCTGTAGGGCATCCCCTCAATGCCCTGAAAATTTCAATTAAAAAGACCAAACTGCTCATTAGCAACACAGTGGTAAAGGTTTAAATCCTAGTCCACGAAGTAGCAAAATCCTTGACCACAAGCTTGCGGACTAGGATTTTGACAGCTCATAGACTAGGATCGTTAGTAAGTCATGGGCAAAGAATTTTTAAATTTTAAAAAGCTATTTTTTTACCAAAATGAGCCAAACCAAAGACATGGCTTTGTAGAGGGGGTTACCCTGAACAAAATCCATGCTTCACTTAGACCAAAAGTCACCCATGGAGAAAGCTACAACATTTTGTTTGGGGGAAAAACTGAAAAACAAGATGGCGGCTCACAGACAAGGAATTTTCAGGTGGACCAGGATTCTAGTTGCTGAGCTACAAAATCCTTGACCGTGAGCCCAATCTTTGTCTGAAAAATAATCGTATAAATATTGGAGTGAACCGAGCATGCTTAGAACGTAAACATTCAAAATTTAATAACCCTGGAAGAGATTAATATTTTTTTACAAAATCAATACTAGATTATTCATTGACCCAACCTCTTTCTGTGTTCCAAATATTTTACCAAAAGACCACAGGGTGTGGTTGCACCGCCATGTGCAAAAAACGTGTCAAAAGTGGCGAAAAACACATTTTTAAGCAATTTGCTGTGCAGAAAGCGTAAGTCCAACTGAAATGCAACTTGGAAAATCAAAAGACTTACCATTCCAGACCCTGCTTCCCAAATTTTGTACAAATCTGTTGAACGGTTGCAAAGTTATTAACGTGCAGATATTGAGGTTTAACATTAAAGTGCCTACTGCACGACTACTTCTATGTTAAACCTCAAATTTTACACTTTAATAACTTTGACACTGTAAAATGGATTTGCCTGAAATTTTGCATGCATAGTCTGGTACCATAGATCTCTGGATCTGGAAGGTTGCGTTTTGATTGGATAAGCAGTTGTGGAACCACAGAGCAGCTAAAATTCCAAAAAAAAAGATTTTGCACATTTCTTTGCTCATGGCTACGGCCCTCACAATTTGTCCATTTGGTCTGAAATCTTAAGGGCAGAGATGCAGTCTATGTCACTGATGTGCCTTTCAAAGATTTGGTTAAAAAATATTTAACCATTCAAATGTTATTCAAAAAACAAATTTCCCATTATAGTCAATGGGAAAAATATATATGTGTCTCTCAAAAGCTGCCGCCACTACATTTTACTTTTGCAAATGGCCCTTTTACTGTCATGTGGTGGCCATCTTGTTTTCAGTTCATGAGAGAGAAAAATGCCTGGAATTTAAAGTTTGGACCATCGCACAGATTATGTAGTGTAATGTTCACTGATGTGGTCTGTGCAATGGCATTCTCGTGCTGGCCATGGTGGTGGTGTGAGGAGGGCAGTGCCAGTCACAGATGCGGGTCGGCGACATTGGGGGAGTGGGTTCTTCAACACTGTTCATAAGGGTGGGAAGGGTGGGGGACCACTAGACCATCAGATAATGTTGTGAACCATTGGTGCCAGTATGGAAAGGGTTTGGGGACTGGCTGGACCAGTGATCCATTTGGTGTGCACTAGGGATCAGAGTTGATTGTGTGTTACAGGTCACCCTTGTGCCTACTGTGTGGATTGCTGGGGGTTGTTGTCAATAGTCAGCCACAGCAGGCATGCCACCATATTGGCACATGGGTGGCCAGACAGGTGTGGCACAGTGACCTATGGGGGACAGATGCCCCCTGCTACCACTTTATGAGGCTACAGCATCTATTTCCCTCCCAATAACAAGGGCCCCTATGGCCCTGATGCTCCACCAAAGGATGACTGCTTCTGGCTCTGCCTGTCACATGCCACTAAGACCACCTCCAGGCTGGTCTAAGTGGTGAGCCCTCCTTCGTCCATGCTGGGGCTTCCAGAATCCTATAAAAGTGGATGTGGCAGCCCCGCCATGGCACAAACTCCCTTGCGATCTGGTGCACTGGGTTGTTGGATTCAACCCTGGTGTGAGGGGGCTTTGGTGCAGCATTTCTGTGGCAGATGCAGGCTGTCTACCAGAATTGCAGTGTGACGCAACTGGTGACACAAGTCACCACTTGCATCATACTGTTTTAGAATCAGCCCCATTATGTCAATAAAATCCTTCCCAATAGTGACCAAATAAATTTTAGTCAAATACATATCTAGGTTTTTCAGCTCATGATAAGGTCAAATAGTTCCATAGACATAAATCCTCCCGGTCATAGATTATTTCCTATATATAGAAAACATTTTGTACGAGTACAAACAACCCATTTGGATAGTAGCCTGTTATGTTTATGCATCAGCACAATTAGAATTCTTAAATATGCTATTAATATTATCTAGTTACGTTGCTAATATATGTAAACAAAATCTACGTCGCTATGAATCTGTACATTAAACCATTTATCTTATGTATGCATTCATGTCTAATTAATTTCTAAAATATTCTCAATCTTTTTACCATTCTCATTATAGAAAACCTATCCCAGTTCCGTGGTATTGTATCTTTTAACACCATTTTTTTTATGTTGTCTTCCACATGCACAAGAAACATATTGCGGTAACTTGGAATAGCAGGTTTTGGAGGTGCGGTCCTGTAGTGACCAGTGGCACCACTGCTTCTTGGGGGCTGGACTCTGTGGCAAGAATTAGATTGCACACTGTCTATGACAGCAGGGCAAAAGCATGCCACCACCTTGAAAGGATTTAGCTGCTGCAATGAGGGAGCATCCCATCATTGCAGGGTGTGCCTTCCCTGATGTAACATTTCAATAAATATGGCAAAGCCATCCACCTCTCGCAATACCCATAACAGCCGACGTTGGGGATGCCCAGTCCCCTGTCAGCATTTGCCCTCGCCAGTTCATTTGCCGACAGGGTAGCCCAATCCCCGTCAGCATAATGTCCCTCCCCAAAAACCTTTTTGTGTGCTGAGGGGGTGCCCAATCCTCCTCAGCTCATGCTGCCCCCACCAAAAGCACACCATGCGGTGGATGGGGGTGCCCAATCCCCATTGGCTCCAGCTTCCCCACAAACAAAAAGCCAGGTGACATGAACGGGAGCCCACCCCAGCATGCTCATGCCCCCCCAGCACACTGTATGGCCGAAGGGGTGCCCAATTCCCATTGGCTCCAGCCCCCCCAAAGAAACACCCAGATATCCCGGCACGCTGGGAGCCCACCCCAGCATGCCCAAAGCGTCCCACTTTGCTGTTTTTTTTTTCCCAAAACAGAAAACAGTCCCTCATGGTCTCTCATGCCCCCAACCCAGACTCCACCCTCTGTGCACCCACCTCCTCACACCCCCTCACCCCATACTTACCTCTGGAGGCTGGCGTGATGATCTTCGTTGGACAGGGAACATGTCTGCACTTTTCAGAGCCGACTGCAAACTGAAGAAATGACAGTAAGCTGTATAATGGCATAAATCAGTTATTTTCAACATTGGTGGATATCTAGGCCATTTGGGGGAATTTTATCACCAAATTTTCAGCATGGGGTTCTTGGGACCCCACCTCATGAACTCAGTCACTGTCATTTTGTTATTCGGTCCTGAAAGGTAATTTGCAGTCACTGTGCGGAACCACCTTTCGTGAACCAATTAGCACAAAGACAGTGTCACAGTTCATGAGGTAGGCTCCCAAAAGCCCTAGGTTGCAAATTTGGTGAAACAATTCTCAAAAAAGACTGCGTTTTGAACATGTGTTGTGCAGTTCCTACTCATGCTCATAACTTCGAAAATTTTTTATATTTTCATTCAAGATTTTCAGCATCGCCATTTAACCACACCTCCTTATGAACAGTATAGCTGCTGTTTTTCACATTTTGACCAAAATGTGTTTTTGCACATGTGGCACACAATGATGTGGTCGGTATGCAAAGTCAATGTTCTGGACAGATCAAGAAAATCTCAGTGACACTATCCATGAGAGGAGGTTCCAAAATGCATATGTTGAAACTTTGGTGACAAAATTCCACAAAATGCCTATTTTATGAGCGTGCGTTGTGCAGTTTCCATGCACACTCGTAAATTCGAGGATTGTTAATATTTTCACTCCAGATTTTCAACATTGCCATTTTTGCACACCTCATTAAGAACGGTACAGTTGTTATCTTTCACATGCTGTATGAAATGTGGTTTTGCACATGCGGTGCACAATGACGTGGTTGCTGTAGGAAATCAATGTTCGGGACAGATTAAGAAAATCACTGTAACAGTGTTCATGAGTGGAGGTCCTAAAATGCCTATGTTGAAAATTTGGTGAGAAAATTCCACAGAAGGACTGTGTTATGAGCAAACACTGCACAGTTAACATGCACACTCATAACTTGGACAATTTTTAATATTTTCACTTCAGATTTTCCACATTGCCATTTTTGCACACCTCCTTAAGAACAGTACAGTTGTCATTTCTCACATCCTGCCCAAACTGTGGCTTCGAGCTACTGGCGCAGAATGGGGCAATTACTGTGGGACATCAACATTCAGGACAGATTAACAAAATCACAGTGCCAGTGTTCATGAGAGGAGGTCCAAAATGCTTTCATGAGGTGGGGTGAGAAAAATCCCACGTTCACAATTTGGCATGCAAACACCAACAAATGCCCAGGGCATTAGGGTTTCTAACCATAATGTCCCAACCTGTAGAGACTAACCAACGTCAGAGGTGTGCCTTTAGATTGTTGGTTCTAATGCTCACATGATTCCACCCTCACCCCCACCATGCAGCCACTGACAGGCATCAGACTGTGCCTTGCACTCTTCGGCCCCAAAGTTCACCCCATTCTCCTACACTGCACCCATCTCAATGTATTTCCATATGGAATGGGGTGAGCATAAGGCCCGAGGACCCCAAGGCAGAACACGATACTTGTTGGACTCTGCAGGGTAGGATGAGGTGAAATCATATGAGCGTTATGGCTGACACTCAAAGGGACACCTCAGTGCCTGTCAGTCTCTTCATGGTGGTGTGGGGTTGGCATCACTTCCGTACTTCACTGCCATTTCTTTTATGCATCTGTCTAACTTCTGCATTACAAATGCCAATGTCAGCAAGACGACATTCAGCATTGACAAATGCTTGTTATCTCAGTGACAGTCTCAGTGTATGCTGACAGCGGTACATTATTCAGAAAGGAAAGTGATGAAACAGTCTAAACGAGTCACGTACCTCCTTATTTGGAGTGTCATAAGACCCTTCTGATACAATACTTACTTTCCAGGTCATGAATGTACCTGCATAGAGAGTACACCTTACTATTTAGTTTTGTAACCTCAAAGGTAGTCAGTTATAAGTAATTCAGCAACCCCTTCACTTATTTCCACTCACTGTCATGGCAGCTTGTGTTGTGGCAGCTAGTAAAACATACTGCACAGACCACTCACAGTCACTGTGTAAAGAGTGCCGGGCTAAGTGGGCAAATTTGCATCCTCCAATCACCACCCACAGATTTCTGATTTCAAGATGATGTCATCACATTTAGGTGTTTGCCCCAAAGAAGATGTCGGCCGTTGCTAAGCAATGGCACAACATGCACCATAACAATAAGTCAAATGGGACGAAATCTGGCCACTGAAAGTGCATGCTTTCCACCCCCATAGTCCAGCCATTGTAAAGGAACCATTGTGGAATATAAGCTCCACTGCAGTATGCAGATTACCCAAATGTAGAAGAGTATGATAACGCGTTGATGCATATTCATGAATGGTGCTGTGCAAATGACTTAAAGCCATGGTTCGTAGTGTCCCCAATACACCCGGTGCTACCATTGCTCCTAAATTCAGACTTTACACATATACCAAAGCACTGGCATTTGCCTATAGTTATAAAAGGTTCAAGAAATAGTAACCATTTAAATATATAATTCTGTGAACCCCATCTGTGAGTAAGGGGAAGAAAGGAAAGGGGAAAGGGAGGGGGTTTAATCTGGATGAATGAGTGAAGGGCGGTTTAATTGAAATTACAAAATAAAACAATCTTTACAAGATAAAACAATCAATTTAAAAAATAGTTACCCTGACATCTAGGTAAGGATTAAAAGTAAAAGAATGCATTCTTGTCAGTCACCAAGCATTCCAATGGTTCTTAAAAAGGGGGAGCTACGTATGCAGCATTTCTCAGACACAACTAATTATAGTTATATTACCAGTCTGATAACAAAAGTAACCAGAGGAGTTTATTATGTGTCAGCATAAGGGATGTAACTGGGGCAGAGGGGAGTCTGACACCACAATGTAAATAATATATTTACCAATAAGCCAATCTATTCTCTTCCACATTCATGCCCAGTTGGTCACTAATCATATCCAGTGCATATATCCAGAACAACTCCTATTTCTCTACCGCCTTAGTCCAATGCCCCCTCGAGCTGGGGGATCCACCTTTGCAATAGCCCATAGCTGAAGTGAGTGGTCTGTCCCTCTTGGACAAAATATTGTGCCACAGGGGAACCTGTGGCACAGTATTCTAGATTGTGTTCCTGCTCCACAGAACTACATTTCTAACTGCCCCTTGCCTCACCACTCCCTCCTCTCCCCCTTCATAGGCAGACCAGGCTAATTCCCTCCTACTACTTCCCATTGTCCCCCACTCTCCCTCGGAAAGATGAAGCTGGCACTACCTATATTATGGGCCATCTCCCTAACTACTGCCCTGGTATTGACCGACTTCTGCACTACAGTGCTGGCCTGCAATCAACAGAGCCTCTCCTTCCTCTCATTCTCCCCCTTTCCCCTATCTCAACCCTCTTCACTCACCACTAGAGATAAGTCCACCCTGGGGTACACCTCTCTCATCCTACTCACTAAAGGAGAATGCCGCCTCCTTGTCCACTACCTGACTAACCTCTCCTGGTCTCCTTCTATTCCCTCCTGCCCATACATTTTCCTACTATCACTACTCTCCCTTGCTGGGGACACTGAATGCAACCCTGGCTCAACAAACTCCCATATCACCCCGTCCTCCAGCATCTGGACAAATGCCCCTGGTCTTAAAATCTCACATATCAATATCTGCAGCCTTCCATCCAAATTCACTGACCTTGAGGCTTGGATTGAACTACACAAGCCCCATATTCTAGGACTCACTGGAACATGTCTAAAGCCACACTACACCGAAAACACCTTCAAAATACCTGGTTACTCTTACCTACGCCTCGACAGGCCAGGCAGGAAAAAAGGTGGCTGTGTGGCCCTGCTCCTAAGGGAACCCCTCTCAGCTAGCATTGTTCTACACTCTGACCCTTCCTCACCTAGTGAATGGCTACTCTCCGAATTGACCCTGGGATCCTGCAAGAAACTCTATATTGGCTGCTGCTACAACAACCCCCCCCCCCCCGGTGAACAGAACCATTGGACTCATCAGCCTCCTCCAAGGCCTGAGCTCTCTAACTCCCCATAGAGAATCTATCCTTCTCAGCAACTTTAATCTAAACTGGCTGAGCTGCCACCAGCCTGACTATGTATCCCTGTTAAAGCAGCACAACCTGGTGCAGGTGATCACTCTACCCACCAGACTTAATCCACGCTCAGCCACCCAGACTCTACTAGACTGGATCCTCATAAACAGGGAGGACCGAACATTACACGCTGGCACCATGGCTGACTCTGTAAGTGATCACTCACCAACCTATCTCCTCTGGTCTTCCAAACTAAAAAGCGCCCCCCACCCAAATACCTATCTCTCAGAAATTTCAGCTTCCCAGTCTCCACAAATCTCCTTGAGGAGACCCGGTCCTTGGACTGGTCCACTCTTTTTTCACTTTCCAATGTAGCCATGGCAGTTTCCACATTTACCCAGACTCTACTAAAACTCCAGGACCGCTTTTTCCCTGTCACTACCAGACGGGTCAGAGGCGAATGCTCGCGTTGGGTCTCTAAAGACCTCCTAACCCTTATGAAGGCCAGAGACCGGGCCTGGTCCACTTTCAAAGCAACCCCCTCTCCTGCTCTCTGGTATGCTTACAGGCGCATGAAGAATAAATATAAACAACAGGCCAAATTTTTGAAACAGACTCACTTCCCGCAACCTACAAAAGGCCAACCTTGGAGACCCTAGAAAATTCTGGGACTTAATCAGCTCCCTCCTAAACCTCCACTCCAGCTACACTGCACCACATCTCAACTCCCTGGATGGGCTTCTGACCGACCCTCACGATGTGGCCAGTGTCTTCAACTGTAAGTTCACCAACTTATCCATGTACCTAAATAAGCTGCCAACTGCCCAACCTCAAACCCCAGCCCTAATACCTGACACACTGCTATCCTCCTCCTCCAGCTCTGCCACTCACCCGCAAATACCCCCATTCTATTATAAAGCCCTCTCCATACATGATACAGTGAAGCTACTCAAACATCCACATAACCACGGCTCCTCAGGATCTGATGGCCTATCTCCAGTCTTTCTTAAGCTGATCTCTTCGGCGATTGCCAAGCCACTCACCTTCATCTTTAACCTTGCCCTTTCCACCTCCTCCATGTCTGGCTCATGGAAGATAGCTAAGGTTATCGCCATTCTTAAATCCGGTGACCCCAAATCCTTCAGCAATTACCGTCCGATATTCATCCTCTCTCATCTCAGTAAAGTACTCAAGAGAGCAGTCCACAATCAGCTCACTGAGTACATAAGCAAATATATCCTCTTATACAACCAACAGCATGGCTTCCACAAGAATCATTCCATCGCCACTGCCCTCGCTCTTCTGACCGACCACATCCATTCTAACATGGATAATGGTAAAGTCACCAGGGCTGTCTTCATTGACCTCTCAGAGGCTTTTGACATGGTTAACCATGCTCTCCTTACCTCTAAGCTTAGCCTTCTTGGTTGTTCTCAGAAAGTCACAAGCTGGTTCACTAGCTACCTTACTGATCATTCACAATTCGTGTGTATTGGTCAAACCTGCTCCCCCACCCTGCCTGTCTCTGTGGGGGTCGCTCAAGGCTCAATCCTGGGTTCCCTATTTTTCTCCTAATTTGTTAATGCACTTCCCTTTGACTGCCTCAACTTTAACTCTCTCTCCTGTATGCCGATGACCTTGTTCTCTTCCACAGTGACAAATCCACAGCTGCAATCTCCTCAGTTCTCTCACACAACTATGCTGCAGCCCACAGCTGGTTCTCAAAAATCTCCTCTTAATAAATACCAAAAAAACTAAATCCATGCTGTTTGGATCCAAGCCCTTCCTGGCCAAAACTAAAAGCCATGCCCCTTACGCATTCTCACCCCAGATGTTACAGCCCTGGAGGATGCCAACACCTACAAATACTTAAGAGTCCTGCTCAACCCCTCCCTCATCTTCACTGAGCATGCAAATTCCCTTGTCAGAAGATTCCATCAAAAGTTAGGTGCCGCCTATAGATTCAGGCAATACCTTACCCCTGAAGCTAGACTAGCCATTGTCCAGGGTAATCTTCTCCCTGTTCTTGACTACTGCTCCCTTATTTATGCCAGGATCTCAGCTACTGCCATGGCTAAGCTGTCTGCTGCCTACAACAGCGCCTGTCACTTTGCTTTATTGGCCCCATTCTCCACCTACCACTGTACCCTCTATAATACCCTTGGATGGCTACCGCTGCAAGGTCGTTTTGACCTAGCCCTCTGCTGCATGGTGGACAATGTCATCTGCATGACTCCAGAATCCTCCCTAACTGCCCTTCTGAAAACCCGAACACTCCTCCACAACCTCCGCTCAAATGGTACTCCCCCTCTAGTTGTTCCTAGGGTATCCACCAACATGGGGTAGCAGAGCTTGGTCTGCAGCTGTTCCCTTGCAGTGGAACAAACTACCGGCTGAACTCCATTCCACTGACACACACTCAAGTTTCAAGTCCCTGGCAAACTCATCCTGCCGATGCTCCCAGGGGTCTCACACCAACCCACTCTAGTCAACTCCCCAGCCCAGGGGTTACCCACCTACCCACACTTGTCAACTCTCTTGCCTACAACTGTTCTATTGTATTTTTCACAGTAATATTTGACTTCCTTGCCTGTACATATTGTAGATATATTTTTTTTACTGAGTATTCTGTGTATTAATTGCTCACTGGACGATGCAGTCTCATATTGTACACTGTGCCTACGATTTGTTTGTTTGTACCAAGTCTCCTCATGTCCGATATTGAAACCTTGTATTCACTGTTCTCAAATGGACCTATGCATCAAACCTGTATATTGTGTTTACTATTGTTGTTTGTATCAAATCTGTTTCATGTGTATTACTGTTACCTTGTACTCCACTGTCACCCTGCGCCATGTGTTATGGCCTGGGTCGTGCCTGAAAATGGTCCCTGGGATCAGTGCACTCACCCGGTTATCAAAGTCATAAATAAATAAAAAATAAATAAATAAAAACCCTTATGCCCCGTTTGTAAAGAACTCTTGTGTCCACTTATCGTGTGATTCAGACCATGTGATACGTGTCCTGACCTGCCTATGTCTGAAGTATTATATAATCAAAATAAATAGACCATTGAAACTTACGATAAGTGAATACAAGATGTCCCCTGATTTGCTCAGCAGTCACACTCAAATAGTGCTGCTAGTGCTGCTGATAGGTAACATTTACTGCTCTTCCAGGCTACAACAAATCCCTCCCCTACAGCTGACCTTCAGGTGCTAACTGTTTCGGGGGGGAGGTGGAAGCAAATGGTTGCTCAACCAACTCCAAAATGTCCCCTGATTTGATCTGCAAATTAAAAGACAGTGGGACCTTCTGATGACAATTTCTATGTTTCAATGACGAGGGGAAACCTGGCACTCCCATTAGCACTCATCTTTTTCAATGTATAACCTGGAGTAAGGAAAAGAGGATCACAGTTTGTTTACATGGGGTGTGACATGCATATATTTGAAATCAGAGAAACAAGAATTGTATGATAAATTAGGTAATACAAAACCTGTGTTAGGAATAAGGTATGCTATGTTAATTTACCAAACAGTGGGTAGGAGTCCCATGCCCAAGGTGCATTAACATGTGATATTCTCTCTGAGGGAACTGCTTTATTCCATCTATAAAATGTTTAGTAAAGACAGCTTTTTTTAACAGCATTGTACTGTTGTACTTTGGTGCTGTATCTTTAAATCTCTGCATTTCGGGTATTAGCATAATTAGATACTGTATGTGGCAAGGGTTAGGTTGCAGTTGGTAAACTGCACTAGTTGGGTGCAGTTATACTGCAAGGGAGTGGGTAATTCTGTTGCTCTAAAAAGTGCTCCTGACTTTTAACTTCCTGTACTTCCCATGTGATCTATGAAACTAAGCATAGAGAGCAGATATATACTAGAAAGGGCTATAGGGTGGACGCCAATGGCTGAGTTAAAGCCGAGCATCCGCCATATTAAAGGAGGTTTGAGGTGCCAGCAGATAACAGGAACCCTTCTGGAAACTTAAGATAATGACACTGGAACACTGTTTTGACAAAAATTGAGTAACACACTGCTTATACAAGCAAAGGACAGATGAGCATACCTTGTTTTTGTCACCACAATGTGCATCTGCTTCTTTACTTCCCTGTTGTCAATGGTGCTTGTTACCCACTGGATCAGCAGATTTCTGTAAAAACAGTGTGCCAGTGGTGCTATCTTACATTTCCAGAAGGGTTCCTGTTAACTGTCGGCACCTCAACCCTCCTCTAATATGTCTAGGGATGTGCAAAAAAAAATGTCTGCAGGCAGAATTTCAGCGAAAGTGCAAATTTTGTTTCTGCGAAAGTTTGGAAATCATTTTTGGAACTTTCACAGAAATGCCACTATAAAACTGCAGAAAAAATATATACAAACTGTGGATTAATTTATTAAACTGCATAAAACAAATCTGCAGAAAGGATCACTGCCAGTGGTCGGTTCTGAGGCTTTTTTAACTACAGTTTAATTCATTAATCCACCCCCCCCCCACTGATCAGGGGTCCCAGTAAATATCCTCAATCCCTTCCATAGACTCTTTTAGTTTCTAGTGGACCCCCCACCCACTGATCATGTCCCCCAAAACATTTTGTTTCCCTGATGCCTAGCGGATCGCCCTCCCTATCCTGGATTCCTTTACCCACAAATAAACAGCCAGAAGTCCACAAACTCATCCCCCTCTATTCCCAGTATTCCCTGGTGTCTAGTGGACCTTTCCTTCCTTGATTCCTTATAAAAAAAATAATCCCAATTCCCTGGTGCCTCTTGGACCCCCCCCCAACCAGCACCCAGACAGTTCCACCACCCACCCTTCTCCTCCCCACCCTGTCCTGTGCGGGCCACCAACGCAGCACTCCTCTCTCCTCCACTACCAGGGGTCCACTGAATTGTCAGTGAATGACCGCATGGTTGTACAAGAAGACGTTCATTCACTGACAGTTCATTAAACTGTGGATAGAATAAATTCCACAGTGTATATTCATTTTTCCGCAGTTCACAAAAAAAGTCCGCAGAAGTCTGCTAAAATCCACAGAAAATCCCAGTTTCGCTAATGGTGAAAGTTCCCAATTTCCGCAAGATTTCTGAAATTTTGCAGAAGTTCCGTGAAAGCAGAATTCGCAACTTTTACTCACCCCTAAATATGACAGACTAGCAGCTTCAACTGAGCCATTGGAATCCACACCGTAGCCCTCTCTAGGATATATTTGTACTCTATGAAGCTAAGCTGGAAGCTTGGGCTGTACTTCTTGTTCTTTCCATGTGGTCTGAGTCAGACCTGGTCACTAGGCTACTGATTAGATGTCATGTAACCTCATTCAGATGCATTGTTGGACAGTTGAGATTCAAGCAGGGAGTATGAGCTGTTCTTTTGTTTCGTAGTATGCACATATTTTATCTTTTTGAGAAATGTTTGTGGAAGTTTTGCTGGTAGTTTAGTGATGTGTGTATGCATGTTTCTGTTGTGTAGAATCATAGTTTTGAAATATATTTTATGCTTTTGTTAGGTGTTTAAAAAGTTGTTGTTTGAGCAACACTGAGGTTTTTTGTGCTTAGATTTGTGAGTAGGAAGTACTGTATATCAGTTTATATTAGCACAAATTATATTTAACACTAGCGGTACTGGTACAAATATCGGTGCCCGATATATTTAGCACTCAGTGTACCAGTAGTTACAGTTGCCTAATCAGCCTCTGTTTATCAGATGTGGCTCTGGAACTCGGCTGATTAAATGCCAGCACTCCCTGGTGCTCTCTGCCCTCCCAAGCTTTAGTATTGTGCAGCAGCATTTGAGATTTCAGCATTTGAGACAACAGCTTTTT
This sequence comes from Neoceratodus forsteri, assembly GCA_016271365.2. NCBI lineage: Eukaryota > Metazoa > Chordata > Ceratodontiformes > Ceratodontidae > Neoceratodus > Neoceratodus forsteri. The sequence continues at coordinate 99,108,000 of CM028130.1, forward strand.
GAGACTACTTACAGATGTCTGTCTTTAAGTGGATACAGTCTTCCTGGTCTGGCAAGCGTAAATATCCCATGGATGCTGCTGATGTTTGTGGGTAGGATCTTGCTGAGTGCTCTGGTGTGGATCCAAATATTACCGCCTCCATTGCCCATGAGCTGGCTATTACATCCACTCTAAGAGATGCTGCCTCTCCGGATACACTAATTACTCCCCGAGGTCAGGTATAAATTTGGAAAGTATGCAGTGGAGAATGGTGTGATGGCAGCTGTTAGACACTACAATTCTACTACTGGAGGCACAATAAATGAAAGTTCCATACGGAACTTTAAGACAAACCACCTGGCAAAGCCACAGAATACACCAGACCCCACTTCAATTCCTCCCTTGCTCACTACAAAACCTCCAGGGCATCCCACCCACTTAGAGACAGAACTGGAGGAGCAACTAAAAGCAATTGTGAAAGCTTTATGAACTGAGGGGGCTGTTGTGAATGTTGGGGTTATCCAAGCAGTAGCTGTGGGTATAGTGAAAACCAACAGCCCACAGCTACTGATGGAAAATGGGGGGCATCTATCGTTAACAAGTAAATGGGCATGGGGGTTTCTCCACCGAATAGGCTACAGCAAATGAAAGGGCACATAAGCTGGATGCAAGAAGCCCATTGACTTTGAAAATCTGAAAGCATTGTTTTTAACCCATATCTCGAAAGCCTGCACCCAAGAACTCATTCCAGCACTGTTGGTTATCAACATGCAAGAGACAGGGGTTAGTATGATCCTAGTCTCTGAATGGACAATGGAGGTGACAGAGTCAAAGCAGGTGCAAGTAACCAGACTAGGTGACAAAAAACAAATTACTGCTGTCCTTGCCTGCAGCCTCGAGGGTGAATTGCTCCCCCCACAATTAATCTATAAATGTAAATGTTCAGTGTCCCATCCCAAGCACAAATTTTCTACAGAATGGAGTGTAAATCACTCTGATAATCACTGGGCAAACCAGAAGACTGACAAACAGTTAATTGACAGTGTTTTGGTGCCCTACATAACACACCATATTACAACACTGTCACTACCTCAAGAACAAAAATCTCTTCTGGTGTTTGATCTTTTCCGAGCATGTACTACAGATCCTGTGTTGCAACACCTCGAATCACAGAACATCATTCTGATCTGCATACCAGTGTCCTGCACTGACAGCCTTCAGCTTCTGGACATTAATGTTAACAAACTTTTTAAAGATTTCTTAGAAAAGGAGTTCACAACATGGTATGTAAGCATAGTGTCCGAGAGGCTTGTATCGGGCGGATTGGATAATCTCACCACTGATCTCCGCTTGCTAAACCTTAAGGAACACCATGCAAGGTGGCATGAAACTGCAGTTACCTGTCTACAGGGGTGCTGATTGGACATCATAAGAGGATTCTATGAGGCTGGCATAGTGGACGCTGATCTGAGTGAGTACAGAGGTTTACTATATACTGAGCTTGGGGGGGTAGCATCCATGCAAGTGTTCACTCATTCTGCTTTCTGCACCTTCTTTTCTACACAATGCCACCTGATAGAGGAAACAGAAGCAGAAACTGGCACAGAAAAAATGTGGAGATTAAAATAAACTTATAAAAATTAAATTGCAGCAGCTGACAAGCTTTTTTTGGGTGTGGGTTTTGTGATATTATGTTTTTTGTTTTGTGTTTCATTTTAATGATATGGATACTAGTAAAAATAAAGAAACCCAGCTCAGCATCTCGTCCAATGTCATTTGTAGTACTGTTCACTTGACGCACACAAGTTCAGACAATGTTGTCAATCCAATAATATTAGCACTAGTAAGTAGCAACACTAATAGCACTAATATTATCGGAACGCTAATATAATCTTCTATACAGTACTCTATGTGTTTTTATAGTTTTGGGATGGATTTCCTCAAGAATGTATGATTCTTGAGCAGTGTTGCTGTCAGGAATACTTGTGTTTGTTTTTTATTTTCATTTTTGACCTTGAGGAGTATGTAATTAGCATAGTGACCTTTTTGTCAATTACTGGTTGTACTTTTGATTAGTACTCTCCTATCATGTCTTCTGAACAGAAATATATGCTAGGCTAATGCAGTATCACATGACAGGGTCCTGACCAATGAGGAGTCAGAACTGACCAGGTACCTTTTTACAAATTATGTTATAAAATGGGCAAAAAAAAAAATCTATAAATATGATTGGCTGATAGCTCACTTCAGCTGTGTCCTTATTAGGCCATAACTGTCCAACTGGCACTACTTATACAAGGGGGAAAGCCCCATAACCATGGGTATCATTGTGCCACCCAACCTCACTCCGCAATCTAAGCTGAAAAAGTTGACCGCTATCTCCGAAGCTGACCGCAAATCCGTAAGTCGGTCCTCAGCGGACGGCTCACTCAGCTGTCGGCTCTAAGTGTTAAAAAGGTGTCACACCTCCCCTTTCCCTGAAAACAATGAAGTAGACACCATTCCAAAATCAATCACATCAGGAAAACTGGTCACAGTGCCGACCGCAATCTCCAAAGCTCACCGGAAAACCGTAAGTAACTCATCAGCAATCAGCGTATCAACTGTGGTCAGTAAATCTTTGGAATGAAACTATCATGTCCCCTTTTGAAAGCAGACAGCAAAGGAAAAAAGCTGAAAATGGAACAGAAAACCACACACACAAAAAAAGAAATTAAAACAATCCCTAGCGGGGGTGAAAATCACTCTTCAGCAGTCTGTCAACGGTTGTTAGCAAACGTTCACAGGCTATCATCCATCACAAATCAGACGCTTGCTGTAGCATGGGTGATTATCAGTATGTAGAAATGGGGGAGGACAGTGGTGGATTAACAATGCATGGAGAGGGGTATGATAACCTGACCAGTGTTTGTGTGTGTGTGAAGGGGGGGGGGCGCCATGCACTGGACATCATACAGTTCAGAAAGTGAACAAACAGGGGGACTATTTTACTACTTCACTTATTAAAACCTCTGAATTTTTAAATATTTTGCCTTTTTTTTCTTAAATATTTACTTCGGGGTCCATTATATAAGCACAATAAGACACTCCGAGTTGTGGGTTATGGCCTGATAAGAACACCTCCCACATGCCATTAGTGAGCACTGACGCTGAAGCTTTGCCTCACATTGTGAAGGCAGATAACTTTTTAAATATTTTTAAATATCTGTCTCATTGATCCTGCCACTTGTACCCTTTGAGTGGGGCTTTCACAAACAGTGCAGCTATGCCAATGGACCACTACTTACTAATAAATGGTTAGCAGTTTGCACTGTAAAAAACTAACACAAAAGTAAAGAAAAAACAAATTAACACCTGTACTGAAAAGGGAGAGACGGGCAGAGTGTGTTTCTTTGAGTGTGTCTGTGTGTGTGTGTGTGTGTGTGTGTGTGTGTGTGTCTGTGTGTCTGTCTGTCTGTGACAGAAGTGTTGCACTGACTCAACTGTACTGAAAAAAAAGATCACCAGAAATTAAATAAAATAAAACATGTGTGGGTGGGTTTGTGTAACTAGAATTTTTCACAAACCCTCAGTGTTGGATGCATTTATAAACTAGAGGGTGAAGTGTAGCATCCCACACCTCAGGCTGTGTAAAATTCTAGTTACACGCATCCTCCCTTGTATTATTCTATATATAATTACTATTTAGACCGCTTAATAACTGGTTGACTACCACCTTCAGATATCCTATTAACCGACTTTTGCCATAATGCACTGCTGGTTGTTACGTAAGAGCTGTCATTTAGACACATTCCATTTTTCCAGCTACTTTTTTTTCAGCAATCACAAAACCAATCAGTATATAAAATAAACTATGGGGTGTTAACATTTTTTTCATTTTTTTCTACATTCTTTGTATGTTCAAAACCCCATACATTATTCTCTCTGTAAATGCAGCCAGAAATCTTTAATTGTAGAATGGGTAAAAGACACCAAAACATGTAATTGATCAAATTTAATCACATGACCATGTACGTTTTTACCCCAACACAATAACATCAGGCAGAAAACTTAAATTTATGAACCAGACCACTCTGTTAAAACTGAAAATGTGGGTTATCATTTTATATTCACAGTAAGATACGCCAATGGGGGAAGTAACTGTGGAAGAATGGCACTTCACGAGGTGTGTCATTATCCCACAGTAATGCTTATAGATATATAGATGCTGACAGCAGAAGAAGGCCCATCCAGTTTGCCCACCCTATTGTACTACCCTGCCCTGGCCCCAGTGGTAATTCCACTCCTTTATTTCTGACACCGCTTTTCTAAATAAGCCCATAAGCCTGTACAATGCCTGCTTGAAACTGCTCACAGATTTAACCTGTACTACTGCTTCCGACAGCTTGTTCCACTTGTACACTACTTGTTCCATGAAAAAGTGTTTATGGACATCCCTCTGGAATCTCCCACTGCAGGTTTAAGTGAGTTACCCCTTGTCCATGTATTTCAGCTCATGCAGGATAGTTTATCAGCATCCACCTTGTTTATCTCATACAGGTACTTCTATGTTTCTGCCATCTCACCCATTTCCCTCCTCTTTTTAAGGGTGTACATGTTCAAGTTCTGCAGCCTCTCCTTGTATGATTTACCTTGTAGTCCCTGGACCATCTTGGTTGCCATGAGCTGTACTGCCTACTGCTGTCTCTCTTCAGGTGTGGATTCCAGTACCAAGAGCAGTACTCCAGATGTGGTCTCACCAGTGACCCATATAATGGAAGGATCACACTCCTCACTTAGGTGTATTATCCAATTCCTATCATCTGAACATCCTGTTTCCCTTAACCACAGCTCTGTTATAGTGTGCTGTGGATTTTAAGTTCTCCGATATCATAACCCCCTTGGTCCTTTTCCTCCATTGTGCTTTCTAGAACAATCACCTCTTACCTCATAATGCACCTTTGGGTTCCTTTTTGTGTTGAAGCCCAGCTACCAGGTCTTTCACCAGATCTTCAACCAGCCCAGATCCTCCCTAAATTCCCTTAACCCATCCTTCATATAAGCTGTACACAGATCTTTGTGTTACTTTTGAAGAAGCAAACCTTGCCAACAATGCTTCCCCTATGCCACAAATGAGCACATTGAAAAGGAGCAAGCCCAGCACTGATCCATGTGGTTCTCTGCCTCTTACTTTCCTTACTTCTGATGATTATGTATTAACTTTGACCTTTTGTGTCCATCCCCTAAGCCAGTTTTCTACCCATGTAACACATTTTTAATCTACCCCTAAGAGCATCAGGTTAATACAGATGAACATACGAAGAAGCCAGCAGAGGAATGCCATTTGGTCTATCAAGTCTGCTTATATTGCAGGGTCCACAGCTTGAGCTAATGTCCCTGCCCTCCTTCCCCACTCTTCCCATCTCCCCTACCCATGATTCTTACCTTCTCCCTATGCCTATCCCAGCATCTCTTAAAGCTGCCCACTGTCTTCAATGAGATGACCTCTTCGGGCAGTGCATTCCAAGTGTCCACCACCCTCTCTGTGAAGAAGTGCTACCTAACCTCCCTCCTAAACCTCCCACCTTCCAGCTTAAGACTGTGCCCCCTTGTGATATGGCTGTCACTCAGCTTAGTGAGATTCTCCTTATCAACCTTATTTATCCCTTTCAAGTACTTGAATGCCCCAGTCATGTCCCATTTCTCTCTCCTGTCTTTCAGGGAGTACATGTTCAGTGCCCTCAACTGCTCCTTGTATGCCTTGCCCTGCTGACCAGCTATCATCTTTGTAGCCCTCCTCTGTACCTTTACTAGCAGGTTAATGTCCTTTTTGAGGTGTGGGCACCAGTACTGAACTCCATACTCTAGATGCGGCCTTACCAGTGACCTGTACAAAGGCAGTATAACCTCCTCTCTCCTACTACTGAGCCCCCTAGCTATGCATCCCAGCATCTTGTTTGCCTTTGCTGCTGCTTTCTTACACTGCATGGAGTGCTTCAGGTCACTAGTGATCATCACTCCCAGGTCCTTCTCCTCCTCTAATGCAGATACTCGGACTCCACCCAGGTAATACTCTGTCCTGGGATTCTTGGCTCCAATATGCATAACTTTGCATTTCTTGGCATTGAAGCCAAGCTGTCAGATCCTGGACCACCTCCCCAGCTTTTCCAGATCTTTCTGTAGGTCCCATATCCCTTCAGCTGTGTTCACTCTCCCACAGAGCTTGGTGTCATCTGTGAATAAGCACATTTTGCCTTTAATGCCATCCCCAATGTCATTGATGAAGACATTGAACAACACCAGCCCCAGCACAGAGCCCTGTGGGACCCCATTCATTACCTCTCTGGTGCCAGATAACTCTCCCCCCACTACCACCCTCTGGGTTCTGTTCCTTAGCCACTTTTTCACCCATCTGACCATCTTTTCCTCAACTCCAAGATCCACCAACTTCCTGATCAACCTTTTGTGGGGAACAGAGTCAAAGGCCTTGCTGAAAACAAGATAGAGGATGTCTACCGCTTGGCCCCTGTCTACTGTCTTGGTGACACAGTCAAAGAAGTCAATCAGATTTATTTGACATGATCTCCCCCCCCCATGAACCCATGCTGCCTCTCATCCTGGAGACCATGTTCCTCTAGATATTCCACCAACCTTTCCTTTAGTATGGTCTCCATGAGCTTGCCCACAATGGAGGTCAGACTGACTGGTCTGTAGTTCCCTGGATCATCCCTTGGGACCGCTTTTGTGAAAGGGCACTACATGTGCTGTTCTCCAGTCCTGTGGTACCACGCCTGACTCTAGTGAACTATTAAATAGGTCTGCTAGTGGCCCTTCCAGTTCCTCAGCCAGTTCCTTTAGTACTCTTGGATGTACTCTGACCGGGCCTGGTGATTTGTTCACTTTCAATGCCAGCAGACCCTCCCTCACTATGTCTGTATTCCATTCCCCCCCTCCCCCCAGCTCCTCTTTTCCCTCCTGAAGGCACTGGTCTGTCCTTCTCCCTGGTGATGACAGAACAGAAGTATTCATTTAGTGTCACTGCTTTTCCTATATTATCCTCCACCCACTCCACACCTTTCTTAAGCCTAACAATCACTTCCTTCTTGTCCATTTTCTCACTTATATAGTGAAAGAAAGCCTTCTCCCTCTTCTTAATTCCTTCAGCTATTTGAAGCTCCTTCTGTGCCTTTGCTCGCCAGACTTCCTTACTTGCCTCACTAGCGAACCTTAGGTAATTTTCCCTATCCACTTCGCTCTTGGTCTTCCTGAATTTTCTATAGGTCAACTTCCTTTCCCTTACTGCCTTGGCAACCTCAGAACTAAACCAGCTGGGCGCTTTGACCCTTGTGTTCTTCCCCCTGAGCCTAACACACTCATCTGTGGCAACCAGTATTCCTTGCTTAATGATGGACCACTTTAGGTCCACCCCCATATCTGCTCTGATGCCCAGCAGATGACTCCTTAGAACCTCACCCATTTTCCTGAAGTCCACCCTCCTGAAATCCACAATTTTGGTCTTAGTCGGGATGCTTTGCCTGCATATATCCAAATGGAACCACACTATGCAGTGGTCACTTCCCCTCAGTGGCTCCCTGACCATTATTTCCTGTACATGCTCCCCATTTGTGAGCACCAGATCAAGAATTGCCTCAGCTCTTGTTGGTTCAGTGATGCCCTGAGTCAGGAACCCACTCTGCACTCCCTCCAGGATTACCTGACTCTTTGCACATGTTGTGGATCATATACTCCAGTCCACCTTGGGCAGGTTGAAGTTCCCCACAATTACCACCTCTCCTTTCCCTGCACCTTCCAATATTTGTGAGATCAGTTCCCTGTCTCTCTCTTCATCTTGATTGGGTGGTCTGTAAACCATCCCAACCTCACCTTTCTCCCTTTATTGGATCTTAACTGAACCCATAATGCCTCCACCTCCCCTTCCTCTGACTCCTCCCTCTTGCAAGTCATTCCCTTCCTGATATAAGCTGCCACCCTTCCCCCTTCCCAACTACTCTGTCCCTCCTGTATAGTTTATATCCATGAATAGCAAGGTCCCAGTCATGATGTGATGTTGCCCAAGTCTCGGTTACTGCAGCTATGTCCACCCTCCTGTCTGCTAATAGTGCCTGCAGGTCATCCAACTTGTTTCCAAGACTCTGCGCATTCAGAGACACCACCTTCCAACTAGAGTCTGATCTTTCTTCTCTTCCCCTCTTTTCTTCTATTTACATTTATCCCCTCTCTGTGCACCCCTCCACACACCCTTATTATGTGTTCCTCACCCCCTCCACCCTTTGCTAACTGTTTACACCTCCTCCCTTCAGACCTCTTTCATCACGGTGGGGGGAGGTTTACTGACCACCTCCTCTCAGAGTCTGTGGGCCTGCTTGCCCACTGCCCCCCCCCAGTAGTTTAAATTAAGTGTAGTGGTCATGTATTCCCCCAGCTTGTCCATGAGTACACTAGAACACTCCCTACTGAGGTGTAGCCTGTCTGGTGAAAAGAGTGCTTTGTTTGACCAGGTCTTCTCCCAGTCCCCAATACAGACGAACCTCTCCTCCCTGCACCATTTCCTCAGCCAGTCATTAAAATCCTCTATTCATCTTTTCCTAGCTGTGCTGGCCTATGGTACTGGTATCACCTCTGAGAAGGCCAGTGAACTTCCTTCCTCCCTGCAGATATTCTCTAACTCCCTGAACCTACTTTACACTATCTCAACCTCCTCCCCAGCTAGGTCGTAGGTTCCCAAATACATAACTAAATTAGGTTTTCCACCAACCTTCCTTACTATTTACCTTATTCTTGGGCCCACCTTCCCTGCTGTCATCCCTGGCATACAAACCACCCTCCTGCTTGCATTTAAGCTTCTTTTCCTTCCCCAGTGAATACCTCTAATTATGGAGTCCCCTATGATTGCCACCCTTCCATCCCCTGCATCCGTGCTCCCCATCCTCCCTTTCTTACCTTAAGTACTAGCTGCTTCCCCACCTAACTGCTCCCTTTGCACCATGGCAAACCTATCTACACATCCACAGTTTATCACCATAAATGTTTTTCCATCTCCCAATTTGCCCCTCCACTTATGACTATTTGTATCTGCTTTCGGCTTTCCCTCTCCTCTTCTGTTCCTTTTCTCTCACTCCCCCCATCCTCCACTCCATTTTGCCTGCATATTCTTCCCTGCCCAGTCTGATTAGTTACTTCCCCCCTCCCCTGTACTCCTGCTCTCAGCCCTGGCTCAACCTGACCTCCTACCTCACCTCCTGCTGACCTCTTTTGCCTTCCAGACAGTGGTGCAAATCTGTTCAGTAAAGGCACCCCTTTAGAAATTCCAGCCCCTGATGCTGCTCTCACATTCCCACCCTTCCCCTTACTACTTGCCATTCCTCCACCTTGGGCTCCCTAGTCCTCTGAGGAAGAGATACTCCTGAGTACTGGGTACTTCTCCCCACTCCCATCCCCTACTTGATGGCGTGACTCCCCTGGGCATCACCCCTTTGCCTTTACCTCCACTGCTCTGCTCCTTTGACTTCCCATACCATCCTTCCCAGCTCCCATCTGAGCAGCCTTATTTCAGCCCTTAGCTAATGACAAGTCTCCTGTGGGAAACAGAATCAAAAGCCTTGCTGAAATCCAAATACACTATATCAAGTGCTAAATGGAGGGGTTTTGGATTCTCGGTGCTTAACCCAGCCTTAAATATGGTAGTAAATTGCCTACAATATAGGTGGAGGAGTTATCCTTGATTAATGCTAAAAAATGTTGAACAAATATGAGATGGCAAGGAAAAAAACTCTAAAACTCCAAATTCTTATTAAATATTTTATTTATAATAATCATTTTTAATTGGCAACTAATAATGTCCAGCCATGAAATGTTTCAGAGTGTTTTCCTTGCTCTCACATATTTACACTATATCAACTGACTGTCCCTTATTGTCTGCTCTGGTCACTTAAAACATTTGATTTGATTCATCTGGCAAGACCTTCCCCTGTCAACGCACGTTTCTGGGATCCTCTAGCCAGTTCCCTCCAGGAAGTCAACGGGTTCCTTCCTTAGTATAGACTCCATAATATTTCCCAGTATAGACTTCAGTCTGACTGGTCTATAGTTTCCTGGCTCATCCTTCCTTCTGCTCTTGTGCAGAGCAACCACACCTGCTGTGCTCCAGTCCCTAGGGATCACACACATGGCCAGCGATCAGTTGAATATGTCTGCATGTGGCTCTGCTATTACATCCTAAACCTCCTTAAGTATCCTTACGTGTAAGCTGTCAGATCCTATAGACTTAACTACCTTCAATCCTTATAGGGTTTTCAACACCCTTTTCCACATTATTTTCCCTTGCTGCTTGAGCACCTCCTTACCCTCTTCACCCACATTCTATCAGTGGATCAAACCTCTTCCTAGCTAGTGCTAAACAAAATTATTTGTTCAGTACCTCTGCTTTACCTTTGTCCCCCTCCTCCAATCCTTCCTCCCTTGTCAGCCTCACTATTTCCCGTATGACTATGCATTTCTCAAAGATATACCTGAAGAATGCCATTACTCATTGCTTCACTACAATCGCAAGCTGTAGCTCTGTCCCTGCCTTGGTCTCCCTTAACCTTCATGCTGGCTACCTTTGTTGCCTCAATGTACTTCATCTATCCCCCCCTTCCTGGCTTTCTTTATATTTCCTAAATGCTCTTATTTTGGCTCTTACTGCTGTCTTTATTTCAGTCATGAACCATATTGGGCCTCTTGCTCTTTATCCCTTCAGTACCCTCCCAACTGAACAATCTGCCACCCGTATCATTCCTTTTGTAAATGCAATCCATATTCTCAACCCTTCTAACTGTCCTAGTCACAACATGCTTTTTCAAAACAGTTCCCTCATTGTGTCAAAATCCACCTTCTTTAAATCCCAGTCTTTACTGTATTTTGCCCTTTGGCATTTCCTATCTGGACCTCCAGTTCCACTGTCCTGTGGTTACTGGAGTCTAAAGATTTCTGCACTGTTAAATTGTGGATCCTCTCACTGTTGGTGAACACCAGATGCAACATAGTCCCTTCCCTTTTCAGGCCCTGAATCAAATGAAGTAAGAATGCCTCCTGGCATACATCCACCAGGAGGTAGGTCCTAGTACCTGCTGCCATTGCAACTTTCCAGCCCATACCTGGCATATGAATGTTCTTTACTACCATCCCTTCCCCCCAAACTGTCTTCCTTACCAGCTCCCTCAGTTCATGATTGGCTCCTCAATCTGGATTTTTGTTTTTTATGCCCTGCCACTGCTAGCACCCACAGAGTGTCTTGTTTTGCTGAATCCCCTAGGCTGTCTGTTTCAATTGCTTCTATCTCCTCCTTTTCATACAGCACTAGTCCCCCTCCATTGCTCTTTTCTCTATCCTTCTAGAACATGGAGTAACCTGGTGAGGTCATGTCCCATTTGTAGTTTGATGTTGCCAACATCTCTATGACAGACATCATGTCAAGGGTCCTGCATTTTGTGACCATTTCCTGAGTTCCAGCATTTTGTTACCAAGACATCTTAAAATTGGTGTGCATTAGTTACCAACAACTGACCTCACCTCTTTTTTCCCTTTACTTTGGGTATGGTAAAATCCATTAGCTTTTTTGGTTGGAAACGGTTCCCTATTTCATTGCATTGCATATGTATCTTGCCTTGCTGACTGCACCATTTCTGGTCTAAACTAGCTATATGTTGCATTCAACTTTCTTCCAGTGCCTTTCTGCCCATCTCATTAGGATGCAAACAGTCCCTTTTAAACAGCCTCCAATTCCTTCAAGTTGGGACCTCAGTCCATGACAAATGAAAATCATTCTGCCCTGTACCAACCCTTTAGCCATACATTAAGCTGGAACACTTGGACCTCTTCATTTGTATTCAGGCATAGCCACAGTAGCATCTTGGAGAAGGTTACTGCCCCCGCTGTCTCCTTCACTACCTTGCCCAGAGCACAGAACCCTGATTTTTTCTGCTCCTTGCTGTGCCTGCTTAGCTCATTTATACCTACATTTGCAATTAAATCTGGCCTTTTCTTCTTTCCATGTTCCACCACCCTGGCTATAAGTCTTTCTGTTGTAATCTCAGAGAACCTGCAGACCATCTGTTTACCACTCAGCATGAGGGTAGCTTCTCTTCAGATGCCTCTCACAATTGAATACCCTATTATATGTACCTTCCTTTTTCCCCCTTTGAACTTGGACAACCCTTGCATGCTCACTGACAGTACCTGCCTGTTAGGTATACTGGTTCCCTCCTCCTGTTGTGAGGGTACGTTAGGGTAATTCTTGTTAAAATACAGTAAAGTTACTGTTTGTGCACAGCCTTGGTCCTCAGACATGAACCCCTCCCATTCCCTAACTCTCCCTCACTACTGTTAAACTACCTTCTCTGACCTGTGTTGGCCTTGAAAGTGGCTGTGGCTGTAGTGCCTAGTTGCTAAAGCTTTCGAGCAATATTTTCAGCCCTTGCAGTTTCCAGCTTTACCTTCATGGCTTGGAACCTTCTGAAGTTCAGACAGTTGCCAAATTCCTAGAGCATCCTTCAGTTCACTACTGTCCCTGTGCAATCCCTCCACATACCATCAAACTGTCCCCCCTTCACCACTGTGTGTTATGATTTTACCCCGGACCGGGTTATCTGTGGAATCCCCTCATGGCACCTTTCTTTCCAATTACACTTGTACTATCAGATCCTTGTACCACCTACCTGAGTATCCTCTGAGGTTCTGCTGTCTTTCTGCAGACACCTCACTGATGTCCCTTAGTCCGATGTCACACTCCTACTCTTACGCACTCACCCAATGGGATGCTTATACAATGCTTCAAATAATCCTCTTCAAGTTCATCTCTTCAACCAGTATTGCTCTCGATTATTTCTCCCCCCTTTGTTCTCAGTTTATTACTGCATTTTTTTCTTTCTGGATTTGATTGGTTACTTTACTAAACCTCCTCTGTCTGCTGCTTGCATAGCTCAATGGCTTGCCTATAAGATGCCTTTTCAGCAGCTGCTCCTAGCATACAACAGGAGAAAATGGGAAAAGAACAAGGGGGAAAAACCATTATAACCACTTTGCTGAAAATTCCTTCAGACACTCCTGGTCTGATTTATTGTTTGACTCTGCCCATATTTCCTTTGCATGCTGATGTTTGCTCAATCATCCTCTTTCAGTCCCTTGGTTTTTCTCAGCTCCACTCCCAACTGGTCCTCTCACCTTGACTCCTGGGTTTTTTGCACACTGCTTCAGACTTGATTGGTTCATTCCCCAAGCATTCTTTGTCTGCTACTTGATCAGCTCAACACCATGCCTGTAAAGTGCCTTACACCAGCGCTCCTAACACACAGCAGAGGAAAATGAGAGGGAAAAAAAGTAATTGTAGCTGCTGTACTGAAACTTTTCCTTCAGGTGCCCCTGGTCTGCTGTTTTGCTGGGCCTGTCCATGCATCCTTTGCACTGTCACCCTGTCATACCCCATTTCTTAAATAAGAACAGCTGCCAACACTTATTATATTCATGTACTAAAATGTTGTTACTGAAAATAAGTGTACTTTATCTGGAGCCCTATTTACAGCTATGTTCCAAGGCAATGCAAGAAAAGCAGGATAAACATCATTATACATGCAATAAAAAGTGATAGTCCATACATTCTTTTCAAATTATCCCTATCCATAGTATTAGTATTTATAGCATCAAAGCGACTCCTTAGAGCTAGTTTGAAGAAACTACTGTATAAGCACTCGTTTTCTTTTAAGACTCTGGGCAAGATGGGCAGCTTAATAGGAACATAGAAATGTTAAAGACCAAAGGGGGCAGAAGTTAATCTAGAATGCATAAAATTCGCATCCGTGCTAACTGATTCACCTGTTCTATTCATATAACTATCTAAATTCTGTTTGAGGGTGGTCATATCCCATCCATCCATGACTTCCACAGGCAGTCGGTTCCATTTGGCCACCCCCTCTGGATGAACTGATTTCTTCTTTGTTCAGTTCTAAAAAGTTACCCCCCCAACCTGGTAGAAGTGTCCCCTAATATTTGCAACTACTGTATATTCTTTGCTCTCAAACATAAATTATTAAATAAACATTGGACTATCATTCGCTAGGTCAATAACCCTGGTTTTGGTATGGGCTCAGGTCACTTGGAGCTCTGCCAGGGGAAGGGAGGATTGAACATTACAATGAAAGCTATAGGAGGAAATGTTGCACCCCACTGGTTTGCATTTTTCTGTTGAAGATCAGGTGGCAGCATGGTGGAAGCATCTCAATGGGGAGATGGGTAGCTGCTGGATGCCAAGCATGCATGTGTGCTGCCACACACCTACGTGCATATCACTGTATGATGGCACCCTTGGGGGGTACACAACAGCTGGAGAAAAATGCCCATGTCCACTGTTGCAACAGTACTCCAGCAGGCCTACTCATGATTGACACAGCAGGCTATCAACCACTACCATAGTCCAGGTCAAGTGATGGATAACTAGTAAATTCATGAGAAAGTCAGTGATGGGGCTGGAAGGAGCACTTAGGTGAGCCAGGGAACAAGAAAAAGCCTGATTAAAAAAGTGACTAGACAAGGAGTTTTATACATTTGGTCGTAGACTAAAATTGGAGCATTCGGGCAGCTGAATCACTTAGCAGCCATGCTTTGTGCTCTGAAGCAGGTGGCCCAGGTTCAAGACAGAGCCTGGATCACCAGTGGCTGAAGGCTGGGGAGTCCTGCTTGTGATTGTGCTTCCATGACCGGGGGGAGGATGGTGCTGCAGTCCATGGCCAGAATATCCACAGTGGCAGGTCATGAAAGTCATTCTCCTACCCCAGGAGAAGATGGTGACACCTGAGCCTTAGTGGCATAGCACAGCAGCATGCAAGTGGCAGGATGGAGAAAATGTGCAGCTTCTTTAGTTTGTTGGACTTCTCCAGCTTGTCTGAATTATGCCATCCCATACTCTTGTACCCCATGCCACTCAGAGGGATTCTCCACACCCATGCTGATGGGACTGCGGGGGGGGGGGGGTTACTGAAGGCCAAAGAATGTAAGGACAGTACATAGCATGGGAGATAAAAAACCTCTATAAAAAAAGATGTACAACAGAAAAATAAATATAGCTGCTTCCATGGAACTAGCAATGCTCCAGATCCAGATTTAACCAAAGATATGAACAAAACATCAGCTGCTAAACTCAAAAAAAGCCAGCACAATAGATACAGTGCAAGATGCTTTCTTTGTGTAAATAAGTAAATACAGCTACAGTATGAAATGATTCCTTACAAATACTGAGGAAAGTAATGCCTCCTATCTAACACTTCACATGTACTGTTCGTGCTATGTCAAAGTGTGCTAGCTACTTATTTTAGGATTGGCATTTTCTGTTTGTTTGTTTTTACTTTTATCTTTAGAAAATTAAAAGGAGAGCAACAAGTTCAGTTCTACAAAATATTCAAACAGGACAATTGTTAGATGTTCAGACATCAACTTGAAATTTTTGGGGAAAAAATTGTATACAGATGTTCAACCTAGTTCAAGCTAGGAAAACTAGTTAAAGATAAGGCCACATTTTAAGTTGCAGTATTGGGTTGAAAAATCATAACAAGCTCCTCTGCCCCATTAAAAGTAAAATCAATTAAAAACAGACTGCCTTGTTCTTGATTCCCCATCCATAATCCTAAACCAGAACCTTTACTAGTTGGTGAGCCTTCTAGCCCCCTAAATCCAGCTGCCTCCCTCAATTCTATCTGTCCTGATGAGAAGTCATGTCAATTTTGTATTGCTACCTCGCCCATACTCATATTAAGTGCCTTACTATTGAGTGACAATGCATGGATTTTTAATCCTTATAGGGGGAGGGGGCCTTGTGATGCCTCCCAAAGTGCCTGGACCAGTGGCTGCCTTCTGTGGCAGACGTGTGTGCTGGATTCCTGAAACTGCCATCACAGTCAGTCACTCCAAATGCCCCCAAACCCCCATCCAGTTTCTGTGACCCACTTAAAGGGCACCTACCCTGAATGTTACTTAGATGTCCTACCCTCCACTCCTCCCCTGACTTATAACCAGAACCATACACCTATCCTAAGTGGCAACCATGGCATCCCAGTCCTTGGCTTCTGTGGTGATATATGGTGCTGTAGCCAAGTCAGACAATCTAGACAACCATGTGACCTCTGTGAGGAACTACCCATAGACACTTCTTATGCATAAACTTGTTGCCATCTTACCTTCAAATGGTGTGTACCACAATCCTTAACTGCACATGACATGGTGTCAGGAGTGAAGAACACCAGCCCCCATCTGTAATTCAGATCCCTCTGTTAGGCAATCTGCCATCGATATGTCTGTGGGTGCCTGTATTAGTGTGTTGTAGACATTTTTATTTTTGACAAAAAAACAAGTTTGTGAGCACATGCATTACATGGTTATATGCCAGAGCCAAGCCGTTGAGTAAGATGCTGTGCAAGAGCACCAGCCTACCTTCTGGAGTCAAAAACAGCAGAGGAACAAAAGCAGCACCATACAAAAAGTGAAAGCAGGTGCAGAGACATGCTGCAAGTATGGGAATGGAATCAAAGTGTAAAGGGCAATTGTGTGCACATCATAGGAACTGACCAAAGTCCCAGCCAGTCGGCACCATTACCTCCCAAAATAAACAAAACAGCTTATTAAATATTTGCTATGTTCAGGGATATTGTTCACATTTGGGATGATTTGTAGTGTCAAGTTTTTCCATGTTGAGTAGATATTCATAGTTGCGATTCAAAGAAAAAATGGGCAGGCAGCTTTAAGAGAATGACATGGCAAATAGCTGAAGTTTGATGCTTTTCTGGTTCTAACTTACAGGAGTGCTATGTATGGCAGGCGATTGAAAAAATGGAGCAGACATGCAGAAGGCAGCAGGATTGAGCATCCAAAGATGAGGTATAGTGCAAGCAACTGTGATAGTATATGTTTTCATGTTTTTGATATGAGTGATCCTGGGAAATGCTGAGCATGATGATTTGCAGAGATCGAAGCAGGAGTTGAGCAAAGCTAGACAGGTAGATTCAGGATCTATGTTATATGGAGAGATGCTAGTCATTCAGTTATGCAAATTCATACACTGGAGAAGGAATGGGATACTGAGGAGTGCAAGTCTAATGAAAACTTGAAATGGAGAGGACTGGTATTGTGAGAAGGATGAGGAAGAAGTGTCTAAAGACTTCCATGGGACCCTAAAAAGCATTATAACCTGTAGAGGAGACCAGACGATATTGGAGGCCTGATGGAGTAAGGCGATGGAGGTTCCTGTGGGCTGGCATGGACCAAATGAAGTCCAAGTGGACATTCCAGGCTGTTTCAATTGATGGGAGAACCAAGGAGAGATAGAAACTATAATGGGTTTGCCTGGGAAACTTCATCAGAGAACAGAACTGGCAGGAAGATGTCCGAGGAAACTCCTAGTGAACCAACTTCAAGGCAGAGAATGCAGAAAGCTTTCCTAGTGGCATCCCAGAAGATCAGCTTCAAGGTGCAGTATGAATGAAGACTTCAAAGGGGAGTTCCCTAGAGACCATCCTAGAGTTCAAACAAGAAGTGCTGGGAATGCCCTGAAGACTTTCTTCGATTGATGAGTGTGTGAAATGAAAGTCAAGATTCCCATCCAGGTGGACGAAGGATGCCTACCTGCATCCGTAAACCTGCTAAGGGGATGAGTCAGATAGATGTGAAGACATCCAAGGGGATTCTCCTAGAGATGGTCTTAGAGTTTGAATGAGAAGTTGTCTGGGGAACTCCCTGAAGACCTTGTGCAGAACATTTATGACAGGTAGGATCAGACCTCCACCCAAACCTGCACAACTTCTGTGAGGTGATAAAAGCATTATTGAGTATTTCATATTGCATAAAATGGAGCTTGTCCAATTTAATATGATGGCATTTGTATTCCCAAGGTGTTACCATATCAAAAAAAGAAGAATGCTCAGGGAATTCCTATTTCTAGTAAAGACTTATAAGCTATGTCTGTATCCCTATAATATCTCAAAAAGCTTTATAAAGTAATAAAATAGAGTGAGGTTTGACTACCAAGGCTGTTAAGTCTCGATAGTGAGTGCCATCCAAAAAATGGCAAGGACAGAAACCCAAATAACACTTTACTGAATGGGTACGCTGAAAAAATGGGAACACTGCCGACCTATGCAGGGCATTATTCAGTTGAAACTGTTCAAAATTAATCAGGTGGTCACCCTGAAGTACACATGACAGATGGTCCAAGGTAGCCATGGTAGAAAAGAGAAGGGGAGTGATTTATTATCTACCTTAAAGTTAGGATTTAATCAGATAGTCTGAAAGGAATGTTTCTGTGGAGCATAATTCAAGGCCTGACAAACTGTGTATTAGTTATTACAGACCATCCTATGGGACTATTCAGAAAAGGAAGAGGAACATTTATTCCAAGACAGATAGAGTAAAGCACTTGGAGAACTACCATTTACTCTACATAAATAGACCTCAATTTCTTTCCAGTAAGGATGTAGAAAAACCGGGTCATCACTCATATCAGGTAGATTCCGGGCTAAAAATGTATTGGCCTGAGCTACAAGGTAGTACCAATAAAATTAGGCAGTTTCAGCCCTTCATAATGTTTCACAAGGGTCAGTTTAGAGAAAGCAATGCAAGCTCATTTGCCATGCCATAAAAAACTCAGAGATTAAGCTGTGGATAAACATAAACTGTGAGAGAGGCAAGGGAACCCCAATCATACTAAGAGGATATAATATGTGGGGCAATATATTCATCTGTATAATAGAGCTCCAACCCCAGAAAGATAATGGGAGGAGGTGCCAACGGGAGATGTCCAAAGTTATGGTGCAAATAAGCGGGGTGAGGTTTTGGGCAATCAAAGACTGAGAACCATCAACAACCTTAAAACCCAGATAGGTGAGGACTGAGGAGGGCCAACAACATCCAAGTGTTAATGGAAGATCAGATTTATGAGTTTTAAAATACAAAGGTATAATTACCATCTTAGATAAATTCAGTTTATATCTGGAGATCTCTCCAAATTCCTCCAAGGCCAGAAATGTGGCTGGAAGAGATTTAACTGGATAAGTGAAGTGTAATATGATATTGTCCACATATGTGAATAATTTATAAGAAGCAAGACCAATGATTCTAATCTTGAGTTTTTGGTGATACAGAGCTGCTGAGGACCCAGAAGTCATATGAGTGCACCTCTGGTCCTCTTCCTATTTAAGCAAATGCCATGAGTGAGTAGGGAGAGCTTGGGTGGGGCGGCACTCAGGCACCACATGCAGGGGATGTTGGGGAATCTGGACAAGAGACTCTGCTAGGAAACAGGTGACAATGCTCAACTGCACTTACCATGAATATGAATACTTCCATATGTGAAAGATGTGACATGTTCACTCTGGGTATAAAAGAACTGGGTTTACAGTATATGTAACAAATGCCACTTGACTGAAACTCTCATGCAAGAAATATTGCAATTACAAACCAGATTAGAGACAAGAGCAGAGACAGGATGCTTAGAAAACTTTATTGACACTTTGGCCAATGAAGTAATGCTAGTTAATGTGGAAATAGATAATAAAAGAGGTAATGAATCAGGTACTGGAAATAGATAAATGGGCTACAGTACAAAAAAAATCTAGGAAAATGCAGGGGAGGACAAATATACAGTGCTGCTCCAGTACAGACACAAAACATGTACACTGTATTGGATGAGGACTATGAATCCCAGAAGCCAGATAACAAACCTGAGGGAGAAACCCCACTAGTTGACAATTTGCCAGAGAGAGAGTCCCCATGAAACAGAAACACTGAAACACATTTTAGTGACAAACCAATAAACAAAGATGACAAAGTAAGAAAGAAAACACTATTAGAACACAGGAAAAAAACATAAGAAACATGAGACAACAAAAAGCTCCCACTGGGATATGTATATACTGTACATACTGTAAATATTAGCTTAACTTTCCTGTAACCGTTTTTTTATCATGTGAATTTACTGTACATCACTGTGTTTATAAACGTTATTTTCCCCTGTATGTATAACTGTCTTATATAAGTGTATGATGCACTTGTTGTGTATCAACTATTGAACCTTGACCTTATCACTGATAAGTTTATAATCAGCAGGGCCATCCAAACTCTTGACACATTTGAATCAAAATCCTTTCAGATTGAAAGTATTTATACAAAGAAAATCTACTCTACCATTCAAAAACAAGCATTGTGGTCAAGGCTTCATTTAGGTAAATGAGGAACTTTGCGCCTCTTCTCACACCTATTGTTTCAGTCTCTGTGTCAGCAAAAAGTTCTCTGATAGTTTGCTTTAACACAGATTTTAAGTGTTCCAGTCTACATATGCATGACCAGAGAATTCTGAAACCAAAGCAGGGAAGTGAATCACATGAAAGCAGAGTCACATTCGACCCCTTCTCACCTCACACTGTACTGTTTTGGTCAAATCCAAGTCTGTGTACCATATCTGAGTAGATTTCCTTGAGAACTTAAAATATTTTTATACAATTTCAGTCAACAATTCCATAAATGTAAGAAATTGCAAGAAATTGCAGATTTTGTGCGGAGAAGAGTGAAAATTGCGGAAATTGCGGAGAAATTGCGCCCGCAATTTTCCAGTGGCCCTGCTTATCAGGTCTATTTTGTAAATGAGCCTTGCTCAATGATGTTCACCTGAATAAATAAAAATTTGATGATGATGATGATGAAATAGAGTAGATGCCACTGTAGAGCAATACAGGGACATTGTAATAATCAGAGACTCAGTTATAAGGGGGAATAGATACCATTGTATGGAAAGGCCGCAAAATGAACACCACGGTTAGCATGCTACCAGGAGTCAAGATTAGAGATCTGGGAAAACTAATGGATGGCCTTATGGAAAATATACAGAATCCACTTGTCATAGTACACGTAGGAACTAACGACATTGGGACAAGAACTCTAATAGAAGTATTTGAAACATACAAAAGTGTGATGCTAAAATTACAAACAAAAACAACAGATATTATAACATCAGGAATTATGCCCACTTACAGTTGGTATTCTTAAAAAAACTAGGGAATATCAATATATTAAATGGATGAGAAATGTCTGTAAATCACTAAAAATGGAATTCATTGATCACATGGAAACATTTAGAAATACTTCACTATACAGAAATGATAGACTCCACCTTAATAACATGGGAGCAAGAATCTTAGCAAAGAGGTTTAATGACATTATCACAAAACATTTAAACTTGATAAGGGGTGAGAGGTGATACATCCAAGTTGAATAATATGATCACAAATACATTAGAAAATCTGAGGAAGAGCTTGAAGGGACTGTTAGCAAATGTTAGGAGCTTGGATAATAAATTTGAGGAATTCAAGAATCTTTTACAAACCAAGGACATTCAAATAGTACTATTAACAGAAACACAGTGGGAGGATGGTGATAATCGGGACAAAAATATAGAGGGCTACAATGTATTTAGCAAGTCAAGAAGGTTCAGAAAAGGGGGTGGAGTCGCAATTTACATCAACTAAACAATTAAATGTGAGGAGACTAAAATCAAAATCAATAACACAGATCAAGTATGGATAAAACTTTTACCAAAGAATGCACCAAAAATCATCTTAGGTGTAGTACAGTATATTGACTTCTTTCAGTTAATCATGAGGAAGAAGCAGCCATTCAACACTATATAGAGCACCTTGACACAGCAGATAGAACATTGCTCGCAGGTGATTTCAATTTGCCTGGAATTAACTGGGAAACAAATAAGGGTTCCTCAAAAATAGAGAAGGACTAACTAGATGTATTTAATCAAATCAGATTAGACCAAAAAATCAGAGATGCTACTATAGGTTCAAATACTTTAGATATTATCCTGACAAATATGGGGGAGTCAGTAAACAACATAAAAACTGATGTACCACTTGACAACAGTGACCATCAAATCATTTACTTTTAAATAACGTAAACATGCATAAACCAAGTAAGAAATACAAAGATACTGAATTTTAGTAGGTCTTATTTTCCTGCGATGAAAGTCAATTTAGCAACATGGGAATGGACTAAACATTTTTAAACAGTATCACTCGAAAAAATGTGGGAAAAATTAGTCAACAAAATAGAATATGAAACCCAGAAAAGCATCCCTTTTAAAGCTAAAAATCATAAAAAAGGAAGGACACCAAGGTGGTTAACTCCAAAGCTCAAAAACTTAATAAAAAAAAAAAGTTTGCAAACAAATTTGAGACAGGAATATTACTGAACTGTCACACAAATACAGGGATGTGGTGAAAAAAGTAAAAAGAGAAATCAAAGTTGCCAAGGCACAATATGAGTTTAAATTAGCAACTAATATTAAAGACAACTACAAAACATTTTATTCATAGATTAACGAAAAGAAAGGATCCCAGAAAACCATAGGACCATTTAAGGACAAGGAAGAGAAGGTGGCAGACACTAAACAAAACTGCAAATATACTGTACTCAACCAATATTTTAGCTCCGTTTTCAACCCTAGAATTGTCCAAATAGATATTGATGATAAAACAAAAAAGGGTCAGTTAACAAGAGAACTTAGTGATGTTACTGAAAGACTAAAAAGGATCAACAAGAACAAATCACCAGGACCTGATGGACTACACCTCAGGGTTATTCTCGAGTTGGCAGAGCAAATAGTGCCTCCCTTAACATACATATTTCAAACTTCAATTGACATGGGTGTATTAGTACCCAGTTGGAGAGAGGCAACAGTAATTCCCATTTATAAAAAAATGATTAAAAACCGCTCCCAAAAACTACAGACCAATGAGCCTAACTTCTATTTTGGGTAAAGTACTTGAGAGAATCCTTAAAGACTACATAACAGCACACCTAAAGGCTAACAATATGCAACACCCAACACAACATGACTTTACAAAAAACAGGTAATGCCAGACTAATTTATTCCAATTTTATGAGAAAGTTAGTAAAACACTGGACCGGGCCAGTCAGTGGATGTAATTTATTAGACTTTTCAAAAGCCTTTGATAAATTACCACACAAAGAACTGGTCTGTTCACGCAACAGTGTTGGACTAAGAGCAAATATAATAATTTGGGTATTGGCCTGGCTTAGGGAGAGAAGACACAGGGTGGCAGTGAATGAGGAACTCTCAGATTGGGCTGAAGTGACCAGTGGGGTGCCTCAGGGTTCCGTACTAGGACCATGTTTATTTAACATTTACGTATCTTCATTACAATACACACATTACAATATACCCCATTTCCACACACATCCTGTTCTCTGTCTTTCCCCTCACACAGGCTACCTCCCCATCTCTGTTCTTCTGGACTTTTCACATAATCCCTCTGGACAGTCACCCTTATTCCTCCCTCCCTCCCTCCTCTGCTGTCCTCCCCATCCTCTCCATAATCTCTCCAATAGGCCCTGCCTGCCCTGTTCTACTTAAAGTTAGTTCCTAGGTAATACTGTGTTAGTTTCTACCTGACAACACCGTATTGGCTGCATTATACTGTTTCACACTGTTTTACTTACTTTCATTGGGTCTTAACCCAGAACATGAATACTGTGTCTTTGATTTTTGCTATCATCTCATTGTACTGTTACCTGTACCTACTCATTTATTACATTGTATTCAAGCTTTCAATGCTGTATATGTACTCTGACATGGAACCTTTGTAAAAGAGCCTCTGGCTCAAAGGTGTTGAATCCAAAATTTAATAAATATATGGATTACCAAGTTTGAAGATGACTACAGGGTAGGAGCTGTTGTCAACACATATGAGGACAGTGTAGTTCTCCAACTAGCATTAGATTATATACAGGATTGGACTAACACCAAAAAGCTCCAGTTAAATAAAGATAAATGCATTACTATGCATATGGGCAAAACTTCCTAGGGTTTGGGTACCAGTTATATAATTACTATCTAACCAGTTCTGCAGAAGAAAGAGACCTAGAAGTTAATAGTCACTAATGACTTACAATTCAAATCACACTGTCACAAAGTTGTTAAAAAAGCCAACAATATATTAAACTGCATACTCAGGTATATAGGTAGCAGGAAGAGGGAAGTCCTAATGCTGCTGTTTGGAGCTCTGGTGAAACCAAACCTGGAGTATTGCTTGCAGGTCTGGGCTCCTTATAAAAAGGGAGAGATAGCCAAAATAGAGAAGTTTCAAAAAAGACCTACAAGATCAATCCAGGTTATGGAACAAATGGAGTATGAGGAAAGGCTGGGGTCTCTCAGTCTTTTTTTCCTTGCAATACAGAAGACACAGAAGTGATATGTGTCTGTTATTCAAGGCATTTTCAGATGCCACTTTACGACTTTCAGAATAGCAAAGGCCCAAACCGAGGAAAGGATAGCCAACTCTGTTAAGAAGGGGGATAAAACCTTTTATAGGTACATTAGGGAGCAAAGAAAGACCAAAGGAGGGATAGTGAGGCTTAATAAAGGGGAGGGAATGTGGGTAGAGTGTGACAGTGAAAAAGCAGGGATACTGAATGAATATTTCTGCTCAGTATTCACAAAGGAAGAGGAGGGGGGAGGTATCTAAACCAAACAAGAGAAACACTCTGAACATGGGGATTGATACCAGTCCATTTACAGAAGAAAGGGTTCTGAAAGAACTAATAAAACTGAAGGTGGACAAAGCAATGGGGCCTGATGGGATTCACCCAAGAATTCTAAAGGAACTACAGGTAGAACTAGTGACACCGCTGACTACTCTCTTTAATAAATCATGGGAGGATGGGGTGGTACCTGAGGACTGGAGGAGGACAGATGTGATTCCTCTTCACAAAAGTAGGAGCAGGACAGAGGCAGGAAACTACAGACCAGTTAGTTTGACCTCAGTAGTAGGGAAAATTATGGAATCACTTCTAAAGGAAAGAATTGTTGAGTACCTAGAGGCCAGTGGGGCACAGGACCCAAGGCAGCATGGATTCACGATGGAAGGTCGTGTCAGACGAATCTAATAGATTTCTTTGACTGGGTGACCAAAGTAGTAGACCAGGGAGGGCTGTGGACATGGCCTACCTAGATTTTAGCAAGGCATTTGATACAGTCCCACACAAAAGATTAATACACAAGTTAGCCAGCCTTGGAGTGGGTCCCAAGGTGGTAGCCTGGATAAGAAATTAGCTAGATTACAGGCGGCAACGGGTAGTAGTAAATGGAGTCCACAGTGAAGAAAGGAGGGTTACTAGTGGGGTACCACAGGGTTCAATACTAGGACCAGTCCTTTTTAATGTCTTTATAAGTGGCATTGCAGAGGAACTGGAAGGAAAAGTATGTCTCTTTGCAGATAACACAAAGATCTGCAACAGTGTTGATACACAAGATGGAGTGGAAAGGATGACAAGGGACTTGACAAGGTAGGAGGAATGGTCAGATGTATGGCAGCTCAGATTCAATGCAAAGAAGTGCAAGGTAATGCACCTGGCAAACAAAAACCCAGGGGAAGAGTACACAATGGGGGGGGGGGGGTGAGATACTGACAACAGTAAAAATGGAAAAGGACCTGGAAGTAATTATATCAGATGACCTAAAGGTGGGCAAGCAATGTGAGAAGGTAGTAAGGAAGGCTGGGGGATACTGGGATGCCTAGGGAGAGGCATCAATAGTAGAAAACAAGAAGTTGTTATCCCTCTGTACAGACGGTTGGTGAGACCCCATCTGGAGTACTGTGTGCAGTTCTGGAGACCCCATCTCCACAAAGACATAGACAGAGTGGAGGCTGTCCAGAGGAGGACAACCAAAATGGTGCAGGGTCTGCACCAGAAGACATATGAAGAAAGACCAAAGGAGCTTAATATGTATACCCTTGAGGAAAGAAGGGAGAGAGGGACATGATAGAAACTTAAGCAACCTCAAGGGAATCAACAAAGTCCAAGAGGGTAGCATCTTTCAGAAAAAGAGATGTGCAAGAACAAGGGGGCACAATTTGAAGATAGAGGGGACGGCTCAGAGGTAATGTGAGGAAGTATTTTTTCACAGAGAGGGTTGTGGATGCATGGAACAGCCTCCCTGAGGAGGTCGTGGAGTCAAGAACAGTGGGGGAATTCAAGAATGCATGGGACAGACATAAGGCAGTCCTAGTGGGGGGTAGAAGAAAGTAAGCTGTTGGTTAACTAGGATCTGCAGCTTATCTGTTAGGTAGGAAAATGGGCAGACTAGGTGGGCCAAGCAGTCCTTATCTGCCATCACATTCTATGTTTCTGTGTTTCTAAGGGATAACCTTGGACTAGAACTGAAACCAGAGACCTATAACACCAAAGTTCACCCCTTGCAACTAACAGCGAACAAACGGAACCTCCAAAATAGGGAAAATTGGTATAGCCAGTGAGTAGTTCTAATCTGGAATATACTTACTCCAGAAGTAGTGAGTATAACATCCATGGAGTTCTTTAAACATAACTTAAATATCTATTACAGGTCCAGGGGTAAAATCCAATAGTTACACAAATGGCAAGCATAATGGACGTAAGTAAATCAGCTTGGTTTTCCCTATGATTCCTATGAATAGGTATACCAGAAATGTAGGGGTTTTATATAATATGACTAGAAAAGGGTTTGAGATACAAGTTAAACAAATAGGGAAACAGTGGGCACCCCTGACATGTGCCCCACCTAAGGACAAAGGGTTCCGACAGGACCTCATTACAACAAATACGAGCAACTGGACTGGAGTACAGCAGTTTAACTCAATAAGTGAAAGTATCAGGGACTCCGAAAGCAGACAGAACATGAAACAAATAAGGCCAGGAAACCCAGTCAAATATTTTCTTGGCATCCAAGGAGAACAACACTGAAGGGGTGTTGGTCACCCGAGACACCGAGACAAGATGAAAATGTTTTCGCATATAATCAGAAACCAGTCAGCCCTGCATAAACCTGGTCTGCTCTCAGCCAATAAGAGGTTGTCATATAGACACTAGATGCTTAGCTAGAATATGTGATGGGGTTTTAGTGTTCTGTTGTTTATTAGGGTCTGTGCACTTATATTAAATCATTTTTTGCATCCATTGATGTTTCCTGTTTGGTTCATTTTGTGCACCTTTCCCTTTCTTGGTATAGTTACTTTTCTCATTGGAGCAGCATTTGAGCCAATACGCCTGAGTGTCATTGGTTTCTTTTTCCTGACTCTGAAAGCAGACAAGGCATGAAACAAATAAGGCCAGGAAACCCAGTCAAATACTTTCTCGGCATCCAAGGAGAACAAAACTGAAGGGAGGCTGTTCACCCGAGACGTTGAGACAAGATGAAAAGGTTTTCGCATAAAATTGGAGACCGGTCAGCCCTGCATAAACCTGGTCTGCTCTAAGCCAATAAGAGGTTGTCATATAGACACTAGATGCCTAGCTAGAATATGTGAAGGAATTTTGACATCTACATTTAAAAGGGAGATCTGTCTATAATTACCTACAATAAAGTGATCCTTACCCTGTTTCGGGATCAACGTAATATATGCATGCAAAAAGTAGGGAGGGAAGGCCTTAGCCTAAAAGCAGAAATGGTAAAATTCTGTCAAATAGGGCACCAGTTCCTCCTTAAGGGCAATGTAGAAATTGGGAGAGAAGCCATCAGGTCCTGGGGATTTATCAGGGGTAAGGGACGATATAGTCTGCTTAACTTCTGTGGTAGTGATGGGGGCTGAAAGATATTGGGATACCACTGGGACCACTTGGGGAAGATGGACATTCTGCAAATAAGTCAAAATCTTTGCATCTAAGTTGGGGGTGGGATCTTCACTATTCATGTTCTCATAATAACATTTAAATTTCTCTGCACTATCCCTTGGAGCAGTGAGGATCAGTGGAGATCTGATCATCTGAACCAGGCCTAACAGCATTAATCAGATGAGCCATTTCCTGCTGCCTCATTGCTAATAGTTTACTTGCTTTTTTACCATATGTCTCATATTGCAGCTTAGCCTGAAATAACACATGCTCCACTTGTTCCCGATTTCGTTCCGCATATTTAGCTCTTTCCTGGTTAAGTCGTAGCCAGCCCTGTTCTGAAGAATCAGAAGAAATACTTTTTCTAAATGATAAATAGATTAAAGTAAGTTCTGTATTTACTTTTCTCTCTGTTTCCTCTTCACAGTGGCCAAATGTATATGTTCACCTCAAATAACATACTTATAAGTGCTCCAACAGGTGCCCATGGATTGATTAAGTGTACAATTTATAGTAACGTAGTCCGAAGTCACCTGCTTCACCTTCTACAAATACCATTTATACTTTAAGAGGTGCACAGCAGACAGTAGTAAGGGAACCTTCCCCCAGGCCACACTGGACAGTAGGAAGGGAACCTCCCCCATCCAGGGAGCACCAGAGCCACCACCACTACATCAGAGGTTGCGAAGAAAGCACAGCAGTTGGACCACAGTGGGCTCAGGGAGGGTGAGGATGGTGGAACAGAGGCACACCCAGTCAGTTGTTCCACTCCACAATCGATACACCATTCTGGGGGAGCACAGCTCCCCTATGGATGCACCCGCAGAGGAGACTAAGGAGGCTGAGGACCACTGTCACAAGGAAGGCCCACAGGAAGGAGGCAGAGGACACCACAGGAAAAGGAAGCAGCTCCTGTTGGCGGACTCAATTATTAGGGGGATAGAACTGGGGGGAGCAGGGAAAACTGAAGTAAGGTGCCTGCCTGGTGCCATGGCTTGGAGGGACAGGAAGCGCATCCTCAGGATCAAGAGAACAGCTGCACGGGAGTCTGAGCTGGACATCATTGTCCACCTAGGGACAAATGACTTGGCTCATCATGATAGTAAAGCAGTGCAGGAGGACTTTGTAGAGTTGGGGAGGGGCCTAAGACAAGTAGCACACACAGTATCCTTCTCAGAGGTGCTGCCTGTCAATGGCATGGGTGAGGCGAGGGTACTTTGCACCATGCAGTTTAATGAATGGTTGAAAAAATGGTGTGATGCACAGGGATTTGGCTTCATTGGGGACTGGGGTTCCACCTGGAGGGACACCAGCCTATACTGGCAGGATGGTCTGCATCTGTCCAGGAAGGGAATAAGTCTTTTGAGCAATCGGTTTAAATACTTCATTGGCAAGCTTTTAAACTAGTCAAGGGGGGAGGCACTGATAAGCAGCAGGAAAATCACAGCCTCTCCCTACAAAACAGGGTACTAAATGAGAAAAAGACCGAGGTAGAAAGGTCAGTGGTGGATGCTGCAACAGAAGGTAAAGCCATCAAAAAATGGAGAGCAGTGAGTACCAATGCCCGTAGTCTGGGTAACAAGCTTCCTGAATTAGTGGCCTTGATGGAAGAGGAACATCTGGATATCGTGGCAGTCACAGAAACATGGTACACACAAAACCATGACTGGGACATAAACATACCAGGATACACTATCTACAGGAGGGACAGGGAGGGTAAAAGAGGAGGAGGAGGAGCTCTTTACATAAGGGAAGGAATCAAAGCAACAGAACAAAAGGGTAAACAGGGAGGAGAAGAAGCACTGTGGGTAAATTTGGAGACAGGCAATGGCACCACAATCCACACAGGGGTTATAGACAGACCCCCTTCTCAGGGGGAGGAAATGGACAAGGAAATGATAGAAAGTATACTTAGAATGGCAGAAAAAGGGGAGATATTGCTGATGGGTGATCTGAATATGCCAGATGTTAACTGGAGTGCAGTTGCAGCAGCCACTTCGAAGAGTGGGGTTATTCTAGATGCCCTACAGGGGGCATGCCTTAGACAACTTGTATTGGAGCCCACTTGAGAGGGAGCAATCTTAGACCTGGTTCTCTCAAATAGAGATGGAGAGAGGATCACAGATGTAGAAGTGGGTAGCCATCTGGGAACTAGCGACCATCGAACAGTATGGTTCACAATAAACACAGCAATAGAGTCTAGCCATACAAAGGCAAAAGTACTGGACTTTAAGAGGGCTGACTTTGCCAAAATGGGTGAGTGCCTAAGGAATGCATTAGCAAATGGGAAAGAAGGAGGGGTGGATGAACAATGGGGAATAATAAAAACTGCCATCACAGAGGTAACAAGCCTTTGTGTGAAGCAAATAAACAAAACAAAATGATGTAAGAAACCACTATGGTTCTCAAAGGAAGTGGCAGTGAAGGTTCAAGAGAAAAAGAAAGCATTCAGGAAGTACAAGGAATCACAGAAGGAGCAGGACAGAGAACTGTATCAGTTAAAGCAAAAGGAAGCTGTGAAGGCTGTCAGAAAAGCAAAGGCCCAAACCGAGGAAAAGATAGCTAACTCAGTTAAGAAGGGGGATAAAACCTTTTATAGGCACATCAGGGAGTGAAGGAAGACCAAGGGAGGGATAGTGAGGCTTAATAAAGGGGAGGGAGGGTGGGCAGAGGGTGACTGTGAAAAGGCACAGATACTAAACAAATATTTTGCTCAGTATTTACAAATGAAGAGGAGGAGGTACCTAAAACAAACAGTAGAAACACTCTGATACAGAAGTTGATACCAGCCCATTTACAGAAGAAAGGGTTATGGAAAGAACCTAAAACTGAAGGTGGACAAAGCAATGGGGCCTGATGGGATTCATCCCAGAATTTAAAAGAACTAAGGGTAGATCTAGTGACACCACTGACTACCCTCTTTAACAAATCATGGGAGGATGGGGTGGTACCCAAGGACTGGAGGAGGGCAGATGTGATTCCCTTCACAAAATGGGAGCAAGGCAGAAGCAGAAACTACAGACCTGTTAGTTTAACCTCAGTGATAGGGAAAATGATGGAATCACTTCTGAAGGAAAGAATTGTCGAGTATCTAGAGGCCGGTGGGGCACAGGACCCAAGGCAGCATGGATTCATGATGGGAAGGTCATGCCAGATGAATCTGATAGATTTCTTTGACTGGGTGACCAAAGTAGTAGATCAGGGAGGGGCTGTGGACATGGCCTACCTAGACTTTAGCAAGGCATTTGACACAGTCCCACACAAAAGATTAATATACAAGTTAGCCAGCCTGGGAGTGGGTCTCAAGATGACAGCCTGTGTAAAGAATTGGTTGGAGAATAGGACACAGAGTAATAGTAAATGGAGTCCACTCTGAAGAAAGGAGGGTTACTAGTGGGGTACCGCGGGGTTCAGTATTAGAACCGGTCCTCTTCAATGTCTTTATGTTTACATTGCAGAGGGACTGAAGGAAAGTATGTCTCTTGCAGATGACACAAAGATCTGCAACAGAGTTGATGCACAAGGTGGGGTGGAAAGGATGAGAAGGGACTTGGCAAGGTTAGAGGAATGGTCAAATGTATGGCAGCTTAGATTCAATGCTAAGAAGTGCAAGGTAATGCACCTGGGAAACAAAAACCCAGGGGAAGAGTACACAATGGGAGGTGAGATACTAGCAACAACAAAAACTGAAAGGGACGTGGGGGTAGTCATATCAAATGACCTAAAGGTGGGCAAGCAATGTGAGAGGGCAACAAGGAGGGCTGGGGGGATACTGGGATGCATAGGGAGAGGCATCACCAGTAGAAAACAGGAAATTGTTATTCCTCTGTACAGACAGCTGGTGAGACCCCATCTGGAGTACTGCGTGCAGTTCTGGAGACCCAATTTCCGCAAAGACATAGACTGGATGGAAGCTGTCCAGAGGAGGGCAACTAAAATGATGCAGGGTCTGCACAGGAAGACATATGAAGACAGACTTAAGGCACTTAATATGTATAGCCTCGAGGAAAGGAGGAGAGGGGGACATGATAGAAACTTTCAAGTACCTCAAGGGAATCAACAAGGTCCAAGAGGGTAGCATCTTTCAAAGAAAGAGGTGTGCAAGAACAAGGGGGCACAATTTGAAGATAGAGGGGGGGTGGCTCAGAGGTAATTTAAGGAAGTATTTTTTCACAGAGAGGGTTGTGGATGCATGGAACGGCCTTCCGGAGGAGGTTGTGGAGTCAAAAACAGTGGTGGAATTCAAGCATGCATGGGACTATCATAAGGCAATTCTAGGGGTTGGGGATAGGAATAAGTAGGCTGCTGGTTAACTAGGATCTGCAGCTTTTCCAGTAGGTAGGGAAATGGGCAGACTGGGTGGGCCAAGCGGTCCTTATCTGCCGTCAAATTCTATGTTTCCTTGTTATGTTTCTATGTTGGTTATTCAGTCACCACTGTTTGTCCCGCTCTGAGGAGGAAACTAGACTTAAGGCCAATGAAACCGGTGAATGGTCAGAAATAACCCTGCTGCTCGAGGTCACATGATGTGCCGCTAGGGTGAGCAGCTTCCCCTGATAGATCTACCCCTGCCTCTCCTTTTACCTTAATTAAACATATTTTACTAGTTTTATTTTGTTTTTGCTTTTTTGCAATCTGGTCAACTTAGTAACTATTGTGGAGATGATTATTGAAGTTCAAATCTTGATAGATGGAAGTGGACATGAAATCCGTGAGTGTGCATCACACCTCACCCTCAACTCCGGAATGGGAGTAGGCCACAAAACACAGCAAGGCTCGCACATCAGCGGCAGAAACCACTGCTGATCCCTCTTCGACATTAACAGAAGCCCGTTTTTTACAAGAACTTTCCCCTCTGAAGGAAGCCTTGTAAAACATCTCCTCAGACCTGAAGAATCTTCACTCAGCCATAGCAACATTGACTATGCGGGTCAGGGATATAGAAGCCCAGGTAAGTTCGCTAGACAACTGGAGGGCAAGGTTGGATTCTGAGACTATGTCCCTCAGGCAACACATCTGTAAAATGGAAGAAAAGTTTGAAGATTTCGAGGGACACATTCGCCGAAATAACCCTGTCATTATTGGAATACCTGAAGGTTCAGAATCTCAGTTGGCTGTTGTATATGCACAAATATTTTTAGAGAAAGTAGCAGGCCCATCACCAAATGGATCACAATACATAGCTGAGCATGTTCGTTGGGTTCTGTACCCCTCGCCCTCTCCAAATGCTGCACCTCATCCTATTATCATAAAACTCTTGATTTTTTTAGACAAAACCCAAATTTAATTCAAGATCAAGACCACTAAAGAAATTTCTTAGGATGGTCATAAAGTTCGTATTGTCCAGGATCTCTCTTGATCAGTCCGACTCAAGCGTGCAGCATACTCCCTCCAGAGTAAGTAACAAGTCAGCCAAATAGTAAGCCTATTAAGGTGACCCCCCCAAAATGCCAATTCACCCCCATTTTACTTCAAGCAAATCTCTAGGGCAGAAACCATAAAATACATTAGGAGGGTCCTAGGAAAACAAGGATCAGAGGTGACATGATTGACATGAAGCTAGCTGCTCTCACTCTAGATGAACCAGCTTTACCCCTTACAAAAATGTTTAATATATCCCTAAGAATGGGAGTTTTCCCAGATAGGTGGAAGATAGTGCTTGTAACCCCCATGTTCAAAAGCGGAGATAGAACCAGCTTGGCAAACTACAGGCCCATATACATATTACCCCCTCTATCAAAAGCCCTTGAGAGGATCGTATCCGATCAGTTAACTGATTATCTGAATAAGTACAACCTTCTTTGTGCACAACAACTCTAGTTTTGAGAAAAATCATAGCACCATGACTGCACTGATAAACTACACTACACACCTGTATGATGCTTTACACAATGGAATGGCAGTGGGGTCCATCTTCATAGAACTCACTAAAGCATTTGATATGATGAGCCACCAGATCCTTCTCACTAACTCACTGTCCATTGGCCTATCCCACAAAACTGTATCTTGGTTCAGTAGCTACTTATTCCACAGATCACAGCGCATGAGAAAAAGCGGAATGGTCTACGACTCAAGGGAAGTGACCCTTGGGGTCCCCAAAGGGTCCATACTCAGCCCACTGCTTTTCAGCTTATTCATAAACTCCCTACCCTCTGTATTCCCAGCTAACATGCTGTTGTATAATGATGACTCTGTAATCCCCGTCCTGGGAAAACAACTGACCGAAATAACAGTGGCTCTACAAGACAGCTTCAAAAAACTAGAGACATGGTTTTCACAAAATAGACTCCTCCTTAACTATAAAAAGATGAAAGATATGTTCTGTACAATGCCTCATAACAAGAACAAAATGGCCCATTGATCGTCCATAGCCAAAAAGGGGACACACTTGAGCAAATAAAAACTTTCAAATACCTAGGTGTACACCTTGTTGACACCCTGTCCTTCTCACAAATTGATCATGTAATTAAAACTGCAAAAGTCAAGCTTGGAATTCTCTATCAATTCACCACAGGCAGGCAATGTTTCCCGAGGCCCTGAGCCTAGTAACTAGGAGCTTGGTACTGTCCACTATGGACTATGGGCTGGTAATATACAGCAGTGGTACTGACACAGTCCTAACAAGCATTTGTCAATGCTGAACGTTCACTTGTAGGTATTTGCAGTGGTGTTTGGCACGTATGGTGCTTTACCCTAATGCCCTGTGCGATTGCTGGTATTTGCACTATAAATTTTCAGCATGACCTTTTTGTTACCCCCACCTCATAAAAGCATTTGAGACCTCTGCTTATGAACAGTCCCACTGTTATTTTGTTAATCTGTCCTGAGCGTTGATTTCCCACAGCGACCACACCATTGTGCTCCAGATGTGCAAAACACAGTTCGGGCAGGATGTGAAAATGACAGCTGTAGTATCATACAGATGTGTGAAGGGATGGCAATGTTGAACATCTGGAGTGAAAATACAACAATTTCTCTAACTACGAGCGTGACATGGAAAGTGCGTAATGAACGCCATGACACAGTCATTTTGTGGACTTTGTCACCAAATTTCAATATAGGCATTGTGGGACCTCTGCTCATGAACAGTGTCACTGTGATTTTCATAATCTGTCCTGATCATTGATTTTTCACTGTGACCACACCATTGTGTGCTGGATGTGCAAAAACACATTTCAGCCAGGATGTGAAAAATGTCAGCTGTACTGTTCATAAGGAGGTGTGAAAAAATGCCAGTGTTGAAAATCTGGAGTGAAAATATTTCAAATTCTCGAAGTTATGAGTGTGCATGAAAACAGCGCAACGCACGCTCGTAACACAGTCATTTTTTGACATTTTTTCATCAAATTTGCAACACAGGATTTTGGGAGCCCACCTCATTAACAGTGACACTGTTGTTTAGTTAATCAATCCCAAAAGGTGATTTTGTGCAGTGACCATGAAATCACCTTTGGGGACCGAATAACTCACATGACAGTAACTGAATTCATGAGGTGGTGTCCCAAGAACCGCCTGTTGAAAATGTGGTGCCAAAATTTGCAAAAATGCCCGAGATAGCCACCTAAGTTGGAAAAAAAAACCCCATTTATGCCATTATACAGCTTACCATCATTTCTTCACTTTGCATTCGGCTTTCAAGAGTGCAGACGTGTTCCCACTCCACTGAAGATCATTGCGCCAGGCTCCGGAGGTAAGTATGGGGTGACGGGGTGGTGGGGTATGCAGAGGTGGTGTGGGTTCGGGGAGGGGGCACAAGACACAGCGAGGGATGGTTTTCTGTTTTCACAGGTTTAAAAAAAACAAAAGATGTTGCAGGACAGTTTTCCAATTTACAGGGACAATGGACATGCTGGGGTGGGCTCCCAGCATGTCACCTGGGTGTTTGTTTGGGGGGGGCCTGGAGACAATGGGGACTGTGCACTTTATCTGCACATACAATGTGTTTGGTGGGGGCAATAACAAGGGAGCAGGTTAGACAGCAGCAGAGGGAGGAAGTGGAAGGGATTTTATTAGCAGCCAGAGGGAAAAGGGTGACATCAATATGCTAAATACACACACGTTACCACTGCTAATTGCAGTGGTGCTCTCATTTTAACTGAAGACCACTGCAGCCAAACTGCTGTCATAGACAGCTCATGCATCCATTGGTGCAGTAGGGCTGCACACGTTACACTGAGCACTGCATTGGACAGGAGGGTCACACACCTTCAAAAAGTCGTACTGTCCCAAAACGTTCCTTGCACATGCATGCAAGCGAATGCAAAAATAAACAAGCATTTGTCAATGCCAAATGTTGCTTGCTTCTATGTGCTGTTTAGGTATTTGGAAGTCATTGGAGTGCAAATATTGAAAATTGCGAACTTACGAAAGCATAGGGAACTGCGCAACGCACGCTCATAAAACAGTCATTTTTAGGAATTTTTTCACCAAATTTTCAACATAGCCATTTTAAGACCTCTGCTCATGAATAGTGTCACTGTGATTTTCTTAATTTGTCCCATACATTGAGTTCGCACACCGACTGCGCCATTGTGCACTACATGGGCGGAAACACGATTTGGGCAGGATGTGAAAAGTTACAGCTGTACTGCTCATAAGGAGGTGTGGTAAAGTGGCAATGTTGAAAATCTGGAGTGAAAATATTGAAAATTCCGCAAACTTACGAGCGTGCGTAGGAACTGCGCAATGCACACTCGTAAAACAGTCATTTTTAGGAATTTTTTCACCAAATTTTCAACATAGCCATTTTAAGACCTCTGCTCATGAACAGTGTCACTGTGATTTTCTTAATGTGTCCCATACATTGATTTCGCACACCAACTGCACCATTGTGCGCTACATGGGCGGAAACACGTTTTGGGTGAGATGTGAAAAATGACAGCTGTACTACTCATAAGAAGGTGTGGTAAAATGGCAATGTTGAAAATCTGGAGTGAAAATATTGAAAATTCGCGAACTTACGAGCCTGCATAGGAACTGCGCAGCACACGCTCGTAAGACGGTCATTTTTAGGAATTTTTCCACTAAATTTTCAAAATAGGCTTTTTGAGAGCCCACCTTATGAACACTGGCAGTGTCGTTTCATTAATCGGGCCTGAAAGGTGATTTCGTGCAGTGACTGCGAAATCACCCTTCAGGCCTGAATAACGCCATGACAGTGACATCATTCATGAGAAGGGGTCCCAAAAACCCCATGTTGAAAATTTGGTGCAAAAATTCCAAAAAATGCCTGAGCTATGCAGCAAAGTTGAAAAAACCCAATCTAGCCCATTATACAGCTTACCAGCATTTCCTCAGTTCGCGAGTCGGCTTTGAAGAGTGCAGACGTGTTCCCGGTCCAGCGACGATTGTCGCGCCGAGCTCCTGAGGTAAGTATGGGGTGAGGGGGGTGTGGGGAGGCAGGGTGCACAGTGGGTGGGTGCGGGTTGTGGGAGGAGTTCAGGGAGAAGCACTGTGGGACCGTTTTTATTTCTAGGTAAAAAAAAAAAAAGAAAAAGACGACGCGGGACGTTTGCCATGCTGGGGTGGGCTCCCAGCGTGGCACCAAAGCTTTGGGGGGAGCGTTTGAGGGGCGTGTAGCTGGCGGGGATTGGGCACCCCGTCGGCAGATGACTGAGGATGTTTGCAAAGCTTTTGGGGGGCCTTTGGTGGGGCGTGGAGCCGACGAGATGGGCACCCCGTCGGCAGAGGAACAGGATGTTTGCCATGCTGGGGTGGGCTCCCAGCTGTGGCAATTGTGCTTGGGGGCGTGAGGTTTACCAGCGCTGTGTATGACAGCGGTGGTTTTCTTTGAAGAGAAGAGCACCGCTGTCACACAGCTCCGCACTCCATTGGTGCAGGACCGCCACGCCTGCTAAGCAGAGCAGTGGATTGAACAGGAGAGGCACACCTCCAAAGTGTGCTACTTCCTAACGTCCTGCATGCGCCGCAAGAAAACGTAAAGGGATTAAAATTTTCGTAAAGCCTGCAGACAGGTCTTAGAGGCAGATTATCTGACACACACCTGTAGTTTATACTCTGTGACAGGGTGACAGGGTGACTCCCACTACAGCTAAGGGTAAGATATCAGGCCTGGCTGCTTGGTTAAAAAGGCCCTGCTTAGACACAACCCCAGTTCCATTGCAGGCATTTTCCAATGCCCAAACCTCTAAAACGATGAGAAGCACAGCTAAGGGTGTATTCCATGTCCCATTTAAGCACATCATTTTTGCCCAGTGAGCCCAATCCTACCGAAGGCCGCAGTGGTTAAATGACCTCCCAGTCTCCTTCATAGAATGTGGAAAGATTGGCCCCTTCAAAAGAGAGCTTCGTCTTCTCCTATCCCTTGGAATTCTCAATCAATTCACCACAGGCAGGCAATGTTTCCCAAGGCCCTGAGTCTAGTAAAACTAGGATCCGGGACTGTCTCAATCATCTTATCCCCAACCCCCCAACCCATCACTATACTCCCCTCTTTCATCCTGACAAAGCCTACTCAGGCTGACACTACCCCATTGTCTTGCACTTAAGTAACTCGTATGTTTTCATAACATCATAACTGTGTATTTGCACCTCAAAACTACTCTGTGCTGCATATATTGTTGCTATTGTTAACATCTTGCACTTATGAAACTGTCAATGTAATGTATCTGAGTATATACTCTTCTGTCTTGTGAACTTGACTGTATCCTGTGAATTGTACTGCATTATAACTGACTTAGAACTTTTATAAAAGAGCTCCACAGCTCAAAGGAATTAATCTGAATCTGAAATAAATAAATACAGCCCAGCAATATCAAAGTTCTTAGCTGCGCAAATTAGGTTCAACATTCCATATCCAGCCCAACTCCAACTTAATCACAAAGGGATTTTAAGAACTTTTGACTCTTAGGAACATGCTAAGAAGGAGGTCCCAGTCAAATTTCCTGATTTGTTTGGGGGTCTTAACTGAGCCACCTATCTCAATAGGACAATCATGTTTGCAATATTTCTCTGGAATTGCTACTTAAAATGTGACTAGCAGTTTATTTGCTTACTTGAAAGCCTCAAGATAATGGCAAATCCCTTTTTTGATTTTGCTGTTTTGCTCCGGGGGACGCAGATGCCACTTTGATACACAATTCTACACCATATAATTTGTTAACCACTTTTGTTACAAAATGTGTATCTACAGTAGTTCATGGATATTAATGACTTGAAGCCTGCCCTCCCCCCCGTAGGTTTCCTCAGAGTAGTCTGACTATTGTTTATCAGTTTGGAAAATCATTTTACCCTTTGGTTTACCTTCTGGGAGTTATGGACTGATACTGTTGATTGATTGAGGATTGTGCACCGAACTTAGCGTAACGCCCTGAAGTACAAACGTTTCCTGGTCCTAAAGTTACAGCTTCATGGGTTGACCAAACCACAATCTGCTGCTGCTTTTACTGAGGGAGCCTTGTCTTTATCAATCTATTTCCATGCTGGACTCCTTGTCACAAAATGTGTAGGAGGCTGTATAATTACGAGTAAGGATTCTAACTTGATGCATACCCTCAGTTCGATCGCCTTGCATAACCTGTATTTCTTTTTTACTTTAAACGTCAAACGGGTGGACATTACTCAACTTTCTCTCCCTCAAATTCAACCTTCTGTTTTAAAAGGATACAGTTATTGCTATGTGTACCCTTTTAGTTCCTAATTGTTAGGTTCATAGAGTCATAGGTTATGGGTTCAAGTCAATTAGCTTGTAAGCCATTAGTAAACTTGCCACCAACAGTGGATGTATCCTAACTCATCATCCCCCATATGTAGATCTAGATGTTTGAATACAGTCATACTGGATGCTCCCACCACATAGCCAGGCAAGGCATTTCACATATTCATCACCCTCTGATTGAACCATTGCCCCCTCTTTGTGGATTTATATGCTTTCCTTCTAACTGATACCTATGCCTTATAAGTTATCTACATTGGGATTCCTTTTTTATCAAACCTGCTGATTCTAAGGTTAGTTCATCATGGACGGCTCTATATACATAGCATAAATCTCCTCTTATTCTATGATATCCCATAGAATACATACCCAATTCCTTCAGTCTGCTCCCATAGGGCCTATCTTTAACAGTATAAACTTTCCTAGTTAACTTTCTCTGTGCTCTTTCCACACTATTGCTAGAAGCTATACTACATGGTGAACAAAAAGAGGCACTGTATTCTAACACTGGTCCCACCAATGACCGATAAAGTGGGACCAACACTTTGCTCTTCTGACTGCAGACAATGGGAGGGCTTTAAGCCCGTGGTTAGATGGGTGGAGCAACAAACGTCACTCCCCCATTGAGCTTAAAGCATCACAAACATCCTGGGCTTGCCAGGATTCTTTTTAGTTGCAGCCGGAGGCACTGCTCTCCGTCACCCCTCTCTTTGTTTGTATTGCGTTTTTTCCTATCATTTTGCAGCCGCCTCTGGCTGCACATTCATTGCTCTCTTCTATCTTTTTGCTGGTTTCCTCCTTCCTCTTCTCCACCCCACAGCTCCCGCTGCTTCACTCCATCTGCCTCGCTTGGTCTGTCCTCCTGGATGTCTGCCCTGTGCCTGCATTGCCCGCTTCCCCTTTGGCCTTGCCTTGCTTGTCTGGATCTGCCTGCTGACCCCTTCATTTGGCCACTCACCCCATGGACATTCCCCCCCCCACCGGCACTTGCAGCCACAGTCTGCAGACTCCCAGCTGCTCGATTCTGCGCCTGCTCTCCCTGGAACCAATTTCGGTTTACCGCCGCACTCGTTACATGGCGACGCCCTCCTTGACACTGCCTTCTCATCTTTCCTGACCCAACCAGCTTCCCCTTCCTGTTTCCTTTGCCCCATTTCTGCCACTCACTTGCCATCGCCCTGCTTGTCAGGGGTTGCTACTCTGGCCATTATCGCCGCAGCTAGAGTATTGAGTGGGGCTGTCAGCTAGCTTCCTCTCCTCTACCATGACCGTAGGTCGGCACACAATTATGAGTTCGTCAGCCGCATGTTCCTGGAATGTCTCATCTGGGCTAGAACAAGCATAGTCCTTGACTGCTCTCTCCTGCCTTGCCTTGTTCAGTCCTTTCTCCATCCTGGGGCTCGTGGACCAACTTTACAGGTAGCATCCTCCCCTTCCTACCCACTGCGGTGCTTATGCTCCTTGTGCACATCGACCGGTGTCTGCAGCCCATCGATTTTGTTTTTTTTGTTCGCCAATGCCGCTCATGGGTCTTCCTCTTCTGCTGCCTCATGTGGATGCCCCTGTCCCCTGCTTCCTTTTTTGCCAGAACCTTTCCTGAATGATGGGTACCCTGTTGGGTTTGTTTGGCTTTGTCTACCTTTATGATGTTCTTACTGTTCCTCGTCTAACCCTGTGTCTTCTCCTAGTAGTCTAGTATTTCGTCTTGCCTATAAATGATGAAAAAAAAGGGGGGGTACTGCTGCATACTTTTGTTGCCACCCTAGATCTCAGCCTGCATTTCTGAGGCCCTTTTGGCATTGGCCTTCCATGTGCCCTGTGCTTTCTGACTCTTTGTTTTGCTGCATGCTGCATTCCAGGTGTTGGGATCCTCTGCCCCCCACCACGATCTCCTTCTTCCATCGCTGTTTTGCATCCTTTTTCTCTTGGCCTCCTGAGGTTCCTGCCCCCTCTGCCAGCCCTCTAGTCTTTGAGTCGTTTATACGATCCTGTCCCATATTCAAGCATTCCAGCATTCTCTTCTCCTTCACCAGCCTCCTATGAGTCTATTCCACCTCATCCAACTGCTCCTGCTTCAGGGTGCAATCATTCTGCTCTATTCTCCTCCGCTCGCTCGTTAGGCAATGATTTTGTTCTACAATACCCTGACCTGTTACCCATAGTCCGGTCTTCCTCCGACCTTCCTGTGGGTCTATTCCAGTGCCTCGTCTAATTTCCCTCCTCGATCAGCTGCTCCTAGCTGGTTTCTTTAGCTCATCTGACCTCTTTCTAGGTTAGGCCTTCTTCGCCTCAGAGTCTACCTCCTTTCGTGGGCCCCCCCCTTCCTCCCGTCACTATATTGAGCATGCCTCCAGCATTCAAAACATCGCCATCTCTCTCAACCTGTCTCTAGCTGCCTTGTCCCGGTTCCTTTTGTCATCTCAGCTCTGTGATGCCTCACACCACCTTGCTTCTCTGTTTCCATCACTCCATTCATATGCCTCAGCTGACCACTGCCTCAGAGGACCAATCAACGTGCCTTGGCTGGCTCCGTCTGGCTCCCATTCCAGCCATCCTGGATTTAATTCCCTCCTGTCCTGCATTCGTTTTTTTCTTGGGGCATACATCTCATGACTCCTGACTTCGGTCGGCCTTCCCTCATCCATGCTGTCCCTGCTGCCTCAAATTGACTCGGTCTCATCCCCGGGCCATGCCTTCCTGTCTATTGCCCTTCACTAAGGGCTGGCTGACTGTTCTTTGCCATGGTTCAAGTTCATTTCCAGTTCATTCATATCTCCTCTACCCTCTGGTTCCGGACGTGGGCATGCCTTCCTCGCATCTTCATACTTCCTCTTTCATTTTTAAGCATCTAGTTCCAGTCAACGGTCTCATCATTCACATAATCAAGCACGATGTCAGTTGGACTTCACCTCATGGTCTTGCAGTGGGCATCACTAACCTACGCATCTGTTCTTGAGCCTTTCCTGCTGACCTATATTGTCGAAACTCGACTGTCTGACTTGCATTTCAGTTTCTGGTAATCGCTATTCTTATGTTGAGCATGTCTTTACTGCTGTTCATCCGGATCCATTCCCAAATGGGGCAGCATGCCTACACCTGCATTTTTCTCTTACACAAACAAAAGTAAATAAAAAAAAATTGGGGTGGGGGGGACCCTGCTCATTCACTGCCTCCCATGGCATACTGTTCCTGGAAGGATGTTTTCGATACCAACATTTTTTAAAATTTGCCCTTTTTCCTGGCAGGACCACCGGGGCCATCTGCCCTGGTCACGGCCCCCGGAGACCTCTACCTCTGTCAATTGCTGCTGGGGACCCACAGTCACCTCCGGCTTGCGCCCTGGAGGGTGGGGCCGCGGGCCACCTTCGTGACCCCGGAACTGTAACTGGTCAGGGTCCCGCAGCGACGGAGGCAATGTGAGGCTCTCCAGGGAGGGCTTCTAGATCAGTGGTCCTGCTGCCTTCTTTTTCACGCAGATTTTCTCCCGGAGGAGGCGGACGCAGAATGACGCCAGCGTCCGCCCAGCCTCCTCCGCTGCCGAGCATCGGGTTGCGTGAACTCCTGCCCCACCAGGGGTCCCTATCGCCGGAGTGCTGCCCGCACCCTCCCCCCGGAGTAGGAGAGCTGCCCATCGGACGCTCGATCCTACTCCCCCCGTCCGGCCCTCTGACGACCCGGATCCGTTCCCGAACCCGGGTCGCCGGCGTCGCAAGCAGAAATCCCACCGCTGCGCCGACGGGCCGGCTTGCTTCGATACCAACATGCTACATTGCAGTCCAACCTATATCTAGAGGATTCTTGCTCTATTGTGCGCAGGTTCTTCTACTGCCCAGCAGGTGGCACTGTCTGCCCATGACAGATCAGCTTCCGGCTCTTCCTGCCTAGTTTTGAGTCTGGTTTAGTACCCTTACCACTTACAGTCTTCTAGGCTTCCCTCCCTCATCGTACCCTGTCCGTTCCTATTTTCCTTCCTCGTGCCAGCCTTCCCGGCTTCATTCCACTCATGGCTTCCCTCCATTGCCATTCCTCATCATCGCACCTCCTCAGTTTCCTACCCTTTTACCCTCCTCGCCATTGAGCCTTCTCCGGCTGCCTCATTCTGGCCTGTGATCAAGAATTCTCTTTGGCATACCTATCATTACCTCTCATGACTCGTATCCCTCCTGTGGTTCTCCTCCAGTACCAGTTATACTCTTCTCAACCTTAGAAAGACAAAGAGAGGGATAGTGAGGCTGAATAGAATGAACGGTGGGTGGGCAGAGGGGGACAGTGAAAAAGCAGGAGTACTGAACCAATATTTCTGCTCAGTATTCACAAAAGAGGAGGGGGAAGTGCCTAATCCAATTAACAGAAGCACTCTTGATAGGGGGTCGATCCCAGTCCTTTCACAGAAGAAAGGGTTCTGCAAGAACTCCTAAAACTGAAGGTGGACAAAGCAATGGGTCCTGATGGAATTCACCCCAGAATTCTAAAGAATTAAGGAAGAAACTAGTGAAACCACTGGCTACTCTTTTAATAAATCATGGGAGGATGGTGTGGTACCCAAGGACTGGAGGAAGGCGGATGTGATTCCCCTTCACAAAGTGGGACCAAGACACAGGCAGGAAACTACAGACCTGTCAGTCTGACCTCTATGGTAGGAAAGTGATGGAGTCACTTCTGAAGGAAAGAATAGTTGAGTACCTAGAGGTCAGTAGAGCACAGGATCCAAGGCAGCATGGGTTCACAGTGGGAAGATCATGTCAGGCAATCTAATAGATTTCTTTGACTGGGTGACCAAAGTAGTAGACCAGGGAGGGGCTGTGGACATGGCCTACCTAGACTTTAGCAAGGGCATTTGACACAGTCCCACACAAAAGATTATTAGTCAAATTAACTGCCTGGGAGTGGGTCCCAGGGTGGTAGCCTGGGTAAAACATTGGCTGGACAACAGGACACAGAAGGTAATTGTAAATGGAGTCCACTCTGAAGAAAGGGCGGTTACCAGTGGGGTACCGCAGGGTTCAGTATTGGGTTCAGTCCTTTTTAATGTCTTCATCAGTGACATTGCAGAGGGACTGGAAGGAAAAGTATGCCTTTTTGCAGATGACACAAAGATCTGCAACAGGGTTGATATACAAGGAGGCGTGGAAAGGATGAAAAGGGACTTGGCAAGGTTGGAGGAATGGTCAGACGTATGGCAGCTACGATTCAATGCAAAAAAGTGCAAAATCATGCACCTGGGAAACAAGAACCCAGGGGAAGAATACACAATGGGTGGGGAGGTAGTAACAACAACAAAACAGGAAAGGGACCTGGGGGTAATCATATCAGATGACCTTAAGGTTAGCAAGCAATGTGAGAAGGCAGTAGGGAGAGGGTATACTGGGATGTATAGGGAGAGGCATCAGCAGCAGAAAACAGGAAGTTGTTATCCCTCTGTACAGACAGTTGGTGAGACCCCATCTGGAATACTGTGTCCAATTCTGAGACC
The DNA here is from genome assembly GCA_016271365.2 of Neoceratodus forsteri. Lineage (NCBI taxonomy): Eukaryota > Metazoa > Chordata > Ceratodontiformes > Ceratodontidae > Neoceratodus > Neoceratodus forsteri. Next base: position 99,152,813 of record CM028130.1, read on the forward strand.
CCATCTCTGCAAGGACATAGACAGGATAGAGGCAGTCCAGAGGAGGGCAACTAAAATGGTGCAGGGTCTGCAAGAGAAGCCGTATGAGGAGAGACTAAAGGAGCTTAATATGTATACCCTTGAGGAAAGAAGGGAGGGGGACATGATAGAAACTTCCAAGTACCTCAAGGAATCAACAAAGTCCAAGAGGGTAGCATCTTTCAGAAAAAGAGACTTGCAAGAACAAGGGGACACAATTTAAAGATAGAAGGAGGGCGGTTCAGGGGCAATGTGAGGAAATATTATTTCACAGAGAGGGTAGTGGATGCATGGAACAGCCTTCCTGAGGAAGTTGTGGGGTCTAAAACTGTGGGAGAATTCAAGAATGCATGGGACAGACATAAGGCAATTCTTGTGGGGGGCAGGAAGATATAGGCTGTTGGTTTACTAGGATCTGCGGCCTATCCTGTAGGTAGGGAAATGGGCAGACTAGATGGGCCTAGCGGTCCTTATCTGCCATCAAAGTCTATGTTTCTATGTTTCTAACCTGCTCATCCTATTCGATTCCCGCATGTATCTGGTTACTGACTCCATCCATCAGCTGTCCAGGATTCCATCCAGTCATGGCTTCTGTGTCTCATCATGCCATGGTTTTCTATTAGCTTGCTTTGCCATTCGCATCATTGGGCCATCTCTGGCCGACTCCATCTGGCCTTCCATCGAACCTGGCCTGTGTGCTACCTCATCTAGCTTGCCGTACTGCCGTTCTCATTTCTGTTTAGGCTGGGTCCTATGCTTCCCCATTGACCACACTCAGCCCTTTGTCCTTTAATACCTCACCTTCATGTACCTGCCTCCTTGGCTTCAATCCCTCTTTGTACCTCATTTGTTTCCTAATTTTATCTTCCTTGTCCTAGCGCCTTTTCTAGTACCAGTCATCATGGCTTCACTCCGTTCTTAGCTTCACTCCTCCTCATACATCATCCAATTTTGCTCACCCCTCATCATACCCTGTCCACTTTTCCTCCTCGATAGCTCACCCTGAGTTGCTTCTGGTTCTGGACTTGCCTTATTGGCCTCAGAGTCTGCCTCCTTTTAAAGGGCCTACTTACTCATACTGCCATTGTGCCAGTTCATTTTCAAGTTTATTCCCGTCTCCTCCTACTTCCTATCTCCTCCTCTTCCACTTCCATCTGGCCATCCTGGATTCACTCCACTCGAAGCCTACAATTGATATGTCTTTTTGGGTGTACCTCTCCTAAGTCCCATGCCAACTTATCAATCCACGGCCATCCTGTCGCACGTATTGAGTCCATAATTTCTGTCATCATTCCATCAGCCATACCTCAAGCTTCATCTATTTGCATAGCTTACTTGAACAGTCCTATCATCGAATCCTATGGACTCCTATTCTTCATCGACTATCACGTCTGAGTCTCATTATTCAAGTCACATAATCTTGCTGCTCCGTCTGGCCATACCTATCATGGATCATATACCGCCTACTCCGACTCGACCCGTGCCGTTCTCATCCCGTACTGGATGGGTTCTGTGCTACCCTATTGACCTCCCTACCTTCCTTTGTCCTTTCCCACCTCTTTTTCCAGTACCTTCCTTCATGGCGTCAATCCCTCATCGTACCTTCTCCATTCTTGTTGCCTTCCTCAGCCTATCACTTATTCTTGTTCTGACCATTGTGGATTCTTTTCACTTTTGGCTTCCCTCCTCATCATACAGTACATCATTTGATTTATCTCCCCTTGATCGCTGTCCTGTGCTTACCTTCTGATTCGCATACCCTCTGGTTCCTGTCACGCCTTCTTGGCCTCTGGGTCTGCCTCCTTCCGGGGACTAGCATGGTTCGAGTCACTCCATGGTGCATGATACCTTTGTTCAGGTTATTTTTTATGTTCCTTCCTGTCTCCTCTTCTACCACTTCTATACTGGCTCTTCAAGATTCAGTCCCTTCATGGTCTAGTGTCAATATTTATTTTTGGGCATACCTACCATACCTCATATGATGCCTATCAACCACGGCCATCCTGCTGTATATGTAGAGTTCATAACTCCAGTCATATCGAGTTCATAAATCCAGTCATCATTCACTCAGCATTACCTCAAAGCTTATCTATTTACATTGCTTACTCTAACATTCCTATCATTTAATTCCATACTACCTTGACTACAACCTCAGGATCTAATTGTTCAGGATCTAATCATTTAAATCGCATAATCAAGCATGCCTCTTCAACCTCAGTGTCTGCTCACTTGCATCGCTCTATCAAGCCAGTCTGCAGTATTATTTTTCTCCTCATTGGCACATCTGGAATATACTAGTGAGCACATCTGGATACCCCTGCTGCTCTGACTCATATATGGATTTACTCCTTCCCATCCTTGCTCCCCAGTGTATCTTTCCTCTACGACTCGAGTATACCCTGCTTGGGTCCAGCAAGGTTTATCTAGTTTCATTGTTCCCTCAAATATTCTATCATTGACTCTGATACTACTCATTGACTATAACAACAGGATCTAATTGTTCAAATTGCATAATCATGCCTCATCGACCTAAATGTCTACTTCCTCACCTCACTCAATCGATCATGCCTATTATCGGATCTTATGCTACCTCATCGACCTCATGACCTCCTGTGTGATCATCACCATCAGTATTCATTGTTGACTCATATTCGTATTCGATCTGCGCACAGGCTCTTGTTCCATATTCAATCTGCACTTTCTTTTAGTGATCTTCCCTATTCTATCATCATCCTCCTTACTCGTATCACTCTAGTTACTGAACCATTTCTTTTTAAGAAATACATCCTCAAATCAAACATCGTCAGCCTGGAGGGAAGGCAACCTAGGCCTTGGATCCCCAGAGGTTTCCTCCTCAAAGGGGGTTTTTCCTCTCCTCCATGCCAGTGGTCATAATATTAGTTAGATTTAGTGCTTTCTTCTCATTAGTTAGTTAGGTTCTGCTGTTGGATGGAGGCGGATGGTGGCACGGCTTTCCCCTCTCTCCTCAGGAAGTTAGCCCTTCTTCTCACAGAATTCATTCATCATCCTCGCCTCTTCAAAGCTTGACATCTTTGGGTATTCATTTTGGGCTTCTTCCTAACCTACCTTTACCTGACTCATTCATTCCCAGCGTCTATAGGGGAGTACCCTCCTCTGGGGTTCCTTGTATGGCACCCCTACAGGGTGGTATATCCCACGGATAGAGAGGCGGAAAGCCACAAAGCAAATCAAGTTACACAAGCATAATCTCATATTATCTCATTCAGTTGCATAAACACATCAAATGGGAGGGCTTTAAGCCCATTGTTCGATGGGTGGAGCAATAAATGTCACTCTCCCTTGAGCTTAAAGGGTCACAAACATCCTGGGCTTGCCAGGATTCTTTTTAGTTGCCCACCATCCACCCTTCCTCCTCCAGTGGCTCATCTCTCTTCTCCGTGGGCTTCTTCCTAACCTACCTTTAGCCAACTCATTCATTCCTGGTACCTATGGGGGGACCCTCCTCTAGGGTTCCTTGTGTCGTACCCCTACAGGGTGGTATATCCCATGGATAGAGAGGCAGAAAGCCACAAAGCAAATCAAGTTACACAAGCATCATCTCATATTATCTCATTCGGTTGCATAAGCACATCAAACTCCATTCTGTTTACAGCATTTAAGTTCCAGCTCTAGTCCTAGGATTTTAACCTTTAGCTCTTTCAATTCAAGACACTGTTTGCAGGTGTATTCCTCCAACCCCCCCTCCCCATACCTCTAGACTAAATTTATCAAACTCCTTACACTTTATGCCCAGTTCCCCACTCCTTAGTGTAACAATATATCTTTCCATATTTGGCAAATTATCTCCGCATGCAATACTTTATCCTACCTCTTTGTTTTGGATTTGCAATTCCTTTATTTTGCCATGCACATCCAAGGATTCTGCTACCTCTTACCACTCTTAACAAGCATAACATGCATGGGGATGTGCATGCCTCTACTTGCATCTCCATGCACAGACACTGTGTGCCGAACTCATGATGCTTGCTCCTGCAGCGGGCTGTAAATCCCACGACCTGGAAATGTTCTCGGGCCGAATTTATCCAGGACTCACTTACGTACTTCTAAAATCACTATTCCTTGTGCTAAACACACAAAGTATACCCCCCTGGTCTCTTCTCATTCATAGGGACCCAGTAAATTTAACAATACTGCACGCTCAGCCGTCTGTAGTTCCTAGATTCAGCAAGCATTAAATGCAGAAGCACAAGACAGACACCTACCCCCATCACTCTGCTTTTGGCAGACACACACAGGGTTGCAGGCATCCAAATTATTGTTTGTCTTGGACTTGTATGTATACCATGGTGATTTGCAACATTTACCTCAGAGATTTCTTTTTCACCCCACTTTCTGTTCTCTCCACTGCCTTACTTTGAGTCTCATGCTCCTATGCATACAGAGGAATTTTTGCTTAATAGCTTGTGGTACCACTGTTTTTGTGATCAAAGATTTCAAGGGGTATTCATGTAAAGCTTTGTCAGGATCTACATTTTTGAGTAGATCCTCAGTACAATGGGTGGGTAGTATCACTACTGCTCTTGTTTTCATTTTGATAGCTTCTAAGTTGGGTACTTCTTTACTATCCTGATGGGGTCTCTTTGGAAATTCAATCTTTATTTTTGCCTTATGGAAGCCAGTTTGATATAAGGGCCCTATTCAGCCCTTTATAGAGGTTCCTGTTTTATACTGCAATGCTTCTTGAGTGAGGTCAGAAGGCAGCAGCTGTTGGCAAGCGACGGCACATCTCCAAAGCATAAGATTAAAGGGATTACATTTTAAAATGTCTAACCATCCTGCCCCTTCTCCCTCTGTGTCACCCAGGGCATGAAGGAAGCTTGCAGTCCTCTGACAGTGAAACAATTGGTGTTAGTCCTCCTGAACTCTGTCACAATGGGCCCTGTGCACTAACGGGTGGGTTATATGCACCTGAGGCATGTACCCCACCCATGAACCTACGTGGCCCTGGACAGGTGCAGAGTGCATGGTATGCATGTCCAAAAGCACCAGCAGGGAGCCTGTCTGAGGCCATGCCTCCTCAGTGTGCAGGATCGTGTGGGCATTTGGGGTGGAGCCACAGACCTGGGAGGTCATCCAATTGGGTGCTGTACCGGGTCCTTCAGTGGATCCCTTGTCCGCATGCAGTTAGAGCACAGTCCAGAGGAATGCCACATACTGTGGCAACATCAGACTGCCCACTGGACACTCACCTGAGCTGCAGCCCCAGCCTTGCCCTGTAGCCTAGTGGGCTGGGGAGGTGCAGATGTTCACTGTTCAGTGCCGCCGCACCCGGTGGCCAGAGAACATGTGGGCACATACTGGGTCATGCCTGGTCTTGGCTGGTGTACCTGCCACCCCCAAGCTTGGTACTACGTGGCTTAGTGAACACTGCATAGTGCAGGCACACCCCTCGACATACCCCCTGAGCAGTGCTCCTGGAGTGGCCTGGAGTGGGCGCATATGTGACTTGTGCACCTTGGTGAATGCAGCTGGGGGTCTGTGGGACCCCTGTTTCATGGCATTCACACTTAAGGTTCCCTATGCACCTCAGATATGTGATGTGTAGGCAACTTTGCTGTAAGTGCATAGGGCCCCATATGAGGGAATGGCCTAAACTTTGGGTCCACTTTTAGATCTCCAGGAATGGGACCACAGTTCTGAACATGAATCTCCCTATGGGCCGTATTGCAGTAACAGCTTGGTCTTTACTGCCGCTGATGTCCTAGCCACTTTCTAAAGAGCTCAGGGTCAGTGGGGGGAGTCCTTTTTTGGTGGATTCTCTTCCCGAGGTAGCCACAATCAAGGCTATATCTGCAGACCTTACATGGATGGATCTATGTTTATAAAATGGAGAAGAGTGGACCAGGGTTGTGCCTTATTCTCCAAAACTACTTCACAAACATTGGAAGTTGTATGGCTTAATTCTATATAAAGAGGACCAATGTGATTTAGATGGCTGGGCTTCCTATCTGAGGGGATGATGGGGGAGGACACAGGAGACAGTTTTTATTAATATTGTTCAACCCCTTAAAGTTCTGTCTACACTTTGTATTGGGGTTGGGCCACTGCTTCCTAAGGCTCAGAATGTGAATAGCTTTGTGAATACTGATTTTTATTGCAGTTCTCTGGTGTAAATGAGTTGCAAAAAGTGTGGCTCCTTATCACCTGGCTATAATACTCGATGTTGAACAGCTTTCCTGATAGGGTATAGATGAACCCCAGAAGGTAAGAAGTACTACTTGTTATGTTAATGGTGCAGTATTGTTAGAACATGCAAATTATAAGTTGAACATCAATAAAATAGTAGTGATGCCCTTAACCCCCAGTGTTTATAAATCTGATATTGTTGAAATGGGCCTCACATGGTCCGTTCCTCATAAGTATTTGAGGATAGTACTAGCCCAAGGGGCCACTACAATGAAGAAGGCTAATCTTGATGACTTGGTCTCTCTTATTCAACAAGATTTAAGCAGGTGGAGTTTCCTTCCATTATTTATATGGGGGAGAATTAATATGGTAAAAATCAATGTGCTACCTCAACTGTTCTATCCCTTTAATTCTTTAAGTCTTTTTCTTCCCTTGGGCTGGTTTCTGAAAATTCATCAGGTGATATCTTCCTTTATCTGACAGGGGAAGCCCCAAGAAGAGCCTATCATTGTGTCTCAGTGGCGAAAAGCTCGGTGGTCTTAAGCTATCCAACTTCTTCCTCTACTGTTTTGCCAGCCATATTACTAAATACACAAGATGGCCCACCACAATAACACAAACTGCTGAACCCTCTTGCATGCCAGTATGGTTGCAGTTGGAGAGGGCCATGATAAAGGATGAGGAACTATCCCTTGATAGTCTCTTTTACATTTCTCCCAATCTTTTACCAAGGTGGCTTCAAGGTTCAACAATACATTGATCTTTATGAGTGCATGCCCAATTATGTAGACAAATGTGGTTCAACCCATGTACAGATGTTTCTCAACCAGTGTGTGCCAATCCCAACCTCAAAATTGGTGGAGTAATGATTTCACCTGCTTGGATTCCCCAACTGGTGACAAGAAAAGTACTTGATTTAATGGTAAATGCACAACTTCCATCCAATCAAGATATTCTAACTATGTTAGGTTTGCTGGTTCAATTCATATTCAAGATCTAACAGTTATGCCATCTTCTGATTCAGAGGTTTGGCACCTTACTATGGTGTAACAATAAGGAAGAATTTTGGAAAATGCTGACAGACTTGGGAAACTGTCTGCATTCTGTCTCTTGGCCCTACTCCTTTCTCTTCACCAAACTATTCCCTGGGATTTCTGGGCATCTCCATTATTGGGAAATGTATTTTCTGAACCATACCTTCAACTGGGATCAGATCTGTAGAGATCTATATTTATGTATTTTCAATGATAGACTCCAAATCACTCAGTTTTGTATCCTACATAACATTTATTTCACGCCAATTAAATTATCTAAGATGGGGAAACTGGAGTCACACTTATGTATGAGATGTGGGCAAATGGTTGAAACTCTGTTACACATCTTTTAGGAGTGCTCCAGGGTTGACCCTTTGTGAAATAATATTAAAAGTAGAGCAGATTCCCTTCTTGGTCCACATGTCCTTTTTACACCAGAAATTTGTATAATAGGGGATAACTCAGATGTTCCTGTCAGAAAATGGAGGGATTGATGGCCATGATCTTCCTCTCAGTGAAAAGAGTGGCCCTTCATCACTGGAAGGACCAAATAGATATCTCTTATAATGAAGGGGTACATGAACTTCTGAATAATCTCCACTTGGAAAAAATGATCGCTAGCTCCTGGTATAACATCAAGGGGTATAAAAAGACATGGGGTCAATTGCACACCTTATATTCCCTCTGACTTCTCCTTCAAGCAGTGTTGAAGATAATATCTCAACACAGTTACATTACTTTGTGTTATTATGTGTTTTCTTTTTCTCTTTTTTTCCATACTAGAGGTCCCCTTTCCTGTTTGGTAATATGCTGTATCTCAGTCATTGCTATTATTTAATATTGAGTTTTATTAGGCTAACTTCTTTACAGATTACATATTTTGGAAACTCATGTTTGGATCTCTGCTGGGGAGGGGAGGGTGTGATTATGGGACTGTGTGGTGGCATGTTAGTAACCCCCTATAAATGGGGGTTCGTAAAAGCCCCTAGGAGCTGCCAAGTGTTTCCCTGGTGGTTGGCGTTCGGCGTTTAAGCCATTTTAAATGGCAATGTTGTGAGTGCTTTTAGAGCCTCTGTGTACTGTCCCTTTAAGGGCTGCCTGCTTGTTGTGATAATTAGTTCGAATGGGGGGTTTGAGTGTTTCTATGCTTGAGTCCCACCTGGGATGCTGGAGATAGCTCCAATCTGCCATCGCTAAGTATGCAGAGGGAGGTCTGCTGAAGGATGTAACCATTTGCTGGAAATAACTTAGAGTAATAATGATAATGTAGTTGTTCTAACCTGCCTTCTTTGCAGCAAAGACTGTTCTGATTATCTCCTCCATTTTGGTCCTGAGCTGCTGAATTGGACCAATCAGTACATCGGAACTCTAGATAGAGCCGGCTGACCAATGGGGACTTAGCTAGTAATCCTGGGAAGTAAAGTCTGACCAAGGGCGCCTTTTTGCGCCAATCGGGACAAGTATCATAGCCTGGTGTCTGCAGCCCACCTATGGGAGCAGGTGGCGTGCGAGTGAGAAGGTTGCCCCCATTGCCTGAGCAGCAGAGACATTGGGATTGTGGAGCTGAAGGGAGCTCTGAGCTTCTGCGCTGTTGAGTGTTCATGCGGGAAGTGCGTGAGAGGCCTAGGCGGCTGTTTTCTATAGCTAGAAAGCTTTGGACTAAATCCACCAGCGTGCGGTCAGAGGAGGCTGTGATTAAACACCTACCTACCAGGCTTCACCTGAAGAGGACTGGAGAATATGCTGAATCGCGCTCAGTCTGTCAGGACGTTTGAAGTTGCTGCTAACGCCCGCAATTGCTGTGAGTTCGTCCGGGTCCTGGAAGCAGCTGCCTGGTATGGTACCCCTCTGTTGTTTTCCATACAAATGTGTGAGGAAGCCTATGAAGCTCAGGCTCAGCCCTGCAAGTGGTGAAGGAGTGGTTATCTGCTGGAGTTGTGAGTACTGGATCAGGGTAGCTCCCTGTTAATCTTTCAAACAAGTGGCCAAGAAAAAATCATTTTGTTATACTGCTGACTGCACTAATTCAGCTTTCTGCTCATTCGGATCTGCTCAGGAAAGTAAATGCTCATTTGTGTTAGGGCCCCAACCAGCTGCAATGAGGGACTAGCCATTAGGGCTTGGGTACCAATGGACAGTAATTAATAGGCTTAGGCCTGTGCACAGAGCCCTAGGTAGTTAAATATATTTTATAATGATAAGCCAATCACCCTGATTTCCCCCGGTCCTTGTTATCTCCCCTCAAATAAATCAGATTATTTGTTTTGCAACTGTACCCTGGCTGGTTTGTGTCTTACTGAGGATATACTGTACAGTGAATATTTGATAACTGTGTCTTACTTTCCAGGGGGTCTCCGGAGTGAGCTGAGAGGTTCGAGCCGGGGGGTAAGTGTTCAGGGGGAGAACATTGTAATTAATCCATGTGAGCCACTAGTGGGAAGAAAGGGGGGTTGCAGTAACCCAGAGGGCTGTGACTGAGTCAATCTTGACTGTCTTAACCCTGACCTCTGGGTGGAGGCACCCGTCAGCAGATCTGGGCCCCTTACCCTGTTGCAGCTGAGGCAGGCAGGGGTGGTAGCCCTTAGGATAATGCCCCCTGGGGATTACAAATTGGAGGCACCACTGGGATTATTGTCCCCTAGTGGCCAAGTGAGTGAAGTGCATAAAAAATGGAAAAACAGGAAGGGGATATTCTGGCAAAAATTAAGGTGGATCCTATTAAGACAATGGTACACAAACTGGTGGGGTGGGGTGAAGCCGAAGAGCTGGACTCCCAGAGAATTGTGTTACTGTTAGATGTGCCCCTGGGAACCCCAACAGCTGATATTATTTCTACAGCAGAGCATGTTAAATGTTTGGGCAAAGTGGAGGTAAAGGGGCGTATGGCTGACATGCTCAACCAGACGCTGTAGGTGCTACTTTTGTGCAGTGTGGCCATCGACCCCGAGAGGGTACCTCCAGTGATTTACCCGGAGGGTGCCCCACAGGGGTGGAGGCTTGTTCATATTTGGAGTGGGTCAGTCACTCCTGGGGGTTCCCCCCAGACTAACAGTTTTAAAGATAAACTACTTAAATTGCTGGCTGTGGAGGGGAGGACTACCCAGGAATTGCTGCAAGCAGTGGATCTGTCTAGTGACACTACCCCCCATGTTTCCCCAGGTACTTCCCCCTGTCCCCCCAAGAGTTCTATTTTGGCTCCACTGCCCTTAGTGGTCCCTCCTATACAGCTCGATTCTTACCGTAAGCTGAAACTTTTTTCTGGCACAGTGCCAGTGCCTATAGGGGAAGATGACTTAGAAGCGTGGATGGACTACGCCACCCCTTTAGTTCAGGAGTGGCAATGCTCTTAGGGAGAGAAAAGGAAATGATTGATGGAGAGTCTGCGGGGCCCCGCTTTAGAAGCCATTAGGTTCTTGCGGGCTACCAACCCGGAGGCCACCACAGCAGAGTACCTTCCTGCTTTGGAGGGGGTGTTTGGGAGTACAGCGACTGGGGAAGACTTATTATGGAAATTCAGGTCTGCCAAGCAGTGGAGAAATGAGAAGCTGTCCGCCTTTGTTACTAGGGTGGAGCGGGCTTTGCAGAAGGCCTATAGAAAAGGGGGGATCACAGCCACGGCCCTGAACCAGGTCAGGTTGGAACATGTTTTGAAGTCTGCTAGATTTTCTAGTGTAATATTGTTAGAGCTTAAGTTGCATGATCGACGGGCTGCCCTGCCTGAATACTGTCAATTGATGAGGGAAATTAGAGAAGTGGAGACTGATGAGGAGGGGTGGGAGCCCTATGTGGGGGCTGTGAACCCGAGCCGGACCCCTGAGTCTAGTGCCCCCAAAGACACCAATTTTTCCAGAAAGCCTGATGAGTCCCCAGATTTTCCAGGTGATGTGGGGGTGTGATCTATTTCCTCTGATCCCCAAGTAGAAAGTGAGTTGAGGGCTGAGGTCAAAAATTTACGAGATCTGGTGAGGGACTTGAAGCGATCCACCATTTACCCTGTAGGGTCTGAGGAGCCTGAGTTATCCAAAAACCAATGCTCTGGCCCAGGGGAACTCTCTCATCCCCCGCAGGCCCACAGCAGACAAGGGGCCCCCCTCCCAATAGAGATCCCCAGGACCCCCGATTCTGTTACCATTGTGGGGAGGATGGACATTTTCAGCCTGAGTGTCAGATGCTGGAGAATTTAAGGAAAGTCAACAGCAGACTGATCACTTGGCATCGCAGGGTCCACGTCCGATCCCCCAGGAAAAGCTTTGTGACCCAGGCCAATGCCCAAGCAACTGTCAATGCTTCCGCCCACCGAATGGTCTGATGTGGTCGGGCCCTTGATGGAGGCCCCAGTGCGAGTAAATGGGATTCCCACCTGAGCTGTATTAGACAGTGGCTCTCAGGTAACCATCATGTTTCAGGACTGGTATCAGACACACCTACCTGGGGTGCCCCTACAACCCTTGGATGGTCTACATGTGTGGGGGATTGAGTGACAAGGCTTATCCGTACTTGGGGTATAGCCAGATCTGGTTGTCATTCCCTTCTTCTGTGGCTGGAGTGGACGAACAGGTGGAAACCTTAGCTTTAGTTTGCCCCCCCCCCACTGGACTGTATGATGGGGTACCCCTGTCGATTGGGACAAATGCTGATATATTTGGATGAAATATTTTGATGCTGATATAAAATGCTGATATATTTGGATGATATATTTGGACGAAAAGCAAGCATTCAGAACCGGGCGAGCCCTAAGAATACCCGCTGTGATCCAAAAAGCCGTTGAAACTCAGAAGAAGGTTAGCCAGGAGGAACCCGAAGGCCCTGTGGGTGTAGTGTGGAGAAAGGATCCGGCACCAGTGACACTTGCCCCGAATGCTCAATGTGTTCTGCACGGGGAAGTCCGACTGAAAACTGATGTTAAGAATAAGTTGTTGATGTTGGATGCGCCTGGGGGAGGGAAGATTACCTGAGGGATTGTTGGTCAAACCCAGTATCTTGCCGGCTAGAGCTCATGCTTACGTTAAGAGGGTGATGGTTCAAGTGCATAATGTGTCCGACAAAGAGATTCGAATAAGAAGAGGGTGCACCTTGGCAAGTGCACATTGTGCAGATACTGCAGTGCTGCCCAATAGCGAGGGTTCCAAGAAAGATGACAGAGTTACTCCTGACTTGTTTGATTTCGGTGACTCCCCATTGCCTGCTGAATGGAAAATGAGGATCAGTGAGAAGCTTGCCAAAAGAAACCAGGTTTTTTCCCTGAAAGAATGGGATGTGGGATGTGTGCAAGGGGCTGAGCACCACATCCGCCTGCATGATGAAAGGCCTTTCCGAGAGAGATCCCGGCGCCTGGCCCCGGCTGACATAGACGATGTGAGGCGGCATCTGCAAGAGATGCTTGCTGCTGGTGTGATACAAGAGTCCAGGAACCCCTATGCCTCCCCCATTGTAGTAGTGAGAAAAAAGAATGGGGTGGTTCGGATGTGTGTAGACTACCGCACCTTGAATCGGCGGACCATCCCAGACCAGTATACCATGCCACTCATACAGGATGCATTGGATTGTTTAAATGGCAGTAAGTGGTTCTCTGTGTTGGACCTCCGCAGAGGGGACTACCAGATCCCGATGGCCCCGGAGGACCGAGAGAAGACCACATTTATTTGCCCCCTAGGTTTCTATGAGTTTATTCGGATGCCTCAAGAGATTTCAGGTGCCCCAGCCACCTTTCAGCACCTGATGGAACGTGCTGTGGGAGACATGAATTTGCTTGAGTGTTTAGTTTACTTGGATGATGTCATAGTGTTTGGCCGCTCGTTGGAAGAACATGAGCAACGATTGTTCAAGGTCCTGGGTCGGCTGGAGGATTTTGGCCTCAAGCTGTCTATAGACAAGTGTCAATTCTTCCAAACTTCTGTGAAATATGTGGGCCACATAGCATCCACTGAAGGCATAGAGACTGACCCTAGAAAAGTGGAGGCCTTGACCACTTGGCCTCAGCCCCTGAATTTGAAAGAGCTGCAATGGTTCCTGGGGTTTTGTGGATATTATAGGCGGTTTGTCAAAGATTTTTCTGGAGTGATTCACCCCCTCCTCAACCTCACTCAGGGGTACCCTCCCACACACAAAAAGTATAAGAAAGTTGTGCGCTCTGAGACAGAGAAGAAGTATTTTCGGCCGAATGATGTGTTTGGGGACCGTTGGACTGCTGAGTGTGAGGAAGCTTTCTATGACATCATATATCAACTTACCCATGCCCCAGCGCTGGCCTATGCTGACCCGGGCAAGTCATATGTTCTCCATACTGATGCCAGTCTACAAGGATTGGGGGCTGTGTTATATCAGGAGCATTTGAATGGTCTGAGGCCTGTAGCTTTTGCCAGCAGAAGTCTGACTTCTTCAGAAAAAAATTATCCAGTGCACAAACTAGAGTTCCTGGCTCTGAAGTGGGCCATTATTGATCAGTTTCATGACTATTGTATGGTGCCAAGATATTGGTAAAGACTGATAACAATCCTCTGACCTATGTACAGACCTTTGCCAAGTTGGATGCCACTGGCCATAGGTGGCTGTCTGCCTTGGCCACCTACGACTATGCTGTTGAGTACAGAGCAGGCCTAAACCATATAGATGTGGATGCTCTCTCTCGGAGACCTATGCCACAAACTGATTGGGTCAGGTTGTCAGAGCCTGACATAAGAGCCCTCTGCCAGAAATTTGACAAGGAGGAACAGGTGTCTCCTGATGCTGTGGACTGTATGGTGGATTGCTTGGGGCCATCCGAAAACTGCATACCTGCTGCCTACTGTCATTTTTCTGCATTAGACACTAGTTCACTGCCCCAGTTTAACAATGATAGTCTCCAACGGGCTCAGTCCCGAGACTCTATGATAAAAACGGTTGTGGAGGCTTTGCAGGCCGGGAGGGACGTGTCCAAGTTGCGTTCCACTGACTTGAGAACTGCCTTGTTATACAAAGAAGGGCTCAAATTAAAGCTGATTAACCAACTACTATACAGAGAGACTGTGGATAAGGAGGGCTGGGTAGACAAACAACAACTGGTGCTGCCCTCAGCTTTTAGAGAACTGGTCCTGAGGTCCTTGCATAATCACATGGGGCATCTTGGCATAGACCGGAACTCTCGATCTGGCACGGACCCGATTCTACTGGCCAAAAATGAGTATGGATGTAGAGCATTATGTCAAGACCTGTGACAGTTGTTTGCAAAGAAAAGCCCTACCTCAGAGAACTGCCCCCATGGTCAATATCACCACTAGTGCCCCTATGGAACTGGTCTGCATTGATTTCCTGAGTTTATGTAACCCCCCTACAAATGGGGGTTCCCAAAAAGACTTCCAGGAGCTCGCTTGAATGCTCCAAGCCTGAATGGTGTTTGGCGTTTAAGCCATTTATCAGTGAGTGTTTTTAGAGCCTCTGGTACTGTCTCTTTAAGAGCTGTCTGCTTGCAGACATAATTAGTTTGTATGGGGGGGACTGTGTGCTTCTCTGCTTGAGTACCACTCGAACTGCTGCCAATTCACTCCATTTTGCAGTCACTAGGAGTGCAAAGGAACCTATCTGAAAGATGTAACTGTTTGCCAGAAATCATTTAGAGTAATAATGAAAATACAGTTTGTCTAACCTGCTTTTCTTTGCAGTCAGAACTGTGTTTGCCTAGTTCCCCATTCTAGTTTTGAACTGCTGAACTGGACCAATCAATGTGGGGTAAGCTAGCTCTAAAATGGTGCCTTGGACGAATCAGAACTTGACTCATAATCTGAGCCAGCCACAAGAGGATTGTATGGGCAGTGACTCTGGGAGATGTAGTTTAGACTTCGGCGCCTTTTTGGACCAACAGCAGCAGTCTATTGTGAGTGACAGCCAATCCAGTCAAGAACTGGGAGGAACTCAAAGGAAGTGCCCAGTTTTGTCTGTTGGAGTTTCAGTTTAGCTCTGGCAGTGAAGGGGAAAGGAACCCTGTGCTCCTTCAGTGCACAGTTTTAGTCGGGAAACATGTGTAAGGTCCGGAGTTCCGGTCTGCAGCTTGTGTAACTGCTTGTTAGGACTGAATCTGTCCTGTGAAGAGAATCAAAGGATATCTGAAGAGTAGAAACCAGGCTCACCCTGTAGAAGACTGGAGAAATTGCTGAATTGCACTCGGTCTGTCAGGAACTGAAT
Source organism: Neoceratodus forsteri (assembly GCA_016271365.2). NCBI lineage: Eukaryota > Metazoa > Chordata > Ceratodontiformes > Ceratodontidae > Neoceratodus > Neoceratodus forsteri. Next base: position 99,168,190 of record CM028130.1, read on the forward strand.
CTGCTGTGTGTTCTCCCGGTATTGTGCAGTAATTGCAATCGGATAGAGAAGCAGCCTGCCTGGTATAGTACTTTCTTTGCCATATAAATGTGTGAGGAGTCTCGTGGAGCTCAAGAGTAGCCCTGCTGACACTGAAGGACCCTATCTTGTTTGGAGGTCATGAGTACTAATTCAGGGTCGCTCCCTGTTGAATTGCCACATTGAATCCAAATGGAATAACTGTACTGCTGACTGTTTAACTAATTTTTATTTTCTCTGGTGAAAGGCCCTACCAGCTGCCACGGTTTGACTAGCCACTAGGGTTTGGGTACCCAGGGACAGTAACTGGTAGGGATAGGCCGTGCACAGAGCCATAGGTAGATGAGTAAAGTATAAGCTAATTAACCTGATTTCCCTGTCCTTGTTATATTCCCCTAAATAAATCAGAGCTGCTTTGTTTCAGCAAAGTTATACTGCCTGAGGTATTTGTCTATGTTAAAGTATTGTACTGTGATTGTTGCACTGTATCTTATTTTACAGGAGGTCCCAGTGCCTGAACCAGCCCTGGGGGTAAGTGTATACTGTGAAGGTAATTCTGATATATTGTGGGCCACTAGTGGGAAGAAAGGGGGGTTGCAGTGTCCCAGAGGGCTGTGACCAAGTAAGTTTAACTATTGCAAACCCTGACCTCTGGGTGGAGGCACCCGCCATTGGATCCAGGCCCCCTCAACCTGTTAGTGGCAAATCAGGCAGGGGTAGTAGCCCCTGGGATAGCGCCATCTAGGGGTTACATTTAGAACCAGATCTGAAAAATATCAGTAACATATTGGTAGTCACTGATCATTTTACCCAGTATGCACAGGCCTTTCCTACTAAGGATCAGAAAGCAACCACGGTGGCTAAAGTACTTGTGGAGAATGTCTTTGTCCACTATGGGGCCCCCCCAGAGGATCCACTCCAACCAGGGGAGGGACTTTGAGAGCCGGCTAATCAAAGAGATGTTATCTCTGTGGGGAGTACGAAAATCAAGAACCACCCCATACCATCCCCGGGGGAGATCCCCAACCTGAAAGATTTAACCGCACCTTGCTTGATATGTTGGGCACACTGCAACCTGAAGGACAAGCCTAGATGGAGCCAGCAGATTAGCACCCTGGTTCATGCTTATAACTGCACCAAAAGTGATGCCACTGGATTTTCTCTGTACAGGCTGATGTTTGGGAGAGAGGCTAGATTGCCAGTGGATGTGTGTTTCGGGGTTTCCCCTGATGGGGTGCAAACAGAAAATCATCTGCAGTATGTACAGAAGTTGAAGGCCCAATTGCACCATGCCTACCAACTGGCCCAGACCATGGCTGCTAAACGAAATCTGGCCAACAAGGAGAGGTATGATAAGAAAGTGAAAACAATAGAACTGACAGAGGGGGATAGAGTGCTATTGAGGAATCTGGGACTGCATGGCAAACATAAGATTGCTGACAGATGGCATCACCTCCCTCATATTGTTGTGGGAAAACTGGCAGATTTACCTGTCTATAAAGTGCGGCCTGAAAACAATTCAAAAGATGTGAAAACTATACACAGAAATCATCTACTGCCAATCGGACAAATCTTGATTGAAGCTGCACCTCCCAATGCCCCCCCCCCCAGGCCTATGACTAGATCTTCTGCCAAGAAAAAACCCAGACCATTTGATTCTTCAGAAAGCCAAATAAGAAGGCCTTGTCCAAACCCTTCTGATGAAGATGATCGCCACTCTGTGTCTGAAGACAATGAAAATAATATTGAATACTATCCCTCTTATGAACTGAACCAGCTGTTTCGGGGCAATCCCCTCATTAACTCTGGAGATGAGGTTGGGTTTTCTGGACTGTCTGAGCCCCCAGCTTTGTCTCCGGAACCCTTTCTTCCAGAGGATGAATTGGGTCGCAGCAAAGCCCAGGGGGTGGGGTCCTTGAGCATGGCTGAACTGTCTGGCCTGGCTGAACTATCTGACTTTTCAGAAGAAAGTGATGTGGGGGAACAAGCCAGTGATATGCCCGGAACCTGAAGAATATTTTAAATGCCCTGATGGTTCCTTACTAGTGCCTGAACAGTCCTCAGCTGAATCAAGTAGTGTGGGTCCTGATATGGAGGGTCATGTCCCTGAAAGTACTATGAGCACTGGGACCCCTTCCCCTGTGGAGGTTTCCCCCACTAATCTCAATGAGGCTGAAATGGAATCGGGGCCTGTAGCAGGGTTTTCCGAGACCCCTAGACGATGCAGCCGAGAAGTACAGCCTGTAGTAAAGTTGAGTTATGAGTCTCTGGGTCAGCCTGTGGACCTGCCTTTAAATGTGATCCATAAAGGGGTGTATGTGTCCCCAAGCTCCTTGCCTAAGTTAGCCTTGGGGGATAACTCCAGCCTGTTAGTACTGCCCTTCTAGTGTGGTATCCCTACCCCAGTTAGCCCGCCAGTAGCTGATAGGGAAGGGTCCCCTCTTTTCAGGTGTCATGGGCAGAAAGTAATGACCTGATTCCAAAAGAAAAGGTTATGTGTGTGTGTAACGTTGCATAAACCGTAGTAAACTGTGAACATAGTATCCATGCATGTAATCTAAAGTGTGATATAATGTAAATTGAACTGTTTGCCTTAAAGTGATTTAAGGATAACTACTTGACGCAGACGCCAAGTTCTTTCTAGGTCAGAAAGGGTGTAACCCCCCTATAAATGGGGGTTCCTAAAAAGCACCCTAGGAGCAGCCTAAGTGTTCCCCCTGGTGGTTAGCGTCCGGCATTTAAGCTGTTTTAAATGGCAATGTTGTGAGTGCTTTTAGAGCCTCTGTGTACTGTCCCTTTAAGGGCTGCCTGCTTGTTGTGATAATTAGTTCGAATGGGGGGTTTGAGTGTTTCTATGCTCGAGTCCCACCTGGGATGCTTGAAATAGCTCCATTCTGCTATCGCTAAGTATGCAGAGGGAGGTCTGCTGAAGGATGTAACCATTTGCTGGAAATAACAGAGTAATAATGATAATGTAGTTGTTCTAACCTGCCTTCTTTGCAGCAAAGACTGTTCCGATTATCTCCTCCATTTTGGTCCCAAGCTGCTGAATTGGACCAATCAGTACATCAGAACTCTAGATAGAGCCGGCTGACCAATGAGGACTTAGCTAGTAATCCTGGGAAGTAAAGTCTGACCAAGGGCGCCTTTTTGCGCCAATCAGGACGGGTCTCATAGCCTGGTGTCTGCAGCCCACCTATGGGAGCGGGTGGCGTCCGAGTGAGAAGGTTTCCCCCATTGCCTGAGCTGAAGGGAGCTCTGAGCTTCTGCGCTGTTGAGTGTTCGTGCAGGAAGCGCGTGAGAGGCCTAGGCGGACATTTTCTATAGCTAGAAAGCTTCGGACTAAATCCGCCGGCATGCGGTCAGAGGAGGCTGTGATTAAACACAGCTACCTACCAGGCTTCACCTGAAGAGGACTGGAGAATTTGCTGAATCACGCTCAGTCTGTCAGGACGTATGAAGTTGCTGCTAATGCCCGCAATTGCTGTGAGTTCGTTCGAGTCCTGGAAGCAGCTGCCTGGTATGATACCCCTCTGTTGTTTTACATACAAATGTGTGAGGAGGCCTTTGAAGCTCAGGCTCAGCCCTGCAAGTGGTGAAGGAGTGGTTATCTGCTGGAGTTGTGAGTACTGGATCAGGGTAGCTCCCTGTTAATCATTCAAACAAGTGGTCAAGAAAAAATCATTTTGTTATACTGCTGACTGCACTAATTGAGCTTTCTGCTCATTCTGATCTAGTCAGGAAAGTAAATGCTCATTTATGTCAGGGCCCCAACTGGCTGCAATGAAGGACTAGCCATTAGGGCTTGGGTACCCATGGACAGTAATTAATAGGTTTAGGCCTGTGCACAGAGCCCTAGGTAGTTAAATATATTTTATAGTGATAAGTCAATCACCCTGATTTCCCCCGGTCCTTGTTATCTCCCCTCAAATAAATCAGATTGTTTGTTTTGCAACTGTACCCTGGCTGGTTTGTGTCTTACTGAGGATATACTGTACAGAGAATATTTGATAACTGTGCCTTACTTTCCAGGGGGTCTCCGGAGTGAGCTGAGAGGTTCGAGCCGGGGGGGTAAGTGTTCAGGGGGAGAGCATTATAATTAATCCGTGTAAGCCACTAGTGGGAAGAAAGGGGGGTTGCAGTAACCCAGAGGGCTGTTACCGAGTCAGTCTTGACTGTCTTAACCCCGACCTCTGGGTGGAGGCACCCGTCAATGGATCTGGGCCTCTTACCCTGTCGCAGCTGAGGCAGGCGGGGTGGTAGCCCTTAGGATAGCCCCTCTGGGGGTTACATGTTGATTAGTAGTTGTTGGCTTTATAGATTCAACTCTTACTAGTATTGTCACAATGTGCTGACCTGTATATTTACCTTCTTTATTGTATCGCAAAATGTGATTAAAGTTTACTGAATTTCAAAAAAAAAAGAAAGAAATAACCTTGCTACGGATTTCACAGTGACGGATTTGAATGTAAGATGGGCTAACCAATATATAATCTGTTTGGGAGTACAGTACAAGCCATTTAAACAAGATGCACTTAGACAGGACAACTACTTAAGCTGGACATCTCTTGAGGTACCGATTTATGGCACTGGTTAACATAGGGCACTGGTAATGTTTAAACGGGACTGTCAAAACTGTGTGATCTGCTTTAATGAGATGCTTTTCTTCCAGTTGGCACCCCTTTTCACAAGTATTCTGACCTTTGCACAAATATTCATTAATTGTAATCAGGCAATAAGCACATAAAAGTGTGCTGACCCTTACTTGAGTTTCACCTCAGGCCCATTTCACTGTGTACTGCTAGTGTGGCTGCCTTGTCATGTCTCCCAGGAACCAGTTCACATTAGCTGAGTGTGTATGAGTGCTTCAAGCACTAACTAACTCCAACAGATCACTGTCTTCTGTTGCCACTGAATTCAAAATTTCAGAAAGCCAGGCTAGGCACATCAGTAAGAACTGTGCAGCCATCCTGAGTGAGTGGCGGACAAACTTTAACCTGAGCCACAAAAGGAAAAGAGGGAAAAACAGTGAGGTAGACGATGTTCTCCTGTTGTGGTTCTCCAAGGCTTTGCAAAAGGGTGCTCGCATATCTGGGCCCATGCTTAAAGCCAAAGCATCTGATCTGGCCAAAGAGATGGGGCACAAACATTTGATGCTACTGATGGATGGTTATCCCAGTGGAAGCAGCGGCATCAAATTGTCCTCAAGCAGGAACATGGTGAAACACAAGATACGGATGCCAGAGCTGCTCACACCTGGACAACAGAAGTGCTGCCTGGTCATCTTGGAGGTTATCAACCATCTAATGTTTGGAATGCTTATGAAACTGGACTGTTTTACCATGGCTATCCAGATCATGGCCATACATTAAAGCACGATGACTTGATTGGGGGAAAAAGCCAAAGACCGCATTTCAGTATTATGCTGTCAGAGTGGCACAGAGAAACGTAAACTAGTAGTCATTGGCAAAAGTAAACACCCATGATATCTAGCCCTGGATCTAAAACATTTGCCTGTCACCTACACTGATTCAGTCAATGCCTGGATCACTGGTTTGATTTTTCAGTAGTGGCTTATGGCTTGAGATACAGAACTTCACAGACACAGGAGGAAAATCATCCTGTTTGTTGACAACTGTTCTGCAACCCCCACACGACCTTGCCAAATGTCTACAATCAATAAAGATAGTCTTTTTTCCCCCCCAACACCACCAGCATCATCCAGCCCATGGATATAGGCATAATTAAAAACTTAAACAGACACTGCAGATCCTTCGTTATGGCAAAAATCATTCAGTCCATTGACAAGGGTGAGACAGCACATGGAGCAGAGATAGCCAGAAAGGTTAATCTGTTTGATGCCATTTACATGCTGCATTGAACTTGGCAGGTTGAGAAGGTACATACAATTGAAAATTGTTTTTGAAAAACTGGCTTTGACACAAACGCAACTGATGACACAAATGCCACTGATAGCAGAGAACAAATGTATGCATTCACTGGTTTGGAGGATGCAAGCATCCCTGCCTTTATGGATGCAGTTGCATTCAATAATTTTGTTGAAATGGATAACAACAAGCCAACAGTTGGAGAACTGTCCGATGCAGAGGTTGTGAGTGCCTTTTCAAAAGTGGCTGAATCTGATGACACAGCACAGGGGGGCACCACTGAAGATGAAAATCCAGTTTCTACCGCAGATGTGCTTTCAGGACTAAGAACAGCTCTAATATGGTGCCAGCAGCATGGTCAAAATGCAATCCGGGATTCCTTGTTCTATACTGAGCTGAGCATAGAAGATCAAACATTCAGAGAAAAAAAAAACGAGAATAACCAACTTCTTTGGCATTACATCTTCGCACTTTGCCACTGTTGTGGAAGAACAGCCATCTATCTCCTCCTCCATTGTCATGGTGAACCAGCGTGAAGAATTGCTTTTTGCCCCTGATGTGAACCCTGTTGTGGATGCAGAAGATCAGCCATCTACTTTATTATCACTTCAAGCAACATTGCAATCTGCCTCATCCTTCTTCGCTGTGACCCAGACTGCAGAATTGCTTTCAGATGATCTCTTCAATGTATATGATGGTGAGTCATACTAGTTCCTGAATGAAAACGTCTACACAGTTCTATAAACAGTACAGTGCACAACACAAGCATACGTACTACACTGTAAGGTTTAAAAATTAATAGTGCACAAGCATAAAAAACAACTACCCACAGTCACTTTCCTTCCCTTCTGCCACTACACTACAGTAATGCCCTGAACATAAGCAGAATTTTTATGTGTATATGTCAACATTGTATTATAGCTGCATCAACATTTTCTCTCCCCCCCCCAAAAAAATATGCCTTCGGTTAGAAGAGATAGCCGCTTAAGTGTGACATTCTGTCTAAAACCCAGCCATTCCATTAAAGTGGCTTGTACTGTATGTACAATGAGTGGGAGAATAAAAATTATAGTCCCTCTTGGAACGGTGTAGGACTCATCAGATATTGGCCAGGCCACACTGATCAAGAAGGTCTCCCATGGCCCTCTGAGCTGGGGAAAGACCCCGTTGACCCAAGCCCATCCAGTCCAGGGAATCATCTAAGACAATGCTCCAATCTCCCATGATAATGTTAGGAAGGGAATTATATTTTACAATGATATTCAGGAGCCCCACAAAAAAAAAGGGGGTGTCAGAGTTAGGCCATAAATATTCCCTAATAACAACTCATGTGTACCCATCAAAGCATGAATCAAAAGAACCAACCCTCTGGGTCTGCATGCTCATGAAGAGCCTGGAAGGGGAGGGATTTCTGAACTTGTATAATCACCCCAGCTCTACAGAAGCTGCTGCTGACTTCATAAGACTGGTCTGCCCATAGTCTCCTAAAAAAGTGTGCATCCTTTGCCAGGATGTGAGTTTCCTGCAGCATGGCAAGATCAGGTTTAAATGTAGCCAAGTGCTTTAGGATTTGGGAACGTTTCATGGGCAAGTTGACCCCCTTATGTTGCAAGTCACACAAGACAATTGGTGTAATGCCATGGATAATAATGCATAATAATGAAAGAGAAAGTAGAAATTAGCCCAAATTAGTAAACAGAAGATACACAAGAAGATGGACACTCCCTTGTCATATGTAATAAAGTAAACTAGATTAGCCCTCAGATATATAATAGAAAAACACCTTCCTGTACACCATGAACTCATGTGCCTACAAATACCAGAATTAAAAGCTGGCCACAAAGCTAGTCTACTCAATGCAATCAAATAAATAAACAAAAAAGCAATTAAACAACTGGCATAAACAAGCAAATAGGAAAACCTCTCCTGTTCACTCCTACCTGAACGGGAGAGGGAGGGTAGGAGAAACACTCCAACTGGTGGAATAAAGCCTTCAGACTGTGGTGGCTCAGGTCACATGCCAACGCTCCTACTGCCATGTCATGGCTAGTATTAGTGAGCATAAGCACGGCAGGAAGCCACCAAGAATAGCATTAAAAATAAGAAAATAGCCAACACACAAAAAAAAGGAGAAAAAATATATCACTGAGCACCCTGCATGGGTCACTTCTGAGATCCCCCAATGAACTATTTCAAAACTCCAAAATCAAGAACCAGTAGAAACCAAGTCCAAGTCCACATAAACTATCCAACCAGGGAAAGAAAGAAACTAGAGATCAGTAGTGCTTGCAAGTACAGTACTGTCTACTGAAGCTCAGGCTATTGTTGCAAAAACCAAAAGTTCACCCTGCATCACTCACACTCAAAAGAAAAATGGGTTATAAGGAAGATGCCCAACACTCAAAAAGTCTGTTACAGTGGATCTAAACAAGTCATCCAAGGTGTAGTCCAGTCCAGATACAGTCCCCATTTATACCCAATGATCAACAGTAACTGCACTGGTCAGAAGGCCACAAAATAGCAAACTCAAATTCAAGCTGCCGTAAGAGGATTCAATTTGAACACTATAATAATCTCTCCAGATGAATCCAGCAATGCACAGAAAACAATGGAGGTCTCTCTCGGGATGTAGTTATCTTGATGGAGTAGTAGAAAGCTGAGGAAAATGTTTGGGTAGCTCTGTTTTGGCTTGATCTACTGAGGTGAACTCCAGTGTTCCGGACGCTGTGTGCACAAAAAGCCGGGCTGGGTAGCGCTTGTAAAATTTGACTCCGGCCTTGAAAAGGGCATGTTTAATATCTTTAAAGGCTACTTGTCATTCTCTGACTAGGTGGATTATGTCACTGAACATATAAAAGGACTTCCCATTCCATAAAATAGAATGTTTGGAGAGGGCTTTTTGCAAGAGCCATCCCTTGTCTTGAAAGTTCAAACACCACAAAATGATGGCCCATGGTTTTCCGTTCGGTGGTGGCTGAGGTCTTAAAGAGCAATGTACCCTTTTGATGAGATACAATCATCCCTGAGGAGGGGGACCCACAGTATCCCAAAAAAAAAACCTGCACAAACGACAGCATGTCATTGCCTTCCACCTGTTCTGGGATACCCACAAGCACAATATTATTCTGATGGCTGTGGGCTTCTAGGTCATCAGCTTTAATCTCCAGTTTAGTGGCCCGCTTCCTCCTGCAGCTCCTGGGACTCCTGAGTGTGCAAATCTTCCAGAGAACTTATTCTGGCTTCCACATCCCCAAGTCTATGATTGAAATTCCCTAAGGTAGATTTAAAGAGTTGAAAGTCTTCAGCTACCTTACCCAGCATTATCTTTATGCCCGCCATATCCACTATCTGTAGATCCAATTTTTCAGACTTGGGGTCAACATCTGAGGAATCTGGGCTCTGTCACTTGTGGGGGAGGTTGCGGTCTAGGAGGTTGTGGCATGATTGTTTCACTCATTCTGGTCTTCTCTGAAGAAAAAGTGGAATCCATCACAGGCAGCTAATATTCTGAGATTTCCATCTTCAGAAAGAGCACAAGGTATATTAGACATGCTAGTTCTGGTTGCTAACTTAAAAAAATGTAAATAAAAACTCACTATGAACATGTAGCTGTGGAGAGAAAGTCCGTCTACCCTGAGAGCATCACGTGACTCATTTGCAGTAAAGTTCAAGGGCAATTTGATTGATAGTGTAAGATTTGTTAATCACTGAAGAGCAGTAGCTCAGTTAGAGTGCTACTGAATAGCAGTGTCCCAATAATTAGAAATCCCAAAGAGTACCAAGGGCTTAATTAGCATTGATTGGCTTTCTATCCAACGTTGTCAGTGCAGCACTGTTGCATATTATAGATTACATTCAATAATTGCTATTTCAGGGACCCAAGTCAGTAATTATCATGAACTAATATATTAGCATGGTTGTACAGTAAACAAAACCACACGTTACATCAGAGCAAGTCTTAATATATATGTATTGATATATGTATTGATTATTTTTAGTTCAGCTAAATACCTCTCAAACAGAAGGTCAGTTTTTGGATTTCAGTGTTGATCCTGCCAGCTAAAAAGCTTGATGCAGAGCAATTAGATTGAGGACAAAATGAGTCTGCTATGTAGCAGCTGAAGATAACGTGGTGAGGCAAGCTGCATTTCAAACCTGGAAGGTCACAGAGAATCACAGCAGCAGCTCCAAGGGCCAGAAAGAGTTACCCAAAAGAAAGCAAAGAAACAGGAACAGAGGTTTGAAGCACAGAAGACCACAGAAGGGGGGGGGTGGAGAACCACTGAAGAGAAATGGGAAAGGGAAATGGGAAAGGGGTGAGACAGCAGTAAGAAGAGAGGAGGGGGTACAGAACAAATGGAAAAGGGGGAGCAGGAGAGAAGATGGGCATGGAACCAGGGAGCAGCAGAGAATGACAAAAAAAAAGGACATAAATGGGGGAAAAAAGCAGGGAGGCAGTGAGAGAAGGGAGAAAGTGAGACAGGGAAAGAAACAGCAGCCACGAGCCACACAACCGCCAGAAGCAGAAAACAAAAAAATGCTGTCCGTTGACTGATGAGAGGGCTGGCTTTATATTTGGAGTGGTGGAGGAGCTATTCCCCCACATTGAACTATGGTCTTTAGCCCTCTCATGGAAAAACAAAAGTCTGTGTGTGTCGACTCTCAAATCTCTTGCTTAAAGGCTGGCCAAGAGCACTCAAATATTCCAAAATAACATCAAGAACTAAAATTGAATTTCATGAGCTTTTGCGAATTGTAGAACATTGTGGTATTTTTGTCAAAGCCATGTCCAAACATTTTGCCTAGTCATACACTTGAGTTGCCATTGAAGAGGAAGGCAAAGGCTGGGTAAAGTGTCAATGAGGTAGCAATCATAGGAGGCTCCATACTAAAAGTATAGTGGTGCTGTGTCAGGTCACTATCTCGAGTGACGAACCATGAATAATAGTCATGGACATCACTGTGCACTACCCTGAATTCTTGCAATATGTCAGATAATCACTAGAGCTCGCTGACTTAATGACTTGTGGAAGCACGTGCATGTGCAGAATTGCTTCTGTATAGTGCCATCTGCTGACTCTTTAACAACCCTGCAGACAAAAACTGTACATTTTTACTATTTGAAAATAGTGGCATCAAGTGGTGCCAAGCCTTACAACTAGTTGTAACTTACAACATTGTGACAGAAGTATCTAGATATCTTTTGTCATGATAGAGCATGATGCTGGGCCGCTTGTGGGTGTCACTGTTGCAGGAGTGTTGAAGGGGGATTGCAGGGCCATGGTGCTAGTGCAGGAAAGGTGACTCAGTGGAGATAAGTGCTTTGTGAAAGTTAAATTCCACAAGTAGAATTCTAGTGGCATTTCCTGTTATGGGTTAATGAAGTTCTGAGCAAACTTTGCAAATTAGTATTTTCTAAAGTATCAACAATAATTTTTTAACCCACTAAACCACATTTATCCAGCTTAATTAGATTCAAGGACATATTTACTTTTGTATGCATGCAAAATCTTGAGTGTATACCTGCAATAGCAGTGGGGCTATAAACATCCAAATATTTTGAAAAGTTTTTTTTAAATTCTCTTTATTTCCTCCTAGCCGGAACTCTCTCAGGCCACTCAACTCACCAGAGCCACTCTACCGCCCACTGTGACCCCCACCTTCTTCAAGGACATTACTTTTACCCCAAGCTTGGAGGAAGGAAGAGCCCAGGGTGACCGAAGGGCAGAGTAGGGGGTCCAGTGTTGGGCGTGTGGCGGTTGGCACTGTGAGGGCCATCACTTATCCAGCAGGAGGAGATTTTCCATGTTTGTTGCTTGAGTTCCTCTATCCCTTCCCCCCCAAGTGTGATGTGCTCTGATGCCATGGCACACAGCAACCCTGCCGGAGTCAGACATGCTCGACCCCTGTGCACTTGGTCTGTGTCCTGTGATGCCTTTGATCACCATCCGAGGCCACCAAGACACTGGACAGCCCAAAGCCCTCCCCCTGGGAAAGGAGAGCAGTCCTCCAGATGCTCAAGCCTCTCTCTCCCCTGCTGACTCCTGGTGCCCAAATCTGCTCCCGAACCAGGGTCGCCAGTGTGGTGTCCAGCACTTCAACCCTCAGCGCCACTGGGCCAGCCTAAATTGTGTCATTTTGAATTCCTGTAACCTACAATTTACATAATCAATTAGCTCTCTATTTAAAAATTTCTATGATTCATCCAAGAAGGTATAAATATAAGTTTTCAGTTATGTAGCTCCAAAGGTGACCAGGTTGTAAGCATAAATATATTTTCCAAAAATTTTGCATGAATATTGCCAGACTTTGAACTCCTATAACCTCCCCTCCCTTCATGCAAATATCATGAGATGTGGCACCCTTCTAGGGTCTCCCCATACAATATGTGTGTGTGTGCCAAACATCAGGTCTCTAGCTATAGTATTGACTGACTTATGTCAGGGACACTGGTTTACCGGGATTGAGAAAGTGCATATTCCGTTTTGCACATTGTAAAAAATGGTATTGTCACCGGTGTCTGTTAAGCCAAAATCCAGTTTTACCAGTGTTTGGTTTTGTGTACTTTATTTAGCGATTTTTAACTCTGCTAACATACATTTTAGCAATTTTGACCTCCACTATTACACATCCTTCCATCCTTGTACCAATTTAAAGTTATTTTAGGTACAAGATGTGATGGCAGCAGCAACACTACAGCCCCCATCCCTAAGGTGTGATAGAAGCAGCATTACAACCCCATCCCTCAGGTGCGATGGCAGCACCAACAGCACTACGGCCCCCATCCCTCTGGTGTGATGGCAGCAGCAACAGCACAATGACCTCCCTCCCTCAGGTGTGACAGAAACAGCAGCACTGTGGCCCCCATCCCTTAGGTGTGATGGCAGCAGTACTACATTCCCCATCCATCAGTGGTGATGGCAGAAGCACTACAGCCCCCACCCCTTTGGTGTAATGGCAGTAGCACCAATGCAGTCCACATCCCTCTGGGGTGATGGCAGTAGTGACAGCACTATCATCCCCTTTCTTCAACACCCACACTCGACATGCACAAGTTACAAATGACTTGGTCTCTTTGCTTGTAGAACTCAGATGTGAATTAATTGGAACCATCACCACTAAGGTGGGCTACCTTTGTTTTTTCCTATCTATAATTTAACTGCCTGAATTGGGTTTCTGCCTGTGACACCACTGACCAGATTTAGGGAACAGACTTGGATGTTGGAGGGCCAGCTGGTGGGTGAAGGCTTGAGTGTCCAATGACCACTCACCTTCTCCTGGGAGGGAGGGTGGGTTCACAGCTCAGCATTTGCTGGCCCCTGATAGAGACCAGAGGCATGACAACATGTCAGCCCTCACTGCAGGAGGGAGCGTGATGGACGTCAGCTTGTGCCTTGACATCATGTGGCCTGTCACACTCCCAAGAAAATGGGAAAACACCTGCTGACCAACCAAAGGACAACTGTTGGTCCCTCCATAAGCCGGAAGCCCCAGACATGTGTCTGTTCTGACCCCTGCCATGCCCAGGATACATAGGAAGCTCTTTAGGGCAATTCTCCTCCCCTGGTAGCCTCCCACAGGGGTGGGGGGTCCACTCAATGAAGTGTTACTTTGGGTTACCTGGTAGCACAGCAGTAAGGGGCAGTGGATGGTGGTTGGGACTCAGCAGCGGTGGTAGGGGACCTTGGCAGGCCTGAAGGAGTGAATGGCCAGGGGGTAGGAGGAGGGAAAAAAAAAACCTGCTTGAATTTGCTTTTTTGAAATATAGTGTCTTCACCAAAAAAATCCATAAGTGATTAGTGGAGGATGTTCAAATGGATTTATGCATCTCCCAGACATGGATGCTTTTTTTTTTAATTGGTGTCCATGAAAAGAGTGTCTCCCGGTTTTCATGTCTTTGTTCAGATGTGTATTGAGCACTACTCTGTCCACCAGGATCATACAGCCCCTGGGGTCTTACCTTCTGTACGTCATTGACTGTGCTTTCAAAATCCACTGGTCAAACATAAGTATACTTAAATACTTAACATTTGCTTTTTGTTGAAGCAGTCTATCAGAAAATTTTTTGGTGTCACAAAGACTGAAACAGCAGGTGGGAGAAAAGGTGCAAATTATCCAATTCACCTAAATGGGGTGCTAACTGTGAAGTCTTTTCATAGTAGTAAGGCAGTTTCTTCTTTGTGAACATACTTTCATTTAGACTAGTTTTCATTCAAACAACTGAGGATTTTGATGGCCCCACTGATTATAAACTTGAATAAGCTAGTTGGTAACAGTGAGCCTCATGTTTAGCAATCTACAACCTAGATGCTTATATGCAAAGAATACAACAAAACCTGACTAAAATCTAAAACAAGCGTATAAACACATAAAATGTATCTGAACATTTATCTTTACCTATACAAAATCATTGCAGCCCAAGTAAAACTCAAGTAAATTACATGGTACCCTGACTACTTTTCTGTGATGTAGTAAACATATATTGGTATTTTTTTTATATTCTTTGTAAAGCAGGTAAGGCCCACTAGGCAGAACTGTCTGTTTTCAGGAGTGACCTAGAAGCACTGGGGAGGTTAAATGACTTGCTTGGAGTCGCACAGTATGCAAGCGGAGGTTGTGGGAATCAAACCCAGGTCTGCTGGATGTACCCAGCTCATTCACTGTTTGTTACTCTAACCACTAGGCATGGGTGGTTAAACTGAATGGCTCATTACAACAAAGCAGTGCGGGTGATTTCCTTACTGACTCTATATGCAGCAAAGCAGAAAGAATGCAAAGCACAGCAGCATTCATTTTAAGATGCTGAAATATGGGCCAGCCCGCTGGCTCTGTGGTAGCACTATTGCTTTCAATGCCAGAGACCCAGGACCAGAAGTGAACTCGAGTTGCTGGAAGTCTGGCCAGGGGGAGTAGGATCGAGCACCTAGGGGACTGCCCTCCTCCTCCAGGGAGGGTGGGCTGCAGGTCCTGCTGCTTTACCACCACCTGTGTGATCACGGGTGGTGATGCAATGGTGCTGCAGAGTGATCAGAAGGGGGACGACGCTAGCCAGGATCTGGAGCAGTGGCATGTTTCTATGTGACCTACCTCCTTGGATCTCCTGTAGTGCCAGTACTTTCAGGGACAAAGACCAGAAAACCAGGAACAATCACCCCACATCGGCCACTGGCAGAAGGGACTCAGGTGCTCTAGACTTCATAACCAGGCTCCATGAGGGACCCACTGAGAGGCCCGACACACACTAAGGGAGGTGGAGGGTGACCTGGGTCCCTCCTTCCCACCTGGGGGTACAATCCAGGCAGGATAGGGCAGGACCACAGGAGCCCTAAGCATTAGCTGGGGTGAAGCTATGGGATAGCCAGCCTAGGGATCTCTGAAAAGTGGAGACATGCTGTGAGAAGGGGACACAGAAAGAGAAAATAAAAAAAAAAATTAAAAAGATGCTGAAATCTTAGAGATTCTGTGCAGTGACATGCAATTTCTGTGAAGCACCGGTACAAGAATTCAAAATCCGCAAATCAAGGAGGATTCCGTGATTGTTACCGGTGTTACAGGTAAAAATGGAAAACCAGGGTCCCTGCTTATGATCAATGAAAGAATTTCAGAAAATTCTGAAAAACTTCACAATATTTTGTGAAATGTCATGGAATTTCACAAATGTTCTGTGAAATCAGAATTTGCTAATTTTGTCTAGTCCTATTCGGTATTTGTATTTTGGTATCGAGGGGGGATGTAAGCAACATAAAAAAAAAAACGAAAAAGAAAGTCCAACACCTTCCTTCCCAGCCCAAATCATTAAATCCAAGCACCCCATCCCCCACTTTCTGTTAATAACCCAATTTCTCCTTTCTTCAGCACTCACAGTTTGATATTTTAGTTGGATAAACGCCCATGATTGGTGACCAGCATACTGCCTCTAGGACCAGCCAATATCTAAGTGCTCTTTTGCACTTAAAGAAATCTAATCACCCCCCTCACTGGCAGCACCCAGCAACCACCCTCCTGTCCACCAGCACCCAGTTCTTTTCATGCATCAAGGTGACTGGCACAAGCTCACCCTCCTCCATGGCGAGCTGCCTGCTACAAAATGAAAGTGCTCTCACTCTTGCTCAGTCTGGGGGAGCACGAGCTGGCGCTTGTGAAAGATGGTCGCAAGTCTGTGAGCTCCACAGTGATCCTACCTATTGTCAGTGATTTCTGCTGAATTTTAAGTATTTGGTCTTAAAGGAATACTACACTTTACAAATTCTCTATATTCATTACTTGACTTTAATCGTTTTATCATTTTTATTCTGAATAAGATTTGGCTGGTTAATTAACATTCACCTGTCATGCCGAATGGGAAGCCCTGATCACCCTGCTCTCCCGAGAGAATAAATCACAACAGCAGTATTTCAATGGACTTAATGAGAACTTTGCCACCAAGGGTGATATACAGCGGCTAAAAGATATCCTGTCAGAAATTCAAATCAGGCTGTCAGATGTCATGCAGTCTATGGCAACTCTCTCAAAACAAAATAAGGAAATGGGAGTACATATTGGATTAAACAGCAAAAAAATTACTGAATTAATTTTGACAGTCTGTTGTCTTGAACAACTGACACAACGTCAGTCCGAACAAATATCATTTTTGTCCCAAAAAGTTGACGACTTAGAAAATAGTGGTCGCCGGAATAATGTTAGAATTCTTGGGGTGCCTGAGGGAGCTGAAGGTAAAAACACAATATATTTTCTAGAAGGTTTTTCCTAGATCTGCTAGGTTTTCAATGGCCCCGGCCCCTTGACATACAATGGGCTCATAGATCATTAGGTGCTAGGTTACAAAATCAGCGTTCCAAACCTATTATTGTTTATTTTTAAGATATACTGATAAGGAGGATATCATGAGACTTGCTAGAGAGAGGAAACTATTGAAATGGAGGGGTGACCATATTCTGTTATTTCAAAACTTTTCTATGGAGGTTGATACCAAAAGAAAATAATATTTTGAAGCTAAGTAATAATTGAGAGATCTGGGCCTGAAATACTATTTTAAATATCCAGCAGTGCTTGTTATTCAGGATCGTGAAGGGAACTTAATAAAATGTTCTACTGTGAATGAAGTTTGGGGTTTTATTCAAGCCTATAAGGATTCTCATTTTTTCAACCCTGTTATAAATCCCCACAACTGCCAGAATGCAAATGATGCTCGGGGACTGCACAGGTCAGAATCCCAAGGAACTGGCCCTCGTGCAGGATCTAGAAGTTCCATATCACTGAACTCACCCCGAGATGATGGCCCAAGACAGTCCCCTACCTCTAAAAACATTGAGTCTGCAACCCCTTACCTGTTCTCCGAGGCTGTACACCATCTCAACAAGTTGTCCTGAGGAAGGGAGATACAAAGAAAAGCCAGACCTCTGTCTCAGCTTTCCAACATTCCTTGACCAGTTGACTTGCAAAATAACCCGAAAAAGCATTCTCGCAGCAGAGAGAGCAATCACTCTTCAACTCGGAACTCCCCGGAACTGTTCATTGGACAGGAAATGGATGTGCAGGTTCACAGTGCTACAGAATCACCTGTTCCCTCACACGGAACTAATTTTTCAGGCAACATAGGTGGTGCCAATTCATAGATTACTCCAGTTAACTTCCTCTTCCTGTGTGCTTATAGGTCCGTGAAGATTCCGGTTTAGTGTGGGACTGACGAGATTTCTTCACCGTATCTCAAGATGTTACTACTCCTTCTATGATTTAGATACATATGGCTGTGTAAGTATTATACTGTTTATCCAGTCTTAATGCTACCAGATAAAGTCCCCCAAAGGGGTTGTTCTCACTTTGTCTATTTAACTTTTGGATCATGCTTTATAATGTTTGTTCTCAGGTGGGGATGCTACTATAAATGACTTCATTGATAAATTCATTGTTTTTTTATGTTATAAAATCACTAGTTGCAGTGAGACATGACTAGATTGTTTAATAAAATGACGTATTGGGTTACTTAGTGTATCTGAGCATTTCAGTCAATTCATTCATGTTGATTTCCTAGCTTTCATGTTGTTTTATGTTGCCCTCAGCCACTTTTGCTGTTTTGGTTTCATTATGTTTGCTAACTGTCAATGTCTATCCTTCTTTTCTCTTTTCTTAACTTCCTGGTTATCCTGAGATGGCTTTGATCTATTATATGCACTTGATGTGAGAAGGCTCACTGTATCTGATCACAGGCTTGTGGATGCCACTGCTGTCTAGATTGCCAGCTAATTGTGCAGGTAACTGTGAATGGTCTAAACACAACATATCAGTGCAGCAAACTATATTTGCTTTAGCCTGTTCTTACGGCCATTTTTATAATGGTTATAAGTGGGTAATCTGGACACCAGGGTGCCATTATGGGGCTTGGATTTACAGTACTCTTTTATATAGACTTAGCTATGCGGTTTACCAGGTTACTGTTTATTTTGTGTTTGTTTCAACATTTAGCCACTGATATTGTGAGGTGGGCTCTTTTGTTATTTAAGTTGTATTTGTGGTGCTTGTGCATTACTTGGTTGACTTATTCAAATTTCTTGATTACACTAACATCCCTCAGGATGCAATAGTACCAGTCCCTCTCATTGCACTTTATTGGTTATGTTTTTTTTTTTCAAACTATTCCTAATTAGTTAATGAAGGGCAACTTCACCTATTACATGTTCTTGGGAAAGATCACCTCACCTTACAGACAGGATCAAAGAAGTTTGATCTACCTGAACCAATGCTGCCTTGGATTTTTGTCTAGTGGACTTATCTGTTTGCACAGTAGACTACATCCTACTGTTCTTTGTTTGAGCTGGAATTTGTTTTGTGTTGTTAGTTTAAATAAGTTAATTCTGGTTATAGGTTCTTTTAGATTCTAGGTCATAATTCATCAGTTACCATAGTTAGTTATTCACTGATTTTTAAATTTGAATTGCACAGATTTACCTGTGTA
Organism: Neoceratodus forsteri; assembly: GCA_016271365.2. Classification (NCBI taxonomy): domain Eukaryota; kingdom Metazoa; phylum Chordata; order Ceratodontiformes; family Ceratodontidae; genus Neoceratodus; species Neoceratodus forsteri. The sequence goes on from CM028130.1 coordinate 99,187,048, forward strand.
TTTTATTTGTCTCTCTTTGTTTAAAAAAATTTGCTAATCCGCTAAGGAAAAGTATATTACAGTTGTAAAGCTCTGCTCCTTCTTTTTTAGCACTACTTTGTCTTGATTAACACTGTTTCATCTATTCTGTTTATCCTAGGTGTTCATTTTGACAGTCAAGGAATAATAGTTTAAGTTTAAGAAACTCACTTTACAATTTCCAGTCCTAGATATACTGCATTTTTTATTCTCTGTTATCTGTATCTAGGTAGCTAAGCATGCATCCATTTAAAATAGTTTCTTGGAATGTTAATAGTTTAGGAACCCCTATTAAAAAGAAAAAAAATATTATCATATCTCAATAAAAAGCATGCAGATATTGCATTGTTACAGGAAACCCATCTTGATGCTACTGAATCCACTAAGCTTGCTAGATCCTGGGTTTCCCAAGTGGAATTCAGCTCATACAATTGCAAAAAAAGAGGTACTGCAATCCTTATCAGAAAGGGGATTAATTTTGATAAAACATCACACACTGCTGATCCTAATGGCAGATTTCAGATTTTAATGGGTTTACTTGATGGGCTACACGTGGTAATTTGTAATATTTATGCTCCCAATTCAGGTCAGGCTGAATTTTTTTATTCGATTTTCAAATTAAGCTCTAACATTTCTACCCACAATTTAATTTTAGGAGGAGATTTCAACAAAGTTATGGATCCTTTATTAGACAGAAGCACCCCTAGCCATCTCTAACACCCTCTAAAGCTTGTAGAGCTCTGAATGATTTGTTAAGTGCTCTATCTCTAGCTGATATTTGGAGGTTGGTCCACCCTCAAGGCAAATATTTGACCTTTTTTTCTAACCACCACTCCACTTATAGTTGTCTGGACTTTTTTTTGTGTTTCAGCAGACCTTGTTAATTCAATACTTGGTGCTGAGATTGATAATATAGTCATCTTAGATCATGTTTTGATTTCTTTGAATGTAGTCTTGGGTTCTGGACAGCCAAAGGAGTTTAGATGGAGAATGAATACATCCCTTTTGCAAGATACGAGTTTTTCTGTTTGGCTTGCTAAAGAACCAATGACTATTTCTTGATGAATGATAATGGAGAGGTTAGCTTTGCCTGCCTTTGGGAAGCCTATAAGGCATGTATTCATTGCAGAATAATTAGTTGGAAGATAAGCAGACCAAACTCAAAAACCTTGAGTGTCATGCAAAAAACATCAGGTTCATTTGATAAATCTCTACTCTGTTAAACTGCACTCATTAAATATGACATATTCAAGTTACTATCTGCTCAGGCTAAGTATGCACTCCTTCACACCAAGCAAGGGTGTTGGGAACCTGGTGAAAAAGTGGGGAAACTACTTGGTCACCAATAAAAAAAATTACAGGATTAAAATATTATCCTGGGTATTCAAAACTCATCTGGGAAGGTAGTAAACAAGAGCAATGAAATAAATAAAGTATTCAGGGTTTCTATATATGATAAAAAAACAGGTAGATGCTGAAAGAATATCTTGTTTTCTTACAGCCATCAATACCCTTAAGCTTACTAAAGAAATGCAAAAGCAGCTCAATAAGGATGTGTCCCTAGAGGAAATTTCTCAGGCTATTGATTCCCTTCCTAACAATAAAACTCCAGGTATTGATGGGCTCCCAGGAGAATTTTATAAAGTATTAAATTCAAAGTTATCCAAACATCTGTTTAATATGTATCTTGAGGCTTTGGATCAGGAATCTCTTCCTAAAACACTTACCCAGGCCCTGGTTAGTCTTATTTATGAAAAAATAAAGACCCACTACTTTGTGATAGTTACTGTGCCATATCACTGATGAATTCAGATTAGAAAATATTGGCTAAAGTATTAACTCCTAGAATCCAGGTTATAGTATGTGACCTTATTGGGAATGAACAGGTAGGCTTCATTCATGGTACTGTAGATCTGGGGCTGATTGTGTTAGGAGATTGATTAATGTGTCGTGGATGGCTAACAAGACTAAGGAATCCTACCTAGTTTTCTATTTAGATTTATTTAAAGCATTTGATTCTCTAGCTTGGGAATATATGTTTCTAGCCCTGAAACATTTTGGCTTTGGTAGTATTTTCAAATCTTGGGTTTCATTATTGTATAATAATTCATCAGCTCAAATTATCTTGAATGGAATAATATCTGATTCAATTCCATTAGCTTGTGGAACCAGGCAAGGTTGTCCTTTATCCCCTTACCTATTTATCTTGGCTATTGAGCCTCTAATTAGAGCTATTGCTGATCACCCTGATATTGCAGGCTTTAAAACAAATAATTATACACATAAAACATTTGCATTTGTAGATGATATACTATTAACCCTCTCTAAGCCTGTACAGTCATATAAAGCTCTTAAAATGCTTCTTATGGATTGTGGTTCCATCTCAGGTCTCCAAGTTAACTGGGACAAATTACAGGATCTATGTCCGAACCCTATGTCCCATATTCTAAGAAATCTAAAATAAATTTTTGATAATAAATGGGTGAAGAATCAGCTAACTTATTTAGGGTTGCAAATCTCTACAAATCTGGACTCATTAGTTGACATAAATTACCTTCCCCTATTTCGTGCCATAGAACAGGATCTGAATAGATGGGAGTGTCTTAAACTTTCCATTTGGAGTAAAGTTAATTCAACTAAAATTATCATTGCCCCAAAGATATATATTTTTCAGAATATTCCTGTTTTGCTACCTAAAAGAATGATGGATAAATTAAATTCTATGATCAGAATTTTTTTAAGGGTGCTAAACCCCCCAGTGTGAGTCTAGGTAAATGTAGGGTACCATATGAATTAGGTGGTTTAGGTCTTCCTCATTGGGAATGGTACTAATGGGCTTTTATATTTAAACAATATGCTGCCCTTTTGCTCCCTGAAGTTAAAGATACCACCCATCTCCCTTTATGGATGTCGTTAGCGTTGGCACTGATTAAACCTCACAAGCTCACTGACTTCATATATTTACCCTCTCCCACAAATCTTAAGGGCAATCCCTGTTTAAATAACACTTTTAGAGTCATTAAAAAAGTTAACAAGGCTGTTAACAATTCCTGTATGCCCTCACCTTTGATGCCTCTTTGGTCTAACCCTTTTCTAACAAGAGGTAGTGTACCATTGTCCAATGATATCTGGTCACACATGGGCATTAATTCTAGGTGATCTTTTACACAAAGATTCGGCCGCACTTATGTCCTTCTCTGAACTTAAGGAAAAATGTGGCCTCCCATGGTTCCACTTCCATTACTACTTACAGTTAAGACATACTCTAGTGGACCATCTCTCAGAGGTAGAGTTTTCTTTACCAAATAATAAAGATTGGGATCAACTGGTCCACTTAAAAAGGGAGCCAGTTTAATTTATAAATCTCTCACATTCTCTCTCACCTCACCATCTCTCACTTCCTCTGCCAAACAGTAGAGAAAATGGAGTTGGGAATCGAATTTGATGATCAAGACTGGGGTTCCATCTGGGAGTATGCCTACCATGGATGAAAAGACCTGCAAGGTAAGCTCACCCAATATAAAATTCTGCATCGATTTTATAGAACACCAGTAAAACTATTTGAAATGGGGCTTGTTTCAAATGCTTACTGTTGGAAATGTAATTCTGATGATGCTAATATGCTGTGTGGTGGATGAGCTGTGGTGGTTCGTACCCCTATAGTTTAGGGCGATGCCAGATAAATCTGGAAGGAGAGGCTGGAGGTGTACTCTAGAGCCAAGATGCAGGGTTCATTAGCAACAGTTGGAGCACACAGAAAAGACTTAGCATTCACTAACACTATCACAAATGAGAAAGAGTGAATAAGATTACAAGGACCCACAACCTGCCCCCATTAATGTCCTACAAAAGTTCAGGTTATTCAAGTCCTAAGGATGTAGCAATCCGATGCACCAAGCTTGGGTTACTAGTATTTTGGTTGGCCAACTGCTGAGGGTGAACCTAAGGAAGCTCTTCCTATACAGGCCATAAAATGGGGTGTTCTCCAGTGAACCAGAAACCAAGTAAAACACTGTAGGCTTCCTGGCCCTGGGAAGAAGCTGACTCCTGGCATCACTGAGGCAATGTCAAAAGGGAAGTGCCTGGTTGAGGATGGGTGCTGATGCTGGGCTGTAGGAGAAGAGAACCCTTATCTGGGGTTGTTGGCTACAGTGACCTCAGGCAGGTGATCTCCAGTCAAGGAAAGGATGCTGGGTGTGATGATCCACTGGACAACCTCTGGGCAGGCCCCTGGAACCCTTACCACCTCACTCCTGCAGCTTCAGAATCTGACAATCTTCAGTGTGACCTCTTGATGCATCACTGGAACATGAGCCAACTATGGGCAGTACAATCAAGAGTGTGGCAACCCTTGGTGTGGCCTCTTGCTTGGGCCACTGGTACTTATGCCACCTCAGAGAATGAGGCACAGAGCCTGGCATTCCTCAGCAAGACCTTGGTATAGGCCACCAGTACTATTGCCACCTTGGGCCAATATCTATGCAGGAGAGTAGGCAATGTGATCCCAAGTTCGGTGGATTACTTAAGTCCCTCAAACTAGAGCCAGGGCAGCCCCTAACCTGATTCACTTTAGTGGGCCCTAGCTAACAGCTGGCTACCACTTACGACTAGCAACTAGAACCTGGGGCATCGTGGTGAACACTTGGAGTTGGTGGAGGTCATTGGAAGTGGGTGTAGGTGATCCTGGGCTTCCTGGAGACCTTCCCTGGGTCAAAGAAGAGGCACCGGAGGAATTTTAGATGAGGTGTGCACAGGAGCCTGGAACAGAACAAAAATTAAAAACTTGAAAGGCAATTCACCCCTCTTGCATGTCTGAGAGCCCTGCCATTTGGGATAAGGTGGCCCCAAATGTCTTCAGAGGAAGTAGCAGTAGGCAAGTGCAGCAATCAATCCCTCAGGGTAGTGCAGTCACACAGGACAATTGAGAAAATAAGGCAGTGCAGCCATGATGCCCCAGGAATAAGGCAGTTCAGTCACTTAAACTCTTCAATTGAATATAGCAGTTCAGTCACAGCAAGCAGTTCAACAATTTAAAACAGTTTTATTGAATACAGCAGTTCAGACACAGCAATCAGTAGGTCCAGGCAACCATACCTCTTAACCTCCCTCATCACAAGGCAGGGACAAATGACCAAAATCAGGAACACATCAGATAAAACAGTAATATTAGTCCCAGAAGCTGTATACAACATGTTTCTTAGTGTGAATAGCATTTTCTTAATGAGAACTAGACTGTAACATCAATGGCTGGCATTATTCTGTGATCCCAATCCCTACTCTTTAGTGCCAGAAATGCCAGACTTATGAGGGACAGAAGAAATTTCTGAGACAAAATCAGGGACATCCCTGAAAATCAGGAAAAGCTGAGAGGTAGGCAAGCAACAGGAGGTTTCTTAGGATGGCAGAGAAAGGAGAGATACTGTTGATGGGAGACCTGAATATGCCAGATGTTAACTGGAGCACCTTTGCTACAGCCACATCCAAGAGCAGGGCCATTCTCAATGCCCTACAGGTGGCATGCCTCAGACAGCTAGTTCTGGAACCCACTCAGGAGGGAGCAATCTTAGACCTCATACTCTTCAATGGGGACAGTGAGAGGATCTCAGATCTAGAAGTGGGTAGCCATCTGGGAACAAGTGACCATCAAACAGTGTGGTTCACGTTAAACTCAGCTACAGAGTCAAGCCATACAAAAGTGAGGGTACTGGACTTCAGGAGGTCTGACTTTGGCAAGATGGGAGAGTGCCTTAGAAAAGCACTAACAAACAGGCTAGAAGGAGGGTGGAGCAACAATGGGGAAACATCAAAACTGCCATCACAGAGGCAACAAGCCTTTGTGTGAAGCAAATAAACAAATAAAATAAAGGAAAAAGCCACTATGGTTCTCCAAAGAGGTGGCAGGGAAGGTTAGGGAGAAAAAGACAGCATTTAGGAAGTATAAGGAAACACAGAAGGAGCAGGACAGATAACTGTACCAGTTAAGGAAGAAGGAAGCAGGGAGGGAAGTCAGAATAGCAAAAGCTCAAACTGAGGAAAAGATAGCCAACTCGGTTAGGAAGGGGGGATAAAACCTTTTATAGGTACATTAGGGAGCATGGAAAGACAAAGGAAGGTATAGTGAGGCTGAATAGAATGGACAGTGAGTGGGCAGAGAGGGACAGTGAAAAAGCAGGGATACTGAACGAATACTTCTGCTCAGTATTCACAAAAGAGGAGAAGGGGGAGGTACCTAATCCAATTAACAGGAGCACTCTGGATAGGGGGGTCAATCCCAGTCCTTTTACAGAAGAAAGGGTTCTGAAAGAACTCCTAAAACTGAAGGTGGACAAAGCAATGGGGCCTGATGGGATTCACCCTATAATTCTAAAAGAATTAAGGGGAGAACTAGTGACACCACTGACTACTCTTTTTAACAAATCATGGGAGGATGGTGTGGTACCTGAGGACTGGAGGAAGGCGGATGTTATTCCCCTTCACAAAAGTGGGAGCAGGACAGAGTCAGGAAACTACAGACCTGTCAATTTGACCTCTATAGTAGGGAAAGTGATGGAATCGCTTTTGAAGGAAAGAATTGTTGAGTACCTAGAGGCCAGTGGGGCACAGGACTCCAAGGCAGCATAGGTTCACAGTGGGAAGGTCATGTCAGATGAGTCTAATTGATTTCTTTGACTGTGTGACCAAAGTAGTAGACCAGGGTGGGGCTGTGGACATGGCCAACCTAGACTTTAGCAAGGCATTTGACACAGTCCCAAACAAAAGATTAATAAACAATTAACCAGCCTGGGAGTGGGTCCCAGAGTGGTAGCTTGGTTAAAAGATTGGCTGGACAGCAGGATACAGAAAGTAATTGTAAACAGAGTCCACTCTGAATAAAGGGGGTTACTAGTGGGGTACCGCAGGGTTCAGTACTGAGTTCATTCCTTTTTAATGTCTTTATAAGTGACATTGTAGAAGGACTGGAAGGAAAAGTATGCTTCTTTGCAGATGATACAAAGATCTGCGACAGGGATGATATCCAAGGAGGCATGGAAAGGATGAGAAGAGACTTGGCAAGGTTGGAGGAATGGTCAGAGGTATGGCAGCTTGGATTCTGATGCAAAGAAGTGCAAAATAATGCACCTGGAAAACAAAAACCCAGGACGATTACACAGTGGGGGGTAGTAACAACAACAAAATGGAAAGGACCTAGGAATAATCATATTAGATGACCTTAAGGTTGGCAAGCAATGTGAGAAAGCAGTAGAGAGGGCTGGGGGGTACAGGGATGTATAGGGAGAGGCATCTCCAGCAGAAAACAGCAAGTTGTTATCCCTCTGGACAGACAGTTGGTGAGACCCCATCTGGAGTACTGCATCCAGTTTTGGAGACCCCACCTCTACAAGGACATAGACAGGATGGAGGCAGTCCAGAGGAGAGCAACTAAAATGGTGCAGGGTCTATAACAGAAGCCATATGAAAAAAGACTAACAGAGCATAATATGCACACCCTTGAAGAAAGGAGGGATGGGGGGACATGATAGAAATGTTCAAGTACCTCAAGGGAATCAACAAAGTCCAAGAGGGTAGCATCTTTCAGAAAAAGAGATGTGCAAGAACAAGGGGACACAATTTGAAGATAGAATGGGGACGGCTCAGGGGCAATACGAGGAAGTATTTTTTCACAGGTGGACACCTGGAATAACCTTCTTGAGGAGGTTGTGGGGTCTAAAACTGTGGGAGAATTCAAGAATGTATGGGACAGAAATAAGGCAATTCTTGTGTGGGGTAGGAAGAAATAGGCTGTTGGTTAATTAGGATCTGCAGCTCATCCTTTAGGTAGGGAAATGGGCAGACTAGGTGGGCCAAGCGGTCCTTATCTGCCATCAAAGTCTATATTTCTGTTTCTGTGTTTTTACAGGGAACTCCCAGACTGAACCAGGAATGGCCTACCAGGATTCACAGAATGCCCACAATGCCCCTAAAAGGCAAAGTGACAGCTATGGTCACAAACAGAGAATCACTGCGAGAACTGATAATTTCCAGTGATATGAAGAGATATTGTGGCATGGTGAGAGAGACAGACATGTTTTCGTGAACCAGACAGTTTATGATACTGTATGTGAGTGAAGCTTTTGTTGATACAGAACACCATGAACCCTGAGAAAGTGGTTATCCTATAACCTGAATACCCTTCTTCCCACATGGAATACCCATGCTGCACAGAAAACTGCCTCCCCTACCAGAGGAATGATCTCCCTACACCAATAGAATGAAAACACTGCCCCCTCCCCAAATAATCTCATCCCCCCCTCATGGAACCTCCACCATGCACCCAGAATGGCCCTTCCCTATGGAACACCCACTCTGTCCCTGGAACTGCCTCCTACCCCAAGGAACACCCAGCATGTCCCCATAATAGCCCCCTTCTCCTATTGAACAGTCACCCTGCCTCGGGAACTGTCTCCCACCCGAAGGAACACTCACTCAGTTTCCAGAATGGCTTCAGTGCACCAGTGGATTGGCCATCTTGACCTTAGCATGGCCTTCTTCCATGTAGAACCCTGATGGACACAATACCCCCTGAGCAAAAACACCCACCCTGAGGGTCAGAGACACAAGCTAGGGCAAGAAAGGCTACTCTGTGAGGCAGAATACCCATTCTTGGGGCTGCAATGCAGTCCATGGGGCCAGCATGCTCACTCTGAGGGCAGGAATGGCCACCCACAGGCTGGAATGGCCAACCTGAGGGTAGAATGGACACCCTGATGAGTCATTACAGACCTCATACTGATCATATCAGCCCTCCTGGTGGCCATTCTGGCTAGTGGGGGTCATTCAAGCCATCATACTTGCCATTCAAAACCTTAGCATGGGTATTTCGACACCAGAATCGTCATTCTTTCTCACAGGGTGGACATTGTGTCCCAAGATAACAATTCCAGCCATAGAGTAGACAACACTGAAATCTGGGTGGCCATTCTCAGGTTAGGGAGTTCACCTTTCAGGGAGGACATTTTGAGAAGATTGCAAAAGGTCTGGACACTCAACCACAACAAAATGTGACCAAAAGCTGTTTTTTGTTTTTTTTGTTTTACTAATTATGAAAATAGTTTATTTTTCTTCATAAGTGCAGGAACGGTGATGACCCCCCCCACACACACACACACACACACTGACCCAACATTTCACAAATAGAGCTTTCCTTTAGGATATGGATAGGGATAGGTACTTAGATACGTCCTCCTCCTCCTCCCCTTTGTTGTGACTACAACATAGATACCTGTGGGAGCCCTGTCACTGATCTGTTTGACTACCACCAGAGAATGTATTTGCATATTGTTTAGAAGAACTTGTAGAATGTGAATGTATTTGTATATTGCACTGTATAAAGTTTACCATACAATGCTTGTTAGCTGCAACTGTTTCTTCTCCTTCTTGTTTATATTACTAGTTGTCTCCTCCTTCACCTTAGTCTGATAAGGAACCTTTGTAAATTAGCTTTTAGCTCAAAGGTGTATTTTCAAATTGTGTATCAACAAATAAATAAAAGTTTATCTCCATTCTGAATGTTAATTTTTTTGAAAAGGAGCTTTCTATTTGTAGTTGCATTTTTTTTTGCTGGTAACCTTTTTCTCCCACCGCGGTGCAGACTTAGCCCTCCATTAACCTCCCCAGTCCTGTTACCTGGGATCCTTCCTGGGCCCCCTTCTTTTCTCACTCTTCATAAATAACCTTCTCTTGATATGCCACTACACTCAAATTGTCCTTTACGCCAATGATGTGGCTCTTTTCTGCAGAAATAAAAACCCCACCATGATGTTCCACAATCTTCAGTCTGATTTCATGATGCTTCACTCCTGGTTCTCTGGTAACGGTCTTGTTATCAACTCCAAAAAAAACAAGCTCATGATCTTCTCGGGACCCAGGAAAAGCCCCAGCCCCAGGTTTTAAACTCATTGACAATTCCAGCAACCTCATTGAACAGGTGTCAGAATTTAAATACCTAGGTCTCTGCCTTGACCCTCACCTCTCGTACAATCTCCGTATCGGTATCATCATAAAGAAGGTGCATGTCAGACTTGGTCTGCTCTACAGGATTAGAAAGTTCCTCATCCCTGCATCCAGACTTCACCTCACTAGCTTTCTACACCTGCCCCTCATCTACTACGGATCTATTGTCTTCTCTCCCCCTACCTCATCCCTCCTTTTCTCCAAACTTAGATTCACATTCAGCAGCATAGCACATTTTGTCACTGGTCTCCCCTGAAAAATACACCACTGCTCACTTTATTCCTCCCTCGGGTGGCCCACTCTAGATGGGAGGTTCCATCTTAAGATGCTCTCCTTCCTACATAAAATGTACCTCAATATTCTCCCTCCCAACATTATTTCCCTATTCCCACATGCAGCTACTGGGCATTTGACTACAGGTGTCTCAAGTCTGGTTTTTGACATCCCTTTTTACAGGGCTAAGCATGCCCAGAACTCCATTACCTTCAAGGGAACGAAGCTTTACAACAATCTACCCCCTGAAATCCAGGATTGCATGTCCATATACTCTTTCAACTCCTCCCTAAAGGAGCACATCCTCCTATCGTCCACCTACATCTGCCCTGATAAGCCTCCTCCATGGCCCTCTTGGTAAATCCCAGTGTCTCTCTCCCACGCATCACCTGCATTTCTCTTCTCCCCACCAAGTGCACTAAAACTTCCTGCCCTATGCAATACCTGAAAACATTTCTGTTTATCAGTTTGCCTTCTGGTCAACTCTTGCACAGTTTTACCCATGTAATATGCTAGTTTTATTTTGCACTTGTTAGTTCCTTGTACTTCTATGCACCTGTATATATACTGTATTTAATTTGTTGTTTATCATAGGAAGTTCATTGTATATCCTATGCTTTCCATTGGCCTATGTATTTGTTCATCTGTTGTATTTTCTACATTGGACATTTGGGAAAATGGGCATTTTTGCTCACATACCTTCCAGTATACAAATAAAATTGATTGAATTGATTGATTGATCCCAGGGACTAACCTCTTCCTAGTGATTCGCAATGGCTTCCTCCCCATGGTGGAGGTCAACGGTTGGTGTCCTACTACTAATGAAATGGATCTGGTTCCAGGAGAGGGCTGTATAGCTGGTATGGAGTCTATGGGGGGTCAGTGACATCCTGTGCTGCACCCAACCATTTTCCTTGTTCTGTACTGGAGGAACAGACATGCAATGCCATCCAGACATACCACCCTCACTGCCATCCCTCCATGCCCCAATGTTTCAGCACTGGCTGCCTGTCCCCAAACCTTCGCTTGGGACCAGATGAGCGCCAGGACCTGCAGCACTCACTTCCCAGAGGAGGAGAGCCATCCTCCAGATGTGCAGTCCTCTTCTGCCCGGCCAGCCCCTGGCAAACCAAGTCTGTCCCTGAATCTGTGTCACTGGCATGGCAGTAGGTGAGGCAAGGGTAGCAGTTGCATTTAAAAATAAATTAGTTGTATTCTTGGTCTTTATTTTGTTGTCATTTTCATGACCTGGTTGGCTTTCCTATTAAAGATCTAACAGTTGGACTGCTGAAAGTGCTGGGCCCAGGTACAGTGCACACTCCAGGTTCAATTAAAATCAACTAAAACATACCAAGACAGATCACATGCATAGCATCTGCTTATGTGAGAATTACATGTAAATGTAAATTAGAAAAACTATAGGTATGAGGTTAACTTTTTTATAAGCACCCATTGCCTGATATTCAGAGCCAGCCAATAGCTCTGTCTAGCCTGTTGACCTGCGTTAGAAACAGTGAATAGCTGAGCTATATTGAGCCAGTTACCATACCCAAATGGAGTATGCTGGCTGAATATTGGGCCATGCTGGCACAGCACTAAGTAAATTTGGACTGCACCCAGGTGATAGTACCGCAAAGCAGGGATAGAAGCATGGGGTCCTGAGGGCCATATTCAGCTCTAGCATGCAAATAAGGCCATTGGGCATGCATGCATGCCCCGATTGTGGGCTCATTTGCATGCACACAACAGAACCCTAGTGCCAATTCAAGGTGGAGTCTTAAGGATGCCAAAGGAATCCCTGGTGTCCAGTGGACCCCATTCCTCTTATCGACCTACTGAAAGGACAAATCCCTGTTGTCTGGTGGACCCTTCTCACCCAGGATAAAGTCATAGCAGGTATCCCTGGTCAGTTTGCAGCCCCCTGATTGAGTCACATCTCCTTTTCTGTGAACTGATCTCACACCAGCCATCCCACTGAGAGCCACCTGCTCTGTACCAACCGGTCACCGCCTCAGCCGAACACAATCTGACCAGCACAGAGTGAGATTGCAAGTTTCATAAAAGCAGCTGTTTCTACAGTACTTGTGATCATGATCTGTACAGGTCAGATGGCAGCTAGCCATGAAGGTGAGGGAAGGGCTGTGCTGATCACCACTGTTGACTGCAGCTCCAGTGACCAGGTGAGATGGTGTAGGCAGGGGATCCTAGTGGTGGGGGTGGGAGGGCAGGTTCACAGATAGGGTGTGTGATTCAGTCAGTGGGGTCTCTAACACACCAGAGACACCTGTTATGACTATCCTGGGTGATCAAGGGGAGGGAGGTCCACTAGACACCAGGAATGTGTCCTTTCAGTAGGGTGACTAGGAAGGGAGGTCCATCGGACTACGATGGTGCTTGACTGCAGTACAGCCACCACACCTTTGGGGACTGGGGGCCCAATCCTAGCACACAGTTAAGGCCAAGTTTCACTGCTGTTAATAAGCACCACTCTGGTGGCTGTTTAGTGCCAGTGAAGACCTCTGAATATACCACTGTGCCTTAATGCATGGGGGATCCCTCCTTTCAAAAGCTGCAGTAGGATAGTTAGTGAAATCATGCTGCCGGGTTTGGGTGGTGCTCCAGGGGCATCTGAATATGGCCCTGTCCAGAGCACTGGTGCTATACCTGGTTAATGTGGAATTAACCTGGTTTGTGCTACACTACCCTTTTAAATATCGGGGCTCCTTAGTTTATGAGAGCCCTGTAAACCACATGAGCATCACTCCTGAGGTAATGAGCTCCTTACAGCCCAAGTGTGTACAATAAAAGAAATGTTTCACAGATAATATTCTAATGCTATCAACATCCTTTAAATACTCGAGAAGGACAGATGTTTTTATTTCCATATGATACTTCAATATGTTAACACTTATATTTCCACATAACATGCTGAAGAATGCATTTTATTAAAATATTCATAATACATTTTTTGGGGAAAATAAGATATTGTGTCTTCCTGCTAATCTGAGTTTTTAGTCCAAGAGCCCTATTTTCAGAGCCGGCCATTAGCAGTGCATGCCCATTCATGGTGTGTGTGAGAAAGCATATGGCTGACTTGGGGGACATATTCCGATTGGTGCACACTGCCTGTCTAAATATGGGATCTGTTGGGCCACAGCACACAGTGACCATGTGCAGCACTAACAAAGCTCCTTGGAGGACAATGGCTCACATGAGCAAAAGGAGATAGCATGTCACAAATGGGATAGCACCTTTGTCCCCACAAGCTGTTTTCAACAGCTGGCATGCCAATAAGCTCATATGGAATGCAAGGTTCTAGGGGGTCATTTCCATGCCATTTTGTGCCCAATGGGACCTATTCTTCAACAAGTCAGTTAGCAATGTGCAGCAGATTTGTGGTGCCCAGCCAACCGTAAAACCAAATGGTGTTCACTGGGGGTCCAACAGACCCCCCCCAACGGCATTCACAGAAGGAATGCATGTCCCTTGAACACTAGATTCCCTGGCCATTCATGCAGCAACACACGCTGACAGTCCTGGGTCATGGCTGTGGACAAGCCTGCAGTCCATGCCATTCGTGACAGCATGAAGTGCTGCGTATGGGGGTGCAGAATAAGGCAGCAAGGACCCTGCCATATCCCTTGTGTGCCCCCCCAGATGTCTCCTGTTGGCTGTGGTGGGAACAGCTACCCTCCCATGCTGCCCCAGCCCTCTGGGCAGGCAGATAAGGCTGGGTCAGCCATTCGGACACTCGCCTATACTCTTTGAAACTGTCAGTCCCGCACCTTCCCAGAATCCCCTGTTCCACATGGAATAGAAGATCCACTAGGGGTCTGGGAGGGGCATCCAACTGCATGCCTGCCTGTGTCCTCCAATCTACCCCCACGCACTAGCATATCAGGAGACAGGACTGTGGACAGATGCACAGCAGTGGCCAGTGTTTGTGCATGCTGGCCACCACATGCCTGTCTGGAAGTGAGAAGCTACATGGGCCAAGTATGCACCAGTCATGGATACCAGCTCATCATTGATGCATAGCCCACATTAGGAGCTCTGAAAAATGCCACCATGCACAACTGTATGGATGCACTGTTTGATGCCATGACCACTCTCCACCCTCTGATTGCATGTCCAGTCTTCCTACTATGGTTATATCCTCATCCTCGGCAATCTAGTGTCACCCATCACATGACTGCAGGTTGGAATCTCCTACTATGACTATACTCTCATCCCTGACAGTCTAGTGTCTCCCTACCCTGATCAAAGGTACAGTTCTCCTGCTATTGTTTCACCCTCATCCTGGGCAGCCTACTGTCCCCAATCTTCTGAGCACAGGTTTGATCCTTCTACTATAGCTATACCCTCACCCTTGGCAATCTAGGGGTCAATACTCCATGATCTCAGGTCCTACACTCATTCCCCATATCGTCCTCCCAGCACCCTCCACCCCCACCACCTGGTGGATCTACACAGCCTGAAGTGCACAAATCAATTGCTGCCTCTTCCTGGGGATAGTGACAAGGACAGCCCCTCCACTTACCACCTCTGCTGGCTGCTGGCTGAATGACAGGGAGTGAGCATGTTCCTACTTAACAAACAGCTGTTTCTATAGAAGGCTCACATTGCTCACTGTCGCTCAGATGGCGGCTGGACAAAGTGGTGAGCAGAAGGACTGTAGCGGTCGCGTCTCTGGGAGGAGGCAGCTGCTTGTTTGCACACTTCAGGGTAAGTGGGGTTCACCTGGGGGCTGAGGGGTGTTGACTGGGTGGAAGGGGCATCAGACTTAAGAGTGTGGGGTAGGGATCTTAGACTGTCAGGAAGGAGGGTATAGATATAGTAGCAGGATCGGATCTGCACTGAGAGGTGGAGGACACTAGGCTGCCATGGATGAATGTATAGCCATTGGTATAAGGATCAGACAGGCAATCAGGCTGAGGTGAGCGATACTGGCAGGGACTAACAGCCCATGCTATCAGTCCTATGCATGGTGCTCAGCCGGATGAGGGGCAACTCTCACCACAATGTGCTTTGGTAATGGTAGGGTTCTGAATGCCTTAAACAGCACTGTGACAGTGACTGTTAGGGTATTCAAAACCACTGAATATGTCACTGATGCCTGTATACAAGGGGGATTCTTGATTTGCATGGGTGCAGCAGCATATTATATGGGCACAGGCTATCAACTTAGTGCCAGGGTTGCTGAATATGGCCCCTGCCATGTCCAACCTCACTAATCCTGGCTGGCACTACAACCCTGAAGTTTGAGTAACAAGCAGTGGTGGAGGAATAGCCGGTGCAGCCAGTGCAGTGGCACAGGGGTCCGACACACGTAGGGGCCCATTGTAAAAATCAAGAATTTGTTCAGCAGCAATCAGATCGTGACTTGCGTTGACTAATTTGTAAGTCTGTGACAGTCTTTTTTGACACTACTCACTCAGCTGACTCACAAGCCTGCCATGTTTGCTGCCACCACCCTCCAACTGCAGATGGCAGCACTGACCACAGAGTTGCGGGAGTTAACCAAGATGCACCGGGGACCGGTCCGGATAAGTTAGACAGACTGACTCACTCGAGTTAGTCATAGAGCCTGGAGAAGAACTCGTCATCTCGGTGACTCGATGTGACCAGGTCTGGGGACGGGAGACAGAAAAAAGTAGAAAGCAGATGAGACTGCTGCTGCAGACAAGCACTAAGGGTCAGGGAAGGGAAGGGCAGGGCAAGAACAAGCAACTTGAGGCAGCTGCAATTTTGCAAGTTAGCAGCATCTATTCCTTCATCCTGATCCTCTGGCTCCAGCTCCACACACAGCAACAACAGCATTGCGACACTGCCACGGGCAGTCCTCCTTTTTTTTTTTTTTTTTTTTTTACGTACACTTACCTGTTTGTTTGACTGTTTGTTGTGTACTATGTGGGGGCATTGCTGCCTGTGTCTCCGGAGACTGAGTCAAGTAAGTCAGTCTGCTTCTTCTATCTGGCTGGCTCAGCTGGCTGCCTGCCCTGGCTGACCTGGTCCCCCCAGCACTGAAGTTGCCATCGTTGTCAAGTTGTGATATGATTGTGTGACTTGTCTTTTGCAGGCTCGCAGCATAGTTTGGCCCCTATGTCACATGTGATTGTTTTTGTGCCACAGCCGGGCCAGCTGCCACCCGCCTGGGGCGGGGGTCGGGGGATTAAAATCAGAATCAGTACTGACAGTCACCACCATATATTCTTTGATATGTCAGAAAAAAATCATGGGGGCCCGGCCAGGTGGGGTGGGGTGCGGGGTAGGGGCCCAAAATTACAACCTGCACTGGGGACCATCTTTCTGTTTCTCCACCACTGGTAACAAGCTATGGACAAGCTTGGTACAGCCAGCAAAATGAGTTTGATTCAGACATGATCCTGAGCAAGTCTTTTAACCTCCCATGTGCTCATAGGTTGCCCTTGAAAACAGGCATTTGTCTAGTGGGCCTTACCTGGTTACTGAGGAATAATAAAAAAAATCCCAGGTTAGCATATCACTAATAGGTTTAGTGCTGTGCTAACCTTCTGAAAAAGGGGCCGACATCTAAATATGATAAAGATGTAGGAAATAATCAGAGAGGTTTGTTAGAAAAATATGTGCTTGGATTTAAACAACACTAACCGGAGATCTAGCAGAGCATAATTAACCATTGAATATAGACTATGATTTGCAATATTTTGTACAGAAAAAATATGTATTACTTGATGGTCAAAACTCATTATTCAGATGTTCAGCTTGGTTGAGCTAGAGACAGGTGCATGGTGACCCCTGTCCTCCTCAATGCACATCAGAACACGTGTATACTGTACAACTACGTAAGCATTAAGGGAAAGGGAAAGGGGAAATTGTTTAACCAGGAAAGGTACACTTAGCCAAAGCTTGTTTCCAGGTGCGAACTGGGAGCACAAGGAAGTTAAGTGACTTGCTCAGGGTCACACAGTATGCAAGTGGAGGCTATGAGATTCAAACCCAGGTCTCCAGGTCAGCAGCTCAGAGCCTTAAACCACTGTGCTATACTGCCTCCTTTAAGACAAGACATTAAGACATGGCACAGCTTGGTTTGGGGGGGTTGGGGCACGAGGCACAGCCCAGGTGCCTCCACCCACCGAGGCATGGATTAATTCTACAGTAGAACCATGCTGTGGAGTGACTTAAAGTGCCTGTAACATGGCAAGTGCATAAAAATGTCTTAGATTCTAGCAATAATGCACAGACACAGTGACTTTGTTTTAAATGCTTATATTGCAAAAGAAAAAAAAGGTTTGAGCATGGTGGTAACAAAAAATGTTGCTGATAACTGTAATATCGGGAGTAGAAATGGAATGATTTTTCAACCAGTAATTCTACACATATAAGCTTTACATTTACTAATATAGTATGCTTCTCCTAAGTTATTGTCAGGATTGTGCTAGGTACTTCGATTTTTGTATGGGTGTATTAGAGGATATGGGTTGCACTGCAAGATGGGACGTGTGCTAGGGTAGATCCTCATGTTTTGTTCCTGCAGTTCCCTTGGCAGGCCACGCATGCACTCATTCATTGCAGCTCCCAGTCATTTCCTGTGGCAGATTTTGGGGCACTACAGAAGCACAGTGGGCTGCTCAGGTCACCCATGGGGGTGGTAGGATTTGGGAGAGATGGCATTGTGGACCCCTCATTCATCCTTTCCCCCCACGGTAGACAAGAGCAGCTGCTGCAACCCCTTCCCCTTTTCTGATACCCTGAAATCACCTTTTGGACAAGAGTTGAAAATTTTCTCTGACCTGAGTCATAAGAAGGCTATGTTTTAAATTTGGTGTGAAACCATTAAAGAAAAAAGTTATGAGGGTATGTTAAATTTTGCAAATGCAGGCTCATAACTTTGATAATGTTCAATATTTTTACACCAAATTTTCAACATAGCAATTTCTTTACATCACATCATGAATGTGACAGCTCTCAATTTTCAACTCCTGCTGAAAATGTGTTTCTGCATCCTGAAAGTTGATTTTGCAGTCCCTGTGCAAAATCATCTTTAGGTCAGGAGCTGAACATTTACGCTGCTCTTCTTCATTAGGCAGGGTCATAACAAGGTTAAGTTGAAAATTTGGTGTAAATATATTAAAATACCAGTTTTCAATGTTTTTGCCTGAAATTCTTCAGCTGCAGCCCTATCGGCGCTGGCCTAAACTTGTTTAAACTTGACACACTTTGACACCTAAGGGGGTTGACATTGTCTCTTTAAAGTAAACAGTCTCCCATGGAAGTTCCACCTACCTCAACATCACCCGGGGACCGAGAGA
The DNA here is from genome assembly GCA_016271365.2 of Neoceratodus forsteri. Taxonomy (NCBI): domain Eukaryota; kingdom Metazoa; phylum Chordata; order Ceratodontiformes; family Ceratodontidae; genus Neoceratodus; species Neoceratodus forsteri. Next base: position 99,205,620 of record CM028130.1, read on the forward strand.
AGAGTGTGCTGGGTGTCCACACCATTGCCTTCCACCTCGGAGGAGGGGGACCCACCCTGCAAAAGGTTACACTGGGCTACCCCGGGGGTCAGGCTGCAATATGAGGTGAGGGAGCTCCAGGGGAGGAGTAGTAAGAGGACGTCGGGGGACTGTGGCTGCCCGAAGGAGTGGCTAATCCTGGGCACGTCGGGGCGAAAACAAATAATGCAAAACCAAAAAAGTAAACAGTCAATAAGTATTTTCATGACGTTTCAATAATAATTGGTATAATTTAAATAATTCAGCCTTGCTTATTAAGTATTTGTTAAATACCAAGGTTGCTTGGAGTCTGCTGAATGGAATATTATTCATTGTATTCTAAGCTTTTTCATGACATTCAGAATTTTTGTAGGATGCAGTATCAAAATTCAGTTTCGATTCCTCATCTGAGTACTGCCTAGAATTAATTGTGCAACATCCCTCACCCAGTAAAATCAATAAAAACTGAGAGGAGCCCATCATTGCCTGGAGAAAGCCCTCCCCCACCCTAGTCTCCCCTCCTTCCTATTATTTTAAGCTCTTTGTCTTTCTGGCACTGGTGGTGGTTATATTGGTGGGTCTCTGTCCATTCTGTCCATAGGGTGCCTGCCATAAGTATCAGGCTGAGGGGTCTTGGAGTTCAAGGCAGCTGAACTTTGTTCACAGTCACCCCCCAATAATGGCAGTGTGATTGTTGCAATCATCGGTCAAGAGGAGGGAGACTCCTTCCCCAGCAAGCTCCATTTAGTGTGTTCATTGTGGTACACAAAGTGCACCCCTCTGATACTGGTCCTTGCTCTAACCGACCCTAGTCCAAGTTAAGATATCCACCCTGTCCTGGCAATGGGGTTTCTTCTTACTAGCACACACTGGTCACCCAACCCCTAACATCTTCCCAGCAACCCTTGGTCACCACCCCGAGTGGTGGCTGATTGAAATCAATCCCTGGGTTACCACCTCCAGATGCTTCACTGAGTAAAGCAACTGGCAGTACCAGTGACCCAGGGCTTAATTTCTATCAGCCACAACTCAGGGGAGTGAGGGTTACTGGGAGATGTTAAGGGTTAGGTGACCAGTGTGAGCTAGTGATCAGAAACTGTGCTGCCAGGATTGTTGGAGGGAGCTATCCTAACTTGGACTAGGGCCAGGCAGACTGAGGACTATGATCCAAGGGGGGGAGGGGTCTTCTCTTTGTGCACCATGACAGACATACTTAATGGAGCTTGTTGTGGATGGAGGGGAGGTCGCCCTCTTCTCGACTGATCATGGATCACAACAGTCATGCTGCCACGTGGGGAGGGGGGTTCAGCTGCCTCCATTTCTGGTGCTCCTCAGCCTGATACCTATGGCAGGCACCCTACAGAAGGTATGAGGACCCACCAACCTCAACAGACCACCACAGGGGAAACTAGGATAGGAGAGAGCTTTTCTCCAGGCCCACAATGGGTATTTTACTGGGTGGGGGAGGTTTTCAACTGTTACATTCAGAATCTAATACAGAACTGGAACTTCCAGTTCTGCTCCGATACCTTAGTTTGTATCAGGACAGAACTGGATTTGGACTTATGTGTTCTGATTATCTGACACATACATGACAGAATGGCATCAGAAGATTCTAAGCACCCAAAGTAAATACTGATGTTCCTGGATGGCTGCAGGATGCATAAAGTACTTAACACATATTCAGAAATGTATTGAGAACTGGAACAGTTTGAATCTTACTCAACGTCTTAGAAAATGTACTTTTATGAAGTATTTGAAGAACTTCTCAAGTGCTTAAAAATGCATTTCTTTTTGCCTTGGGCTTCCCTTCCTGCCTCCAGCTGCTGTGGGGAGAGCAGGGTAAACCCACCTCAGTTTCTCCCTCCCTGTAGTCATTCAGGAGCTGGAGGTGCAGAAATGATAGTTTTAAAGAAAGAAAAAGCATCAGAGAAACATTTTAAAATTGAAGTAGGCTTGGAAAACAAAAGCGTTTTGGGAACTGACATTTAAAGAGACAGTTGCCATAGAGACAATGTTACAGACATTGGCAGCAGAAAAAGGCTCTTGGCCCACTCCACCTAACTATTTGCTTTCCCCAGTGGCAATACTCCCCTTTTTGCTATCTGCTCTTTTTTTAACTAAACCTACCTGCCTGTTCCATCCCTGCTTGAAGCTGAGGACTAATTTGGCCTGTACCACTTTTTCTGTTAGCTTATTCCACTTTTGCACCTTCTTTTCCATGAAGTACTTCCAGACATACTGCACTTTTTGAATCTCCCTCCACCCCCACACCACCAGTTTTAGTGAATTACCTCTCATTCCTTGAACTCAAAGAGAATAATTTCTTGACATCTACTCTATTTATCCCATGCAGGTACTTGCATTATCTGGGCCCGATTCTAGAAGGTTGACGCAGGGCTTGAGCTAAGTCCTCCATCATCCACAATGTTTCGCACAGCTATGCAAAAACCTTTGATGCAACGCAGCCTGACCCAAGATGGGCTGGTGCATTTGCAACCTTTTCCACATTTTGTGGCAGCTTGTGCCAGAGGTTTGGCACAAGCACCTTAAAATGGCTCCCCGTTGGATGCAAAATTAGACTGGGGGAGCTGGTCTAACTTGCTGCATCTGGCACACCCGATCCAGAATTGCAATCTGCTCCAAATGTCTGCCACAAGCCCCCCACACAGTATGTTTGGTGCACCAGAGACTTCGACAGACACAACCCCTTCATGAATCAGGCTCTATATCTTAATCATGCCATCAATTTCCCTCCTTTTCTCCAGGATTTTAAGCAATAATCCATGACAAGATGTGGGCTGTGGTTGAATGTACCCATTCCTGATGTGGTTCAGTCACAAAACAGCAGACTGAATGACTAAACCACTCCAGAAATGGGTAAATCTCACCAGAACCCACATTATGAAGTGGATTATTGCAATTACATAATTGGAAACAAGTACACTATATATATTTGCAAACTGTGTGAGAAGCCTTTCAGCACCATGCATTTCTGCTTAAAGTTGAACCAGCATAATATTCTGTGGTGATTTGCATATGTAGCCCATGATGCTTTGCATTGTGAGGTATGTGTGATTTTGTATTCACTATATATATATATATATATATATATATATATATATATGTATGTATATACAATGTTCAGTTAGAGTTTCATTTACATTTTTTGGGGGAGGGGGTAAAATATCCTTCCTCTCTCTCTAATAATAGTTCATTGTTGATGGGTACGAATGGTATAAAAATCACTCCTATCATGTTTTTGGTGATGTTTTCCCCACACTACCTTTTCTTGCTTTTTTTTGTAGTAGCAATGTCAGTACTCAGGCAAACTGATTAAAAGTGTTTGTCAGTTGTTAGAGCAAGTTGGGGCCATGAGTGAGCAGCACTGTGAAGGGAGCTGGTTATGAGAGAGTTAGGTGGTTTAAACCAGCTAAATGTGGGCAGGAGGATGCTGGTAGCCAGAGGGAGTAGAGAGCGAGTCACGGTTTGACTTTGGCCCATATTCCTGTTTTGTGGTCCATTGGTATTATTTGAAAGTAGTTTGCTACAGTAAGATAGTGCATGTATTTTCAGAGTTTGAAAGGTGTTTTTTTTTTTTTTTACTTTCTGGTATTTTTTTTAGTTTTTAGAATTTCACTTGCAATTAAGTGAGCTTCATGATAGTGGCCAAATCAAAATTTTTTCAGGGTATGCAGAGTGGAGTGATTTTTCATACTGTAAATTGGTCTGCTGGCACCTTTTTTGTGGTGGTTATGTTAGGATTTACCATGGCTTAAAGATACCAGTCAGCCAGTAGAAACACAGAAACATATAATTTGATGGCAGATAAGGACTGTTTTGTCCACCTAGTCTGCACATTTTTTCCTGCCTACAGTATCATCTACCTGAACTCCAGTCTGTTCTCCCTCCCTCCCTCCTGCCTTTCCCCTAAGATTCACTTGTGCCTATCCCATGCATTCTTGAACCCCACCACTGTTTTTACCTCTACTACATACTCTGGAAGGATGTTCCAGGAGTCCACCACTTTCTGTGAAGAAATACTTCCTCACCTCTCTCCTGAATTTATCCCCCTCCAGCTTCATATCATGTCCCCTTGTTCTTGAGCACCTTTCTTTCTGAAAATGCTTTCCTCCTGTACCCTTATTTACCCCCTTGATGTATTTAAACATCTCTGTCATATCCCCCTCCCTCCTGTCTTCCAGTGGGTACATATTCAGGTCCTTAAATCTCTCCTCATAGGGCTTCTGATGCAAACCCTGCACCATTCTCTGATATTCTACAAAGTAATAAGCTCTCGTTTGTTCAGCTGAATGCTAGGAGTCTTGTTCCAAAAACTGATATGATACGGGAGTGGATTCTGGAATATAAACCAGATGTCATAATAATAACTGAATCTTGGTTAAATAAAAAGATACAGGATGAAGAAATACAGGTACATGGTTATCAAATATGGAGGCACAATCGTGGGAAAAGGGGTGGGGATGTTTTGGTTTATGTTACTACAGTTTGGGAAATTAAAAACTTAAATTGTGTCAGTACACCAGGCATGGAAAAAGTAGTTTTGGAGATAAAAATCCCATATTGTAAATCATTATTGCTGGTGGGTTGTTACCTCCCCCCTAAGGGAGATGATCAACAGTTTCTTGTTCTCCAGGACTTTCTGCTTTCTTATAGGGAAAGTCATGAGCTTATGATTATGGGGGACATGAATATAGAATGGGAGAGGGTGTCACCCACCAGCAAATTAATGGATTTAAAAACAACACTGGGCTTGTCTCAGTTAATTACTATGGCTACAAGACTAAATGCCAAAACTCCCAATTCTTCCACTATTTTGGATCTGATATTTACTTCTGATCCTATTAAATATTCTGTGGCAGGAGTGCTTCCAGATACATTTAGTGACCATCAGATAACTTTTTGTGTTAGGAAAACAGATAAGCAATTGAGAGTTCCTCAAATTAAATTTTATTGTAGCTTTCAAAATTTGGATTATACATCTTTTATGGTTGAATTGGAATCAAAAAACTGGAATCGACTAACTTTGATTCCCGATATAGACAGTGTTTGGTCATATTTTTGTTGTGAATTTATGTCTGTATGTGATATTTTTGCACCTATTCAAAGCAGGAAAGTTAAACAGAAAAATTCCATTTGGTATACTGCAAAGTTAAGAACTTATCGTAAGAAAAGGAACGCTGCGTGGAGAATAGCAAAAAAAAAAAATGAGAGTGCTTTGGGAAAAATATCGAGCAGCACGTAATTTGTATATTGCACAAATAAGGAAAGCAAAATCAGATTTTTATTTAACTGGAATGGCAACTGAACAGTTTAAAAAACCTAGGGATTTTTGGAATATGGTTAGAAAGTTACAAGGAAATAAGACCTCAGAGCTGCCAAATGTTTTTATGGAAGAAAATGGCCCATTGAAACTTTCAGATGGGGCAGCTGCTATATTAAACAAAATGTTTGTTGATGTAGGGCTTTCCCAGATTAATGTATGTTCCCCCCGGTACAATCCTGCAAGAGAGAAACCAAGAAAAGAGAGTTGAAAATGGACCATTGTTTTGCTTTCAAAATATTACTCCATGTCAAGTTTATCGGGAATTGTTAAAATTAAATATAAATAAGGCCCAAGGTCCAGATGAGATTCCATCTTTTTTCCTTAAAATTGCTGCCCCAGTAATAGCCCCAATATTGACTGACATCTTTAACCTTTCATTAAAGACTGGTACCTATCCATTAGTCTGGAAACAGGCAGAAGTGATACCAGTGTTTAAGGGAGGTCAGAAAAATGATATGCGAAATTATAGACCAATATCATTGCTTTCAGTCACTTCTAAAGTGTTTGAAAAAATTGCGGTTTCTCAATTAAATAGTTATCTTGAAAAAAATTAAAAATACAATAAATATCAGTCAGGTTTTAGGGCACAACATAGTACAACTACTACACTTGTTAAGGTTGTGTCGGCATCCAGGTGGCCATGGATAGGGGGCTCCTGGTTGGGGCCATATATATTGATTTGTCGAAGGCTTTTGACACTTTGGGCCATCAGGTACTGATGGAAAATCTGAGATCTGTTGGCCTCAGCCAGGGAGCCCTGGATTGGTTCCATGGCTACCTGGATGGCAGACAACAAAGGGTTAGGTTAGGTAGTAATTTTGTATCCAGTTATCTAAATATTAATTCTGGTGTACCTCAGGAGTCAGTGCTAGGACCCATCCTATTTAATATATATACAAATGGTGTCGGACACCTGATGAATGAGGTCTGGCATCATTTGTATGCAGATGATACAATATTGTATCTAGAAGGGAAATCTGTGGGACATATACAGGAAAAATTACAGAAATACTTTAATATATTACAAACATACTTTTCAGAACATGGCTTGGTTTTAAATCCACAAAAGTCACAGTTAATGTTGTTTTCAAATAAAAAAGTATCTATGGATTTGGATATTGAGACGCTGGATGGGTGTAGCCTGGCCTCTGTGGATTGCTATAAATACTTGGGAGTCTGGTTGGACTCCCATTGTAGTTGGGATTTTCATATTGATAACTTGATACAAAAATTGAATAAAAAGTTGGGGTTATTCTATAAACATAGAAACTGTCTTTCATTTGATGCTAGGTTAAAGATTGTGAATTCGGTGATAATTCTGCATATTGATTATGGTGATGTCATATATAAGGGGGCAGCCGGGGCAGCCTGGAAAAGCTTGATGTTATCTATAATAGATATGCGCGTTTTGTCTTGGATGCACCTTGGAAAACACATCATTGCACCCTTTACAGGAACTTAAATTGGATATCCTTGATAGAACGGTGAAATATGCATGTGCAATGGTTAACCTATCGCTGTTATTTTAAAAAAGCACCAGGATATTTAGTGGAGTTCCTGGAGGAGTGGAATGTTAAGGTAGGATTGAGATCTGCAAGGGAAGTGAAATTTAGGGTACCATTTATAAGAACAGTGAGGGGCCAACATTGTTATGTATACGAAGGTCCGAAAGTGTGGAACTTATTGCCAGGACACTTGAGATTAAGTACAAATAAAACATCTTGGAATGAAATAAAATCATGGCTTGTAAAGGAAGCAATGTCCTTAAAAACTTGTTGTACTTGAGATACTTGTATATATGATATATTGTTGTAACTTTTACTTTTCCTGTTCTTTCCTTGGTCATGTATGTACTGTGTTGCATGTATGTATAATGTGTGTATTTGTATTTTTTAAAATGAAACTGATGTTTTTGTACAGTAGGACCCCATTGTAAATTAGCTGATGCTAAATTGGGTTTTATCCTGTTTCTGATATCAGAAATAAACTTTTTACTAGTACTACTTTTACTACTACTACTACTACATTTTAGTCCTTTTGGAGATGTCGTCTCCAGAACTGGGCACAGTACTCTAGTTCAGGTCTTACCAGTGATATGTACAGAGGCAACACCACCTCCCTCCTTTTTGCTGGCGATACTCCTCTCTATGTACCCAGGCATACCACTAGCCCTCCCAACTGCCTTGTTGTACTGCCTGGCCAGCTTTAGATCATCTTTAGATCTCTACAGAATTAGGAAGTTCATGATTCCAGACTCCAGGTCACGCTTTGACAACTCCCTACTCCTTTCCCTTCTGGAATATGGTTCCATTGTCTATGCCCCCCCCCCCCACCTTTGTACTTTTCTCCAAACTCAGGACTTCCTACAACAATATCGCTCGCTTCATCTCTGGACTCCTGTTGTCCACGCATCACTGTTCCCTTTACATCCTCCTAAACTGGCTCTCCCTCAAAGGAAGGTTCCACATTAAAACTGTTCTGTTTTTACACAAGGTCAACCTTAACCTTCTTCCACATAGTGTCTCCTCCCTTTTTCCTAAGTCTGTAACCAAGCGCTGCACCAGAGAGGCATTCAGCCAAATCTTTGAAGTACCTTTCTACCTCACCACTCATGCACAAAACTCCATTACCTATAGCGGTCCTAAACTATACAATAATCTGCCACCAGTGACATGGTCTTGTTGCTCCATTTATTCTTTCATCACCTGCTTCAGAGGCCTACTCTCGGAAAGAACTGTATGTCATTGCCCTAATCAACTGCTTCATTGATATCCTCATGATGAAAATGTTTTGCGCTTTTCATCATTTCAGCTTACCCCTCACTACCCTAACCTCCCTGTCTTCTTTCATCTTCCTTGTCTCCCTCCCACTGTTCACCAACAAATATTAAATCTTATATTTGTCCCCCCATACCTTCCTGAACTAAAATGAATAGACCTTAATCTTGAACTATCTCTTGCTCTCAGCAATCACTGTCTTCCCTGTTGATATTGAGTCTTTATCTCTCGTTGACCTTTCTTTAACTGACTACGTCTCTTTTACATTGATTTTGTATAATTAATGTGTGCTTAACTTGTACTGTATAAACTGTTTTAGTTGTACCTGCAACCTCTGTACATATGGTTTTTATTCATGTACAGTATTTTGTAACAACATACTTTTTGTGCAGCCTGGATGTTTGTGAAAGCAGGCATTTTTGCTCACATACTTTCCAGTATAAAATAAAATTGATTGATTGATTCAATATGATTACCCCCAGGTCTCTTTCCTGCCTGGTGTTGTCAGTACCACCCCACTCATTTTGTACTCCACTCCCAGGTTTTCTCTGCCCCAATGCCATTACTTTGCAGTTTCCCACATTCATACCCAGCTGTCATACCCTCGACCACTCCTCAAGTTTTCTCAAGTCACTGCTCATCCCCCCTCCAGAATGTTTCCATTCTATTGCAGATTTTGGTGTTGTCCTCAAAGAGGCAGATCTTCCCTTCTAGCTCTTCTGCAGTGTCATTTATAAAGACATAAAAGAATACTGATCCCAGCACTGATTTGTGAGGCACCCTGCTAATCACCCTCCATTCCTCAGAATGAACATCCTCTGCCTCCTGTCCCCTAACACATTTCTTACTCAGTTTACCACCTTTGAACCAGCCCCTAAGCTACCCAGTCTGCTTACAATTCTCCTAAGCAGAAGACTGTCAAAAGCCTTACTGAAATCTAGGTAGCCTACTTCCAACACCAAGTCTCTACCCCCCCCCCACCCGGCTGTGACTACATGCTGCTTCAGGTCTTGTTACCCACTGGATTCAAATTATTCAATAAGACAGCCATTCAATTAACTTTCCCACCACAGATGTTAGGTTGACTTGCCTATAATTACCAGCCTCTTCCCTGCTAACACTTTCATGTTGTATGACTACATCCTCCCTCCTCCAGAAACACTCCTGTTTCCAATGAGCTGCTAAATAGACCTGTCAGAGATGCAGCCAATACCTCGCTGAGCTCCCTCAATACACTTTGATGCATCCCATCTGGCCTTAATGCTTAATCCACTTTCAGATTAGCAGGACCCTTCGGAACTCTGGGCAGTGGTCAGACTGGGGGCACACCTGAAAAGTGGATACGGGGCCCTCCTGGCAAATCAGTAGGGGAGGGTCCATGATGACACACTCATCTCAGTATTCCACTTCAGTCTGATACATTAGCTCTGTGTTTCCATGTTACATTTGCCTACAGTGCCCCAGATAGCCCATCTAATTAGAAAAAAATGCAAAGATTTTCAGAGTTCAGGAAGTGGGCATGTACACAACAGAGAGAGGCCCACCTAGAACTTTCCAGGTATCCTAGTGAGCCAGTCTGACTCTGGAACTCTCTCCTCTGAGAATGGACTAGTGTCCACCTCCCTCCCATACTTCTATTACTTTTTTCGTGGCCCCTTCCCCTTCTCCTTCCTCTGTGAACACAGAACAAAAGTATTTCTTCAGGATGTCTGCCTTTCCTCCTTCTCCCTCTGCACAGCCCCTCCTTCCCTTTTTAGCCTTATAGTCCCACTCCTGGTCTTCCTTTTTTTGCTTACATATCTACAAAAATGTATTGTCCCCTTGTTTTACCACCTGAGCTACTCTCTCTTCTGTTTGTGCCTTTGCACTCCTTACTGCTCTCCCTGCTTCCCTCTATTTCCCCTGATACACCTCCCTATCCTCCTCCCTTTGCATCTCCTTATACCTTCTGAATGCTACCCTCTTAGCTTTTACCTTTTTTGTCACCTCTTTTGTTAAACGTAGTGACCTCTTTTTCCTCTTCCAATCAGAATGCCCCATTTTCAGGCCCCATTACATAATACATATTTAAGTCATGCAGCCTCTCCTTGTGTGCCAGATCACCAAGGCAATGCACCATCTTTGTTGCCCTGCAATGTACTGCCTCCACATTGTTGTAGTCTTTCCTCAGAGGTGGGCTCCACAGTGTTCCAGGTACAGCCTCACCAGTGACCTGTACAGAAGGATGATCATCTCATGCCTTCTACTGCTTATCCTCCTCCATATACATCCTAGCATTCTGTTTACTTTTGTTTCCTGCCTGGTTGCAGTGTGCATATGTATTTAGGGTTTCTGAAATCATCAGTTCTACAGCCTTTTCTTCTGGAGTGCTATCAGACCCAACCTCTCCCATTTTGTATTGCACCCTTGGGTTCCTTGTGCCAGTGTGCATTACTTTCCATTTTTTTGGCCTTATAGTTCAGCTGCCCAATCTTGTACCGGCTCTCCAGCCTCCCCAGATCCTCCCTTCTGCCTTCCCCTATATCAACCCTTATACATATATTTGTGCCATCTGCAAAGAGGCAGATCTTACCCTTAATTACTTCACCTACAATATGTCACACAATGAAAATATTGAAGAGGATCGGTCTTAGTACTGACTTCTGAGGTACCCCGCTGGTCATTTCCCTCACCTCTGAAAACTCACCATTGACTACCAGCTTCTGGGTTCTACCCTCTAGCCAGTTCTCTACCAAATTTGCCATCTTTTCCTCAATTCTCTCTAATGTTTTTGACCAGCCTGCTTGGGGGGGTGGCCGAGTCAAAGGCCTTGCTGAATTCAAGCTATACTATTTAAATTGCATGCCCCTTGCCAACTGCTTTTGTAACCCAGATGAACTTGACCCGATTCCTCTGGCAAGACCTTTCCCTCACAAACCCATACTGTTTGGGGTCCAGCAGCCCATTCCCTTCTAAGAAGTCAACCAGGTCCTCCCTCAGTGAAGATTCTATGATATTCTGAATCACAGGCATCAAGGTGCCTAGCTTAAAGTTCTCTGGCTCATTTCTTCTCTCACTTTTGTGTAGTGGAACCACATCAGCTGTCCCCCTGTCCCTAGGAACCACTCCATGGCTAGCAAACTATAGAAAATGTCTACCAGTGACCCTGCTATAACCTCTACCACTTCATGTAGTAACCTTGGGTGTAAGCCATCCAGCCCTATGGACTAGCCTACTTTCAACCCTGCTAGCTTTTCCAACACTCATTTCTCCATTATCTGGACCTTTAGTCCAACATCTTTGCTCCCTTCCTAGCTTCCTAACCCCACAGTGGCCCATCCTTCACCTTAGTAAAAACTGGACATAAATTATTATTCAGTATCTCTGCCTTCTCCTTGTCCCCCTCCTCCCGCCCTCATTGCTCTTAAGTCTCATTGTACCCCAGTTTACCTTACACTGCTCCTGGATGTACTGGAATAATACCTTACCCCCTTTCTTTAAATTGGAACACTATGGATTCCCTCAACTTCCTGGTGGTTTTTCTTGTTGTTTCCAGCTACAACTTCACTGTCTTTCTCCCCTGGGTTACCCGTATACTCAGAAAATGCACTCCTTTTGGATCTTGCTGCTACCTTTACATCAGCTGTGAACCACACTGGCCCCTTAGCCTTTTATTTTCTTTTAAAGTATACTTTATTGAAACATTTTAAAGAACAAAGAGACAACATGTGAACAACCTTGCAAGCAGAACAACAATGATAAAGCTATGATATACCAACCTCTCCCTACCCTAAAAATCTACAAGAGCCAAAATCAAAAACAAGTGCAGAAACAAAGATAATGCCAACCAAATCATAAAAAGAGAGAAAATAAATTTGAAAATGCAATATAAAAGAAAAGGCATTTAAGTTGCTAAATTAAAACCTGGCCCAGTGGTGCTGAGGGTTGAGGTGCTGGATGCCACACCTTGCGCCACGCTGGCAACCCGTGTTTGGGAATGAGCATGGGCCATCTGGGGTCGGCAGGGAAGGGAGAGGATCGAGTGTCTAGAGAACAGCTCTCCTCTCCCGAGGAGGGAAGACTGGCACTCCCACCTAATGATTACCCCCAGGTGGAGGCCAGAGGGTAGTGCAGATCAGAGGGGCCAGATGAAGGGAGGGTGCTGAGAGACTTCTGCAGACTTGTGCACAACTCTATGTGGGCATGTCCTGTGTGTGCACCCCAGCAATGGGGAAGGGATAAAAACAGGAAAAACACCTCCTGCTGCTGATTACAAATGACTTCCCGTAGGCTCCGCACCCGGCGACAAGGCAGGGGTAAGTCCTGGTAATACAGGGTGATGAGGCTGGGGGGATCAGTCAGGAGGGGAATCCGGGAGCAGAAGGAGGACAAAGTACATATAAAAAAAAAAAGGTACTAAATTGCAATGGGGGCCACACATTTGTACCTAAAATGTTATTTATTTTTATTTTTTATTTATTTATAATTCAGAAAACACCTTGGAGCACAAGTACTCTTTTACAGAGGTTCCACATCAATAAAGGATAAAGAACAAATTAAAATACAACAGACATTCACCAGCATCAGGATAGCCTGGTCAGGTACAAGCAGCAGAAATTACAACAAGAGTTATCTTCAAACTGTATCACAGCAGTCCCAGAGGGATGACATCTACAAATACTGTAACAGTAAGGTATTACCAGTGCAGATTACAAGCATTAACAGTCAAGTGACAGGCCTTATTGAGTATCAGCCAAACTCTGTTGAGAACAGAGTCACTGGCCACCCCATAAACTGGGAGGCCACAATCAAGGAGCTTGAGGATCATACTGGAGACTGACGGTCATCTAGCCTCTGAGGTAAGGTTCAAACATTGCCTCTAGATTGCTCCTAACTTTCCATTGGCAATAGCTGTGATGTCTACATGTGCTGCAAATGAGAGGGTATCATCCACAGTGACACCCAGGTATTTGAAAGATTCAACCTGATCCAGGGTAGATCCATGAGCGTTTCGGATAACAACGGGAGGGACCTTTTCTTCAAGTGTGGATCAGCAAACAATATGATCTTGATCTTCTTATAGTTTAGGACACGTTTATTGAGTCTGAACCATTCCTCCAGTGACTTGAAGCTGCTATGGAGATCACTGGAGAGTTTCTCATGATGTGGACTGCTATTAAAGACCACTGTATCATCAGTGTAGAGAATCACCTTTAAGAGAGTTCAGGCTTCTGAGAGTCTATTTATAAACATCGCAAAAAGGAAAGGACCAAGCATTGACTGCTGAGGGACCCCAACTGTGACACCCTTAGCATTCAAGAGAGCTCCACCAATCCATACCCGCAGCATTCGACCTGTGAGGTAGAAACAAAACCAAGCTAATGTTTCTCAGGAGAGGCCCAAGGAGACAAGCTTGTCAAGCAGAAGTGAGTGATTTATGGGTTGAATGCTTTAGTCAGATCTATGTAGGTGGTTCCGATCAGGTGACCATTATCAAGGACCTCATGCTGGAGGTTGGCGTACTCTATTAGGACAGTACCAGTGCTGTGGAGATTCCTGAAACTGTTCTGATATTTTCACAGAAGATTGTACTTATTTAGGTAGGAGACAAGTTGGGCCAAAACAATTCTTTCTAGGGCCTTGGATAGGGGAAAAAGGGTTGAGAGAGACCTATAGCTGGCCACATTGGCATGGTCCTCACTTTTATGCACTGTGGTTACTATTGCAGTTTTCCAGATTTCTGGGAACTGGGAAAAGTTGTATATCTTAGTCAAGGAAATAGCTAGTTCTTCAAGCGCTAAGGCCAACAACTTCATATGTATTGTATTACCCCCAAATCTTGCTTTACCCATGACTCTTTTTACATATTTGAGGGTTTCCTTAATGGTGAGATGTTTAAATTAGAATTTGTGGTGCTCAGGGTCTGGACTGAGTAGATTAAATTTGACCAGGGCACTCTCTGTCACCATTACAAGATGCTGTGTTGGGAGACAGGGCAGAATTCCTTTCTGTGAAGCCTGTGTTGAAGATATTAGCTAATTTGGCTGGGGCAGTGGTGGCAATCTAATTAGTATTAAGCATTGTCAGGGAGGTGGTGTCATTTTTTTCTGAAGAGGTCTTTTAAATTGTCCCAGAACTTCTTCTGTTGCTCCAGTTTTTATTTTCCTGCTCTTTATAAAATGTCACTTTAACCTGCCTTATTTTCCTAGTGCACTTATTGCGGGCTTCTTTGTATCTTTGCAGATCCATAGGTGAACCAGTATCCCTTGCTTAACATCAAAGATTATCCCTGCTACACATTTGATCTAGGAGTGCAGGGGTGAGCCACCCTCCTGTGGTACCTCATATTATATGTTTTTTTAGAGGGTCACATTTGTCACAGGCAGCTGTAAATTGGGTTACAATGAACACAAAGGCCATATTAATATCCAGAATGGGTTCCAGATAACTCCAGTCTATCTGAGTCAAGTGTGCCTTGAAAGCAAAATACAAGGATTATGATTCAGAAATCAGGACTGTCCAATTTATGTTGTGTATTAAAACTTCTAGACATTCCCACATTTCTTTGTATGCTACCAGGGTATGTTGCATGGAAGCAAGCATTTTTTCCATACACTGAACTTCTAAAATCTCTTCATGCCATTTGCGCAAAATAAAGAGTATAATACCCATGGCAGTGGCAGAGGATGTTTTTTTCTTACCAAAGAAATAGGAGTAAAATGGTAGTGGTGGCTACCCATAAAATGCTGAATGCCAGCTCCTAGTATTCATCATTTTCTGGTAAAGGCATCTTGCAAGTACTTGGTGAATAGCTTGTCAAAGAGGCTGTGCCTTTGAGCAGTCCCACAAAATGTGGAGGAGGGAACCCTCCTGCATACCACAATGGGTACACAAGGGGGAAGTTTGGAGCCCCAATTTATATATTTTTTGCAGGGTGTGATACATGTCCTGCAAAATTAGAATTACATTAGATGGCAACTGTCAATTTTTAAGAATTTGAGGGCATTCACCAAGGGATATTCCATTGCTGTGGTGCAAAGACAGAGGGCAAAACAATCCAGAAGATTGTGGGTCATACCATCCTATTCCCCTGCTACCTGCTGATCTCAAGATCTTTTCTGGTGTTTTAGCCAATCACCTACAAGCCAGCATTTCTTCTCTGGTCCACACAGACCAGATGGGGTTTATTACAAAATGGTTCCTCCAAGATAATATTCGCCACCTCCTAAACATCATTACCTCTCAACGAGCTAAAAAGTCTTTTCAATTAGCAATCAGTATGGATGCTGAAAAGCCTTTTGATAGAATGGACTGGCCTTTTCTGATTACCACCATAAGGAAATTTGGGTTAGGACAAAATTGTGTAGCTGCAGTCATCTCATTGTACACTTCCCCAGAAGCAATTTTTTTTTTTTTTTATCAGAGAAATTCCCCCTATGACGGGGCACCAAACAGGGCTGCTCCCTTTCACCACTTCTTTTTGTCCTTTCTCTGGAACTCCTAGTACTGTCAATCAGATCCAGTACCCATATTATGGGTGTGATGGCAAGAGGGGTTGAACAGAAACTAGCTCTTTATGTGGATGACTCTCTCTTTTTTCTAGCAGACTCTTCTTCTTCCCTCCCCCACCAACAGCAGACCATGCAGGAATCTGGCTCTCTAGCAGGGTACAAAAAACATTTTCAGAAATCAGAGGCATTGGTCTTAAGTGGCTCCCCTTCTCAATATTTCCAATGATCCTTCCCCTTTACCTGGGCCATGAAAAACACTCGTCTGTACTTAGGGATTCGTATTTCAGCCAACATCTCCTTGTTGTTTAATAATAACTACACTAAACTCTATCAAGATCTACAAGCTGATTTTTCTAGATGGACTTTACTACCCCTTAACCTACATGCAGAGTCCAAATCATTAAAATGAATGCCCCCTCCCGTCTTTTATTTTAATTTCAGACTTTACCTAGCCCTATACCTAAAGTTTACTGGAACAACTTCCATAAGAAGATCCAATGATTTATCTGGTTCGGTTCATATCCCACCTTGCAAGAGGGATAGTGCAGGTCCATCAGAGTGCAGGAAGCTTGGCTCTCCCCAGTCTACACTTTTACTACCTGGACATGCAGGGAACCCATCTGTGTACCTGGGCCAAACAGTGAACCAGCTCAGGCTGGTACCTAATAGAAGAGGTAGACTTGTCATGATGGGCCTTGTGAACCTATCCACCAGTGTAATTTCCCCACAAGTATGGAAATGCACTAGTAACCCTTGGACTAAAAATTTGCTATGTATTCTTCTATGTCCCTGGAAACTCACTCATACACCTAATGTTATAGGCCCCCTACCTCTTATTAGACACGAAGGGTCTTTTCCACCTCCTCCCACCCCCGGCTGGACTCTGGTCATGCTCATTGGGAAGGCCATAAATTAACTACCTTCCTATAGTGTACGGATGATCATGATTGTCTCCCCTTTGCTCAGCTACAAGCTAAATACTTCCTTAGAAAAGAGAACCATTACATGTACTTGCAGGTCTGACATTTTATTCTATCATCAGCCATTCTTCCCCAGATCATAAGAGAGTGTACTGCACTTGAATCCTTTCTATACCATATGATTGTTCTTAGGGGAAGATGGGGCCCAAATTGATCCTGAGCAATGGTCCATGAGACTACTACTGTGTTAGCAGGTCACGGCATCACCCTCCTGGTGTAAATTTAACTGGAAAGTTTTATTAAGATTCTTTCATACACCAGTAATAATGAAACGCTTTACCCATTTTACCATACAAACCATTGTTGACAGGTTTGTGGTAATAGGGGAACCCATCACCATATATTTTGGTCCTGCACTAGACTCTAGGGATTTTGGCAGACAGTACACTCAGAAATTAAAAACTTAACAGGACTCAGTTTCCCCTTTACTTTTACAGAGCTGGTTCTGGGGCTTCCTGCTTGTTTGACCTGCCCCAATACTGTTAGATGCCTGGGTCAGAGTCTACAAGTGGCAGCACTTAGATGTATCACCTCAAAATGGCTATTCCCTGTCCCACCCACCTTGGGACATTGGAAATCTAGGGTGGTAGAGCTGGAAAGGATGGAAGAGATAACCAGCTGAGTATGGTTATAATATGATACATTCCTAGACATTTGGCACCCTTGGCATCAGACACAACTGAACCTGGATGTTGATTCACCATAAGATGTTTAACTTAATGATTTGAAGATACGGGGGAGAGAAGGAAACACACTCAAGTTATAGTTGTAGTTATAGATATAGTTATAGTTATATTGTACATTGTTTCTTTCTAGTACTTTCCATACAAGGCATTGTTTGTTTGAATATGCCGAACAGTTTTTGTTTCTTTTTTATTTGCACATCTTTATATATAGTAGGTGGTCATGTTAACTTTGACCATTAGCCAAAGTTTTATAGCCTTCTAGAGAAACCCATAATACTGAAATCTTTCAGGTTATATGTTTTCTAAGACTGGGCAAAATCCTTGTGAGATCTAAGGCTGTTTCACTATGAGACTGGCCAACACAGCATAAGGCCTGATTCCTGCATGAGTTCATATGCTTTGGTTGTTACATTACAGCTAGACTTTCTTTCATTGTTATGCTTTTGATGTTAGGTGTTATGTGTTCTTTTATCTGGCTAGGCATGGACTTCTTGGAGACACATATCTGAAGGACCAAATCAACTTTGGGCAGATAATACTCAGCAGTGACATCACACTTTACTTTGGACATTTAGACCTGCTATTACCTTACTGCTAGGAATTACTCATGCACTAGACCAGAGAAAGAAGATAGAAGAGGCATTTTGTTTTCATTTTTAATGTAAGTGTAACAATGCTGTACAAATGCCTTAATAAAACATAGTGAACTTAAAAAAAAAGACAGAGGGCAATGCTGTTGGCCAATAAGTTGCAGGTTCACTGTATCTATGAGATATATACTCTCACATGGTCGAATAAAGTAAAGCAGTGGTATGACGTTGATGGGCAAGGTTGACCCAATCAAGTAAAAATATGTAGTATGTGGCTAAGTGACAGGCATGCCTAACACTGTAGTTATCATGTGGCGCAATTGCAGAAAGCTAAAAATGTCTTTCAGAATCAGTAAACAGCATTGCTGAAAATGTGGAAAGGAAGCTTACCCATTAGACTCCAAAAATTGTTTAATCCAAAGGACCCCACTGGTTTTCCATGAGGCAAAATCCAACACTTTTCCAGCAATTTTAAAATTTAAATTGTTCCAAATAAGTTGCCCCAGTGGATCTGCTGGGAAACCTTTTAAGTGTCCTACATAATTGGGGAACTATAAGTAGTGATATACCAATAGGTGTCTCCCCAAGGGCAGGGGTAACTGAGAATAAGAACAATACAATAGCAAAGGTAAGCAAATCCCATATTGCTGACAAAGAGATTCTTCTATGCATAACCATTGTGGTGTGTAAGGCCCAAAAGGGGGCTCTTCGATTGGATACTAGCACAAGTATTTTGCACTCTGAGCAGTAAGAAAATAAATGAGAAAATCTGCCATATCATACCCCCTCGTGATTTAGTTGTGGAGAGTTTTAAATAAGTTCTTCTAGGCCGCTTCCAGACCCATAAAAAATCTGATATAAGACAATGCAATTTTCTAAACCATGAATGGGGAGGGGCTAATGTAAGCATCATACAGGAATATAAAATTCTAGGTAAAACATTATTTTTTATCGTATGGACCTGCCCCATAAAGAAAGGGGTAGACCCTTTTACCTCCCTAGATCCCATTTCAAAATTAAGTATTGATTATATATATGAATTGGATGCATCTGCTGGACAGATTTAGAAACTTTAATGGTGTACATAAATAAATAAGGGGTTCTGTGGACCAGGAAAAGACTAGAGAAACAAAGTCCTGTTGCTGCACTTTTTCATTCAGGGCTAATGACTTAGTTTTCCCCAGATTCAGTTTATAAAAGGAAACATTACCAAGACTCTGTTTATGAAAGGAAACAGTCCCAAAAATCTGAATGTCCCACGGAATGCAGACAATGATACCTCCGGGTTGCAGACATGCAGAAGAATGTATCTGCATTGACATATAACTTATAGTGTTGCAAACTGAACTGTACTCCACGAATCCTGGCATTGTTATTAATTTCCACTATCAGAGGTTCCACATAAAGATTAAAAAGAAAAGGAGAAAAGGGGCATCCCTGCCTAGTGCCATTTTTTAACTGAAATGCTGGCTATAGGATTTTACAGGATCCATGCAGCTAGGTGATAGGGCAGCAACTGAATCCATTTAATATATTCCTTTGTAATAAGAAATGTTTCCAACACAATAAATAAAAAGCTCCAGCTGATCATATCAAATGCTTTTTTGGCATTCAGAGAAGCCAACACCACAGAGGTGTTGGCCTCCCTGGATGCCAAAATAATATTTTGCTACTTACGAAGATGGTCTGATGAAAGCCTACCACTCATAAATTCTACCTGGTCTGCACCTATCACATTTTACCAAACCCATTATAGACGAGAGGCCAAGGTCTTTGCTAAGATTTTTAGATCAACATTAAGGAAAGAAACTGGTCAGTAATTTTCCACACATCAGTCATCTCTGCTGGGTTTGGCCAAAAGGGAAATAATAACGCACTGTAGGGAGGGATCAAGGCCATCTAACTCAGAAGCCTCACTGGAAAACTTCCAATAATTGGCATAGAACATCTTCCTTAAGAGCTTTATAAAAGTTAATGGAGAGTTCATAGGACCCCGGAGCTTTATCTAAGCTCAAGGAATCTAACACCATCTCTAATTCAGCCAATGTCAAAGGCTGTTTTAAAATCTCCTGGTCCATATCATTTAAGGTAGGTAGAGGAATATTATGACTGAGTGGCTCAGTAGGTAGCACACTCGCCTCTGAGGCCGGGAGATCAGAGGGCTGTGGGTTCAGTTCCCACATCTGGCACTTGGGTTAACATCCCAGTACTGACACTGTAGTGCAGCATGAGAGGGGTGCTGCACTTTTGAGGTGCCATCTTTCAGATGAGACGTTAAACCAAGGTCCCATCTGCCTGGATTGGTGGTAGTTCAGGTGGATGTTAAAGATCCTATGACACTTATCGAAAAGAGTAGGGGAATTTCCCTGGTGTCCTGGCCAAATTTCCCTCATTCACTAAAAATACCACCAACAGCTTAATCTGGTTCAAGGTTAGCAGGCATTCATCTGTATCCCCCTCTTCCAGGTCGTGCCTGAAAATAGGCAAGATTTGTCTAGTGTACTTTCCCTGTCAACAAAAACTAAATAAAATAAATAAATACATAAATAAATAAATAATCCATAATTTGTTCAGGCAATGGGGGATACCGAGAAATATTATATAGTTGCTGATAATATTCATGAAAAACCTGGGCTATATCTCTCGATTTAGTCACAATAGTGATCGTGCCAGGTTGATGTATTTCATAACTATTTTGGGCTGTTTCTTGGGCTTTCAAGCAAAAGCTAAAAATTTGCCTTCCTTTTTTAACCCTGGAGGACATGTTTCATTTTAGCTGTAAGGGTCAGGTAAAAGAAAAGAGCCACCTTTTGAAAGCTGGAATTCTAAATCTTTAATTTTTGCTAGTAAACGGGTGATCTGAATTTAACTTAATTTCTTTTTTCTTGACACTTAAGTGTTTACTGAAGTTTTTGGCCAGGGTACTGGTACATATTAAAATAAAGCAGTACATTAAGCGTGAAAGTGATTACATACAAATTATAAAATCCTCACAACACATTGTGCTTTAGCTCTGACTTAATTTCTTTATCTTAAATGAAGGATATATAAGCTCTCCCCTAATGGAACACTTATAAGAACACCAAAGGGAGGCCGCTTTCTCTACAGAACCCCAGATTTCTTGAAAGAAGCAGCTTGTAAATTCCTTAAGATGAGTAACAATATTTTCCTTCTTTAAAAGATTAATATTAATCCTCCAGAGAAAGTAAGCTTCCTTCTGGGTATTCAGAATAAGTGGCATCTCAACCGGGGCATGGTCAGTAATAACCTGGGGCACTTTTCCAGAAAAATAGATACCAGAAAGTAATCTGTGACAGATCAGAAAAAAAACTGGATAGGAATGAGTTCCATGTGGAATGGAAAGTACACTTAGCAAAAGGACATCAACCCCTGCCCTTGTAGAATGGGAGCTGCCTTCAAACACCTGACTCACTGACATTCTCCACAGCAGTGGTAAATTTCTGGTAAGTAGGTAGGTCTTTTGAAGAAAAACAACTGATGGTACTGGCAGTATCTGCTTAAT
Organism: Neoceratodus forsteri; assembly: GCA_016271365.2. NCBI lineage: Eukaryota > Metazoa > Chordata > Ceratodontiformes > Ceratodontidae > Neoceratodus > Neoceratodus forsteri. Next base: position 99,227,031 of record CM028130.1, read on the forward strand.
TAGGACATAATTTGAGTTCTCTTTAACCCTCTTAATATTACAAGTTGTACATTTACAGTCCATCTTAGTCATAACAGGTATTGTTTACAATGTTTAAGGAACAAATCCCCATGGGAACCTACCCCAGTGGTACAGTAAGTAAAGAATAATACATTTGTGGTTTGATAACAAATGTCCCTGATGATATCTGGGTCCCCTCCCCACCCCCCAATCAACAAATCTCCTGTTTCTCCTCCAAAAACCTAACACCTTTCCCTAACCAGATAGCTATTGTGAAACTACATAAAAAGATGACATTACACATTGTAAAGCACAGCCCCCCTGCCCCCTTATGCCTAACTGGTATAGAGAGCTCTGGAGGCATCATATATGAGAACGAGCTCCTGAACCATCCACCAGACCTCCCAACTGCATAATAAAAAGGAAAAATACACTGAAAATAGCCTGCATACATTGACATAAATCCCCAAATAGCAATCACCATAAAACCAGTGTAGTGAGCCAGGTAACAATAACCCCTTACAAAAATTAGAACACTATATAAACAAACTCTGGTCAGTCAAAATAGCTGCTGATGCATTAAGCGTATAAAAGATAAACAATAAGTTGGGTCAGTTTGTAATGTATTTGTTAGATTGTTGTGATATAAAAATTCCAGATTTATATCACAATAATAGGAAAAAAGAAAACCGTAAAGGTGAAGATATTACCCATGTTTATAATTTATGCAGGCATCAGAGGTTGCCAAGAAAGAGGAGTAGTTGGACCAAAGTGGGCTCAGGAAAGGTGAGGGTGGTGGAACAAAGGTGCATCCCTCTAGTTGTGCCTCTCCACAATTCATTCGCCACTCTGGCAGAACATGGTTCCTCTATGGAGGCACCTGCAGTGGAGATCAAGGAGGATGCTGGGAACCTCCATAATGGAGAACCACAGGAGGGTGGCACAGGACCCCATAGGGGAAAGAAAGAACTCCTGGTGGGGGACTCAATTGTTAGGAGGGTAGAACTGGGGGGGGTGAAGGAGGTAAGTTGCCTGCCTGGCGCCGTGGCTTGGAGGGACAGGAAACAAACCTGCAGGATCATGTGAGCAGCTGCAAGGGGGAGTAAGCTGGTTGTCATTATCCACATAGGGACACATGACCTGGTTGAGAATGAGATCAGAGCAGTGCAACAGGAGCTTGTGGAGCTGGAGAAGGGCCTTAGGCAAGTGGCACACAAGATAACTTTCTCAGAAGTGCTACCTGTCTATGGCATGGATGAGGCTAGAGTACTCCACACCATGGGATTCAATGACTGGTTGAAAAACTGGTGCAGAGCTCAGGAATTTGGCTTCATTGGGGACTGGGGCTCCACCTGGATGGCACGATGGTCTGCATCTGTCCAGGAGGGGAACCAGGATCCTAGGTGATGGGTTTAAATGCTTCATTGGCAAGCATTTAAACTAGCCAAGAGGGGAGGCACTGAAAAGGAGAAGGGAAATCCTAGCCCCCCCAAAACAATCAGGGTAGTTAGTGAGGTAAACACCAACATAGGGCAGTCAAAAGGGAGAAGGGTAGGGGTAAATGGAGAAAAAGACAAAGGTAGTAAGGACAGGGATGGGGCAAAAAGAAATAAGGCCATAACAAAATGTAGGGTAATGAGTACCAATGCCTGTAGTCTAGGTAAAAAGCTCCCTGAAATGGTGGCCTTGATGGAAGATGAATGCCTGGATATTGTGGCAGTCACAGAAACATGGTACACAGAGAATCATTACTGGGATGTCAACACACCAGGGTACACATTCTACAGGAGGGACAGGGAGGGTAGAAGAGGAGGAGGAGGAGTAGCTCTTTAATTAAGGGATGGGATCAAAGCAACAGAACTAAAGGGTAAACAGGGAGGAGAGGAGGCACTGTGGGTCACCCTGGAGACTGGAAATGGTACCACAATCCACACAGGGGTTTTATACAGACCCTCATCTCAGGGGGAAGAAATGGACAAGGAAATGATAGAAGGCATCCTTAGGATGGCAGAGAAAGGGGAGATATTTGTGATGGGGGACCTGAATATGTCAGATGTTAACTGGAGCACCTTTGCTGCAGTCACATCCAAGAGCAGGGCCATTCTCTATGCCCTACAGGGGGCGTGCCTCAGACAGCTAGTTTTGGAACCCACTCAGGAGGGAGCAATCTTAGACCTGGTAATCTCAAATGAGAACAGAGAGAGGATCTCAGATCCAGAAGTGGGTAGTAATCTGGGAACAAGCGATCACCAAACAGTGTGGTTCAGGATAAACTTAGCTGTAGAGTCAAGCCATACAAAAGTGAAGGTACTGGACTTCAGGAGGGCTGATTTTGTCAAAATGGGAAAGTGCCTCAGAAAAGCACTGGCTAACAGGCAAGAAGGTGGGGTGGAGCAACAATGGGGAAACATCAAAATCGCCATCACAGAGGCAACAAGCCTTTGTGTGAAGCAAATAAATAAATCAAAAGGAAAGAAAAAAAACACTATGGTTCTCAAAAGAAGTGGCAGGGAAGGTTAGAGAAAAAAACATAGCATTCAGGAAGTGTAAGGAAACACAGAAGGAGCAGGACAGAGAACTATACCAGTTAAAGCAGAAGGAAGTGGGCAGGGAAGGCAGTCAGAATAGCAAAGGCCCAAACTGAGGAAAAGATAGCCAACTCGGTTAAGAAGGGGGATAAAACCTTTTATAGGTACATTAGGGAGCAAAGAAAAAACTAAGGCAGGTATACTGAGGCTGAATAAAGAGGGAGGTGGTTGGGCAGAGAGTGACAGTGAAAAAGCAGGGATACTGAACGAAAACTTCTATTCAGTATTCACAAAGGAAGAGCAGAGGGATATACCTAATCCAGTCAATAGAAGCACTCTGATGGGGTGGTTGATATTAGTCCTTTCACAGAAGAAAGGGTTCTGAAAGAACTCCTAAAACTGAAGGTGGATAAAGCAATGGTGCCTGATGGAATTCACCCCATAATTCTAAAAGAACTAAGGGAAGAACTAGTAACACCACTGACTACCCTTTTTTATAAATCATGGGAGGATGGTGTGGTACCTAAGGACTAGAGGAAGGTAGATGTGATTCCGCTTCACAAAAGTGGGAGCAAGACATAGGCAGGGAACTACAGACCTGTCAGTGTGACCTCAGTGGCAGGGAAAATTATGGAATCATTTCTGAAAGAAAGAACTGTTGAGTACCTAGAGGCCAGTGTGGCATAGGACCCAAGGCAGCATGGATTCACAGCAGGAAGGTCATGTCAGATGAATCTAATTGATGTTTTTGACTGGTTGACCAAAGTAGTAGACCAGGGAGGGGCTGTGGACATGGCCTACCTAGACTTTAGCAAGGCATTTGACACAGTCCCGCACAAAAGATTAATAAACAAATTAGCCAACCTGGGAGTGGGTCCCAGGGTGGTAGCCTGTGTAAAACACTGGGTGGACAACAGGAAACAGTGGGTAATAGTAAATGGAGTCCACAGTGAAGAAAAGGGGATGACTAGTGGGGTACCACAGGGTTCAATACTGGGGCCGGTCCTTTTTAATGTCTTTATAAATGACACTGCAGAAGGACTGGAAGGAAAAGTATGTCTCTTTGCAGATGACACAAAGATCTGCAACAGGGTTGATACACAAGTTGGGGTGAATAGGATGAAAAGGGACTTGGCAAGGTTGAAGTAATGGTCAAATGTATGGCAGCTTAGATTCAATGCAAAGAAGTGCAAAGTAATGCACTTGGGAAACAAAACCCAGGGGCTGAGTACACAATGGGGGGTGAGATACTGACAACAACAAAAATGGAAAGGGACCTGGGAGTAGTCATATAAGATGACCTAAAGATGGGCCAGCAATGTGAGAAGGCAGTAAGGAGGGCTGGGGGCATACTGGGATGCATAGGGAACGGCATTACCAGCAGAAAACAGGAAGTTGTTGTCCCTCTGTACAGACAGTTGGTAAGACCACATCTGGAGTACTGTGTACAGTTCTGGAGACCCCATCTCTGAAAAGAGATAGACAGGGTGGAGGCGATACAGAGGAGGGCAACCAAAATGGTGCAGGGTCTGCACCAGAAGATATATGAAGAAAGACTAAAGGAGCTTAAGATGTATAGCCTTGAGGAAAGGAGGGAGAGTGGGGACATGATAAAAACCTTCAAATACCTCAAGGGAATCAACAAAGTCCAAGAGGTTAGCATCTTTCAGAAAAAGAGATGTGCAAGACCAAGGGGGTACAATTTTAAGATAGAGGGAGGATGGCTCAGAGATAATGTGAGGAAGTATTTCTTCACAGAAAGGGTTGTAGATGCATGGAACAGCCTTTCTCAGGAGGTCATAGAGTCAAAAACAATGGGGGAATTCAAGAATGAATGGGACAGACATAAGGCAATTCTAGTGGGGGGTAGGAGGAACAAGGCTGTTGGTTAACTAGGATCTGCAGCTTATCTATTAGGTAGGGAAATGGGCAGACTAGGTGAGCCAAGTGGTCCTTATCTGCCATCAGATTCTATGTTTCTAAGTTTCTAAGACTGAAGGAAAAGAAGGAATTTCTTATCCAGGAAAGGTACACTAAGTCGAAGCTTGTTTCCAGGTGCAACCTTGGAGCACAAGGAAGTTAAGCGACTTGCCCAAGGTCACACAATATGCAAGTGGGGGCTGTGGGGTTCAAACTCAGTTCTCCATGCTTGCAACTCAGTGCTTTTAACCAATATGCTATACTATGTTATACTGCCTCCATATGTATTTACCCAGCATAGCGTAGCTGAGATGCAATTTCTTATGTTCAGTGGGGGGCCTGCTTTGACAAAGGTTTGCACGGTATTTACCCAGGCTAGCATAGTAGACATGCAATAATTCATTTTCAGTAGAGGTCTTGCTGTTAGCAATTTTTTACATTGTATTTAACCAGGATAGGCCAGTTGAGAGGGAAAAAAATCTTATTTTCAGTGGGGCCCTGCTGTTACACAAGTCATCATTGCAGAAATGTACTCATGTTTATCTTCCGTTCTCTTGTGATAAAACTGTATGTTCTATTCACATAGCTCACTTCTGCAATTATTAAGTAATCTAAAAAATAATCAACAATCATACCTTATACTGAACTTATATAGAGACAAGAAATAAACAGATTTATTGATTTTTTTTTTTACAACAAAACAACAACTTCACCTTATATCAGATATAGCTCCTTACACTTATAAAACTCTGTTCACAAGAAAAAAGAAAGATATAAGCATACAGCACCTCGCACAATAAGTTTAAAGCACATGCCCTCAATATTAAAAAAACAACTTGGTGTTCCACTTGGTCTGGTGGAGCATTTCAAATACCTGGGGGTTACTTTGTATAGCCACCTCACCTTTGCCCAGCACATCGAGAATGTAGCTAAGGCCATAAATACAAAAATTGGGCTCCTCTATTGGCATAAGTGTAATCTAACTCCTGATGCCCTCAAACTGTTTATCTATAGCTCCATTCTCTCTATCGTAGACTATGGCCTCATTATTTATAGCTCCCCCCCCCTTCTCACTTTGAAGGATAACTATCACACTTAATAAGACATGCAGACTTATTACAGGTTCCGGCCACCTGAGGCATACCTGTGAACTTTACGCACAGACTGGCTGGCTACAGCTTAGTAGTAGTAGGGCCCCTTCCTGGTTCAACACACTGCCCCCCTCCATCTCCGAAGCTCCAACTATATCGTGCTTCAAAACTTCCTTACGTAACCACCTTATTAACACCCGATGCTGTAACTGCCACTAGTCAAAGCCGAACTCAATACTTATGACAAAGCTTATTACTAAGCTGCTAAGGACGACATAACCCTGGTATTGTTTGCATCCATCCTACCTGTACCAGCTTGTTTGTATCTATGTCTTAATTTTACTGTTATACTTATGTGTTGTACTGCTATACTGTGTATTTTGGTTTGTCTTACTGTGACAAGGTACCTTTGTAACTGAGCCTATGGCTCAAAGGTTTTCCAAACTGCTGTTTAAATAAAATAAAATAAATAAATAAATATCAAACCTGCTTACCTGCCAAAAAACGCGCTCCTTGGCCTACTTCCTCCTGGGTCTGCAGCACTACTGACACCTTCATGCAGTTCCAAGCACACTGGTTCATCTGTCAACCAAGTACTCCATGTCCTCAGATGGCGGACTACCCAAAGTCAGTGATCCTTCTCCTACAGAGATCCCCTTTGGTTCAATTCCTTGCATTTTGATGGACCTTCTTCACCTAAACTTGGCCAGTTCAAGCACCTGCTAAAACAATACCTGGTATCTAACAGCTCCTGTGGTTTCTTCCTCCAGTGACTCCACTTATCATGCATATGTCACTGCCTCCATTGTCAACATTTTACCCTTTGTCAAATGCCTCCCCTAGACTCACATCTTCCTCCCCTCCTCTCTGTTTTCTCTCCTGCCTCAACCTCTCTTCCCCTTCCTCTGCCTCAACCCTCACTCCCCCTGCCCATCCCCAAATTTTTCCTGTGCCCCATTTCAGCTCCCCCTTTGGTATACCATTTTCCACTCCCCCTTGCCAATTGCTTAGCTTGACAAGGCCCAGGGCTGCTACCCCCATAATTGCTGTTTACCTCACCTCTTTAATTGCTGGTATAATTTAATTACTGTGTTTACCTATTATTTTCCTGATTTGAGTTGTTGTTGTGTCATTTAGTCTACCACTGTTAGTTCTCCTGGAATTTAACTGTTTGTTTGTCATTTTAGATTAGCTCTGTTTAGTACTTCTTTGTCTGTTTGTTACCCTCACCTACTGACGTGGAATCTTTGTAAAAGAACACTTTGTGCTCAAAGGTATTATAATCCTGGATGGAAATAAATAAATAAATAAAAATATTTTATGAAAATCTCTTTTAAACTTGTTCATATTTAGAATTATTGCCTTTACATGCCAAATAATATGCTACAACCTGTAGGTATCAAGCCTTTAAATCAAAGTTCATTCAGGGAAAGTCTCACCACATTGTAAATCAAACCATATTAAACAAATTATTCAGAGTTAATAGTCAGCACAGTGAACTGATAAACATCAGGTGAAATCAACATATCTAAACACCCCATTGTGCATGCATAAGCAAATGTATATCCAAATATTCTCAGAAAACACTTATAGAGATCCTTCTTTTACAGTTTCATTTTTATTGTGCGTATTGTTGCAGGCAGCCTGTATGGGGGCAGCCACAATAGAAAACTTTATTTTAGCATATACTTTTTACAATATTTAGTTGAAACACAGTGATTTCAACTTCTTACCTGATAATAAAGCTCTCCAACTGGTGGCTGTTTCACATTTTCTCACTGCGTGGAGGAGCCCCATAGCCGTTCCACTCTAAATAGCTGTGACCAGCCAGAATTGGGTGATGACATGTATGTGCACTTCTGAAGTTTATAATGATGTTTCAGCAGGTGCACGCATGTGAATGAGCACCATAGTGGTTGGGATTAATCCAATCTGTTCGATTTGAAAAGATAGCAGCACCATCCAGCATCAAAAGATACCTACAGTAGGTGTCTGATTAATGGGAGGGAAAGTCAAGTCATATCAATTTAGTTTCAAAAACTTGAAATAACCCATTTGGATAAATGATATGCTATACAGGGACACACTATACTGTTAAAGCATACTAAAGTTGTTGGTTATACTGTACAATGATAAGTCAGCTTATATGAGAAGGAGACCAAAGATCAAGGTGTTTTTTAAAATAGCCCTGTTCTTATGGCTTACAACTGAATATCCATATCTAATAAAATGTCTATATTTGACCAGTATACCTAAACACAGTTTATCATAATTTAATAAACTGTTCATAAAATTCATGAAGGCAAAAAGGCTGGACATAATATGTCCATGTGTGGCAATTTATTCAAAAATGAGCTGGTTAAACCTGAAGGGCAGAATAAACTACCAGACCTGCCTACTAGCAAAAAAAATTAGTTTGGGACAGTCTCCCCCCATCTCCCAGAAATAACTAATCCCTACATGTAACCCTCACCAAACCAGGAGAGTGTTGAAACAGGTGTACCAAATTCCTTTCTGCTGAATCTCCAAGGCACAGTGATCCTTCTCATATAGGGCACCCAGATGGCTAAATGATCTCCCCTTGGTTATCCGGGATGAATCTAGGATAGGATCTTTTAAGAGAACTCTTAGACAACATCTCTCTGCACTAAGTAACTATGTATCCTACCTCATTCCTCCCTCCCAACCCATATAGATACAACCCAATCACTCTCACTGGTAACCCTATCCCCCAATTTTAATATCCCCTTTCCCTTTTCTCTCCCCCTCTGCTTTCCCCTAACCTTTAGCTCACACCCCCTCCTTCCCATGACCATTCCACCCTCATACCTCTCTCCCCCTCTTACTTTAGACCACCATCCTCCCACCCCTCACCTCCCACCCACTGCTTCTCTCCTCTCTTCTGGGATATCGCCTCCTCCCACCTTCCCACCTTCTTGCACTGTCCTCCAACTGTCTCCCTCCCCATACAAACCCTACCTCTTGTTGCTTATGTCCTCCAACTGTTGTAGTCCCTCTCCCACTCCCCCTTAGTAAAAGCTTCCTCTGACTGCTCGGTCCTTTAACTGCCCCCCGCACCAACAAAGCCTACCTCTGTCTGCTTCTGTCCTCCAACTGTCCTTTTTTTTACCCCTTGGCCACTATATGTCGGTTGACTTTTATATTCTACTGTTATATTTTGATTCAGAACGTATTGACTTGATTAGTTTTTACCACCTTAAATGTACTTATTGTTGATCTTGAATGTTTGTCAAATTTATTTGCCTTTGTATCGATCCATTTTGACCTGGAACCTTTGTAAAATTCCATTTTATAAGATAGGAAGCCACTCAATACAATCATTTAGGTCATATTTTGAGTTTGTTGTGTTAACTCTATCTATTTACAGTAGTAAGCCTCTTGTAACAGTAACTTCTTGTTATAATCAGCTGGCTCGGTGGCACTGAGGGTTGAGGCACTGGACGCCTTACCTCACGCCACACCGGTGACCCGGGTTTGGGAACTAGCCCAGGCACCGGGGGTCAGCAGGGAAGGGAGAGGATCAAGCATCTGGAGGACTGCTCTCCTCTCCTTGGGAGGGATCAGGGGCTTCTCCGGTGCAGTAGAGACCCCCAGTGAAGACCAGGGGTACTACTAGCACAGGAGTGAAACAAGGGGAGGAGCACAGTGGACGTCTATGGGCAGCCATGCTGATGTCATTGCATGGCTGTGCTCCTATGGGAAACCAACAAGAAAATCCCTGGCTTGGGGATAGGCGAAGGCGCCTCCGGTGTACCTGGCCACACTCCCACTGTTGGACTGTTTCTCCAGGGATCCCCCCTGACTCCAGTTCAGCGCTTTAAATTATAGACAGAGTGCAAGGGAGTAATGCAGTTCCACCTCAGGAGGCTCAGAGTAGAGGAATCCACCAGGCTGGGTCAGTCTGGAAGAGTAGAGCTTCACACAGGGAGGTAGAGCTGGAACACGGGAGGTAGCTGGAGCGAGTTCCCCAATGTCCAGTGTCTAAAATAGAGTCTACAAAAAAAAAACTTCTTGTCATAACCCCTCTTCCTGTTCTTCTCCATTTTTTCTAGTTAAAAGAATCTTAATGTAGGCAGCTGATAATCAGCTTCCTTAAACTATCTCGCCAAAGAAGAAGTAAGGTCACTGTGTCCGATATATCCCTTATGCTACTCTCTTCATGTTTGTAATTGCCTAGATGTTTGTCCTATCTAAATCAGGTTACATGGGCATTTGATCAAATAGATTCTTTCACAAAGATCTCTGAAAGTAACACTACTTTACAGCATTTGTGAAGTGGTGTCAATTTGAGAGATCTTTGGGAAGGGCGAGGTTCATGGCTTTCCCTCATTTTCACAGGTGATGGAAAACTTCTTAACATCTCCAGTGATAATGCAATATTTTCTATATTTTTGCAGTGGGGCTTCTTGAAATCTAGTACATACTGTGTATGCTATTTTAAGAAATTATGCATATATTGCCAAAATTTGTGGCAAACTTTTTTTTAATGAAAATTAAAGACCAATCATTTTTTGGAAGATTTTTTTCTCTAGGCAGATGGCTCCAGTCCAATACTGGGCACTGCACAGCTCCAGTGGCTCCATACCTTGCTCCTGAGAGCCCAGTAACATTCCGCCCAGATGAGGCAGGAAAGGGAAAAATTCCTCCCTCCCCACTGGAATAAGATTTGTTGTGGGAGCAGTGTGAAGTTGCAGAGCCAACATGTGCAGAAGTTGTCATCCCACCTGCTATCATCTATTCCTGCTTTTCTTGCCGAAATCCTCTGACAACCTATCTCCCACCTTCCATGGCACCATGAACACCCTATGATGGGCTCATGTACATGTAGCTACACCTCCTGCAAGGCAGCAAGCTCCCTGGCACCCCACAGAAGGTTGTTACAATGAAGGGATGTGTCTCTCACCCTTCCAGCATTGGGACATGTTGTCACAGGCATTGATTCTGCTGCCTGGCTGCTGCAATGCTAGCAACCTGCTTCTGTTCCCAAATACAGACAGTAGGCTGATGCCATCAAGCAGCCTCAAAAGATCAATCATTAAAATATAATTTTGTTTTCAAAGGCTACCTACCTGATCCCTGGAAACCAAACAAATAGGCCATTAACATGGATATATAGAAACATTTTCTACTCAAAGTACTGGAGGGTTGGGCCACCCAAATATTGTAGCTGTAGTGTATTGCACTACTATGAAAATGACGTGGGTTCAGGAGTAATCCTGGCCTATAGCCGGGGGTGCTGCATATTCCTAGTTGAGGGAGGGAGGCACTGCATCCTGCTCTTGTGTTAACTCCTGCGGTGTGGGCAAGGAGCACAGGCTCCTCTTCAGGGACACTGAGGATATTGAGGATTGCTAAATGTGCCAATGTGAGGTGGGAGGATAGGAAGAACATTGAGGGGAAAACACCCTTGTTTTTTGGCTAATGATCCCAACTGTACTCCCAGGCTCAGGTTCTACGCTTTCCTATTATCAGCTGCTGTTGGGGCTGGAAGATTATATATTGGAGGCATCTGATGCCAATCTGGCATGACACCCACACAGCCCACCCTCTTCCATGGTCGGCTGCCTTCTCCTGAATAAAAGGTCTTCCTCTCTTGCTTAATCTGACTGTAATAGTAAAACCTTTTACTATTACAGTTAGATCAAGCAAGCGCTTGAGCACTTTTATTCAGGAGAAGGCTGCTGTCCGTGGAGGAGGGTGGGCTGTGCCAGTTGCCTTCATTCTCCTAAAGACAGGAGCTGGAGGTGGTGGTTCCATTGAGGTGGGGGCATTAGATTGTATTTTCCATGCAAACGAGCGTTAAAAGACAGCCGCTGGCTGTGGAGGAGGGCTGGTTGTGTCAGTCGTAGCTGTTTCTTTTTTTTTCTTTTTTTTTAAATCTCCAGTCACTTCAATTGGAACAAACAAAATAGTGCAATGTGGGAGGGGGGGATTGAAAAGATAGTGTGGCAGGGAAGGGGAGAAGAAGGACACACATTGTAGTGAATGGGAGGAAGTGGGCAGATTTTCAGGAAGTTGTGCTTCGATTCCACTCCCTCATAACAGCACAGTTGTGCTGCATTAGGAATTCCGCTCAGACCCCTTCTTCCAATAGCTGTATGTCAGCATAGCGTCATGATGCAGTGCAGCCATAAAAAGGAGAAACTCAAATCAACTAGATCAAGTCACCCCCGCCATATAACCTATATAATAACCACCAGAAACAAAGTACAAAACACAATAATGTGCGGCTACCACAGTAGTTAACAGGGGAATATATACAAATCTTTAACAAACTACCAACACCATGTAAGTTTATAAAAAAAGCAAATCACAAAAGACAAAGTTAAGAATGTTCTAAGCATAAAAAGTATACCCTGACAATCGGGAAACAACACTATTGTAACCCCGCTCTTTTCAAGCATGTCTTGACCCAAACCCCTGATTATTTGCATAGTTTATTTTGCTTTTCACTGTCAATTGCAGTGTAAAATGTATTCCTGTGTATATACTTGTATAGTTAATTATTGTTTGCTTTACCAAACAAGGTGTTCCTGTATATATGGTTTCCTGTATATACTGTACATTTTCATTGCTGTATCTCCCCCTCCCCTTTTCCCCAGGTCGAACCTGGAAGTGAGCCCTGGCTCAGTGTGCCTTCCTGGTGAAACATTTTTTAATAAAAAAAAATAAATGAATACATAAAAAAAAATCAATCAGAATAGGTTGTCCAGGGTAGAGAAAATATCCCTAAGAGAATAGGAAGCATTGACAGAAACCAAAATACAAAATCACACAACTAAGGAAAAAAATTAATAATGGGAGAAACCCTCCCCAATGGAAACACAAGAAGACAGTCCTTGATTAGTTTTTGGGGTAATTAGAATATTGAAATCCAATCATTGAAAAGATAAACAACAACAGGAATTTTTCAGAAGCTGTCACTCCAATCTATGCCATTGAAGTAGCACTGACATCTGATCTATAAGGGCAAAAAGGTCTATGAAGCAAGAGATTAGGGCAAAGTTGTGGCAATAATTTAGGGAGTTTTTACAAGGGAGCTGCTGCTGAAGTATAGATAAACAAGCCATGAGGAATAGCAACAGTGAGCTGTGCTGGGAATTGCAAGCAAAATTTAACATTACCACAGTGTGAGGTTTTCCTAAGTATCTCTATAAGCTTGTTGCTGTTCCCTCACAGTCTGGTTCACATCATTGAAAATAAAATATATATGTTCTTGCCAATAAAGGGCTGGCTAGACATAGCCTATCTCAGTATTGTCACCTTATCAAGGAAATTTAAGAGACGGCATATAATAGTTCTAGGATTCTCTCCTGAAGGTGGTCTCAGGTTCAAGGCTATGTGAACCCATTCAATTAAATATTTGGCATCATGCTGCTGTGGCCCAGCAAGTTGGAAAATAAATCATTTATGAAGTGAATGATATCTGAACCATCTGCCTTCTCTGGTATGCTGACAATAAGTAAATTATTGTGATGGTTTTTGTTTTCTAAACTGTCAATTTTCTCCTTCATTTTATGAAGTGTTCGATGGAGAAAGAAGATTTCTGCACTATCCCTTGCAGTGGAGTCCTCTAGTCAGCTGACCCAGGCCTCAACATCCCCCATGTGAGCTGCAATCCCCCTCAACTGAGTTTTTTACTATTCGGAGTTCACCTGTGATCTCAATTAGAATTAATTTAATGGTTGCAAACTCTGCTAGAAAAGTCTGTGCTAATGGTGTACCTTGTGTAGAGTCTGGGGAGCTTGCTGATAATCTAGCTTATGATGCTTTGAGGCCTGGGAGCATGCCAAGAGTGGAGAAACTGGCCAAGGGAGTGGAGCTGGTTCTGTCTGTTGATGGTCCATAGTGCTAAGTGGTGCCATCATCAAGAACTGAAAAAAGAGCAGTGCCACACCAAAGAAACATTTAACTACTTTAAACTGAAAAATAAACCCTACTAATGTGGCAGAAAAATGGACAGATCTGATGATTTGTTGCAAAATTCACTCCCACTTGACCGCCAATATCGCCTATGTCACCAGCAGTTCCCTTAGCCTTTTAACCCTTGGATACCTTTGGAATGAAGCTATCTGACACTTCTGACATTGCTGTTTTAACTGCTATCCAATTTTCTACTTCACCCTCTACCTTCACTATGTCCTTCATGCTGCTCTCCAATTTTCCCCTCACTTTGCCCAAGTTTACCTTCTTAAAGTCCCATACCCTTATTCCTTTTGCCCCTTTGGCTGTCCCAACCTGGACCTCCAATGCTACTATCCTGTGGTCGCTGGAACTGATTGGTTCCAGGACTGCTATTTTCTCAGTCCTCTCATTGTTGGAATGCACCAGATCCAGCAGGACCTTCTCGCCTTGATGGGTCCAGAACAAAATGCTCCAGAAATACATCCTGGCAGGTATCCACCAGAATCTGATTGCACATTCTAGCCACAATTGAAACTTTCCAGTCCTCATCCAGAATGCTGAAATCCCCAACTGCAATCAGTTCCACTAGACTTGCTACTCTCTTAAGTTTCTGTCCCAGTGCCGTGTCTATTTTTTGATCCCAAACCAATAACCTATAGACCGTCACAGTCCCAATTAGTTTCCTCTTCATTGTTCCTGCTAGTACCCCCAGGGTTTCCATTTCTTCTACCTATTTATATTGCTTCAATCCCCTTATTACCATACAGTGCTATAACTCCTCTACAGCCTTTTGCCCTATGCTTTCTAAATATGGTGTAGCCTGGCATAGTCATAACCCAGTCATGGTTTGAGGTTGCCCACATCCCTGTTATTGCCACCAGGTCATGTCCCTCTTTGCGCTTTGGTATTCCAAAAAGTGCATTATAAATAAATATTGATTTGATTTTGTGACCAGTGCCTGAACATCAGGCATTTTGTTGCCCAGCCTTCTAGCGTTGGCATACACCATTTTCCAACACTTTCTCCTAACCCCCTTTTCCCTTTTCCATGAGTTTACTTGATCCTGCTGCATGCAGTGGAGGGAGACCAGAAAGGCCCCACTTGTTAATGACATGTTGTGTGTGCCTTGCAACTCTGACTTCTCCCTTACTAGTTTAAGCTAGCTTAGTGCTGTGCTCACCTTTCTTCCAGAATCCTCCTGCCCGCCTCATTAGAGTGCAAGTCATTCTTTGTGAACACCCTCCAACCTATCCAAGTTGGACACCAGTCCCTGAAGAACTGAAATCCTTTCTCCTGGCACAAACCCTTTAGCCATGCATTGAACTGGAACATATGGAACTGTTTCCTTTGATTCAGGTATAGCCACAGTAGTACCTTGGAGAAGGCTACCACTCATGCACTCTCATTGTCTACCTTTCCCACAGCACAGAAGTCTGCCTTCACCTGTTCCATGCTCTCCTTGCACACATCATTCATGCTCACATGTACAATCAAATTTTGCTTTTCCACCCCCTCTTCCATCAGTTCCATCAACTTGGAAATAAGTCTGTCCACTGTTGCCCCAGGGTAACAGCAGGTAACCTTTTGCCATCAAGGGCGAGACCCCCTTACCTTCCAGTGCCCCTTACTATTGAGTACCCCATTTATTTAGGCTTGCCTTTTTGTAACCTGATGTATCATCATTGCTGCTATTGCTGAACAATGACTATTTATGGTTTTACTCTGTTTTAATTGTGTTTTTGTTGTTAAAGCACTTTGATAGTCATGAATTGTGCTATAGAAATAAAGTTATTATTATTATTATTATAATTATTATTATGTTGTCTCTTGTTGCACCCTGGTTGCAATCTTGCTTCTTTTGGGACTTGAACCTCCCCCAGTCTGCTGTCTGGCAGAGTCTACCTGCTTGGCATGCTAGTGCCCTCTTGTTTCCTTGTGGGAGATTGAGAGACTTCCTGTTGTAACAGGATGAACCTATCACTGGTGCACAGTCCTAGATCCTCAGGCTGGGCTTCCAACCCCCTTAATCCCCTTCCACCTCTAACTACTGTCCAGCTTCCTACTCAAGCCTGAGACAACCTATAAGATGGCTGTGGCCAAAGTGCCTTAGGTGGACTGATGGATTCAGCTCTCAAGAGACATATTTCAGAACTTGCAGCTTCTAGCTCCACCATCATGACTTCAAACCTCCTACAGCTGGTACAGTGGCTAAACTTCCAGAGCACTCTGTTGTTTGCTGATGTCCCACACCCCCTACACTTCCCCCACATCTCACCAAACTGCCCCCCAAATTGTGTTTTTTACTGTAGTGGAGTGAGTTTTGTATTCACACTGTAAGATTATCCCCATTAGGAAGCCTCCCAGATACACATGCACTGTTTTTAAAATATAGAATAAAGGATGGGGTGGTGTTTGTAATGAGAAGTTTACACACACACCCAAGAGGTTAGATGCTACATAAACCCCGAGTGCAAAGCTTGATGGGTTTGTATGAACTTCAAGTTTAGACACACACACCACCCCATATTTTATTTTATGTAATTGCTGGGTTTTCCTTTTTTGCCACAGCAATTACATAAAATGAACAAGCATTTGTTAATGCCAAATGTTGGCTTGCTGGTATTGGCATTGGTAGTAGTGCAGGAGTTAGAGAGATGCATAATAGGAATAGCAGTGAAGTACTGCACTGACACCAACCCAACCCCCACGCTGCAGAGACTGACAGGCATTGGGGGGTGTGCCTTTGGGTCATTGGTCATAACACTCACACCATTTCACCTCACCCTATCCTGTTGACATTTACAGGTGCTGCAGTGCCTTAGGATCTTCAGGCCTTATAATCACCCCATTCCAGAAGGGAATATGCTGAGATGGATGTGGCATAGGAGAATGGGGGGTGAACACTGGGGCCAAAGACCCCAAATCACACCTCGATGCCTGTCACTGGGTGCAGGGTGGGGGTGGAATGACATGAGCATTACAGTTGATGATCCCAAGTCACACCCCCAATGACTGTCAGTCTCTACAGAGTAGGGCGCTATGGTTGTAAACCCTAATGCCCCAGATGTTTGTTGGTATTTTCACTCAAAATTTTCAAAATGGGATTTTTGTGACCCCACCTCATGAACAGTGGCACTATCATTTTGTTACACAATCCCAAAATGTGGTTTTGCACAGCGACTGCATCATTTGGCACCACAAGTGTAAAAACACATTTCTGGCAGGATTGAAAAATGGCAGCTGTACTGCTCATGAGGTGGTGTGAAAAAATGGCAATCTTGAAAATCTGGAGTGAAAATATGGAAATTGGGTGAAGTTACGAACGTGTGTAGAAAATGCACAACACAAGCTTGTAACGCAATCATTTCTTTAGAATTTTTTCACCAGATGTTTAACTTCGGTAGTTTTGAACCTCTCCTCATGAGCAGTGGACTGTGATTTTGTTAATCTGTCCCAAAAGTTGATTTCCCACAGTGACCGTGCCATTCTGCAACACAGGTGTAAAAATACATTTCAGGAAAGATGTGAAAAATGACAGCTATACTGTTCATAAGGAGGTGTGAAAAAATGGCAATGTTGAAAATCTGGAGAGAAAATATTAAAAATTGGCGAAGTTACAAGCGTGCGTAGAAACTGCTCAATGCACACTCGTAACGCAGTCATTTTTCGGAATTTTTTGTTTTACCAAATTTGCAACATGGGCTTTTGGGACCTCCCTCATAAACAGTGACACTGTTATTGTTATTTCAGTCCCGAAAGGTGATTCCAATGCAACAACCACAAAATCACCTTTCAGGACCGAAACTAAATGACAGTGACAAGTTCATGAGTTGGAGTCCCAAGAACCCAATGTTAAAATTTGAGGCCAAAATTCAAAAATGGCTGAGATATCAACCTAAGTTGAAACCCCCATTGCCTCCCATTATAAAACTTACCGTCATTTCTTCAGTTCGCAGTTCGGCTTTGAAGGGTGCAGATGTGTTCCTGGTTCAGAGAAGATCACAGCTCCCAACCTCTGAGGGTAAGTAGGGGTGAGGGGGAGTGTGGGGAGGTGGGTGTGCAGCTGAGGGTGGGGATGGGGAAGGGGGACGAGGGAGACAATGATGGACAGTTTTCTTGTTTGCAGGGGGAAAAAAAGACTGTGAGGGAAAGTTTACTTCATTTATAGGTTACACAAAAAAAAAAAATAGGCACACTGGGGTGGGCTCCCAGTGTGTCACAATTCTGGGGGGATGCCGACACAGGGATTGGGCACCCCAATGTTGGCAAGGCATATAGATGGGGGAGGGGCGTGCATCCAACACCGGAAATGGGCATCCTGGTGTCATAAAGGAAATGGGAAACTGTTTAACCAGGAAAGACACACTAAGAGGGAGGATGCTGACACAGGGATTGGGAACCCCAATGTCAGCTTTTCAGGAATGTGTGGTGGGCAGCAGAAGTCACCATGTTATGGTGTGCCACATAATGTGTGTGGGGGGGCATGCCAACACGGGGACTGGACACCCCAATGTCAGCTTTCTGGGGATTGTGAGGTGGACAGCAGGAGCCACCATATTTATTGAAATGTTTCACCAGGAAATGCAAGTAATGGAATCATGTCTTCTGCTGCTGCAATGACAAGCCTGTCTCTGATTGTTGTGGCAGATTTGTTTCAACTCCGTGGCATTCTCTGAAACTGCTATCATCGGCAGCATGCTCACTGGTTGGCGGCTGAGGGATGCATGCACTAAAGCATCCTCTGCATTTGCCACAACTCTGACACACCTCTGAAATGTTCTACTACCACAAGATGTTGCTTGTGCATGCATGCAAGCCAACATAAATCCCAGTCAGCTTAGGTGTGAGTGTGCTTTCCGTGGTCGCTTTTATTTATTTATACTTTTTTAATTCATTTCTTTAAGTAACCTATGTAAAACTAGTAGGTCACCTCTTTTCCTTCTACTTTCCAAACTGAAAAGGTTTAGTTCCTGGAGTCTTTCCATATAGGAGAGATGTGATAGTCTAGGTATCAGCTTTGTTGTCCTTCACTGTACTACCTCTAATGTCTTAATGTCCTTTCTCATATGAGGGGACCAGAATGGGGAAACATAGTTCAAGCAGGGCTGGACATAAGACCTAGAAAGTGGAACAAGACATTATTCTGTCCTGCACACAAAGCCTCTTTTTATACATCCCAATAATCTATTTGCCCTCTGTGCTATTCATCTACAGTGACTAGCTGACACAAGGTTATCAGTAATCAGGATTCTAAGGTCCCTTTCATGTTCTACTGTATTTAATATAGTGCTACCAAGGGTATAGGGTGTCTTTGGTTATGCTTCCCAAGGTGTAGGACTGTGAATTTACCTGTATCTAAATTGAATTGCATTTTATTTTGCAACATGCAATATATACAGGTACCCCAGATAGGGTGTCCCATGGATATACTTACAGACCTGTTTATTTACCCCCTCAGACAAATAGCGTACTTGTTGTCTGTTCCTTTCAGTGTCCCCTTCAGTCCTATTGCCTTCCTGTGGAGGCTCTACAGAAGCTTTTGGGTCAGAAGTCCCACTTCTCTGATGTGTGACTCACACAATGGAACATGGATGCAATGAGATGCCTGGGTAGGCTTAAATATAAGGCCTCAGTCCTCACTTCCTGCTGCCCCTCCTCTGTCCTGTGGCTGAGGACCCAGACAAGAATTGTATCACCCCACCCTCAAAATACAAGTCAAGACACAGTTTTTTATTATGGCCCTGAAATATGGGCCACTGTGGCTGTTTCTAAAATTTACCCTAAGGCAATACTAAAAGCACCAATGCAAACAAGTTTTATCACAACTTACCATACCTATGTTATCTAAAACAGCCTCTTCAAGTCTGCAACCAAATCAAGCAGATTCTGCTTCAGGGAATGGGTTCAGCAAAATTCTAGAAGTCAATTTGAATTTGTGATCCCAGCTCAAAGAAACAAAAAAAGGTTGCAGTCCACACAATATGTCCTATTAATCTTTCACACATTATTAAATATCAAGCCACGTATTAGAAACATGGATGATTTTTTGTGGTCCATATTCAAAGTCAAATCAAAGTAGGCACTAACCCACTTCTCTCTCCCTTACCCCAGTTGCTGCATTGGGAGCCAAAGTGATTTGGCCAAATTATCAAATCCAAACCAAATTTATAGTACCCAACATGAAACCAAAGTTGAGCAAGATGGCGAACAGTCTTTAGCTGGATTCTCCCTAGACAGAAACTCTATCAGCAATAAAATGATTTAAAACACAGGAAAGAACTATCCTCTCCAGGTATGTGGTGCATCTCAATCATGGCAGCACATAGATCTCAAAAGCACAATCTAAAGTCTAGTTTGAACCACTAAATAAAGTCAGCAAACAATGCACTCCAACAGGGACCCAAACCCATTGCCAGACAGTCACACCCATCACTGATAAAGGCCAAGCTGAAATGGAAGAAAATCTAATGGATGTCTCGGCAATGTTGACAACAATGCAGTAGGAGATGTAGGACAGCTTGAAAAATATCACAGTCCAGATAGCAAATATACAGAGCAACGTAACTGTGTTATCAGAGACCACAGCCATGCACTCCACCCATCTTAATGAGGATGAGTACCAAATTAGCGAGCTAGAGGACACCATTACAGATATCACCAGAGAATGTAATAGTTTGAAAGCAAAAGTCGTGTACCTCCAGGAGCAAGCAATGACCAAGAGAACAAGGCCAGGCACTAGAACATATGCCCAGTAAGCCTCCCAGAAGGGACTGAGGGGAGGGTACTGCAAAAGTCCATTCAAAAATGGCTAGCAGAACATCTCAAGTTAATTTCAGAGGCAACTGCTGTTGAAATCAAATGGGCACATCACACAGATCCTAAGCCCAAGATATTTGTTTGTAAAATATCTCAAACATCATGAAGAGGAAATAGTCCTAAAAGCTGCCAAGCCCATGCCCAGATCCAGCTGGAAGAAACAAAGGCAATAATGGCAGAAAAAGACCAATGTTCCATCCAGTATGTCCATGGTTCCCTATCTAACCCCAGGACCTAATGTCCATCCAGGGTGCTAGCCCTTCACATCCACCCCCATTCCACTCCCAATTTCTGTCACCCTGAGTACCATTATAACCTTCACTCTACCCCAACCATGCTTATAACCATTAATGGTTTTAGTGTCCATCACATTGTCAGGCAGACTGTTCCACAGTTCCATCACCCCTTCTGTAAAATATTACTTCCTTGTGTCCCTCCTGAACCTCCCTCATGTCAGTTTCCACTCATGACCTCATGAGAGCTGTTGTTCATGCTGAATAATTCCCTGTAGTTAACCTTATTTAATCCTTTCAGGAACCTGAGGGTTGGATATTCATCCTTCAGGACTTCAGCTGTGAACTACTAAAGTGCCGGCAGTTTACAGGGATAAAGGCTGAGCTACACTAAAGGTGTTGGGAATTCACACACTTCTACCCTTCACAGCTGAGAATCTCCAGGTCCAACAGACCTCCAAGATTTTTCACAGATGCGATGGAAATGGAGAGATATGTCAAGCAGGAGGATGTGGTAGTGGAATGAAGGCAGTAGGCAAGCAAGGCAAGCAGGCAAGGCCCCAGTTACTTGAGCATCTAAATTTTCCTATGAGAACTCTCATGATCACTCTCCTGAGTTAGCTACACCCAGAGGTTACCCATGTTAGTCAAAGACAATGGTTCCCCAAAATAACTATCCCAGTTCCTGACAGCTTATGTGGTGGCTCAGTATACAGCAAAAGTGAGTCAAATACAACACTGTAACTAAAAGATGCTTTTTCATTCAGTGGGGGAAATATGGGGAGCCAGATAGCCTGTTTATTCTTTGAGCTACTTGGATCATGAGCAGCATCGACATGCACTGCAGTACAGGAACTGCAATAGCATTAACAGTGTGGTGCCTTAGGCCGCGAAACAAGTGGAACTTAATGGTTGTCAGGCCACTGGGGTGGGGGCAGGCCTCAGGAAGATATTATAAACTGTTGCACCTCCTAATTCATTATGTAGCCAACAAATCAAAACAACTGCCAAGAATAGGTATAATGATCTTGCATGTTTGTAAACTCTTTAAACGGAGCACTGTTGACAGCCTGAAGTAGGAAAGGGACATACTATTCAGGCAGACTGTTCTCATTTCTTCCTGTCTCAACTGCATCAAGCAGATGTGGGTTCAAGTGAGGTGGAAAATACAAAACTCAGCCTGTACTGCTGCTCCTGCACTGTTCACTTTGCACAAGAGTGTGAGAGGGCTCCTACCATCAACAGCTGCAAGCTCTACAGCTGCTCGAAAAAAGCTGTTACTGCCATGGGAAGTGCTGACTGCAGTCTCATGGTCCTGTTCTTCTGGAAATTCCCATAATATAGTAAACAGTGGTGTCAACAAAGATTTTACATACTGCACTGGACTTGGTGTCATTTGGATATTGGTTCTAAATATACACAGCACTGTCCATTACAACCCTGTGCCTATCCTACTTAAACCACTAGAGGGTGGATAGCCTGCCCCTAGGGATCAAATGTCATATTAAAGCATTGATGTTTACTTCATTTTTCAAATTTAAATGTTTTAATCATGGTGCCTGTTAAGCATTACAACTTTATGTCCACCTGGGGTTTATACAGAAGCACCATCCAGGTTTTCTCAAACTTAGTGAGGATAGGTGGGGAGAGGGCTGGGGTTGGGTTTGTTATCTAGTTAGTTGTTTGGAAAAAAAAGGGACAGACTAGGTGGGTCAAGTGATCCTCTTCTGACAACAAATTCTATGTTTCTAGGTTTGGAGTTGTTACAAAAAGGGGAGGTGGGCAGTGAGGGGAGTGGGGTGAGGTTATGGGAAAAATAGTAAGTTTATTTTTTATTGCTCAGACCAATTGTTCAAATGCATACGGACTGATACAGTGTCATGTGGAACGAATGTGTATGAGTTACTTATGACCCTCAATATAGTGTATGACAATGAACCTCGCACAATATGGAGAAACTTTTAAAATTCTATCATGGAACATAAAAGGGTTGAAAATGCAGTTTGAAGAAAGATGGTTATTGTTATGGTAAAGAAACTGAAGACTGATACTCTCTTGATGGAGGAGATGCACATGTCTCCTGGAGAACTTTTCTGAATTAAAAGATGCTGAGGCCACATGGGACTCCTGCTTTAATATAAATGCCAAGGGGGAAGTGATATGGCTCAGGCCTGTGTTTTCTCAGAAAGTGCATCAGTCTAAAACAGATGGTGGAGGGAGGTATCTCTAGCTTAGTTACAGCTTAACAGTGGGAGCAGGCAGGTTGTGGGGTCTGTCTAGTGCCAAAAGATAGAGGAAGGGCACTTCTGCAGGTACCTCGCTTTGGAAATAGTCCAATCTGAGGGCCCACGGGGGCCTAGGAAAAGACTATTACTGCATTCTCAACACAGTGTTTGATAGGTCTAAACAGCACCTGCCTCTCTGTCTGATAACGCATGGTCCTTAAGAGAACTAGCTGGTTTGCAGAACCTTATAGATTCATGGTGTCACTGCAACCTTATTGGCTGGGAGTATAGTTCTTATTCCCACACTCATAGAAACTAAGCATGTATTTATAGAATTTCAACTTTGGCATCCTTGATGTGTGACTTTGGGCACATTCACATGAACCTATTTTGATCTCTGCTCATGCTACAGTCACCATGTAACTGACAAGGGGGGAGCAATGAGGGAAATAGGTCTGTATGAAGTTGAGTAAAGGGGGTCCTTTCCTTTCTTTTTAAATAATAGTATTGTGGCTTCTAAGGTGGAAGAATGTAGCTTGTTATGTGTTAATATGGTATCAAAAAGTATTTTTAAGTGAGATGATTTTATCTAAGAATGTTTGATAGAATTTGGTGGGTATTCCATCCAGGCGTGGAGCTTTTCCTTTCTTTTATGAGTTAATAGCTGTTTCTATTTCTGATATTGAAATATCTTTGTCTAATGCTGTAATCTGCATCTCATCTAATTTTTGGAGTGGTAGTGATTGAAGAAATGAATTTATATCACTGTTGTCCTACCCTCTTTCTGAAATATATAATTTTGTGTAATATTCTTCAAAGACTTTATCTGAATTGGGTCAGATGTAACTTAGTTACTCTCTTTGTGATTATTGTGACTAGATTTGATTCTTGTTCTTTGTGTAGTTGCCAAGCTAAAATCTTACCTAGTTTGTCTGTCTCCAGTTGCATAGTATTTGGCTCTTGTCTGTAACAGTTACTTTTCTGCTTGGTATCGTAACATTCTATTAAACTGAATTCTAGCCACAATAAGATCTTGTAATGTATTAGAATGTTTGTTTAGCTTATACGTGTTTCCTTTTTGTATTACGGTATTTTCTAAATCATCCAATTGTTGTTTTCTTTCTTTTTTGAGTTGTATGCTAGAATGATGCCCCTAAGATATGCTTTGAAACTATCCCATAGAATTAATGGGGATGTATCCATGTATTTATTAAATTGAAAAAAATGTAACATTTCCCAGTTTATTCTTGTTATACTGTATATGATTGAGCTTTGAGTGCAGAAGGATCCATTCTGAAACTTGTAAAGCTTTTTTGTTGTATAATCCTGAGTGTTAAAATGACTGGTGCCTGATCTGAAATCTGAATCATTCTGTATTCAATATCCAATAAACTTTCTCATAGTAGAAAGAAATTGATCCTAGAAAATATTTGGTGAGACACAGAAAAAAAGAATACTGCAAAGTTGAGGGTGAGCATACTGTCAGGAATCTATAAGGCAAACGTCTGACATCTAGTCAATCAGCATTATTGCTGCTGATTGTAGTTTATGACCCATTGCATCAGATCTATCAATTTTAGGATCTATCACCAAATTAAAATCCCCACCCATAATTATTGGTGAGTTGAATTCCGTAATTTGTAAGGATATGTCATGAAAGAATTCCAGTGAGTTTTCATTCGGGCCATACATATTTAGTAATGTTTATGCTGAGTTATTAATTGTTATTTCACATATTATACAGTGGCCATTAAAATCTGTGATGGATTTTTTTTTTATCTCAATTTCTGGAAAAACATTTTTTGAGAAACCTTTTCTAGCATTTTGCCATTGTAATATTGTACGGTTATTCGTGGGCCCCATTTTCTGGAATAAAATAAAAAGTCAGAATGTATAAAATGTGTTTCTTGAAACATTAGAATGTTTGCTGACATTTTAACTGCATAATTAAATATCTGTTTACTTTTAGTTCTGTCTTTGATGGGTTTTACATTCCAGGTAAATATCTTTAACAACTCATTCATTTTTATGTTTGTTACAGTGTTTATCTAAATGTTTACATACAGTCTTTATATATCTCATAATGTGATCATTTTTACCCCTACCAGAAAGTGAAAAATTTAATTTTTTACTTATAAAATTTTGTTGACAGATGTGTATATTAGAAAGTTTTAATACATTTTCCCCCTTTTCCCTCTCTTCCTAACCACACCAAGTAATACAATGATTAAATCATAAAGCAATTGAAATTTTACTTTACTATCCTTGAGTATTTGTCTATATTCGGTGTCTACCTTTTTGTGAATGTAAACCCTTACCCTTCCCCCTCCTTGGTCCTACCCTGATGTGCACCGGATCTAATACTAGACATTAATCCATATATTAGCAAAAAATTACCCTCACTCCTCCTTCCTCAACCTTGGTGACCATGGGTGAGGACAGTGTGTCCCAGCAGTGGAGCTTGCTGATCCACCTTTTTTTATCAAGTGTTTAAGCCCAGTTGTCTTTGGACATTTATTTATTTATTTATAATTACTAATGTTGTCGAGAGAGTATTCATTCCAAATTAGTGTAGTGCCTCCACAAAACAAGAACAACAAAACAAAAGCAAAAGGAAAAGAGAAATAAAGGAAGAAGGGGTGGCAGCCTATCCCTTTTTTCCATTACCGCTATAATCTTTTCTACATCCTCCCAGAAGTATGCAAGTTCCCCTGATTTGAAAAGGATATACAAGTAAACATAGTGAGAAACTAGATAATGTATCAGAAAGAAAAAAAGGGGGGAAAATGGGGGGGGGCGGCATTCCTTCATTCCTGTCCCTTCCTCTGATCATCTCCTTCTTATTTTTCTCCTTGTTGTGACCCTAAATCTTCCCCTCCACTTACACCCAACCAAGTGCCAATAGTTAAATATGAATTTACAATAACTGCAGAGTTTTGCTTCAATTTATTTAGTGTTTCGCAAACTGCTTATTTCTACTTTTCCCCTGTTTTGGGTAATTTAACTACTGATCTAAACCTCACAGTAATATTGTCATGTTTGTCATTCTTCTTCTTGTACATTGGTACAAGAAGGATTGTAACATGGCAAAAACAAAAGTGCTGAAATAGAGCATTTCTACTGGTTAATTAATAGTAGCCATCCATGCATCAATTCTCAAGTAATGCACAGCTGGTCTTGTAGTACTGTGTACAACCACTAAAAAAAGTCAGAAGCCCACATGTGAATCAAGTTGGAGACAGCATTTTAAGCACATAGAAATTGCCAGCGTGCAAGTTATTTAACAACAGGCATGATTGTTCAATATATTTTGTGTCTCCCACTCACCCACCCAGGGGATCATCAGAATCAGCACAAAAGCTATAGTGTTCGGCAGCAGAGCAATCTAAACAAACTCGCATACCGCAGTGGCTGAGAACAGTGAGATAGATGTATATCACATAAGATACCTGTGTAGCCTGTACTGGTTTTAAGCAGCGCATTTGTTCTATTTAGAGATCTCCTTATCCAGTCTGTGTGGGAAAAGTATTTATTTATTTGAATTTAAGTGGGTGGACTCACTGAGACTAGACTTTTGGCTTAATGCTTACATGTCCTTTTTTTACTATTTTGTTTCTTTTGCCCCAGTAGCTGTCAAGACTTTATAAGCTTTGGCAGTGTCCCTGATATTCGATCCAGTTAAAACTGAGTTAAATAGCTTACAGCACTGTTCCAGTGACATTTGCGGTTGAAATGTAAATGCAGTATGACTTGAGCCCCCAGTATATGCAGGGACATTTCCGACATGGCAAATTTCAAATTTAATAGCAGCAATACTCCAAAACACGGGGTGGGAGTGGAGACTGACTCTTGAGATCAGTGAAGTAATCACACCAGATATTATACTCTTTACAAACTGCTTTACAGATTTTTTTTATAAGGACCACAATGCAAGGCGGCAGTAAGGAAGCGAGTGTTAAAATAAATCTTAGGTCTGTTACGATAGCTCTACAAAGAAATATACTGCGTTGAATATAAAAATAACAAGTAATACCTGTTACTGTAGTATTGAACTGTTAAATATGTGTGTCTTTGTTTTTGAACCATAACTTTATAAATAAATGTTTCCTACGTGATTATGTGGTGTGCTAAAATACAGTAAAGATTTGTAACTTTTTCAACCATTATTTGTTCTTACTGTTTGTACTAACAGTATTTGATTTATTTCTTACAATAGTACTCATGTTCCACAACACTTGTCAGGTTACAAGTGCATTAAGCCACTCCAAAGGAGTGTTCTACTGTGAAATTAATGCATGTTTCAGAGGTTGTAGGCACTCGGACTGCAGCCATAATGACACAACACCCTCATCAACCATGCATTAATTCCACAGTAGAATACTTCTTTGTTGTGGCTGAATGCTTACTTATTTTCTGGTACCAAAAAAGGTTGAAGTGTTTGAGAGTCTGCTGTCATTTTTCCCTGTACACTCGTGGCAGTTGTAATATGCGGTTGCGATTTTAAGTCATCTTCATTTTGTTTAGCATCTTGAAATACATGTGTGTGACCATGCAAGAAAAATCTGATCTTAGCCGGAGGTAGTCTCATATCCCATATACCTATATCCTGAAGCATAGCCTGGCCTTTGTGAAATGTTTTCCTGGTCTGGATCATCTTTGCACTAAAGTAAGGATAAGCTGAAAAAGTTAACCCCTCTGCACAGAGGCCTCTGTCCACTCAGCCTTTTTTAGAATTCACTCTCAATCATGAAAGTAATGTGGTTTGACAAATATAGGTCTGATATACTGTTGGCTTGAGTTATTTGATGAGTTTTCTTTTTGATTGTTCTTCTCTCCCTGATGGGCTCGGTCAAGCAGTATTCATTATTCTGGGTAATTCATGCCTAAAGCTTTGGATAAACATTTTTCAAAGAATGGAAGTGGATCACCCTTGCCTTCTGCACCTTTGTGTATCTTATTAACTTTAAGTTATTGTGTCTAGACCAATATTCATAATCTGTTTTTTTCTTTGCAGTTTTGTTAACTGTAATGTATGTTCTATGATGGTTTGTTGTATAGGGTTTAGGGTGTCCTCTAAATCTGAAATCTTTTACTCCATTTCAGTTGTTCTGGTTGATAATGTTTCAAGTTTGGTTCCTAAATCATTGATTGTTTTATTTATTGAAGTGAGTGAAGTCGTAACACAATCAAATCCTTTTTGAATTTTTGCTTTTAATTCATGTTTTAACTAACTTAGTATTTCAAATGTGTTTGCCATTGTAGGTGTCTGCACAGTATTTGTAATTGTTGTCATAGAGCTCATTTAATTTATATGTTTAGTTATATAATTAAAGTTTTCAGTAGACTCTAACATCAGTTCTTTTGTAGCTATTGCATTAGAGCTGCATGCATTCTTATCACCAAAATTATCAGCACTGACCTGAGCCACCATGATTTGGGTGTCTTCCTAAATCAGATCTTTCCATTTGCTCTTGTTCCTCAGTGGTGGTTTTCTTTTTATGTTGCATTGGTTGTGCAGAAGAGGAGTCCATCTTGGTAGTCATGGCTTGCTCAGATTTGTCCTTTGTGAAGTTTTGTTACCGAATGTGAAATCCACAAAGTTGTTTTTCCCTTCTGTTGGTGTAACAGGAAAAGAAGACAGCACCTCCACTAATTGAGAGGATGTTTTCTGCAGAAAATGTAAGCCCAGATATTCAAAAGGGTTATGCATGGTACAACAGTGTTGCGCCATGCGCAACCCACTGATGCGCCCTGGAGCAATATTCAAAAGGGAAAAGTGTGCGGCACAAGTCCCGATGCGCTGGAGGGCATCAGTAATGTATGCAGGCGCAGGTGGGGCGGGGGGCGTACCCATGCATACCCTGCACAACCTGATATTCAACCTGGATGTGCAGAGCCATGCATGCCAACCCTACCTGCGCCAGCACAAAGTTGATCAAAAAAAAGGAACAACGGATGGCCACCGCAGGTGAGCTGCCACACTGCAGGGTGCAACATGGCAGCTGCCACCTGTGGGTGGCCACCGAGCTCCAGCTGCACCTGGCAGCACGATTGTTTTGAGCGCCGATCGCGGGCATTTTGTGTGTAAAAAGGAAGAATTCACCAGGATATTGAACGAATTCTTATTTTTAATACAAATGCCCACGATCGGGCAGACAGCGGTCCACTGGACCACCAGGGATATTGGACATATTTCTTATTTTTAATACAAATGCCCATGATCGGGTAGACAGTGGTCCACTGGACCACTTGGGATATTGGACAGAATTCTTATTTTTAATACAAATGCCCACGATTGGGCAGACAGTGGTCCACTGGACCACCAGGGATATTGGACATATTTCTTATTTTTTATACAAATGCAAATGCCCACGATCGGGCTGTGGAACACACTGCCGGCTGCAGGGGGCATCGGTCTCGATGGCTGCTGCCTGGCAGGCATAAGGTGCCAAGTCAATCGGGATCGGGCGCACCTGCATGCAAATAAGACGACGACATGCAAATGGCCCCATTTGTGCCTTTGCATACTTTATGGCCCCATTTGCATGTCAAGTTTTGAATATCGAGGTTGCTGTGCATAGTGCAATGGAACTTGCTCTAGCACATCCCCATGCTTCACTCTGGCCACTTGCACTGGCACAGTGCCACTGCGCCATACACACTGTGGGTGGCCAGGGTGCGATATTCAATGATGCTGTGCCATGGTGCAGCTCCGTTGAATATCGCCCAGTCCACACCCCTGTGCAGCTAAGTTGCACTGCACCCAAGCTTGCGCCACAGCCTGGTGCAGTTTGAATATCTGGGCCGTAGTGTTTGCTGACTGTTGGAGATGAGACTGGCTGGGGAATCCTATGAGTGTTTCTAAGGCATCCGCCTCATCCTGCATCGATTGCTTGGAATGGGTGTTCAGAATGTTTTTTGCAGGTAAAATTTTTTTCAGTGTATCCTTTATCCTTCAGTAGTTTATAAACATCATCTCCTGTGGTGGTTAATCAAATATAAGTTGTGTTACTTTGTTTTAAATAGTCAGTTGCCAAGCATATTATTTAATGCTCAGATGGGTGGTGTCAGAACTTTCCACCAGGTAGCTGTTACTCAGGCAGCCATCTTGGATCCTGTCTCAGACTAATACTCTCTTGATGGAGGAGATGCACATGTCTCCTGGAGAACTTTCTTGAATTCAGAGATACTGAGGCCACATGGGGCTCATGCTTTCATACAAAGGCCAAGGGGGAGAGATATGGCTCAGGCCCATGTTTTCTTAGAAAGTCCTACAGTCTAAAACTGATGGTGGGAGGAGGTATTCAGTAGCTCAGTTACAGCTTAACAGTGGGAGCAGGCAGGCTGTGGGATCAGTCTAGGGCCTGAACATAGAGGAAGGGCACTTTTACAGGTACCTTGCTTTGGAAATGGCCCAATTTGAGGGCCCATGGGGTCTAGGAAGAAACTATTACTGCATTCTCAACACAGTGTTTGATAGGGCCAAAACAGCACCTGTCCCTCCCTGATAATGCATGGACCTTATGAGAACTGGTATGCATTACCTCATATATGCATGGTGTCACTTCAAACCTATTGACTGTGAGAATAGTTTTTATTCCCATGCTCATGGAAACTAAGCACATATTGATAGAATTTCAACCTAAGCATCATTGATGTCTGAATTTGGGCACACTGCACATGAACCTATTTTGATCTCTGCTCCTGCTGCAGTCACCATGTAACAGGCATGGGGGCACCCTTAATGCTGGCCATCCTCCTCACTAAATAGTAGTTTAAGTCCATATCCTTGTCATCAAGGGCAAACTATGATATCAACTTCTTACAAGCGCTACCTGTGATTGCTACCGCTAAGCCCTCTGTGGCTCACAGTCAACCTGCACTTAGCCTACACCCTCTGCTGTCATCTGACCCTATAGGCCACTTCTAGAACTTACCTCCTCCTGCCCTTCTACCTCCTACCCCCTATTTCTCCCTCTCACCTTCTCCTCTCTCACTACCTGCAGTCCCCCTTTTACCACCTTGGTAAATTTGGCCAAACCGGTTCCCTTCACTTTCTGCCTCCTCCAGCACACCTCTGACTGTCACTCAGTGCTACCCGACAAGGGTGTTCTTTTACCCTCCAGATGCCTGCTGTGTAAATTTTGTTATCCCCTTATTTTTATTCTCTGGAAAGTACTTTTTTAATTTACCTGTAACAATGACTTTCCTGTATGCACTGAACTTGTAATGTTCTGTTTGCACTGTACTTGTCCTTGATGCAGAACCTATGTAAAGAGCTTTTGCTCAAAGGTATGAATCTTAGCTCGCAATAAATAAATAAATCAATCAAAATATCCATGAGATCTTACAGAATTCTTAATGTTAAACAAAAAAGGTGACACAACACACACAATAAGGTGGGAGGCCCTTAAGACCAACTTGCAGGGCCAACTTATGTCCAAAACCAAATATAAAAAGAACTGCAATACAGTTACAATCAAAACCCTTGAAACTAAAACAGAGGTATGTGACAAAGCCCATATGGCTATTCCAACTCAAGAACTATACCACTGCATACAAAACCTAAATGGGAATATAATTCTTTAAGCAGTACAGCAGTGGAAAGGGGGTTTTTCCATACTAAAGCTGGCCAATGTTATGATTATGACAGAGGGAGCAAATTACTGGCATGGCAACTGAAAAGCCAGGAAGACCTGTAGACCTATTTCTCAGAAAAGTCTGGAAGAAGGTGACATGGTCCCCTTGCACAGTTTTATGGGGAGGCTCTTTGCTCCTTCTACAAGAAGTTATACACCTTAGAAGCATCACCCACCCTAGACCAATACCAATCTGTCTTACAAAAAGTGCCCATCATCCCAGTCTACAATGAAACTACACTGAATTTAGACTCACCCTTATCAAAGCAGGAGGTGATGGATGTATTAGACATCCTCAGATGTGGGAAACCCTCCTGGACCTGGACAGGCTACCAATCAACATTAACAAAGCATTTTCACAACAGCTGCAGGACACCTTATTTGATATGGTTGTGGAATGCTTTAATAAAGGTGTGATGCCCCCTCCATGTGGATGGCTACCATAACTGTACTTCCTAAAGCCAGTCAAGGACCCCATGAAGTGTGCTTCATATTATCCTATCTCACTGTTATCAGTGGGTTACAAAATTGCAGCTAATGCTATTGCCTCCAGATTAAGGGGAGACAGGGTAAACACAATATTCATTGAATCCTTAATGTAATACATAGATGGGTGAGAACAGCTGTGAGACATGGTGTGGCAGGCCTTGCCTTGGATGCAGAAAAAGACTTTTACAGCATAGAGTGGGCGCATCTGTCTGAAACACTGGGGAGATTTGGAATGGGGGAACAAATTATCCAAGGGTGAGATCTCTTTACAGTGAACCAGAGGCCACGACATTAATTAATGGTAGCTTGACCAAACCCTTACAGTTAACTCAAGGGACCCACGAGGGGTGCCTCTTATCTCTATTTCTGTATATTTTATCATTAGAACCCCTCACAGAAACTATTCAGAGAAACCCTAAAATACATCTGACAATACAGTGCAGAAAATTTCACTGTTTGCAGATGACCTGCTTCTTTGCATGCAAAATCCTAAATCAGGTCAGCCAGACATGAAGGTACTCCTCACAGAATATGGGAAGTTACTGGCAAGTTCTTGATGCCCTATAGGGCACATGCCTCAGACAATTAGTGTTGGAACCCACTCAGGAAGGAGCAATCTTAGACCTGGTACTCTCAAATGGGGACGGAGAGAAGAGCTCAGATTTAGAAGTGGGTAACCATCTTGGAACAAATGACAACCAAAAAGTGTGGTTCACAATAAACACAACCTTAGAGTCAAGCCATACAAATGTGAGGGTACTGGACTTTAGGAGGGCTGACTTTGGCAAAATGGGGGAGTGCCTCAGAAAAGCACTAGCAAACAGGCAAGAAGAAGATGTAGAGGAACAATGGGGAAACATCAAAACTGCCATCACTGGGGCAACAAGCCTTTGTGTGAAGCAAATAAACAAATCAAAATGAAGGTGAAATCCCCTATGGTTCTCAAAAGAGGTGGCAGGGAAGGTTAGGAAGAGAAAGATGGCATTCAGGAAGTATAACAATAAGGAATAAGTATAAGGAAGTTCCTCAGGCACTCTGACCATTGTGAGCCTGCTACTTAATGGTTAGAGAGCAGGAATGGCATACCAGAGGTCTGAGGTTCAATTCCCAGTGGCCCACACTTTTCCTTTCTCATTTCCATCCTTGATTTAAAAATATGCCTTACAGGGGCTTAACTGCACTGAGAGAAGTGATCTGTTTGTATTTCTAAGAAAGTATAAGGAAACACTGAAGGAGCAGGACAGAGAACAGTACCAGTTAAAACAGAAGGAAGCAGGGAAGGCAATCAGAATAGCAAAGGCCCAAACCAAGGAAAAGATAGCTAGCCCAGTTAAGAAGGGGGACAAAACCTTTTATAGGTACATTACTGAGCGAAGAAAGACTAAGGGTGGGATAGTGAGGCTTAATAAAGGGGAGGGTGGGTGTGCAGAGGGTGACAGTGGAAAAAGCAGGGATACTGAACAAATACTTTTTTTTTCATTTAATTGTATTTTATTGAGGTCTTGGATTACACCAGTGAGCGGATGATCATTTATAGGTTCAACGTCAGTTTACAAAGACAATAAGGTACAGCATTATAGGATTACATTTATTACAGACAAAGTTACAATAAGGCACACACAAAATTGAGCAGTTTAGGCAGTATAACAGTTTGCCAGTGTCTGAAATTAGGACACCCTACTGAGTTGCAAACACATAGAGGAAAATAAGAAGAGCAGTCTTAGGGGGATGATGCGGGGAAGTGGAAGTGGGAGGGGGTGTCATGATTGGGCAGCATAGAGGAGGCACCAGACTTGAGGTAGGGTGGTGACCTGAAGTTATGAGTTTGGGATGCATCAACGTATAGCGTTGACGTGAAGCAAAGTGCAATTAGATGGTTGTAATTAGAAGACGGTGATAATGGTAGCAGCCACAGTTGCTGGTTGTAATAAGGTGCTGACAAAGTTTGCTTTTGAATGAACCAATAGTTGCAGCACCAGTAATGTCAGGTGGTAAGGCACTGGTCCAGAGAGGAGTACAATAGCAGAAAGCTTGTTGTGCCAAGGAAGTGCAGCATCTAGGTAATTTGTGTATCTGAGTGGTGGAGTTTCTTTTGAGTTGGATGCTCAAGTGCAGGTTTAGGAGGTTGTGGAGCATTGCAGGTAGTTGACTGAGAGAGCCTTTCTTAGCGAGGAAGCAGGATTGGTATTTTATTCTATCCTTCAGTTGGATCCATCCTGCTTGGATGTAGAGATCACAGGTGTGCATGAGTCTTGCAGCACCTCTGAGAAGGTGGCATGCCTTGTTTAGTGAAATGGAAATGCAGTGCAGGGCTGTGTCAGTCGCCGACCCATAAATAGCCAGGCCATAATCAGTGAGGGAGACTATTGAACTGTTGATGGCCAGGTTCAGTGCTTGTGATGGTAAAGAATTTCTATTCTTGTGTTATTCACCTAGCTGTACTGTCTATGTGTTGGACATATGACAGTGTGGAGTTGATTGTGATGCCCAGATACCTGAACTGATGGACATGCTCCATTGTGTCTCTGCTGTCATTCATGATTGCAAGGGCGAAGGCCTTGAACTTGCTTTGAGAGCTGGAGTACATCATTGCCTTTGCTTTTTTGCAGTTCATAACTAGCCTGTGCTCCTTAAACCATGTTTCAGTGGATGAAAATCACCTTTGGAGATCTACTGCCAACTGTTCGGGATGAGAGTTGCTGGTGAATATGACCTCGTCATCCACATATAGGAGCATTTGGCTTGGGTAGGTAGCTGGCAGTTGTTTTAGGAATAAGCTGAATAGTAGGGGTCCCAGAATTGATCCTTGTGGGACCCTGGAATGGACTGGTCTGCTATGGGAGATGATATCACCAATCCTGATATTTTGGGAGCGGTTGTGAAGATAACTGTTGAACCAGCATACAGATTCTGGAGAGAGACCAGTGGCAGACAGCTGCACCAGCAGGAGCTCATGGTGCACTGTATCAAATACTTTTGATAGGTTGATGAAAGCTGCCCCTACCAGAAGATCTTGGTCTAGAGAGTGGTGAATGAAACCAGTAAATTCAAGTAAGACTGTGATGGTACTGTGTCCAGATTGGAAGCCACGTTGTTCAGGACTGAGGAGTTACTGGTTCAGGTGCTCGACAGGCTGATCTGCTACAATCCACTCTAGAGCTTTGGGGTTTGGAGTATGGAGATAGGTCTGTAGTTGTTGTGCAGAGCACAGTCCCAGCCTTTGTGCACTGTGGTTACTGTTGCTGATTTCCATCACTGGGGGAGCTGTGAGAGGCAAAGGGAGAGGTTGATTATTTTAATGAGTGGCTAAGGACTTCCACCAGGGCCAGGTTGACAAATTTAAAGTCCAGGGTGTCCCCACTGTGTCGTGATTTCCCCAGAGCCTTCTCCAGGTACTTTCTGGTTTCAGCTTCTGAGACTTCTTTAAAGTACAAGAGCGGTCTGTTAGAAGATGGTTGCTGGGTCTCATTATGATCAACTGGTGTTGGGGGATTGAAGTAGTCCACTGGTAGTACATTGCTTAGGTCTGTGAACACACTGTTAAGTGAGTTGGCTATGTGAAAATGGTTCAAGGATGGTGCACTGTCAACCATGAGTATTGATGGGGCAGTTTTGGGATCCTTTCCTGTTATGTAGTTGAGGCTGGCCAAGAACTACTTGCTGTTATTCCAGGAGCTGGAGAGAGCTTCCTTGTAGAATTTGCTTTTGGTGAATTGGATGGCTTTTGTGCACTGATTACGAGCTTTTTTGTACCTCTGTATGTTAGTAGTGGTACCATGTGCTCTCGCTTCCTGCCATAAGTGATCTCTGGTGTAGAGCTGATCCAAGAGGTCTGGGGTGATCCAGGGGTTGCAATGTCCTTTTATTTTTCTAGTCTTTATAAGGGCATGCTTGTCACAGGTGGTGTTAAATTTATTTATGAATTAGTCCAGGGCTGTATTCACATCATTGGCTTCATAGAGGTCTGACCAGTCTATGCACTGGAGATCCGTTTTTAGCAGAGCAAGGTGACCTTTTAGTAGTACACAGTTTGCTATAGTTCTGGGAGTTGGTTTGCAAAAATTGTAGGTCCAAGTACATGTAATGGGGAGTGGTCACTCAATGAATCAGCGAGAACAGTAGTATTGGAGATGTGAGCAGGCCAGCTAGGGAGTATCCAATCAAGGAGAGTGCTGTTCCCAGTTTTGTAGTTGACTCTGGTTGGTGTTGCGACCATTTGGGAGAAGTGGATGGCTGATAAGGTATCCTTGACTGGGGGAGCAGCAAGAGAGAGCCAGCTGATGAGGAAATCTCCCAGCATCATGCTTACGGTGCTCACATATTCCACCAGGTCACTGGTGCCAGCCACGGTTAGTTTAAGCAGGATGTAAACAGAGAGTACCATAAGAGCCCTGTTATGTGATCCCAGTAGTAGTTTTACGGTCAGGACCTGCTGGTTGTCACTAAAACTGGAGGTGTGTAAGATATGTCCCATGTCCCTGAAGGGAATCCCTGATGTACAAGACTCAGCC
This sequence comes from Neoceratodus forsteri, assembly GCA_016271365.2. NCBI lineage: Eukaryota > Metazoa > Chordata > Ceratodontiformes > Ceratodontidae > Neoceratodus > Neoceratodus forsteri. Next base: position 99,263,409 of record CM028130.1, read on the forward strand.
CCTACCTGTTTTTGAGAGATGGTCCTGTCTGAACACGGCGTGTCCTGGCTGTATGATAGCAGAATCAGGTATTTTGGGAGAGAGCCATGACTCAACTACAGAGAGAACATTGGGGTTGTGCAAAGTAGTCCATACTTTCAGGTTATCCATCTTTGGAAGTAAACTGCAGATATTTCTTGAGGCAAGAGTCAGCTCTGTTGGCTTAGGTGACAGACTGAACCGGCGGGGTGGCAGGCCAGGGTTCAGGTGCACATTGCCTGATAGCAGGAGTAGGAGTAGTGGTAGGCAAGTAAGATGGTGCAGTAAGAGTTTAATATTCTGTTCCCATTTTCTCTTGCTAAGTAATCATTCTTTCATGGTGCTAAAGTGTGTAACAAACCCAGGGAAGAGTGTCACCACAGAGGAATCTTTTGGTTGGTGTTCCTGAGTCCAGGGTATATGGTGCACATGCAGGATGTTGCTGGGACCCCAAGGTTATAAGATGTGATAGTGCTATATACTTCTGCTCAGTATTCACAAAATAAGAGGAGGGAGAGGTACCTAATCCAATCAATAGAAGTACTCTGGATGTGGGGGGGGGGGGTTATACCAGTCCATTCACAGAAGAATGTGTTCTGAAAGAACTCCTAAAACTGAAGGTTGACAAAGCAATGGAACCTGATGGGATTCTAAAAGAACTAATGGGAGAACTAGTGACACCACTTACTATCCTTTTTAACAAATCATGGGAGGATGGTGTGGTACCTGAGGACTGGAGGAGGGCAGATGTGAGTCCCCTTCACAAAACTGGGAGCAAAGCAGAGGCAGAAAACTTCAGACCTGACAGTTTGACCTCTGTGGTAAGGAAAATGATGGACTCACTTCTGAAAGAAAGAACTGTTGAGTACCTTGAGGCCAGTGGGGCACAGGACCCAAGGCAGCATGGATTCACAGTGGGAAGGTCATGCCAGATGAATCTATTAGATTTCTTTGACTGGGTGACCAAAGTAGTAGACCAGGGAGGGGCTGTGGACATGGCCTACCTAGACTTTAGCAAGGCATTTGACACAGTTCCACACTAAAGATTAATAAACAAGTTAGTCAATCTGGGAGTGGGTCCCAGGGTGGTAGCCTGGGTAAAAATCTGGCTGCACAACAGGACATAGAGGGTAAAAGTAAACAGAGTCCACTCTGAAGAAAGGGGGGTTACTAGTGGGGTATCGCAGGGTTCAGTACTGAGATCTGTCCTTTTAATGTCTTTATAAGTGACTTTGCAGAGGAACTGGAAGGAAAAGTATGCCTCTTTGCAGATGACACAAAGATCTGCAATAGGGTTGCTACACAAGGGGTGGTGGAAGGGATGAGAAGGGACTTGGCAACGTTGGAGGAATGGTCAAAAGTATGACAGCTTAAATTCAGTGCAGAGAAGTGCAAAGTAATGCACCTGGGAAACAAAAACCCAGAGGAAGCATACACAATGGAGAGAGAGGTACTAACAACAAAAATTGAAAGGGACCAGGGGTAGTCATATCAGATGACTTAAAGGTAAGCAAGCAATGTGAGAAGGCAGTAAGGAGGGCTGGGGGATACTGGGATATATAGGGAGAGGCAGCACCGGAAGAAAACAGGAAGTTGTTATCCATCTGTAAAGACAGCTGGTGAGACCCCATTTAGAGTACTGCATGCAGTTCTGGAGACCCCATCTATGCAAGGATATAGACAGGATGAAGACAGTCCAGAGGAGGGCATATAAAATGGTGCAGGATCTGCACCAGAAGCCATATGATGAGAGACTAAAAGAGCTTAATATGTATACCCTCAAGGGAAGAAGGGAGAGGGGGAACATGGTAGAAATGTTCAAGTACCTCAAGGGAATCAACAAAGTCCAAGAGGGTAGCATCTTTCAGAAAAAGAGATGTGCAAGAAAAAGGGGGCACAATTTGAAGATAGAGGGGGGACAGCTTTAGGGCAATGTGAGGAACTATTTTTTCATAGAGAAGGTGGTAGACACATGGAACGTCATTGCTGAGGAGGTTGTGGGGTCAAAAATAGTGGAGGAATTCAAGAATGCATGGTACAGACATAAGGGAATTCTGGTGGGGGTTAGGAAGAAGTTGACTGTTGGTTAACTAGGATATGCAGTTTATCCAATAGGTAGGGAAATGGTCAGACTGGGTGGGCCAAGCAGTCCTTATCTGCTGTAAAAGTCTATGTTTCTAAGTTAGTTCATTCATTCATTCATTCATTCATTCATTCATTCACTCATTCATTTTTATTTTCATACTGAAAGCTCTATGGGCTTATGGCAGACCATACGGTCCAAGAGTGAGATACTACCTATTGGTAAGCTAGATACGGACAATCTCCAGTAATCCAATGAGGCTGCAGTTAGTCAATGCAATTAAGTACCTTGATGATGGTATTCCCTCCTTCAATATGTTGTTAAACAAACTCAATTACTTACCTCTAGTAGCACTTATGAAGGAGGAGTCTGAGTCCTGGGGAGCACTACCCTTATCCTTATTAGGCAGAATTAATGTACTAGAACTGTACACTTTACCCATGTGCTTGTATCTCTTCCAGGCACTGCCTATCAAACTGCTGAACATCCTTTTCAAGAAAATTAACTCTTGATTGCATGGGTTCTTATGGAGGAATAAAGTGGCAAGGATCTATAGACCTGTACTCAGTTTTCTGGTTTTGAAAGTGGTGGAGCTTTCCTGAATTTTAAACACTATTACTGGATATCCTAGCTGGCCTTTGTACTAGTTGGAGTAACTCCTTAGATAATGGCTGGTTGTCCCTGGAGGAAGAGGATCCGAGAGGTGACATGTTGAGGTGCATGAGTGTCACCAATCCTCAGAGCACTGGAAATTGAGGAGCTGGAAATTGGGAAGTTGAATAATCTTTTCACCAGGTGCGTGGCCAGTGTTTGGCTAGCTGTACATATACATCAAAGGAAGGGGAGTGGGAGCCTCTGGGGACAGGTCAGGGCTTTTTATTGGTCCGACTGAGCTTGAGGCCTCCTCTAAGGTGAATAATTTGGACATTATTCTGGACAATGAGCTGACAGTTGAAGATCAGGTATCAGCTGTTGTCTGGACCAGTTTTTACCATCTCCGAAACATCACCCGAATCAAATCTCATGTTCCCCCTGATGACCTGGCCACATTGGTGCATGCGTTCATCACCTCAAGGCTTGATTACTATAATGCACTCTACCTTGGGTCAGAGGAGGTGTGATGCAGCACCTGCATCTTCTGCAGAGTGCAGCAGCTTGGCTGTTGATTGGACCCTCTAGGTTCAGTCATATTACGCTGGTGCTGCACAAACTGCACTGGCTAGCAGTGCGCTGGTACATCACCTTTAAAATAGGTCTTTTGACATATAAGGCCCTACATGGGTTGGATCTGGACTACCTGTAGGAGCTTCTGCATCCCTACACCCAGAGTTGCTCTCTCAGATTCGAAGGGGATTCCCTCCTGGAGGTCCCTAGAGCTAGGTCAAAATCTTCTGGGGACCATGTATTCGAGGTGGCTGCCCTGGTGCTTTGGAATTCATTACTGGGATACCTCTGGGAGGCGCCTTCCCTAAAGGTATTTCAAAAACATCTAAAAACATTCCTTTTCCAATAGGCCTTCATGACCTGAGAAACATATTTATTCCACTAATCAGCTTAGCAATTGACTAGTTTGAATTTTAAAGGCTGTATTTAATTGATTTTATATTTATTGTAATATTAATTTTATATATGTATGTTTCTAATGCTGTTTGTCTTTTGTATTTTGTAATGGTGCCCTGAGCCTATGGGGAAGTGTGCCCAAAATAAATAAACTCTAGTACTACTACTACATATAGGACATACCCCCGTTACAATATATCACCACACATCACACATACTGAAGCTTTTAAAGGCCAATGCTTATACAATGTCTTTATCCACCAGGCTCTCCTGACATGGGGGCAAGGGTTAAAAACTATATCTCAGCTGTATATGGGAGAGGCCAAGTGCTCTGTCTCTGACCTCTGGAGAGAATGGCATATACGTGCAAAGATTTGTTTGCCTACCTATAGGTAAGGCAGCTCCTAATGCTCAGTATGAGGACATCTGAGGAGGGACTGCCCACAATTTCACTTGTGGAATAAGAAATATGCAGGCACCAGCCAGGAAGGCCTTTATCCATCTACTATAAAGTGCTGCAGGGGGCAGAGATTCTCATCCACCTCAATATATACAAATGGGAGGATGATCTGGGGATCAAATTCATACCTGAGATTTCTGAAAATGCTGCCATACACTTTGTAACTTGTGCATGTAATAATAAACTATGACAAATAGAAATGAATTGGCTGTATATATGGTATATTACTCACCTGTCCATCTTCATAAGATGTGTGCAGAAAAGTCCCCATTAGGTCCCAAGAGTGAGGTGGAAGAGGACACATTTGTGCACATAACCTTAATGTGTCTCAACCTTTGCCAACTGTGGCATGCTATGCTCCATATAATGGGGCAAATGCTGGGTAAGAGGTGCCTAACATTCCAGCTGAATTTCTATTAGGGGCTGAACCTTGACACAGATCTACCCCATCTCATACTGGACTGTTGCCTTTGGCATTAGTAAATGCTCGGAAAACAGTAGCCCCACATTACTCTAGTGTGGCTCCCCCAACAATAGCTTTGTGGTATAAAAATATCCTCATCTGTCTCGAATTAGTAACGATACAATTGACAGCCAACAATGCAGAGGACTTGTTTACCAAAATGTTGAACCCACTGTGTGAAGTAGGAAAGCAGAATATTTCCAACATACGTAGCTTGTCTATGCTGGAACCTTAGAGATGTGCTTGTTGTGATGTGGGGCACAACCATGCACTAACTGATCTATACTCTCTGATTCCCATAATGCCTACAAGTAAAAAAGTCCCATACTGGTCCTGCAGATCATAACTAGCTCTGCTTATCTTCATTTTAAACAGTGCCTACTTTTTCCAGATTAATTTAGACTTCTGTGTTAATTTAGACACTTTTGTGATATTTCTTGTATGTAATATCCACACCATTTGGTTCCCTGTGTCTCATGCATCTTGTTTATTTTTTTAGTTTATTTTATTCTTTGTTAACCGGGTATGGCCTACTAGGCACAAGTGCCTGTTTTCAGGGGAGACCCAGGAGCACAGGGGAGGTTAAGTGACTTGCTTAGAGTCATACAGTATGCAAGCGGAGGTTGTGGGAATCAAACACAAGCCTGTCTTCTGAATGTATCATGCTCATTCACAGCTCATTACTCTAACCTCTAGACTATACTGCCAGTCCCATCTGCATGTATGTCTATCAACTATTTTAACTTTTTCCAATGTATTGAAACAATGACTGTACCTGACTTGTTTGAAAGTTAATAAAATATGCTCCCCCCAAAATGAAGCCAAAGTTAACAATTCCCCACTTCTCACATACTTACTGTTCTAGCAAAACAAATGGGGGTTAAGACAGGTATAGTACTGCAACCTGGATGAGCTGAGTTTCCGTCAGGACTTCAGCTTTCCAATCTTAGGACAAGAGATGACTGATCATGTTTCGGATGCATACTGTACTGTTCAGCTGTCCCACATTCTGAGAGACATCCTTGACACTACAAGCATACAAAAAGCCAGCGGAAGAAGGCCTGACGGTGTACTGAGTTTCCTGATGCAGAGCTCAAGCATGTATGGTATACATAAAAAACACAGAAACATAGAATTTATCACCAGAAAGGGACCTCTTGGCCAACACAGTCTGCCCAGATGGTCCCTTTCTAGTCTGTTTCTGTAGACCATAACTGGTCTCCAGTGATTCTCTTTCATTCTTGCCTGTTTACTAATAATCCTGTGTCTATCCAATGTATGCTTGAAGCCCCCTACTGATTTTGCTACCACCACATCTGCTGACAGTCTGTCCAAGGTGTCCACCACCCTTTCAGTGAAGTAGTTCTTCCTCACAATGGTCATAAAATCCACTCCCCAGCTTAATCTCTTGTTCTCTGGTCCTTGTGCTTTTTCTCACTTGAAAGAGACTCCCTTCATGCACTCCATTGCCCACTACCATGAGGTACTTGTAGGTCTGCATCGTGTCCTGTTTTGCTTTCATTGCACAACCCTCCCCTGTCACCCTAACCTTTCTCTAGAATCTATTCCAGTCCCACCCTCTTTTAAACCCCACAACTGTCCTGTAATTTACCACCCCCTCTGGCAGTGCTTTCCATCCTGCCACCACCCTTTCAGTGAAGAAGTGCCTTCTGGCCTCCTTCCTGCGCCTTCCCTCTGCTAATTTGTTGTTGTTCCTTCTGGTGTTACTGTTCTCACTTTTGCAACAGGATCACTATGACAATCCTGTTAATACTTTTAAGGTATTTTGAAGGTCTCAATCATATCTCTCTCTCTCTCTCTCTCTCACTCAATCTCCCTCTCCCTCTCCTTCAGTAAGTACACGTTCAGGTTCACTAGCCTCTGTTTGTACAACATATCCTGTTGCCCAATGAATCATCTTAGTTGCCCTATGTACTGCCTCCATCTAGTTATGTCTTTGGGGCTCCAGTATTGCACACAGTATTCCAGATGTTGATGCACTAGGAACCTGTACAGGGGCAGAATAATCTCTTTCCTCCTGCTGGAGAACTCCCTTGATATTAAATTCAGCCTCATGTTTGTCTTCCTTGCTGCCTTCTTGCACTGTGTTGATAGTTTTAGGTTGCTTATAATTGCTATGCCCAGGTCTTTCTCCTCCAAGACTGTGACCTTCACCTCCCATCCCCCCAAGTCAGTACTCAGCCATGAGATTCTTATGCCCTATGTGCATTACTTTGCACTTTTTAACAATGAACCCCAGTTACCAGATTGCAGAACACCTTTCCAACCATACTAGGTCCTCCCTTAGATCACTTAAAATTAAAATAAATAAAATAAATAAAATGGAATGCACCAGAAACCCTATGAGGAAAGACTTAAGGACCGTAATCACTATTCACTGGAGGAAAGAAGGGAGAGGGCAGATATGATAGAAACTTTCAAGTACCTTAGAGGAATAAACAGGGTACAAGTGGAAAGCATATTTCAGAGAAAACTGTGCACAAGAACAAGGGGGCATGATATGAAGTTGAAGGGTGGAAGGCTCAGGGATAATGTTAGGAAGTACTATTTCACTGAAAGGGTGGTAGAGCCATGGAACAGGCTTCCAGCAGAAGTGGTAGGGGAGAAAACAATATGGGGGTTAAAGAGTGCATGGGATAGGCTTAAGAGTACTCTGGAAATGTGCAGAGCAGGAGAGCCGCAGATCAAATAGGATCTGGGGCTGCAGCAGTACAGTAAGTAGGGAAATGGGCAGACTAGGTAGGCCATATGGTCATTATCTGCTGACAGAGTCTATGCTTCTATGTTTCTAAAACTGCCTTGCCTTAAATCCTCCTCGGTGTCTACCCTCCCACAGAGCTTGGTATTATCCACCAAAACACATATCTTGTCTTTGATGCTATCTCCAATGTTGTTGATGGATATACTGAACAAGGCTGAACCCAGCACTGATCCCTGTGGGACCACACTAGTAACTTCTCTTATCCTGGAGTTCTTTCCTTTACCACCACCCATTATTTTCTACCCACTATCCAGTTTGCCACCCACCTGGTTAGTTTCACCCCTGTCCCCACATCTGCCAGTTTTTTGATCAACCTCAAGGGGGGGAGGGGCTGAGTCAAAGGCCTTGCTGATGTCCAGGTATAGTATATCCATCACTTGGCCCTTGTTTACTTACTGCCCTAGTGACCTAATTGAAGAAGCTAATCAAATGTGTTTGGCATGCCCTCCCAGCCATGAACCAGTGCTGTCTACTATCCTGGATCCTCTTTGCCCCAAGGAACTCAACCTACCTTTCCTTTAGGATGGTCTTCATCAGCTTGCCAACAATTGCTATCAATTGCTGACTGGTCTAGAGTTTCCTGGTTCAATTTTAGGTCAACTCATGTGCAGGGGCACCATATCAGCTTTCCTCCACTCACATGGAACCACACCTGTGTCCAGCGAGCAGTTCAATAAGCTAGGCAGGGTGCTGTAAGGACTGCTGCCAGCTCTTTCAGCACTCTCAGGTGCAAGCCATCAGGTCCTGGGAACGTGTCCACCCTGAGGGACTTGAGCCCTTTGAGTACTTTGTCTTCTGTTATTGTTTTCTCTCTCATCCCAACTGCCCTATCCCTATTTTCCCCCTACCCCTCAGAAACCCTATGTCCCACATGGAGAAAGTACTCTCTTACTTTGTGTACTGAGATTTTTTTTTATACAGTACATTTTCTGGGAGCTGGCAGGTGGCTTCTTCACCTCCCTCAGAGGGGACTCATCTCTCTGGTGGGCTTTCCCCACTCCAACTGTCCATCCCCATGGGTTACCCACCCCGTGACAGGGCTGGGGGCATGGGGTGCTGGCCTCTCCCAACCCCCGGAAGCCAACATCTAGATTGTTGGGTGGAGGCATTGACACAGCCCACCATCATAGAGCCTGCCAGCTCTGAGCCTTTTTCCATTTTTTTCCCCTGACCCATGCATGTGCAATCAGTGGGGTGGCTATCCCCACCTTCATGGAAGCAGTCTTATGCCCTATGCATGGGTCCATCCCATTCTAGTGTTGCATCTGTGCTGAAATCCAGCTTCCATTGGATGTCACTGTACAGCAAAGCCCTGTATCCCCCGCCCCCCAAGGAAGGAGAGCTGTTGATGGACGCACAATTCTTTCTTGCCCCAGTCGACCCCGAATGACCTAAGTCCATTTCTGAACCTGAGATGCCGGTGTAGCACAAGGTAAGGTGTCCAGAGCCTCAGCCCCCAGTTCCACCTGGCTAGCTAGTTGTGTACTAAGATGTTAAAGCAGAAATATATACTATTCCCTGTTCCTCATTCAAAAATACAACATTTTTATATGAAAGCACTTTATTAGACTTTATTTTTAGGCACTATACTCCCCATAGTTTACTTTTTACAATTGCTGATTTTAGAAGTGGACAGAAGCTAAGAATGTGCTGCGCTGCTCTTTTCCCCAGTCAAGAAAACCAGAACAGCAGTGTGGTACAGGAAAATTAAAATGTATTTTGATTTATAGTCTGCAGTTACTCTAGGTAGCAATGGGCAGACATGATGGGCCATTTTAAAAAAAATTTCAAATTCCTCAGAAATTACCTAGTTGGGGGGGATGACCTGGGTGGGGTGGAGGAACAGTGGGCTAAGTTAAGGGAAGACATAATTTTTATTTGATTTATTTATTCAGGTCTAGGATTACAAATACCTTTGAGCCAGGGCCCTTTTACAAAGGTTCCATGTCAAGGATTACAACAAGACGGTACATAATCACAGTTTGTAACAAATATTTTTACAATACATAGTGCTATACAGTAACTATTGCTAGCAGGGGCATTATAGAGGTAGGGGGGTATAAAGAGGAAGAAATAGAAGGTGAGGAAGAGGAAATAGGCATCAGAAGGGTAGGGGAGTGGTAGAGGAAGGGTGTAAAGAGAGGCAGGTGGAGGAGGACAGGTGGAAAAGAAAGGCAGAAGTGGTGGGACAAAGGGAGGGAGGGGGAAGAGGAGGGAGGGAGGATCTGCAGCCAGGAGGCATTGTCAGAGGACAGGAAGTGCCAGGGTTGGATAGGGCAGTGGGGGTAAGTGCTAGGAGGCTGAGGTCATCGGTGAATGCTACTGCCAATGCATCAGAGAGCAAAGGATACTTTTATCATCTTGGGAGCCCAGGAGAAGGGTGGTACAGTTAGAGATAACACTCACAGGTGCTAGAGGCAGTCAGTGAGAGGTGGAGCCTGGTTTTAAAGGCGCCGAGCATTGAGACGGTGGTGATGTCATTGGGGAGACCATTCAGCCAGCTGGCAGCCCAGTAAGAGAAAGCTATTTGACCTTGGGTCGTGTGACAACGTGGGATTTGGAGCTTCAAGGATTTGGACACCCCGTAGTGGTTCTGCAGCAATTATTTTGTTGTAGGAGAGTACAGACTCTGGGAGGGGCAAGACCCATCAGAATGTTCTTTACGAATATGCAGTTTGGTATTTTATATGTTTGTCAAGTTGCAGCCAGTTGGTTTGGAAGTAGAGGTCACAGGTGTGTGTAAGGCATTGGGCACCTGTCATGAGCTGACAAGCCTTGTTGAGGGAGATGGTTACTCGTTTGAGCCCAGTAACAGTAGCAGAGCTGTATATGATGAGGCCATAGTGGATGGTGGCAATGATGGAGCGCTGGATGGCAACTGCAAGGGCTTCATGGGTAAGGTGTCTCCTGTGGCAGAACAGCAGGCCTAGTCTGGAGTTGGCAGTTTTGGTGACTTTATTAATGCTGTCAGTGTATGAGAGGTGGGAGTCAAGTGTGATCCCAAGGTATTTAAAAGTTTGGACCTGCTCCAGTGGGCCATTGTGACTGGTGTTAATGGAAAGGTGGTGGTGGTGCTTATGTTTATTGTGGGAACTACTGAAAATCATGGACTTATTTTTTTTCTGGTTAAGCATCAGTTTATGCTGAATGAACCAGTTCTCGACAGTGGAGAAACAATGCTGGAGTTTTCCTTGCAGCTGGTAAGGGTCATGGTGTGCGGTAAGGATTATCACATCATTAGCATAGAGTATAACTGGTTCATGGCAGGCATCCGGTAAGATGCTGAGAAACAGACTGAAAAGGAGTGGTCCCAGAATGGATCCCTGTGGAATACCAGAGCACACAGGTTTGGCATCAGAGAGCACTGCTACGATTTTTACACATTGTGACCTGTTCTCAAGGTAGCTTTTAAACCATGTAATAGAATCCAGAGAGAGCCCAGCTTTATGTAACTGGGCAAGTAGAAGGCGGTGGTGGACAGTATCGAAGGCTTTGGTTAAGTCAATGTAAATAGCACCAGTGAGTTGCCCATTGTCCAGTGAGTTGTGAATTGCTCCGGTGACTTCAAGTAGTGCGGACACAGTGCTGTGGCCTTTCCTGAAGCCATGTTGTTGGATGCAAAGGATGTTATATTTGTCCAGATATTCGGTGAGCTGGTCCGATATTATGCGTTCCAGGGCCTTTGAAATGGGAGGCAGGATTGAGATAGGGCGGTAGTTCCTATGGGCAGTCTTATCACCACTTTTGTGGATTGGGGTAACAGTGGCTAGCTTCCATTTTCCTGGGAACTGGCTGAGTGTAAAGGACAGATTAAAAATCCTAGTAAGAGGCCCCAGCACCTCTAAGTGAGGGTCAGGAGCTTGAGGTCAAGTGTGTCATTACTAGATCTTGATTTGCTTATGGCATTAGTGACGTACTTTCAGACATCATTCCTGTTTACTACTTTAAAGTGGAAAGGAGGTTAATGAAGACAAGAAAACTCTGTACTAAGGAAGTGAGCAAAAACAAGAGAAAAAAGAAGTGGCTGAAAAGGTAAAGGCTTAAATGGTAGCATTCACGAGGTGTAAAGAGATGCAAAGGGAAGAGAACAGGGTGATGCGTCAGGAGAAGAAGAAAGAAGCGGAGAAAATGGTGAGGAGCACAAAGGAGACATTGCTGGATGGCAGATGCAGTCCTGCTTCATACAAGCATTTGTCAATGCCGAATGTTTGCTTGCTGGCATTGGCAGTGGTAGAGTAGAAGTTACAGAGCTGCGTAATAGGAATGGCAGTGAAGTATTGAACTGAAGCCAACCCCACCACCACCCTGCAAAGAGTGACAGGCATTGGGGTGTGCGTTTGGGTCGTCAGGCATAACGGCCACGCCATTTCACCACACCCCACTCTGCAGAAACTGACAAGTGTCACGTGTTCCTTGGGGTCTTTGGCCCTTATGCACACCCCATTTCATTAGAAAATACGGTGAGATGGGTGCGATATAGGAGAATGGGGTGAAGTTTGGGGCCAAAGAGTCCAAGGCATACCTCGATGCCTCTCAGTGACTGCAGGGTGTGGAATGGTATGAGCATCACAGGCAAGAATCCCAAGTCACACCCTGATTCCTGTCATTCTCTATAGGGTTGGGTGATTTAGTTGAAAAGCCTAATACCTCAGGCATTCGTTGGTGTTTTAACTCCAAATTTTCAACATGTTTGTTTTGTGACCCCACCTCATGAACAGGGGGAATATCAGTTTGGTAGCCGAAAGCTGCTTATGCACAGTGACTACGGGATTTAGCACCACAGGTGCAAAAATATTCCGAACAGGATGTAAAAAATGACAGCTGTACTCTTTCATGGGGAGGTGTAAAAATGGCTATGTTGCAAATGTGTAGTAAAATATTTAAAAAATGGTGAAGTCACGAGATAGAAACTGTGCAGCGTACACCTGTTATATAATTAGGTTGAGGATATTTTATAGCAGATTGTCAACTCAGGCATTTTGGTGCCTCCGATCATGAACAGTGTCACTGTGATTTTCTTTATCTGTGCCAACAATGATTTCCCACAGCTGACCACGCATCTCTGCACTGAAAGTGTGAAAACACTCGCCATGTTGGAAAATGGCAGCTGTAATTGTTCATAAGGAAGTGTTGAAAATGCCACTCAGTGAAAATCTGACTGAAAAATATTACAAAGTCATGAACTAACGAGGATGCGTGGAAACTGCACAATGCTCACTCGTAACACAGTCATTTTATGGACTTTTGTCACCAAATTTTCAACATAGCCATTTTAAGACCTCTGCTCATGAACAGAGTAACTGTGATTTTCTTAATCTGTCCTAAACAATGCTTTCGCACACCAACAGCACCACTGTGCGCTACATGTGCGATAACACATTTTGGGTGACATATGAAAAATTGCAGCTGTACTGTTCATAAGGAAGTTTAATAAAATGGACATGTTGAAAATCTAGAGTGAAAATATTAAATTTGCAAACTTACGAGCATGCATAGGAACTGTGCAACATACGCTCGTAAAAGTCATTTTTAGGCATTTTTTCACCAAATTTTCAACATAGCCATTTTAAGACCTCTGCTCATGAACAGTGTCACTGTGGTTTTGTTAATGTGTCCCATATATTGAGTTTGCACACTAACTGCGCCATTGTGCGCTACATGGGCGGAAACACGTTTTGGGCAGGATGTGAAAAATGACAGCTGTACTGCTCATAAGGAGGTGTGGAAAATGGCAATGTTGGAAATCTGGAGGGGAAATATTGAAAATTCGCAAACCTACGAGCGCCGCGGTATGGGAACTGTGCAATGCACACCGTAAACAGTCATTTTAGGGAATTTGTCATTGAATTTTCAACATTACCATTTTAAGATCTCTGCTCATGAACAGTGACACTGTGATTTTCTTAATGTGTCCCATACACTGAGTTCGACAACGACTCACGCCATTGTGCGCTACATGGGCGGAAACATTTTGGGTAAGATGGAAAAATGACAGCTGTACTACTCATAAGAAGGTGTGGAAAAATGACAATGTTGAAAATCTGGAGTGGAAATATTGAAATTATCAAACCTATGAGCGTGCGTGAAACTGCATAGCATGCGATAGTAAAACAGTCGTTTTAGAATTTTTTCACCAAATTTTCAACATAGCCATTTCAAGACCTCTGCTCATGAACAGTGTCACTGTGATTTTCTTAATTTGTCCTGTACATTGATTTCACGTTTACCGACTCGCCATTCTACTTCTAAAGTGAAACACATTTTAGGTGAGATGTAAAAATGACAGCTGTACTTCTCATAAGATAGTGTGGTGAAATGGCAATGTTGTAAATCTGGAGTGAAAATATTGAAATTTCGAACTTACGAGCTCATGAGGAACTGCACAACGACGCTTAAACAGTCATTTTTTGAATTTTGGCACCAAATTTTCAACATGGGGTTTTGGGCCCCTTCTCATGAATGATGTCACTGTCATGGTGGTGTTCGGTCCCGAAGGGTGATTTCACAGTCACTGCGCGAAATCACCCTTCGAGCCCGCATCGCCATGACAGTGACATCACTCAGAGAGAAGGGGTCCCAAAACCCCATGTTGAAAAATTTGGTGCAAAATTCTCAAAATGCCTGAGATATGCACAAAGTTGAACCCTCCTATCTAGCCCATTATACAGCTTACCGCATTTCCTCAGTTCGTGGTCGGCTTTGAAGAGTGCAGACGTGTTCCCGGTCCACCGAAGATTGTCGCTCCGGAGTCCGGAGGTAAGTATGGGGTGAGGGGGTGTGAGGAGGCTGGGTGTGCAGTGGTGGGTGCGGGTTGTGGGAGGGGTTTGGGAGGCAGCTGCGGAGACGTTTTGTTTACAGGTTAAAACAAAAAAAAGACTTCGAGAACTGCTTGCCACGCTGGGGTGGGCTCCCAGTGTGCTGTGATTTGGGGGCGTTCAGTGACGAGATTGGGCACCCCGTCGGCAACAAAAATAAAAAACTTGTGGGACGTTTGCCACGCTGGGGTGGGCCCCAGCATGGCACAAGGACTTTGGGGGGCTTCAGCAGACGGCGATATGCACCCCCATCTGCAATGATGCTGATTGCCATGGCTGGGGTGGGCTCCCAGCATGGCACAACTACTGGACAGGAGGGAGGCAGTGCAGCTCAGCCGGCGGGGATTTGGGCACCCGTCGGCTGCCACTGCGTGCGGGGCAGCACGCACACCTGCGGCTGGCAGGGGGGAGCTGCCCGTGAGCAGCTTCTTCTGCTGCTCACTCAAGCATAGCCCCTCATCAGAGTGTTACCGCATTTTGGAGCATGTCATAGACAGCTCCAAAATGCATTGGCTTACAGAGGCCGCACCTGCCAGCACACTGTCTGAATTGGAGGAGGAGGAGGTGACACACCTCCGAAATCTCCGATGATGGCACTATGTTTCTTGCACATGCATGCAAGCAAACATAAAAAAAGGTAGCAGGGAGGAAGTTGACAACTATAGGCTGTTCAGTCTGACATCAGTGGTGGGGAAGTTAATGGGGTCACTGCTAAAGGAAAGGATTTTGGAGTAGCTTGCATCCAGTGTGTTACAAGACTTGAGGCAGCACAGACTCACAAGGGGGAATGTTACGTCTGACAAATCTGATAGAGTTCTTTGACTGGGTGATCAGGGAAATAGATTAGGGTGAAGCAGTGAACATGACCTACTTAGATTTTAGTAAGGCTAAAGACTCATCTTTTTAATTTAGCCTACCCAGGTAATGTATTTTAAACTTTCATTTTATAGAAAGTGCCTGTGATTCAACTGTAACCCTATTGATGGTTTTATGTACTGCACCTAGAGCCCCAGGGATTGGGCACCAAATAAATAAGCTTGTACTTACTTACTTTCAACACCTTCCCACATAGGATACTCGTCAGGAAACTGGGCAGCTTATGAGTGGAGCCTAAGGTGATAAACTGGGTAAGAAATTGGTTTAGAGTGAGACGACAGAAGGTGGAGGTAAACTGAGTTCACTCAGGGAAAGGGAGGGTGACAGCATGGTGCCTCAGGGCTCAGTAGTGGGACCAGTCCTCTTTAATAGCTTTATAAGTGACATTGCATATGAGCTAGAAGGGGAACATAAGCCTTCTTGTGGATAAAATCTGCAATAGGGTGGACACTCCAGAGGGGTTGGGAAGAATGTATAGAGACCTGAGAAACCTTGTGGAGTGGCCAAGTGCATGGCACCTGGGTTTCAGTGTGAAAGAAATTTAAATTATGCACTTAGGGCACAGAGACTCAGAGGCAGAGTACAAAATAGGAGAAAGGGTAGTGACTGTCACCAAACAGGAAAGCGACCTGGAAATATTCATATTTGATGACCTCAAGTGGCAAGATACTGTGACAAGGCAGCTGGTAGGACCAGTAGTATAATTGGGTACATAGGGAGGGGTATCACCAGCAGAAGGTGGGAGGTGGTGTTTCTACTGTATAGATCACTGCTGACAGAGTGGAGGCTGTCCAGAGGATAACAACTAAAATGGTACAGGGTCTGCATCAGAAGCCCAACGAAGAGAGACTGTAGGACATTAATATGTACACCTTGGATAAGATGAGGGAGAGGGAACATGATACAGACCTAAAAATACCCCATGAGGTAAAAAAGCTACAGGAGGGGAGAACTTTTCTAAGTAAAAGATGAACAAGTATAAGGGGACATGCAATAAAACTGGAAAGGGGTAAATTTAAGGGCGATGTGAGAAAGTACTTCTTCACTGAAAGAGTGGTGGATGCCTGGAACAGTCTTCCAGTGGAGATGTTAGGGGAGCAAACAATGGTGGGATTAACAAATGTATGGGCTAGGCACAAAGGAATCTCAGTAGAAAGTGGGGGGTCCAGTAGGGTCTGCAGCGTCAGTATAGGCAGAAAATAAATGGGCTGACTGGGTAGGCCAAGAGGTCTTCATCTGCTAACAAATTCTAATTTTCTATGACTTTTTCCTGCCAACAGATTCTATGTTTATCTGCTTCTTTGACATGATGTGAGCTTCTGCATCTCCATTGTATGATATTGTGCCCCATCTTCGAGTTGGGGTTCCAGTGCCCCACATTTAGACAGTGACAGCTTTAGAGGCACTTTATGTGTGGTGATGAGAACCTCAGGCATTTCCATTGACCAAACAAGCAGCAACAATGTCAATGGTGAAAACACCTTTGTCCCTCATCCCCATCCCAGTCAAAGGAAAGGTGTTGCTCTTAAACAAGTAGACACTGGGAGAAAAATAAAGGAGTATTACCCTGTTGAAAATTGGAAGAACCATAGTTGAAAAAAATATTTGTGTGACTGCCAGCTCCTTTCTTAGCCAGAAAGAGAAATACTGGAGGCAGGAGATACATTCTGTATTCAGATTCAGAAAGACAAGATTTCAGTTTGATGCTTGCGACATCCTAAGATTCATTTAAAGGTGTCTCAGCAGATAAAGCTGCAGAGCGGAGCCGTTTGAGATTGGATTCTGATATGTAGGGCCTGGCTTCACTGTCAGGGCAGCACAGCCCGAAATGAAGAAGTCTAGCAAAGTGGAACATCAGTAGATCAACAAATGCTATTGAGTTACAACTTACAAACCTTGATTCTGACTCTACTGGAGAATATGCCTTCTTTTCCTGACGCTGGGTTTGATATTAGTTCAGATATGTGTAAACAAATTAACAAAAAGAGTATGTGCTTAAATGCCATAGATTCTTTTTAGTAACATATGTAGCAAAGTGCTAGGTCTGCTCTGTTTCTCTGGGGGCACCCAGCAATCTTTCTGTCTATCTCTCTGTGAACTTACCAATTCCACTGGTCTGTGCTTGAATATGCTTTATACTAGCAGGCTGTTTTCCTGTATTACTAAACTGCTAAGGCTAGGGAGACAAAAGCAATAGTGTTAACAGTGCAATTACCGTGACTACCAAATAACTGAAAAAAAGTTGTTTTTTTTACTGTACCACCACCTGGTAAAGAAATCTGAGTGACTGAAAGCTCATAGTTAATCTAATAAGAGGCACTTCCATCAGAAACAGTATGCAGACAAAGTCTGCACTGAAATAGAACAAATTGTACCATTAGTTCTATAAACTCAGTGAGCCAAGTCTCATTGGGAAGTGCTATGCAGCAAGATTGAGCCACTGGCATTTTGATACCTGCATCTGTATTATCACTAGCTTCTTGTTGCAGACATACCTTACTAACACAATTACCTGTCAAGCCTGTCCCATTTTTCAGCCTTTTGTTTCTCACATGTGAAATGTGTCATCAGGCAGTGCTGTGATCTTGCTTCAAGTTGCAAGTCTGCTGACTTTTTTTTAGAGCGCTGTTTGCCTGAACTGTTTGATGGGGGAAAATGCCAGCTTTCATGACCTGTTCTGCACCAGGCTGAGGGTCAGCAATGTGCTGTCATTCCATTGTCCAGCAAGGACAAAATGCAGCATCACTGGCTGGATACTGAATGGCGGGTGACACTCATTAGATTTTCTAAAGTTACAATAAAGAAAGAAAGCCTTCCAGAATGAAAAGACTTCCATTAGCTTCTTGTGAACCAGAGAAAAAAGACCCTAGAAAATAAAGATAGAGGGTACCGTAATTAAGAAAATGGATACTTAACTGCCTCATCCTCAGAGATAAAGGGAACATAAACCTTGAGATGTGTTTACATTTTAATAAATTTGGGCATATGTGAAGTCTGTTTAATATTCCCAGGATATTGTTTCAAGCATTTGCTTTGAAATAGTTCTGTTTGTTCCTTAATTAGTATCCCTTATTAATGCTGAATGTTTTCCAGCTCCAGAACCCAATGACATCAGTTCAGCAGAAGCCTAGAGTGAAGCTTTCCATCCAGAACTTCCACTCAATTGATGTCACTGGATTCAAGAACACATAGGTACTACAACTACCAATCATTGGTCAATGCTGAATGTTTTTTTTTTTTGTTTTTGAAATTACTATTTTTTCTCCTCCCTGCCTGCCATCCCCGACCCTTCAGGAGCCTCAAGGTAGACATCCCTCTGCCTTTCACCCTGCCCATATGACCCTGCAGGAACCCCATAGAGCTACGGTTTACACCCCAAGTGGGGATGGGGCAGAGCCCCCTTACCCCAACAATCAACTTTCGTCGGTCCGGGGGCCATCGGGCGGGCGAAGGCACATCGAGGGCATGTCTCCGGAGGCTCCATCTTCCCAGCGATGGCAGGCATTTTTCTGCTTTCCTCCCACCCCCTACAGCGTAGGACCCCTGACGTCAAGGTGCAGAGCGCCAATGTCACGCTGTATGTCGGCAGCACTTCCCCTTAGCATTGGGGGCTTGCAGTACTCCGAGCCTCTGCTTGGAGTCAGACAAGTGTTCGGGCTATAGCCTTATCCCTCCCCGGAGTAGGCGAGCTGTCGTGGGATGCTCAAGCCTAACTCCCCCCGGCCGGCCCACCAGCGACCCGAGTCCGCTCCTGAACCCGGGTCACCAGCGTGGAGCGAGGTGTGGTGTCCAGTGCCTCAACCTTCAGCGCCACCGGACCGGCTAATGCTGAATGTTTGCTTGCTTTTCTTTGTTGTGTAGTTGCTAGACATATATAGCACAGAGCCTATAGAAGAAGAAGAAGAAGAATCAGCATTAATATAGCACTTTTCATATACAGTGTATCCCAGAGCACTTTACAAGTAATGCTAAACTGGTAGTGAAGGGACTGAATGTGCGGTGGTGGCCATATCGCACATAATCACCCACACACAGCCTGGATCATTGCATGAACCGGTTTATGGAAAGGGGAATATTGGCCAGGACATCAGGAATGTTCCCTACTCTTTGCGAAGAGTGCCCTGGGTTCTTTTACTTCCACCTGGACACCCACCAGGACAACACCAGGATGGGCAGAAGGGACCTCGGTTTAACGTCTCATCCAAAGGACAGCACACCCCAGCAGTACAGCACCCCCCCAATACTGCACTCGGATGCCAGTGACTTTTAGGTGCAAGTCCAATCCTGGTGTGGGATGAGAACCCATGACCTTCTGGTCCAGAGGCAGATGTGCAACTGACTGAATCACACTGACATGTAATTCAGAGAGAACAGTCGGTCCTAAGAACCTCCACACCCAAGTGTGGAGCTGGTACCAGTTTGCACGGTATGCACAAAAATCTTTCTTTTTACTTACTGTTTACTAAACTATAATAGATTTCATCAGATTGTTTCTGTTTACTTGCATGCTGCCATTTTCTGTAACTACAAATCCCAGAATACCCTGCATTTGACATCAGCGGAGGGCTGCAGCAGTGGAAGAGTTTTTCATTTTTATTTTTTATATTGGAAAAGGCATAAGGGCAACACTTGCCCATTTTCACAAGTGTCAACTTACACTTACATTACACCAAACACATATACATTACACCAAAAGGAAATTATACAACATAGTTAAATATATTTTAAAAGATGTGAGGGCAAAACAGGCTACTTGGTATAATACAATCAAGGTATCCTAAGAATATAGATGGACAGTGAGTGTATAAAAGGATAAGTTCATGGTGATCATGAGGATAGGAAACAACAGTTACAAAAAAAGCAGGTGACACAAAAAGATATGAGAAGGAGACCTAGAGAGAAGTAGGAAAGAAACCAGAGAAAAAGACAGATAAGGGAAAAGGAGAAGCTAAACTAGATACAGGTCTATAGCCATCTATTGTATTATATCAAAATAATGATAGTCTATTTCTATAAAGTCCATGTAGTAAATAACCACCAAAAGCAGCTTAGCACTCCAAGTGCAATAAGAACCGAGCAATTCAGTATTTCATTCAAAATAATTTATTCCTTCACAAATGGTTCAATACATACAGCATGCCCACCTGAAGAAGACCACACCCCTGGTTGAAGCACTGGGGAGTGAGTTTGTTGGTGAGCACACCTGTTTGAACAAGAAGCAAGCAAGCTGCATGTATTGAGCTGTTTGTGAAGGAATACATTCTTTTGAATGAAACACTAAATTGCTCGGTTCATATTTCATTTGGAATGCTGAACTCCTTTTGGTGGACATTTTGGAGTTTGCAGCTAGCAAACCCTTGCTTTAACACCCGGCTAGATCTGTGCACACACTGAAGGAGATTTTGTACTTTTCATGTAGTAACTGAGACCTAAACTCTATGTGGAACATAAGTATGTATTCCATGGACAGGATGAAGGGGCTCCGCACCCATCTTGGAACATTTTTTTGTAAATGTAAGCCCCCTGTGGGAGTTTACTAATTAAACTGAGTTACCAGTTAGTCTGGAGCAGGGGCCCTCTTTGCTGGCAAGGGGGGCCTCAGGCAGATGGTTTAAAATGTTTTGGTTTTTGGCACCGAATGAAAAAGGTGGTCCAGAGAGAGGAAGAGTGAGGTGTGTGGCCTGTATGTTTCGGCCATGAGGGCCAAGGTTCAGGGCCATCCTGGCCCACCATTCTTGATGACAGACAGTAAGGGTAGTTGTTTAGGAGATTGTCTGGAAGCTGGAGGAGAAGAAATGTGACCCCTTGCACCATTTGTGGGAACTGGAGCACAGAAAGTTAAATTGGTGCCCACCTTATGATCTCTGGCACCGAGGTGGGGCAGCACAAGAGTGGTCCAGGCGTCTTCATTCATGGAGGAGTGCAAAGAGAGTCCTTGGGTTTGCCAAGTTGTTGGGGCAGTGCAGTGGTGGCAGCCTATCTCTCTTTCTCTGTGGCACTACAGTCTGGCTGGGAAGCATTCAGGCAACTTCTGCAGCTGATGAGGGGAAGTGCTCTGTGTCTCTGGGATTGCCAGGGTCCTGCTGTGGCCAAGATGCCCTGGGATGCTCAGAGCTTTGCACTGGCATCAGTGAGAAGAGACTTAGCTGTTTCTGTGAGGTGTCTTTGCTTGTAAGCAGATCATCAAGTTTTTCGAGAGCTCCAAGTTTGAACCGTCACCGAAGGTATGGAACAACCTGTATGCAGCTTCAGATAGAGCAAGCTATTTTGGGTGCCTATAAGTTTTGGTAAGAACAGGAAGGGAGGCAGTGTTTTGTTTTTTTAAATATAGATTATAAAAGTTACAAAATAAAAATGGGTGTTGATTTCCTCTATGTGTGGCATTTCGGTCAAGTTTGTGTGTTAAAGGCTTAATTAATTGGATCATTAAAATCAGTATAGCAGGATTTTCACAATAATAACCAATATATTTAGAAAGGGTTTCACAAAGGGTTAAATTTTCACTGCTAGTTGAAGAAGGTAGTTTGTGGTACAAGACACCAACAAACACAAAAGGGCCCCCATTATCTAAAACAAACATTCTTGGGGATATTGAAGCTCTTGGAATATCACCCAGAAATGCTCCCATAGTTTGGGTCTCAGGATACCCAGCTGACAGGTGTCCAATCAATGAGTTATCTGAGTTTTATATAATGACATGATAAAGCTCAGTGATACAAGAAGAAATCACTCATCCTGGGTGCTCCAACTGCTTCTGACAGCAGGACGTCAGCCAGCCCAGGAGGAATTATTAACGTTAGCATGGTAAAATACCAAAAAAAATCTTTTAAACCATTCTCAAGGCTGACAACCTATACAAGAATACTAAAAGAGGAATTTGCACCTCATTTGATAAGGAGAATGGTAATATTTTCACATTACCTGGGGCTTCTTCAGCATAGAGCATAGACCATAACTAAAGATATACAGTATGAATATTTTAATGTTATGGAAAGACAATATTCATCCTGTGCAGCACATCTTCATGAGAGTTGTTTCCAGTCTGTTTTCACTTGTAGCATAGACTATGGCAGTAACAGAGGACAGTCAACCGGGAGGTCAGGAAAGCTGATTTACCATGTGATGTAATGTCTTATATTTTTATAAAAGAAATGCAAGATTACCTGTTTAAAATGTTTCGGTTTGGACTTACAAATTGGATGTTTTGTTTTGGTAGCTGTGACTACAAGAGATTGTTTGGTCAATGCTATATTTTCAGAATAATCCAGGTTTTACCTGGTGAGTTCTTTTGTGAAAACAAATAATGTAAAAATAAGGCATGGAGTATGTGCACACATTTATTGCACAAAAAGATGGTTCAGTCACTGACTTGAATTTTTATGGCATTTTCATTTTTGCACTCAGTTGCCATTAATGTGGAGCACTCACTAATTCAATGTGTTTGAATAAGCTGATACTGTGGCTGATATACAGAACTGACGGAAATAAAATTTTAGATGAGTTGCACAGAAATAGTGTAGTGGAGGGAGGGTTGATTTTCTTAAGGTGCAGGTGGTTTACCTTGAGGTAGAATAAGTGTAGTAGTAGCATACTGTAAAAACTTCATTAAATCACACTGAAATAAGTTACAATAGTGTGCAAAACAATATGCAGAGTATAACAAATTGAATTTGAATATATTTAACACAATGTGGTGGTTGATACTTGTTTGTACTTTATGGTGGTACTAAACACTGGTTTAAAAACAAACAGATGTACATTAGAAGCTTCAGCACAGTTGTCTGTATGTTTTTGTCTTTTACCAGAAACCACCAATGCTGATGATGTGGCATTCTCATGAAACATCCATATGCATGGTGGAAGATAAAATAAAGAGAATTTTTATCATACACGAATCCAACCTACTTTGCTTACTAATGAGAAGGAATTGTTTTCATTTGGGGACAATATAGTCAGGCTAGCCTCTCATCTCTAGCAATAAATAATAAAAAAATATATAATATTTATATTTGTATAGCGCAATTCAAATATCAAAGTGTTTTGCATACATAATTGTCACAAAAACAGTTCAGTAAAGTCATAAATATATCAGCTTCAATAAAAATTATCTCAGTTCATAAAACATCAATTGTTAAAAGCCTGTTTAAATTGATGTGTTTTTAAACTGGTCTTGAAGCTCTTTATGGTCCTGCACTCTCTGATCTGATGAGGTAGTGAATTCCACAGGGATGGTGCCACAAACATAAAAGTCCAGGCTCCAGATGTCTTAAGCCGCACCCTGGGAATCTCTAACAACCCCTTGTCAGTTGAGCAGAGAGACCGGCCAGGGCTTTAGGGAACCAGGGGTTCTTGTAGGTAACTTGGTCCCAATCCATGTAGGGCTTCATAGGTAAAAAGACCAACCATGAAGGTGATCCACCACTGTATAGGCAGCCAGTGCAGATCACGCAGCACAAGAGTAATATGACTGGTATGCGAAGTCACAGTGAATAATCATGTCACAGTGTTCTGCACCAGCTGCAAGCAGTGGACTTCAACCCCCGGAAGCCCCAGCTAAAGGGAGTTGCAGTAGTCAAGGCGTGAAGTCACAAAGACATGGATCAACATAGGTAAATCATCAGATGGAACAAGGTGCTTAATTCTGGCGATATTCCTATGATGGTAAAAGGAAGACTTGATGACTGCCGTCACCTGTGCATTGAGTGTCAACCAATCATCAAGAACCACCCCCAGACTATGCACCCATTCAGAGGTAGGCAGTTGTACACCATCGAGTCAGAGCCCAGAAGGTAACCCCACCATCGGCCTCTCTATCCAGAGCCCTGGATCCACAATCAACTTCTCAGCCTTCCTGGAATTTAATTTCAACCAGGTGGACTTCATCCAGTCATGGATCTCCACCAGACAGCTGTTAAACATCAAGACCGCACTATCCTGGTCGGGAGCAAAAGACAGACAGAGTCATGTATCATCAACGTAGCAGTGAAACCTCAGCCCATATTATCTTACAATGTCTCTGAGGGGCAGCAAGTACACTGCAAATAACATGGGGGACAGCACCATGCCCCGAGGGACCCTGCATGGCAGAGAGAATAGCTAGAGGAAAAAATCCCCAACACCACTCTCTGAGACCTGCCAGCTAGGAAAGAATGGAACCATCTGAGAACTGGACCAGCTGCCAGGCCACAGATAACCCTCAGTCACTTGAGCAGAACCACATGGTCCACAGTGTCAAATGCTGAAGAGAGATCCAGAAGCACCAAGTAATAATGGCGCTTCTGGTCTTTTGCCATTAGGAGATCATTGTGAATCACAAGATGTGAAACCAGAGCAGTCTCGGTACTATGTCTCTTCCAGAAACCTGACTGGAGAAGATCAAATACATTGTGGATGGTAAGGTAGGTCTCCAGTTGCAGTGCAACCACTTTCTCAATCACCTTCCCAACAAAGGGAAGGTTAGAGATGGGTCTGTAGTTTGCACTGCTGTTTGGGTGCAAAGAAGCTTTCTTAAGAAGTGATGTCACCACCGCCTCTTTCAGGGAGCTAGGGAACTCTCCAAAGTCTAAAGAGAACCAATACTCTCTGTGAGGAATGGGCCAATGGCCTCCATACACCCTAGTAATAGGTTTGTAGGGCCCAGGTCCAAACTACAGCATGTTGGCCACAAATTCTGGACAATCCACACAATGTCTCCTATCTATGGCTGGTCAAAAGATGTCCAAGAAGATCGAGGGGAGGTGACCATACACTGACCACCACCAACCCTCATAGAGGGTGCTGAACAGATTTTGACCCTTATGGCAGCTACCTTATCTGCAAAGAATCATTCAAACTCATCACACTTATCTTGAGAAAATGCTCCTCAAACCTGTAGACAGGTTGGGTTGCACAACCTGTCCATGGTTCGAAAGAGCTAAGCCAGTCAATTTTTAGCTGCAGCAATCTCACTGGATAGGAACTCTGCCTTCTTACATGTGACTGCTGATTAATAGCTTTGATAATGGTCTATCAATCTAACGTAGTCAGCATCAAGGGCCCTTCTCCGCCAGTGATGCTCTAACCTTCATCCTACACCATAAAAGTCATGGCTTGGATAGCAGAAACAAAGTAAACAGGACACAGATCCCTCAATGAAATTTACCCTGACTGTTGTGACTGCTGGTTACTTTGGATGATAAGAAATGTTCCTCAGTGGAGTTTTTTTGTCTAAAGATACAGGTGTGTTATTCAAAAAGAAGGTGCTGGCCGAGCACTGAACTGTTGCTTCAGCACCATCAGCCCTGACAGCTTCACTGCATCAGCTGTTCAGCAGGGATGGCACAAGAAGACTGAGTAAACTGCCCTGATGGGGCATCAGAACCAAGCAAACTGCCCCACTGGCACATTAGAACCAAGCAAACCACCCACTGGGGCATTGGAACTGAGCAAACCTTACTGTGCAGGGGTAAAAGGGCCAAAGCCACTCAAATGGGGTGGGATATTGGGACAAAACTATTCCATTGGGATAGGGCATCAGAGCACAAATGGGCTTGGCCCTGATGGGATCAGGGATCAGAACCAAGCAAACCTAAACACTTCTTTGTCTTCATCCTAACATATAAAAATAAGCAGGTGCTGAACCCCAGACTAGTCAGTTATAAAATCCCTAATTTTAAGTGTGTTGCAGTGTGTGTGTGTGTGTGTGTGTGTGTGTGTGTTTGTGTGTTTGGGGGGGAGGAGGATGAGAATCAAGCTCATGAGGACACCACTCAGCTGGCTGCTGGGTGGCATCTTGAAGCCACACTGTGATAAATGCAGCTGCCTTCTGTTAACTAAACAAAGTTTCCGCCCATCAGCCAGACTGAACAGCATCTGCTTCTCACTAGGCTGTCACTGGCACACCTCCTGCAGGCTCTGCTGCATTGGATGTTATAGTGCCACACTGCCCCAGCCCCTATTCTCTGAGTAGACAAAACATGTTTGCTTTGTACATGTGTGCACAGAAACATGAAAAATAAATACTGACTTGCAAAAGGGCAGCATTACATGGGGTCCTATACTTTGAAAAATAACAGTACTGTATTTCCAAGAAAACACACACATCAGCATACTAGGATTATTATGTAGACTTCACATATGCTGATGTTTTCCATTACATTTTTAAGAATGTAAAGAAACAAGGTTAATCTTCTCTTTAAACAGGAGCGTATGATAGTGGTGAAAATTTGTATACCTTTTTTTCCTCTTTCTGAGTCTGCTTTGCCACTTTTGTACAGTTAAATTAATAAAAGGAACAATTCTTTTAATAAGGCTCAGACCCAGTTATTGTCACTGTTCTGTGCTGTTTTTGAACACCTACTGTTAAAAATCTATTTTCTTGTGACTATAATGAAACAGCATGCAGGTGACACTGCTACATGACCTTACGGGACAACCAGTGTACAAAAAATGCTGAGAATACTGATGAAAACCCAGTTTGAGCAATATTAATAGGAGTGCTACTTTTATTTCAAGTGTGAAAAAAGTGCTAAAGCAGACTCAAAATGAGGAAAGAATGATTTAATACAAGTCAGGAGAAAAGGGACACTAAAATAAAAAAAAAGTAGGGCTGTGGGTACCACACAAAGTTCGACCTTGCAAACTTTACCAGTCAAACCGTCTAAAGTTCACCAAAGTTCTTTTAATGGCAGACAAGTGTACTGTATGCAGGTTCAACCATTAAAAAGCAATAGGAAACAGGATAAAATTAAATAACATAATGCACTCTGCTGATGAAGCACCCCAAATGGCAGGATGATACAGTGGACCACATTGAGGGGTACTGGTTCCAAATATTGTGTCCATTCACTCAATGCTAGACATGGACAGTGCTAGTAATAAACAAGACGTGACAATGCTCAAAATAAAATGGTTATAATTGTAAGGCATATGACATCTTTTATTTTATTTCCTGGACTCTGATTGGATGAGATGCATGCCAAGGGGGTACATTAACTACCATAAGATGTCAGGAAATAATAAGTGCCAACCCAATGTGCCTCTGCACAACAAAAATCACTGTGCTCACTTCAAAACTGAAAACAATCGCAAGCATTTTTTAATCCGCCTTTCCGCTCTTACCAAGTGAGTCTTCAGCGGGCAGCCAGTCCTCCCTTCCTCCTGAATACAGTTTTGTTTAGCTAACTATGAACCCAAACACAAACTGCCTATTATTTAAAATCCTGCACTATACACAGTATTGTTTCCCATTTAACTAAAAGGCACATGCTCTATTACTCCCATTCTCCGGCTGCCCACCCGCTTTCTCTAGTGCAGCAAGCCACCAGCAGATCCTCATCTGCAGTACAAGAGTCAGTACTACTTCTCTCATAATGTTACCACTCATGCTCCCAATCATCCAATTGAGCTAATTCTGTCAGCTGCCTGGCTACAGTCCACCCACATTTTCCAACTGGACAAAACAACCGAATCAGAATAAAGAAAAGAAAAGCTATAAGAAGTGGGAGACAACACAGCACTAAAAAAAAAGCTTCACAGGCAGTACACAGTAAAATAACTATGAAACATTGCAGTGCCTTCTACTGGCAAGTATACCAGTAAAGGGACTAGTTTACCAATAAAATGACTCTGGATGATGGTTTTGTCTGAAAATGATCCACTGGATCAGCACACCTACCCAAGAAAGAAAGAAAGAAAGAAAGAAAGAAAGAAAGAAAGAAAGAAAGAAAGGAAGGAAAGATGTTTATTACATTTTTAGGTATTTTTTAATTTATGAATACTACATACAAATCTCTCTAACTAGCCATATGCTAAGCATAATAATACCCTCCTGGGTGGGCAGTATGGGTAATACTGGACCTTTCAGGGGCTATAAGGCCCTCCGTCTGCTGTGTCAAGTCTCATTACACCCCTAGGTGGTCTGGTATTGCCCAATACCACCCATCCTGTTGGGTATTATTGCTTAATGTAGGCCCAGATAAACAATCCAACAGCATGAGCTACTGGTTGCAAAAATTGTATGCTCATTAGGACAGTGCCAGACGTGGACAAGGCTTCCTGTTAGCCATGGATTAGTGTTGTACACACTGGTTTTGTGGGTAACGTTGCCCTAAAAATTATTTTATTCAGCTGATATAGATCAGTCCAAAATTCATAGAACATTAATCTGAAGAAGACTGAGTGAAGACAACAGTTAGGCATACCACAGTGAGGGCTACTGCTTCCAAACTTTTTTACCCATTGGGACAGTTTCACACATGGACAAGGCTTCCATTAAGCCATGGAAAGTATTGTACACACTGGTTTCATGGGCAATGTTGCCCCTAAAATTATTTATTTGTCCTGTGCAGACCTGCCAGAAATTTACAAAACATTAATCTGAAGATGGCTGAGAGAAGGGTGTGGGCTACTGCTTCCAAAAATAGAGTGGCCATTGGGACAGTTCCATACATGGACAAGGCTTCTTATTATGCCATGGGTAAGTGTTATGCACACTGGTTTTATGGGCAACATTGCCAAAAAAGTTAATTATTCCACCCATGTAGACCTTCTAACAATTCAAGAAACATTAATCTGAAGAAGACTAAGTGAAAACAGCAGTTCAGCATCCCACAGTGAGGGCTACTGATTCCAAAAAGTGTGTGCCAGTTGGAATAGTGCCACACATGTACAAGGCTTCCATTATGCCATGGAAAGTGTTGTATATAGTGGTTTCATGGGCAACTTTACCCCAAAAATTATTTATTTGGACTGTGTAGACCTGCTAGAAATTCACAAAACATGAATCTGAAGATGGCTGAGTGAAGACTGTGGGCTACTGCTTCCAAAAATTGAGTGGCCATTGGGACAGTTCCACACATGGACAAGGTTTCCCATTATGCCATGGATAAGAGTCATCACACTGGTTTCATGGGCAATGTTGTCCCCAAAATTATTTATTTGGCCTGTGTATACCTGCCAGAAATTCACAAAACCATAATCTGAAGAAGACTGAGTGAAGATAACAATGTAGTATCCCACAGTGTGGGATACCGGTTCCAAACATTGTGTACCCATTGGGACATTTCATCCCCCCCAAAAAAAACTAGTTCCAGCTAGGTCCCCTTCTATATGATTAAATAGATGTAGTTTAGGGGCTGGTAGAATGATATTCTCAGGCAAATAATTTTCAAAATCAACCACAGAAATAGCTTTAGAGTAATGTATTTAGCTTCCGTAAATCAATCAGTGATTCCCCCAAACCATGCCCAGTGTTTCACCCAAATGTGGGCTTCATCAGGGTAGAGGTTCTACATGTTTAGGATGGTACAGTAGCTGTCTATATGCAATAATGTACTTCTCTCCGTCTCCTTCCTGAATATATTTTTGTGTGCAGTTCATCATCTTTTTTTCTAGATCAGTACATCTAGAAAAGCAACTTCTTTATCATTTGCTGGCACAGTAAATTTAAAATTATCTGTTAATGAATTAAGGTGAACATGAAACAGCTCCAGTTCTTTGTGTTCCTGTCCAGATGATCAGTAAATCATCTATATAATGCTTGTAAGTACTGTAAGTATTTTTCTAAAGAAAGGGTCATACATCAGATTCAGGATGAACTGCGATACAAAGAAATCCATATATAGGTTTGCATAGGTAGGGGTCATGGTGCTGCCCATGGCCATCCCCTTACTTTGTCTATAATACTGCCCTTCAAAGTTTAGTTTTCTTAGAGAACTTGTCTTGCAAGCTTGAGAAATGATCTGACTAGCAGCATGTCTTTCCCATTGATTTTTCAGTCGTACTTCCAAACTGCAAAGCCCTTCTTCATGTGGTATGAAGTGTATAGGTATTTCACATCCAAACTACACAGTATAATGTCTCCACATTATTTAGTGTGATTTTACTGAGAAACAGTATTCCTGCTACAAAGAATTTGAATAAGCAGATAACCACATTTTGAACTGAACCTGATAGCTCATGTATACTTTGTGCTTTACTATACATACCAGAGCAGAAGGGGATAATGGATAATAGACCACTCCAGGAGTCAATCCTTCCAAACATGATTTGACAGAAGCTAAAAAAGTCCTGTTGAGTAAGGGACTGGGGTTTGCACCAACTATGGGTATTAACAAATTTTAGACAATGATTGATTTAAATTTAACCTGTAGAAATCTCAGCCTAAAATAGTTTTTTAACAAGCGACATCTGAACAATACAGTATCAAACATGAGAGACTGTGAGACTCCATTTTACCCAAGATCAGAATTTTGCCTCCCTCTTCAGTGCCACCATCAATGTTTTTTAAAAACAAACGTGTTGAAAAAGACTTAAATGATTTGTTTAATAATTTACAAAACCTGTCTTTAATAAACATGGTCAGTGAATGGTTGGCAATTGATACCTTAAAAAAATGACTCTGAATTAATTATCAATGAAGTGGACAAATGTGAGTGCATCATCTTATTGAATAAGGAAGATCATGTAAAAGAGGTAAAAACACAAATGAGTAATGAAGCATTTTACTTAAAACTACATTCTGACTCTACCAATGATTTCAAATACTCAACTGATGAGACATTAACTATGGCAGTCAATAAAGGGCTCATTAATAGCAAGACTAAGGAATTCTTAACTACTGACACACCCACATGAGCCACTTTCTATGTGCTGCCAATAATTCTTAAAACAGATTGTGAGCAGAATAGGCTCACTGACTGCACCCCTCTCACAATTTACTGATTCTTTTCTGAGACACTTTGAGCAGGAATTACCTTCCTTTCTGCAAGACACAAGTGATGTTTTAAGACTTTGTAATTATTTGACAATGGGTAAAAACATGTTGTTTGTGACCTTGGACATCAAGGCACTGTACACACAGATACCTCATGAGGGTGCCATGGATGTGTCTGCACATTTGCTAAACCAATGTGAACAAGATGTGAATTCCCCAACAGAATTTTTATGGCTGTGGGTGGAGCCTACAGTCATTTTGCTATCTGTAGCTTAAAAATGGAGTTTCATGGAACACATTTTTATGTTGATTGTGCGCATGCACAAGAAACTTGTTGGGTCAGCTTTCTCCAGAAGCAGGTTGTGGAGGCATGGCACTGTTGTGCCCAATGCCCCCACAGCCTACAAAGACTTGTCCCGCTTCCCCCAATGCCGTGGCATGCTGCTGCTGACACTAGTTCAGCCAGCGTGCCACAACTTTCTAAAATCAGCTGCTGCAATCAGGGTCCGCTTCATCATTGCAGCGTCAGCCATCCGCTACAATGAGGGAGCAACCCGTCATTGCAGGGCGGGATGTAGGATCTCTGATATTGTTTGTGAACATTGCTTGCCGCTGTATTCACAAACAGTATCTAACCCCCACGTGTTTATTTACTGATGGGGGAACCCACTCCCCGTCGGCATAATGTAACACCCCATTTAGTGTGTGCCGGCAGGTGCCCAATCCCTATCGGCAAGAAAAAAGGACTCCCCCCCTCCTTTTGTTGTTTGCTGACAGGGGTGCCCAATCCCAATTGGCAGAAATAAATCCCCCCTTTTGTTGTTTGCCAACGGGGGTGCCCAATCCCCCGTCAGCTACAGCTGTCTCCCCAGAGTCCAGTGGCATGCTGGGAGCCCACCAAAGCGTGCCACATGCCCCTGTAATGTTGAAAGTGTCCCACAACATTTTCTTGCTTTTTTGTTGTACCTGAAAGAAAGGAAACGGTCCCTCGTAGTCTCCCCCACCCCCACAACCCACACTACCACTCTTTTAATATCCCACCCCCACCCATACTTACCTCAGAGCTTGGCCTGATGATCTTCGCTGGACCGGGAACATGTCTGCACTCTTCAAAGCCGACCGCAAACTGAGGAAATGCCGGTAAGCTAGATAATGTAATGAATAGGGTTTTTTCAAATTTATTGCATATCTCGGGCATTTTGGGGAATTTTTTCACCAAATTTTCAACATGGGGTTTTTGGGACCCTTCCTCATGAATTTTTGAACTGTCATGGCGTTAATCAGCCCCAAAAGGTGGTTTCATGGTCACTGCACAGAATCACCCTTTGGGGCCGATTAATGAAATGACAGTGCCAGTGTTCATGAGGCGGGCTCTCAAAAAGCCTGTGTTGCAAATTTGGTGGGAAAAATCAAAAAAATTACTGTTTTACAGGTGTGCATTGCGCAGTTGCTTCGCGTGCTCATAACTTCGCGAATTTGCAATATTTTCACACCAGATTTTCAACACTGACATTTTGTCACATCTCCTTGTGAGCTGTATAGCAGTCATTGTTCACATCCTGGCTGAAATGTGTTTTTGCACTTCTGGCGCAGAATAGCACGGTCGCTGTGGGAAATCAGTGTTCAGAACAGATTAAGAAAATGGCAATGATGCTGTTCATAAGCAGAGGTCCTAAAATGCCTATGTTGAAAATTTAGCAATGATACTCCATAAAATGACTGTTACGAGAGTGCGTTGCACAGTTGGCACGCACGCTCATAACTTCGCAAATTTATAATATTTTCACTCCAGATTTTCAACATTGCCATTTTCCCAGACCTACTTATGAACAGTACAGCTGTCATTTTTCCCATCCTGGCTGAAATGTGTTTTTGCACTTCCGGTGCAGAATAGAGCGGTCACTGTAGGAAATCACTGTTCAGGACAGATTAAGAAAATGACAATGATACTGTTCATGAGCAGAGGTCCTAAAATGCCTATGTTGAAAATCTGGTGATGATAGTCCATCAACTGACAGTGTTACAAGTGTGCGTTACGCACATTCCATGCACCCTTGTAACTTTGCAGATTTGTAATATTGTCACACCAGATTTTCAACAGTGGCATTTTGTCACACCTCCTCATAAGCAGTACAGCTGTCATTTTTCACATCCTGACCGAAATGTGTTTTCACAGTTCAGGTGCAGAATAACGTGGTCACTGTGGGAAACCAGTGTTCGGGACAGATTAAGAAAATGACAGTGGCACTGTTCATGAGCAGAGGTCTTAAAATCCCTATGTTGAAAATTTGGTGATGAAACTCCATAACATGACTGTGTTACAAGCGTGCATTGAACTGTTTCCAGCACACCCCTGTAAGTTCACAAATTTGTAATATTGTCATGCCACATTTTCAACAGTGGCATTTTTTCACACTTCCTTATGAACAATACAGCTGTCATTTTTCACATCCTGGCTAAAATATGTTTTTGCACTCCTGCTGGAGAATAGCACGTTCACTCTGGGAAATCAGTGTTTGGGATAGATTAAGATCAACTGAGTGAGGGGGGGGGTGACCGAGCTCAACTGAGCTCTGTCGAGACTGCTGCAGATTTGTTTGTGGGCAGACAAAGGCCCCAACATAAGAGCCCAGTACAAAAGGGCAGCCTGCAGCACTGGAAGAAACAGAACGAGAGAGCAACTGAGGGAGGGGGAGTGAGCGAACTCACCGAAGTGCTGTCAGGACTGCTGCAGATTTCTTTGTGGGCAGAAAAAGGTGTCAATGCAGGCAGGGGCCCAGTACAAAAGGCCAGCCTGCAGCGGTGGGAGAAACGGTATGAGCGAGTGAGACAGGGGGACTTAGTGAGCTCAATGGAGCTCTATCAGGACTGCTGCAGATTTCTTTGTGGGCAGAGAAAGGTGCCAAAGCAGGCAGGAGCACCTAACAAAAGGGCAGCTTGCAGCAACAGGATAAACAGAAAGAGCTCATGAGAGAGAGAGAGACTGAGCGACCTCAACGGAGCTCTGTCAGGACAGCTGCAGATTTCTTTGTGGACAGACAAAGGTGCCAATGCAGCCAGGAGCACCATACAAAAGCTCAGTCTGCAGCACCAAGAGAAACAGAACAAGTGAGTGACAGAGCGGTAGTGAACGAGCTCAACAGAGCTTTGTTGTGACTGCTGCAGATTTCTTTGTGGGCAGAAAATGCGGCAATGCAGGCAGGAGCCCAGTACAAAAGGCCAGCTTGCAACGCTGGCAGAAATGGAATGCGTGAGTGACAGAGGGGGAGTGAGCGAGCTCAATGGAGCCGTGTCGGGACTCCTTCAGATTTCTTTCTGGCCAGGAAAAAGCCACCAATGCAGGCAGGAGCCCAGTACAAAAGGGCAGCCTGCAGTGCCAGGAGACACAGAATGAGCGACTGAGGGAGGGGGAGTCAGTGAGCTCAACGGAGCTCTGTTGGGACTGCTGCAGATTTGTTTATGGGCAGAAAAAGGCAGTAATGCATGCAGGGGCACAGTACAAAAGGGCACCCTGCACTGGCAGGAAAACCAGAATGAGTGAGTAAGCGAGCTTAGCAGAGCTGTATAGTAACTGCTGCAAGTTTCTTTGTGGGCATAGGAAGGCAGCAACACAGGCAGGAGCCCAGTAGACAAGGGCAGCCTGCAGCGCCTGCAGAAACGGAATGAGTGAGTGAGAGAAGGGGAGTGAGTGAGCTCAACAGAGCTTTATCGGGACTGCTGCAGATTTCTTTGTGGGCAGAAAAAGGTGCCAACAGAGACAGCAGCCTAGTGCAAAAGGGCAGCCTGCAGCACTGGGAGAACCAGAAGGAGTGAGTGAGACAGGAGGAGTGAGCGACCTCGACGGAGCTGTGTCGGGACAGCTGTGGATTTCTTTGTGGGCAGAAAAAGTCACTAACACAGGCAGGAGCCCAGTACAAAAGGGTAGCCTGCAGTGCCAGGAGAAACAGAATGAGCGACTGAGAGAGGGGGAGTGAGCCACCTCAATGGAGCTCTGTCGGGACAGCTGCGGATTTCTTCCTCAGCAGTACAAGGTGCCAATGCAGGCAGCAGCCCCATACAAAAGAGCAGCCTGCAGCACCAGGACAAACAGACTGAGCCAGTGACAGAGGTCCACTGAGTGAGCTCAGCAGACCAAAGCAATCAACATTCGGCATTGACAAATGCTTGTTTTTTTTTCACTTTTCTTTTCAATGTATCCTTTCTTATCTACAAATCACTATGACAACTAAAATAAAATATTCCCTTCTTTCTTTTTACAATGTTGGAGACATAACTCCAAGCTGCTTATCTGATGGCCATTAGGAAACTGAAACAGTTTGTTAAATATTAGTTGTCTAGTAAACTGGAGATTTGCTTACCCCCCTTCAAAATGCAACAGCTTGCACCTTTAAATGATTAGCATTTGAACATTTGTTACTACTAACTTCAGTTGTGGATGAATATCTTTCAAGAAAGATTCATACCTCATAAATGTTACCCTTTTCCAGCAAATGTAAAGATTTACACTGTTTTTAACCTCTCAAGGCCTATCTGATGAAATGCCAGGTCTTCAGTGAATTACACAGACTAAATACATCAATTTCTTTTGACAGAAAAAATCCAGAAGAAAATGATTTGATAACTTTTTTGGACCAACACAGATGTTGCACAAAGAAGAACAAAGTGCTCTAGCTTTTGGACCAACCAGGTCCTTCTTCGGAAGCTTTATGACAGTTTTTTTTAGAAAATCCCATACTATTAATTCCCAGATAATGAATAAAAAACAGAAATAATTCTCACTGGTTTAACATATACATTTAAAGCATAACAGAAGATTACTTCAGAGAAGCTAATTAACACAAGTCTGCTTTTAGCTGAGAAGCCCGTGAAGGTCAAATGTTATCAAGAAATATCAGCAAACAGAAAGTTCTTCACACATACATTTTAAAAAGTCCTGGTACCTTTCAAGGAAGCATTCTACTGATAACAAAGCCTTGGAATACTATTTTCCCTGATACATGTAAGACGAGCTTACAACTTTTATTGCAAGTGTCCTTGTGTTTTAAAGAACAGTCAATGAAAGGCAAAATGCTGAAATGAGGCCTATTTGCAAGTTGAAAACAAGCCCCAAATTAAACATATACACATACATACACACATATACACACACACACACATATATACTGTATATATACACATACACACATATATGTATAAATTCATACATGTACACACAGACATATATGGCATACAGGAGGTTTAAAGTGAAGTTTACTCAAAGTGAGTAAATGTTTCACACAAAATGTAATATAGAACTTAGCTTGAGACATTTTCCCAACCACACTCTCAACCAGTTAATACATTGCATAAATGTTAAAGCCTTCAGTGTTGTAACAGGATTTAAATCATGATAATATGAGTTGTAAGTATAAGTACCACATAAAAAAAATACTTGTCAAGGACCCCCAAGAAAATTAGACCATGACCCTGATAAGTACAGATTTCAACACAATGTCAGTGTATAGCAAACATGTACAGAATCAGTGTTAGGAATCTAAATAAAAACTCCTAGGAATAAAATCCCCCAGCACCCCCCCTTTTCCTGAGAAAGATAACCAGTAGGAATAAAATCTATGTTCAAAGTCCTAATACATCATAATGTGCATGTTTGCAATATGTATCCAAAGGAATTAAACCTTTTATGAACCCCCAAGTAAATGAGATATGCATCTTAACATGAACAGATTTAAAAATCTGACAGTATGTAATCCAACTACTGACAACTAGTAGAAGGAAGTAAATATTCACTATATATGAGAACTAAGAGTCCTAGTCACTGTAACATCATTATGGCATGTACCTGAATAAAAGCCTACCTAATTATCACCACAATAACCACACATACTATATCCACAAAAAATACCCCAACACCCACATAAAATTGCCCCATGCCACACTTCCCCCACACATACATGTGTTCACACACAACACAACACACACAACAAATGCAACACAACACACACACAAACAACACACAAACACACACACAAATGCACAAATACACACACAACATACACACACACCAAACACACACATGAACACACACAAAACACACAAACACACACACACACACACAAACAACAAACACACACACACACACACACAGTGCTAAGGTGAGAAGGCAACATGTAGATAACCAGAAACTAACAAAATCAAAGGTTCGCTGAAGAACTAAAGTATGTATGCCCACCCTTTAAAGTAAAGGTCTGTGTAAGTTTAAGTGGAATAATGTGTTTATATATATATATATTTGACAGAAAGGGCTGCAGCCTGCTTCCCAAATATAGCAGACAAGAGCTACTGATATCTCTTATAATAAGAGTGTGTGTGTGAGGGGGGGCATCAAACTCTGGCAAGGGAGACCTCATCTAATGAATTAACTACTGACAAACCATGAGTGATACAGCGACAAATGATTTGATACCTTTTATTGGACCAGCATAGATGTAACAAAAATAACTTATACCATTTATAAAATTCCTGATCAAACAACTGCAAACAAAAGACTGTTTTTTGTCATATTATATGATATACTGAATGTGTATTTACTGAGTTGATGAATCAGGGCCTTGATAAAATAATATTTACTCAACTCATTCAATATTACATCAGGTGGACAGAAAAAGGTCTATACAAATTTTCCTTAAAACTAACAACTGTAAGATGCAATACATATATATATATATAAATGTGTGTGTGTGTCTATTTGCCATAAATTTGTTTACAGGCATAATAAGTATCTTTTGAAAGATTGTCTGACTTGTGATTACTAATTCTGAGTATTAGTCATGAAATAAAGAGCTTGATATTTATTTCATATAGTCCCCCATTATGCCTTATGCATAGTATATAAATCCAAATCATTCCAAGGCCATCGTGACATATAATATTAATACTGAGCAGCAAATCAGAGCTCTTTTCCTAATAAAAGACTGCTGCTATAATAAAGAACAAAATCATAAATAAGGAACCAGTGGCTTATGGAAAAATCTACAGGGATTAATACAGGGATTTGATTCTGCCTTTGTGGGGAAAACACAGAGAAAATGAAGATTTATTACAGAATAATGGTTATTTGGATCTGGGAGCACTGAATATTTCTTATCCTATATTTTGTATCCTGGATATGGTAGGGGAGATGCTACATTTCATTGTCACAGGGATGTTCTTTACACACTTTTGCACCGTATTTACTCAGGCTGTCCCAGATTAGCAGCAATATCTTGTTTTCAGTGGGGTCATGATTTTACCATTTTTATAATGTATTTATTCAGGCTACCTAGTCCAGGGCCCCCATATTCAAAGGAGATAGGCAGTGCATCCCAGTGGAAAAGTGAGATGTGCCACACAACTCCAACAATGCGCAGCAGTACAATATTCAAACGTGTGGGATGCACCGGCCACAAGGGAATGGGCCAGGGCACACACAAATGGTATGCTGTTCAAGTCGAAGGGGCAGTCCCATGCATATGCCATGCTGCAGCATATTCAGTGGGAATGTGCCCCTCACAGTGCAGAGCACCGCGGCCCACAGTTAGGCCATGAATAGCTGGCCTAACCTGGCCAGCCACCCACAGGCAGGCTGCAGATATGAACCCAGTTGCACAGCAGCCTGGCAGCCCTGGTGGACTAGAGGTACCCCCTTTCCATCCCCAGTCTAGTCAACTCCATCTCTGAATATCACCATAGTGTAGAGCCCCCCCAACCCAATTGCACCAGAGGAAACCATGATCCATATCCTGTACACAGACAACCTCACTCCCCCATACCTAACCTGTTGCAAAGGCTGGCACTGCCCTCCACACCCTACCATGGCAAGCCATTGACTGCACTGAACCCAGGCTGGGGATCTGCACTCTGGAATGACCCAACTGGCTGTACCATGCATTGGGACACCATGCCAGCTGCGGATCCACCAATGTATACAGTTGTGTGTATGTCCCTGGCAAACTGAAGAGGGAATTTACATACCTCCAATGGATGCCTTGCCATTACTGTATCTTCCTGCTGTCATACACTGCTGCAGGTCCATACTCTCCCCTATTTCCCTGTGTAACATGCCACCATCCGGACTGCTGAAGAATTCTGGGTGCCATGTGGTGCGGTATCCTGTAATGCCATTTGCAGTGTATGCATCAGGCTACAGATAGTTCATCCGCAGTTCCCCAATTTTACAAACAAATGGGAGGTCAGCTGTAACATGCCTGTTTTGGGACCTCTGTGAGTGGATACAGCATTGGTCATCACCCACACTGAGCAGAGCAATGGCACCAGGATGACAGATCTGCATGCCAGTGCCTGAGGAGTATAGCCACTGGGTGTTATCACACACACAGATCTCATGCCTAAATATAACACATTCAGGCATCCTACTGCGAGTGTTCTACCACCGACCAATAGAGTGGTACGATCCCATTACAGAGCCAGTTGTCACAATGGGATGGGCAGGGAGAGCAGGGAGGTGGGGGTGTCTGTGTACCATTGAGGGGGAGCGGGGGCCACTACACTATGGACATGGACTGTAGGTGTATTCAGGTGTAATTAGGGATAGCTTTGGGGTCCCTACAATATAGAACCGATAGAGTCTGGACTCTGGTACAATTGGGGCTGATGGAACAGGTGGAGGGGGGTGCCACTATACCATCAGAGACTTCAGAGCCTGTCCCACTTGGGAGTGATTGGGGTCAGAGCTTAGGGGCGAGAGCTGCTCCGGCGCATTCATCCCCATGCCAACATGCAAATGGACTGGCAATGAACATGCTTAAGTCCCCTTTGCACCCTGCATGCTCAATTAGTTTATTTGCATTCCTGGGCTGAATATCGCCCATGGGGGCTGCGGTGCATACCGGTATGTGCCACACATCCCCCTGCAAGGTATTCAGTCGGGGTCACCCTGGATGCACCCGACTTGGTGGCCGTCTGCACTGCGACTCCAGTCCAGGATCACATTTATTTAATTAGTTTTTGTTAATCAGGTAGGTGCACTAGCCATAAAATGACTATTTTCAGGCACGACCCGGGAGAGTACAACAAAAGGAGAACAGTTGAACAACAGCAACATGGGTACAATAGTACAAATAGAGGAACAGTACAGCAGTGCTACAAAAATACAATGGGTAGAAACAACAAAAAATAATGGCAAGCATTATACAGATAATGGCAGTAAGATATATAATAAATGCAGAAACCATGGATCCAACCTGTGGAGTGAAAGGGTTAATAAGATAGTAAGGTTATATAGGGAGAAATGTGAGGAATGTTCAGATATAACAAGAAAGACTGACAGAAGGAAGGTCAGGGGTGGTAATTGGCAAAACAACAGTGGATGGTCAGCAACAAGGTTCAAGAAGGAAGAGAGCTAGTAGTCAAGAAGTTATTTACAAAGAGAAGGAAAATATGGGGAGGGGAAGAGGAGACAGTCTTGGAGCTGGATTAGAGCAGGGGTGACATTACTGCTAAGCCTCAGGAGCTTCAGATTGGGTCAAAGCATGTACAAGCATCAGCTAAGGATAGATAACGACGATATTCACTTTTAAATCCCAAAGTGAGACTGAGACAGCTGGAGGTTGAGTGGAAGAGCATTCCATAGCCTGGGAGCAGAGAATTGGAAGACCCTTGTGCCTTTAGTCGTCCGACATCTCGGAACATAGAGCAAGGATTTATCAGCTGATCGCAGGCCATGGGAGGATGGTTGAGGGACCAGCAACGCTGCCAGCTGAGACGGGTTTTTTTCCAGGATGATCGAGTCCATTAGTGATCCAAGGTAGTATTGTCTACTGGCAGAGGGTGAGAGCCAATTCAGATCCTTATAAAGAAGGCAGTAATGTTTGAGTCGAGGTGACGAAGAGGCAAAATCGGCATATATTGTTATAAGTTATGTCCCATTTTAGTAGAGAGGTTTCATGGGCAGAGGTAAGAATAGAGGCACCATAGGTAAGGGTTGGGAGCAGAATACGTCGGGCAATTGCTAATTTGGCCGAGGGTGTAAGCATGTAACTCGTTTTGTAAGCTACTCCTAGTTTCGAGTTTACAGCTTTGCACGAGGACTGAATGTGAAGATTAAAATCCAGGGACTGGTCTAGGAGGATCCCAAGGTACTTGAAGGAAGTAACATTTTCAAGTGGAAATCCTACTGGGTGAAGATCCTCCAGCAAACTAGAACAGGTCTTAATCTTCGGTGCAGAACCTAGGAGCATGGCTTTCATTTTCTGTTCATTTAGTACAAGCTTACGGTCTAGTAGCCAGTCTAAGACCTTATTGAAGTCTGAAGTAAGTGATGCGTTTATGCAGGCAACACTAGAAGAACTAGTGTAGATGATCAGGTCATCAGCGTAAGAGAATAGCTGAGCAGGATTCCAGGACCTCAGCTGCATTGTTGATAAAAATTGAAAACAGAAGGGGCCCAAGGATAGAGCCCTGGGGGGACCCCAAGGTTGATAGTAGACGTGTTAGACAGGGAGGAGTTAAATTTGACAGCTTGCGACCTGTTTGAAAGGTAGCTACAAAACCAGTCCACAACAGGGGTAGAGAAATGGAATTTATGGAGAGTGGAGAGAAGCAGGGGATGGTCAACAAGGTTGAAAGCCTTAGTGAGGTCAATGAAGATGGCACCTGTGAGTTTTCCAGAGTCCATGTTGGACAGAATATCAGTAGTTAGTTGAAGAAGAGCCATGGTGGTGCTATGACCTTTTCTGAAACCATGCTGAGTATCTGAGAGGAGATTGTAGCGTGTAAGGTAGTCAATGGTCTGTGATGCAACTATTTTCTCTAGGATCTTGTTAAGGACAGAGAGAATTGCTATAGGTCTGTAATTGGCCATGTCCTTTGGGTAACCTTTTTTAAAGACAGGCGTTACTCTTGCAGATTTTCTTTCAACAGGAGTGATGAAGCCTGCTAGGATAAAGCACAGTGTCACAGGTTTACTACATGACAAAGGGGATTAACTCCCTTTGAAACTGCATTGTTTGCTGCAGCAACTATACTGCAGAATTCTGCAGTGCTACACTTCATCCTGGTGGGCTTCACTGTATGCACACCCTGTATCAGTGGCACATTCTCTTTGAATATCGTATCAGTGCCGAATGGTGCACCCTCTTTGTGCAATGTATTGATCCAGCACTTAATATATCCCCCCAGATATAAAATACTGTTTTTAGTATGTTCTGATTTTACACAATGCAGCATAATATTGTGTAGATGTAGAGCCCCACTGAAAATAAGATGCCATTTCTTCTGTGAACTATCCAGGCTAAATATATAGCAATCAGCAGGCATATTCCAGGAAAACACATTGTAAAAATGTGTAAAAGGAAGACCACATTGAATCTGCCTCTCCACAGATCTGCATTGCGTAATTCATTAGAAATAATGGGTAACATCATCCCAAAAGCTATTCACAGCCATAATGGCTCTGACCAGAGTTTGTTACTATAGCTGTTTGAATTTGTTTTCAAGTGTAACATCTTTATATTTGACAAAGAAATATTCCTGCAGGTTAAGGGGCACAGCCATGGGGGCAGCCTGCGCTCCCTCTGTTGTCAACTTATATGCGGGATGTGGGAAAATGATGCAGTGTATGATTGTGACAAAAATCCTTTTTTCAACAGTCATTTTATGAAAACTATATATTAATTTCAGAATAATGGTCTGGGATG
The DNA here is from genome assembly GCA_016271365.2 of Neoceratodus forsteri. Taxonomy (NCBI): domain Eukaryota; kingdom Metazoa; phylum Chordata; order Ceratodontiformes; family Ceratodontidae; genus Neoceratodus; species Neoceratodus forsteri. The sequence goes on from CM028130.1 coordinate 99,305,853, forward strand.
GCAGCGTGGAAGAACTGAATGAATTTGTTCACTACCTACACAGTACCAATCCTCATTTAAAATTTAGTTTTACAATGGATAGTAAAACCGTCAAATGTTTAGATCTAACGATACAGAAATAACATGACAGCAAAGTGATTACTGAGTTATATAGGAAAAGTGCCCAATTGTAACACTTTATTACTTGCTTCTAGCTGTCATCCCACACATGTAACAAAAAAATATACTAAAATGTCAATTTTTATGAGTGAAGTGAAATTGCAGCACAAATGACAGTACTGACAGAGGTTCAAGTGAAGTAAAGTAGCAATTACTGAATAAGGGCTATAATTAGGACATTATTTATTTATTTAAAAGTTTACCAGGAAAGGCACACTGAGCTGAGGACAGGTCATTTCCAGATGCATCCTGAGGAGAAGAAACAGGGGAATCAGACAAATGATACTGTAATTGCAGTTTAAATGACACTGGGTAGGAACATGGCATGTTCATGCAATTAATGATTCAGGGTAGGAACATGTTACATACAGGAAAGCCAGAGACCATGCCAAAGCCCAAGACAGAGATACAGTATGCTATTACAGAATACTGACAAGGGTGAAGGTAGGGAACAGTGTTTTGATTTTATAACTACTTTTTCAGCACATGCTGAGCATTTACATACTAACATACTAAAATGCCAGCAGAATAGGCCTAACAGTCTTTCGTGTCTGCTCGTTTGGTCAGCCTCCACCCTGGGTGCTGACTTTGCTGCCCCCCTCACCTCCTCTGTACAAAATACAAAATTACACATACCCCAATAATGCAAAGCATCATGGGATGCATATGCAAATCACCATGAATGTTTCGGCTGCTTCAGCTTTAAGCAAGAATGTATGATGCCGGACAGTCTCTTACACAATCTGCAAAGGGTGCAAACAGAAGCTACAGACACATCTTTCATCCTGCCCAGAACTCATCAGTGTGCCTCATCTGTATCACACCCCAGGGGAAATGAAACAATGCCCTAAGACAGTCAGAGCATGGTGGATGCCAGCAGGAGGCAGAGGTCCAAATTCAGCAGGGATGTGTATTTTTTTTAATTCATTGTACTGTGTGGTCTGACCTTAAGGTGGGAGAATCAATGTTTTAAAACATTTTTACATGCTGTGTAGTGCTGTGTGGCTGGGAGGAGGGGATGGGAAGCCTGAGGGAGGGCTGATGGCAGGACTACACAAGAAAAGCCAGCACCAATGGAAGAGGAGCAGGGCCACTTGGCAGCAGTGAGTCAATTGGGCCCAGGACTCCCTAATAGTTCAAAAGCCCAGAACAAGCAGAGGAATGCCTCAGAGCACGACGGACAACAGAAGGAGGTGGTGGTCCAAATTCACTGGGAATAAGTGTATTTTTTTTTATTCTGTTGTACTGCATGGTCTGATATTCAGGTGGGAGAATCAATGTTTTAAAAAGTTTTTACGTGCTGTGTGGGGACTGTGTGGCTGACAGGAGGAGAGAGATAGCTAGATGGAGGGTTGAGGGCGGGACCACACTGGAAAATCTGGCACCATTGGGAGGGGAGTAGGGCCATATGGCTGCAGTAAGCCAATTGAGCCCAAGACTCCCTAGTAGTTAAAATGCTCGGACAGAGTAAGAGAAAGCCTTGGAGCACGTCAGATGTCAGCAGGAGATGGAGGTCAGAATTCAGCGAAATAAATGTGTTTTTTTTTATTCTGTTGTACTGTGTGACCTGATCTTAAGGTGGGGAATCAATGTTTTAAAAAGTATGTATGTACTCTGTGGGGAATGTGTAGCTGGGAGGAGGGGAGGGTAAGCCAGAGGGAGGGCTGAGGGTGGGACTGCACTGGAGAAGCTGGCATCATTCTGAAGGCAGTAGGACCACATGGCTGCAGTGAGCCAACTGGGATCCTGTAAATCACCTGGGGAACTTAGCAACCCCTCCTGTGAGTGAATCTGAAGCATGAGTTCCATGAAGCAGGAGTGTGGCACCTGATTAGGTGGTGTCTGTAAGGCGTCCTTAGGGATGACCCCAGGCTACACTGGAGAGGGTAGGGAAGGGAAGGGAAGGAGTCAGGGGAGTTTATATTTTAAGTGGAGGGTGGATTTGTTTGTAGCAAAGGGGGTACAGAGCAGGATTAATACTTGAAGGGGACACCGGGAGAATGGAGGGTCCTAGGATTGAGGCAGTAGGCAGACAAGGGGAGGAACAAGGGGTTGGAGGGTATTTGTGGGCAGCCAAGTGGGAAGGAAGGAAGGAAGGATGGGTGGTAAGTTGTAATGGTTGTGGTGCAACCATCTTCTTGGGGCTTCTGTGGAGGGCAGGGAGTGTATGGTGTGTAGGCAGATGGGGCAACTGAAACAGGAGCTTGGATGGTTGAGAAGGGCAAACCCTCAGTGCTTCGCATCTCAAGTGTGATGCTTCATCAGGAGATGGAGTCAAACAACTATAGTGCTTCCCTTTTATGTAACAATTCTTAAAGTGACAGTATAACGTATTGTGAACAAAAACATTATCAGTTTAAGACAAAAGGTAAATATATCAATTGTGAGCTTATCTACAGTGCCTGGTACTGTTGCTACTTAGCCAAACTATAATCATGCAATACCATAAACACAATTTCATTAATACAAATTTCAATGGAAATAATTCTCCATAGACTTATAAAGGGAAGGCAGCCATTTTTGCGCTCGCCAAAAATTATATGTATGATAAAGCAATGTAGAAACAGCTCCTGGTAGAACCCTTATTTCATTCCATCACTATACACTATCAGGCACTGAAGTCAAAGACCAATAATAGATATTCAAATATAGAAATACCTATAACTCCAAAAGACAGCTAGTGAAAAAAAGCAAAGTGAATGTTATAAATACTTCTATTGCTAAAATGTGCTAGTATTGAAATGCACCAATATTCTTGTTTTAAAGAAAGCCCTATATTTGATTATAACCCTTAATTTAAGGCAGAAACCTTGTTATGCCATATTAATGCCAAATAAATGTTTTTTGGCATACAATAATTGATATATGATCAAAGGAGAAAACTGTGAGTATGTTCTAATTACTCTAACTGCTCTAATTATTCTTTATTCAAAAGACTTGTACTATCAAAATGGTCATTGCTGGTGGAGAATTGATTTGTGGTTTTGAATGTCAATAGTTCTGCAGTCATTACTGAATAGTGTTTGGCAAGTGAGGTGTGGGTGCTAGTGAAAGAAAGCCACATTCAGTAACAAGGGCAATTAGCATTCCTTAAACAAAATGTCAAATATGGATGCACAAGCAACTACCTCCAATAAGAATACTGATTCAATGCTGCATTCTGTTGTTTTGAGAGCCCAGGTGAGTCAGCCAGATGTGCCGACATGAATTTACAACTAGCACCAATACAAATGATACCAGCCTTATGGACCAAGTGGATGTCAAAGCTTTGTTCAATAAGTTTGAAAAACTGAAGTTTAAAGAAATTAACATTTTCTACAATAAGCAATCTTTGGGAGATTACAAATCCAAACACTGGGTGCCACGTGGTCTGTGCATTGACAAGGCACCAACTGTGTGTTTTTTTTAATGAAACCTACCAATCAGGATGGGAGAGAGTCTTGGATACTTATTTAGATGACCTTGTGAGCATTATTGTAGAACAAGATGAGGAAGTATACACTGGGGTCATACAAGATCTTAATAAAATGCTGGAAGAATTTTTAAAACTTAATACATATCCTCTATTAAGAAACTCTGAATTAAATTTACAAAAGAAATTAGAACATCATGAAAAGGACATTGTGACTAGGAAAAGTATCAAATTAATTAGAGATTCAAATGATTATGAACTAAACAAGATTGTGTGTGGCATAGACTCCCACAACCAAAACCAAAAGACAAGATCAAGATCCAGGTCTAATCCAAGTGGCTATAGACATTAATCAAGAAACAGATCACAGTCACAAAAAGGCACAAAGCAATATACAGTAGCTGCTAATCATCAAGATAATTAAACTGCTAAGCAGGTGTCTTTTTCAGACAATGTCTCAGCAACATCTCAAGCCCCCCCCCCCCCACTCAGAGAAAAAACACACAAAAAAAGGTGTGGGAGGCATGGAGGAATTAAACACAAACAGAACACTGGCGAAAAACTTAAGGAGCAGAAATACGAAGTCATAAACCTTTCAGATTCTGAACTAACTGATTTACAAAAATGTTTTCTTAATTGAGGTCTGTCCTTTGTTTCTGATCCCAAGGTTGATCAATTTGAGCTTTTTGTTGACATCAACAAATATTTTCAAAAGTTAAATTAGAGGAACATTTTTTGCAAAATGTCAGACATGGGTTTTAAAAATACACTTGCTCGCTCCTCTTTCCAAGAGGATGTACAGCTACTTTTGGATTTATCAGCTACAATTGAACTGCCTGATGCTGATGCAGTTTTGGACCTAGATTCCAGTACTCTGTCATGAGATACATCACAACCTAATTCTTGAACCACTACATTTAGAGCACCATCAAAGTTCAATCCATTGCCCCTAAACAGTGCTGTGTGGGCTAATTTTCAGAATCCGATGCAAAATGACATTGAGGAACTATTTAATACTCATTGGAGCTACCATAGCCATAACCTTACACGTGATGAATGGGTTGCTTTACAGGAACTTAAAAACAATAATTTAATGATTATAAAAGAAGCAGATAACGGTGGTAATGTTGTCCTAATGAATAAAAAACAATATGAAGATGCAATTCACAAACAACTGGATGATGTGGACAGTTATGTGAGGTTATAAACTGATCCCACTAGGGATTCCAAAAAGAAAATTGAACTTTTCATTAGAAGATTCTTTTTCTGCAGGTCACATACCATATAACAAAAGCTGAATTAGAATTCATGAAAGTTGATTCTCCTACTATACCAACTATCTATGTGCTCCCTAAGATTCACAAGGACCAGACAAGCCCGCTTGGTAGGCCAACAATGTCTGGCTGTGGCAGTTTAGCAGAAAAGATTTCAAAATTTATCAATCATTTTTTAAAGCAGCTAGTGAATAGACAGCCCTCTTATATAAGGGATAGTATGGGTATTTTATCCAAACTAGGTGGGTTTACCTGGGCCAATGAGTATAGATGGGCCACAGTCAATGTAGAAAGCTTATATACATCCACTGATCATGATTTGGGGTTATTAGCATTAGATTTTCTTTCAATCCCATCAGATGTTACATGTGATTTACCTGCCCAGTTAATTTTGGAGGCTATGGAATTAATTCTGTCTTCGAAGTACTTTTTGTTCAATCAAAAGTTATACCTCCAGATTTGTGGCATGGCCATGGGGACTACGGTGGCACCCTCCTATGCCAATCTTTTCATGGGGTGGTGAGAGGGTGCCACTATGTTCAACCATGGCAGTAATCTTTTTCTACCCCACATAGTTATGTGGGGTAGTTCTAGTAATGATATTTTTATGTTGATTGTGCACATGAGGAAGAAACATGTTGCTGCAGCTTTCTCCACAAGCAGGTTGTGGAGGTGCGGCACTGTTGTGGCCAATGCCCCTATAGCCTGCAAAGGCTTGTCCTGCTTCCCACAATGCTGTGGCATACTGCTGCTGACACTAATTCAGCCAGTGTGCCACCAACTTGTGACAATTTAGCCGCTGCAATCAGGGGCCACCTAGTCACTGCAGCGTCAGCCATCTGCTGCAATGAGGGAGTGATCCGTCATTGCAGGGCGGGATGTAGAAACACTGATATTATTTGTGAACATGGTGGTGGCTTGCTGCCATGTTCACAAACAATATCACCCCCTCACCATGTTTATTTGCTGATGGGGGCCCCAATCCCTATCGACTTCAGTGCCCTAATGTTTCTTTAGCTGATGGGGGAGCCCACTCCCTGTCGGCATTCTGTATTCCCCCCCACTTTTATTGTCTGCCAATGGGGTGCCCAATCCCTGTCAGCATAATCTAAGACCCCCCTTTTGTTGTGCACCGATGGGGGTGCCCAATCTCACACTGGCTACTGCTGCCCCCAAAGAAAGAGTCTGGTGGCATGCTGGAGCCACCCAGTATTCCACATGCCCTGTAAAATAAAAACAGTCCTGTGCGTCTTTTTAACCAGAAAAAAAACTGTCCCTCGCGGCCTCCTGCTACCCACCCGCAACACGCAAGTTCATTATTACCGCGATCCTGCTTTCCCACACTTCCATACTTACCTCTGGAGCTCAGCACGATGATCTTCGTGTACTGGGGAACACATCTGCACTCTTCAAAGCCGACCGCGAACTGAGGAAATGCCAGTGAGCTGTATAATGGAATAAATGGTGTTTTTCCAACTTTAATGCATATCTCAGTCATTTTTTGGAATTTTGGTACCAAATTTTCAACATTGGGTTTTTGGGACCACTCCTCAGAATTCTTAAACTGCCATGGTGTTAATTGGCCCTGAAAGGTGATTTCATGGTCACTAACAGAATCACCTTTTGGGGCCAATTAATGAAATGACAGTGCCAGTGTTTATGAGGTGGGCTCTTAAAAAACCTATGTTGCAAATTTGGTGGAAAAAAATCCAAAAAATGACTGTTTCACTACCATGCGCTGCACAGTTGCTATGTACGCTTGCAACTTTGCGACTTTACAATATTTTCACACCAGATTTTCAACATTGGCATTTTTTCACACCTCCTTATAAACAGTACAGCTGTCATTGTTCACATCCTGGCAGAAATGTGTTTATGCACTTCCGGCCCAGAATAGTGCAGTCGCTCTGGGAAATCAGTGCTTGGGACAGATTAAGAAAATGACAGTGACACTGTTCATGAGTAGCGGTCCTAAAATGCCTATGTTGAAAATTTGGTAATGATACTCCATAAAATGACTGTGTTACGAGTGTGCATTGCGCAGTTTGCACTCACGTTCATAACTTCGTGAATTTATTATATTTTCACTCCAGATGTTCAACATTGCAATTTTCCCACACCTACATATGAACAGTACAACTGTCATTTTTCCCATCCTGGCCGAAATGTGTTTATGCACTTCTGGAGCAGAATAGAGCGGTTGCTGTGAGCTATTACTGTCCGGGACAGATTAAGAAAATGACAGTGATACTGTTCATAAGCAGAGGTCCTAAAATGCCTGTGTTAAAAATTTGGTGATGATAGCCTATCAAATGACTGTGTTACAAGTGTGCATTGCACACTTTCCATGCACCCTTGTAACTTTGCAGATTTGTAATATTGTCACGCCAGATTTTCAACAGTGGAATTTTTTCACACCTCTGTATGAGCAGTAGAGCTGTCATTTTTCAAATCCTGACTGAAATGTGTTTTCACAGTTGCAGCACAGAATAACGCGGTCGCTGTGGGAAATCAGTGTTCGGGACAGATTAAGAAAATGACAGTGGCACTGTTCATGATCAGAGGTCCTGTAATCCCTATGCTGAAAAATTGGTGACGAAACTCCATAACATGACTGTGTTACACGTGTGCTTGGACTGTTTCCACGCACCCTTGTAACTTCGCAAATTTGTAATATTTGCACTCCACATTTTCACCAGTGGCATTTTTCCACACCTCCTTATGAACAGTAGAGCTGTCATTTTTCACATCCTGGCTAAAATATGTTTTTGCACCCTTGTCGGATAATAGCATGGTTGCTGTCGGAAATCAGTGTTTGGGACACATTAAGATCGAATGAGTGAGAGGGGGGAAGTGTCTGAGCTCAACTGAGCTCTTGTGGGACTACTGCAGATTTGTTTGTGGGCAGAAAAAGGCCCCAACACAAGAGCCCAGTACAAAAGGGCAGCCTGCAGCACTGGAAGAAACAGAACGAGAGAGTGAGTGACGGAGGGGGAGTGAGCGAACTCACCAGCGTGCTGTCAGGACTGCTGCAGATTTCTTTATGGGTAGAAAAGGGCATCAATGCAAGCAGGGGCCCAGTACAAAAGGCCAGCCTGCAGTGGTGGGAGAAACAGTATGAGCGAGTGAGACAGGGGGACTGAGTGAGATCAATGGAGCTCTATCAGGACTGCTGTGGATTTCTTTGTGGGCAGAAAAAGGCACCAATGCAGGCAGGAGCCCCATACAAAAGGGCTCCTTGCAGCGCCAGGACAAACAGAATGAATGCATGAGAGAGGAAGACTGAGTGACCTCAATGGAGCTCTGTCGGGACAGCTGCAGATTTCTTTGTGGACAGACAAAGGTGCCAGTGCAGCCATGAGCCCCGTACCCAAGCGCAGCCTGCAGCACCAAGAGAAACAGAATGAGCGAGTGACAGAGCGGTAGTGAGTGAGCTCAACGGAGCTCTATTGTGACTGCTGCGAATTTCTTTGTGGGCAGAAAATGCGGCAATGCAGGCAGGAGCCAAGTACAAAAGGCCAGCTTGCAGTACTGGCAGAAATGGAATGAATGAGTGAAAGAGGGGGAGTGAGCGAGCTCAATGGAGCTGTGTCAGGACTGCTTCAGATTTCTTTCTGGCCAGAACAAGCTGCCAATGCAGACAGGAGCCCAGTACAAAAGGGCAGCCTGCAGCAGCAGGAGACACAGAATGAGTGAGTGAGGGAGGGGGGGAGTGAGCTCAACGGAGGTCTGTTGGGACTGCTGCAGATTTGTTTGTGGGCAGAAAAAGGTAGCAATGCACGCAGGGGCCCAGTACAAAAGGGCAGTCTGGAATGGCGGGAAAACCAGAATGAGCGAGTGGGGAGGGGTGAGCGAGCTCAACGGAGCTCTATTGTAACTGCTGCAAATTTCTTTGTGGGCAGAAGAAGGCAGCAATGGAGGCAGAAGCCCAGTAGAAAAGGGCAGCCTAGAGCACTGGCAGAAATGGAATGAGCGATTGAGAGAAGGGGAGTGAGAGAGCTCAACAGCGCTTTGTCGGGACTGCTGCAGATTTCTTTGTGGGCAGAAAAAGGCGCCAACAGAGACTGGAGCCCAGTACAAAAGGGCAGCCTGCAGCGCCACAAGAAACAGAATGAGTGAGTGACAAAGGGGGAGTGAACGACCTCAACAGAGCTGTGTCGGGACAGCTGTGGATTTCTTTGTGGGCGGAAAAAGGTGTCAACGCAGGTAGGAGCCCAGTACAAAAGGGTAACCTGCAGCACCGGGAGAAACACAATGAGTGAGTGAGAGGGGGAGTGAGCAAGCTCAATGGAGCTCTATCGTGACTGCTGTGGATTTCTTTGTTGGCAGAAAAAGGCAGTAATGCAGGCAGAAGCCCAGTACAAAAGGCCAGACTGCAGTGCCAACAGAAACAGAATGAGTGAGTGAGAGATGGGGGGAGTCAGCAGGCTCAACAGACCTGTGTCGGGACTGCTGCAGATTTCTTTGTGGGCAGAAAAAGCCACCAACAGAGGCAGGAGCCCAGTACAAAAGGGCAGCCTGCAGCACCACGAGAAACAGACTGAGCGACTGACAGAGGGGCAGTGAGCGAGCTCAACACACCAACACAATCAACATTCGGCATTTATAAATGCTTCTTATTGTTTGGAGGGGGGATAAGATTTCAGTTGATTGGTTTTTGAATTTTTTTAATCTAAATGACATTGGTTTAAAATTCACCTATACTACTGATTCCAGTCATATTTCTTTTTTGGATTTAACATTCATAGGGACTGATGGTGAACTGGTACAGAGTATGACTTATAGAAAGCCAACCTCAGCCAACATGCTCTTCCATGCTTCAAGTGCCCACCCACAACACCGGATACCTTCTATACTGCTCGGGCAATTCACTAGAATACAGAGAACTTGCTCCAACTTATAGACCTTTGAGCAGCAGGCACTTGATTTGAAAATTCATCTTTTGGACAGGGGATATTCAGAAGATTTAGTAGATGAAGCCCTTAATAGAGCTAGATGTACAGATAGGGGCAGTTTTACAGGATGATGGTCACTAACTGGTTACTTTAGTGACAACTTACAATCGCTTATCTCATAGTGTCTCCTCAATAGTAAAAGAACACTGACATGTCTTGAATGGAGACACAAACCTTTACAAAGTGATTGATAAAGCCCCCTGAATATCTTTCTGTCAGGACCGAAATTTGAGGGACAGTTTAACAAGCAGTCTGTACATGAAAGATCAACCTGATACTAAGCTGTTCTGGATGTAACCCCCCCCCCCCCACACACACACACACACACACTTGGCTGCTTTAGATGCAGTAAATGCAATGTTTGCTGTTATTGTAGTCAGGCTAAATTCTTTGAACATCCCACATTAAATAAAAAGGTGACCATCAGAGAATTCATCAGTTGCACCACACCCTTTGTTGTGTATGTACTGACCTGTCCCTGCCCAAAGGTCTATGTTGGCTGCACTACACATCCACTCAAAGAGCGGATGCAGGAGCATGTTGTCTCAGTTTTCAATGTGGATTGTGACAGTCCATTAGGACTACATTTTGCTGAAAAGCACAGCAGTGAACTGACTGGCTTTATCTTTATGGGGATTGAGCATATTTGGCCCAATCCAAGAGGTGGTAGCAGATAAACCACTTTGCTGCAACATGAAGAAAGATGGATTTTTTCTTTAAAAGCCAACTCTGTTCTAGGTTTAAACAGCAGAAACATAGACATTTCTTCCTATTTATAGTTCTGATGATATTTGAATTTATGTATTTTCTGTTTAGTTTTTCTTGCTGCTGTCCGGTTCCACTACTTTACATCCCTTGTTTGTTTGTTGCCCCCCACCCCCGCTCTGAGTTTCTTTTTTCGGTATTGTTGATCCTATATGAGTTCTTGTATGCCAAAAAATGCCTTTGGCATTAATATGGCATAACAAGGTTTCTTCCTTAAATTAAGTGTTATTATCAAATATAGGCCTTTCTTTAAAAAGAATATTGGTGCATTTCGGTGCTCAACTCAACTCAACTCAATTTTACTCCTAAAATGTGCAAGTCATTTCAATACCTAAGTGCTTGTAAAGAACATAGAAATAATTCAGCAGTTAAAGCCATAAATAACAATTAAAACATCAGTGCCACAATATTCGGTAATCTCTAATTCATACACACTTCTGGAAGGCAAGCTTAAATAGATGCATTTTTAAGGCAAATTTAAAGCTCCCCACAGTCAGGCACTCCCTTTTCTGATGAGGTAGAGTGTTTCACAGGGTAAGGGCAGCAAACGCAAACACCCTAGCACCAGAGGTCTTTAAATGGACCCTGGGAACCTCAAGCAATCCCTTATCAGCAGAGCAGAGAGGGTGGATGGGGTGGTAAGGGCACATAAGTTCTTAAAGATAGTGCAGTCTCTGTCTGTGTAGAGCTTTACAGGTCAGCAAACCAATCCTGAAGGTGACCCACCACTAAACTGGCAGTCAGTGCAGTCCTCGCAGCACAGGCATGACATGGCAAGATAGAGATAAGCCCGTCAACAGCCTGGCTGCTGCATGCTGCACCAGCTGCAAGCGGCAGATATCAACCCCTGGGAGCCCTAGGTACAGAGAGTTGCAATAGTCAAGGCAGGAGGTCACAAAGGCATGGACCAGTGTAGGAAGGTCATCAGGTGGGACCAGGTGTTTAATTCAAGCTATATTCCTCAGATGGTAAAATGAGGATTTGACAATGGCTGATACCTGAGATTTAAGGGTCAGACCATTATCAAAAATAAATTCTAGCAAATGTTAGCAATAGAAGTATTTTTAACATTCACTTTGCTTTTTTCACTAGGTGTCTTTTGGCGTTATAGGTGTTTCTATATTTGAATATCTGTTATTGGGCTTTGACTTCAGTGCCTGATAGTGTATAGTGATGGAATGAAATAGGTTTTTTTACACTGCTTTATCATACATGTAATTTTTGGTGAGCACCAAAAATGGCTACCTTCCCTTTATACGTCTTTGGAGAATTATTTCCATTAAATCTGTATTAATGAAATTATGTTTGTGGTACTGCATAATTATAGTTTGGCTAAGTACCAACAGTTCCAGGCACTGTAGTTCAGCTCATAATTGGAAAGGCTTTGCCTGGAGTTCGATGGCCAAGCAGCCAGCCACTCCCACTTTCTAAGCTATATAAACAGTTCCTCTCAGTGTCATTGTGAAGAACTTTTTCTATGCAGCCAAAGGCTCTGTCCGTCTGTCCTCTGAACTGGTTGGGGCCTACCCCCCATCTTTCTGCTCCTACTTGTCTGCTGGATTTCTGTGTTTCTTTCCTGCTTCTAGTTTGTATTTTGCATTCAGCTGTGTGTGCTTCTTCTGTCTTTGTTCCCTGTCTTCTGTGTTGTATGTCTTTGGTTTTGTTTTTCTGGGGAGCTTTTGTTTATAAGCCCTGTTTTCTGTCTTTGTGTGGTTTTGTCTTTTTGGGGGTCTTTGTTTCTAAGCTCCTAGCATATTGTTCCAGAGCTCCTACAATTTGCTTTCAGTTACACACAACTCTCAAATTACATGTACTGCAATTGCAACCATTATCTGTGTGTTTCAGCTCAATCATAGCTGCTTTCATGTTGCTTACTTAATTGTTTTCACCTGACTCAGGCTTACCAGAACCCTAGCTATGCAGCTCAACCCATGCTCTCTTAACTCATTCTAATTACCTCATTGCAGGAGTTTTATTGCACTGCCTGGTGACAGCTGTTTTCAGAGCATTGTGCCTCCTTTTATTTTATGTTTATTACAGTTACAACTCAGTGTACTCTATTGTTTTCACTACTGCTGCTACAGGCCTAATAGCTTCTTGCTACTGCTTTGTTTACACCCATTGATATTGTACTCAGTACTGTGTTTTACACAACCAGTGCTGCTTCCCCTGCTACAGAATTACTGCTTTTCCTGCTACAGAATTACTTGCTTCCCATGCTATCAAGTCTGATTGTTTTACTCTGAGCAGCGTATTCCATTCAGATGTTGCTTCTATGTTTATTCATCCTGTTATACTCTCAGAGTTCAGCTGAAAGCTACTGCTGCAGCTGTTAAACTAGCTTTAACATCTGCATGTGGTTCTCTGTCCTTCCATCACTTTCTTGTTTGTCCTACAGTGGAGACTGGGAGTGTTTGGGGAGTCATGGCCCCACTTGGCTGCTTATTTCTTTTCTAAATCCTGCCTCCACTGCTGAAATTCCTCAGAGTATTTGTCACCTTGATTTGGCTTTTATTGCCTGACTGGCTTACCCCACTGTTCAGTGCTGTTTCATTGCTATGCAGACCTACATGCAGGTCCACTTATTCACTTCTCTGTTTACTGACCTACGTGCAGAACCATGCTTGCATGCCTTATTAGTCATCCGGTGCCATTGTTTCATCACCACATAATAATTGTTATATACAGAATTGCTCATAATGTTACCCCCATACTGTATCATGTAGCGTATCCCTGCGCTCTCTCTGGCATCATGTCATCAAGATGCCAGAGCGCTCGGTGGTGCAGAGGCTGCTCTAAATACCAGGAAGTACAGGAGCCCTGGTAAATATGATTGTACAAATGTTTTTTCTCTGAAATGACTGAAAATCTTCTGGGAAACTACACACCAGCATCTTTTTCCTTTGGTAAGACACCAAAATATGTGGTGTCTTATGCTAGCTTGGTAACGCTCTTTAAACCAGGAAGGGGCAAAGGGGTGGGAAGCCTCCTAGAGAGGGGTCCTTTGGGCCTCCACCCCATAGCTAGGCAGAAGCAAAATTAAAATAGGAGTGGGGATGGGGAAGGGGGAGGGGAAAGGTGCTGAGGGGTTAGGATCACATTGGAGGGTGGTATTGAATGCTAGGAGCCTGGGTAACATGATAGAAGAATTGCAGACACTGATGGTGGAAAGGGAGGTGAACATAGCTGCCATCACTGAGACTTAGACAACCCGATACCATGACTGGGACCTAATTATCCCATGCTTCAAACTATAACTCAGGAGCAGAGAAATAGGGAAAAGGTGGGATGGTCAACTATGTTAGGAAAGGGGTACTGTGTAATGGGGGAAGGGGGAGGAAGGCAGGGTGGAAGCCTTATGGGTGCAACTCCACAGCTAAAAGGGTAGCAAGGTTTTATTAGGGGTTGTATACAGGCCACCAAATTAAAAGGAGGAGATTGATAGGGGGCTGAGAGAACAGTTTAGGAGGCTTAGTGGCAAAGGCAGCACTTTGGTGTTTGAGGACTTTAATCTGCTAGGGGTAGACTGGAGGGTCCTGGCTACCTCAAGTGCCAGGGAGCAGATTCCCCTAGAGGTGTTCCAGGACAGCTTCCTGACACAGAAGGTAACTGAGCCAACTAAGGAGTGGAACATTCTAGACCTGGTGCTGATGGATGGCGAACAAGTCCAAGATGTTGGGGTGGAAGGTAGCCTGGCAGGAAGCAACCACCACACATCAAGGGCATATACTGCAGTTAACATCAACTCATACATGGACACCAAGCAAAAATGGGCAGTCATCAAGCAGGGCCTGGCTGAGGCCACTAGCACATGTGTAAGGAGCCAGAGTAAGAAAACCAGGATTCAGAAGCTGAGCTGTATGAACAGGGAGGTTGTGGAGAGGGTTAGAGAAAACAGAGTTGCCTTTAGGAGCTATAAAAGATCTAACATGAGGAGAACAGGGAGGAATATGTGAGGAAATCCAGGGAGATGAGTGGATAAGGTCAGCAAAGGTGTCGAGAATACTGAGGTTAGCACAGGGGATCAGAGAAGTGGAAAAATATTTCTTCAGGTATATACAGAATAAGTGAAAGAGTAAGGATCAGATTTTTAGGATTAAGAATGGTGGTGGATGGGAAGAAAAGGGGTCTTAACAGACGGTAGTACTCAATGAGTACTTCTGCTCAGTATTCACCAGGGAGAGAGAAGGGCCCATGACTAAGGGGAAGGGTATGGTGAGAGTAGGGGGGAGGAGGTTACAGATGGCGAGATCACAGTGGGTAGGGTGATGGAGGGCCTTAAGTCTCTGAGAGTGGATAAGGTACCCGGGCAAGACAGAGTTCACCCTAGAGCCCTGAGAGAGTTAGCAGAAGTCCTGGCAGGCCACTGTCAGACTTATTCAGCACCTTCCTGGATACTAGGAATGTACCCAGGGACTAGGGAATGGCACATGTGGTGCCCCTCCATAAGAGTGGGTCCAGGGACAAACCAGGGAACTACAGACCAGTGAAATTTACTGCCATTGTAGGAAAGGTAATAGAGACTATCCTCAAGGAGAGACTAGTGAAATTTCTCTAGGATAATGGTCTCCAGTATGGCAAGCAGCATGGGCTAGTCTTGGGCAGATCCTGCCAGACACACCTGGTTGACTTTTTTGATTGGGTGATGTGGGCACTGGCACTGGACAAGGTACATGCAGTGGATATCCTTTACCTGGACTTCAGCAAGGTTTTTGACTCAGTGCCTCATGGAAGGCTAACCAGCAAGTTGGGTGACCAGGGAGAAGGGGAAAAAACTGGTTAGATTGGTCAAGAGCTAATTACAGAATAGGTAACAGAACATAGCCATGGGGGTGAACTATCGGAGCCCAGAGCTGTAATAAGTGGGGTCCCACATGGCTCGGTGCGGGGACCAGTGCTGTTTAACATTTTCTTTGCCAACATTTTAGATGGGATCAAAAGTAAGATCAGCATCATTACAGACGACACTAAAATCTGTGCGGAAGTGGATGCGGTGGAGGTGGTAGAGTACTCCAGGAGGATTTAGAAAGACTAGAGTGCTGGTTGAACACATGGCAGTTAGGGTGTAATGCTAAAATGTGTAAGGTCATGCACTTAGGGCCAGAAATCCTGGGAATACTTACTAGTTGGGGGGAGTGCAGTTATCAATGGAGGAGAAGGATCTGTAAGTACTAGATACATAGATACATAGACAGTGTCGGCAGATAAGGGCCTATGTCCCACCCAGTCTGCCCATTTGAGCTTTTAAGTTCAGTTTATGTTTTCCTAGAAGTCTGTTGCCCCTTACCCCGACCTCCAGAATTCCTTTATGTCTATCCCATGCATTCTTAAATCTTGTGATTGTTTCAGCCCCCACCACTTCCTCTGGCAGGGTGTTCCACTTGTCCACCACCCGTTCTGTGAAGAAATTCTTCCTCACATTTCCTCTGAATTGTCCTCCCTCCAACTTCATCCCATGCCCTCTAGTCCTGGAACATCTTTTTTGCTTAAAAATAGTGTATCCCTGCACCCTGTTCCTCCCTGTAAGATACTTGTATGTCTCTATCATATCCCCTCTCTCCCTCCTCTCCTCCAGGGAGTACATGTTCAGTTCCTTCAACCTGTCTTCATCGGACTTGTGATGCAATCCATGCACCATATTTGTTGCCCTCCTCTAAACCACTAGTAATATGAAATTAACCACTCAGCCCAGTGCAGGAGTGCAGCAGCAAAGGACAGTAGAATACTGTGGTACATCACAAGGAGAATCACCTTTTGGAGAGAGGAAGCTGTCCTGCCCCTGTACAGGTCCCTGTTGAGGCCACACTTGTACTACTGCGTGAAGTACTTGTGCCCCTAATTAAAAAAGGACATCAAGCTACTGGAGGGGGTGAAGCACAGGGCAATGAAAATGATCCTGGGATTGGGAGATAAACCGTATGAGGAGAGACTGAGGATGCTCAATTTCTATTTGCTGGAGGACAGAAGGGAGAGAAGGGATATAATTGAGACCTTCAAGTACCTTAAGGGCATAAACATAGTAAACACAGAGTGCATGTTCAAATTAAAAGGTGGGAGGGAAAACAGGATACACAGTCTGAAATTGGAAGAAGGAAGTTTCAGGAGGGAAATGAGGAGACACTATTTCCACAGAAAGAGTGTTTACAGGATGAAATGCAATGTCTCTTGCTGGTGGCCCTACCGATTAACCTATCAGTCTAGTGGTCCCTCCCATGTGTGATATTAGAAGTCTAGTGGTCCCTTACCACTCCCCCAATATACGATCGCATTCCCCATGATAATAAATAAAAAAAATACCTGGTAGTCTAGTGGTCCTCCCCCCCTTCCCCATCTGTTCATAAAAAACAATACCCTGGTAATATAGTGCCCCCTGCCCCCCCCATGATGTCCGATCCCCATCTGTATTTGAAACTTCTATAGTTAGCTTTTGGCAGAGAGCAGCAAGAAGAAGGAGGCAGTTGCTAGAACTCTTCTACTGGGACTAAAGAACTAGAACTCTACTACTGGGACCTTCAATTATTGTAAAAAGAACAAACAAACAAAAAAACAAGAGTTGATGTGCTTGTCTGAGATGGGGGAAGGAAACTGATATATGTGCTGTTAGCTAGGTGAAGAAAAGAGCTAAATTTGGGGGGTGGCTTAGGCAACAGAAAGCCAGGTTTCTGTATTTAAAACTTCCCTAGTCAGCTTTTGACAGAGAGTAGCAAGAGGAAGGAGGCAGCTGCTAGAACTCCTCTACTGGGACTAAATAGCCCTCCTTTCCCTTCCCTTCACCCCCACCCCTAGCCAGTTCCACTTTTATAGGCACTGGATTTGAATGACAACAGGAACGTCCTGTTTAGGAGAAGGAAGAGAGTAATCATAAAGGCACAAAAGACTCACCATCCTAGAAGGAAAAGAATTGCTCTCCATCACCCCTAGCTGCTGCAGGTTTGTCTCTGAGCAAGTAAGAAGGAGGCTACTGAGGAGTACAGTAACGTCCTGTCCCAGAACAAGAATGACAGGAGCTATAAAGGCAGTAGGAATGTAGGAAGAAAAAACAAAACCAACAAAAAAAAGAAAACGGAGAGAGGAAAGAGTATGCATACAAAACAATAGTTGAGGGGCCATAAATACTATAAGACATGATGGGAGTGGTGCAGTGCAGTAGCTATGGAGCGGCAGTCTTCTGGGAGATGTTCTGGAGGATGCGGTGTTGCCCCATCTGCAGACACCTCTCTGGGCTGAAGGAGGAAGTTGATCATCTCCAGGCTGAGTTACCAGCATTTGGGGGACCTCCTTTCCCACCCAGGGACCACCAGGGCTGCTGCCGCTGCCTCAGAAAATGCCAAGAAAGAGAAGTGGTTGGACCTGGGCTCAGGGAGGGTGAGGGTGGAGGAACAGAGGTGGAGCCCTTCAGTTGTACCTCTACACAAGTCATATGCTGTTCTGGCAGAGCATGGTTCCTCTAAGGAGGCACCAACAGTGCAGACCAAGGAGGATTCTGGGAACCTCCACAAAGAAGACCCACAGGAGAGTGGCACGGGACCCCACAGGGAAAGGAAATTACTCCTGGTGGGGGACTCAGTTGTTAGGGGTGTAAAACTGGGGGAGGGAGGGAGGGAAGAGGGAGGTAAGGAGCCCACCTGATGCGATGGCTTGGAGGGACAAGGAGCAAATCCTCAGGATCATGGAACAAGCTGCATGGGAAGGGAGCTTGACATCATTGCATGACTAGGGACAAATGATCTGTCTAGGACTGGGATCAGAGCAGTGCAGGAAGAGTTTGTGGAGTTGAGGAGAGGCCTTAGACAAGTAGCATGCATGGTAACCTTCTCATAGGTGCTGCCTGTCTATAGCATGGGTGAGGCTTTGGTACTCTGCAAAATGGGATTCAATCAATGGTTGAAAAACTGGTGCAGATCTCAGAGTTTTGGCTTCATTGGGAACTGGGGGTCCACCTGGAGGGATACAGGCCTATACTGGTGTGATAGTCTCCATCTGTCCAGGAGTGGAACCAGAATCTTAGGTGATAGGTTTAAATGATTCATTGGCAAGCATTTAAACTAGACAAGTGGGGAGACACTGAAAAGGAGCAGGGAAATCCCAGCCCCCAAAAAATAACAGGGTAGTTAGTGAGGTAAACAGCAAGATAGAGAAGTTGATAAGGAAAAGGGCATGAGTAAATGGAGAAATAGGCAAAGACAGTAATGACAGGGATGGGACTAAAAAGGGTAAGGCCATCAAAAAATGGAGGGCAATGAGTACCATGCCCATAGTGTGGGTAACAAGCTCGCTGAACTAGTAGCCTTTATGGAAGTGGGACACTTGGATATCGTAGCAATCACAGAAACATGGTACACAGAGAACCATGACTGGGATGTCAACATACCAGGTTACACAGTCTATAGGCGGGACAGAAAGGGTAGAAGAGGAGGAGGAGTAGCTCTCTAGGTAAGGGAAGGGATCAAAGCAACGGAACTAAAGGCTAAACAGGGAGGAGAGGAGGCACTGTGGGTCACCCTGAAGACAGGAAATAGCACCACAATCTGCACTGGTGTTGTATACAGACCCCGGTCTTAGGGGGAGGAAATGATAGAAGGCATCCTTAAGATGGCAAAAAAAAAGGGGATATATTGTTGATGGGGGACCTTAATATGCCAGATGTTAACTGGAGCACCTTTGCTGCAGCCACATCCAAAAGCAGGGTCATTCTTGATGCTCTACAGGGGGCATGCCTCATACAGCTAGTGTTGGAACCCACTCAGGAGGGGGCAATTTTAGACCTGGTATTCTCAAATGGGGACAGAGAGAGGATCTCAGTTTTAGAAGTGAGTAGCCATCTGGGAAGAAATGACTATCAAACAGTGTGGTTCACGGAAAATACAGCCATAGTGGCAAGCCATACAAAAGTGAGGGTACTGGACCTTAGGAGGGCTGACTTTGTCGAAATGGGAGAGTGTCTTAGAAAAGCACTAGCAAACGGGCAAGAAGGAGGGGTGGAGGAATAATTGGGAAACAAAAAAACTGCACACACAGAGGCAACAAGCCTTTGTGTGAAACAAATAAACAAATCAAAATGAAAGAAAAAACACTATGGTTCTCAAAAAAGGTGGGAGGGAAGGTTAGGGAGAAAAAAACAGCATTCAAGAAGTATAAGGAAACAAAGAAGGAGCAAAACAGAGAACTGTACCAGCTAAAGCAGAAGGAAGTGGGGAAGGCAGTCAGAATAACAAAGGCCCAGACCAAGGAAAAGACAGCCAACTTGGTTAAGAAGGGGGATAAAACCTGTTATAGATACATTACAGAGTGCAGAAAGACCAGGGAAGGGGTAGTGAGACTTAATAAAGGGGAAGGTGGGTGGGCAGAGGGTGACAGTGAAAAAGCAGGGATACTGAATGAATACTTCTGCTCAGTATTCACAAAAGAAGAAGAGGGGGAAGTACCTCATCCAATCAATAGAAGCACTCTGGATGGGGGGGAGGCAATAACAGTCCATTCACAGAAGAAAGGATTCTGAAAGAACTCCTAAAATTGAAGGTGGACAAAGCAATGGGCCCTGCTAGGATTCACCCCAGAATTCTAAAAGAACTAAGGGGAGAACTAGTGACACCACTGACTAACCTTTTTAACAAATCATGGGAGGATGATGTGGTACCTAAGGACTGGAGGAGGCCGGATGTGATTCGCTGTCACGAAAGTGGGAGCAAAGCAGAGGTAAGAAACCACAGACCAGTTAGTTTGTCCTCAATGGTAGGGACAATGATGGAATCACTTCTGAAAGAAAGAAAGAATTGTCGAGTACCTAGAGGCCAGTGGGGCACAGGACCCAAGGCAGCATGGATTCAGAGTGGGAAGGTCATGTCAGACGAATCTAATAGATTTCTTTGACTGGGTGACCAATGTAGTAGACCAGGGAGGGGCTGTGGACATTGCCTACCAAGACTTTAGCAAGGCATTTGACAAAGTCACACTCAAAAGATTAATAAACAAATTAGCCAGCCTGGGAGAGAGTCCCAGGGTGGTAGCCTGGGTAAAAAATTGGCTCACAACAGTACAAAGAGGATAACAACAAATGGAGTCCACTCCAAAGATATGAGGGTTAGTAGTGGCGTACCACAGGGTTCAGTACAGGGTCTGGTCCTTTTTAATGTTTTTATAAGTGACATTGCAGGACTGGAAGGAAAAGTATGCCTCTTTGCAGATGACACAAACATCTGCAATAGGGTTGATACACAAAGGTGGGGGGTGGAAAGGGTGAGAAGGGACTTGGCAAGGTTGGAGGAATGGTCAAATGTATGGTAGCTCAGATTCAATGCAAAGAAGTGCAAGGTAATGCACCTGGGAAACAAAAATCCAGGGGAAGTGTACACAATGAGGGGGAGGTACTAACAACAACAAAAATTGAAAGGGACCTTGGGGAAGTCATATCAGATGACCTAAAGTAAGAAAGCAATGTGAGAAGGCAGTAAGGAGGACTTGGGGGATACTGGGATGCATAGGAAGAGCCATCTCCACTAGAAAACAAGAAGTTGTTATCCCTCTGTAAAGACAGTTGGTGAGACCCCATCTGGAGT
Source organism: Neoceratodus forsteri (assembly GCA_016271365.2). Taxonomy (NCBI): domain Eukaryota; kingdom Metazoa; phylum Chordata; order Ceratodontiformes; family Ceratodontidae; genus Neoceratodus; species Neoceratodus forsteri. The sequence continues at coordinate 99,326,974 of CM028130.1, forward strand.
ATTGCAAGCAGTTCTGGAGACCCCATCTTTACAAGGACATAGACAGGATTTAGGCAGTCCAGAAGAGGGCAACTAAAATGGTGCAGAGTCTGCACCAGAAACCATGCAAAGAGATACTGAAGGAGCTTAATATGTGTACCTTCGAGGAAAGGAGGGAGAGGGGGGACATGATAGAAACTTTCAAGTACCTCAAGGGAATCAACAAAGTCCAGCAGGGTAGCATTTTTCAGAAAAAAAGATGTGCAAGAACAAGGGGGCACAATTTGAAGATAGCGAGGCGATGGCTCAAGGGCAACACGAGGAAGTATTTTTTCATGGAGAAGGTGGTGGACACATGGAACGGTCTTCCTAAAGAGGTTGTGGGGTCAAAAACAGTGGGGGAATTCAAAAATGCCCAGGACAGACATAAGGCAGTTCTTGTGGGGGGCTGGAAGAAGTAGGCTGTTGGTTAACTAGGATCTACAGCTTATCCAGCAGGTAAGGAAATGAGCAAACTGGGTGGGCCAAGAGGTCCTTATCTGCCATTAAAGTATATGTTTCTATGTAAAACAAAAGATACCTGGCAGTCTAGTGGTCCTTCCCCTCTCCAAGATCCCCTTCCCCTCAAACCCAATTCATTTTTCTGGTGCACCCTCTGCATGTCAGGGTTGCTCCAACGGCGGCCAGCAGTGAGTTGTATCAAAGCATCAGGAGAGATGAGCAGCTTGCTAAGTATGGCATGGGGGTGACAAAGGAGGATGGTTGTACTGGGGGTCAGGATTGACAAAGATACCTGCCGCTATGGTATTTCTTCTAGAGTTCCTCTGTCATTGATCAGTCCTGTCTGGGACTGCTGCACATGTCTGCAACTTTTAAGCTCCAGGAACAATGGAGCTCCTCTGCCAGTGATAGGTCCTGTGTGGGACTGCTGGAGAAGTCTGCAAGTTTTCAGCTCCAGAAACAATGGAGCTCCTCTGCTGGTGATTGGCCCTGCCTCGGCATGCTGAAGAAGTCTGCAACATTTAAGCTCCAGGAACAATGGAGCTAGAATTGTAGCTCGGAACCTTTTTTTAAATAAGAAGTTCCTTGATTGATGGGCGAGTTTCTGAGCCAGCATTTTCTGAGTGTAGCTGTGACTTGCAAAGAAGAGAAGCCTCTAGTGCTGCCGCTACTGTGAATGAAATCCTCTGTTTCTCCTTCGGGTTGGGGGGGGCTGAGGAAGCAGACCCCACTCTTCCCCCACGTTACTCCTCTGCCAGCAATCATTCCTATCTGGAACTAATGGAGAAGTCTACAACTTTTAAGCTCCAGGAACAATGGAGCTGGAGCAGGAGCTTGGTGCTTTTTTTAAATAATTTTAAGTCCCTTGATTGGCCAGTGAGTTTCTGAGCCGGTGTTTTCTGAGTGTAGCTGCAGTCTGCAAAGAAGGGGACCCTTTAGTGCCACAGCTACCGATAATTAAATCCTTCACTTATTGTGTTGGGTTGGTGAGGGTTTGTGGGCCTTTTACATTGTTTATTTGGTTGTAGGATCACTGTGGCAGTTCAAAGAAATGCAAAATCACATATAAGCCCGTTAGGTAAAGCAAAAGTGTGCCTCATCTGTATCTCAGCTCGGGGGAAAATGAGCCAGCCTAATGTGGTCTTGGTCTTACAGGTTTGGCTCATGAGGAGCCCAAAATGAGAAAGCAAGCTAAAGCACAAAAGCAGTGAGGCAAGGTTTACCCCAAAAGGTCTGGATCATTTTCTCCTAGGGTGACATACAGACAAGGCACACTGATGAGTCCTGCATAGTACAAAACGTGCCTCTGTCTTCTGTTCTCAGCCTTTGTAGACTGTGGCCCCATTTATTCCTGCTTAAAGCAGATCCAGCCTAAATTTTCATGGTGATTTGTACATATTGTGGTCCCTCTCTCCTCCCGCAATGTCAGATCCCCATCGTCCCCATATAAAAATAAAATAAAAAATACCTGGCAGTCTAGCGGTCCCTCTCCACACTATGATCTCCTTCCCCTCAAACCCAATTCATTTTCCTGGTGGTCTACTGGCCCCCGCAACCTGTTTGCACCCCACACCTACCTCCCCATATCCCAATTCGCAGTCTGTGACCATCACAGCCCTCCTGTCACTTCCACGGATGGTCACAGACTGTGCTATGACTGAGCTGAGCCACAGAATGCGACCATATTCTGCAGCACAGCTCATTCATGGCACAGTCTGTGGCCATCTGTAGAGGTGAGAGGAGGGCTGTGATGGTTGCAGAGAATGAATTGGGATGCGGGGTACAAACAGGGTGGCTGGATAATTAATTGGGTTTGAGGGGAGGGGGATTGTGGAGAGAGGCAGGACCAGTAGACTGCCAGGTAATTTTTTTTTATATTGATATGGGGACGAGGATCAGACATCGTGGGAGGGGCCACTAGACTACTAGAGGTGGGCGAAGTGTTCCCACTTTGCTACACAGAGCACTTCGCATTTTATGCCCCAATGCACATATTGTTCAGCCGCGTGAAGTGAATTGCTCCACCTTTAATTTGCAACGTGAAGTGTATTGTTTCCAATGGACATCATGTTGCTTCGCCTTGTATTATCATGTCATCAACTGGTTCAAGTCATACCTGACGGGCAGAATGCAGAGGGTGATGATGGGGTTAGCCTCATCTAACCCAAAGCCTCTGTGCTGTGGAGTACTGCAAGGTTCAGTCTTGTCGTCCTTGTTGTTCACAGTGTACATGCTGCCACTGGGGGACATTATCAGGCTGTACTGGCTGGGTTTTCACTGCTATGCAGATGATACCCAGTTGTACTTGTCCTGTGCACCCAATACCCTGGTGTCAGACTCTGTATTTAACAGCTGTCTCGATGAGATCCAGGCTTGGATGGCTCAAAACTGGCTTAGGCTCAACCCAGACAAGACAGAGGTACTTGTTGTGGATCCAGTTCACCAGGGCGGTGGGCGATGTGAGGGATTACCCCCTGACCTTGTGTTGGGTGGTGTTCCCCTTACTCCGTCTAGACAGCTGAAGGATTTGGGTATGATCCTGGATGACAGTTTGATGCTTGATGCTCAGGTGTCAGCCGTCATTAGGAGTGGATTTTATCATCTAAGGAACACTGCACAAATCCGAGCCCTGATCCCGCCAGAGGATCTGACCACACTTGTGCATGCTTTTATCACTTCCAGGCCGGAGTATTGTAATGCCCTGTACCTAAAGTTATCTGGGAGCAACCTCCGCAAACTGCAGCTGGTGCAGAATGCAGCAGCAAGATTACTGACTGGGGTGAGACGGAGTGATCATATTATCCCGGTCCTCTGCGGACTGCACTGGCTGCCAGTCAGGTGGAGGACTGTCTTCAAGGTAGGAATCCTGACCTAAAAATCCCTATATGAAAGGGGACCTGTCTATCTGCAAGATCTTCTTGCCCCCTACAATCCACCCTGGGCACTTTGTTCTGCCAAGGAAGGTCTCCTTGGAGTTCCCAGACTGAGGTTGAGGCATTCTGGGGATAGGGCATTTTCGGTGGCAGCACCCACTCTGTGGAACTCCTTTCCTGGTTATCTTAGGGAGGCCCCCTCGGAAGAAGCCTTTAAGAAAGCATTAAAAACATATCTATTCCAGCAGGCTTTTAATGACTGCTGTTGGTTTTAATGGGATGTATAGAATTTTAAGTTTGTATTGAGCTGCTGCCTAAATGTATTTTGTTACTGAATTGTCTGTACAGTGCCCAGAGTCTATGGAAATGGGTGCTTTATAAATAAAATATCTATCTATTACAGCCTTCCCCTTAATTTTAATGTGAAGTGCCATTGATTTGAATGGACTTCACTTTGCTTCACCTGTTTATTGCTATTTGAGGTGAATTTTGCATTGATGCATGGGATGGCAGGTCACATGGGCTCTATATTGTCTTGCACAGCCTGGGTTCTGCGAAGTGTGTGTAGTGGAAAGCTGGAAAGAGTTTCCTCTCAGAGCTCTGAAAATCAAACCATCGAAAAAGCTTTAAAAAAATCACCTTTGATTCAATTATTTTGTTCCAAATTTAGTATGTCAACTGTAGGAAACCCTCCTGTGCTTAGATCATTGAGTGTTGATTGTTTTTCTGTGCATTTTGAATGTTAATTTAGAACATTCAGCCTGTGTACTGAAAGACACTATTGAAGTGTGCTTTGGGGGAAGTGGGTATCTGTGGTGGAGTGAAATGCACATGGGAAAGGCAGTCTTTCTAACTGTTTTGTACTAGTGTTGTGTGTTAGTATTTGTATGTTTATGTACACACAGTAACACTTGAAGTAATTTTTAATAATTATTTTCTGTTTGTTGTGTTGCAGTGCATATTTTCATTCTGTTTAAAAGATTTGATTATATAATGTATTGCACTGTAAAATGTTCTGTGCATTACCTGTAGTCTGTGAGAGTGTGTGCGTGCCATCAAGTCAGACACATTTTATTGTGGAATACAGTAAACACTGCACTCTGAATCAGTTATCTGTGTGCAGTATTTTTCACTGCTTCCTTCTATCTAGCTAGTGGATGGCTACTGCAGCACCCCTTCCCCCTCCAACCCGCAAAAGGTATAATTTATTTTTCCAGTTTTGGATTTGTGTTATCACTTGTTAAGTTGTTTGTGTGCCTGTGCAGCTGCAACTTTTTATAGTGTGCAATTGGCATCTGTGGGTTTGCATCTGTTAAGTGCCCAATCTGCATCTGTAAGCCACAGTTGTTTTTTGGCTTCCCATCCACCCCAAATTTCAGAAACCTCAATTTGTTGTGCATTTTCTGTGTAGTCCCAAAAAAATGCCTACAAGGAGACATGCATGCAAAGATGCTTCTGGCCATGGCACTGCTGCCAGTGGCATGAGTGGCCATGATTATGTTAGTACGCAGCAGAAGTGCATAGTTGACGCCAGTAAAGGGATTTCTCTGGCTATGTTTTTCACAGTGCAATCAGTAACTTCAGTCATGGTTGGAGATGGTGTTATCCCAACTGGTGGTAATGAAGTTGCTAATGGCATGAGTATTGTTCCAAGTTCAACCCATGACAGTAAGATAACTGGTTTCCCAAATATTGTGGAGTCTAAAGCCTTTACCGAGAGTCAGAGAGTAGTAGATGTCACAGTCCCCAATGTTCCCATCACCACTTTGGTTGAACATGATTCTGATGCTGATGATGACTTGTCGCAGTGTCATGTTTCCAGTGCTGTTAATGAGGTCATGCCTGTGCTATCCAATCCTTCAAATGTTGGAGACAAAATACTGTATGATCATAATGACGCTGTGGTTGGTACATGTTCTCCACAGGCAGTATCCAAGCTGAAATAGTGGATGTGGATGAGGTATATGATGATGATTTTAGTGACCCCAGTTGGGAACCGGAGAAAAAGAAATTAAAGGTGGCTGTGTGTAAACAGTCTCAGTCTGTCAGTGTTAAATCATCCCCCCTTCAAAGTTGTGATGTGGTGGTTTCTGTTGATGATGATGACCCAGTAGTAGTCATCATAGATAGTGATAGACCAGTAAGTCCCAAGTGTGGCCAGCAACACAAATCATGTAGTACACCCCCCATGTCATTGTCTAAAAAAAATGGTGACCAATATGCAGCATCAGGGACCTGTGAAAACTAAAAGTAGGGGATCCAAATCCCTCGTTTGGGATATTTTTGTACACAAGTCATGTGATGAAGAAGTGGCAATCTACCAGCTTTCCCAAGCATGTGTCAGAATGGTAAAAAGGGTAATCATCTGGGCACTGGGGTTAGCATACCCATTTGAAGAACAGGCACATGGCGCTGTGGACTCAGCACCAGAGGGAAGCTAAGGCCACAATGGGGCGTACACCCTTATCCATCTTATAGAGCATGGTATCCCTTTCCATGACTGTAGGTAGCCCAAGTAGCCATGTCTGCAGTAGTGGTGAAATAACAGCTGAGGATTACTATGAGCATCAGGAAGATGATGATTTTGAATTGTTGCCAAGTGGTGGTCAGAGTAGCAGCAGTGGTGGTGGTCTATGCAGCAGTATTTCTACTCCAACATCAACCCCTGTGCTTAAAGTGGGTAGAATAACATAGTTTGTGGGCTTGTCAGTGTCACCTGTGCACCCTTCTTCATCACATGACAAAAGCACCCTACCCATGGCCATTCACAGAGCAAAGCCATTTGGCAAAACGGGCAATAACTCAGCCCATGTTGCAGAGTCTTTTAACCCGAAACATGAAATACCCACCCAGTCATGCGGTGTCACATGAACTGAATGCTGCCTTAGCAGAAATGCTGGCAATTGACCTTTTACCCTTCACCATTATGAAGAATTCTGGATTCTGGCGTTTTGCAGCACATGCCTGTCCCAAATGGAAAGTCCCGTCAAGGACATACTGTTCCTCCTGTGCTGTCCTGGAGTTATACCGGACTGTAACAGAGTCTATAAGACATTCCCTTCAACATTCCTCCTCACCATTTATCCACTTAAGTATGGGTATGTGGACAAGTGAAAGAATTGCAGGCAGTTCATATTTGTGTATTACTGCTCATTGGGTGCAGGTATTGGAGGTTGTCTGTACTGGCGGTATTGGAAATCAGTATAGTAAGGCAGACTGTCATGGTAGCAACCTTCAGGGAATTCAACAGAATGCAACGCTTGCAATGTGCAGTGTGGCCAGTTCCAAACACTGCTAAAAACATGCTTGACTTGCTACTGAGCAAACCTGATGAGATGCTGAACCCTCTGTCCCTGAAAGCTGGCTTTATAGCCGGTGACAATGGCTCAAATGTGGTGAAATGCATCATAGATGGTGGCTTTGTTTGGGTTTCATACATGGCCCACTGTTTAAATCTCATGGCTCAGGAGTTTCTGCAGCACCCTTACATCAAGCAAATGTTAACAGTTGCACGCCACATCTGTGCACACTTTTCAAACTCTGGAAAGGCCCATGACCAGTTTCAGCAGCTGCAGATTCAAAACAGCTTCCCTCAGCACCACCGCTAGCTGGAAGTTGTCATGCACTGAAACTCAACTCTTTATATGGCAGAGAGGTTGTATGAACAGTACAAAGCCATCTCAGAATACCTAGTCATGCACACTAGCTGCGACACTTCGGGGGCCTCAGTGTCTATGACAACAGAACAGTGGCACCTCATGGACTTGGCGATATCAATTTTGAGGCCCTTTGAACATCCACACAGGCAGTGAGTGGTGACACTGCCTCTATAAGCCAAGCCATTCCACTGCTGCGGGTGCTGAGGCAGACTTTGTTAAATCTGCAATGTAGCCTTGATGTGTCCAGAGATTTTTCAAGCAGTGTGTTACCTAAACACATGCTGACAGTATTGGACCTCAATCGCCACATTGCAAGTATTCTGCAAAGTGACGAATCTGGAATAGCAACAATGATGGACCCATGATGCAATCATGGAATTGCATCCTTACTGGTGGGAGGGCCTGAACAGATTAAAAATCTCAGTGTAAAACTGGTGCGATTGATTCATGGGGCACAGACATCACGTGCAAAGTTCAGCAAACAACAGCATAACAAGGCTGAAGGTCACTGTGGACTACTAGGCACATCCAGTAAGATGGCTGCAGGTCCAGATGGGATGTCAGCAAAACAAGTTGCCATTAGCCCACTTTGGGGTACTTTTTCCCAAGTGGGAAACTGTGACATCGATGAATCCGGTGAACAGGAGGATTAGTCAACAACAGGACTGCGTACAGCACAGAGAATGGTTGACTCACAGTTGTCTGAAAAAAGTCATCTGTCAGTAATTGATGATCCACTGCTGTACTGGAGTGGAAAGGTGAGTGAATAGCCAAAGCTGTCTTCAGTGGCACTGAAGTACCTGACCAGCCCACCCTCCAGTGTAAGTGTGGAGAGGGTATTCAGTTCTGTGGGGGCAATATTTCGTGACCATCATTCCAACCTCTTGCTGACAAATGCCAGCATGCTGACATTCATAAAAAGGAATGAAGGTCACATACCAACTCAAACTACCACATCTGTGTTCATACCCTGTCACGATGATGGTTGTGCTGATGATGTGAGAGAAGCAGACCATCCTGGTGACAGCATCAAACTGTCTACCATTGAGACTGACAATGCAATCATGGACAAAGAACTCCCTAGTGGGCACAATTCTGACCCTGATGACTGCAAGGGCAGCTTCCTGTTTGATGAGGATGAGGTGGATGTTGCTGGTATTTAAGTTAACGGATTGAAAGGCTGTCGCATTTTATTAATGGTACATGTTTTAGTTTTCATAAAATAAAACCAGTGTTCATTACTCAGTCTCATTCCATAATTCAGATTTGCATAAATAATGACCCATCACAATCATTCCATTTTACCTTCCCCTTGGTATATTTTCTGATTACACTTAAGCAGCAGGTATCCACTATCAGATACCCAGCCCCTCTCACACATATATAATAGCTGAGTTACTCCACTATTGAGGGGTATTAAATATTCCATGTGTTTCCCTCCAATTAAAAAGTTATAGCACCCCGAATGTGCACCCCCATAAAAACAGAGTCGTGCCTAACATGCCTCCAGGAGTGTGCCCCCAGACCCCATTTGTGATGTCAGAAAATGAATGCTGTGTGTGTGCTCCATAGACCAGTATTGGTGCCATGATTTCAATGACTTTTAGTATTATTTACAGTTGCCACTTGGAAAAATGAAAGCAGCCACTCCAGTAACAAGATCTAGCCAGAGCCGATTTGGCTATGAGGAGCTACCAAATGACCAAAGTCATTTTCTTGTTGGTGCCATATAGTGCTGTTTAGTCACAATCATCACAGTGCTCCCAGATCCAAATAACCATTTTCCTGTAACAAGCCCTCATTTGTCTTGTATTTTCCCATAGAGGCAGCATCAAATCCCTGTAGTTTTTTCATAAGCCACAAGATTCTTATTTGTGACTTTGTTGTTTATTTAAATATAATATCTGGGTTAGGCTTTTTCCCATAGGGAAACCATGGCGTAATTTGCTGTTATAAAGGAGCGGTTATGCAGGCAAACATGCGCACGGTTTCCCTCGCTATGTGCATGCCCAACTTACAGCTCTTACTGGTTTTCACTGCTCGCCACCAGATTTCTTCGTCGGTCGAAACCGCACAGCTGCCACTATCTCTAGGCGTAAGTAACTATTAAAAAAAAAAAAAACTTCCTAACAAAAATCACACCGTAGAGGGGACACAAAACAAGAAAAAGTAAACTGCTGCTAAGCGACCCAGGACTCGGCTAAACATCATCCAGACCACTTATTTTATATAATTGGCTGTGTCGAAAAAGTCTAACCCAGCAATTCTATAAAATAAAATATGGGGTGGTGTGTGTAAACTTGAATTTTTCACATACCCTCAGGGTTGGATGCCTGGATAAAGCCCTCAAGCTTCGTTCACGGGGTTTATATGCCATCCAACCCCTCGGGTGTGTGTAAAATCTCGTTACACACACCGCCCCATACTTTATTCTCTATGTAATATGTTGGCAGCCTTTTATCAGGAAAAGGGGCTCTGATTTGCTGTTAGGTATTAAAATTATATGTCAAGATGGTCTTTGAATGATTTGGATTTATATAGACTCAATAAGGCATAATGGGGGAATTTATTTATTCGTTGAATTTTGTTGACCAGGTAGACCCACTAAGACTAGAAGTCCCTTTTTCAGGGGTGGGGAAGGGGGTACAAATGGGAACCAACTGAAATTGTAACATGGCACAAATCCTTACTTGGAAGGTCACGTGATGTGACGTGGAGAGTAGCAGCTTTACTGCGAGCTCTGTCCCTCTCGCTCACTTTAAATTGTGAATACCGAGACTAAAACCGGCAATTTGAAAGTCTCAGACATCTAGTTGTGGTTATTTATTTATTTATTTAGTAAAACATCAGTTTAGAAACCTTTGAGCCAGAGGCTCATTTACAAAGGTACCTCGTCACAAAGAGGACATCAGAACAGTAGTACAAGGGACACAGTACTTACAAACAAAAAAGTTACAGTTCAATTACAATTTTGTTACAATAGAATACAATCTCCAACGAAGCAAAAGATAACAAAAAGGTGCAAAACTTATGGTCGGGGAGAGCTGGTGGGGGAGTAGAAGGAGGGAGATAGGGAAGGAGGAATTAGTAGAGGAGGGAAGGGGGCCGCTCAGTGAGCATTGTCAAACAGAATATATATATATATATTTTTTTTTACACTAGGCTAGCGGCAGTTGCATTTCGAGAGCTAAGCAGGAAGTTTCTGAGCCTGGGCTTAAAGCAAGCTAAGGTTAGTGAGTTTGAGACACTGGCAGAGGAGTTATACCAGTGGGGCCAGGTGAGGGAATGCCCTCTGACCTTGAGAGGTCCTGGCTCTCGGAATAACTAGGAGTTTTGACCGCAGCTGCTGTGATCAGGGTCAGTGCAGTACGGCGAATGGAGTTGGATAGGTCTATGGGGGATAGGCCACGCAGGGCTTTAAAGGTGAGCTGGCATGTCTGATACATGAGTCGCTCTTCCAGGTTGAGTAGGGTAGCCAGGGTGTACAGCTCACATGTGTGAGTGAGTCTGGGAGCACCAGTGATAAGTCTGCAGGCCTTATTAACTGTGAGGCGAACCTTGTTGAGGCAGTCTGATCTGCTGAGCCATGAACCGGAAGGCCATAGTCAATGAGAGACATGACAGAGGAGGTGACAGCCAGGCGGAGGGCATCAGGAGGGAGGAATTTCTTGTGCTGGTAAAGAATGCCTAGCCGTGAGTTGGCGACAGAATTTAGGGCAGATATATGTCCATGGAATGAAAGTGCAGGGTCAAAGGTTATACCAAGATATTTATAGGACTGCACCTGGTCAATGATGAGATTGGGTGTGGAGTGGACAGCTAAGGGAAACTTGCTGTACTTATTTTGGGGGTGGGAGAAGAGCATCGTTTTTGTTTTCTTAAGGTTGATAACAAGTCGGTGTTCAGTGAACCAGGTAGCAGGTTAGGCTTCTTACTGCAAGAATCTTACCTGCGATCGGCTCCTGCAAGATGTCTACGTTATCAGAGAAGGAAGGGTTAGCCCAGGAGTCGGAGGCCAAACGCCCGCATCGGAGTACCTCGCCCATAGCCTCGGAGGCCGAGTTGTCTCCCACTCATGTGTATTCGGAGCTTTCTACCATTAAAGAAGTGCTGTTCAAGTTAATCGAGGAAGTCGCCGACTTTAAACTGGCACTAACCCAGTTTGTCCGTCGGGTTACTGATACGGAAGCCAGGTTATCCTCTATGGAAAGGAGGTTAGACAAAACGGATCCAGCTCTAACAGAAATCAAGAAGTCAGTTACCAAGCTAGAAGACTGATTTGAAGATCTAGAAGGAAGGAATAGAAGAAATAATTTAGTGCTGCTTGGACTCCCCAAGGGGGATGAGGGACTGAACACTATACTTTTTCTACAAAAGTTCCTGAAACAAACAGTGGGCCCTTCCCCAAATGGCACTGAATTCATAATTGAAAGAGCCCATCGTTCCCTCAAGAGCTAACGCCTGCTTCGAACCTCCCAGGCCAATAATTTTAAATTGCTTAACTATTTGGATCGGGACTTTATCTTCAAGGAATCAGGAAACTATCAGCTATTTTGTGGGAGGGCAAAAATGAGGCTCGTCCCGGATTTGACACTGAAGATTTGACCAACTCAGGGCGGCCTACCGCCCCATCACTTCTAAATTGTGGGCAGCCGGTATTAAACATCGAATGTTATATCCAGCTCAATTAGAGGTGTCCCTGAAGGATGGATCTAAATGCTTTGACTCACCAGAGGATGCATTGACGGTCTTGAGGAAAAGTTATCCGGACTTGTTTTCTAAACGATGGGGTGTTGGCCTGTGTTGGGAGGCATGTAGATCTCAGAGGAACGTCTCCAGGAGATCCAGGATTATTTGGTTGTAGCCGGAAATCTGGAGTGACTTTTCTCCCCTTGAGGGAGATACACATGTTGGAAGTCGGCTTCACCTTGCTATATGTTAACTCTGGACTATAATTATCGTTTGAGAATTTACATCCAAAAGCTCTATTTTGTCTTTCTAATTTGCTTATTTTTGATGGCTTTGCTATTCCCATCTTTAGCCACTAGAGGGAGCTCTGTCCTTAGGAATGGGAGAACTTAGGTAGCCCTAACTGCAGTTACTAATTTTATTTTATGTTTACAGCCAGGCGGGTTGCAAGTAAATGTTGCCGTGCAGTTTTTGGTTTGGGTTTTCCCCATATTGACTGAGATCAAAGTGGCTGCGAGGGACTTTTTCTTTTCCTGAGCTGTAACTTTAGACAAAGTGTGGTATGTATAGGTTTCACTAAAGGGATTCACTAGACCTTCAGTTCCTTATTCGAGTTCAGCCTTGATTTACGCTCCCTGTCAGTTCTTGAAGTAGAAGTTAATTTAAACCTTCTAAGGGTATGTATGCAGTGGTTAGTATCACTCATTTTACAGAGGATGGGGCAAGGCGCAGGGTTCCGGCTCTCCAAACGCTCCAGCAAAGTTCCATGGGGGTCATGAGACAAGGCCCTGTTGCCACATGTCTAAGTTATATCCTCATGGGTAGTAATGCGTTTTCTTTAGCCTACAGGGTTAGCTTATTAGGTTTTTTTTTAAACGCATTACGTACTCGCTAGTCGGCGGAAGGTAATATGGTTTTCAATGTCTGGTGAGAGACAATGGTACTGAGAACCCAATAGTAATACATGGGGGCTCTGCTGTTAGTATTCACAGTGTTTTTTCTGGTTTATTCTTTATTTAAGGATGGATGTGCGGGAAGGGAAGGGCTCACTTTCCAGCGCGCACCATGGACCAGTTGTTCAGGTGTAGGCTATGGGCTTGGTTATACAGTTGGTTCGAGAGGGCTGGAAATACTGAATTTTGGTTACAGGGTTGGGGTTGGGGGAAGCTGGGGGTTAAGGGTTTTTTTTCTTCAAGAGGCTTGGGGGGCAGCAATTTCATTACTATATAGAGTGTATCTGTTTATATTTGTATGGCTAGTGGTTTAAACATCCTTTCTTGGAATGTAAAGGGAGGGAAAGACAACCAAAAGAAACATATCATTTTGAACCACCTCGCTAAATTTGACCCATCAATTGTGTTCCTTCAGGAAACTCATGTGTTATGTGAACAGCTGCATTATTTCAAAAAAAGATGGCTAGGCCAGGTTTTCGGATCAGATTTACATCTCATAAATGGGGAGTAGCAGTACTTGTGGCTAAAAAGGTCCCATTTATGCTGTCGGAATCCATTTCTGATCCAGAAGGCAGGTTCAATTTTGTTGTAGGCAAAATTGGCAGCTTGGATATTGTTCTGGGCTCCATTTATGGACCGAACTCAGAATCTCCTTCCTTTTTTACACATCTGGCTATGGTTCTGACCCCCTTTTTAAAACTGCCCATCTTATTGGGCGGAGATTGGAATCTGGTACAATCCAATGATTTAGATCGTTCTTACCATAGAGGTGATAAAAGATCTCCCACGCAGAGGGCTCTACAGGAATCCACAACTTCGCTGGGCCTAGTGGACCCTTGGAGGATAATCAATACCTCAAACAGAGAATTCTCCTTTTATTCCCCAGTCCACAAAAGCTACTCTTGCCTCGACTATTTTTTGATCAGTCAGCAGTTGTTACCTTTTATAGTGGATGCTAGTATTCTAGCCCGAGTAATTTCTGACCATTTGCCTATTAAGATGCAGTGTGTGCTGCCAAATATTTTAACAAGATCTCACTCATGGTCGCTCAATAATAAACTGCTGTCTGATGACCAAATTGTGGGGTGATTTCAAGTGTTCTTAACAAATTCTATTACCACTAACTGGGGCTCGATCAGCACTACGGATAGGACGTGGGCTGCACTGAAAGCTACTTGGAGGGGGGAACTTATCCATGTAGCATCGGTACGGAAAAAGAAAAGAAACAATTTTTTAGCCAATTGTCTAGACAAAATCAGGGCCCTGGAAAGCAAGGAGGTGGGCACACTTTCTTTATCACAAGAGCAAGAACTCTCTGCCCTCAGAGCCACTTATTCTAGTGCCCTTTGGGAATCAGTTGAAAGATCCGCCTCCTTGCTAAAAGCTTGATATATCGGTCAAGGAAATAAAGCGGGCAAGCTTTTAGCCTGGCAACTGAAGCAACATTCAACCACCAATTGGGTCACAGCTTTAAAGCATCCTCAGACGAATGTCTTGGTTGCTGACCCCGTGGAAATATTGGCGTTGTTTCAAGACTATTACGGCTCATTGTACTCAGAAGAATTGAGAACTTCTGAGCAGGATAATAGGATGCGGTCATTTTTGGAAAAGATTACCTTTCCGATCATGACTGAGGAAGCTAGATTAGTCTTGCAAGCCCCTTTCTCAAGCAGGGAAATAGCAGAGATCATTGACTCTCTAAAGCCAGATAAAGTGCCGGGTCCTGAAGGTTTCACGGGCTTATTTTATAAGACTTTTAAAAAGTCGTTGATTCCCCTGCTACTCCAAGTTTACTCTTACTGGTATGACCATGGGGTCACTGATCAAACATTGTTTGAAGCAAGAGTGATCCTTTTGCCCAAACCGGGGACGGATCCTTCCGAAGTGGGAAACTACAGGCCTATCTCACTTCTTAATGTAGATGTTAAAATCTACGCCAAGATTTTAGCTAATAGACTGCGGAAAGTATGGAAAGGGTTACTTAGTACTGAGCAGGCAGGGTTCATGGCTGGGCAATCTTCTGCGGACCATTTCAGAAAATTATTCTGCCTAACTTCCGCTTCTGGGGCTCCAGAGCTAGAGGCAGTGCTGGTATCCCTAGATGCGGAAAAAGCTTTTGATAAAGTAGAATGGTTTTTTATGTTTACTGTTTTGCAGAAATTTGGTTTTCCCCAATGATTCATTGACCATGGTCGTGTCCTGTACTCATGCCCGTCGGCCAGAATCCAATGCAATAATCTTATTTCAGCTGTTTTCCCCTTATTCCGAGGTACCCGCCAGGGCTGTCCTCACTTGCTGTTTCTTTTTAGTCTGTATATTGAGCCTCTAATAAGGGCCCTGAAATCAAATAATTTAATACGGGGCATCCATGTCGGCAATCTTGAATGTAAATTATCTGCCTTTGCGGATGACCTGCTTTTACACACAGAAAACAGCAGAGAATCCTTACCCCGGGTTTTGCAAATTGTTTCCAATTTCGGCTTTTTTTCTGGTTATAAACTTAATAAGAATAAAACCAAGGTGTATACGTTATCCCCTCTTTTGTCGAGGGACTGGTGCTCATCCTTGGGCTTACAATGGGAGCAGGATCACCTGGTTTACCTGGGTATTAGAATTTCGAAGGATCTTCCTAACTTAGTGAACCTTAACCTATCCCCTGTGATCAAGACTATCAAAGAAGATTTGGAAAGATGGAACAGGTTACCCCTGTCTCTCTGGGGCAGATCTAATACAATAAAAATGGCTGTTTTGCCTAAAATTTTTAACCCCCTCTTTAATCTTAATACATACCTGCCCAAGTCTTTCTTTAGGCCTTTGCAGAGAATCTGTTCGGATTTTCTGTGGAAAGGTGAAACACCTTGCCGGGCTTACGCCAAGCTTACCCGCCCAAGAAAACTAGGGGGTCTTCAGTTGCCTGATTTTTATGTTTATTACCTGGCTATTCACGCCACGAGACTTGCACATTGGGCGTCTGGAGCTGAAGCAGCCCAGGATTTTGCCCCCTGGATAAGCTTGGATCGGTCGTTAACTGATATTTGCAAGGTAGATTTGGAAGCCTTACTATATATCCCTTGGTCTAAAGTTCCCAAGAAGATAAAATACTCCCCATTAGGCTGGGATGTGAAGGCCCTACAGCAGCTTTATTCTTTACTCCACAAATCTAATATAAAGGATTTGATGCAACCTTTGTTCAATAACCCTAACTTAAAAATAGGTAACCACCCAATCAGTAAATTGCCAGGTGAATATCGCTCCAAAATTCGACTAACATGTTTGGTTTTGGGTGACTCTTTGCTATCGATATCCACGCTAGCCACTAAATTCAAGGTGAGGCAGACTGATCTATTATGATTGTACCAGATTCGCCAGAGTGTAAGTTTCTTTTTAGGGAAAGGGCCATGGCCTGAAGGAGCCAGAGTTATGTTAGAAAAGTTAAGAAAATTAGCAGAGGGCCAGAAAGCAATTTCCAAGATTTATAAGTTTATCTTGTCAGAGACAATGTACATGTGTACTCCTACAGCACACTATTGGGAGGTTAATCTCACTGGAAGATGGCCGGTTAAAACGTGGGAGAAGATTTGGGTTGATATCTATACTTATATCAAGCAGGATAGACTTAGGAATATTCAATTTAACATCCTGCACAATCTCTACTTTACCCCTGCAAGACTATCTCGAATCAGTAATTCTTTTTCATCTAAATGTGAAGATTGTGGGGACTCATTTGCTACTTTACATCACATATTGTGGGCTTGTCCCAAAATTGCTAAATTCTGGAATTCAGTCAAACAATGGGTGGCTCCCTTTTTTAATATCTCAGTTTTTTTTAATGAAAACACATGCTTATTGGGGATGTATGCTCAGATTCCAACTATGTCTCAAAAGATGCAGGTGGCCATGATAGCCATGGTTACCAAATTGGTAACACTTCGCCACTGGCAGAGCAGATGGGAACCTTCATTCAAGGAGTGGTGGGTTGAGCTTTTAAATGCTTTAAATGCTGAAAGATGTGTTACCCGTTTCTTTCAGTCTTCGGAAAAGTTTCATAGGTGTTGGGGTGGATTTCTTGAAAAATTGAAGAATATATATGGTTATTAAAGGAGACTAATCTTGAACCCCACCAACCAAGAGTTCCCTTCGGGGCTATGAGAAGATCAGACTCTCTCCTTCTGGTGTCCGAGTCTCCCCCTCCTGGATAGGTTGGGAACTTGACTTGGCCTACTAGAGGGGTGTTTCTTCTGCATGTCTTAGTACTCCTCTTTCTCTCCCCCCCTTCTCCCTTTTTTATGTCTAAGGTTGGGTTTCTTCGGTTGTCTCCCCCTCCATCAGTTCAGAATTAAGGTTTGTTTTTGTAATCCGGTTTTAATTTTGCCATAATATAATTCGGGAAGAGTGTAACTCTGTATAATACTTCTCATGTATTGCTGCTAAAGTGGGGGTGGCTGGGGTGGTTTTTCCTTTTTTTTTTTTTTTTGTATGGTAGCTCTCAAATGCTATCTTCTACCTTTCTGTCAAGGTTTGTTGGGTTTGTTTTTAGTTGTGTTGTCTGAAATAAAAATAAAGTTAATTGCAAAAAAAATAAATAAATAAATAAATCCTTACTTGAACCAGATTAAGCTGTTGGTGGTATTTTTAGAGAATGGTTTAAAATTTGGCCAGGACACCATGGAAATTCCCCTACTCAGCCTGGAGGGGGCCTTGCTTCCTGTGAGCATAGGCTACCTTTTTGTCTGCGGTACAACAATGCCGGATGACAGGGTGGTTGGTGATGGAATTGCTGGAGATATTTTGGATTCTGACCTGACTACAGCTTCACCCATGGAGTCTAAAATACCTGACATTACCTCTAAATAACCTACAAGGCTGCAATCTGTCCTGCTGACCAAGATGGCTGACTTTCAAGATGGAGGAAGCGGAGGTGGAGATGCTGCTCTGCCTTTTGAGTCTGGATCTCCAGGTTCTTAGACTGAGGATTTATCCACAACTGACTCTACAAGGCAACAAAAGACATCAGAAGGCTTATACTAACATACTAAAATGCCAGCAGAATAGGCCTAACGGTCTTCCGTCCTGATTCCGATCAAGGTACTTCTACAGGCCTTGCAACAGGTTTGGACTTTAATTCTGCTACTGGCTCACAACCTGATACAGGCCAGAAAGTGATTTATGAACCCCAACTATGACAAATGTTTTTACAGCATAAACAATTTATCTTAAAACTCATTCAGAATGACACTGCATCTCAAGACGAGATACCTGAGGCTGATTTCTCTGATGGTCATGTCATTTATGAGGAGCTGCCCACTGATATCCCTGCCACCCATACCTCACAGACGAACTCAGCAAGGTCTCAGCTCCACTTGCAACCCACGACTAGGTCTTCTACGAGAATGGATGGGGCTTGATCCCCTAAAGCTGCTCTACACGCTGCCGGCTGGCAGAAATTGGGGAATGGAATGCCATGGTCCCCTCTGGGATCGACTTGAGTGGCTGAAATTATGGATACTGCTGCTCAAGTCACTAGGAACAGTTCATGTCCTTTTAACCAGGACTCTGCACCTAGTATGGAATCTCAACCTGCACCACGAGCTCCACCAGCTGCTAGCCAGGACAATAATGAACATTCTGAACTTCCTGCTGAAATTCTGGGCCCCAACGAGACTCTGCCTAACCACAACCTGAGTAAGCACACTCTTTCTCACTCCTCTAGGCAGGATAAAAACAGTACTAACTTTAAAATGAGTGATCTCTTTAAATCTGTGGGGGAGTCTGTACAATGATGGAATGCAGTCCGTTTGAGATACACCAGTGAAGCCTCCACTGCTCCTTCCCATAAGACTGTACTTCATAACATGTTGAAGGACATATTGGGGATTAGTCCCTCAGAACTATTTGCATTTATTCATATTAATGGAGAATTACCATATGCTATTAGTTTTAAAAATGGGAACTCGCTTGAGAAGTTCTGGCTTCAGTATGAGCAGGTTAAAAGCTCAATTTTGTGGGCTCTGTTCATGTTGATTCCCCTTAAAAAAAACACTAGTAAAAATTATTATTTTTCTTTTCAGGAGTGAGGGGGTAAATATTAATGATATACAATACTGGCTCAAGCAGCGCTGTGAACTCCTAGATACCTCACGCCCCATTCTGGATGAAGATTTAGTCTGGACGGGAGGGTGGAAAATTAAGGTTCAGCTAAGGCAAACTGAACAGGGAATTGTACATCTCCCAGGTAGCTTCCACATTGGGAGGGATAGAGGCATCTGCTTTTACCCAGGGCAGCCACACACCTGCCACAATTGTGGATCCAGAACCAATCTTAGCTACACATGCAATTAGCCCAGATACATCTTATGTCTGTCCTATGGCCATGTGAGCCTAGGTTGCCCCAACCCCCCAGCTTCTGCAACCTGTGTGATGAACAAGGTCACAATTACCCCAGTATCCATGGGCTGAGCACAATAGGGTAGACCGGGTCCCTCAGGACCACACTAGTTTGGTTGCTGAATCTCAAGCTCCTAAGCACTTCAAAGATGTGAGGAGGTTTCTCTCCTTGAAGCCTTTTCTGCCCCTGCTGAAGCTTCTGTCCCCACAGGACCCCAGGACACAGTAGATTTAGTCACCATTGCACCGCCCTCTCCCAATATTGTTCCTCAGCCAAGGCAAGACATTACTCCAGGAGGTTCCTGGGTTCAGGAGGTTGACTGCCTTCATGGCAATGGTAGGATAGGTGACGGGGAAGAGAGGGTGGGCAACAGGATGTGGAGGGATGGGGGACAGGGATGTGACCCATGGGGAACCAGCTTACACTTAGCCAGCCATGTGATGTAGTGGGTAGGGTGCATGGCTCCGACAGAGCAGGTCCCGGGTTCGGGACTGGGGGCGGGTGTGTAATTATTGTGATTTCGCAGCTGTGGGACTGAGATTTTTTTTTAAGCTGGGATATGCCCCCCTCCCCCAGAGTTGTGAATCTTTATATAGGGGGATGCGGGAGGCGTGAGGAGGGGGGTGCTGCCCCCCCCGCCTGCACAATTCTCGGTAGCTGTATTGTGCATATCGCTGAAATTGTTTTTGGCACTATTGCAGGTCGGGATAATAGCCATCATCTTTGTGCAGTCATTATTATCACATAGAACCGGCTTTGGTAATTCCCTGTGAGACCTCAGACCATTTAGCTGTATCACTATCATGCTCCCCAGCAGGGGGCCCATTCCCCATTTGCCCTCAGTTAAGATGGAAGTAAAATAGCACCTTACTTTTGGATAACTACATCTTTACAAACTGCTTGGATCTTTTGCAGGCCAGAATATCCATGATGGATGCATACCAATCCCATATAGCTTGGTGGGAGGATACCAAAATCTGACTTAGACTTTTTTTTTGTAAGAAGAGCTAAATATAAATCATTATCAGCCTATTGCAAATACTCCTGATTGCATAAACAACTATTATACACCATATCTACAGCTTATGAGAATAACGTAGACTTGTTTCAACAAATTAGGGCCCATTAAACTGATATGGAGGCCTTCCAATATAATAGGGCAATCTCCTTGAAATTGGAAGCCCAATGTGGCACTCAAAACACTAAATATTCACTAGATATATACAAAAGCTGTTCAGATAGACTTTCTTCTACTTTCATGGAGCACCTCACAGATCCACTTACCTTCATGGTTAATTCCACACTCTCTGCAATAGAGCAAATTGTCCAGTCCCATTTGGAACGTATGTTTGATTCTGAATCTGATTTACTAGATGCCACTTCCTTTCTTGGTGACATAGATGTCCCAGAGGTCCTTACGGACCAATTGCAAATTTTGGTAGCTCCCATAATGGTGGAAGAAACCAGCAGTACCATTAAAAAACAAAAGAAATGGACCTCCCCAGGGCAAGACGGTTTGACAGCCGAACTGTACCATGTCTTTATTACCATTTTGGCCCCCTCCCTGACTGTATAAATTAATTGTATCTTAGAAACACACTCCACCCCTTCTAAATGCCCTGTTAAATCTGATTGACAGGAGCTAAACACAGGGTATAGTAAGGGGTGTGAAGAAGGAGGGATATAAGGGGGAAGAAGCCACTCTCAGCACAAGTGTTTTGACTCATTTATTTATTTATTGGTTTCTTTTTTTTTTTTTTTTTAAAGAAAATTATCTGAGGATCAGTGGCAGGATTTTTAGGACAGTAAATTAATAAAAAGGAAACTAGGAGAGCTTCAGTAGCAGACAAGTAGTGGAATAGCAGTATAACTGCAGTATAATGTGGGGAGTGGTACAATGCAGTAGCTGTGGGGCAGCCATATTCAGGCAGACCTTCTGGACACTGAGGTGCTTCCCTATCTGTATGCATCTCTCTGGACTGCAGGATGAAGTAGCCAGACTCAGAGCGGAAGTAAACTGGATCAGGAGTACCATCATCCCTATCCAGAGACCACCCAGTCCAATGCAACTGCCTCAAAGGATGCCGAGAACGAGGAGCACTTGGATGACAGTGGACTCAGGGAGGGTTAGAGTGGTCAGGCAGAGGCACATCCCAGATCCTATTCCACTCAAGAACTCATATGCCACACTGGCAAACGAGGACAACGAAATAGAGGTACCCAGAGAAGTGGAAGGAAAGGATGTGGAGGTTAGCCAAGGAGGTGACCTCAGCGGGGAAAGCAGTGGACCCCAGAGGAGGAGGAGGAAGCGAATCCTGGTGGGGAACTCCAACATAAGAGGGATCCAGCTAGGAACACAGGAGGGGGAGGACAGGGAGATGAGGTGCCTACCAGGTGCCACGGCATGGAGGGATGGAAGGAAGATCCTGGGGATCACTGGGAAGGCAAGATGGGAGGGTGAGCTGGATGTCATTATCCACCTAGGTACTAATGATCTGGTAAATGGGGAGCCAAAGGAAGTTCAGGAAGAGCTTATAAAATTGGGAAGGGGTCTCAAGCAAGTAGCTACTTCTGTCACTTTCTCAGAAGTACTACCTGCGAGAGGCAAGGGAGTGCATAGGAGTGCATGCACCAGGAACTTTAACTCATGGTTGAAGAACTGGTGCTGTGAGGAAGGGTTTGGATTCATTGGTGCCTGGGGACCCACCTGGAGGGATGGAGGTTTGTTCAAGCCTGACGGCCTGCATCCATCCTTGAAGGGAATCCATGCACTCGATAAGTTTAAATGCTACATTGACAAGCATTTAAACTAGCAAAGGGGGGTGGCAGCCAGCAAGGATGGTACCAACTTGCTCACGCCCCACAGCTAGCAGTGGAACCAGTGAACCAGAGGAGTGGCTATCTCTGCAAAGCAGTGTGCAAAAGATGGAGATTAGTGCCCAAGAGGTGGATAGGGAGAAAAGGGGCAAAATTCAGCAGAAGGGCAGACAGCAAGGAGAACCAGGGATAAAGGACAACCAAGGAAGGGGCTGGAGTAGAACATGAAACAGTCTAGGGAGGTCAAATCATGGAAAGCCATGTGTGCAAATGCCAGGAGCCTTAGCAACAAGATGGAAGATCTGGAGGCTGTCATGGTGCAGTCAGACCTGGACATTGTGGCCATCACTGAAACCTGGTGTAATGATAACCACGACTGGGAGATGGCCATACCTGGCCACAACATATTCAGAAGAGACAGAGCAGGCAGGAAGGGAGGAGGAGTGGCACTGTATGGAAAAATGACATAAGGGCCACAGATATCCAGGAGAACAAAATGGGGAGAGATACTGTGGGTTGTTGGAAAGGAAAATGGGGACAGCCATCCACACAGGTGTGGTCTATAGACCACCAGCCCAGGAGGAAGAAACAGATAGGGAGCTGATGCTACCCATCCAAAGGATGGCAGACAAGGGTGAGGTAGTACTGGTTGGAGACTTCAATATTCCAGACGTGGACTGGAGCATCCCAGCAGCAGCATCAACTAGGAGCAGATTTATCCTGGACTCCCTTCAGGGTGCCTTCCTCAAGCAACTGGTTATGGAACCAACTCAGCAGAAGGCAATACTGGACCTTGTGCTCACAAACAGGGACAGTGTGATGGGGTAACAGTGGGGGAGCACCTGGGGAACAGTGACCACCAGTCATTGTGGTTTGAAATCACAGAAAAAGCAGAACCAAACCACACAAAAACATGTATCCTGGATTTTAGGGGGGCAGACTTTGGGAAAATGGGGAGATACTTGAAAGAGGCATTAAGGGGAATGGGACAGGAATCAGGGGTTGAGGAACAGTGGGCAGTATTTAAAATGGGGATTACAAGAACAACAGAATTATGCATATAGCAGGTTAGCAAAAGGAAAAGGAAGAGGAGACCATTATGGTTTTCCAAAGAGCTAGCAAAGAAAGTGAAAGCCAAAAGATTGCATTCAGGCAATGAGAAAAGACACAGGCAGAAGGGGATGGAGAAGTACCAGGAGAAGCAAAGGGAGGCAGGAGGTCAGTAAGGAAGCCAAAGCTCAGACAGAAGAACACATTGCAAAATCAGTGGGTAGGGGACAAAACTTTTACAGGTACATAAGTGAAAAAGAAAGACAAAGGGAGGGATAGTGAGACTGAAGGGGAGGATGGGGGCACGTGGAGGATGACAACAGTAAAGCTGACATATTGAACAGGTATTTCTGCTCAGTCTTTACTGAGGAAGAGGAGGGTAATGGGTCTGAAGGGAGTACAAGGGTGAGAATGGCACGGAAATGGACACAAGTCCCTTTACACGAGAAAGGGTCCTGAAGGAACTGGAAGTAATAAGAGTTGATAAAGCAATGGGGCCAGATGGGGTGCACCCTAGGGTCCTTAAAGAACTAAGAGAGGTGGTGGCTGAACCTCTGGCTATCCTGTTTAACATCACTGGAAACAGGAAGGTGCCCAAAGACTGGAGGACAGCAGATGTAGTCCCCTTATACAAAAGTGGGAACAAAGAGGAAGCAGGGAACTACACACCTGTCAGCCTCACCTCGGTAGTGGGGAAGATCATGGAAGCACTACTGAAGGAGAGATTGGTGGAACATCTGGTTGTCAATGGACTACAGGACCCAAGACGGCATGGTTTCACCAGGGGGAGGTCATGTCAGACCAACCTCATTGAATTTTTTGACTGGGTGACTAGGGAGGGGGATCAGGGGAGGGCAGTGGACATGGCCTATCTACTTCAGCAAGGCCTTTGACACTGTGCCACATAGAAGACTATTACACAAACTGGGGAATATGGGTGTGGGCAGGACAGTAGTGTGTTGGGTAGGTAACTGGCTGGGTGGCAGGACACAGAGGGTGGTGGTAAATGGCTGTCACTCCACAGAGGGAAGAGTGACCAGTGGGGTACCACAGGGATCAGTGCTGGGACGGTCCTATTCAACATCTTCATCAGTGACATTGCACGGGACCTAGAAGGCAGAATTTCACTGTTCGCTGATGACACAAGCTCTGTAACAGAGTAGACACACCAGAGGGTGTAGACAGAATGAGAAGGCACCTGCAGAAACTTGAAGAATGGTCAGGGGTTTGGCAGTTGAATTCAATGCAAAGAAGTGCAAGATAATTCATATGGGCACAAAACCCTGGCACAATATATCAGTTGGGGGTGAGGATATATGCACCAAGCAGGAAAGGGAGCTTGGGGTTATCATCTCTGATGACCTCAAGGTAGGGAAACAGTGTGACAAGGCAGCAGGTAAGGCAAATAGGATGCTGGGATGTATAGGCAGGGCATCACCAGCAGGAAAAGGAGGTCATAATTCCGCTATACAAGACACTAGTGAGACCCCACCTGGAGTACAGTGTACAGTTCTGGAGACCATACTCACGTAAGGACATAGACAAGGTAGAGAAGGTTCAGAGGAGGGCAACAAAGATGGTGCATGGATTGCATCACAAGTCCTATGAAGACAGGTTGAAGGAACTGAACATGTACTCCCTGGAGGAGAGGAGGGAGAGGGGATATGATAGAGACATACAAGTATCTCACAGGGAGGAACAGGGTGCAGGAATACACTATTTTAAGCGAAAAGATGTTCCAGGACTAGAGGGCATGGGATGAAGTTGGGGAGGACGATTCAGGGAAACATGAGGAAGAATTTCTTCACAGAACGGTGGTGGACAAGTGGAACACCCTGCCAGAGGAAGTGATGGGGGCTGAAACAATCACGGGATTTAAGAATGCATGGGATAGACATAAAGGAATTCTGGAGGTCGGGGGTAAGGGGCAACAGACTTCTAAGAAAACATAAACTGAACTTACAAGCTCAAATGGGCAGACTGGGTGGGCCATAGGCCCTTATCTGCCGACACTGTCTATGTATCTATGACAGTTCCACACATGGACATGGCTTCCCGTTATGCCATGGATAAGTGTTCTACAGACTGGTTTCATAGGCAACGTTACACCAAAAACTATTCATTTGGCCTGTGTAGAACTGCCAAAAATTTCTAAAACATTAATCTGAAGAACCCAAGTGAAGCCAACAGTGCAGCATACCGGAGTGGGCTACTGGTTCAAAAAATGGTGTGTCTGTTTGGACAGTGACACTCATGGATATGGCTTCCCATTATACCATGGGTAAGTGTTGTACACACTGTTTTCATGGGCAACACTGCCCCTGAAACTATTCATTTGGCCTGTGTAAATCTGCCAAAAATTCACAAAATATTAATCTAAAGAAGACTGAGTGAGGAAAACAGTGCAGCAACCCACAGAGTGTGTGTGTGTGTGTGTGTGTGTGTGTGTGTAGGCTACTGGTTCCAAATAAAAACAACTAATGAACATAGAAGCCCTCCACCATTCACGTTGTTATGCTTATCTATCTTCAGCCCAGCTGTAAGTGTAAGAGATTCATCATCCATAAACCATGATAAAAAGGGTTTAGAAAAAGTGGCAGGTTCATTTTTAAAATGTGAGTATCCTTACATTCTGGATCGAACAGCATGTTCTCCTACTGGTGGCAATATTGCCTGTAGCACTGAAAATGTCTCTAAATATGTACTTGCAGGTGGGCAACTGAGGTGTTCAACAGCTATGTGTGTCAAAGAGTACTAAATGGACTTTATTTGCTGTGCCAGTACAATAGAGGCTCATCTCCTTCTGCTAGTGGCACATTCTGATCCAGATAATCCTGCACCATTTTGTTTTCTGGCATCTCAGGCACCACTGTGTCAGAAAGTGACTTGCCGTTCTTTTTCATCAAGGCATAGTCATACAATTTTTCCCATAAGAGTTTGTCATCAGTGGCTGTCTTTCTGGGGAGGGTGCAGTAGCAGTGACAGCAGCAGTAGCAGTTTGACTTGGAGACAAAAATGAGTGACTCCTGCTACATTCAGTAGTAGTGGTAGAAACACAAGGCGATCCTCCTTCTTGCCTCTCCTCTACCTGACCTATCAGTGCAATTGCAAGGGATGATGATTAATGTTGTTCTTCTGCTCTATTTGTGTTCATTGTCTAGTTTTGTGTTATTCACACAGAGAGGCAGTATAACGTAGTGGCTTAAGGCTCTGAGCTGCAAATCTGGAGACCTGGGTTTGAATCCCACAGCCCCCACTTGCATACTGTGTGACCCTGAGTCACTTAACTTCCCTGTGCTCCTAGGTCGCACCTGTAAACAAGCTTTCAGCTTGGTTTGCCATTCCTGGTTAAAGATGGTTGAGAAAAAAAAAAAAACAGATTGATAAGCCAGGCTTTATTGGACTGCTGATCCTTACTCCATTCTTGTGCATCAAAGAATGTTTCAAATGTGTCTTTGAATCGAGGGTCCATGTGAGTGGCCACAATGTAATGGTCATCTGTACGCATTTTTGAAATGCATGTGCCATTCCAGAAATGAAACTAAATGGAGAGAAGTGATATCCTCCTTTTACTCATATTGAGTTTCCATACAAAGAAGTTGCAGCTTAATGAGGGCAATGAGAGGGAGTATCAGACTTAGATCAGCTGCACCAGCACTTACCACCCTCATGGCCTCCTCAATGGGCTTCCATACAGTGCAGATGGTCTCCATCAGGCTCCACTGAGTTTGGCTAATGTTTACCTCCCCCTTGCCAGTGCCATGCTCTATGGCATGCTAGTGGATAGGGTTCTGTTGTTCCAGCAGTCATTCCATGATACATAGATGCATACACAGACAGTGTCGGCAGATAAGGGCCTATGGCCCACTCAGTCTGCCCATTTAAGTTTGTAAGTTCAGTTTATGTTTTCCAGGAAGTCTGTTGCCCCTTACCCCTGACCTCCAGAATTCCTTTATGTCTATCCCATGCATTCTTAAATCCCGTGATTGTTTCAGCCCCCACCACTTCCTCTGGCAGGGTGTTCCACTTGTCCACCACCCGTTCTGTGAAGAAATTCTTCCTCACGTTTCCTCTGAATCGTCCTCCCTCCAACTTCATCCCATGCCCTCTAGTCCTGGAACATCTTTTTCACTTAAAATAGTGCATTCCTGCACCTTGTTCCTCCCTGTAAGATACTTGTATGTCTCTATCATATCCCCTCTCCCTCCTCTCCCCCAGGAGTACATGTTCAGTGCCTTCAACCTGTCCTCATAGGACTTGTGATGCAATCCATGCACCATCTTTGTTGCCCTCCTCTGAACCTTCTCTACCCTGTCCTATGTCCTTACATAGGTAAGGTCTCCAGAACTGCACAGTGTACTCCAGGTGCGGCCTCACTAGTGTCTTGTATAGTGAAATTATGACCTCCTTTTCCTGCTGGTGATGCCCCTGCCTATGCATCCCAGCATCCTATTTGCTTTACCTGCTGCCTTGTCACACTGTTTCCTGCCTTGAGGTCATCAGAGATGATAACTCCAAGATCCCTTTCCTGCTTGGTGCATGCTATATCCTCACCCCCAACTGATATATTGTGCCAGGGTTTTTGTGCCCCATATGCATTATCTTGCACTTCCTTGCATTGAATTTCAACTGCCAAACCCCTGACCATTCTTCAAGTTTCTGCAGGTCCCTTCTCATTCTGTCTACACCCTCTGGTGTGTCTACTCCGTTACAGAGCTTTGTGTCATCAGCAAACAGTGAAATTCTGCCTTCTAGGTCCTGCGCAATGTCACTGATGAAGATATTGAATAGTACCGGTCCCAGCACTGATCCCTGGTACCCCACTGGTCACTCTTCCCTCTGTGGAGTGACAGCCATTTACCACCACCCCTCTGTGTCCTGCTGCCCAGCCAGTTACCTACCCACCACACTACTGTCCTGCCCACACCCATATATTCCCAGTTTGTGCAATAGTCTTCTATGTGGCACAGTGTCAAAGGCCTTGCTGAAGTCCAGATAGGCCATGTCCACTGCCTCCCCTGATCCACCTCCCTAGTCACCCAGTCAAAAATTCAATGAGGTTGGTCTGACAGACCTTCCCTGGTGAAACCATGCTGCCTTGGGTCCTGTAGTCCATTGACAACCAGATGTTCCACCAATCTCTCCTTCAGTAGTGCTTCCATGATCTTCCCCACTACCGAGGTGAGGCTGACTGGTCTGTAGTTCCCTGCTTCCTCTTTGTTCCCACTTTTGTATAAGGGGACTACATCTGCTATCCTCCAGTCTTTGGGTACCTCCCTGTTTCTAGTGATCGGCTAAACAGGATAGCAAGAGGTTCAGCCACCACCTCTCTTAGTTCTTTAAAGACCTAGGGTGCACCCCATCTGGCCCCATTGCTCTATCAACTCTTATTACTTCCAGTTCCTTCAGGACCCTTTCTCGTGTAAAGGGACTTGTGTCCATTTCTGCACCATTCTCACCTTGTACTCCATTCAGACCCATTACCCTCCTCTTCCTCAGTAAAGACTGAGCAGAAATACCTGTTCAATATGTCAGCTTTACTGTTGTCATCCTCCACACAGCCCCCATCCTCCCCCTTCAGTCTCACTATCCCTCCCTTTGCCTTTCTTTTTTCACTTATGTACCTGTAAAAGGTTTTGTCCCCTCTACCCACTGATTTTGCAATGTGCAATGTGTGATGTAATAGGTGGAATTCCCTCTTGTTGCCACATCTTGTTTCAGGTAGTGTTGGTGGGGGATTCCAATGCTGAATGTTTTGCAACAGCTCCCATGCCCTTACAAAATGGCTAAAATGACAACCAATATTTTTGGCCAGACCTAAACGTCTTCATGGTGGTTTCTTTCTCATCTAGCAATCCCTGAACTACCAGATTTATATAGTGAGCAACACATGGAACATGTGTATAATTCCCATTCTTTTTTTTTTTTATTTATTTGTGGAATTGAAATTGCAACCCTTTGAGTCAGGGTCTCATTTACAAAGGCTCATTATCAAAAAACAGAAAGCAAAACACATACTAACATGGTAAACATAGTCACAGATAATTATAAGAGATAATTTGAGGTAGCTAAAATATCAGAGAGTACACAAGAGACAACATTTTCAAAGCTACAATACAACTTACAGATAGCTGGAAGATGCTAAGGACAGACCTGCTCTAGGATGGTGCCCAGTAATGGAAGGATCTTTGCATCAGGGAAGTCCTGACCCCCGGAACGTGAAATGTGCCCTTGAGAGCATTCTGGGTGGAGATAGCAGGGATGAATGGGGTGAGGATGGTACTTAGGCCAGGGGGAACAAGGCCTGCAACAATTTTCTTGGTCAGGAGGCAGGTATTGTAGTGCAACCTCTCTTCTAGGTTGAGAAAGTCAACAAGGACATATAAGGTGCATGTTTGGGTAAGTCTGCAGGAGCCTGTAAGTAAACAGCAGGCTTTGTTTAGGGACAGTTTGATTTTACTGAGTGTGGTATTATCAGCAGAACCATATACCAGTACTCCATAGTCAACTAGGGTCAGAACAGAGGAGGTGTTGGCCAGTCTCAGGGTTGGGGGTGGAAGGAAGTTTTTGTGGTGGTACAGTAAGCCAACACAAGTGTTTATGGCTGCTGCAGGGTTGCGAGTATAGTCATGGAAAGAGATGGAGGTGTTGAAAGTGACACTCAGGTATTTGTATGTTTGTACCTGCCCTAGGGGAAGGAGGGAAACAGATATGATGGTGAGTGGGGTGTCCCTAGATTTGTTTGGGGAGTGTGAGAATAGCATGTCCTTCATCTTTTTTATGTTAATTACCAGTCATGGGTCCAGAAACCAGGATTCTGCCTGATTAAAAGAGTGTTGAAGGGCACTTTGATGGAGGGAGATGGTCTGGTGGGATGTGAAAAGAACAGTGTCAACCACATAGAGGAGCATTTTTTCAGAGCAGGAGCTGGAGAGCGCGTTGAGATACAGGCTGAATCGAGCCTTGTGGGACACCTGAGCAGACCTGTTGCATGCTGGGGAGGGTATTGTTGATTTTTACACATTGTGACTGGGCAGTGAGGTAGTTGGAGAACCAGGACATAGAGTTATGTGCAAAACCTAGCTGGAAGAGTGTGGATATGAGGAGTGGGTGGCAGACAGTATCGAAGGCTTTCAATAAATCAACCTTGACTGCCCCCACATGGTGGCCTTTATCCAGGGAAGTGTGTAAGAAGTTAGAGAATTCAATAAGGGTGGTAGTGGTGCTTTGTCCCATGTGGAACCTGAATTGTTCAGCACAAAGGACCTCGTGTTTATCAAGGTATTCGGTAACTTGGTAAGTAACAATCTTCTCCAAGGCTTTCGAGAGGGGGGCAGTATCGAGTTTGGCCTGTAGTTCCCGGGGGTGTTGCATTCCCCACCTTTGTGTATGGGGATGACTACTGCAGTTTTCCAGGCATGGGGGAATTGGCCATGGCAAAGTGAGCAGTTGAGAAGGCTAGTAAGGAATGTGAGGACAGAGTCAAACAATAAGCAAAGCAGTTTTGGGTCCAGAGTGTCATTCTAAACCCAGAATCGCTAATGGCTTTAAGTAGGTAAGGTCTGGCATCCAATGGTGTGAGGACCCTGAAATAAAAAGGGGGCTGGTTGAGGTGGGGGGGAGCAGGGACAGGGTCAAAGAAATTGGTGGAGAGGACTGTACTGAGATCCAAGAACGTTTTGTTGAGTCAATCGGTAATACTCTGCGGGTCCGTGTTGAGTGAACCATTGACATCTAACTGGGCAGGGAGTGGTGACTTGGACTTTCCATTTGGTTCCTTAATATTATCCCAGAAATTCCATGTAGATCCCCAGGAGGAGGCTAGGGTGGATCTATAGTAATCTGACTTTGTCTTGCAGATGGCCCAGGTGAATTTATTATGTGCCGCACTATAGGCTTGCCTATCGGATGGTTTGTCAGATTTAATCGCTCTGTGCCAGATGTTATCTCTGCTCAACAGCTGACTGATTAGTACTGGGGTTATCCATGGGAAGTTATGTTCCTTAATAGCTGATTTGGTAAGGGGGGAAAAAATGTCACATGCTGTGTTGAAAGATTACACAAAGCAACTGAAGGCAGATCCATGTCAGGGGCTAGGGAGATCAGGGACCAGTCCTAATTGACAAGGTGCTCTCTAAATTGTACTAACTTGCCAGAGCACAGGTGCCATTGTAGGACAGTTTTTGGAGCCAGTTTTTTAAACTCTCAAGACCAGAAAAGGGTGACAGGACAATGGTCACTGAGGGCACTGGGTAGCAAGGTGGTGTCATTGATTTTGTGCAGTCTGTTTGATAGGACAATGTCCAGTAGAGTGGCAGTGCCTTTTGTAGGGTGGTACAGAGTGAGAGTGGATACCAGCTGTGTGAGGTCAAAGGCTGCTATGGCATCCTTGGCTTGGGAGGCTGTGCTGGAGATCCAGTTAATGTTGAGCTCACCCATCGTGATCTGCTCCAGCTTGCTGAGCAGACTGGCAAGGTGCTCTAGAAGTGACTGAAATTTGGGGTACTGGTGTTGAGGGAGGATATAGGCAGCAATGAATATTAGTGGGACTCTGGAGGTACCAGTGGCGATTTTTAGGGAGATTGCCTGGCACCATGCTCCAGTTTAGGTGATGGGAGGGCAAGCCCTTCCAATGTATCTCTGAGGTAAATCACGCAACCACCCCCACGTTTCCCAATTCTATATTCCAGAAAAAGTGTGTAACCTGGTAGAGTGATAAAGTGATCAGGGTTTTTTTTTTTAGTTATATTTTAACCTCGTCCTATGCTCCGGCTTCCACCTCTCCTTCAGACGCTTCCTAGTATCTCTCCACTCCTGGCCATCCTCTTCCTAAACGCTGCTCTTACCACATATCTTAGCCATCCCCCGAGTAATCCTGGATTAACCCATCTTCCGGGCGGGTCTCCCTCCTTCGAGGGGAAAGGCACAGGGGGGCTCGGTAAACCCCGGTATCCTATTTTATTCTTACAGGCTCGAGGTGGCTGCTGTGGGGGGGCAGACTCCTGGAGGATCTGGCAGAAGCCAAAGTTGCTTTTCCAGCTTTCGGGTTACCCCTCCTGCGCTGCTGCATGTCGTACCAGTCTCCTCCGGAAGCCACTACAGAGCAAGGCTTCCTCCCAACCCACCCCAGGAGAGCGAGCAGTCATCCAGATGCTCAATCCTCTTCTTCCTAGCCAGCTCCGACAACCCGAGTCCTTTCCCGAACCCAGGTCGCCGGCATGGTTTGGAGTGTGGCATCCAGCGACTCATCCCTCGCGCCACCGGGCCAGGGATTTTTTTGATAACCATGTTTCCACCAGTGCTACGATGTCCGGTTGGTGTAGGGCAACTCAGCCCTGGAGATTGGCAAATTTGTTAAGATTACTGGATATATTCATTAAGGCCATGCGTAGGCCAGTAGACATGGAGGAGTGGTTAGGGCTGGCTGCAGTGGGGCCTGAATTGGGGGTGGACGTTGCCGGATAGAAGTAGTAGAAGGGAAATGAGCCTGATGAGGGCTATGTGTTTCCTGCATTGGTTGGACAAGGAAATGTGCATGCCCTCCACTTGGAGGGCTATAGGAGGGAAGAGGGCTGGAAGATCTAGGATGGCCAGATAGATGGAGGGCCATGGGGCATCTGGCAAGGGGTGGGGAGCAGTCAGATGGGCTGAGAAGTGCAAAGGGGGGATGCTAGCCAATGAGGATGGACTGGTAAGTGGTACAGTGGGGAGTGAGTGTGGGTGGATAGGCAGGAGTGTGGGTCCAGCCAGGGGGGTGGTCATGCTGAGCAACATTAGTATGAGGAGCACCAGTCTGGTAGGCACCTGCTGCACTGTAGCAGCGGACATGGATCAAGGTACAAGAAGTCCCAAGTGACGTCCTGAAATGTGGCAACCACTTTGGAGTAGTAGCAGGGTCATGGACTTTGGTGCAAAGGGTGCGAGGTTCAAGCCCCAGGTCAGAAAACTTGGTGGGGCCAAGGCCAGTAGGGTGTGCAGGGTAGAAATGCACCTCCAAAAGTATGTGGCAATGATGGTAGAGGAAGGGCCACTTCGAGTACTGCACACAGAGCACTGGGATATGGACTTGTAGAATGGGGAAGAGTAGAGAGGAGGAGGAGTTAAGATAGTCAGCACAAGAGCAGGCTAGAGAGACAGGAGATTTAAAGGAGGTGGTTCAGCACTGCCACATGGTGGCAGAAAAGTAGAACATGCTAAGTGGGGTGATAGAAAATATACAGACAGGAAGTCACGTGACTAGGGTGGTCCTTAAATTAAGGGCCGGCCTTGGGTGGGGCAGTTAATGCACAGTGTCACTGGGCTAACACCCCCTCAGTAAACCTGGAGGGGGCCTATAATTACCTTAAGGCACCCTGCAGCCCTACAGTGTTTCTCAGGTGCTTGTGATGGGGAAGGCCCCACAGCCTAGAAGAGTAGAAGCAAGCAAACAAAGAATCATATTAGAATACAGCAAAGAGGCTGGGACCTAGTGCACAGGCACAGACCTGTAGGGGGTGTTGTAGGGGGTGCTAGTGCGCATGCGCGAGCTGAGATGGCCAGGGGTGGGGGAGAGGGTCCTGATCAGCATGTTAGAAAGCTGGAGAAACCAGGAAATGGCCAACAGAAAGTACTACAGAACCATACAATGCCCTAAACTGCATAGCATAATAGGAAAGGGTTGAGAAACCCTTAAATGCAGCATATACAATAGTCTCCACTCTTTCTCCCCTTGTACCTAGTGAAGGCCCTTATTACCTCACTACCTTGGAAAACCAGACTGACTTTTTGTGTTTGTTTCTTTTGGTGACCTTCTTGCCCAAGATTCCTTCTCATCACCGATACAAGTCCCTCTTTAATGCTATCTCAGTCTTCCTGTACTCCCTGGTCCTAGTCTTCACCCAGTGATCTCACAATAGCCAAATCACAGATCTGAACAAGTTCTGCACATTTGTGGTCAAAGATTAGGGTTGCCAGCTTTGGATGAAGTGAAAACTGGATACTAAAGCACACCCTAAACCCTGCTCCTGGCTCCACCTGATTTTATGACCGATGAGTATATGGCACCTCCTGCAAACTGTTTTACAGTATCAGAGAAGACTTTAATAGTGATAGGAAACAGTTTTTATACTGTTATTTTTGGTAACCAGGTAAGGTTCACTAGATAAAGGTCCATTTGCAAGGGCTACCCAGGAACAGAGGAGGGGTAGCTGACTTTCTCAGGGTCACACAGTATGCAAGTGGAAGCTGTAGGAATCAAAATCAGGTCTGCTGATTACCAAGCTCATTCACAGCTCACTGGTCTAACCTCTGTTAAACTCTGTTCTATTTTCATTTCCATGGCAGTCATTTCTTCTGCAATCCATGGAGCAACAGTAGGTCCCAGGACTTAATAAGGAACTCAGGCAGACTAGATGGACCACTGGTCTTTTTCTGCCATCATTGTCCACATTTTGTGCTACTCCATTGTCAATGCCCTTTAAAATGTTCTTTGCATTAGTTGTACTATAAATCTGGTGTTAATGAGTGCGGTGTCAGCACTAATCAAACTTCTGATGTAGGAAGGGTAACGTTTTCTACATGATGGTCCTTGCCAAAGCCTGCAATAGATAAAGCTACTAGAGATGTAGTGAAATGTAATTTTAATGTCTAAATTCCAGTGAAATCCTGCATTTCACTGTGTGAAATATTTCACAAAATTTGCAAATTCTGTGAAATATTTTGTGGGTGTGAAATGATGAATTTCACCTGCAAAATGCAGAATTTCACCAGCGAAATAAGGACTTTTGCCTGCAAATGGAGGAATTTTGCCTGAGGGTGGCAAAATTCCTACATTCACAGGCGAAATTTTTCATTTTGCCTGTGGAATTTTGCATTTGGCACCTGCAAAATATTTTGTGAAATGTGCAGATTTCACCCACCTCTAAAAGCTGCAGTACCTGCTTGTGGAAGTTGGGTATGGCATGAGACTTGTGGTTATCAGTTCTCTTGCTGCTAGCACTTTACTATTTTGGTGAGTAGGTGAGGCTGTTTGAATTGGAGACCTATTTTGTCTGGTATCAAACCTATTTTTTTGTGTTTTTAGTGGAGCTGTAGTTGTTTTTTGCTGTCTTCACTAGCTGCAAAGTTTAGTGCATAGTGGGGGAAGGATAGTGGCGACAGGGTGCTAATTGTCTGGCCAGGCCTCACTCAGCTACCTGATAACTGGAGGCAAAGCTGAATCAGGTTTGTGGTAACAGTTTTTTTTTTTTTTATTTAGCTTTTTGTTGACCGGGTAAGTGCACTGGACAAATCCTGCCTATTTTCAGGCACAACCAGGGGAAGGGGGATACAGATGAATGCCAACTGACCTTGAACCAGATTAAGCTGTTGGTGGTATTTTTAGTGAATGAGGGAAATTTGGCCAGAACACCGGGGAAATTCCCCTACTCTTTTCGATAAGTGCCATGGGATCTTTAACATCCACCTGAACTACCACCAATCCAGGCAGATGGGACCTCGGTTTAGCGTCTCATCCAAAAGCGGCACCTCAAGTGCAGCACCCTCTCATGCTGCACTGCAGTGTCATACTCAGATATTAACCCAAGTGCCAGATGTGGGAACTGAACCCACAGCCCTCTGATCTCCCGGCCTCGGAGGCGAGTGTGCTACCTACTGAGCCACTGACACTGTTGCTTTTGTCTTCTCAGAAGAAACTAGAAAGGGAAGGGGTCAGATCCATTTCAGTGAAGTAGCTGCTCCTTGCTGCTTTCAAATTGCTTCTTGCTGATTTAATTTGGTATCAGGTTATTTATTTTTTCTTACTTCTTCTAAGGGGATAGTAGGGCATTGTTTTGGGTCTGTTGGAATTTTGAAACCTACTTTGGTGTGCTGTAAGTTGGCTGATTTGTATTGTTCTTTCACTTGGTAGCAGGCAAAGTTTTTCTTAATTCTTAAAAGGGGCTAGCAGGGAACTGTTTGGGAGCTGTTGAAACTCTGAAACCTTTTGCGGTGTGCTTTAAGTGGAACTGTCATTTCATTAAATTGGAGGCCTGTGTCTTCCGATTTCTTTGGTGTGTGTTTATTTTGGCTGTTTGGTAGGGCCATTTCTTTGAAGTGGAAACCTATATCTTCTAATGTCATGCATATTTTGGTGTATTGGTGAGGCTGTTTGAATTGGAGACCTGTTTCTTCTGGTATCAAACCTTTTTTGTGCACTTTTAGTGGCATTGTGGTTGTTTTTTTGCTGTCTTCACTAGCTACAAAGTTTAGTGCATAGTGGGGGAAGGATGCTAATTGTCTGGCCAGGGGTCTCAGCTATCTGATTGTTTCTGGAAGGCATGGGCTGGTACCACCCACCCACCTCAGTTACATCATTTCCTTTATACCAGGAGTTCTGACATCACATCCCCAAAAGGGCAAAGGACATGCGCCTGTCATAGCAGAAGCAGATACCCTGGAAAGGAACAGAAGCAAGTGAAGAGGTGACTGCTATCTCTGTAGAAAGGAAGTAACTGCAACACAAGGGGCTTTCATTTTTACTTGTTTGCACTGTGGAAAGGAGAGTGTACCCCCCCCATTACCTGGGGTTACTAGAATCCCAGTAAGACCTAGTGGTAGGCAGGGAAGGCAGCTTGTGAAACTCCAGCTAAATGGAATTCACACTGTCTCACTCTGTTCTCAGTTTCAGCTGAGACTGAGAGATAACATCACCATAGAACTTTCGTAGCTGCGTGAGCCACATTGGAATCTGCAGTTGGGAGTTAGGTTAGAATGTTGGGAGTTTTGAACAGTGTGTAAGGGGAGTTGTGTGTGAGCAGTCTTGAAGAGAGGAGCACAGCAGTCTGTGCACAGGCTCTTGGAGCCTAAAACTCTGATATAGAGCTACTTTAAGGGAGAGGTGTGTGTTTCCTCCAAAAGAGGAACACAGTAAGCTGTTCATGAAGTGGTGGAGACCGCTGTTACTGGTATCTGTGCCCCATCCCTCAGGGGATGGGAGGTAAAAGGTTTGCCTGTTATTCCAGGGGCAACCCTTCTGGTTCCGGCTAGGGAAGAAGCTGCCTTATTTTTTCAAGTTGTGCTGCGGCACCAGAAGCTGTCAAGAATCGCCTGTGGGGCACCTGCAACCAAAGGTGAGTCTGCTCTTACATAGAGCCTATGTTTCACCTGAACTGTTGTAAAGTGAAGTTGGACTGTGCTTAATCAGTGGAGGCCTAGAAATAAGCTAAGCCAAGTAAAAGTATGTTCAAGTCCAGCACAAGGGAAAGCCAAGACATGTAGATGAAATGTGCTATGCATTTACCCTTTAATCTACTGCAAGCTTTTCAGAAAGAGATGTTTAATTATGTTGGAGTCTAGTACAAGGGAAAGTCAAGACATGTAGGAAATGTGCTATGCATTTACCCTTTAATCTACATTGCCAAGCTTTTCAGAAAGAGATGTTTAATGTCCAGAGAAATGGACGGTATGAATTATGGAAGCTAGATGTGGAGACCCCCATCATTAGTAACCAGGTTCACCTCTACAGATTTGCTCTGTGGCCTTTTACTTTCCCTCATGCACTGGCCAGTGCTGAGAAAGTACCCAGATGTAGGATTAAAGGAAGTTTCTCTTATGAGTGAAAGGCTCTAAGGTGGTTTAGAAAGCCACGGAAAAATGTCCATGTCAAATGGAAGGTGTTGATGGCGGCAGAGGCGAGCCAGGAAATCCCCAAATAGTGTGCACAAGTCGGACTGTGTACCCAAAGCAGCATGCAAGTCCAGGCTGTGTGCCTGGTGGGTTCAGAGCCTGAGGGCTGAAAAGCTGAGGAAGTGTTCTGATTCTTAATCTGCATTACCAGAAATGTAGCCCCATGGGGGTCCATCTATGCTTTCTTTATTCTGCTTGGATGTGAATAAAGCCAGACTCTAGAATCCCATTCCTGGTATTGGACATTACAGTTATTGCTTCCTGTGTTTGTATTTACTTGGGTGCCCCTGTGCAGAGTAGCCAAACCTATCCTTTGTGCCGAGTAACCTAGTCCTCCCCTAACCCAGTCCCCACCTGGTACTGCTGTCAGCTTCAACAGTATACCACATGTCATTTGCAAAAAGGCAGGGGTTACAAGAGGTAGGAGTCAAAAGGAGGCTGTGCAATAGTTGCATACAGTTTCTTTTTGGGTGTGGACAGGAGGGATAGGAACTTAAAAGGCAGCCAATCTGTCTGAAGTGTATGACAAAG
Source organism: Neoceratodus forsteri (assembly GCA_016271365.2). NCBI lineage: Eukaryota > Metazoa > Chordata > Ceratodontiformes > Ceratodontidae > Neoceratodus > Neoceratodus forsteri. The sequence continues at coordinate 99,365,054 of CM028130.1, forward strand.
GGGGTAAGGGAAACAGAGAAAAGAAGAAGAATGTTTTGCAATGATAGAAGTAGAGAGTGCAGATTTGGGGAAGCATTGGGTATCCTTCATCTGGAAGGGTTGGGGGTCACTGGTGGGCAATGGGAACAATGAGTAGGGTGGTAGACTGCAATAACTGCAGTGTGCCAATCTTTCTAACAATTGCGGGAAGGGTTGGGGGATGTTTAGTGTGCAACCAAATAGAGAAACTTAAAAAGGAGGTTGAGGGTCTGCAGGAGGAGCTAAGACAGGCAAGAGAGACTGGAGGATGCCGGCCTGTCAGCACAGTGGTTGGATTTCTGCTTGCGATGCCGGTGACCTGGGTTCAGAATTTGGACCTGGGTCATTGGAGGGCCAGCCGGGGGGTAGAGGGACGGAGTGTCCCATGGACTGCCCTCCTTCTCTGGGGGGAGGCTGCAGAGAATGTTCGGTAATCGATGGATCCCTGGCTGAGGTTGGGGGTACTGCAGCAACTGGCGTCTGGATGTCCAGGGGGTGGAGCAGATGCAGGATGTCATTGCACATCCCTGCCCCATGAAAAACATCCTCTAGGAGACAAAAATGCTGCAGCCAGCGCCTAGATGATGCCTGCGTCGCCACTCCTAATTAGCTCCCAGGCCGGCTCCCATGACCCAACGTTCACGACACCTAGACTGGTGTCATAGCCCTGCCCTGGGCGGTAAGCCGGGGATAACAGGGGAAGTCACAGCTCATGTAAGAATGGGGGGCAGTGAGGTCCATGACCAGGCCAAAAGAACCGACGCTGGCTTGTGGGAAAAAAGCATACTAAATAAAAGAAGAAAGACAGACTGGAGGAGGTTATAGCTCAACACTGGAGGGAGGGAGGGAAGAGCGGAGATGAAGAGGGAGGGCTATTTGGGCCAATGGGGGGAGAAGAGGGTCAGAAGAAGGGAAGCAGAGAAAGGGTGACCAGGCCAAGAAGAATGGCTTGGGGGAAACCAAGTTAAGGAAAAAAAGACAACAGGAAGGAGGAGAAAGGGACTGGTGAGGGGAGAAGGAGAAGTGGCAACAGTCATGGAGTCAAAAGGAGGAAATGGGCTACTATGAGGAGAGAGGAAGTGGGCATTGGAGAAGGGTCTTCAGAAAATTATTTTGCAGTACTAGAGGGAAAGGAGGAGAAGGGAGGTGATGAAATTGGAGGAGTAACTGATAAAACTCTGGATGAAACTGAAGTGGGGAGAAGTTCTGCTGGGGGAATAACAAAAGGGGCAGAAGGGGGAACTACTGTGCAGGAGGAAGAAGAGGAGCCAGATGCAGGCAGTGGGAAGGAAGGGAAGCAATCAGTTAATAAGAGGGGTGGAATCTTAGTGCTGGGGGACTCCATACTAAGAGGAGTCAGGTGGGGTAGCAAAGGCGAGATGCATAGTCACATTTGGGTGGAGGCCATGCTGGGAATGACAGCAGAAAGAGTTGTACAATCTGTTCTAAAATGTGCTAGTAGGGGTAGGGAAAAGCCTCATTTAATTATACTTTTGGGGACAAACAACCTGGCTGACAGGATAGTAGGAATAGTCCAGAGGCAGTTTGAGGACCTAGGACAATTATGTGAGGGGGCAGGAAGATCAGTAACTTTCCCAGAGATACTTCTAGTGCCCAGGGCAAACACAGCAAGAAAGCTGAGAATAAAGAATGTTAATAAATGGCTAAGAACCTACTATTATGCTAAAGAATATGGGTTGGTTGGGGGTGGGTAGGGACATGGGAAGACAGTAGTCTCTATGCCAGGGATAGACTACACTTGAGCAAGGAGGGAAATAAAGTGTTGAAGCAGAGGATGGAGGAGTACAATGAAGAAGTTGGGAATCTAAACTAGGAGTGGGGGGTGGCAAGTGGGCAAGGGATATGTAGAGACTACAGGTTGGGAAGCCATATGAGCTTACCCCCCATAACAGTGACGAAGGGCAAGTACTATTGGTGATGCCAGTAAAGGAGGGCAGAAAGGAAAGGGGTGGAAGGTGGTCACCCTGAATGCTAGGTGCCTTGGGAAGAAAACTGCAGAGCTACAGGCTCTCAAGGTGGGGGGGAGGTGGACATTGCAGCCGTCACTGAAACATGTGCCACTGAATACAATGACTGGGACCTGTCAATACCAAGGTACAGGATATTTTGTAGAGATAGAGTGATTGGGAAAGGAGGGGGGTGGAACTATATGTAAGGGAAAGACAGAAGTGTATATGGGAGGAAGTGGAGGAGGGTGGCATGAAGTCACTTTGGATGCAAATCCAGGATTCCAATAATAGGACTCTCAGGATGGGAGTGGTGTACAGGCCGCCCACTCAGACAGAAGAGTTAGACAGGGAACTAGTGGGGCAGATCAGGAGGACCTGTGAGAAGGGTAGTGTGTTGATTGTGGGGGACTACTACATGCCAGGAGTGGATTGGAGCACCCCAACAACCAGGAATAGAAGGGAGCAGGTACTGCTGGATGCCTTCCAGAACAGCTTCCTGATGCAAATGGTCAGCAAACCAACCAGGTTACAGAATGCCCTTGACCTCATGTTGGCAAATGTGGAGTCTGTGTGGGAACTTAGGGTGGAAGAATCACTGGTGGGGAGTGACCACCACTCAGTATGGTTCATATTGGATATGGGTAAGGAAGGAGTGGAATCCGGCACAAGAGGCTGGACTTCAGGAGGGCTGACTTCGGGAGGATGGGGGAAATGGTAAAAGGATACCTGGTCAGAATTCAACCTAATATGGCCACTAACCAGAGGTAAGAGCTCATAAAGCTGGGTATAGTGGAGGCAACCAGAACCTGCAGCAAGGCCCAGAGCAAGAAGGCTAGGACAAAGAAACCTAGCTGGGTGAGCAAGGAGGTAATGGAAAAGGTAAGGAGGAAAAGAGTTGCATTTAGGAGGTACAAAAAAACAAGGAGGGGAGTGGACAGGGAGGAGTACTTGAAGGAATCTAAGGAGGTGACAAGGGCAGTAAGGGCAGCCAAGGCATCTATGGAGCTCAGGCTGGTGCAGTGCATTAAGAAGGGAGATAAGGACTTCTTCAGGTACATCAGGGAGAAAAGGAACTATAAGGACCATATAGTAAGGATTAGGAAGGAGGGGGTTGGGTGGAAGCAGGAGGTGATAAGGCAGAAGCTCTAAATTATTACTTCTGCTTGGTATTTACTAAGGGGAAAAGGGGGGTGATACCCAAAGGAGAAGGGAGGGCAGAAACATAGGGAGAGGGGGTGACAGATGAGGAAATCATGGAAGGCAGGGTTCTTGAGGGTTTGAGGGCACTGAGGGTGGACAAGGTGTCAGGCCCAAATGACATCCACCCCAGGGTACTGAAGGAGTTGGCAGAGGTCCTGGTGAGAACTTTGGTAGACTTATTTAATGCCTCACTACACTCAGAGTGAGTGCCTCAGGACTGGAGGATGGCTCATGTGGTGCCCCTCCACAAGAACGGCCTCAAGGATTAACCCGGGGAACTACAGACCAGTGAGCCTTACATCCATCATAGGTAAGCTGATGGAGAGTATCCTGAAGGAGAGGCTGATGGCCCTCCTGGAGGCCAAAGGACTACATGACAGCAGACAGCATGGCTTCATAAGTGGCAGATTCTGTTAAACTAACCTGGTGGACTTTTATGACTGGGTAACTAGACAACTGGATGGGGGCCATGCAGTGGATGTCCTGTACCTGGACTTCAGTAAGGCATTTGCCTCAGTTTCACATGGAATGCTGGGAAGTAAATTAGAAAGCACAGGAGTGGGTGCAAAGCTAGTGGGATGGGTAGTGAACTGGCTTCAGGGAAGACAACAGATGGTGATGGTGGGTGGGAGTTCTCATCCCCAAGGGTAGTGATGAGCGGTGTTCTGCGGAGCTTGGTGCTGGGACCAGTGTTGTTTGGAATATTCATTGCAGACATATCACTGGGCATAAAGCGCAAGATCAGTCTGTTTGCTGATGACACCAAGATGAGAGCAGTGGTGGATGACATATGGGAGATGGCAAGAGTTGCAGGATGATCTGGCAAACTGGAAAACTGATTGGACACCTGGCGACTGGAGTTCAATGGCAAAAAGAGTAAGGTGCTGTATTTTGGGGTGAAAAAAACAGGGAGGAGTTACTAGCTGGGGTGAGTGCAGCTAGTGGAAACAGAGGAAGAGAAGGATCTGGGGGTGCTCATTACGGGGTTAATGGACAATTCGGCACAATGTAGGAAGGCAACTGCAAAGGCCAACAAAATGCTGGGTTGCATTGCAATGAGTATATCCTCAAGGGGGGAGGTGATTCTGCCACTGTATAGATTATTAGTTCCATGTGTGCAGTATTGGTGCCTGTATCTGAAGAGGGACATTAAGTTTCTGGACGGGATGCAGCTCAGTGTGACAAAGATGATCAAGGGGCTGGGGGACTTACCGTACTAGAGGAGGCTGAAAGGAGTTGAACATGTACACTCTGGAGGAGAGGTGAGACAGGGGGGATATGATTGAAATCTTCAAGTACATGAAAGGAATAAACAAAACAGGTATGGAGGTGGTGTTCAAGGTAAAGGAGATGAGGGACACCTAGGGCCATGATAAGAGACTGGAGGGAGGAAGGTTCAGGAGGGAGATGAGGAGACACTTTTTTATGGAGAGGGTTGTAGCTGAGTGGAATGTGTTACTGGTAGAAGTGGTGTCCAGTAGAACAGTGGAATGCTTCAAAGTGGCTGGGACAGGGCAAGGGGAGGGTCAAGGGAGGAAAGGGTGGGAGGAAGGGCCGCTGCAGAATAAGCGGTGCTAGCTGCACATTTGAGCAGACTTGATAGACCACTAGGCCTTCATCTGCTGGCAAATTTCATATGTTCATAACCCAGAGGAGAAGAAGGAACAGAGGAAACTGACACAATGGGCAGTCACTGCCATGTAAGCAGTAGTCTGACCACTGGTTCACATGTCAGTGGTGATGTGAATGGTTGCAACAGATGATGCTTTCAGGGTATGTGACACAATACTGTAGACACTCTGATACAAATCAACCATTGTGGAAAAGAAGGTATTGCCGTGTGTTTGATACCTTGGCACTGCAACTTGCATTAATGACAGAAATCCTGCATTGCTCAAAAAGAAGAATAGCAGCAAGTTAGTGCCAGCATTTTCACAACTGCTCGTTAACTTTTTTACCTCTCATCTGTTGGCTTTACTTTGTGGTCTATTTCCAGGAACTGGACCAGTGAGAGGTGAGTGCTTTTTTCCCCTGGAAGTGACAGTTGGTTCCTATTTTTGCCACCTCTGGTGGAATTGACTGGGGATCTGTGGTCCCTCAAATTTGAGGGAGCCAATGGGCTAAAGTATTGATGAATGGAAGGTGCTGGAGTTGTGCATTGGCTACCACTTGGAAGACTTGTTGCTTCTTCTTCTTCCTCTCTACCTGGTCTCCACATGTTCTACTACTCCTAGCCATTATCGTTGTTGTCATTATCAGCTTCACTGCCTGGTGAAGCTACTGCTGATGTTATATGTTGGTATGCCTTCTCATACTGAGATCTGTGGGGCTTCAGCAAATGCCTTTTCATGATAGACATTGCCAGCCTTGTTCCCTCCTTACCCAACTCAGCCTGTCTTCACATAAAAGACACAATTAATGTGTCCATGTTTCTTTGTCCACTCAAAAGAAATCCCACATCACACTGATGTCACCGGTTTGGTCTTTCCTCCAGGCACTCTCAGCTGTTGCCTAATGGGAGGGGTACCGTTGGCTGCTCTCACTTCATCACCCTTCTCCTCTTCCTCCACCAGTTCTTCAGGTTTAGGGAATGGTTCTTCTTCTTCTACCATGTGTCCTGGGCCACCTGTTTTGCCTGTGTCTTTTTAATTTACGGTCATTTCAGATGTGTGTTGTGTTTCCCCTTGTTTTGAGACTTTTTTCTGTTTGTTTTACAAACCTTTTGGGTCTTTTTTGATCTCTTATGTGTTTCTGCCCAAGTTAAACTCCTTCCTTTTCCACCTCCTACTCACCAGAACTGCTGCTGCTATCACATTTTATGGGCATATAATCAAAATCTGTATATCTGACCCCAAGCTCCACCAAATCACTTTGCTCCGCTTCCCCTGCATGTGTCACCTCTTGATACACTCCTTTCTTGTTTCTTTTTCCTACAATGACTGCTTGTGTTGCAACACTTGCAGTTGCACTGTGAATGGCTCCTACAATGTGTGATACTTCATGGTCTGTTTGACCACTACTGTCATCTTCCATTATACTTGTAGTTCCCACTGAGGCGAAGGGTCTATGACCAAGCCCACTCTGCTTTGTTTTCTTAGACATCACTGGATGATCACATGCTACCATCTCCTTGGCCTCTCTGTCCTTTGCCTCTCTGTTTCTCAATTTCTTAATGATTGCTACAGGACTCAACCACTTGGGTGATGAATGATGAAGAGAAAGACTTTTTTAGTTAAATTGTTTTGATTTTTTTATTGTATTTTTTATTTTTAGTTTATCTTCGGGATGCCACAAAGACTACCGGAGGTCAGGCACCGATTCTCTACCAGCTGACACATGCTTGCTGCCCACTGCCCAGATCACACACACTGCAACAGCACAGCTCAGGACCACCCACACATAGGCAGCTTCAGGACACAGGAGGAGGAGAAGGAAGAGAAAAGAACTTCAGCAGATTGAGGGAATGGTGAGATTCTGCTTTATTTTATGTATTTTTTTTGAGATACCACCAAGGTGTCAAATACCAGGGACTGGGCAATGACACACTGCCAGCTAGCACATGCTTACTGCATTCTGCCCAGATCACACTGCAACAGCACAGCTCAGGATCACACGCACACACACACACACGCACACTGCTTCAAGACTGAGGAGGAAGCAACTGTGGCCAAAACAAGAGCTTTTCTTTTAAATTCCTATGGGATGTCACCTAAGTATCACCTACCAGATCCATGCACTGGCACACTACCAGCTGGCGTACTTTGCTGCACTGCTCACTGCCATATCACACTACAAAAGACTGCTTCAAGACTCACGAGAAGAAAGGAGTAACTGCTGCAAAAAAGTCTACAACTGGGGTAAATGCAAAAAGTCCAAAACTGCCACAAAAATAAACGTGAATTTGTGAACGTGGATGAAGAATTATTTAAAGGTTTTTATGAGATACCGCCCCAAAGTGCCAACCACCAGTGACCAGGCACAATCCTTCTGTTTGCTGGCATACACTTATTTCTCAGTAAAAAGTAATAAATAAATGTAACCCCCCAAAAAAAAAAATCACATTTCAGGCTTCTGCGAAGGAATTAAGTCAAAATATTTTTGCATTTGTAATGCCCTGCTAAAATGCTAGTTCTGCCATTAAAATAATTTGTGCTGCACTGCTAGAATTAGGCAACAAGTGGGCTCTGTCAGACTGCCATCTCATGTCCAAATTTCCCACTGCCTAGCCCCAAACCTACTCCTCCTCCTTCTCCAGCGTCCTGTCTTTCCCCTGGTCTGCCTCTCAGGCAAGCCCCTGGTTCAAGAGGTCTGCTGCAGCACTGTTGTCAGCCTGCCTTTTTGTTATTTTTGCTGTTGTTGTTCTTTTTCCTCCTAAATATACCCCATTCAGCTGTACTGTGGTTGCAGGATTAGTGTAGGTCTAACGTTTGATGATTTTCTTTGCTTTGAAGAATTTAATAGCTAATCCAATGAGAAGTGAATCACATACCTTTACTCTACCTAAGAGCCCAAGGATGAGTGTGTGAATGTGCTCTCAGGCTTGCTTATGAGATTAGACCTGAGTTTAGTTCGGAAAACGAGGCTGCCAGTTACACTGTGACCTAGTTAACTGTTTCAGATGTGAACTGTTATTTGTTCAGCTGGTTTCTAAGTTCCATGCCATTTGGCCCAGGGTGAAACAGTTGAACCAAAAGTTCACCTATTTCCTCTAAAAGTTTGCCACAGTCTAAAAGAATGCAACACCTAAAGTTCGAGATGTTCAATTCTTTTATAGAACTGAATTTTCAGCTGCAAAAGTATATAGGTCAGAATTGTCACTGCTACCATGACCAGCTTGAAAACAGAAACAATATATATCTCATTTACGGAAATAACTTGCAAAATGAAATAAGGAGCAGAAAAAGAGAGAGAGAGAGAGAGAGAAAGTGAGAGGGAGCTCAAAAAAGTGAGGGAGGGGTAGATAAAGACAGATGGAGAGGGTTGTTTGTGAAAAAGAAATAAGTAGGAAGTGAGAGATGATACAGTTGATCTCTTGGCTGTAAATCCTTTGGCTCTTTTTTTAACACTGCGTTTAAAGCAACAATTTAAAATACTAGTCATTTATTTTTCTTATAGCATCTTTCTATAACCCAAAGTGCATTACAATAAAATAACAGTGCAGCAAACACATAATAAAAACAAGCATTTGTCAATGCCGAATGTTGATTGAGTTGGTCCATTGAGCTCGCTCACTGCCCCTCTGTCACTCACTCATTCTGTTTCTCCCGGTGCTGCAGGTAGCTGTTTTGTACTGGGCTCCTGCCTGTGTTGGCACCCTTTTCTGTCCACAAAGAAATCCACAGTTGTCCCGACAGAGCTCTGTTGAGGTGGCTCACTCACTACCCCTCTCTCATTAGCTCATTCCATTTCTGCTGGCGCTTCAGGCTGACCTTTTGTATTGTGCTCCTGCCTGCATTGCCGCCTTCTTCTGCAAACAAAGAAATCTGCAGCAGTCACGATAGAGCGCCGTTGAGGTCTCTCACTCCCCCTGTCTCACTCGCTTATTCGGTTTCTCCTGGCGCTGCAGGCTGGCCTTTTGTACTCGGTTCCTGCCTGCATTGCTGCCTTTTTCTGCCCACAAAGAAATCCGCAGCAGTCATGATAGAGCTCCGTTGAGCTCGCTCACTCCCCCTCTATCACTTGCGCATTCTGTTTCTCCCTCTGCTGCAGACTGCCCTTTTGAACTGGGCCCCTGGGTGCATTGCTGCCTTTTTCTGCCCATAAAGATATCTGCAGCAGTCCCAACACTGCTCTGGCAAGCTCGCTCACTCCCCCTCTCTCACCTGCTCATTCTGTTTCTGCCGGCGCTGCTGGCTGGCCTTTTGTACTGGGCTGCTGCCTGTGTTACCGCCTTTTTCTGCCCACAAAGAAATCTGCAGCACTCATGATAGAGCCCCGTTGAGGTCGCTCAATCCCCCGTCTCACTCACTGATTCTATTTCTCCTGGCACTGCAGGTTGCCCATTTATACTGGGCTCCTGCCTCTGTTGGCGCCTTTTTCTGCCCACAAAGAAATCTGCAGCAGTCCGGACAGAGCTCCGTTGAGCTTGCTCACTCACCCTCTCTCACTCGCTCTTTCCATTTCAGACAGCACTGCAATCAGCCCTTTTGTACTGGGCTCCTGCCTGCGTTGCCACCTTCTTCTGCTCACAAAGAAATATGCAGCAGTCACGGCAGAGCTCTGTTGAACTCGCTTACTCCCCCTTCTCATTCGCTTATTCTGTTTCTCCTGCTGCTGCAGGCTGCCCTTTTGTACTGGGTCCCTGCGTTCATTGCTGCCTTTATTTGCCCACAAAGAAATCTGCAGCAGTCCCAACAGAGCTCTGTTGAGCTCACTCACTTCCCCTCCCTCACTTGCTCATTCCGTGTCTCCCGCTGCTGCAGCCTGTCCATTTGTACTGGGCTTCTGCCTGCATTGGTGGCTTTTTCTGCCCACAAAGAAATCTGCAGCAGTCTCAACACAGGTCCATTGAGCCTTCTCACTCCCCCCCTCTCTTACTCGCTCATTCTGTTTCTGCCGGCGCTGTAGGCTGGCTTTTTGTAATGGGTTCCTGCCTGAGTTGCCACCTTCTGCCCACAAAGAAATCCGCAGCTGTCCCAACAGAGCTCCGTTGGGGTCTCTCACTCCCCCTGTCTCACTCGCTGATTCTGTTTCTCCTGGTGCTGCAGGCTGGCCTTTTGTTCTGGGTTCATGCCTGCATTGCCACCTTTTTCTGCCCACAAAGAAATCTGCAGCAGTCATGATAGAGCTCCGTTGAGCTCACTTACTCCCCCTCTCTCACTCGCTCGCTCGCTGTGTTTCTCCTGCAGCTGCAGGCTGCCCTTTTGTACTGGGCTCCTGACTGCATTGCCACCTTTTTCTGCCCACACAGAAATCTGCAGCTGTCCCAACAGAGCTCCGTTGAGGTCTCTCACTCCCCCTGTCTCACTCGATCATTCTGTTTTTCCTGGCACTGCAGGCTGCCCTTTTGTACTGGGCTCCTGCCTCTGTTGGCACTTTTTTCTGCCCACAAAGAAATCTGCAGCAGTCTCAACAGAGCTCCGTTGAGCTCACTCACTCACCCTCTCTCACTAGCTCATTCCATTTCTGCTGGCGCTGCAGGCTGACCTTTTGTATTGCGCTCCTGCCTGCATTGCCGCCTTCTTTTGCGAACAAAGAAATCTGCAGCAGTCACGATAAAGCTCCATTGAGCTTGCTCACTCCCCCTCTCTCACTTGCTTCTTCCATTTCTGCTGGTGCTTCAGGCTGGCCTTTTGTACTGGGCTCCTGCCTGCGTTGTCGCCTTTTTCTGCCCACAAAGAAATCTGCAGCAGTCTCAACAGAGCTCTGTTGAGCTCGCTCACTCCCCCTCTTTCACTAGCTCATTCCATTTCTGCTGGCGCTGCAGGCTGACCTTTTGTATTGTGCTCCTGCCTGCATTGCCGCCTTCTTTTGCGAACAAAGAAATCTGCAGCAGTCACGATAAAGCTCCACTGAGCTTGCTCACTCCCCCTCTCTCACTTGCTTCTTCCGTTTCTGCTGGCGCTTCAGGCTGGCCTTTTGTACTGGGCTCCTGCCTGCATTGCCGCCTTTTTCTGCCCACAAAGATATCTGCAGCAGTCTTAACAGAGCTCTGTTGAGCTCACTTACTCCCCCTCTCTCACTTGCTTGTTCCACTTCTGCTGGCGCTTCAGGCTGGCCTTTTGTACTGGGCTCCTGCCTGCATTGCCGCCTTTTTCTGCCCACAAAGAAATCTGCAGCAGTCACAATAGAGCTCCCTTGAGCTCGCACACTCCCCCTCTCTCATTCACTCATTCTGTTTCTCCCATTGCTGCAAGCTTCCGTTTTGTACTGGGCCGCTGCATTCATTGCTGCCTTTTTTACCCACAAAGAAGTCTGCAGCAGTGTCAAAAAAGCTCCGTTGAGCTCACTCACTCCCCCACTCGCTTGCTTATTCTGTGTCTCCCGCTGCTAAAGACTGCCCTTTTGTACTGGGCTCCTGCCAGCATTGGCAGTTTTTTCTGCCCACAAAGAAATCCGCAGCAGTTCTGATACAGCTCCGTTGAGCATGCTCACTCCCCCTCTCTCACTCGCACATTCCGTTTCTGCCATGCTGCCATTTTGTACTGGTCTCCTGCCTCTGTTGGCATCTTTTTCTGGCCACAAAGAAATCCGCAGCAGTCCCAAAAGAGCTCAGCTGAGCTCACTCACTCTGCCTCACTCACTCACTCACTCACTCACTCGTTCTGTGTTTCCTGCTGCTGAAGACTGCCCTTTTGTACTGGGTTTCTGCCTGCTTTGGCAGCTTTTTCTGTCCACAAAGAAATTGACAGCAGTCCCGACACAGCTCCGTTGAGCTCGCACAATCCCCCTCTTTCACTCACTTGTTCGGTTTCTGACAGCGCTACAGTCTGGTCTTTTGTACTGGCTCCTGCCTGCATGGCCACCTTTTCTGCCAACAAAGAAATCCAGAGCAGTCATGATAGAGCTCCATTGAGGTCGCTCACTCCTCCTGTCTCACTCACTGATTCTGTTTCTCCTGGCACTGCAGGCTGCCCTTTTGTACAGGGCTCCTGCCTCTTTTGGCACCTTTTTTCTGGCCACAAAGAAATCTGCAGCAGTCCCATCAGAGCTCCGCTGAGCTAGCTCACTCCCCCTCTCTCACTCGCTGGTTCCATTTCTGCTGCTGCTCCAAGCTGCCCTTTTGCACTGGGTTCCTGCCTGCATTGCCGCCTTTCTATGCTCACAAAGAAATCTGCAACAGTCATGACAGAGCTCTGTTGAGCTCGCTCACTCCCCCATCTCACTCACAGAAACATAGAAACATAGACTTTGATGGCAGATAAGGACCACTTGGCCCACCCAGTCTGCCCATTTCCCTACCTATTGGATAAGCTGCAGATTCCACTTAACCAACAGCCTACTTCCTGCAACCCCCCACTATAATTGCCTTATGTCTTTACCTTTACTATATACTTTACCTGCCAGCTTAGCTAGTCTATTACAAGCCATTAGTCTAGCCTCTCAGTGTTACTTAGTGCTGGACAAACTGTATTGTGTATAGTAGCCGATGTTTGACTGCTTGACCTAGCTACTGAGCAAGACTGCTGCAGTTTTCCATTTCTGCCCTACTGACGAACTCTGCCCCTTCCCCACACTGGTCACTCTGCCAGTTATTAATTTCTCTGCCCCACTTGTAATGCTGTCTCTCTAAACACCTTACTTTCTTCTCTGCCTTACCTACAAACCCTTTCCTTACACCCCCCTGCTGGTGCTGCTGTCCTCCTCAGACATCCTGGTGTCAAAGCACAGATGACCCCCCCCCCATTAACTCCTCTTCTAGCTCCAAATAATTGCCCTGCATTTACCACCTCTTTACCTCATGCTTTGTCTTTCCCCATTGCCTGCCCCCCACTGAGCTTGCTATTGTACTCTAGCTGTATTTAATCCTCTGTGTTTCCCTCCTTGTTCCACAGATAGCCCATCTGTGGGCTTCCCAAGCTGCTCCTGTGGCCTTGGCTCTCTCGAGTAGTCCACAGCTAACAGACCACCCGACTGACCCCGGACAGATTCAGGTACACACCGGACCTCCGAAACTCGTGGTTTTGAATGCCACTGTTTTGACTGGATGCCCAGTGGAGGAACCAGGCACTGACTGGCAGCTGTACTCCTTGGCTGATTTTCCAGCGCCTGGTGCTTCCTGGTCTCAGGAAATCTCTTTCTGTGCTTGTTCTGGACTAGATTTTCACCCATCCCCCCTCCCCTCCCTCCTCCACAGTATTAAATGAGACCCCTCCACCCTTCCTCAGCCTAGCAGCAGATTGGTCACTCCACTGCTGCACATTTTCATGCTATTGGCCTCCCTGTCTTCAATACCTGACTTGACCCACTTTCTTACTGCCCCTTTTTAAAGCAGTCCCACCCACAGGATCCCACATTTCCTCTCAACCTTTTCTCCAGCCACTCCATCTAACTCCTTTCAATTACTGCTCTACCTGCCCTATTGTTAGGGACCTCACCCTAATTCGACTATATACCCTTTCAACTATGAACCAGCTTGCAGTTAAGCAGGCCAGCAACACCAAACAAACTACCTTGGGGTGCAACCACCTACTACTACTCGTCACTACCTCTTCTCGCATTGCTGGTACCATACACATCCTTTTGTTCTGCAAATTTTGGACTCCCCGCTGTTCTGTCTAACCCTTTATGTGAATCCACTTTATTAACCCTCACTCTCCTTCTCTCCCTCAGCTGAGAAACTGTTGCCCAGGCTCCCAGCTCTAAGCATGAGATTCCCGGCTGCAGTGAGTCGGCGCCCCTCAGCGATGCTCGGGACACGCACACACGGACCCAAGGCTCACAAGGTCGGCAACTGCCGCAGAACTTTTTTCGACCGCCCTTCCCCACCTCCGCTGATTATTAAATACAGTAGCTCCTGCCAAAATATTAGTCCCGTCCCTGGCGCAGTGCCCCACCAATAGAGACTTAGCTCGTGATCCCCCTCTTCTGTATCCAGCCTACGGGATCCAACTCTCAGGGCCTCGCCTTACTAAAATGCATAGGCTCTCCTTGGCTGTGCCTTCACCACTAAATATCTTTAATGCTATCAAATTTGGGTCGACCTGGATCAGAAAGCTACTGATAAGTTGCATTAATCCAGCAACCCCACTGGCCCCTGGGCTAATTGAGTGGCTCCTTTTTGAGGTACCATCATGTCGGCCCTATATGGCTCCTTTACTGCCCTTCTTCTGCTGATACCAGCTGCCCAGCATTGGACACCTGAACTACCATCATGTTTGGTCTACAGACGGCACCTTGTGCTGTATACCACATAGCAACTTATCCTTTAATTGCCTCCATGATTCCAAATACCAATACCTCGAACCCTGCTCTTGGACCACACATACCAGTAGTACTTATAACACTCCCCCACAAGGTCCACCTCCCACCACGAGACTTCTATCTCCTCCCGCCTATTGTGGTGGGGTACTAGCTCTTGCTACAACAGATCAGCTCTTCTATGGTGGCTACTTTCCAGTCCCTAAAAACATCAGATCTACTAGGCGGGAGAAAGGCAGGAATTACAAGCTTATAATTAGCGCTCTAGAAAAATCCTACTTATCCTCCTGCTTTGTTCAGGCAACGTGAGAACTCAACCCTGGCCCACCAGAAGCTATTGCTTTGCCAGCAGAACTAGCAAATTTAAAAGGAATAAGCTTCTTGCATATTACACGTATGTAGCCTCCTTAAAAGATAACCTTAATACAAACCTGGGTAAATCATACCTCTCCTGACATACTTGTGATTTCGCAAACTTGGCTTAGACCCAGCACCACTGATAGAAGTAAACATACCCAACTATGCCTTGTTCAGAGCTGATAGGCATGCCAGAGGGGAGGGTAGCTATCTATGTTAAGACAAATTTCTGCCTCCTGCTTATCCTCGGCATCTGTGCCAGCAAATTCGAATGCCTAATTCTCAAAGTGGAAATTACACAGACTACTGCACTCTACGTAATAGGATGCTACAGACCACCATCTGCTGGCCTACAACTTGTGTCATATCTAAGTGACAAGTTGGGACAGGGCTGCCAGAAACTATTATTTTAGGAGACCTCAACTTTGACTGGCTCTCTAACACAGCTGCTCCCTGCATCCTTCTGTGATGAACATGGGCTGATGCAACTTATTACTGAACCAACACGCCCAAGCGTGAAAACCCCATTAAAGTACACTTTGGATGTGCTAATGGTGAGCAAACCTCATCTCTTCTCCCACGCTGATGTCTTCTTCTCAGGCGCTTGCGACCATTGTTTTAATGCGGGAGTAAGATCCACAACAACCCAGCACCCATCAGCAAGTTCTCTATAGAGAGATCCAGCGCAACTTCAATGAACATGCCTACCTAAAGCGAGCTTAAGTACTCCCCTGAGTGGTAAGATTTCTACCTGGCCACAAGCGATTACGTCAGCTTACAATATCTTCCACAACATTCTATCAAGGGCCCTTAATAAGTATGCTCCCCTTATTAAAGTTGAACTAGGACCAAAACCTGTAAATGGTTCACCCTCAGATCAAGTCCTGCTTCTAGAAAGAGATAAGCTCTGGAAAAACACGCAGACTGAACACTGCAGAGGACTGGAACCAGTTCAGGAGACTACGAAATTTATGTACCAAAACAATTAGAGAATGAAGACCACCTTCTTCAAATCCGAACTCGACTCTGCCACAAAGAGCCCAATCAAGCTCTGGAACACAATCAGTGATCTGCTAAGCCCTCCCCAGAAATTCACTCCCGACCAAGATTACCTCTGGCAACTTGACTATAACCGAAAAGATGGATATACTTGACACATTCAATAACCACTTTGCTACTGCAGACATGGCATTTGATAACTCCTGCAAACATACTTACGCTCCCAGACTGCCAGCCAACTGCCTGAAACTCTGATAGCTTACGCCCTTTCTCACTTCAACCTGCCACACTGAAAGGGTAGAGGATCTCTTGCTTCAGTTGGATACTAGAAAAGTGCTGGGGCTGACTCCTTGACCCTTACTTCCTAAAAATTGCCTACCACGTACTAGCGATACCGTCACCCACCTTTTAACTTATCCCTGTCTCAGGGCACACCACCTATAGAAGACAGCACATGTCATACCACTGTTCAAATCAGGTGACCGTGGCGATCTCAATAACTACAGGCCAATTTCCCTCCTTCCGGTCCTGTCAAGCTCCTATAGAAAATTGTAAATGCACAGCTGAGGACTCACCTTGAGTCTAGGAACTGCTAAATCGTATGCAGTCCGGTTCAGAGCTAAACATAGCACTATCTCAGCCCTACGCCAAGAGACTAACTGACAAGCGTAATCTTGAGAGCAAAAACTTTATTTGTGCTGTTTTCCTTGATCTAAGCAAGGCTTTCGACACCGTCGACCATAGTCTGCTCCTCTCCGCCCTTCAAACCATAGGTGTGGACCCCTCCTCTCTGCGTTGGTTCACTGACTATCTTACAGGGTGCCTTCAACAAGTTAAAGCCGAAGGAGGCCTGTCCCCCTTAAAAACTCTGCAAAGAGGGGTACCTCAAGGTTCTATATTAGGGCCCTTACTTTTTGCAATCTACATTAATAACATCGACTACTGTATAAAAGAAGCCAACATCCATCTGTTTGCAGATGATACAGTTCTCGTGAGTCGCCCAACACCTGAAGCTGCCTGCAATGACCTACAGTCAGAATTCAACCTTTGCAAAGCCAACTCCTCCAAAAAAGCTACTCCTTAATGCCCAAAAACTAAGCGATGGTCCTCTCCTTTTATCCAGTAAGCTAACCCTGTGTCCAGTGGGACAGTTCCCCAAATTACCACAGTTCTAGGTGAAAAACTAGAATTTGTTACAAAATTCAAGTATCTGGGAGTTTGGATAGACCAAAGACTCTCCTTCATTGAACTATCGAGGACTTACTAAAAGCGACTTGACAAGGCTTGGACTGTTGTTTAGAATCAGCCAATTTCTCACCAGAGATGCCAAGAAACAACTGGTCCAATCCATTTCTCTATCATTGGTTGATTCGCTGACTTCCTCTACAGCCAATGCCCCAACTCTTACATGGCTAAACTGGACACACTCTACCATCGAGCACTGAGGTTTATCATGGACTCCCCTTGACACACATCACTGCACCCTATATGCAGCAGTGGGATGGACATCACTAAAGTTCAGGCGCCACAGAGCGCAGCTCTCTGGACCTATAGAGCCATCTCTAATAAGCTGCCTTACTATATCTCCTGCTGTCTTCCCCTGAGTATAATTGGGAAATACCGTTAAGAGTTACTCAGCTATTACACTTAAAGTACCCAAAGCAAAAATCCGCTTCGGCAGGGGCAGCCATAAGCCGTGCTACCTACCTTATGGAGCCGATCTACAAAAACCCTCAAATTAAGCACTCTAATCGGTATAAATGCTTTCCAAGATGCTTTATTTCGTACGATCAGAAGTATGTAACTGCTTCACCCCTCAGACCCAGTACTGGTATATAGACGCCTAGACCCAATTTTAAGTACAGCCCCCAGCTTGCTCCTCACCAGCCTAATTTTCTCTCTCTTATCCCCTGTCTTATCAACACTAGGCCCATCCATCCCCTTATTCTTCCTTTCCCAACCTCGGATAGGAGCTCACTACCCTGGGTTGTGACATCCTACCATGCCCGTACTTTATAGCATTCAATCCCGGGCTCACACATACTCCTTTTCTCCATCCCTTCTCTACATCCAGTTTATCCAACTCCTTTCTGTGCACCGTGCCTCCTAACCTTTCTCCCCTACTTCCCTCCTCTTCCCCTACCTTCACCTCTACCTGGTGTATATTTTATTTTTATTTTTTTCTTCCGTTACTTCCTCCTGCAACCTTAGATAACCTGCTTTATCTTCCTATAGACACTTCTATGTATGTAAATACCGTGTAATCTGTATAATATCTGTATAATTCTATGTACATATGATCTTCTTTTTCTTCCTTTCTGTAAAGAGTATTATCTGTATTGCCTTGTAAATACCTGTGTTGACCTGTATATACAATTGTTCATGCTCCACCCAGGTCCATCTTGCAAATGAGCTTCTGCTCAACGATGAACGCCTGGTTAAATAAAGACTTGATTGATTGATTGATTGATTGATGTCTGTCCCATGCGTGATTGAATTCCCCCACTGTTTTAGACCCCACAACCTCTCCAGAAAGGTGGTTCCATGCATCCACCACTCCCTCTGTGAAAAAGAATTTCCTCACATTACCCCTGAGCTACCCCCCCAACTTTTAATTGTGACCCTTTGTTCTTACACATCTCTTTTTCTGAAATATGCTACCCTCCTGGACTTTGTTGATTCCCTTGAGGTACTTAAAAGTTTCTATCATGTCCCCCTGTCCCACCTTTCATCAAGGGTATACATATTAAGCTCTCTCAGTCTCTCTTCATATGGTTTCTGATGTAGACCCTACACCATTTTAGTTGTCCTCCTCTGGACTGCTTCCATCCTGTCTATGTCCATGCGTAGATGAGGTCTCCAAAACTGCATGCTGTACTCCAGATGGGGTCTCACCAACTGTCTGTACAGAGGGATAACCATTTCCTTTTTATGTTGCTTGCACGCATGTGCAAGAAACATAGTGCCATCATCCGAGTTTTCGGAGGTGTGGCACCCATCTTCCAATTCAGTCCGTGTGTTTGCAGGCATGGCCCCAGTTCCCCAATCACTGCTGCAGCTGTCTGTGACAGCAGTTAAAGATGCAGTGGCATACAGTTGAAAGGGAGAGCTCCACTTCAATGAGCAGAGCTCTTCCCCCACACACACACATGCAAGCATGCATGTGCGTGCTGATGTGCTCCCCGCACGACACTGTGCGGCTGACGGGGTGCCTAACTTCCGCCGGCTCCACGCTTCCCCCAAAAGGTCCAGATGCCACACTGGGAGCCCACCCAGCTGGCAAACACTGTCATAGCTGATAGGGGTGCCCAATCCCCATCGGCTCGATGGTTGCACGCCCCTAAAAAGCTTTCAGGTGCCGCTGGGAGCCACCCCAGCGTGGCAAAGCTTGTTATAGCCAATGGGTGCCCAATCCCCGTGGCTCCAGCCCTCCCAAAAGCCTTTCCAGCTGCCATGCGGGAAATACCCCAAGCGTGCCAAAAGTACCACATCGTCTTAATAAAAAAAAAAAAAACCTGTAAAGAAAGCGTTCCTACTGTCTCCCGCCCCCCAGCCGCACCACCCATACCTCCGACTTGAGTGCGGCGATCTTGGTGGACTGGGAACACGTCTGCACTCTTCAAAGCCAACTGTGAACTGGGAAAATGCCGGTAAGCTGTTTATTGGAATAAATAGGGTTTTTTCAACTTTGTTGCATATCTCAGGCATTTTTGGAAATTTTGGGCCCAAATTTTCAACATGGGGTTTTTGGGACCCCTCCTCATGAATTCTTGCACTGTCATGGCGTTAGTCTGGCCCGAAGGGTGATTTCACGGTCACTGTGCAAAATCATCTTTCGGGACCCATTAAGGAAACAATACTGCCAGTGTTCATAAGGTGGGCTCTCAAAAAGCCTACGTTGAAAATTTGGCGAAAAAATTCCTAAAAATGACTGTTTTATGAGTGTGCGTTGCGCAGTTCCTACGCACGCTAGTAAGTTCATGAGTTTTCCATATTTTCACTCTAGATTTTCAACATTGCCATTTTACCACACCTCCATATGAGTAGTACAGCTGTCATTTTTCACATCCTGCCCAAAACGTGTTTCCGCCCATGTAGCGCACAATGGTGCAGTTGGTGTGCGAAATCAATGTATGGGACACATTAATAAAATCACAGTGACACCGTTCATGAGCGGAGGTCTTAAAATGGCTATATTGAAAATTTGGTGAAAAAATTCCTAAAAATGACTGTTTTACGAGTGTGTGTTGCGCAGTTCCTACGCACGCTCGTAAGTTCGTGAAGTTTCAATATTTGCACTCCAATGACTTCCAAATACCTAAACAGCACATACAAGCAAGCAACATTCGGCACTGACAAATGCTTGTTTCTACTTGTGGTGCCCCTCCCTATGCATCCCAGTTTCCCCCTGGCTCTCCTTACTGACTCTCACATTGCTTACCCACCTTTAGGTCATCTGATATGACTACACCCAGATCCCTTTCCATTATTATTGTTGTTAGTACCTCCCCTGCTATTGTGTACTATTCTCCTGGGTTTTTGTTTCCCAGGTGCATTACTTTGCACTTCTTTGCATTGAATCTAAGTTGCCATATGTCTGACCATTCCTCCAACCTTGCTAAGTCCCTTCTCATCCTTTCTACCCCCCCTTGTGTATCAACTCTGTTACAGATCTTTGTGTCATCTGTGAAGAGGCATACCTTTCCTTCCAGACCCTCTGTAATGTCACCTATAAAGACGTTAAAGAGGACTGGACCCAGTACTGAGCCCTGAGGTACTCCACTAGTATTCCCCCCGTTCTTCAGAATGTGCTCCATTCACTATTACCTTCTGTGTCCTGTTATGCAGCCAGTTTGCTACCCAGGCTACCACCCTGGGATCCACTCCCAGGCTGGCTAACTTGATTATTAATCTTTTGTGCGGAACTGTGTCAAATGCCTTGCTAAAGACCATTGTAATAAAGTAGCTAATATTGCAAATTCTTTACTTAGATGAACAAATCACACCTCTATTTCTAAAACCGAGCAGTGTATAATCACTTTGTATAGATCCCATGTTCGGCCATGTATGGATTATGGGTCTCCATTTTGGAGCCCTTATTTAACTACTGACATCAAAAGGATCAAACAAATACAACACAGAGCAGCAAAAATTATTCCTTATCTATCTCACTTAAATTACGAAATAAGATTAGAAAAAAGCAGGCCTATACTCACTTGAACAAAGAAGGGAAAGAGGTGATCTTCTTCAATTATTTAGGATTAAGCAGTCCCCAGTCTTAATGGACTCATGTAGTATCTCTTATGCAATAAGGAAGATAGTACCAAGACTACACAATAAACAGTTAAATATTGGAAAGGCAAGAACAAATAAGAGACAACATTTTTTTTCTATTAGGGCGTCTAAATTGTAGAATAAACTACCACAACATTTAATGGACTGTTAGAATATATCTATCTTTAAACATCAACTGGATAACTGGTTCTTTGATTAAAATTATCTTGAGAAACAATATCCCACTATGTGGGGGACAATCTCGATGGGAGTAGGCCTTCTTTTGTCTCTAATACCAAGTAACCAAGTAACGTCTAGGTAGGCCATATCCACAGCCCCTCCCTGGTCAATTACTTTGGTCACCCAGTCAATGAAATCAATTTGATTTGTCTGACATGACCTTCCTGCTGTGAATCCATGCTGCTTTGGGTCCTGTGCCCCGCTGGCCTCTAAGTACTGAACAATTCTTTCTTTCAGAAATGATTCCATAATTTTCCCCACCACTGAGGTCAAACTAACAGGTCTGTAGTTTTCTGCTTCTGTCTTTCTCTCACTTTTTGTGAAGGGGAATCACATCTGCCTTCTTCCAGTCCTCAGGCACTACCCCATCTTCCCATGATTTGTTAAAAAGTATGGTTAGTGGTGTCACTAGGTCCTCCCCTAGCTATTTTAGGATTCTAGGGTGAATCCCATCAGGCCCCATTGCTTTGTCCACCTTGAGTTTTAGGAGTTCTTTCAGGACTCTTTCTTCTGTAAACAGACTGGCGTCAACCCCACTACCCAGAGTGCTTCTATTGTTTGGTTTAGGAAACTCCTCCTCTTCTTCTTTTGTGAATACTGAGCAAAGTATTCATTCATATCTCTGCCTTTTCACTTTCTCCTCTACCCACCTCCCTCTCCTTTATTAATCTTCACTATCCCTCCTTCAACCTTTCTAGCCTAATGTACCTATAAAGGTTTTATCCCCTTAACTGAGTTGGCTATTTTTCCTCGGTTTGGGCCTTTGGTTTTCTGACTGCCTTCCCCACTTCTTTCTGCTTTGATTGATACAGTTCCCTGTCACGCTCCTTCTGTGATTTCTTATACTTTTTGAATGCAGCCTTTTTCTTCTTAACCTTCCCTGACACCTGTTTTGAGAACCATAGTGTTTTTTTTTATTCTGCTTTGTTTTCTTTATTTGTTTCACACAAAGGCTTGTTGCTTCCATGATGGCAGTTTTGATTTTTCTCCATTGTTCTTCCACCCCTCCTTTCTGGCCATTTGCTAATGCATTCCTCAGGTATTCACCCATTATGCCAAAGCCAGCCCTTCTAAAGTTCAGTATCCTTGTCTTTGTATGGCTTGTCTCCATAGTTGTGTTTATTGTGAAGCACACTGTGCAGTGGTCGCTTGTTCCCAGATGTCTACTGACATCTAAATTTGTGATTCTCTCTCCATTTGAGAGTACCAGGTCTAGTATTGCTCCCTCCCGAGTGGGTTCTACCACCAGCTGTCTAAGGCATGCCCCCTGTAGGGCATCAAGAATGACACTGCTCTTGGATGTGGCTACAGTCCATGTCATCCAGTTAACATCTGGCATATTCAGGTACCCCATCAACAGTATCTCCCCTTTTTCAACCATTTTGAGAATGCCCTCTATCATTCTCTTGTCCATTTCCTCCCCTTGAGATGGGGATCTGTATACAACCCCTGTGTGGATTGTGATGCCATTCCCTGTCTCCAAGGTGACCCAGAGTGCCTCTTGTCCTCCCCTTTACTTTTTAGTTCTGTAGCTTTGATCCCTTCCCTTATGTAGAGAGCTACTCCACCTCCTCGTTTACCCTTCTTGTCCGTTCTGTAGATTGTGTACCCTGGTATGTTGACATCCCAGTCATGGTTCTCCATGTACCATGTTTCTGTGACTGCCACAATATCCAAGTGTTCCTCTTCCATCAGGGCTACTAGCTCTGGGAGTTTGTTTCCCAGACTATGGGCATTGGTACTCATTGCCCTCCATTTACTGTTGGCTTTATCCTTTTTTACCCCATCCCTGCTCTTATCGCCCTTGTCTATTTTACCCCTGTCCTGCCCTCTGTCAAGCTCTGTACTTCAGTGTTTACCCTATTACCTGCCATGTTTTGTGGGGGGGGGGCTTGAACTTTCCTGTTTCCTATCAGCACCTCCCCCCTTGGCTAGTTTAAAAGCTTGCCAAGGAAGTCTTTAAACCTGTCACCTATGAGCTTGTTTCTCTTCCTGGACAGATGCAGACCATCACGCCAGTATAGACCTTCATCTTTCCAGGTGAACCCCCAGTCCCCAATGAAGCCAATGCCCTGTGTTCTGCACCAGTTTTGCAACCATTCATTAAACTGCATGGTGTGCAGTACCCTAGCCTCATCCCTGACATAGACTGGCAGCACCTCTGAGAAGGTTATTCTGTTTCTCCCACTGCTGCAGGCTGCCCTTTTGTATTGCGCCCCTGCATACATTGCTGCCTTTATCTGCCCACAAAGAAATCTGCAGCAGTCCCAACACAGGTCCGCTGAGCTTGCTCACTGCCCCTTTGTCACTCGCTCATTCCATTTCTGCTAGCGCTGCAGGCTGGCCTTTTGTACTGGGTTCCTGCCTGCATTGCTGCCTTTTTCTGCCCACAAAGAAATCCGCAGCAGTCATGATAGTTTTCCGTTGAGCTGGCTCACTCCCCTTCTCTCATTTGCTCATTCTGTTTCTCCCATCGCTGCAGGCTACCCTTTTGTACTGGGCCCCTGAGTGCATTGTTGCCTTATTCTGCCCACAAAGAAATCTGCAGCAGTCCCAACAGAGCTCCATTGAGCTCACTCACTCCCTCCCCCTCCCTCACTCACTCGTTCTGTGTCTCCTGCTGCTGCAGGCTGCCCTTTTGTACAGGGCTTATGCCTCTGTTGGCAGCTTTTTCTGCCCACAAATAAATCTGCAGCAGTCCCGGCCACAGCTCCAGGAGCTGCTCCTCCCCTCTCTGCTCACTCATTCCATTTCTGCTGGCACTGCTTGCTGCCCCATTTGTACTGGGCTCCTGTCTGCATTGCCGTCGTCTTCTGCCCATAAAGAAATCTGCTGCAGTCACAGTAGAGCTCCGTTGAGCTCGCTCACTCCCTCTCTCTCACTTGCTCATTCTGTTTCTCCTGCTGCTGCAGGGTGCCCTTTTGTGCTAGGCCCCTGCATTCATTGCTACGTTTTTTTGCCCTCAAAGAAATCCGTAGCAGTCCCAACAGAGCTCCATTGAGCTCACTCACTCCTCCCCCCACTTGCTCGTTCTGTGTCTCCCGCTGCTGCAGGCTGTCCTTTTCTACTGGACTCCTGCCTGCATTGGTGGCTTTTTCTGCCCACAAAGAAATCTGCAGCAGTCTGACTGGCTCGATGAATAAACACTCCTCTCTCACTCGCTCATTCCTTTCTGCGGAGATGTTGGCTGGCCTTTGTACTGGGTTCCAGCCTCTGTTGGCACCTTTTTCTGCCCACAAAGAAATCTGCAGCAGTCTAGACTGAGCTCTGTTGAGCTTGCTCACTCACCCTTTCTCACTCACTCATTCTGTTTCTGCTGGTGCTGCAGGCTGCCCTTTTGTACTGGGCTCCTGCCTGCATTGCCACCTTCTTCTGCCCACAAAGAAATCTGCAGCAGTCATGATAGAGATCATTGAGCTCGTTCACTCCCCCTCTCCCACTCACTCGCTGTGTTTCTCCCAGTGCTGCAGGGTGCCCTTTTGTACTGGACTCCTGCCTCTGTTGGCATCTTTTTCTGCCCACAAAGAAATCTGCAGCAGTCTCGACAGAGCTCCGTTGAGCTCACTCACTCCCCCACTCTCATTCGCTCATTCCGTTTTTGCTGGTGCTGCAGGCTGGCCTCCTGTACTGGGCTCCTGCCTGCATTGCTGACTTCTTCTGCCCACAAAGAAATCTGCTGCAGTCACAACAGAGCTCCATTGAGCTTGCTCAATCCCCCCCCCTCACTTACTCGTTCTGTTTCTCCTGCCACTGCAGGCTGCCATTTTATACTGGGCCCCTGCGTGCATTGCTGCCTTCTTTTGCCCACAAAGTAATCCGCAGCAGTCCCAACAGAGCTCTGTTGAGCTCACTCACTTCCCCTCAGTCACTCACTCTTTCTGTGTCTCCTGCTGCTGCAGACTGCCCATTTGTACTGGGCTCCTCCTGGCATTGGCGGCTTTTTCTGCCCACAAAGAAATCGACAGCAGTCCTGACACAGCTCCTTTGAACTCGCTCACTCCCCCTCTCTCACTCGCTTGCTCCCTTTTTCCTGGCACTGCAGACTGGCCTTCTGTACTCTTCTACTGCCTATGTTACTGCCTTTTTCTCCTCACAAAGAAATCCACCGCAGTCATGATAGAGCTCTGTTGAGGTCGCTCAGTCCCCCTGTCTCACTCACTCATTCTGTTTCTCCTAGATCTGCAGGCTGCCCTTTTGTACTGTGCTCCTGCCTCTGTTCGCACCTTTTTCTGCCCACAAGGAAATCTGCAGTAGTCCCATCACAGGTCTGTTACGCTTGCACACTCCCCTTCTCTCACTCACTTGTTCTGTTTCTGCCGGTGCTGCAGGCTGGCCTTTTGCACTGGGCTCCTGCCTGCATTACCGCCTTTTTCAGCCCACAAAAAAATATGCAGCAGTCAAGTTACAGCTCCGCTGAGCTCGCTCACTTCCTCTCTCTCCCTCACTCTCTGTGTTTCTCTTGGTGCTGCAGGCTGCCCTTTTGTACTGGGCTCCTGCCTCTGTTGGCATCTGTTTCTGCCCAACAAGAAATCTGCAGCAGTCTCAACAGAGCTCCGTTGAGCTTGCTCACTCCCCCTCTCTCACTCGCTCATTCCGTTTCTGCTGGCGCTGCAGCCTGACCTTTTGCACTGGGCTCTGCCTGCATTGCCGCCTTCTTCTGTTCACAAAGAAATCAGCAGCTGTCACGATAGAGCTCCATTGAGCACTCTCACTCCTCCTCTCTCACTCACTCATTCTGTTTCTCATGTTGCTGCAGGCTGCCATTTTGTACTTGGGACCCTGCATGCATTGCTGCCTTTTTCTGCCCACAAAGAAATCCACAGCAGTCCAAGCAGAGCCCCGTTGAGCTCACTCACTCACTCCCCCCCCCCACACACTTGCTTGTTCTGTGTCTCCTGCTGTTGCAGACTGCCCTTTTGCACTGTGCTCTTGCCTGTGTTGGTGGCTTTTTCCGCCCACAAAGAAATCGACAGCAGCCCCGACACAGCTCCGTTGAGCTCACTCACTCCCCCCTCTCTCACTCACTCATTCGTTTCTGCCGGCGCTGCAGGCTGGCCTTCTGTACTGGGCTTCTGCCTGCATTGCCGCCTTTTTCTGCCCATAAAGAAATCCGCAGCAGTGATGATGGAGCTCCATTGAGGTAGCTCACTCCCCCTTCTCACTCACTCATTCTGTTTCTCCTGGCGCTGCAGACTGCCCTTTTGTACTGCGCTCTTGCTTCTGTTGGCACCTTTTTCTGTCCACAAAGAAATCTACAGCAGTCCCGACAGAGCTCCGCTGAGCTCGTTCACTCCCACTCTCTCACTTGCTTGTTCCATTTCTGCTGCTGCTCCAGGCTGCCCTTTTGCACTGGGCTCCTCCCTGTGTTGCCACCTTCTTCTACCCACAAAGAAATCTGCAGCAGTCATAATAGAGCTCTGTTGAGCTCGGTCATTCCCTTTCTCTCATTCAGTCATTCTGTTTCTCCCACTGCTGCAGGCCACCCTGTTGTACTAGACCCCTACTTGCTTTGCTGCCTTTTTCTGCCCGGAAAGGAATCTACAGCAGTCCCAAAACAGGTCTGTTGAGCTCGCTCTCTCCCCCTCTCTGATTCCATTTCTACCAGTGCTGCAGTCTGGCCTTTTGTACTGGGTTCCTGCCTGTGTTGCTGCCATTTCTACCAGTGCTGCAGTCATGATAGAGATCTGGTGAGCTCGCTCACTCTCCCTCTCTCACTTGCTCATTCTGTTTCTCCCGCTGATGCAGGGTGCCCTTTTGTGCTAGGTCCCTGCATTCATTGCTGCCATTTTTTTGCCCTCAAAGAAATCTGTAGCAGTCCCAACAGAGCTCCATTGAGCTCACTGACTCCCCCCCCCACTTGCTCATTCTGTGTCTCCCTCTGCTACAGGCTGCCCTTTTCTACTGGACTCCTGCCTGCGTTGGTGGCTTTTTCTGCCCACAAAGAAATCTGCAGCAGTCCCGACACAGCTCAGGTGAGCTCGCTTACTCCCCCTCTCTCACTCACTCATTCAGTTTCTGTCAGAGCTGCTGGCTGGCCTTTTGTACTGGGCTCCTGCCTCTATTGGCACCTTTTTCTGCCCACAAAGAAATCTACAGCAGTCTAGACTGAGCTCTGTTGAGCTTACTCACTCACCTTTTCTCACTCGCTCATTCTGTTTCTGCTGGTGCTGCAGGCTGCCCTTTTGTACTGGGCTCCTGCCTGAAATGCTGCCTTCTTTTGCCCACAAAGAAATCTGCAGCAGTCATGCTAGAGCTCCATTGAGCTCGCTCACTCCCCATCTCTCACTCGCTCATTCCGTTTCTGCTGGCGCTGCAGCCTGCCCTTTTGCAATGGGCTCCGCCTGCATTGCCGCTTTCTTCTGCTCACAAAGAAATCAGCAGCTGTCATGATAGAGCTCCATTGAGCTCGCTCACTCCTCCTCTCTCACTCGCTCATTCTGTTTCTCATCTTGCTGCAGGCTGCCGTTTTGTACTTGGGCCCCTGCATGCATTGCTGCCTTTTTCTGCCCACAAAGAAATCCACAGCAGTCCAAACAGAGCCCCGTTGAGCTCACTCTCCCCCCCACTCACTTGCTTGTTCTGTATCTCCTGCTGTTGCAGACTGCCCTTTTGCACTGTGCTCTTGCCTATGTTGGTGGCTTTTTCCGACCACAAGGAAATCGACAGCAGTCCCCACACAGCTTTGTTGAGCTCACGCACTCCCCCTCTCTCTCACTCACTCATTTGTTTCTGCAGGTGCTGCAGGCTGGCCTTTTGTACTGGGTTCCTGCCTGTGTTGCTGCCTTTTCCTGCCCACAAAGAAATCAGCAGCAGTCATGATTGAGCTCTGGTGAGCTCGCTCACTCTCCCTCTCTCACTCGCTCATTGTGTTTCTCCCGGTGCTGCAGGCTGCCCTTTTGTACTGGGCTTCTGCCTCTGTTGGCACATTTTTCTGCCCACAAAGAAATCTGCAGCAGTCTCGACAGAGTTCCATTGACCTCACTCACTCCCCCTCTCTCACTTTCTCATTTGTTTCTGCCGGTGCTGCAAGCTGCCTTTTGTACAGGGCTCCTGCCAGCATTGCCGTACTTTTCTGCCCACAAAGAAATCTGCAGTAGTCACGATAGAGCTCCTTTGAGCTCGTTCACTCACCCTCTCTCAGTCACTCATTCTGTTTCTCCTGCCACTGCAGGCTGCCCTTTTGTACTGTCTTCCTGCATGCATTGCTGCAGTTTTCTGCCCACAAAGAAATCTGCAGCAGTCCCAAAACAGCTCCATTGTGCTCACTCACTCACTCCCCCTCCCCCACTCACTCATTCTGTGTCTCTCGGCACTGCAGGCTGCCCTTTTGTACTGGGCTGATGCCTGCATTGGTGCCTTTTCCTGCCCACAGAGAAATCTGCAGCAGTCCTGACAGTGCTCATTTGTGCTTAGTCACCCTCCCTACCACTCGCTCGATCCTAATCTGTCCCAATCACTGATTTCCAACAGTGACTGCAGTATTCTGCACTGGAAGCGTGAAAACACATTTTGGCCAGGATGGGAAAGATGAAAGCTGTACTGTTCATATGGAGGTGTGGAAAAATGCCAGTGTTGAAAATGTGGCATGAAAATATTACTAATTTGCAAAGTTACAAGGGTGCATGAAAACTGCACAGTGCATGTTTGTAACACAGTCATTTTATGGAGTTTAATCACAAAAATTTTCAACAAAGGTATTTTAGGCCCTCCGCTCATGAACAGTGTCAGTGTGATTTTCTTAATGTGTCCCGAACACTGATTTCCAACAGTGATCACGCTATTGTGTGCCGGAAGAGCGAAAACACATTTTGGCCAGGATGTGAAAAATGACAGCTGCACTGTTCATAAGGAGGTGTGGAAAAATTGTAATGTTGAAAATCTAGAGTGAAAATATTGCAAAGTTGCAAAGGTTTGAGCTTGCATGGAAACTATGCAACGTATGCTCGTAGCACACTCATTTTATGGACTTTCATCACCAAATTTTCAACATAAGCATTTTATCACCTCTGCTAATGAACAGTGTCACTGTCATTTTCATAATGTGTCCCAAACATGTATTTCCCACTGCAACTGCACTATTCTGCGCCGGAACTGTGAAAACACATTTCGGCCAGGATGTGAAAATGACCGCTGTACAGTTCATAAGGAGGTGCAGAACAATGGCGATGTTGAAAATCTGGAGTGAAAATATTATAAATTCGCAAACTTACGAGTGTGCGTGCAAATAGCGCAACGCATGCTTGTAAAACAGCCATTTTTTTATTTTTTCACCAAATTTGCAATGTAGTTTTTTGAGAGCCCACCTCATGAACACTGGCACTGTTGTTTCATTAATTGGTCCCAAAAGGTGATTCTGCACTGTGACCATGAAATCACCTTTCAGGGCCGATTAATGACATGACAATGCCAAAATTTATAAGGAGGGGTCCCAAAAACCCCATGTTAAAAATTTAGTGCCAAAATTCCAAAAAATGCCTGAGATATGCATCAAAGTTGAAAAAAACCCTGTTTATTCCATTATACAGCTTACTGGCATTTCCTCAGTTCGCGGTCAGCTTTGAAGAGTGCAGACTTGTTCATGGTCCACCGAAGATCATTGCACTGGACTCCAGAGGTAAGTATGTCGTGAGGGGGGTGTGGAGAGGCAGGGTATGTGGTGGGTGGGCACTGGTTGTGGGAGGGGGACAGGGAGACCACGAGGGACTGTTTCCTTTTTTAATAGGGTAAAAAAAAAAAAACATTGTGGGACTCTTTTTTTTTTTTTTAACAGAGGCATGTGGCACACTGGGTTCGGCTTCCAGCATGCCAACAGACTCTTTTTTGGGGGGGTCAGCTGTAGCCAATGGTGGATTGAGCGCCCCCCGTCGGCACACAACAAAAGGTGGGGTTACATTATGCCAACAGGGATTGGGCACCCCTGTCATCACACAACAAAAGCAGGGTGGGTGACATTATGCTGATGGGGACTGGGCACCCCAGTCGGCACACAACAAAAGGGGGGGTGTTACATAATGCCGATGGGGAGTGTGCTCCCATCAGCAACATCACTTGGGCACTTTAGAGGCAGCGGGATTGGTCCCTTGGCAAACAAACATGGTGGGGGTGCACATGCTGCCGAGGGGATTAGACCCCTTTGTTTGTAAACATGGCAGCAAGCCACCGCCATGTTCACAAACAATATCACTGTTACAAGGTTCAGTCCAGCAATGATGGGTCGCTCCCTCATTGCAGCAGAATGGCTTACGCTGCAATGATGAGGCAGCCCCTGATTGCAGTGGCTAAAACCTTACAAAGCTGTGGCAGGCTGGCTAAACTAATGTCAGCAGCAGCATGCCACGGCATTGGGGAAAGCGGGCCAAGCCTTTAAAGGCTGTGGCGGCATTGACCACAACAATGCCATGCCTCCTCAAGCTGATTCTGGCAACCTGATGCAATATGTTTCTTGCGCATGTACGCAATCAACATAACAATATATAAATACAGATTGCTCAATAAATGCAGAAAATGGCAATAAAATGGCAACAAAGAAACAAAGGCTAATGTTATAGGGCCAGTATAGACCTGTGAGAAAAGAGGACCGAACCTGTCCTAAAGCAGTTCAGAATTAAATGGAATGCAGTTCTTGGAGTGGTTCCATGTGATATGAGTGAAGGCATTCTGGCAACGGATTTGGGTGAGGGTGAAACAGTGAGGATGGAAATGGTGACCATGATTTACTGGCAATTGCTGAAAGAGTGACAACATGGTTTTGCGTTTAATGTAGAGGTGACACAACCTCTTCTTTAAATAACAAATTGGGGGGGACAAAACTTGGGGAGGGGGTGCAAGCCAAAGTCTGCCATTTAGACGTTCGCTGTTATTCCCAGTCAGCCATTTGCCATTGCCGTTATTGCATCGCTGTAATTACAGTCATCCATATTTTGTCACTCCTATCACAGGATACCACTTGGAGTCATCAACAGTTACTTAAGGAAAAGAGCATGGTGCTAGCTGCCTCTCTGGCAACTCTAGTTAGCACCTCACTGGAGAGAGGGGTGGTTCCAGAGGGGCTGAGGAGGGCCAATGTGGTTCCTCTACACAACAGCGACAGCAAGGAGGAGGCCAGCAATTACAGACCAGTCAATCTTACATCAGTGGTGGGGAAGTTAAGGTAGTCTCTGCTGCAGGAGAGACTGATGGAGTACCTGGAGACATATTGACTGCAGTTCAGGTTCATTAGCAATCGAATCCAACAGAAAAACAGCGCAACACTGCGAGCGGGTGCTCACAGCGTGAGGTGCAAACCTCAATACTTCACACAAAAGCCAAGGTAATGAGCACTCAAGGACACAGAAAAATATACTGCAAGTGATTTTAATCCAAATGGCAAGTCCAGACCCCTGCGCTTCGGCTCTATGCCTTCAAGGGTTGAGCATAGAGCCGAGCGCGGGATCT
The DNA here is from genome assembly GCA_016271365.2 of Neoceratodus forsteri. Taxonomy (NCBI): domain Eukaryota; kingdom Metazoa; phylum Chordata; order Ceratodontiformes; family Ceratodontidae; genus Neoceratodus; species Neoceratodus forsteri. Next base: position 99,396,406 of record CM028130.1, read on the forward strand.
GGACTGCCATTAATATCAAATCACTTGCTGTAACTCTTCTGTAAATATGTGCTCGTACTATAACTGTTCAAATTCATTAGCATGGCTTCATGTGGGGAGATCAGGTGAAATGAATCTCGTGGATTTCTTTGACTGGGTAACTAGGGAGGTAGATGAGGGCAGTGGATGTGCCTGTCTAAACTTCAGTAAGGCCTTCGGCCCTGTATCACGAGAGAGGCTGATAAAGAAACTTAGCAGCCGGGGGTAGAGGTGTGCAAAGTTAGCAAACTTCGCTCCGCGTAATATTTCACAGAGTTTCAACTTTCCATGAAATTGTATGCCATGAAAAATCCCAGTTTCACCTTTTCCGGTGATTTCATGAAAAATGCGAAATTGCTGACTTCGCTTCTATTATGCCACTATCTGGGTTATTACTGTTATGCGAAATGACAATTTCACTGGCGAAATTTGTGCTTGATGCAAAATTTGCACTGCAGTATGGGATAGGATGTCATCTCATGCTCTGGGGTGGTCACATGTTGCTGAACAGCCTATAGGAAGTTGAGTAGGTCATATCTGAGTGCAGTGTAGTTGAGAGTCTCTCAGAGAGCATATTGTGTTAGCCTGACTGATCATAACAACTTGTTAAAACATAAAAAAAAATTCCATTTGAACAAAATGTTGATCAAAATATGTTTGTGAGTTCATTGTTTACAGTTTTTTTTTTGTATTCACTCATCGATTAGATAGTGTAAAGTACGTTTTTCAGTTTCTGCACTTTGTGTTTATGGATTGTGTGTGGGGAAGGGGAGCAGCAGCAGTGTAGGAACATGGAAACATAGAATTTGATGTCAGATAAGGACCACTTGGCCCACCTAGTCTGCCCATTTCCTTACCTAATGCATAGGCTGCAGATCCTAGTTAACCAGCAGCCTACTTACTCATACCCCCCGACTAGAATTGCCTTATGTCTGTCCCATGCATTCTTGAATTCCCCCACTGTTTTTGAGTCCACTACCATCTCAGGTTCATTAGCAATCGAATCCAACAGAAAAACAGCGCAACACTACGAGCGGGTGCTCACAGCGTGAGGTGCAAACCTCAATACTTCACACAAAAGCCAAGGTAATGAGCACTCAAGGACACAGACCCTGCACAGACCCTGCACCATTTCAGTTGCCCTCCTCTGGACAGCCTCCATCCTGTCTATGTCTTTGCAGAGATGGGGTCTCAAGAACTGGATGCAGAACTCCAGATGGAGTCTCACCAACTGTCTGTATAAAGGGATAACAACTTCCTGTTTTCTACTGGTGATGTCTCTCCCTATGCATCCCAGTTAGAGGCTAGGTTCAATCCAGACCTGTAGTTTAATTATTTTTTTCTTAGTTAAGCAGTATTTTTTTTGTAGTACATTATATGTTGTTTTTGTTTCTTTTCTTGCCATACTTCCCACTGTTAAATTAAATCCCTGTGCATTTTGTATGTGAAATACTGATTTGGTGTTCAGTTTTACTTGCCAGATTTCCCTGTGTTAGTAGAAAACCAGACCTTTGTTTTGGGCATATAAAATACCGATTCACTGTGCAGTTTCACTTGCCAGATTTCCCTGTGCTAGGAAACCAGACCTGTGTTTTGGGCGTATAAAATACTGATTCAGTGTGCAGTTTCACTTGACAGATTTCCATGAGCTAGAAAACAAGACCTGTGCTTTTGGTGTATAAAATACCAATTTAGTGTTCAGTTTCACTTGCGAGATTTCCCTGTGCTAGAAAACCAGACCTGCATTTTGGGTGTACAAATTATAGATTAAGTGTGCAGGTTCACTTGCAGGATTTCCCTGTGGTAGTAGACAACCAGACCTTTGTTTTGGGCATATAAAATACCGATTCACTGTGCAGCTTCACTTGCCAGATTTCTCTGTGCTAGGAAACCAGACCTGTGTTTTGGGTGTATGAAATGCAGATTCAGTGTGCAGTTTCACTTGCCAGATTTTCCCTGTGCTTTCCGCTTGCGACGCCGGTGACCGGGTTCGGGAACAGACCCGAGTCATCGGAGGGCTGGCCGGGGGGAGATGGATCGAGCGTCTGTTGGACTGCTCTCCTTCTCCGGGGAGGGCTGGGGCAGCATCCGGGCGATGGGGACGAAGCGAGGCCAGGAATACCCACACTGCCACGCTCAAAGAGTATAGAAGGCGGGGCAGACGTCAGGCATCATTGCACGACCCCGCCTTCCCGGAAAAGAGGAAAATGGAGCGGTTGCGGCCTTCCTCCATAAACCCGCCGTGACTTCGATTAGCCCCCCAGGCCAGTCCTCTGACCGATTACGGTCTCTGCGGGATGTCTCGCCCTCTCCATCCTGTAGCCCCGCCATGGGGGGTAAGCCATGGGGTATCGGAGGACCCGAGGCCGATTTGGAGGGTGGAAGCCGTCGGCCCGTGACCGGGCTGAAGCATCGGGTGGCTGGCAGCTAGGAAGGCGGTAAAAGGCAAATTTAAAAAAAAAAAAAAATTTTTCTGTGCTAGAAAACAAGACCTGTGCTTTTGGCATATAAAACACTGATTCTGTGTTCAGTTTCACTTACGAGATTTCCCTGTGCTAGACAACCAGACCTGTGTTTTGGATGTATAACATACAGATTCAGTATGCAGTTTGTTTTGCCAGTTGAAGTTTTATCAGTGTTTTGATCTATCAAAAGAAAACCTTACTGTTAAAACACAAACAGGAATCATGACTGGCATAAAATGGGCAGGAAAAGGGATGACACCCCATGCGTCAGGGAAGAGGGTTGCTAAATCAAAGGTGCCAATTAATATTCCGCTACCAATATCAATGTCTGAGCACATCTCATCAACAATTCCTGTGGGCCCAGGACAAATAACTGTGAGAGTACTGGAGTTGTTAGCATTGGTGGCATATTTGTCATAACATTTTTCAAAGCCATAATGGTGGCGGCAATGATGGTGGGTGAGGTGACACCTGAGGAGAAAGGCAGCAGAGCCACAAGTACCAGCAGGCAGAAAACAGTGAAAGAGGAGAAGGCAGTCTGGGTACCCATAGTTGGTGTTGATGTCATGCTTCTGGAACAGACAGTGTTTAGACAGTGGTAAATACTAGAGATGCAGAGAATGTGGTTGAGATTGCACACATACAGGTTGAGGAGGACATACATGTTAAAGAGAATGAGAGCACTGCTGATGATTATAATGATAGTGTGCAGGATCCCCTTTGGGAGCCTGACAGTAAAAAACCTAAGTCATATGATTCAGATGTTGTTGAGGAGTATATTGCATCCAGTACTGTCACAGCTAGTAAAGAAAGCGCACCTAATATTTTTGATGTGCTAAAATCATCTCAAAAAAACAATGTCTCCACACCTTTCCCTCAGCTGTCACAGTCCTCCTGGCTCCATGGAAAAAGAAGGATAATTAAATCCTGTGTGGGATTTCTATGTTCTTGACCCTGCTGATGGGTCAGTTGCTATCTACCAGCTCGGTCAAGCATGGGTAAGCAGGGCTAAAATGGGAAGCCATCAAGGCACTTTGTGGGCAGCTCACCCACCTCAAGAACAGACACCCTGCATGCTGGTGTCAGCATGAAAAGAAAAGTAGTGGTGGAGTTCACAGCATCGGTCCAGTTGAGAAAGTGGCTGGAGGGTCCACAATGCCAAATGCTGTGGACTACGTAGTGTAGGAGCATGATTCCATTCTGTTTAGTAGTACAGGGCATAGCAGTAGTGCTGCTACTACCACCCCTTTGAGTCATAGAAGCACAGTCACTGTATTGCATAACGCAGTTAAAGTTAGTACTGAAGCACCAGACCACAGCATCCCAACAATGCCACAATGACGATTTAAGTTGTTTACTCAAACTGCACAAAGAAAGGTCTAGCCCACACTCCATGCCATGCTTGATCATAATGTAAAATTCCCACCAAATCATGTGACTGCAAGGGAGTTCAATGCAACAGCTGCTGAAATTATGGGAATTGATCTCTTGCTATACTCCATTTCTGAGAATGCTGGTTTCCGGTGGTTCATGGCCCATGCATGTCTCAAATGGCAGACACCATCTCAAACATACTTTGTAAAATGTGCTATTCCAGAACCGTATGGTAGAGTATCAGATATGTTAAATCATGCCATTATTCATTCAGCAATGCCTTATACAACCAAATATAGATATGCAGAAAAGTGGCAAAACAGCTGGCAGTCATGTGCATTACCAGTGACTGGGCACAGATATGTGGGGTACTGTTCAACTTGGGCAGTGGCAAAAGTTGCAGCAAGGCAAACTGTGGTGGTAGCAACATTCTGAGTCTTTGTCAGCATGCCACACTGACAATGGAAAGCATAGTGAGGTCACATAAGGGTGAAAAGATGCTGGAAGCACTTCTTTTAGAAATTAATGAGTGGCTCCACCCACACTCACTGAAGGCAGGTTGTATTGCCAGTATTAATGGATCTAATGTCATTAAGTGCATTAGTGATGGTGTTTTTTTCATGGTGCCATACCTGGCTCACTGTCTGAATCTCATCGCCCAGCAGATTCTCACCCATCTAGATATCATTGCATGCTGCATCTGTGTGCACTTTGCATGGTTCAGAAAGGCAAGTGAGCTGCAGATTTGCAACAACTTGCCTCAGCACTGCATGAAAATGGATGGGGTGACAAGATGAAACTTTGCCATGTACATATTGGATTGCTTATACAAGCAGTACAAGGTAATTTTTGAATATATGCTGGTATATACTAGCTGGGACAGTACTGGTGCATCCAAGAGTCTCACAATGGAACAGTGGCAGCAGATAAATGGACTTCTCATGATTCTCAGGCCATTTGAACATGCCACTCAGGCCATGAGCGCCAACAGTACCTGTATGAGTAAGGCAGTTCCACATCTACATGTGCTGAAGCAAAGACTGTTGAACGTCCAGAAACAGCTTGAAGCTGGTGTTGACCCTGGTACTTGTGACTTGATGGATCACATGCTGAAGGTGTTTCAGTCCCACATACATATTAATGGAATTCTGCACTCTGAAGAGTTTGGCATCACCACAATACCTGACCTATGATATATACGTAGTGTGGCTTCAATCATTGAATGTGGGCATCAGCAGGTTAAGAAGTTGACAGACCTTCTGATAAAAAGAGTATGTAGTGCACAGATGTGAATAAACACACAAGTGCAGAAGAAGGCACAACATGACACAACTAATAGACCTGGTGTTGCTACCACCACACAGGCCTCTAATTCAAACGTTTCTTCCAAAACCTGTACAATGAATGAACAAAATAATAACCCCTTTTGGGATGTCTTAATTCAGGTGGGTGTGGGAGATATACAAGATAATGAGGAGGCAGTTGATGATGAATCAGCAAGAATGCATGCAGCACAACACATGACTGATGCACATCTTGTGGACATAAGGCACCTAAGCATTGGAGATGAACCCCTGATAAACTGGAGCACAAAGGTCTCTGATTGGCCAGAACTGGCATCAGTGGCCATGAAGTACTTGAGTTGTCCAGCATCATTTGTAAGTGCTGAATGAGTATTTAGTTCAGCCAGTGCCATAGTGCAGGACAAAAACACCAATCTGTCACCAAAAAAATGTTAGCTTGTTAATAATTATTAAAATGAATAAAGGACACATTCCAACAAAGTCAACAGTGTCTGTGTTCAAGCCACACGACAGCAGTGAAGAGGAAGGTACTGTCAGCACACTTAGTAGTAGAAGCAAAAGTGAGGTGGGAGGACCAGTATTGGAGAGAGAGAATTTCCATCTGATTACAGCTCCAGTCTGGAGGACTGTGAGGACTGCTTCCTTGTGGATGTTGATTAAAATACAGTCTGATTTTTCAGTCATTGGTCCTCTGCAATACAAACATTTTAATTATCACTTATTCTGTAACTTTATTTTCATTCATGTGTTGATGTCGTAATTACTTTGACTAGTGTCTATACACTCCCCATGTAAAATGGCCTGTTGTTTTTATCTGCCACCAATTTCAGTGTCTATCTCACACTCCAACACTATTGACATTTCTTGCTGCTCCACAAGGCACTATACTGTACAGCACGTATTCCTCTTCCTCCACCAGTGGACTGGGTTGTCTGTCATATCCAGTGACAAGCATCATTGTCCAATCCATGCTGATGCAACATTGCAAATGGTTCCTGTCCTCACCACCAGTCTCCATCCATACATAACTGTGTTTCTGATGCTACTATTGCTCCTAATGGAGTATAGTCCACCTCCATAAGACTGTGATGTCAACATTACATACCTGCTCCACACAGAGGGACATATCACTGCTTCATCAGCTTTCTCCTCCTACTCTACTGTGACCTACTTGTGTTGCTCCTTCATGATCAGGCACAAACATGATGGTTTGTTGGCTGCATACAGTATGGTTCAGCATAAAAATGCAATTTAAAAACTCACAATAATAAAATAGTTGTGTTGCTGCTCTTCAGACTAATATGAGTGACATCATCAAGTGCCACAGGTTTGCAAAGTGACAGCGGTTCCAACAGCAACATGCGATGATGACATACGACATCACAGCCAGCATCGCTATTACTCAAGTAATGGTAAGCATAGTTGTTTTTTTTTTTGGTTGTTTTCTAATCATCTTCCTCACTGTATTGCAATAATAATGTTTTGATTTCACAGGTCAATGTGGCTGTGCTTCTGCTTCTTCATGATCATTCCTATCTGCCTTTGACATGCCATCTACTTCTTCCTCTTCTGGCCAGACAACGTGACTCACAAACATCTTGGAAAGTACCTGAAATCAAACAACAGAAACACAAAACAAGTACTATGACTCAAATGACTTTGAGTCTGATATTAAAAAAAGTATGCATACTTCAACCAGCCCCCCATCCCCGGTGTAAAAAAAAAAAAAGACTATGAATTCAGAGATACAGGATGCAGAGTGACATATTGTTTTTTTATTTATTTGATTCTAGGATTACAAGTACCTTTGAGCCGAGGCTCTTTTACAGAGGTTCCATGTCAATTCTGGAACAGAACAACAGAGCAGATGAGTTTTAGGCATGCTATACAGATTAACACTCAGTTACAGGTACATAAATGCATACATTTCAGATAAGACAGGCAGGGCAGCAGAAGGAATACAATAGGGTTACAAGGATGGGTCAGACACTGGTAGAAGCATGCCAGGGGCAATTGTCGCAACACCTAGAGAAGTGCATGTTGTGGGGCTGGGTGGAGGGGGGGGGAGGAGGGAGGAGGAAGGGTAAGGGGAGAAAAAGGGAGATGTGAAGACCTTAGGCAGGAACTGTGGAGTAGTAAGGAGGGCTGGTTAGGTGAGACAGTCACAAGTGCTGATGGCAGAGAGATTGAGTTGGAGTCTTGTTTTGAATGGGCAGAGTGTGGGAACAGAGGCAAGCTCAACGTTGAGACTATTCAACCAGCTAGGGGCCCTGTAGGCAAATGACCATTGTTCCAGAGGGGCTCTGCAGTGTAGGACCATCAGGAGTTGAGTTTCACACCTTCTAGTATGACGGGAGTTACTACTTGAACAGAGGAGGGCTTGGACCCCCAGGAGGGCAAGGCCCATGGTTATCTTTTTTGTCATAATGCAGGTTTGATATTTTAGGCAGTTGGATAGTTGTAATCAGTCAGTTTGGGCATAGAGATCGCTTGAGTGGGTAAGTCAATGAGATCCAGTGATAAGTCCACAGGCTTTGTTGAGTGATGTAGAAATGTGTCTGAGGGCTGTTGAAGTGGCCGAGCCATATATGATGAAACCATAGTCGATAATGGAGACAACCGAGCTTTGAACAGTGACACTTAAGGCTGATGGGGTTAAGCATGACCTGTGCCTGTAGAGGAGACCAAGTTGTGTATTGGCAGCCTTGATGACTTTGTCAATGTAGGCCCCATAGGACAGGTTACTGTCAAGAGTGATCCCCAGACACTTAAAGGATTGCACCTGTTTGAGGGTCATTCCTAGGTGGTTTGTGATGGTCAGAGGAAGCAGCCTGTGCTTGCTGTGGGAGTTACTAAAAAGCATGGACTTTGTTTTTTTATAGTTGAGAATGAGTCTCTGTTTGCTGAACCAGTTCTCGATAGAGGCAAAACCAAGCTGGAGATTATTTTGCAGAGATTGTGGGTCCTTATGGGAGGTATGAATTACGGCATCATCAGCATAGCATATAATTTGTTCTGGGCAAGATTGAGGGAGTCTATTCAGGAAAAGTCTGAACAGAATTGGGCCGAATATGGAACCCTGAGGGACTCCAGAGTGGAGTGGCCTAACATTGGAGAGGACACCAGCAATTTTTACCCTTTGTGATGGAGTCTGGGGAGAGCCCAGCAGTTAAGAGTTGTTCCAGTAGCAGTCGTGATAGACGTATTGAAGACCTTAGTTAAATCAATGAAGACCGACCCGGCTAAGTGACCATTGTCCAGGGAACTGTGGATGGCTCTGGTAAATTCCAAGAGTGCAGAAGAGGTAATGTGTCCTTTCCTGAAGCCATGTTGTTGTGCACAGAGGATATTGTGTTTGTCCAGGTAGTCAGTGAGTGGGTCAGCAACAAGGTGTGTGAGAGCATTGGAGAGGGGAGGCAACATGGAGACTGGATGGTAGCTTCCATGATTGGTCTTTTCTCCATTTTTATGGACTGGAGTGACGGTAGCAGATTTCCATCTGTCAGGGAACTGTCTGAGGCAAAGGGAGAGGTTGAAAGTCTTGGTTAATGGTCAGATCACTTCATCAAGGGTAAGGGACAGCAGTTTTAGGTCCAGCAAGTCCCCACTATTTCTTGATATAACTGACATTACACTTATAGGATGATAGTTTACAGGCTTAGAATGGTTGCCTTTTTTAAAACTTGGTATGACTGTGTCACTAACCCAGTCTTGAGGAATAAGACTTTCATGGAGTGATTTGTTAAAGATTACGGTTAAGAGCTTAGCTATGGCCTCAGCTGTCTCTAACAGAAATATTGGGTTAATATTATCAGGTTCTGGACTTGCTGTCTTTTTTAGTGATTGCAAGGCCTTAAGTGTATCAGCTTCAGAGTCAGAGTAGAATGTGGAAGTACTATCTGTATGCTGATGGAATTTGGGGTCCTTTATTTTAGAAAAAACAGAACAGAACTGCTCATTAAAGGTGTCAGCAATTTCCTTGTCAGGGGATATTATAGAGTTTTCAACTATTAAGGGACCCATATACCTGTTATTCCCTTTTTTGTTATTAACATAGGAAAACAAGGATTTGCAGCTGTCTTTGGAGTGTGCCAAATGGAACTCCAGTATCCTTTTAGACTGTAAAATAGAAAATTTCAGTTCTTTTACTGTTTGTTTTTTTTATATTTGAGTAGTATTTGTTCCTTAGTAGCACCCACACTCTTTTTCAGGAGCGAAAATAACCTTTATTTGCTTTTAATTTGTTTCTTTATGGTTTTATTTAACCACAGTGGAATATTCCCCTTTTTATTCCATTTTATTGTGGGGACAAATGATCCTTCTAGATGGTAGATCACTGATTTCAGAGACCTCCAGGTTTCCTCAAATGAAAGAGAGGTTAATATTTCCTCCCGAGGAAGTTTGTATAGGTGTTCTTTAATCATTTAAAAATTGTCATTGTCATAATTTTAAAATTCCAAATGGCTTAAGTTCTGTTGGGAATTGAAGATTAGTTAGAATTTGATTGAACAGTGGTCACTGGTACACAAGGGGTCCCTATTACAGATATTTGCTATGTTAATCCTAATATTGGTTATCACTAAATCTAATATACCCCCCCCCCAAAGTGGGCTCAATAATCCTAAGTCTACAATAAGTGAAATCAAATCCTTTTCACCATAAGTATTACTAGATGGGGAGGTCCAGTTTATAGTGGGTATATTAAAGTCGCCTAAAATTAAAACATTACCTTTAGCAGCCATAGCTGATAGCTCTCTGTGTAATAGAGAAGTATAATCAGAGTTTGCTGATGGGGACCTAAACCAGGTACCAGACAACAGCTGGAGTTGTCCCTTTATCTGAATATATACCCATAGGGATTCTATGTCATTTGACTGAGAGAGTTGAAAGGAAGCTATATCCTCCTTGACTTATTAAGACATTTTCTCATATCTGTCTTCTCGACTTCTCTGGACAGTTGCACAGCATAGCAGCAGTAGGCACACAGCAGCAGGAATTAATTTTTGGTATTTGGCTAAGCACTTTACTAATGTGGCTAGCAGGGGAAATCTTCAATGAAAATTTCCACAATGTATTTCACATAATAAGACATTTTCTCATGTGTGTATTCTTGACTTCTCTGGGCAGTTGCACAGCACAACACAAGGATGCATATTGTATTTCTAGATATTGTGTCTGCATTTTGTCACCGGCTTACGCCACCAATTTACATTACTGTATATTACCAGATAGTTTTATGAGCCCAAGGTAAAAAACTAAATGATTTTTAGTTAATGGCTTCTTAAAAAATACACTACTGTTAATGGTTCTCATTTCCTGTTATACACTATCAACCACTGAGACAGCATGAAGCTTGATGTGGTGGTATGCCTAGTTTACTTAAGATAGGAACATTTTTCATGTTTTCTGGGGTGAGGGGGTAACAGCAGCAACGCATTAAGGAAATATTACGAGAACATGTTTACCTATAATTTGTTATTCTATTTTAAGTTGTTGCTTATCTACTAACCAGAGTCCTGTGATAGCATTCTTCACACAATCTGAGTATGCTTCAGAACTTGTTTTCACATCTGAAATATTAAACAAGGAGCACTCAATTGAATATTACCAGGACCAGGTTTTCAGCAGTTCTAATAGCTGTTTCTGTACATGAATTTTTGAAACCAATTTCTGCATCGATGGAAATCAACTACAGTGCAGCACACACTGCTCCATCACATTATATGGGACAGTACATGTTCAAAAACTACAGCAAAGACTGATGAAAATCAGGTGGGAGCCATATTGAACTGAGTCTTACTTTAATATTTCAAATGCGAAACCAAAATAGAAGACAGGCTCACAATCGAGAAAGAATGGTATCACATATAACAAGTTAGTAGGTAAGAGGAAATACAACATTGAATAAAAAAGTATACGTCAAATGTTTCACATTAGTGTGCTGTTGCCTAATATTTTTTTTAAAGAGGGTGGGGAGTACAATTCTCAAGGACACTTGAAAAAATGAGACTTCAGAAGGATGAGGAAGATATAATAGGAATTATTTTAGAAATGAAAAGACGTTTGAGAGGTAAACATATTTGTGATCAAAAAGGTTTTTTTTTTGCTGTTTTTATTTTGTGGTGTTGGGACAAGAGGGGAGGGAAGGGAAGTGAGAATAAAAAAAATTATAACGCACAGTACAAATACACCAAAAACAATCAAAACAACATAATGTGACACATATGTAAAGAAACAAAAGAAAAACTAAAACAATCATGGATCTCTCTCAGGAGACTTATCATTATTCCCTGGTTCTCCAGTACCCTTTGCATGTCCGCACATTCTACCATGATCTCCTTGCGGAGATCCTCTATTTCAAACCAAAGCATGGCAAGGTGAGTTTGAGTCACAGGTCCACCTGGTGTGCACAGAGGACAGAAGATGAGGTGGGTTTTGCAGACAATGATGAAGATTCAGAGGTCCTCTAACAAGTAGGCCTGCTCTCAGACCTTCTCTTTTTTCTGGCACATTTTCCCCTCCCAGCACTGTCTTGTCCTGCTGTATCACCTGCTGCAAGAACAGGATTTCTTGCTCCCTGCTGCAGCCTGGACTCCCACTTCACATGGTTGTGATTAATAAGGTGACTTCTCTGCCCACCTGTGCTAAAATGGTGTCCCTTTTTCCCATGCTGGACATGAATCCCACAAACACTGCATTGCACTACATTAGGATCATTCCTGGGTATCTTGAAATATTCCCAAACTGCAGAGCTCCTTGGTGGTCCAGGAACAGGATGGGGGCACCAGATGTGATGGTAATGGGCTGATCAGCAAGTGGGACCTGGGTGCTAGCTGTGGTGGCAGAACAAACAGGAGGAGGGGCAAGCACAAAAGGCTGCTGCTGCTGTTTTGGCTGCTCTGGCTGCTGGAGCTGAGCATCAACCGCCTGTGCTGTGGTGCCACTAGCAGAGGGAGAATTGACTGCTGCTGCTGTAGCATGTACTGCTGTTACTGCTGCTGCATCTACTGCTGCCGGTGCTGGTTCTGCCACTCCTGCCACTGGAGTATCCACTGTCACTGCTGCTGTTTACAGTGCATGCATAGACAAAAAAGGATGTTGCCCAAGCCTAACGGTTCTCCTATCCCACATCCTGGACCCTTGCTGCCCACAGCTTTTACCTCTCTTGCGCTCAATATCAACTAAAGTTTCACTATAAAAAAAAATGAAGGGATAAGAAAGAAAAGTAAAACTAATAAAAAAATTGTAACAAGAGTGCAAAAGTGTAACAACAAAATGAACAAGATGGAATCAAACAAAAAAGAATCCTTGCAAAGAAATTAGGTTTTTGAAAATACCTTATAGATGTATAGTAAAAGTTCAGTTAGGGTAAACAAAGAAACTATTGTATATAGAGACGAAGGATAAATGTTGTTTTTTGGATCGCCTCTCAGACACTCGCACATACAAAGACACATACAATGCCTTCTCTGCTACTGTGAGACTGAAAGTGAGACACTCACTTCCTGTCTCACTCAGTTACTTCCTGCCCATCATGTGACCTGATGAAGGCAGACATGTGATAAGACCTTGTTTTGGCTAATTTTGCAAAGTATACACAATGCAAAATTAGTGGTATAGACATAAAGCAAAATTATAAAGCAAAATCAACATGGAGAATTTCGGGTTTAGATGCATAATTACGCAAACTGATGCATGGATGCAAAATTGCACACTTCACTTGAAATTCATCGGCAAAATCAAACTTTGCTGCATCCCTACCTGGGATGGGGGAGAAGGTGGCAAGCTGGGTAGCTTACTGGTTTAAAGACAGGAGGAAGAGTTTGGTAATAAATGGCAGTCACTCGGAGGACAGGACAGTGACCAATGGAGTACCACAGGGATCAATACTGGGCCTTGTTTTCTTCAGTGTCTTTATATGTTACATTGCTTAGGAACAGAAGGGGAAGGTCTGTCTATTTGCAGATGATACAAACATATGCAACAGTTAGGAGCCCAGGATGGAGTGGAGAGAACACAAAAGAATACGAAGAGTGGCTGCAGGATTCTCTGGAGGAGAGGAGAGGAAAGCCAGAAGGGATATGACTGACCCCTATAAGTACCTCACATTGCTGAAAAAGGTGCAGGATAGGAGTCTGTTTCACAGAAGAAGGATTACCAGAACACGGAAGCATGCTATGAAGATTGAGGGGGGGTTAAGAGGGACATGAGTACATTCTTCTTGACAGAAAGGGTGGTGGACACCTGGAACAGCCTGCCAAAAGAGATGGTGGGGGTGAAGAAAGTGGCTGGGCTTCAAACATGTATGGGATAGGCATAGGCAAGGCAATTTTATTTGTAGGGTGCCCAATCCCAGAAGCTGTGTGTGCCTAACAGGAATTATAACAAAGCATAGTAAGAAACAACATAAATAAATACAATTGGAAAAATTTCAAAATGTTGTCATGAAATTTAAGATTTACCTACTTTCTACATGAATAAAGAGAAAGAAAAACAAGGCATACATTCAAATATGACACTTTAAAATAGATTAAGAGGCTTTAATACTGTCACAGAAAGGGACTAGAGTAAGATGGATTCAGAAATCTGGAAAAGCCTAGACAAAGAGGTGGGACTTCAGCCTCCACTGAAGAAGGGAGGTGGTGTTGCATAGGGGTATAATACATAAAGATAACGGAGGAAGGAGGGACACCCATTTCCAAATAGAGTCCAAGGTGTAGTTTAGGCAGGGAAAATATGGCAGACTAGTTGGATCTATTGGTCCTTTTCTGTTGACACATTCTAGGTTTTTCAGATGGCATCTGTTGGGCATTCAGTGGTGAGGGAGTTCAAGTGCATTGGTGCTGCTACTGAAAGAGCCCTATCCCCTGCAGAAAAAGTCATGGTGCTGGGCTCAGACAGCAGACCCACTTCTCTGGAATGAAGTTCTCTACATGCATGGTAGAAGGTCAGAAGCTCACTGAGGTAGATTGGACTTAAAGCATTAACGGTCCTAAAAGCAAACAGTATTGTGCTAGTACTGTGTAACATTAAAATTCTGCTGGAGGAAATTGAGCAAAACTACTGAGTCTGCTTCTGTGAAAAACTGGGCAGATTACAAAATGTTTTCATGAAATTTAAGATTTACCTGCTTATATTTGCTTGCACACAAGCACAAGCAAAACAGATTGGGGATACTTGGACAGTGTAGGGGCTGGGGAGGTGTATGCTGTAGCAGCCAAAGCAGCTTAGCCTGCATGAGGTGTGTGAGTCAACACCCAATTCTGGCATGGCTGCTTCCAATGTTGCTTATCTGGTTGATGGGACGATAATTCCCACATACATATGTAAGGATGCACACCCATCACAGTATGTCTTCATCATTTCTTATAGTCATTGTAGGGCAGCAAAGTAGTATCCCCCCCCCCACCTGACCCAGTTTTGTAGCACTGGTGGTGGGTGCTCAATCCCACCACTGGTATCGCTACTCCCATCTCACCCAACTTTCAAAATGTTTGGTGGTTAGGGGCCCAACCAAATGCTGGAAAACTGCAATCTCTCCCATGTCCATGGTGGTTGGATACCCAACCTTGCCACCATAAACCACAACTCCCCCTCCCACCATTGTTCATAAGTCAGGTGCCAAAGCCCACCACCAGAAACCACAAACCCCCTCTAGTACCAAGAGTCAGGTGCCTGACACTGCTGCCAGAAACTATAACACACCCTCCACACACACACACATTGAAGTCTGGCAGTCGAGTACCCAACCATGCCACCAGAAACTACAACAACCCCCTCGTCAAAGTCCAGTGGTTGGGTACACAACTCCACTTCCAGAAAACACTACTTCCCAACAGCATGTGACACCCAACAAGTACATAACTAATCACTCCACCAGAAAGACTGCAATACAGTGCCTAGTTGACAGGGAAGTGCCCCCAACAGAAGTGTAATACAATTCATATTAAACTGTTCCTCCAACTCACTGTTTTAACATTTTCCAATGAGTTGCCTAATGTGTACAATTTTCACTGCAATGAATTAATAAAAGTTTCCTAATGGTTGGTTTCTAGCTGATATTCAGTTTCAGCTTACTTCGCAGCTCTCTGGAAACCTTTATCAAGGCAGTTCAACACATTAAGCAACCCATAAAAAACTGAACCATGGATCTGGAGGAGGTCACGTGATGCGCCATGAGGAGTAGCGGTCGATCTTTGGGTCTCCCTTCCCCGTAAGAAAATCTGCAAACAAATTAAAATTTCTAAAGTTTTATTTATCCAGCGCCCTTGCGGAAAGAACCGAGACTGCAACCCGTTAGTTTTATTTCAGTTCCCAGCTTCCGACGAATGATGGAAGGCTCCGATCAAGAGCTAGATGCCAAGCGGCCCCTCCGGAGCTCATCGCCGACAATTAATCAAGAAGAAATAACTCTGGCCAAAATCTACAGCGACCTATCGACCATAAAAGAGGCGCTGTTCAAATTAATAGACGAGGTGGCAGATTTTAAACCGATGCTGACACAGTTAGCCCGTCGGGTGACGGACGCTGAAGTCAGGATTTCTTCTTTGGAAAGAAAGCAGGAAAAGACCGGCCCTGCCATTGTCGACTGTAAAAGGATGTTAGCCAAGTCTGAAGATCGTCTAGACGACCTTGAAGGGAGAAGCAGGCATAACAATTTGGTCCTGCTTGGGCTCCCTGAGGGTGAGGAGGGCCCCAACACTATCCTTTTCTTACAGAAATTCCTAAAGAAGTCAATAGGGCCTTCGCCTAATGGGCCTGAATATATCATTGAGAGGGGCCATCGAGCTCTCAGGGTTAAACCATCTCCATCGGAACCTCCAAGACCCGTGATCTTCAAGCTGTTAAACTACTTGGACCGAGAGTTCATTTTAAAAGAGGCAAGAAAACTTTCAAATATTCTGTGGGAAGGCAAAAGGCTTTGGCTAGTCCCTGATCTGACCTGGAAGATGAGCCAGGCTCGAGCAAGCTTTCGGCCCATCACATCAAAGCTCTGGGCTGCGGGTATTCGGCATCGCATGCTCTATCCAGCCAAACTAGAGATTACCCTGAAGGAGGGGATTAAACGTTTTGATTCTGCTGAGGAGACCTTAAAAGCACTTTCGATCTCTCTACCAGACCTGTTCCCTAAAGGATGAAGACTCCTGACCCCATTTTCTACTAGAGACTTAAGAATTGGACTGACAAATTTATGTAGCTTATCACATAAGGACTTATAATAGATACACGTACGACTTTCTAAAGTGTATTTCTCCTTAAGAATTAATCCTTTCTTCCCTTTTCTGCTATTGTAATAGTTTATATTTGATGGCTCGGGGGATGTAAAGGAACGATTTTCAATTTATAGCATTTCACCTTCAGAGCCTTAAAAGTTCATATTACTGCGAAATGTATTAATATTAGCCACAAGAGGAGCTCCTAGACTATTTTAGTTTATTAAGTCCTTTGTTAATAGCTTCCAGAGTATTCATCTGTGCTATCACTTTTGAGTTCTGTATTGTTTGAAAGGCAAGATGTGCTAATAGTGTACAGAATTTAGCTTAGCAAGATTTTCAAGTGCAATAATGATTTTTCTCACGTTTGGGTTAGGTGAGCAGGAAGTATTTAGGTTATCCTAGAAACTCAAAGGGCGGGGTGAACTAATAAGTGAATACAGGGCATGGTTACTTTCTGCATTCAGCCTTTGATTACCATCCCTGGACTGCTAACAGGAGAGTTTTTGTTGTTTTCGGACCAGCCTTATTTTAATTTATATTTCTTATGAAATCCGGCCCTCGATGTTACTAGGGACAAGTGAGGTTACAATGTAGATAGGGATATGCATTCAGCTCTTTTATGATTTTGCCCCCTTGTTCCTCTTACTTATTAGTTTAGGTTTATCGTGGGGCAATGTTTGATTATTGGGCTAATTCTATACTTGACATTCGATACTTGAAGCATTAATTTAGATGTTAGAGTTCCTCCCTTTTAGTAAAGGGTTTCATAGAAATAGACATAGTTTACTATATGGCAAAGGGTTCCCCATAGCGGGGGTTGAAAGGGTTTGCAGGTTAGTTTCTGCGGATTTGGTGGCATTTTGTTTTGGGGGGGGCGCCCCACCTCTATGGCGTACCATGGACCATAGTAGTTGGAGTTGGCTTCTGGCCAGGGGGGCTGCCTCTAGGGGGGTTCTAAGAGGGGGTAAAACCTTTTTGGGGGAGGGGGATTAGAATGTAGGGTTAATAGTTTTAGTAGTTTATTGTTGGGAGGGGGGGCAGCTATCCATACCCCTTTTACCAATAGGATAAAGATTCCGTCTGGCTAATAATTTGAATATTCTCTCTTGGAACATTAAAGGGGGAAGAGACAATCAGAAAAAATATATTATATTAAACCATTTGGCTCAATTTGATCCATCTATAGTATTTCTTCAAGAAACCCATGTACTTCCCGATCGGCTCCACCACTTTAAGAAAAAATGGGTGAGTCAAAGTATTTGTGCTGGATTTTCTTACACGTGTAGTCGAGAGGTTTGCCATTCTGGTGGCGCGAGGGGTTCCCTTTATCTCGTCTGAGACAATCTCTGACCTGAAAGACAGATATATTATAGTTCTAGGTAAATTAGGAGGAGCTAGTTTAGTGTTGGGATCAGTTTATGGCCCCAACGTGGATACTCCCTGTTTTTTTTACGCAATTGGCCATGATTCTAGCCCCCTTTAAAGATATTCCTGTCATTCTGGGGGGTACTGGAATTTGGTCCAATCTAATTGCCAGGATCGTTCTTGGCACTGAACATTACACCCCTCCCCAGCTCAGAGGGCTTTATTAGAGTTCACATCATCATTGGGCCTAATAGATCCTTGGAGACTGCATAACCCCACCATTAGGGATTTTACCTTTTTTTCCCCGGTCCATAAGTCCTATTCACGGATTGACTATTTTTTGGTTAGCCAGCAATGTCTGTCCTTTGTTGAGGAGGTCTTAATTTTGACTCGGGTAATCTCGGATCACTCTCCCATTAAACTCCGATGTTCACCTTTATTCACCCCACCTAGGTCCTATTCATGGTCTTTAAATAACGCTTTATTAAAAGACACCCAGACACTAGCTCGTTTTCAAGGGTTTATGACCAATTCAATTACGGCCAACTGGGGGTCTATCAATGCAATTGACCAAGTTTGGACGGCCCTGAAAACTATTTGGAGAGGAGAACTGATATGGATTGCATCAGTGCGTAAAGCGAAAAACAAACAATTATTAACTAATTGTTTAAAGAAAATCAGTACTTTAGAAACTATTGGTGAGAATTCCAGATCGGAGGAACAAGAACAAGAGCTGACCAGCCTAAGGGTCTGGTATGTGAACACCTTAAGTGATAGAGTGGAGAACTTGGCTTCCAAGCTAAAAGCTGCATATTTAGGTCAAGGTAGCAAAGCCGGTAATTTATTGGCGTGGCAGCTAAAACAGAGAGCGGCGGCCAAATGGGTCGCAGCTTTAAGACATCCCGACACGGACAAGTTAATTACAGATTCTGAGAATATACTGGGTATTTTTTCCAACTTCTACAAAGATTTATACTCGAGTCAACCGCATTCTCTACAAAGTGAAACTAAAATGCGAGAATTCCTAACTAAAATCTCTTTCCCTCAGATGTCCGAGGAATTTAAGCAGATGCTAGTAGCCCCTATCTCAAATGAGGAGATAGCAAAAGCCATCGATTCACTAAAGTTGGATAAGGCACCCGGTCCAGATGGTTTCACTCCCCTTTTCTTTAAAATGTTTAAGGAGAGTTTGATACCACTTTTGTATCAGCTCTACGCATTCTGGCATGAGCAAGGGGTAAGAGATAAGACTCTTTTTAAAGCTAGGATAATTTTGCTACCTAAACCCGGAAAATCTGCAGATCTGATGGGCAATTACAGACCAATTTCTTTATTAAATATAGATGTAAAGATCTATGCCAAAATCCTAGCTAAAAGGCTAAAATCCTCATGGATCGGGCTAAGTCCTGAACAGGCTGGATTTGTGGCAGGCCGTTCTTCAGCTGACCACTTCAGGAAATTATTTTATTTAATTTCTGCGTCTGCGAACCCGGATATGGAAGCATCCTTGGTCTCGTTAGACGCAGAAAAAGCGTTCGATAGAGTGGAATGGGCCTTTATGTTTGCAATATTGGCTAAATTTGGTATTCCAGAAACATTTATTCATTATATTCGGATCCTGTATTTATGCCCACCGCTAGAATTCAATGCAACAATCTAATCTCAGCTGCTTTTCCCTTACTGGAGAGTACGTGCATGGGCTGCCCTGTCACCATATTTATTTAACTTGTACATGAACCTTTAATAAGGGCCATTAAAATGAACCACCTAATTCAAAGGATTTCTATAGGAGATATGGAGTTTAAGTTATCAGCATTTGCTGATGATTTATTATTGCATGTTGAAATATTACAACATAGCTCCCTCATTTACTTAATTTAATTTCGTGTTTTAGTGAATTCTCCGGTATAAACTAAATAAGAATAAAACAATGGTATCTCACTATCCTTACCTTCAAAAAGTTGTTGTCTTTCCTTAGGTTTGCAGTGGCAGACAAAATCTTTAGCCTATTTGGGTATCCAGATCTCGAAAGATCTCGAGAAAATGGCTAACCTAAATTTTAAGCCTTTATTTAAATCCATTAAGGAAGACTTGGAGAGGTGGTCGAAGCTTCCCTTGACCTTTTCAGGTAGGGTTAATACAATTAAAATGATGGTTTTACCCAAGATCTTCTACCCTCTCTTTAATTTAAATGTGTACCTCTCCAGGTCTTTCTTTGGCCCGCTTTACAAATATTGTTCAGATTTCTTGTGGAAGGGTAAACCTCCTCGTAGGGCTTATTCTAAACTAATTTTCCAACGGAAAGTAGGGAGCCTCAGATTCCGGATTTTACACCTATTATTTAGCTATTCATGCAGCGAGGTCAGTTTTATGGGTCCAAGAAGCAAGTTCTCTCCTGGACTTGCCATTGACCATGCGACTTCTCAAGAGGTTAACTTGATTGGAATCCTTCTTATATATTCCGTGGTCCAAGGTCCCTACCCTCGTTAGAAATACCCCATTAGGTTGGGATATTAAGGCTTTGCACCAACTTTATCTAAGATTAAATATTTCCTATTTAAAAGACCCATCTCAACCCCTTCTGAGAAATCTAACCTCCTAGTTGGCAACCAACCCATAAAAGGTTTGTGAGTGACTTTCCCCAAACCTGTATTCGGACTTCGTTTGGACAATACAATCTCTTAGTTCCTATTCTGATTAAAAAATTTGGGGTGGAATCCCGAAACCTTTTGCGACTTTTTCAAATACGAAGAAGCATCCGTTTTTTTTTACGGAAAGGTAAAGTCTCTGAAGGGTTGGGGAACTTATTGAGGAAGTTGAGCGAGTTCGCAATATCTGGAAACGCAGTCTCTAAAATATATAAGTAAATTCTATCAAGATTGGAACTTAAAATATCTCCTGTTCCCCCTTACTGGGAAATTAATTTGTCTAAGGGGTGGCCAGAGCCGATCTGGGAGAGAGTTTGGGTAGATATCTATTCATGTATTAACCAGGACAGACTGAGAGATATCCAGTTTAATCTATTGCATAATCTTTACTTTTCTCTTGCCAAACTCTCCCGGCTAAATAAATTGTCCTCCCCGGTTTGTAAGGACTGTGGTGACCCCTTAGCTACTACATTTCATAAAATTTGGTCCTGCCCCAAAATAGCTCAGTTGTGGCAGTCGGTCAAGCGTTGGTTGGACCAATATTGTGATCTATCGGCCTTTTTAATGTTGATGTCTGTATACTTGGGATATGCTTAAATTGCTTCTAGAACTCAAAAAATGCCAAATGGCTATGGTAGCCTCAGTTACTAAGCTATTAATTCTTAAACGTCATTGGAGGGATGTTTGGGTCCCATCGTTTAAAGAATGGTGGGACAAATTTTGAAAGCATTAAATGCAGAGAAGTCAGCCTAACTTTCTTTAGGGCATCGGGTAAATTTCAAAAGTGCTGGGGTAGTTTTTCCAGACCTTGAAGGACAGGTATGGTTACTAGTCAAGAATATCCCCCTGCATTTTCCTTTTATCCCCTTACTATCATCCACTTCCTCTATCCTGTCCACTTCTCTCTTCTTCTCATTTCTTTTTACATCATTTATTTTCTCATCCCTTTAACTTATTGTATCAGTATCTGTATTCTCTCTTCTTCTCTAGTTTATCTCAGTGACATAAAGATTCCAGAATCTCTCTTCTCCCATTTACCTTAAGACCTTAGCTAATGTTATAACTGTATTTGAAGTAAGGTGGCTACAGTTTTGTAATACTAGGTATTGGATGGCTGCTGGGAGTGGGTGAGGGGCTTTGAGAGTATTTTATTTGTTTTTTTATTATACGTTTATAGTCTTGTTCTTGTCTATGTTGTATCTTGTTTTTTATCACTATAATAAAATAAAATTATTTGCAAAAAAAACTGAACCATGGCATTGGAACCCAGTTTCACTACTGCAGTGCTCAGCACAACTTGACTTGACATGTCAATCTGTCCAATCCCATGGAGAAACTCTCACCAAGTCTGAGCCAATAACTATCCTGCATTCAGATTGAAACCCCCACCCCACCACCATTTTGTTTTCCCCAGTGCTGAGGACTCCACTCACTGCTTTTTTTTTTTATTCAATTAAACATATTACATGTTATTTCTGCCCTTTTATTCCTTAATCCCACAAAATGCCACTATTTCTGGCTCCACTGACTGTTTGCATTTGTTTACCTGTTCTGAGATGGCTCCCTGCAAAAGCTGTCTGTTGGCGTGATAGCGTAATACATGTAATAATCAATGGATATCACGCTAATGGTTAACGTTTGCGCAACTAGCACTGTATTGTAGCAGCTGAAGAAAACTGCTGCCGAGGAGTCACGTGATGCAAGCGATCTGAAAGCTGTGTCTACTTCGGGCTCCCTCTAACCATCTGCAATACTTGGTTCTTAGACCACCTTTCTGAGCTCAACCTACAAATTGCAACAGCTAACGACTCCTCAACTTCTGCCTATTGCTCAACTTTACATTTTGTGGCATCACAAGACTGTGTAGCGGCGATGGAGGTAGAGATGAAACAGGCCTCGATGCAGCACACCCCGCCTAACACCCCGGAGAAGCTCTCCAAAAAAGCGAGGAACCAGGCCTCCGGGAATCTAAACAAGACGAGCAGCTCTACAGCCTCCACAGTACCTCTCTCTGAAGAAAGATTCCTTCAGGAGTTCTCACCATTCCGCGAGGCCTTGGATAATATTACTGCTGAGCTCAAGTCTATTAAAGGAGACCTAAACGCTCTGAGTACCAGAATGGGTGATTCGGAGGTCAGGCTTACCTCCCAAGAAAAATGGCGAGACAAAACGGATTCCGAAATCGGTTCGCTGCGACAAGAAGTCCGGAAGCTACAAACTAAGATGGAGGACTTAGAAGGGCGTAGCAGGAGGAATAATCTACTGATTATCGGATTGCCCGAAATGGAAGAAGGCTTGGATATGATCCTATTCCTCCAGAAATTCCTGACCAAAGTCGTGGGGCCCTCACCGTTGAATCCCCGATACCATGTTGAGAGAGCACATAGATCTTTGAGACCACGGCCTCCTCAGGGGTCTCCTCCCCGCCCGATCATTGTTAAATTTCTTAGCTACATAGAGAAGCAGGACGTTCTCAATAAATCCAGAGATTTACAAGACATTACCTGGGGCACCTCCAAGATAAGAATCGCTCAGGACCTTCCACTCGAGACCAGACAGAAAAGAACTGCTTTCCACCCGATTGTGCACAAGCTGATCGCGGCTGGTATCCAATTTAGGATGCAGTACCCAGCCAATTTAATAGTCAAGATCGACGGGTCATCAACAACCTACGACTCTCCGGATCAAGCCAGCAAAGATCTAGCTTCTAAGCTCCCAACCTATTCAAGGACACTTGAATCACAAACTTTACAAACGTTATAATCAGCTCTTAAATATCTTCAAATATGTGGTTATTACCTGTATGTCTATGTTGCGGTGAGATGCTTTCACTGGGTGGGGGGGGGGTTGCACCTGGTTTGAGTGCTGAGTAGGCCATTAAGGCCTTGAACTCTCAGGAGCTGCAGTCGGAACCTTTGAGCTGACACAGGTTTCAGCTAGCAGCTTTTGGAGACAGACCAGGTCAGGTCCCATGCTACAATATGCCCCCCTGATCAACTCGGTGGCGAAAAGGTGAGCAATTATATCAGTGCCACCCGATTTAAACATTCTTGGGACTTAATTATATCAGTAGAGTCCCAGAGCTTGATCCCGATCTTACATTTGAGGGTTAAGTAATCTTTGTAATACTTAGTTGGCGAATCTCAGCACTGATATGTTTAGGTTGCTCCAGCCATAAGATGTGGTAACTGACTGACAGGCGTCCCTTTACTGTTAGTCTGGTTTTTGACTTTTGCTCTTAGAAGAGGATGGTGGGGGGGGGGCCCAGGGGTGGAACCGGCTCGTAGGAAACTGCTTCACGAGCCGAGAAAGGGGGTTTTGGTGGTCTACAGGAGGAATTGTCGGGGTTCTGTGTTACAATTGAACGGATAATATTGCTAGCCTGTTTGTTGCCCCATTTTGAATGCACTTTCACAGTAAACCTATACTGGTACATGATGCTCCTTAGACCTGCCATAGGTTTCGTTGTTCCAGCTATATACTACTGGGTTCGCTACAATCCATCTACCCAATTCTGGAATGACCTTGTACATAGTTTGTGGTTAATTTTGTTTAGTGGGTGGGGGGGCGTAACTACCCTGGGTTTCAGGTCTTGATCCTTCGACTTAAGTCTAGTCTCAGGTTTCATGTTTGGTATTTCTGGGTTCAGATTGAGGTTTCTGGAATAGAGTGTGCGAACACAGGGGAAGGGGAGATTCTAGAATATCCCATAATTCTTTCCAGAGATCAGTCCCCTACAACTTCCCATTTATTTAGCTTAAACATTTTTCATTAATATGATGGCGATCAAAGTAGCTACTTGGAATGTGCGGGGGCTCCAAGACAAAGCCAAAAGGCTCCAAGTTTTTAGTCACTGTGACTTATTAAAGACTGATGTACTCATGCTTCAGGAAACTCACTTGGTTAATAATGAAGTAGCTTGGCTGCATAGAGCTGGCTTCTCCCAAGTCTTCTCGGCAAGTGGCTCTGAGTCTAGCAAGGGTGTAGCTATCTTAATCAAAAATCATGTTCCCTTTCTGGTGGAAGAGAACTTAGCCGACCCAGAGGGCAGATTCATTCTGGCTAAAGGCTGCCTCAATAATTGTAATACTGTTCTGGGTTCTGTCTATGGCCCAGTTGGAGGGAATCCGGACTTTATGACCCTGGCAGATAAGATTAGTAATTTTCTACCCTCACACTTAATAATAGGGGGAGACTGGAATGTCCCACCATGCCAATCTCTAGACAGAACTTATACACCTACTAGGCCTACATCCCCAGCTCAAAAAGCACTAGCAGACGTTATGCACCTTTTGGGGCTCTGTGATCCGTGGTGGATTGCTAACCCTATACTCCGTTCCTTTACCTTCTTCTCCCAGGTACACAACTCATGGTCCAGACTAGATTATATTTTGACCAGTAAATCACTCCTTCCTGGCATTTCCCAATCAGGTATTGAGCCGATAGTGGTGTCAGACCACGCAACAGTTTGGCTTAGGATCTCACCTAACTTTCACAGTGACACCATATGGAAGCTTAATACCCAACTTCTTAAACATGATCAGACTGTATCTCATATTAAAGAACTTATTTCTAATTTCATGGACCTCAATGAACACTCTACCCCGAGGGTAGACTTTGTATGGTGTGCGCTGAAGTGCTACCTCAGGGGCGAACTAATAAAAATAGCCTCTGAAAGGAAAAAATGTAGGTTAGCACAGGCCGCATCATTGCTAACCAAAATTAAAGAGTTAGAACACTCCACTCCTCCCTCCCAGGCCCATTAGAATCCCTTTTAAAGCTTAAAAATGAATATGCGGACTTACTGAGGGATAAAACTGAATACGCTATTTTAAAAACTCAATCTAAATACATAGACCAAGGTGAAAAGGCCGGTAGACTATTAGCTCTCAGGCTCCACAATACAGAGAGCTCGAGATTGATTCCAATGCTGAAAACCAAGGAGGGAGTGGTTAAGACCACACCTAAAGAGATCACTCAGATCTTTGAAGCATTTTATAATAAACTTTACAGCAAACATCCTTTCCCACCGTCCCTACGGGATATCTCTACCTATTTAGAAGGTATTGATCTTCCTCATCTCCTCCCTACCCATAAAAGCTCCCTTAACTCCCCTATTACACTGCTCGAAGTTGAGGAGGCAATCGCCTCTTTAGCGCCCAATAAAGCACCAGGATCAGACGGTTACCCATCTAATTTTTATAAAACCTTCAAAAAAGAACTGGCCTCCCTCCTTCTCAATTTATATAAATACATGTTTGAGGCGGAGGTCGTGGACCCCACATTACTAGAAGCCACAATTATTTTAATCCTCAAGCCAGATAAACCATCGATGGACCCTGCAAGTTATCACCCTATTTCTCTTCTAAATTGCGATATTAAGATCCTATCCAAAATCCTGGCCGAGAGGATTAAAAAGACCTGGATCCACCTTTTGAGCCTGGAGCAAGTAGGGTTCATTCAATCTCGCTCCCCGGCCGATCATCTTAGGTCCCTGTCCCATATCATACATACAGCCCACTCTTCCCATACCCCGATGGCCTTAATCTCCCTAGATACTGAAAAAGCCTTCGACAGAGTTAATTGGGACTTTTTATGGGTAACACTCACCAAAATGGAATTTTCACCTTCCTTTATTCGATGGATCCAGGTCATTTACAAATCCCCTTCAGCTAAGATTTACTGTACCGGTGTCTTCTCCTCCCTCTTTCACCTCTTTACAGGCACTAGACAAGGCTGCCCCCTCTCCCGGTTTTTATTTAACCTATATTTAGAACCCCTCCTTTGAAGCATTAAAAGCTCTCCCCACATACAGGGCTGCCCGGTACTGCAGCAAGAGCTGGTCCTTTCTGTATACGCAGATGACATTCTCTTACATGTTGCTCACCCTGAATCGTCATTAGAGCATGCCCTTCAGGTTATTATGCAGTACAGTTGCTTTTCATATTACAGACTGAATCTGACAAAATCAGAAATACTTCCATTGAATCCCTTCACACATAAAGCTAACTTTGCTAGATTTGGTATGAGATGGTCTCCCAAATCGATTAAATACCTGGGCATCCACCTTACCAACGATTCGATGCTATTCAGGAAACTCAACTTAGACGACCTTATGGCTAACATACAGTTAGACCTCCAAAGATGGTCCCAAATTACCGTTCTCCCTTTGGGGAAGAGTCAACATCATTAAGATGAATGTTCTGCCTTGGATTTTTTACCCCCTCAACTTGCTGAGTCTTTGGCTGCCCCTTTCTTACCTACAGCATATCCATTCCACCTTCTCTCAATTCATTTGGCAAAATAAATCTCCCCGACATTCTTTCTCCAAACTTTGCCTCCCTAAAGACAAAGGGGGACTTCGCCTTCCCAATTTAATATATTATCACTGGGCGGCCCATCTCTCCAAACTGGGCAGATGGCTCCCAAATGAAGATGAGGGGCCTCCTCCGATCTGGCTCCAAGTTGAAAGACAGATACTAGCAGATTCTAATCTCTGCTCCTCGACTGTATTTTTTTCCTTCCCAGATCAGCAATTCCGCACTCACTATCGAACCCGACCATTCTCATCTCCCTCAAAATTCTCTCCCAATGCCTACAATACCTTAAAATCTCCCCTAAAAGAGACCTGGCACAACCCCTGATTTTTAACCCTAATATTCGGTTAGGAGGTTCTATGATCACTCCGGACTGGCTTCCTCCAATCCGTGAAGCCTTGGTTGAGAATCTATACTCACGAGATTCTCTTCTATCCTCCACGAGCATTATGGCCGGGTTCAACCTTCTCCCAAGAAACATCTTCAAGATCTATCAGTTGAGGCATCTTCTTAATGTCAACTTTGGGAAGGTGTTCTGCTGCTCACAGGTTGCCCCCTTTCTTTCCCAAGTTCAAGTTCTAGCCTCCAAACCCTATGGAATTTCCACTATATACTCTTACTTGTTGGGATATAAATTTCCGGACTCCCCTACCAGGATCCAATATATGGACTTCTCTCCTACCTGACCTAGTTCCTAGCTGGCCTGGTATATGGAAAGACCTACATAGATACCACACCCAGGATAGGTTTAGACTTATCCAATATCACATTATAAATAACATGTATTATACTCCAGTAAAATTAGCTCTCTTAGGACGTTTACCCCTTCCTCTCTGTACCAGATGCTCACATTCAGAAGGTAACCTACTTCATATCTTCCGGCAGTGTGAAAAAGAGACCCCTTTGTGGCACTCCATCCAATCTAATCTAGACCCCCTCTTGGGCCTTGATGGTTATTTCACTGCAGAAATTTGCATTTTGGGTATATATTCCAAAATTGAGAGCCAGGAATGTAGATTCCACATGGCCCTTATCTCAATGGTGGTTAAATGCCTAGTTCTCAAACACTGGTTGGATCAATTAATCATAACATATGCAGAGTGGTTGAATGACCTATCAGTCTGCTTCAATATGGAGAGACTAATGGCCAGTTCTCACAACCGCATGGATTTATTTCATAAAAAATGGAATAAGTTATACGCATTGTATTTACATTAGAGCCCAATTGGCTTTGTCTCGGTTCCTCTCCTCCCCTATGTGCTTCACTACCTGTTTTATGAACCCAAGATTTTATATTAATTCTGTTTGATATGATAATACACATTCTCGGGGTAGTTTAGGGTGAAGGGAGAGACCTTAGGGTTAATAGGGTTGGCGGGGGGCTGAAGGTTGGGGTTTGGATTGTTGTGGTGTTTTTTTTTTTCCCCCCAGATTATATGTTTCAACTCACATTTTCGACTAAGGAATGTTGTCAATGTCCCATATTACTGCCTCCAATGTCATACTGTATATCGATGCACATTATAAAATCAATAAAGTTGAATTTCAAAAAATAAACTGCTGCCATTTGTTGTATTCAGGACAATAAGTAAAAAATATTGAAAAAACATGCAAGGTACGAAATGGTATTGGAATTCATTAATTTCAATATAAAATGACAAGTAATGTACAGTTCTGTATGAATTGGATTAGGCAGATTTGTGGCTATTTATAAACTGAATGCCAATAACTACTGCACTGTAAATGCATTTGAAAATGCTTTACATGAACATTGGATGGGAGCTAAAAGGAGTTTACAGTGACTGAAAGTCCATTGTACGTGGATTGCATGTGAGCTGATGATTAGTTGAAAAAGAGTTTGTATTTTAAGCTTTTAGAATTGCCACTGCATTGTCAGCACACAAAAATAATGAAAGAGCAGTGAGATGGAGGAACAGTTTAATGTGACTTGTACTGTACAATAGGTATCAGGGCACAAATCACTGCAATCCATTAATAATTATAGACATCTTTCTGAGGCCAAATAGAAATGGAATTCACGTATCTTTGGTGGACAGAGCTCGATTGAAACCAAGCAGTCTCCCACCTCAACTTCATCTGCATCTTTATCACTGACCCAGGGAACCATGGCGTTGGAACCCAGTTTCACTACTGCAGTGTTCAGTACAACTTGACTTGACATGTCAATCTGTCCAATCCAGGGAGCATCAGCATAAGTCACACCCAGAAACCCTCCTCTCAGTGATCTCACCAACTTTAGTCTCTTCAATGAGAACTGTATTTTCTAACAAGGAATTACAGTCCATATGAACAATTACTAAGGGTCCCAGTCAAAGAGTAGAGTTACCATGATCAAATACACCTCATCAGATGAAGACTGACAAGTTGTTGCATTCACCCTTGAAACCCTAAAGAATATCACGTATGCATAGAATGATTATGAATCATCTATATTTTTTTTTATTCAGTTGCCTACAAATACCAGCATCCATCCAGCTTGAAGTTCAGTTCATGGCTGAGTGCATTTCCTATAAACAATGTGCTGACACCGACGCCTGCATACTACTTCTTGTCACTCTATTAACAAATGATTGTTTTGTTGTTTTCTTAATTTTCTGATTTAATAACAGCTCAAGAAAGTCTGTAAATAATATATGAAATGTGGCATTGCATGCTGCCTCTGTTTTGGTTGTTTTTTGTTGTTGTTGTAATTTTAATAACAAGCATTTGTCAATGCCGGACGTTCGCTTGTAGGTATTTGCAGTGGTGTTTGGCACGTATGGTGCTTTACCCTAATGCCCTGTGTGATTGCTGGTATTTGCACTACAAATTTTCAGCATGACCTTTTTGTTATCCCCACCTCATAAAAGCATTTGAGACCTCTGCTTATGAACAGTACCACTGTTATTTTGTTAATCTGTCCTGAACGTTGATTTCCCACAGCGACCACACCATTCTGCTCCACATGTGGAAAAACACAGTTCAGGCAGGATGTGAAAAAATGACAGCTGTAGTATTCATATGGAGGTGTGAAGGGATGGCAATGTTGAACATCTGGAGTGAAAATACAACAATTTCTCGAACTTACGAGCGTACATGGAAACTGCGCAATGAACGCTCATGACACAGTCATTTTGTGGACTTTAGTCACCAAATTTTCAACATAGGCATTTTGGGACCTCTGCTCATGAACAGTGTCACTGTGATTTTCATAATCTGTCCGGAGCATTGATTTCTCAATGTGATCACACCATTGTGCGCTGGATGTGCAAAAACACATTTCAGCCAGGATGTGAAAAATGTCAGCTGTACTGTTCATAAGGAGGTGTGAAAAAATGCCAGTGTTGAAAATCTGGAGTGAAAATATTTCAAATTCTCGAAGTTATGAGTGTGCGTGGAAACTGCACAACGCACGCTCATAACACAGTCATTTCTTGACATTTTTTCACCAAATTTGCAACATAGGCTTTTGGGAGCCCACCTCATTAACAGTGACACTGTTGTTTAGTTAATCAATCCCAAAAGGTGATTTTGTGCAGTGACCATGAAATCACCTTTGGGGACCGAATAACTCACATGACAGTAACTGAATTCATGAGGTGGTGTCCCAAGAACCCCCTGTTGAAAATGTGGTGCCAAAATTTGCAAAAATGCCCGAGATAGCCACCTAAGTTGAAAAAAAAAAAAACATTTATGCCATTATACAGCTTACCGTCATTTCTTCAGTTTGCGAATGGCTTTCAAGAGTGCAGACGTGTTCCCACTCCACTGAAGATCATTACTCCAGGCTCCGGAGGTAAGCATGGGGTGAGGGGAGGTGGGCTATGCAGAGGGTGGGTGTGGGTTCAGGAAGGGGGCACAAGACACAGCGAGGGATGGTTTTCTGTTTTCACAGGTTTTAAAAAAACAAAAGATGTTGCGGGACAGTTTTCCCATTTACAGGGACAATGGGCATGCTGGGGTGGGCTCCCAGCATGCCAGCTGGGTGTTTGTTGGGGGAGCCTGGAGACAATGGGGACTGGGCACTCCGACTGCACATACAATGTGTTTGGTGGGGGCAATAACAAGGGAGCAGGGTAGATGGCAGCAGAGGGGAGGAAGTGGAAAGGATTTTATTAGCAGCCAGAGGGAAAAGGGTGACGTCAATATGTTAAATACACACACGTTACTGCTGATTGCAGTGGTGCTTTTCTTTTAACTGAAGACCACTGCAGCCAAACTGCTGCCATAGACAGCTCATGCATCCATTGGTGCAGTAGGGTTGCACACGTTACACTGAGCACTGCATTGGACAGGAGGGTCACACACCTTCAAAAAGTCGTACTGTCCCAAAGCATTCCTTGCACACGCATGCAAGTGAATGCAAAAATAAACAAGCATTTGTCAATGCCGAATGTTGCTTGCTTCTATGTGCTGTTTAGGTATCTGGAAGTAATTGGAGTGCAAATATTGAAAATTCGCGAACTTACAAGCGTACGTAGGAACTGCGCAACGCACGCTCGTAAAACAGTCATTTTTAGGAATTTTTTTCACCAAATTTTCAACATAGCCATTTTAAGACCTCTGCTCATGAACAGTGTCACTGTGATTTTCTTAATGTGTCCCATACATTGAGTTCGCACACTGACTGCGCCATTGTGCGCTACATGGGCGGAAACATGTTTTGGGCAGGATGTGAAAAATGACAGCTGTACTGCTCATAAGGAGGTGTGGTAAAATGGCAATGTTGAAAATCTGAGGGAAATATTGAAAATTAGCAAACTTACTGAAATGCGTTAGGAACCGCGCAACGATCGCCGTAAAAGTTATTTTTAGGAATTTTTCACCAAATTTTCAACATAGCCATTTTAAGATCTCTGCCCATGAACAGTGACACTGTGATTTTCTTAATGTGTCCCATACATTGAGTTCGCACACCGACTGTGCCATTATGCGCTACATGGGCAGAAACACGTTTTGGGCAGGGTGTGAAAAATGACAGCTGTACTGCTCATAAGGAGGTGTGGTAAAATGGCAATGTTGAAAATCTGGAGTGGAAATATTGAAAATTTGCAAACCTACGATCGTGCGTAGGAACTGCGCAACACACGCTCATAAAACGGTCATTTTTAGGAATTTTTCCACCAAATTTTCAAAATAGGATTTTTGAGAGCCCACCTTATGAACGCTGGCAGTGTCATTTCATTAATCGGGCCAGAAGGTGATTTTGCACAGTGACTGCGAAATCACCCTTCGGGCCCGAATAACGCCATGACAGTGACATCATTCATGAGAAGGGGTCCCAAAAACCCCATGATGAAAATTTGGTGCAAAAATTCAAAAAAATGCCCAAGATATGCAACAAAGTTAAAAATACCCCATCTAGCCCATTATACAGCTTACTGGCATTTTCTCAGTTCGCGGTTGGCTTTGAAGAGTGCAGACGTGTTTCCGGTCCACCG
The DNA here is from genome assembly GCA_016271365.2 of Neoceratodus forsteri. Lineage (NCBI taxonomy): Eukaryota > Metazoa > Chordata > Ceratodontiformes > Ceratodontidae > Neoceratodus > Neoceratodus forsteri. Next base: position 99,428,554 of record CM028130.1, read on the forward strand.
AAGATCATCGCGCCGGACTCTGGAGGTAAGTATGGGGTGAGGGGGTGTGGGGAGGCAGGGTGCACAGTGGGTGGGTGTGGGTTGTGGGAGGGAGGCCAGGGAGAAGCGCCGTGGAACCATTTTTAATTTACAGGTTTAAAAAAAAAAAAGATGATGCGGGACATTTGCCATGCTGGGTGGGCTCCCTGCATGGCAGAAGGATGGCTGGGGGGGCGTGGAGCCGAAGGGAATTGGGCACCCCGTCGGCCAAAACAAGGTTGCCACACTGGGGTGGGCTCCAGAAGTTGCACCAAAGCTTTGGGGCGTGAGGCACTGCGAGCACACAGCGGTGTGGCAGATTTGCACCATGCTGGGGTGGGCTCTCAGGCGTGGCAGCAGGGAAAGCTGTTTGGGGACGTGGAGCCGATGGGGATTGGGCACCCCGTCGCCAAAACAAGATTTGCCACGCTGGGGTGTGGCACTGCCAGCACACAGCGGGTGGTTTTCTTTGAAGGAAGACCACTGCTGTCATACACAGCACCCACATCCATTGGTGCAGGACTGCCATGCCTGCTCAACGGAGCAGTGCATTGCACAGGACAGTCACACCTCCAAACTGTCCTATTCTCCCAAGACGTTCCTTGTGCATGCACGCAAGCGAACGTAAAAATAGATCCTGTTATGCAGCCTGTCATCCTTTGGAACAAGGTAAGCTCTCTGTAGACACAGTAACTCTCACTGTATAATTTTAAAGGTAAATGCTGCAAAGTGAACTCAAGCACAGACATCTGTTGCCCATACACTATAAAAGCTAATATGCAACACTGAACAACCATGCTGAGTTCACTTCTTGAGTTTGATCTAACATCTGTAAACTTCTCAAGCTTCACTCTCAAGGTTTACATAGTTGTCAAGGCAACCTCTTGAAGTGAACATAGCATGGTTGTTCACTGTTGCCCATCCATTATCCTCTCTGTTTTTATGGGTAACGTCATATTACAGTTCTCTTCATGGAACCTGCCATCTGGAGTTTTAGCTATGTCATGGTCTGGGCACAGACCTCTGGGCAAGGTTCTGATAAGTCAACAGCTCAAAATTAGCATTCTGTATGCAAACTGTGACATAGTAAAAACTCTAAGCTGTCAATTCCATGAAAAGAACTATGCAACATGATTTCCATGACAAAAAAAACTGTTGAATAAACACTTTTTCATATCAGTGTTTGTTCAGGTACAGTTAAATATGGATCATTTGGAAGTATGACATTCACTGATGTAAACAGGGACCTTATTACCTGTGGACAATTAGTACTAATTTCCTTTTCCATTTAATCTAATTCCTATTATAAAACTTATGTTCTTTGTGTTTACATCTCTCTCACGTGCATATTATTAGTAAATTATTGAGAATTACAGTGTAGGTAAATTGTAACTGCATTTTTTGGGAGTTAGGTGGGCTGTGCTAGTAAGGACCACCATGGGCTGGTATTCTTTCCCAGGGACAGTACTAGCTTATAACCTGGTCCACTTAATCTTTTTCTAGTTGGAGGCAGTGTACAACTTAACAGCTGATCTTTAACTCAACATATGTTGGTAACAAATCCCTAAAGAAGCTGTTGGCCCAGCCCCTTAACCTAATTTAAGTCAGAAAAACATAGGTAATATACTTCCATGTACAGTGACCTGGTACAATTGGAATGTAAAGGGTTGTGGAATAGAAACACAGAATCATAGATGAATAAGGAAAGAAAGACTATTAGTACATCAAATCTGTCCTCTTGCACAACAATGTACAGTCTTACTTTGAATTAATCTTCCTCTTTAATCCTTCCCTCTCTTGTACCACCCTCATGTTTCTAACAAGCCCCTTAAAGATGTTAAACTGTGTTTTGAACCAAGATATAGTCACAGCATTGACGGTAATGCTGGGCAGATTATTTCACCATCCACCACATGCTGCATGAAAAAAATATTTCCTGATATCTCTATAAATTTCCTCCATCCCTTTACAGCTTGAGGTATGCAACATAGTGGACAAACTGTTCTTAAATGCAATCTACCCTGGGGTGGTCACATTATTTTACCAACATATGTATTTGTATATTTCTATCCTATCTCCTCTCTCTTCTGTCCTCCAGAGGATACATATTGTCAGTTTCTAGCCTATCCTCATAGGGCATACCCTGATGTCCCTGGATCATTTTTTTGCCCTTCACTGTATAGTTTCCAACCTATCCTTGCCCATCCTCAGATGTGGATTCCAAAACTTCACACAATACACTAGTTACAGTGGCAGTATTACCGTCCTCCTGTGACTGGTAAAATCCTGCCTGATGCACCCCAATATCTTGTTCATTTTCCCATTTTCTTTACTGCATTAGGAAGATATGTGATGTGGACAGCCAGTTCTGAGTGCTGTATCATTTTTTTTAAATATAAAAATATATTACTGATTATATCTGCTGAGAAATCTGGTACTTGAAATGACCTCACTCACCCCCTCCCAGGTTTCAGCTGAAAGAAAAAGGAAATGAGAAAATGCTGAAACAGCATGTGAGATCATACACACACTGGTTTTAGATATCAGGTGTTACGTGGAAGGCCTCAAGCTAATTATAAGGTGGAAGAAGCTTGAGTTGAGCATATCCATTTTATGATGCTTCCAGAGATGGAAAAGCAGGTTGTGATGTATTAGAGGGAAATCATAAAGATGCTTCCATGTCCTGGAAGGGGGAAACTATCATGAGATCAAAGAGATGTCATTTGAAGAACATATGAGTAATGCTGAGGATTGCAGAATTTAATTCTTGAAAAAGACATCCTGTTTTTTTTTTTATTATATATATTTTTTATATATTCTGACAGAGGAGGAGCTAGATGACCTCACACAAAAAGGGTTTGGCAAATACAGTTTGCTTTAAGGAATATTCTGTTTTACTTCAGATACACTTTTATCTAGGCTCTGACAATAAAATATCTGTGAGCACTTTAAACAGGTATTTAGAAAGCTAGACAAATCTGGATATTGTTATAGGAAATTTGCACTGTTTAAACTTTGTTCTTTTAAAAGATTGCATTTCTTATGATATGAGTTCTATATTTTGTGTTTTACATACTTTCATCTATTTTAGTAAAACTCTTTTTAGGGCATACTTGGTCTGTCTTTGATTTCTTTTCATTTGTAAGAAAAGTAAATATGGTTATAGCAGACGATATGCATAAGCTTGAATGGTGATACCAAACTGGAAAGAGAAGCATTTTAAGTCTGAGGTCTTTATTAAAGTTTGTAAGGGTTCATCTCTGCATACCTAGTTAGGCGCCTGTAGGCAAAGATATCTGGGCCCCCGAAGACAGAAATATTTGAGCCTGTTCATTGGGTACACTAGCAAGAGGTTCACAGTTTGAATCCCTCCAAGACTCGAGACCAAAGGTTGATCTGAGCTCACAAAACAGACAAGAGGGTTACCTTGCTCTGTTAAACTGTTCACAAGACTGCGCTCTGAGTTTGGAACTTTTCGAGTAGAGGGCCTGGCCTGCTGAGTGGGTTTGTGACAAGATGTTTTTAGAATATTGGAAATTGTCACCCCTGGGTCCCTTTCCTGCTCGGAGTACTTTACCTGTACTCCATTTATGCAACAATCCATTGTTGGATTTCTTCTATCAATGTGCATCACTTTGCACTTCTTGGGATTTCATTTCATCTGAAAATTACTCGACTACTTCTCCAACCTCTCTACATAATTTTTTCATTTTGGTCATTCCCTCCCCACTATCCACTCTCCTGCAGAGTACTGTGCCATCTGCAGATTCATTTTCCTCTGTATACCCAAATATCACTTATGTACATGTGAAAGAGTAGTGGCCCCAGGACGGGCCTATGAGGCACTGCTTTAATAACCTCTTTGACATGAGAAAACCTTCCATTCTGGAACATTCTCTGCATCCTATCTATCAACCAGTTCATGATCCATCTCATTAGTCCATCCCCTAGTCTTAGTCAGTCACCATCTTCACTAGCCACCTATGCAGCTCAGAATCAGTCTTATAGAAATCCTGGTACAGGATGTCAATATTGATTTCCCTGGCCTCTAGCAACCATTTAGAAACACTGAAACATAGAAATTGTTGACAGATAAGGACTGTTAGGCTCATCCAGTCTGCCCATCGGCCCTATACATTGTATGTGGCCACTGACCTTATGTGATCAATGGCTTTTCATCACTCCCTCCCCTCTCAAGCTTCCCTTGTCTGTCTCTGGCATGCTTAAACCCCTCCACTGTGCTTGCCCCAACTACCTTCTGTGGCAGACTATTCCAAATGTTGACTACCCTTTCTGTGTAGAAAAACTTCTTCACATTACCTCTTAATCTACCCCCTTCCAATTTCATATTGTGCCCCCTTGTTCTAGTACTTTTCCTACATTGGAAAAGGCCCCCACCTGCACCTTGTTTATGCCCTTGAGGTACTTGAAAGTTTCAGTCATGTCTCCCCTCTGTCTCCTGTCCTCCAGTGAGTACATTTCTGTCACTTAACTGAAAAACACAAAAACAAACAAACAAAAAAGAAAAACAGTCAAGTTCATTTGACATGATCTTTGTCTTATAAACCAGCATGGATTCTTATTCAAAGTCTTTTTTTCCAGGAATTCAAGTCTGTCCTTTCTAACTGACTCTAGTGGCTTACCTACTATAAATGTCAAGTTTAGCAGCCTATAATTTCCTGGGTTCCACCATCTCGACTTTTACTTAAATGAACAACATTCACCACATTCAGTCGATGGGTACTTTGCCCATTGCTAGCAGACCATTGTAAAGGTCTGTAAACGGTGCTGCCAGGGCCTGTCTTGTTTCCTTCAGCACCCTTGAATGTATTCCATCTGTCCCTGGTGACTTGTTAGTCTTTAGAACCTGCAGACCATTCAGTCCTCTGTCTCTCTCTCTCTCTCATATATATATATATATATATATATATACACACACATACATACAGTAAAGCCTGTCACAGTGCATTGTATTCTGTAAAATTCTGCAGCAGAGTTCATGCAGGAAACATGGAATTTCAATGGGAGTTAATCCCCTTTGTCATGCATAAAACTATGACTGTGACACTGTGTTTCATCCTGGCAGGCTGCATGTATGTGTGTGAAAAGATACTATTTTATTATGATTTGCTATAGAAAAGCAAGGTATTGTCAGTGTAGAACATGCAGAGGCATCCAGAGAGCAGTCCAGTTTTATGGTTCTGCTTGAGGATGCCTGCTCCATCATTTAATTAATTTTGTTCAGTATCAAGGAAAGCTTTTTAAAATGTAATATTTTAATACAATTTGATTTGTATTTCATAAATTTGCTGTATTGTCTTGTAATTGTTTATTACAGATTCTTTAAAAACACAGTTCACTATACAACTTTCCCCCTGCCCCAACAAAAAATAATAAGGATGAGTAAGTCATGCCTTTGGTGTGGACAGTCACTCCTGACTCCAATTTAAGATAATCCGTAACAGTAATAATTTTATAGCAGGATCACTTTTCCTCTATTCACAATTTGCTGTGAACAAGGTAGTCTCAGATTATCAATTATTAAGATGCTGAGAGCTCACATGCAGTATTTGCTGAGCCAGGGCCTCTTTGTTGTCCAGCATTACTAAACCTAACAAGGTTAAAAAAAACACAGTAACCTTGAATAAAGATAAAGTACTCGATCAGTTTTCATATAAATAAAGTTTTGAAAATGATTTGGGAAGAAAAAGTAAAACAGTGGCTCATTGTCTGACCTCCAGCTAGAACATCCTGCTGCTCTACAGACATTTATCAAAACTGAATGTCTCCCAAAGGGCTTGTTTTGTTTTATATTTCTTGCCACAGAGTCAGGGCTTCAAGCTTTTTGCTAGTGCTTTAAACATCATCATTAAGAAAACAAAGGTTTACAGAACTAAATGTGGTGTTGGGGGATGTAGAATATCTTCCCAGCTGAGTTTTCAGCGAAATACTTCAGGGGAGACACCGCAGATATTTTCCTCCTCTCATTATAAGGAAAACAACAAGCATTTGTGAATGCCAAAAGTTTGCTTGTTGATATTAGCATTGGATGTGCAGGAGTTAGACAAATGCAGAATAGGAATGGCAGTGAAGTATTGAACTCATGCAACCCTACCTCCACCCTGCAGATATGGACAGGCATTGGGGTGTGCCTTTGGGTCATCGCCCATAATGTTCATGGCATTTCACTTCACCCTATCCTGTAGACAATGAAAAGTGTTGAGGTGTGCCTTGGGGTGTTCAGCTTCACAGTCACTCCATTTCATAAGAACATATGTTGAAATGGATGAAGTATAGGAGAATGAAGTGAAGTCTGGGGCTGAAGAGTCCAAGGCACACCTCTATGCCTGTCATTGGCTTTAGGGTGGGGCTCGAATGGCATGAGCATTACAGCAGGTAATCCAAAGGCACAACCCTGATGCCTGTCAGTCTGCACAGGGTAGGATATTATGGACAGAAACCCTAATGCCCCAGGCATTTGTTGGTATTTGCGCAACAAATTTTTAACATTGCCTTTTTGTGATCCCCACCTCATGAAAGTATTTGGGACGTCTGCTGATGAACAGTAGCACTGTGATTTTGTTACTGTGTCCTGAACTTTGATTTCCCACAGCAACCATGCCATTCTGCATCAGATATGTGCGAAAACACAGACTGGCCAGGATGTAAAGAATGACAGCTGTACCATACATAGGGAGGTGTGAAGAGATGGCAATGTTGAAAATCTGGAGTGAAAATATTAAAAATGCTCGAGCTTCCGAGCATACACGGAAACTGTGCAACACCTGCTTGTAACACAGTCATTTAGTGGAATTATTTCACCAAATTTTCAACATAGGCATTTTGTGACCTCTTCTCATGAACACTGTCATACAATTTTCTTAATTTGTCCTGAACATTGATTTCCCACAGTGACCGTACCACTGTGTGTCAGATGTGCAAGCACACATTTTGGGCAAGCTGAGAAAAATGACAGCTGTACTGTTCATAGGGAGGTGTGCAAAATGGGCAATGTTGAAAATTTTGAGTGGAAATATTAAAAATTTCTTAAAGTTACGAGTGTGCGTGGAAACTGCGCAATGCACGCTTGTAACAGTCATTTTATGGACTTTTGTCACTAAATTTTCAACATAGGCATTTTAGGATCTCTGCTCATGAACAGTGTCACTGTGATTTTCTTAATCTGTCCTGAACACTGATTTCCCACAGTGACTGCACTATTTTGTGCCCGAAGTCCAAAACCACATTTTGGCCAGGATGTGAAAAATTACAGCTGTACTGCTCATAAGGTGGTGTGGAAAAAATGGCAATGTTGAAAATCTGGAGTGAAAATATTATAAATTTGCAAACTTACAAGTGTGCATGGAAACTGCGCAACGCACACTTGTAACACAGTAATTTTTTTGAAATGTTTTCACCAAATTTGCAGCATAGGCTTTTTGAGAGCCCACCTCATGAACAGTGACATTGTCATTTGCTTAGTCAGTCCCAAAACGTGATTCCATGCAGGGACCATGAAATCACCTTTCGGGACTAAATAACGCCATGACAGTAACTGAATTCATGGGGAGGGGTCCCAAGAACCCCATGTTGAAAATCTGGTGCCAAAAGTTGAAAAAGTAGTTGAGATATTCACATAAGTTAAAAAAAAAACATTTATGCCATTATACAGCTTACTGGCATTTCTTCAGTTCGTGGTCAGCTCTGAAGAGTGCAGACATGTTCGTGGTCCACCAAAGATCATCGTGCTGGGCTCCGGAGGTAAGTATGGGGTGAGGGTGTGTGTGTGTGTAGGGAGGTGGGATGTGCAGAAGGTGGCTGTGGGTTGAGGGAGAGGGAAAAAGACTCAATGAGGCACTGTTTTCTTTTTTTTACAGGAATTAAAAAAAAAAAGACACCTCAGGACTTTTGCCATGCTGCGGTGGGGTCCCAGCATGCCACTTGGATGTTTGTTGGGGAAGGGGAGTGGAGCTGATGGAGACTGGGCATCCCTGTCAGCCATACAGTATGCTGGAGGGGAGTGCACAAGCACGCTGGGGCAGGCTCCCAGCATGCTACCTGGGTGCTTGTTGGGGGGTGACTGGAGCCAATAGAATTAGGCACCCCCATCAGCCATACAGTGTGCTTAGGGGAGAAGTGTGCGTGAGCCGCGGGGGACTGGCACTCCCTCAGCACACAACAAATGGGGGGGTACATCATGCCAACAGGGATTGAGCTATCCCGTCAGCAAATTAACTGGAGAGGGAGTATGCTAACAGGGGGATTGGGCACTCCTGCTGGCTTTAACAGGGAGTGGGAGAGGCTGGTAGCAGCTGTCCGTCAGCTTCGAGGGGACTGTGAGAGGCCAACAGAGAAACTGTTGCCATGTTTATTGAAAGGGGACACCAGACAATGCAGCTGTAATTGGCTGCTGCCATCAGGGACCGCCTCACAAATACAGCTGATTGTTCAGTGACGAGGTGCTCCCTGATTGCAGCAGTCAATTTCTTTGAGCATAGTGGTCTGCTCATTAACTCTGTCATCAACAACATGCTCCTCTATTGATGTGGCACAGACCAGCCCTAAAACGGACTGCTGCCATTCGTCACAATACTACCGCGCCTCCACAACCTGCTACTGAAGGAAGCTGATGCAATGTGTCTCTTGCACATCCGTGCCAGCAAACACAAAAATAGTATTTCATTGGAGGCATGAAGTTCTTGTTTCTGTGATGAGCTAGCCATGTATGACAGATCAGCTCTGTGGATTAGTACTGGTTTATGGAACCCTTCACATCAAAGTCACTGGTTTAACTTCAACCCAGAGTAACAGTGGCTGAAAACCATTAATATCTGATGGCAGTAGATTGGTGACTATTATGAAATGACTTCTAGTCCAGTTTTTAATGGACCTATGACCAAGGCCGTTGATTTACAGTGGCTGAAATAATGAAATTCCATTTTCAAGAGTTGAAATTCTGGGATTATACTGGTGATTGCTTGTCTGATTTCTGGATTTTGCAAGGAGCCTATTCTCAGTCTTTTAGTATGTATATTAATAATTAGAATAAAAAAAGTATTCACATACAGCAAAATTTAATAAAGCAAAATGAAAATTGTGCAGGTGACAATTTAAAGAAAAAACAAGTTCTGTGGCTTTATTGATGTGATATAAAATGCCAAATTCCATGAAATGCTTTATTTTTACCGGTGTGCAGACAGTCCAAATTACAAAATGTTACTGGGTTTCCCAGTAAAAAAACAAAAACCAGTTGCCCTGCTATGACCATATTGCAAAACAATTCCCATTTTGCACTGTCATACTTTACACCCTTTTTCAGGAGTCTTATGTAAGAAACAGTGGATGAAATTTTCATGGAGTAAGAACTATACACTCTCCTAGTATATGGCCCCTTGATGGTAAGAGTCCTCGGCCAGGCAATGTGGTAAAGCATGTGTTGTGTCATATGTAGAAACAGAGAACTTTGCAGTCTTCATCTCTCTCATAATGGCACATTTCACGAGCACAATAAAACATTCAAATGAAAAGACTCATAATCCTGCAAGCATGTAGATTACCCCCAAACTTTATTTTTTGTTGTATCCCGGAGAAACCTTTATAAGTGTTTAAAAGTCTGGAAAACCCTAATAGAGCTACAGTATGACTGAAATAATAGGAGTAGTAGTTTCAGTTAGGGTTGCTTGCATACCTGGGGCCCCATACACAATCACAGTTTAGTTGATTATCGTGGTCACAATGACCACATTGTACCTGGCACATTTTTGTGCCAAGTTGTGCTATGCACAACATAACGGCAAGCTTTTCCCTACAGGGTCACTAAGTTCACTGGGGAAAGGGGTGGTGGTCAGACATGAAAAAGTAGGGACTGGCATGCTGATGAGTAGCTGAGCCATGCTTGTCAACCTCCGCAGCTCCACTTGCAAGTCACATCACCCCCTCAGTTAAGAACAATAGCACTAGCAACAGTTCTTCAGGGGTGGTGCAGGCTTGTGAGTTAGAAACAAAAGTTCAGGCGGGGGAAGGATTACATAATTCAATACAGGCAAGGCATTGGAGTGGGCTTCAATTGGACACTAAAGGCAAAATTTTAATTTGGGGATTGGCAGGGGCACTAGTCCTCCAGGAATGACAGCAGTCACCACACTAGCTGTAGCCCAGTAGCAAACATAAGGTAAGAGGTGAGAAGGGGTGGAGGGATAACTAAAGGTTGTGCCACTGGCCTAGAACATGAGACATAAGATAGTACAAAGCAACTGGTGTTGTGCTGTGCCTAACCTGAACTTCACAATCCAGATTGTTAGCTGGCATGGCCATCTTTATGCCTGCTAACATCTGGATCAGTGTGTACTTAGCATAGAGTGGCACTGTCATGAAGGGACTCTGACCACCCACCAAACCCCCAATATCAGAACATGGTCACTGTCAATGGCAAAGTATGGTGGCTCTCAGAAAGTTTTGCATGGTTCAACTGTTCTGTGAACCATCTTTGAACTGGACCCCATTATCCGGGCTAAAAAATTAGATATGGCTGGTTAGCATACAATCTAGGCCTTTGGCTATCCTGCCAGATTGGATAATGCACTATTTACACAACCTTAGTTTTAGCTTTAAACCCTTCGGGGAAGCCACAGTTTACCTGAAAGTTGATAGCCAAGGAAATGCTCACGGGACTGCCTGATGGAACTTATAGGTGAAACCAAAGGAAAGATGAGTTCCAAATGCAGATATGCAGCACTAAGAGAAAAAACATTTTAGAGGTGCCATGTGCATACTGTATAACCTTTTCTATTATGTCATTTTCAATGTGAAACATTCAAACTGGTCTGTTTAACCTGCAGGGTTCTTGTATTCCTTTCACTTTTCCCTCATTATTTGTTCAGTAAAGTGGAAGGTGGGATAAAAATGAAGATAAGAGACTATCATACCAAGCTAGAGGACTCAGAGTAATTTGCTACTGTTAGTTGATTTGCTCAGTCACTCTGTTGACAGTTTTAGATACTCCCAGAGTTCGCAGTTTTTGACTGGAGCAAGTAAACTGGTAAATTGAAGAGCAACATTACATTTTAGGCCAGATTCTTAACTGTTTAGAGTATACTCACAGCATCCTTTTTTATTTTTTCCCCCTCCTGGTCAGTCCTCCTTTGGAGGTGTGCCCTAGCCACATCACCCCAACATCTGCCAGGACTTACCTGCTGGCCATCTTGCCCCTAGGGCCTGCCCCCCCATCGGGTCAGTTCCCCAAGCCCCACCACAGAAAGGATTCAGTTCAGGCTGGTATGCCCAGCCAGTTGGGGGCAGGGCCTGCAGGTGCCCTTCTTCATCCTGCTGCCAGACTCTTTTCTGGTTTTCATCCCCAGGGAGGTGTGGCATGCAGTGACATCATGGTGTATGCCACACACTACCATGGAATGTGCACTGACATCTGCCAAGCTTCCTGACCTTCCTGGTCCAAGCTACCTTTCCTCAGCTTCTGCCAGGGGCCAGGCAACACTGGACTCTGCCCACCCTCTCTCCCTCCCGGAGGAAAGCAGGGATATCTCATTATCTGCTGTGAACAGAAAGAAAATCAGTCTTGCCTAAGATTGCAATTAACTTTGATGTATTAAAGCATCTCTGATAAATAAATACAGTGTTACTTCATTTAACCGAACTCCTTTTATCCGAATCTCTCTGTTATCCAAAACAGCCTTGTGTCCCCCGCTGTTCCTATGAATCTGTATGCATGACAGCTTCAGCTGTTAGAAACCATCAACTTTCACAGCCAATTTTTTCAAAGATTGTTTTTTTCAAAGTTTTGCGCCTTCTGTAAAATTGCATTTACGCTCAAAAAGACTGCCACTCAGGGCAATTTTGTTAATTGACAATGCTGGAGCACACCCCAGTTCTGAACACTTATGGACTCCTGATGGCCGTATCCATTGTGAATTCTTACCAGTGAATACAACGGCATCGATCCAACCCATGAATCAGGATATTCTAGCAACAGTAAAATGTATCTATCATACTAAACTTCTAACAACAGTACTGAGCGAGGAGAATGACCAATCCACGCTTGTGGAGATTATAAAGTCGGTTACCATCAAGGATGCTCTGCTGATGTTGGCAGATGCTTGGAAAGATGTGAGGCCAGAGACAAATCAAAAATGCTGGCACCAATCAACCCTGCTGCTTGTGCCCTCACAGTCTTCTGCTCTAGAAGAAATTAAGGCAGAAAATGATCAGCTGGCTGATGCCACTGTAGCTCTGCAAAAGGCTGCCAAGGAGATGGGTTTTCCAGCAGAAGCAGTCAAGGAATGGATCGTGACCATGGAGCTGGAGTGCGGATATGGGGAGATGTCAGACGCTGACATCATAGAGGCAGTGACGAACAAGGTCGATACAGATAGGATAGAGGGAGAAGATGATCCAGCTGATCCGGATGTTCCACCCCCCCCCCACCGCGCACAGATGCCAAGGCTACAAACTGTTTCAATAAATGTATCTCTTGGCTGGAGAGTCAGCCTAATGCTGACAGAGTGCAGCTGTTGCTGTTAGGCAGTTGCGACTACGCGCTGTAAGACAGCGTAATAAAAAGAAAAAACAATGCTCAGTTGAGGACTACATTAAAAAAACTTTAAGCACCATCATATAAGGACTTTAAGGGTGAGTACTTGCAAACTATGACCATTTTTACATATTACAGAAATGTTATGCAGCATTTTTTTTAAACTAGTTCACCTGTTAGAATAAAATGATATGCCTGTTTTCACTACAGCAGTCTTGTGTAATGACTTACTGCTAGATTTCCGCTTATCCGAAACCCCGCTTATCCGAACGTTTCTGATGTCCCCCTGCATGTTTGGATAAACAGGGTTACACTGTACTCCAGATATGGATAATTAATGATGAATGTAGAAAACAATTATCCTGAAAAACTGTCCCCAGAGTCAAAATATCCTGGATAAGGTTAACTGCCAGATTGCTATGGTGTGTGCTGGGTGTTGATGTCATTTGAGGGACTCTAATTGTTAGCCTTTATATTTTTGTCAGAAAGTGAAAACATTATTAAGAGACTTGTCTAAAGACTATTAGTCCTTTTGAATGAACCTCTGGGCTGCATTTTAAGACATGGTACCAAGTAAGGAATCTCCTTGCATATAAATGAGGGCCAAAGGGATTTCGATTTATCATGTCCGCATGCTGCCCCCACCTAGCTCACAAGCAGGGATCAATGAATATGCTTCACAAACATGTACTACTCTATAAGGATTTCACTGCCTACCACACACAGACTTTTTTTTTAGCTATTTGTTAAAAAAAAAACTTTATTTTCACATCTCATTATAAATTGAGTCTAGTCAAGTCTAGTTCTGTTTTAAAAAGCAACATACAAAACAACAAAATATTTATGGCTCAGTATGGCAGTCTCAATATGACTTTTCCAAAACTATTTTCTTTAAACTAATCTCTTAATTGGCATGTTTCATCTGATACAGTATTTAGAATGTAGAGTATTAAGAGAATGCGTAGTGTAAAGGCTAAAGTACAAGCTTGACAATCTGGAGATCCAGGCTGAAATCCTGCCGAAGCCACTTACAAATTGTTTAATCTTGAACAGGCTACTTAATATTTTTGAATCTCCAGGTGCCATGAAAACAGAAAACACATTCTTTCCTCACTCTCCACTAAACTGAAAAATGTCTTGGTGTACAATTTGTATGGAAAACCCCATATAAGACCAGATTCATTCCCATTTACAAAACTTGTTTTAACCTTATTCTTTGTATTGATTGTAATCTGTGCATAGTGCTGGCTCTTTATATTAGCCAAGTCACTTTTTTAAATACTTGCTAAAAAAGCTTTTTAGCTAGTGTGTTTAATGCCATTGTAGCAGGTGCCACTTTTAAGAAAAAGTCTAAATGGCTTAAATAAATGAGACTAGCTAAAAAGTGTGTGTATGTGTATGTGGGGGGTAAACCACATGGATGATTATTTTAGCAGTTTAGAGCAAATACTAAATCTGAAAGTGTTTTTTTTTTTATCAATTTACCTGAAAATCAGCAGGGATATTAATGTTCAAGGCAACATATATACTATATATATGAGGAGTCATTTGTTTACACAGAGAATTTTTTTTTATTTATTTGAATCTAGGATTACAAGTACCTTTGAGCCAAGGCTCTTTTACAAAGGTTCCACGTCAGCGGAGGTACAATTCAAACAAGACATTGAAGATCAGTATAACAGTGGGTTACAGGAAGTTACATACAGTTCTATACATTCAATACAGTGTCAAAAATGCCAGAAGGAGTTCTGGTAACAGGGTTGACATGGTATAGAGGAGATGCACACTAGTGGGGTGTGGCTATAGGCACTTGTCAAATATCAATTAAAGTGATACAGGGGGTAGGGAAGGAGGGTGGGAGGAGGGGAGGATGAATGGGTGTATGGGAGAGGGAGTTGAGGGGCGAGAGGGCTAAATGCGAGGTGGAAAGAGCAAAGAGGAGAGGGGAGAACAATTAGAAAAGACAGTCACAGGAGCTAGATGCAGACAGGATGTGATGGAGACTGGATTTGAATGGACCATTGAGGCGATATCAATGTTGAGACCACTAAACCAGCTGGGAGCTCTGTGCGCAAACAATCTTTGCCCTTGTGTGGTGTGGAAACGTGGAATATGCAGAAGCTGGGATTCAGAGCCCCTGGGGATGTAAGTAGTCCGTGCTGGGCAGAGAAGAACTTGGGCACCTGGGGGAGCAAAACCTAGTGTTATTTTCTTTGTCATAAAGCAGGTTTGGTACTTGATCCAGTTTGAAAGTTGAAACCACCCAGACTATGTGTAGAGAACACACATGTGGGTGAGGCGATGAGCACCAGTTATGAGATGGCAAGCTTTATTTAGTGCAATGGATATGCACCTGAGGGCAGTGGCAGAGGCAGAGACATAGATGATCAGGCCATAGTCGATTATTGAGATTACTGAGCTCTGTACTGCAATCCTTAAGGCATCTGAGGTAAGGCATTGCCTGTGCCTGAAGAGTAGGCCAAAGTGTTGGCAGCCTTGGCAATGCTGTCAACATATGTAGCATATGATAGGTTACAATCAATGGTAATACCTAGATATTTAAAGGATTGAACCTGTTCGAGGGTTGCACCAAGGCAGTTTTTGATCGTGATGGGATTGAGTCTATGTTTGCTGTGCGGGCTGCAGAAGAGCATGAACTTGCTTTTTTTTTTGTAGTTGATAACCAGTTTATGTGTACTAAACCAAGTTTCAATTGAGGTGAAGGCAAGCTGTAGATTCTTTTCAAGGTGACCCGGATCCTTGTGAATGGAGAGGATGACAGTGTCATCAGCATAGAGGAGGATTTATGCTGGACACAATTGTGGAAGATCATTTAGAAAGAGGCTAAAAAGAAGTGGCCCAAGAATAGGGCCTTGAGGAACTCCGGAGTGAACAGGACGTGCATCTGAGAGAACATCAGCTATTTTCACTCTTTGGGAGCAGTTCTCCAAGTAGCACTTGAACCAGGTAGTGGACTCAGGTGAGAGCTCAGCAGAACGTAGCTGTGTGATGAATAGATTATGATGTACAGTGTCAAAAGCCTTGGTCAGGTCAATGAAGACTGACCTAGTTAGGAGGCTGTTGTCCAACGAGCTGTGGATAGAATTGATGAATTCAAGGAGGGCCGATGTAGTACTGTGACCTGTATGGAAACCATGTTGTTGGGGGCAGAGGATGTTGTGTTTGTCCAGGTATATAATTAGCTGGTCAGATACCATACGTTCAATGGCCTTGGAGAAGGGGGGATGTATGGTGATAGGCTGGCAGTTCACATGCAGATCCTTGTTCCCACTTTTGTGGACTGGGGTTACTGTGGCTGATTTCCATCTGTTAGGGAATTGGCTGAGGGTGAGGAAGAGGTTAAAAATGTTTGTTAGTGGAAGTAGCACTTCATCAAGGGTGAGGAACACCAGCTTGAGGTCGAGTGAGTCCCCACTAGTTCTGAATTTGGCAATTGCATTAGAGACGTATTTACGGACCTCATGTGCCTTGACTTCCTTAAAGTAGAATGGTGAGTGGTTGGAGGAAGGGGGATGTGGGCTGGGGGTAGGAAAAAGAGGGTGGTCATCATTGAAGAAATCCAAAGGGAGAACGCTACTGAGGTCAGAGAATGCAATATTGAAAGTATTTGCAATTGTGGTAGGGTCGAGAGTTATGCCACCATCAATGACCAACATAGTAGGTGACGTTTTTGGCTGCTTCCCAGTTACTTCTTTAAGATTGTCCCAGAAGGGTTTTCCCTTACTGCAGGTGTTCATGAGGGTATCTCTGTAGTATGCATTTTTCTTCTGGTGGAATGATTTAGTGCAGTCGTTTCGCACCTGTTTGTAGTTCTGAATATTGGCGTGATTGCCAGTGGCCCTTACCCAAAGCCAGAGGAGGTCCCTTGCTTTCAGATCCGTAAGTAGTTCAGCGGAGAGCCAAGGATTGCAAAGGCCTTTGATTTTACGCCTTTTGAATGGGGCATAGGTGTCACAGGCAGCATTGAAGGAGTTGATGAAAAATCCGAGGCTAAGTTGACATCAGAAGCATTGAATATAGGAGACCAGTCGAGCTGTCGGAGGTGGGATTTGAGGTGTTTCAACTGATCACATGGGAGGACTCTAATATTGATTAGTTTGGGGGGGGCTTGCAGAATTTATTCGACCATTCGCAGATGACTGGAGAATGGTCACTTAATGCATCAGGAAGGACAGAAACATCCGAGATGTGGGAGGGGTGGCAGGTCAATATCCAGTCCAGGAGACTGCTTGCGCCAGTTTTATAATTATGTCTGGTGGAGAAGACTACTAGCTGTGCCAGGCTGGCTGCTGAGATGGCATCCTTGAGGCCCCCTGTGTCAACGGCTAGCCAATTGATGTTAAAATTACCCATTAGGATCGACTCCGAATCAGGGGGTTGGGCATGGATAAGGTCCAAGACTGAGTTGAGGCCTTTACCTTGTTCTTTTGGAGGAATGGCAGCAACCGTCAGTGCTTTGTTGTGAGCCCCCAGCAGAATTTTAATAGGCAGGATCTGTGTAGAAGAATCCGAGAGGGGGGAAGGTAAGTGGTGACTCAGGAAGGTGTCTTTGAGATATAAAGCACAGCCTCCCCCTGTTTCTGTACTCCTGTCAAGTCTGAAGACATTGTACCCTGGCAGGGCAATAGCCGTGTCTGGAATTTTGGGTGATAGCCAGGTTTCAACTATTGCAAAGATATCAGGGTTGTGTTGGTTAGTTAATATTTGCAGCGCATCAAGTTTAGGCAGGAGGCTGCAGATGTTGAGAGATGCAAGGGTGAGAGTCCCAGGGTGCCTCGATTGATGGCCAGGGCAAGAACTTTTAGGCCCAGGAATTGGGTGAACATTCCAAGATAGCAGTAACAGGAGTATCAGAAGCTTCAGAATGCACCATCTGAATTGTTTTAAGGCATATTTGTTTACCTGTTTCATGCACAGTCTGTTGCAGTGATTCTGTCTTAGGTCCCAAAGTGAAGTAATCTGAGCCAGTGTCGAGAATGAGAACAGGCCAACATACACCACATTATCATGGTTCTTCAAGAGTTGCCAGCCATCCCCAGAGAAGAATGGGGGAGTATAGACAAGCTCAGTTGGAAGGTGTACCAGAGTGGGTGTAGATAAGGTCAATCCTGTAGCCTAGAGGAAGAGAGGGGTATCTAGCTCCATGCAGGAAAAATAGCAGCAGCAGGGAGCAAGAGAAAATGAGAAGAAAAAGCAGAAGGGGCAGAGCCATGGTGCTTAGAGGATGTGTAGAGAATAACCGAGAGGGTCTGTAGGGCAAGAGCCAGCCCATGGAGGTGAAGCAATGAGAGGGAGAGGGAGCGGCGCGGGGGAATGGTAAACATATGAAGCAAGCTCCCAAAGAAAGCAACATAAATGGTAAGTGCTGAATCTTTAAAACTCAAGTTAGAGCAGTTTCCAGAAAACAGTGCTGGCTCCAGGAATTAATAATGGCCACAGCCAAGGCAGAACACAGAGAGCTTGTGTCTAGGCACATATGTGGATTTCATTCTGGACTATGCTCCCAGCTACTAGTCATTGCTGGGGCACAGCTCATTTGTTGTGTGGCAAGTGTCCTGACTGCCCCTCCCAGATTTGCCACTGCTAGTGAACAACATTCATTTTAGCCTTTAATTTACTGAGGCTTGAGGATGGGAGGGTGCAATGAGGTTTATAATTTTTACATAATGTTGTTCCAGCTACCTGAATGTAGCAAAGGAAGATGCCAGACCCTCGGCCTATTTTCTGCTAGTATATCCTACGATATGTTCCTGTGACACATTGCCAGAGTTTTGCCATTCTTTTGTGTTCAAGTGAAAGGGCCTGACTTCTGTATGCAACACCACATGTGACTCAAGGGAAGGGGGGTTGTTGAAGCAACAGAAGCAAAGCAGCCCTGGTAAGGTCACCTGGTACAGAAGCAGGGTGCTGGTGCTGTCACTCTTAGCTCTTTAAGAAGCCACGTTTGACATTTAGCAGCTTACCTTCTCACCCCTCAGGTCTCTATCAGCACCATGATTTATGCAGCGCTGATCTGTATCAGAATGGTGACTTACAGTCATCCAGAATGCATGGACTCTGTGCAGAAAAAAAAATCAACAGCAGGTGAAATTCCTTTCCTTGCTTTCAGTAATATAGTGTGTGTACCTGCAAAGTACTGATATAAAAAAAAAACACTAAATACCTCTCTACCCCACATTACAGACTGGGGACAAGGCTTAACTAGAATCAAGGACAAAGAGACAAAATCTGGGATTTATCTTAAAACATGGTAAAATTAGAGCTTGTACAATATGTGGCTTAATGTGAAAAGTGTTATCTGAAGGAGAACATGCGTCTGACAAAATTGTATGTTTCTAATCTCTGCTGTACTCTTCAGTGACAGAAAAGTCAATTTCAGGTGGGACAGAGGCAATTTATAAAGCAAAATCATGGACATCCCTGAAAGTCAGGGACCGCAGTGAGGCATTATTGGATTCCTCACTGTATTCTCATAGCACCTCTACTGCAGCAACATTAGAATAAAAACAAAATACAGTCAATAAAAGCACAATTTCTTTTTATTTTGTTATTTGTTTCCCTAAGATAACCTAACTGATCTGCAACATCTAATTGATGGGGGAGCCGTCCTTCACAATTTCACAACTGGCAGGCAATTAATTCAGGTGGAGGTCAGTTGACTTGTTGTTAGGGCTGGACAGAAGACATCAGTGCTGCTTCCACGGATTTTTTTTTTTTTGCCAAAGTCCTTGGCTTTTTTGAAAATTTGCAAAATATCTCCCATGGCAGAATTTTGTGGTATTCCTGAAATTGCACCTTTTCTAAGAAAAAATAGAATTTAACATAGAATTCTGAAGGTTATCATACTAAAATCTGAAAAAAACATGAAACTTATGCTGCTAATTAGGACTCTGCGAATACCTATTTCTGAGTGTTTAGCTGAATATTCAGTATTCAGCAGCCAGATATTCAGGTATTTGGAATCACTAAAAAATAAACAAACAAAAAAAAAACAGAAACAGATCCTCACCCTCCATTCTAGCCCATAACCCAATAAATTCATGTAACTCCTATCCCCACCTACTATCAATAGCCCAGTCACACAAAACCCCACCCCAGCATCCACAATTTGTTTAATTTATATGAATTTGTAAATAAAATCCCACAATGGGCAACCAGCAGAACCCACCCTCTTCCATGACCAGCTGCCATCTCATAAAATGAAAGCCCAACCATGCTTGCTGTCCCTACTGTATATAGTAAAAGAGCTGATCACTTGATCAGCTGGCTTTACTACAGAGACAATGCAAGTGCAACAGCACTTTCATTTATGAGAAGTCAGTCAGCCGTGAAGCAGGGCAGGTTGTGCCAGATGCCATCTTGTATGCGAATTGAGTGTGGATGATGGGAGTGGGAGTAGGATGCTTCAAGGGTGGGTGTGTGTGGAAACATCTGCTACAGTGTAGTTTTGAATTGCAATGAGCACTAATAATATTAAGAAAGAGGATGGCTGGCCGTGGAGGCAGGCAGGTTGTGTTGGTCACCATTGTGGGATTTTATATACAAATTTATATAAATAAAATACATTGTGGTGCTGGGGAAGGAGGGTGATAGAAGATGGGGAACAGGGTTCTGATTTATTGGGCTTGGAGCGGAAGAGGAGGTGGGGGGGCTATGCTTTGTTTTCTTTTTTTTATTTTTTTTATTTTGCAAGTGGCAAAATACTGTTCCCGAATATGAATAGTCCTCTATTCAGGAAGGGCTTCTGGATATTCAGGACTTCTACTATTTGTGGTATTTGGGAAATAATATTCAGCTCCTGCATACCTCTTCCACACATGCATTCATATTAGCAGTCTGTACAGCATTTAGGCTATAATGCCAAACAACCAGGCATTTCCTAGGGATTAACAGCTGGCTGTAGGTGTTCATGTACTGAAACATGTAGTAGTTGAAGGCCAGTAACTTCAGTGCAACCCCCATCAGCGTGCTTTGCCAATTGTTTGACTACCCTGATAGGGGTAGACATGGTCCAGGGTAACTCCCATGTCAAGGGGAAAATAAATACCATACTCACTGGAAGTCTCCTTACAAACATAACAGTAAAATAACAGACACTCTTGACTCTTCTTCATTCAGAAACAGTTCATGATCAGAGCTGTGTAAACTTTATATTCTGATGGCTTAATTCTGGCAAAATTAAGTTTTCACTTCTATGAAACTCCACAACATTTCCTTTAAAATGTTGTGAAATGTTGCCAACATTTAATTTTCAGTTAAATCCATCTAATTTAAATAGTTGTTGTTCACATTGTACTAGATTTGGTCTTCAGTATTTCTCATACATTATAGAGAAGTGTACAAAGTTTTAGATATCTAGATGTAATGGAGAATAAGTTATAAGCATCTAAACATTTGGAATTTTTTTTAATTATATTTTGTAAGTTCATAAACTGCAGAATTTAAACTAGTATAACTTTTAAACTAGAGAATGCAATATAACCAGTTTTTAGGATGACTGACCTAAACATGAGGATGTGTGTGTGTGTGTCTGTGTTTGCTATATTATAAAAGTGAGGACGAACTACGCTGCTGTAGCTGAGACAGAGAACAGCCACCAGCTTCCTTATAGCAAGAATGTGATTACACTGAATTTAATTCTTAATTTGGGGACCAGTGTAAGTAAATAGAAGTCAGTGTGTTGGTTCTCTGTTTTTGGGGTTGACGTTTCTTAATGTAACTTTTATTGCCAGGGAGGAAATCTAGATGGGAGAATATTCGCAGTCATTTGTGACTAGACCTGTTAATTAAGCTATGTGAAATAGGTTTCTAAAAGGAAGGAAGGGAAGGCACTCAGCAGGGTGGTGGGTCAGAGCTGTAGTTGATTGTTTCTGGAGGGCATGGGCCTAGTCCCACCCACCCTGCCCCTCACCCACCTGCCCCAAGTGCATCATTTCATTTATATAAGGGGTTCTGACATCACTTCCCCAAAAGTGCAAAGGACATACACCTGTTCATATCCTTAAAGGCACAGCACACTGAATAGGGTGCAAACACATTCACATGATTGCACACACTAAAAAAACAAAAAGGAAATGTCTTAAACTGGAAAGGAGACAGACATGTGGGGGATGGTGCAATGCACTGGCTGTGGAGTGGCAGTCTTCTGGGAAATGTTCTGAAGACTGCATTTCTGCCCTATTTGCAGGCACCTCTCTAGTCTGAGGGAGGAAGTTGCCCGTCTGCATGCTGACCTGGCGAGTATTCTGGACACCTCCTCCTCTACCCAGGGACCACCCAGGGCACCACCAGTGCCTCAGAGGTTGCCTCAGACCATGGTGGGCTCAGGGAGGGTGAGGGTGGTGGAACATAGGTGCATCCCTACAGTTGTTCCTCTTCACAATTCATTCACCATTCTGGTGGAGTATGGTTCCTCTATGGAGGCATCCACAGTGTAGATCAAGAAGGATGCTGGGAACCTCCACAAAGGAGACCCACAGGAGGGTGGCATGAGACCCCACAGGGAAAGGAAACTCCTGGTGGGGGACTCAATCATTAGTGGGGTAGAATGGGGGAGGGAAGGAAGAGGAAGAGGGAGGTAAGGTGCCTGCCCGGTGCCATGGCTTGGAGAGACAGGAAGCAAATCCTCAGGATCATGGGAGCAGCTACATGGGGGAGGGAGCTGGATGTCATTGTCCACCTAGGAACAAATGACCTGGCTGGGAATGGGATCAGAGCAGTGTAGCAGGAGCTTGTCAAGTTGGGGAGGGGCCTTAGACAAACGGTATGCACAGTAACTTTCTTGGAAGTGCTATCTGTCTATGGCATGGGTGAGGCTAGGGTACTCCACACCATGGGATTCAATGACTGGTTGAAAAACTGGTCCAGAGATCAGGGATTTGGCTTCACTGGGGACTGGTCATCCACCTGGAGGGATATAGGCCTATACTGGTGTGATGGTCTGCATCCATCTGGGATGGGAACCAGGATCCTAGGTAATAAGTTTAAATGCTTGTTTGACAAGCATTTAAACTAGCCAAGGCAGGAGACACTGAAGAGAGCAGCAAAATCCCAGCCCCCCCCCCACAAAACAGGGTAGTTAGCGAAGTAGACACAAAGGTCAAGAAGTCACTAGGGAGCAGCACAGGGTAAATCCAGAAGAAGACAAAGGCAGTAAGGACAGGGATGAGCCTAAAAGGAGCAAGGCCATCAAAAAATGGAGGGTGATGAGTACCAGTGCCCATAGTCTGGGTACCAAGCTCCCTGAACTAGTGGCCTTGATGGAAGAGGGATGCCTGTATATTGTGGCAGTCATGGAAACATGGTACATGAGAACCATGACTGGGATGTCAACATACCAGGGTACACAGTCTACAGGAGGGACATGGAGGGTAAAAGAGGAGGAGCAGTAGCTCTCTACATAAGGGAAGGAATCAAAACAACAGAACTAAAGGGTAAACAGGGAGGGGAGGAAACATAGAAACATAGACTTTGATGGCAGATAAGGACCGCTAGGCCCATCTAGTCTGCCCATTTCCCTACCTACAGGATAGGCCACAGATCCTAGTTAACCAACAGCCTATATCTTCCTGCCCCCACAAGAATTGCCTTATGTCTGTCCCATGCATCCTTGAATTCTCCCACAGTTTTAGACTCCACAACTTCCTCAGGAAGGCTGTTACATGCATCCACTACCTCTCTGTGAAATAATACTTCCTCACATTGCCCCTGAACCGCCTCCTTCTAACTTTAAATTGTGTCCCCTTGTTCTTGCAAGTCTCTTTTCTGAAAGATGCTACCCTCTTGGACTTTGTTGATTCCCTTGAGGTACTTGAAAGTTTCTATCATGTCCCCCTCTCCCTTCTTTCCTCAAGGGTATACATATTAAGCTCCTTTAGTCTCTCCTCATACTGCTTCTCTTGCAGACCCTGCACCATTTTAGTTGCCCTCCTCTGGACTGCCTCTATCCTGTCTATGTCCTTGCGGAGATGGGGTCTCCAGAACTGGACACAGTATTCCAGATGGGGTCTCACCAACTGTCTGTACAGAGGGATAAACTTCCTGTTTTCTGCTGCTGATGCCTCTCCCTATACATCCCAGTATACCCCGGCCCTCCCTACTGCCTTCTCACATTGCTTGCTAACCTTAAGGTCATCTGATATGATTACCCCAGGTCCCTTTCCTGTTTTGTTGTTACTACCTCCCACCCATTGTGTATTCTTCCCTGGGTTCTTGTTTCCCAGGTGCATTATTTGCACTTTTGAATTGAATCCTAGCTGCCATACGTCTGACCATTCCTCCAACCTTGCCAAGTCCCTTTTCGTCCTTTCCACGCCTCCTTGGTATCAACCCTGTTGCAGATCTTGTGTCATCTGCAAAAGGCATACTTTTCCTTCCAGTCCCTCTGCAATGTCACTGATGAAGACATTAAAAGGACTGACCCAGTACTGAACTCCTGCGGTACCCCACTAGTAACCGCCCTTTCTTCAGAGTGGACTCCATTTACAATTACCTTCTGTGTCCTGTTGTCCAGCCAATGTTTTACCCATGCTACCACCCTGGGACCCACTCCAAGGCTGGTTAATTTGACTATCAATCTTTTGTGTGAGACTGTGTCAAATGCCTTGCTAAAGTCTAGGTTGGCCATGTCCACAGCCCCTCCCAGGAGGCACTGTGGGTCACTCTGGAGACAGGAAATGGTACCACAAGGGGTTGTTTACAGACTCCTGTCTTAGGGAGAGGCAATGGACAAGGAAATGATCAAAGGAATTCTTAGAATGCTAGAAAAAGGAGAGATATTGTTGATGGGGGACCTGAATATGCCAGATGTTAACTGGAGCACCTTTACTGCATCCACATCCAAGAGCAGGGTCATTCTCGATGCCCTATAGGGGGCATGCCTCAGACAGTTAATATTAGAACCCACTCAGGAGGGAGCAATCTTAGACCTGGTACTCTCAAATGGGGATGGAGAGAGGATCTCAGATTTAGAAGTGGGTAGCCATCTCGGAACAAGTGACCACCAAAAAGTGTGGTTCACAATAAATACAGCTGTAAAGTCAAGCCATACAAAAGCAAGGGGGTTGGACTTTAGGAGGGCTGATTTTGGAAAAATGGGGGAGTGCCTCAGAAAAGCACTAGCAAACAGACAAGAAGGAGGGGTGGAAGAACAATGGGGAAAAATCAAAACTGCCATCACAGAAGCAACAAGCCTTTGTGTAAAGCAAATCAACAAAACAAAACAAAGGGAAAAGCTCCTATGGTTCTCAAAAGAGGTGGCAGCGAAGGTTAAGGAGAAAATGATAGCATTCAGGAAATATAATGAAACACAGAAGGAGCAGCACAGAGAACTATATCAGCTAAAGCAGAAGGAGGCAGGGAAGGCACTGACTACCCTCTTTAACAAATCATGGGAGGATGGGGTGGTACCTGAGGACTGGAGGAAGGTGGATGTGAGTCCCCTTCACAAAAGTGGGACCAAGACAGAGGCAGGAAACTACAGACCTGTCAGTTTGATCTCTGTTTTATGGAAAATGATGGAATCACTTCTGAAGGAAAGAACTGTTGAGTACCTACAGGCCAACGGGGCACAGGACCCAAGGCAGCATGGATTCACAGTGGGAAGGTCATGTCAAATGAATCTAAAGATTTCTTTGACTGGTTGACCAAAGTAGTAGACCGGGGGCTGTGGACATGGCCTACCTAGGCTTTAGCAAGGCATTTGACATAATCCTAGACAAAAAATTAATATACAATTTAGCCAGCCTTGGAATGGGTCCCATGGTGGTATCCTGGGTAAAAAATTGGCTGGACAACAGGATGCAGAGGATAATAGTAACCAGAGTCCATTCTGAAGAAAGCGGAGTTACTAGCAGGGTACCGCAGTGTTCAGTACTGGGACTGATCCTCTTCAGTGTTTTTATAAGTGACCTAGTGGAGGGAGTGGAAGGAAAAGTATGTCTCTTTGCAGAGGACACAATGATCTGCACAGGGTTTATACACAAGGTGGGGTAGAAAGGATGAGAAGGGACTTAGCAAGGTTGGAGGAATGATCAAATGTATGGCAGCTTATATTCAACACAAAGAAGTGCAAAGTAATGCATCTGGGAAACAAAAATCCAGGGGAAAAGTACACAATGGGGTGAGATACTAACATCATCAAAAATGGAAAGGGACCTGGGGGTAGTCATATCAGATGACCTAAAGGTGGCCAAGCAACATGAGAAGGCAGTAAGGAGGGCTGGGGGGATACTGGGATGCAAAGGGAGAGGCATCACTAGTAGAAAACAAGAAGTTGTTATCCCTCTGTGCAGACAGTTGGTGAGTCCCCATCTGGAGTACTGCGTGCAGTTCTAGAGACCCCATCTCCAAAAGGACATAGACATAGGGTGGAGGCGGTCCAGAGGAGGGCAACTAAAATGGTGCAGTGCCTGCACCAGAAAACATATAAAGAGAGACTAAAGGAGTTTAATATGTATACCCTCCAGGAAAGGTGACAGAGGGAGGACATGATAGAAACTTTCAGGTACCTCAAGTGAATCAACGAAGTCCAAGAGGGTAGTATCTTTCAGAAAAAGAGATGTGCAAGAACAAGGGGGTACTATGTGAAGATAGAGAGGGGATGGCTCAGAGATAATGTGAGGAAGTATTTTTTCATGGAGAGGGTTGTGGATACATGGAATGGCCTTCCTGAGGAGGTCATGGATTCAAAAACAGTGGGGAATTCAAGAATGCATGTGACAGACATAAAGCAATTCTAGTAGGGGTGTAGGAGGAAATAGGCTGTTCGTTAACTAGGTTCTGCAGCTTATCCATTAGGTAGGGAAATGGGTAGACTAGGTGGGCCAAGTGGTCCTTATCTGCTGTCAAATTCTATGTTTCTTTGTTTCTATGAACAAAAGATTAAACACCAGCAAAGAGAGGAACTCATGACAAAGTGGGGACATTTTGGAATCCTCACTGTGAAGAGCATTGCAAACTATTTAAAATAATTTGTGAATGATAGTATGTTACTTTTTTCAAGTTTTCATCATGTCCTCATTTTTATGTTTCCTTTTGCATGCTCAAGAAACATTTTGTTTCAGAGAATGACATTTCAGAGGTGTGTCACGGACTAGCCCAATACATAGCAATCTACATTGGGCTCGTCCCGACAGACCAATGACCATGCAAGCAGAGTATGATGGTCACAGTTTTATGGATGTAAACTTTGTGTACTTAAAAGGACTGAAGTGCTCCAATGAGAGAGTGCTTCAGTACTTCATTTGCATAAAGCTGACCAGCAAGTAGCTGAGTGGCTTTATGTACATCACTGCACTAATAATTCCACTTTGCTGCATAATGTGGTGAATTTGGGGCAGTGTTAAAGACCAGTTCTGCAGCTGAACAATGTAAAAGCATTTGTCAAATTCTATGTTTCTATGTCTGTTTTTATTTTCAATTCTGGTTCACTTGTATGTGTCTAATTGGCTGGATGGAGACTTGCTCACTAGACATACAGTACAGTACAGCATCCTATGTAATATGCTTTGACTACACATGTCTATTTCTCACAGTGTTATTTGTATAGAAAAATAAAATACTCATTGCACTCATTTCCCTCACATACCATTAAATATGTATACAAAGAGTCATCCAACAAGTACTGCACTGTGTCTATCACTGCCCTTACTCCAATAACAGGAAGCACTACTTTTGCTATATGGACCAATTTAAAATCTAACAAACAGCTTAGGCTTGATTAGTAATAATTCATCTGATACCTGATGTTGTGGCTCTCTGTTTAATACCCACTGTCCCTTACATATTTAAAGAAAATCCAGTGGAGGAGAGTCATCTCATCTGGGAAGAGCACAGTCTGCCACAGCGGTGTGCTTTTCATGAATTATGATTATTTTATGGATTTTATGCAACTGAACTAAGTGATGTACAGAACCACAGAATATGCCTGATAAGTAATAATTCATCTGACCCCTACTGTTGTAGCATGCTTTTTAATAAGCACTGTCACTTAGATCTTTAAAGAATATTCAGTTGACAGGAGCCATCTCATCCGGGAAGAGCTCAGTCCATCACAGCAGTGCACTTTTCATGAGTTATGATTTTTTTTATAGATTTTATGCAACGGAAGTAAACAATTTGCAGCACAAGTTTGGGTGTATTGTTCTGGGTGGCAGCGATGCTTAATCATTTGAAACTTAATCTTTAAACAAGAAAAAAGCAGTGCACACACCGGCTCGGGATAAGTTCTGAGTAAAGGATACTGCCACACACACAGTAGTGAACACTCTTGTTGTCATGTTTTGTATCTTGTGTCATTCAGTGGTACCTGTGGGGGTATTGGTAGTGTGCACTCCTTCTCGGGTAGCTACGCAACTTAATCCAAGTCTGACTCGAGGTGAGAACTGGTCTGGATGTATTGATGAGGAGGATATCAGTCAGTAAATCAGCCTGCATGGAAGTGAAATTGGTTTATTGCCGAGTAAATGTGCAGCATGCATAATTCTCTCATCCTGAGTAAGGCTAGGTGAAAGTGGATCTGAATGTGCGAAACCATATTTGGTCACCTGTGTCAATAAGGGTCTCAGCCCTCCTATTTTAGTTTATTCACATACAGTATTTTTGGGTACTCTTGCCGCTTTCATACCCTTTACATTATTACCTATGCCCTTGCTACCACTGTACATTATGATTTCTGTGCACTTGCTACTGTACATTTCCATTTGAAGTATTTGCCAGATTTCCTTATTCTAATTTCATTTTTTTACATGTCTAAGGACTAGTGATTAGCTGCAATGAACTGTGTTTGGGAAGCTCAAGGGCTGGGCATTCTCACTTTTTTGTCCAAAAGTCCTTGCAGTTCCCTGCACAATCAGATATTTTGTTAGCAATGAGGAGAAAAAAGTTTGAGACATTGGAGTGCTAATATCCCCGATTTAACTATTAAGCTTTTTGTGAGAATTTTCCCTGCACCTGAGTTAAATCTGAACCTTTATGTTCTCAGATAGCAGTTGGGTGAACCGACTCTTCCTCCTCCATACCGAGTCCTGCTGCATCTTGATGTGTCATGGACTAGTACAATGCAGAGCAATCTACATTGGATACATCCCTGAGAGACCAATGACTATTTTCGATCTCGGATTACTCGGTCTGTCTTCGATGTGAATATTTAGGATGTTAAATTCCCATCAGCATGCTAGCAGTCCTGATGTGTACAAAATGACCTCAGGGACTGCCTTGGTCCATAATACTGTTGCCTTGTTAGGTTTATCCTCTCTCTCCCACCCACTCCCCTCCATCTGAATAGTGGCACTGCCGCTGGCCCATTGCCCTGCCTGCCTCTGCCTGCTGCTATTTCCCATGAGTGCTGTTGCTATCCCAGAATGCTGCTAGTGAGTGCAGGTAAATTACAGTTTTTATGTTGGCTCACACTTGTGTGGCCAACATATTGCATTAGTAGCAGATTTGTAGGCGCAGTCAATGTTGGGTGAATGCAGGGCACGCATCAGTAGGTGCGTCCCTCATTCCGCAATAAGCCAGCATGCAGGCGCCATGCCAGGAATACATAATGTGGTGAGCACATCTAAGAAAAGGTCCGCTGCAATGACAGCCAAGCTTGTCATGCAGCGGCACCAAAACACACCTTCCCTACTTTCCTTTCCTGGTGAAGCCCTTCCATTAACATGGTGGCACTGACTGCCGCCACGTGGAGAGATGATTTCAGGGGTGCCCAATCCCCCTGTGGGCATGCCCCAACCCATGTAATTTGCCAACATGGGGTGCCCACTCCCCTTTGGCATAATGCAACCCCCCTCCCATTTAAAGTGTGTGCTGAGGGGGTGCCCAATTCCTGTCGGCATCATGTCCCCCCTTCTCGGCTTCATTTGCCGACAGGGGAGCCCACTCCCCGTCGGCATAATGTCCCCCCCATCTGTTGTGTGCTGATGGGGGAGCCCAATCCCTCACAGGCTACAGAACCCCACAAAAAAAACAACACTCAGGTGGCATGCTGGGAGCCCACTCCAGCGTGCCATAAGACCCTGTAAAAGAAAATCGTCCCAACATTTTTTATTTTTTTTTTTAAACCTGCAAAGCAGAAAATGGTCCCTTGTCGACTCCGGTGGCCCTCCCCAACCTGTGCCCATCCTCTGTGCACCATGCCTCCCCACCACCCCACCCCATACTTATCTCCGGAGCATGGCGCGGCGATCTTCAGCGGACCAGGAACACGTCTGCAGTCTTCAAAGCCGTCCGCGAACTGAAGAAATGCCGGTAAGCTGTATAATGGCATAAATAGGGTTTTTTCAACTTTGGTGCATATCTCGGGCATTTGGGGGAATTTTGGCACCACATTTTCAACATGAGGTTATTAGGACCCCTCCTCATGAGTTCAGTCACTGTCATAGTGTTATTCGGTCCCAAAAGGTGATTTCTCAGTCACTGTGTGGAATCACTTTTCAGGATGATTAATGAAACGACAGTGCCACTGTTCATGAGAGGGGCTCTCAAAAAGCCTATGTTGCAAATTTGGTGAAAAAAATCCAAAAAATGGCTGTTTTACGAGTGTGCGTTGCACAGCTTCCACGCTCGCATGTAACTTGGTGAATTTGTAGTTTTCACTCCAGATTTTCAAAATTGGCATTTTTCCACACTTCCTTATGAACAGTACAGCTGTCATTTTACATATCCTGGCAGAAATGTGTTTTCACAGGTCTGGTGCAGAATAGCACGGTCGCTGTGTGAAATCAGTTTTTGGGACAGTTTGAGAAAATGATGGTGACACTGTTCATGAACAGAGGTCCTAAAATGCCTATGTTGAAAATCTGGTGATGAACGTCCATAAAATGACTGTGTTACAAGCGTGAGTTGCAGTTTTCACGCACCCTTGTAACTTAGCAAATTTGCAATATTTTCATGCCAGATTTTCAACATTGGCAATTTTTCACACCTCCTTATGAACAGTCATTTTTCCTGCCTGCCCAAAATGTGTTTACACACCTGTGGCACACAATGGCATGGTCGCTGTGGGAATACAATGTTTGGGACAGATTAACAAAATCACAGCACCACTGTTTCTGAGGGGGAGGTCCCAAAATGCCTATGCTGAAAATGTGGCAAAAAAATCCCCAAAATAACTGGGTTACGGATGTGTGTTGCGCAGTTTCTGTGCATGCTCATGACTTCACCAATTTTTCATATTTTCACTCCAAATTTTCAATGTTGCCATTTTTTTACACCTCCTCATGAACAGTACAGGTGTCATTTTTTCACATCCTGCCCAAAATGTGTTTTCATCCCTGTGTCGCCAAATGGCATAGCCACCGTGCAACACCACCTTTCAGCTAACAAACTGATTGTGCCGCTATTCATGAGCTAGTGTCACAAAATGCCCATGTTGAAAATTTGGAGTGACAATACCAACAAACGCCTGTGATATTAGGCTTTCCAACTGTAACATCCCACCCTGTAGAGACTGCCAGGCGTCAGGGGTGTGACTTGGGATCATTGGCTATAATGCTCACTCCATTCCGCCCCCCCCACCATGCAGCCAGTGACAGGCATTGAGGTGTGCCATGGAGTGTTTGGCCCTAAAGTTCACCCCATTCTTCTATACTGCATCTGTCTCAGCGTATTTACTTATGGAATGGAGTAAGTATAAGGCCCAAAGACCCCAAAGTACACCACGACACTTGTCAGTCTCTATAGGGTAGGGCGAGGTAAAATGGCATGAGCATTATAGCTGACGTCCCAAAGGCACACCCCAATGCCTGTCAGTCTCTGCTGGGTGGGGAAGGGGTTGGAGTCAGTTCAATACTTCACTGCCATTCCTACTATGCATCTCTAACTCCTGCACTACCAATGCCAATGCCAGTGAGACAACATTTGGCATTGACAAATGCTTGTTCTAATTATGATGACTTCCTAACAGTGTTTGGTGAAGCACCTGATCAGAACCAAACTTGCTGGCTTGCCGCTGGCTTGCTGTTGTCCTGTTCCCTTCACTAAGGGTACCAAAAGGAAAGGGGGCAGAAAAAAAAGCAACATGCTGGATGGGTGGTTGGAGCACCAATGATAGCCCTTTAATTGAAGGTCAGGTATCTTGCTTGGTCTGTCCTGAGTGGAAGACATTTGGTTTGTTTCAGGCCACATAATCATAAACGAGCTGTTTAAGAAACTTGCAGGTAGCAGCCTAGCTCTTCGTTGAATCTGTTCTACCTGTGGTATTACTGCTGTGATAGAGAATGTGATCTTCCTGTTCAGTGGGAGTGACAGTGGCTGCCAGACAAAGTGCGACCAAAGCCTGTGCCGTGGCAACTGGAGATGGTTCTGTAATGAAGGCAGTTCCGGACTCCTGAGGCTCTGGAGGTGGGATTAGATGAGGGACCCTGTCAGCTGGTAACTGCCCTCATTGTGAAGCTCCCAACTAGCTGTATCAGTGCGTACATGAGGACTGCATGGATTCCTGCCAGTCAGCATCTGTATTCAGCAGAATTCAAGGACTGCACATGTGTACCTCACCCGACCAAGAGGTAAAGAGTTTTAAATTGGCAGAAGTCCACGAGAACTTAGTTCCACCACCTTGTCAAAACTATTGTACAGCTTTACCTCCATTGATTAACATAGGAGAGTTATCCTTAGAAATGACAGTTGCATCACCTAGAAATCTTGATGAGAGAGTATCCCACCTAAACTTAACTGGTTTAACCACTGGAGGCAAAATGCTGGATGGCAACATATGAAGAAGAAGGGAAGAGCTATCACCCAGGGGCAGTAGCTGGGGTGGATGCTGAACTACCAAATCTTGGATAAAACCACTCTTCAGAGGTTTAAATTGAATACACCTGTCAAAGTGCAAAGGGGCAATAAAAGGTTGCAGTTGGTGATTAGAAGTAACATTTTATATTGGAAATGTTTGGGGTAATTGTCATGTGTAGATTTTTAGGTGAGGGAAATGTCATATCTACTTATGTATTCAATGTAGAAGGGTGACAGAGGTGCTGAACTCTCAAGAGGTGGTGGAACTGAGTTTCTTTGCACTTCTGCCCAGTTTAACCAATGTAAAAGCCTTCCCTAGTTATGCGTGAGGGGACAGGACCATAACTCACTAGTGCCAGTTATGCATGAGCTATGAAAGTCCTACCCACTCACAAATGGAAATAAATTATATATTCTGAGTCAATCTGTTATGTATTTGATTTATTCAACATCAGTTTATCAGTTAGACTTCTTAAATCGGATGTCGCTGTATGGATTAAACTGTTTCTCTTTTAATTCAGTACCTGGTTGCAGGGCACAACAAGGCTATTATAATGTCACCAGCATTTTGGAAAGCCTGTAAAGCATTGTAGCAGCTAAGGATTCTTTTAGTATCTTTAAGTTGTCATTACTTACTTACTTACTCTTTGCCAGCAGAAACAGGCCACATGGTCTATCAAGTCTGCTCGAGTGTGCAGCTAGCACACCACTTTGCAGCTTCCCTTCCCCCTTTCACAATTACCGCCCCCAAACAGATGAATGCCAAGCGAGACTGAACCAGATTAAGCTGTTTGTGGTATTTTCAGTGAATGGGAGAAATTTGGCCAGGACACCGAGGAAATTCCCCTACTCTCCTGTAGGAGACCCATTTGTACTGCAAGGAGTTCTCATTTCCCTGCTGGGTCAGGTGGTGAATGGATGGCTGGCGCTGAGGAAACCCAGGAGATTCTACTGAGTGATATGAGTTCACAAGCTGAGGGATCCACTGTGGGGTGGCTGGAATGCACCCTGTGGGTGGCCAGCAGATCGTCTGTGATGGCGGTCTCTCATCAGAAGAACTGAGTGAGCAGTTAAGTCTAGAAAAGAAGCAGCAGTGCTTGGCTGCAGAATTGCTCTGTGTCAGTGAGCAACTGATGATGGAACATCTTAAGCAAGCGGAGGATCGGAAACGGAAGAGATCTGATACTTCACCAGGTGCCACAGTTTCGGAAGGATTTACCAAGTTGCTTTCAGCAGAGGAGAGATCTGTAGAGTCCCTTGTGGCAGATTCACCTCCTAGGTGAGACTGGAGCACTGAGGATGCAGGATCTTGGTCTCCGGCTAAGGCCCTGCTGGCCGCAGGATGGATTCCACTCTCTGACGGTCACTGGAAGCCCAACACTGTACTGCCAGCAAACGTCAGCTGGTCTCTGGCTCAGATAAAGGATTTATTTCTGCCCCTTTGGAGGGCCAGGCAGGTGATGTTGCTGGGAGGCCCGATTTAATCCCTGATACCTCTGCTGTTTCTGGTCCCAAATCAGGATTGAACCCTGGGGAACCTGAAAAACCAAGTTATGCCAGCCACTTTCACAAGCCCGTGGAATTGGCTAAAAGGAGAAATGCGATCCGCCTACGATATGTGGGCCCTCGCAATAACCCCCCCAGACAGGTTTTATGTGGGAAACGTTCTACTTAAGAAGAATGTGGGGTTTTCTCCCTCAGACGTTTATGCCCTAATACATGTGCAGGGGGAATTACTTTTGACATCAGTTTTTGCACTTCTGCTTTGCTAGAAACATTTTGGTGTCGCTATATTAACCTGAAGACTAATCCCCTATGGTCAGACTTTATTGTTCTACCACTTACTAAACAACCCTTTAGGGTAATTACTATCCTCTTTTGGAATGAAGGGGTTAATATTGTGGACATAGTGCACAGGTTGGAGAAACGATGTGATATTCAAGGAAATCCTATGCCCATAATGAATGCGGAGGGTTTTTGGAACGGAGGTTGGAAATTTCATATTAAATTGCATCATAATGAACATGATTTAATCCACCTACCTACCTGTTTCTTTATTGGAAGGGATAAAGGATTTCTCTTTTATCCTGGTCAGCCTAGGATATGCTTTAAGTGTAGATCCTCAAAGCATATCAGCACCTCCTGTGACATTTTAAAAAGTTCTCATTGTGGAGAACTGGGTCACCCCAGTGCTCACTGTTTTCAACAACCTAAATGCAACCTCTGCGATGACCATGGCCATACTTTTGAGGACTGCCCCTCTGCAGCAAGGAATACAAAGGATGCTGATTTCGGGGTTCAAGATCACTATATTAGTTTGGCAGTAAAGCAAGGCCAAGTCCCCTTGGGGAGTCGACTGCCCTCAACTTTTGGGGCAATTATCCCTGCAACTGAGACATGGCCTTTTGTGACTCCCCCAGTCCAGGGCCAAGGCCTCGAGACCCAGGTTTCAGCTACTATTCTCCCTCTGCAAGATGTTGCTTCTAGATCCATTGCCACCAACCTCGTAACGGAGAACCCCCGCAGAACCTTCTTCCAGAAGTGAAGATTTTGCCTTGGTTTCGGGAAAGAAGGTGAAACCTGCAAAACTAAAGTCTAAATCTAAGAAAAATGGTCCTGAGGCCCCTCTGGATGTCCAAAATAAGTTCACTGTTCTGGCAGATGTTCCCATGAACCTAGATCCAGTGGATCTCCCTGCAGAGGGATCATCTCAGGCTGATACCCAGGTCGACTTCCCGGACCAAACTGATCACTCGACCCACGGAGCTAAAAGTGGAAGGGTAACGAGAACTTAAAGCAAAGTAAAGTGAAGCACCAAACATATGTGAATCATGACTCCCTTTTCCTTTCGCATGGCATCCTTGAACGTTAGCAGCATTCAATCCCTTGCAAAACGTCGCAGTACCTTTGTACATTTTTTGCATAAGAATCTGGATTGTGTTTTTTCAGGATGTGCGGTTACATACCTTGGAAGATAGGGCTGCAGCCTCTTCTGCATGGCTTTGGGGAGACTGCTTCTGGTCACAGGGGGATGATTTATGTTCAGGTGTGGGGATTTGTTTTTTCTCTCCTAAAGTTCAGGTTATGCATCACTTAGAATTGCAGACAGGTAGAGCTTTGCTGCTTGATGTGAAATGGGATAATCAGTTGGTAAGACTTATAAATATATATGGCCCTCAAACTAAATATGATTGAGTGCTCCTTTTTCGATCTCTTTCCCCCTTATTACAGACTACCCATTTAGTGAGTCTGGGTGGGGACTTTAATGTTACTTTGCCCCCACAATTTACCCCTTTTCCAAATAAAAAGCTTTATTGTGATGCTCAGTGCCTGGCTCACCTTCTTCGTGACATAGGGTTTGTGGATGCCTTTGATTCTCTCCCTCTAAATGAGCATTGCACTTACTTTTGTGGACCTCAAGCCTCTAAAAATGATTATTTTTTTGTACTTGTCTTTCCAAAAATCCAAATAGTTCATTTACAGGATGTAGCAACTTCTGATCACAGGATATTAACTCTTGTCCTTAGTGATCTCCCGGAGGAGCGGCGGGAACTGGGGACATGGAAATTGAATGTTTCATTATTATCTATTCCCCCTGTGAGTGAAGGTTTCCTCTCTGTACTTCAGGCACGGAAATCAGTTTTTTTCTTATATGAGGATAGTACTGCTTGGTGGGAGGATACGAAGCAGGAGATAAAAAATGTTTTCGTAATATGGGACATATTAATGGGAGATTTCGGCAAGATGAGCTCTCCTTTTTGAGCGATAGCATTGCTTTCTGGACATCTTTCAGACTCAATTTAGGGACGGAAGATATGCAGAGGATTAAAGATTTCAAAGCTGCCTTAGCGAGTAAGCAACTTGAGGCCCTAAAATCTCTGGAAAATAAACAAAAATATGGTACCAGTGGGAAGGCAAAGGACACTTTACGTTTTGATTCCATGCAACTCCTCCGGGAACATCGTAACATGGAGTACCTTAGTAATTCCTCCAGAGATCAGGTATATGGCAATGTGGGTATCCTGGAGGAAATTATCTCCAATTTTTCCCAAATTTTTGCTAGCCAGAACTTACCAGTAGAGGAGATGCAGACACGGTTGGCCAGCATTGATTTACTCCAACTTCCACAGGAAGTTGGAACTCTTCTAACCATCCCCATCTCACAAGCTGAATTAAAAACTGTCATCTGGTCACTTAACTCTGGTACTGCACTGGGGTCAGATGGCCTCCCGCATGAAATATATAAATACATTTGGCACATTTTAGGATCAGAATTCAGTATATGTTTAAATAACTGTTTATCCCAACAGAAACTCCCTAAAAGTATGCTAGAGGGACCTTTGATCCTGATTTTTAAGGGAGCGTGTCAGTGTGATTTAAAACAATGGAGGCCACTCTCGCTCCTTAATACAGATTACAAAATATTAATGACGGTTTTGAGCAATAGGTTAGCAGGTATCATCGATCTGGTTGTGCATCCATCTCAATTTAGTGGCATCCCAATGAGAAGGGTCCAGGATGCTCTTATTTTAATATGGGAGATTTTGCATAAAGGAGATACACAGGAATTATTTGGGCATTTGGTCTGTTTAGATCAATCACAAGCTTTTGATCGGGTTGAATATGCATATCTGTGGGAGACTTTAAAATGTTTTGGTTTTCCATCCATATTTATAGCTTGGCTACAGACTTGTTATACAGGAATCAACCTTATACCTAGTATAAATGGTTGTGTGGGAAGAGCAGTTTTGGTCTATAGAGGGGTGAGACAAGGTTGCCCCCTCAGCCCTTTATTATATATTTTATTGTTGGATCCATTGTTGCATGCATTACATGGGACGGAGGCAATAACTGGACATTCAGTGGGGTCTGAAGATAGGCAGGTTTTTGCCTTAGCATTTGCAGATGATTTGGAGATTTTTTTAGCAGATAAATCCTCTGCGAAGGCTGCTCATTCTCTTTTACTTGAATTCTCTACTATTTCTGGGTCTAGAATAAATACTCAGAAAAGTGGTATTTTGCCTTTGGGGTATGATGCCGGTGATGTGTCCCTAATCTGGGGAATACCTGTAGATGTGGCTTATAGCAGAATTTTGGGTGTATACTTTGGTGGAGATAGAAACATAGAGGTTGACGGCAGATAAGGACCACAAGGCTCATCCAGTCTGACCATTTTTTCTACCTTATGAATGTGCTACACACCTTTACACTGTCAATGACCTATCTATCCATATTCGTCTGTATTGCTCCCTTATACCTATCCCATGCCTATTTGAAGCCCTGCACTGTATTCATATCCACCACTTCCTGAGGTAGACCATTCCATGCATCCACCACTCTTTCCGTGAAAAAGAATTTCCTCACATTCCCCCTTAATCGGCCTCCCTCTATTCTCATGCTGTGTCCTCTTGTCCTGCTATTTTTCTTATATTTAAACATGTTAGACTCTTTCACCTTGTTAATGCCCTTAAGGTGTTTGAATGTTTCGATCACATCACCTTTCTCCCTCCTTTGCTCAAGGGTATGCACATTGAGCTCCATTAATCTGTCCTCATATGTCTTCTGATGTAGTCCCTGCACCATTTTGGTTGCCCTTCTCTGGACTGCCTCGATTTGGTTAATGTCCTTGTGAAGGTGTGGCCTCCAATACTGCATGCAGTACTCCAGATGGGGCCTAACCAGTGTCTTGTAAAGAGGGATTATTACCTCCCTCTTACGACTTGTGATACCCCTACTAATACATCCTAACATCCCCCTAGCCTTACCTACTGCTTTAGAGGTCTGCTTGGATGACCCTCAAAGATATAATTGGGAA
The DNA here is from genome assembly GCA_016271365.2 of Neoceratodus forsteri. Lineage (NCBI taxonomy): Eukaryota > Metazoa > Chordata > Ceratodontiformes > Ceratodontidae > Neoceratodus > Neoceratodus forsteri. Next base: position 99,466,686 of record CM028130.1, read on the forward strand.
TTGCTTTTGACATCGGCTAAAGAGAAAGTAGTCCGCTGGAACAAATGGCAGATGACTAAGGCAATACATATTTATTTGATAAAGACCTTTTTATTGTCACATTTTTTACATTTAGCCACTGTTTTTCCTCCCCACTGAACTTAGAGGCTTCAGTGTATAGTGTGTTCTTTCAATGTCTATGGGGAAGTAGGCTGAACCCTGTCAAGAGAGGTACTACTTATTTAACCGTACAGGAGGGAGGCTTGGGTATGCTAAACCCGGTGGTTTTCTTTTACATAACTTTTATTTTCTTTAATCTTGTGCCACTGTTGAAACATGCTGTGAAAATATGGACCCCCTGTGTAGAGGATGAAATCAGGCCCCTATTAACCGATTGGGACCCGGCTACTCCTCTTCCATGCCAGACCCAGATAGCACACTTGTCATGTCATTTTTTTGGAGTAGTGAATAAATTGAAAGTATGGAAGGTAATGAAAACCTCTCTCCATACTTTTCCAAAAAAATCCCTCTATAGTTGGATATTGAGCTCCTTTTTTATGTTTCCCCATGGTACTCAGAATTATCCACTGCCCAGCAATCCTTGTTAAATTCCTTTTTGTCCAGTAAAAGACTTCCATGTTATATGAGGGACTTTATCTGGATATGTGCACATCAGAAATTGGGTGTTTGGGGTAATCTAAAACATAAGGGGCTCAAGGAATGTACTTGCCCCAGAGGTAATGAATGTATAGAGAAAGTAGAGACTTCCTCACATTTTTTATTGGATTGTCCATTTGCTGTATCCTTTCGGGAGGTTTTCCATAATAAATGGCCTCTGAATCATTTTCAAAATCAGCCTCCTCAAAGTTGGATTGATGGAGTGCTACCAGGAGCATGGGTTAAATTTGATGCTACTACAATCCAACTTTTGATGAGTTTCATTAGTTATCAGCTTTGGCTTGCTAGGTGTGGCTGGTCCCTCCGACAACAACAAATGTCTAGGGAACAGGTATTTCCATTACTGCAGAAAGCCGTGCTGAGATGGCAGGTTATGGAAAAGGGTAGGTTTCTTCCTGAACTGTACAAATTGTGGTGGAAGAATATGTCTTGGTCGGACACAGGTTGTTGCTGTCTCCCTTTTTAGGTTGTAATGCCTGGAGAGAACCATAGGCTATTCAGAGTGAGGTGTCTTGTACCTTAAACCTTTAGATCCCTAATTGGGGAGGGAGTTTTTCCCTTTTTCAGCTGTTTGGGGGTTCTCCTCTTCCTTTTAGATATGGTATTTCTTTTCCTTCTATAGGATAAAGAATAGGTTGATTCTGGTGACTCTGATGTTCCTTTTGTTTTATCTCGTGTGCATTATTTTACTTTTGGTAGGCTATATGAAAATTCATCGCTTTCTCTGCCCCATCTGTGAAGTTTTAGTTTTCTTACATGTTGTGCTTTATGACTATTTATGATTATCAAACCTATAGTCTATGTTTCTTTTCTTTTCTTATTATATTATGATCTAGCGTGCTATAACACATTGATGTGTAGATTATACTTTCCTGTTTTTAAATATTTTGTTCCCCTGCTCTCTTAGTGAGAGGGGGAGTGCTCTGCATTTGATACTCAGTTTTTGGACTGTAATGACAGAGATTTTTGTGTTGCATGTATGATGAAATACTTATTTATGTTTATTATTTGTTTTTGCATTATGCTTTTGTGTGTAGTAACATTATTGTGCACATGTTTTGATTTCAAGAAAATATTCCCCTACTATTTTAGTAGGGAAGGGGGGGTCCAGTAATATGATTTATTTGTTTCTGACATTCCATTATAGCGAAATACTTATTTATGTTTTTTTCCTTGATTTCCTTTATGATTTTGTATGCTGTAATACAGTCCTATATAATTTTGTTCTGAAATTTTGAATAAAAAATTCCCCTACTCTTTCTGCGGGGGCACTGTCCACATTGCAAGGAGCATGGAGGACCTCAGTAATGATCAAATGCTGGAAGGGGAAGGTTGTGTTGACCTATTGAATACTGCTATACCAGTGACTGGTTTGGAACAGCAGAATAGTGAAACCACTAGTGGAGATCAGCAATGTTCTGCACAACCTATAGTACTTGAAGATATGGAAGTGATGGTAGAGGAGGACCATTAAAAAGAGGAATTAGAAAAAAAAACCTTCAATTGTTGGCAGTGATAATGGCTGCTGAGCAAGAATATCTACAAGGGAAAATGAAGTTGGAAGAAGAACAGAAGAAATGTCAACGTTCAGTGGCAAGCCCTATACAGGAAACTAGTAAATGCTTACCTGTAGGGACAAGGACTGAGGCATCTCAAGAGGCTGCCGGTAGCTCCAGTGGAAATAGCGGAGGACCCAGAATCTCCAGAAGACAGCATCATTGTAAGCCAATCTGCATCAGACTAGACACTGGGTGACACTTTGCAGCAGGCAAGATGGTTATACTAGAACAATCAGTGGGTCCTCAACCCTGCTATCCATCTCCCAGGCTCCCCAGAACTGCAACAGGATGAGGCGTGATGTTCCAAAACAGAGGTTAGGCAAGAAGGATTGGAACACACTACGAAGAATACAAAGGAGGTAGTGGTCCCTGCTGCAGCTTCGTGACATGAAGTGGAGGCACTAGAGAATGGTGCTGCGCCAGATGCTATTCCTTCAGTGGGAAGACCGCCTGGGTGTGACATTTCCAGGAGATCATTTAAGGCTTCATCTTTTACTTTCTACTCTGTGGATGCTGGAGCAGAGGAGGACGAAACTACAATGTCAGGTACAGTGCCTGAGGGACATAATTTGACAAAGGAAGGGGAAGGGGAGAGGGTGACCCAGGAAATGAATACTAGTACACCCTGAGCAAGTCACTTAACTTCCCTGTGCTCCCAGGTCGCTCCTGTAAAAAAGCTTTCAGCTTAGTGTGCTACTCCTGGTTAAACAACTAAAAAAAAAGGAAAAAAATCATATCTGGACCTCTTTCATAAACCTGTGGAGGCAGTGAAACAAAGGTTTGTGGTCCACCTTTTTTATAAAGGCTTGGCTTCTCTGTCTCCGGACAGACATTGGGTTGGCAAAACTTTGATTAAGGATTTCCTGGGGTTCACCTCTGCGGAGGTTTACACCTTCATCTATTCACCTGGGGACCACTGTTATGACATAAACTTCTGTACAGTTGCTTCATTGGACAAATTTTGGAGGTTGTTTTACGAGATTAAAAATTCTAAGGAGTGGAAAGATTTTATGGCTATTCCCATCACAAAACCGACAATTAAAACTGTGACTCTCCTCTTTAGAAACAAAGGAGTGAACATTACTAATGTTGTTTTCTGGTTGGAAAAACGTTGCACTATTTTTGGCAGACCACACCCTATAATAGATGATAATGGTTTTTGGACTGGGGGGGTGGACATTCCGCATTCAGCTAAAGCAAACTGAGCAAGGCATTCAACACTTGCCAAGTTCATTTTTGGAGGGGAGAGACAGAGGCATACTTTTTTATGCAGGCCAACCCAAAAGTTGCTATGGGTGTGGGTCTTTAGCACATCTCAATACAGAATGCGATAAAATCAAATGTTATCAATGTGGGGTGATTGGTCATACTGCGGCACAATGTTCAGCTCCCCCTACATGCAACTTATGTGGGGACAATGAGTTGCATATGTTTAGAGACTGTCAGTGAGCGGCTCATAAATCAGATCATAGTTCGGATCAGGACCACTACCTATAAGAGCCAAAAAAAACTTTCTGACAACCAGAAAGAGAAGAACCAGGACATGAGGTTTACTCAAAAAGGAGAGGCAGAAACAGAGAAGGGAACATGGGAAACAGACGAAGACCAGAACAACTGAGGCCTCAACCTCCACCTCACAAATAGATGCCTAGACCACAGCCACAGAGTTCTGTGGTGGTGGTAGTATTGGGGCCACCTGCAGAGATGGAGGTTCCTACAGGGGCATTCATAGCCAGGGTGCAGTGTGATAATTTTTAAAAGGAGGACCCTCCCCTTGGTGTGTCTGTGTAGCAAGGACATAGTTATGCTTAAGTTTCTCCCCTCACTCCCCATAGATTGTGTGGAGGAAGTGGTTATAGCAGTCTTAGAAGAACAACATCCAGAGGTAGTGATGGTGGATACTACCAGAGACCCCTCCCCCCGAATGAAGTTCCGGATGTAAGTTTGGGTACAGCATTATCTCTCCTGCCGCTCACAAATAGATTTGAAACCTTTCAGACATGAGGAAACAGGATGAAATCTGAAGATACAGGGAAGTTTTGATGGCTTCTCAACCTGACTGACAGGGAAAAGCCATCGCAACGGCGAATGCCCAAACTGCTAATTCAGGCACTCACAAACATATAACAAGATCAAGCATGAAACAACACCAGCCTCCCTGAGCTAGAGTACCTGAGGCTAGCAAGCCTAAATGTGAACAGTATTAAATCACAGACAAAACATACTACTACATTTGCCATATTGCAACAGTTATGTTTTGATGTATTTTGTTTACAGGACACCCAGTTTCACACAGTGGCAGAGACAGAAGTGACCACAAGAGAGTGGCATTGGGCAAGGCAAGGCAAATTTTATTTGAAAAGACGCCCATCCCGGAGGCTTTGGGCACCAAACATACCAAAACTTCATTATACAAATCATAAACATACATAGTCAGCAAACTCTGAACATAAAATACAATGTCTCCAGCAATTTAAAACAAAATTATATCAATACTACCCACAGAAGCAGTAACTAAACTTGAAATAGCCAAGGGTTACATTTAAACCTAAAATTCTAAGACCAGGTGAGAGCTATAAAACGCAGTCCATGAAGGCTTGATTATACAGGAGGGCCTTGAGGTGGGCCTTGAATACCTCAACAGAAGGGGCCTCCTTAACAGCTGGAGCAAGCGAATTCCACAGGACGGGGGCGGCAACACTGAATGCTCTGTCACCTGCTGTTTTTAACCTCGTCCTGGGAATCACAAGGAGGCCCCTAGAGAAGGAGCAGAGGGAGCAGACCGAGACAGTAGGTGTAAGAAGGTCCTTCAAGTAGCCAGGGCCCACACCATGTAGAGACTTAAAGGTGAGTAAACCCACCTTAAAGAGGACTCCTCACCTAACTGGCAGCCAGTGCAGTTGATGCAGCACTGGAGTGATGTGACAATACTTAGGCTGTCTTGTCAACAACCAAGCTGCTGCATTCTGCACCAGCTGCATTCGGTGCAGGGTACCCCCAGAGACCCCGAGATAGAGGTCATTACAGTAGTCAAGCCTGGACGTCACGAAGGCATGCACCAAAGTGGGGGGGGGGGTCCAGCGGCGGAACTAGGGGCTATATCCTAGTGATATTTCTCAGATGACAAAAGCTAATACGGACAACGGATGCCACCTGAAACTCAAGTGTCAATCCGCTGTCAAGAATAATGCCCAGATTACACACCCTAGAAGAGGCCTTCAATAGTACAGAGCCAAGAAAAATCCCTGTCTCTGCACCAAAGGCCAACCTATCACGCCCTCTGTTCGACTCTACCACCAGTACCTCCATCTTATTGGGGTTCAGTCACAACCAGCTGGAGGCCATCCAGTCTTTGATCTCAGCGAGGCAGCTGTTAAGCACTTCTACTGTGCAAGATGTTCCAGGGGCAAAGGAAAGATACAGCTGGGTATCATCAGCACAGCAATGAAAACCCAAACTGTACTTCCTAATGAGCTCTCCCAGGGGCAGCATATATACAGCAAACAACATTGGCGTCTAGAGTGAACCCTGAGGAACTCCACACGACGGGAGGCCAGAGGAGGAGGAAAAATTCCCCATCACTACTCTCTGCCTCCTGTTCAATGGAAAAAGACTAAAACCAGCAGATAACAGTGCTGGCAAGTCTGCAGAATTCCCTTAGGCGGTCCAGTAACACTCGACGGTCAACTGTATCAAATGCTGAAGAGAGATCGAGGAGAACAAAAATTGTCCCTTCCCCTCGATCTCTAGCCCAAAGGAGGTCATTATGCACCCGAACTAGTGCAGTTTCTATGCTATGCCTCACACGAAATTCAGACTCGAATGGCTCGTATAGCTCATGGGCCATGAGATGCTCCTCAAGCTGAAGCGTCACCACCTTCTCCACGATCTTACCCAAAAATGGAAGATTGCAGATGGAATAGTAGTTTGCCTTGACATCAGGGTCCAGTGATGTTTTTTTCAGAAGCGGTCTCACCAATGCCTCCTTCAAGACATTGGGAAAACCCCCTCTGACAAGGAACACCAGACAATCAATGCAAACACCAGGCTGACGGAGTCAACACATCCCATTAAGAAACAAGTTGGCACCGGGTCCAGTTCACAAAAGGTGTGCCAAAGCCTGGAAGCAATCTCAGTGACCTCAGCCACCTCCACCAGTCTAAACTCATCCCAACCAGGTGGAGTGCTTTCCGGTCACCCAAGGTGACCATTGTCGGCCAAACTCTGGCCCGCTGGTGAAACCCCTGCCTGATGGCAGACACCCTGTCCGAGAAGAACTGAGCAAACTCCTCACACAATGCGTTCAAAAAGGCTACCTTCGGCTGTAGACAGGAAGGATGGAGAAGCCTGGCCACAGTCCAAAAGAGCACAGTTGGTCAGTTCCTCCCAGCGGCAATCTCCCTGGACAGAAATTCTGCCTTCTTATGGTTGATTGCCCCCTGGTATGTGCCACAATGCACATGTAGGGCCAGTTTGTCTACCCCCAGGCCAGACTTCTGCCAGCAGCGCTCTAATCTCTGACCCAAGGTCTTCATTGTCTTGAGTTCCCCATCATTCCAAGGGGACCTCAAGTGAGAGAACCTGGGTCATACACGGACTGGTGCGAGGGAGTCGAGGGCATCAGACAGCGCCTTATTATAGGCATCAACTGCTGTGCACACACCCCCAATGCATGCACTGTCCACACTAGATGGGTCAGCCACCACCAAAAAAACCCTCATTGGGGGACATCATATTGGTCAATAGGTTTGGACGAATGTTGTGGGGCAGGATTTTGTTTTGCAACCCCAAATGTAAATGTTCTGAGAACAGTTGAAATAGACCCTGACCGATCATTTCTGTTGGATGTTTACATAAATAATTTACAGTATAGACTGATAAATTTCTATGGGCCACAAATGAAGGCCAACAGGATTGATGTCCTGAAAAGAGTTCAGCCATTTCTTTACACGAGTAGGCTGCTTTTTTTCAGAGGGGATTTTAATATTAATTTATGAAGTGTAGTAATATTGACAGTGGGAAAAGTAAGGTTTATTATGATAGATCATTTCTAATTAAAATGCAGAGTCAAGCTGGTTTACAGGATGCACATACTATTCATGGGAAGAGAAAGGCCCCAGATGTTTTACAAGGGATCATTGTCACTCATCATGCATTGATTTTAATTTTTTTAAATGGTCATTACCTGTTATTTCTGCAATGACTATGCCCATAGAAACCTCGGACCACACACTGCTTGGGGTTTCAGTAGGAGCAGTGCCACCTAGGAAGGTGGGGAAGGGTTACTGAAAGATGAATTCCACCTTGTTGATGGACCCAAATATAAAACAAGAACTGAAACAACTTACAGAGGACAGAATCACTGCTATTTGCCTATGTGATAGTATGTGCCAGTGGTGGGAGGAACTGAAGCTTTGTCTAACAGGTTTTTTTCAACAGAAAGCTAAAACTGCTCACTGTAAGTATTTAGAACTTAGGGGACAATTACAACTCCTGATTACTAGGCAAAACACACATCATGTTAGTTTAACTGAGAAAATCAATTTAATAAAAGAAGAGATGTCTAACTACCAATATGATGGGCTAAAATCTCTGAAAAAAGAGCTTATTCTGATGACTTTTGCTTAGTGGTACAAGATGAGAAGTCCAGTCATAGGGTATGTGGCCTAATACAGGCTCTGGGCAGTGTGACGGGAGCTACACTCAACCTTAGGAAAACAAAATGTCTTAGTTTATTTGGGATCCCTTGGGTACAGGAGGAGGCAACAGGTATAATGGTATCCACAGCTCCATGTAAAATTTTATTTTGAGGGTAGAAATATTGCCCAGTTTAATTGGGAATGGCTATTGATTGTAGGGAAGGAGAAAGTGTCCTGGTGGAATGCATGGAAAACCTCCAAAAAAAAGAGGATTTACATGATCAAAACCATTTTGGATTCCAGTTTTCTTATTTCTTAGTTATGTTTTTCCTTTACCGAAAAAAATGGAAACTGGTGTGCTAGAATGTTTCTTTTCTTGTTTTGGGGGGAGCAGGCTTAACCCTATTAAAAGAAATGTGTTGTATAAAGATGTTAAAGAAGGTGGGATATGTATGCTGAACCCAATTTTATTCTTTTTCACAATCTTTTTATACACCAGTATAGTGCCAACAATGAAAAAAGGCACCCCACTTTGGATTACAAGGAGTTCAAGGGCAGTTAGAGGTATTATGGTGGAATGGAGGGTGGCAGACTTTCAACACAAAAATAAAACAGTGCCAAGGTTGTCGTATATGCTGAGGGTTTTTTTGATACCATTAAAAAATGGAAATTGATTTTGTTACTGTTTTAAAATTACCTAAGAAAATGTTGTATATGAAAGTATCATTGTACTGTTTTACAGAACATCCTTTTTCATGGTTTTCTAAGGTACACCAACAGTGTACATCTGCATATATTATGGACAATAAAATTCTGGAAAAAATGTGGGACATGGCTTGGTTAGGGATACATGGGATTGGTTAATGTTAGGGGGAATCAAAAACATAAGCAGTTACAAGAAAGGTACTGCCCTAAGGAGAGCTGCAGGACACAAATTGAAACTATGGACCATATGTATTTACATTGTCCCTACATCCTGGAATTTTGGGACATAGTAAAATGGAAATGGAAAATGCCTGTCTCTCCAAATCTGGAATTATTGTATTATGGGATCATTCACCACATGAGGTTGGCGTATAAGGGTAGCACAGTTCACATTTTGATGTTGCATTTTTTGTATTGGATATGGATCAGCAGGTGTAGATTAGTCCTACAGCAGCAAGTCATTCTACAGCAGATCTTTATCATATAATAATTCAAGAAATACATGTATTATGTTATTCAGAACAAAACATGATAAGCCAACAAACATGGTTACGATATTGACAACATTTTAACTGGTTGTGAAGGCTATTTAAAGCTGGTGGGTATGCGATATTAATGGATGACGATAACTGTAATTTCATATTTGGCATTAAGATGCTCTACTTATATACAGTGGCTCAGTGAGGAGCTTTACTTGAGGGTTTCATCTCCTTTTAAATTAAAATGAATTTGGCTGTGCCACTTATGTCATTTTTAGCAATTAGAACATCTGGCTATTTGTCCCATAATAGTTTGGCAGGGATAATTTGTTTATTTTCTCTTGGACTTCCTGGGATATTTTTGAGACTTGCTTATTGTGCATGCACATTGGATTGATAATCACAGTACAGCAATTTCTATTAATTATTCATTTTCAATCACACAACACTTTATTTCTGTTTCTCAAAATGATTGGTGTTCTTTCTTTCAGTATCGGTGCTACAGGCATGTTTTTGGTGAATTTAATTCCTTTCTTGTGCCATTTTTCTGTTTGCTTGCTGTTACGCAAGAAGCACCTTGGGACAGTATCGCATTTCAGAGGTGTGTCAGGAATGAGTCCAGTGCAGAGCACTGCACTGTGGGTGCAACCCTGAAACACCAATGCATGGTGAAGCCCAGAGTGACAGCCATTGGAATTTCACAGCGGGGGCTGTCCTTCACTTGACAGAAATGAACCGCACCAATGAGAGCGTGTGCTTCATTCCTCTCATTTGCAAAAGCAACACCTACAAGAAAAAAACAGTGACTGCCACCTCAAAGAAAGCACCAGCTGCTGACACCTTCTTCTTCTCCTTCCTACATTGTACTTTTTTCCCCACCTTCCATTCCCTACCTCCTTCATCTCTGTCACTCTGGCCTCCACAGTCGGTCCCATTTGTATTTCTTTTGTCCTTCCTTTGTTTTGGTTCTGCCGCCTCCTCACCCCCTCAGCATCCCAGAGCATGATGTCATTTTACTGGTGCTGGCTTCCCCTCTGGAGTGGGTATGGTTCTTTTCCTTAGCTCGCCCACCCCTCATTTCTGTTACAGGCTGTTGGGGCTTGCTATCCACCACAGTGTGGCTCTTTATTATATCCCCCTTTCTGTCTATTTCAATAAGCCGTATGACTTTCATTTACATGGCATTCATGCCATCTCCTCACTCTCTCTTAACCCCAACCCCCGCTTTACATTTGTTTTTGCTGCCATGTGGCTTCCAGTTTTGGTAGTGCCTCCACATTACACTGTACAAGCCTCTGCCTTGCACTCTACAGGCCCCCAAATCTCACAAATGCTGTGGCTGCTGCTGCCCCACAAACTCCTCCTCAGCTCCACTGCCTCCTTGTACAGTGCTACAGGGCTCTCAACAGTGCCACCAGAGTGCCTTTACTTTACAGCAGCATCATGCTGCTCTTCTGCCCCCTGGCTGCTCTTCTTAAACCTCGTAAGGCATAATTTAAACAAACAAAATTGCCACTGCAGTGGCGATCAAAAAAGAGGGGAGAAGGCGCTTTCTAATATGCCTCCTCCACCTTCACTGGCTTAATTTGTGCCCTGTCTGCCTTCTTTATTGCCCTATAGCTGTAGGGCATAAATTACTTAAAAACAAACTGCTGCCAGAGTGGCAATCAGGAAGTTGGGGAGGAGGCACTTTCATCACATGCCTCCTCTACCTCCTGCTGGTTCACACCTTTCTCTGTCTCTCACCCATGCAGAGTAGGCTGCAGCCTAAGCTCCATATGGGCTTGGAGTTCTACAGCACCAGCAGGCACTCTTGCAATAGTGGGGTCGCGCTATCAGCAGGCTGCCCAGCAGTCCAGCTTGTTCCTCTGCTGCCACCACAAATAAACCCCCCATCACTGCCCACAGCATAACTAGGGCTCAGGGAAGCCTCTCAGACCCAGGAAGGGTTTAAAAAGTATTTTAAAAGAAATTCTGGCATTAGAACATTGGGCCTAGCCCACTAGGCCACCAGGGCTATCTTTATGTTGTACTTCCCCCCTTTACAGAGCATTTCCAAGCCCCACTGACCACCAATACTACTTTTATTTCTACAGAAGGGCTCCTAACCTCCACTAGCCCACTTAGACTACTAAATAAATTACTGGCCACTCGACCACCACTAGGGGCAAAGGGTCACAGCTGAGCCCCCTTTTCTCTAACCTCACTCCCTTCTCTCCTTCAGCCTTCTTACTGCTTGTTCATCTAATTAACCTATTTCTCTTCATTTTTGCAGGTCTGACAAAACAAGGGCTTCTACCTTAATCAGATAAGTATTAGTTTTACTTCTATCCTATCCCTTGTGCCCTGCTGGTTCCCCAAAGAGCTGTGAATCCTCTGTGACCCTTTTTATGTTTTATTTTACAGGTACCTTAGCGTTACCACTTTGGACATCTACCCGGGCACCCTGCGGCAGGTAAGTCCCTTTATTTAATTTTGTTTTGGGTGGGTTGACTGCAACGGGTGTCCGTGTCCATTACAACCACCTCTGTTGCTGTTTCTCTGTCCTGGTGGCTTGTGAGGACTTCAGGAAGGCTTGTCAGAGCAGTAAGTTCCCTAACCCTTTTACTTCTGTAATTAAACCCAAAGCTCCACCGCATCTCAAGTGTCTCAGCCGTTTGCTAGCACCACACTCGAGGCAGCAAACCTCCACACATCAAACACAATCCAGCAAAGTGGTGCACTTTGCCGGACTGTACTTCTGTAATTGTTTGAGACATGCAATGTTAACAGGGTGATCTAACCATGCCCATACACATTCCGTACCTACATTCAAGCGTTCCTCTCAGGTAGTTGTCCATGGAAACAAACAGATTGCATGTGTTATGACTCCAAATTTTCTGCATGGCCATTTTTACACAGCACCTCATGAATATGACAGCTGTCATTTTTCAGATGTGTTCTCACAGCAACCTGAAACGTGATTTCACAGTCACTGCACTAAACCACCTTTCAGGCAGGAGTTGAACATTTTCTCCACCGTTGCTCATGAGGTGGGGTCATAAGGAGGCTATGTTGAACATGTGGAAAAAAAAAACAAAGTTATCAAGCTATGTTGCATTTTGCTAACACAGGCTCATAATTTTAATACACCCCTGACACATGCACCATGCAAGCAAACATTTGGCATTGACAAATGCTTGTTTTGTGCCAGAAATGGGGCCATGTAGCCATGTCAGGCTATGAGTTGATGCAAAGTATGCTCTCCTTCTTCACAACCACCACTGACAGCTAGACCTGTGATGATGCAGGCTTATATTTGCATGCATTCTTTTCTATGTTGTGATCCATCCCATATTCCTTTGTAAACTAGTCATTTCGGTCAAAGCATTTTCAATGAGCCAGTTATCTTCAATGTTCATTTCTGTCCTCCCTTACTAATAATCTTTACTATACCTTTCTTGTCCCTCCCCCTTCCTCAGTGATCCTTCTTTCAATGGCAGTTTTTGCTCTCTTTCCCTACCCACCTATGTAAATATAATTTGTTCTTTGTATGTTTAGCTCTGTCCTGCCCTCATCATTTTTTCATTCTCTGGCTGCCACATACTGTTCAATATCCTGTCTCAGAATTCACCATATCCTACATCAGTAACCCCCTCTTTGTGCCTGTACTGCCTGAAGTCCAGGCCCATAAAGAAGAGTGTCTAAAATTTTGTGTGCAATTTCTCTGTCCTCTCAGCCTCTGCTGCTCAGCGTGCTTGGGAAATTGACACAGCTCAGCTTTCTGTGCAATCTCAGCTTGAAACTTGTTAAGTGTCTGTAATGCCTGATTCCTAAGTGATAAAAAGCACTGGATTGGCTAGAAATAAACTCATGTTCATGGCTTTCCATGTGTTCCCAGCAGCATAAAATGTACAAAGTTCCCATAATGACCATAATGCTTATGTCCTGAGTGCAGTTTAGGAACGCAGTCCTGAGTGTCAGAAATATTGCACTCCACAGTTGTCTCCTCATTCAGCTACCTGTAAGTGCCCTTTCCACTGAAGCTACTGAAAAGCTACATAGTAGCCATGGACGTTAGCAATACAATAGTCTCTTTTATGCAAGTGCTAAAAAATATCACATCAAACAACACTTACATAGGTCAATCATAAAGATGTGATCTTAATGACATCCTGTGACATTACAGAATGTGATTGGGCAAGAAGTTTCTTTCAGAAATAATTGATGTCATGTGACTTTAATAATATAGTGAAAAAGAGCACACTAAGTAAAATACCAAAAAATGTTCATATCTTAAATTCCTTAACCATATTAAAATCAATATGCAACACCTCTTTAGCTGCCAAATAGAGAATGGAGGTAAGCAGGAAAAAATAGGGGGTGGGGACAGGGACAAGAGGGAAAATGGATCTAATAACTGTTAAAACATATCTGTGAATAACAGCACAGAATAAACAGATCACTATTACATTATGTATATCCTAAAACTACAGTCATGTTACTTGGTTACTGAGCTTCATAAGCAAATAAGGATATTCAAAATGATGTGTTTATAAAAGACCAATTCATACTATTCATTCTCTTTTTCTTTCTCAGAGACAGACTGAAGATTCACCAAACATCATACCTGGGCAGAGTAACAGGGTAAAAAAAGGGGGGGGAGGGTAAAAGAGAGAACAAATAGAACAAGGACTAGTAGGGAACTGGTAGGGTTAGAACCTGTAAGTCATAATAATAAAAAAAATTATAATTTCTAAGGAATTACCCTATTATATAGTAAGTACGTAAAAATGTTTATTCATACAAAATATATGAATTAGGATCATCTTGATTGAGCTATTGCTCATTTACAATGAGGTCCTAAAAACTGTCAAACAGTCATTCAATGCAGAGAAAAACATACAGCAATAAACATTAAACAGTGGATAAATAAGTGTGCACATTCAATATACATTAGTCACTCATTCAAAATACAGGCAGGTAGTAATCCTAAGAAATCTCCTATTGTTTCAGTGGGAGCAATATTGTCTAGAGCTGATGGCCAGCTTCCTAAACCAAGACTTGATCCCTTTCCAGGATGGTCTCCCCTTATTAATCTTACTATTTGCTGATCTTTTATTCCACTCAAGAGGACCCCTGTATAGAACATATTGCTGACCAATTTCTAGTTTGCATTTACGAACTTCAAATTCTAGGGCATTCGCTGCTCTTAATGAACTCAGTTTATCCCGTTTTGTCACCCCTACAACAATGTATGGGGGTAAAGTACCCAACTAGCACTTATGCATAAATTCAAGTAGGTGTTCCTGCCTATATTCTAAAAGTCTCAATCATTCCAAGCAATTAAATGAAAGACACTTATGCGCAAGACGGGGGGCATCCAAAATAAATCTAGCTAACCTACCATGGCATACCTCCAACCTCTCCAAATCAGTTTTTCTACCACTGGCATAAATAAAGTCCCCATAGTTCAGCATGGGGATTATCATTGTGTTGACAATCTTCCCTTTTATCTCAGGGTTCATACAGGATCTAACCCTATACAGAGCACTTAGTTTTCCCCCTATGTTGTTAATTACACTATTTATGTGAACCACCCAATTTAAAGACTCATCAAGCCATAAGCCCAAGTATTTATAGGACTGGACCTGTTGGATCGGAGATCCCTCCAGGGTATCCAACATCAATGTCAAATTTTCCTGAGCAGTCAAAGATCAATGAAATAACAGTGACTGTGTTTCGGGGGGTTTAAAACTAAACTACAATCCCTAAAAAAATCTGCAGCTCATTAAAGGCCTTCTGTAACTTACTTTGAATTTTGTTTACTGTAAGATCTGAAGTGTAAATAATAGTATCATCAGTGTAAAAATGAAAGAAAATAGTTGAATCTGAAAAATGTAACCCATTGACATAAATATTAAACAATAATGGACCCAAGACGGAACCCTGGGGGACCCCTGATCCAACAAGAACAACACCTGATGTCCAACCTCCCGTAGTGATTATTTGAGTTCTAACAATCAAATAAGAAGTGAGTCATTGCAAGCCAGACCCCACTATTGCCTGGGAGGCAGCTCTGGAGATGAAGACACCATGATTCAAAGAATCAAAGGCCTTAGATGAATCAATAAAAATTGCACCTACCGGTGTCCTCCCATCCAGAGCAGCCTATATATCCCCAGTAAACTTGACCATGGCTGATATGGTGCTATATGGTTTCCTAACACCTGACTGCATACCATTCAAAAGGCCCTGGGATTCCAGGTGCCCAGTAATCTGAGCAGCCACAATCCTTTCAAAAATCTTTGAAACCTGATGCAAGAGGGAGATAGGGTGGTAGTTGCCAAACTCAGATTTATTGCCCCCTTAAAGATGGGTACAACTTTCGGTTGTATCCAGGCATTAGGGAATTCTCCTGTCTTAATGGATAAGTTAAATAAATATGCTAAAGGGTGTGCAACAACCGGGGATGCAAACTTCAATAAATAGGAGGGAATACCATCCAGATCCATGGCTTTAGATGTATTTAGTTTTAACAACTCCACCAGGACCCTATGGGCTGAAATCTCCAAAAAGAAGAAATTGTGCATTAAGCCACCATCTGTACTTAGCTGTACTATACCTGTCCCCTGTTTACTGTTTAATCCAATTTTACTAAAAAACTCATTAAATTTATCTACAAGTAGTTGGGACATTGAAATCGTTTGACCATCAATTGTAAATATATTTGGGACCTCAGTACCTTGGCCCTTCAAGAGAAAATTATTTGCCCACCAGAAATCTTTTGGCTGTTGGGAACAGTTGGGGTCCAATCATTTTTACAGTCACTTATGCGCATGCTCAAGGAACGTTTTGGGAGAGTAGCACACTTGGAGGTGTGCCTCTCCCACCCAATGCACTGCTCCCTTGAGCATGTGTGGCGGTCCTGCACCAATGGGTGCAGGAGCTCAGTATGACAGCAGTGTTCCTCTGCTTCAAAGGAAAGCACCACTGCCATACTGAGCACCACCCCCCCTCACGTCATGCGCTGCCCCCACTGCGCGCGTCACGCCACCCCCACAAAGCTTTGGTGCCACGCTGGGAGCCCACCCCAGCATGGCAAATGTTTGTTTGCTGATGGGGGTGCCCAATCCCCCAGCTCCAAGGCCCCTCTGTTATCCTGCTGCCACGCTGGGAGCCCACTCCCAGCATGGCAAACGTGGTTTAGTTTGCCGACGGGGTGCCCAACTCTCGCCGGCTCCTCACCCCCCAGATAGTTTGCCGACCGGGGCCCAAATCCCTGTCGGCCCTCGGCCCCAACCATCTTCTGCCACGCTTGGGAGCCCACCCCAGTGTGCAAACATCCCACGCCATCTTTTTTTATTTTAACCTGTAAACAAAACAGTCCCTCGGGCGTCTCCAGCCCCCTCCCACAACCCGCACACCACCGCGCACCCAGCCTCCCCACACCTCCTCACCCATACTTACCTCCGGACTCTGGCGCGATCGATCATCGGTGGACCGGGAACACGTCCTGCACTCTTCAAAGCCGACCGTGAACTGAGGAAATGCCGTAAGCTGTATAATGGGCTACATAGGGTTTCAACTTTATTATATCTCAGTCATTTTTGGAATTTTGCACAATTTTTCAACATGGGGTTTTGGGACCCTTCTCATGAATGATTTACTGTCATGGCGTTATTCGGGCCCGAAGGAGGTGATTTCTGAGCACTGCCGCGGTCACTGCGTGAAATCACCCTTTGGCCTCAAACTGCTACCATGACAGTGACATCATTCATGAGAAGGTCCAAAAAACCCCATGGAGAAAATTTGGTGCACAAATTCAAAAAAATGACTGTTTTATGAGCGTGCGTTGCGCAGTTCCTACGCAGGCTTGTAAGTTCACGAATTTTCAATATTTTCACTCCAGATTTTCAACATTGCCATTTTATCACACCTTCTTATGAGTTGTACAGCTGTCATTTCACATCTCACCTAAAATGTGTTTCCACCTTGTAGCGGCGCAATAGCGCGGTTGGTGTCTTGAAATCAATGTATGGAACACATTAAGAAAATCACAGTGACACTGTTCATGAGCAGAGGTCTTAAAATGGCTATGTTGAAAATTTGGTGAAAAAATTCCTAAAATTACTGTTTTACGAGTGTGCATTGAGCAGTTCCTATGCACGCTCGTTACATTTGCGAATTTTCAATATTTTCACCCGGATTTTCAATATTGCCATTTTACCACACCTCCTCATGAGCAGTACAGCTGTCATTTTTCACATCCTGCCCAAAGCGTCTTCCGTAGCATGTAGTGCACAATGGGCGCAGTCGGTGTCTTGAAATCAATATTATGGGACACAGTAAAGAAAATCACAGTGACACTGTTCATTAGCAGAGGTTTTAAAATGGCAATGTTGAAAGTTGGTGAAAGAAATCCTACAAATGACTGTTTTACTTAGCAGCATTGCACAGTTCCCACGCATGCTCAGAGGTTTGCGAATTTTTAATATTTCCACTCCAGATTTTCAACATTGCCATTTTACCACACTTCCTTATGAGCAGTACAGCTGTCATTTTTCACATCCTGCCCAAAACGTCTTTCCGCCTATGTAGCGCACAATGGGGGTAACAACAAGGTCATGCTGACAATTTAATGTGCAAATACCAGCAATCGCACAGGGCATTAGGATAAAGCACCATACATGCCAAACACCAGTGCAAATACCTGCAAGTGAACGTTCGGCATTGACAAATGCTTGTTTATAATAATTGTGTTTTTTGGTTTATATGATTAAAGTAATCATACATCTTAGTCAGACTGGATTTAATCAGAAGAAATGTTAACACTAAAAACAAAAGAGTATCCTATAATCTGTAAATCCTCAACATGTTCTATTCTTTTTCAAATAGGGCAGAGGTCTTAACAGGAATTCAACCCAGGTTTTTTTGTGGCTACCAGAGTGATGATCCGGAAGTTTTCTCTGGTTAGAATCAGATTTTCAAAATCCTCTCCCCTGAGATTCCTGCAGGCTTTGTCAACAGCTGTGAATTTAAAATTATGAACATTGGGATCAGAACTGGTCCTTACATGTACTGCAGTTGTATAAGTTTCATCTTTTTTAATTATAGCCCTCAAATGTTTCCCAGCTCTAGTTTTAAAAGTTCTACTGGTCTTGCCCACATAAAATGTTTGACATGTGCAAGTGGTTAAATATATAACCTTTTCTGTGTCACACATAATAAACTGTATAATATGATAATCTTTCATAGAATTGTGGGTAGTGAAACTCTTTTGGGGTGCTATATGGGCACATGTAGTGCATCGTCTGCATTGGAAACAGCCTACTGGTTTAGAAAGCCAATTACTGGGTCATTTGTCTATAAAGTGGCTATGGACTAGTAGGTCTCTTAGCACCGGTACTTTTTTGTAATGCATCCTGATTGGTACACTAGACAATTCTTTCAGCCCCAGTTCTGCAGATAAGACATGCCAGTGGCTCCTTAAAATTATCTCCAGTTCTTTAGACTGCGCTGAAAATTCAGTCACAATTTTAAGTTAGGATTAGTACCATGCAGAAATTCCAGGAAATCCTCAAAACTGTTTAGCGTTCCTTGCCAAACGATAAACATATCATCAATATAATGTTTCCAAACAATGAGATTAGAGAAAAACAAAAAGACAGTT
Organism: Neoceratodus forsteri; assembly: GCA_016271365.2. Lineage (NCBI taxonomy): Eukaryota > Metazoa > Chordata > Ceratodontiformes > Ceratodontidae > Neoceratodus > Neoceratodus forsteri. Next base: position 99,485,377 of record CM028130.1, read on the forward strand.
TCATTCAAAATCACATCTTTCTCCCATTTGCCAAAGTAGAGGTTGGCAACAGAAGGGACACTCATGGCCCCCATTGCCATGCCCTTAACCTGTTGGTATAGACTATTGTTAAATAGAAAAATGTTATCTTTAAGTACATGTTCAAGCAATTTGAGTAAGAACTCACTTGGTGGTGCATGGGCAGATGATTTATTTAAAAAATGTGCCACAGCATCCAGTGCCCCTTCATGTGGCACATTGGTATATAGTGATTCAATGTCACATGTAATTAAAAGCATGTCTGGTTCCAATCTGATAGACTGGAGCAGATTAAGTACCTCCTTAGTTTTTTTTAAATGTGATGGCAAACAGGTAACTAATGATTTCAAGTAAAAGTCACAGAACTGCGACAAAGGCTCTGTTAAAGAACCTATTCTACTGACTATGGTGGTTGAATAAAAGGTAGCAATCGATTAATTGAGTCTTATTTTCCAAGAACAAATATGGCTAAAATATCTTTTTGCAAAATATAAAAATACAAATGAAGGCTCAAATACTACTTGTATTCAGAACGTGTTTTTTTATCCACTTCCACCAAAATGCAATTTATTTATATATTTATTTAGGAAATCAGAATTACAACCCTTTGAGTCATAGACTCATTTCCAAAGGCTCCACATCAGAATAAAACATAGACATTCATACAGTACATACATAGAATAAATGTGGGTGAGCAATTATACAAAGTATAAGTACAATGAGCACTGGTTAATGTCTATACATTTGGTAGCTTAAACAGGGCAGCGCTATCAACATATTTACCTAATGAGCGGTTAAGACCTATACAATTGGTAGCTAAAGCAATGCATGATATGAGTTGGCAGTAAGCCGCCTCACAGAGGCCTGGTCTTATACATAATACAATGGATTCATAGTCCAGTGCAACTACATGGTAACCGAGGGAGGTGAGGATCCTGTAGGCTAGAAATAGTGAGGGCTTTCCACTGCCTGGCCAAGGGTGGGTGTGTAGCCTTTCAGCATGGTGCAGGATCCACAGGTTACTGGTTACAATGGCATTGACGTGAGGAAAGGATATGGGCCCTTAAGGCAGCTTTAAAAGGACCTAGATTGGTGACTGATGTGATGGCTGGTGGGAGGGCATTGTACCAGGATGGAGCTCTAAGGGGGAAGGATCGCTGGGCCAGGGTAGTCCTAACTCTAGGCACCTTCCAGCTAGTTTTTGGGGTGGCCTGTGTGGATGCTGAGATGGTGGCTGCCTGAAGAGAAGCCATGACACCTACAGTATTGGGGTTAAACCCAGGTGGATTCTTTGGGTGAAGAGACAGGTCTGGTATAATAGACTTTCCTCAAGGAAGAGGATATTGGTGAGTGCATATAGGGTGCAGGTATGTGTATTTCTGTCAGCACCAGAGAGGAGCTGGCATGCCTTATTGATGACTACTTGTATTTGATGAAGTGCCATAGGGTCAGTGGCAGCATAGACTGTGAAGCCATAGTCCAGCAGCGATAAGACTGAGGAGGTGATGGCTAGGTGAAGTGCTTTAGGTGGCAGGCAGTCTTTATGTCTGTACAAGAGACCAATGCAGGTGTTGGTGGCAGAGGTGAGGATTTTTATATATTTGTGGAATGAGAGGGAAGAGTCAAATGTAATACCTATATACTTTTACTTTTGGACCTGTTCCAGTGGGATGAGAGAGGTGGAGAGTATTTCCAGGGGGAAATCCTTTTATTTGTTTTGGCAGTGGTTTTTTTAATGTTGACCACCAATCTGTGTTCAGCAAACCAGTGTTCCATCTAAGAGAAGGAGTTTTGTAAGGTACGCTGGAGAGAGGATCAGGATGTGTGGCATAAAGAACAGCATCGTCCGCACAAAGGAGAAGGTTGCCGGGGCAGGATTTAGGTAGGGTGTTGAGATAAATGCTGAATAGCAGGGGACCCAGGATAGATCCCTGGGGAACTCCTGAGTGCACAGGCAGCAAAGTAGATACGGTATTATTATTTTTAACACATTGGGTTCTAGATGAAAGATAACTGGAGAACCATGAGAGTGGACAATGAGAGACCCCCAATTTGTTGTAATGTGTTAAGAAGAAGGGGGGTGAGAAACCATGTTGAAGGCCTTTGAGAGGTCTACAAACATGGCCTCTGCAAGGTGCCCCTTGTCAAGTGTGGAGTGCAGGGAGTTAGCGAATTCTGTGAGGGTGGTCGTAGTACTATGACCAGCTCTGAAACCATGTTGCTCCCTACATAAGAGGTTGTGTGTGAGGAGGTAGTCAGTGAGCTGATTGGCCATGATCTTTTCAAGGGCTTTAGAGAGTAGAGGGAGAATTGAGATGGGCCAGTAGTTGTTTGGGAGGGAGCTGTCACCACATTTCAATATTGGTGTTATCACTGCTGTTTTCCATGATGTTGGGAACTGGCCCAGGTGCAGGGACAGATTTAGAAGGTCCGTGAGTGGGGAGATAACTAAGTCTAGCTCAAGGTACAGGATACACATATTGAAGGTGTCTTTGCAGTAATTGGAGCTCTGGAGGTCTTTGGACAGGTAGACTTTCGCTTCTGTGGGGGTAATGACTCTGAGTTTGAAGGGGTGGTGGAGGAGCTCAGGCGGTGGGGTAGGCTGAAGTGGATCGAAAAGGTTGCTAGGGAGGACTGAGCTGAGGTCTGAGGATGTGAAGTTGAGGCAGTTAGCTATGTGAAGTGTGTCAGTGGTGGTAGTACTGTTAACACTAAATTGTGAGGGGGGAGCGAGATTTACTGTTAAGCTCCTTGATGTTATCCCAGAACTTTCTTGTGCTACCTCAGGAGGTGGCTAGGGCAGTTCTGTAGTGCTCTGCCTTGGCCTTGCAGATTGCCCAGGTACACTTATTGTGGGCAGCATTATAGACCTGCCTATCGCTTAGCAAACTGGAGGCAGTGACACAATGCCAGAGGTTGTCACACAGTTTGAACTGTTGTAGGAGTTCTGGGGTGATCCAAGGGGCACTACATTTCTTAGTGGTCACTTTGATGGTCAGTGTAAAAGCATCACAGGCAGTATTAAAGGTGGTGGTGAAGTAGTGCAATGCATCATCTATGTGCCGGGCTTGGGAAATGGGGGACCAGTCCCAGTTAATTAGATATTGTTTGAGTTTGGCTATGCCTCCTGGGCATAGTCAATGAGGAATGGTGATATTTGGTGGTGGTTTATGTAGCTGATAGGACCAGCTAAAGCTGATTGGGGAATGGTCACTTAAGGCATTGGGTAGGACACCCAGGTTGGTAATATGGTGGGGACAATTAGTAAGCAGGATATCTACTAGGGTGTGGGTTCCTTTAGTGGGGTTGGCCCTGGTAAGCTGGGATACCAGTTGAGTCATATCTAATGCAGCAAAGGTATCTTTGGCATGTGTTGATGAGCTTGCCAGCCAGTTTATGTTGAGATCCCCAACTAGGATTTGTTCCATTTTGTGGGGTTCGCAGGCTAGGTAGTCAGAGAGCACTTTACAGGCAGGGGATTGGCTGAGGGGTGGGATGTAGGCAATGGCGGGAGTAAGAGGAGCAAGGTTTGGGTAAGGAGAGAGTTTTAATGAGAGGGCTTAGGCACCATAGTCTAGGGAGGGTGAAGGCAGGGCTTGGTAATGCAGTGGGTCATTTACATAGAAGGCGCAACCACCACCTCTCTTGCTGTTACGATCAAGCCTAATGAGAGAGTAGTCAGAAATAGAGACAAATGAGTCTGGGGTCTTGGCGGCTGACATCTCACTGTCAGAAACCATGTGAGGGTTGAAATGTACCAAAACATGACTGGCAATAATACCACCCACAAAAACTGGTAGCAAATACTTCCCAATCCTAAGAATTATCTGAACCTCTTTAAGATAAGATACATTAGTTCCCAATGTGAGAAATAAAATAACATTTATCTCAATTAAATGTGTGCAGAAAATTAAAGCAGAAACATGTCTGAATGTGGCAATTTATCCTGAAAAAGCATGATAGCCTTTGAAAAACATGAAGAAAATCTGAATTGTGTGTCATCAGTGCAGAAAATAGGGAAAGTGGTGTGATCTATTGGTAGGCACCAAGAGCACAACATTGTGAAACAGAAGTCCTGGAGGCCCAGAAAGTTTTTTAAGGAAAAAGGGGATAGATGCAAGTGAACATAGAAGAATAGGCAACAGAAAAAGGCTCAGCAGCCCAACCAGTCTGCCCAACCTCACCTACAATTGGTTCTCATCAACCTAGTGGCCACTCAGTTCTTCACTCTTCTACCCTTTACCATGCCATATAATATGTTTGAGTCTTTCTACTGACTTGACACAGACGACTTCCCTTGCTGCTTGATCCACATGCCCTCTACTCTTTTCATGAAAAAGCCTTTCCAAACATGCTTCCTGAACCTGGATGGACAGACTAGATGGATCTCACCGTCCACTTCAGCCATCACATTCTTATGTTCTTATGAACCTGCTTGTCAGCTTCATTGAGTCCCTGCTTGTGCTCCTATTCCTACTCTGTGTGAATAACTCCTTACAATCAATCTTATTTACTCTATGGAATTACTTTTATAACTCTGTCATATTCCGTCTCCCTTCTTGCCTCCTTTGTGTACATGTTGAGGTCTTCTAAACTCTCCAGGTAGGACATTAGCCATTGTCCCTGGATCATTTTGGTCACCCTCCTCTGTATGCCCTCCATCTTATCCTTGTTTTTCCTCAAGTGTGTGTTCCAGAACACCCAACAGTACTCCAAGTGAGATGAATGAGGGACTTGGACAGCAGCAGAATGACCTCCATCCTCCTCCTACTGATTCTTATATTAGATTATGCTATGTTTTGGCTTTATCATATTTTTGTTAAATGGCTTTAGAGTAAGAAAACTGTGAAGCTGTACAAAAACTGAAATTTCCTCTGGTGAAATTCAGGCAAAATTACAACTCTCCTTCCATGAAATGCTTCAGAATTTCCAGGAAAATTTGGTAATGTTTTGCCAGAATTAAGTTTCACAGATTTCTATCTCATTTAAAACCGCACATCTAATTTTCTCGCAGTTTGGCACATGTGTAGTTTCATACTACATTGGTATACACTATCACCAAGTCTGAGTTCTATAGACCCTAAAATGGGAGGCCATGTGTGCCAGCCTTTAAATATCTTGCTTAAAGGATGTCCATGTTACAAGCAAACATTGCAAAACAATATCAGTACTTCAGATTTCATAAGTTTTTGTCAAAACTGTGGAATTTTGTAACACTTTTGTGGAAGCTATATCCATGAATTTTGTCAAGCCTTACACCTGAAATGCCATGCAGGAGAAAGGAAAAGGCTGAGTCGAAGTTTAATAATATCGGATAAATAGTGGACTTGAGTATGCAAGAAGCAAGGTCGTTGGAAAGGCATTCAGGACTAAGATGCCAGGGCAGGTAAGGTGATTTGAATGACTGCCATACAAGCCAAACAAGTTTTATCCATTGCTCTGCTTGGGCTTTTCTATTCAATGCACACTGCCATCTGCATTCAGCCTGTCTTGCTCACTTGGCTTTTCTATTCACTGCCCAGTGAGACAGGTCTCTCCAGCCCAGACAGGCTTTTCTATTTACTGCTTGCTGCAGTATTTACTGGTTTTCAGGAGGACTGTTGCTGGCTGGTGGAAGAACCCTCCCACACACCCCCTCCAGCAGCCTTTCTTAAATACTGGAAAGCCACAGAGGGTGGGGCTTGGAGGCTGTGAGGGATGAGCTTTGGGAGCTGCAAACTGCCCATATGAACTAACTTCTAAAGCTAACAGTCAGGTGGTGAAAAGTTCAGTCATTCAAGCTTTTACTGGTTGGATTTTAGGGTTTAACATTTTTATTTTGTATTTTTAATGCTATGTGCAGGTAGGACTGACAGAGGTTTAGGGAAGAGAGGGTCAATGTACACATTGATGCTCTGAGCAGCACTAGATAGTCAAAGGAAGGCATGGTAAATTTTGTGGCTGAGTATAGTGACAGAGATAGGGGCGGGGCAAGGGAGGGGAGATGCGGATACCAGAGTTACATAGGAGGAGGAGGGGTTGTGGTCAGCAGGAAGGAGGTGTTAAGGCCAAGAGGGAAGGGGGGACAGGCTCCAGGGGAGCGGGGGCAGGAGCAGGAATGGAGGGACAGGCTAGTAATCTGCAATGGGTGTGAGTCAGCAATCTGGATGGGCACATTATGGAGGCTACGGGGAGTGTCCCATATGTGGATGGATAAGAGACCTACAGGTGGAGAGCTAGTGGATGAAGATGGAGATAGGGAGGTTGAGGAACATGGTCAGAGTGGGTGAGGTAGGTAGGCACAAGGGGAGGGAGAGAATGCAAAGGAGAAATATAGAGCTGGAGCGAGGACAGAGCAACAGAGCAGCAGATGGAATAAGGACTGATGTCATGAAATATGTTTGAGGTACTGGCAACTGAAGTAGAAGGGGGGAGTGAGATGCTTGGGAGAGGGGAAAAGGGGGGGCTCAGAGGCCAGCACTACAGAGGGGGACATTGGTACATCAGGGAGAGGGGGCAATGCCATGGCAACTTTAGGAAGGAGCACCCAGGAGGAAGGGGACATGGTGCATAGGGGATGGGGTGGACCACAGGGAAAGAACAGATGCTTAGAAGAGAAGGCGCAAGTGTGGACAGGTGGTTGGACAAGAGGGGAGGAGCAGAAGTAAGGAGAACAGCTCCAGAAATTAAGGGACAGGGAAGGAATGAAGGCCATGAGAAGGGTGGGGGAGGGAGAGGGTGCGGCCAGAAGGGGAGTGTGGAATGGGGGGGGAGGGTTATACTGATAGGAGATTCTATCCTGAAAGGGATCAGGTGGGGAGGTGAAAGATGCAGTCGGATTTGGGTGGAACCTGTACCAGGCCTGACAGCAGACAGGACAGGGCAGTCTCTGAGGAAGTGCATTAGGGGTGGATGGCAGGAACCTCACGTTGTGGTACATGTGGGCATTAATGACCTAGGGGGGATGCACGGTGGAGTTGGTACAGGAGAGGTTTGAGGATCTGGGGAAGTTATGCTTGGAAATAGGGAGGTCCATGGCATTCTAGGAGGTGCTACCAGTTCCCAAGGGTTAGCAGGGCAAGAAAGGAAAGGATAGTGGAGTTTAACTCCTGGCTGAGAGAGTGGTATAAAGCACAAGGGTATCGGTTGGTAGGAGGATGGGGAGATACATGGACTAACAGAGAACTATATGCAAGGGACAGTTTACACCTATATGGGGCAGGTAAGGGGGTGTTAAAGAGCAAATTAGAGGATTATATTGTTTCAAGTGGGTATTTAAACTAGGTAGTGGGGCAGGTGAGTGCACAGCTAGCATGCAGGGTTGCCAGATCGGAATGCAAAACGTGCTATCGCTCCGTGATAATGTTGAGGGTAAGGGAAGGGGACCACTGAGCTGAGGGGGGCAGACCAAGGAGCTGAGGGGAAGGGAGGACAGATGGGAACAGGTGGAAGGTGGTGTCCCTAAATGCAAGGAGTCTGATTAATAAAATAGCAAAGCTTCAGGCGCTCCTTGCTGATGAGAATGTGGACATCACTGCAGTGACTGAGACTTGGGACACCCAGTACCATGACTGGGATCTGGCAATCCCGGGGTATAAAATTTACAGGAAAGACCGGGAGATAGTGGGTGGGGTAGCACTCTATGTGAGGGAAGGGATCAGATGTATGAGGGATGAGGGGGAGAAAGGGAGGACAGATGCACTATGGATACATCTTCTGGACTCCAAGGGTAGAAAGTTGAGACTGGGGGTGGTGTACAGACCAATCAGTGGAACTGGACAGGGAGTTAGCAGAGCAAATAAGGAGGGTGTGTAGAAAGGTGAGTGTGGTGATTAAGGGGGATTTCAATCTGCCAGAGGTAGACTGGAGCACCCCTGCCACCTCCAGTGTCTGGGAGCAGGTGTTCCTGGACGCGATCCAGGATGGTCTCCTGACACAGCTGATCAGTAGGCCAACATGATTAGGTAACATGCTGGACTTGGTGCTGTCAAATGGGGAGGTAGTAAGGGAAATAAGGGTGGAAGATCCACTAGCTGGTACTGACCACCAAACAGAGTGTAGTTCACTCTCAATTTTGGGCAGGGAGTCTGGAGGCACAGTAACAAAGGTGACAGATTTTAGGAAGGTGGACTTTGGGAAGATGAGAGAAATACTGCAAGGGAGACTTCAGGGTATTAAGCCAGAGATGCAAGCACAGCAGAAGTGGAAAATTATTAAAACTGGGTAACAGAGGCTACAGAAGCTTGTACCAGGACTGGGAGCAAGAAGTGCAGAGCCAGAAAACTATGAAGGCTGAGCAGAGAAGTGTTGGAGGGGGTGAGAGCGAAGAGAGTTCAGGAGAAAGGGGAAGGAGGAGGACAGGGAGGCTTATGTGAGTTGGTCCAAGGAGGTGACCAAGTGAGTCAGAGTAGCTAAGGCCTCTAGGGAGCTAAGGTTACCACTGGGCATCTAGAGAGGGGAGAAGGACTTTTTAAGATATGTCAGGGAAAAGATGAAGTGCAGAGACCATATAGTGAAGATAAATTTGGGAGGGAAGTGGGTGGAAGAGGGAGAGGAACAAGTGGAAGTACTAAATGAATACTTTTGCTCCATTTTCATGAAGGAGAAGGATGGTCCACTGCCACCATGGACTGGGAGAGTGGGGTTGGGGGGAGGAGATGACAGATGGAATGATCGAGGGGAGTAGAGTACTAGATGGTCTGAGGACATTAAGGGTGGACAAGACACCAGGTCCTGATGGCATTCACCCCAGTGTGCTGAGAGAGTTGGCAGAGGTGTTGGTCGAGCCACTGGTGGACTGGTTCAGCACCTCCCTGGACATGGGATGGGTGCCTCAGAACTGGAGGGTGGCCCATGTGGTGCCCATACACAAGAGTGGCCCTAGGTACGAGCCAGGAAATTATCGATCTGTCAGTCTCACTTCCATAGTGGGTAAACTTATGGAAACAATACTAAAGGACAGACTGGTGTTGTTCCCCGAGGGTAATGACCTCCATGATGGGTGGTAGCATTGGTTCGTCTTGAGGAAGTCTTGTCAGACCAATCTAATAGAATATTACAATTGAGTAACAAGGGAGCTAGATATGGGTCATGTTGTAGATGTCCTGTACTTGGACTTCAGTACAGCGTTTGATTCAGCGCCTCATGGGAGGCTAGGGGGAAAGCTGACTGCTGCGGGGCTGGGGACAAAGCTGACAAACTGGATAAGGAACTGGCTGTGGGGGAGGCTGCAATGGGTGATGGTGGTGGGGGGGGGAGCTCTCGACACCTAGACTGGTGACAAGCAGTGTGCCGCAGGGCTCGGTGCTAGGCCCGGTGCTGTTTGGGCTCTTTAGCTCAGATATTGAACACAGAGTTGGGAGCAGGGTTAGTCTGTTTGCAGATGATACCAAAATAGCGTCAGTGGTGGATGAAGAGGATGGATGGAAAAAACTAAAAGAGAACCTAAGCAAACTGGAGGTATGGTCGGAGAAGTGGCAGCTGGGATTCAATGCAAAAAAGTGCAAGGTTATGCACTTCAGGGCAAGAAGCCAAGGAGGGACTATTGGTTGGCAGGGGTGAGGCTGAGGATCGCTGAGGAAGAGAAGGACCTTGGGGTGTTGGTAACAGGGAGTATGAACAACTCTGCCCAGTGCAGGAAAGCAGCAGCTAAGGCAAACAGGATGCTGGGCTGTATTGCAAGGGGTTTCTATTTCAGGCATAGAGAGGTGATCCTGCCCCTGTACAGAACTTTGGTCAGACCACACTTGGAGTACTGTGTGCAGTACTAGCGGCCCTATCTGAAGAGGGATATTAATTAATTTATTTATTTATTGAAATTATTTCACCAGGAAAAGCACACTGAGCAAAAAAAAAAAAATGCTTGTCTTCTGGTGCAACCTCGGGGGAGGGGTACAGTGGGGAGGAGGTTAAGGGTTGTCCACCTTCATACATATATACATACAATTTACATAATGCAGTTGCATACCTTTGACAGACACAGTAGAGCGTAGATAACAAATGTGCCCTAACAGGTATAGTAACAGTTACAATGAGGAAACAGATAGGGATGTCCAGTTTCATACATATATACATAAAATTTACATAATACAGCTGCATACATTTGACAGAAATAGTTGAGTGTAGATAACACATGTACCCTATCAGTCAAAAGTAACAGTTACAATGAGGAAATCCAGCTAGGGTTTGAGTTGCAGCAATAAATGAGATTGAATAAGGGCAAGCTGGCTAGCTCAAAAGTTGGGATCAAGTGCAATAGTTGGGTGTAGGGTAGCTAATGTAGCACCCTTGGGCCTACTGGGAGAAGAAAGATGGGAGTGTTAGCAGCCAGAAGTAGAAAAACTGGAGAGTTAGCTAAAGGAGCAGTTTACTGAGAAGTGATTGGCAAGGGCAGTGGATAGTGAGCGGACAGAGGAGGAGTGGCGAATTTCAGTGGGGAGAGAGTTCCAGAGTTGAGGGAAGCAGTGAGAGAAGGCGGCCTGGCTGACTTGGGTCCTACTTCTGGGGATTAACAGGAGCTGGGAGTCTAAGGACCTCAGAGCATGGGTGGGTGCCAAGGGGGGGCGATAGTGCGGAGGCCAGGTAAGCCGGGAGGGCACCAAGCCAGCTCTTTGAGATAAACTTGGCACAGTGTATTTGGCGGCTGTTTTCAAGAGAGGGGAGTGCAAGGGAGTGGTATAGCTCGCAGTGATGGGTGCGAGGAAGAGCGTCAAGGGTGAACTGGCAGAAAGTGTTAAAAAGGGTCTCTAGCTTGGATAAGACTGACTTTTGGGTGGCACTGTATACAATATCACAATAATCGAAGGAGGGAAGTATCATCTTCTGGATAAACTCATGATGGACAGGATAGGGGAGACTAGTACAGTTCTGATACAAAGCCCCGAGCTTGGGGCAGAGTTTTTTCAGTATGGAGTCAGCATGGACAGCGAATGTGAGGTGGTGGTCGAGCCAAACTCGAAAACAAAATTTACTGGAAGGTGCGCAATGGAGGGCATCAAAAATGTTACAGGGGATGGAGGGCAAGGCCTACGAGGACAGGCTGAATTAGCTGAATATGTACACGCTGGAGGAAAGGCGGGATAGGTGGAATATGATTAAAACATTAAAGTATTTGAGGGGGTAAACAAAGCTAGCACTGAAGGGGTGTTTTAACTGAGAAAGGGTAGGGACACAAGGGGGCACAGACTAAGATTGGAGAGCAGAAGATTTAGGAGGGAGATGAGGAGGCACTACTTCATGGGAAGGGTGGTGTCTAAATGGGACACTCTACCAGAGGGGATGGTATCATGCAAGACAGTAGGAAGTTTTAAGAGGACATGGGATAGAGCACAAGGGAAGGTCTGGGTGGAGGGTGCTGATGCCATCATGGGAATGGCCGATGGGAAGGGGGTTGGGGCAGTTGCAATCTAGCAGGCTAGCTGCACACTCGGGCAGACACTGATAGAGTGGGTGGTCTGTTTCTGCAGGCAGATTCGTATGTTCATATGTTCGTATGGTCTCTCCAGACCTGATAGGATATTTTATTTACCACCTACCATAGTGGGTCTGTCCTGCCCTGATGGACTTTTCAATTTATTGCACACTGCAGCTGGTCTCTCTAACTGTAATGGGTTTTAATACTCACTACACACCTTAATAGGCAGAACACTTTCACTACTAACACTTGCAAGAAAATGTTATTGCCATCAGCCAGTGCTTGATATTATATAGTATTTATAAGTGTATTGTCTCCTTAGATGTATTAAAAAATGTGAATGAATGCATGTGAATTGTAATGAAATTCAGGCTTATGGTTACAATGTACGCTTTGTTTGCTAAATAACTGTGAAGATGTTTGCCAATTAACTGTTGTCCAAGGGTTCATAAAAATACTGCTATACTGTTGTTTGCTTTCTCCCTTTCGTACCTAGCACTTTGCCTTATGAGGTGATATGCACCATATGCCACACTTGCTCACCTTGTCCTTGATCATTTTGTATCCTGTCTATTGTTACCTTACCTGTGAATATGTTGTAAATTGCTGTAGACTGTAAACTGTCTGATTTTGCATTACCTTTGTTGTAACTCTCCCAGGTCATACCTGAAAACAGGCAGCTGCTACCTAGTGTACCTACTTGGTTAACAAAAATTAAAAAACTAAATAAATTACATTTTATGTACAATGATATTAACGTAGATGGATAGATGGACAGGCAGACAGACAGACAGACAGATGTATTTCATCCTTCACTGTTCCATCCGATATAAGAAGTTCTCCCTTTCACTCCATCTATTTGCAGTAGTTATACAGTATATGTTGTGGCTTCAACTCACAGTGGTGTTTAGTTAGACTATAATGGATGAGAGGAGTAGACTAGCATTCAATTCACCCCTTTGGAATAAGTACTAATTGGTCCCTATTTTTCCATTAGCACCTCTCCCATTGCTGTACCTTATCTGAATCAGAGGCTCTGCAGATCATATTTCTCCAGTCAGAGCCCATACGAAATTTGAATAAAGCCTTCATTTCAATGACAAACTGACTGTTTTCTCCCTTAATATGAGTGTTTAAAAGAACAGCTGCCCGAGGGAAGAATGCCTGGCTATTGTCTGACATGTTTGATAGCCAAAGCATATGGCAAGATCCACATGTGTCTCTCTTAGCCATGCATGTTCTATTTACAAATGCTTCTTCTGTCTGGGTCATTTATTTAATTCAGTTCATCTCTCTTTCTCTCACTTCCCCAACCCACTCTCCCCAACATGCACCCATATTTTTCTCATTTCACCTAAAGGCTCAACTAAACTGTGAAATAACCAATCAGGGCCCTAGTCAGCTGTGCCAGGACTGAATGTGAAAGTTGTGCAGGAGGTCCTGATGAAGAATCAATCAAACACTTGCCATGAACTGAACAGGAAGTAGATTTTCAATCTTCACTTTTCAGCAGTTGACAGACCCATCATGGTCACACTACAGATCCATCAATCAGAGAACACCACTAATGGAAATATTTTTCCTGCCTGTGTCAAATGCTTAACCTGTGCTCTGCCTTTATGATGTGCTGCTACTGATATCCCAGCATTTTGTTTTTACTTCATGCTCTCTTGAAAGCCAAGAAGGTCCTCTGAGGTGCACAGAGGTTCCAAGTAGGGGACAAACTCAGTTCACATGCTTCACTGGGCAGATGAGAATTGATATTTTGTCATATAAATCTGTATCTTTTTTTTGTTACTCTTTTGTCATGATGTTTAGTGCTTGTGAAATGTGTTAGATTGACAGAGCTGGAAACAACTTTTCTTGCTTGATATCACAGTGACTTTGCCACACTGTCAAGCCAACACTGCCCAAACCACATCATGGAAGGATGACTTTCATTCACAGTGATGTAGCCAGGAAAGTAAAACTTGTATTGTTAACCCCTTCTCTGGTACCTTTTTCCTCAATTTCCTGTATAGCCATATTTGCTGCTCTACCCCCTTCTATAACAGTTTGATTATGTTCCCTTGATTCTCGGCTGTCTAGTGTTGGTTTCAGCAGAGTACCAGGAGTCAGTCAGGCTCTCTTTGCACTAGTGTTCTGTGTGGGACTTGATTTTGGTGGTCACCGTGTGGAGTCGGCAGAGCTAATGATCGAGTGGCATGGCTTTTAAAGCAGCTGCATTACATTGATTCTCCGTTGTTCAGTGCTGGTGTCAGCAGGGGTACCGGTAGTCAGCGGGGCTCATTTCTGGACTAGTGTTCTGACTGTAACTTGATTTCTGACATGTTCCTGCATTTTGCAAGTACCGTGGACACTGACCCTTGCCTTGTTGCCCATCACTTGTGTGGTCGCCATGTGGCATGGGTGGGGTTAAACTGCTTTATTTAAGTGGCCACAGCCTAGCATCCTCCACTGTGGTCGAAAGCCTAAGGGCCAGAGCACAAGGGCGTCACACTGTGGGCATCTATCTGTGGAGTCACCCATTGGCTCGCCACTCTGCCTGTCGGTGTACACCTGCTACTAACTTCTGTAAGCATGTACAGGGTTAATTCTTCTTCTTACTATTGTGTTTCAGAGACTTTTAACCGTTGGTGTTTTAGCAGCTATTTTACTTAACCATAATTACTGCAACGTCTTTGTCCTACGCATGTATTTAAACAACCTCATTTTTTATCTGCTTAAGAATTCTGCTCCCTGTCTTCCTGTACCAGTTGAAATATGCCTTGTATTAGAGAGTAAAGAAGTTTAAAGATGATTTTCACACTTACTGTCTACATTTATTAGTATCTCCTAATTTTTTTATATTGTGACTGTGATTTCCCTCACATCATTTCTTGTTAGGAGCTGTCATTATAGCTTTCTAGCTAACTGGGTCTATCTGAGTCTTTGAAATCAACCGGCATGTGGTTTGAGTGAGCAGTGGAGTGAGGTGCAGTGGCTGAACTAAGTGGCTGGGGACAGATCTTTGCATTAGATTTTGTTTTTTTCATATTATACAGAATGTGTTGCTGGTGTTTCAGTAGCTGTGGGGGACGGGAGGAAGGAAGAAGAAGGAAAGATGGCTGCAGAGGAAGGGACAAGGGTAGAAATTGAGCCAGGCTCGCCATCCCTGATTGGATTTCCCATGTGGCTGCCAGGATACACCCTTCCAATAGGGAGGCTGTAATGGGCTGAGGGAAAAAGTCAGTGCTTGTAGGTCTGCTTCCAGAGTTAGTGACATCAAACAGTGTGCATGAGAGTGAGCAGTGGAGTAAGGTGAAGCTGCTGAGCTAAGTGACTGGGGACAGATCTTGAGTATTAGATTTTATTATTTTTGTCTTATTATGCAGCATACATGGTTAGTGATATGGTGGCTGTGGGGTACAGGAGGAGGGAGGAAGGCAGCCAAGGGAGGGACAAGAGTGGGAGGTCAGCCTGTGTAGCCAGCCCTGATTTGATTTCCTATGCAATTGCTGGGATACAGTGCTCCAAAAGGGAGGCTGTATTAGGCCGAGGGAAAAAGACAGCAGTCATAGTTCTGCTCCCAGAGTCTGCGAAATCAACCATTGCAAGGTTTGAGTGAGCAGTGAAGTGAGGTGGAGCAGCTGAGCTAAGTGGCTGGGGACAGATCCCGTTCATTAGATTTTGCTCTTTTTTCTGATTATATAGAATGTGTAGTTAGTGATTTGGTGGCTGTGGGAGATGGGAAGTGGGCTGCAGAGGGAGGGAGGGAAGAGGGTGGGAGTTGGGCTGGGCTACTTATCTCTGATTGGATTTCCCATGTGGTTGCCAGGATACAGCCTTTACAATAGGGATGCTATAGGGCCTCTGTAATACTCACAAACCCTAGTGACCCCCACATGTGAGTGCCATGAAGCAGGAGTGTTGCATCTGACTCAGTGCATCAGGGGGCATCAGCAGGGCATCCACAGGGAGGACTGCAGGCTGCAGACTTCGCTGGTCAGTGAAAGGAAGGTAAGGTAAGGTACGTGTAAAGGGAGGGCAGAAAATACAATGTAGGGTGTTGGAAGGAGATTGCAGCTGATCACTATCTGGGGTCAGCTAACATTCATATTGAGCATCAAAGAAGGGGGAGGGGATAGGAGAATCAAGAGGATTTGGGGCTGTTGTAGACATTCCCAATTGGTTTATATACCAAGGTACATGTCTTGGTGGTTAAGGGAGGCTGTGGTCAGGAGGCTGTGGGGATTATAGTAGCATGTACAGGCATCATGCTGGTGGGAAAAGGGTAGTGCACTGTAATGGTTGTGGGGCGGCTGTCTCCTGGGGACAATGTGAGGAACAGGAGGCTGTCTAGTGTGCAGAAGGCTGGAGCATCTAAGAGCAGAAGCAAGGCAGCTTAGATGGGAACTTGGGAGGATAGAGTGGAGAGTGAGAATAGCAGGGCAGGGAGAGAAAGACAGTTGGGGGATGCCCAGGGGAGCGAGGTCAGAAGGTAGGAGAGGGAAGGGGACAGTGAGAATCACCTGGATCCAGGGGAAATCTACCTTAGAAGGCCAGAGATCCCGGGAGGGGGAATGGCAAGTAGTAGGGGGTAGGAGTGGGACTGAAAAGGTTGCAATAGAAGTGGGAGCATTTAAAAAGGGGCGCCTTTAAAGAATAGATTTCACACACTGTTTGGATGTGAGATGGGGAAACAAGGGTGGGGAGAGGTTAGGTTAAGATAGTCGGTTTGGGGGAAGCAGGACAGGAGAGGAGGTAGGACTGTACAAATAGTCAAGGTGGGTGGGTGGGGAAGAGGGAATATGGCTAGTGGAGCAGGGGGTGGGAGGAAGGAGTTAGGGTGGCAGGAGTAGATGGGCAGGAGAAGGTGTTTGTGGATGGCCGGAAAGGGAGGAACATGGAGTGAAGTGGAAAAAACAGATGAAGGGACAAGTAGAGGCTATGGAGGTGCTGGGTAGGCAGGGCATGGGGAGAGTAAGGGCAGGATGTTAACCAGGGTTGAAGGGGAGCAGTTTCTTTGGGAAGAATCTTGTACAGCAGTCAGAGGATGAAGGGATGGAGGCAGAAATGAAGAAGGCAGAAGAGTGTTATCATAGAGGACTCCATCATTAAAGATATTCACTGGGGAAGGAAGGCGGACACAAATACAGGTAGGAAGGTGGTTTGCATGCCATGGATGACAGCAGAGAGGTTGTGCTCAAGAATTGGGGAGGTGATGAAGGGTGTCGGAGAGAAACCAATTGTAGTTGTACACACTAGGAGGTACTATCGACTTAACCAGGAAGGAAATAGGGGTTGTACAATATCGATTCAAGGTGATAGGGAAGACCTACAGGGAGGTAGCCAGATTTCTGGCATGCTCAGAGGTGTTGCAAGTACCAAGAGCCAGCATTGTCAGGAAGAAAAGGATAGAGTAATTCAATGACTGGCTGATGGAATGGGGAAGGAGGAAGGGTACGACAATATTGGAGTCTGGGGAGAACCTGGTCAAACAAAACTCTTTTTGCACCAGACAGACTGCTTCTCAGCAGGGCTCGAGGGTCCTCAGTGACAAACTGGGGGGGTCACATAACCCATAACATAAATTTATATTACTGAGGGGTGGACAAGCGGGCCTGCAGGCTCTGAAACTCTGGGAGGAGGAGGTCAGCAGACCCCCCAACCCATACCAATAGAGGGGAACTGGAGGGTGGAGATGGAGTGGGAGCAAAGAGGTTAGCAGCAGGGGATGGGAGGCACAAGCAACATGGAGAAACGTGAATGGCAAATGGGAGAAAAGGGAGGATGCTCAGTATCTAGGTGGAAGGTGGTGCCCCTGAATGCACAACGTCTTGGAAACAAGGTGCATGACCTGCAGATGCTGTTGGCAGACAGGGGACTGAACATCATGGTGGTCACTGATGCTGGGACCACACCAAACCATGACTGGGACCTCTTGATCCCTGGATATAAATTATACAGGAGGGACAGGATGGTAGGAAAAGGGGGAGCAGTGACAGCTTACATTGTGGGAGTATAACATGTATGAGGGAGAAGTCAGAGAAGGGGAGGGAAGAAGCAATGTGGATCCAGCTAATGTCTAATGGAGGTAAGAAAGTGAGGTTGGGGGAGGTTTACAGACCACCCAACCAGGAGGAGGAAAGAGACAGAGAATTAGTTCACAAATACTGACTGGTGCAGGGGAGGGAGAGATGGTAATAGTGGGAGACTTCAATCTGCCCAAGGTGGACTGCAGGGTACCGGTCATGACCTGCACAATGTGTCAGGTGATACTAGATGCCCTGAAAAGTGGGTTCTTGACTAAGGGCATCACAGAGCCCACCGGGAAGGGGCAATCCTTGATCTGGTGCTGATGAATGTGGAGCATGTCCAGGATGTAAGAGTTGGGAAGCCCCTGGGAGGAAATTACTATCACACAGTGTGGTTCTGGTTAGATATGGGAAGGGAAAGGGCCCCGACTAACACTAGAATCCTGGATTTAGGAAGGCACACTTCAGAAAGATTGGCAGGTTGCTAAGAAATCACCTGGTAAGCATCTGAGTGGATATGGGGTGGACCAAAGGTGGCCATTATTAAAGAGGGAGTGATGGTTGCTACAGAAGAGTGCATTAGGCTCAAGGGGAAGAACTTAAGGGCCAAAGCACCCAGCTGGTTTAGTACTCCGATCACTCAGGCAGTAAGAGACAAGAGGTTAGCCTACAAGAAATTCAGGATGACCAAGGGAGAGGAAGACAGGGAGAAGTACCCTGAAGAAGGCTAGCAGAGCAGTAAGGTAATCCAGTGGGCCAAGGCTCAGAAGGAACTGCAACTAATTGAGGGAATTAAGAAGAGGAAGATTACCTTTTTTGTGATATTAGTGATAAAAGGGATAAAAAAAGATTGGATTGTTAGGCTAAGAAAAGGGGTAGTGTAGGTGGAGGAGAATGGGGGCAATGCAGAGGTTTTGAATGAATACTTCTGTTTTGTCTTCACCAGGGAGAAAGATGGACCAGCGCCACTAGGGAGAAGAAGAGAAGCAGGGGTGCAAGGGTAACATGTGTAGTAATAGAGGTGGATAGGGTGAGAATAGAGCTGCTAGCATTGAAGGTGGACAAATCCCCAGGCCGAGATGGAGTACACCCAAGGGTGCTGAGGAAACTGGTGGATGATCTTACAGATCCACTGGGTTCTACCACTGTACAATGACACCATCAATGTCGATGGTGCTGACATTGATATGCACAATGCCAACAGTCGGCATTGTCCCCAACTGGAAAAAGTGTTCTTCTGCAGGGGGCTTTACGTCCTGCACCCCCCCCATGCAGGAGCTGTGCCCCCCACCCTCCAATCTTTATATAACCAACTCTGAGTTGGAGTTGGTTTGGGGTGGTGACGCAACACCAGGAGTTGTGATGTTGGGTCAAAGCAGATCACCACAGCAAAATATCTTGACCCGGCAAGATTTGTTGCTGTGGGGGTATTTTGCTGTGTGGATGTAACTGTTCCAACGTGATACCGATCCACTGGCTGGCCTGTTCAATAGTTCATTGAAGTCAGGCATGGTACTGCAGGACTGGAGAATGGCACATGTAGTGCGCCTCCATAGAGTGGTTTCAAGGATGACCCAGGGAATTACAGATTGGTTAGTCTAACCTCAGTCATGTGCAAATTCAAGGAGACTAGGGTTGGTTGGGTAGTAAAATGACCTACCCTGAACACTACCCATGGGTACCTCCATACTACCCTGAAAATACCCTACTGCTAAACAGGTACTTGGAGAGGGTAGGGTAGTTACTACCCTGACCTCTACTACCCTATTACCCAACCCTTACTACAACAAAAAATGTGAAAAAGTTTGTTTTTGACAGCCCTAAACAGAGAAAACTATTCAAACTGATCTCTCTTGAGTCAGGTAAGTGCAGCACAGCTGCTCTGCGCAAGCCTGCTGCTGTTTCCAAAAATGATACCAATGGCGGGCATTGTTGAGGCAGGTACCAGAGGCACAGTTTCTCCTAACAAGTCTGCTGTGGTTTCCAAAAATTATATCCATTATGGGGATTGAAGTGTTAGGTATGAGAGACACAGCTGCTCTGACTAGGCCTGCTGCTGTTTCCAAAGGTTATACCCATGGTAGGCATTGCTGAGCCAGGTACAAGAGGCACAGCTGCAGTGAGCCTGCTGCTGTATCGAAAAATTATACCCACGGCAGGCATTGTTGAGGTAGGTACCAGAGGAGCAGCTGCTCTGATTGAGCCTGCTGCTGTTTACAAAAAATATACCCATGGCGGGCACTGATTAGTTAGGTATGAGAGGCACAGCTACTCTGATTAAGCCTGCTGCTGTTTCCATTATACTCATGTGTTAGAAATGTTAACAGTCATCAAATTTGGCAGTATGCCACTCCACACAGGATTTTCTATTGGTTTTGTACACAACTTAGTCATCATATTCATCATAAGTATCACTTTTTGCAGGCTGTTGTTTATGATCAGGGTCAGAATAATTGCATAATTCAGTGTTTGGGACCACTGGAAAATAGCTAGAATTTATTTTGAGAAATGTAAGCCATTCCACGTTTACAGGACTTATCAGTGTTCTTTGGTCAGTGACGATTCCTCTAGCTGCACTAAATATGTGTTCTGAATATACACTTGAAGGTGGACAACTGAGGTACATTATTGCAAAATTTGCTAGATCTAGCCATATTGTTCTCTTTCATTTCCAACAGAGTAATGGAGCTGCCTTGAGATCAATCAGTTTGGTCAGCAAAACATTCCAGGATCATTGTGCTGTGTGAGATGGTTACCCGTCTGGCAGATGAACCATCTGCACTTTCTATACAGGATACTAGACCACGTTGTTGCAGAGACACAGAACTGACTTGCCTTTTTGTGACCCTGAACATAGGGTGCCTGAGAAGCAGCTGTAGATGTTCTTTACCTCTCTGATGACTGTGAAGAATTTTATTGTCTGCACCAGAGGCACAATCTGATAGTTCAGCAGAGTTTGACTGCTGTACATCATGTAATTGTGTTGGTGGGGCAAAGTCATTAGATGTGGGAGAAGTGGCCAAAATTCACTCAGCGAAGTGATTTGCAGAGTAATGTGAAATCCGTGAAGTACACGCAACTTAACGTTATTATGGGGATCGCGAAGTCCATTGAAAACAATTATTTTACATTATTCTACCTTCCCTAAACCACTTCTCCACCAATTTTAAGGCGAAGTACATTGAAATCGATGTACTTCGCCTCACTTCACCATATTTTTGAGCTCCAAAGGCGAATTTTACAGTGCTTCATGGGATTGCAGGTCACATGGGTTCTACATTGTTCTGCACAGCCTCAGTTCTGTGTAGTGGAAGATGGAGACAGTTTCCTCTCAGAGCTCTGGGATTCAAATCTTCTAAAAGCTGTTAAAAAAGCCTTTTTGAGCTATTTTTTTTATTTGCTCACAATTTAGTACATCGATTGTAGGAAACCCTCCTGTGCTCATATCATCGAATGTTTATTATTTGTGTGTGGATTTTGAATGTTAATTTAGAACAGTCAGTCTGTGTACTGTGAAGTGTGCTTTGGGGGAGGAGCGTATCTGTGGTGTAGTAGATTAGCTGGGAGAAAAAGGCAGTCTATCTGTTTTGGTTATATTTTTCTTGTATAACTGTGTTAATGTACACACAGTAATATTTTCAGTAATTCTTGTCATTTTTTTGCTGATTGTTGTGGTGCAGTAGTGTATAATTTCAGTTTGTTTAAAACATTTGGTTATATTACTCAAGGTTTTCAATTTGCTACGCATTACTTGTAGTGTCTGTGAGTGTGTGTGCGATGCGTGCCATTAAATCAGACACCTTTTATTGTGCCACAGAGTAATTGCAGCAATGTGAACCTGCTATCCACCACATCTGCATGAATTTTTTATACTGCTTTGTGGCATCTTTACTGGTAGTGGATTGTTACTGCCGTGCATTAATCTCCCAACTGGCAAAATGTATTCCTTTCCAGATTTGGATTTGTGACTTGTGAGCACTGTTTAGGTGTTGTTGTGCCTTTGAGTCTGCATCTCTTGAGTGCGTAGCACAATCTTAATCTGTCGGTGAGTTTGCAGTACACCATTAATTCTGGGAGACTTTGCATTTCTTGTTACACTTTCATATCACTTCGGCAGCACTGGGGAATTTTCTGGACACAAGACAGTAGCATTTTTGGGATGTACATTAATTCTGGTGACTGTGTGTGACCACTGTGGCCATGACGGAGTGCACCATTAATTTTGGGAGACTTTGCACTTTTTGTTACCCTCTCATTTCACTTCGTCAGCACTGGGGAATTTTATGGACACAAGACAGTATCATTTTGGGGATGCAAATTAATCCTGGTGACTGCATATGACTGAGTGTGCCATTAATTCTCGGAGACTTCGCATTTCTTATTACGCTCTCATTTCACTTCATCAGCACTGGGGAATTTTCTGCACATAAGACAGTAGCATTTTGGGGATGCCCATTAATTCTGGTGAATGTGTGTGACCACTGCGCACATGACGGAGTGCACCATTAATTTTGGGAGACTTTGCATTTCTTGTGCTCTCTTTTCACTTCATCACCGTCAGCACTGGGGAGTTTTCTGGACACAAGACATGAACATTTTGGGGATACACATTAATTCTGGTGACTGTGTGTGTGAAGGGCTGCCAATATTGTTGTCACTTTGCCTTACTTTAAGTTAATGGAATGAAAATGCAAAGTAATAATTACAAGGTGAAGTGAGCCTTTTGCATTGGCCACTCCACATAGCAGAGTGACAACATGAAGTGCCCACTTCATGGGCACTTCACTGGCAAAATTTAAATTTGCTGCATCTCTAAATGTCACATATGGTTTGCAGATATCTCCAATATGCAATGTCTTCCCCTGTGGGAAGGATGGCTTCAATGGTCCCCTCAAAGCGGGGATCTAGCAACATAACCAACACATTAGTGTCATTCTTAAACATGGCAATTATTCTCTGATCAGTCGACAGTCTGCGACTCAAGCCACTGCCAGAATAACAGTGGTGGTGTCTTCTTTTGACTGAAAGTCTTTATTTACGTCATCAAGAAAAATGTGAAGATACCATATTTGAGGAAGAAATTGGCTCAGAGTTACACTGTCTGCACTGACAGCACATGTGACAGCCTCAAATCACTCCAATAAGGTGACCAAGGATTCAAGTAGACTCTAATTGGTGGAAGTGAGCTTAGTGTCTACTTTACCTATTTGATGCTGCATGGTGTAGTCATGTACAGCTTTTTTTCTGTTCAGGAAGTCCTTCCAACATGTAAAATATTAAATTCAAGCAGGTTGGCACTTCCTGCTTTAATGGGTAACTGTCATCAATAGGGTTTCTTAATGTCTGAAAGATCATAAACAGCTAATCTGATTGAGCAATTCTGTTTACCTGTGAGTCTTTGCAATCCAGAGTTATTCATATGTAAATCAGCCTATAATTAAGGGCTGGGGGCAGCCATATGTTTTAGGCTCCTGACAGGAAATTATGTCACCAAGGATCTTGGCCCTCCATTGACTGTAGCTTCAATAAAGAATTGTCTGTTTTATTAAGTGTGTTTTAAGGTGTTATTACACTTTCTACATGTATAATACTTGTTTTGTATGTGCATTGAAACTAGTGAGTTATCACTTTTACATTTCAAACTGTTAGTAAAAATAATCCATCTTTACAGTTGCTTTAACCTCTAGGTTATACTGCCAGCTGATCATCAAAAACTACACATCTCAGGAACTGAAATGCCTGGGGTTGGAGGGTCCCTGTCGACATCTTATACCAGAATAAGCAGTGCAGACTATTCAAAGATCCTACATATCAAAAGTGCTTTATGAGGCCCAGATGATATGGGGGAGTAGAAGTAAAAGAAAATATAAAAGAAACCTCAAGCCTGGACTGTTGCCAAGATTGCCCTCGGGAGGTACCTCATAATAGACTCCTCCTCTGAGACAAAGGAGAACTGGTAAAAGACTGTTAAAGACTTCTGTGTCTTAGTTTATTGTTAAAATTGAAACCTGAAAATTTGGAGGAGCTTGGTAAAATAAGAAGTCATGGGCTCAATCGATCATGCCATGGGATGTGGGGGGGGGGCGTGTCCGATTTGAAGAGCGGGGGGCGGATTGCCAACCCTTGGACACAAAGCGAGGGGAGTGGTGCAGTGTTGACCCTGATTATAAGACTTCACTGGATCTGGCCTCACCGATCTGGACCCCCATTGCTGGGAAAAATAAAAGAACTTGTTGCTGGAAGTGAGAGCAGGGCCTGGTCTGATGAGTTGGACCTCGGGTCCTCACAACTCGGGGACTAGATTGAGGTTGTTTTGCGGGGTCCCTGAGCTGCTGGACCATATGTAATGTTCTCCCAACTGTGGGGAGCCGAGGGGCCTGCTGTGAGAAGAATAAGGAAGGCCTTGTCAGGTGGGTGAGGCCTCAGGCCTCCAGTGATCCTAGATCGAAAATGAGGTTTCTCCTGGTATGTCCCTGGACTGCAAGGCCTTCCGTGGTGTTCCTTCAAATTCAGGGGTTCAGGAGAGACCGGAGCCAATTGCCTCTGATGGGGTTCAAAGCACACTGCCTTCCCTGAATAAATAAATAAGTGAAAATTTCAACCGGTGGAGGTAAGAGAAATGGGTGAGGAGCGGAGGGAGGATGGATGTTGTGACTGTGGGATGGGGACACGTTCCTGCTCTAAGAGGAAAGAGGGGGAGGGAGATGTCCTGGATGGAAATATTGATTGCTCGCCAATACGGCTTCCTGAGCTCTCTCCGGGTGCCCCCGAATACAAGATGGGATGCTAGTTAGCTCAAGGGCAAATGATGGAGTTCCGGTGATGGAAGGGTGTACTGGGGGGGGGAGGCTAAATCATAGTGATATGCAATACATACCAGGCAGAGAGCGGGGGAAGGATAAAGTAGAGGAGCGGGGCCTTTTCTCAGCTCTGGAGTGGAGCGGAAATGGTAGGCAAAAAGCCTATAAACGGATCCCAGGGATGACCCTGCTCACCTGGGGTGCCTAGACTGAGCGCCACTCAACGCAAACTCAATGTCAGCGGAGGGATGCTGGACTCCCCTCTGCCCCGGGAGCAGAATGGGTCCACAAGGTCGAAAATAGGGGAGGAGGCCGGGGGGCAGGCTGACTAAGCTGGGTTTGGAGATGGGGGCCTGCTGATATTGGATGTTCCCGGAGGCCTCCTGTCCTCTGGGGGAGGGAGGTGGGTGGGCACCCATGGAAGGAAGGTGGGATCTCCCGGGCAGAAACGCTGCTGATGAACACACATGAGAGCGCTCGGAGGGACCTCACGGCAAATGAGACAGAGGATGAGAGGGGTCGAACACTGATCTCAGATGCCGGATAAGCCTGGTGATTCATAGAAAGCAGAATAAGAAATAAAGGGGGGGGTACTCTCCTCCCCTACAACAGAGCCAAAAGTTAAAACAATTACTAGACAGGGGTGAAGGTGGGCCGGGGGCCTGGGACAACCACTGGTAGGTAGTTCATCAACTGGAAAAGCAGAGAGACTCTGAAGGGCGTCCGGGTCCGCCCTTATAGATGGAGACCCAAGAGTCTTGTTCAAAACAGGGATGTCCGAAGGGGTAATGGGGAACACTGGGGAATTCAGAACCATAGGTTTAGAGGGCAAACTAGCGAGACTCCAAAGGAGTTGGAGATGCTACAACAGGACTAAGTAGACTTTTAATTATTTCTTTATGCTATTTGAGAGCGATTTATAGTTCACTTTTCTTCTCCCTCCTTCTCTCATCCTTTTATGCCGGGGGGGGAATGAATAATCCTTGGGGAAGGGAGTCAGTGTCTGGAATGTTTATGCCAGAAAGGTGATATGCAGGAGGATGGCCACACCAGAAACCTTCTGACAGGGCCAAAGGGAGGCCTCATTGAACTACTGAGCTCCCTTACAAGTCCAGTAAGGACATTTCCTCCTCCACTGAGGTCCATCACTCAATTACACCTAGGAAGTCCTTCAAAAGGAAACAAGGTTTCATGGCTTCGAGTTTCCCTGGCCATGGACATTATTTCACTAAATTTGCTTATGGCTCGATGTTGGATGAGGCCAAAGCAATTGTTAATTTGTCTAATACAATTATTGTTGAATTTATCAGGAAAGTTGATATATTATGAGGTTACATGGTTTATATTATCACAGGGTACTAATAATGATCAAATTTGTTATCTCAAGAGTGCAGTGTACCTGAGGTTAGCAGCTAAGACAAAAATATGCATAAATGATTAATCACCTTTCAAAGATAGTCTCCTTTAACATAAACGGCTGTACGAGTCCTGTTAAGAGGAAAAGGCTGCAAAGATATCTGAACGCCCAAAAATGTGAGGTAGTATTCCTGCAAGAAACGCACCTCACCCTGTGGAAGTTCAAAAGCTGAAATGTAGGGCGTTGCACCAGCTTTTTCATTCCTCCCTAGTGGGGGGTAGGAGGAGAGGGGTGGCCATTCTGCTTTCTGGCACGCTACCATTCCAGGTACATGAGGTGAATGAGGACCCTGGTGCAAGGTACCTTATAGTAACAGGAACAGGACCAGCTGATCACCTTGGTCAATGTATACATCCCTCCGGTGTCCCCAGCCTCCTTTTACTCGGCTCTGCTACAGTCAGTAGCTGAGAAAGCGAAGGGTATAATGGTAATGGGTGGAGATTGGAACATAATCCTCAACAGAGAGATGGATACCACATCTCAAATACCTAGGCCAGAATTTAACATGTCCAAAGCATTTAAACTACTAACGCAACAACTGGGCATGGTGGACATATGGAGGGGAAATATATCCCACCAGCAAAGAATTCACATGCTACTCCCCGAGGTTTCATATTTACTTGAGGCTCGATATGTTTTTTTACTTTCTCAAGGGACCTCTCTTCCTTTTTTTCAATGTGGGTGGGAACCACTGTTTTGTCAGATCACAGCCCGCTCTTTTTAGAAATAGACCTGGGGTTGCCCTAAAGAAAAACTCTTTGGAGGCTGAACACTTCTCTTCTCCAAGACAAAGAGATTGTTAAAGAACTCAATTTGTCAAAAGATCAATAGAAGAAAATAACACACCCGGGTATTTCACCCCAGATCCTATGGGACTCCCTTAAGGTGATTATCAGAGGTAAACTGATTCAAATAGCAACCAATAAGAAAAAGCTGGTAACCCGGAAGCAACAAGAACAATTTCCCAGATTAAAGACTGGGAAAAGGATCAGAAAACTAAATGGGACCCAGAAAGAGAGAGGAAATTAACTGAAAGCAGGAATCAACTACAAAAAATACAAAAACTAGAAATAGAGAAAGCCTTATTTTATCTGAAGCAAAAATATCATGAAGGGAGTCCTAGAGGGACCAAAGTACTAACCTACAGACTTAGGCAACGTATAGCAAGGGCGACAATCACCAAAATAATTTCCCCTGATAACAATCAGAAAACCACCCAGGCCTTGCAAATAGCAAAGGCTTTTGTGGCTTATTACACTAAACTATATTCACCCCAGGAGGAAACCTCCTCTCAGGAGAAAAAGAAATACCTGGACTCCCTCCCCCTCCCTTGGGCCGAAGCAAAGATCCTTACTAGACCCATCACTCAGCAAGAGATCAAACACACAATAAAAAATTTAAAAACAGCAAAATGTCCAGGACCAGATGGATTCGGCACAGAATTCTATAAAACTTTTGAATCGGAGATCTCCCCTGTCCTCTTAGAGGTGTTTACAGCGGTGTGTGGACCGGGACCAACCCTATACCTCCCTCTTGGCAATACACCACCATTTCGGTCATTCATAAGGAAGGGAAAGACCCAACACTCTGTGAATCTTACCACCCCATATCCCTATTAAATGCAGACTACAAAATTTTTACAGCTATAATAGCTTCCAGGTTAAATCTTATACTACCCAGGTTAATACATATGGACCAAACGGGCTATATCACCGGCCGTCAGGCCCCTGACAGTGTCAGATCAGCGATAAATTTAATAGATACCATTCAGAGATCTGGTGCACCGGCATGCTTAATGAGCCTAGACACTGAAAAGGCCTTTGATAAAGTCTCTTGGTGCTTCTTAGTTGCTGTACCAGAACATAGAGGCCTCCCCCAACCATTTATTAATGTTATCCAGACGCTTTATTCTAGACCACAGGCCTACGTCCGAGTGAATGGTGGAATATCAGAGAGGTTTAACCTGGGCAGAGGCACACGTCAGGGGTATCCCCTGTCCCCAATGTTGTTTGCTCTATATATGGAGCCATTGGCGGAAGCTGTGCGCAGAGCGGAGGAGGTAAGGGGTGTGGTAGTGGGATACCTGCATAAAAAAATATCACTCTATGCAGATGACATTCTCCTGAGTCTCACACAACCTCAACAGTCCATAAAACAAGTCTGGGCAATCCACACGGAATTTGGCAGACATTCAGGATACTCCCTTAATAAAAATAAGACAGAGGTGCTCACCTTTTTCTATAAACCTAATACAGAGCTGTGCAATCTCTTCTCGTTAAACTGGAAGGTGTGTAAAATGAAATACCTGGGGACATGCATCACAAAACCATATTCCCAACTACGCCCCCCCCCCCAGTAAATAACTTGCAAAAAGATTTTGACAGACGGTCAACAACAACAGAATTATGCATTAAGCAGGTTAGCAAAAGGAAAAGGAAGAGGAGACCATTATGGTTTTCCAAAGAGGTAGCAAAGAAAGTGAAAGCCACAAAGATTGCATTCAGGCAATACAAAAAGACACAGGCAGAAGGGGATAAGGAGAAGTACCAGGAGAAGCAAAGGGAGGCAGGGAGGTCAGTAAGGGAAGCCAAAGCTCAGACAGAAGAACACATTGCAAAATCAGTGGGTAGAGGAGACAAAACCTTTTACAGGTACGTAAGTGAAAAACGAAAGACAAAGGGAGGGATAGTGAGACTGAAGGGGAAGGATGGTGGCCGCGTGGAGGATGACAACAGTAAAGCTGACATATTGGACAGGTATTTCTGCTCAGTCTTTACTGAGGAAGAGGAGGGAAATGGGTCTGAAGGGAGTACAAGGGGTGAGATTGGTGCAGAAATGGACACAAGTCCCTTTACATGAGAAAGGGTCCTGAAGGAACTGGAAGTAATAAGAGTTGATAAAGCAATGGGGCCAGATGGGGTGAACCCCAGGGTCCTTAAAGAACTAAGAGAGGTGATGGCTGAACCTCTGGCTATCCTGTTTAGCCGATCACTGGAAACAGGGGAGGTACCCAAAGACTGGAGGACAGCAGATGTAGTCCCCTTATACAAAAGTGGGAACAAAGAGGAAGCAGGGAACTACAGACCAGTCAGCCTCACCTCGGTAGTGGGGAAGATCATGGAAGCACTACTGAAGGAGAGATTGGTGGAACATCTGGTTGTCAATGGACTACAGGACCCAAGGCAGCATGGTTTCACCAGGGGAAGTCATGTCAGACCAACCTCGTTGAATTTTTGACTGGGTAACTAGGGAGTGGATCAGGGAGGCAGTGGACATGGCCTATCTGGACTTCAGCAAGGCCTTTGACACTGTGCCACATAGAAGACTATTACACAAACTGGGGAATATGGGTGTGGGCAGGACAGTAGTGTGGTGGGTAGGTAACTGGCTGGGTGGCAGGACACAGAGGGTGGTGGTAAATAGCTGTCCCTCCACAGAGGGAAGAGTGACCAGTGGGGTACCACAGGGATCAGTGCTGGGACCGGTCCTATTCAACATCTTCATCAGTGACATTGCACAGGACCTAGAAGGCAGAATTTCACTGTTCGCTGATGACACAAAGCTCTGTAACAGAGTAGACACACCAGAGGGTGTAGACAGAATGAGACAGGACCTGCAGAAACTTGAAGAATGGTCAGGGGTTTGGCAGTTGAAATTCAATGCAAAGAAGTGCAAGATAATGCATATGGGGCACAAAAACCCTGGTACAATATATCAGTCGGGTGGGTGAGGATATAGCATGCACCAAGCAGGAAAGGGATCTTGGGGTTATCATCTCTGATGACCTCAAGGTAGGGAAACAGTGTGACAAGGCAGCAGGTAAAGCAAATAGGATGCTGGGATGTATAGGCAGGGCATCACCAGCCGGAAAAGGAGGTCATAACTCCGCTATACAAGACACTAGTGAGGCCCCACCTGGAGTACAGTGTACAGTTCTGGAGACCATACCTCACGTAAGGACATAGACAGGGTAGAGAAGGTTCAGAGGAGGAACAAAGATGGTGCATGGATTGCATCACAAGTCCTATGAAGACAGGTTGAAGGAACTGAACATGTACTCCCTGGAGGAGAGAAGGGAGAGAGGGGATATGATAGAGACATACAAGTATCTCACAGGGAGGAACAGGGTGCAGGAATACACTATTTTTAAGTGAAAAAGATGTTCCAGGACTAGAGGGCATGGGATGAAGTTGGAGGGAGGACGATTCAGAGGAAACATGAGGAAGAATGGGTGGTGGACAAGTGGAACGCCCTGCCAGAGGAAGTGGTGGGGGCTGAAACAATCACGGGATTTAAGAATGCATGGGATAGACATAAAGGAATTCTGGAGGTCAGGGGTAAGGGCAACAGACTTCTTGGAAAACATAAACTGAACTTACAAGCTCAAATGGGCAGACTGGGTGGGCCATAGGCCCTTATCTGCCAACACTGTCTATGTATGTATCTATGTATATATGTATCTATGTATCTATGGTCTCTGTTGAATTTCCCAATATACTCTAAGATACACACCCTGAGAATGAATGTGCTCCCTAGGTTTTTATACTTGTTTCAATGCATCCCACTCTATGTACACAAATCGACCTTTCAAACATGGTACAAAATGCTCACCAAATTCATCTGGAGTTCCAAGAGGCCCAGAATAAACTTAAGAATCCTCCAAACGCACCGAGAAAAAGGTGGTCAATCCCTCCTGGATCTTGAAGATTATTTCCTGGTGGCTCAATTAAAAAATGCCACAATGTGCTCTAACCCCAATGTTTCCATGGGATGGCAGCTCATGGAAAAAGAAGAAGAGAGAGGGACGGGGTCACAACCCCTGGAAACCAGACTGCTGGTCTCCAATATAAATAGATGTCCAAACCCGAGTCTGACCTCAATTAGGGACACAATAAGATCTGTCCATAGAATATGGCAGAAATATAAACTTAAAAATTCCACCTGGCCCTTAAAAAGACTAGCATGGGACCCAGATTTTCAACCTGGACGTCTAGATAAGGGTTTCACATATGGGAGGGGAAAGGCCTGAGATGTCTGTCACAATTCTGGCAGGGGGAGACTTTACTAGATTTTGAATCCCTTAAAAATAAATACCGTCTGCAAAATACAGATCATTTCAGGTACCTACAGGCCAAAAACTATATCTCCACACTAAAGAAAAAAGATATGGACTCAGTTAGGGCCCAACAGATCCTTATGGCCATCCAGGAAAGTAATGGAGCCAGTAAGCAAAGGGGGATGATCTCATTCCTTTATAAAGCTTTATCAACGTTGAAAGGGGACCCACTTATCAAAATAAAAACAAAATGGGGGAAAGAAGCTTCCCAAGATCTAGGAGAACTTAACTGGGACCGAATATTTTTCCTAACTAAAAAAATGACTCAATCACCGTACTGGCAGGAATTCTCGTGGCGAATTATGGTCCGCTACTTCTTAACTCCTCATATAATTAGTAAAAGAGATCCAAATGTCACAGCTCAATATTGGAGGGGTTGTGGGTCACTGGAAGTGGGCCATTTGCACATTTTCTGGTCCTGTGGTGCTCTGCAGACCTTTTGGGGTGAAATCACTAGGGCACTTAGAGAAATATTTCCGGCGCAGACGCCACTAGAGTGGCCTATAATGATTTTGGGGCACCCCCCCCCCGAAGAGATACAAGATATGGACTCACTGTACCTCTGGACCATATTAATAACAGCAGCACAAAAGGCCATCATGAAAAGGTGGCTGACCCCTAACCCCCCCCACTACACAGGAGTGGTTAAAGATAGTAGGCACAATATCAGAACTGGAAGAACTCACTTATAAAATCAACAATAGAACTTCACCTTACTTGAAAAGGTGGACTAGATGACAGATTTGGCGATCCTCCAATGAGACAACACCTGAATGACCAATAGTTAGTCCTAAGTCAGAAAAGGAGAGATCCACCACTAAAAGGGGAAAAAATTAGAGGTGCGGAAAGAATGAAATTGAAACAGGAGGGGCGGGCTGTGATCTGACCTAGGTTAAAGGGAGATGGTGATGAATTTGTTGGAAATCAAAAAACAAAGGAGTCTTTGCTGCAACAGGTAACAATGATATAGTAACTATTGAAGTACTGAGATAACTGAGACAAACTATATAGAATATTCTAAGAATTAATTCATAACATGAGTTATGTATGGATATTAACAGAATGTACAAAAATGATGTACCTGCTTGATATTAATAAACTTGAATTAAAAAAAAAACTACACATCTCAAGGTTGGCTCTGTGGTGCCAACCAATATTGGGGCCCCATACTGTAGCAGGATTTCGAAACCCTGTCTATGTTTATGTCAGTGCAGATTTATGGGGCTGCCACAGCAGTAGTTTCTGTCTTATTCCATTACCTCTCTTACAGCCTTTTCTCTTACAATTGGGTGTGAACTCAGGTTTACAAGATGCAAATGTGGCTACATACCTACTGGCCAGGCATCATGGGCCCAGCCTTGAAATGTGTAGTTTGTGATTGACAGCTGGCAGTACAACCTGGAGGTAAAAGTACAGCTGTGGCAGGATATTGTTTCACTAACTATAGCATAGTTGACTATGTCACAGAAATAAATGATAGGGTTTGGGTCTTAGGGGCCCTCACAAACAGTGTAATATAGCCTTAAAAGGATTTCAGTATGCTGCAGAGACACACGGTGTAGCTATGTCACAGTAATATACAGTAATGACAGGGCTCAGGACACCTACAAGCACTGTAATACAGCCCTAAAAGGCTTTCACTATGCTGCAGAGACAGACAGTGTAGTTTGTCACAGCAATATAACTGACAGGGTTCAGGGCACCCACACACAGTGTAATATGGCCGTAAAAGGCTTTCACTATGCTGAACAGACAGATAGTGTAGCTATGTCACAGTAATAGGGCTCCAGGGCACCTGCAAACAGTGGTATACAGCCCTAAGGCTCTTCACCATACTGCACAGACAGACAGACAGACAGAGTAGTATGTCACAGTAATATAAATGGCAGGGCTTAGGGCATCTACAGACTTTCACTTTATGGCCCAGACAGGCAGTCAAGCATGTCACAGTAAAGCAGTGACATGGTTCAGGTCACCTACAAACAGTGTAATACAGAACTAAGAGGCTTGCACTATGCTGCACAGACAGACAGTGTAGCTATGTCACACTAATAAGGCTCAGGGGGCACCTTCAAACTGCACTACAGCCCTAAAGTTTTTCACTATGCTGCACCAAGGTAGTTTGTCACAGTAATATAAATAACAGGGTTCAGGGCACCTACAGCCCTAAAAAGCTTTCACTATGCTCTACAGACAGTGTAGCTGTATGTCACAGTAATATAATGGCAGGGCTCGGGGCACCTATGAACAGTGTAATATAGCCATAAAAAGGCTTTCACTATGTTGCACAGACCGACAGTGTAGCTAATATGTCACAGTAACATAATGACAGGGCTCAGGGCACCTACAGCAATTAAAGGCTTTCAATATGTTGCACAGTCAGACAATGTAGCTAGTATGTCACAGTAACATAATGACAGGGCTAAGGGTACCTACAAACCATGTAATACAGTCCTAAGGCTTTTCACTGTGCTGCACAGACACAGCATACTATGTCACTGTAATATTGGCAAACAGGATGTGGGAGACATAATTCAAGATACGGAGATAGCAATAAAAACAATACAGGAACTAAATGCAACTTCAATAATCTCAGAAATCCTACCTGTACCTAGGTCAAGTTTTAAAAGAACTAGAAACACCACATATTTTAACAATTGGCTGCGTAGATGGAGCCTCACAAATAATATAAAATGTATAAAAACTTGGGAGATCTTTGAAAACAACCATACACTATATGGGTATGATGGACTTCATCTGAGCAGACAGGGATCCAGGCGTCTTGGATGTATTTTTTATTATATACTAAATCAAAAACAAACAAAAAACTGATGAGCATGGGGCAAGGGGAACCATTAATCAGTATAAGTAAAAAAGGTAACAGTAAATGTGATTTGTTAGAGAATAATTCTAAAATTACAAAAAATTCCATCAGCAAAAAAACATCGTCTGTCCTTTCTCCAGACTAATATTAGGAGCCCACATGGCACTAAATTGGATGAATTGCAAATAGCACTAAATAAGGATAATATCAACATAGCTGCTATAACTGAAACCTGGTGGGACGATTTCTCAGCCTGGAATACAAATATGCAAGCAATAACACACAACGAGGTGTGGGTTATCTCCTGATAAAACACACCCAGGTGCATTGTTAGGCATGAGGCGCCTACAAGAAAGTTCTTATCAGGAGATAACTCACAATTTTTAGTGCGTTATTGCACTTATAAAATGTGTCTCTCACGTAGAAATTAAAAAAAAAAAGTGTCAAAATATAAATAAAGTAGGGGGGAACGGAGTTTTTAGTTATAAGAGTAAAAATAGTTCCCGTATTTTTGCGCTGTATAGAAGCATAATACAGTGCATTTCTGTTTGTGACCACTAGAGCCCTCTAGTAACATAGTACTTGGGTTATAAGGAGTTAGTCAGTGACAGAGAAAGACATGCTTTTGCTGATGTTTGCTGCTCTAGTCACCTACAATGTAAACTGTTTCAGATCACCCCGGCCCATTGCCCAGCCAGATACATGCTGAGCCTGAAAATGTGTTGCTGTTTTTCAAATTGTGAAGGATAGTTTGTGAGGGAATGACCATGTCAAATTGTGAACGATGGTTTGTGAGGGAACGAGCGTGTCACTGTTTAGCCGACATACTGAGGACCTTTTTGCATTGGACATCTGTGTTTTTTTGTTTTTGTTTTAGCATGTGAGAGAGGCTGGAAGATTTGTACTGTAGTGACCATGCATTTTACGAATGTTTTATTTTTTTAAGTGGATCTATGGGTGCCAGCCATGTTGCAGTCATCGCGAAGGACAGGACAAAGCTGTTCTGCAAAAGAAAATGAGCGGTGCTGCTCCCAATGAACTTGTCTGCACTGAAACTGTTTTGTACAACAGAGGTTGGTGTTTTTAATGTGTATTTTAGTTCATGAACTGGACAATGGCTTCAGTGTTCTGACAGGGTGGGCGGGTAAGTGAGGGGGTGCAATGGGAGTACAGTACTACTGCACTAAAGGCTGTTTGAAAAGTGGCACATGTTGAAAAGTGGCACGCATTGATCTTTAGCTGTACTGTGTCTTGCTTGGCATAACAAGTACCAGTTGGCATATATATTAGCTGATAAGGACATGGCTACTGGTACCTGTTAGCCAATCAGGATGCAGGTTTTGTTTTACCCATTTTATAAACCAGGCTATTCAACTTTCCATAAAAACAGAACAGGAAGAAGGGGAGGTGGGGTGGCACTCTTTATTAAAAACAGCATTAAATATATTATTGATTCAACTGAAACTACAACCACTGAGATAATTTGGATAGAACTATTAAGGGAAAATCAACCAAAGCTACTTACTGGTCTTTGTTATAGGCCCCCCGATTCTAATCTAACTGAACATCAGGATATTCTATACAGCATTAGTAGCAAATCTAATTATAGAGAGACTATACTACTGGGTGATTTCAGTCTCCCTGGTATAAACTGGAAAGATGGTATGGGAACCAACAATCAGGAAAACTCTTTCCTAGACATATGTTCTTCAAATGGTCTGTATCAGTTAAAAAAACAACAAGGAAAATAAATATATTGGATTTACTTTAGACAGACATCCCCAATAAAATCTGTAATATCAGTATTAAAGCACCCATTCAAAATAGTGACCATATGGTCATAACATTTGATACCAATATATACATCAAACCAGAGTTGGGCAAAACAGTCTTTAAAAACCTACAACAAGGCAAACTTTGTGCATTCAAGCAGGATTTATACAATGGGAAATGGGACAATGGATCTCTTTCCCTGTCAGTGCTCTGGACAAGAATTAAGGAAAAAATTTTTAGAATTGGAAGCAAAATATGTTCCAAATAAGACAATATACAATAAAAAGGGAAGGATCCCATCATGGGTTACCACTAACATATTAAATTTAATTAACAAAAAAAAAAGAGCGTATAACTTAATGAAAAGAGACAATAGTGACTTCAACAAATGGAAATATGGGAAAAGTCTAAGGGAATGTAAAAACAAAATCAAAATAGAAACACATTTGAATACAGTTTGGCTTATAGGAATAATGGGGTAAGAGTTGTTATTCCTATATTAACAATAATAAACTAACTTCAAGGGCAATTGGGCCCCTAAAGGTTAACAATGAGGAAGTAATTGTACCCAAGGATATTGCTGAGGAATTCAACAAATACTCCGTTCTGTGTTCAGTTCTAAGACTATAACCAATAATATATCAGTAAGTAAGGATGTAGTAGATCCCGTGGAATTTTCCAAATCAGAGATTCTGGATAAACTGAACGCTTTAAATGTAAACAAATCTCCAGGGCCTGACAAGTTACAACCAAGACTTCTGAGGGAATTAAAGGACTGGTTAGTAGAACCACTCTATCAGATTTTTAATATGTTCTTATGGTACCATATTATACCTAATGACTGGAAAACAGCTGTTGTAATACCAATCTATAACAAGCATTTGTCAATGCTGAATGTTGATTGCATTGGTCTGGTGAGCTCTCTCAGTGGCCCTCTGTCACTGGCTCAGTATGTTTGTCTCGGTGCTGCAGGCTGCTATTTTGTACTGGGCTGCTGCCTGCATTGGCACCTTGTTCTGCTGAGGAAGAAATCCGCAGCTGTCACGACAGAGGTCCATTGAGGTGGCTCACTCCCCCTCTCTCACTCGCTTATTCTGTTTCTCCTGGTGCTGCAGGCTGCCCTTTTGTACTGGGCTCCTGCCTGTGTCGGTGGCTTTTTCTACCCACAAAGAAATCCACAGCTGTCCCAACAGAGCTCTGTTGAGGTCACTCACTCCCCCTGTCTCACTCACTTATTTTGGTTCTCCTGGTGCTGCAGGCTACCCTTTTGTACTGGGCTCCTGCCTCTGTTGGTGCCTTTTTCTGCCCACAAAGAAATCTGCAGCAGTTCTGACAAAGCTCCGTTGAGCTCGCTCACTTCCCTTCTCTCACTCGTTCATTCTGTTGTGACGGTGCTGTAGGCTGCCCTTTTCTACTGGGCTCCTGCCTGCATTGCTGCCTTCTTATGCCCACAGAGAAATTAGCAGTAGTTACAATACAGCTCTGTTGAGCTCACTCACTTGCTCATTCTGGTTTTCCTGCCACTGCAGGTTGCCCTTTTGTACTGGGCCCCTGCATGCACTGCTGCCTTTCTCTGCCCACAAACAAATCTGCAGCAGTCCCAACAGAGCCCAATTGAGCTCACTGACTCCCCCTGCCTCACTCGCTCGTTCTGTGTCTCCTGGTGCTGCAGGCTGCCCTTTTGCACTGGGCTTCTGCCTGCATTGGTGGCTTTTTCTGGCCAGAAAGAAATCTGAAGAAGTCTCGACACAGCTACACTGAGATCACTCACTCCCCCTCTGTCAGTCTCGCATTCCATTTCTGGCGGCACTGCAAGCTGTCCTTTTGTACTGGGCTCCTGCCTGCATTGCCGCATTTTCTGCCCACAAAGAAGTCTGCAGCAGTCACACTAGAGCTCTGTTGAGGTCGATCACTACTGCTCTGTCACTCGCTCATTCTGTTTCTCTTGGTGTCGCAGGCTGTGCTTTTGTATGGGGCTCCTGGCTGCGTTGGCACCTTTGTCTGTCCGCAAAGGAATCCACAGCTGTCCTGACAGAGCTCCGTTGAGGTTGCTCAGTCTCCCTCTCTCATCACTCATTCTGTTTGTCCTGGCACTGCAAGCTGCCCTTTTGTACGGGGCTCCTGCCTGCATTGGTGCCTTTTTCTGCCCACAAAGAAATCCCAGCAGTTCTGATAGAGCTCTGTTGAGCTCACTAAGTCCCCTTGTCTCACTCGCTCATACTGTTTCACCCACCGCTGCAGGCTTGCCTTTTCTACTGGGCCCCTGCCTGTATCAACGTCTTTTTCTGCCCACAAAGAAATCCGCAGCAGTCCTGACAGCACTTCAGTGAGTTCACTCACTCCCCCTCCCTCACTCGCTCTCTCATTCTGTTTCTCCCAGTGCTGCAGGCTGCCCTTTTGTACTGGGCTCTTGTGTTGGGGCCTTTGTCTGAACATAAACAAATCTCCCCCTTTCACTCGGTTGATCTTAATCTGTCCCAAACACTGATTTCCTGGGTGACCGTGCTATTGACCGACAGGAGTGCAAAAACATATTTAACCAGGATGTGAAAAATGACAGCTGTAGTGTTCATAAGGGTTGTGAAAAAATGCCACTGTTGAAAATGTAGCGTGACAGTATTACAAATTTGCAAAGTTACAAGGGGTGCGTGAAACAGATAATGCAACACGCCCGATCATGTTATGGAGGTTCGTCACCAAATTTTCAACATAGGGATTTTAGGACCTCTGCTCATGAACAGTGCCACTGTCATTTTCTTAATCTGTCCAGAACACTGATTTCCCACAGCGACCACGTTATTCTGTGCTGGAACTGTGAAAACACATTTCAGTCAGGATGTGAAACATGACAGCTGTACTGCTTATAAGGAGGTGTGAAAAAATGGCACTGTTGAACATCTGGTGTGACAATATTACAAATCTGAGAAGTTACAAGGGTGCGTGGAAAGCGCGCAACACACACTTGTAACACAGTCAATTGATGGGCTATCATTACCAAATTTTCAACATAGGCATTTTAGGACCTCTGCTCATGAACAGTATCATTGTCATTTTCTTAATCTGTCCCGAATAGTGATTTCCCACAGCGACCGCTCTATTCTGTGCCGGAAGTGCGAAAACACATTTTGGCCAGGATGGGAAAAATGACAGCTGTACTGTTCATAAGTAGTTCTGGGAAAATGGCAATATTGAAAATCTGGAGTAAAAATATTATAAATTTGCGAAGTTACGAGATTGCGTGCCAACTGCGCAATGCACGCTCATAGCACAGTCATTTTATTGAGTATCATTACCAAATTTTCAACATAGCCATTTTAGGACCTCTACTCGTGAACAGTGTCACTGTAATTTTCTTAATCTGTCCTGAACACTGATTTCCCACAGTGACCGCGCTATTCTGCACAGGAAGTGTGAAAACACATTTTGGCCAGGATGTGAACAATGACAGCTGTACTGATCACAAGTAGGTGTGACAAATGTCAATGTTAAAAATCTGGCATGAAAATTTTGTAAATTCACGAAGTTATGAGAGTACGTTGCAACTGCGCAACGCATGCACATAAAAAAGTCATTTTTTTGGATTTTTTCCACCAAATTTGCAACATAGGCTTTTTGAGAGCCCACTTCATGAACACTGGTGCAGTCATTTCATTAATCAACCATGAAACCACCTTTCAGGGCCGATTAACGCCATGACAGTTCAAGAATTCATGAGGAGGGGTCCCAAAAACCCCATGTTGAAAATTTGGTGAAAAAATTCTCCAAAATGTCTGAGATATGCACTAAAGTTGAAAAAAACCCTATTTATTAAATTATACAGCTTACCGGCATTTCCTCAGTTCGCGGTTGGCTTTGAAAAGTGCAGACCTGGGTGGGGCTCCCAGCATGCCAGCAGAGGTTTTCGTATGGGGGCCAGCAGTAGCAGACAGGGGACTGGGCAGCCCCGTCGGTAGGAACAAAACGGGGGTGGGGGTTCATTATGCCAACGGGGATTGGGCACCCCGCAGGCAGGAATGAAATAGGGGGTTACAGAATGCCGATGGGGAGTGGGCTCCCCTGTCGGCAACAACAGAAACATAAGGGCACCACAGCTGATGGGGATTAGGGCCCCCATTGGCAAGTAAACATGTTGGGAGGGAGGGGATTATATTGCTTGTGAACACAGCGGCAAGCCGCCACCGTGTTCACAAACAATATCAGGAGTTTCATATCCTGCCCTGCAATGACGGGTCACTCCCTCATTGCAGCGGATGGCTGACGCTGCAATGACGAGGTGGCCTCTGATTGCAGTGGCTACTTTTTTAGAAGGTTGTGGCATGCTGGCTCAACTA
The DNA here is from genome assembly GCA_016271365.2 of Neoceratodus forsteri. Taxonomy (NCBI): domain Eukaryota; kingdom Metazoa; phylum Chordata; order Ceratodontiformes; family Ceratodontidae; genus Neoceratodus; species Neoceratodus forsteri. The sequence continues at coordinate 99,525,065 of CM028130.1, forward strand.
CTGTCAGCAGCAGCGTGCCACGGCATTGGGGGAAGGGGGACAAGTCTTTGCAGGCTGTGGGGGCATTGGGCACAACCGTGCCACACCTCCACAACCTGCTTGTGGAGAAAGCTGATACAACATGTTTCTTGAGCATGCACGTAATCAGCATAAAAAGGGCAATCATGCAGATATTTCCAACTACAGGTCCATCAGCTTGACCAGTGTACTGGGAAAGATTTTTGAGTCACTACTCAAAGCTAAATTGGAAAAGGATCTAGAAAGGAAGGAGCTAATTGATCATACCCTGCATGGATTCAAAAACAACAGATCCTGTTTATCTGGGAATCTGGTCTTTTATGAGTACATCAGTAAAATGTTGGAGAGTAACAAACCCATTGATGTGATCTTTTTGGACTTTTGTAAAGCATTTGAAAAGGTGCCACATGACATCCTAATAACTAAAATGAGGACACAAAAAATAAATAGTACCATCACAAACTGGATGGAAGAGTGGAGAAATAATCAGACCGAGGGTGTGTATTAGGGGTTACTCATCTGAATTATGGCCAGTTAGTAGTAGAATGCCACAGGGGTCAGTACTGGGCCCAATACTGTTCTCCATTTTTAGGTTTGCTTGCATGCATGTGCAAGAAACATAGTGCCATCATCGGAGTTTTCAGAGGTGTGTCAGCCCTCTTCCAATTCAGTCAGTGTGTTTGCAGGCGCGGCCGCAGTTCTCCAATGCCTGCTGGAGCTGTCTATGACAGCTCCAAAATGCAGTGGCGTACAGTTGAAAGGGAGCTATGCTTCAGTGAGCAGCGATCAGATATACGCCTGCTCATGCGTGCTCCCCACACCACACACATATGCTGTGTGCTGCCCCCATCTCACAGACTGTATGGCGATGGGGTGCCCAATCCCCATCGGCTGTGCTCGCCCTCCGACACAGTTTCCATATGCCACGCTGGATGCCCACCCCAGCGTGGCTACCATATAGCCAGCAGGGTTCCCAATCCCCGTCGGCTTCCTGTGTCCCAGTACAGGGTGACACACTGAGCCCACCCAACATGGCAACAGATGCCATGGCCAAGAGTGCCCAATCCCCACGTCGTTTCCATGCCCCCAGCCGTCCTTCTGCCGCTGGGAAACCCACTAGCGTAATAGCGTCCTGTGTTGTCGTAATAAAAAACCCTGAAAATCAGCGGTCCCTTGCTGTGTCTGCCCCACCCGCTCCACCCACTGCACACCTGCCTCCCCACACCCCTCACCCCATACTTACCCGAGCTTGGCGCGACGATCTTCGGCGACTGGAACACGCCTGCACTCTTCAAGCCAACCGCGAACTGAGAAATGCCGTAAGCTGTATAATGGGATAGATAGGGTTTTTCAACTTTATTGCATATCTCAGGCATTTTTGGAATTTTGCACCAAATGTTCAACATGAGGTTTTGGGACCTTCTCATGAATGCTGTCCTGTTGTGGCGTTACTTTCGGGCCCGAAGGGTGATTTCGCAGCCACTGCGTGAAATCACCTTTCCGGAGTGATTAACAAAATGACACTGCCAGTGTTCATAAGGTGGGCTCTCAAAAAGCCTATTTTGAAAATTTGGTGGAAAAATTCCTAAAAATGACTGTTTAGCGTCGTTGCGCATGATTCTTATGCATGCTCGTAAGTTCGCAAATTTTCAATATTTTCCTCCAGATTTTCAACATTGCCACTTTACCACACCTCCTTATGAGAAGTACAGCTGTCATTTTCATCTCACCCAAAACATGTTTCCGCCCATGTAGTGCACAATGGCAGTCGATTATGCGAAATCAATGTCCAGGACACATTAAGAAAATCACAGTGACACTGTTCATGAGCAGAGGTCTTAAATGGCTATGTTGAAAATTTAATAATAAAAATGACTGTTTTACAGTGGTTGCAGGTTCCTACATACGCTCGTAGGTTGCAGAGATTTTCAATATTTCACCCAGATTTTCAACATTGCCATTTTACCACACCTCCTTTTGAGCAGTACAGTTGTCATTTTTCACATCTCACCCACAATGTGTTTCTGCCCATGTAGCGCACAATGGCACAGTCTGTGTGCGAAATCAATGTATGGGACACGTTAAGAAAATCACAGTGACACTGGTCATGAGCAGAGGTGTTACAATGGCTATGTTGAAAATTTGGTGACAAAATTCCCAAAAATGACTGTTTTGGAGCGCACATTGCGCAGTTCCTACGCATGCTGGCAAGTTTGAGAATTTGTAATATTTGCACACCAGATTTTCAACAGTGCCATTTTACCGCACTTCCTTATGAGTAGTACAGCCACCATTTTTCACATCTCACCCAAAATGTGTTTCCGCACATGTAGCGCACAGTGGTACAGTCGGTGTGCAAAAACAATGTTTGGGACAGATTAAGAAAATCACAGTGACACTGGTCATGAGCAGAGGTCTTAAAATGGCTATGTTGAAAATTTAGTGACAAAACTCCATAAAATGACTGTGTTACGAGTGAGCATTGCAGTTTCCATGCACCCTCGTAAGTTCATGAATTTGTAATATTTTCAGTCCAGATTTTCACCACTGGCATTTTTCCACACCTCCTTATGAACAGTACAGCTGCCATTTTCCACAACATGGCCGAAATGTGTTTTCACACTTTCAGCACAGAAATGCGTGGTCACTGCGGGAAATCATTGTTTGAGACTGATAAAAAAAAAAACACACTGACACTGTTCATGATCAGAGGTCCCAAAATGCCTGTGTTAACAATCTGCTGTAAAAAAATCCCCAAACTAGTTACATTACGGGTGTGCGTTGCACAGTTTCTACGCAGGCTCGTGACTTCACCACTTTTTTTAAGATTTTCATAGCAGATTTTCAACATTGCCATTTTTTACACCTCCCATGAACAGTACCGCTGTCATTTTTCACATCCTGTTCGGAATGTGTTTTTGCACCTGTGGTGCCAAATGCCATAGTCACTGTGCAAAAGCAGTTTTCAGCTAAGAAACTGATATTGCCACTGTTCATGAGGTGGGGGTCACAAAAAAAATGTTGAAAATTTGGAGTGAAAATACCAACGAATGCCTAAGGCATTAGGGTTTCTGACCATAATGCCCCACCCTGTAGAGAATGACAGGCATCAGGGGTGTGACTTGGGATTCTTGCCTGTCATGCTCATACCATTCCACCCCCACCCACACCCTGCAGCCAGTGAGAGGCATCAAGGTGTGCCTCGGACTCTTCGGGCCCAAACTTCACCCCATTCTCCTATACCACACCCATCTCACCATATTTCCTGATGGAATGGGGTGCGCATAAGGGCCAAAGACCCCAAGGCACATTGTGACACTTGTCAGTGTCTGCAGGGTAGGGTGTGGTGAAATGGCGTGGTCGTTATGCCCGATGACCCAAAGGCACACCCCAATGCCTGTTTCTCTCTGCCGGGTGCTGGTGGGGTTGCCTTCAGTTCAATACTTCGCTGCCATTCCTATTATGCAGCTCTGTAACTTCTACACTACCAATGCCAATGCCAGCAAGCAAACATTCGGCATTGACAAATGCTTGTTATATCAGATATGACAGATAATATCAATAGTTTCATCATCAGGTTTGCAGATGACACAAAATTAGCAGCCCAGGTGAAAACTGAGGAAGAAAGATGTAAACCCATCAAAGACTTAAAAAGATTAGAGAATTAGGCATCAAAAAATCAAATGTCCTTTAACAGCACCAAATGTGTTATAATGCTTCTGGGTATAAATAATGATCAGTATCAGTTTACTTTAAATAGTCAAGTTCTCACCACAGTAGCACAACATAGGGATTTAGAAGATTTATCTTTTCACAATCACTGTAATCATGTTATAAATCGAGCTAATAGAGTAATAGGATGTATCAAAAGGAGTTTTAACACAACAGAAAGGGGTTGTATATTATCACTTTACAGGGCCTACTTAAGGCCACATCTGGATTACTGTTCTTCCCTGTGGAGTCCTTACCACAGGAGAGATGTAAATAGGTAGGAGGGTGTCCAGAGGAGAGCTACCAAAATTGTTACAAATATGCACAACGAAGAATATGGTGTGAGGCTGGAGGAACTTAATCTATATTCCCTGGAACAGAGGAGAATTAGAGGAGACCTTCTAATGCATAAATTGTCAACTGACAGTGAACTACTGTCACAGCTAGGGATGTCCTTTGGTCAACGGGAGTGTAACCTCAGAAGCCATAAACATCAACTGATATTTACTTACTTACCCTAGAAATAGCAAAAGGCGCTTTTTTCTACACCCAGAGAATTATTCCCATATGGATCCCATTGCCCAGTTCAGTAGCGGAATCTATCTAGGTGCTATATTAAATAAAATGTATTATTATTATTATCATCTTCAAATCACACAGAATTTAAATGGAATCTCAACCAATATTTATTAACTAAGGGATGATATTCCAGCTCAGCTGGAGATACACATTTATGGGCTTCGGCCTTCTGTGTATCTACTTTTCTTAGCATGAATCTTAGTAGTATGAATATAACTGACAGGGCTGAGGGCACCTTCAAACAGTGTAATACAGCCCTAAGGCTTTTCACTATGCAGCACAGACAGACAGTGTAGTATGACACAGTAATACAAGCATTTGTCAATGCCGAATGTTTGCTTGCTGGTATTAGCATTGGAAATGCAGGAGTTAGACAGATGCGGAGTAGGAATAGCAGTGAAGTATTTAACGTCATACCAACCCCACCTTCACCCTGCAGAGATGGACAGGCATTGGGGCATGCGTTTGGGTTGTTGCCCATAATGTTCATGCCATTTCACCTCATCCTATCCTGCAGACACTGATAAGTGTTGAGGTGTGCCTTGGGATGTTTAGCTTTACAGTCACCCCACTCCATAAGGACATACACTGAAATAGGTGCAATATAGAACAGGGTGAACTGTGGGGCCAAAGAGTCCAAGGCACAACTTGATGCCTGTCGGTGGCTGCAGGGTGGGGGGTAGAGTTCGAATGGCATGAGCATTACAGTCGGCAATCCAAAGGCAGATCTCTGATGCCTGTTAGTCTGTACAGGGTGGGACGTTATGGTTAGAAACCATAGTGCCCCGGGCATGTATTGGTATTTGCAGTACAAATGTTCAACATGGGCATTTTGTGGCCACCACCTCATGAAAGCATTTGGGACCTCTTCTCATGAACAGTGGCACTGTGATTTTATCAATGTGTCCCGAAATTTGAGTTTCCACAGCGGCCATGCCATTGTGCGCCAGATGTATGAAAACAGAGATCAGGCAGGATGTGAAGAATGACAGCTGTACCATTCATAGGGAGGTATGAAGAGATGGCAATGTTGAAAATCAGTAGTGAAAGTATTAACAAGCATTTGTCAATGCCGAATGTTTGCTTGCTAGCATTGACAGTGGTAGTTTGAAGTTACAGAGCTGCGTAATAGGAATGGCAGTGAAGTATTAAACTGAAGCCAACCCCACCACCACCCTGCAGAGAGTGACAGGCATTGGGGTGTGCCTTTGGGTCATCAGGCATAATGGCCATGCCATTTCACCACACCCCACCCTGCAGACACTGACAAGTGTCACGGTGTTCCTTGGGGTCTTTGGTCCTTATGCACACCCCATTCCATTAGGAAATACGGTGAGATGGGTGCGATATAGGAGAATAGGGTTAACTTTGGGGCCGAAGAGTCCAAGGCATACCTCGATGCCTCTCACTGGCTGCAGGGTGTGGAATGGTATGAGCATTACAGGCAAAAATCCCAAGTCACACCCTGATGCCTGTCATTCTCTACAGGGTTGGGCATTATGGTTGAAACCTAATACCTCAGGCATTTGTTGGTATTTTCACTCCAAATTTTCAGCATGTTTTTTGTGACCCCACTTCATGAACAGGGGAATATCAGTTTGTTAGCGAAAGCTGCTTATGCACAGCAACTCGGCATTTAGCACCACAGGTGCAAAAACATTCTGAACAGGATGTAAAAAATGACAGCTGTACTGTTCATGGGGAGGTGTAAAATGGCAATGTTGCAAATCTGCAGTAAAATATAAAAAAAAATGGTGAAGTCACAGTACGCAAAGAAACTGTGCAACCACACCGTAATATAATTGGGTTGGGGATTTTTACAGCAGATTGTCAACTATGGCATTTTGGTGCCTCCGATCATGAACAGTGTCACTGTGATTTTCTTTATCTGTCGAACAATGATTTCCCACAGCGACCACATCTCTCTGCTGAAAGTGTGAAAACACACTTCAGTCATGTTGTGAAAAATGACAGCTGTACTGTTCATAAGGAAGTGTGGAAAAATGCCACTGGTGAAAATCTGGGTAGAAAATATTACAAAGTCATGAACTTCACGGTGCGTGGAAACTGCGCCAATGCTCGCCTTAACACAGTCATTTATGGACTTTGTCACCAAATTTTCAACATAGCCATTTAAGACCTCTGCTCATGAACAGTGTAACTGTGATTTCCTTAATTTGACCAAACATTGCTTTGCTTTCACCAACAACACCATTGTGCGTTACATGCTAGTAAAACACATTTTGGGCGCATATATGAAAACGGCAGCTGACTGTTTATAAGGAAGTGTAATAAATGGCAATATTGAAAATCTGAGTGAAAATATTAAATTATGAGCTTACCAGCATGCATAGGAACTGCATAGCATACGCTATATAAAACAGTCATTTTAGAATTTTTCACCAAATTTTCAACATAGCCATTTAAGACCTCTGCTCATGAACAGTGTCACTTTGATTTTCTTAATGTGTCCCATAGATTGATTTCGCACATTGACTGTGCCATTGTGCGCTACATGGGCGGAAACACATTTTGGGCAAGATGTGAAAAATGACTGCTGTACTGCTCATAAGTAGGTGTGGTAAAATGGCAATGTTTAAAATCTGGAGTGAAAATATTGAAAATTCACGAACTTACGAGCGTGCGTAGGAACTGCGCAATGCACGCTTGTCAAACAGTCATTTTTTTGAAATTTTCCACAAATTTTCAAAATAGGCATCTGTGAGAGCCCACCTTATGAGCGCTGGCGGTGTCGTTTCAGTTAATCGGGCCCGAAAGGTGATTTTGCGCAGTGACTGCGAAATCACCTTCGGCCGGACTATCTCATGACAAGTGACATCATTCATGAGAAGGGGTCCCAAAACCCCATATTGAAAATTTGGTGCAAAATTCCAAAAATGCCTGAGATATGCAACAAAGTTGAAAAACCTATCTATCCCATTATACAGCTTACCGGCATTTCCTCAGTTTGCGGTCGGCTTTGAAGAGTGCAGATGTGTTCCCGGTCCACGAAGATCGTCGCGCGAGCTCCGGATAAGTATGGGGTGAGGGGTGTGGGGAGGCAGGGTGCGCAGTGGGTGGGTGCGGGTTGTGGGGAGGGGCAGGAAGACTCGTGGGACCGTTTTTCTTTACAGGTATTTTAAAAAAGGCGGCGTGGGGCGTTTGCCAAGCTGGGGTGGGCTCCCAGCATGGCAGAAACGACTGGGGGCGTGGAGCCAGCGAGTTGGGCACCCGGTCGGCCATGGCATTGTTGCCACGCTGAAGTGGGCTCCCAGCGTGGCACCCTGTCTCGGGGGAGACAGTGAAGCCGACGGGGTTGGGCACCCCGTCGGCTACTCTCATTGAGTTGTAACACTGGGATGGGCACCCAGCGTGGCATTTGGAAGGCTTTTGGGGGCGTGCACAGCCAGCGGGTGTGGGCACCCCGTCGGCTATAGAGTGTGCGTGTGGGGGGGGCACACAGTATGCGTGTGTGTATGTGTGTGTAGGGGGAGCTGCACATAAGCAGGCGATATCTTATCACTGCTCAGTGAAGTGTAGCTCCCCCTTTCAACTGTATGCCACTGCATTTTGGAACTTGTCATAGAGAGCTCCAGCATGCATTGGCAGACAGGGGCCGTGCCTGCCAACACACTGACTGAATTGGAAGAGGGGGTGACACACCTCCGAAAACTCGGATGATGGCACTATGTTTCTTGCACATGCGTGCAAGCAAACATAAAAATGCTCAAACTTCTGCGCATACTTGGAAACTGCGCAATGCATGTGCGTAACACAGTCATTCAGTTGAATTATTTTACCAAATTTTCAACATAGGCATTTTGTGACCTCTACTCATGAACACTGTCACTATGATTTTCTTAATCTGTCCCGAACATTGATTTCCCACAGTAGTCGTGGTATTCTAAGCGAGATGTATAAACGATATTTCAGGCAGGATATGAAAAATGACTGTTGTACTGTTCATAAGGAGGTCTTAAAAAATGGCAATGTTGAAAATCTGAAGTGAAAATACTACAAATTTGTGAAGTTACGAGTGTGCTTGGAAACTGCATCACGCACGCTTGTAATAGAGTCATTTTATGGACATTTGTCACCGAATTTTCAACATAGGTATTTTAGGACCTCTGCTCATGAACAGTCACTGTGATTTTACATACGAACATACACACGAACATATGAACATATGAATCTGCCAGCAGAACACACCAATCAGTTTATGTAAGTCTAAGTGTGCAGCTAGCACCCTAGATTGCAGCTGCCCCAGCCTCCTCCCCCACTTGTCCCAGTCCTTGACCCCCGACTCTTCCTATTGCTTCATCTCACTCCTCCTTAAAGCTATTTGCTGTCCCACATGTTACCACCCCTTCTGGCAGCGCATTCCAACTAGACACCACCATCTCAGAGAAGTAGTGCCTCCTCATTTCCCTCTTGAAACGTCCCCCTTTCAACCTTAGTCCATGCCCCCTCATCTCTCTTCCACTCTTTAGTTTAAATACCCCCTCGGTGCTAGGTTTATTTATCCCCCTCAGGTATTTCAATGCTTCAATCATATTCCCCCATCCCTCCTCTCCTCCAATGTGTGCATGCTCAGTTCCTTCAGCTTAACTTCATATTTCTTTCCTTCCATCCTCTTTAACATTTTTGTTGTCCTCCTTTGCACCCCCTCCAGTAATTTTCTATCTCTCCTCGGGTATGGCCTTCAGTATTGCACTTAGTACTGTAGGTGTGGTCTGACCAATGATCTGTAGAGAGGTAGGATCACATCCCTGTGTCTGGATGAAAACCCCCTTGCGATGCACCCCAGCATCCTGTTTGCCTTCTCTGCTGTTCTCGTGCAGTGAGCTGAATTGTTCATACTCCCAGTTAACAACACTCCTAGGTCCTTCTCCTACTCGCTGATCCCCAGCCAATAGTCCCTCTTGTGGTTCTTAGCCCTGAAGTGCATCACCTTACACTTCTTTGCATTGAATCATAGCTGCCCCTCCACCGACCATGTCTCTAGTTTGGTTAGGTAACCCTGCAGTTTTCCCCATCCATCCTCTTCATCCACCACTGCCCCCAATTTGGTATAATGTGCGAACAAACTAACCCTGCTCCCCACCCTGTGTGCTATATCAGAGATAAAGAGCCAAAATAGCACTGGGCCCAGCACTGACCCCTGCAGCACCCTGCTTGTCACTGCTCTGGGTGCTGAGAGCTCCCCCACCACCACCACCCTCTGCACCCTCCCCTGTACCCAGTTCTCTATCAATTTAGTCAGCTTTTTTCCCACCTCCACTGCTGTCAGCTTCTCCCCAGTCTCCCATGAGGCACTATATCGAAGGCCTTACTGAATTCCAAGTACAGGACATGTACCACATGGCTCCTGTCCAACTCCCTTGTCACCCAGTCACAATTCTCTATTAGGTTGATTTGACAAGACCGCCCTGATACAAACCTGTGTTGTCGCCCATCTTGGAGGCCATTACTGTCTAGGAATGCCACCAGCCTCTCCTTCAGTATTGGCTCCATAAGCTTACCCACTATGGACGTGAGACTTAATCATTTTCTGGCTCCTCCCTAGGCCCACTCTTGTGTATGGGCACCACATGGGCCACCCTCCAGTCCTGGGGCACACACCCCATTTCCAGGGAGGTGTTGAACAGATCTGCCAGCAGCTCAGCCAACAGCTCTGCCATCTCCCTCAGCATCCCGGGGTGAATGCCATAGGGACTTGGTGCCTTGTCCATCCTTACTGCCCTCAGCCCCTCTAGGACCCTACTTCCTGTGTTCACTTTGTCTGTCACCTCCTCCCCTCTTTCCCCACCCCCCCAGCCCATTCTGGTAGTAGGTCATCCCTCTCCTTAGTGAAAATGGTGTAGAAGTACTCATTTAGAATTTCCACTTGCTCCTCCCCCTTTTCACTCAATCCCTTCCCAGCATTATCCTCACAGTATGTTCCTTGCACTTCCTCTTTTCCCTGACATACCTAAAATTTCCCCTCCCTTTATGCCCTGTGCGGAACTTAATTGCCTAGTGGCCTTAGCTTTTTTCACCCTCCTGGCAACCTATCTTGACCAACTCCCGAAAGTCTCCTTATCCTCTCCCTTCCCTGTTCTTCTGTACTTCCGGTATGCAGCTGTCTTTGCCCTCACCCCTTGCAGTACTTCCTTGTTCAGTCAGCATGGTTTCTTGCCTCTGCTCTTCTTACTCCTGGCCTTGGTGCAAGCTACTGTGGCCTCTGTTAGCCCAGTCTTTATGACTCCCCACTTTTATTCTGCATCCATCCCCGGCCTTATATCCTGGAGTCTCCCTTGCAGTATTGCTCCCATCCCCTCAAAGTCCACCCTAATAAAGTCCACCACCTTAGTGCCCGTGCCTCCTGTCTCCCTGCCCAGCATGACAATGAGCCACACTGTTTGGTTGTCACTACCTGCTAGTGGGTCCTCCACCCTTACCTCCCTCACTGTCTCCCCATTTGCCAGTACTAGGTCCAGAGTGCTACCAAGCCTTGTAAGCCGACTTATCAATTGCATCAGAAGACCATCCTGGAATACATCAAGGAGAACCTGCTGCTGGTACTGCTAGTGGCTGGGGTGCTCCAGTCAACCCGTGGGAGGTTAAAATCCCCCACTATCACCACACTCCCCCTTCTACACACCCTCCTTATCTGCTCTGCCAACTCCTCATCCAGTTCCCCGGATTGGGCTGGTGGTCTATACACCACTCCCAGCCTCAGCTTTCTGCCCTTGGAGTCCAGGAGCTGCACCCAAAGCGTCTCTGTCCTCTCCTCTTCTCCCTCGTCCCTTATGCATTTAATCCTTTCCCTCACATAGAGTGCAACCCACCCCCCGCTTCCAACCCCACAGTCCCTGCTGTATATCCTGTATTCCAGGATCACCAAGCCCCAATCATGGTTCTCTGTCACTGCAGCAATGTCCACCTTCCCCTCTGAAAGGAGCGCCTGAAGCTCTGCAATTTTGTTCCCCAGACTTCTTGCATTGAGAGAATCCACCTTCCACCTGTACCCCTCTTTCTCCTCACTCTGCTCCTCCTTGGCCTGTGTCCCTCCTCCCAGTAGTCTGCACCCTTTCTCCTCCTTATTCTTACTGGGTGGTGGTGCTTTCTGTATTACACTCAGACCACTCTCTCCGCCCCTTCTGAGGGTTACTATGCCTCCTCCTTTACCTATATCTAGGGGGGTGAGCTCATTAGGCTCCCCTGTCCGGACCTTTCTACTAACCTTAGTCTTTTGGCCACCCCTCCTAGTTTAAATCCACCTTAGTAGAGATATACCCCTCTAATCCTGCCTTTAATACTCCCTTCCCCTTCCTGCTCAAGTGTACCCTGTCCTCCACGTACAAGTCACTATTTCCCCAGACCCTACCCCAGTTAGTCACTAACCCATAATTTTTGGTGTGGCACCAATCCCTCAGCCACTCATTGAACTCCTCAATCCTCCCCTTCCTCCCCATGCTTGCACATAGTACCGGAAGTACCTCCGAGAATGCCAGTCTCCCCCACCCCATCACACTGCCTGGCCAACTAATTGAACCTCCCCCTCAAAACATCTACAGTCTCCCCCACCAAGTCGTTTGTACCCAAATGCAACAGTAAATGAGGTTTCTTCCTCCCCTTTGCTGCACACTTGAGCAGTGCCTGCCCTGCCCCTCCTGCAGTCAACCTGAGGACAGCTTCAACCCAAATATGGCTGTGCCTTCCCCCCTTCTGCCCCATCTCACCCTTTCTGTGTAGAATCCCCTAGGATGAGTACCCCCGTCCCTTAGCCCCTTTCCCTTCTAATGCCCCTTCCACCATGCCAGTATTTTTTCTTCCCTGCCCCTTACCCCCACCAGCTGCACCCTCTGTGACTTCTGTATCTGTACCCCCTACTTCTGCCTCACCCCTGTTCTCTGCCTTATTCCTCCCATCCCCCTTGAACCCCTTTCCAACCTGGCTACTTCCTACTGGGCTTCCCATGTCGACCTCCCCTCCTCCCCTAGGGATTTCCAACCCCTCTCCTATCCTCACTGTTGTCGATTTAGAGCCCCCTATTCCCTTGTACTGCGATAGTGATGCTCCTCCCATCCTTCCCCCTTCCCATAGCCTTCTGTCCTCCAGTCACCCCATCCTTCCTTACTAGCCCCCTTCTACCCTTTCGTCCTCGCTATCTCTTCCCCAAGCTGTTGAAATCCCTCTCACGCCCCGTCTCTTCTCCCCCCATTCAGTGTGTTCCTTCTCCCCCTCTCTCTCCCATAGCAGAGGCTCAAATCTATTCCTAGTCGATACCCCTCCTACATCTCTTCCCCCTATCGGTTCACCCGTCCTACTTATTTCCCTCTGTGCCACCCCTGGTCCCTCCCTACCCGCAGCCATCTGCTCTCTCCCCTGGAACTCCTCGTGGTCTCTTCCTACCCCAACAGAAGGCCCCCCCTCGCCTTGGGCACCCCCTCCCTTCTCCTCTCTTTTCTGCTAGTGCCTTGGATACTGGGGTCGGTTTCAGTCCCTAGTTGTTCTTCCTCCATCCCCCTGCCATCCACTATCCCCCAGCCAGGATGCCTACCATAGTTATCTGCCCTGCCACTTAGACTCCTCCCTAACCTCCACAGTTCCTCCCTCAAACTAGCCAGTCATCTACAGACCATGCACCCCCCATCCTCCAAGCCCAGTCCAGAATCATGGCAGACCTACACCCTGTACACCCCACCATCCTTCCAAAGAAGCACACCCTATTGACATGTGGCACCTGCTCCATTTTGGCCCCCATCTTATGTTACGGGCTATTACTCCCAGGTTCTGTACCCTGCTACAACTGTTAGACCCTTTTTTACTCAAATTCCACCCCCCCCACACCACTAGTCCCCCCTACTGGCCCCTAGCTGACCGGGGTAATTTAGTCTCAAATCTCATCCGTTAGATACTATATTACTGTAGCAATCCTAAAGCCTCCTTGTCCGTTTTTCACCCCTCAGCTACCATTCTTTTTGTTCTCAGCTCTCATATAGTTTCACTTAGCCCAGTTAGAAATCCTATTGCACTCCAAATATTACTCAGCTCAGTTACAGAAATAAACAGAAAAAATAAATATGTATTATTACAGCAATCTTAACAGTATAGCTCAGTACTTAGCTCAGTTAGAGAAATAAACAGAACAACTAAATCTGTATTACAGCAATTCTCAAAGTATCCAACCATTGGTTTGTCTCCACCCCAGAGACCCTGCTGTAATATAGGACCACAGAGGACACTGGGTGGGAGGATGGGCAACTCGAAAGTCCCGGCAGAGTTCCGTTGAGCTTGCTCACTCCCCCTCTCTTACTTGCTCATTCTGTTTCTTCCGGCACTGCAAGCTGCCCTTTTGTACTGGGCTCCTGCCTGCTTTGGCACCTTTTTCTGCCCACAAAAAATCTGCAGCAGTCCCGACAGAGCTCCGTTGAGCTCGCTCACTCCCCTCTCTCACTCGCTCATTCTGTTTCTCCCAGCACTGCAGGCTGCCCTTTTGTACTGGGCTCCTGCCTGCACTGGCACCTTTTTCTGCCCACAAGGAAATCCGCAGCAGTCCCGACAGAGCTCCATTGAGCTCGCTCACTCCCCCTCTTTCACTCACTCCTTCTGTTTCTCCCAGTGCTTCAGGCTTCCCTTTTGCACTGGGCTCCTGCCTGCATTGGCACCTTTCTCTGCCCACAAAGAAATCAGCAGCAGTCCTGACCAAGCTCCGCTGAGTTCACTCACTCCCCTTCTCTCACTCGCTCATTCTCTTTCTCCCGGTGCTGCAGGTTGCCCTTTTGTACTGGGCTCCTGCCTGCATTGGCGCCTTTTTCTGCCTACAAAGAAATCCACAACAGTTCTGACAGAGCTCTGTTGAGCTCGCTCACTCCCGCTCTCTCACTCGCTTGTTCTGTTTCTCCCAGCGCTGCAGGCTGCCCTTTTGTACTGGGCTCCTGCCTGCATTGGCGCCTTTCTCTGCCCACAAAGAAATCAGCAGCAGTCCCGACCAAGCTCCGCTGAGTTCACTCACTCCCCTTCTCTCACTCACTCATTCTCTTTCTCCCGGTGCTGCAGGTTGCCCTTTTGTACTGGGCTCCTGCCTGCATTGGCACCTTTTTCTGCCTACAAAGAAATCCACAACAGTTCTGACAGAGCTCCCTTGAGTTTGCTCACTCCCCCTCTCTCACTCACTCTTTCTGTTTCTCCCAGCGCTGCAGGCTGCCCTTTTGTACTGGGTTTCTGCCTGTGTTGGTGCCTTTTTCTCCCCAGAAAGAAATCCACAGCAGTCCCAACAGAGCTCCGTTGAGCTTGCTCACTCCCCCTCTCTCTCTCACTTACTCATTCTGTTTCTCCCAGTGCTGCAGGCTGCCTTTTTGTACTGGGCTCCTGCATGCATTGGCACCTTTTTCTGCCCGCAAAAGAAATCCGCGTCCGTCAAGCACCATTGAGCTCGCTCCTCCCCTCTCTCACTCCCACTCCTTCTGTTTCTCCCAGCGCTGCAGGCTGCCATCTTGTACTGGGCTCCTGCCTGCATTGGTGCCTTTCTCTGCCCACAAAGAAATCTGCAGCAGTCCCAACAGAGCTCCGCTGAGCTCGCTCACTCCCCCTCTCTTATTCACTCATTCTGTTTTTCCTAGTGCTGCATGCTGCCCTTTTGTGCTGGGCTCCTGCCTGCATATTGGCACCTTTTTCTGCCCACAAAGAAATCCTCAGCAGTCCCGATAGAGTTCAGTTAAGCTCGTTCACTCCCCCTCTCTCACTTGCTCGATCTTAATCTGACCCAAACATTGATTTCCCACAGCGGCTGAGCTATTTTGCACCAGAAGTGCAAAAACACATTTTAACCAGGATGTGAAAAATGATAGTTGTACTGTTGATAAGGAGTTGTGAAAAAATGCCAGTGTTGAAAATTTGGCGTGAAAATATTACAAATTTGCGAAGTTACAATGGTGCGTGGAAACTGCGCAGTGCACACTTGTAACACAGTCATTTTATGGACTTTTGTTACCAAATTTTCAACATAGGCATTTTAGGACCTCTGCTCATGAACAGTGTCACTGTCATTTTCTCAGTCTTTGCCGAAAACTGATTTCCCACAACAACCGTGCTATTCTGCGCTGGAAGTGCAAAAACACATTTTGGCCAGGATGTGTAAAATGACAGCTGTATTGTTCATAAGGAGGTGTGGAAAAATGCCAATGTTGAAAATCTGGAGTGATAATATTACAAATTCGCGAAGTTACGCATGTGCATGGAAACTGCTCAATGCACGCTCATAAAACAGTGATTTTTTTTCCACCAAATTTGCAACATAGGCTTTTTGAGAGCCCACCTCATGAACAGTGGCACTGTCATGTCACTTCGTTAATCGGTCCCAAAGGTGATTTCGTGCAGTGACCGCAAAATCACCTTTCAGGACTGAATAACGCCATGACAGTGACTGAATTCATAAGGAGTGGTCCCAATAACCCCATGTTGAAAATTTGGTGCCAAAATTCCCCAAAATAACCAAGATATGCACCAAAGCAGAAAAAACCCTATTTATGCCTTTATACAGCTTACCGGCTTTTCCTCAGTTCGCGGTCGGCTTTGAAGAGTGCAGACGTGTTCCCAATCCACAGAAGATCGTCGTGCAGGGTTCTGGAGATAAGTATGTGGTGAGGGGGGTGTGGGGGGGTGAGGTGCACAGAGGGTGTGCGCGGGTTGGGGGAGGGGCCACCAAACTCTATGAGGGACCGTTTTCTGTTTTACAGTGGTTAAAAAAACCCAAACATTGCAGGACTGTTTTTTTTCCCAGGGACATTTGGCATGCTGGGGTGGGCTCCCAGCATACCGCCGGAGTGTTTTTTTGAGGGGGCTGTAGCCAACGGGGGGATTAGGCACCCCTCTCAGCACACAGAAAACTGGGGATCCCCATTGGCAAATTGAACTGGGGTGACTGAAGCCAACGGGGATTGGGCCCCTGTAGGCAAAGAAAGACTGTTGGGGGGGGCTCATGCTGCCGAGGGGTATTGGGCACCCCCTCGGGAGGGGGTTACAGTATGCCGATGGGGAGAGGGCTCCCCCATCGGCAAATGTACTGGGTCAGGCATGCGGATGGCAAGGTACCGCCCTGCAATGATGTGTCTCTCCCTCATTGCAGCGAAATGGCTGACGCTGCAATGACGAGGTGGCCCCTGATTGCAGTGGTGAAAACGTTTCAACTTGGTGGAACTTCTGCAGAACCAGTGTCATCTTGACACTGGGCCTGCATTGGTCCACCAGTGCCAAGCCCCAAAATGCAGTGCCTTCTTTGGCTGCCATAGTGCCGCACCTCCACTACCCACTTCTCTCCTAAGCTACCACATAATGTTTATTGCTCATGCGCACAAGCAAACATAATAAATGGCAAGGCTTAGGGCATCTACAGGCTTTCACTATATGGCACAGATAGACAGTGTAGCATGTCACAGTCATATAATGACAGAACTCAGGTCACCTACAAACAGTGTAATACACTCCTAAGAGGATTTTATTATGCTGCACAGACAAACAGTGTAGCTATGTCACAGTAATTGGGCTCTGGGGACACCTACAAACTGCAAGCTTTTCACAATGCTGCACAGAGGTAGCATGTCACAGTAATATAAATAACAGGGTTCAGGGCGCCTTAAAAGGCTTTCCCTATGCTGCACAGACAGACAGTGTAGCTAGCTAATATGCCACAATAATATAATGACAGAGCTCAGGGCACCTACAAACAGTGTAATACAGCCCAAAGGCTTTTCACTATGCAGCACAGACAGACAGTGTAGTATGTCACAGTAATATAAATGGCAGGGCTTAGGTAAAGCTACCAACTTTCTGAGGTCTAAAACTGGGACGGTCCATCCTGACCATGACCCCTCCCCACTGTGTCACTCCCACGGGCACCGGCTCAGACAACGCTGCACACAATTAAATTTTGCTGCTTGCTCTGGCCATGCCGCCCCATAGTAACTCCAGCAGCAAACATCCAGATTAAAACAATACATCATTCTGCTGCAGCAAGTTCCAAATCATGATGTACAAAAAGTTCATTAGAAATAAACCTGCATTAAATTGTGATCAGACTTTCGAGCTGCATGTATTGTTCCTCCTGACAGTCCCATCCAACCCACTAACACTCACCTCATTTACTGAGCAAACTTCACTTCAGTGACTCCCACCACCTCACCAGGTTGTTTTCACACACTTCCTACAGCTGATCAGGTTCAGGTACCTTGGTTCACTGCTGCCGGTCTCTTCTCTGTCTGGAGTCCCTCTCAGCTGCTGGCAGGCAGATATCCACATGCGCTTGTCTGCACTACTACCCAGTTTAACCTAACAGGAAGGAACATGTTTTACTGTGCTCCCACTGACATGCTTGCAGTGCAACACAGAGACAGGGATTGAAGTTGCAAACTGCTATCCAGCCCGAGCAGTACCACAATGGTGCTGAAATAACTGTCATGCACCAAACAAACTGCCTTCTAAGTTCTTCTGTCTTTCCCCCACCTTTCTTCTATGGTCTCTCCTACCTCCCCAGTCCCCAGCAGGCCAGTACCACCTCCACCACTGAGACTGGCCTGACCCCCTCCTCCTGTCTGAGATTGTTTTTCTCAGTCCTTACTATCTCTATCCCTTTGTTCACAAAATGTTTTTTTTTTTTTTTGTCAGAGTTTGTTTTTCTTTTTCGCATTTTTGGCTGTGCAAAGGCTGCAGAGAGTGAGCGCAAGCACCCAGAGTTGCTTCCAAGCACACTACACACACAGACTGATGGATTGTGTGCAGCAGATGGAGCACAGACACCACTGACTATCAGGTGTCATCCTGGTGTTATATGCTCTGATTCTGCTGTAAGTCCATGAAGGACCCCAGGCTGCCCTTTTAAATGCTTGGTTTTGCACCTGGAAGTCTGTTATCCAATACTCGGTACCCAACTTGAACTACTCGATCAGGGAATTACACTGATGTGTTGGACAGGGTAGTACATTACCCAAACTACCCTGCCCGACCAAAAATAGGTGATAGCCAGACTACCCGACCCAGCTACCTGGTGGGTAGCCCATCCCTAATGGAGACCATACTTAAGGAAAAGATGGTAGAGTATTTAGATGAGCATGGTCCTCAGGATGTAAAGCAGCATGGGTTTATGAGACTGAGGTTGTGTTAGACACATCTGATTGATTTTTTGGACTGGGTCACCAAAACAATTGACAGGGGCCAAATGTTGGACATCCTTTAACTGGACTTCAGCAAGGCCTTTAATGCATCTGGGTCTTTTTATATTTGTTTTTTATTTGCTGTTTATTGTATTTGATTGTATGTAGTTATGTACTTTGTATAGTATGATGCGTGTGTTGGTGTGTCTAAACAATTTTAGTAATATTAGTTGTATTTGTAAAACTAAGGAATTTTTGCTCTTGTAACACCTACAGGGCTTGATTGTAAACAGGGAATTAGCCCTAATGACACTGCTATCCTGTATAAAAATAAAAGTTTTTACCTACCTACCTACCTGCCTTTGACGCTGTACCCCACAAGAGGTTGATCAGGAAGTTAGTGGATCTTGGGGCTGGAGATAAGTTGATCAGATGGGTGGAAAACTGACTGAGGGGCAGGCCCCAGAAAGTGGTGGTGGGGGTGAGCTATCTAGCACGAGGGAGGTCACTAGTAGGGTCCCGCTGGGCTCGGTGGTTGGACTGGTGCTGTTTAATGTCTTCATAAAGGATACTGGGGATGGCATTAAAGACAAAATGTACCTATACACTGACAACACCAGGCTCTGTGGGAAGGCAGACATCGCAGAAGGGATACAGGACCTAAAGGAAGATATGGAAAATCTAGAGAGGTGGTTCAGGATTTGGCATCTTAGCTTCAATGCAAAGAAATGCAAAGTTATGCAGACTGGAGCCAGAACTGCCAGGACAGAGTACAGCCTTGGATGGGTCTGCATATCTGCATCAGAGGAGAAAGATCTGGGAGTAATGATCACTAGTGACCTGAATAGAAGCACTCTACACAGTGTAGGAAAGCAGCAGCAAAGGCAAGCAAAATGTTGGGCTGCATTGCCAGATGGATCAGCAGCAGGCAAGACAAGGTCATTAGTGAGGCCGCAACTGGAGGACAGTGTACAGGACTGGTGCCCATACTTTAAAAAGGTTCCATGTCAAAACAGTGTATCAAAAATAGCAAAGAAAATTTAAGCCCCGTGAGCACCAGGAAAGACAGTGACTGAAAACCTCAGTGAGGTATCAGAACACTGGATAGCAAACAAACACCACACAAAAGTTTGCAAATGAGGGGCTTCACCCCTTGCAGCCCCCACATTGGGAGCTTTGCCCCTCACACTCTCCTTTTTTAAATATACTTACTTCAAGACACACTGTACACCACACAAAGGTTTTGTTGTGAAGCTCTATAATATTTACTTTACACTCCTAGGTCTTGCTGCTGGATGTTCCACCTGCAAGATGGTCACCAGGAGACCAGCACCTGTCCTGGAGCTCAACCCCTGCCATACTGTCATCTCCTGTCTGCAAAAGTTTGAGAGTGGCCCATGTCAACATCCACAGTCTTCTCCCTAAGATCGACCAGTTGCAACTACTCATGGTTAACCCCAAACCTTATGTGTTGGTGATCTCAGAATCTTGGCCCTCCCCCAGAATCCCCGATTCCACTATTGCTGTCCCCAGTTTCACCAGTGTTTGACAGGGTCAAACAAAGAAGGTAGAAGGAGTAGCCATCTACCTCTCCTCAAACATCTAGTTTGAGCCTGAGCTCTCTGTTTGTCCCTTCTGCTTATGAGATTGTTCTTCTCAAACTCTAACTTTCCTTTTCAGCCCCCTTATTTATTGTCAGTGTCTACTACTGCCCTGGCATGTCCACACCTTCAGTAACTGAGTAACTCACCACCACCTCCTCCCAGGCTTCCTCTGGAGAATTAGTCTTACTAGGTGATTTCAATTTAAATTTACTCCCCCTCTCTCTTCATAAATTTTGCCTAACGTGAAGTTCCTCCTTTTAATCCAGCTCATCTGTGTCCAACTAGCTATTCAGAAATCTAAATCACTCCGTCTTGGACAGGGTCCTCTCCTCCCATCACCATCATATTGATTTTTATGTTGTCTCGAGCAGATTTGGAGGTGCGGTCACTGCAGGCGAATACAGGGCATGCATCAGTAGATGCGTCCCTCATTCCCCAATAAGGCAGCTGCAGGCATGGACACCAGCAACATGTAAACTGGCCACCAGATCTAAGAAAAGGTCTGCTGCAATGAGAGCCAAGCTCGTCATCCAGTGGTGTGCCTTTCCTGGTGAAGCAGTACAATAAACATAGCTGCATTGACTGCCGCAACGCAGAGCGCCAACTTCAGGGGTGCCCAGTCCCCCTGTCGGCATGCCCCGACCCCTTCATTTGCTGATGGGGGAGCCCACTTCCTGTCGACATAATGCCCCCTCCCTGCCTTTCCAGTGTGTGCTGAGGGGGTACCCAATCCCCTTCGGCATCATGCACCCCCAACAGTCTTTCTTTGCAGATGGGGGAGCCCCAATCCCTGTCAGCTTTAGTCAACCCCCCTTCCCAGTTTAATTTGCCGATGGGGGAGCCCACTCCCCATCAGCATAATACCCCCCGATCTGTTGTGTGCTGAGGGGGGTGCTCCATCCACCTCAGCTCTTGTCCCCCCTTCACCTTGGTATGTGCCGGCAGAGCTGCCCAATCCCTATCAGCTACAACAGCCCCCAAAAACACTTAGGTGGCATGCTGGGAGCCCACCCCAGCGTGCCAATGCCTTCAGAAAAAAAAAAAAAAAGTCCTGCGATGTTTTTTTTTTTTTTTTTAAACCTGTAAATCAGAAACGGTCCCTCGCGGTCTGTCCTGCTCCCTCCTCAGCCCACCCTCTGAGTACCCCACCTCCCACACCCCCACTCCATACTTACCTCCAGAGCCCAGCGTGATGATCTTCAGTGGACGGGAACACGTCTGCACTCTTCAAATCCGACCACGAACTGAAGAAATGCCGGTGAGCTGTATAATGGCATAAATAGTTTTTTTTTTTTACTTTGGTCCATATCTTGGCCAATTTGGGGAATTTTGGCACCAAATTTTCAAAGTGGGGTTATTGGGACCGCTCCTCATGAATTCAGTCACTGTCATGGCGTTATTCGGTCCTGAAAGGTGATTTTGCTGTCACTGCTCAGAATCACCTTTCGGGACCAATTAATGAAATGGCAGTGCCACTGTTCATGAGGGGGGCTCTCAAAAAGCCTATGTTGTAAATTTGGTAAAAATAAAAAAAAATGGCTGCTTTACGAGCGTCGTTGAGCAGTTTCCATGCACACTGGTAACTTGGTGAATTTGTAATATTCTCACTCCAGATTTTCAACATTGCCATTTTCCCACACCTCCTTATGAACAGTACAGCTGTCATTTTACATATCCTGGCTGAAATGTGTTTTCACATGTCCGGTGCAGAATAGCACAGTCACTGTGCAAAATCAGTTTTTGGGACAGTTTGACAAAATGACAGTGGCACTGCTCATGAGCAGAGGTCCTAAAATGCCTATGTTGAACATTTGGTGATGAAAGTCCATAAAATGACTGTGTTACAAGCAAGTATTGCGCAGTTTCCACGCACCGTTGTAACTTTGCAAATTTGCAATATTTTCATACCAGATTTTCAACACTGGCATTTTTTAACACCTCTTTACGAGCAGTACAGCTGTCATTTTTCACATCCTGCCTGAAATGTGTTTTCGTACCTGTGGCATACAATGGCGTGGTCGCTATGGGAGATCAACTTTTGGGACAGATTAAGAAAATCACAGTGCTACTGTTCATGAGGTGAGATCCCAAAATGCCTATGTTGAAAATGTGGTTTAAAAAAAAAATAATTGGGTTACGGACGTTCGTTGCGCAGTTTCTATGCATGCTCATGACTTCACCAATTTTTCATATTTTTGCTCCAGATTTTCAAATTTGCCATTTTTTCTTACACCTCTTCATGAACAATACAGTTGTCATTTTTCACATCCTGCCAAACATGTGTTTACGTACCTGTGACACCAAATGGCACAGCCACTGTGCAAAATCACCTTTCAGCTAACAAACCTGACACTGCCACTCTTCATGAGGTGGGGTCACAAAAAGCCCATGTTGATAATTTGGAGTGAAAATACCAACACACGCCTACGGCATTAGGGTTTCCAGCTGTTACACCCCACCCTGTAGAGACTGACAGGAGTCAGGGGTGTGACTTGGGATCATTATCTGTAATGCTCCCACCATTCCACCCCCACCCCTTAGTCACTGACAGGCATCGAGGTGTGCCTTGGAGTGTTCAGCCACAAAGTTCACCCCATTCTCCTATACTGCACCCACCTCAGCGTATTTCATTATGGAATGGGATGAGTATAATGCTCAAAAACCCCAAAGCACACCACAACACTTGTCAGTGTCTACAGGGTAGGGTGAGGTAAAATGGCATGAGCATTATAGCTGACGATCCAAAGGCACACCCCAACGCCTGTCAGTCTATGCAGGGTGGGTGTGTGGTTGGTGTCAGTTCAGTACTTCACTGCCACTCCTACTATGCGACACTAACTCCTGCACTACCAATGCCAGCAAGACAACATTCGGCATTGACAAATGCTTGTTTATTTAATAATTTATATTAGTGGCCATCAGTACATACAGTGACAAACATCAACCAACATTACAGAACAGTTATCCATACAATTATTGCAATGTGAAAACTAATGACTTCACATTATATTGACATGCCAGACAGAAACATAGAAAACATAGACTTTGACGGCAGATAAGGACCGCTTGGTCCACCTAGTTTCTAGTTAACCAACAGCCTACTTCCTCCTACTATAATTGCCTTATGTCTGTCCCATGCATTCTTGAATTACCAAACTGTTTTTGACCCTATGACCTCCTCAGAAAGGTGGTTCCATGCGTCCACCCCCCCGTGAAAAAATACTTTCTGACGTTGCCCTGAGCTGTCCCCCCTCTTTCTTCAAACTGTGCCCCTTTGTTCTTGCACATCTCTTTCTCTCAAAGATGCTCCTGTCTTGGACTTTGTTGATTCCCTTGAGGTACTTTAATATTTCTACCCCTCTCCCTCCTTTCCTCGAAGGTATACATATTAAGCTCTTTCAGTCTCGCCTCATATGGCTTCTGTTGCAGACCCTGCACCATTTTAGTTGCCCTTCTCTGGAACGCCTCCATCCTATCTATGTCCTTACGGAGATGGGGTCTCCAGAACTGCACGCAGTACTCTAAATGGGATCTCACCAACTGTCTGTACAGAGGGATAACTTCCTGTTTTCTATTGGTGATGCCTCTCCCTATGTATCCCAGTATCCCTCCATCCCTCCTTACTGCCTTCTCACATTGTTTGCCTACCTTAAGATAATCTTTTATGACTACCCCAAGGTCTCTTTACATTTTTGTTGTTGTTAGTGCCCCCCCCCATTGTGTACTCTTCCCCTGGGTTTTTGTTTCCCAGGTGCACTACTTTTCACTTTTTTGCATTGAATCTAAGCTGCCATATTTTTGACCATTCCTCCAACCTTGCCAAGTCCCTTCTTATCCTTTTCACCCCCCCTTGTGTATCAACCCTGTTGCAGATTTTTGTATCATCTGCAAAGAGGCATACTTTTCCTTCCAGCCTCTCTGCAATGTCTCCTATAAAGACATTAAAGAGGACCGTTCCCAGTACTGAACCCTGTGGTACCCCAATAGTAACCATCCTTTCTTCAGAGTGTACTCCATTTACTATTACCCTCTGCATCCGGTTGGTCAGCCAATTTTTTACCCAGGCTATCACCCTGGGACTTACTCCCAGGGTAGCTAACTTGCTTATTGTTTTGTGTGGGATGATGTCAAATGCCTTGCTAAAGTCTAGGTAGACCATATCTACAGCCCCTCCCTGATCTACTACTTTGGTCACCCAGTCAAAGAAATTCATTAGAGTCGTCGGACATGATCTTCCTGCTGTGAATCCATACTGCCTCGGGTCCTCTGCCCCTCTGACCTCTAGGTACTCAACAATTCTCTCTTTCAGAAGTGATTCCATCATGTTCCCTACCACTGAGGTTAAACTAACAGGTCTGTAGTTCCCCACCTCTGCTTTGCTCCCACTTTTGTGAAGAGGGATCACATCTGCCCTCCTCCAATGCTCAGGTACCACACTGTCCTCCCACGATTTGTTAAATAGGGTAGTCAGTGACGTCACTAGGTCTCTCCTTAGTTCTTTTAGAATTCTGGGATGAATCCCATTAGGCCCCATTGCTTTGTCCACCCTGAGTTTTAGGAGTTCCCACAGAACGTTTTCTTCTGTGAATGGACTATTATCGACCCCCTTGTCCAGAGTGCTTCTATTGCTTGGTTTAAGTACCTCCCCCTCATCTTCCTTTGTGAATACTGAGCAAAAGTACTCGTTCAGTATCTCTGCTTTTCCACTGTCATCCTCTGCCCACCTCCCTTCCCCTCCCTTCCCCTCCCCTTTATTAAGTCTCACTATCCCTTCCTTGGTCTTCCTTTGCTCCTAGTGTACCTATAAAATGTTTTATCCCCTTCTTAACAGATTTGGCTATCTTTTCCTCGATTTGGGCCTTTGCTATTCTGACTGCCTTCCCCGCTTCCTTGTGCTTTAACTGATTCGGTTCTCTGTCCTGCTCATTCTGTGATTCCTTGTACTTCCTGATTGCTATCTTTTTCTCCCTACCCTTTCCTGTCACCTCTTTTGAGAACTATAGTGTTTTTTTTACTTCATTTTGTTTTGTTTATTTGCTTCAAACAAAGACTTGTTGCCTCGGTGATGGCAGTTTTGATTTTCTCCCATTGGTCTTCTACTCCTCCTTCCTGCCCATTTGTTATAGCATTCCTTAGGCACTCACCTATTTTGCCAAAATCAGCCCTTCTAAAGTCCAGCACTTTTCTTTTTGTATGGCTTGACTCTACAGTTGTGTTTATTGTGAACCACACTGTTTGGTGGTCACTAGTTCCCAGATGGATACCCACTTCTAAGTCTGTGATCCTCTCACCATCTCCATTTGAGAGTACAAGGTCTAAGATTGTTTCCTCCCAAGTGGGTTCCAACATTAGCTGTCTGAGGTGTGCCCCCTGCAGGGCATTGAGAATGACCCTGCTCTTGGATATGGCTGCAGCACATGCGCTCCAATTAACATCTGTCATATTCAGGTCCCCCATCAACAAAATCTCCCATTTTTCTGCCATTCTAAGGATGCCATCTAACATTTCTTTGTCTATTTCCTCCCCCTGTGATGGGGGTCTGTATACAACCCCCGTGCAGATTGTGGTGCCATTACCTGTCTCCAAGGTGACCCACAGTGCCTCCTCTCTTCCCCGCTTACTCTGTAGTTCTGTTGCTTTGATCCCTTCTCTTATGCAGAGAGCTACTCCTCCTCCCCTTTTAACCTCCCTGTCCCTCCTGTAGATTGCATACCCTGGTATGTTTACATCCCAATCATGGATCAGGGACACTGGTTTACCAGGATTGAGAAAGGACAAATTCCATTTTGCACATTGTGAAAAACGGTATTGTCACCGGTGTCTCCTAAGCCAAAATCCATTTTAACCGGTGTTTGGTTTTGTGTACTTTATTTAACAGTTTTTGACTCTGTAAACATGCATTTTAGCAATTTTGACCTCCACTATTGTACATCCAGCCATTCATGTATCAATTAAAAGTTATTTTAGGTACAAGATGTGAAGACAGCAGCAGCAGCTCTACGGCCCCTATCCCTCAGGCGTGATAGTAGTAGCAACAGCAATGTGGCCCCTAGCCCTCAGGTTTGAAGGCAGCAGCAACAGCACAATGGACCCCTTCCCTCTGGTGTGACAGAAGCAGCAGCCCTGTGGTCCCCATCTCTCAGGTGCGATGGCAGCAGTACTATGTTCCCCACCCCTCAGGTGTGATGGCAGTATCAGCACTAGGACCCCTATCCCTCAGGTGTGACGGCAGCATTACTACATTCCCCATCCCTCTGGTGTGATGGCAGTATCAGCACTAGGACCCCTATCCCTCAGGTGTGACAGCAGCATTACTACATTCCCCATCCCTCTGGTGTGATGGCAGTATCAGCACTAGGACCCCTATCCCTCAGGTGTGACAGCAGCATTACTACATTCCCCATCCCTCTGGTGTGATGGCAGTATCAGCACTAGAACCCCTATCCCTCAGGTTTGACTGCAGCAGTACTACATTCCCCATCCCTCCGGTGTGATGGCAGCAGGTGCAGCACTGCATCCCTCACCCTTCAGGTGTGACAGCAGCAGCTATATCATTGCAGCCCCCACCCCTCAGGTGTGACGGCAGGCAGTGCAACATGGAAGTCCCACCCCTCCGGTGTGATGGCAGGTGGTGCAGCACTAAAGCCCCCACCCCTCAGGTGTGACAGCAGACGGTGCAGCACCAAAGCCCCCACCCCTCAAGTATGACGGCCACAGTGGCATCACAACAGTACTCACCCAATGCCATGTACCAAAGCTTGTCTGTCACAGCTCAGAAGTGAATTAACCCAAACCACCAGATGCCAAAGAGGACTCTGTTAGTTCAGTCCCCATCTAAACTTAGCTTCCTGAATTGGTTTATTTGTAAACAAGTGCATCCATTTAAAAAAGAAAATCCACAAGTGATTAATGAGGATGCTAATGGAGAGATACACAATTTCTCCCAAGTAATAAACCAATCTGGAATTACACCTACAGTAAATCGGGCACTTTTTGACTTGGTCTTCATGAAAATGGAGCCTCTTAGTTTTCATGTCGGAGCTCAAACTCATGAAAGGAGTTCTACCGGCAGAGGTGAAGCCATAACCACTGTACAGATCAGGGCTTTATCTCTCCTATCCCCCCCCACCCACAGTCAACATAAACTAATCTTTGTGCCTAATCACTAGTACCAACTGGTTGGTGCATCTGGGATTTTAATTATGGTGCCATTGAACATGATGCGCTCTTGCTCCGAACACTGCAAGCTGAGTGATGACTCTGTCTTGCCCCCTTCCTCAATAGACAGGACAATAGTGCCCTAGGCACACCCATGGGATTTATAAAAGGGCACTGGAGATATAAACTTAAGTCTCCATGCATAAGGGCACTATTGAGGAAGGGGCAAGGTAGATTCAGCAGTTCATGAGCAAGAGCGCGGGACGTTCATGACTGCCAAAATTAAAATGCCAGGTGCACCGGAGAATTTACCAGTTTGAGTGATCAAATACAAAGATTATTTAATAAAGTGCCTGCAGTGGGGGGGGGGGACCAGAGAGGTGAAGCCCCAATCTGTGCAGCGGTTAGGGCTTCACCTCTGCCAGTAGTTCTCCTTTAAGAACTCGTTGTCATCTCCTTAGATTCCCAACCCCATCCAAGCAAACATGAGCTGCCCTGGCACTTAGGCTGTCCCACCACACCCCCCAAGAGAACAGATACCACTGGAAGTTTGTTGGAATGACACCTCCAGATACCCACTCACAGCCATGCAGGACCTACTCTGAAAGGTAAGTACTTGGTTAGTGGTTTTTGTTAGCAGCATCACCTATGACAGTGGGTGGTGGACCTGGTTGTGGTAGCCCAGGTTGACTCAAATGCTTCCCCCCACCAACTACTTCAAAATTGTCTCATTTGACAGTTTTGAAGGGCACAGATGAAACATGGTTAATTCAGTTTAATGTGGCTTAATAACATGTTTTTTTTTGTCCAACTGTGTGTGTCTATTCTTCTACACATAGACACAGACAAGACACACATATACACACCACAAAAAATTACTTTTTTTAAAACCATGTTTACATTCAGGATAAAGAGTGTGAAGCAGGTCCAGGCAGTACAACACAGTAAATGAAAGAATGCATTTTGCAATTAAGACACATGCCCAGCAAACCACCCCAAGATCACCAAATAATTGACCTTCCTCCTGCCCTGGGGGGACTGGCTGGGTCACAGGCCAGGGTGCTAAATGAGCAGGACAGGCCACAGAACATCTTGCTGAACCACACAGTAATGTGAAACTGCATAAACATATACAATTTTTCTACTGTAGGATTTCATAGGACAGTTCCCAATTTGTTTGTTTTTATCTGTTTCTTCCCGGGTCCCCGGTCAGCACCATCTCCAACCACCCGCCAGCCCCATACCAAGAGATCAGGCAACATCCTCTTTTCCCCCATGGATTATCCCCCCATGGTGGAGTGGCGAGGAGCCCCCCAAGCTCAACTCACCTCTACCAGGATCCAGTTCTGGGAGCCCCATTCAGGGTCGGGGCCTGCAGCGAGTGGTTGCTTCATCCTGCTCAACTGGTGGGACCACTGTTTTCCATTTTGCCCCCTTGCATGAGAGGGACATGCAATGACAATAGTGGAGGGAGCGCGCTTCTCCCAGCACCTTCCTCATCTCAGCCCCTCAATGCAGCATCAGAGTACTGCCCCCCAGCCTCCGCTAGGGGCCAGAAATGTGCTGACCACTTGAATCCCCTCTCCCCAGAAAGGGAGAGCAGTTCCTCAGATACTCGATTCCTCTCCTCCCCTGCTGACTCCCAGTGGCCCGTGCTCATTCCCAAACACGGGTGACTGGCGTAGCATAATGTAAAGGCGTCCAGCGCCTCAGCACCACTGGGCTGGCCAGAACAGTCCCCAATTTTGGCAGAGAAAGTTATCTTCAGTGATCAGCAGTCCCTTGTATGAGGGGGTAAGCATGGCATGGACCCAGAAGGCTGACATACATGTTGGAAAAAATGGTTCTGTGCCAATCTGCCCGTCTTCCCCTCACTCTTCCATCACCCGAGGCCAGAACCATTTTTTTCAGCATGTGCACCAGCTCGCCCAGCCCATCCCTCCTCCGACCAGCAACTGGAGCATGGCACAAACTCACTGAACTGGCATACACGTGGAAAAAAATGGTTCTGTGCCACTCTGCCTGTCCACCCCTCCACCCTCCATCACCAGAGGCCAAAACCATTTTTTTAGCATGTGCACCAGTCCGTTCAGCCCATCCCTCCTCTGATCATCAATTACCAACCATTGGAGCAAGGCATGGTCCCAGCGGATTGGCACACATGTGGGAAAAAATGGTTCTGTGCCTGCCTACCCATCCACTCCTCCCTCATAGCAACCAAGGCCAGACCAATTTTATTTAAACATGTAATACCTGCCAGGCCTGACTTTTCACCCACAATAAACAAGAGACCACAGTAGCGAAAGACTGATCTGACCTACTGGTAACACACACACACACAAAATAACAGATATCAAAAACATTATTGATTGCTTATTTTAATTAAGCATACACGCTCATGCTCCCCCAACTCCATCTTCCCTCAATTGCTTTCCCATTCAGACAGCAGCAGTGCTAAATCCCCCCCCCAAAAAAAATTACCAGACTATGACAAACACTTAGAAAGGCTGTTGTCCTGTGGCAGCAGATGGAAAGGCAGGTCAGAAGCAGCACAAAGAAGCAGGAAGGGCAGGTCAACAGCACAAGGAAGCTGGTTGGGCAGGTTAGCAGCCAAAGCTGGCAAGGCAGGTCATCACAACAGCACACCAGAAACAGGCTAAAGTGCTCATCCTGAAGCACCAGCATGGCCACTCTCCCCACCCCGACACACCACCATGGCCACTCTCCCCACCCCAGGTCATCAGTGATTCACCCCATACCACCACGATAAGCAAGTGCCCCCATGCCAACAAATCAAGTACCCCCACTGACACACAATACCAGTGTCCCCACCCCAGCAATACACAAACATGGCCAGTGTCCCCAACCCACACCATGACCAGTGTCCCTACAAAAACACATTAAGTAACCATAAGCCCACCCCAACCAGTGACCCGACCTCACCAACACAACCAGTTTCCCCACCACACCAAACCATTGTCCCCACCCCACCCCGACCAGTGTGCCCATGCAAACACATCAAGTATCCCCACCCAGTGTCCCACCATACCTCCATGGCCAGTGTCCCCACTCCACCATACCTCTGTGCCCAGTGTCCACACTCCACTAACAGAATCAACATCTAATCCCCCCCAATTATACACAGGCCCCACATTGCTTGATCTCTATGTGGGGTGCAGGATACTTGTCATCTACCATCCTCCAGGAGACAGGAATGTTTTCCTGCAGGAAGTCATGGACTTCATTGTCGACCTGACATTGGGATCCCCCAGATAGTTGATTCTGGGGGATTTCAATGCCTGGGTCGACGATGAACTCTTGCAGTTTGGTCAGGACTTCCTCCAGATAATGAATTCTCTGGGCTTCACACAGGTTATTTCCTCCTCAACCCATATTTGTGGTCATTCATTGGACTTGGTGTTCCTCCTGGGGATGGAGATATCCGATTTGGCGGTGGAACCTATCGCGTGGTCCGACCATCATACCATTGGGTTCAGTTTTGAGGCCACCCCCAGAAGGTCAGCTCCTATGGAGATGGTCCGGTACCACCCTTTGAGGAGTGTTTCCCCAGATGGCCTGATGACAGTACTGGACCTATCGGGTTTACAGAGGGAATGCATGGATCCAGGGGACCTGGTACTTGCCTACAATAAGGCAGTGATAGGGGCTCTGGATTCCATTGCTCCTGTTCGTGTTTGTCCCCTCACGCTTTGCCCCAGGTCTCCTTGGTTTGATGAGACTCTGAGGGAGTTGAGGAGAGTGGGATGAAGACTAGAGAGGTGCTGGCTGAAGTTGGGCCTAGAGTGTGACAGACTTAGTTTGATGGACCACTGTGTGATCTATCAATCAGCAATTTCCTGTAAGAAGGCAGAATTCCTGTCCAGGGAGATTGCTGCTGCACAGAACTGACCAGCTCAACTTTTCCAGACTGTGGACAGCTTGTGCAATCCAATCTGTCTTCATCCTGGAAATGTTTTTTTCTCGAGAACGGTGTGAGGAACTTGATCGATTCCTTTCAGATAAGGTTGCCACAATCATGTCCAGCATCTGCCTGACCCTCTCTAATGGGAGCTGTGGTGGTCAGCAGGAGATGTCAGGCACCCAATTTGTGTGGTGTGACTTCAGCTTCCCCACAATCAGTGACATTGTGATGGTCATCCAGTCATTGTGTCCGACCAACTGTAGTTTGGATCCAGGTCCCACACATCTCCTAGTGGGCTGTGTGGATAAAATTGGTCCAGTCCTTGCTGAGATAGTCTGGATGTCCTTCAAGAGGGGGGGATCTTTCCTGATCCTCTGAAGGAGGTGGTGGTTCAGCCCCTTCTTAAAAAATGCTCCTTGGACCCGGACTGTCTGGCTAACTACAAACGTGTCTCTAACCTGCCTTTTGTGGGTAAGGTTATTGAGAAGGTGGTTGCGTCGCAGCTGGATGATCATTTGACCAGCCACAATGTCTATGATTCTCTCCAGTCTGGATTTAGGTAGAGACACAGTACCGAGACAACCCTGGTCCGGGTACTAAATGACCTCCTAATAATGAGAGATCAGAGGACCCGTTCCATCTTGGTCCTTCTTGATCTCTGTGTGGCATTTGACACTGTAGACCATGGTGCACTATTCAAGCACCTGTATTTCATCTGTGGACTGTCTGGTATGGTCCTTGGATGGTTTCGATTTTTCCTTGAGGGTAGGACTCAGAGGGTGGTGTCTGGGATTTTGTCCTCAGCATTACTCCCCCTATCCTGTGGGGTGCAGCAGGCTTCCATTTTGGCACCCATGTTGTCTGTGGTGTACAGTACATGCTGCCATTGGGAGCGATTATTAGGCAGTATAGCTTGAGTTTTCACTGCTATGCAGATGACACTCAGCTGTACATGTAATTTGTGCCTGGCCAGGATGCTGCTGTTTCAGTATTTAACAACTGTCTTGCTGAAATTCAGGATTGGATGAATGTGAGTTGGCTGTGGTTAAACCCAGAATAAACTGAGGTGTTGGCTGCAGACACAGGTTGCCGGGAGGTGGGTTTGTTGGTGGGCTCACCTTCAGGTCTATGGCTTGGGGTTGTTCAGCTAGCTACCTCAGACTGGGTGTGGAACATGGGTGTTATGTTTGATGACTGTCTGACACTTAAATCTCAGGTGTCAGTAGTTGTCAAAACATCTTTTTACCATCTAAGGAATATCTCCCGGGTGAAGCACTTGGTTCCATCCGACGACCTTTCAACCTTAGTCCATGCCTTCGTTACCTCCTGCCTTGACTAATGCAATGCCATTTACCTTGGGTTACTGGGGGTTGATATCCAACAGCTGCAGCTTGTGCAGAATGCAGCACCCAGGCTACTGACTGACGTGTCTAGGACCAGTCATATAATGCCTATGCTCCTCGGAATGCACTGGCTGCCAATATGGTGGTGGATCACCTTCAAGGTTGGTTTGCTGACCTATAAGACCCTACATGACCAGGGACCTGACTACCTGCAATATCTCCATCATCCCTACTGTCCCTCCCTCTCCGATTCACTGACGAGGGAGTGCTAGAGATTCGCAGGATTCATTTAAAGACATCCAGGGCCAGGTCTTTTAGTTTTATGGCCCCAACCCTGTGGAATTCTCTACCTCATCAGGTGTGAGATTGCTTGACAGTCCAAAGCTAAACTGGACATAGTAGCAATTAGCGAGACATGGTTTACCAGTAATCACCCTTGGGAGACTTCAGTACCCGGCTTTGCACTATTCAGAAGAGACCAATGTGCAAAAAGAGGTGGTGGAGTGGCCCTGTATGTCAATGAAAATATCAAAGCTACAGAAATTCAGAATACACATAAGGAGCCAGAAGAACTGTGGGTCACCCTGGAAACAGGAAATGGGACAGTTATATGAACTAGGGTTGTCTACAGCCCCCCCCCCGGACTGGGGAGGACATAGACACATTACTGTTAGAAGATATACAAAATATGACAGCTAAAGGGGAGGTTCTGATAATGGGAGACTTCAACATGCCAGATACAGATTGGTCAATACCAGCAGGAACATCTGCCAGAACTAGGCACATGGTGGATTCCCTGCAGGGGGAGGACCTCAATCAACTGGTACAACAACCCACAAGAGACAGGGCTATCCTAGACCTAGTACTGACTAACAGGGAAAGGATCACAGATCTCCAGGTAGAAGGTCACCTGGGACCAGTGACAATCACGTGGTATGGGTCAATTTGGCCACTACAACTAAATCATCCCATTCCAAGGCAAAAATATGGGACTTCAGAGGAGCTGACTTTGATAAAATGGCCAACAGAGTTAAGCTAGCCCTGGCAAAAAGAAATACAGGTGAGAGGGTACAGGCAAAGTGGGCAAGCATTAAGGATGCAACACTTGAAGCAACATCCCATTGTGTTAGAGCGAAAAGGAAGTGCAACAGAAGAAGGAAACCACTTTGGTTCTCAAAAACAGTAGCAGAAAAGGTCAGAGCCAAAAGGCTGGCCTTCGTAAAATATAAGGGAACGCAGCAGGATGAAGATAGGGAGGCATACCAAACTTCCCTAAGGGAAGTAGGGAAGGCAGTAAGGTAGGCAAAGGCCCAAACCAAGGAAACACTAGCACAAAGAGTGAAAGAAGTTGACAAGACTTTCTATAGCTATATTACTGAAAGGAGAAAGTCCAGAGGGGGTATTGCTAAAATTAAAGGAGATAAGGGGGCGTGTGAGGAGGAGGATCACATAAAAGCATCTATCCTAAATTGATACTTCTGCTCAATATTTACTGAGGAGAAGGTAGGGCAGGGCCCACAGCTCAGCACCATGGACACAGGGGAGAGGAAGGTGTGCACTAGTCTGTTCACAAAAGAAAGGGTCCTACAAGAGCTCGATAAGCTCAGGGTGGACAATGCAATGGGACCTGATGGCATACATCCCAGGATACTAAAGAAGCTAAGGTTGGAACTAGCAGAACCATTATCAGAACTGTTTAGTGAGTCTCTGAGCACAGGAGAGGTTCCAGAAGACTGGAGAAGGGCTCATGTGATCCTGCTCCACAAGAGTGGTAGTAGGGAGGAGGCAGGGAACTACAGACCAGTCAGTCTTACCTCAGTAGTGGGCAAGATTATGGAGGCACTCCTTAAGGAAAGGATCGTGCAACACCTGGAATCCATAGGAACATAAGATCCAAGACAGCATGGGTTTACAAAAGGAAGATCCTGTCAAACTAATCTCATAGATTTCTTTGACTGGGTAACCAGAGTGGTGGACCAAGGGGGAGCAGTTGATGTCACCTACCTTGACTTCAGGAAAGCTTTTGATACTATTCCACACAGAAGATTGATTATTAAGCTGGGTAGGTTCGGAGTGGTTCAGAAGTTGGTCAACTAGGTGGCAAACTGGTTGACGGGCAGAAAACAGAGAGTGGTGGTAAACGGTATACAGTCAGAAGAGATGCAAGTCACAAGTGTGGTACCTCAGGGATCAGTCCTGGGGCCAGCCCTCTTCAATGTCTTCATCAGTAACATTGCAGATGGACTGGAGGGTAAGTTCTGTCTGTTTGCAGATGACACCAAGATCTGCAACAGAGTAGATGATCCAGATGGGGTGGGCAGAATGAGAAGAGATCTGGATAAACTAGCAAAATGGTCAGAAGAGTGGCAACGGGGGTTTAATGCAAAGAAGTGCAAGATCATGAATCAATGTCTTTATAAGCGGCATTGCAGAGGGACTGGAAGGAAAAGTATGTCTCTTTGTAGATGACACACAGATTTGCAACAGGGTTGAAGCACAAGGTGGGATGGAAAGGATGAGAAGGGACTTGACAAGGTCAGAGGAATGGTCAAATGTACGGCAGCTTAGATTCAATGCTAAGAAGTGCAAGGGTAATGCACCTGGGAAACAAAAACCAAGGGGAAGAGTACACAATTGGGGGTGATATGCTAACAACAACAACAATGGAAAGGGACCTGGGGGGTAGTCATATCAGATGATTTAAAGTTGGGCAAGCAATGTGAGAGGTCAGTAAGGAGGGCTGGGGGGATACTGGGATGCATAGGGAGAGGCATCACCAGTAGAAAACAGGAAGTTGTTATCCCTCTGTACAGACAGCTGGTGAGACCCAATCTGGACTACTGCATGCAGTTCTGGAGACCCAATCTCTGCAAGGACATAGGATGGAAGCTGTCCAGAGGAGGGCAACTAAAATGGTGTAGGGTCTGCACCGGAAGACATATGAAGAGAGACTAAAGGAGCTTAAATACGTATAGCCTCGAGGAAAGGAGGGAGAGGGGAGACAAGATAGAAACTTTCAAGTACCTCAAGGGAATCAACAAAGTCCAACAGGGTAGCATCTTTCAAAAAAGAGGTGTTCAAGAACAAGGGGGTACAATTTGAAGATGGGGGGTGGCTCAGAGGTAAAGTAAGGAAGTATTTTTTCACAGACAGGGTTGTGGATGCATGGAACGGCCTTCCTGAGGAGGTTGTGTAGTCAAAAACAGTGGTTGAATTCAAGCATGCATGGGACAGTCATAGGGCAATTCTAGGGGTGGGCGTAGAAAAGTAAGCTGCTGGTTAACTAGGATCTGCAGCTTATCCATTAGGTAGGGAAATGGGCAGACTGGGTAGGCCAAGCAGTCCTTATCTGCTGTCAAATTCTATGTTTCTATCATGCACATAGGGAAGAGAAACCCTGAAGCCACCTATAGGCTGGGAGGGGAGTTGCTGACAGTCACAAGGGAAGAAAGAGACTTGGGCATCATCATCACCGATGACCTGAAATCTTCCAAGCAGACCACTAAAGCAGCAGGTAAGGCTAGAGAGATGTTGGGGTGTATTAGTAGAGGTATCACAAGTCAGAAGAGGGAGGTAATGATCCCTCTTTACAAGAAACTGGTTAGGCCCCATCTGGAATACTGCATGCAGTACTGGAGGCCACACCTTCACAAGGACATTAACCAAATTGAGGCAGTCCAGAGAAGGGCAACCAAAATGGTGCAGGGACTGCATCAGAAAGCATATGAGGACAGATTAATGGAGCTCAATATGTATACCCTAGAGCATAGGAGGGAGAGAGGTGATATGATCGAAACATTCAAACACCTTAAGGGCATTAACAAGGTGAAAGAGTAACATGTTTCAATATAAGAAAAATAGCAGGACAAGAAGACACAGCATGAGACTAGAGGGAGGCCAATTAAGGGGTAATGTGAGGAAGTTCTTTTTCACAGAAAGGGTTGTGGATGCATGGAATGGCCTACCTCAGGAAGTGGTGGATATGAATAAAGTGCAGGGCTTCAAACAGGCATGGGATAGGCATAAGGGAGCAATACAGATGAGTATGAATAGATAGGTCATTAACAGAGCAAAGGCCAATGGCACATTTATAAGGTAGAAAAAGAAATGGGCAGACTGGATGGGCCTGGTGGTCCTTATCTGCCGTCAACTTCTATGTTTCTATAAACTTTAAGTAGCTCCAAAGACATTTTTGTTCAGCCTAGCATATACTGATTCTTAAGGCTGCTGTTATGTGTTTTAATTCATTGTATTTATGGTTTTAATTTATTGTTTTATTCATTGGCTTATTTTAAATTAATTATGTACAAGCTCCTTGGATATGAAAAGGCGCTTTTTATAAATAAAGTTTTGATTTGATTGATTTTGATCTCCACAGCCAACAAAAAAAAATCAAACAACTTATTTTGGACTTTGCTTCACTGTGAATGGTGAGTGCTTCCACTCTTTCAGAAAATCAGCTTATTTTTGGGTAGCACGCTGTACACCCCACCACTACAGCCAGTGTTCCTACCCCGCCATACCTCCACAGCCAGTGTCCCCTCCCTACAATACCTTCATGGCCAGTGCCCCCACACCACCACACCAACACAACCAGTGCTCCACCCCAACTCCACGGTCAGTGACCACACCACACCAACAGAACCAACTTCTACACCTCTGCCAAATAGCCACACCTCCCACAGAGCTTGATCTGTCCCTACTCCACCATACCTCCGCAGCCACTAACACCACCCATCATAACTCCACAGCCAGTGTCCCCACTCCATGGCACCCACCAACACAACCAGTGTCCTACCCCACCTCCATGATCACTCACCACCCCTCACCAGCACTGCCACTGCCCACACCCCATCCTGGCACCCGGGTCACTCACCCCACCCCATCAGTATGGCCACTCTCCCCAGCTCACCAGCATGGTCACTCTCCCCAACCCACCAACACAACCAGTGTCCCCACCCCACTAAACAGACCACCCCACCCCCTCCATACACAGTCCATCCCAGCCCCACCAAACAACAAACAATCCCCACCCCACCAGCACACACCAGTGCCCCCACCCCATCCCACCAACATGGCCAATTTCCCCACCCAACCCACACACTAATGCCATAGTCCCCACCTCACAACACACACCAAAGGCAGCAGTGTCCCACCCCACCAACACACATGGCCAGTGTCCCCAGCCCCACCAGACAAAGACTGTCACCCAGCCTCACCTAACACAGATTGTCCCCCAGCCCCACCAAACAGGGAACATCCCCTCAGCCCCACCAAACAGTGAATAGTGCCCCAACCCCACCAACATGGCCAATGTCCCCATCACACCCAACCAAACATAGCCCCCCTGCCCCACCAAACACAGACCCTCCCCCAGCCCCACCAAACAAACAGTACCCCCACCCCACCAGCACAGCCAGTGTCTCCACCACACCCACACCACCAGTGTCCCCACTACATCCCACCAACACAACCAGTGACCCTACCATAGCCCACCAACACAACCAGTGACCTCATCCCAAAAACACAACCTGTGTCTCTTCCCCATCCCACCCTATCCACACAACCAGTGTTCCTCCAACAAACAGCATCCTCACAACAGCAATATTTCAGCACAGTATTAATAATCCTTGAGGGTAAATTTAACGTCTCGGATCACTCTAGATGTAACAAAAATACAGAACTGCAGAAACAAACTGTAGCTGCCTGCTAATGCTGACTTGCTCAATGCCTCTCCGTACCACCACCCAAACTGAAACCTAAGATGGCTTCTGTACACCTCCCACAAAGCTGAAACATACAAACTTATGATCGCTGACTCGAGACAGTGGTACAAACATGTTGTTCAAGAAATAACAAACACAATTTATATTGGAAAAGAAAAGAAACAAGTACCTGAACAAAGGACCAGTACTGTATTTGTATAAACACATCTATCAAACTACTCTCAGTGCGGATCTTTCTCATTACATCATTTCATATGGCCACAGGAGTTGTACCTGGAAGAACCTTGGAATGTCAAAACCTTGAATTAATGCTGCATTAAAACAAGCATTTGTCAATGCCAAACGTTGCTTGCTTATATGTGCTGTTTAGGTATTTGGAAGTGACAGTACCATGCCTAAGAACTGTCATGTGCCCTCCCCCTAAGACATCCACTGTCTCTTTCTGTTCAGTATTCACAGATGAGGGTGAGGGTCAAGGGCCACAGCAGTACAGCAGTTGCAAAGGTGTGAAGAGGTCAACAATAGTCCATTCACAGGCAGAAGAATCCTGCAGGAGGTGACTAAATTGAAGGTGGAAAAAGTGATGGGACCAGATGGCATACACCCAAGGATATTAAAAGAACTGTGAAGGTAGACAACAGTACATCTGTCAGCCATGTTCATTGAGTAATTCAACACAGGGGTGATACCAGAGAATTGGAGGAGGGAATATGTGGTCCCACTATACAAATCCAGCAGTAGGGAGGAGGTGCGGAACTACAGGCCAGTCAGCCTCACCTCGGTAGTGGGGAAGATCATGGAGACATTGCTTAAAGAAAGGATAGTGGGGCATCTAGAAGCCATCAGAGCCCAGGACCATAGGCAACATGGATTCACAGTGAGGAGGTCATGTCAGACAAATCTGATTGATCTCTTTGACTGGGTGACAAAGGAAGTAAATCAGTGTGGGGCAGTGGACAATGCTTACCTTGATTTAAGCAATGCCTTTGACATCGTCCCACATTGGAGGCTGATAATCTAGCTGAGTAGACTGGGCATGGGGGAAAGGGTGGTAAAGTGTGTTAGAAACTGGCTAACAGACAGGAAGCAGGGAGTGGTGGTAAATGGGGTGCAGTCTGGGGCGAGGGGGTGACCAGTGGGGTGCCGCAGGGATTGGTCCTGGGGCCAGTCCTGTTCAATATCATCATTAGTGACATTGCAGAAAGGGCTGAAGGGAAAGGTCTGCCTGTTTGCAGATGACAACAAGATTTGCAACACAGTGCATATCCCAGAGGGGGTATAGAAAATGAAAAGGGACTTGTGGAAGCTTGAAAAATGGTCTGAGGACTGGCAACTGAAGTTTAATTCAAAAAAGTGTAAAATTATGCATGTGGGACACAGAAACCCTGGGGAAAGCTACAGGATGGGGGGGAGTTGCTGACAGTCACAAAGAAGGAAAGGGACCTGGGGGTTCTTATTTCACATGACCTGAAAATGTCAAAGTGG
Organism: Neoceratodus forsteri; assembly: GCA_016271365.2. NCBI lineage: Eukaryota > Metazoa > Chordata > Ceratodontiformes > Ceratodontidae > Neoceratodus > Neoceratodus forsteri. Next base: position 99,564,743 of record CM028130.1, read on the forward strand.
TAAGGCAGCTGGGAGGGCCAGTGACATGCTGGGGTGCACAGGTAGGGGTATCACCAGCATAAGGAGGGAAGTAGTGATGCCATTATATAAACCATGGTCAGGCTTCACATGGAGTACTGTGTGCAGTTCTGGAGGTTGTACCTTCATAGGGATACTAACAGGCTTGAGATACATAGAAACATAGACTTTGACAGCAGATAAGGACCGCTTGGCCCATCTAGTCTGCCCATTTCCCTACCTACAGGATAGGCCGCAGATCCTAGTTAACCAACAGCCTATTTCTTTCTACCCCCCACAAGAATTGCCTTATGTCTGTCCCATGCATTCTTGAATTCTCCCACAGTTTTAGACCTCACAACCTCCTCAGGAAGGCTGTTCCATGCATCCACTACCCTCTCTGTGAAATAATACTTCCTCCCATTGCCCCTGAACTGCCCCCTTCTATCTTTAAATTGTGTCCCCTTGTTCTTGCACATCTCTTTTTCTGAAAGATGCTACCCTCTTGGACTTTGTTGATTCCACTGAGGTACTTAAAAGTTTCTATCATGTCCTCCCTCTCCCTTCTTCCCTCAAGGGTATACATATTAAGCTCCTTAAGTCTCTCCTCATACAGCTTCTTTTGCAGACACTGCACCATTTTAGTTGCCCTCCTCTGGACTGCCTCTATCCTGTCTATGTCCTTGCGGAGATGGGGTCTCCAGAACTGGATGCAGTACTCCAGATGGGGTCTCACCAACTGTCTGTACAGAGGGATAACTACTTCCTGCTTTCTGCTGCTGATGCCTCTCCCTATGCATCCCAGTATACCCCCAGCCCTCCCTACTGCCTTCTCACATTGCTTGCTAACCTTAAGGTCATCTGATATGATTACCCCCAGGTCTCTTTCCTTTTTTGTTGTTGTTACTACCTCCCCCCCATTGTGTATTCTTCCCCTGGGTTCTTGTTTCCCAGGTGCATTATTTTGCACTTCTTTGCATTGAATCATAGCTGCCATACTTCTGACCATTCCTCCAACCTTGCCAAGTCCCTTCTCATCCTTTCCACGCCTCCTTGGGTATCAACCCTGTTGCAGATCTTTGTGTCATCTGCAAAAAGGCATACTTTTCCTTCCAGTCCCTCTGCAATGTCACTGATGAAGACATTAAAAAGGACTGGACCCAATACTGAAGATGGTCCGGAGAAGGGTGAATGAGATGGTACCGAGCTTGCAATACAAGACTTATGAGAAGAAATTAAGGGATCTCAATATGTACTCACTGGAAGAGAGGAGGGAAAGAGGGGATATGATAGAGACATTCAAGTACCTCAAGAGTATAACTACTGAGAAGCAGGAGACAGCTGCTGTAGACACATGTGCCAACATATGTGAGATATTCTTTTGTTCTTATAAATCTGTGATCTCCATTATTTCAGTAACCACATGACCACAATGTCTTCTTTGGGCAATTTTATGCTGGTTGATGCCTGGTGTCAAACAGCAGACAGAGGGTTCACCAGATTGTGTTGCCATTTGAAAAAAAATCATAGAGTGTTCTTTTACTGGTAAGCATTTTGGAAAGCTGGTTAAGGTCTCACAATTTTTATTATGATTTTATCTCCTTATGTCTGCCCCCTTTGGTTCCCCATCCTCACACCCCAACAGTCATCAGTGGCCACAGCTGCAGGCTTCTTCTTGCCAAGCAGGTGGATGAGCAGCTGCCTTCACAGTCCATGAAGTCTGACGTCTTTCAGTGCCACTTATTGGTCATCTTCCAACACAGGCGAGGTGGTGCTAGCCCAAAACGAACTCAGGACAAGCAGCTTTCAAAGTGGGGAAGAAATGGAGTGAGCAAGAATCAAGTACTCATTCAGATGCGGCTTCAGTTTTAAGATCAGCATACTGGTGTGAACACTGCAAATAGAACCCCAGCTCTTTAAGCAGCTTTATGAAGAGTAAAGGCTTCTTAAAGCACTGGGATTCTGTTTATTGTACTGTAAGTGGGCTGCATCTAATTCAGTAATTTACTGTAACTTACATCTGGATGTATGGTAGGCCCAACTTTAAAAATAAACACTGCACCTGAATGAACACATGATGCCATAGAAACATAGAATTTGTCAGCAGAAAAGGACAGCTCAGCCCACCCAGTCTGTCCAAGTGTTCTCTGCCTTCCTGTAACTCCTGCCTGTATATGTTACTGCATGTCTTGTTCTGCCTGCGTCTATCAGGACCTCCTTGTGAATTAGCTTGCTTAATGGATTTTTCCTGCAATGAACTTGAACCTGCTTCACTTCCATAGTTCTATTGATCTCTGTTGACCTCCCTCTTTCCCCTTATTCTAATATACCCCTATGTTTATCCCATGCATGCTTTATGCCCCCTACCATTTTAGCTTCCACCACTTCTCCTGGCAGTCTGTTGATGGCATCTACCACTCTTTCAGTAAAGAAATATTTCTTCACATTTATCCTGAATGCCCCCACAGCTTCATTGTATGTCCCTTGGATTGGGTGTTCATCCTCATTTGAAGAAAACTCCCCAAATGTACCCTCTTTACCCCTGTGAGATACTTTGTAGGTCTTGATCAGGGCCCCTACTTTTCTGCAGCACAGTGGGACCAAGTTCTGCTGCAAGACTACCATTTGCCGCAGAACTTCTGTGGCGGTGGTTTGTAATTTCTGCCGAAGTTCTGCGGCACTAACAAACTACCACATCACAGTGTCAGCTTGTCATCCTGACTTCACTTTCATGGCAGTAGTTATAGCAATCAGGATGGTGTAAAGCACAGTAACACTAGTTCAAAAAATAACAGACTTATAAAAATAATTTTAGGCCTAAAAAAGCAAAACAAATGTCTCTTTCCCTAAGGTCCTAGCCTGTTGCATAAATGACATATGCAGAGGGGATCTTATGTGATAAATAAGGTATTTCTATATGCATGCTATCTATCCCACTAATGAGGTCTCCACTGTCTATCACTTATATATTTGTATGTACTTTCTACCCCACTCATGAGGTTCCCACTGTGTATCACATATATTTATATGCAATCTGTAACATACATACAAGTATATGTGTGTGTGTGGTGAGAGAGACAGAGATGCTGTATATGTGTGTGTGTGTATATATATATATATATACACATATATATATATATATATATATATATATATATATATATATATATTTTTTTTATTTCCATGAATTTGCATCCTCATTTATACAGGTCCCATTCACAAATCTGGACTGTCATATGCGGTATGGGCTGCGCCCATTGGCTCTAGCTCTGCACCAATGGGCGTGCAGCCCTGCAATTTCAGATCAGATCGGCGGGCGGGGTGGCAGGCGGTGGGATGCTGCCGCCCGGCTGCCGGGGGCGGGTGGAGGGGCTTCGTGGGTGGGTGGGGTGGGGGACACTAGACACCAGGGAGATGTTTTGGGGGTTGTCACTGGACATTCTGCCCTTGATCGGCATTACGGTCCACTGGACCACCAGGGAGATATTCGGGTTGGGGGCTTTTACATTCTGCCACGATCAGGCATGGGAGGGTTGTTTCACGTTCTGCCGTTGATCGGGCACTGGAGGTTGTCTTGATACATATCCACGATCGGGCATTGGGAGCTGTTTGGGGAGGTGTCTTGATACATACTGCCACGATCGGGACATCGGAAGATGTTTGGGGGTGTTGTCTGCATACATACTGCCGTTGATCGGGCATCAGGAGATGTTTGGGGGTGTTGTCTGCATACATACTGCCCTTGATCGGGCTGCAGGGTGCGGTCCCCGACGGCTGCTGCCTGGCAGGGCGGCCAGGCGCAAGTCCTCAGGGATCGGCACACCTACATGCTAATGGCATGCAAATGGGGCCATAATCACATGCAAATGGCCCCCCCTGCGCCTTGCATGAATTATGGCCCCATTTGCATGTCACCTTTTGAATATCGGAAATTTGCGCATGGCGCAATGGTACTTGCGCCACCGCAAGTTTAATGCTCAACTCTGACAACTTGCGGTGGCGCAAGTTCCAATGCACAGTGGCTGTGGCTGGGGGGTGATATTCAAAGGAGTTGCTCAATAGCGCAACTCCTTTGAATATCGCCCCGGCCACACCCCTGCACAACTATTTTGAGCAGCGCAAGGGCTTGCGCCTCAGAATGGCGCAGTTTGAATATCCGGGCCAACATTTCTCCATAACTTTTAGGTGATTCTATCAACCAATGACAATATGTAATCAATAACCCTGGCAAAAATGTGTACAGGGCAATTATTTATTTAACAGGTCTATTCTTTCAACAGGTCTACACATTATTATATTCCACTTTTCAGGGCATAATTACTTTATTTTTCTTAAAAATGACAGTAAAATTCATTTTACCAATTATTCATTTCAGATGGTGTCTCTATACCTTAAAGGCACAAATAGGTTTGTACAAAGTGAGGTATGGACTTAACAGGTCTGTGCTATTGACAAGGTTTTGTTTAAGTTGGCCCTAGTGCAATAATTTAAGACTGAAAATTGTATTAGGCTGTAGTGCAGGTTGAGCAAATATCACCATGCATGATGTGCTGTGCCATGTGGTAGATCAGTAACTGTTCATTTCTGTTGCAGAATGCAGTCATTTCATTAGCTAATATATGATGTTATAGCAATGATAACATCACATTCTGAGCATATATGGGGTTTAGATATAAAAAGAGGGGACGGGAACCAGATTTTATAGATAAACAGAAATATTAATAAAAAATCACCAAGAAGAGTGAATTCTGCGGCACCACAGAAGTTCTGCGGTAGATTGCAAGTTCTGCACAAAATTCTGCGGCTGCAGAATTCTAGGGGCCTTGGTCTTGATCATGTCAACTCTTGCCCTCCTCTCTTCCAGAGTGTACCTGTTGAGATTCTTCAGCCTTTCCTTGCAGGGATTCCTTTGAAAATTCTGCACCATTTTAGCTGCCTTCCTCTGGAAAACCTCCACCTTATGTCCTTTCTGAAGTGTGGACTCTAAAACTGGACACAGTACTCCAGCTGGGGGTATACCAGGCAGTGATACAATGGGAGCACAACATCCCTCCTCCTCCTACTGGAGATGCCACTCCTTATGCACCCCAGAATCCAATTTGCCCTGCCTATAGCCTTATCACACTGTACTGCCATCTTGAGGTCCTCTGATATAATAGCCTCAAGGACCCTTTCATGTCTAGTGAGTAACAGTACCTCCCCCACCATCCTATACTCAGTATCGGGGGTTCCTGTGCCCTAGGTACATGATTTTACACTTGTTGGCATTGAACCCCAACTAAGTAAGAAAATGTAATTGATTGGAATTAATTGCAGGCTTTTAAGTAGCTTTTCAGGGAGGGTGTATGTGTGTGTTGGGGTGGGCTCTGCTACTATAACTATTTGCTTTTGATTTGGTATAATTTGCGAACAGACTAACCCTGCTCCCCACTCCATATGCTATATCGGAGATAAAGACCGGAAATAGCACCAGGCCAAGCACTGAGTCCTGCAGCACCCAGCTTGTCACTGATCTGGGTGCTGAGGGCTACCTCATCGCCACCACCCTCTGCACCCTCCCATGTAACCAGTTCTCTATTCATTTAGTCAGACCACCTTCCACCCGTACCCCTCCTTCTCCTCACTCTTCTCTTCCTTGGCCTGTGTCCCTCCTCCTGGTAGTCCATACCCTTTCTCCTCCTTATTCTTACCGGGTGGTGGTGCTTTCTGTATTACACTCAGACCACTCTGCCTGCCCCTTCCAGGGTTACTATGCCTCCACCTTTACCTATATCTAGGGCAGTGAGCTCATTAGGATCCCCTGTCTGGACTTTTATACCAACCTCAGTCTTTTGGCCACACTCCCCCCCCCCCCACTAGTTTAAATCCACCTTAGTAGAGCTATACCCCTCTAATCGTGCCTTTTTTTTTTGTATAAATTTTCTCCCCAGACTCAGGTCAGCTTGGTCATCCAGACTGACCCCCCTAGCCCTGCCCTCGACATCAGGCCGACCTGCTCACCTCCACAGATTACCCCCCAAGGCGGGTTGGTGAGGAGCTTCCCAGCTCGACCCACCGGAGCAGGATCTGATTGAGAAGGCACCATTCGGGGTGGGCAGTGGGGGTCGGAAGCTCATGCAGCCTAACTGTAGCCCATTTTCCACTTTTCTCTCCTTTGCAGAGTACGGGCATGCAATAACGCTTAGGCACATTGTGCCAACATCCACCACACTCTGCCTCCTTTACTACACCGCTGTAGTAGCGCCCCCGGTCTTCACCAGGGGTCGCTACAGAGCGGTAGGTCTCTGGATCCCGCCCCGGGATAGGAAAGCAGTCCTCTGGATGCTCAATCCTATCCCTTCCCTGCCGACCCTTGGTGGCCCGGGCTTGCATCCGAACCCGGGTTGCCAGCATGGCACAAGGTGTGCGGTCCAGCACTTCAACCCTTAGCGCCAGTGGGCAAGCAGTAATGCTGCCTTTAATACTCCCCTCTCCATCCTGCTCCAGTGTACCCTGTCCCCCATGTACAAGTCACTATTCCCGCCAGAACCTACCCCAGTTAGTCACTAACCCATAATGTTTGGTGTGGCACCAATCCCACAGCTACTCGTTGAACTCTTCAAGCCTACCCTTCCTCTCCCCCCATGCTTGCACACATGGTACCAGCAGTACCTCCAAGAATGCCACCGACTTTCTCACCCCCACACAGCCTGTCCAACTACCTGAACCTCCCCCTCACTACTTCCACAGTGTCCTCCGCCAAGTCGTTTGTACCCACATGCAACAGTAAATGAGGTTTCTTCCTTCCCCTCACTGCACGCCTCAGCAATGCCTGCCCTGCCCCTCCTGTAGTCAACCTGGGGATTGCTTTAACCCATATATGGCTGTGCTTTCCCCTTTCTGCCCCATCTCCCCTTTCAGTATAGAATCCCCAGGATGAGTACCCCCGTCCCTTACCCCTTCCCTCTCTCACTCGCTCATTCTGTTTATCCTGGAGCTGCAGGCTGCCCTTTTGTACTGGGCTTCTGCCAGCATTGGCTCTATTTCTGCCCAAAAAGAAGTTCACAGCTGTCCCGACAGAGCTCTGTTGAGCTCGCTCATTTCCCCTCCTTCACTCACTCATCCGGTTTCTCCTGGCGCTGCAGGCTGCCCTTTTGTACTGGGCTCCTGCCTGCACTGGTGCCTTTTTCTGGCCACAAAGAAATCTACAGAAGTCCTGACAGAGCTCAGTTGAACTTGCTCACTCCCCCTCTCTCACTCGATCTTAATCTGGCCAAACACTGATTTCCCCAAGCGACCGTGCTATTCTGCCCCAGAAGTGCGAAAACACATTTTGGCCAGGATGTGAAAAATGACAGCTGTACTGTTCATAAGGAGGTATGAGAAAATGCCAGTGGTGAAAATCTGGCCTGAAAATAATACAAATTTGCAAAGTTACAAGGGTGCATGTTAACTGCGCAATGCACACTCGTAACACAGTCATTGTATGGATTTTCATCACAAAATTTTCAGCATAGTCATTTTAGGAACTCTGCTCATGAACAGTGTCACTGTGATTTTCTTAATGTGTTCTGGACACTGATTTCCCACAGCGACCGCACTATTCTGCGCCGGAAGTGCGAAAACACATTTCAGCCAGGATGTGAAAAATGACAGCTATACTGTTCATAAGGAGGTGTGTAAAAATGCCAATGTTGAAAATCTGGAGTGAAAATATTGCAAATTTGGAAGTTATGAGAATGCATAGCAACTGCGTAATGCACGCTCGTAAAACACGCATGTTACGGATTTTTTTCCACCAAATTTGCAACATTGGCTTTTCCAGAGCCCACCTCATGAACACTGGCACTGTTGTTTTGTTAATCGGTCCCGAAAGGTGATTCTGCTCAGTGACTGCAAAAAATCACCTTTTGGGACTGAATAACGCATGACAGTGGCTGAATTCATGAGGAGGGGTACCAATAACCCCATGTTGAAAATTTGGTGCCAAAATTCAAAAAAATGCCTGAGATATGCACCAAAGTTGAAAAAACTCTATTTATGCCATTATACAGCTTACCTGCATTTCTTCAGTTCGTGGTCGGCTTTGAAGAGTGTAGACGTGTTCCCGGTCCACCGAAGATCATTGCGCTGGGCTCTGGAGGTAAGCATGAGGTGAGGGAAGGGTGTGGGGAGCCTGGGTGCGCAAAGGGTGGGTGCAGGTTGCGGGAGGGGCCACAGACTCTACGAGGGACAGTTTTCTTGTTTACAGGGTTAAACAAAAAACAATTGTGGGACTCTTTTTCTTTTCAGGGACATTTGGCATGCTGGGGTGGGCTCCCAGCATGCCACCTGAGTGTTTTTTTTGGGGGGGCACCCCCCCATTGGCACATACATAGTGGGGGAGGCAAGAGCCAAGGGGGATTGGACACCCCCTCGGCAGACAACAAATTGGGGGATACATTATGCTGACAGAGATGGGCTCCTATCGGCAAATTTAACTGGGAAGAGGGACTGAAGTGGATTGGGCGCCCCTTCGGCAAAGAAAGATGGGGGGGTGTGCATGATGCCAAGAGGGATTGGGTACCACTTCAGCATACAAAAGAAACTTTCAGGTGGGGACATTGTGCTGACGGGGACTGGGCTCTCCATTGGTAAACTGGGTTGGGGGCATGCAAGGTACTGCCCTGCAATGATGGGTCGCTCCCTCATTGCAGTGGAATGGCTGATGCTGCAATGACAAGGTGGCCCCTGATTGCAGCGGCAAAAACCTTTCAAGGTGGTAGCAAGCTGGCTGAACTAGTGTCAGCAGCAGCATGCCACCACATTGGGGAAAACAGGCCAAGCCTCTAAAGGCAGAGGGGGCATTGGCCACAACAGTGCTGGACCTCGACAACCTGCTTCTACAGCAAGCTGCTGCAACATGTTTCTTGCACATGTGTGCACAAGCAACATAAAAATTCAACTACTAAAGCAGATAACATTTTTGAACAGAAACAAGTTTTTGTGGTAGATTGAGTTGGCAGCATAGCTAGGTCCACCTAATCAACCCTCCCCCCCAGTGACATAAATTAGTACAATTTCTGAAACAAACAAGGTTTTGTGGCACATAGACTTGGCAGCACTCCCCGACCCCCCTCAATCCCAACTCCCAATGGAAACTGTGCATCCGATGGAGTATTTGTATTTCAAATTTTATCACTGGCAGCAGATGAACTAACATTGTTCCTCCTGATTACTGTAATTTAATGTCTCTGTTGGTCCAGTTCTGACCCCAACAAATGTGAAAAACATGTTTTTTGCAGTGAGAGAACTAGCGATTCTAATAATTACTGTGCAAACATAAAAAATTACAGCCTTAGCCTGAAATGGTCGGACCAACACCTACCACAGTCAGGAACATAGTCAGGGAGGAGTGCACAGACAAAACATGGGAACCTACACCAAAACACATATTTTGCCATCATAGGCACTTGCAGATGGATGAGAAAATAAAGTTTGCAGACTTTTTCAAAGCACGCAGAGCAGCAGGAAGAAACGACGATGAACAATCCCGATTCCTGCTCAGGCAGCAGTGCCAACAAAACAAATGTTTGCAAACAGCGCTGTACCAGGCAGTGAGAGACCAAACGCTATTTCTGTTTTTGCACCATTTTGCCATGGACCAATTAGACATCTGTGTCTCGAGCCACGTCACTGCGTATGCGGTAAACCAGTGTCCCTGGTCATGGTTCTCTGTGTACCATGTTTCAGTGAATGCCGCAATATCCAAGTGTCCCTCTTCCATCAAGACCACTAAATCAGGAAGCTTGTTACCCAGACTATGTGCATTGGTACTCATCATCCTCAATTTTTTATGGTCTTAGCTCTTTTAGCCCCAACCCTGCCCTTACTGTATTTGGCCATTTCTCCATTTACTCCTGTCCTGGTCCCTAATGACCACTCTACCTTGGTGTTTACCTCGCTGATTACCATGTTTTGTGAGGGGAGGCTGGGAGTTCCCTGCTTCTCACCAGTGCCTCCCCCCTTGGCTAGTTTAAAAGCTTGCCAATGAAGCATTTAAACCTATCGCCTAGGAGTCTGCTTCCCCTCCTGGACAGATGCAGACAATCTTGCCAGTATAGACATGCATCCCTCCAGGTGGAGCCTCAGTCCCCAATGAAGCCAAAACACTGTGCTCTGCATCTGTTTTTCAACCATTCATTGATTTGCGTGGTGTGTAGTACCCTAGCCTCACCCATGCCATAGACAGGCAGCACCTCCGAGAAGGTTACCGTGTGTGCTACTTAGCTAAAGCCCCTCCCCAACTCCACAAACTCCTCCTGCATTGCTCTGCTCCCATGCCCAGCTAAGTAATTTGTCCCTAGGTGGACAATGATGTCCAGTTCCCTCTCTTGTGCAGATGCTCTTGCAATCCTGAGGATTCACTTCCCGTCCCTCCAAGCCATGGCTCTGGGCAAGCACCATATCTCCCTCTCCACTTTTTCACCCAATTCTAACCCCCTAATAATTGAGTCCCCCACAAGGAGCCGCTTCCTTCCCCTGTGGTGTCCCTTGCTACCCTCCTGTGGGCCTTCCTTGTGGTGGTTCCCAACAACCTCCTTGGTTTCCAGTGCGGGTGCCTCCATAGGGAAACTATGCTCCACCAGTACAGCATAAGGATTGAGGAGAGGTGCAGCTGGAGGTATGTACCTCTGTTCTACCACCCTCACCCTCCGTGAGCCCACCAAGGTCCAACTGCTCCTCTTTCTTGGCAACCTCTGAAGCAGTGGTGGTGGCCCTGGTGTTCCCTGAGTAGGGGAGGTTTCTCTATTCCTGTCCAAATTGGCCTGGAAACAGGCAACCTCCTCCCTCAGAGCAGAGAACTGACTGCAAATAGGGCAACATCGCAGCCTCCAGAATGTCTCCACAGCTATTGCACTGCAGCACACCCCACATATCTGTCTTTCATCCTGTTTTTTATTTTCCTTTTTTTGTTTGTGTGTGAGTGCATGTACCCTCAATGCAGTGTGCTGGATTGATAAGGATATGACAGTAGTATGCCCCTGTGCTCTCTTGGGAATGTGATGTCAGAACCTCTGGTATAAAGGAAATGACACCTTGGGGGGGTCCCAAACCTGTTCCCCCTGGAACAATCAGCTGCAAACTCTGACCCACCACTCTGGTGAGTGTTGATCTTCCTTTCAGCAAGGCAACCTGCACAACAATCTACCAGAGAATATACCCAGCAAAAAACAATTAGAGAAAAATCAAGCAGTTGGGCCCAATATCTATAATGTAAGCCTCTCCTGACCAAATACAACCTGATGTTCTGTGCTCTGAAGACAGAGGAACCAGTTTCCCCAACCTAAGGCCCAGTCTAGGTTGAATACACAAACTGCAGGGTTCACAAAGAAAAATTCCTCTGCCACCAGTAAATAGTTCACTGCACAAAAAAATAGTTTGATGCAACCTGTCTCAAAATACCAGTAGATAAATAATCCAGCCAAATAATATCCTAATGCATTGATCAGAGTACATTAAGCCTCCTATCATAGCAGATAAAAGTTATACACAGCTTAACACAAGGCTCAAGCCCTGCTGGTTCACAGGGCTCTGAGCCATTGTTCCCGCTTCTGGAAGGGGAACCAGGATCAAAAGTACACAGGGGTGAACGCATGTATGGCTCCCAATACTAAAAAAAATGAGTCAGAGAACCTCTAGCCATATGTAGCATTCTAGACCAACAGACTAAGGTGGCTACCACCTCACTCCATTCCCACAATGTTTGTATGTCTGTTGTGCACCACTTCTTCAACAGCAGACATTTGGTCTCAACACTTATAGACACCAATCAGGACAGGTGTGGGTAGGTGCATCAACAGTGTGGGTGCTGGGGTGCTTGACCACCCACAAAGTTTAAATGATCACCCTCAATTCTGGGTAATCCAGCCCATTCAGCTCCCCAATCCCTCCCTCACCCTACAGATCCTCCCTTTCCCATCTCAAGTTCCTCAAGTCTTACTTGTGTAGGATGAAGCCCCAACCGACCCATTCAGCCCCCCCCACCAACATTGCCATTTGCTTGCCTCCACAAACCGCTGCTGTGTCACTCACTTGTAAAGGGATGACAGCTGTCATCACAAGCAGAGTCAGTCCTTCCATCTACTGTGCACAGCATCCAGACCATCTCGCTTCTTTGGCTCCCCCAGCAGCTGAAAACAACAACAGACCATTTCCGATCCTACTGGCAAGTTGCAAGGCTAGGCTTCTGACTCGAGTCCCAATGAGATCTGATCTGACCCTAGTCCCACCTTCCTCTGAACTCCACTGTAAGTGCTTGCTGGCTCCTCTAATCCTGCACTGCGATGAAGACCAGAACACGACTTGTCAAGGAGATGGTCATGTGATATGGGCTGACAGCGGCTTCTCTGTATAGCTGCATAGCTAGAATCCTCTCTCGGTCAGTGAGCAAGCAGCAGTTAGAGAGAGTGGATGTGCGTCCTTGTGTTGTGAAATTAACCGAGGAGCAACTTCACCGAATTTTGTCTCTTGTTTAATTTAGTAACTTGATACTTTAGCTGGTCTAGAGAAACAAACAAAAAATCTTGCAGTAGTTCAGTCAGAGAGTGGGTTTTGACTGAGACTGTGTCTGTCTGTCTGTGCCTCAGACTGTAATGACCTATAGTACTCACTGTATTTGTTTAGCTCTGCAGCAAGAGCAAATTAACAAACAGCATTTAATTTTTATTTACAAAAAATCTTTAGTAGGTTTAGCTGTTTGAGTCTGGACTGTCTATAGTCTAGACTTGTACTTACTTTGAGAGCAAAGTAAACAACTTCAGCCATCCATCCAGACCAGTGTTTGTGGTGTGTGGGGCTTAGGCTAGCCAGTGTGGGGAGGACTGCTGCTGTCTGTCTGATGGACGTGAACAGTCATTGTTTGCTGTGACAGGCTGCTGCCTGCAGTCCTGTCCAACTAGTTCTCCTGACCTCTGCAGTGTGTGTGTGTGTCCACTCCAGTCGCTCCTTAACCCCCCCCCCCCCAAAAAAAGTAAAATAAATAAGTACTTCTAGGCTAGAGTTTTCTTTAAACATAAAAAAATAACATTTGGCAGCAGCACTGGTCTTGTGCTCTAGACTGTACTAGAGTCTGTGGCTGTGACCACATGTGTATGTGAGGGTGAGCAGCTGATGCCTGCCCAGATTGTGTGTAGTGGATTGAGGGTCTCTGTTGTGGAAAGTGACTAGGAGGGATTGGTTTGGGGTTAAAAAAGCAACATTTGGCAGCAGTTGTTTGTGTGTGGGTGCCTGTGAACTCTGTGTGAGGGTGAGCAGTTGAGACTAATCCAGCCTGTCACAGTCCTCCTGTCAAGTCTGTACAAATCTCTGTCCATCTGAAAACCAGCAAAATACAAATAAAATAAAAACAGCATGTGGATTTCAAAAGGGGTCTTTTATGTCATAATAAAAGTGAATAGGAAGTGCTCTATCTGTGGGTGAGCAGTTGAGTATTATCCAGCCTGTCATATTCCTCTGGTCCTGTCCATAGTAGTGTCTATCCATCTGAAAAGCACTAAAAAAACAATAAAAATAAAGTCTGATTGCGGATTTAAGAGGGGTCTGCTTTGTCAAAAGTAAAGTGATTAAGATGTGGTCTGTCTGTGGCTACCTGTGAACTCTGTGAGCAGCTGAGCCTTAACCAGCCTATTAGAATCCTCCTGTCCTATCCATAGAAGTGTCTGTCCATCCAAAAAGCAACAGAAAACAAATAAAATACCAATAAAGTCAGACTGCTGATTTAAAAGGGGTCAGTAGTGTCACATGTAAAGTGCCAAGGAGGGTACTGTTGCACCCTGTGGGATGGTGGCACTGCAATCAAAAATCACAAAGGGAATCCTTATAGCACCTGGGGCATCAAAGAGCCTTCCAGGGCACACTTCCATGTCTTCTTGCAGCGCCTGACTCCAGGTGCTGCAAAAAGACATGGAACAGTGCCCTGGTGGGCTCTTTGATGACCCCAGGTGCTTTAAGGATGCCTTTTGTGATTTTAGGTTGCAGTGCCACCGCCCCAGAGGATGCAAGAGTGCGCTGGCCAGGAAGGCTATTTGATGCCTCTAGGTGCTGCAAGAAGACATAGAAGAGTGCCCTGCAGGGCTCTTTGATACCCACATGCCTTAGACAACTAATATTGGAACCCACTCGAGAGGGAGCAATCTTAGACCTGGTTCTCTCAAATGGAGATGAAGAGAGGATCACAGATGTAAAAGTGGGTAGCCATCTGGGAACTAGCGACCATCGAACAGTATGGTTCACAATAAACACAGCAATAGAGTCAAGCCATACAAAGGCAAAAGTACGGGACTTTAGGAGGGCTGACCTTGCCAAAATGGGTGAGTGCCTAAGGAATGCACTAGCAAATAGGCAGGAAGGAGGGGTGGAGGAACAATGGGGAATAATAAAAACTGCCATCACAGAGGTAACAAGCCTTTGTGTGAAGCAAATAAACAAAACGAAATGATGTAAGAAACCACTATGGTTCTCAAAGGAAGTGACAGTGAAGGTTCAAGAGAAAAAGAAAGCATTCAGGAAGTACAATGAATCACAGAAGGAGCAGAACAGAGAACAGTATCAGTTAAAGCAAAAGAAAGCTGGGAAGGCAGTCAGAACAGCAGAGGCCCAAACTGAGGAAAAGATAGCCAACTCAGTTAAGAAGGGGGATAAAACCTTATATAGGTACATCAGGGAGCGAAGGAAGACCAAGGGAGGGTTAGTGAGGCTTAATAAAGGAGAGGGAGGGTGGGCAGAGGGTGACTGTGAAAAGGCAAAGATACTAAACAAATATTTTTGCTCAGTATTTACAGAGGAAGAGGGGGAGGTACCTAAAACAAACAGTAGAAACACTCTGGATACAGAAGTTGATACCAGCCCATTTACAGAAGAATGGGTTCTGAAAGAACTCTTAAAACTGAAGGTGGACAAAGCAAAGGGGCCTGATAGGATTCATCCCAGAATTCTAAAAGAACTAAGGGTAGAACTAGTGACACCACTGACTACCCTCTTTAACAAATCATGGGAGGATGGGGTGGTACCCGAGGACTGGAGGAGGGCAGATGTGATTCCCCTTCACAAAAGTGGGAGCAAGGCAGAAGCAGGAAACTACAGACCTGTTAGTTTAACCTCAGTGGCAGGAAAATGATGGAATCACTTCTGAAGGAAAGAATTGTCGAGTATCTAGAGGCCAGAGGGGCACAGGACCCAAGGCAGCATGGATTCACAGCAGGAAGGTCATGCCAGACAAATCTGATAGATTTCTTTGACTGGGTGACCAAAGTAGTAGATCAGGGAGGGGCTGTGGACATGGCCTAACTAGACTTTAGCAAGGCATTTGACACAGTCCCACACAAAAGATTAATATACAAGTTAGCCAGCCTGGGAGTGGGTCCCAAGATGACAGCCTGGGTAAAGAATTGGCTGGAGAATAGGACACAGAGAGTAATAGTAAATGGAGTCCACTCTGAAGAAAGGGGGGTTACTAGTGGGGTACCGCAGGGTTCAGTATTAGGACCGGTCCTCTTCAATGTCTTTATAAGCGACATTGCAGAGGGACTGGAAGGAAAAGTATGTCTCTTTGCAGATGACACAAAGATCTGCAACAGAGTTGATGCACAAGGTGGGGTGGAAAGGATGAGAAGGGACTTGGCAAGGTTAGAGGAATGGGCAAATGTATGGCAGCTTAGATTCAATGCTAAGAAGTGCAAGGTAATGCACCTGGGAAACAAAAACCCAGGGGAAGAGTACACAATGGGGGGTGAGATACTAACAACAACAAAAATGGAAAGGGACCTGGGGGTAGTCATATCAGATGACCTAAAGGTGGGCAAGCAATGTGAGAGGGCAGCAAGGAGGGCTGGGGGGGATACTGGGATGCATAGGGAGAGGCATCACCAGTAGAAAACAGGTAGTTATTATCCCTCTGTACAGACAGTTGGTGAGACCCCATCTGGAGTACTGCGTGCACTTCTGGAGACCCAATCTCTGCAGAGACATAGACAGGATGGAAGCTGTCCAGAGGAGGGCAACTAAAATGGTGCAGAGTCTACACCGGAAGACATATGAAGAGAGACTTAAGGAGCTTAATATGTATAGCCTCGAGGAAAGGAGGGAGAGGAGGGACATGATAGAAACGTTCAAGTACCTCAAGGGAATCAACAAAGTCCAAGAGGGTAGCATCTTTCAAAAAAAGAGGTGTGCAAGAACAAGGGGGCACAATTTGAAGATGGGGCGGCAGCTCAGAGGTAATTTAAGGAAGTATATTTTCACAGAGAGGGTTGTGGATGGATGAAATGGCCTTCCGGAGGAGGTTGTGGAGTCAAAAACAGTGGTGGAATTCAAGCATGCATGGGACAGTCATAAGGCAATTCTAGGGAGTGGGGGTAGGAAGAAGTAGGCTGCTGGTTAACTAGGATCTGCAGCTTATCCATTAGGTAGGGAAATGGGCAGACTGGGTGGGCCAAGCGGTCCTTATCTGCCGTCAAATTCTATGTTTCTATGTTTCTATGTATCATGTGCTGTAAGGATGCCCTTTGTGATTTTAGGTTGCAGTGCCACCACTCACCCCACAGGGTGGAAGAATGCCCTGGACTGGAGGGCTCTTTGATGCCTTAGGTTCATTTAAGGATTCCCTTTGTGATTTTAGGTTGCAATGCCAGCACTACACAGGGTGCAAGAGTGCCCCGGAGTGCACTTTGAGGCTGGAGGCATCATAAAGCCCTCCAGGGCACTCTTTCTCCCTGTGGGGTGGGTGGTGGCAATGCAACCAAAAAAATCACTATTCTGACATGCTTGCAAAACTGAGAGCATGATGAAAGATCCTTACATGGCACTCTACTATTAATCTTCACAACTGCACATGCATCAAAAGGCCCCCAATGGCACCCTGGCATCCTCTGCAGTGGAGCAGTTATGATGGTAGCATACTCATTCCAAAACGTACCAACCCCCCCAATGTACCACAAAGCTTGAAAAACCCTATAACTTCTGCAGACCTAGGCAGCCTCCAGACCCCTGGCCTTTTATAATTACCCTAAGCACCCACAAAATTTTTTAAAACCTGGTGCCCCTGATTGTGGGTCTCCTCGTAACCATCCTGCAGGTGGAACATCCAGTAGCATGACATCTGGAGTGTAAGATAAAGTCATTCCCAGAACTTTTTATGCAGTTCTACAGTATAGGACCTGCTGCAAAAAGGAGTGTAACTCTGAGCAGCTCCACAGGATGTGAAAAATGTTCCCCCCAGTTGCTGTCAGAACCAGCACCTGTCATTCATGGGTAGACCCATATGGTGTAGTTTATTCAGGATACACTACCAGGAATCCTCCATTTCATTCTGAATGAAAAAGCTAGGAGTGTCACAACATGCAGTTTTTGCAACCCCATCCTCTAGCACACTGCCCATTCTTGATCCATGATTGTTCTTTTGAGAAAGGTTTCCTCGTGCTAATGAGCCCTTAATGTTTGGTCTGGGATAGCCTTAATTATAGCACAGTAAATTTTACTGGCACAGTCCCTAGGAGAGCATCCCCAACCTGTAAGAGGAGACAGAAATGTAGAACTGAGAGGCAGGCTTCAGGACAGGGTGCAGGAGAGTACTGAACTAAAGATATCTCCAAAAATTTCTCTGAAGCAATCCATAGTTGGTACATAAGTTTATAAGAGTCCAGGTTGTTAGAGCCAGGAGCAAAAAGATCCCTGGTCTTATGAATGCATTCCCGCTGCCAGGGCATCCACTTCAGTGGCCTCTTGTCAATAAGGTATAGTACATACTGTAGGATTATCCCATATTGGGGCCTAGCCAACAGGGGTCAGAGGAAGTCTAGTTAGCTTATCAGCTATTTCCATGCCTGTATCAACACCTTAAGAGTAGGCCAGTGGCACCATAAAGGAGACAAACTGAAGTACAGCATTGTAGCAGGCACCTGACCCCCATAAAAGTTTCACTCTATAGTTCTCCACAGTGGAACTGATTCCACCAAGTTCCAGAACCATAACCTGGTCTGCACCCCATGAATGCCTCATCATATGCATAAACCTGAAGCAGGTTCCAACCACTACTTCTCCAGTAGCTTGGTCCTACAATACCTTGGTGAGCCACTTTCCCATAAAAACTTCCCAATTACAGTATCAATTTTCTGATAGCAGGAGGGGACAATCACAGTGGTTATGTGGGACACCAAGTACAACAGTTTAGAGGTAACATTCATCGTTATAGGTGAGATTTTTCCCACCAAGGATATTTTCTGTTGGACCCACCTGTCGCAATCTGCTTGCAGGTCTGTTAGTAGAGGGGCCCAGTTTTGTTTGCTCAATAGTGAAAAATCTGGTGAAAGCTGAATAGTCATATTCAAGGTGGACTGGGGGATATTAATGAAGCTCTAACTGTGTGAAAGGCATTTGAGCATAACAGGCAGAAAGAAGGAGGACTTCAGTTTTTGATGGATTTACCTTTAGCCTTGATACGGCATAGAACTGCTCAGGTAAGTTGAAGAGAGTTCGAACCATGTCTGGGATATCAAAAAGAAGTAACAGGAGGTTGTCTGCATATAATTTAGCTCTCTAGTCTACCCCAGACAAAAGGGTTGAGAGCAAATGACCAGTACCAGGGCTCTATCACCAGGACAAGTAACAGCAGTGACAAGGGGCATTCTTGTTAGGTGCCCTAGTATAAAGGAAATGGGGAAGATATAGTATTGTTGATTAGGACCTAGGTAGTAGGACATGCATATAATGGCTTCAGGCTAAAAACTGAGGTCCAAAGTCTCAGAACATGGAGCAGGTAGTCCCACAGCACCAAATCAAATACCTTTTTGAAGTCAATGGCTATGGCTGTGATGGGAACAGACTAACCTGAACCTTCTGAAAAAGACTGATAAGGGAATGGAGATGGTCCAAACTCAGCCTGCCCTTCACAAAACCCACATGTGATGCATGAATATGGTGAGGGAAAATGTGCTCAAGACAAGTAGCCAAGGCTTTAGCCAGGATTTTTCTATCAGCACTGATCAGCAAGATGGGCATGTAACTGGTAGGACTGAGCATATCCTTCCCTTCCTTCAAGAGGACTGTGAAATCACCTCATTAAGGGCCAGGGGAGCTTGCCCTCAGCCTGGGCATCTCTGAACATGTTCCAGAGGGGATGTGAAATCTGGGCTGACAGATGCTGATAGAGATCCATCGGGATCCCATCTCCCCGAGGAATTTATGTTTGCTCATAATCTGTATGACCCTTCAACCTCTCTTTCAGTGAGTGTGGTTTTAAGTTGCTGGAGCTGAGCTGCAGTAATGTGTGGAAGGGTTGTCTTAGAAAAGAAGGTCTCTAACATGGATCCATCCACCTGTCCCTAAGAAATATAGAAGTCTCTTTAGAACTCACAGATGATTAAAGGATACCTAACTCCTTATTTTATGCTGCCTGAAATCAGAAGATTGGGCTATTCTGCTGCTTACTAGGGCTGTGCGAATACCTTTTTCTGAATATTTGGCCTAAATATTTATATTCGGCAGCCAAATATTTGAGTATTTGGGTATTCTTATTTGGAGCTAATTTAAAATAAAAACGTCCCCCCATTTTCCTAGCCCCCAAAAATGGTAACATGTAACCCCCATCCTCCCCCCCCGTGACAGGGACGAATAAGACCCTGTCCCATTTGTTATGCAGAAAGAGTTAAACGCAGGGATCTGTTCTATCCTATCCTTTTCTGTCTCTTGTCTGTCTGGTTGCGCAACCAAATGTTCTTGTGAGATCTAGGAACTGAGGGCCTTATTCATCCCTGTTATACTCCCACCCTCTATCAGCAGTTCAATCCCACCCTCCTTCCCCCAGGACCCTCAATTTGCTATATGTAATTCTAAAATGTTAAATCAATCCCTTGATAGATGACTGGCACTACCTTCCCACCTCCACAGCCAGCCATCATCTTTCTTATTGTATAAATCATTGTTTGTAAAATATACTATAGAGATAGCAAGAATGCAAGCCCTTTCATTAATGAGAGGCGAACAGCTGTGGAGGAGGGCAGGTTTGTGCTGGTCACCTAGTCCTATTAAGAACGGAATGCAGGGGAAGAGGGTGGGATTAGGGTGCTACCAGGGTGAGGGGAATTTTTTTTTTTTTTTTTTTTTATTTTACAAAGAATGAGCTATAGAATAAGAAAGATGGCAGGCAGCCATGGGGTGCATGGGTTGCAATGGCCATCAATTAAGGGATTCATTTAACATTTAAATATAACAAATTGTGGGTGCTGAGGTTGGAGGAGAGTGGGACTAGACTGTTGATAGAGGGTGGCGGGACTGTGGTTACATTTTTCTGGTTTTCTTGGGCTGGGAAGGAAGGGGAGGGGCTGTTTTTTTTCTTAATTTTATTTTCTAGCTGGCTGATTACTCTTTCCCAAATACGAATAGTCCCCTATTCGGGAAGGGCTTCTGAATATTGTGGAGCCCTATTTGTGGTATTTGGGAAATAATATTCAGCCCCTGCATTGCCCTACTACTTACCTCTAAATATGTAGTTTAACATGTTTTTGTAGCTTTAAAAAGTTGTAAATAAACTTCCCCTCAGTGTAGAAGCCAGTGCCCAGAATACAGTGGAGTCAGCCACAAAGAAGCGCAGTAACTTGCAGTAATGACATGTCACAAAATCTTACATGACAAAAGGGCTTAATTGACATTAACTTACAATGGCCCCTGCAGTAAACTGCAGCATTCTGTGATATTCTGCAGCATTTCTGTGTTGCATCCTGGCTGTCACATCTGTAGCTCCTAAAATGCCTGGGACGTCATACAGAATGATGCCATTGAAGCAAGACTGCCAGTGAGCATATACTGAATTTCTATGGGTACTCAGTTAAAAAAAAACTTTTATTTGTAGAGGTAAGCAGAAAAATAATTTAACAGGGGGTGCTTCTTAACAGACCTATGGAGCGAGGAGGGGAAGAGAGATGGAGGAAGGGATGAGACAGGACAGGGAGAAACAGAGATGGCAACTGCAAGGGTGGAAGAACAGGGGAACAGGGATAGAAGCACAAGGAACATAAGAAAAAGGAACCAAGGTAAGGATACTGGCGCATCCTCAGAGATAGTAAATACAGAATCGGTAATGTTCTATGGGGCCTCAATCATAAAAGGGATCCACTGGTTGAGGAAGGGGGTAGCGTATAAGGGGAGGTCAGTTTTCAGTGAATCAGGGATGGAGGCAAGCAGGGCACTGCCTAGAATCAAAGAATGCATTAGGTTTACCAGAGGTAAGCAACATCTAGTCCTGCACCTCGGAATGAATGACCTGGCTGGTTAGGATATGGAAGAAGTATAAAGGGGAGTCAGGGAGTTAGCCAAGGGATGTAAGGGGATGGTCAGCTCTTTGGCATTTTTGGAAGTCCTGCCAATAGTCTGTGCAAGTATGGCCAGGCAGCTAAGAATCGAAGACTTTAACTACTGGCTAAGGCAGTGGTACAGAAGGGTGGTTTATGAGTGCATAGGGGAATGGGGGGACATATGGGCAGATGAATGTTTATATGCAAGGGACAGTCTCCATATAAATGAGGGTGGAGCTAGGCTGCTACAGGGAAAGCTTCAGGGGTATATAGGTGAAATCTTGGGGTATGATTTAAACTAAGGAGAGGGAGTATGAGGCTCGGGGAGGACTAGAAGCAGAAGCTCATGGGTCTTGCCTAAATCGCATTCCCCCACAAAAGGGAGCAGGGGACACTAGAAGTAAGGAGAACAGAAGGGGATGGAATAAATGGAAGGGTCTTCCAGCAAATATTAGGAGTCTGGGGAATAAGAAGGGGGACCTGGAGGCAGTGGTGGGGACAGAGGACCCAGAGTGGTGGGGAAGGAGGACCTAGACAAGATAGCAGTAACTGAGACATGGTGGACAGAACATCACAGTTGGGAGGTGGAAATACTGGGGTATAGTCTTTATAGAAGAGACAGGACAGGAAAAAAAGGGGGGTGAAGTAGCCCTATATGTAAGGGAAGGGATAAGGCCCATGGTAAGTAGGCAAGGACAGGGCTCAGCAGAGACCCTCTGGGTCAGAATAACTAAGACGACAGGAGAGACAGTATAGATAAGGGTAGTGTACAGACCACCAAATCAGGGGAAGGAGGCAAATATGGAGATGACTAGGGAAATACAAATGATTACAGTGAAAGGAGAAATACTGGTGGTAGGGGATGCTAATCTCCCTGATGTGAACTGGGGGATTTCAACAGCAGCATCAGAAAGCAGTAGGGAGCTGTTGGAGTCCATGCAAGTGGCACTTCTTCAACAGCTGGTCAGGGAACTGACTAGAGGAGAAGCCATACTGGACCTGGTAATGACAAATGGGAACAGCATTGAGGAGGTTGAGGTCAGGGAAAATCTGGGAGACAGCAACCACAAAATGGTCAGGTTTAATCTTCGGACGGGGTCGGAAAAGAACAATTCCTCTACTAGGGTAATGGACTTCTGGAAAGCAGATTTTAAGAAAATGAAAGACATTGTCAAGAGGGAACTAGAAGGGATGGAGAACCTAGAGGGACTTGAGGAGTTATGGGGGCAATAAAGAGGGGAATCCCGCTGGCAACAGAACAGTGCATCAGGAAGCTGAGCAAACACAAATGAGGGAGGGAACCACTCTGGTTTACAAAAGATGTAGCAAGTGCAGTAAGGGGGAAAAAAGAAGGCATTCAGGACCAACAAATATTCACAAGGGATGGTGGAAAGGGAAGCTTACAAGGAGAAACTACTGTACAAGAGACCGGGTAAATAGTTAGGAGGGCTGAGGCAGCTACAGAGGAGAAATTAGCAAAGGAGATCAAAAGTGGGGGGAAAAAATGTTTCTGGTACATAAGTGAGAGTAGGAAAAGCAAGCAGTTGATTATGAGACTAAGATGGGAGGGGGGAGCTCTGATGGAGGGTGATGGGGAAAAGACTAATCTTCTGAATGAATACTTCACCTTATTCTTCACGGTTGAGGAAGAAGGGATGGGGCCAGAGCTAAGATGCAAGGGACAGGTGGGAAGGGAAATAGAAACAAGCACCTTTACAGAGGGTAGGGTTTTAGAGGAGTTAGGAAAACTGTGGACAGACCAGGCAATGGGCCCCAATGCAATCCACCCCAGGGTGCTCAAGGAGTTGAGGGAGGAACTTGCAGCACCACTCGCCAAGTTATTTAATCTGTCCCTAGAAAAGGGAGGGTCCCAGGTGATAGGAAAAGGACTGATGTGGTGCCATTGCATGAAGAGGAGAGAAGGAAGAGCCTGGAAACTATTGGCCCATCAGTCTTATCTCAGTGGTGGGTAAGCTGATGGATGCACTTATAAAGGAAAGGCTGACACAATATCTGGAGGAAGGGGGGCTCATAGATGACAACCAGCATGGCTTCACAGGTGAAAGGTCATGTCAGACCAACCTGACTGAATTCTTTAATGGAGTAACAGAGATACGTGATCAGGGAGGGGAGGTGGACGTGGCCTATCTGGACTTCAGAAAGGTCTTTGACACCGTCCCTCACAAGAGGCTAGTAAGCAAGTTAGGCAGCTTAGGGGTAGGGAGCAAACTAACAACTAAGTGGAAAACTGGCTGGTAGATAGAACTCAGAGGGTAGTGGTAAATGGGGTGCACTCCAGAAAAGGGCAGTGATGAGTGGGGTTCCCCAGAGGTCTGTGTTGGGTCCCATATTTTTTTTTGTATTAAATATACTTTATTGAATTTTACATAGAAAAAGAACACAAATCACCACAATACAACAACAAATAACACTTACTTCAATATTAACATTACTCCCCACCTCCACCCCCACCAGCCCTGCCTCAGAGGGATGTGCAGGTTTAATAGACTAAACCCAAGCAGCACAATATAATGGGGTTTAGGTTACATATACCAGGGTATAAACACCAAAGGGAAGCAAAGGGATCAATCCTCAGCTGGAATTAAAGGCTGATAATGACCAGTTAAGCAACATTCCTTGACCTCTTGGAAGGAGGCATTCACATCATGGTATGCAGTCTGCTCCATCTTTGTTATGGGTCAACAGGCGGATATGTACAGTATACTAGCTATCATTTTCTAGAGTCTAAGATTATACAACAACTCTTTAAGCCATTCTAGATAGGGGAGTGACACTTGGTCTTTCCAGTGGCGAAGCACAACTCTTTTAACTGAAGGAGATATCATGGACATATGATATCATCTCTCTTTGACTGGTATTCTGGAATAATCTCCCAGTATACATATCTCAGGAGTGAAGTAATCCTCCAGGCCCAACATTGGGTCCATGTGTTGTTTAATGCTGTCCCAGAGGGGGTTAATGTTAGGGCAATCCCACAAGATATGTAGGAGGGTTCCATCTGCCTGCCCACAGCGTGTACATAAGGGAGACAGTCACTTCCCCATTCTAACCAAATGGGGAGGAGTAAGATAAATATTGTGCAAGATATAAAACTGGGTAAGCCACAACTTATCATTGGATACATACTTATATAAATCTAACCAGATGCGGTCCCAGTTGAGATTAGAATCAGAAAAAACAGAAGACCACTGATTCAATCATCCAGATATCTCTGGAAAGAGTTTGAGACATAAAGTACCTACTAATTGGGATACTGAGTGCGGATGCCACGCTAAGTTCTGAAGAGTGTAAAAATGCTCTTCCTGATTAGCAGTCCATGGTATAGCCCCAGCCGCTCAACCAGTAGATGATGGATTTGGTACACTTTGAAGATGAATTTATTTGATAAACTAAGATTCCCTAGTATTTCCTGACTGGTAATTAACCTGCCTCCTATAAGAAAGACCATCACTTTTTTCCCATCTAGTGAAGGTATGTCTTTAGGGGAGAACAGACACCCATTTAGTTGGAAACTGGGATTTTGACAGAGTGGTTGGGAAATGTCTTTAGTATAATCATAATATAAAAGTCTGCACAACTGAGCAGGAACTTTTAGTGAAGAAGAGACGGTTGAATTCTGGAGTTGTGCAGGTAGTAGCTTTTGTGGGATAAAGAATAGACTGGCAGGATTTAACTTGGATTTTGCAATCTGTTCTCTCGCTCCAGCTGCAGCCATAAGGGTACATACAGTAGATCAAATTGTTTAGGTTCGGGAGCAGGCCATCTTGCATATTTGGCTAGATAGCTTGCCAGATAATATAAAAAAAAAAATTAGGTAATTTAAGCCCTCCTAGGTGTTTCAGTGCACCCAATCGGATATAAGACCAGCGTGGGGTCTTATCCTTCCATATAAACTTAGGATACTATGCAATTTCCTAAACCAGCCCAAAGGAAGTACCAGATTAAGCATATTTAGTGGATAAAATAGCCAAGGAAGGATGTCCATTTTAACAATACTTATCCTTCCTTGCAAAGTAATTGGCAGTGAGGTCCATCTACGCAGATCTTGTAGTATGATATACTTATTAAATCATCCAAACAGTATTTTTTTAATAGGGCCATATGCTGTGAGAGGGTGATGCCTAGATATTTAAGTTTAGTAGTCCAGTTTAGACCAAAATGGGCCAGATCTGATCTGAATAGCCTAGAATTCAGCAGCATGATTACCATCTTATCGAGATTAAGCTTATAGTTAGAAAACCTACTATAATCTTGAATGACCGTCAGGATTACTGGGAGGGTTTCAATTGTGTTTGAGATATGTAGCAAGATGTCATCTGCATATTCAGAGAGTCTGAGGTCAAATGAACCAGTGGGGATACCTTTTGTAATAGGGGATGAGTTAAGACAATGTAGCAAGGGTTCGAAATAAAGGTTAAATAGGAGGGGCGAAAAGGGACATCCTTGCCGAGTACCAGGATAAAGAGCAAAACCTTTCATCAACATGCCATTACAATAAATTCTCACCCATGGCTGCGAGTATAACACTCTGGTCCATTTGATAAAGTTTAGAGGGAAGCCAAACTGCTCCAATACCGTAAATAAGAAGGTCCAATTGTCTCTATCAAAAGCTTTCTCTGCATCCAGGGAGACCAAGGCCATAGGTTGATTGGCCTCCCTGGAGGCAGAGAAAATATAAGATCTCTTCCTGAGATGGTCACTTGAGGAGTGTCCCTTCAAAAAGCCCACTTGGTCTGGGCCAATCAGTCTCTCCCATACTTGCATAATCCTATTAGCCAGAATTTTGGCAAATATATTAATATCATAATTCATGAGAGAGATAGGCCAGTAGTTGGTCACTTTGTCTGGAGATTTGCCAGGTTTATGAATCACCACTATCAAGGCTTCTAACAAGGAAACATAGAAACATAGAAGTTGACGGCAGATAAGGACCGCAAGGCCCATCCAGTCTGCCCATTTCTTTTTCTACCTTATAAATGTGCCATCGGACTTTGCTCTGTCAGTGACCTATCTATTCATAGTCATTTGTATTGCTCCCTTATGCCTATCCCATGCCTGTTTGAAGCCCTGCACTGTATTCATAGCCACCACTTCTTGTGGTAAGCTATTTCATGCATCTACCACCCTTTCTGTGAAAAAGAATTTCCTCAAATTCCCCCTTAATCGGCCTCCCTCTAATCTCATGCTGTGTCCTCTTGTCCTGCTATTTTTCTTATATTTAAACATGTTAGACTCTTTCACCTTGTTTATGCCCTTAAGGTGTTTAAATGTCTCGATCATATCACCTCTCTCCCTCCTTTGCTCAAGGGTATACATATTGAGCTCCGTTAATCTGTCCTCATATGTCTTCTGATGCAGTCCCTGCACCATTTTGGTTGCCCTTCTCTGGACTGCCTCAATTTGGTTAATGTCCTTGTGAAGGTGTGGCCTCCAATACTGCACGCAGTACTCCAGATGGGGCCTAACCAATGTCTTGTAACAGAGGGATTATTACCTCTTACGACTTGTGATACCCCTACTAATACACCCTAACACCCCTAGCCTTACCTACTGCTTTAGAGGTCTGCTTGATGATTTTAGGTCATCAGTGATGATGATGCCCAAGTCTCTTTCTTCCTTGTGACTGCTAGCAACTCCTCCCAGCCTATAAGTGGCTTCAGGGTTCTCTTCCCTATGTGCATGATTTTGCACTTCTTTGCATTAAATCCCAGTTGCCACTCTTCTGACCATTTTGCTAGTTTATCCAGATCTCTTCTCATTCTGCCCACCCCATCTGGATCATCTACTCTGTTGCAGATCTTGGTGTCATCTGCAAACAGACAAGCCTTACCCTCTAGTCCATCTGCGAGGTCACTAATGAAGATGTTGAATAGGACTGGCCCCAGGACTGATCCCTGAGGTACCCCACTTGTGACTTGCATCTCTTCTGACTGTATACCATTTACCACCACTCTCTGTTTTCTGCCAGTCAACCAGTTTACCACCCAGTTGACCAACTTCTGACCCACCCCGAGCCTACCTAGCTTATTTATCAATCTTCTATGTGGAACAGTGTCAAAAGCTTTGCTGAAGTCAAGGTAGGCGACATCAACTGCCTCCTTGGTCCACCACTTGGTTACCCAGTCAAAGGAATCTATGAGATTAGTTTGACAGGACCTTCCTTGTAAACCCATGCTGTCTTGGATCCTGTGCCCCTATGGATTCCAGGTGTTGCACTATCCTTTCCTTAAGGAGTGCCTCCATAATCTTGCCCACTACTGAGGTAAGACTGACTGGTCTGTAGTTCCCCGCCTCCTCCCTGCTACCACTCTTGTGGAGCGGGATCACATGAGCCCTTCTCCAGTCTTCTGGGACCTCTCCTGTGCTCAGAGACTCACTAAACAATTCTGCTAATGGCTCTGCTAGTTCCTCCTTTAGCTCCTTAAGTACCCTGGGATGTATGCCATCAGGTCCCATTGCCTTATCCACCCTGAGCTTAAGCAAGCTCCCAGGACACATTTGAGGGAGCACCAGATTTTATCTACCTTGGGGATCGAACCCAGATTAATCTCAAAAAAGTTGGTGATGGTGTCTTTAAGGAGGAAACATCTGAAATACCTTCCTTACAGAAGTAAGAAAATAATTGCAGGAGAAGTGAGGTCAATTCTTTGGCAAAAGTCTTGTAAAAGTTTTTGGGGAAACCATACGTTCCAGGGGGATTTATCTGATGGGAGAGACTGAATGACACTTGACATTTCTTGCAGGGATATGGGCCTATGTAAGAATGCCTGCTGACTGGGGGTAAGTTTGGGGAGGGAGATGGAAGAGAGGCAACTTAAAACCTCTGTATTGGAGTGAGGATTAGCAGGAGGACTTTATAATTGACTATAATAGTCTTTGAACTCCTGAGCTATTTCTTGGGGAAGAGTTTTACGGGACTGATCTGCCTGGGAGATAATGGAGAGAACAAGGTGGGAGGCCTCCTGCTTCCTTAAGCAGAGAGCAAGGAGGTGTCCCCTGGTATGCCGTTCCAGTGCTCTAACCATTAAGTTACAGGCTCACTGCAAGGAGGTGTCCCGCCTTGTCTCCTTAATCAACATAGGAGGCATGGGTCCTACTCCCTCAGACTCTCTGCATATTTATCCTGAAGTGATGCCAATAAAAGTTGTTCAGTTTCCAAAGTAGTGATAGAAGGGCTATCTTCTAGCTTATGAATCTCATCCAAAAGGTGGAGCATAGTGGTTTCTCACTTCCTCTTCTTCCTAATGGAGGCAATTTGTATAAATTCCACCCCCCCAGGACACATTTGAGGGAGCACCAGATTTTATCTACCTTGGGGATCGAACCCAGATTAATCTCAAAAAAGTTGGTGATGGTGTCTTTAAGTTTAGAAATTACCCATTCTTCCTTAAGGAGCTGTGTATTTAGCTTCCATAACTTATCTCTGCGAAAGTTAAAAGATAGTTCACAATCCAGCCAGGTAGGGGAGTGGTCTGAAAGAATTCTGGGGGTAATTCCACTATCTTTGACTTTGGGTAGAATTACTCTACTAATGAGGAAATAATCCAGTCTAGAAAAAGTCTGGTGGACTGGGGAATAAAAAGTGTAATTTCTATCTAAAGGGTAAAGTGCCCACCAGGGTTTACATAAACCTCCCATTTCATGAAGCTCATCTAGAGAACACTGGGTTGGGGAGGGACCAAATGGTCTACACCCAGTCCTATCCAGGTCCGAGTTCAGGGTCAGATTCCAATCACTCGCTAGGATAATTGGAGTAATAGAATAGGGGACCAGATGGGCTAACAACTCACAAAAGAAAAGGGGAGAATCAGAGTTGGGTCCATATATGCATCCTAAAAGGACCTCCACGTGGTTAAGCATACCCTTAATTAGAAGAAAACGACCATGGGGGTCCTCTACTCGGTGGATGTCTTGGAAATTTACTTCTCTAAAGATTAAAATGGCCACGCCTCTTTGTATTGTGGAATTGCCTGATGCAAGTACCTAAGCGACTGTCTGTCTGCAGAAGAGATTCCCTTCCACAGACAGAAGGTGGGTTTCCTGGAGAAAAGTAACCTGGCAGTGTAGTAACTGTGGTTGTTTCAAAATTTGATGTTGCTTTACCCAGGAACGGGCTCCTTTAATGTTCCAAGTAATAAACTTCATAGTGATAGCAGGATAGACTATTAAACCACCCTGGTTATTAAAGCTGTACTGCAAAAAAGATAAACAGGGTTCTCCCTGTGAGGCACCCTCCCCCCCCACTCCCACCCACACAAACTGTATTCCCCACAATGAAGCATATAAAATGTCATGATAATCCTCTATTAATCCCTCCACCCTTCCCTCCCCAAAAACAGTTATTACCAACAAACAACCCTAGTCCTAATGATTGAACCTCTATTAGTTCCTGGATCGTGATATACTTATACCATCCACTACATGTGCTCCCTCCCCCACCCAGAACCCTCCATTCTGAAAAGTTAACTTAGTCCCTGCTGATTAACATAGTAACACAAAGCCAACCTGGTATTCTTAAATAGCCATCAGCTGCTCAGAGTACAAAATCATTTATATAACCAAACTTGATTAGGATAATGTCTAATAAAAGGGGTTCTGAGCAGTAATAAAACAACTGCTGTGGTCCTAAGAACAGAACCCATTTTAGTAAGTAACAATCCTGTAAAAGTAAAAAGACTCAGAGTAGTGCTAACCAAAATTAATACCCACTTGGCCATGGTGCTTACTACACTTCTGGCGAACTATCCATCTATAGGCCCCTCAAGTTACAAAATAAGAATACTTAAAATATGGAAATTAGCTACTTTGGTTTCCAATAACAGAACAAAATGTCCTTGCTGCTTCACAACAGTTATCGGAATGTCCACTGGATGGAGCCATTGAAACAACCATCTGAAAAGAAAGTGACTCAGACGTTGCACTCGGAGCATAAAATTATAACTTGTTTTATCATCCACGTCTTTTAACAACATTGTATGATATTAGTTCAGCTCTAAACTTGTAAAGTTTGAAAGACTATACTCCCCATACCGTCAATTCCAGTTATACCCAGTAGGAAAATGAGGAACTAAAACAAATAAAAACAGTCTCCATTTATCGTAAATTCAAGGGGTTGGATCTCGAGTCTTGTTAAACCATATACAGTTCGATTTAAAAACTGGAGTAAGGGATGCAAGACACCGGCAGTGCTTCATAAATTGAACATTGTGAAACATGACAACTGCTGGAGATGTGACGCCTCTCCAGCTTACCTACTCCATATTTTATGTACATGCCCAGCAGTTCAGGGCTTCTGGCAACAGGTGCTAGAGGACTGCTCTGAAGTTATCGGCAGACCCTTGTCAACTGCTCAGTCCACTCTGGTGCTGGGAGATGTCTCTTTTCTGGGTCACCTGATGACACCCGTGAAGGCATGGGTGTTGGTGGCCATCATGGAAGCAAAAAAGGCTATCCTGAGGAGGTGGCGGCTGCCCACTCCTCCTGTGATTGCCAGTTGGTGGGCTGCTATGGTGTGGCTTGCTACTTTTGAAAAACTTTCCGCAATGGGGAAAGGCCATTTCTCTAGGTACTATAAGAAATGGGATGCATTATTACACTCACATATCTGCTTGGTTCCACCACCCCCCCCTTTCAGAACCCGCTGGCAGTTTAAATAGTGATGTCTCCCACACCCTATTGGTATCTGCGCTTTTACATGCATCGGTCTCCTAACTTTGGGATGCCCTGGGTGGAGGGTAGCCTTGTGCTCTCTCCTCACAGGGCTTGGGCTGCTGTCAGTTTGCCTTAATCACCTAACCTGGTATCACTAGGCATGGGCCCTCTCTCTGGAAGGTTTAGTATGACCTGGGTAAGGCCAGGAAACATGGAAATTATGGTACGGGCCTGGCCAGACTAGAGCATGGACGGTGAATCCCGGGAGACCCCCCCTGGCTGGATGATGATCCAATTTTAGAGGCCGCCTGTGTCATATGAGTGTGTGGACTTAGTATTGAGAGCTTAATGTGTAGAAGAGCCCTGTATAATGGGGACTGAATGTAAGAAGCAAATCATATTACTGAGACTGTTAGAGGTATATTATTTGTGTGCATGTTATCTCAGTGTGTAACCATGCCTGTGACATTTGAGTTTATAAGCAGGAGGCTGGCTGGAGAGCCTCTACCATGGTTGGATAAACTTGAAAACCAATAAAATTTTATATGATAAAAAAAAAAAAAAAACTGAAGTAAGAGGAAAAGGAAACTTGCCCCAATGTCTCAACTACTACCTTGGTAATACACACCAGTTGAATGACCAGGAGGTACGTAGGGAGAGAAACACTTCTGACTTTGCAGAGCAATTTAAAGAAGAGGCACTGAAGTCCACTGCTATCTTTTGCAATCCAGCGCTTGAACGATCTGCACTCAGGTAACATACATGCGGATGATTTATCCAAAGCAAATGTCCCTACCTAAGATGTAGAGATGTCTGAGGATTCTGTTGTTAAGCCTAATAATCCATCACTTAAACAGCTCAGGTAAAAGGCTCCACAGGGCTACTTTAGTTTGTTCCAAGTTATCATATGAGTGCCAGTGTTCTTTATAGTGAACCTGAAAGAGAGCCAGCTATTTGACTCTAAACTTAATTCCAGCTGCGATAAGCTTAGTAACTATAGGGTGCAGCACGGTTCTTCTCTGCCTTACTGAAAGCGACAAATCTTGTGCCATTTGAATTCTTTTACCCTCCCATTGGACTTCCTTAATCTCTCGAATGGCCCACAGCATGTGTTGCTTATCAAAGAAATTAATAGACGGAAGATCAGTGGCCTGGGAGGGGGGCCTGGAAGAGGCATTGGCCGAAGAGCTCTATGGGCCCGTTCTGTGATATATGTGGGTCCATTGGGGGAAGGGCCAGCCACCTTTTCGCATAATGTTTGGACAAATAATATCACCTCTGGACCGTCTTCTTTTTCTGGCAGCCCTAATATGACCAGATTATTTCTCCATGACCATCCTTTCGGGTACTCCATTTTTTCCTCCATGCATTTAAGTTTCTGCTGCAGGGTCATCAACTGGGGCTCAGTTCGATCATGCCAATAATCTAGAGAGGAGGTCCTGTCTTTGTTATTGCCGGTCCTCATAGTGATTTGCTCTACTGTTACCCTCATAGTCTGCAGGTCGGATGAAAGATTGGCCAGCATTTCTTTAAGTGTATCCAGCCCCTCCCAAAATTTCCCCTCTGTCAATGCAGCCTGGGAGGTTGCCTGAAGAGTTGCACTGGCAGGCTGCGACTTCACCCGCTTGGTAGACTTATCCTTTGTTGGTGTGGTCGGTGGGGTGTGCCATGCTGGAGGATCATGCATTTTGGCTTCCATTCTGCTTAAGCTTGGCTTCATATGATGTTACCGGACTAGTTGTAGAGGTAAGCTGAGCAAAACCAGCAGTTTTAGGATCTGGAGTGGGTAAAATGTGAGTTTTTTTAGGCGAGGGTGAGGAAGCTAAGAAGGAGCACATCTGCTCAGGCAGCCATCACGTGACCTCCTCCCCCGGGTCCCATATAGTTTAACATATACATTGGGGACATCACAGAGGGTTTGCATGGGAAGTTGTGTCTGTTTGCAGATGATACAAAAATCTGTAACAGGGTGGACACACCAGGAGGTGTTGACAAAAATGAGGGAGGATCTGTCCAGACTGGAGGAGTGGTCAGGGAACTGGCAAATTTACTTTAACACAAAGAAATGCAAAATCATGCACATAGGACGAAAGAACCCAAGGGTAAAATACTGGCTGGGAAGGAGAAACTTGACCCAACAGAGCAGGAAAGGGACCTGGGTATCATCATTTCGGATAGCCTGAACTTATGGAACCAATGCAACAAGGCGGTGGGAAGGGCAAACAGAATGTTGGCATGCATAGGAAGGGGCATTACATGTAGGAGGAAGGAGGTGATCATGCCACAATACAACACTATGGTCAGACTACATCTGGAGTATGGGGTTCAGTTCAGGAGACCACACTTACATGGTGACAGAGAGACAGGGTGGAGACAGTCCAGAGGAGGGCAACCAAAATGGTTCAGGGACTACATAGGATATCATACGAGGAATAACTAGAGGAACTAAACTTATACACACTGGAGACAAGGAGGCAGAAGGGGGATATGATAGAAACCTAATATCTGAAGGGAATAAACAAGGTGAGGGAGGGAAGTATATTCAAGATGAGTGAAAACAAATCAACTAGTGGACACACATGTAAGTTGGAGGGGGGCAGATTTAGAGGAAATGTGAGGGAACAGTTGTTCACTGAGAGAGTGGTGGGTCCTTGGAATAGGCTGCCAAAATGGGTGGTGGGGGTAGATTCAGAGAACAAATTCAAGAGAGCATGGGACAACTACATTGGGCTAAACAAAAGAAGCAATGGCATGGCATAAAGGGAGTAAGGGAGGGGGTAATGGGTAGACTGGATGGGGCAAGGGGTCCTTTTCTGCCAGCAAATTTCTGTGTCTCTGTGTTTCATGTTCTGATTTCAGGCAGCATAAAATAAGGAGTTAGGTATCCTTTAAGTAAATGTCCCACAGACAATTTGAAATGGTTCCACCCGAATTGCAGAGAGCCGCAATGCGACACTTACCCTGCCTCTTACAGACACACTAAGACAAGAGTTTCAATGGCTTATTCCCTGCTGCTCAGAATTTAACCTTGTTCTGTACAAGGCTAGCTCAGCCTGTTGGGCTAGCAGAGTATTAAGCAGCAACTTATCCACCACCATTTCAGCAGGAATCTCTGAGCATCACAGTCTGTCTGGAACAGTAACTTTTTCAAGCTCAGACAACTTGCACAGTAGCTGTTTAGACTTCTGTCTCGCTTTTTGCCTTTTGGAGGCACACTGCATTATGCAACTTCTTATGGAGGCCTCAAAAGCCTCCCATATGGATACTGGACTCATCTGCCCCATGTCATTCAGAGCAAAACACTCCTCCAAAATCTGCCACACCTAGTGTAGGAAATCTTTATCCTGAAGGAGCAGTGGTTCTAACTGGCATGATGAAGACATCTAGAAGGGTTCCCCCAAATCATGAGAAGGGAAACAGGGTCATAATATGAGATCATAATCAGTTCTGTTGTCAACACGATAGCTGCATGTTGGACCTGAGGTGAGACCAACCAAAAGACCAGCCTACTCACCAGTGCACTAACAAGGGCGATGTAGGAATAGACTCTTTCTGCAAGGAGCAATAGCCTCCAGACATCTGATAGGGAAAGGTTCACCTTTATCTTCTGCACCTTCTGAACAGCATGGAGGTGGGCCTCCACTACCGGTTTAGATCTGTTCAGCAAGGGATCTAATGTGAGGTTGAAGTCTTCACCCAATATGCAAGTATTTTTGCTTCCATAAGGACAGACACCCCTTGAGTTAAGGCTGCAAAGACACTGGGGCTGTCCTGATTGGACCCGTACACTGAGCCCACTACCAGGGGGCCTTCCGATGTAGAAAACCTGACCACTAACCAATGCTCTGCACCAAGATCTGGATCAGAACTTTTCATTCAAGTGTTTTATGAAAGAGGATGGAACCCCCATGGCAGTGTATCTCCAGACCCACACACTCCCCACAAAATTTCTTCACCCACCCCCATCAATTTTGTTTCCTATAAAAGTTCCACCTGACACTTCAACTTTCTGTTTTATGAAGGATTTTAACCCACGGACATTCCAAGCAACTTCCATTCGCACTGGAGTGATCTACAGACCACCCGCACAAGGGGAAGAGCTGGACAGGGTACTTGTAGAAGCCATCCACAGAATGGCAGCTAATGGGGAAGTGCTGCTGGTGGGAGACTTCAATCTGCTGGATGTTGACAGGAACAACCATGCGGCAGTGACAGCCAGGAGCAGAGACAGCATAGATACCTTGCAGGGAGCCTGACTCAACCAGCTAGTGTTAGAGCCCACCCAAAAGGGAGCAGTCTTGGACCTGGTATTCACCAATGGGGACAGAATTATAGATGTAGGGGTGGGTAGCCACCTGGATTCAAGCAATCACAGTACAGAATGATTCAATGAGGGAACAGCAGAGGAATCTAACCCCATGAAAACAAGGGTCCTAGACTGCAGGCTAATTGACTTTGCAAAGACTGCAGAATGTCTCAGGAAATTGCCATCAGGAAAGGAGAAAGAGGGGTTGGAGGAACAATGGGCAAATCTTAAGGAAGCCATAGTGGAGGCAACAAGCCATTGCATTAGGCAAATAAGCAAAACCAAGAGAAAGAAAAAAAAAACACTATGGTTCTCAAAAGAAGTGGCCGAGAAGGTAAAGGCAAAAAGGGTGGCATTCAGGAAAGACAAGGATTCACAGAGTTGTAACGACAGGGAACTGTATATCAAAAAGCAGAAGGAGGTAGGGAAAGCAGTCATGAGTGCAAAGGCACAAACAGAACAAAAAACTAGCCCAGGAAATAACAAAAGGGGACAAGAATATTTTCAGGTACATTAGTGACAAAAAAAAAAGATTAAGGGAGGGATTGTGAGACTAAAAAAGAAAGGAGGTGAGTGTGCAGAGGGAGACCGAGAAAAAGCAAAAATACTGAACAAATATTTTTGTTTAGAATTCACAGAAGAAGGGGAAGGGAAGGGGAGGGACCACACTTGGGAATTAGAAGCATCACTGGAAGGGAGGTGGACACCAGTTTGTTTATGGAAGGCAGAGTTCTAAAGGAACTTGCAAAGCTACAGGTTGACAATTCAACGGGGTCGGATGGGATACATCCCTCAGTACTAAGAACTCAGGGAGGTGCTGGCAACACCACTGACAGCCTTGTTCAACAGATCACTGGAAACAGGGGTGGTACCAAAAGACTGGAGGAGGGCAAATGTAGTCCCTCTCCACAAAGTGGGAGCAGGGAGGACACAGGCAAATACAGGCCAGTCAGCCTGACCTCAGTGGTGGGGAAGCTATTGGACTCACTACTAAAAGAAAGGTTGGTGATATATCTTGAATCCAGCTGATCACAGGATATGAGACAGCATGGATTCACAGCAAGAAGGTCTTGTCAAACTAATCTGATAGATTTCTTTGACTGGGTAACTAGGGAAGTGTATCAGAGAGGAGCGGTGGACGTGGCCTGCTTGGATTTCAGTAAGCCCTTTGACACCTTCCCACATAAGAGGCTGTTAAATAAGTTGGCCAGCCTGGTTGTGGGTCCCAGGGTGGTAAACTGGGCCAGTAATTAGCTGGGCAATAGGACACAGAGGGTGTTGGTGAACGGGTGTCCAATCTGAAGGGGGGGGGGATGAACAGTGGGGTCCCAAAGGGATCAGTACAAGGACCAGCCCTCTTTAATATCTTCATAAGCGACACTGTAGAAGGGCTGGAAGGGCAGGTATATCTCTTTGTAGAAGACACAAAGATCTGCAACAGGGTAGACACCCCAGGATAGTTGAGAAAATGAGAAGGGACCTAAGCAGATTCGAGGAGTGGTCAAGGGTGTGGCAGCTAAAACTGAATGCAAACTAGTGCAAGATCATGCACTTGGGACATAGAAATGCAGGGGAGGAACACATGTTGGGAGGAGGTACTGACAGCCACTAAACAGGACTGGGACCTGGGAGTGATCATATCTGAAGACTTAAAGGTTACCAAATAATGTGAGAAAGTTGTGAGGACCCCAAAAGTGATGCTGGGATGCATAGGGAGAGGTATCTCCAGCAGAAAGAAGGAGGTGGTGATGCCACTGTACACAGCATTGGTGAGGCCTCATCTAGAGTATTGTGTCCAGTTCTGGAGGTCACATCTCTGGAAGGACATAGATAGAGTCGAAGTGGTTCAGAAAAGGACAACAAAAATGGTGCAAGGGCTGTACCAGAAGTCATATGAAGATAGACCAGGGGACCTCAATATGTACTCTCTACCAGAGAGGAGAGAGAGGGAAGATATGATAGAGACTTTCAAATACCTTAAGGGTATAAATAAGGTGCAAGAGGGTAGCATCTTTCAGAAAAGAAGACGTTCAAAAGCAAGGGGCCATGATATGAGAATGGGGGGAGGGGGTGTAGACTTAGAGGTAACACGAGGAAGTCATTTTCACCAAAAAGGTGGTGGATGCATTGAACAGCCTACCAGTGGAGGTTGTGGCAGCAAAAACTGTAGGGGAGTTCAAGAATGCACTGGATAGACATAAGGGAACCCTACCAAGAGGAAAGAGGGGGTACGTTGCAGATTACTTAGGATCTGCAGGTAGGAAACATGTAGGGAAAATGGGCAGACTCAGTGGGCCAAGCAGCCCTTATCTGCCATCAAATTCTATGTTTCTATGTTTCTAAGAGTAACAGGGTAAATCAACTACTGGGGAGAGGAACAAGAACTAATATTGGATATGGTCCCAAGGGGATATTGACACAATACTCTGGCCTCAAGCCCCACATCTAAAAAAGATAGAATGACACGGAAGACCTTCCAAGGCACTCTGCCAGCAATGTGAACTACTCAAAAACAGGTCACAAGTGAAGTCAACTCACTGAAAAACAGATACTATTAGAGTTTTACACAAAAGTAAGAGAGCCTAATTAGTCCCAAGATGTACAGACAGGCTTAACAGAAGTAATACTAGGTTCTGCCTGTGAGCGTTCACTAATAGTGAGTCCTCCAAGTAGGGTGAAGCCCTCACCAATGGGTTATCTATGCATCACTCACAACCCTTAGTTCTGGCACACACCAACCTCTATAGAGGGACATAGAAGTCAGAAATCGATTACAAATTCATACTTTATTGGAAACACATGTCCTGCCTGACGTGTTTCGGATCGCTTGTGGCCCTTTTTCAAAGGCTGAGGACTTACAGAATTATTACACTTAAATACTTTAAAACACACATGTGACTCCATGACATCATATCCAATGCCCTTAGGTATTGGTTATTAGATTTTTCAAGCCCTTAATTAATTAATTTCCAAGCAACCTAAGTGTATATCCCTAAAAACACCAATAAAAATACCAGTATATGTACAAGCCTAAAATGCACCAATAAATATGTCTTATATGTTGTTATGAATACCAAATATTGCAAACATCAACTATATTTACAAATGTATACAAAAAGAAAGGGTAAAAAAGGGTCGGGGGGATCCAACAAAGGGAGGGAGGGAAAGAACATTTAAAAATCAATTTACTGTATAACATGTAAACAAGATATATTCAATTTGGAGATTAATACTGCACATGAGTATTCAAGAGCCCTGTTGTTGTGATACCATCTTGTCACTTTTAACTGCTTTTTCAGTTTCAAATTCACCTTTCTTTGTGTGACACAATTACAAGGAGCTCCTCTAATTAATAAAGATCAGGTCTCAACACAAATCTAGATATGACCTTATCTAAAAAAAACACTGAGATAGCTCATTTTAAGAAATAAAACAGTATTAATTATATACTAAACTATACGGATCTCCATCTGTTCCACTTGGCCACTCAGTAGTTTAAGATCCTGCACTGTCTGATGTGCCATTTGTTTTAGAAGACAAAGAACCTCTGTGCAGAAGCACTGAGGCAAAGGTTACCCCAAAGGGCATTTGCCTGGGAAGCCAAGTTTCAAAGAAATACAAAATCACACATGCCCCCAAAATGCAAAGCATCATGGGCTGCATATGCAGATCACCAAAGAATATTATGCTAGTTCAACTTTAAGCAGAAATGCATGGTGCCAAAAGGCCTCTCACACAGAACTTGGCTTCCCGACCAGATGCCCTTTGGGGTAACCTTTGCCTCAGTGCTTCTGCACAGAGGTCCTTTGTCTTTTAAATTGTTTTTTGTTTTAATTAGGTTCACCACAACATAACCCAGATAGACCATCTTAGGGTATCTGGTTCATTCCACTGGGGTGTCAAACAGACGAGGCATACTGATGAGTCCTGGCAGGATGAAACATGTGTCTATGTCTTCTGTTGGCACCCATTGCAAACTGTGTGAGAGGCCTTTTGGCACCATGCACTTCTGCTTAAAGTTGAACTAGTATAATATTCTGTGGTGATTTGCATATGCAGCCCATGATGCTTTGCTTTTGTTGTAGGCCTGTTGAATCATTCGGTACCCAGGATAACATGTCAGTAATTTGTTGCAGGGCCATTGCTGATTCAGCAGGTAATGCCACGACCGAAGGCTGGATTCCCTGATTGAGAAGAGATGCTACAGAGAGGAGGGCCACACTATGAGGAGGAGATGGAGGGAAAATCATCAGCTGCCAGCCACTCAGAAGACCACTCAACTCAAATAAGGCAAATGTTACAGGTACCTGGGGGTCTAAGAGAACGAGGCAGCACACTTAAAAGTTTGTAGATTCAGTTTAGATCATGGATGGACATCAATATGAGAGAGGGAAGAGGGAGAACCTCAAAATTAACATGCCATCTTAGCTGAAGGCTAGCTATGCCCCCCTCTCCCCATCATATTGTGGATGCTAGTACCTTTTCTGATGCCCTCAGTAACCACCATATGGTCTACTGTGTGCATAAGATTCATCCAAAAGCACCCCCAAATTCATCCAGATTCAGTCTTTGCAATCACTGGACTTGTCCCACCTTTGTGCAGATCTGGTATGTGGATGTCCTTGCCTGGAGGACCTACAAGTCATTTGGCTCCACTTCTGGCCTTACATATTGCTGAACCCAGTGCAATGCCTCCACTAGAGCTACTAGGCTTGCGAAGTCAGAATACTTCTCCTCCACACTCCTGAAAA
Organism: Neoceratodus forsteri; assembly: GCA_016271365.2. Lineage (NCBI taxonomy): Eukaryota > Metazoa > Chordata > Ceratodontiformes > Ceratodontidae > Neoceratodus > Neoceratodus forsteri. The sequence goes on from CM028130.1 coordinate 99,604,774, forward strand.
CCCTTACTCACCCCTCTAAGTTCTGGAAAGTAATTCATACCCTTTTCTCCCTCTGACCTCCAGTCCCTTCCCCCTGTTCTCAAGATTGGTGATACTATTATCTCTGACCCCACTGCAGTCGCTTAATCTTTCAGTTCCTTTTTCACCTTCTGTACCCCCTCCCTCCTTTCTTTCTTCCTCTTTCTTCTCCTCTCATCCTCTCTCTTCTTTTCTACCCTCTCACTTTCCTCCTTTACACATCCTACTGCCCCTCCTCCTTTTTTTTATTCTCACCCACTACCCTTGCTGCTAGTCTTAAGGATCTCTTGGCTCTGAACCTGCACAAGTGTGGGAGCCCTGATGGTCTTGACCCCAGACTCCTGTATCACTCTACTAATGCCATTTCTCTCCCTATCACCTACTTCTTCAACTTCTCTTTCTTCTGATCCTGTGTTCCTAACTCTTGGAAGTTGGCCACTGTAATTCCCTGAAGTAGGTGTCCTCCCAGTCCCTTGTAACTTCCATCCTATCTCTCCTCCCCACACTGGCTAAAATCCAGGAACCACTTGTTCTCTCAAAATGCTCCCCCTTTTTCCCCACAAAGGTGTTTATGCTCCTTGGTCCAGGGATTGCTAATCAGCCTTGTCCTCAACCTACTTGAACTGGCCACTGCCTCCACCAGGACTCATCTGGGACTCACCTCTGTTTCCAAGTTCCCACACAAATTCCCCCTGATGATGGTGTCAAATGGAGGAGGGCTGTCCTCCAGCCAGTATGATTAATTCAAAGTAGATTGAAGCAAGTTCCCAGGTGATGACACTGACTCAGGATGAGTGGGCAAGGTTTCATTAAGCCTCTGACCCTCTTTTTTCTTTTTTTGTCCCCACATCTGCCACGTAATATCAAGCATGTACATGGATATGCACAAGCATGACGTTCCTGCAGCCCCCTCCCTCCATGTCACCTGTGCTGCACTACCACCAGGCCTCCATCTGGTGGCAGTCTAATGGCAAGCTGACATATCTCCCCTTCCTGGGATAGGACAGCAGTTCTTTGGATGCTCAGTCCTCTCCCACTCCGGCTGACCCTAAACAACCTGAGCTAGTTCTTGAGCCTGGGTCACTGGCAAGGTAGAAGGTAAAACACCAGTGTCTCATCTCTCCACTTCACTGGCTGGCCAGCTCTCCCCTTTTCTAGATTTAGTCTCCTTCTTCACTCCTTTTAAATCTGGATTCAGGAAGTCCCACTCCACCTCCAGCTCTCTCCTTCCCCTCAAAGATACTATCCTCTCAGGGCCTTGTCACCTCTACCATCATTGTTAACTTAGTCAAAGCTTTCATCCCTTTTGCCCACCTCTTTCTCCTGGACATGGTTAAGGAAGCTGGATTCACCACCTCCTTAGTTGAGTGGTTCCACTACTACCTTGAGGGGAGGTCACAAGCTGTCCATATTGGAGACTATCTCATCCCCACTCCCCACTCTCAATCAGCTCAGACATCCCTCAAGGGTCTGTCCATGGCCCAATTTCTTTCTCCATTTTTCTAAATGACCTCCCCACTGCCTGCTCCTTTGTGTCCATTCATATGTATGCAGATGATATTGTACTCTTCAGCTCCTCTTCTCCAAACTCATTAACCAGCTCCCATTGGATTTAACAATGTCCAGCACTGGTTCTGAGAAAATCAGTTATCCCTCAATGCAAAGAAAATGATCTCTATGACATTTGGCACCAGGCAGAAGCTTGCTAGACCCCCCCCCCCCTTCCTTTCTTTTGTGCCCTCGATGGTGCAGCAATTGAAGATATCTCCTCCTTCAAGTACCCGGGTCTGGATAAATCACCACCTTGATTTGTCTCTTCTTGTGGACGGAATCTACAAGTTCCACCCCAGTCTTGGAGCACTTTATAGGGATAAGAGAAGCAGTATCCAGAGAAATCCTCACCAAGATTACTCTCACTATTTTCAACTATGGGGACATTTTTTACAGTGATGATCCAAAGCTGACTTCAGCTAGACTGGACCCCCTTCATCATTTCTTCTGTTGTTTTTCCTTTGAAAAACTCTTGCATACTCACCATGTTCTCTGAATACCTCCCTCTCCCTCCTCTCTTGATGTTAAATGCCTGACCCACTGTGCTTTGTTTCTGTTCAAATTTTGGTTTGACTCCCACCCCTCATATCTTGATTCTCTCCTTCCTTTAATCCTTTTATCTCTTACTCCCTTTGCAAAGCTTGCTTTCATTCTCTTGCTCTTCCGCTAAATAAATCAGCTCCCCTTCCCTAAACTATGGGGCTCTCTCCCACCTTCCATTCTTTCCCCTCCTTCCTTACATGCTCTGATCTCTAGTCCACGATTGCTTTATTCAGTCCTGTTGTTGCTTCTGATATTGGGGTAGATTTCTATTGATTGTCTTCCACCCTACAATGACATTAACATAACCCCCTCTCCCCCAATCACCAGTGACCACTCTCTGCTCCTCATGTTTTTGTTTAGTTGCTCACTGCTTAATGTTCTTTTGATTGTTCTGCAATGTACTGTTTGGCAGTTTTATTCTTGAATTTTTTTTTGTAATTTGTTTATTTTGTTATACTTATTTAAATATTACTGTATTATTTTTGTCCATTGTACTTTTTCAGTTCTGTACTCTTTGCTCTCCCATTATGAAGCATCTGGAAAGGATCTGATACCAGCTCAGTATGACTTTCCTGGTAAAACTTTTGAAATAAATACATACACACCTAACTAACTAGCTAACTAAATGCCCCATGTTGTACTACTTTGGGAAAAACAGTGTCAGTTCTACAGTGCCAATGGCTCAGTAGGTAACACACTCACCTCTGAAGCCAAAAGATTGGAAGGTCAGGGGGTCTAGCCCTGCACTGGGAACTTGTGCTAATTTTCTTTATTGACACTGAAATGCAGCACTAGGTGGATGCTGTACTGTTTGAGTGCCATGCCTTGGATGTAACAGTAGGGGTACTCCCTTGGGCTCTGGTCAAAAGTCCTCCTGTCAATAAAAAAGGTCTCTTAACCTACCCTGCCAGGTTGCACCTAGAAAAGAGCTGTCACACTTCACTGTGCCTTTCCTGATCAAAAATCTATTCATGTAAAACAAATAAAGTGTATATTATTAGCACAGCACTGCACTACTAGTCAGGTTCATGCGTTTAGAATTACTGTAGATCTCAAAATTTTCACTGTCAATTGATTTGTGCTATATTTGTGCTTGTGAAGCACTGTTGGAAATTATATTAACAGTGAAAATATTTTAGCATGATATTAAATGTGCACACATTGATTCATACACAGCTTTCATAATTTTATTACTGTACAGTACCGTTATTGTTTATTTGGTAGGACAAGTAAAGAAGTAAGTAAGTTAAGCAGTTCATGATAATAAAATAGTAAAATACTGTCAATCCATCTAGTTGTCTGTTTTTTTTATTCTGTGTTTGGCGTTGTCAAAGCAGCTGGCTCATTGAGACAATCAGCATGTGCTCCAGTTATATCTACCATAACAAAGTCGTGTATACAGTCACCAGTGTGGGAACACAGAGTGGCAAAACAAACTTCCCTGCAAATGAACACTGCTAGTGAAGTTTTTCCTGGTAAACAAATAAAACAAACAAATGCAAAGCATGCTTATTTCTAAGGGACTGCATACCATGTCAACCACTACCTCTTTAGTCTGGCTCCCATCGTTAATGTGTGCTGTTCTCTGATCGGCATGCCAAGACATGAACTGTTGTTTTAGGGCACCCTTGAACAGTCTGTTCACAGTCATGTTGCGGAGCCAGAGCAGACTGGTGCAAAAATAGGAATGATGTTATTCTCCTCAAGCTTGGCTAGAACCTGGGGCCAAACAGAAACATAGTGTATAAAACATGATTTAACCTAGTGATAACATTTTTTTAATGTTAACTGGTATGCTGGTATAAACTCTGAGCAGACCCTGTATTAACATGGATCTCTGCTTTTCTGGTAGATCCTTTTTATGTTGCTTGCACGCATGTGCAAGAAACATAGTGCCATCATCGGAGATTTCGGAGGTGTGTCACCTCCTCCTCCAATTCAGTCAGTGTGCTGGCAGGCAAGGCCCCTGTAAGCCAATGCATTTTGGAGCGGTTTATGACACGCTCAAAATGCGATATTTTCTGATTGAAAGAAACTACGCTTCAGTGAGCACCGATAAGAGGCTGCTCAGCAGCTCCCCAAAGCGTGCGCGCCCCACCGCACTGTATACCCGACGGGTGCCCAATCCCGTCGGCTGAGCTCATCCCCCCCCTCCCAAGTAGTAGTTGCCGCTGGGGCCCACCCAGCATGGCGTCCTTCTGCCGGCGGGGTGCCCAATCCCCGTCGGCTGAACATCCTAGATCCTTTGCCATGCCAGAGCCCACCCCAGCATGGCAACAAATTCCATGGCTGACGGGGTGCCCAATCCTCTGTCGGCTGAACACCCCCCAACATCCTCATGCCACACACTGGGAGCCCACCCAGCGTGGCAAGGTCCAAATCATATTTTTTTTTTTTTAATACCTGAAAAGCGAAAGCGGTCCCATGGCGTGTCTCCCAACCCCTCCCACAACCCGCACCACCCTGCGCACCCAGCCTCCCATCCCCCCCCCCATAATTACCTCCGGACTCTGGTACGACGATCTTTGGTGGACCGGGAACACGTCTGCACTCTTCAAAGCCGACCCATGAACTGAGGAAATGCGATGTAAGCTGTATAATGGGCTAGAGAGGGGTTTCAACTTTGTTGCATATCTCAGGCATTTGGAATTTTGCCAAATTTTCAACATGGGGTTTTAGGACCCTTCTCATGAATGATGTCACTGTCATGGCGTTATTCGGGCCCGAAGGGTGATTTCGTGCAGTGACTGCGAAATCACCCTTCGGGCCTGAATACCACCATGACAGTGACATCATTCATGAGAAGGGGTCCCAAAAACCCCATGTTGAAAATTTGGTGCCAAAATTCCAAAAAATGACTGTTTTACGAGCATGCATTGCGCAGTTCCTACGCAGGCTCGTAAGTTCACGAAATTTCAATATTTTCACTCCAGATTTTCAATATTGGCATTTTATCACACCTCCTCATGAGCAGTACAGCTGTCATTTTTCCCATCCTGCCCAAAACATGTTTCCGCCCATGTAGCGCACAATGGCGCAGTCTGTGTGCGAACTCAATGTATGGAACACATTAACAAAATCACAGTGACACTGATCATGAGCAGAGGTCTTAAAATGCCTGTGTTTAAAATTTGGTGAAATAATTCCTAAAAATAACTGTTTGACGAGTGTGCGTTGCACAGTTCCCACGCACGCTTGTAGGGCTTGAATTTTCAATATTTCCACTCCACATTTTCAACATTGCCATTTTACCACACCTCCTTATGAGCAGTACAGCTGTCATTTTCACATCCTGCCCAAAAGCGATGTTTCCGCCCATGTAGCGCACAATGGCGCAGTCGGTGAAAAACTCAATGTATGGGACACATTAACAAAATCACAGTGACACTGTTGATGAGCAGAGAGGTCTTAAAATGGCTATGTTGAAAATTTAGTGAAACAATTCCTAAAATGACTGTTTCTGGCGTGCATTGCGCAGTTCCTACGCACGCTCGTAAGTTCGCAAATTTTCAATATTTGCACTCCAATGACTTCCAAATACCTAAACAGCACATAGAAGCAAGCAACATTCGGCATTGACAAATGCTTGTTTATTTGGACTGAGTGTGCATATGGGGTAATTACACGATTCATGTAATCACTCATTGTTTCTGGCTTAGCCTAATGGTTACTCAAATGAGTACTGTGCCAGTCATCAGGGAAAACGAAAGTTGAGTGTCAGGCATTGGTGGTTCTTTCATTAATCACCTATGGTGGTGGGAATTGACCAGCTGCAATACAGACTAAGGTAAGAGTGACCTACCTTTTATTATCTTTTATCTCCATTTTTTTGAATGACCGCCCCAATTCCTGCTCATCTGTGTCCATTCATATTCATGCAGATAATACGGTAATTTTTTCCTCTGCCTACTCTTCCCCTGACCTCATGAACCAGCTCCAACTGGATTTTAACAACATCCTGCTCTGGTTCCAAGAGAATAAGTTATCCCTCAGTGCTAAGAAAACAGCTTCTGACTTTTGGTAGCAGGCAGAGGATCACTATAGTCTCCCCCTTCCCTCATTTCACACCCTTGATGGTGCGACAATTGAGGATGTCTCTTTCTTCAGGTACCTCAGGATCTGTCTGGATTGCCACCTTGATTTCTCTGTTCACATGGATACTATCCACAAGAAGCTCCACCCCAAGCTTGGGGCGTTATACAGAATTAAAAGAAGCATTCTGCTTTCTGCATGCAGAGATCCTTACTAAGATGATTCTCCCTGTTTTTTGACGATGGAGACATTGTTTATAGTGCTGCTCCAAATCCCACTTTACTGGATCCTCTCTTTTACTCCTTCTGTTGATTTGCCCTTGACAAACCCCTTCATACACATCATTGTACTGTGTACCTTTCCCTCTCCCTCCCCTCTCTTGATGCCAAGCACCTTTCCCACTATGCTTCCTTTATCTATAAATATTGGGTTGACTCTTTCCCCTCATATGTTTCTTCTTTTCTCTCTTCCACTCTTCTTTCTCTTACTCCTTTTGCAATTTTTGTTTTCACTCTCTTGCTCTCCCAGAAATGAATTCTACTGCAGGCCAAGCTGCCTTCTTATTCCACTTCCCTAAACTATAATGCTTTCTTACCCGTTTTACTCACTCTGCTCCTTCCTTTCCTGCTCTGAAATCTCTCCTCCATGAGTTCTCTATTCACTCCTGCAGTAGCTTCTGATGTTGGGATATACTCATTCACCTGCAATACATCCAACACTGATACCAGCACTGCTCCACTCCTCTAGTATTAGTCTTTTCTCCCTGTGTCTCTTTTTTTTTGTTGTGTTGTTTACAGTTTAATGTCAACCACAATCTCCTTCTACAGCAGCTACACTCACTTGGCCTTGATGTTAGTGCTTTAACTTGGCTCCAAAGTTACCTTACTGGCCGCACTCAAATGGTCAAGTGGTCCGGTTCTCTCTTGAATCTCAGACCAATAACCCTCGGCGTCCCCCAGAGGTCTATCCTGGGCCAATTATTATTTTCCCTATTCATTAATGAATTACCAAATAAATATGGAGGGGCCTCTGTGCACCTTCACGTGGATGACGCCATTGTTTACCGTTCTTCATCCAACATTGGGTGGCTGAATGGCATTTATTTATTTTATTTCGTTTTTGTTGACCGGGTAAGTGCACTAGACAAATCCTGCCTATTTTCAGGCACGACCCGGGGGAGGGGGATACAGATGAATGCCAACTGACCTTAAACCAGATTAAGCTGTTGGTGGTATTTTTAGTGAATGAGGGAAATTTGTCCAGGACACCAAGGAAATTCCCCTACTCTTTTCGATAAGTGCCATGGGATCTTTAACATCCACCTGAACTACCACCAATCCAGGCAGATGGGACCTCAGTTTAATGTCTCATCCGAAAAGACAGCACCTCAGAAGTGCAGCACCCCTCTCATGCTGCACTACAGTGTCAGTACTGGGATATTAACCCAAGTGCCAGATGTGGGAACTGAACCCACAGCCCTCTGATCTCCCAGCCTCAGAGGCGAGTGTGCTACCTACTGAGCCACTGACACTGTTATGCTCACCTCAGACTTCTGAATTCTCAAGGGCTGGTTTCTAGATAACCAACTAGTACTCAACACCAAAAAAAAAAAACCAGATCCATGCTATTTTCCAATCCCTCCTCCTTGCCGCATCCTCAGCCCTCTCATACAATTCTCTCCTATAACGTTGATGCCCTTGAACCTGTCCCATCCTTTAAATATCTGGGCATCACCTAAGATTCCTCACTTTCCCTGAACATTCATGTTACACTCCTAACCAAAGAGCTAAAGCAAAAGTTAGGTGTGCTCTACCTCATATGACCCTTCATCACATTGGCTTCATACCACAAGATCGTGGCCTCAGCCCTCCTGTCACTCATTACATATGGTGCCACACTACTATTTATAACCAATACAACCATCCTATCTTGCCTTAAACATGCCTATCATAGGGTGGGAAGGTTTGCCTTAGGGGTCAATGCCCGTCATCACTACTGCGATGTCCTCTCCTCCCTGGGCTGGCTAACGTATGAACCCAAACTTTAGTATGCCATGCTGAGTCTAGTGCACAAACTGATCCACCATTACATCCCTCCTTGCCTTACCAAACTTATTCAGCTCTTGCAACCACTGGGTGCTCTTAGATCCACCTCCCTTCCTCTTCTCGTACTGCCCAAACCTCAGTTAGCAATGGCCAGGAGATCATCTGCCTTCTTGGTGGTGTCTAGCTGGAACTCTCTACCATACTCTACCTTATCCTGTACCTCTCTCACCAAGTTCTAATCCTCCCTGTTACACCACCTCAATGCCTCATCACTTTGCTTCTGCTTCCGTTGACTCTTAGTCCAGCTTCCATAATGCTATGCATAAATTTTCACCGCTCAGTGATACTCATAAGTATGAGAATCCTTACTTCCTGACCCCTCCTGTTTATATACATATTTGATATAAGTGTATCTGTAAATGGTGCATTTTCTAAATCTGCGAACAATGTAAATATAACCACTGTAACTGCCATGTCTTTGTAATCTGTAAATGTTCAATCCTTGAATGTTTCAGTGAATGATTCATTTTTGTAAATCAGTGAATGTTGTAAATGTTTCTATTGCTACTGCCATCTCACTGTCTATGTTCTACACTTTCCGGGTCGCCCCTGAAAAGGGACTGTAATGTCTCAGTGGGCTCACCTTGTTACCAAAATTCAAATAAATAAATATAAATTTTGTTGCTCATTCCTCAATTTACTGTATGGTAATTTCCTGTTTGGCAATTCAGAGTTCTTGAATTGTATATAGTGTATATTTTTGATATACTTATTTCCATATTTGTTTTATTTTGCATATTGTACTTTGTATCTGTTATGTTCTCCTCCTTCCCCTTCCCCACGGTTGCATATGGAAATGAGCTGATACCAGCTCAGTGTAGCACTGTGACTTTCCTGGCAAAACGTTTGAACTAACTGAATACATAAATAAATACATACATAGATAAATAAATATCTCCCAAACAAGTTAGGGTATGCTCCTGTCAGTCGGTGGTGGCAGTCCTGTTAAGTACAAATCAAATCAGTTTTATTTCTAAAAGGCACCTTTCTAAAACCAAGGCACCTGTACAATATGAAATAAGTTATTAAAAACAAACATAAAATTTATGACAAAAAGCAGTATAGTAGCAGCACAAAACATAGAAAAAACACATCAAAAACAGCAGCATCAATCAACAAATGACAAGCCGAAAAGATGAGTTTTTAAGGTGGTTTTAAAACTCTGCAAGGTTAGGCAATTTCATACCCGATGAGGCAGAGAATTCCACAGGGACGGAGCAACAAAGCTAAATGCCCTTGCTCCCGATGTCTGCAAATGTACCCTGGGAATCTCTAGCAATCCCTCATCAGTGGATCGGAGAGGACGGGAGGGACTGTAGGGACAAAGGAGATCTTTCAGGTAGCCCGGTCCCTGGTCATGTGGGGCCTAAGCAAAGCAACCTTAAAGGTGATCCGCCACTGTATCGGCAGCCAGTGCAGACCGCGGAGCACAGGCATTATGTGACTGGCTCTTGAAGCACCAGTCAACAGCCTGGCTGCCACATTCTGCACTAGCTGCAAGCAGTGGATATCAACCCCCAGCAGCCCTAGGTAAAGGGCATTGCAGTAGTCAAGGAGGGAGGCAAGAAAGGCATGAATCAATGTTGGAAGATCATCAGGAGGAACCCAAATGTTTCACCCGGACAATATTTCTCAGATGGTAAAAAGAAGTTTTAACAACTGCTGGCACATGTAACTTTAAGGTCAGACAGTCATCAAACATAACGCCCAGGTTCTGCACCCAGTCTGAGGTAGCTAGCTGGACACCTCCAAGCCATAAACCCGAAGGAGAACCTGCCAACATACCCACCTCATGATGACCAGGGTTCACAACCAATACCTCAGTTTTTTCAGGGTTCAACCTTAGCCAGACCACATTCATCCAGGCCTGAATTTCAGTCTGACAGCTGTTGACCACTGGGGACAAATGACAGGTAGTCCATGGGTACTCTGTGGGCTGCTTTGATGCCTTTACATTTCACATACCCCATCTGGGATAAGAAACAGCCATGCCAACTATTGTGAAAAATTCACTATAGCTCCAAACTATGTTAGCTGCTGAGGATTTTCAGCTTTATTCACCCATCCCCCTTGCCACAGCACACTTAAGATGACTCATTCACTCCTAAAACTTTTTATACTGCTTTTCAGTAGGGCTGTACGAAATTAAACTTCCACTGGTGGAATTTTGGTGAAAGTCTGAATTCCACTTTTGCAAAATTTCAGAATGCACTTTGGCACATTTTGCAGAAATTCTGATCTAGAACAGCAGAATGAATGCATGAATTGTGGATTCATGTGTTAAATTGCTGAGTTTCTTTCTGCAGTGTAATACATTTATCCGCAATTCATACATTAATTCCATAGTTCAGTGAGTCACTGAAGTGCAGAATGAATGGATAAGTTGTGGATTAATGTATTAAACTGCAGAAAGAAATTCTGAAGAACTGATCACTGAACTGCAAAATAATTACATGTATTGTAGATTAATGTATTAAACTGTGGAATGGAAATCCTCAGAACTGTTATTCTGCAGTTCACATGTATTATTCCATATTTCCACCAGAAAAGTCCATGGAACAGGGTGAAAATTTGCTAAACACATTCAGAAAAATTTTGATTTCACCAAAGACAGAAGCTTGAAAATTGTCACATTTACAAAATGTTTACTAAAGTTCTGTGAAATTGGAATTTGTTACTTCTGCCCCACTCTGATTTTAAGTGATGTCTCAGTCTTCTCTAAAAGTGGCTGTATACCTACTGGTTTAGTAGGACGCTCTGGCAATAGCTGAGAGTGGTCATGGATGGGTATTGGCTACTGGTGGTAATCCGTAGTAAATTTTCTAATAACGCTTTCATTTATGCACTGTTCAAAATGTGAATTGTATAGACAAATGGCTTTCATTATCCTGAATTCTGTTGCATATTTAAACAAACTCTGTCCAGAGCTGACAGGGCTGTGATGAGCTGCCCAGTGAGCAAAGTTACATGTGTGCATACAAAATCATTGAATGCCTGGGTGTAACTTGACCATTCTTTGGATGTATTGCACCAGATTTTCAACATGGCCTTTTTGGGACCCCTCCTCATGAAAAGTGCCAGTGTCATTTTGTTCACTTCCCTTACAGAAATAGAGGTGTGCTGTGTACATGCAGAATGCATGCCACATGCTAAATTGTGCAACATTTGCATGTAGTTTGTGTACACTAAGTGAACATATGCGAACTATGTCTAAAAGGCAAATCAGTTTCACATGCTGCAAGCCTGACATCTGTGCAGCAGGTTAACTGGTGTGAACATCTTCTAAAAATTACATCAGGTTCACATGTTGCATGCTTGACATGAGTGCAGCAGTTAAGTTGGTGTGATGATAATGTAAACAACACATCAGGTTCACATGCTGTATGCTTGCCTTGTGTGCAGCAGCTAAGCTGGTGCAAATCTCATCTAAAAACACATCAGTTTCTATTTCTTATACTATTGCTAGCAATTAGTCATTAAACTACATTTTTATTTGAATTCCCATAAAAATTAGGTAAACTCATTAATTCTGATCCTTTTGCAAGTTGTTTAATGGCTTTTGATTGTTGCCATGAAATCACCATTAATCTGTAAAGTATTGTTTGCTTATTGCATCAAATGCCTAGGATATAGCCAGTCAACAGCCCCCATTTCAGATGTACGAAGAGGGGTCTCTGTGTAGTGAAGCCTACCCTTTTTGTTTTGGACCATGTAAATTCTTTATGCATATTTAGTGCTACAAATGTGTTTCTCCATGACTTACTTTCCCTTTGTCACTCTATACTGAGCATATACACTATAGTCATGCTCAGCACCCTTTGGTCTTGGAAGCATGCACCATACCTCACATTTTGTCACTGAAATGAGGGACATGGGCACTCAAAATAAGGGATACTAACCCACATGATGATCAGGGCACATCATGAAACATGGAGTTACAGGGCTGGATTCACAAAATTCAACACAGGATGCAAGGGAACTTGCTTCCACAAAAATGGTGCAAGTAGCACTTGTGTCATGAGTTGCACCATGGTGGGATTCAGGAAGGCAGTCTGCGACATGCTGCAGGCTGCCTGCACCCAAGTAGACCTATGTGCCATAAACCCCCTTGCAACATAGCATAAAGGGGTTTATGGCAGCATTTGCACCCGATTCAGGTAGAGTGGCTGCTAAGTACCCAAATTGGGATTCAGAGACAACCACCCTTGGACATCTGTCAAAGACCAGTTATGCCACATAAAAGCTGGTGTAAGTGGTCTTTGCCATCCACCAGTGGTTGGCACCATGCCACCACCAGAGCACCAGAGAGCCCTTGTGGGCTATAGCCCCCCAGCAGCCCCATCCCCAGTCATCCAACACCCCCCATTGCCCACAGATCCAACTGTGCCAACAGCCCAGTGTGGCAAATTGCACCCCCCAATCCTGACAGTACACACCTACATGCCCCAATGGGCACTCGTAACACCCCTCCCACCCGATGCTCACGCACACACTCCCCACAATGCCAACCCCCCCCTACCTCACTGTGGCATGGGTATAACCTGGATAACTCCAGGTGGTCCACTGCCCTCGCACCTGACAGTGCCAGCCCACCCAGCTTCACACACACACACACACACACACACACACACACACCACACACACACTGACTCTCACACACTTGGCGGGCAAGTCTATGACTGGCACGGCCCACCTCTCACCACCACGGCCTGCCGCTGACTGAGCATTGCCAGGAGCATGTACAGTAAGTATACGCAGTCTGTGAATGACAGCTGCTGTAATTTACAGAGTGAGTATACTTACTGTGCGTGCTGTTAGCAATGCTCAGTCAGTGGCTGGCCATGGTGATGAGAGGTGGGTTGTGCCAGTCATTGACTCATCCACTGGGTGTGTGTGTGTGGGAAGCTGGATGGGCTGGCACCCTTGAGTGGGGGGGGCACTGGACTGACAGGGAGTTATCGGGTGATGCCCATGCCACAATGAGTAAGGGGAGTTTGGTATTGCAGGGAGCTTGCGAGTGAGCATCGGGTGGGAAGGGGGTGCTATAAGCATCCATTGGGTCAAGTAGGTGTGCACTATTGGGATTGGGGTGTGTGACTTCCCACACTGGGCAGCTGGCACAGTTGGATCTGTGGGCATGGGGGCACAGACACATGCCACACTTCCTTCAGTGGGTAACTCTGCTGCCCGCCTGTCCTGTGGCTTGCGGCATTCCTGGGGCTGCAGAATTCCTTGGACAGATGCCGCATGCTACAGAATGCAGTCTGCTGAACCCTGTCCAATACTGAATCAGGCACAGGGTCCTGGTCGCAGGCTTGGTTGGCCGCAAGCTGCCATTGTTGCAGCTTGCATCCAGCCTTTGTGAATCCAGCCTACAGTACCTCAGAACACAGTGGAAACCATTGTATTAGCACGTGATAATGAATTTCTACCATTAAGCAGGGGCGCCATTTAGGTAGGGCAGAGGGAAAAAGTTACCCCCCCCCCCATTTTGTGCCTAGGCTGTTCTTATGGTGTGGCAGTAATGACTTTAAATTTGGATTTAATCTTTTACACAATAAGTGACCACCTGGCCTATGTATGCTCACGCTACAGGTACTCTCCAGACTTGACTGTGTCTGTACTGTGTTGTCCACTTTCTCCACCTATTAGCAGTGGCACAATCCCATGTGATGTGGATGAGCTCCTGCCAAGAAAGAGCACATGAACCTTGCATGTGCGACACTGTCTTTTCAACCACAGAGTGGACAGGCTAAACACTACTGCTTGGAGGAGTCTGTGAGCACTGAACTCTAAATAGCAGTGTTGTGGCAGCATACTTTTGTTTTTCTGCTCTAAGTGAGTCTCCATCTCCCCCTGGTGGCTGAAGGGACAGAAGGTGAGCTAGGCACTAACTCAAGACTAGGCTACCTACTTACTCTACTAGGCTCACATTACAAAAAGAAACAGCACAGACCCCCACGGCAGCAAACTAGACATAGCAGCAGTGGTGACAGTGATGTGGGTGGCCTCCATAGTCCTTGATCAGTGTAGTGTGGCAGCAGCTACAGCAGCAACCAAGCAAGAAGGAAGCAACCCAGGTTGGGTGAATTCATATGGTGAGGTGACTTGGTTGCAGACCATGTTGGGGACCTGTGATGGTCGATTCTAGCATTCAGCTTCTAGTGAAGGAGAGAGGGGAAGCAAATTAAAAAACTGGGATGGTGGCACACTATGCCAGGCTTCAGGCCCTGGCCATATGGCCAGGTAAGTAAAAGTAAATAATTTTTTTTTTTTTTTTTTTTTTACAGAAAGATTGGGGAAGGAGGAAGGACTGAAATATTGATGTGTTTTTCATGTTTCTTCACCTTTGGGTGACTTCATGACTCATAGGGGATGGGTATTGAATGGAATGGCATCATGGAGAAAAACTGGGACAAAGTTTTTTTTTGGTGGGGGGTGCGAACTTCAGACAGGAAAAAAATTAGTTAGTAACTGGGTTGATTTAAGCCCAAATCTGATGCACTGCTCCGGGGTATATACAGATGAACCCTATACATTTTAATTTTTCCTGATTTGCATATCACACTTCAGTCAGACCAAATAAGTTGTACCTTTTAGAGATGTTACAGACATTCTAAAACTGTCCCTTGCATTCACGGACAGTTAAGTGGTATGGTATGTACAGACTATTAAAGCCCCACTATAGTCAGGCTTATGCCCCCCCCATGAAGCTGACCTCCACATCCCCAAGCTCAGGTACATTATAGCAAAGTGTAAAGAAGACTGCAGGGGTGTGCACCATTGAAATGAATGGGGGTATTTTTTAATTATTATTTTATACATTATTGATGGTGAGTTGGAGATTAATTTAGGCCACCACTGGAATAACAAGGGCCTTGTTAGTAGAACAATTGCCTTCATTATTCTAAAACTCACTGTCATAGCATATAAAATAGTAATAGAAGATAATTCATTTCAATGGGGTACGCCCCAGCACTCTGACCCATGGACATCATCTCTTAAAGACTTCTGCCTCTGGCTCCCTAGTACTCAAGTAAGAGACTTTTTCACTTATATCTATACTTGGTGGGGTTGTCTGTAGCAGCATGGCCTTACCTGCTACAGTGTGTGTGCATGGAGGGACACTGGTCGTGTGTGTGTGTGTGTGTGTGTGTGTGTGTGTGTGTGTGTGTATAAAGTTATTGCTACATTTGTGTTTGCACCTTAAAGTAGGTTTGCGTGGAAGCATTCAAAACTATGGAAAACAAATAGTAGGAGTATAGACAAGACAGAAGTAATTAAGTTGTTTTGTGGGTAAGTTTACGTATTGGGGGTGGGAAAAACATGTGTTTCCATTGGTATGTGTGCTACAATTCAACTGTGAAAATGAGATGAGGGAGAGAAGAAAACTGAAAAGAATACACTGGCTACAAGCATGCCGCATGCATGCAGATGTATTCAGATACAGTATGTATTGAAGTACAAGCAAGCCATATGAGTGCAGACAGTATTGCTTAGTGGTTAAAGGCACTGAACTACAAGCCAGGACACTTGGAGGCATAAATACCTGGGTTTTAATCTCATCAACTCCCACTTGTGTATAGTGTGATCCTGAGCAAGTCACTTAACTTTTACATGTGAAGTTATCAGTGACCACTTGCATTTTTGCATGCATGCCACATGCATGCAGTCTCTCCCAATTTAACATAAAAATGACAGTTTCCTCACTTGCTTGCTGCACACATGCCATATGCATGCATTTGGTTCCAATTTAATATTTAAATCATACTTGCAGCACACATATCACTTGGGTAGTTTTATGTGTGCAGCATGAAAACATTTCATATAATTATTTCTGTAAGGGTTGTCAAAAAAGGAGATTTTGCAAAGCGACTGTGCCATTCTGTGCCAAAGGTGCGAAAACATGTTTCGGGCAGGATGTGATAAATGACAGCTGTAGTGATTAAAAAGAGGTGTGCAAAAATGGCAATGTTGAAAATGTGGAGTGGAAATATTAAAAATTGGCAGACTTAGGAGTGTGCATAGAAACTGCGCAATGCACACTTGTAATGAAGTCATTTTTTGAAATTTTTTAACCAAATTTGCAACATGAGCTTTTTGGGACCCCACCTCATGAACAGTGCCACTTTTTTTTGTGAATCGGTCCTGAAAGGTGATTCTGTGCAGCAACCATGATTCACCTTTCAGGACCTAGTAAGGAAATGACAGTGAAAGTTTTCACGAGATGGGGTCCCAAGAACCACATGTTGAAAATCTGGGGCCAAAATTCTAGAAAATGGCTTATTCATCAACATAAGTTGAAAAACCCATTGAATGGCATTATAGCATGCTTACCTTTGCAGTTCAGCTTTGAAGAGTGCAGACGTATCCCGGTCTAGAGAAAATGACAGTGACAATCTCTGGAGGTAAGTTTGGGGTAATGGGGGGCATGGGGAGGTGGGTGCCACTGGGAGGGTGGGTATGAAGGAGGGGGACTGGGGAGGTGGGTGCCAGTGGGAGGGTGTGGATGGAGGAGGGGGACGGGGTGACAATGAGGGACTGTTTCCTTTTTTTTTTACCTATGTTTTTCTCTCCATTGCCCTGGTTTGCTCCTAATCTTCCAGGCACCTCCATCCTCCTGCCGCCATCCATCCACACCCATCTCCCTGGGCCACCACCTTGCTACTCCCATGGTGGGGTGGCAAGGAGCCCCCAACTCCCCACCAGGACCGGATCCAGAACAGGTGGTGCACCCAGAGATGGCGCCTATAGACAGACGGCCATCAAGCTGCTTGACTTGGCAGCCATTTTCTGCTTTTCTTTATGGGGTGGAGCATGGTGTGCCGACATGGGTGTGTCATGCATACCCGCTGACTGTTCTGTCTCCGTGCTCCACTGTAATGGCCAGACGTGCCAACACCTAGCTTTCACTAGGTGTCTGGAAATGTTGGCCACTGTTCCTCACCCTCCCCAGGAGAGGAGAGAAGTCCTCCGGATGCTCGATCCTCTCCCACCCCAGCTGGCCCCCCCATGACCCACTCACACCTCAAACACGGGTCACTGGTGTGGCAGGAGGTAAGGCAACTCTGCCTCAGCCCTCCACACCACCAAGCTGGACAGTGTTTTTTTTCCACAGATCAAGAAAAACACATTGGGGGACTGTTTTCTTTAGTTGCAGGAAAAAAAAGACATTTGGGCACACTGGGGTTGGCTCCCAGTGTGCCACGAGTGTGGGGGGTGCATGTTGCCAACACATGGATTGGGCACCCCAATGTTGGCAGGGGGCATGGGAAAAATTCATTTGGGCACACTGGGGTGGGCTCTTAGTGTGCCACATGAGTGTGGGTGGGGCTACATAAAGCAGGCACGGGATTGGGATGCCAATGTTGGCAGGGGAAAAATAAATACATTTGTGCACACTGGAGTGGGCTCCCAGTGAGCCATATGAGTGGGGGGGCTACATAATGCTAACATGGGGATTGGGGACCCAGATGTCAGCACAGAGACAGGAATGGAGAGAGCGGAGAGGACAGCAGCAGTGGGGGGGTGCAAGAAGGTTTGTTTTATTGCCAGTGCTGGCAGCAGTGATGCAACTGCACATGTGCCGCATTCATGCATGTGCTGTTGTGAATGGCATTTTGCTATTCACAACATGATGGTGCCAGCAGAACTGCAGATGCACATGAGTCGTGCATGCGCAGTTCATGCCCTGGAATGCTGAAGTAACAGCCCAAATAGTGCGACTGTTGTTCCATAGAGGCCGATCATGGAGGAGGGTTTCAAGGTCCATTGGGCTTTTGGAAGGATACTTCCAAAAGTTCAATGGAAGGTTTCACGATCAACCATTTTTAGAGCTACTGAGTGATCTCCAAGTGGCTGTAGGCTCCACCCACAGCCCTAAAAATTCATAGTAGACAGAGGCAGTGTAATTAGAGTACTCAGTCTTTTGATTTTTGGGATGTGGTGAGGTTGTGAGGTCAGTAACCGCACAGCAGACTGAGCAATAAAGAGTGAGATTGCTACACTCAGCATTCAAGCCATAATGTCCCTCTTTACTGTCTTACTGTTCAGGCATTGTTCCAGAGACATTCTAAAAAGGGATGCAAACTCTCAAACTGACAGTGAGTCGTGTCGAGGCAAGACTAACAGCACAGTTGATGGGGTGTGGAGAACAGGAGCAGTTTTTAACAGACAGCTGATTACTGAAAATGAGACTTGCTTCTCACGGAACCTATTCTGTAATTTATTCAATGTTTAAATAAAATAAATACTGTAACTGGGCACCCATTAGTGAGAAATTACAGTAAACAGGCAAGCAGGCTGAATCCTAACAAGATATCTTGGACTTACCCTTTACTGTGCACTTACCTTCCATGACCACATAAACTCCCTAGCAACCACCACAAACAGCAGGCTTGGACTCCTTTACCGGCACAGGGACTGCCTCCCTCCAGATGCCCTCAGGCTTGCCATTACCTCCTCAATACTGTCCTTAGTAGACTATGGGCTCCCTGTATATGGGGCAGCAGATAACTCTGCACTCCAGAAAATTCAGACCACCCTCAACAAGGCATGCCGGCTCCTAATGGGTGCCCCTAGACTCACCCACACCTGCTACCTCTGTTCCTCTGCCAATCTTCTCAACCTCAAAGAAAGCCTCCACTACCAGACCTGCCTACTGACCAAAAAAATCCTACTCGGTCACTCCCCTCCCAGGGTCACAGCCTCTCTCCACCTTGCTACCCACCCTATCATCACCCTCAACTCAAAGAAAGTTATAGAAGCTGTACCCAGGGTAAAAACCACCCTGGCCCAGAGATCCTTCCACCACAGGGCCCTGGCTTGGTTTAATGTGCTCCCGGTCACCATCACTGGCTCATCCAAGATTTCCCATTTCAAAGTCACCCTCCGCAACCACCTCCTCAATGTTCACACCTGTAACTGCAACTAGCCTGCGTTCTCAAGCCCACCATGACCCACGCCTCTGTCAAAATCCACTTGGACTGCAACCTCTCACAGCTATTCTTATCTCCTTTATCCTTTCTCCCTGCTATGCCGCTGTAATGATTGTTTTCTTTTTTTTGACCAACCTGTATATAATCTATGTTGACAATGTCTGTAAAACCATACATGATGGCTTCCTCTGTCAATTGCAACCTGTCTGTTTTCATATTCTGTCCTCCTTGTGACGAGGTACCTTTGTAAATGAGCTACACGGCTCAAAGGTTGTAAATCCGATATTTCAAATAAATAAAAATAAATAAAAAAATAAGGAGGATTAGTTATGAATGTCAAGCCCTCTGGTGTATTTTGTTACAGCCACATCAACTACAGTAAATCACAGAAAAAAATGTATTTGTGTTAATAAGTTGGGTAATCCTCATGCGCAAAATTAAGTTGATGCAAAATGTTATACTTTTACAGTATATCTGAATCAAACAGAGTACAAACAGTCATAACATCAGTAATTATGGGGATATGGCAATGGGACCAGCTATAATCGATGACCAGGGTCCAGGGTATTGCTTTCTATAAATCAATTTGTAAGCCATGGCTGGGAATCAAACCCAGGTCTGCTGGATGTATCAACCTCATTCACAGCTTGTTACTCTAACCTCTAGGCTATACTGTATATACCATAGAAACATAGAAACAAATTCTATGTTTCTATGGTATATACAGTATAGCCTAGAGGTTAGAGTAACAAGCTGTGAATGAGGTTGATACATCCAGCAGACCTGGGTTTGATTCCCACAACCGCCACTTGCATGCTGTGTGACTTTGAGCAAGTCACTTTACTACTCCAGTGCTCCCGGATCACCCCTGAAAACAGGCACTTGTGCCTAGTGGGCCTTACCCAGTTATCAAATAAATAAAAATACATTCCTAAGCCTACTGTTAGTGGATGACAGGCCCATACAGTCTTTGGCCTGTCATGTGCTACTGCAAATATAGGTACCCCTTTTTTCCAGTTGTGATGGTTGTTTTGTGATGTTAAGACTTGTTCTCTATGTAGATGTGTGAGTAATAATGTTTTTTCTTTATTTGGGACCCAGTAACATAATTTTTGCAGCACTCTTTTTTTTTTTTTTTTGTTTAAGTTGTTTAACCAGGAGTAGCACACTAAGCTGAAAGCTTTTTTACAGGAGTGACCTGGGAGCACAGGGAAGTTAAGCAACTTGCTCAGGGACATACAGTATGTAAGTGGAAGCTGTGGGATTCAAACCCAGATCTGGTGTGCTGGATGTCACCAGATTTGCAGCTCAGAGCCTTAAACCACTGCGCTATACTGCCTCCCTCTTGGTATTCTTACTTGGGAATTATATTAAAAAAGATTCAAAACAGAAAACTACTACCACCCACCCTACTGTAGTTCCCTTGTGACAAGGAAAGCAACAACACTTTTCTGCTATCATTCAACCCTTCCTCTGTCTTACATTGTCTTATATAGATGTCTTACGATTACCATCAGTATGCTTTGCCTATCTAGTCTCAAGTCAAGCCTGAAAAGGTCCCTCAGCTCAGTGCACTGACTCAGTCAGGAGACCAGGCAGGGTCTGCAGTGGCATAATAGGCAGGAAAAAGAAGATCAGACTAGGTGGGCCAGGTGATCCTTGTCTGCCAACAAATTCTGTTTTTATGTGATGCATCTGTAATAATTATGCACAAATCAGAATATATATGGTCAAAGAACAATTACCCATGGATCTCTAAGGAGATTACTGGGAGACAGTGGAGATTATCGGACCACCGCTATAAGTGTGAGGTCAAGTTACGCTATAGTACTTTCTCAAATCAGTCTTTGGGTTATTTTTTTAGTAGTTTATTTGAGTTGATGGACTTCAACCCCCCAGCCCCCCATTAATAAAAAAAACAAGGAGTGTGTGGGGCCAAAGCCCCCCAACTCAAACAAACTGACAGAACCAACATTAACAGTAAGCACAAGCATGTGCTGTATTCACAAAAGATTTACGCTACTTGTGTAGCGCTGGTCCGATAATCTCCACTATTGTCGATTACTGAATTGTTGTTGCAGACACATACTGTACTGCTTGGACTAGATTTAGAAAGACCAGCTCCCTCAGTGATAGACTGTATTATATAACACATCAGCATCTGTATAGATCAGATGTAGCAAAAGTAAAAGAGGACTACTACCAAGTTTACTGGGAGGACAATACATATAATTCCAGCAAATACTGGTCAGGGCTAAAACCTATTTGAAATGGATCATGAAGAGCAAATTGATCAACTACAGAACCCCTCTGGTGATCTTGTAACCACTCTTCCAGACATTGCAAATGCCTTTAACACCCACTTCACTAACCTCAGCATCACTGCCAAGCTTCAGCATGCCTTGGTACCATCCACAGTTGGTCTCTCATCAAGCAACACAGAGCCTGACCCTCATGATCTTTCAAATTTTAACGTTTGACAAATTGTTACATCAGAGGCCCTCAAAGCAATAAAAGGCCTCAGCCCAAACAAGAGTCCTGTGCCGACTCCCTTGACCAGAAGCTTTTCCACTTGGCCAGCCCACCTGCATAGTGGTAAGGCTTATGCTTGTGATGCTGATGCCCCAGGTTTGGGAACAGACCAGAGGAGTCAGAAGGCCAGCCTGGAAGACAAGGTTTGCTGGCAAAGTAGCCTAGCTTCACCTGATCTTTTTTCTTCTAGGTTTGCTTGTAAGGACAGAGCAAGGAACTAGATTATCAGAGCAAAGATAAAGATTAAGGCTTCTTTTTGCTAGGCAGATTTACTGTGTGTTATTTTCTTTTGTGCTCACAAGATGCGATACTGTTTTTTGCTTACATTTTACTGCTGTAATCTTCTCTGATTCAAACTGCTGTTGCAGAGTATACTTTCTGCTGCTTTTTTTCAGGGTGTGCCTGGAGGGTTGTTACTGTTTTGTGCTTACAGATTGCTGCTGTAATCTTCTCCGATTCAAATTGTTTTTTTTTGCAATGTATATCTTCTGTTACTGCTTTATTTTTCTCCATAGCAAAGTGTTTTTTGGCAGAGTATATCTTCTGTGAAATTGTTACGGTGGTGCCTATATTTTTGTGACTTTTTTATCTATCATTAGCCTAAACCAAATTACTGTTTGCTACTATTTTATTTTATTTTTTTGCTGAAAGGTTTTTTGTTTGGTCTCATAAGTGCTGCAGTGTCTTTCTCACACTGAAGGAGCTAACTACTTTCCTCCCACAGCTCTTCCAGCAGATTAGGAGTGTAATTGGGGGGTAGAGCTGACTAAGTCTTGGTAACTTCCAACAGAAGTAATGGTTAAAAAGTCAGGTTAGTTGGTGTTTTTGAGGTGGAAGACTAGGTTTGCTGGCAAAGGCACCTAGCTTCACCTGAGCTCTTTTCTTCTAGGTTTGCTTGTAAGGACAGAGCAAGGAACAACATTATCAGAGCAATGAAAAAGATTAAGGGTTCATTTTGCTAGGCAAATTTACTGTGTGTTATTTTCTTTTGTGCTCACAAGATTTAATACTGTTTTTTGCTTCCATTTTACTGCTGTAATCTTCTCTGATTCAAACTGCTGTTGCGGGGTATGCCTTCTGCTGCATTATTACAGGGCCTGCCTGCAGGGTTGTTACTGTTTTGTGCTTACAGATTACTGCTGTAATCTTCTCTGATTCAAATTTTTTTTGCAAGGTATATCTTCTGTTACTGCTTTATTTTTCTCTGTAGCAAAGAGTTTTTTGCAGGGCATATCTTATGTGAAATTGCTACAGGTGGAGCTTACTGGTTACTGCTGTAATCTACTCTGATTCAAACTGTGCTTTTTTTTGCAGGGTATATCTTCTGTTACTGCTTTATTTTTCTCTGTAGCAAAGTGTTTTTTTTTTTTGCAGGGTTTATCTTCTGTGAAATTGTTACAGGTGGTACCTAACTTTTTTTTTTTTTTATAAATCTCTTTTTTGTTAAAAAGAAAAGGATTTTTTCCAACATACAGGTACATACCACAAATACAACAATGACAGGTCTACATAAATACAGTTAATTGATTGGAATCTTACAAAGTAAGTAGGTTAATTAATCAAATACAACTCGGTAGGTGGTTAGATACAATGAGGTGCATAGCCTAGGAAAATTTCATCAGTGCAAGTTTTCAATACTTTTTATTATTTTTAGGGTCCCCCTGAGTCAAAAGCATTGCCTCCCCGGTATGCGGAAAGGCATCCGGCTGTACTTTGTTGGTCTTTAACTGCTTGTTATTGGGATTAACTGACAATTTTAGTATAGTCAATCCCCATCTGATGACAATCGCCTCTAGGAAGATTATTGTTACCCTGGACTTCCCAGGGTCCAACTGTAAGAGGGGTGTTTCTAAGCAATTTTAACCAAGTTAGTTCCCATGAAGGTTTAAGCCTCTCTTCCATTCAAATACCCTTTTCTACTCCTAGGGGGCCACTGAGCCTAGGATACCTTCCCCCAAGCACATCCGGGGCGTCTGGTTATATTTTGGCCCACATCAATCTGCTATTGGGACTATGGATAATTTTAGTATATCTTGATGTGGTTAATCCCCCTCGCAGTACAATGGTTCCCAGGGAGCCCACTTTTATTGTAGGTTTCCCAAAGGCCATGAGGACAAGGTGACTTTCTAAGCTGTTTTGGTCCGATTGGTACCCATGAGATCCTAGGGCCCTTTCCCAGCAGGACACTCTTCCCCGATCCCTGGGAGCACCTCCGACTCATTATGGAACCTGTGGATTCCCACCATCCTTCATAAGTTATAAAGACATATCTGTATTTGAACTTTGGCAGAGTTACAAAGGTGCAACTGTCTGATTTGAGTACCTAACTTTTTGTGACTTTTTTATCTATCATTAGGCTAAGCAACATTACTGTTTGCTACTATTTTATTTTTTGCTGAAAGGTTTTTTGTTTGGTCTCAAAGGTGCTGCAGTGTCCTTCTCACACTGAAGGAGCTAACTACTTTCCTCCCACAGCTCGTCCAGGGGATTAGAAGTGTAATTGGGGGGGGAGAGCTGACAAAGTCTTGGTAACGTCCAACAGAAGTAAGGGTTAAAAGGTCAGGTTAGTTGGTGTTTTTGAGGTGGATGACTAGGTTTGCTGGCAAAGACACCTAGCTTCACCTGAGCTCTTTTATTCTAGGTTTGCTTGCAAGGGCAGAGTGTGGAACAACATTATCAGAGCAAGGAAAAAGATTAAGAGTTCTTTTTGCTAGACAGATTTACTGTGTGTTGTTATTTTCTTTTGTGCTCACAAGATTTAATACTGTTTTTTGCTTCCATTTTACTGCTGTAATCTTCGCCGATTCAAACTGCTGTTGCAGGGTATTATCTTCTGCTGCATTATTACAGGTAGTGCTTGCAGAGTTGTTGCTGTTTTGTGCTTACAGATTACTTCTGTAATCTTCTCTGATTCAAATTGTTTTTTTGCAAGGTATATCTTCTGTTACTGCTTTATTTTTATCTGTAGCAAAGTGTTTTTTGGAGAGTATATCTTATGTGAAACTGTTACAGGTGATGTTTACAGGTTTATCTATCATTAGACTAAGCTTTCAGGGCTACTGCATTTGTTGTTGGTTGATTGTTTCTGCTCTTACCTCATTGTTTTTTTCATCCATCGTTCTTTTTTGACAGAGGAAGGGCCCACCCCCATCCTCAACCACCCCATGCTAAACTCCATTTATAGGGTAGCACTGTCATGACATTTCCTGTAGCAAAGCAGGAAGGGGAGGATCAGAGGGATATCCAAACAATGACCTCACTTACAGGGGCACAAGTAATTTAACTTGTATAACAAGTTATACAAATAAAAAAAAAAACTTTTGCTTTCATTTTCCTCCTTCTAATTATTCAGACCAGGTTATAAACTCAGCAACTCAGGTGGACTGAATATTATTAACTGCAGGCACTGCGGGACACTTTTCAAAAGGGCAGTTATTCAGGATTTAAGATGCTATGCAACATGCTAGACCATTGGAGATCTAAGGGCTCAGCTCCAGGCAGCATGGGAAGAGATTTTGCACCTCAAATCACATATTCAGGAGGAAATATATTATAAGAACTGCCTGCCATTTCTCCAACATTCAACTGAAGCACCTTGATCTCAGAGGGTAGGTGGTCGGGGAGGTTGGCAGGTGGTTAAGAGGGGCAAATCGGGTGCCCCACCACTCAATGTTCTCCAACGTATCACCTCCACAAACCATATAAAAACTATAAACAGATATCTGCCTCTATCTCCACAATCAAACAGAGGGACAGAGGACACTGCAGAGCAGGACAATGCAGCACAAGAGCTAGCACAACAAAACTCACCCAAAACAGGGACAAAAACAAACAAAAAAAGAAATACAAAAAACACTTCTGATCATAGAAGACTCCATGATTTGAGGAGTAGATACCTACCTCCAGCAGGGAGTAATGGTCAGATGTCTTCTCAGGTACATCAGCATGGAGAGACACTGACTGCATTGTTAAAATCATGCAGGAAGAAGGAGAAAACATTGATGTTCTGGTACACATAGGGACTACCGATCTCTTCAGCCAGTCAGTTGTGGAGACCAGGGAACACCTGGCCAAGCTGGGAGGACAACTGACATCCATTTCATCCAGCATCTCCTTCTCTGAGATCCTGCCATTGTGGGAGAGGGGGGGCAGATGGATGGAAGGTCAGACAAGGGGAGATAGGGGAGCTAAATATGTGACTCAAGGCCTGGTGCCAGGAAAAAGGACTCAAATCTGTAGGTAACCGGCAACAGTTTTGAGAGTGAAAGTTCTTTAAATTTGATGGACTGCATTTGAATAAGGAGGGAGTCAGTGCATTGCATTGGGGCAGAAGTTTGATGTCTTTGCAGAATATTTAAACTAGCCAAATGGGGAAAGGGGTGCAGCACCTAAAACATCAAACTGGAAGAACATCCCTCCTCCCTCAGCTAGTGATCAAACAGGAGTTCAGCATGTTTGTAGTTCACTTGCATCACCAGTTAAGGAAAAATGTCTAGCTCCCCATATGATGTGCAGGGGAAACAGCAGAACTTGCCCAACAACTAATGCAATGAAGTCTGGCCAATGGAAAATCATGTACACAAATGCCTGCAGTCTGAGAAACATGATCATAGACTGCAGGAAACAATGACAGAGGCTAAACTGGACATAGTAGCCTTTAGCAAGACATGGCTCACCAGTAACCACGCTTGGGAGACATCAGTACCTGGCTATGTACTGTTCAGAAGAGACAGATGCAAAAAAGGAGGAGGGAGGAGTAGCTCTTTATGTCAATGAAAATATCAAAGCTACAGAAATTCAGAATACACATAAGGAGCCAGAAGAACTGTGGGTCACCTGGAAACAGGAAATGGGACAGCCATACGAACTGGGGTTGTCTACAGGCCTAAAGACTAGGGAAAGGACTTAGACACATTACTACTAGAAGATATACAAAACATGACAGCTAAAAGGGAGGTTCTGATAATGGGAGACTTCAACATGAAAGATAAAAATTGGGCAATACCAACAGGAACATCCACCGGAACGAGACACATAGTAGATTCCCTTCTGGTGGAGGGCCTCAGACAACTGGTACAACAACCCACAAGGTACAGGGCAATCCTAGATCTAGTAATGACTAATGGGGAAAGGATCACAGAACTCCAGGTAGAAGGTCACATGGGGCCAGTGGTCATCACATGGTAAGGCTCAATTTGGCCACTAGAACTAAATCATCTCATTGCACTGCAAAAATATGGGACTTCAGAGGAGCTGACTTTGATAAGATGGCCAACAGAGTTAAGCTAGCCCTGGCAAGAAGAAATACAAGTGAGGGGGTACAGGCAAAGTGGGCAAACATTAATGATGCAATATTTGAAGCAACATCTCATTGTGTTAGGGAGAAAAGCAAGAGCAAAAGAAGGAGCAAACCACTTTAGTTCTCAAAAACAGTAGCAGAAAAGGTCATAGCCAAAAGACTGTCCTTCAGGAAATATAAGAGAACACAGTGGGATGAAGATAGGGAGGCATGCCAAACTTTCCTATAGGAAACAGGGAAGGCAGTAAGGCAGGCAAAGGCCCAAACCGAGGAAACACTTGCACGAACAGTAAAAGAAGTGGACAAGACTTTCTATAGATACATTAGTGAAAGGAGAAAGTACAGAGGTAGTATTGCTAAGATCAAAGGGGATAAGGGTGAGTGTGTGGAGGAGGACCAAGGAAAAGCATCCATCCTAAATAGATACTTCTGCTCAGTATTTATTGAAGAGAAGGTAGGATAGGGCCCACAGCTCTGCACAATGGACACAAGGGAGAGGGAGATGTGCACAAGTCCCTTCACAAAAGAAATGGTCTTACAAGAGCTCGCTAAACTCAGGGTGGACAAGGCAATGGGACTAGATGGCATACATCCCAGGGTACTAAAGGAGCTAAGGTTGGGACTAGCAGAGCCATTATTAGAACTATTTAGTGAGTCTCTGAGCACAGGGGAGGTCCCAGAAGACTGGAGAAGGGCTCATGTAATCCTGTTCCACGAGAGTGGTAGCAGGGAGGAGACAGGGTACTATAGACCAGTCAGTCTTACCTCAGTAGTGGGCAAGATTATGGAGGTACTCCTTAAGAAAAGGATAGTGCAACACCTGGAATCCATGGGAGCACAGGATCCAAGACAGCATGGGTTTACAACAGGAAAGTCCTGCAAACTAATCTCATAGATTTCTTTGGCTGGGTAAACAGAGTGGTGGACCAAGGCGGTGTAGTTGATGTCACCAACCTTGACTTCAGCAAAGCTTTTGATACTGTTCCACATAGAAGATTAATTAATAAGATGCGTAGGCTTGGTGTGGGTCAGAAGTTGTTCAACTGGGTAGCAAACTGGTTAGCGGGCAGAAAACAAAGAGTGGTGGTAAATGGTATACAGTCAGAAGAGATGCAAGTCACAAGTGGGGTACCTCAGGGATCAGTCCTGGGGCCAGTCCTCTTCAAAATCTTCGTCAGTGACATTGTAGACAGACTGGAGGGTAAGTTTGTCTGTTTGCAGATGACACCAAGATCTGCAAAATAGTAGATGATCCAAATGGGGTGGGCAGAATGAGAAGAGATCTGGATAAACTGGCAAAATGGTCAGAAGAGTGGCAACTGGGGTTTAACGCAAACAAGTACAAGATCATGCACATAGGGAAGAGAAACCCTGAAGCCACCTATAGGTTGGGAGGGGATTTGCTGGCAATCACAAGAGAAGAAAGAGACTTGGACATCATCATCACAGATGACCTGGAATTGTCCAGACCACTAAAGCAGTAGGTAAGGCTAGAGAGATGTTGGGGTATCATGAGTCATAAGAGGGAGGTAATAATCCATCTTTACAAGACACTGGTTAGGCCCCATCTGGAGTAATGTATGCAGTACTGGAGGCTGCACCTTCACAAGGACATTAAGAAAATGGAGGCAGTCCAGTGAAGGGCAACCAAAATGGAGCAGGACTGTATCAGAAAACATGAGGACAGATTAACGGAGCTCAATATGTATACCCTAGAGCAAAGGAGGGAGAGAGGTGATATGATCGAAACATTCAAACACCTTAAGGGCATTAACAAGTTGAAAGAGTCTAACATCTTTCAATATATGAAAAATAGCAGGACAAGAGGACACAGCATGAGATTAGAGGCAGGCCAATTAAGGTATAATGTGAGGAAGTTCTTTTTCACAGAAAGGGTGGTGGATGCATGGAACAGCCTACCTCAGGAAGTGTTGGATATGAATACAGTGCAGGGCTTCAAACAGGCATGGGATAGGCATAAGGGAGCAAAACAGATGAGTATGAATAGATAGGCCAGTGACAGAGTAAAGGCCTATGGCACATTCATAATGCAGGAAAAATGGGCAGGCTGGATGGGCCTTGCGGTCCTTATCTGTCGCCAACTTCTATGTTTCTATGTTTCAGCCAGGAGGAGAAGGATTGAGCGTCCAATGGACTGCTCTCCTCCTCTGGGGAGGGTGGGAGTGTGTCCAGCTCACTAATGACCTTTGCCAGAGGCTGGGGAGCAGCTGCTGGACCTTACAGTGCTGGGAGGTGTGCCAGACATTGGTGCATTGGGGCCATTATGTCATTGCATACCATGTCTCCCATATAGGGATCATAGCATCTGAAAGATGCTGGCCCCCAAGAATGATGCCCCATTCCTCCATACCCTCCCTACCCTGCCTGCAGCTCTCAGCAGGGGACCAAGTCTAGTGTTCTGTTGGATGGCTCGACTCCATAGCCCATCCTGGGGAGCAAGCCAGTGAAGCATCTCGTTAACAGGAGTAACGCCTGGTTCAGTTGTCCATGGGTGTCGTGCCTACTCAGTGGCTACAAGCCCAGGAGGATCTCCACCCCAGGTAAGTCCTGAAGGGGCTAAGTTCAGGGGTCAAGGGGTGCAGGGGCTGAGCTCCTGAGCAAGGGGGAATAGTACCAAAAAAAAAAGAAAAAAGAAGCTTTTCCACTTTGTGGTGCATCATATTTACACCATAGTTATCTTGCTGTTAAACATCTGCCTGTCCTCTGGAGAGATGCCTACTGCCTGGAAATATGCCATGGTTGTATATCGCCCCAGAGGAGGAGCCAAACAGAATCTGAATCAACACAGATCCGTTTTGATGTTTTCTTCCCTTTTGGTTCTCAAAAAGTGTGTTCAGTCACAGCTAACTGAACATCTCAGTCTGCACAATCTGCTCTCTTCCATGCAATCTGACTTCAGGAAGATGCATTCCACTATATCTGCATTGCTCAAAGTAACCAATGATCAGTCTGAATAGCCACAGATAATGTTCTTTCCACTGGGGCCATCTTCATGGATCTCTCCAAGACCAACTACATGACAGATCATGCAGTACTCTTGTTCAAGATGAAGACTTCAGCTTTCAGCAAACTGGCCATCAAATACTTCAAAAACTAGCCAAGTAAACAAAGTGAGATGCCGTCCATACAAGACATTACATTAGATTTCCTGTTTTAAATTGTGGGATTCCTTAAAGTGCAATGCTTGGCTGTTTGATGTTCTCCAATTTGTTAACAACCTCTCAAAACACAGGGAGAGGTGTCATCTACAGTCCATATGCATGCAAATGACACACTTCTCTAGTACTGTGCAGTGATTGTGTCAGAGTTTAATTCAGCACTCAGTATGGTCTACTCCTGGCTTGACAACAACTGTCTGATCCTGAATACAACCAAAACTAAGTTTGTGGTGTTAACAGTCACCAGAACTTGCCAACCCATTTAGCTGATCCACTTGAAATCATAACATCAGATGACAATGCTAGTGAGAAAGTCATTATATTCAAATATCTAGGACTCTGTCTTGATGTACTTACGTACTGTACAGTAGGCACAGTGATCACTTCTTAACAACTGTAGGACCCAAGCTCAACCTTTTCTATAGGTCTAAACACTGTTTCAGAACTCACATAAGGAAACAGGTGGTCTTCCACTTCTAGCTCCCTACATCAACTGTGAGCATACCATATACTGCTCTACAAACAGAACAACTCTGCAGGCCCTGGATTGTTTGTACAACACGTTATGCAGGTTCATCTTTTCCTGCGGATGGTCAGTACATCATTATCTGCTGTGTGGCCAGCATAACTTGCCAAGTCCCTCAAGCAGGAATGACTACCACTGGCTTTCTTTGTTGTACAACTGTGTACAAGGAAGAGACCCTGATTATAGTCCACCTCATGCAGTCAAACAGTGCCCACTCACTCCATTTAAAGAGCTAGTGTACTGCCTAAAACTAACATTAGTTTTTAAAAGCAGTCAGCCATTATCTTTTACATTTGAAGTACTTTTTCTTTCCCATTTGATTAATTGGAAGATTGTTTACCTGATGTTAGTAGGTGTGATGTGTGGAACAACATTCTGCCTGGCGGCTGACACAGCTAGCATTGTTCCCCCCCCCCATTACACATTCAGTATTGTGACCTTTCTGACTGTGACATCACTGCTGTTTAGAAAAAGTCCCTCAGTAACTGCCAGGTTGGTCACCTGTGATGTCACTGTCAGTGAGATCACAATGCTGATGATGTAGTGGAGGGGTGATAGAGATAGATATGTCAGGTGCCAGACTGCAAGCTATGGCACACTTCCACCACAATATTATCAAATAGAAAACTTTCTAATGAGCAAAAAGAAAAATACTTCAAAAATGAAATTTACAACTGATTACTACATAACATTTGTTTCATTTTCCTGTTTGTTTTAGTTCCGCTAGTTATTTCATGGCAGCTTTTACCACCTCAGTTACCAGGATGACACATGAATTTGGTAGAAAGGTCTCATTTGCAGCAACTGGTGCCTGAGACAAGCTCCCTCTTCAGCAGAGGAATGATTCAAGCTTGCAAGTGTTCAAATCAAGTCTTTCTAGCCACCTTTGT
The DNA here is from genome assembly GCA_016271365.2 of Neoceratodus forsteri. Lineage (NCBI taxonomy): Eukaryota > Metazoa > Chordata > Ceratodontiformes > Ceratodontidae > Neoceratodus > Neoceratodus forsteri. The sequence goes on from CM028130.1 coordinate 99,636,386, forward strand.
TTAACAAATGTCCTAACCCTTTGTCTGTTTTTTGGCCAGTGCCCCCCTCTCCCCAGCCATGATCATGTTGCATAACAATGGTTTTGCTTTATGTTTGCTTGCATGCATGTGCAAGAAACATAGTGCCACCATACAAGTTTTAGTAGTGTGCCTCCCCCACTTCTAGTACCCTGCTTCCTTTTGCAGGCACGGCTGCACCACACAAATGAATGTCCGAGTTGTCTATGACAGCTGTTCAGATGCAGTGGTTATCAGTTCTGAGGAAAACACTGCCACAATCAGTGGTGGTAACGTGTAGGAAAGTTGCATACTGCCGTTGGCAGTATGCAAATTGCCTACACATCAGCACTGCATCTGAACTGTCATACAGTTCATCCCCCCACCCAACGAACACCTACGTAGCACGCTGGGAGCCCACCACAGTGTGCTCATGTGCTCCTCTCTACCCCCGCACTCTGTATGACCGATGGGGGTGCCCAATCCCCCATTGACTCCACTGGCCCCCCAAACAGACTTCCAGGTGCCATGCTGGGAGACCATGCCAGCGTGGCAAAACTCAATATGGCTGATGGGGGTGCCCAATCCCCCATCAGCTCCACTGCCCCCCAAAAAATAAACTTCCATCTGCCACACTGGGAGCCCACCACAGCGTGGCAAAAGTCCCACGTTGTCTTCCTGAATAAGAAAAAAACACAACTGTTAAAAAAAAAAAAAAAAAAATGGTCCCTCGTTGACTGTCTTGGTCCCTTCCCCCAACCCATGCCCACCCTCTGCACACCCACTTCCCCACCCACCAACCCCATACTTACCTCCGGAGCCCAGCGCGACGATCTTCGTGGACCAGGAACACGTCTGCACTCTTCAAAACTGACCGCAAACTGAGGACATGCCGTAAGCTGTATAATGGCATAAATGTTTTTTTCAACCTTGGTGCATATCTCGGCCATTTGGGTGAATTTGTTCACCAAATTTTCAACATGGGGTTCTTGGGGCCCCACCTCATGAACTCAGTCACTTTTATTTTGTTATTCTGTCCCGAAAGGTGATTTCGCGGTCACTGCATGGAACCACCTTTCGGGACCGAGTAATGAAACAACAGTGTCAAAGTTCATGAGGTAGGCCCCCAAAACCCTATGTTGAAAATTTGGTGAATAAATTCTCCAAAATGATCGTTTTACGAGTGTGCATTGTACAGTTCCTATGTACGCCCATAACTTCGCAAATTTTTAATATTTTCATTCCAGATTTTCAACATTTCCATCTTACCACACCTCCTTATGAGCAGTATAGCTGTCATTTTTCACATCTCACCCAAAATGTGTTTTCGCGCATGTAGCGCACAATGGTGCAGTCGTTGCACTGGGTCGTTACTGAGTCCACGCATTTGCTGGCACACACATTGGCCACATAATTCACCTCTACCTACCTTCACATCACTGTGCACTGTGTTGCTGTTGTGGTTTGCACTTCCTGGTTGCTATATCCAGAGCTGTCTTATTATAGGGCTAAGTTTGCCCTGCACTCCCAGCCCAGTTTGCTTGGCCTCATTCCCATGCTATATTCAGAAGCTGTTTGCCCCAGGCTATTCCTTTTGAATATAGCTTGCTTTTTGCTCCTGGCTAAGTTTACCCGACGAGCAGTACTAATTTGGCCCCAGGGCAAAGTTTTTAATATCTGGGCCAGAGTCCTTTAAAGTTAACATTCTGCAGCTTGGTATATTTATACATATAGTAGGGGACTTTAAACATGCCAAATATGTGGTGTTAAAATCAGACGTATATAAATTAAATTAAAATTTTAGTGGAATCCTTGGAATATTTGTGGAAATTCTGCCAAATTTCACAGAATCTGAATCACAATTCTGCCTAAATTCCACATGCAGAATTTTACTTTATGCACAGCTATACCACTGGCTCTATTTATTTATTCCCATACAAGGTTCTGGTTGCTTTATACAGGATTGTAACATGGCAAAAAAGACAAGCATGAAATAAGGGAACGTCACTGGACAAAACGCACCACATGATCAAAGTTGGAGTGGGGATTAATCACTGGTAATGCCCGCTCCAACTATTAATCATGGGGTCACCGGGTCAAGCTGTAGCACCAGTAGCTATCATAGCAGAAAACGCTGTATATCCCACAATGCAGGAGACCACAAAAAACACATTGCGGCGAAGACGCAGGATCTGACCTCGCGGATTCAAAACCGAACAGTTCCAGCGAACAGAAGTGAAAAAATGGAAACAACAATAACACAAGTATTGTCATATTACAAGCACATTAATGCCCTCTGGAGTTGGCTTCTACTGGGGGAATTAATGCATGGTTGGGTGGTTGTAGGCACTCAGCCTCTGGCCTCATGCCTCAACACCCCCCCCCAAAAAAAAAAAAACATGCATTAATTCCCCCATAGAAGCCTCCTTCATTGGGCATTAATGCTTACTTATTTGATGGCTTGATAGGTGTTACCTTACACTGTTTAACAAATGTCCTAACCAAGTGTTAAATGTCAAGTTGTTTGTAATACTGTCTTTGCATGTTGTACATGTTTGAACTGAGCAATAAAGCCGAGTTTCAAAAATTAAAAAAAACTGTCTTGATTTATTTAAGGGACACAGGCCAGGTTTCACAGCCCTACCTCTATAGGGTGCGAACAGGCTTTACAGAACTACCAGTTTAGTCAGTTATTTTTGCAGGCCAGCAGGTGGAGGGCTGGGAAATAAATAGCCTTGACAGAAGGATGGAGGGAATACAGATGCAAACTAGGCAGAGAAAAATGAAATACTATTTGGAACAAGTACAAATCCTGCACTGTTTGCAAATATAAATACACATTTTAGATATTTGTATTAGACTATATAAAGTAGCATTAGACCAGAGCTGAGGCTCAATGACACACATACAGTATGACTATTTCTCTCATTACATGAACGCATTGTTTATTAATAAATCTACATATGTTATTGATACCTCTCAAATCTTTGGACTTGTGTCATCATTAACTCCTAGTCAGCAGATATAGAATGGTCTGGAAAAAATGTCAGTGCAAAGGTGGGGGTGCTAATCATGGTTTTATCTTTTTTGTGGCTAATAAAAAGTTTAACTCGCCAAGGTTTTGGATATTATTTCTAGCTGAATCAGGCCGTCAAGTTTTTTGTCTTGCTGGTGGTTTGTTTTGTGACTTGGCTCCGACTGAGGACCCTGAGCCACCTACACTTTCTTTTTAGATATAGAATGTATAAGAATTCAGGACATGCATAGAAGACCATGGCACAGCAAGGATTAACGACAGAAACATGGATGAAATGTAAAGAAATATTTCTTATAAATATGAACATGCAAACGAATACAAATACAGATGCAAATATCAGCCCCTAGTGCATCCCTAATGCAAACTGATTGATGCTGAACCAGGTTAAGCTGTTGGTAGTTTTACTGAATGCAGGACATTTGGCCAGGGCACCTGGGATATTCCCTTACTTCTTTCTGTGAAGTACCATGCCTTCTTTAATGTCCACCTGAAGAACCACCAGAAGAGGTAGCTTAGGCCTTGATTTAGTGTCTTATCCAAAATACAGTATTTTTGACCACACAGTGTCCCAAGAAACACCATGCTGGGAGATCAGTACAGTTTTGTTTAACCAAGTGGAGGGTGCTCCCTGCAGAGCTACCAACACCACTACCAGTAGCACCTGATGTTCACTGGACGTCTTCCATCCTAATACTGATACTGTCACATCTGGAGGACAGTAATCAAATGCCACATGATACCTTCTGTACAGGGTTCTGTGCACTACTACATCCATAAGGACAAGCCATGTGTAAAAAAAAAAAAAAAAATTGTTTTCAGGCAGAATTCAAGTGAAAGTCTGACTTTCGCTTCTGCGAAAGTTCAGAAATCCATTTCTGAACTTTCATGGAAATTCCACCTGCAATTGCCCATGGGATGTCCTGACCCAATTCCCAGAAAAAAAGCCTTTGTGGCTAGTGGTCCCTCCACCCACCCACCCCACATTTAAACAAAATATCACTGGTGGCTAACAGTCCCCCCCCCACAAGGATCACCCGCCCGACCTGTTAAAAAAAATACCCCTGGTTGTTGCATCCCTCCTCCCACCCCATCACCTACCTGACAAATGTTGACAAGTGCCCTGGTGGCAGTGAACTCTCCCCTACACCCAGTCACCCACCTGTAGTGTCCAGCAAGCCCCCCCAATCCTTATGACTATACAAACATACAAAACTTGCCAAAAACAAGCCTCATAATCTATCAAGTCTGCTTGAATGCACAGCTAGCACCTCTATACTGCAGTTGCCCCACCCCATCCCCCCTTTACCATCAGAAACTGCTCAGCATTGTTTACCAAGCCCCCCCATCCATAGTCCGACAAATTACTGTTTTACGTGTGTGTAAAAAAAATTCCCTAGTGGTCTAGTGGTTTCAACACCCCCCCATCCCTGATCCCCAGTCCATGAATAAATATTTAATTATCTGGTGATGTAGTGCCCCTCACCCCCACAGGAGTCCCACCACCCCACTCTCACCCCATCCCTAACCCCAGCAAGCAGACCGGCTGGCTCTTCTCTCACCAGCTTGGCCAGCCTGCCCACTGAGCTGTCAATGAATGAGCATCCTCGCTCATTCATTGGAAACTCAGTGGGCAGGCGCTCGGGTGGAGAGAGAGGGGACAGTGCTGGTCTGCCCGCTGGGGTTCAGGATGGGGGTGGGAGTGGTGTGGTGGAGCACCCTATGGGATGGGGGATAGGGGGCACTCGACAGCCAGGTAATTAAATATTTATTCAGGGTCTGGGTATCAGTGATGGGAAGGGGGTTGAAACCACTAGACCACCAGGGATTTTTTTTAAACATATATAAAACAGTATTTTTTCTGACTACAGACAGAGATAGGGATTGGGGGAGTTACTGGACACTACAGTCGGGTAACTGGGTGGAAGGAAGGGACCACTAGCCACCAGGGCATTTGCTGGGCAGGCAATGGGGTAGGGGAAGGGATGCAACAACCGGGGGTATTTTTTTTATGGGTCGGGCGGGCAATCGAGTGGGGGAGAGGGACTGCTAGCTGCCAGGGAAATTTCATTTAAATGTGGGGCAGGTGGAGGGGAGGGACCACTAGCCATTAGGGTTTATTTTATTTCGAGGGGTACAGGGCAAAATTTCACGGAAGTTATCTGCTCTGCCACAGTCGGAAGTTTGGAAACTTCCTCAAAAGTTTCCAGATTTTCACAGAAGTTCCGCGAAAGCGGAAAACCCACTTTCACCCACCCCTAATAAGGACATGCTAGGCCAGATCTGAATGACGACTAAAGGCTTCATATCACTACCTTGAGGCAGCCATGTAACTCAGGTCAGATATTCATGTTCAAACAGGCTTCAAAAAGATGTTTTACAGTGCTATACTGTCCAAAGGTTGCTGCTTGAGTAACTCCAAGATCCATGTAGATGCTCTCACTTGCCCCCCCCATCCATCCCCAAATATTTACTGTTATGTAGAATAGTAGAACCCACCTTCATTTCAACTCTCAGTATTGCCTTTCTGTATAAAGGGGTACCCCTCAATATCTCTGACTATCATTAGACCTGCTGGATGAGTAATTGTTCACCACTAATGCTCTTAACTTATAACTTATATTTGTATATCCTTTTCGGATCAGTACTGCTGGATGCTGTTGAACAGTACTATAAACTTATATTTTATATACTGATGCACCAAGGGACACCCCAGAAAAGGAAGATACTGCATTTCAATGGAACATCCTGTCACCTATTTCCTAATAATTTCAGTACATAAACATATTAGCATAGGCAGCCCAAATATTATTTTGTTTGTAAACCAATCAAGCTAACCAGATCCCAAAAGATGAAACACACCTTCCAGTTTCTTTTGTGACATCACGTGTTCTGTACTTTATAGGCTGCAAGTTGTAAAGACTTGTACCATATAATGTCCTGCATGCAGTACCTTAGGCTAGAAGGGTCAAATCAGTATCAGTGCAGCTCATATCAAACACCAAGGTTGTTATACCCTGATACTGTATCTCTATAAAGTGTACCAGCCAAAGTAATGGCATTATACATATGGTAGGAATATATGAAATGTTAGACAAAATTGACCAAGGGTTCATCGTGCTTGTCTCCTGCCAGCCAGGCAGGTGCAGCATTCAATATTTTGTGAACTTAACTTATAGTCCTCTGGAAAGGAACCCTCTCCTTTCCAATGAACTGAATGCTGTATGTTATTCCTCATGAGGAAATATTCTGTAGAATTGCTTGGCAGAACCCTTTGGCCCATCATTTTTGTCCATTTCTACAAAATTAATGCTGAATGGGAGAGCTTTAGGGGCTCCACACTCCCTCCTTTTCCCCTGCCTTCTGCTGAGGTCTTTACAAAGCCCTTATATCTTTTCAACCCTCTTTTGAATCCCCTGACTGATTTTGCACAGACTACCTCTTCCAGTAGCCATTTCCACCCTTCCAGCACTCTCTCTCTCTGTGAAAACATACTTCCAGATGGTATCCTGTGAACATGACAACCGAGTGACTGCAAAAAGGGTGACTCAGTCACAGTGCCTGTGTTCTGGGCTACCTGGCAGGGTAGTGACAGGATACGAGGGTAGGCAACTACAGTGACAGGATACGTGTATGTATACATGTGCGTGGGGGGGAACCACCCTGTGCGACAGGCAGAAGGGGAGGGAGGGTATGAGGGAGGTAGTGTGGTGGTCAGCTGCTGAGCTGGCCATGTGGCATGGTGGATAGGGTGGCAGGCTGTGGTTGGGAGGGTGCTGGGTTCGGTTCTGGGGTGGGATCGCTGTTTGTGTCAGGGTTTTTTTTTTTTTCCAAGTTTTACACCCCCCAACTTGCATGCCCCTGGAGTTAAGCATCATTAAGTAGGGGGGTGTGGGAGCACAGCCCCCTGCATAACATGTAAAACCATTGCCGCTTTTCAAGTCTCCACAATCGTACATCACCATTTTTTTTTTGGTCAATGTACACTCACCCAAAAGGTAATCGCCGTTTGGCAATTGCCTTTATGACTTAAAACCCTTCCAGATATGTCTCATAATTCTGCCCCCTCTAGCTTCAAGGAGTTGCTCTGGTGTTTGTGTTTCCACTCAATCCAAGCAAGTCTGCACAATCCACATTATTTACTCAATTTTAGATATTTATATGTTTCAGTCAAAGGAATTCATCAATATTGTGTTTAAGAGATTTAAAAATCTCAACCTTTGCCATTTTCTTTTGGCGTTAGTTTCCAGTCTATGGGCAAAAAAATGCTTTCTCGTGTTACCCTGGCTTTATATTATCCCTTATAAGCGTAAGGTGTGCATTCTTGTTTAAATTGCTCTGAACAAACTAATAAAGTATACCCTTAGGTACTTCATTAACTACCTTAAGAAGTTTAAAATTTGAAATCATATCTCATCTAAGCATTCTTTTTGTAGGGAAAGAATTCCTTGCCCCCATCCCCTTGAGCTAAACCTATCTATTGCCTCAACTTCACCCTGTTTAAAACACTAGGATCTGGAGGTCCCAATCTATACAATTGTTCACAATGAAAAATGTTTAACAAATCTGTTATGATAACATGTCATTTTTTTATCTGGTTGATCCTGTCACAGCATATTAGCCATCCCAACTGTATCTACTGTATCTCCCAGATGCCCCTATGGTTTATGCCAGCAGCATAGTTGACTGGTGGAATCAGGAGACTTCAAGGACTGCCAACCCATGGATGTTGATAATGCATCATGTACAACTTCATACACTGCCAGTACCACTCTCCATCTTCCCTGTACTAACTACCAAATACATTTGATGCAGGGAGCTAAAGGCGAGTACTACTGACTAAGTAAACAGTGGTACACACTGCCCAATTCAAGCCAGCGGTCATTAAAGTCCCCTGCTGCTGATTAATGATGTCAGCAGCAGGCACATCTGGGTGATATATATAATATGGATGGTAGGTGCACTGTGGCAGGGCTAACCATACAAATGGTGACATTTTAAAATAATCAGCATTGTAAAAAAATGTCATGGTGGGTGATTATGCAGATCGGGATCTCCTGGTCTGTGTTATAAACAGGATTAAAGTTTACTTTTAAACATTTATGTTGCTCTGTGCTAGACCCCATTAGTTGCTACAATATACTTTTCCTACTACAGTGACCAGAACTACACAGAGTACCATTGTTTAGTTATTGGAAATGTGATGACCAGATAGGCATGTGGAGCCAGAGTTCATTTCCAGGTGTGATCCGTGGAGGAGTTGCAAGAGGGACATCACAATAATAAATATAATGACAACAGGTTCATGTGTAAGATGAGTAAAATGCAGTATACAAGCAATACATTCCAGAAATATAAAAAAACATGCAAAACGTGTGACAAATGCATAAGTTACAATCTTGACATTATTATTAGTATAGGGTAGTATTAGGGTACAGTAGTAATTCACTCTACATTGTTCCTGATATCATGAATAATTGTGTACCTATGTACAGAAGTGCAGTATACACTGTCTCTATAAACAATTGCACCTTGTGAATAGTTTTCTGATATTATCACTGACAGTCATCCTAGTACCTTGTGTATTTGTGTAGTACTTTACACAGTGTCTCAGACCGCACTTTACACAATATCCTGGAATGCACAATTGCACCTGCTATGTTTTCTGTTATTTTTCATAAATGTATTTTCTGTAACTCTCTCTGCTCCCTCTTTCATGGACACACCTTTAAATGAGCATCAGCTCAATGTGCCCTTCCTTGTCACCAATTTTAAATACCCAAATAAATAAATATATTAATGGTACTGTAAAATGCATTATGTACAAATAGAAACAATATAAAGTAATTGAAATGATTTTTAAAAAAATGCATTGCATTTAATAACAATAGTGGTAATAATTCCATCATTTATGCAAATATTGCTAGCTGTTGAGAGCCAATGCGATTTTGTTTTTCAGCATGTAATTGAGTTTGTTAAGATATTCTGCAGAAGTGTATCTGCTCTATTCAGAGCTGCCAAGTCAGCCCAGTAGCAAATTAGTCAAATGTTTAACAGCCATCTGGTACTGAGCTATTAAGTTAAATAATCTAACAGTTAGCTAACAGTAGGCAGAGAGCCAGCTAGCAAATCTTGTGGGTAGTTTACTTTTACAGTATTCTTGAAATGTAGAATTAAATGGTACAGAACTTTACATAATGTCTCCAGGAAAGGCAAAGCACAACAGATTTTAATATTGCATAGGTAAGGGAGGATTTTTATTTATAATCTGTCCATAAACACAAAGGGCCCCATACTCAAACCATGCAGAAAGAGGCATGCAAAGAGCTTTGTGCTTGCTCTGCATTGTGGACAGCATAAAGGGAGGTACAGTGTATTGGAACCTGAATACTAAAGCCCTGGGCAGTATTAACAGGTTTCCAATACACAGAAGCTTCTGAGAGTATGGTACAAAGTCCTAACTCTTGTGTAAGTGCAGCCAAGGAATCAGGGGCGCCGACAGCTCGGGTGCTTGAGCACCCACAAAGTTTATATGAGCACCCCCAAATTCTTGTCCTCCACGGTCCACCTTGCTTTTTCATTTCCCCGCTTCTCTGCCTGTTTGCCTGATTCAGGCAAATTGATACTCCGTGACTGTCCGTGACCAACTTCACAAATCGCCCCCCCCCGTAGCGGCAACCTGGCACTGGCGCAACTTAGACCTCAAGTTCAACATATTATTATTATTTTTTTTTATGTAGTTAATTTAAATGTAGAAATATGTGTGTGAGTGGTTAGGTTTCTAACTAGGTGGTCAAGAAGTAGCCCACAGCTACTGATGAAATGCTCCGGTGGGGTTGGGCGAAATTTGCAGGAGCAGCACTGCGGGAGGATGTGGGGACAGGTTGTAGCAGCCTAGCAGGGCTATAGAACAGGACTGGTCTGCACTGCTGCCACTGTAGCTTCGGCAAGAGCCCAAATATAACAGTAATTTTGTGGAGATGTGGGAATTCGGACTCTGAGGGAAAAAATGAGACTAGCAGTGGCGCAGCGCGGAGTCAGGCAGGCAGCTCCGTAGCTGCAGGCGCCGGGCAGATTTGAAATTAAATTTAATGTGCAGCAGCAGGGCTTCTGTTTGTTAGTGTCAATCACATACATCGCAGGCAGTGCATTGTGCATTTATTTAAGTTCTTCCAACTCTCAGTAAAGTGCTCTGACTACTACGAGTCCTTTCCTTATACTGTATCCGACCTGATAGACCGAAAGGACACAGAGCCCCACCAAAGGGCAGCCTTCTTCTGGCAAAGTTATGGGGGGGGGACAGGGAGGGAGAGACAGAGAGAGAGAGAGAGAGAGAGAGGGAGAACGAACGAACTTGGGGATGAAGCCAGGAGAAGCCCGTGCAATAAGCTCCTTAAATAGATCCTCTGATCTTTGAATTAGTGGTACTGGTCTGGTACCATAACCGAAGCGAATAATTTTGAAACACAAATGGTGAGAAAGAAATAATGTGACTTAACAGGTTATTCCCAGTAGCTGCTACATTATTTCTGTCTCATTTGCCACAAATTCAATAAGCAAATTATTAAAACTAAAGCAGTCTATCTCCCTTAGACACACACAACGATGACAAATATGAGCTATAAAAAGTGAAGAATACAGCCTACACAGGCATTTAAGTTGTATTTGCAATTGCTACATTTCTGTGAGGAAGGGTAAAAATGACCAGGCATTAGGTAATATTTTCGGCAGCCTGGGACTAGAGGTGGAGAATGGATTCCCCAGCCCAGCCCCACCTGTTACCCAGAAAAGGCGATTCTGCATCTTTAAGAAAGTGGAACGCGGGGTTATTCAACAGACACACAAGGTGGTCCCTTATATCCTGGCTTACTGGCTACAATACAAGCATCAACAATTATTTTTTTTATTTTTTTATGTGATAGCGGATAGCGCGATACAGATTAATACTGTAGTCTAGACAGACAGTCAGTCAACACAACTACTCTCGTCGATTTCTGACACCCAACCCTAACCTGCATGCCTTGTACTCGCTCGCTGGCTGCAACTGGCTCCCTGAGTCCCCACTCCTCCAATCGCTGGGATAGACATAGTTAGACACATGACTCATCAAGGAGACGGTCATGTGATGCAGGTAGAGAGCAGCTTCAACTGAGAGCTACCTGAGCCTGCATATCACATGATGTGATGTGAGTTGGTCAACCACACGCAGTGAGGATCCATGATTGCTGTGTGTGTGTGTGAGCTGAGCGAGGAGTTGTTTTTTTCATGAAATCGTGTTGCGGACTGCACTGGACTGGTCATCGTCGGTCAAGAACTGACTTAGCTAGCTAGCTAAGGGGAAGGGTCCTGTAACTGTACCGGCCCTGTTGCAGACAGGCAGAACTGTGTTAGAACTTAAAAAAAATAATTTTAAAATAAGTCTGCAGACTCTGCACTGCAGCCAGTGCTGTACTATAGACAGTAGATACTAGACACAGTAGTTCAACAAAACACAAACAACCACAGACTGTGTTGTGTCTTGTTACACTGACTGAGTCTCTGGCTGGGTGGGGAGGGATAGAAAAGCAAGATTAAGGACAGAAATAGAACAAAAACAAACTGAAAAAATAATTTTGGGCTGGCAACACTGCAGTGCAGTCACCAGTCAGTCAGAGAGAGAGGAATCAGGACAGACTAGTAAAACCAAACAGCATTGTTTTTACAAAAAAATTTTGCAGTGGGTTCGGACTAGGAGCCAGGGCCAGGCTCAGGCTGTGTGTGTCGGTGGTGTGGGTCATCTTTCGTCTGCAGCAAAGTTAGCTAGCTGCAGCAGGGCAGGGGAGATTCTCAGTCTGGAGAGGAAGGGAGAGCTGCTACTTCAGTTGGAGTGAACTGAACAGTCAGTTGGTCATTGTTTGCCGACTGTCACACTGACGGGCTGCAGCCTAGTACTTCTGTCTAGTCGTGCCCATACCACCAGTCAGAGTGCTGATTGCACAGAGGTGTCTTCTGTGCCATATCGTGCAAGATTCAAGTGAATAGGCAGTGCTCTGTCTGTGGGTGCTTGTGAAGTCTGTGTGAGAGGGTGAGCAGCTGAGTCTTATCGTGAGACAGTCACAGTCCTCCTGTCCAGTCTGTACCAGTGTCTGACCGTCCGAAGGAAAAAATACAAGTAAAATATTAAAGTCAGAGTGCTGATTGCACAGAGGTGTCTTCTGTGCCATATCGTGCAAGACTCCAAGTGAATAGGCAGTGCTCTGTCTGTGGGCGCTTGTGAAGCCTGTGTGAGAGGGCGAGCAGCTGAGTCTTATCCTGAGACAGTCACAGTCCTCCTGTCCAGTCCCTACCAGTGTTTGATTATCCAAAAACCAATAAAAAAAAAAACAAAATAAATCAGACTATTAGGATTTAAGAGGGGTCCTTGTGTCAAAAAAAAAAGTGCTGTGAACTGATTGTCTAGTGTTATTCTGACCTCCACTGACTTTATTGTTTTAATCATATTCTGTCCAGACCAGCAACTAACAGTGTAACCTATTCTGAAGCAACACAAGAGAAACACACACTGTAAGTTAAAATGGACAAGTTTATTAAAAAATGGGCTAAACAGAGTGAGGCAAGCAGTACAACAGCAGCACCATCAACAAGTGACGTAGCAAGTTGTGAGACTGAAACTGAGGAAACAGCAGCTGCACAAGTTCACATTGCTAGGGATGTGGACGTGGTTGATGCTGAGGAGCCATGTAGTAGCAGCAGCACTCTGTCTGTAAAAGAAAAAACAAGACAGGAATCATTAGTAGTCGCCAAGAAAAAAGGCAGAACCTTTCAAGAAAGGTGGCTTGACCGGTTCAAATGGTTACTGTAGGATTCCAATCAAAAAAAAGCCTTCTGTTCAGTGTGTAAAGAGGCAAGAGAGAAAAAACTGCTCACATTTTCCACAAAAGCTGATGAAGCATTCACAGTTACTGGTTATAGTGCATGGCATAAGGCAATAGAAAGATTTGAATCCCATGAAAAAAGTGACTGCCACAGTGAGGCTGTAATGAAAACACATGTTAAGCAAAATGTGTACAGCATTATGTCTGATGCCAGTAGGCAGCGAGCAGTAGATGCAAGGATTGCACTTTTAAAAATGATGACAACTTTAAGATTACTGGCCCGACAGGGGTCTGCTATCAGGGGCCATACAGATGAGAGTTCAAATTACATGCAAGTGCTAAAAGTGCGAGCCACTGATTGTCCACAGTTGCAGCAGTGGTTGTTAAGGGATAGCTACAGGTGGCTGTCTCATGACATAATGAATGAAATGCTGGACATTATGGGACAAGATGTGCAAAACACAATTGTGTCCAAAATCAAAGCAGCTCAGTATTTTGCTGTAATGATGGATGAGACAACGGACATTACTGTTCATGAGCAAGTCTCAATATGTTTTCCATTTGTCACTGAGGATTTCGGAATTGAAGAAGCATTTTTAGGATTTCATGAAACACCAGCTGTAGATGCTGCTACACTATTCAGTATCCTTAAAGATGTTTTGTTACGTTTTGACTTGGATATAAATAAATGCCGGGGTCAGTGTTATGATGGAGCTGCTACTATGGCTGGTATTCACTCTGGAGTGCAGGCTAGGCTAAATGCTGTTGAGCCTAGGGCCCTTTTCGTACATTGTTTGGCACATTCCTTAAACCTTGTAGTACAGGACTGCATCAGCAAAATACAAGAATGTAGAGACATACTAAATCAGTTTTGAGAACTCATAACATTCATTAGAGACTCTCCAAAACGGCTAACTTTTTTTGAAAACATACAAAGCGGTATGGAAGACACTAGGCCTGGCTCTTTACGACCATTTGCTCCAACAAGGTGGACAGTGAGGGCAAATAGTTTAAATTTGATTCTAGAAAACTATTTAGCATTATTGGAATTTCTGGACAGTGTGTCCTCAGAGAATACTCGGGAGTGTGGGGCAAAAGCAGGAGGGTTCTTGGCACAGCTACGATCATTTAAAGGATTTTTCTTCTTGAGTCTTCTCTTAAAAATTTTCTCTCACTGTGACAGCATAAACACAGCCCTTCAAGCAACCTCTCTTCAATTTCTAAAAGCTAATTGTATGATTCAAACTCTTCTCGACACTATGCAACAATACAGAGGGCAGTTTGACAACTTCTGGAGTACAGTGGATGGAAGAGCTGAGGAACTGCAGTTAGATGAACCAGTTCTTCCGCGTCAACGCAAAGTTCCTCGTCGTATAGATGATGGCTCTCAATCAGTTACTGATGCATCCCCAAAAGACCACTTCAGGAGAATATTTTTCCAAGTGATTGATCAGGTTGTTCTTTCAGTCAAAGATAGATTTCAGACTCCAGCTCAGAAGCTTATGTTAGATGCAGAACGATTTGCGATAGGACAAGGGCCATTAGATTCCATATCTAATTTTTATGGCAATGACTTAGATGCAGGGCATCTGCAACTACACGTGACATGTTCATTGACATTGCAAAAGCTAGTGGGAAAACTGTTGATTCATTGCAAGATGTGTACTGTGTCATCACAGAAAAACAAGCCATTCGTGATTTACTGCCAGAGTTTGTAAAATTTATTCAGATCTTACTGACATTACCAGTATCAACTTGTACAGCTGAGCGTTCTTTCTCAGGACTCAGGAGACTGAAAACATATCTTAGATCAACAATGTCACAGAGATGCTTAAATAGTGTTGCTCTGCTTCACATTCATCAGGAACACACTGATGCATTAGACATGGACAAAATAGCTGATGAGTTTATTGGGAGAGCAACAGTTCGTAAGAACGCCTTCTATATGGTTAAATAATGTGTAATCATTCATGGCATTTGCAGTTATGCTTACTATTGAAAATCATCAGCAACTGTCTCTAGCAACTTACAATTACTCCTGCTTCTGACCTGGCTAGTCCTAAAAAATTGTAATACCATTACACTGACACATGCTTCCCCCTTCCCCTGGTCGTTTCTGAAATTAGCACTGATCATGGTACCTTTCCCGGTTATAAACTTTAAAATAAATAAATAACATGCTAAGTGAATCCTTTGAGCACCTGGTGGCATCAAAGAGCCATTCAGGGCACTCTTCCATGTCTTCTTGTACCACCTAGAGGTATCAGAGACCTCCAATGGAAGAGTGCCATGGAGGGCCCTTTGATACCCCCAGGTGCTCTAAGGTTGCCCTTTGTGATTTAAGATAGAGCATCACCACCCCACCGAGTGCAGGAGTGCCCTCTTTCTTGCTTCCATGTGCTGCAAGAACACATGGAAGTTCCTTGTCTTTCTGCAGCACCTGGTGGAGGTAAACTAAAATCTTAAAGAGCATCCTTTTACAACACCTGGATCATGCATCAAAGAGCCCTCCAGTGCACTCTTGCACACTGTGGAGTGGTGACATTGTCTGCAACTTAAAATCACAAAAGACATCCTTAGAGCACCTGGGGGCATGAAATGGCCCTCCAGGGCACTCTTCTATGTCTACTTGCAGCACCTGGATGCATCTAAGAGCCCTCCAGGGCATTCTTATACCCTGTGGAGTGGTGGCGTGGCACTGTACCCTAAAGTCACAAAAGGCATCCGTAGAGCACCTGGGAGCATCAAAGAGCCCTCCATGGCACTCTTCCCTTGGAGGGCTCTTTGATGCCTCCAGGTTCTGCAAGAAGACATTTAAGAGTGCCCAGAAGAGCTCTTTGATGCCTCCAGATGCTGCAAGTAGACATGGAAGGAAGAGTTTCCTGGAGGGCTGTTTGATGCCTCCAGGCTCCAGCTGCTACAAGAAGACATGGAAGTTCCTTGTCTTTTTTTCAGCACAGAATGGAGGCAAACTAAAATCTCAAAGGGCAGTCCTTTTAGCACCTGGAGACATCAAAGAGCCCTCCAGGGCACTCTTGCACCCTGTGGAGTGGTGGCACTGTCTGCAACCTGCAATCACAAAGGACATCCTTAGAACACCAGGGGGCATGAAAGGGCCCTCCAGGGCACTCTTCTGTGTTTTCTTGCAGCACATAGAGTTATCAAACAGCCCTCCACCCAGTGAAGAGTGCTGTAGAGGGCTCTGCAATGCCTCAAGGTGCTCTAAGGATGTTCTTTGTGATTTTAGGGCACAGCACCACCACTCCACAGGGCAAAGAGTGCCCTAGAGGGCTTTTTGTTGCCTCCAGGTGCTGAAAGAAGACATAGGAGAATGTCTGACTAGGGCTCTTTTATGCCTCCAAGTGCTGCAAGAAGACATAGAAGAGTGCCCTGGAGGGTCCTTTTATGCCCCCAGTTGCTCTAAGGGTGTTTATTGTGATTTTAGGTTGCAGACAGTGCCACCACTCCACAGGGTGTAAGAGTGCACTGGAGGGCTCTTTGATGTCTCTAAGTGCTCAAAGGATGCCCTTTGAGATTTTAGTTTGCCTCCATTCGATGCTGAAAAAAGACAAGACTCTTCCATGTCTTCTTGCAGCACCTGGAGGTGTCAGTGAGCCCTCCAGGGCGCTCTTGCACCCTGTGGAGTGGTGGCACTGTCTGCAACCTAAAATCACAAAGGACCTCCTTAGAGCACCTGGGAGCATGAAAGGGGCCTCCAGGGCACTTTTCTATGTCTTCTTGCAGCACATGAAGGCATCAAAGAGCCCTCCAAGCCAGGAACAGTGCCATAAAGGGCTCTGTGATGCCCTGGTGCTCTAAGGATGTCCTTTACAATTATAGGGTACAGCACCACCACTGAACATGGTGCAAGAGTGCCTTAGATAGAGGGCTTTTTGTTGCCTCCAGGTGCTGCACAAAGACATAGAAAAGTGCCATGGAAGGCTCATTCATGCCCTCAGGTGCTCTAAGGATGTCCTTTGTGATTTTAGGTTGCAGACATTGCCACCACTCCACAGGGTGCAAGAGTGCCCGGCTGGAGGGCTGTTTGATGCCTCCTGCTGCTAAAAGGATGCCCTTTGAGATTTTAGTTTGCATCTACCAGGTGCTGAAAAAAGACAAGAAAATTCCATGTCTTCTTGCAGCACCATCCTGGAGGCATCAAAGAGTCCTCCGGTACTCTTCCATGTCTTCTTGCAGTTGCAGCACATGGCTGAGCCTGGAGGCATCAAAAAGCCCACGAAGTGCACTCTTCCATGTCTTCTTGGAGCACATGGAGGCATCAAAGAGCCCTCCAAGGCACTGTTGCACCCTGTGGAGTGGTGGCACTGTCTGTAACCATCACTAAGGGAATCCTTAAAGCATGTGAGGGCATCAAAGAGCCCACCACCCAGGCACTCTTCCATGGGTCCTTAACTGAAGGCATCTAAGAGCCCTTCAGGATACACTTGCACACTGCTGAGTGGTGGCACTGCATCTGCAACCTAACATCAGTACTCTGACATGCTTGCAAAACTGATAGCATGAAAGATCCCTCCAGCCAGGCACTCTCTTATTGATCTTAGCACCTGCTCAGGCATCAGATAGCCTCCAATGGTACCCTGGCATCCTCTACATTGGAGTAGTTGTGATGGTAGCATACTCATTCCAAAATGTATCAAAATAACCACCAAAATGCACCAGAAAGCATGAAAAACCCTATAGCTTCTGGGGGCCTAGGAGGCCCCCAGACCCCTGGCCTTTTATTAGGACTCTGAGCACCCACAAACTTTTTAAAAATCTGGCACCCCTGCAAGGAATTGAACGTGGACACTGAGCACCTCTTCAAACTGAGCAAAAGTAGGGCACTTTGTAAGGCACAAACCTCTCAGTGTTGAAGCGGTGAATGGCAATATTCATAAATGAATTGCTAATGACTCCACTTAACATGCAAAGTACTACCATTCCCTAAATGCACTAAAAACTCAAAGTACCAGCAGTGCAGCAGGATTTGCAAAATAAATGCATTAAACAACAAGCATTTGTCAATGCCGAATGTTTGCTTACTGGCATTGGCATTGGTAGTGTAGAAGTTACAGAGCTGCATAATAGGAATGGCAGTGAAGCACTGAACTGAAGCCAACCCAACCACCACCCTGCAGACAGTGACAGGCATTGGGGTGTGCCTTTGGGTCGTCAGGCATAATAACCATGCCATTTCACCACACCCTACCCTGCAGACACTGACAAGTGTCACGGTGTGCCTTGGGCCCTTTGGCCCTTATGCGCACCCCATTCCATCAGGAAATATGGTGAGATGGGTGCGGTATAGGAGAATGGGGTGAAGTTTGGGCCCGAAGAGTCCGAGGCACACCTTGATGCCTCTCACTGGCTGCAGGGTGTGGGTGGGGGTGGAATGGTATGAGCATGACAGACAAGAATCCCAAGTCACACCCCTGATGCCTGTCATTCTCTACAGGGTGGGGCATTATGGTCGGAAACCCTAACGCCTCAGGCATTCATTGGTATTTTCACTCCAAATTTTCAACATGGTTATTTTCTTACCCCCACCTCATGAACAGTGGCAATATCAGTTTGTTAGCTGAAAACTGATTTGCACAGCGACTATGGCATTTGGCACCACAGGTGCAAAAACACATTCCGAACAGGATGTGAAAAATGACAGCGGTACTGTTCATGGGGAGGTGTAAAAAATGGAAATGTTGAAAATCTGCTGTGAAAATCTTAAAAAAACTGGTGAAGTCACGAGTGTGTGTAGAAACTGTGCAACACACATCCGTAATGTAACTAGTTTGGGGATTTTTTTTACAGCAGATTGTTAACAGATTGTTAAATAAGAGGTCTAAATTTGCACCAGCAAATAGGGGAACCCACCCGTCTAAACCACAAATCAAATAAACACTGACTACTGGACTGGGCTTTCTCAACCCACCCTCATAGGATAATTAAAGCTGGCCTTTTGCTGGACTCCCTTAGTGACCACCATATGATTTTCCTAGTGCTAAAATCTTCCGTCCCCCGCCCCCACCCGCATGCTGTACAGCAGAGTTTATAAATCTCTTGATCAGACTGCTCTCCTCAAACGACCTTACCACCATAGACTGGTCCTTCATCCCTAGAGCCACCTCCATGAATGAAGCCCTGGACTATTTCTCAACAAATTTCCTCGCCATCTGGGACATATATGCTCCACTACAGAGATCCAGAGTCAGAGGGTTCCACTTACCCTGGGTAACAGCGAACCTTATGGAAAAACTCCGTGCCAGAGACCGTGCCTGGAAATCCTTCAAGGCCACGGGTGCCCACGTGGCCCAGCTACACTACCGGTCTCTACGTAATGCCTGTACTAGACTCATAAGACGGGCCAAATCAAACTACTTTAAAACGGCTCTCAACAATAACCACACCCACCCCTCTCAATTTTGGAAGTCCATAAAATCCCTTCTCACCCCGCCGTCCCAACCTCCAACCCCCACTCTTAACCTCGAAGGTAAAATCATCTCAACTCCCAGCCAGGTTGCCTCAGAGTTTAATGCCTACTTCTCCTCCACTACTTCCTCCCTCTCTCCTCCCTACCCCACCCCCTTTCCTTCGTGCTCCCCATTGCACCCCGTGTCCCCTAATGCACCCACCCTGACCTCCTTCTCGCTCTGCCCAGTCGCTCCTGGCCAGGTGCTAAAAATCCTACTTTCACTAAATCCCGCCAAAGGTAAATGTCCATCGGGCCTGGATTCCAAAATGCTCCTACTCTCAGCACCGGCCATAGCCCACCCTTTATCCATGCTCTATAACCTGTCCTTTAAATTAGGGGCAGTCCCCACTGCATGGAAACAAGCCACAGTCATCCCACTTCCCAAGGAAGGGGACCGTTCCTCCCCCTCTATCGGCCTCTCTCTCTCCTCCCCATCCTAGCCAAAATTCAAGAGCGTCTTGTTCTATCCCAACTACACCACTATCTGGATACTAACTCCTTTTTCACCCCCTACCAGGCCGGGTTCAGAAAAAATAATTCCACCACCACCTCCCTCCTTCGCCTCACAAACTCCATCCTTACAGGCATGGACAAAGGGGAAATAACAGCAGCCATATTTATAGACCTGGCAAAAGCGTTCGACACAGTCTCACATCCTCTGTTGCTGTCTAAACTGGTCCAATCTGGACTGTACAAGGGAGAAAATAACTGGTTCCAATCGTACCTCTCAGGGAGGACACAATCAGTCCGCATTGGAACAGCTCTTTCCACCTATTTCCCAGTCACCAGTGGTGTACCCCAAGGTTCTGTACTCGGCCCGCTGCTATTCTCAATATTCCTCAACGATCTGCCTACTGTCTGCACCCAATCTGCCATTCACATGTATGCGGATGACACTGTTCTATTCGCCTCTGGTCCAACCGCGTCCACCGTGACAGCCTGTCTACAAAAGGACTTCGACTCCATCCAACGCTGGTTCCTTGGGAACCAACTATTCTTAAATTAAAAAAAAAAAACGGTCTCCCTCACCTTCGGCTCCAGGGCTAAATTAACCCGGCTTACCGAACCGCCCACATTCTTTTCCTTGGACAGAACACCTCTTGCATCCTGCACCACATATCGCTATCTCGGTATCTGGCTAGATCAGCACCTTGACTTCTCAGCACATATAGACGCGCTGCACAAAAAACTGCACCCCATGCTTGGTGCACTCTATCGTAACAAGTATTGCATCCCGCTACCAACTAGACAAGCCATTGTCCAAAAAATGATCCTCCCAATTATTGACTATGGAGATGTCATCTATGGCGCCGCTCCTCACATGTCCTTAATCAGGCTTGACACACTATTCCACTCCTTCTGCCGGTTCGCCTTGGACCGCTCTCCCAATACCCACCACTGCATCCTATACCAGTCTCTTGACCTCCCATCCCTCCATAACCGGCGATCGCTGCATGGTGCTAGACTCGCTGCCAAATTCTGGTCACACACACTCCCCTCCCACCTATCTGCATCCCTATCTGCCCTCACCCCACCTACTTATGATCTCAGGAACATCGACTCCAGGCTCCTGCACATTCCTCATAGATCCACCAGATCTGGTCAAGGAGCTTTCAGTTTCAGATTGCCCAAATTGTGGAACTCACTGGCAGCTGACATTAGACACACCACCAGTACCCCCCAATGTAATGCCCTTCGCAAATTACATTTCGCGACCAAATGCTCTTGCTTCCCCCATCTCCTAAACTCCTCGGATAAGACCTAGCCTTACTACTCAGGCTCCTGCACAACTCCTATCCTTTCTACCCACTTTATGCTCCAGTCTGGGCCTGTTTTCCTGATACTGACACACAGTGCTATTGTAAATTGTATATGATGATCCTATTACTACTATCGTTCTCACTATTTATTGTTGTATTTTTATGTACTACTGTCTGTCATAACCTTGTCACATATGTATTTGAACTGTTTTCTTCTCATTACTTCACCCTTGTAACCCCTACCCCCAGGGCGCATCTGGAATCGAGTGGTACTCCGCTCAGTATGCCTTCCTGGTAAATCTCTTAAATAAATAAATAAATAAACAGGCATTTTGGGACCTCCAATCATGAACAGTGTCAGTGTGATTTTCTTTATCTGTTCTGAACAATGATTTCCCACAGCGACCATGCATTTCTGTGCTGAAAGTGTGAAAACACATTTTGGCCATGTTGTGGAAAATGACAGCTGTACTGTTCATAAGGAGGTGTGGAAAAATGCCACTGGTGAAAATCTGGACTGAAAATATTACAAATTCATGAACTTACAAGGGTGCGTGGAAACTGCACAATGCTCACTCGTAACACAATCATTTTATGGAGTTTTGTCACCAAATTTTCAACATAGCCATTTTAAGACCTCTGCTCATGACCAGTGTCACTGTGATTTTCTTAATCTGTCCCAAACATTGTTTTCGCACACAGACTGTACCATTGAGTGCTACATGTGCGGAAACACATTTTGGGCGAGATGTTAAAAATGGTAGCTGTACTGCTCATAAGGAAGTGCAGTAAAATGGCACTGTTGAAAATCTGGTGTTCAAATATTACAAATTCGCAAACTTGCCAGCGTGCGTAGGAACTGCGCAATGTGTGCTCCTAAAACAGTCATTTTTGGGAATTTTTTCACCAAATTTTCAACATAGCCATTTTAACACCTCTGCTCATGACCAGTGTCACTGTGATTTTCTTAATGTGTCCCATACATTGATTTCGCACACCGACTGCGCCATTGTGCGCTACATGGGCAGAAACATGTTGTGGGCTGAGATGTGAAAAATGACAACTGTACTGCTCATAAGGAGGTGTGGTAAAATGGCAATGTTGAAAATCTGGTGTGAAAATATTGAAAATGTGCGAACTTACGAATGTGCGTAGGAACTCTGCAACACACGCTCGTAAAACAGTAACTTTTAGGAATTTTTTCACCAAATTTTCAACATAGCCATTTTAAGACCTATGCTCATGAACAGTGTCACTGTGATTTTCTTAATGTGTCCCGTACATTGATTTCGCAAACCGACTGCGCCATTGTGCACTACATGGGTGGAAACACATTTTGGGTGAGATGTGAAAAATGACAGCTGTACTGCTCATAAGGAGGTGTGGTAAAATGGCAATGTTGAAAATCTGGAGTGAAAATATTGAAATTTCGCAAACTTCTGACGTGCATAGGAACTGCGCAACACAGCTAGTAAAGCAGTCATTTTAGGAATTTTTCCACCAAATTTTCAAAATAGGCTTTTTGAGAGCCCACCTTATGAACACTGGCAGTGTCGTTTCATTAATCATTCTGGAAAGGTGATTTCGCACAGTGGCTGCGAAATCACCCTTCGGGCCCGAGTAACGCCATGACAGTGACAGCATTCATGAGAAGGAGTCCCAAAAACCCCATGTTGAAAATTTGGGCCCCAAATTCCCAGAAATGCCTGAGATATGCAACAAAGTTGAAAAAACCCTATCTATCCCATTATACAGCTTACCGGCATTTCCTCAGTTTGCGGTCGGCTTTGAAGAGTGCAGACGTGTTCCCGGTCCACCAAAGATCATCGCGCCGAGCTCCGGAGGCAAGTATGAGGTGGGGGTGTGTGGGGAGTCAGGGTGCACAGTGGGTGGAGCGGGTTGTGGGAGGGGGGCAGGGAGAAGCGCCGAGGGACAGTTTTTGTATTTACAGTTTTTTTTTTTTTCTAAGACTACGAGGGACGTTTGCCACGCTGGGGTGGGCTCCCAGCGTGGCAGCTGGAAGGCTGTTGGGGGCTGGAGCCGATGGGGATTGGGCACCCATCGGCCATAACATCAATTGCCACACTGGGGTGGGCTCCCAGCGTGGCACCTGGATGCTTTGGGGAATGCAGCCAACAGGGATTGGGCACCCCGTCGGCCATAAAACATTTTGCCACGCTGGGTGGGCTCAGCATGGTACCTGGATGCTTTGGGGTGCAGCTGACGGGGATCGGGCACCCCGCCGGGCTATACAGTATGTGCGTGGGGGGAGCGCGTCAGCACACAATATGCGTGCATGCATGTTGAGGGGGGGAGCTCTGCTCACTGAAGTGGAGCTCTCCCTTTCAACTCTATGCCACTGCATTTTCAGCTGTCATAGACAGCTGCAGCAGTGATTGGCGCACTGCTACCGCGCCTGCAAACACACTGACTGAATTGGAAGAGGCTGACACACCTCTGGAAAACTCGGATGATGGCACTATGTTTCTTGCACATGCGTGCAAACAAACATAAAAAAGGCAAACAGTAAACTGCAACGTCTACTCCCCATCTAGATCTGGTAGTTTGCATCGTCTTTTTTGTTGTATCCATTTATTTTGTCTTAGTCGTAGTATACTGCTGACACAGGGTCATAATGTCATGAACGAAACCTTGCACGTCAAGACGGCACACCTACAAACAGCATGCAACCACACCTGAAAGTTCCTCTTGTGTTTTGCAAGGGGCTTCACCCCAACACACCCAGAAAGTATTATAATCAACTCCAAGAGGAGACACAGGGACAAGAAAAAAAATACATGAAAAGAAAAAGATTCCCTAGCAGGGAATCAAACCACATTCCCAGCAACCCCATCCACTGCAGGGTTGGGTGATCTAGCCACTCCACAATGGGAGTGGCTCGACCGAGCACCCTACCGACAGTGGATACATCCACTTTCTCCTTTCTGTCGAGCATCAGGGGGGTAGCGATACTTTTGTATCGCTGTAATTCCCCTGTCACTGTAAACCCATATGCGCTACTGACAGCATGGTCTTCATGTGCGTGGTTACGTTGGTGAGATTATGACCCAGTAGGTGTACTGCTTGTTCTTTGGGAGTTTTACAGTCTCTTTGGTTTCACAGAGCCCTTGTTGCAGAAGTACAGCATGCCTTTCTGTGTGTTTGAACTTCTGCTTTGACAGTTTGGCCTAACAAACCCTTACCTGCCATTCTACATGTCAACATAGCAAATTGCTACAAGCAGTGGATGGAGTCTATGGGTTGCCCCACCCTCTTGTACCCACGTCAGATTTCCCATGTGTCCAGTGGCACCTCTCCCCCTCCCTGTAGCCATGTCACATTTACAGAAGCCATTCCATGTAACAATTCATTTATTCAGAATCATTGTTTCCTAAATTATAAAGAGCACACCGTAAGTGCAAAGTTTCTAACAGCCAAAATACATTTTCAATCCTAAAGGACAATGACTCCTCATTTCAAACTCCCCAGGGAGGGTAGTTTAAGAGGAGGAGTCATTGGCATCTTAGACTTGCAGGGAACAGATTTTAGAGCATCTCACTGGGAACCACCTCCTGTGTATCGTATGGTCTTGAGTATGGAATGCTCCCCACACTCTGGTAGGTGTGGCCCACTTAGGCACTTGCTATAAAGTGTCTGTGCACCTCAGAAAGAACAACTTTGGACACACTACCCATGCCCAATTGGGGGCTACTGCTTACATTTTCCCACCTCCCCCATGCTGCAGTGGAACCAGCCTTCATATCATCCAGGATCTTCTCCTTCCTGGCCCCGGGCCCCTTCTGAGGAATTTGTGCTGTGTCACATTCCTCTTGTCCTGTTCTTCATCTCTTTAGCTCCAGGGCTAAACAGAGTCTCCTTTGCTGGTCAGAAGACAGATTTGATGTTGCAAGGCATTATACACTGTGCATGAAAGGTCCACAAAAGACAGCTTGGGTGTGGGATTAACTTCAAACTAAAAATGCTATAACTGAATTTTTTGTTTTGCTACTTTTTGCTACTGCATTTTCTCAAAACACTGTAACCTTTCAGAAATCATTTGGGACACAGGAAAAAATGCTTCTATATTGCAACTTTTGCAAATGCCAACCATTTATTTATGAAATGGTGCCCAGAACATGAGGCAGTGAAAAGCATGTGCTGTAGCCCCATCCCTCAGCTCCTAGTTTAGGCCCAGTGCTCAGATCAGTAGCTAAATAATTTATAACAATCATCATAAGTTGGTAAATCACATTTCTGTACCTTTCTCTGACAAGCCAGTCTTGGCTTTAACTCTAACTGCATACATTTACTCTTAACATACAGGCACAGATATTCAAAGGGGTTGCACCACGCAACCCTGCATTGCTCCCTAGTGGGATATTGAGAAGGCTGTCTGGCGCAGCGCAAATCCCGATGTGCCAGAGCACAATGATAATGTATGCAGCACAGATGCAGGGGGCATGCCCATGCATATGCGGCACATCCTGATATTCAGCCCGGGATGTGCGGTGCATATGCCGGTGCACCCCTGCACTGCACTGCACTGCACAGGGGGCTCAAAGTTGAGCCTCTGCAGAGTAGGAGCAACTCCTGGCCACCCACAGGTGGGCTGCTGTATTGCAGAGTGCAACGCAGCAGCCCAGTCATGGGTGGCCACCTGCCCGCCCAGAACACCATTTGCAAGCACACACACCCCAGGTGGTCTAGTGAACCCCCCCCGCTCATAGTCACGATCATGCAGTATATGTGTAGAATGAGATCCCCGATAGTCTAGTACCCCCCCAGGCCCTGATTCCCTGTTACATGACAATATGATGTCCCTGGCGGTCTAGTGGAACTCCCCGCCCATTGCCACTATTATGGTTAAATCCCATCTTGAAATGCCCGGTGATCCAGTGGCACCCTCTCACCACCCACCCACACAGAATCCGTTGCCCCACCACCCTCCTGTCATTGGCAGACGGCATCCGCCTGCACACCGCCCAGCTGCCTGTCGAAAGACAGTTACAGAGCATGAAGCCCATTGGTCCCCAGTGGACCAATGGGCTTGCAGGGCATACTGTACTAGACAGTCTCAAATATGTGAATGGAGCCAGATGACGGGGGTAGTAGGTGGGCAATGGGTTCTGTGTGTGGGGTAGGGGGTGCCACTGGATCACCAGGGTGTTTCAATACAGGATTTAACCATGATCGCAGCAACGGGCGGGGGGGGGTTTCCACTAGACCACCTGGGACATCATATTGTCATGTAATGGAGAATCAGGGACTCGAGTGGGAGGGGGGACCATTAGACCACCAGGGTTGGTCCTGTTTCATACACATCGGGGAATCTGCGACTAGAGGGGACCACTAGACTACCAGGGATCTCATTATAAACTCATTATAAAGATATACCGCGTGATCATGGCTACAGGGCCGGGGGATACCCCGGGATCCCCACAGCACACATCATGCTGTGCAGGGCGCCAGGCGCTAGTCACTGGCCTGCCCTACGCAAGGCATGCAAATGGGGCCATAATGACATGCAAATGGCCCCATTTGTGCCTTGCATATAGTATGGCCTCAGTTGCA
Source organism: Neoceratodus forsteri (assembly GCA_016271365.2). Classification (NCBI taxonomy): domain Eukaryota; kingdom Metazoa; phylum Chordata; order Ceratodontiformes; family Ceratodontidae; genus Neoceratodus; species Neoceratodus forsteri. The sequence goes on from CM028130.1 coordinate 99,663,071, forward strand.
TGCCCCCTGCTGAGTATCGTGGGTGATGCACCTAGCGCAACTGCACTTGTGCTGGTGCATCCTCATGCTCCCTATCTGTGGCTTGCACCGGCTCAGTGCCACTGTGCCATGCGCAGTTTGTGTGCTGCCTGTGCCATATTCAATGGTGCTACATCTTGGCACAGCACTGTTGAATATCACCTGGACCTGGCCCCGGCACATCACTGTTGCACTATGTCCAGACTTGCGCCACTGCCTGGCGCAGTCTGAATATCCCGGCCCCAGTGTTAACAGTACAGATCAGTTACACTTTCTCCATTATTCTTAGCTATGCTTATGACACTTTTCCCCATTACTTAGGTGACATTAGCCTGGGGGTGTACAGTTAGGGAAACAGTTTCCTCACAGCTGTGAGCAGGATAAGGGACATTGGGGTGTACCCAGCCCTCTTAGGCACAAAACGAAGTGATTGGTACCACTAGGGGTTCAGATTCCAAGTTGTCAACAGTCATGGTCTTCTGCAGATAGAGAAACCAGGCTGGCCACAGGCACAGGAGAAAAGGCAACTTCTCTACTGTTTAAGGAACAGGGGACAGAGGGTGCAGAAGCCATCAGGAGGTCCTATCACCAAGCAAAACACATTTTTTTAACAGAATGTTCCTTATTAATATGTAGAACATTTCTAAACATTCCTTTAGACACTCAGACTGGGTTTGACTAACCCCATAAGTACGTAATCACAAAAACACATTACTTTTAATTTTTAGGGATAGAATTAACTAATATAGTGCAAATTCTCAAAACATTATTTAAAATATTGACAGGCCCTTGTAATCCCTGTTTTTACAGCTGAGTTACTTAAGAACTTATGGTATGCAGTTGCACATTATAATGAATGTAAACTAATTCTGAACAAGCATTTGTCAATGCAGAATGTTGCTTGCTTCTATGTGCTGTTTAGGTATTTGGAAGTCATTAGAGTGCAAATATTGAAAATTTGTGAACTTACGAGCGTCCGTAGGAACTGCGCAATGCAGCTAAATAAAACAGTCATTTAGGAATTTTTCACCAATTTTCCAACATAGCCATTTAAGACCTCTGCTAATGAACAGTGTCACTGGTGATTTTCTTAATGTGTCCTATACAGTGATTTTCAAGACACCGATTGTGCCTTTGCGCGCTATATGGGCGGAAACACGTTTTGGGCGAGATGTGAAAATGACAGCTGTACTGCTCATAAGGAGGTGTGGTAAAATGGCAATGTTGAAAATCTGGAGTGAAAATATTGATAATTCGCGAACTTACGAGCGTGCGTAGGAACTGCGCAATGAGCAGCACCGTAAAACAGTCATTTTTAGGAATTTTTTTCACCAAATTTTCAACATAGGCTTTTTGAGAGTCCACCTTATGAACACTGGCAGTGTCGTTTCGTTAATCGGTGCGAAAGGTGATTTCGCACAGTGACTGTGAAATCACCCTTCGGGCCCGAGTAACGCAATGACAGTGCAAGAATTCATGAGGAGGGGTCCCAAAAAACCCATGTTGAAAATTTGGGGCCAAAATTCCCAAAAATGCCTGAGATATGCAACAAAGTTGAAAAATCCCTATCTAACCCATTATACAGCTTACCGGCATTTCCTCAGTTCACGGTCAGCTTTGAAGAGTGCAGACGTGTTCCCGGTCCACTGATGATCATCGCGCCGAGGTCCAGAGGTAAGTATGGGGTGAGGGGTGTGGGGAGGCAGGGTACGCAGTGGGTGGTGCGGGTTGTGGGAGGGGGTCAGGAGACTACGAGAGACCATTTTGTTGTTTCCACAGGTTTTTTTTTTTTTTTTTTTTTTTTTTAAGACGACGACGGGACGTTTGCCACACTGGGGTGGGCTCCCAGCATGGCAGCAGGAAAAGCTGTTTGGGGGACATGGAGCTGTGAGAGTTGGGCACCCCGTCTGGCCAAAACTAAGATTTGCCACGCTAGTGGGCTCCCAGTGTGCACCGTGAAAGCTTTGGGGCAGCCTTGGAGCCGACGTGGGATTGGGCACCCCGTCATTATAACAGTTGTTGCCACACTGGGGTGGGCTCCCAGCATGGCAGCTGGACAGCTGTTGGGGGACGGAGCCGACGGGATTGGGCACCCCGCCATACAATGTATGCTTGGGGAGCATCAGCATGCAATATGCGTGCTTGCGTGTGTGTGCGTGGGGGGGGGGAGACAGCTCTGCTCACTGAAGTTGAGCTCTCCCTTTGAACTGTATGCCACTGCATTTTGGAGCTGTCATAGACAGCTGCAGCACTCATTGGGGAACTGGGGCCACGCCTGCAAACACACTGACTGCATTGGAGGAAGGGCTGACACACCTCCAAAAACTCGGATGATGGCACTATGTTTCTTGCACATGCATGCAAGCAACATAATAAATGAATCACTGAAAGAAGGCTTTGGTGCGATAAGCATTTTATGTGAAGCTAATTGTGGATAGTGTATCAGGATACAGCATTCAAGCACCCTATATATAGCATGCCTTTTGTGAATGACTGTTTTATGACCCATGTCACATTTCCCTCGAGTCTGCTAACACCCACTCACCCTAAAAGCAACCTTACCCAGAAATGGAGTTTAGTAGCAGTGGGGATGAAAGTAGGAAAGCAGGGATCCATAACTGAAGTAAGGGTGCCAGGGAAAGGGGCTCATAATGCCAGCAGGGAGCAGGAAAACCAGGACTTTAAAGAGGGAATGGGAGTACAAAGAAAGAGAGAGAGAGAGGCGCTAGCAAGAGGAGCAATGGTATAGACATTAGTGCAGGGAGAAATTTCAAGTATGCTTGTGAAATTGTGCAAAATGAGGTTTGCCCTTGAAGTGGCAGGCTAGATTGTCCCAGTGCCTCCCCCAGAATCAGTTATCCCTAAAGGAAAGTAGGCCAGCAGGAAAAGGGAGAGGGAGGAAGAGAGTGAACGTGGGGGGGGGGGAGGTGCCTGAAGAGAGACTAGAGAGATGGATGTTAGGAGGTGCTTGAATCGGCTATGAATCATCAGTGACATCATGGAAGTTGGGGAGCCACTAAGGCGGGGGGATGAGGCCTAAAGTTAAGGGAGGGACAAAATAGGGATACTTAGGACTGCACAGAGGTGAGCCCCTCTTTATTGTTACTTTCAGGGCAGCTTTAGCCGATATCTGAGAGGAGCACATCGGATTGGCAATTTACATTGGGCTACCAAAAAAAAAAAAACCTTCTTTAAAAAAAAAAAAAAAAAAAAAATACATACACATACACACACATATATATATATATATATATATATATATATATACACACACACATACATACATATATACATACATACATATACACACACACACACACACATATATACATACACACACACACACACACACACACACACACACACACACACACACACACACACACAAGAAGGGATCTAGTTGAGGCTGTTCATTAATCAAGCATAATATTTGATGACCTGAGGATCAAACTCCTGGTGAGACAGACATTTCAGAAGGCCTGCAGCATGTGGAGACAGGTGAGGGAAGGAAATGGGGTTTCCATGGGAAGCCAGGAGGGTTTTCAGTTAAGGGGCTGCTCACAAGAGAGAGAAATGAGGGTCGACACCAAGAGATGGTACGAAAGGGGGCATCAGGAGATCTATTGGGTTTTTTGTTCTCTTCTAGCGAGAAGGGGTGGCGGCCCACGCCAGGGTAGAGCATGGTGCCTTGTGGCATTGCAACAGCGTGGCCATGATGGGAACCTGAAAAGCTTTGCTGGGGAAGGGCTCTCTTGAAGGTGTTTTTTTTGTTTCTTTTATTAGTACTAGCAAGGGGGCATAGGTTTCCGTATGAGTGGCAGGGGTCGAGTATGGGGAAGGCCATCACTGAGTAATGGCAGTGGGGAGATGGCATGTGCCACTGGGTCACAGACAGTAGAGGTGGGCCAAGTGGCCAAAATCTGTTCTGCAAAGTAATTCACAGATTAAGGTGGAATCCGCAAAGTTATCTGCAACACGAAGTGGAGTACTTTGCATTATAATGAGGAATGTGAAGTCCATTGAAAACAATGACTTCACGTTACTCCTTTCCCCAACCACTTCCTCCAATTTAAAGATAGTACACATTGAAATCAATGTACTTCGCATTACTTCGCCTTGTTGTTGAGCTCCAAGGTGAATTTTACTGTGATTCATGGGATTGCAGGTCACATGGGCTTCAGATTGTTCTGCACTGCCTCAGTTCTGTGTAGTGTGTGTGCAGTGGTAGCTGGAGACAGTTTGCTCCGAGATTCAAACCGTCTAAAGGCCATTCAAAAAGCCTTTTTGAGCCATTTTTTTGCTCAAAATTTAGTACATTGATTGTAGGAAACCCTCCTGTGGTCATATCATCGAGTGTTTATTGTTTGTTTGTGGATTTTGAATGTTAATTTAGAACATTCAGTCTGTGCACTGACAAACACTTGAAGTGTGCTTAGGGCCGGGGCATATCTGTGCTGGGGGTAGATTTACTGGGAGAAAGGCAGTCTTTCTGGTTTGGTTATATTTTTCTTGTATAACTGTGTTCATGTACACACAGCAATATTTTCAGTAATTTTTTTACTTTTTTTGCTGATTGGTATCATAGTAAAAGCCAGCAGAATTGGCCTCATGGTCTATCGTGTCTGCTCGGAAGCTAGCCCCCTACTGGGAGCTCACTCCTCCACCCCTCCAGGCCCCAGAGGTGACCCTCCCTGGCCTCAGCTTCCCACTGTACCTGTCCCAACCCTTCTTGAATCCTTCCAGTGTGGTCTCTTCCACCAGCCTCCTGGGCAGTGCGTTCCATGGTTCCACCACCCTCTCTGTGAAGAAGCGTCTCCTGTGCTCCCCCCGTACTTCCCCCTTCCAGCTTCCACTCGTGCACCCTGGTAGTTCCCCCCCCTTCTTAAACCTGAACACTTCCCTGGCTCTGCCCTTATTTATCCCCTTTACATACTTGAAAGTCTCTATCATGTCCCCTCTGTCTCTCCTCTCCTCCAATGCGTACAGATTGAGTTCTTCCAGTCTCTCCTCATAGGTCCTATCCTCCATGCCCTGAATCATCCTGGTTGCCCTCCTCTGGACCCTCTTCAGCAGTGCTATATTCCTCTTAAGAGGGGGTCTCCAGAACTGCACCCAGTACTCAAGATGCGGCCTAACAAGGAAATTATACAGAGGGAGGATCACCTCCCTTCTCCTGGAGGTAATCCCCCTGGTTATGCAGCCCAGTATCCTATTTGCTTTTGCTGCAGCTCTTCGACAATTCTCTGTGTTAATAATTTTGCTGTCCACCACTATCCCCAAGTCCCTCTCGCCCGATGTGACTTGCAGTGTGGTCCCCCCAGGGTGTATGCATGTCCTGGGTTTCTGACCCCCAGATGCAGCACCCCACATTTCTCTGCATTGAACTTCAACCCCCACTTCCTTGCCCACCCCCCCAGGGTATCCAGATCCCCCTGCAGAGCCTCTCTCCCCTCCTGCCCGTCAGCCAGTGCTCCCAGTTTTCAGTCATCCGCAAAGAAACTCAGCCTACTCCTAACACCCTACCCTATGTCTGAGACATAGGAATTGAACCGGAGTGGCCCCAGGACTGAACCCTGGGAGACCTCACTGACGACCCTCCTGGGGGACGAGACTATCCCTCCAACCACTACTCGCTGCATTTGCCTCGTAAGCCAGTTTTCCACCCACCTGAGCAACTGCCCCCATCCCCCCCAGCTTTGTTAGTAGGCCGTTGTGGGGTACCGAATCGAACGCATTACTGAAATCCAGATAAAGGACATCCACCGGCCTATGTTGGTCTAGGGCACCTGTCACCCAGTCATAAAACTTCACCAGGTTAGTCTGGCACGACCTCCCCAGAACAAAACCATACTGCCTGTCATCCAGGTGCCCCAACCTCTCCAGCTGCCCCTCCAGCCACTCCTTAATAATACCCTCCATAACCTTGCCTACCACAGACATTAGGCTAATGGGCCTATAATTCCCCATCACCTCTCTGGACCCCCCCCATGTGGATAGGCACCACATGAGCCACCTTCCAATCCTGAGGCACCCACCCTGTCATCAGGGAGATGTTGAAGCGTGAGGCCAGTGGAGCAGCCAGCACATCTGCCAGTTCCTTCAGCACCCTTGGATGCAGCCCTTCTGGCCCCGGCTCCTTCTCAGTCTTTAGCAACTGGAGGGCCTCTCTCACCCTATCCGCTGTGATTTCACCCTCCCATCCCCCACTCCTCATGCATCCTCTCCTCTCCTTCTAGATACGACCCATCCCCTTCCCTAGCCTCATCCAGTCCTTCAGTCTCCAAGTGACATCCTGGTTCAGTGGTCTCCTTTATCCTTCCATCGGGTTGGATAGATCCCCCACCTCCCCCGATAAAGACAGAGGCAAAGTACTCATTTAGCACTACTGCTTGTTCCTCAGCTTCCTGCACCCATTTCCCCCCCCAGTTCTAATCCTGCTGATCTGTGCCTTCACTTTTCTTTTCTCCCCTATGTATCTATAGAACCCCCTTCCAACGGATATCCCTGGCCAGGTTAAGCTCCTTCTTCGCCTTGGCCCCCCCTTACCACCCTGGTGACCCTCTTAGCCAGGAAATCATACTCTCCCCTCTCCCTAGCCCTCCTTGAGCACTTTAAGCATGTATAGACAGTCTTTTTCTCCCTCACCGCCTCCTGCACCTCCCGGGTCCACCAACATGGCTTACTGGCCCTACATTGCTTGTGCCTTACCTTTGCGTTGGCCCTCGAAGTCTCTTGCACCCCCTTCTTAATGGTCTTCCACAAGCTACCAGCATCCATGTCTGACCTTATCTCATCCAAGCACGCTTTAAGAATCCTCTCCATGCCCTCAAAGTCCGACCCCCTGAAATCTATTACTTCTGTGTTAGTGCAAATTTCTTCTCCCCCTAGGAACATAATAAACCAGACCATGGCACGGTCACTACCTGCCAATGGGCTGCTCACCTCCAGGCCCCTTATCTGGTCACTATCTGCTAGGACAATGTCCAGGATCCGATCCTGCCTTGTAGGCTCCTCCACATGCTGGACTAGGAAGGCATCTAAGAAGACATCCATCAAACTCTGCTCCCTGGCCACCGAGGATGTCATAGTGCCCCAGTCTGCCACCAGCATGTTCAGGTCGCCCATGATCACCACCCTGCCCTTTCTGAGGCCACAGTGACCCCTGATGTTCTCATCCAGATCATTCTCCATTTCTGCTTCCATTGCAGGGGGTACGTACACCAGCCCTATTTTTAGTCTTTTGCCCACCACCCCCATTTGCAGGGTTACCCAAATTGCCTGTACATCTTCTGCCACCTGGATTCAGCCAACTACTATGTCATTTTTGACTATCAATGCCACACACCCTCCCTCTTCCCACCCCCCTAGCCTTCCTAAACATTGTGTATCCCTCTAAATTTAGGCCTCAATCATGCCTCTGGGTGGCCCATGTCTCAGTCATTTCTGCCAAGTCTGTTGCACCCTCAACTAGCATTGCCTGGAGCTCTGGATTTTATTGCCCATGCTCCTGGCATTGATCAGGACTGTCCTCCACCCAACCCCCGACCCTCTCTCCAGTCTTCTCAGCCTAGTGCAGTCCCCAGTCTCTCTTACCCCCTCGGTTCTCCCTGGTCTTTTGATGCTTCCCACAGCCCGCTTTGCATGATCTAGTCCTGAACCCTCAAGCTTCCTCACTTGGGCTTTCAGTCTTTCTATCCCTCCCCCTTTACAAGTTTAAACCCCACCTATCACCATTGAATCCAAAAAGTTTTAATTTAAGGATCTCCCTCCCTTCCAGGTTGAGATGCAGCCTATCCCTGGCATATAGCCCCTTGTCTTCCCATGTATCACCCCAGTCCCCCATTAATCCATACCCTTCTGACTTGCACCACTCCCTGAGCTACTGGTTCACCCACCTAAGTTTTTGCTTATTTACCCCGCTTGCCCTTGGTACTGGCAGTATCTCAGAAAAGGAGATTGAGCATCCTATAGAGTGGCAAACCCTGGCCAATTCCCTGAATCTTGACTGTATCTCCAGTTCACTGTTCCCTTCTAAATCGTTTGTTCCCAGGTGAACTAGAAAGTCTGGGGATCCTCCACATTCCATTGCCATTGAGTATAGCTGGAATTTGACCTTATGTACAGATAGGCATGGGATACATTTAACCTTGACTGGGCTGCCTTTTCCCTCCCCAACCCCCTCCCACTGAATATCTCTAATCATGGAGTCACTCAGCAGGAGCTTGGAGTCACCCAAAGCAGCATGGGTTCACAGGGGGAAGGTCACGTCAGACAAATCTAATTGATTTCTTTGACTGGGTGACCAAAGTAGTAGACCAGGGAGGGGCTGTGGACATAGCCTACCTAGACTTTAACAAGACATTTGACATAGTCCCACACAAAAGTTTAATAGTCAGATTAACCAGCCTGGGAGTGGGTCCCAAGGTGGTAGCCTGGGTAAAACATTGGCTGGATAACAGGACACAGAAAGTAAATGTAAATGGAGTCCACTCTGAAGAAAGAGGGGTTACTAGTGGGGTACCGCAAGGTTCAGTATTGGGTCCAGTCCTTTTTAATGTCATTATAAGTGACATTGCAGAGGGACTGGAAGGAAAAGTATGCCTCTTTGCAGATGACACACAGATCTGCAACAGGGTGGATACACAAGGAGGCGTAGAAAGGATGAGAAGGGACTTGGCAAGGTTAGAAGAATAGTCAGAAGTATGGCAGCTTGGATTCAATGCAAAGAAGTGCCAAAAAAATGCACCTGGGAAACAAAAACCCAGGGGGAGATTACACAATGGGGGAGGTGGTAACAACAACAACAAAAATGGAAAAGAACCTGGGAGCAATCATATCAGATGACCTTAAGGTTGGCAACCAATGTGAGAAGGCGGTAGGGAGGGCTGGGGAGATACTGGGATGTATAGGGAGAGGCATCACCAGCAGAAAACAGGAAGTCGTTATCCCCCTGTACAGACAGTTGGTGAGACCCCATCTGGAGTACTGCATCCAGTTCTAGAGACCCTGTCTCTGCAAGGACATAGACAGGATGGAGGCAGTTCAGAGGAGGGCAATTAAAATGGTGCAGGGTCTGCAAGAGAAGCCAAACGAGAAGAGACTAAATGAGCTTAATATGTATACCCTTGAGGAAAGGAGGTAGACGGGGGACATGATAGAAACATTTAAGTACCTTGGTAGAATCAACAAAGTCCAAGAGGGTATCATCTTTCAGAAAAAGAGATGTGCAAGAACAAGGGGACACAATTTGAAGATAGAGGGGGACTGCTCAGGGGCAATGTGAGGAAGTATTTTTTCACAGAGAGGGTAGTGAATGCATAGAACAGTCTTCCTGAGGAGGTTGTGGGGTCTAAAACTGTGGAAGAATTCAAGAACGCATGGGACAGACATAAGGCAATTTTTGTGGGGGGTAGGAAGAAATAGGCTGTTGGTTAAACAGGATCTGCAGCTTATCCTCTAGGTAGGGAAACGGGCAGACTAGGTGGGCCAAGCGGTCCTTATCTGCCGTCAAAGTCTATGTTTCTATGAGCACCTTCACCTCTCCCCCAACTTACTAGCCCATATGTGCCCTTCCATACTCCTTCTTCTATCTTCATCCCCTGGCTTGCTCCTTGCACCCCCCCCACGGCCTGGGTGTCTCTATTTTATGCATGCCCATCCAGGCTCCCTCTTTTGCCTATGTCCCCCAGTTTTCTCCTCTCACCTTCTGAAACTTGGGGGTCACAGGTCTTTATGTGCCCTTCCAGACTCTTTCTCCTGATTATGGCCCCCTGCTTGCTCCTTACCCCTCCTACAGCCTGGGCATCACTAGCTTGATTGTGCCCTTCCAGGTTCCCTCTTCTGTCTCCCTCTCTCAGCTTGCTCCTTGCACCCCTCACAGCCTGAATATCACTAGTCACCCACCTGAAGTCTTCCCCGGTTGGTCTGTTGCCATTGACTTCTCCACGCAGGCCTCCTATTCCTGCTTTCCTACCCCGCCTCAGGTTCTGCAGTAACGGACCCTTGTGCCCTAGTGCTCTCTACACCCCCCTCTTCTGGAAATTCCAGTCTCTGAGCTGGCCTCCCCAGAGTGCTCCCCTCCTCACCCCCCTCCTTGTCCACTTGTCCCTTCCTTGACTCTGCCCTGTCCTGGGTCTTGGCCTTGTCCACCCTGACTCTGTTCTGTGCATCCCCCTCTGCCTTATTTCCCTCAGACCCAGGCTCCTGCCTCCCTCCTCGCCCATCTGGTGCCTTGGTCTCACATTCCCTGTGCCTTCCCCTCCTTTGGATCAGGCCCCTCCTCCTATCCCCTGTCCCCCTCTGACACCTGACCAATCCCTCCCCATCATCTTGCACCTTCTGCACACCAGCCTCTTCCACCTCATCATCCGGGTACAGCAGGGTGAAGTGATTTGTAAGTGTGATGGCTGCCCCATGCTCGCCCACTCCTATCCCCTTCCCCTCCCCCTTCCTTGTCTCTCTATGGGCTGCCCCCTCCTTTTGGAGTGAAGACTGTACTCTGGTATTTTCATGTCTCTCCTCCCCCCGAAGTGACCATGTAGTCCTAGTCCTCTCACTCCCACCCCTATACCCTGGGGTATGCCATTTTGTCCTCACCTAACACCATATGGTTCCTGCCCCCCTTCTCTCTCAACCCACCCCCTCCCTCCCTCCAACTGTTTCCTGATCCCCTCGACCTCCCACCTGAGGCCTGCTAACTGGTAACACACTGGGCATCCCCCAAACCTCCATGACCAATTCAATATTATGGTCACCCCGTACACCCAATCACCTTCCCAAAGAGACCGGCTCTTGCATCATTCGATCTCATCCTCACTGTTAGATGAGGGCAATATGGGCCCCCCTTGGTAATAAAAGTACCCTCCAATCCGTATATACTCAGTCAATCTACCCTTTTCCCAGCAGTAGCCAGCATATGCCCGATCAATCGATACAAACAGTACCCAAGATGCAGTAGCTAGCTCTACCCAAGTGCCACCCTAATAGGATTAGAATGTTGCAAGGCCTTATGGGACTCATCCAATAAATGTAGAGTGATCTTTGGGGTGGGTGGGTTGTGGGTGGGTGGATGGGAGTACACCACAGGCTGTGTCAAAACACAATCAGCCAAGGAGTCCTCTGGCAGTGACATCTCACACAATCACCAGCTTGTCTGCTAGAATCCCTTCCTCCTGCCCAAACTAAATGTAAAAGCATAATAAATGGCAGTTAAGACCAGCCCTCAAATACAATTACAAACATACAGAATACCAGCTAAGAACATCTTTCAGGTCTACTTACTCCCACAGCCTCCAGCTAGAGGCTTCTTCCCCCATCTCCTCTAACTGAAGACTGACTGAGATAGCAGTCACACCTTACATTCAAACAGCACTAATCCCCTGTAATATGATGTCTGCACTTACAGGCCAGATAGCAACTTTTAAACACACACAGACACCAAAGTGTCTGCTAGAATCCCTTCCTCCTGCCCAAACTAAATGTAAAAGCACAATAAATGGCAGTTAAGACCAGCCCTCAAATACAATTACAAACACACAGAATACCTGCTAAGAAAATCTTTCAAATCTACTTACTCTCACGTCCCCCAGCTAGAAGCTTCTTCCCACTTCTTCTCTAACTGTGGTGCAGTGCATAATTTCAGTTTGTTTAAAAGATTTGGTTATATTACTGAAGTTTTCAATTTGCTGTGCATTACTTGTAGTGTGTGTGTGCGTGTGCAATGTGTGCCATCAAATCAGACACATTTTATTGTGCCACACAGTAATTGCAGCAGTGTGAACCTGCTATTCACCACACCTGCATGATTGTTTTGTACTGCTTTGTAGTATCTTGGTAGTGGACTGTTATTGTAGTGCACTGCCTCCCCCCCAGCTGGAAAAAGGTATTCTTTTCCAGATTTGGATTTGTGACTTGTGAGCACTGGTTAGGTGTTGTTGTGCCTTTGTGTCTGCATCTCTTGAGTGCGCAGTGCAATCTTAATCTGTCTGTGTGTTTGCATCTCTTTAAGACCCAATCTCCATCTGTAACTTAAGTCACAGTTGTTTGTTTGGCTTCCCTTCACAGTACTGGTGTGGTGCATATCTCAGCGTGAACAATGTACTCATTAATTTGCGTTTTTGAGTCAGGGTGATCATCATGAGTCACTCATGATACAAACTGCATTCTTCATCTTCACGGTCACGATTCATGAATTACAAAACTTTAAGATTTTGGCTTGTAAATTCCATGTAAGCCTGTTTTGTAGTATCTTGGCTTGACCATTGTAGTCATTATTATGAGTTTTCAAGTCTGGGAGTTTTGTGTGGTACAGGTCAGGGAAGTACAGCCATAGGTATTTGCATACAGTTTATTATCATTAGTCATGTCACACCAGTCACTCATCATGAGACAAATCACGTTCTTTTTTTTTTTTACTCTTATTTATGCACCCCCGGATGGCTCCCATCCTACTGAGTCCCTCAGCCCCGTCTCCTGGAATGACCAGGGCTTACCTTATGCCAGGCTCGGGAGTGGCGCCTGCTGGGAGTTGGTCGCCATCTTGCCGCCAGTATTTTTCTCCTCATTTTTCTCCCGAGGGCCCCAGGAGAAGGACGCATGCATGTGGAGGCACATATGCACCTTACAGCCCCGGTAATGGCCCCCTTCCACCCACCCTATTCGCCTAGTGCCTGGCACCCCACAGCCTTTGCTGTCTCCCTGCCTCCACTGGGGGCAGTCATTAGCTGAGGGATGCCTCCCCACCACCCCTGGAGAGGAGAGTTGCCTTCCAGCAGCTCCATCCAGCTCCGCCCTCCCCTCCATGCCAACCTCTGATGACCCGGACTCGTTCCCGAACCCAGGTCACCGGGGTGCCGCAAGGTGTGGTGTCCAATGCCTCAACCCTCTGCAGCACCGGGCCGGTGACAAATCACTTTCTTCGCGAATCACAGCAGTTACATTTTTTTTTTTTCAGTTCTGATGATACACTGGGAGTTGGAGAAAAAGAAAGTGAAGGTGGCTGTGTCTGGGTTTGTTGGTGTGAAATCCTCCCCTCCTTAAAAAAGTTGTGATGTAGCGATTCCTGTTGATGATGATGATGATGACCCGGGGGGCATGATAGAAAATATCAACTACCAAAAGGGAATCAACAATGTACAAGAGGGTAGCATCATCCAGGAAAAGAGATGTGCATGAGGAAGGTCCAAAAATTTGAAGATAGAGGGGGGATGGATAAGAGGCAACATCAGGAACTATTTTTTTCACAGGGAGGGTGGTGGGTGCAAGGACAAAATAAAACTAATGATCAGCGTTCTGATAGGACAGCAGCAGTTGAAGCATCCTCATAATTTGTAGTTGGTGCCCCTCAATTTGCTCCAACTGCTGCTCAGCATTGTCAAGACAGTGGTTAACAGCCTCCAAATCACTCCACATCAGGCCCAAATTGGCCTGTGTGGCAGGTAGTTGGACAGGGTTGCCACCGTCACCTGTTGCAGGTTGTGGTGGTGGAGCAGCCGCTTAATCCATGGCCCTCCCCTCTTCACACCACCACGTGCAGGTAAACACCATCCTGCCCCCTCTTTCCCAGCAGGAGCATTACTGCCCTGTTCTGCAACCTTGGCCTGCCACTGTACACAGTGGTGGTTGTACAGGTGGGTTGCTGACCACCTGTGCCAAGGTGAGTTCCTTTGGGGCCATAGCGCACCTCTACACCACACAGATTACATTTCGCTACACTGCTATCCCCAGACAGTATAGTAAAGAACTCCCACACTAATGAGGTGCAGGGAAGACCAGGCGCAGACGGGGGGGGGGGGTTCTATGTCATAAGGACGATTGTCAAATGGCGATCATCCTTATGGTGAGTGTACATAGCTGAAATTCAATTTCAGTGATGTGTAACTCCAGCGACAGTGAAGACGGCGCAGAAAACTTTTTTTTTTTTTTTTACTTTTATGCGGGAGGTTCTGTCCCCCAAATCCCCCTATTTTAGATTCTCAACTCCAGGGGGGTGCATGTTGGGGGTGTGTGTGCAACAGTGGGGAAAAAAAAATAAAATCCCTACTCAAGCTGGGTGCAACAAAATATTCCTGTGCCCGGACCCGAACCCTGTACCACATCCAACCCAGGCCAGTGCCCACCTCACCATGCCACGGGAGCCAGCTTGGTGGTGGTCCATGGCACCACCCTCACAAACCCTCCTGCCCCTCTCTTTATGTGTTCCCTCCCCTCCCCTGCGTGTAGGTATGTAACAACCCGTCTGATTCGCGAACCCTCCCATCCAGTCACCTCCCTCCTCCCTGCCGTGGTTCACATAGAGTGGGTCACCATTTCAGTAGGCGCCCACTTGGGACGTGCCCCCATCACAGTATACTGGGGGGGGGCAGGTGTTGTTGGAGCCAGGGGCTGCTGTTGCAGTGAAACTCTCTTTCAAGCATGATTCACTTCCTGCCTGCTTGAAGCATGTGACCTAGACTGTGTAAGCCATGTGATGTGTATGGGCTGCATATAAATTCTCCCTCTGCCCTTAAAGTCGGAATGAGCAATGCAAAGTTATTATCACCATCATCACAAGGTGAAGTGGCAAAGTAGCACTTTCAATGGGCACTTCGCATAGCCATAAAGTAATGCGAAGTGGTCTACTTCACGTCTACTTCGCTGGCAGAATTTAACTTCACTGCATCTCTACACACAACCTCTTTCTCCTTTTACAAGGTGAAAGTGAAACTTTCTTAAGCATGAGTCACTGTCTGCCTGCCTGAAGCATGTGACCTACACTGTGTAAGCCATGTGATGTGTGTGGGCTGCCTGTGAAGTCTCACTCCACCTTAAAGTGAAGTACGGTGGAGTGAGCAATGCAAAGTCATAATTACAACATGAAGTGGCAAAGTGAGGGTTTTAAATGGGCACTTCTTGTAGCGGAATGGTAACGAAGTGGGCCACTTCGCGGGTGGAATTTAGCTTTGCTGCATCTCTAACAGACAGTTGAGGGTAATTTGTTGGGAGGATGTGTTTACCCACTTGGATGGCACTCGGAAGATGGGATAATTAAAAAAATAAATAAATAAATTTACAGTGGAGATCAGGCAGGGGCCGTTGGGGATGTTAACCTATGGGAGGACCGCTCAGGGGGTGGTAGCTGGGGGAAGGGTACCAGAATCCCGAATGTGATCTCTGGGCAAAAGTACATAAAAGCGCACGATTTCTCCTGAAACCCATTAGGCGAGTTACTTGAAGTAGTACAGGGTCATGGTAGAGGGGTTTTAGTTACCCCCCTTTTAAATGCAGAGAATTCATGGAATACTTAAGTCAGATGATGTTTCAGGGACTGGTGCACTAATTAATGTGGGAACTGTGGTTACAGATTATCCAATTTCAGCACGAGGTTTGTTGGCGGTCATTTGTTTGTGAGCGGTTTTGGAAAGAGCTGGGGTCACACGTGGTTTTCTCCATGACTGAGGAGTTTTCTGCATACGCTGCCGGGTGATATACACATGGGCCTATCAGGGGGTGGGGGGGGTTCCTTATTTGGAGATCTCATAGGCCTAGCGATGCTCACGAAGGGCCACGTGGGACTAAAACAGTATCATGGCATGCAAATGAAGGTTTTTTTTTTTTTTTGCTTAGCAAATCTTTATTAACTTTTTAAGTTTACAATCTACCAAATCCATAAATAGAAACCTGGACAAGCTAGGGTATACAGTCCAAAACTGACTGCATGAACTATGTACAATCACATATTTACATGCACAACAGAAATCCATCTCCGAACAGTACAGGAATTCAATTAGCATTCCTAATATGTAAAAAAATAGCCAGCAGCCCATCTTAGTCAGGTGCTACAAATAAGTACAACCCCGAAAAATAAATAAAAAGGCTATGCAGCACTCTAAGGAAAAGAAAAAAGAAAAAAGAAAAAAAAAAAAAAACAGGAACAGGATCCACAATGCCAACACGTACGCAAATGAAGGTTTTTATTTTTCCTGCAATTCAGCATTGGTGCTAGAGGGATGAAGTATGGGGAGGCAGTTTGTTGAAAGCGGGTGGCAGATACATGGGGGAGCTTGGCGCACTGCAAGAAAAATGGGTGTTGTTACTGTGCGCGGCCTGGGAGGTACCTCCTGAAAGGGGAAGGATGTACACAGCACAGGCCGGATACCGGGGCCTGATATGGTGGCTGAAAAGAACACCCTGGGCTGGTAACAACAACTCGGGCAACATGTGTGGATCATGGGGATGAATAAGTAATCCAGAGGAGCTGAAAGCCCTGTCTGTAAGAGCACGGAAATGGATGAAACGATGAGAAGCAAAATAAGGAGGGTATCAATAAAAGAGGGGGGCCTCATAATAAGTATAATATGTATGATAAACACAGGGAAGGGGGAATGGGGGAGTGATTCAAGGGGGTAATAAATAAGTAAATAAAAACATAAATACAGGTAATCGGGGGGATGCACACGAGAGAGGACCTGGGTTCCATGAAAAAGTGGAATTAACTGGATATTTCGTGTTTTGCAGAAATATTTCCTCAGTACACAGCCAACAACCATGGCACCCAGGAAGTGTAGTCCATCCAAGGAGGATGCATACAATGCCATTTTGGATCTCACAGCAAAAGCCAATAAGGTGTGGGAGCTGGTCGAGGGTTTGGAACCAGACAGACAGGATGAGAAGTGGAAGGCGGATGGCCAGGGAAGAGGGAATGGTGGCAAGTGGCATCCTCCACAACCTAAGAGTCCCAGGTGGCACCCCCAGGACTGCCAGCCCAGATGGGGTGATCCCAGAGTGGTGGCTGGCCTCTCCTCCCACTCTGCCCGAGCTGCTACCAGTCCCGGTCCCCAGGCCATTACCAGCTCCACAGCCCCTACCAGCTCCACCACAAAGTCTGGTGCCCCCCCCCCCAGCAACACTGAAGGTCCCTACACCAGGACCCTCTCCTGGCCCCGAGCCAGAGCCTCAAACAGGTAAAGTGGGGAATAACATAGGTGGTAGCATCAGAGAATTTATAGAACAAATAATCACCTCTATAGGGGACAATGGAATAGGTCAAGTTGAAAAAGCATTGTCAGAGATCAAGACTGAAAAAGGGACACAGACGGGGGACTGCCAAGTGGCATGGGAGGAGTGGGTACAAGGGAGATTGGCTCTCCGGGGATGAGGATAGGAGAGCACGTCCCTTTGGCCACAAAAGAAAAGATATGCAATGGAGAATATGTAGATATATTTGCCTGGTCAGTAGGGAGGCAGTGACCAAGTATGATAAGAAGGAGAGCATAGGGAAGAGCAAGATGACAGCAGCAGCAGTGGTACTATTTGGGAAAAAAGAAGAGGACAAGTTCACAAAGGATAAGATCTGGAATGCATGGTTTGTTGGTTTTGCCATGTACTTGGCAGTAGCAATGGAAAAGAAGCCAGAGTTGGGGATACTGCTGAAAACTTATTCTTTAATTATACGCAGGGCAAAAGCAAAGGGGTTGGGGGGTTTGGATGGCTGTACTACGATTAATTTTTTCGCCAAAGAATGGCAACTTATGGGATGTCCGTTGGGACACAAAACAGCTGGATCTATGAACTGATTATGTTACAGATCAGTCTACTTCAGACTGGGAAAGGGGGAAGAAAGTAACCCTGTTGCAAAAATGTTGTTGGGCCTACAACAGGTCCTTTTGTACTTGGCCGCAATGCAGGTTTAGACACGCTTGCTCAAAATGTGGGGGCACCCACCTGACCTCTAGGTGCCGGACAAACTGGATGAATGGGGGACAAGCCAGTGGGGCACAGGAACAACAAGGGCAATTTTTCTGAGGGGTCCAATTAATAACAGGGGACAGGCCAGGAACAGGGGATACAGAAGGAAGGGGTTCGGGGTTTGGGGGGCAAAGTTTTTGAAATGAGGGGCAAAGACACAATCAGTGGGGGGATCTGGTTTTTGACTGGCCAGAACCCAGTAAAAGTGGATTTATTAGAGCACAGGCTAAATTACTACCCAGATAGAAAGACAGAGGGCACACTTGTGAAAGGTTTTAAGGGGGGTTTTGACTTACGATTTAGGAGACCAAGGGGGAGCAGGGATGCAAAAACCTGGGGTTAGTAAAGGAGAAAGAAGATGTACTAAGAAGAAAAATTAAGAAAGAGAAGAACACGGGGAGGGTTGAGGGCCCTTTCAGCCACCCTCCGATCCACAACTTGAAGGTGTTACCCCTAGGCCTGGTCCCTAAGAAACAGCCAGGGGAATTCAGGGTCATTCACCACCTGTCTTTCATAGAGGGGGAATCTGTGGATGATTTCATTTCTGAGGAGGACAGTAGAGTGTCATACACAACATTAGAGGAGGCAGTGCAGATCATTAGGGCTACCTCTGAGGCATGGCTGGCAAAGACAGACATCAAGGCAGCATTCAGATTCCTACCAGTCCACCTGGAGGATTAGGACCTACTAGGTTTCAAGCTGGATGGAGGGTACTACTTTGATAAGACCATGCCTATGGGGTGCTTGACAGCGTGTGCCACCTTTGAGTTATTTAGCACCTGCCTGCAGTGGACATTTCAGCACAAGACAGGGCACAGGGCAGTCATACATTATTTAGATGACTTCCTGATCATAGGCAGTGGAAGGGGTGAGACCGAATGTTTGTTGGACGAATTCCAACAGATTTGCCGGGAACTAGGAGTACCCTTGGCATCTGACAAAACAGAGGGACCCAGCAGGGTTATCAATTTTTTTTGGCATCGAGATAGATGTGCACCAAGAGATATTCCAATTGCTAGCCAAAAAAGTAGGGACTTTGAAGGAACTATTGGGGCATACCAGGGACAAACACAGAGCACAGCTTAGGCAGGTACAACAGTTAATCGGACACTTCAATTTCATCTGCAAGGCAATAGGGCCAGGGAGGGCATTTACAAGACGATTGACTACCGCCACCAAGGGGAGCAGCAGGCTGCATCACTGGGTGGACCTGGACAATGGAGTTAAAGCAAACCTTATGATATGGGGTGAATTTTTAAGGGATTTTAATGGGATAACATTCTGGCGGGATGATTGGTTATACAACACAGACCTTGAGCTATATACAGACACAGCAGGTGGAATAGGCATGGGGGGATATTTTAGAGGTCTATGGTTTTCAGAAGCTTGGCCAGCTGTATGGATGTGTTTGGGCTTGACTAAGGACATCACGCTACTGGAGATGGTACCAATTTGGATTAGCACGCAAATTTGGGGAGAGGAATTGTGGAATCAGAAGGTTACGTGTTGGTGTGATAATAGAGCAGTGGTAGTCATGCTAAGCAATCAGGGACCAGAGTCAGAAGCAGTAGCAAGGGTCCTCCAACAGTTAGTCCTACAGGGTTTACAACTGAACATGGTCATTTAGGGCTCGGCACATAGAAGGGATAAAAAACACAATAGCTGATAGCCTCTCTCATCTGCAGCTGGACAAGTTCTGGGCCATCGCATTGAAGGCAGTACCATAGGAAGGTGGGGTGGGTGGGGCACCAGCCCCGGCACATACATCTGAGGGTGCAGCAGCAGCAACTTCCCAGCAAGTTCCCGCAACCTCGAAAAAAAAAAAAAAAAAAAGGTGCTAAAAAATAAATAAATAAATAAATAAAATTCAAACTTCTGCCAGCAGGGGCGCATCCCCGCGGGGTGTCACATGGTCCGCGCTCTGTCTGGAAAAGCCGGGTCACGTGGTGATGGTAACAGAGACACTGAGACAGTATTTAAGGAAGGGGCGCGGGAGTCTCGCGGAGTTGATGAGAGAGGAGAGCGAGACGACGGACGTACGTTTACACTGAGTAATTAGAGTTAGAGAGAGAGAGACAGAGAGAGAGAGAGAGAGAGAGAGAGAGAGAGCGAGCCTGAGAGTCAAAGAGAGAGAGAGAGAGAGAGAGAGAGAGACGAGACGAGTCAGACGACGACTACGAACGAAAAAAAAAAAGTTTAGTTTATGTGTGTATGTCTACTAGTACTAGTAGTGTGTACTACCACTATACATTAGGCAGACAGACAGTTGAGTCATTTGAGTCAGTGTGAGACTAGAGTTCAGTTCAGTTCATCAGTCCAGAGGCGTTGTTGGCACCATGACAGGCAGTGATGGTGGTGCTTTTGCGGTACCGTCTTCAGCCGTCACGAAACCCGGTGCGTGCGCCTAAGTTCAGTCAGTCAAACAACAAACCGTCTTCATCTAGCACTGCTAGCAGCTAGCTCAGAAAAAAATTATCCCATTTTCCTCTGTTTCTGTTCCTCTGGTGGTGTCCCTGATCGGGAACAGAGGGTGGGACTGCACACAGAGGGAGGCGGAATGGGAGGGGTATTCAGCTTAGCTGTACAGCCTGGCAGTGGGAACGGAGGGCAGGATTGAATGATATCAGCACTGGGAGTGAGTGGAAGAGTTAATTAACTTGTGCAGAGCCTGGAGAGCCAGCCAGGCAGTGGGGATGGGATTGGGGGGACAGAACTGAAGGTCATGCCCAGTTGGTAATGAATGGAAATTTATTATAGGTGCTACAATACCTGTTTTTTCTCCTGCTGGGCAGAAGTTGCTTTTAGAAAAGAAAACAGTTATTTTAAAACAAATCTTTAAAAAAAAAAAAAAAAACACAATGCTACAAGGCCCTCTTCCTTTCTGTGCCCCCCAAGAACTCCCAACAGCTCACAGAAAACAAAGATAAGAAAATACAAACAATAAATTAAAAAAATAAATGCTGTGGCATATATTTAAGAAGCCCTCATGACAGTTTTTTTTATATTGAATTTATCTTTGTTTCCTACTTGTGATGAGACTGAACTTTCATATAACTGAGCATCCACACTAGTTAGGGAGCTGCACTTCCAAGAATCTTGATCCCATTTCCCTAAACTGTACTGATGTCTCCCCTTCTTAATACAAAAAGGACATTAAACATTTGAAAGGGTGCAATGGTGGGCCATCAAAATGATCGGGGGTAAGGGGGCAAAAGGTATGAGGAGAAGCTAGAAGCCCTTAACATGTTCAGCCTAGAGAAAGAAAGGCTGAGAGGGGACATAATCTCAGTCTTCCACATTCTCAAGGTGTGGCATACAAGGGTGTAGCATGGCACAGGGCTGGCACACTCATACCTGCATGAGAATTCCTTATTATAATTGGTTAATACATGATGTACACTGACCTACATAAACTAAAATGGTATGCAGGCTGCATGCATACCATTTTAGTTTATGTAGGTCAGTGAGTGTACATCATGTATTAACCAATTATAATAAGGAATTCTCTCTTGAATGCACAATATAGGTCATGTGCTGTGATTGTCTGTGTTGTCAAAGTAGGGGAGGAGCAGGCTGTCATCATCCACATCAGCGTGAATGACATCAGGAGCACAAGTCTTGAGGACATGAGGATTCATTTACAGAGCTAAGGAAGTTTCTAAAGGGAAAGGTATTCGGAGTTATCTTTTTCAGAAATCCTCCTAGTCCTGGGGGCTAGTGTGGAGCAACAGTGGACTACTAGGCAGGCCAATGCTTGACTAAGGATCTAGTGCAAGAGGGACAGACTTGTTTTTGTGGCCAACTGTACTTCTGAGATGGGCTGCACCTGCTCCAGGAGGAAGCAGGGGTACTGTCTAGGAGAATGGGCAAGGCAGTTGGGGGAATTTAAACTAGAGGATGGGTGAGGGGAATGGTGTAGAAACAGACAGTCACCAAGGGTTGGAGACAGTTGCAGGGGGAACACCAAGGGGAGGGTAGCAGAGCAGGGGAGATTTAGATGAGAGGCAAGAGTCGGGGTGGGGGCAAGGAAGCATAGATGGGTAATTATTCTCACTTGCATGCTGCACAATACGAGCATCATACCATATAAAATTGGTGAGCTTGAAGGTCTGATGCACATCGAAGGCAGGGACATAGAGACACTCACTGAGACCTGGTGGAGGGGCCCTGTGTTTGTTTGCCCTCCCAAATCCCCCATGCTCATGCTCTAGAGTCCTTTTCGTCTCCACAGGCACCCTTTTGTTTTGTAGCCCAGTGTAGTAGTTTAGCCCTGTTGGACTCATCCGACTCATCAGATCGGAGTACACACTCGCAAAGTCACAAGTCACCACAGCATTCTCCTGAGCTGAGCCACCGGCAACTGACTGCGCATATGCTTCATCATGGTGCACTCAGCCACACTGAATGTACCGACCGCCAGGTTGGAGGACTTTCTGGGAGGTGTTCAGCAGCAGTCCTGGTTTCCCTCCTCAGCATAATGGTGACTGGTGACCTTGGGGAGTCAGCAGAAGCCACGGAAAGTTTAATTAAAGAGTTTGTCCCGGGGCACTAGTGAGGGCTAATGAATAATTCATGAGCCCTCATGCACAGCATATTAATGAGATGCTGCCTGGGGAGGGCGAGTTTCGGTGGTACTGGCAGCAACAACAGAAGTACTGCATGAAGCTAATTAAGAGTGGGCTTGCTTTACAGGGGACAGTTGGGGCTACAATACTGTTGGGCTATTTAATAAAGATAAGGTATTTACCTAACCTTGGCTGCACCAGATATTGAAAAGTATGGAACTGTGTTGGACTGCATGCATAGATCTGAATGGAGGGCTGACATATTGGTAATACTTCAACCCCATTCAGCAGCCGATCCACTGTTGATTATTCCGATGAGGCATCGCCACCTCTATAGTTATTACTGAGTGAGTGAGACGGATCCCTGGCTGTCACTGCGTTCATTACACTCCAGTGCAGGCGTGCAGCTGACTGTGTTACTCATGTTGTGACAAATTACTGTACCTATTGGAGAAAGCACATTGCCTGGGGTTGTAGGTGTTGTGCAGAAGAGGCTGGTGTAGCCAGTGGTAGTTTGACTTTGTTAATATTTTTCTCTTATTTTGCATAAATTATAAATCTGCATGATTTGCTGCACGCCTCCTCAATAACCAAGTTAAGCTAAAAACAGTATTTGACAGAAGAAGGAACGCTGAACTCAGGAGTGTTGCTCTTATGTGTAAACTAGGGCTGTAACTGGTAAAAATCACAGAAAGTCGAGCCGTGATACTGAGCATGCGATCATACATATGCACATGTTTGAGCACATGCCCAGCATCACAGCTCGGGCTTTCTGACCATGATTTTTACCAGTTAGAGCCCTCGCTATACATAAGAGTAACTTTCTTGAGTTCAGCTGTCCTTCCTCTGTCAAATGCTTTTTTTTTTTTTTTTAGCTGAACTTCGTTAATGAGAGGCGTGCAGGAATCATTCTGCAGGCACTTTGGTGCCTTTAGACATGTGACCGCACATCCTGATCAGTTTTGCTGTGGATCACATGGATTTGGAATTTATATAAAATAAGAGAAAATATTAACTGAGTCAAACTACTGGCCACACCAGCCTCTTCTGCACAATATGTGCAACCAGGTAATGTATTTTTCCCAGTACCTAAAGTCAGACCTGAGGCTAGGAACTTGACAGTAGCCCTTTAAATGCACTCTTTTCACTGTGTGTTGCTTTTGATAAGTAATTTTAGGTTACATAGCCCTAAATCTTACCGATGAATAAGCCATGGCAAGGGGGATACCACCCACCATCCCACTGATTCCATGTAGTCAACCTTACACTTACTGAGGTGTGGAGAGCCATACCTCTATAGAAGAGCAGCACATGATGAATTTTGTCTCAAGTGTTATTACCAGAAAACTCAGAGGCACCTGAGGTCAGTCTGGGCAAACAACACCTTGACACAAGGACTGAGGGTTACTGCCACCACCAGATTGAGCCAGCCAGCCTGAGCCAGGACCTAAAAATACTGCCTCAAAGCAAGGCAGGATAAAAAGGAACAAACTGCACTCAATTCCCAAAAGGGCTGGGGAAACCAAAAAAACGACCTTTGTGGAGGCAAACAGCACCGCGGCGCCTAGCGGCTATGTATTAATTTTAATTATGTCATAAATGATCCGATCGAGACCGAAGTTTGAAACTCGCCCCTAGATGGTCAGATCTCAGAAAGCCTTACTGAGATCTGACCATGTTAGGGGCGAGTTTCAACTTCGGTCTCAACTCGAATCACAATCATTTATGACATAATTAAAAATAGCAGCTTCAGCCTGTCACACAGACTTCTTCGGCTTCTCGAATTCCGATCCGAACTTGCTTTGCTAATGCTTGCCAAACAATCGGTCCTTAGTTGGTAAGCTTAATAATAAAGTAATATAATTAATAGGCTTTGGCATGCAAGGCATTAGGGTTAGCCAGCCCAGGCAGGAGGGCAGTAGTCAAAAAAAAAAATTGCCACAACTTAAGCACAGAAGCACTGTCTGTACTGTATTATGTAAGTACTGCACAAGCACAGAACTGACACACAACACCCCCACTGTGCACTCTGTAATTTTTTATTTTTATTTATTTATTTATTTAGCTTTTGTTGACTGGGTAAGTGCACTAGACAAATCCTGCCTATTTTCAGGCACGACCCGGGGGAGGAGGATACAGATGAATGCCAACTGACCTTGAACCAGATTAAGCTGTTGGTGGTATTTTTAGTGAATGAGGGAAATTTGGCCAGGACACCGGGGAAATTCCCCTACTCTTTTCGATAAGTGCCATGGGATCTTTAACATCCACCTGAACTACCACCAATCCAGGCAGATGGGACTCGGTTTAACGTCTCATCCGAAGACTGCACTCAGAAATGCAGCACCTCCTCATGCTGCATTACAGTGTCAGTACTGGGATATTAACTCAAGTGCCAGATGTGGGAACTGAACCCACAGCCCTCTGATCTCCCGGCCTCAGAGGTGAGTGTGCTATCTACTGAGCCACTGACACTGCATTTCCTTGCTGATATAATACAAATGCCCTTCCCTTTGAGAGTGGGTCTACATGATTTTAAATTCAACTACTTTAGACTCTGGGAGTTGAGCGGACAGTACAGCAGAATAATACTGTATGCAGTTGTATAGCTCAGCTGTCACTGGAGGGTGCAGGCTATCTGCCCCAGTCGCAGAGAACCAGCCAGTCCAGTAGTCAGTTCAGTGTAGTGTGGTGTCACCTGACTCAGTAATTAAAATGGGCAGACTAGATAGATGGGCCTTGCGGTCCTTATCTGCCATCAACTCTATGTTTCTATGTCAGTTATCTGATTACTATCATCAGGCATCAGCCTAAAGAAGGGTAGCACCAGTGGTAGTACTAGTATTACTGTACTTGGGTTGGGTGGGCCCCTCGGTTTTGTCTGTGAGGGAGTAACTGACTGACTCGCTCCCACCCAAACAGAACTGGGAGAGACTAATGCTGCTATCCTCTAGGCTGGTGATAAACAGCCATATAACTGACATAGAAACAGAGTTGGTGGCAGATAAGGACCGCAAATGCCCATCTACTCTGCCCATTCTTTTCTACCTTATGAATATGCCCATTCTTTTCTACCTTATGAATATGCCATAGATCTTTACTCTGTCAATGGTGGCCTATCTATTCATACTCATCTGTATTGCTCACTTATGCCTACCCTATCCGATGCCTGTTTGAAGCTCTGCACTTATTCATATCCACCACTTCCCAGGCTGAGGCAGGCCTGACCATACTATTCTATGCATCCACCGTGACCACCCTTTCTGTGAAAAAGAAGTTCCTCACAAACAATACCCCTTAATCAGTCTCCTCTAATCTCATGGTGTGTCTTGTTGTCTGGCTATTTTTTTTTTATATTGAAACATCATCATGTTAGACTCTTGCACCATTTAGCAGTACTCCAGATGGGGTCTCACACAAATTGTCTGTACAGAGGGCAGAGGCCGGGATGACAACCCCCTGTTTTATAGTAGCGATGCCTTTCCCTGTGCAGAGAATCCACAAGCCCTGGCTCATAACTGCCTTCTCAAATTACTTGCCTACATTTATGTCATCTTTTGTTTGTGTTGTCTGCAAAGAGGCATACGTTTCTTCCTTTGCAGTGCACTGCCTTACATAGATACATAGATACATAGACAGTGTCGGCAGATAAGGGCCTATGGCCCACCCAGTCTGCCCATTTGAGCTTGTAAGTTCAGTTTATGTTTTCCTAGAAGTCAGTTGCCCTACCACTGACCTCCAGAATTCCTTTATGTCTATCTCATGCATTCTTAAATCCCATGATTGTCTCAGCCCCCACTTCCTCTGGCAGGGTGTTCCACTTGTCCACCACCCGTTCTGTGAAGAAATTCTTCCTCATATTTCCTCTGAATCATCCTCCCTCCAACTTCATCCCATGCCCTCTGGTTCTGGAACATCTTTTTCGCTTAAAAGTAGTGTATTCCTGCACTTATAAAGACAGTAAAGAGGACTGATTCCAATCCTATGGTCCATGACTAGCAACCCCCCACTTTCTTCTGCATGGACTCCATTCGTTGATTACTATTAATGGGCAATCCCTATGTCCTGTTGCTCATTCCCTGGCAATTGTTTACCCAGGTTACCATCCTGGTATGCACTCCCTGGCTGGCTTTCTTGTTTATTAATCATTTGTGACAGTGTGGGACTGCTAGTCTAGGTAGGCCATATCCACAGCCCCTCTTTGTTCTACTGACTGGCACCCATATCCCAGCATCCCTCCTCCACTCACCCTCCCTATTTCCAAATTACATGTAACATGCATGCCCACCTATAGGTAACCTGAAATGTACTCTGTAATGTGTCTAAGGAGGGGGCAGGGGCTATTCTTTTCAGTGAAAAAATAATAAATATGTATGACTGTAGCTGATAATCTACTGTACTAGACTACTACTTAATGTAATGTGTGGACTTTCATTTTATAGCCAGTGTCAAAATTGAGTATTGTCTTCTGCAGACGACTCTTGGAGTGGACAAGAACGACGTGACTCGGCTGAGTCTCAGTCTTATAAGGTAAGGTAATGGGTTTTTAAATTTGGAATTTGATGTTTTTGTGTTATCTTTTACACCTATTGTCATAGGTATCGATGTGACATACTCAAGAGGGGGTGAACAACCTCTTGACATCACATCGATACCATAGCAACATAAACTTGCAGAAATTGGGACTAGTACTTCCTTTTCTGTATGTGTGTAAGGAGGTGCTTTGCTCTTGAGTGAAAATAGCAATAAATTATGTACTTAATTTAAATGTGAACTTTCATTTGTAGGCCCGAACTTGAGTGTGGACTACAGACCATCCATCACCATCAGATCAGAGAGTTCCTGTCCTACATAAGTAGCAGCAGTCACCAGAGGCCGTGCGAGGAGTCACCTTCAACAGTCAGTCTTATTAAAGGTAAGTCAATGTGTTTTTAAATTGGGTGACGGGTGTATCGTGATCGCATTTCTGTAGCATTGACTGGTAGTTTGTCTGACTGTCCGGGTTAGGGTATGGGCAGGAGGGAGTAGGGGAGGTAGGGGCAGTAACGTAGTAATGATGGTTGGAGAGCATGGCAATAAGTTACTAAGCAATAAGGCACTCCCAGAGGTTAGATTAATAGTCAATAACCACTATCTAGGGTCTGGGATGTCGATGTACTATGTAGCACAACAAGACGGGTGGTCCAGGGGCAATTTTCCCACAGGTTGTAATTAATTGGATGTTAGTTTAACTCCTGTGAGAGCCTTATTGCTATTATAAAAATGTATTCAAAAAGAAAACTATAACAAGTATAGTTTATGGTTATGAATGTTCTCTGTAGCCTAGAGTTAGAAAGTGACTGGTAATGCTGCATTGTGATTTTAAGCCAGCGTTCAAAAACTGTTCATAGAAGAACTTTTTTCTGAAAAGTTGATTACAATAATATCAACTGTTTATAGAATTTAAACAGAGAGATATTTGAGAAAAAAGTTCTTCCACCAACAGTTTAGGAATGTTGGCTCAAGATCAGAGTGTAGCATTCCAGTCAGTCAGCAGTGGCAGGATGGAATGCTAAAACTCAGGAAGAATCAAAATACCATGGTAATCAGGCTGTACATGACGATTAATGTAAGGCTGAGCCTAACAGCCAAGCCAGTCAAATGACTTTAGGCTGGGGGCTGGATGTATAGCGTAGAGTTTACAGTAATGAGCTGTGAATTTTGACCTTGTTGTCCTCCAGCAGCCTGGGTTTGATTACCACAACCTCCACTTGCATACTGTGTGACTTATTCTCAGCAGCAAGTCATTTAACTGCCCAGTGTTCCCAGGTCACCACGAAATGAGGCACTTGTGCCGAGTAGGACTAACCCGGTTAGCAAACTCTAACAATTAAAATATGTGAGATAGATAGATAGATAGATATATATATATATATATATATATATAAATAAAACAATGAAACTGCCTTCTAAGGTCTTCAGCATTCTCTCACATGACCGGGTAAATAGATGTACTTAACCTCAGAACACCCCAGTCAATAACCTGTCCCACTTCTTCTGTGGTTATGGTTAAGTCACTCGCTGTGCCTCGTGACACACCACACAAGGCATGGGTAAACTCCCAGTAACCCACACCCTGTTGTGCCTTATTGATTACACAAACAGGAAGTTGGATAGGACATTGACTGGGATGCTTTGAAGTTAAGTACAAGTACACATATTAAACTGTACACTTCTCTCTTCAGTATTTTGTAAAGGAAGGCCTGATTCTTGAAGATGCCACCGAAGAAACCATCAGGGGCAGAGTTTAGAAAACTGAGGAAAGCAAGAGAAGAAGAAAATTGAAAACTCTCCCAGCAGTGGCAACATTGGCTTACTAAGTCTAAGGACCAGGAGGGAAGTTCTGCGACTCCGTCAGTAGCAACACCAATTGACATCGATGAGCCTACCCCTACTAAGACAGATGTTGAGGGCAATATTACAGAAGAAGAAGTAGTTGAAGAAAAAGAAGATGATGATGATTGCCAGCCGACACCATCTGCGTGCAGCTTTGAAAATTATACAGAGGATCCTGCATTAGGAAGTAATGTAGATGCTGTAGCCACTTCGGTACTCCAACTTAATTTTAATGACCCAACATCATGGCCTGACATGACTGACAAAGTTAGATGTTGCTTGGTGGAACATGGCCCTGAACAAAAGAAAAATGCTGATTTTAGTTTCTCAGCGTCTGATGATGGCAGGCGCTTTTATCGGGATTGGTTCACAAAAATTCTTCCCAATGGAGAGACTGTGGAACGCACATGGCTAATGTATGGTGAGACCAAGAAAGCTATCTATTGCTTCCCATGCATGCTATTTGCAAAAAAATCATCCACTACATTGAGTCTAGCAAATCCAAAAAAAAAGGATTTTGTGACTGGAAACATTTAAATCCCAGAATTCCAGATCATGAAAACTCACCTGAACACCGTGACAGTTATTTACGCTGGAAGAATTTTGAAATGTGCTTGAAGACAGGGGCCACAATAGATGATCAACTGCAAAGGTCAATTGCTTCAGAAAAAGAAAAGTGGCGCACTATTCTGAAAATTATTCTTGATGCATTCTTTTCTTCGCAAAGAACAACTTGGCTCTCAGGGGGTCCACAGAGATAATTGGACACACACATTCTGGAATTTTTCTTAATTTGCTAGAACTGATAAGTCACTATAATCCGGAGCTTGCAGGGCACATTGCCAACCATAAGAAGGGGTCTGCCACTTATTTTTTCTCCTACAATTCAGAACGAGTTTATTAACTTGCTGGGTTCCACTGTGAGACGTGAAATAATCGCAAAAATTAAGGAGGCAAAATATTTCTCTATTATGTTTGACTGTACGCCAGATGTGGCTCACAAGGAGCAGATGTCTCAAATCATTCGGTATGTGAGGATACAGGATAATGATTGTACTGTTGAGGAAAGTTTTATTGATTTCAGCATCTCACATGAAAAGACAGGAAGTGGGCTAGCTGCAGAACTTGAAAAGAAATTAAGTGATGATGGCTTAGATATAGCTAACTGTCGTGGCCAAGGGTATGACAACGGCGCTAATATGGCAGGAAAGTATCGTGGTGTGCAAGCCCATATAGCACAAGTGAATGAACATGTTAGATTTGTCCCATGTGCAGCTCATTCTCTTAATTTAGTTGGGGTCCATGCTGCGAGTGTATCAGTGGACATGGTATCATTTTTTTGGCACAGTGCAGAGATTGTTTACATTCTTTGTAGCTTCAACAAGCCGCTGGGAGGTGCTGTCCCAAGCAGTAAAGGTCACTCTGAAGGGTCACACTGAAACAAGATGGTCTTCAAAGTTTTGTGCAGTTCACTCCCTTCATCTTCAAATACCTGAAGTCTTAAAGGCATTGTACCAAATAAGTGAAGATGCAACCAATGCTGACGCGGTATCAACAGCCCAGAGCCTAATCAAGCAGATAGATTTCAAATTTCTTTGTACCCTAGCAATGTGGGACAAAATACTGAACCTGATTGAACGAGTAAACCAACTGTTGCAATGTAAGGGATTGCCTGTCGATAGTGCCTCAAAACATATCAGTGGATTAAGGGATGCACTGCAGCACATACAGGATGATGGAATACATGATGTTGTACAACATGCAGCAGAACTTGCTGAACAGATGTCACTGAATGCAGAATTCACAGAAAAAGGAAAAAGAAAGGTGAAAAGGATGGCCGATGAGAACGTTGAAGATGAAGGCCACTTGATTTCTGCTGAGCAGGATTTCAAAATGCAGTTCAACAGTGTTCTAGACACCCTCACTACCCAGATTCAGTGGCGGTATGAGGCATTGTCTGAAGTGGCTGCTGACTTTAACTTCCTTACAGGGCTATCTTTCTCAACAATGGAAGTTAGTGAGTTAAAGAAATGTGCAGCAGATCTAGCAATGAAATATTCGAAGGACCTAGATGCTTGTGAAATAGTATATGAGGTAGAGAGCTTCAAATTTCAGGCAGCTTCAGTACTGCCCAATTTTCTAATGCCACACCCTCAGCTTGTTGAAGCTCATTCACAAATGGTCTTTGAGTACTTCCTATCCAAACATTGAAATTGCTCTCCGACTCTTCTTGACGCTTCCTGTAACTGTTGCTTCTTGCGAACGTAGTTTCAGCAAACTGAAGCTGATCAAGACCTATTTAAGATCATCTATGGGACAAGAAAGACTGTCAAATCTCACTATACTATCTATTGAAAATGCTGTAGCCAGTGCCATTAACTTCGACAAAGTCATTGATGAATTTGCCTCTTTGAAGGCAAGAAAGGTTCACACATAGACCAGACAGACAACTGTGAAATGTGTAAGCTGTATCTGACTACTGTGGATATGCGATTCGGATTCAAATAACATATTTGCATGAAAATATATAGCATCCATCAGCTCTCGTCAGTTACCGGTTTCCTGTCCTGATTGCCTTCAGGTTTTGGTTTAGCACTCAGTGGCCTGTGCTGTTGTGTGTGGGCTTTGGTTCATTCAGCTCCAGCTCCATATCTTGTATTGCTGTGTAACTGTTCCTGTGTGTTGTATAGATTGTTCAATTCTCACATTTCATATATTTATCAATTAAGTTGAGTACTGAATGGCATCGACATCTGCATTACTTTCTAATGCAGAATCCTCTGTTAGCAAACTGTGATTTTGATTTAAATACCACTGATAATTCCATGATGAAGAAAAATCTGAAATCAGGGTTGCTACGGATACTCAATTCGAAGAACGTGTAAACAAGTGTGTTTTGGTTCAGTAGGGGAGTATTTCAGTAGTAGATTACCCACAACTACCAAATCAGGCTACAGCATGTAACTGTCTCCCTCCAAGAGCTTCAGTGGGCCCTAGAGGACCCCTAGCCCCATGCTTTGTGTAGCAATCTTTCACAGTACATTTCAGAAATGCATATAGGGTGGGTGGTTGATGGCATTGTTGGTCACACAAATGTCCACAACAATTGTGGCGGCACACTCTGTATACCACCCAGTCAGAGTCTGTCACATCTCATTTTCCATGGGGGCAAAATATTCCCTGAAATCAGGGGTAGGGAACTGTAACAAAAGTATGTTTTTTTCTTCAAGAAAAGCCCCAAAAATCACCACAGAGTATGTAAACCCCTCAGAGCTTCTGGGGGTCTTGCAGCCCCCATACCCCCATGCTTTATGTAGCAATCTCTCACAATATATTTCAGAATACTATAGGGTGGTGGTTGATGGCATTCTTGGTCAGCCACTCATTCACAACAAATTGGCGGCGCCCACTCTATACCACCCACTCAGTCTCCCACAACTCATATTCCATGGGGCAAAATATTCCTCCTGAAATCAGGGATAGGGAACTGTAACAAAAGTATGTTTTTCTTTGAAAAGGCCCCAAAACTCACCACAGAGCATGCAAACCCCTCAGAGCTTCTGGGGGCCTTGCGGCCCCCAGACCCCTGGCTCTTTTCTTGGAGGGGGCGCAAACATAGACTCTCGCCCAGGGCACCAAAATGCCTTCCTACTGCACTGATTGAAGGTGGAGGAACAAAAAACACCCAGACCATCGCACGTTTGGGAGATTGGTTGGAAGGAGCCGAGTTGCTGTTTCGGAACTCCTGGTTGCCCCGGACACTGAGGGATATGAGGGGGCATGGAGGGCATTTCAAACTTTCAGGGAAAGGCACCACATGGAGGCAAGTGATCCAGTGACAGATGGCCAGCTAGGGAAGTACATAGTACACCAGTGGGAGAAGGGGTTGGCACACTGCATCATGGGAATCCACCTAGCAGCTATCAGCATACTATGCAGCCTCAGAGGTTGGAGAGACCCCATGAAAACAATGTTTGTTAGGAGGATGCTGGAGGGATGGGGAAGGTTAAAGACTAGGGAGATGGATGACAGGAGGCCGGAGTCGGAGCACCTGTTGGTAAAACTACCCATACAGAAAACGAAGGCCTTCAAATTCAATTCAAGTATTCTTCAGTTTATTATAAACTGGTCCAGTTGTCATAATTTTTTTGAAGTAATTCAAATTGACTTCAAATTTACCGGAAACACCAGTTTTTATCCATTGAAAAATGCCTCAATGTGTTCTCAAATGCCCTTCAAAAAGTACACGAAAATGCTAATTAACCTTCAAAAAGAAGGGAAAAAGAGTGGTAAAAAACTGTTCTGAACCAACCCTTCAAGTGTACCTTAAAACACCCTTCTTTTCCACCTAAAATGAATGCCTTCAAATTCAAGTTTTCTACAGTTTTTGCAATTGGTTTTGAAGTACTTCAAATTGCCTTCTATTTTACTTGGAACACCAGTTTTCATCCAGTGAAAAACATCTCAATTTGTTCTCAAATGCCCTTCAGAAATCGCACGAAAAATGCAAATTAGCCTTCAAAACACAGAAATACTGGTACTAAACTGATAACCTCCTAAAGAACATGCAAGGAGATATGTAATGAGTATGTTTTTGATTTGAGTGTTTTTTTAGAAACATTCTGTTTACACAGTAAATAGAATCTTTCTAAAACAAAATCCAATAACAAAACTGGCGCATTTACATATTTTGCTGCATGTGCAACCTAATGTAAGGCATCAACAATCCATTAGGGGTTCTTTTTGACTTAAAAACAAGTCCACCTGCACCTTCTCATGTGCCCTTTCTTTGTGCAACAATACTCTGCTAATTATCATATGAATCCCAGTTACTTTGAATGCATTTCAGGACATACCAGATGGCAAACACCACATAAAAATCAATGTGTTCAAAGGCATTGCATCTTAGAAGGAAACTATTTAGTTACTGTACTGGTCAAACATTTTGTTTATGCTATTCTTTCCTCTTACTGTTTTATACTGTCTGTCTGTTCTTCAAAAGTTATGCAACCATAAACATCCTCTGTTATAGTCACTGCACTGTTACAGCTCACTCATTTAGTAAAGATACTAAGCAGGGGATCACATACCTGGGTCCTACGAAGCTTGGGATGGGGTCTCGGGATGGTGTCCAGTTGTACCTGTAAAATAACAGTGACATGGTCAAAATGTATGGGAAGGTACACATTGGGAGGAACAAGAGTTAAAGTACGAGCCTAGAAATTAAGTAAAAGTTAATTTAGCGAAGTGTTTAAGTCAAAAGTGAGTGAGAGAGTGATAAAGCAATCTAAAGGTAAAAAAACAAGAAGAAGAAAAAGAGACAAAGAAATGAAGCAAGTGCTGTGGGGTGGTCTTATTTAAGTATGATTTAGCATGTGGTTCAGTAAGCTAGTGTAGGCTTTGGGCTGTAAGCCCATTCCTTTAACATGGAGTATCCCTGGCATCTTGTGGGTCCAACAAAAGACTACGTTCCCCAGACTGCTGGCTTCCTGTTATCCTCCTCCTCCATGGTGTCACAGCAAGTTACCAAAGCCTGATAAGCAATGAAGGGGTCACCGATGATAGCATACGTGGAAGCCCAACTGGACAATAAAGAAGCCACCAATAGTGGCATAGTAGGAAATCAGAGCAGCAGGCAATTAAGTAGCAGTCATTGGCAGCCTAGAAGTAAACTATGGGGGGGGGGCGGAGATACTGTGCTGGAGGAATGCCATATAGCAGAGGGCTAAGTGAAGGTAGGCAATCAAAACCTAGAGAGAGAGAGGACTTACCTATCACTTTTTCCTTGGAAGCCAGACAAGCAGTGATCAGAGGATAGCATAAAAAAAAAAAAAAAAAAAAAGGATTAGTTATACAATGCCTGTGGGAAAACCCCACTCAGGAACCCAAGGCTGGGACCAGGGAGTATGGGATGGTCCTCTAGGATAGGGCCCCAGGGAAGGGAAGCAGGGAACCCCAGTGGAGGGGGAAACTTCTCCTAGTGGTGGACTATTGTCTGGGGAGTGGAGTAAGGGTCACCTAACAGTGAGGAAACATGGAGGTCAAGTGTCTCCCAGAAAGTGCTGCATGGGAGGATGGGAAGCGGATCCATAGGGTCACTATGACAATAGCTAGGAGGGAGCAGCTGGATGTCCTTGTCCACCAGGGGACCAATGACCTGGCCAGGAGAAGGGGAGAGTTAAGAGTCCAAAATGATTTCAGGAAGCTGGAGGAAACCTGAAATGGATAGTATGCTCAGTCTCATTCTTAGAGACTTTACCTGTCCAGGGCACAGGGGAAGCTAGGGTACTCCACATCCATACCTTCAACTTCTGATTGAAGGATTGGTGTGGAAGCGAGGGTTCCAGCTTTGTAGGGGACTGGGGCTTGACCTGGCCAGATGCAGGGTTATATAAGGAGGACAGCCTGCATCAGCCCGAGAAGGGGATCTTGGTCCTTTGTGAGAAGTTTAAATGCTTCAGAAAGGAGCATTTAAACTGGCCAAGGGAGGAGAGCCAGAAGACTTAGGAACACCCCTATGGGAACATGCAGGAACATACATTGACTATGGGTACAGTTAAAGCAGGCAGGTGAAGAGTGTATAACGAATGATATGGGGGGCAAGACCACAGGAAAGGAAACTGGAGGGAGGGGGGAGATTCTGGAGAGGGAGAACAAGAGCAGAGGGTGGGCAGAATGTAAAACATGGAAGATCATGCCAATGAATGCCCGTAACCTAGGAAATAAGGTTCCAGACCTGGAAGCCTAGTTGGCAGATGCAGACCTTGACATAGAAGCAATAACAGAAACATGGTACTCTGCTAATCATGGCTGGGAAGTCAATGTACCAGGCTATATGTTGTGCAAGGGGAACAGGAAGGGTAGAAAGGATGGGGCAGTTGCCCTGTACATCAGAGACAGTATAAAGGTTACAGAAGTTCAATGAAGACAGGGGGAGGCCAAGGCAATGTAGGTCATCCTGGAGCAAGAGAATGAAACAACAGTATGCACTGAGGTGATCTACAGACCTCCAGCGCAGAGGAAAGAAGTAGACAGGGAACTAGTGGAGAACATACATGACATGGCTACTAAAGGCAAAATCCTGCTACTGAGGCATTTTAATATGCTGGACATGGATTGGGCCACTTAGGTGGCCATTTCAGCCTGAAGTACAGCCATCCTTGGATCACTGCATGGGGTTGGACTCAGGCAGCTGGTGAATGAGCCAACCAGGGACAAGTCAATTCTGGACATGGTATGGACCAATGGAAACTGAGTCAAAAATTACAGGTGGAAGGGCAGCTGGGGTCCATTGACCACCACATGGTGTGGTTCAGTATGGAGACATGGACTCAATTGAGCCACAAAAGGGCAAGGGTATTAGATTTCAAGACGGTGCATTTAATTGAAATGGGTAGATGTATACAAGCAGTCCTGGGGAAGGGAGAGGTAGTAGAGTGGGTAGAAGAACAATAGGAGAAACTGAAAGGAGCCACAGTAGATATAACAAACCAATACGTTAGGATAGTGGTCAAAGGGGAAAAGGAGGAAACCACTATGATTCTCCAGTGAGGTGCAGAACAAAGTCAGGGCTTAAAGGCCGAGTTTCAGGAAATATAAGGGGAGTCAAAGGGAGGAGGCCAGGGAGGTGCGTATCTTGAATGTCTAGCAAAGAAGGCTGTTAGGGTGGTGAAGGCACAGACAGAAGAGGGCTTAACAGAGTCTGTAAACAAAGAGGATAAAGTATTTTATAGGTACATCAGTGAAAGAAAAGAACCGGGGGGATTGCGAGGCTCAAAGGATAGAAGAGAGAGAGTAAGGAAGGGGATCTGTACAAGGCAGAAATACTGAACAAATACTTCTGCTCAGTATTCACTAAGGAGGGGGAGAATCAAGGACCACAGTTGGGTTGCAGAGGTGATGGGGTAGAGGGGTGGGGGAAAGAGGTGAACACCAGTACATTCATAGTGGATATAGTTCTGGAAGAACTCACAAAGCTGAAAGTGGATATGACCTTGGGGCCAAACTGCATCAACCTGAGAATATTAAAGGAGCTGTGAAAGGAACTAGCAGCACCTCTGGCAGCCCTGTTCAGAGTCACTCAACACGAGTGTTGTTACAGAGGACTGGAGGAAGGCACATGTAGTCCCACTGCACAAAAGCCGCAGTAGGGAGGAGGCGGGGAACTACAGGCCAGTCAACCTCACCTCAGTGGTGGGAAAGATCATGGAGACACTGCTGCAAGAAAGGATAGTGGCACATATGGAATCCAGTGGTGTTCAGGATCTGAGGCAACATGGATTTACAGAAGGAAGGTCATGTCAAACGAATAAAATAGCTTTTTTTTTTTTTTTTTTTATTAAGTTCCCTAGTCACCCAATCAGGGAGAGGTGGCAGGGGTCACCTACCTAGATTTCAGCAAAGCCTTTGATGCTGTCCCACATAGAAGGCTGATTAACAAGATGGGTAGTCTAGGCATGGGAGACAAGGTGGTCAACTGGGTTAGGAACTGGTTAACAGACAGGAAACAGATGGTGGTGGTAAAAGGAGTACAATCTTGGGAAAGGAGATGACCATTGGGATACCTCAGGGATCAGTAATAGGACCAGTCTTATTCAATATCTTCATTTGTGATATTGCAGAGGGGCTAGAAGAAAAACTCTGCCTGTTTACCGATGACACCAAGATGCGCAACATATTGGATATTCCAGAAAGGGTGCAGAAAATGAAGAGTGACCCGAAGAAGCTTGAAAGATGGTCAGAGATGTAGCAACTGCGGTTCAATGCAAAGAAGTACAAAATAATGCATATGGAACACAAAAACTCTGGAGCAACATATCAGTTGGGGGTGAAGATAGAGCATGCACCATGCATGAAAGGGACCTTTAGGTGATCATCTCTGATGACCTTAAGGTAGGAAAACAGTGCAACAAGGCAGCAGGCAAAGCAAACAGGATACTGGGATGGTAGGTGTATCACCAGCAGGAAAAGGGAGGTCATTAATTCCACTAGACAAGACACAAATGAGGCCCCACCTGGAGTACAATTATGGAGACAAAACCTACGTAAGCACATAGACAGGGTGGAGAAGGTTCAGAGGAGAGCAACAAAATGGTACAAGGATTGCATCACAAGACCTATGAGGACAGGCTGAAGGACCTACATATGTACTCCCTGGAGAAGATAAGGGATGGAGAGAGGATATATGCTAGACACATACAAGTACCTTAACAAGGATGAACAGGGTGCAGGAATACACTATTTTCCAGGAAAAAAGATGTTCGAGGAATAGAGGGCATGGGGTGGAGTTGGAGGGCGATTCAGAGGAAACGTGTGGAAGAATTTCTTCACAGAAAGGGTGGTGGACAAGTGGAATACCCTTCCAGAGGAAGTGGTGGGGCTGAAACAATCACGAGATTTAAGAATGCATGGGATAGGCATGAGGGAATCCTGGAGGTCAGGGGGTAAAGGGCAACAGACTTCTAGAAAAATGTAAAGGGAATTTCCAAGCTTAAATGGGCAGACTGGGTGGGCCATAGGCCCTTATCTGCCAACAGTATCTGTGTAAGAAAGAGAAAACATTAAGGGATTTCTCTGTTCAGCAAGACTGCATGCACTAACAAGGCCACCTACAATTCTTTTTTTTTTTTTTAAGCTAATTTGTTTCTCCTTGGGTCCCCACCAGTCAGCTACCTTATTTCAGCCACCCACCAAGCCCTGCACCTACATCAGACAGCTGTCCCTCTTTGCCCATGATTTACTCTCCATAGCAGGGTGGTGAGGAGCCCCCACCCACCCACAGGTCGACCTCGCCTTGAACAGGATCCAGTTCCAAGGAAGTGCCATTCAGAGTCGGGGCCTGCAGAGGGTGGCTGCTTACATCCTGCTCAACTTGGGACCTCTGTTTACCTTGTTCAGTTCCCTTGAGTGGAGTGTGCAATGCCAATAATGGCCACACTGTGTGTGCTTCTGCCCACAGCATGCCAGCTGACTGCACCACCTCCCCCTTGAATGTGACAAGCTCATGGCGTGCCTGCACCCCGCCACCGCTAGGTGTCAGGGAAGCACTGAGCCTGTACTTCTGTCCACCCCCCAAGAGGAGAGCTGTCCTTTGGATGCTCAATCCTCTCTCCCCCCACAGCTGACCTGCTCGCACCAGGAACACAAGTTACTGGCATGGTAAGGAACAGATACCTCAGCCCTCCATGCCACTGTGCCAGCTAACTGCCTACAATTCTAAAGATAAACATTAATAAGAACAAGTTGCAGACATACTTACTGTGAACACACTTCAGCACCTTCACTAGAAACCAACAAACTCCACCAGCAGCATCCAGGCAGAGCCCACACAGCAAAACAAAAACAAATGGTTGTTTAACCCACACTGACTAACAAAGTTAATGCAAAGTACAGTAATAAGAATAACCACTCCAAGGAACCAGCAGACAAAGTCAAGAACAACATGAAGATGAAGGAACACCACAGACCCTCTCATTGGTGTTTTTTTTTTTTTTTTTTTTAATAGCCATTTCTTAGTCCTCAGACAATACCCTCCTTCAAGGCTCATGCTGGTCATCCAGTATGTGTGTCTCTTTGCATACCACTACTTGAGGTACTTGAAAGTTTCTGTCATGTCCCACCTCTCCCTCCTTTCAGTGGTACCCCTCTGACTGATACCAAGCAATGCCTCCCCTTTCTCCTCGACCTGCATTGATCAGTCTTCTGGTGTCCAGTTGTACCACCTCCTTCTCCTAGGAACTGCTGCACCATCCTGTACCATCTCTGGTGCTGTTTGGGTAGAAGGAGCATGACAGACTATCCCTTCCATAAGTAGTGAAGCGTGAGACTCCATTTGGAGACTTCAGCAGTATGTAACAGTAATTAAATTGTGTATGAATATACGTATACGTATGTACAGTGTGTGTATGTATGTATCTATGTGTCTCTGTGACACCACTGTTCTATGCATGAGACTGTGGTACCGAGTAGTGGTGTATGTACATGTCTATGTGCATGTATCTGTGCTGTTATGTCTAGAGAGTAATCTGAGGATATACTGTATGTGTGTGTGTGTAAACATGAATTTGTCGACTGTGCATATGCTGTGTCTGCGTCTGTTTCTACTGGTGTGTGTGACTGTCTGTGCATATTTTTAGATGCGAGGGTCCATATGCATGTGTGTGTTTCTAACACTATATTAACTCAGGATAGACTCTGTGATACAATATCTGTCTTGCTCTTACTCATTTGACTAGTTTGACTGTCAGTCCCTTGAATGGTTACACCATCCATGTGTATTAGGTGGGGTGGGTTGTGTATGTGTACTGCTTTGTGATCTGTGTGTAACAGTAAGTGAATGCTTCTGTCTACTGTTGTATGTGTAATGGTGTGTGTGTGTGTGTGTGTGTGTGTGTGTGTGTGTGTCTCTCCATACAGTGGTTTGCACGTCAACCACCAGACAGCCATTTAACCCACTAGACCATGATAAATATTAGTTTAAGAAAGGTACCACTGGGAGAAGATGTGGTGTAAAGCTGATATCACCCCCAACTGCACCTTCTGTCTTCTCCCTTCACTTCTCCTTACCAGTTTTAATTTCCTTGATTACAGTGGTGTGTAGTGTCATGTTCCTTCTTAAGTCATGTTGTGACACTACTGCTTAGATGCCAAGTGATGACCGGGACTGGCACTATAGCCTAGAGGTTAGGGCAACTAGCTATGAATGCATTTGGTACAGTACATCCACCAGACCTGGGTATAATTCCCACAACCTCAACTAGACCCTGTCCATTCCCAGGTGGCAAAGGCTAGTCCCTAGGCCAAACCCTCCACATTCCTGTGATTTACCACCTTCACTCCTTCCCTGTTCTTCCACATCGATAAAAAAAAAAATATGCATACTCGTGGCATTTTTAAAAGCCCTCCTCCTTAGCCAGACCCCCATCCCCAAATAGTCCTTATTTAGATGTTGGGCCCCCATCCTGACCTCCAAGCCATGATATGGGGACCACATATATCAAGATATACCGGACAGCATGGTCCCCTCCACTCCTGACCTCCAAGCCATGATATAGGGACCACATATTTTATTTATTTTATTTATTTGCACATCAGTTTACAGCCTTTGAGCCAGAGGCTCATTTCCAAAGGTACCGCGTCACATAGAGGACAAATACAAATACAGCATTCATGGTTCCAGGATATAGGTTACATAGTTTGCAGACAAATGTGATAAAGAACATGACAAATACATATATAAGCATTTTAGTTCCAGGATATGGGTTACACTGATAGCAGGGACAAGTGATGAAACAATTATACAGAGAGGCCAGATTGGTTACATTGGCACATAGTATTGGCACATAGTAGAACGACACTTTGAGTAGTCAACAGAGCAGAAGCAGTTTAGCATATAGCAAGATATACCGAACAGCACGGTCCCTTCCCCTCCCAAATCTACAGCACAATGTGCCACCAGCTCTAACAGTCCACAAGCTGAATGACAGAGCAAGTCAGTGTGCATGATTGGGGGAGGAGGCAGATCAGAGTATGTCATTCATGACGTTTGGCAGAAATCAATCTTTCCTAGCATTATCAATAACACTCACCATTCTGGGCACTCCTTCTCATGCACTGGCAGTTTCATGCTGTATTGAGCAGCTGACTGATAGAGCAGGGGCCATGCTCTGTGTGGGATTGGGGGGGGGGCACAATTAGACTGTCCTAAATATCAATGCAAATCCAGTTTCTGCATTGTTTTCTAAACCCAGTAATTCACTTTGGGGGAGGTTACGTGGCAATTGGGCTATCCTGCATATCAATACAAAGCCAGTTTCTGCGGTAGTTTCTAAACCCAGTAATTCACCTTTCAGAATGTTTAGAGAATTATTTCTCTGAACGGCTGCGCCAATCATAGTCGTACTCCAGCAATCCAGACACAGAGCCTAGAGTACAATCTGATTATGACAGACAAACCCCTTCAAAAGTGGCAATTTCAAAATAGCACCCAGTGAGAAAACAGTACTGGGTGCTGTTTTATAATCAGCACACATGAAGGGGTTTGTCTGTCACTTGTATGTTTTAGAAACAGCCTGCTCATATTACATATAATGAACCAGTCTCCTTGCAGAATGCACTGGTAACCTCACAATTTGTGAGGTTAGTGAATCATCAGGGCACTCAAGCTTTGCACTCATGCCCATGATGTCACCAGACTCAGTCAGTGTGACTTGTTCTACACAGGGGGTTCATTATTCCCTGTATGTGCCTACTATCAAATCTCAAAACAAGGTTGGACCTGGCCAGTGG
This sequence comes from Neoceratodus forsteri, assembly GCA_016271365.2. Taxonomy (NCBI): domain Eukaryota; kingdom Metazoa; phylum Chordata; order Ceratodontiformes; family Ceratodontidae; genus Neoceratodus; species Neoceratodus forsteri. Next base: position 99,705,040 of record CM028130.1, read on the forward strand.
AGACCTCCAACAAACGACGGGTAGGTTCAAGTCTGAAAATAGCTCTCATTTCCAGGCTAAAATAAATAAATAAATACCCACCATGTCCGTTAACTGTTGCTCAGACTAAATAGTTACTCACAGTTCACCTGGTTTATCCCTTTCAAGGGAGTCCCTAGTGAGAGGGCACAGGGAGAGAAGTGGGTCTAACACCACATAGCCAAGAGGTGATACATTGTATCCTAGGGATAGTAGAGGTTTTTCATCAGTGTCACAAACCTTTATTTCCTTATGCTTTCAGGGTTTGATCTTCCTCACAGTTAAGTCATGCCTGTTTTTAAATACTAATTAAAACATTTCTTTTGCTACTGTTTGATATTTGAAAAGGTGACCTGAGCCTCAGAGGAAGAGCGCCACATAAAATAAAGACAACAACACAGATACTACTACGACAACACTATTAACCACTACTGCCACCACCACCACTGGCCCAGACATTTACCCTAGTACCACAGTCTCCAGCACCCTGAGTTACCCATCTTCCACAACCTCAGATACTAGCTCTCCCACACTGGACACTAGACTCTTCTCCTTCCTCAACCCCCACAACACTAGCCCCCTTTCAAAACAGTAGTCACTCACTCTCTTCAGTGCCCCCTACACCGATCAACCTCCCTCCAAAAGCACCTTACACTAGCCCCACCCCTGCCTGCACAATACTCAAAAAGTATGCCATCTGCCTCATGACTATCCAACACTAGCCTCCTCTCTGTGGCTTGACACTAGCTCTTCCTTCTACAGTACACTGTAACAGCCCACCTCAGTCCGCAGCACCCTATACAAACATACGAAGAAGCCAGCAGAAGAAGGCCATTTGTTCTATCAAGTCTGCTCATATTGCAGGGTCCACAGCTTGAGCTAATGTCCCTGCCCTCCCTCCCCACTCCTCCCATCCTCCCTACCCATGATTCTTATCTTCCCCCATGCCGATCTCAGCCTCTCTTAAAGCTGCTCACTGTCTTTAATGAGATGACCTCTTCCAGCAGCGCATTCCAAGTGTCTACCACCCTTTCTGTGAAGAAGTGCTTCCTGACATCCCTCCTAAACCTCCCACCCTCCAGCTTGAGACTGTGCCCCCTCATGATATGGCTGCCACTCAGCTTAAAGAGAGACTTTCCTTAGCAACATTATTTATTCCTTTCAAATACTTGAATGTCCCAATCATGCCCCTCTCTCTCTCTCTCCTGTCTTCCAGGGAGCACTTGTTCAGTGCCCTCAACCTGTCCTCGTATGCCTTGCCCTGCTATCATCTTTGTAGCCCTCCTCTGTACCTTCTCCATCAGGTTAATGCCCTTTTTGAGGTGTGAGCACCAGTACTGAACACCATACTCTAGATGCGGCCTTACCAGTGACCTGTACAAGGGCAGTATAACCTCCTCTCTCCTACTTCCAAACACAGAAACATAGAATTTGACAGCAGATAAGGACCACTTGGCCCACCTAGCCTGCCTGTTTCCCTATCCAACGGATAAGCTGTAGATCCTAGTTAACCAACAGCCTACTGCCTTCTACCCCCCACTAGCATTGCCTTATGTCTGTCCCATGCATTCTTGAATTCCCCCACTGTTTCTGACTCTACGACCTCCTCAGGAAGGCTGTTCCATGTAACCACAACCCTCTCTGTGAAGAAATACTTCATCACATTACCTCTGAGCCATCCCCCCTCTATCTTCAAATTGTGCCCCCTTGTTTTTGCACAACTCTTTTTCTGAAAGATGCTACCCTCTTGGACTTTGCTGATTCCCTTGAGGTATTTGAAAGTTTCTATCATGTCCCCCTCTCCCTCCTTTCCTCGAGACTATACATCTTTAGTTCCTTTAGTCTTTCTTCATATGTCTTCTGATGCAGACCCTGCATCATATTGGTTGCCCTCCTCTGGACAGCCTCCACCCTGTCTATGTCTTTGTGGAGATGGGGTCTCCAGAACTGTACACAATACTCCAGATGTGGTCTTACCAACTGTCTGTACAGAGGGTCAACAACTTCCTATTTTCTACTGGTGATGCCTCTCCCCTATGCATCCCAGTATGCCCCCAGCCCTCCTTACTGCCTTCTTACATTGCTGGCACACCTTTAGGTCATCTGATATGACTACCCCCAGGTCCCTTTCCATTTTTGTTGTTGTCAGTATCTCACCCCCCATTGTGTATTCTTCACCTGGGTTTTTGTTTCCCAGGTGCATTACTTTGCACTTCTTTGCATTGAATCTAAGCTGCCATACATTTGACCATTCCTCCAACCTTGCCAAGTCCCTTTTCATCCTTTCTATCCCACCTTGTGTGTCAACCCTGTTGCAGATCTTTGTGTCATCTGCAAAGAGACATAATTTCCCTTCCAGTCCCTCTGCAATGTCACTTATAAAGACATTAAAAAAGGACTGGCCCCAGTACTGAACCCTGCGGCACCCTACTAGGAACGCCCCATTTTTCACTGTGGACTCCATTTACTATTACTGGCTGTGTCCTGTTGTCCAACCAGTGTTTTACCCAGGCTACCACCCTGGGACCCACTCTCAGGCTGGCAAATTTGTTTTCTAATCTTTTGTGTGGGACTGTGTCAAATGCCTTGCTAAAGTCTAGGTAGGCCATGTCCACAGCCCTTCCCTGGTCTACTACTTTGGTCACCCAGTCAAATAAATCAATTAGATTTGTCTGACATGACCTTCCTGCTGTGAATCCATGCTGTCTTGGGTCCTGTGCCCCACTGACCTCTAGGTACTCACCAATTATTTCCTTCAGAAGTGATTCCATCATTTTCCCTACCACTGAGGTCAAACTGACAGGTCTATAGTTTCCTGCCTCTGTCTTGCTCCCACTTTTGTAAAGAGGAATCACATACACCCTCCTCCAGTCCTCAGGTACCACACCATCCTCCCATAATTTATTAAAAATGGTAGTCAGTGGTGTTACTAGTTCTTCCCTTACTTCTTTTAGAATTCTGGGGTGAATCCCATCAGGCCCCATTGCTTTATCCATTTTCAGTTTTAAGGGTTTTTTCAGAACCCTTTCTTCTGTGAAAGGACTAATATCAACCTCCCTATCCAGAGTGCTTCGATTGACCAGATTAGGTATTTCTCTCTGCTTTTCCATTGTGAATACTGAGCAGAAGTATTTGTTCAGTATCCCTGCTTTTTCACTGTCGCTTTCTGCCCAACCACCTTCCTCTTTGTTCAGCCTCAGTATCTCTGCCTTAATCTTTCTTTGCTCCCTAATGTACCTATAAAAGGTTTTATCCCCCTTCTTAACTGAGTTGGCTATCTTTTTCTCGGTTTGGGACTTTGCTATTGTGACTGCCTTACCCGCTTCCTTCTGCTTTAACTGGTACAGTTCTCTGTCCTGCTCCTTCTGTATTTCCTTATACTTCCTGAATGCTATCTTTTTCTCCCTTACCTTCCCCACCACTTCTTATGAGAACCATAATGTTTTTTTCTTTCGTTTTGATTTGTTTATTTGCTTCACACAAAGGCTTGTTGCCTCTGTGAAGGCGGTTTTGATGTTTCCCCATTGTTGCTCCACCCCATCTTCTTGCCTGTTTGCTAGTGCTTTTCTGAGGCACTCTCCCATTTTGACAAAATCAGCCCTCCTGAAGTCCAGTACCTTCACTTTTGTGTGGCTTGACTCTACAGCTAAGTTTATCATGAACCACACTGTTTGGTGGTCACTTGTTCCCAGATGGTTACCCACTTCAAGATCAGAGATCCTCTCTCCGTCCCCATTTGAGAGTACCAGGTCTAAGATTGCTCTCTCCCGAGTGGGTTCCAAAAAGAGTTATCTGAGGCATGCTCCCTGTAGGGCATTGAGAATGGCCCTGCTCTTGGATGTGGCTGCAGCAAACATGCTCCAGTCAACATCTGGCATATTCAGGTCCCCAATCAGCAATATCTCCCCTTTCTCTGCCATCCCAAGGATGCCTTCTATCATTTCCTTGTCCATTTCCTCCCCCTGAGATGGGGGTCTGTATACAACCCCTGTGCGGATTATGGAGCCATTTCCAGTCTCCAGGGTGACCCACAGTGCCTCCTCTCCTCCCTGTTTACCCATTAGTTCTGCTGCTTTGATCCCTTCCCTTACATAGAGAGTTACTCCTCCTCCACTTCTTCCATCCCTGTCCCTCCTGTAGATTGTGTACCCTGGTATATTGACATCCCTGTCATGGTTCTCTGTGTACCATGTTTCTGGGACTGCCACAATATCCAGGCATCCCTAGCTATGCATCCCCTCATCTTGTTTGCCTTTGCTGCTGCTTTCTTGCACTGCATGGAGTGCTTTAAGTCACTAGTGATCATCACTCCCAGGTCCTTCTCCTCCTCTGATGCAGCTACTCTGATCTTGTACCAGCCTTTTCTGTCCAGAGCACCCAACACCAGTCACTTCCATCCACAGCAGCCACTGCCCTCAATGACCCCACAATACTATCCCCCTCTGTCCACAGCCCCAATACAAATGCTCCTCCCTCCACAGCTCTGGACCTTAGCCTCTCTCCCACCATGCCCCAACACTAGCCCGCTTCCTCTACTGCACAAGACAGTTGCCCATCACAGCCCAGACACTAGCCCCCACACTCCAAAGCACCCTAAACTAACCACCTAACTCCACTCCTACCTTGCCCCAACACTAGCCCTCTTTCTCCACAGCACGACAATTGCCCCTCACAGCCCAGACTAGCCTTCATCCTCCAAAGCACCCTAACCTAGCCCCCTACCTCCACTGTCCCAGACAGCACCATCCCTCCATGACCACTACAAATATCCCCACCTCCACAGTCCCCTAAACTGCCCTGTTTTCTCCAAAACTGCACTATTAACTCTCTCCTTCCAAGGTCTGACACACACCCCTCCCAAATGCCCACCTCCAACACACACTGTAACAGGCATGGCAATAGCATTACAGCCAGTCCACATATAGGTAGAAGTTGAGTCTCTTACCTGAGTAATAAGAAGCCAGAGGAAGGTCTTTAAAGGATGATGTCCACAGGACCTGTAAAATAAAATAGAAAAAAGGGGTCACAAAGGATCCACAGTTCTTAAGAGAGTAAATAGGGTGGAAACAACAAGCTAGGGATAGAATGATACTGATCTGATGGAGGTAAAAAAGGAGTCTGTGTCCTCTCAGACCTGTAAACTAAAGAAAATTGGGTTAATATGGAGAAAATACAGTAGCAAGAGCAGAAATGGAGAGCCGAGAGATGCAAGAGGTATAGAACAGCACAGAAGTAAGGAAAAGGGTGAATTTAGAATTAAAGGGAAGCACTCACCATGCCAGCCTCCCACCTCCACAAGGCTTATCCTCCAGTTAAGCCTTTTAAGTATGTTGCAGCATTTTTCTTCTGTCGCAACATACTTTATTTTAATTGCAGAGTCCACTACCCAGAAGTATGGCACACAATAGTGGGGCTCCATTATACTTTTGTATTGAAGTGCACGGTGCGGTGCCGTGCTGTTACACATAATGGAGCCTCACTAGCATCCACCATACTTCCAGATTGCAAACTTTTTGCAATTAAAATAAAGTATGTTGCTGTGGGAGAAAAATGCCACAACATACTTAAAAGGCTTAACCAGAGGGTAAGCCATGTGGGGGCGGGAGGCTGGCATGACAAAAGCTTCCCTTTAAAGGTTACAGTTGGGTCAAAGTAAGAAAAGACACTGAGAAAGGAAATATATGGGGATGGTCAATATGGGCATAGAAATAGACTTTGACGGCAGATAAGGACTGCCTGGCCCACCTAGTCTGCCCATTTCCCTAACTACAGGATAAGCTGCAGAACTTAGTTAACCAACACCCTATTTCTTCCTACCCCCTACAAGAACTGCCTTATGTCTGTCCCATGTATTCTAGAATTTTCCCACAGTTTTAGACCCCACAACCTCCTCAGGAAGGCTGTGCCATGTATCCACCACCCTCTCTGTGAAAAAATAGTTCCACACATTGTCCCTGAACTGCCCCCCCATCTTTTTCTGAAAGATGCTACCCTCTTGGACTTTGTTGATTCCACTAAGGTACTTAAAAGTTTCTATCATGTCCCCTCTCTCCCTCCTTTCCTCAAGGGTATACATATTAAGCTCCTTTAGTCTCTCCTCATATGGCTTCTCTTGCAGACCCTGCACCATTTTAGTTGCCCTCCTCTGGGCTGCCTCTATCCTGTCTATGTCCTTGTGGAGATGGGGTCTCCAGAACTGGACGCAGTACTCCAGATGGGGTCTCACCAACTGTCTGTGCAGAGGGATAACTTCCTGTTTTCTGCTGGTGATGCCTCTCCCTATGCATCCCAGTATACCCACAACCCTCCCTACTGCCTTCTCACATTGCTCAAGTTTTAGAAATATTGTTATAATATAAATTGAATGTATGTTGTGTTGTCTTATATGTGGGTCTAATTTAAAAATATTTGCTGTTGGATGTTTTTTATAATGTATGTTGTAATATAGATTTGTTTGTGTAAATCTACGTTATCTTTTTAAACCTAAGAATAACAGATCCATCTTCTTCCATCCACAACCCAGTATGAGTATAAATAAAATAATAAAGACAGGAAAGAATAGAGTAAGTATAATTTGGGGTGGGGCTCAGCTAAAACCCTTAGTGCTCTGAATGGGCAGGTGACCACTGGCCAGTACTTTAGAACAGTAGCACAGGTGGGGTAGTGGAACCTCTACTGGTTTAATGGCCCAGCTTTAATGAATAGGGAAGGGGGAAATTGTTTAACCAAGAAAAGCACACTAAGCCAAAGATTGTTTTCAGGTGCTACCTGCAGAGCACAGGGAAATTAAGCGACTTGCTCAGGGTTACACAGTGACCCAAATATTCAAAGGAGTTGTGCCTGGTGCAAAATGTCCCCCAGGACAATATTCAAAAGAGGGCTTATGCTGCGCAAGTCCTGATGTGCCAGGACACAAAGATGATGTATGCGGTGTACCTACAGGGGGCGTTCCTATGCACATGAGGCACATCCTGATATTCAGCCCGGGATGTACAGTGCATATGCTAGCACATCCCTGAGATGCACTGCATGCCGATGGGCAACACTGGGCCTGGGGGGCACCATTTGGCAGCCACCACAGGTGAGCTGCTGCACTGCAAGGCACAACACAGCAGCCGCCAACCATGGATGGTCGCCAGCCCACCCAGTACGCCATGCAGAAGCACCCATACCGTCCCTAGTGGCCTAATGGATCCCTCTCCCTCCCTGTAGCAGTGTTCACCTAAAATAAAATATAATCATACCCTTGGTAGTCTAGTGGCCCCACTCCCTCCCCATAGCCACAATCATATAAATGAAATGAATCACCTATTCCTGGTAGTCTAGAAGTCCCCCTACCACTCCTGTAACCCCGATCTCCAAATGGCCATCAACTGCCCCTCCCTGGTGGTCCAGTGGCACCCCCCCATCCCACCACAGGACCCAGGGCCACCCAGCTCTCTGCCATCAGCAGCGGGCAGCAGCATACCCACCCACATATCTCTGCAGCTGCCCACTGACTGACAGCTACTGAATGGAAGTGCAAGGTAATGCACCTGGGAAACAAAAACCCAGGGGAAGAGTACAGAATGGGGGGTGAGATACTAACAACAACAAAAATGGAAAGGGACCTGGGGGTAGTCATATCAGATGACTTAAAGGTGGGCAAGCAATGTGAGAGGGCAGTAAGGAGGGCTCGGGTGATACTGGGATGCATAGGGAGAGGCATCACCAGTAGAAAACATAAAGTTGTTATCCCTCTGTACAGACAGCTGGTGAGACCCCATCTGGAGTACTGCGTGCAGTTCTGAAGACCCAATCTCCGCAAAGACAGACAAAATAGAGGCAGTCCAGAGTAGGGCAACTAAAATGGTACAGGGTCTGCACCAGAAGACATATGAAGAGAGACTTAGGGAGCTTAATATGTATAGACTCGAGGAAAGGAGGGAGAGGGGGACATGATAGAAACTTTCAAGTACCTCAAGGGAATTTACCAAGTCCAAGAGGGAAGCATCTTTCAGAAAAAGAGGTGTGCAAGAACAAGGGGGCACAATTTGAAGATAGAGGTGGGGGTGGTTCAGAGGTAATGTAAGAAAGTATTTTTTTCACAGAGAGGGTTGTGGATGCATGGAACGGCCTTCTGGAGGAGGTTGTGGAGTCAAAAACAGTGGTTGAATTCAAGCATGCATGGGACAGTAATAAGGCAATTCTAGGGGGTGGGGGTAGAAAGAAGTAGGCTGCTGGTTAACTAGGATCTGCAGCTTATCCATTAGGTAGGAAAATGGGCAGACTGGGTAGGCCAAGCTGTCTTTATATGCTGTCAAATTCTATGTTTCTATGTTAATCCCATTGGTCCACAATGCAGACCAATGGGCTTGCAGTGCATACTGTACTAGTCATTCACCAAAATGTAAATAAATGCCCCATTCACATTTATGTGAATGACTACTAAAGTATGCACTGCAAACCCATTTGTCCACACAGTGGACCAATGGGATTACAGCCCATACAGTAGCTGTCAGTCTGCGGTCAGCCGCAGAGGTATGTGGGTGGGTATGCTGCTGCCCGTCGCTGACGGGGGGGGCTGGTTGTGCAGGGGGTCCTGTGTGGGTGTTGGAGTGCCACTGAAACACCATGGAGGGGTAGTTACTGGACATCAGATGATCGGGGTTACGGGAGGGTTGGGGGGATTGCTAGATTACCAGGGATAAGTAATTAAATTTCATTTATGCGATTGCAGCTACAGGGAGGGAGGGGGTGCCACTAGACTACCAGGGAATATGTTTGATATATTTTAGGCTCTCACCACTACAGGGGGGAATACCCCTGGACTCCCTCTCGCAGCACATGCTGTGCAAGGTGCCATGTGCATTTCACTGGCCGGCCCTTAACAACTCATGCAAATGGGGCCATAATCACATGCAAATAGTCCCATTTGCGCCTTGCATAAATTATGGCCCCATCTGCATACTGTGGCTGAAAGACTGAATATCAGGAATTTGCACACAGCATAACTCTGTTGCACTGCACAGTTCCCATTTCAGCTATTTATCTGATATAATCAAAGGTGATTCACCATGGCTCATCTCCTTTGAATATATCCCTGTATTGCACCAGCGCAACTCAGATGTGCTGCACCACCACATGCGTCATTGCCAAGCGCAAGTCTGAATATTGGGGCCAGTATGTAAATGAGGGCTGTGTGATCATAGGCAAGCCAGGATTTTTTTTATCTAGAGCCAAGCCAGAGCTAAGCCAAGGGTCTGGCTTGACTCTATGAGCCAAAACTCGAGCCAAACCCTGGCTACGGCAGGCTGTTTTCTGAATAGGAGTTAAATAATTCAGGCACTTTACTGACTACTCAGGCTGACAAAAATGCTTGCTTTGACCATAACTGACGTGGCCGTGGCTCTCAGTTGGCTATAAAGATCGAGACATGTGTAGCCAGGCATGAGCCTGCTCTAGCTTGCCCAGCTCCAGGGCTGTGAGATTTAAACTCATGTTTGCAACTCAGTGAAAAAGGTGATGTGTGGTGCATACTTTCCAGTACCCTATTCAGCACACAACAGTGCAGAGCATGGCCATAGTGTAACCATGCCCTGCAGACTCTGACCCAATCATTTGCACAGATGCATGCATCAGATTGGGGATAAGCCCCCCCCCTCGAGCTACTAGCTCCCATGGTCTCCCTACCCCCCCAGCAGCTATTGACTCCCTCGACCCCCCCAACCCCATCAGCTACGGCTAACTAGGCCTCCCTGCCTCAGGCACATACAGACTCCTTTGGCCCTCTTCCTTCCGGCAGCTAAAGGCTACCTGCAGCTTAATTACAGTATGGAAGGTCCCAAATAACCAAGGATCAAATAAACTCTGCAGTACACAGTGCTCTACAAATTATGTTTTCAGTTGCTGAAAAAGCAGTATTCCACAGGAATTTCAGAGACTAAGAAATATAATAAAAGTGCATACATTCCCCCACAAGAGAACACACATTGGTTGCAGAATAAATGGTATAACCATTTAAAAAAGCATTTTCTTCTCAGAACGTTTCATTCATGTACTTTTCACCCCCGAGGACACATTTGTTGCAAAATAAGCAGAACTAAAGACAAACACAGTTTACAATGAATGTAGTACTAATGTTTTTGCTGGAAAAGAGACAAAAAAACCAAACCATTGGGCTAAATGTTTGCATTCTTTTAGTGCCACTGCTGCCAGTGGGTGTGCTTGTAAATCAACATCTTTTTCCTGTGTTTCTCCACAATCACTAATTTATTGAAATCAGCCCCCCAATCAATCACCCACAGACTTTGATCATTTAAAAACTCACCCACAAAAGCCCAGATCCGAATCCATGAAATACAGCAGCTTTTCTTTGTGCATAATTTGCATCCCCATAGCAGAGCAGGCCAGCAGAGACATTTGAAAAGATTCAGCTGAACAAGAATGCAATTGGCTACAGCCATGCAACTGGAGAATGCTGAGTTCATTGGTTGATGCTGAGGTATGTAAAACGTGCTGTGATTGGATGTTAGCTACAGTAGACAGAGAAAGAAGACACTCCATTTGCTGTCACAGTTTCTGTACATATGAATAGCTCCTGTGGTTTTAGATTCAGTTAGAGAAGGGCTGTTGTTAAAAGGATTGTGCTGTAACTCAGATTAGTTAATTTTCTGTGCTTGATGTGCCCTTTTTTATCAGTCTGCCTTGAAATACGAGTAGCTTTCTGTTAGGGACATATAATGTTCACCACACAAACTTGTAAAAGGAGGGACAATCTAAGGAAGCAGCTTTTATTTTCCATCCTTGAAACACCAGAGGATGAGGGGAAGGGGGATTCATCTAAGAGTTACTCAGGGCTCCATGCAAAAAGTTCTGCTTGTTAGGAAAAAAAAAAGCAAATACAGTATGCGTTTGGCAGTGTTACTGCAGTTTCCCATTTGCTTGAAGGGGGTTTGAGGTGATTGTGTGCTGGCATTTATTTGGGTACTATAGTGATCTGATTCTCTAATCCTGAGATGGTTCTCAGAAAGGGTACTGGTAGACCATGTGTTATGCAGGCATTTCTGTAAAAGGGTAAAACTGGATGTGCAGCTTGCATTTTTTTGCCTCATTCCACTTTTTTCAATCTAGTTAAAAGTACACGGGCATAAAGAGTAGAATTTGGCTGGGCAAACAACAGCTTTAACTGCATAGAAACTATAAATAAGCTAAGGGAAACTTGGAAATGTTGCTTAAAGCTTTATTATGTTTGCTTGCACGCATGTGCAAGAAACGTAGTGCCATCATCCGAGTTTTTGTAGGTATGGCACCCTGTCTTCCAATTCAGTCAGTGTGCTTGCAGGCGCTGCCACAGTTTAGCAAAGAACGCTGCAGCTGTCTATGACAGCAGTTGAAAATGCAGTGCCGTACAGTTGAATGGGAGAGCTCCACTTCAGTGAGCAGCGATAAGATAGTGCTGCTTAGCATATTGCTCATGCACCCACCCACACACACTCGCATATTGCGTGCTCACGCACCCCCCATGCTCACACTGTATGGCTGAGGGGGGTGCCCAATCTCCACTGGCTCTGCTGTGCTCTCCCCCAACAGAGTTCCAGGTGCCACGCTGGGAGCCCACCCCAGTGCGGCAATGGTCAGAAAGGCCGACAGGGGTGCCCAGTCCCCATCATTTCCACTGTTCCCCCCAACAGAGTACCAGGTGCCACGCTGGGAGCACACCCCAGTGTAGCAACAGTCCATATGGCCGACGGGGGTACCCAGTCCCCCATTGGCTCCACTGCATCCCTCCCAAACAGCCTTTAAGCTGCCACGCTGGGAGCCCACCCCAGCGTGGCACAAGTTCCACGTCGTCTTCTTAAAAGACAAAAATACCTAGAAAGAAAAAACAGTCCCTCGCTGTCTTGACCCCTCCATGCCCACCCTCTGTGCACCTGCCTCCCCACACCCCCCTCACCCCATACTTACCTCCAGAGTCTGGCGCGATGATCTTCGGTGGACCGGGAACATGTCTGCACTCTTCAAAGCCGACCTCGAACTGAGGAAATGACAGTAAGCTGTATAATGGAATAAATAGGGTTTTTCAACTTTGTGCATGTCTCAGGCACTTTTGGGAATTTTTTCACCAAATTTTCAACATGGGGTTTTTGGGACCCCACCTCATGAATTCTGTCACTGTCATTTTGTTAATCGGCCGCGAAAGGTGATTTTGTCGTCACTGCGCGGAACCACCTTTTGGCACCAGTTTATGAAATGACAGTGTCACAGTTCATGAGCTAGGCCCCCAAAAACCCTATGTTGAAAATTTGGTGCAAAAAATTTCCAAAAATAAGTGTTTTACGAGCATGCGTTCCGCTGTTCCTACGAACGCTTGTAAGTTCACAAATTTTCAATATTTTCACTCTAGATTTTCAACATTGCCATTTTACCACACCTCCTTATGAGCAGTACAGCTGTCATTTTTCACATCTCACCCAAAATATGTTTCTGCCCATGAAGCACACAATGGTGCAGTTGGTGTGCTAAATCAATGTTCAGGACAGATTAAGACAATCACAGTGACACTGTTCATGAGCAGAGGTGTTAAAATGGGTATGTTAAACATTTGGTGAAAAAAGTCCATAATATGACTGTGTTACAAGCAACCATTGCGCAGTTTCCACGCACCCTCGTAAGTTCATGCATTTCTAATATTTTCAGTCCAGATTTTCACCACTGGCATTTTTCCACACTTCCTTTCGAACAGTACAGCTGTCATTTTTCACACTATGGCTGAAATATGTTTTCGAACTTCCAGCACAGAAATGCGTGGTCGCTATGGGAAATCACTGTTCGAGACAGATTAAGAAAATCATAGAGACACCGTTCATGAGCGGAGGTTCCAAAATGCCTGTGTTGACAATCTGCTGTAAAAAATCCCCAAACTAATTGCATTACGGGTGTGTGCTGCACAGTTTCTACGCACAATCGTGATTTCACCAGTTTTTTTAATATTTTCACTGCAGATTTTCAATGTTGCCATTTTTTGCACCTCCCCATGAACAGTACAGCTGTCATTTTTCACATCCTGTTCAAAATGTGTTTTTGTACCTGTGGTGCCAAATGGCGTAGTCGCTGTGCAAAATCATCTGTTGGCTAATGAACTGATATTGCCACTGTTCATAAGGTGGGGTTCACAGAAAACCCATGTTGAAAATTTAGAGCGAAAATGCCAATGAACGCCTGAGGCATTAGGGTTTTCGACCATTACGCCCCACCCTGTACAGATTGACAGGCATCAGGGGTGTGACTTGGGATTCTCGCCTGTAATGCTCATACCGTTCCACACCCTGCAGCCAATAGGAGGCATTGAGGTGTGCCTTGGACTCTTTGGTCCCAAAGGTTCACCCCATTCTCCTATACAGCACCCATCTCACCATATTTCCTGATGGAATGGGGTGAGCATAAGGGTCAAAGACCCCAAGGCACACCGTAACACTTGTCGGTGTCTGCAGGGTAGAGTGTGGTGAAATGGCATGGCCATTATGCCTGATGACCCAAAGGCACACCCCAATCCCTGTTAGTCTCTGCAGAGTGGTGGTGGGGTTGGCTTCAGTTCAATACTTCACTGCCATTCCTATTATACAGCTCTCTAACTTCTACACTACCAATGCTAGCAAGCAAACATTCGGCATTGACAAATGCTTGTTGATTCAGCACCTCTGTAGACAGCTCCTGGACAACCATGACAAGCTGCTTGCCCTGAGGAAAGATTGTCAGCTGTTCTTTCACCAGTGGCAGCTTTCTCTTCACCCGAGATGGATCTTGGTTCACTTGCATCCTGTGAGTCCGTGGCTGTCCGTGCCAATCACTGAAGCTGCCATGACTATACTGTTCTGAAATATATAACAGGAAAATTATGATTGCTGCATTTTTAGCTCTCACTGCAGCTACATTTTGCAATAGATTTCTAAATACTACTACTTACAGAGCATCAGGTAGCCCTGGATCTGTTTGACTACTTGTCTTGAAATGGTGTTTGAGGCATTGTGGATGTTTCCCTGGGCTGTCTACTTACAGAAACATAGAATTTGATGGCAGATAAGAACTGCTTGGCCAACCGAGTCTGCCCATTTTCCTACCTAATGGATAAGCTGCAGATCCAAGTTAACCAACAGCCTACTTCTTCCTACCCCAACCCCCTAGAATTCCCTTATGACTGTCCCATGCATTCTTGAATTCCACCACTGTTTTTGACTCCACAACCTCCTCAGGAAGGCCATTCCATGCATCCACAACCCTCTCCATGAAAAAATGCTTCCTCACATTACCTCTGAGATGTCCCCCAGCTATATTCAAATTGTGCCCCCTTGTTCTTGCACACCTCTTTTTCTGAAAGATGCTACCCTCTTGGACTTGGTAAATTCCCTTGAGGTACTTGAAAGTTTCTATCATTTCCCCCTCTCCCTCCTTTCCTCGAGTCTATATATTAAGCTCCCTAAGTCTGTCTTCATATGTCTTCTGGTGCAGATCCTGTACCATTTTAGTTGCCCTCCTCTGGACTGCCTCTATTTTGTCTGTCTTTGCAGAGATTGGGTCTCCAGAACTGCATGCAGTACTCCACATGGGGCCAGTGCAGCTACGGGTGGGGGGGACCACTGTACCACCTGGAGCCGGACCAGGTGACAGGTGGTATAGTGATGTGGGCTGTCTGGGGGTGGTGCATGGACTGGCAGGTTGTGCAGGCTGCTATCTGTAGTATGGCAGCCTGCCTGTAGGTGGCCACCCACATAAGTCTGGTGGAACTAGACTTATCTTTTGGAGATGGATCCCCAGAATTGCCCTGGGGATGCACCTCTGACTGGGGCTGTGAAGGGGCTGTGCCAGGTATGCATGGGCACGCCCCCTTCATCGCACCTCCAGATGCACCGCATATCATTACTGCCATTTTGCGATGCATCTGCGATGTGCTGGTGCATTAGGGTTGCTCTGGTGCATTGGACCCCTTTGTGAATCACCTTTTGGCGTGTGTCAGGGATGTGCCAGTGCATCATAGAAACATAGACTTTGACGGCAGATAAGGACCGCTTGGCCCACCTAGTCTGCCCGTTTCCCTACCTAAAGGATAAGCTGCAGATCCTATTTAACCAACAGCCTATTTCTTCCTACCCCCCTCAAAAATTGCCTTATGTCTGTCTCATGCATTCTTGAATTCTCCCACAGTTTTAGACCCCAAAACCTCCTCAGGAAGGCTGTTCCATGCGTCCACCACCCTCTCTGTGAAAAAATACTTCCTCACATTGCCCCTGAGCCGCCCCCCCTCTATCTTCAAATAGTGTCCCCTTGTTCTTGCACATCTCTTTTTTTGAAAGATGCTACCATCTTGGACTTTGTTGATTCCACTGAGGTACTTAAACATTTCTATCATGTCCCCCCTCTCCCTCCTTTTGTGAATTATGCCCATGAATTTTAATATACAGTGATTAGATTTACAATTTCTAAAACATATTTGGAGACAATAACCCAGTCTTATTAAACAATATTAACTATGATGCTGGTGTTTGGCACACTGAGGGAAACAGCACACCGGGTGAGATTCAAATCTGGCTGCATCTTAGACGATAATGCAGACATTCTGGAGTAGCTTGCCACTGCACTCCAAGTGTATGGTTTGAAGATTGTGCACAAAATCAAACACTATGCTGGTGACCAGGTTTGTACTCTGAGCAGAAGATGTGGAGAGGAAATTCTCCAACTCCTCCATACCTCAAAAGATAACTGAAGCTGCCGCAATAAAAATTTGTAGTGGTTAAAATAATTAAACTGCTACAAGATGGCTCATTTGAAGGTTATTTGAATGGAGTCTGGGTGTAGTGTTGACAATGAAAGATAAAAAATGGCAAATGAATGGTTTAGAATAATAAGAAATGGAAAATGAATGGTTCAGAATAAACTGCTGAAAAAGATGGGCCATTTGAAGAGTATTTGAAGGAATATCGGGAGCAGAAAATGAAGGGTAAAGACAAAAAATGGAAAATGAATGGCTGAATGGTACGAAACTGTGAAATGAAGGGATTTTGAGAATAAAACAACTGGAAATTCACCAGTATTTTTCAGTATTGGTAACCAGGGCACTTCCTCACATATGCAAATCTGGGGAGAAGGCAGTGCTGTTCCAGTCTGTCTTTTTGATAATGTACCATGGAGCATTCAGGGTGAGTGAAGCCGTAGGGCATGAAGGAGGGCTGGGGTCAGATGGAATCCAGTGGGAGGACATAGCAGTGACCAGGGACGGGGTGATAATCTAGCTAAGGTATTCAAAGGCAGACCAAGGAGGCAGGGAAAACAGGATATACCTGGAAAAACATACCAACCAAGCAATCTGCCCAGTACAGGCATTGTGAGCTTATGCTGCAGGCCGCCGGGAGAGCAGGGGAACAGTGTTTACTCACGGGGATGGAAAACCAGTAACTAGCTATCAAATTATTACAATACTGAAGAAGGGGATGAATTTTGTGGGAGAGCACCCAAAAAGGTTACATTTCACTCTTTCAGGATTGGAGTAGCCTCACAGTTGTCAGTAGCGGGGGAACAAAAGGTCAAATACAAGAAAAAGGTTGATATAAATCTAAATGTTATAAAAGATATATCAAACCACTGGAGGATCAAACTCACTAACCTCTCCTCTCTTGCTTTGCAGGTTTAAGTATTCATTGGGGGGGTAGAAAGGGTAACAAAGAGGGGGGAAAAGGCTAACATCATGGTGGCAGACCACACTCACGGGTTATTTTCTCCTTTATCTTAATACAGGGCTTGGACACCAGGTGAAGATATGGATATGAGGGCATTTGTACATTTACTGAGTGGAAAAAAGAGCAGCAAATGTAACTGGAAGAAAACAACTGTATCAGGATCCAAAGAGCTACAGTTTATCATGAACAGGAATCAGGGGTATGAAATGGGCTCAGCTGTTACCCATGCTGAGAGAAATAAGAGAAAAATTATAGTGCATCTGGGGGGGAATGATATTGAGTCCAGGCCTTGGCTAGATGTATTCTTGCAAATTAAGCACAATATGGAGAGGATAAAATGGTGGTGGCCACAGGTAACATTAGTGTGGTCAGATATGGTACCACATAGGCTATGGCGTTTCAAAAAGAACCATATGACCATAGATAGGGCCAGAAGAAAAATGAATAGGAGAGTAGGTACCTTATTCCTGACAATAGTAGGAAAACGGATTAGAAGGGGAATAGAAGAAGCGGGTGACGCATGTTACAGGTCTGACAGGGTTCACCTGACTGATCAAGGGGTGGACATGTTTAACACTGAGACCATGGGGACTATTGAAGCCTGGTGCAGAGAAATTAGAAGATAAGGGGAGGGTAGGAGGGTGAAGGCCTGTCATTCAACACAAGCTGGAGACAGGCTGTGGAAGAATGAAAAGTGGAACAGGGGTTGGGGGGAGAGGTGGGGGGGGCGAAGGAATAAAGATAAAAACAACAACAAGATGAAAAAAGTGGTATCGGTTTACACCATTTAGCTCAGAAACAAAGATGGATACTGGCCTCCAAGTCTACACCAAGGGGGAAGAAGATGGGACAAGAGGATATGAAATATTAAAGTACTGATGATGTGAAATAAAGATGATGATGTAAATATGGACACCTGTAAGGACTGTTACTATAATAGGAAACAAGGTGTAAGATGTACAATGATTGATGGTAATATGTAAGTATATGGAAATATTTAACTAATTGTGGATCTGAGCACCCACAGTATGAAGTGTCTGTCATGATGAGGAGAAAATCTGGGACAATGAGGGTTGCCCTTGAAGGGGCAGGCTAGATTGTCCTAGTGTCTCCCCCAGAATCAGTTATCCCTAAAGGAAAGGAGGCCAGCAGGGAAAGGGAGAGGGAGGAAGAGAGAGAACAGGAGGGGGGGAGGGGCCTGAAGGAAGACTAGGGAGCCACTAAGGCAGAGAGGCAAAGCGATAGGCCAAAAGTAAAAGGGGAGGGACAAAAATAGGGATACTTAAGGGACTGCACAGAGGTGAGCTCCCGCTTTTGTGCTACTTTCAGGACAGCTTCCCTCCCATCCACCCCCTTATTGATTTGGTTTTCTGGGACTGCCAAAGGTGGATGGCGGAAGGATTCAAAGAGAGTTTACAGGTATGGGATGGCTGGAGGTGGACAGCTGGGGGATGGTATAAGATAAAGAGGAAAAGGAAGAATGAAAAGTGGAACAGGGGTTGGGGTGGGGGGTGGGAGGGGAACCGAAGGAAGAAATGTAAAACAACAACAAGGCGAGAAGCGGTATCGGTTTACACATTCACCTCAGAAACAAAGATGGATAACGGCCTCCAGGTCTACACCTGGGGGGAAGAAAATGGGGCAAGAGGATATGAAATATTTAGGTATTGATGATGTGACAAAAAGATGATGTAAATATTGACACCTGTAAGGGTTGTTACTATAATAGGAAACAATGTGTAAGATGTACAATGATTGATGGTTATGTCTAAGGATATGGAAATAGTAAACTAATTGTGGATCTGAGTACCCACAATATGAAGTGTCTGTCATGATTAGGTGGAAAATCAGGAACAATCAGCAATTTCACATCTGAACAATTTTCACAAAACTGTGTTAAAATCAACATGATTTCACTTTCCTTTTTTGAAATTGTGCATTGTCTCCCCAACTTGCAATTCTTTTTAAATATGGGGGGTGGCTATTCTCAAAATGATCCCAATTGTGCAAGGTGACTTCCATCCAACATGAATGAAACAAGTAGCAGCTGTCATTCACTGAGTGCATACTTTTTACAGTATGCACTCATGTAGAACTCAGTCGGTGGCTAGCCATGGTGGCAAGTGGTGGGCTGTGTCAGTCGCCAGCGGGTAAAGGTCAGGGGGGAGTTGGATGGTCTGTCACTCTCAAGTGGGGGGGCACTAGACTACTAGGTGTGTTTGGGATGGGCATCATAGGGGTTCAGGCTGGGGAATCCACTGGACCACCAATGCTTTGGTATTATGTCAAAATGAGGGGATCGGGGCAGGGGAGTTCTGCTAGCCCAACAGGGCTGTTCAATTAATGCTGTTTGGGCTTGGGGATTAATTATTATTAATATCATGGATCAGGGATTTGGGGGTCTGATAGCTCACCAGGGTTATATATCACTTAATGTTGGGGATCAGGGCTGTGGGGGGTACTTACATCATTTGCTGTGTCCTTGTGGCAACCTGTTCAGGTTTTCAGGTGCGCTCTCTGTTTGGTGCACTGCTATGGTTACCACAAGCCTCAGGACTTAGCCACCAGGACCCTTCCGGATAGAGAATCAGGTGCAGGGTCCCCAGTGCTTCGCCATTTAGAACAATCACCTTTGGCGTGACTTGCACCATGCCTTTGAGAATCGACAACATAAGTTCTTAAAAATGCACAGTTTCAGCAAATTGCACTCTTTCCCTCAAATTACACATTTTTAAAAATGGAAATTCTTAAAAAATTGCAATTTTAGCAAATAATGCCACAGACTAACCATACATTTTCGAACGTGTGCATTTTTAAAACCTTAATCTGTAAAACAGCACAATTTCACTCATTTTGTTCAGAAACCTACATAGTACAGTATACTGTGCTCAGTTTGTGAAGTTGTATGAAATTACATGAGAATGCACAGTTTTCCAAAAAGTTCATAAAATGGATTTTCATAGTTTTGCCAAGCACTAATAGGCACAAGCTGGAAGGCAGTCTGCCTAAATGCCAGAAGCCTAGGAAAACAAATTAATTGAACTCTATGCACTAATGGGGGATGTGGGATTAGACCTCCTAGCCATTACAGAAACATGGGCCAACTGGAATAATGATTTGGACCTGGCAATACTGGAGTATACCATGTATAGGAGAAACAGAGGTAAGGGGAAAGGAGGTGGGGCAGCCCTCTATGTCAAGGATGACACAGAGGCACTAGAGGATGGGTCCATCAGAGAAAAAAATGGGAAGACAAAATCACTGAGGGTACAGCTCACATCGGCATCAGAAAAAAGTTGTGTATAGGGGTGATCTATACACCAGTGGGATGGGAAGAAGAGGGGTATAGGGAACTAGGAGTGGAAAATGAGAAGTAGGCTGCAGAGGGGGAGGTAGTGGTTGTGGGGGATCTCAGTCTATCTGACATAGATTGGAAAGTCTAGCATCTAAGGGCACCAGCAGTCTGGCCATGCTAGATATGTTACAGGACTTCCTGCTGGTGCATCTGTTCAGGGAACCTACAAGCAGGCTGCTATTCTCAATGTGGTACTCACCAACTCAAAAATGGTAGGTGGAGCGATGTTGGAGAACAACTGGGGTTCAGTGACCATAACACCATATGGTTTGAATTGACCACGGTTATCAGTGTACCCTCATCAAAAGTTGTGATTTTGGATTTCAGATGAGAATATTTTGACCATTCAAGGGAATTAGTCAAGGGCAAGTTAGTTGAACTGGACAAAATCAGAGGGTAGAGGAGAGGTAGGGGGAAATTAAAGGAACCGTTTTCAGAGCAACCAAACCATTCTTGAGAATGGCTATCATGAGTAACAGGCACAAGAGACAGTCAGGTTCTCTAATAATGCCAGGGAGATAGTGAGGGCCAAAAAAAGAGCCTTCATTGGCTACAAGGAGAAAGAGGGGGATAAGGAAGGGAGCAAATACCAGGTAAAGATGAAGGAGGCCAAGAAGGCAGTCACTGACTCAAAAGCAGACACAGAGATACAAATTACCTTGGGAGCATCAAGGCAGGGGGGAAAACAGTTCTTCAGATACATTGGGGGGAAATGGAAGATGAGAGGGGGAATTGTTTGGCTGATGGGGGGCAATGTAGCAGAGGAGGTCAAGCAGAAGGCAGCTATTCTACATGACTACCTCTGCTTAGTATTCACAGTGGAGGACAGTGTGCCTCTGTTGGAAAGTGGAATACAGGTGTCTGCAAGAGGGGATCCCTGAAATGGGACAGGTGGTAATTATGGGAGAAAGGTTGAGAAAACAGCTTGCAGCCTGAAAACAGACAAAGCTCAAGGGTCAATTGGGATGCACCTGAGGGTGCTCAGGGAATTGGCATCAGAAATGGCTGAATCAATGTCAGGGTTATTCAATAGCTCACTACAGAAATGGGTTGGCTCTGAGAGACTGGAGGATAGTGGATGTGGTGCTGCTTCACAAGGGAGGGGACAGGGAGGAATCTGAAAATGATGGGTTTATCAATCTTACCTCCATTGTGGGCAAGCTTATGGAAACACTAGTCAAAGAAGACCTAGTGGATTACCTGGAGAGAAATGGGCTCCAGGATAGCAAGCAGCATGGGTATGTGACAGGGCGGTCTTGTCAGACCAACCTGATAGTATTCTTTGACTGTGTACCAAGGGGGTGGATAAGAGACAAGCAGTAGATTTACTTTATTTCAGCTTCAGCAAGGCATCTGACTCGGTCCCATACAGGAAGCTATTGAAGAAATTGGAGGATCTAGGAGAAGCAAAGGACCTAGTTAAATCGGTGGGAAGTTTGTTAGGAGGGTGACAGTAGAGGGTGGTGGTAAACAGTCAAATCAGGAGAAAAGGAAGTCACAAGTGGGGTACTGTAGGGGTCAGTTCCAGGATGGGTCCTTTTCAACATGTTCATCAGTGATATAGGAGAAGGAACACAGGGCAAGATGTGTCTCTTTGCAGATGACACTAAGCTCTGTGGCAGTGTAGACAGTGAGGTGGGGGTAAGGGAATTACAAGGGGACCTGCAAAGGCTAGAGAGAGGGTCCAAGGTCTAGCTGTTGAAATTCAATGTCAAGGAGTGCAAGACGATGCAGATAGGGAACAAGAACCCTGTGATGCAATACTGGATGGGAGGAGTTAAGTTGGCCACTACTTCAGAGGAAAGGGACCTGGGGTGGGTCATCATAAACAACTCCCTAAATCAAACTAACCAATGTAATAAGGCCTATCGCAAGAAAACAAAAATGTTGTGGTGCATTAGAAGGGGGTTTGATAGCAGATGGAAAGAGGTAATTCTACCTCTCTATAGATCATTGGTGAGACCCCATCTGGAGTATTGGGCCCAGTTATGGAATTCTCACCTGAGGAAAGATGGATACAGGTTAAAGATAGTGCAGCATAAAGTAACCAAAATGATTCAGGACCAACAGGGCAGATCCTATGAGAACCACCAGAAGGCATTGAATGCATACTCACTGGAGTGCAGAAGGGATGCTCTACCATGCCAGTCTGACACACTTTAAGTCAACCAGCATTTCGCCGACAGGAATCATGTCAACCGCAAGTTGTGGTCAACATGATTCCTGTGTGTCTCCTGGTCCAGTCCTGTGTTTTAATAGGGGGCTTTGCTCCCCGAACCCCCATGCAGGGGGCTCTGCCCCCCCCTTGTCTTTTGGATTCTCAACTCCAGTCAAAATTGAGTCGGGGCAGGGGTGCTGGACCAGGAGAAAGTATACCCCTGTCTCGGGCACACCAACACAGTGACCTGTCAGCAAAGTGTTGACTTTGCCGACAGGTGTGTATTTCACTGTGTTGGTATCAACAGTAAGGGGGGCATACCCAGAAGGGAGAGAGGACATTACACAAACCTTTAAGTTCCTTAAAGGAATAAACAAGGTGAACTGCAAGGAACTATTTAGCAGAAATGGCAGGTCAAAATCAAGGTAACATGAATGTCAGTTATTGGGTGAGGGAGAGATTCAGGAGGGGAACGAGAAAGGTTCATTTTACAGAGAGAGTGATTGAGCTATGAAACAGCCTATTAGCAGAGGTGGTGGGTGCAAAATCCATTAATGGGTTTAGGCATGACTGGGACAGAGTAAGGGGCTTAAAGAGCAACTGCCACGATTTACTTGTCCTGGGCAGGAAAATCATAAGTAGGCATTGCCTACTCAAGGAGGTAATTTAGCCCAAAATTAAAGTTTTTAATTCAGTAGTTAATCAACAAACTACTTACATTAGTATTCCTGGCTCGTAGCTTCTGACTATGAGCTGAGCGGCCACCGAGTAATGCAGTCCAACCCCTAAAAATTGTAGGTTGATGACATGAAGTAGGGAGTGGGGCTGCAGATGTGCTAGCTTTAGAATAATGAAATTGAGGGGGGAGGACTCTCTAAGCATGCCGACAATATGACATATATTACAGCTCCATACATATATAAGTAGAAGCACAGAAATTGTAGCCGTGTTTAGAGAGTCCCTTCCCCCGATTTCATTATTCTATATGTAGTATGCTTGCAGCCCTGTTCCCTATACATCATCAAACTTCCATTTTGGGGCGGGCAGCCACAGGACTCATAGTTGGAATCTACAAGCCAGGTATACTAATGTAAGTAGTTGATTAACTACTAAATGAAAAACTTTCATTTTTGGCTAAATTAGCTCCTCGGGCAGGCAACTCCTTGGCATGATCTGCCTGCCCAGAATGTGGAAGTTGCTCTTTAACAGTTACACAGGAGGCATCAGTAAGACAGGGAGCAAAATGGGGTAGAGGAGAGTGGAACCACCATTTAGACAATAGGTCACGGGGTAGAGTAGGTTAAAACTGGGCAGACTGGATGGACTGGTGGTCATTTTCTGCCACGTTATCTATGTTTCTATGTAACTCTGGTTCCTTGATGGAAGCTCAAGTCCTACACCATCTATGATCTGACTCATGCATCCTCTCTATCGACATACTAGAAGATAAATTGATATAGTAGCTGTAACATGTCTTTGACAAATATTGGAGTTTCCATATTAACTGTGACCTTGAATTTGGCACTTACTGCACTAACTACCTACCCAGCATGCAAATCCCAGTTAGGGCCATGCAACCCTGGTACAGCAGCATGGTGCTAACTGTTCAGATATGCTGCCCAGGGCACTTTACAACCAACAAACATTATAGAAACACATAGGGCAGATGTTTTAGTTGGATCCATCTGTGATATCTATGCTGCTACAACCACAAGGACATCCATTCAAACTGATGGACCAACTATTAGATGGTCTAACTGCAATGAAATGTCACAAAAATTGGATTTCCATTCAAAAAATGCATTCAGTTGCAGGAACATATTACATAGGTGACATCTGTGTCTAATGTTTTACTACAGATTGTGACTTTTTGTCCCAATGGACACATCTTTTGAAAATAGCAGCAGAGCTGATCAAACACAGTTGGTCAGGTGCAGCTGTACATGCAGCCTGCAATTGAGCCTACACCTAACATTTTGAAAATCTGAAGCATGGTGCAAATGCAGTTGTGTAGGCACATGCACAGGCACACTATGCATTTGCATCCATGTCTCATCCTTTTAAAAATGTTTCCTTAGCATTAAAACATTAGCGTTACGTCAAAAAAATGGAATACTTCTCTTAATAAAATGATCAAACATATACACTACATATAATAGCAGCAAGAGAACTTAGTTAAGTAAAATCATGTGGTGGGGGGTCAGAGTAAAAAACAGCTTCCCAACCTCCTCTTTGAAGTGGCCTGTAGTATGCTGGGTAGTGACAGTGCAGGGTAACTTCAGGGAGATGGGGAGGGGCCTTAAGTAAGTAGCATGCTCAATGGCATTTTCTGAGGTGTTACCTGTGTAAACTGGGGAGATGCAAGAGCACTCCACACCAGGGCATTTAATGGCTGGTTGAAGGCATGGTGCATGGAGGAAGGCTTTGGCTACATCGGGGACTGGGGGCCAGCCTGGGAGATTATGGGCCTGTATAAGGGAGATGGCCTGCATCCTTTCAGGAAGGGTACTGCTGTCATTGTTAGAAGGTTTAAATGCTACTCAGATGAGCATTTAAAGTAGCCCGGGGGGGGGTAGTAAAACAAGGGAAGCAACAATTCCCCCACCTAGATAATGGTGCAGCAAAGAGGGCAGGCCCAAGAGGAGAAAACTCCCCTAGGGCAAGGGCACAGAAAGGCAGAGATGAAAAAGGGGGTAAAACCCAGGCAAGCAAGGGTAAGGCTTGAAATAGAGAAATTAAAAAGGTGGGAGGATAATCACACTGTCAGAAATGGGAGGAGAAAGCAGGGCAGAAGACATGGTGAAGGAAAGGTGTGGAGAACCATGTGTACCAATGTAAGGAGTCTTGGAAACAAAATTCCAGACCTGGAAGCCATCATGGTGGAGGCTGACCAGGATTTATTGGCCATTACAGAGTTATGCACCGAGCATCATGAGTGTAACTTGACCATACTGGACTACTCTATGTTCAAGAGAGAAAGGGCAGGAAGGAAGGGTTTTTTTATATGTGAGGAAGGGCATCAATGCCATGGAGGTATAGGTGCACCACAAGGAAAAGGAATGGCTGGAGGTGCTGAGGGTCACCCTGGATATAGGCTTTGGGGCTGCTATCCACACCGATGTAGTGTACAGGCCTCCAGCATAGGAAAAAGAGCTGGATAAGGTACTTGGGGAATCCTGCATCAGCATGGCGATTAAGGAGGAGGTGCTGCTAGTTGATGACTTCAGTCTGCTAGACGTGGAATGAAGCCATCCAATGGCAGCTTCTGCAATGAGTAGGGTCATCCTGGACTCCCTACAAGTAGCTTTTCTCAGGCAATTAGTCACAGAACCCACAAGAGAAGAGGCTATGCTGAACCTGGTGCTTACAAACAGAGTCAGCATTGCAGACATCACAGTAGGCAGTTCCCTGGGTAGTAGTGATTGGAGATTGCCATACAGTGTGGTTTAACATTAAGACAGGAAAAGAGGCTAACCACACAAGAATGAGGGTCCTGAACTTTAGGAGGGTAGATTTTTAAGAACCGGGGACTGCACCAGACACTACCTTGAGGGAGGGGGGATTGTCAGGGAGGGGTGGATGCATAGTGGGCAAACCTAAGGGATGGTATAACTAAAGCCTCTAACCTCTGCATGAAGAAAGTGAGTGAAGCAGAATTAAAAAGAGACCATTATGATCCTCTAAACAAGTGGCAAAGGTGGTGAAGGAAAAAAGGGTGGCATTCAGGAGGTATAAGGAAGCCCTACCAGGTCAGATGCGTGCAACAAAAACCATGCCGCTAGAACAGCGCTGTCTAAAGGGCATTTCCCTTCAACAGCAACAGGGGTAGCATAGCAAATGATACTAACTGCTACTCCTGTGGCTGTTAAGGGAAGGCAGGGGAAGGCAGGAGAAGTAGTAGAAAACTGTGGAGGCTGGCCGAATTGCTCCCATGGTGCAGAGGTCCAAGGCATCAACAGCTCAGCCAACACATGCAGCCAGACAGATGAGGGTTCTGTTTCTGGTCTCCCAGCATGTATAGTGCTGGGGATTTGGGGATAATTGTCAGCCTGGGTTCCCCCCACTCATGCGTTATTCAACCTCTGCTCTCCATGCCCTCCACCCTTTCCACCCCCCCTCCGTTGGCTTTTCTAACTACTAACGCTGTTTTGGCTTTAGGTATTGCCCATAGGAGGGGGTGGTGGGGGGTGAACAGCTGAGCCTGGAAGAGTGGGGTGTTCCTATTGGGGTTGTTAAGTTCAGAAGATGCCCTG
This sequence comes from Neoceratodus forsteri, assembly GCA_016271365.2. Taxonomy (NCBI): domain Eukaryota; kingdom Metazoa; phylum Chordata; order Ceratodontiformes; family Ceratodontidae; genus Neoceratodus; species Neoceratodus forsteri. The sequence continues at coordinate 99,731,533 of CM028130.1, forward strand.
GGGCAAAATGGAGTCTAGAGCTTGGGCCTCCATGTCTAGTCCCCATACCCAAGGGCACCATCGTTGGGGATGGGCCAGTGGTCGGGGCATCCCAGGAGTTCAGTCCGACTCGGGCAGTGTTGTGCAATGCCAGATCTGTCAGGAACAAGACCGCAGTGATTGCAAATCTTGTCAGTTCGGCAGGTCTGGCTTACATCACCAAAACCTGGCTGGATGATAATGCAGGCCCTATATTGGAGGCTGCTGTTCCAGCCAGGTATGTGGTGATACACCGGCCGAGATCGGACCTCAAGGGAGGGGGGGTTGCGGTCTGTTTCAAGACCGAATTGGAGCTCACCAGTGTTCCAGTTGAGGTGACCAGCTCATTTGAATGTGTTGCAGTAGCAGGTGCAGGCTATAGAATAGTTCTCATCTATCATTCAACCGGTGATGGGAAGCTATTCCTTAAGGAAGTGGCGGACTTTGTCATCGATATGACATTTGAGTCACCCAGGCTGATGGTCCGGGTGACTTCAATGCCTGGATCGATGATGAACTCTTGCAATTTGGACAACACTTATTCCAGTTGATGAATTCACTGGGCCTGTCACAGGTGGTTACCACTGCTACTCATAAATGTGGCCATTCTCTTGACCTGGTTTTCCTCCAGGGGATCAAGGCTTCAGACGTGGGGTGGAACCAGTCGGTTGGTCTGATCACTTCATGATGAGGTTCAACTTTGGCATCCCCCCTTGTAGGCCATCCCTTGTAGAGATGGCCAAGTTCTGACCTTTACAGAATATTACTTCCAATGATCTAGCTGTGGTCCTTGACCTATCTGAACTTCCTGTGGATTGCAATGATCCTGAAGCCTTGGTTTTGGCATATAATACTGCCATCTCCTCAGCTTTGTATACTATTGCACCAGTCCATGTGCAACCTCTCTCTCTTTTCCCTTGGGCTCCGTGGTTTGATGGAGCCTTGAAGGAGTTGTAGCATTTAGGTCGCAGGTTAGAACATTGTTGGCGGAAATTAGGGCTGCAAGTTTGGTTTGACCATTCTGTTTAAATGGTCGAACCCCCGATGTTTGCACTAGTTCGCCCGTGCACGAACATATGAATGAAATGTGTGAACTTTGGTTCGCCTGGTTTGTCCGGTTCACCCCTGCAGAACCCATAAAAGATTATATTGGGCATTGCAGGGGTGAACCAAAGTTCGCATATTTCCACCATCATGTGACTCCTCCAAATCCATGTGTGTTAAGTCAACAGCCCCCCCATTTCAGCCTCATCAGCTCCACCTCCGCCCCCCATGTCAGCATTATTCCTTCCAAGTTACCACCTGGAACATTTGTAAGGGTGTGGGTGATGGCTGCTGAAAGGCTGTTTGAAGAGACAACTACTGTTGGCTTTGACAGAACAATAGTCATGTGGCTGGCTGGATAAGTCTCACAGCTTAAGTTCTCAGTGTGGCAGTTGGTGTGCGACTCATGTAGAAGAGAACAGAAGACAGCAGTGTGAAGAAGAACCAGTACGACTGTCTGTTTTCTCAATCGGACAGCCTGTGTCTGTTTGTGAAGCGAAAAAAAAAAACACAATACTTGCTTTCCATTTTATTTATTTTTTCATTACTCCGTGGAAACTGGAAAGAGTACATGGAGTGGGGAAGGGAAAAATCCAGCAGGGGCTCGGGAGCTGCTTGTCTACTCTAGTCTTAGGGCAGGCGCTCCATCCAGTCCATGTGTGGTGGTGATGCAGAACTAAAAGTGTTTAAATAACTCCAGCAGTTCTTACAAGGAAATAAATAGTAGTAATTTTTTTTTAGTGTCTTTTTATGCTACTATAACAGCGCCAAAACACTACACAGAAAGGCAAAGCAGAGTGTGTGTGTGTGTGTGTGTGTGTGTGTGTGTGTGGAGGAGGGAGGTATAAGATACATTGCTCAGCTCCTCTGTTGGTGCCATTTGCCACAGATTTATTTAATTTTTTTGGCATTAGGAAGGCAAGCTGTTTTTTCCTTGTGCAGATTAATAAAAAATTAAGATAATATTTAGTTTTTAGGCAGGCAGGCTGGTTTTTTTTTTTTTTACCTGTTAGGGAGAAAATATCCCTGTGTATTACCACTTAAAGTACTTGACTTGATGCAGCCAGCAGTGCTGTTGTCTACTAGTTAGGGAGAAAATATCCCTGTGTCTTACCACTAAAACTACTTGACTCGACGCAACCAGCAGTGCTGTTATCTACTAGTTAGGGAGAAAATATCCCTGTGTCTTACCATGTAAAGTGCGTGACTCGACGCTGCAAGCAGTGCTATATTTATCTGTTAGGGAGAAAATATCCTTGTGTCTTGTCACTTAAAGTACTTGACTCAATGCAGCAAGCAGTGCTGTATTTATCTGTTAATGAGAAAATATCCCCGTGTCTTACCACTTAAAGTACTTGACTCAATGCAGCCAGCAGTGCTGTTATCTACTAGGTAGGGAGAAAATATCCCTTTGTCTTACCACTTAAAGTACTTGACTTGATGCAGCCAGCAGTGCTGTTATCTACCAGTTAGGGAGAAAATATACCTCTGTCTTACCACTTAAAGTACTTGACTCGATGCAGCCATGAGTGGTAAAAAAATAGCAGGACTTCTCAGCCAATCCAGGCAACAGTAACAACAGTACAGAAAATTCAGGACGTTGCAGGAGTAACCCATTGTGGTACTCAAAGGATGAGCACAAGGGCCATAATAGTGCAGCAGCCAGTTTTAGTAAGCAGAGTGATGGATGATAATGAGGAGGAGAAAACAGATGAGAGTGAGGGGGAAATCAGTGGAACAGATCCTGAGTTTGTAGTAGATAAGGCAGCAGTCAGTATGTCAAGTAGCAGAAGCTCTGGGGAATGGGATGAAGAGGAGGAATACAGAGGCAGAAAAAGAACAAAAATTAGTTCTTGGAAGGATGGCTGTGGTGCTAAAAAAACATTAATGATAGTTGGGCATTACTTGGAGAGTCAGACACCCACACATGTAGAAGAACAACAGAGGACAGAAGATGGACAGGCTTCAAGAGGGAAAGAAAGAGATGCAGTTCAACCAGTCAGAGAGGTTGTGCATCTTCAAAATTATGTGCAGATGGGCATGGAAAGACCTCAAAGAGATAGTGGAAATAGTAGTGGCTGTGGTGGTGGCAGTGGTAGTAATGAATCTATCCTCCCTACAAGCAGCAGTGCAACAAAATATGTGAAATCCATTGTGTGGGATTTTTTCAGACAAGATAAATCATCTGGCAGCCACGTGGTTTGCAAATTATGCAAAATAAAATTAAGTCGTGGTAAAATGGGTACTTGACTGGGAACATTAACAATGACAAGACATATGAACAAGTCTCACATTTATCAGTATCAAAAAGAACAAAAGGAGCACATAAACGTTGTTGCACTTCTGCACTCAGCTGAGGAGGATGAGGTAATGGATATTTACCAAGGCGATGAAGTAACTGATGCGAAGGTGGAGGATGATGAAAATCTTGCTTCCAGTCAAAGCACAGCATCCTCTATTTCTCGTTTCTTTACCCCTCTGAGTCCGCCACCACAGCCCAACCAGAATCATATACCATCCATGGCCACAACATCCACCCCTCATGGTGGTAAAGGTCAAGGGAAGCAGACCAGAAAATCAGGTGATAGCAGCAAGCGTAGTGGGCATCAAATTTCTTTGAAAGACTACTTTGAGCGGTCACAGAAATATAAGCCCAACAGGCCTGAGGCAAGGCGACTGACAAAGGCAATTGGGGAGATGATAGCCACTGACTTGTCCCCATTCTCATTTGTGGCTAACCCAGGTTTTAAAGCACTCATGGAAATCACTGTGCCAAAGTATCAGGTCCCCAGCCAGACCTATTTCTCCAGTGTTGCCATTCCAGATTTGTATGACGCTGTTTGGAAAAGCATGTCTGATGCTCTGAAAGGTTCAGTAAGCAAAATGGTTCATGTCATGACAGATATGTGGACCAGTGGTCAGACGACTGGCTATATGACTGTGACTGGCCACTTGGTAAACTTTCCTCCCTCCGCCTCCTCTTCCTCCTCCTCCTCCTCCTCCTCATCATCATCATCATCATCATCATCATGTGGTGGCACTGGTTACAGCAACAGCAGCAAGAAGCAAGGGAGTTTCATAGTTTGAAGGCAGGTAGCTTTATGTATTTATGGTTTTGAAAAAGATCACAAAGCAGAACATCTTCTGGAGGGCCTCGAAGAAAAGTTTGCAGAGTGGCTGACTCCAAAGTCCTTGCAACCAGGGTTTATAGTGTCTGACAATGCTTCAAATATTGTGAAAGCAGTAAGACTTGGTAAGTTTACACATGTACCATGCTTTGCACACACTATTAACTTGGTGGTAAAAGATTTCATCAGTGAGGACCGAAATGTGCAGAACTTGATTGCAGCTACCCACACTGTGTGCACTCACTTTAGCCATTCGGTGAAAGCCCAAAAGTTGTTGCGGCAGATTCAGATTGAAAACAGCCTCCCTCTCTACCAGATGACACAGGAAGTTCCAACCCAGTGGAATTCCACTTACTATATGATGCAGAGAATGCTTGAACAACAGAAATCCATCCATCAATATGCAGTCCAATATGGCATTGGGAAAGGAGATGTGAATATCAGCCCCAACCAGTGGTGTCTGATGGAGAATCTTTGTTGTATCCTTAAACCCTTTGAGGAGGCTACCCGAGTGGTGAGCTCTGATGGTGCCGGACTAAGTCAGATCCTACCCTTAATTTCACTAGTCAAGATGAGACTCCAGCGTCTCGAGTCACAGTTCTTTGACAATGATGACATCAATGCTGCATCACTTGTTGGAAAAATGATACAAACCTTCCTGCCTGATGAGCGCATTGTAAATTTGTGCAAAGCAGAACATTACAATTTGGCCACACTTCTGGACCCTCGGTTTAAGGATACAATTGAGACATTCTTCAAACCACATGACTTTAAAGACCTGGAACACTATTGTGAACTGTTAATTGATAAAGTGTCAGCAAGTATAGTTCAGAAAAGTAGTACATCATCAGTGCCCTTTTGGCAACATTCAAATTCTGACCAAAATCTGGTGGAGAGGGAGTGAGCAAAATCTGCTGTTGCTGCTGCTGCTACTGCAGCCTCCACTACTGATGTTTTGGCTCATGAAGCACAAACCAGAACTGCTGCTACACCACAAGATGACAAACAACTGTGAGACATGCTGTCAGACTTTGGTCTGATAGAGACAGCTGGGAAGGCTCAGGTGGCAATAGTGGTACCAGAAGTCCCTGCTGCAAAAATGGTTAAGGATTGTATGGAGGAAACTGTACATCTCACTGCAGGTGATGAACCATTGCTTTATTGGCAACAGAAAAAATTGATATGGCCTTCTTTAACTGAGATCGCAATTGAATACCTCAGTTGCCCACCTGCCAGCACATATTCCGAGAGAATTTTTAGTGCTGCTGGGGCAATAGTGAATGACAAAAGGACATGTCTTTCGACGAAGAATGTAGAGAGGCTCACTTTTTTAAAAATGAACTTGCCTCAGTTCAAAAACATATACTGCCCCAAATTTATGCAGGTTGACAGCACACAGATGGCATCATGCCATGCAGATGATGACGACGATGACGGTGAAGGATTCTGTTGCCACTAGTAGCCACTAGCCTTTTCCAGTTGTCTTTCTTCCACTGATGGGTCCCCCTGTCTACTCCTCATCTTTGAGTTCCATTAATTTCAGAAACAAACATCCACTGCTGGTTCTCATGTGCCACTAAGGCCCAAATTTGACTAGCACCAGAAACTGAAGGACCACTGCATATGGCAGTTCAGCTAAAATAACCAGAAACGACTACATATTGTCACACAGCTCTGTCTTCATCAATTTGTTTCATTGGATTTTTATTACAAAATGCACACTCAATGAATACTTATTATTGGCTGTTAACAAACAAAAACATTAATAAAACAGATAAATAATAAATAACTGTTCTTCTGGTTCATTTCCAGATGGGAATTTAATTTAAAAAATGTTTGGTTTTTTTTGCTGTAAAATGTCAACATTACAGTACATTCCCAATTTCACTGTTGCACCCAATGACATCCAACGTTTTTATCTGTAGGTACCATTCACCAGATAGAAACTATTTTCATCATAACCTGTAAAATGAAAATAAAAAAAAAAATATTTTACAAAATGCTGTTCCCACATACTGCACTAACTGACTATCATGACAATAAAAAAAATTCCCTGATCTTACCCTAGCCCCCATTCAAATCTCCAAGCCCTTCAAACCCCTTGGGATACTCCCTCTTACAAATACTATTCATCCTCCATTGTTAGACACCAAACCATGCACATGACCTGGCATCATTAATAAACACAATTTGCAGATGGTATACTGTTGTGGGTTTTTCAATTATTCAAAGTAAAGATGAGGAAGGGGCAGATGCTTGGAAGGGTGGGACAAATAAAGTAATACAGTATTGACATAGTTACCTATGGGAGGTATAGGGATCAGGGCAGGAGAGTGTGGTGGGTAATGTATTACTAACATTGACAGCTACTCAGAATAACAGAAAGCCCCAAACTAATACCTATACAGACAAAGTTTAAAGTACAAACATAATTTAATCCACATAATGTGGTAAAGCAAAACACCACACTGCCCCAGCACGTCGGCACCATGCCTTCCTCAGGAAGGGCACTGAGGAAGGTAAGGTACAGAAGCACTGGGGCAGTGTGGCATTTTGCTTTACCACATTATGTGGATTAAATACATTTTGTACTGTAAACTTCTGTCCATGCACTTATTTGGTACTAAAGCAGCTGAAGCTATAGGTACCACGGGCGCCAGTTAATTTGAACTGGGCTCTATTAGTACCTGAGTCTAACAGTGGGGGAAGATTTAAAATTATTGTAACAGGGCGTAGCTCGGGGGGTTAACCCTTTGGGCTGCCTGCAACCAGATTTAAAAAGCTAAAGCTGTCATGGATAATACGCGAGTCATATATCATCACTGACCTTTACCACTTCCTAAATCTGTTTCAACACTAGTATTTGCAAGCATCTGCTGGGTAACCAAGTGGTTCTATAATATATAAGCAGTAAGCACATTCCACCTGGTTCTACTTAACTATAAAAAAAAAATCCACATATTTTATTTTGCATGTTTGGGAAATACACATGTAATACTAAGATTCTAACTTTAAGAATGGTAAGTTTTGCAAAGCTTTCAAGCACTGAGACAGAATCCTATGCACCAAAGCTTTGCAATACTTAATTGTATTATACCATTCTAAGTACTGCATGTACTTTCCCAAACAAAAAACAATACTGCTGTGGATTTCTTAATTAAGTAGAACCATGTGAACTTTTTTTGGGTTATATATTACAGAATTTTGTTATACCATGTAGAACCTGGTTTTACTTAGTAGAATTTGTTTTTTTACATAGTAAAACTAGTTTTATTTGGTAGAACCTGGTTCTACTTGGTAGAACCTGGTTTTACTTGGTAGAAATTGATTATAAATGGTAGAACCCAGTTCTACCTGGTAGAACTCAATTCTACTAGGTTCTACCTGGTAGAACCATGTAGAACTTTTTTGGGTTTTACTAAGAAAGTTTGCAAGGTAGAACTTTTAGAGGTTCGCGCAGCCCTAGCGGAAATCCAGCCTGCATGCCGACAACCTTAGACTGTTAGAACATTACCAGTCCTATCAGTCAGAAATTTCCCATAAGAAGACAGAGTTCCTGTCCAGGGAAATTTCTGCCACTCAGAACCGACCAGCCCAGCTCTTCAGAACTGTGGACAGGTTGTGCAACCTAGCCTGTATGCAGTTCCAAAAAGCCTTTTCACAATTACAGTGTGATGAACTTGCCCGGTTCTTTGCTATTAAGGTGGTTGACATTAGGTCAGAGATCCTTACGACACATTCTATGCAAGTTGTGGAGGATCAGGGCTTGGTCACTGTCCCTCTGTTCTCCTGGAGTACTTTAGACCATCTGGAAGTCGTGGATGTTATGCTGATTGTCCAAGGGATGTGCCCAACATGCTGTACTTTAGACCTGGGTCTGACTTCCCTGATTATGGGCTGTGGTGATCTTATTGGCCCGGTTCTGGCACAGATAGTCTGGTGCTTCCTTGACTCCGGTGTCTATCCCTGTTCCTTGAAAGAGGTGGTGGTGACACCATTGTTGAAGAAAGCTTCTTTGGACCCAGACTCTCTTGTAAACTACAGGTCAATCTCAAACCTCCCCTTTTTGGGGAAGGTGATCAAGAAAGTAGTGGCTGCACAACTGGAGAACCACTTGACCACACATAACATCAATGAACCTCTCCAATCTGGTTTCCAGAAGAGGCATAGCACTGAAACTGCCTGGTTCTGGTACTCAATGATCTTCTGATGGCAAGAGACCAGAGAAAATGGTCCATTTTGGTACTCTTAGATCTGTCATCAGCGTTTGACACCATTGACCATGGGGTTCTGCTTGAGTACCTGAGATTTATCCGTGGACTCTCTGACTTGGTCTACAGATGGTTTAAATAGTTTCTCACCAGAAAAACTCAGAGGGTAATGTCAGGGTTTTTTTCATCTGATTTGATCCCTCTGTCTTGTGGGGTCCCTCAGGGCTCAGTATTGTCCCCCATGTTGTTTGCAGTGTATATGCTTCCCCTCAGAGACATTGTAAGATGGTATAGGCTGAGGTTTCATTGCTATGCCGATGATACCCAGCTCTACTTGTCTTTCGCTCCCAACCAGGAAGGAGCAGTCTTGGTATTTAATAACTGCCTCGATGAAATCCAAGATTGGATAAAGTCCAGTTGGTTGAAGTTGAACCCTGGGAAGATGGAGATGATGGTTCTGGATCCAGGTCACTGGATGGGGGGCTGTGGGCAGGTTTTTTCCTGGGATTATTCCTAGGGGATGCTGAGCTCCAGGCCTCTGAGCAGGTGTGAGACTTGTTGGTGTTGTTAGAGTCGGGGCTGACACTTCATGCACAGGTGTCAGCCGTCGTAAAGTCTTCTTTTTATCATCTTAGAAATATTGCCAGGATTAAGCATGTGGTTCCGTCCGCAGACCTGCCTACATTGATTCATGTCTTTGTGACCTTGCACCTAGATTACTGCAACTCACTTTACTTTGGGCTACCAGGGGTTGATATCCATTGTTTGCAGCTGGTGCAGAACTCAGCAGCCCGGTTATTGATGGGGATTTTGAGATCTTCCCATATTACTCCAGTGCTGCGGGAATTGCACTGGCTGCCTGTTCAGTGGTGGATCTCCTTCAATGTTGGGTTACTGACATATAAAGCCCTACACGGACTGGGACCTGACTACCTGAAAGAGCTCCTGATTCCTTATATCCCTGAGCAACCACTCTGCTCGGCCAATGAGGGGTTGTTAGAGATTTCGTGGGTGACCTTAAAATCTCCGGGAGCCCAGGCATTTATATTCATGGCCCTGACCCTCTGGAATTCTCTACCCTGTCGGATTAGGGAGTGCATGACCGTGGGGGGTTTCAAGCAGGCTTTAAAAACATTTCTGTGGAATAAAGCATTTAGTGAAGGTGTTGGCTGACAAGTATGTATTTACTGAATGTGCTGATGTTTTGTTTTACATGTTTTAACTGTTTTTATTGTTATGTGCCTTGGTTATGAAAGGCGCATTATAAATAAAGAATTATTATTATTATTATTATTATAGTAATTTCCCGCCGCTCAAAGTTAGTGTTTTTTTCTTTATTTTGCATTTGAAAATTCCACCCATCCCCAAGTTTCCCCTTTACTCTGGGGTCTACCCCCACTCTGAGTTGGTTATTTTACTAACGGGGGTGCAAGGGTAGAGCCCCTTGCATCATGGAGTGTGGGGGACATAGCCCCCCCAGAAAAATACAGTGTACAAGATGTTTTTCTTGTTTGGTAGCGGTCATTGGTGTGCTTTCTGACTGCCATCATTGGTGCTGTTTCATTGTGCAGTGTTGTGCACTGATGCTATGGAAGTCAGCACTGTTTAAACTGCACTGTTTGGGACGGTGCATTTATTGTTGGCACACTTCTGACCTAGTGCCTAATGAAACACAGAGGGAGGAGGACAAGGAGATATACCAAGTAAAGCACAGGGAAGCAGGCAAGGTGTTGAGGGGAGCAAAGTAGATGTAGACAAAGGAAAGATTCACCAAAGGGGTCAATAAGAGGGAAAAACAAAAGCAAGGGGAGGGATAGTAAGGATTAGATGGCGGAGAGAGGAGACTGCACAGAAGAGGACCAAGAGAAATCAGACATCCTGAACAGGTATTTCTGCTCAGTCTTCACACTGAAGGGGGGGAGGACCACTGGGGAATAGCAGGAAGAGTGTGGGGGATGGTGACACAAGTCCATTTTTAGAAATAGGGCGGAGCAAAATGTATCTTCTGCCAGCAGAATTCTGGCAAAATGTTGTTTTGCTTCCTTGAAATTTTGCAAATTTCTGCAAAAATGTAATACAATTTTGCCAAAATTGTGATTTTGGTTATCTCCATCTAAATTTAAACATGTTTGTCCAAATCACATCACATTTGGAATGCGGAATGTGCCTATGGCCATACAGAAATGTGCGAAGTGTCAGATTGTTATCTTTAAAGATGACCGAGTTCTAAGCCTCCAAACATTTAGAATTTTTTAATTACAGTTAACAACTACATAAACTAAACATTTTTGCTCAAATTGCTCGACATTTGGTATGCTGACTTTATCAATGCTCATACACATGTGTGCCAAGGTAAACTTCTCTAGCTTTAAAGGTGACTGAATTATAAGCTTCCCAATTTTCAGACATTTTAAAATTACATTTTGCAATTACATAAACTGCTGAATTTTAAGCCCCCGTAAGTTTAAAACTAGAGAATGAGATATTAAAAATGTTAGGTTCATTGACCTTGAATATTAGGCTTTAAGGCAACCCCCATGGCCCAGCATCAGAGTGTCATGCTCAGGACCCAGGTTCGGAAGCGAGCCTGGGAAGTGCTGTCAGATGGCAGGTCATGGCTAAAACTTACAATGTACATAACCAGTACTTCTTTATGTAGCAGTTTCTATGACTCTTCCAAGAAAGTATGCATCTAAGTTTTCAATTATCTATCTCCAAAGGTGGCTAGGTTTTAAGTATATTAATATTTTCAGAAATGTTCACATGAATATTAAATTGACAGACTTTGAGCCCCTCTAACTTCCCCACCCTTCCTCCACATGTTATGAATCTTGATACACATTTAGGGCCCATATCAGATAATATGCATGCCAGACTCTAGCAGCAACACAGACAGAGTTATATCCAATTAAAGAATTTCAGAAAATCCCAAAACATTTTGTGAATGTCACAGAATTTCCTGAAACTTCTGCAAATTTAGAATTTGCTTACTTTGCCCAGCACTCGTCATAAGAAATAGTCTGGAAGGGACTTGCAGCTCTGAAGATAGGCAAAACTATGAGACAGGACAGGATATATCCAAGAGTTCTAAAACAATGAGGGAGGTACTAGCGGCTCCATTCTCACCTCATTCAACAGCTCATTGAAAACAGACGTGATTCCAGAAGACAGGAGAAGAGCTAATGTGGCCCGTTCACATACTGTAAGAACTGCAGCAGGGAGGAGGCTAGCAACTGTATGCCAATCAGTCTTGCATCAGTGGTAGGGAAATGAATGGAAACTCTGCAAAAAAAGACTGGTACAGTATATTGAATCCAATTGGTTGTAAGACCACAGGCAGCCTAGATTCATGGGGGGGGTAATGCCAAACTAACCTGATTGATTTCTTTGACTGGATGACCAGGGAAATAGATCAGGGGAAGGCAGTGAACATGGCCTATCTGGATTTCATGAAGGTCTTCAATGCTGTGCTGCACAGGAGACTGATAAAGAAACTAAACAGCCTGCAGGTGAAATCCAAAGTGGTTAGATATATTAGAAACTGGTGAGTAGATAGGAGACAGAGTGTGGTGGTAAATGGCACTCACTTGAATGAGGGAGGAGTGACCAGCAGGGTGCTGCAGAGCTTAGTACTGGGACCAGTCATCATGATATATCTTTATAAGTGACATTACAGAGGAACTGTAGGGAAAGGTATTCCTTTTTGCAGATGATACCAAAAACTGCATTAGGGTGGACACTCAGGAGGGGTAGGAAAGAATGAGCAGGGATCTGGGAAAACACAAGGAGTAGCCTGAAGCTTGGCAGTTGGGGTTCAATGCCAAAAAGAACAAAACTATGCACATAGGGCATAGGAAACCAGATGCTGAGTATATCATGGGGGAGTACTGACAGTCACTAAACAGGAAAGGGACCTTGGGGTTATTGTATCTGATGACTTCAAGGTGGCAGTGCAGTGTGCAAAGCAGTGGCAGGGCCAGTGGGATGCTGGGGTGCATAGGTAGGGGTATATCCAGCAGGAGGAGGGAGGTGGTGTTGCCATTGTATAGCTCACTGGTGAGACCCCACCTAGAGTACTGTGTCCAGTTTTGGAGGTCACATCTCAGAAAGAACATAGGCAGAGTAGAGGCAGTCCTGAGGAGGGCAACTAAAATGATGCATGGGTTGCACAAGTAGCCCTATAAAAACAGACTGAAAGATTTTGACATGTACATCCTGGAAAAGAGAAGAGTGAGAGGTGATATGATAGAGACCAACAAGTACCTCAGAGGGGTGAACAGGGTGCAGGAAGGAAGTCATACAGTGTTCCCAGACTGATTTAGCATTTTCCCCTATCTCCTGAGCAACTCTCATTTGTTTTCCTGTAGAGTACAATATTTCCCTATGTCAGCTGAATTGTTGCATTTTCCTGTATAGCAAGCTTATGGGACCAATGTCCCTGTAGATGGCTCCATGTCCCTGTAAAACACAAGAATCCCTGTAAATCTAGGAGCCTTGTTTTCAAATGAGAAGGAACACCAGGGCTAGGATGCATGTGATGAAGTGGTGGTGGTGGTGGGGGGGGGGGGTTAGAGAGATCTGATGTAATATTTTTTCACTGGAAGGGTTATAGATGCAGGAAACAGACTGCCATTGAAAGTGGTGGAGGCAAAAACAATGTGAGTGTTTAAAGCATATCGGGGATAGACACAGGGATATATTATAAGACAGACAGGTAGGAGAGAGGGAGGGTTTCCAGAAACCCATTAGGGTCTGTAAAGACAGAATAGTTACAGAACATCTAGGCAAAGACTGGTTGAGTCAAGCAGTCCTTTTCTGCTGTCAAATTCTATGTTTCTATTCTTATGCCTGACTGATGTTAGGAGAGAATTCCACAGGACTGGTGCAGGAAATACCCAGTTCACCCAAAAAAAAAATTTAGTCAAGAGCAAAGGACACAAAGCAGCTCTTGGTCCCTGAATCCAAAACTTCTACCTGAGTACTGGGTGTCCAACAGCTTGTGGGGGAAGGGGGAACCCAATCCATTCAGGGCTTTAAAAGAAAGAAAAAATAATTTTGTACTAAAGATGATCTGATGATGAATTTGAATTTGGTGAATGCACCCAAATTTAATATTTTTACCTTTGATTCAGCCCACTGGAACATTTGAGCAACTTTGGGATCACTTTGACCTTTGGCTAGTTAATTAAAAAAAAACACTTAGCCCCTCCAAGGTAAAGAGGGCTAGTCCCAGGACCACTTCTCAATCTTATATAATTTCTCACTCTCCTCCTCTTGCCAAAGACATTTATTAAAAAAGTCCAGCTCCCGGTACTGTGCTAGTTGCTGTCTGCATTTCTACAAATAATATCTGACTAGAGGAGCAGTGGAGGATGGTAGAGGTTTTAATTAATTGGAGTGGGTGAAGGGTGGTTAAGGGGTGCCACTTACCACTATTAAAGCAGCTTGTTAATTAACCAGGAAGTGCTCATCACTTCCCAGATTTTTGCACTGCCTGGTAGTTTAAAATGTCAGATTTAAGTTTTGCTGTTTACTACTGTTTTCTGACAATTGGTTCCCTAGATTTTTATGCATTTGCAATGTTGTGTGGATCCACAAAAAAATATGGCAGCTCCCATACCATTTCCTGTTTTTTGAACCCTTTATTTATATTGTTTGTACTATAAACACTCAGCAGGCAAAGGAAGGGGTGGGGCATTCCATTTACATCAGACAAAATAACCAATGAGAGAATGGCCTCACCCCATTTCCCTCAGAATCCATTATGGCACTCCTGGTAAGGATGTGTGCTAAACTGTCAGAAAAAATAAAAAATATTAAGAAAACAACAACAACAACAAAAATAAATAAAAGCAAAGGATTTAAGTTTTGCCATTTGTGGGGCTTGTTTGACATAACTATTGGAAAAAGCACATTTTTATTAACTAGTACTGCTGCTTTAAGCAAATCAACAAACTGCTTAAACAATAAATGCTGTAAACAAAATATGCAGTGCAGGCAGTGGTTTATTGGAACTGCAGAGCACAATGAAATTATGGCATACACACCACTCCAGTACTTCCAACCATGTGGTTCTTCATCAGCGAGGTCACTGTATGTTTACTTGGAAAAACAGTTTCAATAGCTAAATAAATGTTTGCCAAGCACCACTTAAATAACAGCACTGAGTAACAGCTCTGAGTAATCACTCATTGGCCCTGAGTGTTTACATAAAGTACATAGCAACCAGCACTTAGCAAAATACTTCAGACAATTAACAATTAGAATTCATTATATGTTTAAATAAACATACATACTTTTAGGACAAGCTTCAGCTGCAGTAAAGTGGGCATTAACCTGAGTTGCGATGGTAGAGCATTCCACAGGACTGGTGCTGTTACCTGGTTGGCCCTATAGCCAGGAGATTTAAGCTGGGAACTTCAAAATGGCAGGTCTAGTTGAGTGCTGGGGCAAGCAGAGGAATAAAGCATCAGTGGATCACAGGCATATTGTGGACCCAGTGCATGTAAAGCCTCATTTATCAGCAGCACTGCACCTTGTAGTTGAGTGGCAATTTACAGGAAGGCAATGTAAGCTGTGCAATACTGGTGTTGTGTGTGCTGCCATCCAGGCGGATAACAGTAATCTTTCCACTGCATGCTGTACCAGCTGGAGTCAATGCAAACGTCTCAGGCTAGTTTGACATACAAGGCACTACAGTGGAACCAGGCAGGAGGTTACAAAGGTGTTCATCCATGTAGTCAAGTCCTCACTCAATACAAAGTGCTTCAGTATCCTAATTAATAAACAAAGCACCACAATACAGAACAATGAGTGAAGTAATTGAGGTGTAATGACAACACTTCCGAAAAAAGATGCCTACTGTAGCAGCATTGATACACAACCACAGGCGATTGCAACACTTGTTTTACAAGAGAGAAGGTGTATAAGAAAAGACTGGAAGCATAGGGGGAATCCTCTACAACTCTCCTTGAAAAGCACCGTTAGATCTGTAACATCCATACTGCCATGTTGCAGAGATATAAACATGAAAACAGAAGTTTTGCAGGTAAAAAAAGACTTGGAGTCCATCAGGTCAGCCCTGTTCTGCCTACCTGTATACCTACTAGAGCCTACCACTGTGTGTCTTAGACTGAGAACCCAAATGTGAGCTCTGTCTGACTTTTATTGTCTCCCCCTACCCATCGATTACTTAGACACTAGGCCCCTGTGCCTGTCCCATTCCACTTTAATCCCACAGATATTCTTGCAGTTTACCAGTGCCCTTGGCAGTCTATGGCGTCTATGCCAGCTGTCCATGACGCTGTTCATGAGGTAGTACTTTCCTACATTCTTCCTAGTTTTAACCCCTACCATCTTGAACTCATGGACCTTGGTCCTTGACCCCTTGCTATGTTTGAACAATGCTACCCAGTCCACTCTAATGACCCCATCAAAATACTTTGTGGGTTTGTATCATATTTCCCCCCCATCTTGCCTCAAGTGAGTACATGTTCAAGCTGTCCAGCTGCTAGTCATGCAACCTTCCCTGCATACCCCACATTATTTTAATGGCCATTCACTGTACTGTTGCAAGTGGTCACAACCCTTCCTGAAGTAGGGGTTCCAAAACTGTGCACAGTAATTGAGATGTGGCCTCACCAGGGTCCTGTACAGTGCCAAGATCACCTCCTGCCTTCTGCTGGTGATGCCTCTACTGATAAAGGACAACATCAAGCTGGCCTTTACATATAACTTGTTGCACTGGCTGATGACTTGACTTTGTCACTAATGATAATCCCCAGGTCCCTCTCTTTTGCAGTCCAATTAATGCTGGCACCCCTATCCAGTACTCCGTTTGGAGGTTATTTCAATATGCATGACCTTGCACTGTGTTGTTAATGTTGGTTATAAGCCTAAATCCCTGTTGCAGGATTTGAATTCATGTCTTGCTGATCCAGAGGTAAGATTTCTACAGCCACCACCACTGAGTCCCACTGATACTGTGTATTATGGCATTCTTCTGGCTTTAAGCTTTGTGACTGATTTACGTTGCAACTAAGTCTTGGAAAAAGCTCCAGCAAAACTCCCACAGTTCAGACGCAAGAAGATTGAATGTCTCATCCAACTGACTATGCTTCTTAACCGTTTGTCCCTGACATGTGGTATACTGACACTCAAAATGGGGGAAAATATGGTACATAGGCCCTCAAGATGTGGGTGATATTAAATCTGGAGATACAAGCTCAGAACATTGTTGAAATTATTGCAGTTATTTGTGCAGTTTAATAGCATCATGGAGTAGCATACATGTCTGCTTTAAAGTTTGACCTTACAACACTTTCCGTGGGTGGGTAGCATCGTTTTTCAATGTGGAATGGAACAGTTTTGACGGGTAAAAAATGAGGCCGCCCCTCTTAATGTAGACCAGTTGAGATGCATTTAAATGATGGTACCCCCATCCGGATAGGAGCCTCCTCCCTCCCATTGCATTACACTGTCAATTTTGATCATACGCCCAAATCTCTGGTGTGGGAATTGAACCCATTTCCTGCTGACCTACAAGTAAGAGTGCTGTCACTACAGAGCCAAACTGATACTATACATATCATGGCATGTTTCTGACTTTAAACTTTTTGACCAACTTACAGTACATGGTGACTATGTTCTGAAAACAGCCCACAGAAAACTCACTGCAGTTCAGAGGAAAAAAATATAATGCATTTAGATGGGTAATGACATTCTATCAGAATTTGGAAATTCACTGATCCAAACTGACAAACAGTCAAAGAATTCACAGCTCAGAAAAAGAATACATTCAGGAAGCAGGCATATTTCCATAAAAAAAGGGATGTAAATTTGTCTGTGACTAATATTTAATGAGCTCTATTACGGCATAATTAGTCGTTTCAGTGCATTAGTTTTAGGAATGCATGGTATCACCCGACCCTCACTGGATGTGTTTTTTTATTACCCCTCCCCATAGTCTTAGACAGAAAAGTCTACATGATAGAAAAATTATTGTTTAGCAATGCAAAGAAAGGCAGAACATCAGAACAGCTATCTGTTCACAACATCAAATGCCTTATTAAAGAAGGGTCATGAACTCTGCTCACTATGAAGCAAGAATTTCTACCTCTGAAACATGTGGGTTTCTGAGCTTGTGAATCCCACTCTAGAAACTGCTGAACTGCATTCACAGAATAATTTGCATTTCTAAATACATGATTTTAGCACAAACTTTACTTAAAATTGTCATCATGCAGATGTAACTCGGCAGACTCTACTTAAGAAAGTCATGGGGTTGCCGCTTTTTTTTTCTTCCTTGGGATTTATGCCTTTCAAATACCACAAAAGGAAACTTGAGTTAGAATTGTCATAAAATTCATAAAAAATACAATAGGTACTAACAGGGTTTAAAGTGCTATTGGGAACCTTAGGGAAAACTTTGCAAAATATATTTAGAAATTATGTGCTTCAGTTGTCATATCCTCTCCTCAGTGGCCTCGTCACTAGCTGGAGTGGTTGACTTGATAATGCATTTGTTTCTCGTAAGTGTTTGATCTTCTTTTTTCTCTTAGGCACAGTATGATGGACTCAACAAACTGAGGGACATTTGGGGGGTCTGCTGAAGTTTGGGGAGGGGCACAGGGTTAATGACTAATGTGCATATTACTGGCATGGCTGATTGTGCGTATGCTAATTCAATTTTTCCTGCCTTAATTAGCACTCTTCAGAGGACCCCCACCCCACCCAGTTCTCCTACCTCCCTGTTCACCCTTAATAACCCTTATGGGCACAATATTTATGGTGCCTCGCCATGTTTTACTGGGGGCTTACCAGGTGAAGCCATTCATCCTTCTCTTAAAATTGTCAGTCCATGCTAAGTCACTGAAACAGCAGCTGAGTGTACTGAGCCCATGGAAGCTGCAATTAAGAGTGTCTGTCACAGGGGCTCTGTGAAATTGTCAAATCATCACTGAACAGAATCAGATTACAAAAGTGATGAGTAGTGTGTGAATTGTGTTGCAGAGAGCCTTCCATTTCCCTGATTGTGCCTGTCCTCCAACCAGAAGGCAGATTCAGCTGTTGGGTGCAGTCACAAGGCTCTGCCTGGAGAGCATTCAAAAGCTGCTGAGATTAGAGGCTGGCAAAAATTGTGAATTTTCCTTTAGTGGAATTTCCGCAAAATTTCACAACTTTCTTGGAAGTTTTCAAACTTCCATTTGTGGCAGATTAGAAGTCTTCTGAATGTTTTCGGTGAATTTTTGCTGTGTTCCATTTAAATGTGTCCAGTGCCCCCCCTCCCCAAAACTCGAAGCCCTGCCCGAAATAGCAATGAAATTCCCCGGTGGCTAGCGGTCCCTTCCTCCACCCAATCACTCACCCCATTAAAAAAAAAAAATACCTCCCTGTTGGCTAGTGATGCCTCACTCACTCACTCACTCACTCACTCACTCACTTACAAAAACTTCCTGGCAGCTAGCAGTCCCTCCCCACCCGATCATTTGCCCCCATAAAATAAAAATACTTTCCTGGTGGCTAGTAGTCCCTCCCCACCCAATCACCCTCCTGACATGTCCAGTGTAACCTCCCCATCCCGATCGCCTATGTAGTAATTGTATAAACATTTTTTACCTGGGTTTCTAGCACACACCCTCTATCTCTGATCCCCAGTATGTGAAGTTATTCCCTGGTGGTCTAGTGGACCTCCGTCCCCACTCTCTGGCAGTTAGTATCTCACCACTCTGCTACCCCCCATTCTGAACCCAAGCCAGTGATGGGTACAGCCCTCCTCTCACCACCATGGACAGCCATTGACTGAACTGTCACTTAGACCCTACTGTATACAGTATGTGCTTACTGACTGACAGCTCACTTCACATACTGGGGATAGGGGATAGGGAGGGGGGGTTCACTAGACCACCAGGAAAAAAAACTAGGTTACTGGCGTGGGAAATGGTAAGGCGAAAGGCATCTCAGCCTTCTTCACCATTGGACTAGATTTTTATTGCTAGATTGCTGGTTTTATCAGGTTACCCATAGAGAAGAAGAAGGCCTTCAAATTCAATTCAAGTATTCTTCATTTTTTTTAAAACTGATTCAGTTATTTCCATGTTTTTGAAGTAATCCAAATTGGCTTCGACTGTACCTCAAACACCAGTTTTTATCCATTGAAAAACGTCTCAATTTGTTCTCAAATACCCTTCAAAAAGTACACAAAAAATGCTAATTAGCCTTCAAAAAGAATACTGAAATACTGGTAATAAATTATTATGAACAAGACCTTCAGCTGTATCTGAAATACCTTTAAGAGGAAAACTCTGGTTTGCATGTGCTCCCACCCCTGCAAACCTTACCCTCCAGTTTAATTTTAGTAGAAAAAGGCACTTTTTTCTCCCATGACAAAGTTGTTTAATTAAATTTTGAAAAGTATGCTACACGAAAGTAAGTCGGACACTTAGGTGGCTCCATTTACTGTGCAGGTGTGGTGCTGCACCATGTACTTCAATATAAATGCACTGAAACGCACAGTGCAGTGCCACACCTTTACAGTAAATGGAGCCGCCTAAACATCCGTCATACTTTCGTGTAACAGACTTTTCAAAATTAAACAACTTTGCCACGGGAGGAAAAAGTGACTTTTTCTACTAAACCTAAACTGGAGGATAAGGTTTCCTTTAAAGTGCAACAGTCCTGAAACATAGAAATCAAATGGCGATTAAATCAGAGAAACTGTCTGTCCCACCAATGGGTTCCATTTTTGTCCACCCAGACCAGCCCTAGGACCTCTGACTAGCATGTCCTACCTACATGTCCCCTCTTTGCCCACTCAGACCGGCAACTGGAACCCAAACCAATCTTCCCCATCTATATTCTCCCTGTCCTCCACCCTGAATCAGCCATTGGACTGCTAGGCTGGCCTGCCTCATCTATGCCCCCATGATATCATCAAATGGACCAGCCTTGGGATGACTGGCCTCCCAGGTCTATGTTTCCATTGTCCACCCACTCAGACCAGCCCTGGGAGCACTGGATCTGCCACCACCTACTGTACATGTGAAGCTTGCCAGGATTAAACCTAATTCTGTAGCATGCTGCAGCAGAGTAACTACAGTAAGCAATGCAATCTCAGTGGTAGTCAGTCCCTTTTGTCATGCAGGACATTATGACACTGCACTTTATCCTGGTGAGCGTTACTGTACGTACTTCTTGTCCCTCAATCAGATCAGTGTTGGGATTCAAGGTTTAGTTTCCTCTATGAAAATCTCACCTTTTTGTCCACTTGGACTATCCCTGGGAACCCATACTGGCTGTTCTCATGCATGCCACCATGTTCCATCACCCAGATAACCCCTTGGACCATGAGACTAGCCTTCCACAACTATCATTCCCATGCCTACCCACCTAGACCTGTCGTGGGACCCCTGGACCAGCTTTTCCCATGTGTGTCCCAATATCCCTCTACCTGGACAAGCCCTGAGACCACTATACTGCCCTCCCTCATTTAAGTCCTTCCTCTTTAACCACCCAGACTACAGGTAGCTCTGGAATCTCAAATTGGCATTTCTCACCTACTGTATGTTCGTCCTTCTGCCCACCAGGACCAGTCCTGAAATCCTTGAAAAGTATTTGACACCAGCCTCTACAATCATCCCACATGATGTCCAGCCCTTGAACTCCCAGACAGGTGTCCTAAACTCACCTCTGCCCTCTACTTCTACCAGGACCAGACAAGGAACCCATGAATGGGTGTCCAACTCAAACCTGTTCCATTATTTTCTAATTGGACCAGCCATATGACTTGTATACAAGGGTCCCACCCTCACCTCCACCCCATCTCCTATCTGGACCACCCCATGGTCCACAGAACTTGGGTTTGAAACACATCTGCATACACTTCTCCCACTCATACTATCCTTAGGACCCTAAAACAGGGACCAAATACCGACATGCACTTTCATTAGGTTTACTATAGCATACCGAAATGCTGAATCCCTACACCCAGGAGCCCATAAATTATAGCCCACAAGTCAGTATCCTGAAAGTCTGGAACTGCATGCGGCAGATGTTTCTTCTGTGTTTCAGGGGAGGCTCCTTATTTACGATTGCTAACTCTGCTGTGGGCAATTCCAGACTGTCCAGATACCGACTGTTGGGCTATAATTTTTGGGCTCCTGGGTATCAGGTAGGGCTGTGCATGGTCCGAATAGTATTTCCCGCATACCACGAATAGTATGCTTGCCAAATATTTGGATGGACGTCCCGAACAGTTCACTATTCGGCTGCTATTCGGGACGTACTATTCGGTGGGTGACTTCGCTGGCCAATCAGAGTCTGTTTCTGGAGCTCAGAGCCAGGAACACCATGTGATCTCCTCACTCTGAGTGTGTAGATGAGAGGAGATAGTTGTTTCTCAGAGAGCTAGCTCTGTTTAGTTTACCACTTGTAACTTTTATAACTGTTTAAAAAATGTTTTGTGTGTGATCCAGTTTTTACATCTGATCACCTTGTGACTGCATCTCTCTGCAGTTTTGTTTTTCATCCTTGAAACTGGGCTCAATTTCAATGAAAAGTAGAGTCTGTGTGTGAGTGAATCTGTGTGTGTGCTGCTGCATGCTGACTCCCTTCCCCCACTGCTTACAGTTTCACAGCTCAGCTGAAGCAGTGTGGTTTGATTTTTTGCTAAGTTAAGAATCAATTAGTTCTTATCAGGATTTTTTTTTTGTCAACAAAGTCCAGTTTGGCTTTTGCTTGTAGTGAGTAACTGTTACTGGGCTCAGTAACAGTGAGTGGCTCAAGCTTTTGCTGACTGCCCCATCCCCACTGCTGTGCTTGCTTAGCTTTTTGTTCCAAATCCACACACAGCCCCTGTGGTATTTTCTATTTCTTTTGTGAAGCAAATTGGTATTTTGCTGTAATCAGGTCCCGGGCTCAGTTCCCTACATAAGTGAGGTGTGATTGTCATCTGACACACTCTTGTCTGTGTCATAGTTTACCGCAGCGCATACATCATCCATGTGGGCATTGTATTGCTATTCTTGTAATCTGTGCCATGCAAGTGCATGCACAGTTGTCTGCATACATTTTTTTTTGTGATTTATAAAGCAGCATATTTTTTTCTCACTGGGTCAGGCTTGGCCCATTGAATTGTTACTGACTGTAGTCTGGTTCTTAGCTCAGTTCCCTGTACAACTGAGTAAGGATGGTGTCGTAGGTGACTCCTCCCTCCACAGCTCACTGCACCTGAGTGGCCTCCTGTGCATGTGAGTTTTTCCTTTTTTGTGTGTCTTCGCCCCCTGTGTGTGCACTACTGTGAGTGTGTACATGTAAATTTTCTGTGAACTGCTTTAGTATTTCTGTGTGTGTCAGGCATGACTCACTGGGTTTTGTGTGTTGTAAGTTGTTTGGTGCACCTTCAAAGCTTGAATTGCTGTACTGTATGACTGCACAACTGACACCGTACAAGTAAGAAGTTGTTTGCTGACTCCGTCTCTCTCTCTAGTATCAGCCTGTCTTTATTAGCTGCTACATAAGTGGTGTTGTTATTGTTGTTTTCTACAAGAAGCACCAACATAAACAAAAACACTAATCACAATTAATATACACAGTACATTATGGACCATGTCTCATCAATCCCATAAACGTGCATAGCCCAGCCCAAGCAAGTCATCTTCACCACCAGTCGTAAGCAATGAGGAACAGGGTGAGAGAAGGTCTGCTCGTATTCGCTGCTCTAAAATAGTTTTCTCCCCTGATAAGCCTTCAGGTTCTAGTGTCAGTAAGATTGGGGATAGTACTAGTACTACTATATCTACAACTGCTACCACTACTATTACTAGTACTGCATTTGAAGCACCATCATTTTATAAAAGTAGGGGGGCTTTACAGCTGACATCTCCAGTCATACAGGAACAAGAACCCACCCCCACTACCAGTGGTAGTGCTATTCACACAACTGCCCCATAGAGGCAACATCGCCTATCAGTGTGCTCCTCCCCACCACCACCAGTGCCGTGATTTCAGCAACCAGAGCAAATCCTTTCTGTCCTGTTGACACCACCACTGCCATAACAGTGCACACTGTTATTTGTGCTCCTTGCACAGCCACTGTCACCACAATCTTTGCCTCCATTAGTAGTCCTGAGTGTTCTGCTGTCACCATGACTACTGCTGCCAGTATTACAACTAGCTGTAATAGGATGCCAATTTCTTCGACTGTAACTCTTGATTGTAATTCTGGCACCAGGACTACTGTCGACAGTGCTACTACTTTGTCAACTGTGCCCATGACCATAGGTACTGTGACTAGTACTGACCATAAGACTTTTACAGCTGCACCAATTGTGTTGCCAAAATGTACTGTTGCTCAGCCTCGCAAGTTTCCTCTCACCACATTTCCTTTTGCTGATGTGGAGGATTCCGAAGAAGAGCATTCATCTGGTTCTGAATATTTACCAGAGCCTCAAGACTTGCTAAGTACATCATCTGACAGTGATACCCACCTAAGTGAATTTGGCGATGAGGCTGAATATGCGACATATCTGTGTGAGAAGCGTGAATGTGCAGCTGCCAAAAAATGCAATGCTTCTTGTCATGGCAAGCAGGCCGATCAGGGTCAAGAGTTGTGTCAATCTCAACTCCATCTGATACACAAAGGAGTTTTACAACTACATCTGTTGTGGAGCAAGAAAAGGGTAGAACAACTGCATCCACAGCACTCAGGTCTGATAAAGGGAAAGGGGCAAAACATGCCCATGGTCGCACTATTGGGGCCCGTACTTCCACTGTCAGTGCAGGGAAAAGTGTGATGAGGCTGTACTTCAGTGTTGTAAAAGATGATCCAACAAAGGCAGTATGTTGTGTGTGTGACTGTACTATAAGTCATGGTGAAAACCTTTCAAATCTCACAACATTAATGATGAACCATCTCTGAATGAAACATCCCAGTGCACTTCAATGATCCACAGCTGCTCCTTCCCCTCTGCAACATGTGCCTGTCAGCCTCTCTTCTGGTACTGGTCCAGTACCTGAACAAAGTATTACTAGTGATTCTATTACTGAGACAGACAGTGTGCCCTCAACTCCCCCTACACCACTTATAGTGTATCCCCGTACAGAAGCATCACCCAATAGAGTCAAGCCATACAAAGGCAAAAGTACTTGACTTTAGGAGGGCTGACTTTGCCAAAATGGGTGAGTGCCTAAGGAATGCACTAGCAAATGGGCAGGAAGGAGGGGTGGAAGAACAATGGGGAATAATAAAAACTGCCGTCACAGAGGTAACAAGCCTTTGTGTGAAGCAAATAAACAAAATGAAATGATGTAAGAAACCGCTATGGTTCTCAAAGGAAGTGGCAGTGAAGGTTCAAGAGAAAAAGAAAGAATTCAGGAAGTACAAGGAATCACAGAAGGAGCAGGACAGAGAACTGTATCAGTTAAAGCAAAAGGAAGCTGGGAAGGCAGTCAGAACAGCAAAGGCCCAAACCGAGGAAAAGATAGCCAACTCAGTTAAGAAGGGGGGGATAAAACCTTTTATAGGTACATCAGGGAGCAAAGGAGGACCAAGGGAGGGTTAGTGAGGCTTAATAAAGGGGAAGGAGGGTGGGCAGAGGGTGACTGTGAAAAGGCAGAGATACTAAACAAATATTTTTGCTCAGTATTTACAAAGGAAGAGGGGGGGAGGTACCTAAAACAAACAGTAGAAACACTCTGGATACAGAAGTTGATACCAGCCCATTTACAAAAGAAAGGGTTCTGAAATAACTCTTAAAACTGAAGGTGGACAAAGCAATGGGGCCTGATGGGATTCATCTCAGAATTCTAAAAGAACTAAGGGTAGAACTAGTGACACCACTGACTACCCTCTTTAACAAATCATGGGAGGATGGGGTGGTACCCGAGGACAGGAGGAGGGCAGATGTGATTCCCCTTCACAAAAGTGGGAGCAAGGCAGAAGCAGGAAACTACAGACCTGTTAGTTTAACCTCAGTGGCAGGAAAATGATGGAATCACTTCTGAAGGAAAGAACTGTTGAGTATCTAGAGGCCAAGGGCACAGGACCCAAGGCAGCATGGATTCACAACCAGGAAGGTCATGCCAGACAAATCTGATAGATTTCTTTGACTGGGTGACCAAAGTAGTAGATCAGGGAGGGGCTGTGGACATGGCCTACCTAGACTTTAGCAAGGCATTTGACACAGTCCCACACAAAAGAGTAATATACAAGTTAGCCAGCCTGGGAGTGGGTCCCAAGATGACAGCCTGGGTAAAGAATTGGCTGGAGAATAGGACACAGAGAGTAATAGTAAATGGAGTCCACTCTGAAGAAAGGGGGGTTACTAGTGGGGTACCGCAGGGTTCAGTATTAGGACCGGTCCTCTTCAATGTCTTTATAAGCGACATTGTAGAGGGACTGGAAGGAAAAGTATGTCTCTTTGCAGATGACACAAAGATCTGCAACAGAGTTGATGCACCAGGTGGGGTGGAAAGGATGAGAAGAGACTTGGCAAGGTTAGAGGAATGGTCAAATGTATGGCAGCTTAGATTCAATGCACAGAAGTGCAAGGTAATGCACCTGGTAACAAAAACCCAGGGGAAGAGTACACAATGGGGGGTGAGATACTAACAACAACAAAAATGGAAAGGGACCTGGGGGTAGTCATATCAGATGACCTAAAGGTGGGCAAGCAATGTGAGAGGGCAGCAAGGAGGGCTGGGGGGATACTGGGATGAATAGGGAGAGGCATCACCAGTAGAAAACAGGAAGTTATTATCCCTCTGTACAGACAGTTGGTGAGACCCCATCTGTAGTACTGCGTGCAGTTCTGGAGACCCAGTCTCTGCAAAGACATAGACAGGATGGAAGCTGTCCAGAGAAGGGCAACTAAAATGGTGCAGGGTCTGCACTGGAAGACATAGGAAGAGGCACTTAAGGAGCTTAATATGTATAGCCTCAAGGAAAGGAGGGAGAGGGGGGACATGATAGAAACTTTCAAGTACCTCAAGGGAATCAACAAAGTCCAAGAGGGTAGCATCTTTCAAAAAAAGAGGTGTGCAAGAACAAGGGGGCACCATTTGAAGATAGAGGGAGGGTGGCTCAGTGGTAATTTAAGGAAGTATTTTTTCACAGAGAGGGTTGTGGATGCATGGAACGGCCTTCCAGAGGAGGTTGTGGAGTCAAAAACAATGGCGGAATTCAAGCATGCATGGGACAGTCATAAGGCAATTCTAGGGGATGGGGGTAGGAAGAAGTAGGCTGCTGGTTAACTAGGATCTGCAGCTTATCCATTAGGTAGGGAAATGGGCAGACTGGGTGGGCCAAGCGGTCCTTATCTGCCATCAAAATCTATGTTTCTATGTTTCT
The DNA here is from genome assembly GCA_016271365.2 of Neoceratodus forsteri. NCBI lineage: Eukaryota > Metazoa > Chordata > Ceratodontiformes > Ceratodontidae > Neoceratodus > Neoceratodus forsteri. The sequence goes on from CM028130.1 coordinate 99,758,280, forward strand.
ATGCCTTCTTCTGCTCAATCATCTATTATTGTAACACCCTCCACCATGGGTTCAAAGTCAAAATCAATGCAATGTGGTTCCACTTTGACTACACCCATCATGCAAGCCTTCCATGCCCGTACCAAATACTAGGAGTCACACCCAACAGCACAGCAGATCACCAATTTAATTGGTGAGATGATGGTCTTGGATCTGCAGCCGTTTTTCATTGTGGAAAACACAGGTTTCCGTAGGCTGCTGCAACATTTGCACCCTAGGTATAATATACCATCACGGACCACATTTTCATGTACTGTAGTACCCTACATATTCCATGATTTGAGAAAAGAAGTTGTCAGACTACAAGTACAGGCTGTTTTCCTCTGCACAACTGACATAAGGACCGGCATGAATTTAAATCATGCATATGTTACTGTCTGCACACTGGTGTGTTGCAGATGTGGTAGTCACTGGTGGTGATGGTGGTACTGGTGCTGGTTCTGTCTCTTCCCCCTCTCCCTGCAGGTCTGCTTTGCTAAATGTCAGTGTTATGGAAAATGATCACCAGGCTGTAAACATACTGTCATTACTGCAAGAGATGTTGAGCTCATGGATTGATGGCAACAATTTACAGATAGAGTTTATGGTCACAGACAATGCCACAAATATGATAAAAGCACTTAGAGATGGCAGTTTTGAGGGGATATGCTGATTTGTTCATACACTAAATTTGGTGGTGATAAAGGCTTTGGCAAACACAGCCAAGGCAGATCACACAGTCAAAGTAGCCAGAAGCATATGCAGCCACTTCCATCACTCTGTGAAAGCCACAAACTGTCTGCATCGCTACAAGAGCATCTTCAAATGGCGCAGCATCATCTCATCCAGGATGTACAGACCTGGTGGAATTCCACCTATTACATGCTGCAAAGGCTTCTGGAGCAAAAGTGGGCCCTTCATGAGATGAGGATGGAAACCAATATGGGGGAGTCCTCGGACATCAGGACTGGGCTGTGATTGAGGGCTTGGTAAAGGTTTTAGCCCCATTTGAAAGGAGCACTCGTGACCTTAGCTCTGATTCTGCACTGCTAAGTCAGGCAATTCCTGCTGTACAGATCCTGAAAAAAGCCATGAGGAGATTCAGTGAAAATGCTGAGAAAGATCCAAACCAGACACCAGGAACTGTGATATTCCTTGTGGAAAACCTCACCTCAGAACTAGAATTTAGATTTTCTGATCTCTGTTAAAATAAAAAGCACATATTTGCCACTGTGTTGAATCCACGTTTCAAGTGTGAGGTACTACACCTTATAATTCCCACTCACAGGATTACAGACTTTCAGAAGCAGATGTGCTCAGAACTTAGTTTCTGCATCCTTGGGTCGATGAGACCAGCAGGTAACCCTATTGATGAGCCAGTCTCAGAATCACAAACTGAAAGCAGCATGGAAAATCTTGAGAAGGAGGGTGACTGTTGGGCTGAACTCAACTCATCACTACAGGCTGAGCAGCAGAAGAGAACTGAACAGCAGCCACAGTTGGCACCCAATCTGCTGAACAGTTATTTCAATGAGCCTCTGGAGTCATTCTCCATAAATCCAGTGGAGTACTGGATCAAAAGGATGAAAGCATCTCCGCACTTGGCACAGTTGGCCCTTAAATATATCTGTCGCCCCCTACCAGCGTACTGTCTGAAAGAATGTTCAGCACTGCTGGGGATGTGGTGGAACCTCACTGATCCTCACTTGACCCAGCACATGTGGAACAACTTGTGTTTATAAAAATAAATCTACCTCACCTTGGGTACATATATGGCCACTAACAATTGCATTAAATAATTGTCTTGTACTGGATACAACATTTGTGTGTTGTAGCATTGACCCATACACAAGCCATTCTGTGTTAACCATCATTGTTCTGTTAGCAAATAAGCACAACATGTTAACATTCATATTCCAAGTCATACTAACACAAATCTGTGACCAGCACCCTTTTCCATTATTACTTCCACTGTCATGGTGTATTTTTTTTAACAAGCATGCCCTGCAGTTCCCAATGCCTAAAACTGCCACCCACCTATTGATTGCTGTTCCCAATATGAAATCCTCAACTGGTGTTGCTACATCTCTCATCCCCTGTGTTGCTCGTGCCCATATTCCATCGATCCCTTTAACAGCTTTTCAGGTGCCAGTTACCAGTGTGACATCACCAGTCTCAAGTATTTCACTTGCATAAAATATGGCAGTTAATACTGTGTCATCTCCAGTCTCAGTGTTTCCCATGCCTAAAATATGGCAGTTACAAGTGTGGCATCTCCAATCTCAAGTATTTCACATGACTGAAATATTCTGGTTACCAGTGTGGCATCATCAGTCTCAATTATTTTCCATGCCTGCAAAATTACTGCAAAGTGCTGCAGTATGCTGCAAGGAACAGTGTAATTCAATGACAATTAAGCCCTCTAGTCATCCAATATTTTGTGACAGCATTTACTGCAAAGTACTGAATTGCATCTTGTCTTGCTCCACTGCATACTATTGATACATAATACAATTCCAGAGAAGGTGGTGAGATAGACTACATGGACGATGACAGACAGATGTCTCTCTGTTAGATGTTCGCAAATATTTTTCTCTCCATGCAAGCCTGTTAGTTCTTGTAGCATTAGGAATAGTACTACTACTACTAATACCACTGGCAGTACTATTACTACTACTGGTGTCACCACCTGTTTCATCTATACATTCACTGTCACATCCTTTTGTACAGTACTAGGAGGGCATTAGTGCATACATGCTTTGTGCAGGAAGCAGTAGACACCACCACCAGTGTTCCCATTGCTATCACTATGGCTGCTACATCTAGAGTCAGTGTGCTTCCCAACACCACCGGTGCCATTCATGCAGCAGCCACCCTTTCAGCTGTCACCACTATGGCAGCCACTGTTACCACTATTCTTATGCCCATGGCCAAAGCACCGTCTACCCCATGTTTGTGGATTTATGTGATAACCATGAAAGCTCAATCGCGATTGGTGGCAGGGCAAATATACATCACCGAAACGCACGGGAAAACAGTGCCAGGGACTTACATTTTGATTGATCTTGTAGTGTGCTGTGCCCCCCTGCATTCCCCCACACCCCCATACTAAAGAATTTTTAACTCTAGGGGGGTGCAAAATCTGGAGAAAAACAAATTGGGGACCTGGCACACAAAAATGTAAGCATGCCTGGACCCGAACCCAGAACCCTTGCAGCTTTAGGCTGACAACCACCAACCACGCTATGGGGCCAGGTCGGCAGCCCCACACCAACCACACCAGACCAACCTCCTCCTCCCTTCTATCATGCTGGACCCTCCCCACACACGTACACATATAGTGATGTCCTGTTGCTATATGCACCCACCTCCCCCATCCGGTCACCCTTCTTCAGCAGTAGCCCCTTCGACATGCACCAGGACTGAGTTGCCGTTATTGTAAGCACTCAACAGCCGATGCCAATGTCATGGGCTACCATGTCTGTGACCATGAACACCCTCCAGTGCTGACCCAATGCAATGCTTGATATCGTTTTTGGAGTGCTATATGTGTGGTGTGGTGGATCGAGTGTGCTGCTTGTAGCTTGTGTTGCATTAATGAGAGCTCTGCGTTGGTGGTTGAAGTCTCATTGAGGTGTATATGCTACACCAGGTTTAATGGGTGATTAATGGTGTTGATAAAGTGCTTTTTTAAAGTTAAAAAAAAAAAACCTTTTCTGGCCGAATACTGAATACCGAATAACGAATACCGAATACCTGGGACCCAAATAACGAATTTTCGGCCAAATATTCAGGAAAAGGTATTCGCACAGCCCTAGTATCGGGATTCTACAATTTGGTATGCCATAATACACCCCCTTCATCTTCCACTCACACTACCTTTAGGGTCACCAAACCAGGATTCTGACACCACCTGCACCGTCTTTCACACCATTCCTAGAACCCCAGAACCAGGATTCAATAGCCACCATACAATGCCCCCCACAGACCACCTATAGGCCCTCTTGGAGCCTATTTACTCATCTAAATCACCAAAGGTACCCCCCAATAATGCTTCCCCAGCTATGACCCCTCTTTCCCCACCTGAACCTTCAAGGGCACCCACATAATAGAGTCCCCCACATATATTCGCCCTCTTCTCCTATCTGGACTACCTATGGGACCACATGAACCACACTACCTCCACCCAGGACACTGGGGGATTGGAAACCCATGACTGTGATTGAGGCAGTCAGGAGTAACTATGGGAATGGGGAAACCTGAAGCCTGGGACGGGGTTCAAGAGCCTGCTGCCAGGGCTAAGAGGGATACAAAAGGGAGTATGACACCATGGCTGGGGGGGCTCAAAAGCTAGTGGCCCCACCTTCATCATGTAATGGGTGCTGGCACACCAATATAGTCACCCAATACAGATTAAGTAGAAGGTTTTACCTGAGCACTATTGGAGCCAGAGGTAGGAGTCTTGAAGGGATGTTGTCCACCACACCTGTAAAAAAAAATAGAAAAGGGGGTAACAAAGGATCCATAGCTCTTAGGGGGTACAGTAAGGGTGCAAAAGACAGGTTAGGCATAGAATTATGCTTATCTTATATGTATAATGTCATGTCCTGTTAATGTGTCAAATAAATTAAAATTAGGTTAGCTGGGGAAAAAAATAACAAAGCAGAAACAGAGGAAAAGAAATGTAGTTTGGGAGGGGGCTCAGCCAAAAAGCCCTGTGCTCCTATTGGTGGCCCACTGATTAATATTGTACCTGGTAGCCAGGTGGCCTTGTGGAAGTTCTTCAGGGGCAAGTGGTCTTGTTGGTAAACAAAAGGTACTGGTGGTCTTGTGGGCTAGGAATGCCAGCATGGGGTCATAATGTTGCAAGACATTATGCACATGGCAAAATCATGCTGCCAATACAGAACAATTTTTGCAATGCGGCATAACACTTTTTTTTCTGGGTGGGGCTCTGCCCCCAGCAGTCCCTGATCTGGGGGGGCTGCATCCCCCAAACCCTCCCCAATAAAGATTCTCAACTCTGGGGGGGCTAACTCGAGGAGCATACACACAAACTGTTAAAAAAATAAAAGTTTCTGGGACCGGGAATCAAACCGAGTCCCAGAAGCAGCACCTGGGTTCCTCGCTTGCTTCCTCTGCAGGTTACTCCAGATTCTCAGATTTAAAAAGCTGCAGTCTTTTCTCTGTAAATATAGTTAAATAGGCTACTGAATGGATACACACAGAAAATGCATTCGGAATTTGCTCATTTATACAGTCTTCCTGCTGTTAATTCCCTCCCACCCACATTACTTTAAAGTAACTAAATCAGTAAAAATTCCACAAATAACATGTAATCTAGTGGCACAATGCATATTAGACACTTTAAGGAGGGCTCTGATTGAAAATAAACTGTGTATTTCAAAGGTAGCCAGATGAGTTCAGAGCAGAGAATTTTTTTTTTTTTATAACAAAACAGTAATTGTGAAACCTGCACTGCATTTCATTTAAAAAACAAACAAAAAAAAACCTGAGTGATGATTCCCTTACTGTATTTAACATTTCAGGGAGTTAAAAAGCTATTCTTTTCTATTTAAGCAAGCACTTACCTTAACATGTAATTCTTAAGTGCTGCAGGAAACACCAGTTCAAAATGGAGACCACAGTTGATCGTGCATTTCTGTTTGCTCAGGCTGGACAGAGACAGGAAGTGATCTGGAAAATGTAGTTCATTGACTGAGTAGACTTCTGGAAAATGTAGTTCAGTATAGACTTTTGAAGGGACACTGTCAACCTTATTTTGCATCGTATTATTTTTAGGTAAAACCACACATTTTGTGATTGCTTACCTTCTGTACAACTCATAGATGTTGCTGGTTGTTTTTTATCTGCCTCCTTGCTTAGTAGAACTGAAATGCATGGCAATGTACCAAGCCTTGATTGGCTACTTTAAATCCTTGAACTACTCAGCTGACTGTAATCTTCATTTATGATTCAGTAGTATTAAAGAAATTGTACTTTGAAGATAATTACAGTTTGACAGAGCAGTATTAATGTCTTAGCATTCTTAATGAACAAATGTTACTGTAAAAGAAGTGCTCATACTAAGGATCATACTAAGCTAATGAAGGAGCTAGGAGGCTAATGAAGCCCATGTATGCTCCTATCATCCCAGTGCATAATAATCAAGGTTATGCCCCATGATCAGAATTAACAAGTTTGCATATAAAACAAACAGAAGTATTGAAAAGTCTTCATTTATCATTCCAAAATATGCATCTCTGTATAATATTTATTTAGTAATAATTTACTCTTAAAAAACAATTACAGTTCGCCGGCCCAGTGGTGCTGAGGGTTGAGGCTCTGGATGCCACACCTCGCACCATGCTGGCGACCCAGGTTCGGGAACAGACTCCGGGGCCACCGGGGGTCGTGGGGGGAGGAGAATCGAGTGTCCCAACAGATGCTCTCCTCCTCCTGGGGTGGGTTCCTGGGGGTGCCTCAAGCACTTGATGCACCTCTGCCTGTGGAAGCATGGGCATCAGTACACAGGTGTCTCTTCGAGAGTCGGGGAGAGGAGGACATTGTGGGCATTTTACAGTAGCATGCGCCAGCAGACTGTCTGTCTGGACGTTCGTCCTATGTGCCGACACCCTCAAGGGAAGAGGGACTAAGGGAGAAAATGGAAAAAAAAACTCTCGGTCCAAGATGAAGACCGATTTAAGCCTTGGATCACCTGCTCGCAAGGCAGACCCCATTGTGCAGGCACTCAAAAGAGAGAGGAGTAAGATAGGAGGGACAATAAAGTAAGCCTGGCACTCTAGGGGCAGAGCATGTGGGAGGGATCTAAAGGGATGATCAGGTTCTGAAAGAGTGGAACGAGGGGGTAGTAAGGCAGGGATAAAAATGAAAGTGAAAAAAAAACAATTACTGTTGAACTTCTTAGAATTAAGTATTCCTACAGGCAGCATTCTTCTGATGATGATTACAGAAGATTAACAAGCATTTGTCAATGCCAAATGTTTGCTTGCTGGCATTGGCATTGGTAGTGTAGAAGTTACAGAGCTGCATAATAGGAATGGCAGTGAAGTATTGAACTGAAACCAACCCCACCACCACCCTGCAGAGACTGACAGGCATTGGGGTGTGCCTTTGGGTCATCAGGCACAATGGCCACACCATTTCACCACACCCAACCCTGCAGACACCGACAAGTGTCATGGTGTGCCTTGAGGTCTTTGGCCCTTATACGCACCCCATTCCATCTGGAAATACAGTGAGGTGGGTGCAGTATAGGAGAATGGGGCGAACGTTGGGGCTGAAGAGTCCAAGGCACACCTCGATGTCTTTCACTGTCTGCAGGGTGAGGAATGGTATGAGCACTACAGGCGAGAATCCCAAGTCACACCCCTGCTGCCTGTCATTCTCTACAGGGTCGGTCGTTATGGTTGGAAACCCTAATGCCTCAGGCATTCGTTAGTATTTTCACTCCAAATTTTCAACATGTTTTTTTGCGACCCCTACCTCATGAACAGTGGCAGTATCAGTTTGTTAGCCAAAAGCTGCTTTTGCATAGAGACTACGACATTTAGCACCACAGGTGCAAAAACACATTCTGAACAGGATGTGAAAAGTGACAGCTGTACTATTCATGGGGAGGTATAAAAAATGGTAATGTTGAAAATCTGCAGTGAAAATATAAAAGAAAACTGGTGAATTCACAAGTCTGCATAAAAACTGTGCAACGCACACCTGTAATGTAATTAGTTTGGGAATTTTTTACAGCAGATTGTCAACACAGGCGTTTTGGGACCTCTGATCATGAACAGTGTCACTGTGATTTTCTTTATCTGTCCCGAACAATGATTTCCCACAGCGACCAAGCATGTCTGCGCTGAAAGTGTGAAAACACATTTTGGCCATGTTGTGAAAAATGACAGCTGTACTGTTCATAAAGAAGTGTGGAAAAATTCCACTGTTGAAAATCTGGACTGAAAATATTACAAATTCATGAACTTATGAGGGTGCATGGAAACTGCACAATGCTCACTCGTAACACAGTCATTTTATGGACTTTTGTCACCAAATTTTCAACATAGCCATTTTAAGACCTCTGCTCATGAACAGTGTCACTGTGATTTTTTTAATCTGTCCCAAACATTGCTTATGCGCACCGACTGCCCCATTGTGTGCTACATGTGTGGAAACACATTTTGGGTGAGATGTGAAAAATGGCAACTGTACTGCTCATAAGGAAGTGTAATAAAATGGCAATGTTGAAAATCTGGCATGCAAATATTAAAGATTCACAAACTTGCGAGCATGCGTAGGAACTGCGTATCGTGCACTCTTAAAACAGTCATTTTTGGGAATTTTTTCACCAAATTTTCAACATAGCCATTTTAAGACCTCTGCTCATGAACAGTGTCACTGGGATTTTCTTTCACTGTCCCAAACATTGATTGCGCACATCGACTGCTCCATTGTGTGCTACTTGTAGGAAAACACGTTTTGGGTGACATATGAAAAATGACAGCTGTACTGCTCATAAGGAGGTGTGGTAAAATGGCAATGCTGAAAATCTGGAGTGCAAATATTAAAAATTTGTGAACTTATGAGAGTGCGTAGGAACTGCGCAGTGCATGCTCGAAAAACAGTCATTTTTAGGAATTATTTCACCAAACTTTCAACATTGCCATTTTAAGACCTCTGCTCATGAACAGTGTCACTGTGATTTTCTTAATATGTCCCTTACATTGATTTCTCACACTGACTGCGCCATTGTGCGCTACATGCGTGGAAACACATTTTGGGAGAGATGTGAAAAATGACAGTTGTACTGCTCATAAGGAGGTGTGGTAAAATGGCAAAGTTGAAAATCCGGAGTGCAAATATTAAAAATTCATGAACTTACGAGCGTGCGTAGGAACTGAGCAACACACACTTGTAAAACAGTCATTTTTAAGAATTTTTTCACCAAATTTGCAACATAGACTTTTTGACAGCCTGCCTTATGAACACACACACACACACTGTTGTTTCATTAATTGGTCCCAAAAGGTGATTTCGGGCAGTGACTGCGAAATCACCCTTTGGGCCCGATTAACGCCATGACAGTTCCAGAATTCATAAGGAGTGGTCCCAAAAACCCCATGTTGAAAATTTGGTGCCAAAATTCAAAAAAATGCCTGAGATTTGCATTAAAGTTGAAAAAACCTTATGTATTACATTATACAGCTTACTGGCATTTCCTCAGTTCACGGTCAGCTCTGAAGAGTGCAGACATGTTCCCGGTCCACTGAAGATCGTCTTGCCGAGCTCCAGAGGTAAGTATGGGGTGAGGGGGGTGTGGGAGACAGGGAGTGCCGAGGGTGGGCGTGGGAGGGTAGGGAGACAACCGAGGGAGCATTTTTTTGTTTACAGGTTTTATTTTTTTTAGGAAGATGACGCGGGACGTTTGCCATGCTGGGGTGGGCTCCCAGCTTGGCAGCTGGAAGGCTGTTTGGGGGGCCTGGAGCTGACAGGGGATTGGGCACCCCCGTTGGTCATAACAATTTTTGCCACGCTGGGGTGGGCTCCCAGTGTGACACCTGGAAAGCTTTTTTGGGGGGGCGTGGAGCTGATGGGTGATTGGGCACCCCGGTCAGCCATACAGTATGTGCGTGGGACAGAAGCACATGAGCACGCAATATGCATGCATGCATGTGGGCTGGGGAGCTGAGCTCTCCCTTTCAACTGTACGGCACTGCATTTTCAACTGCTGACATAGACAGCTGCAGCGTTCATTGGAGAACTGTGGCCTTGCCTGCAAATACACTGCTTGACTTGGAAGACGGGTGCCACACCTCCGAAAACTCAGATGATGGCACTATGTTTCTTGCACATGTGTGCAAGCAAACATAAAAATGACTAAACTTAGTCTTAAAAGACAAATTAATTACTACTTTAAGACTAAATTTAGTATTCCATCTCAGTGCGGGAACTGTCCTTGATACCACCATCTACCCCACTCCCTCCCACATCACCACACTATGGCTTTACGCCAGTCCACAACTGTTACTGTACCAGCCTCTTGTTCATGACTCGGCTCAAGCCCCACCCCCCAAAAAAACTACTGGGCACCTATGTCTAAGTGCTGATGTACTGCGTGACTGCCTCTTCTTAGTGCCCGAAGTTCCAAACTCTGAATGCACCCACCCAGGCCCAGCACAACAGCCCCCCCAGCCTGTCAGCAGCCCAACCAGCTGCTGTGCAATTGCAACATTTACTTTTTTTGTTCAGTCAGTTGAGTTGACTCCCGAAGTTCCTTATTGTTCAGTCTGAACTGAAGAAGACTGGGGACTCCTCTGACTCATTCACAGGCTGCAGCAGTGCAGCTGCCAGCAAGCCAGCAGTGACTCCCCATCCCAGAGCAGGCCCTGATCAGTTCTTCATCTCCTGCTCCATCCTTTCTCTCCTCTGTCCCACACCTCTGGGTCAGCTAAGTCCAACTTCCACTTCAATGACTCCGGCATCCACAGACCTCACCACCACAGTCCCACTGATGCCCCCCAGGCCCGCAATGATTGTCCAATCAAAAACCAACCTCATGCCAAGTCTTAAGAGGCTTCTGTAAGGCAAGCCAGTGCCCAATGGCCAGAAGCACAACTCCTGAATTTATTTTAGTCCCCCTTTTAGTGTTTTATCTAGTTAAGTTGTGGTCTGGAGTCACGGACAGACCAAAGAAAAAAATGAACAACGATGATCAACTGGCACCGGGACATAATGTTGCATGCTTAACAGTGTACAACATTATGGCTAAGTGGGTACAGCATAGTCTGTAAGAGCTAATGGTGCAATACCGCGTATACTGCTGTATGTGGTATTGCACCAGTAGTACTTTCCCAGGCAGAGGATATGACTTCTGCTGGGAATGGGTTCCGCCGAACAGCTGCCGTGGCTCACAGGACTGAGCCACAGCATCAGGAACCCAGGTTTGATTCCTGGTCCCAGAATATATTTTTTTTATTTACTTGTGCAATCCCCGAGTTGACCCCCCCCCCAGAGTTGAGAATCTTTAGTGGGAGGGGGATGCGGAGGGCACAGTCCCCTGTAACTGGGGTGGGTGGGAGGAGCCCCCCACAGAAAAAAAGACTTATGCCTCATGGCAGAAATCATGCTGCATTGGCAATGCAATTTTGCCATGAGGCATAATGTCTTGTGACATTATGACCCCGTGACCAAGCAACTCACTCACAGAGCCAGAGGCAGGCAAGGCAGCTCGACTCAAGTCACAGCAGCGGGCCACTTCTTTTTCTCTCACGCTCTCTTTATCGTCCCATGGTGAGTCAGGTTGTCTCGTGCATGCACACAAAAGCTCACAGCCACTACGGATCTTGGGACAGTGAGTTTTTTAAATGGTGGGGGGGGCAACCATAAAATATGGGACAACAGGAGTCCCTTATGACTAGCAAACAGGACAGGAAATTTTACCAGTTGAAACAGTGAATGAGGGTTAGCTAGCCTCAAAGTTTTTTTTTTATTGTTTATTCTTCCGTTTCTATGTCTTTAATGTATTGTTTATGGTTATGGCATTCATAGGAGGCAGTATGGTGCAGTGGTTTAAGGTTCTGAGCTGCAAACCTGGAGAACAGAGTTTGAATCCTCCAGCCCCCTCTTGCATACTGTGTGACCCTGAGCAGGTCACTTAACTTCCTTGTGCTCCCAGACTGCACCTGGAAGCAAGCTTCAGCTTAGTGTGCCTCTCCTAATTAAACAATTTTCCCATTCAGCTTGTATGACCTGTTTAATTGTGTATAATTGTATTTTCCACTACCCTCTCCTCCAGGACACACCAGGAGATGAGCAATTTGTTTGTTCTGTGTGCCTTTCCTGGTGAAACTTTTCAATAAATAAATAAACTAAATAAATGTATTCCGAAATAAGCACCAGGGGACAGTTAGGTTAAGTAAAACACAGAGTATAAAGTAAAAGTGTCCACGCTGATAAAGGCGGCTATACCTAAGCGGCAAACAGTAGCCGAACTAGTGTTGTAAAATTGTAGAATTTACTGATTTAAAGTGCTCTTGGGTATCAGTTTCATTCAGGAGCAAGGGGAAGGGAGTGGATCAGGCAGTTACCCACACAACCAAAATAGTTGCCACAGTCCTAGCCTGTTAGCCTCCCCAGCAGTATAATTACCACAGCCCTAGCAAAGGGCTAGCAATCTGAGTAACTGATCCAGAGACCCCTATAACACTAGCCTGGGTACTGGAGGCAACTTGACTACTAGTCATCTGTATCACCCTGGGGAACTCTGACTTTATAATCTGCAGGTAAAAAACCTTTGGGACAGCTAGCAATATTCACTAACTCAACTGGCTAGCTTGGTTATAACTGGGGCTTTACTCTACCCTTGCTCCAGCTAGCACCCTGTTTATTATCTAATTCAGGGCCTGCCTGCCTGCCCTCTGCTTCACCTCCAATAGTTACTTAATTTGAATGCTGCCCACCCCTGTGCTCCATTTAGGAGCATGAGTTAAATAAATTTATGTAATTTTGAATAAGGTCACCATCTCACCATATGCTCCCTTCCTGGACCGATTTAAGATACATTTGAAAAGATCCACCCTTGGCAGTCCCTTGCCTTGACCACGCTAACATCCATGGCCATCCATTACTGTATTGTGCTCACTGTGTGAAAAGAAACATATTTTTTTATTTCAGTATTAGTTCAAGTGGATAGTGCCTGCTTTATGGCACTGTCACCGATTCACCGCCCCAAACTAGGGATAAGTTGAGGAGACAGGAGGTGGGTTAAGTGTACACTGGATGCTCTGCTGGCTGCAGGTAGGTGGGAGGTCTTCCCTTGATGGGTAACTAGCTCTCCTGATATTACTTCATCTAGTGATGCTTTCCCACTTGTGGGGGCTACTGCCAAGTGAATGGCATTTACTTTTTCTTTACAAATAAAAAAAAACGGGACTAAAAAGAACCCATACTGTAGCTGCCAAATGCTGATCCTGGGGACTGCAACAACTATTGGATGCCTGACACTTCTGGGACCACTGAGATTGACACAGGGATTAGAGGAGGACTGCAGGTACTACTTTTTACTCTGAATTTACTTCCCTGTGTCCCCTCTCCCTTCTGCCACACTTTTTTCATGTTTTTCTTTTCTTCTGAGCACCTGAAGTCCCCTGACTATTCTTCGCAGTCAATTCAAACTCCCTCAATGGCCATTATTGGCCACTCAGTATCCTCCCTGGCATTCAGGATGCTTAGTCCCTAACAACCAGCTGTCCAGCACAAGCTGAAACGTAGATGTGACACTGGCTTGTGCCACCTTCACTGGGCAGGCTGCAATAAGGAGAAAAAACCTTTTTAACTGCAGACAAGCACTTCATTTTTATGGGACTCCTGCCACTATGTTCACCCCCTTTGACACCCAAACTATGGGGGGCACCTTACTGGGCTCGCTGACATCAACTGAGCTTGCTGGTGACCCCATCTTTGAGGATATTACACTCCTGCCTTTCTCATCCACTAAAACATACTCAAAAATTAAACCACCTCTAAAACGAGAGGCTGTCATGGCTCCCCTCATTTTGATGACTGCTCCTTCCTCATTTTAACACAAAAGTAACGGTCCTGTTCATGATCTTCTGGCAGGAAGTCACATTCCACACTGATTTCATTTCTTGTTGGCCTGGTACCTGGTCTGAGCCAGGACCGTTTGCTGTTGCTACACAAATATCAAGAACATAATGCCACTTACTTCCCTGTATCCCCTCTCCCTTCTGCCTCACTTTCTTCATGTTTTTCTGAGAAAGGAGCAGTCATCAATATGAGGAGAGCTATGACAGCCTCTTGTTTTAAAGGTGGTTTAATTTTTGAGTATGTTTTAGTGGAAGGTACATTTGGAGCAAAAGGCAGTACCTGCAGTCCTCCTCTCATCCCTGAGTCAGTCTCAGTGGTCCCAGCTGTGTCAGTGGTCCAATAGTTGTTGCGGTCCCCAGGATCAGCAGGAGAGCAGCTGCAAAAGTGGCTGCAAAAGCAAACAAAATGCTGGGGTGCAAATCGAGAGGGTTTTTCATCCATTTGAAGAGAGGTGATCTTGCCCCTCTACAGGTCATTGGTAAGGCTGCACTTAGAGTATTGTGTGCAGTTTTGAAGGCCATACCTAAAGCATGATATCAGGCTACTAGAGGGGGTGCAGAGGAGGGCAACAAAGATGATATGTGGAATGGAGGGGAAAGACAATCACAGCAGGCTGGGAGACCTGAATATGTATACCCTGGAGGATAGAAGGGACAGGGGGACATGGTAGAGACAGTCACGTATCAGAGGGGGGATCAATAAGGATGGGGCAGATGGAGTCTTTAAGTTAAGAAGGGGGAGGGTCACCAGGGGGCATGGGCTAAGAATAGAGGGGGGAAGATTTAGGAAGGAAATGAGGAGACACTATTTCACAGAGAGGGTGGTAGCAAAATGGAATGCACTACCAGAATGGGTGGTATCATGTAAATCTGTGAACAGCTTTAAAAGGGCATGGGACAGGGAACAGGGAATAGTGAAGCTGGGGGAGGTGGGGATAGCAGTGGGATGACAAAGGGGAGGGGGTGGGGCAGCTGCAAACTAGGGGGGGTGCTAGCTACACACTTGAGCAGACTTAGATAGACCAGGTGGTCTGTTTCTGCTGGCACATTCGCATGTTCGTATGAAATTAATGGGCCTATATACTGTACATGTAAATGGAATCATTCATTTTAATGGCTATTTTTCTGGTCATTTTGTGCTGGGCTAGTGAAACTCCTGTTGGGTCAGTGGATTTTTCTAATCATTAGCCCTAAAGGCTTGTGGCTGAAAAAGTTTGATTCAACCCCTGTGACAGTCTGTAAAATCTCTAGTACTGCAGTGTAGGGTGGCCACATGTGGGAAGGGGACAGTCCCGTACCTCTCAACAGTCCGTTTGTGACGTGTTCCTCATTTTATCCCTCAGCATTGCTGTGTCCCTCACTGTAAATGATGTTGCCACACAGAGAATGTGCTGTAGCAAAAAAGTTAGTCTTCAGCTGTGGGGGTCCAGTTGCAGGGAGGGGTCCAGCGTCAAGATGGGGGTCCAGCTATAGGGTGCCAGATCTGGGGAGACTGATCCCACACATCTTAACTGTCCCTTATTACAATATAGCATCATGGCACCAACCATCTGGACTCCCACTGTAATGGCTGCAGATTCAGTTATGGCTTGAACTCCCCATCCCCAATCAAGTAACTAATTCATGGGCACTTTATGGTCCAGGTGAGGGAACCTCTTTGGAGATACTGATTCTGGAGAATGGCTGGGGAGTACCAGTAAAATGAAAGGTTACACAGGATTCAAAAGGGACCCATAGATTTTAGAAAAAAGTAGTACAGATAGATAGTAAATGAAACTATGCTCAATGGCCATTAATGCATTGGTGCAACATGCACATAATTTTCATGGCAATGAAAATCTCATTGCTCAGTTTTAATGGTTATTAAACATGCCATTAAAATAGCCTGATACAAAATATAAGGGGCATACCACACCCATTAAATATTTAATGGATATCTGTCATGGTTAATTAATGGCATGGATGAGTAAATTAATGGTTTGCACTCATGAAACATCAGCAATTAATGGAAATTTAATGGGAATAAAAACTGCCCATTAAAAAAGATGATACAAAATGTAATGGTGAAAATTAATGGGTTCCCATGAAAATAATGGAAAATTAATGGAATTTAATGGAATTGTAATGGATTTCAATGCAGTGGTGATATCCCATTCAATTTGTGAACTTAACTGAGGGTTGTTATTGTGATTTGCATATACTGTAAAGCTCATAATGTTTTTCATTATCAATGTATGTTTCATTTTGTATTCCTTTTAAACTATGTTTGATTTTGATATGTACCGCGTTGGTACCATAGCTGTATCAATTTTCTAGATGTGTTGATGCCACAGTGATACCAAATAAGCTTGGGATTTATGTGTGCACCAATTTGCTCCTCTAACGTAATACCCTTGTGGTGACATTACCCAATACTAATACCACAGTGGTACCAAATACGTCTTGGTGGTATATAGAAAACAGTTTTGCATTATCATTGGGCACTTCTAGGGTAATATAGAGTCCCACATGAAAGGGGACTCAAAATTATGTAATACCACTGTGGTACCATTGCCCATTTACCAGTCTGGGTAACTTGCCAAGATTGCCATAGGGATGCCACTGTGCCATAGCACTACCACTGAGGCTAGAAAATTTGACTAGGTTGACACCATTGTACTACCAGGCTACCACCTGGTAGTGCCATTGTGCAATTTCAGGCATACCCAGGTATTGCCATTGACAGAATACTGTGTTGCCATTGCAAACCATATGGTAAGGGTACATACAGTAGCTCTAGTGGAGCATTGCTTGCTTCTGAGGATTTGAGTGAGCATATTTAAGTGGAGGTATGGGAACACGAAAAAAAAAACAACTGGTGAGGGGTAAATGAAGGGTACAACTAAAAGTCACAAAGGGTGATTTATTGTCATGGTAAAAGAAATGCTGTAGGTGGAATGGATTGATTGAGGGTTGTTGGTAGGTAATTGAATATTCTAAAAGTACACTAGGATGCCAGTACACTTTTCATAAGTATACCAGAAGTATATATGCTATATCAACTAAGTATATTACTTTTCTAAAAGTGTATTTCTGGTGCATACTTAAGTACACTGCTTTTTTATATGGGCCTCCCCCGATCTCCCTTTTAAAAAATCCTCAACCGGTATTCAATTACTAATGTAAATACTCATCAAGCATTCAACGGTGCAAGCTGAGTTTTTGTTGAGTGCTGGTTTAGTTCAAGTGCTCGCCACCTAGCATTCAACTAAATCTATCATGTCAATGTATTTTTACTTGATGCTCAACCTACCATGGGTGAAGCATTGGTGAATGCTCAACCACACACTTCTTTATGGGTACATAAGCAATAAGACACTGTGGGGTGTGCGCTAGACACTTATAGCGCATGACCGGGGTGTGGTGAGGCACAAGGCCACTGGCCAAGTGCCTTCAGCTCTTTGTGATGCACTGGAACTGTCTAGTGCATACCCCCAGAGTGTCTTATTGCACTTATGAAATGGGCAACTAAGCTGTTTGTGTGAGAAAATTAAAAAGCGTGTGCAGTGCTACTACAGTGTGCATCTAAATATGGAAAAGATAATGCAGTCGTAAAGAAGTGTACACAAAAAAAAATGTTAATTGTTTGCAGTGCTGCTACTGTATGCATCAAAAAAATTAAAACAATGCAGTGGTAAAGGAGTACTTGTGACAGAAAATCAATGCAGTGTACACTGTAGTTAAGCAGTGGTATTCCACACTGTGTTAACTTTGAAATGAGACTCTAGATTGCAGTGTACACTTTACTTCCCTCTAGGATATCCTTGCTTCAGCCTGTCAGCTCTTCGAAGTCCCACCCTGGATTTCTTTTACCCAACTATTGGTTTCACTTAGTATCCATTGAGAAAAGCAGTAAACGGATGCAGTAAAAAACCAAAAAAAAAACAATGTAATGGTCAGAATAATTTAACTGCTACAAGACTGGTCATTTCAAGGGTATTTGAATGGGTATTAGGAGCAGATTTGACAAAGACATATAAAAAATGGAAAATAGATGTTCAGAATACTAAAACATGGAAAGTGAATAGTTTATAATAAACTGCTCAAAAAGATGAGTAATTTGAAGGGTATTCGAAGGGATTTTGGCAGCAAAAAAAATGAAGGGTAAAGATAAAAAAGGGAAAATGAATGGCGGAATGGTACAAATTCTGAGGAATGAAGGGACTTTGAGAATAAAACAACTGGAAATTCATCCTTCTTTTTTGGTATGGGTAGTCTTAGGAATCCCTATTGAGGGGCTTAGTTACAGTACTAGGTAATTTTCTCAAACTTTACCTTCTACAGTGGTTCCCCCTCATCCCCTATGGTCACACTCCACAAGTAACATCCCGACTGCCCACTGCATGCCAGAGATATGGGAATATGGTGGCAACAGGATGGAACCCTGCAGCGCAGCTGATCTCCTGGAAGGTGAAATAGCTAAATCATCTGTTAAATGAATTAAAGTGCTACAGCATCTGAAAACACTATATATTGATGTGGCCATGCTCCAAGAGATGCACCTCACAGTGAGAATGGTTCACTGGCTTTGCAAGGCATGGTTGGGTCAACTGATCCATAGCCCTGCATCCACTAAATCTAGAGGGGCGCTGATTCTGCTCAATAAAACCCTTTACTGGTCTATTGTGAAAACTAAAACAGACACACAGGGAAGATGGGCCATTGCCTTACTGTTCCTCCCGGGGGGGGGGGTAGGGGTGTTTTAGTTGATTTATGGGCACCTAACTCTGACAATGCTGACTTTTTGGTGCAGCTTTATAGAGTTATGTGGTGACAAGCATCTTCACCTTCTGGTGGGTGGGGACTAAAGATGTTGCAAAATTTTAATTTGCTGGCAAAATGGGTGCAAATTTGTAGAAATTTGCAGTTTGAGAATTATGTAAATTTCTCAGGGTTCACACCAGCCTCAACATGCAAATCTCTTTTTTTTTCAAAACACAATACCCTTAAAACTGTAATAAAAATGCTTCCCCACCCACTGTGTTGTAATGCCACCCCTCTGACTTCCAAAAAACTATGGGCTGGATTTTCAAAGGGCCCTTAGATCCATGCAAGCTGCGTCAAACAACCAGCTTGAGTCAGATCTAGTTGCACCAAATACTGTGTGCCATATTTTGCAAGAAAAGCGTTCTCTGTGACAAAGTCCCCCAAACTGATGCAAGAGAGCCACTGCATCAACAAAATGTTGTAAGGGATGAGAATGATGCAAGCTGCATCAAAATAAATAGCACAAGTTGAGTCAAAAGAAATGATGCAAGTTGAGTAAAAAAAAATGACTTTAGGAACGATAATCATGCAAACTGATTAAAAAACATGGTGCAAGCTGAGTCAAACGAATGGTGCAAGTTGAGTAAAAAATTACTCAAAGGATGAGAACAACTTGAGCTAAGTAATCTTCTCATATCAGACCATCCACTGCTTGCAATATCATACACCCCACCCATAGGACTCAAGGCAGCTCTTCAAAATGGAGGTACAATCACCCGCTGATTAAGAACCCTGCCTTCGGTGACTGGATCACACAGAAAAATAAGGAATACTTTGCCTTTAAGACATAAGGAGAGATCTCAGCAGGTACTATCTGTGAGGTCTTTAAAGTTTGTCTCTGAGAATAGGTGATCTCTTTCTCCACGGTACAAAGGAAACAGAGAGATGCTGAAATTTCAAAATCCAAGCAGGAGCTAGTACAGCTGGTGGTGCAATTTAGGAGCACTGCTAATGGCGGCTCAGATTACAGGCCTTAAGAACAAAGTTAATATA
The DNA here is from genome assembly GCA_016271365.2 of Neoceratodus forsteri. Taxonomy (NCBI): domain Eukaryota; kingdom Metazoa; phylum Chordata; order Ceratodontiformes; family Ceratodontidae; genus Neoceratodus; species Neoceratodus forsteri. Next base: position 99,777,716 of record CM028130.1, read on the forward strand.
TTGCTACACTGTAAGGCAGAACAGCAACTACTAATAGAAACATAGGAACATAGGAAAGTATCAGCAGAAAAAGACCTCCAAGCCCACCTTGTCTACCTATTTGCCCATTTGCCTACTCCATTCAAAACATAATTTTGGGGAGTCAAGAGGCAAGAGTGACAAACTCTTAGCATACCTTTTGAGAAAACAAAAAGCTGACTCTCTTAGTCAGGCCCTGCAGAAGGGAGACAGCACTGTCATCAATGACCTCAATGTCCAGAAGGGGATCAGTGTGAAGTCATGACAGGATTTTATAAAAAGCTATGCTCATCACAACATTTGCATACCTCTGCTACCCTTGAGCTGCAGGACTTCCTTGGCCCCACCCAGATTCTGACTATAGACCCCCCCTCCTCAGGGAGGAAACTGACCATCCTCTATCTGAGCAACAGTTGCAGGCAGCCTTGCAGCAACTCACAAAAGGCAAGGCACCTGTCAGGGATGGATTTACCATGGACCTATACCAGATCATGCCCCAGATCACAATCCCTGCAGGAGGCACAAGACATTAGCATCCTCCCTCCCACTATGAAGGAGGCTATGGTGACTGTTACTAAATACTAAAAAAGTCCTCTAATCCCCTAGACTGTGTAAATTTTACTCCCATTTCCCTTATCTCAACTGACATGAAAATTCTAGCCAAAGCCATTGCAACAAGAGTGGGAAAATCCCTACCATCCCTAATCTATCCAACCTAGGTAGGTTTCTAAATGGGCAAGATAGGGGCTGACAACATCTGCACTGTCCTTAACCTCAAGGGGCTAGCGGGGTGGTCGAACATTCCTGTAGCTGCCCTGGTGGTGGATAGCCACAAAGTATTCAACCTGGCCAAATGGTACTATTTACACTCAGTACTAACCACCTACAGATTTGGACCTTTCATCAGGACATGGATGTCTAAGCTATATAACCAGCCCACAGCAGCAGTCCTCACTAACCAAAACCTATCATTCCCCTTTATACTTTATAGTGGCACTTATCATGGTTGCCCCTTTCCCCTCTCCTTTTCCTTTTTGCCCTAGACCCACTTAACAGGAAACTGCTAAACTATCCAGGGTATAGAGATGGGTGGCTTCCAATACCTTGTGAACATGTATGCTGAAAACTTACTGCTCACTATCTCCAAGTCCCAGCAAACACTACCACCCATCATGACTCTTCTAAATGAATTTGCATCGGTATTTGGGCTCATGGTTAATAGAAGAAAAAATGCTCCTTACCTCTCTATCCCTTCTGTGATGCCTTATCCAGTCAGGGGATGCAACTGGTTTGAGATGCTAATGGCTTCACTTATCTGGGGAATAATATTACATGCAAATGGTCCAACATGGTAGCCAACTTGTATCCCCTACTGGATATCCTTGAACCAGAACTCAGGTGTTGACTCAAAATGCATCACTCACTCAAGAGGAAGACAGAGATAGTGAAAATATTCACCATACCCACATTTGTCTATGTCTTCAAAAGTTGACTATTGAAGGTGGTGACATGTACTTAAGCCGGCTGGAGTGTCTGTTAAGTTTCTTTCTGTGGGAAGGATAAAAACCCAGGCTGAGCAACATGAACCTCACAGCTCACTGATCCAGTGGTGGACTCTGATTACCTTGGTTTTATAGGATTATAGTGTAGCACAGACCATGAAATTGTTCTTCCCACAAATGAATCCTCCCCATAATGAGTGTCTTTAGAGACTGGTCTGGCAAGTGTACCCTGCCTCGACCTACTTCTCAGCCTACGAGCTATCAGCAGTATAAAAAAGTCACCCCTATACTCAGAGAAGTGAAACATTCCTGGAACAAGTGCATGGTACTGACTGCCCCCCACCCCATGTTGGCTCATACTCCTCTCAGGACAAACACAATCCACAGATACTAGTTGACAATAAAACCATCACATGTCCCAAATGAGATCAGAAAGGCATCACAAGAATTGGGGACATTGCCTTACTGAATGCAAATGCCTTACTTTCCTTTCAACAGCCAAAAGATTGCTTGAGGAGTGCTGTAATCTACCTTGATAGGGCACATGTCCACACACACTTGCCAAAGGCTACGCAGGCAGGGTAAGTCAGTGTCTACACATGGTCTGACAAGGAGAGACCACCTTATGGTGTGGGATGCCCTTCCCCCATGATTGACAAGAGGAAAGCTAGAACCCCAGAGGAAGATAACCACAGAGGTATGGGACAATTGTTTACAGCTCACCTATGGAGTATACAAAAATACCAGACAGCTACTTATCTATATTAAAATACTGCCCCTCTGGCACATGACCCCTCTGACACTCCATAAAATGGATCTGCTTATGAACTCCTGCTGGAGATGTGGTGCCATTGAAGTGGATCATTTGGAATTGCCCCACACTATAGAACTTCATGAAAGGGATTCTAGATGTATGTGCCATGATCCTAGGAAAAGTAAAACAACTTTGTCAGGACTGCTCATTCTGGGAGACTCATTCCTGCTTAAGGGCATGGCCACTCATCACCATTACTAGCTTTTGGTAGCCCTCATGAAGACCTAATTGGCTATCATGATGAAATAGTGCCAGCCTTTCCCTCCCTCCATTTTGACATGGCACATAGCTATATCCAAGCTTGCCATATTTTGGAGGCTTCCTGGAATGGCACAAGGGAAACTGGGCAACTATTCTAGTAAATGGACACACATTCATACCTCCTTCCTTTGCCCAGTGCCACCTCCATCCCACTGAACCTTTCTGAACTACTGAAACCTCCCTTCATCACAGCCCCTGGCTAATGTGTTATAGGGGGTTACTTCCTCCCCCCCCTCTGCCCACCCTCATTTTAGAACACAACAAAAGTTGTTTTTGAGGTGGGTGAAGTTGCGGAAATTCAGGAATTTTGGAAAATTTACTTCGCTGACACAAATTATGTACTTATTCACCTGGTGAATTGGCCAACTTTGTTCAGTGAATTTATGAGAATTTCCAATTCTAGGGTGAATTAGTCAATTTGTGTAGTTCAGTATGTGAAATTGGACAAATTGCCAGCCAAAAAAAATATGCAAATTGCATATCTAAACGTTTCCCTACCCACTGTGCCATGTAATACACCTCCTCCCATCTCCTCAAAACTCCAAGTCATTATATACCTGCCTCCCATCCACTGCTGGCATCCTCCTGTCTTTCCCCTGCCCTGGAGAATTTCAAAGTAAAGTTAAGTAGAAGTAGTCTGAGTCACAACTTAGTGACATATAAAAGTTCAGTACCCTACCCTTCCCCTACCCGTGTGCCAAACACACTCAGCCAGTCAGGTTATATTAGGAGTGAAGACATCATCATTCATTCATTTGAACCACTGCCGAGATGGACACTGAACAGAGCAGGCACTCCACACCAGGGGACCTTTTTCTTTATTACAGGTTTTTTTTTCTGGATGCTGGTGTGAGGAGCAAGGGGGAGACAAGAGAGGAGGTTGAGTGTGTGTGTAGGGGGCTTTGACTTACTCTTGACCTGGTGGTGGGAGTCATGGTGGAAGGCAGGTGGGATGTGTTTGGTGTATGGGTGGGGGGATAGGTAAGTTATTAAACTTTTATATGTCACTAAGTTGTGACTCAGACTACTCCTACTTTACTTTGAAATTTACTAGGGTGGGAGGTAGGTACCAGCAGGGTCTGGTAGGAAGGTATATTACTAGGACATTTTTGGGGAGGGTCATTACATTGCAGAGGGTGGGGGAAGCTTTTTACTATAGTTTCAGGGTTTTGAAAAAAATTCTTGCGGTGACATTTGTGCGGTCTCTGCAAAATTCATGAAGTATGAATTTCTGCAAAGTAACTCCAACTTCACAGGCAAATTAAAACTTTGCTACATCTCTAGGTACTGTTTTACCCTGACAGGGAGAAATCACCCCCCCCTCCTTTTAGGACAGCAAGAATAACAGTTTACTATAAGGTTGGAACCTTTGAGGTGAGAGACTTCAGTATGTAATCAACGTCGGACAAAACCAATACACTTGGGGAATACTTATTTATATCTTAAATTTTTAATACCAGCTCACCTTCTTCCCTCATGGAAGTTAACATGATGTATGATTAACCTTTTTTCTCAGTCTTCCACATATGCTTTAATTTGATACAGTGAGAGCTGTATAAATATGGCTGAATGTTGGGTGCTTCTAGGAATGTTACTGTTTGCTGAAATTATGAAATTGTTTCTGGGTTGAAATGATAAAAAATAAATTATGTGCTTGTATTTATCATAGTTCTTCCATATTTGCATTGCTTTCTCCTAGTTCTTTATTTCTAGCCACATTTGCATAATAATAAAATCTCTGACCTGTTTTTAACTTACTGGTATTTATTAAAATGATTTTAACTGGAATACCCTTATAATATTACCCTTATGGAGGGAGCAAGGATAGAATCAGGCTACCTGAAATAAAATAATTAAACAACTGGATGAGGAACTGGTGCCAGGAAATGGGATTTCACTTTGTTGGATCCTGTGGAAGCTTCTCAGAGAGATGAATCTGCAGTTGAGACAGACTTCATCTCACCAGAGAAGGCACAAGGGCACTGGCACAAAAATTTGAAGTCTACTTAGACCATTTAAACTGATGGGTGGGGGCTGGGATGTAGATAGCCTCTGTGAGTCAGGAATAGGAGGTATATCCCATTACAGAAGCTCAGAATGAGACCATGTAACTCCAAGCTTGTGAAGTCCAAGACAGGGTGCAGGGAGGGACTGTGGGCTCAGGGGCATCAGGGGGAAATGAAGGGGAGAGCTGGGGAAGCCCAAGTAATCACCACAAGGGGCTCTGTGGGCTGTTGGAGAGGAGTCTGCCTCAATGCCAGAAGCTTAGGTAACAAAATGAGTGAACTCCAGGCTATGGTGGCTAAGGCTAACATAGACCTGATAGCTATAACCAAAACTGGGGCATCAGATAATAATGAATGGGACCTCGCAACACCTGGATATTTTTTGTTCAGGAGGGAGAGAAGAGTGGGAAAAGGTGGCAGGGCATGGCCCTGTATGTGATGGCTGGAACTGAAGTGGCAGAAGACGTTAGTACCAAGAATGACTTGGAGGATATTGAATCACTATGGATACAGTTCACTGACAAATTGGGAAATAAATTGTGAATGGGGGTTATATACAAACCCTAGTGGCAAGGGAAGGAAAGAGTCGGACACATTTGGAGGAAATATGGATGGTGGTCAGAAAGGGTGAAACAGTGATTGTCAGGGATTTAAACCTGCCAGATGTGGGCTGGGGGTTTACAGTTGCCAAGAGCTCCAGAAGCCAGGCAATATTGGATACCTTACAGGACTGTCTGCTGACACAACATGTGAATGATCCCACCAGACTAGATACTATCTTTGATTTGATTCTCACTAATTCTGAGAGCATCAAATCAGTCAAGTTCCAGGAGTCACTTGCAAACAGTGACCACAATACTATCTGGTTTGAAATTACCACAAATAATAAAAGAACCAGCTCTAAAATGGAGGTACTGGGTTTCAAAGGGTAGACTTCAGCAGATTATGGAAGGAGGTAAGAAAAAGGCTAGAGTGCATCAAAGGGTAGTAGGAGGTGGCAGATATATGGGAAGATATTAAAAGGGCAATCCTGGAGGCTACCAGGCCCTGTTTCAAGATGGTAACCAAGAGAAATAGGCACAAGAGGCCTGTTTGGTTCTTACCCACCATCAGAGAAGTGATCAACACCAAAGGGAAAGCCTATGAGAGGTTTAAATGGCACAAGGGGGAAAGGGAGTGGGAGGAATACTTACAGAGCAGCAAGGAGGCCAAAAGAGCAGTAAGAAGGGCAAAGGCAGATAAGGAGCTTCAAATTGCACAGGGGATTAAAATGGGGCAAGCAATTCTTCTGCTGTATCAGTGAGAAAAGGAAGAGGGGGGATTGTAAGATTAAAGACTGGAGGAAGGATATAAAGGATGATGGTCAAAAGGCAGAAGCCCATAATGAATACTTCACATCAGTTTTTGTTCAGGAAAAGCTGGGACCCTTACCTGACAGTGGTATCAAGGCCTCTGATGGAGGGATGCCAAAAATGAACATCCAAGAGTTCAGTGCTGACAAAGTCCAGAAAGATCTTTTGGGCATTAAACCTAACAAAGCACTGGCCCTGATGGAATACATCTCAGGTTTTTAAGGGAGCTGGAAGATGAGCTGGCAGCTCCCACAGCATAACTTTTCAATAGGACACTTCATACCAGGGTGGTGCCACGGGACTAGAGATTGGTGGACGTAGTGCCACTTCATAAGGGTGGTGACAGGGAGGAGATGGGAAACTATAGACACATTAGCCGTACATCTGTTGTTGGTAAACTAATGGAATCCCTAGTAAAACAAGATCTGGTAGAATACCTTGATGCTAACAACCTAAGCAACAGCAATCAGCATGGATTTACAGCAAGCAGATCATATCAGACTAACCTGATTGTATTCTTCAATCAGGTCACCAATGAGCTTGATAAGGACATGTGGTAGACCTGCTTTACTTTGATTTCAGTGAGGCGTCTGACACAGTTCTGCATAGACGCCTTCTAAAAAATACTGGAAGACCTGGAGGTGGCAGATCAGACTGTAGGATGGGTAGGAAATTGACATGAGGACAGAAAGAAAAGGGTAGTAGTAAACAGGTTGAAATCTGCAGAGAAGGATATCACTAGTGCAGTGCCTTAGTGTTAGGTCCTGGGACCAATCCTTTTTAACGTGTTCATCAGCGATATTGCAGTGGGCATCAAAGGTTATATCACCCTGTTCGCTGATGACACTTAACTTAGTGGGAGAGTGGATAATCTGGATGGCATCAGAAACCTACAGGAAGACCTAAAAAGCTGGAGAAGTGGACACAAATATGACAACTGAGAGTCAATGCAAAAAAGTGTAATGTGATGCACCTGGGTAGAGCGAATGCAGAAACAAGTTACTGGCTAAACGGGGTCCAACTCAGCTCCTCAGCAGAGGAATGGAAACTGGGAGTCATCATCAGCAATGACATCAAACAGCAGAATCAATGTAATATGGCATACAATGTCAGCAGAATGTTGGGATGGGAAAGGCATCGAGAGCAGAGATAGAGAGGTGATACTCCCTCTATATCGATCCTTGGTGAGACCTCATCTGGAGTATTATGTCCAATTCTAGAGACCTCACCTCAGAAAGGACATTGACAGGCTGGAGGTGGTTCAGAGGAGAGCTACAAAGATGATACATGACCTTCATGGGCTATCCTACAAGGACAGACTTAAGGCACTGAGCATGTTCTCACTGGAGTCCAAGAGAGACAGGGGGGACATGATCAAAACCTTTAAGTTCCTTTAGGTTATCAACACAGTCCCTCAATTGGAGATTTTCATGAGGAACACCAACTGAACTATGCATGGGCACAAAGGGAAATTGGGGGGGGGATTTCAGAAGAGACATCTGTTTTTCTCTCCTGAAAGGGTGGTGGAGCCCTGGAACAGACTGCAACTGGATGTGGTGAAAGCCAGAACAATGACAAGCTTCAAACACCAGTGGTATCAGGTGTAGGCACAGTCTAAAGACACTGGAGGGGGATCCAGGGAAACAATAGGGGGAGACAGGACCCAAGACTGACAGAAGGTCACAGGACTTTATATAGGCAGACTACATGGACCCTGTGTCTCCTTCTGCTAGCACCATTTGTGTTTCTATGTTTCTGTGAGCAAAAAATGTCTCTGCAGGTCATCTGCTCCCCCTGCTGCTTATCTACACCTGTGACCATGAATTCCATTTTTTGCAAAAAAAAAAAAAAAAGTACTACAGTATGTGTTGCCATAGTTATCCCATACTCCAAGAAAATTTAAAGTGGCAAAATATTGTCCTGAAATCTGAGCGCCCACGTTGCCTGTGACTCTGAAAGAACCAAAGTCAGAATATGCCTGCTTGACTTTACAGCAGCTTCATTCTATTTTCTGTTTTTTTTACTGCTGATTCCTGTCTCACAGCTTGAAATTGTTCTGCTCACCTCTGAAGCCAGTGGAGGGGTGGCAATCTCTGCTGACAGCACTATCTCCCAGTGGTGCTTTGTGGTATGTACAGCTCACCACAGGTAGGACACTTAGGAGACCATGCATGCAGCAGTGATTTAGGAGGCCAATCCTTCCCTCTCCTCCTTCAAGAGATTGGGAAGATAAACATATGACCAGAGTCACAAACATATTATGGGGATGGTGTAGGTAGGGAAGGAGATGGGTAGGGCTGGACTGTAATTCTAGATAAGGAAGGTGGCACTGACTGGGTTATGGCTAATACAGGGATTGACTGAACAGGGCTGGTGGTGGGCTGGTCTAGATGCTTGCTGAGAGGCAGGAATTGAGTCAGGTCTGGGCCTACAGCTGGCATTCAGTCTGAGTTTGGTATGGCACTAGAGTTGTCAGGGATAAGCTGAGTCAGAGTTGAGTCTTGGGTTGGAGATAAATTAGGCTGGAATTGATGTGGGACTAAGCTTGGGACTGTAGCTGAGTTAGGGCTGGATTAGGGGCCAGGTAATGGCTGGATTGGTGCTGTCAGGGCATGGGTTAAGAGTGGCTAAAAGGCTGCAACATGGCTGAGTCATGGCTGATGCTGGAGAAGTGATTGTGCAAATGATGATGCCAAATCAAGACTGGGGTTGTGCTGAGGCTGAGTATGGTCTTAAGCTTAATAGAAACTGACAGATTCAGGGCTGAGGTACTGTACAGTTCGGGCTGGGACTGAGCTATGACTGGACCTGCACTTGATCCAAGGCTAGCTTGGACTGGAGCCCTGCAGGGTTGTAGAGGATAGCTACTCAGATTAAAGAAAAATACTCATATAAAGTGGCTGGCATAGTCTGAAAGCATAAGAAAAGCTCTTTCAAACAAGGCATTGGGCATGCCTGTAGCTGAAAGCACTCCAAAGATATAGAGGATTGAATCTGTTCAGTATTAATATCAGCAATTTGTAGAACATTGTGATGTCATCAAGGAGTAAGCTGTGCCTAACTACACTAAGACAAGCACAGTTTGTTCCTCAATGACATCACAGTGCTCTATGAATATCTGCAATGTTGTATTAAAACTGAACAGGCAGAGACATCTATATTTCTGGAGTGCTTCCAGCTATAGGTGAATCCAATACCTCATTTGAAGGAGCATTTAATTGACTTTCAAATAACATCAGGTACTGGGAATGAATGTGTCCCTTTAAGCAATGCAAGACTGTATATGGTGCTGCTAACAGAAGATGTATGGCACATTGGGTACATGCAGTTGGTGTAATCAGTCTCAGTAAGACCATGTGGGCAATCTAGTTTGCCTTCTTCTCTCACAATAGCAATACCCTGAAAGGATTTTCTAGTACAGCATTTATAATGCCTTGTCTGGAAACTCTGATCATTGTAGGCACTGATCAGCTCCTCTGGTAATCATTTCAGCACTCTATCAAGCTCTCAATGGAAATATGTTTCCTGTGTTTCCATGTGTACCTCCTGCCGCTCCCTCCATAACTTGTAACATGCTCCCTTACTCTGTTATCTTTGATTCTACTAAGCAGTTTGTCCTGTCTATTTCATATAACAATTCATGATGTAGGATAATGTTGCTCAGATAGTGCTTTTCTGTATCCTGCCACTATCTATCAGATAGCGCTGGTATTCTACCTAGGATTTTACCATAAATCCTACAGTACCAAAGATGGATGTAGGATTCAGGGTCAGATAGCGATGAATCCTAGTTAGGATCCAGGGATCCTAGGTCAGATAGCTAGGATCCGGGGTCAGATAGTGATGGAGTCTAGTTAGGATTCAGGGATCCTAGGTCAGATCCAGGGACCCTACATCAGATAGTGAGGATCCAAGCTGCATCTGTGCTAGGATCCACAGGATCCACAATGTTTGTTGCTAGGATCCACAGGATCCACAACGTTTGTAGGATCCATGCACTGGATCCTAGAGGTTAGTATCCATGGTCAGATAGCACTGCTGTTCTACCACAGCACCTATCTGGCCAAATGGGAGGTATTTGTTGGTATCCTAGTTTCTAGGATATTATGTGAACGACACTAATTAGACTACCTCAGTATTGTCTCTCCTCTGTCTTTTTTTATGGCTGTGGGCAGAGACTACCGCCATATTGCTTTAGCTTGAAAAGGGTTTTCCATTGAACAAATTTTTTAGTAGTTTTCAGTGTGTCCTTCCATAACACTGTGAATCCCTATGGCAGTTAAAAAAATATTCCCTTCTTTCTTTTTAGAATGATGGACAGATAACCTCAAGCTGCTTTTCTCTGAGAACAAATGTGCACACCTTCCAAACAAATCTAAATATATTTAAAACTATTCAATGTGCAAAAAATAACTTTCGTGAAAGCTGTTCAGGACAAAACGACTTTTCACATGAGGGTAGTCACTAATTTGAATTATTTATATTTTGTAAAATGTGGTATTCCAAACATTATCATTTTTTTCTCTCTGAGTGAGCACAGTGGGAGTCATGCCAAATAAATGTAAATATCTCAGAAAGTATAAAAGTTACCAATTTACAACCAACATGAAAGTTGTTCAGGATAAAATTACCTTTTAAATTAGGGTAGTTACTAATCTGGATTCATTGGATTTTTTAAGTATAGCTATCCAAAAGGTGAACATTGTGAAGAGAAATGAAAATTCAGGTAATCAGATAGTCATAGTTTAAAAAATATAATTAGTGCAGCTTATGAAAGGTTGTTTTGTCCTGAACAACTGTCATATTGACAGTTTATGCATAATTCATATACTTTTAGATATATTTAAATTGTTTTTGCATAACTCCTTATAACAGCCTCATTTCTCTAAAGCACTACGCCACTTTAAGTGTAATGAGTCCAGACCATCTTCTCATGCCTAATTTAACAGTTGATCCTGACTTACTAGTACTTCAATAGAATTCTTTAGGGTTTACCAGCTTCAAACAAAATGATCTACTTATTGCGGTCACATCCACTCTCTTCATGATGGGATCATGTTAAATCTTTTCAAAACAAAAGTAGCAGATTAATTTTAGTAATTATTGGCCAGCAATATCCTATGAGCTCTATATGTGAAACTGAAGCTGACCAGATAGGAAGAAGAAGGAAGACAGAGAAGAAAAACAATAGCTGTCTGTAAAACATTTAGGTATCTATGCTGCAACACTGATTTTTGCATTTATTACACCCTCTTTGGAAACTTTTATTATTAAAGCACATCAAATGTATAGTTTACTAAATCTTGACCTTGAGATAACTCTTGAATGACTCCTAACTATGGTTTAAGACATTCCTTTTAAGGGAGGTCAAGATCTGTGCAAAAGGTCAAGTGTTATTTTTTCACATTTTTTTTACAAATTTCCACAGTAAAAGTGTGGAGAAATAGAAAAGTATCTATAACTAATCTGCTATGCATTTTCAATTCAGAGAGAAGTTAATATTTGTGCAAAATCAAATCCAAAGTTTATACAGTTTTGTTCACAAGTTATTTTATTCTAAGTCTTATTGGACTGTTGAGTGTTATTTTTTCTTATTTTTTTTACAAATTCCAAAGTAAAAGTGTGGAGAAATACAAAAGTATGTACAACTAATCTCCTATGCATTTTCAACTTGGAGAGAAGCTTATATTTGTGCAAAATCAACCCTAAAGTTTTACAAGTTTTTGTTCCAAAGTAATTTTATTCTAAATCTTATTAGACTATTGATGAACTGAACAAAGAAATGTTTAGATAAAACATATTGAAGACTCCAGGAATGAAAGGTCATTAAAACTGCAAAAGGTCAAATTATGAAACCTTAAATGAACTCATGAAGATCATTCTTCTTAGTGTATAAGTATAATGAATTAAAGCCATTTGAATATAGACCTACAATTATACAACCATTGTGATACCTATTTTTTGGATCACAGGAATGATGCAAAGCTGCCAAAAGTGTACTGTTCTCACTGCTTCAATGCTTCAGTGTGCATGGATCAAACCAAAAAAGAGCCATAATAAAAGGTTCTATCTTCTCAAAAAAATAAATATACAGTATATATTTTATTATATTTGATTTAATCTGAAAATGCAAAATAGCAATAAGTTGTAGTAAAAGATGTATTTTTATTCAGGAATAGATCTTGCTTCACATCTTTAGGCCAAAACCTATTTTCAAGATGTTCCTCACAATAGGACTTTAAAATTACATCAAATACAAACACATTTGCAACAATCACATTCAGTCTGCAAAGATTTTAAACACACAATAAATAAACTTGTATTCCAGCACAATTCATACAACTCATTTTACTAATTAGGATACAGATTTAAAAACTAGGATGTTTCTTCTTCCCCTATTGCACATACATCTTACTTTCAATTCCTCTGTCAGATATTTAGTAACCAGTGATGGTTTATAATCTTTTTTTTTTTTTTTTTTATGGAATTTAACTACTAATAATTTGAGGCATATTTAGCCTTAAATGTCATTTGAGTAAAGTGATTTTTTACCTTAGGCTTGTGAGGGAACCACCCATTGTCTCTTAGCTTATAATCATGTTTAATACTTTTCACGTCTATTTTATCCTTTAAATATTTTGGTTCTCCTGTCTGTAATAATCGATGTGTTTGTAAAACCCTAATCAATTTTCTCCTATTTTCAAGAGTTAGCTAGTAATATGTTAAATACATTTCGCAATGATGAGTTTTATAATCACACTTTAAAGTAAGCCTAGCTAAGTTGTTATAGGTAACTTCAAGCTTTCTTAAACGAAAGTTTGAAGCCTTCTCATATATATGGCTGCCATAATTTATTGTAGGGATTAATAATTTATTTACAATGAATTTCCACATTCTAATATCTGTACAAAACCTGTTTCTTCTAAATGCCCCAAGTTTTCTATTGACTTTACTTACTAATTCTTCTATGTGGGTATCAAATTTCAATCCCTGGTCTACCCAGGTGTCAGCGTGGCTCAGTTAGTAGCACATCTGCCTCTGGACCAGAAGGTTGTGGGTTCTCGTCCCACACCCGGATTGGACTTGCACCTAAAAATCGCTGGCATCCGAGTGCAGTATTGGGGGGGGTGTACTGCTGGGGTGTGCCGTCCTTCGGATGAGACGTTAAAACCGAGGTCCCTTCTGCCCATCCTGGTGTTGTCCTGGTGGGTGTCCAGGTGGAAGTAAAAAGAACCTAGGGCACTCTTTGCAAAGAGTAGGGAACATTCCCAGTGTCCTGGCCAACATTCCCCTTCCCATAAACCGGTTCATGCAATTATCCAGGCTGTGTGTGGGTGATGATGTGCAGCAATATGGCTGCCACCACACATTCAGTCACTTCACTACCAGTCTAGCATTGCTTGTAAAGCACTTTGGATGTATGAAAAGCGCTATATAAATGCTGATTCATCTTCTTATTCTACCCATACCCTTAGATATTTATAATGGGGAACCTGCTCTAATATTTCCTGTTTTGATGTTTTTATATCCAATTCCTGCGTCTGGGAAGAAAATAGAATTGTTTTGGTTTTTTTACTATTTAGTACTCATTTTGATTGGGCTAACCAATTTTCTAACCCTAAAAAATCTTCCTGAAGCCCCTTTTCAACCTCACTAGTGTTTACACCATATGTTAGCAACACTGTATCGTCAGCATATAATTCAATTTTAGTATAAGTAGCTATTTTTTCCAGTTCATTTACATAAATCAAAAACAGTCTGGCCAATATGGACCCTTGTGGTACCCCTCTGATTACTTTAAGCTGTTTTGAAGTTACATTTTCAAGTTGAACCAATTGTGATCTTTCTGATAAGTAAGAAGAAAACCATTCTAATGTTTCAAAGTCTAAACCTAAATTTTCCAGTCTCTGAAGTAGAACCCTGTTGTCCACAGTGACAAAGGAAGTAAAACAGTCAAGATGAGATTTCAGTGTTCTCCTACCATACATTGAAGCCGAGCCATAATAAAGGCTTCTGTCTTCTTCAAAGCAATTATATTTTACTTTGAAATATTTAATATTCTTTGTCTAAGTAGACACTAAAAAAAAAGTTTATTTTGTGTTTGAAAACAGGCAAATGTGAACAGACACAGAAAGAAGTCAAAAGAGAGTACCAGTTGTGGGGGCTAGTAACAAGTCAAGGAGTTTGCTTGATCATTCCAATGGGGGCCACCCACCAACACTACTGACCATTGGTGGGCACTGGTAGCAGCGGAGGAGCTGGGCAAGTGCTGCAAGCAGTCAGTGTAGGAGGAGGAGGTGGATGGCAGGCTGCCTGCCATAGTCCTGCTCTTGTTTTAAATCCCTGGTGGTGCCTGAGTGGCTGTGGCAATCATCTGTGCAGCAACCCTCCATCTGTAGGTATTAAGAGGACTCAGTGTAGCTTTCTTGTTGCATTCAGGCAGGCTCAAGCTCAATTACAGCAGCAGGTCTGACTGGAGCCCCAGACCCCCAGCTCTGCTACTTGTACAAAGCTGACGCTTGAGAGTAAGGGATCCTTGCTGCTTGCAGAGGAAGTGGAAGGGGTCACGGTTAGTGTTCGTTTGTGTGCTGGGGTAGGTAGGGTGGCTGGCTGGGCTGGGAGGAGTGCCTTTAAGTGTAAGCATTGCATGTGTATGAACTGTTTTGGACTGCATGGGTGTAGGCAGGGGATGTTCAGGGTGTTCAAACACCCCTTCCCGAAATTATCTCAGAAAATTTCAAATTCTTGTATTTTATTTTTGGGTTGGCACAGTCTGTATAGCAGTGGGAGCTAGATGCAGCACAATGTGCATGTGCAGGACTGTTGATGGCCAGGGGAGATGGAGACATCATCAACAGAGAGAGCAGGAGAAGCCTGGTGAGACAGACTAGTGAGTGTGCTGCTGTGCTGCATCATCTGTATAGCACTGTGCAAGTTCTGGTGTCCTGTCAACTGTTGTGGTGGTAGAGTGGTACTGTGTGCTGCTCTTCTCTAGCCTCAGTTGAACAGTGGGAGAACCTGAAGTATGGTCTACTAGAGAAAGAAGTGACCCGTCCTGTGCTGAGTTGTGAGTAATGCATGGCATGTCTTCTTGACTTTGCTGGATGCAGGCTGGACTGGTGGTGTAGTCCGAAGAGAAGACAGGAGAGGTCGAGGAAAATCTGCCCTGGCCAAGTGGCCTGTAGTCCTGTCTTGGGAGGGGAGCGACTAGTAAGGCAAGCAAACAGGAGGAAAATCAGCAGAAAAGTAGTGAGTGGAGAAAGGAATAAAGATTGGTTCAGGGAGGGGACTTCTGTCATTCACAGAGATGGTGTGGGGTATTAGTACCATCTCCCAGGGCAACCCACTCATTATATCTCAACCCCACTGATTTTCTTCCTAACTTGGAGCTTATCATGTGCAGTGGAAATAGGTGTGGAACGGCAGATGCCTGACTGACATCTTTGTCTGTGGCTGTTGCATAGTGCTCCCATGTGCAAAGTTGGAATGGGGTTAGGAGTACTGTCTATATGCAGAGGTGGGACGGTGGTAGAGGAGGAGTGATGCAAACGTGTGGAGGTGTCCCCATGTGTAGGTGTGGAATGGCTAGGGAGCAATGCTTCCCATGTAGAGGCAGTGGGATGAAGGAGTGGAGTACTTCCCATGTACAGAGCTGATATGAAGTGGGATGAAAGCTCCCCATGTGTGGAGGTTAAACAGAGGGGAGAAGGAGGAGGAATGCTCCCTATGTGCAGGAGGTGGGATGCAGTGGGAGAAGTGCTGTCCATGTGAGGGAGGTGAAATGTAGTGAGAGAAGCACTGGAGGGGTTAGGGAATGAGTCCTTACAATGTTTGGAGGTGGGATGGAGGTGGAGCAATGATACCTATGTGTGGAGATGGAATGGAGGGAAGAGTGCTTTCCATGTTCAAGTTCAAGTTTATTGTGAAGGGATAAAATCCATTGAGCGGGCTCATTTGCAAGGAGGTCCCTTGTACAAGTAATGATAAAGACAATACATGGTGTGAGATACAAAACAGAAGGACACATAATATAAATTAAAATAAAGCAATGTTCTTTACATTAGTATGTACAATATGTACAATGGTGCATTCAACAAGGATTGAGATGAAATATGATTACATAAGACACTATGTCCACTATGTGAAAGAGGGCTGGAGAAGGAGAATTTCTCTCCATATACAAAGGAGGCATGGAAGGGGAGGAGAGCTCTCTATGTGCAAATGTGTAATGGAGGGGGAGGAGTGCTCCCCATGTGTGGTGGTGTAATGGGGGGAACAGTCACTTAATGGCCACCATCCAAGACCCCACTCCAGCCTGTGTGTGAAACTTTTTGGAATGGGCACAATTTATGATGGGGCAGATGTGCAATTCACATCTCTTCTCAGTCTGCCATAAAGTATTGGGTTGATAGGTGGGGGTGCAAGAGGAGACATCAGTTACTCAGGAGCACCCACTGTATCCTACCCCCACTCACCCACCCACCCACCCAGCAGAGTGGGAACAGTTGTGGAGGGGCAGATACAAGATCCACATTTTATATCTCAGTACCTCAGAGTGCTCTCCATGGATAGAGCATGTTAGGTGTGAGAACCTCTGGCTGAAGAAGAGTGTTCTGCAAGTGTAGCGGTGTGGCATAGGGTGAGGAAGTGCCAGTCATCCAAAGCCCACTCCAACCTTCATGCTAGCTGTGGTGGAGCAGGGAAGGGTATGAAGGGGCAGATGTGCAACTTGCATTTCTATCCCTGGCCATTGCAGGGTGCTACCCTTGTGTGGGCTGGGATGGAAGGATGGGGCATCATTATCCCAGAGTCACCTGCCCGGAACCCACCCAATGCCAGCGCCAGCTTTCATGGAACTTGGATGGGTAAAGATGGACAGATGTGTGAACCACATCTGTCATTGGCTCCTGCAGAGTTCTCCTAACATGCAGAAGGTGGAATGGAAGGAGAAAATGCTTCACATGTGCAGAAATGAAGAAAGATGTGTTGGGTGCCAATGGCCTTGGGCCACCCAGTGGATCTGTACCACAACCCCATTTCCATGCCCCTGGCACCCACCAGGCTAGATAGAAACAGGTGTGGCATGGCAAATGTGCAACTCACATTTCTGTCTCTGGCTGTGGCAGCCAATGTGCAGTCTTGGGACAGTTGTGGAGGGGGCACCAATCACCAACTTTTGCCAGATCACAGTCCACTATTTACCCTGGGCTGCCCACCTGGAGGTCACCTTGTCACATTGCCAACCTGTGAGTAGTGGGATGGATGTGGAGGGGAATATGAGTAACCTGCATCAGTCTGTGGCTACTGCAAATTGTTATACAGTATATGTGCTGATGTGAGCTGGAGGTGTAGGGGGTAGCTGTTACTCAGGGGTTCCATCCAGTGCCCACCCTACACTGTGCTAGTCAATGTGAAGGGGCAGATATGTGACCTACATATTTGTCTCTGGCTCTGCCTGGGTTCTCCTTTTGTGCGGTGGTGGAATAGATGCACCACGTTTGTTTTACACTCTGTCTATCCTGGTCTCTTATGCTCTCTCTCTTTCTGTCTGCTCCCCCAAGGTGAAAGAAAAAGTTTGCAGCACTGCTTTTTGTCCCGATCATGGCACTTTTGCTGCCACTTTCTCTGCTCTGCCTCTTTGTATGTGCTGTCTACTTCCACTAAGCATCAGAAAGGCAAACAGAGAGTCAGACCTACAGCAAGGTGCCAGAAAAGTGAGCAGAAATAAAATGGATGGCAATCAAGCTCAGGCACACACTGTACTCCACTTCTCTGGTTTTTTTGGGGGGGTTGACACCTTCTCTGACTGAAATAGATTGGAGCTGCACATATGTGCTGCACTGGAAGTGGCTCTTGCTGTTGCTGTGTCTGTCTCGGGGTGGGGAGGGAAGGGGTGGGGGAGGGTAGACACAGCTAGGGGACAGTCCATAAATTTAAATGAATGTTCAGATGCAGGTCTGAGAGCCAACGGTCATCGTGGTTATGGTCACTACATTGCACTGCCCCCAATTTCACACTAGCATGGTAGTGCTGCAAAAGTGACATCCTGTCACCTGGTGATCACTCTCATTCTGCTTACTTGCCATATCTCCACATGTTGCTGTCACTGTTTGGGGACTCTCTCTCTCCGTTTTGTCCCTGACACTGCTGCCACTCACCACCTCTTTTGATCCTGTGCTCTCTTTGGGGGCAGGTACTGCTGCCTCTCCTTCTCAGTGTCTGCCCCTGCAGCCAATGTCTCTCTCCCCACCATCCAGGGGTAAGCTGCAGCTCTGCAGACAATGCTGCCTCACTTCTCAGCACTTTTGCTCCTTGTATTGTGTGGCGGAGTGGGGGGCACACTGAGGCAGCATCAACACTAGGGGATCCATAGGGTGGGTCAGTGGGTACCATCACAGAGAGCAATGCTCAGGCTGGACATTGTGACATACATGAAGCACTGGAGAGAGAGGGAAAAGAACACACGCTGTCATTCCCACAGAGACACAAACAAGTTCAATGTGGTTGTCTATCTTGGGAAGGATAAATCATATTTATTTGTTCTTTACTGCTAGGACTGTTTACTGCTTATGGCACAGAGACTGGGGGATGCAGTGTATGGCTGGGTACCCAGACATCTACAGGATGGGTGGGGAGACAAGCAGTAAGATCAGTAAGGGCATGAATGAAAGGAATGAAGCACTCTCATTCGAGCACTTTCTTTCAACTATAGAACAGATTCCAGATGTGAAACTGTGACTAGTGTCACAGTCTGGTTGCATGCTCATTGGTCTGCCGGTATCAAGCCCACTGTAGATTGCTGTGGATTGGACTCGTCCCTGACACACACCTGAAATGTCGTTCTACCACAAGATGTTTCTTGCACACGTGCAAGGAAACATAAAAAAATATAAAGAATTTAGGTTAGTGACTACCCTCAATTGAAAGGCATTTTTGTTCTGAACACAAAAATGTAAAATAATGCACTTGGGGTACAGAAATCCAGGGGCAGAGTACACATGGTTGGAGTGGTATTGACAACATTAGGAAAGCACACATTCAAAAAAAAGAGCTTTCACATACAGTTGATTATGATTCAAAAATATTTTGCATCTATGGCTGCCACTGTACATCTGGTGAAAACCTATAATGACATTCATCACTTGAAGCAAAAAGGGGGGAGGGAGTGAAGGACATAACTGACTCCTTGTTTTTGTGTTAAATGGGTCAGTTTCTTTACAGCAAAAGCAAGTAAAGGCATCATTTCTAAAATATGCAGATGAGCATGTGGACCACTTTTTTCCAGAGCATGCCACCACTGCCAGCTACCACTTCAAGACTGCTACTATCCCTGCCTAATACAATCAGGAGAAAACCAGAAGTAGTCTACCAGCACTGAGATCAATATGGTTAAGGCACATTTGCCAGAAATTACTGCTTAGAAAACAATGAGAAAGTGACTGTGATGATGAGCAAGTCCCAGACCACATCTCTAGTTTGTTAATAAACTCCTCCTGAGTCTGATTTGTACGGCTGCATGGGCCAAGCTCTACAGATGTTATGCCAGCATCAGATTTGTATAAAAGCAATGAGGAAGCACGTAACTGGACCGCTGTCTAATGTGCTGCCACAGTGCTCCGACATGGTTTCCAGTAATTCTGTTTATGCAGCCCTTCCCCTCCACAGGCCGCATAAACATACCCACTTCCCGGCGCACTACTTTTCTGTTCTGCAATTGCAGTACTGACAGCCACCATGTGCAACATGATGATGTTGCCTTAAACTGCGTATGCATAACTATTGTGCATACATAGTTATGTAAGCATCGCCATGTTGTGCAGGGCTGACTAAAGGGCAAACTTCACATGTGCGAGTATCACGCATGCACAGTAATTGCTGCAGTATTGCTTACGGCTGACTCCGGTGCAGTGAAAGCACTGCATATTCTTTTTCAAGCTCTCCACAGCCATATTGGCTCTTACCAGAGTTTGTTTTATCTAAGTAGTACACTAAGTAGTACACCCTCAGGTGCTTCAGCCTCTTACCATTTGTTCAAGCCCAATCATATAGCTGTTTACTGTACATTTTTCAGCTCATGCATGTATTTTTATAACGTGGTTCCCAAAACCGCATACACTATTCTAGTTGGGGGTCTAACCCATGGTTTCTGTAGTGGTATTATTCCCCTCCTTTTTCTATAATTTATCTGCTTTTTATGTCGGCTCATGCTTGCGCAACCAACATATTGCATTAGTAACAGATTTGGAGGTGCGGTCACTGTGGGCGAATGCAGGGCATGCATCAGTAGGTGCGTCCCTCATTCCCCAATAAGGCAGCTGCAGGCACTGACACCAGCAACAAGTAAACTGGCAACCAGATCTAAGAAAAGGTCCACTGCAATGAGAGCCAAGCTTTTCACGCAAAAGCGTGCTTTTCCTGGTGAACCAATTTACAAAACATGGTGGCATGCCTCCACAGATTGCCCCAGCCCACTTCATTTGCCGACAGGGGAGCCCACTCCCCATCGGCATAATGCAGTCCCCCTCCCATTTAAAGTGTGTGCCAAGGGGGTGCCCAATCCCCCTCAGCATCACGTCCCTCCTTCCCAGTTTAATTTGCCTATGGGGAAGCCCACTCCCTGTCAGCATAATGTCCTCCCCATTTGTTGTGTGCCACCGGGGGTGCCCAATCTCCCATCGGCTACAGAACCTGCCCCCAAAAAAACACTCAGGTAGCAAGCAGGAAGTCCAACCCAGCATGCCAAATGCCCCTGTAAAAGAAAAAATGTCCCGCAATGTTTTTTTTTTTAAACATGTAAAACAGAAAAGCGATCCCTTGTCAGCTCGATACTTCCTGCCCCAACCACATCTCCTACCCTCTGCACATCCTACCTCACCACACCCCTCTCACCATATACTTACCTCAGGAGCATGGCACCATGATCTTTGGTGGACCGGGGACATGTCTGCACTCTTCAAAGCCTACCTCGAACTGAAGAAATGCCGGTAAGCTGTATAATGGCATAAATACGGTTTTTTCAACTTTGGTGCATATCTCATGCATATTTGGGAATTTGGGCACCACATTTTCATCATGGAGTTCTTGGGAACCCTCCTCATGTATTTAGTCACTGTCATGGCATTATTCGGTCCCAAAAGGCGATTTCATAGTCACTGCGTGGAATCACCTTTTGGGACAGAGTAATGAAAAGACAGTGCCACTGTTCGTGAGGGGGGCTCTCAAAAAAGCCTATGTTGCAAATTTGGTGAAAAAAATCCAAAAAAATTGCTGTTTTATGAGTGTACATTGCACAGTTTCCATGCACACTCTTAACTTTGTGAATTTGTAATATTTTTACTCCAGATTTAAAAAATTGGCATTTTTCCACACCTCCTTATGAACAGTACAGCTCTCATTTTGCATATCCTGGCTGAAATGTGTTTTCGCATGTCTGGTGCAGAATAGTGCTGTTGCTGTGTGAAATCAGCTTTCAGGACAGTTTGAGAAAATGACGGTGACACTGTTCATGAGCAGAGGTCCTAAAATGCCTATGTTAAAAATTTGGTGATGAAAGTCAATAAAAGGACTGTGTTACAAGTTTGTGTTGCTCAGTTTCCACGCACCTTTGTAACTTTGCAAATTTGCAATATTTTCATGCCAGATTTTCAAAACTGACATTTTTTCACATCTTCTTTTTAACAGTACAGCTGTCATTTTTCACATCCTGCCCCAAATGTGTTTTTGCACCTGTGGCGCACAATGGCATGGTTGCTGTGGGAAATCAACTTTTGGGACAGATTAACAAGATCACAGTGCCACTCTTCATGAGGGGAGGTCCCAAAATGAATATGTTGAAAATGTGGTTAAAAAATTCCCCCAAATAATTGGGTTACAGACGTGTTTTGTGCAGTTTCTATGCCTGCTCATGACTTCACCAATTTTTCATATTTTCACTTCAGATTTTCACTGTTGCCATTTTTTACACCTCCTCATGAACAATACAGTTGTCATTTTTCACATCCTGCCCAAAATGTGTTTTCATGCCTGTGTCGCCAAATGGCATAGTCGCTGTGCAAAGCCACCTTCCAGCTAACAAACTGATAGTGCCACTCTTCATGAGCTAGGGTCACAAAAAGCCCATGCTGAAAATTTGGAGTGAAAATGCCAACAGATGCCTATGACATTAGAGTTTGCAACTGTAACATCCCACCCTGTAGAGACTTACAGGTGTCAGAGGTGTGACTTGGGATCATTGGCTATAATGCTCATGCCATTCCACCCCAACTCCCCCCACCCTGCAGCCACTGACAGGCACTGAGGCGTGCCTTGGAGTGTTTGGCCCTAATGTTTACCCCATTCTCCTATACTGCACCCATCTCAGTGTATTTTCTTATGGAATGGGGTAAGTATAAGGCCCAAAGACCCCAAAGCACACCACGACATTTGCCAGTGTCTACAGGGTAGGGTTAGGTAAAATGGCATGAGCGTTATAGCTGATAACCCAAAGGCATGCCCCAATGCTTCTCAGTCTCTGCAGGGTGGGGGTGGGGTTGGCGTCAGTTCAATACTTCACTGCCATTCCTATTATGCATCTCTAACTCCTGCACTACCAATGCCAGTGAGACAACTTTCAGCATTGACAAATGCTTGTTTACAATGCTTTCTATTGGTCGTGCTAGCTGCTACTAATCACTGTTTGTACAGTTTTAAGGATGAGGACAGAGCACAGAGCTTTGAACCTGGAGACTCAGATCCACTGGGTTTTGAATTGTGCTGGGCGGAAACTGTGAATTTTGAATTTGTGAAAATTTTGTAAAATTTCATATATTTCACAAAATTTTCCAAAATTCTGACTTTGGCAAAATCTGAATCCTCTGAATGTTTGGTGATGTTTTTTACCCCATTCCACAAAATGTTCTGATTGAATTGCCAAATGAACTGCTGAATGACAGTTCTGCAGAATGTCAGTCCACAGTTTAATACATCTCCACAATACATGCAGTCATACCACAGTTCAGTGATCAGTTCTGCATTATTTCTTTCTACAGTTTAATACAGTAATCCACAATTCATAAATTCATTCAGTTTGACATTCTAAGTTGGAATTTTATGAATTTTAGTCAAAGTGCATTCCAACATTTCACAGAAGCAAAATTCTGACATTTGCTGTGATTCTGCTGGTGGAATTTTATTTTTGTAAAGCAGTAGTTTGAAAACCATAACTACCACTTGCATACTGTGTAAGCCTGAGGAAGTGACTTAAAGGAAAAGATTCATGTACAGTAGCAGGCATGGGTTGAAAGCCCATTGAAGGCTCTTTCAAATGAGGTACTGGGCTCATCTGTAGTTGGAAGCACTCCAGAGATACAGACAGCTGAGTCAGGATTAATATAAATATTACATTGCTACCATTTGTAGAACATTGTGATGTCACTGAGGAACAAGCTGTGCTTGACTCAGTGTAGTTAGGTTCAGCTTGTTCCTCGATGACATCACATGGTTCAACAAATGTCTGCAATGTAGTATTAATGCTGAGTAAACTCAGCCATCTACTTTATCTACTTTATCCTGGGTTTGGGAATGGACCCGAGAGTCAGAGGGCCAGCCGGGGGTGGGGTGGGGGGAGGATCAAGCATCCTAGTGATTGCTCTGCTTTTCTGCGGGGGAGTTGAGTGCCTGGCACATGACTAACCTCTGGCA
The DNA here is from genome assembly GCA_016271365.2 of Neoceratodus forsteri. NCBI lineage: Eukaryota > Metazoa > Chordata > Ceratodontiformes > Ceratodontidae > Neoceratodus > Neoceratodus forsteri. Next base: position 99,801,348 of record CM028130.1, read on the forward strand.
GAGGCTGGGTGGAGCAGCTGCCTGCACCCTTGATGACACTGCACGTTCTGCCTCCTGGGGATGAAACTGTGAAAACTTGGACTGTGTGGAATGCCACCTGTCTCATGATGCAGGTTCTGCACCATTGCCCATTATACCACTGGAGATGAATCCCAGTGTTTCATGGGTGGGTTAGTCCCCTCCTAAAGGCCTTGCCCTGGGGGGGGCAAGGCATAACCCCAGGATGGATGCTTCCTGGGGCGTTATACCAGTGTCTGATGGATGGTGGAGCTCCCTCCCATGGCCCCATTCTGGAAGGTAAGACAGAGCATATCTTCAGCTTGGGTAAGTCAGCAGGGTGGGGTGAGGGGGTTGGTCACAGTGCAGGACATGGGGCTGGTCCTTGGAGGAGAGGAAAAAGTAGAGTAAATTAAAAAAAAAAACTCAGTCATCTGTATTTCAGGAGTTCTTCTAGCTACAGATAAACTTAATAGCTTGTTTGAAAGAGCTTTTCAATGGTTTTCAGATGATAATACCCACTGGGCATGACTGTGGCTTAACACACTTGGAAATTAGTTTTTGCTCAGTGTAGCTTTCCAGGTCAGATGTTCTAAAACAAAAATAATAAAAAGTTCCTATGGTCTAGAGTACCCAATACCGTATCATTTAACTTGTAAGCCCATTTTCTGTGTATGGCCTCTTTGTGCATTTCCTTTTGTTTCCCCACATTGAACAGCATTTTCCATCTTCCAGACAAATAAATTAGTTTATCCAGATCTTGCAACACATTTTCACAATCCTTCTCAATGTTAACGGTGACCACCATTGCTAGCTTTGAGTCCTATACACATTTCATTCTGTGGCTATCCCTGATTCAAGATTATTAAGAAACAAATTGAATAGACACTGGTCCCAGAACTAACTCTTGTAGAACCTTACCCATTACTACTTTCCAGTTTAATGCATATCACTTTACCCTTACTCTCTGACTTCAGCTACTTTATCAGTTTCTAACACCTATTAACAGCTCTCCCCCATAGCCTGTTTGCTGATTTTGTGTACTGTACCACCTTCCCATGGGGTACCTTTTCAAGTGGTTTATTATAATCTAAATATGCTAAGTCTAGAAGATCACCCAACTACGTTTATTTTTATCTCATCAAAAAGCATAATTAAGCTTGAAAAAACTCAGTCCTCCCTACAAAATATTGACTACCTGCTACTATTCTCTGCTCACCTAAATGTGCCACCAAGACTTCCTTGTGAGATTTCTATAGAGGTATTGCAAAAATTTCAGGAACTATTCTTTCATGCCAGTGGCTGCAACTGGAACAGCCTACAACAGCTCAACTACAGCTGAGGTCAAACTAATCTGCTTTTTGTGCCTAGGATGTCCTGTTTGAACAAGGTGATCACATGTATTGTTTTCCATACCCCTGGCATCTACCCTGTTTCCAAGGATTTTCTAGAAAACAAACCTCTGCCAGAAACTATGCCAGTTTCCTCTCTGGGTTCCTTTAGGATTCTGGGGTGTATCATGTTGGGGGACTAGTGCCTTTCTTGTATTTACTATACAGTATCCCAATGTGTTGCCAGTAGCTTTGTTGTAATAATTACCTATTAAATATTTTCCCCCCTCCACCCTCCTTTAAGTTAACCTTCCACTACCAGCAATATGCTGCTAGATTGCTCAGTATGGATTGTTGCAAAAATGGTCTGCAGCTCCTCAGCCAGCTCATCTATTCCAATCCAGTTAACATGCTTATAGTCCCCACTCCACCGTATGTTATGGACCCTACTCTTTTCTTTGCACCCTTCATACCTCTAACATGGCTAAATTATATTTTATTCATTTCTGCCTATACCATGGGTTATGCTATTCTCAGATTCCTTTTTTTTGTCTTTCTAATAACCTTCTTACACTCTTTTTGTAAGAGCTTTTAGTCTTCCCATGTGTTATCCAATGCTTTTTCACTTGTTCCTTTAAAAGGATTTGTTTTTACTCTTTTCTTGCCCTTATTGCCCCATCCCTCTATTCTCTGCCATTCCTAAGTCATGTTGAACTTCTATGACTTTTGATACCTTAGACTACAATGAACTATGTGGGCTTTTTAACAAGCTGAATATGTTCTTTTTTTAAATTGATGAAATAAATATATCCTTTACATAGCAGTTGTTGTTGAATAATCCTTTCCCATATCCTGATTAGAGGCTTTAAAAGTGTTAAATTCAATTGTGAAGAGGACACTTTCCAGAATCCTTTGTCTACAAAGTGTCTAGTCTGTGAAGCAAAAAGCTCTGAAAAGTGCAGACAAAACTGTCAATGTTCCATAAATATAATATGGCTACATTACACATCTGTAATTTATATTAGTCCAAATAAACTGCACATTATGATATTTAATTGCATTCTCCATTGCCTCTAATTGCCTAAGAATAATGCATTGTCCCTAACCATAGAAGTAGTCAAAGCTTTGAGAATTTGTAGTCTTTGTTTGAAACCTTATTTCTCTGTAACCATCTTCAGTGTTCTATCAGAAGTAAATGACAAACACTGAAAGCAGCAGACAGACAGGAGTTCAGTTTTCAATATTTTAAACTTTGATTCAACTGATGCTTTTCAAATTAGTCCTGGCTCTCATTGATGGCTCTCATTGAAATCAACAAAGCAGAACAAGGGGTCATATTTGACTGTAGAACTGCCCTGTGGCAAATTCAGTTAGTACATTACATGTTATAATATGGCAGTCCTCTTCATCTCTTAAAAATAGCAGAACTCTCATTAGTGGACAATTAAGAATACTTTCAAAATTGCTTACAGTATGTATTTTGTTAATTATCAGTGTAGCTTGCACAAATCATCTTGGTAAACAGACCCCCAACATATTACGGCATCACCAGCCTATCTCAAGGGCAGTACAGTCAGTATTAACAGATTAAATATGTTAATTGAGGATAACGTCACACATAGGTGCCTGGATTTACTCATGAGAATCACATTTTAATATACTGTACAATACATGCTAGATATACTCTGAACGTCACCTTTATTTTGGCAAAAATAGTTCTTTACCCCGTAACAAATGTATCACCCAGGATTTCTTTTTACAATTTTTTTTAATCTATTTTCTTTGTAAAATATTACACTTGATGTTGGAGATATGTGGTGAACTGAGATCACAGTTTCATTCAAATCTGCTCATTAGAGAAGCAAGTTGGGTATGGACCATAGAGTTCCTATCCTTCAAAGACTATGGTTTTGAGATAACAGAGTTCCTTTCAACAAAAGACTTATGATTGGGGGAAGCAATGTCCACTGCAAAGTGAGATGCTTCCTGCTATACAAATGTCCATGATAATAGGTAAGAGTCAAAATATACACAGCAAGTTCAGACTGGTTCATTTGTAGAGGAGCTCTCTACAGTTCAAAGTTTCCAGGGTATGATGTCAAAGAAGCAAGGCAGATGATGTAGGCAAAGGGGCTGGCCTGCCATGGTTATTTCTGACTGTGTTTCTTTAATAAACGTCCATTTTATTTGGGATTTAGAAGCTTCACCATCACTGTCAAGTCTGCTAAACCTCACAAGATCCCAGTATGAGGTAAGCTTCTACTGGTTAGAAATTTAGTTAGCACCTTAGTTGTTCTGTGTGATTTCTGTCTTGTTCAAATGTTTTATTTTTTATATTATTAGTGTACTGTATCCCCATAGTCTGTAGTGTGTATGATCCTTTATGATATGTACATTTCTTAGAGAATTAAATGTTATATTTGATATATGTCATGCTTTCTGTGACTGACTTTTTAAGATAGAGACAAACTGAGGTAATTGTCAAGTCCATGGTCCATTTCCAAAGAGACAGGTTACTAAACTGTTTTAAACAACATGTTCTAGGCTGTGACTTAAGGGGTTGGCTTTTGTCTTTTTGAAGCAATGTATTCCTGCAAAATGGTAGCTGTTGGAGATGCTCTTGTCAACATGCAGACTTGTCACACATGTTTTGGAAATGCCTTAAATTAAACCATTATTGGCTTTTGATCCATGATATTTGCTCTGAGGTTGATAAAGTAAATCTCCCCTTCTTATCATCTCTGTTTATCCTAGGTATTATACTAGATATCGCTAACCTTAAATGAGGACCAAAAACATTGGAAACTTGCAGCATTTTTAAAAGCCAAACACTTACTCTTGGCAAATTGGAAAACAGGCATAATTCATTCTGTTGAAGAATGGTACAAATAGATGGGGACAACAGCCAATAATGAGAGAAATAACTATATGCTTCTTGATAAGACAGATGTATTTGAACAAATATGGGACCCCTTTATATATTTGGTGAGCACATAAGTAAATGACTGTGTCTAGATAATAATAACTACTTTCACCTGTATTGACATTAGAGAACTGAACCCATCTTCCTCATTAACATGGAAAATTGATCTTTCATTCATAACTTCTCTATATAGACGGTAGCTATACTTAACTCTTGCTGTGCCATGGACTGATATATCAGTCCAAAATTCCTATATGTTCTAATTGTGTAAGCAGCCTACTAATATTGCTGTTTTTGTCACAGTTCATTTCCATTGTATTGTTGAATGAAATTTGACAATTAACTGTATTGTACTTATTTCTTATTACAAAAATCAATGAAATCTTTACTACAAAAAAGAAAGGTCAATGTAGGAATCAGTATAGCGCAATGGGTTAAGGCTCTGAGCTGCAGATCTGGAGACCTGGGTTTGAATCCCACAGCTGCCCAGGTGCATACTGTGTGATCCTGAGTAAGTTACTTAACTTCCTTCTGCTCCCAGGTGACATCTGGAAACAAGCTTCAGCTTAGTGTGCTACTCCTGGTTAATTTTATTTTATTTTTATTTAGTTTTTGTTGACCGGGTAAGTGCACTAGACAAATCCTGCCTATTTTCAGGCACAACCCAGGGAAGGGGGATACAGATGAATTCCAACTGATCTTGAACCAGATTAAGCTGTTGGTGGTATTTTTACTGAATGAGGGAAATTTGGCCAGGACACTGGGGAAATTCCCCTACTCGACAGAGGGGAGTACTGTGTCCAAGATGGCGGAACCTCCTTTGCCTGTTGCAGAGGTGGCTGGAGAGACAGGAGACTTGGTCTCAGCTCCTGTCTCTGGCTGTTTGGAGACCACAACTGAAACTACTAAGGTTGTACAGGAGTCTGTTTTGTCAGTCAGTGCCTTCCCGGCTGCATCTACTATTAAGACCGCATCTCTCCCAGACCTCACTAATGTGCACTGTTCTACCTCCCTTGCTGTTTCTAAGGTGGATGAAATGTTTGTGGATCTCGATGCTACGGATATGCAGGAACGCAATATTGGAGAGCGCTTGGCTGAAGCGGAACACCATTTAGCGCTAACTAAACTGACTTTACATAAGGAGTTGACAAGGGTATGGAGTGCTGCAAAAGGTGGCGATTGCTCCTCTGCTCTTTCTGTCTGAATCACGGGGCTACCTGAGTTGCCTTCTGTAATACCACCGAAATCGGCAAGTTCACTACTGTTGGACATAACTACTGAGGCTGAACCTATTTTACTACTGCTGACAGAACATCACACTGATAAACCTACTATGATCCCTGAGCCGCCCCCTGATGTGCAACCTTATTCGCAATTGCCTCCACAGAATGAAGATCCTCTCACAGAACCTACCTGGTAGGTGGAAACGGCGTTGCGTGGTGCTGGGTAGATTCAGGAACCAAAACTTGGACAGTGGGTCCGTCCCCTATTCGGTCCCCCCGTCCTGAGGACTTTCTGGATGCACAACAGAGGATGCCAGAAGCGCAGGGTTCTCCTGACCCCTTGAGCATGCCGATGGAATTGAATCTCATTCAGAACCCAGTTTTAGCCCTCTTGCAGGAGTCTACTTCGGAAGCCTTTCCTCTCTCTAACAGTACGGATACAACAGTCTCGGATTCTGCTATTATGGGTAAGCCACCTCCTAAACAGGTGGGACAGACTCATTCTTTTTCTTCTCTATTTCAACATCCAGTTTTAGCTGCAAAGAGGCATAATGCTGTAAGGCTTGTTTATAGGGGTGGACTACCAGACCCTCCTGACCATGTGTACGTGGCCAGAAGTCTGCTGAAAGACTCATTAAAATTTTCTGCCCATGAGATCTACGCTCTGATTCATGTATCTGGTGAATCCACATTTGATCTGAGCTTTCAGACGTCTCATGGCCTAGAACTTTTTGGACTAGATACCACGCTTTGAGAAACACTGCTTTATGGACTTCTTTTCAGGCCGTCCCCCTCTCAAAACCTGCCTTTAAGACCATTACAGTGATGTTTCGAAATGAGGGTGTGGATGTGTCTGATATTGTTTATTGGTTAAAACAACATTGTAAGGTACAGGGTCTGCCTGAAGCTATCCTGGACACGGAAAATATTTGGATAGGGGGTTGGAAGTTTAAGGTTATGTTACATACCAATGACTCTGGCCCAGTCCATTTACCTAATTCCTTTTTCTTAGGTTGAGATAGAGGGGTCTTGTTTTACCCAGGTCAGCCTAAGGCCTGTTACAGGTGTGGGGATCCCTCGCACCTGAGTAATGTATGCAATAAAATGAAATGTAATAATTGTGGTGAGTTGGGACATGTGGGGATTCATTGCCAGAATATTAGCAAATGTAATCTTTGTGAAGAGATCGGTCATACATTTCAAACTTGTCACTGGTCTGCTCATGCTCAATCGAATCATGATGGTGGGGTTGAGCAATGCTTTGTGGTTACACAGGCACAAAAGGCTTGGCTTTGTACCACTGCAGCCGTACCCTCTGTGGCTGCAGTGATCCCAGCTCTGAAGACCCCCGTGCCTGTATCTCCCCGGGTTATTACTCCTCAGACAGTTGCTAATGTGGAACCCCCGTTAGCAGTGGAACCCCTTACACTACCACCTGTCCTATCTGCTGCATCAGACTTAGACCAAATCCCTGGCTCTAGTACTATGCCACCCCCCTGTGAACCCCTTACTGTCACGAGAAGGAGGTCAATGAGGACTGGTCCTCGTACCTCACCACCTCCTATGAAACCATTATTAACTCAACCCATAGCCCTGTCTAATACTTTCAAGGTACTTCAGCCGACTTCTGACGACGTACTCGGTGAGTCTGACTCTTCCTCTGTTGCGTCCTCTCTCCCTGATGGCACTACTGATTTGGAACTCCAGCTGGGTTCGGGTCTCTCACCAAAACGTAAAGCTAAAGTTAGGCTCAAAGGGAAAAATGTGGCTGGGAAGAGAAAGTCTTGATGTTTCTTAACACCTTCTATTTTATAACATGGCGCACCTTGTTTGCCATACTATTAATGTTAATAGCATGAAACGTATGGAGAAACGAAGGTTAGTGTTCTCCTTTTTAAGACTTTTGCCATTGGGTATCTTTCTATTGCAGGATACCAGGCTCCACACGGTGCTGGAGATTAGGCAAGCAAAACAAGACTGGCTTTTAGGCCCGTCGTTTTGGTCTATAGGCCAGGACCCCTGTTCGGGTCTAGGCATATTACTTAATGTTCCGGACTTTTGTTTACTAAAATTGTTTGATTTAGTTCCTGGTAGAGTCCTAGTTTTAGATTTTGTTATGGGACATTGCCCGTACCAAGTAATAAACATTTATGCCCCCCAAATTAAGACAGCTCGTATAGCCTTGTTCTCTTTGATTCGCCCCTATTTGCACACTTCCTTTCAAGTCATTTTTTCTGGCGATTTTAACTGTGGCCTGAGCCTTCAAGATAAAAGTTTGTTTGCCACCACCCAAAAAATTTTTTGCGACTCACATGAATTGGATAAACTGATTCGTACTGCACACTTGACCAATGCTTACCATTCTTTCACGAACCAACATACCCCCACATTTCAAAAAGGAAAATTGGCAACACGGATTGATTTTGTTTTTTTGTCTCGTACGCTACCGATAGGTTCAGCTCAGGTACAGGGGGTAGCCTTCTCTGATCACAAATTATTATCAGTTGATATTGGTTCAGTCAGCCCTTTTAGCAAAGGACCGGGATTTTGGAAATGTAACACTTCCCTGTTGCAAGATATGATGTTTCAAAGATTTCTCCTATCTTTTATTTCTGCTCGTACATCTGTGTTTATTTGTTATGATGACCCGATACGTGGGTGGTTGGATACAAAACATGCTTTGATTGTTTCTCTGAAAAGTTACAGTCGACAAAAATGTAGGAAGGATTATTTAGATTATTTACAGAAAAGAGCTCATCTACAGTCGCTGCTTTCCATAGCACATGTGATGGGACAGAACCTATCTCTTTAAATACAATCAATACGGAGAGATATGTTATGTTTCCAGTCCAGACAATCCCAACAATTGTACCATCAACACAAATTCCATGTGTCTGGGCCACGGGACGTAGTCTGCCCTTTTGAGTCAAATTCACGACAAGTTGCCCAGAAAACTATGCTGTGTCTTGCCAATTCCATGGGAACATTATGTTCTACAAGCTCTGAAATTCAGCAGATTGTGACAGAACACATGACTGTTTTATTCTCCCCCCTCGCAGCTGCAATGGATGACCTTCCAACCCTGTACATGGATCTTGATATTCCTCTCCCTTCAAAACAGAGTGTGGATATGGCTTATGCCGCCATGACAGTGCAGGAGCTGTCTTCGGCAATTTCTTCATTGCCCTTGCGGAAAACTCCTGGTCCAGATGGTCTCCCAGCTGCTTTGTATAAAGTGTTAGATGTCCACTTAGCCACTGAACTGACCTCTGTATTTAATGCCCTGCTGAGTAGTGAGACTATACCATTGGACTTTACGAAAGGCGCTTTTATATGTTTACAAACAGAAAGGCGACATTCACCTAGTTGAGAATTGGCGCCCTCTCTGCAAGTTAAATACAGACTTCAAAATATTAATGAAAATTATTGCAAAACATCTGACAGGGATTGCAGAAGCGGTTTTGCATCCAGCCCAGTCTTGCTCAATACCTACCAGGCAAATCTCGGATCACCTGATTCTCCTTCGGGAACTGTTTGCCCATGGCTTTGCGGGCATGGCCTCTGGCATTATAGTTTCAGTGGATCAGAAGGCGGCGTTTGATTCAGTTAACCACAATTTTTTGTGGAAGGCTTTACATTTTTTGCATATACCGGATGACATGATCCGATGGCTACAAAAGTTCTACAGGACGGCCATGGTTGTTCCAGTTGTGAATGGTTAGGTTGGACCTATGATCCCTGTTAAAAGGGGAGTCCATCAAGGTTGTGCTTTAAGTCCCCTATTATATGTCCTGTTCTTAGATGTCCTGCTCCGACGTCTGAATGTTCACCCTCAGATCCATGCCATTTCATGTTCTGCTATGCTTGCACCATATAAAGCTATTGCATACCCAGATGATATTTGTTTCTTAGTGGCTGATACATCCTCGGTGACAGCCTCTCTACAAGAATGTTCCTTGTTTGGCAATTTTTCAGGGGTCTGTCTGAATTTTGAAAAGAGTGTGGGTATCAGGTTGGGATCCATTGCGGCCCTGATGAACCATATTGGCCCTCTGCGTCTGGTGGAGGGCCCCATACGTATCCTTCGGGTTTATTTCAGAACTAGAGACTCAGATTTTTTTAATTGGGATAATAAAATACGTCAGGGTAGAATAAAAGTCGCCTCTTGGAATAGAGGATCAATTGGGAAAAAGAAGAGGGTATATTTGATAAAGACTTTTTTGATACCACTGTTTCTTTATTTAAGTTATATATTTCCTATTCCAAAACAAATGGAAATGGTGGTTTTCAGCCTGTTCTTTCAGGCATTGTGGGGGAGCAGGCTGAACCCAATTAAATGGAATATTACTTATCTGTCCGTTACGGAGGGTGGTGTAGGTATGATTAATCCTTTGTTGTTTTTTTCTAGTATTTTTTTCACAGCCAATTTGCGGCCACTTCTGGTAACTCTCAGAGGGGATGGGAAATGTGGTTTCATGATTCCTGCGGGGTTTGGTTCCACCAGTGGGAGCACAACTCCTTACGTGTGTTGCGACACTCTGAAGGCACGCCATTGTATATGAAACATATGTTTTTGCGCTTAAAGCAATGGAAGGTATCGCCTCAGATGCTTATTGTTCATTCGCATAAGACTCTTTATAAGACACTTCTTTCCTCTGTCTGTATGACACAGTCCCCTTTTGATAAATGTCCGGTCCAACATCTCTCTTCCCTTTTATCCTTGTTGCTGTGTCAAAGAATACTTGCACACATGTGGGATTTTCATTGGCTATCTTGCCATGAACGAATAAATGTTAAGGCCATCCACAAACATAAACAGCTTCAGGACAGAATGTGTTCTAGACCATTATGAAATGCTGCACTGGAGACGATCTCCCATCTATTTTTTGAATGTACATTTATTCGGAAATGGTGGGCTTTTTTGGCACAAAGGTGGGCTAGTCTGATATTCCAGTCTGTATCCTTTCAGACAGTTATGTATGGTGTTTTTTTCCCCTCAATGGTCCTCTTGGCATACGGACACTTTAAATCTTGTTCTAGTTGTGATTAAATGGAATATTTGGATGGCAAGATGTCAGTTTACCCTACAGCAAAAAGACTGCACATATTTGGAACTTGAACAGAAAATTGTGAAGGATTTGAAAGCCATCTATGAACTTGAACAAAAAATGCACACAGAGTCGAGACTGCTTGCTTTATGGACTGCACTTCCTTGGATAACTGATTCAGACTCAGCTGTGACTTGATGGATATTTCTTTGTTGTATTTTCATATTGTTTTTTCTTTTCAGTTTGAAATTTGCTAAATGATGTAATACCTTTGTGTTTTTCTTCCTGTTGCATGAATTTTAGTGCTGTTCTTGTGTATGTCACATGATTTTCTGTTTCAATAAAACTTTCCCCTACTCTTTTCAATAAGTGCCATGGGATCTTTAGCATCCACCTGAACTACCACCAATCCAGGCAGATGAGACCTCGGTTTAACGTCTCATCTGAAAGACGGCACCTCAGAAGTGCAGCACCCATCTCATGCTGCACTACAGTGTCAGTACAGGGATATTAACCCAAGTGCCAGATGTGGGGAACTGAACCCACAGCCCTCTGATCTCCTGGCCTCAGAGGTGAGTGTGCTACTTACTGAGCCACTGACACTTAAACAATGTTCCCTTTCCCTAGTGTGTGTGAGCAATGGTTCTGGTGGGATTATGACCTAAAGATGCCTTGAGTGAGAATTCAGCTGGGTGATATCATAGATACATAGATACATAGACAGTGTCGGCAGATAAGGGCCTATGGCCCACCCAGTCTGCCCATTTAAGTTTGTAAGTTCAGTTTATGTTTTCCAGGAAGTCTGTTGCCCCTTACCCCTGACCTCCAGAATTCCTTTATGTCTATCCCATGCATTCTTAAATCCCGTGATTGTTTCAGCCCCCCACCACTTCCTCTGGCAGGGTGTTCCACTTGTCCACCACCCATTCTGTGAAGAAATTCTTCCTCACGTTTCCTCTGAATCGTCCTCCCTCCAACTTTTCAACTGCCAAACCCCTGACCATTCTTCAAGTTTCTGCAGGTCCCTTCTCATTCTGTCTACACCCTCTGGTGTGTCTACTCTGTTACAGAGCTTTGTGTCATCAGCGAACAGTGAAATTCTGCCTTCTAGGTCCTGTGCAATGTCACTGATGAAGATATTGAATAGTACCGGTCCCAGCACTGATCCCTGTGGTACCCCACTGGTCACTCTTCCCTCTGTGGAGTGACAGCCATTTACCACCACCCTCTGTGTCTGTATCAGCATGTCATGGTGGCAATTCAGGAGTCTGAAGAGTTGTGGAAATTGGCAGCAGTATTGATCAAGTTTGGGGAGAGAATTCATCTGTAACAAACTGGTTGGCTGCCACTGGACTCTTAAACAGATTGTCAGTAAAAAGATTATCTGTCCAGTCACAGAACAGGATATACAAAGACATACTATATATACTACCATCTTTGTTTTGTTGTAAGAGTAGATAGTTAGAATATACTACTGTATGTCTGAGCCATATGAGATATGTACAGTGGCACACCTTAGGAGCTGAGCAAGAGAAGAGGATTATATTAGTGTGGGTACCAGCATGGGCCAACCTCATAGACATCCTTGAAAAAAGTGACATGGGAAGTGGTATAAAAGTGGTCACTGCTGCCCAAAGTCATAAGACTGAGGCTAGTGAGAGGCAAGTGAGCCTGAGCCTGTAACTGGGACAGCTGTGAAGGCAGATTTATTAGAAATGGTGTGGCTGGAGCTCACCATTTTTTAGGCAAAGGCAAATGTTGAGCTGCAGGGGACAAATCTAGAATCTGAGGAATGAGAGAAAGAGAGGAGCCAGAGGCAGCACAAACACAACATCCAGATGAGAAAGGATGAAGAGTGAGAACATGAATACAAGAGAGAGATGGAGATTCTGTGCCAGAATGTAGTAACACAGTCCCTAAGTACTGACATAAAGGGTTTAACTCAAGAAGACAACATTAATTCCAAAATGTTTCCCAAGTATCAGGAGGGGGATGAACTTGATTTGATTTTAAAAACCTTTGAAAGAATTTATGGGCAAACTGAATTGGACAGGGCTCCATGGGCAACTCACCTTTTGCCACTCCTTAAAGCAAGGGCATTAGAAGCCTTCAGCAGGATAGCAGATGGGGACTGTATGGAATATATTAAAAAATACATTGCAAAAGAATTTTAAATAGACTTCTGAGGCCTATAAACAAATATTTAGAGGGTTAAGGAGTGCACCAAGAGATATATATTCGGAAATGTTCTAGCTCCATTGAACAGATCAGGTATTTGTTCCTCATGGAACAGTTTCTCAAGGCTGTACCAAAGATGCTGAGAATATGGTAGCTGGGTAGGACTCCTAGCTCCAAGAAACAGGCAACAGAGAAGGCTGTCCAGTTCATGTTCTGATGACCATACACTCAACACAAAAGCAATGGGGAAGGGATATCAGGTGGTTTTTAGGGAACCCCAGGGTGGGCAATCTAAGAGAAGCCAGCCTGTTCCAAAACTTAAAGGGAAGCCAACAGGTTTCAAAAGTATGGAGTCAGGAGAACACAGGTGCTGCAACTGCCCAAAAATTGGGACATCTGTCATATGACTGTCTGAAAAACATATCAGAAGGTGCGAGTGCAGTTGGAGCGTGAGTCTGGAAAGACCTAGTGGCTAGTGGCATATACCCAGAGTGCAGTTCCCATTAGCTCTACTACATATATGCACTCTGTGTTAGTTAATGGGATGGTAACCCAGGAATTGAGGAACTTTAGGGCCTCAACTTAATGGTAAAACAGGATGTAATTCACAAAACACAGATATTGCCTGGACAGTTTTCCATAATTAGAAGAATGACAGATCTTGCATTGTCATTGCCAATGGCCTGGCTCTTTCTATGTTGGGAAGGTGGACGGGGCATATGGGAGGTGGGTTTTGTACCGGACCTTAAGCATTATATAATTATGTGTAATAACTTTGACAGTCAGATCAACATTGTGTGTGTCAGTACCCATACTAAGGCTACATAGAAATGTAGAAGTTGACAGCAGATAAGGACCACAAGGCCCATCCAGTCTGCCCATTTTTCTACCTTATGAATGTGCCATAGGCCTTTACTCTGTCAATGGCCTATTTGTTCATACTCATCTGTATTGCTCCCTTATGCCTATCCTATGCCTATTTGAAGACTTGCACTGTATTCATATCCACCACTTCCTGATGTAGGCTGTTCCATACATCCATCACCCTTTCTGTTAAAAAAAAATTCCTCACATTACCCCTTAATTGGCCTTCCTCTAATCTCAAGCTGTGCTCAACTACTGAGGGACAGCTGTTTTGTTGGCCGGTGAGCTCTGCATTTGGGGGAGAGCTCCGTTTCAGTCCATAATGACCATCAGGGGGACAACTGTTAAAAGAGCCCTTAGTTACTACATTGAGTGTACTAAGGTTCGCAAGTTTGACTCCCTCCAGTTGTTTCTCACTTTTGGGGAAGTGGGGAAGGGCAAACCTGCCACTAAGAGAACTATTGCCATGTGGATTGCCTCTTGTATTCAATTCTGCTATGAGAAGCTAGGTGAAATACCTTGCTCAGGTCTGAGGGCTCATTCAACTAGAGGTACAGCTGCTTCCCTGGCTGCAGCCAGGGATATTCCTTTGCTAGATATATGTAAAGCAGCCACCTGGAAAACAGTCCATACATTTACCAAACATTACTCCCTTGACATCCAGGCTAGAAGTGATGCTCGGTTTGGTACAGCAGTACTGCAGAGCCTATTCCCAAGGTAGGTTCGATTCCCTCCTCCATGGAGGTACTGCTAGGTAGTCTGCAATAGTCAGAATACAGCAAGACTTCATGTGGTTTGAAGAAAAAATTACTCACCTTAGTAATTATGTTTCTTCTAATGGAGTCTTGTTGTATTCTGACCTCCCTCTCTGTCTCCCCTCTCAGAACCTGTTTTTGGGAAGTAGGCTGGCAGGTGCAGTGTTGCACCCCAAGGGTGCATTTGAGCACTCCCTCCTTTTAGTTGTTTTTTTAAGTTGTTTTTAACCAGGTATAGCACAGAGGAGAGAGGAGAGGAGGAGTGGGTTATATTATTAATTTAACAGTCTTAAGTTGTTCACTACCTGGTTTTTGATTTTGGATTTCTTGACTTGAGTCTTTGGGGATCCAAAATATTTGGTTGCCATTTGGCTAGTAAAAGTTTTACAATTTCTACATAGTAGTTAGTTAGCATTAGCTTGTAGGAGTCTGACAGTTGTGCTTCAAAGTGCAGCAGACAGATGTTTGAACCGAGCTCGAGCTCAACGTTCTATGCTCTGCATAGAAAATTAACCCTCTTCTCTCCAGGGCAGTTTGAGTGCTGGGGCTAACTGCAATAGTCAGAATGCAGGGTCTGCAAGAGAAGCCATATGAGGAGAGATTAAAGGAGCTTAATATGTATATCCTTGAGGAAAGGAGGGAGAGGGGGAACATGATAGAAATGTTTAAGTACCTCAGTGGAATCAACAAAGTCCAAGAGGGTAGCATCTTTCAGAAAAAGAGATGTGCAAGAACAAGGGGACACAATTTGAAGATAGAGGGGGGATGACTCAGGGGCAATGTGAGGAAGTATTTTTTCACAGAGAGGGTGGTGGATGCATGGAACAGCCTTCCTGAGGAGGTTGTGGGATCTAAAACTGTGGGAGAATTCAAGAATGCATTGGACAGACATAAGGCAATTTTTGTGGGTGGTAGGAAAAAATAGGCTGTTGGTTAAATAAGATCTGCAGCTTATCCTCTAGGTAGGGGAAATGGGCAGACTAGGGGTTCCCAGCAGTCCTTATCTGCCATCAAAGTCTATGTTTCTATGTTTCTACAGCAAGACTCCATTAGAAGAAACACAAATACTAAGGTGAGTAATTTTTTCTTGCCTGTCAGTAGGATGGAGTATCAGCCACGAGTCTACAAGGCCCAACCCATCCATCAGATCCCGAAGGCCCCATTGCCCAGGTGAGAGTCCTCAACTATATGAACCTGACCTGTTTATATCTGGTTGAACTATGGTATTCCAATCCCTCCAAGAAATATAGATAGGTGAGCCAAAGGAGTCAGAATAGGGAGTAGCTTGGCGAAAAAAGTAGGGGAGTCTGTGTTGGGAACATAAATAGACTACA
Organism: Neoceratodus forsteri; assembly: GCA_016271365.2. Taxonomy (NCBI): domain Eukaryota; kingdom Metazoa; phylum Chordata; order Ceratodontiformes; family Ceratodontidae; genus Neoceratodus; species Neoceratodus forsteri. The sequence goes on from CM028130.1 coordinate 99,817,001, forward strand.
GCACGACCACTGCAGGCCCAGTGTTGCCATGCAAGAATATATAATGGCCCTCCACATCCTAAAATTCTTTACTTAGAACAAAGAGAACATTTTGACCTATCAAGATGGCAATCCCCCTTTTAGTACTACAACCTGCCCCATAGGCCTACCCGATGCAAGACTGTCTGAAAAGAATATTCTCTCTCCTAACATGTGTTTCCTGCAAATACGCTATTCCAGCCCTCAATTTCTGGAGATGGCAAAGCACAATATGGTGCTTATGCTTCTCCTGAGCCCCTTTTATATTCCAAGTAATAAACGTTAGGCTTGCCATAAAGATACCTGTTAAAAAACACATTTGCTGCAAGAATCCCCACTTAACAGCATCTTCCCCCTAAAGTCCCAAAAGAACCTTGCTGAGCTCCTCCTCCTTGGTAACAAAACCATATGCTGAATATGTAGCATACCCCCCCAATTGCAATCTGCAAATACCCCTTCCAAAAACCTTAATAATCCAAGAAACCCCAGTCCTAGTGACAGCAACTCCCTAGCAACGAACAAGCCCATGACAAAACTGCACAACCCCAATCTGCCCCCTGCACCCAGAAACCAACAAGAGAACAGTCTTTCAATGATGCAAATATGCATCCTACCCCTAATCAGGTGCTTCACCTCTGGACACTGCTGCAAGCCGTTCCACTTGCACCACCAACCCTCAGACCCGCCCGCCTGCCCAGAAGCTGTTGAGAGGCATCCTAGCCCTGACTGGGTGGTCCACCTCTGGACACTGTTGCGAGCCACTCCCCTTGCAGCTCCAACCCTCAGACCCACCCACTCAAAAGCTACCAAGAGGCATTCTAGCCCTGACCAGATGCCGGCCTTTGGACACTGCTGCAAGCCACTCCCCTTGTGACTCCAACGCTCAGATCCACCCATTCACCCAGAAACTGCCTAGAGTTATGAGCTCCTTTGCACCTTCCAGCCGTTTCTTGCTGCTGCTTGAAATCTGGTGCCTTTCTTTTCTTTCTTCTGATTGGCTTCCTCACAGTCTGTACTGCTGCGATTGCCATTCTAGTGCAAACAGTGTAGAACATGCCTTGTAATTTTGTTAATAACTGAGTTTATTGAAATGTACTTTTTATCAACTTACAGTTAAACTGAATTTCAATATCTGCAACTTTTTCCCAACTAAAAATCTTTCTTTGCTAACTCTCCACTTCTGATCCCGTCCCCAAGCATATTCTTTTGTGTTGTTCCTCCTCAGCCATTAAGTGCTTACAGCTCTTTTGTGATTTTTTTTGTTCCTCTTCTCTCAGACTCCTTAAATTCTAACCTAATCCTCCTTCCTGCACTCATCCTAGGCCTGACCAGGCACCATGCCTCTGGACACTGCTATGAGCAGCTCCCCTTGCAGCTCCAACCCTCAAACCTGCCTCCCCGCCCACAAGCTGCCAAGAGGTAGGGCTCCTTAGTGCCTTCCACCTGTTTCTTGCTGCTGCTATCCGCCAGTGCTGCATGCCAGCTCCCCACCCTCCCCTCACCCTCCCGCCCTATCTGGTGCACTATATTTATAGCACCAGTTGGTCACATGGTGGGCTGTAGATGATTGGCCAAAATTAAAGTGTCTGAATTGCCATTAGCATCCTATGCTAAACATTCTCTAGAGGTACCCAGTCCCCCTGCTAACTCCAGGATATTTTGTTTAAATTCCTCCTACTGACATATGACTGGACTTGCCTCCTCTTTTGTGTACTCTTATTCTTCCTGCAAGGTAGGTATACTAAGCAAAGAACTTCGATCCAGCACCTCCCCAGAATATTTTTAGTTGAACCCCTGCAATGATACCAATTTTTCCAAGAAGTCAAAATCCACAACCAGTACTATTTAGTACTGTAGCTTATAATATAAACCCACTCCATTTCCTCTAGCTAATGAATGCTACCATTACCATGATAGCCATATTTATCCTCCTGGGTGCATTTCTATTTTATTTGTTCAAGTGCACCATGCCACTCTCAGCTGCTCCAGCCCCCTGCCCATACACCCCCAAGGTAGCATCCAACCCTTTCAATTTCCCCCTATGATCAAACTACCATCTCCCTCATGCAAGTCCCTTGGACTCCTGCTTCCACAGCTCTTGCTTTTACCCTTATCTCCCCACTAAAACTAGTCTCACTGCTTTAATGATCACCCTCACAACCTTTCTATCTTGCCTGTGTCTCATGCCTAAGCTCCCCACTCCCCTATCACCCAAGACTGTTACCAGGAAAGAGAAGGTGCTCCTTTGGCATAATGTGAAGAAACTTATCATGCTCCTCCTGCTCTCTTCAGGAAACATGGAAGTAAACCCAGACCATCCACTCCTATCACCTCCCTGTTGTACTTTTGCAACAGCACCAGGCCTAAATATAATGCTGGTCAACGTAGGTAGCTTGGTGAAAAAATTTGATCTAATCAAAGTATAGGTTTCACACGCCAACCCAGATATCCTAGTCATTAACAAAACCTGGCTTAAAACCAGTACTGCAGACCAAGAGATCATGCTCCCCACCTTCAACATGTTCAGACAGGACAGACAAACAAGGGGGGATTGTCATTTATGTTAGCTCCATATACCCTTCCACGGCATTCCTCACAATATTTAAGCCAAAGGAATTTGATTGTCTAGCAATGAGTCTCTCGCTCCTGTCCACTAAAACATTTAATATCATTGTCTGTTACAGGCCACCTACAGGGGGAGGAAATCTCCTGCCCACACTAAGAAATATTGTTGAATACAACACAACCAAATCCATCATCCTTGGTGATTTCTACTAGAAGGAACTGTGAATGTTTTATTTATGGAAAGGGTGGTGAAACCATGGAAACATCTGCCTGCCAGTGCAGTGGGTGCCAAAACTGTCACTGGTTTTAAACATAGATGGGATGCAGTGAAAGGCTTAGTGCTTTCTCAAGGTGATAGCAACAGGGCATGGAGCATGGAGATGGGTAGTGTGGATTAAAACCCTGTATGGACAATAGGTCTCAGGTTTTGTAGGCAGATTAGGTGGACCAGTGGTCTTCTTCTGCTGTCATTGTCTATGTTTCCAAAACTTTACACACCTGAGGTGTGCAGTGCTATAAATTCAGAAGGCGAAAGATCGGGATTATTTAAGCATTCCAAACTGAGAACATGTTCAAAATTCGAGTTTTACACTCCACTCCATGCCTTGCTTTATATAATTACTGGGGAGCCCTTTTTTCCTTAGCAAGTGTCACTAGAATAGTTAAACAGTACCACCTGAGCTGCTCAGTGCCTCATGGCTTTCCCCTTAACAAAGCTGCACATGTTCACCCTTATAGCTAGCTGACTATAACAGCAAATTATACCTGGCTTTGTTGATGGGAAAAAATGCTCATCAGTTATTATAATAGTATACAAGTCTCTCATGGCTTGAGATGTTTTTTGAGTGGCAATTGATCCAATAATATCACAGGTTATATTCATTTCAAGAATGCATGGGTGTTGTAGGGTGTGGGATTTCACACAAACAGGCAGACAAAATGTTAGGTGCATAAAAACGCATAAAAGTGTTTAGCATTTTATTTTTGTAGAAAAGTGAATTAATAAAATAAATCTTTACAGAGAAGAAAATATGGTGTTACTTCAGCACACCTAAAGACTCCTCTCTGGTCTTAACTTAGCTTTAAACTCAGTACTGAGTGGTACCACACAATCTCTGTGTGTCTCTGCGTCTCTGCGTCTCTACGTCTCTGCGTCTCTGCGTCTCTGCGTCTCTGTGTCTCTGTGTCTCTGTGTCTCTGTGTCTCTGTGTCTCCGTGTCTCAGTGTCTCCGTGTCTCCGTGTCTCTGTGTCTCTGTGTCTCTGTGTCTCCGTGTCTCCGTGTCTCTGTGTCTCCGTGTCTCCATGTCTCTCTCTCTCTCTCTCTCTCTCTCTCTCTCTCTCTCCCTCTCTCTCTCTCTCGCAACGGACAGGCCCACCTATCTGATGGTCAGTTTATATACTCTGCTGCTCATAACATTATTAGTCAGCTGATTAGGCACTTAAGCTGTTTCTCTATCTTTCTATCCCTAACTATACAACATCAGGCAGAATGACCCAAGATCATAAATCATTATGTATTAGCTTTAGCATCAGGCACGTAATATGGAAACAACAGACATCTAGGACTACTAAAACAGCCATGAATAACAAATTAGGTTCTAATGAGCCTTAGCCCTGCCCATTCTCTTGAGAGTGACAGCACTTAGTAGTAGAAAGTAGGGCATTAGAGGGTGCTGCCTTCCCTAAAGGAAATCATTCCATCAGCTCCTGACTACAGGTAAGCCTTGCACGGGTGAATGGGAAGGTTGCAGAGAAATGGATGTGGTTTACAGCGAGACATTTTGCAACAGAGTAAAGGAGGTTTTAAATGCTTACATTAGGTATTACATGTTCAAAAGCCTTTGCTCCTTATCCCTGTTCAAAGCACAGCTAATTATACAGCTCTTGTACCACTTTATTTATATACTAAAGAAACCTTGTACTATTTCTTCACAAACTGCCTTATTTTCAACTTCATACTAAACACTGACAAACAAAATGAGATATTTGTGTGTTACCAGCGGCTGCTTTGGCAAGCCATTGGCTCAAACTTTCCTTTTGGCCTTCTTGGATTTGGGGCTTCTGAAAACAAATGGCAAGAGAGCCACATACCTCATATTTTAATATTGTGTGTGGCTCCTCTTTTACTACTGAGCTCAAAGACAGGCCAGAGAGCAGCAGAGGGAACAGAAAGAAAAAGGGGTTGCTGCTCCTGTCCACCCAGTCACTTTATACAATACTTCATTTTCAGATATATAAGAGAAACTGGGGGGGGGGGGGGCAAGGCACGCCTCAACTGTATTCATTCTTTGAATTTCCACTTGCCAGCTAGGAGTCCCTTTCTCAATATCTCCTACTTCTAATTAATTATGACACTACCCCTTTAATAATGTTTGTTATGCGTAACATTTGTATGAATCGATAGAAGAAGGATAGAAGCGGCAGTGGGTGAGATCTGGGGAGCAACAGAAATGGAGCAAGAGGGAGGGAGAGGTACCCCAGGGGTGTCACATTAGGATAAGGATAAAAAGGCCAGTAAGGTGGAGAGGACGGATGATGCTATCTCCACCGAAAGGGTGTGGATAGCCCTCAAGGCCCTAAAGAAAGACAAATCTCCTGGGCTGGATGGCATTCATCTGAGAGTACTATGGGAATTGGTGGACATACTGGCTGCACCCCTGGCAGAGCTCTTCAACAGGTCACTTGAGACAGGGAGGGTACCTAGGGATTGGCGAGCGGCACATGTGGTGCCAATCCATAAAGGGGGGTCAAGGGAAGTACCAGGTAACTATAGACCCATCAGTTTGACCTCAGTGGGGGGAAAATTAATGGAGAGTATACTAAAGGAACAATTGGGGGTATACTTGGAGGAAGTGGCAGGTCTGGATAGTTGGCAACATGGGTTTGTGCCGGGTAGATCATGTCAAACCAATCTTGTGGAGTTCTATGAATGGGTAACATCAGAACTGGACAGGGGAAAGCCTGTGGATGTATTATTCTTGGACTTCAGCAAGGCGTTTGACTCTGTCCCCCACAATGGTCTGGTGGAGAAACTGATGGGGTTGGGAGTAGGCCCTTTGATGGTCAGATGGATTGAAAACTGGCTAGCTGGATGCACCCAGAAAGTAGTGGTCGGTGGGGAGCTCTCGAACCCTAGAGAGGTCCATAGTGGGGTACCGCAGGGCTCAGTCCTGTGTCCGATCCTGTTTAATGCATACATATCGGACATCAGGGAGGGTATAGGGTGTGAAATGAGTCTCTTCACTGATGACTCCAAGATGGGAGCATAGTTGAGGGGGAAGAGGGGAGGTTGGCACTGCAAGGGGACCTGGACACCCTGGAGAGCTGGTCTCACACATGGAAATTAAATTTCAATATCACCAAGTGCAAGGTGTTACATCTTGGGTGGGGAAACCCTAAACACAGGTACACCCTGGGAGGGGAGGTGCTGGAGGCCTCAATAGGGGAAAAAGACCTAGGGGTCATGATGGATGCATGTATGAATAATTCTGAGCAGTGCAGGAGAGCAGCTAGCAAGGCAAACAGGATATTGGGATGCATCGTAAGGGGGATCACCTCTAGGAGCAGGGAAGTGATTCTGCCACTGTACAATGGACTGGTTAGACCACACCTTGTGTATTGTGTACAGTACTGGAGACCACAATTGAAGAGGGACATACAGCTCCTGGAGAGGGTACAGAGGAGGGCAACTAAGATGATTCGAGGGCTAGGGGATTTGAGGTATGAGGACAGACTTGAGAAGCTCTGCCTGTTTTCATTGGAGGAGAGGAGAGATGGGGGGACATGATTGAGGTCTTCAAGTACCTTAAGGGAATAAATAGGGTAAACATGGAGAAGATCTTTAGACTAAAGCAGGGAGGTATCACCAGAGGGCATGGTTTGAAGTTGGAAGGTGGAAGGGTGAGGGGGGAAAAGAGGAGGAGGTTTTTCACTGAGAGGATGGTGGACCCTTGGAATGCACTGCCTAGCGAGCTGGTTCAGAGATCCACAGTGGAGGCTTCAAGAGAGGGTGGGACAGACACAGAAAGTGGATGTATCAGATGATGGCCTGGCCCAGGGGTGGGGATGGATGATAGGGGTTTCTGGAACACAAGCGGGGGAGGCCTTGGCACCCAACTAGGGATCTGAGGTTTGAGCAGACTACGATGGGCATTAAGGCCTAATCTGCTGGCAATTAATATGTTAGTATGCTAATCAGTCAGCAAATAAGTCTGGCAAGTTAGTCATCTCTGTGCTTTCTTCACTTAAAGCAAGGTTATGGGAGGTCAGGGTGAGAGACAGATGGTGAAAAGAAATATCAGAGATGGAACAAGATTTCAAAAAGACAAAGTAAGGACAGTCATAGGTGGCCAACCTATGTCAGTTGAAGAAATGAATAGGAAAGGTATTCAGGAGCACTGTTGCGCAACAGATTTACATAGGAAGAAAAACAACAGAACAAACAAGACATCCTTTCTCCTTGGCATGCGGACAGGTAGAACACAGTTCTACCACAATGGGATAGACACAAGAGGATCCTAGAAGTTAAGAAAGCGAGGGAGGGAACCAAGGATTGAGTAGGGTTTGAGGTAGGACAGTAGGAAGGGAAATTAGGGCAGACAAGGTGGGCCAGGAAATCCTTATCTGCCAACAACTTCTATGTTTGCCTGTTTCTGTGTAAGTTGTTGAGTCACAAGTAATATTGTAGCGGTCAAGTGAAATGAGAACAAAAAACATTGATTTTGCCTTGAATTATGTTAGGTACAAAATATACATATGAAATGCAATGTTCACAAAGTGAAAGAGTCTATTAGCACTCTGGGGTCCCCGCACTCAGTAACAGTCGAGGCAACATTTAACTTCTGCTTCACTCAACATTTATTATGCCACTCTACAACAGACTGATAAGGCTGTACTTATCGTGTCCCTCCATGCTTTTTTAATACTGAAAACTGCTCCTCTGGGGAGTCCTCAGACTTTGTTCTGGAACCTTACAGGTGGGAATACCATGGATGCACACGTGTCAATGTATGCACACCCAAATAACTGACATATCAGTATTGCCAATGATGCCTTCCTCAGAGGAGATGAGTACAGCCTTATCAGCTTATTGCAGATTGGCACAATAAATGTTGGATCAAGCAAGATTTAAATATAGTATATGGTTATGGCTTATTGTGTATGGAATTCAGTGGCTCTCAAAATGTTGTGCAGAGTTGAAAAGTCGATGTGCATATTCTAAAGATGTTGTTTTGCTGCCTGACAGCCCACTTTCATTTTCACTCGGCACTCTCTGCTCACACTGACTCCAGTCTGGCAGCCTGCTTTCTTTTTCACTGAGCACTCTCTTTGCCTATACCAGCACTGCTCACAGCTCCCACTTGCTAATTCCCTCTCACAACTATATACTATAAACAAGCATTTGTCAATGCCTAATGTTGATTGTTTTGGTCTGTTGAGCTTGCTCACTGCCCCTCTGTCACTCACTCAGTCTATTTGTCCCGGTGCTGCAGGCTGCTCTTTTGTACTGGGCTTCTGCCTGCATTGGCAGCTTTTTCTGCCCACTAAGAAATCCACAGCTGTCCTGACAGAGCTCCGTTGAGGTGGCTCACTCCCCCTCTCTCACTCGCTCATTCTGTTTCTCCTGGTGCTGCAGGCTGCCCTTTTGTATTGGGCTCCTGCCTCTGTTGGTGGCTTTTTCTGCCCACAAAGAAATCCACAGCTGTCCTGACAGAGCTCCGTTGAGGTGGCTCACTCCCCCTCTCTCACGCACTCGTTCCGTTTCTGCCGGTGCTGCGGGCTGGCCTTTTGTAGTGGGCTCCTGCTTGCGTTGCCGTCTTTTTCTGCCAACAAAGAAATTCGCAGCAGTCATGATAGAGCTCCGTTGAGCTTGCTCACTCCACCTCTCTCACTCGCTCACTGTGTTTTTCCTGGCACTGCAGGCTTCCCTTTTCTACTGGGCTCCTGCCTGCATTGCCACCTTTATCTGGCCACAAAGAAATGTGCCGCAGTCCCGACAAAGTTCCGTTGGGCTTGCTCATTCCCCTTCTCTAACTCATTCATTACGTTTCTGCTGGTGCTGCAGGCTGCCCTTTTCTACTGGGCTCCTGCCTGCATTGCTGCGTTCTTCTGCCCACAAAGAAATTTGCAGCGGTTACAATGGAGCTCTGTTGAGCTCGCTCACTCACTTATTCTGGTTTTCTTGCCACTGCAGGCTGCCCTTTTGTACTGGGGCCCTGCGTGCGATACTGCCCTTTCTGCCTACAAACAAATCTGCAGCAGTCCCAACAGAGCTCCGTTGAGCTCACACATTCCCCCTCCCTCACTCGCTAGTTCTGTGTCTCCTGCCGCTGCAGGCTGCCCTTTTGTACTGGGCTCCTGCCTGCATTGGCAGCTTTTTCTAGCCACAAAGAAATCTGAAGCAGCCCCGACACAGCTCCATTGAGCTCGCTCACTCATTCCGTTTCTGCCAGCGCTGCAAGCTGGCCTTTTGTACTGGGCTTCTACCTGTGTTGCCACCTTTTTCTGCCCACAAAGAAATCCACAGCAGTCACAATAGAGCTCTGTTGAGTTCGCTCACTACCGCTTTGTCACTCGCTCGTTCTGTTTCTCTTGGCGCTACAGGCTGCGTTTTTCACGGGGCTCCTGGCTGCGTTGGCACCTTTGTCTGTCCACAAAGAAATCCACAGCTGTCCCAACAGAGCTCCGTTGAGGTCGATCAGTCTCTCTCTCTCTCTCTCTCTCTCTCCACACACTCATTCTGTTTGTCCTGGTGCTGCAAGCTGCCCTTTTGTAAAGGACTCCTGCCTGCATTGATGCCTTTTTCTGCCCACAAAGAAATCCGCAGCAGTCCTGACAGCGCTCTGGTGAGTTCGCTCACTGCCCCTCCCTCACTCGCTCTCTCGTTCTGTTTCTCCCAGTGCTGCAGGCTGCCCTTTTGTACTGAGCTCTTACATTAGGGCCTTTTTCTGCCCACAAACAAATCCGCAGCAATCCCAACAGAGCTCAGTTGAGCTCAGTCACGCCCCCCTCTCATTCACTCAATCTTAATCTGTCCCAAACACTGATTTCCCACAGTAACTGTGCTATTCTCTGGCAGGAGTGCAAAAACATATTTTAGCCAGGATGTTGAAAATGATAGCTGTACTATTCATAAGGAGGTGTGAAAAAATGCCACTGTTGGAAATGTGGTGTGAAAATATTACAAATTTGTGAAGTTACAAGGGTGCATGGAAACAGTTCAATGCACGCTTGTAACACAGTCATGTTATGGAGTTTCGTCACCAAATTTTCAACATAGGGATTTTAGGACCTCTGCTCATGAACAGTTCCAGTGTCATTGTCTTAATGTGTCCCAAACATTGATTTCCTACAGCAACCATGTTATTCTGCACTGGAACTGTGAAAACACATTTTGGATAGGATGTGAAAAATGACAGCTGTACTGCTCATAAGGAGGTGTGAAAAAATGCCACTGTTGAAAATCTGGCGTGACAATATTAAAAATATGTAAAGTTACAAGGGTGCGTGGAAAGTGCGCAATGCACACTTGTAACACAGTCATTTGATGGGCTATCATCACCAAATTTTAACATAGACATTTTAGGACCTCTGCTCACAAACAGTATCACTGCAATTTTCTTAATCTGTTCCAAACAGTGATTTCCCACAGCGACCACCCTATTCTGCGCCGGAAGTGCAAAAACACATTTCGGCCAGGACGGGAAAAATGACAGCTGTACTGTTCATAAGTAGGTCTGGGAAAATGGCAATGTTTTAAATCTGGAGTGAAAATATTACAAATTCGCGAAGTTACGACCGTGCGTGCAAACTGCTCAACGCACGCTTGTAACACATTCATTTTATGGAGTATCGTCACCAAATTTTCAATGTAGGCATTTTAGGACCTCTACTCATGAACAGTGTCACTGTCATTTTCTTTTAATCTGTCCCGAACACTAATTTCCCACAGCGGCCTCGCTATTCTGCGCCAGAACTGTGAAAACACATTTCAGCCAAGATGTGAACTATGACAGCTATACTGTTCATAAGAAGGTGTGAAAAAATGCCAATGTTGAAAATCTGGCGTGAAAATATTGCAAATTCACAAAGTTACGAGCGTGCATAGCAACTGTGTAACGCACGCTGGTAAAACAGTCATTTTGTGGATTTTTTCCACCAAATTTGCAACATAGCCTTTTTGAGAGCCCACCTCATGAACACTGGCACTGTCGTTTCATTAATCAGCCCTGAAAGGTGATTCTGTGCAGTGACCACAAAATCACCTTTTGGGGCTGATTAACACCATGAGAGTTCCAGAATTCATGAGGAGGGGTCCCAGAAACCCCATGTTGAAAATTTGGTGCCAAAATTCCCCAAAATGACTGAGATATGCATTAAAGTTGGAAAGAAACCATTTATTCCATCATACAGCTTACCAGCATTTCCTCAGTTCGCGGTCAGCTTTGAAGAGTGCAGACGTGTTCTGGTCCACCGAAGATCGTCGAGCTTAGCTCTGGAGGTAAGTATGGGGTGAGGGGGGTGTGGGGAGGCAGGGTGCACAGTGGGTGGGCACAGGTTATGGGAGGGGGGCAGGGAGACCTTCGAGGGACATTTCCTTTTTTCAGGTGGAAAAAAAAAAGAGACATTGCTGGACCGTTTTTATTTTACAGGGGCATGTGGCATGCTGGGGTGGGCTCCCAGTGTGCCACCGGACTCTTCCTTTTGGGAGGGGGAAGCTGTAGCTGACTGGGAATTGGGAACCCCCATCAGCACACAACAAAAGGTAGGATGATATTATGCTGACGGGGATTGGGCACCCGATCGGCAGACAAGTATAAGTGGGGGAGGGGAGGAGTTTACATAATGCCGATGGGGTGGGCTCCCCGTCGACAACAGAAAGACTGGGGCACTGAAGCCGCAGGGTTAGGGCCCCATTGGCAAGTAAACACAGTGGGGGGGGCGTTAATATTGTTTGTGAAGATCCCGCCCTGCAATGACGGGTTGCTCTCTCATTGCAGCTAATGGCTTACGATGCAATGACGAGGCGGCCCCTGATTACAGCGGCTGTTTTTTTACAAGTTGGTGGCATGCTGGCTGAACTGGTGTCAGCAGCAGCATGCCACGGCATTGGGGGATGCTTGACAAGCCTTTAAAGTCTGTGGAGGCATTGGCCACAACAGTGCCACGCCTCCACATGTGGAGGAAGCTGCCACAATATGTTTCTTGCGCATGTGCGCAATAAACAAAAAAAATAAAATATTGGTGACCATTCACTCTCGAACACAAGATCATACTAATTTATGAAGAAGCCAGAAAAAGAAGGCCATTTGGTCTATCTAGTTGCTCATATTGCAGGGTCCACAGCATGAGCTACTGTCCGTGCCCCCCCCACTCCTCCAGTCCTCCCAACCCATGATCCTTACCTTCCCCCTATAACTATTCCAGCCTCTCTTGAAGCTGCCTACTGTCTTCAACCGTACAACCTCTTCTGGAAGTGCATTCCAAGTGTCCACCACCCTCTCTGTGAAGAAGTGCTTTGTGATCTCCCTCCTAAACCCCCAGCTTACAAAACTGTGCAACATTGTGTTATAGTTGCCACTCAGTTTAAGGAGACACTCCTTTTCCACCTTATTTATCCCTTTCAAGTACTTGAAGGCCCCAGTCATGTCCCCCCTCTCTCTCTCTCTCTCTCCTTTCATCCAGGGAGTACATGTTCAGTGCCCTCAACCTTTCCTTTTATGCCTTACCCGGCTGACCTGCTATCATAGGTACCATAGGTAGGTACAGAGCCGATATAGACTTCTGTCCATTATGCTCGCCACAAATTCATGAGGTATTCAGATGTCCTTGTTTTTTAAAATACCTGTCTTGCTTTAAAGAGGTGTGTGTTTGAACTATTGACCACCTCAAGAGGGAGCCCATTCCAGGTATGTACCACCCATTGATCAAACTATTTTGATCCTTTACTGACCTGAATTTCCCATCCTTTATTTGGAGGGGGTGTGCACGGGTATTTATTTATTTATTTGCTTTTGGTAACCGGGTAAGTGCACTAGGCACAAAATGCCTATTTTCAGGCACGACCCCGAAGAGTACATTTTAGATACACAATTTTGTATATGTGACGCAGCACATTATAGCAGTACTACAGAGTCAAGTCAAAGCTTCAGGTACAGGGAGAAAAAAAAATGTTGACAACAAACACAACTAGGTTTACAACAGTAAGATGAAAATACAGCACAGTAGTACAGGGATCACAATATACAGTTAAGTGGGAACATAGGAGTTAGCAATAGCAAGCTTTCAAAGAGACAAAATATCAAGTAATAAAAGAGATGCGAGAGAGAAAGCAGAGAGGGGGAGGGAGGGAAACAAGGATGATTGAAACAGAGCAACAGGGGAAGAAGAGTGGAGCTAAGGTGGATTAAAGCAGGTGCAGGGGTTGATAAAGCGTAAGTGCTCTTTATGTAGTGACTTAAAGGTGGAGTGGGAGGCTGCTTGTCGAATAGCCTGGGGTATGGAATTCCAGTATTTGGGAGCAACGTTGGAAAAGGCGCATGCCCCCATATTGGTTCTGTGCCTAGGTATGTGAAAGAGAGCTTGGTCAGTCAAACGCAGGCCATAAGAGAGAGGCTGAGCATCCAATAGGGATGACAGGGATTGCGGGAGGCCAGATCTGACAATATTGTGAATTAATGAGCCAAAGGCCTGGAGTCTGTGGGCAGAGGGGCACAGCCATTTTAGGTCACTATAGAGCTGGCAATGATGTTTGTAACGTGGAGATGCGGAAGCATAGCGGCAAATGCTGTTCTAGGTAGTGTCCCACTTATGGAGGGATGATTTGGAGGCAAAGAGGTAGGTGACTGAGCCATAAGCAAGGGCTGGGAGAAGAAAGCCTTGGGCCACAGCAAGTCTGGCAGATGGGGTAAGGGCATATCTAGTATGGTAGGCACTGCCTATCTTGGTGTTAACTGACTTGCAGGTGGTTGTAATGTGTAGGTCAAAGTCGAGGGATGGATCGAGAGTAACGCCAAGGTATTTAAAGGAGTTGGTGCTAATCAGAGAAGATCAGTCCGCGAAGGGGATAGTTAGGGCATATTGATTCACTTTAAGTCTGGCAGAGGAGCCAAAGAGCATTGAGTAAGTTTTACTGGAGTTGAGAATGAGTTGGTTATTGGTGAGCCAGGATTGAATATTAGCAAAATCAATGGCAAGAGGGTGGATTAAGTCTGCAACAGTTCTGGCACTGTGGTAAATAACTAGATCATCAGCATAGAGCAGTGATGAGCAATTGTTTGCAAGGAGTGGGATGTCATTGATAAAGATAGAGAAGAGTAAGGGCCCAAGAATTGAGCCCTGGGGCACTCCAACGTTAATAGCGGAGAAATCTGATATGGCAGAATTAAACACTACCGCTTGTTTCCTGCCGGACAGGTAGCTTTCAAACCAGGCCACTGCATCGGAGGCGAAGCCCAGAGAGCATAGTTTAGTTAGAAGAATGGAGTGGTTGACCAGGTCAAATGCCTTAGTTAAGTCAATGAAGACTGCACCTGTTAGGAGGTCCGAGTCCATGGAAGCATATATGTCGTTGGTGAGTTTGAGGAGGGCAGTAGAGGTGCTGTGCCCTTATGGAAGCCATGCTGTGAGCTAGACAGAAGGTTGTATCTGTGGAGATATTCTATGGATTGGGTGGCCACTAGTTTTTCCAAGAGTTTGCTAAGTACAGAGAGAATTGCAATGGGGTGGTAGTTATTTATTTCCTTGGGGTTACCCTTTTTTGGGATTGGCGTGACTTTGTCTGTTTTCCATATATTTGGTACCATGCCATGGCGTAAAGATAGGTTGAAAATTCTGGTTAAGGGAGAAGTGATGAGTGGGGTAGCAGCTTTTAGGAGCCGTACTATAGACCAAGTCTCTAGTTTCCAAGCACAGATGTTCCCAAAGTTCGTCATCCGACCCTACCTTATGGACGAGTCACTTATCCCCTCTTCTTCTCCTATACTCTAAGAGAAACAGCTCTAGATCCCTAAGTCTTGTCTCATAATCTTTTCCCTTCAGGTTACTGATACTAGGTGTAGCCCTTTTCTGTACCCTTTCAATGAAAGCTATGTTACCTTTTTTTGTAGGGGGCCCAGACTTGTGTCCCATATTCCAAAATGGGCCTGACCAAGGATGAGTACAATGGGAGGATCACCTCCCTATTTCTACTTTCTATATGCCGAAGTATACAGTTTAATATTTTATTTCCCTTCTGCACAATATTCTTACAATGTGAGGAAAATGACATATCTTGGGAGACCAGGATCCTCAGATCTCTTTCTGCAATGACCTCCCTTTGGGCATTGCTCTCCAATGTGTACAGATGAGCTGGGTCCTTTCTACCCATGCGTATGACTGTGCATTTTACTTTATTCAGAAATAACTTGAATTTGGAGGTCCAATTTTGTACATAATCTAATACTACTTGTAAAGTCCCTGACCCTTCCCCTTCTGTTATAACAGCTCTTATCCGGCAGTCGTCATCTGCAAATTTTGTGAGTCATATATTATTATGTTCATACTGTATAGATGTTACATAAATGTTAAATAAGCAGGGACCCCCAGCACCGATCCCTGAGGCACCCCACTTGACACATCGGCCCAATCCGAAAAGATACCCTTGATACAGACTCTTTGTCTTCTACGAGTTAACCATGCTTTTATCCAGATAATTATTGTGTCTTGGATATCCATGTTTTCAAGAACTTCCAGTAATTCTAAGTGAGGCAGTTTGTCAAAAGCCTTTGAGAAGTGCAGGTACACTATGTCCCCTGATTCTCCCCCATCCAAGTGCCTATTTACCCTTTCACAGAACTGGAGCATATTTGCTTGACAAGCTTTCCCTTTAGTAAAGCCGTGTTGAGTTAAATCCTTTACATTTTGTTGTTCTATGAAGGTAGTTATGCTACCTTTTTTTATTGTCTCTTTCTGCTTGATCTACCTGGTCTGCTCCCATTCCTGGCAACTCCTTGGGACTCTGGCTGCCATCTGACAACCCCCATCAGGGTTTTAAATAATTGATTTGCATTTTTTTTCTTGTGAGAATACTAACTGTACAGAAAGTATTTATATAGGTTTTCTAGAAGTGTTATGTTTGTTAAACACAGTGAGGCAAGTGCTATGCATTTTCACAATGTTGTAGCACTTTTATAAGCAAAATGCTAATCAATTTTTAGAGCTAAATAAAACCTTGCCCATGCTCCTTTCAGGGTCCTTGCCTGTTTCCCCTGCAGCTTACCCCCTGCAGTGGGGTGGTGGGGAGCTCCCAACTCACCCACCCTGTCTGGATCCAGATTTGGCAACTTCCCCCAGAGCCAGTGTTCCATTGGATGGCCATCAAGCTGCCTAACCAGAAGGTCTACCTTTTTCTCATTTTTCTCCATGAAGCTGAGGGTGTGCCATGATGCTGGTGGAGGGGAGTGTGCATGCTTCTGCATGAGCTCCCTCCTGCTGTCTGCCCCCAACTCCTCCCCAAAGTACAGCACAGCGCCTTGCCTTCCAGCCTCCGCCAGGGGGCAATCGGGCGTCGACTGTTGTGGACCCCCCTTCCTGGAGAAGGAGAGCAGTCCAACAGATGCTCCATCCTTCTACTCCCCTGCCAACCCCCAGTTACCTTTGCTCATTCCAGAACACGGATCGCCGGCATGGCATGAGGTAAGGTGGCCAGCGCCTCAGCCCTCAATGACACCGGGCTGGCTTAGTTATGCTATCTTTTAATATACCTTGCAATATCTTAGAGGGAATCGATGTTAAACCAACTGGCCTGTAATTGGATGGGTCTGCTCTGGAGCGTTTCTTAAATAGTGGGATAACTGATGCTATTTTCCAATGATCCACTACCTCACCTCTATTCAGTGAAGTTTGGAATGTGTATGTCAGTGGTGGAGCAATTTCCTTCCACAATTCTCCTAACACCCTTGGGTGTAATCCGTCGGGCCCAGGGGATTTATTGTGGTTTATTTTTCTAAGTCTGGTTTTTACATCCTCCAGGTCTACATGCAGCTGACTAAATTCATTTGTAGAATGTTTACTGTTTGTATTTGAAATTGTACTAGGATTAAATACAGAAGTAAAATAAGAGTTCTGTAAATCAGCCATTTCTTTTTCATCTGATATGATTTGCCCATGTTGATCTTGCACCTGAGCGACACGTTGGAAGAAAAGGCGTCCAGCAGCAGCCGTTCCTATGGCCACCGCCCGACCCCATTTAGCAGCCCTTGCCGGATCAAGGGCCTCAGGACATGGATCCTAGCAGCAGGATCTTGTGCCTGAGTGGCGCATTGAAAGAAAAAGCAGCCAGCAGCAGCCGTTCCTACAACCGCCGCCCGACCCCATTCACCAGCCCTTGCTGGATCAAGGGCCTCAGGACATGGATCCTAGCAGCAGGGTGTTGTGCCTGAGCGGTGCATTGGAAGAAAAGGTGTCCAGCAGCAGCCGTTCATATGGCCGCCACCCGACCCCATTCAGCAGCCCTTGCCGGATCAAGGGCCTCGGGACACGGATCCTTTCAACAGGGTCTTGCACCTGAGCAGCGCATTGGAAGAAAAGGCAGCCAGCAGCAGTCATCCTATGGCCGCCGCCCGACCCCATTCAGCAGCCCTTGCCGGATCAAGGGCCTCGGGACACGGATCCTTTCAGCAGGTATTACTGCCAAGCTTTTTCTGAGAGCCAGTACGCTAGGGTGATCACGATTGGTGTGGCGCTGACACAGGGGGACAGTGATTGGTCCGCCCACTCACCATCTTCATTCCGATTGGTACGCCCTTCCCCATGGACTTTCATATCATTCCCTGCACTGACTCTGTGCTGCTAAGTTCTGAACTGAATTTTTCTCCCACCACCCACCCCCTCCCAGGCCTCCTTTAAATACAGTTGTGCTCCGCCTTCCCTAGCTCTTTTGTCGCACCATTGGCTTATTCTTGTCTGCTGCCTCTCAGACATTGGTAGCTGAGTGTAGCCAATTAGCCTGATCCTTGTGGAAGCACCATCACAGCTTCTAGCTACCAATCTTATTTTCTTTTTTTCCTTTTTTCCCCTTCTGATCGCAATTCCATCTCAGGCACAGTGAGTGTCTATAGATCGGTATGTTTCACACACAGAAAAAGCGCCAGACCATTACTAACCTACAGACCTCACTCCTTGGCATCATGGCTTGCCTCATTGCTATACTATTGTTCCTAGTATACAGTGTGCCCTACGATACAGTACACCACAAAGTATTACAATTTAATCCAGCCCTGGAATACACTGTCTCAACATCCTATGTTGCCACGGTCCACTGTACCCCCTTTGTTTCCTTAACCCCCCCAATCTGGCCTATACCCCCCCATTATGCTCCCCTCCCCTTACTACTACCTTCACCTATGACTATACAGGCACTCATAATGATTACTTTAAATTGTCACTTTAGTGGTACTCTCTCCTGTACCACACATCATGGGCAGTCACAAAGGAAAAAAGCCGTCTGCATCCTTAAAAGTTCCTTAAAGAAAATGCTGTTATTGCTCCTCTGTTCAGGTAATGTGGAGCTAAACCCTGGCCCCCCTCTGCAACTCACCTCTCTTTCAGAATTTGCAGAGGTCCCAGGACTTATGATGATGCTGGTCAATATTCTAAGCTTGACCAAAAAATTTGTCCCAATTACAAGCATGGGCTGCGCATACCAACCTGGACCTTATCATTATTATGGAGTCTTGGCTAAAAATGACTAATACTGACCAACAAATCTCCCTCCAGGGATACAAACAATTTAGAGCGGACAGGGCGTCTGGGGGGGTGCGGTCATCTACGCCAAAACCAAGTACTCAGTCATTAATATCAGCTGTAAATCTTCACCCAAGGATTCAAGATTGTTTCAATGAAGCTTCATCTTCCTTCTTCAGAATGCATCACTGTCATAGGTGGCTATAGGCCTCCGTCTGGAGGCGATGAAGTCCTTAATATACTGAAATCCCTAGTCTTGGATGCAAAAACAGAAACAATATTCCTAAGGGATCTCAATATGGATTGGCTAACCCCTAAATCTCACTGCCTTAAATCCCCTCTGTGATGAGCTCGGCCTAGTGCAATTAGTCAACGAACCTACAAGGAACAATGTCCTAAACACTGTCAATAGCTCCATTCTAGAAGTGATATTAACCACCCACCCACATAAAATTTCACATTCGGCTGTGTTCCATAATGACATGAGCGATCACGGGGTTGTTGTTTGCATAAGATCTCATATTAAGGTCCGAACACAGGCTCTGTCTATAACAAAATGGTCCTCTCAAAAGTTTGTTGCAGCAAACTTCCTTTCTGATCTAGACAGGGTCAAATGGCAAGATCTGTACCTAGCCAAAGATGTAAATGAGACAGTCTCCGTCCTTAATGTCAACCTTACTAGGCTAGTAAATAAACATGCCCCCCTTATTAAAGTTAGGGTACGAAACAACTCTCACCCCTGATTTACCCCAGATCTTAAGGCAGCTCTTACAACCCGGGATAAGCTCTGGGCGAAAGCAAGACATACTAAGAAACCATCGGATTGGCAGGCTTTCAGAACAGCTAGAAATACCTGTGTGAAAGGCATTCGTTCTGCCAAAGCTAAATTCTACATCTCTACCCTTGAACAAGCACAAGGGAACCCACATAAAATATGGAGGACACTCTTAAATCTATAGAAGGACGGCCTACTGCCCCCTCCATTCCAACTACGATATTCTCAAATGGTAGGGTGGTGGAAAATAAGTCCTTACTCCTCAAAGAACTTAACTCCCATTTTGTCACAGCTGGACTAGCTTTTGACTCCTCACCTTACGCTAGCATGACGATGAGCCAACCAAGTCCTTCCACAATATCTAGTATCGCATCTTGCCCTTTTCAACTGCGTGAGCTAAACTATAAAAATGTAGAAGATTCTCTACTTAATTTGGACATCAAAAAAAGTGCAGGGGATGATGACCTAGAACCCTTCTTCCTAAGATTAGGATATGCCCATCTCTCTGCCCCCATTCTTCATATCTTCAATCTCTCCATTACATCTGCTACTGTGCTGTACTGTTGGAAATCCGCACATATCCTCCCCCTCTTTAAATCTGGTGACCCTTGCGATGTGAATAATTACAGACCTATCTCCATCTTGCCTATCCTCTCTAAAGTTTTTGAAAAACATATCCATAACCAACTAAAAACACCTGGAAACTTTTTCTGTCATTAATCCAGCTCAATCTGGTTTCTGGGGAAATCACAGCACAATCTCTGCCTTAGTGAAAGTAACCAGCGACTGGATCCCTGCTATTGTTGATAAGAAGATAACTGGAGCAGTCTTCTTGTATCTTAGTAAAGCTTTTGGTACTGTTGACCATAACCTGCTAGTCAATTGCCTCACTAATGTGGGTGTCACATCCTCCACTACCCAGTGGTTCTCCAGTTATCTAACAGGGAGATCCCAGAAAGTAAAAGCCGATGGCTCTTTCTCTGCCTCTTTGCCAGTTGTCAGAGGAGTCCCCCAAGGCTCCACTCTAGGCCCTATCTTGTTTTCATTGTACATTAATTACCTTGATTCCAACATATCTACAACTATTCTGCATTTCTTTGTGGATGACACTGTGCAGTATACCTCTGCCTCAATATTATCCGAAGTTAAGGGGGTGCTTCAAGCGGACTTTGTCCAACTCAAAAATAATCTAATAAAGGCAAAGCTTCTGCTTAATGCAAAGAAAACCAAAGCTATGATATTCTCTCATAGTACCTCCGCAGGCACCTCCCATACCCCACCTAAAGACTTTATTGTTACCACATTAAGTGAACCATTGGAAGTCGTTTCCAAATTTAAATACCTGGGTATCTGGATTGACAACAAGCTCTCTTTTAATGACCATATCGAGGTCTTATCCAGGAGGCTCAAAGCCAGGTTAGGTTTCTTCTTTAGAAACAGGCCCCTCTTCCCCCTCAAGACTTGAAATAGGCTCGTTCAGGCTACTTTTCTTCCCCTTCCTGACTATGACGATGTAATTTACTCTTCCACTACTCTCGCAAACCTAAGCAAACTGAACATCCTCTACCACCGTGCGCTACAGTTTATTACCAACTCCCCTTACCGTTCACACCACTGTGACCTGTACGCAGCTGTTGGCTGGACATCTCTCACCACTAGACGCTTGCTCCATGCTGGTCTCTGGACTCTTAAATTGCTCCTGCACAAACTACCGAGTTACCTATCACCTCTTATCTCTATTTCTCACAGTGCATACTCTCTCAGAAAATCTGACTTCATTCTGCTGGACATACCTAGGACCCGGACCTCCTTTGGTAAACACGCTATTACACATGCTCTTCCCTCTATTTGGAACCAACTCCAAACCAAGCTGAAACTAACTAGCATAGTTTCAATTAACTTCTACAAAGTGCTAAGTGCAGCTAAGACAAAAGATATCTGCAACTGTTATTAAGCCCCTTCCCATCCCCATGTGTGCCTTGTACATTTATGTGTAAGATCTTCATTGCCCTTATGCATGCTGCTTACTTTCTGTTCGCACTATTATTTAACCAAGACACAACTACAGTCTCTTAGCTTCTGACTTCCTAGCTGTGACCACTACTGCAAGCATCCACATCTGCTCCCCTTACCTGTCCCATTCCTGGCTCTCTCTATGTATATATTACTTCTCTCACTCTTCCAAGCCTCGTTACTTTGTTTATTCTTATTCCCTGTCGCTGCTCAGTATACTAAAATTATTTATTGCAGACACCAGCTACCCTGCCTTGTACTGCTGGCATGCTACCCTGAAGTGATCCACACTATGTACCATATGTCTCCTCACTATCGTCATCCGATGTTGTATCCTTTTATGTAATATTCTGCTTGTACTAAGTGTACACATGAATATATATTATGCTATTGTTCTATTCAAGTATTTTCATTTTATGTAATGTTCTTTATCAGTGTACATGTCTCAGGACCTCCTTGTGAATGAGCTTGCTCAATTGAGTTTTCCTGCAATAAATGTGAACTTTTAGGGGTCCCACACTATTATTTATCCTTTTTTATTATTTACATTTGAGTAAAAGGCTTAATAGTTATCATCTTTGTAGCCCTCCTCTGGACTTTCTCCAGCAGGTTAATGTCCTTTTTGAGGTGTGGGCACCAGTACTGTACTCCATACTTTAGATGTGGCCTCACTAGTGACCAGTGCAATGGTAGTATAACCTCTTCTCTCCTACTACTTATCCCCCTAGAAATGCATCCCAGCATCTTGTTTGCCTTTGCTGCAGCTTTCTTGCACTGTGTGGAGTGCTTCAGGTCACAAGTGATTATCACTCCCAGGTTCTTCTCATCCTCTGATGCAGACACTGGGACTCCACCAAGGAAGTACCTTGTCCTGGGATGCCTGACTCCAATGTGCATAACTTTGCATTTCATGGCATTGAAGCCAAGCTGCCAGATCCAGGACCACCTCCCCAGCTTTTCCAGATCATCCTATAGGTCCTGTATCCCTTCATATGTGTCCACTTGCCCACAAAGCTTGATGTCATCTGCTAATAGGCACATTTTGCTCTTAATGCCATCCCCAATGTCATTGATGAAGATATTGAATAACACTGGCCCCAGCACCAAGACCTATGGGACTCCTCTGGTCCCAGATAACTCCTCCCCCAACCACCCTCTGGGTTCTGTCCTTCAGCCAGTTTTCCATCCATCTGAACATCTTATCCCCAACCCTAAGATCCAACAACTTCTTGATCAACCTTTGTGGGGTACAGAGTCAAAGGCCTTGCTGAATTCCAAACCAATGGAAACACAGACTTCTTGTGTATTTTCACCCAGGTCTCAAGGCTTCAAGCAGTGCTGGCAGAGAGTCAGGAGAATGCCACGAGACTCAAAGTCACATTGGCAAGGAGTAGGGGACCATCTCTCCCCCCCACCCAGGGAACACATATCCAGACACTGCTACCTCATAGGTTTCCAAAAATAAAAAGTAGTTGACTAAGGTGGGCTCAGTGGGGGCAGGGTGATCAGATCAGGAAGGCTGTGATGGCATGTAACAGGTACACCTCTCATGCGGTGCCACAAAGAAACTCCTGTGCCGGTCTGGCAGATCAGGACTGCCATGAAAGGCCACCCGATGTGATGAATGGAGATGATGTGAGGGAACTCACAAATAGAGTACCCAGGAGAGGGGAAGGAACTTCTAGTGGGGGACTCTATAGTCAGGAGGATAGAGTTGAGGGAAGGAGAAGGGGCAGGGAGGGATGTTAAGTGCCTACCTGGCACATCTGCTTGGAGAGGTGAAAAGTGTATACAGTGGATCACGAGGGCTATAGGAAGGAAGGGGGAGCTGAACATCGTTGTCGACCTGAGGATGAATTACCTAGCTCTGGAAGGAGGAGGGGAGTGCAAGAGCAGTTTAGGAAGTTGGGAAAGGGTCTTAAGCAGGTAGTACACACTGTAGCCTTTATGGAAGTACTGCCTGCCTACAACAGGGGGAAGGACAGGAAGCTCAGCGATAAGGCCTTTAACTCATGGTTGAAGGAATGGCGCAGAGAGGAGGGGTATGGCTACACTGGGGAGTTGGGCTCCACCCAGAGGGATCAGAGATTGCACTGGGGAGATGGCATGCATCCATCCAGGAAGGGAGCATCAGTCCTCAGTAGACAGTTTAAATGTTACTTTGATGGGCATTTAAACTAAACAAGGTTGGTGGTGGAAGGCAAATGGGTGGCAGAAACTGCCCCCCCACCTTAGGTTGTGATGTAGGGTAGAGAATTTCTGGAAGAAAAGATTCCCAAAAAAATGAAGGAAAACCAATGGTGCAAGGGATCAGTATGGGAGGAAAGGGGGAAGAGAAGCAAGCAGTATGCAGAGGAGAAGAATGGGGAACAGCTAGACAACATGAGAAGGGACAAGAGTAGGACTAAAAAAATCTGGACAGGCATGTGTGACAATGCTACAAGTCTGGGAAATATAGACCTGAAGGCCACCATGGCTCAGGCATGCCTAGATATTGTGGCCAACACCAAAACATGGTGCACGACCAACCATGACTTAGAAATGGTCGTACCTGGTTACACAGTGTTTAGAAGGGGCAGGGTAGGAAGTAAAGGTGGGGGAGTGATTGATTATTTAACTATAAGAGTAAGGGAAGCTAAAAGACAGCTGAGCAACTGAGAGACAAATTTAGAAAAAAATATTTTATTTATTATTGTTGTGCTACATATCTCATTAAGTTTCTCTGTGGAGGAATCCTTAAAAAAAGTGGGTGTTGTGGGTCAGGGATAGTTTGTTAAACAAATCAGGTAGCTGTTGCACTGTCATTACATTGTGGTATAGTATTCTTCTTTGAAGAAAATAGTAAAATAAGATCCTGATACAATTCCCAACAATAGTTCCTTAATTGTGCAGAAAGTGTGCATTAACAAGAGATTTATATGTAACTTCATATTTGTCAGAAACAGAAGGCCGAATATTATATTGTAAAAAGGAGCCGTACTCCAAGGTGAGAAGTAAAGTTTAAGAATTATGCATTTATTCACAGCTGTACATAAGTATTTAATATACTATAGGTGACCTTTTGATTTAATATTTAGGTACCTTTGTCAAGAATGGGTGGACAGAAAGGAATAAGTTCTAATCAAACACTATACCCAACTATTCAAAGTTGTTGACCACCTCAGGTTTTATACCATTAGATTATACTATTCTGAGTACATTTTTGGTCTTCTTTTTAAGGAGTAGCCTGCATTGTGAAGATTATAACTCGAGGGAGTCATACCTTGTTTGTAACTTGGGCATTATAAAACAGAAACCATATTGTATATAATTGTGGTATGAGCATACATGTACATAATGACTGCTTAATCAGGGCAGACAGCTGAAATGCCGTGAACAAATATGGAAAACAGTAATGGTCATTGTACTGAGTCTTGTGGCACACTTGTCTTATTTTTTGGCTGGGTTAAAACAGCTGATTCAATTTATACCTGCTGCTTTCTATTACATAAATAGTTTTGAAATCACTGTAAATTGTAGTCTGCCACAAATAATAGTGTGAGAACAGTTTCATCAAAAATAGGGAGTTGTTTACTAGGTCAAAGGCCTTGGTCACCTCTATACGTACAGTATGACATGGTAATAAACCCACAGACAAAGAAGTTATTCAATACATCTCAGTGGTTAGGTTGATCAAGGCCATTGATGTGCTGTACTTAGCTCAGAAGCCATGTTGTTTAGAAGATTTAAACAACTGCTGAAAAGATGGATATACTTGACGCATTCAATAACCACTTTGCTACTGCAGGCATGGCATTTGATAACTCCCCTGCAAACATACTTCGCTCCCAGACTGCCAACCAACTGCCTGAAACTCCGATAGCCTCGCCGCCTTTCTCGCTTCAACCTGCCCCACTGAAAGAGGTAGAGGATCTCTTGCTTCAGTTGGATACTAGAAAAAGTGCTGAGGCCGACACCCTTGACCTTTACTTCCTAAAAATTGCCTACCATGTACTAGCAATACCCGTCACCCACCTTTTTAACTTATCCCTGTCTCAGGGCACCTTACCACCTATATGGAAGACAGCACATGTCATACTGCTGTTCAAATCAGGTGACCCTGGCAATCTCAATAACTACAGGCCAATTTCTCCCCTTCCGGTCCTGTCCAAGCTCCTAGAGAAAATTGTAAATGCATAGCTGAGGACTCACCTTGAGTCTAGGGAACAGCTAAATCCTATGCAGTCCAGATTCAGAGCTAAACATAGCACTATCTCAGCCCTCACCAAAGTTACTAACGACTGGCAGCGTAATCTTGAGAGCAAAACTTTATTTGTGCTGTTTTCCTTGATCTAAGCAAGGCTTTTGACACCGTAGACCACAGTCTGCTCCTCTCCTCCCTTCAAACCATAGGTGTGGACCCCTCCTCTCTGCGTTGGTTTACTGACTATCTTACAGGGCGCCTTCAACAAGTTAAAGCCAAAGGAGGTCTGTCCCCCTTAAAAACTCTGCAAAGAGGGGTACCTCAAGGTTCAATATTAGGGCCCTTACTTTTTGCAATCTACATTAATAACATCGACTACTGTATAAAAGAAGCCAACATCCATCTGTTTGCAGATGATACAGTTCTCTACGTGAGTCGCCTAACACCTGAAGCTGCCTGCAATGACCTACAGTCAGAATTCAACCTTTGCAAAGCCAACTCCTCCAAAAAAAGCTACTCCTTAATGCCAAAAAAACTAAAGTGATGGTCCTCTCCCCTTTTATCCATACAGCTAACCCTGTGCCCAGTGGGACAGTTCCCCAAATTACCACAGTTTTAGGTGAAAAACTAAAATTTGTTACAAAATTCAAGTATCTGGGAGTTTGGATAGACCAAAGACTCTCCTTCATTGAACATATCGAGGACTTGCTAAAACGACTTTGGCAAAGGCTTGGACTGTTTTTTAGAATCAACCAATTTCTCACCAGAGATGCCAAGAAAATGGTCCAATCCATTTTCCTATCATTGGTTGATTATGCTGATTTCTTCTACAGCCAATGCCCCAAATCTAACATGGCTAAACTGGACACACTCTACCATGGAGCACTGAGGTTTATAACGGGACTTCCCTTCGACATGCATCACTGCACCCTATATGTAGCAGTGGGGTGGACATCACTAAAGTTCAGGCGCCACAGAAACGCTCTCTGGACCTATAGAGCCATCTCTAATAAGCTGCTTTACTATATCTCCTGCTGTCTTCCCTGAGTATAATTGGAAATCTGGCGTTAAAGTTACTCAGCTATTACACTTAAAGTACCCAAAGCAAAATCCTATAACCCGGCGGCAGAACGACCATAAGCTTCGTGCTACCTACCTTATGGAGCGATCTACAAAAACCTCAAATTAAGCACTCTAATCGGTATAAATGCCTTCAAGACGCTTTATTTTCGTACAATCAGAGAAGTATGTAACTGCTTCACCCACTCAGACCCAGTACCGGTGTCTGCACTGGTATATAGCCATGCCTAGACCAAATTTTAAGTACTGACCCCCCAGCTTGCTCCTCACCAGCCTAATTGTTCTCTCTCATCCCCCTGTCTTATCAACACTAGGCCCGTCCATCCCCTTATTCTTCCTTTCCCGACCTCGGATAGGAGCTCACTACCCTGGGTTGTGACATCCTACCATGCCCTGTACTTTATAGCATTCAGTCCCGGGGCTCACACTTACTCCTTTTCTCCATCCACCTTCTCTACATCCCATTTTACCAACTCCTCTCTGTGCACCATGCCCTCCTAGCCTTTCTTCCCCTACCTCCCTCCCTTCCCCCCCACCTTCACCTCTACCTGGTGTATATTTCTATTTTTATTGTTTTCTTCTGTTACTTCCTCTTGCAACCTTAGATAACCTGCTTTACCTTCCTATAGACACTTCTATGTATGTAAATACCATGTAATCTGTATAATATCTGTATAATTCTATGTACATATGATCTTCTTTTTCTTCCTCTTTGTAAAGAGTATTATCTGTATTGCCTTGTAAATATCTGTGTTGACCTGTATATGTAATTGTTCATGCTCCACCCAGGTCCATCTTGCAAATGAGCTTCTGCTCAACGATGAATGCCTGGTTAAATAAAGACTTGATTGATTGATTGATTGATTGATTGATTGAAGTTTTTTATCAGAATATTTGGCTGGGAAAGGCACACTGAGCAGAAGCTCACTTCCAGGGGAACCCATGGAGCAAAGGGTGGTTAATTGATTTGCTCAGTGTCACACTGTATGCAAGTGGTGGCTGTGGGTTTAAAACTTAGGTTCACAGTGTTAAGTAATAATGACTGAAAAGTCAGTCATTTTTGAGAGATTAATGACCGGTTTGTGGGTTGACTGGCCCAATGCTGTGCCTCAGTTCACTTCCCTCTAGCTGTTCATTAATCCCATAAAATAACTGGCTTGGAGTTTTGTATTGGGATTATAAGCCTCATTTCAATAGCACCTTTTGCTCTTACAGATTTTTACTTTCTTTTGCCATTTTTATGTTGCTTGTGCATGCGCAAGAAACATGTTGCGGCAGTTTGTTGCAAAAACAGGTTGTGGAGGTGTGGCACTGTTGTGGCCAATGCCCCCACTACCTTTTGAGGCTTGGGGTGACATGCTGCTGCTGACAGTAGTTCAGCCAGCATGCCACCACTTTGAAACATTTTAGCCGCTGCAATCAGCGGCCACCTTGTCATTGCAGCATCAGCCATTCTGCTGCAATGACGGAGCGACTGGTCACTGCAGTGCAGTACCTTGCATACCCCCAACCCAGTTTACCGACAGGGAGCCCAGTTCCCATTGTCATAATGTACCCACACCCAAGTTCTGCTGTATCCTGAGGGAGTGCCCAATGCCCCTCGGCATCATGCCCCCCTCTCTTTCTTTGCTGACGGGCCACCCAAGCCCCATCAGCTTCAGTCCCCGCTTTCCAGTTGAATTTGGTGATGGGGAGCCTACTCACCATCGGCATAATGTCTCCCCCCCAATTTGTTGTCTGCCGAGGGTGTGTCCCATCCCCTGCTCTCCCCAGGTATGTGCTGACAGGGATACCCAATCCCGCCAGCTACAGCCCCCAAAATCACTCAGGTGGCATGCCAGGAGCCCACCCCAGTGTGCCAAATGTACCTGAAAAAAAAAACAGTCCCACAATGTTTTTTTTTTTAACCCTGTAAACCAGAATATGGCCCCTCATTGAGTCCATGGCCCCACCCCAACCTGCACCTACCCTCTGAGCAGTCTGCCTCCCCTCACCTCCCTCACCCCATACTTATATCCGGAGCCCAGTGCGATGATCTTCGGTGGACCGGGAACACATCTACACTCTTCAAAGCCAACCACGAACTGAAGAAATGCTGGTAAGCTGTATAATGGCATAAATAGAGTTTTTTCAACTTTGGTGCATATCTCAGGCATTTTTGGGAACTTTGACGCCAAATTTTCAACATGGTGTTATTGGGACCCCTCCTCATGAATTCACTGTCATGGTGTTATTCAGTCCCGAAAGGTGATTTCATGGTCACTGTGCAGAATCACGTTTTGGGACCAATTAATGAAATGACAGTGCCAGTGTTCATAAAGAGGGCTCTCAAACAGCCTATGTTGCAAATTTGGTGAAAAAAATACAAAATATGACTGTTTTACAAGTGTGGATTGGGCAGTTGACATGCACACTCATAACTTTGTGAATTTGCAATATTTTCACTCCAGATTTTCAACATTGGCATTTTTCTGCACCTCCTTATGAACAGTACAGCTGTCATTTTTCAAATCCTGGCCAAAATGTGTTTTCACACTTCCAGTGCAGAATAGTGCGGTTGCTGTGGGAAATCAGTGTTTGGGACACATTAAGAAAATCACAGTGACACTGTTCATGAGCAGAGGTCCTAAAATGCCTATGTTGAACATTTTGTGATGAAAGTCCATAAAATGACTGTGTTACAAGCGTGCATTGCTCAGTTTCCGTGCACCCTTGTAACTTCACAAATTTGTAATATTTTCACGTCAGATTTTCAACACTGGCATTTTTTCACACCTCCTTATGAACAGTACAGCTGTCATTTTTCACATCTTGGCCGAAATGTGTTTTCGCGCTTCCGGCACAGAATAACGTGGTCGCTTTGGGAAATCAGAGTTTGGGACAGATTAAGACTGAACGAGTGAGGAAGGGGGAGTGAGTGAGCTCAACTGAGTTCTGTTGGGACCTATGCAGATTTCTTTGTGGGAAGAAAAAGGTGTCAATGCAGCCAGGGGCCCAGTACAAAAGGGCAGCCTGCAGCAGAGGGAGCAACAAAGTGAACGAGTGAGAGAGAGGGAGTGAGCGAGCTCAACAGAGCTGTGTCATGACTGCTATAGATTTATTTGTGGGCAGAAAAAGGTGCCAACACAGGCAGAAGCCCAGTACAAAAGGGTAGCCTGCAGCTCCAGGAGAAACAGAATGATTGAGAGATTGGGAATAAGCGAGCTCAAGGGAGCTCTGTCGGGACAGCTGCGGATTTCCTTGTAGGCATAAAAAGGTGCCAGCGCAAGCAGGCACCCAATGCAAAAGGGCAGCCTGCAGCGACAGGAGAAATAGAATGAGTGAGTGAGATAGGGGGAGAGAGTGAGCTCAATGGAGCTCTGCTGGGACTTTATAGTTGCTCACCCACCCGCCCAGGGTCCTCTGTGGTCCTATATTACAGCAGGGTGTCTGGAGTGGAGACAAAGCAATGATTGGATACTTTTAGGATTGCTGTAATAATACAGATTTAGTTGTTCTGTTTGTTTCTCTAACTGAGTTAAGTACTGAGCTATACCGTTATGATTGCTGTAATAATACATATGTGTTCTGTTTATTTCTCAGACTGAGCTGAGTAATACTTGGAGTGCAATAGGATTTCTAACTGGGCTAAGTGAAAGTATATGAGAGCTGAGAAGAAAAAGTATGGTAGCTGAGGGGTGAAAAATGGACAAGAAGGTTTTAGGATTGCTACAGTAATACAGTATCTAATGGTTGAGATCTGAGATTGAATTAACCCGGTCGGCAAGGAGGCAGTAGGGGGACTAGTGTGGGGGGGGGAAAGAATTTGAGTAAATAGGGGCCTAACAGTTGTAGTAGACTACAGAACCTGGGAGTAAGAGCCCATAACATAAGATGGGGGCCAAAATGGGGCAGGTGCCACATGTGAATAGGGTGGGCATCTTTGGAAGGGTGGTGGGGTGTACAGGGGGTGGATCCGCCATGATCCTGGACTGAGCTGGAGGATGGCGGGGTGTATGGTCTGTAGATGACTAGCTAGTTTAAGGGAGGAACTGTGGAGGTTAGGGAGGAGTCTAAGTGGCAGGGCAGATAAGTATGGTAGGCATCCTTGGGGGAATAGAGGATGGCAAAGGGGGACGGAGGAAGAACAACTAGGGAGTGAAACCAACCCCAGCATCAGAGGCACTAACAGAAAAGACAGGAGAAGTGAGGGGGTGCCTGAGGCGAGGGGGAAGCCTCCTAATGGGGGAGGAAGAGACCACGAGGAGTACCAGGGGAGAGAGCAGATGACTGTGGGTAGGGAGGGACCAGAGGTGGCACGGAGGGGAACAAAGAAGAGGGGGAAACCAATAGGGGGAAGAGATATAGGAGGGGTATCAACTAGGAATAGATTTGAACATCTACTATGGGAGAGAGAGGAGCAGGAGCATACTGAAGGGGGGAGGACAAATGGGTCATGGCAACAGGTAGGGGAAGAGATAGCTAGGACAAAAGGTTAGAAGGGGCTAGTAAGGAAGGAGGGGGTGGTGACTGAATGAGAGAAAGCTACAGGAAGGGGAAGAATGTGAGGGGATCACTATCGGGGTAAAGGGGAATGGGGGCACTAAATCGACAACAGCGGGGATAGTAGAGGGGTTGGATATCAGTAGGGGAGGAGGGGAGGTCGACATGGGAAGCCCAGTAGGAAGCAGTCAGGCTGGGAAGGGGTTCAAGGGGAATGGGAGGAATAAGGCAGAGAAAAGGGGCGAGGCAGAAGTAGGGGGTACAGAATGATACAGAAGTCACAGAGGGAATAGCAGGTGGGGGAAAAGGGCAGGGAAGAATGAATACTGGGGTGGTGGAAGAAGCATTAGAAGGGAAAGGGGTAAGGGACTGGGGGTACTCATCCTGGGGGATTCGATACTGAAATAGGTGAGATGGAGCAGAAATGGGGAAAGGCACAGCTGTATTTGGGTTGAAGCTGTCCCCAGGTTGACTGCAGGAGGGGCAGGGCAGGCACTTCTCAAGCATGCAGCCAGGGGGAGGAAGAAACCTCATTTACTGTTGCATGTGGGTACAAATGACTTGTCAGGGGACACTGTGGAAGTAGTGAGGGGCAGGTTCGAGTAGTTGGGCAGGCAGTGTAGGGGTGGGGAAGTCAGTGGCATTCTTGGAGGTACTGCCACTACCATGTGCAAGCATGGGGAGGAAGAGTAGGCTTGAGGAGTTCGAGTGGCTGAGGGATTGCTGCCACACCAAATATTATGGGTTAGTGACTAACTGGGGTAGGGTCTGGAGGGAAAAGTGACTTTTATGCGGGGGCAGAGTACACTGGAGCAGGAAGGGGAGTATTAAAGGCAGCATTACTGCCATCCCACTGGCGCTGAGGGTTGGTGCGCTGGACATCACACCTCGTGCCACACTGGAGACCTGGGTTCAGACGCTAGCCCAAGCCATCAGGGGTCAGCAGGGGAGGGATAGGATTGAGCATCTGGAGGACTGCTCTCCTGTCCCAGGGCAGGATCCAGGGACCCTCCGCTCTGTAGCGGCCCCTGGTGATGACTGGGGGCACTACTAGAGTGGTGTAGTAAAGGGGGAGGAGTGTGGCAGACATTGGCATGCTGTGCCTAAGCGTCATTACACACCCACACCAAGGTTTTAAATAATTGATTAGCATTTTTTTTTCTTGGGACTATGCTAACTGTACAGAAAGTATTTATATAGATTTTCTAGAAGTGTTGTGTTTGTTAAACACAGTGAGGCAAGAGCTATGCATTTTCACAAAGATTTAGTACTTTTATGAGCAAAACGCTAATCAATTTTTAGAGTTAAATAAATCCCTGCCACACTCTACAAAGAGCAGAAAAGTGGAAAATGGGCTACGGCCGGGCAGCATGAGCTTCCAACCCCCACTGCCCACTCCAAATGGTGCCTCCTCAACTGGATCCTGCTCCAGTGGGTCAAGCTGGGAAGCTCCTCATCACCTTGCCATGGGGGGCAATCCATGGAGGTGAGCAGGTTGGCCTGACATAGGGGGCAGGGCTAGGTGGGTCAGTCAGGATGCCAAGCCAACCATAGCCAAGGGAGAAAATATGTACAAAAAAAAAAGGCAGGATTAAAGGGGTATATCTCTACTAAGGTGGATTTAAACTAGTGGGGGAGTGGCCAAAAGACTGAGGTTGTCAGAAAGGTCCAGACAGGGGAACCTAATGAGCTCACCCCCTAGCTATAGTTAAAGGGGAGGTGTAGTAACCCTGGAAGGGGGCGGGCAGAGTGGTCTGAGTGTAAAACAGAAGGCACCACCACCCAGTAAGAATAAGGAGGAGAAAGGGTGCAGACTACCGGGAGGAGGGACATAGGCCAAGTAGGAGAAGTGTGAGGAGAAGGAGGGGTACGGGTGAAAGGTGGTCTGACTAAATGGATAGAGAACTGGTTACAGGGGAGGGTGCAGGTGGTGGTGGTGGGGTAGCTCTCGACACTTAGAGTAGTGACAAGTGGGGTGCCGCAGGGCTCAGTGCTTGGCCCATTGCTATTTGGGCTCTTTATCTCCGATATAGCACATGGAGTGGGGAGCAGGGTTAGTCTGTTTGTACATTATACCAAATCAAAAGCAAATAGTTATAGCAGCAGAGCCCCCCCCACACACACACACATAAACACTCCCCGAAAAGCTGCTTAAAAGCCTGCGATTCATTCAAATCAATTCCATGTTCTTACTTACTTGGGGTTCAATGCCAACAAGTGTAAAATCATGTACCTAGGGCATAGGAACTCCGATGCTGAGTATAGGATGGGGGAGGTACTGATATATTTATTAGACATGAAAGGGCCCACCTTGAGGTTATTATATCAGAGGACCTCAAGATGGCAGTACAGTGTGACAAGGCTATGGGCAGGGAAAATTAGATTCTGGGGTGCATAAGGAGTGGCATCTCCAATAGGAGGAGGAGGGATGTTATGCTGCCATTGTATCACTCCCTGGTATACTCCCAGCTGGAGTACTGTGTCCGGTTTTAGAGTCCAAACTTCACAAAGGACATAAGGTGGAGGTTTTCCAGAAGATGACAACTAAAATGGTTCAGAATTTTCGCAGGAATCCCTTCAAGGAAAGGCTGAAGAATCTCATCATGTACACTCTGGAAGAGAGGAGGGTGAGAGGTGACATGATCAAGACCTACAAAGTACCTCACAGGGGTAAAGAAGGTACAGTTGGGGAGTTTCCTTCAAATGAGGATGAGCACCCAACCCAAGAGACATACAATGAAGCTGGGGGGGGCATTCAGGATAGATGTGAATAAATATTTATTTACTGAAAGGGTGGTAGATGCCTTGAACGGACTGCTAGGAGAAGTGGTGGGAACTAAAATGGCAGGGGGCATGAAGCATGCATGAGATAAACATAGGAGTATATTAGAAAAAGGGGAAGGAGTGGGTCAACGGAGATCAGTAGGGCTATGGAAGTGGAGTAGGTTCAAGTTCATTGCAGGAAAAATCCATTAAGCAAGTTCACTCACAAGGAGGTCCTGATGGACGCAGACAGAATAAGACATGCAGTAACATATACAGGCGGAAAATACAAGTAAGTAGAGAACATTTGGGCAGACTTGGTGCACTGAGCGGTCCTTTTCTGCTGACAAATTCTAGGTTTCTATAGCATCATGTGTTCATTTAGGTGCAGTGCTTATTTAAAGTTGGGCCTACCATACATCCAGATGTAAGATATAATAAATGACCGAATTAGATGCAGCCCACTTACAGTACAATAAACAGAACCCCCTAGTGTTTCGAGAAGCCTTTACTCTTCATAAAGCTGCTTAAAGAGCTGGGGTTCTATTTGCAGTGTCCACACCAGTATGCTGATCTTAAAATTGATGCTACATCTGAATGAATAATTGATTCTATCTCCCTCCATTTCTTCCCCACTTTGAAACCTGCTTGTCCTTTGTTAGTTTTGGGCTGGCAGCACCTCGCCTGTGTTGGAAGATGACCAATAAGTGGCACTGAAAGATGTCAGACTTCAAAGACTGAAGGTAGCTGCTCACTCACCATCTTGGCAAGAAGAAGGCTGCAGCTGTGGCCACCGATGACTGTTGGGATGTGGGGATGGAGGGACCAAAGGAGACAGGCATAAGGAGATAAAATCATATAAAAATTGTGAGACCTTCGCCAGCTTTCCAAAATGCTTACCAGTAAAAGAACACTCTATGAAGTTTTTCAAATGGCAACACAATCTGGTGAGCCCTCTGTCTGCCATCTGACACCAGGCATTAACCAGTGTAAAACTGCCTAAAGAAGGCATTGTGGTCATGTGGTTACTGAAATACTGAAGATTACGGATTTATAAGAACAAAAGAATATCGCACAGAAGCTGGCACATGTGTCTATAGCAGCTGTCTCCTGCTTCTCAGTAGTTATACTTACACCCTTGAGGTACTTGAATGTTTCTATCATATCCCCTCTTTCCCTCCTCTCTTCCAGTGAGTACATATTGAGGTCCCTTAATTTCTCCTCATAAGTCTTGTGTTGCAAGCTCTGTACCATCTCATTCGCCCTTCTCTGGACCATCACCAGCCTGTTAATATCCTTACAAAGGTGCAACCTCCAGAACTGCACACAGTACTCCATGTGAAGCCTGACCATGGTTTTATATAATGGCATCACTACCTCCCTCGTTATGCTGGTGATACCCCTGCCTATTCACCCCAGCATGTCACTGGCCCTCCTAGCTGCCTTACCACTTTGACATTTTCAGATCATCTGAAATAAGAACCCCCAGGTCCCTTTCCTTCTTTGTGAGTGTTAGCAACTCCATCTCCCCATCCTGTACCTTTCCCCAGGGTTTCTGTGTCCCAGGATCATAATTTTGCACTTTTTTGAATTAAACTTCTGTTGCCAGTCATCAGACCATTTTTCAAGCTTCCCCAAGTCCCTCCTCATTTTCTCCACCCCCTCTGGGGTATCCACTGGGTTACAGATCTTGGTGTCATCTGCAAACAGGCAGACCTTTCCCTTCAGTCCTTCTGCAATGTCACTAATGAAGACATTGGACAGGACTGACCCCAGGACCAATCCCTGTAGCACCCCACTGGTAACCTCCTCTCCCCAGACTGCACCCCATTTACCACCACTCTCTGCCTCCTGTCTGTTAGCCAGTTTCTAACCCAGTTTACCACTCTTTCCTCCATGCCCAGCCTACTCAGCTAGTGTATCAGCCTCCTATGTGGTACGGTGTCAAAGGCTTTGCTTACATCAAAGTAAGCATTGTCCACTGCCCCACCCTGATTTACTTCCTTTGTCACCCAGTCAAAGAGGTCAACCAGATTTGCCTGCCATGACCTCCCCACTGTGAATCCATGTTGCCTATGGTCCAGGGCTCCGATAGCTTCTAGATGCCCCACTATCCTTTCTTTAAGCAATGTATCCATAATCTTCCCCACTACTGAGGTGAGGCTGACAGGCCTCTAGTTCCCTGCCTCCTCCCTACTGCTGGATTTTTATAGAGGGACCACATGTGCCCTCCTCCAATTCTTTGGTACCACCCCTGTGTTGAATGACCCAGTGAACATGGCTGCCAGGGTTACTGCTGTCTCGCTTCACAATTCTTTTAATGTCCTTAGGTGTATGCCATCTGGTCCCATTGCTTTGTCCACCTTCAATTTAGTTACCTCCTGCAGGATTCTTCTGCCTGTGAATGGACTATTGTCCACCTCTTCATGCCTTTGCAACTGCTGTACTGCTGTGGCCCTTCCCTTCCCCCTCTTCTGTGAATACTGAAGAGAAAGACACAGCGGATGTCTTGGGGGGGGGGCATGACATTTCTTAGGCATGGTACTTTCACTTCCAAATACCTAAACAGTATGTATAAGCAAGCAACAGTTGGCATTGACAAATGCCTGTTAGTGGTGCAGCACAAGCAGTGCAGCATGAGTATGTCTTACATTTAAGATGTTGCATGCTACACAGTGACTTTGGCAGCTTGTTTGGTAATTTCTAAGACATTAATGACCAATTCAGTGGCCAATCAGAAGCCTCACTAAACTGGT
Organism: Neoceratodus forsteri; assembly: GCA_016271365.2. Classification (NCBI taxonomy): domain Eukaryota; kingdom Metazoa; phylum Chordata; order Ceratodontiformes; family Ceratodontidae; genus Neoceratodus; species Neoceratodus forsteri. The sequence goes on from CM028130.1 coordinate 99,853,360, forward strand.
GAATATTTAATTAGACTTACAATGGTGCTTTAACTCAATATGCCAATAGGCTATACTATCTTGTAACTTAAGCGGTATTATAATATCTAATAATTATTTACAAACATGATTCTAAAGAAATTTGGTAAGTACTGGGAGAACAGAAATGGTATACAATTAGAAGAGTCATTTGGTCCCCATTGGTATGGACTAGTGAAACAGTAGGAGTTTTCAATATGGAGGAGAAGTAATTTGTAGTCAGGGACAAGCTAGAAATATACTGCAGGGGATGACTTAGGTAATGCTTAAAGCTGCAAGTTTTTAATAAGTTATGCATGCACCACCAGGGTCTTGAGACCTTTGTTTGATTTAGAGTAAAAAGTAATGTATAGACTTCCTGTGCTTGAACTGCATGAACGTTAAATGGGACAAGTTTTGGTGTGGAGTGAAGTTCAGAAAAAAACATAACAATTGATAAATCTGATTAACTGCAAGACTTACAGATGCATCACTGAGCAGATATTTTATTTATTTATTTATTTAAAATTGGTGACCGGGAAAGGCACACTGAGCCGAGATTCATTTCCAGGTCTGACCTGGGTACAAAGTGTACAATGTGGAAGACAGAGAAATACAAGCAATATCAAGTTTCAGACGAATAGTACAGTATAAGGACATTTCATAGTAAGGTTACAATTTTTGTTGGTACAGCCGATGGAAGAACATCATGATGATATGGGTACTAAGTGATATTTGGGAATGTTCTATTAAGATATTCTGCAATGGCAACTTCTATAGTCAGCAGCAAATCATATTATTGTACTAACATTACTGGTGGCTGTTTATTATGATTCAGAAAATTTTTGAAGGAACTCTAACAATTGTTATAGTCTTTAAGGTTACATCATTGTTACTTTGGACAGAATTTGAAGCAAGACTCCTTCTTTTTGCAATTATTGTGACTTTTATGAAAAGTCTGAAGACTTCTACTCATCTGGTAATCTTGCCAGTGTTTAATTCTTAGTCTTATTTTCAGAAACAATTGTGGTGACATCTCTTTCAGATAGACTGGCATGTTTATTGCACAGGACATTGACATGACAGTTAAAGAGAGAGACTGCTTTATTAGATTTCAAAGAAATGTAAAATCACACATACCCCTATAATGCAAAGCCTCAAGGGATATATATGCAAATCACCATTAATGAATCGAGACTCAGTCCTCCTTACCCTGGCTGGCCCTTGGGGCCTCTAGGTCATTCACAAACTCAGGTCCCTTATGTCAAGAACAGTAGCACTATTGCTGCACAAATGGTCTGGTCAGCTTGCAGTAGTCATGAGATGTTTACATATGTGATCATTTAACCGCATTGTATGAGTTGGTGGGGATGACTGCATTGTTTAATTTTCATACAAAGTGTTTTCTGTTCCAATGATTTGTTATTAGAAACACAGAGATATACTATAGAATCTGATGTCAGCTAAGGGCTGCATGGCCCACGCAGTCTGCCCATTTTTCCTACTAACATTCTCACTGCAGACTCTTCTTGAGCTACAGTTCTTTCTCTCTTCCACCTTCCTTGCCACCTTTTTTCATTATTGTAATGTTACCTTCACATTTCATACTTGTCTGCATGGTACAGTTCTGATATTAACAAGTAGAAATTGTTTTGTATAGCTGCTAATTTGTAATTATTGTCAAAAGAAAGACTTTCTATCCTTCATTGTTTTAGCTGGTTTTTGAGTTTATATATTTTACACTGTAGTTGCAAATAGACACATGGGTTCTTATCCATAGCTGAGTTGACACACACTCTGCGGTCATCTTGTCCACTTGTCAGATTGTTCCAGCCATAACTTAGTGATGTGAATGAGTTGTGCACAGTGGGGGTTGTAACTGTTTTCTGCCTGAGTGCCTGACTGCTAAAGTGTTTGTGACTGTAAGGGAAAGGTATCATGCCAATGACAGGCAGGACCAAATTCAGTGCATGGTGGCCTTCAAACATTATAATATTCCCCCATATCACCCATTTCTGGTTCTGAAATACAACAGTGAGATCCATTCAGATCTTCAGTGACAGCTGGCCCAGCATCATTCACCTTCCCCTCCATACACCAGAGATCAATCAACTGGTCTGTCAGCTGATGCTGTGGTAGGAGGGGAACTGACTTAATGGCCAGGATAACGGATGATTTACCTATTGCCCCATCATATATTGAGGGTTAGGGGGCATGGGCTGGCAGTTTTAATCCTTCTTGTAGTTAAGGGCCAGGTAAAGTTGGATTGGGTGATGGTATTAAAGAAGTGTTGTGGAGGGAGTGGGAACCCCACTGGCATTTGGGATTGACATATATTACCCTCAAAAATCATGGATCAGAGGTCAGTGTAGTGCACCTGGAATTGCGTGCTGTGCTGGGAAAACTCATTTCCAGGTATACCATGAGAGGGGAGGCTTAACATGTGGCCAGGACAGTTACATGTGACCTGATTTATTCACAGGAAGAATGTTGGTCAGGGCACTGGGGAAAATCCTTTACTTTTATGTTAAGTGTATTAGATCTTTAATTTCCACCTTGACAGACACAAGAGATGGGAAGACGAGACTTTGGTCTAATACCTCACATAAAGGATGGCACCTCAAACAGGAAAGCACCTCTAATGCTGCAGTGCAGTGTCAGTATTGGGTATTGGTCCACGTTAATGGTGTGGGAGTAGAACCCATGGGTTTCTGATCTTCTGGCACCAGAAATTAGCATGCATCCTACTAATCCACTGATACTGCATGGAGATTAAGTTGCTTGTGTCCATTGGGGCCCAACAGTTTGGAGATGGGAAAAAGAATGGTTCTTAGAAGATGTTGTTGAGTGGAGTGAAGGGCTGGCAGGCTGGCATATTTGGCACTAAGAGACCTAATTTTTTCAGTTTTTTTTTATTCTTTTGTTTAAGTCAGTTTCCTAACACAAATACCTGTTATAGTACATTCACATTCTTATTCAGTCTTGAATAATGGATTGTCCGTTATTCAGGATTTAGGGACATTGCTCTTTGTAACTGACAAAGATAGATATACAGTGTTAATACATACACACACGCACACACATACACACTTTGTCTCTTTCGCTGTCTTTCCCAAAGCGTTGACATTTGCAATGAAATCTCTACATAAAATAATTGTATGCACTTCACCAATACCTAGTAGTTTTCCTATAAAGTTTCAACTTTAGTTTCAGTATGAAATAAGTTATAGTATGTATATTATATGAAGAATGACATACAACTGCAGATTGCTCCATTTTGTTTTAACTACAACAGGTTTTACCTTACACTGCAAAAATTTTATCTGAGTGAAATCATTTTAATCTTTTTTAGAATTTCAACTTAAATGCTCTAGCAATCTATAGTAAATCCTTTACTAGCATTTCCTCTTACTTGGCTTTTTTTTTTTGCACTGTCAAGGCACTAGCAGACAGTAAACATTGTAGTTTATTTCAGCTGCATAGCAAAGCTATGCTGATGTATTGCTATGACAGAGTACAGAGAGGGGACTGAAGGAGAACATGACTGAATATCTAGATGGTGTCCTTCCACCATGGAGTTGAAGCACATGCGGTCCTCTCTATTGAAAGGACAGTTGGGATGTGGAGTGGAGCCACTCACTGGAGGCTCCCAAAGCTGCTGTTCCTCCCACCAGCTTGCCCTACCACCCGACCGAAGCTAGACACTGGACCTTCCTCTTGATCTATCCAAGCATCAGAGAGAGAATGCTGATTGAATTAATTTAATCATTTTGTGTCCTTGAGCAACTGTATGTTTATGGGGTTTGTGTAAGTTCCTTAAGGGGTATATGGCATCCCATGATACACCCACAGTAGGTGGCTTTGTAGTTTAATCAGGAGTCACTGTTAGGGGCATTTTACAGCTGTTTTGAAAGCAATGTGAACAGGGTACTTTAAGCTGCAGTTTTCTGGGTTATTGTATTGAATCACTGGCACCATTCTTCAGCCTCTAGTCCCCCCTCCCCCCTTGATCCTGTTCTCGCTGTGTCCCCTGCCAGCCTATTGTTCTCCCTTGCCCTGCTAATCCCCACTGCACTCCTAGTTCTCTCTCCCTTCCCTTCTAGGCATGGTCCAGATATGGAGTTGAGCCACTCACCGGAGGCTCCCAAAGCTGCTGTTCCTCTTGCCGGCTTGCCCTACTGCCTAACCAAATGTAGGCACTGGACCATCCTCCTGTTCTATACAAGCATCAGAGGGAGTGTGTTGATCTGCTGCTGCTTACATGGTCACTGCCCCACCAACCCCCTCCCACACTGGGTGGGCTGTCCCTATATAGGAGCAGAGGGTAACATGATCTTGTAACATGCAGAGGCTATATAGGAGCATAGGGTCAAATGACCTTGTAACATGCAGAGGCTAATATCTCACTTTACCATCTGTTCCTTATACCGACCAGCCCCTAGAAGGGACTGTGCCTATCCAGCTCCCAACCATTGTACTTAACAGAATAAGTGATAGCTCTACCCCTCAAGATCCCCTACCCACAACTCCTCCTTCACTTCTATTTTATCTGTGCCAACTCATACCTCCATCTTCCGGTGGGTCTACACCCCCCTATCCCACTGTGAGTCGAACTGTTGCATCTCCTGCAGTGACTGTTCCAAAGTCAGCACAGCAACCATTAGGCCACTTGGATCGTCTGAGCTTACAAGTATTTCTGTTCCTTATGCACCTGGACAGATCTTACTCCTCATTAAATTAGTACCTAAATCCTAGCTTCCAGGCATAAATTGCCAGACCTGCTTTGACCACCAAATGAATTTCCCTGCACCACTCTCAAGCTCTTTTGTGAAACTTTGCACTGCTGGGAATTGAACCCCCTAACATTTCCAGCACTGGCTGATCCAAAGTCAGCACTACCACCTCTATTAGGCTACTCAGACCTACTGGGCTAACAAGCTTCTTTCTTCCTCTTGCATCTTTACCCACATATTAATATTATTAGACAAACCCTAGGTTCCAGGCATATATTATCCTACCTGCTGTGAGCACCAACTACATTTTCCCTGCGCCACTCCCAATCCCTTTCTTGTGGATCATTGGACCCCCAAGTAGGCCTCGAACCCCTGGTTGGAGTTAGCCTACTGTTCTATAAGTGACTACACCAATGCTTAAGCCACTCAATCCCTAGTAGAAACCATCATCTTTTAATTCCTCTTGTAATTCCTCTCAATTAGCCTACATTAAGTAGGAAAAAACATATTCGCAATCTTCACACACCCCTTTAGGCTGGACAGGCTAGGAAGAAAGGGTTGGAGTGTGTGCTATTTACATCAGAGATCAGTTACAGTGCCATACACTCCCTCAATTCGACTCTGGGAACACCACATAAGACTTGGCCATCAGGATACGATTAGGGGCCCAAAGCAAAACCTTAACCATTATCTCTGTTTATATTCCCCAAGGGATCGCTTGGTAAGTTTCCACAAAATGACTGATTATATTAATGGATTTAAGCAAAACTGGGAGGTGGTAGTCTTGGGTGACTTCAATATAAATTGGATGTCACCTGAAGCTGCCCAATATAAAGACAACCTATCCAGTATTAACTACACTCAAATGGTTCAAACACCCAACAGAATCAACAACTGCATTGGGACCAGTACCTTGCTTGACTGGATTCTCATAAACCAACCGGACCCGCGCTCCAACACTACCGTCCTCATGGATGCATTGAGGGATCATTCCCAAATCACTTGTCTTTGGACTAATAGGGACCCTAAGCCCATCATCAAATTCACAACGAGTTGTACCCTCAAGTGCAGGCAGCTAAACGCATTGTGTGGGCATGTGTGATTTTGTATTTTCTTGAAACTTGGCTTCCCAGCCAAATGCCCTTTGGGGTAACCCTTGCCTCAGTGTTTGCACACACAGGTTCTTTGTCTTTTAAACTCATTTACGGTCTATCTTATCCACATTGACTGGTCCACCCTCGACTCTGTCATCGACATAAACCAGGTACTGGGCTACTTTATTTCTAAATTCAACAAAGCATGTGACATCTTTGCTCCCGTACGTAAATGCAAAATTAAGGGAGTCCACAATTCCTGGATCACTTCAGCCCTGCTGAATCATATGGCTACCAGAGACCATTTCTGGCACAGAGCCAAGGCCACTGGCCTCCAGGCTGCTATCCAGAATTGCAAAACAGCCAGAAAGCTCTGCACTCATGAGGTCAAACTTGCCAAATAGCATTACTTCAAAGAGTGCCTCACTAACTCTTGGGGAAATCGGCAAACATTCTGGTAGAACATGAAGGACCTAATTGGGAAGGACAACAAATCCTCAACCTCCATACTTCTGATGAATGGGAACATTACCCAGGATCCCAAAATCATTGCCAACACATTTAATGATGCCTTCACAGACCATAGCAGTATACTACCTCTAGATCTCCCTGATGTCCCAGTTGGTAACTAACATCACCTCATGACCCTAAGACCTCTTTCAATGAGTCCTCTGCAAGCAACCCTCCCTTCTACCTTAAGGCAGTTTCCATGTCCAGAGCCAAAAACTACCTCCAACAGGTGCTTGGCAAATCTCATCACAGCAGTGATACTTTGGACCTTAAGTTACTTACCCTCACATCAGATGTAGTGCTTCATCCTTTAACTTAGCACTTGAATCTCTCAGTAAGGCATGGTCAATTCCCTTATGTATGGAAAGCTGCTGTGGTTACCCCATCCACAAAAGTGGTGACAGGGCACTTCCCTAAAACTACCACCCAATTTCAATATTGCCCCCTCTCAAAAGCATTAGAAAGAATTGTCTCAGAACAACTAGTTGACTATTTAGAAAAGTATGGTTTACAATGCCCACTGCAATGTGGGTTCTGCAAGGGGCACAGCACCTCTACCGCCCAGTTGGAGTACTCAGATTTCCTGTATGGAGCCCTATACATTAATGTAATTGCCCTGTTTCTTGTAACTAATGATACTTTACATTGATTAATTCTAAAAGAATTAAGGGAGGAACTAGTGAAACCACTGGCTACTCTTTTTCATTAATCATGGAGGGATGGTGTGGTACCTGAGGACTGGAGGAAGGCGGATGTGATTCCCTTCACAAAAGTGGGACCAAGACAGAGGCAAAAACTACAGACCAGTCAATCTGACCTCTGTGGTAGGGAAAATGATGGAGTCACTTCTGAAGGAAAGAATAGTTGAGTACCTAGAGGCCAGTGGAGCACAAGACCCAAGGCAGCATGGGTTCACAGCAGGAAGGTCATGTCAGACAAATCTAATAGATTTCTTTGACTGGGTGACCAAAGTAGTAGACCAGGGAGAGGCTGTGGACATGGCCTACTTAGGCTTTAGCAAGGCATTTGACACAGTCCCACACAAAAGATTAATAGTCAAATTAACCAGCCTGGGAGTGGCTCCCAGGGTGGTAGCCTGGGTAAAACATTGGCTGCACAACAGGACACAGAAGGTAATTGTAAATGGAGTTCACTCTGAAGAAAGAGGGGTTACTAGTGGGGTACTGCAGGGTTCAGTATTGGGTCCAGTCCTTTTTAATGTCTTCATCAGTGACATTGCAGAGGGACTGGAAGGAAAACTATGCCTTTTTGCAGATGACACAAAGATCTGCAACAGGGTTGATATACAAGGAGGCATGGAAAGGATGAAAAGGGACTTGGCAAGGTAGGAGGAATGGTCAGAAGTATGGCAGCTAGGATTCAATGCAAAGAAGTGCACAATAATGCACCTGGGAAACAAGAACCGAGGGAAAAATACACAATGGGTGGGGAGGTAGTAACAACAACAAAAAGAAAGGGACCGGGGTAATCATATCAGATGACCTTAAGGTTAGCAAGCAATGTGAGAAGGCAGTAGGGAGGGCTGGGGGTATACTGAGATGTATAGGGAGAGGCATCAGCAGCAGAAAACAGGAAGTTGTTATCCCTCTGTACAGAGTTGGTGAGACCCCATCTGGAGTACTGTGTCCAGTTCTGGAGACCCCATCTCTGCAAGGACATAGACAGGATAGAGGTAGTCCAGAAGAGGGCAACTAAAATGGTGCAGGGTCTGCAAGAGAAGCCGTATGAGGAGAGACTAGAGGAGCTTAATGTGTATACCCTTCAGGAAAGAAGAGAGAGGGGGGACATGATAGAAACTTTTAAGTACCTCAGTGGAATCAACAAAGTCCAAGAGGGTAGCATCTTTCAGTAAAAGAGACGTGCAAGAACAAGGGGACACAATTTAAAGATACAAGGAGGGCGGTTCAGGGGCAATGTGAGGAAGTATTATTTCACAGAGAGGGTAGTGGATGCATGGAACAGCCTTCCTGAGGAGGTTGTGGGGTCTAAAACTGTGGGAGTATTCAAGAATGCATGGGACGGACATAAGGCAATTCTTGTGGGGGGTAGGAAGAAATAGGCTGTTGGTTAACTAGGATCTGCGGCCTATCCTGTAGGTAGGGAAATGGGCAGACTAGATGGGCCAAGCGGTCCTTATCTGCCATCAAAGTCTATGTTTCTATGTTTCTATGAAATGGACATTTAAAATACACTAACCCATTTATGAAATACTACCCAAAACACCACTTTTTTTGGCATGACCATGAAACTCATTTTGGGCAAGATTTGACAAATGTCTTATCGAATGGGGTAGAGAAAGCTGAGATGGATTTAATTTTGGTTGTGGCTAAATTGCTTACCCTCCAGAAATGGAAGGATCTACAGTCCCTTCCTGATTGGAATGGGTGAGGGAAATGTCTGATTTGAATGTGGAGCAGTCCATGACATATGTTTATCATGCTTTACACATTTATGTGGCCCATTAGGGTTCTCTTTATTCTTACTTGTTGAGAGATGGATAGCAAGCTTATATTTTTATGGCTGTGGGTGGAGCCTACAGCCATCTTGCTGTCTGTAGCTGGAAAAAAGGAGTATTGTGGAACACATATTTTGGAGTTTTCAGTGTGTCCTTCCACATCTACAAATCACTATGCCAATTGAAATAAAATACTCCCTTCTTTCTGTTTAGAATGTTGGAGACATAACTCCAAGTTACTTATTAGATGGCCATTAGGAAACTAAAACAGCTTGTTAAATATTGATTGTTTAATAAACTGGAGATTTGTTTACCCCCTTAGAAGTGCAACAACTTGCACATTTAAATACTTAGCATTTAAACATTTTCTTGCTATAAGCTTCAGTTGGGCATGTATTGTCTTTCAACAAAGTTTCATACCTCATAAATGTCACCCTTTCCCTGCAAATCTAAAAAGATTTACAGTTTTTTTTAACCTCTTAAAACACTATCTGATACTGCAGGGTAGACAGCAGAAGGTAGTAGTGAGGTGGGAGATATCTGTACCCAGGGCAGTAACAAGTGGTGTACCACAGGGCTCGGTGCTGGGACTGGTTCTGTTTAACATTTTCATAGCTAAAATTGCAAGATCAGTCTCTTCACAGATGACACAAAGATATGTGCCGAGGTAGATGGGGGGACAAAAGTACTTTAGAAGGATTTGGCAAAACTGGAGGATTGGTCTCACACTTGGCAGCTTAGTTTCAATGCCAAGAAGTACAAAGTAATGCATTTAGGAGGTAAGAACCCAGGACACAATTACTGGCTGGAGGGTGTCCCATTAACAAAATTCAAGGAGGAGAAGGATCTAGGAGTGCTAGTAAATGAGGAGAGGAACCACTTTGCTCAGTGCAGGAAGACAGCAGCAAAGGCAAACAGGATGCTAGGTTGCATAGCAAGAGGGATTACTTCCAGGAGTGGGGAGATCATCTTGCCCCTATACAGGTCCCTGGTGAGAACGCACCTAGAGTACTACGTGCAATTCTGGCAACCCTACTTTTAAAGGGACATCAAACTACTGGAGGGGGTACAGCACAGGGCAACAAAAATTATCCTGAGGTTGGGGAACAGACCATATGAGGAGAGACTGACAGCTCAATATGTATACCCTGGAGGAAAGAAGGGAGAGAGGGATATGATTGAGACCTTCAAGTACCTGAAGGGTTTGAAGAGAGTACACACCAGGTGTATGTTCAGTCTGAAGGGTGGAAGGAAAATCAGGGACACTCTATGAAGTTGAAAGGGGGCAGGTCAAGAGGGAAAGGAGGAGGTACTATTTCACAGAAAGGGTGGCAGCAGGGTGGAATGTTCTGCCAGAGGATGTCATATCACTGCAGAATGTTGGGGGCTTCAAGAGGAAGTGGGACAGATTCAAGGGGAGGGTACAAACCAGGAGGGGTCTTAAAAAAGGGGGGATGACATATGAGGGAGGGGTTACTTGGTTAGAGGGACAAAAGAAGGCGAAAGCCCATAGATATTGTCCTCCACATATGTGGATCATTGTCAATGGTTCCTATCTAGTTAGCCATTTGTCCAATTTGTGTTTAAAGGTCATAAAGGAAGGGGCGTCTACAATATCCTGGGGAAGTGTGTTCCATAGTCTCGGGGTTCTTATTGAAAAGAAATTTAGTCTTTTATTGGTTTTACATTTGGCTATATCTAGCTGTTTGTTATTCAGTCTGGGTCCGATTTTCCTAGTTGCAAAAGAAATACCACATTGCCTCATTAGGGTTGGGTTTTGAATAATCTTGAAGAGTTGAAGTAAGTCCCCTCATGATCTTCTCAATTTGAGTGAGTGCAACCCCATTTTTTGTAGTCTAGTTTCGTAGTCTACCTGTGCCAAGTGGGGAATAGTTTTAGTAACTCTTCTCTGAATCCTCTCAAGCTTATCTGTGTCCACACAGAGGTAAGGACTCTAAAACGGAGAACCATAATCAAGATAAGGTCTGATATGTGATCTGTATAACGGAATAATACACTGCTCGGTTCTAGAAACAAAGGTACCATTGATTTTGCGAAGAAATGAATTTGTTTGATTTGCTATTTTATTGCAATGTGAAACTTGGGTCAGCCTATTATTGACTAGAATCCCTAACTCTTTTTCTAAACAAGAGACCTTGACAATGGTGTTATTCAGTGTATATATTTGTTGGGGGTTGTTTTTCCCAAAGTGCAGGACGGCACATTGGCTGTGTTGAACTCCATTTTATTAATGAGGGCCCAGTGCTCAAAAGATGAGAGATTGCTGAGTAAAATTTGTCTATTTGCAGCATTGTTAACAGCACCACCCAGTTTGGTATCGTCGGCAAATTTTATGAGGATATTAGAAGAATGAATTTTCATGTCACTAATGAAGATATTAAACAGAGTGGGTACCAGGACTGAGCCCTGGGGAACACCGCTTGTCACCCAGCCCATATCTGATAGAGTGCCATTAACCCGTACCCTCTGAGATCTGTTTGTCAACCAACTTTTTATCCATAACACAAGAATTGCAGAAAATCCTAGTTGAGTAAATTTAGAAATAAGAATGCTATGAGACACTTTGTCGAAAGCCTTGCTGTAGTCCAGCAAAATAACATTGGAAGGAATGTTTAAATCTAGGTTGAAACTAATGGGATTGTAGAAAGTCAATAAGTTAGTGGTGCATGACAGACCAGTTCTGAATCTATGTTGAGTGATATCTGTAAGATTTAAGGATAATATTTCCTTGTCCAAGAGTGATTTAATAATTTTTTCAAGTAGCTTACAGGGAATAGAAGTTAAACTAATGGGGCGATAGTTGTTAACTAGTGAATGAGAGCCTTGCTTGTGTATAGGGGTGACTATTGCTGTTTGCCAATCAGGAGGGACTATAGATTCATGGAGTGATTTATTAAAGATGATTGTTAGCGGAAGAGTGATTGTTTCTTTGGTACCCAGGAGGAATTTTGAGCATATACCATCCGGACTAGGACTAGTGGATTTCTTTAGGCTAACAGTAGGTTATAGATGTCTTTCTGCTGGACTAATTGCTCATTGATATTTATGGGTGGTATGGCTATTTTGGGTTGTAAGGGATCTTGAGTAAATACCAATATAAAGTAGTTGTTTAGTGTAGAGGCTACAACAAGATCAGAGTTTATTATTTTATTGTTGAGCATAAGGGATCTGATTGGTTTATTGGTTCCTTTTTTACTGTTTAGGTATGCATAAAATGATTTGTGTGTATCTTTTGTATGTGCTATGCAGAATTCAAGATTTCTTTTTGCTGCTAGTATTGATTTTTTAAGTGATCTTAAAAAGTAATTTTTTAAGTGATCTGATTCTCTGTACTGTATTATTAACTTATTATTATTACTTGTAGGTGATTTTTTTTTAGACGTGCGAATAGTTTGCGTTTACATTGTATTTGCTTTTTAATGGATGCGTTAAACCATGGGAGTATTTTTCCTTTGCAGTTGTGGGTACATTTGTTTGGGACAAATTTATGTTCGACTAAAGATACTTGTGATTTTAAAAAGTCCCATGCCTCGATGGTATTAAGGGGAGATAAGGTGTTTATCCAATCAATATTACTTAAGTGTTCATTTATTTTTTGAAAATCTGCCCTTTCATAGTGTTTGATTGTTTTTTTGATAGGTACTGAGCAACGAGGTACAGTTATGGTAAAGAATATTGATTTGTGATCGCTATTTCCAAGGGGGTCAGATGTATGCAGATTGTTTACAGGAACATCTAGGCTAGCTAGGACAAGATCTAAAATATTGTTACCCTGAGTAGGTTCTTTAACTAGTTGGTACAGACCCAAATCAATAATGGTAGTGAGAAAGTTGTTTTCGTTATTGTTGGAACCCATTAAAGTATCCCAATTAATAGTTGGGAGGTTGAAAGATCCTAGAAGGAGAACAGAACCCTTACTAGCAAATTGGGAAATATCTTCTGTTAATTTTAGATTTTGAATACTGTCAAGTGAAGGGGAGCGGTAAGAAGTACCAACCAGGATTTGGGGAAGACCATTGGGTTGGATATACACCCATACACTCTCTGAATTTTGTTCGATAGGAGACTGGTATGAGGGGATACTATCCTTAACATAAAGACTAACTCCGCAACCTGATTTTGTGTCTGGCTAATTTTTGAAGTAGTGTTTGTAACCCGAAATCTCAGATGACCAATTTCTATAGGAATTACCCCAAGTTTCTGTGACAGCAATCAAAGACAGGTCTAGAAGGTGGGCTTTGAGTTCCAATTCAGCTTTTTTAGCAATGTTTAAGGATCGTGCATTAAGAGATAGATGTTTAGGTGTGGGTTTGAGGGTTGAGACCCATTTCCAAGAGTTTTGGACAATGTTCCAAACTCCCGCTTGTTAGTTAGTTTAAATGGGAATTAGTGTAGGTGACAATCTTTTTCCCAAGTATAGCACTACCTCTTCTACTGAGGTGTAAACCGTCCCAACAGAAGAGGGAAGGGTTAAGGTGGAAGTCCTCCCAATGAGTTAGACAAAGGATACTTTGTCTAAGGCGCCATTTCCTCAGCCATTCATTTATGGTTTTAACTTTAGAGTTAATAGTGTCACTTGCTCTAGGGATGGGTAGTATTTCTGAGAGACAGATGTCACAGCCGCTGTCAACCAATAAGTTGCAAAAGGAAACAAAGTCCTGTTTTATGCCTTGCAGGGGTTGCTTAGCAATGTCATTTGTTCCAACGTGGACAACAACTAGTGGGTTTTCTCCTGCAGACTTTAAGATAGGTTTAAGCATTGCTGTGATATCGGAGATCCTGGCTCCCCGGTAGCTTGAGCTGGTGCGATGTTCCTTATCCGGGTTGCAGACAGTGCGATCAATGTATTTCGTTATGGAATCTCCAAGTAAATAAACTTCCTTGTGATTGTTTAATGTGTCTAAGGGGCAAGGGGGGTGTAAAGGGGTGTGAAGGGACTGCGTCGGGTGGGTTGTTGAGAGGTTTATGAAGCGTTGGGCTATTCTCAGTAATTTTACTGAGTTTGGGACTGATTACTACAGATTCATCAATAAAGTTAGATGGATACTCAAATGAGTTGTGCGTGGGTATTACATATGGGGCAGGGGGGATAAGTTATTGGCTGCTAACTTGAGTTTGGATTTAGGTTTTTTTGACCTGAAGTTAGTTTTATCAGTTGTAGGCTGATGGTAGGTTAAAGTCGTAGGAGTTGAGGTAGAGGTGGGTTGTTCAAGTATTGGGATGTGGGTGACATTTAGTCGGGGCTTCGGACTGGTATCCTCGCCTATTATTGCTGTGATTGGGGCTTTAGCCTCCACCATATTTGCTGTGATTGAGGTGTTAGCCTCCACCAGAATTGACATTTGGTCAATATAGTCCTCTAAGGCTTTGATCTCAGGGTTTACTGACAATTTGGGTTGAAGTCTATCGATTTCATTTTGTAAATCGTTAACTAAAATGCACTTATCACACTTGAAGTTGGCTGTGTGTTTACCCAGAGCATACATTTTACAGGTGGTGCAATATTTATTTGCCTTTTTCATGATAGCACAATTGGTTAATCAGTCAAATACAGAATCTTGTAAATCTTGATAGATTAATAGTATTACCTTATTGTCCCCTTGTCCACGATGGACACGATAGAACAATGACCGCGCTAAGGCAGGCGTGTCTCTGTAACGTCTCCGGCGTGTGCCAAGCACACTCGCCCGCTCACTAGGTGGCTGTTTTTAAGGGCGAAACCGAAGTGCTATTTTGCCCTACTTCCGGTTTCACGATTGCTCCAACAGTGTCAAAAGACTGGAAAGCCTTTAAAAAGGCTATCCTAGCTGTTCCAAAGGTAGCTTTTTACAGTAGAAAGCCCAGTCACTAAGAAAAAACACTCATTTTTAATGGTTACTAGGGGGGGAGCAGAAGGTACACAGCACAGTCCTCCAGCACCCCATAATCCCTTGAAAGCAGCCACTGACAAGCTGCTGCAAGAGAGAGTACCCCTGTATGCAGGCTGACAACAAGTATATTTCAATTTACAGCATTCAAGTTTCAAAGTTTCAGATTTTAAGAGTTGAGAACCTCTCTCCAGAGGTAGGCTATGTGGTCCAACAGTGTATATTGTGCCCATCTCGCTAGAGCAGCTGTTTTTAAGGGTCGAAACCAGAAGTGCTATTTCGCCCTACTTCTGGTTTCACGATTGCTCCAACAGTGTCAAAAAGACTGGAAAGCCTTTAAAAAGGCTATCCTAGCTGTTCCAAAGGTAGCTTTTTACAGTAGAAAGCCCAGTCACTAAGAAAAAACACTCGTTTTTAATGGTTACGGGGGGGGCAGAAGGTACACAGCACAGTCCTCCAGCACCCCACAATCCCTTGCAAGCAGCCACTGACAAGCTGCTGCGAGAGAGAGAGAGTACCCCTGTATGCAGGCTGACAATAACAAGTATATTTCAATTTACAGCATTCAAGTTTCAAAGTTTCAGATTTTAAGAGTTGAGAACCTCTCTCCAGAGGTAGACTATGTGGTCCAACAGTGTATATTGTGAGCTGCAGTCTAATGGACTGAAGTGTTGCACACTCAAGCAGACAAGATAGACCAAATGGCCTGGATCTGCTGGCAATTTCATATAATAAAATATTAAATAATAATAAAAATACTTTTATGTATATAGAACAATTCTAAAAATCAAAGCGCTGTACATACAAAAACATCATAAAACAAACAATACTATAAAACTTTACAAATAATTAAAAACTTCAATTAAAATATCCCAGAGACCATAAAAATATCAGATGCTAAATGCCTACTTAAACAGATGTGTTTTTAGGCTAGTTTTAAAGCTCTCCACTGTCCTACACTCTCTAATCTAACGAGGTAAAGAGTTTCACAGGGATGGGGCTGCAAACATAAAAGCCCGGGCCCCAGATGTTTTCAACTGCACCCTGGGAACCTCTAACAACCTCTCATCAGTTGAGCAGAGTGGATGGCTGGTGGTGTAAGGAATCAGGAGCTCTTGCAGGTAGCTCGGTCCCAGTCTGTGCAGGGCTTTATAGGTCAAAAGACCGATCTTGGAGATGATCC
Organism: Neoceratodus forsteri; assembly: GCA_016271365.2. Taxonomy (NCBI): domain Eukaryota; kingdom Metazoa; phylum Chordata; order Ceratodontiformes; family Ceratodontidae; genus Neoceratodus; species Neoceratodus forsteri. The sequence goes on from CM028130.1 coordinate 99,869,241, forward strand.
ATCACTGGATAGGCAGCCAGTGCAGATCATGCAGCACGGGAGTAATATGATTGGAATAAGAAGTCCCAGTCAACAGTCATGCTGCAGCATTCTGCACTAGCTGCAGTCAGTAGATATCAAACCCCCAGAAGCGCCGGGTAAAGGGAGTTACATAATCAAGGCAAGGGGTCACAAAGGCATGGATCAGTGTAGGCAGATCACCTGATAGAACAAGGTGCTTAATTCTGGTGATGTTCCTAGATGGTAAAAGGAAGACATGATGACTGCTGACACCTGCGCACACAGTGTCAGCCCATCGTCAAGAACCACACCAGATTACACACCTGTTCAGAGGTAGGCAGTTGTACACCCTCAAGCCAAAGCCCAGAGGATAAACCCACCACCGGCCTCTTTATCTGGTGACCCGGATCCACCACCTACACCTCAGCCTTCCTGGGATTCAATTTCAACCAGCTGGACTTCATCCAGTCATGGATCTCTGCCAGACAGCTGTTAAACATAGAGACCACACTATCCTGGTCAGGTGCGAAAGATAGACAGAGCTGTGTATCATCAGCATAGCAGTGAAACCTCAGCCCATATCATCTTACCATGTCTCTGAGGGCTGTATATACACTGCAAACAACATAGGGGACAGCACTGAGTCCTGAGGACCCCGCATGGCAGAGAGAATGGATCAGAGGAAAAAAACCCGGATACCACCCTCTGAGATCTGCCAGCTAGGAAGGATTGAAACAATCTGAGAACTGGATCAGCCAGGCCACAGATGACCTCCAGGTGCTCGAGCAGGACCCCATGGTCCATACTGTCAAATGCTGAAAAGAGATCCAGAAGCACCAAGATGGAATGGTGCCTCTGATCCCTTGCCATCAGGAGATCATTGAGCACCTGAACCAGAGCAGTCTCGGTACTATGTCTTTTCTGGAAATCAGACTGGAGAGGATCGTAGACATCATGGATGGTAAGATGGTTCTCCAGTTGCAGCGCAACCACTTTCTCAATCACCTTCCCAACAAAGGGAAGATTAGAGATGGGTCTGTAGTTGGCGCAGCTGTGTGGGTCCAAAGCACCTTTCTTAAGAAGCAGTGTTACCATTGCCTCCTTCAGGGAGTTGAAGAACTCACCCGAATCTAAAGAGTACCAGACAATCTTTGCAAGGAGAGGGTTGATGGACTCCATGCACCCCAGTAATAGGTGTGTAGGGCCCAGATCCAAACTAAATCATGTTGGCTGCAAATTCTGAACAATCCGCATGATGTCCACTATCTCCAGCTGGTCAAAAGATGTTAAAGAAGACTGGAGGAAGCAACCATACACCGACCACCACCAACCGCAGAGGGTGCTGGATGGACTTTGGCCCTGATGTCAGCTACCTTAGCCACAAAGAATTGAGCAAACTTATCACACTTAACTTGTGAAAATGCTCCTCGGACCTGTAGACAGGTTGGGTTGCACAACCTGTCCAATGTTCGAAAGAGCTGAGCCAGTCGATTCTGAGCAGGAACAATCTCACCGGACAGGAACTCTGCCTTCTTACATGTGATTGTTGATTGATAGCTTTGATAATGATCTATCAATCTAAGGTGGTCTGCTTCAAGGGTCGATTTCCAGCAGCTAAGCTCTAATCTTCATCTTACACTTCTCAACTCCCTCAATTTCTCATCAAACCAGGTGGACCAAGGGCAAAGAGAGAGAGGGCTAACATGGACTGGGACATAGAGACCAGAGCCTCAGTAATTGCCTTATTATAGGCCAGAACTAGACTCTATGGGTCCTCGTCTGCCCTCGCAACTCCCGATAGGTCTAATACCAGCAAAAGACCTTCTGGGGTTACACCCCTCAATGAGCAGTATCTGATCATCACCACAGGGACAGGCCTATAAAGGGGGGCTGTATATTTATTTTTACTGTGTGATGAATGGACCATAAGACTGGTTCCACAACCAAGTCAAAGGACTCGATGCCCAGGAGGAAGACCAGATCAAGTGAGTGACCTTGATTATGAGTAGCAGAGGCAACTACCTGTGTGAACCCCAATGAATTCATAAGTTGGAGGAAGTCTCTTGACCAAACTGCAAGAGTTCATCATTGACCCAGGCATTGAAGTCACCAGGACCATTAGCCTGGATGACTCAAATGCCATATCGATGATGAAGTCTGCAGCTTCCTGCAGGAACAATTTCTCACCTCCGGGTGGACGATATATGAGAATGGTCCTGCATCCCACACCTGCTACTATGGCAAACTCAAATGATCTGGCTTCCTGAACTGGCACAGCAGTAAGACCCAGTTCCGATCTACAACAGATAGCCACCCCCCCACCCCTGCAGTCCAATCTCGAGGGGTGTATCACAAAGAACTTGTCCAAGACCGCCGCCTCCAAGATGGGGCCCACGTTATCATCAAGCCAGGTCTCGGTGATGCATGCCAGGTCTGCTGTCCCAACAATATCAGCAATAATCGCTGTCTTGTTCCTAATAAACCTGGCACTGCATAACACCACTCGAGTCAGATGGAGTTCCGGGGCTGACTGAGCTATCTGCCCATAAATATTAGAGCCCTTAGGTATAGTAACTAGATATGGAGAACCACAATGTAGAGAACATTTTGCCCCGGGCATCTCCTGGACCATACAACTCCGATACATCCATCCTGCTCCCCACACGGTCCAGGACCCCCAACCCACCTCCATTTCCTGCTGGCAATACCCAATGCCCTGCAGCAGTTATAAACTGCTGTGGCAGGGGAGGGGAGGAGAGTAGAAGGGCTGGAGGTCACGGAGTTCAGAGGGGGTGTAGTGCCTGACCAGGAGAGCAGCAGGCCAAAACTTCTTCAAACAACTGTACACCTGTACTTCCCACCCTCTAAAAGAAATACTAAAAATAAAAGCAAAAGTAATCCTATAACATACCTATCCTCCCCAAAAATTACCACACAATACAATATTTAAAATCAATTAAACAAACACCAAACCAAGACAAAAGTACAATAGAGAAAAAATGCAGGGTCTAGTGGACCGGAGTCCTCTCACCACTCCGGTTGTAAATGTCCAAAATAGATCACCACCAGTACCTCTCAAGCAGTGGGGAAAAACTAACAGCAAAAGAAAAATAAATGAAATTAACTAAATAACTAAATCATAAGAACTTTCAGTCTCACGTAATCCAGTTTGCAGGAGAAGGAGACCACTGCTAAATAGTTCATGGCCTTTAGACATAATCTCTCTATTAAACAATGAGGGCAAGTTGGAAATATAAAGTCAAACCAAGTTCGATACGGAAAACATGCCCAGATTGATTAAATTAGTTGCCAAATTAGTTGCCACAAAACAGGTCTCGATGGCCAAGGAAAACCAGACTTCAGGCCAAGCTGCAGTTCCAAAAGCCTTGAGATGCAGTCCAGAGCATTGATGATGCAGCAGTGGACTGGGGCATGTAAACTAGCTCCCAAGGGAGGAGCCCCCCCTCCAAATGCACCAAAACTCACGGGCTCCACTACTCCACCACCCGTGACCCACAGCTACAATCCCCCATGGGCAGACCACAAGGAATGACCCTCAAGGAACTTAGATGAACCCCAACCAGAGCTCCGGCTCTGTGGAGACACAGAGGGTGACTCCCGCTTGGTCATGGGTAGCAAGGCCAGCCACCAGCCCAAGGTCCACGGAGGAAACTCCCCCCACCAGCACAGCACTCAGACACATTGCTTCTCTAATTTAAATCCAGCTGACATCCAGTTCTCAGACAAAATGTTAATGCTACTCACAGTACGAATCAAAGTTCTACAGTTCCTCCAAATTCAGCAAATTTAGGACTAGAGTGAGCTGCAGAAACATAGAAACATATACTTTGATGGCAGATAAGGACCGCTTGGCTCACCTAGTCTGCCCATTTCCCTACCTAGAGGATAAGCTGCAGATCCTATTTAACCAACAGCATATTTCTTCCTTCCCCCCACAAAAACTGCCTTATGTCTTTCCCATGCATTCTTGAATTCTCCCACAGTTTTAGACCCCACAACCTCCTCAGGAAGGCTGTTCCATGTGTCCATCACCCTCTCTGTGAAAAAATACTTCCTCACATAGCCCCTGAACCATCCCCCCTCTATCTTTAAATTGTGTCCCCTTGTTCTTGCACATCTACTTTTCTGAAAGATGCTACCTTCTTGGACTTTGTTGATTCCACTGAGGTACTTAAATGTTTCTATCATGTCCCCCCTCTCCCTCCTTTCCTCATGGGTATACATATTAAGCTCTTTTAGCCTCTCCTCGTATGGCTTCTCTTGCAGACCCGGCACCATTTTAGTTGCCCTCCTCTGAACTGCCTCCAACCTGTCTATGTCCTTGTGGAGGTGGGGACTCCAGAACTGGATGCAGTACTCCAGATGGGGTCTCACCAACTGTCTGTACAGAGGGATAATAACTTCCTGTTTTCTGCTGGTGATACCTCTCCATATACATCCCAGTATACCCCCAGCCCTCCCTACTGCCTACTCACCTTGCTTGCCAACCTTAAGGTCATCTGATATGATTACCCCCAGGTCCCTTTCCATTTTAGTTGTTGTTACTACCTCCCCCCACCATTGTGTACTCTTCCCCTGGGTTTTAGTTTCCTAGGTGCATTACTTTGCACTTTTTGCATTGAATCCAAGTTGCCATACTTCTGACCATTCCTCCAACCTTGCCAAGTCCCTTCTTATACTTTCCACGCCTCCTTGTGTATCAACCCTGTTGCAGATCTTTGTGTCATCTGCAAAGAGGCATACTTTTCCTTCCAGTCCCTCTGCAATGTCACTTATAAAGACATTAAAAGGACTGGACCCAGTACTGAACCCTGTGGTACCCCACTAGTAACACCTCTTTCTTCAGTGTGGACTCCATTTACAATTACCTTCTGTGTCCTGTTGTTCAGCCAATGCTTTACCCAGGCTACCACCCTGGGGCCCACTCCCAGGCTAGTTAATTTGACTACTAATCTTTTGTGTGGAACTGTGTCAAATGCCTTGCTAAAGTCTAGTTAGGCCATGTCCACAGCCCCTCCCTGGTCTACTACTTTGGTCACCCAGTCAAAGAAATCAATTGGATTTGTCTGACATGATTTTCCCCCTGTGAACCCATGCTGCCTTGGGTCCTGTGCCCGACTGTCCTCTAGGTACTCAACAATTCTTTCCTTCAGAAGTGATTCCATCACTTTCCCTACCACAGAGGTCAAACTGACAGGTCTGTAGTTTCCTGCCTCTGTCTTACTCCCACTTTTGTGAAGAGGAATCACATCAGCCTTCTTCCAGTCCTCAGGTACCACACCATCCTCCCATGATTTGTTATAAAGGGTAGTCAGTGGTGTCACTAGTTCTCTGCTTAATTCTTTTAGAATTCTGGGTGAATTCCATCTGCCCCATTGCTTTGTCAACCTTCAGTTTTAGGAGTTCTTTCAGAACCTTTTCTTCAGTGAAAGGACTGGGATTGACCCCCTTCTCCAGAGTGCTTCTGTTAATTGGATTAGGCACATCCCCTGCTTCCTCTTTTGTGAATACTGAACAGAAGTATTCATTCAGTATCCCTGCTTTTTCACTGTCACTCTCTGCCCACCCACCATCCATTCTATTAAGCCTCACTATCCCTCCCTTTTTCTTTCTACGCTCCCTGATATATCTATAAAAGGTTTTATCCTCCTTCTTAACTGAGTTGGCTAGCTTTTCCTCAGTTTGTGCCTTTGCTATTCTGACTACCCTCCCTGCTTCATTCTGCCTTAACTGGTACAGTTCTCTGTCCTGCTCATTCTGTGTTTCCTTATACTTCCTAAATGCTATATTTTTCTCCCTAACCTTCACCGCCAGTTCTTTTGAGAACCATAGTGGCTTTTTCTTTCATTTTGATTTGTTTATTTGCATCACACAAAGGCTTGCTGCCTCTGTGATGGCAGTTTTGATATTTCCCCATTGTTGCCCCATCCCTCCTTCTAGCCTGTTTGCTAGTGCTTTTCTAAGGCACTCTCCCATCTTGCCAAAGTCAGCCCTCCTGAAGTCCAGAATCCTCACTTTTGTACGGCTTGACTCTGTAGCTGAGTTTATCATGAACCACACTGTTTGGTGGTCACTTGTTCCCAAATGGCTACCCACTTCTACATCTGAGATCCTCTCACTGTCCCCATTTGAGAGTATGAGGTCTAAGATTGCTCCCTCATGAGTGGGTTCCAAAACTAGCTGTCTAAGGCATGCCGCCTGTAGGGCATCGAGAATGGCCCTGCTCTTGGATGTGGCTGCAGCAAATGTGCTCCAGTTCACATCTGGCACATTCAGGTCTCCCATCAACAGCATCTCCCCTTTCTCTGCCATCCTAGGTATGCCTTCTATCATATTCTTGTCCAGTCCTTCCCCCTGACATGGGGGTCTGTATACAACCCCTGTGAGGATTGTGGTGCCATGTCCAGTCTCTAAGGTGACCCACAGTGCCTCCTCTCCTCCCTGTTTACTCTTTTGTTCAGTTGCTTTTATCCTTTCCCTTACATACAGAGATATTCTCCCCCTCTTCTGCCCTCCCTGTCTCTCCTGTAGGTTGTGTACCCTGGTATGTTAACATCCCAGTCATGGTTCTCTGTGTATCATGTTTCTGTGACTGCTATGATATCCAGGCATCCCTCTTCCATCAAGGCCACCAGTTCAGGGAGCTTGTTGCCCAGACTATGGGCATTGGTACTCATTACCCTCCATTTCTTGATGGCTTTACCCTTTTTGCCCCATCCCTGTCCTTATTGCGTTTGTCAATTTCTCCATTTATCCCTGTGCTTCTCCCTATTGACATCTCTATGTTGGTGTCTACCTCACTTAGTACCCTGATTTTTTTTTGGGGGGGGGCTAGGATTTCCATGCTCCTTTCCAGTGCCTCCCCCCTTGCCTAGTTTAAATGCTTGCCAATGAAGTATTTAAACCTATCACCTAGGATCCCGGTTCTCCTCCTGGACAGATGCAGACCATCACACCAGTATAGGCCTGCATCCATCCAAGTGGACCCCCAGTCCCCAGAGAAGCCAAATCTGTAAACTCTGCACCAATTTTTCAACCACTGATTGAATCCCTTGGTGTGAAGCACCCTAGCCTCATCCGTGCCATAGAGAGGCAGCACCTCCGAGAAGGTTACCGTGTGTGCTATTTGTCTAAGGCCCCTCCCCATCTCCATAAACACTTCCTGCACTGCTCTGATTCCTTTCTTATCCAGGTCATTTCTCCCTAGGTGGACAATGACATCCAGCTCCCTCCCCTGTGCAGCTGCTCCTGTGATCCTGAGGATTCGCTCCCTGTCCCTCCAAGTCATGGTGCCAGGCAGGCACCTTACCTCACTCTCCCCTTCCTCCCCCAGTTCTACCTTCCTAACAATGGAGTCCCCCACCAGTTGTTGTTTCCTTCCCCTGTGGGGTCCCATGCCACCCTCCTTTGTGGAGGTTCCCAGCATCCTCCTTGGTCTCCACTGTGGGTGCCTCTGTAGAGGAACCACACTTTTCCAGAACAGCATAGAAATTGTGGACAGGTACAACTAGAGGTATGAGCCTCTGTTCCACCACCTTCACTTTCCCTGAGCCCACTGTGGTCCAACCACTCCTCTTTCTTGGCAACCTCTGAGGCAACGGCAGTGACCCTGGTGGTCCCTGGGTGGGAGAGGAGGTCTCACAAATCCTGACCAACTCAACCTGTAGATGAGCAACCTCCTCCCTCAACCCAGAGAGGTGCCTGCAGATGGGACAACACTGCATCCTCCAGAATGTCTCTTGGAAGACTGCTGCTCCACAGCCACTGCACTGCACCACTCCCATCATGTCTTTTTTCTGGACCCCTAACTGTTGTTTGGAATACTTGTTCTTTCCTCTGTTTGGTTATTTTCTCTTTTTTTTTTCTTTTTCTTCCCCTACTTACTTACTGCCTCTGTGCCTTTTTAGCTGCTGATGTTCCTGTTCTGAGACAAGAAGTTCCTATATTTCTCAGTAGTCATCTTACTTTCTCAGAGTCAGACCTCCAGCAGCTGGGTGGGGGGGACGGAGAGCTACTCTTGCCCTTCTAGGATGGTGAATCTCTGGTGGCTCTTTGATCCCTCACTTCCTGCTCCCAATCAGGAAGTTCCTGTTGTCAGTTAAATTCTGTGCCTATAAAAGTAGAACTGGTTTAGGGTGGAGGGAAGGGAAGGAGGGCAATATAGTCCCAGTAGAGAAGTTTTAGTTATACCAGTAGCTCCTTCCTCCTGGTGTTCTGTCTGTTCTCTGGCAGAAGCTATCTAGGGCAGTGCTTATATCTGGTTTTAACCTGGCTCCTTCTAGCTAAGCCACTCCCCCTACTTTGCAAATCTTTCTACACTTAATTTCACAGATAACAATTCTCTTCTGACACCTGTGACAAGCACCTAGATAAGTACACAGATAACAATTTACTTCAACTACCTCTGACAAACACACTAACTCTTTTTTTTACCCTAAATTGAAGGTACCAGTACAAGCTTTCTAGTTCTTAGTCCCAGTAGAACAATTTTAGTTATACCAGTAGCTCCTTACTCCTGGTGTTCTGTCTGCAGCAGCCAGAGACAGTCCAGTCAAACAGATTAAACTCCCAACCACCAGGCCCCACGAGGCATCTACAACAATCAGCTGCACCCACAAATAGCAGCAGTCCTGGGCATCCAACAGGCTGAGGTCCAACCATGGGCCCCTGAATGAACCATCCCTCTGGATCGTCACAGGTCCACAGAAACAACGGATCAAATGGAAATTCTGTAAAAAACAAGGACTATCTCAGAGGTGACACAATATAAACAAGCAACCTTAAACCAAATATAAAGCAAAAAGAAGCAAATTACAACACAACATGGGCGTAAAAAGAAAATACTCCACAGGCAGACAGCTTACAAACAAAGAGCGCCTGGTAGCTGGCACAGTCTAGCTGCCATTATTTTGATTGTTCGTATGTTCATATGATAAGCACTGTCTCGGACATATGTCAAGTCTTCTTTGAACTATTCAAGCAAAATACATAGCAATCAGCAGGTAATTTTCACTATGCTTTTTAGGAAAAAAAATATATTGAGCTACAGCAAAACACACACACACTATACACCATCCTCATGGCCACAACATTCAAAATAAATACTGCAATTTAATATGTTATAAAACAATAAAGAAACTGTTTGTTTATGTCAGTGAACACAGTGAAGTTCAGTTTACAGTAGATTTCCTTTAAATATTTCTTATCCTATATTTTATCCTGGATAGTGCAGGGGAGATGCTACATCTAATTGTCATAGGGATCTCCATTTTGCACATTTTTGCACCGTATTTACTCAGGATGCCCCAGATTAGATACAATATCTTGTTTTCAGTGGGGTCATGATGTTATCATTTTTATAATGTATTTATTCAGGATAGCCTAATCCAGATGTAAAATATTGTTTTCAGTGTGTTCTGATGTCACGCAATGCAGCATAATAATGTGTAGATGTAGAGCCCCACTGAAAATGAGATGCCATTTCTTCTGCGAACTATCCAGACTAAATATATAGCAATCAGCAGGCATATTCTAGGAAAACACATTGTAAAAAATGTGTAAAAGGAAGACCACATTGAAACTGCCTCTCAGCAGATCTGCATTCTGCAAATTCCTTAGAAATAATGGGTAAAAGAACCCCATAAGATCTCCACAGCCATTTAGGCTCTGACCAGAATTTGTTAGTTTTGTTATTTCACAATGGTAGAGGCATGCCTACAAAATTTTACTGTGCTAGGGAGTTCTTCTGGGGTAGGGTCTTGCATGGTCAGAGGGCAATAGAGGTCTGGGAGGGTATATACTGTTGGGTGGGTTTTCATTTTTTTAGGTTTATGTTTATTATAGCTTTTATAACATGTTTGTATGTATATCATTTTATTTGTCTGGCCCTTGGCGGAGCTTTTCACCATCTCTCTGAGGACAGGGTGGGTGCCCCAGAACTGGAAGGTGGCGCATATAGTGCCTATCCACAAGGGGGGATCAATGGAGGTGGCAGGGAATTATAGGTTTGTCAGCCTGACATCGGTGGTGGGAAAGGTGATGGAGGGCATTGTCAAGGAGAGGCTAGGGGGGGACCTGGAAAAGTCAGGGTGCCTGGATGATAGACAGCATGGATTTGTCCAAGGGAAATCGTGTCAGACAAACCTTGTGGAGTTCTATGACTGGGTGACGAGTGCCTTGGACCTGGGTAGACTAGTGGACATCCTCTTTCTAGACTTCAGCAAGGCATTTGACTCTGTTCCTCACGTGGGCCTGTTGGATAAGCTGGGAGAAATGGGGTTGGGGAACCAGATGATCAGATGGATAGGCAATTGGCTCCAGGACCGGACCCAGAGGGTTGTAGTTGGTGGGATAGTCTCATCCCCAAAGAGGGTCATTAGTGGGGTCCCACAGGGATCAGTCTTGGGCCCCTCCTGTTCAACGCCTATGTCTCTGACATAGGGACAGGAATCAGGAGTGAGATGAGTCTCTTTGCGGATGACTCAAAACTGAGGGCAGTGGTGGATGGGGAGGAGGGGAGGGTGGCCCTACAGGGGGACCTGGAGGCTCTGGAAAGATCGTCTAGAAAGTGGAAGCTGAGGTTCAATGCAGGGAAATGCAAGGTACTCCACCTGGGGGCCAGAAACCCAGGCCAAGTGTACACCTGGGGGGAAATGCTGCAAGTCTCGATGGCTGAGAGGGACCTGGGGGTGGTGGTGGATGTCAAGATGAACAACTCAGAGACTTGTAGGAGGGCAGCAGCCAAGGCCAACAGGATGCTGGGATGCATCGCTGGGGGGAATCACCTCCAGAAGGAGGGAAGTGATACTCCCTCTGTATAACTGCTTGGTGAGGCCACACCTTGAGTACTGCGTGCAGTTTTGGAAACCACACTTAAAGAGGGACATTAAACTCCTGGAGAGGGTCCAGAGGAGGGCAACCAAAATGATTTGGGGCTTGGGGGACAGGACCTATGAGGAGAGGCTAGAAGAGCTAAATATGTACACATTGGAAGAGAGAAGGGACCGGGGGGACATGATAGAGGTCTTCAAGTACATGAAAAGGGTAAATAGGGGAGGAACAGTCAGGGTGCTTCGAAGGAAGGAGGAGGGGGCCACTAGAGGCATGGTGGAAGCTGGAGGGGGGAAGATTCATGGGAGAAAGGAAGAGGTGCTACTTCACTGAGAGGGTGGTGGAGCCATGGAATGCACTGCCTAGGGGGCTGGTGGAGGCAGAGACGGTGGAGGGGTTCAAGAGGGTCTGGGACAGGTACAGGGGAAGGGTTCTGGAAGCAAAATCCAATGCAGCAAGAATATACGGAACTGGGAAGGGAGAAGCCAGAGAAGGCGAGGGGGGCAGCAAGGTCAGCACCCAGGGTGGGGGCTGACCAATCAAGCAGACTCGAAAGACCGTTAGGCCTATTCTGCTGGCATTTTAGTATGTTAGTATGTTTTGTAGTACTGTGGGCAATTTATCTTTTATTCTTACATGTTATTATGTATAGTATTGGAGTTTTTCCATTACTGCATTGTATTTTTGTAGTTGTGCTGCTTTTCTGAATATAAAAATTCAATAAAGTGTCCTTAATTGCAAAAAGGAAAAATATTTGACAAATGACACCTGTCATGTCCTTAATGTTGGGGAGGGGGGAGTAAAAAACAAAAGGCACTGTTGATAATATGAGGTCAAATCTAACAAAATAAAGTTTTGTGTAATCACTGAAAAATGTCAACAGTTTTTATAACTATTACTACCAATGAAGTTATGAATTAATGTTTAAAAGGCATAAAAAGGCATTGTCTGGACTTGCCTTGTTTCCAGTCAGTTGGTGGTCAGGCACAGTAGGAAGAACATCTGCAGTTGCTTCTGGAGGATTACTTGATGGGACACTAGTGAGAAAAGAGAAGAATGGGGTGGTGTGAGTTACTGGGTAGTGAGAGGGGACTGATGGGCTTAAGGGTAAGGGGCTAGAAAACACTGATGAATGGATTTTTTTTTCAGTTGTAAAACTACTCACTACACAGAGAAATCTCTATTGAAACCAAACTTGGCCCATTCAAATACAAGCTCTGTCAGCACCTCACAGCAATCAGCAGTTGTGACTGTTTCCCTTAGTCATCCCCACTACCCCATACTGTGTCAATCAAGCACTGTAAACTAACCTATACTCCCCTATTCTAACCCCACCTCCTATTCCCCATATATTTCCATTCCTGTCCCCAACTTAGAAACATAGAAACATAGAATTTGACAGCAAATAAGGACTGCTTGGCCCATCCAGTCTGTTCATTTCCCTACCTAATGGATAAGCTGCAGATCCTAGTTAACTAACAGCCTACTTCCTCCTAACCCCAACCCCTAGAATTGCCTTATGTCTGTCCCATGCATTCTTGAATTCCCCCATAGTTTTTACTCCACAACCTCCTCAGGAAGGCTGTTCCATGCATCCACTACCCTCTCCATGAAAAAATACTTCCTCACATTACCTCTGTGCCGTCCCCCTTCCATCTTCAAATTGTACCCCCTTGTTCTTGCACATCTCTTTTTCTGAAAGATGCTACCCTCTTGGACTTTGTTGATTCCCTTGAGGTACTTGAAAGTTTCTATCATGTCCCCCCATCCCTCCTTTCCTCGAGGGTATACATATTAAACTCCTTGAGTGTCTCTTTATATGTCTTCTGGTATAGACCCTGCATCATTTTTGTTGCTCTCCTCTGGACTGCCTCCATCCTGTCTATGTCCTTGCTGAGATTTGGTCTCCAGCACTGCATGCAGTACTCCAGATGGGGTCTCACCAGCTGTCTGTACAGAGGGGTAACAACTTCCTGTTTTCTACTGGTAAGGCCTCTCCCTAGGCATCCCAGTATTCCCCCAGCCCTCCTTACTACCCTCTCACATTGCTTGTCCACCTTTAGGTCATCTGATATGACTACCCCAGGTCCCTTTCCATTTTTGTTGTTGTTAGTATCCCACCACCCATAGTGTACTCTTCCCTGGGTTTTTGTTTCCCAGGTGCATTACTTTGTACTTCTGAGCACTGAATCTAAGCTGCAATACATTTGACCACCACTGAGGTCAAACTAACAGGTCTATAGTTTCCTGCCTCTGCCCTGCTTCCACTTTTGTGAAGCAGAATCACATCTGCCCTCCTCCAGTCCTCATACACCACCCCATCCTCCCATGATTTGTGAAAGGGGGTAGTTAGTGGTGTCACTAGTTCTACCCTTAGTTCTTTTAGAATTCTGGGATGAATCCCATCAGACCCCATTGCTTTGTCCACCTTTGGTTTTAAGAGTTATTTCAGAACTCTTTTGTCTGTGAATAGGCTGGTATCAACCCCTTACCCACAGTGTTTCTGTTGTTCGGTTTAGGTACCTCCCCTTCTTCTCTTGTGAAAACTGAGCAAAAATATTTGTTTAGCATCTCTGCTTTTTCACAGTCACCCTCTGCCCACCCCCCTCCCCTGTATTAAGCCTCACTATCCCTCCCTTGTTCTTCCTTCCATCCTGATGTACCTATAAAAGGTTTTATCCCCCTTCTTAACTGAGTTGGCTATCCTTTCCTCTGTTTGGGCCTTGCTGTTCTAACTGCCTTCCCTGCTTCCTTCTGCTTTAGCTGATACAGTTCTCTGTCCTGCTCCTTCTATGATTCCTTGTTCTTCCTGAATGCTATCTTTTTCTCCCTAACCTTCCCCGCCTCCTCCTTTGAGAACCATAGTGTTTTTTTACATCATTTTGTTTTGTTTATTTGCTTCACACAAAGGCTTGTTGCCATAGTGATAGCACTTTTGATTATTCCCCCATTGTTCTTCCACCACTCCTTCCTGCCCATTTGCTAGTGCATTCCTAAGGCACTCACCCATTTTGGCAAAGTCAGCCCTCCTAAAGTCCAGGACCTTTGTCTTTGTATGGCTTGACTCTATTGCAGTGTTTATCATGAACCATACTGTTCAATGGTCACTAGTTCCCAGATTGCTACCCACTTCTTCATCCGTGATCCTGTCTACATCTCCATCTCCATTTGAGAGTACAAGGTCTAAGGTTGCTCCCTCCCGAATGGGTTCCAGTACTAGTTGTCTAAGGCATGCCCCCTGCATGGCATCTAGAATGACCCCACTCTTTGATGTGGCTGCAGCAAATGCACTCCAGTAAACATCTGGCATATTTAGATCCCCTATCAACAATATTTCCCCTTTTTCTGCCATTCTAAGGATAACTTCTATCATTTTCTTGTCCATTTCTTCCCCCTGAGATGGGGGTCTGTATACAACCCCTGTTCGGATTGTGCTGCCATTGCCTGTCTCCAAGTTGACCCACAGTGCTTCCTCTCCTCCCTGTTTACCATTTTGTTCTGTTGCTTTGATTCCTTCCCTTATGTAGAGAGCTACTCCACCTCTTCTTTTACCCTCCATGTCCCTCCTGTAGATAGTGTACCCTGGTATGTTCACATCCCAGTCATGGTTCTGTGTATACCACATTTCTGTAACTGCCACGATATCCATATGTTCTTCTTCCATCAAGGCCACTAGTTCAGGAAGCTTGTTACCTAGACTATGGGCATTGTTACTCATTATTCTCCATTGTATGATGGCTTTTCCTCTGGTAGCCCCATCCCTGCCCTTACTGACTTTGCTTTCTCCATTTACCCCAGTCCTGCTCCCTGACCTTTCTACCTTAGTCTTTACCTCATTTAGTACCAGGTTTTGGAGGAGGAGGCTGGGAATTCCCTGCTACTTATCAGTGCCTCCCTCCTTGGCTAGTTTAAAAGCTTGCCAATGAAGCATTTAAACCAATCACTGTGGAGACTGGTTCCTTTCCCGGACAGATGCAGACCATTGTGTCAGTATATGTGGGTATCCTTCCAGGTGGAACCCCAGTCCCCAGTGAAGCCAAAACCCTGTGCTTTATACCAGTTTTTCAACCATTCATTGAACTACATGGTGCGGAGTACCCTTGCCTCACCCATGCCATAGACATCTTTTCCCCTCTCCCTACCTAGCTCTCCCTTTAGCTATTTGCCAGTCTGGACAAGGCCTGTTAGGCTGATTCACATACAGTAGTTTGTTCATTCTGTGTATTTCCTGTTTAAAATATGGTGAGTGATGTATTCCTGGCACTCTTTGTATAATCCCGTTCTGTAAATGAAATGTGTGTTAAAATGTTCTCTTCTGTTTGTTACTTAGGTTATCTGTACTTAAATCTTCTGAAGTGGAACATTTGTAAAAGAGTTTATTGCTCAAAGGTGTTGTAATCCAATATTTAAATAAATAAATAATAATAAAAAAAAACAACAACTGAGAAACAGCAATGGATGTTTTTCATTGTTTCAGGATTGGACACTGGAGATTAGGCACTCCAGTGTCAGTGTGTTGTTTTTGCAGGACCAGAGGTAGGACACCCCCGTCCACCTCTGTGGCAAGGGGGTGTGTTGCTTGACAGCACCAGGAGTTGGGTACCCCACTGTTGGACTGAGGTGTGAGAGTGTTGTTTGGAGGCACCCAGGGCTGGGAACCTAGTGACAGACTGATGGCAGCACCAGGGGTTGGGCCCCCTAGTGTTGGAATCTTGTGGGGGGGTGTTGTTTGTTGGCACTAGGGGTTGAGGGGGTTGCTGGATAGGAATGAGTTAGCCTTTCCTTCTGATGCCACCACCATTGGCTTCTGGTGTTGTGTGATGGCTAGGGGGAGGCCTTTGAAGTGTTGTGCACTGATCTGCTCCTCAGAGCATGGCAAAGACAATACTCTCTCCCTGCTCCACCATGGGCAGTAGATAAGGGAGTACAACAAATGCTGCCAAGTGGCAAAGTCAGAGAACTGGTGCTGCCAATAATGGCGGGGAGTGCTGGAGACAAAACAAGTGTCTCCATGTGGCATGGCTTGCCACAGACAGTGACAAGCTGTGCCTGTTGTGCACATCTCTGCCATTACTCTGATATTCTGAGGCAGAGAAACAAAGCAATGAACAGCACTACATATTGCATGTGGAAAGAACAAACAGCACAGGAAACATTGCATGTATGAACTACATGCAGCACAAAAATACTTACTTCTACCTTGCATTTTTCAGCTGATTGACCAAATACTTCAAAGCAGAAAGCAGCATGAAGGTAGAGGGTGGGTAAAATTGGGGTGGAGATTGGTGATACTGAATCTGTCTTAGGTGGAAGAAGGCCACACCCACAAATGCCATCTCAAGAGAGTGACCACAATTTGTTTGGTAGACTTTGACATGCAAATATTTATTTATTTATTTTTTGATAACTGGGTAAGTGCACTAGACACAAAAGTGACTATTTTCAGGCACGACCCAGGAGGTCAACAACACAGAGAGATACAGTTACATAGAATACAGTGTCAGGAGATATGCAATACATCACAATCAGAAAGTGAGACAAGATTAAGACAAATATTGGTACAAGGAACGTAAAGGTATAAATTAAACAAATGGATATAAGTGCCATGTGAAGACTGACATGGTAATATCACAATATTAGGTGCAGAAAAGACAAAATATACCAATAGGGTATAATTACATCCAGCTGAACCTGAGATGATGTTATTTGTAGGAGGCAGGGAGAGAGTTAATGGTGGGAATAGGTTTAAGGGAGGCTGAAAGAATCAGGGTGCCAGATACCAAGGGCAGTCCAGGCAGATGAATGGGAAGTCCTGAAATTTAAATTTTTGGGGATTTTTGTTTTTGTTATAACTCATATCGTTGTTTGCATACAGTCACTGTACTACCAGTATCTTTCTTACTGGTTTGTAACACACTTTGCTATACTTTTTGTATATAAAAGCACAGACACAGAGCAATTATATTTCAGTCATCTCTGTTCAGTTCTATTCATGGATTGTTAATTATTTCAAAATATGGGCAACAGCTGTATACTATTTCCAAAGTCATCATTTGCAGTACCAAAAGAAGCTGGTTATGATTATGGAACCAAACATTCAGAGCCTGAAACAAAACAATTCATGTCCATTATAACAGGGTGCTACCTGTTATTAGTATATAGACCCTGGAAATAAAGAATAGAGTCATGTGTGCCAGTTCTTGTCCCTCTTGAGTTATTTCTCTCCCCCTTTTCTGTCCTTTCATTTTCCTTGTTTTTCTTTTCTTGTTTCTTTGTCAGGGTGGCCAGCCTGACGAAACCTTAGCCTTTTCTTTGCTGTACTCTTTTCAAAAAGACCCCCTTGCTGTGCACATTGGACTAGAAACTATCTCCCATCTTGGAGATATGTAAAATGTGCATGGCGCACTAGAGTTTAAAAAAGCCCAGAATAAAGGGCTGATTGATGGCGCATGTCACACTGAAAATGCAGTCCTGTAGTGTCTCCAGTATTTAAAAGAATTAAAACTGTTTTGTGACAACCCCAGAGAGGTTGAAATGGGGCAGCCTGTAAAATAAAGCATATTTGGGCAAAAAAAGGGCCAAATAAAAAGCCCCTGCATGTTAAGGCATCGGATAAAATGGAAACTTCCCTTATTGTGTAATGTCATAGCCAATGGGAACTCCCCCACAGAGAATGATGTAATCCCTAGGGCTATAAACAGGGCACACCACTAGGGAAGAAGGAGAGAATCATCAAGTCAGTTGGTGCACTGACAGTGAAGCAGGAGGACCTGTATTGTGTGCTAAGTATTTCACACAGATATTTTGGAAAACTGTGTCAGAAGGATATTACACTCAGTTATTGGCTGAAGTTAAGCCACAGCCTCTATGAGGGAAGTAGAGAACTGGAGATTTCTTTTGTTATTGGACTAATTTTTCTTCTGTATTATTTTTGGGCTTTTAAATAAAATGATAGGCAAAGTCATGTATCTTTTATGCACCTGATCTCTGCCTGTTGTGTCACTTTGTATCCCACCATGCTCACATCCATGCTGGTGGTCAGCATTCCCCATCTCTAGCATTGTATTTATGGATTGTGTTACCAATAAATCAATTAAGAGGGTTGAAGGTCAGAGGATAACTGTAGTAACCCACGTGATATGACTTTCTGTTACAATAAATGGAGCCGTGGGGAATCAGAGAAAGGTGTAAAATGGGAAAATACTTTGGAGGAACAAAACTGTGCATGATAAATGGAAAAAGTATCCATTCTTTTGGCTTAATAATTCATATCCTTTTAGATACCTTTCCAGGACTTGTCACATTTAATCAAATAGTACTGTATGCCTGATTTATTGCATACACTGTATCTGACAAAGCTCTCCTAGAGTACAGCAAGGCTAGCTGTGGTCATACCTAGTGCTGTTCTGAAGTTAAATAACATACACAAAAGTGCCATGTTTTGCCTTCATGTAATTGTTTCAAAATTCTACAAAAAATTATGCAAATCTGTCCATGGCTTATTGGTCCAAATATGTATTTTTTAAATCTTTTTTCTAAATGAGATGTTTTGAAATACGTTGTGCAAAATATGCAGAACTGATCATCTTTGTCCAAGTTATTCATTTTCTAAAACCTGTTTATATAAAACAAACAAACAAACAAAAAAAACACTGTGTGGAATGCATTAAAGTGCACCTTGTTGTACAAACTGCTCATTTTTTAAAGCAGCTTTCAGAGAATGAGCAGTTTGGAACTTTTATCTATGAATACACTTAAACTATTATGAAATTGTGCACTTAAAAAGTACAGAATTATGCCCCTAGCTTCTACTCTGTATCACTCATCTCTTTGTAGGGTGATACCTTCCTTTCTGTCCACTCTCCATTAGTATTGTGCAAAACTGAAATATTTCACCTGGCAAAATTTTGTCACGTAATTCCGCAAATACTCAAAATTTTTCGCCTATGTGAAACAAAATTTCACTTGTTTTCTTGATTTCATGTAACCGTGAAACTTCGCTTACCATGCCAATTTCACCTATTGATGATACAAATTTCACCTTGTGATGTAATTTTGCAGGTGAAACTTTTTGATTTCGCCAGCAACATTTTGGTACAAAGGTGACATTTGCAATGCATTGTGGGTAAATAGGTCAAAGGTCATGTGTATCTTGTTTCTGTTTCATTCTGCTGCATGTTGAGTCAGAGAGCAGTGTGTTGTGGTGCATCACAGCCAATAAAGCCTTTGAAAACATAGCTAACATTGATTTTTGAGTGCTAATTGTTGCAAAATATAAAGGTTTTTCCTAGTGCTGCTGTGCTGGTAGTGCCTGGTACTAGGGAACATTTTCTAATTTTGTGAATTTTTGTATAATACTTAGTTTGGATTAGGTTTACTTTTCTCAGCTGTATTTGAAAGAGTTGTGTGTGGTAGGGTAGGAGTGCAAAGCAGTGCAGGCTATTTCTAGCAAAGCAGATTGGTATATTTACTCACAATTGTGAGTAATCTATTTACTCTTATTTCTTATTAACTTTGTTATATCTTGCAATTTATTTTCTCTGAAAAGTTTATCTGTCCTGTTTGAGAGAGTTCCTGACACTGTTAGCTGTGCTATATATACCATTCTTCCACTTTTAGTTGTGAATTGATTTTGAATTCTAAAGTTTTAAACACACAGAGCTAATCCTTTCTTTCAGTTTTTTGTGGTTAGCTCTGTTAGCTGGAGTGTTAACGTGTGCATTACTAAAATTGTGAAAATCAGTAGTTGTAACCAGTACTTCTACTCAATCACTTGAACTTGTCTATTACAGTCGCACTTCATTGTTTAATTGTTCCCCTGTATGTTATTGCTGGAGCTTGATTCTGCACACTGCATGGTGTTCCTGTTTCAGTTAATGTACATACATTACCCTTTCTCTGTTATAGCATTGTTTGTGTCACACTTGATGCGTGCACTATAAAACAGTATATATTAAAATAGTAATTTTCAAGACATTTCTTGTTGATCCCTCCCATCCAGACCATTAACATATTGTGTGGTATTAATTTCCTTTGTTGATGTTTTATGGTTGTCTTTGTGTACATATAAAAAATAAATTATGGTACTGAGTAACATAACGTATTACAGTACTTTATTTGTCCAGAGACTGAGAAACACAGGTGATCTGTATTTAAACTGTGCCACTTGTGCCCCTTTTCCTTGTGTGTGTTTATTTAATTCCTTCCCGTTTGGAGAAAAACAGTTACCTTTTGTGTTTTACTACACTAGGCTGCCTACCATATACAGTATTAGTTATACTGTAAGTGCTGGTACCTGTCCTGATTGTTTTTGTACTTTTAAGGAAGCCAGTACTGTAGGTGTGTGACAGTGTGATATCATCATTCATGTGTGAGGTATTATTCACACATTTAGTAGTAGTAATACATCCTTTCTTTAAATACACCCAGAGAAAGGCAAAGCTCTGAAGTAGCAGTCAGCAAAAATGCCTGGTAAGAAGCGGTCATGTACGGGGGAATATGTGGCAGGGGGATAAGGGAGCTTAGAAGTCTGCTGAAAAAAGTGCAATTTCAGTTCCAGTTCCCCACAGCAGTGAACACACAGGTATGTCTGCATCACTGTCTTTTTTTTTTCCAATTGTTTAACCAGGTGAGACACACTAAGCTGAAAGCTTGTTTACAGGTGCAACCTGGGAGCACAAGGAAGTTAGGTGACTTGCTCAGGGTCACACAGTATATGAAAGGGGGTTGTGGGTTTCAAACCCAGGTCTCCAGATTTGCATCTTAGAGCCTTAAACCACTACACTATACTGCCTCCCTATCTTCAAGTTCTTATGTGGGCCCTGGTGGTGAGATAGGAACCAGCAAAGAAGTTGGTGGCTGAACTGGGTCAGGCATACCTGTGTCTTACTTTTTTAAAGCTCAGACTATTGCAGCCATGCTAGTGGGGGATGCTGACAGTGAGAAGAAGGGATGCACTAACACCAGCACAGGAACAGTGATCCAGGACTCGGAGGAGGGTGATAATAAGTCTGTGAGTGTGACTGTCCTTGTTCCTGCATGAATTGGTGATGATAGTGTTCAACAAGAGTCTGATAGTTCTGGAGATAAAGAATGTCAGCCCCCTGAGATAGTTGTAGAGAAAGAAAAAGGTGCCATCCTCTAAGAAGACAGTGATGGGGGAGGAGGAGGAGGAGGAGGAAGTCAAGGACATCATCGCTATTGTGGTGATGGTGATGATAATGATGATGATGATGATGATGACTGGAATGATCCCCCATGTGAGCCTGAGTTAAAAAAGATTGAGGGTGATGTAGGTCATTTACATGTACAGCCAGTGGTGGTTCAGTCTGTCACCAAGCCTATAAACACACCTTCAAGCAGTCAAGTAACCACCCCTCCCAAAAGTAGTGTTATGGAAGTCATGTTAGCAGCTCAAGAAATACACACTGTTCCACACCTGTTTCTGAATCATCCCAGTCCCAGAAGCATCTGAAGTCCAGAGGTCAAAAGGCCCTAGTTTGGGACATTTATGAGCTAGCTCCTGCTGATGAGACCACAGCTATATGCCAACTTTGTCAAGCCCATGTTAGTTGAGGGAAAAAGAGAAGCCACATAGACACTGGTGGCCAACATGCCCACCTGAAAAACAAGCACCTGCTGAGATGGCATCAACACCAGAAGGATGCCAGAGCTATTGGTAGCAAGGTGCATGTAGTAGAGCAAGAACATGAGGAGGGAGGGCAGAGTGAGTCAGTGGTGGAGGAGGAGAGTGAACAATCCTTTTCTCTCTCTAGTAGTGGGCATAGCAGTGGCAGTGTGACTCCCAGTCCCATGAGTCTGAAAAGTACACTACACCAGCAAGAAACCCAAATAACTGGTTTCATGCTGTCTCCACTGCCTGGCCAAGAGTCAAATGTTACTCCTAAAAGAAAATCATTGATGACACAAGTACAGCATTCTGGTCGGATGGCCCCAAAAATGCAGCCCACTCTGAAGACCATTCTTGAGTGGCAGACAAAGTACCCACCCAATCATGCTGCTGCACAAGAGTTAAATGCTTCTACTGCTGAAATGCTGGCCATCAATCTATTGCCATGCTCATTCATAGAGAATGCTGGTTTCCTCAGGTTGATGGCCCATGCCTGTTCCAAATGGCAAATTCCATTGCGAACCTATTTTAGTAAGCATGCCATGCCGGAGCTGAACAGTAGAATTGCTGATTACATTAGACATACATTGAAGTGTAGTGCATCACACTATATCCATCTTAGCATGAATATGTGGACCAGTGGACAAACAGCAGCAAGCTTGTATCTGTGCATAACAGCACACTGGGCACAGTTGTCTGGTGTGGTACTTGATTTTGGGTCCGGCAAAAAATGCGTGAAGAAAAATTGTGGTTATAGCAACACACCTGATATTCGGCAGCATGCAACCCTGACTATGACAAGTGCCACAGGTTCACACACGGCTGCAAAAATGCTTAATGTTCTGCTGGATGAGACTGATGGGTGGCTACACACACAGTCACTCATAGCAGGATTCATCACAAGTGATAATGGCTCCAATGTAGTGAATTGCATTAGCGATGGTGTTTTTTTCAGAGTGCCCTGCCTGGCACACTACCTTAATCTTGTTGTTTAGCAGTTTCTCAAACAATGCGGACATTAAGGAAATGATTATTGTTGCCCATCACATCTGTGTCCACTTTGCCCATTCTGCAAAGGCCTGTGACCATCTACGTGAGCTGCAGTGCAATAACAATGTGCCTCACCACCGACTGAAGCTTGATGTTGTCACCAGGTGGAACTCCACACTGTACATGTTTGACTGGCTGTATGAACAGTATAAGGCTGTGTCAGAATACCTGCTGCTGCACACCACCTGTGACAGTGCTGGAGTGTCCATCGCTCTAACAATAGAGCAGTGGTGCCAAATTGATGGGCTAATACGGATTCTCTGTCCGTTTGAGCATGCTACACAGGCAGTGGGTAGGGACACTGCTTGCATAAGTCAGTCCATACCTCTCATACATGTGCTGAGGCAGACACTAGTGAATGTGTGACACCAGACAGAGGCAAGTGGGGATCATGGCACTTATGATCTAATGGATAACATATCCCATGTGCTGGACACAAATACCCATGTATCTGGCATTTTACAGTCAGCTGAGTTTGCAATCGCCACCATGCTGGATCCATGCTACAAACGTGGCCTGCCCTCAATAATTGAAGGAGGTCATCAGCGAGTACAGCAGTTGACAGAGAGCCTAATTAGATTGATACATGCTGCATAAAAGAAAAATGCACCCACTTCAACAAAAACAGGTGTTGCTACCACCACCAGGGGCTCACAGGGAACACAATCAGAGAAAATGGGCAAGACAGAGCAGAAAACAGCAAGCAATCCCATTTGGGTTGTTTTATTTAGGTGGGAGTAGAAGATATGGAGGAAACGGAAGAGGAGACAGATGAGGCAGATGGACTCCAGGCAGCAGAATGAATGTTGGAGGCCTACATGGGTGACCCAAAGCACCTTGCCATTAATGACTAGCCACTGCTGTACTTGAGCAGTACAGTGACTGAATGGCCAGCATTAACATTGGTTGCTGTGGACTACCTGAGCTGCCCACCATCCAGTGTCACTGTGGAACTAGTGTTTAGTGTTGCTGTGACAATTGTGAGGGACCGTAGGACCAATTTGTCACCCAAGAATTTGTATATGCAAACATTCATCAAAATGAATGACAGGCACATTCCACACAACACAGTGATGTCACTGGTGTTGCCACAGGAACTGTGTCTCAGTAATGTGGATGATGACAATCCCTTGAGTAAGGCAGCCACTGGCAGCGAGGTGGATGAGGCAGCAAAATTAAGAGAACTCCCACCTGATGAGAACTCCAGTCTTGAAGACTGTGAGGGGTGTTTCTTGGATGATGTGGAATTGGAAGTTGAAAAAGACTGAGTTTACTCTAAGCCCCCCCAAACAACAACTTTCAACTCAGTATGGTTGTTGGGGTGTGCATGTATGTTACACCTTATTTCTAGCTATGTACCACTGGCTTGGTTATGGAAATATGTTGTTATGTGCTGTAGCCTACAGTGTGTATAAGTTTCATGTCATCACCCTTTTCCATAACCCATTGATTGGTCACCTCACCGCCTCCACCAGTCCCCCAAGGTCACAAGACTATATAAAGCAGCAGCAATGTAATTACCACAATCGTAAATATTTTGCAATTGCATGATTAATATTATTCTTCAAAAAATATATTACTTTTCATGTTGACAATATCAACACATCATCATCTTACAGCAAGATATGTTGTTTTGATGTCCTTAAAAAGTGCCCAGGATGGCAAATTTCACATTGTCCCACCGCTCCCTCTCATCACCTGATCTGATCTGACTCACCCATGCACTACATGCAAGTGCCACTTAGTATTTGTGACATGTACAAGAACCCTGGCTCTTAGACAAATGTAGAAGTAGCATATGAATGTAACATGCTAATTCAACAGATAACACCAAGATGAACACATTTTGAAAAATGGTGAGTGGTGGCCATCTTTAATATGCAAGTCATTAATTACAAAAGTAATCATGAAGAGGCTCAACAACTTAGAACATCAAATCCCCCCCAGAAAGGTTACTTCTACAGTACCAGGTTAAGGTACACCAAAATTGCAATGTTTACTGGTGGGGGTCAACTCAGGGCAGGGTGAGTGTCCTTCTGTCCTCACTTTTGAATGGAATCAAAATGTTCATAATTACTGCATGATTACTGCAGCTATGCACTCCCCATTGACTAGACAAGACATTAACCCCCTCCACCTAATTATTTACTAAATACCATTTCAACCATCTGGGTTCACATATAGTTCCTCCCTGTATGTGGGTGGCAGTGGTGATTACTCATTAATGGTAATGGTATGGACACCAGTCCAGTGGCAAACATTGCAGTTCAAGCAGCACCCCTGTATTCCAATGACAGAACACAGCTCCTGCTCCTACATAGCCTGGATTGATCATGCGTCATCAAGATACGACATACTGAAACCTCAACAGAGAAAAATGATCTAAGCAAGAGCAAAGATAAGAAAAAATGTTGGATACTAATCAATCTGCATACCTGCTTTTACCTAACAAGTTGGAAGAAGAAGCAGAGGGAAAAAATATATACTTACCATACCCTGTGACGTGATTTCATTCAGCTGAGGATATTCCCCACGGGAACATGCTGTGTGGTGCATATGATTCCAATCCAGACAAGGTCCAACGAACCGCAGTAGCACTAGCAGATATTTTCCTTTCCCTATCAGCACTGCGTACCTTGACATAAGAAAACAATTAAGAAAAAAGTTTGGTGATTGTTGAAAATTCCCTCCACCACCCATGATGAGTTTGACCATCCACCACCTCCTCCACCACCCCAGAGAACCATAAAAAATTACATACTTTCCTCAAGGATTGTGAAAGTGGAACCATCGCACAAGGGCTCAGTTAAATAAATCCCCCAGACCTGGTTTGGCAACCAGCAGCAGCAGCATGGAAAAATATTTATCTTCGCCTGAATTGCTGATGTTGAAAAAAGCAAAAAATAATACAATTACTATCAAGCTCAGACAACCATATGGCAGTAACAGACATACCACACTTGTATGAAAATTCCAATACTTACTGTCTGTGTTGGGAAATTGGGAAGATCCCTACATCTGACATCTCCCTCCCTCGTGGCCTGGCATGATGATGTCATCCACAGCACACTGAAAAATAATATGAGAGCAGTACAAGCATATTAGAACTCAAGATGCCATAACACCAACCCACCAACACCCTAACCTTGCACAGGAAAAACAATGAAGACATATACTTACATGTTCATCAGCAGCAGTATGGACTGTGTGAGGATAATCCACCAGGTATCAACCATACAGAACAGTAGTTCTTCTTGAGGCACCTGGAAAAGCAGTAGTCATGGACAGCAGCAGGCAGCAAGCTACAGTGCCCCAAAATTTCATTCTCTACCCCACCACCAGGCAAGGTACTACCACAGAGACAGTCAGTCAACACAGCTAGACAAGCAGTACAGTAGCACAGGGATAGGGAAATGATACTTCTGCATTTCTATGTCAATCAATTAAAACACAGCAGCAACAGCAGGAAAGAACTGAAAGTAACAGCAGCATTTTGCAGGAGGAATTCATTTTCTCTGCATTGTTGCACCCCTTTTCAGGTCCCTGACGTGGTGGGGCACCATAAAACATCAGGACGGACAGCACATTTCAGTATCAATTTGATGACATTTTTTGGGTAAACATTTCTGTACTTGTAGGCTCTGTTTGGCACTGGCAGCAGTGAGTTTCAGGCAGAAATATTGTGTGAACAGCCTCTAAAACAGCTACTTAATGTCTGGGTGGTGGGGGGGGCACCCTATAACATAATGGCTGAGTTTAGATTCCACTTCCAATTTAATCTACCATTTTTTCCTGCAACATTTCTGGACATTTTCTATCTGTGCTGCAGTGGCAGAAACAAGATCGGGCCTAAAGACACTTGTAAAAGTGGACCAAAGACCATCGTTTGGTCCGGGTGGTGGTGGGGCACCATAAAACATCATGACTGAGACCTGATTTCACTCTCTATGTACTGTGAAATTTTTTTGGAAACATTTCTGGACAGGTGGGACATGATTTGAATGTACAGACACACACTTAGGCCCCAAAAGCATTTAAAACATGCAGAAAACAGCACATTTGGGTCAGCAGGGTGGGTGTGAGGCTGTAACTGCGTTTCTCACACCTGATTTCACTCTTTATGTACTGAGTAATTTTTTGGCAACATTTCTGGACAAGTGGGACATGATTTGAATGTACCGCCACACACTTAGGCCCCAAAAGCATTTAAAACATGCAGAAAACAGCACATTTGGGGTAGCAGGGTGGGTGTGAGGCTGTAACTGCATGTCTCACACCTAATTCTACTCTCTGTGTACTGTGCAAATTTTTTGGAAACATTCTGGGCATGTTTTGAGCCAGCAGCGGTGAGTTTCAGGCAGAAATATTGGGTAAACAGGCCCTAACAGTTACTTGATGTCGGGGTGGTGGGGGGCACCCTAAAACATAATGGCTGAGACCAGATTCCACTTCCAATTTAATGTACCATTTTTCTGAAACATTTCTGGACATTTTATGCCTGTGCTACAGTGGCAGAAAAAAGATAGGGCCTAAAGACACTTTTAAATGGTGTCCGAAACAACATTTTAATCTCTGGTTGCTGGTGGGGCTCCATTGAACATCAGGAATGACAGAGCATTTCAGTCTCAGTTTGATGTCACAGTTTTCGGGAAGCATTTCTTTACCTCAGGGACCTGTTTTACATGAGCAGAGCCAACATTCACTGTCACATAGCTTTGGAAAATATGTTTGTTTAGAGTAAAGTGCTTAAACTTGACATTTGTAGATAGGATAGAATGAGCAATGAGGAAACATAAAAACAAAAGGAGTAACATAACAGAAGACAAAGAGGACAGAAAATATTTTTTTGTTGTTTTTTGGATTTTTTTGGGGGGGTCTTTTTTAAGGGAGGGGTGTAGAACAAGAACAGTGAAAAAAACAAATAAAGGAGAAGAAAAAAACCCACCAGCCCAGCACCACAGTCACAGGCCTTTCAATGTGGCTGCGCACTGCCACCGCCGCCACCACCACCACAAAGCTCCACCACAAGGTCCAAGACTTTCTTCTCGTCCTTCATTATTTTTTGAGGTCCCCCCGGACCTCCTGGTGAAGCTGGTCAAGGTTGTGACCCACACATTGCATCTCAGTGTGCACAGCCTCCAGGTCTGCCTCGGTGACCACCAACTGACTTGGGGGAGCTGCAGGATGATCAGGGTGGTGGCTTCTCTGACAGGTCCTCCGTGGTGCTGGGTGATAAAAACTGTTAAAATCTAACTACAAAGTCCAAACTCAATGCAAAAGTACCCCTGCTAGCCCACTAGTGTGGTAGTGCTCTAATGTTCCTGCGTGAGAAAAAACTGTATGCAGGATAAGAGGTACAGTAGCTCTGCATTCACTGAGTGGCCAAAATCACGCAAATGATTTATGACTACCAGGTTTTGCAAACTCAAGTTGGTGTTCTTTAGAGATTCACTTTTGGACCCTTCTTATTTTCTGTATGTATCAATCTCATTTATGATATTTTGTAACTCTGTCTTTGACAACTGATCCCTCCTTCCTGCCACATGACTTGTGTTAGCCCGCCCCTTTGACTGTCTGTTGTGCCAGTATGAGCTCCCATACCCATGCTGACACTGACACACTGTATTCGTATTACTGTCAGAGTTCACTGTTCTTGATGCAACTGTTGCGGTTTTGTAGCTTGTAAATTTGTTAGAGTCCTGTTGCATTTCCTGCAACCTCCTCTGTATCCCTCTCCCCCCAGTTTGCAACTTGAAATGAGGCCTCCTGGGATCTGCTTGCTTATCTGCTGGAATATATTTGAAATAAATAAATAACTGCAGCAATAGATTAAATGCAGAACGTAGTAATTTATGTATAGATTTTTATGCAGCTAAATTCTGATCACTACAAAGTCCTTTTAGTCTGACTTTGTTTACATACAGTATCAATTTCTGAATAATAGACTGGTCTTGAGTGCAAAACATAAATACAGAAGTCCCTGCTAACTGACACTACCTTGAAATAGAACACTCAAACAAGTCAGTAGTTGTGGTGACATTGGTTGGGAATTTTGTGTCTGACACAAATGAATTTAAATTCTTAGGTCTTCTATAGCCTGAGTGTTATCTTACTCAGCTCACATTAGAACACACTGACTTTAAAAACATCAGTGGGACTGGCTTGCTTGAACAGAGCTAAACATTGCTTGCGCTGATCAGAGGGAAATTATTACATAGCAAGTCTCCCCTTATTTAATTACAGATAATCTGCTAATAGGTTTGCCAATAGTTCCCTTGCAAATATTGTCAAGTCACAAAGAAATAAGTAATGCTTTATCACGAATATCAGAACAACAGCAGAACGTATAAAATAGTCTAAGACATGCTAAAGTTAAACATCTGCATAGTTCTTAAGTCTTTTTATGAAGTGCAAGGGCAAACATATTGGTATGATAGTGGATTCTGAGAGGTGTGTCACTGCTGGTCCAATGCAGGGCAGTCTGTAAGAGGCTCAAAAATGTCAGATCAATCAACACCTACAGTAGGCTGATTAAGACACTGATTTGGTCTTTCTGGGCAGGAGCTTCATGTAGTTCAAAGAAAAGTGCAACTTGAATCATAGGGTGGCTATTTCCTTTGATCTGCATAATGCTGCCCAACAAGCAGAGCTGATCAGCATCATGACCAGCCTGTTGAAGTCCCTCCCAATCAAAAAACAGTCCCTTCTGACACCGGGATGCCCAATGCCTGTTGCTTCCCGGTACCCTCCACTTGCCCATTTTCACTGTACGACACCAGGAACCCACTCCAGGTGATGCCAAACAAAACACAAAACTGGGGTGCCCAATCCCCATAGAAACATAGACTTTGATGGCAGATAAAGACCACTTGGCCAACCTAGTATGTACATTTCCCTACCTATTGGATAAGCTGCAGATTCTAATTAACCAATAGCCTATTTCTTCCTAAACCCCACCGGAATTGCCTTATGTCTGTCCCATGCATTCTTGAATTCTCCCACTGTTTTTGACTCCACAACCTCCTCAGGAAGGCTATTCCATGCATCCACCAACTTCTCCATGAAATAATACTTCCTTACATTGCCCTTGAGCTGTCCCCACTCTATCTTCAAATTGTGCCTCCTTGTTCTTGCACATCTCTTTTTCTGAAAGATGCTACCCTCTTGGACTTTATTGATTCCCTTGAGGTACTTGAACATTTCTATGATGTCCACTCCCCTTTCCTAAAGGGTATACAAATTAAGCTCCTTTAGTCTTTGTTCATACGGCTTCTGGTGCAGACCCTGCACCATTTTAGTTGCCCTTCTCTGGACTGCCTCCATCTTGTCTATGTTCTTGCAGAGATAGGGTCTCACCATCTGTCTGTACAGAGGGATAACAACTTCTTGTTTTCTACTGGTGATTCCTCTTCCTATACTGTACATCCCAGTATCCCTCCAGCCCCAGTGTCAGTATCTGGGATAAAGAAAAAATCCCTCAATGCCTCCAACCCTTTCCTTCTTAATTATCTGACAAAAGGGTACCAAATCACCAGTGATGGCTGCTACTTCCCCACCCATTATCAGTGTACAATTCCAGGGATCCCACTGCTGGTGCCAATAAACATAAGTAAAACCATCCCTCCCTCCCTCCCACCCACCTCTTCCATGTTAATTCTCTAACACTGGGCAGCCCAGTCTCCAGAGCCAGCTACTACCTCCCAGCTCACCTGTTTTCACTTTGTGACACCATAGAGCCCACTCTGGTGCTGACAAACATTACACTGTCCCTGGGGTGCCCAATCTCCAGTGTTAGCACCTAAAATAAAGGAAACCATCCCTTGTAGTTTTTATTTTTATACACTCTGTAAAAAAGAAAATCATATTTTTCTGCTGCTGGGCCACCACTGCCATTGTCATTCCCCACCTTATCCTCCTACTCAACACCCACCCTTTACTTACCTATGGAGCCCAACATTGTAATTCTTTCTGGACCAAAGACACATCTTCACTCATCAATGCTGGACAGGGAACTGAGGAAATCAGGTATGCAGTTCAATGTGTTTCAGTGGGTTTTACACTTCTCCTTATAACTTGGTCATTTTTGAATATTTGTTCCCCAGTTTTTCAACAAAACCTTTTTGGAATCCCAAAATGGCAATAAAATTATGCAAATCCATCATAAATGGTGTTGTCACAGTTGCTACATGAAATCATCTTTCAGAATTTGAAAATGTTCTCCACTTCTTGTTCATGAGGTAGGGTCATAAGAAGACTTAAAATGTGGTGTAAAACATATTAAAAATACAAAGTTTTAAGCATACATTGAAATTTTCAACACACTCTCATAACTTTGGTAATGTTCAGTATTTTGGCCACTGATTTTAAACATAGCCATCTTCCACACCCCCTCATAAATGTGACAGCTGTCATTTTTCAAATCCTGGCCAAAATGTGTCTTGGCTCTTGTGGTGCAAAATCATCTTTCGTGAAGGATTTTACAGTTTTCTCCACTGCTTGTTCATGAGGTGGGTCCATAAGAAGATAATTTTGATAATGTGGTGTAAAAATATTAAAAAGCATCAAAGTTATGAGTGTACATTGACATTTTTAATGCATGCTTGTAACATTGGTAATTTTCAGTATTTGAGCCCCACATTTTCAACATAGTTATTTTTGCACACACCCTCATGAATGTGTTGGCTATCATTTTTCAAATCCCAGTCAAAATGTGTTTTTGTACTTGTGGTATAAAATAATTTTTTGGAGGGCAGAATTTGTACATTTTCTCCAGCCCTTGTTCATGAGGTTGGGCCATAAGAAGGCTATGTGGGGTCATATGAAGGTTATGTTGAAAATTTTAGATACAAATGTTAAAAAAACAACAAAGTTATGAGCAAACACTGAACTCTTCAATGCACACTCATAAGTTTGGTAATTTTCAATATGTTGACCCCAAATTTTCAACATAGCCATTTTTTACACTGCCGCATGAATGCAACACCTGCTATCTTTCAAATCCTGGCCAACACGTGGTTTCACAATTTTGGCACTAAATCACCCTTCAGGCAGGATTTGAAAACTTCCATTGCCATTGTTCATGGAGTGGGGTCATAGTAAGGCTATGCTGAAATATGGAGCATAAATATTAAAAAACAGCAACAATATGAGTATACGTTGACGTTTTTCAATGCATGTTCATAATTTGGGCAATTTTTAATATTTTGGCCCCAGTTTTCAATATAGTCATTTTTTACACCACTTCATAAAAATGACAGCTGTTATTTTTCAAATCATAGCTGTTTTAGCACCTGTGGTGCTAAATCACCTTTCAGGCAGGATTTTAAATTCTGTTTGCCTTTGCTCATGAGGTGGGGTCATAGGAGCGCTAGTTGAGGTCATAAGAAGGCAATATTAAAAATTTGGGGTAAAAATTCTAAAATAAACCCCACAGTTTTCAGCATACAGTGAAAGTTTTCAACACATGCTCATAACTTCAGTAATTTTCAATATGTTGACACCAAATTTTCTATGTAGCCATTTTTCACATCACCTCATGAATGTGACAACTATCATTTTCCAAATCCTGGTCAAAATTTCACACTTGTGTGTGAAATTACGTTTTGGCCACTATTTTATAAATTACTTCTGTCATATTTAGAATAAGTAGTCATAAAAGGACTGTTGAAAATTTGGGGGTCAAAATGTGAAAAAACAACTAGGTTATGAAGAAACATTGAATTATTCCATCATTTACTCATAACTTTTTTTTAGATTTTGGCCCCAAATGTTTAAGAAATCCCTTCTGTTACCCCACCTTCTGAACACCATAAGTGACATTTTTCAAATCCCCTCTGAAACTTGTTTTCACTGCTGCAGTAGAAAATCACCTTTTGGATGGGATTTAAAAAAGAAATCCCACCTGTCGATCATAACGTCAAGTCACAAAAAGACAGGTGGAAATTTGGGGTCAAAATGTCCACTGAAAATTAAATATTGCCTCTCAACTGGACTATACTGGATAAATATAATCTACCTGCCTTTGCATATAAAGGAAGTGAATGTCTTAAAATATGTGGATGATATAATACAATATTATATTGCAGCTCCTCTTCCGTACAGATTTTGAATCAAACTTTAGGCAGTTAAAATCAAAAAGCTGGCTAAATAATCAACATCTATTGTTAAACTGCTAAAAAATCAAAAAAGTGTGTTTTTTCGGGTCCAAACCAAAACTTGCTAAAAATCCATCATTAACTATAACAACTTTATCTGGAGTCCTGCTAGAACAAGTTACACGGTTTAAATATTTGGGTATATCATTGGATCCTAACTTAACTTTTTCTACATATATTAATATAATCAGCAGGCAGATAAACCAGAAACTAGGAATGTTATTTAAACCTCAAAACTGTTTAACTGAGCAAGCTAGAATGGTTATTGCTAAGAGTGTGCTCTTGGCTATAATGAATTATGATTCATTTCTGTAGTCGGATCTTTCTAAGACTGATTTGAGACTCCTAACAACAACATTTCATGCGGTGTGCAGATTTTTTCTTAAAGTACTTTATCAAACTCACCACTGTTTGCTTTATCAGCAAACTGGATGGCTCCCACCAAGACGAAGTAATGTTTTTAACTTGAACTGCTTAACAAATAATGTCTTGAGACACAGGACAGACTCCCCCACTTTTTCAATATTATCAAACTAGGACAGATGAGAGGTTATTAAAATCAAATGCAATAACTAAATTGGTGACCCCCCAAAAGAAAACTAAGATGGGGGATCAGGCATTTTCAGCTTTAGCTGCTAAACATTGAAAACAACTTACCTATGATTATTACAGAAACTGTAAGTCATGATGTTTTTAAATGATGACTGAAACCATGTTATTTAAACTTGTTACAATGTGACTGTTTTAGATGACGAGACACTGGTACTGTTTACTTACTGTTTGTTCAGTTTGGGTATCAAAATTCAATTACTGTAAGATCTTGACTTTACTTAACACTCCTGGGTCATGCTTGAAAACAGACCTTGGCTCATAGCATTTACCTGGTAACAAAAATTAAACAAATAAATACAAATGTGTAAAAGCAGAACACCACTGAAAATGAGATATTGCCTCTCTTCTGGTCTATCCTGTGTAGATATATAGTAAAAATGTGTACAACAGCAGTGCAAGCAGAGAACTTTTGGCATGCACAAATGCTCTTTTCAGTAGCTGCAGTACAGTACTTGCTCTTGAAGGCTAATAAATCGTTATGCTACGATTATCACAAATAAGATTCCTAATGGCATCTTCTACTCAAAAAACATATCAATACAGTACAAGGCATTGAATATTGATTGAATATAATGTATATGACATTTCTGTTGTCATTTTTATGTTGATTGCGCACATGCGCAAGAAGCATGTTGCGTCAGCTTTCTCCACAAGCAGGTTGTGGAGGCATGGCACTGTTGTGCCCAATGCTCCCACAGCCTGCAAAGGCTTGTCTCGCTTCCCCCAATGCCATGGCATGCTGCTGCTGACACTAGTTCAGCCAGCATGCAACAACTTTCTAAAAACTCAGCCGCTGCAATCAGGGGCCGCCTTGTCATTGCAGCGTCAGCCATCCGCTGCAATGAGGGAGCGGCCTGCCATTGCAGGGCGGAATGTAAGACCCCTGATATTGTTTGTGAACATGGCGGCAGCTTGCCACCATATTCACAAACAATATTTATCCCCCACCATGTTTATTTGCCAATGGGGGAGCCCACTCCCTGTCAGCATAATGTAACCCCCCCTGTTTAATTGTCTGCCGATGGGGTGCCCAATCCCCATTGGCAGAAAGGAATTCCTTCCCTTTTATTGTTTGCCGATGGGGGTGCCCAATCCCCATCAGCAGAAAGGAATCCCCCCCTTTGTTGTTTGCCGACAGGGGTGCTCAATCCCCGTCGGTTACAGCTGTCCCCCAAAGCCAGACTCTGGTGGCATGCTGGGAGCCCACACCAGTGTACCACAAGCCCCTGTAAAGTTGAAAATGGTCCCGCAATGTTTTCTTGTTTTTTTTGTACCTGAAAAAAAAGAAACGGCCCCTCGTAGTCTCTCTGCCCCCTCCCACAACCCACACCCACTCACTGTGCACCCAGCCTCCGCACACCACCCCTCACCCCATACTTCCCTCCGGAGCTTGGCGCAATGGTCTTCTGTGGACCAGGAACATATCTGCACTCTTCAAAGCTGACCGCAAACTGAGGAAATGCCGGTAAGCTGTATAATGTAATGAATAGGGTTTTTTTCAACTTTAGTGCATATCTCGAGCATTTTTGAGAATTTTTTCACCAAATTTTCAACATGGGGTTTTTGGGACCCCTCCTCATGAATTCTTGAACTGTCATGGCATTAATCGGCCCCAAAAGGTGGTTTTGCGGTCACTGCACGGAATCACCCTTCTGGGCCGATTAACAAAATGACAGTGCCAGTGTTCATGAGGTGGGCCTCAAAAGCCTATGTTTCAAATTTGGTGGGAAAAATCCAAAAAACGACTGTTTTACGAGCGTGCATTGCGCAGTTGCTATGCACGCTCGTAACTTCGCGAATTTGCAATATTTTCATGCCAGATTTTCAACATTGGCATTTTGTCACACCTACTTGTGAGCAGTGCAGCTGTCATTGTTCACATCCTGGTCAAAATGTGTGTTCACACTTACAGTGCAGAATAACGCGGTCACTGTGGGAAATCAGTGTTCAGGACAGATTAAGAAAATGACAGTGATACTGTTCATGAGTAGAGGTCCTAAAATGCCTTTGTTGAAAATTTGGTAATGATACTCCATAAAATGACTGTGTTATGAGCGTGCGTTGCGCAGTTGGCACGCAAGCTCGTAACTTCGTGAATTTATAATATTTTCACTCCAGATTTTCAACATTGCCATTTTCCCAGACCTACTTATGAACAGTACAGCTGTCATTTTTTTCATTCTGGCCAAAATGTGTTTTCGCACTTCCGGCGCAGAATAGAGCGGTAGCTGTGGGAAATCACTGTTCGGGACAGATTAAGAAAATGACAATGATATTGTTCATGAGCAGAGGTCCTAAAATGCCTATGTTGAAAATTTGGTGATGATAGCCCATCAATTGACAGTGTTACAAGTGTGCATTGCGCACTTTCCATGCACCCTTGGAACTTCGCAAATATGTAATATTGTCAAGCCACATTTTCAACAGTGGCATTTTTTCACACCTCCTTATGAACACTACAGCTGTCATTTTTCACATCCTGGATAAAATATGTTTTTGCACTCCTGCCAGAGAATAGCATGGTCACTCTGGGAAATCAGTGTTTGGGACAGATTAAGATTGACTGAGTGAGAGGGGCGAGTGACCAAGCTCAACTGAGCTCTGTTGGGACTGCTGCAGATTTGTTTGTTGGCAGACAAAGGCCCCAACGCAAGAGCCCAGTACAAAAGGCCAGCCTGCAGCACTGAGAGAAACACAACGAGAGAGCGACTGAGGGAGGGGGGAGTGAACGAACTCACCGAAGCGCTGTCAGGACTGCTGCGGATTTCTTTATGGTCAGAAAAAGGCATCAGTGCAGGCAGGGCCCAGTACAAAAGGCCAGCCTGCAGCATTGGGAGAAACAGTACGAGCGAGTGAGGCGGGAACTTAGTGAGCTCGATGAAGCTCTATCAGGACTGCTGTGGATTTCTTTGTGGGCAGAAAAAGGCACCAATGCAGGCAGGAGCCCCGTTTAAAAGGGCAGCTTGCAGCGCCAGGACAAACAGAATGAGGGCATAAGAGAGGGAGACTGGGCGACCTCAATGGAGCTCTGTTGGGACAGCTGCGGATTTCTCTGTGGACAGACAAAGGTGCCAATGCAGCCAGGAGCCCCATACAGAAGCGCAGTCTGCAGCGCCAAGAGAAACAGAATGAGTGAGTGACAGAGTGGTAGTGAGCGAGCTCAGCGGAGCTCTATTGTGACTGCTGCAGATTTCTTTGTTGGCAGAAAATGCAGCAACGCAGACAGCAGCCCAGTACAAAAGGCCAGCTTGCAGCACCGGCAGAAACGGAATGCATGAGTGACAGAGGGGAAGTGAGCAAGCTCAATGGAGCTATGTTGGGACTCCTTCAGATATCTTTCTGGCCAGAAAAAGCTGCCAATGCAGGCAGGAGCCCAGTACAAAAGGGAAGCCTGCAGAGCCAGGAGACACAGAATGAGTGAGTGAGGGAGGGGGAGTCAGTGAGCTCAATGGAGCTCTGTTGGGACTGCTGCAGATTTGTTTATGGGCAGAAAAAGGCAGCAATGCATGCAGGGGCACAGTACAAAAGGGCACCCTGCACCGGCAGAAAAACCATAATGAGCAAGTGAGCGAGCTCAGCAGACCTGTATTGTAACTGCTGCAAGTTTCTTTTGGACATAAGAAGGCAGCAACGCAGGCAGGAGCCCAGTAGACAAAGGCAGTCTGCAGCACTGGCAGAAACGGAATGAGTGAGTGAGAGAAGGGGAGTGAGCGAGCTTAACGGAGCTTTGTCGGGAGTGCTGCAGATTTCTTTGTGGGCAGAAAAAGGCGCCAACAGAGGCAGAAGCCCAGTACAAAAGGGCAGACTGCAGCACCAGGAAACCAGAAGGAATGAGTGAGTGAGACAGGGGGAGTGAGCGACCTCAACAGAGCTCTGTCAGGACAGCTGTGGATTTCTTTGTGGGTAGAAAAAGCCACCAACACAGGCAGGAGCCCAGTACAAAAGGGCAGTCTGCAGCGCCAGGAGAAACAGAATGAGCAAGTGAGAGAGGGGGAGTGAGCCACCTCAATGGAGCTCTGTCGGGACAGCTGCGGATTTCTTCCTTGGC
Source organism: Neoceratodus forsteri (assembly GCA_016271365.2). Lineage (NCBI taxonomy): Eukaryota > Metazoa > Chordata > Ceratodontiformes > Ceratodontidae > Neoceratodus > Neoceratodus forsteri. Next base: position 99,906,586 of record CM028130.1, read on the forward strand.
AGAACAAGGTGCCAACACATGCAGCAGCCCTGTACAAAAGAGCAGCCTACAGCACCGGGACAAACAGACTGAGCCAGAGACAGAGGTCCACTGAGCGAGCTCAGCAGACCAACACAATCAACATTCGGCATTGACAAATGCTTGTTATGTTTGCTGAGCTTGGGCACCAAACATTTTGGTACAAGTACTGTATAATGGGAATTAAGGGTGTGCACTGCCAAGCCTATTGCACTTGGAACTGCAAGGGGATCGACAGTCTACATCAATGACCACAGACTGTGGTCGTGACACCGCTCGCTGCTTGTTGGGTGGCAACTTTGTGTACTTCAAAGAACCAAAACCACTCCAATCAGAGAGAGCTTCAGTCCTTTGATTTGCATGGGGTTAGCAAACAGCTGATCAGCTTTAAACATCAGCAGCCTGTGACAGGCTGACTCACTGCTCCAATCTGCAGATGCCATGCCCTCGCAGTCTTTCACACCCAGTCTCGCGTGCACACACACACACACACACACTACCAGATTTACAATGGTGCCAGCAGTCTTCTGTGCTGAATTGCATTAAGATTTTTTTTATGTTTAAATAAATGAGTTTTTTTAATTAGCTTTTAAAGTCACAACTATAAACACGTCTCCCATGTCTTGGTTCACTGTGTGCACTGTACATCACTCAACTGTGATGCAAAGTGAGGATCATTATTATTACAAACACATAGCTCACAGTGAATTGGAGGGAGCTCCACTCGGATTACATAGCTCAGCATTAATGTGTGTATCTTTGGGTTGTAAAGAAATCATTAATTCAACAGTCTACTTTGCCTAATACCAGCTATAACTGTCTTCTATGAAGTAATATGCATGGCAATCAAGAAATAATTGTTCATTCTACGGTTGGTTGTGCAACTGGTGTTTTGACAACATCATTGCTGAGTGTGGAATAGTAGATGAATGTTCATTGCCGGTTAGCATAGGACACAGCATATATTTTCATAAGAGATCATTGGCAGTAGATCATTTGCAGTATGCAGGTAAGCTGTACTGTGACTAGAATAGCAGGCACAATATTTTACTATTAGAGTTTATGCATAAAGGCAGTGTGAAGTACAACATCAAAAATGAATGCTTTAATACTGAGCAAAGGCTAAATTCATGTATTTCTGAGACAAACAGTAATAGTATCAGAAAGAATATGCCATACACAACTAACAATTACAGCACATGATAATCTGTAACTCGGACTATGCAATGTCCAATCAAAAGTATTCAATGTTTTTTTTTTATTTTGTTAAATTTCACACAAATTAATGTGCTCTGATTGATTTGATTTTTTCAAGATTTAAGGAACCAGAAAATGAGCACAGTGCTACCAAAGACAGCACATGGAAAGGGTAGCCAGTGATGATAGTGATAATAAATGAGCAACTGTAGAAACAGCGACTCATTTATAGCACTATCATCAACAGCTACCCTGCTAGAGTTGTGATCCGACATCAAGGAGAATGACCGGAAAGGGAGAGATAGGGAGTTTGAGGGGAGGGATGGGAGGGAGGGTTTGAATGAGTAGGGATCCTGCTGTAGCCTAGACAGCCCTGTGGTGTGGTGGTCAGGGTGACTGGCTATGGTGTAGTAGGCACTGGGTTCAGGACCTGCTTGAGGCAATTGTTTTTGCTGCTGCTTGTGGCTCTCTTTTTGTTTTCCACCTGTGTTTCGCCCCCTCCTCAACATGCACCCCCCTGGAATTAACACTCTTTATTCAGAGGGATGCGGTGGGAGAAGCCCCTCACAAGGGGGAGAGTGGGTTGCACAGCCCCCTTAAAAACACTTGCAGTATCCGGAAGTCAGGTCACTTTGGTTTGTATATTGCCAAAATGCTTTTCAGTGATATACATTCTCTATGATAGCGATCACTATATTCGATTGGTATCATGACATGGAACCCATGGAAAGCTGTTCACACATGGAGTGTACAATGTCTAACAAAAAATACTGTCACAGTATTTAGAAGTGTGAAGCCAAAAAATTATGTTTTACGCATGCTAAAAATACATTATTGATGCTTGAAAGGAATGAAAAAGCAAACCGCTAATACACATGATAGCAGTTGATAAGCTGTTACACAGAATTTAGCACAGTTCTCTGTTAAAATATTAAACTAGACTAGAAAATAATTGCCAGTCACCGGGAGCATACTGTATACAGTATGCACTCATTCAGAGCTCAGTTGGCAGTTGGCCATGGTGGTGGTGAGCTGTGGGCTGTGCCAGTCACTGGCTCAGATATGGGTTGAGGGGGAGAGGGGTGGTAGGACACTGATGGGTGGGTGGTCCACTAGACCAACAGGAATTTCAGAAGGTTTTTAGTGGCAGATCAGGGCTGGGGTGGTCTGCTAGACCACCAGAGATGTTAAAATTATTATACTGGGAGATTGGGGCTTGGGCAGAGCCTCTAGACTACCAGGGATATTAAAATTATATATACTGGGAGATCAGGGCTTGGGGGGGGCACTAGACATTATAATGGGAATGGGGTTGGGGCAGTCTTCTAGACCACTGGGATTCTTTGGAGACATTGCTGCATGGATGCCCAGGGCTTGTGGCAACTTGTCTAGCTGTGCCCTTGGTTTGTTGCACTGCTATGGTTGCTGCAAGCTGCTTGACTTTGCTGCTGGAACCCTACCTGATAGAGAATTGGGCACAGGGTCCATGGCACACTGGCACTTGGCACAGGTCACCTTTGATGTGGCTTGTGCAGAGTTTTGAGAATCAGGCCCAGTATGTTTATAAATAACATTTTTGACTGAATACAGCCATAGTAAACAAATCTTGTCAGCTGCTCTTTAAGGGCAGAGAGAGAAGAGGCAGCAACAGTCAGGAGCAATGTGAAGGCATCATTAAAACAGAGGAAGGAACAGCAGAAAGCGGGGGTAGTAATGCAGAGGGCGGTGCGGCACAAGTGTCTTCAAAAGTTGGGGTAAAAATTAAAAAAAAAGCTGTTTAACAATCAGGAAACATTTAGCATTGACAAATGCTTGTATTATGTCATCATCAGTCCCATTATTAACTTTGTGAGGAGTTCTCAATGGCCTATTTGACTAAGGATAAATACAAACATATGAAAATGTCAGCAGATTAGGCCTTGAGAGCTATCATGCCTGCTCAAGATGTAGCTCACGGTTTGATAACTGCCGCTGCCTCCTCTTCCTCTCTCCCTTTCATCCCTCCCCTGATTCCCATTCAGAATTCCCTGGTCACTACCCTCCCTACCTGTACCCTGCCCATCTATCTTTCCCACCCCTTCTTAAAACCTCCCACTGAATCCCTTGATATCAACTGCTCAGGTAGCACATTTCAAGGCACCACCGCGCTATCTGTGAAGTGTAATTTTCTCAGGTCTCTTCTATACCTCCCCCACACCCAGTTTTAAGCTATAACCTCTCGTGGTCCTTTCCCTTCAGTATGAACAAACTCTCAGTGTTTACACTGTTAATACCCTTCAAGTATTTAAAGGTCTTGATCATGTCCCCTCTGTCCCTTCTGTCTTCCAGGGTGCACATGTTCAGCTCTCTAAGTCTCTCCTCATACGGCTTATCCCTATTCCAGGGATCATCGTTAATGCCCTCCTCTGGACCCTTTAAGGAGCATAATGTCCTTCTTTGAATAAGGGTGTCAGAACTGTGCAAAGCACTCTAAGTGTGGCCTAACCAAAAATTGATAGAGTGGCAGTGTCCTCCATCCCTCTTCACTGTCCAAAACCGCTTGTACAGTAGTCTGGAGTACTCAGCAGACAGGCTCATTTTGCTTCTAACTCCAACTGTAATGTCTGAAATGAAAGTATTAAATGACAGTGGCCCCAGAACTAATCCCTGCAGGACCCTACTAATGACCCTCCTGGGTATAAATAGCCCCCCACCACCACCACCCAATGTTGTCTGTTGCTCAATCAGTTCCCACTCCACCTCACCAAACTCTCCCCCACCACCAAGTTCCTCAGCTTTCCTATCAGTCTCCCATGCACTATCAAGTCAAATGCCTTGCTGAAGTCCAGATACAGGACATGAACTGGCTGACCACTGTCCAGAGATCTTGTCAGCCAGTCAAAGAATTCAACCAGGTTAGTTTGACAAGATCTCCCCAGGGCAAATCAGTGTTGCCTGACATCCTGAAGGCCATTCACAACCAGGAATCCCACCAGCCTTTTCTTCAATATGCTTTCCAGTAGTTTCCCCACTCTGGATGTTAGACTGACCAGTCTATAGTTTTCTGGCTCGTCTCTTGATCAGGTCTAATGGAGGGGCACTATGTGTGCCATTCTCCAGTCCATTGGTACACTTCCCATTTGCATGGAGGGGTTGAATAACTCCGTCAGAGGTGCTGCCCGGACATCTGCCAGTTCCTTTAGGATTCTGAGGTGGATCACATCCGGACCTGGGGCCTTGTCTTTCCTTAATGACTTAAGGCCCTCCCACACTCTCCCAACCAGTATCTCTTCACATGTTAGCTTCCCCCTCAGCACTCCCTGCCATACCACCCTCATGTGGAATTGACTCATCCTTTTCCCTCATAAAGCTAGAGCAGAAGTACTCATTTAGTAAGTAGGTAAATATTTATTGATTGACGTAAGTCTTTGCAAAATTCCAATAAAATGCACATGTTAAAATATTGCACATCAATGTCATAATTTATATGATTCTTCCATATTATATACCAGTTTTAAAACTTTCATACTCAATGTACAGTACATGAAATTCAAATACAGTATCAAGCTGGTGTTTCTCATTTCTCATAGTTTAAGGGCATATAGAAATTTATACAATAGTAAGAGAATATGTATGTCATTCGCATTAAATAAAAAAATTATCTGTTCCTCAGAGGGGAGACCAAGGGTGTTCAAAATCAGGGCCAACCATTTTTTCCTTTTAGTTATAAACTGGGGACAATGTAATACAACATGTTTAAGATCATCCTCACATCCATATAAGCACTTATACTTCAGATCTATGACTTCATCTCTATTTTGATCATACAGAATATAGTTGGCTGCATACAACTCTAATCTATATCTTGTTATGACTCTCCTTTAGTCTGCGTTTGACACAATAGTCAAATATGGCTTTAAGTTATGTTTAGTTTTTATAATTTTATACTATCTATAATGTCATAAATTAATTTTTTCCTGATTGTGAGACATTGCTATATCTCTTAGCCTCCTTTTAACCTGCTCAGCTATTTCTACTGATGGAGTAACATAAATTTCATGGAGTAGGTTTCCCAAACCAGATGGAAATATGCTTTCCTTGATAGTTCTAATAAAACATGATGTAAAGTTTATTTGATGGTAATTTATTTGTTCTTGAAGACACATTCTAGGCAGTCTGTTATCCTGTAGAAGAAACAAATTTAATATAAAAATTATTATTCTCTCTAGTGCCATTGTTGCTAATGAAAATTGACCCAATTCTTTTCTTAATATTTCTGCAGGTACTGATTGTTTCATTTTTAATATATAACAGTACATTTTATTTATTTCTGTTTCTAATGGTTTTATATTAGCTGGGGTCCATATTTCTGTACCATATAGTATGTTTTTATTCTGATGTTTATTACTTTTAACAATCCTTTATTGAACTTTGCCCCATTTTCGAGTTAAATCTTTTAAAGGCATTAAATGCAGTTTTCAGCTTTTGGGTCATAATTTTTATTTGTGGAGTCCAGGAGAGATTATTCGAGAATCTGAGCCCCAAGTAGTCATAATGAGGTGTAGTTTCAATTTTATTATGGTCAGTATAAAGTGATGGTGTCTTTTTTGTTTTATTGCCAAATATAACCATGTTGGTCTTTTTCAAATTTATGACTAACTTATCTTTTTTTGAAAAGTTCAGAAAAATACGTAAGCGTTCGTTGAAGTCCGAGAAAGGAGGTGGACTTCAAAACAATATCGTCTGTATACGCCAAGCATGGGACTTTTTGTAAGAGGATGTTCATAGAATGAAAATATGGATTGTTTAATTCTTTTAAAATGGTGTTTTGTACAACTTAAACAGTAATGGAGCTACCAGGCAGCCTTGGTGTACACCTAAATTAGTTTTGATACTGGATGTTAAGTTTCCTTATTGATTATATTTGACTTTGACCCATGTTTCATTATGTAATTTTATTAAAACATCTAAGAGGTCTGGATCTATGTTGTACCTTTTCAATGTTTCCAGAGTACTATTCTCCTAATTAAATCAAATGCTTTTTTTAAATCGATAAAACAACAATGAAGCTTTGATATTTTTTTATCTTTACATATTTCCAAATGAGATGCTGTAAGACAAAACAATGCTGAATGGTTGAACATTTCATTTGGAACCTATTTTGAAATTCAGATAGTAAATTATTCTTTTCTATCCAGTGTTGTCTATAATTATTCTACAGAATTTTTTTTGTGATGCATCAAGCAAACTAATGAGACAGTACATAGCAGGATCATTTATATCCCCTTTTTTGAATATTGAGCACACCAAACTACCCCTCCAAGATTCTAGAAAGCTTCCACTCTGTATACAATAGTAAAATATTTTATATAATGAGGATAGCCACCATTCCTTAAATGATTTAAAAATATCAGCTAAAATAGCATCTGGCCCTGGGGCCTTATTTGATGATACTTTGTCTAATGCATTACTAATCTCTAATTGAGTAATGTACAATGGTTTTGGAAAAGAAGGGCTTCCCTGATTTTTTAGACAGATTTGTCTATCTTCCTCCAGTTGTGAGAAGTATCATTTTTTTAAATGTTGTTCCCAAGTTGATGGGATAATTGCTACCTCAATACTGTTAGTATACTTATCATAACCTTTGCTTGTCAGTGTCCAAAACTGTTAAACATTGTTTTTTTATTATTGATGTTCTTAGTTCATCCAACATTTCCCTTTGATGTTTTAGTCTTTCCTCAGGCAGTATTTCATTATATGATTTTCTTGCTATGTTTAAAATTTTGTTTGTTAGCTTAGAACTGTTATTTTTATGTTGTCTGACCAAGCTATTCAAGTCATGATTGGCCTTTTACACTTGTTATTATACCATGTTTGAATCATTCTCTTTTTTAGTGATGTTTGATAAAAGAAAGGTTTAATGTAAAAACAGATGTGCTCACAGTCAGTAATCGGATTACAATTATTTTTTGAATTTAATACATCATTTCTTAATCTATCCATATTTCCAGAATTCAGGATTTCTGTAAACTGAGATAAAAATTTAATGTTGCCATCTTATCCATTTTGAGTTTATAATTTATATATCTTGTTGATGACAAACGTCCCTAATATTTGGATTTATCATCTGTAGATGCCATCTTGTATGAACCGGGAGGTTAGAGGACTCTGGCCTTAGAATTACCTCAAGGTCTTGTATTTTACTAAGAGCCTCCAGGTTTCCCCAGACTAGATCAATTACTGATGATCCAAGTGGGCTTATATAGGTACAACCTACTTGCTTTTGGTTTGTCCTTTAAGAAAACAATAATCTAGGTTTGTTATGATTTCCATTAGTAGCTTCCCATTTGTATTACTTACTCTATCCCTTGAATTATGTATGCAAGATAAATTCCCATTTATTAAATTTATTCCACCAAATAATTCTTTTTCTGTATAATTACTTTCCATGGGCCTAGCATTAAAGTCTCCCATGACAGTTATTGTCGTTTGTTCATTATCCTCTGATAATGTTTCTAGTGTTGTGTTAAACTGTTTCCAGTATTCATTTTTGGATGTTTTATTTCTTGGATATATATATATATATATATATATAGTGTTTTATTATTTACTAACTTCAGGACCTGACGGTTTTGAAGATCCATTTTAATTGGAATAGCTTTTACTTTTAAAATTGTTTTCATAAATATGTCTAATCCAGCATTGGGCCTACCATTTTCCTTCAGTTTTGTTGCTGGAAGCATAAAGCAGGAGAAGCCAGGAAGCAAGGGGGGGGTTCTCATCCACCAACTATGTTTTTTTTATTTTTATTTAGTATGCTTTTTGTCTGCAGGGGGCGCCGACATCTGCCTTGGTCACGGCCATCCAGCTCCCACCTCCCATCATTGGCTCTATTGCTCTCCATGGCAGCCCTGGCTTGTCCCCCAGAGGGTGGGGTCATGGCACCCATTCCCCTAGGGTGCCGCAAATCTAGTATCTATTGGGGGGAAGCGAGCAACGGGAGGCTAATTGAAGCCGGAGGTAAGGCTTCATAGAGGTAGCCCTGCAGGATTTTCTCCCCTTATGCACAGGGGTGGGGACATGCAATGATGGCCAGCATCTGCCCCGCCCCTGAGAACAATTCTGCGTTGGTGCATTGTGGCAGCCCCGGCCTCTGTCGGGAGCCGCTGTTGCACCGAACATGATGCCACTTTCCCCCCAGAGAAGGACAGCTGTCCAAAGGACTCTTGATCCTTCTCCCCCGGCTGGTCCTCTGGCAACCTGAGTCCCTTCCCGAACCCGGGTAGCCGACATCGCAAGAGGAAATACAACTGCTGCACTGGCAGGCTGCCACCTATGTTTCTTGGAAACATAAGCTATCTGATTTCATCAAAAAAGATCTGAAGTCATCATCTGCCAATCTAACTATTAAACCTTCCATATTCCAAGTCAATATATACAACTTGGGAACAGCAGCCCCTAACTCATCTCCTATCGGGAATGATTGTCACTTGATGTTTTGGTTTAAAAGAGGAGCAAACGTGTTTATAGATTCCAAGTTTACTTAAGCTTCTGTCACAATATTATTAGTCCATCTCTTCCCTTTCATTGATAATGTTTTCAGATAAATGGAATAAGGGTCAAGTGCATGAGAAGTCTGTAAGACCAATGCTGCCAGCTTCCTTGACTGAAATGTTATATCAATCTGAGGTACATTTGACAAAACCTGGTGGGAGTGAATATATTTAGTAGCACTTCTGCTGATATTCATTCCCAGGGCACAGGACAGGAATGTTCATATCTTCATTTTTAATGATCCTATTGCATACCCTTTAGCAACTTCCCATCCGAAGAGAAAGAGTGCTCTATTTTCCCCCTCAGTAACTCTTGAAGAATTATAGGTTCTTATTGCATCTTTTACTTTTTCTACCCAAGAATTTTCCCTTGATTTCTCTTGGGATCCCATTGTTTCATCATGATGGGAGGTAGGTACTGCTTGGGGTGGTAGCATATGGATTCTCCTGTTATATATTCCTTTTTCCAACTCCCAAATTTTCTGTGCAGTTTAAGACTGTGCACAACATATCAGGATGCAATCCTTATAATCAAAATTTGGTGGTCTCATTAGAAATATTTCCTTTATACTATCAACAATACGGAGTAATTTTCTAACCCATTCAATTAACTTACTAGGGGTCTCATTCCACAATCTGTGTACCCCATACATTTCAATCAATAATTCTTCGGTGGAAAAAGGCATATTATTGGTACAAGGACTATTAGAGCACAAATTTTATCCATTACTCAATTTTCTAGGCACTACAGTTTGGGACCTTGGTGAGCACTGATTGATCTCCCCTCAGAGTAAAATCACTTCCTCCACATGTACCTTGTTCAAAGTCTGATTTTTTACAGGTTGTGTTTGATAATCAAATCATTTCTCATTACTACATAACCCACCCATTTTTTTCAACCACAGAGACATCATTATTGTCTGTATTACTAAATAGAATTTGTTTATTAGTTTTATCCTTTAATAAGGTAGTAGGTTTGTAGTTATTTTTGTTATTCTTCATTTTCTTTCCCTTACTTAAGGATTTTTTCTCCAGATTGATTAGCTCCTTATCTTTCACCTTAATGGTTTGTTTTCCTTTTTAGCCTTTTGGGGTTGTTTGGTCCTGTTATGGCTAACCTCTATGTTACCAAGTTCAGTAATAATTTCCATGCCTTTTTTTGAAAAGGATGTGGTAAATTGACCTGAGCTGCTTTATTGCTTTTGGTTTCCAGAAGTGTTTTTTGCAGAAGTGGCTTTCTCTATAAGGACTGAATCAAAGCTATAAACCCTTGGCCTAATTAATTAATCCAAAATTTCACAATTATATGACACATCTCCCCTCAAATTTTCCAGTTCCTGCTTAAGGCCCCACATATTTTCTAGAATTATTATATTGGCATAATATTGATTCTTTATTATCTCCAATATTTCATGGTAACAATGGAGAGTTAGAAGTGAAGTCACCTACATCTGTAAACAGTTCCTTATTCTATTTTATTTCTTTCTGTTCTATTGAGTCTTTAACTTGATATTGTTTAGTTGATGATGACTAGAGGTGGGTGACGTGTTCTCTCTTTGCTACACGGAGCACTTCACTTATTAACCATCAATCCACGTAGTGCTCTGCAGTGCAAACTGTATTACTTTGCCATTATTTTTTATCATGAAGTGCATTGAAACCAATGGACTTTGCACTACTTCACTTTGTTTTACTGCCTTCCCTTAATTTTAACACAAAGTGCCTTTGATTTTAATGGACTTTGCTTCACTTCACTTTTATATTGCCATTTGAGGTGAACTTTGTATTGATTCATGGGATGGAAGGTCATATGGGTTCTATATTGTCTTACACAATATATTGCTCCCCCTTTTTTCCTGTCCCCTCTTACTTACTCTCCCGCTCACCACCTTTCCCTCCTCTCTAGCCTCCTTTTGGTGCCTAATGATCACCCTCTCCCTGGAAGTTTCCTTAACCTCGAAATTGTCTACTCGCTTGAACCTGTTATAGCTTGTTTTTCTATGAAACTTAAAAACATTACTGCCTTAAACTGTTAATAGCAAATTTATGATGTAACTTTCCTGTCTGGTTTTACCTGTAATGTGTATCGTGCTTTGTTAAATGTTCTTTGTGACGTGGAAGCTTTGTAAAAGAGTCCTGGCTCAAAGGGATTAATTCCTAGACTAATAATCTAAACTAAACACAGCCTCAGTTCTGCGTAGTGTGGGTAGTGGAAAGCTGGAGACAGTTTGTTCTCAGAGCTCTGAGAATCAAACCATTGAAAAAGCTTTAAGAAATCACTTTTGATCATATTATTTTGGTTCAAATTTAGCACATCGATTGTAAGAAACCCTCCTGTGCTTAGAACAGTGAGTGTTGATTATTTTTCTGTGCATTTTGAATGCTAATTTAGAACATTCAATCTGTGTGCTACTGACAGACACTGTTGAAGTGTGCTTCAGGGGAGGGGTATATCTGTGGTGGAGTGAGATTCACATGAGAAAAGCAGTCTTTCTAACTGTTTTGTACTAGCAGTTTATGTTAGTATATGTGTGTTTATGTACACCCAGTAATACCTGAAGTAATTTTTGATAATTACTTTCTGTTTGTTCTGGTGCAGTGCATATTTTTATTCTGTTTAAAGATTTGGTTATATAGTGTATTGAACTGTTAAATTTTATGTTCATTACCTGTAGTGGATGAGTGTGTGTGCATGTCATCAAGTCAGTCACATTTTATTATGCCACACAGTAATCACAGCACTCTAAATCAGTTATCTGTCTGCAGTACTTTTATACTGCTTCATTCTATCTAGGTAGCGGACTGGTACTGCAACATCCACCCAACCCACAAATGGTATTGTTTCCAGTTTTAGATTTGTGTGACCGCTGGTTAAGGCAGTGTTGTTGTGCCTGTGTGGCTGCTTCTCTTGAGTGCACAATCTCTATCTGTCTGTGTGTTTGCATCTGTGTAGGGCTCAATCCTCATCTGTAAGCCACAATTGTTGTTTTTTGGCTTCCCATCCACCCCAAAGTTCATAAATTTAAATTTGTTGTGAATTTTCTGTGTATACCAAAATAATGCCTGCAAAGAGACGTGGATGCAAAGATGTTTCTGGCCACAGCACTGCTGTGACTGGCAACAGTGGCCCTGGACATGGTAGTATGCAGCATAAGTGCACAGTTGATGCCAGTAAAGGGATTTCTCCGTCTATGTTTTTCACAGTGCAATCAGTTGCTTCAATGATGTTTGGAATGCTGTTGTCCCTTCTAGTGGTGGTAGTGAAGTTGCTGCTAGCAAGAGTATTGCCCCAAGTTCAACCTGTGACAATGTAACATTGTAAATGGGACAGAATTTGAAGATAGAGGGGATACAGATCAGGGGCAACATCAGGAACTATTTTTTCACAGAGAGGGTGGTGGATGAATGGACAAAAAAACTAATGCTCCACATTATGGTGTGAGAACAGCAGTTGGAACATGGCCATAATTTGGAGTTGGTGACCCTCAATGCACTCCAACCACTACTCCAGGTTTGCAGCCCTGTTGTTCAGTTGGCCCAACTCACTCCACATCAGGCCCATATCAGCCTGTGTGGCAGGCATTCTTCCAGGGTTGCCAGCATCCCCTGCATGTTCTGGAGTAGTCACTTGCTCCGTGGCCCAACCACAATTGACCCCAGGTGCAGGTGGAGGCCGTGCTGCCACCTGTTGCCCAGAAGGTACAGCAGGCGTATTCTATTCCTGTTTGGCATCCTTGGTCTCCCACTGTGTACAGTGGTGGTTTGCAAGGTGGGTGCACTACCCACCTGTCCCCAGATGTCTCCTCTCTCTCACAAAACCTCTTTCTCCCACACTCAGTAAGCCACAAGTGAAAGTCTTTCACTGTCTTGCCTGATTAACTTCTTGCCTGAGCCATGTGATCAGCAGACTGCAACACATGTAATCTGTGGGCTGTTTCAATTATGACTCACTTTGTGTTCAACAGAAACCAATGCGAAGTGAATGAGAAGTCAAAGTAACGTGGTGTCGTAATGGGGCAAAGCCATTATAAGGCAAAGTAGTGTAATTCTATGGGAGTTTGCATAGCGTTTAGTGACGCAGAGTGGACGACTTCGCCCCAACTTCGCTGGTGGAGTTAAACTTTGCAGCATCTCTAGTGAACGGCCACACCTCCTGAGGAAGGGTTTGGGAACCCAAAGCGCCGAGGCTTACTTTGGTGCTGGTTTGAATTTCAGCAATAAAGCTGTTTTAGTGCCTGAAGATTTGTTTGTCTGTTTTTTGGTGTGCGAGCATTTGGACTTGTTAATTTGAGGCTTGCTGCCTTTAGCTCACACCCACCTAGCCATTGAGTGTTCATGACTATGTTTTAGATTTCTGTCTCTAGTGATGACAAGGCTGGAGAAAATATTAATGATGATGATAAGAAGTCAGGACCTTCCTGACTTGAATCCAACTGTTTCAAACCTTGCAAAGTATGACTGAGTTCTTTTAGTACCTGAGATATATTGTTTGATACAGAACATTTGGGGGTGTCTTTTCCTTGAGTACTTGATAAGGAAAAGGTCATTACTCTAGATTGAGTGGGCTTTAAATTATCATTAATAGGCCCATATCTAAACTCTGATAAATCTCTTGGTTCCAGTCTGGCATTAATGTATGTATTTGACTTAACCAAACTTTTTGTGGAGGAAAGAAAATTAGATTCAGAAAAAGGCTCAAAATCCATTTCATATGTAGCCTGAGAGTTAATAGTATATTCTGACCAGCTACTCTAGCAGCATCTGTCTGGAAGGGTTATCTCATCCTGCAGATTTTTTAAGTTCTTAACAAGGCTTTGGTTTGAAATATCAACTCCTTTTCCACTAGGCAGAGGGTCAGTTGAATTAGTCCTTCTTGCTAGGTTTGGTGTTGAAGTTTCAGGCATTACTAGCAATGGATTCTTAAAAAAGATGTTATTTTTGACTGCCTTGCTACTACTCATTTAGTACCTCAACCTGCTCCACTCCCTCCTCTGCCCACCCACCATTCTTTTTAACCTGGTGATCTGCCCAATACACTTCCTCTTCTCCCTGATGTATCTAAAAATTCCTTCTCTCCCTCCCTGATTCCATGCACCTATCTTAGCTTTTTGTTTGCTTTGGCTGCCCTTACCTCCTGCTCACCTCCTTTGATTTCATATATTATGCTTCCCTGTTCTTCACCTTATCAGTTTTCTTGTAGTTTCAGTAGGCTAGCCTTTTCACCCTTACCATCTCCTGCACAGCCATGGTCCACCATCTGGGTTTCCTTGACCTTGCTTTCTTGCATTTGGACTTTTGAGCAGGCTTTAGTGGCCTCCAATAGACCCACTTTCCAAATTTCCCAACTGCGATTTGTGTCCATGTCCACAACTACTTTCTCTAAGTGCCCTTCCAGAATGGCTGCCATCCTCCCAAAATCTGCCCCCCTGAAGTCCACTACCATCATATTAGTTTGATTTCTCTCCCTCCCTAGATCCAGGGAGAACCAAACTGTTGAGTGGTCGCTCCCCGCAAGCGAGTCCTCTACTACATCATTCTTTGCCTGGCCACCATCTGTCAGAACCAAGTTCAAGATGCTTCATTCTCTGGTTGGCTCTGCCACGAGTTGTGACAGGAATACATCTTGAAATGCATCCAGAATTTGTTATTCCTTAGCATTTGTTGATGCCATAGTGCACCTGTCTTTTTGAAAGTGTAAACACCAAAAGGGACCCAAAGATGAAAGTCCCTGTCTGAATAGTTAGTATTTGGACGCAAACATTTATTAAATGCATTCATATATACTGTGTGAGATGTCTTTTATAGAATGAGTGTCATTTGATGCAGTTAAAATGCAGTCAATAGTCATACATAATTGATACAGTACTAATGAATGCTATTGTTTTGATTAGTGCTCATCTGTATTATAACTTACCTGGGCTTACTGCATGTCTGCTTATTGTATATTTCTCCCCAGTTATCCGTGAAAACAGCAAAAAAAAAAACAAATGCAGGCCGCACTCAGGAAAAAATAAATTTACTGCAGATTGTATAACTGCACTTTAAAATGCTGTTATTTGTACATTTCAAGTACTCATGGCACAGAAAACATAAGCAATCAAATGCTGTGGTGCTTTGGCCAAAACATGTGGCCTTTCTGAAGGGTCCATGAAAACAGGCAGGTACTGTTCATGGACCTATCCAGTTTAGTAACTCACCCAGCACCAGGTGGCCATTTTGAATAAGATTAAGCATAGAACCTTTTGACTCACATTTATGCTGTGGAGCTGAGTTTACATAGAACTGAAAATGAACAAAAACTGAAAACAGGCTTGGGTGAGAACACTGCAAAGTGAATCAGAGCTATTCTGCCTGCCTAATATATACAAGACAATGTTTTTATACAGTACCATTGGAGGCATCTTTTTTACTGCCTATGAACTCATTATAAATCATGGGGGTGTGGGCTAGGGTTTGGATTGTGAGGCTGGTACATGGAATTCTGCTGGCAGAATGTGTGAAGAATGGTAGATCCACTTCTGAAATGCTTTTTGGATGTTCATTTTAAATTTTGCAGAATTCTGAAAAGCATTTTGAGTCACATCTGGAAATGAGCTTCGGTTCATTGATGCCTTTCCAGTTATCAACTTTTAAATAAATAAATAAATAAAAATTTCTGTGTAAACTGTGGATTAATTTTCTGCAGAGCATGTCAACTGAGAAATAATTTTCCACAGATTTCAGAAAAAGAATTTACAGTTTATGAGAACTACATAGTATTAATCTGCAAAAAGCATTTTGCATGTAGAACTACTGATGAAACTCAGCATAATTTTCCAAAATTCAGCTGAATCCCATTCTGTCCAAATCTGAACATTCCACTCATCACTAGCTAGAGAGATTTGTAGTAAGAGGGGCACATGGAAGGTTTGATACCTTTTATTTGACCAACAAGTGTCTTGTTCAGAGATGGAATTATACACAAGTTTCAGGGCCACACAGGTCCCTTCTTCAGGGGTAATATGACAGAGACCTTCACATTCCTTAAATGAATGAACAAGGTAGACTGTGAGGAACTACACAACGGGAATAGTGAATCTGAAACATGGGGACATGAGTGGAAGCTAGCAGAAGGGAAATTATGGGAGGAATGTTAGGAAGTTAATTTTTGTGGAGAGTGTGGTTGGGCCATGGAATAGCCTGTCAGCTGAGCTGGTTTGTGCTAAGCTCACAACTGAGACTAGGTTAAGGGTTTTACACCCAGGGAGCTGGCAGCAAGGCAGGAAATGTAAAGGTGAGTAGCTTTGGCAGAAACCCTGCATAGACACTAGGGTTCTGATTCACAAAATGCCCTTAGATGGCCACAGGGTGCAGTGATCTAGGGTTGCAGTAATCCTGGGAGCACCAGGGACCCTGTGTCTGATTCTGGATCAGGTAGGGTCCCAGCAGCAATGTCCTGTGGCTTGTGGCAACTGTAGCAGTGCACCAAATGGAGGGGACACCTAGACATGGTGGTGGTGCAAGCCATAGGTGGCCATGTAGCAATGTTCCTAGACATTCCCTTGTGGTCTAATGCTAAAAACAACTACTAGGGGACATCGGGTGGGGGGGCTACCTGATGTCCCCTAGTAGTTGTTTTCAGCATAATTCTCTGGTGGTCTAGTAAACCCCCGATCCCCAATACCCCTATATAAATAAATAATAATCTAAACTCCTTCCCTGACAGACTAGTGGATCCCTTCCCCGATGTCCCATGAATTAATTATTTATCATAAGTCTCTGGTGGTCTAGTGACCCCCTCCTAATCCCCATTGTCCCCAAGATGTAATAATGTATACACAATCCCTGGTGATCTAGCAGACTCCCCCAGAGCCCCAATCCCCCAGTGTGCCATATTATAAAATCATTAGTGGTATAGTGGCCCCCCCACCTCCCAGTCCAGTAGGCAGTGTCCCATCACCCCACTCCCCATCCCGAAATTGAGTCAGTGACTGGCAAAGCACACTGCTCACCAGCACAACCAGTAGTTGATTGAGCTCTGAATAAGTGCATATTGTATACAGTAGGTGCTCAGTGACAAGTGTTAATCACTGAGCATGTACTGTATACAGTACGTGCTCATTCAGAGCTCAGTTGGTGCCTGGCTGTGGTGGTGAGCAGTGGGCTGTGCCAGTCAATGGCTCAATTTGGGGATGGGGGAGCAAGGTGATTGGACCCTGCTTACGAGGCTGGGGGGGCACTATATCACCAATAATTTCATAATATGGCATAACGGGGATCTGGGCTTTGGTGGGGATAGATCATCAGAGAATTTGTATATATATTATATCATGGGGGACACTGGGTATCAAGGAGGGGGTCCACTGACCAGTGGTTGTCAACCTTTTTGGACTGGGGATCCCCAATAGCTATCAGTTTTGTCGGGGACCCCTACCAAAAGTTGAGGTGTTTTGTACAGCCTTTATTTATATATATATATATATATATATACAGGCACATATACATATCTCTATCTATCTATCTATATATATATATATATATATATATATATATTTACTCTTTGAAATGATTCAATCAAAACCAGAAACAGTTAATAATAGATACCTAGGAATAAACTGGGATATTCTAAAATCATGCAGGAAAAAGAAGAGTATGTTAGAAATGCTGTTAAAAATATAGACAGAAAGCACTTCTAAATGAGAAGGGAGAAAGAGGAACAAATGAGTCAAACAGATAAACTTGAGCTGCTGTGTTTTTGTGGCATCAACCCCCCCCACAGCACCCAAGCGGCATCACAGCTGTACACGTGCACATGCACACGCACACACACACAGACACAAAACTCAAAGTCTGGAAATTCAAGGATAAGAGAACAAATGTGGGTACATTTTTAACAGCTGCATTCTTACTCAGTCCGATGAGGAGTATTATTGAGTGCCAGTCAAGGATTCCATGAAGATTCGGGCAGGTAGCGCATATGGAACTTGATGACTACTGGGTAGAGAACTTGTTTAATTTCTGTATAGGCTGCTTGATGGTCTCTGAGACCAGAGGGTTGTATCAATGAAAATAAAAAAATAATAAAATTTTCCCTTGCCAGGTGAGCAGGCATTTATGTTTCGCTTTTTGTTGGATCCAGATTTTATCTTGGTAACCTGAAGGTTCTTGTGGCAATGGTCATTTTTGCAAACTGTCCACAGACCCCCTGGCATGGGCTCACAGACCCCTTTTGGGCAGTGGACCCACGATTGACAACCACTGCACTAGACCACCAGGGTCTTATGATACATGATTAATTCATGGGGACATCAGGGTGGGGGTGTCCCCTATTCCACCAGGGAGGGGGGGCTTGATAACTATTTATTTATATTAGGGTAATTGGGGATTGGGGGTACACTAGACAATCAGGGAAGTATACTAAAAACCTATTTCTTTGAGACATCTGGGAGGGGGGACCACGGCACATAGACACTACTAGGTCAACTCTCCTGGTGGAGAAATTTCTAAGTACCTTTAGACCAGCCATGGCCCTCCATGGGAATTTTGTGAATCCTGATTCAGGGAATTTGGCAGCTTTCATCTGCTGCAAGCTTCTGGCACCATGCCACAGCCCAGTGTGTGGCGCAAGGGCAGCACATGCCCCATTTGTTGCAGGTTGCCTGCAGTAGATGCAGGCTGCCTTTCTGAATCAATCCAGGGGCATCATTTGGTACAAGGGGTTCTTTGCACCAATCACTGGGACCCAAACCCCTTGTGCTGCCCTGGGAGCTTTGAGAATCATGCCCTTGGTCTCAATGGTAGGATAGGGTATTATGGGCAGAGTAGATGGACCAATTATCTTTTTCTCTTTTCAGCTTCTATTTTTCTAAATTTTAGATTTCACTTTATTTTTCTTCAAAAAAGTGAAAGGCAGTACTCCTTTCCCGGCATCTCAGCTGTATTGTTCCAGTTTAATGTTCCTGAATGAGACAACAGCTGTATGCAAGATAAGATCTCTGACTGGTTGAAATCATGTAATTGAATTATTACTACTCAGAAGATTTTAAATTGGGTTTGAGTTAGATCCTAGCCATTGGAGTCGCTGGACACAGATCTGGGCTTAACAATTCAATTAAACTTAAGTGCCTGGCATGAAGAACTCCTGAAATGACTTTTACAGTTATTTACTGTGGTTGGTGAGATCCAGCAGTGTGTGTGTGTACTTTATTTTTACCTGTATTTCCTTTTTATAGATTGTGTAAGCCTAAGAAATAATGCCTGATGGAAAGGGCCTTACCAGTTAGATAATACCCCCAGCTGTGTAGAAAAGCACCTAAGGTGCAGCTGAGGGTGTTTACTTACCTGGGACTTTATCTTCTGGTTGGAAAGTCTTGATACAGAGGACTTTAGCTGTTGTAAACCTCCATATGGGTTTTTAAAAATTAAAGTTTAGAAAGCATTAGTTTAATTTAAAAACAGTTACAGTGTTGCACGTGTACAGCAAGACCCTCAGTTTGTACAAGTGGACCATTGTGATGTTTACACTTTTTCTTAAACTATACTACAACATTTCCCTTAGGTCTAGCTTTTATATAATTTCATTATTTTTGGTGATGCCATAAAAGGATATTCATTTTTACTATTTATTTGCTTGTTATCATCCCTCCCTTTAAAAGGAACATAAACCTTTTACTACCATTTTTCAAAGTAATTAGATGTTAGGCCATGCATAGCTTAATTAATCTCCCTGCTGTACTTTTTATTTTGTTCTCTTTGACAAAGTCTTATTTTTTCTCCTTCAGGGCATCTTGTGAATGCTGCCAACCCTTCCCATGTTCATTTTCATAATTTTTGTTCAGTTCTGGAACATGGTGGCATCTTTTGAGTGAAGGCCTGCAGTGAAACTTGTACTATGAGCTATCACTCAATTGATGTTAATGGGTTCTGGGATTTAATCAGTAATTATAAAATGAATAACAAGCAGAGACAGGCTGCATCAAGATATCCTAGAAATGAAAATAAAGAAGTTTATTTCAAAGTCAGTAAGGAAAAAGGATAGTACAGAGAATATGTCTAGTGCCTAATTGACCTTGTTTAATGGGCCAGTCCTCATCTCTTGTGTCTGAAAGAACCCCTCACGTCTCATTAAGAACTGCATAAAACAGAATTTTTACGTCCTTCCTTTATGTCAAATATTTTCTGAATTTAGGTTCGATAATTTTATAATTACTATGCATATTACCATGAAAACAAATCACAAATTATTAATCGTCACCATCACTGGCTGTTTGTCTGTGCCTGACAGTATAATTCTGTTTATGGCATCATATTAATTCCACAGTAACAGGTTGTGATATTACAAGTAAGGGACTGGTATGTCAGGTGTAGCATAGGGAAAATCAGCCACACATTAGAATGCAGCCAATTACCATATTTTATAAAATGGATATGGAAAATCATGGCTTATGACTGGCTGAGGCAATCTGGTCCCATGCATTCACTGGCACGGTGTCACGTCACTGCATACAAAAACCGTGCAGCAATAAATGCCACAAGGAAAAAAGCGCTGTATGAAACAGGGTCAGGAAATACAGTGACCCATCAGGAACAGTGTAGTCCCAGCAAAAAATAAGAGCTCTTTGTTTGCCCCCTGCACCCCCCCGACATGGGGTGCTTTTCCCTCACAGCCCCCAGAATTTAATAAAATCAACTCTGGGGGGCTGTGGACTTCAGGGATGGGGGAAAAAGTCAGGAGTGGGGAATTATTGTGTTTTGCAATAAAGAAAATGTTGCAGCTGGAATGGGACCTGGCTGGAACTGAACCGTGGTCCCAGGTCTGATACTATGCCATGTGCTGGTGCCCTAGCCACTCCACCATGGAAGTGGATCAGCCAGCCATCCCATCACACAGCAACTTCATCCCTCTTCAGGTGATACACAGAGTGACAGTGGGTAGTGGTAAGAGCTTAACACTATTATACCCCTGTCACTGTAAATCCATTAATAAATAAAATAATAAATACATAAAAATACATTTGCTCTTTACACAGCGCAGTTCTTGCAGTGCTCTTCTTGGTGCGCTATATTGACCCAGTACCACATTTACCTCTGCATAATACCCAGGTACAGAAACGTACTGGTGCCAGCCTACCTCATTACCTCAGACAGCAGTGAGCCAGTGAGGAATGTTTAACTTTAAAATAACACCATTTTTTTTTTCTTACAGGACAACCCAACCCTCATCTCCACTGGTCACATAGCTGACTGCTTGTCCAAGTTCATCCTCTCCAATTTTACCCACTTTTCTATGTTTTGTTTTGTTTTTACCCCTTTGCTCAGTGTCCCACCTCCCGGCTGCATACCCAATATCCCCCCACCCACACAATGTTTACTCTGTCTCAGTCATCAAAGGAGGCAGTGAGGGCTAGAAAACAGGCAGCACTGCATTTTACAAATGAATTCTCAATCCTCACAGCAGGCAGTGAGGATTGAGAAACATGAGGTAAGAATGGTCAGAAGCCACAGCAAGAGACAATAGTTACAAAAAACATAAAAATGCAAATATCAGTTACACTTTGTCCCTGTCCTCAGAGCAGGCAGCAAGGACAGGTAAATTAGCAGAGTATTGCTTGAAGCTGTAATGAGCGACAAGACTTAAATGACCTCAGCGGAAGACCAGATTACGCAGGAAGATCTGGATGCTTAGATGACCCCTTTGGGTGGATGTCCCTTGGGATGAAGGTGGCCTGCTTTTTGGAGGAGACACACCATAACCCACCCCAGAATCAATGGAATCCACTTGTTCCAAGCCACACCCAAAAGAAATAATGCCAGCTGACAATGTATTGCTTTTAGGAGAAACTGTGCATACATAGTTGAATTGTATGAGAAGCTTCTCTGTTGTTGCTGTTGTTTTGTGTTGATTATTGGTGTGTATTATATATATATATACAGTGGCGTGAAAAAGTATTTGCCCCCTTCCTGATTTTCTCTATTATTGCATATTTGTCACACTGGATGTTTTCAGGTCTTTAGACAAAATATAATATTAGATAAAGGGAACCTGAGTGAACAAATAACACTTTTTTTTTTCACTTATTTCATTTAATTAATGAAAAAAGTTAACCAACACCAACTGTCACTGTGTGAAAAAGTAATTGCCCCTAGTTAAATCAACCCAATTAAAGGGATAATTAGAGTCAGCTGATTGAACACAACCAGGCTTGATTACAGCCAGCCCTGCTCAATATAAACCCTCACTTATTTTGGCCCTTACCATCAGAGTCATGTTGCCAGCACAAAGATTCAACAAGCACATTATGCCATGATCAAAGGAAGTTCCTGAAAAGATCAGAAAAAATTTGTTGCCCTCTATCAGTCTGGAAAGGGTTACAAAGCTATTTCTAAGGCTCTGGGACTCCATCAAACCACAGTGAGAGCCATAATCTCCAAATGGAGAACACTTGAACAGTAGTGAACCTTCCCAGGAGTGGGCGGCCTGCCAAAATTACTCCAAGGGCGCAGTGTAAATCATCCAAGAAGTCTCAAAGGATCCTAAAACAACATCCAAAGAACTGCAGGCTTCTCTTGCCTCAGCTAAGGTCAGTGTTCATGACTCCACAATCAGAAAGAGACTGGGCAAAATGGGCTTCATGTGAGTAGCAAGGCAGAAACCACTGCTAACCAAGAAGAACATAAATGCTCGTCTCTCATTTGCCAAGAAGGACCTGGATGATCCACAAGCCTTTTGGGAAAATGTTCTATGGACAGATGAGTCCAAAGTGGAACTTTTGGACAACATGGATCCCATAATGTCTCGCGTAAGCAAACACAGCATTCCACAGTAAGAACACCATACCAACAGTCAAACATGGTGGTGGTAGTGTGATGGTGTGGGATGCTTTGCTGCCTAAGGACCTGGATGACTTGCCATAATTAAAGGAACCATGAATTCTGCTCTGTACCAGAAAATTCTTAAGAAGAGTGTCCAGTCATCCTTCCGTCAGCTGAAGCTGAAGCGTAGTTAGGTCATGCAGCAAGACAATGATCCAAAACACAAAGCAAGTCCACATCAGAATGGCTAAAAGAAGTAAAATTAAAGTTTTGGAGTGGCTCTAGTCAAAGTCCAGACTTAAACCCAATAGAGATGCTGTGGTAGGACCTGAAACGAGCAGTTCATGCTCGAAAACCTACCAAATGTTACTGAATTAAAGCAGTTCTGCAGGAAGAGTGGGTTAAAATTCCTCCACAGCGATGTGAAAGACTGATATTGAATTATAGGAAGTGTTTGGTTGCAGTCATTGCAGCTAAATGTGGCATAACCAGTTATTAAGTGTAAGGGGCAATTACTTTTCACACAGTGCCAGTTGGTGTTGGTTAACTTTTTCATTAAATAAGTGAAATAATAAAAAAACAATTGTTATTTGTTCACTCAGGTTCCTTTATCTAATATTACATTTTCTCTAAAGACCTGAAAACATCCAGTGTGACAAATATGCAATAATAGAGGAAATCAGGAAGGGGCAAATACTTTTTCACGCCACTGTGTATATATATATATATATATATATATATATATATAATGGTAACACAGTAGTGCTACCATAGTTAGGGTTGAGGAGCCATTTACATGTTAAACCTAAAATTTTGCACCTTAATAACTTTGCAACCATTGAATGGATTTGCCTGAAATTTGGAAAGCATGATCAAGAACCATAGATCTTGGGATCTGCCAACTTTCGTACTGTTTGGATCTACGGCTGCAAAGTTATTAAGTGTGATCTGTGATGCATTTACACTTTTTTGGAATTATTTGGTCATCTCTAGAGGTCGCACAGTTTGCTCGAAATCTTCAGGGAATGTGTGGCCAGATCCCTGATGTGCCTTTTGAAGATTTCATGAAAAAATATTAAATGATTCAAAAGTTATTCAAAAAACAAGTTCCCATTATAAGTCAATGGGAAAAGTTAACAAAAAGTTTGACAGTGTCGCAAATGCAGTTTTTACTTTCACAAATGGCCCTTTTACTGTCTCAAATCTGCCATTTTGTTTTCAGTTGGTCATCAGAAACATGCTTGGCATTTAAATTTGGGACTGTCTGGCAACCTAATTCGTTTTGTATTCACCTAGTCGGATCATGAGGATGCTAGGCATGTCTTTATTTTGGGGTAAAACACCCCAGAAATATGTTTTCCAGATTTCTGGAAAAAGTACTTTCTCAAAGTACTTTCGCACTTACGACACTGTCAAATGAATTTGCGAAAGCTTTCGCAAAGTTCAACAGTACTTTTACAGGCTGTGTGAAAATGACAGCAATTCTTTGGTACTCTGCTGCAAAAGAACGGTGTGGTCTTTTGGGCTGACATTTGGAGGGAATGCGGCCAACATCTCACAGATGTGCCTTTCAGTGTTTTGGTGAAAAAATATTACATGGAGGCAAATTGACGGCACTCCAAAGTTGACACTTTTCCCCATAGGATAACTATACGGCATCTGCTGCATTAGAGAAATCCTTTGACGCCCTGTTGCAAAATAAAGTTTTCTTCTTTTGGGATGAAATTTGCAGAGAAGAAAAGCAAAAAACCACAGATGTGCCTTTCAGTGGTATGGTAAAAAAATATTACAGTGAGGGAAAGTTATGGGACTGCAAATTTGTCTTTTTTCCCCATAAGATAACAATTCGGCATGTGGTGCACCTTTCAGGGCCCATATCTCAGAAACAGTGCGAGATATGGACTTTTCATTGTGAAAAGTGCAAAACTAGCCAAGAAAGTGATAATTAATATGACTTTTAAATTTTTTTCTATGTCGTACGGTTCCTGAGATATAGGCAATTTAGTATTCCAAGTCCTCATTTTCTGTTCTGAGAGCCATTATTATGCATACATTCTTTGTACTGACTGTTTTTTTATATGCAGATTTTGGGGAATACTATTATGTGTGTTTCTATAACTGTTACCCTTAGCACTTCTGATTGTGGTTCTGTACCTGTTTCAGTTACTTTCCGTGTCTATGCCACCTTGTGTGTTACTGTGTGTGTTTTAATTTGCACTTGTGTTTTTGTAATTTTAACCTTTTGTGTCTACAGTACTGTTTATCTTTGTGTTTTGTTTTATGCTACCATGTGCATTAACATTTGCATTTGCTGGCACTGTGTTAATATGTGTGAAGACATCTCATGGAGCTCCTGGCACTGTATTACATCCAATATTTTTCAGTACTGTTTATCTATCTTTATGTTTCGCTTTGTGCTACCATGTGCATTCACATTTGCGTTTGCTGGCATTGTGTTAGTATGTGTGAAGACATCTCATGGCGGGAGTGGGGCCCCGAAGGACCCCATGCTCCTGGCGCTGTGTTACATCCAATATTTTTCAGTACTGCTTATCTTTGTATTTCACTTTGTGCTACTATGTGCATTAACATTTGTGTTTGCTGGCACTGTATTAAGATATCACATGGTGTTAACATGTTTATGGGCACTGTGTTAGTGTGTGAAAAGACATCATATGGCAGGAGAGTGGGGCCCATGTTACTGTTGCTGTATTACATTCAATATTTGTCAGAGTAATTTTTAAAAAGAAGGGAAATTAAAGAGAAATACTTTGTTTACTGTTTCAGTTAGTGTTGTTTGTCAGTAATGGAAGTGAGGACATTTTGTGTTAGGGCTCAAAAACATAAATGTGCATTCACCCCTCACCCCCTCCGAGCACCAGTGGCACCCAGAAAGACACACAGACATGGGAGTAGGGGGGAGAAGCAAGGCAACAGGCTCAATCACAGACAATCAGCAGGAGGAGTGAGGAATAATATAAAACTAGTGTACATATTGCATACTGAGTGGAGAGACACAATAAGAATACACCTATCTAAATGAATAGTGTGGCTATAGAGAACTTAATACACTTAGGAGTATTATTGCTGCTGTACAAAACTTAGTACACTTAGGAGTTGCATGGTGTAATGGGGTAGGGGACTACACCTACATACCTGTTGCTGCATGTTAACTGAAGAGGCACAGGCAAAGAAGGGTGATGTAGATCACTTGTACACTTCTATGATTACAGTTACAGTGTATTGCCTTGGCTAGGTAATGGTTTCCAAACTGTGACAGCAAGTACTGGATCCTTAGTAAATACCTATAACATAGCTGAGGGTATGGACATCTATGGTAGTTGTCAGTAATTGCAGGGACACTCAAGTAAGCATAGTTAGTGTTTGTTGGGGTGGATCAGAGAGGTAATGCTTCACCTAAGAAATTTGTACTGCATCATGAGTAATGATGTAGAGAAAGAGTGAGGAAATGGATATCAATGGTATGCCTCTGTATTTATTGGTTGACACAAGTTTACACAGTTAGGATTCATATGGCCTCACACAGGAATTTTTTTATGCATACTAGTTACTGATTGTGGCTGTACAACCACAGCTTCATGGACTTAGTTAGCAATGTCGCTTATTTCTCAACAACAGCTACTGCAGTCTGATTGTAGACTCAGATGAAAAGTAAGGGTGGCTCATGCTAGCTGATTTAGCTTGGAATTATAGGAACTCTGTCAGACAATGTCTGAACTCCTAGCACAGGTACTGCTTACTGAGTGGAGAGTACAGAACAAAATAGCCTATGGAGATGAACAGTGTCATGGGGTTACTGTACTTGCAGACCACTTGCTATATGCTGAGTGAACAGTCAGAGGAAAAGATAGGCAATGTACATCAGTTGTACAGCTCCTTTATTACAGGAGCTGTCCAGTTACTACAGTTATCACTTGAATGGATTCAGGCAAGTGATGTGTCTTCAAACGTGACAACAGGTACTGCTTTGTTAGTGTAGATACACAATACAGGTGAGGGTATGGACATCTCAGTGGAGATACACAACACCTGTGAGGGTATGGACATCAATGGTAGATATCAGTGATTGCAGGGATAGTGAAGTTAGCCAAGAAAGGATTTGCATGCATTTAGGCAGCTAATGCTGCTCCTCCCCAAAAAATTTGTACTGCATCATGAATGGTGATCCACAGGAACAATAAGGCATTGGAGATCAGTGGCACAGCTCTGAAATTGTAGGTACAGTGAAGTAAGCACAGTTAAGAGTTGCATGGGCTCAGCCAGGAAATTGCAGCACACCTAGCAGTTACTGCATCCTGAGTGTATAGCCACAGCTGGATAGTGTTACATTGTGATGCACCATACCTTAGCAGGTACCGCTCAACTGAGAGGCACAGGAAAAGTAGGGCAGTACAGACTTAACACAGTTAGGAATTATGTGAAGTGTGTTTGGCAATGTGCCACATGGTTGCCCACGTGGTGGATATTGAGTGGAGAGCCATACCAAAAAAATAAGGCCATGGACACATAGTTGTGGTAGTATTTCTTACAGTTGATTTGCATGCTTAATAGAAACAATAGTTACATCCTAATTTTATTATGTTATGGTTCAGTAAAGACTCAACACAGGTGGTTACTTTTAAGAAAGATTTATTGCCAATTGGTAAAACTGAAAAAGGGCCAATTAAGATTCATTTTTTTTTACAAAATCAGTCTCACAATATAATCCTTGCATGTGAGTAATCATTGCTTAGAACATACCTAAAAGTGTGTCATTTATAGTAAGTAGATGATGTGGATTGGAATAAGTATGTATATGGTAATACACCATAGAAAGAATGCAGCAGAAGAAGGCAATTAGGAAATATGTCTGCTCGTGTTGCAGGGTTTGCATCTTGAGCTAATGCCTCTGCTATCCCTGCACTGTTCTCCCATCTTTCTAGGCATGCTTCTTATCTTCCAGCTATGCATATATCTGGGTCTTTTATAGCTGGTCACTCTCTTTAATGAAGTGACCTCTTTTAGCAGTGCAGTGTAAGTGTTCACTATTCTTTGTGGGAAGTTGTGCTTTCTGACATTCCTCCTGAATGTCCCATCCTCAAGTTGAAACCTGTGCCCCTTCATGATATGTTTGCTACTCAGCTTGAAGATACTTTGGTTAACAATATTATTTCTACCTTTTAAGTAGTTGAATGTTCCAATCAAGTGTCGTCCCTTAGTTCTGTCATATATTAATGAAGGTATGTCAGGAGCTTCTAAGCAGTGATTACACACATGAAACAGTGATGTTTTGTTGTTATTGTGTGACTGATAATTTGTATGTTCCTGGGATGTGTGAAAAACCATATGCTAAGTGTTCGCATAATAGAATATTAAAAAGTTATGATTTCAGTGACATTCGATAACTGTTATGTTCAGTTAACTATTTTAAGATATATCACTGACTGGGTGCATATGGAAAATTCCCACCTGACCCCTCAATAGAGGTGATCATAAACATTGTCAGGAACAGGTATGAAGTGCGTTGTGATCAGTAGCAGTGTCTGATTTACAGTTTTCAGTATTATTAACATAGGTTACAATTACTTGCATGCCAAGTACAAAAAAATGCAGATTATTACAGGTACAGAATAAATTTCTTTCAATTGTTACATTAGTTACTATGTTGGCTCTGAACTAGTAAAAAAATAATGTGTGCAGTACGTTGTTTTTATGAAAGATATGGGTCACTGAACTTAACCACTACAGTATTGTATTACATGTTAAGGATTAATGGCTACTTGACTTTTATAGTAATAATTTTACTAGAACAATTAAACTAGTTAACAACAATGGTGAGACGGAATGAGAATGTAAATATTATTTACATGTCATTAGAAAGGTATGCAAAAGTCATTTGATAATAAGCTGCAATAGTTCAGTATTTACACTTGCTTCATTTCACTTGCTGCATTATGACTAAAGAGTTTTATTTTTATATATATACAGTTTCAGTTTAACAAATACATCAGGCATAGTTCAACACTGTTGCATGGTGACAGAATGATGCTGTTGTCTAGATGTCAACAGCTAATAGACAAAAAGAAAACCGGTGGCAGAAACTTTGTGACACTGTATTCTCTTTGGTGAATGAGTCATGTGTTATACAGTTATTTAAAATGATAAGGGACAACTTTTGTGTCTCTGCAGAGGCATAAAATTATTAACTGGCAACAACTTCTTGTTATGTATGGGTATGATACAGCTACAAGAAAAGATATGTACAGAACAGGAGAGCCAGAAAGGCCTCGATTTTGACATGTATAATCTTTGACAGACATGTAAGCATGGTTCCTCTAGCGACTGTGAATACTGTTGGCACTGATTTAAGCCACTACAACAATTTCCATGTCACTGATTCACACAAGATCTTAGATGTCATACTGCATGAAATGTCTCTGCCAGTATATTATTTTGTTGATATGCTATGGTTTATTGAGAGTCGTAGATTGGAAACAATTGTACTGATCTACGACTGATTCTGTCACAAAGTAGTCATTTAAAAAATGCTAGATGTTGTCTGCTATTCTTCTGAAATATAAGATCATCATAATTCTTCAATATTAGAAGATATGCATTTTTTAAATGTTGTGGCAGTCTCTGTTTAAAACTGCTAGTAGAGTCATCACACTCTACCCACCCACTTTTGTACCTTAGTAAACAGGTGTAATGGCCAGAATGCATGATTGAACATGGTGATAGACTACACTGTGAGTGCCAAACACTGATTGGTTAAAAACTATTCTACCAGCTGTGTAATCTGTGATAGGAGAGTCAACTCTGAGCCCGTTGGAGTCAAATCTGTAGAATATAAGCAACAGATATTGAGATGAACTCCTGAGGCGTATGGACTGAGTGCATCTACCTCCACACCTTTTACTGGAGTGACCACATTGTGCATTGGTAAATAGCTGTCGAAATTTGACACTTTTGGCTTGAGAGACAAAAAGAGTAATCCACAGCATGTCTTCTGTGGTTTCACGCTGTGAATGACCACATGATACACATACATATTTAGTTACATATGACACTGTGAAGTAGTGGCACATTGGAGTGCCGTCTTCATCCAAGTTGTTTATGATAGCCATCATAAACTCACTAGTGTCTTGCTGTATGTCAGCAGCAAATGTACTACACCCGTCATATGTACCTAACACCTGGCATAGTGGTGTTAGTGACTGCACATTGTTAGACTGGTCAGAAGTCATGTTGACAATCTGCTTCAATGATTAGATAGGGGAGTGTCTTGTGAAGCAGATATTGCCTACACAGAGTGTGGCATGTGTAGAAAAACTTGCATAGCTGAGTTAGCATGGCAGTTCACTCTAATGCTGTTGTCAACGACTGGTACAGCAGCTACACCAACTGATTTCTGATGAATTGCTGGCTGTGAATGTTTAGTTTATATTGTGACCATTGTTGAACTCTTTAGAGTTGAATCACTTGTGGAAGCTTGTGCATGTTTTCTGACACCTGTAGTTATGACTGTACGATGTGAGACAGCCAGATATGTAGGCAGTTGTATTAAAGACATTTGTGGCTGATGGAGAGTACGTAACCTGTTGTACTCTACAATACATTGCTTGTCAGCTTGTATCTTCTGGGGTGCAAGAGTTATAATGTGCAAGCCAGAAAGACTACAGACACGTGAAAGTGCCACGTAGCTCATGCCATTCTTGAAAATGTCTGTACCTATGTCAACCATTGCTGAATCCAAACTCTAGCCCTGAGATTTGTGAATAGAAACAGCATATGCAACACATAGTGGAAACTGTTTCCTGTTTACATAGATATCCTTAAATACTTGAAATTTCACACAGGTATGTTCTATGTGTACAGGCTGTTCCATGTTGTCAAAGTGAACTACAAGTGTCTCGATATATGTCTTCTGGACATTGTTGATAAAGTCAGTGATGTTTCCCATGGCACCGTCTACCATGCCTCGTTCAACATCGAGATTACATTGTCGCATGATACGTGCATTCCTACAAAGTGTAAGAACAGCTTCTAGGCCAGCTGTGCATGAAACATCTGACTTCAGTTCACTGAGTCGTTCAGTCATCTTTGCTACTAGTGTTGTTACTAAGAATGACACCATCAACTGTATCAACAGCATGGAGAGTTAGAATTTCTTGGTTTTCTCTCTGCAGCATAATATTGTTGAACTCAGTGCATTTCTTTAGCCATGGCATAAGACACACTATATGTGTCCCGGTAGAGTACACATCGCTGAAAACATTACATGTTGTTTCTATGGGTGCAGTATCTACTTTGATTCTCCAATCATTTAACATAGCAACATATTCTGGTGATAAAGAACCTGTACGAGCTTCATCTAAAAGTGATTTGTAAGCCAGATCACCACTTTGGCGCATGTTCTTATACAACTCAACATAGGTAAATAACTCCCAAATGTTATAACCTGCAATACGGCCAAGAATGTTCTTAGCTTGCTTGGTAAAGTCAGTCAGAGTTGGCAACATGCTCTGCAATTAACTGGTGCAAGCTATAAAAGTTCAACAAATACAACAATACTTTTGCTTCCGTATGGTGCTCCATCATCAGTACCTAAGATCTTCTGTAGATGTAGATGTATACAGGCAAGCATTACATTAGAGACCATGTTGATTTCATCAACGATGAGTAACTTCATCTTTGTGAACATGGAATGGAGCTGAGATGCAACCTCAAATGACAGTTTACGATACTCTCCTGTTTTGCCATATTCTACTGGCAACATAAAGAGATAGTGTAATGTAACTCCACCAATGTTGTATGCAGCTAGTCCTGTGGGAGCAGTAACAGCAACAGACATTGATGACCCTATCAGGCTTCGTATTTCAGCAGTTATGGCTTCAATAAGGAAACTCACTCCTGTGCCAGCTGAACCACTAACAAAGATGAATAGTGGTTTGTAGTCAAGACAGTCACATTTTTTTGTTTCATGTAGTTGTAGGCCATGTTGAACAGCGTCAATGACTTGAGAGTGAACTACATGCTGCTGCTGATTAAGTCTTTCTTTCTAGTCAGCTGGGTTGACAGTGGAGTGTGTTCCATGTTCCATGGCTGTCTCGATTTCTGATATTAACACTTCTGGGGCATTTAAAGGCAGAGGTTCACTTAGAACAGCTTGTCCTTCTGGATCAAGATTGTCTTGCGAGCTAACAGGAGTGTCTTCCTGAAGTTGCTTCTCTGCCTCTCAAGCTGTTCTTTCTCAGCCTCCATTCTGTGTATGTATGTTTCTGAGTATTCAGTTTTGAAAGTCTCATAACTGAGATTGAATTTTTCCTCGAATGTATCACAGTCACCTTTTAATTCAGACTCATTCTTCCAGGATCTAAATAGGAATAGAGAGCAAAGTAGTAATGCTCTCTGATCTCCCATGTTCCTATATGTAATTTACAGTGGTCTATGAGCCAAGGCTTGTGTCTTTTTATGAGACAGCCATCCACTCCGTTTACCTTGTAAATGTGGCTTGTTGAATCATGTGATATATCTGCCTTGTAGTCATACCACTTAGCCACCTGAAAGAGACACATATCATCCATGTCATCATGTCTACGGGGTTTGCATGTGTCTATCAGGTTATTCTTCAGATATGTTTTGAAGAAGGTCTATTGGCAGCGAGATCTTCAATTTTGGCATGGGGAATCAGTACACATGTGTGTTTCTCTTTGTAGTTCACACTGAGAAACCATACAGCGTCAGACTTCCCATACAGATGTGTACCCATTAAACAGTCACTGGCTTCATAAGCTCCACATTCTCTGTGTGAAAGATCTTGCAAGCTAGTCTGCTCATGTTTGGTTATGTACGAAGTCATGTACCGCACCAGGGCCAATGAGATATCAACCACAGACTGAACATCTATGTTAGCTTGCCACATTAGGAGAAGAGTTGGGTTGTAGTCATTGATGTACACCTCTTTCTCATCTCTGGGTAACTCATATACCCTCTTGGTTGATTTTGCCTTCAAGTGGTGTCACATTGCTGAAAAAAGTTCATTCATGGAACCTTCCTGACAAACTCGTCTAGGAAATCCAAAGCGATATTGTGTGTACCAATTAGATATGTTCTTCACTACTCGCCGGCAGTATTTTGCACAAATATGTCGCTGGAACTTTTGTACCAACTTCCATAGTGTAGGACTGTCATACTTGTCTGGAATGTGACAAACGATATATTTCTTAATGAATGCTAGCACTTGTGCTGCTTCATGTTCACCTATGCGTGGTGCATCTTTGATCCACAATATCATATGGATATGAGGGGCACCCTGTGCTTGATATTCCATCTTCCAAAAGTAATGCTCCACAATACCAAGAGGTGGAGTGTCCTTTGACAATATGAAAGTCAGAATGTCATGGAACCACTTATGAAAGTGTCTTGTGACAGAGACAGGATCAAGTGAACACATTTCTCTGATAGTCATTGATGAAATGCCATCAACATCAGAATTTGCCCACTTTAACAGTTCAGTTAGCTCGTCCCAGGCATATTCAGCACAACTAAGTGTGACAAACCATGTCTGCACCATACTCTCAGCAGCATTGTCATCACTTTGGAGTGTCTGCGATCACTCAATATTCTATACCACAAAGACTGAAAGTATGGAGTTACAGGTTCACTTGCATTATTTTCATCTTTCTGCTTTTATTTCTCTAGAAATTGAGCAGCTGTTATTCCATCTAGTGGAGTTGTGAGACAAATAGTATGTACAGTAGATGCAGATAGAATGCTAAGTTCACTCTCCCGGAGGAGATGAAACAGGTACTGTACATTACATCTGAATTTGCCATCTTTACTGAGCACATGGCTAGTGTGGTACTCAGCACCCTGCACATGCACTTTCCTTTCATCTAGCCATCCACCTGACTCTTTTGGGAATAAGTCTGGGAAACAGCATGCTTCTAGTGTTGCCTCCAAAATGCTGACAGGCTCACCTTCCACCTGTTTCATTTGATAGATATCATTGTTGTCTCCTACTGGATCTCGGCTAGTGGGTGAATTCGTACCGTTCATTAATATCGTCACTTGTCTGTCCACTGACCTTCTTAATCATTGGCTTAGTTGTTTCTAAGAGATCATGTTGAACAAAGAGACTAGTCATGTGATCTATGTCAAGGTCTGCATAGAAGGGATTGTTACTCTTTAAAAAAGTAAGAGCAAGCTTTACCTTCTGTACGTTGACTACATCTTGCCATATGACCTTAGACTTAGTTGGAACACCATTTTCAAGAATCACCAAACTATTTTCCATAAAGATTGCCTCTACATTTTCCTGCAGAGGAAGTGGGAGATACATCATGGAACCCTTTGGAGATCTAATGAGTTCTTTCTGTGGAATGTTCCGTGTCTTTGTGTTCAGACATAGAATCGTTTGAAATGGTTTCATTGTCTGAATTAGAATGCACTCAAACATATTCAATGTCACAATCTCACTTGGTGTGACATGCCTCCATATTATTCAACAGTGAGCTTTGTGGCAGAATATTGGACTTTAGTTTGGAGAAACAGTGTTTGCATAGCACAATGATGGTCTGTAACTGAAAGTCAGATTTCATCAGCAAAAATGCTGATAGACAGAACCACATGTCATTGTATGGTGACAACGTTTCCAGGTTCACTGTGACTGTTTGTTTACTGTAGCAGAATAGGTCACATGACACACCTACAGAGTCAAATTTCTGAGTCTTTGCCAGCTCAAATTTATCAATTTCTTTGCCATATTGTTTCAGTATGTCAGTTTCTAACACAGAAACAGATGTTTCAGCAGAACTTGCTGACTGATAAATAGTTGTGTCTGGTGCAGAAGTAACATGTTGCAGCTGCTTGAGGAAATGTGATGGCACCCTGCATGTCACCAGACTGCAATAAGTCATTTAAACAAGTGTACTGATTGACAACTTGTCGGACTTCATATACTCTGTATACAAGGTTTTGCATTCCTGTTTGATGCACTCCCAGCATCCGCATGTTGTGAAATACACTGTCATAAACATCGCTATCGAGGCATGCCAGTGAGTGACTCATAAGTCCAGTATGTGGATGGATTTCACAAAGGTCAATCTTGTTAAACAGTTTATATCTTTCTTTGTGATCTGTTATCACAAATAGGTTGACAAACTGTTCAACTTTTTCAAATGACGATTGTCTACGGTTGCAGGTTTCATCACATGGCCATGAGAGACAGTGCCATTTATGGGACATAGTGGTTGCATCACAGTCATCATTTGTGTTCATTACTGTGTCATCACAGACACTGAGCCCATTGACCAGCTTACTGGACTCATCAATGGTGAACTTTTTCTCTTTTTTCTGTGAATAATAAGATTCTTCCCAGAAATATGCCTCTGAGTGCTGTGTGTGCATCCAGTGACCTGTGAATACATCACAGAAATTGAGAACAGTCAAAGTAGGATACCGTTGTAGCCTTTTTTTGATGTCGTACACAACTTTTCTGAATAGTTCTAGCACATGAGACATCTTACGCCATAACCGTTGGAGAACAAATACTGTTTGTTGACAAATGTGCATACTTTGAGATGCAATTTCATCAAAGTCAGATGACTCTTTGTCTTTTTGTGCTCATGTCTCATCACAGCAGCAATAAACCTGTCGATCTTAGCTTTACTTGCTAGTGATTGGAAATACTTCTGCTTTCTCAGATGAAAATCACCAGCTGTGAGTTTACAATGCTGTTTAGAAGGTCTGCTGATGGCTGCTGTAGCAATAGTTGTGTTTCGTCTGAGATATCTAAACAACTGTTGCTCAGGTAAGCATTTTTTACTTGCTGTTGAGCAAGTATTTTGTTTTGTTGTGGAGTGACTTACTGTAGAGATCACTATTCCAGTAGAACTCTGTTTTGTATTACGTCTTGAACTCACATCACTTTTTTTTGTCATTCATAAGCAACTGTGAAGTACTATGATACCAGTTCCATTTTTCCATACATGCACCTCTATATTTACTAGGTCTCTTTCAATCTGTTAGTTCACAGTGACAGTCACCAATGTTACAGAAGTATCAGACACCTGTGTAAAAGACAAAGAAAAAGACAATATTAGTATATGCTTGTGTTGCTCACATCCTACATTGTATATTGAGACAGAAGATTTATGTATTAAATATAAAGACAAAAGAATCATAACATTTTTAATCATATTGGTTGTTCAAATTTTGACAGGCTTATTTTCATTCATGTCACAGTGTCCTGTATAGCATTATCACCATGCCATATAGATTTTCTCTGAACTATTTCACTGTTCAGCAATGCAGATTCAGTGTAATTCTGTATGGTGATTTTGACCTAGTGTTGTAAAACTTCTGGTCAAACAACTACTTTATTTAAAATATTTCTGTAAATGAGTAACAGCTTAATAAATCAACTTCAAATACTTAACTTAAGTTAGTGCATTTGCAATATGTTCATGTCACATTCTCAACAATGGCATTTTAGCACACCTTCTTGTGAACCATACAGCTGTCATTTTTCACATCCTTGCTGAAATGTGTTTTCACACTTATGGTGCAGAGTAGCATGGCTGGTGTACAAAATCAGTGTTCAGAGCACATTATGAAAATTACAGTGACACTGTTCATGAACAGAGGTCCTAAAATGTCTGTGTTGAAAATTTGGTGACGATAGTCCATAAAATGACTGTTTTACAAGCTTGCTTAGCAACTGCAAAAATACGTTA
Organism: Neoceratodus forsteri; assembly: GCA_016271365.2. Classification (NCBI taxonomy): domain Eukaryota; kingdom Metazoa; phylum Chordata; order Ceratodontiformes; family Ceratodontidae; genus Neoceratodus; species Neoceratodus forsteri. The sequence continues at coordinate 99,942,863 of CM028130.1, forward strand.
CATAAGTCTGCCATATAGTGGTGTACTCGTTGTGAAAAATCACATTTTGGGGCACATTAACAAACTCACAGCACTATGCCTCTACACCTTTGTCACTGCTGATGCCAGTGTGACAATGTTCGGCATTGAAAAATTGCTTGTTTTTGTAATAAATAATCAAATTGTGTTGTAAATTGAAAGTTTTGGTGAAAATAGTGTGGTGTGCATGAAAGTGTGGCAAAAAGTAATGTTGTGCATTCAACAGTGTTGCAAAAGTAGTGTCGTGTGTGTGAAAGTGTCACAAATTTAAACTTGGGAGTGACAACAGTATTCATTATCAAATCATATCTGATTGCTATTTGAGTGACAGCTTATCCTGCCAATGTTATGCTAGATTTGTCAGGCCATGTGAGACAACCAATCAGAGACAGACAACACTGAAGAAGAAGTTAACAGCAGCCATCTTAGTTGACACTGAGAGACAGCAGATTTAGAACTGTAAGTACATCATATTTTATAAACCATTTTTCTAGTATGATAAAACTGTTACTAACAAGTAAGTAGTATTAATCAAAACATTTTTACTCCTCTATTTGACTATGTTGCTTGAAGTAACTTAGGATGCTTGAGTTATTTGGGTAAAAGTGTTTAAGGGTCAGACAGTACTTGTATTTACTTGCATGATACAGCTGCAAATGGAGGGAGATAGGAAGGTGCACATGGACCCACAAGAGAAGAGGGACCCAATCAGACATGTTTCTGCAGTTGTAATTGTTTAAAACTGCCTATGAAAAGGATGCATTGTTCCCACCTCTTAATTTTTGCACATTTTAGCTGTAGCAGAAGTGCAGTGATAGTCAGTGCATAGACTTCATTGGTTAATGAAGGCTCAGTAGTAGCCAATGATTTATTTTATTTGTGTGTTATGGATCAGCCCAGTGAAGCTGATTTGAAGTTAGGAGAGAAAATAGCAGTTTTACTTCCACTACTGTTTAGGGCACTGCAGAAACACTGACTTTTTGGTAGCTCTCTGTCCACTTCTAAGTTTAAAGCTTAGAATGACAGAAAACAGCAAAAAGGATTTTTGTGGATATTTCAAGCAGTATCGTGAGATGAGCCGCCTGAGTATGTTCAACTAGTGATTTTGGGAGAAACATGCAGCCCCAAATTGCTGTGTTAAGTGGTTTGGTAGGGGTGGAATGAGGTGGGAGCACCTCATGACAACCATTCACAGACTTTTGAGTATTCAGTCTCATCCAGACATATTGCTGAAACATCTTGGAGACAATGATTTGGAAACCAAATGCTGGGTAGATTTAGTAGCAGAAACAAAATTGGACCTTGCTTCTATTATGACTATGTTGCCTGCCTGTAAAATCATTATTTCAGATATTACAGAGCTTAGGGTCTGGCAAGCAGAACACCATATGTACCTGATTGACAGAGCCTGAAGAAAGAAGTCAACATACAGATATCTGCATTTCTACACATGTCTGGAATGTACCATACACGTCACCCAGAAATTAAAGTATTGTTATGATTGGCTATACCTCCACCAGATGGTGTACACTTCTCGCATGCTGGCAATTGCCATTTTCTGGGAGACCTTCGAGATGCAATCCTAAAAGTCCTGTAAGAATGTCAGACTGTTTGAACAAGTAACAAAGTGCAAACAAAGGTTCTTTTCAGAACCAAAAAATGTTGGTCAAAAAATAGAATAGCTGCATACATGACTCACACAGATGTAACACATGGGTTAGGAATATTCAGACTGTGCTGGGCTATAGAACAAGCCTGGACAAAGTGCAACTGCAATGCAGCAGGTTGTTGTCAGGGCAATATTTTACAGTGCTGTGGCATGGTTAGCATTGTTAAATATTTCAGTCTGGCTACCTGCAGTGTGCATGTTACTCTGGCACTGCACGAGTGTTAGTGGGCAGAGAGGAGTAGGGGGATACAACACTGAAGTGCTGTGATGGTACATTCAAGTATGACAGTATTTAGTACTATACATGCAAATGGAGCCATAATGCATGCAAGGTGTTAATACGCCTATTTGCATATAATAATGGCATCATTAGTGTGCAGGTGTGGTGTTCATCAGTAACTTGTCACTTGTATTGTGTGAGTCAGTATCTGTTGGCTAGTGATGCGCCCCCGCCCGGTTGCTTTGTGGTAATGTATTTCAAAATCAGATCTTGGTTTTTTAATAAAAAAAATACTGCTGGTAGTACAGTGGAATGTACCCTTTCACCTTATAATGGGTTAGCTGTATTAAATTTATCCCTTGTGGCCCTGTTAAGTCTACTTCCTCATTAAATTGAGCTGGAGTGGTAGCTGCAGTACAGCACAAAGGTTACTTTTAAACAGAAAGCCCACAATTGGATGAGGGGGTGGGGTGCAGTGGACCACCATGGATATATTTTCCATAGCAAAATCATTGTTGGTTAGGGAGGGCTGATGCCAACAAAAGGTAGTCCTGGACCTTGGGTGGGCATGAACAGCTGTTGGCTGCATATTGTAATGTGCAATGCTGCAGGTACAATGTGGTTGTCATTTTTTAAAGATGTTTGTTGGGGGGGCTTTAACAGTGTGCTGCAGAAGTACGGTTTGTGGTTGCAGATGCTCATGTTATTACAGGATCAATACCAGGATGTCAGCGTTACTGTACCACAATACAATCCGTGTAAAAAAGTAATTTCTATGTGAAGTGGTATGGTAGGGTTGTGAAATGCTGTTCTTGCCATGTTCTAATCAGAATACTTCGTAGAATACATAGAAATGTATAGACTCTGAGACGTGAACATAATGGAATGTTTGTGTATGTTTTATTGCAGAATTGATAAATTGACTTGAGGCAGTGGACCTTAAGAGAGGTGTACTTGCTGCTTGAGGCAGTCCAAGCTGGGGAAGTGCCCATGTTTTAATGCAGAGCACTAACCGGAAGTTAGACTCAATGTGAAGGCACATTAATAGTTTCCTTCATGTGGTGTTGAAGGTGAAAAACAAAACTCTACTCCAGCTGAAGAGGAAGTGGAAGTTGTTGCGCCAGAGCTTCTATGTGTTGAAACAGAGGGAGGAGATACTGGAGAATGATAAGTGCTGGTACTACCTCGCATATGAATTGTGGGAGGCTGCAGGGAAGCCAGCTGCGGGGGATCACTTCATTCATCGTAAGTTATTCAGTAGAATTCCTCAGATTCTATGATATTAAAGTAGGTACACAATTGGGTATGAAAAAGTCTTTTTCTTATTGAAGTCTCTTTTGTTGTAGCCATGTTAGTATCACAATAACATGTTACAAGTCAAGTTGCTGTAGTGTCAAAGAAGTTAATATTTTGTATGTCACAAGAGATATCTTTTTTTTAGGCCTTTTGTTGTGTTTTTTTGTGTTAAGGGAAAAAGTATTTATAACTGTTACTAAATAATGGTGCAGTTTTTTTGTTACATATATATATATATATATATTAGAGGCAAAAACTCTATTTAATCATTAGTTGAGGGTTGTTCCACACTGACAAAAGTGGAAATTTGGCTATTAGGGTTGAAAGACCCCTTGATTCCTTACCACCCCAACCAGCATCAGGAGTGACGCATTATGGTTGTCGGCCATAACCTCTCCCATCACTGTGTGTAAAAGCAGAGGTGTGGGAGAATGGGGTGAGAGTTGGACCAACAACCCTAATGCGCACCCCAATGCCCAGTTGAGGTGTGGGCAGGGAAGGAGCCAAAGGGTCTTTCAACCTAACACTAATTTCCTCACTGGTGTGGAACAACCTAACTAATGCATTAAACAGAGGTTTTTGCCTCTAATTTCCCTTCTTTTGAGAATGATAACTAGAAATAGTGAATGTAACATTGTGCCTACAAATGCAAATAGCAATGCATGGTAAAGCAAAGAAAACGAAGAGAAACAGTAGTGTGGGCAAAATGTTAAAAACAAGCATGAAGACAGCGCAAATGAAAGCAAGAGAGAGTCGCACATGGTGGCGTAGATGTGAATGGTAAGTGAAACGGGAACGGAACTGCAAGTGAAAACAGTATCGGTAACAGTAATGTAAGTGCACAGGCTGGTTTTTCCAAAAAGCTGCATAAAGAAAGACAGTGAGTACAAAGAATGTATGCATAATAATGGTTCTCAGAGCAGAAAATGAGGAGTTGGAATACTAAATTGCTTATATCTCAGGAACCGCATGATGTAGAAAAAAATTTAAAAGTCATATGATTTATGACTTTCCTGGCTAGTTTTGTGCTTAGCCCCCATAAGGGGGCTAAGTATTTTTCTGATGAAAAGTTTCCGAGATCGGGCCCCTGACAGGCACTGTGAGCATATGTAAGTTATCCTAGGGGAAAAAGAAGTTGGAAGTGCCATAACTTTGGCTCCCTGTAATATGTTTTCACTAAACCACAAAAAGGCACATCTGTGGGATGTTGGCTGTGTTCCATCTAAATTTCAGCCAAAAAGACCAAACAGTTATTTTGCAGCAGGATGCCAAAGGATTTCTGTAATGCATCGGATGCCGTAATGTTATCCTACGGGAAAAAGCGTCAACTTTGGAGTGCCATAACTTTGTCACCATGTTATATTTTTCCAACAAAACACTGAAAGGCACATCTGTGAGATGTTGGCTGCCTTCCCTCCAATTTCATGCCAAACACCAAGCCCGTTCTTTTTGCAGCAGGGTGCAAAAATTGCTGTCATTTTCCCACAGCCTGAAAAGTACTGTCAAGAAGTTTGCGAAAGCTTTGCAAATTCATTCGATAGTGTCTGAATCTTGATAGTCCTTTGTGAAAAGTACTTTTTCCAGAAATTTGAAAAACATATTTCTGGGGTGTTTACCCCAAAATAAAGGCATGGCTAGCATCCTCAAGGGCCCGACTAGGTGAATACAAAAAGAATTAGGTTGCTAGAGGTCCCAGTTTTTAAATGGCAAACATTTTATGATCACTAATTGAAAACAAAATAGGTGACTGCGACAGTAAAAAGGACCATTGTGACACTAAAAAAGTGCATTTATACACTGTCAAACTTTTTGTTAACTTTTCCGATTGACTTATATTGGGAAATTGTTTTTGAATGACTTTTGAACCGTTTAATATTTTTCATGAAATCTTCAAAAGGCATCAGGGACCTTACCCACGTTCCCTGAAAGATTTTGGACTAATTAGCACAAACTGTGCGACCTGTAAATGCATTCATGGGGTCCAAAAAAGCATAAATGTGCCAGATCATGCTTTACAACTCCAGCCATATATTCGACCTGTACGAAACTTGGCGAATCCCAAGGCGTATGGGTCTTGATTATGTATTCAAACTGAGGCAAATCCATTGAATAGTTGCAAAGTTGTTGAGGTGCAAAATTTTAGTTTAACATGTAGTAAGCACCTCAGCCTAACTATGGTAGCACTGCTGTGCTACCGCCAATATATATATATATATATATATATATATATATTATATATATATATATATACACAGATAGATAGATAGAGAGAGATGTGTTCATACAATACATGTGTCTTGATATTGACTTAAATATAAGTTAAGAAATATACCATCACAAGGAGTGGGTATATTGGTGGATTTGCCATACCTGGTGTGAGCAAATTGCAAGGCACTGCTGGTGACTAACCACGCAGAAGTGGTGAAACCACCCACATACCCACTGTCTGTCATGGTATATTGCTATCTTACAATGTTCAGCTTGTTTTTGTTGTCTTTATAGTGATATAAAACTTTACAGTTCATATACTGGAGATTTATCACTGTTGTGTGATGTGTTTTGACCAATGGGGTAACTGTTTTCATACCCCATTGTATTACATATGTTTACGATGCTTTTAATGAATCACCTAATTATAGTGTTGAGTTACTATCCAGTATCCATTTAATTTAAAGCAGAATTGTATTAATTTGGCATACTGTAGAAGTATTAAATATTGTGTTCTGGGTCAGTTTATGATCTTATATTTATGAAATATTTATGATGTATGTTAGTGTCTAATAACCATTATAATCAGCAGGGTCAATATTGCTTTGTTATGTACTGTTCAGAATTTTAAAAGTTGTTAACCACACTTTGAAACTTCCAAACAATGGCATAACAAAACAAAATACACTAGAGCTCCATAATTCTCACACATAGAATGCAAACAGTGTTTTTTTTAAACCATGGACTATTAAAAGATGATGACTGGGGATCTGGTGAGAACCACATTTAAATAACCTTTCGTGTTTGCTAGGGCTACAGTAAACCTCTAGAGCTGTGCTCTCGAGGTTTACCATGTTGGCCAAGCAACCATTCGAGGTGATTACAATGTTGTTATCACCTGCTACCCAGCCATTATCCTCTATATTTTCAGTAATAAGTGATTTTCTATGTGTCTGCAATGGCTCTGTGATACCTGATTACAGGCAATGTTAGGTGCAGAAACATGTGTAATGCTTAAAGAAAGTGTTGTTTAAAATGTGATGACATTTACATACGAAACTTAGTGTCTCTACTTTTATCTTCTTTCACGGACCAGCTGAGGTCCCCCAGTTGCAGCTGAGGTAGTAGCACTGGTTTGAAGCTGTCGAGTCTGATCACTCTGACACTGACAGTGTCATTCTTGTAGAGTCAGATGGTAAGATGCTGATAGAAAAAATTGTATTATGTAATTGGGGCGGTATGAGGCTATCTTGTAAGGTGTGAGCCGGACTACTAACTCACTTCTTTTTAGGAAATACTCTTTGGAAAGTTAATATGACTTCCAGCACCCATGTAATATTTGTAATAATAAAACGTACACTAAAAAATTTAATATAATTCTGGATTTTGATTAGCTGGCACCTTTTCAGTGTTGTAAATACTACAGTGTACTCGTTGTAAAAGGCACCAGCCACCAGTCAGCCACATCAGGAATTCTGCAGCAAATGCATATGTTCATTGCAAAAACACCACTGCAAAGCTAATAGATGGATGGCAAACAAACAACAGCAAGTTTCACATTTAATGGATGTTCACATATTTTTTTTTGGTAAAAAAAGAAAAAACAACCCTTTAATTTTAAATACCACTCCAGGGAGTGGGTATACTGGAGGATCTACCGTCTTGCATGGTCAGAAGTCTCTTGGCTGCATGTGACTAGACTAGAAACGGCTGAAGATCTTCAGTAAACCAACTGTTGGGGTATATTGCTCAAAAATACAAAAAACAAGGTGTAGTACTTCATAATTTAAATGGTGCTTCAAAGGAACAATTTAGTACAGATGTATAGTATTGTATGCATCTAGGTTAGTTTAACTGACTATGATCAGAACTGGTCAAGACATTTCTAGACAGCAATGCTATGAAATATTGCAGTTCTATAAATTTTATCTATTATTTTATAAGGAATGTTGTCCTCATTGCACCTAAGAAGATATTTGTAGGATTTAAATTTTTGTGTCATCTCATGTTCAAAATGAGGATACAGGTACTCAACTCAATATATATCTAGATCTTGGCTGTATATTTAAAGTGTTCAGCATATTGTTCTACCCATAGGTGAGGTGTAGTGATAACCAGACACAATATAAGAGAATGTTCTGTTGTACACATAATGATGTGAGAAGGAAGAATAGTAACATATGTGAATGAAGTTAGCTGCCCCGCATATAAAGACTGTGATATTATTTGCAGCCAAGGTATATTGCCAGAATCTGTATATTTCGAGCTGACAATATTGTATGTCTGGTAACAGTGGGGTAGTAAATGGGTGGTGTCACTGAACAGCTGCATGGGGACGCAGTACTGCACAGAAGAGTTTCTGAATACAGTGGGGTGTGCAGTGCTAATGGCTGATAAGGTATAGGAACCTCTGTAAGGTTGGATGCGGCACTGCAGTTGCTGTGTGAGTGAGTTTGTTGCTGTGTCAAAAAGCAGCCCCAGTTAATGGATGTCACTGGTACTGAATCATACAATGTCCACAGAAACACAATTAAAGCAAAGACAATACGAGACATGGTTGAATTACACAATGAGACAGTATAAAAAAATCTTTCACAATAAAGTTTGTGGCAGATTAATATATTGTAGCATATGTTATAATATGTTTACACATGTTTTATAGTGCCCAGGAAAACTGCAGCAAGACCTGGAGGTGGGAGGGCCGGGCACCCAGCTCTCAGCGTAGTACCACTAAAAGATATTCACAGAAGAAACGTGTCACAGTCCTTGCACCCACAATGTGCGTTCAGTAGTATGGAATACCTTTCAACCCTTAAGGCAGCCATAGATACTGACTGCTAGGTACTGTGAGACATTGTATATTTCAGAAAAGCGACAAGCAAGTGTTAATGTAAACATTACTGTAGTGGCAGTCTCAACATGTGAATGGATCATTTGTATTGAAATTCTGTGCACATCTGCCATCTATGTTCATATATCTACTTTTCCTTTAGTATGTATACAGGTACTACATGGTGCCGCATGCATAGCTGGGAGGTATTTTGTTGAATATGTATGCTATTTATTATGACGGTAAATATGATGACATTTTGTTTCTCATGGGTACGCGGTGAAGTGGTGGTACTACATAAGGTAAATCTGATGTGGTAAGACAAGTGGCAAATGACAGCAACTGTACTAACAATTTCAGTATGTTATCATAATTACTGCAATGTGTGTGGAGGGTGATGGAGTGTACTGGACTGGTGTGTCATGCATGTACGTCATAATAAGTTAACTGTATGAAGGAAGTGTACTGAGATAAAAAGTATTTGTATATGAAAGCTGAAGCGAATGATAAGAAGGCCTGAACACTACAATGCATACTCAACAAACTCGCAGTTTCCTTCAGTAGAAGTGCTAGAGTAATAATAGAGCTGATCACCATATTCAAAGACTGTGATAATGTTGGGGGTACAGTGATATATCACATGGTGTACTTAACATTCACAGATGATGGATGTACTGTAATGTTTTGCAATGTCAAGTCATCTGAAAGTAGGTACATATAGTTGTTGTTTGTATGGTGTATACTCCACCCCGCATCCTGTACAGAGACAGTGAACAGGTAGTATGCTGGTATATAAGCGACAGATTACAGGTAGTATGAAGACCGATGATCTTGCAGCCTAATGGAACACTTATTTTTCGCACTAATTACTGGGCAGTTTGTTTTATCTACCAAACCTGTAATATACAATATAGATACAAATAGAGCTATCATGACAAGCAAATGCCATTTGTATGTCATGAGCCCCATTTACATGCAGGTGTACCAATCACGACGACTTGTGCCCGTCACCATGCCAGGCTGGTTGTTGGGAATGATGCCCTTCTACTACCCAAAAACATGCCTGACCAACATTTGTGTATATGTATAAATAATAAACAAACTGTCACTGCTGGTCAACACCAATGCTCACAGGTGATCATGGGTATGTGATAAACCTGTCGCATAACACTGGTAGTTAGTGGGCGCCTTAACAAATTGCGAACATGTAATGAAATAATAGTCCAATATACTGGTGATCTAGTAGAACCCTACAACCGATTGTGGGTATATGTGATAAACTACTGTTTCATATAACCATGGTGGTCCAGTAGCCCTTTGTCTGATGGTCATATGTAATGAGATAAGACCCAACACCCTAATCAGATACTGGGCTGCTCACAACATGATTATAGTTGTCAGTGAGATATAATGAGGAACCAATGCATCACTGGTGGCTCAGCATTACCCCCACACCCATGTACTGAGCCCACTGCCCCGCACCCCACCCGGTTAAGGTGGTGGCAGCACCATCTGCTTACCACTGTGCTACCGCCACTGACGACAGTAGGACTGTACAGCCATTGTTCTACAGTGCAAGCAATGGTTGTGCAGGGACAGATCATACACAGCACATAAGTGAAAGGACATACCATACCTGGGTTGTGTAGTACAGTAGCTGCAGCCATTGCTTATGTTGACAGCTAATGGTGCACAGCCACTATTCAGAGTCTGACATTGGGCATCAGGTAGAATCTAGTAGGAACCGTGACTGCTGCAGAGGGGGCAGGTTGTGCACAAGTAGATGTGGTGGGCATGTACTGCTGGACCACAGGATGGATGATTGACATAATATAGCACTAATGCCTGCAATCAGCCAGCAAGTGATATACTGGACCACCAGGGATATAGCAACTACAATTACTATAGTAATGACTGAAATTAGCATGGGGAAGGCCAGCATGAAGGTGTCACTGTAGCTGGTTGTCACTAACAGCTGTCAGTTGTCATGTTGCAAGGTGTAATATGACAGCTGAGCTGTGGGTTGGCAGGTGTTGCTCATTTTTATTAGGGGATCAACTGTGTGCAGTGCAAGTAGGGGTTCTGACTGCATGGGTTAGTACATTCTGGGCTGAATATCGGGATATGTGTTACATGGATGGGAATGACCCTCCAAATTGTGCTGCACATATTACTGTTGTGCTTTGATTCTTTGGCATTTGTACCAGGCACATCCCCTTTGACATCACACTAGTACACATCAGTAGGTTGTGTATGGCGTATTAATCGTTGTGTGCATTGCAATCCTCTGAATATCCCACCCACTGTTTCTTAACATGATATGTAAAGAACATATTTTACTTAATTAGGTGCCAAAGTAAGTGAGTTGTTGGTTTGTAAATGTCTAACATTATTTTAAGTATTATAAAAAGAGTATGACAAATAGAGCTTTCAGATTGTGTGCAAACATTCTAACAACCTCATGTAAATCTTTAATTAACATACATCTACAAATTGGTCATATGGTCAACAAGGCTTAAGAGTGTTAAAAAACATGTTTCATTGTCGTCCACAGAACCCCGCCAATAAATATACGGACCAGTAGTGTAAGGTTGCTCAGTCTTGGCAATAATTTTGCTGATTTGATATATTGTAATCATCACCATTTTTCCACTTTGTTACACTTTTTCCATATTCCACATTATATGTACATCAACTTTTCATTTCCATTTTGTACGTACATTATATCATTTTTGTTGTTTTTCTCTTAATTAATAGCCAGGTCTCTCAATCTCTGCTGCCCCCCCCCGACGTTCATCATGGGGGGGGGGTATCCTGGCCTCTTATTCTTATATCCTGCACTGGGGGCATGGGCATACACACCGTGCCCCCGCTTCTTCTTTCCGGCATGAGCGCACACACTGTGTCCTTTCTTCTTATTCTATTTTGTTCTCTTTCTCCCCTTTTTCAACTTGTCATCCACCTTTGACAGTATTTTGATAGCCAGCCACTGTGATCCACCTTTCCCAGGCTCCACCTTCCACAGTGCCCTCTAACCTTTTTTCTGGGTGGAGGTGGGAATTTCTCATGGAGCAAAATTGTGAGCTCTCCTAGTGTGCAGCCCCTTTTTCTTGCTGCCTTTTCCCCACCCTTATTTATTTACCCACTCATCTGTTGCCACCTCATTGTTCCTGTGTTGTCATTGACCTCCCCCTTCTAATCCGCCCCCATCCCCCCCCCACCTTCTTTTCCTTTTCTTCTGAGCTTCCCATTTCATTGGCTTGGGCCATGGGACAATCGGGCCTGCCCTTCTTAAATTTGGGCAACCCTCTTTGTCCCCAGAACCCCACCAATAAATACATGGACCAGTAGTGTAAGGTTGCTCAATCTTGGCAATAATTTTACTGATTTGATATATTGTAATCATCGCCATTTTTCCACTTTGTTACACTTTTTCCATATTCCACATTATATGTACTGTACATCAACTTTTCATTTCCATTACATTATGTAATTTTTCTTGTTTTTCTCTTAATTAATAGCCAGGTCTCTCAATCTCTGCTGCCCCCCTGACGTACATCGTGAGGGGGTATCCTGGCCTCTTATTCTTATATCCTGCACCGCGACATGGCCTGCCACACCTGCCCCTGCTTCTTTCTTTTTCTACTAGTCCACCTCCAGCTTGCCATGGACGGTGGACTTTACCCTCTTTTCTTCTTCTCCCATCAGCCCCCCCTTTTTTTTTTAATTTCTGTACCAGCCATGACTCTATTGCATTTGAAATCTTGGTGTTGAACATGGCCAGGCTGAAACCCAACAAATGCACCCCATCCCCTCTGTAGTACTTGTCTACCCCTTCTGTGATCCTGTGTTTTATCACCATTCTTCCATTCTCATGAAATACTCTCCCTACTCTTGAATTCATATGTTTTCTGGCCCTGTCTATGCTCTTGTGGCTCACTGCCTGCCTCCATACCCTGTGAGGCGTGATGTCTGACCATGCCAGAGTAACCTCTGGCCACCATTCTTTTATTACTTTAACATCATGTTCTATCTGATAAAAAATGTCCAACCAAGGCCTTGTTCCCAAATCGCTGCCCCCAAGATGTACCACAATCAGGTCTGGTCGTCTATGATCTCTCCTGATTTCTCTGAGCTCTGGCAGCAGCTGCACCCACTTAATGCCCTGTCGGCCTTTCCACACCAGCCTTATTGTGTCAATATCCAGGTACAGCTGTTTTCCCCCTTGTCTCCAGGCTGCCCATTTTTCTGCCCAATGCACAAAAGAGTGCCCACAAATCCATGCCTCGAGCTTCTTAGCTGCACCTGATTGATCGAAAACACAAAGAATGAATATTTGTCCCTGCCTTCATCCCCCCCCCCCTTCTCTTTTCTCTTTTCTTGATGACCTGCTATGGGAGAAAACAAACATTTTTGCATTGTAATTCTCGTATGTATTTTTTATAACATCCTGATGACCATCTTCCTCTCTCCTTGATCTCCTCAGCTCCTCTGCCCTGCGCAGACATTGCTGATGCTGCCCCAATTCTAAATGAATGCGAGGAGTAGCCCTCCGTTGACTCCCCAACAAACCGGAGTAAATTGTTTAATACTGCAGCCACCTGGTACCCTGAGATTGGCCTGCCATCCCCATGTATAAATATCTTTCCCTTACCCTGGCTTTTTCGGTCTGCTGCATACACGTGCAGTGCCGCCACTGGGCATATGCATTTATTTTGGTGTGTCCACAAACACACATTCCTCCCTTGTTTTTTCTGATCAGTTTTGGACTCCCGTAACTTGACTGTTATGGCTTCACTGCGTCATTCCATGTCCTCCCATCGTAAGCCCCATCTTCCATCCTCTTGCTGTGGCCCACTATCTCACTCAGTCCGAAGGCCCCACTGTACATGGTGGTGTATAGTGCCTTGTCTCTTCCTGTTCCCCCCCATCCATCCTTGCATCATCCTCCTAATAAGGTTAGTTTTTGTAGGGTCCTCCCAACCCCTCAATGTGCAGATTTGACCTATGGCTTCCAAATGTACCCCCATGGTTGAGTGTGCTATGTTCTGATTCCAACCCTTGACTATAATTTGCGCCACTTGTTTCCCCGTTGCTGGACCACTTATCTGTCCACAGCACTCATCCCGAAACTTTTGAAAAGCCATCCAGAAGGTTTCATATGCTCTCAGGGTCTGAGGGGCCCGGGAGTTGCAGAACTATGCCTCAGCTCCCCCAATCCAATTGACCATAAGTGATCTGGAATGGCGGTCTGCTTTGTCTCTGCTCCTGGTGCAAAGGTTCTGAATTTATCCATCTGCAATCAGGAGAGGCAATCAGCTATCACGTTGTCAACTCCCTTGACGTGTTTTGCCCTGAAAGACATGTTCAAGGACAAACCCAACCACACCATTCTGCTCAATACACTCATAACCCTCTCTGATTTCATCCGCTTTTTGTTCAGAACTTCTACGACTGCTCTGCTGTCGCTCCAGAATGTGACCTGTCTATTCCTGAGTTCCCTTCCCCATACTATCATGGCCACCCATATGGGAAATAGTTCCAGAAAGGTGATGTCTTTTGTCACCCCCCCGACTCCAGGTGACCGGCCACAGTTCGGCGAACCATCTTCCTTGGAGGTTCCCCCTGCCGCTTCTGTGTATAGTTGCAAATCCGTGTTATACACCCATTCATCCTGCCAAAATGTATGCCCGTTATATTTTTGAAGAAATTGCTCCCATACTTCCGCGTCCTCCCTAGTCCTTTTATTCAGGTCCACCCAATGGTGAGGCCGTGTGGCCCCCCACGTGGCACAGGCTAAATGCCGTGTAAACATTCGGCCTGGCGTGATCACTCTACATGCGAAGTTCAGGTGACCCAGTAACCGCTGTGCCTGCTGCAGCGTTACCCTTCTGTAGCTTCTTACTGCCTTCAATAGCTCCTTCAACTTTTTAACCTTCTGCTCAGGCAACCGGAACAATTCCTTTTCTATATCCAGTTCCAATCCCAAAAACTCAATCTTGCAACTCGGTCCCTCAGTCTTGTCTACCACTATTGGGACCCCCACCTCCTGATATAAACTCTGGAAACTCTTAAGCATTACCTGTGTCTCTGCCTTTCCTTCCCCAATAAACAGGAAATCATCCAGGTAGTGCACCACCGTCCGATACCCGAACCTGTTCTGATAAACCCATTGTAGCTAGGTACTAAACATTTCGAATGTCACACACGCTATTGAACACCCCATTGGCATAGCTTTATCAAAATAATACTTGTCCTCCACCCTAAAACCCAGCAATTCCCAGTCTTCCGGTCTAACCGGTAAGAGGCAAAATGCCGATTCTATGTCTATTTTTGCCACCCACGCTTCCTGTTTTGTTCTAATCATTTTTACCGCATCCTCCAGTGTGGCATATGTGACTCTGCTGTCCTCCTTCCCTATGGAATCATTGACCGAATCTCCTTCCGGATAAGACAAGTGGTGTATTACCCGATACTCCCCCTCTTGTTTTGTGAGTACCAAACCCAAAGACGAAACCCTTAATCTGGGTAGTGGTGGAGCTGTGAACGGGCCCTCGACCCTACCCTCTCTTACTTCCTTCTGAATTTTTAATGCCAACACTCCTTCTTTTCCCACTACTGATTTCAAATTTTTTGCTACCGTCTGTTTCCTGGCCCTTTAAACTGTAAGCCAAAACCGTATTCAAAACTCTCTCGCAATTTTTTTGCCGCTAACCTGTCCGGATGTCCCACCAGCCATTTTTTCAACTTTCCAATCTTTATGGGAGTCTGAGCCAGCTGGAAACAAACTTCCCTGGCCCCTATGTGTCCTGATGTTGGGGCTTATTGGTCTGCCATTTTCACCCTGCTCCTTTACCCCTATTGCCTCTCCCCCAGTGCTGCCCCCAAAAGGGATGCTGCCTGCCCCAAAAGGATGGCTGATGTGAGCTGTCCTGACTGTCCATCCCTTTTTCCCCAGCTGTACCTGCACTTGGTCACTGGATGGTGCCCCCCACACTTGGAGCACACATGCCAAAATCGGCAGTTTGGCCACGAGCAGGCTGCTCTATTGTATCCCCAACAAGCCTTCATTGCTGCCAATGCCCTTTTATCCCCTTCTGTTTCTTTGTCCGAAGGCCCCGTGTAAATCTCCAGCAACAAATCTATTTGTCTGGCATCCCACTGCACATCCCCGAAATGCGCCATTCTCTTCCTAAACTTTTCATCGTACCGTAACCAACTATGCCCCCCTTTCTTGTACACATTTTTTATGATGAGGGAGTAAGTGAGCAGGGGGATAGCTAATTCCGCTCACTTTTCTATCACAATGGCCATGAAATACGTAATTCCAGTGGACCAGTTGTCCCATGTTTTACCCTTCCATGTTTTGTCCTCCTCTTCCTTTCTGAGCAGCACTACTGCTGCTGCCATGTCTTTCTTCTCAAAGCTATCTTTTTCTTCATATTTCTCCATGCTATCCACAATTTGCAAATGCAAAAATATCCACATATTCCCCTTTCCATATCTTATCCTTCACTGCTGTTGGCACATGGTCTGCTAGGCGGACTCCAGGAGCCCCTAACTCTTTCCTTACCCCTTGATTGCCCCATTGCCCCTCCCCCGCCTCATTCCCTTCCCTTTAGCTCGCCCAATGCCTTTTCTAATTGGCCAATGCCACTCTCCCCCATACTTTTTACCATTTGTGCTATATTTTCTTTTATACTGCTCTCCACTGTCACCCCTTGATTACTTGGTGCAGTTGTCTGTGAAGGACCAGGCCCCGGCGTTGGTATTTCCGCTACTTGGGGACCGCTTGTTTGCTGCGGTGATGGTGCTAGATTTTGTACTGGTAGGTTCGGCTGGCACCTTGGTACTGCTGGTTCTGTTCTTCCCTCTGGCCCCGGGGTGTGGTCCGGGTACAGCTCAGGTACGTGTCTCACCAGGGAAAGGTCCCGTGGTTCCGGCACTGGAATCACCCCACTGGGCTCCCTATTGGCGACCGGCACGGGTACCCTCTTGTTAGCCTCCCTACCCTTCCCCACCTTCCCTTTCCGCTTCTTTCCCTTTTCCACACCCTCGGGCTCTACCACCTCCAGCAGCCGATTTGCCTTCTCCACCAAAACCATCACTGCCTTGAAGCACTCCTCCTTGTTGAATTTTGTCTTTCTTGGTGCCATCCTGCTTCTGTATTTACAATGACAAATCTTTGTTATTGACAGCAACTGCATTCCATGTTTTCACACTACTGTGTTTAATTTGTTCCCGCGCCCCCACCCACATTCTGTCTTCCCCGCCCCTTTTTTTTATGGCTTCCCAGTTTTCTGGGCCCCAACCAACACCCTCCCATGAACAGAACCCCCCCACCAACTGTTCTCTGGTGTACCTGCCCGCACAACTATATGTGTTTTTTTATTATATATATATCAGTTTTGCCTTCTCCCCCCAACCCCCCTTTGACCCATTTTGTGATCTTCGATGTTTTTTTTTATTCCCTGCCACCACACCAATTCCTGGCTCCCCATTGGGCATCGGTTTTACCCAGGCCACCCTCGCCATTTGCTCCATGTCCCCTTTTGCCCTCCCTACATCTGTTTAAGCCTAACAGCATTTACTGGGCTCTGTGCTGCTTTTTTTTTTTTTAAAACCTGCTGTATTGCGGTTGCTTATGGCCTCCTTTTCTGGCAGTAGCCCTGAACTCAGGTCTCTGTTATTTCCTTCTTCCCAACCACCCCCCGTTGCCAGTACCACATCCTCTAAAAAACCTTGTCCCCCAAACCTTGCTGCCACCGATCACAAATCCAGTGCACTTTAAAATACGTAAGGTAATCTGGTTTCAATTCTCAATCTCCTGCAATGGCCATGAAATACATTCTGAATTCTGTGCAATAACCTTAGTGTCCCTTCTTCAGCTCTGAGCCCTACCCTCATACACTATGTTGCTTGCCTCTTAACCACTCGGCTATGCTGGCTGCCTATTGGCTCCCTTTCACCCCGCGTGGCGATGTCGTCACATGCCATCGCCATGCAGTCAGGCCCCTGCCTCTTGGGGCCCTTTCCATCATTCTCTTTCTCTTTTCTGCCCTGTTCCCCCCTTTACATTCCTCTTTAATACCTGGCTCCTTCCCCTGCAAAGAACCACATCCTGCTATTTTCCCCCTTCGGCCCCACTGTGGCCCAGCCCCCAAGCTCTTTGGCTCCTCATCAGTCCCTCTTTCTGCAGGCTTCACCCACTTGCATGACCACAAAGCTCTTCAGCCCCCACTGTGGCCCCACCACCAAATAAATCCCAAGCTCATTGCCCCACAGCTACTACAGCATCCCTCGCTTTCTTTTTATCTGCTTTCACCCCAAGCTTCACACCATACCTCCTTCGGAGGAACTCTGCTTCTGCCATCGGAGCTTTTTGCCCCATACCTTCTGCAGGCCTGCCTCCTTCGCTGACCACACGCCAGCCCCCATTCCCTTGTCCCCCCATTTTGAGTGTGCGTAAATGCTTTGCACCGCTCCCCCAGCCATTCAAAATGCTTTTTCCAGATGGAAAACCTTATCAGCTCACCTTTTATTCTTTTTGGGCTTTCTCTTGTACCTATTGAAACCGCACCTCCTGCGCTTTACCCTAACCAACAGCCTTCCCTTTTCTGGCTCTGTTTTCAACAGAAAAAAAACCCTTTCCTTTCTTTTCTTGAGCCGCTACCCTACTGCCACCCCTGTACACTTCATGTCCCCTCAAATGCTTCCACCTTCAATTCAGCAGCAACAACCCCAATGGGTGCTTTTTACCAGCGCTCTTGGTACATCATCCATGCATTGAACAGGCTCTCTGTCTGCATCCCCCTCCTTACACCTCACCTTACCTCAGGTTCCCGATTGTCCTCTTACTGTTGTCCTGCAGTCCTTTTCTCTTCTTTTAAAGAATACTTGTCCTCCTTTTTCTTTTTTTTTATATTACTTCACTCCGGAATTTACTCCAGACCAATTCAAATGCCCAATGGCTTAATCTTATTGCCTACGACTGATGTGCTTCTACAGGTAATTTCCTTATGGAGCAAAATTGTGAGTTCCCCTAGTGTGCAGCCCCTTTTTCTTGCTGCCTTTTCCCACCCCTTATTTCTTTACCCACTCAGCTGTTGCCACCCCATTGTTCCTGTGTTGTCACTGGGCCTCCCTCTTCTAATCCTGGCCCCCTATCCCCTCTCCCCCTTCTTTTCCTTTTCTTCTGAGCTTCCCCTTTCATTGGCTTGGGCCATGGGACAAAGGGGGATGCCCTTCTTAAATTTGGGCAACCCTCTTTATTTCAATAAGTAGACCAGTATTTGTATCACAAACCCTGCCATGGGTCCATATTGTGCATCCTCTTAATCAATACTAAACATGCATCACCAACAGGTTACATTGTATATACTCTATATACAGTATCCAACAAGTATTTAAACACATTGCTTTATTCCCAAGGTTAAACAAAAACTTATCTACAACAAGTAATGTGAATGCATGCAATAGCACTGCAAGATTGGCATACTGGCAAAACCATGTGCTGGCACCAAACTGTGTCTCTCATTCAAACACAGTTGCCACTTGCCCCAAAATGCTACCTTGGAAATGTATTTCTTTTGTACCAAAGTTCAAAAGATCCTTGTGTAAATAAATGTTGTTCTTTGTTCAAACTGTTATGGTATTAGTGCCCAGTGGTGAAATTAGCTCAAAATACCTTCATGTGGGATATTTGTTTAATTCTACCTGATATTCATTTACATATAAAACTGTATGGGCTTCATTTCCAAAGCCCTGAGAATGCCACAAGCCACTAGTGTACTGATCGTTTGGTGCACAGGGCGTGTGGCATTCATCGGGCCGGTGACTTGCACTTTACATCCTGAGCTGCAAATGCCTAAAGTTACACCAGCTTTTCCTTGGTCTATCTTGTGGCATTTGGGGGATCCTTTTGATGGGGCTTGCACCAAATATTTGGTGCAAGTGGCTGTAAACTGGGGAATCTGTCATAATGGGGGGGAGGTAGTTACAACAACAAAAATGGAAAGGGACCTGGGGGTAATCATCTCAGATGACCTTAGGGTTAGCAAACAATGTGAGAAGGCAGTAGGGAGGGCTGGGGGATACTGGGATGTATAGGGAGAGGAATCACCAGCAAAAAACAGGAATTTGTTATCCCTTTGTACAGACAGTTGGTGGGACCCCATCTGGAGTACTGTGTCCAGTTCTGGATACCCCATCTCTGCAAGGACATAGACAGGATGGAGCCAGTCCAGTGGAGTGCAACTAAAATGGTTCAGGGTCTGCAAGAGAAGCCATACAAGGAGAGACTAAAGGAGCTTAATATGTATACCCTTGAGGAAAGGTGGGAGAAGGGGGACATGATAGAAACTTTTAAATACCTCAGTGGAATCAACAAAGTCCAAGAGGGTAGCATCTTTCAGAAAAAGAGATGTGCAAGAACAAGGGAACACAATTTGAAGATAGAGGGGGGACTGCTCTGGGGCAATATGAGGAAGTATTTTTTCACAGAGAGGGTGGTGGACACATGTAACAGGCTTCCTGAGGAGGTTGTGGGGTCTAAAACTTTGGGAGAATTCAAGAATGAATGGGACAGGCATAAAACAATTCTTGTTAGGGGTAGGAAGAAATAGGCTGTTGGTCAACTAGGATCTTCAGCTTCTCCTGTAAGTAGGGAAATGGGCAGACTAGGTGGGCCAAACAGTCTTTATCTGCTGTCAAAGTCTATGTTTCTAATTGTACCAGACCATGGAAAATCAGGTGCAGCTGTGGTAAAGGAATTTGGCATAGCTGTGCAAAAAAAATGGCTTTAGTACAAGGCTTGACACAAGCCCTGCATCAGCCTTTGAAACTTAAGCCCTATATCTTAACATATTGGTGTTTTCTTAGCCCTGTGAGAGCAATTCAAATATTTTAAAAGAATGTGTGCTATGGAGCAACATAGAAAATAAAAATGTATATAACCTTTAGTACTGAGCAAACCCTTCAGAATGGGCTGTAATTTCTTTGTAGGAGTGTAATTTCAATGGTGTTTACTAGCACTTATTGAGGCCTCCTTTTTTACTGCCAAATGAGGGAGTGTCTATGGCTACAACACTTTTGCAGAAATAATGCATGAAGCAAGCAGTGAGACATGACAGGGTGGTACTTATGCTGAGAAAACTGCCTGCCCAGGTGCATAGTGAGCCCCACGTTGTAGGCAGAAGGCCTTACAACACCTGGAGAGGCAATTAACTCACCATAAGGTTCAGGGGTACAAAGGCAAAGGAGGAAATCAACCTATTGGATGAGATCAAGACAATAAATCATTTGAACATACAACAGGGCACCAGAAAGGGGGGCAACCATGCATGGAAAGCAATGTTCACAAACTCAAGGATTCTGACATATAAATTAGCGGACCTCACCATCACCATTGCCAAAGCTGATCTGGACTGGGTCACCATCACAGAAACATGGTTCAACAATATCCAAGACTGGGACACGACTATACCAGGATACTGTTTATTTCAGAAAGACAGAACTGGTAGAAAAGAGGGGGTGTAGCTATGTATGTAAGAGAGGGAACAAAAGCT
Organism: Neoceratodus forsteri; assembly: GCA_016271365.2. Classification (NCBI taxonomy): domain Eukaryota; kingdom Metazoa; phylum Chordata; order Ceratodontiformes; family Ceratodontidae; genus Neoceratodus; species Neoceratodus forsteri. The sequence goes on from CM028130.1 coordinate 99,963,670, forward strand.
ACTAAGACTCAAAATGATGATACCAAAACAGAGTTACTTTGACTCACTCTAGAATACTGCACTATCTATTCCCAGGCTGGGGCCTTTTAAATCTGAGCTACATGCCCACATTATGTCCAGCTCTAAGTTTGACTGCAGATAAACTCCTCTAGCAATGGTTAAGTTCCATTGCTAAATTTACTCTGATTCTAATTTATGATTCACAGTTACATACCTTCAGTGTTTGCTCTGTATGTGTATTATTCATTTTGTCTCAGTACTTAGTCACTATACTTATCATCTCTGTATTTGTCCACATTCAATGTATGATGTGGAGCCTTTGTAAATGAGTCCCGTACTCAAAAGGTTGTATTTCCGATACTTTATATAAGTAAGTAAATAAATAAAAAAAACAATGGAGCAGCAACTCGGGTAGGAGTGTTCTACTGGCCCCCAGCAACAAGTGCGAAGTGGGACAAGAAAATATTGCAAAACATACACAAAATGAGTGACAAAGGGGAGGTGATTGTACTGGGTGACTTCAATTTACCTGATGTAAACTGGGATACATATACAGCAAGTTCAACCAGAAGCAAAAACTTTCTAGAGGCCCTGCACATATTGGGCCTGAAGCAGCTTGTAAAGGACAAAACAATGGGAGAAGCGGTTCTAGACCTGCTACTAACAAAAGTGAGCAATATCATAGAGGTAGAGGTTGGGAGCCACCTGGGGACCAGTGATAACTGTATGGTGTGGTTCCAGGTCAAGACAAAAACAGACACAAAGCAGTACAAAACAAAAGTCATGGACTGTAGACAAGCAGACTTCAGAAAAATGAAGCAAAGTCTTAAGCTGAATGTGGCTAACATCACGTGGGGGATAGATGTTGAAGACTACTGGATACAGCTCAAAAGGGCTAAACTTAATACTGCAAGCCATTGCATAAGAAAGGTGAGAAAAATTAAAAAGAAAAGAAAACCATTCTGGTTTTCTAAAGAAGTAGCCATTAAGAATGGCTTTTAGGAAATACAGTTACTTCTGCTTTGTCTTCACCATGTAGGAGGAAGGATGCGGACCCAGCAATGCAACACACAAGGAAGGAGTCGGAATACACTTGGGTCCCTTAACAAAAGAAAGGTCCTAAAGGAACTAGAGAAACTCAATACAAACAAAGCTATGGGACCAGATGAAATTCACCCTAGATTACTAAAAGATGAGCTGGCAGTGTCCCTGATTGATCTTTTCAACCTATCATTCAAGCTGCGGGAGGTCCCCCAAGACTGGAAGAAGGCAACAGTTATTCCTCTGCACAAAAGCAGATGCAGGGATAGTGCAAACAATTACAGACCAGTAAGCCTAACCTCAACTGTGGGCAAAATAATGGAAACCTTGCTCAAGGAGAGGATTATATCCTTTATAGAAGACAACAATAAATTAGACAAAAACAGCATGGCTTTACAACAGGAAGGTCATGCCAAACCAATCTGATAGACTTCTTTAACTGGGTGACTAAAGTAATAGACCAGGGAGGAGTAGTAGATACAGTATACCTGGATTTCAGCAAAGCATTCAACTTGGTCCCACACAGAAGGCTACTCAACAAATTGGACAGAATGGGAGTAAGACAGTAAGTAGCGAAATGGGTAAGGAACCGGCTCACTGGAAGGACACAGAGGGTACTTGTAAATGTTCCACTTTCAGTAGAAAGAGGAGTAGATAGTGGAGTGCCACAAGTATCAGTATTCAGTTTGATTCTATTCAATATTTTTGTTAGTGACACAACTGAGGGACTAGAGGGGAAGGTGAGCATATTTTTAGATGACACAAAAATAAGCAATAGGGAAGACACTCCAGGTGGGGTAGAAAAGATGAAGGCTGACCTTAAAGCTTTGGAAAAATGGTCAGAAACATGGCAACTAAAGTTTAAAGCAAAAAAAATACAAGGTCATGCACCTAGGAATGGCCAACCCAGGAGAAGATTACTACCTGGGAGGAGTATAACTGGAATCTTCCAAACAGGAAAGGGAACATGGAATAATTATAATGGATGACCTAAAGATATCCAAACAGTGTGAAAAAGTGGCACTACTGGAGAATGGCATATTGGGCTGCATAGGCAGGAGGTTCACCAGCAGAAAAAAGGAGGTCATCCTGCCACTCTATAGATCTTTGGTGAGGCTACACCTGGAGTACAGCATAAAGTTCTGGAGACCACACCTAAAAAAGGATATCAACAGAGTGGAGACAGTGCAAAGGAGAGCTACAAAATTATATATGGCCTGCAAAAGAAAACTATGAAGAGCATCTGCAAAACCTGAACATGTACTTCCTGGAGCAGCGGAGGGAGAGGAAAGATATGATTGAGATATACAATTTTCCAAATGGAATAAGCAAGGTGCACATTCAGGAACTGTTCCAAGTCAGAAAGCACACAAGAATTAGGGGGCACAACATGAAGTTGGAGGAGGGAAAATTCAGTACTAACACATGCAAGTGTTTCTTTACCGAGAGGCTGGTGGATGCATGGAATAGCCTTCCTCAGGTAGTGGTGGGGGCAAAAATAGTGGTAGGTTTCAAGAATGCTTGGGACAGGTAGAAAGGCACCACCACAATGACTAGCAGATAAGGGAGGGGGTAGGCTATGGGCAGACTAGATAGACTGTATGGTCTTCTTTTGCCGTCACTTTCTATGTTTCTGTGTTCCATGTTTCACCCTGGAGTGTGTTATTAATAAAATATTATAAAAAAAAACAAGCATCCATCAGGATGGGGTGCTCAGGTTACAAAAACAGTATGTACATGAAAAAATAGGCATCTCACCACCACAAATCATGCTGGGCACCACAATTATAAACAAGCATTTGTCAATGCCGAATGTTGTCTCTCTCTGGTATTGGCATCAGTAGTGCAGGAGTTAGAGATGCATAATAGGAATTGCAGTGAAGTATGGAAGTAACACCAACCCCATTCCCACCCTGCAGAGACCGACAGGCATTGGGGTGTGCCTTTGGGTCATTAGCTATAACTCTCATGCCATTTTTCCTCACCCTACCCTGTAGACACTGACAAGTGTTGTCATGTGCTTTGGGGTCTTTGGTAATTATACTTACCCCATTCCATGAGGAAATATGCTGAGGTGGGTGCAGTATAGGAGAATGGAGTGAACTTTGTGGTTGAACACTCCAAGGCACACCACGATGCCTGTCACTGGTTGCAGGGTGGGGGTGGGGGTGGAATGGCATGAGCATTACAGCCGATGATCCCAAGTCACAGTCCTGATGCCATTCAGTCTCTACAGGATGGGGTGCTACAGTTGGAAACCCAAACACCGTAGGCATGTGTTGGTATTTTCACTCCAAATTTTCAACATGGGCTTTTTGTGAGCCCACCTCATGAAGAGCAGCACTATCAGTTTGTTAGCTGAAAGGTGGTTTTGCACTGTGGCTGTGCCATTTGGTGACACAGGGATGAAAACACATTTTGGGCAAAATGTGGAAAATGACAACTGTATTGTTCATGAGCATGCATAGAAACTGTGCAACACTTGTCTGTAACCCAATAATTATTTTTGGGATTTTTTTAACCACATTTTTAACATAGGCATTTTGGGACCTCTCCTCATGAATAGTGGCACTGTGATTTTGTTAATTTGTCCCAAATGTTGATTTCTCACAGTGACTACGACATTGTGCGCCAAAGGTGCAAAAACACATTTAGGGCAGGACATGAAAAATGACAGCTATACTGTTCATAAGGAGGTGTGAAAAAAAATGCCAGTATTGAAAATGTGGAATGAAAATATTGCAGATTTGCAAAGTTACAGGGGTGCATGGAGACTGCACAATGCACACTTGTAACACAGTCGTATGGAATTTCATCACCAAATTTTCAACATAGGCATTTTAGGACCTCTGCTAATGAACAGTGTCACCAACATTTCCTCAAACTGTCCCAAAATCTGATTTCGCACAGCAACCACGCTATTCTGTTGCAGACATGCCAAACCACATTTTGGCCAGGATATGTAAAATGACAGCTGTACTGTTCATAAGAAGGTGTGGAAAAATGGCAATTTTGAAAATCTAGAGTGAAAATATTACAAATTCACGAAGTTACGAGCATGCTTGGAAACCTCACAATGCACGCTTGTAAAACAGCCATTTTTTTATTTTATTCCACCAAATTTGCAACATAGACTTTTTGAGAGCCCCACTCATGAACAGTGGCACAGTCATTTCATTAGTCAGTCCCGAAAGATGATTCTGTGCAGTGACCGCAAAATCACCTTTTGGGACCAAATAACGCCATGACAGTGCCTGAATTCATGAGGAGGGGTCCTAATAACCCCATGTTGAAAATTTGTTATCAAAATTCCCAAAACTGCCTGTGATATGCACCAAAGTTGAAAAAACCTATTTATGCCATTATACAGCTTACCAGTATTTCTTCAGTTTGCAGTCGGCTTTGAAGAGGGCAGACTTGTTCCGGGTCCACCGAAGATCATCACGCCAGGCTCCAAAAGGTAAGTATGGGGTGAGGGGGATGTGGGGAGGCAGGGTACACAGAGGGTGGGCATGGGTTTTACAGGTAAAAGTAAAAAAAAAACATTGTGGGATGGGAATTTTTTTTTTAACAGGGTAGTTTGGCATGCTGGGGTGTGCTCCCAGCATGCCATCTGAGTTATTTTTTTGGGAGGACTATAGCCAATGGGGATTGGGCACTCCTGTTGGCAAATATCAGTGGGGGCGGGAGAGCCAAGGGGGATTGGGCACCCCCCTCAGCACACAACAAACAGGGAGGGACATTATGCCAACGGGGAGTGGGCTCCCCCGTCAACAGATTGAACTGCAAAGGGGGGACTGAAGCCAATGGTGATTGGCCCCCCATTGGCAAAGAAAGACTTTTTGGGGGTACATGATGCTGAGGGGAATTGGGCACCCCCTCAGCACACAGCAGAAATGTGAGTGGGGACATTATGCTGATGGGGAGTGGGCTCCCCATCAGAATTGTGACAGGCGGCAGTCACTGCCGCCATGTTGCTTGCACGTCGGAAGGACGTGCCATGGTCCTGCTGCATGAGAGCTTCGCACTCATTGCAGTGGACCTTTTCTTAGATCTGGTGTCCACATTAGCTATGCATGATGTCAGCGCCTGCTGCTGGCATATTGGGGAATGTGGGATGCATCTACTGATGCGTGCTCTGCATTCTCCCACAGTGACCAAGCCTCCAAATCTGCTACTACTGCAAGATTTTGTCTGCTCATGTGCGAGCCAACATAAAAAGAATTTACTTTTCATTAAAGTAAATCCCTTTTTATAATTGCAGTGTCCAGCATCATTTGTGGTGGTGAGATGCCTGTTTTTTTCATGTACATAATAAAATAAAAGCAGATTGCTGTTCAATGTGAAATAATTCCTCTGCTTCCTATCACTAAGGGGGACTGTGATGTATATGGCTGTTATGACCCCTGATGTTTCCCGGTCCTTTGCTACCTTCTTTGAAGACTGGAAGTGAGAGGGACAGACTCTGTCTGTTTATATTTCTTATTACAAACTGTTTTATTATTTTAAACAGTTTGCCCTTTGTTATGGCTTCCAATCTTTTCATGTTATTGTTTCCTAGTCTTTACTACCTGGTCTGAGAACCAGGACAAAATGTAACTGCTGTTTGCAGTTTAATTACTTTTTAAAGTAGTGTTCCTCATTGCAGCTTCCAGCCACATTATGCTTGTTTCCTGGTCCTCATTCCCTGCTCTAAGGACAGAAACAAAGTGTAACTGCTTCAGTGGTTTAATTGTCTTTTTTTTTTGCATAATCTTTTATTAAGAAGTTTTGCACACACATATATATATATATATATATATATATATATATATATATTCATGGCAAAAAACTCCATTTATGCATCAGTTAGGGTTGTTCACAGTGACAAAAGCAAGAAATTCGGTGTGGGGTTGAAAACCTAACTCCAGGAATTCACCCCCCCAGCACCACACACACACACACACACACACACATGCAAGTAGGGGGGAGGACCAAGGCAACACGACCAATGACAGACAACCAGCAGTAGGTGACAGAAATAAAAAAAACTGTCTAAATGTATTACAAGATCATCCTCACCCACCTGACCAGGTACTGCGTGCTCAGTGGAGATCAACAGCAAAACTTAGGCCATGTACACTAAATGTACACATCCCTGATTGCAGGTGCACACAGCGTACCATACTTAGTAGTTGCATGGCCTTACCTAGCGATGCCCCAGGTAATCAAGGGGTGACAGTGGAGAGCAGTATAAAAGAATATATAGCACAAAAGGTAAAAAGTATGGGGGAGAGTGGCATTGGCCAATTAGAAAAGGCATTGGGCGAGCTGAAAGGGGAAGGGAATGAGGTGGGGAAGGGGCAATAGGATGTAATCAAGGGGTAAGGAAAGAGTTAGGGGCTCCTGGTGTCCGCCTAGCAGACCATGTGCCAACAGCAGTGAAGGATAAGATATGGAAAAGGGAATATGTGGATATTTTTGCATTGGCAAATGTGGATAGCATGGAGAAATATGAAGAAAAAGATAGCTTTGAGAAGAAAGACATGGCAGTGGCAGAAGTGCTGCTCAGAAAGGAGGAGGACAAAACATGGAAGGGTAAAACATGGGACAACTAGTCCACTGGGTTCATGGCCATTGTGATAGAAAAGTGAGCGGAATTAGCTATCCCCCTACCCTCTTACTCTCTCATCATAAAAAATGCGTACAAGAAAGGGGTGCATAGTTGGTTACAGTACGATGAAAAATTTAGGAAGAGAATGGTGCATTTTGGGGATGTGCAGTGGGATGCCAGGCAAATAGATTTGTGGCTGGAGATTTACATGGGGCCTTTGGACAAAGAAACAGAAGGGGATAAAAGGGTATTGGCAGCAAAAAAGGCTTGTTGGGGATATGATAGAGCAGCCTGCTCATGGCCAAACTGCCGATTTCGGCATGTGTGCTCCAAATGCAGGGGGCATCATCCAGTGACCAAGTGCAGGTACAGCTGGGAAAAAGGGACAAGCAGTCAGGACAGCTTACATCAGCCATCCTTTCAGGGCAGGCAGCATCTCTTTCACAGGCAGCACTGGGGGAGAGGCAATAGGGGGAGAGGAGCAGGGGGGAAAATGGCAGGCCAATCAGCCCTGACATCAGGACAAATAGGGGGACCAGGGAAGTCTGTTTCCAGCTGGCATGAACTCCCATAAAGATTGGAAAGTTGAAAAAATGGTTTGTGGGATATCCGGACAGGTTAGTGGCAAAAAAATTTGGAGAGGGTTTTGAATACGGTTTTGGCTTACAGTTTTAAGGGGCCAGGAAGCAGACGTTAGCAAAAAAATTTGAAATCGGTAGTGGGAAAAGAAGGGGTATTGGCATCAAAAATTCAGAAGGAAGTAAGAGGTAAGGTCGTAGGGGCTCGTTCACGGCTCCGCCACTACCCAGACTCATGGTCCGCCTTTGGGTTTGGTACCCAAAAAACAAGAGGGGGAGTATTGGCTAATACACCACTTGTCTTATCTGGAAGGGGATTCGGTCAATGATTCCATGGGGAAGGAGGACAGCAGAGTCACATTTGCCACACTGGAGGATGCGGTAAAAATGATTAGAACAAAACGGGAAGCGTGGGTGGCAAAAACAGACCTAGAATCGGCATTTAGCCTCTTACCGGTTAGGCCGGAAGACTGGGAATTGCTGGGTTTTAGGGTGGAAGACAAGTATTATTTCGATAAAGCTATGCCAATGGGGTGTTCAATAGTGTGTGCGACGTTCGAAATGTTTAGTACCTGGCTACAGTGGGTTTATCAGAACAGGTTCGGCTACCGGATGGTGGTGCACTACCTGGATGATTTTCTGTTTATTGGGGAAGGAAAGGCAGAGACACAGGTAATGCTTAAGAGATTCCAGAGTTTATATCAGGAGGTGGGGATCCCACTAGCGGTAGACAAGACTGAGGGACCGAGTCACAAGATTGAGTTTTTGGGATTGGAACTGGATACAGAAAAGGAATTGTTCTGGTTGCCTAAGCAGAAGGTTAAAAAGTTGAAGGAGCTATTGAAGGCAGTAAGAAGCTGCAGAAGGGTAACGCTGCAGCAGGCACAGTGGTTACTGGGTCACCTGAACTTCGCATGTACAGCGATCATGCCAGGCCGAACGTTTACACAGCATTTAGACTGTACCACGCAGCCTCACCATTGGGTGGACCTGAATAAAAGGAATAGGGAGGACATGGCAGTATGGGAGCAATTTCTTCAAAAACTATAACGGGCATACATTTTGGCAGGATGAATGGATGTATAACACGGATTTGCAACTATACACAGATGTGGTGGGGGAACAGGAATGGGAGGGTACCTCCAAGGAAGATGGTTTGCAGAACCATGGCCGGTTGCCTGGAGTCAGAGGGGGTGACAAAAGATATCACCTTTCTGGAACTATTTCCCATATGGGTGGCCATGATAGTATGGGAAGGGGAACTCAGAAACAGACAGGTCACATTCTGGAGCGACAATAGAGCGGTCGTAGAAGTACTGAACAAAAAGTGGATGAAATCAGAGAGGGTTATTAAAGTATTGAGCAGAATGGTGTGGTTGGGTTTGTTCTTGAACATGTCTTTCAGGGCAAAACATGTCAAGGGAGTTGACAACGTGATAGCTGATTGCCTTTCCCGATTGTAGATGGACAAATTCAGAACCTTTGCACCAGGAGCAGAGACAAAGCAGACCGCCATTCCGGATCATGTATGGTCGATTGGATTGGGGGGAGCTGAGGCATTGTTCCACAACTCCTGGGGCCCTTGGACCCTGAGAGAGTATGAAACCTCCTGGAGGGCTTTTCAAAAGTTTCGGGATGAGTGCTGTGGACAGGTAAGTGGTCCAGCAATGGTGGAACAAGTGGTGCAATTTATAGTCAAAAATTGGAATCAGAACATAGCACCCTCAACCATGGGGGTGCATTTGGCAGCCATAGGTCAAATCTGCACATTGAGGAGTTGGGAGGACCCTACAAAAACTAACCTTATTAGGAGGATGATGCAAGGATGGATGAGGGGGAACAGGAAGAGACAAGATGGGAGAAAGCCGATATCAGAAGAGTTGATGGTAAGGTTACTGGAGGCACTAGGCCAGGTATGCACTTCTGGGGGGGAGACGGTGTTATTTCGGGCAGTATACACCACCATGTACAGTGGGGCCTTCAGGCTGAGTGAGATAGTGGGCCACAGTAAGAGGATGGAAGGCGGGGGCTTACGATGGGAGGACATGGAATGTCAGAGTGAAGCCATAACAGTCAAGTTATGGGAGTCCAAAACTGATCAGAAAAAACAAGGGAGGAAGGTGTGTTTGTGGACACACCGAAATAAATGCATATGCCCAGTGGTGGCACTGCACATGTACATGGCAGACCGAAAAAGCCAGGATAAGGGAAAGATATTTATACATGGGGATGGAAGGCCAGTCTCGGGGTACCAGGTGGCTGCAGTAGTAAACAAGGTACTCCGGTTTGTTGGGGAGTCAACGGAGGGCTACTCCTCGCATTCATTTAGAATTGGGGCAGCATCAGCAATGTCTGCACAGGGCAGAGGAGCTGAGGAGATCAAGGAGAGAGGAAGATGGTCATCAGGATGTTATAAAAAATACATACGAGAATTACAATGCAAAAATGTTTTCTCTCCCATAGCAGGTGCATCAAGAAAAAAGAAAAGAGAAGAGGGGGATGAAGGCAGGGACAAATATTCTTTCTTTGTGTTTTTGATCAATCAGGTGTGGCTAAGAAGCTCAAGGCATGGATTTGTGGGCACTCTTTTGTGCATTGGGCAGAAAAATGGGCAGCCCGGAGACAAGGGGGAAAACAGCTGTACCTGGATATTGACACAATAAGGCTGGTGTGGAAAGGCCGATGGGGCATTAAGTGGGCGCAGCTGGTGCCAGAGCTCAGGGAAATCAGGAGAGATCATAGGCGACCAGACCTGATTGTGGTACATCTTGGGGGCAACAATTTGGGAACAAGGCCCTGGTTGGACATTTTTTATCAGAGAATAGTGGCCAGAGGTTACTCTGGCATGGTCAGACTTCACGCCTCGCAGTATATGGAGGCAGGCAGTGAGCCACAAGAGCATAGACAGGGCCAGAAAACATATGAATTCAAGAGTAGGGAGAGTATTTCAAGAGAATGGGAGAATGGTGATAAAACACGGGATCACAGAAGTGGTAGACGAGTACTACAGAGGGGGATGGGGTGCATTTGTTTGGTCTCAGCTTGGCCATGTTCAACACTGAGATTTCCAAATGCAATAGAGTCATGGCTGGTACAGAAATTAAAAAAAAAGGGGTCTGATGGGAGAAGACAAAGAAAAGAGGTGGAAGTCCACTGTCCATCGCAAGCTGGAGGTGGACTAGTGGAAAGAAGAAGCAGGGGCATGGCGTGTAGGCCCATGCCCCCGGTGCAGGATATAAGAATAAGAGGCCAGGATACCCCCCATGGATGTACATCGGGGGGGCAGCAGAGATTGAGAGACCTGGTTATTAATTAAGAGAAAACAAGAAAAAATGATATACTGTATGTACAAAATGGAAATGAAAAGTTGATGTACATATAATGTGGAATATGGAAAAAGTGTAACAAAGTGGAAAAATAGTGATGATTACAATATATCAAATCAGTAAAATTATTGCCAAGACTGAGCAACCTTACACTACTGGTCCGTGTATTTATTGGCGGGGCTCTGGGGACAATGGCTGATTCTTTCTAAACGTGACTGAACAACAATAGAGAGTCAATTGACTTGTAAAACTACTCATTTTGCAGTACAGCTAGTGATTACATGCTTGTTTATTGAACAGTAGCTTAACAGGAATACTGACAAGTAGGACAGCGCCATGCTGAGTTGTATATCCTTTTTGATTTATTAAGTTTCTGAAGTATTGTAAATAGAGATGGGCAAAGTGGCTCCAATTCACTCCACAATGTGGATCACGAAGTGGAAGCGAATTCGCTGAGTGCTCTGCAACGTGAAGTGGAGTACTTTGCGTTATGATGGGTAATGCGAAGTCCATTGAAAACAATGACTCCGCATTACTTTGCCTTCCCAAACCACTACTCCACCAATTCTTAAGGTGAAGTACATTGAAAGCAATATACTTCACCTCTCTTCACCTTGTTTCTAAGCTCCAAAGGCGAATTTTGCAGTGATTCATGGGATTTCAGGTCACATGGGTTCTAGATTGTTCTGCACAGCCTCAGTTCAGGGTAGTGTGTGTGTAGGAAGCTGTAGAAGACAGTCTGCTCTGAGAGCTCTTTGTGATTTAAACTTTCTAAAAGCTATTAAAAAAGCATTATTGAGTAATTTATTTTGCTGAAACTTTAGTTCATCAATTGTAGGAATCCCTCCTGCACGCATATCATTGAGCGTTTATTGTTTGTGTATGGATTTTGAATGTTAATGTACAACATTCGGTCTGTGTACTGAAAGACAGTGGAAGTGTGCTTTGTGGGAGGGGCGTATCTGTGGTGTAGGTAGATTAGCTTGGAGAAAAATACAGTTCTTTCTGTTTTGGTGATATTTTTCTTGTATAACTATGTTAATGTACACAGTAATATTTTCAATAATTCTTGCCATTTTTTTGCTGATTGTTGTGGTGCAGCAGTGCATAATTTTAGTTTGTTTAATATACGTAGTTATATTACTGAAGTTTCAATTTGCTACGCATTACTTAGTGTGTTTGTGAATATGTGTGTGACACGTGTCATCAAATCAGACACCATTTATTGTGCCACATAGTAATTTCAGGAATGTGAACTAGCTATCCACTGCAGCTGTGTTATGTTTGTACTTCTTTGCGGTATCTTTACTAGTACTAGTACTAGAGACTGTTATTGCAGCAGTGCAGTACACTGCCCCCCCATGGCCCACCCCAACCAGTGAAGGTATTCTTTTCCAGATTTGAATTTCTGATGATGAGCACTGGTTAGGTGTTGTACCTTTGCATCTGCATCTCTACAATGTGCACCGCAATCTTAATCTGTCTGTACATTCGCACCTCTTTAGAGCCTAATCTCTATCTTTAACTTAAGTCACAGTTGTTTCTTTGGCTTGCCTTCAGAGTACTGGACTGGTGTCGTGCAAAATTCTGCATGAACATTGTATCATTAATATGCATTTTAAGTCAGGACCATCATCACGAGTCACTCGTGATACAAATCACGTTCTTCATCATCACGGTCACAAATGCAGTCACAAATCACGATTCATGATCATATCATGAATCACAACATTAACTTTTTTACTAGTTACTTGGCTGTATTGTAAGCCTGTTTTGTAGTATCTCTCCAGGCTTCACCACACCACCATTGTACTCATTAATGAGCATTTTTAAGTTGGGGAGTTTTGTGCTACAGCTCATCGGGGAAGTATAGCTGTAGGCATTCACGTATCCAATACAATTCCATATTGGTTATCTCACACCGTCAACACCAAATCATGTTTTTCATCATCATGGTCACAAATGCAGTCACAAATCATGATTCACGATCACGTCACGAATCACAGCATTCATTTTTTTACTAGTTACTTGAATGTATTGCAAGCCTATTTTGTAGTATCTCTCCAGGTTTCACCACCCCACTATTGTACTCATTTATGAGTGTTTTAAAGTTGGGGAGTTTTGTGCTACAACTCTTTGGGGAAATATAGCCATAGTCATTTGCATTACCAATACATTTCCATATTGGTTATCTCACACTGTTGACACTGAATCACATTCTTCATCATCACAGTCACAAATCATGATTCACAATCACGTCACGAATCACAACATTAATTTTTTTACTAGTTACTTGGATGTATTGTAAGCCTGTTTTGTAGTATGTCTCCTGGCTTTGCCACTCCACCATTGTACTCATTAATAAGCTTTTTTAAGTAGGGGACTTTTGTGCTACAGCTCATCGGGGAAGTACAGCCATAGGCATTCGCGTTCGCGTTCCTTCCTGTACAGCATGTGAGTTACAGTACTGTAAGTAGTGGTGGGTGAAGTGTCTCCAATTTGCTCCACAAAGTGATTCCCGTAGTAACGCGGAACCCGTGGAGTACCCCACAATGTGTAGCAGAGAACTTCGCTTCATAATAAGGAACACGAAGTCCATTGAAACCAATGACTTTGCATTATTCCACCTTCCCCAAACCACTTCTCCACCAATTTTAGGAGGAGTGCATTGAAATTAATGTAATTTGCCTCACTTTGCCTTGTAATTACACTCCAAATGAAATTCTGCAGTGATTCATGGGATTGCAGGTCACATGGGCTCTAGATTGTTCTGCACAGCCTCAGTTCTGGCCTGGGTAGTGTGTGTAGTGGTAGCTGGAGGCAGTTTTCTCTCAGAGCTCTGTAATTCAGAACCTCTAAATGCTGTTTAAAATGCCTTTTTGAGTCTTTTTTTTTGCTCATAACTTAGTACATCGATTGTAGAAAAGCCTTCTGTGCCCATATCATTGAGTGTTTATTGTTGTGTGTGGATTTTGAATGTTAATTTAGAACAATCAGTCTGTGTACTGTGAAGTGTGCTTTGCAGGAGGAGCATAATTGGGGTGTGGGTACATTAACTGGGAGAAAAAGGCAGTCTTTCTGTTTTGGTTAATTTTTTCATGTATAACTGTGTTAATGTACACACAGTAATATTTTTAGCAATTCTTGAATTTTTTTGCTGATTGTTGTGGTGCAGCAGTGTATAACTTGTCTGTTTAAAACATTTGATTATATTACTAAATGTTTTCAATTTGCTATGCATTACTTGTAGTGTGTGTGTGTGTGAGTGTGTGTGCAATGCGTGCCATCAAATCAGACACCTTTTATTGTGCCACAGAGAAAATTGCAGCTTGTGAACCTGCTATTCACCACACCTGCATGAATTTTTTATACTGCTTTGTGGTATCTTTACTGGTAGTCAATTGTTACTGCCGTGCACTAATCCCCCAACTGGCAAAATGTATTCCTTTCCAGATTTGGATTTGTGACTTGTGAGCACTGGTTAGGTGTTGTGCCTTTTTGTATGCATCCCTTGAGTGTGCAGCACAATCTTAATCTGTCTGCATGTTTACAGTGCACCATTATTTCTGGGAGATTGCATTTCTTGTTACGCTCTCATTTCACATCGTCAGCACTGAGGAATTTTCTGTACACAAGACAGTAGCATTTTGGGGGTGCACATTCATTCTGGTGACTGTGTGGGTGGGATGCTGCCAATATTTTCGTCACTCTGCATTACTTCGCATTTAAGGTGGAATGACAATGCGAAGTAATAATAACAAGCTGAAATGAGCCTTTCCTATGGGGCACTCCACATAGCGAAGTGCCAAAGCGAAGTGATCACTTCGCGTTCACTTCGTCATTGGATTTTAAATTCACTGCGTCTCTAATTGTAAAATATTAAATATTTCTGATCTTTGCATTTTTAATATTTGGTTACAATTTTTTAGTTTAAAAAGGCTCTGCCATGCTCTGAAGAAGCACAGCTGGTCAAATCATTGGGCACGGAGTATGGTGGAATTGAAGAACAAATAAAGTCTGACGGTAATTGACTGGTTGTGCGGCTGATTTTTCCTTTGGTTTAACTGTGTTCCATTATCAGCCCTGACCTTAAAACTACAAAGCACAACTAACAAATCAAGTGTACCTGGTAAAAATATACAATGGAATGATGTCAGTTGTAGACAAACAAAAAAAATCTAAGGAAGTCTTAGGAATAATGATCCTGTTTCCCTATTAATGTAATATTAATGCTGCAGAATTTGTTAATTGGCACACGTTTTCACCATATAGATTTATAGCAGAATTGTACTTCTGGCACCCTTTAATTCATAATCAGTATATTTTTTATCTCCTCAGACATTAAAAAAAAACAGATTTCATAACTTTTTGTTTGTATTTGATGGCTATCTTTGGACTGTGTATACTGGATTTATGCTGTGGATGTATTATGATGGTGATAGCACATGTTTGTGATCATAGGCAGCACCAGATACATTAAGATGTTTCATTTTTGAAAGGGGTTTGGGATTTAAGGGAGCAAAAACATTCAAAAACCTCAAAATCATGTACCTCAGGTCAGTAAAGAATGAAAATGAAAAGAGAACTTGACATCCAGTATTGATATATTTGCCAGAAAATGCATTGGGAGGCAATGTAACATACAGGGTTAAAGCACCAAGCTGTAAATCTGGAAATCTAGCAGACCTGGGTTTGAAACCCACCATAACCACCACTTGCATGCTGTGAAACCCTAAGCAAATTGTTTAATCTCCCTTGCTCTGGGAATGTACCGATAAATGAGCTTCAGCTCAGTGTAAATTACTGGACATAATTGTTTAAAAAGGTAAAATACATTACTTCAAAAAACAATCCATGATAGCTAATATATATTACTGCTTAAAGAAGCTATTTGGATGTGTAAACACAAGGAAGTAGCCTTGGAACAGTTGTTAGGATTACCAAATTTTAAAAAGTATCAAAGAACGTATTGTGTCTTTCCTTGTTAAAGAACTTACATGCTGGTTTAAAGGGAATTTGAATTCCCTATTATGGGTGTAATATGAACAGGAGACTGTGAAACAGGGTTTATTTCATAAAATGATGCTTGGGGCATTACAGAGCTAATTTCCATACACTCTACAATAGCAGGGACTACAGTAGCATATAAAACCATTACCTCATACTAGGGAATGTGGAAATACCACATGGCGTGCAACCTCTATGGCATATCCCAAACACAAAGTTTGAAAGAAAGCCAGTGCAAAACAAGGACTAAATTAAACAAGCATTTATCAATGCCGAATGTTATCTTGCTGGCATTGGCATTGGTAGTGCCAGAGTTAGAGACACATAATAGGAATGGCAGTGAAGTATTGAAGTTCTGTTTAAGCTCTTGTACTACTTTTATTATGCATCACAAAGATTACAACAGATGGAGAAACTAGCAGATGGAGATCGCTGGAGATGTGGACATAAACAAGCATCTGTACTCCATATGTTATGAGACTGCTCCAGACTATTAAATATATGGACCTTAGCATGTAACATATGCTCTCAGATCACAAAATGTACTGTGCCTTTGGAACCATTGTTTTATGTATATATTGGTAGACACATCTGACCTCTACATGATAGAAAGAAAACAACAATACAGGATATTAGTTGCAGCATTGGAACGTAAAAGAATAATCTTATCTAAATGGAAAGAGCCAAAAAGTCCAACATTAAATGAATAGTTGTGAGGTAATGAGGAAACTGGTAAATAATGAATGAATCGGTAATGGAATTAATAACAAACATAATCAGTTTGAAGATTTATGGAACCTGTTCTTGCAATTCATAAGTAAATCAGAAATAAAGATTCATTGAAGGGAGGAAGCAATAAAGATTCCTTGAAGGGAGGAAGAATAGTTTCCTCTGACATGAATGAGGCTAGAATGTTTAAATGTGACTGATATTAATTATATTTTTGATAGATCAAAAAGGTAGAGCAATATTGCATAAGAAACTATCAGCCAACAACAAAATGCAAGATTGTTAAAGATAATAATTAAAATCTAGAACTGTTATGAATGTAGACAACATAAATCTAACATGGAGTGAGCCAGCACAAGGACCCTTGGGTAACGCTTCAGCCAATCTTCCAGGGGAAAATGCCTAGGTGAGAGGGTGTGGGTCCTGTGGGCTGAAGGGCATCATTCTGCATGGTTGGGGAATTTTGTCTTGATTTTTCTCCCAAATGTAGGCCAACAATGTCTTGAGTGGTAGCTCTAATGACGCACCAATGGGCTGGCCCAACTCAAGTTTTTGTATATATATTTCTGATTTCTATTTGAAAAACAAATCAAGCAAAACCATAGATATGGCCACCCATAGCCAGTGGTCAGTGCAGAGACAATTAAAAGAAAATGTTGCCCTAGTTAAAAAAAAAAAAGTTTAAAACATCAGGTAAAGCAGTATTGAGAGCTATCTGCCCCATCCTCCAACAGTTTCAGCTCAGAGACACAGTTGCACTCCAATAAGCCTAGTAAAACCTAACAAAATGTTCCCTGAAAGATCTCTCTAAATAAAAGCTTTATAAATCCTTCTACAACATCCCACAGCACTCAAACTGAATGAAGATTTCATCAGTTTCTAACATGTTTGACCTATGGCTGATATTATTTTTTCTGCAGCATACAGAAAACAGCTCCTGCTTCTTTTTCCAACACTATATAACTGCATGCAATGCAGAGGTTAAAATAGATCATATCTGGATGATCTTGTGGAGTTCTGCTGCAACATTTGCCCAAACAAAGCAACCCAAAATCCCTAGTAGCTGGTAAGGCGGGACAGCAGAAGCAGGAACCCTCTTGTACTTCATTGATACCACTGAAAAAAATAAACTTTAAAAAAACCTTTTCTTTTGCATACAAAGTTTAAAATGAGACCAGCTCTGCACTTGACTTGACAAGTTCACCTAAATTAGTGCAACATTTAGGGTTAAATAACAACACCTGACTTTGAGACCTGAGGTATGTCATTATCTCTCTCTCTCTCTCTCTCTCTCTCTTCTTTCTCTCACACACACACCCTTATGCAATAAAGCTACAAAAAAAAGAGGATCACAATTCATGGAACTACAATCGCTATTTACAATGCCTTGCTTGCAGTGCTGGTCAAAGGAAAAAAGAAGTTAGATCACTTGCCTTCGCTCCTCTGGAAATTTAACTATGAGGCTACAATGGTGATGCCTGCTTAACCGAAGTTCACCATAAGTAAGTAGAAGCTTGTATATGACACCCCAACTGGCTGGAAGAGATTTGAAGGCTTGATCCTGCAGATTTTTGAGTATACATATTATACACTTCTCTGAACTGTACTATGTATCATATCCTCACCGTCACTGCTAACCTATGCATTTATCATATAATAAGACTTCCAAAACTGTTTTCTTTTTAGTAGATTATTAGGAACTACATATTATTAATTTGTTCATTTGTGGTTGATTTATGGGCAGGGCCACTGAGAAAACTGCAAAAAGTGTTACCCAAAAATGCAGAGAAAATTTGCAGAAATTGTGGAGAATTTGTGGGGGTTCACTATACATCCCCGGTTCTGCATAATAAATATTTCTTTGTTGACTATAGCATGTGTTGCACACATAAACTGTCAGATACCTACTGCATATTGCCACATGTGCATTTTTTCAGTACAAAAGAAAGGTTTGTGTTTTTGAAATGAATTGTGAATTAATCATTATGTAGCATATCTCCTAAAATCTAAATACCTCTACCTCATACACAGCAAACTAAATGTTATATTGTAATTTGCAGTCAGTCAGTATTGAATAAATCCTAAAACAACATGTTTTGTCAGTTTCTAATATTTAAACCTGTTCTTCTGCAAAACTTCTTACTTTGGTGCAAGAAACAGCAATCAATCAATCAATCAATCAATCAAGTCTTTATTTAACCAGGCGTTCATCGTTGAGCAGAAGCTCATTTGAAAGATGTACCTGGGTGGAGCATGAACAATTGTATATATATAGGTCAACACAGGTATTTACAAGGCAATACAGATAATACTCTTTACAGAGAGGAAGAAAAAGAAGTTCATATGTACATAGAATTATACAGATATTGTACAGATTACACAGTATTTACATACATAGAAGTGTCTATAGGAAGATAAAGCAGGTTATCTAAGGTTGCAGGAGGAATGTGGAAGAAAAAAATAAAAATAAATATACACTAGGTAGAGGTGAAGGTAGGAAGAGGAGGGAAGTGGGGAGAAAGGCTAGGAGGGCACGGTGCACAGAAAGGAGTTGGTAAAGCTGGATGTAGAAGGTGGATGGAGAAAAGGAGTATGTGTGAGCTCGGAGTTGAATACTATAAAGTCAGAGGGCATGGTAGGATGTCACAACCCAGGGTAGTGAGCTCCTGTCCGAGGTTGGAAAAGGAAGAATAAGGGGATGGATGGGCCTAGTGTTGATAAGACAGGGGATAGAGAGAGACAATTAGGCTGGTGAGGAGCAAGCTGGGGGGTCAGTACTTAAAATTGGGTCCTAGGCATGGCTATATACCAGTGCAGACACGGTACTGGGTCTGAGTGGGTGAAGCAGTTACATACTTCTCGGATTGTATGGAAATAAAGCATCTTGAAAGCATTTATACCGATTAGAGTGCTTAATTTGAGGTTTTTTTGTAGATCGTTCCATAAGGTAGGTAGCACGAAGCTTATGGTTGCCCTGCCGAAGCGGGATTTTGCTTTGGGTACTTTAAGTGTAATAGCTGAGTAACTTCTTAATGCTTATTTCCCAATTATACTCAGGGGAAGACAGCAGGAGATATAGTAAGGCAGCTTATTAGAGATGGCTCTATAGGTCCAGAGAGCAGCGTTTCTGTGGCGTCTGAACTTTAGTGATGTCCATCCCACTGCCGCATATAGGGTGCAGTGATGTGTGTCGAAGGGGAGTCCTGTTATAAACCTCAGTGCTCGATGGTAGAGTGTGTCCAGTTTAGCCATGTAAGAGTTGGGGCATTGGCTGTGAGGAAGTCAAGCGTAATCAACCAATGATAGGAACATGGATTGGACCAGTTGTTTCTTAGCATCTCTGGTGAGAAATTGGCTGATTCTGAAAAACAGTCAAGCCTTTGCAAGTCGTTTAGCAAGTCCTCGATATGTTCAATGAAGGAGAGTCTTTGGTCTATCAAACTCCCAGATACTTGAATTTTGTAACAAATTCTAGTTTTTCACCTAGAACTGTGGTAATTTGGGGAACTGTCCCACTGGACACAGGGTTAACTGTATGGATAAAAGGAGAGAGGACCATCGCTTTAGTTTTTTTGGCATTAAGGAGTAGCTTTTTTTGGAGGAGTTGGCTTTGCAAAAGGTTGAATTCTGACTGTAGGTCATTGCAGGCAGCTTCAGGTGTTGGGCGACTCACGTAGAGAACTGAATCATCTGCAAACAGATGGATGTTACATAGAAACATAGAAACATAGAAGTTGACGGCAGATAAGGACCGCAAGGCCCATCCAGTCTGCCCATTTCTTTTTCTACCTTATAAATGTGCCATCGGCCTTTGCTCTGTCAGTGACCTATCTATTCATAGTCATTTGTATTGCTCCCTTATGCCTATCCCATGCCTGTTTGAAGCCCTGCACTGTATTCATAGCCACCACTTCTTGTGGTAAGCTATTCCATGCATCTACCACCCTTTCTGTGAAAAAAGATTTCCTCACATTCCCCTTAATGGCCTCCCTCTAATCTCATGCTGTGTCCTCTTGTCCTGCAATTTTTCTTATATTTAAACATGTTAGACTCTTTCACCTTGTTTATGCCCTTAAGGTGTTTAAATGTCTCGATCATATCACCTCTCTCCCTCCTTTGCTCAGGGTATACATATTGAGCTCCGTTAATCTGTCCTCATATGTCTTCTGATGCAGTCCCTGCACCATTTTGGTTGCCCTTCTCTGGACTGCCTCAATTTGGTTAATGTCCTTGTGAGGTGTGGCCTCCAATACTGCCGCAGTACTCCAGATGGGGCCTAACCAATGTCTTGTACAGAGGATTATTACCTCCCTCTTGACTTGTGATACCCCTACTAATACACCCTAACACCCCTAGCCTTACCTACTGCTTTAGAGGTCTGCTTGGATGATTTTAGGTCATCAGTTGATGATGCCCAAGTCTCTTTCTTCCTTTGTGACTGCTAGCAACTCCTCCCAGCCTATAAGTGGCTTCAGGGTTTTCTTCCTATGTGCATGATTTTGCACTTCTTTGCATTAAATCCCAGTTGCCACTCTTCTGACCATTTTGCTAGTTTATCCAGATCTCTTCTCATTCTGCCCACCCCATCTGGATCATCTACTCTGTTGCAGATCTTGGTGTCATCTGCAAACAGACAAGCCTTACCCTCTAGTCCATCTAGAGGTCACTAATGAAGATGTTAGATAGGACTGGCCCCAGGACTGATCCCTGAGGTACCCACTTGTGACTTGCATCTCTTCTGACTATACCATTTACCACCACTCTCTGTTTTCTGCCAGTCAACCAGTTTGCCACCCAGTTGACCAACTTCTGACCCACCCCGAGCCTACCAGCTTATTTATCAATCTTCTATGTGGAACAGTGTCAAAAGCTTTGCTGAAGTCAAGGTAGGCGACATCAACTGCTCCCCTTGGTCCACCACTCTGGTTACCCAGTCAAAGAAATCTATGAGATTAGTTTGACAGGACCTTCCTTTGTAAACCCATGCTGTCTTGGATCCTGTGCCCCTATGGATTCCAGGTGTTGCACTATCCTTTCCTTAAGGAGTGCCTCCATAATCTTGCCCACTACTGAGGTAAGACTGACTGGTCTGTAGTTCCCTGCCTCCTCCTGCTACCACTCTTGTGGGCGGGATCACATGAACCCTTCTCCAGTCTTCTGGGACCTCTCCTGTGCTCAGAGACTCACTAAACAATTCTGCTAATGGCTCTGCTAGTTCCTCCTTTAGCTCCTTAAGTACCCTGGGATGTATGCCATCAGGTCCCATTGCCTTATCCACCTGAGCTTAGCAAGCTCTTGTAGGACACTTTCTTTTGTGAAGGAGTAGTGCTCACCTCCCTCCCCTGTGTCCATGATGCTGAGCTGTGGGCCCTGCCCTACCTTCTCTTCAGTAAATACTGAGCAAAAGTATCTATTTAGGATAGATGCCTTTACAGGGTCCTCCTCCTCACATGCTCCCTTTTCTCCATTAAGCTTAGCAATACCCCCTCTGGACTTTCTCCTTTCACTAATGTATCTATAGAAAGTCTTGTCACCTTCTTTACTGTTCGTGCTAGTGTTTCCTCAGTTTGGGACTTTGCCTGCCTTACTGCCTTACCTGCTTCCCTTAGGGCAGTTTGGTATGCCTCCCTATCTTCATCCCGCTGTGTTCCCTTATATTTTCTGAAGGCCAGCCTTTTGGCTCTGACCTTTTCTGCTACTGTATTTGAGAACAAAGTGGTTTCCTTCTTCTTTGCACTTCCTTTTCTGTCTAACACAATGGGATGTTCTTCAGTATTGTATCCTTAATGCTTGCCCACTTTGCCTGTACCTCCTCACCTGTGTTTCTTTTTGCCAGAGGCTAGCTTAACTTGTTGGCCATCTTATCAAAGTCAGCTCCTCTGAAGTCCCATATTTTTGCCTTGGAATGGGATGATTTAGATGTAGTAGCCAAATTGAACCATACCATGTGATGGTCACTGGACCCCAGGTGACCTTCTACCTGGAGATCTGTGATCCCTTCTTTGTTAGTCAGTACTAGATCTAGGATAGCCCTGTCTCTTGTGGGCTGCTGTACCAGTTGTTTGAGGCCCTCCCCTGCAGGAATCCACTATGAGTCTAGTTCTGGCAGATGTTCCTGCTGGTATTGACCAATCTATATCTGGCATGTTGAAGTCTCCATTATCAGAACCTCCCCTTTAGCTGTCATGTTTTGTATATCTTCTAACAGTAATGTGTCTATGTCCTCCCTCTGGTCTGGGGGCCTGTAGACAACCCCAGTTCTTATGGCTGTCCCATTTCCTGTTTCAGGGTGACCCACAGTTCTTCTGGCTCCTTATGTGTATTCTGAATTTCTGTAGCTTTGATATTTTCATTAACATACAGGGCCTCCTCCCCTTTTACCTCGGTCTCTTCTGAACAATACATAGCCAGGTACTGAAGTCTCCCAAGTGTGGTTACTGGTAAGCCACGTCTCACTAGTGCTACTATGTCCAGTTTAGCCTCTGACATTGTGCCTGCAGGTCTGGGATCTTATTTCCCAGGCTGTGAGCATTATGTACATGATTTTCCATTGGCCAGATTTTGGTGTGTTGGTTGTTGGGTGAAGTTTGGCATTACCCTGTGCATCGTATGGGGAGACAAACCTTTTTCTTACCTGGTGATGCAAATGAATGGCAAACACGCTGAATTCCTGTTTGACCACTAGCTGAGGGAGGGTGTTCTTCCCATTCGGCGTATGGGTGCTGCACCCTCTCCCCATTGCTAGTTTAAATATTCTGCAAAGGCGTCAAACTTCTGCCCAATGCTGACTCCTCTTTAGTCAGATGCAGTCCATCAAATTTAAGAACTTTCGCTCCCAGAACTGTTGCCAGTTCCTACAAATCTGTGTCCTTTTCCTGGCACCAGTCCTTGAGCCACGTGTTTAGCTCCCTATCTCTCCTTCTCTGACCTTCCGTCCATCTGTTCCCTTCTCCCAGACTGGCAGGATCTCAGAGAGGAGATGCCGAACGAAATAGATGATAGTTTGTCACCCAGCTTAGTCAGGTGTTCCTTGGTCTCCACAACTGACCGGCTGGCGAGATCGTAGTCCCTATGTACTAGGACATCAATGTTTTCTCCTGCTTTGTGAACAATTTTGTAATCACGGTCAGTGTCTCTCCATGCTGATGTACCTGGAGACATCTGACCATCACCCTGGCTGGAGATGGGTATCAACTCCCGAATCATGGGTCTCCTATGATCAAAGTTTTTGGATTTCCTTTGTGCTTGTTTAGTTTTGGTTCCTGATTTGGGTGAGTATTGTTGTGCTAGCTCCTGTGTCGCAGTGTCCTGCTCTGCAGTGTCTTCTGCCTCTTTATTTGATTTCAGAGATAGAGGCAGATACCTGTTTATTAGCGTTTATATGGTTTTGGAGGTAATGTGTTGGAGAGCAGAGAGTGATGGGGCACCTGATTTGCTCCTCCTAACCACCTGCCAACCCCTGGACCAACTACCCTCTCTTGATCGAGGTTTTCTGTTGGATGCTGGGAAATGGGGGTGGTTCTTATAATGTATTCCTCTTCAATATGAAATTTGGGCGTGCAATCTCTCTGCCCATGCTGCCCGGAGCTGAGACCGAAGATCTCCAAAGGCCCAGCATGTGGGACAGTCCTAAATCCTGTAAGACTGTCCTTCTGAAAATTGTTCCACAGTACCTGCAGTTAATGAAATCCATTCCAAATAAGTTGCTGGGTTTGTAACCTAGTCAGAGTAATTAGAAGGAAAAAAAAGAAAAAAATGCAAGTAATGGTTTAATTGTGCTTTGTTTAACTTGTTATAACAAGTTAAATTACTAATGCCCTATAAATGAGATCACCTTGTGGAGGCCCCACTGATCCACCCCTTCCTGCTCTGCACAGGAAATGTCACAACTGTGGTACCCTATAAAGAGGGTGGCGTGGGGTGGTTGGGGATGGGGGTGGGTGGCTGGGCCTTCCCTGCCTAAAAAGAAGAACCACGGACGGAAAGAACAAGGAGGTAAGCAGAAACAATCAGTCAACAACAAATGGAGTAACCCTGAAAGCTTATCCTAATGTTAGATAAAACTGTAAAACCTGTAAAGCACCACCTGTAATAATTTCAGAGAAGATATACCCTGTAAGAAACACTTTGCTCCAGAGAAAAATAAAGCAGTAACAGAAGATATACCTTGCAAAAGACAATTTGAATCAGAAGATTACAGCAGTAATCTGTTAGCACACACCTGTAGGCACACCTTGTAATAATGCAGAAGAAGGTATACCAGCAACAACAATTTGACTTTTATACAGTAGTCGATGTTAATAATGTAGATTGCAAAAAGTAAGGGCCCTAATATAGAACCTTGAAGTACCCCTCTTTGCAGAGTTTTTAAGGGGGACAGGCCTCCTTCGGCTTTAACTTGTTGAAGGCGCCCTGTAAGATAGTCAGTGAACCAAAACAGAGAGGAGGGTTCCACACCTATGGTTTGAAGGGCGGAGAGGAGCAGACTATGGTCAACGATGTAGAAAGCCTTGTTTAGATCAAGGAAAACAGCACAAATAAAGTTTTTGCTCTCAAGATTATGCTGCCAGTCGTTAGTAACTTTGGCGAGGGCTGAGATAGTGCTATGTTTAGCTCTGGATCGGACTGCATAGGATTTAGAGTTTCCTAGACTCAAGGTGAGTCCTCAGCTGTGCATTTACAATTTTCTCTAGGAGCTTGGACAGGACCGGAAGGAGGAAATTGGCCTGTAGTTATTGAGATCACCACGGTCACCTGATTTGAACAGTGGTATGACATGTGCTGTCTTCCATATAGGTGGTAAGGTGCCCTGAGACAGGGATAAGTTAAAAAGGTGGGTGACGGGTGTGCAAATACGACCAGGTAGGCAATTTTAGGAAGTAAGGGTCAAGGAGTCGGCCCCAGCACTTTTCTAGTATCCAACTGAAGCAAAGGGTCCTCTACCTCTTTCAGTGTGGCAAGTTAAAGTGAGAAAGGCGGCGAAGCTATCGGAGTTTCAGGCAGTTGGCTGGCAGTCTGGGGAGCAAAGTATGTTTGCAGGAGTTATCAAATGCCATGCCTGCAGTAGCAAAGTGGTTATTGAATCGTCAAGTATATCCATCTTTCGGTTATAGTCAAGTTGCCAGAGGTAATCTTAGTAGGAGTGAATTTCCTGGGAGTGGCCTAGCAGATCACTGATTGTGTTCCAGAGCTTGATTGGGCTCTTTGTGGCAGAGTCGAGTTCGATTTGAAGAAGGTGGCCTTGATTCTCTGATTGTTTTGGTACATAAATTTCGTAGTCTCCTGAACTGGTTCCAATCCTCTGCAGTGTTCAGTCTGCGTGCTTTTTCAGAGCTTATCTCTTTCTAGAAGCAAGGACTTGATCTGAGGGTGAACCATTTACAGGTTTTGGTCCTAGTTCGAACTTTAATAAGGGAGCATACTTATTAAGGGCCCTTGATAGAATGTTTGGAAGATATTATAGCTGACGTAATCGTTTTGTGGTAGAAATCTTGCCACTCAGAAATGCTTAAGCGCTCGTTTAGGTAGGCATGTTCATTGAAGTTGCCTGGATCTCTTCATAGAGAACTTGCTGATGGGTGCTGGGTTGTTGGTGGATCTTACTCCCTCAATGAAACAATGGTGCTGGCGTCTGAGAAGAAGACACCAGCGTGGGAGAAAGATGAGGTTTGCTCACCATTAGCACATCAAAAAGTGTACTTTACTGGGGTTCTTCATGTTTGGGCGTGTTGGTTCAGTAATAAGTTGCGTCAGCCCATGTTCATCACAGAAGGATGCAAGGGGCAGCTGTTAGAGAGCCAGTCAAAGTTGAGGTCTCCTAAAATAATAGTTTCTGGCAGCCCTGTCCCAACTGCCACTTAGATATGACACAAGCTGGTGGCCAGCAGACGGTGGTCTGTAGCATCCTATACATGAGAGTAGTAGTCTGTGTAATTTCCACTTTGAAATGAGGCATTAGATTCACTGGCGACAGATGCGAGGATAAGCAGGAGGCAGAAAATTTGTCGTTATAAGTGAGATAGCTACCCTCCTCCTCTGGCATGCCTATCAGCTCTGAATAAGGCATAGTTGGGTATGTTTACTTCTCTATCAGTGGTGCTGGGTCTAAGCCAAGTTTTGGAAATCACAAGTATGTCAGAGAGGTATGATTTCCCAGGTTTGTATTAAGGTTATCTTTTAAGGAGGCTACATACGTTAATATGCAGAAGCTTATTCCTTTTAAATTTGCTAGTTCTGCTGGCAAAGTAATAGCTTCTGGGGACCAGGGTGAGTTCTACTTTGCCTGAACAAAGTAGGAGGATAAGTAGGATTTTCTAAGAGCGCTAATTATAAACTATAATTTCTGCCTTTCTCCCGTCTAGTAGATCTGATGTTTTTAGGGACTGGAAAGTAGCCGCCATAGAAGAGCTGATCTGTTGTAGCAAGAGCTAGTACCCCTACCACAATAGGCGGGGAGGAGATAGAAGTCTGCGTGGTGGGAGGTGGGCCTTGTGGTGGGGGAGTGTTATAAGTACTACTGGTATGTGTGGTCCAAGAGCAGGGTTCGAGGTATTGGTACTTGGAATCGTGGAGGCAATTAAAGGATAAGTTGCCATGTGGTATACAGCACAAGGTGCCATTGTAGACCAAACATGATGGTAGTTCAAGGTGTCCAATGCTGGCAGCTGGTATCAGCAGAAGAAGGGCAGTAAAGGAGCCATAGGGCCCGACATGATGGTACCTCAAAAAGGAGCCACTCAATTAGCCAGGGGCCAGTGGGGTTGCTGGA
The DNA here is from genome assembly GCA_016271365.2 of Neoceratodus forsteri. Lineage (NCBI taxonomy): Eukaryota > Metazoa > Chordata > Ceratodontiformes > Ceratodontidae > Neoceratodus > Neoceratodus forsteri. The sequence continues at coordinate 99,990,712 of CM028130.1, forward strand.
TTAATGCAGCTTATCAGTAGCTTTCCATCCAGGTCGACCCAAATTTGATAGCATTAAAGATATTTAGTGGTGAAGGCACAGCCAAGGAGAGCCTATGTGTTTTAGTAAGGTGAGGCCCTGAGAGTTGGATCCCATAGGCTGGATAGAGAGGGGATCACGAGCTAAGTCTCTATTGGTGGGGCACTGCGCATGGGGCGTGGACTAATATTTTGGCAGGAGCTACTGTATTTAATAATCAGCGGAGGTGGGGAGGGGCGGTCGAAAAGTTGTGGCAGTTGCCGTACCTTGTGGGCCTTGGGTCCATGTCTACGGTCTGAGCATCGGCTAGAGGGTGCCGACCGCCTGCAGCCGGGAACCCGTGGTTTAGGAGCTGGGAGCCTGGACAGTTTCTCTGCTGAGGAGAGAAGGAGAGTGAGGGTTAATAAAGTGGATTCACATAAAGGGTTAGACAGAACAGTGGGGAGTCCAAAATTTGCAGAACAAAAGGATGTATGGTACCAGCAATGCCAAAAGAGGTAGTGACGAGTAGTAGTAGGTGGTTGCACCCCAAGGTAGTTTGTTTGGTGTTGCTGACCTGCTTAACTGCAAGCTGGTTTATAGTTGAAAGGTATATAGTCGAATTAGGTGAGGTCCCTAACAATAGGGCAGGTAGAGCAGTAATTGAGAGGGGTTAGATGGGTGACTGGAGAAAGGTTGAGAGGAAATGTGGGATCCTGTGGGTGGGACTGCTTTAAAGGCGGTGAAAGTGGGTCAAGTCAAGTATTGAAGACAGGGAGGCCAATAGCATGAAAATGTGCAGCAGCGGAGTGACCAATCTGCTGCTAGGCTGAGAAAGGGGTGGAGTAAGGGTCTATTTAATACTGTGAGGAGGAGGAGGAGGAGGGGGAGGGGGTGGGTGAAAAAATTCAGTCCAGAACAAAGCACAGAAAGAGATTTCCCTGAGACCAGGAAGCACTAGGCGTTGGAAAATCAGCCAAGGAGTACAGCTGCCAGTCAGTGCCTGGTTCCTCCACTGGGCATCCAGTCAAAACAGTGGCATTCAAAACCACGAGTTTCGGAGGTCCGGTGCATACCTGAATCTGTCCGGGGGTCAGTCAGGTGGTCTGTTAGCTGTGGCCTGCTCGAGAGAGAGCCAAGGCCACAGGAGCAGCTTGGGAAGCCCACAGATGGGCTGTCTGTGGAACAAGGAGGGAAACACAGAGGATTAAATACAGCTAGAGTACAATAGCAAGCTCAGTGGGGGGCAGGCAATGGGGAAAGACAAAGCATGAGGTAAAGAGGTGGTAAATGCAGGGCAATTATTTGGAGCTAGAAGAGGTTAATGGGGGGTCGTCTGTTGTTTGGCACGGGATGTCTGAGGAGGACAGCAGCAGCGGGGGTGTAAGGGAAAGGGTTTGTAGGTAAGGCAGAGAAGAAAGTAAGGTGTTTAGAGAGACAGCATTACAAGTGGGCAGAGAAATTAATAACTGGCAGAATGACCAGTGTGGGAAGGGCAGAGTTCATCAGTAGGGCAGAAATGGAAAACTGCAGCAGTCTTGCTCAGTAGCTAGGTCAAGCAGTCAAATATGGGCTACTATACAATACAGTTTGTCAAGCACTAGTAACCCTGAGAGGCTAGACTAGTGGCTTGTAATAGACTAAGCTAAGCTGGCAGGTAAAGTAAGACCAATTGATGCATAACATATGTAGATTACATTAACAAAAATTCAGTCCAGAACAAAGCACAGAAAGAGATTTCCCTGAGACCAGGAAGCACCAGGCGTTGGAAAATCAGCCAAGGAGTACAGCTGCCAGGCAGTGCCTGGTTCCTCCACTGGGCATCCAGTCAAAATAGTGGCATTCAAAACCACGAGTTTCAGAGGTCCGGTGCATACCTGAATCTGTCCAGGGGTCAGTCGGGTGGTCTGTTAGCTGTGGCCTGCTCGGAGAGGGCCAAGGCCACAGGAGCAGCTTGGGAAGCCCACAGATGGGCTGTCTGTGGAACAAGAAGGGAAACACAGAGGATTAAATACAGCTAGAGTACAATAGCAAGCTCAGTGGGGGGCAGGCAATGGGGAAAGACAAAGCTTGAGATAAAGAGGTGGTAAATGCAGGGCAATTATTTGGAGCTAGAAGAGGAGTTAATGGGGGGGGTCGTCTGTTGTTTGGCACCGGGATGTCTGAGGAGGACAGCAGCAGCAGCGGGGGGGTGTAAGGAAAGGGTTTGTAGGTAAGGCAGGGAAGAAAGTAAGGTGTTTAGAGAGACAGCATTACAAGTGGGGCAGAGAAATTAATAACTGGCAGAATGACCAGTGTGGGGAAGGGGCAGAGTTCATCAGTAGGGCAGAAATGGAAAACTGCAGCAGTCTTGCTCAGTAGCTAGGTCAAGCAGTCAAATATGGGCTACTATACAATACAGTTTGTCAAGCACTAAGTAACCCTGAGAGGCTAGACTAGTGGCTTGTAATAGACTAGCTAAGCTGGCAGGTAAAGTAAGACCACTGATGCATAACATATGTAGATTACATTAACAAAATTCAGTCCAGAACAAAGCACAGAAAGAGATTTCCCTGAGACCAGGAAGCACCAGGCGTTGGAAAATCAGCCAAGGAGTACAGCTGCCAGGCAGTGCCTGGTTCCTCCACTGGGCATCCAGTCAAAATAGTGGCATTCAAAACCACGAGTTTCAGAGGTCCGGTGCATACCTGAATCTGTCCAGGGGTCAGTCGGGTGGTCTGTTAGCTGTGGCCTGCTCGGAGAGGGCCAAGGCCACAGGAGCAGCTTGGGAAGCCCACAGATGGGCTGTCTGTGGAACAAGAAGGGAAACACAGAGGATTAAATACAGCTAGAGTACAATAGCAAGCTCAGTGGGGGGCAGGCAATGGGGAAAGACAAAGCTTGAGATAAAGAGGTGGTAAATGCAGGGCAATTATTTGGAGCTAGAAGAGGAGTTAATGGGGGGGGGTCGTCTGTTGTTTGGCACCGGGATGTCTGAGGAGGACAGCAGCAGCAGCAGGGGGGTGTAAGAAAAAGGTTTGTAGGTAAGGCAGAGAAGAAAGTAAGGTGTTTAGAGAGACAGAATTACAATCAAAGAACCGAGATGCCTAATCAAGTTCATGCTAAAAACAAACTGTTTGTTTTGTTAAAATAATTGCTGTTCTTAATCAGCACTGTATGGGCAAAATTTTTTAAATAACTTGTGAAAAGTATTAAATCTTATCAATAACTTCACCACATACAGTAGCTTGCAATACATGTCACTTTTATTTTATTCAGATTGCCATGATTTGTGTCTATTTGAAAGTAACTGAATATACTTCACCTGCTCTATCAGCATATTTTCAGAAATGTTCAGTTTTGGGTTTTTTTTGTAGGCTTTGCATTTGAGCATGCAAGTGTGGCAGATTAACAAGTAAGGGATCATTGTCACCCGCTTACTCATACCTCTCCAAAACAAGCATTGTATTTAATGCTTTATGTACAGTAAGTGAATGGGGCAAGTTGCACCTTTTCTCACACCTATTTTTTAGTCTGTGTGGCAGCAAAATGTTTTCTAATAGTCTGCTTCAACAGGGTTTCGAAAACAAAATAGGGAAGTAAATCAGATGAAAGTAGAGTCATGTGGGATTACTCCTCACCTCCTATTGTATTGTTTTGGCCATATCCAAGTCCCTATAACACATTGTTAGCATGTTTGAGCATCTTTCCTTTGGAATTTAAATATTCAATGTAAATCAAAAATATAATAAATTGAAAGAAATTATGCATTGTGTGTGGAGAATGATGAAAATTAAAGATACTGCATACAATTGTGGGTAAGGTTTTCCAGTGCCCCATTTATGGGTCCTTACTTATCAAATAATGAGAATAACAGTTTCTGATAGGCAGTAAAAAAAGGGAGTGGCGAAGGGTTCTGTCTAGTTTCAAAAGTGTATCTTCTTTGGGTTGCAACTTATTTAATCTATTTATTTTATTTTTTTATGTTTATTCATTATTTATCTAAACAGGCTTATTTGTGTATTTGTTTACTTCAAAATATGTATCAGGAAATGCATACTGAACTGCTAACAGTCTATTTCCAGATGCATCCTGGGGAAAGGGGAAGGAAATAAACACTGCAGTAAGTGCAAGAGAAAATAAAATACAGTAATGTGCAAGAGTGAATAAAACAATGCATTGCAATAATTAATGTGAAAATACTGCTGCTACTTCTTTTTAAATATGGAGAGTTTTATTTTTCAAACAGATGGAGGTGGGCCTGCATGAAGGGGAAATGGTTTAGGGCTAATTGTCTACGTAACTGAGTCATTTCCATTTTGGTATCTATTAGGGAGACTGAAACTCAGAATCCTGAAACTGACAGGACTGAGTTCAGTTTGCTGACACCCACATGCCTGACAGGAAGAAAGCCAATGCTTAGAGGGGTATGGTAGTGAATGTGATGAACCACTACCCTTTTCCTAGCCAGGCACAACAGTGGACTAAAAAATGCAGAAGCTGGCTGAGCTGCTTCTGTGGCATGGAGGTTTAAATCATTAGCAGCTCAGCCAGCATGGTCTGATAGACCCGAATTCTGTTCCCAGTCACCAGAAATTTTGCCGGCACACAGTTTCACCACCCCATAACTTTTTTTTTTAACTCTGAGGTCTGCTTCCCCTCAGAGTTGGATCTTTAAGTTACACGGGCTGAGCCCCCTGCATTACATCTAAGTTCCTTGTGGGATACTGAAATTCAATCTCCCGATCTTGGTCTTGTAGAGCTTGGGATACTGAATTTCAGTCTTTCAAAATATATCCTCAAGTTTTTTCCCTTTCTTATAAATAATGGTTACTAGGTCAAACATATTGCTGTGCACATCATTAAATATTATTGAATTACCTCTGTAAATTACATACTGATATTGTGGCACTCCAGTAGATCACAAAGTATATGCTAAATTAAAAAGAAAACAAATTAGGCAGGTAACAGCATCCCCGGGTACAAAAAAAAAAGCGGGTGTAGCTATAATTATTTGAAAACAAAAAGGTCACTGTACTGTTTTGGACAAGCAGACAGACTTGTGCTCTTAAACCTTAAAATTAATGAACAACTATACACATTTGGCTAACTTTCGGTACCATTTGAATCATACAATATTATTTGAGCCAGATTATAAGTGGATTAAGTTATTTAAAAGCCACACATCTTGTTACTGCAGGTGATTAAAATGTGTTATTAAACCCAGCACTCTATAAACTTCGGAATATTGTGGAGCAATAAAAGAATGTCTAAACAGCTGAATAATTTCTTTAAAGAGTATGACCGTATGGATTCATGGAAAATGGTAAACTCTGACACTAACACATTAACACACTCTGATTAGAAAAATATACATTGTTCTAGCTTAGAATACATGCTTCTTTCAAAAACATTTAAATAACAATGCACTCAATCTAAAAAAAAGTGGATTTTTATGGTAGAAAATGCCATGCAATTTTTAGAGATAGGCACAGCATCCCCAGAAAAAAACTCCTACATGATCCTTTAATAATTACCTATTAATGAGCCCAGAATTTATCAACAAGGTCAAGCAGCCCATAGCTGAGTTTTTTTTATTATTCTGGACAAAGTTTAGTTCTGAAACTTCAAGTCAGTTCTTCATGAAGTAATAATCTCTTTCCAAAGCTGGGTTAATACATGAAAGAAAATAGAGGTGCAAATGTTAGATCAACAAGCATTTGTCAATGCTGAATGTCTTGCTGGCATTGGCATTGGTAATGCAGGCATTAGAGAGATGCATAATAGAACCAATGTCACCCCCACTCCACCATGCAGAGGGTGACTGGCATTGGGGTGTGCTTTTGGGTCATTGGCCATAATGCTCATGCCATTTCACCTAACCCTACCCTGCAGACTCTGACAGGAGTCACATTGTGCCTTGAGGTCATCGAGCCTTAAGCTCACCCCATTTCATAAGGAAGTATATTGAGATGGTGCAGCATAGGAGACTGGGATGAACTTTGGGGCTGAAGAGTCAAAGGCACACCTGGATGTCTGTCAGTGGCTGCAGGATGGGAGTGGGGGTGCAATGGCATGAGCATTGCAGCCGACAATCCAAAGGCACACCTTGATGCCTGTTAGTCTGTACAGGGTGGGACGTTATGGTTAGAAACCATAATGCCCTGGGTGTTTATTGGTATTTGCACTCCAGATTTTCAACATGGCCTTTTTGTGATGCCATCTCATGAAAGCATGTGGAACTTCTGCTCATGAACAGTGTCACTGTGATTTTGTTAATGTGTCCCGAACATTGATTTCCCACAGTGACTGTGCCATTCTGCACCACATAAAAATTTCAGCAGCATCATTTATAAGGAGCTGTGAAGAGGTGGCGATGTTGAAAATCTGGAGTGAAAATAGTAAAAATTCTCAAAGTTACGAGCGTGCATGAAACCTTGCAACACTCGCTCATAACAGTCTTTACTTGGAATTCTTTCCCAGATTTTTAACATAGGCATTTTGGGATCTCTGCTCATGAACAGTGGCAGTATGATTTTCTTAACCTGTCCCAAATTTTGATTTCCCACAGTGACTGCGCCATTGACCACCAGATGTGTAAAACCACATTTTGGGTAGGATATGAAAAATCACAGCTGTACTGTTCATAAGAAGGTGTGCAAAAATGGCAATGCTGAACAACTGGAGTGAAAATATTAAAAACTGTCAAACTTATGACTGTACATGGACACTGTGCAACACATACTTGTAACATAGTCACTTTGTGGAATTTTTTCACCAGCTGTTTAACATAGGCATTTTGGAACCTCTGCTTATGAACAGTGTTACTGTGATTTTCTTACTCTGTCCAGAATATTGTTTTTCTACAGCAACTGTGTCACTGTGTACCGGATGTGCTAAATCACATTTTGGGCAGGATGTGGAAAATGACAGCTGTACTGTTCTTAAGGAGGTTTGGAAAATGGCAATGTTGAAAATCTGGAGTAAAAATATTAAAAATTCTTGAAGTTACAAGTGTGCATGGAAACTGTACAATGCACACTCATAACACAGTCATTTTTTGGAGTTTGTTCACCAAATTTGCAGCATAGGCTTTTGGGACCTCTGCTCATGAACAGTGTTACTGTGATTTTCTTACTGTGTCCCGAACATTGTTTTCCTACAGCGACTGTGCCACTGTGTCTCAGATGTGCGGAAACACATATTGAGCAGGATGTGGAAAATGACAGCTGTATTGTTCAAAAGGAGGTGTTAAAAAATGGCAATGTTGAAAATCTGAAGTAAAAATATTAAAAATTCTCGAAGTTACAAGTGTGCATGGAAACTGCACAATGCATACTTGTAACGCAGTCATTTTTTGGAATTTTTTCACCAACTTTGCAACATAGGCTTTTTGGGAGCCCACCTCAGGAACAGTCACACTGTCGTTTGTTTAATCAGTCCCAAAAGGCGATTCAGCACAGTGACTGCAAAATCATCTTTCGCTACCAAATAATGAGATGACAGTGACTGAACTCATGAGGTGGGGTCCCAAGAACCCCATGTTGAAAAGTTGGTGCTAAAATTCACAAAAATGGTGGAGATATGCACCAAAGTTGAAAAGAAACCATTTATGCCATTATACAACTTACCGGCATTTCTTCAGTTTGCAGTCATCTTTAAAGTGTGTGGACGTCTTCCCGGTCCACCAAAGATCATCGCACCAGGCTCCAGACGTAAGTATGGGGTGAGGGGGGTGTGGGGATATGGCTTGTGCAGAGGGTGGACCATTTCCTTTGTTTCAGGTAACAAAAATAAAAAAAATCACCCTGGACCATTTTCTTTTTTTTTTTAAAGATTTGGCCATACTGGGGTGGGCTCCCAATGTGGCACATTTCTTTGGGAGGGTATGTTAGCCACACTGGAGTGGGCTCCCAATGTGGCACACAATGGGGTGGAACAGCAGCAAGAAAATGGGGAGGGGGTTAACATTTTTACAGGGGGATTGGGGACCCTCGTCAGCAAGCATATCTGTGTTCAGAGGCATGATGCCAAGGGGGATTGGGTACCTGCTCAGCAGACCACATCAGTAAAGGGGTCACATATGCTCACAGGGGGATTGAGCACCCCCTATGTCAGCTTCCTAGGGACTGTGAGCAGCAGACGATGGGTGACGAGGTGCCACCAGCCATGTTTATTGAAATGTTACACCAGGCAAGGCACACCCTGCAATGAGGGGTCACTTCCTCATTTCAGTGGCGAAAATGTTTTGAGTTGGTGGCACATTTTACAACTGCTATCATAGACAGCATGCAATCTAATTCATGCCATGGAGCCCAGCCCAAAAAAGCAGTGGTGCCACTGGTCACAACACGACCGTGCCTCCAAAACCTGATCTTCCACTTCAAGCAACCCCAATATGTTGTCTGTGCTGCCTGTGCTAGATAACATAAAAATGAAAATATTTAGCTACATTAATACTTGGGGATCATGATAAATACTATGCAGACTGGTTAGATTCATGGCAAAAGAAATATGAATTATGAAATAAAGAAGTTGCTAGAGATCTGAAAAAGGCTAGAACAACATATTACCTGCAAGGTGACAAATCTGGGAAACTTCTTGCACACCTTCTTTGAAAAGGTGAAAATTATGATTCCTGCACTTTTGGATGTGGGTGGTATAATCATCACTAAAGTTAAAGATACATCTAATACCATTATCAAATTTTTCAAACAATTTATTAAACTAATTCTGATAACAATAATCCAGAGATTAATGATTATTTGAACTCTACCCATGGTCTCCATATTAAAGATCTCAAACATAAATTTACAGAGGTTGAAAAACAGTAGTAGCCACAGAGATGGTCAGATTTTTCCAAATATTTTGTGAAATTTCTAAAGAGTTTCTCTCTGCTGCCCCTACTGTGGAAATGCAGAAAGCAGGAGATTTCTCTAGAAATATCACAGAAATTTCAGGAAATATCTGACCACATCTTTGGCTGTTACTGTACTCAGTGTAATCAATATCCTGCCAAAAAATAAGAGTCCAGGGTTAGACAGGTTCACCACTGAGTTTTCTGTAGAATTTCAAAATGAGCTACCGGTGGTTCAAGAACATGTTAGACAAAGGGATGAATGACACTGAGGAATTACATAAATCTATGGAGGAGACCAATGAGTTACTAATATTAATGGAAGATAAATCAGTGAATAGACCAACAGCTACAGATCCATGTCACCTCATAATCTTGAATATAAAATTATAGCCAAGTTAGTGGCCAATGGACTGATGGGACATCTTCCCAGTGTCATTCATCAGGACAAGTATGGGTTTATCCCAGGACAAACCATTACAGAAACTCTTAGGAAAGTGCAGTCAATATGTCATGCAACTTCTAGTCAAGTTAGAAAATCCTTTGCTTTGGACCTTTATGCAAGCAAGGCTTTTGATTTGATTAATAGATGCTATATTGACTAGACTTTGGAGTAATGGGATATTCTATAGTCATTAATTACAACAATATCCCAGTTACATCATTGTCAAAGAGTCAAAGCTGTTATAATTGAATGTTTGCCTGACATTATGTTTATGTATAACTGGGTTAGACAAGGCTGGCATTTGTCCCCAACTTTGTTTATTTTGTGCCTCAATCCCTATCTGAAGAAGAAAATCTAAATATGGTTGGCATCATTATTTCAGAACAAATACATGCTGAGTATCTATGCAGACAATATGCTTTTACTACTGAAAGATAGAAGGGAGGCAGTATAGTGCAGCGGTTTAAGGTTCTGAGCTACAAATCTGGAGACCTGGGTTTGAATCCCACAGCCCCCACTTGCATATATTGTGTGACCCTGAGCAATTCCCTTAACTTCCCTGTGCTCCCAGGTTGCATCTGTAAAAAAGCTTTCAACTTAGTATGTCTCACCTGGTTAAACAATTAAAAAAAAAAAGATTTGCATACTTTAATTTTGGCAAATTAAAGCTTTTTTCCCATTGTGGCAGGATATCAATTAAATCAATGGAGGTCAATTATTTTACAGATTTCTGAGTGAGAGATCAACAGAGCAAATCAGAGCACAGGATTTAAGTGTATTTAAGAAAGATACTCAGATTAAATGTTTAGGTGTCGTATCGATTAATGATCACACACACAATATTAGTGTGAATTACAGCATTGCTAAGAATAAAAACTAAATTAAACAGCTGGCAGAATCAGTTGATCTCTCGTTGGGGTCCCAGAGAAGTTAATAAGATGATGGCTATGTCTCACCTGATTTTTGTTAGCCAGGCCATTATTAAAGGCCCTACTGAATAAGTGGTTCACTGATATTAAAGTGATATTTTCTAAATTGTTATGGAGAGGAGGGTAAACCCCCTAAGCATTGGCACATGTGGTGTGACAAGAAAAGTGGGACAGTATGGCTGACAAGATCCCTTTTATTATTATTTGGAACAGATCTTGTCCTTTTGGTTTTTTAAGGGAATGAAGATTTTTTTCATAACAAGGGTCATCAAATTTTTCATAACATCTTTGACTTGAATAGGTCTGGGATCAAATTGTATGCAATATTATTTAATCTCAACTCTGAAGAGAATTGAATCTGCTTTCTTTAAACATGTGTTTCAACATGTTTCTATGGCATTATCTATGTTGGAATGGAGTAATTTGCCCCAGGTATATTCAAATCTATTTATAAGTAAAGGGGGAGCCATATTATAGCTAATAAAATTAAGAAAGAACTATTATTACACAGTTTTTCTAGATTGAGACATCTTTTGTGAGAAGGAAAATTCATCAGATTTTTATAAATGAACTCATTAGTTTACATTATTAATTCTTTTTTTAATACTCAAACAGGGATTCCAACTTATTACAACTTCCAGAATTCTGGGTAACTATCAAAGGAGGTTCGTAGATGAAAATATATTAACTGGTATATATTAAAAATAATACTGTCTAGTATATATAAAAAGGTGCTCTAGAGCCATTCATGCTCTAGAGACTCATTAAAATAGGATTTGTCATGATAAATTGGAAATTCAACTATCTGAGATACAATGGCCAAGGTCAAAAGCAATGGTGAATAAGTTATATACCTCCATAAAAAAAAATAAGTCCACCCAGAAATAAATAATTGACAAGGCCTATTTAACTCCAGTAACACTGAAAACAAATAATCCCTCTATGTACAATTTCTGATGGCAGGGTTGTGGGGTGAAAGCAGATTTGACACAGGGTATGTGGAGCTGCAGTTCTATTCAGAAATGGTTGATTGCAACTGCTTCACTTATTAGGGAGATTATTTCATGTCATCTTTCATTCCCCCCTTATATAGGTATTTAATGAAATGTCTTTAGTGGGATATGATTATCCCTTTGAAAAAAGTGTTTCCCTTCTACACCGGCCATAAAATGAATGATATTAGAAGTTTGGAACTGCTATGTCCTAACCAATGTACCAGGTCAATATGTTGTTTGGAGAATGCCACAGATCAAATAGGAACAACACTGACAGCGTGGGGAAGAACAACTACAGGGTACACAATGTTGGATGACACAAATAGTGTGGAGTGGTAGTGGTGACACTGTAGCTGTTTTCTGGAAAGCTCTGCTGCAGAGGGAAAGAGCTCTGCTGGAAGGGTGTTCACTGAGCAGCTGTCATGGCTCAGGTAGTAGAGCTATTGGCACTGGAGAAGAATGGACTGACTGTGGACCAGGGTTCTATTCCCAGATTAGGTTAGTTAATTTTTTTTCTTATCTTTTGTGCGGTTCACCTGAGATTCACCCTGTCACTGAGTTGCCCCCCAGAGGAGGATATTTTAATGGGGAGGGGTGTTCGGGGGCACAGCCCCCTGTAATGGGGAGTGTCGGGGTGTAGCCCACACAGAAAACAAGTGTTTTAGTGTTTTTATTTTTAGTCACTGTTTTGACAGCGCAGTATAGTGCCACGCTGTTTTTGTATGTGACAGCATGACCCCATGCCCTACTTAATTCCAACCCTCATAAATAGTGGTACACAGTTAAGGAGACATTATCATACGAAAAACGTGTCTCCTTATGGTGAGAAATAGCTTTACTATAAATTTAATTTGACCCCCACATCAGATTTAGGATGTTTGAAAATTATCAGTGATTACCTTCAATTTTCTTTCTTATTTTCTCATTCTTTCTTATATTATACTCTATTTTATATGTATTTTTAATTTTTCCTTTTTTGCTATGTTAAAATTTATATTATGCATTTTGTTATTCTGCCTTTTGGTTGTACAGAATTATGCATAAAATCAACCAATTAAAATGTGGGGAATAAAATATTTGTTCTACCTTTCTGCAAGGATGTGGTTGGAACTGCAGTGACAGACAGAAAGGCAGGTAGGTTGGTTTTGAAAGTTGACACATTTGCCTAAGGTTTCATTACATGGGTGGTATTTTTTTAATAACATAGGTTGTTGGTGAAGAGGTTCTGATTAGAACTACTATGCATGTATCATAGGTTCATCTATAGTCATGCAATGTGTTTTGGCAACAAAGTCTGTAGCTTCTTTCTTGTCATTTAATACATGGAGATTATTTTTTGGATGAGAGTGGCTGTGATGATTCAGAACTTCTTTAGAACATATTGATATGAAACATTTACTATGACGGAATCGGCAGCAGACCATGTGCATTGTGTTGTGGAGTTATTTTAAAAATAGTGTATGCCTGCTAACTGCTCTACTGAATCAAGGCAGTCATAGTACATTATATTTCTTTACTAACTCAGTGCATAATAAGTGTAGGCATGTACAGTGCCAAAGCATTATTTGTATTATATGTCTTCTTGAAAAGTTTCATAATAGAACCAACATTTTCAATAAAGAATACAAGAGCAAGTCATGTGTAGTAGCTGCTCGGATACCATAGTATGCAGCTGATTGCATTAATAAATGGAATGTTTTTTACTTACTATTCATTTCCTATTTCTTAAGTTCACAGTTTGTGGGAGTGAGCTGTAACAATATATTTTGGTGAAAATTCCATGAAAAGGTTTTTAGCAAATAAAGTGCCCCTACTAAAATAAAAGAGCTTAAAAGTCCATTGCAGATGACAGGGGAGAGGCTAAAGTTTTGGATCCTGGCCCAAATTCATGCAGCACTTGCCTCCAACCAAGATCTGCTGAAGCTTTCTATAACTCTGTCTGTTTAGAACAAAAAGTCATGATTTGCATCCAAAAAACTGATACTAATGCAGTTTGTGGCATTTATCATTGCTCTTCTGCCATTTTATATATGCAGCATCCAGCTGTCCATCCTGCATGACTATACCCTGTTCACAGGGATATACCCTGATATGGCCAAGAAATCTTGCCATCATGTGTATGGCAGCTGGGCTTTTCTCCCACAATCCCCTGACTCCCCAGGATTGGTGGACAATGTCTGTGTCTGCCTCACCATGCTCAACTTCCCACTGCAGGAGGAAGCTGCCTAGTCCTGCCCCAAGGGTCATTTTGGCGGTGGTAGAATCTGCCACCACTCTCCTCTGGCTGAGACATGCTGCTGCACAGCATCAGTCTTAGCCAGGCCTGTCCCTCTGATGCAAGGCACCAAGTTAATTGCAAATCCCAGATAGTCCACATAGCAGCACAATGCCCTGCCAATGTGAACATTGGGGTGGCCAAATGTGTCATTTTGGATGTCAAATTTATTTATTATTAGACCACGTGATAGGTCTAGCTGTTTGGACTGGTGTCTGTTTTAAAGTTTGCTGTGACCAGATCCTTGGTAGATCTCTTTGAACCCACCACGCCCATCACTGCAAAGTCACAAACATGGTTGATGCAATTATTTCATTAAGTTGCATGCAAAAAAAAAACATTATGTTGCACTCATCCAGTCTTAGTGTTGGTGTATCAGGACCTTTCTTCCTATTTTAAATTAGTAGTACGCTATTTGTTAGTCATCATATCATTTTTTTAACAATCAGGTATTTCTGGCAAAAATATCAATATTATCAATTAACTGTTTCATAGTCTTTCATTCCTGAACCAAGATTTAACATTTTGAAGTTTTTGAAAGATTTTGTACTCTCACAGTGCCCCAAATGAAAAAAAAAAAAAAGCTTTGCATATTGTGGTACTGATTCAAATCAGAGATATATAAACAAGCACCATCATAAATACAGAAAGTTGATTGGCCGAAGACATTGGTACCTAATGCTGATATCCTAGCATAACAGCAATGGAAAAAAAAAATATGTGACCTCACTGACCTGTTTACAATAAACAGACACAGCTGTAGCAATACACCTCACTTGTATTTAAAACAAATGCAGCATCTTCCATCTAGTGGCCAACTAGCCAACTCAACAGGACTACTTTATTTTTTTTCCTTTTATACTTTTTTTTCAAATGTTTTCTTGTTTACATAAAACAACTTTGTAATTATTTATTTACTTATCCTTATGGTGGAATGATTTGATTGACTGGGGGGCACCACCTGGAGAGCTAGAAACTCTATAAATTTAATTGAAAGGATAGGAGAGGAGGGGGAGGGGTGATTTATGTGAACAATAAACTAAGTAGTAGTTTAATGCCCACATTACAGGAAGAGGGACTTCAAAAATTAAATGAATTTGGGTCAATCACAACTGATGGAAAACTGAAATCCATTAATATCACGACATGTTATAGGCCACCAGATAGTAAGCAGGAGTATAACTCAAAACTATTCAACATCATACACAACCAGTGTATGACCAATAAAGATGTTATTATATTGGCTAATTCTTTTTTTACTTTATGATTATTATTTTGAAAACAAACATACAGTTTGAATTCCAAGCATTGAAACAACAGTACAGTATGATATGAACCATGAGAGCACAATTCCTCTTAATACACACATTAAAATTAGTCAACTGCTTTGAGAAACATCATAGGGGAAGAAAAATGAAAATGTTTTTATGATTATTAATACATTCCAAATAAATGCTGTGAGTGAATCCATCAGCTGCATGGTAAATGTTTATAGTAAATAAAGTAAGAGTCCACTTAGTCCTCCTCTGCCACCAGGGTGGGAGGGTATCACCATGTCCCATCCACTAGTTAGCATACTAAAAGTAAAACCACAGTTTAAAGAAAAAGCAATGCTTTCACATTTCCCTACAGCTAAAAAGCCAAGAGCATGTTAATTAGAGCAAATAATAATCATGGCTAGTATTTTACAATACTGGAGCAATAAACTACCCTTAATACACTACAACTGGGACTGTGTATAATGAGCTAGGTATAAACCCACCAAAAGTGAGAGAACATTTTTAACACTTAAATGGCATTATAGAAACCCTAAACAATATAGTTGGTGTTATCAATGTGCTATAAGCTGCTTCAGGGACTAACTTATGGTTACCAGGGAAGAATTATAAGTATGTAGCTAGCATCTCAACAAGCCCCTGAGTGGCAGTGCCTCACTGAAAAAAAAAACAACAGAAGACACTTTTTTTAAAAAGTCACCAGCATTTAAGGAACAGAGAACATTGTTTAACCAGGAGTAGGACACTAAGCCGAAGCTTGTTTCTAGATGCATCCTGGGAGCACAAGGGAGTAAAGTGACTTGCTCAGGATCACACAGTATGCACCTAGGTGGCTGTGGGATTCAAACCCAGTTCTCCAGATCTGCAGTACAGAACCTTAACTAACTGCACTGCACTGCTTCTGAGTCCTCATGATGCTTCTTCATCAGAAGAGGATACCTCTCAATCCCAATCTCTGGGTCTCAACAACTTGTTTCTTTGCACCCATTTTGTCACCTCAGTAGGATCAGAGAAGACAAAAAACCTTCCCTTCATGTGCAATATGCAAGCAGGCCAGGAAAATTAGCCATGGGAGACATTCGCCTCCTGCAGAAGGGCCCTGACTCCATCAAACTTTTTTTTTGCTTCTGGCAGGTGGCCTAACCTATATCAGGGAACAGTCAGACTTGCTCCCTAACCTGGAGAAGGATCCATATTTGTTTCACAAGTGCCAAAATAGAGTCTTAGGAGCCGATCCCATCAGTAAGCATCACCATTGAACATAGAGCATCAGGGTTGTCTGGGTGACCTTGGGGAGTAATGCGGTACACTTTTTGGATCTGCTGGGCTCTGTCAGCTACTCCTTCACCTAATTTTTGCATGAACCAATCCTGCAGGAAAAGGAGAAGGTGATTCCCCCTCACAACCCTCTAGTAAACCCAAGACTCAAATGTTAGCTGCTCCCACCTGGTTCTTCAATGTTTCCAGGTGAGATTTCAAATGTGCATTTTCCTTGACCACCACCATCACCACTCACATTGCAGCATCTGCCCTTTTGGTGGCCTCTGCCGATGCACCTTGAATGGATTCCACCATCTGCTTGATCCCTGCCGCATGGTAAGTTAAAGCATCAAATTTATCCAGTAATCCGGAAACAGACAATCAGTCTATTCATCTTGATACCTAAAGTTTGTAGTGTCTCCTCTTGTGCTGTTTCATCTAGTTCAGTCACAGCCTGTTTGGGACCTTGTGGTAGGTGCCTTAGTGATTGTTTTAGATCTAGCTCCAGCCCCTGAAGTCTCATCCTTCTGAGAATGCTTGTTTTCAATTAGGACCCATTTAGCGATGTTTTGGTCCAGAAATTCAACTGAATATAAAGCTCTAAATCCACTGATTTACAACTTCTTCTTAGGCTAAGCTGTAGAGCTCAATTAGAAAGCCTCCATCTTGCTCAAGATCCACAGCACCCCCCCCATATTGGGTGATTTTATTATAAACATAATCAACTGGTCTAATAGAACATCCACAAGTCAATTAGGTATGGGACTAACTGAGATTATGAATGGGTGTGACCTTGATCAGATGGCATTGGAACCCACAAGGGTGGCAATCCACTGAATTTGGTCCTAACATTAAAAATCAAAAGATCCAGAAAAAAAGATGATTTCATACTTTTTATTGGACCAACATAGATGTTACAGAAAAAAATAGGTGCTTTAGCTTTCAAACTGCATCGAGTCCTTCATCAGAAAAAAATGCCAGTTGTTTTTGAAGAATACATGCTATTAACACCCAGATCATACATACAATCAGATAGAAAAGTTGTGAAATTCTGTTGGTCAAAAATACATTCAAAGATCAACTGAGAAATAAATAAAAGTCTAACTATGTGCTTCTCATTTATCCAAGAAGGCATTTCAAGGTCAAAAGTCAACAGACCAGATAATACCATTCCTAAAAAGTCCATAATACATCATTGAGTGTCATTTTGAAATATGCATGCATGACTGTGTTTTTACATACATGAAGAAACACTAGGCAATACTTATTATTGTATGTTACACATAGTGATACATCAGAAATCATGGAGTACATGCAGGGACTCAGTAATTTACAATTTTAGAAGAGTTAAATTTGTAGCTATGACCAATGAAATAATTGATTGAGATTGGAGAACATTATTTGCTCAAAAGACAGCAATAGAGACATGAGTAGTTATGAAGGACAAACTTTTGGAATTGCATGATAAATGTGTTTTCAAACATGAAAAGATTATTGATAATAAAATAAGACCCAAATGGTTAACTATGGATACAGAAGAGATCCTATAGAAAGTATAAAAGTTATGCAAATGGCATCAGCCTTGACACCTATTAAAAATGACCTAAAAATTGCAAAGCTGCTATTACAAAAAACGTAAATTTGAACTCAACCTAGCACTCAAAAATAAATCAACCCCCAAAGCGTTTTATAGTCACATTATCTCATTAAATGGAAAGGAGACCGTAATTGGACCACTGGGGATAATCAGTTGGCTAACTGCTAAGCCTGCAGATTTAGCAGAAAACAATAGCAACTATTTTGCTACTGATTTTAATTGTAAAGTTGATATGGAGTTCAACATAATTCCAAACTCTATATAAGCAATGAATTAGATACATATAATTTTCCCCAGATAAAATTATTTGAGAATTGAGTAAAATCAGTTATGTGTTATAGACAACATACACCCTCCAACTATTTAGAATATGGCTCATGTAATTTCTGTAGCATATTTAGTTCTTCCTTGTCCATGAGTTTATTACCAGATGATTGGAAGGGAGCAATAGTCACCTCCATATTCTAGAAAGGAATTAAACTGTTGATCAGTAATCACAGATTAATCAGTCTGGCATCCATTTTGGGTAAAATCACTGACAATATCCTGATAGAATACATCTCAGAGAGCAGATGGACATGACCCAGCATGGTTTCACTAGAGGTTTCACTGAAAGGTGCTCATGTGTAACCAACCCATTTCAATCTATGAACCGATTAGTGACATCTTAGACTAAAACATACCTTGTGATATGATCTACATGGATTTGAGCAAGGCTTTTGATAAAGTACCTCATGGAAATTTATTGCAAAAGCTTAATAAGTTAAATATTGATGAGAGGGTGGTGAGCTGGATTAGCTACTGGTTAACCAACAGGAAAGAAAAAGTAAGAGTCAGATGTGTTGTATCAAATAACATTACAGTGACATATGGTGTGCCACAGGGTTTTGTCTTGGGCCCCATACTGTTCACCATCTACATTAGTGATTTGCATTTAGGAATTAATGGTTGTGCTCATAAGATTGAAGATGACACTAAAATAGGAGGCAGAAACCCAAACAGTGTGGGCATTATCAAGATTCAGGCTAACCTTAATACCCTATTTAGCTGAGCAGTGACCTGGTATATGGAGTTCAACCCATATAAATGTGTGATATTCCACATAGATAACAACAACATTTGTTCTAATACAATTTGGGAGGTGTGGAGCAGTCAAGGATGAACGAGACCTAGGGGTCATAACTCAATCTAGTTAATCATTCAAATCTAACAGTTGTACTGTACCACTGTTGCCAAAGCATCTAAAATTCTGGGATGTTTCAAAAACATTTTTATCAGTATGCAGAGGGATGTTATTCTGCCCCTCTACAGATCCTTGGTGAGAACACAATCGGATTATTGTTCCCAGTTCTGGTCATCCTATTTGAAAGATGATACCTGCAATGTGGAAAGGGTACAGAGGAAATTTAATAAAATTATACTCGGGTTTGACAACTTAGATTATAAAACTAAATTGAAACAACTGGGGTTTTGCAGTCATGAAAGGGGACACATGAGGGTGGACCTTATTCTGATGTCTAACACAATTAAAATTAAAATGTTATGTTTTTATTTGCCATGCCTGTATACAATGTGTAAATAATGTATGTTTTTCATTTTCCGTAAGTGTTTGTATTGGCTGTATACTATAATGTAAACTGTGTCCACTGCTGGTTTCCCTGCATCACCACCTTGTGGCCCAGGTCATGACTGAAAATAGTCCTCTGGATCAGTGCACCTATCTGGTTACCAAAAACATACATAAATAAATAAATAAATAAATAAATAAATAAATAAATAAATAGATAGAAAAAAAGAGCTACTGGCTGAACTGGACTTTGAATTACAAAGAGTGCTTACAACACTAGAAACCAGTTAGTCTGTTTTATTTATCAACTTTTAAAAGCAATTACCAAAATCATACAGAATAGACAATTGAAAAAGTGTTACAAATTATACATATTGCACTTTCACATTTCTAAATACTTTGTAAGCCTATTGATCTTTAATTATTTTTCATATAAATTAATCACATCTTATAACATTAGTATCGTGCATTTCTGCTGTGGTAAAGATCAGTAACTCTTATTTCTCCTGAATGGGTTGTTACTCCCCTTCATAACATTCTTATAATACTTTATACATACGGAAATTTGGACATAAGACTGTAATTTCTTTAACTATCCATTGGTCACTCAATGACACTGTAAGACTTTCAATGGGGCATCTTATTGCTTTTAATAATGTAGTATTGCTTCTTTTCAATTATTTTAAGGAGGGAGGCCACATGGGTTAACACCTGCACATCATTTGTTTTTAATAAATATGTGGCCAGATGATAGGAATCATATTCTAGACACTGGAAGTATTATCCTAATAATGTTTTCCTATCTCTTTCATACAGGGGGCATACAATCAGTAAGTGTATTAAATCATCCTATCCCATCCCGCATTTACATTGTCCTTTCCCTCCTTTTGTTATTTCCCCCTTATTGTAAATTTCATTTTGTCAGTTACTATTGTTACATTTAAACCTGAATCTGGATATTATTTTTCTTTGACAGGAATTTTTCAATATTATTAGATATGATTCCAACCTATCATCTCTTTTGTTTTTGCACAACCATTTACATATTTTGTATTGTCAACATGTCTCCATGTCCTTTTTTTTATAAATATCCTTAATCCTTACTGATATTTCATTATTAATTTGATCAGAAACCATAATAAACAACTTTGTAGTAAACAATTCAAGACTAGTAAACAATTATTTTTTTTTACACAGAGAGTGGTCAAACATTAGAATAACTTGTGCCGTTACATCATAGACTCACCGCACTTAGATTGTTTTAAAAAGCAGCTAGACACCTTTATGGATACCTGGGAACATATATGGGTTACCACTGTATTGTGTGTGTGGGATTGATTCCATTGGTGAACATCTACCCTCATTTTATCTAAGTGCTAAGTACCTTATGCTACTAGACCCACTTCATATTCAAAAAGTAAGTTACATCTCAGTGCACTTTATGCTGAAATAACAGCACTTCTCAGATGGTAGAACACTAGGGCTTTGGCCTTCTGCTTCAGTCCACCAATGGTGTGCTATTATCTAAGCATAAAATAAAAATGTTTTTTGGCACATCACAGGATTTTATTCATAAAGGACTGGAAGGGGAATTTATCGGTCTCATTTCGAGGATATAACTGTTGATCTTCACAGATTTTTACTGCTGTTACTGTTTCTTTTGCAGTTTATTTTTTCGGTTGGTACTAAGGTACTTTCTGACTTAATTTGGAAAGGTACCTGTTTGAGGGATATAGCTGGTGCAGCTGAGTGTCTCTGGAAGGTTTTCCTGATGAAGCTGATTATCTCTGACAGTCAGGAGGGAGTAATTAGAATCACTTCAGTGCATTTTATGAGTAATTGGATTCATTTCAGTGCAGAACCTGCTCATTGCTGGTTTTACATTAATTTATACTGCTTATTTCACTTGGGCTATGGTTCTGCTTATCTTGTGCTTTTTTTTAAGCCAGTAACTTTATAGTGCAGGAAATGTTTCCTGTCTATCCCTGTAGCTCAGGGAAGGGCTGCTAATTGTCTGTCGTGGGGCATCATCAGAGCTGCTGCTAACTGGAGGTGGGGCTGAGTGAGAGTAGGTAGCTGGTTCCCTTGTGGATTCTCATAAAGGGCTGGAAGGGGAAGGAACTGGTCTCATTTCAGGAAAGTAACGGTTGCTTCCACTGATTTTACTGCTGTTATTGTTTCTATTGTAATTTATTGTTTTCAATTGGTACCAGGGTGCTTTCTGACTTAATTTGGAAAGGTACCTGTTTGGAGGTTTTCCTGGTGCAGCTGAATATCTCTGGGGGTCTTTGCTGGTGAAGCTGATTGTCACTGGTGGTCAGGAGGGGCCCCCCACCCACCCCTATTGCATCACTCCCTTTATACCATTAGCCTGTGACATCATATGGTACCCGCTGACTGCATACACACACTGTTAGCCATTTTATTTCAGTACACAACACAGCCACACACCACACCCTGACATAAATCTATATTCCACATGTACATGTACATACGTGGGAGCATGAAGCAAGGGGGGGCACAGGGTTGAGAGGAGGGAATGGATCAGAGGAATGAACTGTAGAAGTTAGTGGAAGGGACAGAGTAGGGTGGCGCACCTGGGAAAGGGTCAGTGGCAGCATTAGGGTTGGGTGGACCGGTTTAGGGTGGGGTGAAGGGAATACAGAGGAGGGAATATTGTGGGCTGCAATAACTGAGGAGCAGCCATATTCATGGGCACCCTGTGGAGGCTGGGGGAGTGCCCAGTTTGTCAAATGCCTGGGAGGCTTGAGGATACGCTATCAAGGTTAAGGGGGAACAAGTCTTGGCTAAAGAGAGAAATGTGTTGGTCAAATAGAGAAGTGGAAATGGGAAGCTCAGAATGTAACCAGGTAAAAAACAGGAGATAGAATGAAAAAAGGGACAGGAGGTGGGGAGAGCAGGCCACACTGGGGACCAAGGGAAGTGACCCCAGTACAGAAAACAATGGAGCAAAGGGCATGGGTGCCAGTGTAAATTAGCATAGTTACACAACAGGCTCAAACAGGTACTGACCCTAGACAGAGATGAGAGATGATGGAGATGGAACTGTGGAAGAACATTCTGTAGTAATGAGGCAAAAAATGACAGACAGGGGGTGAGTATGGAGGAGTAACTGAAAAGTGTCATGATGGAATGGAGAAAGAGTGGAGTACTGATGAGGGAAGTAAAACAGGGGTAGAAGGAGGGAACAATGTGCAGGAGGATGAAGAAGTAAAGAGAGGGAGGAGGTGGGAGGAAGAGAAGAAAGATGAGGGAGGGAGGAAGGGGTGGAATCTTAGTCTGAGTGGACTCTGTACTAAGAGGGGTCAGGTGGGGTAGCAAGGGAGATAGGCACAGTTGGGTTTGGATGGAGACCATGCCAGGAATGATGGTGGAAGGGGTTGGGCAATCTGTTCTAAATTCTGGCAGATGGGGCAGGGAAAAATCTCACCTAATTCTGCACTTGGAAATGAATGACTTGGCTGATGGGATGGAACTGTAGATGAAGTGAAGAGGAGGTTTGAAAAACTAGGACCAGTTTGCGAGAGGGCAGCAAGATCAGTTACTTTCTCTGAGATACTTCCAGTTCCCAGAGCAAGTACAGCAATAAAACTGAGAATTCAGGAATTTAATGAATGGCTGGGAACCTGGTGTTAGGAAAAAGGATATGGGCTGGTAGGAGGGTGGGGTGTGATCTGGAAAGATAGCAGTCTGTACGCTAAAGATAGACTGCACTTAAACAAGGAGGGAAACAAAGTACTGAAGCAAAGGATTGATGAGTACATTGAGGAGAATTTAAACTAGTAGGGGGGTTAGCATGAGGGTTAGAGGTACTCAGAGGCCTCAGAATGGAAAACCATATGGAGTTACCCCCCATAATAGCGAAATAAGACTAGGGGCTAGCATTACAGGGGGTGCCATAAAAGGATTGCAGGAGGGGGGAGGATAAAGGAAGGGGATGGAAGATGGTCTCCTTAAATGCTAGAAACCTGAGGAATAAAATAACAGAACTACAGGCTCTTATGGTGGAGGGAGTGGTGGACATGGTGGCCATCACTGAGACATGGGCCACCCAGTGCCATGACTGGGACCTGGCTGTTTCAGGATACATATTATTTTGCAAGAATAGAGTTAAGGGGAAAGGGGAAGGGATGGTGCTCTATGTGAGAGATGGACTAAAGTGTTTAAGGGAGGAGGGGAAAGAGGGAGATACAGAGTCACTATGAATGCAAATCCAGGATCCCAAAAATAGGACACTAATGTTGGGAATGGTGTACTGGCTGCCCTCCCAATCAGAAGATATAGATAAGGTACTGGCAGAACAGATTTTTGGAAGAATTGCAGGAAGGGGGATGGTCATAATAGGGGACTTCAACCTGCCTGGAGTGGATTGGGGTACACCAGCCACCAAGTATAGAAGGGAAAGGGTAATGCTGGACTCCTTCCAGGATAACTTCTTGATGCAGATTGTCAGCAAACCAACTAGTAAAGGGAACACCCTTGACCTCGTGCTGGCTAACGGAGAGTTGTTGAAGGATCTGCAGATGGAAGAACCATTGGCAGGGAGCAACCACAGGACAGTATGGTTCCAGTTGCAGATGGGTAAGAAGAGGGGTGCATCTGGCACAAAGGTCCTGGACTTTAGAAAGGCTGATTTCAAAAGAATGGGTGAAGTGGTAGAAAGATTCCTGGCCAGAATTCAGCCTAACATGGACATGAATCAGAGGTGGGAGCTCATAAAGCTAGGGATAGTAGAGGCAACTAAATCCTGCAGCAAGGCCCAGAGTACAAAGGCTAGGGCAAAGAAACCTAGTTGGATAAGCAAGGGAGTCATAGATGGGGTTAGGAAGAAAAAAGCCACCTATATGAGTTAAAAGAAAACTGGGAGTGTGGAGGACAGGGAGGAGTACCTGAAGGAAGTGAAAGAAGTGACCAGGGAGGTAAAGGCATCCAGGGAACTCAGGCTGGTGTGGGGC
The DNA here is from genome assembly GCA_016271365.2 of Neoceratodus forsteri. Classification (NCBI taxonomy): domain Eukaryota; kingdom Metazoa; phylum Chordata; order Ceratodontiformes; family Ceratodontidae; genus Neoceratodus; species Neoceratodus forsteri. Next base: position 100,014,866 of record CM028130.1, read on the forward strand.
ATTAAAGAGGGAGAGAAAGACTTCTTCAGGTACATCAGGGAGAAAAGGAGTCGTAAGGACTCAATAGTAAGGATTAAGAGAAAGGGGGAATGGGTGGAAAAGGGGGGTGAAAAGGCAAAAGCACTTAACAACTACTTCTGCTTAGTTTTTACTAAGGAGAAGGGGGGAATACCCAAAGTGGGAGGGAAGAATAGGAACAGAGAGAGAGAGGGGGTGACGGACAGGGAAATCACAGAAGGTAGAGTTCTAGAGGGGTTAAATGCATTGAGGGTGGTCAAGGCACCAGGGCCGGATGGCATACATCCCAGGGTACTGAGAGAGCTTGTGGAGGCCCTAGCAGGCCATTTAAAAGACCTGTTTAATGCCTCACTGGACTCAGGGTGTGTACCTCAAGACTGAAGGATGTCCCATGTGGTTCACCTCCATAAGAGCAGCCCCAAGGATGAACCGGTAAACTGTAGACTTGTGAGCCTCATGTCCATCATAGGGAAACTAACGGAGACAATCCTGAAGGAGAGGCTGGTGACTCAGATGAAGGTCAGTGAGTTACAGGACAGTAGATAGCATGGTTTTGTCAAGGGTAGATCCTGCCAGACCAATCTAATACAATACTATGACTGGGTGACTAGGCAAATGGACAAGTGCCATGCAGTGGATATCATGTACCAGGACTTCAGTTAGGCTGTCACAGGGTGACCCCATCATAGTGAACACTCCTGGGCTAAATTGAAATCCCTTCCCCAAGCAGTTTATATGTTTTGTACAATGTCCAACATGCTGCTTGGCTGGCTATAACAAAGCTAAGTGTACAGTTACAAAATGAGATGGCTGTCTTAATACAAGAATAACAAACATTTGTGTCTGCTTTTTCTTTTTTCTTTAACTTATTTATTGAATTTTTTCTTTTTTGTATATATACAGGTCACAAAAGTAAATACAATACATAGATACATGCAGCAAGTCTAGACCAATCAAAAAGGGGCAAGGGTAATATTTAGAAATTAATGTTAAATATACACGCTTTGGCTACTAACTTTATTTTCAAAACCTGTTTTGCTTCCATAATAATTCATCATTAAGCTACTCCTCTCTTATGTCATTTATTTAAATCTTTCTAATAATAAAAAAATATATATATTCATACTCAAACCCAAACAATCTCCCCATTCAGAACCTTAGCTCTTTAAATTTATAACTTCATGTATTCATCACATATTCATCATCTTTTCTTCAGAGAGAGTAGGGGAATCAATTTCCTCATTCTCTTGACCATAATGTTCCCTAATAAATGATGTCACTTGATCAATATTAAAAAAGACATATTGTTTGCCCTCATACATCAGCTTTAACTTAACTGGTGCTAAAAGCTGAAATTCAGCATCCAATTCAAGTATCTCCTGCCTATAAGACAAAAAACGATGTCTGTGTTGCTGTGTTCCATATGAATAATCAGGATATACTGAAATCTTAAACAATTTGTACATTAAGGGAGCTTTCATTCTAGATAGCCTCATTAATAAGTCCCCATCAGTATCAAAGGCAAACGTTACTAAGATCGTAACTTTCTTTTGAGAAGTTTCACCTGATACAAAGATTTCCTGTCTGTATTTATCTCTTCACAGACTTTGTTACAATCTTTTGTATATAGTGTATATAATTGTATGTATCTGCATTTATGTCTGCTATTCCATGTACTATGTGTAAACCTGCCCTGTCCAGCATGTTGAATGATGAGGAGCCTTTGTAAATGAGTCCCTGACTTAAAGGTTTGTAATTCTGATATAATAAATAAATAAATACTTCTTCCGATTGTACTTTAGATTTTGCAGGTAGACTATACACTCTGGTAATAAATGGGATAGTTTATTTGGATAATTAATTGTCCCATAGTAGATTTGCAGTTGTAGCTGCAGCATCGGTGATCTTATTAATAGATTTCTAGAGCACTGAATTTTAAATCAAACATCTGTGTCCATAATAATGGCTTATCCAAAGCATCTCCAAGTGAATCCAGTGAGTGGCAACCTCCCGTAGCCATTTCTGGCTGTTGCTGTGGAGGAATCTTGCTCCGACTCTCAGTTTCCACAGATCGTTCGACCAGTAAATCTGATGAATTGAAGTCAGCTCCATTTCTTTCTAGTATAGGCTGAACCAAATTTAATTTACTCAAATGAGATAGCAATTTCTAAGTTAAAAGCAACTCTGAATGGTGAGCTCCCAAGTCTTTTGCAAATTCAGCTGTTTCTACTGCTTGAAGAGATATCAAGGAGGGTGCTGAGGGCATGTTTGTAGGCTGAACTCAACTTACCACTATGGGATCCTTGGAGAGCCATATCGGTCAAGCTAATGGTGTCCCACCAAAGTCATAGTTCTTCTCCCTGGCCCCTTTGCCATTTAAGCCCAGTTGCAAATTGAAGTATTTCTCCAGCGGTCTGATACGTGGCAATGTATACTCTTCTGATAATGAAGCTTTTGCCTTATGTTTATCTGCCATTAGGAGCTCCAAGGTTTTTTATTGCAAAATGCAATCAGACTGACTCACTCTGATTTACTTGGAGCTGCCTGCCTGCACCCCCATGTCTGCTTTTGCTAGATGTTTGCAGCCCTCTTCTAAGATATATTTTACAGCAGAAAGTATGAGGTAATATGACCCTGCAAGAGAGTTTAAGAGAGCACAGAATGTTCTGACCTTGGCTCTGACCTTGTTGTAAACAAGTTATGTAATGTGCTTCAGGGGCCAAATAACTGTTTTCTGTGGTGCAACAGTGACCCCTAGTGGCTAATTTTATGTTATATCTGCTGTTAATCAAAAATCAGGGGGAATTGTTTTCCCAATGTCTTGTGAGATTATAAAAAGCCCTGCCTCAGTGCTGAGAGAGGATAGATAGGGTGGTTAGCTGAATACAGACTGAGAAAGGTGAAAGACCTCCTGGTAGTGCGAGCTTTCACACTGTTAGGCTGAAGAGAAGCCTTAGAAACTGTTAAAGCTAAGCAGTTGTCTGACTTAACATTTTGCTTTCTGTATATTTTACTTAATGAAAATAAAATGACAAATGCACTTGTGCATTTTTTATGCACCTGACTCATGGTCTGCAGAAATTGTGTTATCCTAAACCTATGCCCGGTCACATATGGTGTGAGAAGTGGGATCTGGCTGAACGTCTAAGGTAACAAGGGGGATTTAGTCAGTTGGTGCCAGACCTAGTACCTAGGATACACAGCAGAGGTGCATGGTGCCAAAGATGAGGAGAAGAGCACCTGATAGAGATGGTGACCCGGGTGAGGCATCATGGATGGGACAAGATGGACCTGATGACCAAATGGAGGTGATGATATGGCTTCTTCACTGGATGAGTGGGAGTTGGCTGAAGGCTGATCAACACTGGAGAGAGGTGGAGCACAGATGCCAGTTGCTACTAAAAAGGTCCCACTTGCAGGATGCTGAGAAAAAACTTGGTGGAGCAGAATCTGTGGACTCTGGAGGAGGAGGACACCCTAATGGAGCATTTGTGACCAACGTTTGTGGAGATCCCATTGTTGCCTAGTTTTCTGGGATGCTATTTGGTGGAGGATGGCAAACAAGATGAGGAGACCACAGGTAGGACTTTGACTGGCAATGTGATAATGGGGGGAAAAGACTTCAAGCAAGGTGGAAGAAGCCATTTTGGCTGAAGGGACTTTTGCATGTTTTAAACCTCCTCCTATGAAAAATGATTGTTCTCCTGATGTTGACTGGGGAAAGTTGCAGGTGGGGGATCCTGAAGTAACCCAGTTAAAGGAATATGTAAAAATCATGGCTGCGAGACAGGTTAATGGTGGTGTGGGGGATAGGTTATGGTGATATGAACTTAGGAAGGATGATCTATATCATATGAAGCCCCACCATAGGATGAAATAAGTGGATGCCCAGGTAATGGTGCCTGTGGCATATAGGAAAAAGGTAATAGAGGATGTGCACTCCAGTCACCTGGGGCATCTAAGCCATAGGAAGGTATTGGCTAGACTAAGCCTGTATTACTATTGGCCAGGTATGTACAGGTAAGTGGCAGCATACTATGAGACCTGTTATAGGGACAGACAGATAGAGACCACTGATAATAATGTGGGAGGAGTAACCCAGAGGGTGAAGAGCAAGAGATTGCATCTTTGAAGGAGTGGAAGACTGCCACCTAGAACAGAAGGGCAAGGTGGTGGCCAATGCCACTAGACGTGTATAATATTTGATACATAAACTCAGTGGTTAGGGACAGGCTGTTATGCATACAGCGTGATATGTTACTAGCCTATCTTTAAATGTTTAAGTGGGGATGGAGCAAGGTAGTTCTCCTCCTGAAGGCAGTTACAGTATACTGAGTGCGGGATGGTCCAGCTGATCAAATGTATCTGGTCAGAGAAAGTCAGTAGATGGCATAAAACTGCCATTAGTGTTCATTCTCCTAAATGTATGTGATGATGTTGTAGTCTACTAATGGAGATACTAATGTTAGAATGATCAGAGATGTCTTGGGATATTTTTATTGTTATTAATAGGATACTTTACAATTTTTTTTTAAAGGACCCTTGGGCAGGGCTCCCAGTGAGGGGGGCCAAAGCGACACACCTTCCTAGGGTGTTAGTTGAGATTTGGACAACCATAGGGTGGTTGCCCTCTTATGAGGGGGAATGTGTGACAGGGTGTCCTCTGTCATAGTGGACACCCCTGGGATAAATTGAAACCACTTCATCAAACAGTTTATATGTTTTGCATAATATCCAATATGCTGCTTGACTGGCTAAAACAAAACTAACAGCACAGTTACAAAATGAGAGGGCTGTCTCAGTATAAGAATAACAGAAGTTTGTGTCTGCTTTTTTTAGAAGTTAGCAGCCCTAAACCCATGCCTGGTGACAAAGGCGTTCAATTAGGTGCTGCATGGGAGACTTGGAAGTAAGCTAAAGGGCACAGGGGTGGAGGCAAATTTGATGGGATGGGTGGAGATCTGGCTGCATGGAAAGAAGCAGTGGGTGGTGGTGGGAGGAGAACTCTCATCCCCAAGGGCAGTGATGAGAGTGGTTCCACAGTGGTCTATGCTGGAGCTGGTGTTATTTGGGATATTTATTGCAGACATTTTGGTGGGCATCAAGAGCAAGATTAGTCTATTTGCAGATGACACAAAGATGGGAGCAGTGGTGGATGAACTATGGGATGGCAGGGTTTGTAAGAAGATCTGGCAAGGCTGGAGAGATGGTCGAACACCTGGCAACTGGGATTCAATGCCAAGAAATGCATGGTGCTGCATTCTGGGGCTAAGAATCCTAGGAGAAACTACCATCTGGGGGGAGTACAGCTAGCTGAGACTGAGAAGGAGAAGGAGCTGGGGGTGCTCGTTACCGGTGCAATGAACAACTCTTCACAGTTTAGGGAGGCAGTGGCAATGGCCAACAAAATCTTGGACTGTATTGCAAGGGGTATAACCTCAAGAAGGGGGAGGTGATTCTGACACTGTATAAATCACTGGTCAGACCCCACCTGGAGTATTGCTTGCAGTACTGGTGCCCCTTATCTAAAGAGGGACAACAGAGAGCAATAAAAATGATACAGAGCCTGGGGGCATTACCATATTAAAGTAGACTAGGAGAGTTGAACATCTACTCACTGGAGGGGAGGAGGGACCGGGATATGATCAAGACCTTCAAATACATGAGAGGAATAAACAGGACAGGCATGGAGGGACTGTTCAAGGAGAGGGTGGAGAGGGACAGTCAAGGTCATGATATGAGAATAGAGGGTGGAAGGTTTAGGAAGGAATTGAGAATACACTTTTTTATTGAGAGGGTGGTGGTAGAGTGGAACATGCTACCAGCAGAGGTAGTGGCCTGTAAAACAGTGGGATGCTTCAAGAGGGGCTGGGACAGGGTAAAAGGGAGAGTCAAGGAAAAGGAGGTGCAGGGAGGGAGAGGCAGCTGCAAAATAGGGTTGCTAGCTGCATAATCAAGCAGTTTCAATAGATCAAATGACCTTTTTCTGTTGGAAGTTTTTGTATGTTTGTATGTTCGTAACAGTTCCTTTTCTTACTAGCAGCAACTGTTATTGCTTTTCCATTACAGTTGCAATTGTTTTGCAACTAATGCTGATATTTTCCTTGGATTGTTTATTTCTTTGTTCACTGGCTAGGTGCGCTTGTCCAATGACTGTTTTCATGCATGACCTGAGCCATGAAGATGGCACACAATAGTACAGTAGGACTGCAGTACATGCATGACAAAATTCATAAACACAGATAACAAATAAATCATACGTGCAAAGCAAACAGAAGTAAGAAGGCACAAGGATTAGCCAGTGACAAATACATAAAATAAAATTTAAATTGTTGCAAGACAGATACAGTGTCAAATATACTGTGGGAATGGGAAGCATTTACAGGTAAAGCTGTTCAGAAGGGTAGCTCTGTAGAGCATTTTGAACTGTGAAATTGACAACAAAGAGCATAGAGAGCTAGCCTGCCTTTCCAGTAGGTTGGGGAAACAACCAATGAGTCCTTTAGACACATACAATTTGCAAAAGAAGATATCTTCAGAAGCAGGAGAGACCAGGATCTGAGGTTAGGGTGACACAATTTTGGACGTAGAATGTTGGCAAGTGGGAAGAGCTCATTGCCCCTCATTGGCTTGTCTATAAAACATCCTGAGACCTACACACAGAGGGCCTATGAAGCAAGCCAGTCAAGGGATTTATATAACAAGCAGTGATGAGTACCAAAAGGGGCCATTATTGCACACTGTGATCAGTCTAACCAGATTATTATCAGAAAAGAGGAAGAAGATGGGCAAGCAGTAGTCTAGAAGAGGGAGCATTGTATCCCTAGTAATAGCAAGCCTCACTTTTGGGGTCACAAAATCATTTATTCTGTATTTGATCCCCGGGTTTTGGTTTATGCACCTTGATGGAGAGTGCAATATGCTCTGAGAAGTTCAGAGAGTGGCCAAATGTAACACCCAGGTATTTAACGGAGGGTGCACTTTCCAAGGAGGTATCATTGGATTCCAGGACATTAAACAGGGATTCCATCCCAAAAGATTGCAGATTATGATTAGATCTAAATAACATACCATTTGTTTTTTGTGTTATGTAATAGCCTGTTATTTTGAAACCAGGAATATGTAAAGCCAAACTCCATGGTGAGGGTAGAGGAGATGACCACAGGGGATTTGTTGCTATCAATCAATATTAGGTCATCTTGGTACAGAAGAGTAAAACATCTCAAACATGTCTTGTTGAGGGGATTGATGAAAAGGGATAAAAGCACTAACCCAAGAATGGATCTCTGCAGCACCTCTCTAGCAACCTTCCTCATGGTGGAGAAGGAGCCCCTTGAGCTAATCTGCTGTGTTCTGCCAGACTCATAGCTCAAAAACCAAGAAGAGGCTACTGGGGAGGTACCTACATGTCACAGCTTGTCAATTAGGCTGTTGTGTTCCACCAAATCAAATGCTTTAATGATGTATGTGAAAACAGCCCCAGTAAACCATCCTTTATCCATGTTTTTCACAACATAGTCAGTGAACCTGATCAAGCCATTGTGGTGCTGTATCCTTTTCAGAACAAAATGTTGCTGGGGGAGAAGGAAATACTTGGACATGTAGTTGGACATTTGTTCATTAATGAACCTCTGAAGGAGCTTACTCTGGAGGGAAAGGATGGAGAAATGGTGTTCATTTTCAAGCCAGACTGATCATCCCCTTTGAGGATAGGCACCACCCACACTTGCTTCCAGAGTCTTGGCATAAATGATGTGGAGTGGGATGTGTCTCTAAATCTTCCAGAGTTTCCCAGGAATATTCTATGGAAACAAACTTTGGAAATCATGCAGTGTTTGAACACATTTTCTGTGGCTTCCATGAAATGGTGATGGAATATATTTTCTATGAAAACAGCAGAGAATGTGTAGAACAACAATTATATCATGGAATTGCATGGAATAGCATCTACAGTATCACTGATACAGAAATAAACTACCACTGTAGATGTACATATCATAATCATGGAACCCATGGAAAACCTTTTAACTTGAATTTTAATTTTAATGGAAACCTATGGTAATATATTAAAGTACTCGATGGTGTCAAAGATCATGTTCCAGGGTAAGTTCCACTGAATCCATAGAAAATGAATGACAGAATCTTGATTAGTCACAGAAAGATTGCAATGATGATCTCATATGATCGCAGCAAGTTTGTTACAATGGGCTGTCAGTTAAGGATATTCCTCATGTCTGCATGAAAACTGCAGAAAACAGAAACATATATTAGAAGTACATTGAGTCTACCCTATTCAATGTCTTCTACAAGCAGATATGTTTACAACATTCTACTTATCTGATAAAAAGCTAGTTTTTAATTTGCTGCATGTGTGCTGGATCCTTTCCATATTGTAAGTGTACATTTCTGGAAGGTTGTAAGTAAGTAGTTTTTTTATTGAAGACAAGTGTATATTCCAAAGAACAAACAGTTTTAGTATATGACAAAATACAATTGCACAACAAAAAATCAGATTCAGACCATACTTTTATCACAATTAATTTAAAACTTCATAGTATTACACACTCCCAGATAAAACTGAATAGCAGCATAAGAAAATAGCATATCATTTCCCTCTATAAATTTTTGTACGATAGCCTCCCTTCTCTTAGCAGAAATATTATATAATGGCTTAATCCATTTTGTTCTAAGATCATTTAGTAAATTACAATTCGTCAATAGATGGTTGGTAGTTCGATAACAGTATTTATACAATAGGGGTGAGCAAGTAACATTGACAATAAAAACATGTATTCTCACAGCAGTGGAATAACTCTGTGATGACATAGACACTGTGGGTTTATTTCTTGATAAACTCACAGTGTCTACATCACCAGCAAATATACTCACAATGGTGATGTCACCAGAGTGAGACTATCTACACTGCAGCCTGCAAATAGCTTCACAGTTTCTCTTTCTCACTGAATCCTGCAACTAACTCAATTAGCATTGTAAAAGACAATCCCCTGTGTCCCATAGTTATGCTGACAATCCTAGCACATTACTGTGCTGCTCTAATCTTCAAACCAGGCTCCTTCATAAACCAGTTTCTCTTTCTGAGTGTAGACTGCAACAGTTTGTCTCAGTGAAGCCTGCAACTTACTGAATAAACAGTCTGTTTCTCACTCCTAGCTGCAGGTAACACAATTATCATTGCAAATCACATGCACGTGTTTCTCATAGTGTCTAACACTCCCAGCCTATTCAGAAACACTTAACCACACACACTCAGACCACACACAAACAGTGCTGTTAGTGTAGCCTAGCGGTTAGAGTAACAAGCGGTTAGAGTAACAAGCAATGAACCAACTTACTACATCCAGCAGCCCAGACCAGTGTTTAATTCTCACAACTTCCATTTCAATACTGTGTGACTCTGAACGAATCACTTAACCTCCCAGATTCCACCCCAAAAAAAGTACCCAATTACCAAAATAAAGTAAACAGGGAGAGAACACAGAAAAAAATGATCCTAAAGGGTACTAGCCCTATTGTATAACAGACATTATGATAAGCGACTTGTGGAATATGGCAAACATTTGCACTCTTGCAGAGTGAACTGCAATAATATCACTCATGCCTTTGGAACTCGTAATATTATCACAGTTCACTCTGCACTCATGCAAATATTTTCCATATTCCACAATCACCCATCATGTATCCCCTATTTATTGCACTTGCATTTTTGTTGTTCTTTAATCTTTTCCCACGGTAACATTTGTGCTCGATAATGTAAATGAATATCAAATCTCATCCTAGCAAAGACTTTTCTATGTGGAGAATTTTGACAAAAGGATAGGTCATCCTGTCTGCTAGGTCCTACATTTATTGTATGATATAGTGTAAATATAGAGGATGCGTTTATTTTTGCTTTGTCCCTCTGGATCTCATTGTCTTTCCATCTAGTTTTTATTTGTTCTACATAAAAATCAACATCTGTTATTACTCTGTAGTTAAAGAGAGAGTCCATTCCAGATTTTCTCACTTCAACATCTAGGTTTTTGAACCAAGAATCATAACTTATCCTTCACTATAGTATCTTTTTGCCTCTGCCCAACACGCATATCTGAGGTAATGTTTACATTTTTTACAAGTTTTTTCCAATAATTCAAAGGGTCTGATTTTGGCTGATAATGCCAATGATGTCATGCCCATTTCTGTTCTTAGATAATTACCTGATACTGCTAGTGGTAAACTCAGACTATGTCTGATGAACAGATTTTGAACTGGTACCAATATTGAAGCCTTCTCCTCTAGTCCACATACCTCAGCTGTTCATAACATAACTGATTTTGTTCTCATTATGTAGTATGGTTATTGTTAATTCTTAAAGCAGCAGTGCATGATAGTAGTAATAAGTTAGACTTATCGCATGGTTATTGTAAATTCTTAAAGTAGCAGTACATGATAGCAGTGAAAATGGTGACCTTGGTCCTATAGTGTTTTATTCTATTTTTAATTGCCCTTATCTCCTGACTTGCATGATACCCATTTTGAGTCTAACACTTTTTTCACATTTGCATTAATAAAAGGAGCATTCCTTTGAATATTGCTAGAACCAGGTGTTCAGTAGTATTCTCAGCTGCTTTTGTACAACTGGATCCAGATATTTGAAAACATGCACAAGCACAGTGAAAATGTTTGCATCATGCTTACACTAGTGCCCAACCCAGAGGCTGCTATATTCAGACAGACAAAGGACCAGTGCTATTTGACTGAATATTGACCTGTGTTAGCACAGCACTAAGTCAAATTGTGCTGCCCTGACATGGACCTGGGCTGTATCCAGCCCATAGGGAATAGTGCCCCAGGATAGGATAGCACCAGAAGTTGTGTTGGCTATATTCAGCCACACCATGCAAATGAGCCCATTTGGCATGCAAGGCACTAAGGAGGCATTTGCATGTGGGCTTATGTGCATGGTGAACAGTGGCACTTCATCACCCATCCTGTGGGCATCAGACACATCATCGCTAGTGTCTAACAGCACCCCAACCCACCAGTCATCCATCCCATGGAATGGACACACATCTCTGGTGTCTTGTAACATTCCCCACCCCCCAAGCACTCATTCCAAATATTATACACACATCCCTGGTGTCTAATGGCACCCCTTGCCTCAACTGATCCATTCCATATATTATACACATACCCCCAGTAACTAGTGGCACCCCTGCCCCTAAGCACGCGACCCACATGTGATACACACTTCCTTCATGTCTAGTGGCACCCACCATGCAATCACCTGTTCTGTATTGTATCCCATATCCCTGGTGTCTAGTGACACCCACGCCCCAATCACCCATTCTGTATATTGAGCACCTCTACCTGGTGTCTTGTGGTACCCCCTACCCCCTGATCCCCGAATTACCCATTCTATATAGTACAATACATGTCACTGATGTCTAGTGGCACTTCTGCCCCAATCACCCTCTCTGGTGTCTCATGGCACCCAACACCCCCCCCAGTCTCCAGGCTGATGTACACTCTAATACTCCTGGTTTCCAGTGGTACCCCCACCCTCACCCTGAATTCCGATCAACAAATGTACTGGTGAACAGTGGCAGTCCAGCACCTGCTACCCACCCCATATGCACCCAGAAAACATCCATCCAACCCCCCCAACCAGTGTTTTCAGGGACATGCAATGAATCCTATTGCATCAACCTGCAAATCCCTCCTCTCATCTCCTCAGCTGGCCACTGTATGAGCTGACAGTGGGCATGTGTACAGTATACTGTATGCTGTACATGTTGCCATAGCAATAGTCTGTAATATCAATTAGTTATTGTGGCACTTAGCTCTACCTCAAACCTTACTTTCATGGCTCATGTAAACAAATGAAAATTTGCTCATGTTTTCCTTATTTCACAACCTACTGTATAAAAAGTTCTGATAATTATGATAATATTTCTGTCACACCCTTTGAGATATATAAAAATAGATGTTATTTTCCCTGTACAATATAACCAATCACTAATAACTGTTGCATATGTATAAAATATTGTAAACTCTGTTGTAAAAAGCAGAATAAACTAAAACAACAAAAGCTTCAGAAAATAAAACAGCAAGGATAATTCAGAAATAATGAATAAGAGTAGCAATACAGTACCTACTATTTCAGTATATTTGTGTGGACAACACTATTATTTAACTATAAGCACATAATTTTTTTTTGAATTAATGTCTTAGATTGTTTCTTTGTGTAAAACTTATTCAAATACTTTTTCACATGCAAAATGTTTATATCTTTTTATAGATATGAGCTTCCCTATATACCTACATTCTAATATTTAAGAAATTATTTTCCCATGCAACCTCCCAGATAAATTCAATTAGAATATTATAAACATATTTAAAATAATACTCAAGCAATCTAGTTAGCTGCAAAGTCTGGATTTTTTTCTTAATTTCAAGAAGTTTGTGTGAATTCTTCTTCCCCCGGATGGCAAAACTCCTTTCAGTGGCTGGATCTTGTTGTTATTGATGTTTTAACTCTCTCCACTCTCAAACCATGGACCCTGGGACCCATCTGTTGTCAACACAGCAGCACAGGCTTATTTATTAGCTAGTAAAGACAACAAGAATTAGGCACAGGCTTTTGTTCAATTCTGGTGGGAAATTCAAAACAGTACTATAACAGCAAAAATGTCTATTTCATGAAAAGAGGTCTTCCCTGAAAGTGGTTCCCAGGTAGTTGGCTTTATCACCTCTGATGAGTGCATCATCTCTGTCTTGCTCTGACATCATTTCACCAGTTCTGATTGGTTCTTGCAAATGAGATGGGGGTCACTAGTCCCTCTTTCTTAGCGCAGCCCCTCCCCCTTGCAAACATTGAGATTGGACATTTTTTTCTGTCTAAAGCTATGTTTTCTCCTTACATCCACATGCGATTAGACACAGACTTGAAGCATATATTTTCAGATGTAGAGTAAAATGTCAAGTAGTTTGTTACCAAATGTCATCTGGGTGTCTTTATTATAAAGTCCATAGTTCAAATAGTCCTTCACAGACACAGTTTTCTTGCAGATTTCTTAAAAATAGTTCTTTATCTATTTGTTTGTTTGTTTGTTAACTGGGTAGGTGCACTGGTCCAAAAGACCATTTACAGGCATGACCCGGGCAATGAAGAATGGCACAAGAATATAGAAAATACAAGAGCATATAGTGCAAAGCATAAGGAGACGTCAATGTGCAATGAGAAGTGAGAGACATAACAGTACAATAAAAGAAAACAATAAAAAGAATTTACACAAGGCCATACATAATATATACAAGTACAAATATAAGTTCAATAGGGGGGTTACTTAAAGGATCAAGGGGCAGGGTGGAGAGTATGGAGCTCACTCAGCCACAGGACTAGGAGCAAGCAGAGGAAGACATTATGTGAGACCTAAGGAGATAATGGAAATGCTGTGGTGAGTTGGAGGATGTAAGTGGGAGGGGCAGGCTATTCCAGAGGGTAGCGATGGTGAACGAGAAAGTCCATTTGCCCATGCAAGACAGGACAGACCTGCATGTGGCCGGCAGAAAGGTGATGGTCTGTGGGAAACATTTTGAGCCAGAGAAGGAAGGAGAGAGAATTAACTAGATTATGGATGGCCTTACCAACAGTGCTGGCAATATCTACATTTCTTGCAGTGCATAATGAGGTATTTTTCTACCAGGTAACTGCTTAGGAACTTAGTCAGAAGACATAAACTCTTTCTTGAGGAAAGTTTTCTTTTTGGTAGCCAATAAACCATGCAAGACCATCTTCCTTCAAGAGACCGTTAGCTTCAAAATTTGTTAGAGAAGAGCTTCAAAGGGGTATAACTCCTCTCTGCTGCCATGCACATACACAAAAGTCACACTTTTAGATTTATGGCACCAGCTCTTATTTAAGATCAAATGACCCTTGTTTATCTTTTGTGATTTTAGCACAACACACATCAGTGAATAATAATGTTTCTACTATTGCTGCAGCCATAAAACTTGGTCAGTCGATAGTTTCAAATGTTCTTTATCAACTGATGTAATTTTTGTGCTGGCTTTCTCAAAAATAAATTTACAGTGAATATAAGTCCTTTTGTTCAATAGTAAACTTCAGTGAAAGTTTTTTCTTGGATAATAGTCTCTGCTAGTACCAGGCATGAAGATACCACTGGTAATAAGACACTTTGTAACATGACATTAATATAAAGACACTGAGAAAGGTACATCATTGGTCAAAAGACAGCACATGGAATAATTAATGCCGTGCATTAATTCCCTAGATATGCCCGCTGGCGGTATCTTGAGAAATGCCACAAGAGGGACCTATTTCTCACAAATGCAGAGCAGTAGTTGTACAGAAAACAAAATGTACAACAGTAACTGGTTCCTACTCACCCACCTAGTCGACAGAGTACAGACCACAACAGTCGTATGTGAGATAAAGCAAAACAAAGATATATAATGTAATGAGTAGTATGATATGCAGAAAGCACCTCATGAAGAACTGAACTGATGATCCATTTAATGTCTGATTCCCATTAGAGCACAGAGCAGAGCTGACACAGTGCAAATGTGAGTAGTGCAGGCACTGAACGTAGCACAGCCCGTTAAAGTAGAGAAAGAAATATATTGCAGGAATGCATCTGAAGGAGCGAGCTTCACAAGTAACGTACTAACAAACTGCTAAAATAACACATCTTCTAATAAGTGATGTGCAGCAGAGAACGTCCAGATTGCAGTCGGCATACTGAAATGCAGACGACATCGAGTGTGAACAAAGATGTACAGCAAAGAAAGACTGACATTGGTGAGAAGTTAGAATCTATCAGCAACAGCTTAGTAAAACAAACAGATGTTGCTAAAGTGAATAGTCTCTAATGTTTATCTGTATCCGAAGTGTGGCATTGTATGCAAATGTGTAAAAAGTACCACAATGCATACCTAAGGAGTCACACTGTAAACAAAGGAATTGCAAACTTATGTACCTTATGTAAAACACTTTTAACCGGTGGAGTAGGCTATTAACAGTGTAAGGAAGCAAAGCAGGGTTTGTTAAAAACTAAGAATTGTATTCATAAGTATGTAAAAAAGTATGGTTCCAGAAACAAAGTTTTTCCTTCTAAAATGTAAACCTATTGAAACAAAAAACATCAACAATGTGTCTGTCATTTAATAATTAATATCATGAAATATTAGATAACTACTGCCATACAAGCCATGTTACAAGTGCATTATTCCCCCCGACAGGAGGCATTCCCCAGGAATTAATTCATGGTTGTGTGGTGGGAAGCCCTCAGCCACCCACCCCACCAACCATGCATTAATTCCTGGGAAATGCCTCCTGTCTCAGCGATTAATACTTTCAGAGTCTGTGGCATGCAGTGGCTATAGTTCCCTTATCTTGTTTCTTCTCTCCTTGCTAGTTGGAGATTCAAGAAGCCCCATATCATCACATTAAAGGAAGATGCAGTTTTAAAAGCAATCACTTGAGATCATGTTTTTCTGATATTGAAGAGTCAATCTAAGCAGATTTTAAACTTGGAAACAGTTTTTTTTCCTTGCTCAGAAAGATCCTGCAGGCAGTTTTTAAAGTCAAACCAGGTGTCTTTGTATTACACCCCAGTTAAGCCTAATAATATAATAAAACATTAATGACTAGGCATTATAAAGAATATAAAATAGTAATTATAAAATAATAAAATTATGATAACATATTTTTGCAGTCTAGGACTTGTTCCCACAACATGCTCACTGTTGTCTCATTTGGCAGCTGACTGTGGAGGTGACATGAGGGTTGTGCCAGTCACCATAGTGAGATTCAATGCATGTCCCTGGACACACTGGTAAGGGGGGGCTGGATTGGTGGTCTGGGTGTGTGTAGGGTTGATACAAGGGCTGCAGGACTGCCACTGTTTACAAGTCCATTTGTTCTCCAGTAATTGGGGGGGTGTACCACTAGACAGCAGGGATAGTAGAGGGTACATGGGTCATTTGATTGGAGGGGTGGGGTATCCCACTAGACACCAGAGATATATGATACAATATGGGATGGGTAATCTAGTGGTAGGCAGTGCCACTGTACACCAGGGATATGTGTCCCACTATACAGAACAGGTGATCGGGGTTAGGGGGTTCCAATTAACACCAGAGAGAGTGTTCAATATATGGCACAGGTGTCCAGGGGGGTTAAGGGTGCCACAAGACACCAGAGATGTGTGTATAATATGCAGAGTTGGTGACTGGGGAGTGGGGGTGCCACTAGCCACCAGGGATATGTGTGTAATATCTAGGATATGTGATCAGGGGGTAGTGATGCCATGACACACCAGGGATATTCATTCAGTCCATAGGCCAGGTGATTGGGGATGTCATTAGACATCAGTGATGTGGATATAACATATGGTATGAATACTCCGAGGTGGGGGTGCCAGTAGACACCAGGGATAAGAGTATAATATCCAGGTTGAGTGATGAGGGGTTGGGAGTGCCAGCAAGTGGGGTACCATATCCAGAATGGGTGATCAGGGGTGGTTGGTGCCACTGGACACCAGTGCCTGCAACCTAGTTGGCGTTCAGGCAATTTGGGGCAGGTGGCTTCAGTACAGCTGTCCCGCCATGATTAGGGTGGGGACGTGGCCATAGTACCTGTTTAAGATGAGGTTTTCAGGGATCATGTGATGCCTTCTCCCTAGCGGTTGCATTGTGCTCTCACTCCCACCTCAACAGCTTAATTTACTTATAAAATTCAATAAATCATCCAACAGGTACTCTAACTTGAATCCGGACAGCATTTCTCTACATCAAGGTTAAAACCGGACATCGAATTCAGCGTTTTAAATAGTACAAATCAAGAGAAATGGAGGCCGAAATGAAACAGGCCCTCCCGTCCAGAATGTCGCCTACTACTCCGGACAAACAGGCTAAAGGAGCTAAAATGCACACTGCCAGCATGGGTAAGGGCTCTCAACCTCCCGTAGCTGCAGCCCCACTCTCGGAAGAAAGATTCTTAGCAGAAATGGCCTCACTTAAAGCGGCTTTTGCTGACTTTGCAACCGATTTAAAAGAGATGCAATCTGACCTTAAAGAAACCAAAAAGGCACTCTCAGATGTCTCTGCCCATACATCCTCACTCGAGTCATGGCAAGCCAGCATAGATCCAGATATGACTTCAAATCGGCATAAACTACAAAAGCTGGAATTAAAACTGGAAGGCCTGGAGGGCCAAAACAGATGTAACTACCTGGTGATTTTCGGTCTTCCAGTAGAAGCAGAGGGTCACTCGCCTGTTATTTTTGTGCAAAAGTTGCGCAGTAAAATTGCTGGCCCTCCACCACATTCCACAGCCTACGCAGTCAAAAGAGCCCACAGATCCTTAAGGCCCAGACCCCCTGCTGGTGCTAAACCTAGGCCGTTTATTTTGAAATTGCTGAGTTACATTGACCGTCAACATATCTTGTCCGCAGTTAAAGATCTCCAGGAAGTCAAATGGGAAGATACCACGATCCGGTTCCCCCAAGATCTACCAGTCGCAACACACCAAAAAAGGGCTGAATATCACCCCTCCGTCACTAAATTAATTGCTGCAGGAATAAAATTCTGGATGCTCTACCCAGCCAGGCTATCTGTTTTACACTGTGGCAGTTGGAAAACATCTGAGAATGCAGAGCAGGCATCTAAAGAATTTGTAGCCCTCTTCCCGGAACTTTTTACCTCACGCTAAGACTTCATCATTAAACCCCTCTACAAAGAATCTTGAACTGTCAGGAAAGTATACTGGATGCAAGGTTAAATTTTAATTGCTGTTTCTGGCTCCTGTCTTAAAGATAAGTTTAAGTTTGAGGGCTCCTGGAGGTGAGATTGCTGTTTTCTGATTCAATGGCTGTGGGGTCCTGCTCCCTCCCTTAAGAGAGCTTTTGTTTACCCCGAGTTGAAGTGTTCCATTACAGTTTATCTCGGAACTAGATCTTTGCTCGCTGACATATATGCCGACTTACTAGAAAATAAAGGTATATTGAATGGGATTTGACAGCCTTCAGATCATTAATGGTTTATTAAAGAAAAATATGACAATGCAGTTTTTGACAATATACAATTATTTTTTAATTTTTCTCTTGGACTTACCAATAATAGGTAAGCAGATAATATGGTTAAGATATCTGTGTTCTTTAAACTTAGAAAATTGTTATCTGTTAACCTTATACCTATTCAACTCGTTGGGGTGGGAGAGGGTATGCCTGATTGCTTAGCTGTAGGAGAAGCAGTCATGAATCAAAATTTGGGACTGGAACCTCCTAAATCATTATCCCAGTTAGGGTCTGTTCTCTGTTTAGTTCCTTATTATAAAGAGTGGGGTTCACAGCTAGGTCGTTCAGGTCCTAGCAACGAGGGTGTTAATATCTTGAAGTGGGGGGGAGGGAGAAAAGATAATAATTAAGGGTTTGGCTGCCACTGAAAAGGAATTAAATATTCCTATGTTACGTATTCAGGAATGGTTATATCCCTGCATCTTTTATTTTATTCCACTATATTATATAATTCTTTATGGCTAGTCTTAAATATTATTCCTGGAATATAAAAGGGGCTCAGACTCCAGCCAAGAGATCCAAGGTTCTACTCCATTTAAAAAGTCTGCAAATTGATGTGGCTTTTTTGCAAGAAATGCATCTCCTGGTCAGTCAAATTCATTACTTACGTAGAAATTCCATTTTGCCTTATACAACAAATTTCTGACCCTGATGGAAGATTTGTTTTTCTGAGGGTCCTTCTGGGCCACTCTGAAATGGTACCAGGCTCCATTTAAGGACATAATTGTGATGACCCTGGATTTTTTACAAATCTTATGAATCTCCTTGCACCCTGGACTATGTTTCCAATGGTACTAGGTGAAGATTGGAACCAGGTGTTATCTAATTCCCTAGATAGATCAGGTCAGATCTGGAAAAAATTATCACCAGGACAAAAGGCCCTACACGAGTTAATGAACTCTGTTGACCTGATAGACCCTTGGAGGATAATGTTTCCAGAAAGTAAAGAATTTTAATTTCACTCCCTTCCCCATCATTCCTTTTCCCAGATAGACTATCTTCTCATGACAGTTGATCACCTTCCAGGGGTTTCTCAGGCCTAATACTCTTTAAAGGTTATTTCAGACCACTGTATAGCTCATCTTCACCTAGATCTATCTCCCAACATACATAGAGATAGAATTTGAAGGTTGAATGATCAACTTCTGAAATCTGAGGATCAAATACAGCTCCTTCAACATTCATTTCGAATTTTATGGAAATTAATGCACTGTCAATGTCTAAATAGATTTTTTTGGGGTTCCCTAAAATGTGTACCAAGAGAGGAATTAATTCTGTTAGTGACTAAGCATAAGAAGCTGAGAGCCACAGCTCTCTCTACTATTTTAGCCCAGATAGAAAACCAGGAGAGGCATCTCCTCCCCTCAGCCCCTATAGAAGAGCGGGAGAAAGCTGAATCTTCTTTGTTCCCAACCCAATCAATTATTAGCAGAAAAGGCTGAATTCTTAATGGTTCATTCTAAAATATCCTATTTTGATCACAGTGAAAGAGCAGGGAAACTCATGGCTCTTTGTCTTCGTACCCAAATAACCGATAAAATAATCACCTCTATTTATTCGATGACGGGTGACCTTCTAACCTCCCCCCCCCCCCGGATATTGTCAATGCATTCCAAGAATACTACCAACAATTATACTCAACATCTGTACTCCCCTCTTTGCCTCAACAATTCTATACTTTTTTCCAAGATATTAATCTCCCTATATTAGCAGACAATTAGGTTAATATTCTGAAAGCTCCAATTACATTACTAGAAATTTATAATGCCATAGACTCTCTTGCCCCAGATAAATCCCCTGGCCCAGATGGCTTCACTACCAACTTCTATAAAAAATTTAAGGAGATAATTGCCCCTATTTTCTTAGATACCTTTCATTATATCTTTAAGCAGGGAATATCTGATACCTCTTTGACTTGTGCTATTATAATTGTCATTCCCAAACCTGGCAAGGATCCTCTCTTTATTCCTAACTACAGACCAATTTCTCTAATTAATGTGGACCTCAAAATTCTTGTGAAAATTCTTGCTTCCATTCTAAGCCAGGTTTGGGGTTCCCTGATAAGTATAGAGCAGGTAGGGTTTGTAAAGGGAAGGCTTTAATCTGACCACCTTAGAAAAATAGCTTACCTCTCCTCTGTGTCCAGTGACTCATCCGTACCAGCAGCACTTGTTTCCCTGGATGCAGAAAAAGCTTTTGACAGGGTTTCTTCTGACTATCTTTTTATGTTATTACCTAAATATAATTTTCCAATGGAATTTATACAATGGGTTAAAATTTTGTACACTTCTCCATCAGCCCAAATCCAATGTAACGGTGTCCTCTCCCCATCCTTCACATTATTTCAGGGTACCCGCCAAGGGTGTCCCCTTTCCTTTTCAACCTATATCTAGAACCCCTTATTAGGAAAATTAAAAATTCGATAATTGTATCTGGTATATTAATAAGTGATACGGAATATAACATTTCCATTTACGCAGATGATATACTTCTTCATATTTCTAATCCTATCCAATCTCTACCTGCTGTCTTTCACGTCATCTCCCAATTTGGGGCAATTTTGAATTACAAGTTAAATATCAGAAAAACAGAAATTTTTCCTCTCAATAAATATACAATGAAAACCGATATTGAACATTTAGGATTACAATGGAACACTGAAAAATTTAAATACTTAGGGTTTTACCTGCACCCTTCTCCCCATATCATGAAAAAAACTTAACTTAGATGTTCTAGTTAAAATATTAACAGAAGATCTTAGACGCTGGTAAAAATTACCTCTTTCTATATGGAGACATATGAGTATAATAAAAATGAATGTCCTACCTCGTGTTTTATATCCCCTACAAATATTTAATGGGTCTCTCCCATTATCATGGTTTTCCCAGATACAGAGAATTCTCAATACTTTTATATGGCAAGGGAGAAAAGTTAGACAAAGTTACTATAAACTTACACGTCAAAAAACTGACGGAGGCCTTCAAGCCCCCAATTTTTACATATATTATTTAGCTATACACCTGGCCAGGGTAAGATACTGGATACAACCTCCAGTGAATAGTATAGATCCTATCTATTGCCCTTCCTGGGTTAGAATTTAACAAGCACTCTGCTTTGAAAATGATATAGATCCCAAGGCCCTTCCTTTTATTATTAGAAAGAGCCTTCCTAAATCCCTAAAAGAAACACCACTAAGCTCCTCACTTCAAACAAAGCATCAATTAATCACTTTCCTCAGGGCAGATGCATATAAAGACACTGCCCAGCCCTTGTTCTCCAACCCTAATTTTCTAATTTTGGGTAAAGTAATTAAATCTCACTCTTTTTGACCTGATATGGGTGTTCTAAGAGTGAATCAATTGGTTCAAGACAAAAAACTCCTCTCCTATAATGTAGCCAGTCACCTTTTTAACTGGCCTACCACACACATTTTTAAATACTTTCAGATATCTCACATGCTGACATACTACTTTGGACCCCGGGGATGGGACAGTCCCTTTATTTCTGCTTTGCTCCCCTATATTAGCTCTATCCCCTTTTGTCACATAATATCCTATTCATATAAATTTCTTTCAACAAAAGTCGCCACTTTGGAAGGCAAGAGGTTCTATTGGTGGGACAATACCCTAACACCGACTTCCCCTCCCAGGAATTGGTCCAATATTTGGAATCACTTATATAAATACATTAAGTGGGATATAGTCTTATGCAATTTTATATTAACCATAATTGATTTTATACCCTGTTTAAACTTCATCAGATGGGAAGTGTATAATTCAACCAGTACCCCAAATGTCAACATGCTTTTGCTGACCTGCTTCATATGCTATGGTCTTGCGACAAAATCACTCCTTTTTGGCACAGTATTCAAAATCGTCTTGATCCACTTCTTGCATTATCAGACTATTTTAATTCGGAAATTTATGTCTTGGGTGATTACGCATGTTTACAAGGGAGTCAACAGAGAGTGCATATGGCTTTAATATCAAGCTGTGCCAAGAAACTTATCTTGAGACATTGGCAGGAACCGAGCACCCCTGCCTATATGGAATGGTATAGGGAGATTATGTTTACCTTGCAAGCAGAGCTCATCATTGCTGGAGCTAATAATAGAATGGATAATTACAAACTAAGATGGGAATCACTGTATACCCTTTTAGTGATTCAGTAGATCCTAGTCACTTTTATTTTCCCTCTTACTGACAATTACACGTAACATGGTCTTTTATTTTCTTGATAACCATCCTTAGTTAATAGTAAGTGGCAGACTGGGGTGGATGAACGGGAGGGGGGAAGTGGGTGGGGTACAGACAATGATATTATGTTTCAGGACTTATTACATTATAATCCTTATCTATGTACTACATATCATGTATATGTAGCTGTACTTATTATGACTATTTTTCTGTTTAATGCATCAACACGTTGTCTGTATTGATGGTTGTTGTGGTAAAAATTTCAAACCAATAAAGCTTACTAAATGAAAAAAAAGATGAGGTTTTCAGCAGTGGTGGCATACAGCACCACTTTGGGTGCTCTTCACCACCATTGCAAACCTTTGAAAATGCTGCTGCAGCCATATCAATCAATCAAAAGTTTATTTTTAAAAAGTGCTATTCACCAAGGTATCAAAGTGCTTGTACAAGACTTAGAAAACAGATTAAAACAACCATAAATAGGTAAAATACTACAAAATGGTCGGGGCCACAAATGCAAATGCACGAGCCCCAGAGCTCTTCAAATGTACCCTGGGAACCTCCAGCAATCCCTCCTTGGTGGAGTGGAGTGGAGTGGCAGAGGGGGCAGCAGGGACAAAGAAGCTCTTGCAGATAGCACAGTCCCTGTCTGCGCAGGGCTTTATACATCAGCAAACCAACCATGAAGTTGATCTGCCGCTGACTAGGCAGCCAGTACAGACCACGAAGCACAGGCGTGACATGGCTAGATCGAGAAAGACCAGTCAACAGCCTGGCTGCCTTATTCTGCACCAGCTGCAAGTGGTGGATATCAACTCCCAGTAGCCCTAGATATAGGGAGTTGCAGTAGTCAAGATGGGTGGTCACAAAGGCATGAACCAATGTTAGAAGGTCATCAGGTAAAAACAGGTGTTTAATCTGAGTGATATTCCTCAGATGGTAGAAAGAGGTCTTGACGATGGATGACATCTGAGATATGTGTCAGTCCATCATCCAAAAAAATGCCCAGGTTTCACATCTGGTCAGAGGCCATCGGCTGGTTGCCTCCAAGCCAAAGCCTGGAAGGCCTCCCAGCCGAAAGTCCTCTACCCAATGACCAGGGTCCACAACCAGAATCTCGGTTTTGTCTGGATTCAACCTCACCCAGCTGGAACTCATCCAATCCTGGATCTTGGAAAGGCAGTTGTTAAAGACTGATATGGCCCCATCTTGCTCGGGCACAAAGGACATGTATAGCTGAGTATCATCTGCATAGCAGTGAAAACTCATCCCATACTGCCTCATAATGTCTCCCAATGACAGCATGTACACCACAAACAAAATGGGTGACAAAACAGAGCCCTGCAGCACTTCGCAGGGCAAGGAGAAGTTGCCAGAGGAATAAATCCCTGACACCACTCTCTGAAGCCTGCGCATGAGTAAAGACTGGAATCATCTGAGGACTGTACCAGACAGTCCACAGATCAACCAGAGGTACTCCAATAGTGCACTA
Organism: Neoceratodus forsteri; assembly: GCA_016271365.2. Lineage (NCBI taxonomy): Eukaryota > Metazoa > Chordata > Ceratodontiformes > Ceratodontidae > Neoceratodus > Neoceratodus forsteri. The sequence continues at coordinate 100,038,670 of CM028130.1, forward strand.
TGGTCCACAGTGTCAAAAGCTGCAGAGAGATCAAGAAGAATCAAGATGGAATGTCTCTTCTGATCTCTTGGAATCAGGAGATCACTGATTACCTGAACTAGGGTCGTTTCAGTACTATGTCTCTTCTGAAATATGGACTGAAGAGGATTATAGACACTATGGATGGTAGATTGATCCTCCAGCTGCTGTGCAACCACCTTCTCAATAACCTTGCTCACAAATGGAAGTTTAGAGATGGGCCTGTAGTTAGCAAGACAGTTCGGGTCCAGAGAAAATTTCTTAAAGAGAGATATAACAACCGCCTCCTTCAGGGCATCCAGAAACACACCTGTATCTAAAGAGCTCCAGACAATCTCAGCTAGGACTGGGCTGATGACCTCAAAGCACCCCACCAAGGGGCGTGTCCAGCCTGAGTCCAAGCTACAGTAGGTCGGCCACATATTCTGGATGACCCTCACAATATCCCCGCTCTCCAATCTGTCAAAGTATGACCAGACATACTGAGGTACTGTAACCACCCACCGACCACCACCACCCCTATTGGAATGGGTTGCATGAATCATGGACCTGATGTTGGCAACCTTATCTGCAAAGAATCGAGCAAACTCATCACACCTCTCTTTTGAAAATGCTCTCTGAGGCTGCAGACAGGCTGGATTGCACAGTCTGTTCACAGTTAGGAAGAGCTGAGCTGATCAGTTCTGTGCAGCAGCAATCTCCCTGGATATGAAGAAGGGAACCCCCTCATTTGCATGAGTGCAGCATTATGTTAGTGCCTGGGCACTAACGGCTTTAGTGCTTGCTACAGTGGCCTCTGAATAAAGCCATCCCCCTCAAACAAAGGTCACAAACCCAGATAGTGCAGGCGCAAACCCAGTTAGCATCAGTGCTAACTTTTGAATATCTGGCCCCTGTTGACTAAACAGGTCAGGACTCAGTGACTGCTGCATGCTAGTTCATTTTAATTTAATGAAAAGTTATTATAATCAATGTGTACTCAAAAACAACAGAGAATAGGGGATCATGTGATGGCAGGCTAGGTGGCTAGCAGCTGAACATTTTTGGGTGAGCTCAAGTTGGGCAATTCAAGTTATAATTTAGACCCACAACTCCGTGACAAACTAAAAGGCTTTCTCCTCTTACCATACACTTGTTGAAAGCCAAAATCTGATTCAAAATGGCTTGCAAAATATTGGACTGTGCCACATATGGAAGAATCTGCAGCTCGGTCACCACCATCTAAATGGCCTTAGGAGGATCTCCCTTCTCCTTGCTCCCCAGATCCCACAAACCTCTCTTCTCTTTGGAACTTTGCACAGGACTTTGCTACCATTAAAAACATTTTATTTAAACTTGTGGTTGAGTTTTGCACAGTGAAACCTACCTTAGATACATAGATACATAGACAGTGTCGGCAGATAAGGGCCTATGGCCCACCCAGTCTGCCCATTTGAGCTTGTAAGTTCAGTTTATGTTTTCCTAGAAGTCTGTTGCCCCTTACCCCTGACCTCCAGAATTCCTTTATGTTTATCCCATGCATTCTTAAATCCCGTGATTGTTTCAGACCCCACCACTTCCTCTGGCAGGGTGTTCCACTTGTCCGTCACCCATTCTGTGAAGAAATTCTTCCTCATGTTTCCTCTGTATCGTCCTCCCTCCAACTTCATCCCATGCCCCCTTCGGAGGCAAAACTAGAACTCCCTATGCAGAGGGGACACTGTTGAGTCCGAGCTAGATGGTGATTAAGAGTAAACACTCTCTACAAAATCTTTAATATATTGAGTCGGCATCTTACAGATTCTGAGGCCTGCATATCATCCCTGGAAGATCGGAGAAATAAAATGGAGCAAGAGATAGCTGACATAACTGACATTTGTCGGAGAATGACCCGATTGGAGGAGACTGGAGAATCAGGAATCCTGAAGCAGATGGAAGAATTTAATCATCTTAGGCATTCCTGAAAGGGTCAAGGGGTCAGACCGCATTCTCTATGTGCAACAACTATTGGAAAAGCTAGCTGGCCCTCTCCCTATGGGAGCACCTATATGATCGATCGGGTTCATCACTCTCTGAAACCAATGCCCTCTCCCGGTGAGAAGCCCAGCATCTTGATTTTTTTCACCAGTTAAACTTTCAAGATAAAATACATGTGTTATTCTGGATTAGAGAGCAGAAGCAGTTATGGTAGGAGGGGTCACGCATTTATATTTTGAGTGACTTAACCCCTGGAATCCAGCAAAAACAACAGTCTTACGAGGAGATCAAGAGCAAACTGCATGCAGTGGGTATTCAGTTTCATATATGATACCCTGCGGTGCTCCACGTTACTACTTCCACAGGAGAAATTTTCTTTCAGTCAGAGTGGCGGCAAAACTAGAACTCCCTATGCAGAGGGGACACTGTTGAGTCCAAGCTAGATGGTGATTAAGAGTAAACGCTCTCTACAAAATCTTTAAACCAAGTTCAATTAAACTACTTTATCAAATGATTTGCAGAACTCCATGACCAAAAAAACAAATCGTAATATTAGAGGAACAATGATGGGTAATCCAAACAAAGAAAAGCTACAAGAAGAAGGAACAAAAAGAAAAAAAATTTTCAGGACCTCCAGCCAAGGCAGTACTGCACCTGAAGATACTAGTACAGGAGAAGAAACCTTATAAATGTTAGGCATTAAAATCACTCTCCTCATATTTACAGTGTCGGGACAGGCAGAGAAATTTGAAACAATGACAAATAGAGTGATGAACCTTGAAACAGAGATGACCATAATAAAAACGGAAGCCATGGAGACCCGCAACAGTTCTGAGGTGGCCCTGGGCACCGCTAGTACACTTGTCAAAGAAAACACGTATCTCTGCTCCAGACTTGAGGCTCTTCAAAATCAAGCTTGGGTGGTCAATCTCTGAATTGTAGGTATGCTTGAGCGGAGCAAGGGGAATTATCTAGGCCTTTTCATGTATGACTGAATGGAGTAACAATTGGGCAACCTTTCTCCGAACACCAAACAAAAATACAAAAAGCCTATCAAGTGGAATTCAGTGGACGTTCTGAGAATCCTGAGGCTCCCAGAGCTATAGTAGCAGTTCTTGACGATGTAGGATCAAGAGACTTCATCCTTGCATTAGCATGCCAGAAAAGAATGCTGCTTCATGAAGGTAATCGGGTCCGAATCTATCCAGATCTAAGTTATTCCAGAAGGCAAAAGAAAAAATGTTTTGATGGCATCTGGGCCATCGTGAGGGAAGCAGGCATACCTTAGAACATGCTCTTCCCAGCACATCTTTGGATCCTTCATACGGGAAAGGTCTTCATCTTTTCTGACTCCAGTGAGGCCCTGTAGTGTGCTCAGTAACATGCATCGCTGCCTACTCTGATGGAGTCCCCAGACCAAATTGACCAGGAGAAATCAGATGTAAGGGAGACCTGAATTTTCTGCTGTTGTGCTGGTCTCCAGGTTTGCTTTATTCTGGCCAGATCCCATAGTTTGAACTTGGGACTAAAAGTGAATTAATAAATAAAAATACTCTACAGTACTGTTTGTGTTGAGCCGATTACATAGAAACAGAATATGATGGCAGATAAGGACCACATGGCCCACCCAGTCTGCCCATTTCCCTACCTAATGGATAAGCTTCAGATCCTAGTTAACCAACAGCCTACTTACTCCTACCCCCACCCGTAGAATTGCCTTATGACTGTCCCATGAATTCCTGAATTTCACCACTGTTTTTGACTCCACAGCCTCCTCAGGAAGACCGTTCCATGCATCCACAACCCTCTCCATGAAAAAATCTTTCCTCACATTACCTCTGAGCTGTCCCCCCTCTATTTTCAAATTGTGCCCCCTTGTTAGTGCACAGTTCTTTTTCTGAAAGATGCTACCCTCTTGGACTTTGTTAATTCCCTTGAGGTACTTGAAAGTTTCTATCATGTCTCCCCTCTCCCTCCTTTCCTTGAGGGTATACATATTAAGCTCCTTAAGTCCTTCTTCATATGTCTTCTGGTGCAGACCCTGCATCATTTTAGTTGCCCTCCTCGGGACTGTATCCATCCTGTCTATGTCTTTGAGGAGATGGGGTCTCCAGAACTGCATGCAGTACTCCAGATGGGGTCTCACCAGCTGTCTGTATGAAGGGATAATAACTTCTTATTTTCCACTGGCGATGCCTCTCCCTATGCATCCCAGTATCCCCCAGCCTTTCTTACTGCCCTCTCACATTGCTTACCCACCTTTAGGTCATCTGATATGACTACCCCAGATCCATTTCCATTTTTGTTGTTGTTAGTATCTCACATCCCATTGTGTACTCTTCCCCTGGGTTTTTGTTTCCCAGCTGCATTACTTTGCACTTCTTAGCATTGAATCTAAGCTGCCATACATTTGACCATTTCTCCAACCTTGCCAAGTCCCTTCTCATCTATTCCACCCCACCTTGTGTATCAACCCTGTTGCAGATCTTTGTGTCATCTGTAAAGAGACATACTTTTCCTTCCGGTCCCTCTGCAATGTCACTTATAAAGACATTGAAGAGGACCGGTCCTAGTACTGAACCCTGTGGTACCCCACTAGTAACCCCCCTTTCTTCAGAGTGGGCTCCATTTACTATTACCCTCTGTGTCTTGTTCTCCAGCCAATTCTTTACCCAGGCTACCACCTTGAGACCCACTCCAAGGCTGGCTAAATTGTATATTAATCTTTTGTGTGGGACTGTGTCAAATGTCTTGCTAAAGTCTAGGTAGGCCATGTCCACAGCCCCTCCCTGATCTACTACTTTGGTTACCCAGTGAAATAAATCTATTAGATTCATCTGACATGACCTTCCTGCTGTGAATCCATGCTGCCTTGGATCCTATGCCTCTCTGGCCTCTAGGTACTCAACAATTCTTTCCTTCAGAAGTGATTCCATCTTTTTCCCTATTCCTGCTTCTGCCCTGCTCCCACTTTTGTGAAGTGGAATAACATCTGCCCTCCTCCAGTCCTCAGGTACCACCCCATCCTCCCATGATTTGTTAAAGAAGGTAGTCAGTCGTGTCACTAGTTCTACCCTTAGTTCTTTTAGAATTCTGGGATGAATCCCATCAGGCCCCCTTGCTTTGTCCACTTTCAGTTTTAAGAGTTCTTTCAGAACTCTTTCTTCTGTGAAAGGGCTGGTATCAACTCCCATATCCAGACTGTTTCAATTGTTTGGGTTAGGTACCTCCCCCTCTTCATTTGTGAATACTGAGCAAAAATATTTGTTTAGTATCTTCCTTTTCACAGTCACCCTCTGACCACCCCCTTCCCTTTATTAAGCCTCTCTATCCCTCCCATGGGCTTACTTCACTCCCTGATGTACCTATAAAAGGTTTTATCCCCCTTCTTAACTGAGTTGTCAATCTTTTCCTCAGTTTGGGCCTTTGCTGTTCTGATTGCCTTCCCTGCTTCCTTTTGCTTTAACTGATACAGTTCTCTGTCCTGCTCCTTCTGTGATTCCTTGTACTTTTTGAATGCCTTCTTTTTCTCCCTAACATTCCCTGCCACCTCTTTGAGAACCATAGTGGTTTTTAACATCATTTTGTTTTATTTTTTTGCTTCACACAAAGGATTAATGTCCTGTAAATGACTAATCCTGCATTTGGGGAACGTTTTCTTGCTAATACTATTCTATTTAGAGTGGCATTTTAGCTGAGGCATCTTTAAATAAATGACAATGTTGTTTAAACAAGACTAATATTTTTTTGGATTTAAGGTGTACAGCACAATGGTCTAAGGCTCTGAGCTGTAAATCTGGTGACATCCAACAGACCAGACCTGGGTTTGAATCCCACAGCTTCCACTTGCATACTGTGTGACCCTGAGCAAGTCACTTAACTTCCTCGTGCTCCCAGGTCGCTCCTGGAAACAAGGTCCGGCTTAGTGTGCCTTTCCTGGTTAAACAATTTTCCCTTTACAGAAATGTTGTTATAAAAGGATGTGGTTTTCTATGTTATTGCCAGGTACTTATAAAAGTTAATAACAGAGAGCTTTAAACATAACCTAAAGGGATACCAGTAAGGTTCCTAAAAAGTGGTTTAGCATGATATGTGCTTCTCCATTGTACAGGATACAGAGCTAGAAATATTTGTGGACTTTTTGTATGGACTACATTATCATGCAGCTCATGGGCCTTTTCAAGCAACACCAAATGTCTAAATTTATTCTTGGTTTAAAATGTGTTTACTGATTCCCCCATAGGAAGTATCTAGATGAAGCAGCATGTTAAATTTTTTACCTGCTTCTATTAAGAGGGGTGGTGCCCTCATGTGGAATAATATGTTGTTCCTTTATTATATTTATCTTTTCTCCTCATGCACTGTCTCCGGAGAATTGACTGTGTGTCTATTGTAATAACAATAAATAGAAAGTTTATAAAAAAAACAACTCTCTAAGCACTTTCATAATCTGTTTCCAATCTCTCATACTCCCCCTCATTGACTCTGCGAGATCACCAATTTGGTTCTTTTGGATAGTTATTAAACTGGAAAGGCTGTTACACTGGTGTCATTAAGGAAACAGAGCTTAAATGTTTCACTATATTGTTGTTTTCTTGGGAAATTGGTTATCATTCCTGCAGGCTATGAGAGGTGTTTGACATGATACTGCAATCCCTGAGTGCAAATTGTCACAGAACCTCTGTAAAGCACTTGCATACTGGACTCCTGAAGATGGCAGCTGCGCTGGGCTAGTCACAATAAGCAGCAGTGTGTGTGGAGGTTTTAATCGTTATTTTGGTATCATTCAGTTGTAATCTTTAGCTATTTCCTGTTATTTTCATTTTATTTTTGGTTTTTGTCTTGTTTTGTTATTTTATTTTAGTGATAGTTAGTTAGGGGTGAAGCAGTGATTTAGTCTATGGATAGAGCGTTTCGAGTTTGGTTTAAACAAAGTAGCCAAATCATTAGTCACATAAAGTTAAAGTTACACCAACATTTTTTTTTTAACTCCTGAATGACTGTTATTCTTTTGCTGGATACTTTCATTTTTTCAACCCTAGAGTGGAGAATGCTTGTATATTTCCTACCTGGTTATTTTGCCAGATTCGAGGAGGAGGAATTGGAAAAGAGTCATTTTTGGCTGTCCATGGGAGTGGATTTGCTTTTGAAGTTGGAGTCCAGAGCCTCTGTTGTTTGATGACCTGAGGACTGCTGGAATGGTATTGTGAGGGCTCTGTTTTCAGCGGTACTGCCAAGGACTCAGACTGGAACTCTTCTGTCAGAGCTTTCTGATTGATGCATGAGGGTCCTGGTGGATCTTCCTCGATTTTGGCTCATTGTTTGTTTTGGTGAGATTTTCGGTGGCTGTGGCCCAAACTCAGGGGAAGGATTGCCAGAGTAATTGGCCATGTGGGAGACCTGGTCTGGCTCCACTGGATAGTGTGTTCCATTGGATCTAGAGCTCAGTAGTTCCCTGCAGGGAGGCAGTCTGAAGAGCTGGCTCCACTTGGGGACTTATTTGTGGCCTAGGGCTTATGGCAGTGACTCCTTGGGGGATGGCTGGGTGATCAAACAGCCTAGTCTGAGGGGAATTTTATAGGATCCCTGAAGTGACAGTTGTGCCGGGTAAGCTTTTATGTGGAAGACCTAAATTTGGATATCTTTCAGCACTTTGGGGTGGTCAGACTCTTCCTTTTTCCCTTTCCTTTGCTATTATTTTGAACCTGGTGGGCAGTGAGAGTGCCCTATTTAAACTGAATTGTTTGACAGACTGTTGATTGTTCTCCCAGCCTATGTGGGAGATAGTGCTGGGGGGCAATATTTTCTTCCCTGGAGAGGTGGGAGCTCTCCTGAGAGTAATAACTGTTCAATTTGGAGAATTTGTGTGACTTCACTTTTTTACTGAAATCACCTTTACACTCTGTAATAGAATTTATATTATATTGTTTGTATTGTGGGGTTGGGGATTTGGTTGATTATTTGCTTTGTGTGTGGTAGTGGTGTGGAGTGGTGTGGGAGTTTGAGAGTTTGAGCTGAGTGTTGTTTGACTGGGTGTCTGCGGATTGTGGTGAAAATATGTTGGTAAGGCAAAATGACAGTCAGGCATTATTCCCCCTCCAGGCTGAGAGACCTCCACCCTTTTTTTATCCCTCGCTATCCCCAGAGGTATATGGATGGAGCCGGGCTCTGGGGATTGTCAGGAGGCTGAGGGTGGGGGCTCAGCCTGTTGGGGGAATGGAACGGAGTGGGTGGATTGTGATAGTGAGGACAAGGAGATGCCCTGGGGAAAAATGGACCCAGAAAAGGGGTCCTCCCTGTCTGATTCCCATACCCAAGGGCTCTGCTTATAGCAGGCAGTTAACTCGGTCTTCCTCGGTTACCCATCCTACTTGGGCAGTGTTATGCAATGCCAGGTCTATTAAAAACAAGACCTCTATAATAGCAGATCTTGTTGGGTCATCTGACCTGGCTTGCATCACTGAGACCTGGCTGGATGAGAATGCTGGTCCCATTTTGGCATCAGCAATTCAGGATGGGTACTCAGTGATGCACCACCCGATGATGGGTCATAGGGGAGGAGGTGTTGCCATCTGTTTTAGATAGGAACTGAACCTGATGGAGGTACCAGTAGGAGCCACCAACTCCTTTGAATGTATCTTGGGTGAGGGTGTGGGGTACAGGATTCTTCTCATCTGATATCCACCAGGAGATGGGAATGTTTTCTTGTGGGAAGTCACTGACTTCATTGTTGACCTGACATTGGGATCCCCCAGATGGCTGATTCTTGGGGTTTTCAATGCCTGGGTCAATTATGACCTCTTGCAGTTTGGACAGGACTTCCTCCAGTTAATGAATTCACTGGGCTTCATGCAGGTTATTTCCTCCTCAACCCATACTGGCCATCATTCATTGGACTTGGTGTTTCTCCTAGGGATGGAGATATCCGACTTGGTGGTGGAACCAGTTGGGTGATCTGACCATCATATCACAGGATTCAGTTTCTTGGCCCCCCAAATAGGCCTGCCTTTATGGAGATGGTCCGGTAACACCCTTTGAGGGGTGTTTCCACTGATGGCCTGATGGCAGTCCTGGACTTTCGGATTTACTGAGTGAATGCATGTATCCAGGGGATCTGGTACACACCTATAACAAGGTGGTGACAGAGGCCCTGGATTCGACTGCTCTTTTTTGTGTTCATCCCCTCACTTTTCACCTCAGGTCTCCTTGGTTGGAAGAGGCCTTGAGGGAGTTGACAAGAGTGGGACTAAGCCTAGAGAGGTGCTGGCGGAGGTCGGGCCTGCAGTGTGCCAGAGTTTGATGGACCACTAGGTGTATCTATCAATCAGCAATTACCCATAAGAAGGCAGAATTCCTGTCCAGGGAAATTGCTGCTCTGCAGAATCGACCAGCCCAGCTTTTTTGGACTGTGGACAGATTGTGCAATGCACTCTGTCTCCAGCCTGGAAATGCTTTTTCACAAGAACATTGTGAAGAGACTGCATGATTTTTCATGGATAAGGTTGCCACAATCAGGTCCAGCGTCCACCTGACCCTCTCTTATAGGAGTTGTGGTGGTCAGCAGGAGATGTCGGACACCCAGTTTGTGTGGTGTGACTTCAGCCGGCCCACGATCAATGACATTGTGATGGTTGTCCAGTCATCGTGTCCGACCAACTTTAGTTTGGACCCGGGCCCCAAGCGTCTCTTAGTAGGCAGTGTGGATAAAATCATCCCAGTCCTTGCCAAGATAGTCTAAATCTCTCTGGAGAGGGGGATCTTTCCAGATCCTCAGAAGGAGGCCATAGTTTGGCCCCTTCTTAAGAAGTCCTCCTTGGACCCAGATGGTCTGGCCAACTACAGGCCTGTATCTAACCTACCCTTTGTGGGTAAGGTTTTTTAGAAGGTGATTGTGTCACAACTGGATGACCATTTGACCAGCCACAATGTCTATGATTCCCTCTGGTCCAGATTTAGAAAGAGACACAGTACTGAGACAGCCCTTGTCTGGGTACCAAATGACCTCTTAATAGTGAGACATCGAAAGACCCTTTCCATCTTGGTCCTTCTAGATCTCTCTGTGGCATTTGACACAGTAGACCATGGTGTGCTGTTGAAGCACCTGTGGTTCCTCTATGAACTTTCAGGGATGGTCTTCAGATGGTTTCGATCATTCCTCAAGGGTAGGACTCAGAGTGTGGCGTCTGTTTTTTTTAAATCAACTCCATTCTCCCTATACTGCAGGGTGCCGAAGGGCTCCATCTTGGCACCCATGTTGTTTGCAATGTATATGCTTCTGCTAGGAGAGATTATTAGGTGGTACAGCTTGAGTTTTCACTGTTATGCAGATGATACTCAGCTGTACATGTCCTTTGTACCTGGCTAGGATGATGCTGTCTAGGTCTTTAATAGCTGCCTAGCCAAAATCCAGGACTAGATGAATGTGAGCTGGCTGTGGTTAAACCCAGGAAAAAACTGAGGTGTTGATCACGGGCACAGGTTGTTGAGAGGTGGGTTTGTTGGTGGGATCACCTTTGGGTTTACGGCTTGGAGGTGTTTAGCTAACTACCTCAGACTGGGTGTGGAACCTCGGCATTATGTTTGATGACCACCTGACCCTAAAATTGCAGGTGTCGGCAGTTGTCAAAACCACTTTTTACCATCTGAGGAATATTGCCCAGGTAAAGCACCTGGTTCCTCCTGATGATCTTTCAACTTTGGTCCACGCCTTTGTTACCTCCCACCTTGAGTACTGCAGTGCCCTTTATCTTGGGCTACTGGGGGCTGATATCTGCCACTTGCAGTTAGTGCGGAATGCAGCAACAAGGCTTTTGACTGGTACCTCTAGGACCCGTCATATAATGTCTGTGCTCTGCAGACTGCTCTGGCTGCCAATACAGTGGCAGATCACCTTAAAGGTCAGTTTGCTGACCTAAAAGGCCCTACATGACCAGTGAGCTAGTTAGCTGCAGGATATTCACCCCTACTGTCCCCTCTGCCCTCTCTGATCCAGTGATGAGGGATTGCTAGAGATTCCCAGGGTTCATTTATAAAACATCTGGGTCAAGGTCATTTAGTTTTATGGACCCGACCCTGTGGAATTCTCTACCTCAACAGGTGAAGATTACCTGACTGTCTAAAGTTTTAAAGCTGCCCTTAAAACTTATCTTTTTAGCCTAGCATTTTCTGATTTTTAATGCCGCTGTTGTATTTATTATTGTAAATTTTATTTTGTTATTTATTGATGTTTCTAATTGTTATTGTAAAGGCACCTTGGTTTTGGAAAGGTGCCTTTTTACAAATAAAGAATTGACTGATTGATTGATCTTTTTTGTAGAGAAAGCACCAGGGCTCTGGAATTGTACAATCAGCTATGGTATCTTAACCAAAAACATGTTTACAGTTCTGTATAGCACTTAGAGTGGGTATAGGCTAAATAGTGGAGGTCCTTCCCCTTCTTTTATTTTTCTTCTCTCTTACAGGCTCCTGCTCTATGACGTTGTGGGGAACAGAAATGCTCTCTCAAAGAAGAAAGCTGTGTATTCAATGTACTTCACTTATTAGCACCCTTCTTTTCTTCTTTTTTAGCATAACCTTACTACTGCTCTTCCTACAATAGTGGATACTGGTATTCTTTACAATAGATTTTACATATATTACATTGTTCCCTTTCAACTTGGCTATTTAGCCCTGTAGTTTATATTCCTCTCCCTTTCTGTTATATAATGCCTTGCATTGTGGGGTGTCAATATGACTGTTTATCTTGCTTTTTCAACAATACCTCTTCTATTTGTGAATTTGCAAAATCCATTCTCAATGTGTATTGTGTAGTGTATAATTAACAAACCTAATGTATGCAAGCTGCTCTATCTTTGAATGTAATTAAATGCCTGTACCACTGTATTTATTAATGTATGTAATTAACTCCCGGTCGCCCCTGAAAAGGGACCTTTGGTCTCAATGGGCTTACCCAGTTACCAAAATGAAATTAATAAATAAATAAATTAACTGGCTTGCTCCTCGCTAATTATATTCTAGCTAGCATTCTCATTAGCTCTGACACTTTTATCAGAGCTACTTAAAGTTTTTTTTATAGTTTTATCACTTGATTTATTTTGCAAGATTGTTTCCTTTTTTATCCTCTTTTATTCTCTCTTTCATCTTTTATTGTTTTTTTTCTTTGATTTGGACAAATAGTACTCAGTCTCTTGGTTATTTACCAGCTGTATAAAGTGATATATGTCAGGAATGTCTTTATGTTGACAAATCTTTAGATTTCAATTGCAGAATGTTTTTTTCAACATCTGCTTCTCTTCATTTTTTATGCAAGGTTGAGTAAAATATAAATGGTCTTTTAATATTATCATTTCCTAGACCTCTCTACCTGGTTATATGAGATGTGGCATGCCTCTCATTTTAAGTTCTTTTACTATGCCTGTTGGGAGCTGTCTGGGAGTCCTTGTGGAAACCTTCATGGACCTGACAGCAGAAATGTGGTCGGAGGACTATGGTTTGATATGGTAACCATATGGGTTACTGAAAATGTTAGTAGTTTCTATGGATTGGTTAGCTTGTGTTGGAACAAATGGGTTGGGGGGGTAGGGAGTGCATGATGTATTATTGTACTTTGCATGATAAAGCAGGACTTATGGCATGTTGCATTGTGTTTCTACTAGATTAGATGTTACCTAGGTTTAAACTGGCAACATGGAATGTTAAAAGAGCAAGGTCAAAACTTATCAAATTCTTAAATATTTGGTGCATTGTGAGATTCAACCAACATTTTTACAAGAAACCCACCTACTCTCTACTGAGGGTTTATTGTTCTGCCATGACCATATAGGGCAAATGTATGGAGTGGGAGACAGTGCCACACAAAGAGGTGGCATTATCGTTATTGTTAGATCAGTGCCTTTTATTTTCATGAACACTGTTACCAACCCATCTGGTAGGTATATTTTTATGCATGGACATCTAGGTCAGGCGGAGATTCTCTTTGTTGCTTTCAATTGTCCTAATGGGGACAATCTATCTTTTTTTGTGGAATTGGCCATTGCACTCACCCCATTCACACATTTGCCAATCCTCCTTGGAGGTGTTTTAAATATCTTGACTTCAGGCCTAGACTGCACCTCAAGAACCAGTGTTAAACTTTCTTCTCACTGGTCTACCACTTTTACACTTGAACTACTTGAAGGAGTAGTACATCCAGAATTTGCAAAAAAACATATGTTGTGCAGAATGTTTTAATTTGTGTGTGAAGTCCTAGTGTGTCCTTCCTTCTTTCTGCTAATAGGAGTTTTTCCTAAATTAGCCTTCTAGCTTCATGGTAGTTTTAGGTCCAATGAGGATCTCCATCTGAGTCAGTTTATTGCTTTTCTTGTTCCTACTATGCATCCTGTGTCATGTGACAGTGATATAGCTGAGACCATAAATTTGGCTGCAAGCACTGCTTTAGAATTAGTTCACAACAGCAGAGCTAACTTTTCTTATCCAGTCTGCAAAAATGGCTACATGTACAGTTTAGCAGATACCTGAGTGCTAACTGAGTAGGTTTTCTGTAAGAAAATAGCTACTAAATTGCTGTAATTCAGTATTTTTGTTTTCTATGTGTGTCAGGTCTAGCTAGCAAGACTAAGTGTTTTGATTTTAAACTTGCATGGCAATCTAATTAAATAACTCACACATACAAACTGTTATCTTTAATAAGAAACACATACTTTATTAAAAATTACATACTTCACATTTGTAAAACAAAAAAAAAAATAGAAAATCATGCCACAGAGCAAAATCAACACTAACTGCCAGTTCTACCTAATAGAATGCTGGTGCCTACATTTACAGTTTAGCAAATACTTGAGAGCTAACTGAGTGGGGTTTTCTATAAGAAAACAGCTAGAGTCTACTAATTATAGCATTTATGATTTGGGGTGATTTCTGTGCTTTTTATGCTTGTGTGTAGTTTGATGAAATTAAAAGTTTTAAAATCAAAACATCTGCTAACTAGACCTGACACACTCAGAAAACAAAAATACTGAATTGGAGTTGTATAGTAGCTGTTTTCTTACAGAAACCCCACTCAGCTCTCAAGTACTTGTTAAAGGGGAACTGTCATCAGTAGGGTTTATTAATGTCTGAAAGACCATGACAAGCTAATCTGAGTGAGGAATTGTGTTTATCTGTGAGTATTTGCAGTCCAGAGTTATTCATATGTAAATCAATCTGTAATCAAGGGCTGGGGCAACCATATGTTTTAGGCTCCTGGCAGGAAATGATGTCACTGAGGAGCTTGGCCCTCCATTGACCGTAGGTTCAATAGGAAATAGTCTGTTTCATTAAGTGTGGTTTAAGGTGTTATTACAACACTTTCTACATTTATAATAATTGCTTTGTATGTACATTGAAACTAGTGAGATATCACCTGTTCATTTCAAAATCTTAGTAAAAATAATCCATCTTTAGGATTGCTTTAACCTCTAGGCTATACCATTAGGGATGGCATTGGGATAAGCAGGGTTAAGGAGGCAGAGGGGCACATGGAGGCTTTATGGGTCTCCCTACAGGCTTCTGGGGCCAAGAGAGTGAAGCTGGGGGTGGTATATAGGTCACCCAGGCAGGGGGAAGATCTGGATGAAAGCCTGGTGGCAAACCTAAAGGACCACAGTGAGCAAGGGGGAGATAAATCTGTGTTGCTGAGGGACCTAAACATGCCAGGATCTGACTGGGAAACTATGATGTCCTCATCGGCCAGGGAGCAGAGGCTGCTGGATATTTTCCAGGAAGTGTTACTGGCATAGTGAGGGAGGGACACATCCTGGATGTTGTCCTGTCAGACAGTGATCTCATCAGGGTTCTAGTAGTAGGAGACCCACTGGCAGGAAGTGATCATGTCATGGTCTGGTTCTCTCTTGACCTGGGGGTGGGGTTGATTGGTCATGTACAATGGTCATTAATTTTAGAGGGGCGGACTTCAAAAGTATGGGGTGGATCCTGAGGGGCTACCTAAAAGGAATCAGGCCAGGTATGGACCCTGAGGGCCACTGGAAAATCATTAAACAGAGGCTCCTGGAAGCTACAAAGTCCTACATGAAAGAAAGGTACAAGTTCTCACAGAGCCAGGAAGCTTAGCTGGTGGTCAAGGGAAGTTCAGGTCCCAGTAATGGTAAAAAAAAGCTGCATATAGCCACAACAGGTGGTTGCAAGGGGTTATGGACAAGGAGGAGTATGATATGGTCACTGGGAAGGTCATTAGGGTGGTGAGGTTGGCTAAGACAAGGATGGAGAGGAGGCTGGCTCTGGGGATTAAAAGAAGAAAAAAAGGATTTGTCAGGTATATCAGGGAAAGAACGAAGGGAAAGGGGCAGATCACTAGACTGATGGCAGACAGTATGTGGGCGGAGGAGGTGGGGAAGTAGGCAGAGGTGTTAAATGAATACTTTGTCTCAGTTTTCACCATGGAGGAGGGGGAGGTGGCACCACCTGGGGAGCAGCAGGGCCGAACTGCAGAAGGGGGGCCCATGGATGTTGAAATCCCTGTTGTTAGGGTGTGGGAAGCCCTGAAGTCCCTGAGAGTGGAGAAGGCATGGGACCCCAATGGGCTACACATAAGGGTGCTCAAGGAAATGGCTGACATCCTAGCCATGAATCTGGTAGATCTCTTTAACTTCTCCCTTCAGTCAGGTTGGGTGCCCCAGGACTGCAGGATGGCCTATATTGTTCCCATACACAATGGGGGATTGTGAGAGGAGTCAGGAAACTATAGGCCAGTAAGCCTGATGTTGGTGGTTGGATAAGTGATGGAGGGCATCCTGAATAAGAGGCTGGTGGTGTTCCTGGAGGGAAGGGGTCTCCTGGATGTCCGCCAGCATGGCTTTGTCTAGGGTAGATATTGTGAGACTAACCTGGTGGAGTTCTGCGATTGGGTGATGAAGGAAGTGGGCCAAGGCAGGCCAGTGTCCTCTTTCTGGACTTCAGCAAGACATTTGACTCATTGCCATACCCAGTGATGCTGGAAAAGCAGATGGATATGGGGATGGGGGTTCAGATGATTTGGTGGATAGGTAGGTTTCATCTCCCAGGAAAGTCATCAGCAGGATACCACAGGGGACTGTGCTGGGGCCACTCATGTTTAACACTTACATAGCAGATACCAGGAATGGCATCAGGAGTGAGATGTGCCTCTTCACCGATGACTCAAAGCTGGGGGCAGTAGTGGACAGGGAGGATGGTAGGTTAGCCATATAAGGGGACCTGGTGACTCTGGAAAGGTGGTTTCACACCTGGAAGCTGTGGTTTGATACAGAGAAGTGCAGGCTTCTCCACCTAGGGGCCAGGAACCAAGCACATGTGTACACCTTGGAAGGGAAGACACTGCAGGCTATGGGGGGGAGAAGGACCTCAGGGTGAATGTGGATGGCAAAATAAACAACTCAGAGCAGTTCAGGGGGGCTGAGGCCAAGGCAAATAACATGCTGGGGTGCATAGCCAGGGGGATAAACTCAAGGAGCCAGGAGGTGCGCCTTCTACTGTATAACTGCCTGGTCAAAACGCACCTTGAATACTGTGAGCAGTTTTGATGTCCGTACTTGAAGAAGGACATTGCACTTCTCAAGAGGGTCCACAGGAAGATGACTGGGATGATACAGGGCCTGGGTGAAAGATCCAATCAGAAGAAACTTGAGGAGCTCAACTTGTACTCCCTGGAGGAGAGGAGGGACAGAGGGGATGTGATCGAGGTCTTTAAATATCTAAAGGGAGTAAATAGGATCAGTATAAATAGAGTGTTTCTGCTAAGGGAAGAGGGGGCCACCAGAGGGCACTCCATGAGGCTGGCTGGCAGGAGGCTTAGGGAGGAGACTAGGAGATGCTATTTCACTAAGAGGGTGGTGTACCCCTGGAACGCACTGCCTGCAGAACTAGTGGCTGTTAATACAGTGGAGGGATTTAAGAGGGGCTTAGACAGGTACAAGAGGAAGGTAAAACTGAGTAATGCCAGTCCTGGAATTGTAACTTCAATGGGGGATGGCGTCTGGGATTTACGGTGAAGGCAGGGAGGGCAGCAACGCTATCCTGACTGGGTGCTGATTTTCAAGCAGACTCAATAGACCATTAGGCCTACTCTGCTGCCATCTTAGTATATTAGTATGTTAGTATACTGCCAGGTGATCATCAAAAACTACACATCTCTAGACTGGCTCTGTGGTGGCAACAGATATTGGGGCCCCATACTGTATCAAGATTTCTAAATCCTGGCTGTGTTCATGTCAATGAAGGTTTCTGGGGCTGCCACAGCACCAACTTCTGTCTTATTCTGTTCCCTTTCTTACAGCCTTTTTTTCTTACAATTTTACAATTTCGGTTGACAACTCAGGTTTATAAGATGGAAATGTGGCTACATACCTACTGGCCTGTCATCATGGGTCCAGCCTTGAAATGTGTAGTTTTTGATTAACAGTTGGCAGTACAACCTAGAAGTTAAAGCAAAGAGCAGTAAACAAGCTTCATCCATCCAGCAGAATGAGGTTTGATTCCAACATGCTCTGCTTGTATACTGTGTGACCAGAGTAAGTCACTTAACCTCCCTCTGCTCCCAAAACACACCCAGAAACAAACTATAGATGTGTGCCTTTCCCGAAAAAAGAAAATAAAAACAATCTGAGCATGTGTTATGATTCTGAAAATATTATGCTCTTTCTATCCAGATTTGACTTGAAAAAATAACAGGACACCATTAATTGTTTATTAATTGCAAAAACATATGGATGGACAACATTGTTTAAAAAAAGCAGAATTTGAACAGCATTATTAAACTACAGATTAATATTTGAGTGTGAGTGTGTAATCAAAGTTTTACACATGCCAGAGGTATGGGATGCTACATTAACCCCAATGATAAAGTCCGAGTGGTTTATAAAAGCATCCCACACCTAGAGTGTGTGCAAAATTCAGTTTTTTACACCCATCCAACCATTTTATGCAATTAATGGTGATATTAGTTTTCCCTTTCAGCACAGTTCAGTTAGTGCAGCATTTCTGACAGAGATACAATCACACAC
This sequence comes from Neoceratodus forsteri, assembly GCA_016271365.2. Taxonomy (NCBI): domain Eukaryota; kingdom Metazoa; phylum Chordata; order Ceratodontiformes; family Ceratodontidae; genus Neoceratodus; species Neoceratodus forsteri. The sequence continues at coordinate 100,056,678 of CM028130.1, forward strand.
ACACACTCACTTCACACACCACACACACCCTGTCTCTCCCTTGTTTTTGTTTTTTTTCTTTTCTGTTACATTATAGTGGGAATGGCATTCTGGAAAGTTGAGGTCTGTTGGCATAGCTGCAGAGTGTAAGACACACTCAAAGGATATGGGCAGCAGAATCAACCAGATTGATTTTTTTTCCTTTACGGTAGAAAATCCCATTCCATCCAAAGTATTTCAGTAAGAAACTGTCATACTTTTAACTTCATCAAAATAGTGAATATACTATTGTAATAAAACATTTCAGGTTATGCATGTTTTAACTGTATTATCCATCCATGTGTTTTTGTAATCAATAAATAAGTAATGGTGTCCCCCCCCCCACCCAAGTCAAATCTGGTTAGAAAGAGCACATTTTCAGTATCATAACACATGCTCAAATTGTTTTTACTGTCTTTGTCCAGGAAAGGCACACAGCTACAGCTTGTTCCTGGGTGTGTTTTGGGAGCACAAGGAGGTTAAGTGACTTGCTCTGGTCACACAATATACAAGTAGAGCATGATAGAATCAACACCTGTTCTTCTGATGAACAAAGCTTGTTCATAGCTCTTTGCTTGAACCTCTAGGCTATACTGCCAGCTGATAATTAAAAACTTCACATTTCAAGACTGGCCACATTATGCCAGGCCAGTTAGTATGTAGCCACATTTGCATCTTGTAGACCTGAGTTCATACCCAAAATTGTCAGTGAAAAGGCTGTACAAAAGGGAATTGAAAAAGACAGAAGTTGGTGCTGTGGCAGCACCAGGAATCTGTACTGATATGAACATAGACAGGGTTTAGAAATCCTGATATGGGGCCCCAATACCTGTTGGCACCACAGAGCCAGCCTTGAGATGTGTAGTTTTTGATGATCAGCTGGTAGTATAGCCTGGAGGTTAAAGCAAGCCTAAAGATGGATTATGGTTTACTAACAGTTTAAAATGTAAAGGTGATAACTCACTAGCTTAAATGCACATTGAAAACAAGTATTATAAATATAGAAAGTGTTGTAATAACATCTTAAAACATATTTAATAAAACATACAATTTCCTATTTAACCTACAGTCAATGGAGAGCCATGATCCTCTGTGACATCATTTCCTGTCAGGATCCTAAAACATATGGCTGCCACCAGCCCTTAATTACAGACTGATTTACATATGAATAACTCTGCACTGCAAAGACTCACAGATAAACACCATTGCTCACTCTAATTTGCTGTTTATTGTCTTTCAGACATTACGAAACCCTGTTGATGACAGTTTCCATTTAAACTGTATATGTAGCCATTTGTGGACACTGGATACAAAAAGTTATACAGCTCTGCTGTTGTGAACTAATTTTAAAGCAGTGCATGGAGCTCAATCTATGGTCTCGGTTACATCACTGTCACATTAGACAGGAAGCATTGTAAGAACAAGAAAAGCAATAAATTGGCTCGGATGGAGATCCCAAGGGGTCATAAAACTACCACAAAGCTAGCAGGCTAGTTTAGGAAAAACTCCTAATAGCAGACAGATGGAAAGGCACACTAGGATTTCGGCACGGGGTCATAATGTTGCAAGACATTATGCTGCTTGGCAAAATTGCACTACCAATACTGTGTGATTTCTGCAATGAGGCATATCTCCCTGACCCCCCCCCAATAAAGATTCTCAACTCGGGGGGGAGGTTACCTCATGGAGTGCACAAAATTCAAAAACAATTAAAAGGTTCTGGGACCGAGAATCAAACCCGGTCCTACACACAGCACCTGGGTTCCTTCTGCTGTCACTCAGTCCAGTGAGCCATAGCACTGCTCAGTGGAACCCACTCCCAGCAGAGGTCTTATCCTCTGCCTGGAGAGTGAGAATGGGGTAATACAGCATACAGCAGCATATGCTGTATTACACCATTTGCTCACAGGTACAGCACTCTACTGGTTTATCCATAATGTTGTGCACTATTAAGCATGCAACATTATGACCTGGTAAGTAGGACTTCAAACACAAATCAAAACATTCTGTACCACATAAGCTTTTTGTAAATTGTGGGTGTACTACTTCTTTAGCACTCAAAAGGAGCCGCTTCCTTAAGTAGGCAGAGCATAAGGTTAAAATGTCCACATCTTTACCACAAAAGAAACCTCTCACAAATGCAAAAAAGGAAGGAAGACATACTTATTTTGTTTGCATTATAAGAAGAAGACTTTTATTAATACATGGCACAGGATCCAAATCCCAGGTTAAAAAAGAACTACCCAACAATTATTTTGCAAACTTGCATGTGCTTTATCAAGGGATCTCTTGATAACGCATTATGCAAGTGTGTGCAAAACAATCATTGCGTTGTTCTTTTTTAACCTGGGGTTTGGCCCTTGTGCCATGTATTAATCAAAGTCTGCTTTTTATATTGTGAACAAAATAAGTTTGTCCTCCTTCCTTTTCTGCATTTAAGTGAGGTTTCCTTCACTCTATAATTTACTACAGTTCGATAAGTCAGTCTATTCTCCCTGGATTACACTTGTGCGATATTGCCCCAAGAGTATTTTCAGATTAATCCATGGTTTGGTTCTATCAGGCCCGTATATTCAACTCTGACCATGATACTATCAAGAAGCCTAATAACCAATTATTAAAGAATGACTACACAGTTCAACACATGATGGAGGTTCTTAAACACTTTATTAGTGATAATTGGGGTACCCTTGCACGTAGGAACCTGGAATGGGCCACCTGTAAGTCTGTGAAGAGGGTTGAATTTATCCAGTTAGCTGCCAAGCATAAAAAGATACACCAGAATAAATTGTATTTCCTACTGACCACCATTAGAAGTCTAGAGAGATTCCTTGCTATCTCTGAGGAACAAAAGACAGAACTTGAGATTCTTCAAGAGCAATACACAGATCTGCTCCAGGATCAGGCAGAATAGGCAGTATTTAAAACTATATATATATATATATATATTTTTTTTTTTATTATTTTATTTAGTTTTTGTTAACCGGGTTAGGTGCACTAGCCAAAGTTGACAATTTTCAGGCACGACCGGGGAGAATACATACATAAAATGAGATGAGATTATACAATACATAGTATATAGTACAGGTACATAGTATATAGTACAGGTAAGTTAGAATACAGATCAAGTCAGACAGTACTCGAGATAATACATATAGCTATGCAGAGATGACAAAAGTGACATTAGCACATGCAAATAACTGAAACTGGGCTAAGTGGCAGCTATAAAGACATTTTATAGCAAAGCTTGTTTAGAAGTGTAGCAGTGTCTTGGGCAAAATAGGGTGGTTAGCTGTGAGGCATTAAGTGGCATCAAAGCATGTGCAGGGGTCCTGGGATAGGTGGTGATATAGTTCTTTTTTGAAGATTGGGTGTGAGTTACCCTGCCTCAGGGCAGGAGGGAGTTCCAGGTGGCTGGGGTGGTGCAGTGAAATGCTCCAGAACTTTTTGAAGTAAGACACCTAGCTATGGTGAGTAGAAATTTGTTTGCCGAACGTAGTCCGTGGGCAGGTGTCTGTGGTACAAGTAGAGCTGCAAGGGAGGAGGGGGTTTGGGTTATGGATTACAGAGTCTGTGAGGGTCCCTAGGGAGTATAGTCAGTAGGCAGTTGGGAAGAGCCAGCCTAGGTCACTATACAGTGTGCAGTGGTGCTTGAGGTGATGGGAAGAGGAGGCATACTGACATATGTTGTTATACGTGACATCCCATTTATGGAGAGCAGTCTTATGGGCATTAGCAAAAGTGGAGACACCACATGTCAGCGCTGGAAGCAGAATACCCTTGGCAATTGCCAATTTTGCGGTTGGTGTTAGCAGGTGACACATCTTACAGGTGATTCCAAGTTTGGCATTTGTTGCTTTACAGGTTGACTGGATGCAAAGCCTGAAATTAATGGATTTATCAAGGAGGACTCCCAGGTATTTGAATGATGTGACACAGTCGATTAGAGACCCCCCCAGAGTCATGGACTAGGAGGGGTTCCTTACAGGCCCTGAGTTTGGGGGCAGTGCCAAATAGCATGGCTTGGGTCTTTTTTGTGTTGAGGATGAGCTTATTAGCATTTAGCCATGTTTGCACATTCCTGTAATCTGAGGAGAGGTTTTTGTTAATGATGTTAACTTTGTCAGTGCTGGAGTAGAGGACGAGATCATCAGCGTATAAGATAGCCGAGCAGGAGAGTATGGCATAATCTATGTTGTTGATGTATAGCGAGAAAAGAAGGGGTCCCAGGATGGAGCCCTGGCGTACTCCGATGTCAGTGCTGGCCACATCCGAGAGTGCGGAGTTGAAATTAGCAAGTTGTAATCTGTTTGATAGGTAGTTGTTAAACCGGTCAACTACTAAGGATGAGAAGTTAAGTCTATGCAGGATTGAGAGAAGCAGGGGATGATTAACAAGATTGAAAGCTTTGGTAAGATCGATAAATGCTGCTCCAGTGAGTAGGCCTTTGTCCATGTTGCAGAGTACATCGGTGGAGAATTTGAGAAGAGCGGTTGAGGTACTATGCCCTTTTCTGAAACCATGCTGAGTGTCTGAGAGAAGGTTGTTCTTTGTGAGATAGTCAGTGGTTTGGGTTGCAACAAGCTTCTCCAGTAGCTTGCTTAGCACAGAGAGGATGACTATGGGCCTGTAGTTGTTGATATTCTTTGGGCCTCCTTTTTTTAAGGATAGGCATAACTCGAGCAACCTTCCAGAGATCTGGGACAATGCTGAGAGAGAGAGACAGAGTGAAATCTTGGCCAGTGGCGAGGCAATCAATGGTGCCGCTAGCTTCAAGAGTTGTGGCTCGAGTGAAACTGAGCCGGGGCTAGTGTTGTCAGATATGTTTTGCAATAGCCTTTGGACCTCGGATCTAGATATAGCTTTAAAGTGGAAAGGGGGGTAGTAGTTAGTTGGCAGTGGTCAGCACCAGATGCAGATCTCTGGGGTGTGCAGTAAGGCTGAGATGCTGTGGGAGGTGAAGCGAAGGACGAGGTGTACTGAGACAGGTCCGTGAATAATCAGTTAAAGGCATTTTGCTATAGTGTTTGGGTCATTGCAATGTACACCATTTAGGATCATATCCCCTGGGGTCAATGACTGGGTAGTCCCAAGAAAGGTCTTGATGTGTGCCCAGAATTTTCTAGGGTCACTAGCAGAGTTTGTGAACAGTTCCTTGCAGTAGACGCTCTTTGCTGTTCTGATTTGTTTTTTACAGGTGCTCTGAGAGGCTCTGTAGGTATTGTAATCCTCCGGTAGTCTGGTCACTTTATACTTCTTCCAGAGTTTGTCCCGTCTGCGAAGGTTAGCCAGCAGGTCCTTGTGTAGCCATCTTGTTTGCTTACCCCTGACCCTTCTGGTGAACTTCGCGGTATGTTTATCCTGAAGTGCTGTGAAATTATCAATGAAGATATCAAGGGCTATTTGAACATCATGGGAGCAAAAGATGTCAGACCAGTTGATACAGGATACATCATAGAGGAAAGCTTCCACGTCCAGTTTGGCATAGTTGGCAACTGTGATGTAACATGGAGGGGGTGGAGGAGCAGTCTCCAGGCTCCATACACAGAAAGTGGGGGAGTGGTCTGTGATAGCATCTGCCAAGATGCCTGCAGTTTGCACATGGTCAAGGTGATTCGCCAGTACCCAGTCTATGAGGGTGGAGGTAGTTAGAGAAGGGGTGGGTCTAGTGGGTTCAGTTAAGATCTGGTGCAGGTTATAGCTCTGCATTAGTGTCAGCAGTGTGCTGTGAGTTGGTCCCAGCCAGTTTAGTTTAAAGTCACCTAAGATTATGACCTCATTTTGCTTGGCGTTTGTGATAGTTTGATTAAGTGAATCCTGAAGACCTGTGATACCTCCAGTGGGTGGGTTGCAGATGCAGATAATGTGGAGTTTTTTTGCACCAAGGGCAATGGTTGTGTGTAGGGTCTCACAAACTGAGGGTGAGCCAGTGGGTGGGCAGACCATAACATCAAGATGGTTTTTATAGAGGATAGTGATCCCCCCTCCACATTTTGGGGAAGGCCTATCTCTCCATATCAAGGAATAACTGGACAAGGAACACAAGGAGTTTGGAATGCGAGACTTGAGCTATGTTTCAGATAGGCACAGTAGGTCAGGATTGTACACTTTTGTCCATGCCTTGAGATCAACAAAGTGCCTGGTAATGCTCCTAATATTCATATGGGCAATGAGAAGTCCTTTTCCCGAGACAGCCAATAGATCAGTGGGAGAGTGGTGGAGAGAGGGGCCAGGGTTAAGTTCTGTGTCCCCTGACAATAGGATGATGAGGAGTAGGAGAAACCACAGTTTAATAGTTTGGAATGAGAGATGAACCAGTTGTGTCATTTTGTATTTTCTGAGCATAAGAAACGAGCTGTAGGTACAACCCTTCAGAAGGATAAGGGTGATGAAGGCACGCACATGTTGTATTTCGGCAATTTGGTTGGAGAAAGTAAAGTCATTGTGTTGTGAGGTATCCTCTCCATAGTGGTTGCTGATTGGAACAGAAGTAGATACCCCATGTAAGCATAATAGCAGTATCAGAAGCAGTATTCGTCCTCCCAATCTAGGAGATGCCAGTTTTGGCAGGAGACTGCAAATGTTTACTGTAGCAATGGTGAGTGTTCCTGAGAAACTCATGGTGAGCTACTGTGGACCAGAAAACTGATTGTTACTGTAGATCAAAGACCCAGAAAGTGTTAAATTCCTGAAGGTGATGAACATTAGCCTAGGGCATATGCAGGATGTAAAAATCCTTTGTTAGAATCTTCCTTTGTTCTCCAAAACAGTTGTGAATAGACCTCAAAGACAAGCACACATCCTTTAAGAAAGTCAGATGGAAATGTGGATTCAATGCAGCACTCCACAACCCAGAAACTTGTATAAAAGATCTACTGTCCTCACTTTTGCTTTTTGACGTCTTCCAAAAAAGTTGATTTATGATAAGAATGCCTATACCTGGTGGTGATGTTTTGTAGTTTCTTAGTCCAGGAAAAACTCATAGATGTTATGTCCAAGAATGATCCAGTTTCTCCAAGAAGAAACACATGAAAAACCAAAAAAACTAAACTACTGACAGAGACAAACACAAAGCTTACTTCCAGGCTGACATTTTCTGTAACTACAAATTTTAGAATCCCCTGCAGCTAATGTCAGAAAAGAATGGTAGTACTGGGAGATTCAATAGCCTGTAGTGCATGTTAGATGTTTAATATACTCTGATCAGATTTTTGCCCATTCCACTCTTTCCCTTAGGCTAAGTTCAGTCCTCTGTGACCGGGTCACATATATATAGATATAGATATAGATATAGATATAGATATAGATATAGATATAGATATAGATATAGATCAAGGAGAAAAAACAGGGAAGTTAATGGCCCTTCAGCTCCATAAACAAGAAAGTTCCAGGCTAATTCCATGCATACGATCATTGGAAGATCAATCACTTCAACATCACCCAAGGGCTAGAGCTCAAGAATTTTTTTCTATACTATAAAACCTTATATGGGCTCCTCTTAAATTCCCTCCTCCCAGCAAGTTTTTTGCAGAATATTTAGAAGCTATTCCTTTACCTACTTTAACAGAAGTCCAGGACACTGTTCTGATTCAGCCTATTCCTTTAGAGGAAGTCAACATGGCTATAGCTTCATTAGCTCTAGGTAAAGCATGGGTCCAGATGGATTTACCACCAACTTTTATAAAACATTTGCCCAAGAACTGGCTCCTATCTTGACTCAGATATTCACTAATGTACTGGAAATTTGTATTTATGACAAATCGTTGGTGGAAGTTAGAGTGCTTTTACCAAAGCCTGGTAAGAATTTGAAGCATGTTTTGAATTATTGGCTAATTTCCCTTATGAATCAAGATTTGAAACTATTGAGCAAAATCCTGGTGTTATGTGTTAATAAAGTTTGAGGTCATCTTATTAGTTTTGAACAGGTAGGACTCATGCCAGGCAGATATGCATCAGACTATTTGCATAAATAAGCACATATTTTCTCAGCATCTGGGGATCTGGATTGCCCAGCAGCCCATGTATACATAGATGTTGAGAAAGCTTTTGATAGGGTGGCCTTGCCATTCTTGTTTGCTGTACTGGATAAGGTTGGCTTTCAAAGTACTTTTGTTAGATAGGTACATGCACTCTATGACCACCCTGGTGCAAAATATATTGTAATAAGGTTTTGTCTTCTCCCTTTGTTCTACATAGTGGTACACAACAGGGATGCCCCCCTCTCTCCTCTATTAGTTAACCTGTATCTAGGATCTCTTATTTTGAAAATCTGACTCAATCCTATCATTACAGGGATCCATATGGGAACTACCCCATATGAACTATCGATGTACATGGACAATATCTTACTTCATGTTACGCACCCCTCTATGGCTATTCCAGCTATCCTTGACAAAATACATTCTTTTGGTTCTCTTTCCAACTACAGATTAAATGTTAGTAAAATGGTAGTTATACCCCTTAACAAACACTTAAATAGGCAGAAATAGCACAGCATGGGTTTGTATGGACTACTGAATCTTTGAAATATTTGGGAATTGATCTTACTGTAGTCCCAAACCAAAATAAAAAGCTCAATATAGATACCCTAATGACTTACATCAAGTCTGATTTAGAGAGGTGGCACCATTTACCATTTGAGGATGTATAAATGTGGTCAAAATAAATTTTCTTCCTTGAATATTTTATCGATTACAAATGTTAAACATCTAATTTCTGCTTAAATGGTTTAAAGGGATACACACACTTATATCTACATTAGTTGGGGCTGACAAGCCAGCATGCTGAGCATATTCCAAATTGGTAATACCAAACAATTTGGGTTGCCCACAAATACCTGATTTTAGAGCATATTATTGGGCCATAAACTTAAGCAAATATCTTCAATGGCTTAGTCCACAAAACCAAGACTGCTCTAGATCATATACTCCTTTATGGCTTAATATTGAAGTGGAGCAAATTCGATCGGCTGGACTATCCCTGTTATCTACCCTATATACTAAACGTACACACGTTCCATTTTGTTTACATTGCTTGGTGGTGGGTACATCCCTTTTAATAAATAGGCAGTCATTTGCAGCACTTTCAATTAGTTTATCATTAGATATGATGCAACCACTTGTCCATAACTTACATTTTAAGATTTGAGGCAAATCTATCATTCCAGGATAGTTACTGAATCCTGAAAATGTCTCCCTCTGTGATCTGCTATCTGAGGGAAGATTTATTCCCTTTCGCTAAACTCAGACCAAACTTAATTTGTCAGGTAATGCAGTGTTTAATTATTTTCGACTTAAGCATACTGTTGTGCAGCATATGGGTCCTCACCCCTGGACAGCCACATTTAATTCTCTTCTCTCCTCTTTAAAATCTATGGCAATCTTGTCCCATGGAATCCCTAAACTATATTGGGTTTTGCTTCTGGAGCTGTTTAGAGACTATGAATCACAATGTAAATACTGGCAAGATGTTTTTCCAGAGCCGGCTCTTAACTGGGCAAACTTTGGAAGTACACCTTTAACTATATATTTTTTTCTCAATTGTTTAACCAAGAGAGACACACTAAGCTGAAAGCTTGTTTACAGGTGCGACCTGGGAGCACAGGGAAGTTAAGTGACTTGCTCAGGGTCACAGACTATGCAAGTGGGGGCTGTGGGAATCAAACTTAGGTCTCAAGATCTGCAGCTCAGAGCCTTAAACCACTGCACTATACTGCCTCCACAGGGCAGACTCCGTTTAACTAAATTTTTCATTTTACATGACCTATACTATACCCCTCAAAAATTGCATAGAATGGGTAAGCTGGCTTTGGCAATTTGCACAAGATGTGGTTCTAGTGAAGGGACATTATTACATGTGTTTTGGGACTGCCCTCCTATTCGTAAACTTTGGGATGAAGTTAAGGACAGGGCAGACCATCTGTTATGCCTCAAAGATTATTTTGGTACTGAAATTTGTGTTGTTGGAGACCTTACTTCAGTATGTGCCAAAAGTGCACAAATATCAGATTTTGATGGTATCCATGGCAATGAAAATATTAGTTCTACACCATTGGAAAGAGCTACACCATCCAACATACATAGAATGGTTGCAAGAATTTTTGAATAACCTCCACTTGACAAAGCTCATTACCACTACTCAAAACAGAATGTCCTTATATAGTAGGAAATGGCTCAAATTACATACTTTTTATACCTTTCCCAGATGAACATAGTTTTGCCCTTGCTCCTGAGTTGTTATAATCTATTTTATTTTTATTACATTATCTAACATTTATGCCACTGCACAAGCTTTTCTTCTTGTTGACATTTGCTTATTGCTGTTGAATTTTGCCCTGTGTTTCCTGGTTTTGGTAGTCACTATTTCATTAGTTAGCTTGCTTGATCACTGTACCCGCTATATTGTACATAATTAATGTTGTGTCATATTGTTTGTAACTCATAAGTTCATTGTTGTGGTTGTTATTTTCTTAAAATAAAATAAACTTGATTAAAAAAAAGCAACCGAAAATAGTGATGAAAACTGGTTTGAGCCATATTAAAAGGAACATTCCTTTTCTTATTTCAACTGTAAAAAAAAAAAGGTGGCAAATCATATCATAATGAGAAAAATGGGTTACATACAAGTCAGTCGATAAAGGACAGTTTAAAATAGAATAAAAAAAGTATTGGTCAAAATGTTACTGAAGTCATGCACTGCTGCTCTAATATTTATTTTGTTTGTTTAAAGCAGCAGTACATGTTCGAGTGAAGCAATATTTTTTTTTCCTATACTTTGTTATTCCATTTTAGATTGCCCTTCTCTCCTATTTTGTAAAATTTCCTTTTTCCCCATTTTGAGTTTGCTTCAGCACTTTTTTTACTCTTGAAATAACAAAATGAGCAACTTTCATAAGAATTCTCTGCTGCTACTGTAAACCTGTGCTCTTCACATACTTTTTTGTTAAGAGTGCAGAGTCTAAATTTGAACCTGGGGTTGGGGAGGCTGCCAAAAATTGACATAGTACACACCTCAGAATCAAGAAAACAACACTTAACACACCTCTGCACCAAATAAACATATTGTACCAGCACATCCCCCAGCACCATGGGATGTGAAGTATATTGCTTGCTAAACTGAAAGAACTAATTAGTAAATGTATTCTAAGGCTGTATAAACTTAAAAATAACAAGAACAGCCCAGCTTGGATGAATCCATCTATTAAGAGGGAGATTAACAGAAAGAACAGGATGATTTCTAAATATTCTAAGGTCAAAAATAAGCACAATTTCCAGAAATTTAAACAACTTACAAGGAAGGTGAAACATCTAATCAAAAAGGCCAAAGCCCAATTTGAGGTTAATTTAGCAGCCAGGGAAACGGATAATAAGAAATCCTTTTTTTTCCCTTATATCAACAGTATGAAAAGTAGCTCTAATATTATAGACCCCTTTAGGAACAGTAATGGTTTATTGGTTTCAGAAAAGGAGGCAGCTAATATACAAAATAAGTATTTCTGTTGAGTTTTTAATGTTAGGATTTCATCCAGGACCATTTTAGCAATACCATTACCACCTGGGCAAATAGCTATTGACTCTAATAATGTTAGGATCAGGTTACATAAGCTAAACATTAATAAATCCCCAGGTCCGGATGATATTCATCCTAGAGTGCTGTATGAATTGGCAGATTTGCTGCCGCTACCCCTTATCAAGATATTCCAGGCTTCCCTCAATAGAGGTGAAGTTCCTTAGGACTGGAATGTTGCGATAGTGGTCCCATTGCACAAAAAAGGGCCCACATCTGAACCAGCAAACTTTAGACCAGTGAGCTTGACCTCACTGATGGGGAAGGTTTTGGAGGGTATTTTAAAGGAAAAGATACAGGAGTTCTTTGAAAAACAAGGTTTATCTCATCCCTTTCAGCATGGCTTTACTAAGTCTAGGTCTTGTCAGATGAAACTGCTCATCTTTTATGAAAAGATTAATAGTGATCTGGATAAGGGAAATGCAATAGATGTGGCCTTTATGGATTTTGCAAAAGCGTTTGACAAACTTCCCCATTTGGAGTCAGTAAATACACTGGATAAATTAGGGTTGGATTCATGTATGATTAACTGGATTTCTGAATGGTTAAGAGAGAGAAAACAAAGAGTCGCTGTTAAGAGGACTCTGTCAGATTGGGCAGCAGTTTCTAGTGGTGTGCCACAGGGATCAGTGCTGGGGCCTTGCCTCTTTAACATTTACCTCTCCACTCTGAAATTAAAGAATCTAAACAAATAGCTAAACTCGCAGATGACTGTCGGGTGGGAGGTATAGTGAATGATGCGAGTGAAGCTCTGTCTTTACAAGGGGCTATAGATGAAATCACACAGTGGACTGAAACTAATAAACTAGAGCTGAACACAGCAAAGTGTAGGGTCACGCATTTGCCCTCACAATACGAATTATATGTATACACTTGGAAAGGCCAGTCTAAATGTCACCTTGGTTGAAAAGGATTTGGGAATTAAGATTACCAATGATCTCAGATTCAGTTCCCACTGCAAATATCAAGTTAAAAGAGCCAATTAGAATTTCAATTACATCTTGAGGCACATTTCTTGTAGGGATGAAAAGGTTTTGATGCCATTGTACATGGCCTTGGTGAGGCCACATTTGAAGTACTGTGCACATGTGTGGTCTCCACATAATAGGGAGGATATTCTTAAAGTTGAGAGGGTGCAGAGAAAGGCTACAATATCTGTTACTGGGCTTAAAAGGCTGCCATACTCAGATTAGCACATTTAAACCTGGACTCATTACACTACAGGAGGCATAGAGGTGATATGCGTATGCTTTTTAGAATAATGGGGGACATCAAACTACGTGAGGAATTGGGTATTATAATAAAGACAAAAAGGTGCAGTGGGAAGAGACATAGCAAGCAATTGTTCTTACCTAGGTGGAATATCAACTTAAGAAGATATTGGTTCAAACAGAGAGTTATTTCTTTCTGGAAAGACCTCCCTTCCAGTGTAGTGAATAGTACAACTATGGAAACTTTTAAGCACAGGTTGGACAGTTTTTGTAGGGACAGAACTACTAAGTTCTAAACACTGAGGGATTGGCAAGCAGAGCGGATGAAAGTATATTGCTTGTTAGCACCTATGTTACCAAGTAAACAGCACCTGCACACCTCAGCACTCAATAAACATATTGCACCTGCAGAAACCTCAGTACCAAACTAACATAGCACTTGCACACACCTCAGCACCAAATAAGCATATTGCACCTGCACACGCCATAGCACCACATAAACATAGCACCTGCATAAACTTCAGTACCAAATAAACATATTGCACCTGCACACACACATATCAGCATCAAACAAACATGGCAGCTGCACACACCTCAGCACCAAACAAACATGCTGTACCTGCATACACATCGGTATCAAATAAACATATAAAATGCACAAACCTCAGCACCAAATAAATATATGACTCCTGCACACATCTACGTACCAGTTAAACATAGCTCCTGCACATACCTCAGCACCAAATAAACCCATTGCACCTGAACATAATTCAACATCAAGTAAAAATTGCAGCTACACACACCTCAGCACCAAATAAACATATTACACCTGCACATATCTTAGCTTTAAATAAACATTGCACCTACATACACTTCAGCACCAAATAAACATATTACACTGGGGGGAGCAGATTAGAATGATATCTAGTAGAGGAAATGTAGTCATAACATGTGATTTCAACCTACCTGGAGTGGACAGGAGGACCCCAGCTACCTCCTGCTCCAGGGAAAAATTCCTTCTTTAATCTTTCCAGGGTAGTTTTCTGATGCAGGGAGTCACAGAGCCTACCAGGGATGGAGCAATACTTTACCTAGTTCTGTCCAATGGTGAGTATGTCCAGGAAATAAAGGTGGAAGACCCTCTTGAAGGCAGTGACCACTGCATGGTGTGGTTCTACCTAAATCTGGGCAAAGGAATAGCCAGGACTAAGAAGAGAGTAGTGGACTTTAGGGAGGCTGACTTTGGAAAAGTCTGGAGATGTAAGTGGAGCAGAAATGGTTCATTATAATGATGGGTCTGATTGAGGCCACTAATATGTGTACCAAGGCCCAGAGCAAGAAAGCCAGGCTGAACAAAACAAGCTGGTTCAGCAAAGAGGTGGCAGCAAAAGTGAGGGAAAGAGTGCAGCATGTCATAAGCACAAACGTACTATGAAGGATGCAGACAGGGAGGTTTACTCCATAAAGTCAAGAGAGGGAGGCAGAGTGGTCAGAGCAGCAAATGCCATGAGGGAACTAAAACTAGCTCAGGGGATAAAAGCAGGGCAAAAGGATTTTTCAAGTACATAAGGGAGAAAAGGAGTATCATGGATAGGATTGATAGATTAATGTGAGGGGGAGATGGGTAGAAAGTAGTGAGGAACAGGTGGAGGCACTGAATAGGTACTTCAGCTTGGTTTCCACCAGGGAGAAGACCTGTGCCACAGGGAAAAATAGAGGTCTGGAAGGGAAGGGGGGTGAAACAGATGGAGCATTTCAGAAGGACAAGGATTTAAAGGGCCTTAGGGTGGACAAACCTCCTGGACTGGATGACGTGAGCCTGAGAGTTCTGAGGGGGTTGGTGGATGTCCTTGCTTGCCCCCTTGCGGACCTGTATGACACCTTGCTAGAGACAGGATGCATGCCTCAGGACTGGAAAATGGCACATGTGGTGCTGCTACACTAGAGTGGAACCAGGGATGAGCCAAGTAACTACAGACTATTCAGCCTTACCTCCATTGTAGGCAAATTAATGGAGACCATACTAAAGGAGAGATTAGTGAACTTTCTGGTAGTTAATGGTCTCTAGATTTGTTTTAGGCTGATCCTGCCAGACCAACTTGATAGGTTTCATAGGTTTTTGCAGAGTTTTGTAAGGACAGAAGTTCATTATAGCTTGCGTGATCTCTAGGGGTACCCGGTAATGTTGTTACTTATCAGATAGAAGTCTAGAGAACACTTAAAGGCTTCCATGGTTCTACTTGCAACCACTTCTACAGGGAGTTCATTCCAAATTTTAGCAACACTCACAGAGAACCAGAATTTCCTTAACTGGGTATTATATCTCTCATCTATTAACTGTAGCGGGTGGGCTCAAGTATTGTATTTCTGGTCTCTCAGGGTAAGTCCCAGCTGTTTCCATAGATGTACATTCGACAGTGCTCTGAAGATCAGGCACATGTGCCCCCTTATTTTGCGGTATTCTAATGAATATAGCTCCAGGTTTTGCAACCTTAGTACATAGTTTTGGCCCTGGACCTCTTTGATTCTCCTTGTAGCCCTTCTCTGGACTTTTTTTCCAATGCTTTTATATCTCCCTTATTCCCAGGAGCCCAAAACTGGGCACAGTACTCGATGTGTGGGCACACCAGGGAGGTATAGAGGGGAATCAAAACTGACTTACTCCTACTTTTAATATGCCTGTGGATGCAGCTCTGAATACTGCTAGTTTTTTTTTATCACCTGATTATAATGTTGTTTGAATCTAAGGACTGTTTTTATTCTGTTACAAAGACTGTGGATGGATGACAGGTGGTTGCTGTCCTGTATGTGGACTTCAACAAGGTCTTCAACTCTGCCACATAGGAGAATGCTCAGTAATCTGCAGGATTTGGGAGTTGGGGTGAAGCTAGCGGGGTGGGTCAGGAGCTGGCTGCAGGATAGAAACCAGAGGGTGGTAGTAGTGTGTGGGAACTCTCAAAGCCTAGGACTGTAACCAGTGGCATCCCACAGGCTCAGAGCTTGACCCAGCATTGTTTAATATCTTTATTAGTGACATAACAGATGGAATCAAAGATAAAATCTGCATATTCACAAATAACACTAAGCTCTGTTGGAGAGTGGATACAGAGGAGGGGAGACAGGAGCTTGGGGAGGACCTGGATAGGTTCAAAAAGTGGTTGGATAACTTGCAGCTGGGGTTCAACACCAAGAAGTGCAAGGTCATGCACCTGGGAACTAAGAACCCAGGGAGCAGTTACTGATGGGAAGCACACAGGTGTTCAGGTCTCAGGAGGAAAGGGACATGGGGTAATCATCACAAGGAACCTGAAGGATTTGTCTCAGTGCAGTAAAGCAGCAGCTAAAGTCATCAGGATTATAGGATGCATTACCAGAGGAATCACCTCCAGGAATGGGGAGGTCATTCTGCCATTGTGCAGGTCATTTCAAGATCGCACTTTGAGTACTGTGTGCAGTTCTGGTGCAGATATCTGAAAAAAGGACATCAATTTACTGGAGAGGGTGCAGCGAAGGGCTACCAAGATGATCAAGGGCCTGCAGGACAAACCCTCTGAGGAGAGTCTACAGGTGCTCAACTCGTATTCCCTGGATGACAGTGGGGGGGGGGCATGATTGATTCCTTTAAGTGCCCTAAAAGTATAAACAAGGTTGGTATGGAAGGCATCTTCAATTTCAAGGGAATGAGTCCATTAGGGGACACAGCCTTAAGTTAGTGGGAGGATGATTCAAAAGGGAAATGAGAAGGGACGTTTTTTACAGAAAGAGTGGTGTTCATGTGGAACAAACTGCTGAAGGAGGTAGTACCATTAAAAGCAATGGACCACTTTAAAAGGGGTTGGGAAAGATAGAAAGGAAGAGTTATAATGGGAGGGAAGATGAGTAGGGGGACAAGAGGGGAAAGGAGGAAGTCTCAAAGTGGAAAAGGAGTGGGGGACAGCACCTGTAATTTCATCTGAGAGCTGCACACTCAAGCAGACTAGATATATAAAAATGGCCTGTTTCTGCTGGCACTTTCATTTGTTGGCATGTACCCGCACATACACACACCTTAGCACTAAATAAACATATTACACCTGCACATACCTCAGCAGCAAATAAACATATTACACCTGCACATACCTCAGCACTAAATGAACATTACACCTGCACATACCTCAGCACTAAATAAACATATTACACCTGCACATACCTCAGCACTAAATAAACTGTCATTTTTATAGACTTTAGCAAGGCTTTTGACATCATGCCTCATTGGGCCTTAATATTTAAACTAAGGGAGCTTGATATTAATTATTATATTAAAATATGGATAGAAATGAGTCACGTGATGCGGCGCGGAAAGTAGAAGCTTTGCTGCGAGCTCCTTTCCTCTTGCCCTTCAAAGCGCGAATATACCTTTCTAAAAGCCGCGATTTATAGAAACTGGCTTCCTTACAGTGTTTAAACTGCTAAAATTGAAGATATACTCACTACTGGCTTCGGCACTATGTCTAGTTCATCAGAACAGGAAGGGCCAGCTCAAGAGTCGGCAGCCAAACGCCCACGTCGGAGTCCTTTGCCGCTGAGCACAATGGAGGAGTTGTCACCCACACACGTATACACCGAGCTAATCACCATCAAAGAAGCCCTTCTAAAACTAATAGAGGAAGTTGCCCACTTCAAACCAGCACTAACACAGTTAGCCCGGTGAGTTACCGATACCGAAGCGAGGATAACCTCAATAGAAAGAAGGCAAGAAAAAAATGAACCTGCAATGGTAGAAATTAAAAAAACAGTTAACAAATTAGAAGATCATCTGGAGGACCTGGAGGGGAGGAACAGAAGAAATAATCTGGTGCTACTTGGGCTCCCTGAAGGGGAAGAGGGGCCAAACACTTTACTATTTTTGCAAAAGTTTCTAAAGCAAATGGTGGGCCCCTCTCCAAATGGCCCAGAGTTTGTGATTGAAAGAGCCCACAGGTCCTTACGAGCCAAACCACCAGCGTCGGAACCTCCCAGACCACTAATTTTTAAGCTACTCAACTATCTGGACTGGGAATTTATTTTTAAAGAATCCAGGAAGCTACCGGCCATACTATGGGAGGGCAAAAAATTTGGCTTGTCCCAGACCTGACGGTGAAGACGTGCCAACTCAGGGTGGCCTATCATCCTATTACCTCCAAATTGTGGGCAGCGGGCATTAAGCACCGAATGATGTATCGAGCTCGTTTAGAGGTGTCCTTGAAAGATGGATCCAAACATTTTGATTCGCCGGAGGAAGCAACGAAGGCTCTGAGAAAATGTTATCCAGACTTGTTCCCTAAATGAGGAGACTGTGATCTATAAACATGGAGCCTAAGGATCTCTGTGGGATTTTTCCAGAAGACCTGGGATGAAGAAGCTGATATCTGATTTTTGGCGAGATCTTCCCCCCTCGAAGGAGATGTATAAATCCGGGGTTCTTCTCACTTTGTTATAAGGACAATGTTGGACTGTAACTTTTTAAGGGGTTAATAATAGAAAGTTTGTTTTCTGTTACTGCAATCTGTTTATCTATCGAGGGTTACTTAGATTTTATCTTTAGCCTCTAGAGGGAGCTCTACTCCTACGGATAAATGGGAAAATATGATTAGCTTCCTTGGTAGCTGTTAAAACCTACTCAAATGTTTCACAGACAGGCTGTCCCTATGCAAATGCTGTAGTACAGATTTTTTGTTGGGGTCTCCCCCAGGTAGATTAGGATTTAAATGGCCGTGATTTGCTTTTATAGCAACCTCAGATAATTTGCTGCAAGTATAGGCTATATTCGAGGGAGTTTATTAGCCCTTCAGCTTTATTTTTAGATGTTAACTTTGTTTTACTCTCTTCACTTGGATTTTGAAGTAAATAACAGAGTACAAGCCTTTTAAGGCCACTGAGTATAGCAGCATGCAATACCCTGTTTAAAGAAAGTGTGTATAATCTCAGCCCCCTTATGTGTTATTTGCAGGGTCTACGAATAACAGCCCCTCTCCTTCCTTCTTGGGCACTCCTGCAAAGTCCCAGGGAAGACAAGGAGTTAGGCTCTGCTGTTAAGCATACACTATCTGGATTTTGTTTGGGAACAAAGCAATACCTAGTTTATGGAGTTGGACTTAATATGTTCCTTCTGTATATACTCTCCCTATGCACACGGTGTTTTGCTGCAGTTAAAGAGGCTACTAAATTTCTTGGGAGGGGCACTGGATCGAAAGGTCCAAATATGTGTTGGTGTATAGCTGGGAATATTCGCCAAGTTTTCTTCTATTTATTCTTTCAAGTTCGGGTATGGGTGGAGGGAAGAGTGCACTTTCTAGCACACACCATGGACCAGATGTCTAGGTGTAGGCTATGGGCCTGGTTACGTAGAATGGTAGATAGATTTAAAAGATTTGGGTCTAGGTTACAAGTTTGGGGTGGGTTAAGTTTTGGGTTATCAGGTTTTTCTTAAGGATGGGGGGGCAGCAATACAAGCTAATATTTAAGGTATATTTGTCTGTATTTTTATGGCTAACTGTTTAAATATTCTCTCTTGGAACATAAAAGGAGGGAGAGACAACAAGAAGAAATATGTCATTCTAAACCATCTTGCTAAGTTTGACCCATCAATTGTGTTTCTCCAAGAAACTCACATGTTATGCGAACAGTTGCACTTCTTTAAAAAGAGATGGTTAGGTCAGGTTTTTGGATCAGGATTCACTTCTAATAAACGGGGAGTAGCTGTACTTGTGGCAAACAAAATCCCTTTTACACTATCAGAATCTATTTCCGATCCTGAAGGCAGGTTTATTTTTGTCATAGGCAAAATTAGTAGCCTAGACATTGTTCTGGGCTCCATTTATGGACCAAACGTAGAGTCCCCATCCTTTTTTATGCATTTGGCTATGGTTCTGGCCCCTTTCTTAAAATTACCTATTCTGATGGGTGGCGACTGGAACCTGGTACAAACTAATGATTTAGATTGTACTTATTACAAAGGAGTAAAAATGTCCCCTGCACAGAGAGCTCTACAAGAATTTACATTATCGCTGAGCCTTGTGGATCCATGGAGGATAATCAATGCCTCAAACAAAGAATTTACATTCTTCTCCCCAGTCCACAAAAGTTATTCTTGCCGCGACTATTTCTTAATCAGTCAACAGTTGTTACCCTATATAGCTGACACTAGAATTTTGGCCCGAGTAATTTCTTACCATTCACCTATTAGGATGCAATGTGTGCTGCCAAATGTTTTAATAAGATCCTACTCATGGTAGCTCAATAACAAGCTACTGTCAGATGATCAAATTGTTGTGTGATTCCAAGAATTTCTATTAAATTCTATCAGTACTAACTGGGGCTCGATCCCTGCAACGGATCGGGTATAGGCAGCCCTGAAGGCTACTTGGAGGGGAGAACTTATCCGTATAGCATCGGTACGGAAAAGGAAAAAAACGCAATTTTTTGAACAACTGTCTGGGTAAAATTAGAGCTTTGGAAAACAAGGAGGTCGGCACACTTTCCCCCTCACAAGAGCAAGAACTATCTGCTCTTAGAGACATTTATACCAGTGCTCTATGGGAGTCAGTTAAGAGATCTGCCTCTCTACTAAAAGCCTCAAACGTTGGTCAAGGGAGCAAAGCGGGCAAGCTCCTGGCCTGGCAATTGAAGCAACACTCAGCCTCTAAATGGGTCACAGCTTTAAAACATCCTCAGATGGATGTCTTGATTACTGACCCTGTGGGAATATTAGCATTGTTTCAGGATTATTATAAATTACTATAGTCTGCAGAACCGAGAACACTAGAACAAGATAGCAGGATGTGGGCTTTCCTTGAAGAGACCACTTTTCCC
Source organism: Neoceratodus forsteri (assembly GCA_016271365.2). Classification (NCBI taxonomy): domain Eukaryota; kingdom Metazoa; phylum Chordata; order Ceratodontiformes; family Ceratodontidae; genus Neoceratodus; species Neoceratodus forsteri. The sequence continues at coordinate 100,077,302 of CM028130.1, forward strand.
TCCATGCCAGAGGGAACCAGATCTGTTTTGAATGCCCACTTCTCGGGCGAGGAAATATCAGAAATCATTGACTCCTTAAAACCGGACAAAGCACCGGTCCCGACGGCTTCACTGGTCTTATTTTATAAGACCTTAAAAGGTCTTTAATTCCTCTGTTACTTCAAGTATACACTTATTGGTGTTCTCATGATGTTAATGAGCAATCATTATTTGAGGCAAGAATATCTCTTCTGCCCAAGCCAGGGAAAGACCCATCTGTAATAGGAAATTGCAGGCCTATCTCGCTCCTCAATGTAGACATTTAAATCTATGCCAAAATTTTAGCTAATAGATTGGGGAAAATATGGGAGGGGCTACTTAGTACGGAACAGGCAGGGTTCATGGCTGGATGATCCTCTGCGGACCATTTTAGGAAACTATTCCATCTAATTTCTGCATCTAGGGCTCCTGAACTAGAAGCATGTCTTGTATCCCTAGACACAGAAAAAGCTTTCGATAGAGTAGAATGGCACTTTATGTTTGCAGTATTACAGAAATTTGGCTTCCTCCAATGATTCATTAATCATATTCGTGTCCTCTACTCATGTCCATCGGCTAGAATTCAATGTAATAATTTCATTTCGGCTGTCTTCCCCCTATCTCGAGGCACCCGCCAGGGTTGTCCTCTTTCTCCATTTCTTTTTAATCTGTATATAGAGCCTTTAGTCAGAGCTTTAAAATCAGACAAACTAATACGGGGTATCCATGCTGGCAACCTCGAATGCAAACTATCCCTCTTTGCTGATGATTTGCTTATTCATATAGAGAACAGCAGGGAATCCTTACCCCGTGCATTGTGGATTATCTCCTGTTTTAGCTCCTTTTCAGGCTATAAACTCAATAGGAACAAAACTATAGTGTATGCGTTATCCCCTCTTCTGTCGAGGGATTGGTGCTCCTCCTTGGGTCTACAATGGGAGAACGATTGCCTTGTTTATCTGGGCATTAGAATTTCAAAAGATCTCACCAACCTTGCAGACCTCAACCTAACTCCTTTATTCAAAACTATTAAAGAAGACCTGGAGAGATGGAATAAATTACCTCTGTCTTTCTGGGGCAGGGCTAATACTTTGAAAATGGTTATTTTACCTAAAGTTTTTTATCCCTTATTTAATCTTAATATTTATTTGTCCAAGTCCTTTTTCAGGCCCTTATACAGGATCTGTTCAGATTTTCTTTGAAAGGTAAAGCCCTCACGAGCATACGCTAAGCTCACCCGCCTAAGAAACTGGGGGTCTCCATTACCTGACTTTTACATTTATTACCTGGCTATCCATGCCATGAGATTCTCGCGTTGGATGTCCGCAGTTGAAGCAGCTCCGGAATTTGCCTCCTGGTTAGCCTTGGATCAATCACTAACAAACTCCTACAAAGTAGATTTAGAGGCCTTGTTATATACTCCCTGGTCTAAAGTCTCAAAGAACATAAGGAACTCCCCACTAGGATAGGATATGAAGGCTCTACAGCAACTCTGTTCTTTACTTGGCAAGTCTAACCTAAGAGACCTTAGGCAACCCCTTCTTAATAACCCAAACTTACAAATAGGTAATTGTTCAATTAGTAATTTTCCAGGTAAGTATCCCTCAAAAATCTGCTTGGTATGCTTTATTTCGGGTGGCTCACTGCTGCCGATGTCCGCATTAGTCACCAAATTCGAGGTGGTTCACAAAGATCTATTACGATTGTACCAGGTTCGCCAGTGTGTACACTCCTTTTCAGGGAAAGGGCCATGGTCAGAAGGAGCTGGAGTTATGTTAGAAAAACTGAGGGGTTTAGCAGAGAGCCAGAAAGCAATAGCCAAGATATATAAGTCAATTTTGTCGGATGTAATGTATAAGTGTACTCCCACAGCATACTATTGGGAGAATAACCTCACCAAAGGATGGCCGGCCAAAACTTGAGAAAAGATTTGGATTGATACCTATTCCCTTATCAAACAGGACAGACTTAGGAATATCCAATTCAACATTCTGCACAATCTTTATTTTACTCCCGCCAAATTATCTCGGATTTATAAAATACCTTCACCCGAATGTGGAGATTGTGGATGCTCACTCGCTACTTTATACCACAAATTGTGGACTTGTCCTAAAATTGTCAAATTATGGAACTCAGTCAAGCAGTGGGTGGCTCCACACTTTAACATCTCAACCTTTTTTAACGAAAATACATGTTTACTAAGGATGTATGCTCAAATTCCTACCCTGTCTCAAAAGGTGCAAGTGGCCATGGTAGCCATGGTTACTAAATTGCTAATACTTCGACATTGGCAGAACAGATGGGAACCATTGTTCAAAGAATGGTGGGACGAGTTTTTAAATGCCTTAAATGCGGAGAGGTGTGTAGCTCATTTTTTTCAATCTAGTGAGAAATTTCATAGATGTTGGGGTGGGTTTCTTGCAAACCTTAAAAGTAAGTATGGCTATTAAAAGAGAACGAGCCCTGAACCCCCCTGACCTTGGGTCTCTTTTTGTGCAAAATATTAGGTCAAACTCATCCTATCATTGACTACATCCCCCCAAAAAATAGATTGTGACTTTTGACTTCAGCTTTTCACTGGATTGTTTTCCTTCCACATGCTTCAGTACTTTTTTTTTTCTTTCTTTCGTCCTTTAGGCAATAACTCTTCGGTTGTCTCCCCCACTGTCCGCTTCAGAGTGTTGTCCCTTCTTTACTGTTTAACTTAAATTTTGTTATGCTATAAACCTGTAAAGAGAGCAATTTTGCATATTATCCTTATGTATTTGCTGCAAAGGTGGGGGTGGATGGGTTGGGAGTCTTAGTTTTTCCTTTTTTTGGTTGATAACCTCTTCTTTTATAGTGTTGGGGGGTTTTTTGTATGTATTGACTTGTATAAATGCTGTCTACCAGTTTCTCAGCAATGTTTGTTCAGTTTTGATTTTGTTTGTATTGAGTTGGAAAAAATAAAGTTAGTTGCAAAAAAAAATATGGATAGAAAACTGGCTTAAAAATAGAACTCAAAGAGTGATCATAAATGGACATCTATCTATAATTAGAAATGTGTTGAGTGGCGTACCTCAGGGATCTGTACTTGGTCCTTGTCTATTTTAAGCCTTTATTTCCAATTTAACTATACACTGTGCTTCAATCACTGTAAAATATGCGTATGATGTAAAAATAGGAGGACCTTGTCTAAATCTTGATCAGATAACAACTATTCAACACGATCTTGATGTTATCTCTAACTGGACAACCAAATGGGGTATGAAATTAAATGTATCTAAATGTAAAGTGTTGCATTTGGGCCATAATAATTCTGATCATTCATATACCTTACAGGATTCATTGCTCAACGTCACTACAGATGAGAAGGACCTGGGAATTATTGTTTCAAACAATCTTCCTTATGCTAAACATCTACACTCCATTATTTGCAGAGCAAATAAAGTTGTTTGGTCAATTTCACACATCATCAGAGCTAGGGATCGTGATGTGTTAATTCCCTTATATAGGTCATATGTTAGACCTCATCTCGAATATGTCTCACAAATATAGAGCCCTTTTAAAAAATCTGACAGAGTATCCATTGAAAAAATACAAAGAACATTTACGAAAAAAATATCTGGCTTTAATTCTATATCTTATGAAAGCAGGTTAGAAACTCTGAAACTAATATCACTCTCTACCAGACATCTGAGAGGTGATCTTCTCTTTTTGTATGATGTTATACATGATCATTGTGTGATGAATGAATTAGGGCTAGAATTTAAGTCCTTTTCACATAAAACTAGAGGCCATCCATCACAGCTAGTAAGAAAATCATTTAAACATAACAATCGAAAAATGTTTTTCACTCTACATACTGTTGGACCTTGGAATAAACTTCCATCTTCTGTCATTATGAGTGACACTAAACTTATCTTTAAACAGAATTTGGATAAATAAATTGTTTCTGGATTCAAATTGTCTTACTATACTATGAACTAGCATAAGAGCATTATGGGCTCTGGCCTACTAACTCGTTTTCTCAACCTTAGTGAACATATTATACGTGCAAATACCTCAGCACCAAATAAACTCTGCAACTGCACACACCTCAGTAACAAATAAACATATTACACCTTCACACACCTCAATACCAAATAAACATATTACACCTGCACATATCTCAGCACTAAAATATATTACACCTGCAAATACCTCAGCACCAAACAAACTCTGCAACTGCACACACCTCAGCACCAAATAAACATATTACACCTGCAATACCTCAGCACCAAATAAACATTACACCTGCATGTACCTCAGCATTAAATAAGCAATGCACCTGCACACACCTCAACACCAAATAAACATATTACACCTGCACATACCTCAGCACCAAATAAACATATTACACCTGCACATACTTCCGCACTAAATAAACTGTCATTTTTATAGACTTTAGCAAGGCTTTTGACATTATGCTTCATTGGACCTTAATAGTTCAACTAAGGGAGCTTGATATTAATTATTATACTAAAATATGGATGGAAAACTGGCTTAAAAATAGAACTCAAAGTGTGATCATAAATGGACATCTATCTAAAATTGGAAATGTGTTGAGTGGTGTACCTCAGGGATCTGTACTTGGTCCTTGTCTATTTTAAGCCTTTATTTCCAATTTAACTACACATTGTGCTTCGATCACTGTAAAATATGCGTATGATGTAAAAATAGGAGGACCTTGTCTAAATCTTGATCAGATAACAACTATTCAACATGATCTTGATGTTATCTCTAACTGGACAACCAAATGGGGTATGAAATTAAATGTATCTAAATGTAAAGTGATGCACTTGGGCCATAATAATTCTGGTCATTCATATACCTTACTGGATTCATTACTCAATGTCACTGCAGATAAGAAGGACCTGGGAATTATTGTTTCAAATGATCTTCCTTATGCTAAACATCTACACTCCATTATTTGCAGAGCAAATAAAGTTGTTTGGGCAATTTTTCGCAACATCAGATCTAGGGATCGTGATGTGTTAATGCTCTTGTATAGGTCATATGTTAGACCTCATCTCAAATATGTCTCGCAGACATGGAGCCCTTTTAAAAAATCTGACAGGGTATCCACTGAAAAAATACAAAGAAAATTTATGAAAAAAATATCTGGCTTTAATTCTATATCTTATGAAAGCAGGTGAGAAACTCAAACTAATGTCACTCTCTACCAGACGTCTGAGAGGTGATCTTCTCTTTCTGTATTATGTTATACTTGATCATTGTGTGATGAACGACTTAGGGCTAGAATTTAAGTCCTTTTCACATAACACTAGTGGCCATCCATTACAGCTAGTAAGAAAGTCATTTAAACATAACAATCGAAAAAACAAATTCACTCTGCGTACTATTCCTTGGAATAAACTTCCATCTTCTGTCGTTATGAGTGACACTAAACTTATCTTTAAACAAAATTTTGATAAATTAATTGTTTCTGGATTTGAACTGTCTTACTATACTATGGACTAGCATAAGAGCATTATGGGTTCCGGCTGACTAGCTCTTTTTCTCAACTTTAGTGAACCTTATTGAACATATTATACTTGTAAATACCTCAGCACCAGATAAACTCTGCTACTGCACACACCTCAGTACCAAATAAACATATTACACCTGCACATACCTCAGCACCAAATCAACATATTACCCCTGCACTTACCTCAGCACCAAATAAACATATTACACCTGCAAATACCTCTGCACCAAATAAACTCTGCAACTGCACGCACCTCAGCAGCAAATAAACATATTCCACCTGCACATACCCCAGCACCAAATAAACATATTCCACCTGCACATACCTCAGCACCAAATAAACATTCCACCTGCACATACCTCAGCATTAAATAAACAATGCACCTGCACACACCTCAGCACCAAATAAACATATTACACCTGCAAATACCTCTGCACCAAATATATTACACCTGAAAATACCTCAGCAGCAAATAAACTTTGCAACTTCACACACCTCAGCACCAAATAAACATATTACACCTGCACATATCTCAGCACTAAATAAACAATGCACCTGCACACACCTCGGCACCAAATAAACATAATACACCTTCACATACCTCAGCACCAAATAAACATATTACACCTGCAAATACCTCAGCACCAAATAAACTCTGCAACTGCACACACCTCAGTACAAATTAAACATAGCACTGGGACACATCTCAGCAACAAACATGGCACTTGCACATTCTGCAGTACCAAATAAACAAAGCATCTGCACACACCTCAGCACCAAATAAACACATTGCACCTGCACACCTCATTACCAAATAAGCACGAAACCTGTACAAATCTCAGCATCAAACACATTGCCCCTGTACACCCCTTAGCACCACATAAACACAGAACTTGCACAAACCTCAGCACTGAAAAAACACACACCATACCTGCACACAACTCAGTACTAAATAAACATTACAGCTCCACACACCATAACACCAAATAAACAAATGAACATTTGAACATATGAAAATGCCAGCAGAAACAGGCCTCATGACCTATCAAGTCTGTTCGATTGTGCAGCTAGCCCCTCAGCTTGCAGCTGCCCCACCCATCCCTCCCTCCTCATTATTACCTCCCTCTCACTCTGTACCATCACCTCTTAAAACTGTCTACCTTGCTAAAGGCTATTACCTCCTCCTGCAGAGTATTCCACTTATCCACCACCCTCTTAATGAAATAATCTCACCTGACTTCCCTCCTGAATCTACCCCCCATCCAGTCTCATCTGGTGCCACCTCGTGCTCCCCTTCTAATCTGGAAAATCCCTTCTGTACTAGTCTTCTTTATCCCCTTTAAATATTTAAAGGTTTTGATCAGGTTCCCCCATCCCTCCTCTCCTCCAGGGAATATATGTTCAGCTCGCCCAGCCTCTCCTCATAGGAGTATCCCGCTAATCACTGGATCATCTTTGTCACCCTCCTCTGTACACCCTCCAACAATCTGAATCCTTCTTCAGAATCGGTGCCAGTACTGTACACAGTATTCCAGGTATAGCCTGACCAGTGACCTGTAGAGAGGCAGGATCACCTCCCTATTTCTGGAGGACATTCCCCTTACTATATACCCCATCATCCTGTTGGCTTGCTGCCAGCTTCCTGCACTGAACTGAGTTGTTCATACTCCCCGTTATAAGCACCCCTAGATCCTTTTCCTCCTCAGTGAATTCCAGTTGTACTCCTCCCAGCTGATAGCTCATCCCTTGGTTGTTAGCCCTGAAGTGCAATACCTTGCACTTTTTGGGGTTAAACCCCAACTGCCATGCATCCGACCACTCCTGTAGTTTGGTCAGGTCGTTCTGCAGCCCCCTCCACCCTTTGATGTCATATACCACATCTCCCATCTTTGTGTCATCTGTGAAGAGACTTATTTGACATCCCGTGGGAGATATCAGCTATGAATATTCTGAACAGTGGTCTCAATACTGACCCCTGTGGCACCCCGCTTGTCACATCCCTCGATGATGAGAGCCCCCCCACCACCACCCTTTGCTGCCTTTCCTTCAGCCAATTGGTGATTCAAACTACCATCTTTGTTCCTTAAGTATCCTAGGGTGAACGCTGTCAGGAACCGTTGCCTTATCCCTCCTCAGAGCCCTTACTCCTTTCAGCACCCTATCCTCTGTAATCCCTATATCAGTCACCTCCTTCCCCAAACCACTCCTCCTCTCTCAAGTGGTATCTGCCCCCCTTTCTCTTTCATGAACACAGAGCAGAAGTAATCATTCAGTTCCTCTGCCTGTTCCTCCCCTTCTCCACCCAGCCCTCATCCTTCCCTCACAATCTGATCTTTGTTATTCTGTCTTTCACTGATGTTTCTGAAGAAGTTATTTTCTCCATTCTTAATACCCTGCACCAATCTCAGTTCCCTGGAAGCCTTGGCCACTCTGACCAGCCTGGTAACCTCCCTGGACTTCTTCATATACACCTTCCTGTTATCCCCCTTCACAGTTTCCTGAGTCTCTGAAATGCCTTTTTTCTTGGCCCTCACCACTTCCATGACCTCCTGCGTCAGCCAGCTGGGTTTCTTGCCCTTCCCTTCTTATTCCTTGCTCCTTGCTCTAGTACATGTCCCAGTAGTCTCCACCAGCCCATTCTTAATAGTATCCCATTTTTGGCTAACATCCATGTGCAGCTGAATTTTCACCAGTTGCCTGCCTAAAATTTCCCCCATCCTTTTGAAGTCCACCCCCTTAAAGTCAATCACCCTAGTATCCATACCTCCTGCTTCCCTGCCCATGATGAGTGTGAAACATACTGTGTGGTGATCACTCCCAGCCAGAGGGTCCTCCACCTCCAGATCCCTTACAGCCTCCCCATTTGATAGAATCAGGTCCGGAGTCCTATCCAGTCTAGTTGGCTCATGGACCAACTGCACCAGAAAGCTGTCCTGAAATGCCTCTAATAAGAGTTGCTCCCTTGCACTTGTGGTGATTGGGGTGCTCCACTCCATTCCCGGTTGGTTGAAGTCCCCACCACCACAGTGTTCCCTTTCCTACAGACTCTTCTGATTTGCTCAGCTAACTCCCTATCCAGATTACCCCCTTGGGCTGGTGGCCTGTACACCACCTCCATCCTCAATGTCCTACTTTTTGAGTCCTGAAGCTGCAGCCATAAGGCTTCAGTTCTGCCTTACTCCCCCTCCTTCCTTATGCACCTTATCACCTCCCATACATATATTGCCACCCCCCCCTTTCCCATAGCCCTGTCCTTACTGAATATCCTATACCCTGGGATCATCAAATCCCATTCCTGGTACTGGATGGCCAACGTTTCTGTGATGGCTGCAATGTCCAGCCTCCCTGTTGCCAAGAGAGCCTGTAATTCTGCTGATTTGTTATCAAGGCTTCTCACATTCAGTGAGACCACCCTCCAAACTGTCCCTACCCTCTCCCCTCCCTGAATTACCCCCTCCTAATCCAACCCTGTGCCACTGCTCCAAGTTCCTCCCTGCTAGCCTGGGGGCAAGCTTGTTTGGCTCCCCTCTCTGGGAAGCCTGCCTATCATCTGTCCACTTGTCACGCCCCGCCACCTAGTTTAAATCCACCTTCATAGCTATATATTCCCCTACCCTCTGCTTTAGTACCCACTTCCCCTCCCTGCTCAAATGTAGCTTATTCCCTCCATAAAATTAATTGTCATACCAGAGTCTGTCCCAGCCCCCTACCAACTCAAATCCCCTAGATCAACACCATTCCCTCAGCCAGATGTTGAACTCCCCAATCCTTACTTTCCTTGACTTACTAGCGCAGGGTATTGGGAGCACCTCTGAGAAGGCCACCGATATACCTAGCTCCCCACACAGCCTGCCCAGTTCCTTGAACCTCTCCTTCACTACTTCCACCGTCTCCCCAGCCAGGTTATTCATACTCTCATGCACCATGAGATGCAGTTTCCTCCTACCCCTCCTAGCACACTTTAGAATTAACTGCCCCACCCTGCCTGCAGTTAAACCATCTATGAACTCCACCCAGATGTGACTATGCTGTTCCTCCTTGCTGCAACATCTAATCCCTTTGAGCAAGGAGTCCCCCAGCACTAATACCCCTCCCTCTCTCTCCAGTCCTCATCTCCACCCCACCCTTTTACCTTGGTATCTACTGCTAGAGTCCACACCAGCTGCAACTATGCTCTTCCCTCCTATGGTTCCCCCCTCTACCCCAGACCTGTCCCTGCTCCCCCTCATTGTTCCCTCACATTCTTCCCCATCCCTCCCCTCCACCCACGTCTCCCCCTCCTTCTCTGCTAAGTCCCTCCTGTTCTCCACTCTAGCTTTACTCCTCCAGCATTTACCCCTGCTCTCTTCATCCATCCTTCCAGCTGTGCCCCTCTCCCTTACCCCTACCACCATCCTTTGCCCGACTACTGATCCTTGTGCCATCCTCCCGCTTCCCGTTCCCTACCTCCCTCCTGGAGATCCTCACCTTCCCTCCTCCTCCAATGTCACCAGCACCACAAACCTATTACCTGCCCTCTCTGCTATGTTGAGTGTGGGCTCCTTCCTCCTACCCACACACCCCCTCCCGTGCTAGGCCATCTATTTGTATTTCTCCTGCCCCCCCAGTCCCCTTCACACCATTGTTCCACTCACGTGGTGTTCTCCTGTTGCCCTCTGCTCTAGCTCCCTTCACCCATCCCCACCCTCCCAACTCTCTACCAAGCCATTGTACTTCTTCCTTGAGTCCCCTCAGCCTGTGACAGATCGGACATCCTCCTAGCTTCCACAATACATTCATCCAGACTGCCACCCCACAACCATTGCAACACACTATTCTACTCCTGATGGACCCTCTAGCATCCTGCTACACCCTGTGCCCCCCTCTTCACTGTCCCCATCCTACCCACTAGTGCCTCTCCATCCCCTAGTGTGTATTTCCACAGTTCCCTTCATTTACCCACCTTAGCGTTGCTTTACTCCCTGAATACCCCCCAGTAGATAGACTTTCTTATCTAATGTGTCTCTAACAAACCTTTATCATGCAGGGACAATAATTTGAAGCTCCCCCTACATCCCCAGCAGTGCTTCCTGTGAAGACAGTAGAAGACTGAGTACCCCTCAAATGCAGTACGTACAATTGAATTCCCACCTAGAACAACAGTTACATACTCCACCAATTGTCATATACCAATCACTTTGAGTTACTATTATAATACAGAGACTAATCAGTTTCAAACATCCCTAAGTGTCAATTAACAGTCACAGTGCCCCTGCTCTATAGCAGATCCTTCAGAAATGGAACAGTACCCTGTTCCTGACGCAGCCACAGTGCCCCTGACCCTGTAATAAAGACTCCAGAAACTGAAAAGTCACAGCACCTCAGACTCACCCAGGGGCCACTCCTTCCAAGGAACTCCTCCTCCTGCCCCCTTCTAATTCCGTTCCACGGCAGAAGACTATCCTGATGCACAGCTCCTAAGGAGTTCTCCACCACTTCACTCTCCACCGTCAGCCCCATCTGATTTGTTCAAAACCACTATTGGGAGTGGTATAAAGACTATTTAATAGAGGAGGATGTGTGGGGCAGGTGGATGGGAGAAAAAGCACCACCAACACAAACTATTGTTACACAGCTGGGCCTGTAATTAAATAGCCCAGCTGCAATTTAAATTTTGTGCCCCTTTTAGCATGACCTCCCCTGATTGGCAGCTGTGGTGGGAGCCATCAGAACTCCAGTGCAGCCTCAACTTTACTGCTGGTGCAGCCCTCAGTGGCTCCAGTGGAAGTCCCAACACTGCCTCCTCACTCCCTACCACCGATGTGGCTTCAGGCATGCTGCTGACCCCCCCCATACCAACCACCAATGTGGTCACTTCCCATCTCCGACCACTGATGTGGTCACCTGCCTTGTGGTCCCTTGTGGCTGTGGCCACCTCCCCAACCAAGCACCAACACAAACTACTGTCATGCGCCTGGGCCTGCCTTTAAATAGCCCAGACGCAATTTAAATTTTGGGCCCCTTTTTGCATGGCCTCCATTGATTGGCAGCTCTGGCAGGAGCCACCAGAACTCTGGTGCAGCCTTAACTTTCCCATCGATGTGGCCCTCTAAGGCTCTAGTGGGAGCCCTGATGCTGTCTCCTTGCTTCTTACCGCTGATCCAGCTTCAGACGGGCTGCTGCCCCTTCCCCAGTACCAACCGCTAATGCAGTCACTTTCCATCTCCGACTGCCAATACGATCACCTCCCTCGTGGTCCCTTGTGGCTGCCGCCACTTCTCCAACCAAGCACCAACACAAACTGCACTACACCTGCACATACCTCAGCACCAAATAATCATTCCGCCTACATGCACCTCAGCACCTAATAAACATATTACACCTGCACATGCCTCGGCACCAACTAAACATTGCACTAACATGCACTTCAGTGCCAATTAAAAATAGCACCTGTACATACCTCAGCACCAAATAAACATAGCACCTGCACACCCCTTAGTACCATATAACCATAGCACTGGTGGACACCTCAGCACCAAATAAACCTATTGCATCTGCACACCTCAGCACCAAGTAATGACAGCACATGTACACACTTCAGTACCAAATAAACATGTCCTACCTCTACATACATCAAGACTAAATAAACACAGTATCTGCATACACATCAGTATCAAAAAAACACATAATTGCCTACACATCTTAGTACTAAATAAACACAGCACCTGCACACACCTCAGTACCAAATAAACACATTGTACCTCCACATACATCAGGGCTAAATAAACACAGCACCTGCAAACACATCAGTATCAAAAAAACATAAGGTCCAAAAAGTCAAACAAAATGAGCACTCCACTGGGTCATGAAATTCTTTACTTTATTGTGCAAATCTCTGCTAAACAAAACAAGATGAATATAGACATAGTGAAACACTACCTGACAAGCTCCATCGCTTCAAGGTCAAAACACGTCTTCCTCAGGGGTGTGGCTACCTGCAACCCACACTCTACTTTTATAAAAGTGTTTCAGGTGTACATGATAAATAACAATTACGTTTAAATTGTTTCATGCTCCTAAATGGCTTGTGCTACAGCAGCTCATCATGTATAAAAATAGCTTCTGAACATATCTGTACCTCAGCTTCAAATAAACATACTCTACCTGCACACAGCTCAGCACAAAGTAAACATAGCACCTGTGCGCATATCAGTACCAAATAAACACAATGCACCTGAACATCTCTCAGCATCAAATACTCACAGCACCTGCATACACCTCAATACCAAATAAACACATCATACCTGCATTCACCTTAGGACTAAATAAACATAATACCTGCACACACCTCAGTAACAAATAAGCACACAGTACCTCAGCACCAAATAAGCATATCACATGAACACATGACACATTACCAAATAAACACACCATAGCACTAAATAAACACTGCACCTGCACACACCTCATAACAAATAAATTGTATCTGCACACACCTCAGCACCAAATAAACACAGGACCTGCACATGCCTCTTCACAAAATAAACATAGCATCTGCTCACACTTCAGCACCAAATAAATATACTGCACATGAACAGAACTCAGCACCAAATAAATAGTGATAAAGGCTCAGGTCGGCCAGAATGGCAAAACTCTCATCCTTGCCACAACCTACCTATCCCCCAAGAAAGCCACAGCAGGCTTTCCCCCAATTATGGATGTTATCGGCACCCTTCCAAAGGGGATGGAGCTTGTCATTACCGGGGACTTTAACATAAACTGGGATGGAAAGTAGGCTGCCCCTTTCAGGGATCTGATAGCCACCTCCAACCTGACACAACTTGTCACCTGCCCCACCAGGCAGGACTATAAGACAGGAAACAGTACCCTCCTTGACTGGGTCCTAGCAAGCTCACCATCCCGGATCTCTGAGATCAAGGTTCTCCCAGACATGCTAAGTGACCACTCACCAATCACCTTCTTGTGGTCTAATAAATTTACCAAAAGCCAACCCATCCTCATTGAAAGCAGGGTCCTGAGGAAGGGTAAACTTGTATCCCTCAAATCAGTCCTTGCCCTGCATGACTGGACTCCTATTGACCTGGCGCCTACCCTTGATCAGCCCCTCAGTTACTTCATTAAGGGCTTTAGCTCCATCTATGCCCCGCTCACGAAAAGAAAAAGTCGAGGTAAGGCAAATGGCTGGATTGATGGGGAGCTCCTCTCCCGCTTGAAAGAAAGGGACATACTCTGGGAGAAGACCAGAAACCCAGGTAGCAAGCATAACTACCAGTGCTACAGAACTGCCAGGAACCACTGCACCAATCTAATCTGGCTCGCCAATGCCAGCTATCACAAGGCCCAGCTTTGCAATTCTTGGGGTGATGGGAAATGATTCTGGGATAACATCAAAAGCATCCTTGGAAAAGAGGACAAGAAACACCCTTAGCTGCTCAGTATCAGTAACACCTCCACTACAAACCCTCTAGCTATTGCAGAAGCCTTCAATAAGGCCTTTACCGATCGTACCCCGGTGCTACCACCTGCCTGTTTTCAGCCTGGCTTGAACCACTCCAACAACTTATCTACCCAGTGTTCTCACCTGACCTTCTACTTTAAAAGGGTGACGGTGACGGAGGCCCTCACTGTGGTCAAGAAAATACTTGGTAAGACCAGCCTGGGCAGTGACGGGATTGACATGAAACTTCTATCCCTCACCCTGGACATTCTTATAGTGCCCATTACCACACTGTACAATAAGTCCCTGGCCTTTGCCCAATTCCCCGGTGGTTTGGAAGCAGACCCTAGTTACACCAGTGCATGAAGGAAGCAACTAGTGTCTGGTAGCTAATAGAGATGCAGCTAATTTCAAATCAGCAGGCGAAGTGAATGCAAAGTGGCCACTTCGCGTTAGTGCAATGCTATGCGAAGTGGCCATTGAGGAGTGCTCACTTCGCCTTGTGATTATGACTTCACTTTGTGTTGTTATTCCACCTTAACGCGAAGTAAGGTGGAATGACAACAATAGGCACTTTAGGCAGCCCCCCCCACACACATCACATGGCTTACAGTACTGCAAGTCACATGCTTTAGCCAGGCAGGAAGGAAGTGAGTCATACCAGCAGATACTTTCACTTTCTCCTTTGCAGAGGTAGAAGGAGGAAGGATAGTGTAGGAGAAGTGTGTTTATTTGTTGCTTAACTTGCTTTCTTAAACTTCATAAAAACCAAAAGCTTTTTTAAAAGCTAATTCTTTACTTTTTGTTGTACTGTTTTGTGAGTTCTTTTTTTGGCACTGATTTATTTGTTTTATAAGTTTTGTTTTGTGTAAGTGTGTGTGTGTGACTGTGTGTGAAGTCGGTAGTCATCGTCATGTGACACGTCAGAGTGGAGAGGGAAGGACAGTTATTTTGGGTTATGGACCAGGAACAGTCTGTGGCCCATGGTGGCCAGAGGGGAGTGCGGACACATGGGAGTTAGTGTGGGCGGGTGTCGCTGGACCACTCCCTGTTATTTGGTCCTGCCCCCCCCTCCAGAAGCAGCAGCACCACCAGTGCCACCGTCACATCCAGCAAGTCTGCCGCCGTCACCACTACCACCACCATCATCTGTACCAGCTGCAGGAGCTCCAGCAGCACCACCTCCCACTCCACAGCAGCAGGTGGAGCTCCCCCAGATGTGTGACAGTCCTGCCAGCAATACATCTGCCCCTGGTGTGCCTGGTCCCTCCTGCAGCTCGATAGTCTGGCAGTTTTTCAACTGTGTCGGAGGGACAGGAGCATTGTGGTGTGCCTGCTTTGTGGTGTGCAGTGCACCATAGCCCCCGGGGACACATCTGAGGACTGGGGGTCAGAGGACACACATGCTTAACCACCACAAGGTGGAGTGGCAGGCTGCCACAGAACGGGCCAGGCCTCTACCTGCTGGCCCTTCTGTGGCAGTGGCAGCAGGTGCTGCTGCTGTGCATTGCCAGAGCAGGAGGAGGGCCACAGCAGCAGCTGCTGCTCCACCACTACCCCCACCACTGCCACCAGCACTACCCTCACCCTCACCACAACCACTACCTGGCTTTCATCCCACAGCAGTGGACCCCACCACAATGATTCTCCAAAGAAAGTAGCAATAGTGCCAGATGTAATATCTGTAGTGGCACTATTGTTTCCTTTGTTGCTGGTGAGCGCTACTTTCTTTGGAGAATCGTTGGAGTTTTTAGGGTTCATTACCTTAGTAGCGAACTCCTCCTTGTGTGAGCGCAGGAATCTTTCTCGGAACTTTGCAAGACCCCACCACAATGCCTGCAATGCAGTCAGAAATAGCACTGCTGTGGGCTGTGATGCAGGAAAGCAATAAGAGGATGGGTGCTGTCCAGCAGCAGATGGAGCGGATCGAGCAAGAGCAGCTGCAAATAGTGTCGATGCTTCATCTGCTGCTGGAACATCATGGGATCGAGCATTAGGTTTTGTTTTCTGCACACCTCCCCCCCCCCACTGCTGTACTGTTTTGTGTTTTGTTTGTTTAATACCAGACAGAAGGAAGGCCACAGCATTAGTTTAAAGGGAATCAGTCAGCAACAGGAGTGCCTGCACCCTGCCCCTTGCAGGCTTACCCTCCGGTTAAGCCTTTTAAGTATGTTGCGGCATTTTTCTCACCCTCAACATACTTTATTATACTAAAGAAACGTCAGTGACCCAGAAGTATGGCGGATGCTATGGGGGCTCCATTATGTGTAAAGGTGCAATGGCAACGCACCATGAGCTTCAGTACAAAAGTATTTGAAGTGCATGCTGCGTCTCCGCCGCACCTTTCCTTTATACATAACTGGGTCCCCATAGCGTCCGCCATCCTTTTGGGTCACTGACCTTTCTTTATTAAAATAAAGTATGTTGCAGTACAAGAAAAACCTTGCAACATACTTAAAAGGCTTAACCGGAGGGTAAGCCTTGCACTGGGCAGGACGCAGGAGCGCCTGTTGCTGACTGCTTCCCTTTAAATATTTACTTGCACATACAGTCATACATGCTCCTTATATGGGTGCCTTACCTCCAGGATAATCTTTCTTGCTCCACATGTCCTTACATTCCATAGTGCAATACTTTTCAGGCAAAAATGCTTGGAATTTGAGTGAACCGAGTACCGGAGGACTTCCCATTCTGAAGAGCCGCCCAAGTTCTGCCACCGTGCTCAGCAATGTTATGACATGATGGTAGGGAGAGCATGGGGGCGTGCTTTATTATAGTGAATGGCCAGCAGCTTTTCGAATGTTTCTTTATGTTATAATGGTCAGTTTTTGGTGAAATGTGAGCATGTTTCCACTAACAAGGCTCTTGTTAGTTGAAACGTGCCCATGTTTCACCACAACGTTGCTGAGCGCAGGGGAGGAACTTGGGCGGCTCTTCAGAATGGGAAGTCCTCCGGGAACCGGTTTTACGAAATTACAAACATTTTTGCCAGGAAAGTATAGCACTATTTAAAGACATGTGGAGCAACAAAGATTCCCCTGGAGGTTAGACACCAATATATTAGGTGTAATGCCATCCATATCTATGTAACTTGGAGAATCTCTTTAACCCAAGTATAAAACTGAGCAGAAAGTGTGCCTTTTACAATTTCTATTTCGTTCCTACTGATTTGTTCTGTTTGCTTCTCACTTGCTGCTAAGTTCTAATTCCCCTTCCTCCATCCCCCTGATTAACTCCTTTGTGCATATTCACTGTCTGACCCAGCCCTGATTTTCCCTGTATTTAAGCCCTTGTGTGTTTTCTCTTTTCCCCAGGGTCGAGAGGGCAACGGTTGTTGAAAAGCCCTCCCCAGCTCCCCTCGGTTCCCTGAAGCTACAAGGCTGGCAGCAGGAAGGTACGCAATCTCAAGACTGCACTTGGTTTTTAAACCTTGGTGCCTTTTTTTCTTTTCAGCTCCCTGGCGCTGTAGTACTCGCTGCTGCAGCCACTTTAAACCCAAGACTGTGCTACGATACACTCTAGCCTGCCTACCTTGATTTAATTAACTTTTGCTGAGTCTGGTACACTGCAGCTGCTGTTTAATTAATTTTAGCAGATCCTCTAACACAGCAGCTGCTTGCAGGCTTGAAATTTTTGGCCCAGCCCCCACCCCCTCCTCCACCATTAGTTAAATACACTAGTAATCCCACCCACTTTTGTTCCAACCTATAAACTCACTTGAAGGGCAGTCCTACCCCTCCCCCTTGCTGCATCTGTCCTAATTCAAACCAGTGAAGCAGTCCTTTTTTTTTCCTCCACTCACTCTTGCCTACTCTGTTCTACACTTATTTTGTCTGGAAAAGTAACTCAGACTGAGGGTATCCCAGTTTTATCTTTTCCCCTCACCTTTTCAAATTCCCCCTGCTCCTGTCCACTCCTCATAAACTGCAATCTATTGGAATACCTGCCTCTTGTGAATAACTTGTATAATTGACTGCCAACCTCTGGCCACTAAGGGTTTCACTCTAACTGCCTTCACTATAGGTGTCACCCTGCCCTTAAGTCACCATTTCTGTCACTTATATTCTACTCTTATAAGGGACAATCCACCTCTGATTTACAGAGGTTTCATACAAGGCATACATAATGTTCTCTCTTACATGCCCAAGGTCATTTCTGGTGGTATCAGGATTACTACTCACCGTAATCGTCCTCTTCTATATCTCATGTAACATACCAGCTGGATACCCTGGGCCCCACTGCCATGAAGAATTCTCCTTTGTATTCCCCAACCTTATACCAACTAGAACCTTGCTCCCTCCTCCTAACCTGTCCCTCCATATAACTCATCCTTCCAAATTAGGGCATTTCCTTCTCTACCACCCCCTAGCATGCCCAAATACCTCAAGCACAATTACAGATTCTACACAGAAGTTTGGGTGATACTTCTGCACTTATGCTTATCAGGAGACATAGAATCTAATCTAACCCTGGCCCCCATTGGAATGCCAGGTCCATGGATGACTCCTCATGGTTCCCCACTAAGGGCATGAAAATTACCCACATGAATATCAGAAGTTTACCAGCAAACTTTCCTGAACTTGAAGCCTGGATAGCCCTCTACTATCTGGACATACTTGGACTAACTGAAACATGGCTCAGGCCAGAGATGCCTGATTCCATGTACAAAATACCTGGCTATAGCTTGTCCAGATCTGATCGCCCCTCCAAACAAAAGGGTGGAGGAGTTGCCCTTTATTATAAAGAGCATCTCAATGTCTCTATACTCCAGTCTTGGATAACAAATCACTGTGAAGCTCTGCATACGGTTCTACAACTAGGGGGTGATAAAAGGCTAAATCTGATCTGTGCCTACAATCCTCCAAAGGGGGCTCTCCCTGGCTTAAATGGGCTCTTGGATTATCTGGCCACTCTAAAGGGTAGATCTAAAGTCATACTAATGGGAGACTTCAACCTAGACCTATCAGGGAGTCATGCCGGTACAAATACTGAAGCTCTCGCCTGACTTAACCTTGCTCAACTTATCTCTAGCCCTACACGCATCTCTTCCAACTCGGAGCGCCAATCTCTTCTCGACTGGATGGCTACAAATAGAGCAAATAAAATAATTGCTGCAGGGACCTTTTCGGATTCTATTAGTGATCACTTGCCTAATTTCTTATCTGGAATGGCCACTGCCTTAAACACCCCTCAAGAATCATTCAATTTCAGGATTTTGCCAAACTAAACCGAACTGCACTTCTCGAGGATAATAATATAGACTGGTCTCCCATCTATCACACTGATGATGTAAACACTGCACTCGAATACCTGATGTCTCAGCTTCTTGCTCTTCAGGATCTGCACATCCCTCTGAAAAAAGGCATCTCAGGGGCTTCCCTAATAAATGGCTAAAAAAAGACCTCCTTCGAGCCATGATAAAAAGAGACGAGGCCTGGACCTTGGCAAAGAAGTCCCAACAATCAGAAGACTGGGTTAACTATAGACAACTGAGAAATGCCTGCAAAAAAGATATTCGGATGGCTAAAAGGAGCTACTGCCTTAAGCTTCTCCAATCTTCAGTGGGTGATACCAGGGTTTTTTGGAACCACATCAAAAATTTCATTGGACAAAGGCCCAAGATGGCCATTACTGACGTGATACTGAATGATGCAAACTGTAATAAGTTACTTACTATTGCTAATGCTCTTAATGCACAATTCTCGGATCTCTCCGAATACACTGAGAAATTCAACCAACCTCTTTCACCTCTTCCTGAGGTGCAATTTTCGCATGAAACCCCTTTTCGTCTCACATTAGTCTCCTCCATCATGCTGCATCTCCTCAAATCAGCATCCACCTATGGATCTGCTGGCCCGGATGGGCTACGCTGCTTTTTGAAGCAGGCGGCCCTCGCCCTTGCTGTTTCCTATTGCAAGAATCTTTAATCTTTCCATAATAACCCAAATGGTACCAACACTGTGGAAAACCGCTCGTGTTGTCCCTGTTCACAAAAAAGGAGATACCAAAAATATGTCAAACTATAGACCGATTGCCATTCTCTCTCTACCCTAAATAAACTTCTCTAGAAGGCCATCGCTACTTAGGTCACAAATTACCTGCACCTTCACAACCTTATATCCCCTACCCAGCACGGATTCCGAACAGGACACAGCACCACAACTGCTCTACTTCAGCTAACAAATGCAGTCCTTACAGTGATGGATAACAGCCTGCTCACTGGGCCATATTTATCGATCTCACAAAGGCATTTGACCTTGTGAATCACTCTCTGCTACTCTCCAAACTGTCCCACCTTGGCTTTGACCTGTCGACCATCTCCTGGTTCGATAGCTACCTCTCAGGGAGGTTGCAATTTGTCCAAATTGAATCCGCCATCTCAAATCTTTCCCCTACCTCTGTTGGAGTCCCCCAAGGATCTATTCTTGGCCCACTACTTTTCTCCCTTTTCATTAACAGCTTGCCCTCCCTTCCCTGCTCCTCCTCATTGATCCTTTATGCTGATGACATGGTGCTTCTCTCCAGTGGTAAAGATCCCTTATCAGTAAGAGCACATCTTCAAGCAGACTTCAACTGCTTGCAGGAGTGGTTACTACAGATCAAAACACAAATGAAGCAGCACATCAGCTTGCATATAAAATAAATGTTACTGTGTAAATAGAAATCACAGACAGCGGTAGCCCAAACATCGACTAAGCACCCAGCACTTCGACTTTAACAAGTCTTCATCAAGGGGTAATGTTAGTCCTGAAAAACATCCTATATATACAACATTTAATTCACACATTTATCAATTAAATTTAAAGCACATGGAGTGAAAACACTTAGGGAGAAGACATTTTTTAAAGAACCCCTCATCCTTCAAAAAATATATATAGATATAATATAACAATAAATCAAAAATCAGATATATATAAATTCATTTTAACACAATAGATGAATAAAGGCATTAAGTTTAGAGTTCAAAATCAAAGCAGCACCATTAAAATAGTCATATTCAAAACTAATAAAATAACTTTCTAAAGTTGCTAAATTAAACAACACTAATACAAAAAAAGAAAAAATATGCTGCTTTAAATAATAACTCCAAACCCATCCAAACAATAACAAAGTAAACCTACCCTTAGAAAATCAAATCACCTTATAACATATATAGGGACCCCCTAGTAAATAAGTTAATCAAACAAAAAATTAAAAAATGAAAATCCAAATGGGTAGAGTCCAGGTTCAAGATGTAAATCTAAAAAGAAAAAAGCCAAATTGCAACATCATTAATATAAACATCCAAAATTTTACTAACATATCAAGACACATAAATTCATTAAACATTTTTATGCTCGATAACCACATTTAAGAAAAGGTCTAAGATCCCATTGGTTATTCAATCCATTCGGTCTAACAGAGTTTTATTGAGTGACAGTGGGGTTAGTAATGCTGTTGGTTTAAAGCCAAGGGTTACATTTTCAAAAGCTAAAAGCTTGAAAGATAAACTGGTACAGAGTCATATGAAAAAGGTTACAAATGTTAGTCATACTTGGTTACCTGTGAGGACAAAAGGCTTTTTTAAGTGTTTCAGATGTAATATATGCAAATTTTGCTAGTATTTGTCATGAAACATTTATGCACCCGAAAATTTCTAACATTAATATTCAGGTTAGGGAGTTAATCACTTGCGATACACCGTATGTGGTGTATGTGCTCTGGTGTTCTTGTGATTTAATATACGTTGGTAAAACCATCAGGCCACTTAAACAACGTATACAAGAACATGTTCGTTCTATTTTGAATAGTAATAGAAGTACCCCACTGGGTCTTCACTTTTCTGAATTTCATCAATCTGATCCGAGTTCTTTGAAGTTTATGGGTATAGAACATATTTATCCATTATTTATGGGGGGTGATAGATCTAATCTTTTGTTACAAAAAGAAAGTAAATGGATCTATAAGTTAAACTCTGTTAGACCAAATGGATTGAATAACCAATGGGATCTTAGACCTTTTCTTAAATGTGGTTATCGAGCATAAAAATGTTTAATGAATTTATGTGTCTTGATATGTTAGTAAAATTTTGGATGTTTATATTAATGATGTTGCAATTTGGCTTTTTCCTTTTTAGATTTACATCTTGAACCCAGACTCTACCCATTTGGATTTTCATTTTTAATTTTTTTGTTTGATTAACTTATTTACTAGGGGGTCCCTATATATGTTATAAGGTGATTTGATTTTCTAAGGGTAGGTTTACTTTGTTATTGTTTGGATGGGTTTGGAGTTATTATTTAAAGCAGCATATTTTTCCTTTTTTTGTATTAGTGTTGTTTAATTTAGCAACTTTAGAAAGTTATTTTATTAGTTTTGAATATGACTATTTTAATGGTGCTGCTTTGATTTTGAACTCTAAACTTAATGCCTTTATTCATCTATTGTATTAAAATGAATTTATATATATATATGATTTTTGATTTATTGTTATATTATATATATATTTTTTGAAGGGTGAGGGGTTCTTTAAAAAATGTCTTCTCCTTAAGTATTTTCGCTCCATGTGCTTTAAATTTAATTGATAAATGTGTGAATTAAATGTTGTATATATAGGATGTTTTTCAGGACTAACATTACCCCTTGATGAAGACTTGTTAAAGTCAAAGCGCTGGGTGCTTAGTCGATGTTTGGGCTACCGCTGTCTGTGATTTCTATTTACACAGTAAAATTTATTTTATATGCAAGCTGATGTGCTGCTTTGTTTGTGTTTTGATCTATGTATGGCTGGCTGCCTGTTTTGAAGTTCAGCACTGCACCCGATTTGGCTGTGTCGCTTGATTTTGTCTCTGAGTGGTTACTACAGAACAGGGTCCTAATGAATGCTAAGAAAACCGTAACTATGCTTTTAGCCCCCAGTCAAGAATCAGATCTCTTACTCCAGACTTATTGATACATCTTCTAGATGACTCCCCTCTTGAATTCGTTACCTCCTTCAGGTACCTAGGAGTCACTCTCGACCCATCTCTTGACTTTAACCTCTACATTGCGGCTACATGTAAGACAGTTTACTCAAAACTTGGTCTTGCCTTTAAAATTAGGTCCTCCCTCAATGATGCTGCCTGGCTTGCTATTGCACAAGGATTTCTCCTCCCTGCTCTGACATATTGCTCTCAGGTTTACCTTAAAGCTAGCAAAGGAGTGCTCCAGAAATGGAACACCAGCTATAACAGTATACACAGATTTGCTCTCTCCACTCACAGACTTACCCATCATTGCCTGCTGTACTCGAAACTAAATTGGCTCTCCCCAGACTTGCTCAGACACTATTCTGTGGGCTGTACAATTGATAATATTATCAGAACGGAGTCCCCTAAATACCTTGCCGAACTATTAACTCAGCCCTCCCAAGCATACCTCCTCACGGCATCTGCTCAAACCCAACTTGATATTCCCAGATATCTCACAAAAAAAGAATGATTCTTCGCCATATCTGCTCCCCGCTCCTGTAACTCCATTCCCTCCCACATCAAACTCTCCAAATCCCACAAGGCCTTTAAACTGGGTCTTTGGGCACACCTATTAGAATCCGACTGCTGCTCTTGTGCTGTAACTTGAGCCTCTCTCCTAGCATTTTCTCCTTCCTTATGGTACTTACTGATTTCCTGCTGGTCTCCAAAATCTGAAAGTTTCCCACATCCAGCAGAAATCCTGTTGTTATAATGCTACTTCATTTAAGTTTTGTTTGCTGTTTATCATTTCAATTTAGTCACTGATGTATCATTAGATGAAAATAATTAATGTAATGTTATCTGTTTCTCTTTGTCATCACTGATAATGACTGTACCTGGCTGTATACTGTTCAAATATTTGTTCTCACCTCATGCTGCATCATGAAATACTCTTTAATGTTGACTCTGGTCTCCCCTGTCTGTATGTTCCCTGGTCGTGCCTGAATATAGGCAACATTGTTGTCTAGTGTACTTACCCAGTAAACAAAAACCAAATAAATAAATAAAGCAGCAGTGCAACAATCTGTTGGAAATTGTGACCTATACTTTTTTATGCTATTTTACATTGCCACTTTATTTACATCCTGGCTTGTATGATACTATTCTTTCCAGTATTTGAGTCTGCTTTAGTACTTTTATTCATGTCTGAGATATAAAAGGAGCACTCCTTATAATATGGTGCAGACCAGGTCTTCGTCAGTATTTTGTGCTGTTTTTCTCCATCAGTTGTTATATACTACTTCTGTTGTTAAATTAACAATTATGCAGCAGGCAGTGTTTTATGACATCACAGAACAATAGTTGTTCAAAAGCAGCTGCAAACAGTGATAAGAACCTGGTCAGAACAGTATTAAATGGCGTGCTCCTTTTTTATTTTCAAACATGAGAAAAAGTAGTAAAGCAGACACAAATTGTGAAAAGAAGGGTATCATACAAGTCATGAGGTAACTAGTGGCTGGCAACGGTGGCAATGTAAAATAGCATAAAAAAGTATAGGTCAAAATTGTCACACATTGTTGCAATGCTGCTTTAATTTATAATTAAGTATGACATTATGTGCTCACAATCACAACACACAAAATGCATCTGTCTTCTGTCCAGAAAACTGACAAGTGCTAAGGAAGTGAAATGGGATTGTTTCAGCACATACAAAGTCCCCCAGAATGAATGGCGCACTCAGTCATGCGTGCAATGGTGGCACAGAGTCCCCAGATGTTTTCTGCATGCCCAAAATGTATCTGCCTTCTGTCCAGAAAATTGACAAGTGCTAAGGAAGTGAAATGGGATCGTCACACCACATGCAAAGTCCCCGAGAATTTATTGTGCAGTCATTCATGCGCACAGTTCCCCAGAATAAAATGATGGCCATGAGCGAACTGCTACTGGTTCAATGTGTGCTGTGATTCAAGAAAATGCAATGTGATCATCTCAACTGGATGGAAGGGTGCCCTTTGTCTGCACACTAATAGTAGCCTTGGTGAGTTGATATATATATATATATATAGATAAATATTTCTGTATTTTGTAGGAGAGGGAGGTTGACATGGACATGTACTCATGATATTGTTCTGTATCACAGGTCACAGATACTGTTGGTGTGCACATTCCAGTGCTCGATGAGAACTTTTTGCATAGAAATTTGCAATGGATAACTTTCAAACACATGAAGGTAAGTATTTTTTTTTTTTGGGTGGGGGGGAAGCATATTTGCAGGTTTGTCTGTTATGGTTTCTTATTTTGTTACTTCTTCACAGATTTCACCTGCATCCTTCTTGAGTCTGGTTGTTAATGATGGTCATGGTCATCTAATGAAATTAATTCTGCATGTTGCATGTGCGCCCAAGCCCGGGGGGAGGGGCCTGATGTTGAAGAACTTGTTTGGATAAGGCCACTTTGTCAGAACAATAAAGCATCTGGAAGTTTCCCAAAAAAAGAAATGAATGACTTCTTACAACTTAATTGTTATGTGTCCCTCCCTGGTTCTCAAATCTCAATCCCTAAAGTCAAGTTACATTTCAAACCCACATCTTGTCAACTAACACAACCTGTGTGCAATATTGCTGCAGTCTTTATAAAACAATGACATTTATTTATTTAAAAGTTTTACCAAGAAGGCATACTGAGCAGACTACCACTTGATTCTAGATGCGTCCTGGGGGGTGTTGGGGATGGGAGGATACATAAACACATACATAGTACAGAAAGTTAACACCAAATATATACAGGTATATATACAGTATGTACACAGCAATGCAGCGACAGAACATCAGAGTTGATGAGGCATAAATATGGGGATAGGTACAAGAGATAAGCTAAATTAGGTTCAGAGCTGAAACACAGGAGTCACCATAGCTAACACCGGTTGGAGAGCTGGGCCCTTGACTAGTGTGAGCTTAAGCTGCATGAGTAGTCAGTGGAGAAATGCTCTTTGAGGAGGGAGTTGAGTATCTGAGGGGAGGGAGCGTGCCGAATGACTGCAGACAGGGTGTTCCATAGCTTGGGCATGCAAGCTCTGAAGGCCAGTTGGCCGGCAGAGGTCGTCATGTAGGGGACTTGAAGTCAGGGGTCACAATTCCTGAGTGAGTAGACAGGGGGTGTTTGAGCACTCAGCATAGACAAGAGGTATGGGGGCAGAGACTGGGCCCAGAATTTGGCGGTGAGTCTATTACAGTGGGACTGGTGCCTAGTGACGAGCGAAAGGAGGTTAAGGGACTGGTAGAGGTTGCAGTGGTGGGTTGAGGGTGTACAGTCCAGAGCAAAGCGACAGAAGGAGTGAAAAAGAGGGTCCAGTCATGCTAGTGTGGACTTGGGGACAGCACTGTATACTACATCACCGTATTCAAAAATAGGGAGGATCATTTTCTCCACACTTGCTTAGTGGGCTGTCAGAGGTATACAGCCACGGTTACGGTGTAAGGCGCCCAGTCTAGGGTGCAGTTTATTGTGGATAGCATTGATATGTGCAGAGAAGTCAAGCTGCTGGTCCAGCCAGATCCCAAGACATCTAAAGGTGGTGCAAGCTTCTAGGTGAGAACTGTCTAGAGTCTTGGAGGCCGGAGTGATGGGAAGACGGGAGAGTCTCTGCCTCGTGCCGAAGGTTAAAGGAAATGGATGAAATAAAATCTTCATACTTAACAGAATGGATTTCACATGGATATTACATTGCTTCCTCTCTGTTCAGTACAGCTACAGTACCATTCCCAATGAGTTTTAGTGATGAAGCCTTTTTTTGTTACCCTGTAAAAGAAACAAAGGAAGTGTACTGTATGTGTTTTACCATTGCAGCTCTGAAAAGCTACAGAAAACAAAACATACAATGAAAGGAAGTGAAGCAGCATAACCAACATGAGACTCACTTTACTGGTTAAATATTAAGAAGCTTTGTGTCTCTGGTTGATGGATGTGGTGGTCCGGACAGATTCATGGTGGCAGTGGCTAACATCAGTCCCGGTGGTGGTGGTGGTGGTTCGGAGGGCAGACAGACTCATGGTGGCAGTGGCTAACATCAGTCCTGGTGGTGGTCTGGGGGGCAGACAGACTCATGGTGGCAGTGGATAACATCAGTCCCGGTGGTGGTGGTGGTTCAGGGGTTAGACAGACTCATGGTGGCAGTGGCTAACATCAGTCCCGGTGGTGGTGGTCCGAGGGACAGACAGACTCATGCTTGCAGTGGATAACATCAGTCCTGGTATTGGTGGTGGTTCAGGGGTCAGACAGACTCCTGGTGGCAGTGGATAACATCAGTCCCAGTGGTGGTGGTGGTTGGGGGGCAGACAGACTCATGGTGGCAGTGCTGGTAGTGGCTAACATCAGTCCCGGTGGTGGTGGTCCGGGGAGCAGACAGACTCATGATGGCAGTGGATAACATCAGTCCCAGTGGTGGTGGTGGTAGTTCGGGGGTCAAACAGGCTCATGGTGGCAGTGGATAACATCAGTCCCAGTGGTAGTGGTGGTTCGGGGGGGCAGACAGACTCATGGTGGCAGTGGATAACATCAGTGCGGTGGTGGTATTGGTCCGGGGGCAGACTTATGGTGGCAGTGGCTAACATCAGTCCCGTGGTGGTGGTCCAGGGGGCAGACAGACTCATGGTGGCAGTGGATAACATCAGTCCCGGTGGTGGTGGTCCGGGGGGACACACCGCCTTTTAAAAACTTCAGTTAAAACCTGCCAACATTAACCACATCATCATCCTCATAAAGAAAGCTGCCCTCACAGTCATCGATGTCTGAAGTCTGACCACTGGGAAATTCTTTCTCGATTGTGTCATCATCTTCGTCAGTGGTGAGCAGTTTCAGGCGGCTACTGCCAGTGCCACCAGGATGCTCCATTTCCACATCAGCAAGACCACCATGACTAGGCCAGGGTACGAATACTGAGGTTGCATTCTCTGCTTGTATGTGCCTCTCATTCATTTTAATGAATGTTAGCAAACTAACATTTGCAGGAGACAGGTTTGTCCGACGATCCCCAATTATTGCCCCTGCTGAGCCGAATACCATCTCAACACTTACACTGGAGGGTGGGCATGTGAGGTACTTCAGTGCCACGGCAGTCAGCTCTGGCCATTCACTGACCTTTCCACTCCAGTACAAAAGAGGATCTTCATTTATTGTCAGATGCCTGTTTTCAGACAAATATGACTCAACCATTGTCTGTGCCGCACTAAGTCCAATTGTTGATGCATCATCCTGTTCTCCCGAATCATTTATTTCACAAATATCCACTTGGGGCAAAGTCTCCAAAAGAGGGTTGATGTCAGCCGCTTTGGATGACAGACCACCTGGAACTGCAGTCCCCTTCCCCTTGCAGGATATGCTTGATGGTCCTACAGATACACCTTCAGCCGGATTATGCTGCTGAGGTTTGCTGACCTTGGCAGTGACTTCTGTTCCCCATGAACCAAGCGCACCAGTTGACCACTGATATTTTTTACCTATTCATGCTGTCCCTCCAGTACTTATGCAATTCCACGTTTGTATCGTGGGTCCAGCATTGTTGCTATGGCAAAGTTGTCAGTACGCTGAATGCTCACAATGTGACGATTCTGATTGAATACTGTCAGCATGTGTTGCAGCAACATACTGCTACCACCGTCTCTGGCAACATCAAGGCTATGCTGTACTTTCACCAATGTCTGCCTCATCACCCACAGCAGTGGAATTGATTGGCTAATGGAGGCAGACTCGCCACTCACTGCCTGTCTGGCATGTTCAAAAGGCTGCAAAATTGTTATTACAGAGTCCATGAGGCACCACTGTTCAGTCGTCATAGACATGGAAGCCCCCCGGAACTGTCACGGATAGTGTGTATAACAAAATATTCTGAGATGGCTTTGTATTGTTCATACAACCTCTCTGCCATGTATAAAGTGGAGTTCCATCGGGTGACAACTTCCAGCTTCAAGCGGTACTGAGGCGGGCTGTTTTGTATCTGCAACTGCCGCAGTTGGTCACGGGCCTTTCCCAGATCTTGAAAAGTGAGAGCAGATATGTCGTGCAATGGTCAGCATTTCCTTTATATCAGGGTGCTGCAGAAACTCCAGAGCCACAAGATTTAAACAGTGGGTCATGCATGGAACACGAAAAAAAAAACACCATTCGTGATGCATTTCACCACTTTGACCCATTGTCACTTGCTATGAACCCAGCTCTCAGGGACTGAGGGTTTAGCTATCTGTCAATTTCAGTCAGTACCATGTCCAACATGTTCTCACCAGTGTGTGAACAGGTTACACTGCGCATAGCAATCGTTGCATGCTGTTGAATTCCTGGAAGATTGCTACCGTGACAATCCACCTTACTGCACTGATTATTCATACTACCAACATCACAAACAACCCCAGGCACCTGCGCCTATTGTGCAGTTATACACAAATATGAACTCCCTGCTGTTTTACCACTTGTCCACATATCCATACTTAAATGGATGAATGGAGGGGAGGAATGTTGAAGGGCATGTCTTATTGAATCGGACACAGTGTGAAACAACTCGGGGACAGCATGGGTCGAAAAGTACGTTCTGGATGGGACTTTCCATTTTGGACAGGCACATGCAGCAAACCTCCGGAACCCAGAATTCTCCACAAAGGAGAAGGCAAAAGATCAACTGCCAGCATTTCTGCTACAGCAGCATTGAGTTCACGTGACACTGTATGATTTGGGGAGTACTTCAGCTTATGCACAAAAACACTCTGTAACGTGGGCTGACTTAAATGTTTTACATGGGGTGTGTTGATCACAAATGGCTGTACTCTGTGATGAATGGCATTGGAAGGGCGTGGAGTGTGGACATTTGATGAAGACGGTTGCACAGGTGATGATGACAAACCCAGAAATGCTGTTATTTTGCCAGATTTGCCAACCGGGGTTGATGTACCACTTGCACTATACACACTGCATTCACCACCACCACCACAAAAACTGCTACTCTCACCAGCACTGGACAGCATTTCAAAGTCATTATGGTCCTCCACCTCATCATGCCTGTAGTAATCCTCTGCTCTTATTACCGCACTACTGCACACGTTTAATTTCCTACTGGGCTTAACAGTCATGGAAGGGGATAACATGCTGGCTATGGTTGCTGGTGATGCGGGTGAATGCCCCACTGTGGCATTAGCTGCCAGCTTGTGCTGGGTCCACAGTGCCAAGTGCCTATTCTTAAGATGCTTATGCTGTCCTCCTATGCCCAGATGGCTTCCCTTTTTACCTCAACTCACACGTACATTGCAAACCTGGCAGATTGCAACTGAATCATCATTTGCATTTGAACAAAAAAAATCCCAAACAAGGGATTGTCATGCTCTGCTTTTAACATGTCCATGACGTGGCTTATTTACGTCCGTTATTTTAAGCACTGAAGTGGGGAGGGGGGCACATGATTTTTTGGGCACTGCACACCTGGACTGCAACTGACCACCATGACTACCTATCATATTGATTACTGGGTCATCATCATCATCAACTAACACCGGTAGATCACAAGTTTTTACGGAGGGGGGAATTCCTGCAAACAGACTCAGGCACAGCCACTTTTAATTTATTTTTCTCTGGTTCCTAACTGGGGTCAATTACGTCATCATCATATTCATCAACATCACATGCATCCACATCTTCTCCTTGGATGCTAACATGTGGACTGCATGTTGCAACAACATCAACATCATCATCATCACATTCATTATCACATTCATCATCAGTATCTTACGCCACCATCACCTGATATTTTTTCACCACACTGTGAATCGCTGCATGGCAAATACGTGACATTAAGTGCCACGGTGGATGGAATATCACATTGTATGCTATCGTTGACATGATCATCAGAATCCTCAGGTTCAGTTACTGGGATGTTACTGAGAAGTATGACATCATCCACGCTGCCACTCACTTGCACTGCTTCACACTCAATATTTTTGGATATGGTACACTGGTCGGAAATAGAACTTGATGAAATAATACTAAGTCCACCACCACTAACACCAGTAACACTAACACCACTGGCTGGGAAAACATCATCTCCTCCAACTATGAGTGAAGCTACTGATTGGGCTGTAAAAAATATTGCAGGAGAAATACCTTTCCTCACATCAGCAGTGCACTTCTGCATCTGCGTACCACTACCCACACCCACAGACCATCTTACTGCTAACATTGCCATGGCCAGAAACTGCTTTGCTTGCACGTCTCTTTGCACGCAGTTTGGGGGATCAACAACAAATATTATAACCAAATTCAGATTTTGATATGTTCACTCTTTGATTGGAGGGACAATAGATGTGAAGCCAAATAAACAAATGTGTCTTTAGTAACAGATAAGACACTACTCTGAGACTGCCATGGAATTAAAACAACTTCAGTAACCAGTGGTGCTGATGAGGTCACAAAAACAATCCCTTCTGGTAAAAAATACCTTTTGAACGTGGGGGTGGTCGGGCACTGAATACAGACAGTGCTGATTTTTATGGCACTACAAGCAGCAAAACTAAGAACAGATACCACGATCGCAGTACAAAATCAGGCAGCTGCAGTGGATAGCAGGTTCACACTGCTGCGCTTGCAATTACACTAGACTCTGGCACAATAAAAGGTGTATTATTTGATGCACACAACACTGCACACACACTCACACATAGAACAGATTGTGTACAATGCTGAACGAGGAATGCGCAGCAAATGCATAAGTTCAGTACTAAGCCATGTTACGTACTGTAAATTTGTAATGTAAACAACCTGAACTTATGAACTGCTGCACCACATCCACACAACAAACAGCAAGAAAGTTTTTACTATTACTGACAATATTACTGTGTGTACATTAAAACAGTCAGTTATATAACAAAAATATAACCAAAAAACAAAGAAATAACTATTTCTCCAACTTAAATCTACCTACACCACAGATACACCCTTCCCCCAAATCACACTTTCACTGTCTTTCACCACACACACTCAATGTTGTAAATTAACATTCAAAATCCACAGAAAAACAAAAACACTCGATGATATGAGCACAGGAGGGTTTCCTACAATTGATGAATTAAAGTTGGATCCCCCCAAAAAAGCAAAATGCTTTTTGAAAAGCTTTTACAAGATTCCTATCACAGACAGCTATCAGAGCACACTGTCTCCTACTACTTCACACTCATACTACCCCAAACTGAGGCTGTGCAGATCAACATAGAGCCCGTGTGACCTGAAATCCCATGAATCACTGCAAAATTCACCTTTGGAGCTCAAAAACAAGGAGAAGTGAGGCGAAGTGCACTGTCTGCAATGCACTTCACCTTAAATTTGGCAGAGTAGCGGCCTGGGGAGGCAGAGTAACGTAAAGTCATTGCTTCCAATGGACTTCACTTTTCTCATTATAATGCAAAGTACTCTGCAAATGTGCCGTTGCTCCATGAATCGCTTTGTGGAGCAGATTGAACCCACTTCACCCAGCACTAGTAGCCAACTACAGACCCATCTCGGTCCTCTCCCCCCCCCCCCCGTCTAAGGCACTGGAAAAGATTGTGGCATGTCAACTCGTCGACTACCTCAATAAATATAATCTACTATGCCCCAACCAGCATGGCTTCAGACAAAATCACAGTACCACCATTGCCCTGCTGGACTATACAAACTATGCACATAAGGCCCTGGATGAAGGTAAATGGGTGGGGTATGTCTTTATTGACCTCACCAAAGCCTTCGATACAGTCAACCACCCCCTGTTGCTGACCCAACTGATAAACATGGGTGTGGCACTCAATACCCTTTGCTTGTTCCAAGGCTACCTAATACAGAGAAATCAATGTGTCAAAATTGGGCAAACAGTATCCAGCGCAAGAGAGGTATCATTAGGGGTACCCCAGGGATCAATACTGGGGCCCCTACTCTTCAGTCTCTTCTTAAATGATCTTCCCACAGCCTGCAACACCAAACTCACACTGTATGCAGATGATGCTGTGCTCCTGAGCAGCAGCACGTCTCAGACTGCCCTACAATCTGAGCTGCAGAACTCCTTCTCCAAACTTGAGGACTGGTTCTGTAGTCATAAGTTGCTACTAAACTACAAGAAGACCAAGGCCTTGCTTATGTCCAGCCCCCACAACAAAAATAAACACCACCCCCTCATCATCTCCAACTCATGCAGTGAGCCGCTGGAACAAGTTCACTCGTTCAAGTATCTGGGGGTCATTATATATGATACCCTCATGTTTGCACAACATATTGACTCTCTGGTCAAGACAGTCAATACCAAGATTGGTGTCCTGTACAGACACAGGCAATACTTCTCTCCGGGGGCCCTCCACCTCTCAGTCCACAGCTCAATTATATCTACTATTGACTATGGACTAGTGGTTTATGAGGCGGCAACAGATACAGTGCTCAAGAGGGTTCAGACTGCGCCCAACAAAGCCTGCAGACTCACCCTGGATGCTGAGCGTGGCACTCACACCTGTACTCTGTATAAACGTGCAAACTGGCTGTCATTGAGAAACAGGGTCAAATTCCAGACTTGCATCCTATGGAAGAATGCTCTACTGGATAAAAACACCACCTTATGTAGGCAGTTTGCTCAAGGTAGCCAACTCATTACAGGTCACCAGAGGGAGGACTACAGGGGCCTTGGTGATCCTCTTCTGTTGCATCTCACTCGGGCAATGTGCATTTGCCTACCAGGCCCCCCTATGGATGAACGAACTTCCTGGGAACTTCTTGGTCACCAATTTTCTGGCACAATTAAAAACTGACCTCAAACAGCACCTAATAACACTCTCTAAGTGCACCTGCCCCTGAGTCCAGCCAACCTGCTCTCTCTGCCCCCCAGCAAGCACTAGGCAGGCCTAAGTTACCCCC
The DNA here is from genome assembly GCA_016271365.2 of Neoceratodus forsteri. Taxonomy (NCBI): domain Eukaryota; kingdom Metazoa; phylum Chordata; order Ceratodontiformes; family Ceratodontidae; genus Neoceratodus; species Neoceratodus forsteri. Next base: position 100,111,101 of record CM028130.1, read on the forward strand.
ACCCTCTGTCCCTTCTAATGACTTGCCCAGCAATCAGTTTGCATCATGCTCCTTCGGCACTTGCCACTCCCGGCCCCCTCTCCCAACTCACAGTCCTGTGAATTTCCCAAACAGTCACTGCTAATGCTGGCTGCCTGACCATGCTCCCTCACACCCCACCATTTTACTCTAGCATGTTCTCTCTGCTCAGCCTCCCCTCACCCCACCATTTCTCCCTATACCTTATCGTCCCTCTTCCCCCACCCTCTCACCTCCACCACAGTACTTACCTCTTTCTCTCGTGCTTCCCTTCGTCACCCCTCTGCCAGCTATCTGACAAGGCACTTTGTGGCTGCTTACCCCCTCCCCCCACCATCATAAAGTTTTTTTTTTCTTGTTATTTAACTTGTACCTATGTTTTGAGTTATTCTGTAAGTTCTGAATCCAAGCTGTATCATTCATTGTAATGTACCTTTCCTTTTTCCTACTGTACTTTGTTTTGCAATCTATGATGTGGAACCTTTGTAAAAGAGTTTGTGCTCAAAGGTGTTTTCTGAATCACTAAATAAATAAATAAAATAAACACATTGCACCTGCTCATACTTCAGTACCAAATAAGCATAGCACCTTCACACACCTCAGCACCAAATAAAACATATGGCACTTGAAATCAACTCAGCACCAAATAAACACAGCATCAGAAAACACCTTAGTGCAAAATGAACATAGCACCTGCTCACCCATCAGCACCAAATAAAAATAGCACCTGCACACAGCTCAGTACTGAATAAGAACAGCACACAACAAATAAACACAAGTCACCTGCACACACTTTGCACCAAATAACCATAGCACCTGCACACACCTCTGCACCAGATAAACATTCAGCAGCTGTACCCACCTCAATACTAAATAAACACGTTGCACCTATATACCCCTCAGTACCAAGTAAACAAAGCACCCACACACATCTCACTACTAAATAAAACATTGTACCTGTACACACCTCAGTTTCAGTTAAACAGCACCTGCTTACACCTCAGGAAAAACATAAAGACATTCCACCTGCACACACCTAATCACCAGATAAACACAGCACCTGCACCCACTTCAGCACTGGATAAAAATAGCACCTGCACACACCTCAATCCCAAATAAACATAGCACTTGTACACACCTCAGTACTAGATAAATACATTTTTAAAAAGCTACTGATGTCTCAAAGAAAACTTTGAAAAACATAATAATTAGGTAAAATTCTGCTTGTATTCCAAATATATTCTAGATTTCTCCTCCCCATTATTTATTACTAAGGAAATGTGCATGAACACATGATTTGTATCCCTTACAGTTACATTAAAGTTAATCTGCTTCTGCAGCTTACTCCCTACTTCAAGTCATAATGCTCTGATATGACATCACAAGCTGTTGCCATGAGAGTAACTGTGATGTCACAAGCAGTGCATTATGACCTCAGGTAGGGAGACAGCAACATAAATAGATGAACTCTTCAGGAGCAAAAATACTGTTATCATGCAGATGACCTCAGCAATAAATAATGGGGAGGAGGAATAAAGAACTAATGTGAAATACAAGCCAAACTTTATCTAAATATTATGTTTTGCTAAAGTTCTTCTGAAGGTGTCAGCTGCTTTTTAAAGCTTGCCAGGATGAAACCCAATTCTGCAGCATACTGCAGCAGAGTTACTGCAGTAAACATTGCAATTTCAATGGGAATTAGCCCCTTTTGTCATGAAGCATGCTGACACTGCATTTTGTGTGTAATTAAGGCGCACACCTCAGTACTAAATAAACGTAGCACCTGCACACACCTCAGGACCAAACAAGTATATTAACAGCACAAACCTCAGAACCAAATACATATTGCACTTGAAACCAACTCAGCACCAAATAAAATTAGCACCAGAGAACACTTCAGCGCCAAAGAAACATGGCATCTGCATGCCCCTCAGCACCAAATAAACAAAGCACCTGCACACAACTAACCACCAAATAAACATAACACCTGCACACACCTCAGCACCAAAGAAACAAATTTCAGCTTCATACACTTTAGAACCACATAAACATGGCACTCACATACCTTAGTATGAAAAAAACTAAACATATTGCATCTGCGCCAACCTCAGTACCAAATAAACACATTGTGCCTTCACAGCCCTCAGTACCGAATATACATAGCATCTGCACACACCTCAGTAGTAGATAAACACATTGCAACCACACACCCTTCAGAACAAAAAAACAGCACCTGCACACATCTCAGTACCAAATAAATATTGTGCATGAACACACCTCAGCACAAAATAAATATGACACCTGTACACACCACAGTAACAAATAAACACATAATACCTGCAAACACTGCACTAAATAAACAGCATCTGCACACACCCCAGTAACAAATAAATGCATCACCTGGCCAGCCCTCAGTACAAAATAAACACATTGTACCTGCATACACTTCAGTAGTAAATAAATACAGCAGCTGTGCATCACTGAGAGCCAAATGAACACAACACCTGCACACACCTCAGCACCAGAAAAATACAGCACTGGAAACACCTCTGTGCCAAATATACATATCACCTGCACACTCCTTGGTACCAGATAAGCATAACACCACAGAAACATCAGCACCACATAAACATATTGCACCTGAACACAACTCAGCACCAAAGAAACACAATGCACCTGTACACACCTCAGTACCAGATAAACACATTGCACCTGAGTACACCTAAGCAGTAAATAAACATAGCACCTGCACACACCTCAACACCAAATATGCTTATTGCATTTGCACGCAACTCAGCACCAAATAAACACATAGCACCTGTACACACCTCAGTACCAAATGATTATTTTGCACCTGCACCCCCTCAGCACCAAATAAACAAACCACCTACACAGATCTCCGCACCAAACAAACATACCACCTGCAAACACCTCAGCACCAAACATCGCACCTGCATATACCTCAGCAATAAATGAGCATAGCACCTGTATACACTTCTGCACCAAGTAAACACACTGTACCTGAAAACAACTCTGCAGCAAATAAACATATTGCATCTCTACCCACCCCAGTACCAAATAAACATACTAAGTGCACACACTTCAGGTCCAAGCAAACATACTGCAACTGCACACACCTCAGCACCACATAAATATATTGCACCTGCACATATCTCAGCAACAAAGAAACAACACGTGCATACACCTCAGAACCAAATAAACATAGTACCTGCACACATATCAGCACCAAATAAACAATGCAACTGCATACACCTCAGCACCAAATACATGTATTGCACCTCCACATATATCAGCACCAAATAAACATAACACATGCACACCACTCAGCACCAGATAAATGCAACACCTGCTGATGCCTCAGCCCCAAATAAACATGTTGCACCTACCCACACCTGATCACCAAATAAACACATCAAACATGCACACACTTCAGCACCAAATACCTCAGCATCAAATAAAGCTATCACCTGCACACACCAAATACAGTAAACATAGCAATCATAGGCACCTCAACACCAAATAGACATATCATCTGTATGCACCTCAGCACCAGATCAACATAGTTCCCATACACACCTCAACACCAAAATAAACATAGTGTACCTGCAGCAACCTCACTACTTAATAAACATAGCACCTGCACACACATCAACATCAAGCAAACTTACCACATTCACATCCCTCAACACCAAACATACATATTGCACCTGTACACACATCACTGCCAATTAAACATATCACCTGCATACACCTCAGTACCAAATAAACATATCACCTACACATACTCCTCAATACTAAATAAACACAGCACCTGCATACATCTCAGCACCAAATAAATATAGCATCTGCACACATCAGCACCAAATCAACACATTCTCCCTGCACATACCTCAGCACCAGATAAACATAGCACCTGCACACACCACAGCACCAAATAAATATACTGCACATGAACACAAATTAGCACCAAATAAACACAATGCATCTGCACACACCTCAACACTAAATAAATATATTGCACCTAGTGGTGGGCGAAGTGGGCTAAATTTGCTCCACAAAGTGATTCGCGGAGTAACGTGGAATACATGAAATGCTCCGCAAAGTGAAGTGGAGTACTTCGCGTTATAATGAGGAATGCGAAGTCCATTGAAAACAATGACTTTGCATTATTCTGCCTTCCCCAAACCACTTCTCCACCTATTGTAAGGTGAAGTAACACTGAGATCAATGTACTTTGTATCACTTCACTTTGTTATTGAGTTCCAAAGGGAATTTGCAGTGCTTCATGGGATTGCAGGTCATATGGGCTCTAGATTGTTCTGCACAGCCTCAGTTCTATGTTGTGTGTATGTAGTGGAAGATGGAGACAGTTTCCTCTCAGAGCTCTGTCATTCAAATCCTCTACAAGCTGTTAAAAAAGTCTTTTTCAGCCATTTTTTTGCTCAAAATTTAGTACATTGATTGTAGGAAACCCTCCTGTGCTCATATCATTGAGTGTTTATTGTTTGTGTGTGGATTTTGAATCTTAATTTAGAACAGTCAGTCTGTGTACTGTGAAGTGTGCTGTGGGGAAGGGGCGTACCTGTGGTGCAAGTAGATTTACTGGGAGAAAAAAGCAGTCTATCTGTTTTGGTTACATTTTTCTTGTATAACTGTGCTAATGTATACACAGTAATATTTTCAGTAATTCTTGGCATTTTTTGCTGATTGTTGTGGTGCAGCAGTGTATAATTTCAGTTTGTTTAAAACATTTGGTTATATTACTAAAGGTTTTCAATTTGCTACACATTACTTGCAGTGTGTGTGTGTGTGTGAGTGTGTGTGTGATGCATGCGTGCCATTAAATCAGATACCATTTATTGTACCTGCATGATTTATTTTACTGCTTGTGGCATCTTTACTGCTAGTAGTGGACTGTTACTGCTGTGCACCCCCCCACACTGGCAAAAGATGTTCTTTTCCAGATTTGGATTTCTGATGGTGAGCATTGGTTAGGTGGTGTTGTGCTTTGTGTCAGCATCTCTTTAATGCACAGCGCAATCTTAATCTGTCTGTGCATTTACATCCCTTTAGGGCCCAATCTCCATCTGTTACTTAAGACACAATTGTTTCTTTGGCTTCCCTTCAGACTACTGGTGTTGTGCACATGATTCATGATCATGCCATGAATCACAAAATTAATGTTTTGTAGTATCTCTCCAGGCTTCACCACTGTACCCATTGATATGAGTTTTCAAGCTGGTGAGCCAGTTTGTGAACAGCCAGGTCATCAGGGAAGTACAGCCATAGGCATTCATGTTCCCAATACGCTCGTCAGCTGCAAGTCTGAGAAAAAAAAATTAATGCTTCACGGTCACGAATGCAGTCATGATTCGTGATCACATCACGAATCACAAAATTAATTTTTTATTAGTTACTTGCATCATGTAAGCCTGTTTTGTAGTATCTCTCCAGACTTCATGACATCACTGTATTCATTGGTATGAGTTTTTAAATTGAGGAGTTTTGTGATACAAGTCATCATCATCAGGGAACAACGGCCACAGTCATTCGCGTTCCGGTACAACATGTGAATTACAGTACTGTAAGCCATGTGATGTGTGGGGGCCCAGGGGCTGCCAATATTGTTGTCAGTCCACCTTACTTTGGGTTAAGGCAGAATGACAATAAGAAGTCACAATCACAATAACAAGGCAAAGTGGGCATTTCATGCTGGCCACTCCGTGTAGCACAGTGACAACGCAAAGTGACCACTTCATAGGATCTTCACCGGTGGAATTTAAATTTTCTGCATCTCTAAGATGGGAGACTTTGCATGTCTTCTTATACTCTCATTTCACTTTGTCAGCACTAGGGAATTTTCTGGACACAAGACAGTAGCATTTTGGGGATTAGCATTAATTCTGGTGACATTGTCTGACAACTGCCTGGATGACTGTGTGCACCATTAATTCTGTGAGACTGCATTTCTTGTTATGCACTCATTTCACTTCATCAACACTGGGGAATTTTCTGGAGACCAAGACGACAGTAGCATTTTGGGGGATGCACATTAATTCTAGTAACTGTGTGTGTGGGGGGCTGCAATTTTGTTGTCACTCCACCTTACTTCGCGTTAAGGCAGAATGACAACATGAAGTAATAATAACAAGGCGAAGTGGGAATTTTCATGCTGGCCACTCCGCGAAGTGTAGTGGCAACACAAAGTGCCCACTTTGCGTTCACTTTGCGGGCAAAATGTAAATTCACTGCATCTCTAATTGCACCTCCTCACGCCCTCAGCACCAAATGAATATATTGCATCTGCATACACCCCACAACCAATTTATCATAGGACCTGCACATGCCTCAATATTAGAGCTGGGTAAAATTAATTGAATTCTGTTTTCATTGAATTTTGCAAAATGCCATGAAATTCCAAGAAGTCTCATAAAATTTCATGACATTTTGTGGAATTTTCCAAAATGCTTTCATTAATTGGTCAACATGCAGTCAGTTTTATAGCCTAAGATCTGAACTCTGGCATTTATACTGTTTGGGAAGGGGCCCCATGGATGTCAAGTTTCACAATATTTGAATAAGAGGAGGGGAAGCAAAAGGGGCTCAAATCCTGGCAAATTGTTATTCATTGTGTAAATTTCTGAAAATATTTCTATGCTTGCAATTTAGTCACCTTTGGAGCTAGATTGAAAATGAAACAAACAAAGAATTTGATGGCAGATAAGTACTTCTTGGCCCACCTAGTCTGCCCATTTCCCTACTTAACAGGTAAGCTGCAGATCCTAGTTAACCAACAGCCTACTTCCTCCTACCCCCCACTAGAATTGCCTTATGTCTGTCCCATGCATTCTTAAATTCCCTCACTGTTTTTGACCCTATGACCTCCTCAGGAAGGCTGTTCCATGTGTCTACAACCCTCTTTGTGAAGAAATACTTCCTCACATCGCCTCTGATCTGTCTCCCCCTTTATCTTCAAATTGTGCCCCCTTGTTCTTCCACATCTCTTTTTCTTCTTCTTCCTCTTGGATTTTGTTGATTCCCTTGAGGTATTTGAAGGTTTCAATCATGTCCCCCCTCTCACTCCTTTCCTCAAGGCTATACACCTTAAGCTCCTTTAGTCTTTCTTTATACGTCTTCTGTTGCAAACCCTGCACCTTTGGTTGCCGTCCTCTGGACAGCCTTCACCCTGTCTATGTCTTTGTGGAGATGGGGTCTCCAGAACTGTACACACTATTCCAGGTGTGGTCTTACCAACTGTCTGTACAGAGGTGCCAAAAACTTCCTGTTTTCTACTGCTGATGCCTCTCCTGATGCTCCCAGTATCCCCCAGCCCTCCTTACTTCCTTCTCACATTGCTGGCCCACCTTTAGGTCATCTGATAAGACTACCCCCAGGTCCCTTTCCATTTTTGTTGTTGTCAGTATCTCACCCCCCCATTGTGTACTCTTGCCCTGGGTTTTTGTTTCCCAGGTGCATTACTTTGCACTTCTTTGTGCTGAATCTAAGCAGTCATACATTTGACCATTCCTCCAACCTTGCCAAGTCCCTTTTCATCCATTCCATCCCACCTTGTGTATCAACCCTGTTGCAGATCTTTCTGTCATCTGCAAAGAGACATATCTTCCCCTTCAGTCCCTCTGCAATGTCACTTATAAAGACATTAAAAAGGACCAGCCCCAGTACTGAACCCTGTGGTACCCCACTACTAAATCTCCTTTCTTCACTGTGGACTCCATTTACTATTACTCACTGTGTCCCATTGTCCAGCCAGCTTTTTACCCAGGCTACCACCCTGGGACCCACTCCCAGGCTGGCTAATTTGTTTATTAATCTTTTGTGTGGGACTGTGTCAAATGCCTTGCTAAAGTCTAGGTAGGCCATGTCCACAACCCCTCCCTGGTCTACTACTTTGGTCACCCAGTCAAAGAAATCAATTAGCTTTGTTTGACATGACCTTCCTACTGTGAATCCATGCTGCCTTGGGTCCTGTGTCCCACTGTCCTCTAGGTGGTACTCAACAAATCTTTCCTTCAGAAGTGAATCCATCATTTTCTGTACCACTGAGGTCAAACTTACAGGTCTGAAGTTTCCTGCCTCTGTCTTGCTCCCACTTTTGTGAAGGGAAATCACATCCGCCCTTCTCCAGTCCTCAGGTACCACACCATCCTCTCATTATTTATTAAAAAGGGTAGTCAGTGGTGTTACTAGTTCTTCCCTTAGTTGTTTTAGAATTCTGGGGTGAATCCCATCATGCCCCATTGCTTTATCCACCTTCAGTTTTAAGAGTTCTTTCAGAACCCTTTCTTCTGTGATAGGTCTAATATCAACCCCCCCTATACAGAGTGCTTCTATTGACTGGATTAGGTCTCTCCCCCTGCTTAGAAGAGTCATATAAACTGATAAATAGAAATGTAATTGGTTGTGTAAATTGTATGTTACAGGAGTTTAAAATTTCACAGTTTATTTGTTAAATTGTGTGAAGCCTTTGGAAACATTTAGATGTTTATGGCGTAACTGCTGTTGCAGGTATGCACTTAATATTCGGAATGCATACCAAAGTAAATATGTCATGCAAAACAAAGTAAGCTGGATTAATGTGGTTTAGTAGGTTAAAATTTATAGTGGATACTTCAGAAAATACTTAATTGGTAAAATGTGCTCACAGAGGCATGGACACATAATGGGTAATACCACTAGATTTTTACTTGTGGAATTTCACTTTCACAAAGTACTTATCAGCACTGAATTACCTTACCTGCACTAACATAATGGCCCTGTAATACTCCTCCTACACTCCTACTACAGTGATGACCAGCATTATGCAACATCATGACTAAAGAAACCCAGATACTTCTGTGACAATGGTCTAAACATAGAAACATAGACTTTGACAGCTGATAAGGACCACTTGGCCCACCAAGTCTGCCCATCTCCCTACCTATTGGATAAGCAGCAGATCCTAGTTAACTAACAGCCTACTTCCTCCTACCCCCCACTAGAATTGCCTTATGTCTATCCCATTCATTCTTGAATTCTCCCACTGTTTTTGACCCCACAACCTCCTCAGGAAGTCTATTCCATGTGTCCACCACCCTCTCTGTGAACAAATACTTCCTCACATTGCCCCTGAGCCACCCCCCTTCTATCTTCAAATTGTGCCCCCTTGTTCTTGCACATCTCTTTTTCTTTTTCAAAAAAAACTTTATTTTATGATTCAGCAGACAGGCATACAGGTGTACAACATTTCCCCTTCACCAAAATGAAGGTATATATTCATTGGCAGAGAAAAATTAAAGGAGACACAATACATGTCATGTTAGTCTGAAATTTCTTACAGCAGTAAATGTGGTAATTTCATTACTTCATCAAAGGGACCATTGTCATGGGTCAATGATACTCTGTGCCCTGTGATGCCCAAATGGTAGGCATCAATACAGGACACAACCAAGTTGCACCCAATTGGCCATAAACCATCCCTCTCACATTAATAATCGAGTTGGGCTACCTTTTCCTGCAACTTGTTATAGTATTTCACTAAATGTTCAGGAACCATACCTCTGACAGGGCTTTCTCTAGTGGGCCCCAGACCTTTTGGAATTTGTCTTCTCTATCACTGGTTTTGTACTGAGTGTGCTCCAGTTTCATGCATTGCATTAATTTGTTAGCCCACTCAGTAACTGTGGGTGTCGACTCTGCTCCCAATGGCTGGCCAAAGCTTGTTTCCCCACCACCATAGCCGAAGACCACAGTGGGTGGCCCAGTCCACCTCCCTCCTTACATCTCCCAGATAGCCCCAGCAGTACCTCTCCCAAGCCTATCTCCTGATCATCATTCAAAACTCTCTGCATTATTTTAATGATTCCTTGCCAGAAGCCCATAGATTTAGAGCAGTGCCATATCATATGAATAAAAGTACCACTATGTGCCTTATTTTGGGCATAGATCCGAGACCATGGGATCAATTTTATTAGCTAGAGCTGAGGTGAAATAAGTTCTATGTAAGATATTGAAGTGGATTGCCCTTAGTTTGTTGTTTACTGAGCATGTCATGCCCTTACTTAGAATCATTTTCCAGTCCCCTTCTGAAAGAGTCCCCCCTCCCATATCTCTATCCCACTTATCCTCAAGATTACCCAGTGTTGAAGGGAGACTACCCAATAGAGTTTTATAGCAGCCAGTGAGAGGTTTAAGGTTTTGTGTTCCAGGGGAACCTTGTAGCACTTCCTCCAAGGGAGACCTATGTGCAGAGAGGGGGTCAAGCTGTTCTCCCTGGGTTTCTTGCGTTTGATGTCTAACTTGTAGATATACAAAGAATTGGGAAGGATGTAGCCCATATTTTTTGAGAGAAAGTGGTAGGAATGTATTATACACTGGTCACTGAGTTGGGAGATTAAATGTACCTGTAGTCCCACCTTGTTCCAGGCACCCAGCCCCTGAACCACTGGGGGTGGGATTTTCCCCTCCTCCCAAAGTATCTGTGGTATAGAGGCATCTGGTCATATAGTAGCAGGGTAATTCATAATTTGGTTGGCAGCAAGCCAAGCTTACATCGAGGTCCTTGTAAATGGATTGGCTATGTGTTTTACCATCTTCCTTTTTAAAACAGTTGCAAAACAAGAAAAGACCTGGGAAGCATCTTTAGAGATGTACTCCATTCCTGTCCATGTCATCCACTCCTGGTCAGTGTGCAAGAGATCGACCAATGGGGATATTTATGCTGTTAGATAATATAGGCATAAATTAGAAAGGCCCAAACCCCCCTCTGTCACTGGACTCCACAATGTTTCCTGTCGGATCCATGCCCACCCTTCAAGAGTAAGGTGGTTATTGCACCCTTTAGGGACTTAAAGTAGTACTTGGGAACCCAGACTGGCAGGGTTTGAAACAAAGGCATTGTGGCAGTACAGTATGTACATTTTTACCATGTTCACTTGGCCAATTAGGGTGAGAGGCAAACTTTTCCATCTGTCACATTTCTCCTGAATTTGCTTTAGGAGAGGTTTATAGTTAATGTTACTAAGGTTGGAAAACTTCCTCAGTCAATATATTCCCAAAAGTACTTAAGGGAAGTTACTGGTGGGAGAATAAAGTTTTGAATATTCAGGGAAGGTTCCACTCCCCACCAGGGGCAGCCACTCACACTTTGACTAGTTGATTTTGTGGCTGGATAGGGGACCATATTCATTAAACAGGGCTGTGAGTGGGATTGCTACCTTCGGTTCCTTCAGAAATAACAAGATATCATCTGCAAATAGTGAGATAACCTGATTCTGCACTCCCCCTGCATAGCCCTGAACTCTTGGGTGGCTACGCATGGATGATGGCAGAACTTCCTTTGTCAGGACATACAGCAGGGGTGACAGAGGACATCCCTGTCTCATCCCTCTGGTCAGAGGGAAAGGGGCAGACAAGTTCTCATTTGTAAGAATCTGTGCTTTGGGAGATGCATAAAGTGCCTGAATCCAGGAATGACGTCTGGGTCCCAGATTTAATCACTTCAGGGTGGCGAACATAAAAGCCCACTCCACCATATCAAAGACCTTCTCCACATCAAGTGCTAGGAGGCCTCTATTGCTATCCTCTCCCCTCCTGGACCACCCATGCATAATATTTAGTGTCCTATGGATAGTGTGCTTTGCCTGCCTACCCTTCACAAAACCACACTGGTCTTGATGCACCAAGACTGGCAATATGTCCTCCAGTCTGGTAGCTATCACTTTAACTATGATCTTATAGTCTGCATTCAGAAGGGAGATAGGACAGTGAGAGTCATATTTGCAAGAGTCTTTACCTGGTTTCTGGAGAACAGTAATGGTGGCTAACTGTAGGGACTGAGGGAGTTCACCCCGTTCCAGGGCCTCTGTTACCATCAGCATGAGGATAAGATGGATATCACTCCGAAATGTTTTCTAAAATTCCATAGGTATACCATTTGGCCCAGGAGCCCTACCCACATTTGAGGTCCACACAGCTTGTTTTAGCTACACAAGAGTAACAGGACTATCTAGTTTTTCACTCTTGTCCAGATCCAATGTTGCCTGTGGGATCCCCCTCAAGAAAGCTGTCTAGGTTCGCATTCCCAGGACCTTCTGATGTGTAAAGGGTTTAATGGAAAGATTTAAAGGTATCATTTATTGTTAAGGAGTCTGAAGTTTTCACTCCATTAATATTCTCCATGGTCAGGATCACTATCTCTGCCATTTGTTTTTTAACTTTCTAGGCTAACCATTTGCCCACTCTGTCAGCTGTATGTCGATGCTAATCTGCTTACCCTGGATGAACGGCTCCAATACCAAACCTGTCTCCTCACCAAAAAAACCCTACTCGGGATCTCCCCCTCCCCCGGGGTAACGGCATCCATCCACCAGAGCCCTCCCACTGTTGCAACACGGTCTTCCCACAAGACCACTCTAAAGGTCCCCAGATCTAGAACCAGCCGTGGCCAGAGGTCCTTCTGCTATAGAGCCCCAACCTGGTTTAACTCTCTCCCTGCCACCATCACCAATGCCATCACCATCTCCAAGTTCAAAACCACACTTCGGAACCACATCTTCAGCACTCGTAACTGCTCCTGTCTCTGAACATAGCCTCCACCTCTGCTTCTCTTGACAATGCCCCCAGGCAGCTCTCCACCTAACCATCCCCTCCACCACTTCCCTGTACACCATGCCTATGTTTAACCTGGCCAGTGCCAGCTGTTTCAGTGTTTACCTACCAGAATGCTCACTTGATACCAACTTGTGGAACACCTGTTATCAATTACATGTACCCTGTACCCAATTTGTATTTGTCTGTCCACAATGTGACGTGGTGCCTCTGTTGAACGCCTATTGTTTTGCAAATCTTTGCTATGTAACCAAAACACAATGTATGTCTTTATGTGACGAAGTACCTTTGGAAACGAGCCTCTGGCTCAAAGGTTGTAAACTGATTCTTAAATAAATAAATAAATAAATTCCCTTTCCTGCTCCTGTTTTTAAAATATCCCTCTCTATACAAAGGGCTGCCATCTGGTTTAACCTCCCCTTCAACTGTTTAAGCACGCCTTCCTTATTTTTTCTGTACCCACCATCATTCTCTTCTCCAGAGGAGAAATTTGTTTACCCAGGGTCTCTTCCTCTTTCATTGCTTCTTTACATTGGTGTGAGGCAAATGCAATTGTGGCCCTTCTAAGGTATGCCTTTAATGTCTCCCATGGTAGCTATTGATGTATCCTCTACCTTGTTGTGGGTCAGGAATTACTGAATATTTTCAGAAATATATGCCTTGTACTCTTGGGGGGGTCAGTAAAACAGGGTCCATTCTCCACTGTCTACTGGAGGGGGATGTCCGGTCAGTGGAAAGGGAGAATTCTAATGGCACATGATGTGATAAACAGATTGGACCTTATTCAGTTGAGATAGTGCCTCTAAGCATATCTGGGGAAACCAGAAAATAGTCCAACCTGGTGTATACCTTATGCATGGGTGAATAGTAAGAGTATTCCCTGTGATGTGGGTGTGCATGTCTCCATACTTCCCATCACCTCCTCACATGCAATCTCTTGAAGTGCCACTGAGCTCCTTTGGGGAGGTCTCCCCCAGCTCCCAAGTGATCTACATCCCAGTCCCAGTATGTATTAAAATCATCCCCCATGATAATATTGTCTGGATAGGGCACCAGAAACACTGCCAAATGATAAAAGAAATCTGGGTCATCAGTGTTTGGTCCATATATCGAAACCAGCATGTATCTAATCCCTTCTATAGCAGCATCAGCAATTAAATATCTGCCAAGGGGGTCCAAAATTGTATGATGCCCTTCAGCCCTCAGGTGAGATCTTAACCATATTGCCACCTCCTCTAGCTCATGATGCAAATGGGAAAACTAAGAGGGTGCCCCCCTAGGAGCCCGCCAGCTTACTTGCCTCCTGTTGGGTTAAGTGTATTTTCTGCAGAAAGTTGACATCCCCTTTCTGTGTTTTTTTAGGTAGTTCCAGACCCTTTTCCTTTTTGTTACAGTTTTCAGGCCCCTGATATTCCATGTAATGCACTTCATAGGACCCATTGTGTAACACCCCGGTATATATTGTATCCCAGACTCATGACCCACTGCATCTCCTCTATTCCATTACTATATGCTATCTGCTGATTTTGATTTTTAATCAACCTGCTTATCTTAACAGAATGAACTGCTAAGAACTTTAACACTAACTTTCTTTAACTTGTAAAACTTTCCCATTTAACCAGACCCTGCCCCTGAAACTCCCCTCTCTCTCCCTTGCCAAAAACATTTGCCCCAACCAAATACCCATAAACAACAGAAAAAAACAATTCTGACCCCCTCCTTCCACCATTCTCCACTGTTTGACAGATTGTCTTAATTTCTCCCTGATATCCCTCTACTTGTCATGGTGGAGCCATGGGACCCATCCACCTTAATGCACATGTACCCATAGTTATTCTTATCCATTTTTCAATGGTGCCTAGTTGCCAAGTGGCAGAGGAGCTGACAGGGGACAGAGGGAGGGGAAGGGGAGGAGACATGCCCTGCCTCCCATGTGGGCTCCCCTCTCATAGTACTAGCACTGTACCAACCCAGATAGCAAGTTTATTTAGTTAGAATTCACAAGGACATGCTCCCCATTGTTGAGCAGCGTGGCGACCCCTTGGGCCTCCTGAGTGAGGACCCCTAGATTGCCCACACTTCCCCCATAATGCTTCTTGCAGTTTGCTTTAATTACTCAGACTACCTAATTCAATCATAGGGAACCTCCCTGATGAAAATATCTCTAGTTGTACGGAATCCAAGTCAGCACTTAGTGGAACCCCCACCCTGCCCCCAAAAACAACCACATACTCCAAATATATTCAAACACCAAAAGTCAGAAATATGAAATTCAAAATAACTGCAAATGTTAAAACATAACCTAATTCAGGGCCATGTACCCTGCTGCACATTCAGTTGTTGCTTTGCCGCAACCATGTTTAAAAGTCAGATTGGAAGCTAAGAAAAAACATTTATGTATGTCCTCCGCTTGGGGTAATTCATACTGGAGTGCCACCAATAATACCAGATTAAAAAATTTTAAGTAGGGAAGTTAATTCATGCCTCATTATAGCTGGCACTCTCACAATAGAAATCATTGCTATCAAACAAAATAGTGGCACATGTGATATTTTGGAGAGTTAAGAGTCTGTTTGTCCTCAGAAGTACACTAAATAGATTTCTTTTCTCTAAATCTGAAGGAAGTCCAGGACAAAGTAACAATCAAGTCTCTGATTAAATTCGGATGTGGTCTCCAATTCAGTTGAACAAATGTTCTGTGTGATGGAGATCTTTGAAAGAACAGGCTGATTTTTTACCAAAAAGCCCTTTGAGCAGCCGATAAACATTATATTGCTTGAGGCTCCCCAGCTTCCAGGCTCAGACACACAGTCACCACTCCATTAAAATGTGCAGCCTACTGTAATTTACTGCACTACCTCAGATAGGGGAGGAAGATGTACTGGCATTATGCCAGGGATCCAATTGGGGATGGGGCCCACTCGGCCAAGCCATTATAGGCTGGAAAAGGATCCATTATGGGCCAAGCACATAGAAGACCCCACAACATAGTCCCCCAGCACTGCGTCAAGAATGTTTACAAGAAAGTTTGTACAGTACCTGAGTGTGTAAGTCAAGTTTTGCTGGAGTGGTAGCCTTGTTCCTGAGTGCCTTTCTCCTTCAGTTGGACAACAAATGAAATGGCCACCTCAGGGTCCATAAATGATCTAGGTTCTTGATTCTGTGGGCGTATAATTAACCTTGCTGAATACACCATTGCAAATGAGCACTTGATTTAAAGGGGAACTGTCATCAACAGGGTTTCTTGATGCCTGAAAGACAATAAACAGCTAAGTTGAGTGAGCCATTGTGTTTATCTTTGAGTCTTTATAGTCCAGAGTTATTCATATGTAAATCAGTCTGTAATTAGGGGCTGGGCAGCCATATGTTTTAGGCTGCTGAAAGGAAATTATGTCACTAAGTATCTTGGCCCTCCACTGACTGTAGGTTAAATAGGAAATTGTATGTTTTATTAAGTGTGTTTTAATGTATTATTACATCACTTTCTACATTTATAATACTTGTTTTCTATCTGCATTTAAGCTAGTGAGTAATCACCTTTGCATTTCAAACTATTAGTAAAAATAATCCATCTTTAGGCTTGCTTTAACCTCTAGGCTATACTGCCAGCTGATCATCAAAAACTACACATCTCAAGGCTGGTTCTGTGAAGCCAACAGGTATTGGGGTCCCATATCAGGATTTCTAAACCCTGTCTGTGTTCATGTCAGTTTAGATTTCTGGGGCTGCCACAACACCAACTTCTGTCTTTTTCCATTCCTTCTCTTACAGCCTTTTCTCTTACAATTTTAGTGTGAACTCAGGTCTACAAGATGCAAATGTGGCTACATACTTGCTGGCCTGGCATCATGTGACCACCCTTGAAATGTGAAGTTTTTGATTGTCAGTTGGCAGTATAGCCTAGAGGTTAAAGCAAAGAGCTGTGAACAAGCTTCAATCATCCAGCAGAACAGGTTTTGATTCCATCATGCTCTACTTGTATATTGTGTAACCAGAGCAAGTCACTCAATCTCCCTGTCCTCCCAAAATACACCCAGGAAGAAGCTGTAGCTGTATGCCTTTCCTGGACAAAGACAGCAAAAATAATCTGAGCATGTGTTATGATTCTGAAAATAATGTGCACTTTCTAGACAGATTTGACTTCGAAAAAAAAAATAGGACACCATTACTTGTTTATTAATTGCAAAAACACATAGATGGACAATATAGTTAAAACACGCATAACATGAAATTATTTATTAAGAGTATTTTACTTTTTTTTATGAAGTTAAAAGTATAACAGTTTCTTACTGAAATACTTTGGATGGAATGGAATTTTCTACCTTAAAGGAAAAAAAAATCAGTCTGGTTGATCCTGCCTCCCATACCCTTCAAGTGTGTCTTTTACTCGGCAGCTATGCAGACAGACCACAACATTCCAGAAGCCATTCACACTATAATGTAAAAAAGGAAGAAAAAACAAAAACAAAGGGAGAGACAGGGTGTGTGTGAAGTGATGTGTGTGTGTGTGTGTGTGTGTGATTGTATCTCTGACAGAAACGCAGCACTAACTGATATGTGCTAAAAGGGAAAAACATTATCACCATTAATTAAATGAAATAATATATGGGTTGGATGGTATAAAAAACAGAATTTTGCACATACCCTCAGTGTGGGATGCGTTTATAAACCACTCGGACTTTGCAATAGGGGTTAATGTAGCATCTCAAACCGTGTGTGTGTGTGTGTAAAATTTTGATTACACACTCACACCCATGTATTATTCTTTATTTTAATAATGTGGTTCCGATTATGTTTTTTTTTTTAAACAATGTTGTCCATCCATTTGTTTTTGCAATTAATAAACAATTAATGGTATCCTATTTGTTTTCTTTTCAAGTCAAATCTGGATAGAAAGAGCTTATCATTTTCAGAATCATAACACATGCTCAGATTGTTTTTACTGTCTTTGTCCAGGAAAGGCATACAGTTGCAGCTTGTTTCTGGGTGCATTTTGGGAGAACAGGGAGGTTAAGTGACTTACTCTGGTCACAAAATATACAAGTAGAGCATGTTGAAATCAAACCTCATTCTTCTGGATGAATGACGTTTGTTCACAGCTCTTTGCTTTAACCTTTAGGTTGTACTGCCAGCTGTTAATCAAAAACTACACATTTCAAGGTTGGCCCCATGATGGCAGGTAAGTATGTATGTAGCCATATTTGCATCTTGTAAACCTGAGTTCCCAACCAAAATTGTAAGAAAAAAGGGTGTAAGAAAGGGAACAGAATAAGACAGAAGTTAGTGCTGTGGCAGACCCAGAAATCTGTACTTACATGAACACAGCCAGGGATTAGAAATCCTGATACACTATGAGGCCCCAATACTTGTTGGCACCACAGAGCCAGTCTTGAGATTTGTAGTTTTTGATCATCAGCTGGCAGTATCCTAACACACTAATATACTTAGATGCTAGCAGAGTAGGCTTAATGGTCTATTGAGTCTGCTCAAAAATCAGCACCCAGTAAGGATACCATTGCTGCCCTCTCCACCTTCCCTGTAAATCCTGAGCCCATCCCTCATTGGAGTTACACCTCCAGGACTGGCATTACTCAGTTTTACCTTCCCCTTGAACCTGTCTCAGCCCCTTTTAAATCCCTCCACCATATTAATAGCAACTAGTTCTGCAGGCAGTGTGTTCCAGGGGTTCACTACACTCTCAGTGAAGTAGCATCTCCTAGTTTCCCCCCTGAGCCTCCTGCCAACCTGCATCATGGAGTTCCCCCCAGTGGCCCCCTCCTCCCTTAGAAGAAACACTCAATTTTGACTGACCCCATTTACTCCCTTTAGATATTTAAAGACCTCAATCATATCCCCTCCGTCCCTCCTGTCCTCCAGAGAGTACAAGTTGAGCTCCTCAAGTTTCTCCTCATACTGTAGGATCTTTCACCCAGGCCCTGTATCATCCTGGTCACCCTCCTCTGGACCCTTTTGAGAGGTGCAATGTCCTTTTCCAAGTACAGACACGAAAATTACACACAGTATTTGAGGTGCGGTCTAACCAGGCAGTTATATAGTGGAAGGGCCACCTCCTTGAGGTCATCCCCCTGGCTATGCACTCCAGCATTTTATTTGCCTTGGTCTCAGCCCTCCTGCACTGCTCTGAGTTATCCATTTTGCCATCCACAAACTACCCCAAGGCCCTTCTCCCCCCCGTAGCCTGCAGTGTCTTCCCTCCCAAGGTGTACACGTGTGCCAGGTTCCTGGCCCCCAGGTGGAGAACCCTGCACTTCTCTGTATTAAACCGCAGCTTCCAGTTGTGAGACAACCCATCCAGAGTCTCTAGTTCCCCTTGTATGGCTAACCTCCCCTCCTCCCCATCCACTACCGCCTCTAGCTTCGAGTCATCAGCAAAGAGGCACATCTCACTCCTGATGCCATTCCTGATATCTGCTATGTAAGCGTTAAACAGGAGTGGCCCCAGCACAGACCCCTGTGGTACCCTGCTGATGATCCTCCTGGAAGAGGAAACCTCCCCCCCAACCATCACCCTCTGAAAATGCCCTGTGCCTGTTCCATATCTACCTAACCATCTGAACCCCCCACCCTCTATGGGCGGCCAATGCACCTAGCTTCATCAGAGCTCTTTTCTTCTAGGTTGCTTGAAAGGACAGAGCAAAAAAACCTTACCAGAGCAACAATAAGGATTAAGGCTTCTTTTGGCTAGGCAGGTTTACTGTGTGTTGTTATTTTTATTTTGTACTCACGAGGGATTGCTACTGTTTGTTGCTAACATTTTATTGCTTTATTTTTCTCCGATTCAAATTGTTGTTGCTGGGTATACATACTGCTGCATTATTACAGAGTGTGCCTACAGGTGCGTGGTTACAGATTACTGCTGTAATCTTCTGATTCAAATTGTCTTTTGCAAGGTATATCTTCTGTTTCTGCTTTATTTTTCTCTGTAGCAAAGTGTTTTACAGGGTATATCTTCTGTGAAATTATTACAGGTGGTGTTTTACTGGTTTCACAGTTTTATCTGTCATTAGATTAAGCTTTCAGGGCTACTGCATTTGTTGCTGGCTGATTGTTTCTGCTCTTACCTCCTTGTTTCTTTTGTCCATGGTTCTTCTTTTTCAGCAGGGGAAGAGCCCAGCCACCCACCCCATCCCCAACCACCCCACACTACACTCCTTTTATAGGGTAGCACAGTCGTGACATTTCCTGTAGCAATGCAGGAAGGGGCGGCTCAGAGCGGTATCCATACATTGACCTCATTTACAGGGGCACTAGTAATTTAACTTGTTATAACAAAGTTACACAAAAACAAACAAAACACAAAATCAAACTTTTGCTTTCATTTTCTTCCTTCTAATTACTCTAACCATGTTACCCATACAGAAAACGAAGGCCTTCAAATTCAAGTATTCTTCAGTTTTTTATAAACTGGTCCAGTTGTCATCATTTTTTTTGAAGTAGTTCAAATTGAGTTCAAATCTACCAGAAACACCAGTTTTTATCCATTGAAAAACGCCTCAATGTGTTCTCAAATGCCCTTCAAAAAGTACACGAAAAATGCTAATTAGTCTTTAAAAAGAAGGGAAAAGAGTGGTAAAAAACTGTTCTGAACAAATCCTTCAATTGTACCTTAAAACACGCTTCTTTTCCACCTAAAATGAAAGTCTTCAAATTCAAGTTTTCTTCAGTTTTTGTAACTGGTTTTGAAGTACTTCAAATTGCCTTCTATTTTACTTGGAACACCAGTTTTTATCCAGTGAAAAATGTCTCAGTTTGTTCTCAAATGCCCTTCAGAAATTGCATGACAAATGCAAATTAGCCTTGAAAAACACAGAAATACTGGTAGTAAAAATAACCTCCTAAAGCACATGCAAGGAGATATGTAAATGAGTATGTTTTTGATTTGAATGCCTTTTTAGAAACATTCTGTTTACAATATAAATAGAATCTTTCTAAAACAAAATCCAATAACAAAACATGCTCAATTTCATATTTTGCTGCATGTGCAGCCTAATGCAAAGCATCAACAATCCATTATGGGTTCTTTTTGACTTAAAAACAAATTTACCTGTACCTTCTCATGTGCCCTTTCTTTGTGCAACAGTACTCTGCTAATTATCATATGAATCCCAGTTACTTTGGATGCATTTCAGGTATACCAGATGGCAAACATCACATGAAAATCAATGTATTCAAAGGCATTGTATCTTAGAAGGAAACTAGTTACTGTACTGGTAAAACATATTTTGTTTATGCTATTCTTTCCTGTTACTATTTTATACTGTCTGTCTGTTCTTCAAAAGTTATGCAACCATAAACATCCTCTGTTACAGTCACTGCACTGTTACAGCTCACTCGTTTAGTAAAGATACTAAGCAGGGGATCACTTACCTGGGTCCTATGAAGCCTGGGATGGGGTCACGGGATGGTGCCCAGTTGTACCTGTAAAATAACAGTGATATGTTCAAAATGTATGGGAAGGTACACATTGGGAGGAACAAGAGTTAAAGTGCAAGCCCAGAAATTAAGTAAAAGTTAATTTAGAGAAGTGTTTAAGTCAAAAGTGAGTAGAAGAGTGCAAAAGCGATCTAGAGGTAAAAAAAGGTAAAAAAAGAAGAAAAAGAGACATAGAAATGAAGCAAGTTCTGTGGGGTGGTCTTATTTAAATATGATTTAGCATGTGGTTCAGTAAGCTAGTGTAAGCTTTGGGCTATAGGCCCATTCCTTTAAAATGGAGTATCCCTGGCATCTGGTGGGTCCAACAAAGGCTTCTTTCCCCAGACTGCTGGCTTCCTGTTGTCCTCCTCCATGGTGTCAGAGCAAGTTATCAAAGCCTCATAAGCAACAAAGGGGTCACCGATGAGAGCATATATGGAAGCCCAACTGGACAATAAAGGAGCCACCAAAAGTGGCATAGTAGGAAACCAGAGCAGCAGGCAATTAAGTAGCAGTCATTTGCAGCATAGAAGTAAACTATGGGGGGGATACTATGCTGGAGGAATGCCATATAGCAGAGGGCTAAGCGAAGGTAGGCACTCAAAACCTAGTGAGAAAGAGGACCTTCCTATCACGTTTTCCTTGGAAGCCAGACAAGCAGTGATCAGAGGATAGTATTAAAAAAAAAAAGGGGGATTAGTTATACAATGTCTGTGGGAAAATCCCACTCAGGAATACAAGGCTGGGACCAGGGAGTATGGGATGGTCCTCCAGGGTAGGACCCCAGGGAAGGGAAGCAGGGAACCCCAGTGGAGTGAGAAACTTCTCCTCGTGGTGGACTATTGTCTGGGGAGTGGAGATAGGGTCACCTAACAGCGGGGAGACAGGGAGGTCAAGAGCCTCCTAGAAAGTGCTGCATGGAAGGATGGGAAGTGGATCCATAGGATCACTATCACAATAGCTAGGAGGGAGCAGCTGGATGTCATTGACCACCAGGGGACCAATGACCTGGCCAGGAGAAGGGGAGAGTTAATAGTCCAGAATGATTTCAGGAAGCTGGAGAAAAGCTGAAACGGATAGCACGCTCAGTCTCATTCTTGGAGGCATTACCTGTCCAGGGCACAGGGGAAGCTAGGGTCATCCACATCCATACCTTCAATTTCTGGTTGAAGGATTGGTGTGGAAGGGAGGATTCCAGCTTCGTAGGGGACTGGGCCTTGACCTGGCCAGATGCAGGCTTATATAAGGAGGACAGCCTGCTTCTGCCCTAGAAGGGGATCTTGGTCCTTTGTAAGAAGTTTAAATGCTTCAGCAGGGAGCATTTAAACTGGCCAAGGGGGGAGAGCCAGGAGACTTAGGAAAACTTCACATGGAAAGATGCAGAAACATAAGTTGACTATGGGTACAGTTAAAGCAGGCAGGTGAAGAATCTATAACAAATGATATGGGGGAAAGGAAACCGGAGGGAGAGGGAAGATTCTGGAGAGGGAGAACAAGAGCAGAGGGTGGGCAGAATGTAAAACATGGAAGATCATGCCAACAAATGCCCGTAACCTGGGAAATAAGGTTCCAGACCTGGAGGCCTAGTTGACAGATGCAGACCTTGACATAGCAGCAATAACAGAAACATGGTACTCTGCTAATCATGGCTGGGAAGTCAATGTACCAGGCTATACATTGTTCAAGAGGAACAGGGAGGGTAAAAAGGATGGGGGAGTAGCCCTGTACATCAGAGACAGTATAAAGGCTACAGAAGTTCAGTGAAGACATGGGAAGGCCAAGGTAATGTGGGTCATCCTGGAGCAAAAGGATGAAACAGCAGTATGCACTGAGGTGATCTACAGACCTCCGGCACAGAGGAAGGAAGCAGACAGGGAATTAGTGGAGAACATATAAAACATGGCTGCTAAAGGCAAAATCCTGCTACTGAGGCATTTTAATATGCTGGACATGGATTGGGCCACCCAGGTGGCCATTTCAGCCAGAAGTACAGCCATCCTTGAATCACTGCATGGGGTTGGACTCAGGCAGCTGGTGAATGAGCCAACCAGGGACAAGTCAATTCTGGACATGGTATGGACCAATGGAAACCGAGTCAAAGAATTACAGGTGGAAGGGCAGCTGGGATCCATTGACCACCACATGGTGTGGTTCAGCATGGAGACATGGACTCAGTTGAGCCACACAAGGGCAAGGGTATTAGATTTCAAGAGGCACATTTTATTGAAGTGGGTAGATGTATACAAACAGTTCTGGGAAAGGGAGAGGTAGTAGAGCAGGTAGAAGAACAACAGGAGAAACTGAAAGGAGCCCATAGTAGATATAACAAACCAATATTTTAGGATAGTGGTCAAAGGGAAAAAGGAGGAAACCATTATGATTCTCCAATTAGGTGCAGGACAAAGTCAAGGCTTAAAGTCCGAGTTTCAGGAAATATAAGGGGAGACAAAGGGAGGAAGTCAGGGAGGTGCGTATCTTGAATGTCTAGAAAAGAAGGATATTAGGGCGGTGAAGGTGCAGACAGAAGAGGGCTTAGCAGAGTCTGTAAGCAAAGGGGATAAAGTATTTTATAGGTACAACAGTGAAAGAAAAGAAATGGGGGGACTGTGAGGCTCAAAGGGTAGAAGAGAGAGTGTAAGGAAGGGGATCTGAACAAGGCAGAAATACTGAACAAATACTTCTGCTCAGTATTCACTAAGGGGGGGGGGGATCAAGGACCACAGTTGGGTTGCAGAGGTGAAGGGATGGAGGAGTGGGGGAAAGAGGTGAACACCAGTACATTCAAAGTGGAGAGAGTTCTGGAAGAACTCACAAAGCTGAAAGTGGATATGGCCATGGGGTCAAACTGCATCAACCTGAGGATATTAAAGGAGCTGTGAAGGGGAACTAGCAGCACTTCTGGCAGCCCTGTTCAGAGTCACTCAACATGAGGGTTGTTCCAGAGGACTGGTGGAGGGCACATGTAGTACCACTGCACAAAAGCCGCAGTAGGGAGGAGGCGGGGAACTACAGGCCAGTCAGCCTCACCTCAGTGGTGGGAAAGATCATGGAGACACTGCTGAAAGAAAGTATAGTGACATATATGGAATCCAGTGGTGCTCAGGATCTGAGGCAACATGGATTTACAGAAGGAAGGTCAAGTCAAATGAATAAAATAGCTTTTTTTTATTAAGCTCCCTAGTCACCCAATAAGGGAGAGGTGGCAGAGGTCACCTACCTAGATTTCCACAAAGTCTTTGACACCGTTCCACATAGAAGGATGATTAACAAGATGGGTAGTCGGGGCACGGGAAACAAGGTGGTCAACTGGGTTAGGACCTGGTTAACAGACAGGAAACAGATGGTGGTGGTAAATGGAGTACAATCTGGGGAAAGGAGGTGACCACTGGGGTACCTCAGGGATCAGTACTAGGACCAGTCTTATTCGATATCTTCATTAGTGACATTGCCGAGGGGTTGGAAGAAAAGGTCGGCCTGTTTACTGATGACACCAAGATGTACAACATATTGGATATTCCAGAAGGGGTGCAGAAAATGAAGAGTGACCCAAAGAAACTTGAAAGATGGTCAGAGATGTAGCAACTGCGGTTCAATGCAAAGAAGTACAAAATAATGCATATGAAGCACAAAAACTCTGGAGCAACATATCAGTTGGGGGTGAAGATAGAGCATGCACCACACATGAAAAGGACCTTTGGGTCATCATCTCTGATGACCTTAAGGTAGGAAAACAGTGCGACAAGGCAGCAGGCAAAGCAAACAGGATACTGGGATGGCAGGGGCATCACCAGCAGGAAAAGGGAGGTCATAATTCCACTGTACAAGACACAAATGAGGCCCCATGTGGAGTACAGTTCTGGAGACAAAACCTATGTAAGCACATAGACAGGGTGGAGAAGGTTCAGAGGAGGGCGACAAAATGGTACAGGGATTGCAACACACGCCCTATGAGGACAGGCTGAAAGACCTGTATATGTACTCCCTAGAAGAGATAAGGGATGGAGAGAGGGTATATGCTAGACACATACAAGTACCTTAACAAGGATGAACAGGGCACAGGAATACACTATTTTCTAGCAAAAAAGATGTTCGAGGACTAGAGGGCATGGGGTGGAGTTGGAGGAAGGGTGATTCAGAGAAAACGTGAGGAAAAATTTCTACACAGAAAGCATGGTGGACAAGTGGAATACCCTGCCTGAGGAAGTGGGGGGGACTGAAACAATCGCAAGATTTAAGAATGCATGGGATAGACATAAGGGAATCCTGGAGGTCGGGGTTAAAGGACAACAGACTTCTAGAAAAATATAAAGGGAACTTCCAAGCTCAAATGGGCAGTCTGGGTAGGCCATAGGCCCTTATCTGCCAACAGTTTCTATGTAATAAAAAGGAAACATTAAGGGATTTCTCTGTTCGGCAAGTCTGCATGCACCCACAAGCCACCTACAATTTTATTTTTATTTTTTTAAGTTAATTTGTTTCTCCTTGGGTCCCCAACAGTCAGCTACCTTCTTTCAGCCACCCACCAAGCCCTGCACTCTACATCAGACAGCTGTCCCCTTCTTTGCCCATGGTTTACTCTCCATGGCCGGGTGGTGAGAAGCCCTCTCTACCCACAGCTCGACTTACCTTGAACAGGATCCAGTTCCAGGGAAGTGCCATTCAGAGTCGGGGCCTGCGGAGGGTGGCTGCTTACATCCTGCTCGACCTGGGACCTCTGTTTTCCTTGTTCAGTTCCCTTGAGTGGAGCGTGCAATGCTGGCAATGGCCATACTGTGTGTGCTTCTGCCCACAGCACGCTGGCTGACTGCGCCACCCCCCCCCTTGCGTGTGTCAAGCTCATGGCGCGCCTGCACCCTGCCACTACTAGGTTTCAGGGAAGCACTGAGCCTGTACTTTCCGACAACCCCGCAAGAAAAGAACAGTCCATTGGATGCTCAATCCTCTGCCTCCCCAGCTGACCCACTCACACCAGGAACGCAAGTCACTGGCATGGCAGGAGGTAAGGAACAGATGCCTCAGCCCTCCATGCCACTGTGCCAGCTAGCTGCCTACAATTCTAAAGATAAACATTAATAAAAACAAGTTGCAGACATACTTACTGTGAATACACTTCAGCACCTTCACTAGAAACCAACAAACTCCACCAGCAGCATCCAGGCAGAGCCCACACTGCAAAACAAAAACAAATGGATGTTTAACCCACACTGACTAACAAGGTTAATGCAATGTACAGTAATAAGAATAACCACTCCAAGGAACCAGCAGACAAAGTCAAGAACAACATGAAGGTGACGGAACACCACAGACCCTCTCAATGGTGTTTTTTTTTGTTTGTTTGTTTTTTAATAGCTGTTTCTTAGTCCTCAGACTGTGATTCCCTCCTTCAAGGCTCATGATGCCCATCCAGTATGTGTGTCTGTTTGCATACCACTACCACCCAACTATTTCCCACTTTGATCACACAACTTCCTCCCACTGCAGCACTTTCCACCTGCCTCCTAAAAGGCCTGACCTAGTACCATTCAGTTTCCTGTGTCCAGTGGAAACTCTGACTCATCCCTAATTTGTGCAGTCCCTGGTGCCCAAGAGTAGGCCCACTCACTCTCCCAGACCAACAAACAACAGACACTCGTGTCCACCAGTCCACCCTCCCTGTCTCTGACCTATTCCAAACAGTCCCTGGTGTTAAACATAGAATTTGATGGCAGATAAGGACCACTTGGCCCACCTAGTCTGACCATTTCCCTACCTAATGGATAAGGAACAGGAACATTGTTAAACCAGGAGTAGCACACTAAGCCAAAGCTTGTTTCCAGATGCGACCTGGGAGCACAAGGAAGTTAAGTGACTTGCTCAGGATCACACAGTATGCACTTAGGTGGCTGTGGGATTCAAACCCAGGTCTCCAGATCTGCAGCTCAGAGCCTTAACCCACTGTGCTATACTGCTTCCTTAAAAGCTGCTGATCCTAGTTAACCAACAGTCTACTTCCTCCTACACCCACTAGAATTTCCTTATGTCTGCTCCATGCATTCTTATATTCCCCCACTGTTTTTGACTCCACAACCTCCATAGGAAGCCAGTTCCATGCATCTACAACCCTCTCAGTTAAGAAATATTTGCTCACGTTACCTCTGAGCAGTCACCCCTCTATCTTTAAATTGTGCCTTCTTGTTCTTCCACATCTCTTTTCCTGAAAGATGCTACCCTCTTGGACTTTGATTCCCTTGAGGTACTTGAAAGTTTCTGTCATGTCCCACCTCTCCCTCCTTTCAGTGGTACCCCTCTGACTGATACCAAGCAATACCTCCTCTTTCTTCCTGACCTGCATTGAGCAGTCTTCTGGTGTCCAGTTGTACCACCTCCTTCTCCTAGGAACTGCTGCACCACTCTGTACCATCTCTGGTGCTGTTTGGGTAGAAGGATCATGACAGACCATTGCATCCATAAGTAGTGAAGCGTGAGATCCCATTTGGAGACTTCTGCTGTATGTAATGGTAATTAAATTTTGTACGAATATATGTGTATGTATGTACAGTGTGTGTATGTATCTATGTGTCTCTGTGACACCACTGTTCTATGCACAAGACTGTGGTACCGAGTAGTGGTGTATGTACATATCTATGTGTATGTATCTGTGCTTTCATGTCTAGAGAGTAATCTGAGCATATATGTGTGTGTGTAAACATGAATTTGTCAACTGTGCATATGCTGTGTCTGCGTCTGTTTCCACTGGTGTGTGTGTGTGACTGTTTGTGCATATTTATAGATGCGAGGGTCCATATGCATGTGTGTGTGTTTCTAACACTATATTAACTCAGGATAGACTCTGTGATATAATATCAGTCCTGCTCTTACCCATTTGACTATTTTGACTGTCAGTCCATTTGAATGGTTACACCATCCATGTGTATTATGTGGGGTGAGTTGTGTATGTGTACTGCTTTGTGATCTGTGGGTAACAGTAAGTGAATACTTCTGTCTACTGTTGTATGTGTAATGGTGTGTGTGTGTGTGTGTGTGTGTGTGTCTCTCTCTCTCTCTCTCCATACAGTGGTTTACACGTCAACCACCAGACAGCCATTTAACCCACTACACCATGATAAATATTAGTTTAAGAAAGGAGGTACCACTGGGAGAAGATGTGGTCTAGAGTCGATATCACCCCTTACCTGCACATTCTGTCTTCTCCCTTTCCTTCTCCTTAACAGTTTGAATTTCCTTTAATTACAGTGGTGTGTAGTGTCATGTTCCTACTTAAGTCATGTTGTGACACTACTGCTTAGACTGGCATATAGCCTAGAGATTAGGGTAACTAGCTATGATTGAGTTTGGTACAGTACATCCACCAGACCTGGGTCTGATCCCCACAACCTCAACTAGACCATGTCCATTCCCAGGTGGTAAAGGCTAGTCCCTAGGCCAAACCCTCCACACTTTTGTGATTTACCACCCTCACTCCTTCCCTGTTCTTCCACATGGATTAAAAAAAACTGCATACTCCTGGCATTTTTAAAAGCCCTCCTCCTTAGCCAGACCCCCATCCCCAAATAGTCCTTATTTAGATGTTGGGCTCCCCTCCTGATCTCCAAGCCATGATATGGGGGTCCACATATAGCAAGATATACCGGACAGCATGGTACCCTCCCCTCCTGACCTCCAAGCCATGATATGGGGACCACATATATCAAGATATAACGGACAACATGGCCCCTTCCCCTCCCAAACCTACAGCACAGCCTGCCACCACCTTGTACAGTCCACAAGCTGAATGACAGAGCATGTCAGTGTGCATGATCGGGGGAGGAGGCAGATCAGAGTATGTCATTCATGACGTTTTGCAGAAATCAATCTTTCCTAGCAT
Source organism: Neoceratodus forsteri (assembly GCA_016271365.2). Classification (NCBI taxonomy): domain Eukaryota; kingdom Metazoa; phylum Chordata; order Ceratodontiformes; family Ceratodontidae; genus Neoceratodus; species Neoceratodus forsteri. Next base: position 100,140,043 of record CM028130.1, read on the forward strand.
TATCAATGACACTCACCATTCTGGGCACTCCCTCTCATGCACTGGTGGTTTCATGCTGTATTGAGCAGCTGACTGATAGAGCAGGGGCCATGCTCTGTGTGGGATTGGGGAGGAGGGCATAATTAGGCTGCCCTAATTATCAATGAAAATCAAGTTTCTGCATTGTTTTCTAAACCCAGTAATTTGCTGGGGAGGAGGGTTGCATGGCAATCGGGCTATCCTGAATATCAATATAAAGCCAGTTTCTGCAGTGGTTTCTAAACCCAGTAATTCACCTTTTAGAATGTTTACAGAATTATTTCTCTGAACGGCTGCACCAATCATAGTCATACTCCAGCAAACCAGACACAAAGCCTAGAGTGCAATCTGATTATGACAGGCAAACCCCTTCAAAAGTGCCAATTTCAAAATAGCACCCATTGAAAAAACAATACTGGGTGCTGTTTTATAATCAGCACACATGAAGGGGTTTGTCTGTCACTTGTATGTTTTAGAAACAGCCTGCTCATATCATTATATGTAATGAACCAGTCTCCTTGCAGAATGCACTGGTAACCTCACAATTTGTAAGGTTAGTGACATCATGAGGGCACTTGAGCTTTGCACTCATGCCCATGTCACCAGCCTCAGTCAGTGTGACTTGTTCTACACAGAGGGGGTTCATTATTCCCTGTATGTGCCTACTATCAAATCTCAAAACAAGGTTGGACCTGGTCAGTGGAGACCTCCAACAAATGCCGGGTAGGTTCAAGTCTGAAAATAGCAATCATTTCCAGGCTAAAATAAATAAATAAATATCCACCATGTCCGTTAACTGTTGCTCAGGCTAAATAGTTCCTCACAGTTCACCTGGTTTATCCCCTTCAAGGGAGTCCCTAGTGAGGGGGCACAGGGAGGGAAGTGGGTCTAACACCACATAGCCAAGAGGTGATGCATAGCATCCTAGGGATAGTAGCGGCTTTTCATCAGTGTCTCAAACCTTTATTCACTTATGCTTTCAGGGTTTGATCTTCCTCACAGTTAAGTCATGCCAGTTTTTAAATACTAATTAAAAACATTTCTTTTGCTACTGTTTGATATTTGAAAAGGTGCCCTGAGCCTCAGAGGAAGAGTGCCACATAAAATAAAGGCAACAACATATACTACTACAACAACACTATAAACCACTACTGCCACCACCACCACTGGACCAGACATTAACCCCTAGTACCACAGTCTCCAACACCCCGAGTTACCCCAGCTTCCACAACCTCAGATACTAGCTCCCCCACCCCAGGCACTACACTCTTCTCCTTCCTCAACCCCCACGACACTATTCCCCCTCCAGCCAACAGTAGTCCCCTTCCCCAACAGTAGTCACTCACTCTCTTCAATGCCCCCTACACCGGTCCACCTCCCTCCAAAAGCACCTTACACTAGCCTCACCCCTCCCTGCACAATACTCAAAAAGTATGCCATCTGCCTCCAGACTACCCAACACTAGCCTCCTCTCTGTGACTCGACACTAGCTCTCTCCCTGTACAGTACCCTGAAGCAGCCTACCTCAGTCCACAGCACCCTATATGAACATATGAAGAAGTCAGCAGAAGAAGGCCATTTGGTCTATCAAGTCTGCTTGTATTGCAGGGTCCACAGCTTGAGGTAATGTCCCTACCCTCCCTCCCCACTCTACCCATCCTCCCTACCCATGATTCTTATCTTCCCCATGCCTATCCCAGCCTCTCTTAAAGATGCTCACTGTCTTTAATGAGATTACCTCTTCCAGCAGTGCATTCCAAGTGTCCACCACCCTTTTTGTGAAGAAGTGCTTCCTGACATCCCTCCTAAACTTCCCACCCTCCAGCTTGAGACTGTGCCTCCTCATGATATGGTTGCCACTCAGCTTAAAGAGAGCCTTTTCTTATCAACATTATTTATCCTTTTCAAGTACTTGAATGTCCCAATCATGTCCCCTGTCTCTCTCTCTCTCTCTCTCCCTCCTGTCTTCCAGGGAGTACATGTTCAGTGCCCTCAGCCTCTCCTCGTATGCCTTGCCCTGCTAACCAGCTATCATCTTCGTAGGCCTCCTCTGTACTGTCTCCATCAGGTTAATGCCCTTTTTGAGGTGTGAGCACCAGTACTGAACTCCATATTCTAGATGCGGCCTTACCAGTGACCTGTACAAGGGCAGTATAACCTCATCTCTCCTAATACTAATCCACCTAGCTATGCATCCCAGCATCTTGTTTGCCTTTGCTGCTGCTTTCTTGCACTGTGCGGAGTGCTTTAAGTCACTAGTGATCATCACTCCCAGGTCCTTCTCCTCCTCTGATGCAGCTACTCTGATCTTATATCAGCCTTTTCTGTCCAGAGCACCCAACACCAGTCACTTCCATCCACAGCAGCCACCACCCTCAATGGCCCCACTGTACTAGGCCCCTCCATCCACAGCCCCAATACAAATGCTCCTCCCTCCACAACTCTGGACCTTAGCCTCTCTCCCACCATGCCCCAACACTAGCCTGCTTCCTCTACAGCACAAGACAGTTGCACATCACAGCCCAGACACTAGCCCCCACACTCCAAAGCACCCTAAACTAGCCACCTAACTCCACTCCTACTGTGCCCCAACACTAACCCTCTTTTTCCACAGCACAAGACAACTGCCCCTCACAGCCCAGACTAGCCTTCACCCTCCATAGCACCCTCAACTAGCCCCCCAACTCCACTGTCCCAGACAGCACCATCCCTCTATACCACCACAAATATCCCCACCTCCACAGTCCCCCAAACTGCCCTGTTTTCTCCAAAATTGCACTATTAACTCTCTCCTTCCAAGGCCCAACACACACAACCCTCCCACATGCCCAACTCCAATACACACTGTAACGGGCACGGCAACAGCATTACAGCCAGTCCATGAATAAGAAGAAGTTGAGTCTCTTACCTGAGTAATAGGGAGCCAGAAGAAGGTCTTTAAAGGATGATGTCCACAGGATCTGTAAAATAAAATAGAAAAAAGGGGTCACAAAGGATCCACAGTTCTTAAGAGAGTAAATAGGGTGGAAACAACAAGATAGGGATAGAATGATACTTATCTGATGGGGGGAGGAGGCAGTGTCCTCTCAGACCTCTAAAATAAAGAAAATTAGGTTAATATGGAGAAAATACAGTAGCAAGAGCAGAAATGGAGAGCCGAGAAATGCAAGAGGTATAGAACAGCACAGAAGGAAGGAAAAGGGTGAATTTAGAATTAAAGGGAAGCTCTCACCATGCCAGCCTCCCACTCCCACAAGGCTTACCCTCAGTTAAGCCTTTTAAGTATCATTATGTGGCAATTTTTATGTTGGTGTGCTTGCACGGCTAACATCTTGGGACACTACAGCTTTGGAGGCGTGGTCGCTGTTGGGCGAATGCAGGGCACGCACCATTAGGTGCGTTCCCGCATTCCCCAATCAGCCTGCATGTCGGCGTCACACCACGCATACATAATGTGGCAAGCACATCTAAGAAAAGGTCCGCTGCAATCTGAGCAAAGCTCGTCAGATGCAGTAGTCCTTTTCTTGTCATGCTCGCCGCCATTATGTACATGGCGGCATACTGGTAGCCAAACTGCTAACTTTGGGGGTGTCCAATCCCCCTGTCGGCTACCCCTGCCCCTGTGAATGTGCCGACTGGGAGCCCACTCCCCATCGGCATAAAGCATCCCCCATTTGTGATATGCCAAGAGGGATGCCCAATCTCCCTTGGCTTTACCCTCACTCCTCTTTCCTTGTGTGTGCCCGGCCGGGCCCTCCCCGTTGGCGAAGCCAATCCGTGTTGCTTGCGGCAGGGTGCCCAATCCCCATCGGCTACAGACACCCACCCAAACAGTTAGGTGGCATGCTGGGGCCCACCCAGTGTGCCAAGTCCTGCAAAAACACTGTCCCTGCAATGTTTTTTTTTTTTCTTGAACCTGTAAAGGAAAACGGGTCCTTCGTAGTCTATGTGCCCCCTCCCCCACCCACCCACTGGCACCCTGCCTCCCCAAACCCCCTGACCCCATACTTACCTCCAGAGTCCAGCGCGATGATCTTCTTTGGACCGGGAACATGTCCGCACTCTTCTAAGCCGACCGCGAACTGAGGAAATGCAGGTAAGCTGTATAATGGAATAAATAGTTTTTTTTTCAACTTTCCTGCATATCTCAGGCATTTTTGCGAATTTTGGCCCCAAATTTTCAACATGGGTTTTTTGGGACCCCTTCTCATGAATTCGTGCACTGTCATGGCGTTATTTGGTCCCGAAAAGTGATTTTGCAGTCACTGCATGGAATCACCTTTTGGGACAATGTAACAAAATGACAGTGTCACTGTTCATAAGGGGGGGCTCTCAAAAACCCTATGTTGCAAATTTGGTGGGAAAAATCCAAAACATGACTGTTTTATGAGCGTGCATAACAATTGTGCAACGCACGCTCATATGTTAGCGCATTCGCAATATTTTCATGCCAGATTCTCAACATTGATATTTTACTACACCTTCTTGTGAACCGTATAGATGTCATTTTTCACATCCTTGCCAAAATGTGTTTTCGCACTTTCGGCGCAGAATAGCGCGGTCGCTGTGCGAAATCAGTGTTCGGGACACATTATGAAAATGATAGTGACAATGTTCATGAGCAGAGGTCCTAAAATGCCTGTGTTGAAAATTTGGTGACAATACTCCATAAAATGACTGTGTTATGAGCGTGCGTTGCACAGTTTGCACGCACGCTTGTACGTTCGCAAACTTCTAATATTTTCACTCCAGATTTTCAACAGTGCCATTGTTCTGCACCTCCTGATGAACAGTACAGCTGTAATTTTTCACATCCTGATGAAAATCTATTTGCGCAGTTCCGGCACAGAATAACGTGGTCGCTGTGGAAAGCCCATGTTCGAGACACATGATGAAAATGACAGTGACACTATTCATTAGCAGATGCCCTGAAATGCCCATGTTGAAGATTTGGGAATGAAAGTCAATAAAATGAGTGTTTTATGAGTGTGTGTTGCACAGTTTGCATGCACACTCATGCCTTTGTGAATTTGTAATAGTTTCACTCCAGCTATTCGTCATTGGCATTTTCCCATACCTCCTTATGAACACTACAGCTGCCTGAAATGTGTTTTCGCATGTCCGGCACAGAATTGTATGGCTGCTGTATGAAATCAGTTTGCGGGACAGTTTGAGGAAATGATGGTGACACTATTCATGAGCAGAGGTCCTAAAATGCCTATGTTGAAAATCTGGTGCCAAAACTCCATACAATGACTGTGTTGCAAGCATGCATTGCGCAGTTTCCCTGCACCCTTGTAACTTTGTCAAACTGCAATATTTTCATGCCACATTTTCACCACTGGCATATGTGCACATCTTCTTATCAACAGTCTAGCTGTCATTTTTCACAGCCTGCCCAAAACGTGTTTCCGCAGCTGTGGCACACAATGTCGTGCTCGCTGTGTAAAATCACCTTTTCAGACACATTCACAAAATCACAGCACTATGCATCACTAGCTCTGCCACTCCCACTGCCAATGCCAGCACGACAACATTTGGCATTGACAAATGCTTGTCTTCTGTCACAGTATGCTTTATTTTAATTGCAAAAAGTCAGCTACCTGGAAGTATGGCACACAATAGTGGGGCTCCATTATACTTTTGTATTGAAGTGCACGGTGCGGCGCCGTGCCGTTACACATAATGGAGCCTCACTAGCGTCCACCATACTTCCAGGTAGCAGACTTTTGGCAATTAAAATAAAGTATGTTGCTGTGGGAGAAAAATGCTACAACATACTTAAAAGGCTTAACCAGAGGGTAAGCCTTGTGGGGCCGGGAGGCTGGCATAACAAAAGCTTCCCTTTAAAGGTTATAGTTGGGTCAAAGTAAGAAAAGACACAGAAAGGAAATACATGGGGATGGTCAATATGGGCATAGAAACATAGACTTTGGCGGCAAATAAGGACTGCCTGGCCCACCTAGTCTGCCCATTTCCCTAACTACAGGATAAGCTGCAGAACTTCATTAACCAACAGCCTATTTCTTCCTACCACCCACAAGAATTGCCTTATGTCTGTCCCATGTATTCTAGAATTCTCCCACAGTTTTAGACCCCACAACCTCCTCAGGAAGGCTGTGCCATGTATCCACCACCCTCTCTGTGAAAAAATACTTCCGCACATTGTCCCTGAACCGCCCCCCCATCTTTTGCTGAAAGATGCTACCCTCTTGGACTTTGTTGATTCCACTAAGGTACTTAAAAGTTTCTATTATGTCCCCTCTCTTCCTCCTTTCCTCAAGGGTATACATATTAAGCTCCTTTAGTCTCTCCTTGTATGGCTTCTCTTGCAGACCTTGCACCATTTTAGTTGCCCTCCTCTGAGCTTCCTCTATCCTGTCTATGACCTTGTGGAGATGGGGTCTCCAGAACTGGACGCAGTACTCTAGATGGTGTCTCACCAACTGTCTGTACAGAGGGATAACTTCCTGTTTTCTGCTGGTGATGCCTCTCCCTATGCATCCCAGTATACCACCAGCCCTTCCTACTGCCTTCTCACATTGCTCAAGTTTTAGAAATATTGTTATAATATAAATTGAATGTATGTTGTGTTGTCTTATATGTGGGTCTAATTTAAAAATATTTGTTGTTGGATGTTTTTTATAATGTATGTTGTAATATAGATTAGTTTGTGTAAATCTATGTTATCTTTTTAAACCTAAGAAAAACAGGTCCATCTTGAAAACGGGTATATGACCCAATGATGTAAACTATTTCTACCTGTATAAAAATAAACTTTTTACTTTTTACTAACCTTAAGGTCATCTGATATGATTACCCCCAGGTCCCTTTCCATTTTTGTTGTTGTTTCTACCTCCCCCCCACATTGTGTAATCTTCCTCTTGGTTTTAAGAATTGTCTTTTTCCATCCACAACCCAGTATGAGTATAAATAAAATAATAAAGACAGGAAAGAATAGAGAAAGTATAATTTGGGGTGTGGCTCAGTTAAAACCCTTAGTGCTCTGAATGGGCAGGTGACCACTGACCAGTACTTTAGAACAGTAGCACAGATGGGGTGCTAGAACCTTTACTGGTTTAATTGCCCAGCTTTAATGAAATAGGGAAGGTGGAAATTGTTTAACCAAGAAAAGCACACTAAGCCAAAGATTGTTTCCAGGTGCGATCTGGGGAGCACAGGGAAATTAAGCGAGCTGCTCAGGGTTACACAGTGACCCAAATATTCAAAGGAGTTGTGCCTGGTGCAAAATGTGCCCCGGGAAAATATAAAAAAGAGGGCTTGTGCTGCTCAAGTCCTGATGTGCCAGGGCGCCAAGATAATGTAAGCGGTGCACCTACAGGGGGTGTTCCTATGCATATGTGGCACATCCTGATATTCAGCCTGGGATGTACAGTGCATATGCTGGCACATCCTTGAGATGCGCTGCATACTGATGGGCAACGCTGAGCCTGAAGAAAGAAAAGGCAAAAATGGTGGCCTGGCCACCCACAGGTGAGCTGCTGCACTGCAGGGTGCAACACAGCAGCCGTCAGCCATGGGTGGTCGCCCGCCCACCCAGTGCACCATGCAGAAGCACCCATACTGTCCCTGGTGGCCTAGTGGACCCTCCCTCCCTCCCTGTAGCAGTGATCACCTAAAATAAAATACAATCATACCTGTGGTAGTCTAGTGGTTCTACTCCTCCCTGTAGCCACAATCGTATAAATGAAATAAATCACCTATTCCTGGTAGTCTAGCAGTCCTCATCACTCCTGTAACCCAGATTCTAAATGGCCAGCAACTGCCCTTCCCTGGTGGTCCAGTGGCACCTCCCACCGCCACAGGGACCCAGGCCCACCCAGCCCTCCCCATCAGCTGCAGGCAGCAGCTACACACATAGCCTCTGCAGCTGCTCACTGACTGACAGCTACTGTATGTTGTATTCCCATTGGTCCACAATGCGTAACTATCGGGCTTACAGTGCATACTGTACTAGTCATTTACCCAAACGTAAATAAATGCCCCATTCACATTTATGTGAATGACTAGTATAGTATGCACTGCAAGCCCATTTGTCCACTCTGTGGACCAATGGGATTACAGCCCATTCAGTAGCTGTCAGTCTGCAGTCAGCCACAGAGGTATGTGGGTGGGTGGGTATGCTGCTGCCCGCCGTCGCTGAAGGGGGGGCTGGTTGTGCAGGGGGGTCCTGTGTGAGTGCTGGGGTGCTACTGAACCACCAGAGAGGGGTAGTTACTGGACATTAGATGATCGGGGTTACGGGAAGGGTGGGGGGATTGCTAGACTACCAGGGATAAGTAATTAATTTCATTTATGCGATCGCAGCTACAGGGAGGGAGGGGGCACCACTAGACTACCAGGGAATATGTTTGATATATCTTAGGAGCTCACCACTACGGGGTGGGGGGATGCCCCTAGACCCCCTCTCACAGCACATGCTGTGCAAGGTGCCATGTGCATTACGCTGGCCGTCCCTTAACAACCCATGCAAATGGAGCCATAATCACATGCAAATGGTCCCATTTGCACCTTGCATACATTATGGCCCCATCTGCATACTGTGGCTGAACAGCAGGAATTTGCACACAGCATAACTCTGTTGGACTGGCGCAGTTCTCATTTCAGCTATTTATCTTATATATTCAAAGGTGATGCACCATGGCTCATCTCCTTTGAATATATCCTCGTGTTGCACCAGCGCAACTCAGATGTGCTGCGCCACCACATGCGTCATTGTCAGGCGCAAGTCTGAATATTGAGGCCAGTATGTAAATGAGGGCTGTGTGATCATAGGCAAGTCAGGATTTTTTTACCTAGAGCCAAGCCAGAGCTAAGCCAAGGGTCTGGCTTGACTCAATGAGCCAAAACACGAGCCAAACCCTGGCTACTGCAGGCTGTTTTCTGAATAGGAGTTAAATAATTCAGGCACTTTACTGACTACTCAGGCTGTCAAAAATGCTTACTTTGACCATAACTGGCTTGGCCATGGTTCACAGTTGGCTATAAACATCAAGGCATGCATAGCCAGGCATGAACCTGCTCTGGCTTGCCCAGCTCCAGGGCTGTGAGATTTAAACTCATGTTTGCAGCTCAGTGAAAAAGGTGATATGTGGTGCATACTTTCCAGTACCCTACTCAGCACGCAAGAGTGCAGAGCATGGCCATAGTGTGACCATGCCCTGCAGACCCTGACCCAATCATTTGCACAGATGCATGCATCAGATTGGGGATAAGCCCCCAAGCTACTAGCTCCCATGGCCTTCCTACCCCACAGCAGCTGTTGACTTCCTTGACCCGCCAACCCCCGGCAGCTACTGGCTAACTAGGCCCCCCTCCCTGAGGCACATACAGTCTCCTTCGGCCCTCTTCCTTCCGGCAGCTAAAGGCTACCACCAGCCTAATAAGAGTATGCAAGGTCCCAAATAACCAAGGATCACATAGACTCTACAGTACACAGTGCTCCACAATTGCTCGCAATTAATGTTTTCAGTTGCTGAAAAAGCAGTATTCTGCAGGAATTTCAGAGACTAAGAAATATAATAAAAGTGCATACATTCCCCCCCACAAGAGAACACACATTTGTTGCAGAATAAATGGTATAACCATTTAAAAAAAGCATTTAAAAGTATTTTCTTCTCAGAACGTTTCATTCATGTACTTGCACCCCCCCCCGAGGACACATTCGTTGCAAAATAAGCAGAACTAAAGACAAATACAGTTTACAATGAATGCAGTACTAATGTTTTCACTGGAAGAGACAAAAAAAAAAAAAAACCATTGGGCTAAATGTTTACATGCTTTTAGTGCCATGCACTGCTGCCTGTGGGTGTGCTTGTAAATCAACATTTTTTTCCTGTGTTTCTCCACAATCACTAAGTTATTGAAATCAGCCCCCAATCAATCACCCACAGACTTTGATAATTTAAAAACTCACTCACAAAAGCCCAGATCCAAATCCATGAAATACAGCAGCTTTTCTTTGTGCATAATTTTCATCCCCATAGCAGAGCAGACCAGCAGAGATGTTTGAAAAGATTCAGCTGAACAAGAACGCGATTGGCTACAGCCATGCAACTGGCGAATGCTGAGTTCATCGGTTGATGCTGAGGTATGTAAAACGTGCTGTGATTGGATGTTAGCTACAATAGACAGAGAAAGAAGACACTCCATTTGCTGTCACAGTTTCTGTACATGTGAATAGCTCCTGTGGTTTTAGATTCAGTTAGAGAAGGGCTGTTGTTAAAAGGATTGTGCTGTAACTCAGACTCATACCTCTGAACTGTCCCTGATTTTCAGGGATGTCCCGATTTTGACTCAACATTTTCCTCTGTCCCTCATAAAATTTGTGTTTTTGTGACAAAACAGTGGGTATTGAAAGCACAAAATAATGCCAAACATTAAAGTTACAGACTTGTTCTTCAGAAAATGCATCTCACATTAATCCACTTATTCGATCAGCTTTCTGAGTGAATAGTACCAATTTGTAAGATGTGTCCCTGATTTTGGGTCTCTGCCCCAGATTTTTTTAAGCTTTGTCCCTGATTTATGAGTAAAGAGGTTGAGAGGTATGCTCAGATTAGTTAACTTTTCTGTACTTGATGTGCCCTTTTTTTATCAGTCTGCCTTGAAATACGAGTAGCTTTCTATTAGGGACATCTAATGTTCACCACACAAACTTGTAAAAGGTGGGACAATCTAAGGAAGCAACTTTTGTTTTTCCATCCTGGAAACACCAGAGGATGAGGGGAAGGGGGAGTCATCTAAGAGTTACTCAGGGCTCCATGCAAAAAGTTCTGCTTGTTAGAAAAAAGAGAATACAATATGCGTTTGGCAGTGTTACTGCAGTTTCCCATTTGCTTGAACGGGGTTTGAGGTGATTGTGTGCAGGTATTTTATTAGGTACTATAGTGATCTGATTCTCCTATCCTGAGATGGTTCTCAGAAAGGGTACTGGCAGACCTTGTGTTATACAGGCATTTCTGTAAAAGGGTAACATTGGAAGTGCAGCTTGCATTTTTTTGCCTCATTCCACTGTTTTCAATCTAGTTAAAAGTACAAAGACATAAAGAGTAGAACTTGGCTGTGCAAAGAGCTGCTTTAACTGCATTGAAACTTTAAATAAGCTAGGGGAAACTAAGAAATGTTGCTTAAGGCTTTATTATGTTTGCTTGCACGCATGTGCAAGAAACATAGTGCCATCATCCGAGTTTATGTAGGTGTGGCACCCTGTCTTCCAATTCAGTCAGTGTGTTTGCATGCTTGGCGACAGTTCGCCAATGAATGCTGCAGCTGTCTATGACAGCAGTTGAAAATGCAGTGCCGTACAGTTGAAAGGGAGAGCTCCACTTCAATGAGCAGTGATACGATAGTGCTGCTTAGCATAGTGCTCATGCGCTCACACACACACACACACACACATATATGCATTTTGCATGCTCATGCACCCCCCCAGGCACACACTGTATGGCCAAGGGGGGGTGCCCAATCACTGTCGGCTCTGCTGCGCTCCCCCCCAACAGAGTTCCAGGTGCCACGCTGGGAGCCCACCCCAGCATGGCAATGGTCCGTAAGGTTGACAGGGGTGCCCAATCCCCCATCAGCTCCACTGCCCCCTACCAAACAGCCTTTCAGCTGTCATGCTGGGAGCCCACCCCAGCGTGGCACAAGTCCCACGTTGTGTTCCTAAAAGACAAAAATACCTAGAAAGAAAAAACAGTCCCTCACTGTCTTGACTCCCTCCCATGCCCACACTCTGTGCACCCTTCCTCCCCACACCCCCCTCACCCTATACTTACCTCAGGAGTTCGGCACGATGATCTTCGGTGGACCGGGAACACATCTGCACTCTTCAAAGCCGACCGTGAACTGAGGAAATGCCGGTAAGCTGTATAATAGAATAAATAGGGTTTTTTCAATTTGGTGCACATCTCAGGCATTTTTGGGAATTTTTTCACCAAATTTTTAACATGGGGTTTTTGGGACCCTACCTCTTGAATTCTGTCACTGTCATTTTGTTAATCGGCCCCAAAAGGTCATTTTACGGTCACTGCACGGAACCACCTTTGGGACCGATGTACAAATGACAGTGTCACAGTTCATGTGGTAGGCCCCCAAAACCCTATGTTAAGGTACCCCAGAAAAAATCTCAAAAATGAGTGTTTTATGAGCATGCATTTCGTTGTTCCTACACACGCTTGTAAGTTCGCAAATTTTCAATATTTTCACTACAGATTTTCAGCATTGCCATTTTAACACACCTCCTTATGAGCAGTACAGCTGTCATTTTTCACATCTCACCCAAAATATGTTTCCGCGCATGTAGCGCACAATGGCGCATTCGGTGTGCTAAATCAGTGTTCGGGACAGAGTAAAACAATTACAGTGATACTGTTCATGAGCAGAGGTGTTAAAATGGCTACAGTATGTTAAAAATTTGCTGCAAAAAGTCCATAAAATGACTGTGTTACGAGCAACCTTTGCACAGTTTCCACGCACCCTCATAAGTTCATGCATTTCTAATATTTTCAGTCCAGATTTTCACCACTGGCATTTTTCCACACTTCCTTATGAACAGTACAGCTGTCATTTTTCATACCATGGCCAAAATGTGTTTTTGCACTTCCAGCACAGAAATGCATGGTCACTGTGGGAAATCACTGTTCGGGACAGATTAGGAAAATCACAGTGACACTATTCACGAGCGGAGGTACCAAAATGCCTGTGTTGACAATCTGCTGTAAAATCCCCAAACTAATTGCATTACAGGTGTGCATTGCACAGTTTCTATGCACGCTCATGACTTCACCAGTTTTTTTAATATTTTCACTGCAGATTTTCAACATTGCCATTTTTTGCACCTCCCCATGAACAGTACAGCTGTCATTTTTCACATCCTGTTCGAAATGTGTTTTTGCACCTGTGGTGTCAAATGGCATAGTCGCTGTGCAAAATCAGCTGTTGGCTAACAAACTGATATTGCCACTGTTCATAAGGTGGGGGTCACAAAACCCATGTTGAAAATTTGGATTGAAAATGCCAACGAATGCCTGAGGCGTTAGGGTTTCCGACCATAACGCCCCACCCTGTACAGACTGACAGGCATCAGGGGTATGACTTGGGATTCTCACCTGTAATGCTCATACCATTCCACACCCTGCAGCCAATGAGAGGCATCGAGGCATGCCTTGGACTCTTCGGCCCCAAAGTTCACCCCATTCTCCTATATAGCACTCATCTCACCATATTTCCTGATAGAATGGGGTGAGCATAAGGGCCAAAGACCCCAAGGCACACTGTAACACTTGTCGGTGTCTGTAGGGTAGGGTGTAGTGAAATGGCATGGCCATTATGCCTGACGACCCAAAGACACACCTCAATGCCTGTTAGTCTCTGCAGGGTGGTGGTGGGGTTGGCTTCAGTTCAATACTTCACTGCCATTCCTATTATGCAGCTCTCTAACTTCTACACTACCAATGCCAATGCCAGCAAGCAAACATTCGGCATTGACAAATGCTTGATGATTCGGCACCTCTGTAGAAAGCTCCTGGACAACCATGACAAGCTGCTTGCCCTGCGGAAAGATTGTCAGCTGTTCTTTCACCAGTGGCTGCTTTCTCTTCACCCGAGATGGATCATGGTTCAGTTGCATCCTGTGAGCCCATGACTGTCAGTGCCAATCACTGTAGCTGCCATGACTATACTGTTCTAAAATATATGGCAGGCAAATTATGATTGCTACATTTTTAGCTCTCACTGCAGCTGAGTTTTGCAATAGATTTCTAAATGACTACTACTTACAGAGCATCAGGCAGCCCTGGATCTGTTTGATTACTCATCTTGAAATGGTGGTTGAGGCACTGTGGATGTTTTCCTGGGCTGTCTACATACAGAAGCATAGAATTTGATGGCAGATGAGGACCTCTTGGCCCACGCAGTCTTCCCATTTCCCTGTCTAATGGATAAGCTGCAGATCCAAGTTAACCAACAGCCTACTTCCCCCTACCCAACCTCCTAGAATTGCCTTATGACTGTCCCATGCATTCTTGAATTCCACCACTGTTTTTGACTCCACAACCTCCTCAGAAAGGCTGTTCCATGCATCCACAACCCTCTCCGTGAAAAAATTTTTCCTCACATTACCTCTGAGACGTTCCCCCGCTATATTCAAATTATGCCCCCTTGTTCTTGCACACCTCTTTTTCTGAAAGATGCTACCCTCTTGGACTTGGTAAATTCCCTTGAGGTACTTGAAAATTTTTGTCATGTCCCCCTCTCCCTCCTTTCCTCGAATCTATACATATTAAGGTCCCTAAGTCTCTCTTCAAATGTCTTCTGGTGCAGACCCTGCACCATTTTAGTTGCCCTCCTCTGAACTGCCTCTATTCTGTCTATGTCTTTGCAGAGATTGGGTCTCCAGAACTGCACGCAGTACTACAGATGGGACCAGTGCAGCTACGGGTGGGGGGGACCACTGTACCACCTGGAGCTGGACCGGGTGACAGGTGGTATAGTGATGTGGGCTGCCTGGGGGTGGTGCATGGACTGGCAGGGTGTGCAGGCTGCTGTGCTGCTGTCTGCAGTATGGCAGCCTGCCTGTAGGTGGCCACCCACATAAGTTTGGTGGAACTAGACTTATCTTTTGGAGGCGCATCCCTGGAATTGCCCTGGGGATGCACCTCTGACTGGGGCTGTGAAGGGGCTGCACCAGCTGTGCATGGGCGCGCCCCCTTCAACTACCCTCCAGATGTACCACATATCATTACTGGCATTTTGTGGTGCATCTGCGATGTGCTGGCGCATTGGGGTTGCTCTGGTGCATTGGACCCCTTTGTGAATCATCTTTTGGCATGTGTCAGGGATGCACCAGTGCATCCCTTTTGTGAATCATGCCCACAAATTTTAAAATACAGTAAACAGATTTACAATTTCTAAAGCATATTTGGAGACAATAACCCAGTCTTATTAAACAATATTAACTATGATGCTGGTGTTTGGCACACTTAGGGAAACAGCACAGTGGGTGAGATTCAAACCTGGCTGCATCTTAGCTGATAATGCAGACATTCTGGAGTAGCTTGCCACTGGACTCCGAGTGTATGGTTTGAAGATCGTGCACAAAATCAAACACTATGCTGGTGACCAGATTTGTACTCTAAGCACAAGATGTGAAGAAGACATTCTCCAACTTCTCCATACCTCAAAAGATAACTGAAGCTGCCACAATAAAAATATGTAGTGGTTAAAATAATTAAACTGCTACATGATGGCTCATTTGAAGGTTATTTGAATGGAGTCTGGGTGCAGTGTTGACAATGAAAGATAAAAAATGTCAAATGAATGGTTCAGAATAATAAGAAATGGAAAATGAATGGTTCAGAATAAACTGCTGAAAAAGATGGGTCATTTGAAGAGTATTTGAAGGAATATCGGGAGCAGAAAGTGAAGGGTAAAGACACAAAATGGAAAATGAATGGCTCAATAGTACAAAACTGTGAAATGAAGGGATTTTGAGAATAAAACAACTGGAAATTCACCAGTATTTTTCGGTATGGGTATAAACCCAGCAACTTACCTGGAATGGATATCATTAACTGCAGGTACTGTGGAACACTTTTCAGAAGGGCAGTTTTACAGGACTTAGGACACTGTCATACATGCTAGGCCATTGGACATCTAAGGGCTCAACTCCAGACAGCATGGGCAGAGATTGCGCACCACAAATTGCATATTCAAGAGGAAATATATTATAAGAACCGCGCGCCATTTCCCCAACATCCAACAGAAGCACCTCGACCGCAGAGGGTAGTTGGTACAGGAGGTTGGCAGGTGGTTAGGAGGGGCAAATCGGGTGCCCCATCACTTGGTGCTCTCCAACATATCACGTCCACAAGCCATATAAAAACTACAAACAGGTATCTGCCTCTATCTCCAAAATCAAACAAGGGGGCAGAGGACACTGCAGAGCAGGACACTACAGCACAGGAGCTAGCACAACAAAATGCACCCAATACAGGAACTAAAACAAAAAAGCAAAAAGGAAATCCAAAAAACTTCTGATCATAGGAGACTCCATGATTCGGGGAGTTGATACGTATCTCCAGCCAGGGGTAATGGTCAGATGTCTCCCAGGTACATCAGCGTGGAGAGACACTGAAAACATTGCTAAAATTGTTCAGGAAGCAGGAGAAAACATTGATGTCCTGGTACACATAGGGACTAATGATCTCACCAGCCGGCCAGTTGTGGAGACCAAGGAACACCTGACCAGGCAGGGTGACAAACTATCATCCATTTTGTCCAGCATCTCCTTCTCTGAGATCCTACCAGTCTGGGAGAGGGAGACAGATGGACGGAAGGTCAGAGAAGGGGAGATAGGGGAGCTAAATATGTGGCTCAAGAGCAGGTGCCAGGAAAAAGGACACAAATTTGTAGGGAACTGGCAACAGTTTTGGGAGTAAAGGTTCTTTAAATTTGATGGACTGCATCCGACTAAGAAGGGAGTCAGTGCATTGGGGCAGAAGTTTGATGTCTTTGCAGAATATTTAAACTAGCAAATGGGGAGAGAGGTGCAGCACCCGAAACATCAAATGGGAAGAACGCCCCTCCCCACTCAGCTAGTGGTCAAACAGGAGTTCAGCATGTTTGTAGTTCATTTGCATCACCAGGTAAAGAAAAAGGTCTGACTCCCCATAAGATGCACAGGGGAAACACCGGACCTCGCCCAATGACTACACACCGAAATCTGACCAATAGAAAATCATGTACACAAATGCTCACTGTCTGGGAAACAAGATCCCAGACCTGCAGGAAATAATGACAGAGGCTAAACTGGACATAGTAGCCATTAGTGAGACATGGTTTACCAGTAACCACACTGGGGAGACTTCAGTACCTGGCTATGTACTGTTCAGAAGAGACCGAGGTACAAAAAGGGAGGTGGAGTAGCCCTTTATGTCAATGAAAATATCAAAGCTACAGAAATTCAGAATACACATAAGGAGCCAGAAGAACTGTGGGTCACCCTGGAAACAGGAAATGGGACAACCATATGAACTGGGATTGTGTACAGGCCTCCAGACCAGGGGGAGGACATAGACATGTTACTGTTAGAAGATATACAAAACATGAAAGCTAAAGGGGAGGTTCTGATAATGGGAGACTTCAACATGCCAGATACAGAGTGGTCAATACCAGCAGGGACATCTGCCAGAACTAGACACATGGTGGATTCCCTGCAGGGGGAGGGCCTCAAACAACTGGTACAACAACCCACTAGAGACAGGGCTATCCTAGATCTAGTACTAACAGGGAAAGGATCACAGATCTCCAGATAGAAGATCACCTGGGGGCCAGTGACCATCACATGGTATGGTTCAATTTGGCCACTAGAACAAAATCATCCCATTCCAAGGCAAAAATATGGGACTTCAGAGGAGCTGACTTTGATAAGATGGCCAACAGAGATAAGCTAGCCCTGGCAAAAAGAAAATACAGGTGAGGGGGTACAGGCAAAGTGGGCAAGCATTAAAGATGCAATACTTGAAGCAACATCCCATTGTGTTAGTGAGAAAATGAAGTGCAAAAGAAGAAGTAAACCACTTTGATTCTCAAACACAGTAGCAGAAAAGGTCAGAGCCAAAAGTCTGGCCTTAAGCAAATATAAGGGAATGCAGCATGATGAAGATAGGGAGGCATATCAAACTTCCCTAAGGGAAGCAGGGAAGGCAGTAAGGCAGGCAAAGGCCCAAACTGAGGAAACACTAGCACGAACAGCAAAAGAAGGTGACGAATTTCTATATATATTAGCGAAAGGAGAAAGCCCAGAGGGGTTATTGCTAAGATCAAAGGGAACGTGTGAGGAGGAGGAGGACCATGCAAAAGCATCCATCCTAAATAGATCCTTCTGCTCAGTATTTACTGAAGAGAAGGTAGGGCAGGGCCCACAGCTCTGCACCATGGACACAGGGGGGAGAGAGGTGCACTAGTCCCTTCACAAAAGAAAGGGTCCTACAAGAGCCTGATAAGCTCAGCGTGGACAAGGCAATGGGACCTGATGGCATACATCCCAGGGTACTAAAGGAGCTAAGGGTGGAACTAGCAGAGCCATTATCAGAACTGTTTAGTGAGTCTCTGCACACAGGAGAGGTCCCAGAAGACTGGAGAAGGGCTCATGTGATCCCACTCCACAAGAGTGGTAGCAGGAAGGGGGCAGGGAACTACAGACCAGTCAGTCTTACCTCAATAGTGGGCAAGATTATGGAGACACTCCTTAAGGAAAGGAGAGTGCAACACCTGGAATCTATAGGAGCACAGAATCCAAGACAGCATGGATTTACAAAAGGAAGGTCCTGTCAAACTAATCACATAGATTTCTTTGACTGGGTAACCAGAGTGGTGGACCAAGGGGGAGCAGTTGATGTTGCCTGCCTTGACTTCAGCAAAGCTTTCGATACTGTTCCACATAGAAGATTGACTAATAAGCTGGGTAGGCTCGGGGTGGGTCAGACATTGGTCAACTGGGTGGCAAACTGGTTGACAGGCAGAAAACAGAGAGTGGTGGTAAACGGTATACAGTCAGAAGAGATGCAAGTCACATGTGGGGTACCTCAGGGATCAGTCCTGGGGCCAGTCCTCTTCAATATTTTCATCAGTGACATTGCAGATGCACTGGAGGGTAAGGTTTGTCTGTTTGCAGATGACACCAAGATCTGCAACAGAGTAGATCATCCAGATGGTGTGGGTAGAATGAGAAGAGATCTGGATAAACTAGCAAAATGGTCAGAAGAGTGGCAATTGGGGTTTAACGCAAAGAAGTGCAAGATCATGCACATAGGGAAGAGAAACCCTGAAGCCACCTATAGGCTGAGAGGTGAGTTGCTGGTAGTCACAAGGGAAGAAAGAGACTTGGGCGTCATAATCACCGATGGCCTGAAATCATCCAAGCAGACCTCTAAAGCAGTAGGTAAGGCTAGAGTGATGTTGGGGTGTATTAGTAGGGGTATCACAAGTTGGAAGAGGGAGGTAATAATCCCCCTTTACAAGACACTTGTTATGCCCCATCTGGTACTGCATGCAGTAGTGGAAGCCACACCTTCACAAGGACATCAACCAAACTGAGGCAGTCCAGAGCAGGGCAACCAAAATGGTGCAGGGACTGCATCAGAAAACATATGAGGACAGATTAACTGAACTCAATATGTATACCCTAGACCAAAGGAGGGAGAGAGGCGATATGATTGAAACATTCAAACACCTTAAGGGCATTAACAAGGTGAAAGAATCTAACATGTTTCAATATAAGAAAAATAGCAGGACAAGAGGACACAGCATGAGATTAGAGGGTGGCCGATTAAGGAGTAATGTGACGAATTTCTTTTTCACAGAAAGGGTCGTGGATGCATGGAATGGCCTACCTCAGGAAGTGGTGGATATGAATACATTGCAGGGCTTCAAAAAGGCATGGGATAGGCATAAGGGAGCAATACAGATGAGTATGAATAGATAGGCCATTGACAGAGCAAAGGCCTATGGCACATTCATAAGGTAGAACAAGAAATGGGCAGACTGGATGGGCCTTGCGGTCCTTAACTGCCATCTACTTCTATGTTTCTCTGTTTCTCCATATCCATCAGCTTTTCCAGTAGCTCTGGGTGTGGCACTGAGTCAAACGCCTTGCTGAAGTCCAGTAAGAGGACATCCACTGGCCTGCCCTCGTCCAGTACCCTTGTCACCCAATCGTAGAACTCCACCAAGTCAGTCTGACATGATCTGCCCTGAACAAAGCCATGCTGATGGACATCCAGGAGACCCCTTCCCTCCAGGAATATCTCCAGCCTCTTCTTCAGGATGCCCTCCATCACTTAGCCAACCACCGATGTCAGGCTTACTGGCCTATAGTTTCCTGGCTCCTCTCACAATCCCCCATTGTGTATGGGCACAATGTGGGCCATCCTCCAGTCCTGAGGCACCCAACACAACTGAATGGAGGAGTTAAAGAGTCCACCAGAGGTATGGCCAGGACGTCAGCCAACTCCTCATGCACCCTCTGGTGTAGCCCACTGGGGCCTGGTGCCTTCTCCGCTCTCAGGGACTTTAGGACTTCCCACACCCTAACAACTGGGATTTCAATGTCCATGGGCCCCCCCTTCTGCAGTTCGGCCCTTCTCCTTCCCAGGAGGTGCGGCTTCTCCCTCTCCCCTGGTGAAAACCAAGGCAAAGTATTCATTTAACACCTCTGCCTGCTTCCCTGCCTCCTCCGCCCACATACTTTCTGGTCTCAGTCTACTGATATACCCCTTCCCCTTCCTCCTTTCCATGATATACCTGTCAAACCCTTTTCTTCCTCTATTAATCCCCAGAGCCAGCCTCCTCACCTTAGCTGACCTCACCACCCCAGTGACCTTTCTGGTGACCATATCATACTACTCCTTGTCCATAACACCTCATGACTCCCTGGAGTGGCTATATACAGCCTTTTTTCCCTTACTGCAACCTGTACTTCCTTTGACCACTGGCTGGGCTTCCTGGCTCTACTGAACTTGTGCCTTCCTTGTGCATACTTAGCTCTAGAGCCCCCATTTAACAATGATTTCCCAGTGGCTCTCAATGTCCATACCTGGCCTGATCCCTTTAGGTAGCACCTCAGGATCCACCCCATACCTTCGAAGTCCGCCCCTCTCAAATCAACTACCTTTGTACATGATCGATCAACTCTACCCCCCACGTCAAGAGAAAACCAGACCATGGCATGATCACTTCCACCAGTGGGCCCCCTACTACTAGGTCCCTGATGAGATCACCATCTGCCAGGACAACATCCAGGATGCATCACCCCCTTGTTGGGCCAGTCACCAGCAGGGCAAGAATCGCATCCTGCAATACATCCTGCAGCCTCTGCTCCCTGGCCGATAAGAATGTCATAGTTCCCCAGTCAGATCCTGGCATGTTTTGGTCCCCTTGCACCACAGTTTTCTCCCCTCCTTGCCCACAGTGGTCCTTAAAGTGTGCCACCAGACCTTCATTCAGATGCTCCCCCTGCCCGGGTGGCCTGTATACCACCCCAGCTTCACCCTCTTGCCCCCAGGAGCCTGTAGGGAGACCCAATAAAGCCTCCACGCACCCTCTGACTCCTCAACCCTGCTTATCCCAATACCATCTTGATGGTATTACCTAGAGGTTAAAGCAATCCTAAAGATGTATTATTTTTACTAGCAGTTTGAAATGTAGGGATGATAACTCACTAGTTTCAATGCGCATACAAAACAATTATTATAAATGTAGAAAATGTTGTAATAACACCTAAAAACACACTTAATAAAACAGAAGATTTCCTATTTAGCCTACAGTCAATGGATGGCCAACATCCTCGGTGACATCATTTCCTGTTAGGATCCTAAAACATGTAGCTGTCCCCAGCACTTAATTACAGACTGATTTACATATGAATAACTATGGACTGCAGAAACTCACAGATAAACAAAATGGCTAATTCAAATTAGCTTTTTATGGTCTTTCAGACATTAAGAAACCCTGTTCATGACAGTTCCCCTTTAAAGAAGCTTTTTCTTAACCCCCATAAAGGCTTGTCGCTCCACTTGAAGTTTCCTGGAGTGGTCCGGAAAAATTCTAACTGTCTCTCTCCTCCCTCACTGTGACAGTGCCCATTCTCTTCACTGCATCCAGTACTGCCTGTCGATCCTGGTACCATAGGAATTTTATTGTCATGTGTCGAGGTTTTTCCTCAGGGCCTGGGTGTCTGCCCTGGGATCGGTTGTCTCTCTGAATCTGCAGAATTGTGGTCTGAGGCATTTGTAATGTTTTCGTGAGCCATGGGCCTATGAAGGCTCATCAGTTAGTTCCCTCAGTACCCTTAGAGAGGCCGACTACCTGGACATTGCACCACCTTTCGCAGTTTTCATGGCCATCCAGCTTGGCCTTTAGGGCTTCAGTTTCTTTAAGAGCAGCGTGGAAGGTAGATTCAATTCTGGTTTGGGAGACTTCTGTATGCTGGTCAGGTGCACCAGCTCATCCAGTTGGCCTGAGTTACTTTCTACTGTGTCCCCCCAGTGTGTTGACAGTTTGTTGTAGGTGAGTAAACTGAGCCCCAATGTTTTCAAACCCTGCGCGCATTTGGTGTGTTAGATCAAACTTCAGGGCTTGTATTAAGTGATCGATGGAGCCCAGTGTTGTGTGTGGCAGTTTAGTTGAAGTCGCGATGCATTGCATCTCGTCCTGAACTCCTGGAGAGGCCACTCGATTGGTATGCCCCCCCCCCGACACTGACACCAGCACAGCAACCTACAAATTCGACAGTTTGCCAACAGTTCGCTGTATTGGTGTGCCTAACACAGGGTCACACTGCTTCCTGGTTCTGCACCATTTCCCCAAATCAACTCCGACTGGAGTTGATAATCCATAGTACGTATGGGGCCCTATGAAAAACGGGACCCAGGAGACAAACGGGATTTATATCAACCGCAACCTGTGGTCAACACAAATCCTGTCGGTGTGATGCCGATTGAAAAAAGTGTGGTTGAACAAGCATCGTAGAGCCCACTCTATTCTATGGAGGGTCCAAGCCTGTTTCCTTGCTGATGCTATTAGGCTGGAAATTCAGGTGAGCTTGTTTCTTTTTTGATTTTTTGATGGCAGCCATAGAGATTAACAGTTCTTATTGATGTATTGGTTGTTTTGGCGATTTATTTTTTAAGACTGCACTGATCTATGGTGGATGGACCTGGAGCTCTAAATTAGGATGTTCATTCCTCTCTTCAGCTTGGCCACCCCTCGGGCACATCTCTTTTTCTTAAAGATGCTACCCTCTTGGACTTTGTTGATTCCCTTAAGGCACTTGAAAGTTTCTATTATGTCTCCCCTCTCCTTTATTTCCTCAGGGGTATACATATTAAGCTCCTTTAGTCTTTCTTTGTATGGCTTCTGATGCAGACCTTGCACCATTTTAGTTGCTCTCCTCTGGACTGCCTCAATCATGTCTATGTCCTTGAGGAGATGGGGTCTCTAGAACTGCATGCAGTACTCCAGATGGGATTTCACCAACTGTTTGTACAGAGGAATAACAACTTCTTGTTTTCTACTGGTGATGCCTCTCCCTATACATCCCATTATCCCCACAGCCCTTCTTACTGCCTTTTCACATTGCTTGCCTACCTTTAGGTCATCTGATATGACTACGCCCCCTGTCCCTTTCCATTTTTGTTGTTGTTAGCACCCCCCCTTGTGTACTGTTCCTCTAGTTTATTGTTTCTCAGGTGTATTACTTCGCACTTCTTTGCATTGAATTTAATCTGCCATACTTTTGACCATTCCTCCAACCTTACAAATTCCCTTCTCATCCTTTCCACACTCCCCCTTGTGTATCAACCCTGTTGCAGATCTTTGTGTCATCTGCAAAGAGGCACGCTTTTCCTTCTAGTCCCTCCACAATGCCACCTATATACCCTGACCAGGCTTAACCCAGCCATCATTCAGTTGGTTACAGGGTTTATCTCCAACATTATTTTCCCTCCCACAGCCACAGATTTCCCTGCAACAGGATCAAGCTCCCTGGCCCAGTCATAGGATTCGCTGTGTTGGTGGAACCCACCGCCAGCCCTCCCCAACCAATATATGCTGCTGAGCTGCAGCTGTCTCAGCCATGGCCTGCCTCCTGATGTGACTTTCTGGGCTTGCTTCTTAACCACATTCATCAGCATGGCAGTGTGATGCTCTGCTGCTGAGCCATGGTGGTGGTGGTGTCAAAACTTTATATTTATGGTCAATGAACCTAACAAAATTGCTGATATTCCATTCTCAAATTTTTTTTTCCTTATTATATTTATACCTCCTCATCTGGGGGGGTGTACCATTGGTTCCCCCCATCCAGCATGGACTCCTTGGTCCTCGCACCAGCTACAGTCAGAGCTCGACCTTCTGCCCTGCCCTCACAGCAGGTACTTTTCCCGCACACTGCAGAAGACCTGGGGGCTGGGCTCAGGGGGAGCTGACGTGAGTGTGTCCGCTGTGGTGCTTCCAGGGCCGGCCTTCACATATGGATGCTGGAAGATTGTTTTTTTTCCCATAATGGTCCCCCCATGGTGCAGGCATGCAGTGGCATCAGGGACACTGCCACATGCACTTCTGCATGCTGCACATCCAACATTGTCCCACGCTGACCCACACTTGTGCCCCCCCCGAGCCTGCACCAGACACCGTTCACCACCAGGATCCAGCATTTATTTATTTACTATTTATTTGCTTTTGGTAACCGGGTAAGCATGCTAGACAGCAAGTGCCTATTTTCAGGTGTGATCCGGGAGAATTACAGGGTAGTTACGCATCTCTGTGGTCATCACCTCTCACCCTCCCTGGAGGAGGAGAGCAGTCCCTGGGATGCTCAATCCTCCTCCCCCCTGCTGACCCTCTGACAACCGAGGTCGATCCTGACCCTGGGTCATCAGTGTTGTAAGAGGTAAGGTGACAGCACCTTAGCCCTCTACACCACCGGGCCAGCTCCTTCTTTAGTTTTAAATTTATAGAGGTTTAAAGTTCAGCAGTTTACATAATTACAAAATGCAATTTTAAACTTTTTGAGTGTTTGGAGGCTTATAACTCAGTCACCTTTAAAGAATGAGATCTGAAATGTTTGCATGTCTGTGTGGATCTTGATAAAGTCATAATATCCAATTTGGTGCAATGTGGACAAACATTTTTATGTTGTCTTGCGCACACACAAGCAACATGTTGTGGCAATAGGAGATCAGTAGAAGTGCAGAATTATATCAGTTTTGGTGAATGTAGGGCAAGCTGTAGAAGGTGCATCCCTCATTCGCCAATTATCAAGCATGCAAGCAGTGACGCAAGTTGTTTTCAGTGCCACCAACTTGAAACAATTTTGCCACTGCAATCAGAGCCAAGCTCGTCATGCAACGGCACCAATTACATGCCTCCACTATGTACCTTGCCTGGTGTAACAAAACAGTACAAATGGTGGCTGCTCTGCTTGCTGTCCGCCTCTTGCAATTGTCCTGTACTCCCTTCCCCAAGATGAATCTAGAAACGAACCATATGCTTTCCTTATAAGAAAGCTTTAAAACGTATAATTAACTACAGAATCACACTTGCAATCGGGGAGCCCTGCAGTCACCCCCACCCCACCCTCAGGTGTCGGCAAACATCAGTTCCCCTCCTCACAACATGCACATACCACTCCATGACTTCTTGATGAACTAGACCACAAAGCAATTTCAGGGAACAAATCCAGAGAAAACAGATGGGTATGTTAAGCTTGCTATTACAAAAACTACCATGGCCAGTTTAACCCTCCCAATGCTAGATTGTCAATCGCTAGCCCTGTGGTGGGCAGCGGTCATACCCCCCAAGTGACCTGCATTTCATGGGTCTGACCCAATTTTCAACCTTAAAACCCACTGATCCGCTCATCCGTGGCCAAACCCACTAAACCCCAGCTTCCTGGTCTACACATGCACAGAACAAGAACAGCACATGCTTCAGGCACTCCCAGCCATAGAATTAGTTCTATGCTCCTGGCACTGCTCATTCCCATCCTGGCTCTACTGTGCAGTCATGGAATGCTTGCATCCTGTGGATGGTACACAGCTCGGGTGGCAGATGATCAGGGAGATGTTGAGGATGAGCCGGCAGTGAGCTGAGTGTGCATTTTTTTCAATTTAATTGCCTGGTCGGGTCAGTTGCCACAATTATGTCAGATTGCTCTGATCAAATCCTCCAAGGAGCAGGGGAGCCTAAGTGAGGTGGAGGAAGCTGAGGAGCAGCCATGACTGCTGTGGTCTCAGCAGTCTCACTGTCAGACAGAGGAGATGTCAAGTTGAAGGGGAGGATGAAGAAGTATTTCCACCAGCTTCCAATCCAGCAGGAGTGTGGTCTGGCATTTGGCCCTGCATACAGCCTGTAAAAGGGAAGTGAAGAACGAGCATGTGTTGCATGGTAAGTTAAATTTGCTCAATCACTTGACTCCCTGGGGATGACCGACCAGGTCAGTGGTTTTATTATCCCCATCCAACATGGCAGCCTGCGTGAGAGACGACTTGTCCAGGTCTGATCTGTTAGGACCATTTTTAGCAAGCACAGCCCCGTTGTGAGGAGTGTCTCCTAGTGCAAGGGGGGTCTGGCCAATGACAGTGGAACATAAAGTAGAGGGAGCACTGTAAGAGGTGAACGTGGCAAGGAAACAGTAGGGAAGGCTCTGGTAGGAAAGGTAGGAGAAATAAAATTAAGTTCTGCAGCTAAGACCAGATGCACAATTCAGCTTATATTGTACTGCAGTTTAAAGGTGCTGCCCACTGCTGGGACCCTTCCCCCCCATCTCCAAAGCTGCTAGGTGCCAGCTTTTGAATCCTTTATGATCCGCAAACTGTATGCCGAAGTGTGAACTGATGCTAACTAGTAGCTAATCTGGTTAATTTGCCTGAAGTAGAAGGTGGGCAGAGAACACTATAACCAGCATTTTTTACATTATGGAATCAGAAAGTGGAAAATGCAATCTGCCTGGATAACCAACTGCTCATTTAAACCATGTGCGCTATAAGTAGTGGGGACTGTATATGTCTTTTACTGTATCCAGATCCTCCAGCTTCCTCAGCAACCTTCTGTGAGGCACTGAGATGAATGCTTTCCGGAGGGGGGCGGTCACTGTATCATGGGTCTGGAGCCCTGACGTGTCTTCTGTGCAGGGGGGGATGGAACCACTGTATTATGGGTCTGTCTGACGTTTGGGACATTTATGGACAAACTCACTGCAATACTACTGCCTTTTTGTGCAAGCATACAGACTAGAAGATGGTGTCTAGTGGTGGTATGTTTTCCTAATTCTACTGTACTGTCTCAGTTTGGTCACAACAACATAACTGCTTAGAGGAAACCACCACCACCACCCCCCCCCCACTTGGCACCCTTCCCCGGCTTAGCTGCAGTGAAAAGCATTCCAGTTGCTGAAACTTGGGATCTATTGGTTTAGTTGTCAGACTTGCAAGCAGATCAGATAGATACCAGAGATGAAATACCCCATTTTATGTCCCTCATTTTAACTTCATAGACTTGCTCTGTCCAACATCCTAAAAGTGTTGCACATACAGAAACTTGCAGCATGCTGGCAAACCTTGACTGTAAAAGATAAATCCGTGGGCCCCTCCTGTTCAATGCCTACGTCTCTGGGGGTGGTGGTGGATGGGGAGGAGGGGAAAGTGGCCCTATAGGGGGACCTGGAGGCTCTGGAAAGATGGTCTAGAAAGTGGAAGCTGAGGTTCAATGCAGGGAAATGCAAGGTACTCCACCTGGGGGCCAGAAACCCAGACCAAGTGTACACCCTGGAGGAATGCTACAAGTCTCGATGGCTGAGAGGGACCTGGGGTGGTGGTGGATGTCAAGATGAACAACTCGGAGACTTGTAGGAGGGCAGCAGCCAAGGCCAACAGGATGCTGGGATGCATCGCTAGGGGATCACCTCCAGAGAAGGAGAGTGATACTCCCTCTGATATTAGCTTGGTGAGGCCAGACCTTGAGTATTGCGTGCAGTTTTGGAGGCCACACTTAAAGAGGGACATTAAACCCTGGAGAGGTCCAGAGGGCAACCAAAATGATTTGGGGTTTGGGGACAGGACCTATGAGGAGAGGCTCAAAGAGCTAAATATGTACACATTGGAAGAGAGAAGGGACCAGGGGACATGATAGAGGTCTTCAGGTACATGAAGAGGGTAAATAAGGGAGGAACAGTCAGGGTGCTTAGAAGGAAGGAGGAGGGGGCCACTAGAGGGCATGGGTGGAAGCTGGAGGGGGGAAGATTTAGGGGAAAAAGGAGGAGGTGCTACTTCACTGAGAGGGTGGTGGATCCATGGAATGCACTGCCTAGGGGGCTGGTGGAGGCAGAGACGGTGGAGGGGTCCAAGAGGGGGTAGGACAGGTACATGGGAAGGGTTCTGGAAGCAAAATCCAATGCAGCAAGAATATCTGGAACTGGGAAGGGAGAAGCCAGAGAAGCCGAGTGGGGCAGCAAGGTCAGCACCCAGGGTGGGGTCTGACCAATCGAGCAGACTCGAAAGACCGTTAGGCCTATTCTGCTGGCATTTTAGTATGTTAGTATGTTAGTAAATCAAAAACGTTGCACAAACAAAGCACTGGTTTTCTGTTTTTAAGCTTTTAGTGTCCTCAAGATGATCTCTTCCACAGACATTGTAAAAAACATAGTGTTGTAAAGGGGAAACAAATTCACCAGGGAAACCCACCACCTTTGATGTAGAATCAGATATTAGGTATGGGGGAAGTCCAGACCACTGGACTGGACCAAAATGGTAAAAACTGGGCCATCAGACCAGGTGCATCATGCATGGTCTATTGTAGCTGGACTAGTATGTCTGGTTTTGTCCGATCCAGCTGGTTTCAGTTTCATTTAGGGTGAGGGTATGGGTGAAAACTACTTCGCTGGACTACAACTGTAAAAGGTCCTGTGCGGTTGTTTGGATTTCACCCAAACACTCACCAGAGATGAAATCCAGAACGGATGGGCGAAACAGTAAAAAACAGACTGTCTGTCCAGAATAGCCAGACAAGTCACAGCACAAGTTGCAGGTGGTCTGTTTTCCTTTTTTTCTTTTTTTTTTTATCATTTTGGTCTTTGCTTTGAGGCCTGGATTTTACCATATTTGTTCATCTTGACAGGGATTTGTGAACATGTTTCCTCATTAAATGTTACATTTTTGGACTTCTGGTGATGTCATCTTCTGGGAGGGTTCTGAAATAGCTAGTGACTGTCCGGCAACTATTAAAAGACCTCTTAGTTATAATCTACCCAACGTAACAGCAAAAGACAAGAAGAGGTACATTCAGACATGGTACGAACATCAAGGGGCAAGGAGCATGTGGAGCAGCTGGAAGGGGATGGATCGGAGGCTGAACAATCTGATTCTGATTCAATACTCTCTCAGGCTTGTAGCATGGCAGCGGCCCAAGTCCTCACCCCCACAAATCACAAACAAACTCTGAAGAAAGGACATAAGTTTCATATAGGAGCTACAAGTAATACAGTCCCAAATAAAGACTTTCTATGAAGCTCAAGAGCAAGTAGCTCAGTGAGTTTCATGAGCGGAGGAGATGGATAAACATCTTAGTGCGGTAACATGTACATTGACTGACTGGAGGCTACCATGGAGCATGTCATTCACATGCAGACAGCAGTCCAGGAGAGACAGGAGGACACAGAGACCAGGGTCTGTTGTAAAAACCTGCAGCCATATGGGATCCCAGAGTCCTCAGAAGACATAGATATTTATAAATTCCTATCTAGCTTCCTAAAACAATTTCTTGACTTATCACTGACTATGATTTTGGAATTGTCTGAAGGGGTGCACCAGGCGCTGAGACCAAAACCCACATCCCCTAAACTACACCCTAGATCCATCATTGTCAGATTTTATAGATCTGCCATTAAAGAACTTTTGAGAAAGGTGTGGCGGAAGAAATTTTTCAAATGGCGGGCATATGAGATTTTAATTGACAATGATTATCCTAATAAAAACATGCAGCTTAGAAGGACATACATTCCCCTGCAAAAAAACGTGTGAAAAGCACAACTAAGATTTAAGACTCCCTACCTTGCCAGACTTGTAGTACAATACCCAGATGGTCAAAGAATGTATGAAACTGCTTTGGAGGCCCACACAGACATGCTAGCTGGGGTCTTGAGGTCACCCAGATCAACAGGATTCATCCCAACCAGCCTTCTCAGCCCAGTGGTGGCACCCAGCTCAAACAGGCACCTGGAAGAAACAGTCAGTGGTAGCCAAGAAATTTGACTTGATGAGACATCTGAGTTTACATTTAGCTCCATAAACTAGGTACCAGTTGGGGACGAGGGTGAGAGGTGTTCTTTGTGGTCATATCTCCAAGAGTGGGGGTGGAGTTGGAAGACATGCTGAGAGGGAGACAGCCGAAGGTTGGTCAATGAGGAGGACCAACTCTGCCCTGAAGTACATCAATGTACAAGAGACCCAAATCTGAGAAAATAGAAATGCAGTGGAGTGAGGTTATGATGACCAAGGAGTCGTGCTCACACACACCCTTCACTCAGCATTAGACAATGGGTCTCTAGCTTATACTGAGGCCTTAGAGTGGCACAGCACAATGGACTTTCAGATAGCTCAGTGTCCAGTCACTGAGATCAGATGTGGGCCCCCCCAACTGTGAAGCAGATAACTGACCAGCACTCGGAGATGCAAGATAACATTAGTGATGAGTCCTCTCCCGCAGTTAGTTATAGTTTGCCAGTAGCTCTGGGTCTGTTCACCCTCTCACACTTCAGGTAACTAACAATTATATCTCGTTTATTTCTCTCTGTATATAAATTTGGGTAGATGACCATGGGGCTGCTTTTCCCTCAGCTTAGCCTTGACACAAGGTACACTGTCTCACCTGTGGGACATATTACATACAGACAGAGAACAGGGATTATTTTTACCTAAATTATACAGTTCTCCTTAGATGGGCATGAGACATTTGATAAGTGGAGCCACAGTCTGAACTGATGCTAATTCCTAATCTACTCCACTCCAATACCAACTACACTGACTATAGCAGTTTAAGGGACTGATTGGTTGTTGTTTATAATGGAGCAATTTTCATAGGACCTGAGGAGCATGAGGGGATGGCTGTCGCTTCCCTCAACTTGAGTACAAAATTTAAACTCACACATTTTGTTTTTGCAATCTTTGGAATTCTCAATTCCTGATCCATATCTTGACAAAAAATCAGCATTGACATGTGCTTTTCCAGATTTGTGCATCACCTTGAATTTAAATGGCTGTAGTGCCAGGTATCACTATGTAATTCTGGAATTTTATCCTTCATTCTGTTAAGCCAACAGGGAGGATTGTGATCTGTTGTAAGTACAAAGTACGCTCATAGCAAATAAAACTTAAGGGACTCTATGGCCCACTTTGCCGCAAGGCATTGCTTTTCAGTGGTGGAGTATCTCTTCTCCCTGTCGTGCAACTTCCTACTAATATATAGAATGGGATGTTCCTTCCTATTTGTATGCTAACTCAAGATTGCACGTAGGCCTACCTCTGATGCATCCGTGTGTAACAAAAATTAGTTCTCAAAGTCTGGGCTTCTTAAAACACGGGCTGAACATAATGCAGCCTTTCTTTTTTGTATTCTTTCTTTCTTCCCACACTGGTCCCTTAGGATTCTCTCCAACTCTACTCAACTACCCCCAATGTACCACTCTGTCGGAGGTTCCCCTGATGGCCTGTCTCTGGATCCCCTTCCATTTCTCTCCAGGTGACAAGCTTCTCCAGCTCTGAGCCCCCTTGGTAAGGGCCGCCAACTCCTCTAGTGATTGATCTAAAGAGTCCAAGCTGCACCGGGAGGTTGGAAGGATAGAGAAGTGCCCTGGGCAAGTCCGGCATTGAGCATGGCTGGGAGTGGTGAGTATGTCTTTGCCTATCCGGGTGCTAGCTATTTTTCCTTTTTCTTGGTTTCCTCAGGGGTTCGGACATGCAATGATGCCCAGTGCTAGATGGGCATGCTCCTACACCTGCCCCAAGAATGTTCACTGCAACTCCCATACCCTCATATTTTGCCTCCACTGCCTTGGATCCCCAGTCACCGCTACAGGTCACTCCTACAATGGCCAATGTTACCTCCCCCCTCCCAGGAGAGGAGAGCAGTCTATGGACACTCATTCCTCCCCTACCCCTGCCAACCCCCGATGAGCTGAGTCCGTTCCCTAACCCAGGTCGCCAGTGTGGTTCAAGATGTGTCTTCCAGAGCCTCAACCCCCAGGGCCACCGGTCCAGACACATAATTCTGCCTTAATGGCTTGAAAAATCTCACCGCACTCTGGGGTGCATTGCACATAATTTGGGCACTGTTTCTTCATGTGTTCAGTGATGGGAGTAGCTAGCTTTCTATCCTGGGCATAAGAATACTGTCAAATTGGGACAGTTGATTAAGTGTCCCCAAATCAAGGCAGATTCTTACATCCCCTTGTTTTTTATTTGCAATCACCATTGCTGATGACCAAGCACTTCTCAACTCTTCTATAATATCCAATTCTTTCATTTTTTGGTATTTCCTTGACCTACAAACAAACCGACTGAACAGTGTCCATACTGCTGTTGGCAAGTTGTGCTTTATCTGGGAGGTCACGTGATGGCATCTGTCTAGACGGCTGCATGGTCTTGGAGCTCCCCCCTCTCGTCGCCGTTTTTGCGGTTTTCTTTTAAGATCGCGATCGCTAATTTCCCAAATTGTTACCGGAGGAGAATCATTTACTTGTACTACTGCTGTTTCCTCTAATTGGTCCTGGGATTAACGCGATTTTGTGGGGAGATGAAGGCCGATATGAAGCAGGCCCCAGTTAAGCATACCCCGCCTGCGTCTCCGAACAAAGCAGCTAAAAAACAACGGAATCAAGGTCCGGGTAAGCCTGAACGGGCGGAGGACAAAGGAACAGCGGCCCTTCCCCTAACTGAAGACAAGTTCATGCACGAACTCTGCCCTATCGAAGATATTTTGAAAGATCTCGCAGCTGAGATGAAGTCGCTGTGTTCCGACCTAGCGTCAGTCTCCACCAGGGTCGAGGATGTTGAGGCCAGGGTGTGCTCGGTGGAAAGAAGACAGGAAAGATCGGAGGGCACGGTGGATGACATGAGGCAACACATCAAGAAGCTTCAAAATAAAGTGGAGGATCTCGAAGGTCGTAACCGCAGAAACAATCTGCTGATATTTGGTCTCCCCGAACTGGAGGAAGGGCCTGACATGCTCGCTTTCCTGCAAAAATTTTTAGTTAAGGTGGTTGGGCCCTCGCCAATAAGCTCCTTGTATCATCTGGAGCATGCCCACCGGTCCCTACGGCCCAGACCTCCACCGGGTTCTACTCCTCGGCCCATAATAGTTACATTTTTAAGCTATTTGGAGTGCCAGCACGTCTTCATGAAGGCGAGAGAGCATAAGGAGATCCTGTGGGGCTCATGTAAGCTGCGCATCGCTCAAGATCTCCCGAAGGAGACTAGGGAGAAGAGGGCTGCCTTCCACCAGGTTGTGTCCAAACTGATCCCTGCCTCAATCCCCTTCAAGATGATATACCCTGCAACCCTGAAGATTACTGTCGGAGGCACTGCCTACAGCTATACATCGCCTGACTTGGCCCTGAGCGAACTTGCCTCGAAGTTACCGGATCTTTTCAAGAAACCAGGATGAATGGACTTATGTTTTGTCTGATCGATGTCACAATCTGTTTGCTTGTACCTGTTTTCTAAAATGTTTCTGGTACTGTTCATCGGGGGGTAGGCCGAGGGAAAGGCCTAGCTTTCGGGGTGATTAGGCCGCCCGTCTTCCCTACCCCTTGGGAGGTTGCCGCTTAGTCTTCCCTGGTTGGGTGTCCCTTTACCTTCCCTTTCTCTCTTACCCCCTTTAAGGTTCTTTTCCTACCTTGTTTGGTTTCCTTTCTTCCTTTAGGCTGGGGTTGGTGGGGTGGTAATGGTGGGGTGGCTGTGTCTTCCTCATCATTTTTCCGGTCGGTTGGGTGGAACCAAGTTCCAGGCTGGTGTTTCCACGGGGACTTCCGGGGGAGAGGACTTTTGTGGTCCGTCTTTTAACTTGGCCCCCTGGAAACTGTGCCCCAACATTGATTTGAGTGCGAATTGAGCTTGTCTACCCGGACACTCTGCGACCCCTGGACAACCTCACTGAGGGGTGAGTTGATCTGGCTTTTTCTTTGGGGATATTGTTTTCCCGATGACCGGAATTGAGCTGGGAGTAACTGGCAGGGCTGGTTTCGGGGTGTATCCAGTTGATCTATTCTGCTGCCGTCTGTTCTGGGGGTGTCGGGTATTGCCTGCTACTACAGGCCTCACTGCCCCTTTCCCTTTTTCTTCCCCTTTCCTTTTTCTCCCTTCGGGATCGCATTTATATTGCCGGTGGGTGGCGACTGAGGGGGTCTATGACCTTTGGATGCTGCTCGCTGGATGCCTTATTGCGAGCCTGAGATTGGGGGGGTGGCTAACCCCTTCCGGGTGATGATGTTGACTTCGGGTACTGGTTTCGGGGTATGGGGGCTCTTCTGGCCCTGGGTAGGTTTTTTGCAATGCTCACCTGGGACATGGGGGTTCGCAATGGGACTTGGAGGGCCAGAACTGGTTTACTGTATCCGGATAACATGTCCATTCTGGTCTTCCTTTGTATATAGTTTTTGGGGTTTTATATTTCTCGCTGGGTTAGGTAGATTTGGGGCTGGGGATTGGTTTGTTGCTAAGGACTTTTAGTAGGATAGGAGTTAATGTGGGGGGTTTCATCAGGGACTGGTTTATATAGGACACCTGGAAGAATAAGTTTGGTCGGGGGTCAGGTGGGTGGCTGTCTGCCTCTCCCTGTTGGGCTTGAGTTTTATTTTTCAGGAGTGTCTGTGGTTCATGATGGGGGGTTCGTTTTTTAGGTTGGGTCCTTTTGGGAGCTAATCATAGTACATAATGGGTATATTGTGGGGGTGCATCCTACCTTTCTCTTCAACTATATGATTGTCCGGTTGTATCAAGCCTGTGTACAGTATTTTAAAGTGTTAAAATGTCTCTGAAATGCTTATGGAATGTCGTGGACTCCGGGACCGGGTCAAACGTCTCCAGATGTTTCGACACTGCTCATTAATGTGTGTTGACATTCTCTTTCTCCAAGAGACACACCTCACTCAGTCGGACACTAATATGCTATCTCGGTCTGGTTTCTCCTATTCCTATCTGGCTGGTAATTCCTGTTATAGTAGGGGGGTTGCAGTTCTCATTAAAAAGCAGGTTTTATTTACTGCAGAGAAGACGGTGGCGGATGTGGAGGGGAGATTTGTCTTGATTCAAGGGGTTCTTAATGGTGAAAATGTTGTCTTAGGATCTATATATGGTCCAGTTGGAGGAGATTCTAGATTTTTCAGGTCTCTTACGGAGAAATTGATTAGTTTCCTCCCGGCTCAATTTATACTAGGAGGAGATTGGAACCTTCCTTGTTCACTGACATTGGATAGAGACCCCCGAGATAGGCGCCCACCTTCTCCGGCCCATAGAGCCTTTTCAGATTTGAGATCACTGGTAGGTTTATGCGATCCCTGGAGACTTGCTAACCCCGCTCTTCAGGCCTATACCTTTCTCTCTCAATCTCATGCTACCAAATCTCGTCTGGACATGATCTTGATTAGTGTTTCCTTTCTCTCTAGCTTCGGTTTGGCCGGCATTGACCCAATTATTCTTTCTGACCATGCGGTTGTCTGGATTAAACTTTCCCCTTAATCCTGAATACTCACGGGATTCGGTTTGGAGGCTGAATACGCAGCTTTTAAAGGACTCGAGGACTGTATCTAACATAAGTTCTTTGATATCAATATTCTTGGCAGAGAACCTCAACTCTGTTCCTAGATTCGATCTGGTCTGGTCAGCTCTTAAGTGTTTTTTGAGGGGCGAGTTTATCAAGATGGCCTCCTTCAGAAGGAGGACGAGACTTGCTGACTCCCTAGCTTTGATGGGTAGAGTTCGGGATTTGGAGGCTAAATATCTCTCAACTTCCTCCCTGACTGATCTCAAGCAGCTTTTGGTAGTCAAGGACAAGTATATGGATTTCTTGAGGGAGAAAACTGAATATGCTCTTATTAAGACCCAGGCCAAGTACATTGACCAAGGAGAAAAATCTGGCAAGCTTTTGACACAGCGTCTCCGGGTTCTTGAGAGTTCTAGGCTTATTCCTTCTCTGGTCTCCCCTTCCGGGGAAGCTGTCATCGCGCCTCGGAAAATTGCCCACGTCTTCAAAGAATTCTATGCGGATTTGTACAGTGAGCTCGAGAAGTCGTATTCTGTTGTTGATTTAAACAATTATCTAGGTGAGACGGATATTCCCTGCCTGTCTGAGGCCCAGCGGGCTATTTTGTCTGCTCCCATTTCTGAGGAGGAAGTTGAGAGGGCTATTGCTTCTCTCACTCCAGACCGTACGCCGGGGCCTGATGGGTTCCCAGCTAATTTTTATAAGACCTTTGTTAAGGACCTAGTTCCTTCCCTCCTCAGGCTCTATGACTATCTGGCCTCAGCCTCCGAGGTAGACCCATCGCTTTTTGAGGCAACCATTGTCTTAATTCCTAAGTCTGACAAGGTTCTTACGGACCCAGCTAGCTACAGACCCATATCACTCCAGAACTATGATATGAAGATCCTTGCTAAGATCCTGGCCGACCGTATTAAAAAGGTTTGGTCAGAACTGCTGAGTCCTGAGCAGGCGGGATTTGTGCCTGGTAGATCCTCGGCTGATCATTTGAGGACCCTCTCACATATCTCACAGTATGCTCAATCCTTTTCACATCTGGTGGTTCTGGTTTCTCTCGATGCGGAAAAGGCCTTTGATCGTGTCGATTGGGGGTTTCTCTGGGCTGTCCTCGAGAGGATGGGCTTCCCACTTGCCTTTGTTAATAGAATCTGGATGTTTTACAGTTGCCCTTCTGCCAGAGTATATTGTAATGGGGTATTTTCTTCTCTTTTCCGTCTTTATGCGGGTACTAGACAGGGCTGTCCACTCTCGCCTCTCTTATTCAATTTGTATTTGGAACCGCTACTCAGAAGGATTAAGGCCTCGGCCCTGGTCAGAGGAATTACTTTGTGTCAAAAAGATCTGGTCCTCTCAGTGTATGCCGATGATATCCTTTTACATCTGGTGGAACCAGTTGAGTCTCTTAGGGAGGTTTTAGGGCTGATTGAGAGGTTTGGTATCTTTTCAGGCTATAGGTTGAATGTTTCCAAATCCGAAATTTTCCCTCTTAATGTTCATGCTACCAAGGCTGAATTCTCCTCCTTTGGCATGAAGTGGGCCCCTAGATATATTAAATATTTAGGGATTCTTTTTTCTACTGACTCCTCTCTTTTGAAGGAATTGAACCTAGACCGGCTCAGGGATTTGGTTGCACAGGACCTTCAACGTTGGTCAGCTCTTCCAATGTCACTCTGGGGTCGGATTAATGTGATTAAGATGAATGTCCTTCCCAGAGTGTTCTATCCACTGAACTTGGTTAATCTTAAGCTGCCTGTTTCCTATATTCAGCAGTTTCACTTGCTTTTCTCTCAATTCATCTGGTCCAAGAGGGCAGTTAGCTTCCCGGTAAATTATCTCTCTCTAAGGATCGAGGAGGTCTCAGATTGCCCAATCTCCTGTTGTACTACTGGGCTGCCCATCTTTCTAGGTTGGGTAGGTGGTTTTCTGCTGAACCGGATGTGTCTTGTCCTATCTGGCTTCAGTTAGAGCGTCTTTCCCTCGCTGCAATCAAATTTGATAAGCACGCTCTCTTTTATCTACCCCTGAACTTGCTAGCTAAGTGGATCCCAGATAATGTCATAAGGACTGCTATTGCGGTTTTTTGGCAATGTTTGGGGCATTTCCACGTTTCCCCCGCGTCGGATTTGGGCAGCCGGTTGTTGCTAATCCCAATATTAAGTTAGGTGATTCATGGATTGGTCCTGAATGGCTGCCGCAAATCAACGAGGCTAGTCTGGGGAACTTTTTTAATGTTAATTCCCTTCTCTCCTCTGGTGATATTCTTGGGAAGTTCCATATTCCTAGTCGATCCATTTTCAAGGTTTACCAACTGAGGCACTTAATCAATCAGAGATTTGGCTCTTTCCCTGGGGAGTCCGTGGTTGCACCTTTTCTTTCTGAAGTGGTTAGACTTGCTTCTCAGTCTCACTCTGTCTCTTTGATATACTCTTTTCTTCTGGACTATAACTCACCTGAGGGGGTGGCTGGCTCGGATGTTTGGACTCATCTCTTGCCCGGGATTTCCTTTGATTGGTCTGGGGTTTGGAAGGACCTTCACAGATATCATACCCAGGACAGGTTCAGGTTAACTCAGTACTACATTGTTAATAATCTGTATTACACCCCAGCTAAACTATCTTAATTTGGGAAGGTTCCCCATTCTAGCTGTTTCAGGTGTTTGCATGGGGATGGAGATATAGTTCATGTATTTTGGGACTGTCCCAAAGTGGCCCCGTTGTGGTCTCAGATTAAAAGCTATCTCGATCCTTTATTAGGTCTGTCTGGCTTTTTCAGTCCTGAGGTGTGTCTTTGTGGATTTTTCACGGGTTGACAGTGTTGAACGTAGATATCACATGGCCATGGTGGCTATGGCTGTCAAAAAAATGGTGTTAAGACATTGGACTGATCAATTGGCCCTGTCATTTGCTGATTGGTTAACTGAATTGTTATCGTATCTCCAATCCGAAAAGCTTGCTGCCAGTCTTAGAGGGCGATTGGATCTGTTTCACAGGAGATGGGGTAAACTATAGGCTCTTTGTCTGAAGTAAATTGGTTTCCTCCATTTTGACCCGAGTCCCTATGTCCACATGCATTTATGTCCTCACCTTTTCTGTTAGCCTAACTATAATCAAGTTTTTTTTATTTTCTTGATGTAGCTATACCTGTGTCTGTTTGTGACTATGATTTGATTTACTGTCAGTAGATCTCTATTCTATTACTGTGGTAATTCATGGTGGTGCACCCTGGGAGGGAGGGTTTGGGTTGGGGAAGGGGTGTTGGGAGGTGCCACGGCTTATGTTGTTGCAAATTTCATATGGGCTTCCTTGGGGGGGTTGGGTGGTTACTTTTTGTATATTTCTGGGATCTGTCTGTAAGGGGGATGGGAAGTTTTGTTTCAAGGTTTGTTGCTTACATGTTTATATCCTGCATGCTTTCTCCAGATATGTATGGATACTGTTTTTTCCCTTTTATACTTTTAATAACAATAAAACTTAAATTTCAAAACTAAAAGTTGTGCTTTATCTGTCAGATAAGGCACTAGCCTGATTTCCCATTGCTGCTTTGGTCGTTGGCAGGCTGTGGCAACCCTTTCAAAAGTTGTCAGGTATGCTTCAGTGTCATCCGAGGCCTTTTATGTTGTGTCTTGTTGCTCTGCTGGACTTGTGCCAGATCCTCCAGCTTTGATAGCTTGCAAGGCATCCAGCCATCACTGATCCTGTTGCTGTATCTCTTCTTTTCTCTCTGCCTCTAAACATTGAATCTTTCTCTTTCTGCTGGTTTGGCTGTGATTGTTCTGGTAATCACTCATGGGCTTGCTGCAGCAGAATCCATTCCTTTCTTCTATGCTTCTCTGATATCAGGTCTAGTACCCACACAAAACACCTGGCTTAGAGTATGCACAACATAAATCCCAACTCTAACACCATCTGGCACTGAAACATAGATCAGTAAGCATAGGAAGACCAGGAGTAGTTGTTAAGTTCGCAAGTAGCAATTTATTATGATCAATAGCAGTAAAATAAAAATTAAAAAATGTTCGGAATACTTATTTACAAGGGCAATGCAAACTAAGAAAACAAAGTCCTTCATCTGAGGGTATCTCTAATTGCAAGTTTCAGCATTTTCCAGCAAAAGAGTGCTGCTCTTTTTATAAGAAGTATTTGTCTGGTACTTAGCTTCTGCAACCTCAGCTCATTAACAGACATCTTGTTTCTCATAAAATGTATTAGAATGTTGTCAGTTTCCTTGTAGGTGCAACAAAATAGAACATGGTGTCTCAGAACTGAACTCCTGCTGACAGCTCTGCAAATGTTGGTGCTGCATCTCAAAGTTAACCCCTTCATTTCCAAATAGCTGTTTTGCAATCATTTCAACAGCATAACTATATACAGTTTCAAATAAAGGGATCCGAGTTTCACTTACAGTTTCACACAAAGATTCACATACATTTTTATAACCGCACATACGCAAGGGGGAAGAATAGACAGAAATGGCAAGTGAAGGCAGCAAGATAGCAAGAGGTGGAGAATCACGAGACCATCAGTAGTAATTAGTTCCTAGGTTGCCCAAGAACATTTGGTTGTGCAACCAGAGACAAGAGACAGAAAAGGAAAGGATAGAACAGATCCTTGCATTTAGCTGTTTCTGCATAACAAATGGGACAGGGCCTTATTCAACCCAGTCACACTGCCCATACTCTGTAGTTTTTTTTTTTGGGGGGGGGGACTCTGCTCAGTGATTAATGCTTATTGAAGGATATGTTTCATTACTTTCTAATTGATGAGTCTCATGCATTGTTGCACCTCTATTCCTTTTACGTTCCTGGTTCTCCACCTCATTTGAGACAAATTAATAAAATTGGGGGATTGAGATGATAACTTGTAGTCCTTACTGTAGAAGGACCAGAGGTCTTGGTGGTGGTAGGGATATACAGGCTATGTGTAGCCCTGTGCTATAAGTGTATGTCACCATGTACCTATCCCTGAGAAAAGCCATACACAGATGGCAGTGGCCCGGGGCCATTGCCACTTT
Source organism: Neoceratodus forsteri (assembly GCA_016271365.2). Classification (NCBI taxonomy): domain Eukaryota; kingdom Metazoa; phylum Chordata; order Ceratodontiformes; family Ceratodontidae; genus Neoceratodus; species Neoceratodus forsteri. Next base: position 100,180,399 of record CM028130.1, read on the forward strand.
AGTAACTGGTTATGCTCTGCTTAATCTTTGATGTTCTATGAAAAGGATATTTCTTTTTATTCCTAGTGCAATGGCTAGTGAGACATAGGAGTACTCTATCTATGAATTGACCTGCCAAGGCTGATGTACATGTTATCCCCTTTTCTGGATCCTTGATTTATTTTTAATGATCAGAATTTTTTTTTCTGTCCTGTTCTCTTCCCAAGCTCCCCCAAGTTAGTGGACCATTTTTGGATCCAGGGGAGCCTGTAAACTCTTAGTTCATGGACTTCTCCTAGATGCCCTATGCAGGAAATCACTAAGGAGACTATACATATCCCCCTCAACCTTAATAGGTCCTACCATCTGGAAAACTTCAATTATTGTCCCAGTACCCAAGAAAGGCAGCAGTAAAATCATAACTACAGAACTATCATTATTTTACTCGCCCTCAACAAGATCCTCGAAAAAATTGCTTCTGCACAACTCACTAGTTACCTATTAACCTATAACCTCTTTTCTCCAGTTCACCATGGATTTCGACAATACCACAGTACACCTACAGCCTTGTTCTCCCTAATCAATAACATTGCCACATACTGGACAAAGGTGAAATCGCTGGTGATGTCTTTATTGACCTAGGAAAAGGCCTTTGATATGGTTGACTACTCCCTTCTCTGTAATAAACTTGGGGACCTAGGACTCTTCAACTCCACTCTCCCTTTGTTTAATAATTTCCTGACTAGCAGACAGCAGTGTATGCACTTTGGACCATCCTTTTCTGCCCCTGCCTCTATCAACATCGGTGTCTCTCAGGGCTCCATTTTGGGACCTCTATTCTTCTCCCACCATGTCAGTACAGTCCATCATTGCTTTAACAATTGTACACCCCTCATAGAAACATAAAAACTTTATCAGCAGATAAGGACCGCCAGGCCCATCTAGTCCGCTAATTTTTTCTGCCTCTATCAGCTACTGTTGACCCTGAATGGTCATCAGCTTAGCCTCTTTTTTCCACATTTAGCATACCTCTGTGCCTATCCCATGCAAATGTGAACCCTGTCACTGTGCTTGCTCCCACTACCTCCTGTGACAGCCTGTGCCATGCCTCTACAAGCCTCACAGTGAAGAAGTATTTCCTCACATTTCCTGAGTCTTCCATCCTCCAACCTCACATTGTGCCCTCTTGTTCTTGCTTCCCTTTTGTATTGAAATAAGTCCCATACCTGGAATTTGTTTATACTCTTCAGATACATGAAGATCTGTATCATATCACCCCTTTCCTTCCTCTCCTTCACTGTATGCACATTCCTCATAGGACTGCTCCTGCAAACCCTGTACCATTTTCATTGCTCTTCTCTGAACTCCCTCCACCCTGTCTATGTCCTTACAGAGGTGAGGTCTCCAGACCTGTATGCAGTATTCCACATGAGGTCTCACCAGCATTTTTATGTTGTCTTGCACGTGTGCAGCACAAGCAACATTTTGTGGTGGCTTGCTGGAGTAACAGGTTGTGGAGGTGCAGCAGTGTTGTAGCCAATGGCTCCGCTGTTTTTTTGGGATGGTCTCTGTGGCACCAGAAAATGAGCATGCTATGACAGCAGTTCAGAAGTTTGCCACCAACTTGAAAGAATTTTGCCGCTACAATGAGGGCATGCCCTGTCATTGCAGAATGTGCCTTGCCTGCTGAAACATTTCAATAAACATTGAGACGGCTGCCGCCGTCCACCTCTCACAGTCCCCAGAAAGTTGACTTCAGGGGTGCCCAATCCCCCCCTGTTAGCATGTTTAAATCCACCCAGATTGTGTGGCACACTGGGAGCCCATCCCAGGGTATGCCTCAGTGTTCAAAAGGCGATCACCAACAAATCTTCCTGCCCTGGCCCCACCCCCATTGTGTGCCACACTGGAAGCCCACACTAGTGTGGCTAACATCACCCCCCAAAATCATAGGACACACTGGTAGCCCACCCCAGTATGCCCAACATTTTCTTACACCTGTAAAAAACAAAACAGTCTGCAGTGTTCTTTTTTTTTTTTTTATTACCTGTAACAAAGAAAACAGTCCCTCACTGTCGGGTCCCTTCCCCCAACCTGCACCCACTCTCTGCACATCCCACATCCCTAAACCCCCCCCCTCACCTCATACTTACCTCTGGGACCCAGAGTGATGATCTTCGGTGAAGTGGGAACACATCTGCACTCTTCATAGTGGACGGCAAACTAAAGAAATGCTGTTAAGCTATATAATGGCATCAATGGGGGGGAGTGTTAACTGAGGTGCATATCTCTGTCATTTTTGCAACTTTTGTCTCCAAATTTTCAACATGGGGTTCGTAGGACCCCACCTTATGAACTCAGTCACTGTCATTCTGTTATTCGGTCCTAAAAGGTGATTTCACAGTCACTGCATGGAATAACCTTTTGGGGATGGCTAATGAAATGACAAGGTCACTGTCCATGAGGTGGGCTCCCAGAAAGCCTATGTTGCAAATTTTGTGAAAAAATTCCCAAAAATAACTGTATTACGAGTGTGCATTGCATAGTTTCCACGCACGCTCATAACTTTGAGAATTTTTAAGATTTTCACACCAGATTTTCAACATTGCCATTTCTTCACACATCCTTATAAATGGTACAGCTGTCATTTTTCACAACTTGCCTGAAATGTGTTTTCACACATCTGGTGCAGTATGGCACGATCACTGTGGAAATCAATGTTCAGGACAGATTCAAAAAATCACAGTGCCACTGTTCATGAGTGGAGGTCCCAAATGCTTTCATGAGGTGGAGTCACAAAAAGCACATGCTGAATATTTGTAGTGCAGATACCAACAAATGCCCGGGGCATAAGGCTTTCTATCCATAACATCCCACCCTGTAGAGACTGACAGGCTTCAGGGGTGTGACTTTGGATTGTCAGCTGTAATGCTCACACCATTCCTCCCCAACCCTCACCATGCAGCCAGTAACAGGCATTAAGGTGTGCCTTGGACTCTTCAGCCTCAAAGTTCACCCCATTCTCCTTTACTGCACCCATCTCAATGTATTTCCTCATGGAATCGGGTGACCATAAGGCCCAATGACCCCAAGGCACAATGCAAAACCTGTCGGAATCTGCAGGGTAGGGTGAGGTGAATTGGCATGAGCGTTATGGCCAACCACCCAAAGGCACACCTCAATGCCTGTCAGTCTCCGCTCAGGGTGGTGTGGGGTTGGCATCAGTTCCATACTTCACTGCCATTCCAATTATGCATCTCTCTAACGTCTGCACTAGCAAAGCCAATGCCAGCAAGACATCATTCGGCATTGACAAATACTTGTTTGTATTAGACAAAATAACTGAAACACAATTCTGGAGAAATTTTGTAAACTTTTCATGACAATTTCACCACATTTCATGGAAGCAAAATTATATGTTCACCAGAGTTTCACTGGCAGAAGATAATTTTCACCAAGCCCTATCAGTGATGAATCTACTGGCAACAAGGCGTGAGCTTTATTACCTTTACTACCCTAGAAAGAAAGAAAGAAAGAAAGAAAGAAAGAAAGAAAGAAAGAAAGAAAGAAAGATTACAAATTTACAGCAGCTTTGCACTGAATCTCAATCCTTTGATCTTTTTCTGATGTTCCTTTTTATGGGGTGCCTATGTCTCATGACTGCAAATTGCCCTCATTGAAAATCAGAGCACTAATACATAAATCAGCACAGAGTTCATAACCAAATGCCTTTGATATTGTTGGGCTGCAACCAATAAATTTGCATTCGTTTCACAGCAGTTTGCAGAACACTTGTTTTTTGAAACTTCCTGAACCTCATTTACATGCTGCTAATCAGTTTGACATGCTTAATTGCTAATAATCTACCTTTCCTAAGTGGAAATGGTAAAATAGTTGTTTGAAAATCATTAGCAAATGCTTGTCAGTTTGCAATAATATAACACACAGTTTAACATAATATAGAAGTGTTGAGTTGCTAATAGGTATTGGGTGGCACTCATGTTTTGGAAGAAAAATAGAACCCATGTTATGGTGAAGTTTCCACTCAAAGGTGATAGCTGTTGCAAGGTGCTCAATCTAAAAATATGATATGATGTCATGCAATCATTATTGGCACATGGTTTCCTCCCCTACTAAGAAAGGATTTGCTGTGAAATTTAAACTGTAGCATGCTCAGCACACAACTGGGATATACTGTTACTGATTAGGTTTGATTTGATGGAGGTCATTCAGAAGCATTCAGTTTGTTGAGAGATACATGTAGTTGATGCCACCTTTTGATAAACCATGTTGCACTACATATCTTGCATGTACATTGTATGATGCCATGCTATACTGTGCTTCTCGAGTAGAGAGGTGCAAAGCTGGCAAACCTCACTTTCAAAATTAATTTGCAAAGTTTGCCAAATTCAAGAAGTGCAGACTTTGCAAAGTCATTGGCAGGTGAAGGTGATGGGGGATTTTCAAATAAAGTCATGCAAATTCTCCAGCAAATGACTTCACCTGAATTCATCTGAAAAAACTACCACTTCCCCAGGAAAACTGATTGTAAAGTGGGCAATTTACGAAGTTTTTTTCACAGAAGCAAATTTCGGAACTTTTCCACTGACATGAAACTTCACAAAATCTTTATTCACTAGGCTTCACTACAGAGATTACATATATAGAAGCTGACACCATGCATTGCTATACCAAGCTACACTACAGTGTTTACATCTATAGTAGCTACCACACTTTGCTGTACCTTGTTGCACTGCAGAATTTACATGCACAGTAGTTTGCACCACACTATGCTACAATACATAGTTTATATGCATGGTAGATGACAGAATGCTATGCTACACTAGGCTATACTACAGAGTTCACATGTACAGTAGTTGACACCATGCTATGCTACACGGCACGGGGTTAAAATGCTGCATACAAAAATAGCACAGCACACAATGCCACAAACAAAATGCCGAAAGGCAAAATAAAGTGGGACAAAACACCGACCGGCAGAAAATGTTGCCCACATAATAAAAACTAATAGCACAACATTGAAGATTCTTTGTTTTGCGGTGGGCAACACTTCGTCCTCACACCCCTTGGTCTTAATGTATTAACAGCTTAATGGTGGCGTGAACTTCAGAGAAGGGGAGAAACTCAGGAGGGAGGAAATTTCATTTTTTTTTAAGTTTCAAGACTGGGAACCAAACCATGGTCTCCAGGCCTCCGATGCTGCCGTGTGCTGGTGCCTTAGCCACTCCACCATGGGAGTGGCTCAATCAGGCACCACACCAATGGCAAATTAATCCCTTCCTCCTTTCAGCAGACAGTGACAAGGGTAGCAATGATTCCCTAATGCTATTCTACCCCTGTTGCTGTCAATTCTTTGTGCCGTTTTCAGGGCCCAGTTAATTCCAGGCTGTTATGGCAGTGCTTAAATGACCTGGTACCATACTATACCACGCTACCCTACAGAATTGACATGTACGGTAGCTGACACCACACTATGCTGTAGATACTTCTTTCTGTACTATAGATGTTACATGCAGTGAACCCCATGCTATGCTACACCAAACTAAACCACAGAGTGTACATGTACTATAGCAGACACTATGCTACTGTAGGCCATGCTAGGCTACAATACACAGTTTACACATACAGTAGCTGACACCATGCTATGCTACGGGTGCATCACACTGTACTTCAGAGTTTCCATGTTGAAGAGGTTATGCCTATAACAACACCTCAAGGATGAGCTGACAATCCAAATTTATCTAGAACCAGCCAGTATTGGAGTAGTAGTTGCTCCTGTCCAACGCAATAAGCACTTTACATCCAAGGAATATAAATCAGTGATTATGTCATACTATAGCTGTGGAAACCAGTGCTAAAACAGCAAATAGTGTGTCAAAATATTTCGTAACACACCAGCAGCTAGCTGGTGCTCAACCAACCTGAAATGCTGTGTTTCTTTCTAAATGCTTCTCAGAGGTAAGTGCCAGTTGCTGATCATTTCAATAAACAGTGTTTAAATGAAAATACAGGCACACTCTAAAAACTGCATTTGTCCACTCGAAGTGAGTTGTGAATTAAGTGCAAGTGCAGTATAACAGTTACAGGGTGGGGAACTGTGTGGCTTCTGAGGAACACCTTCAAAGAGAACACTCAGGACACTAGTTTAAATTAAATGAAATCTGATTTACTTTCGATAACAGAATAAAACAAAAACAGCTTGTATTCAGCTTAACAAAGAATTCATTTCAGTCTCTTTTTGGCTCTACTTGTATTATCTGAAACAGAAACCTCTAGCTCTCTCACTTTATTGGGCCCAAGTGTTACTTAACACCCGTCCCCCTGAGGTACATCACACATCCAGAACAAGCAGTGCAGTGTGGTTTTAAAGGGCTATCTTAAAAACAGTAAGGTTTGGTACAAATCTGACCAGCACCAGTCAAAACTTGCAGTGCCTGTGTTGCATAGTTTTGAAGTGGTTTACTGGCAAAAGGAGTGGGATGGGCATACATTCCCAGAGTCATGCCTATGGCACACTCGGTAATGGCCAGAGACCCACCCTCTGGATTGAAAAATCTGTATTACCATGCTGGGAACTTGCACGATGGTGAACATCAAATGGAAAAGGCTACAGTGCTAAATACCATCTGGTAACAGGTGCATTGGTATCCCACATAACATGTAACCACTTGGGGGGGGTATGGTCAGTGATGAGGGTGAACTTCCATCCAAACATGCAGTAGCATAGGGGGACCACCACTTACTTTACTGTCACACACTCTTTTTCCATCATAGCATAGCACTGCTGCCAGGGAAAACATTTGCTGGATAGATGTAGTATGGGGTGAATACCATCCTCAAAGTCTTGTGATAGCATTGCCCCCAGCCCCACCACAAGGGCATCTATGTACAAAATGAAGAGATGTTGAAATCAGGACTTCATATGACTGGCCTCTCACACATTACATTTTTGATGGCCTGAAATGCTATCTAATACTCAGGTGACCAACAGATTTCATTCAGGGCAGTTGACATGGTTAAGTCAGTCAGTGAAGTAGTAAGAGTTGAGAATTCCAGAATGACCCTTCGGTAATACCCTACAAGTCCAAGAAAGGATATAACCTGCTTTTTAGTAGTTGGGATGGAGCAGTCATCTAGGACCTTTACTTTGTCATTAACTGGGTATATGTAGCCATTCACAATGATATACCTCATGTATTTCATGTCCTGCTACACTACAGCACATTTCATGGCATTGGCTATTGGATCTGCCTCCCTGAACGATTGAAGTACTGTGGCCACATCCTGCAGGTGGCTGTCCCATTCAGGGCTAAATTTAACAACACTGTCCAGGTGTTATGCTGTATACAGCCCACAGGGGCAGAGAATATGGTCCATCATTCTTTGCAATGTAGCCAGGAATCCATGCACTATAAAGGGAAGCAGAGTAAACTGATATACTGAAAACAAATAACATGTGCACTGGAAGCGGTGGTGCCCATGCGAAGTTGCAAGCTCAAAGAAATGCAAAATAGAAAAAAAGCATGGCACTCAGGCAAAAAGTCAATTAAGCAAGTGCAGTTTATTGTGGGCAAGGAGCCTGTGTCAGAACCAGTAGCCCTGAGTGCCTCAACCCTTCAGTGGGCCTACTGAAGGGTTGAGGTGTTAGGGGCTCCTGGTTCTGACACAGGCTCCTTGCCGGCAATAAACTGCACTTGCTTAATTGACTTTTTGCCTGAGTGGCAATCTTTTTTCTATTTTAAATTGATATACTGTAGGTCACACAGGGTAGCAAAGGTTATTTTCTCATGGGACTCAGGAGTTAAAATGACTTGCAAATACCCCTTGGTCAGGTCCCATGAACTAATGTAATAAGCTTTTCCTACTCAGTCCTAATGTTTGCCTACTCATGGCAAAGGGTATGCATTGAATTTGGATGCAGCATTAACTTTACGTAAGTCTATACAAAACTAGGTGGTCACATCTGGTTTTGGGAATACCACAATATGGCTAGACCATTCACTCTGAGATTCCACAATGACTCCCAACTTCAACATAGACTGGATTTCCTCCCATAATCTCTCTCAGATTCTTTCCAGTAGTCTATACAGTTGTTGGCAGATCCAGACACCTGGGCCTGTGTTTATGTGGTGCTGAATCACATGGGCTCATCCTGGCTTTGGGAAGAATACATCCCCAAAATTCTCCACCAGCATCTGGGTTTCTTGCTTTTGGGTCTGATTGAGCCAGCCATTCTCTGGGATGACACTTAGTTCATTTACAATTTTGGGTCCTAAGTCATGGATTCCATCATCATTGTCCTCATCCATCAGCGGACTTTAGACTCTTTAGTGTCTTCTGAGTCAATGAGCAATTCCCCCCTGTTGTTTCAGGGTTTCAATAAATTAACTTGGTAAATTTGTTTTCCTTTTTTTCTGTCTGGTTATAAGACTTCATAATTAACCAGTCTCACCTTTCTGAGGACCTTATATGGTCCCTGACATTTAGCTAGGAGTTTACTCTCAGAGCAAGGCAATAGAAGGAGTACTCTGTTGCTGGACTTGAACTACCATAGCCTGGCCCCTTGGTCGTAGTACCCTGAATGGGTTTATTGTTCTTTTAATAAATCTTCTTTGGCAAATCTGCCAGCCATGTCCAGTTTTTCTCTAATTACCATGGACTGTGTTACATGTAAGACCTCCTTCAGCCCTACTGTCCCCTCCACCCACTCTGCTCCTCCAACGAGGGATTGCTAGATATTCCCAGGGTTGGTCTTCAGACCTCAGGGTCCAGGGCTTTCTCTTTCTTGGCCCTGACCCTGTGAAGTTCTCTACCTTTTCAGATTTGAGAGTGCCTGTCCACTGAGACTTTTAATTCCTCACTGAAAACTTATTTATTTAATTTAGCTTTTGGGAATGATGTTTAATGGATATTCATTCTGCTGCCTGTTTTTCATTGATGTGTTTTTATCTGCATATATTTATGTTTTTATGATGTACAAGCGCTTTGGCATTGGAAAAGCACTTTTAAAAATTAAAGTTGACTTGACTAATTTTTAATATATACTGGAGATTGTTAGGTGGACTATGTGCCTGTTCTTCCCACATCTCTTTCGTGAGATCCAATATCCACCGGGTTGCCACCCGTACAAAAATTTAAAGGGTGAAACCCAGTGGATGACTGTGGCACCTTGTGAACGGCAAACATTACATAGAGTTACAATTCATCCCATTTTTTTTAACTTCAGTTGACATACGTTTAGACAGCATACCTTTTGATATTTTACTAAAGCGTTGCAATAAGCTGTTGGTCTGTGGGTGATATACTGATGTCTGGATGGCCTCAACCTTCAGTAAAGCACACACCTTCTTCATTGGTTTTAACATAAAACTGGTGCCATGATCAGTCAGCATCTCCTTCAACAGTCCAACTTGGGAAAACACTTTAATTAATTATTTTGCCACTGACCGGGCTGTAGTACAATGGAGGGATTAGCTTTTGGGTAACAGGTTGTATAATCCAAGAAAACCAAAATATACTGTCACCCAGATGTACCTTTTATCAACAGTCTTACCATATCAACCGCAGTTCTGTCAAATGAGGTATCTATTATGGGCAGAGGAATCAAAGGGGCCCTTTTTATGTTCACCCTTGTGCAAAGTGAACACGCTGGTATGATAATGAGTTTTGAGAGGTGTGTCATCTTCGTTCCAATACAGGGCAGTCTGCAAGGGGCTCCACAGTGTCAGACAATCATCAGCCAGGCTAATGATGACAGTCTTTTGGTCTTGCTGGGTGGAAACTTTGTATAGTTGAAAGAAAAGAACCTCTGGGCAGCCCCTTCCTTTGATCTGAATAAACCACAAAGCAAGCAGAGCTGATCAGTGTCATAATCAGCCTGCTGTGATCCTCTTCTAACCTAAAAACAATCCCTCCCACCCTCTACCAAGAAACCTTCCCACATCCCGTTGCTTCGCCTTTCTTAATTCTCCAACACTGGGATGCCCAATGTCTGTTGTTGACTAGTAGCCCCCAACACCACTTGTTTACACCGTGTGACACGAGGGAGCCCATCCCTAGTGCAATCAAACATAACACCAAAACTGAGGATGCCCAAACCCCAATGTCAGTATCCGAAATAATAAAAAGAAATCCCTCATATTCTTTTTTATTTTTACACACCGGAAAAAATAAAAACATGCATTAATGTCTGTTGCCACTGCTGGAACACTTCCACTATTAATCTGCCCCCACCCAACCTTCCCACTCAGCACCCATAACACCACATGCCCCACCCTTTACTTTTAATTTTCCAATACCAGGATGCCCAATTTATGGTGCTCTCTAGTACCCCAACCCTGCCAGTTTTCACTATGTGACACCAGGGTGTCTAACCCTGATGCCATCAAATATAACAGCGGCACTGGGATGCCTGATCCTCAGTGTCAATAACTGAAATAAAGAAAACTGTCCCTCATAGTATTTTTATTTTCATTTTTATGTTTCTTGTAAAAACAAACTGTTCATTGATGTATTTTGCCACCACTGGCACACCACCACCATTACCGTCTCACTCAGAACCCACCACCCCACAATCCTTACCCCTTACTTATCTCCCAGGGGTCCAACATTGTAACCCTCACTGGATTGGAGACACATCTTCACCATTCAATGCCAGACCTGGAACTGAGGAAATCAGGTATGCACTTCAATGCATTTCAATGGGTTTTAATCTTGATCTCATAACTTGGTGATTTTTTTATGTGTTTTCCTCAAATTTTCAACATGGTCTTTTTGGGACCCCAACTAATGAACAAATGTAGTAATATTCTGAAAATCCATCCCAAAAGGTGATTATGTGGTCACTGCACAAAAATCACCTTTCAGGTATGATTTGAAAATAAATTTTCTCCATCCTTGTTCATGAGCTGGGATCATAGGATGGTTATGTTGAAAATTTGGGTACAAATATTGCAAAAATAACAAAGTTATGAGTGTACATTGAACTTTTTAATGTACATTCATAGCTATGTAGCAAGCACATTAACAGCAGGTAGTTATCACCTGGATAAGAGTGCCCAGGCTGCGAGTGCCTTATGCCACTGGGCATGCTCTTATCAGGTGATAATCCACACCTCGGAGTGTGTTATTGCACTTACAAAATGGGCTCATAAGTAATTATTTAAAAAAAAATAAAAGAACAAAATAAAGTTAGAAATATAAAAATTGAGGTTTTAATAGTTCAAATATTAAAAAAATAGCCCCTCTTTTAAAATAACTGTTTATTGCCAACAGAGGTCTTCTTACGTAATCCTGATGTAAAAAACTGAAAAATATTATAGTGTATGTAAGCTCCCCTGTACTAGCAATATACATTTAACATTTTTCGTTGTCTTCTTGTTTCACATTTCTAAGTCTATCCATGCATTGGACAGACTGCCATCTACGTTTTACTTGTGGGGACTGTTTCCAACTGAGGGTGTTGTTCTATTCTGCCTGTCTTCCCCACCATCAATAAATTATTTTTTTTCTTTTATCTTTATATTGTTCATTTTTCTTTCACTTTAGCTGTTGTGTGTAGTTTTTGACTACTGCTTCCATGACACTGAGCATGTCCCTTTGTGGCCACTGTATGAAGCCGTTTCCTTTTTGCTGTTTTGAAACTGTAAGTAGGGAGTGGTAGTGAGCAGTGCCATTGGAGATTATGCCTGTTGTTTATTTTATTAATTTGGGGTCTTCTGCTTTGTGGAGGGTGGTGTGTTCATGCAGAGAAAGATGTAATGGAAGAGTGGCTCTGTGAAGAGGTTAGGTCGGAGATTGCGCTCAGGTTTCTGTCCCAAACTGCAGACTACTTTCTTTCTTTTAGTGTTTTATGGAAGTGGTGTCATCTGTGGAGAAAATGCAGACTTAGTGTGTCTCTGTGGAAAATGTTTTTTTATGTCGAGCAATTGTGCAACTGTATAGTTCTGTGTCAGTCCCACAGCTTTCCCACTGTAGCTGCTGTGTTGCTGCCACCAGTTGTTAGCCAATGAGCTGCAGGGGGGCAGGGGTGGCATGGACTGATTTCTGTGTGTACTGCATCTTGGTTGGTACAAGTAGTGCCCATTGTAACATTATCGTCTGAGAAGGACACAGATGGAAAAGACTTCCAGCCAATCAGCTTTCAAGATTGCTTTTGCCCATTTTATAATCTTCAATATTTGACCCCAGATTTTCAATATATCCATTTTTAAAACCACCTCATGAACATGATAGCTGTTATTGTTCAAACCCTGGCCAAAATGTGTTTTCACATTTGTGACATTCACACTTGTGGCATGAAATCACCTTTCAGGCAGCATTTAAAAATGATCTCCTCCCTTATTCATGAGGTGGGGTCATAAGAATACTGAATATTTGGGTAGAAATTTAAAAAAACAACAAAGTTAATGCGTGTATGTTGAAATTTGTCAACACACGCTCACAACTTTGGTAATTTTCAATATTTTCACCCCAGATTTTCAACATAGCCTTTTTTGTGCACCACCTTATGAAGGTGACAGCTGTACATTTTCAAATCCTGTCCAAAATCTGTTTTCACACTTGAAGCAAGAAATGATGTTTTGGCCACTGTTTTATAAATGACACCTGTCATGTTCAGAAGGAGTGGTCATTAGGGGTGTGCAAAGTTGTTAAAATTTGCTCAGCATAAAACTTTGCAGATTTTGATTATTCTGCAAAGTTTTCTGCTCAGCAAAGTCCCACTTCAAAGCATTTTGGGTGGATTTATGAAATTTCAAAGTCAGAATCTTTGATTCCTGTTACAGTCAATGATACAGGTGTCCCAGACCTGTGAAGCTTGAACTTCGCCGTTGAAGTTCAGCATAAGAGTCAAAGTTTGCAATGAACCATGGGATATGAAGTCACATGTTGTTGAATAGCCAATGAGAAGCTATTTTTCTCGTTCTTCTCTGAGTGTAGTGTCTTTGAGAGAGACTTAGCGAGCAGAGCGTGTACTGTAGCTTAGAGTCAAATAGAGACAGCTGTATCCCCAAATTCCAGAGGTCATGAGGGCTTTTGGAGCAGCCCTCTCCCACGTTAGGTACTGTTTGTAATCAGCTGTATCCTCAAATTGAAAGTAGGTTGTGAGGGCTTTTTGAGCAGCCTTCCCCCACATTAGGAGCTGTTTGTAATCCGCTGTATCCTAAAATTGCAAGGAGGACATGAGGGCTTTTGGAGCAGCCCTCCACCACATTAGGAGCTGCTTGTAATCAGCTGTATCCCCAAATTACAAGGAGGTTGTGAGGGCTTTTGGAGCAGCCCTCCACCACATTAGAAGCCACTTGTAATCAGCTGCATCCTGAATTGCAAGGAGGTCATGAGGGCTTTTTGAGCAGCCCTCCCCCATGTTAGGAGCCATTTGTAATCACTGTATTCCTGAATTGCAAGGAGGTTGTGAGGGCATTTTGAGCAGCCCTCCCCCACGTTAGGTACTGTTTGTAATCAGCTATATCCCCAAATTGCAAGGGTGTCATGAGGGCCTTTGGAGCAGCACTCCCCTGTGTTAGGAGCTGTTTGTAGTCAACTGTATCCTCGAATTGTAAGGAGGTCATGAGGGCTTTTGGAGCAGCCCTTCCCCATGTTAGGAGCCATTTGTAATCAACTGTATCCCTGAATTGCAAGCAGGTCGTGAGTGCTTTTTGAGCAGCCCTCCCCCACATTAGGTATTGTTTGTAATAAGCTGTATCCCCAAATTGCAAGGAGGTCATGAGGGATTTTGGAGCAGACCTCCCCTATGTTAGCAGCCATTTGTAATCAGTTGTATCCCTGAATTGCAAAGAGGTCATGAGGGCTCTTGGAGCAGCCCTCCCCCACATTAGAAGCCATTTGTAATCAGCTGTATCCTGAATTGCAAGGAGGTTGTGAGGGCATTTTGAGCAGCTCTTCCCCACATTAGGTACTGTTTGTAATCAACTTTATCCCCAAATTGCAAGGATGTCATGAGGGCCATTGGAGCAGCCCTCCCCCATGTTAGGAGCTGTTTGAAATCAGATGTATCCCCGAATTGCAATGAGGTCATGAGGGCTTTTGGAGCAGCCCTCCCCCACGTTAGGAGCCATTTGTAATCAGCTGTACCGCTGAATTGCAAGCAGGTCATGAGGGCTCTTTGAGTAGCCCTCCCCCACGTTAGGTACTGTTTGTAATCAGCTGTATCCCCAAATTGCAAGGAGGTCATGAGGACCTTTGGAGCAGCCATCCCCCACGTTAGGTACTGTTTGTATTCAGCTGTATCCCTGAATTGCAAGGAGGTCATGAGGGATTTTGGATCAGCCTTCCCCTATGTTGGCAGCCATTTGTAATCAGCTGTATCCCGAATTATAAGGTGGTCATGAGGGCTTTTGGAACAACCCTCCCCCATATTAGGAACCATTTGTAATCAGGTAAGGAACCGCTGAAACTCCTTGGAGGTGCCTGAAGTCGTGATCAAACTGATGTGCACAGTGTTGCTGGCAAAACAAAGAGACTGCAGTTTTGGTGCCTTTTCCTTTTTTTTTCCTGTAATTTAATTGTCGGCTCAGCAGTGGAGGTAGTTTCTCCAAACAGTATTTTTGCTCACTGTTGCCTTGCTTAACACATGACTGTACAAGTACCTTAATTAAATTTTAACTCAGGCTGCATTTAGAATTGACATCGTGGTTACCTTAAGTTAGCTACCTCATGTCTAGGGCATTGTGAATTACACCAGGCAACTTTCTACCTTCTTTTAAGATTCCTGCTGATGTAACCTTACATTGCATACTGTGCCAAATGTATAAGTTTTGTACTTTATAAGTGATGCATTCTGTATTTTCTTTTCTTTTTCTTACTGATGTGGAGACTTTGCAAAGGAGTCTATGACTCAAAGGATTGTAATTCTGATGCTATTCAATAAATAAATAAATAAAATAACTCTAAAAACATTATATAAAAGAGCATTTTGTTTGTCAAATTGCTTCACAACTGTTACTGTGTGTGCTCTTTGCACACATCGTAAGTTTTTGTGTTGCTTTTCTCCGTCCTATATTGTTTATTTGCAGTATTTCGTTTTCTGTTAGAAGTTGTGGTTTGGTGACTTGTGTGGGCTGGGGAGGGTAGGAGCAGTTTAGAAGGCACAGTTTTCTTCTGAACAAAATCAATGGGCAAGTGCCCTGTCTTTTATTAAGAAAAAAAATCACTGTCCTCCTGACTGTGATTTAACCCGAATGATTTTTGTGGGGCTGCGTGCACAACTGTATTTAGGAAAAATAATCACTATTCTCCAGACAGCGATTTAAGCCAAGTGATTGTTGTGTGACTGCATGTACCTGTATTTAGGAAAAAAAATCACTGTTCTCCAGACAACGATTTAACCTGAGTGAGTGTTGTGTTCCTACATGCACACCTGTGTTTAGGAAAACAATCACTGTTCTCCAGACAGCGATTTAAGTCGAGTGATTGTTGTGTCCTTTTGTAAGCACCTATATTAAGGAAAAATAATCACTGTTCTCCAGACAGTGATTTAAGTCAAGTGATCGTTGTGTCCCTGCGTACACACCTGTATTTAGGAAAAAAAACACCTTCTCTGCTGTGTGCGGCAATAGTATTTAACTGAAAAGATGCATTTTCTCTCTGGGAACACAGCTTCACATTTCTGACAAAATGCTGATGGTGACGGTGATGGTGGTGGTGGGGTGGCAGGCCCAAAAATGCTTAGTATGATAAATATGTTTATGTTCTCTTGCAGGTTTCATATATGCTTTGCACAATCTTCTCTGCTGTGTGCAGCAACAGTATTTCACTGAAAAGATGTGTTTTCTCTCTGGGGACACAACTTCACATTTCTGGCAAAGTGCTGGTGGTCGTGGTGGTGGTTGTGGGGTGAAAAGCCCAAAAATGCTTAGTACGATAAATATGTTTATGTTCTCTTGCAAGCTTCACATATGCTTTGCACCGCCTTCTCTGGTGTGTGCAGCAACAGTATTTGACTAAAAAGATGAGTTTTCTCTCTGGGGACACAACTTCACATTTCTGGCAAGTACTGGTGGTGGTGGCGGGGTGGCAAGGCCAAAAATGCTTAGTACGATAAATATGTTTATGTTCTCTTGCAAGCACACATACGCTTTGCACCACCTTCTCTGGTGTGTGCGGCAACAGTATTTGAATGAAAAGATGTTTTCTCTCTGGGAGCACAACTTTACATTTCTGACAAAGTGCTGGTGGTGGTGGTGTTGGTGGGGTGGCAGGCCCAAAAATGCTTAGTACAATAAAGATGCTGCAGTTCAGAAATAGAGATAGAGAGAGAGCGTGAGAGAGAGAGAGAGAGAAAGGGAGAGAGACAGAGACAGAGACAGAGAGAGACAGAGAGAGAGAGAGAGAGCAGCCACTAGCTTCCTTAAAGCAAGGAGGTGATTTAATAGAGTTCACTGAATTGAATTCTTACTTTCGGGGCCTGTGTGAGTAAATAGAAGTCAGTGTTTTGGTTCTCTGTTTTGGGGGTTGACTTTTCTTTGTGTAGCTTTTATTTGACAGGGAGGAATTCTAGCTGAGAGAATATTTGCAGTCATTTGTGACTAGATCTGTTACTTAAACTCTGTGAAACAGGTGTCTCATAAGGTGAGGAGCTGAAAGGGGCCTGAGGAACTGTGGATTCAAAACAGGAGTTGTTTGTGGACTCTGTCTACTGTAGCTGAGAGAGAGAAAAAGAGGGAGAGAGTAGCCACCAGCTTCTTCAAAACATGGAGGTGATTTAATAGAGTACTCTGAATTGAATTCTTAATTTTGGGGCCTGTGTAAGTAAATAGAAGTCAGTGTTTTGGTTCTCTTTTTTTGGCGTTGACTTTTCTTAGTGTAACTTTTATTTGCCAGGGAGGAAATCTAGATGGGAGAATATTTGCTGTCATTTGTGACTAGACCTGTTACTTAAACTCTGTGAAATAGGTGTCTGAAAGGAAGGAAGGCATTCACAGTGGTGGTGGTACAGAGTTGTAGTTGATTGTTTCTGGAGAGCATGGACTTACTCTTACCCATCCTGCCCCTCACTCGACCTGTCCCAAACACATAATTTTCTTTAAATCAGGAGTTCTGACATCACTTCCCCAAAAGTGCAAAGGACATACACCTGTTCATATCCTTAAAGGCACAGCACACTGAATATAGGGTAAAGACACTCACACACTTGCACATACTAAAAAAAATAAATTAAATAGGAAGGGAGACAGACATGTGGGGAGACAAGGGGCACAAAACTCTGGCACAATATATCAGTTGGGGGGTAAGGATATAGCGTGCACCAAGCAGGAAAGAGATCTTGGGGTTATCATCTCTGATGACCTCAAGGTAGGGAAACAGTGTGACAAGGCAGCAGGTAAAGCAAATCGGATGTTTGGATGTATAGGCAGGGGCATCACCAGCAGGAAAAGGGAGGTCATAATTCTGCTATACAAGACACTAGTGAGGCCCCACCTGGAGTACAGTGTACAGTTCTGGAGACCATACCTACATAAGGACATAGACAGGGTAGAGAAGGTTCAGAGGAGGGCAACAAAGATGGTGCATGGATTGCATCACAAGTCCTATGAAGACAGGTTGAAGGAACTGAACATGTACTCCCTGGAGGAGAGGAGGGAGAGAGGGGATATGATAGAGACATACAAGTATCTCACAGGGAGGAACATGGTACAGGAATACACTATTTTTAAGCAAAAAAGATGTTCCAAGACTAGAGGGCATGGGATGAAGTTGGAGGGAGGATGATTCAGAGGAAACATGAGGAAGAATTTCTTCACAGAACGGGTGGTGGACAAGTGGAACACCCTGCCAGAGGAAGTGGTGGGGGCTGAGACAATCACGGGATTTAAGCATGCATGGGATAGATATAAAGGAATTCTGGAGGTCAGGGGTAAGGGGCAACAGACTTCTAGGAAAACATAAACTGAATTTACAAGCTCAAATGGGCAGACTGGGTGGGCCATAGGCCCTTATCTGCCAACACTGTCTATGTATCTATGTATCTATGAGTGGTGCAATGCACTGGCTTGGAGCAGTAGTCTTCTGGGAGAAGTTCTGGAGGCTGCATTGCTGCCTTATTTGCAGGCACCTCTTTGGTCTGAGGGAGGAAGTTGCCTGTCTTCATGCTGACCTGGCGAAGATTCAGGAAATCTCCTCCCCCACCCAGGGACCACCCAGGCCACCACCACTGCCTCAGAGGTTGCCAAGAAAATGGAACAGTTGGACCACAGTGGGATCAATGAGGGTGAGAATGGTGGAACAGAGGTGCATCCCTCCAGCTGTGCCTCTCCACAGTTCATTCGCCATTCTGATGGAGCATGGTTCCTCTATGGAGGCACCCACAGTGGAGACCAAGAAGGAGGCTGGGAACCTCCACAAAAGAGACCCACAAGAGGGTGGCACGGGACCCCACAGAGGAAGGAAACAGCTCCTGGTGGGGGACTCAGTCATTAGAAACATAGAAACATAGACTTTGACAGCAGATAGGGACTGCTTGGACCACTCAATCTGCCCATTCCCCTACCTATTGGATAAGCTGCAGCTTCTACTTTACCAACAGCCTACTTCCTCCTACCCCCACTATAATTGTCTTATGGATGTCCCATGCATTCTTGAATTCCCCCACTGTTTTTTACCCCACAATACAGAAACATAGAAACATAGACTTTGACGGCAGATAAGGACCACTTGGCCCACCCAGTCTGCCCATTTTCCTAGCTAATGGATAAGCTGCAGATTCTAGTTAACCAACAGCCTACTTCCTGCCACCCCCCACTACAATTGCCTTATGTCTGTCCCATGCATGTTTGAATTCACCCACTGTTTTAGACCCAACAACCTCCCCAGGAAGGCAGTTCCCTGCATCCACCACTCTCTCCATGAAAAAACATTTCCTCACATTACCCCTGAGCCATCCCCCCTCTATCTTTAAATTGTGCCCCCTTGTTCTTACACATCTCATTTTCTGAAAGATGCTGCCCTCCTGGACTTTGTTGATTCCCTTCAGGTACCTGAACATTTCTATCATGTCCCCCCATCCCTCCTTTCATCAAGGGTATACTTATTAAGCTCTCTCAGTCTCTCTCCATATGGTTTCTGCTGCAGACTCTGCACCATTTTAGTTTCCCTTCTCTGGACTGCTTCCATCCTGTCTATGTCCTTGCGTAGATGAGGTCTCCAAAACTGCACACAGTACTCCAGATGGGGTCTCACCTACTGTCTGTACAGAGGGATAACCACTTCCCTTTTTCTACTTGTGATGCCCCTTTCTATGCATCCCTGTATCCTCCTGGCTCTTCTTACTGACATTTCACATTGCTTACCAACCTTTAGATCATCTGATATGACTACCCCAGGTCCCTTTCCATTTGTGTTGTTGTTAGTACCTCCCCTGCTATTGTGTACTCTTCTCCTGGGTTTTTGTTTCTCAGGTGCATTACTTTGCACTTCTTTGTATTGAATCTAAGTTGCCATATGTCTGACCATTCCTCCAAGCTTGCCAAGTCCCTTCACATCCTTTCTACCCCCCTTGTGTATAAACCAGGTTACAGATCTTTGTGTCATCTGCAAAGAGGCATACCTTTCCCTCCAGAACCTCTGCAATGTCACCTATAAAGATGTTACAGAAAGGTGTTCCATAGGTCCACCACTATCTATGTGAAAAAATATTTCCTCATGTTGCCCCTGAGCCATCCCACCTCTATCTTCAAATTGTGCCCCCTTGTTTAGGCACATCTCTTTTTCTGAAAGATGCTACCTTCTTGGACTTTGTTGATTCCCTTGAGGTATCAACAAAAGTCCAAGAAGGTAGAATTCCTGTCCAGGGAGATTGCTGCCGGGAGGAACCAAGCAGCTATGCTCTTTTGGACTGTGGACAGGCTTCTTCATCCTTCCTGTTTATAGCTGAAGGTAGCTATTTCTAATGCATTATGCAAAGAGTTTGTTCAGTTCTTCTCATACAGGGTGTCCACCATCAGGCAGGGGGTTCTGACAGTGGGTCAAAATTTGGCCAACAGTGGTTGCTATGGGCACCCGGAGAGCTCTTCACCTGGTTTAGGTGAGTTTAGACCAGTGGAGGTGGCTGAGGTCATTGAGATTGCTTCCAGGCTATGGCACACCTTTTGTGAACTGGACCTGGTGCCAACTCATTTCTTATTGAGATGTGTCGACTCTGTTGGCCCAGTATTTGTCTTGATTGTACGGTGTTCCTTATCAGAGGGGGTCCTTCCTGATGTCTTGAATGAGGCATTGGTGAGACCCCTTCTGAAAAAAACATCTTTGGATCCAGAGATTAAGGCGAATTATCATCCTATCTCCAATCTCCCATTTTTAGGTAAAATTGTGGAGAAAGTGATGGTGCTTCAGCTCGAGGAGCATCTCATAGCCCATGATTTATACGAGCCACTCCAGTCTGGGTTTTGTGTGAGGCATAGCACAGAAACTGAATTGGTTTGTGTGCACAATGACCTCCTTAGGGCTAGAGATCAAGGAGAGGGGACAATTCTTGTTCTCCTCGATCTCTTTTCAGCATTTGACACGGTTGACCATCAGGTGTTGCTTGACCACCTAAGGGTATTCTGCAGACTCACCGGCATGGTCATCTGCTGGTTTGAGTCCTTTCTATCTAACAGGAGGCAGAGGGTGGTGATGGGGAATTTCTCCTCCTTTCCCAGCCACCTGTTGTGTGTGGGGTTTCCCAAGGTTCAGTCTTGTTGCCAGTGTTGTTTGCCATGTACATGCTGCCCCTGGGAGAGCTCATTAGGAAGTACAGCTTGGATTTTCCTTGCTATGCTGATACCCAGCTGTATTTTTCCTTTGCCCCTGAAACATCTCGCACAGTGGAAGTGCTTAATAGCTGCCTCATGGAAATCAATGACTGGATGGCCTCCAGCTGGTTGCAACTGAACCCCGATAAGATGGAGGTACTGGTGGTGGAGCTGAACAGAGGGCATGATAGGTTGGCCTCTGGTGCAGATACTGGGCTTTTCCTTGGCTCTGTACCATTGAAGGCCTCCTCTAGGGTGCGAGATCTTGGTGTTATTCTGGACAGTGGATTGACACTTGAGCTTCAGGTGTCTTGCACAGTCCATATCAGTTTCTAACATTTGAGGAATATCACCAAGATAAAGCCCCTAGTTCCTCCACAGGACCTCGCCACCCTGGTACATGCCTTTGTGATGTCCTGGCTGGACTACTGTAATGTGCTCTATCTCAGGGTCTCTGGGGTTACCCTGCACTGACTGCAGCTGGTGCAGAATGTAGTGGCTAGGTTGTTGACTGGACAGTCTACATACTGTCATATCACTCCGGTCCTGTGTCAACTGCACTGGCTGCCAGTTAGGTGGAGGGTCCTCTTTAAGGTGGGTTTACTCACCTTTAAGGCCCTACATAGACTGGGCCCTGGTTATCTGAAGGATCTTCTTATTCTCGCTGTCCTGACCTGCCCCCTCCATTCCTCCTTTAGTGGCCTCCTCGTGATCCCTAGGAGAGATTAAAAACAGCCGGCTTCAGAGCATTTAGTGTCGCCGCTCCCATCCTGTGGAATTTGCTTACTCCAGCTGTGAGGAAGGCCCCTTCTGTAGAGGTTTTTAAGGCCTGCCTCAAGATCTTCTTATTTAATCAAGCCTTCCTGGATTGTTTATTATAGTTCTTGCTGTCCTAGAATCTTTGCCAGGCTAGTACTGGCTTTTTTAGGTTTGGGCTTTTACTCAATCCATTGTATTTATATATGGTGCTATATCTGTGATAGTGTTATGTTTTTATTTAGAATGCATAATATGTATTTTCTTTTAAATGTTTGGCACCCAGAGCCTCTGGGATGGGCGTCTTTTAAATAAAATTTGCCTTGCCTTACTTGAAAGGTTCTATCATGTCCCCCCTCTCCCTCCTTTCCTCAAGGTATACATAAATAATCTGTCTTCGTCTCTCTTCATATGACTTCTGATGCAGACACTGGACCATTTTAGTTGCCCTCTTCCAGACTGCCTCCATTCTGTCTATGTTCTTGTGGAGAGTGGGTCTCCAAAACTGCATGCAGTACTCCAGATGGGATCTCACCAACTGTTTGTAGAGAGGGATAACAACTTCCTGTTTTCTACTGGTGATGCCTCTCCCTATGCATCCCAGTATCTCTCCAGCTCTCCTTACTGCCTTCTCACATTGCTTGCCTACCTTAAGGCCATCTAATATGACTACCCCCAGATCCCTTTCCATTTTTATTATTGTTAGTTCCTCCCCCCATTGTGTACTCTTCACCTGGGTTTCTGTTTCCCAGGTGCATTACTTTACAGGGGGTAAAACTGGGTGAGGAAGGAGAGAGGGAAGTAAGGTATCTACACAGCACCATGGCTTTGAGGGGCAGGAAGAAAATCCTCAGGATCATGAGAACAGCTGCACGGGGGAGGGAGCTGGATGTCATTGTCTATCTAGGGACAAATGACCTGGTTGGGAATGGAATCAGAGCAGTGCAGCAGGAGTTTATGGAGTTGGTGAGGGGCTTTAGACAAGTAGCATGCACAGTAACTTTCTTGAAAGTGCTACCTGTCTATGACATAGATTAGGCTAGGGTACTCTGCACCATGGGATTCAATGACTGGTTGAAAAACTAGTGCAGAGCTCAGGAATTTGGCTTCATTGGGGACTGGGAGGTCCACCTGGAGGGATACAGGACTATACTAGCATGATGGTCTGCATCTGTCTGGGAGGGGAACCAGGATCTTAGGCAATAGGTTTAAATGCTTCATTGGCAAACTTTTAAACTAGCCAAGGGGGAGACACTGAAGGGAAACAGGAAAGTCCCACCCCCACAACAAAACAGGGCAGTTAGTGAAGTAGACACAAAGGTAGAGAAGTTGATAGGGAGCAGGACAGGGGTAAATCCAGAAAAAGACAAAGGCAGTAAGGACAGGGATGAGACTAAAAGGGGTAAGGCCATCAAAAAATGGAGGGTAATGACTACCAATGCCCATAGTCTGGGTAACAAGCTCCCTGAACTAGTGGCCTTGATGAAAGAGGGACACCTGGATATTGTGGCAGTCACAGAAACATGGTACACAGAGAACTATGACTGGGATGTCAATATACTAGGGCAAACAATCTACAGGAGGGACAGGGAGGGTAAAAGAGGAGGAGTCGCCACTCTCTACATAAGGGAAGTAATCAAAGGAACAGAACTAAAGGGTAAACAGGGAGTGGAGGAGGCACTGTGGGTCACCCTGGAGACAAAAAATGGCACCACAATCCGCACAGGGGTTATTTACAGACTCCCTTCTCAGGGGGAGGCAATGAACATGGAAATTATAGAAGGAATCCCTAGAATGGCAGAAAAAGGAGAGATATTGTTGATGGGGAATTGAATATGTCAGATGTTAACTGGAGTACTTTTACAGAAGCCACATCCAAGAGCAGGGTCATTCTTGATGCCCTGAAGGGGGCATGCCTCAGACAGCTAGTATTAGAACACACTCAGGGGGCAGCAGTCTTAGACCTGGTACTCTCAAATGGAGGACAGAGAGAGGATCTCAGATTTAGAAGCTAATAGCCATCTGGGAACAAGCAACCACCAGTGTAATTCACAATAAACACAGCTGAAGAGACAAGCCATACAAAAGCAAGAGTGTTGGACTTCAGGAGGGCTGACTTTGGCAAAATGGGAGAGTGTCTCACAAAAGCACTAGTGAATAGGCAAGAATGAGGGGTGGAGGAACAATGGGGAACAATCAAAACTGCCATCACAGAGGCAACAAACCTTTGTGTAAAGCAAATCAACAAAACAAACCAAAGGAAAATGCCACTATGGTTCTCAAAAGAGGTGGCAGGGTAGGTTAAGTTAAGAAAAAAAGTACAGTATTCAGGAAATATAAGTAAACACAGAAGGAGCAGGACGGATAATTATATCAGTTAAAGCAGAAGGAGGCAGGGAAGGCAGTCAGAATAGCAAAGGCCCAAACTGAGGAAAAGCTAGCCAACTCTGTTAAGAAGGGGGATAAAACCTTTTATAGGTACATTAGGGAGTGAAGAAAGACCAAGGGAGGGATACTGAGGCTTAATAAAAGGGAGGGAATGTGGGCAGAGGGTGACAGTGAAAAAGCAGGGATACTAAACACATACTTCTGCTCAGTATTCACAAAAGAAGAGGAGGGGGAAGTACCTAAATCAAACAATAGAAACATTCTGGATGGGGTGGTCAATACCAGTCCATTCACAGAAGAAAGGGTTTTGAAATAACTATTAAAACTGAAGGTGGATAAAGCAATGGGGCCTTATGGGATTCACCCCAGAATTCTAAAAGAACTAAGGGTAAAACTAGTGACACCATTGACTACCCTTTTTAACAAATCATGGGAGGATGGGGTGGTACCTGAGGACTGGGGGAGGGTTGATGTGATTCCACTTCACAAAAATGGGTGTAGGGCAGAGGCAGAAAACAACAGACCTGCTAGTTTGACCTCAGTGGTAGGGAAAATGATAGAATCACTTCTGAAGGAAAGAACAGTTGAGTACCTAGAGGCCAGTGGGGCACAGGACCCAAGGCAGCATGGACTCACAGTGGAAAGGTCATGTAAGATGAATCTAATAAATTTTTTTGACTGGGTGACCAAAGTAGTAGACCAGGGAGGGGCTGTGGACATGGCCTACCTAGTCTTTATCAAGGCATTTGACACAGTCCCACACAAAAGATTAATATACAAGTTAGCCAGCCTTGGAGTGGGTCCCAAGGTGGTAGCCTGGGTAAAAAACTGGCTGGACAACAGGACGCAGAGGGTTATAGTAAATGAAGTCCACTCTGAAGAAAGGGGGATTACTAGTAGGGTACCGCAGGGTTCAGTACTGGGACTGGTCCTCTTTAATGCCTTTATAAGTGACATTGCAGAGGGACAGGAAGGAAAAGTATGTCTCTTTGCAGATGACACAAAGATCTGCAACAAGGTTGATACACAGGTTGGTGTGGAAAGGATGAGTAGGGACTTGGAAAGGTTGGAGAAATGGTCAAATGTATGTCAGCTTAGATTCAATGCAAAGAAGTGCAAAGTAATGCACCTGGGAAACAAGAATCCAGGAGAAGTGTAAACAATGGGAGAGGGGTGAAATACTAACAACAACAACAAAAAAATGGAAAGGGACCTGGGAGTAGTCATATCAGATGACCAAAAGGTGGCAAGCAATGTGAGAAGGCAGTAAGGAGGGCTGGGGGATACTGGGATGCATAGGGAGAGGCATCACCAGTAGAAAACAAGAAGTTGTAATCTCTCTCTACAGACAGTTGGTGAAACCCCATCTGGAGTACTGCAAGCAGTTCTGGAGATCCCATCCCCGCAAGGACATAGACAAACTGGAGGCTATCCAGAGGAGGGCATCTAAAATGGTGCAGGGTCTACACCAGAAGACATATGAAGAGAGGCTAAAGGAGCTTAATATGTATACCCTCAGGGAAAGCAATTGATATCTGGGTCTGGGGACACAACTTCACATTTCTGGCAAATGCAGTCACCATGTTAAGTACTTAAAACAGATTTATGCTTAACTTTTCAGTAGAATAGCTCATGTTTGTGTTATGGTTTGTACTTCTTTGGGAGGTTGGTGGTTGCACACAACACAACTACCAGTTCCGCACCATCACATACCATTGGGATGCACTTTATGTAATGTGGCAAATACTTGACATTTGTGGATAGAAGGAGGGAGAACACATGATGAACCAGTGACAAAAATGAAAGGAAGGGATGTGGTTCACCATGTGTAAAAAGGATTAAGGAAATCACAGAACTGGACATGCAAGGGACATCCACACAAATTAAACAATACTAAAAAAGAGGACAGAGAAAAGTGACCTTAAAACAACACAGTTTTTTATTTTTACTTTTTACATTTTTAGTGTGTTTTTTTAATTTTTAATTGGGGGGACTAGGCAGTGGATAAATTAAGAATACAGATGACAGAATAACTACACATAAACTAAAATAAAACTTGAAACAAAATAACTCAGACCACCCCACCACCACTGTCAGAAGGCCAGGCATGCCCACCACCACCACCACCACCATGCAGCTCAGATAGGAGAGTGAGGATCCTCTCATAGCTGGACATGACAGTGTCCAGCAGATCCATCACCTCCTGCCAAAAGGTGCTGAATTCTTGGTGCAGATCATTCACCTCAGCCCACAAACAACAAGACGGCCATTTATGGCAGGTGCCATGGGGTCATCATTACTGGCACTGTCATAACGGCACTGCTGACATACATGAGGAGTACTGCTGTGGTGCACATCATGCCTGCCATGCCGTCATTGACTCGCTGCTGGTGTTGCACCAGCACCACCTACCTCATGCTGCTCCACATTTCCCCCAGGGCCATCACCACCACCACCACAATTATGTGATGCAGCCAAATAACACTCTTTGGCCCTCCACTCAGTGAAGTGGTAGATGCAGAGGTGCGTCCTATGGCCACCGATCCCAAAACGGTTCCTTTTTTTGCCACATGCCACACACCACCCACACGCCTTGCAGATGGCTACTGTCTCATCTGTAGGGTGCATATTGAAAAAAAATCCCACACCACAGAGTACTGAGGGACTAGGGGGAGCACCAGAAGAGAAGGTGGCAGGCTCCTGCTGTGGGGGTTGAACTTCTGGCTGCTGCTGCTGCTGCTGCTGTTGTTGTTCCTGCTCCTGCTATTTATCTTTTTCTTGTTGCTGCTGCTCTGCAGCAGCAAAACTCCCTTCCTGAGCTGGGGGGAGGGGCACAGTCCCTTTTGAAAAGACACACTTGCTAAGGTGTGGGTGCCTTACTGGTGCTCCAGCACCACCCAGTCTGGACTCATATGAGTCCTGATGCTGCCCCTCCATCACAAACAGAAATGTAAAGAAAATGAAAGAAAAAGCCAGTAAGAACTCAGAAAAAAGAAGTATACACTAAAAAAAATGTATAAAATCAGAAAGTACAGTAAAGAAAGATAAAGATTAAAACTAAACAAGCATTTGTCAATGCTGAATGTCTGCTTGCTGATATTAACATGCTTGCTGATATTAACATTGGACGTGCAAGAGTTAGACAGATGCAGAATAGGAATGGCAGTGAAGTATTGAACTCATGTCAACCCCACCTCCACTCTGCAGAGATGGACAGGCATTGGGGTGTACCTTTGGGTCATTGCCCATAATGCCCATAACGGCATTTCACCTCACGCTATCCTACAGACACCGACAACTGTTGAGGTGTGCCTTTGGGTGTTCAGCTTTATAGTCACCCCATTTCATAAGGACATACGCTGAAATGGGTGCAGTATAGGAGAATGGGGTGAACTCTGAGGCTGAAGAGTCCAAGGCACACCTCGATGCTTGTCACTGGCTTCAGGGTGGGGGTGGCAGTGGAATGGCTTGAGCATTACAGCCAGCAATCTAAAGGCACACCCCTGATGCCTGTCAGTCTATACAGAGTGAGACATTAGGGTTAGAAACCTTAACGCTCCGGGCGTTTGTTGGTATTTGCACTACAAATTTTCAACATGGCCTTTTTGTGACCCCCACCTGATGAAAGCATTTGGGACCTCTGCTCATGAACAGTGGCACTGTGATTTTGTTAATCTGTCCCGAACGTTGATTTCCCACAGCGACTGCGGCATTCTGTGCCAGATGTGCGAAAACACATTTCTGGCAGGATGTGAAACTTGACAGCTGTACCATTCATAGGGAGATGTGAAGAGATGACAATATTTAAAATCTGGAGTGAAAATGTTAAAAATCCTTGAATTTATGAGTGTACTTGGAAACTGTGCAATGCATGTTCGGAACACAGTCATTTAGTGTAATTATTTCACCAAATTTTCTTCTTTTTTTTGTGTAATCTTTTTTTAACTCATCCTGCACTCTGGCATCCCTCTCTCCTTTGGGCCTCCTAGTACCTCTACTGCCCTGGCCTTCCTCTTCCCAAGCTCTGCTCTCTTGCCACACATTGCAGTCGACCTCTCGGTTTGTCCAGGCATATCCATCGCCGGGCAGGTCACCTTCCTCTGAGGGGGAAGGCACCGGGGGCAGAGGAAACCCAACACTCTATTTTTCATTACTGACCCAGGGTGCTGCTGTGGAGGAGTAGGATCCCAGAGGTTCCGGCAGCGTAGGGTATGGGGGCCATCATCAGGTGGGCTCCAAAGTTGTTTTTCCAGTTTCCTGACTGTCCCTCCTGCGCCACTGCTTGTAGTGCTCCTGGTCTTCACTGGGGGCCACTACAGAGTGAGGCTTCCCACCTGATCCACCACAGGAGAGGAGAGCAGTCCTCTGAATGCTCAATCCTCTCTTCCCCCTGCCAGCCCCAGCATCCCGAGTCTATTCCCAAACCCGGGTCACCAGCGTGGTTCAAGGTGTGGCATCCAGCACCTCAACCCTTTGCACCACTAGGCCGGCTATTCACCAAATTTTCAAAAAAGGCATTTTGTGACCTCTGCCCATGAACAGTGTCACTATGATTTTCTTAATCTGTCCTGAATGTTGATTTCCCACAGCGTCCGCACATTTGTTAGCCAGATGTACAAAAACACATTTTGGGAAGGAGGAGAAAAATGACAGCTGTACTGTTTATAAGGAGGTGTGAAAAAATGCCAATGTTGAAAATCTGGAGTGAAAATATTACAAATTCGTGAAGTTACGGGTGTGTGTAGAAACTGCTCAATGCATGCTCATAACACAGTAATGTTTTGGAATTTTTTCACCAGATTTGCAACATAGGGTTTTTTGGGAGCCAACCTCATGAACAGTGACCCTGTCATTTCATTAATCAGTCCCGAAAGGTGATTCTGTGCAGTGACCACAAAATCACCTTTTGGGACTGAATAACCAGATGACAGTCACTGAATTCATGAGATGGGGGTTCCAAGAACCCTATGTTGAAAATTTGGTGCCAACATTTGCAAAAATGGCCGAGATATCCACCTAAGTTGACCCCCCCTTTTATGTCATTATACAGCTTACTGGCATTTCTTCAATTTGCAGTCGGCTATGAAGAGAGCAGACATGTTCCAGCTCCAGCAAAGATCATTGCACTGGGTTCCAGAGACAAGTATGAGATGGGGGGGTGTGGAGAGGTTGGGTGCACAGAGGGTGGGTGCAGGTTGGGGAAGGGGGCATCAGAGACAAAAGGGACAGTTTTCTGTTTTTACAGGATTAAAAAAAAAAGACCTCGAGGGATGTCTTTTCTATGACAGGGACAAAAGGGTGTTTGTTGGTGGGGTGCCATAGCTGATGGGGACTGAGCACCCTGTCGGCACATACAGGGTGTCGGGGGCACATGAGCCAAGGGGGATTGGGCACCCCCCTCGGCATACAACAAATGGGGGGGACATTACACCAATGGGGATTGGGCTCTCCCATCGGCAAATTAACTTGGGAGGGGGCATGCCAACAGGGGGATTGGGCACCCCCATCAGCTTTCATAGGGACTGTGAGAGGCAAATGGCAACAGCTGCTGCCATGTTTATTTAAAACAAATAAGGGGGGACACTATACTGACAGGGATTGGGCTATCCCATCTGCAAATGAACTGGGGATTGGGCATGCCGACAGGGGGATCGGGCACCCCTGTCAGATTTCATTGGGACTGTGAGAGGTGGCCAGCAATAGTTGCTGGGGGCCTTTATTTATTGAAATGGGACACCAGACAAGGCAAGCTGTGATTCACCGCAGGAATTAGGGACCATCCCTGCAGCAAAAAAAGTTGATTGTTAAATGATGGAGCGCTCCCTGATTGTAGTGGCAATTTTTTTTCAAGTTGGTAGCACACTACAATACTGCTGTCATCGACAGTGTGCTTCTCTATTGGCACCACAGAGACCAGCTCCAAAATGGACTGCTGGCATTGGCCACAACACTGCCGCACCTCCACAACCCATTACTACAGTAAACTGCGGCAATATGTTTCTTGCGCATGCATGCAAGCAAAAAAGGAGTAAAATATTCAACTGCAGTCTAAAAACTCTAAAGAATCAGATACATAAAATGCTTTCTCTACTGTCCTCAATCACACTATCTACTCTCCACTCTCATTCAGCTACAAGCCAAAATGAAAGCGAAATATTCACGTCCTGCCTACCTGGAGTCTCCCATGTGACATGCAGTAAGTGAATCATGTGACAAACCATGTTTTTTATTAACTTTAAAGTTACTAACAAAGTCAAAGGTGCCACAAAAGTTAACTGGCAAAGTTTTGGCACCAGATTAAAACAATTACCTTCAAAGTTACTAAAAAAGTTGATGTTAACCAACAAAGTTTCCTGACAAAGTTTTAGCACCAGACAGGTCATTTACACAAAGTTTTTCATGGGATGAATTTGTTGACGTCACGGGAACTTCGCTGGTGGATTTAAACTTTGCAACATCTCTAGTGGTCATAAAAAGACTGTGTTGAAAATTTGGGGTCAAAATATGAAAAAAACAACAACAAAGTTATGAAGAAGCACTGAATTGTTCCGGCATTTACTAATAACTTTATTTTTGCAGGTTTTGGCCCCTACTGTGCAACAAGTCCTTTGTGCTACCCATCTCCTGAACAAGACAGCTCTCATTTTTCACATCCACTCTGAAACTTGTTTTCGCAGTTGCACTGCAAAATCACCTTTTGGAAGAGGTGTAAAAAATTCCACCTGTCTTGCTCATAACGTCAGGTCATAAAAAGACTGTTAGAAATTTGGAGTCAAAATGTGGGAGCCTTTTAAAAATTAGATATGGCTGGCCTATCCTGGGTAAATACAATCAAAAAATGTGTAAAAGCAGGACACCACTGAAAATGAGATATTTCATCTCATCTTTTCCATCCAGGTTAAATATATTTATAATAGAAATGTGTACAAGCCAGACCCAGTACAACAGCAATGCAAGCAGCAAACATCTGGCATTGACAAATGCTTGCAATATTTCTGGTGATCAGCAACTGACACTTAGGGCAGGAAGCACAAAAACCTCATACTTCCACATACCTGGCTAGAAGAACCAGGAAAGTATGTGTGCACTGGTTTTCTCCATGCCTAAATGACCCACAATAGGTATAGATAGTATGGGCCAACCTTCTTGTGGACTTGGGAATCACTAACTGGTAATGTAAAGTCCTAATTTGTTTCTACCCAGTACAAAATACCATCTTTCAGTTCAAACGTTGGAAAACTTTGTAATTTCTGTTCCTCTACCACTTTACCATTCACCACAGTTGAGTTCTGGAAGGCATTCCTGAGAACCTCATCAGCCCCTTATTCAGAAATTGTGTTTGCTGGGTTTTGGAAAATGTCTGCATCTCATGACCTCCTGTAAATGTGGATGCCATGTTCTCATCTAAATCACCTTGGACCTTCCTTGAACCTAGGTACTTGAAGTCCCCAACCACTACAATCTCAAATAGATGAGCCCTTCCTTTTTCTCCCTCTGTTTCTGACCCTGGGACTTCTTAGGCTCCCTTTCTGAGCCAACTGGTTCTGAGTCAGTGAAGGGAAATACCTGTTCTAGTCCCTCAGTCTGTGTGGCATTCACTGGACATGAAATTTCAGTATTGCTCTGCAGAAAGGTATGAAACCCTTCCCAGTCTCAGAGCAAGACTACTAAACAGGGTACGGTTTAGGAAATTCCCACCTTTATTATTCCTGCCCAGTCTCCTACTTTTTACAATACTGGGTCTGTAGTGTATTCACAGGTATCCAGCTCAGTTTTGCTGATAAAGTGATACTGAAGCTGTGGTTATAGGCACAATTATGTAACTGTCACACCATTGTGGCCAGTTGTTTAAGAAAAGATTTAAAAAACTGACTTTATTTCTCACTCATTTTTGTTCGTATCGATACTAGTTTACAAGATGAATCACATTTCATGTTTTTCTTTTAAAGTAGACTTGATTATGCATTAGAAAAATAATAATTCTGGCTGTGAATGTCAACAACAAGTAAACGGCTGACAAAAACTGGCTTATATGTCGCTGACATTCACTGACAAGTACAACTAGTGATTTTTTTTTCTTCTAAAACTTCAGGAAGATATACAAGCAAAAAATCATTAAAGATGATTCCACTTGAGAACCTGTATCAATATGAACATAAAAATGTGAGAAATTATGGTAGTTTTTGAAGCTTTTCTATAAACTGCTTATACTTTTTATAACAGCTATCTACTACAGTGTAAAACTTGTGTGGTATGGTGTAGCTTACAGTAGTACCACCTACAGTACATGGAATCACCCTCAGTGTTTCACCATTGGTAAATCAATGTAGCGTTTACCATGCACTGAAAGAACTGCTGGTGTGCCATTGTCAGACATGACCACGATTCCCTACATATTATTTTAACAGTTATGAAAGTTATCCAGCAACTGTGTTGCTAGCTTAGATCTAACCAAAGCCTTTAGCAAAACATTTAAATACAAACATTAAACAGTGTTCTGAAGTATCTATATTGTGAACACAGAGGGTGTTGCAATGTTGTCACTGCCTCTCCAGTCTTAAAAGTGAACAGTGCACAGGTTCCATGCATGGGAATGCAAACAAGTAACCAAATGCCAAATTATTTACTTAATTACTAATCTCTGTTACCCATGACAAAGAGAAATAGCTATACAAATACTCTGATTTTTGTTAAGGCTCTATTTACCAGTTTATATTCTGTAATTGATTTAACTTTAACCAATATCTTATCTACCTGTTATTAATCATAACCTCTAATCTTGAGACTCCAAGCTCTGCTATCACCAGTGATACTGGAAACTGAATTAAAAAGACACATCAGTCTTTTATATATGCTGTATAATGGCTTATTAATGTTTTTAAGTACTTACTAGTTACCCCATATCTCATAGACATATAACATTTTGTTTTTAATTTTTTGCATGTATTGCTCTAAAAGCACACCCGTTATGTTGTTACTGCCAGATCAGGTGTTAAAAGCTAAAATTGCCTTAACTTGAGTACTGATGTTTTCTAAAAGCATAGCAATATGATTTTTGTAAATTCATTATTAAATGTGAACCTGATTTACATGTAACTGACCACAGTGACCAATTAACTGTTGCTACTAGCATCACCAACTCCTTCATTGTGAATTAATTAGTAATAATGGCCGATTACTGCTGCAAGGGTTGGTTGTCTTTTTTACAAGTCTATCTGGCAGCAAGTGTACCCTTCTTTCTTTGGGTGATACAATCATAAAATCATAGAAGTTTGTCAGCAGAAAAGGACCCCATTGGCCCACCTAATATGCCCTTGTTCTCTTCCCATAGGTAGCCCTGATACTACCACCCTAAAACAACTTACGTGCCCCCCCCACCATTGATTCCAAACTCCCTTTTCCCATCAGGGTATCTATCACTCCTACTCTTGTTTAAACCCATGAAGTTATCCCATGCACTCTTGAATCCCCCCACTGATGATGCCTCAACCACCCTCTCCCGTAGCCCTTTCCATGGGCCCACCACCCTCTCAGTGAAGTAGTGCCCTCTCTTATTACCTCTGAATTGACCAGCCTCCAGTTTCAAGCTGTGCCCCTAGTTCTTGGATTGTTTTTCATCTTGAATACACTCCCTTCCCTCACCTTAATTCTCCTCAGGTATTTAAAAGGTTCAATCATATCCCCCTCTCTCTCTCTCCTGGTTTCCAGTGGATATAGTTCAAGCTCCTCCATCCTCTACTCATATGTCATCTGATACATACCATACTCCATTTTGGTCACCCTCCTTTGGACTCCCCACCCTATCAATAAACCTCTGTATGTGAGATCTCCAGAACTGCCCCCCATATTCTAAGTGGGGACAGACCATTGACTTGTTTAGGAGCCTTATCACCTCCCTTCTCCTGCTTGTGATACCCTTCCCTATGTATACCAGCATACTGCTTACCTTTATAACCACTGTGTTGCACTGGTTTGCCAATTTAAAGTTGTCCAAAATAATAATCCCCAGATCTCTCTCCTGCTGTTATCACAATATCCTCTCCTCCTAATGTGTATGTGGCCCTTGGGTTCTTGTGACATCTGTGCATTATTTTACACTTTTTGGCATTAAAACTCGGTTGCCAACTCTCTGATCACCCTTCCAGCTTTAGCAGGTCCTCTCTAATGCTCTTTATTCCCCGTGTTGTGTCCACTCTATTGTACATCTTTGTATCATCTGCAAACAGAAACACCTTCGCATTCAGACCATCCGCAATATCCCCAATGTAAATGTTAGAGTATCAGCCCCAATACTGACCCCTGTGGTACCCCATTTGTTACTCTTTCCTCCCTGGAATGAACCCCATTTGCAACCACCCTTTGACTCCTGTCACCAAGCTAGTATTCCAACCAATTTGTTACATTCTCCCCTACTCCTAGACTGCACAATTTGCTCACCAGCCTCCTTTGAGGGACAGTGTCAAAGGCCATGCCAAAGTCCAGATAAGCCACGTCCACCGCCCCACCCTGATTGCACTCCCTTGTCACCCAGCAGAAGAATTTGATGAGATTCATCTGGCATGACCTTCTCTCCAAGAACCCGTGCTGCCAATCATCCTGCAGCCCATTTTCTACAAAATAATCCACTATCCTTTCCTTTAGGAGTGCCTCCATAATCTTTCCTACCACTGATGTAAGACTGACAGGGCAATAGTTACTTGGCTCTTTTTTTTCTCCACTCTTGTGTATTGGCACCATAGCCACCTTTCTCTAGTCCACTGGCACCCTCCCTATGTCAAAAGATAGGTTGAACAACCTTGTTAGAGGTTCTGCCAGCTCTTCCCTAAGCTGTCAGAGTACCCTGGGATACAGGGCATCTGGACCCATTGCCTTGCCCACCCTCAATTTCCCCAATTCCTCCAATACCCTGCCCTTTTTGAAAGGCCCATTGTCCATCTACTTACCCACATTGCCTTTCACCTTCAATACTAATCCATGTTCCAGTCTTTCAACAATAAACACTGAGCAGAAATATTTGTTTAGCAAGTCTGCATTTTCTGAGACTCTCTCAATGAGATCACCCCTTCCCCTTTAAGTCTCATAATACCCTGCTTGTTTCTCCTTCTGTCACTGATGTATCTGAAGAACTTTTTGTCTCCCCTTTTGTCATCTTTTGCTGTTTTCTCCTCTGTATCTGCCTTTGCCCTCCTGATTTTCTGCCCTGCCACCCTTAGCTTTTCCCCATAGACTGTATCTCATTGTTGTCTTTTCCTTGAATTTTTTTACATGTCTTGAAAGTCCTTTTTTTCCACTATTGCCCTTGCCACCTCTCTTGAATACCACAGTGGCTTCCTTCTCCATTTTCTCTTTCTTACCTTCTTAATATACTGTTCAGCAGCTTTCACAAGTCCTCCCTTAATTGCACCCCACAGTTCTTCCATGCCCCCTTGCTTTTTTGTATCTTCCATATTGATCCTCAAAATCTCTCTCATTTTTTTGAAATTCACCCTGTGGAGGTCCATTACTCTCATGGTGGTTTCACTCACTTCCTTCCCTGTCCTGATCCTAAACCTAATGGCTCTGGGGTCACTTGCCCCAAGATTGTCCCCCACCGATATCTCAGCCACACTGTCCCCATTTGTCAGTATTAAGTCTAGCGTTGCCACACCCCTTGTGTGTTCCTATACCAGTTGATGTAGGAGTGCTTCTTGCAGGAATTTCAGTATCTGCCTACTCCTAGCTGATGTTGCTGCTGGAAACTCCCAACTCACATCAGGGAGATTAAAATCTCCTAATAGCAGGAATTCCCCCTTACTTGACATCCTTTGTGTCGCCTGCAATAACTCTTTGTCCACTTCCTCCCCTTGATTTGGTGGCCTGTATACTATGCCCAGGTGTATTGCCTCACCAAACCTCTTGAGCAGTGTGACCCACATGACCTCAGCTGATCCTAGACTTACCTGCCCTGCTATCGCCTTTATTCCATCCTTAATGATGAGGGGGGGAGAGTGTGCTAGGTGCCAGTGGGTGGTGTGGTGGGGTGTGTATACACAGCAAAAAATTACTGCTATAGATGGATGGAAATGAGAATGTTATGCGAGTATTGGGCAGTGGTGTTGAGGAAGAGGTGTTATATTATAAGATGCAAATAGTCATAATTAAAGCAATTTCATTGGCACATGGGGGGAGGGATGCAACAAGGGTAGGAAGTGATGATACCTGCTTGTTATCTGGTGGTGTGTGAAGGTGGTTTTAAACAGCACAAGAGTGTTTTTTTTTTAAATTAAAGAAATAAAAAAGACATTTGCCATGTATAGAAGCTGCAAAGTCAAGAAGTTAGCCCCATTAAGCATAATGTGAAGTTCCCAGCTTTGACTCAGCTATATTAGTGAATTAACAATTTGCAACACTCCTAGTTGATAGCTCCTGCAGGGGGGTTCATATGCAAGATAGAAGTTATTTTGCATGGTGCCTTCACCCAGAGATATGTTAATGCTAGTCTAGTGTCAACAACACTACCATTCCCTTGATTTCATTACCTAACCACCTACCCACAGAATCATCCCACTCCTGAAGTAACACAATGCAAGAACAGTTTCTTAAAACAATGCAGCTGTTAACACTCTTCTGGTATTATGCTCACAAATACTAAATATGAACAAATAACAAGAGCTTTATCAGAAGCAGCATGGGTAAGGCTCTGGGAAAGAAAAAATGATCAAATGCAAAATAACAGTTCAAATTATGACACTGGCAATGTCAGACCAGACAACCACATTCTGGCATTCGGTTCTTGTGTGTACTGTAACAACCAACATCTGGCAGTGGTGCTGGCTGGGTGGCCAGGATTAATGCTGCAGTGAGAACAGTCTCTTCAAATGCCTGAAGAGTGATTACAGGACATCTTATCTTGAGAAACACCTCTCCTAACGTCTTTTGTTTGGTCTTTCAATCTGAGGTGTATAATCATGCAACTACCTCCACTTGTTATATGCAAGAATTATTTTCAATTAGTTCTTGAAGAGCTCCTGCTGTTCACTCAGGGATCCATGCTTCTGATTTGTGAGATCCTTTGCCAGTCACAGGGCAGGGCCTGTCTAGGTGATCCCCAATGTCTGATTAGGAATCCAACCCCCAGGTGATTTTAGTGAAGTCCTCCTCTGATCCATGAGCCCTTCTGACTCCCTTTGCAGTTTTCTGTAGATTGATTGGCTGTGATGATGGACTCAGACCTCATTGCCTTGGTAATGGGGTCAGAGGTGAACAAGATGGCTGCTTAGCCTTGGTCCTTGGGGCTCACATCCCAAATGTATTTTATTAAAGAGCTCCTGCCCTTAAACAATGTGTGCCCCCATGCTATGATTGCATGGATTTTTGTAACTGCCCAGTTTGGTTATGGTTGTGCTTAGGGATCTGGCTGGTTCATCAGGGGATTCCCCAATCTGAGCATGTGATCAGGCTATCTATTGGTGGCAAGCAGCTGCTTTTGATGTGTGGCATGACCCAAGTTCAAATGGTGTAGGAGGTACCAAAGAATGCAGCACTACTTTCCTACACTCCCACTCCTGGTCCTGATGCCAGTCCCAGAAGACTGGAGGGAATAACATGACTGATTGGCTCAGGAGAGTGTATTGTAAGGCCCCACACATGGGGCGGTGACTACAATTACTTAATAGATTACCTATCTGAGGTATGAACTGTTTGAAGAAAGAGGTTTCCCCAATCAAGGGGCAGTTCAGATTGTCATTGGGCCCACTGCGAAGGAGGAGAGAGAGGAAGAGAGGCAGAGTAGCAGGGAGAAGGGGGGAGCTAGAGTAGGGAACACAAAGGGAAAAGGGGGGAGGGAAGCCAGGCAGGAATGAGGTCACAAAGGGGTGGGATAACAGGAATGAGGTCAGAGAAAGAGAGGGGTAAGGAACTGGGGGGCGGGAGCCTAGGGTTGGCCAAAGGGGCACAGGAAGAGGAGGAGCTAAAAGGAGTTCATAAGGACTTGCCAAGAAGGGAGAGCCCTCTTTTCTACTGCATCTGAATTTATTCAATTTGCACAGGATTATCTGGAGTTTGGGGCTTAAGAAACCATGGTTTGTTCAGGTAAGATATGGAAGAATGGGGCCGAGCAGGCCGAGATGGGCTGTGGAGGCCAAGGGCATGCTACCCATAAAACAAAGAGCTAAATGTTTAAATGAGTAATGCAGAGATTCAGAAAGCTAAGCTTAATGAAAATACCATTACTTTTAAGACGTAATGCTGATGGGGTAATAGTAGGTGCATAGGGTGCCAGCCATTTGAAATAGGAATAACTGCTGTTTGTGTCTCTTGTTTTCCCTTCTCAGTTGCATTACAGCATTTTTGTGCAAGGTAAAAGTAGCCTGTGATGGTGAACATGCGAGTACTTTGTTTGTCTGGTGACCGGAATATGGGTGAGCTTGAATGGGCAGCTGTAGCTAATTTCATTCATCCATTTTGCCCATTGCAAGTCGCATGCAGTGCTCAGAAGAAACAGGAGTTGGGGGTCATGTGATGCAGTGAGCCTGAAGAGACGCCTTTTCAGTCTCTCCCGACCACCGCCGTAAGAATTAGTAAATAACTACCCTAATTTAACTGTCTGAGTTAGAAAAGGCATCTGAAGGGTGTACGAACGTCTGGAGCAACATATCGGAGTGTTATGCAGGAGATGGAAATTGAAATGAAGAAGTCACAACTGAAACATACCCCGCCTGCCACGCCTGAGAAAGCTCCCAAAAAACAAAGGGCTAACACTGTTCCTGGGCCATCCACGCCACAGCTGAGCTCCGAGCAAGATCCTCTTACGTTGTCCAGCTTTTTGCCGGAATTTCGTCCTTTTAAGGACAAATTGAAAAATATAACTTCTGAAATTAAATCAATTTCACAAGCGATAGAAGATATTGCCTTGTGTACGTCTGATAGTGAGGCGTGAATCACATCCCTGGAGAAAAGAGCTGATAAAATTGACCCTGAAGTAGTGAACATTAAACAAAAGTTGGCAAAGATGGAGCTGAAGTTAGAGGATTTAGAGGGTCATAGCCGCAGAAACACGCGGTAATAATCGGCCTTCCTGAAGCTGAAGAAGGGCATGATCCTGTATTATTTGTGCAAAAGTTTGTGGAGAAGATAGTAGGTCCTTCACCATATGGGTCATGGTATACTATAGAGCATGCCCACAGGGCACTTAGACCAACTCGCCCGTCTGGGGCTCCCACTCCCCCCCCCGTCCCTTAATCTTTCGATTTCTGAATTACTTGGATAAGCAGCTTTTTTTAAGTAAAATAAGAGAGATCCAAGACCTACAATGGGAGGGGTTAAAAATCTGTGTTGCCCAAGACTTGCCATTATCGGTACGCCAATGAAGATCCTCTTTTCATTCTCTGGTTACCAAAATAATCGCGGCTGGTATTAAGTTTAAAATGTTATATGCAGCCAAACTGCAAGTATTAATCTCTGGAGCCTGGCACTCATTTAATGATTCAGAGATGGCGAACAAAGGCTTGAAAGTGGCTATGCCTGATTTATTCAAGAATGTCTGATGGAGGATGTGTGTTCTATTGGAGAAATCGGCAGAGCAAAATAAAAAAAAAAGGAATAAATCAAAGAAACTTGGATTGGTCTGTTTGCTTGAAAGTACCTGGAATTGAGATGTTGAATTATGCATGAGGACTTGTGCGATGGTTAGATGTTTTTTAAAATCTAAAACTCCATGATGGGAACAGGAGTTAAGTTAATTCTGAGTCAAGATTTTAGTTGTTATACCTTCAAAGGGTCTTTTACTTAAGGAGGTTGTGTTTACAGGATTTGGGGTGGAATTAGATCATAGATGTGTTGTATAGTCTCACTCTCGTAGAAGGTTTCTATCAGGAATAAACAAACATAAAGTACTTAGTTAAAAGTTGTAGTGACACAGGATTATTTATTGTAAAGAAGGGGAGATCGTAACGAAGGATCTTGTAAATCGGAAGCAAAGCTACCAATAGTTTATAGTTTATGTAATGGTCAGGAAAGAAAGATGAGGTGGCATTTCCTAGTAAAGATCATGAGCTTTGTCCCTTCTTCTAATGGTTTTCCTCCCTGCGTTTTAGGTAAGTTTAACGTATTACCGAAATCTCTGGGAAAGGATGCATTAGCGGGGTGTTTCCACAGGAGGGAGGTATTGCCTGTGTTTTTTCCTATACTAAACTACATTACTGAGTTGGGCGCTAAGGTTATGGAAGTTAAGGGCTTATTAAAAGACTAGTAAATGGATACAAGTTTCTTTTTGAAATGCAGGTTAGTAGAGCGGGTTGCTACAGTGTTTAACTTCAGAGAAGCCTTTCTATCTTAAGGAAATCACTAAGTCAGAAAACCGAGTAGTGCACAGGATGGGCTGGTAGGTGAGATTCTGATAGTGAAGGGAATGGCTGTGAGTATAGTAAAGGAGGTAGTTTTATAGTTAGAAATTGTGTAGTTTCCCTTTGCCTTTTTAGTACCTGTTTCCGGATTGGGTGTTAATGAAAATATAAGTAGTTAGAATGTTAAAAGGGGTTATGTCCATTTTAAGCGAACCCTCTTATGCCTCGCATCTGGTCGCGGGGGTCAAATCCTGATTTTAAGCCTCACTTTATTGTCTCAATGATTCAA
The DNA here is from genome assembly GCA_016271365.2 of Neoceratodus forsteri. NCBI lineage: Eukaryota > Metazoa > Chordata > Ceratodontiformes > Ceratodontidae > Neoceratodus > Neoceratodus forsteri. The sequence continues at coordinate 100,220,904 of CM028130.1, forward strand.
ATGTTTTTTCTTAGTCACTAGGCTAGTGAGACGGCTAGAGTTCACATTAAAAGGGGCATTTGGGGGAGAACAAGGTGAATGGCCGGGAGAGGAAAGGCGAGGATGGTGTGCTGCAAAACGATTTGCAGGATAAAAAGGGGGTAGGGTGGGCTGGGGGATGGGGATATTCTAGGGATTTGGGGTTTTGGGTCTTTTCCATTTTTTTTTCTTTTTTATGTGTTTAATAGGTGATAGGAGAGGGGAGGGAAGGGGGGATTAGGGGGTCCACAGTCTGTTGCAACCAATCATCTTAAGAGTTTAAAAACAACAGGATTCTACACTAGAAAAGGTTCTATTTATGATTAGGTAGGATGGCTAATGATGTGTATATTTCCACGTGGAATGTTAAAGGGGTCCAACAGAAAATGAAACAATATAAAGTGTTGAAACATCTAAATGTTTAAAATTGTAATATTTCCTTTATTCAGGAAACGCACTTATTAGACTCAGAAGCCATTCAGGATGAGAAGACTTCAAATAGGGCAGGTTTTTTCTGCTCAAGGTACTTCCAATAGTTGTGGAGTTTCAATTTTCCTGAATAGGAATGTCCCATTTATTCCTGCTCAGGTGATCAAAGACCCACAGGGCAGGTTTGTGTTGGTGAGAGGCACTCTTTATACCAAAGAAATATTACTAGGGAGCATTTATGGTCCCTATAAGGAAGATCCCCTTTTTTACATGCAATTGTTAAACACTATTCTTCCTTTATTACCTGCATCCATAATTCTGGGGGGAGATCTAAACTTGGTGTTGGACTCAGGTAAAGACCGTACTAGTATCACTCCAGGAAGATCCTCTTCAGCCCAATGGGCTGTACATGATCTAATGGACCGATTGGGGCTTTGTGATGTATGGAGAGTATTACATCCAGAAGCTAGAGAATACACCTTCACATCCCCAGTTCATGGTTCCTCGTCTCGCATTGATTACTTATTACTCTGTCAACAAATATTGCCTGGGGTAATATCCTTTGATATTCAACCAGGTCCCCCCTCAGATCATTCAATGGTGCAGGTTAGGTTGTCCTTCCCTTTCATTCCCAAACGTCAAACTCGTTGGAAGTTGAATGATCAATTACTCAAGGAACCTAAAGCAGTGGAGTGCATTAAGGAACATATCACACAATATTTTGAAATAAACTCAACACAGGATATTAAACCTGATATGGTGTGGTGTGCCTTCAAAACCTATTTACGGGTATCCTAATTGGGTTAGCATCCAACAGAAAAAAGAAACAGGAGTTAAAACAGAAGACTCTGTTATCCCAGATTAGAGTATTAGAAGCGGATATACAATCACAATCATCAGATGAGCTCAAACAGAAATTAGCAAAATTGAAGGATGAATACATGGGTATTCTCAAAGAGAAGGCGGAGTTTGCAATTTTATGTGCAAAAGCCTCATATGTAGACCACGGAGAAAAAGCAGGGAAGTTACTGGCACAGCAAATTAAACAACAGGAATCAGCCCGTTTTATTCCCCCTATCCATTCTAGGATGGATGGATCCTTAAAATCCGCGCCGAAGGATATAATCTGGGAATTCACCAAGTATTATAAGCAATTATATTCTGTTATGGAAAATCCTCCCTCTAAATCATCTCTCCTTCTTTATTTACAAGAAGTGCAACCGCCTGTGCTTTCTGAAAGTCAGAAAATAAAATTAGTGGCACCAATCTCATCATTAGAAATAGAGGTAGTAATTCAGGGATTACCATCGGATAAAACTCCGGGACCTGATGGGTTTTCGCCTAATTTTTATAAACACTCTAAGGAATTGATCATCCCACAACTACTCTCGTTTTACCAGTTTATACTATCTGGTACTCAAGCTGACCCTACATTATTTGAGGCTCTCATAGTTCTTTTACCAAAACCCGGTAAGAATTTGGAATTAGTGGAAAACTACAGACCCATTTAGTTATTAAATCAGGATATTAAGATACTAACCAAGATTCTCGCAGAGAGGCTTAGTTTAATACTCCCAAACCTAATAGGTCCACAACAGGTAGGATTTACGAGGGGTAGATCCTCCATAGATCACTTGCATACCCTCTCTCATGTTCTATCTGTGTCAAGGGATGCCTCATTTCCAGCAGCGTTGGTATCCCTGGACACAGAAAAAGCCTTTGATAGAGTTAACTGGAACTTCTTGATTCAGACTCTGGGTGCCTTTGGCTTCCCACAACAATTTTTAGAATGGATCAAAGCGCTCTATCAAAACCCTACAGCTAGAATCTCGGGGAACAGGGCTATCTCAGATTCCTTTTCTTTGCATTCGGGTACTAGACAGGGCTGCCCTCTTTCCCCCTTACTCTTTAATCTTTACTTAGAGACATTAATCCACAAACTGTCTTTAAGCCCGCTGGTACAAGGTGTCACAATTTTAGATACTGATATTAAAGTTTCTGCTTATGCCGATGATTTACTCTTGCAACTTTCATATCCTGAGACCTCTATTCCTGTCATGCTAAACCTCATAGAGGAATACAGTAGGCTCTCTAACTACAAGCTCAATATTGGTAAGTCCATTGTATTCCCTTTGAACCACAGAGTTTTTAAGCATAGCATTACTGCTTTGGGCCTGTCATGAGCAAAAGAATCCTTATGTTATCTAGGTATTGAAATAACCAGAACTACACAACTTTCCATAAAAAAGAACCTGGATGCATTGTTAACAATAGTTTCGCAGGATTTGGAACAATGGACGGCTCTTCCTATCTCTTTGTGGGGAAGAATAAACTTAATTAAAATGAATGTAGTCCCTAGATTGCTTTATTCTCTTCATTTACTGAATATTTACTTACCTGGAGTGTGGTTTAAAAAAGTGCAAACCCTAATAATGAAATTTATCTGGGCCAAAAAGCAACCAAGATTAGCATATCACAAACGTGCGGCTTCTAAACTCAAAGGGGGATTAAGACTACCTCATTTCAACTTGTATTATTGGGTTAGCCAAGTTTCCAAATATCTTCAATGGCTGGTTCCTAAGGCACTGATTGCTCTCTTTCCATAGTTGAAAATCGAATTGGAAATGATTCGTTCATGTAATATGGATTCCTCCACTTTACTATTCCTAAAGGTATCAGAGTTACCAAAATAGTTAAAATGAACTACCATCGAAACGTCCATCAGAATCCATTCACAGTTATATGTTTTTTTAAAGTACAAACAATACGCAGATCTTTCACAATCGATTTGGAATTCTCCAGCCTTTAGAATAGATGACAAATTTCTAGCACCTTCATGGTTGCCACAACTAGGAGAGGAGAATTTGTCTTCGTCGGTGAAGGATGATGGAACATGGTTATCCTTAGAGGAGCTTGTAGTAAAATTTAGATTACGATCAAAGGAACACTTTAGAATATACCAACTAAGACACCTCTTGGTTAAAAAATTCTAAGGGTCAGTTCCTATAAAGTCAAAGTATTCCTTTCACTATGACCTAAGTCCCCTAATTATTTCCACAAAGGTAATCTCCAAAGTATACACCTTTTTATATGATTGGCGATTTCGGTAGGCCTTTGGACCTTCAAGTTACTGGTCCGAACTTTTCCCACAATGGAAGATAGATTGGCCAGTCCTATGGAACAATTGCCACAGCTTTGTAGCTCAAGATAGGTTGCGGTTGATGCAATTTAATATATTGCATAATCTTTATTATTCCCCACAAAAACTGGCGGCCTGGGGAGTAATAATCTCCAATCTATGTACCAGGTGTGCATAGAGTGAAGGTAATCTGTTACACATTTTCTGGGAATGTCCCAAGATAGCTCCTCTTTGGGGAATGATACAAGACAGAGTTGACCCGTTATTGGGGTTGTCTGACTTATTCTCTCCTGAGATTTGCCTCCTCGGGGACTACTCTCAGATATCTGTGAATACTCGTAAATATCACATAGCAATGATTTCTATGTCCGTGAAAAATATGGTCCTTAAATATTGGAAGGATGCTCAGTCGTGCCTCTATTCTGAATGGCTTAATGAGCTTTTAGCAAATCTTAGAACAGAAAATATTATTTCTAGTTTAAATAATAACAAGGTGAAATACCAAAAGATTTGGGCTCCTTTACATATGCTATATTCTACCTAACATGTAAGATGTGTTTTAAATATAGATTCTATACCTTTGTACACCGGGACTGTGGGGAGGGAATGGGGAGGCAGGGGGAGGGAGGGGATGGATCATGCATATTGATTCAGATTTGTTTACAAGTATTAATGTACAAACGTTATCCTTTCCTTTGTAAAATGTAAAACTCAATAAACTTTATATTGAAAAAAAAAGAAGGACCAGGAGTTGTGCGCCAGTAGTTTTGCTACTAGCAGTGTGCCTAGGGCACTGGGCGATTGGAGAGAGGAAATCTGGCACCTGAGTTAGGGCGAGATACAAGAGAGCAGCAGGGATTAGCTGGAGAGTCCAGGATGTACTGCGGGAGGCTCAAAAAGGCTTTAACAGGGGCACAAAATAAAAAAGAGTTTGCAGAATGCCATTTGACTTCCAAGTCAGTGACCACATGGTCTGGCCATGGAATAGGGGATTCAGGGGATGGCACAGACTGAGAAGAGGAGCATAGGGAGGGAGGTTGGCTGGGGGCCTACTGCTGGATATAGCATGCCACAAGGCGCTGGACAAGGGGGCTTTTTGGGCATCTGGCCCTCCAGCGGATCCTAGGGTGAGGGGGGGGTTAATGAAGTGAAGGAATGAGGAAGACCTGGTGAGGCAGGAGGCCTCTCAAGGAGTCGCACACATGGAATGGAAAGGGGAAACTGGAGGACTTGTGGGGAGGCCCAGGGGGCACGCACTTTTCGGCATGAGGCCGAGAGTGGCTGCCATTTTGGAGCCATGTGGCAGGGGTTGGCTGGAAGGTGAGCTAACAGGCCAGGGAGGCTTCTCCATATGGATCAGGATCATGGGGAAGGGGGGAAGAATTGGGTCCTGTGCCACTAGCCACCCAGCAGCATTTTGGATTGGGAAAAGGGTGAAAGGGGGCTATGTTGTAGCAGTGCTGCAGTGACTGGAGGGACAGGCCTATGAGGGGACTGCTTCTTTTAAAAAAACAAACAAAAAAATACAGAGGAGCCAGGAGCGGCAGGACGTGGGGGCGCGGGCCTCACCTTGGCATGGGGACACAGGCATGTTACCACAGTGCGGCAAGGCTAGGGCAAGGGGATGCCCTGGCTGACACAAGGTACAGGAAGCCTGCAGACACCTACTGGGCATGGGCACGGGGGGAGGGGATGCAAAAGGGGACAGACACACACACACCCAAAAAAAGAACACTGTTGCTAATTCAGGCCAGCCCTAGGGGGCTGGGGCCACACTGGCTGGCATTGAGCAAGGGCAGGAGCATGCAGAGAGAATGGAATTGAGGCCACAGCCAGGGCAAGGAAGCCACCATGCTTTTGTCTGAGCAGGCACAAGCTGAGGAATGCCTGGCTGCCCTGGCCTTAGAAGGGTGGGTTTCAAGGAGAGCATTGGCAGTTTGGGAATAAGACCAGGTTTGGAGGGACAGTCTGATGAGTCAGTACCAGCAACATTATAAGGGCAGTCACTCCTTAATGGGGATATCCATGACAAAGGAGAAGTGAGGTTCAGGGGGGTGGCCCATGGGGCACGCATAACCTGGGGGGATTTCCATATCGCCAAAGGTGGACTACAGAGATGCCCTGCTCTGGAAGTGGGGGGGAGGAGGAGGGAAGGGAATATATATATAAAAAAAAAGGAAACCAATGCTTATAATAAAGGGGTGGCATTACCTAACTGTCACGACTTTGTCTTAGCAGCATGTCACCGAGAAAGGCACCAAAGCAGAAGCCCAGTGAGGTACTGGCTAGCATGGCCACAAAGCTGATTGACCAGATGCAGGCAATCCTGGGGCAGCTAAAGAGAAAGAGAAGAAGGTGGACAAAAGGAAGGAGCCACCAGCGAGCCTGGATGAGGGTGGTGAGCCTCATCAGGAAGAGGGTAAGGTCTCGTTGGTGGACATCATAGTGGAAGGGAGCCTGAAAGGGTACTTGGCAGGGGTAATGAAGGAGCAAGGTGATAAAGGGTGGGAGGAGGTAGACAAGACTTGGAGGGAATTGCAGAAAGAGAAAACAGATCAAGGACTAGCAGGGACAGGAGAGGTGGCTGACAAGGGAGCGTATGGGTGGCCTTCAGGTATGAATCTGGCTGGGCGATCATGTGTCCTAGGCCCTAAAGGAAAGAATCTGGAAGGGAGAATATGTAGACATGTTTGCCTTTGTCGATAAAGACACAGCAAAGAAGTCAGTGAGGAATTCAGAGATGGCAGAGGCAATGGCCATCATCAGAAAGACCAGTGAGGAGATTTCAAATAAGAGAAGACATTTGGGACCTGGATGGAAGGTTTTATTCATTTCAATGCCATAATGTTGCAGAAGAAACTGGAACTTGCCATCCTTCTGCCCATGTACTCGGCCATTATATGGGACGCGTACTGGCTCCAGTCCGACTATGGTTGGCTGGTGTGTGATGAAACATTCCAGCACAGGGTAGCCTCTCATGGGGATGTCAGGTGGGATGTAACACTTGCTGAGCTGTGGATAAGGATGCTGTCCATGCTGGGAGGTGCCGGGGGTGATGGGAGAAAAGGCATGGGAGGGGTGAAAGCATGTTTGGCATACAACAAAGCAAACTGCACGTGGGCCACTTGCAAATTTAACATGCCTGCTCGGGGTGTGGAGGGGCCCACCTGGTTGTCAGATGCAAGGCACAAATGGAGAGGTAAGCAGGTGGCATGGGCAGACAGCTCTTTCGAGGGGGAGTTGGTCAATGATGGGATCCCCATGGAACACTGCACGGTGTCGTACAACACTTTGGACAAGGCAGTGGGCATGATCAGGGCCAGGGGTGGGTCCTGGATGGCAAAAACAGATATTGAATCCGCTTTCCATCTTCTACCAGTTAAAGAAGAAGATTGGGAGCTGCTGGGTTTGCAGTTCCAAGGGCAGTACTACTTCGACAAGGCCATGCCCATGGGATGCTCTGTGGCCTGTGCCACATTCGAAATGTTTAGCATGTGGCTGCAATCGGTCTTTATCACGAGGCATGGCTCTGGAGCAATAGTACATTATTTAGATGATTTTCTCTTCATTAGGGGAACCGAGGAAGGCACTTATAGGATGCTGGTAGCATTCAAAGAGGTATGTGAAAGGGTGGGAGTTCACCCTGTGGAGGGTAAAAAGGTGGGGTCTGCTCGGCAGTTGGAATTTTTGGGCATAGAACTGGATCTGAATGAAAGATGTTTTCGTCTGCCGGGGAAAAGGTGGACAAACTGCGGGAACTCATACAGAGGATGAGGGGGTGGAAGCAGGTCCAACTCAGGGTAGTCCAGCAGCTACTGGAGCATATGAATTTCACCTGCAGGGCAAGTGCCCCTGGCAGGATGTTTACCAGGTGGCTAGCGAGAGCCTCGGCAAAAGCCAGATTACTGTATCACTGGGTGGAATTGACTGCAGCGATCAGAGATGACCTCTTGGCTTGGGAAGGGTTCTTACAAGTGTATAATGGCACCACCTTATGGAGGGAGGCTGGACATCAGGAGAGGAACTAGAGCTCTTTACTGATGCTGTGGGGGGGCTGGGGATGAGGGCATATTTCCAGGGAGAATGGATCTCAGTGTCATGGCACCCCAGGTGGAAAATGTTGGGTCTGACCAGGGACATCACATTCCTGGAGGCTTTCCTGATCTGGGTAGCCTTAAGGGTCTGGGGGCACAGGCTGCAGAACACAAAAATATTGTTTTGTTGCGATAATATGGTGGTGGTGACCATCATGAATAAGCATTCCGGGTCCACGGAGGTGGTCCTGAGGGTAGCCAGGCAGTTGATTTGGGAAGGTTTAAGGCTTACCCTAATGTTTAGAGCCAGGCACGTAGAGGGGGTGAGGAACGATACTGCTGACAGCCTTTCACGTCTCTAGTTGGACAGGTTTTGTTATCTGGCACAATCAGCAGTGGCACAGAGGTACTGTGTACTGCAAAAACTCTGGAAGATTGGATGGAAGTAGCCCAGCTACTGTTTCAGAGTGCCTGGGCACCAAACACGCTGAAGGCCTATGAGGTGGAGTGAAGGAGCTTCCAGGTTTTTCAGGGGGGTCTCAGGCTTGAGGTAAGCCGCCCTGTAATAGAAGCCCAGATCATGAGGTACATGGGTCTAAGTGGGAGGGGGGCATGTCTGGGGCTATGATGGGGGTCCACTTGGCTGGCATTGGGCTAGTCTGTCAAGGAAGCAGGTGGGTGCACCGAACAGGGCTCCAGCGGTGCAGTGCATGCATCAAGGGTGGCTGAGACTGCAGGGTAGGAGGGCAAATGAATACATGCCAGTCGGAGTGGAGTTATTGGAGCAGCTAGTAGCGGTGTCGCCATGCATCTGCTCCTTGGCACAGGAAGGGCAGCTGTTTGAGGCCATCTTCAGGGTAATGCATAAAGGGACATTTAGGGTAGGGGTGATAGTGACGCAAACAAGTAAGGACATGGGGGCGGGTTACACACAGAAGACATTGCCTGGTTAGAGTCCTTGGCCATGATTTGGCTGAGGTGGTCAAAACAGACCAGGTGAGCAGGGGATGTATGGTGGAGCTTTAGAAAATGGGAAGGGAAGGAACCTGCTGGTGGCCACATTAGGCAGATATTGGAAGTACTAGCCAGCAGGGAGAGGGATGTTCTTCCGGCATGGTGGCGGGAAACTGGTCATAGCCTCCCAGGTTACGGCAGTACTAAAAAATGGTATGGCTTTCTTAGGGGAGGAGCCTGGGAGTTTCTCATTGCACTCTTTTCACATAGGTGCCACCTCTGATATGGCTGGGTTTAGGAAGGACGTCATGGGAAATTCAGTGGGTAGGCAGATGGTCATCACAAGCGTACAAGTGATACATTGAGCCATGACAACTAACATTGTGTAATTTTTGTCTCCTAGTGTCTGGCCAGGAAAAGGTGGTGTGGATAGTGGGGCATTCGTTCATCTACTGGGCAAAGGATTGGGTTTGTACCACGATGGGGGGAATACAGTTGGGGCAGGATCCAGCACGGTCAAGAATTGTATGGCTGGGTTGGAAGGGCCTGAGGTGAATGGGCTTTCTACTGCTGCTGGATGAAGGGAGCCATTTCCACCTGATTCCAGACCTGATTGTGGTGTATCTAGGGAGCAATGACTTGGGCAAGTTGCCTTGGGTGGAATTGGTCCACATGATCTGGAAGGACCTGTCTGTGATAAAGGCCAGATGGCCACGAGGGGACCTTGACTCATCAGAGATGATCCAACGGAGAAGCTGGAGGGGGGCAAGGAATCTGCTGGCAGTTGACAACGTATGCAAGACGGTAAACCATAGGCTAGCAGAGTGGGCAAGGCAAACAGGAGGTGGTTACATTGCCCAGGGTTTAATCAGGCATGACACCCCATGTTGGTACAGAGAGGACGGGGTGCATCTGTTGGGGGTGGGTAATGCAGCATTCACGGGGGCCATTAGGGAGGCTGTAGAGACCAGGTGAGGCTAATTGATGGCCTAGGACCTAGTTTTTAATGGGGAAGCCCGTATGGGCTGCAGATGGGCCAAATAGGCTAGTGAGAAAAAGGTAGGGATAGGGGCTGAGCCATAGAAGGGTATGGCTAGGTGGGGTGGGCTCTCTATGGGGTAATCACCTCAGGGGAATGGGCTGGGGGTCAGGTGAGGGGGGATACCTGAACCCAGAAGAAGAAATGGAAAAGAAATTGAAAGGGCAGCACCAGGTAGCTACACCCGGGCCACATGAAGAATTGGATGGAAGGCCTCGGCCTAAGTGTTATAATGTGAATATGGTGCATGTGGGGCATTGAAACCCAAGATGTTGTAAATAAAATGTAATAAAAGGGTGGATCTAAAATGAAGGACATAGATGTAAAGGTTTCTACACAAATAAACTTCAGATGGTTTGAACCATGAAAAAAGAGGTGGTGTGGTCTTTCCGGGGGTGCTTGAATGACAAAAGAGGTTTCGCCAGTCAAGTGGCAGCACAGATTGTCATGGATCCCACTGGGAAGGAAGATAGAGAGGCAGAGTAGCAGGGGGAAGGTGGAGGAGGTAGAGTAGGGAACACAAAGGGAAGAGGGGGGTGCTCCACACCATGGGATTCAATCAGTGGTTGAAAGACTGGTGCAGAGCTCAGGGATTTGGCTTCATTGGGGACTGGGGGTCCACCTGGAAGGATGCAGGCCTATACTGGCGTGATGGTCTGCATCTGTCCAGGAGGGGAACCAAGATCCTAGGTGATAGGTTTAAATACTTCATTGGCAAGCATTTAAACTAGCCAAGGGGGGAGGCACTGGAAAGGAGCAGGGAAATCCTAGCTCCCTCCAAAAAAAATCAGGGTACTAAGTAAGGTAGATACCAACATAGAGATATTAATAGGGAGAAGCGAAGGGTAAAGGGAGAAAGTGACAAACGCAATAAGGACAGGGATGGGGCAAAAAGGGGTAAGGTCATCAAGAAATGGAGGGTAATGAGTACCAACACCCATAGTCTGAGCAACAAGTTCCCTGAACTGGTGGCCTTGATGGAAGAGGGATGCCTGGATATCGTAGCAGTCACAGAAACATGGTACACAGAGAACCATGACTGGGATGTTAACATATCAGGGTACACAACCTATAGGAGAGACGGGGGGGCAGAAGGGGGGGTAGCTCTCTATGTAAGGAAAGGGATAAAAGCAACTTAACAAAAGAGTAAAGAGGGAGGAGAGGAGGCACTGTGGGTCACCTTAGAGACTGGAAATGGCACCACAATCCACACAGGGGTTGTATACAGACCCCCATGTCAGGGGGAGGGAATGGACAAGGATATGATAGAAGGCACACTTAGGATGGCAGAGAAAGGGGAGATACTGTTGATGGGGGACTTTAATATGCCAGTTGTTAACTGGAGCACCTTTGCTGCAGCCACATCCAAAAGCAGGGCCATTCTTGATGCCCTTCAGGTGGCATGCCTCAGACAGCTAGTTTTGGAACCTACTCATGAGGGAGCAATCTTAGAGGTCGTATTCTCAAATGGGGACAGTGAGAGGATCTCAGAACTAGAAGTGGGTAGCCATTTGGGAACAAGTGACCGCCAAACATTGTGGTTCACGAGAAACTCAGCTACAGAGTCAAGCCATACAAAAGTGAGGGTTCTGGACTTCAGGAGAGTTGACTTTGGCAAGATGGGAGAGTGCCTTAGAAAAGCACTAGCAAACAGGCTAGAAGGAGGGGTGAAGCAACAATGGGGAAATATCAAAACTGCCATCACAGAGGCAACAAGCCTTTGTGTGAAGCAAATAAGCAAATCAAAATGAAAGAAAAAGCCACTATGGTTCTCAAAAGAAGTGTCGGTGAAGGTTAGGGAGAAAAAGATAACATTTAGGAAGTACAAGGAAACACAGAAGGAGCAGGACAGAGAACTGTACCAATTATGGCAGAAGGAAGCAGGGAGGGTAGTCAGAATAGCAAAGGCATAAACTAAGGAAAAGATAGCCAACTCGGTTAAGAAGGGGGATAAAACCTTTTATAGGTATATCAGGGAGCGTAGAAAGACAAAGGAAGGGATAGTGAGGCTGAATAGAATGGATGGTGGGTGGGCAGAGAGTGACAGTGAAAAAGCAGGGATATTGAATGAATACTTCTGTTCAGTATTCACAAAAGAGGAAGTGGTGGAGGTGCCTAATCCAATTAACAGAAACACTCTGGATAGGGGGGTTGATCCCAGTCCTTTCACAGAAGAAAGGGTTCTGAAAGAACTTCTAAAACTGAAGGTGGACAAAGCAATGGGGCCAGATGGAATTCACCCCAGAATTCTAAAAGAATTAAGCAGAGAACTAGTGACACCACTGACTACCATTTATAACAAATCATGGGAGGATGGTGTGGTACCTGAGGACTGGAAGAAGGCTGATGTGATTCCCCTTCACAAAAGTGGGAGCAAGACAGAGGCAGGAAACTACAGACCTGTCAGTTTGACCTCTGTGGTAGGGAAAGTGATGGAATCACTTCTGAAGAAAAGAATTGTTGAGTACCTAGAGGACAGTGGGGCACAGGACCCAAGGCAGCATGAGTTCACAGCGGGAAGGTCATGTCAGATGAATCTAATTGATTTCTTTGACTGGGTGACCAAAGTAGTAGACCAGGAAGGGGCTGTGGACATGGCCTACCTAGACTTTATCAAGGCATTTGGCACAGTCCCACACCAAAGATTAGTAGTCAAATTAACCAGCCTTGGAGTGGGTCCCAGGGTGGTAGCCTGGTTAAAACATTGGCTGAACAACGGGACACAGAAGGTAATTTTAAATGGAGTCCACTCTGAAGAAAGAGGGGTTACTAGTGGGGTACCGTGAGGGTTCAGTACTGGTTCAGTCCTTTAATGTCTTTATAAGTGACATTGCTGAGGGACTGGAAGGAAAAGTATGCCTCTTTGCAGATGACACTAAGATCTGCAACAGGCTTGATACACAAGGAGACGTGGAAAGGATGAGAAGGGACTTGGCAAGGTTGGAGGAATGGTCAGAAGTATGGCAGCTTGGATTCAATGCAAAGAAGTGCAAAGTAATGCACCTGGGAAACAAAAACCCTGGGGAAGATTACACAATGGGGGGAGGTAGTAACAACAACAAAAATGAAAAGGGACCTGGGGTAATCATATCAGATGACCTTAAGGTTGGTAAGCAATGTCAGAAGGCAGTAGGGAGGGCTGGGTTGATACTGGGATGTATAAGGAGAGGCATCACCAGCAGAAAACAGGAAGTTGTTATCCCCCTGTACAGGCAGTTGGTGAGACCCCATCTGGAGTACTGCATCCAGTTCTGGAGACCCCATCTCCACAAGGATATAGACAATGATGGAGGCATTTCAGAGGAGGGCTACTAAAATGGTGCAGGGTCTGCAAGAGAAGCCATATGAGGAGAGGCTAAAAGAGCTTAATATGTATACCCCTGAGGAAAGGAGGGAGAGGGGGGACATGATAGAAACATTTAAGTACCTCAGTGGAATCAACAAAGTCCAAGAGGGTAGCATCTTTCAGAAAAAGAGATGTGCAAGAACAAGGGGACACAATTTGAAGATAGAGGGGGGACGGCTCAGGGGCAATGTGAGGAAGTATTTTTTTCCCATTTGATTTTAGCAAGACATACAAGTGAATGATCATGGTTTGAAATTCTTCATGACTATTGTACACAAGCGAGCGGCTCCAATGTTAGCAAATAAATTTGTTGAGTACCTGAAAGACAGAAAAACACCCAAAAAACTTTTCAGTAAGAAACAAACTGTGGTTTGGTAGCCTTTGTGCTAGTTGTGTGTGGAGACTGCCTCTGTGAGAATTTTAGTGATGCGAGTTGAGGGGGTGGGGAGGCTTTCCCTTGCTAACTGAAAAAGAAAACATGGCAGCAGTTATTTTTTTGAACATTTTGTGGGCACAACAACATTAGAAGGAAATAAGGCACACAGAGACTGGGAATTATTATTTCCCAGCCTCTGTTGCCTCATACCCAACCGGCTGGTTGCTGGTTTTAGCCAATCAGCATTGAGATTTCTTACTAAAATAAGCTAGGAACCACCCTGCTTCACACAATAGAAATTCTACTGGCAGTTTAGTTAGGCATCTAGCATCTTTTTGCAGAAAAGGATTTCAACACCAGCATCCAGCATTGTGTTACAGAAGAGGATTCCATATCCAGCATCCAGCATCTTGTTACAGAAGTGGACTTTGGGCCTGATTCTAGAAACTTGGTGCAAGTCGCAGCCAAAGGTGACTTGCACCAAACGCCATTGTGACATGGACCCTGAACCCTATTCTAGATGGGGCAGGGTCCCCGCCGCTAAGTCCTGTGACTTACGACATGTGGAAAGGTAGGTCAACCTATGGGTGTACCCAAGGGGCATGTTGCAAGTCACAGCCCCCCCAGCAAGGGCAAATTCACCCCAAAGCCCCGCAGAGCAGCTGTGTCCCCTTGATTCAGTCCCCAACTTGATGTTCTGCCACAATGGATAACATAGAAACCCCTTGAGTTCTGGTAGCCCAGGTTTTCGAGCGTACCATTTCAGCAGTTAGTTTTTCACCATTCTCGCCGGGCGATCGACATAGCTCTCCTCTCATTATGGTTGCTGTCGATCAGATGAGCTGCTTATTGAAGATCGCCAGAAATGAATGAATACTCATTCATTTCTGAGCACGCTCACGTGTAACGCCATGGCGCGGGTGCTCAGTCAGCAGCTGGCTGTGGAGGTGAGAGGAGGACTGTGCCAGTTGCCGGCTGGGATGGTGGGGGGACTGGCACTGCTGGGTGGGGCAGGTAGAGGCCACTAGACTACCAGGGATCCCAGGGTATTACGCTGAACATTTACAAAATATTGGGTCGGGAATGGGGATGGGGACACAGCTGCCTGCAGGGCCACTAGCAGTGTGGGGTGCTGGGGCATGATGTGTGTGGGTTGCTCTGCAGGCATTTAGGTCTGGGTGTTCTGGGGGCTGGAGGTGTGAGATACCCAGCTGGGCATGACTGCTATGGAGGATCGGGGGCTGGGGGGTTGTGGGCTGCCCTGTGGGGCACTGACGGGGGTGTTTTGGGCTTGGGGGGACACATCCTGAAGTGGGTGCAGTGGGTCTATGGACCCCCCCAGAGGACGTATGTACAGTTATACCAGCTAAGTGCTGGTGTAACTTACGTTGCCAGTTCTTCTCTGGGGGTTCTTGTAGAATCCCAACATTGTGGACTTTGTTGCTGCCCTACTAGAATAGGGCACAACTGCTGCTGTAAACCCTCTAGCACCATGTCGCAGGGGTTTTATGGCGCAACTGCTGGCATAACTGCTCTTTGTAGCATGTCGCAGGCCACATTGTAGAATCCCGCAAGTTGCAACTGCTGGCATAAGTTGCTACTTGTGCCATTCTACTTGGCGCAAGTGCTGTTATGCCATGTGTATCTCTTTTAGAATCGGGCCCTTTGTCACCAGCATCCAGCTTCTAGTTACAGAAGAAGATTTATTCTCCAGCTACCAATATCTTGTTCTAGAAAAGGATTTCCCTTCTGGCATCTTGTCAAAGAATAGTTATTTCTCCTTCAGCATCCAGTATCATGTTACAGAAGAGGATATGGTTGCTTCAGCTTTGCCTCTTGAGTCTTTCAAATCCTGTCTGGTGGGCCAGGTGTGACCTACTAACTGGTGCACAGAGGAGTCCAACTAAAATCAGTGTCAGGTGTCAGTGTGGCTCAATTGGTAGCACATCCGCTTCTGGATCAGAAGGTCGTGAGTTCTCATCCCACACCAGGATTGGACTTGCACCTAAAAATCGCTGGCATCTGAGTGCAGTATTGGGGGGTGCTGTACTGCTGGGGGGTGCCGTCCTTTGGATGAGACATTAAACCGAGGTCCCTTCTATCCATCCTGGTGTTGTCCTGGTGGGTGTCCAGGTGGAAGTAACAGAACCCAGGGCACTCTTCGCAAAGAGCAGGGAACATTCCCGGTGTCCTGGCCAACATTCCCCTTCCCATAAACTGGTTTGTGCAATTATCCAGGCTGTGTGTGGGTGTTGATGTGCGATATGGCTGCCACCACACATTCAGTCACTTCACTACCAGTCTAGCATTGCTTGTAAAGCGCTTTGGGATATTGTGTATGAAAAGCGCTATATAAATGCTGATTCTTCTTCTAAAATTCCATGTCTTCATCATTTCTACACACCTCAATTCAGTTCATGGGCTAGGTGTGACCTACAAGCTGATGCCCAGAGAATTCTGTTCTTCAGTTTGCTTTTCATTTCTACATATTTTCTAAGGTGGTCCAGGTGTGACTGGAGATACGGGTATTCCCATTTAAGGTGCCACTCAGAGTTTCCTGCTTTCTGTGTCATAGGTTTGGCATAGTGACAGGTGCAATGCCATGCTCTAATGTTTGTAGTGCTTGCACTGCAGATGTCCAAGGTCAAAACCCATATTCCACCACAAAGATCTGGCCATCATCATTCTTCTTGAGACTGAGGCACCGGCAGAAATTCTTCCCCTGTCAGCTAAGTCTCTCTATTTTGTATAGTTGTGTTTAGGGATAGCAGTACAGAGCGCCTCTGTGCACCCCTAAAGTCTGCCAACCCCAGCTGTGGCTGTATATCAGGCCCCAAGATCTTTGTCACTAAAAGTAAATCATTTATTGGTGCTTTCCCTAGCTGAGTCAAATCGTCAGCTTGTGTCAGTACAATCATTTTTAAGGCTGCAGTGGGCATAGCCCTACAGACCTTTTAGGATAAATAAAGGTCTGCATTATTTCCTAAATTTCCACCCACTGTTCTACCCACTGTACCTGACTGCCTTGCTTGAAATGTGACTCTTTTCTCATTCATTTCAATTGGCACTAAATAAGTAGAAAGGGGAAAACAAAAACACAGAATCAAGTCCTGTTTCTTTGAAGCAACTCCTCCAACACGTATACTGATCATAAAACAACTGCTGTGAATGCCTTTGTGATGTGTGTGTGTTGGGGGGGGGTTGCATTATCAGCAGGGGATTGACCATTGAAACTATAAATGGAAGAGCTAAAGGGAATAACATCAGCCTGATCTGACCTCTGCCCTGAAATGATTTATAGTTCTCAATTAGTTTGCTTCTAAATAACCTTCCAAAATAAGATGCACTGAATGCTGACAATGCATCCTAGATTCCTGCACTTAATCAAGGCACAGTAGCTTGGGTTCATTTCTCTTCTGCAGTTACGAACATACGAAATTTACGAGCACATAAAGGCCTAGAGGTCTATCAAGTCTGCTCGAATGTGCAGCTAGCACCCCTTATTCTGCAGCTGCCCCTCCCTTCCACCCTTCCCCTTCGTTAACCCTTCACCTTGTCATGTCCCATCCCCTTTTGAAGCAGTCCACTGTTCTACTGGATACCACTTCTGCAGGTAACGCATTCCAATCAGCCACAACCCTCTCTGTAAAAAAGTGTCTCCTCATCTCCCTCCTGAACCTTCCTCCCTCCAGTCTCATATCATGGCCCCTAGTGACCCTCCCCTCCCTTACTTTGAACAGCCCCTCTGTACCCATCTTGTTTATTCCTTTCATGTATTTAAAAGTTTCAATAATGTCACCCCTGTCCCTCCTCTCCTCCAGTGAGTACATGTTCAACTCCTCAACCTCCTCTCTGTATGATAAGTCCCCAGCCCTTGATCATCTTTGTCACTCTGCGCTGCACCCCCTCCAGTAACTTAATGTCCCTCTTCAGATACGGGCACCAGTACTGCATGCAGTACTCCAGGTGTGGTCTAACTAATGACCTATACAGTGGCAGAATCACCTCCTCCCTCCTTGAGGATATACCCCTTGCAATACAACCCAGCATTTTGTTGGCCTTTGCAGCTGCCTTCCTACATTGTGCCGAGTTGTTCATTGACCCTGTAATGAATACCCCCAGATCCTTCTCCTCCTTTGTCTGGGCTAGCTGCACTCCCCCCGGCTGGTAACTCCTCCTTGGGTTCTTCATCC
Source organism: Neoceratodus forsteri (assembly GCA_016271365.2). Taxonomy (NCBI): domain Eukaryota; kingdom Metazoa; phylum Chordata; order Ceratodontiformes; family Ceratodontidae; genus Neoceratodus; species Neoceratodus forsteri. The sequence continues at coordinate 100,238,432 of CM028130.1, forward strand.
CAAAATGCAGCACCTTGCACTTTTTGTCATTAAACCCCAGTTGCCAGGTGTCTGACCAAGTTTCAAGCTTTGCCAGATCATCCTGCAACCCTTATCATCCCCCTAGGTCATCCACCACCGCGCCTACCCTGCTCTCATCAGCAAACAGACTGATCTTGCTCTTGATGTCCAATGATATGTCTGCAATGAATATCCCAAACAACACTGGTCCCAACACTGAGCCCTGTGGAACACCACTCATCACTGCCCTTGGGTGTGAGATATCCCCACCCACCACCACCCTCTGTTGCCTTCCCTGAAGCCAGTTTCCTACCCATCTCACCAGCTTTGCACCCGCCCCTGTGCCTATTAACTTCCTTCCCAGCCTTCCATGCGTCACCAAGTCGAATGCCTTACTGAAGTCCAGATACAGGACATCCACTGCATGGCCCCTGTCCAGTTGCCTAGTTACCCAGTCATAGAACTTGACCAGGTTGGTTTGGCAGGATCTGCCACGTATGAAGCCATGCTGTCTGCTGTCCTGTAGTCCTTTGGCCTCTAGGAGGGCCACCAGCCTCTTCTTCAGGATAGTCTCCATTTGCTTACCCATGATGGATGTGAGGCTCACTGGTCTGTAGTCTCCCGGTTCATCCTTGGGGCCACTCTTGTGGAGGGGCACCACACGAGCCATCCTCCAGTCCTGAGGTACACACCCCAAATGTAGTGAGGCATTAAATAGGTCTGCCAAACATCCTGCAAGGACCTCTGCCAGCTCCTTCAGTACCCTGGGGTGGATGCCATCTGGGCCTGGCACCTTGTCCACCCTCAGTGCCTTCAAACCCTCTCAAACTCTGCCATCCATGATTTACCCATCTGTCACCCTTTCCCCCCGTTTCTGCCATTTCTCCCCCCTTGGACGTCACCCCCTCTTCTCTTCAGTAAATACTGTGCAGAAGTACTCATTTAGTGTTTCTGCCTTATCGCACCCTGCTTCCACCCAACCCCCACTCCTTCCTAATCCTTACTACGTGGTCCTTACAGCTTCTTTTCTCCCTGATGTACTTAAAGAAGTCCTTCTCTCCCTTCTTAATGCCATGTGCCAGCCTGAGTTCCATAGATGCTTTGGCTTCCCTTACTGTCCTTGTCACCTCCTTTGATTCTGTCAAGTACTCTTCCCTGTCCCCCCTTCCCTGCTTTCTTGTACTTCCTAAAGGCAGCTCTTTTCCTCCTTACCTTTTCCATGACCTCCTTGCTCAACCAGCTCAGTTTCTTAGCCCTAGCCTTCTTGCTCTGGGCTTTGCAGCAGGTTTTGGTTGCCTCCACTATCCCCAGCTTTATGAGCTCCCACCTCTGGTTAACAGTTTTTTTTTTTTTTGCTTTACTGGTTTTTGTTTGTCTCACTCTGGTGGTCAGATCAAACAGCATCTGGTGCCTGTTGTAGAAATGCTAGTATAGAGCATTGCAATAATTAAGGCGCAGGGTCACAAAGGCGTGGACCAACGTTGGAAGATCATCAGGTGGGACCAGGCACTTAGTCCGGGTGATATTCCCCAGATGGAAAAATTAGGTCATGATGACAGCTGACACCTGAGACTTAAGCATCAGCCAACTGTCAAAGATAACACCCAGATTTTGCAACCAATCAGAGGTCGCTAACTGGTTGCCCACCCAGTCAAAGCCATGATGGCTGCCCAGTAGATGACCCCCTACCTTATGACCTGGCTCCACAGCCAACACCTCATTCTTATACACATTCAACCTCAGTCAGTTGTCACTCATCCAGTCCACAATATCAGATAGGCAGTTATTAAACACTGAGATAGCGTCACCCTGATCGGGCACAAAGGACATGTACTGCTGTGTATCATCTGCATAGCAGTGAAAACTCAGCCCATACTACCTTATAATGTTCCCTAACAGCAGCATGTACAGAATAAACAACATGGGTTAAAGTACAGAGCCCTGTGACACCCCACAGGACAGCAGTAAGGGGCAGAGAAAAAAAACTCCACTCTCTGTATCCAGCCTGTGAGGACAGAATGGAACCATCTCAGGACTGTCCCAGACAGACCACAGATCAGCCTCAGGTGCTCCAACAACACACCATGGTCTACGGTATCAAATGCCACAGAAAGAGATCAAGGAGGATCAAGATTGAATGGGTCCTCTGATCTCTCCCTATTAGATCATTAAGTACCTCAACCAGTGCTGACTCGGTGCTATGCCTCTTTGTGAAACCAGACTGGAGAGGATCATAGATATCATGGGTGGTAAGATGGTCTTCGAGCTGCAGCATGACTGCCTTCTCAATAAACTTGCCCACGAAGTGCAGGTTAGAGACAGGCCTGTAGTCTATGACACGGTCAGGGTCGAGACAAGATTTCTTCAGAAGGGGAGGACAACTGCCTCCTTCAGGGTGTCAGGAAACACCCCAGTCTCCAATGAACACCCAACAATCTCAGCCAGGACTGGTCTGATAACCTCCACATACCCTACCAGGAGGTGCATTGGACCCAGGTTCAAACTACAGTAAGTTGACTGCAAGCCCTGGACAATCTTCATTACATCCACGACAGCCAACTGGTCAAAGCTGGACCAGACAAACTGGGTGTCTGCAACCCCACACCAATCATCGTGCTGCCCATTTGAATGAGCGGTACAGATCCCTGACCAAATGGTGGCAATCTGAGCTGTGAAAAAGTGAGCAAATTTGTCACACTTATCATGTGAAAAGGCTCCCTGATGCTGGAGACAGACTGGATTGCACAGTCTCCTCACAGTACGGAAGAGCTGAGATGGTTGATTTCACGCAGTGGCGATCTCCCTGAACAGGAACTTTGCCTTCTTAAATGAGATAGCCACTTGATAGCTCCTATAATGAGCCATCAAACTAAGCATGTCCTCAGTCAGGCCTGATTTCCTCCAGCAGCATTCCAACCTTTGACCCGCTCATCTCAACTCCCTCAATTGCCCTTCAAACCAGGGAGACTGAGGCTGAAAAGTGAGGGGGTGAATATAGACAGGAGCTATGAAATCCAGGGCAGTTATCACCGCCTTATTATTGGTTAGTAGCAGCTCCTCTAGATCCGAGCTTACACTTGATCTGTTCGATAGGTTCAGCACCTCCATAACACCATCAGGGGTCAAACCCATAAAGGGCATTACCAGACCATCTCCATGGGGGCAGGTCTATTAAGGGGGGACCTCAAAACTGAACCCTATAGTGTGATGATCGAACCATCTGACGGGTTCCACCACCACTTAGGAGATCTCCATTCCCAGACAGAATACCAGATTTAATGAGTGACCTTGTATGTGGGTCACAGCTGTAATCACCTGTGTGAAGCCCAGTGAAATCATCAGCTGGAGGAAGTCCTGGCCAAAATGTGAGAGTTCCTCATTGACCCAGGCATTGAAGTCCACCAGAACCAACTATCTGGGAGACTCCAACACCATGCTGACGATGAAGTCTGTGACTTCCTGCAGGAAATCCTTCTCACCCTGTGGTGGATGGTAGATGAGTATTATCCTGCAATCCACACCTGCACCCATGGTATACTCAAATGATCTAGTAGGCCAGACTGGCACATCTATAAGGTCCAGTTAGTTTTAAAACAAATGCCTACTCTCCGGCCCCTACAATCCAATCTCAGGTGGTATATCACAAGTACCCAACTGGAATCGCTGACTCCAATATGGGACCTATGTTTTCGTCCAGCCAGGTCTCGGTGATGCATGCCATGTCAGATGTGCCAACAAGATCAGCAATCAATGCCATCTTGTTTTTAATTGACCTGGCATTGTATACCACCCAAGTTGGATGGGCAGTCGAGGTCAAACACACTATTTGCCTACCAACAGTGGAGCCCTTGGGTATGGATACCAGGAAAGGTGAACCCCGTTCCTGGCTCCATTTCATCCCAGAGCATCTCCTTGACACCATCACCCCAATCTGACCATCCCGTTTCCCCATCCCAAGCCCTTGCCGCCCTCTGATGCCCCCTCATTAAACCCAAGGCATGGCATCACCTATATACTTCCACCAGTAGCGAGGGGCAGTCAAATGGGCAGAGGACCCAGAGCCCAGCAGGAGAGTAGTGGCTGACCATAAAATCCTTCTTCCAGCACATACTGTTGTCCAGATCCAGCAGCCACCAAGTTTATATAAAATACTACACACCCACTCTCTCACTCACACAATCCCTCTTTCTCTCTCACTCAGACACTTCCTATCTCACAGTTTAAATAAACTACATACAAACCCACCCCCAAACAAAAATAAAAAGAGAAAACCACCCCAGATGCAAACCCTACAATAGCAGCCAGTAATGCAGAGCAGTAATAACACCAAATTAATACTACTAGCCACAGCTTTGAAAAACTGTCCAAATAATGTTCAAGTGGTGGCGAGGGGGCTTTCAAAAGCTCATTTGAGATGGAATAAGTGGACCTCTGGTGAGAGGTGGTTCTGTCTAAATTAAATTTTTATTGTGATATTAACTGAAGTTCTGCACTAATAGCTGTGTCCCTTTCAGTGCTAATACTAGAAGACAATCTGTTGTGATAGCTACTAGGAAGATCCTTGAATAGCATTGTGGGATACTGGTGGATACACCCAGTTCTCCGGTGCTACAAGGACCTAGTCCTAGCCTTTACATAAGGATTTCACATCACTTTAGGGGATTTATTACAGCCATGTTGGCTCTTGTGAAAGCTAATTTATTTATTTTAAACTTCTGAACTTGTGCTGCTTTACAGCTCCCAGCACCAGACCGGAAGTAGGAAGATAGTACTCTTTCAGTCTGCAACACACTTAAGCACTGCTCTAGTGAGCAGCTCAGTCAAAAGCTCATTTGAGCTGGAGTTAGCGGACCTCTGGTGAGAGGTGGTTGTCTAAATTAAATGTTATTGTGATATTAAATGAAGTTCTGTACTAATAGCTGTGTCCCATTCAGTACTAACAAACAGTCTGTTGTGATTGCTACTAGGGAGATCCTTGAATAAACAGACAGAGCACCAGAAGGAAAGAGCTGCTGGTATAACTAAATCTTCTCTACTGGGACTAAGAACTAGAAATCTTGTACTGGGACCTTCAATTTAGGGTAAAAAAAAAAGAGTTAGTGTGTTTGTCAGATGTAGTTGAAGTACATTGTTATCTGTTATCTGTGTTATCTATGTACTTATCTAGGTGCTTGTCACAGGTGTCAGAAGGAAATTGTTATCTGTGAAATTAACTAAGAGTAGAAAGATTTACAAAGTAGGGGGAGTGGCTTAGCTAGAAGGAGCCAGGTTAAAACCAGATTTAAGCACTGCCCTAGATGGCTTCTGCCAGAGAACAGACAGAACACCAGGAGGAAGGAGCTACTAGTATAACTAAAACTTCTCTACTGGGACTATATTGGCCTCCTTCCTTCCAAGCTACCCCCCCCACCCTGGCCCTCCTTCCCTCCCCTTCAACCCCCTACCCTAAACCAGTTCTACTTTTATAGGCACAGGATTTAACTGACAACAGGAACTTCCTCTTTGGGAGGAGGAAGTGAGTGATCACAGAGCCACCAAAGACTCACCATCCTAGAAGGGCAAGAGTAGCTCTCCATCCCCCCCCTAGCTGCTGGAGGTCTGACTCTGAGCAAGTAAGGAGACTACTGAGAAATATAGGAACTTCTTGTCTCAGAACAGGAAGATCAGGAGCTAAATGGGCACAGAGGCAGTAAGTAAGTAAGGAAGGAAAAAAAAATAAACAATCAGAGGAAAGAGTAAGTATTCCAAACAACAGTTAGGGGGCCAGAAAAAAGACATGATGGGAGTGGTGCAGTGCAGTGGCTATGGAGCAACAGTCTTCTGGGAGCTGTTCTGGAGGATGCAGTGTTGTCCCATCTGCAGACAGCTCTCTGGGCTGAGGGAGGAGGTTGCTCATCTCCAGGCTGAGTTGGCCAGGATTTGTGGGACTTCATCTCCCACCCAGGGACCACCAGGGTCACTGCCGTTGCCTCAGAGGTTGCCAAGAAAGAGGAGTGGTTGGACCACAGTGGGTTCAGGGAGGGTGAGGGTGGTGGAACAGAGGTGCATCCCTCCAGTTGTACCTCTCCATAAATTCTATGCCGTTCTGGAAAAGTGTGGTTCCTCTATGGAGGCACCCATAGTGGAGACCAAGGAGGATGCTGGGAACCTCCACAAAGGAGACCCACAGGAGGGTGGCATGGGACCCTACAGGGGAAGGAAACAACTCCTGGTGGGGGAGTCCATTGTTAGGAAGGTAGAACTGGGGGAGGAACGGGAGAGGGAGGTAAGGTGCCTGCCTGGCACCATGGCTTGAAGGTATAGGGAGCGAATCCTCAGGATCACAGAAGCAACTGCACAGGGGAGGGAGCTGGATGTCATTGTACACCTAGGGACAAATGACCTGGCTAAGAAAGGGATCAGAGCAGTGCAAGAAGCATTTGTGGAGATGAGGAGGGGCCTTAGACAAACAGCAGACACGGTAACCTTCTCAGAGGTGCTGCCTGTCTATGGCACGAATGAGGCTAGGGTACTCCACACCATGGGATTCAATCAGTGGTTGAAAACCTGGTGCAGAGCTCAGGGATTTGGCTTCATTGGGGATTGGGGATCCACCTGGATGGATGCAGGCCTATACTTGCGTGATGGTCTGCATCTGTCCAGGAGGGGAACCAGGATCTTAGGTGGTAGGTTTAAATAGTCCATTGGCAAGCATTTAAACTATCCAAGGGGGGAGGCACTGGAAAGGAGCAGGGAAATCCTAGCCCCCCCAAAAAATCAGGGTACTAAGTGAGGTAGACACCAACATAGAGATGTCAATAGGGAGAAGCGCAGGAGTAAATGGAGAATGTGACAAACGCAATAAGGACAGGGATGGGGCAAAAAGGGGTAAGGCCATCAAGAAATGGAGGGTAATGAGAACCAATGCCCGTAGTCTGGGAAACAAGCTCCCTGAGTTGGTGGCCTTGATGGAAGAGGGATGCCTGCTATCGTAGCAGTCAAAGAAACATGGTACACAGAGAACCATGACTGGGATGTTAAAATACCAGTGTACACAACCTACAGGAGAGACAGAGAGGGAAGAGGGGGGAGGAGTAGCTCTCTATGTAATGGAAGGGATAAAAGCAACTGAACAAAACAGTAAACAAGGAGGAGAGGAGGCACTGTGGGTCACCTTACAGATTGGAAATGGCACCACAATCCACACAGGGGTTGTATATTGACTCCCATGTCAGGGGGAGGGAATGGACAAGGATATGATAGAAGGCATACTTAGGATGGCAGAGAAAGGGGAGATACTGTTGATGAGGGACCTTAATATGCCAGATGTTAACTGGAGCACCTTTGCTGCAGCCACATCCAAAAGCAGGGCCATTCTTGATGCCCTTCAGGTGGCATGCTTCAGACAGCTAGTTTTTGAACCTACTCATGAGGGAACAATCTTAGACCTCGTACTCTCAAATGGGGACAGTGAGAGGATCTCAGATCTAGAAGTGGGTAGCCATTTGGGAACAAGTGACCACCAAACAGTGTGGTTTATGATAAACTCAGCTACAGAGTCAAGCCATACAAAAGTGAAGGTTCTGGATTTCAGGAGGGCTGATTTTGGCAAGATGGGAGAGTGCCTTAGAAAAGCACTAGCAAACAGGCTAGAAGGAGGGGTGGAGCAACAATGGGGAAATATCAAAACTGCCATCACAGAGGCAACAAGCCTTTGTGTGAAGCAAATAAACAAATCAAATGAAAGAAAACGCCACTATGGTTCTCAAAAGAAGTGGCAGTGAAGGTTAGGGAGAAAAAGATAGCATTTAGGAAGTATAAGGAAACACAGAAGGAGCAGGACAGAGAACTGTACCAGTTAAGGCAGAAGGAAGCAGGGAGGGTAGTCAGAATAGCAAAGGCACAACTGAGGAAAAGATACCCAACTCGGTTAAGAAGGGGGATAAAGCCTTTTATAGGTATATCAGGGAGCGTAGAAAGACAAAGGGAGGGATAGTGAGGCTGAATAGAATGGATTGTGGGTGGGCAGAGAGTGACAGTGGAAAAGCAGGGATACTGAATGAATACTTCTGTTCAGTATTCACCAAAGAAGAAGTGGGGGAGATGCCTAATCCAATTAACAGAAGCACTCTGTAGAGGGGGGGTTGATCCCAGTCCTGTCACAGAAGAAAGGGTTCTGAAAGAACTCCTAAAACTGAAGGTGGACAAAGCAATGGGGCCAGATGGAATTCACCCCAGAATTCTAAAAGAATTAAGCAGAGAACTAGTGACACCACTGACTACCCTTTATAACAAATCATGGGAAAATGGTGTGGGACCTGAGGACTGGAAGAAGGCTGATGTGATTCCCCTTCACAAAAGTGGGAGCAAGACAGAGGCAGGAAACTACAGACCTGTCAGTTTGACCTCTGTGGTAGGGAAAGTGATGGAATCACTTCTGAAGGAAAGAATTGTTGAGTTCCTAGAGGCCAGTGGGGCACAGTACCCAAGGCAGCATGAGTTCACAGCGGGAAGGTCATGTCAGATGGATCTAATTGATTTATTTGACTGGGTGACCAAAGTAGTAGACCAGGAAGGGTCTGTGGCCTACCTAGACTTTAGCAAGGCATTTGACACAGTCCCACACAAAAGATTAGTAGTCAAATTAACCAGCCTTGGAGTGGGTCCCAGGGTGGTAGCCTGGCTAAAACATTTGCTGAACAACAGGACACAGAAGGTAATTGTAAATGGAGTCCACTCTGAAGAAAGAGGGGTTACTAGTGGGGTATCGCAGGGTTCATTACTGGGTCCAGTCCTTTTTAATGTCTTTGTAAGTGACATTGCAGAGGGACTGGAAGGAAAAGTATGCCTCTTTGCAGATGATACAAAGATCTGCAACAGGGCTGATACACAAGGAGGCGGAAAAGGATGAGAAGGGTCTTGGCAAGGTTGGAGGAATGGTCAGAAGTATGGCAGCTTGATTCAATGCAAAGAAGTGCAAGTAATGCACCTGGGAAACAAAAACCCAGGGGAAGATTATGCAGGGGGAGGTAGTAACAACAACAAAAATGGAAAGGGACCTGAGGGTAATCATATCAGATGACCTTAAGCTTGGCAAGCAATGTGAGAAGGCAGTAGGGAGGGCTGGGGGGATACTGGGTTGTTTAGGGAGAGGCATCACCAGCAGAAAACAGGAAGTTGTTATCCCCCTGTACAAGCAGTTGGTGAGACCCCATCTGGAGTACTCGTCCAGTTCTGGAGACCCCATCTCTGCAAGGACATAGACAGGATGGAGGCAGTTCAGAGGAGGGCTACTAAAATTGTGCAGGGTCTGTAAGAGAAGCCATACGAGGAGAGGCTAAAGGAGCTTAATATGTATACCCTTGAGGAAAGGAGGGAGAGGGGGGACATGATAGAAACATTTAAGTACCTCAGTGGAATCAACAAAGTCCAAGAGGGTAACATCTTACAGAAAAAGAGATGTGGAAAGAACAAGGGACAATTTGAAGATGGGGGGAGGGGACGGCTCAAGGGCAATGTGAGGAAGTATTTTTTCACAGAGAGGATGGTGGATGCATGGAACAGCCTTCCTGAGGAGGTTGTGGGGTCTAAAACTGGGGGAGAATTCAAGAATGCATGGGACAGACATAAGGCAATTTTTGTGGGGGGAGGAAGAAATAGGCTGTTGGTTAAATAAGATCTGCAGCTTATCATCCTCTAGGTAGGGGAAATGGGCAGACTAGGTGGGCCAAGCGGTCCTTATCTGCCGTCAAAGTCTATGTTTCTATGTTTCTATGAATAGCATTGAGGGATACTGGTGGATACACTGAGTTCTCTGGTGCTATGAGGACCTAGTCCTAGCCTTTACATAAGGATTTCACATCACTTTAGGGGATTTATTACAGCCATGTTGGCTCTTGTGAGAGATAATTTCTTTATTTTAAACTTCTGAACTTCTGCTGCTTTACAGCTCCCAGCACCAGACCAGAAGTAGGAAGATAGTACTCTTCCAGTCTGCAACACACTTAAGCACTGCTCTAGCGAGTGGGGCAAGCATGTGCGGGGCCACGTGCAGAGACACGTGCTTCTGTGTGTGTCAGCTGTGTCCACTGGAGATGCAGGAAGCAGGGCAAGGAATTATACCTGATCAAAACAAGTTCCACTAAGGCAGTATACAAACAACTACAATGACTATTAATGATGAGTTTGTTGCTTTACAGTCAGGAGAGATAGCCATGGTTTGCATACTCTGCTAGAAATTCTGCATAGAGACCCAGACAGGCTTAGATGATTTAAAATGTGGACAATGTTTAGAAATACAGGCTTTAAAAGAAAAAATAAAAGAACTTGAACAAACAATACAGGACCTACAAAAATACAATAATAGTGAAATAAAAACAGGAGAAAGTGTAATCTCTATCACTGATATAACTACTAAAGCTAATAAATCACAAAACAATGGCTATAAAAGAGCAAAGGAAACAATTAAGAGTGCAGATGATGATCATTGGAGTCCAGTACAAAATAAGAAAAAATGTAAGCGAGGCAGAAGATGTATGGAATTTTCAATTCCAATTCAGAATAAATTCTCATAATTACTAGCAGAAAAAAATGAGCTATTACAAAATATTATTGATGGTCCTAATGCAACATTGACAGAAAATAGTTTTGAGAAAGATAATTCCTCCTGTTAACTCATCAAGTATATTACAAATGGGTGGAACAAATATAGGAATATTGAAATCTATTACAGAGACAGAGGAGTGTTTGCTAGATATTTCAGAATAAAGTCCACAAACTGCTCCATCTCCCTCTAATTTAGCCACTGCAAATTCCAGTGCTATGCAAGGTCCCTGTACCCTAATTGGTACCCTCAGAGGTACACTGTAGACAGCAAGCACTTAGGTATATGTTATACTAACATTGAATCCAAGCTGCCATACTTCTGACCTTTCCTCCACCCTTGCCAAGTCGCTTCTCATCCTTTCCACGCCTCCTTGTGTATCAACCCTGTTGTAGATCTTTGTATCATCTGCAAAAAGGCATATTTTTCCTTCCAGTACCTCTGCAATGTCACTTATAAAGACATTAAAAAGGACTGGACCCAATACTGAACCCTGCGGTTCCCCACTAGTAACCCCTCTTTCTTCAGAGTGCACTCCATTTGCAATTACCTTCTTTGTCCTGTTGTCCAGCCAATGTTTTACCAAGGCTACCACACTGGGACCCACTCCCAGGCTGGTTAATTTGATTATTAATCTTTTTTGTGGGACTGTGTCAAATGTCTTGCTAAAGTCTAGGTAGACCATGTCCACAGACCCTCCCTGGTCTACTACTACTTTGGTCACCCAGTCAAAGAAATCAATTAGATTCACCTGACAAGACCTTCCCACTGTGAACCCATGCTGCCTTATGAACATACGAACATACAGAAATTTGCCAACAGATAAAGGCCAAGAGGTCTATCAAGTCTGCTCGAGTGTGCAGCTAGCACCTCTTATTCTTCAGTTCCTGTGTTCCACTGGCCTCTAGGTATTTAACAATTCTTTCGTTTAGAAGTGATTCCATCACTTTCCCTATCCACAGATGTCAAACTGACAGGTCTGTAGTTTCCTGCCTCTGTCTTGCTTCCACTTTTGTGAAGGGAATCACATCCACCTTCCTCCATTCCTCAGCTAGCACATCATCCTCCAATGATTTGTCAAAAAATAGTGTCACTAGTTCTCCCCTTAATTCTTTTAGAATTCTGGGGTGAATTCCATCACGCCCCATTGCTTTGTCCACCTTCAGTTTTAGGATTTCTTTCAGAACCCTTTCTTCTGTGAAAGGACTGGGATTGACCCTCCTATCCAGAGTGCTTCTGTTAATTGGATTAAGCACCTCCCCTCCTCCTCTTTTGTGAAATGTTATACTGTAACTGATGTTTGCTGCTTTAAAACTTTGGGACTTCATTGAAAATGAGCTATGCTCAATTGAATGTTTTCCTTTATTCTGCTGAATAAAAAAGATTTACTACTACTACTACTTCCCAGCAACAGCTCCCATCAGAAGATGTCAGACCTCACGGACCAAGGCAGATTCAATTTCCCAACCACTGGCTCTAGTCCGCCGCTGAACATGACCCACAAGCAGGCCTGGGAAAAACTCAGTCCTGGGGTCAGGTCCACAATTTACCACTAGCCAGTGCTCCCCAACCTCCTCCTCCATCAGTCTGCACTGTTTTGGGATTGAGACCAACAGTTCACCACCAACCAGTATGCATCTGCCTCCTCCTCAGTTCATCAACCAGCAAGGGCCTCAGCGACAGTTCCCATAGCAGGATTCCCATACAAAAGAACCACAGGTAACACAGCAACTCAATATCACCATAATACTAGCTAAAATCAAAGCTAGTTTGAAGTCCAGTTTAAAATCCAAGAAACCAGAGAGAAATGGAACACTTTAGCTATAGAACAATAAGAAGTAATTGGTGCTATTGCACCATCTCACTACTGCTGCTAAAAGCAAACTAATTAAAATGAGCAAAAGTAATAACAAAATAAATATAAGAAACAATGCAAAACACAAAAACTAATTTAAACAAAGTACATAAAACAACTTCACACATTAAACACACTCTAAAACCCTAACTCAGTGAAGTGCTATTTTGATGTCTGGCAGCTAGTGGTGGGCGAAGTGGCATGAAATTCGCTCCGCGGAGTGATTCATGGAGTAACATGGACTCCACTAAATGCCTGGAATGTGAAGCAGAGTACTTTGCATTATAATGAGGAACATAAAGTCCATTGAAACCAATTACTTTGCATTATTTCGCCTTCCCCAAACCACTTCTCCAAGAATTTTAAGTCGAAGTACATTGAAATCAATGTACTTTGCATCACTTCTCCTTGTAATTGAGCTCCAAGGTGAATTTTGCAGTGCTTCATGGGACTGCAGGTCACATGGGCTCTAGTTTATTCGGCACAGCCTCAGTTCTGTGTAGTGTGTGTGTAGTGGAAGATGGAGACAGTTTCCTCACAAAGCTCTGTGATTCAAATCCTCTAAAAGCTGTTAAAAAAGCCTTTTTGTGCCATTTTTTTTTTGCTCAAAATTTAGTACGTCAATTGTAGGAAACCCTCCTGTGCTCATATCATCAAGTGTTTATTGTTTGTGTGTGGATTTTGAATGTTAATTTAGAACAGTCAGTCTGTGTATTGTGAAGTGTGCTTTGGGGAGGGGCGTCTGTGGTGTAGGTAGATTGACTGGATGAAAAAGGCAGTCTTTCTGTTTTGGTTATCTTTTTTTTGTATAACTGTGTTAATGTACACACAGTAATATTTTCAGTAATTCTTGAAATTTTTTGGCTGATTGTTGTGGTGCAGCAGTGTATAATTTCAGTTTGTTTAAAACATTTGGTTATATTTCTAAAGTTTTTTCAATTTGCTACGCGTTACATGTAATGTGTGTGCGTGTGTGTGTGTGTGTGATGTGTGCCATTAAATCAGACACTTTTTATTGTGCCACAGAGTAATTGCAGTTGTGTGAACCTCCTATCCACCGCACCTACATAATTTTTTTATAATGCTTTGTGGTATCTTTACTGGTAGTGGACTGATACTGCCGTGCACTACCCCCCCAACTGAAAAAATGTAGTCTTTTCCAGATTTGGACTTGTGATTTGTGAGCACCGGTTAGGTGTTGTTGTGCCTTTGCATCTGCATCTCTCAAGTGCACAGTGCAATCTTAATCTGTCTGTGCATTTGCACTTAGCAGTACACCATTAATTCTGGGAGACTTTACATTTCTTGTTATGCTCTCATTTCACTTCATCAGCACTGGGGAATTTTCTGGACAAAAAACAGTACCATTTTGGGGATGCACATTAATTCTGGTGACTGTGTGTGACCACTGCATGCATGACTGAGTGCACCATTAATTCTGGGAGACTTTGCATTTCTTGTTGTACTATCATTTCACTTCGTTAGCACTGGGGAATTTTCTATACACAAGACAGCAGCATCATGGGGATGCACATTAATTCTGCTGTGTGTGTGAGGTGCTGTCAATATTGTTGTCACTCCACCTTATTTCGCGTTAAGGCATAATGACAATGTGAAGTAATAATTGCAAGGTGAAGTGAGGCTTTTGTTTTGGCCACTCCATGCAGTGGAGTGACAACATGAAGTGGCCACTTCGCATTCATTTCACCAGCAGAATTTAATTTTGCTGCATCTCTAGTGGCAGCTATCTTCCGTCTACTCTATCTATAATCTAGTTTGCCATATGTGCTGTGAACACACATTTTGGGGTGATTTGAAAGCTGAACTCATACACAGTTTGTGAAGGTGGGGAACACTCAACAGAAAAAATGAAGTAAACATGTTAAAAAACAAAAATCTTATGAGTGATAAAGAAAAAAAATCACTTTTTTGGACTTTTACTTCACTTTCCCACTGAATTAATGGGAAAGACACATTTCAATCCAGGCAGGAGATAAGTCATGCTAGAGTTCAAGATATGTGCCTGATATCTGATTCATAAAGTTCTTTAAAAGTGCAGACTGCCAATTAAATTAATGAAACAGTGTGTATGCCCAAAGTTAGCTATCTCCACAAAGTAAAATTCCACAGTTAACGAATAGGCAGGAAAAAATCTTATGGTCTGTTGTACATTTTTCCAATGTAGAGATTTACTGGTCTAGTGAGGCATCAATTTACATAAAAGGTGTAGAGATAGTGAAAAAAAACTAGTATTTTTAAACTTACTTTGCAAGATGTCGGGATACTGTATCTTGCATTGTGGGGAATGCCACAGCTGATATTTAGGAAATCTGGTTACATCACAATGAAATATAATTTACTACAGTTTACAAATTACAGAGCCACATTAAAACAGAGCTAATTCAGTTAAAAGGAACATACACACCAATTATCACTAGTACAACTAGAATAAAACCATTTGATTTTACGTTAATATAGTCAAGAGACATATCACATTATTAACAAACACTGCAGAAGAGTAACAGTAATGGCTTGAGTCCATAATAATGTTTTTACAAGCATTCTAAACCCCACAGTGCTCCATCAACCCTGCTGTGGAAACAGATAAAAGCAGGACCCACCCCCCCCCCTGGAAATGACATGTTGCTTCTCAGATGGGCTATGCTGGGTAAAAATTAAAAAAAAAAGCACATTTTATCTGTTCTTAATGATACACTGTTTAACTGTGCCTCCTTTAAAAAAAGTTACAACATGCTTGAGTTCAAGATCTGTGCCTGATATCTGTTTTTTTAAAGATATTAAACAATGCAGACATCCAATCAAATTAATGATAAGTGTTTATGCCCAAAGTTAGCTATCTCTAAAAAGTGTAATTCCACAGTTATAGAATAGACATGGAAAAATCCAATGGTCTGTTATACATTTTCTCCAAATGTAGAGATTAGTGGTCCAGAGGGGAGGGATATCAATTTATATTAAAGGTGTAGAGAAATAAAACTATCATTTTTAGACCTACTTTGTAAGATGTCCAGAAAGGTGACCAGAAAAGTGAGAGGAGCCAAGGCCCAGAGGGAGCTGCGATTAGCACAGGGAATTAATGGGGAGAAATACTGTTCTAGATACATCAGGGAGAAAAGGAAGTTCAAGGAGACAATACTGAGGATAAAAGGGTGGGGAGTGGATGGAAAAGGGGGAGAAGCAGGCAGAAGCTCTGAATGAATGCTTTTGTTCAGTGTTCATGGAAGAAAGGGGGGGACTGCTACCAGCATGGGCTGGGAGGGTGGAGACAGGGGGAGAAGAGGCAACAGATGGAAGAATTGAGGCAAGTAGAGTCCTAGAGGGACTGAGGGTACTGAAGGTAGACAAGGCACCAGGGCATAATGATATCCACCCAAGAGTGCTGAGGGAGATGGCAGAGGTGTTGACAGAGCCACTGGCAGACCTGTATAGCACCTCACTGGAGTCAGGATGTGTGCCACTGGACTGGAGAATGGCACATGTAGTACCATTACACAAGAGCGGGCCAAGGGATGATCCGGGTAATTATCATCTGGTAAGTCTCACCTCCATAGTGTGCAAACTCATGGAAACGATACTAAAGGAAAGACTGTTGTTGTACCTGGAGGACAATGTCCTCCAGGATGTGAGGCAGCATGGATGTGTTTCAGGGAAATCTTGTCAAATCAACCTCATACAATATTATGACTGGGTGACAGGTGAACTGGATAAGGGTCATGTGGTGAATGTTCCTTACTTGGACTTCAGCAAGGCCTTCGATTCACTGCCTCGTGGATGGCTTGGGGAGAAGCTAACTGGGGTAGGGGTAGGGGTAGGGGCAAAAATGATGAACTGGATTACAAGCTGGCTGAGTGACAGGTTGCAATGGATGGTGGTGAGATGGGACCTCCCAACTCCAAGGCCAGTGATGAATGAGGTGCCACAGGGCTCTGTGTTGGGGCCAGTATTGTTTGGGCTCTTCATATCAGACATTGCACACGGGGTGGTGAGCAAGGTAAGTCTGTTCGCTGATGACACCAAACATTTGAGCAGTGGTGGATGGAGCAGAGGCATGGAAGCAGCTGCAGGGGGACCTACACAAGCTAGAGGAGTGGTTAGAGAGGTGGTAACTGGGGTTCAATGCAGAGAAGTGTAAGGTCATGCACTTTGGGGTGAAGAACCCATGGAGAGAATACTGGCTGGGGGGTTAAGCTGTGGATCACTGAGGAGAAGAAGGACCTGGGGTAATGATGACAGGGACCATGAACAACACTGCCTAGTGCAGAAGAGCAGCTGCAAAAGTGAACAACATACTGGGGTGCATAGTGAGGGGGTTTTCATCCAGGTGAAGAGAGGTGATATTGCCCCTGTACAGGTCGCTAGTAAGGCTGCACTTAAAGTATTGTGTACAGTTTTGGAGGCCATACCTAAAGTGTGACATCAGGCTACTGAAGGGGGTGCAGAGGATGGCAACAAAGATGATATGTGGAATGGAGGGGAGAGACTATGATAGCAGGCTGGGAGACCTGAATATGTATACCCAGAAGGATAGAAGGGATGGGGGGACATGATAGAGACATTCAAGTGTCTGAGAGAAATCAATAAGGATGGGGCAGATGGGGTCTCTAAATTAAGGAGGGGGAGGATCACCAGGGGGCACGGGCTAGGAATAGCGGGGGAAGATTTAGGAAGGAAATGAGGAGACACTATTTCACAGAGAGGATGGTAGTGAAATTGAACACTCTACCAGAATGGGTGGTATCATGTAAATCTGTGAACAGCTTCAAAAGCGCATGGGACAGGGAATGGGGGAGTGAGTGTGGGGGAGGCAGTGGGATGACAAAGGGACACTCGAGCAGACTTAAATAGACCGGGTGGTCTGTTTCTACTGGTATATTCATATGTTCGTATGTTCATATGTCATTACACTGAATTGCATTGTGGGAAATGCCACAGCTGATATTTAGAAAAGCTGGTTCCACCACAATGAAGTACTGAACTTAACAGAGAGCAGCTTTGGCTTAACGATAACCATGTGTACCAATGAAGCCAACAGCTGAAATAAAAGAAAAACAGTTAAATCTTTCATACAATCAAAAGATTTAAAAGTATTCTAAACCACACACTGCTCTATCAACCCAGCTGTAGAAATGGGTAAAAGCAGGATCCCTTGGAAATGAGATGCTGCTTCTCAGCTGGGCTATGCTAGGTAAATAAAAGTAAAAAAAAGTATATTTTATCTGTGCCTAATGATACATTCTTTAACTATGCCTCCTTTCAAAATAAAAATTACTACATTACTGTTTGCTGTAGCATAGAAGATCTTATTAAACTAATTTTCTTTAGTACTAGGTTGGCACCTTTTGTTACTACAAATTCTAGAATTGCCTTCAGCTGACATCAGAACAGTAGGCAGCAGTAAGAGATTCAATAGACCATAGTGCTTGATAGAGCTTTGGTTCAATCTCCAGTTAGATCAGCCCTGTGTGACTGTACATGGCCCAGGGAGGATGACAGGACCAGCAAACAAAATATTAGAACTTATAAAAACTGTAACATACAATGCAGGCTACTGAACCTCTTACTAATGAATACTGTTCTAAGGCGAGCTGCAGGAGATTCTGGGATTTTCAATAACAGAAGATGTAAAGGTGTGTAACCGCTTTTGTTCCAATGGTGAGTACTATGATTTACTACAGCTTGCAAATTACAGAGCCACATTAAAGGGACACTGTTAACCTGTTTTTCATCATATTATTTCTAGTTAAAATCCCACATTTTATGATTGCTTACCTTCTCTAAAACTAATTTGTGTTGCTGTTTGTTTTGTCTGTCTCCTTGTTTAGTAGAACTGAAATGCATACTAATGAATATTTATAAACAACCTTGTTTTGTTTACTATCCTGAATCTGTTTTTACTGCATACATCCTGACCATTAGAAACACCCCCCAAACAGTGCAGTCACTCATGAGGCAGTAGCCACTTAACTCCCACTACATCATGAGGGGCTACACGGTGTTGTGGGTGTTCCCAAGTCCAGGAAAGATGCAGTTAGAGCTGATCAAGGAATGTAAACAAACCTGTGGTTGTGTGGTAACACCAGTATGGTAGGCAGTGTGTTTTTCACTTTTTTAAAGAAAAAAAGACTCAGAATCAAACTATCAGCTACATCAGCAATCTTTACAGAATGTTAGCAATCATAAAATATGTTTTTTTTTTAAACTAGGGACACTGTGAGACCTAAGGGGGTTGACAGTGTCCTTCTAAAACAGAGCTAATTTAGTTAAAGGGAACATGCACACCAAATATCACTAGTATAACTACTATAAAACCATTTGATTTGACATTAATATAGTCAAGAGACATACCACGTTATTAACAAACATTGCAGAAAAGCAACACTAATGTATTGTGTCCCATAATAATGTTTTCAAAAACATTCTAAACTCCACAGTGCTCCATCAACCCAGCTGTTGAAAGGGATAAAAGCAGGACTGGGAAGGGGATGATGTTTCTTAGATGGGCTATACTGGGTAAATGAAATGTAAAAAAAAAAAAGAAGGCTTTATCTGTTCTTAATGATATACTGTTTAACTGTGCCTCCTTTTAAAATAAAAATTACACTTTAGACTTCAAGATCTGTGCCTGATATCTGATTTATAAAGTTGTTTAAAACTGCAGACAACCAATCAAAGTAATGAAATCAGTGTTTATGCCCAAAGTTAGCTATCTCTAGAAAGTATAATTCCACTGTTATAGGATAGGCAGGGAAAATCCTACCGTCAGTTGTACATTTTCTCCGTCATAGAGATTTAGTGGTTTATTTATTCACTTATTGACTTATTTGTGTATTTATTTATTTACTGAGATCTAGGATTACAAATACCTTTGAGCCAGAGGTACTTTTACAAAAGTTCCGCATCAGACATTGTGGTGGTTGTACATTTTCATGTGGTTGTTGTACATTTTCTCCAATGTACAAATTTAGTGGTCTAGAAGGGTGGGATATCAATTTACATAAAACAGGTTGAGAGAAAAAAACTAGTATTTTTAGACTCACTTTGCAAGATGTCATGATACTGTAACTTGTGTTGTGGGAATGCCACAGCTGATATTCAGAAAACTTGGTTCCATCACAATGAAATACTGAATTTTTCAGAAAGCAGCTTTCACTTAACAATAGCCATGTGCAACAGTGCAGCCAACAGATGAAATCAAACAGAAACAGTTATATCTTCAAACAAACAAGAGATTTAAAAGTATTCTAAGCACCCTCCCCGAACTGCTCCATCAACCCTGATGTGGAAATGAATAAAAGCAGGACCCCCTAGAAATCATATGCTGCTTCTCAGTTGGGCAATACTGGGTAAAAAAAAATTGTAGAAAAAATAAGCATATTTTATATGTTTTTTAATGATACACTGTTTAACTAGGCCTGTTTTTTAGAATAAAAATTACCACATGTTGCTGTTTACTGTTTTTGTAGCATAGTAGATTGTATAAATCTAATTTTTTTTTAGTTCTGCGTTGGCACTATCTGTTACTACAAATTCCATAGTCTCCTGCAGCTGATATCAGACCAGTAGGGAGCAATTGGAGATTTGTAGACATCAAGGTTCTGGCACACACAAACTCAAGGGGAGAAATGCATAGTATTGTAAAGAATTAATTTATTTTAAAACTGTGCAACATAAAAGCCTGACATGTTTTGGACTGACCAACAGTCCTTTCTCAAAAGCTGAAAAGGACTGTTGGTCAGTCCGAAACATGTCAGGCTTTTATGTTGCATGGTTTTAAAATAAATTAATTCTTTACAATATTATGCATTTCTCCTTCAAGTCTGTGTGTGCCAGAACCTTGATGTCTACAGTTTTGCATAATTTGTTCTCAGAGCACCATGCCCCAGTGCACACTCACATGGGAAATAGCAATTGGAGATTCCACAGCCCATAGTGCATGATAGAGCTTTTGTTTAATCACCAGTTAGGTTAGCTCTGTTTGACTGTATATAGCCCAGGAGGATGACGAGACCAGCAAACAAGATATCAGAACTTATATAAATTCTAACATACAATGCAGGCTATTGAACCTCTCACTGTTGTATACTGTTCTAAGGCCAGCTGCAGGAGATTCTAAGATTTGTAGTAACAGAAGATGTAAAAAGTGTTTATAACACCCTTTGTTCTGATGGTGATTGCTACGATTTATTACAGCTTGCAAATTACAGTGCCATATTAAAACAGCTAATTCAGTTGAAGGGAAAATACACACCAGCTATCTCTAGTATAACTAGAATAAAAACATTTGATTTGACATTAATATAGTCAAGAGAAGTATTACATTTAAGAACTGCAGGGGAGAATCGGGGAGAGAGAATGGCAGCTGTAGCCATGATCAGAGTGGGAGCAGGGGGGCATCAGGGAGAGAGATCGCCCAGAGCGTTGGCCATGGAAGAGATCACCAGAATTGATGGAGAGCAGGTGGTATGAAGCAAAACAGCCTGAGCTGGGTCCTGGAGGAGCCAATTGGGCAGGGGGACCCAGCACCAATTCTCTGAAGGAGCTGTGATTACATGGCTCCTAGAGGAGCCAATCCAAAGGAGATGTGTCAGATTTGAGAGTGCAGCTGGCTTTATAAGGACTGCTGTCTGCCACTCTCAGTAAAGAACTGCAGGGGAGCATTGGGAAGAGAGACCAGTGGCTGTAGCCATGATCAGATCAGGAGCAGGGGAGCATCAGGGAGAGAGAGACAGCCCAGAGCAGTGGCTATGGAAGAGGCCACCAGAACTGGTGGAGAGTGGGTTGTTTGAAGCAAAATAGCCTGAACTGGGTCCTGGAGGAGCCAATTGGGCAGGGGGACCCAGCACCAATCCACTGAAGGAGCTGTGATTATGTGGCTCCTGGAGGAGCCAATCCAAAGGAGAAGTGCTGGATCTGAGAGTGTGTATGGCTTTATAAGGACCGCTGGCCATTACTCTCAGTAAAGAACTGCAGGGGAGCATTGGGGAGAGATACTGGCAGTAGTAGCCATGATCAGATGAAGAGCAGGGGTGCATCAGAGAGAGAGACTGCGCAGAGCAGCAGCCATGGAACAGGCCATCAGAGTTGGTGGAGAGTGGGTTGTTTGTCCCACCCTCCCATCCTAGCCCCAACCTCCCACCCTGGCCCCGACCTCTATTAAATGCACAAGGGTGGAGAAGGAGCTAACGCAGAGGAAAACACCAAGCAGGCAATAAAAGAAGATGTAATCATTTTGTAACCCCGTTTGTTCTGATAGTGAGTGCTATGATTTACAATAGCTTGTAAATTACAGAGCCACATTAAAACATAGCTAATTTAGTTAAAGGGAACATGCACATCAACTATCACTAGTTTCTCTTGTTATTGACAACAAAGGAACACAACGGGGATGATAGGAGTATATCACATGATTTGCATCTTTTGTAATTACCTGCAGTCTACCATTTTTGCCATTTGTACTGGTTCCTGAGAGGCTAGAGTTCCAGCCTTTGTTTTTTTTTTTTTTTTGATAAGGTCCTCCATGTTGTAGAGGCCTCTCAAAAGGAGTAAACTTGTCAGTGCTATGCCTTCAAATGGGAGAGCTTTTTCTATTTGGTGCCAGGGCAGGGAGCTCGACACCCTCTCTTACCCTGTGGCTAGCATCCTGGATTACTTGTTGTCCATCTTTCAATCGAGCCTAAGGTCAATGATCCTCAAGGTGCACCTAGCATGCTAGCCCAGTGGCATGGAGGGCTGAAGTGTTGGGCACCTTCCTCCGGCCACACTGATAACCCGGGGTTGGGAATGGACTCAGGTTGCTCAGGGGCTGGCAGGGTGAGGGAGGATTGAAGATCCATGTACAAAAAGCTTGCAGTAAGTAACCACCACCCACCAGCCTGTAGCCACTGCCAGCTGCCATTCAGTCAGACACCTCAAGCAGTCCAGAGTCTGGTGCCAGCATTAAATCTTTTGTGGGAGATACCACCTCTAATGGTTGAGGGGGTCATTAGCACTCAATAACCATTTAATGCCTGACTGTCTCGAGTTTTAAATCAGAGTTTAAAACTTATTTATTTTGTCTGGCTTTTGTATAAGGCTTTTTAAAATTTTATGTATGTTTATCCGATTATATTCTTTGTTCATCTAATTGTACAGTGCCTTGATATTTGAAAGGCACTTAAATAAAGTTTTGCTTGCTTACTTACTTACTAATGCTTTGGTGCTGTCAATTTGATCTCTTTCATAGACATTACATTCATAATAAAAATCAAGAAATTACACATTTTAGACACTTACTAATTTGAGGCAGATTCAAATCATAGCTCTGAAACCCAGTGCCAAAGCTTGGTGCCTCCACTCCTCCGTTTTCTTTCATGGCTGTGATCAAGACCCTTAATGGAGGAACAATGAAACTGCTCTTTTGTAACTTGAATTTGTTTCTTGCTCTGGAGAGAATGGTTAATAGTCATTACTGTCACCTATGCAGAGATAATGAATGCTGGCTTTAGATTAGTGAAAGGGTTGAGCCCTGAGTGGCCTTCCAGTCCTCATCAATATCCATTTCTTTGTTTCTGTGAACATGTTAGATATTTAGTGTTATTGACTCAATAGGTTGCATGCTTGCCTCTGGGGCCGGAAGGCCAGAGGAACATAGGCTAGTGCCCCACACCAGAAAATTGGGCTAATATCCAGTATTGATACTGTAGTGTAGCACCTGGGTATGGGATGTACTACATTGATGATGAGGTGCTAGCCTTTGTATGAGATGTTAAACCAAGGTCCCTTCTGTCCATCTTTTCTGGTTGCCCAGGTGGAAGTTAAAGATCCCATGGAACTAAGAATTTTTTATTTTAAAATCAGTTAGGAAATTATAATGCAATATTTATAAATATACCATGTCATTATTTCCTACCCCTAGGACCCACCCTCTTATTAGGTGCAATTCATTTACACAATTTCTGCTAGACAGTATTTCTAGTGACATCATTACGGAGGTATCGAAAAGTTTTCCTATTAGTTATGGAAAGCTTCAGTCTCTATTATTAGCAATTCCTCCTAATATAGCAACCTAATTAAGACTTAAAATTATCCAACCATGGTTTCAGGTGCCATCTCCTGGATAGTATAAGAGGTACTTGGCACTGTGCTTGCTATAGAAACTATTTGAAGATGATGAACACCAACTGCTGCATTCCCGCCTCACACTTCCCTTGTGGAAGGGAGCTTAGGCTGGAAACAATCCATCCATCCTGAGGATTGCACAAAAGAGGCTCCCTTAAGACCCTAAAAAACATATCCCAAATGTTGTGAGCAAAGGAGCATTCTAAGAATAAGTTCTTTATTATTTTGCTTTTCTTTATAAAGGAGGCTCTTGGATAGTATTGTTTAATCAGGTTGCTATGCATTAAGTTTGCTTTCAATTATAGTCACACAAGCAGACTTAACCATATGATTGCATCTCACTTTTATATCAGAATCCTTACCTTTTGCATAACACAAGAGCCACACTTTAAACATAAGATTTATTGCAGATAAGGCCCACTAGGCCCACCCAGTCTGCCCATTTTCCTTACCTGCTGCAGAAACCACAGACCCTACTTGATCTCTGGCTTTGTTCTCTTTTCTATTGCTCGGGTTTGGCAATTTGCTTGTTGTGGTGCTTCATGAGGGACCAACATCCTACACTGGAACCAGTCTGGCCCAAATTCTTCACCTACAGCCCTATCGGATCTGGCCAGAGTCAGTTACAGCTGGGGCTAAATTGTTAAAGCCTTCTGATACATATATACATCCCAAATTTAGATGTAGCCTCCATCATGGCTACTGTGTCAAAATGCCTGCAACCTATTTTTAAATGTTTTATTGGATTTGCAATATTTTCCTCACTTTATGGCACAAAAATGATACATGCTTCATTCTGTTGACAAATGAGTCATTTTTGGTGTGCCTCTCACAGCAGTTGCAATATGAGGTTGTACTGTAGTGCATGTGTGCAAACATCAAGAAGCAACTGTTGAAAATCTAATATTTGCAGTCCTACTCTAAGAGCTATGATCTCAGCTAGGAAATAAGTATCAGAAGCAGACAAGCTTTGTCTAA
Organism: Neoceratodus forsteri; assembly: GCA_016271365.2. NCBI lineage: Eukaryota > Metazoa > Chordata > Ceratodontiformes > Ceratodontidae > Neoceratodus > Neoceratodus forsteri. The sequence goes on from CM028130.1 coordinate 100,262,965, forward strand.
GGAACACGCATCCCATTGTATGCAAATGACTAGGACTGCGCAGAATGTGGACTTCTGCTATCAGAATTGGTGCAGAATGGCAGTTCCACTTTTGAAATACTTCTTGGAATTTCTTTTTAAATTCCATAGAATTATGACAAGTATTTCTCTATAAACCATGGAATTATTTTCCGTAGATCGTGTAAACTGTGGAATTATTTTCCACGGATTGTGGAAAAAGAATCCATAGTTTATGTAAACTGCAGATTAGCAATCCACAAAAAATATTTTGCATGTGGAATGTCAGAATTCCACTACTAAAGGAATTTTGCAGAGTTTTCTGAAATTCCACAGAATTTGGTTCTGTCAAAATTTCAACAGTCTGCACAGCTCTGCAAAACTTACCTTAATGATAAAGAATGGAATGGCTTGAAGTACAATTTTTGAAGAAGTCTGGTGTACAGTAATGGAGTTGATCCCAGCTTTTAAATTGTTTTGCTACTGGCTACATATCCCCTTCTACTTCTTTTAAAATTATGAAAATTTAAAAGATCAGGACTCCACTCATTTATATTTTTAAATTATAACTTTTCCTTCATTCATTTTACATAAAGGAAAAGTCATTGATTAATTATGGATTACATTACATATAAACAGAAAAACGGGCAAATTGAACAAATTAATATAATAGAAAATGTCTTTTAAGGATTGAGGAGCCCAGTAAGAAGGACATTATTGATGACTCCCATGAATGTTTTTTTTTTTCGCTAAAGAAGGAGAGTGCCACTAGTTCAAGGAATTTTCGATGTTCATAATTATTTTTTTTTTCCTATAGCTGTTTACTTTTTAGAGTGTTCCTCAATATTCAAAGTAAATTATATATGTAGTGCCCCAGAGTTGGGTACCACAGAAATAAAAAAAATAGAAAAGTGCCCAGCTTTATAAGGTGCCTTAGTACAGTAGAAAGGTGCCCCAAATGTGCCAAGGTGCCCAGTTTAGGATGCCAGCATCGAAACCTGTTCAAACCCTGTCTAAAATATTGTAAATAGTTCAGAAATAATGCAAAAATTAATCCTTTATGCCTTGCTGCAGCAATTAGAATGCCAGGCTGAGCAGATGGAATGTTCACTGTCTGGCACCTGCCATGCCTTCCAGAATCAGAACCCAGAGTGTTACAGTTCTGTGCCCCTTTGCCTCCAGTCACTGAAGAACTGCTACCTGTAAGTGTTGTTTGGTCCGCGGTGCTGTGGTGAGCCACCAGGAAAAAGAGAGATATCCCGCTGTTTCCACTCGAGGTCTTGGTGCCCCATTTTGTTATTTTAATTTAAAAAGTACTGTTGCGGTCCCCTGGTGGCAGCCACCACACTGCCTCATCATTGTTTGCCATCCCAAGACCTTGCAAGGTCCCCTGCTCTTCTGTACCAACCTGCAATTTCTCTCCCACTGCGAGCAGCATCTCCCATCTCCTGTCTGCATCTGCTTCCCCTGCTTGGGTGCAGTGAGTCAGCAGCGGCACACTGCAACGTGCTGGCCTGGCCAGTACAAAGGTACCATCCGTTTTCTTGTTTTATTGTCCGTATCGAAGTGCGGTCCATATCTTCTGCCACAGTATCTTGCATCATCGTCCTGTTTCTTATTTTACATAGTCCTTGGCTCATCTAGCCTTAGTGCCCAGAACCCTGTTGTTCTCTCACGTTACACAGACTTTCTTCACAGTATCCTCCTCGTGTCCCGACAGTCCAGAAGAGGGCTGTGGCTGGGTTTTCAGTAGTTTCTTCATGTCTTGACAGTCCAGAAGAGTGCTGTGGCTGGGTGTTCAGTATCTTCTTCGTGTCCCGACAGTCCAGAAGAGGGCTGTGGCTGGGTGTTCAGTATCTTTTTCATGTCCTGACAGTACATAGGAGGGCTGTGACTGGGTGTTCAGTATCTTCTTTATGTCCCCACAGTCCAGAAGAGAACTGTGGCTGGGTGTTCAGTATCTTCTTCATGTCCCGACTGTCCAGAAGCGGGCTGTAGCTGGGCATTCAGTGCCTTCTTATTCTTCACCCAGCAGTCCAGAACCTGGGCTGTGACTGGTTGTGCATTATCTTCTCCATCTCCCAGCAGTTCACAAGCAGGCTGTGGCTGGGTTTGTTGTTTTTCAATTCTGGTGGCCCTAGGCGGGTTTTGAGCCAAGGAAATCTTTGCATTGTTTTGAAATTCCGGCAACCCTAGATATGTGGGGTGTAGCCGAAAGACTCATGGCCTGTTCAAAATCCTCTCTGCAGTCTCTTAGTTTCTAGCCCAGTCAGCCAAGTGTTTTCCTTGTGTCTCATACTATGCAATTTAGTTTCTTCTCGACAACAGAGAAAACTCAACTGTGCATGAACTGCCCCCTATGACTGATGTAGAGTCTTGTAGTACTATGTTTTAGAGTTCCTTAAAGTGGAGTACTCCAGGTAACAGGCCCTAGGTAGAGGTGCACCTCAGGGTAGCATTAGAAAACTACATAATAAGTTGTTGATCTCAGTAGATAGACTGCTCACAAAGCAGAGCTGTTACAGTTGATTATTGCAACTGTGCATAGAGTCATCCTTGTACAGGGTATAGAGTGTAGACCTCTCGTAAAGCAGAGCTGTTACAGTCATTGGATTTAAAGTTCTCCTCATTCAGGCGGGTAGGGATAAGTGTTCTCCTTGACCATGTTCTTTTTCCCCATTTTATATGAATAAAATCCCGAGCAGTATTTGGAATCTATTTCTGACTCCTGCCTCTCTTTGTCAGGTGCCACCATTCACCTATTTGGGACCTGCATTAGTAATTTGTGTGCAAGTTACTGGTGTCATCTACACAGTTGCTTTATTTATCCTTTTTTATTGATGTGAAACCCAGCACACGATAACATGCATTTTACCACTTTTGGGGCACCACATATACATATTACAATCATTAAGTAGTTATTTTCATAAAAATGATCATATCAAACTAAAAATAAAAAGAAGACAAAAGACAAACTGAAGCTCTCACATTCATGCAGTTTAAGGTTATGCTGACAATGCATCTTCAGCTTTTTTCACACAAGGTAAACATATTTTGCTCATAAAGTAGAGTACGTTAGTTGATGTTCACAACACTCTAGAAAGTGAAATGAGTCAAATCCTGACTAACTTTTGTAAAAAATGGATTCAGAAAATCCTGCAAGATGATAGATTTCCCTGAAAGCCATGTAATTGCTTAGGCATATACCATGGCTTGGCACTTGTTCGGGCAGGTAAGCCAAAGTAAGCCATGTTATATGATGTAATCGTTACACTTATCAGCAGCAACAGCAGCAAGCACACCCCTTTAATGGTTTACACATGGGATTTGCACTAGCTCAGTAATCACAAACAGAAGCAACTGAAAGAACTGCTATCAGGGTCAGACTGGGATACAGGAGACCCATCTGGAACATTGATATAGGGGCCCACCTGGAAAATCAATAGAGGATGGCCCAGGGTGACCCACTCATATCACTATTCCACTTAAATGTGATACACTGACTCTGTGTTTGCATCTTACAGTGACATGCAGGACCAAAACTACCCAATTTAATTAGAAATAGATGAGAAATGCAAAGATTTTCAGAGTTTTGAAGGTGGCCAGGTACCCAACTGAGGGGGGCACACCTGGAAATTTCCTGGTATCCAGGTGAGCCAGTCCAACTTTAACTGCTGATATGCTTGACAGGTGGTATTTAGCTCAGCAATAAGGTGCCATAGCAACAGGAAGAGTCTAACAGTGTTTCATATGTGGGATTGAGCTCTGTAATCTGCATGAGATACAATAGCATGAAGATGAATTATTTATCAGTCAGCAGAATACAACCAATGAAACACAGACTTACTGTATCTCTCATGCTGAAATATAACAGTCTGTGGGGCTGGCCAGCTGGCAGAGCAGTAGCACTGCTGCTTGCGGCACTGACGACATGGATTTGGAAATGAACCTGGAGGGTTGGAGGGTTGGCCAGAGGGAGGAAGATCGAGTGACCATAAGATGCTTTCTTCATCCAAGGAGGAAAGGTCATGCCATCCAGCAACATTTGCATTCCTAGAGATTGCAGGGGTCAGTGCACCACAACAAGTGCAGGAGCATGGAATTGGCTGAGCAGTGGACATTGCTACATTGAGGTGGAAGTATGTCTGACATCACATAGACATCATTGCATGTTTGCTCAGCCATGGATACTGCAACAAGGCAGAAAAATCCTGTGGCTAAACTTGATGATGCCAAGGAGCCTAACAAGTAACACCTCAGCGCACTCCAGGATGCTGAAGACTGGATTAGCATTTCAGCCTCCCTCCTGCCCCGGGCTGGAGGGGAGCCCCACCACGGGGGTAAGCCATGGTCTCCTGGATCTCTGGTAATGCCTTGGGGATGGCATGGGGGAACCTGAAATAGGTCCAGGGTTGATATGTGGTATATTTCTGCCACTCACAGGAGCATAAAGAGAATAAAATAACTGTCTGCCAGGGACCTGGTTATCTGAAAGATCTCCTTCATCCCTACTGTCCCTCCCACCCTCTCCGATCCACTGACAAGGGATTGCTAGAGATTCCCAGGGTTTGTTTAAAGACATCTGGGGCCAGGTCCTTTAGTTTTATGGATCCAACCCTGTGGAATTTTCTACCTCATCAGGTGCGAGATTGCCCTACCGTCCAAAGCTTTTAAGTAGCATTAAAAACATTTATTTTTAGCCTAGCATATAATGATTTTTAAAAGTCGCTGTCGTGAATTTTAATTGATACATGGTTTTTAATTATTTATTTATTGATTTATTTTATTATGTTATGTACAGGTGCTTTGGTTTTAGAAAGGTTCCTTTTATAAATAAAGGTTGATTTGATTTGATTTGATTTTCCTTTTGTTTCTTTACCAGCCAATGTCCCCTTTTATTAATACAAGTGAACCACAGTTACAGTTGCTTGAAGACACTCAGCTTGCTTTGTGGCTCCAACAAACATAACTGTGGTTTATTAGACCGCACCACAACCCTTCTCATGGATTTTGTGTACTTATTCATTTAACCTCTTCACATCTGAATTAAATAGAATTCAATGTAAAGTGATCCACAAAAGTGGAGCGTAGGTGTAAATTTCATCTATCTCCTGTATGTGATCCTAGTTTCTACAGAGTTTTTTGATCTTTGCTCTCTGTTAAAAGGTTAAATCCTATAACTGGTCAAGAGCATAGAAGAAGTATTTGACACACTCTTTTATGTTCTGAAGCCTTACAAGAAATTAGGTCAAAAATTTTTCCCCTAGCTCATTAGCGTTTTCTGTATGTTTCTCCCCTGTCCCCCACCCCCACCTCTTCCACTTGTCTTTTTCAGGACTTTCTCTGTTCCTTCCTGTCTTACCCCACCAGGGCAGGGTTGTTGGGGTTGGCCAAACCCCTTTGAAGGTCCTGTTCAGTGTGGATGTGGGTACTGAGTTGGTGGTGCAGGGACTGCAGGACAAAGATGAGTGTCAGCCACCTGTGGGTGTTTTTTCCCTTGTTTCTTGTCACCCTACCCCCCCCCGGGACAGCAATCAGTTGAGGCTAGCAACACACACATACAAGTGTACATCAGCAAGTCAAGGTTCTGTTGTTGTCCCCACCACCCTGAGTAGCAGTTCCACATGCCCTGCTAACTGTCATTACCCAGGTGATGGCAGTGCTTCAGAATTTGAGAACCCTCCCCTGGATGGCCCTGTGATGACTTGGGCTTGATCCTGAACCTGGGCCACCTGTGTTGTGAGCAGTATAACCACAGCTGTGATGATGGGCTGGACCAAACATCTTCTCTATGAGCAAGAACTTTTTTATCCTTTCTTGTATTACCAAAGCAACATTGTGTTAAATGTGGAACTTTTTTTATACAAAGTGTCTCCTCTTCTAGCTGACTGAATAATAATCTCAAGATCAGTTTCAAGCATGTTAGTTATTAGAATTGTAGCGTGAGCTCCTGATTTGTGTTGATATCCATCTTCCACTTTAGATATTTTAATAAAACATTTACACTTAAATTTATTATTTATTTTTATTTCAATTTTGTTAACCAGGTAAGCCCACTGGGCCCAAAGGTCCCTTTTTCCATGGTAACATGGAATTAGTTACATACTTAAAGAATCAATTGTTTCTTCTCTGTAAGTCCTTTCTTTGATGAGTTCACGATAAGCCTTTAATATCCAAGGTACATTTTAAGTACGTTCACATGCTACCTAACAGAACCATTCTGTTGGTCCAAAATATTAGGAAGTCCTAATATCTTCAACTAGTAATGTTTAATTACATTTCCGTTTACTCCATTTTTTCATGCATCAAAACCAGGTGTCCAGTAGTGGTCAGTGCTAAGCCATCCTTGGTCAGTAATTAAGTTAGAGTTTCAAATACTTTTTATTATATATACTATTTCTTTTTAATTCATTAAAATCTAATCTCGAGCTGAATAATTCTTTCTCAGTTTTTCAGTTCACTCAATTATAGAGTCAAGTTTACAAACAAAACCTTGTAGAAATAAAAAAAAAAAACTTTTAATGAGACAATGACTCTTTTTAACAGTTCTAATTTCATTAACCTCTTTTAGTCCTTCCACAAAGAATTTGGTTTTCCATAAAGGCTCCTTTTATAATACTTTCTTACTTCTCACTAGCCCTAGTAAAACCTAAAAAGGGTCAATGGGTCTGTACTCTCTGGTACCTCTAGAGCTCTTGAAGATATTATTCTGCCTTAGGCCACAATCACTGTAGTGTGAGGTGCAACATTCCCTGGGGCAAGCAGAACTGAACATACAGAATGGTCCAATAGGTCTTTTTGCAGTGAATCACTACAGTATGTGTAGACAAAATGTATTTTTCTTTGAGTTGGAGTGTCTGCAAATTATAGTATCCATCTTCTGTAATGCCTCCTAAACAGAACAACTAACACATGATTCCTCTTCTTTTTCCATTTTGGATCGCCCAGCTTTCTTGCTTCCATTCATGCTGATGAAATTTCGGTATGACTGACATTACTTCATTTTGTAGATATCCAAAATGCAGTTACTGTACAATGCTACACTTGCCACCTTGTTTATGAAATTGTGGGTGTCTCCAGAGGAAAGACTCATTTGAGCATCAATATTGGCTGTGGCTTTCAGCATACTGTTTCTTTTTGCTCTGGTAAGTGTATCTTTTCACAATAAAGTCTCTGTACACACTAATTGGTTCTTTCCCTTATATTTGCATTCACTTGACCTTGCACAAGGAATATATAGGGACAATATGTCGTTTGTTTTACAATTGTTTAACCAGGTTAGACACACTAAGCTGGAAGCTTGTTTACAGGTGCAACCTGATAGCACAGGGAAGTTAAGTGACTTGCTCAGGGTCACAAAGTATGCAAGTGGGGGCTGTGGGACTCAAATCCAGTGTCTAGATTTGCAGCTCAGAGCCTTAAACCACTGCGCTATAAACTAGACTGAGAGGTGTGTCACTGCCAGAGCCAAGTACAGCGCTGAAACTGCAATGGTCTTGGCAATGTACACCAATGACCAGGCATTCTGGTCATGACACAAGTTCAGCTTTACCAACATGGCATGTTGTCTACTTCAAAGAAATGAACCACTCCAATGGGAAAATGCTTCATTTGTTTTGTAGCCTTAACTCCAGCCATGCACATTGCAGTTGACACTAATGCATGTGGCTGGAGTTATGCAGCTCCTGCCACCCCCCACCATGCTCTCTGTCCCTGGTCCTCGCTCTTTGCTCCCCCAGGCTTCCTAATGAGCCGCAGTGCAGCTTTCTGTATTGGCAGCTCCTGCTGCTCACTATGCCCTCTGTCCCTGGTTTCTCATTCTTTCCCCACAACCAGGCTTCCTCATGAGCTGTAATGTGGCTTTCTGTATTGGCGGCTCCTGCTGTCAACCATGCTCTTTCTCTCCCTGGTTTCTTGTTGCTCCTCCCAGGCTTCCCTTTGAGCAGAGGTATGGCTTTCTGTATTGGCGGCTCCTGCCACCCACCGCTGGGTTCTCTGTCCCCGGTCTTCACTCCTTGACCTTCCTCCCATTTGCTCATGAGCTGCAGTGCAGCTTTCTGCACTGTGGAACCTGTCACCCACTGCCGGGTTCTCTGTCCCCAGTCCTCACTCTTTACTTCCCCCAGGTTTTGTCATCAGCCAGGGTGCAGCTTTCTGTATTAGCTGCTCTTGCCTCTACTGCCAGTATCCCTGGTTCTTGCCTTTGCTCCCCCACAGTTTTCTTTCTCATGAGCTGAAACGGGTTTAACCCAACATTTTTTTTTTTATGCCTGAAAAAGAAACGTCCCTGGTCATCTCCCATCCCCTCCCCTCTCCCTCCCCATCCTGGCCCTTCCTGCACACACCACCTCCGCATACCCCCTTATCCCATACTTACCTTCTGAGATCAGTGGCTGTGATCTTCTGTGGGACCAGGACACATCTGCACTCTTCAAAGCGAACCATGAACTGAAGAATCAAGGTAACCACAGAAGAATGGCTGTCAGTAAGGGTTTCAACTTATGTTGATATCTCACCCATCTTTTGAAATTTTTGCCCCAAATGTTCAACTTAACCTTTTTGTACCTCACCTCATGAACACTGGCACTGTCATTTCATTACTCAGAATTATTTCATGGTCACTGCATGGAATCACCTTTTGGGACTGATTAATGAAATTACAGTGTCAGTGTCCATGAGGGGAGGACCCAAAAAACCCATGTTGAAAATCAGGTGAAAAAAATCCTAAAAATGAACGCGTTACAGGATTGCGTTGCACAGTTTCTATGCACACTCGTAACTTCACCAATTTTCAATATTTACACTCCAGGCTTTTCACATTCCCATTTTTTCACACCTCATCATGAACAGTATAGTTGTTATTTTCCACATGCTGACCAAAACATGTTTTTGCACCTGTGGTGCAGAATGTCACAGTTGCTGTGTGAAATCAACTTTTGGGATGAATTAATGAAATCACAGTGTCACTGTTTATGAGGTGGAGATCCAAAAGGGCGTGTTGAAAATTTGGTACAAAAATACCCCTCCCGAGTTATGTGCGGTCATTGAAATTTCACTACGCATGCACATAACTTTGGCAGAATACATATTTTTCACTCAAAATATTCAAAATTTGCTAAATTTTCATACCACCCATGAACTGTATAGCAGTCATTTTCATCCTGCCCAAAATGTGTTTTCACACCAGTTGCACGAATGGCACAGTCACTACACAAAATCACCTTTTGGGATGGAGTAACAAAATAATAGTGCCACTGTTCTGAGGTGGGGTCTAAAAATCCAAGTTAAAATTTTGTGCAAAATACAAACAAACAGCTAAAGTGTTAGTTTCAACAAGCACCCCCCACCCTGTAGAGGCTGACAAGCATCAGGGGTGTGCCTTGGGTCATTGACATAATCCTCAAGCCATTACACCCTCTGCCCCCACCCTGCAGCTACTGATAGGCATCAGGATGTGCCTGGGGTCTTCGGCCCTAACATTCACCTCATTCTCTTATACTGCAGCCATCTCAGATTATTTCCTTATGGAATTGGGTGAGCATTAGGGCCAAAGTCCCCAAGGAACACCGCAATGCCTGTCAGTGTCTGCAAGGTGGGGGCAGAATGGCATAAGCATTACGGTTGATGACCCAAAGCATATCCCAATGCCTGTCAGTCTCTGCAGGTGGTGGATGTTATGTTGGAAACCCTAATGCCTCATTATGGAAGTAAACCGGGAGGGACGATTGATGTCACCTAACTTGATTTCAGACAAAGCCTTTGACAACATCCAACATACAAAGCTAATCAACAAGATCGATAGTCTGGCCATGGGGCACAAGCTGATAAATTGGGTTAGACACTGGCTGACTGACAGGAGGCAGATGGTAGTGGTAATGGCATCCAATCTGGGGAGAGGGGGATGACCAGTGGGGTACCTAAGCGATCAGTTCTGGGGCCATTTATGGTACAGCTTCCACCATGCAGCACCCACCACTCTTACTGCTGCCTCCTCTCTCTGAAGCCAGTACCAGTACAAAACACCATTGTAAATAACTGCAAGTGAACATTTGGCATTGACAAATGCTTGTTTTTGTTGTTTTCATTATGTATTATTTTGACTAGAGCACTGTAGAGTTCAAGTGCTGGGGCCCATCTGACCAGCCTTTAGTTGACCAAGTCCAGCCTTGCTCTTCTTGAAGATGGGGTCTCCACTGGTCACTTTCCAGTTCTTTGACTCAACATCTATACTGTATGGATAGATTCATGAAAAATTACTGCAAGCAGCTCCACCAGGTATTTCTTTAGTTCTTCTGTGATTCTAGAGTATATTTCATCTCCCATTTGGGGATCACCTGGCTTGATCTTCTCCAGGTTGTTAACTACCTGGGTGGATGTGATGTGCTCAGGCTGCAGCAGCTACCCTACTACAACTGGCCCAAACAATGAGTATCCATCCCTGTACACTTTGATGAAAACTGCAGCAAATAGCCTTTTAGCATCTCAGCCTTCTTTCAAAGGTTCCTCCCCTCTTTCCCATTTTCCCTCACCCAGTACCTTCCTTCACCTACCATTTATGTACAGTACTAAAAGAAGGCTTTAGTGCTATCCAGAGTAATACTGCTGTTCTGACTACCAGACCCTTCTTGCCATTTTAAATCTAGTCATACAGTCACTCAATGCCGCTTTTATTCTCCTCTATAAATCAGATGAAGTCTATTTTTTTTTCAGTTGATTATAGATTTACTTTTTAATCAGTATCAGTTGAATTTGCTTCCTGTTGACCCAGAGGGATACCTTTTTGAAACTTTTTCCTGTTTATTGCTTAGAGAGATGTTGACCTCTCTAGGCACTTCAAGTCATGCCATGTGCTCTTAAGTCCCTGATACTGTGGTAAAACACAATGACAATAGGGCAACACTATTCAAGAAACAATTAGTGACATGGAGGGAGTATAGGAGATGGTAGCTTTTTTTCTAATTGTTTCCTGTGGCTAGATCAACAGGTGCCAGTATGTGAATCTATGATTTTGTTTTTCACTAATAAATGTGCATGCCTGTGATTTTGTACAGCAGTTTCTGTTGTGGTGGTACTTCATTTATATTGGTCTAGACCAAGATACAACATATCTTGCGTGGAGTCCTGTTTCTCAATTTTTATTGCTGGAAAGTCAAGTGACTAGCTTAAGTCAAAAAGTATGCTGCTCTAGTGGATTTTGCACCAGGAATCTTTTTCATAGATCTGAGCTCTACCTACATGATATTGCTTTCCATGAAAATTACAATATTCTCTGTCTGTGGAAGAGCCCTGTTTGAAACTAAAGATATAGAACTTGATTTTGTGCCATTAAAGATCATACTGAAGTCCTTCAGACCTTGGCGTGCAAGATTTTTAGGCATTGGTCAGCTGCAATGCTTCAAACAGGCCCCATGTTGAATCCTGTAGTCCCACATCTCTCATTCTTTTGAAACATTTGATGTGTAAATGATGCAACATACCTTAGGTGCTCACTACCACTAGAATTCTGGATTCCTAAATGAATACAGCCTGTATAGAGGCATGGAATATGTGGGATGAAGGAAGGGCGTCAGTGGCCATCATTGCAATCAATTGCCTTACTGATCACAGACAAATTATATTTTATTCATTAAACTTCAAGGAGTTGGTCTGCTTCGCTGTGTGATAGATCAATTCCTGAAGCCACATCTATCAGTCTTCCTAAGAAAAACATACAGCAGCTCTTGCTGCCTAATGTGCATAAAGAAGATGATTCATTATAACAAAACTGATAAATACAAATTAAAAATAGCAGCTGGCAAATGTTTCCTAATGTTTTTCACTTGTTACTAATGTTTTATGTAGTTTGATTCAACCATCAAAAGGTGGAACATAATTTTTGTTAAAATTGCGGAGAACACACACACACACACCCACACACCCACTAAAAGGGAGATATCCTGCAGAATATGCTTTTACCAGCTATGAATGGATTAAATATTTCTTTCAATAGAGAGACTTGCAAGCTTATAACCTATTCGGATTCCAATGTATGGGTGTTAATCTTTTGTTAAATTTTCTCATTTTTCTTAATTATGTTCACAAATTACTGATGCAGAAGTTCAGCATTAAGGCATATGTGTTCTTTCCAGTCTGTCTTTATCAGGTACACCAGTTTGATAAATAATTAAACTAGCAATGCTCAAAAGGAAAACACAAATGCAAACCCACAGACTGTTGTAAACACACACACACACACACATATACACACATATATATTCAGAACAAGTTCTACATCTTCCCTTTCAACTCCAAGATCATTTATTTGATTCCACCCTATATGCATCAGGCATGTGACTCAGTCCACTAATGGTTGCTAGGACGTTGATCTTTAGGTCTCTAAGCACTGAGCCCTGGGTAAGTTGGTGTTGCTTGGGTTTTCACACTTAACAAAATGGTGGTGCCTCCAACCCTGATTTATCACCAGATCAAGCAAAATGATTTCCCCCAGAAAATGCTACACTGATCCCCAACAATCCCACAGTACAGTGTCCACAGTGGCAGTGGACCAAATTCAATAAACAATGACATGGTAAGACACTGTAAATATAGTCAAAACAAGGGATAGCACCTATTATGTAAGTGGATCACTAAGAACCCTTCTCTTTAGATAGCGTTAGAGTTGGCAAACCTAGAATTTCTGTCTCACACTTCCCTAACCTTCATACTAGTTATATAAGTAAGTTAGGGAAGAAAACGTTAGTTTTGTAACTGTATTTGATTTGTTTAATTCCCCAGTCCATTTTATTTTCAAAAACAGACAAATCAAAAAAGCTCCACTTAAGCCTCACATCCAAACTGCATCTAATACATTTATGTGCTGGCCCAAAAGTAAGGCTAGAACTGGGTTCTGGAAAGGGAGAAGGCAGATCAGACAAATAATAAGCAGTTCAACAAAATGTAACTACTAGGCTCACAGTGATCTCATACAATTTCTAATGACCTTCCACCAAATCACAGTCCTTACAGTGAGTTTGTAAACTAAGCTGGTACACCAGTATTAATATATATTCACCAAATACCCTGAGAGGTCCCTCAAACAGTTAGTTGGTGGAACCAGTTTACTTTACTCAACACACACGGTGGGCCTGATATAGGATAACGCAATTAAAGCAGTCACAATATAGTGGCAATTTGTAGCAAGATAAATGGGTACCTTAAAGCGATTCACCAATATTACCCCCTGCTCCTGCATAAACAATGACTTACCCCCACAGAAGTGTGTGCATGTAAAGATGCCCCCAAACAATGCAGCCTTTAAAAAGTTACGGCACCCGTAAAATTGTATAAACTGGGTCCGATAGACTTCCTGGTTTTCAGTCTGCTGCTGGCCCTGCCCCCGTGTTCACTGGCGTGATGATGAGATGCCAGTGAGAGCGTGGGGGTATGCCCCATATATTGAATGGGTGGCAGCTTGTGAACCAAGTTTTATTAGCATAATGGCACTTGCTAATGAAATGTGGGCACGGTTGACTATCAGGTCCCAGTAGTCAGCAATGCCCTTTCATGTGGCAACCATCTAATAAAAATGATTCAAACTATTGCCCACACAGCATAGGGCATGCTACGCTCACTGGCATCTCATCATGCCAGTAATGCGGGTGTCACAGCAACTGGCCGGAAGTTGGTTTATATATTTATGAGTGCGTAACTTTAAAAACTGCATCTTCAGAGGGCATCTTTCAATACAGTGGGTAAGTCGTATTATACAGTAACGAGAGTTCATGGCATGTTGGTGATTCTCTTTAAAATTGTAATCCAGCAAAAGGCTAATCACTTAGGCTTTCTATCTGAGTTGCACTCCAAGGACAAAGTCTTTGCACAACCCAGATCTTTCTATGACAAAGGCCCCTAAATGAACCAGTGAGCTATGTAACAGTTGCAGATAACTAGAGTCTGATATGTTGCACCCAGTTTAGAAAATTCAGTCATACAAGATGAGACAGACTAAGAACACTGCCTTATTTCATTCAGTAGTTTTAGGCCTCAGAAAATTCCTAGGCAAGCTGATATCAGGAAATACAAGGGGCTCGATTCACAAAGGCCAGTGTAAGCTGCACCAAAGGCAGCCTGAACTGACTGCCATTGCACCAGGGACCCTGCGCCTGATTCACTATTGGGGGGTCCTGGTGGCAAGGTCCTACAGCCTGTGACAACCCTGGCTCTTCACCAAACAGATGGCATATCTAGAAGGTGTGCTACAAACCACAGGGTGGTCATGCAGCAATAGCATCATGCACAGCAGTCTCTGGTGGTCTAGTGGACCCCCAGCCCAGATCCCAGTAATATAAAAAACACATCTCTGGTAGTATAGTGGACCCCTCCAGCCCCAATCCCCATTTGTGAATTAATAAAAATCCCTGATGGTCCAGTGGACCCCCTTTCCCCCCTGATTCCCATTTATGAATTAATTAAAGTCCCTGGTGGCTACTGTCCCCACCCCAGCCCCAATCCCGTTTATGAGTTAAAAGTCCCTGCTGGCTAGGCAGTCCCCCACCTGCCCTAATACCTGAATATTCATTAATGAAAGTCCCTGGTGGTCTACTGACTCTCCACCCTTGCAGGTAGTGTACCACCATCCTCCCCTTGTCCCATCACAAGACTGGAGCCCGGCACAGTCCACCACTGACACCATGGTCAGGTGTTGACTGAGCTGTCAGTGAGCTACTGTATACATTATGTATGCATACTGTATACAGTAGTTCATTGACAGCTCAGTTGGCACCCAGCCACAGTGGTGAGTGGAGAGCTATGTCAGGCACCAGCTCTGGTATAGGACAAGTGGAGCAGGGTGGTGGGGCACTTCCTGATAGGGCTGGAGGGGCCACGTGACCACCAGAGACTTTTATTAATTCATATACAGGGGTCAGGGCTGGGTTTGGGGGACTGCCAGTCACCAGAGACTTTAATTCATAAATGCGGGTTGGTGCTGGGGTGGAGGGACTGCTAGCCACCAGGGACTTTTTGTGTTTAGAGCATTGGGATCGAGGCTGGGGGCGTGCAGTACATTAATATTGCAATGTTATAACTCTCCCAGAAGACACATCTAAGCACCCTTAGACCAGTCTTGGCCCTGGTACTTAGAATTTTGCCCTCTGGGAGTGATTTGTGAATACTGAATTAGGTGACATGGCAGCCTGAGTCTTCCACAAGCCCACTAGCACCATGTCACAGCCCATTTTGTGGCACAAGGCTGGTGCAATCCTCCTTTGGCACAGGCTGCCTTTGTGAATTGCTCTCAGCACATCTTGTGGCACAAGCTGCACCTTGCACCATTCTTTGTGGCACACACCCCTTGCGCCATTCAGGGGAGCTTTCTGAATCAAGCCCAAGGTCTCTGTCTGGACTCATGCACAACAGTTGCTGCACATGGATGGCTTGTGCAGACATGAGCTAAGTTATCGCCTCAGAGCTGCATTTAATCTTTTATCCCATGAGGGGTCCTACAGTTTTTCACAGTTTCAAAACTGACCTTTTTTTCCTTCATCCTTTTCTACCCCTATTGTGTAGGGGCTTTCCGTGTTAACAATGATTGACTGTCTAGTGAGAAGATGAGGTGTAAAAATGGCAATCACACCTCACTCCAGGGATCCCAGGACTTTAGGATCTCTTTGGAACTCAGTCATTTTAAGGTGGTTGTCTGCAAATATCCTAGTCTCTGGTTTGGCAATGATCCTCAATTTCAGAGTGCTTACGTACTTACTTTTTACATGCCAGCAGAAACAGGCCACACGATCTATCAAGTCTGCTAGAGTGTACAGCTAGCACCTCACTTTCTACAGCTGCCCTCCCATTACCCCCCCACACACACACACATACACAGATGAATGCCAACTGACTTTGAACCAAATTAAGCTGTTGGTGGTATTTTTAGTGAATGGGGAAATTTGACCAGGACACCAGGGAAATTTCCTACTCTCCAGTGGTGGGAACCCTTTGCCATCTTCCTGAAGTGGCCACTGGTGAATCCAGCAGCGAGGATGGAAGTGAAAGAGACAGGGAGCAGGCCTCATCCCCGATCTCTCAACTCAAGAGCCATTGATGTCGCTATGGCTGCGGCAGACTTTTCAGATATTGACACTGCTAATAAGTTGTTTCTGTTCTTGGAGGAATTATGAGAAGAAATTTCTACAGCTGTACCAAAAGTGCAAAAAATTCAACTAAATGCAAGTATTGGTATCATAGATACGAGGCAGGATACTTTTCTATTAATAGTGATAAACTACAGCAGTTAAGAACAGAGAAAAGAACAATGTGTTGAGAAAGCTAAAAACCTGGATAAAGAATTGCTTGCCTTAATGTCCCAGACTGCACCTGCCACATGTACAACTCCAGCTGTCAGCATGAGTCAGAGGCCTGCTGACATAGGATCATCAAAGCGTGCTGTGGCTCAGACCACTCAAGACTTGACATTGGTACAGTTGATAAAGGTCCTTCAAAGGAGGCGTCTGGCGGCTGGCAGTAAACATGGTAATACTACCATGTGCCAACAGCTACAAGCTCCTATCCCTGAAAAACAAAAACTAAAGCATCTGGACAGTGGCTTGCTGCTGGGAGGCACAGCGCTGCTTCTGGGCATATTCCTGCAAAGTCTACAGACACAGAAACTAATCATATAGGACAAGATACAGTGTTCACTTTTCTGGTGAACAAAAAAACTTCAGGATGGAGCAAACAGGTCCAGCAACAAGTACAATAAAACCTAGATTATCCGAATACTCTGGAAGACAACAGATTTGTTCAGATAAATGAGAGTTTGGATAATTGGGGGGTCCATAACATTAGGCAAATGAGAGTTGGCGGACAACGTCGGACTTCAGATAATAGTGAGATCTGGATAATCGGGGTTCGGGTAATCAAGATTGTACTGTACCTACATTGTCTGACTGCACAACATCACCATGGAATATCAATATTGGGGCAGGGAACTGGTCTCCAGTTAATGCTCTTGAGGATGCTGGTTGGGTACAAGGATTTAATGGTCAGTGGTTTTCCAATCCTATGGACAGTACATTTCATAGATATACTGCAGCTGCTTCAACTAAGGTGGCCACTGAACCTGTACAGAGCTCCAACGAAGCCCGGGGTAATACAGTATATCTGACTCTAATACTAATTCTGCTGTTGTTTCTGATAAAAATTCCACTGTTGATCTTAAAATTGGTGCCAACATTATAGTACAAACAGATTCAGGGCCTAGTGTGGCTACTGACTAGGCAGCAGATAGATTTTAGGTATGGACCCACAGATGAGGCTCTACAGGATGCTGAAAACCAGCCTAGTTAAATCCTATGTTTAAGTTATCCAATTTATTTTGGAACTAAGGGAACCTGCATCCTCCAGGAAAAGCTCTGCATGGCTACTTTATAAAGGGACTAGAAAATCCACCAGATAGGTTATACATAGCCAGAATCCTTTGAAGGGGCAATGAAATTCTTTCATCAAAAATCTTTGCTTTGATTAGTAGTGCTCATTTCAATATGACATAAGTCTTAAAATGTGTCAAGTTTAGACAGATTCTGGGCCCAATATCAGACCCAAAAGAACAATCCTGTGTAGATATATTTTCAGGCCATCCCTCACAAAGCCCTTAGTGAAAAACATCACAGTCATGCTTAAAAATGGAGTCAACTTGAGAATATTTTATTTTGTCTAAGGCAACATTGTAAAGTTTTAGGAAGCCACCACAACATTAATAATAATAATAAAATATACTTTATTTTCTAAATGCAATTCAGAAATCAAAGCGCGTACATAAATAAAATATCATATTCAACAACACTACACAGTCTAAAATTATTTACAGTAAAAATACAGATAATCACACAAAATACCATTAAATGCTAAAAGCTTGCTGAAACAATAAGGCTTTTAGGCCTGCTTTAAAGCTCTCCATGGTCCCGCATTCTTGAATCTGGCGAGGGTGAGAGTTCCACAGAGAAGGGCACTACATAAATGCCCAGTACCCAGATGTTTTCAGCCAGACCCTGGGAACCTCTAATAAACCCTCGTCAGTTGAGCAGAGAAGACGGCCAGGGCTGTACAGAGTCAGGAGCTCTTGCAGATAGCTTGGACCCTGAAGTTAGGTTTATTAAAGACTCTGTGCTTGAAACTGTTCAGACCCTAATGGGCATTTTTAACTGGAGTTTAGAGGAAGGCACTTTCCCAAGCATATGTTAACTAGCAAAACTCATTCTGATATTCAAGGTTAGTGACAATTCGCAGCCTACAAATTACCAGCCAATTGCTTTTTCATCAATAGTTTCAAAAATTATGGAATGATTAGTTCAAAGCCAATTAATTAATTACCTTGAGAAATATAACAAATTAAACTACTCACAGTCTGGAGTTAAAAAAGGCCTGTCTACGAACAACACGCTCATGGACTTTGTCGACTTGATGACTATCCCACTTGGCGAAAAGGGGTGTGTGGGTGTGCTGTTTGTCAATTTGCCAAAAGCTTTTGATCTTGTGGATCACGAAATCTTTATAAACAGACTCACAGAAATAGGTATAGTGGACTAGCCTTGCAAATGGTTCAAATCATATTCAACAGATCCAGATGGTCTCTGTGGGCGGAAAACACTCCAACATCCTTTCAGTTACAATAGTTGTCTTGCAAGGCTCCATACTGGATCCATTACTGTTCTGATGTATATATTAATGACTTACTAAACCATGAAATGCACACATATATGACTTTACGTGTGACACAGTGTTAGTTTCAGTGGGGCAAAATTTTAAGGAGATGGAATAAAAATTACAATTAGACTTTGATATTTTGCAGAAATAGCTTGCTTCCTCAACATTGCTACTGAATACTAAAAAACACAATCAGTGCTTTTCAGCCTTGTTATAACAGAAAATCTAAAGAAAATAGAATGACTTGAAATAAAAACACTTAGTGGATCTACATTATCTCAGGCTACCACATACAAATACTTGGACATTAATATTGACCAAAATCTACTATTTGAACAATACATAATCGACCTGGACAAAAAAGTAAACATTAAGATGGGGCAATAAGAAGAGTTTCAACCTGCTTAACAAAGAAATCAAGACTATTGGTAGCTAACCAATTAATCATCCTGATAATAGACCATGGAAATCACACATAAGTGCATGGAAATAATGATGTTTTGCACAAGCCTGACATCTGTTACAAAAGACTAGCGAGATTTGTCCTAAAATGTAATTATAAAACACATCACTGTTCAGTGTATGCAAGACTAGATTGGAAATCATTAGAAATGAAAAGACAAGAGAATTGGTATATAATAGTTTATAAAATACTTAAAAATAGTAAACCTTTGGGACTCTCAGAAGATGGTCAAACCTCAACATTCTTATCAGTTAAGAGCAAGAGGAACTGATAGTGCCCAAGGTACACAATAAATCTGGGAAAATGACCTTCCAATTCAAAGCTGCTACTACTTGGAATAACATGCCCTTAAATTTGAAAAATTATGAATGGTTGTTTGAAGCATTTGAAGATGCAGTGAAGCAAGAGTTACAATTCTGATGTTTATGTAATAGATGAACAAAGTGTTAGATATGTTGAGCTCTACCAATAGCCAGTAAATAGCCAGTAAATTCTATATAGTTTGTTGTTTCTATTGTATTTGTACTAAATGTTTGTAATTGTCTTTGTCATTATGTGTGAAACTTTTACTTTTTATTTTTTCACTTTGTATAAAACATCTACGGGGACACCTTATAAATAGGGTACTTGATGCCCTAATGGTGTATGCAAACCTTTTTACTCCTGTATAAATAAATATTTTTACTACTACTAACTTCAGTCATGGAATTTTAGGGGCCTTCACTGCTTTCGTGACTTCCATACCCATTACCCATTATCCATGTGTAAACCTGTCCCTTGTTAAAGGGGCATTGTCCTTTTCACACCAAAACTGCAAACCTCTTTTGCTGTCTATGCCATTACTAAAAAATTAGCCATCTCCAACTGCTTTTCTCTGCTATATGTGATGACAGTTATTACTATACTTCTTTTTTTTGTTTCTTTTTTTATTTATATTATCAGCTGCAGTATGTTAGCCCCCAGCATGCAGCCTTCTGATGTGCTGATCCCTGTGCTGTGCTTACTCACCCTCTGTCTCCATCTTGCCCTTTGTTATTCCTACCGTGTGTCTTGTTTCAAAATTTCTTTTTTAAAAACCAATCCCTGGCTTGCCTATTGCCTGTATACTCCACTGGCCCCCTTTTCCATTCCAGCACATGCTGTTTCCTATCTGCCCTACTGTAATGCAACCTCCTGATGTCCCCCATCCCTATTCCCTCCCATCTTCAGCCAGCATTTTGTCCTCCCCACTGTGTGGCATCCTCAAAATGGCTTTCATGCAGGCTTTTAGGTATTAGGCCCAAGCTCCACCTTGACCTCATCATTCTCCCTTCATTTGCTTGCCCTGTTAACTACCCTTCCTGCTGACAACCATTGCTTTTTTTCTTTGCTTGTTCATCCTGAAAACACTCCACCATCTGACTATGCACCAGCTCACCCCCGCCAGAGTATTTATTCCTTCTGTTTTTGGTACCATCTTACCTTCATTTGATTCTCCACTCCTTGCTTTTCCAAAACCAAAAACACTCCCTTTCTGGCAAAAGTGCAGTACCATGATGATTTTCAAAATGCTCTCCCCAAAATAACTCATGCCAAAGTCCTTACTCTGCCAAGCTCTTGCCTTTTGATTTGTGGCCTTCCACTACTTTCCCAGCCTGTGTACTGTATCTTCCCTTCCCCATGGCCAGCTTGATGTCAGATGCCCAGCCCACGTGGTTTGAGTAGTGGGCCAGTATCTGTTCACCATGGGACTACCTTTAGGCCCTCCATGCTTTTCTCTTTGAGGCACTCTACAAACCATCATCCTGCTCCAAACAAAAGCCCACCTAACATACCCTCCCATAAAGTGCCTGTGGTTAAATACCCTGATCTCACTCCCAGTGCCTGATTCTTTATCCAGCATGTTGCTGCCCACAGCCACTGAACATGTCCTGCTACATTACCTCTTATGCATTTTAACTGATTTAAATCATGACTGACTTTTTAAATTGCCAGCAGCGGCCCCTCAGCTTCCAACTACCCAGCCAAAAGTTCCCCACACTCATAAACCAATCAGCCATTTAACTTCATTATTAATACAGTACCTGTGCCAAGGGCTTATTTTTCCCTCTGTAGTAAAGTTCCTTATCTCACCCATCTCTTTTGCAGATACAGATGCTCTAACCTTGTTTGCCAATTGATTGTGGTGAACTCCCTGCAAATTTCAGAACATCCAGTAAAGAAGGGTCTCTTTTGCCCTACATGCCTTTAAGTACCCCACTTATGCCCATCCCCTCCTTTCCCCTTTAGCCAGTCCCTTGCTTGTCCCTCTCCTTTACCATGGTGCAATGATCCCCCCTTCCACCCTACCCTTTCTCCTCCTATGTCACTGTTCCTGTATCTCTCCTCCCCCTTACCCCATGGCCTTTCACAGGTAAAACTCTAATAATTCCATCTGCCTCTTTAAGCCGGCAAACCCTTTTATAGCTTAGGCTCAGGCTAACCAGTAGACTGGTGGACAACCTGAAGCTGGCATAGAATGCTGCATCCAGCTTTAATGCCAGAGTGAAAGCCTCTGAGCAAATGATGTATGTGCTGTGTGAGCAGCATTGGTTGCCAGTGTATTGGCATGTCACTTTTATGGTTGCTTTATTAACTTCAAAAGCCCTGCATGGATGGAGTCCTGACTATTTGAAAGACCTTTTGACTTTCTGTGTTCCAAGCCACCACCTCTTCTCCATCGAGGAAGTCTGTTAATCATTCCTAAATCTTGTTTAAAGCAGTGTAGGCCTAAGGCCTTTTCAGCAGCTGCACTGTTAATCTGGAATGCCCCACACAATAGTTTTTGTATTGCTCCCTCTACAGAGGTATGTAAAAATGGGTTTAAAAATGATCTTTCAATAGATATTTGAGGACCTAGGGTTTTTTGTTTATGCCTGTTAGTTGCAAAAGCCCAAACCCAACTGTGCCTGCCATTGACGAAGTGCATGCTTGATGCACAAAATGTTGGGTTCTTTAATGGGTGCCTGTGCATGTTTTGCCTTTGGCACTTTAAACAAACAGATTCGCACAGTGCATCAGTCAGTTCAAGACTTTCTGTGTTGGTGAGATGAGTGCCCAGACTTTCTTTCTTCAAGTTTGCACAGCTTTTGACTGTGAGCACCATCATACTTATCACAGTCCTGTTCTGTCTCCCCTGTTAGTTATGACAATCGTTTACTATTCTACCTCACTTTTCATTTATTTCCTATCTATTTATTTAATTATTTATATTTATTTATAAATGCATGTATTATGGACTCACATCTATGATATAGGATTAATAATCAATATTGCTTTGTTTTATTGTTAAAAACCCTGAGCCCTTTGGTGATAGAGTCAAATAGCAATATATATAAAATTGCTTTGCCTTATCCTTCTAGTTGATGACAAAGCTGTTTCCTTTGAATGTGAATCTTTGTGCAACTCTTCAGCTAATGTCATTGAAGTCAATACATAATCTGAGGGTGAAGATGAAGCTTATGATGCTACCAGTAGTGTCAAAAGGGGAGAATATGACTATGTGCTTGAAATCCCATTCTACCCTATGTGGTCATGGAACAGGATAACAACAGTTAGAACCTGCTCACCTGTTTGTCCAAGTCAAACAATATGGGAGACAAGGGAAGCTAAAACTCACTATCATACATTTCCTATGATACTCAACAAAATAAAAGTTTCTAGTGAGGGTAGAGGAAAAACAGAAGGCCTTGATTATTGTTTAGTTCTGTGCTCCACAGACTGCTAAGAGGAGACCCTCTTTATTTGTGCATTCAGTTTATCCTTTATTTTTTTTTTCCCACTGGTTCTCCCTGTCCCCTATCCAGAAACTGGAGTGGTGGTGGCTGCAACCTTCCTATCTATAAGGTGATTAGTGCTGTGCAAAATTTTCAAATTCCAACGGAATGGAATTCCATGAAATTCTGGAAAATTCTGCTTAACTCCACAGAATTCTGTCAGTAGCAGTATTGTGAAATTTTGAATGCAGAGTGTGTTTCATGGATTTGCTGACCTACGCAGCCAGTATAGTGTTATGCTTGTGCAACTGTGTTAAATTGGTTTTGGTCATTCGCACTCTCTATTCCAGAGGAATCACTACCCTGTAGGGATATGAAGGCAAGGAGCCCTCAGAGAGGGTTCCACCCCAGAGGTGCAACAGAACTGTTCCCGTGGCTAAAGGTACCTTAGGAATCCCCCTAAGGAGAGGGTGCTGCCACTGGAGGAGGAGGGGAGGATGGTGGGTCAAAGAAAAAATGCTTCACAGTGAGGCTTAGAGGAACTGCTTGTATAGCTCAGGAAGTGGGAGTGGCTGGCTGCTTGGTCACCAAACTACAGAGCAAGCCATTCATTTCACTGACCTATGCAGCCAGTATAGTGTTATGCTTGTGCAACTGTGTTAGATTGGTTTTGGCCATTCGCACTTCTATTCCAGAGGAATTACCACCCTGTAGGGATATGAAGGCAAGGAACCCTCAGAGAGGGTTCCACCCCTAGAGTTGCAATGGGACAGTTCCCATGGTTAAAGGTACCTTAGGAATCCCCCAAAAATGTAGTATCATCCCCAAAGAGGAGGCAACATGAAGCAGATGAGCAAGCAGTAACTGTGACATAGGAGTAGTAACAGTAGCGTTGTAGTAGACAAGTATAGGCAGTTTGATAATGCAATGATATGCTCAGTTGTCGTAATAACTGCCCAGGTTTGAGTAGCATAATACTGATGGCTTGCTTTGAGAGTAGGGGATCCCCTAAGGAGAGGGAATGGCAGAACATCCTCCACCTCCATCCAACAACGGAACCTACCTAAAGAAACTAGGGGAAATGACTAAGCTAACTAAGTGTTATGACCTGAGGCAAAGGAGGATAGGGAAAAAACCCTATGAGTAGGAAATCTCTGGGGATCCAAAGCTTAGGTTACCTTCCCTCCAGGCTTGGGATAGTTTATTTACTGATGGCTCTGCAGCTGCGATTTGGAAAACCCAATTAAAGGGAGGTGGAAAATATTCCAATTTGGAGGAAGACTCTCACTCAAACCCTCTAGTGGGAATGTCATGGGAGGTTGCGAGAAAACTCTGCAACAATACATGCATCCAAGGTGCAGGAGGAGAGCAACAACTGCTGAGGCACTCACCTGGCCTGCCCACCCTAAATAAAACCAGGTGAACCAGAGGCAGTCATAGGGAGAATGCGGTGAAGATGCCTTGCTAGGGAAACCACTAAAGTCAATGGCCAACTGTTATAGTGGAACACTAGAGTCAAAGGAGATCACTGTAACCATCCTTCACCACTAGTCTTAAATTCTACACCAGGAGCTGCTTCCATGTAGCAGGCAGCTAAAAGCCAAGCCCAGGGCACAGACATTCCAGCTATGGGCCAGGGAAAGGATCTCGCCCCAAGTTGGACATGCTCGATGATGCAGACTAAATGCAGAGCAAGACTGCTGCTGCAGGAACCCTGCCCCATATTAGAATTGGCTGGCATGCCCCAGAAATTGATTGAGAGCTGAAAGTTGGTGAGCTGAATGAGCGTGGCATGCTGAGATTGTAATGAGCATGGAGTGCTGAGACCTTGCAAGATCGAATGCAGATTGAGTGCAGCAGAATCCCAGGCCAAAGCAAAGGGATGGGAGTATGCATGAAGTAATGGATTGCGTAAGCAAGGAGTAACAGCTGTGTAAGCAAGTGTAGACCTGCACATAGGTCAGTGAGCAGTAGTCGTGATAGGTGAACCAGCATATCAAACTGTATAGCAATTAAACAGCACTGAATTGGGAGCAAGCCAGCCAGACTGTTCAAAGCCAAATCAAGGTGACAGACTCTGAGGATTTTCAGCAGTGAAGACAGGATTTAGAACAGAATTAATTGCAGATATAAAGCTAACCTCAGAGTAACACAATGTACAATAGCAATTGGAGTAAATGAAGCAATAGCAGGAAGCAATTAGGCCTGTGCAGCAGCAGTGAAAACAAATGAGTACACTGAGTTGCAACTGCAATAAATAAAAGGAGGCATAATGTACTGAAAGCACTGTCACCAGGCAGTGCAATGCAATTGCTGCAATAAGGTAATTAGAACAAGTATGAGCGAGCTGTAGAGCTAGGTCATAAATCTGAGTTAGGTGAAAGTAAAGTATGCCATGGAACAGCTAGTTGAGCTGAAACACACAAAATCAGGTTTGCAATTGCAGAGCAAGTAATTTGAGTTGTTAGTAACTGAAAGCAAGCAGTATGAGCTCTGAAATAGCAGATAAGACCCCCCCTCCCTCAGGAAGGAAGCATACACAGCCAATGGCAAAACACAAACCAAGACAGGAAAATAAACACAGAAGCCATGCAGAGATCAGCAGGAGTGGAGGGGCAGGCCCCAGCCAGGGAGGCCAACCTGCTCAGAGGACAAAATGGCAGAGCCTTCGGCTGCAAAGAAAAAATGCTTCACAGTGCAGTGAGGCTTAGAGAAACTGCTGATATAAATCAGGAAGTGGGAGTGGCTGGCTGCTTGGCCACCGACCTACAGAGCAAGCCTTTCATTTTGTAATCCAAGGTTTATATACCATAGAGTCTTTTTCCTCACACTGGAAAATTGTGTGATGATTTACATAATTTGCAGAAAGTTATTCTGCAATTTACAAAGGAATGCTTTGTGGAATTCTGTGGAATTCAAAAAGAAATTTCACAAATCATTTCAGAAGCAGAATTGCCATTCTGTATGCAGTCTGCTTGTGGAATTCCATGTTCTGCACAGCTTCAAAGGTGATATGACCTTCCCTAATCCCTTGAACAATGAAGGACCTGATAAGTTATGAAAATATTTACATTTGGACAGACTTCAGATTATATTTCAATGTCTTTATCAGTGACATGGGAGAAGGAATCAAGGGCAAGATATGACTCTTTGCAGATGCACAAAGCTCTGTGGTAGGACAGACAGAGAGGAGATGGGCTGGCAGTATAGCCTAGAGGTTAGAGTAATGAGCTGTGAATGAGCTTGGTACATCCAGCAGACCAGACCTAGGTTTGATCTTCACAACCTTCACTTGCATATTGTGTGACTCTGAGCAAGCTACTTAACACCCAGTGCTCCAAGGTCACCCCTGAAAACAGGGGCTTGTGCCTAATGTACCTTACCAGGTTACCAAAAAAAAGACAGGAGAGGATAAGGGACTTGCAGAGGGATCTGCAAAGGTTGGAGCAGTGTTTCAAGGTTTAACAGTTGGAACTTTACTCCAAAAACATCAAAGTGATGCACAAAGGTAATAAAATATGCTGGACAGCATATTGGATAGGAGGGGTTAAGCTGGGCACTACTATTGAAGAAATGGTCCTGGGATTCATTATAAGTTACCCCCTTAACCTATGCAGCCAATGTAACAAGGCATACAGAAAGGCAACTGAGACGTTAGGGTGTATTGGGAGAAGTTTTGATAGCAGGAAACAAGACATATTACTACTTCTCGGTAGATCACTGGTGAGGTTACACCTGAAATACTGTGCCCAGTTCTGGAGTTCCCACCTAATGAAAGATAGAAACAGGATGGAAACAGTGCAGCATAGCCTAACTAGAATAATTCACGGCCTGCAGGACATATCCTATGAGGACTGACACTCAGTGGAGACCAAAGAGAGAGGTTCGATGTGATAGAGATCTTCAAGATCCTGAAAGGAATGAGCAAGATAAATTGTGAGGGACTATTTACCAGATGTAGTGAATCTGGAAAATGGGTTCATGAGTGGAAGCTGGCAGATGGGAAGGCAGGAGGGACGTGAGGAAACTCTAATTTCAGAGAAAGTGGTTGAGCCAGGGTACAACCTGTCAGCTAAGGAGGTGGGTGCCAAAAAATTAATGGCTTGAAGCATGGTTTGGATAAAGTTAAGAGACTAAAAAAGTCCCAGGAGCTTTGTAGTAAGACAGGTAAAATGGGAGGGGGGGAGTAGCATGGGCATGAACACCACTTAGACCATATGTGTCAGGATAGGATAGGGCGTTAGGGGCACACTAGGTGGACCAATGGTCTTTTTCTGCCATGCTTTTTCTATGTTCTTGTATTTTATAAATTTTTCAATATACAGTATATTCACTTCAGCTTTATTAGTAATTCTATTTGTATAGAAACAGAGGGCCAGATTTTCAAATGGTGGTGCAGGGCTGCGCCACAACACTTTGAAATTGCCAGTATGCCAGTCCCTTTTGCCACAGCTGAGACTGATTTTCAAAGGTCTGATGCAGTAACATAGAAACATAGATTTTATCAGCAGAACAGGACATTTAGGCCCATCTAGTCAGATCCTTGTCCCTGCTTATTGTGTCACCACTGACCCTCATTGGTCATAGATGTCACTCTGTCACCACTGTTCATCTACCTCATATGCCCGTGTGCCTATCCCATGCATGCTTGAAGCTCACCACTTTTTGCCCCCACTACTTCCTCTGGCAGGCTGTTCCAGTCATCCACCCACCACCCTTTCCATGAAGAAGTATTTCTGCACATCTCTTTAAACTGTTCACCTCTTAGCTTCATTGCATGCCCCCATGCGACAGTTTTCACAATTGATGCAGCTTGCACCAAATCTCTGGCTCAGGCTCTGTAAGATTGACATAAGACTGATCACAAAAATATGGTCTAACATGTCAATTGCTACATGGAATGGAAAATCCTATTAGATTGCTGCAGGCCGGTACACCATATCTTTGATGCACCTGGGGCTTATGGCAATCAACTGTGTTTGAAAACCTGGCCCAGGGTCTTCATTCCTTGGTCCTCCTCTACTCCGTTGCTTGCCTACATGTAAAATGATAACCCTCTGCCTATGACTTCATAAACATTTTCACAACATGAGACTGAAATGTCAAAACAGGATCATGATAACAGATGCAGCCAGCTTCTTTGAAGATGCAGCCAAAGAACAAAAGAACTCGGGCAGCATTCACAAAGAAAATCAAAATTCCTGCAACTGTGGGAAAAGGCTTGCTGCAGTGCAGAAATGCAGTTGCACTGCATTCTCAAAAGAAAAGCGCAGCTGCAGATTTCCACAAAAAGTGCGCAGGTGTGACAATTTAACTGCAGCAGGACTTTGCCAAGTGCTGATAATCTGCAGCTGCAACAAAGGCTGAGAAGGTACAGCAATAGGAAACCACAGTAGTTGAAGCAGCAGACTGTAACAGTGCTGCTATAATATGAAGCTGCACAGCACACACAGAGACCTGCAACCAGTCCCTCAACTTGACCACAGCAGCACCACAGGTACCAGCGATACCTTGGCACCACACTGGCCAACTGTCCTTGCTGGTTTCCCTCCCTGGGGTGTTTCTACTGTGGCCTGTGGGAGTTAGCACTCACTGCTGACTGGTCATGCTCTACTGCCTGTGGGGTTCTGTCATGGCTGTACTGGGTCTAGGGTTGTCGCCATTGCCGTATCATGGCAATGTGTGCTTTTGGTGCTGTAACATCAGCCACTGCTATACTGTCTGACATGCTATTACCTGTGGTTCACCTCCACCTTAATTGATTCCAATTGTTGGCACTACTGCAGTGTGCTGAGAGAGAGTTACACCTCATTCCACTGTGTGTAACATTCTTTCTGCAACTGCATAAAAAACTGGCTGTGAATAGCCTTTCATGGGCTGTGTCTTACTTAACTCACACCTTTTTGTCCTCAGGGACTTCCAGAGCTGCACTTTTTTCCACTGTCCGCGGTGTTTTTTCCACAGCTGCAGAGGTTTTGTGAATAGCACTTGGAGCAATCTTCCTTTTCTTCCATAGCTGAGGAAGTTTTGGGGACTTAGGGAAGGCTTTGCACCTCTGAAGGCTTTAAGAATCCTGCCCTGGTGTTCATGTAAACATTTTTAGTAATAAAGAATAAGTGGAAATGGTTAAATACAAATGTCATGGTCTTATGCTCCATGGATCATCTGCAGGATTGTTTACCAATGGATAGACATTCAGAGTCTTCCTACTTGGCTGAAAATCTCTCAACAGTATATTGTTCTTAAATGCATGCTCAGATTATCCCAGCCATAATTTATTTTTACATTCAGGCTTCAGGTTGTCAAAAATCAGAGAGCTTGAGAATCTGTGGAGCATCTAACTAGAGGTGTGCATAAAGTTGTGATCCATGATGGCACTATCCTATTGATAAAAAACAGTACAGAGAACACAGTCTGGTAGGTACTGGAAGTCCGTTAACAGCGTGGATGGCTCTCAGGCCATATGGATAAAGCAAGGTTGTCCTTTATTTAAGATGTGTACTTCTGTATGGCATTTTTCCTCACAGAAACAACAGCTACTGGTTCAGAAACTGACTGTTGTGAAATAACCCAGGGAAAGGGTAGAATGTTATTTGTTAGAATATTTTGCAAAATTTTGAAGAGATTGGAAGTGGTGCAAAAGTTCAGCTGGTCTAAAACAAAGGTAAAATGCAGAATTTTGGCACATTCACGAAACCAAATTCCACATCAGCTCAGCCTTAGTTATGAGGCATGAGATGTGACCATGCATGGAATGATCACAGTTGTCCAACTATAAATGTAATGCAGGACCATCCACAAAGTATGGCATCCCACACAAGTTTGGTTGTATTTATAGCAATACCATCTTCCTGTAGAGCTACAGTGTTACAGACAGTCAGTAGTGGTGTCACTGAAGAACAACATGAGAGAAAGGAGCCAGTGGGAATGCTGATCAGGGAGGGACTAAATGGATATGACGGAGGCAGTGCATGCATGGGAACCGGCCATCTTTCAGATAAGACATTAAACCGAGGCCCCAGCTGCCTGTTCTCCTGGTAGTTCAGATGGATGTTAAAGATCCCATGGCACTTCCTGAAAAAAAAAAAGAGTATTGGAATTTCCTCTGTGTCCTGGCCAAATTTCTCCCCATTCACTAAAAAAAATACCACCAACAGCTTCATCTGGTTCAAGGTCAGTTGGCATTCATCTGTATCCCCTTCCCCCCTGGGTCATGCCTGAAAATGGGCATAATTTGTCTTGTGCACTTACCTGGTCAACAAAAATAAAATAAACAAATAAATAATAAATAAATAAGAAGATGGAATAAACTAGATTTCAAGGACTTTTATCACCTTGGGTTAGTGAGAGTGGCAACTGGACCACCAAGAAAGACCACTGAGGGGCCAACAATAGCAGTTCTTCATGGCACATAAGCAGGCCTAAAAATACAGGTTGGGCACATAGAGGCTTCATTTGCATGGTAGCACCTCTGCCATGGGCTGGTGGGATGGTACAATGCTAGAGGCAGATGATGTCCCCCCACCCTGTTGATTCTAGCTGCACTTCCCCTTGCTGTCACTCACATGGTGGTATTGCATCTGAGTTCACTGCCCAGCCTCCATGGAGGAGGAAATCATCATCTCAATCACTCCCAGCTGCCCTCGGCATCTGGGCTCATTCCTAAACCCAGTTTGCCAGTGTCAGCATCACTAGCCCTGCTTCAATGGGGCTGGTAGGAATAACAGTTTTACTGGGAATCAGGTGAGGAGAGCAGGGAGGGTTGAAGCACAGGAAAGGAATACCCTTTTTAGAGGGAGGACCATGGTATCAGGTAGTGGGATAGATTGCCAACATCTGATTACGCTATCAGAGGAGTATGGGAATGATAAGCAGGCTAATGAGAATGTTCTGCAGGAGCTACAAACCCTCTATTATTTGAGTTCTAAAACATAACTCTAACCATTGGGTTCAAGATGTGCTCAGACCTTTTTCAAACTAGTTCTAAAAACACCAAACCAGGCCAGCTCAGTGGCACTGAGGGTTGAGGCGCTGGACGCCACACCTCGCTCCACGCCGGCGACCCGGGTTCAGGAGAGGACTCGGGTCGTCGGTGGGTCGGCCAGGGGGAGACAGGCTCGAGCGTCCAATGACAGCTCGCCTTCTCCGGGGAGGGATTTGGCCGATGCCCGACACTTGCATGACCCCGAGCGGAGGCTCGAGGAACTGCAAGCCCCACTAGGGGATGGCTGGCCTTTGAGCAGCACGGACGGGCGCGTGCGCATGACGCAGCGGAGGTCATTGGCTGCTCGGGAGGGAGAAAACGTGGAACAAACCTGCCTCAGCAGGGAAGATGGGAGGACCATGGCCGCCCACGATTTGCCTGTGCCTGCCCAGCAGACCACAGACCAACGAAACGGCAACGCTGCCCATGGGGGATTTGTGGTCTGTGTGGGTAGGATTCTGGGCAGTGGGATGTCCAATTGTCCTCCCTGAAGGGTTGGAGGTGGCAGGCTGGGAGGAGGAATAAAGAGTAATTTCAAAAAACAAAACACCAAACCAACTGGTTCTGAGTTATATCCCATCCCTAGAGCCCAAGTTTGGGTCTAGCCTTGGCTCATTCTAATCTCATAAAGCCTTAAGTAGATGTGTTTCTCATGGTCAATGAGTTTGAAAATTTACAGAGGAGACATAACCTAGAGCTCCAAATAATTTTCCTCCTGCCTAGATTCCGCATGACTGTCTTTTACTAAAGTCTTCAAGTCAGTCTTGGCCTAAAATGTCTTTCAAGTGATACTGTCACAAATTTTCCTAAAACACCATCAAAACTAGAACTTTAGTAAACATAGTAA
Organism: Neoceratodus forsteri; assembly: GCA_016271365.2. Classification (NCBI taxonomy): domain Eukaryota; kingdom Metazoa; phylum Chordata; order Ceratodontiformes; family Ceratodontidae; genus Neoceratodus; species Neoceratodus forsteri. The sequence continues at coordinate 100,294,668 of CM028130.1, forward strand.
ACAATTTCCCATCAGACTTATTATAATGCTGGTCAAAAAGTCAGTCTTGTGATTTGCATATATTTCCACCCATGTGAAATCCACAGAAATCCACCTATATTTTTTTACTGAAGGAAATTAGCAAACTTCCACACTAATTTACACTAATGTCTATTATATTTCATAAGTGAAAAAAGTGAGGGAAAAAATCTGAAAAAATGCCTGGCAAATTCATAATTATGTTTCCTTCCTGAGGAAGCATGTGGTGTGAAACATTTGGGAAAGTACAAGGGCTGTCTGCAAAACGAGGTAGAGTATTGTTATTTTAGAATGCGAGCTGTATCATGAAGACAAAACATAATATGAAATTAGACAATTGGTTACCTGTAGCACAGAGGGGTGGCCTACCTTGCAGAATGGACCTGTAAAGCTTTTATGTGGATAAAATGACCCACCCTTTTAAACAAGGTTGAGGGATAGAAAGAAAGGACCCCTTTATGCTACAGTGATACATACTGCAGAGTTTTCAAACAGTGCAGAGCATGGTTTTAAGTTCATAATCATTGATAGAGTTTACCACAAACCAAGGAGGGGATTTTAACAGTCTTCTATTGAAGAGGAGACATTCTGGATTCTTACACTCCAGGCCACTAAGAGACCTGGATTTATTATTTATTTTATTTATTTGTACAAGTCAGATTTACAACCTTTGAGTCAGAGACTTATTTACAAAGGCACCTCATCGCAGGGAGGGCAAGACAACAGAACATTGTGCAGATACGACATTAAACAACATTACAGGTGCAGACATTGAACGCAGGATACACTTAGTTACCTGTTGGTATAAAATACAGGTTTACAATTAAAGATGTACAATTTCTTTGGAGTTGCAGTGGAATACATCCTTGTATAAACCTAAGGGGGTAGGTAAAAAGGGGTAGGGAAAAGATGGATCAGCAGTCCAGGGGACATTGTCGAGATTAGGGGGGCCAGGCAGGGAATGGTCCTGCAGTAGGATTGAGGGGTAAAAAAATCAGCATTTCAACAAAAACTATGGACAGAAATGTATAATGTGATACAAAAATATGATTTGCATTCATTTTGGAAATTGGTGGCTTAAGGGCCAGATTCAGAGAAGCCAACGCAGGACGAAGGCAACTTGGGTCAGAATATATGGTGTTGCACTTCAGATCCTGTGTTGCATCCCCCGTGGATTCACATAGGTGGCTCTGGTGACATGCAGCAGGCTGCCTGAACCCAACAGCACCTATGTACCTGAAACCCCTGGAGACATGGCGGAAGGGGGGGTTATGGCAGCATTTGCACCCTATTCAAGTAGGGTGGCCACTACGTCTACTGATGGGATTCAGAGACAACCACCAGTGAACATCTGTTGAAGACCAATTATGCCAACAAAAAGGTGGTCTAACTGGTCTTTGCTGTTCACTGGAAGTTGCTACTGTGCCCCAGCCCCACAATCCCTGTGGGTTATGGCCCCCCATGGGCTACGGCTCCCAAGCATGGCATGCACGGTGCCAGGTAAGGTGTGTGGTACACCCCCAATGCCCCGACCCACACACACACATTGCAAGACCCCCTGCTCTGGGGCATGTTCCCCATCCCCATAACCCACTGGTAGTCTAGTGGCCCCCACCCCACAGTGCGAGCCCCCACACCCCAGTATCCTGCTGGCGACTGGCACAGCCCTTCTTCACCACCAGGTCCAGTCACCAATGCACCCGCTGGGTGTGTGTGTTGTGGGGTGAGGAACCACTGGGCCACCAGGGCAGGTATGGGTCCTTGTTCTGGGTGGGTCCATGGCAAGGGACTTGGGATGGTGCCTACACCATGGGGCCTCGGAGGTGGGCATAGAAACAAAGACTTTAATGGCAGATAAGGACCACTTGGCCCACCCAGTCTGCCCATTTCCCTACCTACTGGATAAGCTGCAGATTCTAGTTAACTAACAGCCTACTTCCTGCCACCACCCACTACAATTGCCTTATGTCTTTCCCATGCATGTTTGAATTCCCCCACTGTTTTAGACCCAACAACCTCCCCAGGAAGGCGGTTCATCCACCACTCTCTCCGTGAAAATGTTTTCTCATTACCCTGAGCGTCACCCCATCTTTAAATTGTGTCCCCTTGTTCTTACATATCTCTTTTCTGAAAGATGCTACCTCCTGGACTTTGTTGATTTCTTGAGGTACTTGAACGTTTCTATCATGTCCCCCCTGTCCCTCCTTTCATCAAGGGTATACATATTAAGCTCTCAGTCTCTCTTCATATGGTTTCTGATGCAGACCTTGCACCATTTTTAGTTGCCCTTCTCTGGATTGCTTCCATCCTGTCTATGTCCTTGCATAGATGAGACCTCCAAAACTGCACACAGTACTCCAGATGGGGTCTCACCAACTGTCTGTACAGATTGATAACTACTTCCCTTTTTCTACTTGTCATGCCCCTTCCTATGCATCCCAGTATCCCCCTGGCTCTCCTTACTGACTTCTCACATTGCTTACCAACCTTTAGATCATCTAATATGACTACTCCCAGGTCCCATTCCATTTTTGTTGTTGTTAGTACCTCCCTTGCTATTGTGTACTCTTCTCCTAGGTTTTTGTTTCCCAGGTGCATTACTTTGCACTTCTTTGCATTGAATCTAAGTTGCCATATGTCTGACCATTCCTCCAACCTTGCCAAGTCCTTCTCATCCTTTCTACCCCCCTTGTGTATCAACTCTGTTACAGATCTTTGTGTCATCTGTAAAGAGCATACCTTTCCCTCCAGACCCTCTGCAATGTCACCTATAAAGATGTTAAAGAGGACTGGACCCAGTACTGAGCCCTGAGGTACTCCACTAGTAACCCCCCCCTTTCTTTGGAATGTGTTCCATTCACTATTACCTTCTGTGTCCTGTTGTGCAGCCAGTTTGCTACCCAGGCTACCACTTTGGGACCCAGTCCCAGACTGGTTAATTTGACTATTAATCTTTTGTGCAGGACTGTGTCAAATGCCTTGCTAAAGTCTAGGTTGGCCATGTCCACACCCCCTCCCTGGTCTACTACTTTGGTCACCCAGTCAAATAAATCAATTAGATTCATCTGACATGACCTTCCTGCTGTGAACCCATACTGCCTTGGGTCCTGTGCCCCACTGGCCTCTAGATACTCAACAATTCTTTCCTTCAGAAGTGATTCCATCACTTTCCCTACTACAGAGGTCAAACTGACAGGTTAAAAGGGTAGTCAGTGGTGTCACTAGGTCCTCCCTTAGTTCTTTTAGGATTCTGGGGTGAATCCCGTCAGGCCCCATTGCTTTGTCCACCTTGAGTTTTAGGCATTCTTTCAGGACTCTTTCTTCTGTAAATGGACTGGTATCAACCCCCCTACCCAGAGTGCTTCTATTGTCTGGTTTAGGTAACTCCTCCTCATCTTCTTTTGTGAATACTGAGCAAAAGTATTCATTCAGTATCTCTGCCCTTTCACTGTCTCCATCTGCCCACCTCCCCTCTCCCTTATTAATCTTCACTATTCCTTCCTTAACCTTTCTATGCTCCATAATGTACCTCTAAAAGGTTTTATCCCCTTCTTAACTGAATTGGCTATTTTTTCCTTGGTTTGGGCTTTTGCTATTCTGACTGCCTTCCCCACTTCTTCCTGATTTAATTGATACAATTTCCTATCGTGCTCCTTCTGTGATTCCTTATACTTTCTGAATGCAGCCTTTTTCTCCTTAACCTTCCCTGACACCTATTTTGAGAACCATAGTGTTTTTTTACTCTACTTTGTTTTCTTTATTTGTTACACACAAAGGCTTGTTGCCTCTATGATGGCAGTTTTGATTTTTCTTCATTGTTCTTCCACCCCTCCTTTTTGGCCATTTGCTAGTGTATTCCTCAGGTATTCACCCATTTTGCCAAAGTCAGCCCTTCTAAAGTCCAGTATCCTTGTTTTCATATGGCACATCTCCATGGTTGTGCTTCTTGTGAAGCACACTGTGCAGTGGTCGCTTGTTCCCAGATGTCTACTGACTTCTAAATTTGTGATCCTCTCTCCATTTGAGAGTACCAGGTCTAGTATTGCTCCCTTCTGAGTGGGTTCCAACACTAGCTGTCTAAGGTTTCCGCCCGCAGGGCAATGACCTGTTCTTCGATATGGCTGCAGTATATGTCATCCAGTTAACATCTGGCATATTCAGGTCCCCCATCAATAGTATCTCCCCTTTTTCAGCCATTTTAAGAATGTCCTCTATCATTTTCTTGTCCATTTCCTCCCCTTGAGATGGGGGTCTGTATACAACCTCTGTGCGGATTGTGATGCCATTCCCTGTCTCCAAGGTGACCCAGGATGCCTCTTTTCCTCCCCATTTACTTTTTAGTTCTGTAGCTTTGATCCCTTCCCTTATGTGTAGAGGTACTCCACCTCCTCTTTTCCCCTCCCTGTCCCTTCTGTAGACTGTGTACATCCCAGTCATGGTTCTTCATGTACCATGTTTCTGTGACTGCCACAATATCCAATTGTTCATCTTCCATCAAGGCTACTAGCTCAGGAAGCTTGTTTCCCAGACTACGGGCAAGGGGGTGTCATGGCGGCCTTGCCCGTCACAACTGCTGTCCTGCAACCTGTGGCATTCCCAGTGCTGTGCCCTACCTGTACAGCTGGCTGTGTTGTAGGATGCAGACCAGTGCACCCGCTCTGATCCTGAATCAGGTGCATGGGCCAGGGCGCAGGGCAGGTCACGCAATCTGCCATTGCCGCAGCTTGAGGAGGACCTCTGAATCCAGCCCAAGGTGTCAAGGAATATAAACCTACACTTTCATCTTACATTCTGAAGAATATTTGGATTGCACACTTTAAGCAAATTGTTTCTGGACTGGATAATATGGACTGTCAGTTTATAAGGGAGTTTTGTACATCCACATGTGACTTTGTTGTTTTTGATGAGCTTGAGGTTGAGCAGGCCATTTTAAACCTAAAAAATAATAAAGCAGCTGCGAAGATGGTATTCCAGCGGAAGTTTACAAAGAATATAAATCATTCTGGATACCCTGTTGACTTATTATTTTAACATATGTTTAAAACATAAATAGATCCTTAGATCTTGGGTTAAAACTATCATTGTACCATTGCATAAAAAAGGCTCATTATATAAGCCCTATAATTATCAGCCAATAAATTTACTTAACATAATCTCTAAAATATTTTCCAGATTACTATTGGATAGATTAATTGGATGGGCTGAGACTAATTCAATTATTTCTCTATCTCAAGCTGGCTTTCATAAGGGTTTTCTACAATCGATAATTTATCTGTATTTACACATTTGATTGAAAAGTATGTTAAATGGAGAAAAATGAATCTTTATATGTAATTTTCATTGACTTCTCCTCTGCTTTTGATTCTTTAGACATAAACTTTGGTCAATTCTTTATTCTCTAAAACTGAATAATACGCTATTAATAATGATCTATTTTATTCATTTTGGCTCAGTTTCTTCAGTCAGGTATGTTAATAAGGGTAATTTAACAGAATATTTTGCGACTCAGAAGGGGTTAAACAAGGTTGTCTACTTGCTTATTGCTTTTAACATATATGTTAATAAGCTACTTATTTTCAAAAATGAAAAAAAATACTTGTTTTTTTTCCTAATAATAATGGTTTCCCTTTGCATGCACTAGCTTATGCTGATGACATGGTATTGTTTGCTTTATCAACAAAGAGTCTCCAAAAAAAAAATAATATATACATTTCTACAAAATGTGTGAATTTGGAATTATCTATAAATCTGAATAAAAACCAAAGTAATGATTTTTAATCACTCTGGGAGGACAAATTATACATTCAAATGTTTTCTTAGCAATAGTAAAATTGAAATTGTGAATAATTATCAATATTCACGGGTCAAATTGACAAATACATTTAATTGGGCTGTTCATCAAAAAAGAACAATATTTAAAAGCAAAAGCAATTCCTAAAGGCCTGTTAAAATGTAATATGGATGTATGGAGGCAATACTATTGTTCCTGCTCTTAACACAGGCGATGCAAAGATCAATTCAGTGTCATCATATGGTGCTGAGGTCTGGGGTTCAAATATTTTGAGCATCAATATTGGCTGTGACTTCAGCATACTGTTTCTTTTTGCTCTGGTAAGTGTATTTTCTCAATAAAGTCTCTGTACACACTAATTGGTTCTTTCCCTTATATTTGCATTCACTTGACCTTGCACAAGGAATATATAGGGACAATATGGCGTTTGTTTTACAATTGTTTAACCAGGTTAGACACACTAAGCTGGAAGCTTGTTTACAGGTGCAACCTGATAGCACAGGGAAGTTAAGTGACTTGCTCAGGGTCACAAAGTATGCAAGTGGGGGCTGTGGGACTCAAATCCAGTGTCTAGATTTGCAGCTCAGAGCCTTAAACCACTGCGCTATAAACTAGACTGAGAGGTGTGTCACTGCCAGAGCCAAGCACAGCCATGAAACTGCAATGGTCTTGGCAATGTACACCAATGACCAGGCATTCTGGTCATGACACAAGTTCAGCTTTACCAACATGGCATGTTGTCTACTTCAAAGAAATGAACCACTCCAATGGGAAAATGCTTCATTTGTTTTGTAGCCTTAACTCCAGCCATGCACATTGCAGTTGACACTAATGCATGTGGCTGGAGTTATGCAGCTCCTGCCACCCCCCACCATGCTCTCTGTCCCTGGTCCTCGCTCTTTGCTCCCCCAGGCTTCCTAATGAGCCGCAGTGCAGCTTTCTGTATTGGCAGCTCCTGCTGCTCACTATGCCCTCTGTCCCTGGTTTCTCATTCTTTCCCCCACAACCAGGCTTCCTCATGAGCTGTAATGTGGCTTTCTGTATGGCGGCTCCTGCTGTCAACCATGCTCTTTCTCTCCCTGGTTTCTTGTTGCTCCTCCAGGCTTCCCTTTGAGCAGAGGTATGGCTTTCTGTATTGGCGGCTCTGCCACCCACCGCTGGGTTCTCTGTCCCAGTCTTCACTCCTTGACCTTCCTCCCATTTGCTCATGAGCTGCAGTGCAGCTTTCTGCACTGGTGGAACCTGTCACCCACTGCCGGGTTCTCTGTCCCCAGTCCTCACTCTTTACTTCCCCCAGGTTTTGTCATCAGCCAGGGTGCAGCTTTCTGTATTAGCTGCTCTTGCCACCTGCTGCCAGTATCCCTGGTTCTTGCTCTTTGCTCCCCCCCCCCCACAGTTTTCTCATGAGCTGAAATGTGGCTTAACCCAACATTTTTTTTTTTATGCCTGAAAAAGAAACGTCCCTGGTCATCTCCCATCCCCTCCCCTCTCCCTCCCCATCCTGGCCCTTCCTGTGCACACCACCTCCCGCACACCCCCCTTATCCCATACTTACCTTCTGAGATCAGTGGCTGTGATCTTCTGTGGACCAGGACACATCTGCACTCTTCAAAGCCGAACCATGAACTGAAGAATCAAGGTAACCACAGAAGAATGGCTGTCAGTAAGGGTTTCAACTTATGTTGATATCTCACCCATCTTTTGAAATTTTTGCCCCAAATGTTCAACTTAACCTTTTTGTACCTCACCTCATGAACACTGGCACTGTCATTTCATTACTCAGAATTATTTCATGGTCACTGCATGGAATCACCTTTTGGGACTGATTAATGAAATTACAGTGTCCAGTGTCCATGAGGGAGGACAAAAACCATGTTGAAAATCAGGTGAAAAAATCCTAAAATGAGCAGCGTTACAGGATTACGTTGCACAGTTTCTATGCACACTCACTTCACCAATTTTCAATATTTACCTCCAGGCTTTCACATTCCCATTTTCACCTCATCATGAACAGTATAGTTTTTATTTTCCACATGCTGACCAAAACATGTTTTACCTGTGGTGCAGAATAATACAGTTGCTGTGTGAAATCAACTTTGGGATGAATTAATGAAATCACAGTGTCACTGTTTTATGAGGTGGAGATCAAAAAGGGCGTGTTGAAAATTTGGTACAAAATACCCCTCCCGAGTTATGTGCGGTCATTGAAATTTCACTACGCATGCACATAACTTTGGCAAAATACATATTTTCACTCAAAATATTCAAAATTTGCTAGATTTTCATACCACCTCATGAACTGTATAGCAGTCATTTTTCACATCCTGCCCAAAATGTGTTTTCACACCAGTTGCACCGAATGGCACAGTCACTACACAAAATCACCTTTTGGGATGGAGTAACAAAATAATAGTGCCACTGTTCATGAGGTGGGGTCTCCAAAAATCCAAGTTAAAAATTTTGTGCAAAAATACAAACAAACAGCTAAAGTGTTAGTTTCCAACCATAAGCACCCCCCCCCACCCTGTAGAGGCTGACAAGCATCAGGGGTGTGCCTTGGGGTCATTGACCATAATCCTCAAGCCATTACACCCTCTGCCCCCACCCTGCAGCTACTGATAGGCATCAGGATGTGCCTGGGGTCTTCTGCCCTAACATTCACCTCATTCTCTTATACTGCAGCCATCTCAGATTATTTCCTTATGGAATTGGGTGAGCATTAGGGCCAAAGTCCCCAAGGAACACCGCAATGCCTGTCAGTGTCTGCAAGGTGGGGGCAGAATGGCATAAGCATTACGGTTGATGACCCAAAAGCACATCCCCAATGCCTGTCAGTCTCTGCAGGGTGGGGTTGGATGTTAAGGTTGGAAACCCTAATGCCTCATTATGGAAGTAAATCCGGGAGGGACGATTGATGTCACCTAACTTGATTTCAGCAAAGCCTTTGACAACATCCAACATACAAAGCTAATCAACAAGATCGATAGTCTGGCCATGGGGCACAAGCTGATAAATTGGGTTAGACACTGGCTGACTGACAGGAGGCAGATGGTAGTGGTAATGGCATCCAATCTGGGGAGAGGGGGATGACCAGTGGGGTACCTAAGCGATCAGTTCTGGGGCCATTTATGGTACAGCTTCCACCATGCAGCACCCACCACTCTTACTGCTGCCTCCTCTCTCTGAAGCCAGTACCAGTACAAAACACCATTGTAAATAACTGCAAGTGAACATTTGGCATTGACAAATGCTTGTTTTTGTTGTTTTCATTATGTATTATTTTGACTAGAGCACTGTAGAGTTCAAGTGCTGGGGCCCATCTGACCAGCCTTTAGTTGACCAAGTCCAGCCTTGCTCTTCTTGAAGATGGGGTCTACACTGGTCACTTTCCAGTTCTTTGACTCAACATCTATACTGTATGGATAGATTCATGAAAAATTACTGCAAGCAGCTCCACCAGGTATTTCTTTAGTTCTTCTGTGATTCTAGAGTATATTTCATCTCCCATTTGGGGATCACCTGGCTTGATCTTCTCCAGGTTGTTAACTACCTGGGTGGATGTGATGTGCTCAGGCTGCAGCTTGGCTACCCCTACTACAACTGGCCCAAACAATGAGTATCCATCCCTGTACACTTTGATGAAAACTGCAGCAAATAGCCTTTTAGCATCTCAGCCTTCTTTCAAAGGTTCCTCCCCTCTTTCCCATTTTCCCTCACCCAGTACCTTCCTTCACCTACCATTTATGTACAGTACTAAAAGAAGGCTTTAGTGCTATCCAGAGTAATACTGCTGTTCTGACTACCAGACCCTTCTTGCCATTTAAATCTAGTCATACAGTCACTCAATGCGCTTTTATTCTCCTCTATAAATCAGATGAAGTCTATTTTTTCAGTTGATTATAGATTTACTTTTAATCAGTATCAGTTAGAATTTGCTTCCTGTTGACCCAGAGGGATACCTTTTGAAACTTTTCCTGTTTATTGCTTAGAGAATGTTGACTCTCTAGGCACTTCAAGTCATGCCATGTGCTCTTAAGTCCCTGATACTGTGGTAAAACACAATGACAATAGGGCAACACTATTCAAGAAACAATTAGTGACATGGAGGAGTATAGGAGATGGTAGCTTTTTTCTAATTGTTTCCTGTGGCTAGATCAACAGGTGCCAGTATGTGAATCTATGATTTTGTTTTTCACTAATAAATGTGCCATGCCTGTGATTTTGTACAGCAGTTTCTGTTGTGGTGGTACTTCATTTATATTGGTCTAGACCAAGATACAACATATCTTAGCGTGGAGTCCTGTTTCTCAATTTTATTGCTGGAAAGTCAAGTGACTAGCTTAAGTCAAAAAGTATGCTGCTCTAGTGGATTTTGCACCAGGAATCTTTTTCATAGATCTGAGCTCTACCTACATGATATTGCTTTCCATGAAAATTACAATATTCTCTGTCTGTGGAAGAGCCCTGTTTGAAACTAAAGATATAGAACTTGATTTTGTGCCATTAAAGATCATACTGAAGTCCTTCAGACCTTGGCGTGCAAGATTTTTAGGCATTGGTCAGCTGCAATGCTTCAAACAGGCCCCATGTTGAATCCTGTAGTCCCACATCTCTCATTCTTTTTGAAACATTTGATGTGTAAATGATGCAACATACCTTAGGTGCTCACTACCACTAGAATTCTGGATTCCTAAATGAATACAGCCTGTATAGAGGCATGGAATATGTGGGATGAAGGAAGGGCGTCAGTGGCCATCATTGCAATCAATTGCCTTACTGATCACAGACAAATTATATTTTATTCATTAAACTTCAAGGAGTTGGTCTGCTTCGCTGTGTGATAGATCAATTCCTGAAGCCACATCTATCAGTCTTCCTAAGAAAAAACATACAGCAGCTCTTGCTGCCTAATGTGCATAAAAGAAGATGATTCATTATAACAAAACTGATAAATACAAATTAAAAATAGCAGCTGGCAAATGTTTCCTAATGTTTTTCACTTGTTACTAATGTTTTATGTAGTTTGATTCAACCATCAAAAGGTGGAACATAATTTTTGTTAAAATTGAGGAGAACACACACACACACACACCCACACACCCACTAAAAGGGAGATATCCTGCAGAATATGCTTTTACCAGCTATGAATGGATTAAATATTTCTTTCAATAGAGAGACTTGCAAGCTTATAACCTATTCGGATTCCAATGTATGGGTGTTAATCTTTTGTTAAATTTTCTCATTTTTCTTAATTATGTTCACAAATTACTGATGCAGAAGTTCAGCATTAAGGCATATGTGTTCTTTCCAGTCTGTCTTTATCAGGTACACCAGTTTGATAAATAATTAAACTAGCAATGCTCAAAGGAAAACACAAATGCAAACCCACAGACTGTTGTAAACACACACACACACACACATATACACATATATATTCAGAACAAGTTCTACATCTTCCTTTCAACTCCAAGATCATTTATTTGATTCCACCCTATATGCATCAGGCATGTGACTCAGTCCACTAATGGTTGCTAGGACGTTGATCTTTAGGTCTCTAAGCACTGAGCCCTGGGTAAGTTGTGTTGCTTGGGTTTTCACACTTAACAAAATGGTGGTGCCTCCAACCCTGATTTATCACCAGATCAAGCAAAATGATTTCCCCAGAAAATGCTACACTGATCCCCAACAATCCCACAGTACAGTGTCCACAGTGGCAGTGGACCAAATTCAATAAACAATGACATGGTAAGACACTGTAAATATAGTCAAAACAAGGGATAGCACCTATTATGTAAGTGGATCACTAAGAACCCTTCTCTTTAGATAGCGTTAGAGTTGGCAAACCTAGAATTTCTGTCTCACACTTCCTAACCTTCATACTAGTTATATAAGTAAGTTAGGAAGAAAACGTTAATTTTGTAACTGTATTTGATTTGTTTAATTCCCCAGTCCATTTATTTTCAAAACAGACAAATCAAAAGCTCCACTTAAGCCTCACATCAAACTGCATCTAATACATTTATGTGCTGGCCCAAAAGTAAGGCTAGAACTGGGTTCTGGAAAGGGAGAAGGCAGATCAGACAAATAATAAGCAGTTCAACAAAATGTAACTACTAGGCTCACAGTGATCTCATACAATTTCTAATGACCTTCCACAAATCACAGTCCTTACAGTGAGTTTGTAAACTAAGCTGGTACACCAGTATTAATATATATTCACCAAATACCCTGAGAGGTCCCTCAAACAGTTAGTTGGTGGAACCAGTTTACTTTACTCAACACACACGGTGGGCCTGATATAGGATAAGCATAATTAAAGCAGTCACAATATAGTGACAATTTGCAGCAAGATAAATGGGTACACCAAAGCGATTCACCAATCCCCTGCTCCTGCATAAACAATGACTTACCCCACAGAGTGTGTGTGCATGTAAAGATGCCCCAAACAATGCAGCCTTTAAAAAGTTCTGGCACCCGTAAAATGTATAAACTGGGTCCGATAGACTTCTGGTTTCAGTCTGCTGCTGGCCCTGCCCCGTGTTCACTGGCGTGATGATGAGATGCCAGTGAGCGTGAGGTATCTCCGATATATTGAATGGGTGGCAGCTTGTAACCAAGTTTTATTAGCATAATGGCCACTTGCTAATGAAATGTGGGCACCGGTTGACTATCAAGGTCCTTGGTAGTCAGCAATGCCACTGTTAGCAATGGCGTCAACAAAGAACTAGGTTCAAAAGCTGTTGCCCACATTTGAGTATAATGGGGCGTACTAACGCTCTCACTGGCATCTGCGTCATCATGCCAGTGAGCTGCGAGTGGAAACACGCTTGAACCTAGCTCCGAAAGGAGAACCCGGTTGCTTCTATAATTTATGAGTGCCGTAACTTTAAAACTGCGTCTTCAGAGGCATCTTCATCACATGTGGGGTAAGTCGTATTTATGCAGTGGTAATGAGATTCATGTCATGTTGGTGATTCTCTTTAAAATTGTAATCCAGCAAAGGCTAATCACTTGGGCTTTCTATCTGAGTTGCACTCCAAGGACAAAGTCTTGCACAACCCAGATCTTTCTATGACAAAGGCCCTAAATGAACCAGTGAGCTATGTAACAGTTGCAGATAACTAGAGTCTGATATGTTGCACCCAGTTTAGAAAATTCAGTCATACAAGATGAGACAGACTAAGAACACTGCCTTATTTCATTCAGTAGTTTTAGGCCTCAGAAAATTCCTAGGCAAGCTGATATCAGGAAATACAAGGGGCTCGATTCACAAAGGCCAGTGTAAGCTGCACCAAAGGCAGCCTGAACTGACTGCCATTGCACCAGGGACCCTGCGCCTGATTCACTATTGGGGGGGGGTCCTGGTGGCAAGGTCCTACAGCCTGTGACAACCCTGGCTCTTCACCAAACAGATGGCATATCTAGAAGGTGTGCTACAAACCACAGGGTGGTCATGCAGCAATAGCATCATGCACAGCAGTCTCTGGTGGTCTAGTGGACCCCCCAGCCCAGATCCCTAGTAATATATAAAAAAACACATCTCTGGTAGTATAGTGGACCCCTCCAGCCCCAATCCCCATTTGTGAATTAATAAAAATCCCTGATGGTCCAGTGGACCCCCCTTTCCCAGCCCTGATTCCCATTTATGAATTAATTAAAGTCCCTGGTGGCTACTTGTCCCCCCACCCCAGCCCCAATCCCCGTTTATGAATTAAAGTCCCTGCTGGCTAGCAGTCCCCCCAACCAAGCCCTAATACCTGAATATTCATTAATGAAAGTCCCTGGTGGTCTACTGACTCCTCCACCCTTGCAGGTAGTGTACCACCATCCTCCCCCCCTTGTCCCATCACAAGACTGGAGCCCGGCACAGTCCACCACTGACACCATGGTCAGGTGTTGACTGAGCTGTCAGTGAGCTACTGTATACATTATGTATGCATACTGTATACAGTAGTTCATTGACAGCTCAGTTGGCACCAGCCACAGTGGTGAGTGGAGAGCTATGTCAGGCACCAGCTCTGGTATAGGACAAGTGGAGCAAGGTGGTGGGGCACTTCCTGATAGGCTGGAGGGCCACGTGACCACCAGAGACTATTAATTCATCATACAGGGGTCAGGGCTGGGTTTGGGGACTGCCAGTCACCAGAGACTTTAATTCATAAATGGGTGGTGCTGGGGTGGAGGGACCAAGGCTACCAGGGACTTTTTGTGTTTAGAGCATTGTGGGATCGAGGCTGGGGGCTCAGTACATTAATACTGTATTACAACTCTCCCAGAAGACACATCTAAGCACCCTTAGACCAGTCTTGGCCCTGGTACTTAGAATTTTGCCCTCTGGGAGTGATTTGTGAATACTGAATTAGGTGACATGGCAGCCTGAGTCTTCCACAAGCCCACTAGCACCATGTCACAGCCCATTTGTAGCACAAAGGCTGGTGCAATCCTCCTTTGGCACAGGCTGCCTTTGTGAATTGCTCTCAGCACATCTTGTGGCACAGCTGCACCTTGCACCATTCTTTGTGGCACACAACTCTTTGGCGCCATTCAGGGAGCTTTCTGAATCAAGCCCAAGGTCTCTGTCTGGACTCATGCACAACAGTTGCTGCACATGGATGGCTTGTGCAGACATGAGCTAAGTTATCGCCTCAGAGCTGCATTTAATCTTTATCCCTATGAGGGGTCCTACAGTTTTTCACAGTTTCAAAACTGACCTTTTTTCCTTCATCCTTTTCTACCCCTATTGTGTAGGGGCTTTCCGTGTTAACAATGATTGACTGTCTAGTGAGAAGATGAGGTGTAAAAATGGCAATCACACCTCACTCCAGGGATCCCAGGACTTTAGGATCTCTTTGGAACTCAGTCATTTTAAGGTGGTTGTCTGCAAATATCCCAGTCTCTGGTTTGGCAATGATCCTCAATTTCAGAGTGCTTACGTACTTACTTTTTACATGCCAGCAGAAACAGGCCACACGATCTATCAAGTCTGCTAGAGTGTACAGCTAGCACCCCACTTTCTACAGCTGCCCCTTCCCATTACCCCCCCCCCACACACACACACATACACAGATGAATGCCAACTGACTTTGAACCAAATTAAGCTGTTGGTGGTATTTTTAGTGAATGGGGGAAATTTGACCAGGACACCAGGGAAATTTCCCTACTCTCCAGTGGTGGGAACCCTTTGCCATCTTCCTGAAGTGGCCACTGGTGAATCCAGCAGCGAGGATGGAAGTGAAAGAGACAGGGGAGCAGGCCTCATCCCCGATCTCTCAACTCAAGAGGCCATTGATGTCGCTATGGCTGCGGCAGACTTTTCAGATATTGACACTGCTAATAAGTTGTTTCTGTTCTTGGAGGAATTATGAGAAGAAATTTCTACAGCTGTACCAAAAGTGCAAAAAATTCAACTAAATGCAAGTATTGGTATCATAGATACGAAGGCAGGATACTTTTCTATTAATAGTGATAAACTACAGCAGTTAAGAACAGAGAAAGAACAATGTGTTGAGAAAGCTAAAAACCTGGATAAAGAATTGCTTGCCTTAATGTCCCAGACTGCACCTGCCACATGTACAACTCCAGCTGTCAGCATGAGTCAGAGGCCTGCTGACATAGGATCATCAAAGCGTGCTGTGGCTCAGACCACTCAAGACTTGACATTGGTACAGTTGATAAAAGGTCCTTCCAAAGGAGCGTCACAAGCGGCTGGCAGTAAACATGGTAATACTACCATGTGCCAACAGCTGCAAGCTCCTATCCCTGAAAAAAACAAAAACTAAAGCATCTGGACAGTGGCTTGCTGCTGGGAGGCACAGCGCTGCTTCTGGGCATATTCCTGCAAAGTCTACAGACACAGAAACTAATCATATAGGACAAGATACAGTGTTCACTTTTCTGGTGAACAAAAAAACTTCAGGATGGAGCAAACAGGTCCAGCAACAAGTACAATAAAACCTAGATTATCCGAATACTCTGGAAGACAACAGATTTGTTCAGATAAATGAGAGTTTGGATAATTGGGGGGTCCATAACATTAGGCAAATGAGAGTTGGCGGACAACGTCGGACTTCAGATAATAGTGAGATCTGGATAATCGGGGTTCGGGTAATCAAGATTGTACTGTACCTACATTGTCTGACTGCACAACATCACCATGGAATATCAATATTGGGGCAGGGAACTGGTCTCCAGTTAATGCTCTTGAGGATGCTGGTTGGGTACAAGGATTTAATGGTCAGTGGTTTTCCAATCCTATGGACAGTACATTTCATAGATATACTGCAGCTGCTTCAACTAAGGTGGCCACTGAACCTGTACAGAGCTCCAACGAAGCCCGGGGTAATACAGTATATCTGACTCTAATACTAATTCTGCTGTTGTTTCTGATAAAAATTCCACTGTTGATCTTAAAATTGGTGCCAACATTATAGTACAAACAGATTCAGGGCCTAGTGTGGCTACTGACTAGGCAGCAGATAGATTTTTAGGTATGGACCCACAGATGAGGCTCTACAGGATGCTGAAAACCAGCCTAGTTAAATCCTATGTTTAAGTTATCCAATTTATTTTGGAACTAAGGGGAACCTGCATCCTCCAGGAAAAGCTCTGCATGGCTACTTTATAAAGGGGACTAGAAAATCCACCAGATAGGTTATACATAGCCAGAATCCTTTTGAAGGGGGCAATGAAATTCTTTTCATCAAAAATCTTTGCTTTGATTAGTAGTGCTCATTTCAATATGACATAAGTCTTAAAAATGTGTCAAGTTTAGACAGATTCTGGGCCCAATATCAGACCCAAAAGAACAATCCTGTGTAGATATATTTTCAGGCCATCCCCCTCACAAAGCCCTTAGTGAAAAACATCACAGTCATGCTTAAAAATGGAGTCAACTTGGAGAATATTTTATTTTGTCTAAGGCAACATTGTAAAGTTTTAGGGAAGCCCACCACAACATTAATAATAATAATAAAAATATACTTTATTTTCTAAATGCAATTCAGAAATCAAAGCGCGGTACATAAATAAAATATCATATTCAACAACACTACACAGTCTAAAATTATTTACAGTACAAATACAGATAATCACACAAAATACCATTAAATGCTAAAAGCTTGCTGAAACAATAAGGCTTTTAGGCCTGCTTTAAAGCTCTCCATGGTCCCGCATTCTTGAATCTGGCGAGGGTGAGAGTTCCACAGAGAAGGGGCACCAAACATAAATGCCCAGTACCCAGATGTTTTCAGCCAGACCCTGGGAACCTCTAATAAACCCTCGTCAGTTGAGCAGAGAAGACGGCCAGGGCTGTACAGAGTCAGGAGCTCTTGCAGATAGCTTGGACCCTGAAGTTAGGTTTATTAAAGACTCTGTGCTTGAAACTGTTCAGACCCTAATGGGCATTTTTAACTGGAGTTTAGAGGAAGGCACTTTCCCAAGCATATGTTAACTAGCAAAACTCATTCTGATATTCAAGGTTAGTGACAATTCGCAGCCTACAAATTACCAGCCAATTGCTTTTTCATCAATAGTTTCAAAAATTATGGAATGATTAGTTCAAAGCCAATTAATTAATTACCTTGAGAAATATAACAAATTAAACTACTCACAGTCTGGAGTTAAAAAAGGCCTGTCTACGAACAACACGCTCATGGACTTTGTCGACTTGATGACTATCACTTGGCGAAAAGGGGTGTGTGGGTGTGCTGTTTGTCAATTTGCCAAAAGCTTTTGATCTTGTGGATCACAAATCTTTATAAACAGACTCACAGAAATAGGTATAGTGGACTAGCCTTGCAAATGGTTCAAATCATATTCAACAGATCCAGATGGTCTCTGTGGGCGGAAAACACTCCAACATCCTTTCAGTTACAATAGTTGTCTTGCAAGGCTCCATACTGGATCCATTACTGTTCCTGATGTATATATTAATGACTTACTAAATCACATGAAATGCACACATATATGACTTTACGTTGATGACACAGTGTTAGTTTCAGTGGGGCAAAATTTTAAGGAGATGGAATAAAAATTACAATTAGACTTTGATATTTTGCAGAAATAGCTTGCTTCCTCAACATTGCTACTGAATACTAAAAAAAACACAATCAGTGCTTTTCAGCCTTGTTATAACAGAAAATCTAAAGAAAATAGAATGACTTGAAATAAAAACACTTAGTGGATCTACATTATCTCAGGCTACCACATACAAATACTTGGACATTAATATTGACCAAAATCTACTATTTGAACAATACATAATCGACCTGGACAAAAAAGTAAACATTAAGATGGGGCAATAAGAAGAGTTTCAACCTGCTTAACAAAGAAATCAAGACTATTGGTAGCTAACCAATTAATCATCCTGATAATAGAAAGGAAATCACACATAGCATGGAAATAATGATGTTTTGCACAAGCCTGACATCTGTTACAAAAGACTAGCGAGATTTGTCCTAAAATGTAATTATAAAACACATCACTGTTCAGTGTATGCAAGACTAGATTGGAAATCATTAGAAATGAAAAGACAAGAGAATTGGTATATAATAGTTTATAAAATACTTAAAAATAGTAAACCTTTGGGACTCTCAGAGAAGATGGTCAAACCTCAACATTCTTATCAGTTAAGAGCAAGAGAACTGATAGTGCCCAAGGTACACAATAAATCTGGGAAAATGACCTTCCAATTCAAAGCTGCTACTACTTGGAATAACATGCCCTTAAATTTGAAAAATTATGAATGGTTGTTTGAAGCATTTGAAGATGCAGTGAAGCAAGAGTTACAATTCTGATGTTTATGTAATAGATGAACAAAGTGTTAGATATGTTGAGCTCTACCAATAGCCAGTAAATAGCCAGTAAATTCTATATAGTTTGTTGTTTCTATTGTATTTGTACTAAATGTTTGTAATTGTCTTTGTCATTATGTGTGAAACTTTTACTTTTATTTTTCACTTTGTATAAAACATCTACAGGGGACACCTTATAAATAGGGTACTTGATGCCCTAATGGTGTATGCAAACCTTTTACTCCTGTATAAATAAATATTTTTACTACTACTAACTTCAGTCATGGAATTTTAGGGGCCTTCCTGCTTTCGTGACTTCCATACCCATTACCCATTATCCATGTGTAAACCTGTCCCTTGTTAAAGGGCATTGTCCTTTTCACACAAAACTGCAAACCTCTTTGCTGTCTATGCCATTACTAAAAAATTAGCCATCTCCAACTGCTTTTCTCTGCTATATGTGATGACAGTTATTACTATACTTCTTTTTTTTGTTTCTTTTTTTATTTATATTATCAGCTGCAGTATGTTAGCCCCCAGCATGCAGCCTTCTGATGGTGCTGATCCCTGTGCTGTGCTTACTCACCCCTCTGTCTCCATCTTGCCCTTTGTTATTCCTACCGTGTGTCTTGTTTCAAAATTTCTTTTTTTAAAAACCAATCCCCTGGCTTGCCTATTGCCTGTATACTCCACTGGCCCCCCTTTTCCATTCCAGCACATGCTGTTTCCTATCTGCCCTACTGTAATGCAACCTCCTGATGTCCCCCCATCCCTATTCCCCTCCCATCTTCAGCCAGCATTTTGTCCTCCCCCACTGTGTGGCATCCTCAAAATGGCTTTCATGCAGGCTTCGTGGTATTAGGCCCAAGCTCCACCTTGACCTCATCATTCTCCCTTCATTTGCTTGCCCTGTTAACTACCCTTCCTGCTGACAACCATTGCTTTTTTTTCTTTTGCTTGTTCATCCTGAAAAACACTCCACCATCTGACTATGCACCAGCTCACCCCCCCCCCCGCCAGAGTATTTATTCCTTCTGTTTTGGGTACCATCTTACCTTCATTTGATTCTCCACTCCTTGCTTTTCCAAAACCAAAAACACTCCCTTTCTGGCAAAAAGTGCAGTACCATGATGATTTTCAAAATGCTCTCCCCAAAATAACTCATGCCAAAAGTCCCTTACTCTGCCAAGCTCTTGCCTTTTGATTTGTGGCCTTCCACTACTTTCCCAGCCTGTGTACTGTATCTTCCCTTCCCCATGGCCAGCTTGATGTCAGATGCCCAGCCCACGTGGTTTGAGTAGTGGGCCAGTATCTGTTCACCATGGGACTACCTTTAGGCCCTCCATGCTTTTCTCTTTGAGGCACTCTACAAACCATCATCCTGCTCCAAACAAAAGCCCACCTAACATACCCTCCCATAAAGTGCCTGTGGTTAAATACCCTGATCTCACTCCCAGTGCCTGATTCTTTATCCAGCATGTTGCTGCCCACAGCCACTGAACATGTCCTGCTACATTACCTCTTATGCATTTTAACTGATTTAAATCATGACTGACTTTTTTTTAAATTGCCAGCAGCGGCCCCTCAGCTTCCAACTACCCAGCCAAAAGTTCCCCACACTCGCAAACCAATCAGCCATTTAACTTCATTATTAATACAGTACCTGTGCCAAGGGCTTATTTTCCCCTCTGTGTAGTAAAGTTCCTTATCTCACCCATCTCTTTTGCAGATACAGATGCTCTAACCTTGTTTGCCAATTGATTGTGGTGAACTCCCCTGCAAATTTCAGAACATCCAGTAAAGAAGGGTCTCTTTTGCCCTACATGCCTTTAAGTACCCCACTTATGCCCATCCCCTCCTTTCCCCTTTAGCCAGTCCCTTGCTTGTCCCTCTCCTTTACCATGGTGCAATGATCCCCCCTTCCACCCTACCCTTTCTCCTCCTATGTCACTGTTCCTGTATCTCTCCTCCCCCTTACCCCATGGCCTTTCACAGGTAAAACTCTAATAATTCCATCTGCCTCTTTAAGCCGGCAAACCCTTTTATAGCTTAGGCTCAGGCTAACCAGTAGACTGGTGGACAACCTGAAGCTGGCATAGAATGCTGCATCCAGCTTTAATGCCAGAGTGAAAGCCTCTGAGCAAATGATGTATGTGCTGTGTGAGCAGCATTGGTTGCCAGTGTATTGGCATGTCACTTTTATGGTTGCTTTATTAACTTCAAAAGCCCTGCATGGATGGAGTCCTGACTATTTGAAAGACCTTTTGACTTTCTGTGTTCCAAGCCACCACCTCTTCTCCATCGAGGAAGTCTGTTAATCATTCCTAAATCTTGTTTAAAGCAGTGTAGGCCTAAGGCCTTTTCAGCAGCTGCACTGTTAATCTGGAATGCCCCACACAATAGTTTTTGTATTGCTCCCTCTACAGAGGTATGTAAAAATGGGTTTAAAAATGATCTTTCAATAGATATTTGAGGACCTAGGGTTTTTGTTTATGCCTGTTAGTTGCAAAAGCCCAACCCAACTGTGCCTGCCATTGGCAAAGTGCATGCTTGATGCACAAAATGTTGGGTTCTTTAATGGGTGCCTGTGCATGTTTTGCCTTTGGCACTTTAAACAAACAGATTAAGCACAGTGCATCAGTCAGTTCAAGACTTTCTGTGTTGGTGAGATGAGTGCCCAGACTTTCTTTCTTCAAGTTTGCACAGCTTTTGACTGTGAGCACCATCATACTTATCACAGTCCTGTTCTGTCTCCCTGTTAGTTATGACAATCGTTTACTATTCTACCTCCTTTTCATTTATTTCCTATCTATTTATTTAATTATTTATATTTATTTATAAATGCATGTATTATGGACTCACATCTATGATATAGGATTAATAATCAATATTGCTTTGTTTTATTGTTAAAAACCCTGAGCCCTTTGGTGATAGAGTCAAATAGCAATATATATAAAATTGCTTTGCCTTATCCTTCTAGTTGATGACAAAGCTGTTTCCTTTGAATGTGAATCTTTGTGCAACTCTTCAGCTAATGTCATTGAAGTCAATACATAATCTGAGGGTGAAGATGAAGCTTATGATGCTACCAGTAGTGTCAAAAGGGGAGAATATGACTATGTGCTTGAAATCCCATTCTACCCTATGTGGTCATGGAACAGGATAACAACAGTTAGAACCTGCTCACCTGTTTGTCCAAGTCAAACAATATGGGAGACAAGGGAAGCTAAAACTCACTATCATACATTTCCTATGATACTCAACAAAATAAAAGTTTCTAGTGAGGGTAGAGGAAAAACAGAAGGCCTTGATTATTGTTTAGTTCTGTGCTCCACAGACTGCTAAGAGGAGACCCTCTTTATTTGTGCATTCAGTTTATCCTTTATTTTTTTTTTCCCACTGGTTCTCCCTGTCCCTATCCAGAAACTGGAGTGGTGGTGGCTGCAACCTTCCTATCTATAAGGTGATTAGTGCTGTGCAAAATTTTCAAATTCCAACGGAATGGAATTCCATGAAATTCTGGAAAATTCTGCTTAACTCCACAGAATTCTGTCAGTAGCAGTATTGTGAAATTTTGAATGCAGAGTGTGTTTCATGGATTTGCTGACCTACGCAGCCAGTATAGTGTTATGCTTGTGCAACTGTGTTAAATTGGTTTTGGTCATTCGCACTCTCTATTCCAGAGGAATCACTACCCTGTAGGGATATGAAGGCAAGGAGCCCTCAGAGAGGGTTCCACCCAGAAGGTGCAACAGAACTGTTCCCGTGGCTAAAGGTACCTTGAGATCCCCTAAGGAGAGGTGCTGCCACTGGAGGAGGAGGGAGGATGGTGGGTCAAAGAAAAATGCTTCACAGTGAGGCTTAGAGGAACTGCTTGTATAGCTCAGGAAGTGGGAGTGGCTGGCTGCTTGGTCACCAAACTACAGAGCAAGCCATTCATTTCACTGACCTATGCAGCCAGTATAGTGTTATGCTTGTGCAACTGTGTTAGATTGGTTTTGGCCATTCGCACTCTCTATTCCAGAGGAATTACCACCCTGTAGGGATATGAAGGCAAGGAACCCTCAGAGAGGGTTCCACCCCTAGAGTTGCAATGGGACAGTTCCCATGGTTAAAGGTACCTTAGGAATCCCCCAAAAATGTAGTATCATCCCCAAAGAGGAGGCAACATGAAGCAGATGAGCAAGCAGTAACTGTGACATAGGAGTAGTAACAGTAGCGTTGTAGTAGACAAGTATAGGCAGTTTGATAATGCAATGATATGCTCAGTTGTCGTAATAACTGCCCAGGTTTGAGTAGCATAATACTGATGGCTTGCTTTGAGAGTAGGGGATCCCCTAAGGAGAGGGAATGGCAGAACATCCTCCACCTCCATCCAACAACGGAACCTACCTAAAGAAACTAGGGGAAATGACTAAGCTAACTAAGTGTTATGACCTGAGGCAAAGGAGGATAGGGAAAAAACCCTATGAGTAGGAAATCTCTGGGGATCCAAGCTTAGGTTACCTTCCCTCCAGGCTTGGGATAGTTTATTACTGATGGCTCTGCAGCTGCGATTTGGAAAACCCAATTAAAGGGAGGTGGAAAATATTCCAATTTGGAGGAAGACTCTCACTCAAACCCTCTAGTGGGAATGTCATGGAAGGTTGCGAGAAAACTCTGCAACAATACATGCATCCAAGGTGCAGGAGGAGAGCAACAACTGCTGAGGCACTCACCTGGCCTGCCCACCCTAAATAAAACCAGGTGAACCAGAGGCAGTCATAGGGAGAATGCGGTGAAGATGCCTTGCTAGGAAACCACTAAAGTCAATGGCCAACTGTTATAGTGGAACACTAGAGTCAAAGGAGATCACTGTAACCATCCTTCACCACTAGTCTTAAATTCTACACCAGGAGCTGCTTCCATGTAGCAGGCAGCTAAAGCCAAGCCCAGGGCACAGACATTCCCAGCTATGGGCCAGGGGAAAAGGATCTCGCCCCAAGTTGGACATGCTCGATGATGCAGACTAAATGCAGAGCAAGACCGTTGGCTGCAGGAACCCTGCCCCATATTAGAATGGCTGGCATGCCCCAGAAATTGATTGAGAGCTGAAAGTTGGTGAGCTGAATGAGCGTGGCATGCTGAGATTGTAATGAGCATGGAGTGCTGAGACCTTGCAAGATCGAATGCAGATTGAGTGCAGCAGAATCCCAGGCCAAAGCAAAGGGATGGGAGTATGCATGAAGTAATGGATTGCGTAAGCAAGGGTAACAGCTGTGTAAGCAAGTGTAGACCTGCACATAGGTCAGTGAGCAGTAGTCGTGATAGGTGAACCAGCATATCAAACTGTATAGCAATTAAACAGCACTGAATTGGGAGCAAGCCAGCCAGACTGTTCAAAGCCAAATCAAGGTGACAGACTCTGAGGATTTTCAGCAGTGAAGACAGGATTTAGAACAGAATTAATTGCAGATATAAAGCTAACCTCAGAGTAACACAATGTACAATAGCAATTGGAGTAAATGAAGCAATAGCAGGAAGCAATTAGGCCTGTGCAGCAGCAGTGAAAACAAATGAGTACACTGAGTTGCAACTGCAATAAATAAAAGGAGGCATAATGTACTGAAAGCACTGTCACCAGGCAGTGCAATGCAATTGCTGCAATAAGGTAATTAGAACAAGTATGAGCGAGCTGTAGAGCTAGGTCATAAATCTGAGTTAGGTGAAAGTAAAGTATGCCATGGAACAGCTAGTTGAGCTGAAACACACAAAATCAGGTTTGCAATTGCAGAGCAAGTAATTTGAGTTGTGAGTAACTGAAAGCAAGCAGTATGAGCTCTGAAATAGCAGATAAGACCCCCCCTCCCTCAGGAAGGAAGCATACACAGCCAATGGCAAAACACAAACCAAGACAGGAAAATAAACACAGAAGCCATGCAGAGATCAGCAGGAGTGGAGGGGCAGGCCCCAGCCAGGGAGGCCAACCTGCTCAGAGGACAAAATGGCAGAGCCTTCGGCTGCAAAGAAAAAATGCTTCACAGTGCAGTGAGGCTTAGAGAAACTGCTGATATAAATCAGGAAGTGGGAGTGGCTGGCTGCTTGGCCACCGACCTACAGAGCAAGCCTTTCATTTTGTAATCCAAGGTTTATATACCATAGAGTCTTTTCCTCACACTGGAAAATTGTGTGATGATTTACATAATTTGCAGAAAGTTATTCTGCAATTTACAAAGGAATGCTTTGTGGAATTCTGTGGAATTCAAAAGAAATTTCTACAATCATTTCAGAAGCAGAATTGCCATTCTGTATGCAGTCTGCTTGTGGAATTCCATGTTCTGCACAGCTTCAAAGGTGATATGACCTTCCCTAATCCCTTGAACAATGAAGGACCTGATAAGTTATGAAAATATTTACATTTGGACAGACTTCAGATTATATTTCAATGTCTTTATCAGTGACATGGGAGAAGGAATCAAGGGCAAGATGACTCTTTGCAGATGCACAAAGCTCTGTGGTAGGACAGACAGAGAGGAGATGGGCTGGCAGTATAGCCTAGAGGTTAGAGTAATGAGCTGTGAATGAGCTTGGTACATCCAGCAGACCAGACCTAGGTTTGATCTTCACAACCTTCACTTGCATATTGTGTGACTCTGAGCAAGCTACTTAACACCCAGTGCTCCAAGGTCACCCCTGAAAACAGGGGCTTGTGCCTAATGTACCTTACCAGGTTACCAAAAAAAAGACAGGAGAGGATAAGGGACTTGCAGAGGGATCTGCAAAGGTTGGAGCAGTGTTTCAAGGTTTAACAGTTGGAACTTTACTCCAAAAACATCAAAGTGATGCACAAAGGTAATAAAATATGCTGACAGCATATTGGATAGGAGGGTTAAGCTGGGCACTACTATTGAAGAAATGGTCCTGGGATTCATTATAAGTTACCCCCTTAACCTATGCAGCCAATGTAACAAGGCATACAGAAAGGCAACTGAGACGTTAGGGTGTATTGGGAGAAGTTTTGATAGCAGGAAACAAGACATATTACTACTTCTCCGTAGATCACTGGTGAGGTTACACCTGAAATACTGTGCCCAGTTCTGGAGTTCCCACCTAATGAAAGATAGAAACAGGATGGAAACAGTGCAGCATAGCCTAACTAGAATAATTCACGGCCTGCAGGACATATCCTATGAGGACTGACACTCAGTGGAGACCAAGAGAGAGGTTCGATGTGATAGAGATCTTCAAGATCCTGAAAGGAATGAGCAAGATAAATTGTGAGGACTATTTACCAGATGTAGTGAATCTGGAAAATGGGTTCATGGTGGAAGCTGGCAGATGGGAAGGCAGGAGGGACGTGAGGAAACTCTAATTTCAGAGAAAGTGGTTGAGCAAGGTACAACCTGTCAGCTAAGGAGGTGGGTGCCAAAAATTAATGGCTTGAAGCATGGTTTGGATAAAGTTAAGAGACTAAAAAAGTCCCAGGAGCTTTGTAGTAAGACAGGTAAAATGGGAGGGGGGGAGTAGCATGGGCATGAACACCACTTAGACCATATGTGTCAGGATAGGATAGGGCGTTAGGGGCACACTAGGTGGACCAATGGTCTTTTTCTGCCATGCTTTTTCTATGTTCTTGTATTTTATAAATTTTTCAATATACAGTATATTCACTTCAGCTTTATTAGTAATTCTATTTGTATAGAAACAGAGGCCAGATTTTCAAATGGTGGTGCAGGGCTGCGCCACAACACTTTAAATTGCCAGTATGCCAGTCCCTTTGCCACAGCTGAGACTGATTTTCAAAGGTCTGATGCAGTAACATAGAAACATAGATTTTATCAGCAGAACAGGACATTTAGGCCCATCTAGTCAGATCCTTGTCCCTGCTTATTGTGTCACCACTGACCCTCATTGGTCATAGATGTCACTCTGTCACCACTGTTCATCTACCTCATATGCCGTGTGTGCCTATCCCATGCATGCTTGAAGCTCACCACTTTTGCCCCACTACTTCCTCTGGCAGGCTGTTCCAGTCATCCACCCACCACCCTTTCCATGAAGAAGTATTTCTGCACATCTCTCTTAAACTGTTCACCTCTTAGCTTCATTGCATGCCCCCATGCGACAGTTTTCATAATTGATGCAGCTTGCACCAAATCTCTGGCTCAGGCTCTGTAAGATTGACATAAGACTGATCACAAAAATATGGTCTAACATGTCAATTGCTACATGGAATGGAAAATCCTATTAGATTGCTGCAGGCCGGTACACCATATCTTTGATGCACCTGGGGCTTATGGCAATCAACTGTGTTTGAAAACCTGGCCCAGGGTCTTCATTCCTTGGTCCTCCTCTACTCCGGTTGCTTGCCTACATGTAAAATGATAACCCTCTGCCTATGACTTCATAAACATTTTCACAACATGAGACTGAAATGTCAAAAACAGGATCATGATAACAGATGCAGCCCAGCTTCTTTTGAAGATGCAGCCAAAGAACAAAGAACTCGGGCAGCATTCACAAAGAAAATCAAAATTCCTGCAACTGTGGGAAAAAGGCTTGCTGCAGTGCAGAAATGCAGTTGCACTGCATTCTCAAAGAAAACCAGCGCAGCTGCAGATTTCCACAAAAAGTGCCGCAGGTGTGACAATTTAACTGCAGCAGGACTTGCGCAAGTGCTGATAATCTGCAGCTGCAACAAAGGCTGAGAAGGTACAGCAATAGGAAACCACAGTAGCTGAAGCAGCAGACTGTAACAGTGCTGCTATAATATGAAGCTGACAGCACACACAGAGACCTGCAACCAGTCCCCAACTTGGACCACAGCAGCACCACAGGTACCAGCGATACCTTGGCACCACACTGGCCAACTGTCCTTGCTGGTTTTCCCTCCCTGGGGTGTTTCTGTGGCCTGTGGGGTTAGCACTCACTGCTGACTGGTCATGCTCTACTGCCTGTGGGGTTCTGTCATGGGCTGTACTGGGTCTAGTGGTTGTCGCCTTATTGCCGTATCATGGCAATGTGTGCTTTTGGTGCTGTAACATCAGCCACTGCTATACTGTCTGACATGCTATTACCTGTGGTTCACCTCCACCTTAATTGATTCCAATTGCTGGGGCACTACTGCAGTGTGCTGAGAGAGAGTTACACCTCATTCCACTGTGTGTAACATTCTTTCTGCAACTGCATAAAAAAACTGGCTGTGAATAGCCTTTCATGGGCTGTGTCTTACTTAACTCACACCTTTTTGTCCTCAGGGACTTCCGTAGCTGCACTTTTTTCCACTGTCCGCAGTGTTTTTCTCCACAGCTGCAGAGGTTTTTGTGAATAGCACTTGGAGCAATCTTCCCTTTTCTTCCATAGCTGAGGAAGTTTTGGGGACTTAGGGAAGGCTTTGCACCTTCTGAAGGCTTTAAGAATCCTGCCCCTGGTGTTCATGTAAACATTTTTAGTAATAAAGAATAAGTGGAAATGGTTAAATACAAATGTCATGGTCTTATGCTCCATGGATCATCTGCAGGATTGTTTACCAATGGATAGACATTCAGAGTCTTCCTACTTGGCTGAAAATCTCTCAACAGTATATTGTTCTTAAATGCATGCTCAGATTATCCAGCCATAATTTATTTTTACATTCAGGCTTCAGGTTGTCAAAAATCAGAGAGCTTGAGAATCTGTGGAGCATCTAACTAGAGGTGTGCATAAAGTTGTGATCCATGATGGCACTATCCTATTGATAAAAACAGTACAGAGAACACAGTCTGGTAGGTACTGGAAGTCCGTTAACAGCGTGGATGGCTCTCAGGCCATATGGATAAAGCAAGGTTGTCCTTTATTTAAGATGTGTACTTCTGTATGGCATTTTTCCTCACAGAAACAACAGCTACTGGTTCAGAAACTGACTGTTGTGAAATAACCCAGGGAAAGGGTAGAATGTTATTTGTTAGAATATTTTGCAAAATTTTGAAGAGATTGGAAGTGGTGCAAAAGTTCAGCTGGTCTAAAACAAAGGTAAAAATGCAGAATTTTGGCACATTCACCGAAACCAAATTCCACATCAGCTCAGCCTTAGTTATGAGGCATGAGATGTGGACCATGCATGGAATGATCACAGTTGTCCAACTATAAATGTAATGCAGGACCATCCACAAAGTATGGCATCCCACACAAGTTTGGTTGTATTTATAGCAATACCATCTTCCTGTAGAGCTACAGTGTTACAGACAGTCAGTAGTGGTGTCACTGAAGAACAACATGAGAGAAAGGAGCCAGTGGGAATGCTGATCAGGGAGGGACTAAATGGATATGACGGAGGCAGTGCATGCATGGGAACCGGCCATCTTTCAGATAAGACATTAAACCGAGGCCCCAGCTGCCTGTTCTCCTGGTAGTTCAGATGGATGTTAAAGATCCCATGGCACTTCCTGAAAAAAAAAAAGAGTATTGGAATTTCCTCTGTGTCCTGGGCCAAATTTCTCCCCATTCACTAAAAAATACCACCAACAGCTTCATCTGGTTCAAGGTCAGTTGGCATTCATCTGTATCCCCCTCCCCCCTGGGTCATGCCTGAAAATGGGCATAATTTGTCTTGTGCACTTACCTGGTCAACAAAAATAAAATAAACAAATAAATAATAAATAAATAAGAAGATGGAATAAACTAGATTTCAAGGACTTTTATCACCTTGGGTTAGTGAGAGTGGCAACTGGACCACCAAGAAAGACCACTGAGGGGCCAACAATAGCAGTTCTTCATGGCACATAAGCAGGCCTAAAAATACAGGTTGGGCACATAGAGGCTTCATTTGCATGGTAGCACCTCTGCCATGGGCTGGTGGGGATGGTACAATGCTAGAGGCAGATGATGTCCCCCCACCCTGTTGATTCTAGCTGCACTTCCCCTTGCTGTCACTCACATGGTGGTATTGCATCTGAGTTCACTGCCCAGCCTCCATGGAGGAGGAAATCATCATCTCAATCACTCCCAGCTGCCCTCGGCATCTGGGCTCATTCCTAAACCCAGTTTGCCAGTGTCAGCAGCATCACTAGCCCTGCTTCAATGGGGCTGGTAGGAATAACAGTTTTACTGGGAATCAGGTGAGGAGAGCAGGGAGGGTTGAAGCACAGGAAAGGAATACCCTTTTTAGAGGGAGGACCATGGTATCAGGTAGTGGGATAGATTGCCAACATCTGATTACGCTATCAGAGGAGTATGGGAATGATAAGCAGGCTAATGAGAATGTTCTGCAGGAGCTACAAACCCTCTATTATTTGAGTTCTAAAACATAACTCTAACCATTGGGTTCAAGATGTGCTCAGACCTTTTTCAAACTAGTTCTAAAACACCAAACCAGGCCAGCTCAGTGGCACTGAGGGTTGAGGCGCTGGACGCCACACCTCGCTCCACGCCGGCGACCCGGGTTCAGGAGCGGACTCGGGTCGTCGGTGGGTCGGCCGAGGGGAGACAGGCTCGAGCGTCCAATGACAGCTCGCCTTCTCCGGGGAGGGATTTGGCCGATGCCCAACACTTGCATGACCCCAAGTGGAGGCTCGAGGAACTGCAAGCCCCACTAGGGGATGGATGGCCTTTGAGCAGCACGGACGTCGGCGCATGTGTCATGACGTCAGCGGAGGTCATTGGCTGCTCGGGGAGGGAGAAAACGTGGAACAAACCTGCCTCAGCAGGGAAGATGGGAGGACCATGGCCGTGCCCACGATTTGCCTGTGCCTGCCCAGCAGACCACAGACCAACGAAACGTAAGTAACGCGGCTCCATGGGGATTTGTGGTCTGTGTGGGTAGGATTCTGGGCAGTGGGATGTCCAATTGTCCTCCCTGAAGGGTTGGAGGTGGCAGGCTGGGAGGAGGAATAAAGAGTAATTTCAAAAAAAAAACAAAACACCAAACCAACTGGTTCTGAGTTATATCCCATCCCTAGGCCCAAGTTTGGGTCTAGCCTTGGCTCATTCTAATCTCATAAAGCCTTAAGTAGATGTGTTTCTCATGGTCAATGAGTTTGAAAAATTTACAGAGGAGACATAACCTAGAGCTCCAAATAATTTTCCTCCTGCCTAGATTCCCGCATGACTGTCTTTTACTAAAGTCTTCAAGTCAGTCTTGGCCTAAAATGTCTTTCAAGTGATACTGTCACAAATTTTCCTAAAACACCATCAAAACTAGAACTTTAGTAAACATAGTAAACAATTTCCCATCAGACTTATTATAATGCTGGTCAAAAAGTCAGTCTTGTGATTTGCATATATTTCCACCCATGTGAAATCCACAGAAATCCACCTATATTTTTTACTGAAGGAAATTAGCAAACTTCCACACTAATTTACACTAATGTCTATTATATTTCATAAGTGAAAAAAGTGAGGGAAAAAATCTGAAAAAATGCCTGGCAAATTCATAATTATGTTTCCTTCCTGAGGAAGCATGTGGTGTGAAACATTTGGGAAAGTACAAGGGCTGTCTGCAAAACGAGGTAGAGTATTGTTATTTTAGAATGCGCAGCTGTATCATGAAGACAAAAACATAATATGAAATTAGACAATTGGTTACCTGTAGCACAGAGGGGGTGGCCTACCTTGCAGAATGGACCTGTAAAGCTTTTTATGTGGACAAAATGACCCACCCTTTTAAACAAAGGTTGAGGGATAGAAAGAAAGGACCCCCTTTATGCTACAGTGATACATACTGCAGAGTTTTCAAACAGTGCAGAGCATGGTTTTAAGTTCATAATCATTGATAGAGTTTACCACAAACCAAGGAGGGGGGATTTTAACAGTCTTCTATTGAAGAGGGAGACATTCTGGATTCTTACACTCCAGGCCACTAAGAGACCTGGATTTATTATTTATTTTATTTATTTGTACAAGTCAGATTTACAACCTTTGAGTCAGAGACTTATTTACAAAGGCACCTCATCGCAGGGAGGGCAAGACAACAGAACATTGTGCAGATACGACATTAAACAACATTACAGGTGCAGACATTGACACTGGGATACACTTAGTTACCTGTTGGTATAAAATACAGGTTTACAATTAAAGATGTACAATTTCTTTGGAGTTGCAGTGGAATACATCCTTGTATAAACCTAAGGGGTAGGTAAAAGGGTAGGGAAAGATGGATCAGCAGTCCAGGGACATTGTCGAGATTAGGGGCCAGGCAGGAATGGTCCTGCAGTAGGATTGAGGGGTAAAAATCAGCATTTCAACAAAACTATGGACAGAAATGTATAATGTGATACAAAAATATGATTTGCATTCATTTTGGAAATTGGTGGCTTAAGGGGCCAGATTCAGAGAAGCCAACGCAGGACGCAAGGCAACTTGGGTCAGAATATATGGTGCAAGTTGCACTTGCATCCTGTGTTGCATCCCCGTGGGATTCACATAGGTGGCCTGCGACATGCAGCAGGCTGCCTGAACCCAACAGCACCTATGTACCTGAAACCCCCTGGAGACATGGCGGAAGGGGGGGTTATGGCAGCATTTGCACCCTATTCAAGTAGGGTGGCCACTACGTCTACTGATGGGATTCAGAGACAACCACCAGTGAACATCTGTTGAAGACCAATTATGCCAACAAAAAGGTGGTCTAACTGGTCTTTGCTGTTCACTGGAAGTTGCTACTATGCCCCAGCCCCACAATCCCTGTGGGTTATGGCCCCCCATGGGCTACGGCTCCCAAGCATGGCATGCACGGTGCCAGGTAAGGTGTGTGGTACACCCCCAATGCCCCGACCCACACACACACATTGCAAGACCCCCATGCTCTGGGGCATGTTCCCCCATCCCCATAACCCACTGGTAGTCTAGTGGCCCCCACCCCACAGTGCGAGCCCCCCCACACCCCCAGTATCCTGCTGGCGACTGGCACAGCCCTTCTTCACCACCAGGTCCAGTCACCAATGCACCCGCTGGGTGTGTGTGTTGTGGGGTGAGGAACCACTGGGCCACCAGGGCAGGTATGGGTCCTTGTTCTGGGTGGGTCCATGGCAAGGGGACTTGGGGATGGTGCCTACACCATGGGGGCCTCGGAGGTGGGCATAGAAACAAAGACTTTAATGGCAGATAAGGACCACTTGGCCCACCCAGTCTGCCCATTTCCCTACCTACTGGATAAGCTGCAGATTCTAGTTAACTAACAGCCTACTTCCTGCCACCACCCACTACAATTGCCTTATGTCTTTCCCATGCATGTTTGAATTCCCCCACTGTTTTAGACCCAACAACCTCCCCAGGAAGGCGGTTCATCCACCACTCTCTCCGTGAAAATGTTTTTCTCGCATTACCCCTGAGCCGTCACCCCCCCATCTTTAAATTGTGTCCCCTTGTTCTTACATATCTCTTTTTCTGAAAGATGCTACCCTCCTGGACTTTGTTGATTTCCTTGAGGTACTTGAACGTTTCTATCATGTCCCCCCTGTCCCTCCTTTCATCAAGGGTATACATATTAAGCTCTCAGTCTCTCTTCATATGGTTTCTGATGCAGACCTTGCACCATTTTAGTTGCCCTTCTCTGGATTGCTTCCATCCTGTCTATGTCCTTGCATAGATGAGACCTCCAAAACTGCACACAGTACTCCAGATGGGGTCTCACCAACTGTCTGTACAGATTGATAACTACTTCCCTTTTTCTACTTGTCATGCCCCTTCCTATGCATCCCAGTATCCCCCTGGCTCTCCTTACTGACTTCTCACATTGCTTACCAACCTTTAGATCATCTAATATGACTACTCCCAGGTCCCATTCCATTTTTGTTGTTGTTAGTACCTCCCTTGCTATTGTGTACTCTTCTCCTAGGTTTTTGTTTCCCAGGTGCATTACTTTGTACTTCTTTGCATTGAAGCTAATTTGCTATACTGCATGTCTGACCATTCCTCCAACCTTGACAAGTCCCTTCTCATCTTTTCTACCCCCCCCATGTATCAACTCTGTTACAGATCTTTGTGTCATCTGTAAAGAGCCATACCTTTCCCTCCAGACCCTCTGCAATGTCACCTATAAAGATGTTAAAGAGGACTGGACCCAGTACTGAGCCCTGAGGTACTCCACTAGTAACCCCCCCCTTTCTTTGGAATGTGTTCCATTCACTATTACCTTCTGTGTCCTGTTGTGCAGCCAGTTTGCTACCCAGGCTACCACTTTGGGACCCAGTCCCAGACTGGTTAATTTGACTATTAATCTTTTGTGCAGGACTGTGTCAAATGCCTTGCTAAAGTCTAGGTTGGCCATGTCCACACCCCCTCCCTGGTCTACTACTTTGGTCACCCAGTCAAATAAATCAATTAGATTCATCTGACATGACCTTCCTGCTGTGAACCCATACTGCCTTGGGTCCTGTGCCCCACTGGCCTCTAGATACTCAACAATTCTTTCCTTCAGAAGTGATTCCATCACTTTCCCTACTACAGAGGTCAAACTGACAGGTTAAAAAGGGTAGTCAGTGGTGTCACTAGGCCCTCCCTTAGTTCTTTTAGGATTCTGGGGTGACTCCCATCAGGCCCCTTTGTTTTGTCCGCCTTGAGTTTTAGGAGCTCTTTAAGGACTCTTTCTTCTGTAAATGGACTGGTGTCGAGCCCCCTACCCAAAGTGCTTCTATTGTCTGGTTTAGGTAACTCCTCCTCATCTTCTTTTGTGAATACTGAGCAAAAGTATTGATTCAGTATCTCTGCCCTTTCACTGTCTCCATCTGCCCACCTCCCCTCTCCCTTATTAATCTTCACTATTCCTTCCTTAACCTTTCTATGCTCCATAATGTACCTCTAAAAGGTTTTATCCCCTTCTTAACTGAATTGGCTATTTTTTCCTTGGTTTGGGCTTTTGCTATTCTGACTGCCTTCCCCACTTCTTCCTGATTTAATTGATACAATTTCCTATCGTGCTCCTTCTGTGATTCCTTATACTTTCTGAATGCAGCCTTTTTCTCCTTAACCTTCCCTGACACCTATTTTGAGAACCATAGTGTTTTTTTACTCTACTTTGTTTTCTTTATTTGTTACACACAAAGGCTTGTTGCCTCTATGATGGCAGTTTTGATTTTTCTTCATTGTTCTTCCACCCCTCCTTTTTGGCCATTTGCTAGTGTATTCCTCAGGTATTCACCCATTTTGCCAAAGTCAGCCCTTCTAAAGTCCAGTATCCTTGTTTTCATATGGCACATCTCCATGGTTGTGCTTCTTGTGAAGCACACTGTGCAGTGGTCGCTTGTTCCCAGATGTCTACTGACTTCTAAATTTGTGATCCTCTCTCCATTTGAAAGTACCAGGTCTAGTATTGCTCCCTTCTGAGTGGGTTCCAACACTAGCTGTCTAAGGCCTGCCCCCTGCAGGGCAATGAGAATTACCCTGCTCTTCGATATGGCTGCAGTATATGTCATCCAGTTAACATCTGGCATATTCAGGTCCCCCATCAATAGTATGTCCCCTTTTTCAGCCATTTTAAGAATGTCCTCTATCATTTTCTTGTCCATTTCCTCCCCTTGAGATGGGGGTCTGTATACAACCTCTGTGCGGATTGTGATGCCATTCCCTGTCTCCAAGGTGACCCAGGATGCCTCTTTTTCCTCCCCATTTACTTTTTAGTTCTGGCTTTGATCCCTTCCCTTATGTGTGGAGTACTCACCTCCTCTTCCCCTCCCTGTCCCTTCTGTAGACTGTGTACATCCCAGTCATGGTTCTTCATGTACCATGTTTCTGTGACTGCCACAATATCCAATTGTTCATCTTCCATCAAGGCTACTAGCTCAGGAAGCTTGTTTCCCAGACTACGGGCAAGGGGGTGTCATGGCGGCCCTTGCCCGTCACAACTGCTGTCCTGCAACCTGTGGCATTCCCAGTGCTGTGCCCTACCTTGCACAGCTATTGCAAGTTGTAGGATGCAGACCAGTGCACCCGCTCTGATCCTGAATCAGGTGCATGGGCCAGGGCGCAGGGCAGGTCACCGCAATCTGCCATTGCCGCAGCTTGAGGAGGACCTCTCTGAATCCAGCCCAAGGTGTCAAGGAATATAAACCTA
Organism: Neoceratodus forsteri; assembly: GCA_016271365.2. NCBI lineage: Eukaryota > Metazoa > Chordata > Ceratodontiformes > Ceratodontidae > Neoceratodus > Neoceratodus forsteri. The sequence goes on from CM028130.1 coordinate 100,330,273, forward strand.
CACTTTCATCTTACATTCTGAAGAATATTTGGATTGCACACTTTAAGCAAATTGTTTCTGGACTGGATAATATGGACTGTCAGTTTATAAGGGAGTTTTGTACATCCACATGTGACTTTGTTGTTTTTGATGAGCTTGAGGTTGAGCAGGCCATTTTAAACCTAAAAAATAATAAAGCAGCTGCGAAGATGGTATTCCAGCGGAAGTTTACAAAGAATATAAATCATTCTGGATACCCTGTTGACTTATTATTTTAACATATGTTTAAAACATAAATAGATCCTTAGATCTTGGGTTAAAACTATCATTGTACCATTGCATAAAAAGGCTCATTATATAAGCCTATAATTATCAGCCAATAAATTTACTTAACATAATCTCTAAAATATTTTCCAGATTACTATTGGATAGATTAATTGGATGGCTGAGACTAATTCAATTATTTCTCTATCTCAAGCTGGCTTTCATAAGGGTTTTCTAATCGATAATTTATCTGTATTTACACATTTGATTGAAAAGTATATGTTAAATGGAGAAAATGAATCTTTATATGTAATTTTCATTGACTTCTCCTCTGCTTTTGATTCTTTAGACATAAACTTTGGTCAATTCTTTATTCTCTAAAACTGAATAATACGCTATTAATAATGATCTATTTTATTCATTTTGGCACAGTTTCTTCAGTCAGGTATGTTAATAAGGGTAATTTAACAGAATATTTTGCGACTCAGAAGGGGGTTAAACAAGGTTGTCTACTTGCCCCATTGCTTTTTAACATATATGTTAATAAGCTACTTATTTTCAAAAATGAAAAAAAATACTTGTTTTTTTTCCTAATAATAATGGTTTCCCTTTGCATGCACTAGCTTATGCTGATGACATGGTATTGTTTGCTTTATCAACAAAGAGTCTCCAAAAAAAAAATAATATATACATTTCTACAAAATGTGTGAATTTGGAATTATCTATAAATCTGAATAAAAACCAAAGTAATGATTTTTAATCACTCTGGGAGGACAAATTATACATTCAAATGTTTTCTTAGCAATAGTAAAATTGAAATTGTGAATAATTATCAATATTCACGGGTCAAATTGACAAATACATTTAATTGGGCTGTTCATCAAAAAAGAACAATATTTAAAAGCAAAAGCAATTCCTAAAGGCCTGTTAAAATGTAATATGATGTATGGAGGCAATACTATTGTTCCTGCTCTTAACACAGACGATGCAAAGATCAATTCAGTGTCATCATATGGTGCTGAGGTCTGGGGTTCAAATATTATAAAACGAACTGATAAAGCTTCTTCATATTATCATAAAGCTCTTTTAGGAGTTACAAATTCTACATCCAGTGTGATGGTTAGGTCTGAATTAGGGACAATTCCACAAAGCACTTTAGCCATTTTGAAATTACTGGTCTATTAGTTAAGATTAATAAATAATAAATATTATACTTTACCACGTACATGTCTGAAAGAAAAAATTAAATGGTCTAAGGAAGGCTACATCTCTTGCTGGTTAAAAACCTTAGATACGCAGGTGGTGCAATTGAATCTGACACGTTTATTGAGTAATAATTACTGACCAGCGCTTTTTCCCATAGGGAAACCCAGTTATAATTTGCCGTTATAACCAGTTGGCCTGGTTATAACAGCAAACACGCACCAGGTTTCTCTCTGATCATGCATGCGCCAGTCACAGTGTTCCTTTACTATGCGACGTTCACTGTTCCGAGAAACAACACCCCTAGCTGTTGGTGTTTTTTTTTTTTTATATTATTTGAAAAAAATATAAAGGCCTATTCTGGTGAACAAAAACCAGCAGAAAAGGAACACACCGTCCGGTTTCTCTCTCCACACCCAAGAGCTGACGAGTCTCTCCTCTTCATACCAAAGTACACTGCAGCTCCGCAACTGCTGTTTGCCAGTAAGTTTAAGAATACTGGAAACAAACAGAAAAAATACAGACACAGCTACCGTTATTTTCTCCACTTCTTCTTACCTCACATAAGTGAAGCACTATAACTTGGCAGACCGCTAAGACTTTTGACTAGTCCATGGTTGCTTGAAAACTGATCAGTTTATTTTCTATGATTGCTGCGGTGAAAAAGCATATGCCAGCAATTATTAAACAATAAAATAAGGGGTGGTGTGTGTAAAACTCAATTTTACACACACCCTCATTGTGGGATGGGTTTATGTAGCATCTCACAATGCGGGTGTGTGTAAAATCTCGTTACACACACTACCCCATATATTATTCTCTATATCATAAAAAATATAAATATTTACAGTATATGTCCTTTAAAAAATAATAAAATATAAAATATTTGACTATACAAAACAACAAGAAATGTTAAAAGTAAGAGGTCTAAGGCTTAATGAATGGTTTAGAGTTAACAAACTTGACTACTGCTTTGAAGATTATCTAACTCTTTCTTTATCATTTTTGGACAGAAAATTAATTACTTGGGCTTGAGTTGAATTGATTAACTCTAGATATGTGTATTTCAATAAAGGTCCCCCTATTAATAAGGGCCCTGATGGTACATCCATTCAATGTAGATGTTCATTAACCCCAAATGAATCTTTAAACCATATAATTATGTTTTGCCCTCTTTATTCTGGTCCTAGAAATAGTTTGCTTAAAATTTTTTTGAGATGCTATGAAAAAAACTGAATATGATCCTGTATTCATATTATTGCATCCCAGAAGTGTTGTTGATGCTTTGATGGTATCTAAATGTTTCTCATCAGTAGTTAAGATAAAGGAAAAACATGCTAGAGCTATAGGGGATTAAGTTTAATCTTTGCCTGAACTGGGGATACTGTACTCTAGGGAAATTTTATTTTCATATAGTATATGCTGGTTTTTAGGCTCAGGGAAAAATGTGTCTGATAAAGCATTTTAAAAATGAAAATGAAAATGGATATGTATATGCTATATTGTAAGTTATGCTTGATATAATGTTGTGATTTTGTATGTGTATTTGTCCATTTTTTCTGCTTGTTTATTTCTATTTGTAAAAACTTTGTTAATCACAACAAAGTTGATCATTATACTTTAAACTTTATAAATAGTTTAATTAGTGTGTAATTAACCATCCAGTATTTTGTAAACTTACAAATGTCACATTTTGTGGGCACCAATGAATTTGAAATGTTTTATGTGATGTCATAATTTCCTTGTTAACTTAGGGTAGTTATCAAATTCTTTGTCAGTTGTGCAGCAGCCTTTGATAAAGGATTTAACTATCAGAAACAGGTCAGGTGTGCACAGTATGTCTACTGTGGTTTCTTATTTTTTTAAATAAAATGCTTTAACTGGACTACAGCTGTGATGTCCTCTTCATGATACAGCTGATAATGTGCCCATTTTCCAAGTAGTGGTGAGCAAAGTGGCCCCAGTTTGCTCCACGAAGTGATCCGCGGAGTGAAGGCGGATATGCGGAGTCCATTGAAAAGAATGACTTTGCATTACTCCGCCTTCCCAAACCACTACTCCACTAATTCTTAAGGTGAAGTACATTGAAAACAATGTACTCCACCTCACTTCACCTTGTTTTTAAGCTCCAAAGGTGAATTTTGCAGTGATTCATGGGATTTCAGGTCACATGGGCTCTAAATTGTTATGCACAGCCTCAGTTTGGGGTAGTGTGTATGAAGCTGTAGGAGAGAATCTGCTCTGAGAGCTCTGTGATTCAAACCTTCTAAAAGCTCTTCAAAAAGCCTTTTGGGGTCATTTGTTTTGCTGAAACTTTAGTTCATCGATTATAGGAAACTCTCCTGTGCTTATATCATCACGTGTTTTTTGTTTGTGTGTGGATTTTGAATGTTAATGTACAATATTCAGTCTGTGTACTGAGAGACAGTGGAAGTGTGCTTTGGGGAAGGGCGTATCTGTGGTGTAGGTAGATTTACTTGGAGAAAAATACAGAGCTTTCTGTTTTGGTGATACTTTTCTTGTATAACTGTGTTAATGTACACACGGTAATATTTTCAATAATTCTTGCCATTTTTTTGCTGATTGTTGTAGTGCAGCAGTGCATAATGTTAGTTTGTTTAAAATATATGGGTATATTACTGAAGTATTCAATTTCTTACACATTACTTAGTGTGTGTGTGAGTAAGCGTGTGATGCATGTCATCAAATCAGACACCTTTTATTGTGCCACGTAATTTCAGCAATGTGAACCTGCTATGCTATCCACTGCAGCTGTGTAATTTTTGTACTTCTTTGTGGTATCTTTACTAGGACTAGTAGTAGTGACTGTTACTGCAGCAGTGCAGTACACTGCCCCCTCCCCCATGGCCTGCCCTAACCAGAAAAGGAATTATTTTCCAGATTTTTGAATTTCTGATGGTGAGCAATGGTTAGGTGTTGTGCCTCTGCATCTGCATCTCTTCAGTGTGCAGCACAATCTTAATCTGTCTGTGCATTTACATCTCTTTAGGGCCCAATCTCCATCTCTAACTTAAGTCACAGCTGTTTCTTTGGCTTCCCTTCAGAGTACTGGACAGGTGTGGTGCATAATTCTGCATGAACATTGTACTCATTAATATGCGTTTTTAAGTCAGGACCATTATCACGAGTCATTCATGATACAAATCACATTCTTCATCATCATGGACGGTCACAATTGCAGTCACAAATCATGATTTTTGATCACGTCACGAATCACAACATTACTCTTTTTTAATAGTTACTTGGATGTATTGTAAGCCTGTTTTGTACTATCTCTCCGTGCTTCACCACTCCACCATTATACTCATTAATGAATGTTTTTAAGTCGGGGAGTTTTGTGTCACATCTCATCGGGGCCAGGGGAAGTACAGCCATAGGCATTAGTGTTTCATCATCATCACGGTCACAAATGCAATCACATATCATGATTTACAATCACGTCACGAATCAGAATATTAATTTGTTTTAATAGTTGCTTAGATGTATTTTAAGCCTGTTCTGTAGCATCTCTCCATGTTTCATCACCACCCCACCATTGTACTCATTAATGAGTGTTTTTAAGTCTGGGAGTTTTATGTCACACCTCGTTGGGGGGGGTTCCGGGGAAGTACAGCTGTAGGCATTCGCATTTTGTCATCATCACAGTCACAAATGCAGTCACAAATCACGATTTATGATCACATCATGAATCACAACATTAATTTTTTTTAATAGTTGGATGTATTTTAAGCCTGTAAGAAAAATAAAATTTACAGAAAGAGCAAATTAAGTAAAAAAGAGTACAGAAAAGACAAAAAAATGTAGCTTTTAAAAAAGCTGTTGGGTCTAAATCAAAGTTTAGATCTCCTCCTCTCTGATCTCAAAGTATCAGTAGTCACAAAACACACTACTCTCTCTCCTTCTACAAAGGAGAAAGTAAAAGTGTCTGCTTGTATGACTCACTTTCTTCCTGCCTACTGTAGCTAACGAGCATGTGACTTACAGTACTGTAAGCCATGTGATGTGTGGGGGGCTGCCAAATCTGAAACACCAAGTGGGTCACTTAGAATCATAATGTGGAGCGCAAAGTCCATTAAAAGCAATGACTTCACCTTGCCTGCACTGCCATTCTGCCTTAATGCGAAATGGTAATGAGCGGGTGAGCACTTTACTTCCGCTCCATTCGATAAGCAGAGTGGCAACACTTAAGTGCCCACTTCGCTTTCACTTTGCCGGTGGAATTTAAATTCGCTGCATCTCTATTTCCAAGTAGTGTTACTGAGTTTTTCAAATGTCAGCACCATCACCCTAGTGCAAACTTTCTTTGTGGATTTTATTTTTTCATACGCATGTGCGCAGCAACATTTTGTTACAAGAATTGCAATTTAGCAGTGTGTTACTGTCAGTTCCATGCAGTTCAGGCTGTAAGGGGCTTGGCAGTGACATCCCAATGGTTAGCTTTGATGATCATGATGCATTTTTCATTTTGTGGGGTGGTATCTTTGCTTAGTTGAAGTGAGCCAACCACTTCAATCAGATAGTGTACAGTAGACATCTACATTACAAAATCTTCCTCTCCGCCATGCCTCTGCTTTCTTCTCTGGATTGTGCCTCCCCATTAGTTGAAAGGCACATCCCCTGCCAGAAAATGTTGTGACATTTTCAGTGTCTGTAGTGAGTGTCTATCACAAACTGCCTTACATGCTTAATTCTTTTCAGCCCAAAGCAGCAACCAACAAGCTTTTGTCAATGCCGAATTTTTACTGCTTGCATTGCTGCTGTACCAAGTCCTGCTTGTAGACATTTTTACTATATGTTAACCCAAGATAGACCAGATAAGACGTAATATGTCATTTGTAATGGGGTCCTGATTTCACACATATAGAAACATAGAAACATAGAATTTGATGGCAGATAAGGACCGCTTGACCCACCCAGTCTGCCCATTTCCCTACCTAATGGATAAGCTGCAGATCCTAGTTAACCAGCAGCCTACTTCTTTCTAACCCCACCCCTAGAATTGCCTTATGACTGTCCCATGCATGCTTGAATTCAACCACTGTTTTGACTCCACAACCTTCCCGCGGAAGGCCGCTTTCATGCATCCACAACTCTCTCTGTGGCAAATTCTTACTTTACCTCTGAGCCGCCCCCACCATCTTCAAATTGTGCCCCCTTGTTCTTGCACACCTCTTTTTTTGAAATATGCTACCCTCTTGGACTTTGTCGATTCCCTTGAGGTACTTGAAAGTTTTTATCATGTCCCCCCTCTCCCTCCTTTCCTCGAGGCTATACATATTAAGCTCCTTTAGTCTCTCTTCATATGTCTTCCGGTGCAGACCCTGCACCATTTTAGTTGCCCTCCTCTAAAAACACAGTTTTATACTGCACTTACCCAGTATATTAGAGGTGAAATATCTCACTTTTAATTTGGTTTTGCACAATCTGAGACTTGGCCAGACTTGCATACTTATAACCTGTCAGCATCAGTTATCAGCTCTTGTGTTGACATCAGTTTTGTGTGGTTCATGAAAAGATTAGATCATTTTAAAACCAACGTCTAGAATATCTGCTGTAAGTGAGAATTTCTGCAATAAGTTGTTCCTGGAGCTGACAAACTACAATGTGCTTGTGTATGTGTGTGTGTGTGTGTGTGTGTGTGTGTGTGTGTGTGTTAGGAGGCTGAGTTAAAAAAATTAAAAAATTTACTTTATCAACTCTAATGTCCTGTTTCACATGAGGCACTAGGTTGTTCTGAAAGGAAATGAACCACGACATCTTTTTCTTTAGTCCTTTCCCAATAAATTCTACACCTGAAATAGACCTTGACAAACATATTTCGCATTAGTAGAGTTTTGCCCCTGTTCAATCCCTGGGAATTGTATCCTGGTCCATGTAGGGAGCAAAAGTAAAGTAATAAACAACTGGGGCTTTACACTTTGTGGTATACAGTACCATTGAACCAAACTATGAGTGATATTAAGTTGTACATGTTTGAGGCACTATGCTTTAGCATGCTATTCTCTGTAGGGTAATGTACACAGGGTACTGCATTGGTATAAACTATGCAATAGACTTACTGTACAGAAATTATTACATTTAATGGGTATTTCTAGAGCACAGCCTATTAAATATTTTGTTATGCCTGCTATTTATCAGCACTGGAATATGTCATTGCATTCTTTAAAGACATCACTAAGTTTTTTTTCTTTAATAAAACCCCATGAACACAAATAAATGGTATCAACATTCTTTGCAGCATGTGTATGTGTTTCTTACACAAATAAAGAACAGCTGCAAGTCTGCAGTTATTCTTTAAGATATCATAAACATAATGTTTCTGGTGGTACACATTACTTGGCAAAACGTTTTACTATGGATTTGAGGCCTACTGAAGGGTAATTGACAACACCAGCCCAACAGTCTGATTTTTGCCTGTTATGACATCACGATTGGTCCCATGGGTGCAGACTATGATGTCAGAAACAATACAATCATGTGGACTGCTGTGGAGAATTATATTTATTTCTGAAAGACATAGTGCAGCAAGTGTTGCATTGTCAGATATATTTTGTTGACCATTAACAGGAGAAAGTAAAAAAATAAATAAAAACAAAACCCACTAAAGACATTACTGTAAATAGCATCATTTCTAACTGTAATAGTTTATGTTCCTTAAGAGTGTATGATACAGCAATATGATGCACTGTGGATGAATAATATCAACTTGTTGCACAAAATCTTCTGACTTCATTTGTTGCTTAGTGGTAACTTAACTTTCTTTTACCAACACATTCATTTATCAGCGTATTTATTGTGAGCACCTGGTGAGCATAAGTTATTTTTATTGCTTTACTGTGGTGCTCATACCCATCCAGTACCTTGCCCTGATTCATCTTGGTGAGTTGAAAAGTACAGGGAAATCTGTTTTTTACTTCTGTAGACTGTGTTTGCCTTGTAAGATCTGCATTGTGTCCAAGTCATTTCTGACACGTTTTACAATACTGTATGTACAGAGTGTTAGGAATAGTACAGTATATTTTGATTCCATATATTTCTAATTTTATCTTCATTGAGATCCAGATTTACTGAGCAAATACAATACTTATTAAAAGAATCTGAAGTAGCCAGCCCAGTGGCACTGAGGGCTGAGGTGCTGGACGCTGTACTTTGTACCATGCTGGCGACCCAGGTTCAGGACTGAGCTCAGGCCACCAGTGGTCAGCCAGGGGGGAGTGCGAGGAGCCAGGATTGAGCAGCCGCAAGACACCTTTCCTCTCCAGGAAGGGTCATGAGTTTTCCCCGATGCTTGGCTGTCACATAGAGATGGTCAAAAGTTGCAAATTCCACTTCTGCAGAACTTCCTTGAAAAAGCGGACATTTAGCAGAATTTTCCTAACTTTTGCCATTGGCAAGATCGGAATCTTCCAAAACTGTTTGGTGGATTGTCACCCTGTTCTGTGGAATTGTTTGGCTGAACTGCAGAATAATACACATGAACTGCGGAATAACAGTTCTGAGGAATTTTTTTTCTGCAGTTTAATGAATTATTCTGTAATACATGTAATTATTCTGCAGTTCACTTATCAGTTCTGCAGACTTTTTTCTCTGCAGTTTAATAGAATAATCCACAATTTATTCATTTATTCCACCATTCTAAATCACAATTTCTGCAAAAGATGCTAATTTAATTTCCGCACTTTCGCAGGAGCAAAATTCCGACTTTTGCAGCAGTTCCACCCGTGAAAGTTTATTTTTTTTTGCACACCTCTGCTGCCACCTGGTGAAGGCTAGGTGGCAGTGCTAGGTCAGGGGAAATCTAGGCTCTAGGCTGGAAGGGCAGATGGGGCCATCACTGGAGCAGTGGGGGAAAGTGCACGCCTCCAAATGCATGCAAAACCTTGTTCTGTGGTCCTGGAAGTGGCTCTACAATGCCCGTTTGACAAATATTTTGTCGACCCACATTACAGTGATGGATTTATGTTGACCTCAACTGTGGTTGGCATCAATCCATTCCAATACATTTTGCTTCTTATCGGGGTTTCTGTCCCACCACCCCCATTCTCAGTATTGTCAACTCTGAGTCAGAGTTGATTGAGGGAGTGGGTGCAAGACCCTGAGAAAGCAGTGCTGGGGTTCTGCAGTTACAGTCCAGTGACCTGTCACTGTGTAGCTGTACTGTCGTTCGTGGTACAGGTGTCGCTGTTTGGTTGGCACATGTCTGGGAATAATGGGGAGAAAATACAAAAATAGCATGTCTCTCCCATTGCTGTGCGGCAGGAGGGGTAATGGAGGAGCATCAGGCTAAGTAAAAAAAAGAATCTGAAACAAATGCCGAGAGTATTGTTACATACTTGTATACAGTACTTATGTTGTAGTGTGTTCATTTTTTTATTAAATATCTTCACTTGAATGTCAGTGGGGGAAAGTGTTACCCAGCCTCCTTTAACACCATCTTCCACTGGTGAAGCTGTCGATTTATTCTGCAATTTCACAATGGCAGGTACTCCACATAATTTCTGGTACCATAAAAAGACAATTAGAGCCATGGAGCATCTTAACCTGCATGTGAATACATCTAAAAAAACTGTGGAAGCAAATTCAGGAAGATTTATCACTGAACTCCAAGATTCAAATGAAGCAATCAGTCTAAAAATCTCAAAAGTGCAGTTCTCTGACTCAGTGGCGTACTGCTGTACACTGACAAACAGTGCTACACATGTTCAGTCACTCCTTCAGAAACTAGTGCTGGTGCATTGAACTGCATTTCCCATCACTTGGGGTCTTCATTATGTTATAATCTACCCTTATTGTAGTTAGTTAGGGGGCCCTACATTTAAATGAATTCAGACTAGACTAAACTAAAGGGTTCTTAGTCCTCAGGGGACAGACTTTCAGACATTTATAGTTCATACAGTGTATCTGAAACATAGATCTACACATCTAATCCATTACACTTGGGGGGGCACACAACACTGAATTAAAAGTCTGCTGAACATTTAGATATCCCCAAGTCTGTAAATCTGCAATTGCTGGAAAACTAATTTTTCAGAATAAAATCTTTCTCTCCAAACAAATCTACAGCATAAATAGATTCACTTAAATGAGTTATTTAGATACCTTGATCCAGAAAACTGATCCCAATCTGGTGCCCAGCTATGACCTTGGACAGATGGCATTGTATCACAATGCAAACCTAACTAAAATGCAAGTCCAGTTCACACATATATACAGTTGACTGTGCTGGCATTAACACATAGTGGAAAATGGATGTAACTAGAAACACACTAGGAACCAGCAGTTGTCAATGCCAGATGTTTGCTGCTTGCATTGCTGTTGTATTGCTTCCTGCTTGTAGACATTTTTACTATATATGATCCCAAGACAGACAAGATGAGCTGTAAAATGACATTTGCAATGGGGTCCCTATTTTACATAGTGTTATACTGCATTTACTCAGCATAATAGTGGTGAAAGGCAATATCTTGTTTTTAGTGTAATCCTGCGTTTGTAATTATTTTTGTTAGACAAATTATTTTAGATGCAACAACTTTACTGTGGGGTTCTGCTGTACGGCCATGTGTTTTACACAGTTTTACAATATATTTACCCAGGATAACCCAACTGACAAAGCACATCAGAATGATAAGAGTCCAGCACTGACATCTGTCTTCAACTAACAAGCCAGTTATACCTTTATTTTCAAGATCGCAAAGCTGACAAGCTTTGGGTTTCAGGTTTGAAATCAGAGAAGCTCCAGCCCAGGGACAGTGACTCAACAGTTCATTTGAAGTGCAGGGAACAATGTTCACACATTATCAGTGACACGTTTCTACACCACCTTCATCCTGTTGCCGTAGAGCTCCAGGCAACCATTCCATGACCATGCCATCCAATGCACATCTGTCTTTATTTAATAAACAGTGGGGCATCGAGATCATCAGGGATTCCTATATTTTACAGGAAACTGGAGTTGAGCAGTTATATCAGATTGTTCCACCAATGACATGCCCTTTGAACAGCACCCTTCCCAGAGTCAGTTTACTAGCACCACTGCTTTTGTGCCAGTGTGTGTGCCTGAACATGTCCCATGATCAGGCAACACAGCAGCTGCTGCAACCTAGTGGCTGAGGCAGTGAGCTACAAATCAAGAGATCTGTGTTCGAACCCTAATCCCACTCCCAAAATTAAACATGATAAATTAAGTTTCAGTGGTGATCCACGGTGGCATAGTGTTAGCTAGTAAATCTACACTGAAGGAAGTCAAGTGTAAGAATGAATGAATAGCACTATAAAGAGAATATACAAAATCACACATGCCCACATAATGCAAAGCATCATGGGCTGCATATGCAAATCACCACAGAATGTTATGCTGGTTCAACTTTAAGCAGAATTGCATGGTACCGAAAGGCCTCTCACACAGTTTGCAAAGGGTGCTAACAGATGACATAGACACGTGTTTCGTCCTACCAGGACTCATCAGTTGTTGGACAAATTATTTTAGATGCAAAAGAGAATATGTTGAGCCATGGGTATTGCTAGAAGGAACAAACAGGCAGGAGCACATGAAGTGGCCACCATTACCGGAGTTTTCACAACTAAACATTATGGTCTTGGGACCACCTGCACTTTGCATTTAATGGGAACAGACATCATGCTTTGCCTTCAATATAGTTGGAGATGTGTCACCTTAATTAAGATACAGTCCCAGTTTTCCATGAGGCTAGCCCCTCTCTAAGTGATCTTGGCTACCAGATGGGAGGAGGCAGCATAAGGAAACTCACCTGCACTGACTGTCAACAGTGGATAGTGTTTGAGAGGTTGTGGAGGAGTGACACAGATGTTAACAACCAAGCCAGTTCCAGACCTCTGAGGAAAAAGCTGTCTTTGTTAGGCAGTAGTCAGAAAATGTTGCAGGCGTGCTTGCTGACTCAAGGACTGAGTGGTGTGGCCCCAATTTTCAGAGTGGCTAACCCTCTAGCTGGTGTTTGCTGCCAAGTGGAAGGAGGCAGCGCAAGCAAATTCATTGGCACTGACCATCAGCCATGGATAGTAATCAAGAGATTGGGGGACAGTGTCACAGATGTTAACAGCTGTGGCTATCCAGGACCTCCAAGGGAAAAGCTATCTTTGTTAGTAGGTAGGCAAAAAATGTTGTAAGCTTGCTTGCTAGATTTTGGATTGAGTGATGCAGTCCAACTTTTCAGAGTGCTAAACCCCCAGCTGATGTTGGCTGCCAGGTCGGAAGAGGCAAGTATGAGGAAACTCACTGGTGTTAATCATAAGCAGTGTATAGTATTTGAGAGGTTGGGGGAAGAGTGGCAAAGACGTTAACAGCCACGGCAGTCCCAGAACCTCTGAGGGGAAAAACTGTCTTTGTTTGGAGGTAGGCAGAAAATGTAAGCTTGTTTACTGGCTCAGGGACTAACTGGTGCTGCCCCAGTTTTCAGAGTGGCTAACCCCGCCCTCTAGGTGATGTCAGCTGTTGGGTAGGAGGAGGCAGCACAAGAAAATTCACCATCACTGACCATCAGCAGTGTATTGTGTTCCAGAGGTTCGGGGAGTGGTACACATGTTAACAGCCTCTGAGTCTCACTCAAGCTACAGAAACAATGCTTAGCTGGTTTGTGGGCAGTATCAAGCAGATGAAGGAAGGTAGCTGCTATGTGATAGGTGCAGCTACCTCTTTTCAACTACATGAAGTTTCCACCCATCCACTGACACAGCAGCATCATGATCAGCCTTGCTGATCATCAGACTGTCATGGTTGAGTCAATTGCTGCTTGAGCTGCATCAGACGCTACATTGACACACCTCCGAAATCCTGTATCACAGGAATAAGTTCACTTTGTGCAAGCACAATGGCGGACATAAAAATGGTGAACATAAAAATAGAAACAGCAACCACAACCATCAACTCTGGTATTCCAATATGCAGGTCTCTGTTTCTAATTTCCTAGATAACTGACTTTAGCAGCTCTAAACATTCACTTAGGAATATAAACATCTGCTTAGACTTACACAGTAACATAGTAACATAGTATTTGATGGACGATAAGGACCGCTAGGCCCACCTAGTCTGTCTGTATTCCCTGCCTGCATCAGTGGACACTGATCCTACTTGATCATTGACTTTAGCCTTTCCTACCCACCTCTAGGGTTCCCTTGTGCCTATCCAATGCATGTTTAAATCCCCCCACTGTGCTAGCTCCCACTACTTCCTGGGGTAGGCTATTTTATGCATTTACCACCCTTTCTATGAAGAAAAACTTCCTCAAATTCCCTTTTATCCTGCCTTTCTCCAATCTCATACCATGCCCCCTCATCCATGTACACCTCCTATACTGAAAGATGTTGCCCACTTAATATACTTGAAGGTTTCTATCTTATCTCCAGCACTCTGCAAGCAGCCACCCTACAGCTGAATGTGCTCCAGGAGAACTCACAAATCGAACCACAAAACCCAGCACTACCCGCCACCAAACAAGGCAATGACACAAATTAGATGCCAAAACAGCTTGCAGTGTGAGCTGCAACTACAGAGTGACTTCACCAGTGCATAGATGTGGTTCAAAGATCATAAATTGATAACGAACTACAAGAAAACAAAAACCATACTGCTTTCCAGCTCTCTAAACAAACACAAAAACTACCCACTATCAATATGCAATAGTGGCGGGGTTTCCCTTGAATGTGTTCAACACATTAGATACCTTGATATCACTGTTGACAACTTGCTCTTCTATACTCTCCACATTGACAACACGGCCAAAGCTATCAACAAGGGCATACGGCTACTTTATCGTCACAAGCATAGCCTCTCCCCTGAAGTCCTCAGCATAGCTGTTCACAGTTCTGTGGGTTCCTTGGTGGACTATGGGCTGCCTAAATATGGTTCTGCCACAGATACTGTTCTCTGGTGCATAAAAACTGCACTCAACAAAGCCTGCCGGCTCACCTTAGGTGTGCACCGACTGACTCAAACCAGTGATCTCTATACCAGGGCACACTGGTTCATGCTCAATGGGTGACTAAAATATCAATCCTTCCTTCTGGCCAAAAAGATCTGCCTTGGTCAGCTACCGCCAGGGGTCCAACAACTTCTGGTTTCCAGCAATAATCCATGGCACACCCATAACTCTGAACACCAGTCCTTTCTAACTTCGAAATGTCGAACATCTCAAGGACAAAGATCCTTTACTTACCATGCACCGATGTAGTTCAGCTCCCTCCAGGAGAACATTGTGTGCCTGCCTACACTGGGTATTTTCAAAATGAACTTGAAGCTCCTTATAATATGTAAATCTTGATGTGCCTGCCATCACTAGTACTACCTTTCCACTGCCCTCATCACTACTTCCATCCCCTGCCCCCTCAACTCTTCTCTCTCTTCCCTGTGTAGGCCCTCCTGCTCCCCCCACACACCTAGCACCCTCTCCCTCTGCCTCCAATCTAGTCACCTCCCTGCGATCTCTACTGCTATACAGATATTACGCTCTCCTTTTGCACGCTGCACTTGCGCTCCTCCCCATCACCCCTTTTTTTTCTTTTTTTCTTTAGCACTTAGCAACGTTCCAAACAACCTCTTGTTTGCTGACAACTGACTGGTTTCACCGTTGGACACTGTAAATTGTCTGTTTTTCTGTGACCTGTACTGTGTTTGATTTATAATCCTGTTTGTTTACCTTTGGATTTCTGCAATCCTTTGTATAATTTCACCTATCTATTGTACTGAAATGTCCTGACATGGAAACAATGTAAAGAGCTCTGAGCTCAAATGGTTTTCTGAGTACTGAAATAAATAAATACATTTAATAATACAGCAGAATGAACAAATGGTGCAAACCTCACAAATGCTGATAGCACAGGCTGGAGGGCAAGGCAGGGCCCCATGGACTTCAAAGATTTGACATAACCTTCCTGCTGTGAATCCATGCTGCCTCAGATCCTGTGCTCTGCTGGATTCCAAGTTTTCTACAATCCTTTCCATAAGCAGGGCCTCCCTAATCTTGCCCACTACTCAGGTGAGGCTACCCTGCCAAGCTTCCTGCTTCCTTCATGTTTCCACTATTGTGAAGAGGGACTACATGTGCCCTCTTTCAGTCTTCTGGAACCACTCCTGTATTGAGTGACTCACTAAACAGTGCTGCGAGCACCATCTATAATTCCTTTAATATCCTAGGATTTGTTCCATCTGGTCCCATTGCTTTGTCCACCCTCAGTTTTGTGAGTTCTTCTTGGATTCTCCCTTCTGTAAATTGACTGGTGTTCACCTCCCTCCCTACTTTGTTTCTAATACCCAGCTGTGGTCCCTGCCCCTCCCCCTCTAGTAAATACTGAACAGAAGTATTTATTCAGCATTAATGCTTTTTTCTAGGTCTCCCTCCACATACACCCCTTCCCCCTCCCCCCGAACTTACTATCCCAGCCCTGGCCTTACTTGTTTCAATAAAGTATGTATATAATGTCTTGTCCCCTTTCTCTGTTGTCTGTGCCAATCTTTCCTTGGTTTGCACCTTTGCACTCCTAACTGCTTTTCCTGCTTCCCTCTGTTTACCTAGGTACACCAATCTATCCTCTTCCTTCTGTGTCTCCCTGTATTTTCTGAAAGCCACACTTTTGGTCCCTATTTTCTCTGCCACCCCCTTTGAGAACCATAGCTGGTTTGTTCCTTCTCTTACACTTGTTTCTCAGCCTAATGCACTGATCTGTCACCTCCAGTCACTTCATTAAATTTCATTTAAGATTCTCTGTCAGTTGATCTTTATTTGTTCTGGCTGCTTGACTGTAAGTGGCATTATAAATCTATACTTTTGAGATCATGATAATTTGTACAGCAACCAGCTGTGATGAGACAAGTATTAAGTTACTTGTAAATAAGTAGCCCGAGCAGATGAAGAACATTGACCGAGACTTGCTTTTATGAAAATTTTGTAAGTAATAATGACAGGAATGCTTGTATTATACTATAGACTTGAGTAGGTACCTCTATGATAAACCTCTATTTTCACATGCTAATACACTGCCCTGTTCAGTGTTTGGGCTAGGAATTCTAAGTGTTGATGTGTACCACCTTTTGTGACAGGGTCTGGAAAGACTCCAAGTTTTGTAAAAATTGGTTTAACTGTTTTTAAGTTATAGGGTTCCAAACACACATAAAACTATAATTTTGTTCACCACAACATTTTTTTGTAGCCTGATCATCAATAGGACCCTTTCAGCCTTGGTCCCCCAGCTCCATCACTCCACCATTCGTAGGTCTTACCTCTCCTCTGGACATTCCCCCATGAATTACCCTTTATGGCAGGGATATCAGGGCTGACTAGGCCCACTCTAGAGCATGGTCTAGACTGCTCTGGAGGAGAAACCTAGTCAGTGGGTCCAGGGATTGTGGTGGATCGAGCCCTCAACCCACTCTGTCAGTGTTTTTCCATCCACTTTCCTCTTCCCTAATGCCCATCATATAACAACATTGGTGAATGTGCATATGAAGGCAGACACTCACTGCACATGAGATAATGACCCTTCCCATTGTACTGTTCTCACTGTACTATCACCAGTCCTCGCCTTGGTGGCAGTCAATGAGTGGTACAGCCAGACCTCATCCCCAATAGAGGAGAGCAGTCAATGGGGTGCTTCATTCTCTCCCTCCCTCCCAGCTGATCCCCATGTAGCCTGAGTCCACTCCCAAACCTGGGTCACCAGCATGGTAGGCAGAAGAGCTATGGCTAAGCCACTGGCATGGCATAAGAGTATAATTTTTTTAGATCTATTTTGGAAGATAAAACAGAAAAGTAGTAAAGATTTGAAACCTGAAAATGTCAAGTTCATAAGATCCTATCGCAGAGATTGGCCTTTTTTTGGAATTAAAAAAATGTAAATTAAACAAAGATTAATGTGTTTTAAGATATGCTGAACAAACATGAACAGTAGCATTTTTCAATGATTTTACAAGTTCATGATTTTTCATGGGAGCACAACCACCTTTGCAATCACTTTGTAGGAGAATTTGCACCCATCACATGTTTGCAGTCTCCACATCATTGGGAGCCAATCCCCATTGTCAGCTTTCTTTTGTAAACTTTTAAAGACATCAGCAGCCCATACCTGGTGATGCCTTCCTTTTTTAAGCTGCTTGACCCTTCCAGCAGACTTCTTTTAGTTACACAAGACTAGCTTGAAAGGAAGGAAGCAGAAGACCTCAATGAACTGTGACCTTCTTTTGTGTGTATCTCTACCTAACCCAGCCTGCCCAAGCATATCCTTGTAGAGATTGCTTATAAAAACTTATTTAGTATTCCACATACCCACTAATGTAAAGAATCATGGAAAGTATATTAAAACCCCCCATGCATATACTTTCTGTGATGCTTTGTAATAGTGGGTTATGCTGAATTTGGTTTATCTTTGAAACATGCCTTTGTTGCCAGTGCTCTTCCATGCTTCGGTGCTTTTCCCACAAAGCTGTTGTCTTTAAAATTGCTTTTCTCTTTTGGGTTCTCCATGACCTTAATAAATGAGATGAAGAAGAAGTTGTTTTTATCTTCCTAAGATGAGATAACAGGGGTCCTATACAAAGCTGAAATAATTGGGGTTGCTGTGCAAATCATACAACAAGGACCCTATTTTCTTCAAAGAGAGGCACAGCAAGAAATTCAGTTATCTTCATTTTGGGAGTGTATGACTTCAAAAAATAATGCCAAAACTTCCAAAATTATTGATGAGGAAGTCGACTTCCAAATATAAAAACCACAAAATTAGTGGACTTCCAAAACTGCAGGTGTGTAACTGAGAAATGATAGGATTTTCTGAAAGACATTGCATTTCACCACTAATATTGATATTAACATCCATAAACTGGTCCTTTCTAGAATATTGACTTCCAAAATGTAGGATCCAGGAAGTATTTAGACTTCCCAAAAAATTGAATGACTTCCAAATTTCAAGTCATGGAAGTTTTAGATTTCCACTAATAATAAATTAACTGAACCCTTGCCTCACGGCATTTACAGTACTTGTGCAAATCATTTATCAAGACATATGAGATTGTGACATCAGATATTTTGACCCGTGAAATGCAACAAGATGTCATGCCTTGGCCTGTTCCCTAGGCACGCTGTGCTATTACTGAAATATGTTTCCTTTCACTGGTAGTATAGCACAGTGAGTTAAGACTCTGAGCTGCAGATCTGGAGACCTGGGTTTGAATCCCACAGCTGCCTAGGTGCATACTGTGTGATCCTGAGCAAGTCACTTAACTTCCTTGTGCTCTCAGGTCGCATCTGGAAACAAGCTTTGGCTTGTGTGCTATTCCTAGTTAAACAATGTTCCCTTTCACCTTGCCAATATGTATATGTACTGTTCTCTAATTGTATTTCCTTGTTGTCCAGGAATTGTGCAAACTGGTTGTTATATCCTTGGCATCCAATGGATCACTCCTCCCTAGTTCAGTTTTCTTCCATTACTGTCTCCAGTGGTGCTCTGCACCAAACCCTTTCCCTTTCTGGAACAAATGTTCTGATTTGCCATTCTGTGATCCCTACAAAACTGCTTTTTGTAATTCTATTGCATCAGGAGTCACTGGCCTTTCCAACCAGGGGCCGAAGTTACCAGTAAGCCACTGCACATAGTACAATGCCTCTGTGCATACCAGCCTACTCATTAAATTAGACTCTCCCTGACCCTTTCCTTATGCCAACTCACTGACATGTGCACTATTGCAGGGAAAAACTTGTGACTCCTTTAGTCTTTGAGTCCTTCATGGACTATATGTGTGTGTGGTTCTTTGCCAAAACCAGTCTGCTCACGGATATCCCCAAAGAGATTTCACATCAGAATTTATATATCATACCAAATTACATGCATCCAGCTATTGCAAAGCATTATGTGAGGTATATGCAAGTCACCATGCATATACAGTACTTTTCATGATACTTTACATTTGTAAGGTATGAGTACCTAGGTAATTCATTAAAATCATGTATTTGTTGCCAATACCCTTCCAGGGTAAATCTTGTTTTAGTGCTTTTGCACATCAATTTTAAATTGCTTTTCTATTTTGGTCTCTCCATGACCCAATCAAATGAGATAATGAGGTATTTTACTTAATTTCCCTTTGCTGAGAAAACAGGAGACACATACACAGCTGCACTGGTGGGTGCCACTATTCTGGGGAACACAGAGGTCCCTGATTTGCCACTCACTAAAACTGCATTGCACAAATAGGTGTTACTGAGTGCAGAAGTTTTATTCTTCCCTGTCACAGTGGCACAGCGCATGTCATGGAGACTGCATGTCTAGATAGTACATAGGCTGTATGACCATTATCATGCTGGACTACAACAACATAGGGTGCAGCCAATAACATGTCACTAGGTGCATGATGCTACTGCCAAACTTGTTATCACCTCATCCACCCGCCCACCCCCCTGCGCCATACCTTGATGGCTGCTTGTTCACCATGCTAATATACAGTAATAAAATTGCTAATCATCAAGTTTGTTGATTGTTGCTCCAACTTATAGCAATTGCCATACTGCTGCTACTAATAGTTAACTTAACAAGTATCCTTTCTAGGTGGAACCCTATTCCTAAAGTCAGGAAAGGAACAGGGTACAGCAGGGAGCTAGTTAGTTGTGGTGACTGTGGGGCACTCTTCTCCAGGAATATTCTGTGGAGGAGTGGCACTGCCCCATCTGCATAATCTTTGTGGAGCTCTATGGTCAGCTGGCAGCAGTGAGAGATGAATTAACATTGTTTGCAGGGATGACCATTGATCCAGTGAGGAACATGTTGCCTTCCTGTACCAGTGACATGAGTTTCAGTGCAAGTTCAATGAGATAGCTGAATGGGCCGAGCTTGGGGGAAGGTTGCTGCTGTGTGTGGTACTGGTCCAAGCCTGGGGAGGGACAGAGCAGTGTTCTGGCACACATAACACCTTGTGTTGGGCTGGAGAACCTCCATGCACAAGTGGTTGACATGCCTGTCAAGACCTGATGGGCCCATATATTGCATCTGGATAAGAAGTTAGTCTGAGAGCTTTTAATATAGTGCAAGCACACACCAACAGTTAATAGGAAGTCAGTATCCACCACAAATTAATCAGCTCACTAAACATGCTTGCCACACATACAGCATACATACAGACATTCGGCATTGACAAATGCTTGATTTTACCTTTGCTGCATTTATAGTAAATTAATTCTGTAAAGAAGTCTCTTTGTTTACACTGCTATGGAATTACTGTCACAGTGATTTTTACTTTGTCTACTATGGTTTTGCACTGAGAACAACAGCTCTCCCTAAAACCAGCCCTGCTTTGTTATAGTTGAAAAAGAAATCTGGGATTTACAGTACTTTTAGTAAAACTTTTGCAGTTTATATTGATGTTTATTCTGTATGTAAAAAAACTGAGAAAAAATCCACAGTTGTTGATAACATCAGTAACAATTTGTAGTTTACATTGATTTTGTTAATCAACCTGTTGGGAGAAAAAGATAATTGTTTCCACTAAGTTTGGTAAAAAAAATATTCTGCAGGTTACAAAACAAATTCCCATAGTTTATTTATACTGTAGGTGGAACTGTGCAGAATAAAAACAAAAACAAAATATTTTGGGGAACATTTTGGAAGTGAAATGACATTTATGGTAGAGTACTGCCAGTGGAGTTATAATGTTACACACCTGTAAGCTATAATTTTAAAGCCATCAAATCCTGTAAGAGCCGCTTTTCATTTGATAAAATTATGTGTACTTACCACCAGCAATGTTCTTTTTCAGTAATGAGTACTGAGAGTTTTAATAGAGAAAGGAAATCTGTGTGAATGTACAGCTGTTGTTTTGATACATTTGATTCATACCCCCAAAAGATACTTATTTAACTATGCCTAAATAAAAGTGAACTCTAAAAAAATTGTTATATTATTTTTTTGTATGGACTATAGTCTCTACAATTCCTTTTATGGAATCAGGAATCTGGAGTTTTGACTATGTCACTTCACCAAAAGTAACAACCAGTTTTGGGGGAAATTGTAATGTCCTTCAAAACAGCAGAATCCTGGAACAAAAAACTTCCTGGGGCTAAAAACAAAAACTCACTGGAAATATTTCAATTCAGCAAATTTTAAATGGAACAACACATGTGCAATTGCATTTAGATTGAATACTGTATATAGTTTAACTTTATGTATAATGTATTGTTAGCTGGTGTATAATATATAAAATTATACAATGTCAAGAAAGAATGTTGGTCCCTGATTGGTCAGACTGGGACTGGACACTTGGAAGTTATCCCAGCTTTACTACCAGCACACTCATGAATGCATTGAATATGGAAAAATATCAGTCCACAGCAGTCCCTGCCATTGGTGTTGCCATTTTGACTCCCAGCTAGGGATGTGCAAAAAAAAAAATTCTGGCTGCAGAATTTTGGCGAAAGTGCGAATTTGGCTTCTGCTAAAGTTCAGAAATCATTTTTGGAAATTTCACGGAAATTCAGTCTTAAAACTGTGGAAAAAATATAAAAAAATTGTGGGTTCATTTATTAAACTGCAGGAAAAAAATCTTCAAAAAGGATCACTGCTAGGGATTATTTCTGAGGCATTTTTAACTGCAGTTTAATTCATTAATCCACCCCCCACTGATCAGGGGTCACAGTAAATACCTCCAATCCCTTCCTTGGACCCTCATGGTTTCTAGTGGCCTCCCCACCCACTGATCATGGCCCCCAAAACATTTTATTTTCCTGATGTCTAACAGACACCCCTCCCCATCCTGGATTCCTTAATCCACAAATAAACAGCCATCAGTCCACCAACTCATCCCCCTCTATTCCTAGTATTTCCTGGTATCTAGTGGACCTCCTCATCCCACATCCCTTATAAAAAAAAATAATCCCAATTCCCAGATGTCTATTGGACACCCCAACCACCACCCTGACAGTACATCTGCCACCACTCCAGTCCCCTCCCCTCCCCAACCTATCCCTGAGTGGGCCACCAGTGCAGCACCCCTCTCTCCTCCACTACAAGTGGCCCACTGAATTGTCAGTGAATGACCGCATGGTTGTACAAGTAGGTGCTCAACCATTCACAGTTCATTAAACTGTGGATAGAATAAATTCCACAGTTTCTATGCATTTTTCCGCAGTTCACACAAAAAAAGTCTGCAAAACTCTGTGAAAATCCATGGAAAATCCCAGTTTCACCAATGGTAAAAGTTCTGCAATTTCAGTGAAATTTCCCAAATTTTGCAGAAGTTCCGCGAAAGCAGAATTCGCACCTTTCGCCCACCTCTACTCCCAGCCAAACTAAAAGTCCAGTTTCTGATGGACATCCCACTACTTACACCTAGAATCCTCACACACTCCACCAATCAAATGTTCCTTCTGTACTGATGCTGCCATCACTCTGCCTGGCTACAGGATTTTTAGGCAGGATTGGCTATCTAAATGGGGGTGGGGCTATGTCATCTATCTCAGGTCTAACCAACATGAGCTTACACTTCAGCTTCCCAGCCTGGGACAGCACACTCAGACATAGAAACATAGAAACATGACTTTGATGGCAGATAAGGACCACTTGGCCCACCTAATCTGCCCATTTCCCTACCTAGAGGATAAGCTGCAGATCCTATTTAACCAACAGCCTATTTCTTCATACCCCCCACAAAAATTGCCTTATGTCTGTCCCAAGCATTTTTGAATCCTCCCACAGTTTTAGACCCCCAGCCTCATCTGGAAGTCTGTTCCATGCTCCAATACTTCCTCATATTGCCCCTGAGCCGCCCCCCTCATCTTCAAATTGTGTCCCCTTGTTCTTGCACTTCTCTTTTTCTGAAAGATACTACCCTTTTGGACTTTGTTGATTCCACTGAGGTACTTAAACATTTCTATCATGTCCCTCCTCTCCATCCTTTCCTCAAGGGTATACATATTAAACTCCTTTAGTCTCTCCTCGTATGGCTTCTCTTGCAGACCAGGCACTATTTTAGTTGCCCTCCTCTGAACTGCCTCCATCCTGTCTATGTCCTTGCAGAGATGGGGTCTTCAGAACTGGACACAGCACTCCATATGGGGTCTCACCAACTGTCTGTACAGGGGGATAACAACTTCCTGTTTTCTGCTGGTTATGCCTCTTCCTATATATCCCAGTGTCCCTACAGCCCTCCCTACTGCCTTCTTACATTACTTGCCAACCTTAAGGTCATCTGATATGATTACCCCCAGGTCCCTTTCCATATTTGTTGTTGTTACTACCTCCCCCCTTGTGTAATCTTCCCAAGGGTTTTTATTTCCCAGGTGCATTATTTTGCACTTCTTTGCATTAAATCCAAGCTGCCATACTTCTGACCATTCCTCCAACCTTGCCAAGTCCCTTCTCATCCTTTCCATGCCTCCTTGTGTATCAACCCCATTGCAGAGTTTTGTGCCATCTGCAAAGAGGCATACGTTTCCATCCAGTCCCTCTGCAATGTCACTTATAAAGAAATTAAAAAGGACTGGACCAAGTACTGAACCCTGCAGTACCCAACTAGTAACCCTTCTTTCTTCAGACTGGACTCCATTTACAATTACTTTCTGTGTCCTGTTATCCAGCCAATGTTTTACCCAGGCTACCACCCTGGGACCCACTCCCAGACTGGTTAATTTGACTATTAATCTTTTGCGTGGGACTGTGTCAAATGCCTTGCAAAAGTCTAGGTAGGCCATGTCCACAGCCCCTCCCTGGTCTACTACTTTGGTCAGCCAGTCAAAGAAATCAATTAGATTCATTTGATGTGACCTTCCCACTATGAACCCATGCTGCCTTGGGTCCTGTGCCCCACTGGCCTCTAGGTACTTAACAATTATTTCCTTCAGAAGTGATTCCATCACTTTCCCAGCACAGAGGTCAAACTGACAGGTCTGCAGTTTCCTGCCTCTGTCTTGGTCCCACATTTGTGAAGTGGAATCACATCTGCCTTCCTCCAGTCCTCAGGTACCACACCATCCTCCCATGATTTGTTAAAAAGGGTAGACAGTGGTGTCACTAGTTCTCTGCTTAATTCTTTTAGAATTCTGGGATGAATTCCATCTGGCCCCATAGCTTTGTCCACCTTCAGTTTTAGAAGTTCTTTCAGAACCCTTTATTCTGTGAAAGGACTAGGATCGACCCCCTATCCAGAGTGCTTCTGTTAATTGGATTAGGCAACTTCCCCACCTCCTTTTTTGTGAATACTGAACAGAAGTATTCATTCAGTATCCCTGCTTTTTCACTGTCACTCTCTTCCCACCCACCATCCATTCTATTCAGCCTCACGATCCCTCCCTTTGTCTTTCTACGCTGCCTGATATACCTATAAAAGGTTTTATCCCCCTTCTTAACTGAGTTGGCTATCTTTTCCTCAGTTTGTGCCTTTGCTATTCTGACTATCCTCCCTGCTTCCTTCTGCCTTAACTGGTACAGTTCTCTGTCCTGCTCCTTCTGTGTTTCCTTATACTTCCCAAATGCTATCTTTTTCCTCCCTAACCTTCACCTCCACCTCTTTTGAGAACCATAGTGGCTTTTTCTTTCATTTTAATTTGTTTATTTGCTTCACACAAAGGCTTGTTGCCTCTGTGATGGCAGTTTTGATATTTCCCCATTGTTGCTCCACCCTCCTTCTAGTCTGTTTGCTAGTGCTTTTCTAAGGCACTCTCCATCTTGCCAAAGTCAACCCTCCTGAGTCCAGAACCCTCACTTTTGTATGGCTTGACTCTGTAGCTGAGTTTATCATGAACCACACTGTTTGGTGGTCACTTGTTCCCAAATGGCAACCCACTTCTAGATCTGAGATCCTCTTACTGTCCCCATTTGAGAGTATGAGGTCTAAGATTACTCCCTCATGAGTAGGTTCCAAAACTAGCTGTCTGAGGCATGCCACCTGAAGGACATCGAGAATGGCCCTGTTTTTGGATGTGGCTGCAGCAAAGGTGCTCCAGTTGACATCCGGCATGTTAAGGCCCCCAATCAACAGCATCTACCCTTTCTCTGCCATCCTAAGTATACCTTCTATCTTATACTTGTCCATTCCCTCCCCCTGACATGGCGATCTGTATACAACCCCTGTGCGGATTGTGGTGCCATTTCCAGTCTCTAAGGTGACCCACAGTGCCTCCCCGCCTCCATGTTTACTCTTTTATTCAGTTGCTTTTATCCCTTCCCTTACATAGAGATCTACTCTGCCCCCTCTTGTCTCCTCCCTGTCTCTCCTGTAGGTTGTGTACCCTGGTATGTTAACATCCCAGTCATGGTTCTCTGTGTACCATGTTTCTGTGACTGCTACAATATCCAGGCATCCCTCTTCCATCAAGGCCACCAGTTCAGGGAGCTTGTTGCCCAGACTAAAGGTGTTGATACTCATTACCCTCAATTTCTTGATGGCCTTATCCCTTGTTGTCCCATCCCTGTCCTTATTGCATTTGTCATTTTCTCCATTTACCCCTTCGCTTCTCCCTATCAACATCTCTATGTTGGTGTCTACCTCACTTAGTACCATGATTTTTTGGGGGGGGCTAGGATTTCCCTGCTCCTCTCCAGAGCCTCCCCACTTGGCTAGTTTAAATGCTTGCCAATGTAGCATTTAAACCTATCACCTAGGATTCTGGTTCCCCTTCTAGACAGATGCAGACCATCATGCCAGTATAGGCCTGCATCCCTCCAGGTGGACCCCCAGTCCCCAATGAAGCCAAATCTCTGAGCTCTGCACCAGTTTTTCAACCACTGATTGAATCCCATGGTGTGCCATAGACAGGCAGCACCTCCAAGAAGGTCACCGTTCGTGCTATTTGTCTAAGGCCCCTCTCCATCTCCACAAATGTTTCTTGCACCACTCGCTCTGATCCCTTTCTTAGCAATGACATCCAGCTCCCTCCAATGTGCAGCTGCTCCTGCAATCCTGAGGGTTCGCTCCCTGTCCCTTCAAGCCATGGCACCAGGCAGGCATCTCACCTCGCTCTCCCCTTCCTCCCCCAGTTCTACCTTCCTAACAATGGAGTCCCCTGCCAGGAGTTGTTTTCTTCCCCTGTGGGGTCCCATGCCACCCTCCTGTGGGTATCCTTTGTGGAGGTTCCCAGCATCCTCCTTGGTCTCCACTGTGGGTGCCTCCATAGAGGAACAACACTTTTTCAGAAAGGCATAGAAATTGTGGAGAGGTACAACTGGAGGGATGTGCCTCTGTTCCACCATCCTCACCCTCCCTGAGCTCACTGTGGTCCAACCACTCCTCTTTCTTGGCAACCTCTGAGGCAACAGCAGTGACCCTGGTGGTCCCTGGGTGGGATAGGAGGTCCCTCAAATCCTGGCCAACTCAGCCTGGAGATGAGCAACCTCTTCCCTCAGCCCAGAGAGGTGCCTGCAGATGGGTCAACACCGCATCCTATAGAACGTCTCCCGGAAGATTGCTGCTCCATAGCCACTGCACTGCACCACTCCCATCATGTCTTATTTCAGGCCCCCTAATTGTTGTTTGGAATACTTACTCTTTCCTCTGTTTGTTTATTTATTTTTTTTCCTTTCTGCCCCTACTTACACCTCTGTGCCCTTTTAGCTCCTGATCTTCCTGTTCTGAGACAAGAAGTTCCTATATTTCTCATTAGTCTTCTGACTTGCTCAGAGTCAGATGTCCAGCAGCTGGGGGGATGGAGATCTACTCTTTCCCTTTTAGGATGGTGAGTCTTTGGTGGCTCTGTGATCACTCACTTCCTGCTTCCAAACATAAAGTTCCTGTTGTCAGTTAAATCCTGTGCCTATAAAAGTAGAACTGCCTTTGGCTGGGGGGGTTGGGGTGCAGGGGAGGGAAGGAGTGCAATATAGTCCAAGTAGAGAAGTTTAGTTATACCAGCAGGCCCTTCCTCCTGGTGCTCTTCTTGATCTCTGGCAGAAGCTTTCTAGGGCAGTGCTTAAATCTGGTTTTAACTTGGCTTCTTCTAGGTAAGCCACTCCCCCTACTTTGCAAATCTTTCTACACTTAGTTAATTTCACAGATAATTCCCTTCAGCCACCTGTAACAAGCACCTAGATAACTACACAGATAACACAGATAACAGATAACAATTCACTTCAACTAACTCTGACAAACAGACACTTTTTTTCGTTATCCTAAATTGAAGGTCCCAATACAAGAGTTCTAGTTCTTAGTCCAAGTAAAGAAGTTTAGTTATACCAGCAGGTCCTTCCTCCTGGTGCTCTTCTTGTTCACAGGGAGACCTTGGTCATAAAGATCCTCCTGGATGCTCGCAACAAAACTATCACCCTACTATCCATCTACATAGCTCCCAAGCACTCAGACAGTGGCCTCCAAGCTGTCATCGACTGCCTTGGTAACCTAAGCCTCACCTCTGAAATCATACTCCTTGGCGATTTTAATATCAACTGAATTGCACCTGAAGTGAACCTCTTCAAAGTCTCACTCCTTGCTGTCCACTTCTTGCAACTAATCAATGCCCCCACAAGAACCAACTACAGGACAGGTACTGGCACTCTGCTAGACTGGATACTCACAAACTGCCCCCTTAGCATATGTCTGGTACCACTGTTCTCCCAGATGACTTCAGTGACCACTCTCCTGCCTGGTTCTGCTGGTTAAACAAGTACTCCAAACCCCCACCAAAAACTATTGTTAACAGGGTCCTAAAACAGGGCCATTCTGGCCGATTGAAAGCAGAACTCCGTAACACGACTGGTTTACAGTTTTTGGGGCCAGTGATGTGGGTTGTGCGCTCAACCACTTCATCCTCCTTTTTAACTTGGTCTGCGACAAACATGTTCTAATCAAGAAATGGAAAATCAAAGGCTATTGCAACACTTGGTTGGGCGATGACATAATTGAGCCCATGAAAAACAGGGATCATCTCTGGCATGCAGCCAGGGCCACAGGGAAGCCTTCTGATGTTTCCAACTACAAAAGGGCAAGGAATAACTGCACAAGGGAAATCTGAATAGCAAAAAACAACTACTATAAAGATGCTCTAGCTATTAACTGGAGCGATGGAAGAAAATTTTGGGCAAACCTAAAAGAGGTCACTGGTCAGGAGCCCAAGTCTGCCCCCTCCATGATCAACACCAATGGGACCCCTACCCTTGATACTTTGGCCATAGTCAACACTCTCAACCACACTTTTAGTGACCTCAACGGTGTACTCCCTGATGGCTTCTTCACCCCTATCAACACTGCTGAACCATTTCAGCCCCTCTTCAGTGTCCCTCTTTTCACTTCAAGGCTATCTCCTTGGGAGATGTCAGAAAATACCTTCGTAAGGTGCTTGGCAAAGGGTGATATAGTGGGGATACCCTAGATCTTAAACTAGTTTTCCTTATGTTGAAAGAAATCTTAACTCCTCTTACAGATATGCTCAACCTTTCACTCCAGCTAGCAAATTTCCCACAAAGGTGGAAAGCAGCAGTAGTTATTCCAGTGCTCAAGAACGGAGATCCAGCCCTGCCTGGAAATTATAGACCTATTTCTATCCTCCCACCCCTTTCAAAGTCCCTCGAACGTATCATAGCTGACCAGCTCATTGAGTACCTGGAAAAATATCAGCTGCTATACAAGGAACAGCATGGTTTTAGATATGGGCATAGCACTACTACAGCCCTTCTGTAATTCATGGGCTCCATCCACAAATCTCTTGATGAAGGACACTTGGTTGGGGCTATCTATATTGATCTGATGAAAACCTTTGATACGGTAAACCATGCTCTTCTCGCTGACCAACTAACTGCCCTTGCCTCTCCCAAGACACCTCTGCTTGGTTCCGCAGTTACCTAGAATGTCTCTCTCAACAAGTGTGGATAAATACTGTCTTCTCAGACAGCAAATCTGTCTGCTCAGGCATCCACCAAGGGTAAATTCTGGGACCTCTATTCTTCAGTTTGTTTCTGAATACCCTTCCCCAAGTCTGTCGGACCAGCATCCTCCTCTATGCAGATGATGCGGTAATCTTCCATAGTGGCACAGATCCTCATGTCCTTGAACAGCAACTGCAAGATGATTTCTCCTATGTCAAGAAATGGTTCAGTGACCACAAATTAATTATGAACTACAAAAAGACCAAAACCATGCTGTTTTCCAGCCCTCACAACAAACACCGAAAGTACCCTCTCTCCATAAAAAATAGCTCTGTGACCTCCCTGGAACTAGTCCAACATCCAACAAGCAGTGTCAGTGGCTCAGTAGGTAGCACACTTGCCTCTGAGGCCGGGAGATCAGAGGGCTGTGGGTTCAGTTCCCACATCTGGCACTTGGGTTAATATCCCAGTACTGACACTGCAGTGCTGCACTTCTGAGGTGCCATCTTTTAGATGAGACATTAAACCGAGGTCCCATCTGCCTGGATTGGTGGTAGTTCAGGTGGATGTTAAAGATCCCATGGCACTTATTGAAAAGAGTAGGGGAAGTTTATTGAACAAAAAAACACAAGATCACCATAATAAGAGCAGAAATCGTACAGCATAGTATTAATAACAGAGATTCTATACATGTATAAAACAAAAGATTTCATATAAGCAAATATTTACAAAAAGAAATGATTTCAAAGAGAACAAAACTTGAATTGTGGAAATCTCTGACCATCTTTTCTTTTAACATTCAACAATCCATCTTCTACCTGAGACATTATAGTAGAATTTAATACTTGTTGTTGAAAAATAAACTGACAACGTGCTTGCCATAAATAAAACTGAAGAAAAGCAAAAAACACATTCAATGTGCTACTATGATAAATAATCCAAGCCCCAGAATAATCCCCTAAAATTAATGCATTATAAGTAATACGTGAGAGTAAGGGCATATTCCAATGAATGGCTGCCTCAATCCAGAAAATTTTACTAAAGGAACAAGTAATAAAAAAGTGTAATAAACTCTCCTCCTCATTAGCACACGAAAGCCTTGGACAATATATATATCTCTTAATGGCTTATATTTAAGATTTCTTCAAACCCCTAACCGTCCCTGAGCTGACATCCACACTATGTCCCACACAAAGGCAGGAAGTCTAAAGTCAGTTAATTTACAAACAGCAAAGGTCAGTTTAGTCGGGACACATTCTGGAAAAAGTAACACAATGCTCTGCAGTTCAAAAACTACATATGCATAAAAGGACTTTCTAGTATGAGAAATACAAATTTGAAATAATAACTTCCACTGGTGACATTTTTTTAGAGCTGAAATCCCATAAGCTGGTAAATGATCCTGAACTAAAATTTTAGGGGACAAAAAATTCCATTTTTGAAAAAAATGAGCCTAAGCAAAATGCAACCAAACTTGCCATGGTAAAGTAACCGTCCCCCATAAATAACTAAATGAATTAAACAAAACAATTGAATGATAAAACACAATCGGATTTATCATAGCTAAGCCACCCTGCTTCACAGGCAAATAAGTAATCTCCCTTCGTCCTGGATTCAGTCTGTTACCCCATAACATTTGAAAAAAAACACTGTATAACCTAGTTTCTAAATTAACTGGGGGTGGATAAAGATAACTCAAATACAAAAAAACAGGCAACAAAAACTTTTTAATAATGAAAATACATTTTTTCTTCCCAAATTTCCATTGTTTCCACGTGTTAA
This sequence comes from Neoceratodus forsteri, assembly GCA_016271365.2. Taxonomy (NCBI): domain Eukaryota; kingdom Metazoa; phylum Chordata; order Ceratodontiformes; family Ceratodontidae; genus Neoceratodus; species Neoceratodus forsteri. The sequence continues at coordinate 100,361,311 of CM028130.1, forward strand.
CTTTACCTTCTCCTATTTTAACTGCTGTTCCCAATTGAAGCTAGCCAAGTCACCTGGCCCAAACCATACACCCAAAATTGTTTGAGGTGTAGAGACCAGAGGAATACCCATAATCTCCAAATTGACAACATGGTCAGGATCCAAGGAAAAAATAAAACTCTTAGCCATATTTATCTGCACCCCAGAATATTGGCCCCATGTTTTACAGCTATGTAAAGCAGTCTTAAGTGAATTCTCATCTGTCATTAATAAAGTAACATCATCAGCATATGCTGCAATTTTCTCTGACGGTAAAGAAGGATCTGGGGCAAGCCCTACAATACAGTGATCCCCATGGATATATCTAATTACTGGATCTAAAACATAGGTGTATAATAGGGGACTTAAAGGACATCCCTGTCTTACGTCCTTAGCAAACTGAATCTCAGACCCCAGTAGGCCATTCACCATTGGAAGTACTTTGGTGTTAGAATAAAGCATAGCAATCCATTTCACAAATGGAAATGGGATACCATAACGAAGTAATAAATCAAACAGATAATGATGTCTAACTCGATCAAAGGCTTTCACTTGATCCAGAGCAACTACAAAACCAGAGCCGTGTCCTAAATTACTACTTTCAAATAATTCCCGCAAAAGATAAAGATTATGTTGAATCTTACGAGTTGGAATTGCACAAGTCTGGGCTGTATGAATAAGAAAATCTGAAACCTGTAATAGTCTGTTTGTGATAATTTTAGAAAGAATTTTATAATCACTATTGAGTAAGTTAATGGGTCTCCATTTGTCAATAAGGATGGGTCATCTTTTTTATGAATAAATTTCAGTAATGAAGTACTAAAGTCTGGAAATCCTAAATCTGACGTCAACATGAAATTAATAACTAGTGGCAAAAAATAACTCATATAGGAAAGGAACTTTTTATAAAACTCATTTGTTATACCATCTAAGCCTGGAGATGTTTTACTATTTAAAGCATTTATCACTCCTTCCACTTCTTGAGATGAAATAGGCACCATTAGAAGTTTTCTAAGTGTTTTATCTTCTAAAGGAAGCGAGGCCGTAAATTCAGCTGGCGACACTTCAGTAGGCCCTGAATCCTTACTAAAAAGATCAGAGACAAAACTCTGCACCACAGCTAACATCTCCAAATCAATGGACACAATTTTACCAGTAGTGGACATTAACCCAGTCATAAGGGTTTTATCCAATTGTTGCTTACAGGCTTTGTATGGATCAGAAGCAGGCTGCGATTGTAACCCATATCTAAACTCCATATCCAAAGATTTTGCTCTATCATATCGGTAAAGGGACATTTGTTTCTTAATTTCAGAAATTTGTGATTTAAATAGTATTTTATCCTGAGGAGGGAAAGACATTAATTTATACAACTGATTCCAATATTGTAAATATTTTAAATACTGAGAATTAGCTTTTTGTCTCCCCATTGTGAACAGAAAGGATGTAATCTCAGTTTTAGTATCCTTCCACCAATATAAATTCTCATAAAGGCAGGTAGTAGAATGTCGAGCTTCAAATAATACCTCTAAGCCATGTACACAATCAAGGGACTCCAAAAGAGACAAATTCAGCCTCCATCTTGGACAGGTGTAGCCTCGAGGAAAGGAGGGAGAGGGGGGGCATGATAAAAACTTTCAAGTACCTCAAGGGAATCAACAAAGTCCAAGAGGGTAGCATCTTTCAAAAAAAGAGGTGTGCAAGAACAAGGGGGCACAATTTGAAGATAGAAGGGGGGCGGCTCAGAGGAAACTTAAGGAAGTATTTTTTCACAGTGAGGGTTGTGGATACATGGAACGGCCTTCCGAAGGAGGTTGTGGAGTCAAAAACAGTGGTGACATTCAAGCATGCATGGGACAGTCATAAGGCAATTCTAGGGGGTTGGGTAGGAAGAAGCAGGCTGCTGGTTAACTAGGATCTGCAGCTTATCCATTAGGTAGGGAAATGGGCAGACTGGGTGGGCCAAGCGGTCCTTATCTGCTATCAAAATCTATGTTTCTATGTTAAAATACCTTAGGTGGAACCCCTGCTAAACTAAGATGACAAATTAAGATCTGGTGATCTGAAAATGCAGTTGGTTTTACCATACCCCAATAAGGCGTCAAATATTTGGAAACAAAAATTAAATCTATACGAGTGGAAAAATTATGTCTATGATAAGTAGCACCCCCTTTACTATGTAAGGCCCTATAAGCATCAGAGAGGCCTGCATCTCTAACAATCTGTTTTAAAGCCTGTGAGTCACAATACATTTTCCTCTGAACTTCTCCTACAAATTTTGAATCAATGTCACAATTAAAATCCCCCCCCCCCAATTATATGCTTCCTGGTATAGAGGAAAGGTTTAATGTCCTCAAATAACTCTATTCAAGCAGTTTTGACTTGTGGAGCATAAATGTTAATAATACGCAAGTCAAAATCTTGAAGACAACAATCCAAAAGTAAAGCAAGACCAGGACTAATATCTACTAATTTTGAGATTCTGAATAAAGTGGACTTAAACAAAATCCCTATCCCATCTGCCAAGTCAGGGCCAAATGTCCAAAAGGAAGGCCCCCAGACCCATCTTTTTTTTGCCTGATCAATTTCGGCAAGAGAAGATAATCTAGTTTCCTGAAGGAGGATAATATCAGCCTGCAGGGTGCTAAAAAAGGAAAAGAGAGGAAGCCTTTTCTTGAAATTTTTAAGACTACACACGTTGTAGGAAACTATTTTTAAGGTAGCCATGAAAAGAAAAATTAGTGTCAAAGCCCATTATTTTGACTAAAACTGGCCTTTCTTTTTTTTCCTTTTTCCTTTTTTTTTTTTAGTCAGTTCAGTAGCCCTGCTTTCCTCATCCTTAGAGACTAACTCAGAGCGATGTGAGGTATCAGATACCAAATCTGAGTTTCCCCTTCACTCTGTAAGGGAAAAAAAAAATTCTCTACTGGAATAGGACTAACTACTGTTTGTTTAAGAGAGGCATTGGTAAACTGTCGATTTTTAACAGCTTCAAAAGGAGGAGGCATAGAGGAAAGGACAGGCCTCTATGCCTGAGTCGTAATCATAATAGCAGGGGAATCAGAGTCCTGTTGAACAGTAGGCACAGGGTCAGTAACTAAAGGGGACACATCTGCTCCAACAGGGTTCAAACCTACCTCTCCTTCCTGAACTACTCCCAGCTCAGGAGCGTGAGTAGGGGTGGAAGGAGTATGATCCCTTCTTTTTTCCTGAGCTTTATTCACTAAGTCCTCCTGATCCCAACCTCCCATACTATTATGCTTAGCCCAAGGGCATTGGTGAAAAGCATGCCCTTTTTCATCACACAAATTACACTGAAATATATTCTCACATCTATCCACCGAATGCCCATATCCACCACATAAGGAACATTTCAATAAATCACAGGAGCTGCTTATATGAGTTTTTGCCCCTCATTTATAACAGGCCCAGGGCTGGCCCCCATTAAAAACAAACTCCTTTGTCTTTCCCCCCAAAAAAACTGTTAGGAAGATGTATGATATCACTATTTACTTGAAATAATTTCACCTTAAACCTCCAACTTCCTGTCCATATGCCTTCCAAATCTAAAAAAGCTTTGGGGGACCCAAAATATCACAACGGTTTTGTAACCAGTGATAGATATTACTGACGCTAACCCCTTCATTCCTGAACATAATGGTGATATATCTAATCTGGGGTTTAGTAAGTGGAATTGCATAAAAGGGGGTCCAAAGCAGAGTGGATTTTAAAGTAGAATATTTGTCCCAAAATTTCTTTAGGCTATGGCTCAGATATTCAAAAGGGTTGCGCATGGCGCAACAGTGTTGTGCCATGCACAACCCACTGATGCACCCCGGTGCGATATTTAAAAGGGAAAAGTGCACCGCACAAATCCCAATGCGCCGGGGCGCATCAGTAAAGTATGCAGGCACAGGTAGGGTGGTGTCCATGCATAACCTGCACAGCCCGATATTCAGCCCGGGCCGTGCAGAGTTATGCATGTGCAACCCCTACCTGCGCCTGCACAAAGTTACGCCAAAAAAAAAGGAACAAGTGATGGCCACCCACAGGTGAGCTGCCGCATTGCAGGGCACAACACAGCAGCTGCCACCTGTGGGTGGCCATCACCTGTCCCTGCTGCACCTGGCGGCCCCCCATGCCCTGATAGTGGGCATCAGTCATCCCCCCCAAGTCCGCTATCCCTGGTGGTCCAGTGGATCATGATGAGCCCAATCGTGGGCATCACTGTATCCCCCCCTCAAGTCCATTATCCCTGGTGGTCCAGTGGACTGCACGGAGCCCGATCGCGGGCAGCATTCATCACCCCCAAGTCCAATATCTCTGGTGATCTAGTGGACCCCACCTTGCCCACCCACTGAGCCCCACCACCTGCTCCCCTGTCAGCGGCAGGCGGTAGCACCTAACCGCCTGCCACCCACCACCGCCGACTGGCAGCTCAGTGAGGGCTGCACGACTATTGGCTCAGACCATGAGCAAATGGGCGTGCAGCCCTGTCGATACTAATCCAGTCAGATATGAATTCATTCACATATCTGGACAGACTAATCGACGAAACTACATGCCCATTGCCTCATACTTTGAACCAATGGGCATGCAGCCCACACTAGGCTGTCAGTCAGCAGTGCTGAACAGCAGGCAGGGGTGCTGCCACCCATTGCCTGGACGGGGGTAGTGGGGTGGTGGGGCTCATTGGGTGTGTGGGTGGGGGTCCACTAGATCACCAGGGATAACGGACTGGGAGGGTGATGAATGCTGCCCATGATTGGGCTCCATGTGGTCCACTGGACCACCAGGGATATTGGACTTTGGGGGGGATACAGTGATGCCCGTGATCAGGCTCATCGCGGCCCACTGGACCACCAGGGATATTGGACTTTGGGGGGGACAGTGATGCCCGCGATCAGGCTCATTGCGGTCCACTGGACCACCAGGGATATTGGACTTGGGGGATACAGTGATGCCCGCGATCAGGCTCATCGCGGCCCACTGGACCACCAGGGATATTGGACTTTGGGGGGGATACAGTGATGCCCGTGATCGGGCTCTGTGCGGTCCAGTGGACCACCAGGGATAACGGACGTTCTTTGTCCCTTACGGGATGTCCCGCGATCGGGCTGCAGGGGACGTTAGTCCCCGACGGCTGCTGCCTGGCAGGGCACCAGGAACAAGTTGTCAAGGATCGGTACACCTGCATGCTAATGGGGCCGTAATCAGATGCAAATGGCCCCCTGTGCGCTTTGCATAAATTATGGCCCCATTTGCATGTCCCCCTTTGAATATTGCAGGTGCTGTGCATGGCGCAATGGCACTTGCGCCACCGCATCTCAATGCTCCACTCTGACTACTTGTGCTGGTGCAGTGCCACTGCACCATGCACAGCGAGGGTGGCTAGGGTGCAATATTCAAAGCGGATGCGCCATAGTGCAGCTCCGTTGAATATCACCCTGACCACACCCGTGCGCAACAAATTTGAGCTGCACCCAGGCTTGCGCCACAGCCTGGCGCAGTTTGAACATCTGGGCCTATGTGTCGTTTTAAAACTAATATCAAAATAATCCTCTCCAGAAATATGAATTAAAGCAAAAATGTCTGCAGGCAAGAAATTCATGGAACCCTTCAATAAAATATTAGCAATGTAATATCTGTCTGGATGTTCAGATAACCCTCCTCTATAACGTAATCTAACTGCATTCCTTCTTGGGGCTTGTTCTAACTTATTTTTAAAAAGTTCAGACATAGGAACCCTAGGTTTGTGCTGACTTGCCCCACTATCAGGCTTATCCTGACTAAATCCTGTCTGCTGATAAGAATAAGGACCTTCCCCTGTTGAGGACGTACTCGGCTTAGACAAGGCAGAAGTACGTTCATCTGAATGTTGCACAGCTTTTTCATAACCCCCCAAACCCCCATTCAAGTCCGTACCTGAGCCCAGGAATTTAACACCATTGGCATACTCTGTGGAAGTCCCACTCTCCGTGGAGACTGCTTTCCAGTCCGGATCAGGAATCCATTCCCCTGTTGAAGTCTGCAGCCATCCGAATCGCAAAGAGCATCCTCCGCCGGCCAATCTGTAGTAGGAAAACTTGTTGAAGTCTGAGGTAAGCCAAACTGCCTCCGTACCATCTGTGAAGCACTATCGACCAGTAAAACATCTGTAGCCACTCCATCCCGTAGTCCCTGTTGTCACGAACACGGAAGTTCATTCCGTTCCTCCCCTACCTCGCAATCCAACAGCGGGCAGCTCGTTTCACCGCAACCAGCAACTGGCTATTGCAACAAAGGTTCCAGAGAACCAACCACCACATTAGGGGGAGCAAAGGTTGCAATCTCCACTACTGGCTTTGTACCAGTAAACTCCAGTACAGACTGACACACAGCCTGAATAATCAGAACACTCCATCGTTCATTCGAGACCTCTGGTAAAGCAATCTCACCAACAGCTTCTATTTCCATACTGTGTTTAGGACAGCACGAAACAGCATCCTGCTCCATTGCTGACGTGAAGCACACCGACCAGACACAGACCAATGGCAACAGCTCCCCCTACTGCCAGCAAAACAGTAGGGGAATTTCGCCGGTGTCCTGGCCAAATTTCCCTCATTCACTAAAAATACACCAACAGCTTAATCTAGTTCAAGGTCAGTTGGCATTCATCTGTATCCCCCTCCACCGGGTCATGCCTGAAAATAGGCAGGATTTGTCTAGTGCACTTACCCGGTAAACAAAAACTAAAATAAAAAAAATAAAAAAACATTTCAAATACCTTGCCATTACAATCGACAGTATGCTCACATATACCCTCCACATTGATAATACCACCAAAGCTGTTAACTCGCGCATCAGGCTACTGTATAGACATAAGCACAGTCTGACACCCAAAGCCCTAAGCATAGCTGTCCACAGCTCTGTCATCTCCCTAGTGGATTATGGCCTGGCCATCTATGGATCCTCCACAGACACTGTCCTCTAATGCCTAAGAACCATGTTCAACTGATCTTGCCGTCTTATCACAGGTGCACCCTGGCTGACACATACCTGTGACCTCTACACCAATGCTAGTTGGCTAGCACACAACAGCCACTTAAAATACAAAACCTGCCTTCTAGCCAAAAAAAACTACCTTGGTCAAATGCCTCCTGGGATTAAACAACTCCTTGTTCCATGCATTAACCCCCATCCCAATCAAAATTCTGAACACCAATTCTTCATGACCCCCAAATGCAGAACATCCCAAGGACATAGGTCCTTTGCTTACCGAGCACCACTCTGGTTCAACTCCCTTCATGATAACATTGTTAGCCTGCCCACATTGGGTGCCTTTAAAGTGAGCCTTAAGCAGCAGATGGTACTGAACTCCTGCTGCGACTGCATATAGTAATCTTGCATCCAGATTTGCATTGTCTGCTTCCACTCAACCTACCCCCCCTCTAGCTTTCCTGCTCTCTCTCACTCTCCATCCCCATCTCTACGTTTCCCACCATCTTGATCCTCAGGTGTCCACTTACACTTTCTCCTGTATGACAATCAGGGCCCTGTTACCCTGAGCACTTAACTCTCAAGCGTTATGCTTATTATTACTCCCCATGCACATGGTCTGCCTTTGTATATTGTAACCCCTCATTACCATGTTTATATTTTGTTAGATGTTGCTATTTGTTTTACATAACCTGTTAATAATTCCTGTATTAACCTTATCCCTCTGTGTAACTGCTTTCATTATTCAATTTGTTTTGTGTACTGTTCATGACGTGGAACCTATGTAAAGAGCTTCTAGCTCAAAAGGTGTTATCTGAGATTTTAATAAATAAAATGAATAAAAAAAGACAAAGCAAAGCCAAGTGAAAGCCATCTTCTGCAATCAGCTTTGCAGCTGTCCCCACTCCTTTCCCGCTACCCAGCTCGCCAACACCATGATCAGCTTCAAGTCCTCGACCGAGTTTAAATCTGTTCCTAGTTCAAATAAAAATAAATGAATAACTGAACAGTAAAACAGCACCGTGATCCCAGTCAGCAAAACTGAGCGAGTGAGCAAGTTACTGCACCTTTCAACACTATGTTGACTAGGACGTGACTATTGTAACAATGCTCATTCGGTTCAGCTCTTCTTGTTTCTGTGTTTCTGTTTTATTTTTAATACATCATGCAGCCGCTGTCAAATCAATTGTGCCTACCACCTCCCTACCCAGTTTTCTCATTTTACTCACACACCTCACAGCACTAGCAGCGGGTGGCCAGAGGCAGTGGTGATGGGGCAGGAGATCCAAACACTGGTCACTGCCTAACAGTTTTAAGACTTCTCCTGGGACAAACATTTATTCTACCTTACAATGCCAGGAGAAACAGTAAAAACTTAAACTGAACATGACTCCACCAAGATCTGTGTTTGGGGGGCAGCCATTAGACAGCCACATAATAACAGCTCCACCTACTGGACAAACTCTTGTAGGAAATATTTTTTAAACAAATATCCTTCCACAATAAAAAAACCTACAAAAAATTTCATTGAAAGAACTATTTTTTCTATTTTTTTAATCTAAATGTGAATGAGCCATTGTATAATTGAAATAATGCACTCCAGGGTGGGTGTTACGCTGGGATAACATCCCTTCTTGGGTGTTGGACTCCCTCGGCCTGCTGCCTCAAGCCCAACCCCCCGAGATGGGATGTTATCCCAGCATAACACTCACCCTGTCATGCATTATTCCTTAATTGTAACACAGGAATTCACTTGAAAATAAACTTTGGCTCAAATGTATGTTTTTACCTGCATAATAATACATTTTGATACTACTATTACTATATTATGTCTAATTCAATGCATGATCATGTTTTTGTTCAGTCTTGATATGCATGTATGGTACTGTACAGCAGCTCACCTTACATAATGCTTGCATGCATACTTCTTATTTGAAAGGGACAGTTGTGACAGCAATTATGCCTGGCTCTAGCTAGTGAGACCAATGCATGCACACTAGTGCTCTACTGTCTGTTGGGGGGATTTATTTCACGCCCATACAAAAAACATAAGTTAGTGAATACCTAATGCTTACCTATTCATTAGGGAATAACAAACTAAAAAGTTGAGCATTGAACTTGACCATTAATTGAGAGGTTTTTCTTAACTAATGTATAATCCTTGCTATCTAGCCATTAGTAGAGAAATTATTTTTTTTTACTTCTGCATTAGTTGAGAAAGCAGACTTGAAAAATACTAGAGTTATGGATTGATTGAATTATTCAACTTAAACATAATATGGCTTATGAGTTGGTTGATTTCTTTGATTGGAATATATTTCAGTTGTTAATTACTCGAGATTCAAAACTTAGAAAACTTTCCAGTTATCAGTTACTTGAGATTTTAACTTAGATTTCTTTTTTGCTCTTTCTCTCTCCCTTCAGCATACAATAGAAGCAGTCTGCAGGGAAAGCAGTATTGTACTGTAGTATGCTAGGAAAGAAGAAATATCCAAATAGTTTGTGTTTTGTCCATCTCTCAAAACCATATGCACTATGTATACTCTCAAGCCTCATTTCCCAAGCAAGACATTATGGGTATGCAATTCCTTGTGCAAGTCAAGCTGGCAAGGCTTAGCCAGGACAGACATCAGGCTTGATTCTCAAAGAGGGCTTAGATTAGTTCAAGCTGCGGCAAACAGCAGCTTGTGCTGAACTTTGTTGTACCAGGGACCCTACACCAGATTCTGGTACAGGAGGGGTCTTGGCGCCTATGTCCCCACAGTTGCTGCAGCCTCTCCCATGCAGCAAACACATGGCTCATGGGAGGTGTTTGCAGCAGGCACAATGCAACAAAGGCTAACAGTCCTCCCTCCCAGATCCCCTTGTAAACTAAATGTAACCCCTTCCTGGTGGTCTAGTGGCCCCAGAGCCCCCAGGGTTGCCCATATTCATATGTATAAAAATATCCCTTCCTGGTGGTCTAGTGCCCCCCTCCCAAATACCTGATGTTGCCCGTAGTCATATTTATAAAATTAACCCTTTCTGGTGGTCTAGTGCCCCCTCCCTGATGTCACCATAATCATATTTAATAACAACCTCCTTCCCAGGTGGTCTAGTGGACCCCACCCCAGCAGGTAGTGTCTACCACCCTGCTCCCTATCCCAAAACATGGCCAGTGACTGGTGCAGCACACCTCTTATCTCCACGGTCGGCCACCAACTGAGCTTTCACTGAGCAGCTACTGTACAGTGTACATGCTCATTGATTAATCAGGTCAATTCTCCCAGAGGAGAATTTTCTAAGTACTCTTAGACCAGCAGTTAAGCACACTCAAAAATGGACTCTTCATCCTCCCTCCCACCAATGAAGAGGGGTTTCTCCCTTGAAGCACCATGGAAACTTTGTTGGATGCCCCTCTAATAAACCTTTATTTCTGAAATCTGTTTCTGTGTGTGCTTCGCTGCAGGTTTTTGTTTTCTAAGTTACATTTGTCTAGTTGTGGCTGACTCCATGGACTTGACTGGTAGCACATTTGTCCTGTGCTCTCTACCCTTAGACCAGCTGGTCTAATGGTACACAGAATTTCTCCTCTGGGATAGATCTGAGAATCCCACTTTCTGAGATGTAGCAGCTTGCATCTGCCACATGCCCCCTAGTGCCATGTAACAACCCATTTTGGGGCATACAGGTGGCACAAACCCCATTTGGGGCAGGCTGAAATTGAGATCCACTCTCTGCACATCTTTTGCTGCAAGGGACTCTTTACACCATTATTTGTGGCCCAGACCCCCTGCACCATGCCGGGAACTTTGAGAATCAAACCCATAATCTTTTATACAGACTTGTGCATCTGAGCCTCTATAGACTGAAAATGACAAAAGTACAGACATGTGATATATCATCTCTGGGATTTCTCAGTGTACAGTAGTCATATTCTCAACCATGTATGATGTCAGAACTCCAATGCACACAAGCCCAGTCTACCGGGTTACCCTCTATTGCACACAGTCCCAGCCCACTAGGTACCCTCTTACATCCAAACCCAGCCCTCTGGTTTTCTCTTTTGCATCCATGCCCAGCCCTCTGGATCCCCTCCTGCCCAGCTCTGTGGGTTCTAATCCATACACAAGTCCTGACAACTGTCTCCTCCTGCACCCAAGCCCAGTCCTCTGGGTCTCTCTCCTGTATATAAAGACCAATTTAATGGATTCCCTCCTGTATATGAATCCCGCTTATTGGGTCCTGTCTGGTACATAAGCCTAGTTAACTATGTCTCCTTCTGCACCCAAGCCCTCCTTGCTGGTTTTCTTAGTTCTCAGAGGCCCAGACCACTGAGTCTCCTCCTGTACACATATCCAACCCTCTAGTTTCCCTCTGGCACACAAGCTCAGCTTACTGGGTATCCTCATGCACTGTGACACAAGTCCAGCCCTCTGGTCCCCACTTCTATTCAAGCCCAGCCCAATGCCCCCCAACACCCAAGCTCAACACATTAAGTCCCATCCTGTCCATGTCCCATCCTACACCCAAGCCCATCCCACTGAGTTTCTTCCTGGATACAAGCAGACAACTGGATTCCCCTCCTACACACAAGACAGCCCGCTACATCACCATCCTGCACCAAAGCCCAGCTCACTGGGTCTGCTCCTGTATACAGAATCAGCCCATTGCATGCCCTCATGCACCCAAGCCCAACCCACTAGAGTTTCTCTTGTACACAAGCCCAGACACTGAATCCTTCTCCTGCACCCAAGCACAGCCCACTGGATTATCTTTTGCACCTAAGCCCTTTGGGACCCCTACTGCTCACAATATTAGCTCTCTGGGTTGCCACCTGCACCCAAGGCCAACCCACTGTGCCTTCCTGCATCAGCTGATTAGGAGCCCACAAGGAAGGGTAACATACTTGATGTGGTCCTTACTAATGGATACAGTGTGGAGGGAGTGGATGTAGGGGCCAGTCTAGGAGATAGTGACAGCAGCACCATGGACTTCAAGGTCAGAGCAGGATATGAGACTAGCCGTACCACCACAAAAGTACTAGATTTCAGGTGGGCAGATTTTCACAGGATGAGGGAGATTTTCTGGGATATAGTGAGAGGGTGGGAAGTGATGGGGGAGGGGCAGAGGATCTATGGAAAAAATTCAAGGGGAGTCTCCTTAATGTGACAGAGGGATGTGTAAGAAGGGTAAGGAAGAACAAGAGAAGGAGGAGGAGGCCATTGTGGTTCAAGAGAAAAGTGAGGGAGGCAATCAGGAAGAAGAAAAGGACATTCAGGGAATATAAGAGGATGCAGGGAAAGTTGGCTAGGAAAACTTACAAAGAGAAGCTGAGGGTGGCAGGATGAAGGATTAGGATGGCTAAAGCAGAAATTAAGGCAAGAATTGCTATGCAGGCCAAAAGGGAGGACAAGATGTCCTTTCGGTACATTGGGGTAAGGAGGAAGGCAAGATGGAATAGAAAGGATTAAGGGTGAGGGGGATTGCAGGTAGAAGGGGAATTAGAGAAAGCTGAAGTACTTAATGGTTACTTCAGCTCATTTTTTATGATGGAGGGGGAAGGATGGGGACCAGAGCTAAGGGAGAGCGGAAAGGGGGGAAGGGGGTGGATCCTGGCCCAATCAGTGTGGAAGAGGTAAAGGAGAAATTAGGTCATTTGAGGGTGGACAAGGCCATGGAAGCAGATGGTCTTCACCCTAGGGTGCTCAGGGAATTAAGGGAGGTACTGACGGAACCACTGGTGGGGATGTTTAACTTGTTCCTGGATACAGGGTGGGTACCGGAAGACTGGAAGAAGGCAGATGTGGTGCCAATTCATAAAAGTGGCAGCAGGGAGGAAGCGAGCAATTATCTTCTGTTCAGTCTCACATCAGTGGTGGGTAAATTAATGGAGGCAATATTGAAACAAAGGACGGTTAGATATTTGAAAGAGGGGAGCTGCAAGACATTTGATAGCATGGCTTCACTTGGGGATGGTCATGCCAGACAAACTTTATCAAATTCTTTGATAAGGTAATGAGGGTGGTTGATCAGGGTGGGGCAATGGACATGCCCCATCTGGATTTCGGGAAGGCCTTTGACATGATGCCCAACAGAAGGCTGGTTAATAAGTTGGGGAGTCTAGGGATGGGACAGAAAATAGTAAGATGGGTGGACAGCTGGCTGACAGGGAGAAGCCAGAGGGCGGTGGTCAATGGGGTTCACTCTGGGGAGACTGGGGTGTCAAGCAGGGTCCCTGAAGGGTAGGTGCTAGGGCCCATTCTGTTTAACATCTACATCTGCAACATAGCAGATAGGCTTCGGAGGAAGGTCTGCCTTTTCACGGATGACACAGAACTCAGTAACAAGGGTGGGGGAGGGTGGTGGAGGCAAAGGAAAATTATACAAGGTTACTGGAAGAGTGGTCTTAAACATGGCAGCTAAAATTCAATGCCAGGAAAGGCAAAAGTGATGCACTTGGGGAGGAGGAATCCAAATACCACATACACACTTGGGGGGGGGCTAGCAGCAACCAGGCAGGAGATGGATTTAGGGATTATAATCGCAAATAACCTTAAGGTGGGGACCCAGTGCAGCAAAGCAGGGGGCAAGGCTAACAGGATGCTGGCATGCATAGGGAGAGGGATAACCAGCAGAACGAAGGAGGTGTTGATTCCACTCTATAGTTCCATAGTGAGGCCACACCTGAAGAATGGGGTACAGTTCTGTAGACCCAGTCTAAGAAAGGACATAGATGGCATGGAAAGGGTGCAGAGAAGGGCTACTAAAATGATGCATGGGATAAAAGGGATGGCATATGAAGAGAGGTTGAGGGAACTGGATTTGTATCTTCTGGAGATAAGAAGGGAAAGAGGGGACATGATTGAAACATTCAAGTATGTGAAGGGGATAAATAATGTGGGGAAGAGCTTATTTACAGGGAAGATAGATACAATAACTAGGGGGCATGGACTGAAGGTGGAGGGGGGAAGGTTTAGGGAAAATGTTAGGAAGTATTACTTCACAGAGAGAGTGGTTGAGCCCTGGAACAGACTGCTGGAGGAGGTGGTGAGTGCCAGGACAGTGGAGGGATTCAAGAGGGCCTGGGACAAATACAGAGGGTTGTCAAGGGGAGGACGAGGGGAATCTTTTATTTATTTATTTTTATTTTATTTATTTGTACAATCGGATTTACAACCTTTGAGTCAGAGACTCATTTACAAAGACACCTCATCACAGTGAGGACAACACAATAATGCAATGTTCTAAATACAGACAGTGATACATAAAATACATAGGTTCCAGTGATGAAAGCATTATTACATAGAAACATAAAAGTTCAGAGCAGATAAGGACCACAAGGCCCATCCAGTCAGCCCAGTTCTTTTTCTGCCTTATGAATGTGCCATTGGCCTTTGCTCTGTCAATGGCCTATCTAGTCATACTCATCTGTATTGCTCCCTTATGCCTATCCCATGCCTGTTTGAAGCCCTGCACTGTATTCATATCCACCACTTCCTGAGGTAGGCCGTTCCATGCATCCACCACTCTTTCTGTGAAAAAGAACTTCCTCACATTATCCCTTAATTGGCCTCCCTCTAATCTCATGCTGTGTCCTCTTGTCCTGCTATTTTTCTTATATTGAAATATGTTAGACTCTTTCACCTTGTTAATGCCCATAAGGTGTTTGAATGTTTCGATTATATCACCTCTCTCACTCCTCTGCTCTAGGGTATATATATTGAGCTCTGTTAATCTGTCCTCATATGTTTTCTGATGCTGTCCCTGCACCATTTAGGTTGCCCTTCTCTGGACTGCCTCAATTTGGTTAATGTCCTTGTGAAGGTGAGGCCTCCAGTACTGCACACAATACTCCAGATAGGGCCTAACCAGTGTCTTGTAAAGAGGGATTATTATCTCCCTCATCTGGCTTGTGATACTCCTACTAATATACCCCAACATCCCTCTAGCCTTACCTACTGCTTTAGTGGTCTGTTTGGATGATTTCAGGTCATCGGTGATGATGACGCCCAAGTCTCTTTCTTCACTTGTGACTGCCAGCAACTCTCTTCCCAGCCTATAGGTGGCTTCAGGGTTTCTTTTCCCTATGTGCATGATCTTGCACTTCTTTGCATTAAACTCCATTTGCCAATCTTCCGACCATTTTGCTAGTTTATCCAGTTCTCTTCTCATTCTGCCCACCCCATCTGGATCATCTACTATGTTGCAGATCTTGGTGTCATCTGCAAACAGACAAACCTTACCCTCTAGTCCATCTGCAATGTCACAGATGAAGATATTGAAGAGGACTGGCCAAAGGACTGATCCTTGAGGTACCCCCACTTGTGACTTGCATCTCTTCTGACTGTATACCATTTACCACCACTCTCTGTTTCCTGTCCGTTAACCAGTTTGCCACCCAGTTTACCAACTTCTGACCCACCTCAAGCCTACCCAGCTTATTAATCAATCTTCTATATGGAACAGTATCAAAAGTCAAGGTAGGTGACATCAACTGCTCTCCCTTGGTCCGTCACTTTAGTTACCCAGTCAAAGAAATCTATGAGATGAGTTTGACAGGACCTTCCTTTTGTAAACCCATGCTGTCTTGGATCCTGTGCTCCTTTGGATTCCAGGTTTTGCACTATCCTTTCTTTAAGGAATGCCTCCATAATCTTGCCCACTACTAAGGTAAAACTGACTGGTCTATAGTTCCCTGCCTCCTCCCTGCTACCACTCTTGTGGAGCGGGATCACATGAGCCCTTCTCCAGTCTTCTGGGACCTCACCTGTGCTCAGAGACTCACTACACAGTTTTGATAATGGCTCTGCTTGTTCCACCCTTAGCTCCTTTAGTACTCTGGGTTGTATGTCATCAGGTCCCATTGCCTTGTCTACCATGAGCTTATTGAGCTCTTGTAGGACCATTTTTTTTGTGAAGGGACTAGTGCACACCTCCCTCCCTCCTGTGTCCATGGTGCTGAGCGGTGGGCCCTGCCCTACCTTCTCTTCAGTAAATACTGAGCAGAAGTATCTATTTAGGATAGATGCTTTTACATGGTCCCCCTCCTCATATGCCCCCTTATTCCCTTTGATCTTAGCAATACCCTCTCTGGACTTTCTTCTTTCACTAATGTATCTATAGAAAGTCTTGTCACCTTCTTTTACTGTTTGTGCTAGTGTTTCATCAGTTTGGGTCTTTATCTACCTTACTGCCTTCCCTGCTTCTCTTATGGAAGCTTGGTATGCCTCCCTATCTTCATCCTGCTGCGTTCACTTATATTTCCATAAGGGCAGCCTTTTGGCTCTGACCTCTTCTGCTACTGTTTTTGAGAACCAAAGTGGTTTCCTTCTTTTTTTACACTTCCTTTTCTCTCTAACACAATGGGATGTTGCCTCAAGTATTGCATCTTTAATGTTTGCCCGCTTTGCTGTACCCCCTCACCTGTATTTCTTTTTGCCAGGCTAGCTTAACTCTGTTGGCCATCTTATCAAAGTCAGCTCCTCTGAAGTCCCATATTTTTGCCTTGGAATGGGATGATTTAGTTCTAGTGACCAAATTGAACCATACCATGTGATGGTCACTGGCTCCCAGGTGACCTTCTACTTGGAGATCTGTGATCACTTCCCTGTTAGTCAGTACTAGATCTAGGATAGCCCTGTCTCTTGTGGGTTGTTGTACTAGCTGTTTGAGTCCCTCCCCATGCAGGGAATCCACCATGTGTCTAGTTCTGGCAGATGTTCCTGCTGGTATTGACCAATCTGTATCTGGCATGTTAAAGTCTCCCATTATCAGAACCTCCCCTTTAGCTGTCATGTTTTGTATATCTTCTAACAGTAATGTGTCTATGTCCTCCCCCCTGGTCTGGAGGCCTGTACACAACCCCAGTTTGTATGGCTGTCCTATTTCCTGTTTCCAGGGTGTCCCACAGTTCTTCTGGCTCCTTATGTATATTCTGAATTTCTGTAGCTTTTATATTTTCATTGACATAAGGCACCTCACCCCACTTCTTTTACTTGGTCTCTTCTGAATAGTACATAGCCAGGTACTGAAGTCTCCCAAGTGTGGTTACTGGTAAACCATGTCTCGCTAAGGGCTACTATGTCCAATTTAGCCTCTGTCATTAGTGCCTGCAGGTCTGAGATCTTGTTTCCCAGACTGCGAGCATTTGTGTACATGATATTCCATTGGCCAGATTTCGGTGTGTTAATTGTTGGGCGAAGTCTGGCATTTCCCCTGTACGTCGTATGGTGAGCCGGACCTTTTTCCTTGCCTGGTGATGCAAATGAACTACAAACATGCTGAACTCCTGTTTGACCACTAGCTGAGAGGTAGGGGTGTTCTTCCCATTCGACGTATGGGGTGCTACACCCCTCTCCCCATTTGCTAGTTTAAATATTCTGCAAAGATATCAAACTTCTGCCCCAATGCACTGACTCCTTCCTTAGTCAGATGCAGTCCATCAAATTTAAAGAACTTTCGCTCCCAAAACTGTTGCCAGTTCCCTACAAATTTGTGTCCTTTCTCCTGGCACCAGCCCTTGAGCCACATGTTTAGCTCCCCTATCTCCCCTTCTCTGACCTTCCATGCATCTGTCCTCCTCTGCCAGACTGGCAGGATATCAGAGAAGGAGATTCTTGACAAAATGGATGATAGTTTGTCACCCAGCCTGGTCAGGTGTTCCTTGGTCTCCACAACTGACCGGCTGGTGAGATCGTTAGCCCCTATGTGTACCAGGACATCAATATTTCCTTCTGCTTCCTGAATAATTTTAGCAATGTGGTCAGTGTCTTTCCATGCTGATGTACCTGGGAGACATCTGACCATTACCCCTGGCTGGAGATACGTATCAACTCCCTGAATCATGGAGTCTCCTATGGTCTGAAGTTTTTGGGACAACCTTTTTGTTTTTTTTTGTTTTGGTTCCTGTTTTGGGCAAGTTTTGTTGTGCTAGCTCCTGTGCTGCAGTGTCCTGCTCTGCAGTATCCTCTACCCCTTTGTTTGATTTTGGAGATAGAGGCAGATACCTGTTTGTAGTTTTTATATGGTTTGTGGAGGTGATATGTTGGTGAGCACAGAGTGATGGGGCACCTGATTTGCCCCTCCTAACCACCTGCTAACCTCCTGGACCAACTACTCTCTTTGGTTGAGGTGCTTCTTTTGGATGTTGTGTGAATGGTGGGTGGTTCTTATAATATATTTTCTCTTGAATATGCAATTTGAGGTGTGCAGGCTCTGCTCATACTGCCTGGAGCTGAGCCCTTCGATCTCCAGTGGTCCAGCATGTAGGACAGTGTCCTAAATCCTGTAAAACTGCCCTTCTGAAAAGTGTTCCACAGTACCTGCAGTTAATGATATCCATTACAGATAAGTTGCTAGGTTTATAACCTGGTCAGAGTAATTAGAAGAAGAAAATGAAAACAAATGTTTTATTTTGTGTTTTGTTTGTTTGTTGTTGTATAACTTGTTATAACAAGTTAAATTACTAGTGCCCCTGTAAATGAGGTCACTATGTGCATACCCCTCTGATCCTCCCCTTCCTGCTTTGCTACAGGAAATGTCACGACTGTGCTACACTATAAAAGGAGTGTAGTGTGGGGTGGTTGGGGATGGGGGTTGGTGGCTGGGCCCTTCCCCTGCTGAAAAAGGAAAACCACAGACAAAAGAAACAAGGAGGTAAGAGCAGAGACAATCAGCCAGCAACAAATGCAATAGCCCTGAAAGCAGATCCTACTGACAGATCAAACTGTAAAACATGTAAAGCACCACCTGCAATAATTTTACAGAAGATATACCTTGTAAGAAACACTTTGCTACAGAGAAAAATAAAGCAGTAACAGAAGATACACCTTGCAAAAGACAATTTGAATCAGAGGATTACAGCAGTAATCTGCAAACACATACCTGTAAGCATACCCTGTAATAATGCAGCAGAAGGTATACCCAGCAACAACAATTTGAATTAGAGAAAAATAAAGCAACAAATAGTAACAATCCCTGTGAGTACAAAATGACAACACAAAGTAAATCTGCCTAGCCAAAAGAAGCCTTAAAGCTTTTCCTTACTCTAGTAAGGTTATTTGCTCTGTCCTTTCAAGCAGCCTAGAAGAAAAGAGCTCAGGTGAAGCTAGGTGCCTTAGCCAGCAAACCTAGTCTTCCACCTTCCACCTTCCATTACAGTGATACAGGGCATTATGTACAGTCAATTTACATAGGTAATATGTGATTCAAATGGGAGATATAAGCCTCTACAATGCAGTTACAATGAGGCCAGAGAAAGACAATATTTTCAGGTAGGGGCAGCTAAGAGAGTGGGGGACAGTCCAGAGGGCTTTGTCGAGGTTGGAGTGTGCTAGATGGCATGAGTCTTCAGAGGCCCAAGGAGAGGGTGCAGGAATTTAGTTAGTTGCATTTACAGCAATGTGTGTTGAAAAGGTGGTCACAAAGGGTGATTTTAAAGGGACCAATTTTGAGACTGTTGGTGATGTCGACTGGGAAGGAGTTAAACCAGGAGGGAGCCCTGTAGCAGAAGGATCACTGGGCTAGGGATATCCTGGTCCTGGGCACCAGTTGGGTGGCCTTATCCAAGCTGTGGGTGGCCACAGTTGAGGTGGCAAGTTGAAGGGATGCAGTCACCCCTCGGGGGAGAGCGCAAGAAGAATTTTCTTGGACAGTAGGCAGGTTTGATAGTGGAGTCTTTCTTCAAGGTTGAGGAGGTTTGTGGTGGCATTGAGTAGGAAAATATGGGTGAGTCTGGGTGCCCCCGTCAGGAGCTTGCAGGTCTTGTTTATAGAGATTTGGATTTTACTGATAGCAGTGTTATCAGCAGCACCGCATATAGGCAGGCCATAATCCAATAGGGATAGGACAGAGGATGTGATGTCCAGCTGGAGGTCATAGGGAGGAAGGCAGTCCTTGTGCCAGTAGAGAAGACCTAACTGAGAGTTGGTGTCTGCTGAGAGGGCATTTATGTGGTGATGGAAAGTGGGAACAGTGTCAAAGGTAATCCTAGGTATTTATAGGTGGACACTTGCTCTAAGGGGTGCTGTGTGCTGGGGAGGATTAGGAGGGAGGCATTTCTGGACTTGTTTTGATGGTGAGTGAATAGCATTGACTTGGTCTTTTTTAGATTGATAACAGGTCTATGATCCTTGAACCATTCTTCAGCTTGGTTAAAGGTGAGCTGGATAGAGTCCTGGAGTGATGCAGATTTATGGTGAGAGGCAAAGAGAACAGCATCATCTGCATATAGAAGAATTTTGTTGGAGCAAGCACTGGGCAGGGTGTTGAGGTAGAGACTGAACAATAGGGGCCCCACAATAGAGCCCTGGGGGATCCTGGAGTGAACAGGTAGGGTGCTGGATAAGGTCCCATTGATTTTTACACATTGAGAACAAGCTGAGAGGTAGCTGTAGCACCAGGCGAGATGACCAGTGGAGAAACTGAGTTGGTGGAGGGAGTCAGGCAGGAGGGGATAGCAGACAGTGTCAAAGGCCTTGGAGAGGTAAATGAACACTGCACCAGCAAGATTGCCAGAGTCTAAAGAGGAGTGCAGATAGTTGGAGAATTCAAGGAGGGCTGTGGTGGTACTATGTCCTGTCCAGAAACTGTGCTGCTCAGGGCATAGAAAGTCATATTTGGTCAGGTATTCGGTGAGCTGAGTGGCCACCACTTTTTCAATGGCTTGGGAAAGAGGGGGGAGTATGGAGATTGGCCTATAGTTGTTTGGGGAGAACCTATCATCACTTTTGTGTATGGGTGTGATGATAGCCGTTTTCCAGACATTGGGGAATTGACCTTGACAGAGGTATCGATTCAGTAAGTTAGTCAGTGGGACAAGGACATCATCAAGGACTAGGCGCATGATTCTGGTGTCCAAAGTGTCATTGCTAGGCCTAGTGCTGCCCAGGGCTTTTTGCAGGTATGGTCTGGCTTCTTGGGTAGAAATCTTGCGTACAGTAGGTGGAAGTGAGGGCATTGTATGACAGGTGGTTAAGATTCCAGCACGGGGTTGAACAAACTACTGGGGAGGACAGAACTTAGATCAGTGAAGGTGGTATAAATGCAGTTAGCTATGTTGAGGGAGGCTGTGGTAGTAAAGCCATCAATAGAAATCTGGGATGGGGGGAAACGTGTTTTCCCATTCAGCTCTTTTACACTATCTAAGAAGGTCCGGGCTGAACCCCATGAGGAGGTAAGGGAGGCCTGGTAGTGATCTGCTTTGGCCTTGTGGATTGCCCATGTGCACTGATTGCACACAGCATTGTAACCTTGCCTATCCGACACTTTGCCTGACCACACAGCAATATCCCAGAGGTTATCCCTCTTCCGGAGTTTTTGGAGCAGGGATGGGGTGACCCATGGCGCATTTTTTTTTTTGAGCAGTGCCTAGAGATCACAGGCCTTGTTGAAAGCCTGTGTGAAGAGGTCGAGTGTGGCGTCAATCCTTGTGGCATGGTTGATGGAGGACCAGTCAATCTGGGCAAGATAGTGCCTGAGTTTTTTAAGGTCACCTAGGCAGAGGCGAAGAGTGGAATGAGTTACAGGTTTGGAGGTGGTGGAGGACCAGAGGAAGAGGATAGGGGAGTGGTTACTTAAGGAGTCTGAAAGGATTTTAATATCCTGGAATTTTTGGGGATGGTTGGAGACTATGATATCCAGGAGGGTGCTGGTAACTCTGGTGGGGTTGAGTCTAGTGGACTGGGAGACAAATTGGGTCATGTCAAGGGCAGCAAAGGAATCCCTCACTTGTGAAGCCAAGGTGCCAAGCCAATTAATGTTAAGATCCCCTAATAAGACTTGTTCAGCTTTGTGGGGGGAGAGTTGAGAGATACTCGGTGAGCGACAGGATAGCTGGGTTTTGGTTCCTAGGAGGCACATAGGAGACTATGATGTAGAGCAGACCCCTGGTAGGATCAGGGATGATTTTGAGGGTGAGGGCCTGGGCACCATTGTTGAGCTTGGGAGCAGGGAGCACATGACCAATAATGGTGTCATTTAAGCAAACAGCACTTCTGCCCCCTCGTTTGCCTAATTGATCTTCCCAACAAAGGGTGTACCCAGGGAGTGAGCCAGAGGAATTGGGGGGTGGATTTGGAGTGCCAAGTCTCCACTAGTGTAATAATGGCTGGTTGGTGTTGGATGACCCAACATTGGAGCTCAGCAGATTTTTTCAGCAAGCTTCAGATGTTCAGGGAGGCAAAGCAGAGCCCTGAGGATAAAGTCTTGTGTGGGCTTGTGGGAGTTGGGCCAGAATTGGGGTGGACATTTCCAGAGAGTAGCAGTAATAGAGCGATAATTCTAACAAACAGGCAGTGGTAACAGCCATCCTTTACTGGTCTACGGGCTGAGTGTCCAACCTCAGGGGCGCAAGGAATGGGTAGGGCACAAAGGGTGGGAATAGCAGTAAGAAGGTGGGTCCAAGGGGGTCCCAGATAGGCAGAGGAGCCAGGTGAGTGGCTAGGAGGTGGATGCTGGGGTCCGGGTTTGTGTCTAGTGTGGGTGGAGGTCAAGAGACCAAGGTATACTTGGGGGGGTGGTACCATGAGTGCAGAGAGTGGTTGGAGTACTGCCAGTACCAGGAGGGATGAGATGGCCAGGCATAGCATTGGGGTATTGGCAGCCATGGTCACTCTTGCTGATGGAGCAGCACAGAAGTATAATGGTCTAGGCTATGCTTTACATTTGTGTGACTGCCACAGTGGTGTAGTGGTAGGGCTGTGGACTTTGGTGCACAGGGTACAAGGTTCAAATACTCTGGAGGGCAGTTGTCCTTAAGGCCTGGGAAAGATGGTAAACCAGACAGTTCGGAGACTGGAGTGCACTGGGTCAGGCCCAGGATGGAGGGGTGAAATAGTGACTCACAATGGCTGCAAGGGGAATGGAAGATGGTCAGGGGGTGGACAGCAGTGGGGTGGAGAGGCTTGATGGCAGTGAGTAGGAAGGGATAGGGCAGTGAACAGGCTAACTAGGAATAGGAGGAGAGGGCAGTGAAGTAGCCAACGTAGGTAGAGGGGTAGGAGAGCAGAAAAGAGAATATGGTTAACAGTGGATAGGGAGGTTGTGCAAGGAGTACCCTCTAGTGGCAGGTGAATATAACCTGCTAATGGAGAAGTGAGGACTTAGAAAAAGTGGCAACAGGAAGTCAGGTGATGGGGATGGTCTCCCTGCCTCTGTCAGAGCGTGCTGAGATGCAGCGTGGTTCTGCTTGGGGGAGTGTACCTGAGGCCTCTTAAGGCACTCTTTTGTGCTCCCTGCCTCTTTCAGAGTGTGCTCAGATGCGGTGTGGTTCTGCTGGGGGGTGTACCTAAGGCCTCTTAAGGTGCTCTTTGGGGCTCCCTGCCCCTGTCAGCACATGCTCAGATGCAGTGTGGTTCTGCTGTATCTTGGCAAGGGGGTGTCAGGTAGAGGTAGGAAATGGGCAGACTTGATGGGCCAGGAAGGCCCTTTTCTGCCTGTCACATATCTATGAAACTTTGAATCTAGGAATCTTCCTTCACACATGCCCAGCCTTCTGATTCCCCTCCTGTAATTAAGTCCTACCCTCTGGGAATCCCTTATACACCCAAACCAAGCTCCCTGGGTTCCTCTTTTGGAAAAAAGCCAAGTCCATTGGGTCCCTCCTGCTCTCATGTCCACTCCTCTGGGACAACCTCCTGCACACAAGACTAGCCTACTTACAGAAACAAAAAAGTGTGCACACGGACAAGGTAGTGCTCAAGGAACTATAGCATAATAAACACAAACCAAAGTTCCAAGCACACACAAGCCTAATAAAAGGACGCTGGATAGAAAAGAGATTAAAAACTTACATTTTATTACGTACAAAAATCACCACGCCTGATATGTTTCGAAGTTGGTAGCTCCTTTTTCAGGTGTAGCCTACTTACTTTGTGTTCTGTGCCCATGCCCATCAAGGTGTATTCTACCCTGCACCCTAACCCTGCCTTATGTGTCTCCCCTTGTACCTAGGCCCAGTCCAGTGGTCCCCTTTGGGACCCAAGCCAGCCCACTGGACCTCATCTTTTAACCAACTACAGCCTAGTTGTTCTCCCCTAAAACAAAGCCCAGTGGTTACCCCTTCACATACATCAAGTAGGTCACATGATTAGCTGGTTTGACTATGAACAGGTGTGTAAGTGCTTTCATTCTGAAGAAGGCAGGCAGCCATAGAGGAGGGTGGGTTGTGTCAGTCGTATTTTTCCTCTTTATAGACATCCATCGCCAGCTTATAAGTGCTGGGAGGGGGTTGAGGGTGGGAGGAGGGTATATTTGATTTAGCAAAATAAGTGCTGTAAGATGGAGCCAGCCATAAAGGCTGGTCAGTTGTGCTGGTTGCCCATCATGGAAGATTGTTTAAATATAGCCACATAAATGGAAATTGTGGGTGCTAGGAGAAGGAGGGTGGATAGATTCTAACAAAGAGTGAGAGGACAGGGGGTTGTATATTATACAGGGTATAGGGCAGGGGCTGTTTGTTTTGACTTTTTTTTATTAAATATTGTATTTCCCAAATATGTTAGAAAGGAATAGTGTATTATTTGTGGCATTTGGCAAATACTGTTTATTACTCGCACACCCCTAGTTGCCTTTTTTTAGATTCTTTTAAGGATATTGCAGTTCTTGGCATACATTTTTTCTTGGAGTATATTTTTTTTTGTCTCAGTATGCCTTTCGTAGTCACCAAATTAATATCAAGGAAGGAAGGAAGTCTGTATAGTTTTTTTGGCTTCATGCAGAGAACCGTTTATTTGCAATGGTTTTACACACTGAATACAGATGTGTTCTGTCTTTTTAAATATTCTCAACTAATGTACAACTTTCCCAAAATGCACCTAATCCTTCCTGTATCCAGCATTGCTGTGAGATCTGTTTGAATCTGGAAACAGTTATGAGTAGTTTCACTTTCAGACTTGATGGATGAACTTTTCCCTCTGCTCTTAGATAAGGAGTTTAACCTAGCTCCTATTTTCTCACTAAAATACCATGTTTTGCAGTTTTCATCTGAAGTAGAGTGTATGAATGAATTGAATTTAAGCACATTGAGAACAATGTGGCTGCATTTTTTTTATGCATGGGGTGGGGAGATACAGTATCACCTTATGTTACTGTATTTTATTTTCCCTCAAATGCAAAAATCTCAAATGTGGTTCTCTCAAATTACTGACCAAAATGTGTGTCCTTTTTGATTCAAATATTTTGAAACAGTAACTGTTGTAGTTATACAAACATTACATGTACAGTAGGTAGCACTAGTAGATATAAAAACACTGTCTAGAAAATATCACATTGCATTCAGATCGGTTTGACTACTAAATAATTTGTGTAGCTGTCAGTGAGCATGGGTTTCTGTGCTATACTGTACTACTCCCCGTCAAATTATCTGTCCCAGAATGTGACCCTCACAAGTGTCTCTCCTGATATATTTTATGTACTGTAAGTCTCTGCTGTTCCCAAGAATCAGTTGTTTTTATTTTGAGTCAGTGTGCATGAAAGGGAGTGCTCAGGATGTAGAGAACTTGACTGTATTAATTAACAAACAACAAAAAAGCAACTTTTATTTCAAGTTAGTATGCGGGGGGAGGGGAGATGCATGTCCTGCATCACTGTTTTCTTTGGGGGGGGAGCTCCAGATTTCTTGGACAGCATTGCTTAAAAAGAAAAAGGCAGAATACGACCTGTGTCAGTGTGTGTGTGTGTGTGTGTGTGTGTGTGTGTGTGTGTACCCTGGATCACTTTTAATGGTGGGCACCTATGGATTGTTTGGACAGTACTGATAAAAAAAAAGACAACAGAATTTGTATTTTTTTTTTAACAAATCCAGAACAAATGGTTTGATATCTTTAATTGGACCAACAAGAATGTTACAAAAAGAACAAATAGCTTTAGCTTTCAGACCAACAAGTCCTTCTTCGAAAGCATAATGAGTTATTTAGAAAATCCCATAATATTAACACTTAGAACTCGCAGAAAAAAACAGAAATAATTCTCACTGGTTTAAAACAGGCATTCAAAACATAATTAAAGTGGCATCAGAGAGCTTGAATATCTTAAGTGAGCTTTCAGCTTAACCAGTCTTAATGGTCCAAGGTTGTCCAGAGATAACAGCAGGCAAAGAGTTCAATCAATATATATGTCATACTATGTATAAATCTAATGAATAATCAAACAACAGTATTCTTTACTCACCAAATTATGTCAAGTGAAAAAACTCCCAAAGACAAATGCTTTAAGAGTGAGGTAAGACATGCCAGTAGAAGCCAGCTTCAACTCTGCTCAGAACTCTGTTAGTTTGAGAATACTGCCAATGACAAGAAAATGACTCATGATAAAACAATTGCATGCCAAAATGTAACATATTAGCAAGCAAAAAATAAACAAGTAAAAAATAAGCCCCGAAAATTACAACAGGAATTATCTTTACATGGCATGTAGAAGGATTAAAGTGATGTTTACCCAAAGTGAGTAAGTGTATCACACTAAATGTACAACTAGCCATTTATAGTCAATATGCATGGTGGTGGTGGTGGTAGTGGGGGCTGTATGCATGCCTTTGAATGCTTTTGCTGGAGGGTGGTCTCTGGATCACACAGACAGTATTGATTAAACACCCAGAATTTGAGTTTTGTGTAATTTCCAGCCAGTGTGTGTGACGGGGGTGCATGTGCTCTAGACTTGCTACTGTGGGGGTCTCTGGATCATTGCTAGTGTGCATAAAAAGGGGAGAGGCGTTCAGTATCCCTATCTTGCTTTGCACACCAGCAGCATTCTCCTTCATGACATTAGTGCAAGAGTGTCTATGAGAAGGACATCACATGCTTCATACTCAGACTGCGGAAGATGCTGCAGTGGTTTCAACTCATTCCAGCATGCCAGAATGCTGCTCTGCTCAAAGTCCAGTGTATCCAAAAATGGGTGGGGTGTAATGTTCAGTTGTGGTCTGACACACCACTCTACCAAGATGTCAGAATGCTGGAAAAAGGCTGCCGAGTGTTCAGTTGTGGACCTGCATCTCAAGCATTCCATTGTGCAACCTTTATAGAAACATGCTTAAAAAGGTGGATAGTGCTCCTAAACAAGTAATTAGTGTTTGGTATGTCGAATTGGAATATGTAATTTTGTTTATGTTGCATCTAGCATGTGTAAAGGGGGGGTGCTTTGGATCACTGGATTCAAACACATAATTTTATTAATGCTGCTCCCTACTTGCTGGGGTGGGGGGCAATTTTTTTGTTTATGTTCCAGCTACCATGTATAAATATGTGTTTACTGTATAAATCGCTTTTGATATACATTCTTATCTCAAAGCACTTTACAAATGATGAGAGACTGGTAGTGTAGTTACTGTAGATATGTAGTGGCAGCCAGTTCACACATCAACACCTGCACACAGCCTTGGACAGTTGCATGAGTCAGTTTCATGGGAACAGGAATGTAGGCCAGGACACTGTGGAAAATCCCCATCTCTTGTGAAAGTGCCTTTGTTTCTTCTACTTCCACCTAGACACCCACCATAGCCCTGGAGGTGGGAGGATGGGACCAGAGTTTAATGCCTCAATCGAAGGATGCTACATCCCAACAATACATCATCCCCAGTACTGCACTTGGGTCCTGGTGACATTTATGGTATGATCCCAGGCCTGTGTAGGACTAGAACATATGACCTTCTGGCCTAGATGTGGATGTGTCACCAGCTGAACCATAATGTTATCCTGAAAGCATGACTTAGCTGGGGGAAGGGAATACTGTACTGTATTGGATCACTTGAAGTTGAATATAGTGTATAATTTTGCTTAGGCTGCTACCAGTGCATATCAAAAGGTGTGTGTGTGTGTGTGTGTGTGTGTGGGGGGCTTGGGGGCTCCAGATTAAACATCTATAAAATAAACTGACATTAAGCATTAAGAGTGTGTGTGTGTGTGTGTGTGTGTGTGTGTGTGTGTGTGTGTGTGTGTGTGTGTATTTTATACAATGGTTTCATTTTGAATCACCAATGGTAATGATAAGTAATGCTTTAGTTTATTTGTTTCTGTGCCAGTTGTATTGGTGAAACCAGAACCAGACCACAATGGTAAAAACTGAATTTCTGGTTTGGGCAAACCATCCGGAGTGGCACAACATGCATGGTCTGGCCATTCCAGCTGTTTTGGATTTCAGTACTAGGTTAATGAAGACCATGGAGACCCTACAAAATGCTTAAAAGGTGCCTGACAAACCCTCAAACCAACATTCCACCACTGAACTGCTACACTGCACCTTTCAGACACTTGAAGCCCCCAAACCAGCCTCCAACCCCCTGACAGTCATGCTCCCTGCAGCTATATCACCATTCCAGTCTCTTATCCCCAGCTGACTACCCTCCCCGGAGCTGGACAATCCTTTCAGGACCACCCTCCATTCCCCCAGAAGACCACTCTTCCAGCCATAGTACCAGTTTCCCTTCCTCAGATTATCCAACCTGGGTACTTGAATGACCATCCTCTGTATTTCTGTCCCCACCCTATGGGTGGACTGGCCACCCTGGGGTCAGAATGTCTGCCCTGATGGCTGGAATGCCCACCCACTGTGTTTCAGTAACCACCCTGGTGGCCAGATACCCACTCAGAGTGAAGGACTGACCACCCTGGGTATCACAATGCCTAACATAGAGCAGCAGTGCCCTTTTAGAGGGGCATAACATCCACCCTGGGTTCCAGAATGGCCACAGTGAGACTGGAATACCCACACAAAGTGGAGCTACGGTATGTCCACCATCTCTCAAATCAGTGAGTGTCTACACTGATTGAGGCCATCATGTTTTTTACATGACCCATGTGTTACACCCCTTTTATAAAAACACAAATGGCAGCTGGCCTGCCGGCACAGCAGTAGCACTACTGCTCATGACGCAAGAGACCCAGGTTCAGTAGCCAGTCTGGGTTGCTGGAGGTATGGCCAGGGGAAGAGGGATTGAGTGCCCATAGGGCTGCTCTCCTTCTCTGGGGAAGGTGGACTGTAGTCCTCGCTGTAGTACTGCCACTTGGGGTGACAATGGGTGGAGGTGAAGCAGAGGAGGCAGAGATGCAGGGAGGGGCACACATCGGCCGAGGGTTTGAGCAAAGGGTCGTCTCTGCTTGCCGTCATCTTATTGGCTCTCCTTGGGTGCTGATGTCTATGAAGGGCAGGGGACAAGAAAAATGCAGAAATACCCCACAGCTTTGAAAGGAGATGGGCCCCTGTGACAGTGACTGGGGGAGAGCCAGAGGAACAGACCCAAGTGTCTGCTCCATCTGAGGTTTTGGAGGGGGAAGAGGAGCGCCCTCCATCCCACCCATGGGGTCATCCAGGCTCCGTGAATTTCAGAAGCAGGGAACTTCAATTGGGGCAGGTGTTCTCGGGTCATCCTGGCACAGCCCATGTTGCACTGGGGGACCCCAATGGAAGGGACAGCCATGGAGACAAAAGGAGGCAAAAAGAGTAAGTAAAAAAAAAAAAACACAAATGGCTATCTGGGCTTTACTTACACTATTCTCCAGGTCAGTGTAACAGCACATGCAAAGGGGCAGGGTAAGGCCTATGATTAACAGAGCTGGTATGCAAGTCCATGATGTGCCCTACACAATGTCTCCACAGTACCCTCAGAATCCAGTACACAAGGCACAGAGTTCTTCAGTCCACAAGAAGTACTATAAGTACTTTTATAGTGGTGTGCTACCTTGTGAGCCAGAACATCCATTAAAGCAAGAGGAACAGTTATTTGGTGCATGTGGGTCTCTGAACATTAAAATGCTCAGAAATGGAGCTATGGAGGGAGTATCCTCTCCATTCCAGAAATGAAACAGCTGCCATTGATTGATATAGGGCCACTGGACCACCAGGTTAGACCATACAGGTACATTAAAATTCAGACTTGATATTCACAGGAAGCATGCACAAAGGTACAAGTCTTTGGGAGTTGTGGTAATGACTATGGCAATAGTGCCAGGTGCCTGCTGCATGGATCTTATCATGCAAACTATGCACCTGGCGCTATGCTATATTCCCACCTCTGTTGCAACTATAATCCACCATGATAGTGGCTAAACAGACAACATGCTGCCATTCACATTTGGATTAGTTGTTTGCATAATGAAGACATGCAGTTACAGTTCGAACAATAACCACCAATATGAGCTTGAGGGTCTGGTTTGAAAGGTACCATGCAAGTTTAGGGAAAAAAAGAGTGTAGCATGGCAGAGTTATGGGTCTGAGAGTAAGCACTGCTGACATGCGACTTAGTCCACACACATACACAGATGCATGAGAACATAAGAAAGTAGTCAGCAGATGGGGACCATGTGATCCGTCTAGTCTGCCCATGGTGGCTACCCCCCAGTTATTTTTCTTCCTAAGCTGCCCATAATGCTTGTCCCATGTGCGTCTGAATTCTCTTACTGTCTTTGATGCTACCACTTCTGGTAGCAGGGTGTTCCTTGGGTCTATCACCCTCTCAGTGAAAAATTACTTCCTAGTGTTGCTTTTAAACCTACCTCCCACCAGACACTAGTTGTGCCTTCTTGAACACGCCACCCTGTTTTTCCTCCTGAGTTGTGTTAAATCCTACTGATGTATTTAAATGTTTCTGTCATGTCCCCCCCTATATCTTCTCTGCTCGAGAGAGAGAGAGAGAGAGAATAAATTCTCTCTAGAGAAAATAAATCCCACTGCCAGCCATCTGTGCACCCATCAGAGTGCACCTGTCATTAGGGCACCAAATTGTTACATTTGCCTCCCCCTTCCTGAGGTCTGCCCCCCACAGAGTTGGAATCTTTAGTTAGGGGGGTGTAGGTGCAAGGGCACAGCACCCCGCATGCAATGCAATCAATGATTTTAAATCCTGGCACCCTAATGACGGGTGCACTTGAGTATCGTTTCATATGGCTCATGGTGCAGTCCCTGCACCGTCTTTGCAGCCCTTCTCTGTACTGTCTCTAAACAGTCATTGTCCTTTTTCAGGTGAGGCCTCCAGAACTGGATGCAGTATTCCAAGTGTGGCCTCACCAAGGATCTGTAGAGTGGCATGATTACCTCCCGTTTTCTGCTTGTAATACCCCTGCCTATGCATCTGAGGATGCCACTAGCCTTCTGCTCAGCTTGTTCGCATAGTTTTCCTACCTTTAAGGAGGGATGTTCAAAGCAAAACTTTCAGGACTTACCCAGCCATGACCGTAGCTGAATGTTTACTTACCCTTTTTCATTACAATGAAATTAGCTCTCTTTTTGTACTTGCCCTTCAAGGAAATTTACTTGCCACAGACAGGGGGCAATATGATTTGCACAGCCCTGCTTTAAGTCATTTGAAATGATTACACCTAGATCCCGTTCTATCTTAGTTTCCCCCAATTGATGCTCTTCCAGTACATATTTTTTCCCTCGGTTCCATTTTCCCAGGTGCGTTACCTTACACTTCATGGCATTAAACTTTAACTGCCAAGTCCTGCACCATTCTTCCAGTTTTCTGAGATCAGCTTCCATGCCTGAGGCTCCCTCCTGTGTATTCACCCTGTTGCAGAGCTTCATTATCATCAAGGTCCCTGGAATTCTGTGATTCTACGCTTGTCGAAATTTTCCACAGAATTTGCATCATGCCGCAGAATGTATATAGTGCCGCAGAATTCACTGTTTTTGGTGAATTTATATTCAAATATACCATTTTTCCTTAGTGCCAAGCTTTCTTTCCCATCTTGTTTATCCTGAAGCCCATCCTCTATGCTTGGCATACGATGTCACTGATGACATCACATCGTTTTTAACCATTGGCAGAACTGTGTTCTGCCAGAGAAATGAATAAATCATGCCGCAGAAATCAGAAAATGCTGCCGCAGAAACCAAGGAGCCCTGCCGCAGAAATCAGAAAGTTCTGCTGCAGAGCACTAGGGGCTCTGGTTATCACCTACGAACAGGCAAACCTACAAGCTGTGCAAAGAACTGGTCAATTCAGGACTCAACTTTGGGATTGTCTGATTGCCTCCAGTACGTGTGACTGTAACACCTAGCTCATATTTTCCCCCTCTTCTAATTACATGTACCCCCTATCAAAGCAACATACCCCCCCTTTTGCAATATCCAACACCAGCACTTAGTCTCCAACCTCCCTACTTTCCAGCACCAGCACTTTCTACTTCTCCTTCCTTTCACTCCTTCCCCCTTTTTCCCACCCTCACACTATCCCAACCCTTACCTACCTCTTACATTCAACCTTGCCCCTACTGCCTACCATACACCTTTCACCCTAAATCCTCCCTCCTTCCTCCTCCCTTAGACCTCCCTAATCCTCCCCTTCATGCCTCATGTCTCACCCCCACCCACCCGCCCCCAGCCAACCCCTGTGGCCCCCTCCCAATCTTCTCTCCTACTTTGACAAGGCCTATCTGGGCGGCGCCTTAAATGACTATACTCCACTAACAGCCTTCTTCTCTTCTCCCCACTCACTTCTACCTGCAACCCAGTTCCTGCCTCCTCTACCTCTGCCTTCCTTCCTCCCTATTCCCACTACCCCCTTACCTACCACCCATATTTCTAATGTTACAGCTTATTACAACATCACAAATCTGATTGCTGTACATAGTTGAAGTTTTTGTAACCCTGATGTAAACATTTCTGAAATGTTGTATAGCTCTCTATGTTTCTACTTTGTACTCTATGATGTGGAACCTTTGTAAACAAGCTTGTAGCTCAAAGGTGTTAATCTGAGAAGCAAATAAATAAATAAAAACCTTCCCCTCCAGTCCATTAGTGATGTTGCAGATAAATGTGTTGAAGAGGATTGGACCTAGCACTGACCCTTGAGGAATGCCACTAGTCACTCTGCCCTCTCTTGATAGTGACTCATTGACCAAAACTCTTTGGGTCCCATTCTGAGCCAGTTTTCAATCCAGCTGATTATCTTTTGATTGATGCTTGTGTGTTTCAGTTTATTAGCTAGTCTCCTGTGGGGAATGGTGTCAAAGGCTTTGCTGAAGTCCAGGTACACCATGTCCAAAGCCCCACCCTGATCTACTGTTCTGATAACCCAATCAAAGAAATCAATCATGTTGGTTTGGCAAAAGCACCCTGCTGTAAAGCCATGTTGCCTGGGGTCGAGTTTTCAACTGTTAAGGTATTCTGCTAGTCTTTCCTTTAGCAATGACTCCATAATTTTCCCCACTACAGTGGTCAGGCTGACTGGGTGTTAGTTTCCTGCCTCTTCTTTGCTTTCACATTTGTGTAAGGGCTCTACTGTTGCCCTTATTCAGTCTTGTGGTACTTTGCCGCTATCCAGTGAATTATTGAATAGCTCAGCTAGAGGTGCAGCAATTTCTTCCCTAAGCTCGTTTAATACTCTATGGTGGATGCCATCTGGCCCCATGGCTTTATCCACCCTAAGTTTACTTAGCTCATCTAGGACCCTGTCCCTCACAGATGGACTTGAGTCTGCTCTTCTACTAATATGCTCTGTCTCACCTAGTGGAGGTCCTTTATTGCAGTCTTCTATTGTGAAGACTGAGCACAAGAATTTATTTAGCAATTCTGCTTTGTCTTCGTCTTTCTCTAATCTCTCTTTTTCTAACTGTATACTTACATAGCTACTGACAGACCACATCCTGTATCACTATAGAGCACTTTATAATAGTAACACTGGACATATGTGGGGCAGATGATGGCCAGAAGGGCAGGGAGATGAACATGGGGGGGCAGGGGGCTGCCTTGTTGGGGCAGGAGTGCCAGACACTGGTGAAAACAGCTATGAATTGGATGAGGGAGGGGGACCACCAGATACCAGAGAAACAAATTAGCTTAGCAGTTGCAGACTGAGGGAGGGGGAACCACTCAATGATAGAGAGACTTTAATTAGCTCAGCTGTCAGGCACTGGTTGATTGGGGTGACCTATGCTATCATAGCCCATGGATTTGACAGCACCCCAGCCAACCGCAGGTTGCAGTATGGCTGAAAAAGAAATAATTAAAATGCATTTTAAAATGATTTATTCAGACCCAGCATGGTTGGTTTCTGGTAACTACAGTAGCATGCCAGTCCAGGTGCTAGTTTACTGGTCTCTAGACCAGCATGCTGCTGTAGGTGATGGTGAGACATGATGGCGCTGAATTTTGCTCTAAACCCTTTTCCACTCCACAGGACACTTTTTGTTTTATTTTTTTTAATATTTGAGATTTGTTACCCTTTGGGGTAGCCCTACAAATTCACTCTGTATCCACTACTGCCCTGACACCTCTCCACCTGATGCAAGGGCTCTGCAAATATTCCCGAAGCTTCACCTCCACAGTGAGTATACCTCTCCAGAATCCAATGTGGTGGTGATGTTGGGATGGGGGGTGCAGCAGGGTTACAAGAGCTGGGACAGGCACAGTTGGGGAGCATGGATGCCATCCACCCCAGCCATCTCCATTATACTCTCTACTTTTTTAATCCCTTCCTTCATTAATGGGCTAAACTGACCCCCTGAGGAACACGAAGGTCGTGAGGGCCAGGAGAAGCCCTCCCCCACAGCCAACTATTGAACCGATGCCCAGCTGACCCCCCCGAGGAACATGGAGGTCACGAGGGCCAGAAGAAGCCCTTTCCCACAGCCAACTATTGAACCACTGCCCAGCCAACCCCCCAAGGAACACGGAGGTTGTGAGGGCCAGGAGAAGCCTTCCCCCACAGCCAACTATTGAACCACTGCCCAGCCGACCCCCCGAGGAACATGGAGGTTGCGAGGGCCAGGAGAAGCCATCCCCACAATAAACTATTGAACCGCTGCCCAGCTGACCCCCCAAGGAACACGAAGGTCACAAGGGCCAGGAAAAGCCCTCCTCCACAGCCAACTATTGAACTGCTTCCCAGGTACAGATGCTAAGCTGAAAGCTGCTCACTGTTTGTAATCATTGCTGCTCAGCTGAAACGGAGGATTGAGATTCAAAATCTCCTGACTTGACGCCTTTTTTAATAGTCCTTTGTTTTAATTTATTGGCGTTTAAAGCAGGGAACCTTAATGTATTTTACCCTCAGAACCTGCCTGTTAAAGTGATGAGATTTATTGGCGTTTAATGCAGGGAAATTCCCTCAATGAATTTCACCCTCAGAACCTGCTTGTTTAAAAGTTAACCTGGTAACTGTGGAAATGTCTGCATGCATCATTTAGTAGTAGCAGGGCTGTTTCTGTCTTTCACTGAATTTCTGCCACAGAAAGAAACAATATCTACAATCACCGTAGATGGTGGAGAATAGCAGGATATATGTTTTATAGCATAGCTGGTGGAAAATAGCAGGACATGTGTTTTTCTCTATTCTGCCTCTGCTAAATCCCGATACAGCCCAGCCCCCCTCAGCATAATCTCCTCCCCTTACTTCTTTTTATTAAGTCTGTCCCTCTCTTTCCTTCCTTCACAGCTGACCCAATGAGGAACACAGAGGTCGCGAGGGCCAGGAGAAGCCCTCCCCAGCAGCCAACTATTGAAAGCTGCTCACCACTCACAATCGTTGCTGCTCAGCTGAAATGGAGGATTGCCCCACCGAACGCTATGTGTCTGCTCCCACCCCCCACCACCAGCCATGTCAGCCTCTATTATATAGGCTGTAGCACATCACGTGGGAGAGAGAAAATTAATCTAACAGCCTACTTCTCCAGCAGCAGCTTATATCAGCTCACCACAAGTGGCCTCTCATCTCAATCTCACACACCTAGCCATCTTAAAAGTAAATATGCTCCCAATCCCACTGATGACTGGCATCATTTTCACTATATTCCCTCATATGGCTCTACCACGCTCCCCTAAGGAACTAGCTCCACATGGCAACTGCACTGTCAGCCACCCCGTACTCACCTGGTATGACCACATATGGCACTCCAGTATGCTCCACTGCACCTGGATACATGACCTTGTATACACAATCTCCCTCCCTAAACTAGCCTCCGACCCCCTTACTCGCCCCTCTCGCTGTACTACTATTACTAGTTCTACTCCGTTACCCCTCAGGCCGCTGCCCCCTACTCATCCTGCTACCAACCAACCTGGAACCAAGCATCTTATCACCATGATAACCCACCTACTACGCACCCTCCCACTCTCTATCTCACA
Source organism: Neoceratodus forsteri (assembly GCA_016271365.2). Classification (NCBI taxonomy): domain Eukaryota; kingdom Metazoa; phylum Chordata; order Ceratodontiformes; family Ceratodontidae; genus Neoceratodus; species Neoceratodus forsteri. The sequence goes on from CM028130.1 coordinate 100,397,347, forward strand.
CGACAAAAGGCCCACTAATTACCAGTCTAAAGCCACCTTCTCAAAGCTGATCAGGTTAGCACTACTCTAACATGCACTCCTCCTCCTCCTGCTGCTCCCAGGTAATATACACCCCAACCCAGGTCCACTCGCTACCTCTGCTGACGCCAGGTAGGGATGCCTCCTGCTGGCTACAATCAACATCTGCAGCATCCCAAAAAAGTTCACCCCCCTACAGAGCTGGATTGACCAGCATTCGCCTGATATCCTAGCCCTATCAGAGACCTGGCTTTCAAAAAAAATACCAAATGGATCTATCACCCTCAGTAACTACACCATCTACAGGGCTGATGGAATCAGCAAGAGGGGAGGCAGATGTGCTGTCTATGTAAGATCCTCCCTTCGCTCCCTTGAGGTCCACACACCGCCACCTTTGCATGAAGCACAGACACTAACAGTCAAGCTTAGACTAGGCAACCCAGGTAAAACTCTTTACATTATGTCAGTCTACATTCCCCCTAGCAACCAAAAACTAGCCTTCAATTCTGTACTTGATAGTATCTCCCATCTCCCACCTCGGAATGAAATTATTTTACTGGGTGACTTCAATGTCAACTGGCTCTCACCTGCCTCATCCCCCAGCAAACACACAGTTTTAGCTAGTGACCTCAGCCAGGTCATCAATTCCCCGACCAGGCTGGATACCAGAACAGGGATCTCAACCCTCATCAACCTTATCTTCACCAACAGACCTAATATCATCTCCCAAGTCACAGTGCTCCCTAACTCTATTAGCAACCACTCCCCTGTGACCTGCCTGTGGTACACAAGTATCCCCCCTCCCCCTCAAATGTCCCTAGACACAGACGACTTAAAAAAGGTTATCTAGCATGTTTCAGATCCCACCTTGCCTCCTGCAACTGGTCCACTGTTCACACAGTCCGGTCAGTGGACGCTGCACTCACCTACTTTATTGCCATCTTCAATAGGGCCTGTGATATTTTCGCACCCCTCTCCAAACACATTTTAAAGAAAATGAACACACCTTTGATCTCCCAAGCTCTACTTGAACAAATGCAACAGAGGGATAACCTGTGGCATAAGGTCCTTGACTCGCAGCTCCCACAGGATCGGCAACGATACAGAGAGGCTTGTAACAAGTGCACATGAGCCACCAGACAAGCCAAATCCACAAACTATAAACCGACCCTCACCTCCACATGGGGCTCTGTGAAAAATTTCAGGAGCAATATCAAGAATCTCCATGGGAAAACTGTTTCCCCTACCCCTGTCCAACTTATAGTAAATGGGGCTACCACCCATGACCCTATGGCTATCTCTGAGGCACTAAACACCTCCTTCTCAGACCTCTCTCATATTCTCTGGCCTCACTTCTTTGACCCTACCAACCACACATCCCACATCCCCTCGGCCACCAACATCCCTGCCTCCTTTAGGCTAAAAGTTATCTCATGTAAGGAGGCCCTAAGATATCTCACCAAGGCTCTGGAGAACTCCCATTACAGCAGCGATTCCCTGGACCTCAAACACATTCGGCTTTTGCTGGATGTGACACTGCCACATCTCACTAAAATCCTCAACCTGTCCTTATGTCTCAGCCAATTCCCCTCGGCCTGGAAGAGAGCAGTAATCAAGTCCATCCTGAAGAATGGAGACCCTACAGCCGCAAACAAGTATAAGCCAATATCAATCCTCCCACCCCTTTCTAAGATTCTTGAAAAAATAGTATTGGATCAACTAACCGGCTACCTATCCAAACATGACCTGCTATGCCATGAATAGCATGGCTTCCGAAAGGGCCACAGCACCTCCACAGTGCTTATTGAACTCACTACTTTTGTTCATGAGGCACTAGATCAAGGCTCCATGGCTGGAGCTATCTACGTGGAGCTAGCCAAAGCATTCGATACGGTTAGCCATGAGATCCTACTCCATACCCTTCCATCCCTAAACTTTGCTCCGGAAGTCTCAGAATTGTTCAAAAACTACCTCTCAAATCAGACCCAACAAGTCAAAATAAATACTACTATCTCCTCATGCAAAACAGTTTGTACTGTTGTCCCACAAGGGTCTATCCTTGGCCCCCTACTTTTCACCCTCTACCTTAATGCTACTTTATGCAGATGATGCAGTTTTATATTGGAAACATCCTCATCCTAATTCCCTTCAATCGGCTCTACAGAGTCAATTTAGGGAAATAGAAACATGATTCGCTGAACACCGTCTTATAATCAACTGCAAGAGAACAAAGACCATGATCTTTGTACTCCGTCAAAGCCCCCATTGTCAAGCACCCCTAGTGGTAAGAAACACCCACAACTCCACTCTGGAGCAGGTCACAAGTTTCAAATACCTTGGAGTCACCTTAGACTCCTCCCTCTCCTACCACTCGCACATCCAACATGTCACCTCCTCTATTAACATGAGATTAGGTATCCTTTACAGGCATAAGCACTCCCTACCCCCTAAGGCCATGCATCTCGCTGTGTCCTCATCTGTACTTTTCTTGGTTGACTACGGTATTGTCATATATGGATCATCTAATCAAACCACCCTACGTAGCATCGACATTGCCCGTAATAAAGCTTGTTGTCTAGTCTCATGATGTGTTAGGTTAATGCATTCATGCATGCTTTATAATCAGACAGGATGGCTAAATTTCCAAGGCCGGCTTAAGTACTTTACATACCTCCATGCTAAAAAGATACACCTTAAGCAAGCCCCCTCCAGCCTCCACCCGCTCATCCATACAGCCCCCATAGGTGGACCCTAAGATGCTCAGCAAACTCTTCCCTTATAGTTCCCCACTGCAGAACCTCACTTGGACAAAGATCCTTCCGCTATCATGCCCCCCTATGGCTGAACAGTCTTCCATCCTCCATCTCCATGACCCATAGCCTCAGCCAATTCAAGACAGGTCTCAAAACCCTGCTCCTGGACTCAGCAACCTGTAACTGTAACTCATCTCACTCACATATTGTTGCCACCCCACCCACTTTAACTACAGAAACTGTGGCCACACAGGAACCTACTCCAGCTCAGCTTACTATCCTGTAGCAAATGGATAGCAGGTTGCCACCCCACCCTCTTATGTCCCACCCAATGTCCTGCTAATGCAACTCTGGGTCCTCCATGACCCTACAAAACTATTTTTTATATTGGCACCGACCAGGGAACTTCCCTATGCTCCCAGATGAGGTAACTCACTACATAAGCTATAACCTGGACATACGGTCCATGTATTACGACAAGTTCTTGTAAACATATGTTACCTGTATATGTCTAATGTCTGTATTTTGTTTTACTCTATATTCTTTTCTCTTACAGGCTGTATTATTATTTCTTAACTTACATGGAACCTTTGCAACTGTGTCTATGACTCAAAGGACTGTAATTCTGATTCTATACAATAAACAATAAAGAATAAACCATAAAAGGGTGAAGAACTGATGTCATGTCACCCCTGTGATGTTGAATGTCTTCTTGACACCTGTCCATGAGGCAATGTAAAAACTGGGAAGGCAAGACCCTCTCCAATAATCTAAGGGTGCTGGCTTTACGATGCCCTGAGGCTCCTCTTGCCCATGGCTTCACATTGGGATTATGTTTATAATCCAAGTCTTAAGATTCACTCCACCTAGCCCATCTTCCAGACACTCTTATAAAAGACAATAAGAGATCCCATCAAAAAATAAATATTACAATGATCATCTTGAATCAAATCTTTCTAGTCCCAAGAAGTTTGGGGATGGTGTTAACTCTTTATTAACTCCTAAATTCAAAAATCATATTCAAAAGCTTAAAATAGATAATAAAGAATTTTCTGAGCCATTTGATATAGCTACATTTTTAAATGACAATTTCACTAATTTATGTAGTTTCATGGGGCAGGTTCCTGTTGGTTCAAACTGTACTAATTTGGATTTGGATTTGGATTTTCCTCATTTAAACATGCAAAGGTTTATTTTTTCTTTGCTTGACAGGGTTGAGGTTCTCAGGCTGCTAGGTGCCTTGCCTAATAAGTTAAGTGACTGTGGGGGTGGACTCAATGGGCACTTCCTTAGGCTAGTAGTACCCTTCATTGTGGACCCCCTTTGCTATATTTTTAATATATCGTTGATTTCTCAACAATTCCCCATCAGTTGAAAGCTGGAAAAAATTACTCCGATTCTTAAAAAAACATCTGCAGAGTTGTTTGAAGATTTTCAGCCAATTTCTATCCTTAATCCACTAATTAAATTGTTGGAGAAGATAGTAGTGAAACAGATTAATGATTACTTGTTTCAGTTTGAAATGTTGAGTAGTTCTCAGCATGGTTTCAGAAAGAACTGTAGTACAGGGACTGCCTTGGTCAGGTTCACGGACACCGTACTTACTGGTTTTGAGAAGGGCTTGATGACTGGTGTGGTGTTTGTGGACCTGACCAAGGCATTCTACTTGATTGACCATAGTCTTCTTTTTCATAAACTCATTGAGTTGGGTTTTTCTTGTTCTGCTGCTGCTTGGATTAGAGATTATTTGTTTATGAGATCTCACGTTGTTAACATTGATTCTATAGAGTCCCCAGTGGCTCCTATAGTGCGTGGGGTTCCCCAAGGGTCCCTTTTGGGCCCTTTGTTATTTTCTCTTTTTATTAATCAGTTATCTTTGGTTAGTTCTGAATGTGACAGTTTACTTTATGCCGATAATTTGATTTTGTTTTGTCAAGGTGGTTCTATTGATTACATTTCTACTAGGATTCAATCTAATTTTCATAAAGTCTGTACTTGGCTTAATCAAAACTTATTAGTTTTAAATTCTAGAAAGACTAAATTGATGGTTTTTGCAACCAATACTATGCTAAAGTCTACTCCTTGTTTAAGCATTTTTGATTTGGATGCGTTAATTATTGACCAGGTTCAGCAATTTAAATATCTTGGGGCATTGCTGGACCTGGCTTTACATTTTTCCTCACAAGTTGTAACTGTTAGTAAAAAAAAATAACCAAAAATTGGGTATTTTGTTTAAATTTAATTCTTTTTAGTTTTGAAACTAGGAAAGCCATCGCAGTTGGAACTCTGCTTTCTCATCTGGATTATGTTGCTGGTATTTATTTTAGGTTGGGTTCAAGGGAATTAAATATTCTTTATGTTGCTTATAATAATATCTGTCACTTTATTTTATTAGCACCATATCATACTCATTCCTGAGATCTTTATTCTCAATTGGGGTGGCTTTCTTTTAATTGTCGTATTGAATATTTTTTGGGTTTATTAATTTGTAAGGTTATTAATGAGAATGCTTCCTTCTCTTTGCCAGATTTGATATCTATTCGATTTATTCCTCCCATGTTGCGGTCATCAGATGGTTTGTCATTAATCACTGTTTGTAAGTGGAAATCTGGTCTTCGTGCTTTTAGTAATTCTTCCCCATTTTATTGGAATGCATTGTCTGTTTCTATTCATACAATTGCTTGTAAAACTCATTTTAAATTTATGTTTAAATCCTTTTTATTTGACAAATCATGTTGTATTTGTAATTGTTAATTTTTATATAATGTTGTATTGGTTGGTTTGTAATTTTTGTATTGACTTGTTTGTTATTTCTGTCCAGGTTGGACCTGAAAAAGGGCCTTTGGTCCAGTTTCCTTACCCAGTTAACAAATGAAAAATAAAAATAAAATAAATAAAGCCAGGTGTGACAATTTCTAGTCACACAATGCTAAATATGGGTATAGTGAAATCCAGCCTGCCAGACTCTGGACCAAAATGGTAAGCCTCAAACTGGCTAGTCTGGCCGAAACACCAGAACGGGGTGTAACATGTGCAGTCAGGCTAGTCTGAATTTCACCTAGGGGTTAATGAAGGGTGTGACAACTTCCAAAGTCTTTTAAAGGGAATTGACCTCTGAACCAGCCCCACCCCTTTTGACCATCAACCCTGTACCATCTACACCCATCTAGCATCCAGATCAGTCTTTGACTTGCAGCAGACAACTTTCAGGTACCTGGACCACCATTCCAGCCACTGAACTAGCCTACTATTCACAGGTCAACCACTCTCCCAGCAGTTGGGACAAACCTTCAGCCATGGGAGCAACCCCCCAACCCGCAGCCAACTACCCTTTCAACTCCCAGACCAGCCTCCCAACCCTAGCTGTCCTTCCTCCCAGCAATTGGACCACTGTTACAGCCCCCAAACCAGCCCCTGCTGCTCAGCCAACCAGCCGCCCCACCTTTGGTCCTTCTTTCCAGGCCCTGGGTCAGCCTTCCATCACAACCTGAACAGCCTTATAGCAGTAGGACCACCCTGCCAGCCACAGAACCAGTCTCCTATCTAAGAAAATCTGCCTCTCAGCAGTTGAAGCACCCTTCTAGGCCCTGAACCATCCTGCAACCCCTAGCAGACCACCTTTCCAGCACGTATGCCATCATTCCAGCCCAAGGTCCAGTCTATGATTTCCAGTCACCATCCCCAAGCAGCTGGGTCCCCCTTTCATCCCCAGACCTAGCCTCTGACCCCAGCTGATCATTCTTCAAACCACTAGACCAACCTCTCCTCCTCATGTGACCAGCTTCCCATTACCTGGATCACCTTTCCAAACCCCAGACCAGCTTCCTAGCAGCACCACCACTCTTCCAGCCCACTGCCTTAGTGACATTCCTCTCAGCAGCTGGACAACTCTTCCACCCATATTACCAGTCTCTTCTCCCAAGCTGACCCACCCTCACTGCACCTGGACCATTCTTCAATTTGAAGATAGAGGGGGAACAGCTCAGAGGTAATGTGAGTAAGTATTTTTTCATGGAGAGGGTTGTGGATGCATGGAACCACCTCCCTGAGGAGGTTGTGGAGTCAAGAAAAGTGGGGGAATTTAAGAATGCATGGGACAGACATAAGGCAGTCCTAGTGGGGGGGTAGGAGGAAGTAAGCTGTTGGTTAACTAGGATCTGCAGCTTATCTGTTAGGTAGGAAAATGGGCAGACTAGGTGGGCCAAGTGGTCCTTATCTGCTGTCAAATTCTATGGTTCTATGCCTCCAGGCCCCAGACCAGCCTCCCCTTGTCAGATGACCAGCCTCTTGGCAACAGGACCACCCATTCAGTAACTAATCCAGCCTGCTACCCCTAGTTGACCTTCACTCAGCAATTGACTCACCCAGCCCTGGACCAGCCTGTCATCTGAGCAGCCTTCCTACACCTGGACCACCCTTGCAGGCCCTTATCCAACCTGTTCTTCCCAGATGGCCAGCTTTCCATCAGTAGGAATGACCTGCCAGCACCTAGACTGGCTTCACACTCCTAGCTGACCTTCCTCCCAGCAATTGGACCATTCTTCCAGATCCTAGACCAGATGTTCCTCTCCTTCTGACCAAAGGCATATATTTGTTTTGGAAATTTGATTAGCAGTATTTGTTAATCAAAAATATTTTCATTAGCAACCAGCCAGATTTGAGGAGCAGTTTCATACAATGGTTATTTTTATCTATACTAGGATACAGTTCAACAGAGTGCATCTTTGCAAAAAAGTGTCAAAATGCAAGACAAATTGTATCAGTTCTGTACCTCTTACCACAACTGCAGGAAAACAATACTGTAATTTGGAAATGTTTGCAATGTGTCAAATCAGTTCCTTAGCAACCTCTTCTAGTCAAGGCTGCACTTGATTAGCAAATCACATTTTTGGGTAGCAAATTGCTATGCAAACCCACTTTTTTATGCCTTATGCCTCGTGAACAGCCTTATTTCACCTGAAACACCCCAGAGCCCCAAACCAGCCACCCTCCCAACCAGCCTTCATTCAGCTGGGCTGCCCTTCCAGGTCCCATAGAAACATACAGTTTGACAGCAGATAAGGACCGCTTGGCCCACCTAGTCTGCCCATTTTCCTACCTAACAGATAAGCTGCAGATCCTAGTTAACCAACAGCTTACTTCCTCCTACCCCCTACTAGGACTGCCTTATGTCTGTCCCATGCATTCTTGAATTCCCCCACTGTTCTTGACTCCATGACCTCCTCAGGGAGGCTGTTCCATGCATCCACAACCCTCTTTGTAAAAAAATACTTCCTTACATTACCTCTGAGCCATCCCCCTCTATCTTCAAATTGTGCCCCTTGTTCTTGCACATCTCTTTTCTGAAAGATGCCACCCTCTTGGACTATATCGATTCCCTTGAGGTACTTGAACGTTTCTGTCATGTCCCTCTCTCTCTTCTTTCCTCAAGGGTATACATATTAAGCTCCTTTAGTCTTTCTTCGTATGTCTTCTGGTGCAGACCCTGCACCATTTTGGTCACCCTCCTCTGGACAGTCTCCACTCTGTCTATGTCTTTGTGGAGATAGGGTCTCCAGAACTGCACACAGTACTCCAGATGGGGTCCCCCCAACTGTCTGTACAGAGGGATAACAACTTCCTGTTTTCTACTATTGATGCCTCTCCCTATGCATCCCATTATCCCCTCAGCCTTCCTTACTGCCTTCTCACATTGCTTGCCCACCTTTAGGTCATCTGATATAATTACCCCCAGGTCCCTTTCCATTTTTACTGTTGTCAGTATCTCACCGCCCATTGTGTACTCTTCCCCTGGGTTTTTGTTTCCTAGGTGCATTACCTTGCATTTCTTTGCACTGAATCTGAGCTGCCATACATTTGACCATTCCTCCAACCTTGCCAAGTCCCTTCTCATCCTTTCCATGCCATCTGGTGTATCAACCCTGTTGCAGATATTTGTGTCATCTGCAAAGAGACATACTTTTCCTTCCAGTTCCTCTGCAATGTCACTTATAAAGACATTAAAAAGGACCAGTCCCAGTACTGAACCCTGCGGTACCCCACTAGTAACCCTCCTTTCTACACTGTGGACTCCATTTACTACTAACCTTTGCATCCTGTTGTCTATCCAATTTTTTATCCAGGCTACCATCTTGGGACTCACTCCAAGGCTGGCTAACTTGTGTATTAATCTTTTGTGTGGGACTGTATCAAATGCCTTGCTAAAATCTAGAGCAGGCTGTCCTCCTCAGTCAACTGCAATGCCAATCCTAGAGTAAGAATGCCCACATTCTTTTCTTTAGTGCCAATTCTAGGGTCAAACTGCATACCCTAGGTCTATAATGACAACCTTAGGGCAGGAATGACAACTCTTCAAGCCTGAATGTCCACCCCGGGGAAGAAAATCCATCCTTGGGCTGGAATGCCTGCTGTCTGTGCTTCAGTGCATTCTCTAGGGATGTAATGCCCACCATGGGGCTGGCATGCTCTCCTGATGTGTCTCGGTGTCCACTCATGGGCAAGTATACCTGCCCCAGGGCCATAATGCCCACCTTCTGTTCCTCAGTGTATACCTTAGGGCTAGAATTCCCATGTTCTGTGCCTTAATGATCACCCTAGGGCCAGAATGCACACAACTGTGCCAGAATACCCACTATTTGTGCCCATCCTCAGGAGAGAATGACCATTGTGTAGGACAGAATGCCTACCCTGAGATCCGAGGTAACTACTCACTGTCTGGATTACCTACCTTGCTGCTAGAGCGACCCTCTCCAGTAGGTCCCCTGCCACCAGAATTGCTTTCTGCAACAGGCAGAGTAGCACTGGGTCTAATTATTCTTCCTTCTTTTCAAGCACAAAGCATTATGCTAACCATTCTGCCAAGCTATCCTGCCTGCCAGAAATGATGTCAATGACAGAAACCAATGAGTGAATCATCTTCACCAGCAAACTTAACAGCATGCCAGTCTCAGGTAAGTCAGACTAACAGTTACCAAGGGACTGGAACAGTGGGACAGTCAGAGCACTGAGATTGTTACTGGTAACTCGGTAGATTTAATTGGGAACACAGTTCAGGCTGACTAGGTATTGAATAAAATGCCACATGAAGACAAGTTTGAATATTAGTCTCACAAAACAAAATATCTTACCTTTTACAAACCCTATATTTGCCTCCAAAGCTATACTTTTAAAACAAGGTCATAAGGTAAAACTCAGGTACAGTTTTGCCATAGTTTTGGTCAGTAGCAAAATTCTCATTTTCACCCAAAAGGAAATTATTATTTTATTTTTGTTTTTATATTATTAAGCAATATTTCCAAGGACATCTCCTTAATAGCACATGCAAAATGTAGTCACAGGTCTGCTCTTATGTCAAAGAATGCATCTGCCTTTTCTGTTGACAGAGTGTAAGGACAAATCGTTGGCCAGTAGGGGGTGCATGACACACTCCCTTACAAAGAACAGAGCACCTTGCTTACAGTACATAAATACCTAGGCCTGATGCGGGCTCCATTTATCAATTAATGCATCAGCAGTTTTGTATAATATTAATTTGATGTTCAACTGAATTTAAAGTTGCCTTTTAAAATCTGATTTGCCCCCTCTTTGGGTGTTATTTACCCATGCACCACATGATCTAGTATTCTTATATCTATATATAAATGTATATTTTTATTCTTTGGTAACAAGATAAGGCTCACTAGGCAGAAAGCCTGTTTCTAGGGGCCACCCAGGAGCAATGTAGAGGATAAGCACCTTACTTAGTGCACATATTATGCAGATTGAGGCTGTGGGAATCAAGCCCAGGTCTGCTGAATGTACCAGTCTCATTGAGAGCATGTTATTCTAATCTCTGTAGGCTGTATGGGATATGGCATAATCCAACTGAAAATATCAACGATAATCTCCCCAAGTGTAGCTTGACCTTATGACATCATGAGTGGTAGAGCCACAAATGATGTTTGAGGACCAGGGACATAAGGGAAGCCTATCACAGATATTCCCTGGCTATGGCATATCTCTTTTATGCAAGGCCATTGTCATTTGTGAGTCATTTCCTTTTTAGTTTTTTTATTGCTTTGTTTTTAAATCATTTTTAGATGGCTGAGTGCTCTGTAGCACTGAAACTGAGTGGTAGTTTCTTTTTTGCGTGTGAAACTGTTCATCAGCACATCATTGCCTCCAGGGAGCAAGCATATGAGGATGTGGCCATGTGAGACATTGAAACCTTTTTAGGGATTTGGCCGGGCAGTGATGGCTTAAAAATGTCTGGAAAGTGTGGTTGGGCTACGGAAGCTTGCAGCTAGTGAAAAATGTGAGTGACACTTGGGGATTAGGATATGGGAAAACAAGAACAGGTAAGAGTGGCCGGAGTTATGTGAATGGCAGAAGTGGTGTAAAAGAAGGGGGTTATAAATATCGCTGTACATAAAAAATGTAACACTTTTCTGAACAGAAAAATTATGTGGCTTCTGCAGCACAGAAGTGAAACTATTAGGTGGAGTTGGCGTGTGAGTGAGCAGTGGTTTTGAAACTGCTTGTGCTGCCAATGGTTTTGAAAGTGAAAGGTGTTTAAGTGAAAGTGATTCACTGCAGCTGAAAGCTCATGCTGCCAGTTCCAGCCAGTCACAACCTACAGTGTGGATAAATTTGTCAAGGCATGGTGATCTAGAGTGAGGAAAAACATGTTATTCTCACTTTAGGTCTGACAACCCTGTGGGTATCAAAAATATTTGACAAACTTTATCCTCACAAGCATTGCATAGATGTATATTTATCTATATCTATCTATATATATGTTATAAATCAATGATGAGGCCTCGCCTAGAATACGTGTCCAACTTTGGAGGCCCCATCTCAGGACGGACATAGATCAGGTGGAGGTGAATCAGAGAAGGGCAACCAAAATTATGTATGACCTACATCAGAATCTCTACAGGGAAAGACAAGGAATTAAATATGTACTCACTGGAAGAAGGAGAGAAAGGGGGGACATGATAGAAACATTCAGATAACTCAAGGGTATCAATAAGGTACAGGCAGGTGACTTTTTGCACAGAAGGAGATGCTCAAGGACAAGGTAGAATGATGTGAAGCTGGAATTGGGAAACTTAGAGGGGATGTGAGAAAATATTTCTTCACAGAAAACGTGGTAGATGGCTGGAACAACATCCCAGCAGAGGTGGTGGATATTGAAATGGTAACAGGTTTCAAACATGGATTGGATAGATACAAGGGAACCTTAGTATCAAGGCCATGGGGGGTGGGGTGGGGGGTGAAGGAGATCAATTACAGTCTACAGCAATACTGTAGGCAAGGACCTTAAAGCAGAATAGGTTGCCAGAATGTCCTTTTCTACCAAAAACTTCTACTGTATGTTTATAATATTCACTACAGAAATACACATTTTCAGCAACTTCAATTAATTCAAAGTTTTGGGAACCTGCAGCACTTAAACCCCTGCAGATCAAGAATTATTTCAATGAATAAAGATATTGTGCATGCTATGGAGCAAATTGTGTCTACCAGTTCCCAAGATCGTTCACAGGAATAAGGGCTTGCTCTACTGCAACTGAGTGCATAACAGGTAGAGAGAGGGTAACGCAGTTCTGTGTCATTGTGATACAGAACACATTTTGGGAAACAGTGAGGAATTAGTTATTTTCAACAAATAACTAAGCATTGTATATGTGGGCTAGGTGTAATTATCAACTAATGCTAAACAAGTTGAGTGTTAATTGAAAATAACTGAGCTATTATATAATCTCAACTAATAATAAACAAATGGCAAACCAATACTGAATTAATAAGGATTTGTTAATTCTTAAGTAGGAGACAGATTAATAAATGGCTAACTGTAAAAGGATTAAGAATTAGTAAGATGTTGGTTGTTCTACAAGGGGTTAGCAACTAACTCATTTGCATGTGAAAAATTTCAACTAAAGCAAAACTAATGAATAGTTGAACATTTATTAATTAGTGATTTAAGTCAGCTGAGCATTAGGCCTGTTGTTTTATATGGCCCTCAGGCCCTCCAGGTGTCTGGTCCATCGTGACATATGCCATTGGAGGTATTGTACATCCTAGCAAACAATGTTCAACCTGCTGCTAGCCCTGATTCAAGGTTGAGAATGCAAATGCAGATCTTGCATGTGATGAGAAAACATGCCCACCACTAGGGATATGGGTTGGGCTAGTCATTAACCTGCAATTCTAGCAACAGTGAATAATGCAAAAGCATAGAAAGATCTGGGGATGGGTTAAGGGGAATAGCTTCTTCATGACATAATTACACCATTTTAGAAAGGTGCAACACACTATAAAACAATGCCATTCTAATTTGTTCATGCTGATTTTGAGCCCAAATAGGCAAATTAAAAACTCAAAATGTATATATAGTTGTCTTAAAACTGTCAAAAAATGCATCAGCATATGTTGATGGGTATTGACAGATTCTGACTCACATTGATATGTGGAAACTGCATTGACATGGGTCAGTCATGCCATGCTGACAGTATGGCTTCGTTTAAAGAATGAAGTTCCTAATTTAGTCCTAATGTTTTCAAAGTTATGTCTTTTTAAAACCATTGTTTCTCACAAGGGCTAACTTTGGTACCATTAGGGCTAAAATCTCAATTTTTTAAATCAAATCTTGGATACAGCACACCATGAGTGAGCAATGTTGATATTCTGAAGTTTCCTGCTTTGATACACATCAAAACATGTCATTAGATACCAACATGTATATCTGCTCACTTTTCCCATGTCAACTTATATTGATGTGTGTCATCCCATTTGACCCATATCGAACAATGCATGAAAACTGTATCAACATATCTAACACACATTGTGCTACTACTAATCCCAAGTTTTCATTTGAAAAAACAAATCATGTTCCTAGCCCTATTAGTTCTAAAGTCAGCAATTAACAGAGAAAGCATCTTTATAATGGTAAAACTTAAAAACCATGAGAGCTAGAAAATAAATTAATTTTTCAAAAGAGAGCATCGGGTCAGCCTGATATAGAAATGACATGTTAATACACTTGTGCTGCATTACTTTACATCAAAATGCAGTGATACACTGCCAGTAAAAAATGTGGTTAAATAAGTATCCATGCATTCCACTGCACATAGATTAGAGATTCCAAAATCTGCAGACTATGTGTATCCCACATATTAAAGTGGGGTTCACTGACTGATCTGTACAACATTTTGAAAAAATAAATTCTCCCAAATTCCTCAAAATGTGGAAGCATTTTTGTAACAATTCTACATTATGTGAAGTTGTCAGTCTGCAAAGTTTTTTCGTAACATATTAAGAGGGTTTTTTTTTTCCCATAACTAAGGTATTTTTTCTGCAACTTATAGTAGGGAGAGTACATGGTAGAATATATTTACTTTGTTCTCTGCAAGAAAGGAAAAATGTATGTGACTTTGGTTCTTTTCCCTACAACTTTCACTACAACTTAAGGTATTTGTATATGGCATTCTTTTACTAAATATTTGAAATATTCTTTGAAATTTTGCAAATGCAAAATGTACCAATTAGTGAGAATTTCACATGCTGAAAAAAAAATTCTGCACAGCTCTAGTTACTGAAAGGTTCCTACAGAAAAAGGGTTCAGTTTGGGCTTATGAGAAGAGCTCCTATAATAGGTGCTAAGAAGCCTCAGCTAAGAAAACAACAGACTTCAACCAATTCTATTTATTTATTTATTTTTTATTTAGCTTTTTGTTGACCGGGTAAGTGCACTAGACAAATCCTGCCTATTTTCAGGCATGACCCGGGGGAGGGGGATACAGATGAATGCCAACTGACCTTGAACCAGATTAAGTTGTTGGTGGTGTTTTTAGTGAAGTTTAGTTTTTAGTCAGCCTTTGCATGTGCTGCAGTCCCAGAGGACAAAAGCTGCCCAGTGGGAGGTTCATCACTCCTTTCTCTTGCCAGACCCATAAAATCTGGTTCATTCATTAGCTCAAGTTGCTGGAGTACTGAGGGGGCACCCTGCTGCTGAGCTAACAAGCCAACATTACATGCTACACCTTTGACTGCCTCTCCAGTCTTTCTATTTCCTCCCTCATAGTCCTTAACTCCTCTTCACTGTCTTCCCCTGGACACCTTCTCTATGTCACATATAGAGATATTAAAGAGAACTGGTCCAAAGCTTATCATTGGGGCTCAATGCTCCCTGTTTAAGACTACCCTCAGTGTCCCTCCACCCAGTCAGTTTCTTACCCAGTCAATTCATGTATCTCCTGCACCCAGATCATACAATTTCTTAACCAGCTGTCCAGTTGGGATTAAGTCAAATGCCCTGTGAAATCTAGATACACAACATCAATTGCCTCATCTTTATCTAAAGGCTTTTGTCACCCAATCAAAACATTCAGTTAGGTTTGTTTGGTACTTTATAACCTTCCACTTCTAAACCCATGCTGCCAGCTGTCTGGCTGGTGGTTTGCCTCCAGGAATCCTATGAGCTTCACCTTTATACCAATACTTTCCCCCTACTAAAGATGTCAGACTGACTGGCTTGTAATTGTCCAGCTCCTTTCACCTCCCATGTTTGTGTTTCCACATCTGCAGTCTTCCCAACCCTCAGCACCTCAACAATTTCTAGGGAGCAATTGAAGAAATATGCTGGTGGTTCTGCTAGGACCACCTGTACCATCTCCCTTAACAGCCTAAGATTTATCCTGTCTAAGCGCATTCATTTATCCACTTTTAGTGCCTTTGATGCCATTGACACCCTCTCCTCCATAAAGGGCTCCCTATTGGCACTTGTTAATGAGTCCTTACTATGTTTACGGATGCTTTTTGGCAGTGGGCCCTTGTTATTTGTTCAGTAATCTCAAGTTCCACTTCTCATCCTCCTCCAACCCTTTCCCTTCCAGGGATTGAGTTTACCTTCCCAGGTAATATATTGCTTTCATATGTATTGGAAAGAATGTTGTCACCCTCTTTAACCCCCTTTGCTAACATCAGCTTTACAGCAGCTTTTGTCTATCTCATGGTTCTATTGCCCATCCTTGACCTTTATTGATATTCTCTTCTGTTCTCTTCTGCTTGACTTGTTTTGTACCTGACAAAAGTCCTTCTGTTTTATTCCACTGCCCCCCTTCTAAACCATAATGATTTCCTCCCCCTTTTGCACTTCCTCACCATCTTTGTGCATTGACTTGTAGCCTCTAGTACTCTATGATCAAGTCCCATTTACTACTCATTACTTTTTCACTGCCTGCTCCTTAGAAAACCACAGTAGTCCCCCAGCCTTGTCATTCATTGCCATCTTTGTGCACAGTATTGTTGTCACCAGTACGCCATTATCCAGTTCCATTTGTTGCCCATTACTACCACTGCCTTTACACCCTCATCCTTCCAAAATCCACCATCCTGAAGTTTAGGACCTTAATCCTGGAATGCACTATATCTCCCTAAAACTTGGCTTCAACCCACACAGTTTTGAAGTCACTTTACCCTTTGATTCCTTTCACCTTGACCTCCCCTGAACTGTCCTTGTTTGTCAGGACTAGATCCAGTTTGGCCTGTTCTTTAATGGGCTCGATGGCCTTCAAGATTAAAAATGCTTCCTGCATTTCATTTGCTAGAATCTGCCTCAATGTGTCATCTGCTCTTGGAATACTCCAGTCCAACTATGTCATGTTGAAGTTCCCTAATATCAACACCTCTCCTAGTTCTGCCATCCTCCTGATCACTTCTCCCAACTCTCTGTTAGTTTAATGCTTCTGTGCTGGGGGCCTGTACACCACCCCAATCAAAATTACCCTCCCTCTTCCTGCAATAAACTACACCCAAACTGATTTAGGATCCTGTACTCCTACCTAATGTACAGTACTTCCTGATTTTGTGAAGATTTGATGCCATCCCTACCATATAGTGCTACCCCACCCCTCCCCACTTTACCTTATTACACTGGAAAATCTGTGTACCCTGGTAACGATAACTTGTTGCTCGTGTTTCAGTTACAGCCACCTTGTCTATGTGTGCATCAGTCATCATTGGCTGAAGTTCACAAATCTTGTTCCTCAGATTCCTGGAATTACCACATATCACCGTTCATACCTCCTGCTCCTCTCTGTTGGCCAGTTCCTCCAATTTTGAGCCCCAGATCACCTCTGCTTCTGTTTCACTTGTTTTCCCCCGCTCTTGCGTATTTCCCCTGCTGCCATCCCACTTCCTTTTTCGTCTTTACCCCATCCTGCTATATCACATGTCTGCTTTCCTCTTTCCTCTTTCCTCTTTGTCCAATTAAACCCTCCCCCTTTCCCCAATCACCTGACTTGCCTTTCTGTATGCTGTAATGCTAAGGTAGACCCTACTGGCCACCTCAGCTGTTTGGATGTGTCTATCCTCAACTGTGTTGCTTTGGCCCTTTGCTACATCAAAGGCTTCCTTAGGTGTTGTGCAAACCTATGCCCTAACACTCTGTTGCCTTCCTCATTGGGGCACAAGCAATCCCTTTCTAAACCAACTCCAGCCCCACCAAGTATGGCCAAAATCATCTAAGAACTGAAAACCTTTAACCTACAGCAGCCTTTGGCCATATGTTGAACTGGTCTGATTTAAACTGCTCCCTGCAATTGTAACAATTCTCAAAAAAATAATGTTTAGAATAAGATAACTTCTGTGAGGTCTAGGAAATAAATTGTTTTAATAAAAGTTTAAGTTTAGCCCCACATAGAAAGAACTTGTTAGTACCCATTTGATGTATCAATGCATGTCAAAATGCATCAATATACATTCAATGTAAAAGACAACATTATGGTTTAAATCTGTGTAGTAACTTTTTTCTCGTATTCTTTTAGTTAACATTTGATGCATACAACAGGCATGCTGAGCCAAGGATCATTGCAGTATAGCCTATATATTAATGTAATGAGCTGCGAATGAGATTAGTACATCCAGCAGACAGACCTAAGTTTGATTCCCACAACCTCCACTTGTATACCTGTGGCTCTGAACAAGTCACTTAACCTTCCAATGCACCAGGTCACCCCTGAAAACAGGCACTTATACCTAGTGTGCCTTACCATGGTTACTGTAGAATAAATACATTTCCAAGTGCAACCACACAAATAATTTCAGAGTCATGATTCACAATTGGCATTAACTTAATATGAATGGCATACATTTACCATAGTTTGCACATTTCTCAATTATTTAATGGAGGGAAACAACATTTGATATAATATTATAATTTGCAGTGGAACATACTAGTGGTATTCCATAAAGGAGGTTCACACCCTTTTACTAGTTTACAAGTTTTGTGTTCTCAAATTGAACACAGTTGTCATACACAGGACTATACATTTGCCATAGATGACATACATACCATAATTTGTTCCCATTTTTATGAACCCCCCATCATAGTTGCTCTTTTCAATAACAACACTGCTTTTAAACATTTTCCATAAAATCCCCATGGTACTTGTAATTTATCATAAAAAACCCTTGATTCTGTGCCTACATGTTTTGTTGCAGTTTACCCCCATCTAGCATCAAGGTTGGATTGTGGAGTTCACACTCCCTTGTTTTGTATGTGGTTGTGTAATACACTCCTTCTGTGCCAGCTGAAACATACAATTTGGAAAACAATTAAATCTTTTCTGGTGTGCTTGTATAACAAAATATCAAAACAGAGGCAGTTTAAGTAATACAAATTGGATCCATGACTTTTACTATGATTTCCATGCAGCGACCTGAAAAATATTGGCAGGTAAGAGTAATTTTTGATAGATAGATAAATAGATAGCTAGATAGATAGATAGATAAATAAATAGATAGATAGATAGATAGATAGATAGATAGATAGATAGATAGATAGACAGACAGACAGACATATAGATAGACAGACAGACAGCTAGATAGATTGATATTTTATTTATAAAAGTGCCCATTTCCAGGGACTCTGGGCGCTGTACAGTAAAGCAACAACAATATATATACAATAATTCACCTGGGAGTGGATTTAAATTTCATCTAGCTATCCCTTTAAAATAACAGTTAATAAATCAATAAAAGTTTGTTGGAACAAATATGTTTTTAAGCCCTTTTTAAAGGCTTCTACCAGGGGATCCTCCTTTAAATAAGCAGGAAAGGAGTTCTACAGGTTAAGCACCACTACTGAGAATGCCCTGTCCCCAGAATGCTGCAACCTAACCCTGGGAACTCCAAGGAGGCCTCCACCGGCAGAACGGAGTGTCAGGGTGGATGGTACAGGACAAGGAGATCTTGTAGATTGACAGGTTCCCTTTCATGCAGAGTCTTGTAGGTCAGGATCCCTACCTTGAAGACAGTCCTCCACCTGACTGGCAGCCGGTGCAGTCTGTGTAGGACTGGGGTGATATGCTCATACCATCTCACCCCAGTCAACAGTCTTGCCTCCACATTCTGCACCTGCTGTAGCCTTTGGAGGTTAACTCCAGATAACCCTAGGTACAGGGCATTACAATAGTCCAGCCTGGAAGTGACAAAAGCATGCTCCAATGTGGTCAGGTCCTCAGGCAGGATCAGGGCTCAGATTCGGGTGATATTCCGGAGATGGTAAAATCTATTCTTGATGATAGCTGACATTTGAGCATCAAGAATCAGACCATCATCCAGGATCATGCCCAAATTCTTCACCTGTCTAGTTGGGGCAAGGGGAACACCCCCAACACTAGCCCAGGAAGTTACTCCTCACCCTCCCTGCCCCGATGACCTGGATCCACAACCAGTACCTCTGTCTAATTTGGGTTAAGTTTAGGCCAGTTTTGAGTCATTCATGACTGGATATCATCGAGGCAGCTGTTAAATACAGAGGTTGACATCTGGGTATCAGACGCACAGGACAAGTACAGCTGGATATCATCTGCATAGCAGTGAAAACCCAGCCAGTACTGCCTGATGATGTCCCCCAACAGCAGCATGTACACCATGAACAACAAGGGCAACAAGACCAAATCCTGTGGAACCCCACAGCACAGAAGCTTTGGGTTAGATGAGGCTAACCCCATCATCACCCTTTGCACTTTTCCTGTCAGGTATGACCTGATCCAGTTGATGACATTACTGGACAGGCTACACCAGAATGGCAGGCAGTCAAGTAGCACCTCATGGTCCAGTGTGTCAAACACTGCAGAGAGGTCCAGGTGGACCAAGATGGTACGATCGCTTCTGTCCCTTGCCATCAGGAGATCATTAAGCACCCTCACCAGGACAGTCCCTGTATTATGCCCCATATGAAACCCAGACTGGAAAGGCTCATAGGTGGAGGAAGAGGCAAGGTGTCTCTCTAGCTGTATGGCCATCACCTTCTCAATAGCCTTCCCTAAAAATGGGAGGCTTGAGACCTGCCTGTAGTTACTGAGGCAGTCTGGTTCCAGAGAGGGTTTCTTTAAAAGGGGTCTAGCCAAGGCCTCTTTCAAGGCAAATGGGAAGACCCCACTTCTCAAAGAACTCCAGATGACCCCAGCAACCACATGTCCAATCAGGTCCAAACATCCAGCCAAAAGGCGGGTCGGATCTGCGTCCAGATCACATTGGGTTGGTAGCAGCTTCATGATTTTTTCTGCCACTCCTCCACCCCAACTAGTTCAAACTCATCCCAGACAGGAGGAGTGTTTTGACACATTTCAGGCTGGACCCTGCATCCCCTTCAAGATGTACTCGAAAAGACCTCATCCCTGATAAAGGACACCTTGTCAGCGAAGAACACAGACAGCTCTTCATACCTAGTGCTAGAACCTGCTCCCCTGACACACAGAGACAGGCAGGGTGTAAAAGCCCATCTACCATGTGGAAGAGCTGAGCCAGTTTATTCCTTGCTGAAGCAATCTCCCTAGACAAATATTCCACCTTCTTACAGGAGATTGCCCCCTGATAGTCGACGTAAAGGGACTTAAGGGCCAATTTGTCCTCCCGAAGGCCAGATCTCCTCCAGCTTCTCTCTAACCTCTGCCCCTTCATCTTTAAATCCCAGAGATCCTCATCGTATCACAGAGGTCACCAGCGAGTAGACAAGGGAGGGACAAGAATGGGTCAGACAGAATCGAAGGCCGCAGCAACAGCCCCATTATAGGCTGCTCTGCTTGCTCCGCTCCAACTGCACAAGCTGCCCCAACACTCAATTGGTCCAACACCACTGACAGTCCCATAGAGGAAATTTATTCACCAATTTGGAAATATGGGGGCTGATTCATGAAGAAGCATGCAAGAGGCACGTATCGGGGCATGCAGCTCCATACCTGAGGGAGTTCCATGCGGGGACCACATTCACAATCACTGGCTCTCACTCAGCTCCCCTACATGGTACTGTGTCATGCAGGTCTGTGGGGGTCAGGCTGGTATGGAGCATGGATCCTGGTGGGCAGCCAATTGGCTGTCCAGGCAGGGATCTTCAGTGCATCCCTTGCATGCCCCTGGTGTCATGTTGCCAGCTGGCACACAGTGCACTGACTGTGCTGCGGAGGTGGTCCTCTCTGTCCACCTGATCCCGACCTCCAAAAGAGCTCTGATGACAGGGGCTGCATTGTTGGGGGGGGCATTGCCCCCACCATGCTCACCATGTCCCGAGGCAGTCTCCCTTGGGGGCACGTAGCTGGCCCTGGTGGTTTATGGCTGCCTCCAAGACACAGAACAGGGCTCCCCAGTGCACAGCACTCCATGTGGTTGTGCATGCTGTGGAGTGTTGGTTCAACCCCCCAGCCCACCCCTGCACAGAGCTCTGTGATTGGGCGAAGGATTGGGTGTGTGTGCGGGGGCACATCCTGTTCTTGCATGTGGAGGAGGGGCACAGTGGATGTGGGTGTCTGCATGACAGCTACACACCTGACCTACGCTGTGCATAGCCACCCAGCCATTCGTGAATTGGCCCCATGGTGAATAAAACAATATCTGGATGTGTATAAGTAGTTTAATCTGGAAAAAATGCTCTTCTAGAATCAGCAAAGGTGTTGTACAGTACTATTCCATATGTTGTAGAGCAATTCCATATTATGGGATGAACATTGGAACTCATTAAAAAAAATCTGATCAGTATTTTTTAAAATTAGTGGAGTAAAATAGGTTGTTATTCACCTTATCTGGAATTTTGTTTCCATGTCTTTTGTCACATTGACTATGACACTTCTATTTTTTTCTCCATAATTTACAATGCCAAAAGCACATTCCTAGACATACCCAATACCCATAGGCAACTATCAGCCTAATAACATAAGACAATAATGTAGGTGAGTATACCATCTTTTTAAAGACAGAAGAGTGTGTGTGTGTGTGCATGTGTGTGTGTGTGGGGGGGGGGCATGGTTGTGCAACCTGAATAAGGTGGATGCTTAAGTTCTGAATTCCATTTTAGCTGTTGCAGCAGCCCATTCTCTTCTGTGACTGTGATATATCCAGGTTGAAACTTTTAATATTTTGCTCTTGATGAGACAAACTTTTCTTTACAAGATGGGTAGCCTTGGAAATAATCGACAGGTGGGAGGATAGCACTAAAGAAAAAACTGTAGTGGGACTACTGACCACGTAAACTGGATGTTGTGATGCATCCTTGGAGCCTACAGCTAAAGAGATGCTTTAATCAGTAGGATCACATTTGTAGCATGAAATGTCTTCTACCTCTGAATTAAACGCTGGTCAAATGGAGATTGTGGAGAAAGAAATGGTTGAGTTTGTGGAGGTATGTGACTAGAGTTGTTGCAAATTTGAAGTTTACTGCATAAGTGGCTGAAATCTGTCTTTGTGAAGCTTTAAGAAACTTCAGCAAGTTTTCACTGGCCTCAGCTACTTTGACTTTGCTGAAATTTGTGATGTTTTCACCATGAAGGGGCCATTTTATTCTGGGAAGTACCCATTTAGTGAGAGAATTATATTCAGTTTGTATAGAAAATGTCAACTTCACCAGCAAAACTTAGTGAATTCAGTGAATTCATGCTTCACAAATTTCATGGAATTCCTTAATTTGAAAAGCCATTTTGCCCCTTTACCCACCCCTAACTGGGACAGACACCACTGTTCTGTGTATTTTATTATGGCACTGCCTTTAACTAAAGAAAACAGCTTTGTGATCACCTTTAATAGCCCCAGAAAACCACTCTCGCTCCACTAATGATGTCTGTTGGTGATCATGCTTTTCTGTCTCTTTATACAAGACTTGTTGGCTGAGCTTTTGGAACTTGTGAAGGAGAGTAAATTGTCATCAGCAAAATGGCTTATCGCATCAGCTCTACAAGAAGAGCACCTGACAAAAACCTACCCTGTACCCTATAATTTGTTCCTGAAGGCTATGGGATTATAAATAGAGATTCATTATGCTGCTGTACTGAAGCTTGCTCTGTGGAAAGCATGTTTATTCTAAGTCGTACAGGCTATGCTGTTATTTCCTGATGCACATTATAGCATATGTTAAATTAAAACATTTGTTGGCTGGGATCAGATAGATTCTATGGGTAGCTGGTGTGGTGTACTGTACTCCATTGTCTTCACACTGCATACAACAGCACCATTTATGTCTTCATTGACCTACTGCATGCTGACAAATGCCTGACAAAGGTGTTGAACTCTTCACATTGGCTGCATTTCATGAAAGGGCAGGCTTCACACCCATATACAGGTGAACAATGGCCAGCATTCAAGATCACCAGCCACCATACACCTTCCATCTGTAGACCCTCTCCCTGGTGCACTAGTGTGTGGGGGTGGATTGGCAGATACGGGTGGGCAGCCAATGGGATGCCTGTACCCTGATCATGATTAGATCCCTAGCACCATGTGGTGCAGGGGTTTCTGGGACCAGTGAACTGCATCCTTGCAGGGACACTGGGTGGGTGCCTTGGCAGCCTTCCCCAGCCCTCCTTCTCCAGTACATGAGTTTGGGGTAGCATGGTGAGGGGGCCATTAATGTTTTGATGTGGCCAGCAGTGGCACCATGAGAGGGGCACAATGGCTACACCAGTCCCAAGGTACAGCATGCAGCCCAGGAATGGCGTGCAGTGCCACTGTGAATTGGGCCTTGTGGGGTGCATCCCCTGGCGTGCCCCATCCTGTCTAGAGATGGACGAAGTGGCCTCAATTCGCTCCACAGAGTGATTCATGGAATGAAAGCGAATTTGCGGAGTGCTCCACAACACAAAGTGGAGTACTTTGAGGTATAATGGGTAACATGAAGTACGTTGAAAACAATGATTTTGTGTTACTCTGCCTTCCCAAACCACTGCTCCACCAATTTTTAAGGTGAAGTAAATTGAATACAATGTACTTCGCCTCACTTCACCATGTTTTTAAGCTCCAAAGATAAATTTTGCAGTGATTCATGGGATTTCAGGTCACATAGGCTCTAGATTGTTCTGCACAGCCTCAGTTTGGGGTAGTGTGTGTAGGAAGATGTAGGAGACCATCTGCTCTGAGAGCTCTCTGTGATTCAAACTTTCTAAAAGCTGTTAAAAAAGCCTTTTTGAGCCTTTTTTTTGTTGAAACTTTAGCTCATCGATTGTAAGAAACCCTCCTGTGCTCATATCATCGAGCGTTTATTCTTTGTGTATGGATTTTAAATGTTAATGTACAACATTCAGTCTGTGTACTGACAGACAGTGGAAGTGTGCTTTGGGGGAAGGGCATATCTGTGGTGTAGGTAGATTAACTTGGAGAAAAAGACAGTGCTTTCTGTTTTGGTGACATTTTTCTTGTATAACTGTGTTAATGTACACACTGTAATATTTTCAGTAATTCTTGAAATTTTTTTGCTGATTGTTGTGGTGCAGCAGTGCATAATTTTAGTTTGTTTAAAATATGTGGTTATATTACTGAAGTTTTCAATTTGCTATGCATTACTTATAGTAAGTGTGTGAGTATGTGTGTGACGCATGTCATCAAATCAGACTCCTTTTTTGTGCCAAATAGTAATTTCAGCAATGTGAACCTGTTATCCACTGCAGCTGTGTGATTTTTGTACTTCTTTGTGGTATCTTTATTGGTACTAGTACTAGTGACTATTACTGCAGTACACTGCCCCCGCGGCCAGCCCCAACGAGCAAAGGTATTCTTTTCCAGATTTGAATTTTCTGATGGTGAGCACTGGTCAGGTGATATGCCTTTGCGTCTTCATCTCTTCAGTGTGCAGCGCAATCTTAATCTGTCTGTGCATTTGCATCTCTTTAGGGCCCAATCTCCATCTGTAACTTACAGTAAGTCTCAGTTGTTTCTTTGGCTTCCCTTCAGAGTACTGGACTGGTGTGGTGCATATCTCTGCATGAACACTGTACTCATTAATATGTGTTTTTAAGTCAGAGCCATCATCACAAGTCACTCGTGATATAAATCATGTTCTTCATCATCATGGACACAAATGCAGTCACGATTCACGATCACTTCATGAATCACAAAACTAATTTTTTTACTAGTTACTTGGCTGTATTGTAATCATATTTTGTAGTATCTCTCCAGTCTTCACCACCCCACCACTCTACTCATTAATAAGAGTTTTTAAATTGCGTAAGTTTGTGCTACAGCTCATTGGGGAAGTACAGCCGTAGGCATTCGAGTTCCCATACAGTTTCATATTGATTATCTCACACCGAATCATGTTCTTCATCATCATGGTCACAAATGCAGTCACAAATCAATGATTCATGATCACATCACAAATCAGAAAATTTATTTTTTCACTAGTTACTTGCATGTATTGTAAGCCTGTTTTATAGTATCTCTCCAGGCTTCACCCAATCACCACCACTGTACTCATTAATAAGAGTTTTTAAATTGGGGAGTTTTATGATACAGGATCTGATCATTGGGGAAGTACAGCATAGGCATTTGTGTTCCTTCCTGTACAGCGTGTAAGTTACAGTACTGTAAGTAATGATGGGCGAAGTGGCCCCAATTCGCTCCTCGAAGTGATTCACAGAGTAACGAGGAATTCACGGAGTACTCCGCAGTGCAAAGTGGAGTTTGCGTTATTCCACCTTCCCCAAACCACTTCTCCACCAATTTTAAGGCAAAGTACATTGAAATCAATGTAATTCTCTTCACTTTGCCTTGTAATTGAGCTTCAAATGAAATTCTGCAGTGATTCAAGGAAATGCAAGTCACATGGGCTCTAGATTGCTCTGCACAGCCTCAGTTCTGGCCTGGGTAGTGTGTGAGTAGTGGTATATGAAGACAGTTTGCTCTCAGAGCTCTGTGATTCAAAACCTTGGAAAGCTGTTTAAAATGCCTTTTTTGAATCATTTTTTTTGCTCAAAATTATTAGTACATCGATTGTAGAAAACTCTTCTGTGCTCATATCATCGAGTGTTTATTGTTGTGTGTGGATTTTGAGTGGTAATTTAGAACAGGCAGTCTGTGTACTGTGAGTTGTGCTTTGGGGAGGGGCGTATTTGTAGTGTAGGTACATTAACTGGGAGAAAAAGGCAGTCTTTCTGTTTTGGTTATATTTTTCTTGTATAACAGTATTAATGTACACACAGTAATACTTTCAGTAATTCTTGAAATTTTTTTTGCTGATTGTTGTGGTGCTGCAGTGTAGAATTTGTCTTTTTAAAACATTTAGTTATACTATTGCAGGTTTTCAAGTTGCTATGCATTACTTGTAGTGTATGTGTGAGTGTGTGTGCAGTGCGTGCAATTAAATCAGACACCATTTATTGTGCCACAGAGTAATTGAAGCAGTGTGAACCTGCTATCCACCACACCTGCATGAATTTTTTGTACTGCTTTGTGGAATCTTTACTGGTAGTGGATTGTTATTGCCATGCACTAATACCCCAACAGGCAAAAGGTATTCCTTTCCAGATTTTGATTTGTGACTTGCGAGCACTGGTTAGGTGTTATGCCTTTTCATATGCATCTCTTGAGTGTGCAGCGCAATTTTAATTTGTCTGTGCATTTGCACTGCACCATTGATTCTGGGAGACTCCATTTCTTGTTATGCTCTCATTTCACTTTGTCAGCACTGGAGAATTTTCTGGACACAAGACAGTAGCATTTTGGGGATGCACATTAATTCTGGTTACTGTGTGTGGCCACTGTGTGCATGACTGTGTGTGCCATTGATTCTTGGAGACTTTGCATTTCTTGTTATGCTCTCATTTCACTTTATCAGCACTGAGGAGTTTTCTGGATACAAGGCAGTAGCACTTTGGGGATGCACATTAATTCTGGTGATTGTGTGTGTGGGGTTCTGTTAATATTGTTGTCACTCTGCCTTACTTCGTATCAATGTGGAATGACAATGTAAAGTAATAATCACAAGGCAAAGTGAGCCTTTCCTATGGGGCACTCCACATAGTGAAGTGCCAATGCAAAGTGCCCACAAAGGCCACTTCGCTGGCAGAATTTAAATTTGCTGCATCTTTAATCCTGCCCCTGGCAAAATGTTCAGTGGCCAGCTGAGGAGCGAGTGCACATGGTGCTCATGTACCCAATTGTGCATGTCACAGGGGGTGCACAGAGCATCATTGCATGGCATTTGGTCCTGAGAATGCTTACATGCTACTTTTGTGCTGCACATAGGCATTTGTAAATAGTGTCCATTGATAGGAGCAAGAACATAAGGCAGGATTGGATCAACAGGATGTTCTTTGAACTAATATTGCTTTCTGCGGACTACAGTTGGGGATATTTCTACCAGCTGAATACAGTAGGAGCTTGAACTTGCCCCATAATCTCCAACCAGTAGACCAGAGGTCTGGAGTCTGCTTAAGGCCCTAGACGTTGTAATGATTCTGAAGCTTTCTGGTGCATTCTATGGTTTATTTTGGTACCTTGTGCATCATACAGTTGTTATCCATTTTGTAGGGGATACAATTAGTGAAAATGGTAAGAAATTGATCAGTCATCATGCAGTTAGTTAAAACCGTTCTAAAAATGGCAACAACCTTCTCTATCCCTTCCTGGATTGTAAAACACTTTAACAAACAGTCACTTAAAGGGGAAGGTAAGTTTAACCATACTGAAAATATTGAGGTATGGTGTTTCTGACTGAAGAAGCTACCAGGTTTAACAATTTTTTTTCACTCCTTTATTTAGAAAGTTTGCTTTTTATCTGGTTGACCCTACTCCCTCTCATCAAGATTGTATAACAAGGATCAGCTATGGGGGACTTCTGTGGCTGCAGTTCCATGAGAGTGATTCTGCAGTGAGTAATTGTGATGTCATTGTCAGTACCACTCATTCTCTCGGCCCATGCCAAGTACTTTTTTACTTGGCATGAGGTACAGGGAGTACAGTACTAGCAAGGACAGTGCAGCATCACTGTGTGCTGCAGTATCACTTTTACAGGATGACTGCTATTATGTCTGGTGCACGTGCTTCCCAGATATACATGTACTTAGGATGGTGGTGGTGGTGGTGGTGGGGGTAGCAGGATCACCAGGTGAAAGGTCAATTTTACGAAGATCAAATTTGTAAACCTGGTGTTTTTTACTAGATCAGGAGTGCCAGGTGCCAGTAGTTTCTTTTATGCTGAAATAAACTGTTTCTTCCACTTTAACCTCCTTAGCGGGGCAATTTAGCCTAGTGGTTAGAACATGGAGCTGTGATCCTCAAGACTCATGTCTGAATCCTATCATTGCTACCTACTATGATGTAGCCCTGAGCAAGTCAGTTAGCCACCTTCCTTGAGTTCAACACTGAGGTAGCAAAGGTACAACATTCTTCAATCACAGACATGCCCAAACAGGAACATTTCCTACCCGCACAAATTGTTGTACTTAACTAAGTTTGCTTTCTGTACAATTTACTGTTCCAATTCCACACTGCCATGGAGCACTACTATGGTGAAATTCAAACTGGAAAAGAAATTTAGAAAAAAATGTGCAAGTTCCTGTTTGGATCTGAACCACAATACACTTATTCAGAATACAACAAGTATTTGTCAGTGTTGAATGTTGTCGTGCTGGCATTGGCATTGGTAGTGCCAGAGCAGGAGATGCATAATAGGAATGGCAGTGAAGTACTGAAGTGATGCCAACCCCACCCCCACCCTGTAGAGAGTGAGATGCATTGGGGTGTGCCTTTGGGTCATCAGCTATAATGCTCATGCCATTGTACCTCACCCGACCCTGCAGACGCTGACAAGTGTCGTGGTGTGCTTTGGGGTCTTTGGGTGTTACACATACCCCATTCCATAAGGAAATACATGGATGTGAGTGCAGTATATATGCATCAAAGTTGGAAAAACCCTATTTATTCCATTATATAGCTTACCGGCATTTCTTCAGTTCGCGGTCTGCTTTGAAGAGTGCAGACATGTTTCCGGTCCAACGAAGATCGTCGCGTCAGACTCCAGAGGTAAGTATGGGGTGGGGGTATGGGAGGCAGGCACAGCGGGTGGGCACAGGTTGTGGGAGGGGGCAGGGAGACCGCTAAGGGACTTTTCTTCATTTTTACAGGGAACAAAAAAAAAACACACACCATGGGACTGTTTTGTTTTCACGGGGCATGCTGGGGTGGGCTCCCAGTGTGCCAATGAGTCTTTTTGGGGGACAGCTGTGACCGATGGGGATTGACACCACCCATCGGCAGAAAAAGTGCTGATCAGGGATTGGGCAACACCGGTACACAAGGAAGCGGGGGGCCAGAGCTGAGGGGATTGGGCAACCCCCTCGGCAAATACCAAATGGGGGGGTTCTTTATGCTGACATGGAGTGGGCTCCCCCATCAGCACATACATTGGGGGCAGGGTAAGCTGACAGGAGGATTGGGCACCCCTGAAGTTGGCAGTTTGGTGGGCAGTGTGCTGCCATGTTTCTGTTGCCAGGGAAGCACATCGGGAGGTTCCCTAGTGTGACAAGCTTTGCTTGCATTGCAGCGAACCTTTTTTTAGATGTGCTCGCCACATTATGTATGCATGGTGTGGAACCGGCATGCAAGCTGATTGTGGAATGAGGGAAGCACCTACTGATGCGTGCCCTACATTCACCCAACAGTGACTGGGCCTCCAAATCTGAACTACCACAAGATGTTTACACGAGAAAGGGTCCTGAAGGAACTGGAAGTAATAAGAGTTGATAAAGCAATGGGGCCAGATGGGGTGCACCCCAGTGTCCTTAAAGAACTAAGAGAGGTGGTGGCTGAGCCTCTGGCTATCCTGTTTAGCCTGGAAACAGGGGAGGTTCCCAAAAGTGGGAACAAAGAGGAAGCAGGGAACTACAGACCAGTCAGCCTCACCTCAGTAGTGAGGAAGATCATGGAAGCACTACTGAAGGAGTGATTGGTGGAACATCTGGTTGTCAATGGACTACAGGACCCAAGGCAGCATGGTTTCACCAGGGGAGGTCATGTCAGACCAACCTCATTGAATTTTTGACTGGGTGACTAGGAGGTGGGTCAGGGAGGGCAGTGGACATGGCCTATCTGGACTTCAGCAAGGCCTTTGACACTGTGCCACATAGAAGACTATTATACAAACTGGGGAATATGGGTGTGGGCAGGAAGTAGTGTGGTGGGTAGGTAACTGGCTGGGTGGCAGGACACAGAGGGTGGTGGTAAATGGCTGTCACTCCACAGAGGAAGAGTGACCAGTGGGGTACCACAGGGATCAGTGCTGGGACCGGTCCTATTCAACATCTTCATCAGTGACATTGCGCAGGACCTAGAAGGCAGAATTCACTGTTTGCTGATGACACAAAGCTCTGTAACAGAGTAGACACACCAGAGGGTGTAGACAGAATGAGAGCGACCTGCAGAAACTTGAAGAATGGTCAGGGTTTGGCAGTTGAAATTCAATGCAAAAGTGCAAGATAATGCATATGGGGCAATAACCCTGGCAACAATATATCAGTTGGGGGTGAGGATATAGCATACACAAGCAGGAAGGGAGCTTGGGGTTATCATCTCTGATGACCTCAAGGTAGGGAAACAGTGTGACAAGGCAGCAGGTAAAGCAAATAGGATGCTGGGATGTATAGGCAGGGGCATTACCAGCAGGAAAAGGGAGGTCATAATTCCGCTATACAAGACACTAGTGAGGCCCCACCTGGAGTACATGTACAGTTCTGGAGACCATACCTACGTAAGGACATAGACAGGGTAGAGAAGGTTCAGAGGAGGGCAACAAAGATGGTGCATGGATTGCATCACAAGTCCTATGAAGACAGGTTGAAGGAGCTGAACATGTACTCCCTGGAGGAGAGGAGGAGAGAGGGATATGATAGAGACATACAAGTATCTTACAGGGAGGAACAGGGTGCAGGAAAACACTATTTTAAGCGAAAAAGATGTTCCAGGACTAGAGGGCATGGGATGAAGTTGGAGGAGGGACGATTCAGAGGAAACATGAGAAAGAATTTCTTCACAGAGCGGGTGGTGGACAAGTGGAACACCCTGCCAGAGGAAGTGGTGGGGGCTGAAACAATCCAGGATTTAAGAATGCATGGGATAGACATAAAGGAATTCTGGAGGTCAGGGGTAAGGTACAACAGACTTCTAGGAAAACAAACTGAACTTACAAGCTCAAATGGGCAGACTGGGTGGGCCATAGGCCCTCATCTGCCGACACTGTCTATGTAACTATGTATGTTGGCTACACAAGCACACCAACATAAAAATTGAATGTTCCTATACGGATTTTACATGCTAGCCCAAAGACACATCCAAAACATCACCGAGCTGCACTGAACTGTACTACTGCTCCTGTGGTATGAAGGTCAAATCACAAACGAACATACATACGGACATACAAAGAAGCCAGTAGAAGAAGGTCATATGGTCTGTCAGGTCTGCTTGTATTGCAGGGTCCACAGTTTGAGCTAATGTCCTTGCCCTCCCTCCCCACTCCTCCCATCCTTCCCACCCATGATTCTTACCTTCATCCTACGCCTATCCCAGCATCTTTTAAAGCTGCCCACTATCTTCAACAAAATAACCTCTTCCAGCAGTGCATTCCAAGTGTCCGCTAAACTCTCCATGAAGAAGTGCTTTCTGACCTCCCTCCTAAACCTCCGACCCTCCAGCTTAAGACTATGCCCCCTCATGTTATGGTTGTCACTCAGCTTAAAGTGACTCTCCTTATCAACCTTATTTATCCCTTTAGTACTTGAAGGTCCCAATCATGTCCCTTCTCTCTCTCTCTCCTGTCTTCCAGGGAGTACATATTCAGTGCCCTCAGTCTCTCCTCTTATGCCTTACCCTGCTAACCCACTATCATCTTGTAGCCCTCCTCTGAACTTTCTCCAGCAGATTAATGTGGGCACCAGTACTGCACTCCATACTATAGATGCAGCCTCACCACTGACCTGTACAAGGGCAATATAACCTCCTCTCTCCTACTACTGATCCCCCTAGCTATGCACCCCAGCATCTTGTTTGCCTTTTCTGCTGCTTTCTTGCACCACGTGGAGTGCTTCAGGTCACTAGTGATCATCTCTCACAGGTCCTTCTCCTCCTCTGATGCAGATACTCGGACTCCACCCAGATAGTACCCTGTCCTGGGATTCTTGGCTCCAATATACTAACATACTAACACACTAAAATGCCAGCAGAATAGGCCTAATGGTCTTTCGTGTCTGCTCGTTTGGTCAGCCCCCACCCTGGGTGCTGACCTTGCTGCCCCCCTTGCCTTCTCTGGCTTCTCCCTTCCCAGTTCTGGATATTCTTGCTGCATTAGATTTTGCTTCCAGAACCCTTCCCCTGTACCTGTTCCACCCCCTCTTGAACCCCTCCACTGTCTCTGCCTCCACCAGCCCCTAGGCAGCGCATTCCATGGCTCCACCACCCTCTCAGTAGCACCTCCTCCTTTCTCCCCTGAATCTTCCTCCCTCCAGCTTCCACCCATGCCCTCTAGTGGTCCCTCCTCCTTCCTTTGAAGCACCCTGACTGTTCCTCCCTATTACCCTCTTCATGTACCTGAAGACCTCTATCATGTCCCCTGGTCCCTTCTCTTCTTCAATGTACATATTTAGCTCTTCGAGCCTCTCCTCATAGGTCCTGTCCCCCAAGCCCCAAATCATTTTGGTTGCCCTCCTCTGACCCTCTCAGGAGGTTAATGTCCCTCTTTAAGTGTGGCCTCTAAACTGCATGCAGTACTCAAAGTGCAGCCTCACAAGCAGTTATACAGAGGGAGTAACACTTCCTCCTTCTGAGGTGATCCCCTAGCGATGCATCCCGGCATCCTGTTGGCCTTGGCTGCTGCCCTCCTACAAGTCTCAGAGTTGTTCATCTTGACATCCACCACCACCCCCAGGTCCCTCTCAGTCATCGAGACTTGTAGCATTCCCCCAGGGTGTACACTTGGCCCGGGTTTCTGGTCCCCAGGTGGAGTACCTTGCATTTCCCTGCATTGAACCTCAGCTTCCACTTTCTAGACCATCTTTCCAGAGCCTCCAGGTCCCCCTGTAGGGCCACTTTCCCCTCCTCCCCATCCACCACTGCCCCCAGTTTTGAGTCATCCGTAAAGAGACTCATCTCACTCCTGATTCCTGTCCTTATTTCAGAGATGTAGGAATTGAACAGAAGGGGCCCAAGGACTGATCCCTGTGGGACCCCACTAATGACCCTCCTTGGGGATGAGACTATCCCGCCAACTACAACCCTCTGGGTCCAGTCCTGGAGCCAATTGCCTATCCATCTGATCATCTGGTTCCCCATCCCCGTTTCTCCCAGCTTATCCAACAGGCCCACATGAGGAGCAGAGTCAAATGCCTTGCTGAAGTCTAGAAAGAGGATGTTCACTGGTCTACCCAGGTCCAAGGCACTCATCACCCAGTCATAGAACTCCACCAGGTTTGTCTGACATGATTTCCCTGGGACGAATCCATGCTGTCTATTGTCCAGGCACCCTGACTTATCCAGGTCCCCCCCAGCCTCTCCTTGACAATGCCCTCCATCACCTTGCCCACCACCGATGTCAGGCTGACAGGCCTGTAGTTCCCTGCCACCTCCCTTGATCCCCCTCAGGATAGACACTGTATGCGCCACCTTCAGTCCTGGGGCACCCACCTTGTCCTCAGAGAGATGGTGAAAAGCTCCGCCAAGGGTTTCGCCAGGACATCCGCAAGTTCCTTCAGCACTCTGGGATGTAATTTATCCGGCCCTGGTGCTTTCTCCGTCTTAAGGGAGCTGAGGGATTCCCTCACTCTCTCTGCTGTGATTTCCACTTCCGGTACCTCTTCTCCCTGCTTAGCCCTCCCCCCTCCTGCCAGTGATGCCTCCCCCTCTCCCCAGACCCACCGATCGGTAAGGGTCCCCCCTCCTCAGTATCTCTGCCTCCTCCCATGTATGATGCAGCACCCCCAATTTCCTTGGTGAAAACTGAGGTGAAGTACTCATTTAGTACCTCAGCCTGCTTCCCCGGTGCTTGTGCCCATCTCTCCCCTGATTTAATCCTATGCATAACTTTGCATATCTTGGCATTGAAGCCAAACTGTCAGATACTGGGCCACCTCCACAGCTTTTCCAGATCTTTCTGTAGGTCCTGTATCCCTTCAGCTGTGTCCACTCTCCTGCAGAGCTTGGTGTCATCTGTGAAGAGGCACATTTTGCCTTTAATGCCATTTCCAATGTCATTGAGGAAGACATTGAACAACACTGCCCCAGCACTGAACCCTGTGGAACCCCACTGATTACCTCTCTGGTGCCAGATAACTCTCCCCCCACAACCACCCTCTGGGTTCTGTCCCTCAGCCAGTTTTCCACCAATCTGGCTATCTTTTCCCTAACCCTGAGATCCAACAACTTCCTGATCATCCTTTTGTGGGGCACAGAGTCAAAGGCCTTGCTGAAATCAAGATAGAGGATGTCTACCGCTTGGCTCCTGTCTACTGTCTTAGTGACACAGTCAAAGAAGTAAATCAGAATCATTTGACATGATTCCCCCCCATGAACACATGCTGCCTCGCATCCTGGAGACCATGCTCCTCTAGATATGCTACCAACCTTTCCTTCAGTATGGTCTCCATGAGCTTGCCCACAATGGAGATCAGACTGACCGGTTTGTAATTCCATAGGTCATTCTAAGATTTTGGTCTTAACCTACAAAGCAGGAAACCTGTGTTTTAATCCCAGCTGGGTCTCTTACATTATTTTTTTTATTCTTTGCTAACTGGGTAAGGCCAAGTAAGCACAAGTGCCTGTTTTTAAGGGTGACCCAGAAGCAGTGTGGTGGTTAAGTGACTTGCTCAGAGTCACACAGTGTGCAAGTAGAGGTTGCGGGAATCAAACCTAGGTCTGCTGGCTGTAACAAGCTCATTCACAGTGCATTATTCTAACCTTTAGGCTATACTGTCAGCCAGGAATCTGCATACAAACATTTGTCAATGACGAATGTTCACCACTGGTATTGCTGTTCTACCGGATCTTGCTTGTACACATTTTTACTATATATTTTCCTAGGACAGAGCAGATGAAATGCAATATCTTATTTTCAGTGGTGTCCTGCTTTGACACAGTGTTAGATTGTAATTACCTAGGATATGGCAGCTGAGAGGCAATATTCTACTTTTAAGTGGGCTCCCACATTTTGACCTCAAATATCCAACAGTCTTTTTTAGGATCTGACGTTATGATCCAAATAGGTGGAATTTTTAAAATTCCATCTGAAAGGTGATTTCACTATGTGACTGTGAACACAAGTTTCGGAGGGGATTTAAAAAAAATAACACCTGCCATGTTCAGGAGGTGGGGTAACACAAGGGCTATGTTGAACATTTGGGGCCAAAATATGCAAAACATAAAGTTATGAGAAAATGTTGGAACTATTCATTTCTTCATAACTTAATTGATTTTCCACATTTTTACCCCAAATTTTCAACATAATATTTTTATGACCACTCCTGCACATGACAGGTTTCATTTATAAAGCAATAACTGAAACATCATTTTTGGCAGGATTTGAGAAATGACAGCATTCATGAGGTGATATGAAAAAATGGCTATGTTGAAAAGTTGGGGTCATGCATTAAATATTGCAAAGTAGACTCATAACTTTGTTGTTTTCTTATATTTTTAACCCCAACATACCCTTCTTATGACCACACATTGCCTTCTTATGAAACCCCCACATGAACAAGGGTGGAGAAAAGGTTCAAGATCCTGCCCAAAACTGATTTCATGCCACAAGTGTGAAAACACATTTTGGCCAGGGTTTGAAAAAAGACAGCTGTCACATTCATTAGGTGCTGTGAAGAAGTGGCTATGTTAAAAATTTGGGGCCAAAATACTGAAAATTACCAACACTGTGAGCTGTGTTCATAGATTTCAACATAGTCAAATAACTCTGTTGTTTTGAAATATTTTTACCCCAAATTTTCAACACAGCCTTCTTATGACTCCAGCTCATGAACATATGTGGAGAAAATGTACAACTCCTGACCAAAAGGTAATTTTGTGCAGTGACCTCAAAACCACCTTATAGGACATATTTGCCTAATGTCACTGCCATTGTTAATGAGGTGGGGTCCCCAAAAAGGCATTTTGACAACTTGGGGCAAGAATATTCAAAAATGACCAAGTTATGCCACTAAATTCAAAATCACATTCAAATACATTGAACAGCATGCCTGATTTCCTCAGCTGGCAGTTCGCATTGAAGAATAAAGACATGTCTGCAATGCAGAGATGATTATGGTGTTGGACACCTGGTGGGTAAGTAAGGGTCTGGGGGGCTGTGGGGTGGTGGGTGCTGAGTGGGAGGGTTGGGTAGGGGGACTATTGGTGATAGCAGCAACAGACATCAATGGATGCTTTCTTTTTTACATGTTATATTGTAAAAAAACCAAAGCAAAATAAAACAAAAAAAACTATGAGGAACAGTTTTCTTTATTTCAGCTGGTGACACTGGAGATTGGGCACCCCCCAGTGTCTGTGTTATGTTTGTGGGGGTGCTGAGTGGGAAGGTCAGATTTTATTTATTTTATTTAAATTTTGGTAACCAGGTGGGCCCACTGAGACCTTGACAGTCCCTTTTTCAGGGGTGACCTGGGATTAGTTACATGTACCTAAGGGAGATGAAAACCAATGCTTTGATACAAACAGGGGAGCAAGACAATTACATAGTGCAAAAGACTATCAATTCAGGATATTCTACATCATTCACAGAATCCAAACCAACAACTGGACATTTAGTTAGAAACAGACATATCAACTGAACAGCTTAGCTAAGTGACCATGTGGTAGTATATTGTCCTACTTTGCACCCCCTCCCATCTATAGCATGTGGAAACCATTCCGACCATCTCCCTTTTGTGGGGAGAAAGCCTTTCAGGCGGCCTCATTTGAGGCAGCAGTACATTGTCCCAGTGCCTAGGTGTGTTTTTAGTGCTTTCCTAAAGCCCCCAGGAGAGGTACAGCTATGTATTTCTCTTGGTAGATTGTTCCAAAGTTTGGGTAGGGCTGTTCAGGCAGACCAAAGGCCGAGTGATGACCTGGCTCTAGGTATTTCGAGTAACTTCTGGTCAGTAGACCTAAGCTCTCTTCCATTTGTTTTCTGGGCTACCAGGTCCCGTAGACTTGGGGGAGCCCCAGGTTGCTGTCGTTTAAAAGCCAAGCATAAGGAAGAGTCAGCTAGTCTGACTTCGAGGGATGGCCAGTCGATGGTCTGGAGCACCTTATAGTGATGCTCCATCCATTGAACACCAGCTGTGAATTGGCTGACCCTGTGGTACAGTGCCCCTAGGCGCTATTTTTCTGTTGCCCTCAGTGTTTGGAGGATGGTCGCTCCGTAGAAAAGAGTGGGTAGTATTGCCCCATTGCTGATCACTTTCCTGGTTTCCTTGTTCAAACAGGGGTTTAGCCTATAAAGGAGGCCCAGCTTTTGGTTTATCACCTTTGTGAGGTGGTCAATTTGCTTCCTGAAAGAGACCTCCTGGTCCAGGTATATCCCCAGGTACTTGAAGTTGTCCACTACCTCCATCCCTGTCCCATTTAGGGTGGTGAGAGATAGAAGGGTCGATCTGTCAGGGCCAAGCTTTTTGGGGCCAAAGAGCATGGCTTTAGTTTTCTTACTGTTTAGAACCAGCCAATGCTCCTGGCACCAGGCTTCAAGGATATCAAAGTCCTGCTGCAATTCCAGATTTAGGAATCCAGTGTCCTTCCCCGTTCTGTACAGCACTGCGTCAACAGCATATAACGTGACTTTCGCCCCTCCACAATGCTGGGGTAAGTTGTTGACGTACAGGGAGAAAAGTAGTGGGCCCAAGACTGATCCCTGCGGAACTCCAACATATAACAATCTCTCTCCTGATTTTGCCCCCTTCCACTGAACCATTTATGACCTGCCATGGAGGTAGCTTGTGAACCATTTTGGCCAATCCACAGCAGGAAGCCATCAGGGGTAGAGGGAGCTGCAGCCTGAATTGGGCTCCCTACCTCCACAACGGAGAGACTGTAGTGCCTCATTTAATTTAGCTTTAAAAAAAAAAAAAGAAGGATCGGGAGCCTGGGTCATGGCAGGAGGTGATCGAACAAACTGCCCCCCGACCCATGGAGACCCTCAGTTTCCTTGACCTGCTTGCTGGCTAGGGGCAGATGAGGCAGCAATCTGTGGAATCTCCCCCTAGTTGAAAACAGAAAAAAAGTTGCCAAATTTGGACTGGAAGTGCTGGCTCCCTACAAGAAGGGTAGCCAGGCACTGCAACATGCCGGCCCACAGCGGGAAGCCATCAGGGGTAGAGGGAGCTGCAGCCTGAATCAGGCTCCCTCCCCCCACAACGGAGAGACTGTAGTGCCTCTTTTAATTTAACTTTAAAAAAAAAAGAAGGATTGGGAGCCTGGGCCGTGGCAGGAGGTGGTCGAACAAGCTGCCCCTGACCTACGGAGACACTCAATTTTCTGGACCTGCTTGCTGGCTAGGGGTGAGTGAGGCAGCAATCTGTGCAGTCTCCCTCTAGCCAAAAACAGAAAAAAGGTGCCAAATTTGGACTGGAAGTGCTGGCTTCCTACAAGAAGGGTAGCCACTCACTGCAACGCACAAGTCCACAGTGGGAAGCCATCGGGGTAGAGGGAACTGCAGCCTGAATTGGGCTCCCTCCCCCCACACACAATGGAGAGACTGTAGTGCCTCATTTAATTTCATTTTTTTTTTTAAAAAGAAGGATCGGGAGCCTGGATCATGGCAGGAGGTGGTCGAAAGAGCTGCCCTCCAACCCATGGAGACACTCAATTTTCTCAACCTGCTTGATGGCTAGGGGTGAGTGAGGCAGCAATCTGCGCGATCTCCCCCTAGCTGAAAACAGAAAAAAGCCACCAAATTTGGACTGGGGGCACTAACAGTGGTGGCAACAACAGACATTGATGGACTGTTCTGTTTTACAGGTCATATCATTAAAAAAACTATGAGAGACAGTTTTCTTTATTTTAGGTGGCGACACTGGTGATTGTGCACTGCCAATGCCGGTGTTATGTTTGTGGGGGTCGGGTGGGGTGGTGGGTGCTGAGTTGGAAGGTCAGGAGGGGGGACAGTAAGGGTTGTGGCAGCAACAGACATTGATGGACAATTTTCAGTTTTGCAGGGTGTAATTCAACCTCAGCAGGCTGATCATAAGAAATCAGCTGTGCTTGCTGGGCAGCAGTTACATGGATGAAAGGAAAGAGATGACCTGTGATTGGGTCATCTCTCTCCTTTGAACTACATAAAGTTTTCTCCCAGCAAGCCAGAATAGTGTCATGATCAGCCTGGCTGATGATTGTTGTGGCACTGACGGATCTTGACTTGTAGATCACTTGTAGATCACTCTGCATTGGACTGACAGTATCACACCCCTCAAAAGCCACTCTGCTAACAAATGTTCACAGTGCATGAGCGTATGGTGAAGATAAAAAAGTGAATGTCTCTGACAGGAACATTTCATGGCATCTTTACAACCAGATCATGCTAGTTTCTGTCTCGCAAAAATAAAATTTTCACTTTCATACAGAAACATTAGGGGACTCAAATACTGTAGATCTGAGGATCAAATTGCAATGCACATGACTCCAGTTTACATTGACTGTTGCTGTTGTAGTTTTTTCCTTTGTTTTCATCAGCCCTATCCTGCACTCCCTGCTGTTTTGTTTTCGGCACTGCTGCTTGAGATTTCAGTTGGACTAATGCAAACTGTGTGAACAGCATGTTCCCATACAGATTGGCTGGTGAAGTACTGCACTCAGCACATAACTTGATGAAGGATGAGGGTGAGCAGGAAAGGATTACAGAAGGACAACTAGGATGATTTCAGAATTGGAGGGGGCATATCAAGGTAGGTTAATGGAACTGAACATTTATCATCGGAACCTTGGAGGCTGAGAGAAGATATGATAACTGTCCATAAGTTAATGGCTTTTCACATTGATGTTGTTAAGAGGGTGTTTTATTTATTTATTTAAAATTGGTAACTGGAAGAGGCACACTGAGCCAAAGCTCATTGCCTAGTGTGACCCAGGGGACGGGGAAGTGGAAGTGAATTTTTAGGAGACTATAAAACATGGGAGAGCAAAAAACAGTAACGAGAAACTTACAACAGGGGGGTTTAGGCTTGATATGCGGTAGCAGTATAGCATAGTGGTTAAAGGGCACATGACTGCAAACCTGGAGACATTGGTTTAAATCCCATTAGCTCCTACGTTCTTGCAAGTCACTTAACTTCCTTGTGCTCCCAGGTCGCACCTGGAAACAAGCTCCGGTTTAGTGTGCCTTTCCTTGTTAAACAATTTCCTCTTTCACTTTCCCTTATGAGGAAACATTTATTTACCAGTGGAGTTATCAAGATTGATGGCTACCTGGATTTGAATGGCATTAGAAGGACTGAAAACTGAGACAATGGCAGACAGACTAGATGCTGTAGCCATTGCCTAATTCTGCCTTGGCAAACGTAATACATAGATGCACAGATGTTGGCAGCAGATAAGGGCATATGGCCATGTTAAATAAAGTACAGTCCACGCCATATAACGCAGACATGCATAACACAGACAATTGAGTACGACAGACATTTTTCTAAAACCAAAACCAAGCTCTATGTTTATTTAAGTTATTCAGCCTTTTAATGTGGACCTTACATTCCGGCAACCGCATACAGTTGAGAGGCTAATTATGATACTGATTGGAGCTTTTGACATCTTGTTTAACGAGCTCGCAGTACTCACTGATTACATAATCACCTTCGCTTAAGTTCAATGACGTTCAGTGTTCAGAGATCAATGTTTCCACTCTATTGTTTTTTTTAAACTGGAGCTAAATAAAGAGGACCTGCATCATTGGTGTTGGGGCCTTTCCTTAAACTGCGAGAAGGGGATGAGTGCCTTGGCAGTTTGTCTGCTCTCCTATTCTCAGAATCTCTATAAGGGCCACAGCCCAGATGATCTGGATACAGATTTTACCCACCACAAACTACCCTCCTAAGTGAAAACACAAACTCACAAAACAATTAAATAAAGATTTTACCCACCACCTCCCTCCCTCCAAAGTGAAAGTTCGTGCAGCACAAACAAATAAAGTGCAACGATTTTACCCTCCACCTCACTCCCTCCAAAGTGAAAGCACATACAGCACAAAACTATTAACTACAGTACAGAATAAGGTTTTTACCCACCACCTCCTTCACTCACTCACTCAGTGTGGCAAACCATTACAGTATAGTGCCTCTACTCATTGCAAACACAGCATACTGTAACAAAAGATGTCACAGCACCACCTGCCAACAACTGTGGACATCGGTTTCCACAGGCAAAATTACAAGCCCCAAAGTGTCCATGTAAAACAGCTTACACTGTGATGTAACTTCTTAAAGTTCATAAATAATACAGTAGACTACTTTGCTACCTGGTTATATATTAGCTCTCCAAGTATTGCCTGGTGTTTACTGTGTAGAAATATATTACTTGGTTGTGGTTTAGTTTTTGCTGCCTTCTAATGTATACCGGAGGTTTACTTCAACAACAGCAAATTGTTTTTAATATACTTTTACTGTTTTTCCCCCAAAATTATGCTAAATAGGTCCATGTTTAAATGTAATAAAAGAGTCTATTTTTAAGGGATGAGACTTAAAAAGCTTCTGACACTCCTGGAAAAGCAGTGAAAACATAACAATTAGACACAGTTCAGTTTGCATTTCATATATCTTCAATAGATTTCTCTTTCCCATTGTTTATTACTAAGCAAATTTACATAAAACAGGATTGTTATTCCTTTGCATTCAGCTGTCTCAACAGCTCATTTCTTATTTGAAGTCACAGTCCTCTAATGTGACATCACAATCTGTTGCCATGAGAAGGACTGTGATGTCACAAGCATCAGGGATGCT
Organism: Neoceratodus forsteri; assembly: GCA_016271365.2. Taxonomy (NCBI): domain Eukaryota; kingdom Metazoa; phylum Chordata; order Ceratodontiformes; family Ceratodontidae; genus Neoceratodus; species Neoceratodus forsteri. Next base: position 100,439,309 of record CM028130.1, read on the forward strand.
ATTCGGCACTAAATCTCATGCAAATGGTCCTGACACCACATAGCTTAACCCTTCTAATGGAAACCAGTTGCTTATTGACCTCATCCTGACTAGCCACCCCAATCACCTCGTTGATGTCCAGGTACTACCAGAGTCACTTAGTGACCATTCCCCTATCATCTGCAGTTGGTCAGACCACCTGAAACCATCCCCTTCTAGAGTCTCCTACCAACGTCGCCTAAAAAGAGGATCCCTGGAACATTTCAAGAACTACTGATTGAATCTAGATTGGTCCCCCTTCACTACGCAACCTCTTTGTATAATTCTTTAGCTTTCTTCATTTCCTTCTTCAATGCAGCCTGTGCCATCTTTGTCCCCCCAGTTAAGAATATTGTTAAAAACCATGTCTCTCTCTGGATCACACAGCCCCTCTTAAAGTGCATGCAGTACTGTGACAACCTGTGGCGTAAAGCTCTTGACTCTGGCCAAACAGCTGACAGGCAAAACTATAGAGCAGTTATGAATGCCTGCACCCAAGAAATATGGCAAGCCAAAGCTGCCTACTATCAAACTACTTTCACCACCTCATGGGGACATGGATGCAAATTCTGGGAGACCATTAACTGATTTAATGGTAAATCCCTCTCCCCCTCCTTCCCACCTGCAAGTTCATGGTACTACCACACAGGATCTGGAGCTTCTAGCAAGTGTACTAAACATCGCCTTCACTGACCTTGACAATGTACTCCCATATGATTACTTCTCCACACCTTCTACCCCCTCTCCAGCCTTCCCCACCTCCTGCAGGAGTCCCTCCCCCCTTTTTCTTTAAATCTGTCTCCCAGAACTCAGCCAGGAAATACCTTTCCGAGGCTCTAGGAAAGTCAAGACATAGTGACGACACTCTAGATCTCAATCTCCTCAAACTCTCTCTGGAATCTGTTCTAACCCTTCTCACTAAAATTCTGAATATGAACCTCTGCCTGGGCCAATTTCTGTCCCAATGGAAACAAGCCATGGTAACCCCAATTTTTAAAACTGGAGATAGAACCTTACTGAGTAAATATAGGCCGATCTCCATACTGCCACCCCTATCAAAAGCATTGGAGAAGATCGCTGCTGGCCAACTATCTAGGCTCCTTACAGCACAGTTTCTGGAAGGCCCACAACACCACAGCTGACCTACTGGACTATACCTCCTTCATTCATGATGCACTTGATCAAGGGCTCTTCTTTGGGTATGTCTGTGTTGACCTGACAAAGGCCTTTGATACTGTTCATCATCTTCTGCTGATTAACTCCCTGTTCTCCCTTGGTCAATCCCAGGAAGTCACTTCCTGGTTCTCCAGCTACCTCTCTGGCTAATTCCAACAGGTAAAACTTAAACTCACACTGTCTTCCTCCCTCCCAGTCAGGTCTGGGGTGCCCCAGGGCTCAATCTTTTGTCCTCTACTATTTAGTCTGTTTCTAAACTCTCTCCACTGGGCCTGCTCTGGAGAACTCCTCCTCTATGCAGGTGATGCTGTCATTTTTTGCCTGCACCAGGGCCATCCCACCCTACAACATAATCTACAGAAGCATTTCACTGAAATTGAGCCTTGGTTCACCTGTCATAAACTGGCTCTTAACTATAAAAAAACCAAGGTGATCCTCTTTGCGCATCAGCAGAACAAAAACAGGTCCTACCTCCTCCACATTCTCAACAATAACTCTGCCCCCCTGACACTGTGCCCCGCTTTAAATATTTAGGGATCACCCTTGACTCAACTCTCTCCATTCATGAGCACATCTCTGTCACCTGCAGAGCTGTTAACATCAGAATTGGACTTCTTTTTTGGCTCCGCTCCTGTCTCCCATAAACTGCTCTAAGCCAAGCTGTATCCAGCTCTGTTCTCCCACTGGTTGACCACGGCCTAGTCGTTTATTGGTCGGCCTCCAATACCACCCTAATTAAAATCAGAATGGCCCTAAACAAAGTCTGCCATCTAGCAGCAGGGTGTGACAGAGATACACATACTTGTGATCTCTACTGGAGAACCTCCTGATTAACCCTTGAGGGTGTCTCCACTACCACACCTGCCTCCTTGCCAAAAGAATATCCCTTGGACTTGTTACTGGTTGAGTGTCAGTCTTACTAACTCCAGCCCATAGAACGGGAATCACTAAACACTCCAGTAATGCTGCTTTCAACGTCCTTCTTTTTAGAACCACTACTGGGCATAAATCTTTTAATTATAGAGACCCATTTTGGATGAATTCCCTTCCTAACACTTTACTGGATACTCATAGACTGGGACTCTTTAAGTCTGAACTATGACAGCTGTTACTTGCCTCCTCTAATTGTGATTGCCTTCATGCTCCCTCCTAACCCTGACAAACCTGTTTGACATTGTACTCAAACCTACTCCACATAGGCCCTCACCCTGCACATCTCCTCCTGTCTGACAATATCCCCTGGATTGCACTCTGTTCTGCCCCCCATGATGATCAATTACCCAATAGTGTTATGGAACTGTGCATTTTTTTTTTGTCTCTTGTATAACTTTATTGTTATAACCCTGTAGGAAATGAGTGTAACCAGTGCATCTTAAATCTTGTATGTCATGCTTGTACTTTCTGCCACCTTCCTGTAACTGACTAGGAGCCTTTGCAAAAGAGTCCCTGACTCAAAGGGTTGTAATTCCTAACATTAATCAACCAATAAATACGTAAATAAATAAGCAGAGTATTATGACATCAGGTGAGGAGTAAGCAACTGGAACTGATGAACTCTGAAAAAGCAAAGATGCTGTTTTCATCCAAATTACATTAATAAATAAGCGAGAACTGAAAAACAGAACTAATGTAAATTATAAGCTGCACTGTGTCTAAATATTATGTTTTTCAGTGTTCTTCTGGAGGCATCAGCTGTTTTTTAAAACATTTTTATTGTTATTTTTGAGCAACCACCATCTTGCCATTCGACACATTTCTCAGAAAATGCTAAAGAATTGATAACTTTGTTTAAATCTCTCCTGCTGCAATAGCACCTTTTGAAGTCAGCAGATTCCATTGCTTAAAAAGCAACTCTATTATAATAAAAAGCCTTAAACCACTAGACCAGTTATATTTTAACGTTAGCATTTTCTGTTTTTACTCTCCTCTGTTGCTGCTTCCATTAATATTGCAGCTACCACAGTACTTTTTTTCACTGAGTCTTTCAAATTGTATCTGCCTCATCCCTGCTAATCTCCCAAGTGCTGTTTGTGACCTCACAGCCTGTTGTCATGGTGAGACTGATGATACCATAAACAAAAGCACTGTGACATTAACCGGGGAGAAGAAAAATGCTTTTTATGCAGACTTTAGATAGACTGTTAAGATGTGTTGTAAACCTTGGAAAGGCACTTGAAAAAACTAATCTGTAGTAAATTGTCTAAGCTGAAACATCATATTTAGGACAGTGCATGCTGAAGTGTAGAGTTGCTCTTGGCTGTCTCCAAGCATGGTAGCCCTCCACTGATGTACCTCAATCTGACAGTACAGAACTTCTATGTTCTCCTGTATATTAGGGGCTTGTGCCATATTTGTTCCTGACCCTGACCCTCTGTGTTCTTCAAATGGATATCATATTTAAGGGGGTTTCTTCAAAAATAGTAAAATATACAGTAAGTTAAAAAAAAAAGACAGAGCAGTGGTCAAAAGACAATCTTCCCCAGATGTTACTCTAGGACTGATCACAGCAATGCAAGCCAGCAGTTTTCATCTTCTTTAGGATATTACTGTATATTTTCATTCTGAAGCCATGCTTAAAAAGTATGAAATGTTGATGATAATGTAGTTTTACTTCAAGGTCCCCAGCAGACACTGGTCCAGTAGCCCAGTGTGTGTGTGTGTGTGTGTGTGTGTGGGGGCTGACAATCCAAGTCCCCAACCAAATAAACCATCGAACACCAAGTGGAGCAAACCTGAAGTCAAAGCCATTTTATAAGCCTATGAATGATGTTACAAAAAAAAAAACTTTGTTTGGCAGCAGCATAAAGTGTGACTGAATGGCTGTATCCACATATACAGTGTGTAAACTTTTCCAAAGTTTGTACCTGGGGCATCTTAAGGCCTGTGCAAGGACAGATGAGGTCGTTCTTTTTTGTTAAAATGCTGGCAAATAACAAAAAGGAGGAAAAATAGAAGCTGTGACCTTCCTCTACTGTTTGGTCCTCTAGTACATTCATTTTTCTGAAATAATAAGGTAGCATCATCAGGTTTCAGACAGCAGGAAAAAAGTAATAAATCCATTTGCAGCAGAAGTGGGAGCAGGTGTGTACAGCATTAGGCTTGGAAGAAAGCTTTCTTTGGCTCTTCTCAAGGTTAGTTGTGAAATTAATGAGCACTTAATGAAACAAATGTTACATTTTGTTCTTTGCTGCATCAGATTGTAAAGGACCTACACTATAGGCAGGGACCCTGCTGTTTCAGACAGCAGCACACACACATTGACATATTTTAAATTTTTATTATTTTTGCCATCTAATTGTATTGTCATGGGACCACTTTTCAAAATGAAAACACCTCACACAAATCTTATTGGGTCCTCAGTTGACATACTTTATTTACTTCATTCCATCACCAAACTTTTATTTACATCACCAATACTTTTATACCTATACATCCATTGTACATCACTTTCCTTGTATGCTTTTATGGCCACCTCCAATCAGTGAAACCATTCTGAACTCAGATGCAAACCCAATGCCAGTATTCTTCCCCCTGGGATGCAAACCAACACAAGGTGCCAAACATGGCTGGGTGCACACCCAGCCCGTGTGCTGGTTTTCTGTACCTCCTCGGCCCCCTATATGACTTACCTGTGTATCTTATTCCTCCCACCCCCACCCCTTTTCCTCTTCCTCCCATGCTCTTTGCCTTGCCATACCTTGACACTCTTGTTGCCCTCCTTTGGCAACTCTTTTCATGTCCATCAATTCCTTTAACCATATCCATAACCACCTGGCCACCCACTGCTGTCCACATTCAGCAGCCCACCACAGCCCCAAATTTCTCCTCTTCTGGTTCCAAACCACAGTCCACCTTTAGTAGCTGATCCTACCGTAAACCTCCATTGTACTCCCCCTATTCTTCTAAATTACTGGGAAGGAGGGTAGGCAAATCATTATCTAGTAAAAAGAAGGGAGATCACTGTCTTCCTTCTCCTTATATACTTCCTCCTTGTGGGCTTATATCTTGCTTTTCTCCACCAATCACTGTCTCCCATTCCTGTCCCCTCCCCCTTTTGTTCCACCCTTCTTCCCATGATCCTATCATCCCACCTTGTCCTTCCTCCCATAATTACTTGCTCTCTACCTTCTCCTCCCTACCACACCCCTCCTCCTCCTTGTCTTCTAGTCCTTGTTATTTCCACCTGGAACCCTCCCTTCTATTTTGGTCAAGAAACCCCTGACAATAGGGGCTGTCTTTAAGCTGGCAACCCTCCTTTCTTCTAATGTGACACAACCCAGCTACTACTCTACTGCCATGTCTCTGCCCCTCCCCCCCATAGTGCAACAGTGCCTTACATGGATCCAGTGAAGGGGGGTCACATGGCTACTGTAAGACTGGCAGAAAACTGGCAAATGTAAAGGATATGGTTATCATCTGTCATACCAGTTCCTGAGTTTTAACCACCCCCCAAGCTTCTTCAGCCTTTCCATCTCTAGAGCATCCTAACCATGCCTGTCCGGACTGGGGGGAGGCAGATGCTGTGTAGTCACTAGGGCTGTATGCAAAAGCTTTCACATCTGCAATTCACATAATTTTTCTTTTCCAGATTAGTAGAATTCCGCAAATTAATAAGTAAAATTTCACAAGATTCAAATCTGCTTAATTGTTCTTTAAGGCCAACATGTCTCCTAGTGGTAATCTTTTCTTCTCATGGCTATTTTAATTCTTTGTGAAGAAAACAAATAAAAACAAGCATTTGTCAATGCCGAATGTTGATTGTGTTGGTCTGTTGAGCACACTTACTGGCCCTCTGTCAGTCGCTCAGTATGTTTCGTCCGGTGCTGCAGGCTGCTCTTTTGAACTGGGCTCCTGCCTGCATTGGCATCTTGTTCTGCCCACTAAGAATTCTGCAGCTGTCCCGACAGAACTCTGTTGAGGTTGCTCACTCCCCCCCTCTCTCCCTCACTCATTCTGTTTCTCCTGGTGATGCAGGCTGCCCTTTTGTACTGGGCTTCTGCCTCTGTTGGTGGCTTTTTCTGCCCACAAAGAAATCTGCAGCAGCCCCGACACAGGTCTGATGAGCCTGCTGACTCCTCCTCTCTCACTGACTCATTCCATTTCTGCCGGCACTGCAGGGTGGCCTTTTGTACTAGGCTCCTGCCTATGGTGCCGCCTTTTTCTGCCAACAAAGAAATCCGCAGCAGTCACGATAGAGCTCCATTGAGCTCGCTCACTCCCCCTCTCTTACTCATTCGTTGTGTTTCTCCCGGGGCTGGCAGGCTGCCTTTTTGTACTGGGCTCCTGCCTGCGTTGGCACCTTTTTCTGCCCACACAGAAATCCACAGCTGTGCCAACAGAGCTCGGTTGAGGTCGCTCACTCCCCCGTGTCACTTTCTCATTCTGTTTCTCCTGGCGCTGCAGGCTGCCCTTTTGTACTGGGCTCCTGCCCCTGTTGGCACCTCTGTCTGCCCACAAAGAAATCTGCAGCAGTCCCAACAAAGCTCCATTTAGCTCGCTCACTCCCCTTCTCTCACTCACTTATTCCATTTCTGCTGGTGCTGCAGGCTGCCCTTTTTTATTGGGCTCCTGCCTGTGTTGCCACCTTCTTCTGCCCACAAAGAAATTTGCAGCAGTTACAATAGAGCTCTGTTGAGCTTGCTCACTCCCCCTCTCTCACTCACTCATTCTGGTTTCCCCACCAGTGCAGGCTGCCCATTTGTACTGGGCTCCTGCATGCATTGGCACCTTTATCAGCCCACAAACAAATCCGCAGCTGTCCCGACAGAAATCTGTTGAGGTTGCTCAGTCTCCCTGTCTCACACGCTCATTCTGTTTGTCCTGGTGCTGCAAGCGGCCCTTTTGCACGGGACTCCTGCTTGCATTGGTGCCTTTTCCTGCCCACAAAGAAATCCAGTCCCCCTGTCTCACTCGCTTGTACTGTTTCTCCCACTGCTGCAGGCTGGCCTTTTGTACTGGGCCCCTGCCTGCACTGATGCCTTCTTCTGCCCACAAAGAAATCCGCAGCAGTCCTGAAAGAGCTCCAATGAGTTCACTCACTCCCCCTCCCTCACTCGCTCTCTCGTTCTGTTTCTCCCAGTGCTGCAGACTGCCCTTTTGTACTGGGCTCTTGTGTTTGGCCCTTTCTCTGCCCACAAACAAATCTGCAGCAGTCCTGACAGAGCTCAGTTGAACGTGGTCACTCCCCCTCTCACTCATTCGATCGTAATGTGTCCCAAACAGTGATTTCCCACAGCGACTGTGCTATTCTGCTGCAGGAGTGCAAAAACACATTTTAGCCATGATGTGAACAATGGTAGCTGTACTGTTCATAAGGAGGTGTGGAAAAATGCCACTGTTGAAAATGTGGCGTGAAAATATTACAAAATTGTGAAGTTACAAGGGTGCATGGAAACAGTTCAATGCACGCTTGTAACACAGTCATGTTATGCAGTTTTGTCACTAGATTTTCAACATGGGCATTTTAGGACCTCTGCTCATGAACAGTGCCACTGTCATTTTCTTAATCTGTCCCAAACAGTGATTTCCCACAGTGACCGCGTTATTCTGTGCCGGAACTGTGAAAACACATTTTGGTCAGGATGTGAAAAATGACAGCTGTACTGCTTATAAGGAGGTGTGGAAAAATTCAACTGGTGAAAATCTGGCGTGACAATATTACAGATCTGTGAAGTTACAAGGGTGCGTGGAAAGTGTGCAACGCACACTTGCAACACAGTCATTCGATGGGCTATTATCACCAAATTTTCAACATAGGCATTTTAGGACCTCTGCTCATGAACATTATCACTCTCATTTCCTTAATATGTCCTGGACAGTGATTTTCCACAGCGACCGCTCTATTCTGCACTGGAAGTGCGAAAACATATTTTGGCCAGGATGGGAAAAATGACAGCTTTAATGTTCATAAGTAGGTGTGGGAAAATGGCAATGTTGGAAATCTGGAGTGAAAATATTATAAATTCACGAATTCAGCGTCGTGCAAACTCGTAATGCACGTCAGAATACATTACTATGCAGCATCGCTACCAAATTTTCAACATAGCCATTTCAGAACCTTTACTCATGAACAGTGTCACTGTCATTTTTTTAATCTGTTCCAAACACTGATTTCCCACAGAGACCGCGCTATTCTGCGCCCGAAGTGCAAAAACACATTTCCACCAGGATGTGAACAATGACAGCTGTACTGTTCACAAGGAGGTGTGACAAAATGCCAGTGTTGAAAATCTGGTGTGAAAATACTGCAAATTCACGAAGTTACGAGCATGCATAGCAACTGCGCAGCGCACGCTCATAAAACAGTCATTTTTTTTGGATTTTTTCCACCAACTTTGCAACATAGGCTTTTTAAGAGCCCACCTCATGAACACTGGCACTGTTGTTTTGTTAATTGGCACAGAAAGGTGATTCCGCGCAGTGACCGTGAAATCACCTTTCTGGGCCGATTAACGCCATGACAGTTCAAGAATTCATGAGGAGGGGTCCCAAAAACCCCACATTGAAAATTAGGTGAAAAAATTCCCAAAAATGCCTGAGATATGCAGTAAAGTTGAAAAAACCCTATGTATTACATTATACAGCTTACCGGCATTTCCTCAGTTCGCGGTCGGCTTTAAAGAGTCCAAACGTGTTCTGGGTCCACCGAAGATCGTCGTGTTGAGCTCCTAAGATAAGTATGGAGTGGGGGATGGGGAGGCAGGGCGTGCAGTGGGTGGGTGCGGGTTGTGGGTGGGAGGCAGGGTAAGCGCCGAGGGACGGTTTCCTTTTTTCCAGGAGAAAAACAACAAACCAGATGTTGCGGGACCATTTTTTTAATTGCTGGGGCATCTGGCACACTGGGGTGGGCTCCCAGTGTGCCAGCAGAGGCTTTCTTGTCGGGGGCAGCAGTAGCCAACGGGGGATTGGGCACCCCCATCGGCAAATGGGCGGGGGGGTATCATTATGCCGATGGGGATTGGGCACCCCCTCGCCAGGAACAAAAGGGGGGGTTACAGAATGCCGACGGGGAGTGGGCTCCCCCATCAGCAACAAAACAAACACGTGAGCACTGAAGCCAACAGGGATTGGGCACCCCATTGGCAGGAACAAAAGCGGGGGGGGTTACACAATGCCGACGGGGAGTGGGCTCCCCCCGTTGGCAACAAAAGAAATAAAAGAGCACCAAAGCCGATGGGGATTGGGGGCCCCGTCAGCAACTAAACATGGTGGGGATATTGTTTGTGAACATGGCGGCAAGCCACTGCCATGTTCACAAACAATATCAGGGTTTTGCATCCTGCCCTGCAATGATGGGTTGCTCCCTCATTGCAGTGGATGGCTGACGCTGCAATGACGAGGCAGCCCCTGATTGCAGCAGCTGATTTTTTAGAAAGTTGTGGCACGCTAGCTGAACTAGTGTCAGCAGCAGCGTGCCACGGCATTGGGGGAAGCGGGACAAGCTTTTGCAGGCTGTGGGAGAATTGGCCACAACAGTGCCGTGCCTCCACAACCTGCTTGTGGAGAAACCTGTTGCAACATATTTCTTGCGCATGTGCGCAATCAACATAAAAATCCTTCAGAAACACGCAAAAGAATCTTGTCATTTGTTTCTAAGGACTTGTCATGGATTTTCTTTTCATTGCTACTTGGTTATGAATGTGGCAGCCTTGGTGTGCCAAGTTTGAGTGTGGCAGACAGTGAATGCCAGGTGTGGAGTGATCTCTCTAGTAGTGAGGAGGTTCTGAGGGATGTAAAGTAGTGCAGGCGTGTGGTTGTACTGGGAGGCATGCAGTCATTGTGGGTTAATGCAGTTGTATGATGTGTTTATCCAATCAGGGAACTTGATTTTCACCGATTTTTCCTATTTTATAAATATGTATGTTAGGGTTCAGTAAGCACTTTAATTTTAAACCCCAATTTTTGCACCTTAATATCTTTGCCTCCATTCAACTGATTTACTTAAAGTTTTGAAAACACACAAGACGGTGTCAGTATCTCTGGCTCATGAGAAGTTCATGGCAATCAGTTCACAGGGGCAAAGTTATAGAGACAAAATATATGAAAATCACACAAATTAAACTCTTTTTTTTTTTACTCACCTAGGCTATAACTAAACAAGCATTTGTCAATGCTGAATGTTTGCTTGTTGGCATTGGTAGTGTAGCAGTTACAGAGCTGCATAATAGGAATGGCAGTGAAGTATTGAACTGAAGCCAACCCTACCACTTCCCTGCAGAGACTGACAGGCACTGGGGTGTGCCTTTGGGTCATTAGGCATGATGGCCATGTCATTTCATCACATCCTACCCTGCAGACACCGACAAATGTCACGGGGTGTGCCTTGGGATCTTTGGCCCTTATGGGCACCCCATTCCATCAGGAAATACGGTGAGATGGGTGCGGTATAGGAGAATGGGGTGACCTTTGGGGCTGAAGAGTCCAAGGCACACCTTGATGCCTCTCACTGGCTGCAGGGTGTGGAATGGTATAAGCATTGCAGGCGAGAATCCCAAGTCACACCCCTGATGCCTGTCATTCTCTACAAGGTGGGGCATTATGGTCGGAAACCCTAACGCCTCAGGCATTCGTTGGTATTTTCACTCCAAATTTTCATCATGGTTTTTTTGTGACCCCCACCTCATGAACAGTGGCAATATCAGTTTGTTAGCCAAAAGCTGCTTTTGCACAGCGACTACGCAATTTAGCACCACAGGTGCAAAAACACAATCCGAACAGGATGTGAAAAATGACAGCTGTACTGCTCATGGGGAGGTGTAAAAAATGTCAATATTGAAAATCTGCAGTGAAAATATAAAAATAATTGGTGAAGTCATGAGCGTGCGTAGAAACTGTGCAACGCACAGCTGTAATGTAATTAGTTTGGGGATTTTTTACAGCAGATTGTCAACACAGGCATTTTGGGACCTCCGATCTTGAACAGTGTCACTGTGATTTCCTTTATCTGTCCCAAACAATGATTTCCCACAGCGACCACGCATTTCTGCACTGAAAGTGTGAAAACACATTTCAGCCATGTTGTGAAAAATGATAGCTGTACTGTTCATAAGGAAGTGGGGAAAAATGCCACTGGTGAAAATCTGGACTGAAAATATTACAAATTCATGAACTTACGAGGGTGCATGGAAACTGTGCAATGCTCATTCATAACACAGTCATTTTATGGACTTTTGTCACCAAATTTTCAACATAGCCATTTTAAGACCTCTGCTCATGAACAGTGTCACTGTGATTTTCTTAATCTGTCCCAAACATTGCTTTCACACACCGATTGCACCATTGTGCACTACATGCGTGGAAATACATTTTTGGCAAGATGTGAAAAATGGCAGCTGTATTGCTCATAAGGAAGTGTAATAAAATGGCAATGTTGAAAATCTGGCTTGCAAATATTAAAAATTTGCAAACTTGCAAGTGTGCGTAGGAACTGCACAACGTGTGCTCCTCAAACAGTCATTTTGGGGAATTTTTCACCAGATTCTCAACATAGCCATTTTAAGACCTCTGCTCATAAACACTGTCACTGTGATTTTTTTAATCTGTCCCAAACATTGATTGCACACACCGACTGCGCCATTGTGCGCTACATGCAGGGAAACACATTTTGGGTGACATGTGAAAAATGACAGCTGTACTGCTCATAAGGAGGTATGGTAAAATGGCAATGTTGAAAATCTGGAGTGCAAATATTGAAAATTTGCAAACTTATGAGTGTGCGTAGGAACTGTGCAACGCACGCTCATAAAACAGTATATTTTAGGAATTTTTTCACCAAATTTTCAACATAGCCATTTTAAGACCTCTGCTCATGAACAGAGTCACTGTGATTTTCTTAATGTGTCCCATACATTGATTTTGCACACTGACTGCTCCATTGTGCGCTGCATGCGCGGAAACACATTTTGGGTGAGATGTGAAAAATGACAGCTGTACTGCTCATAAGGAGGTGTGGTAAAATGGCAATGTTGAAAATCCGGAGTGCAAATATTAAAAATTTGAAAACTTACGGGCGTGCATAGGAACTGCGCAATGCACGCTCATAAAACAGTCATTTTTAGGAATTTTTTCACCAAATTTGCAATATACTGTAGGCTTTTTGAGAGCCCACCTTATGAACACTGGCACTGTCATTTCATTAATCAGTCCCAAAAGGTGATTTTGTGCAGTGACTGTAAAATCACCCTTTGGGCCCGATTAACGCCATAATAGTTCAAGAATTCATGAGGAGGGGTCCCAAAAACTCCATGTAGAAAATGTGGTGCCAAAATTCCAAAAAATGCCTGTGATATGCATTCAAGTTGAAAAAACCCTATTTATTGCATTATACAGCTTACCGGCATTTCCTCAGTTCACGGTCGGCTTTGAAGAGTGCAGACATGTTACTGGTTGACCGAAGATCATCGTGCTGGCCTCGGGAGGTAAGTATTGGGGGAGGGGGATGACAGGAGGCAGGGTGCGCAGTGGGTGAGCATGGGTGGGCAGGGAGACTGCCGAGGGAACTTTTTTTGTTTACAGGTTTTTTTTTTTCCTTGAACGGACGACGTGAGACTTGTGCCACACTGGGTTGGGCTCCCAGTATGGCAGCTGGAAGGCTGTTTGGGGGGGCCTGGAGCTGATGGGGGATTGGGCACTCCCATTGGCCATACGGACTTGTGCCATGCTGGGGTGGGATCCCAGCGTGGCACCTGGAAAGCCTTTTTTGGGAGGGGCTTGGAGCTGATAGGGGATTGGGCACCCCCGTCGGCCATACAGTATGTGCGTGGGGGGGCGCATGAGCATGCAATATGCGTGCGTGCATGTGTGTGGAGGGGGGAGCGCTGCTCACTGAAGCAGAGCTCTCCCTTTCAACTGTACAGCACTGCATTTTCAACTGCTGTCATAGACAGCTGCAGCATTCATTGGAAAACTATGGCCGCACCTGCAAACACACTGGCTGAATTGGAAGATGGCTGCCACGCCTCCAAAAACTCAGATGATGGCACTATGTTTCTTGCACATGAGTGCAAGCAAACATAAAAACTAGGAGGATTTGAAACCTGAAACTTGCTGGTTTGATAGAGTTTGGCCCAAGGTACTTACTTTTATTGTTTTTATCTCCCCAACTGAAGTCGTTTTTAAAATATTTAAGAAAAGCGGTTCTGTTCTGAGCACACACAGTTTAAAAACTCAGCGTTCTATGGATAATGGAATTTTTATGACCACATTAAGTCCCGTGATTGTATTATGTCAATGCACTCATTTATCAGCTGGCAGGGCCAATTCCTTGTCTATGCATGCCTTGTAGTGTGTTCATTCAGTAGGAATGGGGCTGCCTGAAAGCCTGTTGCCCTGCCCCTACTCAGTGTGCTGTATGTGTGAGTTAGTTGTTGTTTGGGAGCGGCGTCACCATTAGCCATTTCAGCAGCCTTGTAGATTTGAACTGGACACCAGAGTGCCCATTCTCTGGTGCCAGCTACATCTCTATAATTGTTTTATGTATAAAAACACTGGGGCACCCACCCTCAGTGCTGGTTATTCTTCCCCACCCTCAGCTTTATTTTCAACATCCCTCCACCGTGTTAATTTGCCAACAATGGGGTGCCCAATCTCTGGTGTCAGCATATTCCAGCAACCTGACCTTGTCAGCTGTCTGGGACACCAAGGTGCCCCGTCCCCATTGCCCCCAAGTATTTTGGTTCAATAATTAAAAAATACTGGCCAGTCTCAACCAGTTATTCAAACTTGAAAACTGCAGTGGGAGAAAGTCCAATGATTTCTTTTAAATGAGCCCCTAGTATTGGTGACAGAACAGTACACAGTAGATTTACAGTACCAATACAGAAAGTCTGCCGGCTACACAAAACTGGTTTCTCCAAAACCTACTGGAATGTATAGATGTAGGAAGTGTAGCGTTTTCAAAAACTGCAACCAGGATAACATTATCATTGCACAGAATTCTACAGAATCAATAGAAATAAGACAATTTATTGCATGTGGCAGAGTTCATAGTTTACGTGCTCTGGTGCTCCTGTTTGAAAGTATATGTCAAAAAGGACATTAACCTGCTGGTGAAGGTCCAGAGGAGGGCTACAAAGATGATAGTGGGTCATCAGGGTAAGGCATATGAGGAGAGGTTGAGGGCACTGAACATGTACTCCCTGGAAGACAGGAGAGAGAGAGAGGGGAGAGAGAGAGAGAGAGAGAGAACATGATTGAGACCTTCACGTACTTGAAATGGATAAATAAGGTTGATAAGGAGAGTCTCTTTAAGCTGAGTGGCAACCATCACATGAGGGAGCATAGTCTTAAACTGGAGGGTGGGAGGTTTAGGAGGGAGGTCAGGAAGCACTTCTTCACAGAGAGTATGGTGGACACTTGGAATGCGCTGCCAGAAGAGGTAATCTCATTGAAGACAGTGGGCAGCTTTAAGAGAGGCTGGCACAGGTATAGGGGGAGGGTAAGGGTCATGGGTAGGGAGGATGGGTGGAGTGGGAAGAGGGAGCAGGGACAGTAGCTCAAGCTGTGGACCCTGCAACATGAGCAGACTTGATAGCCCAAATGGTCTTCTTCTGCTGGCTTCTTCATATGTTCGTATGTTCATATGTCAGTAAAACTGTTGGAACACTGCAGCAGAGGATACAAGAGGCCAAATTTTTAAACCCTGTGCTTCCGCTGCAAGGGACTTGCAGCAGAGTGTTTGATGCAAGTGTCTACTTGTGTCAAACCTGTGCTGCAGTGCAATTTTCAAAAGAAGGGTGCCGCAACCTTGTAGCGGCACAGCACAGTTGTGCCAGCTCTTCTCTGGCATACATTTGCATCTGTGGGGGAGCCTGTTACTGGGCTAGTGCCACACTTTAGTACAAGCTACCATAAAATGCCAGCACTGACAAAACTTGCATCCTAGATTCCAAAATCTGGCACAAGTTGCATCCAACCCTTTAACACAGGTGCAGAAAATATTGCGGGGTTGCAGGGCTTGGTCACAAGCCATGCATCCCCATTTGAAAATTGGGCCCAAGGACACTTTCAAGATATAAAAAAATCTAAGACTGGATTTACCAGCAGCAGAGCATTTCTACAGTGTCAATAACAGTGATCCAGACTGTTTTATATTTATGGGGCTAGATCATGTGCAAGCTGAATGGAGAGCTGGTAACAAACAAAATAAATTACTTCAAAGGGAACATATTGGATATTTCATTTGAAATCCTTGAGACCTGGGGGGACTGAATAGAGAACTGGCTTTAAAGCAATATTCATGAACAGATATATTTAAGGACTAATAGTCATTAATTCATTTCCCCAAAGTTGCAGTCATGAACTTCTTTAATGTACAACACTGCTTTCATATTAAGAATGTGTTTATTGACCCAGTGGTGCTGAGGGTTAAGGCACTGGATGCCACACCTCGCGCCATGGCGGCGACCTGGGTTTGGTAACTAGTCCAAGCCATCGGGGGTTGGCAGGGGAGAGAGAGGATCGAGCGTTTGATGGATGGCTCTCCTCTCTCAAGGGTGGGATCCAGGGTAGCCCAGTGCAACAGTGGCACCTGGTGGAAACCGGTGGTACTGCTATGTGCTTGGGCGAGTACAGTGGGGGATGACGTCAGGCAGCCGTCTCCGGATGTGGGTGGGAGAACTTATGTGACGGGCTGACGACATTGCACACCTTACATCAGGGGGGTACCAGAATAAGGAAAAATCCAGCACCGAGGATCAGTCGACAGCACCAGTCCCCCATGCCCAATGTCAGGCTCTCCTCAACTGGCCTTGATTTCCATGGCTGCTCCCCATCCTGTGCTGGAGACTGACGTGATGAGAGGTGCCCAGGTAGGAGAAGGTCGACCCACCCCGGATATGGTTAGCCAGGGGTGCTGGCATCGAAGGGGAGGGCGAGAGAGAGAGAGGCACAGTTCAAGGGACCTCAGGTGGGCAGTAAAAAAGGGTTGGATGCCTGAGAGGAGGACCTTGGTGCCATGACCGGAGGGAAAAAGAATTGACAAAAAAATAACAGAATGTGTTTATGGTGATGACTTCTATACAAACTGCTTAGAATCTGAATGCAATAATTAAGTATTAAGTACATATATATATATATATATATATATATATATATATATTACTTGCAACTATCTCTTAAAAATACATTAATTGTAACTCATCTACTTTAGTAATTCTATAATCATTAGATAAATGTGTAAGCATGTTTTTAATGTTAGTGTAAATTAATTAATTTTGTAAAACTCTAATTGTTTATTTTATTGTATGTCTATGTTAATAGGTTTGAACCCTATGAGTGCCTACAACTAACATTTGAATTAAATTGTTGCTCTCTGATTGGTGGGGACTGAATGTTGTAGGAACATAAGGAAGCGATTGTACACCAGAGACCTGACCGCTGTTAAAGACCCAGTGTCAAAGCACCAAGGTGACTGGGGTTGTGCTGCCAGCTTTTACACCTTCACCAGCACACTATTTGTTTTTTTTTCTAAAGTTTTTTTTCACATTTGTACTTTGGTGGCACGTGCCTGATCCTTAAGAGAGTGTGGGGCATCCTGCTGTTTGTCCACCAAGTATCTTGCAGACACTGGGGTGCCTAATCCACAGTGTAAGAGGAACATTAGCTAAAAAAAGAAAACCAAACCACTACGTCTTTGTTAAATCACTGAAATAAAGATAACAGTACCTCTCATTATCTGCCATCATCCATACCTCCTACCCTCCCAATCAGCACCCACCACCAACTCTTACCCTGTGCTTACCTAGTGGAGCTCCAATGCCGTAATCATCTTTGGACCAGAGATATGTCTTCACTCTTCAATGCCGGACTGTAACTGAGAAAAACAGGTAAATGCTGTGTAATGTATCTCTATGCATTTTTAATGTTTGTTCATAACATAGTCATTTTTTTAAATATTTTTTACACAAATTTTCAATATTGCTTTTTTCGGACACCATCTCTTGAAGAGTGGTGAAATTATTTAAATCCTGCCTGAAAGGTGATTTTGTGGTTACTGCCCAAAATTACCTTTTGAGCCATATTTAAATTATTCCACTGCCCTTGTTCATGAGGTGGGGTCCCAAAAGTGGACATGTGGAAAATTTGGGCAAAAAATATGTATACAATTAGCAGGTTAGGAGAGTACATTGATATTTTTCTATGCTCAATCATAACTTTGGTAATTTTCAGTATTTTGACACCAAATATTTAACATGGCCAGTTTTTCACACCACCTCATGAATGTTACAGCTGTGATTTTTGAAATCCAGGCCAAAATTTGTTTTTTCACCTGCGACGCAAAATGACATTTTGGTGGAGATTTGACATTTTTGGTTTACATATGCTGAATCGACAGCCCTGTTGTTGATGTTTGGCATAGTGAGATCTCTGATGCTGACAGGCAAAATTTTGCCTGTCAGACATTGGTGTGTGTTCTTTTGGGGGGCTGTGCCCCCAAAACACCCATTCGGGGGGCTACACCCCCCACACCCCCCCTTCTTAAAATATCTAACTCCAAGTCAAAGTTGTCTAGAAGGGGGAGTGAAAGTCAGTGAAAGGACAAAATTTCACCCTGGGGTCCCTCACAGCAACAATCTCAAAATCTGTCAAGATTGTCGCTGTGAGGAATTTCACAGTCAGGGTTTCGCTCTTGCGTTGGTACACCAACATTTTTCACCTACTAGGCTCATGAAGTGCCATGAAGTAGACTACGTTGAACATTTAGGGTCAAAATATTATAAAACAAAGTTATTGAGGCACACTGAGATTTTTCAATGCTCACCAATAACTTTGGTAATTTTTAATATTTTTACCCAAAATTTTTAATATAGCCATTTTTTGCACACCACCTCATGAGTCTGAAAGCTGTTGTTTTTCAAGTCCTAGCCTACAGTACATGTGATTTTGCAATTGTAGTGTGAAATGATGTTTAGCCAGTATTTTATAAATGACACCTGTCATGTCTTGGGGGGGGGGCTCAGAAAAAGAATATGTTGTAATTTTTTGATCAAACTGTCACAAGTAAAATTTTAAAGTAATGTTGTTTGCAGGGACATATTTTGGCCCACTGAGTACCATGTTGTCTTTCCATGCCAGTGACCTGAGTTTGGGTGTGAGCTTAGTGAGCCAGCTGAATGGGCCAAGGCTGTGGGGAAGTTGCTGCAGTGCTCAGCAAGGGCCCCACCCAAGGGAGGGAAAGAGCAGTGTTCTGGTGCACACACAGTATCTTGTGGTGGACTAGGGAGCCTTCCCTCACAAGGGGTTGATGTGTGTGTAAAGGCCTGATGGGCTAATTCACTGTGTCTCTACAAGTAGGATGGCAAGATAGATGGGAAAAGTATACTTGGCAAGATAAGGATTGGATCACTGAAACACCACACCAAAAACAGGCCCCCTACTGCTGTCACGTTTAAAATTTAGGGCGCTGAATTTTCTATTATCCCTATGATGGTATGTGTGAAGCTGGTGCCTTTTACCTTTATACTTATTATCTGATATATTATATTCTATATTTGAATGAATTTGAGTGGGGAGTATTCCCAAACCTTTATCTATCCATCATGTGTGCCATATGTGTTGACTCTCAAGAATCTAAAATACTACATTCTAAGAGAGAACAGTATAAACTATGTATAGTTGGTGCAAATTGTTTTGGGGAGCTAGACCCCTCATTCAGTGATTATTATGCACACTGTTGTGAAGCCTGTGGAGGTATAGAACTAATGTTGTAATAAAAATAAAGATTTATGGTATACGGTGGGGGTGCCTATAGGGGGCTTTTAAAAACGTATCCTGCATGCTCTGCTGGTGCAAAACTGTATCTTAAGCTTTGTACACTTTTTATGCTCAGCCTATACCTGTTCTTGGGTGACTTTTTGTTATTTAAGATTTATTTAACAGCTAACTAAAGCAGAAAATAGTTTTCTATCTCCTTTAAAATGGCAGTAAGCGAGAGGTGCCCTGGAAAACACCTGGTACTTTCTCACTAACTATCTCTGAACTGAGAAACAAGCTACTGAGTCACTGTCTGAGCATTGCTGCTGGAGTTTGGGAAGAACTAGCTGAGAAGACCACGTCTGTTTGCTACATGTCGCCATCAGCCTGTCGCACTTGGAGAATCGGACTGAAGTGGATATGTTGGAGGTGGTCACAGTGCCATCAGAGATCTGATTCCAAAGAATTATTGTAGCAGCTGCTGAGTGAGCCATCTCACAGTGTGCCCCAGTACCAGTGGATACTAGATTGGAAAGACTGAGGAGGAGAAAGCTGCCTACCAGCTAGCGCTTTTGCTGCAGTGGAGCCTGAGCAAGTGACTGTGACTGTGAGCTCCAACTGGAGTGGTGGTCTGATTGAGTGAGTCTGTCCAACTGAGTCATCTTCTCAAGGAGATGTTTGCTACCGGGTGCATGACCGCATTGTGCAGTCTGCTGTGACCGTCTCATCATCGTATTGTTGCTTGCTTGGGTGTCTCCTAGGCTAGTGAGGAATGCTGTGCTGAGCGTGCCACCTCGAACCAGCAGCTTAGACCACCATACACAGTCAGTGATGTCATCAAACACTGCTAGCCCAGGTAGTTATTTAATATAATTTAACTGAAGAAAAACATGTATGAGGGTGCCACATGGGGTTTAGCTGGAGAAGGGTGGATCTGTAGACAGAGTACAGAGCAGCAGAGCAGCAGCTGGGTTTACATAGAAACATAGACGCTGACTGCAGATAAGCACTGCAAGGCCCATCTAGTCTGCCCATTTATTTCTCTATCTTATAAATGTGCCATCAGCCATTGCTCTGTCAATGGCCTATCTAGTCATACTCATCTGTATTGCTCCCTTATGCCTATCCCATCCTGTCTGAAGCCCTGCACTGTATTCATGTCCTCCACTTCCTGAAGTAGGCCATTCCATGCATCCACCACCCTTTCTGTGATAAAGAACTTCCTCACATTACCCCTTAATCAGCCTCCCTCTAATTTCATGCTGTGTCCTTTTGTCCTGCTATTTTTCTTATGTTAAAACATGTTAGACTTTTTCACCTTGTTAATGCCCTTAAGCTGTTTGAATGTTTTGATCATATCACCTCTATCACTTCTTTGCTCTAGGGTATATATATTGAACTTCATTAATCTATCCTCGTATGTTTTCTGATGCAGTCCCTGCACCATTTTGGTTGCCCTTCTCTGGACTGCCTCAATTTGGTTAATGTTCTTGTGAAGGTGTGGCCTCCAATACTGCACACAGTACTACAGATGGGGCCTAACAAATATCTTGTAAAGAGGGATTATTACCTCCCTCTTCCAACTTGTGATACCCCTAGTAATGCACCCCAACATCCCCTAGCCTTACCTACTGCTTTAGCGGTCTGCTTAGATGATTTCAGATCATTGGTGGTGGTGATGATGCCCTAGTCTCTTTCTTCCCTTGTGACTGCCAGCAACTCCCCTCCCAGTCTATAGGTGGCTTCAGGGTTTCTCTTCCCTATGTGCATGATCTTGCACTTCTTAGCATTAAACCCTAGTTGCCACTCTTCCAACCATTTTGCTAGTTTATCCAGATCTCTTCTCATTCTGCCCACCCCATATGGATCATCTACTCTGTTGCAGATCTTGGTGTCATCGGCAAACAGACAAACCTTACCCTCCAGTCCATCTGCAATGTCACTGATGAAGATATTGAAGAGGCCTGGCCCCAGGACTGATCCCTGAGGTACCCCACTTGTGACTTGCATCTCTTCTGATTGTATACCGTTTACCACCACTTTCTGTTTTCTGCTTGTCAACCAGTTTGCTACCCAGTTGACCAACTTCTGACCCACCCTGAGCCTACCCAGCTTATTAATAACAGTATCAAAAGCTTTGCTGAAGTCAAGGTAGGAAACATCAACTGCTCAACCCTGGTCCACCACTCTGGTTACCCAGTCAAAGAAATCTATGAGATTAGTTTGACAGGACCTTCCTTTTGTAAGCCCATGCTGTTTTGGATACTGTGCTCTATGGATGCCAGGTGTTGTACTAGCTTTTCCTTAAGGAGTGCCTCCATAATCTTGCCCACTACTGAAGTAAGACTGACTGGTCTGTAGTTCCCTGCCTCCTCCTTGCTACCACTCTTGTGGAGCAGGATCACATGAGCCCTTCTCCAGTCTTCTGGGACCTCTCCTGTGTTCAGAGACTCACTAAACATTTCTGATAATGGCTCTACTGATTCTACCCTTGGCTCCTTTAGTACCCTGGGATGTATGCCATCAGGTTTCATTGCCTTGTTCACCCCCTGAGCTTATTGAGCTCTTGTAGGACCCTTTATTTTGTGAAGGGACTAGTGCACACCTCCTTCTCCCCTGTGTCTATGGTGCTGAGCTGTGGGCTCTGCCCTACCTTCTCTTCAGTAAATACTGAGCAGAAGTATCTATTTAGGATAGATGCTTTTACATGGTCCTCCTCCTCTTCACAAAGCTCCTTATCCCCCTTTGATCTTAGCAATACCCACTCTGGACTTTCTCCTTTCACTAATTTATCTATGAAATGTCTTGTCACCTTCTTTTACTGTTTGTGCTAGTGTTTCCTTGGTTTGAGCCTTTGCCTGCCATACTGCTTTCCCTGCTTCCCTTAGGGAAGTTTGGTATGCCTCCCTGTCTTCATCCAGCTGTGTTCCCTTATATTTCCTGAAGGCCAGCCTTTTGGCTCTGACCTTTTCTGCTACTGTTTTTGAGAATCAAAGTGGTTTTCTTCTTGTTTTTCACTTCCTTTTCTCTCTAACACAAGGGGATGTTACTTCAAGTATTGCATCCTTAATGCTTGCCCACATTGCCTGTACCCCATCACCTTTATTTCTTTTTGCCAGGGCTAGCTTAACTCTGTTGGCCTTCTTATCAAAGTGAGCTCCTCTGAAATCCCATATTTTTGCCTTGGAATGGGATGATTTAGTTCTAGTGGCCAAACTGAACCATACCATGTGATGATCACTGGCCCCCAGTGGCGTCTACCTGGAGATCTGTGATCCTTTCCCTGTTAGTCAGTACTAGATCTAGGATAGCCCTGTCTCTTGTGGATTGTTGTACCAGTTGATTGAGGCTCTCCCCCTGCAGGGAATCCAACATGTATCTAGTTCTGGCAGATGTTCCTGCTGGTATTGACCAATCTGTATCCGGCATGTTGAAGTCTCCATTATCATAACCTCCCCTTTAGCTGTCATGTTTTGTATATCTTCTAACAGTAATGTATCTATGTCCTCGCCCTGGTCTGAGGACCTGTAGACAACCCCAGTTCGTATGGCTGTCCCATTTCCTGTTTCCATGGTGACCCACAGTTCTTCTGGCTCCTTATGTGTATTCTGAATTTCTGTAGCTTTGATATTTTCATTGAGATACAGGGCCACTTCTCCCCCCTCTTTGCACCTCGGTCTCTTCTGAACAATACATAGCCAGGTACTGAAGTCTCCCAAGTGTGGTTACTGGTAAACCACGTCTCGCTAATTGCTACTATGTCCAGTTTAGCCTCTGTCATTATTGCCTGCAGGTCTGGGATCTTGTTTCCCAGACTGAGAGCATTTGTGTTCATAATATTCCATTGACCAGATTTCAGTGTGTTAGTTGTTGGGTGAAGGCTGGCATTTTTCCTGTGCATCGTATGGGAGCCGGACCTTATTCCTTACCTGGTGATGCAAATGAACTGCAAACATGCTGAACTCCTGTTTGACCACTAGCTGAGGGGGGAGTGGTGTTCTTCCCATTTGACGTATGGGGTGCTGCACCCCTCTCTCCATTTGCTCATTTAAATATTCTGCAAAGATGTCAAACTTCTGCCCCAATGCACTGACTCCCTCCTTAGTCAGATGCAGTCCATCAAATTTAAAGAACATTCGCTCCCAAAACTAGAGGTCAAAGGACTACAGGACAGGAGACAGCATGGCTTCATATGGGTCAGATCCTGCCAAACCAACCTGGTGGAGTTCTATGACTGGGTAACTAGGCAACTGGACAGGGGCTATGCAGTGGATGTCCTATATCTGGACTTCAGTAAGACATTTGACTCGGTGCCGCATGGAAGGCTGGGAAGTAAGTTAGTAGACACAGAGGCAGGTGCAATGCTGGTGAGATAGGTAGGGAACTGGCTTCAGGGAAGATAACAGAGGGTGGTGGTGTGTGGGAAGCTCACGCACCCAAGGGTGTTCCACAGGGCTCGGTGTTGGGACCAGTGTTGTTTGGGATATTCATTGCAGACACATCACTGAACATCAAGAGCAAGATCAGTCTGTTTGCTGATGATACCAAGGTAGGAGTGCTGGTGAATGACATAGGGGGATGGCAGGGTTTGCAGGATGATCTGGCAAAGCTTGAAACCTGTTCAGACACCTGGCAACTGGGGTTTAATGCCAAAAAGTGCAAGGTGCTGCATTTTGGGATGAAGAACCCATGGAGGAGTTACCAGCTGGGGGGAGTGCAGCTAGCCCAGACAGAGGAGGAGAAGGATCTGGGGCTGCTCATTACAGGGTCAATGAACAACTTGGCACAATGTAGAAAGGCAGCTGCAAGGCCAACAAAATGCTGGGTTGCATTAGCAAGGGTATATCCTCGAGGAAGGAGGAGGTGATTCTGCCACTGTATTGGTCATTATTTAGACCGCACCTGGAGTACTGCATGCAGTACTGGTGCCCTTATCTGAAGAGGGACATTAAGTTACTGGAGGGGGTGCAGCACAGGGTGACAAAGATGATCAAGGAGCTGGGGGACTTAACATACGAGAGGAGGCCGAGGGAGTTGAACATCTACTCACTGGAGGAGAGGAGGGACAGGAGGGACATGAATGAAACCTTTAGGTACATGAAAGGAATAAACAAGACAGGTACAGAGGGACTGTTCAAAGTAAGGGAGGGGAGGGACACCAGGGGCCATGATATGAGACTGGAGGGAGGAAGGTTCAGGATGGAGATGAGGAGACACTTTTTTACAGAAAGGGTGGTGGCTGGGTGGAATGCATTACTTGCAGAAGTGGTATCCAGTAGAACAGTGGACTGCTTCAAAAGGGGATGGGACAGGACAAGGGGGAAGGTCATTGAAGGGGAAGGGTGGAAGGGAAGGGTGGCTTCAGAATAAGGGGTGCTAGCCGTGCATTTGAGCAGACTTGATAGACCTTTAGGCCTTTATCTGCTGCCAAATTTCGTATGCTCATAAAACTGTTGCCAGTTGATTACAAATCTGTTTCCTTTTTCCTGGCACCAGCCCTTGAGCCACACGTTTAGCTCCCCTATCTCCCCTTCTCTGACCTTCCGTCCATCTGCCCCCCTCTTCCAGACTGGCAGGATCTCAGAGAAGGAGATGCTGGACAAAATGGATGATAGTTTGTCACCTAGCCTGGTCAGGTGTTCCTTGGTCTCCACAACTGACCCGCTGGTGAGATCATTAGTCCCTATGTGTAACAGGATGTCAATGTTTTCTCCTGCTTCCTGAACAATTTTAGCAATGTGGTCAGTGTCTCTCCATGCTGATGTACCTGGGAGACATCTGACCATTACCCCAGGCTGGAGATAGGTATCAACTCCCTGAATCATGGAGTCTCCTATGATCAGAAGTTTTTTGGATTGCCTTTTTGCTTTTTTTGTGTTTTGGTTCCTGTTTTGGGCAGGTTTATTTGTGCTAGCTCCTGTGCTGCAGTGTCCTGCTCTGCAGTGTCCTCTGCCCCTTTGTTTGATTTCGGAGATAGAGGCAGATGCCTGTTTTTAGTTTTTACATGGTTTTTGGAGGTAATATGTTGGAGAGCACCGAGTGACAGGGCACTCAATTTGCCCCTCCTAACCACCTGCCAATCTCCTGGACCAAATACCCCCTTCGATTGAGGTGCTTCTGTTGGATGTTGGGGAAATGGTGGGTGGTTCTTATAACATATTTCATTTTGAATATGCAAGTTGAGGCACACAATCTCTGCCCATGCTGCCTGGAGCTGAGCCTTTAGATCTCCAATGGCCCAGCACGTAGGACAGTGTCCTAAATCCTGTAAAACTGCCCTTCTGAAAAGTGTTCCATGGTACCTGCAGTTAATGATATCCATTCCAGATAAGCTGCTGGGTTTATAACCCAGTCAGAGTAATTAGAAGGAAGAAAATGAAAGCAAAAGTTTGATTTTGTGTTTTGTTTGTTTTTGTATAACTTGTTATAACAAGTTACATTAATAGTGCCCCTGTAAATGAGGTCACCGTGTGGATGCCCCACTGATCTGCCCTTTCCTGCTTTGCCACAGGAAATGTCATGACTGTGCTACCCTATAAAAGGAGTGTAGTGTGGGGTGGTTGGGGATGGAGGTGGGTGGCTGGCCCCTTCCCCTGCCGAAAAAGAAGAACCATGGACAAAAGAAACAAGGAGGTAAGAGCAGAAACAATCAGCCAGCAAAAATGCAGTAGCCCTGAAAGATTATCCTAATGACAGATAAAACAGTAAAACGTGTTAAGCCCCACCTGTAATAATTTCACAGAAGATATACCTTGTCAGAAACACTTTGCTACAGAGAAAAATAAAGTAGTAACAAAAGATATACCTTGCAAAAGACAATTTGGATCAGAAGATTACAGCAGTAATCTGTTAGCACACACCTGTAGGTGCAGCCTGTAATAATGCAGCAGAAGGTATGCCCAGTAACAACAGTTTGAATCAGAGGAAAACTAAAGTAATAAAATGTTTGCAACAAACAGTAACAATCCCTGTGAGTACAAAATAAAAACAACAACACACAGAAAATCTGCCTAGCCAAAAAAAGCATTAATCCTTTCCCTTGCTCTGGTAAGGTTCTTTGCTCTGTCCTTTCTAGCAACCAAGAAAGAAATAAAGAGCTCAGGTGAAGCTAGGTGCCTTGGCCAGCAAACCTAGTCTTAATTGGAGGTGGAAAAAGAATGCCGGTGCCATAGGGGGTTTAGTTGGGGAATGGGTAATGGAAAGTTTGTGTGGGTGGGGGGTTGATCTCCCATTACTGCTCCATAGATTGCGGGGCTGCTACTTAATGCTGCTGTTTCCCTCAAAGTCCCATCTATATTCAGACCCTGAATATTGTGCAACTACAAATAGACTATATAAATCCCACCCTAGCATGTACTACTGCTAGCTAGAAAGACAACGGAATGCATATGTCCATAGGGGAGGGATGGGTCTGCAGACTACAAAGCAGAGTAATTGGAAATTTATGAATGTGGGTCCACAGGGTTTAGCTGAGGTAGGGCTGTGGACACTGACAATACAGAGCAGCTTGGTTTAATAATTGGGGGTTATGAATGTGGTGCCACAGGGTTTAGCTGGGGAGGTGGGCCTGCACACTAAGAGAACAGAGCTGCTTTAGTTTACTAATTGGGAGGTTATGAATGGGTGCCGGGGCTGGGGAGGTGTGGGTCTCCAGACACTGACAGAATACATAGCAGAGCAGCTGGGTTTAACTGAAAGAAAAAAATCATGAATGTGGGTTTAGTTGCGGAGGAGTGGGTCTGCAGTCACTGACAGCAAAGTAGCTGGGGGACTTATGGCACTACAATAAAGTTTACTGAAACAGATGGGTATCCTCTGTTAGCAGTAAGAAAGTTTCAGGCTTTGCACTAATTGCTCTCATGTTTTAATTGTTTAGATTGTGTGCAAACAGGGGTGTAGGCATTTTTATGTTTGATTGCACATACGCAAGAAACATGTTGTGTCAGCTAAGGAGAGAAGTGGGTTGTGGAGGTGCGGATCTGTTGCTGCCAATGCCACCACTGTTTTTGTGGGCTTGTCTGTGGGTCACCAATGCTAGTGTATGCTGGCGGTGACACTGGTTTGCAAGCCTGCCACCAACTTGAAATGATTTGGCCGACACAATCAGGGAGCGCCCAGTCATTGCAGCGTCAGCCTCTCGGTACGTTCTGAATAGTCTGCATGCAGTTAAGTTGGCGCTGTGATGCCGGGCGTTCCCCGATTGTTGGGCAAATGGTATGAATGATAACATATACAAATAGTGAAGGAGTAGCAGCATTCCTGGTCAAGCCCAACATGAAGCTAATATTCGTCCTAACCTTACAAAGTGAATCTCAACACCCCCCGGTTGTCACTCCTAGGTTGTTTCCTGTGTGCATTCCTTGTCGGACAGAGATGTCATTCCCTCCTGAGAAAAAGATTATGGTGAGCAGTTAGAGAGACTTGCAAACTAAAAGGTAGGACAGCTGTGACACCCACACTTGAACCAAAAAATACTGTTCCTGGTAGTCAAGGAACTTATCGTCTCGTGTGCGGTCAGTCGTGCAGTATCAAACTGATTCGGCTCATGAGTGGCGGTCTTGCGTGCAGAGTGCTGATGATCACCAGCTGGTTTGTGCAGTTGCCTGCAGGGTGTGGAGTCCAGACAGAGGAGGCTGTGACAGGACAATGTCCAGGGACTGGGAGTCGATGGAGGCCAAACAGCGCTGTAGGTTTCAGAGAGAGCAGATGAGTCAGAGGTGAGAGGGACCCGCAGGCAGCGCAGATGGGAGGCAGAAGCAAAAGGTCTGGGTTGTGGGTGTAGCAAGAGAGACTGGGAGGAAGCAAGCTACATGTGTGCAGTCAGTGCCTAGCTATGAATCCCCGGCCTGCTGCAGACTGTTTCTCCCATACTCTTCCTCCTCAGAGAACTAGTACCTGTGGTAGCTGAGAAAGTCAAGAGATTGGGGTCAGGTCAGGGCAGAAAGTTGGTTATAGATGTGCCATAAAAATGTAACTGTAATTCCCATCGGATCAGAAGAGCATCTGTGGGAAGTAAAGTGAGGCATAGTTAGGCCATAAAATATATCTGTAATTCTGATCGATTGGAAGAACCGCTGTGAGATTTTGTTTTCCACAATTTTATCAAGTCTCAGATTACGCGAAGTAGGAGGGCGCGTTCACAGTTGCTTGGTGCATGTGTATGCTGACGAGAGGTGGAGAGCAGGAGCCAGCCACAAGCAGAGTAAAATAAACAGAAAAATGCAAGGGATGAGCTAAAGAAATGGCAAGCTCTGTTCTGCAAGGAAAGGAAAAGAGAGAGACAGCGAGAGATCTAGGAAGTTAGAAATTGAGAGAGTAATGCATCGTTTGTAGCCAGAAAGCATTCATATTTTATAGTTAGCAAAGTAGTGTGGACATAGAAGTGTAAACGACCACTGCTTATGGCAGTGGTGGCCAGAGTTCCACACTCTGACTAAATAGGAAGAGTATTAGCATTCTTGCAGTAAATTGAAACCCATAACTTCATTTAATATCTCAGGACAGCAGTTTTTAGGGTGAGAAATGGATACAGCTACTAGTACAAATGGGGTGGGGGGCTACATATATGGCCTTCTGTTATTGATGATCCAACTACTTGCAGCAGAACAGATGGAATATCTGGAGAAGGCTAGGGGCTGGTAAGTGCCTGGGGTTCTTACTGACATTTTTCAGGGACAACTAAGAAGTACAGAGATGTTTTGCCCCCTTAATTATGTTAGGTATTGCATTATTTGGACAAAGGAGATATATGGGAGATTAGGAGAGAAGTGGGTTGTGAAGGTGCAGCACTGTTGCTGCCAGTGCCACCACTGCTTTTGAGGGCTTGGCTGTGGGTCATCAATGCTAGTGCAAGCTGGCAGTGACACTGGTTTGCAAGCATGCCACCAACTTGAAACGATTTGGCCGACACAATCAGGGAGCGCCCCATCATTATATAGGAGATGACGGTAGTAGAGTGGGGTTACCTGCCTGTGAGGAGTTTGGTGGTCAGCTGTCTGATGTCAGTAGCCTATGTAGTAGAGAAGCATTAGGGTAGCTGGTATGTGAGGATAAAAATGTTGTTGAATTGCTGTGATGGACAGAATTTGAGTGACATTATCACAGTGGCATATTACTATGTCACTGTACAACGTGCAACATATGTTCTGATGGAACTTCTCTTCACTTTCCATCCGGATGATGCTAGCAGCATCAGTTCCATAACACAAGTCTCTCATATTACTTTCATTAGAAAAGTATAGAGGGATTGGGCAAGACAAAGTACAGGAGCACGCTGTCTGCCTGCCTTTCATCCATTCTCTGAGTGGTGGAGCTGTCACCCTGGTGTTTGCATACCTTTGCCACCTTTGATTTCCTTACTTGTTTACCTGATTTAATTTTCCCACTGGTTCCAGGCTTTGCTTCTACATTGAACACAGTCTGAAGATCGTGGAACTTGAGCAAGCAGCATGGTCTACCCCGAGGGAGACTGCTGTGGCAGTGCACAGGTGCCTACCTTCCTTGGGCTAGGATACACTGCCATCTGCCATCTTCCTCAAGCTTGGCCACCCCATGCCAGAAACATAATTCTGCGTATAATACTGTGTGTCCTGCATGGCAGCATGTTGAGCCACTGGGCAATCCCCAAAACCGCTATTTCTCCCACTTTTTTGTCAACAAAAATAAAAAATGGGCTGTCATTCTTTCAAATACCAGGATGAGTTACACTTTAAAGGTGGACGTTTGTTTGGCTTTGGTTAAAGCTGCTGTACTGTAGGTACATTTTACTGTATTTTGATCTCTACTGGCAGATCTCCCTGCTACTGTCAGAGAAAAGGGGTGGAGCGGGGGGGGGGAGTACAGTATATATATGCATTTACAATCTAAAAATAATCAGCATCACCCACGTCATTACCTGCAACCAGTCTGATTTGTACTTCAATATCCATATATGTACGTGCTTAATGTACGTGCTTATTGTTTAAGAGAATGAAACCAGCTACTAGTAGTTGTTCACTCTTCCTAAATTGATTCCCGCATCTTCGAAGTGTGTACTCTGTGACCCCGAGCAATTCACTTACCCATCCCAGTGCTCCCAGATTTCCCTGAAAATGGGCATGGTGCCTAGTGGGCCTTATCCAATTAGCAAAGAATAAAAAAAAGACATGAGAGTGAAGCATTTTTTTACTAAATGGGTGTCTTATAACAGGGGCACTAGAAAATTGCACCTGCAGTTTCTCTGCAGTATCTGCAATTTTCATCATCCTCCACACACAATCCACAATTTCTTGCAACTTATAGAATTGTTGACTGAAATTGTATAGCAGTGTTTAAATTCTCAAAGAATATATTCAAATATGCTAACAATTTGGTGCACAAGCACATATTTGGCAAAAAACAATACAGTGTGATGTGAGGAGGGGCACAGTGTGTCTCTTTGTTCGTGTGATTCACTTCCCTGGTTTGGTTTCAAAATCCTCTTGCCATGCATGTACATTTGAATACCTACAATCTGTGTTGAAGCAGACTATAAGTGTTCGCACATAGCCAGGCATCAAAGAGCCCCCAAGGGCACCTTTGCATCCTCTGCAGTAGAGTAGTTGTGGTGGTGGCATATACATTTTAAAATGTATCAAAATATCCCCTAATTAGCCTTTTATAATTACCCTAAGCAACCGTGGTTGTATGCCTTGTTAAAACACCACACACCACTGCCAGTAATTTGTGTTTATTTGAGCAATTAGACAAGCCACTGAGTGAAGCTCATTTAAAGTGGCTTTCAAAGAATGAGGCAATATACAGAAAAGTTCATAACAAAATGTCAGTTCATCAAATTGCAGTTTCTATGTGTGATGAAGTCCTCCTTATCTCCCCCCTTCATTTCACCTATTACCTCTGTTACTAATTGCCCTTCAGTGCTGCAAAACAAATACTGCCCCAATACTATTACTAGTGTTCCAGTTCACCCAGCTATGGAACTGGGTAGAAGCAGTACCCCCCCCCCAAAACGAGAGTTACTACAATTGTAAATAAATAACTAAATAAAAATAACCAAATGGGTTTTGTTTTTGCATTCAGCATAAAATGCAGAATTGTCTTATTTGGTCATCTAAAACACTTAGCTTGCAAGCGCCTCTACCCACATTTGATGTGCAGAGTGCTTCATCAAAATGCCATGTCAAAATATTTCTGGGCACCCTGAAAAACATGTAGAAACATGAAAATGTTATAAATAGGAAGCATGTTTCTGATCATCACTCCTGAGGATAAATAACAGGGTTTTTTTTTGACTGTACAGGCACAGTAGTCAAGTGGCTAGTCACCCGGTAGTTAAACCCTTCACTGTTGGTTCAGAAGTTTTGACTGGAGGCTTTGGTGTTGGTGTTGCTATTGACGACCTTTTGTTTTTAGGGGCTCCCAGCACCAGTAATAGGTGACCTCCCTACCCATTTAAATCATCTGCCTCCCATCAATTGCTTGGCCTTGGCCTTGCACCTTCCGAGGTCTCAACTCTGTTACAACACCGAATTAACAAATGGTGCCTTAGGAGATCCACGCTACAGCTACTGAAAGTCCCCCACTGTCACACTTCACAGGGACAACGCTCTTTTGCTTATCGAGCGCCACTCTGGTTCAATGGCCTCAGCCCAACCATCTCCTCTGCCCCAACTATTGGTATGTTTAAAACTAGGCTCCAGGACTATCTCACTACCAACAGCTCCTGTGACTGCCCAACTTAACCTTGTTTCTCCACTTCCCTTTCTGCTCTAGTTGTCCCCCCCACTGGATTCTACCCTCACATCTTGGTATACCCAATGTTGCACTTTTCACCCTCTCTACCCTTCCTACATTCCTTCTCCCCCTCCCTCTTCTCTCTCCCTATGACTCTGGCACTTCTTATCTGTTGTCTATTTTCTCTGACAAATGCCGCTGGCTGCCTTGTTACAATGCTACCCTTGAACTGTATTAATCTGTACTCTGTTTGCAATGTCCACATTGTTGTAATGTCTGTCTTGATGTTCCTCATAATTTGTATTTCTCTGATGTGGAACCTTTGTAAACGAGCCATGGCTCAAAGGTATTTGTAATCCTAGACTTGATAAATAAATAAATAAATTGCTGCCTAATGACATTTAACAATTAATGGGTGAGGTACTGGAATCCACATCTTAAAATGGATATCAGCATACTTGAAGGGGTCCAAAGGAGACCAATCAAGATGATAGAGAGAGGCTACAGGATAGGCCCCATGAAGAGAGGTTGGGCGCCCTGGGGACGTACTCCCTGGAGGAAAGGAGGCTGAGGGGGGATATGAGAGAGACCTTCAAGTATGTGAAGGGAACTAACAGAGTGCAGAAGGAGGGTCTCTTTGAAATGAGTGAAAACAACACCATTAGGAGGGGACACAGCCTAAAACCGATGGAGGAGGGCGATTCAGAAAGGATTTAAGGAAACATTTATATGCAGAAAGGGTGGTGAGCATCTGGAATGAGCTGCCAGAGGAGGTGGTATCAGCAAAGACAGCGGCAGCATTCAAGATGGGCTTGGACAAGCACAAAGGGAACCCTTGGGTTCAAGGAAGGGGAGAGAGGGAGGGGCATTTGGGGGGGGCAGGATCAGTGGCTTAAGTGTAAGATCAGACCCCTGTATCATTACAAGCAGATGCTATATACCAGGTGGTCATCTTCTGCTTGCTGTTTTAGTATGTTTATGTGTTCATCATTTGGGCTGCACTGTGGTAGATAACTGCATTATTATGGTGGTGGTGTGGGCATTTCCACCCAGTCCAGTGTGGTCCTAGTGTGATGCTGTAACAGGGAACAATGTAAGACAGAAATAAAGAAATTACATTTCAAGGACTGATTACTTGCACAGCTCTGCCTGCAAGTCCCATATGAGCAGAAGACCTCAGTGGCTGTAGGAATGTTTTTTTTTTTATTTCTATTTAATTAATTTGGAAGTACCTTTGTGCACAAGTGCTCATTTACAAAGGTTCCACTGAGACAAGAAGTGAGGATACATGTGGCAGAGTTAGGCTACAACCTCGACTGCGACTGATGGGCCACTTTTCTATCTCCTTATTTCCTAGCAGCAGTTAACGCTGTTCTCTTTGCTTTTCTTATTTTCCCCCCTACCTTAGTTTGGCCAACTAGTGTAGCTCTTTACTGTCCCCACTAAACTTCCTACTAGTTCCCTCTCTTTTCAGTCTTTTTCCATTTCCATCCATCTAGTCCCTGGAATGATGCCAAACACGCTGAAAGGTGTTGTGTAAAAGTGCATAAGTGCATTTTGTGTACAAAAAGCATGAAGGCTATTTTAAATAGGAATGAATACAGTTAGTAAAGCCTTTTTAATGAAAAAGGATTCAGAAGTAATATAAAACAATAATAATGTCATGATTAATACAGTTATAAGAAATTCTCAAATTTTCTTAAATTCACGCTGTAGACCTGTTACTATATAAGTTTCTATGTGTGATAATGTGGTATACTTTATAAAAGTGCTTAGTCACTGTGGATCAGAGATACAGAGAGTCAATATATGCGTATATATATACACTAAGGGCTGGATAGTCAAACTGCGCTATTCTGTGGCACAAGCCCTTGCGCTGCACAAAATAGTTGTGCAGGGGTGTGGCCGGGGTGATATTCAACAGAGTTGCGCTATTGAGCAACTCCTTTGAATATCACCCCCTGGCCACAGCCACTGTGCATGGTACAGTGGAACGTGCGCCACCACAAGTGGTCAGAGTGGAGCATTCAAGATGCGGTGGCGCAAGTACCATTGCGCCATGCGCAAATTTCCGATATTCAAAAGGTGACATGCAAATGGGGCCATAATTCATGCAAGGTGTAGGGGGGGCCATTTGCATCTATTTATGGCCTCATTTGCATGCCATTAGCATGCAGGTGCGCCGATCCCAGAGGACTTGCTCCTGGTGTCCTGCCAGGCAGCCGCCGTCGAGGACCGGCGCCCCTGCAGTCGATCGCGGGCATAAGTTAAAAAATCCCCACCCTACACTGGCCCGATGCGCGGGCATAAGTTAAAAATCCCCCACCCCTGACTCGGCCTGATCGAGGGCATAAGTGAAAATAAACCCCCAGCCCCACTAGCCCGATCGCGGGCGCAAAGTTCAACCCCCAAGGACCACCTACCCTGGTGATCTAGTAGCCCCCTACCCACCCACGAAGCCCCACCACCCGCTCCCCTCCGTCAGCGGCGGGCGCAGCATCCCACCACCTGCTGCCCTGCCACCACCCCAAGACTGACTGCCCGGTGAGGCTGTCGCCCGATAATTCAGGCAAGAGCCAATGGGCGTGCAGCCCGTCTAGGCAGCCAGATATGGAATTCATTCATATCTGGACTGCCTTGTGATATGAGCTGCGCCCGTGGCTCTGCTCAATCATAGGCGTGCAATACCAACGATCATCGGCCGGCGGCGAGGCGGCAGCGGGGGGATGCTGCCAGCTGACGGTGTAGGGAGGCGGGTGGTGGGGCTTCATGGGTGGGTGGGTCACTAGATCACCAGGATAGGTGGTCCTTGGGGAGTTTGAACTCTTTGCTGCCTGTGATCGGGCTTTGTCGGTCCACTGGACCACCAGGGAGATGTTCTTGGGGGTTGACTCTTTGCTGCCCAGCGATCGTGCTAGTCAGGGGTGGGGGTTTATTTTTCACTAAGCCCATGTCGGGCCAGTCAGGGGTGGGATTATTCACTTATGCCTTGATCCAGGGCCAGTCGGGGTGGGGTGTTACTATATGCCCGCAATTGGGCTTCAGGGGGCACAGGAGTACATTGAGGGCCACCCACAGGTGGCAGCTGCTGTGTTGCGCCCTGCAGTGCGGCAGCTCACCTGTGGGTGGCCTCGACTTACTCTCTTTTTTTGCTCAAAGTTGTGCAGGCGAGGTTGGGGTTGCGCCAGAGCAACTCTGCATAAGCCCGCTGAATATCAGGCTGTGCAGTTTATGCATGGTTCCTCCCCCTCCAGTTCAGCATGCCTTCATTAGCATTGCACTGTTGCTCAGCTTGACTTGGGGGCCCAACTGCCTCCTGCTGAATATGGCAGAATGGCACAATTTCAGACTTGTGCAGGCGCAACCCTATTGCGCATGGCATAACCCTTTTGAATATCCAGCCCTGTACCTTTAATTGAACCAGGAAGTCCCCATGAACAATAATTCCCTTTGGTTTTGAAACAACATGTTCAGTCTTGTAAATAGAAAGGGCTTAGTCAGGTGACCCCCCAACCAAAAGATATAGATACCTCTTCACTGAGTCTAGTAGAGTTCAGTCCAGTGGGGCTCAGCCCTGAGAGAGGAGAAGAGAGGCAGACAAGCTGATGAATGCAGATGAGAAGGGTCTAAGGAGCTCTAAGATCCAGGACTGTATTAAACTATTGATGTTAAGTAGTGATTTTCTTTGCAATATCTTTGTTTTCATTTATTGTTTTTTGAACTTTTGAAAAATAAATATATCATGGTGTGTTTTAAACCTGTAAATTTGCCTCGTCTGAAGTTTAGTCCCACATGCTGTGACAATAAACATAGCAGTAAGCAATACGTGAAATAAAAACAGCAACTCCAGTGGAGTGTTGTCAGTAGCAAATCATAGGATGCATTAGGTACTGGATTAGAACTATTACAGCAGCAATAAAGGAGTAACCCTGGTGGTGGCACTTTCTTTGCACTGAGACATGCATCCACGTCTGCAAAATCACGGAAAAGGGATGTTTTTTAAAGTGCAGACACAGATGCTATCCTTTGTGTATTTTTTTAATAGAGGTATTTTGGGGGACTTTTCCAAGTAATGTTGCTCCATGATTGTGTAGATTTGGTGTGTGTTTGGAGTCTGGAGGTGGGCAAATGTGATCTGTAGTCCCCCTCTTTTTTTAGTGCCTCACTCGAGCGCTGTAGCGGCTGCTACTTGGCCTTCCCCTCAGGCCTGCCCAGCGGCTGTGGTGGAGCTTGTGCCCAAGCTTCTGTGCATGCGCAACTCAGGGGAAGGGGGGACATCACATGACCATCGTCACCTCATGTCGGGCCTCACGTCATCAGAAAAGCAGGAGGAAAGCCGTCTGCCTTGCTTGCGCTTGCTCATGACCTTGCTGCTGCTCCCAGGCCAGTGCTGCTTCCGCTACCCAGTCATCTCCCTGTTTGTCTCCCTTGTCATCTCCTTGCCCTCCCTGCTTGATCCCCACCTTGCCCAGTGTTGGGCCCGGTCTCCTTGTCTCCTGAGTAGGAGATAGAGCATAATGCCACCCTGCATGTCCAGGCCACATATGCTGTCAACCTGGAGTTCGACATGAGCCCCAGAGAAGAACAAACTCCTGGGTAAACTCCACATTAGAACAAGGAAGAACCCCCCCCCAAGAAACTGGAGGAAGAAACAGCCCAAGAAACAGCCAACCCATGCCAGGGGCCATGCCACCAATACTTTTGCAGCTCCCAGTTGTAGCTTCACCCCCTCAGGTCTGGGCCTCAGGTAATGAACAATGATTTTAATTGCTTGGTGGGGGTCTGCATGATGTGATGTGATCCTGATCCCGGGCTGGATTCAGAGGTTTTGCCTGGGCCGTTGGGGACAGCACTGAATGCTCCTTGAATGGTAGAAGAATTTAGACCCCAGGATTTAGACCCAGAATTTCAAATTCTGCCCAGGAATCTGTTAAAACTCTGTACTGTGCCCAGGTATTGTGGTTTGATCCCAGGTGTCTGATTTAATTTCCATAGCTAGGAGATAAAATATAATCAATTCTGGTGAGGCAACATCCCCTCAATAAGTATTCCCACCTGTGTTATGCAGGTGACTGAATGTGTCCTTTAGATCTCCAAAACTGATAACCAGGTATAGGGTGTTTGAGTTGCAGACCAGTGAAAAACACAGTAAAATATGTGTTAGGAGGGAGAAGTTTGCGGAGACCAGGGGCAGTCGACTACTTTGTGTTATTTAATTGAAAATAATGCTTGCTAGTTCATAAATGTTTTTATTAATTCTGAGAAGCTGTCATGGTAAAAAGTCCGGGTACAAAGTGTATTGGAAGGAATGCTGCCCGGGTCCTTATTTTATAAGCACTGAATCTGGAGGAACATACCCCATGAACTTACCCTCTGTTGAGTCTACACAGTCCTTGCAATAAAATGGCAAAACAAGTATTGTAGTTCCATGTACAAAGGTTTGGAGTGCTTTGGCCTTTCTTGCAGCTGGGTGGTGGGAGTAGCACAATTTGGCACCCTGATAAGGAATGAGTGGTGTTGTGAGCACTAAAAGAGTACTTGAGTAACAGTACAATACATACCAGAGGCTCGAGGTAATCAATGGGTGGCAATGTTTTTTAGTACCTTGCTGATGGGCCAGATGGCAGTGCCATGAACCCTAATATGGCATGGGTGGCTCCCCTGGCTAAGAACATTCCTACTACTAATTTAAATCAGTAGAGGTAGAAAAGTAGGCTCCATCAGTTTTAAATGCAGGAAGTATAAGGCTAAAATCCAAGATATGGAGAAACCGTACTAGAAAGTCAAAAGGAATTAGGAACTTTCTGTATCGACACCAGGTGCAACTCAACATGGGTACATGTAGTTCCTAGGTTTCCGGCTGGGTTTGCAGTATAAATATTCTACATGATAGAAGGACTGATTGGGTAATTAGGTGAGTCATTTGGCTACAAGTGACATTTATTGGTATAGTGTATCCAGTAGGGCACACATTGACCCTGTATGGGAGCCAAGTTACTTTGATCTGCCTTTCTAATGCCCAGGAGTTCATTACAAGTTTTTGCAAGATGGTGACTCATGTTTGGCATGTTGGAGAAAAATGGTGGCTGGCAGAGGGTGCTGTATAGGAAAGCCCCTTGCACACAGACCTTAAGGAGACAAAGTAACATATGAGCCTACCAGCTTGTTTATGGGATCCACATATTTGTGCATTCTAGAGCAGAGTTTAGTATACAGGAGCGCAGCATTTTGCTGGTTAGATATTAAGGATTAAGAGGAAATTGATGGATCTGGGTGGATTTACTTGCCCCACTGTATTGCAGACCAGGTAGCATATAGACTGCAATTCCGCGCTATTCATACTTTCACAGGTTCAGTGTGGAAACCCCAGATGATCTTACACTTCTTTGAGTTAAACCCCAGTTTTCACTCTTCTGACCATTTTTCCAGTGTATCCAGACCTTGTCTCATTCTGCCCACCACCTCTGGATCATGTACTCTGTTGCAGATCTTGATGTGATCTGCAAACAGACAAACCTTACCCTCCAGTCCATCTGCAATGTCACTGATGAATATATTGAATAGGACTGGCCCCAGGACTGATCCCTGAGGTACCTCACTTGTTCCTAGTATCTCTTCTGACTGTATACCATTTTTCACCACTCTGTTTTCTGCCCGCCAACCCCCGTATATATGAATGGGACAAAACCCTACACACCACACGGTGGGCTGGGGGCAGCCAAGTTACTAGACTTACTGTTGGTTTGTGGTGCTGACAACAATGCCACAGAGTACAAGCCCTTATTTTTATTTGTAACTAACAATTCTTTCTCTTTGAACAGATGCATGCAGTGGGTATGGCACTATAATAGAACAGTTGATTGTGGCTGTGCATAGCATATTAGAGAGGTGGTTGCAGCTTTGTGCCTATTAGGGAAAGAGCTGGCTGTTCATGTATTAAGAAGGTGTTTGTGGCTCTGTGTGTGTGGGCAGAGGTGGTTGCACTCTATATTGGGAAGGCAGTATGGACTATGTCTGTATTGGGCAAGTGGTTGTGCCTCTGTATTGCAGAGGTTCTTGTGGTGGTTTTACTATGCCGCCACAACATCTAACATGGAGACATCCCGGACAGCAACAGCCACAGTGCCACCTGTCAACATTGCAGTGTCGGGGATGCCTCTATGTTGTTAAGGGGGACTGTGCCCCCCCAAACACCCCATGTGGGGGTCTGTGCCCCCACATCCCAGGTCTCTAGAACTCTAACTCAGAGTCGCAGTCAGACCGGGGGAGCGAAACACTGGGAGCCGCATCGCCAGTGTCAGCACAGTTCCAGCACAGTGACTCGACGCATCCTGGCAAACTCAGTCGCTGTGCTGGACTTTTTATTTATTTATTTTTTTTAGTTGTTTAACCAGGAGTAGCACACTAAGCTAAAAGCTTTTTTACAGGAGTTACCTGGAAGCACAAGGAAGTTAAGTGACTTGCCCAGGGTCACACAGTATGCAAGTGGAAACTGTGGGGATTCAGACTCAGGTCTGGTCTGCTGGATGTCACCAGATTTGCAGCTCAGAGCCTTAAACCACTGCACTATACTTTGATCTAGTGGTGTTGACCTTGTGTCGGTACACCGCTTGGGGCTCTGTGTGTACTGGGGAGGTGCTTGTCATCCTTGAGGCTCTGTGTTTTGGGGAGGTGGTTGAGGGTCTGTGTGTACTGGAAGAGCAGTTGTGTCTGTATACTGGGGATGTGGTTGGTTCCTCACGTGAAGTTAAGGGGGGGGGGTTGGAGGCCATAACTGACTCCTTGATTTTGTATTAAAGGGGTCCATTTTTTCTCAGAAAAAAGAAGGAAAGGGGTCATTTCTAAAATGTGAAGATGAGCATGGGTACAACTCTTTACAGAGAGTGCCATCACCAGGGGAGTTACAGTGCAAGCTAGGTGTAGAGATTAACTGAAACAGGAGCATTTGGAACTTGGAGTGAGTTTTTTTTCTCAGAGCATCCTTGAAATGGGCAATTTTAGGGAGACTTGACAGTGTTTCTGGCTGGTATTGTCTGGTAATTCATACAGTAATTGACAGTAAGAGGTTAGTGCTATCATTTTCATTATGTAACAATAACAACCACTGAGGTGTCCAGTCCTGCGGTATTATGTGGACACACTGAGTGTATTGTTTTGCTTCATGCCTTTAACACACATAAAGCGTATGGCAAAAACCAGGTACTCGAACCAGACTGGCAAAATCCGGACTGGCCGGTAAGACTGGACCAGCATGACCGGGTACAAGATGCATGTACTTAACTTGTCTGGAATTTACCAATCTGATTTGGTCCCAGTGGTCCACTCTTCATATCTGCCTGAGATGGGTTGACAATAGGACTTCTGAACCTGAAGTGTGCAATATCAGTAAAAGCTGGACTGGCTAGTGTGGCTAGACTGGCAATATCTGGTCATCTTAAACTCAGTCTGTACAGTTCTGATTTTGCCGATTGGGTCCAGTTCTGCTGTCCAGTGTTCAAGTCCCCACAAAAAATCTGTACAATTCTGCACAGTCAGAGACTGTGGAGGGTGTTACTGCACTGATAAAATGCCCCTGAATAGTTGGAAATGAATGAATAATCAGCTGCCAGAGCTGAGTTGTCCATTTCTGTTGAAATAACAAGACACTATGTGACAGTTTTCAACCAATCAGGTTGCTGAATTTTCTAACCTTCTCTATAAAGTCAATATAAGATGCCCCCAGGGTGCAATATTTTCATACCTATAATAGGTGTTTTATCTAAGTGGTTTTCAGTAAACTGTAAAAGTAAGCAACAAATTACCACTTGTGGGAAAATAATATAGCTGCACACCACAGGTGCATTGTGACTTATAGGCTGAAGGAAGAGTGCCTTTAAAAAAAACCATGGCAGCATGGCAATTATAGCTAGTCTGTAATGTGCTGTTGCACTTACAAAATGGATCTTCTGCAAAGAAAATACATAAAAAGAAACTCAAACCTCATTTGATGGTTGCTCAGTCCTAGCTTTCTACTTTATCTACCTTTTTCTATAAGTTTCAATATTATTTATCTGTTCCCCAGAACACATCTGAAATGAGGTCTATGGCTCAATATGTATTTCCTGGTAAATCTTCCAATAAATAAATAATGTTCACATAAAGAAAATTATTTAAATATAACCTTTTTTTATCTTCCCTTCCTTATTCTAGACAATGTCTATATAACAATACATAAAGGGCCCAATATTCAGAGTTATCCAGCTGTGCGTGCATGCAAGGGCTCCATGCAAATAGGGCTGTCTGGTTGTGGCGCCATATTCAGACAATGCGATCCAAACTGATCGCACTGTCCATCTGAATATCGAGCCATGATAGCTAGGTGCACAACCAGAAGTCACCATGCTGTGTTCCATGTTACCAGAGTGCTGGGCTGAAGACCACGCATGGAGTAAAGCATGGCACAGACTGTTTAGCTCTGCTACCCCCATGGGCGATATTCAGCCCAAACATGCAGATGAGCCCATTGGACATGCATGGCGCTGACGTGCCATTTGCATGCCCATTATGAGCTCATCTGCATGGAGTGTATTTTTTTTTTTTAGTCTTTCGTAACCAGTTAAGGTCCACTAGGCACAAGAGCCTGTTTTCAAGAGAAACCTGGGAGCACTGGGTAGTTGAATGACTTGCTCACAGTCACACAACATGCAAATGGAGGTTGTGAGAATCAAACCCAGATTTTGTCTGCTGGATGTACCAAGCTCGTTCACAGCTCGTTACTCTAACCTCTAGGTTATACTGCCAGCTCAAGTGTGGCCAAGTGTACTGGGCCTGGTCCCCTCGCCAGCCCTATTCTCCTCCTTTATAACAAGCAGACATCCCTGTTGGTGTAGTAGCCCCTCCCTAGCTTCGATCCCTACAGAGATTAAAATAAAAAAAGTAAGCCTTGTTGGTCTAGCGGTTTCCCTCCCAAACCCCAACCTGTCTATATCATGCATCTAGCAGTCCCTGGTGGTCTAGTACATCCTCCACCCACTTGGCTTGGCAGGTACAGTCCCACGAGCAGGCTACCGGCACAGCCTTCACCACACCACCATGTCTGGCCGCAGTTTGACCTTTCGTGGAGTGTGTGGTACAGTACATGCTCCATGAGAGCTCATTCTGTAGCTGTCCATGCTGATATGTGGAGGGCTGTGCCGGTCATGGGCTCTCTGGGATAGGATGGGGAGAGGGGTGGTGGGACAGTACCTGCTAGGGTGGAGGATGTGGTCTACTAGACCCCAGGGACTGCTAAATGTATGATACAGGTAGGTTGGGTTTCGGGATGGGGCCTACTACACACCAGGGCTTACTGTTTTCCATATGGGTTTTATGACCCCAAGCCCAGCAGGTGGCTCTGGTTCCTCCCTCAGAGGACTCGGTCTCTGGCTGCACCATTCCCCAACACCCCCTAATTCCCCATGGGTCCCCCCATGGCAGGGCTGGGGAAGGGGACTGGCTTACCTCCACCCCAGAGCAAAATCCAGTGGGCTGGCCAGGGTACTGGTATAGGCCACCATGGAACCTGCTGGCTCCTTTTCCCCATTCCCCCTCCCCTCTGACATAAGGATGCCAGCATGTGCCTCCTGACCCATACTGCCCTCTGGCCACCATCAGAGTGCAGTCAGTGTGAAGGATGGCAAACCTCCCTTCCCCAAGAAAGGAGGCAGTCCTTAGGATGCTCAATCATCTCTCACTCCTGCTGACCCCGGGCAGCACTGGCTTGTTCCTGAACCTGAGTCATTGGCATTGCATGAGGTGTAGCGAACAGTGCCTCAACCTCCAGTGCCACCAGGACAGCTTGGGGCTTAATTTAAAAAAAAAAAAAACTTTGTG
The DNA here is from genome assembly GCA_016271365.2 of Neoceratodus forsteri. Classification (NCBI taxonomy): domain Eukaryota; kingdom Metazoa; phylum Chordata; order Ceratodontiformes; family Ceratodontidae; genus Neoceratodus; species Neoceratodus forsteri. The sequence goes on from CM028130.1 coordinate 100,481,756, forward strand.
GGGATCATGGCTAGGGAGGGACTGCTAGACCACCATGGATGTCTGTTGTTTTCCTTGTGAGTGGATTGGGGCTAGGGAAGGATGGCTGGAACAGCAGGGATCCCAACTCTTGATGGTGCATGGTGTGCTCCCCAGTGTCCCAAAGTACTGGGAAGGGGGCTAGCACCAACACGGGTATTGGGCCCCCCAATTTTGGGTCTAATATGCAAAAAATCTGGTATTTCAGGAGGAGCACCAGGGCTCAAATTTTGGTATTTTGGTACAAAATTTGGAACACAAAATGTACCAGAATACTGTGAAATTCGAGTCCCTGGTGGCTAAAGGTTTTGGGGCTACTTTAGCCACAGTGACTAGCATATACAAAACCTAGGGGAACATTGATGAGGTATAAAGAGGATAGAACTAGATATGTCAGCATCCAGGTAAAGTACTGCTCCTTATGCTAGACCTATTACTACCAGATAGAAAACATAATAGCAGGTGGAAAAGAAAAATATTTCTGAAATAAAAAGTAATAACTGTCTATTTTAAAGAATTTATAATATTTTCCGCCTGTTATTTTTGGCTGCTAGCTCTTTACAGAATAAGTCTACTAAAATGAAAGTCTGGAAATTAATATAGCAGTTATGTTTTAGTGAAATTTGTTTCTTTTTTTTTTTAAAGAGCCACCGATCCCTGAGAAGAAGTTTGAAATACATAATATTTGGACACAAAGCAGCTTATGTTTTGCATAATGTCTGTATTTCACATCCCCATTATTTATTACTGGGGTCAAATGCAGGAAAACAGGATAGCTGTTGCTTTAGGGTTCCGCAGTTCCTATTGCTTCTTCCCAACCTGATGATGTAATACTGCGCTTGTGACATCAGTTATTTCCATGACAACAGACTAAGTAACTGTGATGTCACAACAGAGCACTATGTTTTCAAGTAGGGAATAATCCATAGAGGCAGACGAACTCTAAGGAATAAAGATCTTGTTTTTGTGGGGATTTCTTTAGTAATAAATAATTGACTGAACTCTACATTAGATATATGAACTGCGAGCTAAACTGTCTAAATATTATGTTTCCAAAAATTTCCCCAGAGACGTCAACTGTTCTTTACTTCCTCTTGTTATTGATCTGCTCAGTATTTTTGATAATGACTCTTTCAAAACAGAGCTGACTGTCCATAATGGATCTCACAATTGTTGTTTGTGACATGATCAAAGCCTGTTATCGTGGTAAGCTCTATGATGTCATCAAGCCACTATGATGTCAGTTGGAGTTGGCAAATGCTTTTATACAAACTTCTTAGGCTGTCATGACGTGTTATAAACCTTAGGGAAAAATAACTGAAAACTAGTAAAATGCTTTCTCTTGTGGGCTGTAATAGCTGAAATAACAAAGTACATGGCTGAAGTGCAGAGTTGCTCTTCTGACCTGTCCATGGTCAATCAGTGAATATTTGGCTTTAGTGGGGTTTGAACCTGTATCTCCTGGTTGCAAGCTAGTGCTATCACTAGTAAACCACAGTGCCTCCTGTTGATTAAAGGGGAACAATCAGCACAAAGAGCCCCATGCCCAAGCATGTGAGGCTGGTTCCAGTATGCACTTTGTGTGCAAAAATATAATTTTTATGATTGCTTTCATGTGCAGTGAACAAAGAAACATATTGAGATAGTAGAGCATTGCAGAGGCATGGCAGTGTTGTGTTCAGTGCAGGGGACACTTTAATGGGTGCATCCCTTAGAAACCAATCAACAAGGAAGCTACTAATGATGGTAGCTTCAGAGTGAGCGCAACACTTGAAAGAAATCTGCCACTGCAATCAGGGACAGTTTCGTCTTTGCAGAGGCAAAGCTCTTCCCCCCCTTCCCCCTTCCTGGCAACCACACATTCTACCCATGCACATTACAGTGCACAGTAATGCGCATGGCTGGAGTTACAATCAGCTCATTTGCTCAGTATGCCTTTCCGGTGAAACATATTAATTAATAAAGAAATAAATGAGCTGTGCTGCAACTTTGCAAAATTGGCATCTCCTGCTGTCCATACACACTCCCCTAATGCCAACATTGGGGTACCCAATCTCCATGTCGGCATGTATCCTCCTCCCATTAATGTGGCACTGGGATCCCCCAGTGTGGCAAACAATTATATTACGACACGGGATGCCCACTCCGCTGTCAGGTGACTCCCAAACCCAAACTTATCTATTCCTGACCTTGTGTGCCTACTCCCAGTCAGCATAGATCCCCTCCTCACTAGTCTGGTACACTGGGAGCTCACCCCAGTGTGCCAACGTTTATTCATACTATTTCACCTGTAAAAAGAACCTGTCCCCTGAGGTCTTTTTTTTTTTTTTTTTAAACCCTAAAGAAAAAAAACATCCCCTTGTCATCCTCACTCTCTGCCCCATACCGACCCTCTCTCTGTACCCACATCCCCCAGTACCCCCCCTCACCCCATACTTACCTCAGAGCTGGTGCTGTGATCTTCTGTGGACCACGATCACGTCTGCACTCTTCAAAAGCCAACCTCAAACTGAAGAATATCACGGTAAGCCTGATAATAGCAGTCAAGGGGGGGGGGGTTCAACTGGGTTGATATCTCAGCCATTTTTGGAAGTTTTGGTCCTAACTTTTCAACATGGGGTTTTTTGGACCTCACCTCATGAACACAGGCACTGTCATTTTGTTTCTCGGTTCTGAAATTTGATTTTGCGGTTCCTGCATGGAATCACCTTTGGGAACAATTAACAAAATGACAGTGCCCTCATGGTGGGGTCTAAAGCAATAATTTGCAGAACTAATGAATAGACTCAAAAATGGCTACATCATCAGCGTGCATTACAGTTTGTATGCATGCTCATAACTTCACCAGTTTTAGTATTTTCACTCCAAATTTCCAACATTGTCATTTTTTCACACCTCCTTATAAACAGTACAGCTCTCCTTTTTTTGCATCCTGCCTGAAATGTGTTTTCACACCTGTGGCACAGAATGGCACAGCCACTGTGCAAAATCAACTTTTGGGAGACATTAATGAAATCACAGTCCCACTGTTCGTGAGGAGAGTTCCCAAAAAGCTCATGTTCAAATTTTGGGTGAAAATACCACAAATCCCCAGGGCATTAGGGTTTCCAATCATAACGCCACACTCTGTACAGACTAAAAGGCATCGGGGGTGTGGCTTGGAGTTGTCAGCCATATAATGCTCATGCCAGTCCATCCCCACCCCCACTCTGCAGCCACTGACTGGCATCAGGGTATGCCTTGTCATCTTCGGCCCTAACGTTCACCCCTTTCTCCTATACTGAAATTTGCCTGGTCTGGATGGGAGGTGGGAATTAGACTATGGTATAACTGTTCGTGTATGTCAACTAGTTTTATTGTGAAGTAGAGTTTTTATGTGTATTGCTTGCATGAGTTATATGTGCCACTTGGCTTATTTAATTAGTTATGTGTAGGAGTTCTGTTAGATGAGTCTTAGGGCCTAGGATTGTTTATGGGAATTCACAGCTGCATGCACTGTGTCCTTTCATCCCCCTCCCTGTATCTGATATTACTATCAGACGTTGTAGGGAAGTGGGGATTGTGGGGGACTGTTCTGCGTATGTGCTGTGGGATGACCAGGAGCGGGTTGATCAAAGGATAGAGGTGGTTAAGTCCAGGAGACACCCCAGAATAAATAGAGCATCTAGGAGAAGCCAGATGTGGTTGGTGCCTATTTCCAGGGTGGCCAATAGGCCAAGTGGCAAGGTGACCTCTAGGGCTGCATCACCTCAATACCTCTGACGACGGTGCTATGCAATGCCAGGTCGATCAGAAACAAAGGCGGCTATTATTGCCGCTCTGGTTTCATTAGTTAAACCTGGCATGCGACTCCTGAAGACCTGGGTGGGAGAGTGATGCTGACCCTGTTTTGAGCTGCAGTCCCCAGGATACACTGTGGTGCACTGCCCAGAGAAGGAAATCATAGGAGGCTGATTGTAGCTAGTTGTTTTCAGTCAGACCTGGACTTCACGTGCACCAGTGGGAACCCCAGGTTCATTTGAGTGTGTGGCCGTTAAGTGGAGGACTGGCGTGGGCTGCAGGATCCTCCTAGTCTGCTCGCCCTCCTGGTCCGATGGGGGGTTCCTGCAGGAATTTGCCGAGTTTGTTGCCGACCAAAACATTGGATTCCCCAGAAGTATCTTTCTTGGGGACTTCAATGTTGAGACAGATAGAGAATCCAAAGTGCGCCGATGAGTTACTGCAGAGTATGTCCCTTTTGGGGTTGGTGCAGTCTGTCGTGTGCCTACTCATCAGGATAGCCACACTGGACCTGGTGTTCTCACTGGGACTCAGTCGATGATCTTGATGATCAGTAACCTGGTCTGATCATTTGCACCAGTGAGTTCACGTTTAGTGTCCATCATCAAATTCTTCCCCTCCTAGGATATTTCGCTGCCGCCCGTTAAAGATCATACCCTTGAGGGTTTTGGCGAAGTTGATCTATCAAGGGTGGGTGATGCATACGTCGGGCGGTTGATGCGGAGTGAGCATACTATAATAAGAGTGCTGTCTGAAACCATCGACTCCCGCACCTGTCCGTGTACAACTGAACCTCATACCTGAAATTCGCCTTGAGTATGATGGCGATCTCAGGAAATGAAGCAGGTCGAGAGTTGAAAGCTCGCTGGAGGAAATCCGTCTGAGGCTGACAAACTGGTCCTGTGTGCATTATTGCATATCAGGCAATCAACCACAAGAAGGCATATTTTTGTCTCAGGAGTTGCTGCGGGAGAGCTGACCAGCCTCACTCTTCCAAACTGTTGATGAACTTCTACAATCCATTCTGTCTTCAGCCCGAAGAGTTTCCTCAAATGAGGACTGTGAGGAATTTGCTCAATTTTCTCGGACAGGGTGTCTGTGATCCATGAGGAGGTTTCCTCAGCCAGTAATATTGCTGTTAGTAGTAGTCAGTTGTGTTCTGAGAGCACTCCTTCTGGCTGGGGAGTTTAGGTCAGTGGAGGTTCATGAGGTCATTGAGATAGCGGCCAACTTGAGTATACCTTTTGTGAACTGGATCCCATGCAACTTACGCTTGATGAGGTGCATTGACACTGTTGGCCGGTGTTTGCCCTGATTGTCCGGTGTTCCTGAGTCAGGGTGTCTTTCAGATGCCTTGAGAGGAGGCTCTGGTGAGACCCCTTAAAAAAGCTTCTCTGGACCCGAGTTAGGGCGAAGTACCAATCCCATCTCAATCTTCCATTTTTGGGAAAGGTTGTTGAAAAAATGGTATCACTTCAGTTGGGGAACATCTCATGACCCTTGAGTTGTATGATCCCTTCAGTCAGCACCGGGCCAGACACAGCACTGAAACTGCATTAGTTCAGGTGCAAAATGACCTCCTCAGGGCTAGAGATCAGGGGACAAGACAATTCTTGTTCTCCTTGATCTCTCTTCAACATTGATACTGTGGACCATTGTGTGTTGCTTTTTCCACCTGGGGAGTTATGCGGACTCACGGGTAATCCATCAAATGGTTTGGGCCATGTTCTTACTAACAGGAGGCAGCACGGGTTGTGATAGACAATTTCTCATCCGCACCCTGCCTCCTTCGTGTGTGAGTCCCTCAGGGTTCGGTACTGGCCCCAATGTTGTTACCCAATATACATGCTGCCCTGGGGAAGATCATTAGGAGGTATGGTTTGAGTTTTCATTGCTGCTGATGATACTCAACTATACCTATCCTTTGCCCAGGAACATCAAATGCAGTGGAAGTGCTGGATATCTGTCTGGCTGAGATAAATGACTGGATGTCTTCCAGCTGGCTAGACTGAACACTAACAAGACTGAGGTACTGGCCAGTGGAGTCAAGCAGACCTCGTGATGGGATGGCCTCTGATTCTGCGACTGGCATTGTGCTGGAGCTGTGTCGTGATGGCCTCCCCATGGAGTCTGAAATCTTGGTGTGATCTTTGACAGGAACCTGTTCATGGAGGCTCAAATATCCTCTGTGGTTCATTCCTGTTTTTCCATCTTAGAAATATACGCCAGGATTAAGCCTTGTTCGGCTCTGGACACCCTACATTTTATGCCTTAGTCACCTCTGGAAGCGACTACTGTAATGCCCTCTATCTCGGTCTCTGGAACTTCTCTTTGCAGACTGCAGCTAGTGCAAAACGCTGCTGCCCGGCTTTGAACCGGACAAAGTAAGTTTGTCATATTACTCAGGTGTGCGTGAATTGCACTGGCTGCCTGTCAGGTGGAAGTATTGTTCAAGTGGGTTTTCCACCTAAAAACCCTACATGGACAGGGCCCTGGTTACCTATCTGATCTCCTGGTACCCGTCCACCTCTGTCCGAGATCTCCTCCCCTCTAGTGGTGGCCTCCTTAAGGTTCCAAGGCAAGATTAGAAATCAGCAGGGATCGATCATTTGGAGTTGCTGCTCAGCTTTTGGAACTCGTTGCCATTCAAGTGAGAGGCCCGGCTTAGTCAGGTGACCCCAACCAAAAGATATAGATACCTCTTCACTGAGTCTAGTAGAGTTCAGTCCAGTGGGCTCAGCCCTGAGAGAGAGAAGAAGGCAGACAAGCTGATGAATGCAGATGAGAAGGGTCTAAGGAGCTCTAAGATCCAGGACTGTATTAAACTATTGATGTTAAGTAGTGATTTTCTTTGCAATGTTTTTTTTCATTTATTGTTTTTGAACTTTTGAAAATAAATATATCATGGTGTGTTTTAAACCTGTAAATTTGCCTCGTCTGAAGTTTAGTCCCACATGCTGTGACAATAAACATAGCAGTAAGCAATACGTGAAATAAAAACAGCAACTCCAGTGGAGTGTTGTCAGTAGCAAATCATAGGATGCATTAGGTACTGGATTAGAACTATTACAGCAGCAATAAAGGAGTAACCCTGGTGGTGGCACTTTCTTTGCACTGAGGCATGCATCCACGTCTGCAAAATCACGGAAAAGGGATGTTTTTTAAAGTGCAGACATGGATGCTATCCTTTGTGTATTTTTTTAATAGAGGTATTTTGGGGGACTTTTCCAAGTAATGTTGCTCCACGATTGTGTAGATTTGGTGTGTGTTTGGAGTCTGGAGGTGGGCAAATGTGATCTGTAGTCCCCCCCTTTTTTTAGTGCCTCACTCGAGCGCTGTAGCGGCTGCTACTTGGCCGCCCCCAGGCCTGCCCAGCAGCTGTGGCGGAGCTTGTGCCCAAGCTTCTGTGCATGAGCAACTCAGGGAGGGGGAATATCACATGACCATCGTCACCTCATGTCAGCCTCACGTCATCAGAAAAGCAGGAGGAAAGCCAGTCTGCCTTGCTTGCGCTTGCTCATGGCCTTGCTGCTGCTCCCAGGCCAGTGCTGCTTCCGCTACCCAGTCATCTCCTGTTCATCTCCCTTGTCATCTCCTTGCCCTCCTGCTTGACCCCACCTTGCCCAGTGTTGGACCTGGTCTTCTTGTCTCCTGAGTAGGAGAGAGAGCATAGTGCCACCCCGCGTGTCCAGGCCACAAATGCTGCCAACCTGGAGTTCGACATGAGCCCTGGAGAAGAGCAAACTCCTGGGTAAACTCCACATTAGAACAAGGAAGAACCCCCCAAAGAAACTGGAGGAAGAAACAGCCCAAGAAACAGCCAACCCATGCCAGGGGCCATGCCACCAATACTTTTGCAGCTCCCAGTTGCAGCTTCACCCCCTCAGGTAATGAACAATGATTTTAATTGCTTGGTGGGGGTCTGCATGATGTGATGTGATCCCTGATCCCTGGGCTGGATTCAGAGGTTTTTGCCTGGGCCCGTTGGGGACAGAACTGAATGCTCCCTGAATGGTAGAAGAATTTAGACCCCATGGATTTAGACCCAGAATTTCAAATTCTGCCCAGGAATCCTGTTAAAACTCTGTACTGTGCCCAGGTATTGTGGTTTGATCCCAGGTGTCTGATTTAATTTCCATAGCTAGGGAGATAAAAATATAATCAATTCTGGTGAGGCAACATCCCCCTCCAATAAGTATTCCCACCTGTGTTATGCAGGTGACTGAATGTGTCCTTTAGATCTCCAAAACTGATAACCAGGTATAGGGTGTTTGAGTTGCAGACCAGTGAAAAAACACAGTAAAATATGTGTTAGGAGGGAGAAGTTTGCGGAGACCAGGGGCAGTCGACTACTTTGTGTTATTTAATTGAAAATAATGCTTGCTAGTTCATAAATGTTTTTATTAATTCTGAGAAGCTGTCATGGTAAAAAGTCCGGGTACAAAGTGTATTGGAAGGAATGCTGCCCGGGTCCTTATTTTATAAGCACTGAATCTGGAGGAACATACCCCATGAACTTACCCTCTGTTGAGTCTACACAGTCCTTGCAATAAAATGGCAAAACAAGTATTGTAGTTCCATGTACAAAGGTTTGGAGTGCTTTGGCCTTTCTTGCAGCTGGGTGGTGGGAGTAGCACAATTTGGCACCCTGATAAGGAATGAGTGGTGTTGTGAGCACTAAAAGAGTACTTGAGTAACAGTACAATACATACCAGAGGCTCGAGGTAATCAATGGGTGGCAATGTTTTTTAGTACCTTGCTGATGGGCCAGATGGCAGTGCCATGAACCCTAATATGGCATGGGTGGCTCCCCTGGCTAAGAACATTCCCTACTACTAATTTAAATCAGTAGAGGTAGAAAAGTAGGCTCCATCAGTTTTAAATGGAGGAAGTATAAGGCTAAAATCCAAGATATGGAGAAACCGTACTAGAAAGTCAAAAGGAATTAGGAACTTTCTGTAACAACACCAGGTGCAACTCAGCATGGGTACATGTAGTTCCTAGGTTTCCGGCTGGGTTTGCAGTATAAATATTCTGCATGATAGAAGGACTGATTGGGTAATTAGGTGAGTCATTTGGCTACAAGTGACATTTATTGGTATAGTGTACAGTAGGGCACACATTGACCCTGTATGGGAGCCAAGTTACTTTGATCTGCCTTTCTAATGCCCAGGAGTTCATTGCAAGTTTTTGCAAGATGGTGACAACTGTTTGGCATGTTGGAGGAAAATGGTGGCTGGCAGAGGGTGCTGTACAGGAAAGCCCTGCACATAGCCCTTAAGGAGACAAAATAACATATGAGCCTACCAGCTTGTTTATGGAGTCCACATATTTGTGCATTCTAGAGCAGAGTTTGTATACAGGAGCGCATTTTGCTGGTTAGATATTAAGGATTAAGAGGAAATTGAAGGATGTGGGTGGATTTACTTGCCCCACTGTACTGCAGACAGACAGCATATAGATTCCAATACCACTGTTCATACTTTCACAGGTTCAGTGTGGAAACCCCGGATGATCTTACACTTCTTTGCATTAAACCCCAGTTGTCACTCTTCTGACCATTTTCCAGTGTATCCAGACCTTGTCTCATTCTGCCCACCCCTCGGATCATCTACTCTTGTTGCAGATCTTGATGTGATCTGCAAACAGACAAACCTTACCCTCCAGTCCATCTGCAATGTCACTGATGAAGATATTGAAGAGGACTGCCCCAGGACTGATCCCTGAGGTACCTCACTTGTGCCTTGTATCTCTTCTGACTGTATACCATTTTCCACCACTCTGTTTTCTGCCCGCCAACCCCGGATATATGAATGGGACAAACCCTACACACCACACGGTGGGCTGGGGGCAGCCAAGTTACTAGACTTACTGTTGGTTTGTGGTGCTGACAACAATGCCACAGAGTACAAGCCCTTATTTTTATTTGTAACTAACAATTCTTTCTCTTTGAACAGATGCATGCAGTGGGTATGGCACTATAATAGAACAGTTGATTGTGGCTGTGCATAGCATATTAGAGAGGTGGTTGCAGCTTTGTGCCTATTAGGGAAAGAGCTGGCTGTTCTGATTAAGAAGGTGTTTGTGGCTCTGTGTGTGTGGGCAGAGGTGGTTGCACTCTATATTGGGAAGGCAGTATGGACTATGTCTGTATTGGGCAAGTGGTTGTGCCTCTGTATTGCAAAGGTTCTTGTGGTGGTTTTACTATGCAGCCACAACATCTAACATGGAGACATCCCGGACAGCAACAGCCACAGTGCCACCTGTCAACATTGCAGTGTCGGGGATGCCTCTATGTTGTTAAGGGGACTGTGCCCCCAAACACCCCATGTGGGTGCTCCACAACCCAGGTCTCTAGAACTCTAACTCAGAGTCGCAGTCAGACCGGGGGAGCGAAACACTGGGAGCCGCATCGCCAGTGTCAGCACAGTTCCAGCACAGTGACTCGCCGCATCCTGGCAAACTCAGTCGCTGTGCTGGACTTTTTATTTATTTATTTTTTTTAGTTGTTTAACCAGGAGTAGCACACTAAGCTAAAAGCTTTTTTACAGGAGTTACCTGGAAGCACAAGGAAGTTAAGTGACTTGCCCAGGGTCACACAGTATGCAAGTGGAAACTGTGGGGATTCAGACTCAGGTCTGGTCTGCTGGATGTCACCAGATTTGCAGCTCAGAGCCTTAAACCACTGCACTATACTTTGGTCTAGTGGTGTTGACCTTGTGTCGATTACCCCTTGGGGCTCTGTGTGTACTGGGAGGTGCTTGTCATCCTTGAGGCTCTGTGTTTTGGGGAGGTGGTTGAGGGTCTGTGTACTGGAAGAGCAGTTGTGTCTGTATACTGGGGATGTGGTTGGTTCCTCACGTGAAGTTAAGGGGGGGTTGGAGGCCATAACTGACTCCTTGATTTTGTATTAAAGGGGTCCATTTTTCTCAGAAAAAAGAAGGAAAGGGTCATTTCTAAAATGTGAAGATGAGCATGGGTACAACTCTTTACAGAGTGCCATCACCAGGGAGTTACAGTGCAAGCTAGGTGTGAGATTAACTGAAACAGGAGCATTTGGAACTTGGAGTGAGTTTTTTTTCTCAGAGCATCCTTGAAATGGGCAATTTTAGGGAGACTTGACAGTGTTTCTGGCTGGTATTGTCTGGTAATTCATACAGTAATTGACAGTAAGAGGTTAGTGCTATCATTTTCATTATGTAAGCAATAACAACCACTGAGGTGTCCAGTCCTGCGGTATTATGTGGACACACTGAGTGTATTGTTTTGCTTCATGCCTTTAAGCACACATAAAGACGTATGGGCAAAAACCAGGTACTCGAACCAGACTGGCAAAATCCGGACTGGCCGGTAAGACTGGACCAGCATGACCGGGTACAAGATGCATGTACTTAACTTGTCTGGAATTTACCAATCTGATTTGGTCCCAGTGGTCCACTCTTCATATCTGCCTGAGATGGGTTGACAATAGGACTTCTGAACCTGAAGTGTGCAATATCAGTAAAAGCTGGACTGGCTAGTGTGGCTAGACTGGCAATATCTGGTCATCTTAAACTCAGTCTGTACAGTTCTGATTTTGCGATTGGGTCCAGTTCTGCTGTCCAGTGTTCAAGTCCCCACAAAAATCTGTACAATTCTGCACAGTCAGAGACTGTGGAGGGTGTTACTGCACTGATAAAATGCCCCTGAATAGTTGGAAATGAATGAATAATCAGCTGCCAGAGCTGAGTTGTCCATTTCTGTTGAAATAACAAGACACTATGTGACAGTTTTCAACCAATCAGGTTGCTGAATTTTTCTAACCTTCTCTATAAAAGTCAATATAAGATGCCCCCAGGGTGCAATATTTTCATACCTATAATAGGTGTTTTATCTAAAGTGGTTTTCCAGTAAACTGTAAAAGTAAGCAACAAATTACCACTTGTGGAAAATAATATAGCTGCACACCACAGGTGCATTGTGACTTATAGGCTGAAGGAAGAGTGCCTTTAAAAAAACCATGGCAGCATGGCAATTATAGCTAGTCTGTAATGTGCTGTTGCACTTACAAAATGGATCTTCTGCGAAGAAAATACATAAAAAGAAACTCAAACCTCATTTGATGGCAATTGCTCAGTCCTAGCTTTCTACTTTATCTACCTTTTTCTATAAGTTTCAATATTATTTATCTGTTCCCCAGAACACATCTGAAATGAGGTCTATGGCTCAATATGTATTTCCTGGTAAATCTTCCAATAAATAAATAATGTTCACATAAAGAAAATTATTTAAATATAACCTTTTTTTATCTTCCCTTCCTTATTCTAGACAATGTCTATATAACAATACATAAAGGGCCCAATATTCAGAGTTATCCAGCTGTGCGTGCATGCAAGGGCTCCATGCAAATAGGGCTGTCTGGTTGTGGCGCCATATTCAGACAATGCGATCCAAACTGATCGCACTGTCCATCTGAATATCGAGCCATGATAGCTTGGTGCACAACCAGAAGTCACCATGCTGTGTTCCATGTTACCAGAGTGCTGGGCTGAAGACCACGCATGGGTAAGCATGGCACAGACTGTTTAGCTCTGCTACCCCCATGGGCGATATTCAGCCCAAACATGCAGATGAGCCATTGGACATGCATGGCGCTGGACGTGCCATTTGCATGCCATTATGAAGCTCATCTGCATGGAGTGTATTTTTTTTTAGTCTTCGTAACCAGTTAAGGTCCACTAGGCACAGAGCCTGTTTTCAAGAGAACCTGGGAGCACTGGGTAGTTGAATGACTTGCTCACAGTCACACAACATGCAAATGGAGGTTGTGAGAATCAAACCCAGATTTTGTCTGCTGGATGTACCAAGCTCGTTCACAGCTCGTTACTCTAACCTCTAGGTTATACTGCCAGCTCAAGTGTGGCCAAGTGTACTGGGCCTGGTCCCTCGCCAGCCCTATTCTCCTCCTTTGTAACAAGCAGACATCCCTGTTGGTGTAGTAGCCCTCCTAGCTTCGATCCCTACAGAATTAAAATAAAAAAGTAAGCCTTGTTGGTCTAGCGGTTTCCTCCCAAACCCCAACCTGTCTATATCATGCATCTAGCAGTCCCTGGTGGTCTAGTACATCCCTCCACCCACTTGGCTTGGCAGGTACAGTCCCACGAGCAGGCTACCGGCAGCGCTTCACCACACCACCATGTCTGGCCGCAGTTTGACCTTTCGTGGAGTGTGTGGTACAGTACATGCTCCATGAGAGCTCATTCTGTAGCTGTCCATGCTGATATGTGGAGGGCTGTGCCGGTCATGGGCTCTCTGGGATAGGATGGGGAGAGGGGTGGTGGGACAGTACCTGCTAGGGTGGAGGGTGTGGGTCTACTAGACCCCCAGGGACTGCTAAATGTATGATACAGGTAGGTTGGGTTTCGGGATCGGGGCCTACTACACAGCCAGGGCTTACTTTCTGTTTTCCATATAGGTTTTTATGACCCCCAAGCCCAGCAGGTGGCTCTGGTTCCTCCCTCAGAGGGACTCGGTCTCTGGCTGCACCATTCCCCAACACCCCCCTAATTCCCCCATGGGTCCCCCCCCCCATGGCAGGGCTGGGGGGAAGGGGCACTGGCTTTACCTCCACCCCCAGAGCAAAATCCAGTGGGCTGGCCAGGGTACTGGTATGGCCACCATGGAACCTGCTGGCTCCTTTTTCCCCCATTCCCCCTTCCCCTCTGACATAAGGATGCCAGCATGTGCCCTCCTGACCCATACTGCCCTCTGGCCACCACCAGAGTGCAGTCAGTGTGAAGGATGGCAAACCTCCCTTCCCCAAGAAAGGAGAGCAGTCCTTAGGATGCTCAATCATCTCTCACTCCTGCTGACCCCGGGCAGCACTGGCTTGTTCCTGAACCTGAGTCATTGGCATTGCATGAGGTGTAGCGAACAGTGCCTCAACCTCCAGTGCCACCAGGACAACTTGGGGCTTAATTAAAAAAAAAAAAAAAACTTTGTGGGGATCATGGCTAGGAGGGACTGCTAGACCACCATGGATGTCTGTTGTTTTCCTTGTGAGTGGATTGGGGCTAGGGAAGGATGGCTGGAACAGCAGGGACCCCAACTCTTGATGGTGCATGGTGTGCTCCCCAGTGTCCCAAAGTACTGGGAAGGGGGCTAGCACCAACACGGGTATTGGGCCCCCCATTTTTGGGTCTAATATGCAAAAAATCTGGTATTTCAGGAGGAGCACCAGGGCTCAAATTTTGGTATTTTGGTACAAAATTTGGAACACAAAATGTACCAGAATACTGTGAAATTCGAGTCCCTGGTGGCTAAAGGTTTTGGGGCTACTTTACCCACAGTGACTAGCATATACAAAATCCTAGGGGGGAACATTGATGAGGTATAAAGAGGGATAGAACTAGATATGTCAGCATCCAGGTAAAGTACTGCTCCTTATGCTAGACCTATTACTACCAGATAGAAAACATAATAGCAGGTGGAAAAAGAAAAATATTTCTGAAATAAAAAGTAATAACTGTCTATTTTTAAAGAATTTATAATATTTTCCGCCTGTTATTTTTGGCGCTGCTAGCTCTTTACAGAATAAGTCTACTAAAATGAAAGTCTGGAAATTAATATAGCAGTTATGTTTTAGTGAAATTTGTTTCTTTTTTTTTAAAGAGCCACCGATGCCCTGAGAAGAAGTTTGAAATACATAATATTTGGACACAAAGCAGCTTATGTTTTGCATAATGTCTGTATTTCACATCCCATTATTTATTACTGGGGTCAAATGCAGGAAAACAGGATAGCTGTTGCTTTAGGGTTCCTCAGTTCCTATTGCTTCTTCCCAACCTGATGATGTAATACTGCGCTTGTGACATCAGTTATTTCCATGACAACAGACTAAGTAACTGTGATGTCACAACAGAGCACTATGTTTTCAAGTAGGGAATAATCCATGAGGCAGGCGAACTCTAAGGAATAAAGATCTTGTTTTTGTGGAGATTTCTTTAGTAATAAATAATTGACTGAACTCTACATTAGATATATGAACTGCGAGCTAAACTGTCTAAATATTATGTTTCCAAAAATTTCCCCAGAGACGTCAACTGTTCTTTACTTCCTCTTGTTATTGATCTGCTCAGTATTTTTGATAATGACTCTTTCAAAACAGAGCTGACTGTCCTTAATGGATCTCACAATTGTTGTTTGTGACATGATCAAAGCCTGTTATCGTGGTAAGCTCTATGATGTCATCAAGCCACTATGATGTCAGTTGGAGTTGGCAATGCTTTTTATACAAACTTCTTAGGCTGTCACGACGTGTTATAAACCTTAGGGGGAAAAATAACTGAAAACTAGTAAAATGCTTTCTCTTGTGGGCTGTAATAGCTGAAATAACAAAGTACATGGCTGAAGTGCAGAGTTGCTCTTCTGACCTGTCCATGGTCAATCAGTGAATATTTGGCTTTAGTGGGGTTTGAACCTGTATCTCCTGGTTGCAAGCTAGTGCTATCACTAGTAAACCACAGTGCCTCCTGTTGATTAAAGGGAACAATCAGCACAAAGAGCCCCATGCCCAAAGCATGTGAGGCTGGTTCCAGTATGCACTTTGTGTGCAAAATATAATTTTATGATTGCTTTCATGTGCAGTGAACAAAGAAACATATTGAGATAGTAGAGGCATTGCAGAGGCATGGCAGTGTTGTGTTCAGTGCAGGGGACACTTTAATGGGTGCATCCCTTAGAAACCAATCAACAAGGAAGCTACTAATGATGGTAGCTTCAGAGTGAGCGCAACACTTGAAAGAAATCTGCCACTGCAATCAGGGACAGTTTCGTCTTTGCAGAGGCAGAGCTCTTCCCCCCCTTCCCCCTTCCTGGCAACCAAGCACATTCTACCCATGCACATTACAGTGCACAGTAATGCGCATGGCTGGAGTTACAATCAGCTCATTTGCTCAGTATGCCTTTCCCGGTGAAACATATTAATTAATAAAGAAATAAATGAGCTGTGCTGCAACTTTGCAAAATTGGCATCTCCTGCTGTCCGCCACACACTCCCCCTAATGCCAACATTGGGGTACCCAATCTCCATGTCGGCATGTATCCTCCTCCCATTAATGTGGCACACTGGGATCCCACCCAGTGTGGCAAACAAATTATATTTACGACACCGGGATGCCCACTCCCGCTGTCAGGTGACTCCCCCCCAAACCCAAACTTATCTATTCCTGACCTTGGTGTGCCTACTCCCCGAGTCAGCATAGATCCCCCCCTCCACTAGTCTGGTACACTGGGAACCCACCCCAGTGTGCCAACGTTTATTTGTCATACTATTTCACCTGTAAAAAAGAAACCTGTCCCCTGAGGTCTTTTTTTTTTTTTTTAAACCTAAAGAAAAAGAAAACATCCCCTTGTCATCCTCACCACTCCTGCCCCATACCGGCCCTCTCTCTGTGCACCCCACATCCCCCAGTACCCCCCCTCACCCCATACTTACCTCCGGAGGTCTGGTGCTGTGATCTTCTGTGGACCATGATCACGTCTGCACTCTTCAAAAGCCAACCTCAAACTGAAGAATATCACGGTAAGCCTGATAATAGCAGTCAAGGGGGTTCAACATGGTTGATATCTCAGCCATTTTGGAAGTTTTGGTCCTAACTTTTCAACATGGGGTTTTTGGACCTCACCTCATGAACACAGGCACTGTCATTTTGTTTCTCGGTTCTGAAATTTGATTTTGCGGTTCACCATGGAATCACCTTTTGGGAACAATTAACAAAATGACAGTGCCACTCATGGTGGGGTCTAAAGCAATAATGTTGCAGAACTAATGAATAACTCAAAAATGGCTGCATCACCAGCGTGCATTGCACAGTTTGTATGCATGCTCATAACTTCACCAGTTTTTAGTATTTTCACTCCAAATTTCCAACATTGTCATTTTTTCACACCTCCTTATAAACAGTACAGCTCTCCTTTTTTTGCATCCTGCCTGAAATGTGTTTTCACACCTGTGGCACAGAATGGCACAGCCACTGTGCAAAATCAACTTTTGGGAGACATTAATGAAATCACAGTCCCACTGTTCGTGAGGAGAGTTCCCAAAAAGCTCATGTTCAAATTTTGGGTGAAAATACCACAATTCCCCAGGGCATTAGGGTTTCAATCATAGGCATACACTCTGTACAGACTAAAAGGCATCGGGGGTGTGGCTTGGAGTTGTCAGCCATATAATGCTCATGCCAGTCCATCCCAACCCCCACTCTGCAGCCACTGACTGGCATCAGGGTATGCCTTGTCATCTTCGGCCCTAACGTTCACCCCTTTCTCCTATACTGAAATTTGCCTGGTCTGGATGGGAGGTGGGAATTGAACTATGGTATAACTGTTCGTGTATGTCAACTAGTTTTATTGTGAAGTAGAGTTTTATGTGTATTGCTTGCATGAGTTATATGTGCCATAGCTTATTTAATTAGTTATGTGTTAGGAGTTCTGTTAGATGAGTCTTAGGGCCTAGGATTGTTTATGGGAATTCACAGCTGCATGCACTGTGTCCTTTCATCCCCCTCCCTGTATCTGATATTACTATCAGACGTTGTAGGGAAGTGGGGATTGTGGGGGACTGTTCTGCGTATGTGCTGTGGGATGACCAGGAGCGGGTTGATCAAAGGATAGAGGTGGTTAAGTCCAGGAGACACCCCAGAATAAATAGAGCATCTAGGAGAAGCCAGATGTGGTTGGTGCCTATTTCCAGGGTGGCCAATAGGCCAAGTGGCAAGGTGACCTCTAGGGCTGCATCACCCTCAATACCTCTGACGGCAGTGCTATGCAATGCCAGGTCGATCAGAAACAAGACGGCTATTATTGCCGCTCTGGTTTCATTGGTCGACCTGGCATGCATTACAGAGACCTGGGTGGGAGATGATGCTGACCCTGTTTTGAGGCTGCAGTCCCCAGGATACACTGTGGTGCACTGCCCCAGAGAAAATCATAGGGGAGACGGTGTAGCTATTTGTTTTAAATCAGACCTGGACTTCACCGTGCACCCAGTGGGAACCCCAGGTTCATTTGAGTGTGTGGCCGTTCGTGGAGGACTCGGCGTGGGCTGCAGGATCCTCCTGTCTATCGCCCTCCTGGTCCGATGGGGGGGTTCCTGCAGGAATTTGCCGAGTTTGTTGCCGGCAAAACATTGGATTC
The DNA here is from genome assembly GCA_016271365.2 of Neoceratodus forsteri. Taxonomy (NCBI): domain Eukaryota; kingdom Metazoa; phylum Chordata; order Ceratodontiformes; family Ceratodontidae; genus Neoceratodus; species Neoceratodus forsteri. The sequence continues at coordinate 100,499,729 of CM028130.1, forward strand.
CCCAAGATGTATCTTTCTTGGGGACTTCAATGTTTGGGCCGAGGATAGAAGTCCAAAGTGCGCCGATGAGTTACTGCAGAGTATGTCCCTTTTGGGGTTGGTGCAGTCTGTCGGTGTGCCTACTCATCAGGATGGCCACACACTGGACCTGGTGTTCTCACTGGGACTCAAGATCGATGATCTTGATATTGATCGAGTAGCCTGGTCTGATCATTGCACGGTGAAGTTCACGTTTAGTGCTCCCATCATAAATTCTTCCCTCCTGGGATATTTCGCTGCCGCCCGTTAAAAGATCATACCCTTGAGGGTTTTTTGGCGGCAGTTGATCTATCAAGGGTGGGTGATGCATGCGTCGGAGCGGTTGATGCCGGGGTAGACGCCTATAATAAGGTGCTGTCTGGCGCCATCGACTCCCTCGCACCTGTCCGTGTACAACCCAGAACCTCATACCTGAGGTCGCCTTGGTATAACGGCGATCTCAGGGAAATGAAGAAGCCGGGTCGGAGATTAGAGCATCGCTGGAGGAAATCCCGTCTGGGGGCTGACAAACTGGTCCTGTGTGTGCATTATTGCGCATATCAGGAGGCAATCAACCACAAGAAGGCAATATTTTTGTCTCGGGAGATTGCTGCTGGGAGAAGCTGACCAGCCTCACTCTTCCAGACTGTTGATAGACTTCTACATCCATTCTGTCTTCAGCCCCGAAGAGTTTCCTCAAATGAGGACTGTGAGGAATTTGCTCAGTTTTTCTCGGACAGGGTGTCTGTGATCCGGCGGGAGGTTTCCTCAGCCAGTAATATCATTGCTGTTAGTAGTCGTCAGTTGTGTTCTGAGAGCACTCCTTCTGGCTGGGGGGAGTTTAGGTCAGTGGAGGTTCATGAGGTCATTGAGATAGCGGCCAACTTGAAGTATACCTTTTGTGAACTGGATCCCATGCCAACGCGCTTCTTGATGAGGTGCATTGACACTGTTGGCCCGGTGTTTGCCCTGATTGTCCGGTGTTCCTTGAGTCAGGGTGTCTTTCCAGATGCCTTGAAGGAGGCTCTGGTGAGACCCCTTTTAAAGAAAGCTTCTCTGGACCCGGAGATTAGGGCAAATTACCGTCCCATCTCCAATCTTCCATTTTTGGGAAAGGTTGTTGAAAAAATGGTATCACTTCAGTTGGGGGAACATCTCATGACCCTTGAGTTGTATGATCCCTTCCAGTCAGCTTTTCGGGCCAGACATAGCACTGAAACTGCATTAGTTCAGGTGCAAAATGACCTCCTCAGGGCTAGAGATCGGGGGGACAAGACAATTCTTGTTCTCCTTGATCTCTCTTCAGCATTTGATACTGTGGACCATTGTGTGTTGCTTTTCCACCTGAGGGAGTTATGCGGACTCACTGGTATTGTCATCAAATGGTTTGAGTCATTTCTTACTAACAGGAGGCAGCGGGTTGTGATAGGCAATTTCTCATCCGCACCCTGCCTCCTTTCGTGTGGAGTCCCTCAGGGTTCGGTACTGGCCCCAATGTTGTTCGCAGTATACATGCTGCCCTTGGGGGGGATCATTAGGAGGTATGGTTTGAGTTTTCATTGCTATGCTGATGATACTCAACTATACCTATCCTTTGCCCCAGGAACATCAAATGCAGTGGAAGTGCTGGATATCTGTCTGGCTGAGATAAATGACTGGATGTCTTCCAGCTGGCTGCGACTGAACACTAACAAGACTGAGGTACTGGTAGTGGAGTCAAACAGACCTCGTGATGGGATGGCCTCTGATTCTGCGACTGGCATTGTGCTAGGAGCTGTGTCATTGATGGCCTCCCCATGGGTGCGAAATCTTGGTGTGATCTTTGACAGGAACCTGTTCATGGAGGCTCAAATATCCTCTGTGGTTCATTCCTGTTTTTCCATCTTAGAAATATCGTGGGATTAAGCCCTTGTTCGCTCTGGACCTCCCTACTTTGGTACATGCCTTAGTCACCTCTAGGCTTGACTACTGTAATGCCCTCTATCTCGGGGTCTCTGGAACTTCTCTTTGCAGACTGCAGCTAGTGCAAAACGCTGCTGCCCGGCTTTTGACCGGACAAAGTAAGTTTTGTCATATTACTCCGGTATTGCGTGAATTGCACTGGCTGCCTGTCAGGTGGAGAGTATTGTTCAAGGTGGGTTTTCTCACCTATAAAACCCTACATGGACAGGGCCCTGGTTACCTATCTGATCTCCTGGTACCGTCCACCTCTGTCCGAGATCTCCTCCCCTCTAGTGGTGGCCTCCTTAAGGTTCCAAGAGCAAGGTTGAAATCAGCAGGGGATCGATCATTTGGAGTTGCTGCTCCAGCTTTTTGGAACTCGTTGCCATTCGAAGTGAGAGAGGCCCCCACTATAGAGGCCTTTAAGAGTCATCTGAAGACTTTTTTATTTATGCAGGCTTTTGGTGATTAAGTTTTATGCGTATTATACTGTAATGTAATGTATATGGTATGACATACTGTACAGATTTTGTGCGGCACCCAGAGCCTTCGGGATTGGGCGTCTTTTTAAATAAATTTGATTTGATTTGTTACTGCACCCATCTCAAATGATTTTCTTATGGAATGGGGTGAGCATAAGGGCCGACGACCCCAAGGCACACATCATGTCACTGTCTGCAGGATGGGGTGAGGTCTAATGGCATGCGCATTATGGTTGACAAACCAAAGGCACACCCCAACGCCTGACAGTCTCTGCAGGGTGGGGGTGGGGGTTGGCATTACTTCAATACTTCACTGCCATTCCTATTATGCATCCCTCTAACTCCTGCAGTACCAATGCCAATACCTGCAAGCAAACATTTCAGCATTGACAAATGCTTGTTTTTAGAGTGTTCAAGCACCTCCCGAAATGATATCTGAAATTTTTTATAACACTTAGGATCTGCAGGCAAGAATATTTAAATTAAAGAATTAACATCTAATCTGAATGGAAACCCTAGAGAGTTTTGGAAAACTATGAAAAAAGTAAAAGCGGTACAAACTACAGACTATCCTGAGACTTTTGAAATAAATAACATTAGAATACAGTTAGGTCCACAAGTAGTGGATAGTCTTAATAATTATTTTGTTACTGTGGGTACATCACCTTTCTCTCAAAATTCCCATAAGGTTTATGTGCCTGGTAAACCCCAGGATAACATTGATTAAATACCAAAGGGCTTTGAATTTGCTACAATAACGCCAGTAGATATACAAAAAAAATTATTAAAAATTAGCATAAAAAAAACTGGAGGATTAGATGAAACCCCTAATACCTTACTTAAATATGCAGCACCAGTTATCTCATACCCTTTGGCATTTGTTTTTAATAAGGTTATCAAGGATGAGCAACTCCCAGATATTTGGAAAAAGGCTAAGGTAACCCCTGTATTTAAAAATGGATCAAAATTGAATATAGAAAATTATAGACCAATTCATCTACTGCCAGTTGTTGCAAAGATATTTTAAAAATGAATAGCAAAACAGTAGCAAGAATTTTTGGAAGTAGGTAAGATTATAAATAACCACCACTCTGGGTTTAGACCACAACGTAGCACTACCACAGCCCTAATTAAGGTGACAGGAGATATCACAAGAGCTCTGGACAGGGGGATGTTGGTGAAGGCAATTTTTATTGACTTGTCAAAAGCATTATATCAGAAAACATGTGTTTACATCATTAGTTCTCCCTCTTTTGGACTACCGGGACATAGTTTACATGGGTGCAACAAATACAGTATTATCTAAGATAGATGTGATGTTTAATAAATTGGCTAGATTTATTTTGGGATCTCAGAGAATGGCACATAGACAGCAGCTATATTATCTGCTGGAATGGGTTCACACTAATGATAGGAGGTTATCTCATGTATTGAATTTTATGGTAAATTGTAACAAGGGGAAGGTTCCAGATTATATAATAGATGAATTACAAATTAGGGAAATTAAACCAAGACTATGATCTGCTTATGGAATTGCATGTAAATAAATTAAAATGAGGACAGAATTTGGACGTACACATTTGTTTAATAGAGGCCCCCAGATTTGGAACACTGTGCCACTCGATTATAGATCAAGGACAAAGGGTGTACACCCTAGTGAAATTAGAACCTGGTTTCAACGAGAGGCTATTAAGAAAGTTAGTGAGGGAATCACCTGAGGTGCAAACACTGGAATAATTATATCGCTGTCACTCTATGGACACTTGAAACTGATAGTGCAATAATGCAATAATGTCTGTTATGTTGAAATCTTGCTTTTATGTATTATGTGTGTTGTAGGATTTATGTCTTTTTATGATGTACTGATTGTTTAATGTACTTGATATTTATTATATGTTGTAACTATATTGTGTTTATTTTAACATTGGATATAATCTAGGGCCTCGCTGGAAATGAGCTTGTCTCAGTCAAGTTGTATCTTTTCACTGTTATGAATTCAGTTGAATAAAAATGTTACTACTACTACTACTACTACTACTACTAAGTTTCCACCCACACAGAGAGCAGGCCCTCTAAATGCTACTGCTGTCTTTGGTACTGGTTGCTGGCCTGCTGCACTGTGGAAAGCAAAGGAATTCAAGTGAGTGGGACTGGGAGCCTGCCCCAAGCCAAACCAAAGGGGTTGGTGTGTCTGTGGTCCCTGTCATCTCTGACAGTTTCACTGGTCTGAGAGTCTGTTCCTCCTCCTTCTCCTCTCTCAGCAGCCAATTAAGTGGCATGGTTTGGTACACTGGCTTGCCACATGCACTGCCACAGTTCACGACACATGGCCACATGATGAGTTAGAGAGTGAGGAGGAGACAGTTCACAGACAGTGAGGAATCATTAGAATATTTTATGGTCTGGGGTGTAGAATTCACTAGACCCATCCATCCGACCACGTTCTTGAGCCGTGCAGCCATGAATTTCTTGTCGTGGGTGAGCCTGTCCATGTCAGAGGAGCCACGAGAGAGAGAGAGAGAGAGAGAGAGAGAGAGAGAGAGAGAGAGAGTACTCAGTACCAGTAGTGGCTGTCAGCCGGGTTGAGTGAGTGTGGTGGAGGAGTGAGTCAGAGGATGGCAGAGTATAACATTTTTCCCCATGCCAGCCTGTCAGTCTTGGGCCTCAGATGTTTGTCAATAGTCATCTCCCACCTCAGCCAAGAATTCTATCTTGTTTGTCAGCAGCCAGCCTCCCTCAGGCCAGTCACTTCATTTTGGGAATCTGGGCAACACACAGCTTAAAGGGAGGTAAGCAATATTACACTTGACTTGTCCCTGGGTAGACTAGGTGATGTAAGAGCACTGCAGTCCTTTTTCAGTGTAGTGATATAAAGAATTTTAATTCTGAGATATGACATTCAACAAATTCTATTATTGCTATCATTACTTGATGCATTGCATTTTCCATGTATGAATGGGGGGGTTAAGCTACACATAAATGCCATTGCCCCCATCAGGCCTCAACAAATGCATAGTGCCTCCCTTCACGCCTGGTCCCAGTACAACCAGTTACAATAGCCAACCCAGCGGTTAGATTTCTGTCTGCGACACCAGCGACCTGGGTTCGAGAACAGACTTGGGTTGCTGGAGGGGCGGCTGAGGAGAAGGAAATGAGCATCTGATGATGGCTCGCCTGTCTCAGGGTGGAAAGTGGATACACGGCTCGACACCTGCTGGCTCCTGCCGGAGGCTGGGAGTACAGCAGGACATCGGCCTCAATACACTAGGGAGTGACGAACATCAACGTATGCCTTGACATCAGTGGTACGTCACTCTCAGGGGAGCAAAGCAGAAAATGGTGCTGGGCCAATCGAGTGACGGCCCTCCAGAACCCTCACCACTGGGCTCCCAGTCCTCGATATGCCATCCCAGTAGCAAACCAGGATCACTGGTTGGCCACCAGGGCCGTTCTCCTATGGAGGTAAGAGACCCGCCTGGTAAAGGGATTCATGGGGTTACTTGGGGCTAGCTGCAGTGTGGGTCAGTAGGGGCTGGGAGTAGCTGTGATGGGGCAAGTTCATGTGGGAACCTGAAAGAGAGATCGGCCAGGTGCGGGGGAGGAGTCAAAATAAAAAAACAAACAAACAAAAAAAAAAACCGGTTACAATAAAAGATTATCCCTTGGTACCAGTGTTACGTTACTTCCTCCCTCACCCAAACCAGTCCCAGGTTTGGCATTACAAAAAACTACCTGGTAGTCTAGTTACCCAGCCCCTCCTGCCCTCATCCTCAACTGCCCATTTGGACTCAAGATGGCAGCCACTACTCATCCTCTGTTCTCCTCCACTGCTGGTCACCATCTCACAGAAGTTACATCTGATATGGGTAATGTGACTTGAATAGACTGTACTTGCATGAATGAGATGGCAGCAAGTGCCACAGGTGAGCAGAGGGTGAGTTCTGGCTGCATGCTCAAGTCTGGCAGTGGAGCAGCAGAGGATGGTGCCAGGAGAAAATGGGCCACTAGAATACCAAGGAGGGGCTTTATGCCAAAATGGGGATCTAGTTTGGGAGAAGGTGAACACTGATACCAGGAAATGTTTTAACTTGTGCTAGGACCAGGGGTCGTGATGGGGTACCACTGGAACTAGGGAAATAATCTTTTATTGTAAGTTGTGCTGGGACTGGGGGTGAGGGAGGGGGAGCACTGGTACCTGTTTATATTCCTGTATTGTTGCTGCTGATTTCAGTGATCTACAGCAAAACAAAGCTGGGCATTCTCATTCTGACAACAATGTGCAACTGCTAGTGGCCCCTTCACTCCTGGTCCCAGTACAACAAGTTACAATAAAAGATTATCCCCCTGTACCAGTGGTACTTCCTCCCTTGCTCTCAACCACACCAGTTCCAGGTTTGGCATTAAAAATCTACCTGGTAGTTTAGTTGCCCACCCCCTCCTGGTGCCATTTTCAATTGCCCACCTGGATTAGAGATTGGCGGCCACTATTCACTCTCTGTTCACTTCCACTGCTGGCCACCATCTCACACAACTGACGTCAAACACTAAAAAACAAACCAGAGAGAATGTGCAAACCCCAGATCTTCTGTGGGCCTAGTGACCCACAGATCCCCAGTTTTTCTGAAGAAATCTTTCACAACATATTACAAAAACTGCATATAGGATGGGTTGGTGGTTGATAGCAATGTTTCAGCCAGTTGACCACAAACACTGGACCTGCAGACTCCAGTGCCAGTCAGAGTCTCCCACACCCTTGATTCCATGGGGAAAAAATTGCCCTGAAATTAGGGGTCAGGAACATGTATTAAGTGTGTTTTTATTTCATCAAGAAAAACACTAAAACTGACCACACAACATGTACAAACCCCAGAGCTTCTGAGGGCCTATTGGCCCCCAAACTCCCAGCTTTGCTCTTGAAATCTTTCACAACATACTTCAAAAACTGCATATAGGGTGGGTGGTTGATGGCAATCTTCGACAACCAGTTGGCACAACCACTGGACCTGCAGACTCCAGTGCCAGTCAGTCCCTCACACCCCTGATTCCATGGGAAGAAAATACCCTAAAATTAGGGACAGAGAAGATGTAACAAAAGTGTTTTATTTTTTCCTTTAAAAAAAAACCTAAAACTTGCCACAGAGCATGTAGAAACCCCAGAGCTTCTGGGGGCCTAGTGGCCCAGCCCCCCCCCACACTTTTATTTGTCCTAATTCACAAATATCATATCCAAACACCCCCTGCTCCCCAAAAAATAAAATCCTGCCTATGCCCCTGTGTGCAGATTTGGGTTTTAGTTGGCATGCCTGCTGGGAAAAACAAACAGTAAGGCAGCTATGTGTAGAAATTAACCATGGAGGTAATTAAGGTCAGGACGTGCTGTTCTTGGCTTACTGGATGATGCTAAGCCTACTGTGACTATCTTGTGTGATATAAAGGTTCTGCTTTTCTGCTGGGGGACTCTGGGGTGTTGCTGTAACTAAATGCCAGTCTTAGTCTGACAACTGATAGTATGGCTAGGGGTGTGGTGGTATGGCTAGTGATGTGTGAATGAATCTATTGTGGGACTGGCTACCTTGATGTGGTACAGAGACTTGTCACAATGCAGTATTGTAACTAAAAGCAAGTCTGTTAGTCTGACAACTGTTAGTGATAGCGTGGCTAGTGGTGTGGTGGTATGGCTAGTGATGTGTGAATGGACCTCTGGGACTTGCTGCTTTGATGTGGTAAAGAGGCTTGTCATGAGCCAGCCCAGTGGCGCTGAGGGTTGAGGCACTGGACACCACACATCGTGCCATGCCAGCGACCCAGGTTCTGGAACAAACTAGGACCGCCAGGGGTTGGCAGGGGAGAGAGAGGATTGAGCATCCAATGGACTGCTCTCCTATCTCAGGGAGGGATCAAGGGAAAGCCCAGTGCAGCAGCGGCCCCCAGTGGAGACCGGCAGCACTGCTATGTATTCGGGCTCGCAAGAAGCAAGGGGTTGACATTGGGCAGCTGGCCTCTGGACGTGGGTGGGAGCACCCTCGTCGTGGGCTGGGTGGCATTGCACATCCCATTTTGGGGGACGTAATACTAGTCAGGAAAATGCAAAAACCCAGATTGGAGAGATATGCAATGGCACCTATCCTCCACGCCCAGCACTGGATTCGGCTCGGCTGGGCCTCATATTTCCTCCACTTCGGACCACGCCCACTGCCAGAGTCTGCCATCCTAAGGAGCCCAAAGTTGGAGTCAGGCTACCCTCCCCGGGTAGGCTAAACCGGGGGTGCTGGCAGTGGCGGGGGAGAGAGAGGGACAACAGCCACAAAGGATCTCAGGCGGACAGGCATAAAGGATGGGATGCCAGAGAGAGTTCCCCCTGATCTGTGACCATAGGGAAAAAGAGTCAACAAAAAAAAAGAGGTATGTCACAATGCAATATTATAACTAAAAGCTAGTCTATTAGTCTTAGTGATAGTGTGGCTAGTGGTGTGGTGGTATGGCTAGTGGTGTGTGAATGTACCTCTGTGGGACTGGGTACCTTGATGTGTTACAGAGGCTTGTGACAATGCAATATCGTAACTGAAAGCCAGTCTGTTAGTTTGACATCTGTTGGTGATAGTGTGATAATGACGCTTGTGTCGGGTGAAAGGGCACGAACGGGGCTGGACAGCTGAAGGAAGGGGTAGCTGGCCCAAACAATGGTGGGGGGGTAGCAGTGAGTCCACTTGGTGTGTAGATCTGAAATTCCTGGCTACACCCCTGATAGACAATTATTGGGATTTGTTTGTTCAGTGTGATCTCACTGGTTCAACCCACCCACCTGCTCCATGGAATCCAAATTCACCTGCACTCAATGTCACTCCACTGGCATGTGTTTAAATATGTCTTGGTACAGCCCCATGCTGCCATTGTTGTTAATTACCAGTGTAGTACTATCAGCACAATTTGCGAACCACTCCCTCAATTATGACCTGCGGGAATGGCGTCTGTAGTTCATGAGACGGAGGGGCTATATGTGCATGTGCACACAGCAGTCTCTGTGATGGTCCTGGACTTGGAGTGCTGGGATGCTGGTATTAGGTGGCTCCAAAAGGTTGGTCACCACCTTGCCTGGTGCTCATTGCTTAGGAACCAGAACAGCCCGGTCCCGCAGCCACACTGTCAGAAGAGCAGGGTAAATATGTGCATCTTTCGACCATTTCCTCATCAGTCTCTTTATACAGCATGGCAGTCCCAGAATTTCTGTCATCCCATGGCTGAATGCCAAATGCTCAGTGTTCGAAAGTGTGTGTGCGTGTGCCACTGTATTTGTTGCTGCTTTACTGTTTGTGTTAAAGTATATGCCTCTGTTCCACTTTTGTTGCTGTTCTGTTTTTTGATGTGCACTTAGGAAACTCATCCCGCACAACTAGCTGAATTACTAGTCTCAAACAACGATGCCACTGCATTATGTGACAGGTGCTTCTGTTTATATATGTGACAGTGCCACCTCCTTGCCCAAAGAACTAAAAAAAAAAGACTAGAATGGCAACACCCATTGGCAGTGCCTAGCGCAAGTACGTTCAGCACATAGCCGTCTTTTGGAGGACAAAACCATGCTGGATGCATCTTGCTGATCATATTAGTCTATGCAGAATAACAGCAATAAAAGTAATTTAAATGGCAAAATACATGCGGATTTAATTTTTTGTGGAGCCTGGATTCAGTCGATGCTGTTTGCATTATTAGGTCAAGGCAGCACTGCAGTTTACATGTTTTTAGGAATGGATTAACAGTGATTTTAATATGTGATGTTCTGGTGTGTGTGTGTGTTTGTGTGTGTGTGGTGGTAGTGTCTTCAGCAGTTGATGATGAATAACACAAGAAAACTATGTTCTAATGCATTTTATATCAGTGTTTTCAAATTAAAATGAATAAAGACATGCACTGCACTAAGTATTTTTAATTTATGTCTGTGTTACTGCAATGTGCCCAGTAATTAGCATTTGTGATGGGGTGGTGTATATCATTTGGTATGCTATCCATTTCTTGAGAGTGGGCATTGTAACCTGTTACTGTAATGGGAGGGCTGCCACAAGAGATGTGTGCATGGCAGAGGCGTCAAGGCAGGTGAGGACTGGCAGCCATCCACAGTGGCTGTGGTGAGTGTGTCCAGGGAACATACCATGGCTGAGGGGGTCAAATGTTTGGGCTGTAAAGGTCGATGCACAGAGTGTAGTCATCTGGGGAAAGACTGTTCTTTTAGGTGTGAGGAGGCTGGTCCTTGGTATGGGTGGAGTTCCAGCTCGGGGGGTGGGGTAGCTTTTAGAGCGAGGATGCTGGTCTAGGTCCTTGAAAGGTGGTCGAGATGTATACCTGTATTGCTGCAATGTGCTCAGTAATTGGCTGTTATGAGGGAGTGGTGGCTCTCATTCCATATGCCATCAATTTCTTCAGTGTGAGTATTGTACAAATACACTTGTAATCCTCCTGGGTCGCACCTGAAAATAGGCACGTGCTGTCTAGTGTGCTTACCTGGTTAACGAAATCAAATAAATAAATAAAATAAATCTGTGGCTATGATGAGAGGACTGTCATAAGAGCTTGGGGGGTGTTAAGGCAGGTGGGGATTGGTAACCATCCACAATGGCTGTGGTGAGGGTGGTCTAGTAAACATGCTGGGGGTAAGGGGGTTAAAAGTTTGAGGCTTGACCTGAATGAGCTGTAACCGTATAGACACACAGGGTGTGTTTATCTGGGGGAAGAGTCTCTTCTGGTCCAAGGTATGGGTGTAGTTCCAGCTTGGGGGGAATGCAGATTAGAGAATGCTTGTCAGAGTACTTGAAGGTTGGTTGAGCTGTGTTTAGGGTTTCAAGCCCAATGGGAGGGGATACTTCCACTGCAGGTGGAGTGGATGACAGGTATGGGTGGGAAGAATGGTTCAGAGGGAGTGTCCAGTTACAGATACGGTGGTTGTCTGGGTGGAGATGCAGGTACAGGGGCTGTGGAGTGATCCAGGGAGGGATCCTGACATGTACACCCTTGAAGAGAAGAGATAGGTGACATGATTGAGAGCTACAAGTATCTCACAGGGTTGAATAGGGTATAGGTGGGGCAGCCATTTTGAAATGAGGACTAGCACCAAGATTTATTTCGAGTTCTGTGATGGCAATGCCCCTCGGTGGTGCCTAGAGCAAATATGTTTAGTGCAGTGCCGTGTTGTGGATGATTAAACATACTGGAAGCGCTGTGCTGAACATTGTCATGCATATTGTTTGGAAGTACAGGAGAAGTTTTAAAATTATTTTAATGAGGGAAAAAATAATTTGCATGCTTTTTATGGATAAACATGGTGCAAGAAGCATTAACACAAAAAATTGCACTTGACTACTAAAACCTTTAGGATTATTCAGAATGTATTTATGTTGTGATTGCACTATGTGAACTGCTGTGTTAAAAGGATCAAAACATATTTAAAAAAGTAGAATCTGACAGCTGGTAAGGGCTGCTTGGACCACCCAGTTTGCCCACTCTATTTATTGATTGATTGATTTTCTACCTTCATTTTGTGCTGTGGGCCCCCTTTGATCTATTGTGCTGTCTCTCCGCGCCCCCCCCCCTTTGATTTATCTGCCTTACTGCACTGTGCTGAGTAAACTGATCCTTTTTATGGAGGTGTCCTGGTAGACTGTGACTGTAACAGGAGAAAGGTGCAGCCTCCAAAGCTGCTGTTTGCAAAGGGGGCGGCTCAGGATGCCTGAAGCCAATGTAGAGCAGTATACAGTTGTAAGCCTTGCGGTCACCAACTGACTTCATTACACATGCACAGTTGCACAATCCCTGACCCCTATGCATGATGTGACACTGACCGCATACCCCATGCATGCTGTCACACCTCATTACCCTATACCCACACACGCTGCCACACCCACCAACCAATGTCATGCTCTCATTCCCACTATCACACCCACTTACTGCATACATTGTTATCACACACATTGTCTCCATATACTCTTGTCACCCTCCCTGCCTCAATACCAGCACTATGCTATCACATCACACAGATCCATTCCCTCTGTATGCTTTCATACCCACCACTCCCATAGCACATGATGTCACAGCAACAGACCCCATAGCAGCATGTACTGGAGTATATTATTGGTCAGTGGTTGTGACAGCATGCACGGAGTATGGTGTGCGTGCATGTGACAACATGCATGGGGTATGAAGACACTGGGTATATGATTTTGTGAGGTGTGGTATGGTGCATACGGTTTCAGGTGAGTGAGTGTCACAGTGCATGTTTATTTGGTCAGTGGGTGTGACATCATGCATGCAGTATGAGGTTGGTTGTCGGGTATGACACCATAAATGGGGTTGGTAGGTATGACAGCTTGAATGGGGACATGTAATTGTGAAGTGTGACAGCATGTATGGTGTTATGGAGTCACACGTGCATACCTGCGTCTTTACACAGACTTGATGACATGAGATGCACTATGTCATCAGCAGTGGATTCCTGTTTTTGTACATTTTTTATACTGAATTTATAAAATGGGGGAGCAAAAATTCTGCCTTTTGATTGGTTATTATCTGTGCATCAAATCTGTTCAATGCACAGGTAAAAACAAGTCCCCAAAAGCAAGACCATATCGGGGAAAAGAATCAGGGAGCTGGTAGAATTCTGGTGTTTCAAATACAGCCATATTTTTTATCACAAACACAGCTTATCACGGACTTTTACCCACCAATAAAGGAACCTCTAATGCAGCTTGCTTTGCACTTTTTTTCCCTTTCAACCCCCTAAAATAAGTGTCAAATAAATGTCAGCCCCAGCCCTGCCATGTCAGTTTATGTTGTGTGCTTAAGTACAGTCCCTCTCTTTCAGTCATGCTCTGTCAGCCACTCTCACTCTCTCTCCCCAATACCATTCTTCACCTCTGGAAAATCTTGTTCTCGCATTTGCACTGCTATCTTGAGTGTAACAAATAAAATCTGTTCTGTTGCTTCTTAATTTTTTTTTGTGGCTTTATTTTTTATCAGTACTCTTTACCCTAGTAATCCTGCTCATTTTATGGCAGCCTGTTGGTGGGGGAAGGGGGGACTACATACATGGCTATGTGGTGTGTGTATGTTCACCTACTTCCTGCAGCTAAACCAAGTCCCCACCCACTCCTGTTATTGTGCCATCCTGCTATCTAGGTCTTTCTCTCTCCTATCCAAAGGTAGCAACTGGAGCTCCATCCAATTACAAAAACTATCTACAAGGGGCACAGGAGTACTGCTCCTGCATCAAGCTGGCAACAAAATTAAATCAGTACCATTGATGCCAACAAAGGACAAATTCTATCTAGCATAAAACAATTGATGTCATTATGTAATATGACGTCATTATGTATTAGGTGGAAGGACTATTGTTATAAATTGCCATAAACATTTTTTTGCACCTACAAACATTTCTCTAACAGTAAAAAAAAAAGAGGGAGCCCATTTTATAAGCACTCTAAGACACAAAGGGGTGGGCACTGAACGGATATTACAGCACTTCCCAGGGCTAAAGGCACTTGGCCTGCAGCCACGTTCCTTAGTCTGCCTGCGGATATGCTGTAATATCTGTTCAATGCCCACCCATCATGTCTTATTGCTTACTTACCCAGGATAGTTGAGGTGAAATGCAAGATCTCTTATTCAGTGTCAGAGCTCTCGGTAGGATTTTTTGCTTGGAGTCATGGACATTCAGGAAAAAAAAATTGGGGTCTTCAGCTAAAATCTGGGAGTCCCACAGAGATTTTGGGGAGTCCCTGTTAAATTGAATATAAGCTTGACTGAAGAGTACCTGCAGCTGCCACATTAAGAAACAGCATGCCATGAAATTGGTCATTACAGCTGCTCTTTTGTGCAGTGTTGGGAGTAGAGGAGTGTCAACGAGTTATTCAAAGTACTGAAATTAGAGCAAACGGAGAACAGAAGATGTGTTAAATACGCAAATGACATACTACATACCTCTTCTCTTCTGCTCTTGCTTTGATTTCAGTACTGTGAATCACTGGCCGACATGCAGCTCCTCCCAGCACTGCACAACTGAGTTGCCAGAAGGGACAATTTCATATGGCATGCTGTTTCTCAAAGCAGCATTTGCAGGAATTCTGGACCTGGTAGTGCGAGCATCTCTGGGTACTCAGGCTTCTAGGTCTTGCTATTTTAGTTGTGTGACTAGACACATGCATAGCTGAAGTAAAATGAAATACAAGGGGAGCCTGGGAACACAGAACTATAAGAGAAAGACTAGAATGGCAGTGCCTAGCAGAGCTGCCGAGTACCAGTAAGTGAAGCAGCATGCCATCCTGTGGATGTCAAATCTCAGAAGCCTGTTCAATGACATCCACACAATTTTTGTGATGGGCTTCATTTGTGTTTTTTAACAATTTAATGGAAAACTGTCATAATCTGTGGGTCCCCATCCCCAGAGTCTTACCCCCCATTAGGCTTTTTACAAGGAAAACACTGTTTTGTATACGCTTTAACCTAATTTTTTTGAATTCTTGTAAAGTCCATGATTCGGGAAAATGCCAGATGCTGTGGGGTTCCATTTCATTTGAACGAATGGTGCCACACTGCTTGCTACAGTACAGTTATAAGGCTGACCAGACTTGGAAGTGCGGCGACACACTTTCATATGAAATGAACTACGCAGCGTCCACCATTTTCCATCAAAGAAACATAACAAAACATAGAAATTGTCAGCAGATAAGGACCACTAGGCCCATCCAGCCAACCCGAAAACCCTACACTAGTTTCTGGCCTCCCAGACTTTACAACAATTAAAAAAAGGGAAGTTAAAATGCATAAAAAATGGTGCCTTCCTTGTGAAAAACCCAATCTGGGAAGGAGGGGGGAGTTAAGGATTTGGAGATTGGGTACTCTTCAGTTATGACAGTTTCCTTTAAGCCAAAACCATTCTTACTTTTTTTTTCTTCTATCGACTGGACTATGTGGCATGTAATAATATTAAAAATCTTTACTGTCATTCATTTACTGAGACAGTATGATGTAAATGTAATAACTATCAAACGGAAATAAATGTAGATATTTAAACATTACTGGAGTTCATGCAAGGTAACTTAAAGTTTTTATTTGATACGTAATCGACAAGTCAATTGTGCAGTGCTCTGGCTAACAAGATATGTTTTAAAAAATAAACTTTTGTAAACTTGGGCAGCTAGTGTTAGCCATAGGTGGAAAAAAGCTGGTAGTTAGACACCAGGGGCTAGATATACAAATATGTGCAAAAGCAGAGTGCAAATGTTTATACTACACTTGCGACCAACCCAGAAGTTGTCATTTTCATTCGGATAGTGCACCGGTGCTACCTGACTGATTATCATCCTGTGCTGGTGCAGTGATAAGTCAAGAAGCGCTGCCCCAGAATGAACTGGGGCTGTATGCAGAACATAAGGAACTGCCCCACCAGACCGGATAGTGCTGGGAGCCACAGCTAAATGGACTAGGGCTGTATGCAGCCCATAAAGAACTGCCCCACCAGACCAGATAGCATTGGGAACAGCAGCTTGATATTCAGCTGCAATTGTGTGGGCCTAAAGAATAACACAGTGACCCCGGCCACTTTTTTGTAAGTTTGGCTATTTCTTTTTTATTTGGAAAAATCTCCTGTAACATTACTACATTAAGCTTTAATCTTATAATTCTAGTTATCATCTTGTATCTTTTAATGGGGGAATTAATTCCGTTGACATTCCATGTTGCTCCTTTTATTGGGAAAACCAATCAGAAAATGAAAAACAAAAACAACTCATCCTTATAAATCCATGTATTTTACCTTTACCAGTACCATATATAAAGAAAAAAAGTACAACTCCCAGATATAACCTCCTAATAGACTGAAGTCCAAAAAACTGGAATATGTCTTTTCCCTGATACCTAACCCACCCCTACCACCCTCCCCTTGCTTTTGTCATAGACGAAAACCTGGTAAACAAAAAAAAAACATATGAGGACCGAATGTGTGAATCCATGCCCCCCCCCACATGTACACTCACACATGCCCCACCGTGTCCTCAACAGGCCATCTACCCCAACCTCCCCTATACCAGCCAAAAAAAAGAAAAAGAACCCTTTAACTAATCAATGCTTATTTTCTTAATGAATTATTAATCATTTTCAAAGAAAGTGAAATGTTCCAGTGGTTGTCCAAAATAGCTTTAATCGACAGACTCATAGAAAAGGGTTTGATTATTAAGGAAAATGTTCAGCTTTGCAGGGAAAGTTGTGTATGCCTTGAACCCTTTCTTCCACAGAAATTGTTGTACTTTGAAAAGGTTCTCCTATTTTCCCCAGAAATACTTTAAAAGTCATGCCTCAGCTAAATCAGCTGGTCTTTAAATTTAAAGCTCCGAGTTTTGTAGTATGAGACCATTAAAGTGTCTTTCCCCTCTGTTGTTAGCATTTTAATAATTACTGATCTTACTCCCGATCCCTTCTTAGCCTTCCCCAACCAATGTAGCTGTCTAGGGTGGGAATCTCGGTTCCTTCCCCCAGTAGTGTAGAGAAAAAACACAACAAATATGTTGCAGGTGATACCTTTTATTGGACTAACAAGATTATTTTTAAGACTAGCTTTCGAGAGATAAAACTCTCTTCCTCAGGTCAAAGTGAAAACAACTGAGCAGTATGACAGATATAAAGGTTAGATGTGGATTCAAAACCTAGACTAGTAGTTTACAGATCAAAGCATTGCAGTCAATTTGCACCTCTTACAAACAGGAAGACTCATTTTCACTGAAGTGGGTCTGTTGGAGAGATAAACTTGTAAGATCAAAGGGCTGCCTAATTTAACTGTGACGCTGGACCATTAATTAACATTTCTAAAAAGTCAAGACAGAAAGAAAATACATACCATTATCTTAAGAAAGTACCTGTTAAAAGAGCCAGAGGGTGATGATGTGAGGGTTTAAAAAGAAACTCTGAAGCACTACTTTAAGAATAATCACTGGTAGTGTATTAAAAAGACGACATCTTTATGAAGTCCTTTTTATGTTGATTGTGCGCATGCTCAAGAAACTTGTTGCGTCAGCTTTCTTCAGAAGCAGGTTGTGTAGGAGTGGCAATGTTGTGCCCAATGCCCCCACAGCCTGCAAAGGCTTGTCCTGCTTCCCCCAATGCCGTGGCATGCTGCTGCTGACACTAGTTCAGCCAGAGTGCCACAACTTTCTAAAAAATCAGCCGCTGCAATCAGGGGCCGCTTCGTCATTGCAGCATCAGCCATCCGCTGCAATGAGGGCGCGACCCGCCATTGCAGGGCGGGATGTAGGATCTCTGATATTGTTTGTGAACATGGCGGCGGCTTGCCACCATATTCACAAACAATATCTAACCCCCATGTTTATTTGCCGATGGGGAGCCCACTATACGACGCCAATGCGCACCACCTGTTTATTGTGTGCTGACGGGATGCCCAATCCCGTCAGCAGAAAAGAATCCCCCTCCTTTGTTGTTTGCTGACAGGGGTGCCCAATCCCGTCGGCAGAAAGGAATCCCCCTCCTTTGTTGTTTGCCGACAGAGTGCCCAGTCCCCATCGGCGAAATAAATCCCCCCCTTTTGTTGTTTGCTGACGGGGATTCCCAGTCCCCCGTCGGCTACAGCTGTCCTCCCAGACTCCAGTGGCATGCTGGGAGCTCACCCCAGCGTGCCACATGCTCCTGTAATGTTGAAAGTGGTCCCCCGACATTTTCTTCATTTTGGTTGTACCAGAAAGAAAGGAAACGGTCCCCCGTAGTCTCCCCGCTCCTCCCACAACCCGCACCCACCCACTGCACACCCAGCCTCCCCACACACCCCCACCCCATACTAACCTCCGGAGCTCGGCGCGATGATCTTCACTGGACCAGGAGCACGTCTGCACTCTTCAAAGCCGATCGTGAACTGAGGAAATGCCGGTAAGCTGTATAATTAAATGAATAGGGTTTTTTCAACTTTAGTGCATATCTCGGGCATTTTGGGGAATTTTTTCCCAAATTTTCAACATGGTGTTTTTGGGGTCCCTCCTCATGAATTCTTGAACTATCATGGCGTTAATAGGCCCGGAAAGGTGATTTTGCGTTCACTGTGCGGAATCACCCTTTGAGGCTGATTAATGAAATGACAGTGCCAATGTTCATGAGGTGTGCTCTCAAAAAGCCTATTTTGCAAATTTAGTAGGAAAAATCCAAAAAACAACTGTTTCACGAGCGTGCATTGCGCAGTTGCTATGTACGCTCATAACTTCGCAAATTTGCAATATTTTCACACCAGATTTTCAACATTGGTGTTTTGTCACACCTCCCTGTGAGCTGTACAGCTGTCATTTTTCACATCCTGGCCTAAATGTGTTTTTGCACTTCCAGCGCAGAATAGCGCAGTCACTGTGGGAAATCAGTGTCCGGGACAGATTAAGAAAATGACAATGATACTGCTCATGAGCAGAGGTCCTAAAATGCCTATGTTGAAAATTTGGTAACGATACTCCATAAAATGACTGAGTTACGGGCGTGCATTTTGCAGTTGGCATGCACGCTCGTAACATCGTGAATGTATAATATGCTCACTCAAGATTTTCAACATTGCCATTTTCCCAGACCTGCTTATGAACAGTACAGCTGTCATTTTTCCCATCCTGGCCGAAATGTGTTTTTGCACTTCCAGCGCAGAATAGAGCAGTCGCTGTGGGAAATCACTGTTCGGGACAGATTAAAAAAATGACAATGATACTGTTCATGAGCAGAGGTCCTAAAATGCCTATGTTGAAAATGTGGTGATGATAGCCCATCAGTTGACAGTGTTACAAGTGTGCATTGTGCCCTTTCCATGCACCCTTGTAACTCTGCAGATTTGTAATATTGTCACACCACATTTTCAACAGTGCCATTTTTTCACACCTCCTCATAAGCAGTACAGCTGTCATTTTTCACATCCTGACCGAAATGTGTTTTCACAGTTCCGGCGCAGAATAACGTGGTCACTGTGGGAAACCAGTGTTCGGAACAGATTATGAAAATGACAGTGGCACTGTTCATAAGCAGAGGTCTTAAAATCCCTATGTTGAAAATTTGGTGTCGAAACTCCATAACATGACTATATTACAAGCGTGCGTTGAACTGTTTACATGCACCCTTGTAACTTCGCAAATTTGTAATATTGTCATGCCACATTTTCAACAGTGGCATTTTTTCACACCTCCTTATGAACACTACAGCTGTCATTTTTCACATCCTGGCTAAAATATGTTTTTGCACTCCTGCTGGAGAATAGCATGGTCACTCTGGGAAGTCAGTGTTTGGGACAGATTAAGATCAACGAGTGAGAGGGGCGAGTGACCAAGCTCAACTGAGCGCTGTCGGAACTGCTGCAGATTTATTTGTGGGCAGACAAAGGCCCCAACACAAGAGCCCAGTACAAAGGGGCACCCTGCAGCACTGGGAGAAACACAATGAGAGAGCGACTGAGGGAGGGGGAGTGAGCAAACTCACCGAAGTGCTGTCAGGACTGCTGCGGATTTCTTTGTGGACAGAAAAAGGTGTCAGTGCAGGCAGGGGCCCAGTACAAAAGGCCAGCCTGCAGCAGTGGGAGAAACAGTACGAGCGAGTGAGACAGGAGGACTTAGTGAGCTCAACGGAGCTCTATCAGGACTGCTGTGGATTTCTTTGTGGGGAGACAAAGGCGCCAATGCAGGCAGGAGCACTGTACAAAAGGGCAGCTTGCAGCGCCAGGACAAACAGAATGTGCGCATGGGAGAGAGGGAGACTGAGCGACCTCAACGGAGCTCTGTCAGGACAGCTGCAGATTTCTTTGTGGACAGACAAAGTTGCCAATCCTGCCAGGAGCCCCATACAAAAGCGCAGTCTGCAGCGCCAAGAGAATCAGAAAGAGCGAGTGACAGAGCGGCAGTGAGTGTGCTCAACGGAGCTCTGTTGTGACTGCTGCGGATTTCTTTGTGGGCAGAAAATGCGGCAATGCTGGCAGGAGCCCAGTACAAAAG
The DNA here is from genome assembly GCA_016271365.2 of Neoceratodus forsteri. Taxonomy (NCBI): domain Eukaryota; kingdom Metazoa; phylum Chordata; order Ceratodontiformes; family Ceratodontidae; genus Neoceratodus; species Neoceratodus forsteri. Next base: position 100,520,163 of record CM028130.1, read on the forward strand.
GTTGAGCTTGCAGCGCCGGCAGAAACAGAATGCGTGAGTGACAGAGGGTGAGTGGCCAAGCTCAATGGAGCTGTGTCGGGCCTCCTTCAGATTTCTTTCTGGCCAGAAAAAGCCACCAATGCAGGCAGAAGCCCAGTACAAAAGGGCAGCCTGCAGCGCCAGGAGACACAGAACAAGTGAGTGAGGGAGGGGGAGTCAGTGAGATCAACGGAGCTCTGTTGGGACTGCTGCAGATTTGTTTGTGGGCAGAAAAAGGCAATAATGCACGCAGGGGCACAGTACAAAAGGGCACCCTGCAGTGGCAGGAAAACCAGAATGAGCAAGTGAGTGAGCTCAGTGGATCTGTATTGTAACTGCTGCAAGTTTCTTTGTGGACATAAGAAGGCAGCAATGCAGGCAGGAGCCCAGTAGACAAGGGCAGCCTGCAGCGCTGGCAGAAATGGAATGAGTGAGTGAGAGAAGGGGAGTGAGCGAGCTCAACAGAGCTTTGTCGGGACTGCTGCAGATTTCTTTGTGAGCAGAAAAAGGTGCCAACAGAGGCAGCAGTCTAATACAAAAGGGCAGCCTGCAGTGCTGGGAGAACCAGAAGGAGTGAGTGAGACAGGGGGAGTGAGCGACCTTGACAGAGCTGTGTCGGGACAGCTGTGGATTTCTTTGGGGGCAGAAAAAGCCACCAACACAGACACGCAGGAGCCACCTGCAAAAGGGCAGCCTGCAGTGTCAGTAGAAACAGAATGAGTGAGTGAGAGCGGGGGAGTGAGCCACCTCAATAGAGCTCTGTCGGGACAGCTGCGGATTTCTTCCTTGGCAGAACAAGGTGCCAATGCAGGCAGCAGCCCAGTACAAAAGAGCAGCCTGCAGCACCAGGACAAACAGCCTGAGCCAGTGACAGAGGTCCACTGAGCGAGCTCAGCAGACCAACACAATCAATATTCGGCATTGGCAAATGCTCGTTCTTTAGTGTTAAAATATTGTATCATTTTTATTTCAAATGTTGCCAATCCTGGCTGTTTTAGAAGTTCCCTTTTAACACTCTGACAGTAAAATCACTGGTGGAGTTATCTGGTCTAGAAAAATGTTCCCCTACTGGAGTATTTTCTTTTTTATGGGTAACTGTGACTCTGTTGTGACTCATTCTTGTTTTGAGTTCCTGTCCTTTTCACCAATGTAGCAGCCTTCCTCACATTTTCTGCATTGTATCATGTATACTACATTGCTAGAAGAACAGGTATATGAGTTTTGGATTATAAATGTTTTTCCATTGTGACTTGACACATGTCTCAGGAGAGATATGTGTACATAGTTTGCAGCGAGGTGCTTTGCATGGTTTTGTACCTTTGACACCCAGTTGGAGCTCAGAAGGAAGATTGCTTCACACCAGTTTCTGCTTCAGGCTTGGTGGCTGGCAGAAGGCAAGCACTGGTGGAGTGAGAAATATATTTTTTAGAGTTTCATCTTCAGACAGTAGCGGCTGTTAGAGATGCAGCGAATTTAAATTCTGCCAGTGAAGTGAATGCGAAGTAGGCACTTCACATTGCCACTCCTTGGCAATGCAAAGTACTCACTCCACCTTGTCATTACCACAATTAAGGCAGAATAGCAATGCAAAGTAAGGGGAAGTCACTGCTTTTAATGGACTTTGCGTTCCTTATTATGATTCTAAGAGATCCACTTGGTGTTTCAGATTTGGCAGCCCCCCCACACATCACATCACTTACAGTACTGTAAGTCACATGCTCCTTAGCTAGGCAGGAAGGAAATGAGTCATACAAGAAGACACTTTTATTTTCTCCTGTGCAGATGGAGAGGAGTGTGTTTTGTGAGTGCCGATACTTTGAGATCAGAGCGAGGATGAGATTTAAACTTTGATTTAGACCCAAAAGTTTTTTTAAAAGCTACATTTTTTGTCTTTTCTGTACTCTTTTTTACTTAATTTGTTCTTTCTATAAATTTTATTTTTCTTACCTTTGTAAGTAGTTAGTTGTTTGTTTCACCCCCCCTCCCCCGGAAGCTGGACCAGCACCACCTCCTGTCCTGCCTCTGAGGCAGTTGAACCACCACCAAGCCCAGCACCAGGTCCTCTGGAGCAGGATGTGTCTGTTCCCCTGGGCCCAGGTGTGGATCCCATCCCTGTTCAGCACCTTGACCAGTTAGCTGCCAGTTCATCTGGCCCTCCCCTGCCTGTGCCTGGTCCTCCCCACATCTCTGTTGTTTGGCAGTTTTTTTACTGTGTTGTGGGGACAGCACTGTGGTCAAGTGCTACCTATGTGAGGTGGAGGTGCATCGTGGCCCTTGGGGGACTCACCTGGGGACTGGGGGCCAGCACACCCATATGCTCAATCACTACCACTTGGAGCGGCAGTCTGTTACAGAATGGACCATACCTGCACCTGCTGGCCATTCTGTGGCAGAGGGTGCAGCTGTGCATGGTGGCATCCCTAAGAAGAGGAGGCCACAGCAGCACCTGCTGTTCCACCAGGATTGCATAGAGGGACATCAGTTGCAAATAATGTCCATGCTGGAACTGCTGCTTGATTACCATGGGATCCTACATTAGTTTTTTTTTTCCTCAGACCATGTGCCCCCCACACCTTCCTTGCTGTGTTATAAAATGTATTCCTCCACCATCCCTGACCATTGTATGTAATTATGCCCTTTTTTGTTGTCTTCCGTATGCATGACACTTTGTATTCTGAGCAGTGCAAGTATACTGTACTAAACTGCATGTGTGCAGTCAGTCTTCTTTCCAGTCTTTGTATGTACTGCAGATGCTGTCCAAATCCCTGACTTAAAAACACTCATTAATGAGTACAATGGTGGGGTGGTAAATCATGGAGAGATACTACAAAACAGGCTTATAATACATCCAAGTAACTATTAAAAAAGATTAATGTTGTGATTCGTGATGTGATCATAAATTGTGATTTGTGACTGCATTTGTGATCGTGATGATGAAGAAACAGAAATTTCTATGGCTGTACTTCCCCGAGCCCCGATGAGGTGTGGCACAAAACTCCCCAACTTAAGAACACTCACTAATGAGTATAATGGTAGGGTGGTGAAGGATAGAGAGATACTACAAACCAGGCTTAAAACACATCCAAGTAACTATTAAAAAAAAAAATTAATGTTGTGATTTGTGACATGATCGTAAATCCTGATTTGTGACTGAATTTGTGACAGTGATGATGAAGAACGTGATTTGTATCACAAGTGACTCGTGATGATGGTCCTGACTTAAAAACGCATATGAATGAGTATAATGTTCATGCAGAATTATGCATTATACCTGTCTAGTACTCTGAAGGGAAGCCAAAATAACAACTGTGACTTAAGTTAGAGATGGAGATTGGGCCTTAAAGGGATGCAAATGCACATACAGATTAATATTGTGCTGCACACTGAAGAGATGCAGATGCAAAGGCACAACACCTAACCATAGCTCTCCATCAGAAATTCAAATTTGGAAAAGAATTCCTTTGCTGGTTGGGCTGGACTCCGGGTGGGGGGGGAGCCATTGTACCGCACTGCTGCAGTAACAGTCACTTGTACTAGTACCAGTAAAGATACCACAAAGAAGTACAAAAATTACACAGCTGTAGTGAATAGCAGGTTCACATTGCTGAAATTATGTGGCACAATAAAAGGTGTCTGATTTGATGACACGCGTCACACACATACTGATACACACACTATATGCTGTAATGCATAGCAAATTGAAAACTTCAGTAATATAACCACATATTTTAAACAAACTAAAATTATGCACTGCTGCACCACAGCAAGCAGCAAAAAAATGGCAAGAATTATTGAAAATATTACTTATGTACATTAACACAGTTATACAAGAAAAATATCACCAAAACAGAAAGCACTGTCTTTTTCTCCAAGTTAATCTACCTACACCACAGATACGCCCCTCCCCCAAAGAACACTTCCACTGTCTGTCAGTACACAGACTGAATATTGTACATTAACATTCAAAATCCACACACAAACAATAAATGCTCGATGATATGAGCACAGAAGGATTTCCTATAATCAATGAACTAAAGTTTCAGCAAAACAAATGACCCAAAAAAGGCTTTTTTCAACAGTTTTTAGAAGGTTTGAATCACAGAGAGCTCTCAGAGCAAACTGTCTCCTACAGCTTCATACACACACTACCCCAAACTGAGGCTGTGCAGAGCAATCTAAAGCCCATGTGACCTGAAATTCCATGAATCACTGCAAAATTCACCTTTGGAGCATAAAAACAAGGCTAAGTGAGGCAGAGTACATTGTTTTCAATATACTTTGCCTTAAGAATTGGTGGTTTAGGATGGTGGAGTAACGCAAAGTCTTTGTTTTCAGTGGACTTTGCATTACTCATTATAACGCAAAGTACTTCACTTCGCATTGCGGAGCACTCCGCAAATTCGCCTTCACTCCGTGCTTCACTTTGCGGAGCGAATTGGGGCGACTTCGCCCACCACTAGTGGCTGTAGATCTTTAATTATTTTCTGTAGTTTCAAAAAAGTGGAATTGACACATTAACTGAGGGGATTTCTGGACTCATAGAACGTATACTCAAACCACTGGTGCAAAACACAAACAGCTTCATACAGGATACTACAAACATTCTAAACAAACTGCACAATATTGACCAGTCACCATCTGGCACTGTTTTGGTCACAATGGATGTTGAATCCTTATATAGCAACATCCCTCATGGAGATTGCGTAATGGCATGCTATGATTACCTGCAAAAAGCCACAGCAGAGAGCAAATATCAACCAGATGTGGTAGCCTAACTTATGGAATACATCCTTACACACAGTATTTCAGCTTCAACACAGACATTTACCTTCAAAATATGGGAACAGCTATGGGCACCAGGATGGCACCACAATGCACTTATCTGTTCATGGCAAATCCAGAAGAAAATTTCCTCAGCATGCAACATCATAAACCGTTAAAATACTATTGATATATTGATGATATCTTTATCATATGGACAGCAGTCGAGGAAAACTTAAAAGTATTTTTTGACAGCTTCAATAACTTCCATCATTCCATTAAATTCCAAATAAATTACTCTAAGTGTGTGCATTTCCTGGATACCAGAGTCACACTAAAACATGGAACACTGCAAACATCTGTGTACAGAAAATCTACAGACAGATGCAGTTACCTGCATAGCTTGAGCTATCATCCCTCTCATACCAAAACATTGATTATATGCAGCCAGGCCATCCGGTATCACCGCATTTGCTCTAATCAAGAACACAGGGGCAGGCTCCTTATTACACTAAAAGAAGCTTTCAGACAGAAGGGATATAAAACCAGCTCCATTGACAGGAATACCCATTCTGCACTCCGTAGGCTTAGGGAAGAACTACTATGGTACAAGCTACAGAGAACATCTGATCGCACACCTCTGGCAGTAACCTACAACCCAGAACTGGAAAAACTATAGAAAATAATTAAAGATCTACAACCACTGCTGTCTGAAGATGAAACTCTAAAAAATATATTTTCCACTCTACCAGTGCTTGCCTTCCACCAGCCACCAAACCTGAAGCAGAAATTGGTGCGAAGCAAACTTCCTTCTGAGCTCCAACTGAGTGACAAAGGTACAAAACCATGCAAAGCACCTCACTGCAAACTATGTACACATATCTCTCCTGAGACATGTGTCAGTCACAAAGGAAAAACATTTACAATCCAAAATTCATATGACTGTTCTTCTAGCAATGTAGTATACATGATACAATGCGTAAAATGTGAGAAAGGCTGCTATATTGTGAAACTGGACAGGAACTCAAAACAAGAATCAATCACCACAGATTCACAGTTACCCATAAAAATGAAAATACACCAATAGGGGAACATTTTTATAGACCAGATCACTTCACCAGTGATTTCACTGTCAGAGTGTTAAAAGGGAACTTCAAAAACAGCCAGGATCGGTAAACATTTGAAATAAAAATTATACAATATTTTGACACTAAAGAAAAATGACTTAATAAAGATGTTGGTTTTTTAATATATTACCAGTGATTATGCTTAAAGCAGTGCTTCAGAGTTTCTTTTTAAACCCTCACATCATCACCCTCTGGCTCTTTTGACGGGTACCTTCTTAAGACTATGGTATGTATTTTCTTTCTGTCTTGACTTTTTAGAAATGTTAATTAATGGTCCAGAATCAGAGAAAAATTAGGCAGCCCTTTGATCTTACAAGTTGATCTCCCCAACAGACACAATCCAATGAAAACTAGTCATCCTGTTTGTAAGATGTGCAAATTGACTGGAATGCTTTGATCTGTAAACTGCTAGTCTAGGTTTTGAATCCTCATCCAACCTTTATTTCTGTTATACTGCTCAGCTGTTTTCACTTTGACCTGAGGAAGAGAGTTTTATCTCTTGAAAGCTAGTCTTAAAAATAATTTTGTTAGTCCAATAAAAGGTATCACTTGCAACATATTTGCTGTATTTTTTCTCTAGATTGTTGACTGGACTAACACGGCTACTGTATTTCTTTTTTTCCCCCAGTAGGCAAGAAAAAAGTTCTTTAGTAATTGCTCTGAGAGATGATCCCTGTTCCCAGTCCTGAAGTATCCCAAAGATGTGTATGTTTTTGTACCTTGCACTGTTTTCTTGGTCATCCATTGTGTCTTTTAGTTCCGTTTGTTATTTTTGTAGAACTTTCACTTCTTGAAATAAAGGGTTAACCATGTCTTCTAACTGCGATTGCCAGTTCTACAGATCATTTATTCTTTTTGTGCCATGTTCAATTTGTGTTTCAATACTTAAAAGAGATTGCTTCAAATTTTCCATGGTGTTAAGAACAGGCTGTAAGTTATCCAAAGAATTTTGAACTGTTTGTACCTTGACAATTAGCCTCCAGGTTAGATGGTGGGGAATTAATATTTTTTGTATTATTCTTGGAATTGTTTAGGCCTTCATCCCCCTCTGAATTATCTACAGGGTCATGTTCTTTTCTGGGAGCTTATTCTTCCTGGGCCCGTTCCATATCTTGATTAAATTGAGATGCTTTGCTTGTTGAGGCAACATTAGAAATCTGTTTCCTTTGTTTGTCTTTTTTTTCTCAGTGTCTTTCTTTTGCTGGCATTTTAGGAGTAGACCCATATTTCCCTCTGCTGTTATTTTTATAGGGTACTTGAAGCTGCTTGTATTTCTTCTTAGAAGACCCACTAGCAGAATGCCCAGACCCTGTATTTATTTTTTTTATGTAGTTGTTGTCTTGTTTAGAACTAGAGTGCTTGAACATTTTGCTTAGCCTTTTTCCTTCTTGAGTATCTGCAACACTGGACATATATGTAACCTTTATATAACTGTATACACCCTGGTTTAAATTCACCAGTCTTAACAAAGGGAAAGACATTGTAGTGAGACTCTGACCAGAGAGATCTGAAAAGGAAACAAATATATGCATTTGCTGTAGGCCTTTTTTAATCCCACCACCCACAGTATTGCAGTCCTCTGGTCTAATTATGGGGAAGGTTTGCATAGCCCAGTACAGAAAAGACTGTATCAGTTATAACCAATCAAAAAAGTCATAAACTTCCATTCAGTGTTAGGTTTTCCATGGACATATCCAGAAGCATGAAAATCATACTACACCTTACTGTAGACTGAAAATCTTGCTGGCGTTCATAAAGGGAGGAAATGTCATTCCGCGGCACTTCTGAGGTCTGAATATGCCTGCCGGGTGTAGAAACTGGCTTCTTGTTTTGGAAAGTCCATAGCAGATTCGCAAATAAAACCTCTTGAAGTTTTTACAACAATGGCTCTGCTCCCCAACTGAAATTGATCCAACCATTTTCAAATATTCTTCTGGCAGAGTTGGTGGGGAAATCACCAGATATGCAAGTAAAATGATACACTGCTTGTTTGACTGCCAGAGTTATAACAAGTCATGAAAACATCAGTGCCCACTTAGACCTGCTACACAACCCAAGAAAGAAAAATGCCAGCATTCATCTTCACAATGTTTTGAGCAAAAGTCACCTAGGTGCTGGGCTTGCAAGTGTGTGGCATAAGGCTAGAAATCTAGCCGGCAGCTTCGCACATTGTAGCTTCTCCTCTCCTCCCTGTGTCCTGGGTATCTTGTGGGTCAGTGTCCTTGAAATAAAGAGCTTTAAGATTTTTTTTTCTGGTAAACTATGAAGAGGCAGCTGTTACAAGTGGATCTCTCCATCCCTCACAGCTCTAATGACTACTCAGGACAAAGCCTGGAAGAAGTTCAGGCTCTCCACTCTCCCGGCAGATCTTGTGGAATACAAAGCCCTAAGAAACAAAGCCAAGAGAGCCATTAAACTTGCTAAAAGAGAGTACATCACACACCTCCAGAAAACTAGCTTAGGCAACCCTAAGCAATTCTGGAATCATGTCAATGACCTGTTCAAGGGCAGCAAAAAGACTGAGTCCAGACCCATGGAGATCAACGGTCAGCTCACTACTGACTCTTCTCTAATATCGGCTGCCCTTAACAACCACTTTACAGATCTGGAGGACTACAAGACCGGCCAATCTTTCTTAACTTTGGCCCCAAGCTCAGCTGAAGCAACACACTTTGAATGATCCTCTTTCCACCTGAGACTGGCAGACTGCACTGAGGTCCTAACCCTCCTAAAGATGCTGAAACCTATAGGATCAGGGGGGCCAGATGGGATCAACCCTCGGCTACTCAAGGCTGGAGCCACCTCCTTATCCAGGCCCTTAACCATGCTCCTTAACAGATCACTGAGGGAAGGAGCAGTCCCTGACCAGTGGAAACATGCCAATGTAGTCCCTATCTATAAAGGTGGACTCAAGGAAAAACTAACCAACTATAGGCTGATCTCCCTTCTCTGCACACTTGCCAAGTTGCAAGAAAGGCTAATCTACAACCAACTCCAGGACTACTTGGAAGCTTATCAGCTCCTTGCTCCCTCTCAACATGGATTCAGACCAAACCACGGTACTGACACTGCCCTCATTAACTTCTAGGACAAAGTGCTCAGGGCAATGGACAAAGGGATACCCACAGGTGCAGTCTTTATAGACCTGTCCAAGGCGTTTGACCTTGTCGACCACATCTTCTGTACTACAAGTTGCACAACGGGCCTAGACCCCCATGTCCTCAAGTGGTTTGGGAGTTATTTATCAGGCCGGACACAGAGGGTCACATAGAAGGGGGCCATGTCAGAGCCACTACCTCTAAAACAGGGAGTACCTCAGGGTTCAATACTAGGCCCCCTCCTATTCTCTCTATTTACCAATGAATTAAGTACCTACTGTGGGGAGAGCTTGGTTGTACAGTACGCTGATGACACTGTCATTTACCGACCCTTGGGTGATGTGGCCGCTCTTGGTCCTATCCTCCAAAAGGATCTCACAACCCTAGAGACATGGCTGTGTGAGAACAGAATGGTACTTAATGCTGACAAAACCAAGGCAATGCTATTTGGGCCAAGATCACTGGGAATTGATAGGTCCTCGTCTCTCCGACTAACCATACTCTCTGGCAAAAGCATTAATGTAGTTCCCTCCCTAAAATACTTAGGCCTAACTCTGGATCAGTCTATCATCTACAAGGACCATGTGGACTAGGTCACCAGGACCCTACATCGCAAACTCGGTACCTTGTACCGACTCAGGGACCAGCTCATCCCTGAGGCCAGGCTCTCCATTGCGACAAGTGTCCTGCTCCCTACCCTGACCTACAGTATGTGGCCCCAATTATACAGGGCATGGCAAAGCAAGAGGTATCCAGGATGCAAATCCTATACAACAAAATAGCTGAGTTCGCTACCCAAGACCACCCGCAACATCACCACTGTGACACTCTGGCCCTGCTCCGGTGGCCCACATTGGCCACTCGCCTCCAATACCCATTGCTTGTCCAGGCCTACAAGCTACTCAAATCCCCCGCTCCACCAAGCATAGCCAGAACCTTAGCCATTAAACATAACCCTAGGAATTTAAGGACATCAGAACGAACACTACTAGAAGTCCCCAGAGTAAGGACCAATGATGGTGGCAGATCCTTTTCTTGCCAAGCCCCCAGCCTATGGAATAAGCTGCCCCCAGGTCCAGGACGCCTCCTCACTCACAAACTTCTGCACCAGACTCAAGTCCCATATACTGGCCACAAGTGCAAGCCACTGCCACGGCTCTTAAGGTATCCCCTTTTTCTGCATCAAACTTTCCCAAAGGTGAGCCGACCATGTACCTCCCTCTAGTATCTGGACACCTAGGGACCAATGCTACCTCATGTATATCACTATGCCAGGTAGTACCAAGGCAAAACTGTGTCATGATGATAACCATGTCTGTAACCGCTGTCTGTAACCACCTTTTGCTTGAACAACCTATGTAATCAAAAGTTTTTCTCCACTGTATTTTATCTTGTATTGTTATCCCAGGTCGCCCCTGGAAAAGGGACCTTCGGGCTCAGTGGGCCTACCCAGTCACCAAAATTTCATAAATAAATAAAACTTACAGAAATCAACAATGGTGTCAAATTTATTACGATTCTGAATTGGCCCTTTTTGTAGCACATTGTAGTCAGTATTTGATAGGGCATAATCTGAAATGTTAACAAGGTCATTAATTTCTTCAAATACCTCTGTCCCTGTCTATACTAGTAATTCCCCTGAGGGCATCTGAAATGTGATCCTCCCCTCCTGTTTCCTCTGCCTTCACCTCCCCTTCCCCATTGTACCTCACCTAGTTTGTCCTCCCTGAATCGGACAATTTGTGGACTGTGTCCTAATGGTCTCTGGCAGCTGAATCATTAATTGTGTTGTTGTAATTGCTGATCCAAATACTGTCTGAGGTACTGGGGAATTGAATGGAACCCATGTTCCTGTTGCTGTCTGTTGAGCCGTGTAAACCTCCAGGTTTGCTGGAAATTGTTCCTGACTGCTGTCCAAAAAAAGATTGTATGTATTATCAGATTCTAATCTATGCACATCACCAGACCCAGTGGAGATAAATGGGGAAGAGGCACATTAGATTTCTTCAGGATAGATTTTTTTTGAAAACTGTGACTGTTTTTCCAGTTGAAAATTCGACCCTCTGTAATAATCTCATTGGGCTCTTTCAAAGTTACCCCTTTTAACTTTTTCAATCCTAACATCCTGTCCCTGGATGGTTTCCTGTAATTGTCAACACTAGTTAGTATATTCAAAGTGTCCTGAAAAAGTTTGAACTATCCTTTCTTTTTCAGTGAGTTCAGCATTAATCTCTTTTTCCACTGTGTCAGCATCGCTACATATGTACTGAATCAGACCACCTGTAGCAGTTAGCATGTAGTATTGCCATCCAGCTACAAAGGTGTCTCGCTCTACATCAGACGCTGGTTGCTTAGTGAATCTAAGTCTTTGTGGTGCTCTATTAACTGCAAGGTATGCTGATAAAGTGATTTTTTGCCAGTACATATGGCATGCTTTAAATGCAGTGTTTTCTAATTGGATAAAAGTCACCATGTCTATGCCAAGACAATGTTATGTCTCCTGTGAGATCCTGGGAGGTACTAGCAACAACAAAAATGGAAAGGGACCTAGTGGTAGTTATATCATATGACCTTAAGGTAGGCAAGCAGTGTAAGAAGGCAGTAAGGAGAACTGGGGGGATACTGGGATGTACAGGGAGAGACATCACTAGTAGAAAACAGGAAATTGTTATCCCTCTGTACAGACAGCTGGTGAGACCCCATCTGGAGTACTGTGTGCAGTTATAGAGACTGCATCTCAGCAAGGACATTGACAGGATGGAGGCGGTCCAGAGGAGAGCAACTAAAATTATGCAGGGTCTGCAACAGAAGCCATATGAAGAGAGACTACGGGAGCTTAATATGTATACCCTTGAAGAAAGGAGGGAGAGTGGGGACATGATCGAAACTTCCAAGTACCTCAAGGAAATCAACAAAGTCCAAGAGGGGAATATCTTTCAGAAAAAGAGATGTCCAAGAACAAGGGGCACAATTTAAAGATAGAGGGGGTACAAATCAGGGGCTACATGAAGAAAAATGTTTTCACGGAGAGAGTGGTGAATGCATGGAACCACCTTCTTGAGGAGATTGTGGGGTCAAAAACAGTGGGAGAATTCAAGAATGCATGGGACAGCCATAAGGCAAATATAGTGGAGGGTAGGAGGAAGTAGGCTGTTGGTTAACTAGAATATGCAGCTTATCCAATAGGTAGGGAAATAGGCAGACTGAGTGGGCCAAGCAGTCTTTATCTGTTGTCAAAGACCATGTTTCTAACTGGGGAACTGGACGGTGGAGAGTACAAGTAGACACTAGGTACATGTTGTTCCAGACAGAGATGGGTGATCAGAGGGTTAAGGGTGCCACTGGATGATATGGAGGAAGTGTTAACTTCTGGGGTGAGGAAATTAGAGGATGGGGGATGCCACTGGACACTCTGGACTACACTCCCCCTTACAGGCTGGGTGATTGGCAGATGTGGGCTGGCAGTGTGGATACCAGGGCTTCCTGTATACATCAGGGGATGGGTGTTCAGTGGTAGGGGGTGCTAATAGACACCAGTGAGGATGTGACCTAGGCTAGAAAGGGTGATCGGTGTGTGCATTTATTGTTTCATCGGGATGGCATTGTGGGTGACTGCAGTACAGGCTGACCACCCTCCATGCACCTGGAAAACCTGTCCAGCATCTTGACCAGTGTCTGACCCCAAATGACCACTCTCCCCGAAGCTAGATCACCTTTCCAGACCCTCAGGCCAGCCTTGCAAACATAGGCTCATAATTTGCTAGTTTTCAATATTTTAACCTCAAATATTCAACATAGCAATTTCTTCACAGCACCTCATGAATGTGGCAGCTGTCACTTTTCAAATCCTGGCCCAAAATGTGTTTTTGTGTACGGAAAGGTGATTTCGGAGTTGATGCTCAAAATCACCTTTTGGCCAGGATTTTAAAATTATCTCTGCGCTTGTTTGTGAGGTGGAGTCATAAGAAGGCTATGTTGAAAACAATGGAGCAAAAATATTAAAAAAATAACAAAGTTATGAGCCTACCTTGAAATTAATGAATGCAGGCTTGTAACTTTGGCAGTTTCCAGTATGAAGAAGTTTTACTTGTGAAGACATAATATAGTGCCACTGGAACCACCAGAGATGGCACATTTGTCTCTGGTGCCATGCTGCCACCATTGTCTGAACTAGACAGTGTCTTAGGTGGGGGGATGGGAGGATGGCCCTCACTACCCCCACTGAGGAGAATCTGCAGTGGTGCCCCTTAGTGAGTTTGGGCCAAGGGGAGACAGGTGCCAGTCCGTAGGGAGAGTGACAGGGCTAAGGAGCCCCTCCTCATTATCCAGCTGAAGAGATACAGTAAACCAATATGAAAAAAAATCATGCAGAACCAAATGAGCTGTAAAGTACATTTTTTTAATAATTTTTTAAACCCCCCCCTTCTGACCACATCAGCAACTCATCTTCAAGGATCCCTAGGTTGTGCATCCCCCTAGCTCTGCCCTGTTTAACTTCACTGGAACACCAATGCACCTTGCCCCCATCCTTCCTTGGTTTACACCCCCCCCGGGTGGAGAGGGAGGAGACTCCAGGTCCCCCGCCCCCAGAATCCCTAACTATGTATCAGGCAGTCCATTGGCGCCAAGGGAGCCAGGTTAAGGAGTCTTGGGCAGCTGAGTCCTGTCTACCGGTGGCTGATGCAGGGTTTTTCCTGCCTTCCTGGTCCCTGCCCACAGACACCAGCACTCAAGAGAATCCATGGGGTCGGGCACATTGAAATGTGCTGTCACTCCAGATACCAGTCGACGTCCTCCCCTCCCGAGCCTTCTGTAGTTCCGCTGCACCTCTACTCATGGGCAGCTAGGTGGTGGTTAAGCAGTGAGACTTGCAGCCCACCCTCCAAGAAGGAAGAGCTCTCCCTAAAATGCACACATCAACCATGAACTATCTGTGCTTGGACTCAAACAGAAAAGCACCAAAATGTTTCAGCAAGCAACCAGTGATCTTTCATGAATTCAGAATGAACCTTTGCACAGTGGATGCTTGCAAAACATTTGCTTTTATAATATATAGAGAGTAATGAAAATGTAGGTGTTTGATATGCAGTTTGTTTTACACATCCAAGGTGTGTGATAATATATAAACCTCAAGAGCAAAGCTCAAGATGTTACTTTATTGTCACACACTGAGGGTGTAAAAAAACTGCAGATCACGCACCTTCATATGTGTTATTTTTTATAGCAACTGGTGTTAAGTAAACAAAACTTAGAGTCTTAGCATTATGTGCTTCCTACATTGCTGAGTCGACCTCTGTTTGAACTCCATGGCATGCTGGCTGTTATGACAACAAGGTGATGGTTCAACGGCTTCCCTTCCTCAACTCCCTCACTCCCTTCCTGGCTAACCATGTAACTTGCCTAGTGTACCTACCCGGTTAACAAAAGCTAAATAAATAAATAACCAGACCCCTCATTCTCTGGTCCACTAGACACCACTCCCTCAGTAGACATCCTTCCCTTCCAGGTCCTCCATGAACACCTTCCACCCTGAACTCAGGGAAGTGTTTTTTTATTGTAAACCAAGGGCTGAGCAGTGAATGAAACATGGGCTCAGAGTCGAGCCATGACACTGGGCATGCACTTATATGCATGCGCCCAGTGTCATGACTCAGCTCTAAGGCCGTGTTTCCTGCACTGTTTAGCCCACAGTTTACAATAAAAAGAACAATCATCCTTTCTACCACTCCTTGTGTACCAACCCTGTGGCAGTTCTTTGTGTCATCTGCGAAGAGGCATACTTTTCCTTCCAGTCCCTCCAGCTTCCCTGGAGCCTCACACCACACTGCTCATACACACCATGTCCCCATCCCTGTTGGGGGTCGGTGACTGGTACAGCCCGCCACACACCTCCACCACCAGCCACAGACCCACCCCTGAATGAGCACCACCTCTACAACTTTTTTTTTTATTTTGAAAAAATTTATTATTTTCAAAGTACAAAACAAATACAGGTCTACCATATAATTGAAGTATCCATCATAGCAGAAAAGAAAAAGAGATATTACAAAATCAAAATCTCATAAGTGACATATATATGGTGTAGCATTACGACGCCTTCATATTATCACTAGAAGCAGGCCTCAAGAGTCTAGACTAAAGGATAATCTCAACCTTAAAAGGATACAACAGCTATGGTTAAGTCATCAAAATATGCAGAGATCTACATTAAGGCTATAAATTCACATAGAGCCAAACTAGAGCCAAACCAAGGGTACTTTACACAGATCCTCAAAACCCAATAACTGGGAGCAGAAATGACAGCCAAAAAGGCAATTCTAAATAAAATGAAGATGCATTATCCCCATGGTACCCCAGGTGGGGTTCCTAAAGATTAAACTGGGGGGTTAGCAGGGGGGGTAGGAGAGACCTGATGTAAGTGGGAGTGTAGGTATGCATCCCATTTAGCATGGTATCGAGAAAGGTGGCCATTACCTGCATACGTTAAGCGCTCAAAGATGGCCAGCCTAGCTAATGCAGCTTGCCATGCGGACACAGAAGGGGCGTGGGGTGCCTTCCATTTCATCAAAATGGCCCTTTTTGCTTCAAGAAGGGCTCTGAGAATCCAAAGTTTACATGGACCAGGTAAGGGGTCAAGGAATGCCATATCTCCCAACAAGAGCAGAGAAGGAGTGGAGAGAATCCTAAAGCCGACCACCCTGGAACAGTGCTGGAGCACTTCTGTCCAGTAGGGGGTCAGTATCGGACACTGGTGCAGGACATGCCAGAGATGAGCAGAGTCCTCCTGACATCTCCAACACTTGAAGTGACTCAGCACACCATCACAACAGGATCTTCATCTGAATGAGTTGATCCTAGCATCCCTATATGCCGTGTGTGCACTCTTAAGCCAGTCCTGCCAAGCTAGAGCGGTGATACAGATCTGTAGCTCTTCCTTCCATTGCTGTCTGGAGGAGTGGGTACAATCAAGGTAAGAATCCTGTAGGATCCTATAAATCCTCCAAGCGAGCCGCTTGTGTACCTCGGGTAGGTGCAGCTTATTCATCCACATCCACCTCTGGTCCTGTCACTGCTATGCAAGAGAAGCCGGAGTGCACTTCTGAGCTGTAAGTACTGCCAAAAATCCTTAACGGGGATGCAAAACTTGGCACAGAGTTGCTCAAAAGAGAGCAGGGTAGTTGAATTAGGAAGGAGGAGATGTCCAACCACTCTAATGCCTTTGGTTGCCCAAGTGGACCAGGAAAGAGGCTTTCTTTTACCAAGACATTCCAGTTGCCCTATAAACAGGAAAATTGCACAGGTGGCTGGCTATCCAACAGGGAAGTGCCTGTAAGGGGCCATTACCTTCTGCCAAGCATCACGGATGTCAATCATAATGGGGGTTATAAGCTTGGTATGAGCTCTCCATGAGGACAGCAGTGAGGGAAGGACTTCCTCCTGTAGTAGAGATGCCTCCAAGTCTACCCATGTAGGAGGGCCAGGAGAATCGTGGAAGAACCATTTGATGGCTTGGGCCATCCTGTATGCAAGCTGGCCCCCCTCAATCTAGGGGAGACCCAGCCCCCCTCTAGACCAATGAGCTCTTAGCTTTTGTCTACCCCACCTGACTGCTTTGCCTTCCCATAAGAATGAGGAGACCAGCTCATCCAGAGACTGGAAGAATTGGTGCAAGAGGGGTATGGGCAAATTAGCCAAAAGGTAGGCAACTCAGAGAAGGATAAACATTCACACCGCCTCAACCTTACCCTTCAGCGAGAGATTCATCTTACACCAACGCTGTATTTTGGTCTTCAGAGAGGATAGAAGAGGGGAGCAGTTGAGGCACTCTATATCCTTCCAGTTGGCCAGGATAAAGACCTCAAAGTATTGAAAGCCTTGAGGGGCCCAGGAGATCTCTGTCCCTCTAAGGCACTTCTTTGAACAAGCCAGATTCAAGGAGAAAAGTGTCATTTTCTTTTGGGTCATCAACAAGACAGATATCACAGTGAAGACCTGCAAGAGGGAAACAACTGTTAGGAAGGAATGTGCAGGTTCAGAAAGCATCATCATCCTCATAGGCTGCAGCAAGGTAAGGGCGGCCACCAGCCACTATCCCTGTAATCTTAGGGGAGGTGGCCATGTGCCTAAGAAGGGGATCCAAGGCCATGAGGAAGAGCAGGAGGAAAAGTGGGCAGCCCTGCCGAGTGCTCCTCTGGAGGATAAAGGGAGAGGAGATATCTTTATTTGTCATAATTCTGGCCAAAGTGTCCCCATATAGGTCATTAACCAACCCCGAAAGTATTCTCCAAAGCCATAGACTTGCAAAACCCCATGTGGATGACTCCATTCGAGAGAATCAAATGCTTTAGAAAAATCAACCACTAGGGCTGCCAAGGGGTTGGGAGAATGCAGGGCCAACCATTTAAGATCGAGAATAAGACTGAGATTGTCAGTGCCTGATTTGTCATTGGAGAAACCAACCTGTGATTTGTGAATAAGACAAGGCAAAATAACATTTATCCTATTAGCCAAGACCTTGGCCACGATCTTGGTGTCCACAAACAGGAGAGAGATGGGTCTGAAGTTAGCGCAGTCGAGTGGATCAGAAGATTTTTTCTGTAATGGTGTAATCAGAGCTTCTCTCATAGTAGGGGGAAGGGAGCCACAGTTGTGAGCCTCTTGCAACACCTGCAGTAGTGGCTCTGTTATTTCTTCCTTTAGGAGCTGATACACTTCCACTGGGATCCCATCTGGGCCTGGAGCTTTCCCCTTGGCTAACTGAGAAATCGCAGTTCATAGCTCTTCCGCAGTTATAGGGGAGTCCAGGCTCTGATGATCAGCGGAAAATAGCTTCTGGAGTGAATCAGTGGTGCAAAACTCCGCCAGGAGTTTGATAACCTCGGGAGTGTCCGAAGACCTTTTAGACTGGAAAAGGGATTCATAAGATAGGCGCATTACACTGTTGATTCCCTTGGAATCTGACATAATGTTTCCCAACGAGTTTTGAAGTGCATGAATTATGGAGGCAGCTTGCTGCTTTCATAGCTGATATGCCAAGTTTTCCCCCTTTTTCCCCACCTTCCCACTACTTATGTTTGGAGCGAAGGAGTTGCCACTCCACTCTTATGTATAGTAAGGTATTTATACAATACTTTAGCCTTGTGATGGCATTCAATAGGTCAGGGCAGACCCGGGATTTGGCAGTTCCTTGAATCTGCAATCTAGCCCACTAAGCTCTGTCTGAAGATGACTGAGTTCAGCCTGGTGGGTCTTCGCTTTCATAGCAGAGTAGGAGATAATTCTCCCCCCTAAGGACAGCATTAAAAGCTTCCCATACTGTGCCTGGGGGGACCTTTCAACCCGCACTCAGTAAAAAATAGGATTTGGCCTCTTCCCGAAGGAAGGTGCAGAAGTCCTTTTCCTGAAACAGCAACAGGTTACACCTCCAACTAGTAGAAGAGTTCCCCTGTCCCTGAGGAAGAAATAGAAGAGTTGTGGGGGCATGATCAGACACTACGATGTTTTCAATCCTAGGATCTGTGACCCCAGAAGCTGCCTCTTGGTTTGCCAACCAAAAATCATTCCTACTATAAGTGTGATGGACTGGGGAGAAGAAGGAGTAATCCCTCACTGTCGGATGATCCCAGCCCCATACATCGGTCAACCCCCATTCCGCCATAAGTTCAGAAAGTGCCACCACTGCCTAAGGGTGGGTCTGGGGTGTGGGCTGAGATTTGTCAAGAAAAGCATCTAGTACGAAATTATAATCTCCGTCTATCAGAATAGGTAGTCCCTGGTAACCCTCCACTAACTGAGCTATGGCCTGTCCCACTTCAGAGAAAAAGTTATCAGCGTTGTTATTAGGTACATAAATATTAGTCAACAAAAGCCTCCCACCAGGCTATGAGATTCGAGTAACAAGCCACCTCCCCTGCATATCATTAAGGGATGCTTCCACCTCCCATGGGGATGACCCTTGTAGTAAGATAGCTACCCCCTTCGACTTGGTAGAGGCTGAACTGGCTAGTACTGTACCTACCCATAGCTTCTTCATCCACTGTATAGTTCAGGTTGTAAGGTGCATCTCCTGTAGGAGGGCCACATCTGACTTGAGGGTGGCAAGGTGTTGAAGAACCTTAGTACGCTTAACTGGATGGTTAAGCCCTTTGACATTCCAGAAGACAAATCTTAGTCCCTTAGGCGTCCTCCCAACCATTCTGACCATATAAACCAGGAACTAATAGAAAGTCTTACCTGACCAGAAGGGAAAAAGGGGGAACCCCCACAAACCCTGCAACGAAATATGAGAACCTGGGTCCTGACAAACCTACCATAGGAGATGTCCCAGATGGTGAAGGGGCAGAGAGGCACTAGATATGGGGCGTGAGAGTCTGTGTAACATACCAGACATTCAGACCTGTAATAAGAGATAGGAATAACAACAATTGTTAAGCAGTCAACAAAGAATCGCATATATAAACAAGCACAAATTGACAGTGTCTCAGAATACCAGCCACCCCAAGTGCCACTTAAAAGCACATTAATATCCAGAAAGGGGGACCAGAAGCTGGAATCACACCTAAGCACCTCAAAGAAAGGAGGAAGCAGCTATAGTCAGCAAGGAATTCTTAGTATATCTGATAGACTGACTATGGTCAATGTATCAGAGAACACTTGTGGCGTCGAGGTGAGCGTGTGAGTGGGCACCACCAAAATGCATCTATATTGCCACGCTGACTCGATTGTCACATATGGGGATATCCAGGGAGAAGTAAGATCCGCTAAACACTTGTCCTCCATCCCCACCTGGATATGAAAGTCCCACACATATGAAATGGGATGCTAGAACAGAGCTGTCACAGTCAAAAGCCAGACACAGCTTGCGAAGGGAGGGTGCAAGTACCCCATTTGTTATCACAATGAAAAATAAATTTGCCCCACACTCAGCATGCGCTTGGCTGCTAACCATGAGCATTATAATAATAAAAAAAAAAAATACATATATATGTACAAACTTGTCACCACTAACTGGTATGCTAGGGAAATTCCTTGGTATGGTAGAAAAAAAGGAAAATGAAAAGTGTTGCTTGGCAAAACAGGCCTCTATGGCATAAGACAGATAACCACTGTCACAAAAACCTCTCTTAAATATATATCCCCAACAGAGGGAGTAGAGGGAAAAAGTCTTGTGAGGAGCAAACCAAATATATAAAGGGGGACATAATTGATACTAGCCCCCGTGGGCAACAAGAATAGCAGGCTCAGCAAACTAAGAAGCCCCTGTGACCCCCAGAAGGATGACACCAGTGCAGGCAGGATTTTATGATTCTATAAGCCTGCCCCACAATTTAAGCCCTATCAACTCTTCAGGGGCAGGGGATCGTAGTGGGTGAAAGGAGAGGGTTTCACCCAAAAGAGGGGGCTTATCGAGCTCAGCCCGCCAGTCCTCTCCTTCTGTGGGGCGATATATCTCAAAAGCAAGGAAAGGAGCTATGCCTGACCTTGCCGACTAGAGCTCATAGTAAAGTTGGAACTAACTACATGGTAGGCACTGTATACATAACTCAGATAATAAACAGGGATCACGTAGAAGATAAAAAGTAACTGATATAACAACTATCAACCAGAGTCCTTCCTAAGTGCAGGAGCTGATGAGCATGCCTCACTGTCTGTGGCACAAATACGGTTCCCATGATTGCCATAACCTCTACTGGGTAATGGGTACCAACTCACTGCCTCTGCAAAGGTTTTGACACCCGGCTTCGGGAGGCCCTGGACAGTTGCCAAAGATTCTTCTATAGGATACAGCTTTGTGGCCCAGTCAAGTTGGGCTTGTATGTCCATATCATCCTGGAAGTCAGAAAGTTGATCAGCCTGCATAGTATCTGGTAGGGGATCTGGTCTGGAGAGCTTAGCGGGAGGGTAGGGAGTGGCCTGAAAATCACCACATGCTCATGGGGTCTGAGATCTTGTTCACATTTTAATCAACGGAACAACAGCAGAGACTTCTCCTACTTGCGGGGTAGAGCCTGACCCGGCTTGCAAGACCTTATTCAGATCTTGTGCAGGCGATAAGCGGCGAGATCTCCTGGTGTTGGAACTGCTGGGGGAAGGTTGCATCTGGGCACTGGTCCAACTGCTATTGCGGTCCCTGGGGGACTTCTTCCTAGAATGTTCGTACTACCCATCTGACTGTGGTCCAGGTACCCAAAGGCGCTTAGGAAATGTAGTCCCAAGATCCAGCTTGGGCCAAGACTTATGCAACCAGGATGCAGCTTCCTGGGGGGATTCAGCTACAAACTCTCTGCCCTCCTTCGAGATATAGAGCTGGGTGAGTCTTTTGAACCTGTAGCGAAAGCCATTAGCCAATAATATTTTCTTGAGTGGGATAAATGCCTTCTATTTAGCAGCCATCTCCTGTGAGTAATCCAGGTAAAAGGAGATGGTAGCCCCTCTCCATTTAATGTCCCATGAGTCTCTAGTAATCCGCAGGATCTTCTCTTTCACAGAATACCACAGCAAGTATGCGATAATGGGTCGAGGGGAGTTTATGGAGAGGCCTGGCTTCCCTGTAAGCCTATGAACCTGCTGTACCTCCACCAGGTCCTTCCAGCGTTCCCCCAGGAGTATAGGGATCCAGTCGTTAAGAAAGCATTCCATATTGGGCCCCTCTATCCCCTCAGGCATTCCCAAAATACGAATATTATTGCTTCTTCTTTTGATCCTCAGCATGGCTCTAAAGCTTGCTAAGTTTGCTTTCATGATCCCACAACTTCTGTCACATTATGTCTTGTCGCTTCTCTATATCTTCAGTTCCCTGTTTATCCACATTCAAGTGATCCTCTATTTTGCAAACACGAGCCACGTTGCCTGCTAAAGCAGAACTGATCCCTTCCATATGTACCAACAATGTCTCTAGCATTCTCATAATGTAGGCTAGGGGGTCTCCTCCCTGGTTCGATTGATCAGAGGGCCCAGGCTTGATATCTGCTCTGGTGGCTGCCATGCTGTGAATAATTACTGCCGAAATATGGTCCATGAATGTCTGCAGGCACTTGCACTTGCTTAGGTGCGGAGAGCCAGAAGGATCACATAGGAGCTCAGCAGTTAAGGGATAGAATACAGGTGTGGTCTCAGAGGATCAATTCAGCAGCTGAGAAGGAGATGAGGCAGGTTTGGGAGAAGGGAGAGGCCTACTAGGCCAAGCAAGGCTGAGTGAACGCTCATCACATTTTTGGACAGAAGCTTAGCGGAGGTCACGAGTGAGTTCACAATACCAATATATTCTTGGTTAGCATGCATTAAATAGTACACCCCAGCATCTTAAGAGTTGCTAGCACCTCAAAACAAAGCAGATTGCTCAGGATTGAGTCCAGGCTGGGATGGAGCAAAAGAATTTAACCTGCCATCTTGTCTGGGTTCAGGCCATGCCCCCCCTCTGCAACTTGAAGAATGATGCAGCACGACGCAGTCATCACAGTCTGACGCAGCATGATGCCAATCAACAGTAACCCTGCATCGTGGTGCTACAATCTGTGATATAGCAGTGCCATGGCTGATACTGATGCTACATGATGCAAACACGTGGCTCTGATCACTGGAACATAACTGTTATGAACTGTGTTTGTGGTTAATACTGTTGCATCAGTCATCCAAATGTCAAGGACATGAATATGCATGTAAACAAAATGTGGCATCCTGACGCCACCTGACACAAGGGCAAAATATCTGATGCAGCATTGTCAGCATCATGATCCAAGTTTGTGTATCACGTTGTGTCATTGTCAGCATCATAATCTGAGTCCTTGCAGGCACATTGTGTCATATTAACTGATGCCGCATTGTTAGTGTCAAAATCATAGTGTGTGAACCACATTGTGTCAGTGTAATCTGATGCCGCATTAGCAGGATCACATTCTGAGTTTCTGCATCACATTTCATCATTTTATATGACGCTGCACTGTCGGCATCATAATCCAAGTCCGTGTGTCATGTTGCGTCATGTTATCCGACGCACCAATATCAGCATTATGATCTGAGTACTTGCATTGCTTTGCATTATTTTATCTGGCCCTGCATTGTCAGAATCATAATCAGAGCCTGGGGATCATGTTGTATCATGTTATCTGCTGCCCCAGTATCAGCATCATGATCCAAGTCATTGCATTACATTGCATCAATTTATCTGGCCCTGCATTGTCAGTGCCATAATCAGAACCCGGGCATCATGTTGTATCATTTTCATTCATAGTGTGTCACATTGCGTCATATTCATCTGGTTTGCATCAGGCAGTGTCAGAGATTTGCATGTGCATGTTGCTGCATTGAAAACTACCATTGGCATCACAAAGCATTGGAAACATGCGTTTGTGTCATTCATTGTGCAGATCGCAGGTTAACGTCACTCTGTGCCATTGCAATTTGTGGACTACAGCAAAGCCAATACTGTGCCCTTTCAGGTGCAATATTGCCTCCCCTGCACTGTGTGGCACAATTTTTTGATTAGACTCTGCATGGCCTCACACAGCAGGAAGCACATGCAGGCAGTTCCACAGATGCTGCATCATGCAGTCACATCACATGCCACCGGAGGAGTGCTTAACCTCACTTTTGTCCCCAGCAGGTGCAATAATATTGGCTGATCCAGATCTGCCCAAGATGGAAAAACTATAGTCCAGGAACCCAAAGTTCACTGATAAGGAGACCATCATGCTGATCAGCTGTGTGACCAAGTGGTCAAGGATTCTGATGCCACCAGGCCCTGCTAGGCACCCCGTGAATGATAGGGACAGGGTGTAGTGCTGCATTGTCACCAAACTGCAGATGCTGTAGACTGTCAAATGCACAATCTGACAGCTGGAGCACAAAATCAATGATATGTCATGCAGGGAGTCAGGGATCCTTAAGGGCCTCACAGACCAGGCCAGAGAGGCAGACATACAGATGCGTGGTGGCCATCAGCGGCAGTCAGGTGAGTGCCACGCCAAACGTATACAGTGGTACGCAAACAGTGCCCTCTATATCATATCAGTTCAGATGCATAATACATGTGATGTCACTGTCTCCACAGAACCTCCCATGGCTGCAACTGCAGAGGCCAGGGACCCACATGCCCAGATGTGGAGACAACCGATCAACAAGAAGATGGCTCTAGTACTTTCCAGGAAGGTAAGTGCCACATCCACTGTGTGTGTATGTGCCTTATGCATGGTACACATGCTGGATGCAATGATGGATGACATGGGCGACATCCATGGATATGCATGGCTGCCATTTGTGCATCCCAAACAAGGCTGCAATCACTGACTGCATAGTGTATGTGTGAGGGGCCACAGGGTACATGGGCACATATGCACAGCACACACTGGCACTGTGTTCTAGTGCCAGAGAACATGCACTGATGTTTTCACAATGCAGGACAGGTGTGTAACACACATGACAGAGCACATATGCAGCATAGCCATGCCAGTGGCATGCCGGACATGTCTGTCTGCACATATATGTCAGGTCATGTATGACAGTACTAGTGGGTCCCCATGGGTCAGCACATGGACAGTGCCATGCAGGGTGACAAGGGACATGGCAATAGCACACTAGGACAGCTGAAAACACACCCACACAACATACAGTACATCTGCATGTATTAAATGGTCTGGTATTGGCAAGCGTCCACCAACTAGGGCACACGGGGTGGATGAGGAATCACGTCTGGATAGCATTCACCCAATGGTGCTGAAATAGCTGCCGGAGTTATTGTCGGGGCCACTGTTGGATCTGTTCAATACCTCCCTGGATGCAGGATGCTGTCCAAAGGATAGGAGGTTGGCTCAAGTAGTGGGCCTCCACAAGAGTGGCTTATAGGATGGACCAGTCAATTACAGACCTGTAACCCTCACAACCATTGTAGGATAACATATGGAATCACTCCTGAAAGAGATGCTTGTGACCTTTTTGGAGGCACATGAACTCCAGGGATGGTCAGCAGCATGGGTTTATCTCAGGAAGATCCCGCCAGAACAGCTTCATTATGCACTATGACTGATTAATGCGGGAACTGGGTAAAGGCCATGAAGTAGATGTACTGTAGTTAGAATTCACCAAGGCCTTTGATTCAGTGCATCATGGGTGTATGGGGGGGTGGAAGGCAATATCTGGGGGCATGGACAAAGATGGTAAGCTGGCATGTGAACTGGCTGAAGGGGAGACAGCAACGTGTTGGTGGTGGTGGGGAAACAATCATCCTGAAAGGCAGTGATGAGCAGGGCGCCACAGGTCTGAGTGCTGCTTCCTGTGTTCTTTGGGTTATGGCATTAGGAGCAAGATAAATCTGTTAACAGATGATACTAAGATGGGGCATTGGTGAATGACATAGTGGGATTACAGGGGCTACAGTGTGACCCGAGTACACTGGAGGAGTGGTTGGAGAAGTGGAAATTGAGCTTCAGTGCAAAACAGTGCAAGTTTGGTACTTCGGAGCATGGAACCCAAGGAGGGACTACTAGTTGGGAGGGGTTCAGATAGGGATCACCAAGGAGGAGAAGGACCTAGAAGTGATTCATAATGGGTCACATGAAAAACTCAGCCCAGTGCAGGAGGCGGCAGCTAAGGAAAACAAGATGCTGGGGTGTATTGCGAGAGGACTCTCATTCAGAAATAAGGATGTGATCCTGCCATTGTACAGGTCACTAGTCAGGACACATTTGGAGTACTGCATGCAGTACTGGCATTCCTTTCAGAAGAAGGATGTCAGATTGCTGGAGGTGGTGCAGCGCATGGCAACTGAGATGATCCAGGTGCCAGAGGGCACAACCTATGGAGACAGGCTGACTGAGGTGACTATGTACACCCTGGAGTAGAGGAGTGATTGGAGGATATGATTGAGACCTTAAAATACATGAAGCAGATTAACAAAACAGGCAGTGAAGAGACTTTGAAGCTGAGTAGGGGAAGTGACATGAGAGGGCATGGTCTCATGTTGGTGGGTGGAAGATATCAGAGAGGGATGGGAAGGATTTTCTGCACAGAGAGGATGGTGGGGAAATTGAACACTGTACCCGAAGAGGTGGTATCCTGTAGGATGGTGGGCAGATTTAACAGGGTATGGGACAGGGTGCAAGGGGGGGCTAAGGGTGAGTGTGGGATAGAAGGGTGGTGCATCTGTGTTATGAGGATGCTAGTTGTGCATTCGAGCATACTTGACAGACCACAAGACCTGTTTCAGCTGGCAGACTTGTATGTAATGTGTTCCATGACTGGGGATACTGTGCATGTGCATTGTGTGACATTTCAGGGTATACATTGCAGTTACATACTGTACAGGCCATGTATGTTGTGTGACACTGTACCAGTATATGTGTCAGTAACACTCTGTGTGCACTGTACTGTCCTATGTTGAATGCCCTGGTGTTGGTGCTACACATGTGATATGCCCCCATGTGATACTTACTGGGGGGGGGGGCTGAACATCAGCAGATAGTGCAGTGTACAGGGGCACAGGCAGGTTTGTATTGCATCCCCTCCCATATCACGGTTTTGTAAGATTACTGTACATTATGCAGCCCCGGGTCATGGCTACACATTGTCGTATACATGGTACATCATCCCTACAATAGTGCACTGGGGACATGGCATGGTGGATGGAAGCGCGGCATGAGCTGCCAGTGGTGGTACAAGGGGGAAAGTTCATCCTGATTGGGCATACATTTGCATATGTCACAGTGCATTGCAGCATGTGCACGGGGTGGGAGTCATGCATGGGCATGGCAGTCCATATGCCCTATTGCTATGTGTGTATATATGTGGTTCCAGAGTGACATGTGGCATTTTAACCCTTACAGCCAAAGTTCATTGCAGTGTTTGCCATTGATCATAATTACAGCCATATTGTTACACATGTCATGATGGATGGCCTACCACTCTGTGTGCCTGCAGTGCTGTGGCACATTGCATTACATAGAAACATAGAAGTTAATGGCAGATAAGGACCACAAGGCCCATCCAGTCTGTCCATTTATTTTTCTACCTTATGAATGTGCCATAGGCCTTTGCTTTGTCAATGACCTATCTATTCATACTCATCTGTATTGCTCCAGTATGCCTATCCCATGTCTGTCTGTAGCCCTGCACTGTATTCATATCCACCACTTCCTGAGGTAGGCCATTCCATGCATCCGCCACTGAACTTCCTCACATTACACCTTAATTGGCCTCCCTCTAATCTCATGCTGTGTCCTCTTGTTCTGCTATTTTCTTATATTGAAACATGTTAGACTCTTTCACCTTGTTAATGCCCTTATGGTGTTTGAATGTTTCAATCATATCACCTATCTCCCTCCTTTGCTCTAGGGTATACATATTGAGTTCAGTTAATCTGTCCTCATATGTTTTCTGAAACAGTCCCTGCACCATTTTGGTTGCCCTTCTCTGAACTGCCTCAATTTGGTTAATGTCCTTGCGAAGGTGTGACCTCCAGTACTGCACGCAGTACTCCAGATGGGGCCTAACCAGTGTCTTGTAAAGAGGGATTATTACCTCCCTCTTCTGACTTGTGATACCCCTACTCATACACCACAACATCCCTCTAGCCATACCTACTGCTTTAGGGGTCTGCTCGGATGATTTCAGGTCATCGGTGATAATGACGCCTAAGTCTCTTTCTTCCCTTGTGACTGCCAGCAACTCCCCTCCCAGCCTATAGGTGGCTTCAGGGTTTCTCTTCCTTATGTGCATGACCTTACACTTCTTTTCGTTAAACACCAATTGCCACTCTTCCAACCATTTTGCTAGTTTATCCAGATCTCTTCTCATTCTGCCCACCCCATCTGGATCATCTACTCTGTTGCAGATCTTGGTGTCATCTGCAAACAAACAAACCTTACCCTCCAGTCCATCTGCAATGACACTGATGAAGATATTGAAGAGGACTGGCCACAGGACTGATCCCTGAGGTATACCACTTGTGACTTATATCTCTACTGACTGCATACCATTTACCACCACTCTCTGTTTTCTGCCTGTCAACCAGTTTGCCACCCTGTTGACCAACGTTTGACCAACCCTGAGCCTACCCAGCTTATTAATCAATCTTCTATGTGGAACGGTATTGAAAGCTTTGCTGAAGTCAAAGTAGACAACATCAACTGCTTCCCCTTGGTCCACCACTCTGGTTACCCAGTCAAAGAAATCTATGAGATTAGTTTGACAGGACCTTCCTTTTGTAAACTCATGCTGTCTTGGATCCTGTGCTCCTATGGATTCCAGGTGTTGCACTATCCTTTCCTTAAGGAGTGTCTCCATAATCTTGACCACTACTGAGGTAAGACTGACTGGTCTGTAGTTCCCTGCCTCCTCCCTGCTACCACTCTTGTGGAGCAGGATCACATGAGCCCTTCTCCAGTCTTCTGGGACCTCACCTGTGCTCAGAGACTCACTAAACAGTTTTGATAATGGCTCTGCTTGTTCCACCCTTAGCTTCTTTAGTATCCTGGAATGTATGCCATCAGGTCCCATTGCCTTGTCCACCATAAGCTTATCGAGCTCTTGTAGGACCCTTTCTTTTGTGAAGGGACTAATGCACATCTCCTTCCCCCCTGTGTCCATGGTGCAGAGTTGTGGGCCCTGCCCTACCTTCTCTTCTGTAAATACTGAGCAGAAGTATCTATTTAGGATAGATGCTGTTACATGGTACTCCTCCTCACACACACCCTTATCCCCTTTGAACTTAGCAATACCCCCTCTGGACTTTCTCATTTCTCTAATGAATCTATAGAAAGTCTTGTCACCTTCTTTTACTGTCCGTGCTAGTATTTTTTCTGTTTGGGCCTTTGCCTGCCTTACTGCCTTCCCTGCTTCCTGTAGGGAAGTTTGGTATGCCTCCCTATCTTATCCTGCTGCGTTCCCTATTTCCTGAAGGCCAGCCTTTTGGCTCTAACCTTTTCTGCTACTGTGTTTGAGAACCAAAGTGGTTTCCTTTTTCTTTTGCACTTCCTTTTCTCACTAACACAATGGGATGTAGCTTCAAGTATTGTATCTTTAATGCTTGCCCACTTTTCCTGTAACCCCTCACCTGTATTTCTTTTTACCAGGGCTAGCCTAACTCTGTTGGCCGCCTTATCAAAGTCAGCTACTCTGAAGTCCCACATTTTCACCTTGGAATGGGATGATTTTGCTCTAGTGGCCAAATTGAACTATACCATGTGATGGTCACTGGCCCCCAGGTGACCTTCTACCTGGAGATATGAGTTCCTTTCCATGTTAGTCAGTACTAGATCTAGGATGGCCCTGTCTCTTGTGGGTCATTGTACCAGTTATTTGAGGCCCTCCCCCTGCAAGGAATCCACCATGTGTCTAGTTCTGGCAGATGTCCCTGCTAGTATTGATCAATCTGTATCTGGCATGTTGAAATCTCCCATTATCAGAACCTACCCTTAAGGTGTCATGTTTTGTATATCTTCTAACAGTAACATGTCTACATCCTCCCTGGTCTGGAGGCCTGTACACAACCCCATGTCCTTCTTCTGAGTTTTTCTCCACTTTGCAACAAACTGTTGGTTTTGTACTTCTGAAGCCAGACTTTGTGGGCATCTATACCCAACACACCGGTACCACCCTGCTGCTCAGCTTCTGTTCCTCTTTCAGAAGTGTCCCTGGCCCCAGTAGCTGCACTGACAGCAGACCCATGTGTCTCCTGAGTATTCACCATTGCTTTGCTTGCCCTGGTGCTGATGGCAGCTGGGGGCCCATGTTGTGCTGCAATAGGGTCCTGACATGCACCTGTTGTTTGTACCTCTGTTTTCCCCCGGGAACAACACATTGTTTGTGTGGCCTGCCCCTGACACATGCAGGCTGATCTGTGCGGACCTGTGCATCCTTGCTGTGTTCAACTCTGTGTGTAGTTGTGGACTGTACACATTCACCGGTGACAATGGTGGCCTGTATTGTGGGGAGATATTAGTTGTCATCCATGCTGCTGACAGTTGCCTGTGTTGTACCTGTTGATAGAAACATAGAATTTGATGGCAGATAAGGACCGCTTGGCCCACCTAGTCTGCCCACTCCCCTACCTAACAGATAAGCTGCAGATCCTAGTTAACCAACAGCCTACTTCCTCCTAACCCCCCCTCTAGAATTGCATTATGTCTGTTCCATGCATTCTTGAATTCCCCCACAGTTTTTGACTCTACAACCTCCTCCGGAAGGCAGTTCCATGCATCTACAACCCTCTCTGTGAAGAAATATTTGCTCACATTACCTCTGAACCATCCCCCCTCGATCTTCAAATTGTGCCCCCTTGTTCTTGCACATCTCTTTTTCTGAAAGATGCTACCCTCTTGGACTTTGTTGATTCCCTTGAGGTATTTGAAAGTTTCTATCATGTCCCTCCTCCCTCCTTTCCTCGAGGCTATACATCTTAAGTTCCTTTAGTCTTTCTTCATATGTGTTCTGGTGCAGACCATGCACCATTTTGGTTGTCCTCCTCTGAACAGCCTCCGCCCTGTCTATGTCTTTGCAGAGATGGGGTCTCCAGAACTGTACACAGTACTCCAGATATGGTCTTACCAACTGTCTGTACAGAGGGCCAACAACTTCCTGTTTTCTACTGGTGATGCCTCTCCCTATGCATACCAGTATTCCTCAGCCCTCATTATTGCCTTCTCACATTGCTGGCCCACCTTTAGGTCATCAGATACGACTACCCCAAGGTCACTTTCCATTTTTGTTGTTATCAGTATCTCACCCCCCATTGTGTACTCTTCCCATGGGTTTTTGTTTCCCAGGTGCATTACTTTGCACTTATTTGTGTTGAATCTAAGCTGCCATACATTTGACCATTCCTCCAACCTTGCCAAGTCCCTTTTCATCCTTTCCACCCCACCTTGCTGCATATCAACCCTGTTACAGATCTTTGTGTTATCTGCAAAGAGACATACTTTCCCTTCCAGTCCCTCTGGAATGTCACTTATAAAGACATTAAAAAGGATTGGCTACAGTACTGAACCCTGCAGTACCCCACTAGTAACCCCCCTTTCTTAACTGTGGACTCCATTTACTATTACCTGCTGTCTCCTGTTGTCCAGTCAATGTTTTACTCAAGCAACCTAATTTGTTTATTAATCTTTTGTGCGGGACTGTGTCAAATGCCTTGCTAAAGTCTAGGTAGGCTATGTCCCCAGCCCCTACCTGGTCTACTACTTTGGTCACCCAGTCAAAGTAATCAATTAGATTCATCTGACATAACCTTACTGCTGTGAATCCATGCTGCCTTGGGTCCTATGCCCCACTGGACACTAGGTACTCGGCAGTTCTTTCCTTCAGAAGTGATTCCATCATTTTCCCTCCACTCAAACTGACAGGTCTGTAGTTTCCTGCCTCTGTCTTGCTCCCACTTTTGTGAAGGGGAATCGCATCCGCCGTCCTTCAGTCCTCATGTACCACATCATCCTTCCATGATTTATTAAAAGGTTAGTCAGTGGTGTTACTAGCTCTTCCCTTAGTTCTTTTAGAATTCTGGGGTGAATCCCATCAGGCCCCATTGCTTTATCCACCTTCAGTTTTAAGAGTTCTTTCAGAACTGTTTCTTCTGTGAAAGGACTAATATCAACCCCCCTATCCAGAATGCTTCTATTGATTGGATTAGGTATCTCCCCCTGCTTTTCCATTGTGAATACTGAGCAGAAGTATTCATTCAGCATCCCTGCTTTTTCACTGTTGCTCTCTGCTCAACCACCTTCCTCTTTATTCTGCCTCGGTATCCCTGCCTTAGTCTTTCTTTGCTCCTAATGTACGTATGAAATGTTTTATCCCCCTTCTTAACTGAGTTGGCTTTCTTTTCCTCAGTTTGGGCCTTTGCTATTCTGACTTCCTTCCTTGCTTCCTTCTGCTTTAACTGGTACAGTTCTCTGTCCTGCTCCTTCAGTGTTTCCTTATACTTCCTGAATGCTATCTTTTCTCCCTTATCTTCCCCTGCCACTTCTATTGAGAACCATAATGTTTTTTTCTTTCATTTTGATTTATTTACTTCACACAAAGGCTTGTTGCCTCTGTGATGGCGGTTTTCATGTTTCCCCATTGATGCTC
The DNA here is from genome assembly GCA_016271365.2 of Neoceratodus forsteri. NCBI lineage: Eukaryota > Metazoa > Chordata > Ceratodontiformes > Ceratodontidae > Neoceratodus > Neoceratodus forsteri. Next base: position 100,552,222 of record CM028130.1, read on the forward strand.
CACCCCACCTTCTTGCCTGTTTGCTAGTGCTTTTCTGAGACACTCTCCCATTTTGACAAAATCAGCCCTCCTGAAATCCAAGATCTTTACTTGTGTGTGGCTTGACTCTACAGCTACGTTTATCATGAACAACAGTTTGGTGGTTGCTTGTTCCCAGATGGCTACCCACTTCAAGATCAGAGATCCTCTCTCCATCCCCATTTGAGAGTACCAGGTCTAAGATTGCTCCCTCCTGAGTGGGTTCCAAAATTAGCTGTTTGAGGCATGTCCCCTGTAAGGCATCAAGAGTGGCCCTGTTCTTGGATGTGGCTGCAGCAAAGGTGCTCCAGTTAACATCCGGCAGATTCAGGTCCCCCTTCAGCAATATCTCCCCTTTCTCTGCCATCCCAAGGATGCCTTCTGTCATTTCCTTGTGCATTTCCTCCCCCTGAGACGGGGGTCTGTATACAACCCCTGTGTGGATTGTGAAGTCATTTCCAGTCTCCAGGGTGACCCACAGTGCCTCCTCTCCTCCTTATTTACCCTTTAGTTCTGTTGCTTTGAACCCTTCCCTTACTCAGAGAGCTACTCCTCCTCCTCTTCTTACCTCCCTGTCCCTCCTGTAGATTGTGTACCCTGGTATGTTGACATCCCAGTCATGGTTACCTGTGTACCATTTTTCTGTGACTGCCACGATATCCAGGTATCCTTCTTCCATCAAGGCCATCATTTCGGTGAGCTTTTCACCTAGACTACGGGCACTGCAACTCATTACCCTCCATTTTTTTATGGCTTTATTTCTTTTTGCCCCATCCCTGTCCTTACTGCCTTTGCCTTTTTCTCCATTTACCCCATCTCATCTCTCTATCGACTGGTCTGTCTTGGTGTTTACCTCACTAACTACCCTGATTTATTGTTGGGGGGAGCTAGGATTTCCCTTCTCCTTTTCAGTGCTTCCTCCCTTGGTTAGTTTAAATGCTTGCCAATGAAGCATTTAAACCTATAACCTAGGATCCTGATTCCCCTCCTGGATAGATGAAGACCATTGCACCTGTATAGGCCTGCATCCCTTTAGGTGGAGTCCCAGTCCCAAATGAAGCCAAATTCCTGAGCTCTGCACCAGTTTTTCAACCAGTCATTGAATCCCATGGTGCGGAGTACCCTAGCCTCATCCATGCCATAGACAGGTAGCACTTCTGAGAAAGTTACTGTGTGTGCTACTTGTCTAAGGCCCATCCCCAACTCCACAAACTCTGGTTGCACTGCTCAGATCCCATTCTCAGCCAGGTAATTCGTCCCTAGGTGGATAATGACATCCAGCTCACTCCTCCTTGCAGCATCTCCCACAATTCTGAGGATTCATTTTCTGTCCCTCCAAGCCATGGTGCCGGACAGCACCTTACCTCTCTTGCCTATCCCTTGCCCAGTTCTACCCCCCTAACAACCGAGTCCCCCACCAGGAATTGTTTCCTTCCCCTGTGTGGTCCTGTGCCACCCTCCTGTGGGTCTCCATTGTGGAGGTTCCCAGCATCCTCCTTGGTCTCCACTGCATGTGCCTCCACAGAGGAACCATGCTCCACCAGAGTGGTGAATGAATTGATTGTGGAGAGGCACAACTGGAGGGATACACCTCTGTTCCAGCACCCTCACCCTCCCTGAGCCCACCATGGTCCAATGACTTGTCTTTCTTGGCAACCTCTGAGGTAATGGTGGTTGCCTGTGTGGTCCCTGGGTGGGGGAAGCAGGTTTCCCGAATCCTTACCAGGTCAGCATGAAGACAAACAACCTCCTCCCTCAGACCAGAGAGGTGCCTGCAAATAGGGCAGCAACTCAGTCTCCAGAATGTCTCCCGGAAGACTGCTGCTCCACAGCCAGTGCATTGCACCACTCTCTACATGTCTGTGTCCCTTGCTACTACAAATGCTTTTCTTTTTTTTTTATGTGTGAAAGCTTGTGAGTGTCTCTACCCCCTATTCAGTGTGCTGTGCCTTTAAGGATATGAACAGGTGTATGTTGTTAGCAGTAAACCTATGCCATCCAGAAACAATCAACTACAACTGTAACCCTCCACCCCAGGGAGTGCCTTCCTTCCTTTCAGACACCTATTTCACAGAGGTTAAGTAACAGGTCTAGTCACAAATGACTGCAAATATCTCCCAGCTACAGTTCCTCCCTGGTAAATTAAAGTTAAAACTAAGAAAAGTCAACCCCAAAAACAGAATCAATACTAGTTACTTACACAGGTCCAAAAAGTAATAATTCAGTTCAGTGTAGTCTAGAAAATAACCTCCTTGATTCAAGCAAGCTATGTCTGCTTTCTCTCTCTGTCTGTCTCAGCAGACAGAGACCACAAACAACTCCTGTTTTAAATCCACAGTTCAACTAGGTTCCTTTCAGCTCCTCCCTTAACAGACACCTATTTCACATTCACGTGCATGGACATGTCACCTGACTATACATCTGTGGTGCACTGTGGCCCAGTGGACTGTGCAGTGGTGGTTTGACTGTGTTCCCCATGATGGTTGTGTTTTCATGCACAGTGGTAGCCTGTGCACCCTGGCTACATGTTGACTGTGGCACTGGTACAATGTATACCTGGTGTTTCACATTGGCGGGGACATGGGTGGCTATGGTGACACAGGTCTGTCTGTGTGTGTGGTCCATGTTCTCTTGTGTGGTGCTGCATGTTCCTCTTGTGGTGTGGTCATTTACAACATTCTGGGATGGTGTCATTTTGATCTGTGTAGTGACAATCATGTTGAATTGTGTTGCTGCTACACCTGTTGCATGTTGCACCAGATGACTGGATACTCTGGATACAGGGTTCACATTGTTCTTGAAGGTGATTGGGTGGTCTGTGATACCAGGTGTTATGTATTTTTGCAATCTCAGGGGGTTCAGCATGCTGACTATTGTATCCACTGATGTGTCCATGACCACTGTACATGTTTGTTCCATTTGTTGTGCTGTGGCTGCTGCCATAAACTGGAGTTCATTTGTACCCATGCTTACCTGTGACAGTATCCCCTGTATGGTGCCATTTAATATGTCATCCACTGGACTTCCTGAAAGGACACATTTCATTATGCTGGGCAAGTGCAGCTGGGTACCCATCTCTTTGGATGTTGCTGGTGTGTGGGCCAAAATTGTAGGCATGTCCTTGCATTGCTGGAGCTGATTGTATATTGGTGGCAGACACCATGTAGGGAGGGGTGTTGAGTGCATGCTGTGCAGTACCTGGCTGGCTGATGCTGTGGTGTATCCTGGGCTCTTGGGTCACATGGATCACTGTGGCCTTAGACACCACCATCATGAATGGGAGGGACATGTACCTGCTTGTTGCCCATGACCTGTGCTATCTCCTGCAGTGAGTGGTCATGTTCTGGGCAGCCTGTGTTTGCTCCCGCTGTAACTGGATCTGTTGCTACAGTAATGCTGTTAACTCTTTCCAGGCTTGCCATTGGATATGTGCCTGTATGCCCTGCAGTATGGCTACCATGTTTGTTTTTGTCACCTGTGTATTGCTCACAATATTCTGCATTGTGTCACATATTCCAGCCATGGTCCCCTCAATGAGGGTGAGGTTTTCAGTTGTCACATTGGTTTGTGCCTCTAATGCCACACATATTCTGGTCATTACATCAGCCATGGACCTCTCAGCATGTACCACATACTGGAAATAATATCCAGGGACTCATCAATGTATATTGGGCTTCCATCACCCTCCACCTGCTGTTATGGAGTGCCCACATGCTCGTCCTGTCCCATTGGTCTGTCACTGTCTGCATCACCTGCTCTTCCTTGTCCTGAGTGTTCAGTATCATTGTCATCATCAGCAGTTGTTACATGGTCCACATCTGTGTTTTGCACACCACCTGTTGTGCTGCTGGATGTTGCACAGCTGGGTGTGTGGGGCAGGTTGCCTGTATACAATTGTTCCTCATTCTCAGTTGTCCGGTCATTCATGTCACTGTGGTCCTGTTGCACATTCTCCTCCTCCTCCTGTTCCACCATGTCTGTTGATGTGGCTGGGCTGAATGTTGACACTGTTGTGGTGCTGATGTCACTGTTTGTCATGGAACTGCTGTCATAACCGGTGTCGTCTGTGGGTATACTGTAGAGCACATACATTGTTAGTCTGTGTCTGCCTCATGTTTTACCCATTAGTGCCTCCATGTTGTACTGGGTGGTGAGAATTCTATCTGTGTTGTGTTTGCACTGGCCTGTGTACAGGATGAAATTGTTGTTGGAAGTATGCCATCAGGTCCAAGCTGTCCATGCTCTCTACTATTCCATGGCACAAGCCAATGTTGCAGAAATTATCTAGTTTCCAGCTGTCACACATTGTAGTCACTGTGCTTACGTGGCTCACAGATGTCCACTGGCAATACTGTACATGTACACAACATCATAGAGCAGAACTTGGCCTTTCTGGGGTGTTCACATGGTCAGCTGTCTGATGCAGCACATCTGACAATGCCCCATGCTGTGTGTGTTCGCATGCTCTGTTTTTTGGATGCTTCTGTATGTTGGCATGTCAACACTTCTGATGTTTCATGGTATACTCTTACTCTGGTGTGTGTGGTTGACATTGTGGCCTGTGTGTAGGGTTGTGCATGGTTGGCTGTTTTCTGTGCAGCCCACAGTGCCAGGTGGGCATGTTGCACAGATGTGCCATACACAGTACATGTCTGTGTGCTGTACGTATGGCCGGTACACATCACCCAGGTGGGTGGTGCACCCTGTCACAATGGTACATGTGTGTATGTACGTGACAATGGGCGTGCCATCCACAGTACATGGAATGGGTGCCCTGACCCCTTTTGTATGGACCCACAGCTGCACAGGTTGTCAGCGTGTGAGGCTGTAGTGCACTGTGCAGTCCATGTGGTGTTATGTGGAGACATGTGCTTCATACACCTTGCTGTCCACCCATGCATATTCAGGCTGTCACATTACCTGTTTTGCACATGTTTGTGTGGTGCATCACCACCTCTCTAACATTGTCATGTTACCAGGTTATCTTCATTGGCAGCCCATGGTTGTGGATATTGTGACTGGTGTGTACCACTATTGTCCAGTGGTAGGAAAATGTTTACTATGTATTTGACACAGTCCCATACAAAAGATTAATAAACAAATTAGCCAGCCTGGGAGTGGGTTCCAGGGTGGTAGCCTGGGTAAAAAACTAGCAGGAGAACAGGACACAGAAGGTAATAGTAAATGGAGTCCACTCCAAAGAAAGGGCAGTTACTAGCGGGGTTCCGCAGGGTTCAGTACTGGTCCGGTCCTTTTTAATGTCTTCATAAGTGAAATTGGGAGGGGCTGGAAGGAAAAGTATGCATCTCTGCAGATGACACAAAGATCTGCAACAGGGTTAATACACAAGGGGCAGGTGGAAAGGATGAGAAGGGACTTGGCAAGGTTGGAGGAATGATCAAAAGCATGGCAGCTTAGATTTAATGAAAAGAAGTGCAAAGTAATGCACCTGGCAAACAAAAACCTAGGGTAAGAGTACACAATGGGGGGGGGTATTAACAATGACAAAAATGGAAAGGGACCTTGGGGTAGTCATATCAGATGACCTAAAGGTAAACAAGCAGTGTGAGAAGGCAGTAAGGAGGGCTGGGGGGATATTGGGATGTATAGGGAGAGGCATCACCAGTAGAAAACAGGAAGTTGTTATCTTTCTGTACAGACAGTTGGCGAGATCCCATCTGGAATACTGTGTGCAGTTCTGGATACTCCATCTCTGCAAGGACATAGACAGGATGGAGGCAGTCCAGAGGAGGGCAACTAAAACGGTGCAGGGTCTACAATAAAAGCCATACAAAGAGATACTAAAGGAGCTTAATCTGTATACCCTTGAGGAAAGAAGGGAAGGGGGAACATGATAGAAACTTTCAAGTACCTCAAGGGAACTAACAAAATCCAAGAGGGTAGCATCTTTCAGAAATAGAGGTGTGCAAGAACAAGGGGACATGATTTGAAGATAGAAGGAGGCGGCTCAAGGGCAATGTGAGGAAGTATTTTTTCACAGAGAGGGTGGTGGATGCATGGAACTGCCTTCCTGAGGAGGTTGTGGGGTCAAAAACAGTAGGGGAAATCAAGAATGCATGGGACAGATGTAAGGCAATTTTTCTGGGGAGTAGGAAGAAGTAGGCTGTTGGTTAACTAGGATCTGCAGCTTATCCAATAGGTAGGGAAATGGGCAGACTAGGTGGGCCAATCGGTCCTTATCTGCTGTCAAAGTCTATGTTTCTATGTTTCTTTCCACAGACCATGTGGGCCAATGACTACCTACAGTATGCCACACACATGAACGCTGCACTTCCCACATGTCATGCGGTAGGTACACCCTGGTACAGCTGGGACAGTACATCACGGCATGCCCGTGACATGTCTGTTGCATTTCACATGCATACCCCCCTTGCAGTCCTACATGTCCCATGACTGTCATGTTCCTGTCAGCTGTGCATGTCATGCATTGCACTGGATGGTCATGACATATGCCCCCCTAACCCTGCCTGTCTGTCCACTTACTACATAGAAACATGCAGTCTGATGGCAGATAGGACTGTTAGGCCCACCTAGTCTGTCTATTTCCCTACCTAACGGATAAGCTGCAGATCCTAGTTAACCAACAGCCTACTTCCTCCTACCCCCCCAATAGATATTACCAGTGAAGAACATTGAAAGAAGGGACACTCTGAAATGCCCTTTGGGTAACCCTTGCCTGTGTTTGCGCACAGAGGTTCTTTGTCTTTTAAATAGTCTTTTATTTATCCTGTCCAGATGTCTTTAAGGATCCTTCCCATCTCCCTGAAGTCTGTAACCCTAAAGTCGGTTACTACCAACGTTGTTTGGCTTTCCTCCCCCTCTTGGTCCAGGAAGTTCCAGAATGTGGCGTGATCACTCTCTACCAATGGGTCCCTCACCTCTAGGCCCCTAATCTGATCACTGTCCACTAGGACCACGTGAAGTGTCCAGGCATCCCTAGTTGGCTCACCTACCTGTTGTGTCAGAAACACATCCTGGAAGACATCCAGCAACCTCTGCTCTCTGGCCACAGTTGACAGTCTCCCAGTCTTTTCCTGGCATCTTGAGGTCCCCCATTACCACTACCCTTCCCTTTCCCAATCTACAGTGTCCCTCGAGATTTGCCACCAAACTTTCTTCCAGGACCTCTGCCAGTGCTGGTTGTCTGTATACCATTCTGACCTTTACTCTCTTACCCCCCTATATCAGCAAACTGACCCAAATAGCCTCCATGTTCCCCTCTGCCTCCTCTATCCCTCCAGTACCTATGCCATTTCTGACTAACAGTGCTACACCACCCCCTTCCCTCCCCCTATCTATTCTGAACATAGTGTAGCCATCCAGATTTATGTCCCACTCATGCCCTTGAGTGGCCCAGATCTCAGTGACTGCTGTCACATCTACCTCCCCCTCAACTAGCATCACCTGGAGTTCAGGCATTTTATTTCCTAAGCTCCTGGCATTTATCAGAACCACTTTCCACCCCTTTTCCCACCTCTCCTTTCTCCCCCTTGAGCTCCCATTTCTCAGCTACTGTACCCCACCTGGGGACCTGTATCCATTTCTCCCTAGCCCCCTAGAGGAGTGGAGACCCTGTCCCTCAATTATTGTACCTACTGGCACTGCCCCTTTTTTGATCCCTACACCCTTCCCAAGTTTAAACCCCATCTTTTGCTGATGAACCCAGCTAGTTTGAGCTTAAGGATTTCCTTTCCCTCCACATTAAAGTGGAGCCTGTCCCTAGCATGCAGACCCTTATCCTCCCAGGTCTCCCCCCAGTCCCCCACCCAGCCATACCCCAATTCCCCACACCACTCCCTAAGCCACTGATTTATCTCCCTAATCTTCATCTTGTTTTCCCCACTAGCCCTTGGCACTGCAAGGATTTCTGAAAAGGAGATCGTACAGCCTATGGAAAGGCATACCCTGGCCAATTCCCAGAACCTTGCCTGAATTTCTAGTTCACAATTATCATTTATGTCATTCATCCCTAAGTGCACTAGAATGTCTGGGGTCCCCCCGCATTCCCTTGCAAGTGAATACAACTCATGTTTGGCCTTGTGCACTGTCAGGCCTGGGTGGCATTTGGTTCTGCTTAGACAGGTTTTACCCTTCTCCTGCTCCTCCCACTGGATGCCTCTGATCATGGAGTCCACCAACAGCAGTACTCTAACCTCCCCCTTGCCTTCCTGTTCACCCCTCGGGTTCTCCCTCCTTCCATGCCCCTCATCATCCCTTTGTCCAGATTCTCCCCTCGACCAGCTCCTTTCACTTCCCACAGTCTGGGTGTTGAAGGTAGCCCCTTCACTATTGTCCCTGGTCACCTCTTCTGCCTGTGTCCTGGCCTTCTTTAACCCCCCCACCCGAATATCTTTCTCTGTATCTCTTTCCCCACTTCTTACTAATCCATCTGTCCTATGCATTTGCCTACTTGGCATAACTCCCTCAGTATTTGGACTTAAGGGACAATCTTCATATCAATACAAAGGTATTAAAGAGTACTAGAATAATAACACATACCCCCAATGATTTAGGAAGAATATAAAAAAATGCATAATAAATAAAAAAATGCAATTTCACATAGTATAACATTGGTCTTTAGCAAGTCATACAACGAAGGAATTAAATTGCTGTTTTGGCACAAATACAAGCCACAGTTTCCACAGCAACATACACGTATACATCTATGGAGGGATGAGAGTGCAGGGCCCTGAGTGCCCTGGCAAATAAGGATTTGAATATGCAACGCAGAAAGTAAAGGACATTTATTGCAAAAAACGTTGTTAATGCACCAGTTAGGGTTAAACTGACAAAAGTAGGGAAATGTGGGGTTAGGGTTTCCAACCCTAACAACCCACCCCACCCTGCAGGCAGCAACATGAGAAACCATTATGGTTTGCCCTATCCTGTAGCATCAAAAATTAGGTGTGGGATATGCCTCACGGTTGTCAACCATAACACTCACCCCTTTCTCATGTACTCTACATATCTCAGCTTCTTTAATGATGGAAGGGGGGTGAGCGTTAATGTTCACAACCCCGAGGCACACCTGACACCTATTTTATGAAGCTGCAGGATAGGCCAACCTGTAATGGTTCTCATGTTGTTGCCTGCAAGGTGGGGGTGGGGTGTTAGGGTTGGAAACCCTAATGCCACATTCCCTTCCTTTGTCAGTTTAACCCTAACTGGCACATTAACAAAGTTTTGTGCATTTAAAAAATAGATAGATAAATAGATAGATAGATAAATAGAGAGAGAGAGAGAGAGAGAGAGAGAGAGAGATAGACAGACAGACAGGCAGACAGACAGACAGATGGTAGATCAATAGATGGATATATATGTATTTATACAACAGGAGTGGGTCTGGATTAGCCAAGATAAAACTATTATCTTATGACAAACTTGAAATATAGTTTTACTAACTCACATGTTCTAAAATTTAACTACTATGTTGCAAACCTGGGTATGTCATAATGGAACACTGAATCAATTACAGAGCAGTTTTAACAATACTGATGACATCACAATAGCCACGTGCAGGACTGAAGTCTGCAGGTGTGAGATGCTTTGTAAACTTAGTTGCTTTCTAGATTGCATCTGTATTGAATGTATTGATTTGTACTGTATTGATTTGATTTTTTCTGCATTGGAGTAAGTACTGTAGTAGTAGCAGTAGTAAGGATTTTATTCCTTTTATAAATGAACATGGTAAGAAATCCCACTGAGTACAAAAGTACACTCATTTACAAGGGACACCATAGCAGAAAACATTTCCTGGTTACAAGCAAGGGAGAAAAATAAGTCACAGTTAAACAAATATTACAAAAGACATAAATATATAAAAAGAATTAACCATTAGGTCAGTCACTTTATCCTGTCAAAACAATGTTACCCTCTGTAATGCTTACGAACTTCTGATACTGTGCAACATTGTCTCAATATTTGCTGATTTGCTTCTTTAATGCTGAGCCATTGATAAGAGGGCCACAGTTTACATTTTGTTCTTTTTTTCCTTTTGTAACTTTTTATAATTTCTGTCACAAAACAACCTAAGCACCTGTTGTACAAATCAAATATAACATGGGTGCAAGTGAGATAGGAGAAATATCTTCACTCACTATACTTGACGTCTTCTGACCTAACTCGTGGCTTTGACACTCGTGAGGTCAGAAGGTAAAAAAATATAGCTCATGAAGATATTTCTACTATCTCACTCTCACCCATGTCATATTCCATACATATGGGCCGACTTAAAATATGCAGTTCATCTTCAAGTGTGTAACTCATGAGTGGCAGAGCCACAAGTGACTTATTTTGAATCAGGCTATTATATAGTTGATATACTGTATATAGTAGTTGTTTACCAGATGTAGCTTTTAAATCTGCAGTTTGTAGATGTTGCTTTTTTCTATGATTTTAACAGATGGCTTCAGTGCTGCAAAAGGCATTGTGATGTCATCAGCACTGTGAAAGCTACTATCTGATTTGTTCAGTGTTCCACTGTGATGACAGTAACATTAAAAAATTCCATTGTGATAACAGTAACAACAATATTTTTTGATCTGTTGCTGTTACTGATCTCATTAAGTATTTATATCTTATCATTTTTACACCACTTCTGCTGTGTGTGTGGTGTGTGTGTGTGGTGTGTGTGTGTGTATACATATATAGATATATATAGATATATATAGATATATATATATACATATGTATATATATATATCTATATATATCTATATATCTATATATATATATATATGTATATGTATATGTATATAGGATATGACATGACCTGACTGATGATATCATATTTGTCTTCATGAGAGGCCAATGATATCATTGGCCTCGAGTGACTATAAATATGATATCTTCAGTCAAGTCAAGTCATGTTCTGTTTATACATCATGTGTTTTGGACTCGGAACACAACCACATATATGTATGTTTGGTCCGAGCCCCCTCTCCTACCTCTCATATGTTTTGGACCATGGGCCACCAAGAAAATGTGCCATATCGTCCACTAGAGGCAATTCCCCACATATCTTATTTATCCAGCAGGACCTGCAGTCCTCTTAACACATCAAAAGAAGTGTCTTTGATCATGCTATAGCTGATAACAAAACTGTTGCCAAAACAGATGTTTTGAGGTTTATCTGCTATGCAGATTCAGTGTTTATATAGTAAATTTGTAGCATGACTGAGAGTAGTGTCTCCCTATAACCTTAAAAAAAATCTGGGGTTTTAGAAATATTTATTTAAGAAAAGAAAATACATCTGGTTGATTCTGCCATTTTTCCTTGGTCTTAATAAAAGCAGTTTCACTTTTCCTGTCCTAAAGTTGTAGCATGACTGGGCACATACAGCAGTGACAGCACAGTAAAAGTTGGACTTGCCAATAAATTTAAATCAGCACTCTCTTCGAGGTGTTAGAAATGTAATCCCTTTCAGCAAGCTTACTTGATCTTTCATTAAGACACTTAGCCCACAGAAACAAGAGAGAGTGCGAGTGTCGCAGCTTCTAGTGAAGGGAACAGAAACATGCCATTTTCCCTTGGTTTTAATAACACAGAGTGCAAGTGAGTCGCAGCTTCAGTGAAGGGAATGAAAACCCAAGTGAGTGTTGCTGCAGCTACACTGCTATAGTAACACTCACTCGGGTTTTCATTCCCTTTACTGAAGCTGCGACTCACTCGCACTCTCTTGTTTCTACTGTCAGTTGTTTCTTAAGAAAAGCTCAAGTAAGCTTGCTAAAATAGATTGTATTTCTAACACCTCGGAGAGAGTTCTGATTTCAATTCACTAGCAGGTCCACGCTGTGTTATGCTGTAAGCTCTCGGTCACGCTAGAAATTTAGGAGAAGGAAAGGTAAACTGTGTTATTAAAACCAAGGGAAAAGGGCAGGATCAACCAGATAGGTGTTCTCTCACTCCTTTTTTTTAACTGTTGGTTTGAAAATTATGGCAGATCAACTAGATGCTGAGCATTGCGAGGGGGTGTGTGCAAGTCATGGAGAGGCACAGCTTGTCATTGCTTTCGGTTTCATAACAATGATGTATAGGAGCATAGAGATATTACCATGATGTGTAGGAACATGGAGATATCACTATGATGTATAGGAACATGAAGATATCAGTGATATCTTCACTGCCTGCCTGAGATATTAGTTTTTATCCCTAGATTTATTCCAAAACACATGTTGTATAAATATGGGATACACGATGGGCAGGTGTGGAATATGGAAAATATTTTCACTCCTGCAGAGTGAGCTCTAGATATTTCACAAGTGCTAAAGGCACAAGTGAAATATTCAGAGCTCACGATGCAGGAGTGAAAATATTTTCCATATTCCACTATTTGCACATCATGTGTGCTATTTATACCATGGGAATGGAGGCTCCTCTATTACATTTTGTTTTGTCTTTGTTTGGTATGTTCATTTCTATTGTCTGTCTGAATGAATACTGTAGGTATTAATGGTGTGTCTGTTAGATCTGTTATTGGTTATTTGCTGTTTGTGTGATTGCTGATTGGATGCAGTTCTCTGTAGTGTGTTGTGTGATTGGGTCATTTGTTTGTGAGTGTGGGAATTTTCTTTAGGCTTGGGAGCAGCCGGACTGTGAGCTTCATTACTCAGGTATACTTTTTGTTTGTTTAGTGACTTGTTTTGGTGTTTTGTGGCAATTTCTAATTGTTTTTGTGAAGTTTTTATGTGGTCTGCTTCGGTTTCTGTGTGTCTGTTAAAAGGAGTCTGCTTCGGTTCTGTTAATAGCTGTTGCTACGCGCTGATATATGTTTCCTATAATAGGTTTAAGTTTCCTGTCCATGGTGTGGAATGGTGGCTGATGGGAAAATGGAAAAGTTAGGTAAAGAACATTGCTTGCATTAATAACAGGTTCAGGAGAGCATTAATACTGTTGTATTTTTTGACAGTTGTTACGAAGGGTTGCTCTTTGATTCTGATTCAGAGGAGAGTTGTTGTGCACACTTTTGAGACCACTTGTGAGAGTTGTGCTAGAATGCTTCTAAAACATACTTGGATGAAGATGCTGGGTTTTATGTTTGGGATAGGTTGTTTTAACTTGCCATGTGTAGCATGGCAGTTGTGCATTTTTTTGTATTGCAGGCAGTAAGAAGAGAGGGATAGTTAATGGCAGTAATGGTATAGAAAGAGGGAGGAAGTTGACATCAGCAGAGTAGGTATAAACAGCATTTATTTTAACTCTGATGATGTATACTTCATTGATTTTACTGCAGTGAAAATAACAGAATTTATTGTCATCTTGGAGCTCCCACCCCCATGGTATAAATATATACTGTATCGCAGATTATATTAACTTTCTGTTTATATTAGCTATATTAGCTGGAAGCAGAGAACCGCTAATAAAAACAGACTGCTAATATAATCTGCCATGCTAATTGTACTCCAGCAGTAAGCACTGAGCGCTAAATATATCAGGCGCTAATATGTACAACTGGAGTCATCGTACTAAATATATCAGGCATTAATATTAACTATGATACAGTGTGTGTGTGTGTGTGTATATATATATATATATATATATAAAATAGTGGCACAGTAGTGCCACTATAATTAGGGTTGAGTAGCCACATAAATGCAAAACCTCAAAGTTTGCATCTTAATAACTTTGCCACCATACAACAGATTTGCCTGAAAATTTGCATGCATGGTCAGGTACCACAATTCTCTGGATCTAGCAAGTTTTGCTGTGGTCGGATATACGGCTGAAGAGCTACAGAAAGCCCCAAAACACAAAAAGAAACAAACTTTTTGCACTTTTCTTTGCTCGTGCCAAAAAACCCACATGCTTTATCCATTCAGTCTGAGATCTTCAGGGAAGATGCAAGCTCAGTTACCAATGTGCCTTTCGAAGATTTGGTGAAAAAATATTAAACCGTTCAAGAGCTATACAAACCAAAAATTTCCCATTGTAGTCAATGGGAAAAGTTATCAAAAATCACGAAACTTTCGTGAGAGGCTGTTTTTACTGTCACAAATAGCTCTTTTACTTTTGTGAGGTGGCCATCTTGTTTTCAGTTAGTGACACAGAAAAATGCCTGGCATTTAAAATTGGGACCTTCAAGGTAAACTCTAATTATTGTGTTTACCTAGTCAGGTCCTGAGGATACTAGTCATATCTTTTTGGTGGGTTAAACCCCCAAGAAATGCATTTTTAAAATTTTTTGAAAAATACTTTTGCAAATGCCAAAGTTTTGTGAGGTTTTCTCATGAAACTTTCATGATTTGTGAAAGTAGTCCTAAAATAACTGCAAATGTTTGACACCCTCCTGCAATAAAACACTTGGATCTTTTGGGCTGAAATTAGCAGGGTCGCAAACCCTGGTCCCATAAATGTGCCTTTTCATTGTTTGGTGCCAAAACAGTACAGGGACTCAAAGATACAGCATTCTGAAGTTCAGAAATTTTCCCACAGGATAACATTGTGGCCTCCGTGATGTCTTTAGGGGCCTGTATCTTGAAAATGTTTCGATATACAGACTTTTCATTGCAAAATTTCTTAGTTCCCCAGCTCAGAATTAGGTTGGAAAGCCATGAAACCCATGAAATTTAATTTGTTTTCCTAGCATGTACAATTCCTGAAATATTTGCAAATTAATGTTACGACTGCTCATTTTATTTATTTATTTAGATTTTGTTTACCAGGTAAGCATGCTAGACAGTCAAGTGCCTATTTCAATTCAGAGACAGTGTAACAGCAATCAAAAAGGTACAGACAGGACTAGGCAGTGAACTACAGCCAGGTGCAGGCAGAGAACAAATACAAGGCAAGTACAGTGTTAAGGCCTGTCAACCGCAGGAGGCAGTCGAGGAAGCCAAACATATCTCAGCAGGACATTGTCGAAGTGTGCACTACAGACATCTACACACATGCTGTTTCATGTCTGTAGGTCAGTATTATGCCCTCAGGGTTAGCACACAAAATGCCTTTCAGTGCCCATATCTTGGAAACAATGCAAGATACAGATTCGATCCACTTTATGTTCCGAGAAATACTCACTCTCATGATTACAATGATGCCTGAATTGTTTTTTCTAGATGCTACGGTTCATGAGATATTGACAAATTAGTGTTACATGGGTTCCTTGCCCCATAGGATTGCTAAATGGCTCCATGTGTATGTGTAAGTGGGAGTGCAGGGCCATGAGGGACTGCATTCCCACAAACACATATCATTCTGCACAACTTGGCAGCTTGATGGGGCCCTGCGCTCCCACCAACACATACCATTTAATCTTCATATTACACTTTCTCAAAAAGAAGGGAAATTTATTGCAAAAAAATCAGTTAATGCATCAGTTAGGGTTGTTTTCACAGTGACAAATGTTTGTAAATTCAGTGTTAGGGTTAACACCCCACCATCCCATCCCAATGACCCCATCCTCAAACTCCTAACTACATTCCCCCCACTCTCCCCCACACACACACATTCAAGACACATGCAAAATTGTAAGACACTATACCAGTCAGTCACATATGTAGGTGCAATAATCATGACACTGTACTCCTTTCACATAACACTATGTAATGAAAAACACATACAGTATGATCGACTCTATACAGCCAGCACAGTATGATGATACATTATTGCTGGCATATCTTTTTCATAAAGTGAAACTTAGTCTGCATAAACATTCTAAATACTGCTTTTTATTTGTCATAATTCAATGATTGGCTCCCTGAAGGTATCGCTGCCACCACATAGGTATGTGGTAGCAGTACAGACACACCTGACACATGCATAATACTTTTCACATACTGCTCTGGTATGAAACTGGCATCATCACATGTTGTAATACTGCTGTGTTAACTGCAAATACTCATTAGCAGCATGTTATGGTTAGCTTTCAATGTTACAATTGTTGCTCTCAAGTGTTCCTTGTAAACTATACTATGAAACGTTTTTATTATTATTACCATTTGTTATTTGGACTGACTCACTGTATCAGAAAAAAATATGCCAACATCCACTGTCTGCTGCTAGGGTTAACCAAACTCTCATTTCCAATACAGCAGTCTATAGGTAACGTACTATGTGTTTCATCATTTCTTAACAATTGAAATACAGGCATCTGTTTAAATATTGTTATCGATGTTTGCAACAGAAAAATGCTTCCTGTGGGCCATCTCCCATGATTGCCCAGCATACATGTGTACCCACAAGGCACTCTGATGACAGCAGAACTCATACAGTTGCTGCACTGTGATGATGGATGTGTCTTGTACTGCTTGTATGTGTGTGTGGGGGGGTGGGTGAGTGGGGAATGCGGATTTAGGGGTTTGAGGATGGGGTCATGGGGGTGGGGTGGTGGGGTGTTAACCCTAACACCAAATTTCCAAACTTTTGTCACTGTGAAAACAACCCTAACTGATGCATTAATGGAGTTTTTTGAAGTGAATATATATACAGTATATATATTCATACATATACATTATTCTTAGCAAAAAAAACTTTAAAACACCAGTTAGGGTTCAAGTTAGTGCCACAAAAGCAAGGAAATGTGGCATTAGGGTTTCAACCCCTAATTTCCCACCCCCACCCTCCAAGCAGCAAAAGAAAAAAACTTTAGGGTTTTGATTCTCCACAGTCTTGGAGAATCAGTGGTGGGGTCTTCCTTTGGGTTGTTAACCCTAATGCTCCCCCCAGCCCATAGCCTCATGTCTGAAGCAGAAGGTACAGTTACAATCAGTGGCTCATAGTGATACACTTCTCAAAGGTAGAGAACTATAACTCACCACATGTTGCCAACACAATCTGTTGTACTGTAGCTTTCTTCACACAGGGCCTTGTGGGCCCTGTGTGAAGAAAGGAGATTATGTTTGACATTGTTTGTTCAGGGAAAGGGGTGGACATTAAGGTTGACAACCCCAAGGAAGACCTCACCACTGATTTTCCAAGACTCAGGAGGCCCAAAACAATAATGTTTTTTTCATTTTGCTGCTTGGGGGTGGGAGTGGGGAGTTAGGATTGGAAACCCTACTGCCACAGTTCCCTACTTTTGTGGTATTAACTGAACCATAACTGGTGAATTAAAAATGTTTTTGCAAAGAATTTCCTTCCTTTTTAAAAAAAAGTGGAACTGTATCCTCATTTATACAGGTCCCAGAGATGCAGACATGCAGGGTCCTTTGGCTCTGTGCAAAGGGAAGACTCCATCTGACGATGGAAGTGCAGGGCCCTTTCAGGCCTTGCTGGTCCATGCAGTGATGGATGTTAAGAATTCATGGGGCTGTCTGGTGGGCTGTGGAAGCACAAGGCCCTCTGGTCCCTGTGCTTCCATGTGACCAGAAATACAGATACACAGGACAAAGAGTCAATCTGTCAGCCATGCACAGGGCCCTCTGTCACCCACAGGGGTAGAGGTGCAGGGCCCTATTCTAAGAGAATATTTGTCTTTACCCAGACTTGTGTGGGCAAACCTGCAGCTTTCATTCCCTGGCTAAGGCAGTGTTCATAACAGAACCATACCAGGGTATACCATTGCTACGGTGAAAATACTACATCAACCAGTTGTTTACAGTGACAAAGCAACAGGTTGCTGTAGATCACTGGAATAGTAATACTACTGGGTTGGGACCCCTGGAACAACATCTCTAGGTATTGCACCCCCTTCACAAAACACATAGGTCATGGAGGTGATTATGGTAAGATCTGGGGTGTGTGTGGGTTCAGCCCCCCAAAGAAAACACAGTAGTATTCCCAAAGTCACAATGTGGACCTCAATTGATACACACGGGGTGCATGGAAAGGATGAGAAGGGACTTGGCAAGGTTGGAGGAATGGTGAGAAGCATGGCAGCTTGGATTCAATGCAATGAAATGCTAAATAATGCACCTGGGAAACAAAATCCCAGGGGAAGAGTACACAGTGGGAGGGGGGAGGTAGTAACAACAACCAAAATGGAAAGGAACCTTAGGGTAATCATATCAGATGAACTTAAGGTTAGCAAGCAATGTGAGAAGGCTTTAAGGAGGGCTTGGGGGTACTGGGATGTATAGGGAGAGGCATCACCAGCAGAAAACAAGAAGTTTTTATCCCTCTGTGAGACAGTTGGTGAGACCCCATCTGGGGTACAGCATCCAGTTCTGGAGACCCCATCTAAACAAGGACATAGACAGGATGGAGGCAGTCCAGAGGAGGGCAAGTAAAATGGTGCAGGGTCTGCAAGAGAAGCCATATGAGGAGAGACTAAAGGAGCTTAATATGTATATCCTTGAGGAAAGGAGAGAAAGCGAGAGAAAGGACATGATAGAAAGTTTTAAGTACCACAGTGGAATAATCAAAGTCCAAGTGGGTAGCATCTTTCAAAAAAAGAGATGTACAAAAACAAGGGGACACAATTTGAAGATAGAGGGGGGACGGCTCAGGGACAATGTGAGGAAGTATTTTTTCACAGAGAGGGTGGTGGATGCATGGAACTGCTTTCCTGAGAAGGTTGTGGGGTCTAAAACTGTGGTAGAATTCAAGAATGCATGGGACAGACATAAGGCAATTCTTGTGGGGGTAGGAAGACTAGGCTGTTGGTTAACTAGGATCTGCAGCTTATCCAGTAGGTAGGGAAATGGGCAGACTGGGTGGTCTAAGTAGTTCTTATCTGCCATCAAAGTCTATGTTTCTATGACATTTGACCATTGCTGTAAAGCCTGTCCACAGGTTTGTTGTTGAACTGACATTGTGGAACCCCATCCCAGCACCCTCATCCATGTAGCTGGGTCTTTGTACTCACTCCCAAATTCAGGTCACTGGCTCAGGATCACAAAGCATACCTGCTGGACTGAAGACTGGCAGTACATACAAAGTTTCTGAATAATTATAATTTTTATGTTTGCTTGCATGCATGTGCAAGAAACATCTTGTGGTAGTAGCACATTTCAGAGATGTGTCAGTTTTGTGGCCAATGCAGGGAATGATATAGTGGGTGTGTCCCTCCACCACCAATCAGTGAGTATGCTGGAGATGACAGCAAACTTCAAAGAGAGCCAAAGAGTTGAAACAAATCTGCCACTGCAATCAGGTGCAGTTTTGTCATTGCAGTTGCAGATGAGAAGTCTCCAGTCATGAGCATTATAGTTCACAGTAATGCATATAGCTGGAGTTACAAGCAGTTGCTAAGTGTGCCATTCCTGGTGAAACATTTCAATAAATAAAACAGCCACGGCTCACTTTCCCACAATGGCAGCTCCTGCTGCCAGCCACACACTCCCACAGAGTTGACATCGGAGGTGTTCAATCCCCATGTCAGCATGTATCCCCCCACCACATTGTGGCACACTGGGAGCCCACCCCAGTGTGTCCAGAATTTTTTTTTATTTTCCTGACATCTGGATTCCCACTCCCAGTGTTGGATGCCCTCCACTATCCAAGCTCAATTTCTTTGCTGACAGAGGAGCCAAATCCCTGTTGACATCATATTTCCCCTGCCCCCCCAAGCTTGCCGACGGGGTGCCAAATCCCAGTTGGCATTATGTCCCCACCTGCAAAGTCATGTGGCACACTGAGAGCCTACCCCAGTGTGCCAAAAAGTCTATTATTATTTTTTTTAACATATAAATAAAGATAATGGTTCTCTGGAGTCTGTTTTTTGTTTGTTAAACTGCAAAAAGAAAACCATCAGTGTCGTCTCCCCAGTCCCCCTCCACTGCCCCAACCCTCCCTCTGTGCACCCACCTCCCACCCCCTCACCAATACTTACACTCTGGAGGTCAAGAGCAGTGATCTTCTGTGTCTTCACTCTTCAAAGATGAGCTAAGAACTGAAGAATTGGGAAAGTGCTGTATAATGGGAGTCAATATGGGGTTTCAACTTTGGTTGATGTCTCAGCCATTTTTAGGAATTTTCACCCAAAATTTTCAGCATGGGTTCTTGCCACCTCATGAACGTCACTGTCATTTCGTTTCTCAGTCTCGAAAGGTGATTTTGAGGTCACTGCACAAAATGATCTTTTGGGACTGATCAACCAAATGGCAGTACCACCATTCTTGAGGTGGGGTCCCAAAAAGCCCATGTGAACAATTTGGTGAAAAAATTCTGAAAAATGACCATGTTACATGCGTGTGTTGTGTATTTTCTTGGCACACTTGTAACTTCACCAATTTTTTATATTTTCACTCCAGATATTCAACATTGACATTTTTAACACCTCCTTATGAACAGTACAGCTGTCATTTTTTGCATTATGCCTGAAATGTGTTTTCTCATCTGTGGAGTAGAATGGCATGGTCGCTGTGCAAAATCAACTATTGGGATGGATTAACTAAATGACAGTGCCATTCTTTATAAGCCGAGATCACAAAAAGCCTGTGTTAAAAATTTTATGAAAAAATTCTAAAAAATAAACAAGTTATGGGTGTGCATTGCTCAGTTTCTATGCACACTCATAACTTCATAAATATTTCATATTTTCACTCCAAACTTTCAACATTGCCATTTTTTCACACCTCCTCATGAACAGTACAACTGTCATTTTTCATATCCTGCCTGAAATATGCTTCTGCACCAGTGGTGTCAAATGGCATAGTTGCTGTGTGAAATCACCTTTCAGGATTGAGTAACAAAATGATAGTGCCACTGTTCATGAGGTGGGGTCCCAAAAAAAACATTTTAAAAATTTGGAGCAAAAATACCAGCAAACATTTGGGGCATTAAGGTTTCCAACCATAACACCCACCCTGTAGAGACTCGCAGGCATCGGGGGTGTGACTTGGGTTCATCATCTGTAAAGCTCATGGCATTCTACCTCCACCCTACAACCACTGACAAGCATCAAGGTGAGCCTTAGCGTCTTCATCCCTAAAGTTCACCCATTCTCCTATAGTGCACCCATCTCAGCTTATTTCCTTATGAAATGGGTTGAGCATAAGCGCCGAAGACACAAAGCACACTGCAACCCCTGTGGGTGTCTGCAGGGTGGGGTGAGGTGGAATGGCATAAGCATTATGGCCTATGACCCAAAGGCACACCCCCAATGCCTTTCAGTTCTCCAGGGTGGGGGTGAGGATTGGCAGTAGTTCAATGCTTCACTGCCATTTCTATTATGCATCTCTGTAACTTCTGCACTACCAATACCAATGCCAGCAAGCAAACATTCGGCATTGACAAATGCTTGTTTTATTTTGACCCAAAATTTTTAAGATAGTCACTTTATGACTTCCATTATACACATGACGTGTCATTTATAGTATATTGTCTGAAATATTTTGCACCACAAGTGCACAACCACATTGCCCAGGATTTAAAAAATCTCACATTTATGAGATGCTGTGGAAAATGGCTGTGTTGAAAGCTGGGAGTTAAAATATTGAAAATTAGCAAAGTTGTGAGGGAGTGTTGAAATATTGCAGCATTCACTCACAACCTGGGTATTTTGACATATTTGTACACCACATTTTCAGTGTTACCTTATTACCCCACCTCATGAACCAAGTAGATGAAAATTGTCAAATTCCATCCAAAACATTATTCCATGCCACAGGTGTGAAAATACACTTTTGCCAGGATTTGAAAAAAAAACAACAGCTATCACATGTATTAGGTGGTGTGAAAAAATGACTGTGTTGAAAATTTGGGATCAAAATATTGAAAATTACCAAAGTTATAAGCAAATGTGGAAAAATGCCAATGTACTCTCAGAACATTGTTGTTTTTGCATATTATGACCCAAAATTTTCAACATAGCTTTCTTATGATACCACCGCATGAACAAGGGTGGTAAAAGTTTTTAAATCTTGTCTGAAAGGTGATTTGACAAAGCGACTCTGAAATCACCTTTTGGGCCAGATTTGCATAGTTCCACTACCATTAGTCATGAGGTGTGGTCCCAAGAAGACCATGTTGAAAATCTGCTGTACTAATATTTAACAATGACATAGTAAGGAATAAAAGTTCAAACCCCTTTGAAATACATTAAACTTCACTAACCTTATTTTCTCATTTTACAGTTGCCAGTTCCAGCAGCAAGAAGTGTCTTCCATTAGAGAGTGGATCTATGCCATGGGGCATGTTCAGGTGAGTGAGGGTGTGTGGGCTGTGTAGGGACAGTGTGGGGCGGGGGTGTGGGTGATATGTTTGAGGTCAGGGTGAGGTGGGTGTGTGGGTGTGGGGGTCAGATCAGTGAGGAATCATTTTCTTTGTTACAGGTAAAGAAAAAAAAACACAAGGGACAGTTTTCTTTATTACAGGGAACGGACACATTGAAATTCTGACACTGTGGACTGGGCACTCAAGTGTCAGGTGAGTGTTCTAGGAATGGGGGCAGGTGACCTGGAAGGAAGGGGGGGTCAAGAGAAGCAGTACCATTTGTGGGCTCCTCGATTCACTTATATATAATATTAAAAAACATAAACATGGCCGAGTGGCATGGAGGGCTGAGGCATCATGTCTTACATTCTGCCACTCCAGTGACATGTTTTTGCAGTGCGAGCATCTCTGACATCTAGCACTGGCTGGGTATTGGTGTGCCTGGGTTCAGTACATAGGGATGGCTGGCATGCTGTTGGCAGAAGTGGGCACAGCTTGGCCACTGCTGTCATCAACATTGTTCCACCTCCAGGAAGGGTAGGAGGGAATAATCCAGGAGGAGAAAATTGCCCTGGGTGTAGCTGAATGATGCCAACCCTTGTCCATGAATTGCAGGCACCTCCAAAACTAGATCCATGTTTGTCAGGTTGAGGGATCCTCACCATCCTACCATGTGGGGTAAGCCACAGAGGAAGAAAGGAGATGCACTGCGAGCAAGTGAAGGGGCTGGGAGGTCAGTGAGATGGAGGGCATCCCAGGACTGAGCACAAAGAAAATATAACAAAAGAAAAACATAAACACTGGGAAGGGGGTGGGCAACATGGGGTGGAGAAAGAAGTGGTGCTGCAGGTGAGCACCCTGGTCCAGTTAACAAATAATTTTGATAGAGACAGACAGATGGACAGTTAGATAGATAGAAAAAACAAGGGATTACTGGGTCATAGAAACATAGAAGATGATGGCAGAAAAAGGTAAATGGTCCATCCAGTCTGCCCATGGGTCTCTATATAACCCCATGACCTGGCGTCATTTGGGGTCTTACCTCTCCCCAACAGTTATCCTATTCCTTCCCTATACTCACATCTGTAACACAAACCAGCAGCATGTCTACATCTGCTTCTGCAGGTGTCAAAACTTCCTACTGTTTTCATGCACAGAATATGGATGAATGGCTCCTCTCGCTAAGCTGGTAACCCTGGATATTGAGGTATCCAGAACAGGTATTTCTGGGCAATTAAAAATCAAGCAAACATCGGACTCCAGCTAAACAAGTTTTGTTTAGCTAGGTTCAGATGATTCTTTTTTAAAATGACATCTTTTTCATGTGTTTTCCATGTTTTTTTTTATTTCAAGGAGAAAAAAACAAGGTGGCGGCTAGCACAGCATGAAAATTGTTGTTTGTACTGTGAGAAGGAAGTGTTGAGAAGCCAAAATGGTCTTGTGACATAGAATTTTTCATGTTGTATCAGAACATTAGCTCAAAAACCCTACTGAGCATGCCCAGAGCAATTATAAAAACATAACTTTAAACCCTCATAACTGTAGAACTGTTTAATATTGTTTTTCACAAATCCTTCCAAAGGCTCTGCATTGGCAAAGCACACTTCTACCCTGAACTCAGAAAGTTTCTTGAAAATATTCCATTCCGTGTAGGCTGTACATAACGGCAAAATCAAAAACCATGTAAAGTATAGGAAAAAAATTATACTTCTAAAGGAAAATTACCCATGCAGATTTCATAAACTGCACAAGTTGCCGTCACTAAACTTCCCACATATTTAGACCTTACCTATTAGACAACACATGCAACATTTCAGCTAATTGCATTGAACACTGCCAAAGCTATTAAGGTGCAAAATTAGGAGTTTAACATATATCATGGCCCAATATTCAAAAGATCCAGGCTGCATCTCACAAGTGCCTGTGCCACGCAACTGAGATGCATTGCCACAAAATAATACTATATTCAGAAGATGCACAGTAAGATGAGATTGCAAATGTCCAGCTGAATATCCCGAACATGTGTGATCATGCTGTTGAAGATGTGTGGCATGGCAGGTGCCCTGAAACCTGTACAGGGCATAGGGAAATGTGCCATAAGTGGCCACATGCATGGAATGCAAAATTGCAGTATTCAGTCGAGATATGCAAATGGACTCATTGCACATTCTAAGCCCATTCCCCACCTGCGCCGCTCATTACTGGAATGTATTCAGGCTATTTGTATACCCAAGGCATATGCAGTTCCAGCTTTGCAGGGCTGCCCCACCACTCCAAAAAGGTGAACAGGAGGTACTGCAGCCTAAAAGGCAGGTGTGATAAAATGTTTGTGTGTGGGTGGGTGGACTTCATTGACCTGAGTACAGTGCTATTACCCATGGCCATGTACAGGGTCAGACTGGGGTACAAGTGCAAACCTCATCAAGCAACAGGGGAGGCCACAGGGTGCCACACTCTGATCAGTATACCACCGGAATGTGATACACTAGGTATGTTTGCAGTTTACAGTCACCTGCAGTGCCTCACATATGCCCACATGATAGGAATGTGGCAATACAAACAAGGAATGCCAGTATTCAGAAGGTGACCAGGTACCCGAGTGTATGGGTCCCATCTGGACCACCCCAAGTAATCCAGTGGGCCAGTTTGAGATTGGCCATGTACAGATGTGACAGCCAGGATGCAATGCAGACATTTTTTTATTTATTTATTTAATTAGTTTTTGTTGACCTGGTAAGTGCACTAGACAAATTCTGCCTATTTTCAAGCACGGCCCGGGAGAGGGAGATATAGATGATGACCAACTGACCTTGAACCAGATTAAGCTGTTGGTGATATTTTTAGTGAATAGGGGAGATTTGACCAGGGCACTGGGAAAATGCCCCTGCTCTTTTTGAGAAATGCCATGGGATCTTTGACATCTATCTGAGCTACCACGAGAACATGCAGATGAGACCTCGCTTTAACTTCTCATCTGAAAGATGGCACCTCAGGAGAAGAGCACCCCCCTCATGCTGCACTACAGTGTCAGTATTGGGTTTTAACCCAAGCGCCTGATGTGGGAAATGCTGCAGAATATCACAGAATACTATAGTTTACTGCAGCGGCCATTGGAAGTCAATGGCAATTAAGCCCTTTTGTCATGCAGAATTTTGTGACATGTCATTACTGCAAGTTACTGCACTTCATCGTGGCTGACTCCACCGTACGTGCCCATGGAAGCCACACACCCAACACCAGAGGGATTGGGTGTATGTGAGGCATGCCCATGTTATCCCCAAGCCACAGGTTGTGCCAACCCTGCCCTGCCCACTGTTGTGCTATATCCACCACAGAAACACTATGCAGACTCACTGCAGTACCCCTGTGGTGCTGGTGTCACACTGCATGGCAGTCATCGGTGACATGTCTGTGGCTCCCTGTTTTGTGGGCCTGGCATAGGCATGCTGTGTGCTTATGGCACATTTATAAGGTACAAAAAGAAATGGGCAGACTGGAAGGGTCTTGCTTTCCTTATTTGCTGATAACTTCTATGGTTCCATGTTTCTCTGATTCTACCACCATGGGTGTGTGCCATGGGTCAGTTCCTGGCTTGTGCCATGCTGCCATTTGTACCAGCAGACTATCTGGGCACCATTTCCCCAGACATTACCATGGGTGCATGCCACCATGGGGTGGAGCCCTGCAGATCAGACTGGTATGCCAAGGGTGCACCCAACAGCACAGGCATGTGGCTGCTGGGTGTCTACATTGTGGGTGTTGTGTGTGGAGTGGCTCTCTAGGTAGTGCCATTAGTGTCCTGGCACCTGTGGCTTTGGGTACTTCCATCCTGGCATGATCCTGGTATGATTGCTGTTTGCGGGTACCTGGATCATGTCCCGGTGCATCTTCAAGGGCTGTTTCAGGATGGCCTGCCTACACTTCTGTAGCCTGCCTGTGGGTGACGTGCTGATTTAGGCCATCCCTTTGTCTGCCTAACTTTGTGCAACACACTTGTGAGATGTGTGGCAGATGCACAGCACATTTTGGCTGAATATACAGATGTGCGGAATATTCATGTTCATGCCCCCTTTTTTTGTGCTGCATACGTCATTTCTGCATGATCACACATTTGGAAATGCACAATGCATCTCTCCATTTTGAATAACACACTTCTGCACATTTTCTGAGATGTACCACACATCTTCATTTTGAGCCACACATCTCCTTTGATTATGTGAGCCCCTGTCTTTAACCCCAGCAATACTAGTGCTACCGCCCCAGTATAATATATATATACTGTATATTAGCAAATAAACTGTGTTAGTGCACAAATTAGGGTTCTGCTTAATGCCACAAAAGTAAGAAAATGTAGAGTTAGGGTTTCCAATTCAAACTCCCACCCCTCCCAAGCAGCAAAATGACAAGATCACACTAGCAGCCACAGACAGCCATCATAAGGTAAGACAAACAGCATGCAAGTGTTCCCATGTGACACAAATGCAGTGCACTAATGTGCTACCTTTTTGGATTTGTATCTGTGGTTGTAGAAACACAGACCCCATAGGTACCAATGCTTCTGTAGCCACGTGTGTGTGTGTGTGTGTGTGTATGTGTGTTGTGTGTGTGTGTGTGTGTGTGTGTGCATGCATGAATCTGTGTGTGCGTGTATGTTATACAGCATGCATGAGTTCCTGTGGCTGAAGAGGGGCAAGCTCCTCAGGGGTCTGTGCTTCTGCAGTCAGAATTATTATGATTGTGACAGCATAGATTTTGTAGAACCTGCACTTCTGCAGCCAGAGGTCAGTGTGTTTGTCTTACAGTTGTAGCTTCAGAAGCTCAGGCTCTTCAGGGGCCTGTACGTCTGCAGAGAGAACTGTGTATTTTTTTACAGTGTGGTTGAATACCTGTGACTACAGAAGTGCTGACTTTGTTGTGTCTACATATCTGTAGACAAAATAACTCTCACAATCTGTGTATTGTGGATTTATTTCTGTGTTGGCAGGGGCTTGTGCTTTCCACACAGAAGCAGTGTGGTGATTTGCGTATCATGGATTTCTATCTGCAGCCAGAACTGAGTGTGCATGTCTTTTGGTGTGTGACAAAGATACAAATCCTAGAAGGTAATACATCATTGCAACTGCATTTATGTCATGTGGAAACAGTTGGATGCTATTTGCCTTACCTGATGGTGGCTGTCTGTGAGTGAGTGAGTGAGTGAGTGAGTGTGATCTTGCCTTTTTGCTGCTTGGGAAGCCTGTAAGGTTGGAACAACTAATGCCACATTTCCCTAATTTTATGGTATTAAGTGGAACCCTGCCTGGTGTATTAATGCAGTTGTTTTACAAATAATTATTTTCTTTTTGAGATATTGGAATCATAGCCACATTAATGTTTAGGACCTGTGTGAACAGAAGCAGACTTGCAGGGACTCTGGGATCTGCACCAAGAGAAAAGTCTATTTGCTTGCAGAAGTGTGGGGCCCTCCAGGCCTTGCACTTCCTTGTGGCTACAGTTGTCAAGAATTTGTGGAGCTGTCTGGCAGGTTGCAGAATTGTAGGGCCCTCTGGGCCTTGTGCTTCCATGTGGCTACTGATAGAGACATGCAGGACAAAGAGTCCATCTGTCAGTCAATGCACAAGGCCTCTGGCAGCCATGGGTACATAAATGAAGGGCCCTATGCCATGAGAAAATCACTCTTTACTATACGATACTTGGGCCCATGCGGCAACCCTGCATCTTCTCTTCCCAGGCTGGAGGGGTGCACATGATAGCGCGGTTTCCCTAGCCTCAGCCCATTCACCTGGTTTACTGAGCTTGACCCTGCACTCAGCTCACTGGCACAGGATTGCAAAGTATGACACATAGGTTTAAAGGGTGGCACTACACGAGCTATGCTTTTAGTAATTATATATATATATATATATATATATATATATTTTTTTTTTTTTTTTAATTTTTACCTCAAATTTTCAGCATTGTAATTTTTCACTCCCTTTTATAAACCTGACATGTGGCATTTATAGAATGGTGGACAAAGTGTCATTTTGCACCACATGTGAGAAAACATGTCTACCCTGAATTTGAAAAAATGACACCTGTCATGTTTATGAGGAGGTGTGGAAAAATGGCTATGTTGAAAGTTTAGAGTAAAAGTATTAAAAATTAACAAAGTTATAAGTAAACATTGAAGTATTTAAAAGTTCACTCATAACTTGGTCATTTTATTATATTTGTACCAAATTTTCAACATACTGTAGTCATCTTATCACCCCACTTCATGAACCCGGTGGATGAATATTTTCAAATCCCACTCGAAATGTGATTTTTTTAGAGTGACTGCAAAATTTCCTCTTGGCCCAGATCTAAAAAAATTCACTGGTCTTGTTCACAAGGAGGAGTCCCAAAGGCCATTTTGAAACGTTGGTTGAAAAATATTGAAAATTAGAGAAGGTATGAGTGAACACTGAAATATTTTAATCTTCACTCATAAATTAGTCATTTTAACAAATTTTGCTATCAAATTTTCTACATAGTCATCTTATGACATCACCTTATGAACCCAGAAGGTGAAAACTTTCATATCCCACCTGGAAAGGAGATTTTGCTGAGTACCTGCAAAATTATCTTTTGGACAGATTTGAAAACATTTACCTGTCTTGTTCATGAGTTGGTGCTCCAAAGTCCATGTTGAGCATTTGGTGGAAAAATATTTAAAAATGAAAATGTTATGAATAAAAACATATTGAAATACATTGAGCAGCTGGCCTGGTGGTGCTGAGGGCAGAGGTGCCTGTCGCCTTACCTTATGACATGCCAGCGGCCCATGTTCGGGAATGAGCATTGGTCATGGGGGTTGGCATGGTTGGAGAAGGAGTGAGCATCTGGAGGACTGCTCTCCTTCTCCGGGGAGGGGAACACCAGTGGTTAGTGTGCAGCTGGCCCCTGTTGGAGACTGGGGGCAGTGCAGCTGACACTGTAGAAAGAGGGTCAGGAGAGGGCAGACTCCAGGAAGAGTGTGTGTGGAAGCGTGCATACTCCTTCCATTGGCTTTATTGCACACCCATCCCCAAGGAAGCACCACCACCAAGAAAAAAGCAATTCTCAGCAGCATGAAGGCTGCCCCGATGGCACCGCCATGGTTAAGTGCAAGTTAGCTCCTTCCTGAGTCCACTCTCCTGGTCTCCGCTGTGAAACGACCAGTGGGGGGTAGTGACAGGGAGATCTGAGCTGTGCTGGTGGCATGGGCAGCAGCCATGACTGCTGGGTAGAGTGAGGGGGGGGAATGAAAGGCACAACCACCCCCAGTAAGGAAAAATAAAGAAATCAACTAAAAAAAAAGATACACATTAAACAGACTTTCCTTATTTTCTCATATCACAGCTGTCAGTTCCAACAGGAAGACATCTTTTTAGTCAGAGAGTGGATCTATGTTTTGGGACCATACAATGGTGTGTGAGGGTGTGTGGGGGGCTATAGAGTGGTGGGTGCTGAGCAGGGGATTTGGGTGGGGTAGAAGGGGGTCTGATCAGTGAAAGACCAGTTTCTTCTTTTCAGTAAAAAAAAGATCTCTGTGGGACAGTTTTCTGTTTTTCAGTTCTGACACCTGTCATTGGGGACTAGGAACCCCAGTTTTGGATGACACTTTTGCGGCACCAGGGGTGGACAATCTGGTGTCATTAGGAATTGGAGGATTACCAGAAACTTGGAAGGGATGTTGCTGTTAGTTGGCACCAAGGTTTGGGCACCCCAGTGTCAGAAATTATAAAAACTGAAAGAATAGCTAAGTAAAGCTTTGTCTCTCTACTGTAGCACAGAGCGATAACACATAGCTTTGGGGAAGGGGGTATGTAAAGAGAAGGGAATGGGCAGACTTGATGGGCCAAGTAGGTCCTTTTCTGCTAACTCATATCTATGAATCTATAAAGAATGGCAGAGGTATTGGGCACCAGCTGTCTGTTATAAAAAACTTGTTACAGGGGGATACCAGCAGCAGGACTGAACACCTGCCATTTGGTTATGAATAATTGATTTGGCAATGTGGATTGGGAGGGAAGAAGAGAGAGATAATCTGCTGAGATTCTGGGTATACGCATCAGTAAAAGAATGGCTCCCCTTGCTGAGCTGGGCACACAGGTGTCTGGGGTGCCTAGAAAAAAAATTTCTGGTCCTATTTAACAAACAAACAAAAATCTAGCTAAATGGGTCCCATTTAGCTGGGTTCAGGTGTTTTATTGTTAACATGCATCATTTCTATGTGCTTTCTATATTTAAAAAACAAGATTGTGGCTGCCATGACCTGCATTTTTTAATAAGAGATAAATTACTAATTTTGCAAAAACTAAAGGCCTGCATAAGACAAATTTATGTTTCATTTTAGAGGGTTATCTTTATTATGGAACCAATTAATATTTTTTCATGAAACCTTTGAAAGTGTGGGGGGGGGGCTAGCACTTCATGGAGATGGCAGCATAGTTTCAGCTCTCCATCTCCCTAATCACAATCCTGCTGAATCCTACATCTTTACAAAGCATGTTGCTGTTTAACAGCTGATATACTACTGAGGAGACATTATTCAGTCTGTTAGCACCCTTTGCAAACTGTGTGAGAGGCCTTTCGGCACCATACAATTCTGCTTAAAGTTGAACCAGCTAACATTCTGTGGTGATTTGCATATGCAGCCCATGATGCTTTGCATTGTGTGGGCATGTGTGATTTTGTATTATTCAGTCTGTTGCTGAACAATGTTTTTTTTTTCAACTTGAGCTCCAGACCTGCTGATAAATCCACCAGTGATTTCAGTGACACTCCAGTGCTCGCAGGGCCACTCCACACCTTGGCAATGGCATCTTCACCTCTCTGTAGATTGAATGGAGGTGATATTAATGCAAGTCCTCACAGAAATAAAGATTAATGCTGGAAAAAACTCTGAAAAGATAGCGATCCTACAAGAAAAAAAAACAGACAATACTGAAAAGAGAATACAAGAGAATGGAAAAAACCTGTCGGGATCTCTTGGTCCATCTGCGCCAACAGTATCGCACCATTTGGCTGCTGCAAGACAAACTGGATGATCTTAAAAATTGGGCCATCGAAATAATTCACATTTTGTTGGTTTCCCCGAACAAGTGGAACTTAGAGACTGTGCAACATTTTTGGCCTTGTATGGACTTTTGGTCCCCAGACATAATGTTGTGGTTAATTAGTAGTGGACATTATGTTGCTGGGACAAAAAACAGTTACTGGAATGGTCGCTGTTATGACTGGTTACCAGACAAAACAGAACAAAACAAAAAACAGAATGGTGAAATAGTTGCCACTCCCCAGACTCATGCAGACTGCAGACTGGATATATTATTATATCCTGCTCCTGAGCACTGTATTGCAATTTGCCAGGAATCAGAAAGATTACAGTTAATCTCACAGGTAACCCATTAGTGACAGGGATATGAAAAAATAATTTGATGCTTATTTTCAAGTAGTATACACTGAACTACTTTGGTGGCCTTTCCCTACTACAATGAGTCATCTTCCCAAAGAATGTACCCCTGATAACAATTTCAATGATCAGCAAACACAGTGCAGATTTGAACCTGCTGTATAGGTGCCTGCCAACTATCTCCCCCAAAAAACCCTAAGCTGCCTCCATCATCTCTGTCCATACGTACAATACGCCACTCAAAAAAACCTCTATTTCCCAATGTCCATGCTCCATACTGCAATAAACTCCACCTTCATACTTTTCTGCCCGACCAAACAGTGCAGCCTGGAGTGTGTCAGGAGGTAGAATTCTGTATCTGGTGTCTCTATGGTATAAACTACTAAGCGTGTGTGCATGGCTCCTATTACTAGGTAACATTGCGCTTCAGAAGAATTAAATTGTTTTACTTTCAGGTCGAAATTCTGGCGAAAGGCGCAAGGGTGGCATTACTATCCAAATTATATTTTTGTAAAATGGAAGCAAAATGACACAGTAATTGAGTAGGATGGATACACTAATTCAACTGGACAAAAAGTCATGAGAGGGTCATGCAGTACCCGGTCTTTGGTCACAGAAGCTACATTTATTCCATGACCATTTCTACCGGTGACCACCTTTAATTGTAGCATTTTGTCTGGCACGTTCTCTCCATGGTGAATATCACTGTGACATTATGTCCATATGCCTTTTTGGCTCATGCTTTACCACAAAGATTAAAATTACTGAGGAACCCCAGGTACAGTACTGAATGGGTTCAAATGTCATTGGCACCATCACCCAGACCCGGGGATTGAACTAGGACCATAATAGCCTGCTCTTGTGTTTTCCGTTAAAGGAAGACATTCTTCCATGTGCCCAAGAACTAAGACTCATAGAGTAGCAAGAACACAAAATAATGTTCTTTCCAGACTATTCCCGGGAGCTTGCCAACCGCCGCAAGGACTTTATATCAGCAAAACAAGCTTTACTCAAAGCCAGAGTCTCTTTTTCCTTACAATATCCTGTGCAGCTCAGAACTATGGTCAATTGGATCTCTAGACTATTTAATGTGCCATCAGCTGCCATGGATTTTATCCAGCACTAATGGTCAAGATCTACAGGACCCAGCAACCATGAAATTAACCCAAGGAAAGAAGAAGTTCCCCCGCCAACATACAGTGAATAGGCAAGGCTGGACCAGGGCTCTGATAATAAAATACCTGACACAAGGGATCAAGCAGCTGAAAAATAAAATGAGGCAAAAGAGAAGACGTCCCACTACAGGAACCATTAATCATAAGGTAATCTGTGAACAGAGTGTTCAGTGTCTGGCAGGGAGTTCCTCTAATCAGCAATGCCATAGCTGACAGTGGTTGCCTGAAATGTTCTGAGTGCTCTCCATCTGGTTGGGGGGAGTTTAGACCAGTGGAGGTAAGTGAGGTCTTTGGGGTGGTGACCAATCTGAAGCACACTTTTTGCGAAATGAACTTGGTGCCGACGTGTTTCTTGATGAGACTTGTCAATGCCATTAGCCCGGTGTTTGCTCTGATTGTCCAGTGTTCCTTGTCTGAGGGGGTATTTCCTGATGCCTTGAAGGAGGCATTGGTGAGATCTTTCTTAAAGAAACCATCTTTGGACCCAGAGGTTAGTACAAATTACCGCCCTATCTTGAACCTTCCCTTTTTGACGAAGATTGTGGAGAAGGTAAAGGCGCTTCATAGAAACATAGAAACATAGAATTGATGGCAGATAAGGACTGCTTGGCCCACCCAGTCTGCCCATTTCCCTGCCTACTGGATAAGCTGCAGATCCTAGTTAACCAGCAGCCTACTTCTTCCTACCCCCATCCCCTAGAATTGCCTTATGACTGTCCCATGCATGCTGGAATTCCACCACTGTTTTTGACTCCACGACCTTCTCTGAAGGCTGTTCCATGCATCCACAACCCTCTCTGTGAAAAAATACTTCCTTAAATTACCTCTGAGCTGCCCCCATCTTCAAATTGTGCCCTTGTTCTTGCACACCTCTTTTTTGAAATATGCTACCCTCTTGGACTTTGTTGATTCCTTGAGGTACTTGAACATTTCTATCATGTCCCCCCTCTCCCTCCTTTCCTCGAGGCTATACATATTAAGCTCCTTTAGTCTCTCTTCATATGTCTTCCAGTGCAGACCTTGCACCATTTTAGTTGCCCTCCTCTGGACAGCTTCCATCCTGTCTATGTCTTTGCGAAGATGGGTCTCCAGAACTGCACACAGTACTCCAGACGGGGTCTGACCAGCTGTCTGTACAGAGGGATAATAACTTCCTGTTTTCTACTGGTGATGCCTCTCTCTATGCATCCCAATATCCCCCAGCTCTCATTGCTGCCCTCTCCATTGCTTGCCCACCTTTAGGTCATTTGATATGACTACCCTCAGGTCCCTTTCCATTTTGTTGTTGTTAGTATCTCACCCCCACTTGTACTCTTCCCTGGGTTTGTGTTTCCCAGGTGCATTACCTTCACTTCTTTGCATTGAATCTAAGCTGCCATACCTTTGACCATTCCTCTAACCTTGCAGAGTCCCTTTTCATCCTTTCCACCCCACCTTGTGCATCAACTCTGTTGCAGATCTTTGTGTCATCTGCAAAGAGACATACTTTCCTTCCAGTCCCTCTGCAATGTTGCTTATAAAGACATTGAAGAGGACTGATCCTATCCTGAACCCTCGGTATCCCACTAGTAACCCCTTTTCATCAGAGTGGACTCCATTTACTATTACTCTCTGTGTCCTATTTTCCAGCCAATTTTTTACCCAGGCTGTCATCTTGGGACCCACTCCCAGGCTAGCTAACTTGTATATTAATCTTTTGTGTGGGACTGTGTCAAATGCCTTGCTAAAGTCTAGGTAGGCCATGTCCACAGCCCCTCCCTGATCTACTACTTTGGTCACCCAGTCAAAGAAATCTATCAGATTTGTCTGGCATGACCTTCCTGCTGTGAATCCATGCTGCACTTGGGTCCTGTGCCCTCTGGCCTCTAGATACTCGACAATTCTTTCCTTCAGAAGTGCTTCCATCATTTTCCCTACAACTGAGGTTAAACTAACAGATCTGTAGTTTCTTGCTTCTGCTTTGCTCCCACTTTTGTGAAGGGGAATCACATCTGCCCTCCTCCAGTCCTCAGGTACCACCCCATCCTCCCATGATTTGTTAAACAGGGTAGTCAGTGGTGTCACTAATTCTACCCTTAGTACTTTTAGAATTCAGGGATGAATCCCATCAGGCCCCATTGCTTTGTCCATCTTCAGTTTTAAGAGTTCTTTCAGAACCCTTTCTTCTGTAAATGGGCTGGTATCCACTTCTGTATCCAGTGTGTTTCTACTGTTTGTTCTAGGTACCCCACCTTCCTTTGTAAATACTGACCAAAAATATTTGTTTAGTATCTCTGCCTTTCACAGTCTCCCTCTGCCCACCCCCTTATTAAGCCTCACTATCCTCCCTTGGTCTTCCTTGCCCTGATGTACTTATAAAGGTTTTATCCCCTTCTTAACTGAGTTGGCTATCTTTCCTCGGTTTGGGCCTTTGCTGTTCTGACTGCCTTCCCAGCTTCCTTTGCTTTAACTGATACAGTTCTCTGTCCTGCTCCTTCTGTGATTCCTTGTACTTCCTGAAGCTTTCTTTTCTCTTGAACCTTCACTGCCACTTCCTTTGAGAACCATAGTGGTTTCTTACATCGTTTAGTTTTGTTTATTTGCTTCACACAAAGGCTTGTTGCCTCTGTGATGGCAGTTTTATTATTCCCCATTGTTCTTCCACCCTTCCTTCCTGCCCATTTGCTAGTGCATTCCTAGGCACTCACCCATTTAGCAAAGTCAGCCCTCCTAAAGTCCAGTACCTTTGCCTTTGTGGCTTGACTTTATTGCTGTGTTTATTGTGAACCATACTGTTCGATGGTCGCTAGTTCCCCAGATGGCTACCCACTTCTACATCTGTGATCCTCTCTTCATCTCCATTTGAGAGAACCAGGTCTAAGATTTCTCCCTCCGAGTGGGCTCCAATACTAGTTGTCTAGGCATGCCCCTGTAGGGCATCTAGAATAACCCCACTCTTGAAGTGGCTCTGGCAACTTCTTCTCCAGTTAACATCTGGCATATTCAGATCACCCATCAGCAATATCTCCCTTTTTTGCCATACTAAGTATACTTTCTATCATTTCCTTGTCCATTTCCTCCCCCTGAGAAGGGGGTCTGTATACAACCCCTGTGCGGATTGTGGTGCCATTGCCGGTCTCCAAATTTACCCACTGTGCTTCTTCTCCTCCTCCCTGTTTTCTCTTTTGTTCTGTTACTTTGATTCCTTCCCTTATGTAAAGAGCTACTCCTCCTCCTCTTTTATCCTCTTTGTCTCTCCTGTAGATAGTGTATCCTGGTATGTTTACGTCCCAGTCATGATTTTGTGCGAACCATGTTTCTGTGACTGCCACGATATCCAGATGTTCCTCCTCCATCAAGGCCACTAATTCAGGAAGCTTGTTACTCAGACTACGTGCATTGGTACTCATTGCTTTCCATTTTTTGATGGCTTTACTTTCTATTGCAGCATCCCCACTGACCTTTCTACCTCTGTCTTTTCCCATTTAGTACCCTTTTGTTTGGGAGATGCTGGGATTTTCCTGCTGCTTATCAATGCCTCCCCTTGACTAGTTTAAAAGCTTGCCAATGAAGCATTTAAACCGATTGCTCAAAAGTCTTGTTCCTTCCTGGACAGATGCAGACCATCCTGCCAGTATAGGCTGGTGTCCCTCCAGGTGGAACCCCATTCCCCAATGAAGCCAAACCCCTGTGCTCCACACCATTTTTTCAACCACTCATTAAACTGCATGGTGCAAAGTACCCTTGCCTCACTCATGCCATTTACAGGCAGCACCTCTGAGAATTGGAGGAGCACCTTGTGACCCACGAGTTGTATGAACACTTCCAGTCAGGATTTCAGGTGAGGAATAGCACAGAAACCATGCTTGGTCAGGTGCCAAATGATATCCTCAGGGCTAGAGATTGAGGAGAAAAGACAGTTCTTCTTCTTGATCTTTTGTCAGCATTTGACACTATGGATCATTGTGTGTTGCTTGACTGCCTCAGGGAACTCTGCTAACTCACCAGCCCTTCTCATCAGCTGATTTGAGTCCTTCTTAACCAACAGAAGGCAATGGGTTGTGATGCAGAATTTTTCCTCTGCCCCTAGCCCCCTATCTTGCAGAGTTCCTCATTGCTCTGTGTTAGCCCCAATGTTGTTCGCAGTGTACATGCTGCCCCTGGGAGGGATCATTAGGAGGTATGGCTTGGGTTTGCATTGCTGTGTTGATGATATACAGCTATACTTATCCTTTGCCCCAGGAACATCCAACATGGTGGATGTGCTGAACAACTGCCTTGCTGATATCAACAATTGGATGGCCTCCAGCTTGTTACGGCTGAACCCCGATAAGACAGAGGTATTGGTGGTGGAGTCAAACAGAGTGCATGATAGGATGACCTCTGGATTAGAAACAAGACTTGTTCTGGGATCTGTTCCATTGAAGGCCTCCTCTAAGGTGTGAAATCTTGGTGTCATTCTAGATAAGAGTTTGACAATGGAGGCACAGATATCTTCCACCGTCCACTCCTGCTTTTTCGATCTTAGAAATGTCACCAGGATAGAGCCCCTTGTTCCGCCGCTGGACCTCCTCACTTTGATGCATGCCTTAGTTACATCAAGGCTTGCCAACTGTAATGCACTCTACCTCAGGGTCATGGGAAGATCTCTCCACAGACTGCAGCTAGTGTGAAACGCAACTGCCGGTTACTTAATGGGCAGCCAAAGTTTTCCCACATGTTGTGTGAGCTGCACTGGCTGCTAGTCAGGTGCAGGATCCTCTTTTAGGTGGCCCTTCTCTCCTATAAGGCCACACATGGTCAGAGCCCTGGTCACCTGTTAGACCTTATTGCACCTGCTCTCTCGGTTTGTCCCCCCCGTTCTCCTGTGGGAACCCCCTGGTGATTCCCAGGACGAGGCTGAGATCAGCTGGCAACAGGGTGTTTAGTGTCACTGCCCCCATCCTGTGGAATTCACTGCCCTCAAGCTGTGGGGACCCTACTGAGGGTATTCAAGGCTCACTTTAAGGTTCTCCTATTCACCCAGGCCTTTCTGGACTAAGTTCTACTTTTTTAGACCTGATTACAACTATTAGTATTTTGATGCTTCAGTTTATTATTTATGGCAAATGTTTCTATCTGGAGTTATTTATTTATTTATATGTTTATATTTTTCTTTTTTTTTTTTATTGATTTGTTCTGTCAACATGTGCTTGTCTACCTGTGTGGTGCCCACAGCCTCTGGGATTGGGTGTCCTTTTAAATAAATGTTGCCTTGCCTTGCCTTGCTCCAGAATGGCAACCCCAATGCAGCATCCAATCCAAAAGAAGAGTCAGTGGCTGTTCTGGCAGGAACAGATATGCTCCCTTGGCTGACCCTGCTTTTTTTCAACACCAAATAGATCTCTCTGAACCACCTCCTACACCATTATCTCCTACTGTTTTCTCCACGGCCCTTTTGGGCTCCTCATCCTGGGCCGATATTGTCAGTGCTGGCATGGAGATGCCACAGTCTCTTTCCACATCAAACCCGATGGTGGATTCCCTTCTCTCTTCATCAGACCCGGGGCCACTGGTAACAGGGCAACACAAAACCTGAAATCTACTGTAAATACTATCTTCTTTATCCCAGTGGCCACTGAGCTATAGTCATAGCTTTGGCTCTGGTTCAGCTGGTTTGCCAGCAAACATGCTACTACAGTCAATCATATCATTCCCTCTGCTTAAAGAGGCCTAATCCTGGTGGCGACACCATAAATTGGACTCTCCTTTCCTTCACTGCACAAGCTGCAAGAAAGATTCTTGTGCAAGAGCTGTTTGAATATTTTCATTCTATGCCAGCTAATGTTCATCTGAATGCTTATCGAGCTCCGACATTTTCAGCAGCCCATACAGACTCATGGTTTTGGTTAATATTGTATACCTCATATATATAACTGTCTGACTTATGAAGTGTAACTATATAAATACTTTTGTTGGAGGTAGAGGGGGAGAATGAATGGAGCAGCCCATGCTACGACATGGAAGAACTGCACTCCATTTTTCTGACAATACTACTTCATAGCAAAAGGGGAATTCAGAGTCTCAGGCCTTGATTTTCTTTTCTTCTGGGAGCTTCCTCAAGTAGTTTGGCTGACCAGCCATTTACAGAAGTTGCAGTTAATGGCTTCCCAGGTGACCTGCACGTGTTGACTCTGTCCATAATTTTTTGGGAGGCATAAGCTCTGAGCTACTTGGAGTAAGTTATTTTACTACATGCAGCTGCTTATCTAGAGAAAAGATAGCTGCCTGGTGTTTTTTACCTATTACCAGCAATCAAAGCTGTGATCTCTGTATTGGTGATTGAAAGTCTCAGCTCTGACTACCTTTCTCATTAATTACATAAATGACTATATTATATAAGCTGGAACAGGAGGGAAAGGCAAACTGGAGAAACCTTTGTTGAGTTCCAGTGTATCAACATTCCATTGCCTGGAAAATTGCTGCTTAGTGACAATGACTGCCAGGGATTCTAACCCTGGGTTTCTGGTGCAAGCACTCTGCTTCTACAAGGGACAGTACAATGCAGTACTAATTATAGGTTCCCTATAAGATTAGTTCAGGTTGACCCTGTCCCCTTTCTGCCGGACACTGGCTCTGATCTAGCACTAGTAAACAGGCTAGAAGGAGGTGTGGAGCAACAATGGGGAATTATCAAAACTGCCATCACAGAGGCAACAAGCCTTTGTGTGAAGCAAATAAACAAATCAAAACAAAAGAAAAAGCCACTATGGTTCTCAAGAGAGGTGGCTGTGAAAGTCAGGAAGAAAAAGATAGCATTCCAGAAGTATAAGGAAACACAGAAGGAGCAGGACAGAGAGCTGTACCAGTTAAGGCAGAAAGAAGCAGGGAGGGAAGTAAGAATAGCAAAGGCCCAAACTGAGAAAAGATAGCCAACTCAGTTAAGAAAGGGATAAAACCTTTTATAGGTACATCAGCGAGCGTGAAAGACAAAGGAGGGATAGTGAGGCTGAATAGAATAAACGTGGGTGGGCAGAGGGGACAGTGAAAAAGCAGGAATACTGAACGAATATTTCTGCTCAGTATTCACAAAGAGGAGGGAAGTGCCTAATCCAATTAATAGAAGCACTCTTGATAGGGGTCGATCCCAGTCCTTTTCACAGAAGAAAGGTTCTGCAAGAACTCCTAAAACTGAAGGTGGACAAAGCAATGGGTCCTGATGGAATTCACCCAGAATTCTAAAAGAATTAAGGAAGGAACTAGTGAAACCACTGGCTACTCTTTTAATAAATCATGGGAGGATGGTGTGGTACCCAAGGACTGGAGGAAGGCGGATGTGATTCCCTTAAAAGTGGGACCAAGACAGAGGCAGGAAACTACAGACCTGTCAGTCTGACCTCTGTGGTAGGAAAGTGATGGAGTCACTTCTGAAGGAAAGAATAGTTGAGTACCTAGAGGTCAGTGGAGCACAGGATCCAAGGCAGCATGGGTTCCAGCGGAAGGTCATGTCAGATGAATCTAATAGATTTCTTTGACTGGGTGACCAAAGTAGTAGACCAGGAGAGGCTGTGGACATGGCCTACCTAGACTTTAGCAAGGCATTTGACACAGTCCCACACAAAAGATTATTAGTCAAATTAACCAGTCTGGGAGTGGGTCCCAGGGTGGTAGCCTGGTAAAACATTGGCTGGACAACAGGACACAGAAGGTAATTGTAAAATGGAGTCCACTCTGAAGAAAGGCGGCTTACTAGTGGGCACCAGAGGTTCAGTATTGGGTCCAGTCCTTTAATGTCTTCATCAGTGGCATTGCAGAGGGACTGGAAGGAAAAGTATGCCTTTGCAGATGACAAAAGATCTGCAACAGGGTTGATACACAAGGAGGCGTGGAAAGGATGAAAGGGACTTGGCAAGGTTGGAGGAATGGTCTGACGTATGGCAGCTAGATTCAATCCAAAAGTGCAAATAATGCACCTGGGAAACAAG
The DNA here is from genome assembly GCA_016271365.2 of Neoceratodus forsteri. Taxonomy (NCBI): domain Eukaryota; kingdom Metazoa; phylum Chordata; order Ceratodontiformes; family Ceratodontidae; genus Neoceratodus; species Neoceratodus forsteri. The sequence continues at coordinate 100,592,830 of CM028130.1, forward strand.
AACCCAGGGAAGAATACACAATGGGTGGGAGGTAGTAACAACAACAAAACAGGAAAGGGACCTGGGGGTAATCATATCAGATGACCTTAAGGTTAGCAAGCAATGTGAGAAAGGCAGTAGGGAGGGCCGGGGTATACTGGGATGTACAGGAGAGGCATCAGCAGCAGAAAACAGGAAGTTGTTATTCCTCTGTACAGACAGTTGGTGAGACCCCATCTGGACTACTGTGTCCAGTTCTGGAGACCCCATCTCCCAAGGACATAGACAGGATAGAGGCAGTCCAGAGAGGGCAACTAAAATGGTGCAGGGTCTGCAAGAGAAGCCGTGATGAGAAGAGACTAAGTGAGCTTAATATGTATACCCTTGAGGAAAGAAGGGCGAGGGGACATGATAGAAACTTTCAAGTACCTCAAGGGAATCAACAAAGTCCAAGAGGGTAGCATTTTTCAGAAAGAGACTTGCAAGAACAAGGGGACACAATTTAAAGATAGAAGGAGGAGGCGGTTCAGCAATGATGAGGAAATGATATTCACAGAGAGGGTAGTGGATGCATGGAACAGCCTTCCTGAGGAAGTTGTGAGTCTAAAACTGTGGGAGAATTCAAGAATGCATGGGACAGACATAAGGCAATTCTTGTGGGGGGCAGGAAGATATAGGCTGTTGGTTAAATAGGATCTGCGGCCTATCCTGTAGGTAGGGAAATGGGCAGACTAGATGGGCCTAGCAGTCCTTATCTGCCGTCAAAGTCTATGTTTCTATGTTTCTATGATCTGTCTGTGATCTTGTATTAGTTTCAAGTTTCAGAATGATGGACTGATTAATAGATGGAAGTTCCTTACCACTATCAATCCGTAAAGGCCTGCTATACACATCACTTAATTGTTTAAATACTGCAGCTCAGAAAATGTCATACAATCCCCTTTTTGTTGAAACAGGGGTAGGAGGAGAACTGCAACATCCCATGTTACCTGCAAGCCTAGATGATCTCCATCTCTTGGCCTTAAACTGTTGTGTAGTCACCAGTTTCTATCTAAAGATTTTAGGTCCTCATTTTCTTATAGCAGCATTTCCTTGGTATGCCTCTAAGGGGATGCATAACACTTTGCATTTCTGTATCGCCTTGATAGCTGGATTCTGCAGATACTGAATGCTTTTCTTTGGGCACCAGCTCTAAACTGCAAGACGACTTATGCTTCCCTCAGCTTTTTCAAAATGAGATGATTAACAGACAGGGGTCCTGTAAAAATGAAATGCCTTTTAGGACTGATGAACTCTGAGGTGATTCTTTATGTGCAGCCAGGTGTGTATCTCAGGACTGACCTGGTGTGTATCACTCTTTAATATTATGTATATCTGGTCCATCTCTGCCCAATTCAGGATCAGGAGGGTGTTATCATATTTACTAAGTGAGGCACTGATAAAAGGCAGGAAATTTCAAGCCTCCCCCAACAAAACATGGCAGGTAGTAAAGTAAACACTGAGGTACAGAGCTCAACACAGGGCAGGACAGGGGTAAATGGAAAAATAGACAAGGACAATAAGAGCAGGGATGGGGGGAAAAAAGGATAAAACCAACATTAAATGGAGGACAATGAGTACCAATGCCCGTAGTCTGGGAAACAAGCTTCCTGAGCTAGTAGCCCTGATGAAAGATGAACAATTGGATATTGTGGCAGTCACGGAAACATGGTACACTGAGAACCATGACTGGGATGTCAACATACCACGGTACACAATCTACAGAAGGGAGAGGAAGGTAAAAGAGGAGATGGAGTAGCTCTGTACATAAGGGAAGGGATCAAAGCTACAGAACTAAAAAGTAAAAGGAGGAGGACAAGAGGCACTCTGGGTCACCTTGGAGACAGGGAATGGCATCACAATCTGCACAGGGGTTGTATACAGACCCCCATCTCAAGGGGAGGAAATGGACAACAAAATGATAGAGGACATTCTCAAAATGGCTGAAAAAGGGGAGATACTGTTGATGGGGGACCTGAATATGCCAGATGTTAACTGGATAACATGTATTGCAGCCACATCCAAGAACAGGGTAATTCTTGATGCCCTGCAGGGGGCAGGCCTTAGACAGCTAGTGTTGGAACCCACTCGGGAGGGAGCAATACTAGACCTGGTACTCTCAAATGGAGAGAGGATCACAAATTTAGAAGTCAGTAGACATCTGGGAACAATAAACCACTGCACAGTGTGCTTCACAATGAGCACAACCATGGAGATAAGCCATACAAAAACAAGGATACTGGACTTTAGAAGGGATGACTTTGGCAAAATGGGTGAATACCTGAAAAACGCACTAGCAAATGACCAAAAAGGAGGGGTGGAAGAACAATGGAGAAAAATCAAAACTGCCATCATAGAGGCAAGAAGCCTTTGTGTGAAACAAATAAAGAAAACAAAGCAGAGTAAAAAAACACTATGGTTCTCAAAAGAGGTGGCAGGGAAGGTTAAGTTGAACAAGTCTGCATTCAAAAAGTATAAGGAATCACAGAAGGAGCACGACAGGGAACTGTATCAATTAAAGCAGAAAGAAGTGGGGAAGGCAGTCAGACTAGCAAAGGCCCAAACTGAGGAAAAAATATCCAACTCGGTTAAGAAGGGGGATAAAACCTTTTATAGGTACATTAGGGAGCATAGAAAGGTTAAGGGAGGGATAGTGAAAATTAATAAAGGAGAGGGGAGGTGGACAGAGGGAGACAGTGAAAAGGCAGAGATACTGAATGAATACTTTTGCTCAGTATTCACAAAAGAAGACGAGGAGGAGTTACCTAAACCAGACAACAGAAGCACTCTGGGTAGGGGGGTTGACACCAGTCCATTCACAGAAGATAGAATCCTGAAAGAACTCCTAAAACTCAAGGTGGACAAAGCAATGGGGCCTGATGGGATTCACCCAAGAATCTTAAAAGAACTAAGGAAGGGACCTAGTGACACCACTGACCATGCTTTTTAACAGATCAAGGGAGGATGGGGCGGTACCTGAGGACTGGAGGAGGGCAGATGTGATTCCCCTTCACAAAAGTGGGAGCAAGGCAGAAGCAGAAAACTACAGACCTGTAAGTTTGACCTCAGTGGTAGGGAAAATGATGGAATCACTTCTGAAAGAAAGAACTGTTGAGTACCTAGAGGCCAGCAGGGCACAGGTCCCAAAGCAGCATGGATTTACGGCAGGAAGGTCATGTCAGACAAATCTAATTGATTTCTTTGACTGGGTGACCAAAGTAATAGACCAGGAAGGGGCTGTGGATATGGCCTACCTAGACTTTAGCAAGGCATTTGACACAGTCCTGCATAAAAGATTAATAGTCAAGTTAGGCAGCCTGGGAGTGGGTCCCAGGGTGGTAGCCTGGGTAGAAAACTGGCTGTACAACAGGACACAGAAGGTAATAGTGAATGGAACACATTCCAAAGAAAGGGGGGTTACTAGTGGAGTACCTCAGGGCTCAGTACTGGGTCCAGTCCTCTTTAACATCTTTATAGGTGACATTGCAGAGGGTCTGGAGGGAAAGATATGCCTCTTTGCAGATGACACAAAGATCTGTAACAGAGTTGATACACAAGGGGGGTAGAAAAGATGAGAAGGGACTTGGCAAGGTTGGAGGAATGGTCAGACATATGGCAACTTAGATTCAATGCAAAGAAGTGCAAGGTAATGCACCTGGGAAACAAAAACCCAGGAGAAGAGTACACAATAGCAGGGGAGGTACTAACAACAAAAATGGAAAGGAACCTGGGGGTAGTCATATCAGATGACCTAAAGGTGGGTAAGCAATGTGAAAAGTCAGTAAGGAGAGCCAGGGGAATACTGGGATGCAAAGGAAGGGGCATCACAAGTAGAAAAAGGGAAGTGGTTATCCCTCTGTACAGATAGTTGGTGAGACCCCATCTGGAGTACTGTGTGCAGTTTTGGAGACCTCATCTACGCAAGGACATAGACAGGATGGAAGCAGTCCAGAGGAGGGCAACTAAAATGGTGCAGGGTCTGCAGCAGAAACCATATGATGAGAGACTGAGAGAGCTTAATATGTATACACTTGATGAAAGGAGGGACAGGGAGGACATGATAGAAATGTTCAAGTACCTCAAGGGAATCAACAAAGTCCAGGAGGGTAGCATCTTTCAGAAAAAGAGATGTGTAAGAACAAGGGGGCCACAATTTAAAGACAGAGGGGGGGATGGCTCAGGGGTAATGTGAGGACATTTTTTTTCACAGAGATAGTGGTGAATACATGTAACAGCCTTCCTGAGGAGGTCGTTGGGTCTAAAACAGTGGGGAAATTAAAACAAGCATGAGACAGACACAAGGCAATTATAGTGGGGGATAGCAGGAAGTAGGCTGTTGGTTAACTAGAATCTGCAGCTTATCCAGTAGGTAGGTAGGGAAATGGGCAGACTGGGTGGGCCAAGTGGTCCTTATCTGTCATCAAAGTCTATGTTTCTATGTCCTGGAACTTTACCAGCCCCACCTCAGATTAAAAGAGGGGGGTCCTCATACCAATTTGCATTTGTGGCAGGTGCTCTCCTGTCTCCTGTTTTCCCTTAGGTGGGGACAAGGTTGTCAATAATCTGAACTGCCCAACCAAACTGCACAGATACTGGTAGACACAACAAGGGTGCCAAGGGGGTTTCAGTAACGGCAGGTCTGACAACAAACTGGACTTTTCATTGCTTGCTTGTTATTTGCATGGGTGCTTAATGGCCAAACATCTGATGCACCCTATGAAATAAAGGGCTGCACGTAGTAAATATAACAACACCCTCCTGATCCTGAATAGGGCAGAGATGGACCAGATATACACAGTATTAAAGAGAGTGATACACTCCAGGTCAGTCCTTAGATACACAACTGGCTGCACATACAGAATCACCTCAGAGTTCATCAGTCCTAAAAGGCATTTCATTTTTACATTATATAGGACTGGAGGGAGGATACAGAGGTAGTTGCTATGCTGCCAACAAACTGGTAGAACCCCACTTTCAGAGTACTGACCCTCTGTCACTTACCCTCTGATGCATCAGGCAGAAGGGGTATCCCGCTTCAGGATTTTTCTAGTGACACTTGATACTCTCAGGGATGGCTTAGTGCAAATGTATTCATCCATCCCACTTCTCTAGTGATATTAGACAGGTTATTAGTATATGCTGGTTCCTCTATCTCTGCTATAGCAGGGATTACACTCATTTGTCCTTCTTTTTGTTGTTCTTATACTGTTATCTAATTTGTGTTCAGGTTGTTTCAATATTTGAAATGCATACAGACAATCAGCAGTAAGGGACATTGCACATGCATGATGCAAAGTGGTACGCCTTACGCTGGAGATTCAGGAGGAAGGGGGAGGATATATTATTGGGCTGCCTTACTAAAGACTGCCCCTTAAGGTATGGGTCAGTACTTGATTTGCTGTAATATTTTTTACTTTAACACTCAAAATCTTCTTATACAACCACTTTAATGGTGGATTTAAGGTGCAACAGCTTGAGTGTGAGGGGATCAAATTCCCTGATCAAACACAAAAAAGTATTGATCCACCTTACAAAACTCAACGCTCATTTAGCCTTTTTGCAGGAAATTTAACTTAATGATCTAGAATCCAGAAAACTGGTATGTAACAGGGTCCCTGTTCCCTGTAAGGTTTACTCCCCTACTAATTTAAAAAGGTGACCTCCCCCCCTTTTTTCTCTCACACTGTTCTATCCTCTTCATCTTTTCTTCTGTCCTTTTCTTTTTTTTCATGTCAGTGTTGCCAACCTGACATATCTCATTGCATACTTTACTATCCCTTTTCTCAAACCCCGCTTACGGTGCACCAGATAGGGCTGAGTGCAGTGTAAAGCACTCTCCCTAGTGGAAGATATGTCCAAACATGAGTAGGGCTTTACTTTTAAATAGGGAAAACACTCCTGAGTTTCCTGGCATGTTCCCAGTTTAGCAGTAGTGCCCAGAGCAAAACAGAAGTGCCTAGATAAAGAATAAAACATTCATGCACAAAGAAAACAGCCCAGAGATGTAACCAGGCTGATAAATAAAATAAATAGCCAAAGGTTGGAAATGGGTTTAGGAAAGGCCCAAATTAAATGTTTTGCTGATGGCTGCACATTTCAGCCATTGGAGCAATAAAGGAAATTATCTATCGCACCTTCTTACAGCACTCCAAGTCTCAACACATGGGTAGTTAGCGCTCTTCTCATAGGCTGATGCACAAAGGAATCCCAAAATTTCGAAATCCGATCCCTCTCCTATCCTTGCTGTTCCCAGAATCCTCAGTTTTTTTTTTGTGCTTCTTCCCAGGCTGGTCACATTTTCATCTGGCTCTGTGCCAAGCCCTAAGGTAAGCTGAATATTTCTGTTTTTAAGATTATTTTGAAATCCCAGAGTGCCTGTAAAGGCATACAGTTATTCTCACAGGTCCTTTTTAGTAAAGGACCACTAAATCAGTTAATTTGTAAAAACTAGTCTCTGTTAGACACAGGAGTCTCTGTGGCGAGGGCCTAAAGTAACCAATGTTTTTGTTGTATATTCTGCTATCTCAATTAGATAAAAATACTCCTGAGTTTGTTGTTTTGTTGCCTTTTAAATAGTTAAAAAGAGAATTCATGGCCTTACAGTAATCCTCCCCTCAGTTCACCTTGTTCAGCTGAGGAGGGAAGGCAATGCACTTATCTACAAAGTAGCGGAGCCCCCCCACCTCCCTTGTCGGCTTATCTCTTTCAGCCGAAGAAGGTTTAAGGTTGCCTGCATTAAAGTGGGGTTGCTCCAATGGCCCGAGGGGTCGCGGTTTACCTTGTTCAACCGCGACCTCCTCCAGGGCCTTCCGAATGCTGCACAGGTGATTTTTACGCCGGGGGTGTCGCGGTTCACCTCGTTCAACTGCGACCGCCTCCCGGGTCTCCCCAGCTATGTAAATAGAATTTAAGTGCCACAGTTCCAGCCGTTTTCTGCAAAGCGCGAGAAAAGGCTCACCAGACTTCCAGAGGAGCCCTCAGTTTCTCCTTGTGCTCCGATTCGGGTCCTGCAACTCCAAGTCCTGGGTAAAGCCTCACAAGCTCCCCGGTGCACCTCCTGAGCTCCCCTACCTTCCCCATCGCCATCTTTGCGAGGAAACATCGCGAGATTTCCTCCTGAAATCTCACGCCTTCTCCAGGGAGCTCCAGGGAAGGAAGACCTTCTCAAAATGGTGGCGCCGTCCTCACCATTTCAAAATGGTGCCCGCAACTGGCCACTCTCTTCTTAAAGGCACAGTGACACCTACTATTGATAACACAGTACAAAGCCAGTTTTTAGACAAAAGACCCACTGGCTGATTAGTGGACACTATTAAAGGGCCAGATATCCACCTTTTATGAGGACTTTGCCAGTCTTTTCACCTGTTTCACTCCATAACTTAATAATGGGCTGGTATTTAAAGAACTAAGGAGTATACTACCCCCAGTGTTCTTAAAGGGCCCGCCAAGGGGACAAAGTCATTTTTTCTATATTTTTTCTATATTTGATCAGTTGACTAGGATTTTTAGCCAACACATCCCCTGAACACCTCCAATAATGTTATGTCTTCCAGAACTATGTCAACCGTAAGACGATTGTGCAGGAAGTGCCCCAACATCTTACTCTCCTCGAACCAGGGGAACTATGCTCTCTATGCATGGTGGACTCGGAGCCTAGGGACTTCACCCACAACTCACCCTCCACAGACGAAGATCCCCTAAATGATAACATATCCACTGCTTCCCAAGGCGTCGTACTGCAATTATTCCAGAAACTCCTGGATAGAATCGACTCCCTGGGAACAGACAAAAGACCCAGGTCACCCAATAACACCCTCCACCCTAAACGCCCCAGGGGCGAACCTACCTCACCTGACTCACCAGAGAGGTCAGAAGATGAGCACTCTGACAAAGAGGAGGAGAAGGAACAAGAGGAGGATATGGCCACACGTCTATGCCCCTTTGAAGCCATTCCCGAACTAATCAGAGTTGTATGTCAAACTCTCAGAATGGATGAACCGGTGGAACAGCCGGATAACAGACTGGATCCCCTGGTTAGGGAGAGGAAGCAATCCTCCGCATTCTTCCCAGTATGCAAAGCATTAGAGAACATACTAGCCAAGGAATGGGACGCACCAGATCCCATTAAGACTAGGGAAAAGGGGACCTTCGAAAGACGGTACCCACTCCCTGTGGACAGAGAGAAACTCTGGGCAACAGCCCCCCCGAGTGGATGCAGAGGTTGCGTCCCTTAGCAACAAGACTGTCTTACCCTCGGAATCAGCCTCGGCCCTTAAAGACCCCATGGATAGAAAGATTGGTGAAATTGTGAAAAAGGTTCATGATATGATGATCATGAACATGAGAGTATCCATGGCCACCACTTATTCAGCAAGGGCCGTACTCAGATGGCTAGAGGCAGTCCAACTGGACGTCCCCGAAACCAGTGCCCATGGAGCAACCATGGACTATGCCATCCAGGCAATGAAATACGTAGCCAATGCCATGATCAACAGCTCTAAGATGGCATCCAGATCATCAGCTTCCATCAATAGAGCCAGGAGACAGGTATGGCTGAAGCTGTGGAATGCAGATCAAGAATCCAAGTCTAAGGTCATGAAACTGCAATTCTCAGGAGACAAAGTGTTCAGACCCGGAATAGAGGAGTTCACAGTAAAGAAAGGGGATGACAGGGATCAAGGGGGGTGAGCCACTCTACCCTCTTTTCGAAACAATAAATTCCGACATTTCTCAGGCAGACCCAAAGGGGCAAGGCCACCAGGGACAGGATAAGCGTTCCTTTGGATTCAAACCAAATTTTTCAGCAACAGACAGAACTTTCAAGGCACCGGGGCAGAGGCTCCCACTTTAATGGCAAGCAGGGGTTCAGGACAGCCAAATCAAACAGAGGATTCCGCCAATGAGAATCCGCCGGTCCAGGGCAAAATGGATGCAGTAGGAGGAAGACTACAGCAATTCGCAACAACCTGGACCAAATCAGTCAGCGACAAATGGGTCAAGGAGATCATCTCGCAGGGCTATGCCATCGAATTCAACTCAGTCCCAAGAAGGGATAGATATATAGAATCTCACGTTTCCAGAGACAAAGCGACCTCTGAGCAAGTCGGACCATCCTTCACCAACTGCTGCACCACCAGAGCCATAAAGCCCGTCCCAATGCAAGAGAGTTCTCAGGCATCTACTCCATATTCTTTCTAGTCCCAAAAAGACCGGAGACCTTAGACCCATCCTGGACCTAAATTCGTGAACAATTTTGTCCGGTACCAGAAATTCAAGATGGAAACCCTAAGATCCACCATTGCAGCGATACGCAAGGGAGACGTCTTAACCTCAGTAGACCTCAAGGATGCCTATCTACACATACCGATCAGACCTTCCCACCAAAGGTTCCTCCGATTCAGCATTCTGGGATACCATTTCCAATACCAATGCCTGCCATTCAGATTGGCGTCTGCCCCACGACAGTTCACCAAGGTGATGGCACCCCTAGCAGCAAAATTACGCATGGAGGGCATTCATGTGATCCCATACCTGGACGACTGGTTGATACGGGCGAGAACAGTGCATCAGTCAAGGACAGCAACACGCAGAGCTCAACAGTTACTGACCGAACACGGGTGGCTCATCAACAAAGCAAAGAGCCACCTGACTCCAACCAGTGTTAGACCACTTGGGGGCAACGTTCAACACAGTGACCGGCACAGTAAGACCATCTCAGACACGCATCCGCATGTTAACAGCGCACTGCCGGACAGTTATGCAGAAGAAGTCAACAACCATTTGGCACCTCATGCAGTTACTGGGGGTCATGGCAGCATGCATAGACCTGCATGACTGGGCCAGATTACATATGAGACAGTTACAACGACTACTCCTAGACAACTGGAATTACAGTCAACAGAATTACAGTCAGAAAGTAACTATTCCACTGGCAGTGTGTAAATCTCTATGCTGGTGGGCAGACCCACACACCTTCTCCCAAGGGGCTCAATTGGAGAGAGATACAACAAGAACCCTCGAAACAGACGCCAGCCTGCTAGGCTGGGGTGCTGTTCTGGACAGACAGTCCATCCAAGGGAAATGGTCAAACAGGGAGGCAAAACTCCCAATCAACACACTAGAGACAAGAGCCATCCAGCTGGCCCTCATACGTTTCAAAGGTCAACTCCAAATACAACATGTAAAAGTGCGCACCGACAGCCGAGTGGCGATGGCATACATCAACAAACAGGGAGGAACAAGAAGCAGAGCCATGGCCTAAGAGGCAGACATACTTCTGCGATGGGCAGAAAAGAATCTGCTCAGTCTCACAGCAGTCCACCTAGCAGGCAACCTAAACACAAGGGCGGACTGGCTGAGCAGACAAAACGCTACAACAGGGGGAATGGCAACTTCATTCGGAAATTTTCCACGAACTCCAGAAAAAATGGGGACCCTTCAACATCGACCTCATGGCCTCAGCGACCAACACCCAACTCCCAAACTATATGTCCAGATTCAAAGACAAGAGAGCAATATGGGTGGATGCCCTATCGACCCCATGGACATTCAGGAAGGCGTATGTATTTCCCCCAATAGCCATGCTACCCGCAGTGCTACAGAAGATCCGAAGCACAGGCAGCAGTGTAGTCCTCATAGCCCCAGACTGGCTGTGGAGAGCCTGGTACACCCTAATCAGAAAAATGCTAATGGACAATCCCATGAGGTTACCTCGCCAACACAATTTACTCAGGCAAGGCCCGATCTGGCACGAAAACCCTCTACCGCTGAAACTGACGGCTTGGCCACTCAAAGGGCTAGACTGTTAGGACTAGGGGTATCAGGTACAGTTGTAGACACCTTGGTACAGGCAAGAAGAGATTCCACCAACAGGACCTATAACAAACATTGGTGGGCGTTTGCTTCATGGTGCAAGAACCAGGACTTGAAAGCATCGCAATGTAGTATTATGAACGTATTAGAGTTTCTGCAAAAAGGGTTGGAAAAAGGGTTATCAGCCTCATCTCTGCAGGTTCAGATGGCCACAATAGGGGCCATAAGGGGAGAAACCGATGGACATTTGCCTGGAGCCCACCCCTTGGTTCAAGCTTTCCTAAAAGCCACAGTTCTTATCAACCACACCCCAAGACCCCTGACAGCTCCATGGCACCTCAATTTGGTGCTCGACGCTCTCGCCATCACTCCATTTGAACCCATTGAGTCCATCCCCTTATCCGTACTTACGATGAAGACCGTATTCCTAGTGGCTATCTCTTCAGCCAAGAGAACTAGCGAACTAGAGGCTCTCTCGTAGGGAGCCCTTCATCTGTTTTTTCCCTGACAGAGTCATACTCCGACCCATCTCGTCTTTTATACCGAAGGTGGCCAACGCCTACCACACGTCCCAAGAGATCTCAGTCCCTACCTACAAGCACCAGTTAGGGGACCCCCACAGGGAAATCCTACTCGGCCTAGACCCAGTCCGAGCAATTCAGACCTACCTGACCAGGACAGAGGATCTCCGTCGGACGGGCAGGTTGTTTGTTCTACTCCAAGGCAATAAACAATGTTTGGCAGCTTCCAGATCCACTATCGCTAGATGGCTACGAGAATCCATAGCGACGGCCTACAGGAGTAGAGGTAACACACCTCCAGCTAATATCAGAGCCCACTCCACCTGAGCAGTAGCCACATCTTGGGCGGAACGGAACTCTGCGTCGGTCAGAGAGATCTGCCAGGCAGCAACCTGGGAGTCCCCGCATACCTTTCTCAGGTACTACCGGTTAGACACAGGACTAACGGGTAACTCAAAGTTTAGTCGCAGAGTGCTTCAGACAGCATTGATCCCAGTTCCTCCTCCCACCCAGGACAAGGCCTAATACTGCTGTACAATCTTCCCATGTGTTGAGACTTGGAGTGCTGTAAGAAGGTGCGATAGATAATGGTAGTTTACTCACCTGGTAAAGGTGATTATAGGAGCACCTTCTTACAGCACTCCGTATCCCACCCATTGCGGAGGAACATGAGTATGTATGTATATATATATATATATAGTGATACAGTTAAGGTAAACATATAGAGTGAGACATCTAAGAAGGTATTTGAAACTTTCATCTTCTAAAGTTATACAGTTATAGCACATACATCCCACAAAGTCAGTAGCTGTGTAACAGGGTATCCAATGTTTATAACAACAATACGTAGTAAACATCTGCCTTCAAATAACATCACCGTGTTGTGTATTATTCCACCCGGAAAGCAGGGTGTCCTATCTCTTTTGCCTTGTTTGCCTAACAGTTTACTTTCAGGAGAGAAACGAACTTTGGAAGATATCATACTGAGGATTCTGGGAACAGCAAGGATAGGAGAGGGATCGTATTTTGAAATTTTGGGATTCCTTTGTGCATCAGCCTATGAAAAGAGCGCTAACTACCCATGTGTTGAGACTTGGAGTGCTGTAAGAAGGTGCTCCTATAATCACCTTTACCAGGTGAGTAAACTACCATTGCTGCATATTGGCAGGGGCTGCTAAAGGAGACTAGTAAGAGCCCTTGCAAGGTTTAAGTAAAATGGCAGCATTTCTAAACAAAATGGGGGCTAAAATGGTTCTAAGGTTACTACAAGAAAAGAAAAGAAAAGAAAGAGTGGTAATTACTGAAATAAAGATACAGGTCTCCTAAGCTGGCAGAAGAGGGGATATGAAGAGCACACCCTCGAGCTCCCATTCTCTTTGCCAAAAATAGAGACACCTGAAAACCAGAAAGAGTAGTGATGCTGTAATTACCTGTGGGTTTCCATGCAGTTCTTGCTATAGGGCTGGTTGCCCACAAAATGGCTGGTTTTAAAGATGCAGGCTTCAGTGACATCAGAACAAGAGAGGGGCTTGCTTCTAAATGAGTCCAAATTAAGCCTAAAAGAGCTATTACTGATGTCTACCTGTAGGTATTTTTAAACTAAAGTATATTATCAGGTAAAGGACTATAGGGACTTGGAAAAGCATGAAATAAAATGCATTTATTCTGTAAAATAAAAGAATGAATGCCATAGCTCTTTCCTTGATGGTAGTCACCTGGCCATGATGTCATCAGCCATAAGGCTATAAAAGCTCACCACTAGAGGGATCTTTAGAGATAGGTAGGCCAGTGAGCTGCTGATCTTGCAGGAGGAAGGTGTGTTTGTTTTCACACCAGTGAATTGGTTTAAAAAAGTGGTTAAATTAAGAAGTGACTTTTGTTTATGTTGGTGTGTTGACTAACACCTCATTTTTTTATTTCAGTAAATATTAAATTTAGTTGATTTTGAATAAAAAATCATTAACGCATTCGAGCATTTATTTTATGCATCATACCTCCTGCCTAAGTGTCTGCTATTCCCATGCCGTAACACGGTACAGGATTTGGTAGGCCAGGAACTTCATAGCTCCTCTCAGTTCAAGAAACTACGTATGTGTCTTGATTTTATTACATAAGTTGCTGGCCTGGATATTTCAGAAGTGTATTTAAGATACTGAAGAATGATAGATATTGGCTATGTTTCAGATCCCTGAAGGACCCTTAGTGATAGGTAATCTTTATGCCCCAAACATTAATTCACCTCACTTTTTCCACTCCTTAGCCACTCAAGTGGCTAACATTAATGTTAGAAATGCTCCCTTATTACTAAGTAGAAACTTTAATCTAATTCTGGATTCCAACATAGACAGAAGCCAGGACACACCAGAGCCTCATGCCAAAGCAGTAAAGGCAGTCAAACTATGGCTGTCTGATCAAGCACTGTCAGATGCTTGGAGAATCAAACCCCCAGAGTTAAGGATTTTACTTGTCACTCCTCCAAGTATGGTACAAATAGCAGATTTGATTTGTGGCTCAATTCTCCACAACTAACTCCCACAATTATGGCATCCATAATCAACCCACTAGTCATATCTGATCAAACCCCACTCCAATTAGATGTCTTATTTGGCTCAGGAACCCACAAATCTCCAACTTGGTGGATGGACCCACTACTAATGTTAGACCCACACTTCAAAACTTAATTACAAGACACTCTGGTGGAATTCTTTAAGACAAATGACACCACAAATACTATCCTGGCCACCATATGGGAGGCTTTTAAAGCCTTGATGAGAGGACACATTATTTCATATTCTTCTCACTGCAGCAAGGAAAGAGAACAGGAGCTAAAAGATTGGAATCTCAGCTGCAGCTAAAAGAGAGGACTTACAAAGCTACTTCTGAAGCCTCTCCCACATCCCCACTATACAAAGAACTTTTAACACTAAGTCATGTCATTAACACTCTTATGGCTCAGAAAGCAGAATTGGCAATACTGCAGTTATAACACAAATACTGTGAAGAGGGAGAGAAGTGTGAAAATGTTCTGGCATACCGATTTAAACAAGCATTTGTCAATGCCGAAGTTTTGCTTGCTGGCATTGGCAGTGGTAGTGTAGAAGTTACAGAGCTGCGTAATAGGAATGACAGTGAAGTATTGAACTGAAGCCAACCCCACCACCACCCTGCAGAGAGTGACAGGCATTGGGGTGTGCCTTTGGGTCGTCAGGCATAACGGCCATGCCATTTCACCACACCCCACCCTGCAGACACTGACAAGTGTCACGGTGTTCCTTGGGGTCTTTGGTCCTTATGCGCACCCCATTCCATTAGGAAATATGGTGAGATGGGTGCGATATAGGAGAATGGGGTGAACTTTGGGGCCAAAGAGTCCAAGGCATACCTTGATGCCTCTCACTGGCTGCAAGGTGTGGAATGGTATGAGCATTGCAGGCAAGAATCCCAAGTCACACCCCTGATGCCTGTCATTTCCTACAGAGTTGGGCGTTATGGTTGGAAACCCTAATACCTCAGGCATTCATTGGTATTTTCACTCCAAATGTTCAACATGTTTTTTTTGTGACCCCACCTCATGAACAGGGGGAATATCAGTTTGTTAGCCAAAAGCTGCTTATGCACAGTGACTATGGCATTTAGCACCACAGGTGCAAAAACATTCCGAACAGGATGTAAAAATGACAGCTGTACTGTTCATGGGAGGTGTAAAAATGGCAATGTTGCAAATCTGCAGTAAAAATATTTAAAAAATGGTGAAGTCACGGCGTACATAGAAACTGTGCAGCACACCGTAATATAATTAGGTTGGGGATTTTTTACAGCAGATTGTCAACTCAGGCATTTTGGTGCCTCGATCATGAACAGTGTCACTGTGATTTTTTATCTGTCCGAACAATGATTTCCTACAGCGACCACGCATCTCTGCACTGAAGTGTGAAAACACACTTGACCATGTTGTGGAAAAATGACAGCTGTACTGTAAATAAGGAAGTGTGGAAAATGCCACTGGTGAAAATCTGGACTTAAATATTACAAAGTCATGAACTTGAGGTGCGTGGAAACTGCACAATGCTCACTCGTAACAAAGTCATTTTATGGACTTTTGTCACCAAATTTTCAACATAGCCATTTTAAGACCTCTGCTCATGAACAGTGTAACTGTGATTTTCTTAATCGGTCCCAAACATTGCTTTCGCACACCAACAGCACCATTGTGCATTACATGTGCGAAAACACATTTTGGGAGGCATATAAAAAATGGCAGCTGTACTATTCATAAGGAAGGGTAATAAAATGGCAATGTTGAAAATCTGGAGTGAAAATATTAAATTCGCAAACTTATGAGCATGCATAGGAACTGCGCAACGCACGTTCGTAAAAGTCATTTTTAGGAATTTTTTCACCAAATTTTCAACATGGCCATTTTAAGACCTCTGCTCATGAACAGTGTCACTGTGATTTTCTTAATGTGTCCCATACATTGATTTCGCACATCAAATGTGCCATTGTGCGCTACATGGGCAGAAACACATTTTGGGCAAGATGTGAAAAATGACAGCTGTACTGCTCATAAGGAGGTGTGGTAAAATGGCAATGTTGAAACTCTGGAGTGAAAATATTGAAAATTCGCGAACTTATGAGTGTGCGTAGGAACTGCACAACACACGCTCGTAAAACAGTCGTAAGGAATTTTTTTACCAAATTTTCAACATAGCCATTCTAAGACCTCTGCTCATGAACAGTGTCACTGTGATTTTCTTAATTTGTCCCGTACGTTGATTTCACACACCGGCTGCGCCATTGCGCACTACATAAGCGGAAACCGTTTTGGGTGAGATGTGAAAAATGACAGCTGTACTACTCATAAGAAGGTGTGGTAAAATGGCAAAGTTGAAAATCTGGAGTGAAAATATTGAAAATTGCTGGACCAGATGAGCGCGTGAGGACCGCCCAACGACGCCAGAAATAGTCATTTTGGAATTTTTTCACCAAATTTTCAACATAGCCATTTTAAGACCTCTGCTCATGAACAGTGTCACTGTGGTTTTCTTAATTTGTCCTGTACATTGGTTTCGCACACTGACTGCACCATTGTGCTCTACATGGGCAGAAACACATTTTGGGATGTGAAAAATGACAGCTGTACTGCTCATAAGAAGGTGTGGTAAAATGGCAATGTTGAAAATCTGGAGTGAAAATATTGAAATTTCGCGAACTTACGAGCCTGCGTAGAAACTGTGCAAAGCACGCTCATAAAACAGTCGTTTTTTGGAAGTTTTCCACTAAATTTTCAAAATAGGCTTCTTGAGAGCCCACCTTATGAACACTGGCAGTGTCATTTCATTAATCGGTCCCGAAAGGTGATTTCACACAGTGACTGCAAAATCACCCTTTGGGTCCAAATAACGCCATGACAGTGACAGCATTCATGAGGAGGGGTCCCAAAAACCCCATGTTGAAAATTTGGTGCAAAAATTCCAAAAAATGCCTGAGATATGCAACAAAGTTGAAAAAACCCTATCTAGCCCATTATACAGCTTACCGGCATTTCCTCAGTTTGTGGTCGGCTTTGAAGAGGGCAGACGCGTTCCCGGTCCACGAAGATCGTCGCGCCAAGCTCCGGAGTTTAGTATGGGGTGAGAGGGGTGTGGGGAGGCAGGGTGCGCAGTGGGTGGGTGCGGGTTGTGGGGAGGGGGTCAGGAAGACTGCGTGGGAAAGTTTTTTCTTTTCAGGTATTTAAAAAAAAAGATGATGCAGGACGTTTGCCACGCTGGGGTGGGCTCCCAGCATGGCAGAAGAATGGCTGGGGGGCATGGAGCCGATGGGGGATTAGGCACCCCCATCGGCCGTGGCATTTGTTGCCACACTGGGGTGGGCTCCCAGGGTGGCACCCCGTACTGGGGGGAGACAGTGAAGCTGATGGGGGATTGGGCACCCCCGTCGGCTATACCATTGAGTTGCCATGCTGGGGTGGGCACCCAGCGTGGCATTTGGAAGGCTTTGGGGGGAGCGCAGCACAGCCGATGGGGGATTGGGCACCCCATCAGCTATAGAGTGTGTGCATGGGGGAGCCACGGTATGTGTGCACGCGCATGTGTGTGTGTGTGTGTAGGGGGAGCTGTGCATGAGCAGGCAATATCTTATTGCTGCTCACTGAAGTGTAGCTCCCCCTTTCAACTGTATGCCACTGCATTTTGGAGCTTGTCATAGACAGCTCCAGCATGCATTGGCAGACAGGGGCTGCACCTGCCAACACACTGACGGAATTGGAAGAGGGGGTGACACACCTCTGAAATCTCGGATGATGGCACTGTGTTTCTTGCACATGCGTGCAAGCAAACATAAAAACAACTGACCAAATGACACATAAATGCTCTCAAGCTTGCAGTGAGCAAAATATGTCTCTCAGAAAGTGGAATAAATGCTATCATGAAGGACTTTAATGCACACCTCTACTCTTCAGTGACTACTCCAGACCTCCACAACCTCTCAACCTTCCTCTTTAATCTTAATCTCCCCAAACTCACTCCCCACCAAGCATTAATCCTCAATCAGCCATTCACATCAGCAGTAATGCAAACTATGATACTTTCTCTAAATCTTAAAAAGCACTGGGCAGAGATGGGCTCCCTAGAGAATTTTATAATTTGCTGGCCTCACTGGTCTCCCTGATCCTTCAATGGCTATATGTCAAACTGCTGCAACAAGGTTCCTTCTCACCCATTATGAGTACAGCTATAATAACAGTTCTCCCCAAACCAGGGCAAGATCCCAACTGCCCTGCGAGCTATAGACTGATTTCCCTCATAACGGTTGATAGCAAGATTTATGCCAAGCTCCTTGCTTCAAGATTAGAAACTGTTTTGCCAGACTTAATTCACCCCTCCCAAATGGGCTTTGCAAGGGGTAGATAATAGATCAGACCATATATGTAGGTTATTAGATCTCATGCATATAGCCAAGCTATCTCACATTCCTGCCACAGCCATCAATATAGATTTTGAGAAAGAGTTTGACTCAGTGGAGTGGGAGTATCTAAATGCAGTACTCCAACAAATGGATTTTGAAGTCCCTTTCATTACAGCAGTACAAGCCATGTATTCAAACTCCAAAGCACAGATCCTTACAAATAGTACATTATCTGCTCATTTCTATTGGCAAGAAGAACCAGGCAGAGATGCCCTTTATCCCCTCCCCTATTCATCCTGGCCATTGAGCCTTTAGCAACAGTGATTTGCAAATACTTGGATATTACTGGGATATCAGTGTGCAGAACACAATATAAAACATTACTCTACCTTACAATTTACAGTTGTCTTTGGTTTGTAGCAGTTCATCAGAAAAGCTAATATTTTTCAGGTGTAGGCTACTTCTAACTGAAAGGTGAAATAAGGAACTTAGAATTATCAGGAAAGACAGTCTTTCAATCAACAGAGGGAGGAGGACCTTGTTTTACTTTTGTTACAATTGTTAATATTTTCAGTGCAGGAAGAGTTTAAACCCAGATGGACTGAATACTTTTACTGTGTCTGTCCTTGTGCACAGCTGACTTGATTGAAATTATTGATTGACTGTTTGCACTGCAATATTTGTAATACTGTGAGTTATTCACTGGGCTAAGAATTTGTCACAGGTCCTGAAGTGAGTGCAGGTTACAGGCTGTGTATTTAACCCAGACAGTGCCCCACTGGGTGGAAACTGTTTTGTATTTATCTCTGAGTGCCTTAAAAGGCAGTTTTGGGGCTGACTACTTTGACAGCACAAATCAGCAGGCTGTTTTGGGGCTGGGGAGGTTTACCTGTGTCTGACTTGGATGTTTGGATTTTTCTCTGTTTGGTTAGCAGGGTATTTTCTCTGTCAAATTGCCGTGTAGGGCATCTTGCTGACAGGAAGGCACTCATCGCAGTGGTGGGTCACAGCTTTTAGCTGATTGTTTCGTGAAGGCACAGTTTAGGTCCAAACCCTACCCACCCCTCACCCCATCCACCCCTGGAAATAGTTCCTTTATACCTGGGGTTCTGACATCATTTCCTCAGGAGGACAAGGTGCATATCACTGTCATATCCTTTCTAGCACACTGCACTGACAATATAAGCATACATATTGTATACTATATATATTTCTATAGAACAAACTAATCACACACACACACACACACAATTATAAACAGGATAAGCAAGAAGGTAGACAGACATGTGTGGAGTAGTGCAATGTAATGGCTGTGGGCAGCAGTCTTCCGGGAGACTTTCTGGAGGCTGAGATGCTGCCCTTTTTGTAGACAACTCTCTGCCCTGAGGGAGGAATTTGCCCATCTTCAGGCCACACTGGACAGTAGTAAGGGAACATCCTCCATCCTGGGAGCACCAGAGCTACCACCACTACCTCAGAGGTTGCAAAGAAAGCACAGAAGTTGGACCACAGTGGGCTCAGGAAAGGTGGAGGGTGGTGGAACAGAGGCACACCCAGTCAGTTGTTCCACTCTATAATCCATACACCATTCTGGGGAACCATAGTTCCTCTATGGATGCACCCACAGAGGAGACTAAGGAAGTTGTGAACAACTGTCACAAGAGAGGCCCACAGAAAGGAGGCAGAGACCACCATAGGGAAAGGAAGCAGCTCCTGGTGGGGGACTCAATTATTAGGGGGATAGAACTGGGGGGAGCAGGGAAAACTGAAGTAAGGTACCTGCCTGGTGCCATGGCTTGGAGGGACAGAAAGCGCATCCTCAGGATCATGAGAACAGCTGCACAGGATTCTGAGCTGGATGTTATTGTCCACCTAGGGACAAATGACTTGGCTCATCATGAGATTAGAGCAGTGCAGGAGGACTTTGTAGAGTTGGGAGGGGCCTAAGACAAGTAGCACACACAGTATCCTTCTCAGAAGTACTGCCAGACTATGGCATGGGTGAGGCAAGGGTACTTTGCACCATGCAATTTAAAAAATGGTTGATGAAATGGTGTGGAGCACAAGGATTTGACTTCATTGGGGACTGGGGTTCCACCTGGAGGGACACCAGGCTATACTGGCAGGATGGTCTGCATCTGTCCAGGAAGGGAACAAGTCTTTTGGGCAATCAGTTTAAATGTTTAATTGGCAAGCTTTTAAACTAGTCAAGGGTGGGGGTACTGATAAGCAACAGGAAATTCCCAGTCTCCCCCTATAAAACAGGGTACTAAGTACGAAAAAGACCAAGATAGAAAGGACAGTGGCGGATGCTGCTACAAAAGGTAAAGCCATTAACAAATGGAGAGCAATGAGTACCAATGCCCACAGTCTGGGTAACAAGCTTCCTGAATTAGTGGCCTTGATGGAGGAGGAACATTTGGATATCGTGGCAGTCACAGAAACAAGGTACACATAGAACCAAGACTGGTGACATAAACATACCAGGAAACACTATCTACAGGAGGGACAGCGAGGATAAAAGAGGAGGAGGAGTAGCCCTCTACATAAGGGAAGGAATCAAAGAAACAGAACAAAAGGGTAAAAAGGGAGTAGAAGAAGCATTGTGGGTCAACTTGGAGACAGGCAATAGCACCACAATCCGCACATAGGTTGTATACAGACCCCCCCCTCTCAGGGGCAGGAAAAGGACAAGGAAATGATAGAAAGTATACTTAGAATGGCAGAAAAAGGGGAGATATTGCTGATGGGTGATCTGAATATGCCAGATGTTAACTGGAGGGCAGTTGCAGCAGCTACTTCTAAGAGCGGGGTTATTCTAGATGCCCTACAGGGGGCATGCCTTAGACAACTAGTATTGGAATCCACTTGAGAGGGAGCAATCTTAGACCTGGTTCTCTCAAATGAAGATGGAGAGAGGGTCACAGATGTAGAAGTGGGTAGCCATCTGGGAACTAGTGATCATCGAACAGTATGGTTCACAATAAACACAGCTGTAGAGTCAAGCCATACAAAAGCAAAAGTACTGGACTTCAGGAGGGCTGACTTTGCCAAAATGGGTGAGTGCCTAAGGAATGCACTAGCAAATGGGCAGGAAGGAAGGGCGAAAGAACAATGGGGAATAAGAAAAACTGCAATCACAGAGGTAACAAGCCTTTGTGTGAAGCAAATAAACAAAACAAAATTATGTAAGAAACTACTATGGTTCTTGAAGAAGGTGGCAGTGAAGATTCAAGAGAAAAAGTGTCATAAAGTGTCAGTGGCTCAGTAGGTAGCACACTCGCCTCTGAGTCTGGGAGATCAGAGGGCTGTGGGTTCAGTTCCTACATCTGGCACTTGGGTTACTATCTCAGTACTGACACCATAGTGCAGCATGAGAGGGGTGCTGCACTTCTGAGGTGCCATCTTTCGGATGAGATATTAAACCGAGGTCCCATCTGCCTGGATTGGTGATAGTTCAGGTGGATGTTAAAGATCCCATGGCACTTATCAAAAAAGAGTAGGGGAATTTCCCCGGTGTCCTGGCCAAATTTCCCTCATTCACTCAAAATATCACCAACAGCTTAATCTGGTTCAAGGTCAGTTGGCATTCATCTGTATCCCCTTCCCCCAGGTCATGCCTGAAAATAGGCAGGATTTGTCTAGTGCACTTACCCGGTCAACAAAAACTAAATAAAAAAAATAAAAAAAAAATGAAAAGAAAGCATTCAGGAAGTACAAGGAATCACAGAAGGAGCAGGACAGAGAATTGTATCAGTTAAAGCAAAAGGAAGCTGGGAAGGCAGTCAGAACAGAAAAGGTCCAAACCAAGGAAAAGGTTGCCAACTCAGTTAAGAAGGGGGATAAAACATTTTATACTGTAGGTACATCAGAAGTGTAGGAAGACCAAGGGAGGGATAGTGAAGCTTAATAAAGGGAAGGGGAGGTGGGCAGAGGGTGACGGTGAAAAGGCAGAGATACTAAACAAATATTTTTGCTCAGTATTTACAAATGAAGAGGGGGAGGTACCTAAACTAAACAATAGAAACACTCTGGATACAGAAATTGATACCAGCCCATTTACAGAAGAAATGGTTCAAAAAAAACTTTTAAAACTGAAAGTGGACAACGCAATGGGGCCTTAAGGGATTCATCCCAGAATTCTAAAAGAACTAAGGGTAGAACTAGTGACACCACTGACTACCCTCTTTAACAAATCATGGGAGGATGGGGTGGTACCTGAGGACTGGAGGAGGGCAGATGTGATTCCACTTCACAGAAGTGGGAGCAGGGCAGAAGCAGGAATCTACAGACCTGTTAGTTTAACCTCAGTGATAGGGAAAATGACGGAATCATTTCGAAGGAAAGAATTGTTGAATACCTAGAGGCCAGAGGGGCACAGAACCCAAGGCAACATGGATTCACAGTGGAAGGTCATGCCAGATGAATCTAATAGATTTCTTTGACTGGGTGACCAAAGTAGTAGATCAGGGAGGGGCTGTGGACATGGCCTACCTAGACTTTAGCAAGGCATTTGACACAGTCCCACACAAAAGATTAATATACAAGTTAGCCAGCCAGGGAGTGGGTCCCAAGATGATAGCCTGGGTAAAGAATTGGCTGGAGAATAGGACACAGAGGGAAATAGTAAATGGAGTCCACTCTGAAGAAAGGGGGATTACTAGTGGGGTACTGCAGGGTTCAGTATTAGGACCAGTCCTCTTCAGTGTCTTTATAAGCAACTTTGCAGAGGGATGGGAAGGAAAAATATGTCTCTTTGCAGATGACACAAAGATCTGCAACAGAGTTGATGCACAAGGTGGGGTGGAAAGGATGAGAAGGGACTTGGCAAAGTTAGAGGAATGGGATACTGGGATGCATAGGGAGAGGCATCACCAGTAGAAAACAGGAAGTTGTTATCCCTCTGTACAAATAGCTGGTGAGACCCCATCTGGAGTACTGTGTGCAGTTTTGGAGACCCAATCTCCACAGAGACATAGACAGGATGGAAGCTGTCCAGAGGAGGGCAACTAAAATGATGCAGTGTCTGCACTGGAAGACAAATAAAGAGAGACTTAAGGAGCTTAATATGTATAGCCTCAAGGAAAGGCGGGAGAGGGGGGACATGATAGAAACATTCAAGTACCTCAAGGGAATCAACAAAGTCCAAGAAGGTAGCATCTTTCAGAAAAAGAGGTGTGCAAGAAAAAGGGGACACAATTTGAAGATGGGGGGGCGGCTCAGAAGTAATGTAAGGAAGTATTTTTTCACAGAGGGGGTTGTGGATTCATGGAACAGCCTTCCAGAGGAGGTTGTGGAGTCAAAAACAGTGGTGGAATTCAAGCATGCATGGGACAGTCATAAGGCAATTCTAGGGGGTGGGGATAGGAAAAAGTAGGCTGCTGGTTAACTAGGATCTGCATATTATCCATTAAGTAGCAAAATAGGCAGACTGGGTGGGCCAAGTAGTCCTTATCTGCCATCAAATTATATGTTTCTATGTTTCTATGTACACAGATGACAGCTTAGTCCTTCTTGATGATGCCCAAAAATCCATTCAACCTTTAATTTAGCTTCTTGAGGAATTCACTAGTTTTTCAGGCCTCAAAATTAATCAGACCAAAACTGAGGTGTTACCTATTACTCAGCACTGCTCACAATCTTTATTTACTAACCTGCACTTACGAGGGAACCTAGACTTCATTATGTATCTGGGAATAAAAATCTCCCCTCAGACAAAACAAATTGCGGACCTAAACTTTGGGCCTCTCCTTCCCAAACTTAAAATGGACCTAGACAGGTGGAAACTATTACAAATTATCCATTGTTGGCAAAACTGAAGCCTTTAAAATGATTATAGCCCCTAAACCTCTTTACTTAACAGCCCATATACCCCTCACTGTATCAGAAACCTGGTTCTCTTGCATAGATAAACTTCTGGGTAGATGCCTTAGTGAAGGAAAACAACCTAGACACAGTAGAAAGAAACTTGGATCACATTAGAAGAAGGGGTGCTGAGGCCTACCATGGATAAATGGTTACTGCTGGGCAAATAGGACATCTCAGACTCTTAGATGGTTCCTAGATCATGATCAACACTTTCTGTAAGGATGTCAATAGAAGCTCACTTCTTAGGGGACTGTCTTCCCTCTAAATGCCTATATGAAAAATATAAATTACCAGCCCTTTCCCTGTCTACTATTGATAATTCCAGATTCATTTGGTTCCAAGAAGGTTAATGGCTGAAATTGAATCAATCACATCTGATCTACACCCCTCTATGGGGTTCTCACAGTATACAAGTAGGGGTAAACCAATCAACTGGATGACTTGGGCAAAGAAGGATATTTTAATTTTACAGGGTCTTTTAATGCCCAACTGAGATACATTAAATTCCTTCCAGGGATTCCAGACCAGGTATAACATACACAAATCTGACTTCTGGAAATACTTGCAATTGTGAAGTACAACAGCCTCTTGGATCAGGAATATCTAGAAGATGCAGGCCACCCCAGTACCTCACTCCCTTCCAAAGCTGATAGTTAACAGAAAAGGTAGAGCAGGATCTATATATTCCCTTTTGGAGATAATATTCCAAATCAGACAAAATCAGCAAAAGAGAAATAGGAACATGCTAGACCAGGTGTAGATGGAGGTGGGGCATCACATGAGAGCAAAATAAATACAGATGGTTGTTTAATGTAGCAGATATACCCAAATTCATGTTCTGTGTATTGATCACATGACCACTGGGGCAAAATGGTAGTTTGCATCAATTTTGTACTGACACCTTCACAAATTTTGCAGGTTTCAACTCCACATACTTAATGCAGATTCTTGGGCCATTACTTTGAGAGTAAATGAAATATACATTCAAGTGTGGTCACAATGAATAGGTGGGAGGTAGAGCTTTAAAATGCATACCCATAAAAGTTATAGGGTTAGATACCAACCACCATCATTTAATATCTTGCAAAATGTTGAAATATTCTTATATTTAATCTTGTCAAACATGATTTTTTGCACTTTATAATATAATTTTATATTGTCTGAAAGGGTAAGGATTCTGCTTTGAAATACATATGTGGTTGTGAAGTTTTAAGCTACTATAAGAGGATAAATTGATAAAAGGCAAGGCAATATTAATAGGTGAAATTTTAACAAGTTTATACTTTTTGAGTTCTTCATGCCATATCTTCTGTGTTTATATATGTGTGACATATGTATGTATGTGTATGTGTGTATATGTTTTATATATACTAACACATTTCTTTTAATATCAGACTCTTCAAGGATGTCTCTAAACTTTTTTGTCAAATGGAAATGTGGAAAGAAAGATCCTAGGACCCTGCAGTGTTTAGTGCATTTCCCTGACCTGACAACAAGAGACTCTAAAGTAACTCTTCTGTGTGATAAAAGTTACTGCACACTTACAGAAAGCAAAGAAATTCAAACCCAGTTAGGTGGTGAAAATTGTCACGATGATCAGTTTGCATCAATTCCAATGTCTAACTATGGCTCTGCGAAGCATGGCTATACTAGACAATGATATCAAAAGTTCACAAATGCCAAGAGTATCAGAAAATGTGGAGAACATGCAGGTGCTGGTGAATGTAGCTCACATTATCTCAGGGGTTGTGTTCCTTGTGCCTCATCATCTAGAGTGTTATTTCCTGATACATGTGGAATCTGTAGCAAATATGTAATCAAAGTGAAGGGAGAGAAGCAATATCCAACTGCTATTTTTACAAAAACAGTGCCACAATGAAAAGGGTGACAGAGCTACATGATAACCAAGATATCCTCTCAAAAATTAAGACAGAGGACCTCATTGCAAGGGAGTTTCATAAACATGACAAGTGCTACCTAAATTACACAGTAATCACAAGGGACAGTACCCCAGATGATCAGAATAGAAGTGATAATGGGGATGACAATGAGCAGTCAGATGGCACTGGGTTTGCAGTTGTTTGTCATGTAATTGAAGACAATGTGCTTCAAAGACACAAAGCCGTTTCAAGGAAGGCACTGAAAGAAATCTCGGGAGTCAGAGAAGGAAATCAAAGATACCATTATAAACTCAGAAACCAGATGAAAAAGAAATATGAGGATTCGCTTTCATTTTTAACAGTTCATGCTCGAAAACCACTTGTTGCAATCAGTGCTGAATCATTAACTGGCAGTGCATCAGTCACAGAGTTTTTGAGAACGGATGACAATTAAGTCATCAAGCATGTTGCTTCCTTGATGTGTGAACATATCTTGAGATTTGTAGAGACAGCAACTTCACCACCATGGCCACCAACAGTGGATGCTCTGCTGAGTAAAGAATGACAGCCCTCAGAGACAGTTCAATCATTTTTCTCGCATGTACTGTACTAAAATCCCCCAAACATACTGACAGTGAACAAGTCTCCCAGTTGCCAAAGTCCTACTCAGAAGATATAATTCATGGTGTCACATTCATCAGGTTTCTCACTACAAAACATGCACTTGTTGGAGTTGTGCGGCACAATTTGACCAGACAGAAAATGTCCATGAACATCCTGTTTCATTTAGGAAATAGTTGAAGTTATGACCAAGTGTGTAAAACTGAAACTGATTTAGCAGCACTTTCTCAGCATTTTCAAGAGCAAGGTCTGTTACTGCCACTTCAGCCAAAGTCAGAGTCATCTGTTGTCTTAACAGTTTTCTGGATGGACTACTTTGATCAAAACATTCTAACAGTAACTGGACAAATACACATGGTGTTGCATACCATGAAGAATCTGAAGACTCCATTCTCCAAGAAGATTCTATTGAAATTCCTCATTCAAAAAGAAGGACAATTGTATCAAACAAAAAGAAATTAGGACATCGACAGGTGATGTCAAAGAAGGAGCCAACCGCATTTGGAAATATGCCCAAGTCTACTGTGCCAACATTAGTGGTAAACATTGGCAAGGCAAAGCTAATGCTATGGAAACTCATTCAGGAGGCACACAAAGAAGATTTACTTGTCTCAAGGTCTTTTGGTTGGCTGTCGCTAGTTTGTAATAATCATTCAAGTTCACCAAAGAAGTCGGTTATCGCATATCTTCCACCAATCCACAAATCCATCACTGATTATGTCACTGTAGTAGAATACCTCACACAAACACAAGAAATAGCTCAGCAAGTAAATATGCCCTGTGTTCACCTGACACTTGATGTTGAAGCAGCAGCAAAGGCATATCATGTTGTGTGAAATTTCCGTGATGAGTTCCACAATGTCATAATTCTTTTAGGAGATGTCCACCTATTCCTGGAAAACTTTGGCATTATAGAACATTTAGTTGGGGGCAGCAGCTTTTAGGACATAGTACTTCAGGCTGATCTTTGTGCCTCTGGCAGCATAAGGGGAGTTTTGTGTGGGAAGCATTGCAGTTGGGCATGGATTGCACATGAGCATTTTGCAGATGCCTTAGAGAGATTGCTTCAGGCAGATTTTAAGAGTATTCTACAGAATTGAATTCCACCCCTGCAGTATTTCTTGACCTTATCAGATCAACACCTCAACCCATAGATTTCCATAAACTGCTTCAGGAAGATGATGATATTGTCATTTTCCAGACTAAGTACAAGGCCTTCAGGTAGCACATTTATCACAGTGAGCTTGGGAAGATCCCACTGCCTTTGATGACATATCTGAATATTGTGGATCAGCAGCATTTATTCCCCACAGCAATAAAAGAAAACACTATTGATTTTAGACTATTGTGTTGGAAATATTTAGTGCCCCTATTCTTCACCTTCAACAAGCAAAATTATACTTGATATGGGGCTTACTAGGTGCACACACTTGAAACTCTTGAAGCTTCTCATTCATGATCCATGACATTAATTGAAAAGCAATGGCTTTCAGTTCAAGGAGCCATCACAAAGCTTCTAGAGAATCAGTTAACCAAGCTGGTGTGCAAACATACAATTGAAATGCTAGAATTCTAGGATGAATCAAACACTTTTCTGAAAGTCAAATGGCCTATGATAAATGGTGTTAAATCAGCCACATCTAGCAAAATTAATAGAGGTACTTTTGGAGATGACTGGCCTTCACAGTTCAGCCAGTAATCTGCAAAAAGCATGCAGGCCATCTGAAATCATCAAGTCGGAAAAAAGCATCAAAGCCATACTGACTCTTCTCAATCAGGAGTTTGTCAACCCATTCAGTGCTACCTTAGATGCTGAAAGATTGTAAAATTTGTCCTCGCGAGCACCTGATGCACCTGGTATTGAAGAGACCCTCACCAGTATTGAATGAGGAACAGAAATGTACTAACAGTTTGTAAAAGAAAGACTGGAAAGTGGTAAAAATAAATATGTTGATCCATTTTCAAAAGCCCCAGTGAAAACCTTCAATGATGCAAATAAAAAGGTGCAAGTAACTACTAAAGGAAAAGTTACAGAACTTAAATTTGAAAGAGATTTATTGGGAAAACGTTTGGCCCTTTCAAACACGCACAACTTCCCTATAGATATAAACACGTTATTAACATTTTGCCTGGGACCCAGTCCCGCTGAGTCTAGCCAAGGTACTTGAGGAGCTAGCAGAATACTGTCCAGTGTTAGAAACTTCAGAGCTTCCCCCCAGGAAAAGTGTGTCAGTATACAGTATATAGTTGATCTAATGGTAACACTGCAATTTATGGCAGGAATCCCTGAAACCTTTGGTGATCTGGCAATGAAACTCCTAAATAGTCTTCCAAAGGGATTTGCAAGAGTGGATGTTATTGCAGATACATACAAAGAGCAGTCAATCAAAGAGGCTGAGAGATTTCAGAAAGGATTTAGTGAGAAGCATATTATCAAAGGTCTCAACACCAAAGTGCTGATGAATTTCAGTTACTTCCATTCTACTGGACCTAACAAGGAATGCCTGATTGATTTGGTAATGCTGGTCTTTTGAGACATTTGCATGAGTTAGCCAGAGGGCCAAATGATCCTTTTTTAAAAGAGAGACAGATGCTACATGATCTCCAAAGATGGGACTATAGCTGTGGATGATCTCTGTTCTGATCAGGAGGAAGCAGACACACAAATTGTCCTTCATGTGCAACATGACATTATAATATGTCCAGGCCCTGTCATCATCCATTCACCACCTGGGGATACCGATATACCAGTAATTTCACTGTCACTATTTTCAAAATGTGAGCAAAGCATATACCTGGACAAAGGCCATTGTAACCATAGGAAAATATTCAACATTAGCAAGCGTGTAATGACCACTGCACTAAAGAAAGCCTTAGTCAGTTTCAATGCATTCACAGGCAATAACTATGTTTCTGCGTTCTTCCAAAAAAATGAATGTTGCACATATCCACTAATACTACATTGCACTCCAATAAAGTATTGGCCCCCTTCTTACACTTCTGCAAGCAACTACCCCACTCCAACACATGCCAACCCAGACCACAACACCTTATCTCAAGACAGGCACTGGATAAAAAAATATACCATAGATGGGCTAACCTTCTTATTTGGGCTGGGCAGACTGTTCCATCTGAAATCTGGACCCCTGAATCAAACCGTAAATACATCGACCCAGATTAATATGGACTTCACTGCAGAAATCTGGTTCTGGGTCTGTGGAAAGCAGGGTGTTTATTTCTGCATGCCTCAGCTACAGTTGGAGGAATGGACAGCAACAGGAAGAACAAAGAGTGAGCAGAGGAGGGTGGGGCTAAGCTGAGCAGCCAGAGAACAACAGTCACAGTCATGTGATGGGGAGATCTGAATGCACACTGCAGCTGTTGTTGTTGGTCAGTTGGTCAGTTGGTGACGCTTTCTCTAGTTGGCTGTGTCACTCATTAGTCTGTTGTTCTCAGAATGTGGAACTAGGCAAATGAGCCACAAAGATAAAAACTGTATGGTGAATACTGGCAAATTATTTTTATGTACTTTAAAGTGTATTGGTTTCATTGCGGCTGTTCATGACAGGCCCAGTGCATGGGCATGCTGGAAAACAAATGTTGACTTGTGCCATCCAGAGGAGATAGAGGGAGGGAGGGAGGGAGGGAGAGAGAGAGAGAGAGGAAGAAAGAGAGAGAGAGAGAGGCTAGACTAGACTAGACTAGACTACTGGCAGCCTAAGAGTAATGGTATAGTCACAGAACTCACAAATAAAGTGTATTCTTGGTTTCATTGTGGCTGTCTGTGTACAGGCAAAGGGCACGGGCATGCTGGCAAAATAAATGTTGACTTGTGCCAACCAGAAGAGGAATTAGAGAGAGAGATACTAGACTACTGGGCCTAAGAGTAATGGTATAGTCACAGAACTCAGAAATAAAGTGTATTCTTGGTTTCATTGTGGTTGTCTGTGTATAGGTCCAGGGTATGGACATGCTGGCAAAACAAATGTTGCCTTTATTTATTTATTTATTTATTCATTCATTCAGTCTTGGATCACAATGCCTTTGAGCACATAACAGCTCTTTCACAAAGGTTTCATGTTAGTGGGAAGGGTGGCAGACATACACTGGATGGTATAACATAACATTTTGACTATAAAGTATTTAAAATGACATTAACATTGCAACTAAAATGAAAACTGAATCAGCAGGAAATCAAAAATAACCTAATAAAAGGAGACAGCCCAAGGTGCTTTGTCAACTAGGTACAGGTAGATTTGGGTGAACAGAAGTTCAGGTAAGTGAAGATAAACAGTGGAGAGAAGGTGGAGGATGGGAAGGGTGAGGTGAAAGAAGGCTCGGGGAAGGAGGCAGGAAATAGGGCAGGGTGGTTAGGGTGAAAATGGTAATTCACAGAGAAAGAGGTATAAGAAGGCACACAAGGATGTGTCTATACTGCTGAGGTAGTGCCACGTCAGTTGAAACAGTCACAGGAACTGTTAGCTGTAAGATGCTGATGAAGAGTGCCTTCAAATAGTCCCAATTTTGGTAAGGAAGAGTTATCTCTGGGCAGCTCATTAAACCATAGTGGTGCACTATATGCAAATGATCATTGCCCTTGGATAGTCCAGCATCTTGGGACAGAGAAGAGTTGGTTGACTGAGCAATGCATGTGCTGGGAGCTGCAAAATGGGTTGAGTAAGTTTGTAACACCAGGAGGCTGGAGCCTGAGAAGTGACTTTTTAGTTAGCAAGCAGGTTTGATAGTGATTCCACCCATTTAGCTTAATCCAACCTGTTTGTGCATACCGTTCACACGTGCAGGTAAGGCATGCTGCTCCAGTAAGAGGTCGGCATTCTTTATTGATTGCCACTGATATTCTGTGGAGAGTAGTGGTAGAAGCTGAGCCATAGATAACCAGACCACAGTCAACAATGGATACTATGGAGCTATAGATAGCTAGTCTAAGGGCTTCAGGCATTAGATTGTGTTTATGTCTGTGGTGTAATCCTATCTTGATACTGGCAGACCTGGCAACATTCTCAACATGCTGGGCATATGATAGTGCGCTATCCATGGTGACACCTAGATACCTGAAATATTGAATTTGTTCAAGCAGGATGCCAGAGGAGTTCCTGATGGTTAGGGCACTGGATCTGTGTTTGCTGAAAGCACCACTGAACAATATGATTTTTATTTTTTTGTAGTTCAGAATCAGCATGTGTCTCCCACATAGAGGGGTAGCTGCTGGTGACAGGAGCGAGGTAGATTGTTAAGAAAGATGCTAAAGAGACGTGGATCCAGTATGGAGCCATGTGGTACTCCAGAGCAGACATGTTGATGGTCAGAGGTGACATTAGCTATTTTCACCCATTGGAAGCTGCCTACAAGATAGCTTTTGAACCAGGACAGAGTATCTGCCGAGATGCCAATTGAGAACAGTTGCTTGAGAAGAAGAGAGTGCATCAGTGTATCAAAGGCTTTTGTGAGGTTTATGAAGGCCACATCCACCAATTTACCTTGATCCAGAGATTGGTGAATGAAACCAGTGAATTCTAGCAGTGCTGTAGTAGTGCCATCCAGAAGAGGAAACAGAGAGAGAAAGAGAGTGAGGGAGAAAGTAGACTACTGGGGGGAAGGGCACAGAGAAATTTTTCAGTCACAGAAATCACAAATAAATAAATTAATCTTGTCTCCAGTGTGGCTGTGCAGTGTGTGTACATTGTACATGGCAGGCAGGGAGGCAAAATAGTACTTGCATCTGTTTGTCTTTCTCCATTTCTGTCTTTCTTTCTTTCTCTCCCCGGAACACTCACCGTCATGGGCCAGAGCTGGATATGCCACCAGTACAGCCTAGCCATGAAGCAGCAAGCAGGTATTGCTTTAATTTAGCAATTTTACTGTCATTTGTATATAAATCATGCACTGAATATTTTCCTTTGGGTCTCTGTGTTAAATATGACTGACTTTGGCCACTTTGATGCATTTTTTAGCATTTTTTCAAATATTTGTCAGTAAATCAGAACTAATCAAAATAAATCAGAATTTCACCATGTTCTGGTTCTTATTTAATATGGGTCAGAACTTCACCGAGTTCTCCCAGCCCTACTTCTTATTCTGTACTGGGACACTGTCCCCCAAAACTCTCCCCCCCATTGGACCTCTGGCACCTTAAGGTATACAACCAGATGGTTTCCCACCTGAACCCATATTAGATGTATTGTGCCCCATACAAACTGTCTACACTAATTTGTATATAGTTTTATTTTTTTTTCTCCAGGTTTTTTTAGATCCTGCTGTATTATATTTCCGGTATCTCCATACATAGAAGCATAGAAACATGGACTTTGATGGCTGATAAGGACCACTTTGCCCACCCAGTCTGCCCATTTCCCTACCAACTGGATAAGCTGCAGATCCTAGTTAACCAACAGCCTACTTCCTGCAACTCCCCACTATAATTGCCTTATGTCTGTCCGATGCATGTTTGAATTTCCCCACTGTTTTAGACCCCTCAACCTCCCCAGAAAGGCAGTTCATGCGTCCACCACTCTCTCCGTGAAAAATAATTTCCTCACATTACCCCTGAGTCGTTCCCCCTCTATCTTTAAATTGTGCCCCCTTCTTGTTGCACATCTCTTTTTCTGAAAGATGATGCCCTCCTGGACTTTGTTGATTCCTTTGAGGTACTTGAATGTTTTTATCATGTCCCCCCTGTCCCTCCTTTCATCAAGAGTATACATATTAAGCTCTCTCAGTCTCTCTTCATATGGTTACTGATGCAGACCCTGCACCATTTTAGTTGCTTTCCTGTGGACTGCTTCCATCCTGTCTATGTCCATGCGTAGATGGGGTCTCTAAAACTGCATGCAGTACTCCAGATGAGGTCTCACCAACTGTCTGTACAGAGGGATAACCACTTCCCTTTTTATGTTTGCTTGCACACATGTGCAAGAAACATAGTGCCATCATCTGAGTTTTCGGAGGTGTGTCACCCCCTCTTCCAATTCAGTCAGTGTGTTGGCAGATGCGGCCCCAGTCCTCCATTGCATACTGGAGCTGTCTATGACAGCTCCAAAATGCAGTGGCATACAGTTGAAAGGGGAGCTACGCTTCAGTGAGCCAGTGATCAGATATCGCCTGCTCATGCGCAGCTCACACACATACCGCGCATGCACTGCGTGCCCCCCTCCATGCACACATTGTATAGCCGGTGCCCAATCCCCGTCGGCTGTGCTGCGACTCCCAAAGCTTTCCACATGCCGCTGGGTGCCCACCCCATCGCGCAGAATCATGGTATAGCCGATGGGGTGCCTAATCCCCCGTCGGGCTCCACTGTCCTCCCCGAGAGTACAGGGTGCCACGCTAGAGCCCACCCTAGTGTGGTAACTGATGCTAGGCTGACGGGGGTGCCCAATCCCCCGCCGGCTCCACGGCCCCCAGCCATCCTTCTGCCATGCTGGGAGCCCACCCCAGCATGGCAAACATCCCACATTGTCATTTTGATTAAAAACACCTGAAAATTAAAACTGTCCTCGGCGCTTCTCCCTGCCCCCCACCCACAACCCGCACTCACCCACTGCACACCCTGCCTCCTCCACCCCCACCCCATACTTACCTCCAGAACCGCGTGATGATCTTCGGTGGACCGAGAACATGTCTGCACTCTTCAAAGCTGACCGCAAACTGAGGAAATGCCAGTAAGCTGTATAATGGGATAGATAGGGTTTTTTCAACTTTGATGCATATCTCAGGCATTTTTTGGAATTTTTGCACCAAATTTTCAACATGGGATTTTTGGGACCACTTCTCATGACTGATGTCACTGTCATGGTGTTATTCAGGCCCAAAGGGTGATTTCACAGTCACTGCGCGAAATCACCTTTTGGGCCCGATTAACGAAACGACACTGCCAGCGTGCATAAGGTGGGCTCACAAGAAGCCTATTTTGAAAATTTGGTGGAAAAATTCCAAAAAAATGACTGTTTTATGAGCGTGTGTTGCGCAGTTCCTACGCAGTCTCATAAGTTCGTGAATTTTCAATATTTTCACTCCAGAGTTTCAACATTGCCATTTTACCACACCTCCTTATGAGCAGTATACCTGCCATTTTTCACATCTTGCCCAAAATGTGTTTCCGCCCATGTAGCGCACAAAGGTGCAGCCGGTGTCTGAAATCAATGTATGGGGCACATTAAGAAAATTACAGTGACACTGTTCATGAGCAGAGGTCTTAAAATGCCTATGTTGAAAATTTGATGAAAAAATCCCTAAAAATGACTGTTTTACTAGCGTACGTTGCGCAATTCCTATGCACGCTCGTAAGTTCGTGAATTTTCAATATTTTCACTCCAGATTTTCAACATTTCCATTTTATTACACCTCCTTATGAGCAGTACAGCTGTCATTTTTCACATCTTGCCCAAAATGTGTTTCCGCCCATGTAGCGCACAATGGTGTAGTCGGTGTACAAAATCAATGTATGGGGCACATTAAGAAAATCACAGTGACACTGTTCATGAGCAGACATCTTAAAATGGCTATGTTGAAAATTTGGTGAAAAATTCCCTGAATATGACTGTTTTACGAGTGTGCATTGAGCAGTTCCTACACACGCTCGTAAGTGTGCGAATTTTCAATATTTTCAATCCAGATTTTCAACATTGCCATTTTATAACACTTCCTTATAAGCAGTACAGCTGTCATTTGTCATATCTTGCCCAAAACATCTTTCCGCCTATGTAGCGCACAAAGGCGCAGTCGGTGTGCGAAATCAATGTATGGGACACATTAAGAAAATCACAGTGACACTGTTCATAAGCAGAGGTCTTAAAATGGCTATGTTGAAAATTTGGTGAAAAAATTCCTAAAAATGACTGTTTTACAAGCGTGCGTTGCGCGGTTCCTACGCACGCTCGTAAGTTTGCGAATTTTTAATATTTTCACTCCAGATTTTCAGCATTGCCATTTTATAACACTTCCTTATGAACAGTACAGCTGTCATTTTTCCCATGTTGCCCAAAATGTGTTTTCGCACATGTATCGCACAATGGTGCAGTCGGTGTGTGAAAGCAATGTTTGGGACAGATTAAGAAAATCATGAGCAGAGGTCTTAAAATGGTTATGTTGAAAATTTGGTGACAAAAGTCCATAAAATATCTGTGTTACGAGTGAGCATTGCGCAGTTTCCATGCACCCTCGTAAGTTCATGACTTTGTAATATTTTTAGTCCAGATTTTCACCAGTGGCATTTTTCCACACTTCCTTATAAACAGTACAGCTATCATTTTTAACAACATGGTCGAAATGTGTTTTGACACTTTCAGCGCAGATATGCGTGGTCACTGTGAGAAATCATTGTTCAGGACAGATAAAGAAAATCACAGTGACACTGTTCATGATCAGAGGTCCCAAAATGCCTCTGTTGACAATCTGCTGTAAAAAATCCCCAAACTAATTACATTACGGGTGTACGTTGCACAGTTTCTATGCACGCTCATGACTTCACCAGTTTTTTTAATATTTTTACTACAGATTTGCAACATTGCCATTTTTTACACCTCCCCATGAACAGTACAGCTGTCATTTTTTACATCCTGTTTGGAATGTGTTTTAACCTGTGGTTTTAAATGCCGTAGTCGCTGTGCATAAGCAGCTTTTGGCTAACAAACTGATATTGCCACTGTTCATGAGGTGGAGTCACAAAAAAAACATGTTAAAAATTTGGAGTGAAAATACTAATGAATGCCTGAGGTATTACGGTTTCCAACCATAATGCCCAACCCCGTAGAGAATGACAGGCATCAGGGATGTGACTTGGGATTCTTGCCTGCAATGCTCATACCATTCCACACACTGCAGCCAGTGAGAGGCATCGAGGTATGCCTTGGACTCTTTGGCCCTAAAGTTCACCCCATTCTCCTATACAGCACCCATCTCACCGTATTTCCTGATGGAATGGGGTGCGCATAAGGGCCAAAGACCCCAAGGCACACCGTGACACTTGTCAGTGTCTGCAGGGTGGGGTGTGGTGAAATGGCGTGGCCGTTATGCCTGACTACCCAAAGACACACCCCGATGCCTGTCACTCTCTGCAGGGTGGTGGTTGGGTTGGCTTCAGTTCAATACTTCACTGCCATTCCTATTATGCAACTCTGTAACTTCTACACTACCACTGCCAATGCCAGCAAGCAAACATTCGGCATTGGCAAATGCTTGTTCTATTTGTGATGCGCCTCCCTATGCATCCCAGTATCCCCCCAGCTCTCCTTACTGACTTTTCACATTGCTTACCCACCTTTAGGTCATCTGATATGACTACCCCCGGGTCTCTTTCCATTATTGTTGTTGTTAGTACCTCCCCTGCCATTGTGTACTTTTCTCCTGGGTTTTTGTTTCCCAGGTGTATTACTTTGTACTTCTTTGCATTGAGTCTAAGTTGCCATACGTCTGACCATTCCTCCAACTTTGCCAAGTCCCTTCTTATCATTTCTTCCCCCCCCTTGTGTATCAGCTCTGTTACAGATCTTTGAGGCATACCTTTCCTTCCAGACCTTCTGCAATGTCACCTATAAAGATGTTAAAGAGTACTGGAACCAGTACTGAGTCCTGAGGTACTCCACTAGTAACCCCTCTTTCTTTGGAATTAGTTCCATTCATTATTACCTTCTGTGTCCTGTTGTGCAGCCAGTTTGCTACCCAAACTACCACCCTGGGAACCATTCCTAGGCTAGCTAACTTAATTATTAATCTTTTGTGCGGTACTGTGTCAAATGCCTTGCTAAAGTCTGGGTAGGTCATATCCACAGCCCCTCCCTGGTCTGTTACTTTGGTCACCCAGTCAAAGCAATCAGTTAGATTCATCTGACATGACCTTCCTGCTGTGAATTCATGCTGCTT
Source organism: Neoceratodus forsteri (assembly GCA_016271365.2). NCBI lineage: Eukaryota > Metazoa > Chordata > Ceratodontiformes > Ceratodontidae > Neoceratodus > Neoceratodus forsteri. The sequence continues at coordinate 100,630,334 of CM028130.1, forward strand.
TGGGTCCTGTGCCATGCTGACCTCTAGGTACTCAACAATTCTTTCTTTCAGAAGTGATTCTATAATTTTCCCTACCACTGAGGTCAAACTAACAGGTCTGTAGTTTCCTGCTTCTGCCTTGCTTCCACTTTTGTGAAGGGGAATCACATCTGCCCTCCTCCAGTCCTCAGGTACCACCCCATCCTCCCATAACTTGTTAAAAAGTGTGGTCAGTGGTGTCACTAGGTCTCCCCTTAGTTCTTTCAGGATTCTGGGTTGAATCCCGTCAGGCCCCATTGCATTGTCCACCTTGAGTTTTTGGAGTTCTTTCAGGGCCCTTTCTTCTGTAAATGAACTGGTGTCAACCCCCCTACCCTATTGTCATATCATGACAATTCTTATTATCCTGCAGCTAATGCTTAGGGGAGGTATAGTAAATACAATAGAAACCTGGACAAAGGAAGTGTGACTATCACCCACCCTAAATGGCTTAGTGCAAGAATCTTTAGCTACTGTTAATGTATTTATTCAGTCACACTTCATCTCTGTAAACCTGAACAGCAAAGGCATCTGTAACTATCATAATTATGTGCTGTACATTTTAATGGTTTCCTGTATTATTGGCTGTATTGTTCATAGATACATAGATACATAGACAGTGTCGGCAGATAAGGGCCTATGGCCCACCCAGTCTGCCCATTTGAGCTTGTAAGTTCAGTTTATGTTTTCCTAGAAGTCTGTTGCCCCTTACCCCTGACCTCCAGAATTCCTTTATGTCTATCCCATGCATTCTTAAATCCCGTGATTGTTTCAGCCCCCACCACTTCCTCTGGCAGGGTGTTCCACTTGTCCACCACCAGTTCTGTGAAGAAATTCTTCTTCACATTTCCTCTGAATCGTCCTCCCTCCAACTTCATCCCATGCCCTCTAGTCCTGGAACATCTTTTTCACTTAAAAATAGTGTATTCCTGCACTCTGTTCCTCCCTGTAAGATACTTGTATGTGTAACCCCTAGATGGCGCTATCCCAGGGGCTACTACCCCTGCCTGATTTGCCACTAACAGGTTGAGGGGCCTGGATCCAATGGCGGGTGCCTCCACCCAGAGGTCAGGGTTTGCAATAGTTAAACTTACTTGGTCACAGCCCTCTGGGACACTGCAACCCCTTTCTTCCCACTAGTGGCCCACACAATATATCAGAATTACCTTCACAGTATACACTTACCCCAGGGGTGTCAGGCACTGGGACCTCTCCTAAATAAGATACAGTGCAACAATCACAGTACAATACTTTAACATAGACAAATACCTCAGGCAGTATAACTTTGCTGAAACAAGCAGCTCTGATTTATTTAGGGGAATATAACAAGGACAGGGGAAATCAGGTTAATTAGCTTATACTTTACTCATCTACCTATGGCTCTGTGCAGGCCTATCCCTACCAGTTACTGTCCCTGGGTACCCAAGCCCTAGTGGCTAGTCCAAACCGTGGCAGCTGGTAGGGGCCCTTTCACACAGAGAAAAGAAAAATTAGTTAAACAGTCAGCAGTACAGTAATTCTATTTGATTCAATGTGGCAATTCAACAGGAGCGACCCTGAATTAGTACTCACGACCTCCAAACAAGATAGGGTCCTTCAATGTCAGCAGGGCTACTCTTGAGCTCCACGAGACTCCTCACACATTTATATGGCAAAGAAAGTACTATACCAGGCAGGCTGCTTCTCTATCCCAATCGCAATTACTGCACAATACCCAGGAGAACACACAGCAGATTCAGTTCCTGACAGACCGAGTGCAATTCAGCAATTTCTCCAGTCTTCTACAGGGTGAGCCTGGTTTCTACTCTTCAGATATCCTTTGATTCTCTTCACAGGACGGATTCAGTCCCAACAAGCAGTTACACAAGCTGCAGACCGGAACTCCGGACCTCACACATTTTTCCCGACTAAAACTGTGCACTGAAGGAGCACAGGGTTCCTTTCCCCTTCACTGCCAGAGCTAAAACTGAAACTCCAACAGACAAAACCGGGCACTTCCTTTGAGTTCCTCCCAGTTCTTGACTGGATTGGCTGTCACTCACAATAGACTGCTCCTGTTGGTCCAAAAAGGCGCCGAAGTCTAAACTACATCTCCCAGAGTCACTGCCCATACAATCCTCTTGTGGCCGGCTCAGATTGAGTCCAAGTTCTGATTCGTCCAAGGCACCATTTTAGAGCTAGCTTACCCACACTGATTGGTCCAGTTCAGCAGTTCAAAACCAGAATGGGAACTAGGCAGACACAGTTCTGACTGCAAAGAAAGCAGGTTAGACAAACTGTAATTTCATTATTACTCTAAATGATTTCTGGCAAACAGTTACATCTTTCAGATAGGATCCCTTTGCACTCCTAGTGACTGCAAAATGGAGTGAATTGGCAGCAGCTCGAGTGGTACTCAAACAGAGAAGCACACAGTCCCCCATACAACTAATTATGTCTGCAAGCAGACAGCTCTTAAAGAGACAGTACCAGAGGCTCTAAAACACTCACTGATAAATGGCTTAAATGCCAAACACCATTCAGGCTTGGAGCATTCAGGCAAGCTCCTGAAGTCTTTTGGAACCCCATTTGCAGGGGGTTAATATGTCTCTATCATATCCCTCTCCTCCTCTCCTCCAGGGAGTACATATTCAGTTCCTTCAACCTGTCTTCATAGGACTTGTGATGCAATCCATGCACCATCTTTGTTGCCCTCATCTGAACCTTCTCTACCCAGTCTATGTCCTTACGTGGTATGGTCTCCAGAACTGTACACTGTACTCCAGGTGGGGCCTCACTAGTGTCTTGTATAGTGGAATTATGACCTCCCTTTTCCTGCTGGTGATGCCCCTGCCTATACATCCCAGCATCCTATTTGCTTTACCTGCTGCCTTGTCACACTGTTTCCCTACCTTGGGGTCATCAGAGATGATAACCCCAAGATCCCTTTCCTGCTTGGTGCATGCTATATCCTCACCCCCCAACTGATATATTGTGCCAGGGTTTTTGTGCCCCATATGCATTATCTTGCACTTCTTTGCATTGAATTTCAACTGCCAAACTCCTGACCATTCTTCAAGTTTCTGCAGGTCCCTGTGGTACCCCACTGGTCACTCTTCCCTCTGTGGAGTGACAGCCATTTACCTCCACCCTATGTGTCCTGCCACCAAGCCAGTTACCTACCCACTATATTACTGTCCTGCCCACACCCATATTCCCCAGTTTGTGTAATAGTCTTCTATGTGGCACAGTGTCAAAGGCCTTGCTGAAGTCCAGATAGGCCATGTCCACTGCCCTCCCCTGACCCACCTCCCTAGTCACACAGTCAAAAAATTCAATGAGGTTGGTCTGACATGACCTCCCCCTGGTGAAACCATGCTGCCTTGGGTCTTGTAGTCCATTGACAACCAGATGTTCCACCAATCTCTCCTTCAGTAGAGCTTCCATGATCTTCCTCACTACCGAGGTGAGGCTGACTGGTCTGTAGTTCCCTACTTCCTCTTTGTTCCCACTTTTGTATAAGAGGACTACATCTGCTGTCCTCCAGTCTTTGGGTACCTCCCCTGTTTCCAGTGATTGGCTAAACAGGATAGCCAGAGGTTCAGCCATCACCTCTCTTAGTTCTTTAAGGACCCTGGGGTGCACCCCATCTGGCCCCATTGCTTTATCAACTCTTATTACTTCCAGTTCCTTCAGGACCCTTTCTCATGTAAAGGGACTTGTGTCCATTTCTACACTATTCTCACCCCTTGTACTCCCTTCAGACCCATTAACCTCCTCTTCCTCAGTAAAGACTGAGCAGAAATACCTGTTCAATATGTCAGCTTTACTGTTGTCATCCTCCATGTGGCCCCCATCCTCCCCTTCAGTCTCACTATCCCTCCTTTGTCTTTCTTTTTCATTTATGTACTTGTAAAGGTTTTGTCCCTCTACCCACTGATTTCGAATGTGTTCTTCTGTCTGAGCTTTGGCTTCCTTACTGACCTCCCTACCTCCCTTGCTTCTCCTGGTACTTCTCCCTATCCCCTTCTGCCTGTGTCTTTTGTATTGCCTGAATGCAATCTTTTGGCTTTCACTTTCTTTGCTACCTCTTTGGAAAACCATAATGGTCTCCTCTTCCTTTTCCTTTTGCTAACCTGCTTAATGCATAATTCTGTTGTTCTTGTAATACCCATTTTAAATACTGCCTACTGTTCCTCAACTCCTGTTTCCTGTCCCATTCCCCTTAATTCCTCTTTCAAGCATCTCCCCATTTTCCCAAAGTCTGCCCCCCTAAAATCCAGGATACGTGTTTTTGTGTGGTTTGGTTCTGCTCTTTCTGTGATTTCAAACCACAATGACTGGTGGTCACTGTTCCCAGGTGCTCCCCACTGTTACCCCCATCACACTGTCCCTGTTTGTGAGCACAAGGTCCAGTATTGCCTTCTGCCGAGTTGGTTCCATGACCAGTTGCTTGAGGAAGGCACCCTGAAGGAGTCCAGGATAAATCTGCTCCTAGTTGATGCTGCTGCTGGGATGCTCCAGTCCACATCTGGAATATTGAAGTCTCCAACCAGTACTCACTACTCCTTGTCTGCCATCCTTGGATGGCTAGCATCAGCTCCCTATCTGTTTCTTCCTCCTGGGCTGGTGGTCTATAGACCACACCTGTGCGGATGGCTGTCCCATTTTCCTTTCAGCTTAACCCACAGTATCTCTCCCCATTTTGTTCCTCCTGGATCTCCGTGGCCCTTATGTCATTTTCACATACAGTGCCACTCCTCCTCCTTCCTGCCTGCTCTGTCTCTTCTGAATATGTTGTAGCCAGGTATGGCCATCTCCCAGTCATGGTTATCATTACACCAGGTTTCAGTGATGGCCACAATGTCCAGGTCTGACTGCACCATGACAGCCTCCTGATTTTCCATCTTGTTGCTAAGGCTCCTGGCATTTGCACACATGGCTTTCCATGATTTGACCTCCCTAGACTGTTTCGCTGTTCTGCTCCAGCACCTTCCTTGGTTGTCCTTTATCCCTGGTTCTCCTTGCTGTCTGCCCTTCTGCTGAATTTTTCCCCTTTTCTGCCTATCCACCTCTTGGGCACTAATCTCCATCTTTTGCACACTGCTTTGCAGAGATAGCCACTCCTCTGGTTCACTGGTTTCACTGCTAGCTGTGGGGGTGAGTAGGTACCTCCTTGCTGGCCTGCCACCCCTATTTGCTACTTTAAATGCTTGTCAATGTAGCATTTAAACTTATCATTGAGTACTTGGATTCCCCTCCAGGATGGATGCAGGCCATCAGGCTTGAACAAACCTCCATCCCTCCAGGTGGGTCCCCAGTCACCAATGAATCCAAACCTTCCTCACATCACCAGTTCTTCAACCATGAGTTAAAGTTCTAGTGCATGAACTCCTATGAGCTCCCTTGCCTCCTATGGTAGTACTTCTGAAAGTGACAAGTAGCTACTTGCTTAAGACCCTCCCCAATTTCCTAAACTCTTCCTGAACTTCCTTTGGATCCCATTTGCCAGGTCATTAGTACCTAGGTGGATAATGACATCCAGCTCACCCTCCCGTCTTGCCTTCCCAGTGATCCCCAGGATCTTTCTTCCATCCCTCCATGCCGTGGCACCTGGTAGGCACCTCACCTCCCTGTCCTCCCCTCCTGTGTTCCTAGCTGGATCCCTCTTATGATGGAGTCCACCACCAGGATTCGTACCCCACCACCACTGTGCTCCACTTCCTTCCATAGCTATACACCTGGAGCTTGGTGTCTGTTCATTTGTGGTGGTGAGTTCCTGACTTTTTTGATTCAGTAGTTATTCTGCAGTAACTAGACACCATGTGACAGTTCTCAGCTAATTAGATTACTGGATTTTCCACCCTGCTTCATTTATATTCATATATTTGATTTAATGTTTTTAAATGTATTTCCTTTTTTATAACAATATCTCTCCACTACAGATAGAAAAAATGCTCCCAGCTTCTGTAAAACTTAAAGCACCCTACCACAGAGCTAGTAGATTAACTGCTCCTGATCACTGTTCATTGTTAGCGCAAGTATCCAAATCCAGGAAGCTAGATCCAGTCAATAGATAATAAGCCCAGATAGCAACAGATAGTTGGATAGTTCATCTGGCTAAACACTTGGATACCTTGAAATCTGCTCCTGACAAAAAATGCAGGTCTAACATTACAATTATCCTCGGTATCCATCTTTAACACAGCAACATCAACATAATCCAACAGAGAATTCAGTTTTGCTTACCCACTCCTTAACAGTTACAAGCCAGCTGATGACCCCCCCCCCTCCCGGGAGCACAACATCATTTTTTTTTTGTAATTAATCTTTACATGATCAGGCTACATCACTCTCTGGTCTTCTGATGACCACCCATACCAATTGGGCAGTAACTACACTGCTTCTGCCAGGTCTCTTGATTATTCCCTCCATGGCAGGGATCTACAGGACAGCTATTCTTCCCACTTCCTGGCAACTGAGTTAAGATTTAGGGCAGATGATGGGCTTCATGGGGAGTTGCCCAAGCATAGCAGTTGAGACTTTCATTCAGACAGTGGCTGGTTCATCCCCTGTCAATGGTACTGGCCTATCGCCACCCCATGTTGTATGCTATAGCCACTGGGTATCATGCCAGCATACAGCTTCTTCAGCAACTAGAAGGTAAGCCTTCCAGGGCCCTTGTGCATACTGCTGTATAAGCATTGTACCAGCCCATCTAGATATGCTGCCTACAGCATTCCTAGATCATAAGGTATCTCTTTAATAACATCTTGGTCTCATTTTGGAACCTGGGACACTTGCATGGGAGTATAACATGTTATCCACAGGGCCGTCAAGCAGCCCAGCACAGCATCCTTTTTAAAAAGCTATTATATATCTAATTAAATATTCATGAACCTAGCAAGACTCCTGTTTAGCTACTGGATCAGTCATTTATGTCTTAGAAATGACTGATCCAGCTTCTAGCTGATGCAGTGTGGCATGTTGCCTCTTAATCATAAGATATACTAGTACCACACTGCTTTCACCACACCACACAAATGCCAAACTTAAGTAACAAAAAACTGTAAAATGAAAGTAAATATTGCAGTTAGTTTTATGATCTCAATAACAACCTCAAAGTTGGTAAATTTCTTAGATTAATGACTGACTCGAATGAGGTGGCCCTCTGCAGTGTCTTTAGCCACCCATCCCCCAACTGGCCATAACTCCCTTAGAAAAGACTAGCTTCTCAGTCATCATTACTTAATCAGCACCAAGTATATCAGGTAGGAAATGTTAATTTTTAGAACTAGCCAGTTGCTACTTTTTATTTCCAAAGTATTTTTCTTTTTCCATATACTTATTAGAATATTTTCTAATGGATGATATTAAGTGTGATGTGAAGATCTATATTTCACCTGGTGGCTGACATATCTAGTTCTGTTCCTCTCCATATCTCATCAGCATTGCTGCCTCATTTATTGTGACATCACTCTTGATTGGTCTTGCAGCAGGTGATTGGCTATTCATGATCAATTCTGATGTCAAAGACAGTGAGGTCATAATGATGATGATGTGTTGGGAGGAACTGGTAAGTGGTAAGATACAACAGAGCATTGATTGAGTGAGGAGTGGGACGAGACAGGGTGTTGTTTTTCAGGAGTTAATGCATGCCCAGGTGTGTAATGATGCATGAGTCACTACCAGTGAGTACCTTTAGTATCTGAAAGTCCATTAACCACAGATATCCTTTGATCTGGAGTCTCTCACTGAACTAATAAAATAGGCAAACTGAGAAATAAGTTTAAAAATAAAAAAATGCCAAAAATGAAAAAAAAAACAGGGATTGTCTAGCATGTGTCTTTCCACACATTCAATAGATGGAATGTTTGCTTATTATGGAACACAGGAATCCAAACTATTGCAGAATTCCTCTGGCAGGATGTTCACCCCTCACACACAGCAGAAGGCTTTATACGAAGTTGTGGTCTGAGTTTTATCTTAAACAGTGTAAACAGCAAAGATTGTCCCAGCAAGTTGGCAAGTACAAGAAGCAAGATTTTTCATGGCCACCAAAGAAACACCATGAGTAAAAACTGCAAATAATATTTCCTTTTTTAAGTTTCGGTGTGTATAAGGAGGATTTTAAGAGAAAAAGAATGAGGAATTGTTTCTTTATATTTTAAAATGTAAGGGAGTTTTACTTTTAAGCACCTTATTGAAGGTTTTCAGTAAGTAAAAGTGGTTGTGATGTTTGTGACAGCAGACAGGGATGAGTGACGCTATTTATAACTGGAGTTGATGCACACCAAAGTGCATAATGAAGCATGCGGTGCTTGCACCTAATGCCATTAGCACTTGGAAGTGCATTAATCCAAGATAGCTAATGTCCTGAAGTGTCTTATTGTGCTTATAAAATTGGTAAACTGAGAAATAATGTTAAGATGACACAAATGTCATTTTTTATAAATTAAGAATGGTCTTTTTCTTTGGTTATACAGTAAGTAACTAGTAAACAACAATCCCTCCTCACTTGTCAATCAACTGTCTTCCACACATTCAATAGATGGAATGTGTGCTTATTACAGAATACAGGAATTCAAACTTCTGCATGTTCACCCCCTTACACATAACAGAAGGCCCTATATGAAGTCAATGTCTCAAATTTATTAGCAGCAGAGAGAGAGAGACAGTCCTCACAATCTAGCAAGGAAAGGAGAGGGGGATTTTTCATTATTACCAAAGAAATACCAGAATTTAAAACTGAATAATATTTCATGTTTTAATTTATTTATGTGTGAGGATGGGACAATGAGAAGAAAGAATGTTAATTATTCATATTTTGAAATTTGAGGGAGTGTTACTATATAGGACTTGTTGAAGTCTTATAATGAGTAAAGGCAGCAGCTATGTTTGTGATTGCATCGGGGGAGGTGTGAAATGGAACATGAATTCTGTTTTATAATACATACTTTTACAATAACAAACTAGTTACTATAAAACACTAAATGAAATGTTTAGCAAAGGCTAAATATGACTATAACTATCTAATGTCTTAAATTAACTAATATGTAAATATAGTAAAATGTCAACATTTATAGTATCTTATTCAAACTACAACAAATACTAATTATTAATAAAATAAAACCTAATCCAAGTATTGCAGAAAAGGATTTCAAATACATTCATGAAATCTTTATGTACTATTCCCAAGTTCCAGCTTCCTCTGCCTGAATGTGTTCCAGTCTATGCATTTCTGGGGAATTAACATATGCATCAGAGACCTTACCTAGTCAATCAGAAAGCAGGAAGCTTCCAAGCTATTCTATAAAACTGGCTATGTCAGCCTTCAGGTAGAGTACTGTTCTACACATTGCACCAAGTACCATCAAGTAGAAAATCTTCTAACTGGCAAAAGAGAAAAGGAAAAAAAAATACTTTAGCTATAAGAAGTAATAGTTCACTACTTTTTAAAGGTATTATAAATTTCAAGCATTAAGGAGCTCTTTAAGTGTTATAGTATATTTTAAACTCTTTTAAGAGAAACATATATATATATTCTTTTTTTTTAACTTGTCCTGTGTAGGAGGGTAACAATTCTGTAGTGTAGGAGCAGGAGGCTGTAGCATTCAGTTTTGCCATCTGAAAAGATTATTTTCTTTCATCATTGCAGCATCCAAAGGCACTAAAATATGTTTTCAACTTGAGTGGGGTTGCTGAAGCATATTTCTTACCCTTCAGATGTTTCTTTATTGGTTACTCAGGCAGGAGCTCTGAAGGGTACCGTGGAATAAATTATCAGCCAGTTCCTCTCCTTTCTGTTTCTTTCTGATTCTTGTCTAATGTGGAATACTTCAGCCAAGGAGGGTGCACAGATGTGTGTGAAAAGCATAAGGCTGCATTCAATATCACATAATATAAGGGCAACCATAAAAAAAGAGCTGTGTTTCCATCAAGGGATTGTAATGACATTGTAGGGACCTTAAGAATAATCCTTGAAAAGTCCCTGATGTCATGACAACCCCAAGATGGAACAAATGCAAGTTGATCATGGTTGCCAATACATTTTTAGTACAGTATATGATTTAGTATATTTAAAAGGTATTTGTCCATTTCTGAACCCCCAAAAGAGGAACTTTCTGTTTTTTATCCTCCAAAAAATAAGTCCACCTTCATCTAGCTGGTACTACATCCTATCTTAGTGTTAAAAGTAGTCCTAGTTAAGCATATTTGTGTAGAAAATAGTTTACTTTTCAAAACTGTTCAGCTGCAGTAGCTCCCGTGAAGATCATGACTCAATAACTTTTTCCATGTGCTTCAGCATTGCTTTCATTCTAATGGAATCAGTGACTGAGATAAGACTTTTGATGAGAAACTGCCACCAAACACTTCTTATAAAGTAATCATTTTCTACATAAATGATACTACTTTTGACATTGGTAGAGCAGGTACTAAGTACCTGGGTGCAGGATGCATTTATGTTTTCAAATGATTAACAGGATGTTTTTGTATGTGAAGGTGGGCTCTACATGTCTGGCTAGGAGGAACAGCATGCATGAGAGAATATTTGTGGAGAAAATAGCAGAGGTGGCACGAACTGGAAAGCATCCAAAAAGTTGTTGTTCCACAATATTCCATGACCTTTGAACTGTGGTACAACAACTTTTCGACTGTATCAATTTCAATAAAAAACAAGGACTAACCCTATACTATGGTCAGCTTGACAACTGAGAAGCATACACCACTTTGCAAAAATTGCAGTATACATGCTGCACACTTTTTTTTTAATTTAGTTGTTTAACCAGGTATAGCACACTAAGCTGAAAGCTTTTTTACAGGACCAACCTGGGAGCACAAGGAGGTTAAGTGACTTGCTCAGGGTCACACAGTATGCAAGTGGAAGCTGTGGAATTCAAACCCAGGTCTGGTCTGCTGGATGTCACCAAATTTGCAGCTCAGAGCCTTAGACCACTGCGCTGTACTGCCTCCTCAATCCACTTAAAGAGGATCTGTGGTGTTTCTGCACCTCCTGTCAAATTTCTGCTTGTTCACCCAACAGTGCAGTACATGACAGCCATACATGCATTTCAAATCCAAAAAATAGTCCATGGGTTCCCATGCTTGTTTTTGAGCTGCATGGTAAGACATAATGCCTCTTGATGCATGGGGATTTGGGGGGCTCATCCCCCCGATGGTTGCACGGAGGCATCCCTGACACTGCAATGCCGACAGTCAGCAGTGAGGCTGTCACTGTCGGGGATGTCTCCATGCTGACTGTCACTGTGGCATGGGTAAACTATCAGAATTAGCTCCTGTGTAAAGACACTGCCATTTTTTTGAATTCTTCCTTAACCACATGTTTACCACTTCTGCTATACAAAGTGTCCAGATGAGACCTTAATGAGGATAAGGGGATAATCACAAGTGGAGAATAAAGGATGCCCCAAACAATGAACCAAAAAATCCAGTGGACTATAAAGTACTATATGAATTCAACTAAGAATGCACCGGTAGGCAACTATAAACACTGAAGTCCAGATCAATGTTAAAAAAGCGCCAAGACAAAACAAGAACAGTTACACAATAAAACCAATGTTCATTAGACAAATAGTAATGTAATAATGAAGAGAGTAGAGGCTATATTTTTAATGCTACCCATCCGTGGAATGGGATAACAGGGTGTGACTGAATGCAGTTTATATATGTCTAGAGATGAGTATGGAGTTCAGGCTTGCAGTCATCGAATGAAAGTTGATTTCTTTCTTTTCTCTGATAATTTCAGAGTGAAGTAGATGGATTAACCGAAGTAAACACTGCAAGGCAATCAAAGATCCCAGTGTGGCTAAATTCAGCAAGGAAAGCGTGTTTCCATCGGTGCCAGAATAGTGCTGAATGTCCAATGCACTAGGTAAAAAAGAAACTTCAGTCCCGCTATCCCAATAATTCCAAGCATGACTCCAGCACCTTTTTTTCTTCTTCTGATGGTAAAAGTAAGGCAGAAAGAATCCAATAAGATGTGGCTGTATAAGAGAAAAAAGGGGTGGAGTGAAATTGAAATCTTAATACTAATGGACAAATTCCCCTTGCAAGCTTAAAATTTGGTGTGGATTTAAAATTCATTAGGAAAAGTAATAGCTTAGATTCAGTAAAGGCCCCATAAATCATGAGAATGTTCAAAAACTAAAATGTTAATTGGGTTAATATGTAATATTTAGTACTGAGCTATACACGCATATAAAAGTTAAAATGAGAGGTATTACTGAGCAGGTGACAATGAATAACAATAGATGGTTAAATAATACCATTCTTATCAATAAAAATTATAAATGAATAAATGTCATGCTTTCATCATAGAGTCAGGAAACAGTGAAAATTCCACAACTAGATACTTTATGCATCAGATATGATTCAAAGCAAAGTTATGAGGCTTCTCCGACTGCGTCAAATGGATTGATATAACAAAGCTGGCTAGCAATTTGTACAGTATTTGAATTGAAGTGTCTGAATGTCTGTAAAAACAAGAAGTAAATGTGCACAGATTGCCCAGGAATAAAACCTTCAATTATCCCACTGTGGATTAGGATAGCTCCAAACCATGTAGCCATGTTTGTGAAAGATGAGTTTCCCAGACTGAGAGAGCTTAATATGTATACTCTTGATGAAAGGAGGGACGGGGGAACATGATAAAAACGTTCAGGTACCTCAAGGGAATCAACAAAGTCCAGGAGGGTAGCATCTTTCAGAAAAAGAGATGTGTAAGAACAAGGGGGCACAATTTAAAGATAGAGGGGGGACGGCTCAGGGGTAATGAGAGGAAATTTTTTTTCACGGAGAGAGTGGTGGACACATGGAACAGCCTTCCTGAGGAGGTCGCTGGGTCTAAAACAGTGGGGGAATTCAAACATGCATGGGACAGACACAAGGCAATTATAGTGAGGGGGTTGCAGGAAGTAGGCTGTTGGTTAACTAGAATCTGCAGCTTATCCAGTAGGTAGGGAAATGGGCAGACTGGGTGGGCCAAGTGGTCCTTATCTGCCGTAAAAGTCCATGTTCTATGTTTCTTCCACAGGTGCTGTGAACTCAAGTGGAGAACGGACAACTTGCTAAAACACACTACAATTATCATCTCAGATGAAGGGCTACTCTGTGTTAGACCCAGAGGGAAGAATGAATGGAGCTGAGCAATTGCAAACCCTCAAAGCAAATGGTTTAAATAATGGATATGTCAGGATTTCAAATTCAAAAGTCCTGCACAATTAGCAGAAGCCAATGAGAGGGACTGTTAGTGAGATGGGGGGGGGGTGGAATCAACAGAGTGAGTATCAGGGAGTGTGTTGCAGGTGGCAGGAGCCACCAATACTATGGAAAGCTGTGACACGGCTCATGTTGAAATTTGTATAACAGAAGTGTGTGATCAATCAACTTAAAGGCTTTGAGTTTGTTTGGAAAGGATTATATATTGTTTGGAAAAATCATATAGCGAGGATACTATGTAGGGAGCTGTATTATGGGGCTATATTTGGTATTGTGTGGTTCTGCTAACACCCGTAAATACCTGAGCAGTTGGACAATGTCTTCAGAACATCTACATACCAAATGTAGCTCAGTAATGCAGATTGCGCCATATACATCTCACCTAATAATGCATGTAGAAAGATTAAGAAGTTCCTAGCCTGGGCCTGCCCCCTTCGCTAGGAAGGTAAAGATGGCTCAGTGTGTCTTTCCTGGTAAAATCTTTGAAAGAAGCATGTAAATGAATGGTGGAACAATCAGGTGCTTATGAAGAGCTGCAGACTTTGGAACAACAATTGTATTATACAGTGACTGAAATAGTGATTACTGCACTAGTTGAAGTTTATATCACAAACATTTGTGAATGTATCTTGCAACAGTGTGAAAGCATGTGGGACTCCATTGGGAATGAGCCTGGATTCAACTGGGATTTTTCCTTTCAGAATTTTTGTGAATACATTTATTTTACTACTGTTGTACTACAACATCCCGGCACCTTTCTTAGAACAGATGCAAATTGTTGTACTCAGCCCAGAAACTGAGCTAAGCATTTAAGGGACACTGTCAGCCAACCACAGGCCTCAAACAAGCCCTTGTTTAAAAACTGACTGTGTTACGAGTGTGCATTGTGCAGTTTCTATGTACTCTGGTAAGTTCAAGCACTTTTAATATTTTTACTCCAGATTTTCAACATTGCCATCTCTTCATACCTCCTTTTCAATGGTACAGCTGTCATTGTTCACATCCTGCCTGATCTGTGTTTTCACACATGTTGTGCAGAATGGCGCATTCGCTGTGGGAAATCAACTTTCGGGACAGATTAACAAAATCACAGTGCCACTGTTCATGAACAGAGGTCCCAAATGCTTTCATGAGGTGGGGGTCACAAAAAGGCCATGTTGAAAATTTGTAGTGCAAATACCAACAAATTCCCAGGGTGCTAGGGTTTCTAACCATAATGTCCCACCCTGTACAGACTGACAGGCATCGGGGTGCCTTTGGATTGCCAGCTGTAATGCTCACACCATTCCACCCCCACCCTGAAGTCAGTGACAGGCATCGAGGTGTGCCTTGGACTCTTCAGCCTCATAGTTCCTCCCATTCTCCTATACTGCACCCATTTCACCATATATCCTTATGAAATGGGGTGACTGTAAAGCTGAACACCCTAAGGCACACCTCAACACCTGTTGGTGTCAGCAGGATAGGGTGAGATGAAATGCCTTGAGCGTTATGGGCGATGACCCAAAGGCACACCCCAATGCTTGTCCATCTTCACAGGGTGGTGGTGGGGTTGGTGTGAGTTAAATACTTCACTGCCATTCCTAGTCTGCATCCGTTTAACTCCTGCACGTCCAGTGCTAATATCAGCAAGCCAACATTCGGCATTGGCAAATGCTTGTTCTTAAATGGGCACCAGAACTGGGAACAATAATCCAAATGTCGGTGGACATATGATCTGTACAGAGACAATAAAAACCTCTACTTACACTATGCAGACCGACATGAGACATATGGGAGGAAAAAATTAGAGTGCAGGGTCAAAGAGAACACTAGCCCTCTAAGAAGTGTAGTGAACAGTATCATTCATTTTGGGTCACAGACACAATTAGTGAACAGGTTTCAGGAATAAAAGCCAAGAAGAGAACATTGCAGTACACATGCAGACCTTGTGGCATATTTTCTGACCTGGTAAAACATTGTGGATGAGTACTGAATTATGCTTGCAGGTCCTGTCTGACTGTAATTGTTCTGGCTGTGTTGTTACCTTTTACCAATTTTTGACCTATTCTGTTGTGCATACTTCATTTTCTGACCATTTGTTCTGAAGTTTATTTGGAAGGTTTTTTTGTGGCATTGGCACATGACTGCCTGCTGTGGAGGAAAGAAATTACATGTGAGTTGAGAATAAGTTGGCATGGATTGTTGCTAGTTTTCAGGTGGTGGAGTTCACGTGCAGCTGATCTGGTGATTCTGTTGCCTGGTAGTCTCTTGCATTGGAGCAGGATGGTGGTGGATATCTCTGGAGCCACAACCAAATGATGGGAGTGTGTGGCTTCTAGGGACCACATGGGGAGAACCTGAATCTTTGTACATTTGAGTGCTTCCTCAGGACTCTGGTGTTGCCTGGAATGAAACCAGCCAGCCTATGTATTTTTTCCTGATGTGGATGAGGAAAGCCATGGAGAAAGCTAAAAGTTCAGGGATGCAAAGCTGCCTTGTTGGAGAAAGCAGCATTCATAGAAACATGGACATTGCTGGCAGAAAAGGCCCCATTGACAATCAAGTCTAGCCAGCCCTATCAATCAGATGCTGATTATTAGCACCCTATTGGTCCTTCATTCCTTCTTCCTCTTCCCCTTTTGCCAATTACCTTACAAGCCGCATATGTCTGTCCAGTCACATTTGAACCCCCAACCCCCAATAACTTTACACATAGTACCTCCCTTCTTGGTCTACTCCACCACTCCACCACCCTCTACATGAAGAAATGTTTTCTGACTACCTCTTAAATCTCCCTCTCAGCTGCCTCATAGTGAAGCACTGAAATGATAAGTACAATGTCCTTTTAACCATGATATCCTTATACTGTAGGAGGGCTTCATTAAAAAACAGCGAACATCAATGTAAAATCTATGGTTAACATAATGAAACAGGGCACAAACTAAGTTTTACAGAACAATTATTAAAAGCTGAATATATATATATATATATATATATATATATATAAATTGCAAAAAACTATGTTAATGCACCAGTTAGGGTAACTTAACTTCACAAAAGTAGGGAAATGCGATGTTGGGGTTTCCAAACCCTAATGCCCAACCCCAAGCAGCAAATGAAAAAAACAAAACATTATGGGTTTGGGTCTCTAGAGTTTTGGTGGGTCAGTGGTGGGGCCTTTCTTGGGGGTCGTCTACCCTAATGCTCTCCCCCCCAGCCCCTAGCCTCCAATCCAAAGCACAAGGCACAGTTTGAAGCCACTGCCTCATAATTATACACTCTTCCAAGGCAGAGGAGTATGTCTCGGCAGAGGTTGCAAACACAATTGTAGTACCCTTCTTCATGCAGGGCCCTATGGGTCCTGTGTGAAGAAAGATCATATGCAATGATGTTTGCTCATGGAATGGGATCGGTATTAGGGTTAACAACCCACAGGAAAGACTGCATCACTTATTCGCCAATACTCCAGAGACCCCAAACCCTAATGTTTTTCCTTTTGCTGCTTGGGGGGTGAGGGTGGGGCATTAGGGTAGCCACATCTTCATAAAGACATCAACAAGATGGAGGTGGTGTAGAGGAGGGTGTCAAGGATGGTCAGGGGGTTACAACACATGCCTTATGAGGAGAGAGTAAGGGACCTCAACATGTACACACTGAAGCAAAGGAGGGAGCGGAGTGATATGATTGAAATGTTCAATTACCTCAAGGGCATAAAGAAGGTTAAAGGGGAAAATATGTTCCAGTTCAAAAAGAGTACCATGACCAGAGGACAAGACATGCGACTAGAGAGAGGCTGCTTAAGAAGAAATGTGAGGAAGTTCTTTTACACTGAGAGGGTAGTGGATGCATGGAACAGTCTACCCCAGGAGGTGGTGGTGGCATGTACTGTGGCAGGATTTAAACATGCATGGGACAGGAATCAAGCAATCTTAGTGATGAGAAAGCAAAGCTAAAGCCAATGACTATGTAGGGCCATGGGTGGCTTTTACAGGCAGTAAAATGGGCAGACTAGATGGACCTGATGGTTCTTATCTACCAACAATTTCTATGTATCCATGTATCTATATCACATTTCCCTACTTTTGTGGCATTCATTTACCCTAACTAGTGCATTAACGCAGTTTTTTTGCAATTAATTTCCTTACCTTTTTAGATACTATAATCATATCCTCATTCTTCTGATAGCAAATATGTCAGCATAACTCTGATGTTATGCAGCCATAAAAATTGCTATAATACTTTTAGTAGATAATACAGTCCTATTGGTACTGTATTGTTGTGAATGACTGCTCAATAAAATTTAAGTTTAAAAAAAGTTAATGTCTTAAATCATAATCCCAATGGTAATTAGAAGTGGCTCTGATGGGATTAGAAGACTGTGGTTTGTAAAAAGCAGTAATACTGAAATTATGCCTGCATTGATAATTTAAACAGTTTATTACAAGGGAAGATTCACTGGATTGTAATTCTGGGAGCATTGCATCCTGGTGAACTCAAAGACCAGTGCATTCTCAATACAGATTATTTGAAATTTGCAAATTGCCAGGGCACTTAACCTGTACTTAGCCTGTTGAAACATCATTTGCTGTACTCTGCAATTATCTCTAGTACCCTGTTTACTACCATATTTGTTGTACTTCATTGTTTTGTGCCCAGTTATCACTGGTGCACTTTTTGTTTCTTATCCAACTTGCTGTACTAAGTTATTGTCTGTGCCTTTGTAACATCCTGGGTCATGTCTGAAAATAGTCACTTCTCTGTCTAGTACACTTACCCAGAATTCAAAAATGAAATAAATAAATAAATAAATAGTTAACTTTTAGTTGCAAATCATAATGGTTGTTCAGACTGTAAACAACTCAGTATTTTGTTTACACTTGTATACTGGCAAAAGTAGGGTGCAATAATGGATTCTTTCAAAATAGTAATATTTTTCTCACAGTCAGCAGCTGTTTAGATTTATGTATTTATCTAGATATGAATTTTACATAAACAGACTATTTGATTTGAGCCAGTGATCATCAGAACACTTCTTTTCTTGTCATTATAGCAATAAATACTTATCTGTCATTATACTTTACAGTTTAAACTAATAGTATATCAAGTTGTTAATATTACAGTAGTGGCATCTATTTATGTGAGATCAACTGGACCTATAACTGCCCAGTATGACTTTTCTGTCAATCATTTTCATTGTCAGTAAGTCACAAATGTATGTGCATATTAAAAATTTGCAATAAAGGTGTTGCTGGTAAAGATTAAATCATGTGCTGCACAAAACCACTTTACCATTTAAACAGTGCAAGTAATACAGAAAACCTTTGAGTGAATGAGAACATAACACAGCTCTTTGGTACCTAAAATGCAGGTTTTGTGATGGTGCTAGGCAGAAGAGTTCCTCCAAGAATATCAGGTATTAAAACAATTTTATACAATAGTGCCAGAAAACCTAGGATGGCTAATATTTAACCTAAACAATAATATGTCACATGAGAACAGGAGGACCTACAAGAGAATGAGATGAAAATTGCTCAAAGGTTTAAGAGCAAATAACAAAGCTATGATTCATATCTCAAAATAGGTAAAGAAAAACAAAAATCTAAATTATTAATAGCTCATGTGGAAATGAATGAACAAATTGTTTTGGGACCTTCAGGCAATGAGGAGCATGGAAAAAAAGTTGAACAAATTCTTGATCAGGGAGCTAATTATGATAATCACACTACTAAATATAAAGTGCCATTCACTTGGGTACCAAAGAGTTGTATTATGTTCTCATTCACTCATAGGTTTTTAAACTCCTGGCAGTGTTTAAATGTTATAGTGGTTTTGTTTTATCTTTTACTCAGCTCACTCTACAACGTCATAATGTTAATATTTCAATAGCTCTTAGGCAGGGGATATTTATTAGCTAGCACTTCTCAGCGATAGTTAATTTAAGCCTCCCTGCATAAAAAAATCTGTGCGGTGCTATGAGACTAAACAATATTAATTAAAGTTAAAAATTAGACTCTTCTGCAAGTGCCTCTAGAATGTAATGGTAAGTGCTGATCATCAGACTCAAAGCAGTTATCCTGAAATTAAAGGTATGGCAAAAAAAAATCTTAATGTAACAGTGCAAAATGAAAACAGTGGGTGGGGGACCATGGACTGCTGAATACAGGCTAACCAAGAACAAAAAAATACATTAGAAAGATAGACAGAGGCAAAGAGAGAGAGACACAACAGGGGATCAGTGGCTCACTGCTGTCACTGCAACCCATAGCACGACTTCAAGTTGTGGCTACAGAAGTTAAGAAAGTCTTACTCTTCTCATACAGAGAACACAGGTGAATGAATCCTCTCACTAAGATGGGCACCCTGGATTTTGGGTGCCAAGAACAAGTATTTCTGAGTACTTTAAAAAAAAAACAGCAGAATCTAGCTAAACATTTTTTTTAGCTAGGTTTGGGTGTTTGTTTTTTTAAAAAAGAGATCATTTTTATATATTTTAATGTTTGTTACTTTAAAATGATGAAAGAAAATGGTGGCCAACATAATCAGTATTTATGTCAGCACAAGAGGTAAATCCTGAAAATAAGCAGTTGCAACTGTTTTTTCTTTACTGTTCGCAAGGTAAACAATGAAAATAACCAATCGTGATTATTTCATTTATCAATCGAGCTTGAACGTTATCCCAAAAATCATTATAATTCAAAAACTGTAAAATACTGTTTCACCAAACCATCCAAAAACCCTTGGTACAGGCTGAATCATCCCTGAAAATTTCATGAAGAAATTCCATACCATCTAGGCTGTAGGTGAGAGCAAAAATACCCAATGTTAAGAATAGAGGAAAAAAGTAATTTTTTTTTCACTTTTTTGACCCTCTGTTTCTAGAAAACCATGCAAGATGCTGACACAAAACTATTCACACATTGAGATTCTGACAGCCTGACCACACATGTCATTTTGGTGCTAATTCATCAAATGGTGGCAAAGTTATTAAGGTGCAAAAAACTGGGTTTAACATTGAACTGCCTACTCAACACTAATTATGGGGTGCTACCATGCCCTTATAATACTGTATTTTTCTATATCTATATATAAGGTATATAGGTAGATATACATATGTACTCCACACTCTTGTGAATAAAATGTAATTACTTGTGAATGACAGATACCTGAAATGTGCTAAACCCAGAGAAGTCAGAAGTTATTCTTTTGGCATCCTGGAAGAGGCAATAGAGATGGTCCTGTTGGTTGATCTCCCCTCAGTAAACATGTTTAGTTGCAGAAGTCTAATGAGGTCTGAAGCTTTTGTGTTCTCATTGACTCTAGACTGATGTTGTTAAATCAGTATCAGCCATGGTCAGAGTGCTTTCTATCACTTGTTGAGCATTGTGAGACTTTGACCCTTCCTCACCAGATCCACACGGAAGATTCTAATTGATATGTTTGTGGCATATGTATGCTGGTTTTCACAAATACCATATTTGTCACTTGCAAGCATTTCAGAATGCAGCAGCATGAATTTTGTCTGGAGCTGGATGGCAGCAGCATATTTATCCAGTCCTGCATGACCTGGGCTGGTTACCAGTACAGGACCAAATTAATTACAAGGTGCTGGCCCTGCTTTTCCAAGCAAAATGTGGGCAGGAACTGAACCAGCTTATCTAAAGGATCTCCTGGTGATGTCTGCTCCATCAAAACAAGTGAGTCATCAGAGGAATAGCAACTGGTTCATCAACAGAACTTGTGGAACACTTAAGATATAACCTTTGGTGCACTGGCACAAAATTGTGGAATATACTGCCTCAGTGACTTCACACTGCTCAATTATTGCACACTCAAAAGCTATGTTAAGTAATGCTGCTTGAAGGGCAGGATGTCATGTAAAATGTTCACTCATCATGGGACTGAGATATATCTGTTATATACATATACCTATTTTGTGTGTTTAATTATCTTTATTTTTGTTGCACTGATTGGTGTTGGTTTAAACTACTTTTGTACAGCAGTCTGGATACTTACAGAAGGTCATAAAACAAACAGATAAGTGAAATGAAATCTATTTTCCCCAAAATTTTATTGCAGTGAACTACACTATTTTCATTCAGGCTCAAGGGAACAGAAACAGGTGTTCTTCATATGTGACTATTAGTACAGTGTACACTTAAGGATGCTGTTTGTTAAGGATATCTCAAATTTTATTACAGACATTGCTTTAAAGTCCCATCTATTATTTCTTAATATGCAATCTACACATTAAGGACACAATGTTGTTCACAAATGGGACCTTTACAGACGGTGGGGGTGGGGGCAAAGGTCCTAACATACCTGAGAGTATGATCTGCTCTCATCTGCATCAGTTCAGGCATATTAAAATATGGGCACCTATTCTTTTTTTTTCCAATTGTTTAACCAGGTGAGACACACTAAGCTGAAAGCTTGTTTACAGGTGCAACCTGGGAGCACAGGGAAGTTAAGGGACTTACTCAGGGTCACACAGGATGCAACTGGGGGTGGTGGGATTCAAACCCAGGTCTCCAGATTTGCAGCTCAGAGCCTTAAACCACTGCACTATACTGCCTCAAATGGCATTCTGTGTTTGCGATCCCTGTTGTGGTTCACTGCAGCATGCATAAAAAAATGGCGCATTCATGTTTTTTGGCACAAGTACCTGCTTTCTGGACACTTCTGCATATGAAATTTGGATACTGTGGAAACATCTAACATATGATGTTACAGTCTGGATGGATGTCTGCTTTGAAAATATAGCTGACTGATCCTTGGCAGATTCACTTTGAAAATCTTGCTAATTTGTTTTCCTTATAGCCTTGTTGGGCAACCAACCAAATAAGGTGCAGTACAGAGCAGGAGCAAAAAAATGAAGGATTTGTCCTCTCCTCTAACATAAAATGAATCAACTGAAGTATCGGTTAGTAATGCCATTAAAATGGCACAAAAAGAAGGCTGTCAAAAGTAGTAAATACAAACCCCAAAAAACTCTAGAAAGTCAGGTCAGTGGCACGTGTGTAAGAAGTGAATAAGGCTGACTGTCATAAAACATTATTGAGGGAAAAGGCTAAATCTTGGAGGAAAAAACTGAAATACAAGAGCAGTGAAAAAATAAAGTCCAGCATAAACTGAAGTAAACACTCAATATGGTACTCTCAGTGTGTGTGTGTGTTCAAAGTGGCGTATAGAGATCCATGACTTAATGATGGCTTCTCTGATCCAGAGAAGTCTGACAGGCTGAATGAACAAAGGCAGATATATCAAGTCCCATAGCAGCAGCATTGATGAATCATATGCTAAATCAGTGGAAGCACTAAAGACTACCTCAGTCCTCAAAGGGAAAGGGAAATCAAAAAGCAGGCAACAAGAGCCTTAGACATTTAGAAGCCAGACCAGTCACACATGCACCTTCTTTATGGAAGAATATATCAATAGTGCTGACTTATTTTATCCTTTTGATGTCTTGAATTCAGCTAGTAGTCTGTGTTATAGGTTTTATGGTTTAAACAGGTTAAAGTGTATGTTTACTAATGCAAATTATAACATGGGTTGTAAAAAGCAGCACACCTAATTGATCAAAGACCATCACCTGACCTTGGATTAATTGTCCTAGTTAGTCCACAGTTGCTGTGAGTGTCCCTAAACCAATATCCCAGGGCAGAGATTATGGTTTAAATATGTTAAATTGTGTGTTTACTAATACATACTAAAAGGGTTATAATACATCCCTGCTGAAAATAGAAAATAAGTTTAGAATGGACATTTGTATTGTTGGTCTTCTCCAGGAATCATCAATAAAGTAGGAAGGAAGCTTAGTTACTTATTTTGTTTTCTTCATGCTTAATTCCTGAAAAAGACCTATGATTGAAACTTCAATTCTTACCTTATTTCATATTTTCGATGTGCAATTAATCCAGCCATTTTGTTGTATTTGTAGCTCACATACTGATCCAGAACGTTTTCTTTGAATTTACCAACATGTCCCCTACTGATTTGATTAACTGGTATTGGTATCAGTATTTGGTTCTGGTTGTATAGGTTATCTTTGTCTATAGCATATCACAATGTGGAACTGAGTGGAGTGACTGAGGAGTAATAATGAAAGGTGCAGCATCTACTACTGTATATACAGATTTGTTTGACTTTTAGGAGGGTAAAAACAATCTTGTCAGAATTATGTAAGAGATCTTCTGTCATACAGCAGTGGTGACAAGAATGGGATGCTTCTGTTCTAAGGACAGGGGGATGGATGTACAGTGGTTGCATGTGTGAAAAGTAATACTATCGATTGTAAGTTAATAGACCTGAACTGACAGTTTTGTAATGTTGCAGTATAGTAACAGTAGAAACAGAAACATAGACAAGTGACAAACTGAAAAAGACCTGAACAGTCCATCAACTTTCTCCTAAGATTCCCTAATTGAAGATGCCCTAGTCTGTGTCCTACCACCCTCCCAATCATCTTACCCCCACTTTAAATCTGATAACTCCTTTGATCCCACTTCCACTTGAATCCTGTTTTGCTTTTTGCTTCCACAACCTTGTCAGAAAGTTTATTTCACCCATCCACCACACTTTACATAAAGTAATACCTTGCCAATGTCCATTTTTACCCTCCCTCTAGCTTGAGTACATGTCCACCTGGTGTTCATAGTTTCTTCCTTTGTACAGATATGCTGTGTGCTCTCTGCTGAACCCTTATTGGAACTTAATTATCTACATAAGGTCCCCCTCCCTTGTGTCATTCAGTGAATACATGTTGAGACTTTTCAATATGTCATCATATGCCATTACCTGCCGACCATCGATCCTCTCCATAGCCTTTTTGTTTAGTTGCAATATCTTTATCCTATCCCTATCCTTTCTTAGGTGCAGGCCCCAGAAGTGGATACAGTATTCCAGATACAGTATCACAAGTGATCCACACTATACATAGGCAATATTGCTTCCCTTCTCTTGCTATAATCCATCTCCTTATGAACCTCAGCATTCCATTGCCCTTCCTTATACCCTATTGGGCTGAACAGCCTGCTTTAGGTTATTGTTGATCACCACTTCCAGGCCCCTCTCTTCTTCCATGCTTTGTACTGACATTCCATCAATATAGTATACTATTTCTGGATTCCCCCTTCTATGTGTTTCACCTTGCACAATTGGACATTTAATTCCAAATACCAAATAACTAGACTACTATTCCAATATACTCACATCCTGTCTCATAATGTTAATCTCTTTCTTCAATATTGAACCTTCCACAGAGCTAAGTATCATGTCTGAACAGTCTCAATGTTCCCTGAATACCCTCTCCTATGTCACAGATATACATATTAAACAGGAATTTTGTAGTACCCCATTAGTCATTGTCCTGTGCTCTGAGAATTTACCCTTCAGAACCACCCTCTGGTTTCTGTCAGTCACTTTTCATCCCCTGTCCCAAGAACACTCATCTTCTTCACCAGTCTCCTATGAAGCGCATAGTCAAAAGCTTTGCTAATTTCCAAGTATACCATGTCTATTTCCTAGTCACTGTCTGCCATTTGTGCCATTACATTAAACAAGTCCATTAAGGCAGTTTTACATGACTGAATCTTAATGAACCATGCTGGTTCCCATCCATTAAGACTTTTTCCTCAAAGAATGTTACTATACATTCTTTAATAATTGTCTTAAAAAGTCACCTCATTACTGAGATCAGGCTCACTGGCCTGCAGATTTCTAGATTTTTCCTATCACCACCATTAAGGGAACAACATTTTCCACCCTCCACTCTTCAGGCACTGCACCTGCTGCTATTATTCTGATTCTCCAAAGAGGATTTCCAGTGTTTTTCTCCACTAGAGGGGATTTCCCTTTAGATGAATGGTTAGAGCTGCTGATTTTGGGATTCCTGATCTCTCATAACAAACAGGTGCCTGGCATCAAAAGAATGGAGGGAGAGGGAAGTATACAAAGAACAGTTATGAGTATGCAGGGGTTGGTCACAGACAAATCAACCGAAAGAGTGAAAGAGGGGTCCAGTCTAGGTAAAGTGAACTGAAGAGCAACACTGTAAGCAATGTTTCCATAGTGGAAGAATCATGTTAGTGAGGATTTCTCTCCATGCGGGAAGTGGGTGCTTCTCATATTTCTGTAAAGTGCACCAAGTTTGCAACTGCCTTAGACACGGACATATCCCCCTTGCAACCACACACATGGTCATATGTGATCCATTACTTGATAGTAGGAGCTACAGAACTCTGTAATCAGTCTCATAAAGATCAATGATAGCATACTAATTATTTTGTTTTATTAGCATTCATAATATATACTGTATTATTAACAAAGCAATAAACGGTATGGCTGTACTGTATTTGGTAGCCCACTCAATCAGTTGAGAAAAGATAGCTAAAAATATATCGGTAACATACGTTTTCAAGTGTAACAGCAGGACAACAATCAATATCCTAATGACATCAATTGCAACATGACAACAAATTGTCAGGATCTTAATAAATCAATAGTGATATCAATAAGAAACACCCAAAAAGAAACAATCAATTGTGATATCATCAATAAAAACTTTTGAAACTCTTCTACCTCAGTTTTAGAAACATATTTTGATAAAACAACTACATCCTCAGCATTTTGTTTTATCCTCCAATAAAGCTAAAAATGCAAAGTTTTACACAGATCCTGTCAAAACAAAAATACTGCCTGACTTTTCACATCTTACCAGTCCTCCTATTGCTACAGTACTCAGAACTGAGGAAATGGAGTTAAACCAGAAACAAAGCAATAACAAGAACTTCCACTCAGCTTGAACATTCAACATTAGAACAAATAAGCAATATTTTACAAGCAAAACATTGCATTTTGCAGACATTTTTAATTCCAGTTCTCAACCCTAGCCTAACACAATCCAAAAAGTACATACAAATGCAACAATGACTGATTGCTGTCCAAGCCAGATTTTCAAAATATATAATTGGACAATGTTCTCCCCCCAAAAAAACATATTAAGCAGATTCACAATATAATGACAGTACTGTTAATATAGCACATTGGAGAAAACAGCAAGAAATGCAAATGGCTTCAGAAATAGAAAATAAAGTGGTTTCAGTCCTCTACACACTAAAAAAATACAACTTGCTAAACATATTTCACAAATGAACTAGAAGGAAAATATACCATTTCAGAAAATTCCTACCTTCAAACTGTGATAAGAACAAACTGCTCAGTGCCTGAAGCCATCTTCAAATACACTTACAGCTTTCTTTCAGAGACACATTTGCCTTCAACTAGCTCCAAGACAGAAAGAATAACCACACATACTCAGTATCTAATGAGAAATGCAATTAAAATCCATTTCTCATTTAGTCTTTTACTGCTGAAAATTGTTAAACATGTCTAACCCCTCAAAAACTTAAACTGTAGCTGTTTTCTGTTTCACAAACATATTATACAAATCAAACAATATTAAAGGTTTGCAATTAATTTCATCTTGGGGTGCAGCAAGGAAAGAATGCCACTCACCCTTTGGGCTTCAGGGTAATTACCTCATTATACCCCCTTGATGCAATTTTTTTCCTGTATACATAGTAAAGTTGGGCAAAATTAGCAAATTCCAGTTTTATGGAATTTTCATGAAATTCCAGTTTTGCAGAAGTTTTCAAAATATTCGAATTGGTCATAACTCGGTCATTCCTATAGCTAGAGACCTGTCATTTGGCTTGTCTCTTGTATGAGATGAGCTCTTAAATGATGTCAAGTTACATGATATTTAGATGCGGGACGTGGAACTTAAGGGGCTCAAAATCTGGCAGTTTATTATTTATGTGAACATTTCTGAAACTATTTCTATGCTTAGAATTAAATAACCTTTGGAGCTAGTTAGCTGTGTGGAATTTTCTAGTTCCAGAAGAACAATATTTTGTGGAATTTTCAAAATTTCATTGAATTTCACCAGAAACAGAATCATGGAATTCCTTGGCAGAACAATACAAAATGTGTTTTTCTGCAACATTTCTGCTGAATTTTATTCTGTGTATCTCAATATGTTCAGCGGACATGGTTGCAGAATGATTTTCCATGGGAAAATGTTGTTCTGAGGAATATTATTCCATGGATTACGGCAGGCAGATTCAAACAACATGAAGTCTTGCTGTATTCTGACAATTGTAGTTAGGTCCTGCCTTTCAACTGTCCCGGAGAACATAGGGTTAACTTTTTTATGCTTGGCATAGAATGTTCATCACGAGCTCGGTTGAAGCCTCTGCCTGTTGTTATTCGAACTGCAACCATCAGATTCTTTACTCCACCTCACTGAACAGTCACTCCGGAGATTTATCCTGCTGCTCGGTTCAAAGTCAGTTGAAGTATCGGTTTTCGGTCGGTTTTCTTCTGAATTGTTGTTTCTGCTTAGTCGGTTCAAGTCTCTGTCTGTGGTACCGTGAGTACTAGATAGGCTTTTGTTCTGTTTTCTGTGTGGAACTTGTAAACTGTGGATCGGTTCGACTGAACCAATAATTTTGAGGTAAAATTTGTACTTTACTTTAGTTTGTGGTTACTGGTCCGTATTGGTTCTGAAAAAACGGGTTTTAGTACTTTTTTTCCAAGACCCGTCACACGGTCAGGAACCGATAGGGGAGTCGTGCCTGGCGGATTGCCGAAAAAAGGGTACATTTGGTTAGGTTGGCCATGTCTGAGAAACCCAAGAAAAAAAACAGGCCCACTGGGTTTCAACACTGCAGTGTGTGTGGGGAGGTCTTTGCTAAGTCTGATCCCCACACCACCTGTGTTTGTTGTCTGGGGTTTGACCACCTTGATTCAGACTGCCAAATTTGCAAAAATTTTCCCAAATCTACCCTGGAAAAGAGATTAGGTAGACTGAGGAAAAGGGAGGTCAAGAAGTCCGCTGACCCGGATGGCCAGCCCGGTTCAGTTCCAACCGAACCAGAAGGAGTGCCCTCTGACCAGGGCGATACTTCTTCAGGCAAAAGGAGAGCCAATTCTGAGGAATCGGTTCCAACAAAAAAAAAAAAGAAAAGACAAATCGACCAGTTCGGATCTAGAATCTCATACTCTGACTGCCGATGAAATAGCCAAAGCGATTAGGATAATGGAATCGCTTTGATCGGTTCCGACTGAACCGGCACCATCTGGCAGGGGCTCGGTTCAGTCGGTTCCCCTGGTTCTGGATTATACCTTGGAAGAATTTTATGAACCGGAGTTTGAGGAGGATGGAGAATATGAGGATGATTATGGTGATGGTGAAAGTCTGGATGTGCCTATTGACCAGGACATCTCCCCAGACAGACCTTCAGGTGTTTCTCCTTCTAGGCTTTCTGAGTCCCCTTCACACTACATGTTCTACAGAAAGGTGGCTGATACCCTCCAGCTTCCTGTGGAGGAGGCAGTAGAGGATCAGGAAGAGCCTGATTATGTTGAGATGATGGACATCCCAGTGTTCAGGAGACTGTCTATTCCCATCTTCAATTCTTTTGGGAAACAGACACAAAAAATTCTTAAGTCTCCCAATTCTATACCTCCTCTGGACAGAAGAATGGACAAGAGGTATTCTCTTTCAGGCTCAGATATGGAGTTCCTTTTTCAGCAATGCAGCCATGTTGGGGTTGTACAGGCTGCTGCCTGTGAAAAGGCAAACATTCCCTTGGCATCACACCCCCCAGACAAGGACTCCAGGAAGATTGATGCCATGGCAAAGAAGCAGTACATGGCAGCATCTTTGGGACTCAGGCAGGCTGATTATATGGCTTATGCAGCCAGGTACCAGAAGTCCAGGTGGGACACTGTACTGGCACTGGCTAAACAGGCTCCTACCCAGCTTGCCAAGGAGCTGGAGCAGGTGGCTGCAGATGGGATTGAGGCATCGAAAGTTCAGTTTCATGCTGCTGTAGACTCCAATGATGTATCATCGAGAGTCATGGCTACATCTGTGGCTCTTCAGAGAATGGCTTGGCTCAGATGTACTAGCCTCTCACAGGATACACAGGCTAAGGCCATGGATTTTCCTGTAGTGGGTAATTCTCTGTTTGGGGAGCAGACAGAGAATTACATGAAGAAAATGGATGAATACAGGACCACTTACAGGAGTGCTCAGGCCAAAGAAAGGCAAACAACTCCCCAAAGGCAGCAGACCAGGGACAGGGTTTTACCAAGCACAGGCCTCTTCTTCTTCTTGTTCGCAGAGGGGGTTCTTTAGAGGGAGAGGCAGAAGGGGGATGAGCAGGCCTGCATCCACCCTTCAGCCTAAGGCCCCTGCCAAGCAGACAACCTGATGGGTCTTCCCCGGTCGATTCTCCTATTCCAGTAGGGGGCAGGCTGGCTTACTTTTTCCAGGACTGGATGTCTCTTACATCAGACAAGTGGGTCCTGGAAGTAGTAAGCCAGGGACTGGTTCTCAGCTTCAAAAATGTCCCAAGATGAGAGCCAGATCTTTTCCACCTGCAAATCTCTCGGAGACCCTTGCCCTAGAGGCAGAGGTTTCTTTCCTAGCTCTCAGAGCTATAGAGAGTTCTGCCCTACACTGGGGCAAAGATTGTACTCAGGTGCTTCCTAACCCCCAAAAAACAGGACAGTGGTGACCCATCCTGGACCTAAGATATCTGAACAAACATCTTTTAAAGCCAAAGTTCAAAATGGTAACTCTGGGAATTATCTTTCCCTCTCTAAGGCCAGGGGACTGGCTAGCCTCCCTGAACCTCAAAGATGCCTACTTTCACATTCCTATCAGGTGCTCCCACAGAAAGTACCTCAGGTTCAAGTTGCCCTCAGGCCACTATTAGTTCAGAGAAATGCTCTTTGGCCTAACATCAGCCCCAAGGGTCTTCACAAGGTGCCTGGCAGTAGTTGTTGCATTCCTAAGAAGGCAAAAGATTTCCATTTTCCCATGCTTGGAAGACTGGCTCATAGTAGGTCAGTCTCCAGACCAAGTCAAGTCACACCTGCAAGTGACCCAGCAAGTGCTCACTTCTTTAGGATTCCTTCTTAACCTACCAAAGTCAGTTCTCAAACCAGTGCAGCTCCTCACCTTCATAGGTGCAGAACTGGATACGATAAAAGCAAGAGCCTTCCTTCCCCTGGAAAGGGCAAGGACCCTCATGGAACTGGCCTCTTCATTCAGCCTTCAGGTATCTCGACCAGCAAGGCATTTCCTTCAGATACTGGGCCACATGGCAGTTTCCACAGCAGTGGTCCAAAGGGCAAGATTCCAAATGAGGGACATTCAGTTCCACTTAAGAGCTTTTTGGTCCCAAAGAAAGGATTCCCTTACCAAACCAATTCCAGTGACTCGAACCCTGATCCAAGCCTTGCAGTGGTGGCAGGATCAGGATAATTTGAGGCAAGGGGTTCCATTTGTCACTCAGTGGTTCTCACCACAGATGCTTCCCTGCTGGGCTGGGGAGCCTATTGGGGGAACTTACCACCCAGGGACTGTGGTTGCCTCAGGAATCTCTGCTTCACATCAATCTCTTGGAACTTAGAGCAGTGTTTCTGGCACTGAAAGCTTTTCCCAAATCTGTACAGAACAAGGTGGTTCAGGTCAGAACAGACAACACCACCACCATGTGGTACATCAACAAGCAAGGGGGCACTCGGTCTACGGCCTTGTGCACAGAAGCAATGAAGTTGTGGTTCTTGGTCTATTCCCTGCAAACCTCTCTGATAGCAGTTTACCTCCCAGGGTAGGACAATGTCCTAGCAGATGCACTGAGCAGAATATCCCAGGGCCATCACGAATGGGCCCTAGATCCCCTGGTGTTGGAAGTGATTTTCTCAAGATGGAGCACTCCAGAGATAGATCTTTTTGCAGACCCAGACAATCACTAACTTCCTCTCTTTTGTTGCACAACCATGCAAAGTGATTCTGATTGCTCCTGACTGGGCCAGGCAGCCATGGTATCCCTTGTTGCTGTCCCTAGCAGTCCATCTTCCCCTGTCTCTTCCCAGGAATTACAACCTGTTAACATCCTCTCAGGGGAGGATTTGCTACCCGAATCTTCAGTCTCTCAATCTCAAGGCTTGGCTCTATAAGAGTTAGAGTTTGCAGATCTGCATCTTTCCCAAGGGGTTCCGGATATCCTTAAGGCTTCTCGAAAGCCTTCCACCAGAAAGACTTACAACTCCAAATGGAAAAGATTTAGCATTTGGTGTTCTAAGAAGAATATTTCTCCAGACTCTGCTGAATTGCCTACGGTTCTGGATTATATGGTCCATCTTAACGGCCTAGGTCTAAGACCAGCTACCCTTAAGGTACACTTGGCGGCTGTTTCTGCTTTCCTGTCTGTAGGTAAGTCTTCCTCTCTGTCATCCCATCCTGTATTCTGTAAGTTTTTCAAGGGATTGCTTCACACCAATCCCCCCTTTAGGGATCCTGCTCCTGCCTGGGATCTTAATTTTTGCATTGCTCAGCTTATGAAACCCCCTTTTCAGCCATTGTCCTCAGCAGAGCTTAAGTACTTGACTTGGAAAACTGTGTGTTTGGTAGCCATTACTTCTGCCAGATGTATTAGTGAATTGCAAGCCCTGACAGTGGAATCTGATTTCATCTCTTTTCACAGAGATAAAGTGGTCCTTAGAACTAACAGAAAGTTCTTGCCTAAAGTGGTTTCAGATTTCCACCTCAACCAGTCTATATCTCTCTCTGTTTTCTTCACTGATCACTCTTCCTCGGGAGAGAGGAGGCTACACAGTTAAGATGTTAAAAGAGCCCTTAGCTACTACATAGAGCGTATCAAGGGTCACAGGTTTGAATCCTTCCAGTTGTTCCTCACTTATGGAGAAGTTGTTAAGGGCAAACCTGCCACTGAGAGATCAATTGCCAGGTGGATTGTTTCTTGTATACAATTCTGCCATGAAAAACTGGGTAGAACTCCACCCTCATGCCTAAGGGCTCATTCCACAAGAGGCACAGCTGCTTCCCTGGCTGCTGCCAGGGATATTCCTCTCTAAGAAATTTGTCAAGCAGTCACCTGGAAAACAGTCCATACTTTCACCAAACATTACTCTCTGGATATCCAGGCTAGGAGTGATGCTCGGTTTGGCACAGCAGTACTTCAGAGCCTATTTCCAAAGTAGGTTCTGTCCCTCCTAATTGAGGTACTGCTTGGTAGTCTGCAATTGTCAGAATACAGCAAGACTTCATGTTGTTTGAAGAAAAAATTACTCACCTTAGTAATTATGTTTCTTCTAGTGGAGTCTTGCTGTATTCTGACCTCCCCCCCCCATCTTCCTTCTCAGAACCTAGTTTTTGGGATGTGGGTGGGCAGGAGCAGTGTTGGCACCCTAGGGGTGTCCTTTTTACACCCTCTTTTTTCTTTGGGTGGAATGTTGTTTTATGGATGTGTTTTTGTTTTGGAGTTTCCTGACTTGAGTCTTCCTTTGAGAACCAAAAACATTATATATTTGCCAGTTGGCTAGTAAAAATTGTACAGTTTCCACACAGAACACCTACTGAGTTTTTGCTCGTAAAGATCTGATGTTTGCAGTTCGAATAACAACAGGCAGAGGTTTCAACCTAGCTCATGATGAACATTCTATGCCAGGCATAGAAAAGTTAACCCTATGTTCTCCGGGGCAGTTGAAAGGCAGGACCTAACTGCAATTGTCAGAATACAGCAAGACTCCACTAGAAGAAACATAATTACTAAGGTGAGTAATTTTTTCTTTCTGCAGAAGAACCAGCAAAGTTCTGTCGGAACTTCTGCCAGTGGAATGGTCATTCTATACTTATTTCACTGGCAGAATTCCATATTCTGCACAGCAGTATATATGACTGAAAATGTATGTGCATACTTTCTTGGAAGAGTCTGTGAAACTGCAAAATGTGGATGTAGTTGGTTATAAAAATTGTAAGTTACAGAGTTCATAATTTCACAATTTAATTATTCAATAAATTCTTTAGTAATATTCAAAATATTTTGATGTTTGAAGCTCCATTGCTCTTGCAGGTATACACCCCAAATTTGGCATGCATACCCAGTGTAAATATGTCCTGTAATGTAATAAATCTGGATAAATGTGGTTTAGTAGTAGTGGTGGGAGAAAGCTGTGAATTCCACTTTTACAGAAGTTCAACAAAAAATCCAGACTCTCATGGAATGCTTTGCCCTTTTGCCTGTGGCAAAATTTCTGAACTTCCACAAATTTTTGCTTATTTTCAACTCGTACTGCTTTATTTAGTCATTAACTACAAAACTTTAGTTACAAAATGCAGAAATAATTTTTTTGCCATTCATGTCACCGGATTATGTAATTATCTGCAGTTTTCAATGTAATTCTGTAGATTTTTTTTTCTCAGCCAGCAATGTATGGCCATATTTTTTTTTTCTACAGGTGTTATTCTAAATGTTAACCTCAAAAAGTGAATCAAATCACCCAACCTGTAGAGTACCTTAACTGTGGTGTCAACAATGTACATTTTCTTTGTTTTTCAATTGATTTGTGTTTTCCTCCTTTCCTGGTTTTAGTCATGTTTCTTTCTTTTAAATTCTGCAGAACCCAATGATTGTGTTCTTTTTTATTCTTCAGTGGATGAGAAATTCCATGGTTTAGCACAGTAATTCCACAGAAAGCTCAAATTATACCACGTCTAGCTTTAATTGCATTGATCCTATGCACACATGGGTGGGAATTATGTGCCAGATGCACGTATCCCACCAGTGTAGCGCCGCACATGCGGACAGGTGCATGCCGACGGTGTTCAAAAGAATACCCCCAGATTACTGTACATTGCATCATCCATTGCTACCGGAATATTATTATTAATTGAATAAGCTTTATTGAGTTTTCTATATGTTACATAGGCAGAGGACCAAAAATATACAATTATACATGGAAGTATAATACACAATTATGTAGAAGTCACATAGAAAGAAAATAAAAGGAGACTACATAGATCTCCATAAAGAGAGAAATTAAATGTATTATGGTAAACTCAGTTACAATTCAAGTAGATAAACAGCCTCCACCTTCCACCTTCCTACCACTCCCCCACCCTACCCAAATCCCCACCCCCACACCTTCCGGTACACACTGTCACCTAGGTTGGTGAGGAGAGTTTAGGGTTGCCACCTGTCAGTTTTTCAGGGTCCCTATAAGGTAATCTGGTTTTGCTCTGTGCTCAGGTTTTTGAGCCATTTGAAACCAATTTTGTCGTATCATTCATTGTTTCAACTACATGTCCAGGTTACAGACAAGTTCTGTTGTCAATATAGCCCTTTGTTTGTGAAAGCAGTCAGCCTGGGAGGTGTAAAGTATGGCCATTAACACCATTAGCACTTACTTAACCTAATCTTTCCACTGCATCTTAAAGCGGCTTTACAGCAGAGCTGCACCCACCTTTTGTGACAGTAACAGAGCCAGTTGTTTTCCAGTTTCATTTGCTGGTAAACATTTTCATCTCTACAGAATTTAGGTATTTTTAAATGTTTTAAATAAATTTTTCCCCCTCAAGAAAAAAAGTATGGTCACTTCTTTGGCTTTGAAATACTCCTGTGGACATGAACAGGAAATGGAGCCAGAAAAAGATATAAAGTGCACATTACAGGAAACAATTTCTTTATTATGTATTATATACCATGTGCACTGTTGTATGCTACTTACAGTATTTCCCTTGTCTCCCCTAGATCATATCTGTAAATGAGATTTCTTTTATCTCTGTATGTTTTTTCTGGTAACCCAATCAGTAAATAAAAAATAAAGTAAATAAATAACTAGGAAGAACCTAGGAAAGTAACTTTAACAGATACAGTACAGTATCTTAACATTTTTGTTGAACCGCTGCTTTAAGTGTTGTCTTTTATTGATATAACAAATGGCTTTCTTGGAGGAACAATGCATGATGAGTATTGAAAAGGGGTGGGACTAGGAGTGGAGCTTAGGATATGGTTTTTGCTTCTTCTGAAGGTGGCAACCCTAGGAGAGTCCTGTATCCAATTATACAAACCAAGCTATAACAAAACTATGTCATACACAAAAATAATATAATTGTTAACAAAGTATGAAGAGGATCCCACACTGTATTGTAATATTGAGGTCTATCAGACAACTGGGCTATAAGCTTTTCAGCCTGGAGAGCGAAGAGAATTTCTTTTAACCATTCAGTTCTAGAAGGTATGAATTGATCAAGCCAATGACACATAATTACTTTCTTAGCGCATAAAGCTATGAGAGCCATATGCTTACACTGATTCCCTAGTAGTATTGTCCCATAATTGCCCACGATACAAATGTCAGGTGCAAATGCATCGGAGAGACCAAACAGAGGATCTAAGTTAGCTTTGATGTCCAGCCAAAAGGGCGAAATTTCCTCACATTCCCATAATATGTGTAATAAAGTACCTGGAAGCTTTGCACATCCAGAGCAAAGATTCGAAGGAAGTAGACCCATCCTAAATAACTTGACTGGGGTGTAATATAAGTCATGAATTATGAAAAATTGTAGCAAACGATACCTGTCCCATCAGACATCTTGGTACAGATGTCACCATAAATTAGACCACGGCCTTTTTTCTGAGGAAGGAGTGTGCAATATGTAATCCCACATGTATATCGGCTGGCAATTAAGTGATTCCAGAGATTCTCTTAGGAGACAATAAAAGTAGAAAATTAAGTGGGATACAGGAGGAGAGGAAATTACTTGTAGCAAGGGTCCAGTTAAGTATTGATCCCAGAGTCGCGTTCTAAAATGGGCGAGGAGCATGTGGGATAATTGGAAGTATTTAAAGACGAACCAGGGGGTACCTTATATTTATCCCGCATTTCCTGGAATGTTAACAATTTGTAATCCTTCAACAGATCAACTACTTTGAGCTGGGGACTAAATGGCCAAAAACTTTCATTAAGGGGTTTACCATCAATCTTAAAATTTGGGTTCCTAAAGAGTGGTTGTGAGATATCTTTCACCAGTGATATATGGAGTGCTACTCTTAACATAGCGTGAACCCCAAGAATTGTCTTGACAGGCATGCTGAGCAAATCTTTGGGGATATTCTTAAGCAGAGCAAATAAGAATGTACTAATATTAATTCCATGAGAGGCACATATGGATTGTTCAAGTTGTAGCCACTGCGGAATATATGTTAAGGCTGGGTCGGGTGGAGCCTCTTTAATCCACTGTAAAATAACTGAACAGGAAATCGAATAATAATATAGAAGAAAATCCGGCAATTGCAATCCTCCATTGGCTTTACTATGCTGAAGTTTAGCAATAGCTCTCCTAGGTTTTTTATTGCGCCATATGAAATTAGATATTATACGATTTACCTGGAAAAAACAGGATTTAGGAAGAAGTAGGTTGGTCATATGCAGGGGGTATAATATCCAGGGGAGAACATTGGTTCATGGTACATTTTTACACCAAGTACAGTCAGCCACCGAATATGTGTTGCTGCACTTCTGCTTGTAGACCTGAGGACAGGGCTGGAAGGGACATTAAACTGATAAATGTGTACTGTTTCTGAAAGGAATTGTTTTTCTTATGATCCTTTTTCAAGGTCCTTAACATGTCATTCATCTGCTGCTGCCGTGATGATATCACCCTCCACTCCTCTGTGCATGGAGTATTGTGTGGTCGTGGACATCGATAGAAGAAGGTAAGTAAAAAGATGACTTGGTAGTTAATTGTATTTTCTGTAGCCATGACATGAGGTGATTTGTTGTGCAGTGTCACAGCTCATTATCACAGATAGTTGTCAGTGGCAGGGGTACTGGCTGTCTATGCAACCATTTCTTAAATAGAGATAGGTGAAGTCTGCAAAATTTGCTTTGCTAATTAATCTGCAAATTTCATGCAATTCACAAATTAATCTGTGAGTGTGAATTGCAAAGTTCAACCCACGAAGTGCAGAATTTCACCTGTGAAGTGTAGAATTTCACCCGAGAATGCTGGAATTTCACCACTCACGGGTGAAATTCTGCCATTCACTGGTGAAATTCTGCCATTCGTGGACCAAATTATGCACTTTGCAGGCAAAATTCTGTCAAAAAAAATGGTGACATTAGATTGGTGAATGTGAAGCCTGTCAGCAAAAGTTTGTGAATTCCTTCACATAGGCAAATTTCCTGACTTCGCCGGAACTTTGCTGTCAAATTTAAACTTCGCTGAATCTCTATGCTTGAGTAAGGGTGCTGGGAACTCCATGAGCATACTTTTTTGGTGGTGTCATGGTAACAGTTTCAGACAGACATGTGAGTTGTCAGGCCAGTTCAATATTGCTTCACTGTCTGAAGGTGTTGATAGATGCCAGTAACAGTCCTCCCTTCCAGCAGGGGTACTGTTGCCAGCCGTCATTTTTCACACTGTAAATGTCTGGTGCTTCTTTCTACCCAATTATCCATTCATTAGGTTTACTGTCATCGAAAGTTGGTCTGCCTGGTTATATTATGTTTGGGTGGTAGGGATCACAACGGGATGCTTATCACTCACAAATTAGTATATCAAGAGTCACGTGATGTGGTGTGCTGGGTAGGACGCCTCTCTGCTTGCTCTGACCTACCGCCTGTTAATTATCACTAAAAACCCCGTTTCGCAGTGTTTTCCACTGCAGATCTCCTGTCTGTAATCTTTCTGAATGCAGTGTGCCCTCGATAAAGGAAGTCGATGGATGAAGAGAAGCGGAAAATTGCATCCAAACACACACCTCCTGCTACACCCGAGAAGGCCTCTAAGAAAGCCAGGGCCTCCTCCCTGCAATCCTCGCTGCCTGCTACTAGTGAGAGCCCTGAGACCGATCTTCTTACCCTTTCAAGATTTCTAGAGGAGTTTCAGCCTTTCAAGGCTGAAATGCAGAATATGGCAGGAGAAATAAAAGGCATCTCCAGCACCCTTGAGGAGCTCTCTAAAAAGAATGCTGATAATGAAGCTTGCATACGTTCTGTGGAAAGGAAACAGGATAAAGCAGAATTGGAGTTAGTGGCCCTGAGGCAAAGGCTAGTGAAAATGGAAAACAAGGTGGAAGATTTGGAGGGATGCAGTCACCGCAATAATGCAGTAATCATTGGTTTGCCCAAAAGGTGAAGAGGGTTCAGAACCCATTAAGTTTATCAGAAAGTTTGTGGAGAAGGTGGCAGGCCCTTCCCCCTTTGGTGCAAGCTATATAATAGAAAGAGCTCACCGAGCACTACGCCCCCTTTCCCCGGTTGGAGCCCCCCCCCAGGTCATTCATATTTCTTTTTTTTTAATTTCCAGGAGAGGCAACATTTCCTATATAAGGCTAAGAAAGCTCAAGATTTGCAATGGGAAGGTAAAAAGCTGAGAGTGGCGCAAGATTTTCCTTTATCTGTACACCAGAAATGAGTCACAAGCTTGTCCTCAAGTTGATTGCCGTGGGAATCAAGTTTTGTATGGGTTTTCCTGCAAGATTCCAAGTCTGCCTGAATGGTTCCTGGGAGACCTATGAGGAAGTGGAGTCAGCAACCGTAGGGCTCAAGAAAGCGCTTCCTGACCTTTTTTAAGCCTGCATGAGAGTCGACCTGGTGTGGGGAGCCATGCTGAGTTTTTCAGTGGTGGTGTAATTCAGCTGATGCAAATTATATTTCTCAACTTTGTCTCCTGGACTACGTTGGTCATAAACTATTTATCTGGCTGTCTAACTCCAAGCTGCAGCTCTTGAGAAGGATCTTCGTGCTGATAATTTAATGGACATCGCATTTACGATCTGGTTTTCTCTTTCAGGACTGTCTAATTTTGTTGACTCTCATAATTTTGACCTTAGTCCAGTCTAGTCTCATTTCGTATTCATCTGGGGTTACTATGTTCAAGTTAAATTTTACTCTGTCAGATCTGGCAATTCATTTTTTCAAGGGCGATATCCTGATCCCAAGCTTTGGGGGGGGGCAATGCTCAGTTTCTTTCTGTTAACATTGCGAATCTGTCTGTGGCTGCAGTCCTTTTCTGGTTTTGTTTTTATGGTCTGGTTTCCTAGGTTTCCCTCTCTTTCTCCTTCCCTGTTGCCATTAGGTGATACAAATGGCTAGCT
Source organism: Neoceratodus forsteri (assembly GCA_016271365.2). Lineage (NCBI taxonomy): Eukaryota > Metazoa > Chordata > Ceratodontiformes > Ceratodontidae > Neoceratodus > Neoceratodus forsteri. The sequence continues at coordinate 100,669,531 of CM028130.1, forward strand.
TGCATATTAGGTGGAGATTCTGCAGCCATAGACAGATGGTGATATCAGGTTTGTTGTATGCTTTAACTGGCGTTGGTCCACCCCTTCTGAACTACCTTCCTCGAGTGCTGTTTATGGAGGACTCCTCATCTCCACTTTTTTTTTTCTCTCTTTTTAAATTTCCACTAATGAAGTGAGATGGTTACTGCCTCTGGTCCCAGAAATATGGCCGTGACAGCGGCCCAGGAGTCCTTAAGTTTCCCCTATACCAAAGCAGCCAGTAATGGCCCGCTTTCTCGGCTGTTCACCTCTGTCATTTGAGGGTTGCGCCACAAGAGGGCATCTGTGATTACTATTTCCACGTTTGATGCAAGCGTTTTACACACTTTAACCTCTGTGAATCATGTAGTAGCATGGCTCATGGGGACTCTGTAGGGAGGATTACTTTCTTTATGGGTTCGTGCAGACAACTTCTCTACACTAGCTAGCAATGATGACAATTTATAATAATGGTTGAGGTACTACTCTCTATGGAGTGTTTTGTTTACAAAGGGGTAGTGTTCCTGTTTTCTGGTTCATGACTGTGGGAGGTTGGAGGAGAGGATCTTTTCAGTTAGCCAATCATCATGTACCATGCAAAAGGTGGGTGGGTGTGGGAGGAGGGGGCTGGGGTTTATGGAGTGCCTGGGGATGGGGTTTCAGAGGGGTGATTGGGGATGGATTCAGTGATGGCAGGGGCGGGGGAGGTAGAACAACCCAGTGCATACCTCGCTTGGAAAAGTATTGATGGAAATATAAATATATGTGGTGTTTTCGGGGATTTCTGATTGGCATCTTGAATGATGGTTAGGAATATCCACTTTATCAGTTGGAATGTCAAAGGGGCAAGGCACAGGACTAAGCAATACAAAATCCTGAAACATATACATCATCTGAAGGCAGAAATTACATTTCTGCAGGAGACACATTTGCTTATGGGGGAGGCTGACAAAATGAGACAGCAGCAAATTGGGCAGCTGTTCAAGGCGGAGGGCACGACTCACAGTAGAGGGGTTATGATCCTTTTGCATAGGTAAGTTCCGTTCAAACCTCTCCAAGTTATACATGATCTTTCCGGCAGATTTTTGTTTGTAAAAGGTAGATTGCATACCTTGGATATTGTCTTGGGCGTTGTCTATGGCCCTAATGTAGACTCCCCCAGTTTTTTTGTCCAGATAATAGAAGCCCTAACTCCATTTTTGGACATCCCCATGGTTATAGGGGGTGATTTCAATCTTGTTTTTGATCAGGCTCTTGACAGGTCATGCCGATCCTGTCAAGGTTTTTCCCCAGCACAAAGAGCTTTTAGGGACCTGTTGGACTCTATAGGTCTTTCTGATATATGGCATGTATTACATCCTAACACAAGGGAATATACTTTTGTTTCTCCAGTCCATGCAACTTCCTCGAGGATTGACTATATCCTCATCTCTCAATCTCTGTTACCTGGGGTTATAAGCTCTAGTATTGTTTCAGGGCCCCTGTTGGATCACTCTGTGGTCACCTGCCAAATAACCCTAGCGTCACTGCTCAATAAAGGGGGCAGGCGGAAGTTGAATAATCAAATTTTGAAGGAGCCAAAGACAGTTCAATATATAATATCCCAAATAAAGCAGTTTATTGCCTCCCATTCTAACTCCGTGGAGAAGCCTGATAAGATATGGGGTGCTTGTAAACCATATCTAATGGGGATTATAATCGGCCTAACATTGAAAAGGAAAAGAGAGAGGGCATCTCGGATCTCTGATCTTCTGTCTCAGATTAGGGGTATGGAGAAGGTCCTCTCTCCATCTTCCTCTGAGACATTTAAACAAGAATTAACGAAACTGAGAGAAGTCTACCTAGCAATGTTATCGGAGCAAGTCGAATTTGCCATTTTGAAAACAAAAGCGGTATATACTGATCAGGGTGAGAAGGCCGGCAAAATGTTGGTGCTGGGCATTAAGCAACAGGAATCCGCTAGATTTATTCCTGCAGTCCATTCTTCCAAAGACAATTACCTTAAAGTTTCACCCTCGGAGATAGCAGAGGAGTTCACAAATTATTTCCAGGGCTTATATGGCCCTATGGTTAATTCCCCATCTAAGGAGAGACTTCTTGAATATCTGAGTGATTTACAACTGCCAACTCTCTCACAATCCCAGCAGAAAATTTTGTAGTCTCCTGTCTCTGAGGGTAAGATTGAAAGGGTAATTAAATCTCTCCCATCCGACAAATCTCCAGGCCCTGACGGGTTTACCTCCAACTTTTACAAAGTTTTCCCTAAGCAATTGATCCCCATTTTGCTGCCTCTCTTTCAGGCCATTCTCTCCAGTCAAGCATCCGATCCCTCCCTTTTTGAGGCGCTGATTGTTTTGTTGCCTAAACCGGACAGACCGTCTGATCTGCTCTCGAGTTACAGGCTGATTTCCCTTCTAAACCATGATGTTAAAATCCTGGCAAGTCTATTAGCCGACCGTTTGGAGGCAGTACTTCCCTTTTTAATCGGGGCAGATCAGATAGGTTTTATGAAAGGTAGATCCTCGGTTGACCATCTGAGGGACCTGTCCTACATCTTCTTGGCATCCAAGGATGCTTCACACCCGATGGTTCTGATCTCGTTGGATGCTGAGAAGGCATTCAACAGAGTCCATTGGGATTACCTGTTTGCTACGATGGAAGTTTTCGGTTTTCCCATGAAATTCCGGAATTGGGTTAGCTCTCTAGATAAGTTCCCTTCTGCTAGAATTTCATGCAATGGGGTTATCTCCGCCCCCTTTAAATTACATGTAGGGATCAGGCAGGGGTGTCCCCTATCCCTCCTTGTCTTTAATATCTACCTAGAGCCTCTTATTAGGAGATTGTCTGGTGCCCAGGGCATCTCGGGTATCTCTCTCGGGGAGCAGGTGGTTAAAGTGGAAGCCTATGCAGATGATCTTCTGCTGCAGGTAACCCATCCACTCACATCTATTCCCATTATTCTGCAGTTAATAGATGACTTCAGCAAGGTCTCGAATTATAAACTTAATGTGGGTAAGATTGTGGTTTTTCCTCTTAACCATAGGGTATATAAACAGGACATTATTACGTTTGGGCTCACTTGGAAGTCCGATTATATTAAATATCTGGGGCTCCTTCTCACTCGGAACATGGCACGGCTCAGACAACTTAATATCAATGCACTGGTAGATAAAATAGATTTAGACCTCCGTCGGTGGACTTTACTTCCCCGTTCTCTTTGGGGCAGAATTAACCTAATCAAAATGAATGTATTTCCTCAGTTATTCTACCCCCTTAACATGCTAAACATATGGCTCCCCCTGGCTTGGGTTAAAAAAGTGCATAGTATGATCTCTACCTTTATATGGGGCGACAAGAAGGCTAGGATGGCTTTTCATAAGTTAGCGGCTCTGAAGGCTAAAGGAGGGTTAAGACTCCCCCATATTGGGCTTTATTACTGGGCCAGTCAGGCCAATAAATATCTCAGATGGCTGACTTTGGATCAACAATCTGTGGCTGCCACTTATATACCGACTTGGTTGGCCGTTGAGTCTGCTACCATTAGAAAACATGGCCTCTCTCCGGCTGCGTTGTTATGCACCAAAGTTAGTTCCTTACCAGAATCTCTACGTAGCTCCCCTATTGCCGTCTCAATCAGGGTTCATACTCAATTGTGCACTTTTCTGAGGTAGAAAAATCTCAAGGATTTATCACAACCGGTTATAGGCAACCCTAATTTTTTGTTGGATGTCAGGCTTCTCTCACCTAGTTGGATCCCTCAGGGGCATTATGCACAAGTATATGTTACCTCACAGAGCAATTTTTGAGATTTTTCAATTCCGTCACTTACTGGTTAAGGTAATGGGTCCGGTCCCCCCTCCAGCTCCCAATATCAGTTTTCAGGCTACCCTTACAGATTTGGTGGGTTCTCCTCATGCTGTATCTAAAATATATACTGCTCTATTTACCTGGGCTTACCCTGATAATTATGCTCCCATCTCCTTTTGGGCCTCTCTCTTTCAGGGCAGAGATATGGATTGGTCTCTCCTGTGGCAAAGTTGCCATAAGTTCCTTAAGCAGGACAGACTTAGGTTAACACAATTCAAAATTTTGCATAACATTTATTATTCTCTGCAGAGGCTTGCCAAACTGGGTCTGATGTCTTCCCCTCTTTGCACAAGATGCTAGTCTCAAGAAGGTGACCTCCTTCATATTTTCTGGAGCTGTTCTAAAGTTGCCCCACTTTGGACCATGATTAATCAGCGTACTGATCCCCTTTTAGGGCTCTCTATTTCAGTGGTGAACAGGAGGTACCACATAGCATTGATGTCGATATCTGTTAAAAAGGTGGTGTTGAGGCACTGGAAGGACACGGAAGTGCCATCATATGTTGAATGGCTTCAGGAATTGTTGGCGAACCTCAGAACAGAGAGGACTATTGCCAGTTTATACAACAAACTGGAAAAGTTTGACATGATCTGGGGCCCACTGCAGACTCTTTGTGCACTACAGGCCTAAGTACTACCAGGTTATATTCTTTGGTGTTGTGCTAAAGGAGTATCGATGCACTGGGTTGTTCGGTGGGAGTTGGGTTGTGGGTAGGGGTGGGGGAGATCGAATCATTTTGTATTTTGTGTTTGCTCTTTGGGGTTCGTGATGTACTCCACCATGATTCATTCTCTGTAATGGAAACTTTAGTAAAATTTGAATTACAAAAAAACAAATGAGTATATCAAGTTATCGTGTTTTTGCTGCATCACATGTCTATGTTACCATGAAGTTCAACTGGCATGATGTGTCCCATGCATTTGTTGAACTCACTTTATGATTTTCTTGTTTTCAGGTCTGCCTGTGTAAGGCTCAGTGGAGGCTGCTGCTGGCCTACTGTTCCTGCTGTTGCTGAGATCCCCATGTAGTTCGCCAGCCCTGTGGCTTCATAGTGTGTCCATCACAAGTGCCCAGATAAGTATTAATGTTTGTTATAGTTAGTCATTTTTCTTTTACAGCGAGGTCATTGTAGGTGATTGGGACAGCTCTACTTTCAGACTGACATCAGGCAGGTGGGGAGGGGGCACCAGGGTGGACAGAACAGTTGTGCTGGTAGAATAGGTAGGTAAAGTGAGAGCATGGTCAGTCTTGGTGGTCCAGCCTCACAGGAGGGCAGCCTCAGATAACCAGTGCCATGTTTCCCTTTAGTTTCTGCAACTGTCTGTATGGTTTATTTTCTGCTCTGCCTCAAGTCTTGTTGATGGATGCTGCTGCTGCTCCTGTTGTCCTGAATGATATCTGTGCTGGCCAGGCCTGTGGCTTCATGGTCTCTCCATCACAAGTGCCCGGGTAAGTACTATTTAGGTTGAATCATTTTTTTATTGTAGTTTTAAACATATTACAGACAACGTCTAAAGTTGAACCATTTTTGTGTATTATTAATTGTCTTAAAACACTCATTACATTTCATTATAACAGTGATGGCAGCACAGTTTGTGATACAGCACAGTAACCTCCACACTGTCCAAGGGAAATATACACAGCCTAAGGTATTGTAGCATTGCAGTCCCTTTACACTTACATTGTCTGTAACTGATTGTGGTTGCATGCAGGCCTGTAGCTCCTGAAGCCTCACCCCCCCAAAGCAAAAAAAAAGAAACAGAATCTTTTACAGGCTAACTAGACTATTTCCCATTAAACAACATAAACGGTCGCTGCTTCTGGTTACCACAACCACTTTAGTTCCAGGTAGTGTCACTTTGTTCACTTTCCAAAGCCACAGTCTGGTTGGCATGAGTCTCTGTGTCTGTCTGCAGCTTGAATAAGGCAACCATTTGGATCAGCAACATTTTTGCCCAGACTGGCCCCACTCTGTGTACTGTAGGTGTGTGTTTTATACACTGCCTGTCCCTAATCAGCATTGATTGACTGCCGCTGTGTTTCATGCTTTACTGTTGATGACATGGAATCATGGATGCTTGCAGTCAGAGTTGTACTTTGTGTTTGCTTAACTGTTTCAGCATTTCTACCAGGGGAACATAGCTTTATCCGTACAGTGGTGACTGGTGACATAAAAAGGATGGGAATATAGGATGGCTAAATGTGTTATACAAGTCAAGTAGGATACACTAACACATTGTGTGAGCTAACCAGAGTATATAGCCATAAGGCTGAAAGGTTAGTGGTGGCTCTGTAATTTGGTGGTTAGCCCTCTTGCTGTGTTCATCATGTCCTCGTAGTCCTAGTTGTATGCCACATTTAGCCATCCTCACAGTTATGTTATATACATTTGGTTTGGATGCGTGGGTGCTATTTTGTATTCACCACTACTGAGTAAACAGGGAAATAGTATACAGGGAAGTAGTACCTGGTAACCAGTTCTGGAGGAAACGGTCCCATCCTGTGTTCTACAGTATGCCACAATTCACAAAATCATTGTCTGTGTGTGTGTGTGTGTGTGTGTGTGTGTGTGTGTGTGTGTGTGTCTGCATTATTGTGTTGCTGTCATGGTGCTGAAACAGTTATTTTTATTTAATATCTTTGCAGGGGTGGTGGTGTGCAGTTTTGGCAGCAGTCTTTTTTTGAATGGCATTCCCATTGTCTTGTTCATTGTACTCCAGAGCAGATCTGTATGGTGTGGTGTCCTCTTGCTTCCAACATAAAGGACCAAACCATGGGGGTTCTTTGTGCCTACTCCTGCTACTGCTGCTGCTGCTGATGTTCCAGACCATGATCCTGTTGCTCCTCCTGCATTAGAAGTCGTGTGGTGCATCTGCATTGCATATTATCTGAATGCCACATATAACAGTAAAAAAAGCAGTAATCTCCACAGTCACAAATGCAATAAGTTAAAAATATTTTTTGTGACATTACCACATTACTGCACATTATAAAAAAACTCCCCCATGACACAGCAATAGAAAATACTGTGTCACTGTGTGGTGCTGCTTTTTTTATGTACTTCTAGATCATGGATGTTGTTTGGAAGCTCCATGCAATGCACTTTCAATTTAAGTCAGAAAGAACCACATCCAGTGTAGGAGTGAGTGGACCGACTCGCTGAAAATCAGAACCTCCCCAAAACCAATGCAGTCCGATGGACCTGGATCAGTAAGAGTCAGCAGGTATTCTGTATTGAGTCTGGGTCTGTTGGCTGCTAATTATTAGAATAAAAAAAAAATTAGTGTACCTTTTCAGGGCTTCAATTTTGCACCTGTAGATGGAGCTCGCGATCGCCTGGTGCTTGGCTGTCAGGCAGTCACGTGATCGCCACATTCAGGTTATGTGGCTGGCTGGCATTGGCATCTTCTCCTGGGCTGGTACTCGCTCCTGCTTCATGAATGCTCAGGCCCATAGGGGAGACAGCAGGAAAAGTGTGAGCACCAGCTTCGAGCGAGTACCAGCTTGTGAATGAGCTCATGGGAGAAATTTCATTGGCCATATCCAGCCAGATAGACAGGCTAAGCAGCCTATAGCTGAAGAGAGACGGCCTATCAGTCCTGGCTATTGGCCAATGTGGTGGTTGGGCAGAGCTGGAATGTGCCATAGCACAGCTTTCTCTTGAAGTGGTACCATTTCCAAGCAAACAGTCTAAAAGAACAGACACTTGTCAGCTAAGTGCAGAAGTATTTTTAGATTGATTTACACAAGTCACAGAGCAAAACATCTTGTATTTTCATTGATAACATTGTGTGTGCTGCTGTGCTTGTATTATATCTCTTAAAAAAACAAGGTGTTTATAAAAGGATAGACTGGGAGGAAAATATCTCTGAAAAAATGTCAATTGGTGTTTGGGCCTTGGGGGATTGAAGTGAGAGTGGGAACATTGTGTGGGGCTGGGCCCATGGTAGTAGGGCTGGGGACATCTGAAAGTCTCCTGGTGGGGGACAGAGGGCTATATATCAATAAGGCAGCAAAAAAAAAAATAAAATACATGTAATTATTCTGGGTGTTTTGTTCTGAGTTTGTGTGGACTGGAGGTTGAATAAATTACTAGTCTGAGGGGCAGGGCAATTGGTCTAGTCTTAGGAATTACTAGTCTAAAGGTGCTTTTACACACAGGTTTTTAAAATGAAATGAGCGTTACCCGTGGTGCCGTTGAGCTCTGTTGTGTTTTAAGGATCCCTTTACACTCCGTGAGTTTTCCGGCAGCTCCCACCTCCATTTGTGTTTTGGCACCCCCACAGAGCTTGCTGCTCTATTGCTGTTTGTGCACCGCTTTGGAATGTCTGTTTTCCACAGCCCAACAAAACAGAACACAACGGTGCAAACTGCGAAAAGCAGAGATTGCGGTTTGGATGAACGTTAGCCTATGGAATGAAACAGATGCATTTACACACAAGGGATGTAACTGAATACTGTTTCAGTAACAGTTATTTTGTTACATAAACCTGTGTGTAAAAGCACCTTAAGGGACAGGGCAATTAAAATCTAAAACTAAATAGCCACCATAAACAGAAAAGGTAATATTTTTTACTACATTAAAAGGAAAGGCCTTGTGAAAGTGGTGGAAGGGGAAGGGTGCTTGTGGCTGTGAGGAGGAGCCTGTCCTGAGAGGACAAAGGAACTCAAGAACAACTGAGAGGACTAAATAAAATACAGAAAAAAACATTTGTGTCATTACAAAATGCGCCTAGTAGCTACAGTGGTGGAAAGCGGAGTGTGCCTCTGAGGCTGAACCTGTTCTAAGAGGAACAGAGGATCTTGAGAACAAGTGAGAGGACTAAATAAAAAAATACGTACAGAGAAATCATTTTCAGTGTCATTAAAAAAAATAAACCTAGCTACAATGGTGGAAGGGGGAGTATGGCTGTGAGGCCGAGTCTTTTCTGAGAGGACAGATCTTGAGAGCAAGAAAGAGGACTAAATAGAAAAAATACATACAGAGAAAGCATTTTCTGTGTCATTAAAAAAAACTACACAGTGGTGGACGGGGTGTGGCTGTGAGGCTGAGCCTGTTTTGAGATGACAGAGGATCTTGAGAACAAGTGAGAGGACTAAATAAAAGAATACGTACAGGAAAAAGCATTTTCTGAGTCATTAAAAAATCAACCTATCTACAGTGGTGGAAGGGGGTGTGTGACTGTGAGGCAGATCCTGTTCTGAGAGGACAGAGGATCTTGAGAACAAGAGAGAGGACTAAATATAAAAAAAAAATACATACAAGAAAAAGCATTTTCTGTCTCATTAAAAAAATAAACCTACCTACAGTGGCAGAAGGGGGACTGTGGCTGTGAGGCCAAGCCTTTTCTAAGATGACAGATCTTGAGAACAAGAGAGAGAGAACTAAATAAAAAAAAATAATACATACTAACATACTAAAATGCCAGCAGAATAGGCCTAACGGTCTTTCATGTCTGCTCATTTGGTCAGCCCCCAACCTGGGAGCTGACCATGCTGCCCCCCTCGCCCTCTCTGGCTTCTCCCTTCCCAGTTCCGGATATTCTCGCTGTACTGGATTTTGCTTCCAGAACCCTTCCCCTGTACCTGTCCCACCCCCTCTCGAACCACTCCACTGTCTCTGCTTCTACCAGCCCCCTGGGCAATGCATTCCATGGCTCCACCACCATCTCAGTGAAGTAGCACCTCCTCCTTTCTCCCCTGAATCCCCTCCTAGCTTCCACCCATGCCCTCTAGTTGCCCCCCTCCTTCCTTTGAAGAACCCTGACTGCTCCTCCCCTATTTACCCTCTTCATTTACCCAAAGACCTCTATCATGTCCCCTTGGTCCCTTCTCTCTTCCAATGTGTACATATTGAGCTCTTCGAGCCTCTCCTCATAAGTCCTGTCCCCCAAGCCCCAAATCATTTTGGTTGCCCTCTTCTGGACCCTCTCCAGGAGTTTAATGTCCCTCTTTAAGAGTGTCCTCCAAAACTGCATGCAGTACTCAAGGTGTGGCCTCACCAAGCAGTTAGACAGAGTGAGTATCACTTCCCTCCCTCTGGAGGTGATCCCCCTAGTGATGCATCCCAGCATCCTGTTGGCCTTGGCAGCTTCCCTCCTACATGTCTCTGAGTTGTTCATCTTGACATCCACCACTACACCCAGGTCCCCTCTCAGCCATCGAGACTTGTAGCTTCCCCCTCAGGGTGTACACTTGGCCTGGGTTTCTGGCCTCCAGGTGCAGTACCTTGCATTTCCCTGCATTCCCTGTAGGGCCACACTCCCCTCCTCCCCATCCACCACCCCCAGTTTTGAGTCATCTGCAAAGAGACTCATCTCAATCCTGATACCTGTCCTTATGTCAGAGACGAAGGCATTGAACAGGAGGGGCCAAAGGACTGATCCTTGCGGGACCCCACTAATGACCCTCCTTGGGGACAAGACTATCCCGCCAACTACGACCCTCTGGCGGTCCTGGAGCCAATTACCTAGCCATCTGATCATCTGGTTCCCCACCCCCATTTCTCCCAGTTTATCCAACAGGCCCCCATGAGGAACAGAGTCAAATGCCTTGCTGAAGTCTAGAAAGAGGATGTCCACTGGTTTACCCACGTCCAAGGCACTCGTCACCCAGTCATAGAACTCCACAAGGTGTGTCTGGCATGATTTCCCCGGGATGAATCCATGCTGTCTATCATCCAGGCACCCTGACTTTTCCAGGTCCCCACACAACCTCTCCTTGACAATGCCCTCCATCACCTTGCCCACCACCGATGTCAGGCTGATGGGCCTGTAGTTCCCTGCCACCTCCCTTGATCCCCTCTTGTGGATAGGCACTATATGCAACACCTTCCAGTCCTGGGGCACCCACTCTGTCCTCAGAGAGAGATGGTGAAAAACTCCACCAGGGTTTTCACCAGGACATCCACCAGTTCCTTCAGCACTCTGGGATGTAATTTATCCAGCCCTGGGGCTTTCTTCATCTTAAGGGACCTGAGGGCTTCCCTCACTCTCTCTGCTGTGATTTCCACCTCCGCTACCTCATCCCCCTGCTTAGCCTTCCCCCCTCCTGCCAGTGATGCTTCCCCCTCTCCCCAGACCTGCCGATTGGTAAGGGTCCCCCCTCCTCAGTATCACTGTCTCCTCCCATGTATGATGCAGCCCCCCCCATTTTCCTTGGTGAAAACTGAGGTGAAGTACTCATTTACTACCTCAGCCTGCTCCCCCGGATCTTGTGCCCATCTCTCCCCTGTTTTAATCCTGCCAATCTGCCCCTTCACCCTTCATTTTTCCCCAATATATCTAAAGAACCTCTTGTTCCCTGTCCTAATTTCACTGGCCCAGGTTCTGCTCCTTCCTTGCCTTAGCCACCCTCACAACCCTAGTGGCTCTTCTAGCCATCAGCTCGTACTCCCCTCGATCCCTTACAGAGAAAACATTTTCTGTGTCATTAAAAAACAAGCATTTGTCAATGCCAAATGTTGTCTTGCTGGTGTTGGCATTGGTAGTGCAGGAGTCAGAGAGATGCATAATAGGAATGGCAGTGAAGTATAGAACCAACGTCAACCCAATGGGGGTTGAGATACTGACAACAACAAAAATGGAAAGGGACCTGGGGGTAGTTATATCAGATGACCTAAAGGTGGGCAAGCAATGTGAGAAGGCAGTAAGGAGGGCTGGAGTATACTGAGATGCATAGGGAGAGGCATCACCAGCAGAAAACAGGAAGTTGTTATCCCTCTGTATAGACTGTTGGTGATACCCCATCTGGAGTACTGCGTGCCATTCTGAAGAGCCCATTTCCTCAAAGACATAGGGTGGAAGCTGTCCAGAGGAGGGTAACCAAAATGGTGCAGGTTCTGCACCAGAAGACATATGAAGAGAGACTAAAGAAGCTTAATATGTAAACCCTCAAGGAAAGGAGGGAGGGGGGGGCATTATAGAAACTTCCAGGTACCTCAAGGGAATCAATGAAGTCCAAGAGGGTAGCATCTTTCAGAAAAAGAGATGTGCAAGAACAAGGGGGCACAATTAGAAGATAGAGGAGAGGCAGCTCAGAGGTAATGTGAGGAAGTATTTTTTTCATGGAGACGGTTATGGATGCATGGAACTGCCTTCCTGAGGAGGTCATGCAGCCAAAAACAGTGAGGGAATTCACCGGACCGGTGGCGCTGAGGGCTGTTGCACTGGATGCCTTACCTCATGGCACACCGCTGACTTGGGTTCAGGAACGAGCCCGGGCCTTCAGAGATCGGCAATGGGGGGAGGGTGGAGCTGGATGGAGTTGCTGACAGGCAAGCTCTACTCTCCGGGGAGGTGTAAGGGCTTCCTCCTGCTGATGACTACCATCTGGTGGAGGCTGGGGCCAGGAGGAGCCAGGTGCTAGGCCTGGGGTGGGAGGAAAAGTGCCATTACTGGGGCTGTAGGACTAATTCATGCTTCCAGACATATGCATACCCACTCCTGGGGCCCCTGGGGTAAAAAAAAAATGGAGGAAAAAGGAAACTGCCAGCTGCAGGATGGTGACCGACTCCCTGCAGGATCTGCTCCTGGGCTGGGCGTAATGTAAGCCCCGGTAATTCTGGGTAATGGGGCTGGGGGGGTTGATCAGAAGAGGGCTATCTGAGGGGGTGAAAAAATGTTAAATGATAAAAAAAAGTGGGAGAATTAAAGAATGCATGGGACAGACAAAAGACAATTGTAGTGGGGGGGTAGGAGGAAATAGGCTGTTGGTTAACTAGGATCTGCAGCTTATCCATTAGGTAGGAAAACGAGCAGAGTAGGTGGGCCAAGCGGTCCTTACCTGCCATCAAATTCTGTTTCTATGTAACCCCACCCTGCAGAGAGTGACAGGCATTGGGGTGTGCCTTTGGGTCACTGGCCATATCGCTCATGCCATTTAACCTCACCCTACCCTACAAAGTCTGAAAAGTGTCACATTGTGCCTTGGGGTCATCAGGCCTTAGACTCATGCCATTTCATAAGGAAGTAGGTTGAGGTGGGTGCAGCATAGGAGAATGGGTTAAACTTTGGGGCTGAAGAGTCCAAGGCACACCTTGATTCCTGTCAGTGGCTGCAGGGTGGGGTTGGGGGTGCAATGGCGTGAGAACTACAGCAGCCAATCCAAAGACACACCCCTGATGCCTGTTAGTCTGTACAGGGTGGGATGTTATGGTTAGACACCCTAATGCCCTGGGCATTTGCTGGTATTTGCACTCTGCATTTTTAACATGGCCTTTTTGTTACCCCACCTTATGAAAGCATTTGGGACCTCTGCTCATGAACGGTGTCACTGTGATTTTGTTACTCTGTCTCAAACATTGATTTCCCACAGTGACAGCACCATTCTGCACCACATTAAAATATCAGCTGCATGACTGATAAGGAGGTGTGACGAGATGGCAATGTTGAAAATCTGGAGCAAAAATATTAAGCATTCTCGAAGTTACAAGCATGTGTGAAAACTGTGTATCACACACTCATAACACAGTCATTTAGTGGAATTATTTCACCAGATTTTTAACATAGGCATTTTGGGACCTCTGTTCATGAACAGTGCCACTATGATTATTTTAATCTGCCCCGAACGTTGATTTCCCACAGTGATCACACAAATGTGCACCAGTTGTGCAAAACCACATTTTGGGCTGGATGTGAAAAATGACAGCAGTACTGTTCATAAGAAGGTGTGCAAAAATGACAATGTTGAAAATCTGGAGTGAAAATATTAAAAATTTTCGAAGTTACGACTGTGTGTGGACACTGCGCAATGCATGCTTGTAACATAGTCATTTTTCTGGAATTTTTTTCTCCAAATTTTCCAACATAGGCATTTTGGGATCTCTGTTCATGATCAGCGTTACTGTGATTTTCTTACTCTGCTCTGAACATTGTTTTCCTACAGCGACTGTGCCACTGCACGCCGGATGTGTGAAAACACATTTTGGGCAACATGTGGAAAATCACAGCTGTACTGTTCATAAGGAGGTGTGAAAAATGGCACTGGTGAAAATCTGGAATAAAAATATTAAAAATGATCAAAGTTATGAGAGTGCATGGAAACTGCGCAATGCACACTCTTAACACGGTCATTTCATTAATCAGTCCCGAAAGGTGATTCCATGCAGTGACCAAGAAATCACCTTTTGGGACAAAATAACAAGATGACAGTGACAGAATTCATGAGGTGGGGTCCCAAGAACCCCATGTTGAAAATGTGGTGCCAAAATTCCCAGATATGCACCAAAGCCAAAAAAAAACTCATTTATGCCATTATACAGCTTACCAGCATTTCTTCAGTTCATGGTTGGCTTTGAAGAGTGCAGACATGTTCCCGGTCCACCGAAGATCGTTGCGTCAGGCTCCAAACTTAAGTATGGGGTGAGAGGGTGTGGGGAGGTGGGGTACGCAGAGCATGGGCACAGATTGGGGAAGGGGCACTGAACAAGTTGAGAATTGTTTTCTCATTTTCCAGGTTAAAAAAAAAATACAGACAACGTGGGTCAATTTTCTTCTTTTGCAGGTGTGTTTGGCACACTGGGGTGGGCTCCCAGTGTGTCATCTGAATTTGTGGGGAGGGGGACTGAAGCTGATGGGGATTGGGTCCCCTGTCAGCACAGAAATGGGTCAGGACGCATGATGCCGAGGGGGATTGGGCACCCCCTCGACACTCACATTTAATCATTGGGGGCCATTATGCTGATGGGGATTGGGCTCCCCCATTGGCAAATTGAACTGAGAAGGGGAACCGAAGCCGAAGGGGATTGGGGCCCCCTGTAAGCACATGTGTCAGTGGGCACATGATGCAGAGGGGAATTGGGCATCCCCTTGGTACACAATTTAAATTATTGGAGGGCCAGTATGCCAACAGGGATTGTGCTCCCTCATCAGCAAATTGGACTGATAAAGGGGCATGCTGACAGGGGGGATTGGCCACCCCCGATGTCGGCTTGTTTGGGGAATGTGAAAAGTGGATGGTGACAGCCACTGCCATGTTTTACTGAAAAGTTACACCACTAGCCAGCCCGGTGGCACTGAGGCTGAGGTGCTGGACACCACACCTCAAGCCATGCCGGTGACCCGTGTTCGGGAGTGAGCATGGGTCACTGGGGGTTGGCTGGGGAGGAGAGGAATTGAGCATCCCATGAACGGCTCTTCCTCTCCGGGAAGGGGAGTTCATGGCTGTTGGTGCCTGACTGCCCCTGGTGGAGGCTGGGGGTCGGGGACACACGGTGCACACTGGGGTTGAGTCAGAGCAGACGCCTGGATGAGGACATTGGCAGACATGTGCGCACTCACGCTCGATGGTGTCATTGCATGCCTCTGACTCAGAGGCACAGAAAAAATGGAAAGGGTGGCACCTTCTGTGGCTTGATGGCCATCCCCTGCGTTCGCTGGGTGCTGGCACCTGAACTGGATCTGTTGTGGTGGGGAGTTAGGGGGCTCCCTGCTGCCCCACTGTGGAGGGTAAGCCGCAGGGGTTACTGGGTGCCAGTGGTCCCGGTCGAGACAGACGGTAGCTGGATCCCACTAATGGCAGGATGCAAGGCTATGGGGATGCATCAAGGTGGACACAGGAGGATAAATACCATAGTAAAAAAAAAAAAAAGAAAAGTTACACCACTGAAGGCATGCCCTGCAATGAGGGGTCGCTACCTCATTGCAGATGCTAAATCATTTCAAGTTGGTGGCACATTTTGCAACTGCAGTCATAGACAGGATGCAATCTAATTCAAGCCACAGAGCCCAGCCTCAAAAAGCAGTGGTGCCACTAGCCACAACACGACTGCATCTCCAAAACCCACTACTCCACTTCAAGCAACTCCAATATGTTGTCTGCACTGTGTGTGCAAGACAACATAAAAATAAACCTGCAAAAAGTAAGAAGAGGTGGCTAATATCACAAAACTAGCACCAACTATTAAAAGGTTCAATGCTCCACAGACAAAAATACGGCAGCTCGGTCACCGAATGTGTTTTTATAACTAGTATAAATGCAAGGTTTATTTATATTTGCATTATTGTGTCACTTTAAATATTGTGTGCTTATGTGAAATTGATAGCGGGCTCTTTAAGATATCACTTTAAATATCCGAGTCACAGGCACACAAGCCATGCCTGGCAAAAGCATCAGTGTGACGTGAAACATCGGTGGTGTTCGTGGGGAAGGGGTGCTGCTATCCATTGTTTGTGAAAGTTTAATTAAACAGCTTTATCTTGACCTAGCACTGTGCTCTTTTGCTGCAGTGACCGAGCTGCCCTAATTTTGTCTGTGGAGCATAAAAATAAACCTACCTACTGTGATGGAAGGGGGAGTGTGGCTGTAAGACCAAGCCTGTTTATTCTTAGAGGACAGAGAATCTTGAAAACAAGTGAGAGGACAAAATAAAAAAATTACATACAAGAAAAACATGTTCTGTGTCATTCAAAATAAATAAATAAATAAATCTATCTACAGTGGTGGAAAGGGGAGTGTGTGTGTGAGGCTGAGCCTGTTCTGAGAGAACAGAGGATCTTGAGAACAAGTGAGAGGACTAAATAAAAACAAACACTTGTCAATGCCAAATGTTTCCTTGCACTGTGTATGTGGCAGGGGTATATTAAAGGTATGGGCCTGCATTCACAAACTGCAATGTAGCCTCATACTAATATTTTTATGCCACATTTTCAACATAACCATAATAAATTTCATTCTTCAGTTGTAAACTTTGTTTACCTATGCACTTCATTTGGTTACTACTGTGCATATTTGGAAGGAGAATGGGGTGAATTTTATTTGTTTTAAGGTACAAGAGGGAAGTATTTGTCAGAAGAAAAGGTGTTCAAGAACAAGGGGACATGCTATGATCTGGAGGGTGGTAGATTCTTGAGAGATGTGAAGAAGTACTTCTTTTCAGAAAGAGTGATGGATTCCTGGAACAGACATCCAGCAGTCGTGATGGAGGTAAAAACAGTGGCTGGGTTTAAGAATACATGGGATAGGTATAAAGGAATCTTAGGGAAAGGGAAGTGGGTGAGTGAATGGGTCAGAGATTAGGAAGGATCTGCTGTAATACTATTAGCATGGGAAAATAAGCAGATTAGGTGGTCCAAGTGGTCCTTATCAGCCACCAAATTATGTTTTTATAGCCCTTTTCTGCACTGTTTGCAATCTATCACTGTTCTTCCTTTGGGCAGGCCCCCAAACTGGGCACAGTATTGAAAGACATAAGGATCTAAATATGTACACACTGGAAAATAAGAAGGAGGAAGGAATATGATAGAGACCTTTAAATACCTTGGGGGAGTAACTAAGGTACAGGAGGGAAGTATTTTTCAGAAAAGGTGTTCAAGGACAAGGGGGACGATAAGCTAGAGGGGTGTAGATTCTGTAGAGATGTGATCAAGTACTTCTTCAAAGGAAGACTGGTGAATTCCTGGAAAAGAAGAACTTTCAGTACTACCAACCTTGGAAATAAAGAAAACTTAATAAGAGAGGAGCCAATTTCAATCCAGGCAACAGTAAATAAAAAAAACAGATTGGGAAAACAAAGCCCACTGATTCTTAACTTAAAAGCTATTTTATTCTGAGTAGCAGTTACTCAGGAAAAAAGAGAAACCCATACATAAACCCTAAACAATAAATCAGAGACATTGCCCTTCCTCAGGGTTACACTGGTTTTGGTTCTAAAGTAACATTTAATATGATTTACATGTATTCAAAACTGTTTGGTAAATTTTCCTTACAGAAATAATGAAATGAAATGTTTTCATAGTGCACACCTAAAACTACCCAAGTGATATGCCTGCTGCAAGTGTGATTTAAATGTTAGATTGGAACTGATTGCATACATATGGCAGGCGTGCAGCAAGCAAGTGTGGAAAGCATGATTTTTATGTTAAATTGGAGAAGACTGCATGCATGTGGCATGCGTGCAAAAAGTAAGTTGTCACTGATAGCTGCATGCATAAAAGTTAAGTGATTTGCTCATGATCACAGAATACACAAGTGGGGGATGATGAGATTCAAACCCCAGTCTTCATGCCTTCAAGTCTCCTGGCTTGCAGTTCAGTGACTTTAACCACTAAGCCATATTGTTTGCACACATATAGCTCACTTGTACTTCAATACATATCTGAATACATCTGCTCGCATGTGCCATGCTTATAGCCACTGTGATACTTTTCGGTTTTCTTCTCTCCCTCATCTCAGTTTCACAGTTGCACTGCAGTACACATATCAATGGAAACATGTGTGTTTTTTCCCACCCACAATATACACACTACCCACAAAACCACTTAATTACTTCTGTCTGGCCTGTACTCCTACTATTTGCTCGACAGAGTTTTGAATGCTTCCATGCAAACAGACTTTAATGTGCAAATACAAAAGTAGCAATAAATTGACACACACCCAGATGGCCAGTCCTCCACCCCCATGCACACACACACACTGTAGCAGGTATGGCCATGCTGCTACAGGCAACCCATCAAGTATAGATATAAGTAAAAAGCCTCTTACTTAAGTCAGTGTCAGTGGCTCAGTAGGTAGCACACTCACCTCTGAGGCTGGGAGATAAGAGGGCTGTGGGTTCAGTTCCCACATCTGGCACTTGGGTTAATATCCCAGTACAGACACTGTAGTGCAGCATGAGAGGGGTGCTGCACTTCTGAGGTGCCGTCTTTTGGATGAGACGTTAAACCGAGGTCCCATCTGCCTGGACTGGTGGTAGTTCAGGTGGATGTCAAAGATATCATGGCACTTATCGAAAAGAGTAGGGAAATTTCCCTGGTGTCCTGGCCAAATTTCCCTCATTCACTAAAAATACCACCAACAGCTTAATCTAGTTCAAGGTCAGTTGGCATTCATCTGTATCCCCTTCCCCCAGGTCATGCCTGAAAATAGGCAGGATTTGTCTAGTGCACTTACCCGGTCAACAAAAAATAAATACTTAAGTACTGGGGAGCCAGAGGCAGGAGTCTTTAAGAGATGATGTCAATGGGTCAGAGTGCTGGGGTGTACCCCTTTGAAATGAATGAAGTTATTTTTCATTTCTATTTTATACATTGTGATGGTGAGTTGGAAAATAATGAAGGCCACTGTTCTACTAACAAGGGACTTTGTTTGTTGAAGCGGTGGCCTTCATTAACCTCCCATTCTCCATCAATAATGTATAAAATAGTAATAAAAAAATACCACCATTCATTTCAGTGGTGCACACCCCTGCAGTCTCCTTTGACCTTTGTCATAATGTGCCTGAGCATGGGGATGTGGAGATCAGTTTCACTGGGAGGGGGCACAAGCCTGACTATTGTGGTGCTCCAATATTCTATGCATACCATACCACTTAACTGTCCGTGACTTCAAGGGACAGCTCTGGAATGTCTATGACATCTTTAGAAGGTACAATTTATTTGTTTTAAATAATAAGTGATATGCAAATCAGGAAAAAATCAAATGTATAAGATTCATATTTGTGTTGTCCTGAGCAGTACATCAGATTTGAGCTTAAACCCACCCAGTTACTAACCAATTTTTTTCCTTGCTGAAATTCTTCCCCCCCCCCAAAAGAACTTTGTCCTAATTTTTTGCCCATTCAATACCCATCCCCTATGGGTCATGAAGCCACCCAAAGGTGAAGAAACATGAAAAACACATCAATATTTAAGTCCTTCCCCCTTCCCCAATCCCTCTGTAAAAAAAAAATATATTTTTAATTACTTGGCCATATGGCCAGATCCTGCAGCTTGGCACAGTGTACCACCAGCCCCGTTTTCAGTCTGCTTCCCCTCTCTCCTTCCATTGAAGCTGGACGCTATAACTGACCATCACAGGTCCCCACCATGGTCAGTGATCAAGTCACCCAACCTGGGTTGCTTGTTTCTTGCTTGGTTGTTGCTGTGGCTGCTGCTGCACTACACTGATCAAGGCCTGTGAAGGCCACCCACACCACTGTCACCACTGCTGTTAAGCCTAGCTTGCTGCCATGGGGGTCTGTGCTGTTGTTTTTTGTTTTATTTTTGCAAGGCAAGCCTAGTAGAGTAACTAGGTAGCCTAGTATTGAATTAGCTTCTAGCTCACCCTCATCCCCTTCAGCCACCAGGGGAGATGGAGACTCGCTAAGAATAGACCAACAAAAATATGCTGCCACAACACTGCTATTGAGAGTTCAGTGCTCACCAGCTCCTCCAAGATGTGATGTGCAGTCTGTCTACTCTGGCAGGAATGACAGTGTCACACTTGCAATCTAATGTCCTCTTTCTTGGCTGGAGCTCATCCAAATCACATGTGATTGTGCTGCTGCTAATAGGTGGAAACAGTGGACAACACAATACAGACACAGTTGAGTCTGGAGAGTACCTGCAGCATGAGCACACACAAACCAGGTCAGCACATACTGTGTAAAATATTAAATCCACATTTAATGCCATTATTGCCACACCATAAGAACAGCCTAAGCACAAATATGAGCGGGGGCAACTGCCCCACTTTGCCCTACCTAAATGGCACCCCTGTATCATGATAGAAATTCATTTTCAGGTGCTAATGCAATGGTTTCCATCGTATTCTGATGTACTGTATCTCCATTTTTTCATTATGGGTCCTGATCATGGTGTGGGTTAATGTCCCTCATTGTCTCTCATTGTGAGTGTCCATGTCCCTCATTTCAGTGACAAAATGTGAGGTATGGTGCATGCTTCCAAGACCCTACTCAACACAAAGAGTACTGAGCATTGCCATAGTGTATATGCTCAATACAGAATGACAAAGGGAAAGTAAGTGAAATGAAACAGTCATGGAGAAACACATTTGTAGCACTAAATATACATAAGGGATTTGCATGGTTCAAAACAAAAAGGATAGGCTTCACAACACAGAGGCCCCTCTTCGTACATCTGGAATGGGGGATGTTGACTGGCTATATCCTAGGCATTTAATGCAGTAAGCAAACAATACTTTCCAAATTAATGGCGATTTAATGACAAAAATCAAAAGCCATTAAACAACTTGCAAAAGGATCAGAATTAATAATTTTTCCTAATTTTTATGGGAGTTCAAATACAAATTTATTTTAATGACTAATTTCTAGCAGTAGTGTAAGAAATAGAAACTGATGTGTGTTTTTAGATGACATTTACAGCAGCGGCAAGCTTGCAGCATGTGAACCTGATGTGATGTTTAAACGATGTTCATACCAGCTTAATTGCGTCACTCATGTCAAGCATGCAACAGGTAAACCTGATGTAATTTTTAGAAGATGTTCACACCAGCTTGCCTGCTGTGCACATGTCAAGCTTGCAGCATGTGAACCTGATTTACTTTTTAGACCTGGTTCACTTACTGTAGGTTCACTTTATGCAAGCAAACCGTATGCAAACATTGCACAATTAAGCATGTGACATGCATTCTGCATGTACACGGCACATCTATATTTCTGTATGGGATTGGTGCTCCTTCAACGTAATAAAACCAGAACCAGGCAACTTCTAAGTACATCCACTGCTAATAAATCATCACTTCACACTGTGGTCTTTGAAAAGGCTCTATTCCGTAAAACTCTTCCTCATAGAGACAAAGGACATTGAATACTTGCAATCCTTATCATTTACTTTGTAGATACAAAATCTTCCAACAATCTGAGTAAAAAGGTGAGCACAGCACACACTACGACTATCAACAAGCAGCAAAAGCACAACAAACTAATGGTGGAATGGAATCTTACGTTTCATCACGTCACTGAGTGGTTCAATCAGAGGCATGCACCCAACTTGTAACATGACATCTTTATAATTACATTAACTTGTACCATTACAAAAGTGCACAAGAAAACAATGAAAAATTAATTAAGTAAAACTATTGTAATATATTATTAAAAATATAGTGTCCTAAACCCTATATAAGTCAATACATAACTAAATCAATTGTGCAATCATTTAGGGCTACATTTTATTTTTGATTTAATTCATGTCCCAATATTATTAGAATATTGTCCCATCTGTGGCAATTTCAATTCCTTTCATTTTTATTTTATTTTCATCTTGAAATGTTCAAACTTCATTGGTTCTTTAAGTCCTTATAAGGTGCCTGAAAATTGAAAGGAACTTTATTTAGCCTTCAAATGTAATACCCATTCATTGCCTAGACACACTCTAAATCTTATAATTATTTGATTGTATCAAACCTCATTATGCACACTATATGTTAATAAATATGCACATTATAAATCATATTTCAACAGTTGTACATATTTTATCGCACCCCAACCCCTTCCGCGTGTTTGTTCTATTTTAAGTTCCTGTGTTTCACTGTCTTGCTGCACCATTGTCTAAACAAAAACCAAAAAAATTGCTTCAAGTAATAAAATAGCCATACTGCGTATAATGAAGAGCATTCTATATATGGATAGCATTAAAGATTTTTGGTAGTTTCGTTGCAGTCCCCCACCTGGGTGGCTCTTTGTACAGCCATTGAAATATGGTTTATAATGTGCATACTTTTTAACATATATTCTGGATGTCGGGTTGTCTTGAAGTGTATATTGTTGATTTGCTTTTTGGTGATATACACTCTCCATTATAGCGATCATTGTTTTGAGAGCACTATTGTGGCATGGAGCCATACTTGACTATACATCAGGGTTGGACTCAGATGCCTGTAGTGGTAGCACTTATTTTTTCCAAGTAGACCAGGCAACAATCATCCCCCCACCCCCCAGAAGAACCTATTCTTCAAATACCTAGGAGGAGCAACAGACAAACAAGGTTCAGTTTCATCTAGAACAGGTGCAGAGGTAGAGGCTGAGTATGGGAGGTGAGAGGTGGAGGAGGAAGAAATTACAACTACTGGGAAGATCTTATGGGGAACAAGATAATGTTATTAATTTGTCTAATAGAATTTTGACCACAATGGAATGCAGTATTCTAAATAAAGGTCTAACTTTCATCCTGACTGTGACAATAGACATTAGCAGAATAATGATTGGCTTGAACTTATTTGCCAGAAAAATATACTAAAGACTATTTTTCCGAGAGATGTCATTTCAGAACCAGATGGTGTGACTACATCAGAAGAGGTGTTGCAAGTTGACTTTCAGCCAAAATCCACATTTTGCCCTCCACGTGGATTAGCAGTAGCAGCCTTTCTTCGCCAGTGTAAGATGGATCTTATGAATTTGGACTTGCATCCATCTGGAAAAAGGGAGCTATCCAGCAATCTGTCTAAATTAGAAAAGAAAGCTTTACAAGATTTATGCAATGATTCAACTATTATTGTGAAGCCTGCTGATAAGGGGGTTCTATTGTTCTACAGAATTGTGAGGACTATGAAAATGAGATACTTGGGCAATTACGTGACACAAGTTATTATAGGAAGTTACAGAAATAATTATATGAAATGTTTTCATGCTGCACACATAAAACTACCCAAGTAATATGTGTGCTGCAAATATGATTCAAATGTTAAATTGGAACTGATTGCATGCATATGGCATGTGTGCAGCAAGCAAGTGTGGAAATCATGATTTTTATGTTAAATTGGGAAAGACTGCATGCATGCATGTGGCATGCATGCAAAAAGCAAGTGGTCACTGATAGCTGCATATGAAAAAGTTAAGTGATTTGCTCAGGATCACACCATACACAAGTGGGGTTTGATGAAATGCAAACCCAGGTCTTCATGCCTCCAAGCCTCCTTGTTTGCAGTTCAGTGCCTTTAACCACTAAGCCATAATGTCTGCACACATATGGCTCACTTGTACATCAATACATACTGTATCTGATTACATCCGCATGCATGCAGCATGCTTGTCACTTTTATGCTTTTCAGTTTTCTTCTTTTACTCATGTCAGTTTCACAGTTGAATTGTAGCACACATGTCATTGGAAACCCATGTGTTTTTTTTCCACCCCAATACACAAACTTACCCACAAAACCACTTAATTACTTTTGACTGGCATGTACTCCTACTATTTTCTCTCCATAGTTTTGAATGCTTCCATGCAAACAGACTTTAAGGTGCAAACACAAAAGTAGCAATAACTACACACACACACACACACACACACACACACACACACACACACACTCTCTCACATGGCCAGAGGCCCCCCATGCACACACACTGTAGTAGGTACAGCCATGCGGCTACAGACAACACACCAATATAGACATAAGTAAAAGTCTCTTACTTGAGTACTAGAGAGCCAGAGGCAGGAGTCTTTAAGAGATGATGTACATGGGTCAGAGTGCTGGGACGTACCCTCTTGAAATGAATGGAGTTATTTTTTATTGCTATTTTATGTGTTATGATGGTGAGTTGGAGAATAAGGAAGGCCACTTTTTTGCTAACAAGGCCCTTGTTAGTCGAGTGGTGGCCTTCATTAACCTCCAGCTCTGCATCAATAATGTATAAAATAATAAAAAAAAATACCCCCATTCATTTCAATGGTGCACACACCTGCAGTCTCCTTTGCTCTTTGCCATGATGTGCCTGAGTGTGGGGATGTGGATGTCAGCTTCACTGGGGGGGGGCATAAGCTGAACTATAGTGGGGCCCAATAGTCTGTGCATACCATATAGCTCAACTGTCCATGAATGCAAGGGACAGCTCTAGAATGTCTTTAACATCTCTAAAAGGTACAACTTACTTGTTTTCACTGAAAAGTGATATGCAAATCAGGAAACATTCAAAAGTATAAGATTCATCTGTATATACCCCGGAGCAGTGAATCAGATTTGGGCTTAAACCCACCCAGTTACTAACCAATTTCTTTCCTGGCTAAAGTTCTGCCCCCCCCAAAAGAACTTTGTCCCAATTTTTTGTCCCAACTCCATTCCATTCAATACCTATTCCCTATGAATCCTGCAGCTGCCCAAAGGTGAAGAAACATGAAAAACACATCACATATTTCAATCCTTCCCCAATCCCCCTGTAAAAAAAAATATTTACTTTTACTTACTCAGCCATATGGCCAGAGCCTGCAGCCTGGCACAGTGTGCCACAAGCCCAGTTTTCAGTTTGCTCCCCCTTCTCTTTCCGCTAGAAGCTGGATGCTAGAACCACCCATCACAGGTCTCCAATGTGGTCCTCAGCCAAGTCACCTCACCAACTGAACCCACACAACCTGGGTTGCTTGCTTCTTGCTTGTTTGCTGCAGTGGCTGCTGATGCACTGCACTGATCAAGGCCTATAAAGGCCATCCACAACACTGTCACCACTGCTGCTAAGCCTAGCTTTCAGCTATTGGGGTCTGTGCTATTTTTTTGCAAGGCGAGTCTAATAGAATAAGTAGGTAGCCTAGTCTTGAGTTAGCTTCTAGCTCACCGTCTACCCCTTCAGCCATCAGGGAAGATGGAGACTCACTAAGATTAAACCAAAAAAATATGCTGCCACAGCACTGCTATTGAGAGTTCAGTGCTCACCGACTCCTCCAAACTGTAGTGTGCAGTCTGTCTACTCTGTGGCAGGAAAGACTGTGTTGCACTTGCAAGACTCATGTGTTCTTTCTTGGCTAGAGCTTATCCACATCACTTGTGATTGTGCCACCACTAATAGGTGGAGACAGTGGACAACAATACAGACACAGTCGAGTCTGGAGAGTACCTGCAGCGTGAGCACACACAGGCCAGGTGGGCACTTATTGTGCAAAAGATTGAATCCAAATTTAATGCCATTAGTGCCATGCCATAAAAACAACCTAGGCACAAACATAAGGGGGGGGTTAACTGCCCCTCCCGCCCTACCTAAATGGTACACCTGCTTAATGGTTGAAATTTATTCTCAGGTGCTCATGCAATGGTTTCTACTGTGTTCTGAGGTACTGTATTTCCATGTTTCATGATGTGCCATGATCATCATGTGGGTTAGTGTCCCTCATTGTCCCTCATTTTGAGTGCCCATGTCCCACATTTCAGTGACAAAATGTTAGGTATGGTGCATGCTTCCAAGATCCTACTCAGCACAAAGAGTGCTGAGCATGGCCATAGTGTATAGTGTATATACTCAATACAGAATGACAAATGGGAAGTAAGTGAAATGAAACAGTCATGGAGAAACACATTTATAGGTTCATAGTTTCATAGATTGTGTTCATGTTCAGTGAACCGAACCCTTTAATGAACTTGTTATCCTTTATGGATGGAACATATATTTTTTCCCCATGTAGATGTCAATATTCTGTTTAAATGCTGTTATATTTGTGCCATCTATAATTTCTTTAGGTAGTTCATTCCATTTAGTTATTACCCTCTGTGCTACATTTGCAGCACTAAATATGCATAAGGGATTTGCATGGTCCAAAACAAAAAGGATAGGCTTCACTACACAGGGGCCCCACTTCATACTTCAGGAATGAGGGATGTTGACTGGCTATATCCTAGGCATTTCACGCAGCAAGCAAACAATATTTTACAAATGAATGCCAATTTAATGACAAAAATCAAAAGCCATTAAACAACTTGCAAAAGGATCAGAATGAATGAGTTTACCTATTTTTTATGGCAATTCAAATTGCTAGCAGTAGTATAAGAAATAGAAACTGATGTTTTCTTTAGATGAGATTTGTACCAGTTTTGCTGTTGCACACATGGCAAGCATGCAGCATGTCAACCTGATGTGATGTTTAAATGATGTTCATACCAGCTTAACTGCTGCTCACATGTCAAGCTTGCAGCATGCAAACCTCAGTTGCTTTTTAGATCTAGTTCACTTAGGATCACTTTGTGTATGCAAACTGCATTCAAACATTGCACAATTAAGCATGTGGCATGCATTCTGCATGTACACAGCACACCTATATATCTGTAAGGGAAATAAGATGAGTATTAAATATTTCCACATCAATACGTACTCATATGCATGTGTATTCAATCAAATGCAATGCCTGTTCCCCTCCTGAAATGTACCTAGCATCATATAACCACAATTATTAGTTGTTCATGTATTAATAATCTTGCTTGTTAAACACATACATTTTGTATACAAGCCAATCCAAAATAAACTATCTCACATTTTTTGTGATGTCTTTTGTCTTATTCTCTCAGCTCTTTTAGCTTTGTTATTAAAAATTCATGAATAAAAGCTGTTCCACATCATAATGTCCATTCAAGATTTCAAAAGGCTTTTCACATTGTAAATCACACCCAGCAATAGTATTCCACCTTAAAACATATTCATGCTAACAAAATAAGTTACTTTCAATATACAACAAACCCATTCCCATACAGTTATGTATGTGTCAGCCTGAGAATCTCACCCAGATGTTTTTTTATAACCATAATACATTTAATTTTTCAGTTGTAAACTTTGTCTGCCTACACACTTCATTCAGTTACTGCTGTGCATATTTAGAAGGAGAATGGTGTGGGTTTTATTTGTTTTAAGGTACAGGAGGGGAAGTATTTGTCAGAAGAACAGGTGTTCAAGAACAAGGGGATGTGCTATGAAGTTGGAGGGTTGTAGATTCTTGAGAGATGTGAAGAAGTACTTCTTTACAGAAAGAGTGATGGATTCCTGGAACAGATATCCAGCGGTGGTGGTGGAGGTAAAAACAGTGGTTGGGTTTAAGAATACATGGGATAGGTATAAGGGAATCTTAGGGAAAGGGAAGTGGGTGAGTGAATAGGTCAGAGATCAGGAAGGATCTGCAGTAATACTATCAGCATGGGAAAATAGGCAGATTAGGTGGGCCAAGTGGTCCTTATCTGCCAGCAAATTATGTTTTTATAGCCCTTTTCTGCACTGTTTCCAATCTACCACTGTTCTTTCTTTGGGCAGGCCCCCAAACTGGGTACAGTTTTCCAGATGTGATCTCACCCGTAATCTATGCAGAGGCCAGTCCTCCCCCACAAAAGAATACAGACAGCTCCCCAACCACAACAAAAACATATTTAAGCTAGTCCCCCCACCCTACCTGACACAGTCCACTCCCCTACCCCACCAATATGGCCAGTACCCATCACAAACCACAGTCCGCTCCCCCTACCCACCACAAGCCACATTCTGCTCCCCCTTCCCACTACCAACCACACTTCGCTCCCACTTCTCACAGCATCATGCCCCCACACATGGATGCAAGCCCACCCACCCAAGCTAGTATGACCAGAAGACCAACCCCTCCAACACAGACAGTGAGCAAAACTCCCTAATTATACAGACCTAGATACAGTAGATTAAGGTCAAACAGTAAAATATTCAGTGTATACAACTGTACGGTATACAATTCTAATAACAATTATTATCACGTCAAAGTTTTGCAGTCAACACATTGTAGTAAACTGATTAGAGTTATCACTAAGTTTTCTATGAAGCAGACGTGGACAGCTAACTGAAACCCACCTCACAATCTTTAACATCTAACCAGTGGCAACTGTTAATATAATCTTCTGTAATTTGAAAGACCCAATATTTTCTCAACTTTAACATAAACAGATGCATTCCAGCATTCACCCCTTGTCACCTATGTACCATGAGGTTAACCCCTGCAGCATGGTGGCAGTAAATATAATTAAAACATACATAAAGTGCTCATTTTTAAATTAAATTTGGAAGGAGCTTTCTTTGTTGCAGACTTTAAGAATGCAACACCGGACAGCCCAGCCAACAGCAGCACAGACAGAATTGGCTGTACTGAATTCCTGCATTACTTTTAAACAGGAAAAACACAAACAAACAAACAAAAAAATGAACTGATGTGGGAAGCAGTCTGACAAATTCCAAATACCCACAGTCACAGTCTATTTCCTGCATGCTTGCACCATGATGCCAATCTGGTCCTGAACGATACTGCTCATGTTCATGTAACTGCTGCCCTTTCAAAATGCTGACCATCCACATATGAGTTATCCCAGTTCGCAACTCTGTAACTAAATCATTGGAGTGGAAAGTCTGAAAGGGAAGTGTTTTTTTTTCCCTATCATTCTGGCAATAAACTGCTGCAGTAAAAAGCAACATTACTTTCTCCTTCTGCTCACCTCAGACACACAATCGAAAAAGTGATATTACTTTTTCCTTCTTTAAGAACTGCCTACTAATCTCAAAATGCTGACCACCCACATCTGAGTTATCCCAGCTGTCAACTCCATAAACCATAACAGTGTAAAGTTTAAGAGGGAAATTTTTCTTTCTTTCCATATCATTTTGGCAATAAACGGCTGCACTTAAAAGCAGTATTACATTCTCTCTGTTCTGTTCACACACTCGGTTAAAAAAGCAATATTACTTTTTCCTTCTGCTCTTTCATACATGGAATCAGCATGCCCCATGTCCCCCACCCCTGCCAGTACCTACTGTACTTCAGATATTTAAAGAAAGAAAAATAGTTAAGCTCTGACTTCTTTTGCTGGGAACTTACACAGTTCTGTATGAAGAATGGCAGATCAGCACAGCATCCCACACAGGGACATCTGCTTCAGAGCAAACACAGAGAGAAACAGAGACAGAGACAAAACAATGCCGGAATGCAGTATATGCGTGTGTGTGTGTGTCTCTCTCTCTAGTTCTCTCTGTCTTGTATGCCTCTGGTCACTCTGTAGGGGTTGGGGGGCCATGGGAGCTGAATGGGGACAACTAGGGTGACTGTTGCTTTGTCTCTCATCCCGACTACCAAGCGAGATCTCCACTATGCAGTAAGGAACAATGCACACACACAGACAACTGCTTTAAAAAAGTGAACATGGAGAGAGACGGAGACAAGATACTGCTGGAATACAGTGTGTACGTGCATGTGTGTATGTGTCTCTCTTTCTCTCTCTCATCCTGAATGTCCTAGGTCACTCTATGGGGGGGGGAGTAGGCGTTGAATTGGGACAACTAGGCATGGTTCACTGCCCCTTGTGGGAGGGTATTCACTGCTATACTGCTCTGTTAACAGCACTTTAGGCATCTCGTTCCTGGGGGAGAGGGCTCTACACATTAGCAACATATAGGGGATGCAAGCTCAGAACACTGGCACCAGCTAATGTGTTTGGCATGGAGAGAGAAGCCACTAGTGGGAGAAAA
Organism: Neoceratodus forsteri; assembly: GCA_016271365.2. NCBI lineage: Eukaryota > Metazoa > Chordata > Ceratodontiformes > Ceratodontidae > Neoceratodus > Neoceratodus forsteri. The sequence goes on from CM028130.1 coordinate 100,699,373, forward strand.
GAAGACATTTCATAGCTGCTTGCCAGCTGGCTTTGCAAATGGAAGAACTGAAGCACTCTCATTGGAGCATTTCATTTCTTTCAACTAGAAAATGACTTTCAGCTCTGAAACTCAGACTAGTGTCACAGACTGGTTGTGTGCTTATTTGTCTGTCATGGACAAGTCCACTGTAGAGTGCTCTGCATTGGACTCTTCCCTGACACACCTCCAAAATGTTGTTATACCGTAAGAGGTTTCTTGGGCACGTGCAAGGAAACATAAAAAATACATATAGGAAAAAAAAAAATTTCTGTCTCATTCAAAAAAAAAAAATAAACCAAACTACAGTGGTGGAAGCAGGAGTGTGACTGTGAGGCTGAGCCTGTTCTGAGAGGACAGAGGATTTTGAGAACAAGTGAGAGGACTAAATAAAATAAATAAATACATACAGGAAAAAGCATTTTTGTGTGTAATAGAAAAAGCTGAAAATGTGCACCAGACAGGGTGAGGAAGAAGCCAAAATGGGGAAAAGTTTGGGGAAATGAAGGGCACAAACAACATTGCACAGTCTGACTGGTAACAGAGCAGTTGCTGGGAGTTGATCCAGTAGAAGTAGTGGTCCTTCCTCAATGCTGTCCAAGCAGACAGGAAAGACCAAAACTACCTTAATTAAAACTAAAATAGTAGTCAGCACCACAAGGAGCGGAAAGCAAAGATATGGTATCTACATGTGTACCGTACTACCAGCACAAATTTGAATGAAACAGTTGAGGAGACATCTAGCTCAGATGAGAGTAATGAAATGGAGATGCAGACTAGGAGGGAGAAGAGCAGAAACAAATGGAAAGCCTGAATGAGGAAGAGGTGGTAGTTTCACAGATGCAGGATGAATGTTATGATTTGGACATGGATGGGACAGGCACAAGCAGTGAGATGCAGGTGCAGGAGAAACAAGATTAGGGGGAAATGCATTCCAATTTGGGTTCTGTTATTGGCCTGGAGGAGCTGTTAGGCACTTTTACACACAGGTTTATGTAACAGAATAACTGTTAGGGAAACAGTATTCCGTTACATCCCTTGTGTGTAAAGTGCATCTGTTTCGTTCCATAGGCTAACGTTCATCCAAACCACAATCTCTGCTTTTTGCAGTTTGCACCGTTGTGTTCCGTTTCATCGGGCCGTGTAAAACAGCCACTCCAAAGTGGTGCACAAGCAGCAATAGAGCAGCAAGCTCTGTGGGGGTGCCGAAACACAAACGGCGGTGGGAGCTGCCGGAAAACTCACGGAGTGTAAAGGGATCCTAAAAATGCAACAGAGCACAACTGCACCGCAGGTAACGCTCATTTCGTTTTAAAATCCTGAGTGTAAAAGCGCCTGTTGTTTGACGATAAGGGTGAAACAGAGACAGACCTTGATGAGCAGCATCCCAGTGTTGGGAAAGAACAACAGAGTGAAAGTGACAAACGAGGACAGTATAGTATTCCCGGTAATAAAACAAAAAAGGTGACATCTTATGTGTGGTTTTACTTTTCTCTGGCTGCCAATAATGAGTTACGAGCAGTTTGCTCTATATGTAAAAAGACCATCAGCAGAAGGAGCAAAAAAGATGCTTTGGGTACCTCAGCATTAAAAAGACATTTAGAGAGTTGTCATTTATTATGCCTCAGGCACGATTTTTTTGGTCAGGAAGAAAGATGACAACAACATGCAGGCAAAGTTAGGTCAGACTACACCTGTACCTCTTGTATTGAGTGGTAGCAACAGCCCTGTTGCTTCAGTTACACTGTTAATGCTTCTCAGTTTTCTTTAACAGTAAGTACTATAAACTGCCCACTTTTACCCTTATCATCATCCAGCACTCCTAATGTTGGCCATCTGAAGACTTCAACTGCTAGGAGACAGCGCACTATTTCAGAAACAATTGAACATAAAGCTAAATACCAGCATACTCATCCAGAAGCAATTGCTATAACAAAACTCATTTTGGAGATGATAGCACTGGACTTACAGCATTACAACATGGTGGAGCATGAAGGATTCAAAAGGCTTTTTAATCACCTGTCACCACGATACAATATTCCAGACAGGAAATATTTCTCTACTGTCGCCATACCTCAGATGTATGAGTTAGTAAGTGCTAAACTAAAAAATGCTTTACAAGATGTCTTGCTGTGGTTACCCATCTGACTACTGACATATGGACAAGCTGCCAGCCAGAATCATTTATGTCTCTGACTGCTCATTGGGTATCATTTACTCCCAGTAGTGATGCAGACAATTCCCCACTGAAACTGGCTTCCCTTCACATCCAGTATATCCCACAGGATCACACAGCTTCCAACATCCTGGATAAGCTCAATAGAGAGATACAGTACTGGCTTACATCACAAGGGCTTTCTGTAAGTTTTATTGTGGCTCACAATAGTGCAAACATAAAGAAAGCATTGTTTTGCACACTACCTAAATTTGATCATGCATGACTTTATGGAAGAGGACAGAGATATAAAGGCTCTCACATATGTGGCAAAAAGAATATGCAAACATTTCACCCACTCCTGCAAAGCACGCCAACGTCTTCTGGCCATACAAGAACACGGACTGCCTCCTAATACACTCATCCAGGATGTTGCAACGAGGTGAAACTCTACCTTTGGCATGTTCTGATTGCTGGAGCAAAAAAAGGCTGTATGACAGTATACACTAGAGAACAGCATAGGGGATGCTGATGTGTACATTAATCCTCAGCAGTGGGCTGTTTCAGAACTTCTCTTCAAGATCCTGCAACCCTTTAAGTAAATTACCAGGGAAGTGAGTTCTAACAGTACCACACAACCAAATAATCCCATTGATTAAGATTCTCAGATTTCAGCTGAATGCAATCAGGGATGACTTGGAAGATAAAAGAAGCCAGTTTCAGATGGGAGAGTCTAGTGCAACTAAAAGGGACTTGCCACCCAGAATAAAAAAAGACATAGTACACAGAATGATTAAAAAAGTCAGAGATGATGAGGAGCTCTATGAAATGCTATATTATATCAACAGTACTAGACCCATGGTACAAGATGAAACACCTCTCTCAGCATGACCCAAATGTGTTCTAAAACAGCAGAGAGAAAATCATTCAAGAAGTAGATTTGGTTTTGAAAAAAAAAACATGACAACAGATGCAGCCCTCTAACCCATTCCTCCTGCACTTTCACAGCCCTCTTTTCTCTGTCAGGCTACGACCAGTCAGCTGCTGCTTCTACCCCCAGAAATCATCTCCGGGGTCACTTGGATGCTGTCATCCCTGAAAAATCAGCCCTTCCTTCTCCATATGTCACTGCTTCTGCCCAGGCCATGGTTGTCTGCTATTTAGCAGAAAAAGGTAATGAATGGAATGAAGATCCCAGAAAATACTGACAAAGCAAGGAGCCTGTATGGCCTGCACTTGTGCAGGTAGCCTTGAAGTACATGGTCTGTCCCCCAACCAGTGTATTTTCAGAGCGACTCTTTAGCTGTGCAAGAAATTTGGTAACAGATATACAATCTAGGCTACTACCAGAAAATGTTGAAAAGTTAACATTCTTAAAAATAAACCTTCCATTGATTGTTTACACCTATGACCCAGAGGCAGCAAATACATTTCACAGTGACCTCAAAGATGTCTACTTGGAAGAGCAGAAAAAGGTTTTCTTCAGAAAAAGAAATCAGTACTCCAGTAAGCCCATTTGTGGCCTACACAATTTTTGAACCCGATGGCACAATGCTTCCAGCATGACCTAACACACATTGCTAATTTTTAGATTGCCTGAACCTGATGGCACACTTTTCACATCATGTCCTAATGGACTTGTCTAATTTTTGGACCGCCTGAAGCTGAGACAGATGGCACAATATTTTCAGCATGTCCTCCTCACAGACTTGGCTAATTTTTGGATTGCCTGAACCTGATGGCACACTTTTCGCAGCATGTCCTCATGGACTTGTCTACTTTTTTGATCACCTGCAGTTCAGAATGATGCCATAGTGTTTTCAGCATGTCCTCCTAACAGACTTTACTAATTTTTGGATTGCCTTACCCTGATGGCACATTTTTTTGCAGCACGTCCTCATGTACTTTTCTAATTTTTGGATTACCTAAAGTTCAGACAGATATACTATGATATCCAGACACTGGCTTGCCCAACATCCCTTAGCCCGATGCCAAAATCCCAAAAGGGAAAATCCCGACAGAGGGATTTTGCCCATTTTTCTTGTTTCAGGGGGCTTTGCCCTCCGCACCTTCCCCCTTAATTAGGATAACTAACTGTGGGGAAGGTGGGCAAAATCACACTGTAAGTATTTTCCATTTCGGGATTCCATGCATTGGGTTAAAGGGTGTTGGGCAAGCAAGTTTGGGATAATGAAGTGATCACATTCAGAATGATGGCACAGTGTTTTTAGCATGTCTTCCTATCAGACTTTGCTAATTTTTGGATTGCCTGAACTTGATGACACATTTTTTGCAGCATGTCACATGGACTTGTTTAATTTTTGGACTGCCTGTAGTTCAGACTGATGGTACAGTGTTTTCAGCATGTCCTCCTCATATACTTGGCAGATTTTTGGATTGCGTGAACCTGATGGCACACATTTCACAGTATGTTCTCATGGACTTGTCTAATTTGTGGACAACTTGAAGTTGAAACTGATGGCACAGTGTTTTCAGCATGTCCTCATCACAGACTTTGCTAATTTTTGGATTGCCTGAACCTGATGGAACACTTTGTGCAGCATGTAGTAATGGACTTGTCTAATTTTGGGATCACTGTAAGTTGAGACTGATGGCACAATGGTTTCAGCATGTCCTAATTTTTGGATTGCCTGAACCTCTTCTCTCTTCAACGTTTGACACTGCGGCCCATGGGATTCTGCCCAAGCACCTGAGTTTCATCTGTGGACTGGCTGGTCCAGTTCTTGGATGGTTTCATTCTTTCTTAGCCAGGAGGTCTCAGAGGGTAGTTTCTGAGATTTTTTTCCTCTGAACCATTCTCTCTGCTGCACGGGGTGCCTCAGGGCTCGGTGCTGTCCCCCATGTTGTTCGCAGTGTATTTGCTGCCCCTCGGAGACATTGTAAGATGATATGGGCTGAGTTTTCACTGCTATGCAGATGACACACAGCTCTATCTGTCTTTTGCACCCGACCAGGATAGTGCGGTCTCGATGTTTAACAACTGTCTGGCAGAAATCCATGACTGGATGAAGTTCAGTTGGCTGAAATTGAATTCTGGCAAGACTGAGGTGTTAGTTGTGGATAGAGAGGCCGGTGGTGGGGTTACCTTCTAGGCTTTGGCTTAATGGTGTTCAGCTGCCCACCTCTGAATGGGTGTGTAATCTGGGGTGGTATTTGATGATGTACTGACACTGTGGGTGCAGGTGTCAGCAGTCATCAATCTTCTTTTTACCATCTTAGGAACATCGCCGGAATTAAGCACCTTGTTCCATGTGATGATTTGCCCACTTTGCTCCATGCTTTTGTGACCTCATGCCTGGACTACTGCAACTCCCTATACTTAGGGCTTCCGGGGTTTGATGTCTGCCACTTACAGCTGGTGCAGAATGCTGTGGCATGGTTACTGACTGGGGCTTCACGCACCAGTCATATTACTCCCGTGCTGCACAATCTGCACTGGCTGCCTATACAGTGGTGGTCCACCTTCAAGGTCGGTCTCCTGACCTAAAAAACCCTGCATGGACTGGGACCGAATTACCTGCAAGAGCTCCTGGTTCCTTACAGCCCAGGCCGACCTCTCCGCTCAACTGACAAGGGGTTGGTAGAGGTTCCCAGGGTGTGACTAAAGACATCTGGTGCCAGGGTTTTTATGTTCATGGTGCCATCCCTGTGGAACTCTCTACCTCGTCAGATTAGAGAGTGCGTGACCATGGAGGGCTTCAAGATCAGTTTGAAGATTTATTTATTTAAACAGGCATTCAACATTTGAACTTTTAGGTTATTCTGTGGATCTTGATTGAATCTGTTATTTTATGTGATTTTAATGAATGGTTTACTGATGTTTGTATGTGAAGCGCTTTGACACTGGAATTGCGCAATACAAATAAAAATATTATTATTATTATTAACCTGATGACACACTTCTTGCAGCATGTCCAAATGGACTTGTCTAATTTTTGGATTGCCTGAAGTTCAGACTGATAGCACAATGTTTTCAGCGTGTCCTAATTTTTGGATTGCCTGAACCTGATGGCACAGTTTTTCAGCATATACTAATTAACTTGTCTAATTTTAGGATTGCCTGAATGTAGATCTCTGGACTCCTAAGAACATGCAGTTATTGTTTTGGTAGGGGGTCCCCAAAATATGTCATCAATTTGGGTGGGTGGATGGGACCCCATGCCATAGAAAATAACTGCATGACTCTCAGTGGAGCAGAGAAGGAAGTAGTGTAACAATGACCAGCTGCTATGTCATTGTATAATATTAAATGGAAGTGGGATTCTCCCTCTGATGTCAGACAGGTCAGTTTACAGTTACAGTACTAGTACTGAGGCAGAGAACAGACAGAGGTCAACTGCGTGACTGCCATCTTCACTTGACCAGCACATCAGTGCTATAAACTCAGTTTTCATTTTCTGAAATGCTGTTTACAATTCTATGTGTGTGTCACAGATCTCAGTGTCATGTTATGCAATTATATAGCAGATTTGCAGTTTTCATCACATTTTACAAATGATTCTGATTTGAATCAGAACTAATCAGAGATTATTAAACTTATCAGGACTTTGGCCTGGATCCTGATCCTGATAATAAGGGTCAGGACCTTTTCAGGTCTGCCTATCCCTAATCCAGTAGTGGTGGTCATGGGTCTCCAGCAGTCACATCCTCCTGCCTACCTGTAACTTGTGCACCAGCAAGGTGCCTCCAGTTCACTTCTCCCACAAAGATACCTCTGAGACAGTTCATACTCATCATCACATCGCCCCTGCTATCAAAATCAACATCCCTACTGTTGTGTCATGTTCTGAAGGTTTTAAAGAGTGATTGTAAAAGGAGACTGAAGGTGAATCAAAGAACATCAACAGTCAGTAAGACAATAAGAGAGCCACTGCAAGAAAGTCTTGTCAAAATACAGCAATTTTAATGTGAAAAAAAAAACCCAACAGCAGTCTGTTGCTTGCAAAACAACCTGCAAAATGCGGACGAGTGCAGCCTTCTTTTTGGTCTCCAGGGAGGCCACCTTTTTCTTTAACTTTTAAATATCAATGTGTATGTCACGGATATCATCCTGCATCTGGGTGGCAGTGGCTGGTATTAGGGTGCTGCCAGCTTCTTAAGCAGCTGGTGCTGCAGCTAGAGGTGGCACTGCTACTGGCCCTGACAACGTGTCTTTGTGGGGGGGCTGCTGCTCTGGTTTCATTCTTGAAAGTCTCTCAAGCTCCCTCAATAATTTTTTAAGGCAGTGTACTGCCTGGGTGCTTTTCTTCTGTTTGCTGCTGTTGTGTAGCAGTGGCACTGGTGGTGGGGGTGGAACTGCGTCAGTATTCTTTGTAGGATGTAAAGAAATATGCAGTTTCAATAGCATGAACTGTACAAGTGTTAAAATAAAGACATCTTTAGTAATTGTAATACAGTAATCCTCCACTGTAACCTTACTGTACCCTGCTTGAATTTATGCTGATTGTTTACACAGCCTCACCCCTCACCCACTCTCATTGGTCCCTGCTGTGTGTGTATCACCACCACCACATCCCATAGAGGATGGGACCATTATTTGGGAAGTATAGACCATAAGTATGTGAAAGCTGAAGTTTATCCAATGTTTTAGCACCTACATGTCCTGCTAGGCTGTCTCCTCAGCAGCCCCTCAACCACTGTCTCTGTAAGACTGTGTACCATCCATTGAAAGCCCACCCTCTTACATTCATATAATTTGTGTTTTCTCACCCCCTGCACATATGCAGTTCACAACATTATTTTGCACTGCACCATGTGTATTCTTTTATGGAATGGGAATTGGGAAACTGTCATGAGAATGCTGCCCTCACGGAGCATGATCCCTCCTTTCCAGCCTCGGATGACTGACTAGTGACTACATTCTCTAGTGGACAAACCAGAGCCTCACACTATCTGTGTATATATATATATATATATATATATATGTATATATATATAAAATGGGCAAGGAAATCTCTGTGTTCTGACTTGCTGACACTTGATTCTAGCCTTGACAGTAAGAGAGCACCAACAATTGTCCTGGACCACCTCCCCAGCTTTTTCAGATCATCCTGTAGATTCTGTATCCCTTCAGTTGTGTCCACTCTCCCACAGAGTTTGGTGTCATACATGAATAGAAACATTTTGCCCTTAATGCCATCCCCAATGTAACTGATGAAGACATTGAACAACACCGGCCCCAGCACTGAGCCCTACGGGACCCCACTGGTGACATCTCTGGTGCCAGATAACTCTCCCCCACAACTACCATCTGAGTTCTGTCCCTCAGCCAGTTTTCCAGTCATCTGGACATCTTATCCCCAATCCCGAGATCTGCCAACTTCCCGATCAATCTTTTGTGGTGCACAGAGTCAAAGGCCTTGCTGAAATCCAAATAGAGGGCAGAGGATGTCTACCACTTGGCCCCTGTCTCACTGTCTTAGGGACTCAGTCAAAGAAGTCAATCAGATTCAGTTGACATGATCTCTCCCCCCCCCCATGAAACTGTGCTGCTTCACATCCTGGAGACCATGCTCCTCTAGATATTCTGCCAACCTTTCCTTATGTATGGGCTCAATGAGCTTGCACACAGTTCAGGTCAGATTGATAGACTGGTCTGTGATTTGTCCACCTTTAATGTTAGCAGTCCTTCCCTCACTCTATCCTCCTCTATCACTACATCTGTGTTCTCTTCCCTCCCCCCATTCCTCTTCTTCCTTCTGAAGGCACTGGTCCATCCTGCTCCCTGGTGAAGACAGAAAAGAAATATTCATTTAGTATCTCTTCCCCCCCCCCATTATCCTCCACCCACTCCTCCCCTTTCTTAAGCCTAACACTTCCATCCTTCTTGTCCTTTTTCTGACTTATATAGCAAAAGAAGGCCTTCTTCACCTTCTTAATTCCTTCGGCTAACTACAGCTCCTTCTGTGCCTTAGCTCACCAGACTTTCTTAGTTGCCTCACTAACCAAACTTAAGTAATCTTTCCCTATCCACCTCTCTCTTGGTCTTCCTGAATTTTCTATAGATTAACCTCTTTTCCTTTACTGCATGGGTGACCCCAGAACTGAATCAGCTGGGTGCTTTGGCACTTGTGTTCTTCCGCTGAGCCTAATGCACTCCCCATGGCCACAAGTGTTCCTTCCTTAATGATGAACCACCTTTGGTCACCCCCATATCTACTCTAATCCCTGTTAGGTAGCTCCTTAGCATTTTGCTGTTCTTCCTGAAATATGTCCTCCTAAAATCCAACATTTTGGATTTAGTTGGGATGCTTTCCCTGCCCATATCCTACTGGAACTACACTGTGCAATGGTCACTCCCACCCAGGGGCTCCTTGACCATTATTTCCTGTACATGCTCCCCATTTGTGAGCACCAGATTAAGAATTGCCTCTGCTCTTGTTGGTTCTGTGATGCCCTGAGTCAGCAACCAATTTTGCAGTCCTTCCAGGATCATCTGACTCCTAGCACATTTTGTGGATGATACACTTCAGTCCACCTTGAGCAGTTTGAAGACCCCTACAATTACCACTTATACTTTCCACACAGCATCCAATATTTGTGAGCTCATTTCCCTGTCCCTTTATTCATCCTGGTTGAGTGGTCTGTAAACCACCCCCAGCCTCACCTTTCTCCCTCTATTGGACTGTAACTGATCCCATAATGCCTCCACCTTCCCTTCCTCCAACTCTTCCCTCATGCAAGTTATTCCCTGCCTGATATAAACTGCTACCCCTCCCCCCTTCCCGACACCCCTGTCCCTCCTGTATAGTTTGTATCCAGGGATCTCAATGTCCCAGTCATGGTGTTATGTTGCCCAAGTCTCACTTACTGCCACTATGTCCACCCTCCTGTCTACTAATAGCGCCTGCTGGTCATCCATCTTGTTTCCAAGTCTCTGCATGTTCAGAGATATCACCCTCCACTTCTGACCTTCTTTCCTGTGCCTCTATTCTTCTCATCACATTTCTCCCTTCTGTGTGAGTCCCTCACCTACCTTTGTTATGTGTTTCTCACCCTCTCCATCCTTTGCTGTTTTCTCACCCATTCCACCTCCTCCCTCCAAACCTCTTCCATCACTGTAGTCACTGACCTCCTCATCTTGGAGTCTTAGGGCCTGCATGGCTGGTTTCCCCACATTAGTAGTTGAAATTAAGTGTGCCTGTAGTGGTTATGTATTCCCCCAATTTGTCCCTGAGTACCCTATAACCCTCCCTACTAAGGTGTAGCCTGTCTGGTGAAAAGAGTACTTTATTTGACCAGGTCTCCTCTCAGTCCCCAATACAGATGAACATCTCCTTCCTACATCATTTCCTCATCCAGTCATTGAAATCCTCTATTTTTATTTTCCTGGCTGCGCTGGTGTGTATGGCATTGGCTTCAACAAAAATATCACAACATTTGACAGTTTCACAAAAGCTCATAACATTCAACTTTAATTACTAATGCTAATTTGGAATCTTTGATTGCGTATAACTTGGCCAGACTCTGTGCAAGAGATTAGAGAGCTCACACACACACACACACACACACACACAAACACGTATGCACATGCACACATACGCATACACACACAGTCTCATTTTCAGGGTCAATGAACCTAACACAATTGGTGATATTATGTTCTCTAGTTGTGAAGTTATAGGGGCTTAAAATTCAGCAGTTTACATCTTTGTAAAATGTAATATAAAAATGTCTGAATGTTTGTAGGTGTATACCTCAGCCACCTTTAAAGATAAAGATCTGAAACTTAGTACACTTTCCCATAACGAATCACAAATTCACTGTGCCAAATGTGTTCATTTTGGACTAATACCATTTAAATAAGCAGAATAACTGAAATTACATTTGTGGCAAAATTCAATAAAATGTTCACAGACATTTCAAGGAAGTACAATCTAAATGTGGCTAGAATTCTGCACCCAGAAGATACATTTTGCCCAGCCCTAACAATACCTCTGCTATATTTTACTTTATCAATTTTGGAAACAAAATTGTTCTTACTAACTGCAGGGTAATTGTAATAAGATTTGTCATTGTTATTCATTCCGTCACGTAAGGCATCAGTGTCCAATGCTTTTTTTTCCCAGATCATTAAAACAAGCTGTAGTTTTAAAAATACTGTGGTATAAATATTTAGGGTCATAATTATACACCTTCACACTAAGATTTATTTATTTATTTAGGAAATTGGAATTACAACCCTTTGAGTCATAGACTCGTTTTCATAGGCTCCACGTCAGAATAAAACATAGACATTCATACAGTACATACATCGAATAAATGTGGGTGAGCAATCATACAGAGTATAAGTACAATGAGCACTGGTTAATGCCTATATATTTGGTAGCTAAAACAGGGCAGAGTTATTGACATATTTATCTAATGAGCGGTTAAGACCTATACAATTGATAGCTAAAGAAATGCATGATATGCGTCGGTAGTAGGCCGCCTCAGGGAGTCCTTGTCTTATACATAATACAATGCATTCATAGTCCAGTGCAACTATATGATAACCAAGGGAGGTGAGGAGCCTGTAGGCTAGAAATAGTGAGTGCTCTTCACTGCCTGGCCAAGGGTGGGTGCGTGGCCTAGTGGCATGTTGCAGGATCCACAGGTTACCAGTTACACTGGCATTGATGTGAGGAGAGAATAGGGGCCCTTAAGGCAGCTTTAAAAGGACCTAGATTGGTGATTGATGTGATGGCCAGTGGGAGGGCATTGTACCAGGATGGAGCTCTAAGGGGGAAGGATCGCTGGGCCAGGGTGGTCCTGATCTTAGGCACCTTCCAGATAGTTTTTGGAGTGGCCCATGTGGACGCTGAGATGGTGACTGCCTGAAGAGAAGCTACATCACTTATTGGGGTTAAACTCTGGTGGATTTTTTTGGTGAAGAGACAGGTCTAGTATAATAGTCTTTCCTCAAGGGAGAGGATATTGGTGAGTGCATATAGGGTGCAGGTATGTGTATTTCTGTCAGCACCAGAGAGAAGCCGGCATGCCTTATTGATGACTACTTGTATTTAATGAAGCGCCATAGGGTTGGCGGCAGCATAGATTGTGAGGCCATAGTCCACCAGTGTTAAGACTGAGGAGGTAATGTTTAGGTGAACTGCTTCAGGTGGCAGGCAATCTTTATGTCTATAAAGGAGACCAATGTGGTTGTTGGTGGCAGAGGTGAGCATTTTGATATGTTCATGGAATGAGAGGGAAGAGTCAAATGTAATACCTAGATACTTATACTTTTGGACCTGTTCCAGTGGGATGAGAGAGGCGGGGAGTATTTCCAGGGGAAAATCCTTTGATCTGTTTTGGCGGTGGGCATAGAGCATCATCTTAGGTTTTTTTAATGTTGACAACCAATCTGTGTTCAGCAAATCAGTGTTCAATCTGAAAGAAGGAGTGTTCTAAGGTATGCTGGAGAGAAAGAGAATCAGGATGTGCTGCATAAAGAACAGCATTGTCCACGTAGAGGAGAAGGTTGCTGGGGCAGGATTTAGGCAGGGAACTGAGGTAGATGCTGAATAGCAGGGGGTCCAGATAGATCCCTGGGGAACTCCTGAGCACACAGGCAACATAGTAGATATGGTATTAATTTTAACACATTGGGTTCTAGATGAAAGATAGCTGGAGAACAATGAGAGTGTACAATGAGAGACCCCAATTTGTTGTAATGTGTTAAGGGGTGAGAAACTGTGTTGAAGGCCTTTGAGAGGTCTATAAACACAGCCCCTGTGAGGTGCCCCTTGTCAGGCGTGGAGTGCAGGGAGTTAGCAAATTCTGTGAGGGCGGTCATAGTGATATGACCAGCTCTGAATCCATGCTGCTCCCTACATAAGAGGTTGTGTACAAGGAGGTGGTCAGTGAGCTGATTGGCCATGATCTTTTCAAGGACTTTAGAGAATGGGTGGAGAATCAAGATAAGCCAGTAGTTGTTTGGGAGGAAGCTGTCACCATATTTCAGCATTGGTGTTATCATTGCCATTTTCCATGAGGTTGGGAACTGGCCTAGGTGCAGGAACATATTTAGAAGGTTCGTGAGTGGGGAGATACAGTAACTGAGTCTAGTGCAAGGTATAGGATATACATATCAAAGGCGTCTTTGCAGTAATTGGAGCTCTGGAGGGCTTTGGACAGGTAGGCTTTCGCTTCTGTAGGGGTAATGACTCTGAGTTTGAAGTGGAGTGGAGAACCTCAGGCAGTGGGGTAGGCCGAATTGGATCAAAAAAGTTGCTAGGGAGGACTGAGCTGAGGTCTGAGAAGGTGGAGTTGAGGCAGTTAGCTATGTGAAGTGTGTCTGTGGTGGTAGTACCGTTAAAACTAAGTTGTGAGGGAGGGAGAGTGGGATTTACCATTAAGCTCCTTTATGTTATCCCTGAACTTTCTTGTGCTGCCCCAGCAGTGGCTAGGGTGGTTCTGTAGTGCTCCACCTTGGCCTTGTGGATTGCCCAGGTACACTTATTGTGGGCAGCATTATAGGCCTGCCTATTGCTTAGCAAATCGGAGGCAGTGGCATGATGCCAGAGGTTGTCACACATTTTGAGCTGTTGTAGGAGTTCTGCGGTGATCCAGGGGGCTCTACGTTTCTTAGTGGTCACTTTGATGTTCGGTAGAAAAGCATCACAGGTGGTATTAAAGCTGGTGGTGAAGTAGTGCAATGCATCATTTATGTGCTGGGCTTGGGAAATAGGGGACCAGTCCCAGTTAATTAGATATTGTTTGACCAGTCCAGTGGCGCAGAGAGTTGAGGCACTGGCGCCTTACCTCGAACCATGCCAGTGACCTGGGTTCGGCAATGGACTCGGTTGTAGGATGACAGCAGGGGAAGGAGAGGATTGAGCGTCTCTTGGGCTGCTCTCCTCTCCTGGGGTGGGTTAGGGTAGCATGTCGCTCTGCAATGGCCCCCGGTGGAAACCGGGAGCACTGCGGAGGGACATTGATGTGTGAAGAACCAGAAAAAGCAGAAACTGCACTGGCATCAGCTGGATAACGGTGGCCAACCCCGACGATGTCCTCAAGCACTCCCAACAGAGCAATGTCCACCTCAGCAGTGCCCAGGCAAGAGAGTAAGAGTGCACTGGCCTGCCCCAACTGGTGCCTTCTCCCTCAGAGGAGGGGGACCCACCCAGTGAAGGGATACATCGGGCTAACCTGTGGAGGCTGCAACATGAGGTAGGAGGCTCTGGGGGGGAGTTGTGAGGGGGGGATCGCTGGTGGTACTAGGTGGCCTGAAGGAGGAGGAGCAGGTCCGAGTGAGTGAGGAGGGGAAAAAAGATAATGCAAAAAAAAAAAAACCATATTATTTGAGTTTGGCTATGCCTCCCGGGCATAGCTGACGATGAAAGGTGATATTTGATGGCAGTTTAGGCAGTGACAGGACCAGCTGAAGATGATTGTGGAGTGGTCGCTTAAGGCATTGGGTAGAACACCCAGGTCGGTAACTTGGTGGGGAAGATTAGTGAGCAGGATATCTAGTAGGGTGTGGTTTCCATTAGTGGGGTTGGCCATGGTAGGCTGGGATACCAGCTGAGTCATATCTAACCCAGCAAAGGTATCTTTGGTGTGTGTTGTCCAGTTTGTCATATTTAACAATAGGTAAACTGCGCTAGGGAAAAAACAAGACCATGTGGCAGGGATGGGAAGGGGAGGACAAGACAACAAATCCAAAAACACTATTTAGTGGTACATCAACATTATTTGTATTTAACAGTTGATTATTTTTTTTTAACTCAGCCTTATTTGAAGCAAGCAAATGCAGAGTATAAAACACTGTATATAGACACAGTGTATATAGAAGCAGTATCGATGCTAAATTGGTAACCTTTTTGCAGGGTACAATAAACTTACCATTTCCCTTGTTCACATGACTGGAGCTGTTGTGAAAACTATAACAATTCTGTACTGCTTGATGGGAGTGCTGTTGGGTTTGCATGCTGCCAATTCCAGTTCAGGTGTTCACTGATCTGATTTATATGCTGCTGCAGAATTGATGCAGGTATGATCAATTATGCTGCAATTCCATATCACAACCCAGTTCAGTCAGCATGCTTGTTTATTCTCTGAATTTAGATAATAGCAATCAATTTACTAAAAGAAAGACTTTCAGCCTGATTGAGCAGAGCAGATAAATGAGAAAGCCAGTCCTTGTCCATGTTCAATTTTATGGTCCAGAGTTACTACTGATAAATGATCATCAGCAGTTTATTAGAACCCACCAGTACTTCAGATGTAATTGCAACAAAATTGTGTAAGCCTACTTAAATGTTAAGTAGAGTCTACAGTCAACTTTTACTGAAAGGAAGAACACTGATGGCAAAAAAAGTTATTTATTTATAACTTAGCACCTAGCAAGAGAAAATAAATATCAGTAGGTAATGATGAGAAATCAAGATGCTCAAAACAGTCTCTTATAGTCAATAAACACAGAAAAAAAAGACATAACTGGTAATGTCAGAAAAATGCCCACTGGCCCAAAGAATCTGCCCTGTACCTGTCTGCATCTACACTCAGACTAATTGTTTGCTATAGACAAGTTAAATATTAACAATGTGTTATGGGGTCCACTAGGTCACCAGATAGATTTTACCTAGTCTACTGATGGCCCTGACTATATGTTGACACACCAATCCCTAGTCCACTCACCCTTTCCCTCAATTACCCACCATTTCTTCTGGCCTCTTCTTGGTCGGATCATTCCCCTATGCCTATCTCATCTGTGTTTGAATACAGAAAAAAGATTCTGCACCATCCAATTCTTCTGGCATTGCACTCTACTTATTCTATTACTTTTTCTGTAGAAAATAAGTTTCTTACCTCCTTCTTAGTTGCATCCCCCCTCAGGTTCCATTCATGACCTATTGTCACCTTTCCCGCACTTCTTGTGTACAGATTACTATTCTCCACTTTATCAATACCTGTTAGGTACTTAAAGGTCTCTATCATGTCCCACTTTCCCACCTGGCCAGTAGTGTGTGCATATTAAGACTCTAAAGCCTCTCATTATATGTTTATTATTTATTTATTTATTGCAATTGTTTCACCAGGACAGGCACACTGAGCAACAAGATGCTCATCTCCCGTTGCGACCTGGGAGGGCAGGGGATACACATGGATATGATAACACAGGATATCAAGTGAACAGCTAACAAAAGCAAATAAAAAGCAGCAAAGGGTACATGATTGCATGAATATACAAGCAGTGCACATTGAATGCTTAGGATATTATAGTATCAAATAAGTTTTGTGACAAGAAGCAACAGACAAGGTAAATTAGCATAGTAGTAACAGCTGTAAACAACAGAGGATGCATATCACAGTTATACAGTTATACACAGTACATAGGGCAAAATAGGCCCAGGACATAAGTGCAAGGTTGGTGTTATATGCCAGCTTCTGTAGCAAGGCTAAGGCCGCTGGTCAGGCATTGGGAAGGGGATAGTGGGGCATAAGTCTATTCCTGTGTCCCCTAAATCATCTTCATGACCTTCTACTCTGAAAAGGTTCAATAGGGTCACTGTCCTTCTCCAGATGTGGGCTTCAAAACTGTGTACAGTACTCTAGGCCAAATCTCACCAAGGTCCTTTACGGGGCAAAATTCCTTCCTTCCTCTTGCTAGCGAGTAGGCCTGTGCAAAGCTTTAAATTTTTTGGCAAATTATGGTGATTTCACCCACTATACACTTCCTAGAGCTTTTCTGTAGTGGCCACTTTTTGATGTGATGCAATTGCATTACTGTTGCTATGTGAATCGATACAATTTGCAGCAGTTTTTCACAATGAAGTGTGTCAATGTGTATAGTGAAACTGATAAGATGAGAAGTGCACTGTGCAGGTATGTGAATTTCATAATTTGTATTGCTAATTACTGTACAAACTGATGTAGTTCACAGTGAACTCCTTGAACTGTGGATCTTAAAAAGTTTACATGGAGCTACGGGAAACCCCCTCACAATGCAATGTATAGCTGACCTTGATTCTGCAATATTGTATAACTGAAAAAACTGTAACCTTTAGCTGCCATTCTATGTCTTTATGTACTAAGTGTTTGTATTTCTTTTTTCTGATGCGGAGCCTTGGTAAATGAGTCTGTGACTCAAAGGTTGTAATCCTAAAGTCTGTTAAATAAATAAATACATACATACATAAATAAATAAATAAATAAAATATGAACCCCAACATTCTATTTGCTTTCCATTTAGTCTCCTGGCAGTTGAGCAGAGCACTTTTGCTCCACCCTCACTTCTCCAAATAGCATTCTCTTCTTGGATTTCTTTTGCCAGTGTGCATGACTTTATATTTCTTGGCATTAAATCTGAGTTACCACATATTGGACATATTTTCCAGTATGTCCAGGTCTGTTTTCACTCCATGTATTCACTCCACTGTATCTATCCTGCCACATATTTGGTATGATAGGCAAAGAGACTGATTTTTTTTCCTGGATTACTTCCCCTATATTGCAGGGGAATGTATTGTAATGGACTAGCCCCAGGACCAAACCCTCTGGTACCGGTTAGTGACAACTCTAACCCTTGCATGTTCCCCATTGAAAATTATACTCTGAGTTCTTTTCCCCAACCAGTTACACTTGCATTCAAAGACTTGGGAAGATGGTTCCTGAAATTTCTGTGCTATCTGTAGAGAAAATTCCTTGACTGACTACTGTACCACTGTGGGCCACTTGGGAGAATCTCCTTAGATATATCACACAATATCTGGACATATCTGAACATGTCCATGAATGCAACTGTACTAATCCACATAGTCTATTTGTATCCATTCACCAGATCTGAAGTCAATCACTTGGTGCTAGTGTGGCCCTCTTGGTGCCTGAAAAACAAATCAGACTACCAGGAGGAACGTTACTCAATAAACCTCTCAAATAAATGCCAACACAGATGGAGAACAAGAGCCTCTCACTGGTTCAAGTTTTAAGTTTTTTATTCACAAACAAGCATATCTACCAAATTATGTTTACATTTTGTAGTGTAACCCACTACTTCATCAGGACCTAAATAATATGCATACATAAACAGATTCAATTAAATATTATAACAGGATTATTCTTGATAAAACAGAAGTCTTTCCTCTCAATCATTACTTCTGAGACTAGAGTTAGTTAATTTGGGCCTATAGTGGCGATCAGATAAACTTAAGTAATTGGGTATTTTTCTTCACTTCTCCCCCAAGACAATGAAAAAATGTAACCTTGATACCATTGTAAGTATTATACAGGATGACATCAAATGCTGATCTCTGCTACCTCTCTCTCTCTCTCTCTCTCTCTCTCTGGGGTCATATGAGTATAGTAAAAATGAACATATTACCCCTGATATTATACCCCTTACAAATGTACAGCTGGGCCCTGCCCAGTTCCTGGTTCACTCAAGTTCACAAAGTCATTAACTCCTTTTTGTGGCCTGGGAAGAAGTCAAGAAAAAACTACTGTAAGCTCACCCATCAGAAAATTGATGGTGGCCTACAAGCTTCCAACTTTTATTTATACTATCTGGCAATACATCTAACTAGGTTAAGGCACTGGATACTCCCTTATAAATTACCCCTCTGACTCCCTTTATTCCTGTCTCTGGCTGGAAATTGAGAAGTCCTTATGCCTTGCACAAGATGTGGACCCAAAGGCCCTCCCCTTTTTAATTAGAAAGAATCTTCCAAATAAGCTGAAAGATTCCCCGCTAGGTTCCTTTCTGTTCACACAACACCAATTCAACACCCTTCTTAAGACTACGGGGAGTAGAGATATAACACAACCCTTCTTTAATAATCCCAGTGTGCTAATCTCGAGTAGAGATGCAGCAAATTTAAAATCTGCCTGCGAAGTGACCACGAAGTGGCCACTTCCCTACGCGGAGTGCCCCATAAGAAAGGCTCACTTCGCCTAGCTATTATTTCTTTGCATTGTCATTCAACTTTAAATGTGAAGTAAGGCGGAGTGACAACAATACTGGCAGCACCTCACTCACACAGTCACCAGAATTAATATGCATCCCCAAAATGCTACTGTCTTGTGTCCAGAAAACTCCCCAGTGCTGACGAAGTGAAATGAGAGCATAACAAGAAATGCAAAGTCTCCCAGAATTAATGGCGCACTCAGTCATGCATGCAGTGGTCACAGAGTCACCAGAATTAATGTGCCTCCCCAAAATGCTACTGTCTTCTGTCCAGACTCCAGAAAATTCCCCAGTGCTGATGAAATGCTACTGTCTTGTGTCCAGAAAATTCCCAGTGCTGACGAAGTGAAATGAGAGCGTAACAAGAAACACAGAACATAGAAACATAGAAACATAGAATTTGATGGCAGATAAGGACCGCTTGGCCTACCTAGTCAGCCCATTTCCCTACCTAACGGATAAGCTGCAGATCCTAGTTAACCAACAGCCTACTTCCTCCTACCCCCCGCTAGAATTGCCTTATGTCTGCCCCATGCATTCTTGAATTCCCCCACTGTTTTTGACTCTACAGCCTCCTCAGGAAGGCTGTTCCATGTATCCGCAACCCTGTCTGTAAAGAAATACTTCCTCACATTACCTCTGAGCTGTCCCCACTCAATCTTCAAATTGTTCCCCCTTGTTTTTGCACATCTCTTTTTCTGAAAGATGCTACCCTCTTGAACTTTGTTGATTCCCTTGAGGTATTTGAATGATTCTATCATGTCCCCCCCCTCCCTCCTTTCCTTGAAGCTATACATCTTTAGTTCCTTTAGTCTTTCTTCATATGTCTTCTGATGGAGACCATACATCATTTTGGTTGCCCTCCTCTGGACAGCCTCCACCCTGTCTATGTCTTTGCAGAGATGGGGTCTCCAGAACTGCACACAGTACTCCAGATGTGGTCTTACCAACTGTCTGTACAGAGGGCCAACAACTTCCTGTTTCTACTGGTGATGCCTCTCCCTATGCATTTCAGTATCCCCCCAGCCCTCCTTACTGCCTTCTCACATTGCTGGCCCACCTTTAGGTCATCTGATATGACTATCCCCAGGTCCCTTTCCATTTTTGTTGTTGTCAGTAACTCACCCCCCATTGTGTACCCTTCCCTTGGGTTTTTGTTTCCCAAGTGCATTACTTTGCACTTCTTTGCATTGAATCTAAGCTGCCACACATTTGACCATTCCTCCAACCTTGCCAAGTCCCTTTTCATCCTAGCTACCCCACCTTGTGTATCAATCCTGTTGCAGATCTTTGTGTCATCTGCAAAGAGACATACTTTCCCTTCCAGTCCCTCTGCAATGTCATTTATAAAGACATTAAAAAGGACCGGCCCCAGTACTGAACCCTTTGGTATCCCACTAGTAGCCCTCCTTTCTTCACTGTGGACTCCATTTAATATTACCCGCTGTGTCCTGTTGTCCAACCAGTGTTTTACCCAGGCTACCACCATAGGACCCACTCCCAGGCTGGCTAATTTGTTTATTAATCTTTTGTGCGGGACTGTGTCAAATGCCTTACTAAAGTCTAGGTAGGCCATGTCCACAGCCCTTCCCAGGTCTACTGCTTTGGTCACCCAGTCAAAGAAATCAATTAGATTTGTCTGATATGACCTTCCCACTGTGAATCCATGCTGCCTTGGGTCCTGTGCCCCACTGGCCTCTAGGTACTCAACAATTGTTTCCTTCAGAAGTGATTCCATCATTTTCCCTATCACTGAGGTCAAACTGACAGGTCTGTAGTTTCCTGTCTCTGTCTTGCTCCTACTTTTGTGAAGGGGAATCACATCCACCCTCCTCCAGTCCTCAGGTACCAGCCCATCCTCCCATGATTTATTAAAAGGGGTAGTCGCGGTGTTACTAGTTCTTCCCTTAGTTCTTTTAAAATCATGGGGTGAATCCCATCAGGCCCCATTGCTTTATCCACCTTCAGTTTTAAGAGTTCTTTCAGAACCCTTTCTTCTGTGAAAGGACTAAGATCAACCCCCCCCCTATCTAGAGTGCTTCTATTGACTGGATTAGGTATTTCCCCCTGCTTTTCCATTTAAATACTGAGCAGAAGTATTCGTTCAGTATCCCTGCTTTTTCAATGTCGCTCTCTGCCCAACCACCTTCCTCTTTGTTCAGCCTCAGTATCCCTGCCTTAGTCTTTCTTGGCTCCCTAATGTACCTACAGTATGAAAGGGTTTATTCCCCTTCTTATCCAAGTTAGCTATCTTTTCCTCGGTATGGGCCTTTGCTATTCTGACTGCCTTACCTGCTTCCTTCTGCTTTAACTGGTACAGTTCTCTGTCCTGCTCCTTCTGTGTTTCCTTATACTTCCTGAATGCTATCTTTTTTCCTCTTACCTTTCCTGCCTGTTCTTTTGAGAACCATAGTGTTTTTTTCTTTCATTTTGATTTGTTTATTTGCTACAAACAAAGACTTGTTGCCTCTGTGATGGCAACTTTGATGTTTCATCATTGTTGCTCCACCCCACCTTCTTGCCTGTTTGCTAGTGCATTTCTGAGGCACTCCCCCATTTTGACAAAATCAGCCCTCCTGAAGTCCAATACTTTCACTTTTGTGTGGCTTGACTCTACAGCTAAGTTTATCATGAACCACACTGTTTGGTGGTCGCTGGTTCCCAGATGGCTACCCACTTCAAGATCAGAGATCCTCTCTCTATATCCACTTGAGAGTACCAGGCCTAAGATTGCTCTCTCCCGAGTGGGTTCCAAAACTAGCTGTCTGAGGCATGCCCCCTGTAGGGCATCGAGAATGGCCCTGCTCTTGGATGTGGCTGCAGCAAAAGTACTCCAGTCAACATCTGGCATATTCAGGTCCCCCATCAGCAATATCTCCCCTTTCTCTGCCATCCCAAGGATGCCTTCTATTATTTCCTTGTCCATTTCCTCCCCCGAGACAGGGGTCTGTATACAACCCCTGTGCGGATTGAAGAGCCATTTCTAGTCTCCAGGGTGACCCACGGTGCCGCCTCTCTTCCCCGTTTACCCTTTAGTTCTGTTGCTTTGATCCCTTCCCTTACATAGAGAGCTACTCCTCCTCCTCTTCTTCCCTCCCTGTCCCACCTATAGATTGTGTACCCTGGTATGTTGACATCCCAGTCATGGTTCTCTGTGTACCATGTTTCTGTGACTGCCACAATATCCAGGCATCCCTCTTCCATCAAGGCCACCATTTCAGGGAGCTTTTTACCTAGACTATGGGCATTGGTAGTCATTACACTCCATTTTTTATGGCTTTATTTCTTTTTGCCCCATCCCTGTCCCTACTGCCTTCATCTTTTTCTCCATTTACCCCTGCCCTTCTCCTTATTGATTGCTCTATGTTGATGTTTACCTCACTAATTACCCTGATTTTTTGGGGGGGCTAGGATTTCCCTTCTCCTCTTCAGTGCCTCCCCCCTTGGCTAGTTTAAATGCTTGCCACTGAAGCATTTAAACCTATCACCTAGGATCCTGGTTCCCCTCCAGGATAGATGCACACCATCACGCCTGTATAGGCCTGCATCCCTCCAGGTAGAGCCCCAGTCCCCAATGAAGCCAAATCCCTGAGCTCTGCACCAGCTTTTCAACCAGTCATTGAATCCCATGGTGTGGAGTGCCCTAGCCTCATCCATGCCATAGACAGGTAGCACTTCCGAGAAAGTTACCATGTGTGCTACTTGTTTAAGGCCCCTCCCCAACTCCACAAACTCCTGTTGCACTGCTCTGATCCCATTCTCAGCCAGGTCATTTGTCCCTAGGTGGATAATTACATCCAGCTCCCTCGCCAATGACATGCAGTCTCCCAGAATTAATGGTGCACTGCAAACACACAGACAGATTAAGACTGCATTGCACACTCAAGGGATGCATACGTAAAGGCACAACAACACCTAACTAGTGCACAAAAGTCACAAATCCAACTCTGGAAAGGAATACATTTTGCCAGTTGGAGGATTAGTGCATGGCAGCAACAATTCACTACCGGTAAAGATCCCACAAAGCAGCATAAAACAGTCATGCAGGTGTGGTGGATAGCAGGTTCACACTGCTGCAATTACTCTAATGCACAATAAAAGGTGTCTGATTTAATGGCATGCATCGCACACACACTGACACACACACTACAAGTAATGTGTAGTAAATTGAAAACCTCTAGTAATATAACCAAATGTTTTAAACAGACAAATTATACACTGCTGCACCACAACAATCAGCAAAAAAAAGTCAAGAATTAATGAAAATATTACTGTGTGCACATTAACATAGTTATACAAGAAAAATATAATCAAAACAGAAAGATTGCCTTTTTCTCCCAGTTAATGTACCTACACCACAAATACACCCTTCCCCAAAGCACACTTCACAGTATACACACTGACTGTTCTAAATTAACATTCAAAATCCACACACAACAATAATCACTCGATGATATGAGCACAGAAGGGTTTCCTAGTAAATTCTGAGCAAAATAAATGACTCAAAAAGGCATTTTAAACAGCTTTTAGAGGTTTTGAATTGCAGAGCTCTGAGAGCAAACTAACTCCGGCTACCACTACACACACACTACCCAGGCCAGAAATGAGGCTGTGCAGAACAATCTAGAGCCCATGTGACCTGCAATCCCATGAATCACTGCAGAATTTCATTTGGAGCTCAATTACAAGGCGAATTACATTGATTGCAATGTACTTCACCTTAAATTTGGTGAAGAAGTGGTTTGGGGAAGGCAGAATAACACAGATTCATTGGTTTCAATGAATTTCTTGTTGCTCATTATAAAGCGAAGTACTCCACTTCACATTGTGGAGTACTCTACGGGTTCCGCGTTACTCCTTGAATCACTTCGTGGAGCAAATTGGGACCACTTCGCTCACCACTACTTATAGTTCTGTAACTCACATGCTGTACAGGAAAGAACGTAAGCACCTATGGCTGTACTTCCCCGATGAGCTGCAGCACAAAACTCCCCGACTTAAAAACACGTATTAATGAGTACATGGTGAGGTGATAAAGCCTGGAGAGATACTACAAAACAGGTTTACAATACATCCAAGTAACTAAAAAAAAATTAATGTTGTGATTCGTGACGTGATCATGAATCATGATTTGTGACTGCATTTGTGACCTTGATAATGAAGAATGTGATTCGGTGTCAATGGTGTGAGATAACCAATATGAAACTGTATTGGGAATGTGAATGCCTATTGCTGTACTTCCCTGATGAGCTGTAGCTTAAAACTCCCCAACTTAAAAACATGTATAAATGGTGGGGTGGTGAAACCTGGAGAGATAATACAAAACAGGCTTACAATACATCCACGAACATGATTTGTATCATGAGTGACTCATGATGATGGTCCTGACTTAAAAACGAATATTAATGAGTACAATGTTCATGCAGAATTATGCACCACACCTGTCCAGTACTCTGGCGGGAAGCCAAAGAAACAACTGTGACTTAAGTTACCAATGGAGATTGGGCCCTAAAGAAATGCAAATGTACAGACAGATTAAGATTGTGCTGCACACTGAAGAGATGCAGACACAAAGGCACAACACCTAACCAGTGCTCACCATCAGAAATTCAAATCTGGAAAAGAATACCTTTACCAGTTGGGCCGGGCCTTGGGGGGGGGGGTAATGCACTGCTGCAGTAACAGTCAGTATTGTAGTACCAGTAAAGATATCACAAAGAAGCACAAAAATCACACAACTGCAGTGGATAGCAAGTTCACATAGCTGAAATTACTATGTGGCACAATAAATGGTGTCTGATTTGATGACAAGCATCACACACATACTCACACACACACTAAGTAATGCGTAGCAAATTGAAAACTTCAGTAAATATAACCACATATTTTAAACAAACTAAAATTATGCACTGATGCACCACAACAATCGGCAAACAATTGGCAAGAATTATTGAAAATATTACTGTGTGTACATTAACACAGTTATAAGAAAAATATCGCCAAAACAGAAATAACTGTCTTTTTCTCCAAGTTAATCTATCTACACCACATATACGCCCATCCCCCAAAGCACACTTCCACTGTCTCTCAGTACACAGTCTGAATGTTGTACATAACATTCAAAATCCACACACAAACAATAAACGCTCAATAATATGAGCACAGGAGGGTTTCCTACAATCGATGAACTAAAGATTCAGCAAAAAAAGTCTCAAAAGGCTTTTTTAACAGCTTTTAGAAGGTTTAAATTTCAGACAGCTCTCAGAGCAGATTGTCTCCTACAGCTTCCTATACACTCTACCCCGAACTGAGGCTGTGCAGAACAATCTAGAGCCTATGTGACCTGAAATCCCATGAATCACTGCAAACTTTGCCTTTGGAGCTTAAAAACAAGGTGAAGTGAGGTGAAGTACATTGTTTTCAATGTACTTCACCTTAAGAATTGATGGCGTAGTGGTTTGGAAAGGCAGAGTAATGCAAAGTCATTGTTTTCAATGGACTTCGCGTTACCCACTATAAAGCGAAGTACTCTGATTCGTGTTGCCAGGCACTCCGCAAATTCACTTTCACTCCACGAATCACTTCGCCCATCTCTAATCTCGGGTAAACCACTCAAGCCTAATCTTTTCCGGCCTAACATGGGAGTTCAGAGACTGGATGAGTTAGTTAGCAACCCTAAACTGATGCGATTTCAGGAGGCCTGTACCCTTTACCATTGGTCCTCTACCCACGTACAGTATTCAAGTACTTGCAGATTTCCCACATGTTACTGCAGCATTTTAGTAATGGTTTGTGGACTAGGAGCTTATCAGCTGCCCTGACCCATATCTCAATTCCCTTCCATCCACTCATTTAATTGCATATGCTTACAGGTTTTTGCAAACCACAATTGCTGGGTTAGAAGGACAAAGAAGTTACTGGTGGGACCATTCTCTACCAACTTCCATGCCTCCTAGATGTTGGCCAAGAATCTGGATATATTTATATAGATACATCAATTGGGACAGGTATAGATACATGCAATTCCAGATTATCCATAACTTGTATTACATCCTGACTAAATTACATCGAATGGGGTCCCTGTCACCTAGTCTCTGTGCCAAATGTCTGCAGTTTCTGGGGGATCTGTTGCATATGTTATGGTCATGTGATAGGGTTTCCCCATTCTGGAATTGTATTAAATTCTGCCTGGACCCATTATTATCTTGCTCAGATAAGTTTACCCCTGAGATCTGTATTTTAGGAGACTACACAACTCTCCAAGGCCATACTCAAAGAGCTTATATGGTATAAATCTCTGCATGTGCCAAAAAGGTACTGCTCAGACACTGGGTAGATGCACTTACACCTTCTCATGGGGAATGGTATAAAGAAATCATGTTTGCCAATCAGACAGAACGTGTTATTGCTGGGATCACCCATAGAATGGAAAAATATAAACAAGTTTGGGATCCTCTCTTTAATCTGCTGTTAATTCAGTCTAATACAGTAACTTCTAATATAAGTGCCCCTTCCTAATTTAACCTTCATTTTTGTTACAGTATACTTGAGACTGTAACCAAACATTACGTAGTCTCTTAATTTGTAGCAGGGTGGTAGGAGGGAAGTGGGTGTTGGGAAGGTGGTGACTTGGGGGGGTTGGGGGGAGAGGGAGTGGAGATACAGGCATTGATGCATATTTTCGTTTGACAATTGCTGCACTTTTACGCTGTTAGAAGTTATGTCTTGTACGTGTACATTTGGCAATGTACGACCTGTTTGTTCAATGATGCCTGTATATCATGTACAGAAATTCAATAAAGTTTATTTAATTAAAAAAAATGCAGGATTATTCTTTTCACAGCCTCAACAAACTGTTTTCTATTACTACAATGCTGTATCCACTTCATCAAATGTTACAATACAAAATCACTCTAATAACTGAGCTCACTGTGACCACAATCTGAGTTGTGATGTGCTACACACAGTTTATACTTACATTAAATATGTTATACAATCAGTGCATTATTTATAATTTTATAAATTTAACAGAAACAATTTTTTTCATTCCCACCATTTTTGGTAGAGTGCCTGATATGATATTTTCTGTTTGTGCAAACATACACAACTTGGTCAGAGTATCCTAAATAATAAAGATACACTTAATCAGCCTTTAGTTCTGTGATGCCTACTACATTTACTAGTACTCTAATCCCCTATTTATCAATTCATTTACAAAAGCTCACCTTTAAATAGACTATTCTGTCATTACAATCTTTGTATCCTAAAAACTCAGGCCCAGATATTCAAAAGGGTTGCTCATGGCACAACAGTGTTGCACCATGTATAACCCACTGATGCGCCCAAGCACGATATTCAAAAGGGAAAAGTCCACCGCACAAATCCCGGTCACGCGGACGCATCAATAATGTCTGGCACCAGGTAGGCGTGCCATGCATAACCTGCACAGCCCGATATTGACCGGGATGTGCAAGAGTCATGCATCAACCCTACCCTGCGCCTGCACAAAGTTAAGCCAAAAAAGAACAAGTGATGACCACCCACAGGTGAGCTGCTGCATTGCGAGGCGCAACACAGCAGCTGCCACCTGTGGGTAGCCCTCGATTACACTGCACCTGGCGGTGCCCTCCATACCCCGCCATGGCATTTGTGTATAACAATAACCCCTCCAACATCCCTGGTGGTCAGTGGACCGCTATGTGCACGATCGCGGGCATTTGTGTATAACTAACCCCCATGTCAATATCCCTGGTGGTCAGTGGACGATCGCTGCCGATCATGGGCATCTGTACAGCATAAAATATTCCTATTACCCTGGTGGTCTAGTGTACCCTCTCCCCACCCACCACTGGGCCCCACTGCCCGCTCCCCCGATCAGCTGGCGGGCGGCAGCACCCACCCACCTGCCACCCGCCACCACCAACTGACAGCTCGGTGGGCGCGCCCTTGGTTCACAGTGTGAGCCAATGGGCATCAGCAACCATACTGTACTACTCATTCCAGATATGTGAATGAATTCATTCACATATCTGGACTGAGTAGGCGAGCTGCACTTCCATTGGCTCATGCTGTGAACCAATGGGTGTGCAGCCCTACTGAGCTGTCAGTCGGTGGACGGTGAGGCGGCAGGTGGTGGTAAGTTGCCACCCGCCAGCTGACCGGGAGTGGGGCAGTGGGGCTCAGTGGGCGGGTGGGAAGGGGTACACTAGACCACCAGGGTAATAGGATTATTTTATGCTGTACAGATGCCCGTGATTGGGCAGCAATCAGTCCACTGGACCACCAGGGATATTGGACATGGGTGGGGGTTATTGTTATATACAAATGCCCATGATCGGGCACATAGCAGTCTACTGGACCACCAGGGATATTGGACGGGGGGGTTTCTTTTAGACGAATGCCCATGATCGGGCTGCAGGGGGTGTCGGTCCCTGACAGCTGCTGTCTGGCAGGTGCCAGGTGCAAGTCATTGGGGATCGGCGCACCTTCATGCTAATGGCATGCAAATGGGGCCATAATGAGATGCAAATGGACCCATGTGTGCCTTGCATAAATTATGGCTCAATTTGCATGTCCCCTTTTGAATATCACAGGTGCTGTGCATGGCGCAATGGCACTTGCGCTAGCACATCTCCATGCTCCACTCTGGCCACTTGCGCTGGTGCAGTGCCACTGCACCATGCACAGTGGGGGTGGCCAGGGTGCGATATTCAAAGCTGTTGCGCCATAGTGCAGCTCCGTTGAATATCGCCCAGACCACACCCCTGCGCAACAAAGTTGAGCTGCGCCCAGGCTTGCACCACAGTCTGGCGCAGTTTGAATAACCGGGCCTCAGTGTACAGTAGCAGTGGTGTAGCGATTCATGACAATGGCTGTAATGTATGTTAGCTCTTTGTGTAGGTGACATTTTGCAGTACAGTAGCTGTTTTTACTGTTGCTCATTAGTTTTCACAGTTATCACATGGAACCATTGCAAAATACTAGCTGTTACAGTTTAGAAGCTAGCAGCATGTGGTACTAAAAATAAAAGGAAATGTATTGGAATAGTGAGGTGTTTAAACTTTAAATCCTGCTGATACACAAGATATAGTTTAAAAATGAATGTGAGAAAGCACCCCCTTACAAAACAGTAAACTTGATGAACGTGGCCAACATTTGCTAAGCTTGGTATTGTGAATTGAAATATATTAGAAGAAAAATAATGGGGGGGGTACTCTTTCCAACTAAGCTAAACACTAAATTGAATTGATTTGAGAAGCTCATTGAGACGATGGGCTGTTTAAATATTAGCAATTGTACTTATGTAGAGGAGGTACATATCTATATAAGGAAATGGAACTTTCAACTACAAAAGTTAACCATGATACAGTATGGTTACAGTTTAGTGGTGTGTTTACATATCAAACATTTAAACATTATATTGCCTATATTTTTTTAACATACAAGTGTGGACCAAGAAGTGTGCATTTCTTTTGTTAAATGTATTTTTATCATTTAAATAGCAGATTGTTTGGAGTGAACAGAGTTGGTTATAATGTTTTCTGTATCTTTTTTTTTTTTATGTAGTAAAACGACTATAAAATAAAAGGCTATAAAGACTGTGATGACAGAGAAGTCCATTTGAAAGTGGGCTTTTCTAAATTATTTAATAAACAGGGGATTCGAGTACTGGTAAATGTAATGGGCATCACAGAACTAAAGGCTGATTAAGCGTATCTTTATGATTTAGGATACTCTAACTAAGTTGCGTATGTTTGAACAAACAGAAGACATCAAATGAGGCACTGTAGCAAAAAGGTGAGAGTGAAAAAAACATTATGTTGGATTTATAAATGTATAAATAATGCATTGTTGTATAATACATTTTCTGTATAAAATGTGTATAGCACATCACAACTCAGACTGTAGTCACAATGAGCTCAGTAATTAAAGTGATTTTGTATTGTAACATTTGATTAAGAGGATACAGTATTGTAGTAACAGAAAACAGTTTGTTGAGGTTGTGAAAAGAATAATCCTATGAACACACAAACATACGAAAAATGCCAGCAAAAACAGGCCATAATCAAGTCTGCTCATGTGTGCAGCACACAGTTTATTTTACTGTAGCTGCCCCAACCCATTTCCACCACACAGTTATCATCCTCCATCCCTTTCTTCCCCCTGTTATCCTATTATCTGTTTATGAATGCATATCTTTTCGGTCCTGATGAAATAGAGGGTATACTCTGAAATGCATACATAATTTGGTAGATGTGCTTGTTTGGTTAACAAGGATCTGTAGCCTATGCATTAGGTAGGGAAATGGGCAGACTAGGTGGGCCAAGCAGTCCTTATCTGCCGTCAAATTCTACGTTTCTATGTTGTGAATAAAAAACTTAAAACTTGAACCGGTAAGTGGGTCTTGTTCTCCATCTGTGTTGGCAATCACTGGATCTCTCAGTTTTTTTACAAGTCTAATATAGGACACACAGCTGTAGGCAGGCCTTGATAAAGTCCAGATAGTGTGAACTGACTGGGCCTTCTTAATTGCCTTTGGGATCTAAAGAGGACTTTTAAATGTGCATGATTTGATCTGCCTGACATAAATCCATGCTGCCTCTTGTCTTGGAGGCTGTTGGCATTCAGCCATTTCACTATATTTTGTGACATAATGGTTCATTGTCAGTTTCCCAAGAATCAAGGTCAGGCTGACAGATCATCAGTTTCCTGCTTTCTATTTACTCCTACTCTAGTAGAATGGAACTACATTGGCCCCCCCACAGAGCCACAGGAATGGTTGTATTTCTATGTAACAATTTCAAGGGGAACCACCCCATTTTTAGTGGATAGTCAAAAAGGTCAGTTTGTGGTTTCACCAGAAAATGGTCATCCTCCTTTATGACCTTAAGGAGCAACCAATCCCAGTCTGATGACTCGTCCATCTTTGGTGTCCCAAGCCCCTTGAGTACCCTCTTCACTGTTATCTCCCTCCTATGTCCCCTTCCCCCCAATATGCCTAGAATTATACACTCTGGGAGCTTTCCTTTCTACTCTTTCAGTAAGACTGAATAATAATATTTATTTAGAATATCTACCTTTGCCTTATCCTCTTCCTCTGCTTCCCCTTCTTGTTTGATCAGATAACCCCCCTTGTCCTCCACTGTTCTCTGATATAGAAGAAAGTTTTATTTCCTTCCTTTTTACCCTGTGCTACTTTCAGCTCTACCTCTACTTTCACTCTTCCTACCACACAGATAGACATGGACATGCCCAAGAAAATGTACATTGCTGGTAGAAGCTGACTCTATACTTCATTATTTTTGTATGGGACATTTTCCTTGGAGTTGCTGTGATGATTAGCCTCTGTTTATCATCTACTTTTTAATATGCTGGAAAATTCTGATGGATATGCTCACACATCTGAATTTTATGAATGTTGGCTTTATCTATTTTACTTTGCAGGTAGTCATTATTTTATGCCTGTTTCATGGCAGCAGTGAAAGCAAAGTCAAGCAACTGAACTTGACTCTCAGATAACTTAAAACACACATTTCTGAAGTTTTGTAGAGCACAAAAAGAGGAACACTAAATAAACAAGCATTTGCCAATGCCAAAGTTCACTACTGGTACATATATTAGCATTGTACCAGGTGGGGCAGGGCTACAGGTCCCAGCACAGGCTTATTTACATGCAGTTGAGTAGCATCATTTCTCGCCAACAATACAAGGTTCTTATTTATTCCCCAGGTAACTTTGCATTGTCTGTGCTTCCTGCATTCTTAATCCTCCATGCTCAGGTGCTGACTCCTCATTGTAGTCCCTCCCTGGCTCTTTTGTAGGGCAGGAGAGGTTCCACTAGGCAGCCCCGAGGATTGGGCACCATGACTTGGGAGGGAGGGTGTCTTGCCTATGGCCCCCTTTCTCAGCACTGAATGGCTCATAATTGAATGAAGAGACAGGAAGGGGGTATGTGGGACTACAGGCAAGTGACTGGAAGGTAGGGGGACAAGGAAGAAGGATAATCCCATGTCGGGGAGAGAGTCCGTGTTTTGTTATTGTGCCCCTAACTTCTGGGTACTACATTGGTAAGGCAGGTGGGAGAGGGTGTCATACCACAAATATAGGAATAAAAGCCCCCCCTCTGGGCTTGTGGAGCTATCAGGCAATTTGGGGAAAACAGCTAGAATGAAAAAAAAAAACACTGGCTTTTTGGGGCGGACCACCTAGAGCTTGGGGCCTGGGACAAAAGTCCTGGTTGTACCCCCCATGATGGTGAAAGCAGAGTAAGGAGGCAACAATAAGAATAGAAAAGGCCAGACCAGTGAGGGAAGGGACCGGTGTGGGGGGAGGGATGTTAGCCAGGCTGATCAGGATGCAAACAGCTGTTTGTTGGGCGGTAACCTGCAGATGAAAGGAAAAAGCCACCACATGATTGGTGCAGCTTTTTCTTTTTAAGTGCAGACCATCTCAGACAAAACACGGCCACACGCTGCCTGGCTGATGATTGATGTGGCACACTCGAGCCACTTGCAGAGAACTCTGCATTGGATAGACAATGTCACACCCACTCAAAAGCAACTTATTTCAAGAAGTTTACTGTGCATGCATGAACAGCAAACTTAAAAAGCACTCATTAGTCTCAACTACATGCTGAATTAGCCTTCAGACCAGTATAGCAACAATCAGAAATACAAGTTTTAGGATACTTAGCCGAATGTAAAATAATTGCCTTGAAACCAAATGGATCCACTCCAGAAATCTATGACAGGTGAGATTTCTGCTGGTACCAGAATTAATAACAGTAAATAGTGTTAGAGTAGTGTTAGAAGGCACTACTGTACATGAAAGCAACTGCAAATGTGGCCCAGACCGCAAACACCAGAATATAACTTTTTTTTTGTGAGGTTGGTGTGGTTCCAATAAATTAATTATTGTTACAATAATTACTACAATAATGAGGATGCAGTATAGCACAGTGGTTTAAGGCTCTGAACTGCAAACCTGGAGAACTGGGTTTGAATCCTACTGCCCCCACTTGCATACTATGTGATCCTGCTCAAATCACTTAATTTCTTTGTGCTCCCAGGTCACACCTGTAAACAAGCTTTCAGCTTAGTGTCTCTCTCCTGGCTAAAAAAAATGAATAGCATATGCTGCAAAACAACATTATGTTAAAGAATCATGCCTCCATTACTACATGTGATGGAAATTATGAGCCATTCAGTGCTGAGAAAGGGGGCCATAGGCAAGACACCCTCCCTCCCAAGTCATGGTGCCCAATCCTCGGGGCTGCCTAGTGAAACCTCTCCTGCCCTGCAAAAGAGCCAGGGAGGGACTACAATGAGGAGTCAGCACCTGAGCATGGAGGATTAAGAATGCAGGAAGCACAGACAATACAAAGTTACCTGGGGAATAAATAAGAACCTTGTATTGTTGGCGAGAAATGATGCTACTCAATGTGATGTAAAGTATTTATTTCTTCATTAATGTTTAACAACATACAAGAAATAAATAAACAGACTGAGGCAAGAGAGTTCCAGACTTCAGCAGTTCTGGGCTGATTGGGTTATTAGTTACATGAGGGGTGAGGCAATGCAGCTTAATAGTTAGAGCACAGAAAAGTGAACCTGAAGATCATTTTTTCCATCCTACTACCTTCATTCATTCACTGTCTGTGAGACCTTAAAGAGAAATTGTATCAAGCATTTCTAACCACTTTGAGCTTACTGGAGTACTGAGTTACTTTTGTTCTCAGTGTTATTTAATTTTTTGTTTGTTGATATTTTAGTTCTAACACACGAGTCAACTCCCGAGTTGCAAGTATTTGTCTCGGCTCTAGCAGGTACTGTTGGTCTCAAGCACTAGCCTGTAGACAGGAAGTGATGTAGTAGGGGGCAAGCTGCCTGGTATTTTTGAATCCCAGTACACAGCATAGAAATTCTATGGCCAGGGAACTAAATGTCCATGCCATCCTCCTCCCAACATTCTGGTCGATTACGACCCACCCCCTTCCTTCCTCACACTTGGTCACATCTGCTCCTACACATTTAACTTGCTCCTCTAAGGCATCAAGTGAAAGCTGGTTATGGTTTTGCTGCATCTGTTTGATGTGAGCACAGCACTGTTCACTAGTCTCAATGATGTCTTAGTGCTAACTAGCCCAAAATGCTAAATGTGTAAAAGGACATTCTCTTCAAGAGTGGCAGTGATTTCATAAGAACACTGGCAGCAGTGGGTTTAAAAAGACAAGCAGCTTTCTTGACAGAATTAGCAGCAAGCAGTGTCATCTGTTTCTCTTTCCTTTTCACTGGAGTGGCATGGATAGGAAACTGGAGATGGGAATTTGTGTATCAGCTTTGAGAGACAAGCTGCTTTCTTGACCATGGTGCCAGATAGCAGTGGTGGAGATCTAATTGGAGAACACGAGAGACTACAATTTGAGACACGTAGGTTATCCTCCTAGAAAAAATGAACCATGCATACAAGTCAATTAGTGCTGTGCAAATTTATTTGAAACCTCACCATGTTTAGCTGCAACTGAGTTACGGTATTCCCGTTCTCTAGTGTGTCCTTTTTTTTAATGCAGATCCCCACCACTACTGTCTAGCACTGTGGTAAAGAAAGCAGACCATCTCTCAAACCCCCTACACAAATCCAATCTGCAGTTTCTAGAGGTGGCACTCTCGTTTACTGCAGTGGCTTTTGTTGTATACAGCTCAGCAGCTAGCTACTGCTGTCAGGATCCGGGACTGCACACTGCCGTGGAAACTGCTTCCAACTCTCAAGTCACAACTTCCACTAAGAGCACTGCTGGCTACAATCTCTGGCTACATGCACAGTTAACTACCTTGGGGATACACTGAGCAAAGTCATGTGCTCTAGATGGGAAGAGAAGGCTTGTGTAGCTGCTGTGTTTTTTGTTGTGAGTCGGGACAATGAGCAGGCAGGCAGCCAGGAGAAAAAAACGAGGAAGGGGAGGTTATGTGGGCATGTGAGATTGGGAGCCAACTCAGGCAAACCTCTTTCCCTTTCAATGGGAAGCAAAATAAAAATCTGAACTCCCACACAACAGAAAAAAACAGACAGACTTTCCTTTGCACAGAAAAGGCCACCCAGGTAGCTAAGTAACATGATCTAGACCGGGATATTTTCCTCCCATGACCTCTCTTCTGGTTTCTTAGGTGACACAGCTCCACAAGCCAGTGATGTACAGAACTATTATAATGTTTAATAAGCATTTGTAAATGCTGAATGTTTGCTTGCTGGTATTGGCATTGGTAATGCAGAAGTTAGAGAGATGCATAATAGACAGTGAAGTACTGAAGTAATGCCAACCCCCACCCCACCCTGCAGAGACTGACAGGTGTCGGGGGTGTGCCTTTGGGTTTTTGGCCATAACACTCACACCATTCCACTTCACCCCACCCTACAGACACCAACAGGTGTCACAGTGTTCGTTGAGGTCTTCAGCCCTTATGCTCACTCCATTCCATAAGGAAATAAGCTGAGATGGGTGTAGTATATGAGAATGGGGTGAACATTAGGGCTGAGGACTCCAAGGCACACCTTGATGCCTGTCAGTGGCTGCAGGTGAGGTGGGGTAGAATGTGGCGAGCATTATAGACAATGACCTCAAGTCGCACCCCCGATGCCTGTCAGTCTGTACAGGGTGGGCGTTACAATTGGAAACCCTAACACCCAGGGTGTTTGTTAATATATTTGCTCCAAATTTTCAGCATGGACTTTTTGGGACCCCACCTCATGAGCAGTGGCAGGATCATTTCATTACTCAATCCCAAAAAGTGATTTTGCACAGCAAGTGAGCCATTCGGTGCCACAGATGTGAAAATACATTTTGGGCAGTATGTGAAAAATGACAGCTCATGAGGAGGTGTGAAGAAAAGGCAAAGTTGAAAATCTGTAGTGAAAATATGAAAAAGTGGTGAAGTTACAAGTGTGCACAGAAACTGTGCAATGCAGGCATGTAATGCAATCATTTTTTGGAATGTTTTCATCAAATTTTCAACATGGCCTTTTTGGGACCTCTCCTCATGAACAGTGGCACTGGGATTTCATTAATATGTCCCAAAAGTTGATTTTGCACAGCGACTGCGCCATTCTGCACCACAGGTGCAAAAACATTTTAGGAAGGATGCAAAATGACAGCTCTACTGTTCATGGGGATGGCAATGTTGGAAATTTGGAGTGAAATGTAAAAATTGATGAAGTCATGAGAGTGCATAGAAACTGCACAACGGACGCTTGTAACACAGTCATTTATTGGAGTTTTTTCACCAAATTTGCAACAAGGGCTTTTTGGGACCCTACCTCATGAACAGTGGCACTGTCATCTCATTAATTTGTCCCAAAAGGTGATTCCATGCAGTGACCGCAAAATCACCTTTCGGGACTGAGAAACGAAATGACAGTGACAGTGACAGTGTTCATGAGGAGGGCTCTAAAGAATACCCTGTTGAAAATTTGGGACCAAAACTCCAACAATTGACTGAGATATCAACCTAAGATGAAAATCCCCATTGACTGCCACTATATGGTTTACCGTCATTTCTTCAGTTCCTGGTTGTTCCTTGAAGAGTATTCCCACTCCAAAGAAGATAACTGCTCCAACTTCTGGAGGTAAGTATGGGTGAGGGGGGTGCGGAGAGGTGGGGTGCACAGAGGGAGGGAGGCTGGTGGGAACGGTGAGGGTCTGTTTTCAGGTTTAGAAAAAAAAAAGACCTTGTAGGACTGTTTTCTTTTTTACAGGTGAAATATTAATAAATCAGATTTTGGCATACTGGGGTGGGCTCCCAGTGTGCCAGAGTACTTTGGGGGATCAATGCCAACCCAGGGATTGGGCACTCTGAGGTTGGCTGAGAACATAGGTGTGTGCGAAGGTCGGCGCATCCGACACTGAGAGTGGGCATCTCGGTGTCTGAAACATCAAAAAGGTATTTTTTTGCCACACTGGGATGGGCTCCCAGTGTGCCACATTAATGGGAGGAGGAGGGAGACATGCTGACATGGGGATTGGGCACCCCGAAGTCAGTTGAGAGTGGATACATGCTGACACAGGGATTGAGCACCTCAATGTCCACTAGCTCTTTAAGCCTGTTGTTCAGCCTCCTATGTCTCTCATGGTGGGCTGCAGTTGCAGCCAGCCTCGCTACCACGATCATGCTTAAGTGAAATTGCCTTTGAGTACCATAAACTTCCAGCCCATATGGAGCTTAGGCTGTGGCCTACTTCACACAGGTGGGAGAAGAGGAACAAAAGGAGTCAGCAGGAAGTGGCAGAGGCAGGGGAGGAAAGTGCCTACTTCCACCTTCCAGAATCGCAGCTCTGGCAGCACTGTTTATTTATGCCCTACAGGGATTAGGTGTCAGCCAGGGGTACAAGAGGCTGGAGAGGGAAGGGACTGGTGGGGTGGCGAGAGGAGGGCGGAGATGTCAGCCAGGCTGATCGAGATGCAAACAGCTGTTTGCTGGGCAGTGATCTGCAGATCAATGGAAAAAGCCACCACATGATTGGTGCAGCTTTTTCTTTTCAAGTGCAGCCCACTTTAGGCAAAACAGCATAATGATCAGCCTGGCTGATGACTAGTGTGATACCATGTGGCCCCTTGCAAAGCACTCTGCATTGGACAGACAGTGTCACACCCTTCAAAAGTCACTCATCATAGTCAATGTGTATGCATATGTGTCCTGTTATATCTTCTTTATGTACCTGGCTATGTCTGATATTATCTTTCAAACTTAATAAAAATTATTCACTACAAAAAAAAAGTCACTCATCGCAAGAAATTCGACGCACGTGCGCAAACTTAAAAACGAAGGGGGATGTTAGTTCAGAGTCAGTCTTGGGGGCATCCATAGTCTGAAAAAGATCCTAGTGTTGCTATAGTTAATATTAGGAGAAACTGCTAATTCTGCCTCTGGCAGAATTCTGCAGAATGTTGTGATTTTTGTGAAGTTCCATTCATGCAGAATTCATAAAATTCCACCCAATGTTCCAAGGAAATAAGTAAACTTCTGCAGGTTACATATAGAATAAATAATGGGTATGGGTGGTATACAAGGATGTATACCCATTGAGGGGACTGATTAGGGCATAAGGCCACAAGCCTGAAGGGCGAGTAACTTTATTGCTCTAATTAGCCCCCAAGATAGGTATATTTCTAAGTGTTCCACCCATACCCAGAGTTTGTTTAATACAATACATAAGGATGGCTACTGTGATGGAAATCACATTTGCCATCACATTATTGCAGGGCTTGCAGTATAACCTAGAGGGTAGAGTAACAAGCTGTGAACGAGCTTGGTACATTCAGCAGATCAGACCTGGGTTTGATTCTCACAACCTCCACTTGCATACTGTGTGATAGTAAGCCAGTCACTTAACTGCCCAGTGCTCCCTGGTAGCTCCCCGAAAACAGGCACTTGTGCATAGTGGGCCTTTCCTGGTTACCAAAGACTAAAATAGAAAATTTCACCTGAAGGTGCTTTGCATCAAGGAGAGAATGGTGCATACTGAGTGCAGGCAGAAGTTTGGGGGATTTCTGGGTTTGGGAGGGTTTTGTGTGTCTTTCTTCCATGTTCTTTTGCAGCTTGTTAATTGGTTTGGCTAGCTTCTTAATGATGCATTAACTGTGTTATATGTATTGCCCCATTAACTGTTTGAGTAGTGTAGGTATATACAGTGGCTTTAGTTAGTGTAGGTTTATAGCTGTAATTGTTTGATTAATGCAGGTATATAGATGTAAATGATTAATCACTGCAGGGATATACTTTTAATTGAATGATTAGTTACAGGTACTGTATACAGGGAGATAAATGATGACCTTTTCTTTAGGAAAAAGGTTCCCAACCATGTATTATAACAATTTGGTATATCTTCTATTCTATATGCAAGAAAAAACTGCAGGGATAATGATTCAGTTTACATGCAAAATCTGTGTCACAGAATTTCATGGAATGCTTCAAAACATTCCGTTAACATTTTGGAAGCAGAATGGCAATTCCATCTGAACTCTTCCAGCAGAATGTATGACTTTGCAGAGCAGTAGACACAATGGACTTGATTCTCAAAGCTCCTGGCATGGCAGAGGGGCTTGTGCCACAAAGAATGGTGCAAAGTGCCCCTTGAGGCACCGGGTGTGATTCGCAATGACAGCCTGCATCAACATGCCCCAAATGGGTCTTGCACCACCCATGCATCCAAACATTGGCTGTGGAATGATGCTGGGGGCTTGCAGCAGACACAGGCTGCCATTTCCCCATATGCTGGATTCTCAGAACTCTTCCAGAAGGGAGAAATTCTAACTACTCTTAGACCAGCCACGGCTGGTCTAAGGGTACTTAGAAACTTCTCCTCTGCCAGAGG
The DNA here is from genome assembly GCA_016271365.2 of Neoceratodus forsteri. Classification (NCBI taxonomy): domain Eukaryota; kingdom Metazoa; phylum Chordata; order Ceratodontiformes; family Ceratodontidae; genus Neoceratodus; species Neoceratodus forsteri. The sequence goes on from CM028130.1 coordinate 100,738,816, forward strand.
TGATCTATTTGCATCAATATGCCACTATCCCCCCTGCCCGATGTCCCTGTAATCAATGTAGTAAAAAACCCCATCGTGGTATAGTGGTTCCCTTCCCCAATCCCAGATGTCCCCATAATTAATGTAGTAAAAAAACATGGAGGTATAGTGGTCCCCTTCCCTGATCCCTGATGTGCCCGAAATTAATGTATAAATAAAATCCCTGGTGGCCTAGTGGACCCCCCCACTCAGCAGTGACCTACCACCCTGCACCCCCACCCTGTTACTGAACCAATGACTGACTCAGCCCATTGTTTACAACCACAGCCAGCCACCAACTGAGCTCTCAATGAGTGTGTACTGTACATAGTACACACTCAGTGATTGACAGCTCACTGAGCACATACTATATACAGTATGCACTCTTTGAGAGCTCAGCCGGCAGCTGGCCATGGTGGTGATTGTTGGGCTCTGCTAGTCACCAGCTTGGTTATGGGATGGGGGAGTGGGGTGGTAGGGCACTCCTGGGTGTGGGGGGGGGTCCACTAGAACACCAGTATTTTTATTTATAAATGAATTTCAGGGATGTCAGAGATCAGAGTGGGGGCGACTATACCACCATGGGCAGTTTTACTGAATTAATTATTGGGACATTGGGGACTGGGGAGGAAGGCAGCTATACCACCATTGGGCTTTGTACTACATTAATTATGGGGACATCGGGGATTGGGAAGGGGGGCCACTATACCACCACAGAATTTTTTACTTATTTATTTACATAAAAGTTCCACCAGAAAAAGCATAATTGCTCATTTCCAGATGCGTCCTAGGGATCAGGGGAAGTGGATAATGACAAGAATACATGAATAGTAAACACAGTGTACAGAATCAAAACAAAGTACAGATACAAGTTACAAAATACACTATAATAAACATTTCAAAATTGCAAACACAAGTAGTATACATATACAGAGTATACAAACTTGTGCTGAGCAAGTAAGCAGGTACAAGATCAGGCAATAAAAGCAAATAAATGTTGAGCATCAGCTTAGTAGAGTTTGGGATGCCTAGACAGGTAGAGCGAGTGTTAATGGGAGTAGGTTGGAGGGCAGTAAGCAGATGTTGGAGGAAAACTGCAAGAGAGGGAGGTGTGGATGTGGGTGTAGAGGAGCGAGGAGATAGCACATAATGTGGGGGCAGTCCAGTTAGAAGAGGGAAGGGAGATCCAGAGACTGGTGAAGCAGTGGGAGAAGTTAGCTTGGCCAATGAAGGTGGCCTTGGTGGGGAGAGAGTACGAGGGTTAATGTTATGAAGTAAGTATGCACAAGGGGGTGGTAGAGAAACGATAGAAAATAAGTAAGGGGGGAAGGAACTGAACCAGAATTTGGCAATAAGGGTGGCACTAATCGAGAGTCATCTACTAGTAAGGGAGGGAAGGAGAGTGACTGGTACAGAGAACAGTGGTGAAAGCAAGGGAGACAGTCAAGAGCAAAATGACAGAAAGCATAGAAAAGGGTATCTAGTCTGGCTAAGGAAGTTCTGGGAGAGCACTATAGACTCTGTCACCATAGTCAAAGATCAGTAGGATAATTTTCTGGACAAGCGCCCGGCAGGCAAGTAAGGGAATAATTCACACTTTCTGTACAAGGCACCAAGTTTGAGGTACAATTTTTTGTGGATAGCATCCACATGCTCAAACATTAATTACAGGGACATTGGGATTAGGGAGGAGGGCCACTACACCATCACATTTCTTTTTATTACATTAATTATGGGGACTACATTAATTACGGGAACACTGGGGATCAGGAAGGGGGCCACTATACCACCACAAGGTTTTGTGCTTCATTAATTACAGGGACATCGGGGATTGGGGAAGGGGCTGCTAGCCACCAGGGACTAGATAGAGCAGTGCACAGTCACCCCACAGTTTGCAGCAGACCCTCAGGATGTGCTGTCTGTTTGGTGCACTACCAGGGTTGCTGCAAGCCATAGGACTTTGCTGCTGGGACCCTGTCCAATACAGAATCAGCTGTCTTTGGTGGCAACTTGCATAAGTCTAATGGCTGAGAATCAAGCTCAATGTATTGTCCTTTTCTGTTCATAATAACGGGTTAGCAATTATCCTTCCAATTTTCTGGACTTAGCTTTCTTTTACTGGAAATACTTACTGTGAGTAAAATACTCATGTTAATTTTCATGGCTTCTGTAACCCTAATGAGCAGCATGACCCTGTTCCATTTTAAGAGCACTTCTGCAGTTTAGTGATCCAGATAAAGGTGAGTTATGTAGGGATGAATGTGTCCCCAAAACTGCTGGCATAGTTTGTTGGACTAAAGTCCCTGGATCAATGGACACCCCCAAAACAAGGATTACTTTATTACAAGTATACTATATATATATATATATATATATATAAGAGGAAAAACAGCTGCATGTTATGCTGCAGATGATCTTTATGGAAAAGACTGAAAGGAAAAGATAAACAAGCATTTGTCAATGCCGAACGTTGGTTGCTTGTCACTGGGGAGTGTGTTGCGGCCAGCAGGAGCTGCCAATATGAGAAGCCACACCATGGCTTATGTTGAAGGCAGGGGGTCAGAGGAGCAAGTGTGGGGAGTGTGTGGTGGGTGACAGGACCTGCAAATATGAAAAATCGTGCTGTGGCTCATGTTGAAGGTGGGAGAAAATCAGAGGAGGGAGCACTGGGAAGTGCGTGGCAGATGGCATGAGCTGACAATATGAAAAGCCATGCAACAGCTCAGGTTTAAGCAGGGAGGACCAGAGGATCGAGCACCAAGGAATGCAGGGGGCAGGTCTCTCATCGATGGTGTTCTCTGCTCCTGAAGTAGCTGGCTGGGCCAGTGTGGCAGGGCCCAGGCCATGTAAGACAGTTCGGATATCAGTGCAGGAAGACTTGATGCAGCTTCCAGCAACTGTGGCTCAATTAAACAGTGGGGAACCAAATTGCAACCCACTAATAGCAAGCAGCACATTTATAGTAAAGCAGTCACCATACCACAATGCAGATAGCAGTCCGGCAGCAATATCAGTGTCTCTGAGCAAAACCGGGAATTCGGTGGCAACTGGATGTCCTGAAAGGCCGATCGTGTACAGCAAATCTTCGGTCTTCTTCAGGTTTAAATCTGGTCACGCTTCAGTGGCTTTGTCACACTCCAATTTGAATACAGTACGATTGCTAAACCTTTCAAAGGATTCCCCTCTCGAGGGACAGCAGACAGACTGGCCAAACTCAGCCTTTCCATCCATCTCCCGTGTGAACTACGCAGAAGCAGCTACTCAATTCTCTCGAGCTGTTCACTCTCAAAACTCTACCTCCAGACTGAATCACTGCAGCAGGCAGCTTGGGAATTTCCCTTCGGTCCAAAAGGTTCGATTTGTTGATTCATCTGTCTGTCAAAAGCAAGGGCTCCCCATCCATGTCTGTTTTGGTGCCAAAATGCAAAAACTACAATTCCTACAGAAATTTGTTCCCACAAGACCCCTGGCGACAGGCTTCATTTTTAGAGTCCCCAAAGGTACCACTTGGCCCATTCTGGCAGTCCAGGACCAAGATGGTGGTGATAAACAGAACTGTCCATGCTGCAAAGAAGGCAGGTTAGACAATGTACAATATCATTACTATTATAAATGATAGTCTGCAAATAAGTACAGCCTTCTAGCAGAGCTCCCTCTGCGCAACTAGCGATGGCAGAATGGAGCAAAGGCATTGCAGCCCAGGAGGGACTCAAGCCCAGACACACTCGGCTGCCACCCAGAATAATTATACACTGCAAAATAGGCAGCTCCTAAGGAGACAGGCGCAGAGGCGATTAGGCACTCTCATGCAATTTCTTTTTAAACAGCTAAAACACAGGACACCAGCCTGGCAGAGGGCATTTTGGCACACCCAAGGAAGACTTTCAGGAACCCCCCATTTGTAGGGGTGTTACACACACACACATATACATATTACAGTGGCTTGGTCGCGCCACTATAGTTACGGTTCAACAGTCAGTTACATACTAAAGTCAAAAGTTTGGGCATTAATAACTTTGTACATGTTCAATGGATTTGCCTGAAATTTGGTATGTACTGTGGGGTATGGTAGATCTCTTGCCAAATTGCATTTTAGTCGACTTACTGTCTTTGTGTACGAAAGCCCTGAAAAATACAAAATTATCCATTTTTGGAGGCACCTTTTGGGATTCTGAATGTGGTCCTGCACGGCTGTTGTGTGGCATGCTGCTCTGCAAGATGGCTCGTTTGAAAGAGCATTGGGGCTGAACATGCCATTTTTTGTTTGGTGAAAAAATAGTAAGGCATTCAAAAGTTATGCCACTTTTAAGTTCCCATTACATGTCGTTGGGAAAATTTATATGTATGTTTTGCAAACAAAGAATGGGGTTCTGGCCATCTCGTCCCACCCGGTGGTCAAAGAATTTCCAGCCTCATGGTTCAAGAATCTTTGTCCTCGAGGAAGTTAAAAACTTCTTTGACCACGAGGTACGCTATCTTGTTTTCAGTTTTCCGATCGCACAAACACAAATATCTCAGCTCAGGGATCACTTCTGAAGTAAAACTTTGATGGGTTTTACTCAGGGGGCCCCGATCTATCGAGCCATGCCTTTGGTTCCATCCAAATTGGTCTAAAAATAGAGTTCTAAGGTTTAAAATTGTTTGTTCATGGCTCGCTAACGATCTTTGATCGCGAGCCGGCAAATTCTTTGATCGCGAGATTCTTTGATCGCAATCATGCATCACGAGTGAGGGATGAGATGGCCAGATTTAAAAAATGTTTTTCTCAGCCCAGGGGTGCCCTACAAATTTAAATAAGGCTGGGTTTTGCTCAGGGGGCTTCGTTCTGCCCCATCTGAATAAAAATTTTCGTTTTCATTATCCTTGGTAGTCTAGCGGCCCCCTCCCCATCATAATACTGTGAACAGCGATCCCTCTATCCCTGGTAGTCTAGTGGCCCCCCAATGAGTATTTTATTTATATGTTTCTTTTTTATCCATGGTAGTCTAGTGGCCCCCCAATGTGTGTTTATAAAAAAATTTTCTCATATCTCTGGTAGTCTAGTGTCCCCCCCATCTGTATCTCATTAATATTAATATCTCTGGTAGTCTAGGGGTCCCCCCTCCCCATCAAAATAAAATAAATAACCATGTTCAATGTCCTGGTACTCTAGTAAATAATTTCAGAGCACCTGTTTGAATAAGCACTCATAATATACACAGTTGGTGGCTGGCCATGGAGGTGAGAGGTGGGCTGTGCCAGTCACCAGCTGGGGAAGGTTGGGGGTGCTGAGTGGGCTGGCATGGCTGGGTGAGGGGCCACTAGACTACCAGGACATTGAACATGGTTATTTATTTTATTCTGATGGGGTGGGGGGGAATGCTAGACTACCAGGGATATTAATAATAATGAGATACAGATGGGGGGCCTCTAGACTACCAGGGATCTGAGAAAATATTTTTATAAACGCAAATGGGGGGGGCACTAGACTACCAGGGATAGAGGGATCACTATTCGCAGTATTATGATGGGGAGGGGGCCGCTAGACTACCAGGGATAATGGAGCTAATGTTTTTTTATTCAGATGGGGGAGAACCAGGTCCCCTGAGCAAAACCCACCCTTACATTACTTTCTAGGGCACCACTGGGCTACAGAAAACTTTTTAAAAAGCTGGCCATCTCGTCCCTCGCTCTTTGTTGGAGAGCGAGGAATGTCTTTGATCGCGAGGCTGCAAATTTTTCCACCACCAGATTCTTTGATCGCGATCGTGCATCGGGAGTGAGAGAAGAGATGGCCAGATGAAAAAATTATTCTCTGAACTCAGGGGTGTCCTAGGAAGACAAATGAGGGTGGGTTTTACTCAGGGGGATTCATTCTGATGAACCATGGTGGTGGTTTATTGCAATTGTGTTAATTTTGTTAATTTCACAACTTTTTATTCTTTGGTCATGACCATGCAAATTCTTTGATCACGGGCCTGCTAATTCTTTGATCGAGAGATTCTTTGATTGCGATCGTGCATCTTGAGTGAGGGATGAGATGGCCCAATTTAAAAATAAATTTTCTCAGCCCAGGGGTGTCCTAGGAAGTCAAATGAGGGTGGGTTTTACTCAGGGGGTTTCATTCTGTCGAACCACAGTGGTGGTTTACCGCAATTCCTGCAATTCTTTTAATTTATAAGGTTTTTAAATCTTGGTTCATGAGCCTGAAAATTCTTTGATCACGAGCCTGCAAATTCTTTGATTGTGAGATTCTTTGTTCACCATCTTTGATCGTGAGGGCAGGACAAGATGGCCAGATTTTTTATAATGGAACAGATAGGGTAATTGTACTAATATTTGACATTGAATATGTTGGAAACAGCTTGGTCTTTTTACTTAAGATTTGGAGGGAAGTAAGACAACATCCTGCAGATATGGTTTTGTTGGTTTGATCAAAAAATATTACAGAATGGCAAACTTACAGCACTACAAATCTGATGCTTTTTCCCATAGGATAACATTACGGTGTCTGCTGCATTACAGGAATTTTGTCGCCAGGCTGCAAAATAACGGTTTCATCTTTTGGGCTGAAATTTGAAGGGAAGGAAGCCAACATCCCACAGATATGCCTTGTGGTGGGTTGGTGAACAAATTTTACAGGGCGGCAAACTGACAGCACTCCGAAGTTGACACTTTTTCCCATAGGATAACATTATGATCAGTCGCTTTTCAGGGGTCTGTGATCTCGAAACGGGTGAGATACAGACTTTTGTTACAAAATGTTTAGCCCCAATAGGGACTGAGAATGGATTTAGCCAGGAAAGTCATAATTCCTACAAAATTTTAATTTTTTTTTTCACATCGTACAGTTCCTGAGATATAAGAAATTTACTATTGCAAGTCGTAATTTTGTGTTCCAAGGTCCATTATTATGCATACATTCTTTATTTTCACTGTGTTTTTCAATGCATTTTTTGGGAAAAAGAGGGGTGTGCCCTTTTGTTACTGTGCCAGTTAGCATTTCCAGTTACCGTTTGTGTCACCATTCCCGCCTACGCCACCATGTGCGTTACGGTTTGAGCTTTCATTTCTGCTTTCATTTCTGTTTCTGTTTTGTTTGGCATTATTGTTGCTGTTACTGTTACGATTTGCATTTGCAATTGTGGTACCATGTCCGTGCGCATTATGGTTTGCGTTTCCGTACACGCTTGCGTTTGTGTTTCCGTTTCTGTCTCCTTTGATGTTATTGTTGTTCTTACCATTAGCATTTGTGTTTTCAATTGCAGTACCTTCAACGTGTGTGTTACCAGTTGTGTTTAGTATGCAATTCTGTTTGTGCCTCTGTTTCCGTCACTGTTTGCTTTGGCGTCATTTTGCACTTGCTTATCTATTTCCATTTGTGTTACCATTTTCATTTGGAGCACCATCTGCGTAACTGTTTGCACTTAGAAACATAGAATATGATGGCAGATAAGGACCGCTTGGCCCACCCAGTCTGCCCATTTCCCTACCTACTGGATAAGCTGCAGATCCTAGTTAACCAGCAGCCTACTCTTCCTACCCCCACCATGCATGCTTGAATTCCACCACTGATTTTGACTCCACAACCTTCTCCTGAAGGCCGTTCTATGCATCCACAACCCTCTCTGTGAAAAAATACTTCCTTAAATTACCTCTGAGCCGCCCCCCCTATTTCTTCAAATTGTGCCCTCTTGTTCTTGCACACCACTTTTTTTGAAAGATGCTACCCTCTTGGACTTTGTTGATTCTCTTGAGGTACTTGAACGTTTCTATCATGTCCCCCTCCCTCCTTTCCTCGAGGCTATACATATTAAGCTCCTTCGTCTCTCTTAGGATGTCTTCCGTGTGCAGACCCTGCACCATTTTAGTTGCCCTCCTCTGGACAGCTTCCATCCTGTATATGTCTTTATGGAGATTGGGTCTCAGAACTGCACACAGTACTCAGATGGGGTCTCACCAGCTGTCTGTACAGAGGATAATAACTTCCTGTTTTCTACTGGTGATGCCTCTCCCTATGCATCCCAGTATCCCCCAGCCCTCCTTGCTGCCCTCTCACTTGCTTGCCCACCTTTAGGTCATCTGATATGACTACCCCCAGGTCCCTTTCCATTTTGTTGTTGTTAGTATCTCACCCCATTGTATACTCTTCCCTGGGTTTTGTTTCCCAGGTGCATACCTTGCACTTCTTAGCATTGAATCTAAGCTGCCATACATTTGACCATTCCTCTAACCTTGCCAAGTCCCTTCTCATCCTTTCCACCCCACCCTGTGCATCAACTCTGTTGCAGATCTTTGTGTCATCTGCAGAGACATACTTTTCCTTCAGTCCTTCTGCAATGTCACTTATAAAGACATTAAGGGACCGGTCCTAATACTGAACCTGCAGTGCCCCACTAGTAACCCTCCTTTCTTCTGAGTGGACTCCATTTACTATTACTCTCTGTGTCCTATTCTCCAGCCAATTCTTTACCTAGGCTGTCATCTTGGGACCCACTCCAGGCTGGCTAACTTGTATATTAATCTTTGTGTGGGACTGTGTCAAATGCCTTGCAAGTCTAGGTAGGCCATGTCCACAGCCCCTCACTGATCTACTACTTTGGTCACCCAGTCAAAGAAATCTATCAGATTCATCTGGCATGACCTTCCGCTCAGAATCCATGCTGCCTAGGGTCCCTGCCTCTCTGGCCTCTAGATACTTGACAGTTCTTTCCTTCAGAAGTGATTCCATCATTTTCCTACCACTGAGGTTAAACTAACAGGTCTATAGTTTCCTGCTTCTGCCTTGCTCCCACTTTTGTGAAGGGGAATCACATCTGCCCTCCTCCAGTCCTCGGGTACCACCCATCCTCCCATGATTTGTTAAAAGGGTAGTCAGTGCTGTCACTAGTTCTACCCTTAGTTCTTTAGAATTTGGGATGAATCCATCAGGCCCCATTGCTTTGTCCACCTTCAGTTTTAAGAGTTTTTCAGAACCCTTTCTTCTGTAAATGGGCTGGTATCAACTTCTGTATCCAGAGTGTTTCTACTGTTTGTTTTATCTACCCCCCCTTCATTTGTAAATACTGAGCAAAAATATTTGTTTAGTATCTCTGCCTTTCACAGTCTCCTCTTCCCACCCTCCTCCCCTTTATTAAGCCTCACTATCCCTCCCTTGGTCTTCCTTCGCTCCCTGATGTACCTATAAAAGGTTTTATCCCCCTTCTTAACTGAGTTGGCTATCTTATCCTTGGTTTGGCCCTTTGCTGTTCTGACTGCCTTCCCAGCCTCCTTTTGCTTTAACTGATACAGTTCTCTGTCCTGCTTCTTCTGCGATTCCTTGTACTTCCTGAATGCTTTCTTTTTCTCTTGAACCTTCACTGCCACTTCCTTTGAGAACCATAGTGGTTTCTGACATCGTTTTGTTTTGTTTATTTGCTTCACAAAGGCTCATTACCTCTGTGATGGCAGTTTTATTATTCCCATTGTTCTTCACCCCTCTTCCTGCCATTTGCTAGTGCATTCCTTAGGCACTCACCCATTTAGCGAAGTCAGCCCTCCTAAAGTCCAGTACTTTTGTCTTGTATGGCTTGACTATTGCTGTGTTTATGTGAACCATACTGTTCGATGGTTCGCTAGTTCCCAGATGGCTACCCACTTCCATCTGTGATCCTCTCTCCATCTCCATTTGAGAGAATCAAGTCTAATATTGCTCCCTCTCGAGTGGGCTCCACTAGTTGTCTAAGGCATGCCCCTGTAGGGCATCTAGAATAACTGCACTCTTCAAGTGGCAGCTGCAACTGCACTCCAGTTAACATCTGGCATATTCAGATCACCATCATCAATATCTTCCTTTTTCTGCCATTCTAAGTATACTTTCTATCATTTCCTTGTCCATTTCCTCCCTGAGAAGGGGTCTTGTCTAAACCCTGTGCGGATTGTGGTGCCATTGCCTGTCTCCAAATTGACCCACAGTGCTTCTTCTCCTCCTGTTTACCCTTTTGTTCTGTTGCTTTTATTCCTTCCCTATGTAAAGAGCTACTCCTCCTCTTTTACCCTCCTGTCCCTCCTGTAGATAGTGTATCCTGGTATGTTTACGTCCCAGTCATGGTTTTGTGTGTACCATGTTTCTGTGACTGCCACGATATCCAGATGTTCCTCCTCCATCAAGACCACTAATTCAGGAAGCTTGTTACCCAGACTATGGGCATTGGTACTCATTGCTCTCCATTTTTTAATGGCTTTACCAACTGTTGCAGCATCCCCCACTGACCGTTCTACCTCGGTCTTTTTCTCATTTAGTACCCTGTTTTGTAGGGAGAGGCTGGGATTTTCCTGCTGCTTGTCAGTGCCTCCCCCTTTGACTAGTTTAAAAGCTTGCCAATGATGCATTTAAACTGATTGCTCAAAAGACTTATTCCCTTCCTGGACAGATGCAGACCATCCTGCCAGTATAGGCTGGTGTCCCTCCAGGTGGAACCCCAGTCCCCAATGAAGCCAAACCCCTGTGCTCCGCACCATTTTTTCAACCAATCATTAAACTGCATGGTGCTAATTACCCTCGCCTCCCCCATGCCTTTGACAGGCAGCACCTCTGAGAAGGATACTATGTGTGCTACTTGTCTTAGGCCCCTTCCCCAACTCTGTAATTTCCTCCTGCACTGCTCTAATCTCATGATGAGCCAAGTCATTTGTCCCTAGGTGGACAATTACATCCAGCTTAGACTCTCTTGCAGCTGTTCTCGTGATCTTGAGGAAGTGCTTCCTGTCCCTCCAAGCCATGGCACCAGGCAGGCACCTTACTTCAGTTTTCCCAGCTCCCCCCAGTTCTATACCCCTAATAATTGAGTCCCCCACCAGGAGCTGCTTCCTTTCCCTGTGGTGTCTTCTGCCTCCTTCCTGTGGGCCTCCCTTGTGACAGTTGTCATCAGTCTTCTCTGCGGGTGCATCCATAGGGTAGCTATGCTCCCCTGAATGGTGTATGGATTGTGGAGTGGAACAATTGACTGGGTGTGCCTCAGTTCCACCATCCTCACCCTCCCTGAGCCCACTGTGGTCCAACTGCTGTGCTTTCTTCACAACCTCTGAGGTAGTGGTGGTGGTGGTGGCGCTAGTGCTCCCTGGATGGGGGAGGTTCCCTTCCTACTGTCCAGTGTGGCCTGTGGGAAGGTTTCCTTACTACTGTCCAGTGTGGCCTGAAGACGGGCAACTTCCTCCCTCAGGGCAGATAGTTGTCTGCAAATAGGGCAGCATCTCAGCCTCTAGAAAGACTCCCGGAAGACTGATGCCCCACAGTCATTACATTGCACTACTCCCCACATGTTTATCTACTTTTTTTTTGTTTGTTTGTATTTGTGTGTGTGTGTATGATTGGTTATGTTGAAATATATATATATTATACAATGTGTATGCTTATATTGTCAGTGCAGTGTGCTAGAGAGGATATGACAGTGATATGCACTTGCATTCTTGAGGAAATGATGTCAGAACCTCAGGTATAAAGGAACTATTTCCAGGGTGGGTGGGTGAGGGGTGGAAGGGTTGGCCTAAACTGTGCCCACACAAAACAATCAGCTAAAAGCTCTCACCCACTGCTGCGATGAGTGCCTTCCTGTCAGCAAGATACCCTACACAACAATTTGACAGAGAAAGTACCCTGCTAATCAAACAGAGAAAATCCAGACATCCAAGTCAGACACAGGTAAACCTCTCCAGCCCCAAACAGCCTGGTGGTTTGTTAGCCACAAAGGAAAATCAAATATGCAGTTATTTCAGCCCTTCTGAAGATGCTGACAAGATAAGCAGTTTTGAAAACCCCCTTCCTGAATTAAAAACTAAAATAATTAAACACAAAGCAATACCACTGTAAAAGTGAGGAAAACTTCTCTCAGATGTAAGCAAGAGAGAGAGATTAGTTACAGATATCTAGTCCAATACAATATATCCCATGCAGCTTCTCAGTTGTTTCAAAGCACACCCAGTACACAACTTGGAAGAAGATGCATTGCACTTACTGTTACTATGTCACACAAAATCATGTGGTGGCACTCCCACCAACTTGCACAACTTTCTACTTTTCTATTCTTTCTTAAAAAGTAAGGAAATTATATGCAAAAGACTTCATTAATGCATCAGTTATGGTTCTTCTACAGTGAAAAAAAGTGGGGAAATTCGATTTTAGGGTTCACCCTTCCACCCCACCCCCAGCCGCCCTCACCAACAGGCATTGGGGTGTGCGTTGAGATCATCTGCCTAACTCTCACCCCATCCCATGTGTAAACAAACTGAGGTGGTGCAGTGTGGGAGAATGGGGTGAAAGTTAGGACAGATGACCCCAAGCACTCTTCAATGCCTGTTGGTGGGGCGGGCTGGTGTGGGGTGGAAGGGTGGACCCTAAAATCGAATTCTCACTTTTTCACCATAGAAGAACCCTAACTGATGCATTAAAAGTTTTTTATATATATATATATATATATATATATATATATATATATATATATATATATATATCTATAGATAATGATATGTCATACCTGTGACTATATTAAAGGGCACCTATCTAAGTTATTTTTTCATACTGGGGACCTACAGTGAGAATACTGAAATATTCTCACTTTAGGTCCACAGTGGCAAAAATATATTCAAAGTAGATCCTGATTGACTATAGTCAGCAGCACGAGCAGCATGATTCTGTTTTTAGAACTCCACTGCTCACTGGCCTACCGGCTGCCCCTAAACGCTTTCAATTTCTCAGCCATCAGAATGTAATGGAATTTCACTGTTTAAATGTTAAAAGATAGCCTGCTACACACAAAAACCTTTTCTACTTGTTCTGAGATGCAGTATGTCCCCCACCACCCTTGCCTTGAAGTTTCAATGTGTTTCCCTGAATGGCACCCTCACTTCTTCTCCACCGATTCTCAAGTTTTCCTGCAGCTGGGAACATGATGCCTGTTTCCCTGAGTTCCATATTGTCTCCCTGACACTCCAGCAGGCCCCTCACCACTCCATTTGAGCTCTGATTGAACTTGGACACATGAAGGTGCTGACCCATGATGCAATGATGCTCAGAAAGTGTCATGTGTGTCAACTTTAAAAAATGATTCTGCTTGACCATCCTAAAGCACCACTCATCTGAAAACACCATAAAACAGAAACAAATACATTTTTGAAAATAAAACACAGAAACAGGGCATTTATGGCAAAAATTGAATATGCCTCGGCCCTATCAGAGATATACGTGATCTTTTTCTCTCATGCACTTTGGCCGTGGACCTACAGTACAAGAAATATATGTGATATTTTTCTCTTGTGAACTTTAACCATTGACATCCCTCATGGCATCACCATTCATGATGTATTAAGGTCAAAACTGCACTCCAGAAACATTTCTCACATATTTCTGAGAGGGCCATGGCATATTCCTTATATATACCATGGCCTGATTGAGAATATAATTGATGTTCTCCCCAAGTGCAGTTTGACCTTTTGACATCATGACTGGAGGAGCCACAAGTGGTTTCAAATGTCTAGATGCACAAGGGGAGAATATCAGTGATATTCTCTGTCTCAGGCAGTGGCATATCTGATTTATGAAAGGCTCACAGTCAAGGTTGTTGCTCAGCCTTTTTTATTTTTGTGAAACATTTTTTTTTGTTTTTATGATTTTGTTCAGTTTGACTAAGAAGAAAATGAATGAACACTGATGTTGACGTGCACCGATGGTGACGTAATAGGTCAGCATTTCAGCACAGATCTGAGTTATGCAAGGATTCTAGGAGGCAGCAGCAGTTTAAGGGCAGGTGTTCCTGAAGATGCAGTCTGGGAATGGGCATCCTGTTGGTGGGCAGAAAAATCCGGAAGTACCGGCTGGAGGCACGTCTGTTGTTGGGTGCATCTGTGGCGGTAAGGAGATAGTGAGGATCTTTTCAAGGAACAGTTTTGGCAGTTGAAACTGCCTGTGTTGAGGGAGCTGGTTATTGTTCATTTGCATTTAATAAAAAAAAAATGTGAAATTGTACAACTGCACAGGTCGAAGGATTCAGGCACACTGAGAGAGGGGATTTGGGTTGTACGAGTGAGCTTGAGCCAGTGAAAATGAAACTCAGCTGCTCACACTACTGGCTCCAACCAATCCCCACCTACAGGGTGGATAAAGTCTAGCATTGGGGACCTAGAGTGAGGAAAAATGCAATATCCTTACTCTAGGTCTCACCATCCTCTACATATCAAAAATATATGCCAGAATTTACCCTCATAATCATTATATATATCGGTGTGGTACCACCAATATAATTAGGGTTCAGTAAGGATTTTTAATGTCAAACTCCAATTTTTCCACCTTAATAACTTTGGTGGCAGTCAGTGAAATAGCCCAATATCTGATATGTGCTGTCAGGCTGGCAAGGTCTAAATAAGTGAAGTTTTGTGACTGCATTTTGTGCGGTTTCCAAGGTATAAAATGTCAAATTTTATTGAAAAAATGTTTTTCTATACTTAATGCACTTTTTTTGTGCTCACCTACAGCCTAGGCAGTAAGGATTTTTTTGTTTGTTTGTTACTTACATTTTTCCTCCTTTCATCTTAGCCTGCCTTAGGCTATCTTTTGGCCACACAGAGCCTCAATCCTATGACTCCACCTTCTCCCAGGGCTTGCTGTAAGGAAGGTCATGTCAAACAAATCTGATAGATTCTTCTGACTGGGTGAAGAAGGAGGCAGATCATGGGGGAGCGGTGGATATCACCTACCTCAATTTCAGCAAGGCATTCAATACTGTTTCACAATGTATGGTCTAAACTTCTACTAAATGCTAGGAAGGTCATGTACTTCCACTGCAACCATCTGAGTGCAGTTCAAAAAGCTCTCTTCTTTTTGCCGCCCTTCAAAACCCTCCTTGGTGACAACCCTGAAGCTGTCGACAAATTTTAATACCTCAGCTGTGAATTAGACCACTACTTAATGTTCTCAGCGCATAACACTTCACTCACAGAAACAAATAAATGTATCCCTTTTTTCAACAGAAGCTAGGCTGAGACTGGTACAGACCATGTTCATTTGGTCCTTGATTATGCCAACATAATCTATGGATGTTGCTCAGACTCCATGCTTGAACAGCTTGACGTACTGTACCATAGGTCTATACTATTCATCACTAATGCCCACAGTTGCACACATCACTGTGATTTATACGCCTCCCTGGGCTGAACTTCCCTGTCCACAAGACAGCTCATCCACTCACTCACATGGCTTTACAAAGCCCTCCTGCTAAAACTCCCCTCCTGCATATCTGGCCTTTTTCAGTGATATATCTGCCACTATTCGCTGTGGAACAGCTCACTCATTTAGCTGGATGTTCCACACACACCCTCTCCCGCTTCAGCCAAATGGCTAATTCCAGTGCCCTTCCAGCTGCTTGGAATAAAGCACTAGCTACCCTCAAACTTATTTATTTATTTATTAAAATGTTTCACCAGGAAGGAACACTGAGCAACAAGTCACTCGTCTCCCAGTGCGACCGGGGAGAAGGGGTACAACTGGAATGAGACATTCAACATTCAAGTTGCAAGATCAACATTAACATACAGTGGTAAGGCAGGTGTTACAAACAGTGTTACAACAGTGTTGAGCATAACATGTAGAAAGAGGGAACAAAAATAAGTGCCAGGTTAATAAGTAAACAAGTGCATACATGAAAGAAAAGGGGGGAAGGAATGGAAGGGTGAGTTGGGGGAGGGAGAAAAGTTGTGCTTCTGAAAACCCCTTCAGGATGCAAGGAACCCTGTAAGGGGACTGGGGGTACCAGAGAGGGGTTAAGGTGCTGTCCTAGAGAGACCCCTAGAAGATGGTAGAGGAAGGGAGTAGATGAGAGATACAAGACCCTTGGGGGGGTAATGAGAGGGACCCATGGAGAGCATCCAGGGTTCTGTGAGAGATCAATGGAGTCCAGTAAGGAGGCGCAATTAGGGGAAAGGGGAGAAGAGCTAGGGATTTGGGAGGTGGGTGTGTACAGGGAAAAATGAAGGTATGGGCAGGGTGGTAGAGCTTGTCCAGGGCTTAGAGGAGGTAATTAGGGAGGGACAGGGCAGGAGCAGCTAGTTGCAAGGTAATTATTGAGGGTAGAACTGATGGAGTAGGTGGAGGATGAGTGCCAGATTTTGGTAGGGGGGATTCCAAATGTTTGGGAGGCAGTGAGAGTAGCTAGATTGGCCAATTTGGGTGGATCTGTGGGGGACAACCAGGGTATGGGAGTCTGTTTATCTAAAAGAATGGGAGGTTGGGGGAGATGTTATAATGGAGGGGGTGAGGTAGGAAGGGAGCTCAGCCAACCAGTGCTTGGAGGTGAACTTAGCACAGTGGGAGAGTCGCCTTTTTGTAAGAGAGGGGAAGGACAGGGCATGATAAAGATTGCAGTGATGGGTTCAAGGGGGGGGCATCCAGGGCAAAGTGGCAGAAGGAATTGAAGATGGTGTCCAGTCTGACCAGGGAGGACTTCGTAGCAGCACCATAGACTACATCACAGTAGTCAAAAATGGGCAGTATCATCTTCTGAACAAGTTCACTCCTAGCTGTAGGTGGGATGCAACTATGGTTCCTGAACAGGGCACCAAGCTTGGGGCACAGTTTATTCTGGATGTTGTCAATATGTCCAGAGAAGTTTAGGTGTTGGTCTGACCAAACATCTAAGTACCTGAAAGAGAGTGTTCTCAAGTAAAGTCCCCTCAAGGGTGTGAAAAGTGGGTAGGGAGGGAAGCCTAGAGAGTCTCTGCCTTGTGTCAAATGTCATGGAAACTGTCTTTTTGGCATTAAGGAAAGGTTTATGGTTAGCAAACCAGAGCTGAACCTTGTTGAAGTCTTGCTGTAAGCTGGTTGTAACCTCAACAGGACAGGAGCCAGATGCATACAGGACTGTATCAATGGCATTCATATGTATAGCGGAGGATGGGGAGCAAATTGAGGGAAAATCATTTAAGAAGATGGAGAATAGGAGGGGCCCTGATACCGAGCCCCGGGAGACTCCAGTGCTAATTGGGAGGGGAGGGAAAGTGGCATGCAAGATCTTAACTGATTGTGTTCTACCAATAAGGTAGGCCTTGAACCAGTTTGTGACATAGGGAGATAGGCCAGCTGCTGGGAGAGAGTTGAGGAGGAGGGAGTGAGAGACGGTGTCAAAGGCCTTGGTCAGGTCAACAAAAATGGCAGAAGTAATTTGCCCATTGTCCATCCTGGTCGGGAAGAAGTCTGTCAGTCATAGGAGTGAGTGTTTTTTCCTGAAACCAGACTGGAAAGGGGGTGAAAAAGGAGGTGTCAGATAGAAAAGAGGTGAGTTGGGAGAGTACAATGTGTTCTTGAAGCTTGGCAAGGGTAGGTAGGAGTGAAATGGGGTGATAGTTGCCAGAGGATGAGAGGTCACCTCCTTTGGGTAGAGGGAGGACCACAGCATGTTTCCATGTTGTGGGGACAGAGGCAGTAGAGAATGAGAGATTTAGAATTATTGAGAGGGGGTAGGCAATGGCCGTAGCAGAGAGAGAGAGAGGAGTTTTGGATCAAGACCATCAGGGGAGGCATCTTTAGAGGGGTTGATGGTGAGGAGATCACTTAGGGCGTCATTTGTGGTTACACTAGTGAAAGAGAAAGGAAGGTAAGAGAGTGGTAGAGGAGACACAAAGGTAAAGGGTGGGGAGGGGGATGGGGAGAAGAGGAGGGATTTCAGTAGTGCAGTAGCACAGGAAGTATAGCAGGAGCTAAATTCTGTAGCTACAGCTGGTGGGTCAGACAAAAGTGAGCTATTTATTTTAAATATCAGGGTGGTGGATGAGATGAGGGGGTAAATAGGGTGTGCACCACCTACCAAAACTTTGAAGGGGAATTTATGTTGGTGATGAAGGCAGATTTGAAATATTCAGACTTTGCTAACCTCTTGGCTAACTTCAAAATCTTGTATCACTGAATATTTAAAAAAACGTCAGCAGCAAAATGTACAACTCCTGTACATGTCAATCTCAAAAATAACTTTATCATATACTTATATGTTAATTAATTAATTAATTAATACATTTATTTATTTATTTAGTCACGGATTGCAAGTACCTTTGAGCGCCAAGCAGCTCATTTACAAAGGTTACACATCAGTGGTGTGGGGGGGGGTACAAACAGACATAGGAAAGCAAACAAATGTGTTACAAATAACCAGTGCAAAAAATAGATATTTAATAGAAGTGTTATGAGTGCCAAACAGCTCTATTGCAGAGGAATTTAACATCAGACATCATAAATTGAATCAGAGTTAAAGTGAAAAATGGGCATCTAGCAGCTTATTTACAAAGGTTTCCAAATCTGTGGGGGAGGGTTACAAACAGACTTAAGAGCTCTAACAAACTGAGTTGCTAATGATTCAGTGCAAATAATGGTACATCATAACTAGCCACCCATAATAAGGAGAGTAAGATCGTAGTCAGTAGGAAAGAGGGGAAGAGGAGCTTAAGACCTAGGAAAAGAAATTGGTAGCAGCCACAGGCATTGTCATACTAATGTTTGGGGAGGCATACAGTAGGGTGGGAGAAAGGTAAGCAGAGAAAAGGTGGTGGAGAAAAAGAAAAAGAGGGGTGGTGGCTCAAAAGAGGGTAGGAAATCCAGAGGGGGGTCACAGTAGGGGAGGACAGATAGGAAGGGGGTGACAACTAGGGGGGGGAGGAGGAAGCGAGGAACTGTGTTACCTATGAATTAGGAGGTACAGTCACAGGAGCTTTCAGATATGAGATGATGTTTGAGCATATGCTTGAACTGGCCCAGCTTGGATAGGTTAGGCAATTCAATGTGCAGGCCATTGAACCAAAATGGGGCTTGAAAAAGAAAGGATCACTGGCATTGCATGGTCTGGCATCTTGGGACAAGGAGGAGTTTGGTTACTGAGGTGCATGTGTGTTGGGTCTTGAGGGATTTATTCAGTAGGCAGCCCACACCCAGTGGCAAAAGCCCAAGGAGCACCTTTTTAGTAAGAAGGCATGTTTGATATTTGATTCTGCCATTTACCTGCAGCCATCCAGATTGAGCATACAGTTCACAAGTGTGGCTGAGATGAGCAGCACCCATGATAAGCCTACAGGCCTTGTTCAGAGCGACAGTTAGTCTGTTGAGTGCTGTTGTGGTAGCAGCTACATAGATGACAAGGCCATAATCAATGACTGACAATACCGAACTGTGGATTGTGAGTTTTAGAGCTTCAGGAGTTAGACTTTTTCTGTATCGATAGAGGAGCTCAATCCTAATATTAACAGCCCTGGCAATGTTCTCAATATGGTGCACATAGGTGAGGTGACCATCCAAGGGTACACCCAGGTACTTGAAGTGCTGGATTTGTTCAAGGGGAGCTCCTTGGTTATTCATAATCATAAGGATATGAGCCTTGTGTTTGTTATGTGAAAATAAAAATAACACATTTTTGTTTTCTTGTAATTTAGTACCGGTTTGCGTGTGTTAAACCACTGCTCAACTTCCAAGAATCTGAGTTGCAGATTGCTTTCGAGCAGGTTTGGATCTGAGTGACTTGCAAAGATGACAGTGTCATCTGCATAGAGGAGGGTACACTGGTGACAAGCAGATGGCAAGTTGTTCAGAAAGATGCTAAAGATATACTAATCCTCCTAAGTCTGTCACTTTCACACCCTCTTCTCATTAGAGATGGCGATATCATCAACTTACTACAAACAGGATATGTATACACCCCATACTAGCACCTTCTATCCTTCTGCCTATCCTTCTGTCTATCCCCTCTGTCGTGTCACCTATCTTCATGTCTATCTCATGACCAAAATCCTACATAAACATATATCTCTCCCTTTCCTGCTCTGGTTGTACAAGCTGCCATTATTCAGGTTAAGGAACTTACCTCTGAAAGTGTAGTACTTATACACTTGCACTTGTTGCCAACCTCATAATGATTAAAGTGACTGCTTCAATTGCATAAATGAAGTAAAAAAAATATTTTTCTCAAATGTTCATCCATGTATCTAACCTGTTCCATTGTGCTAAGTATTGTAAAATATTATTTCTGTATTTGTACCATTTGCTAGTTGTATATCTTGTACCAAACTGCCCGTTCAGGACTTCCTTGAAAATGATAGTGCTCAATGGACTTATTCCTGAAAATAAACTTGACTTGTCTTGACCATTCCACACAGAGGACTGGTTAACAAGTTGGGTAGCCTGGGGGTGGGACACAAAGTGGAGACCTGGGTAAGAAATTGATTGGGGAACAGAAAGCAGAAGGTGGTGGTTAAAGGGATCCAATGCAAGGAAAGGGAGGGGTGATCAGTGGGGTGCCTCAAGGATCAGTTTTGGGGTCAGTCCTTATTAATCTTCACATTATTTACATTGCTGAAGAGCTGGAGGGGGGAAGGTTTGCCAATTTGCAGATGACACCATGATCTGCAACAAGATAGACACTTTGGGGGAAGGGGGTTTGAGAAAATGAGGAAAGACCTAGGAAATCTGGAACATTGGTCCAATGCATGGCAATTAAAATTTAATGCAAAGAAATGCAAAATCATGCACCTGGGGTGCAGAGGTAGCCCATTAGGAGGGCGACATAAATTTATCACCACAATTAGAGCAACTCCTGATTGCTGACACTGAGAGGGGTTAATGTGATTTCTGGTCACACTCTTTCAGTGTCGGCTTTTACTCCACATTCATGCCCTCTCCCAGAGTTAGTTATTCAAAGTCTGGGGGTGACTGGTTTCAGAGCCCCCCACATGGGGGGTGAAGGGGGCAAAGCCACCCTTCAAAATACAACTGTTTCCTGGGAAGGCACTCTGGCACCGTACCTCCCAGAAGAGAAATGCCTGGTGCTATAATGCCAGATTGCATTTTGCCGGTGCCATAATTGATGTTGGCAAAATGTTTTCAGCCTCGACATGGTGGAACCGGGTGCAGAAACCCTGTGAAGAGTTATAGGATGAGTGGGGAGTTGCTTATGGTTACCAGGGAAAAAAGGGATTTAGGGATAATCATCTCAGATGACCTAAAGGTGTCCAAACAGTGTACCAAGGCTGTGGGGATGGTCAGCAGCATGTTGGGGCGCATAGGAAGGGGTATCACTAGCAGAAGAAGGGAGGTGGTGATGCCACTGTACAAAACGCTAGTGAGGCCTCATCCAGAGTACAGTGTACAGTTCTGGAGGCCGCATCTTCAAAAGGACATAGACTGGGTGAAGGTGGTTCAGAGGAGGGCAACAAAGGTGGTGCAGGGCTTGCACCAGGAGACATACGAGGAGAGATTAAAATACCTCAATATGTATACACTGCAAGAGAGGTGGGAATGAGAAGATATGATAGAAACCTTCAAGTATCTTAAGAGCATAAACAAAGTGCAAGTGGGTGACATCTTTCAGCATAGGAGGTGTACAAAGATGAGGGGGTATGATATGAGATTGGAAGGAGGCTGGATAAAGGGGACTGTGCAGAGGATTTTTTCACAGAAAGGGTGGTAGATGCATGGAATAGCCTACCCCAAGAAGTAGCGGGAGCTAGTACAATACCAGGATTCAAACATGCATAGGATAGGCATAAGGGAACCCTAGAGGTGGATAGGAAAGGCTAAAGCAAATGACCAAGCAGGGTCAGTGACCACTGATGCAGACAGGGAGTACAGGCAGACTGGGTGGCTGTAGCATCCTTATCTGCCATCAAATACTATGTATGTTACTGTCTCCTTGCTGTGTACCCACAGTATTACATCCCTATGGTGGAGGTCCTCAGGGTGGCCCAGGTCCCTTAGAGAAACTATCTATATGTGCAAGAAGACAGACTGGGTCAGTGAGTGCAGGTTCTGCAAGCTCTTGTGCAGCAATCATATTGTGTTGGATGAGTTTTTTTCTAGCACCTTCCCTTGGGATGTGCACGCTGTAGCCAGCAGAAAAGAAGTCATACATCCAACTCAGCAAATGGTGTCCCTTCCTGCAGTTATGCACACTCCAACTGGCACTGCCATCCATGGTAAACCAGGTGGCAGTCACCTGGGCAGTAGTGGGTTCCCATCTCGTCCAGGGAGGAGAGCCTCCTCAGGGGATGATCAATCCTCCCTCCCCAGGCCAGCCCGCCCGAGACCAGATCGTTCTGTAAACATCGGTTGCTAGTGTAGTGCTACCACTGTGCAAACGAGCTAGCCACAATTTTTTTCTGAAAATATTAGGGTAGAAGCAGCCTTTTCTAAGACAGTGCCTTTCAAGGGTTTCTTGAAAAAATATGAATCAGTTCCAGAGTTATAAGGATTTAAAGTTTTTTTCTGAGCATGCTTTTCTTTGAGACACTAAAATGTGCGACACAAAAATTCAGATTTTCTGTCTCATGTTCTTTTATAGTACTCATAACTTGACTATTTTACAGTATTTTAGCCTCACGTTTTGAATATACTGTTTACATGAACCTACCTCATGAACAAGGATGGTGAGAATTTTCAAGTGCAAGTCAAAAGGTGATTTCCTATTGCAACACATAAATTCACAACACATACATTTATGTGTCACACATTTTCTGCATAGATACATAGACACATAGACACTGTCAGCAGATAAGGGCCCACCCAGTCTGTCCATTTGAGCTTAAACATAGAAACATAGAATTTGACGTCAGATAAGGACCGCTTGGCCCACCCAGTCTGCCCATTTCCCTACCTAATGGATAAGCTGCAGATCCTAGTTAACCAGCAACCTACTTCTTTCTACCCCCACCCCCTAGAATTGCCTTATGGCTGTCCCATGCATGCTTGAATTCAACCACTGTTTTTGACTCCACAACCTTCTCCGGAAAGCCGTTCCATGCATCCACAACCCTCTCTGTGAAAAAATACTTCCTTACATTACCTCTGAGCCGCCCCCCCATCTTCAAATTGTGCCCCTTGTTCTTGCACACCTCTTTTTTTGAAAGATGCTACCCTCTTGGACTTTGTTGATTCCCTTGAGGTACTTGAAAGTTTCTATCATGTCCCCCCTCTCCCTCCTTTCCTCGAGGCTATACATATTAAGCTCCTTTAGTCTCTCTTCATGTCTTCCAGTGCAGACCCTGCACCATTTTAGTTGCCCTCCTCTGGACAGCTTCCATCTTGTCTATGTCCTTGCTGAGATTTGGTCTCCAGAACTGCACACAGTACTCCAGATGGGGTCTCACCAGCTGTCTGTACAGAGGGAAAACAACTTCCTGTTTTCTACTGGTGATGCCTCTCCCTATGCATCCCAGTATCCCCCCAGCCCTCCTTACTGCCCTCTCACATTGCTTGCCCACCTTTAAGTCATCTGATATGACTACTCCCAGGTCCCTTTCCATTTTGTTGTTAGTATCTCACCCCATTGTGTACTCTTCCCTGGGTTTTGTTTCCCAGGTGCATTACTTGCACTTTTAGCATTAAATCTAAGCTGCCATACATTTGACCATTCTTCTAACCTTGCCAAGTCCCTTTTCATCCTTTCCGCCCCACCTTGTGCATCAACTCTGTTGCAGATCTTTGTGTCATCTGCAAAGAGACATACTTTTCCTTCCAGTCCCTCTGCAATGTCGCTTACAAAGACATTGAAGAGGACCGGTCCTAATACTGTACCCTGCGGCACCCCACTAGTAACCCCCCTTTCTTCAGAGTGGACTCCATTTACTATTACTCTCTGTGTCCTATTCTCCAGCCAGTTCTTTACCCAGGCTATCATCTTGGGACCCATGGCTTGTAAGTTCCCTTTACATTTTTCTAGAAGTCTGTTGCCCTTACCCTGACCTCCAGAATTCCCTTATGTCTATCCCATGCATTCTTAAATCCCATGATTGTTTCAGCCCCCACCACTTCCTCTGGTACAGTGTTCCACCTGACCAACCTTTCTGTGAAAAAATTCTTCCTCACGTTTCCTCTGAATCACCCACCCTCCAACTTCATTCCGTGCCCTCTATTCCTGGAATATCTTTTTCACTGGAAAATAGTGTTCTCCTGCACCCTGTTCCTCCCTGTAAAGTACTTGTATGCCTCTATCATATCTCCTCTCTCCCTCCTCTCCTCTCCTCTCCTCAAGGGAGCACATATTCAAGTCCTTCAGCCTGTCCTCAAAGGACTTGTGATGCAATCCCTGTGCCATCTTTGTTGCCCTCCTCTGAACCTTCTCTACCCTGTCTATGTCCTTACATAGGTAAGGTCTCCAGAACTGTACACTGTACTCTGGGTGGGGCCTCACTAGTGTCTTGTATAGTGGAATTATCACCTCCCTTTTCCTGCTGGTGATGCCCCTGCCTATGCATCCCAGCATCCTATTTGATTTACCTGCTTCCTTGTCACACAGTTTCCCTACCTTGAGGTCATCAGAGATGATAACCCCAAGGTCTCTTTCCTGCTTGGTGCATACTATAACCCCCCCAAAAGATATGTTATTTCAGTGGTTTTGTGCCGCATATGCATTATCTTGCACTTCTTCGCATTGAATTTCAACTGCCAAACCCGTGACCATTCCTCAAACTTCTGCAGGTCAATCCTCATTCTGTTTACACCCTCTCTGTTACAGAGCTTCATGTTGTCAGAGAACAGGGAAAGTCTGCCTTCTAGGTCCTGCTCAATGTCACTGATGAAGACGTTGAATAGGGCTGGTTCCAGCACTGATCTCTGTGGTACCCCACTGGTCAAGCTTCCATCTGTCGAGTGACAGCCATTTATCATCACCCCAACCCACCGCAATACTGCCCTGCCCACTCCCATATTCCCCAGTTTTTTTAACAGCCTTACATGTGGCACTGTGTCAAATGCCTTGCTGAAGTTCAGATAGGCCATGTCCACTGCCCTTCCCTGATCCACCTCAATTGTCACCCAGTTGAAAAATTCAGTGAGGTTGGTCTGGCATGACCTTCCCTGGTGAAACCATGCTGCCTTGGGTCCTGTAGTCCACTGGCAACCAGATGTTCCACTAATCTTTCTTTCTGTAGTGCTTCCATGATCTTCCCCACTACTGAGGTCAGGCTGACTGGCTAGTAGTTCCCTGCTTCCTCTTTCTTCTCGATTTTGTATAAGGGGACTACATCTGCTGTCCTCCAGTCTTTGGAAATTTGCAACTGCTTTACTAGACACTAATTAACCTCCCTCCCTCAAACGGCGGCCCGCAAACGGCAGCCCCCCCAGCTGAAATGTGTGCCTCTGCCTCTAGCATGCCCACCAACAGATCCACAGGATTTATTGCCGAACTCCCATATCTTATTCTTTGACGCTCTGAACAGCTGCAGCCTGATTCTATCACATGCTACCACACTTGGGGATAATTATCGTCTTTCGCCCCAGAAAATATTCGGTCCCTCATCCATCCAACACCTCCCTCTGCCCCAACCTCCAGGAGCCTCCCAGTTATGCCCCTGCTACTATATTGCTCCTCTTACACTTAGTACAATGGCAGCTTTTCTCCTCCATATGTCGCCACGTTTTGGGACAAAAATCACTTTGTTGCCTTTTGTACAGTCCTCCGCCCTCCCATTCCCTCACTCTGCTCTAACAATTGGAGGCAGCAGAGCGCAGTGGTCTAAGGCTCTGAGCTGCAAATCTGACGACATCCAGCAGACCAGACCTGGGTTTGAATCCCACAGCTTCCACTTGCATACTGTGTGACCCTGAGCAAGTCACTTAACCTCCTTGTGCTCCCAGGTTGCTCCTGTAAAAAAGCTTCCAGCTTAGTGTGCTATACCTGGTTAAACAATTAAATAAAAAAAAAAAAAAAAATTGGGTCCTCTTCGCTTGCGTGCCTATTCCCCACCTCTCCCTACGTTATGCACTTGATATCTTCTATCTGGTATGCCTACCCTCTCCCTAACATTTCTCACTACAAAATGCACAGTTTTTGGGCTTGGATCCAGCACAAGTTCATTATCCACAACTCCTTGTAGTTCAATGTTCAATGTATATTACCTGTAAATATGCATTTTTACTATAATAGCAGCTATTTTTACTGTTTGTACTATTGCAACTTGTCTTTCTGTATTATTACTGTAGGACCACAGATCCACCTTGTAAATGAGCTTGCTCAATGGTGCCCACCTGGATAAATAAAGATATTGATTGATTGATTGATTGATTGATTGGGTACCTCCCCTGTTTACAATGATTGGCTAAACAGGATTGCCAGAGGTTCAGCCACAACCTCTCTTAGTTCCTTTAGGACCCTGGGGTTACCCCATCTAGCCTCTTCACTTTATCGACTCTTACTCCTTCCAGTTCCATTAGGACCCTTTCCCATGTAAAGGGACTTGTGTTCATTTCTGTGCCATTCCAACCCCTTGTACTCCCTTCAGGTCCATTACCCTCCTCTTCCTCAGTAAAGACTGAGCAGAAATATCTGTTCAGTATGTCAGCTTTACTGTTATCATCCTTTACGTGGCCTCTGTCCATCCCCTTCAGTCTCACTATCCCTCCCTTTGCCCTTCTTTTTTCACTTATGTACGTACAGGTATAAAAAAAGGTTTTGTCCCCTCTGCCCACTGATTTTGGGATGTGCTCTTCTGTCTGAGCTTTGGCTTCCCTTACTGACCTCCATGCCGTCCTTTGCTTCTCCTGGTACTTCTCCCTATCCTCTTCTGCCTGTATCTTTTTGTATTCCCAGAATGTGATCTTTTTGGTTTTCACCTTCTCCACTACAACCTTGGAAAATCATAATGATTTTCTCTTCCTTTTCCCTTGCTAACCTACTTAATGCATAATTATGTTGTTTTAAATATTGCCCAGTGTTCCTCCACCTCTGATTCCCTCCCCATTCCCATTAGTGCCTCTTTCAAGCATGTCTCCATTTTTCCAAAGTATGTCTCCTAAAATCCAGAACACAAGTTTTTTTTTTAAATCTCTTTTTATCCCCTGCACCCCAACAGCCCCGCATCCTCAGGAGTACCATGGAGTCTACCCCCTGCAAGCCACCTTATTTTGTTTGTCGCTGGTCCCCTATGGAGCCTCAGTTTATGGGATTTTATTTCATTTTCATTTTTGTCTTTGGTAACCGGTTAAGGCCCACTAGGCACAAGTGCCTGTTTTCAAGGGTGACCTGGGAGCACCGGGTGGTTAAGTGACTTGCTCAGAGTCACACAGTATGCAAGTGGAGGTTGTGAGAATCAAACTCAGGTCTGGTCTGCTGGATGTATCAAGCTTGTTCACACCTCATTCTTCTAACCTCTAGACTATACTGCCAGCCCCTACACCCCAACAATCTTTATTTTGTTGGTCCCAGGCAGCCAGGCAGGTGGATGCATGTCTGAGGGCTAGCTCCTCGGAACTCTGTCAGGCATTTTTCCCAGGTACTGAGACGTCACGAGTCCCTGACGTCATGGCACTAACACCGACATCTGCGACATCCTACCCAGTGTTGCTGAAGCCTTTGGTGCCCTCAAAGCCCCAGACCTTCATCCAAGACCAGCACAGCACTTAAGGCGCTGACATCCTGCTAAACCCCTGGCCTCTGCCAGGGTCATAGCATGCATGAGCGCATCCCCACCCTCCCCCAGAGAAGGGCAGCTGTCATGGGACGCTACAACCTTCTCCCCGCTGGCCCACCCACGACGCACCCAGAATACGTGTTTTTGTTCAGACTGGTTTTGTTCCTTCCGTGATTTCAAACCACAGTGATCGGTGGTCACTGTTTCCCAGGTGCTCCCCCACTGTTACCCCTATCACACTATCCCTGTTTGTGAGCACGAGGTCCAGTATTGCCTTCTGCCAAGTTGGTTCCAAGACCAGTTGTTTAATGAAGGCACCTTGAAGGGAGTTCAGGATAAATCTGCTCCTGGTTGATGCTGCTGCTGAGAGGTTTCAGTTCACATCTGGAATACTGAAGTCTCCAACCAGCACCACCTCCCCCTTATCTTCCATCCTTTGGATGGCTAGCATCAACTCCCTATCTCTTTCTTCCTCCTGGCCTGGTGGTCTATAGACTACCCCATGTAGATGGCTGACCCCATTTTCCTTTCCAGCTTAACCCACAGTATCTCTCCCCCAGTTTGTTCCTCCTGGATTTCTGTGGCCCTTGGGCCATCTTCCACATAATGTGTCACTCCTCCCTTCCTGCCTGCCCTGTCTCTTCTGAATATGTTGTAGCTAGGTATGGCCATCTCCCAGTCATGGTTATCATTACACCAGGTCTCTGTGATGGCCACAATGTCCAGATCCGACTTCACCATGGCAGTCTCCAGATCCTCCATCTTGTTGCTGAGGCTCCAGGCATTGGCACTCATGGATTTCCATGATGTGATCTCCCTGGACTGTTTAGCTGTTCTACTCCAGTCCCTTCCCTGGTTTTCCTTTATCCCTGGTTCTCCCTGCTAGCTGCCCTTCTGTTGAAGTTTGCCCCCTTTCTGCCTATCCCCTTGGTTGCTTATCTTCTTCTCTTGCATATTGCTTTGTAGAGATATCCCCTCCTCCTGTTCACTGGTTCTACTGATAGCTGTGGGGGTTGGGCAATTAGGTGCCCTCCTTGCTGGCCAGCCATCTCCTTTGGCTAATTTAAATGCTTGTCCATGTAGTATTTAAACTTATCATTGAGTGCTTGGATTCCCCTCCAGGACAGATGCAGGCTGTCGGGCTTGAATAAGCCCCCATCCCTCCAGAGTGGTGCCCAGTCACCAGTGAATCCAAACCCTTCCTTGTAGCACCAGTTCTTCAACCATCTGTTAAAGTTATTGGTGCATGCTCGCCTATGTTCTCCAATGCCTCTCACAGGTAGTACTTCTGAGAAGGTGACAGATGTTGCTACTTGCTTGGGGCCCCTGCCCAATTTCCAAAACTCTTCCTGAACTTCCTTAGGCTCTGCATTTTCCAGGCCATTAGTACCTAGGTAGATAATGACATCCAGCTCACCTGTCTGTCTTGCCTTTCTGGTAATCCCCAAAGTCTTTTTCCCATCCCTCCATGCTGTGGCACCTGGTAGGCACCTCATCTCCCTGTCCTACTCCTTGTGTGTTCCTAGCTAGATCCCTCTAATGATAGTCCTCCACCAGGATTCGCTTCCTCCTCCTCTGTGATCCACTGCTCTCCCCACTGGGGTCACCTCCTCAGCTGACCTCCATATCCTTCCTTTCCACTTCTCTGGGTACCTCAGTTTGGTTGTCGCCATTTGCCAGTGCGGCATATGAGTTCTGGAGTGGAATAGGATTTGGGATGTGCCTCTGCCCAACCATCCTAACACTCCCCGAGCCCACCGCCATCCAAGTGCTCCTCGTTCTTGGCATCCTTTGAGGCAGCAGCATTGGACTGTGTGGTCTCTGGATAGGGGCAAATGTACTCCTGACCTAGTTTACTTCTGCTCTGAGTCCCACAGTCCAGAGAGATGCCTGCAGATAGGGCAGCACCTCAGCATCCAGAAGGTCTTCCTGAATATGGCTGCCTTGCATCCACTGCATTGCACCACTCCCCACATTATACTGCTGTTCCAGTAGTTGTCTGTTGCTGAAGCTGTCCTTGTAGTTCCCTCTCTATTAATTCACTGTCCTGAAAATCCTACCACTGATCCTCAGATACTTTTTTTAAAGAAGGAAACAACAACAAACAAGCATTTGTCAATGCCGAATGTTTACTTACTGGTATTAGCATTGGAAATGCAGAAGTTAGACAGATGCAGAATAAGAACGTTAATGAAGTATTGAACTTCACGCCAACCCCATCTCCACCCAGCAGAGATGGACAGGCATTGCGATATGCATTTGGATTGTCGCCCATAATGTTCATGCCAGTTCATCTCACTTTATTCTGCAGACACCGACAAGTGTTGAGGTGTGCCTTGGGGAGTTCAGCTTTACAGTCACCCAACTCCATAAGGACATATAATGAAATGGGCACAATATAGGAGGATGGGGTGAACTCTGGGTCCAAAGAGTCCAAGGCACCCCTCGATGCCTGTCACTGGCTGCAGGGTGGGGGACATGGAGATGGAATGGCATGAGCATTACAATCGGCAATCCAAAGGCACACTCCTGATGCCTGTCAGTCTGTACAGGGTGGGATGTTATGGTTAAAAACCCTAACGCCAAGGGCATTTGTTGATATTTGCATTATAAATTTTCAGCATGGCCTTTTTGTGACCCCCACCTCATGAAAGCATTTGAGACTTCTTCTTATGAACAGTGGCACTGTGATTTTGTTAATCTGTGCCGAACTTTGATTTCCCACAACGACTGTGCCATTGTGCACCAGATGTATGAAAACACAGATTGGGCAGGATGTGAAGAATGACAGCTGTGCCATTCATAGGGAGGTGTGAAGAGATGGCAATGTTGAAAATCTGTAGTGAAAATATTAAAAATGCTTGAACATCCGAGTGTACATGGAAACTGCATAACGCATGCACATAACACAGTCATTTTATGGACATTTGTCACTAAATTTCAGCATAGGTATTTTATCACCTCTGCTCGTGAACAGTGTCACTGTGATTTTCTTAATCTGTCCCGATCACTGACTTCCCACAGAGACTGTGCTATTGTGTGTCGGAAGTGCAAAAACATTTTGGCCAGGATGTGAAAAATGACAGCTGTACTGTTCATATGGAAGTCTGAAAAAATGGCAATGTTGAAAATCTGGAGCGAAAATACTACAAATCTGCGGAGTTACGAAGGTGTGCGGAAACTGCATAATGCACGTTCATAACATAGCAATTTTATGGACGTTTGTCACCAAATTTTCAACACAGGCAGTTTAGGACTTCTGCTCATGAACAAACAGAGTCAATGTGATTTTCTTAATCTGTCCCAAACACTGATTTCCCACAGCAACTACGCTATTCTGCACTGGAAGTGCGAAAACACATTCTGACCAGGATGTGTAAAATGACAGCTGTACTGTTCATAAGGAGGTATGGAAAAATGCCAATCTTGAAAATCTGGAGTGAAAATATTACAAATTTGCGAAGTTACGAGCGTGTGTGGAAACTATGCAATGCACACTCGTAAAACAGTCATTTTTTTGATTTTTTTCATCAAATTTGCAATGTAGGCTTTTTGAGAGCCCGCCTCATGAACAGTTGCACTGTCATTTCATTAATCAGTCCCGAAAAGGGATTCTATGCAGTCACCGCAAATTCACCTTTCAGGACTGAATAACACCATGTCAGGGACTGAATTCATGAAGAGGGGTCCCAAAAACCCCATGTTGAAAATTTGGTGCCAAAATTCCCCAAAATGCCTGAGATATGCAGCAAAGTTGAAAGAACCCTATTTATGCCATTATACTGCATATTAGCATTTCTTCGGTTCGCAGTCGGCTTTGAAGAGTGCAGATGTGTTCCACTGAAGATCGTCATGCCAGAGGTAAATATGGTGTGAGGGGTGTGTGTGGGAAGGTGGGGTATGCAGAGCGTGGGCGTGGGTTGGGGAAAGAGCACCAGACACTTTGCAGGACTGTTTTTTCATTTAGAGGATAAAAATAAAATACAGGCAATGTGGGTCAATTTTCTACTTTTGCAGGTATGCTCGGTATACTGGGGTGGGCTCCCAGTGTGCCACTGTCATTTGTGGGAAGGGGGACCAAAGCTGATAGAGGATTGGGCCCCTCGTCACTTTACAAGTGAGTGGGGGCACATGATGCGAGGGGATTGTGCACCCTCATACAGGCATGAAATCATTTGGGGCCCATAATGCCGACGGGAGGGCTCCCCGGAACAGAACTGGGAAGGGGAATGAAGTCGGTAGTTGGAGCCCCCATCAGCACAGAAACATGTGGGGGCGCATGATGCTGAGATGGATTGGGCACCCCTCAACACACAACTGAAATTGAGGGGGACATTATGCTGACTGGGAGTGGGCTCCCCCGTTGGCAAATGAACTGGGTCAGGGGCATGCCAACAGGAGGCTTTGGCACCCCCATCAGCTTTCATGGGGCTCTGAGGTGGTGGCATAGAGCCACCATGTTCCTGGAAATGTTACACCAGACAAGGTACCCCCCTGCAATAATGGTTCACTCCCTCATTGTAGCGGAATTGCTGATGCTGCAATAATGAGGTGGCTCCTGATTGCAGCAGCGAAATCATTACATGTTCATGCCACTTCTGGAGAGCCAGTGTCATCAGGACACTGGGCCTGCATTGGTTGAGCACTGCCAAGCCCAAAAATGCAGTGCCGGCATTGGCCGCCTCAGTGCTGCACCTCCACAACTCGCTTCTCTCCTCTGCTGCCACATAATATATCTTGCGCATGCGTGCAAGCAAACATAAAAATTAGTCAAAAAATGTGCCGCGGGTGGGTTTCCCCTCCATTATGCACCTCCTACTCCACAACCCCTACTATTCCCTGTGTTTGACTCCTGTCAATCAGATTTAACAGGACAAATAATTAAGAGTGGGGGCCGGGGGTGAAAATTTGCAGCAAGTAAAGACAGCAAAGGAAAACAACACCACTAAAAGCACACCAAACTAGGTTTAACATTTTCAACAGCCCCAAAACAATTCCAGGTAAATACAGCAAAGGAAAACTGCACCACTAAAAGCACACAAATCTAGGTTTAAAACAAAAACAGCAATGAGCAGTTACTGCACTGCACCGAAATGAATCTGGATCCTTCCCCTTCTGGCCTATTCCTCACATACTTTTACTCATAACTTGACTGTTTTACAGTATTGAAGTCCTGAATTTTGAATGTACTGTTTACGTGACCCTACTTTATAAACAATGTTTGAGGGAATTTGCAAGTACAGGTTGAAAGGAGATTCTAACTGTGACACATAAATTTGCGACACATAAATTTATGTGTTGTACATTTTAGGGTCTCACATACGTTTACTCATACATTGGCCATTTTACAATATTTTAGTCCTAAATATTGAATATGCTGTTTGCAGGGCACTACATCATGAACAAGGATGCAAGGATGGTGGGACTTTTCATGTACAGGCCCTTGTGCCCCTTGCTGCTCTGGTGCTTCCTCTACTACTGTACCTCCCCCCACTCTCTTCTCTCAGCCTTCCAAAAGGACTTAAAGATTCTAAATCTTAACACCCACAGTTTGTTGCAAAAAATAGACTAGATTCATACCATGGTGTGCACTCTAAAACCGGACATTCTAATCATCTCAGAAACTTAGTTAAATAGCACTATCCCCGACTACTCAGTCTCCATTCCTGGCTACTAAGTACTAAGGCAAGATCGTGCTGGCAGAGGTGGTGGTGTGGCCATTTATGTCCTAGCCTCCATCCAATATTCCATCATCTGCTCATCCTCTAGTCCTGAGACCTATGATGCCTTAGCTAGCCATGTGAATCTCCCCTTCACTCTCCCAATCTTCGTAGCCGGCATATACTGCCCCCCAAATGTCCATCCTTCAGTAATGCTAGACCTCCTAACCTCCATCACTTCTCTTGCTTGCTCTAGAGAATTATTCATTCTAGGCGACTTCAATATAAATTAGTTGTCACATAAGAGTACCAAGACTAAAAATGAAATCTGAGCCCTAAACCTCTCCCAACTGACCTCCGAACCCACCCACCCAAACCATAAGACACAACAACAGTCCCTACTCGACTGGGCCCTTACCTCCCACCCCCACTGCGTCATCCCCGCTGGCATCATCCTGATTCTCTCAGCGACCATAACCCAATATTCATAGTTAGGAAAGTCCACAGAACTAAATCACCACACAAAACCATACAACTATGCTCTTTCAAGTCTCCTGACCTTGAACCTCTCTTGACTAACCTTTCCACTTCTGATTGTTCCCCCCAACCTCCTTCCCCTCAGTTGATAAGACCCTTGCCTACTTCAAAGAAGTCTTTCTTGCAAACTGAAATGCCTTTGCCCCACTCAAACAAACCAGAGTCAGAGGCAACCACTTACCTTGGATAACCCCTGAACTTCTGGCCTGCCTCAGAGCTAGAGATCAAGCCTGGAAGTGTCATAAAGCTACCCAGCATCCTAGTGACCTCACAAACTACCGCAAGCTCAGAAACTCTTGTACCAGGGCTACTAGGTTAGCCAAGTCCAAATATTTCAATTTTGTCTTCATCCCCAACATAAATTCCCATTCAAAGTTCTGGAAGGTGGTCCACACCCTATTTACACCCTCTTCTCACCCACTGCCCCCGGTACTTAAAATAAATAGCTCACTAGTGTGTGACCCATCAGTTGTAATTTAATTCCTACTATTCCTCTTGCACCACTGAACTTCAGGAATCCCTGCCTTCCTACCCTTCCCCTTCCCCACCCTCTACCAGTGTGCCCCCTCCACCACCTTCCTACCTTTCCTTATTTTTCAATACTATAACCCAAATGATGCCCTTAGTGCCCTCCTCACCATCAACCCCTCTAAAAGTGCCTCCCCTGATGGCCTTGACCCAAAACTCTTCTCCCTTTCTGCTTCAGCCACTGTCTACCCCCTCTCAGCAATCTTAAATCTCTTATTCTTTACTGCCTTGGTCCCCTCTTCATGGAAACATGCTGTGATCCTCCCTCTACCCAAAGGGGGTGACCCCTCATCCCCTGGCAACTATCACCCCATTTCTCTCCTCCCTACCCTTGCCAAGCTTCAAGAACACATTGTTCTCTCCCAATTCACCTCTTTTCTCTCTGACACCTTTTTTATCCCTTTCCAGTCTGGTTTCAGGAAAAAACTCAACCACAACTTCTCTCCTACAGCTCACAGACTCCATCCTAACTGGGATGGACAATGGACAAATTATCTCTGCTATTTTTGTTGACCTGGCCAAGGCCTTCAACACCTTCTCTCACTCCCTTCTCCTTGACTCACTCATGGCAGTTGGCCTATCTCCCTCAGCCACAAACTGGTTCAACACCTACCTTATTGGCAGAACCCAATCAATTAAGATCTTGGATGCCACTTCTCCTCCACTCCTGATTAGCACTGGAGTCACCCAGGGCCCCTCCTATTCTCTATATTCTTAAATGACCTTCCCTCTGTTTGCGCCCCATTCTCTGCTATACATATATATGCCAAGGATACAGTCCTGTATGCATCTGGCTCCTGTCCTAATGAGTTTACAACCAGACTTTGAGAAGGTTCAGTTCTGGTTTACTAACCATCAACTTTTCCTCAATGCCAAGAAGACTGTCTCCATGACCTTTGGCCCAAGGCAAAGACTCTCTAGGCTTCCCTCCCTATCCACTTTCCAACCGTTGATGGGACTTTACTTGAGGACATATCCTCCATCAGGTACTTAGGTGTTTGGTTGGATTAGCACCTAAACTTCTCTGGATATATTGACGTCATCCAGATAAAAAACTGTGTCCCAAACTTAGTGCCCTGTTCAGGAACCATAGTTGCATCCCACCTACGGCTAGGCATGAACTTGTTCAGAAGATGATATTGTCCATTTTCTACTACTGTGATGTAGTCTATGGTGCTGCCACTAAGTCCTCCCTAGCCAGACTGGGCACCCTCTTCAATTCCTTCTGCCACTTTGCCCTGGATGCCCCCCCTTGCATCCATCACTGCTATCTTTATTGTGCCATATCCTTCCCATCTCTTACAAATAGGCAACTCTCCCACTGTGCTAAATTCACCTCCAAGCACTGGTAGAGTGAGCTTCCTTTCTACCTCACCTCCTCATTTGTAACACCCCCTCCACACTCCCATTCCCTTAGATCATCTGAGTCCAGTACCCTGGTTGTCCCCATCAGATCCACCCAAATTGGTCAATCCAGTTTCTCTCACCACCTGCCAAAAATTTGGAAATCCCTCCCACCTCAAACCTGGCACTCATCCTCTGCCTACTCCATCAGCTCTGCCCTCAATAATTATCTTGCACCTAGCTGCTCCTGCCATGTCCCTAACTAATTCCCTCCTCTAAGACCTGGTCAAACCCTACCTCTCTACCTTCACCTTCACTTTCTACCACAAAGAGGCTTGTATCGCTGATCTACTACCTTCTCCAACCATCATAAAGGAGTCTTGTCTGGTACACTGCATCATCCCCTTCTCTCTCTGGCCCACCAGTCCCATTGCAGGGTTACTTGCACCCTGAAGGGGTATCCAGGGACATGACTCTTCCCCCTCTCCCACATCACGCCTCCCTCCCCTTCCTCCTTTTCTTTCACATAGGCATTTGTTTACTTATTAACCTGACACTTATTATCCACTCTTTCTATATGTTATGCTCAACACTGTTGTAACACTTTTTGTAACACCTGCCTTACAATTGTATGCTATTGTCGAATTTGTAAATTGAATGTTTAATGTCTCATTCCTTTTGTACCTCTTCCCCTCCGGTCACACCGGGAGGCAAGCAACTTTTTGCTCAGTGTGCCTTCCTGGTGAAACATTTCAATAAATAAATAAATAAAAAGGTGATTTCAAAGTGTGACACTTAAATTGTGACACATAAATGTATGTGTTGCACATTTTAGTATCTCACGTATCTTTACTTATGACTTGGACGTTTTACAATATTTTGGTCCTAAATTTTGATTATACTGTTTACATGATCTTACCTCATGAACAAGGATGATGGGAATTTTCAAGTACAGGTGGAAAATTGATTTCAAAGTGTGACACATAAAAGTGTGACACACTATAGTGAGTCACATACTTTTACTCATAACTTGGTAGTTTTATAATATTTTAGTCCCACATTTTGTATGTACTGTTTATGTGATACTACTTCATGGACTAGGATGGTGGGAATTTTCAAGTATGGATTAAAAGCTGATTTCAAAGTGTGACACATAAATTTGTGATATATAAATGTATAGTATGTATCACACGTTTTAGTGCATCACATACTTTTACTCATAACTTGGTTGTTTAACAATCTTTTAATCCCAGATTTTGAATACACTGTTTACATTACCTTACCTCATGAATAAGGATGGTGAGGAAGCTTGGATGGAAGGAGTGCTCCACCCACAAAGGGAGAAAGAAGTAGCACAGCAGCAATGCTGAGCATCCATGCAAGGTAACGCTGCAGTGCCGTGATCCCCCGTTTTATTCAGCGTGTGGTTAAATCTTTATGTGGTATTTATGCAGTACCTGGCTATATACATTACTTTTTTTTTGGATTCCAAGTTAAAAGAACACTGCAATAAATCATGGATGAGTTGTGACAGCCTCTGGGATGATGAGCACAGGCTCCGTCAAACAGAAAGGGATCAGACCAAAAACAAGTAAGGCTCACTCGATGGCAACTCACAAAATGGTTGGTAACCCTACCAAAAGGAGAAATCTGTCTCCAAATGAAGAAACCCAGCCCAAACTAAAATCAAAAACCCTGCCTCCAATTGTTACATTATTTTGCTCCTTTGGAAAGTGAGGAAGCTAATGGTGGTACCTGGAGTGGTACAGACTGAAGAAATGATGACTGGAGAGCAGGAAGAAGACTCTGATCTGTCTCAGGGCACAGGAATGCCCCAGCTGAGTATTTCTAGAGGTACACAGAAAGGAGAGAAGATACCTGATACTCTGCAAATTGAAGTAGAGCCAGCAGAAAAGCAGACTCAGGAGTCGAATCAGACTGGAACTATGCACACCAATTATGAGAGCATAGCAAAGGCTGAGGCTGGGGTAAGCAACGTAAGCAACTTAAATACATCTATGATAAACCTAATTTAAATGTTGGGAATGATAAAAGGGACATGGAAATCACTAAAATAGTGCTTGAAAAAGAGCTGTCTGTGCAGGATAATATGACTAATGGTAAAAAGGAAAAACAGGCCACGGATGGTACGGACAAATCATGCCTGGACTAAAGGACTAAATAATAATAAGGGGGAAAGTGTTTCTGAAACTGCTAAAAACAAAAAATACCCTGGGGAATGTCTTGAATTAAACAACACAATTAGCACTCTCAATTTAAGTGGAACAATAGTGGATATAACCCAGAGACAGCAAAAAGAAGCAGAACATTCAGGAAAATAAAAAATCTGTGTATTCAAGATAACGTGTCCAACTCTGAAAATTAATATATATCAGAAAATTCAGAAGAGTCAAATGATGAGGAACCTCTTATGTGGGCCAGGACACTTTTCTCCCAAATATCTTCTATTGCAAGCAAAATGGAAAAAAATGCTGAATATTCAAGAAAAGTTGGATACATGTTTCACTTAGACCCAGAACTTAATTAAAAAAAACATGGATTTAAAAAGTGAACTGAAAGAGACTGCACCTGTAATTAAAAAAATAAAAGAGATAGAAGTAGCAACTAAACTCACATATTTTGAACTAAAAGCTAGCAGAAAAAAATATGAGAATTGTGGGCATCCCTGAGTCATGAGACTCTCATAAACGTTTAGCAGTAACTTTTAAACAGGTGGCAGCAGCCTATTTAAACACAGATCCTACAACAACTAATTTTGAAGTAGACAGGATTCATAGAATTTTAAGAACTAAACAAGGAGATTCAGAACCACCGAGACCCATAGTAACAAATTCTTAAGATCTCAAGATAAGGACATTCTGATGGAAGCTAATATATAAAAAGAAAATAAAAGAATAAACATTTGGGGGACCTCCATTTCTATTTACAAAGACTTCCCACCAGAGATCATACACCAAAGGAAAAAATATGACTGGCTAAGGAACAAACTTTGGTCTCTAGGCTTCAAAGTCACAGTCATTTTTCCAGCCCAACTTAGAGTGATAATTGATGTAAAAAGATTTACATATAAGACAGTAGAGGATGCTGTTAATGATTTGAAAATGAGAATTTTAAACGTTTTTGACTAAAGCATGTGCCAGTATATAAATGTTCCTAGCTGGGGGCAATACTGCAATGGCTTCCAAGAGATAAGGGTTGCTCTACAAAGTAAGTCTAGGTGTAAGAGTAGTAAATTCTTAGGACAATAAAGTGTAGGATGTGTGAATCTCCAAGGGGAAGGGGGGATAACCTGAATAAAGTGATAGTATCATAATCATGTAAAGGAATATCTGTAAAGAATTAACTTCAGCACACAGGCAGAAATATTTTTTTTATTTTTATTATGCTATCAAAGATTTCAACAGTTGGTCTCCAATTAAAGGGGTCATGCTGATTCCAGTTTTTTCTAGGTCTTATCCTACATATAGGAAAGTGTAAATTATGCAATGGCTATAAATAAAACAAAAAGTATATCCTTGAATGTGAATGGGTTTAATACCCCCAATAAAAAGAACAGCAATATTAAATGCAATTAAAAAAAAAACACACATTTTTTGTCTCCAAGAAACTCATCAAGAAAACAAAAAACTTCAAACTTTATGGAGTGACCACATGTTTTATAGTATTGGTACCAAGAAAAGTAGGGGAGAGACCATTTTAATACAAAAAGGACTAGAAGTTAAGATTCTGGACCAATTAAAACACAATGGGGGGGGTAGGATAATTATGGCTAAGATGGAAAGAAATAAAATGGAACTTATCTGTAGCTCAGTATGTGTACATGTTACAAATTGCTCGAATTTCTTATCCAAAATTTCAGAGGGGGCTTCAAAAGTTGAATGCAGACAAGACAATATAGTTATAGCAGGGGGATTTAAACATGATAAACCCCTATCTGGATAAATCTACTCATCCAACTAAAGCTAATATAGAGATCGCAAAGAAAATAGTGGATTTTATCAAATTAGAACACCTAGAAGATTCCTGGAGAGTGCTAAACCCTATGGAAAAAGGTTTTACGCATCGTGATTTAAAAAACAAAACTCTTACAAGAATAGATTATATATTAACCTCCAAGAATATATCAAACAGTATGACAACTACAGGGATAGATTCAATATATCTTTCAGATCATGCCTTGGTTTATATAGGAGCATTGGATACATTAAAAAAAATAGAGCAGCCTGGTGGCACAGAGGGTTGAGGTGCTGGTGCATTACCTTGAGCCACGCCAGTGACCCGAGTTTGGGAACAGACTCGGGATGCCGGGAGCTGTCAGGGGAAGGAGAGGATTAAGCATCCATAGGACTGCTATCCTCTCCTGGGGTGGGTAAAGGGGTGGAGTCGCTCTGCAGCTGCCCCGGTGGAGACCAGAGGTACTGCAGATGCAACGTAGGAGGGAATACCACTAAAGAAGCGGAAAAACCTGCTCCATGTTCAGCAGGATGATGGCTGCCTGACTGTCTGAGGCCATCAATGTACCACAGAGCCATCCATTCCAGCAGCACCCTGGGGCCAAGCATTGTGCTGGTCTGTCCCCTTGGCCGGTACCTTTCCCCTTGGAGAAGAGGAACTCACCCAGCAAAGGGTTATGTTGAGGTTACCCTGGGATTGGATACTATATGGAATGGTGGATTGGGGAAGTGAGATTGGTCGGATTCAGCCTTGGTTCATGCCTGAAGGAGTGGCTGAGTTGGAGCACGTAGGAGGGATAAAGAGATAACAGACCAAAAAAAAGATAGAGAATTTAGTAAGTAGTAGAGAATCAATAATGACTTATTAAAAAATCAAACATTTTGTGAGCTAATAAAAAACACCATTAGGGAATTTTGGTATTTCAAGTATAGTAGACAAGTTCCTATCATTAAATTATGGGATGCTTTTAAGGCTACACTTAGGGGTGTGATAATATTGTATCAAATCAAAATTAATAAAACAAAAAAAACATGAATTTTAAACAGATACCAAACTAAAACAATTGGGCAAATTGATTTTAGAAGATTAAGATAAAAATAAAGATGAATGGGAACTTTATAAAAGGAAAAAATAGGAGCTGTTCTATCAGGAACAATTAAAAATTACTAAAGCCATAAAAAAAAATTACAATCATCAGAAAAATCAGGGAAGCTTTTAGCTACACTACTTCATCAAGAACAGCAAAAACACCTAATAACTGGTATAATGGATTTCCAAAATAATATTGTGAACTCAGGTAAACAGATAGCAGAGGTTTTCCCTACTTACTACAATAATGTCTATAATAACAATTTTGTTCCAGATTACAATAAAATAAAGGGATTTCTTAAAAAAGCCCAACTACACAAGGTTGTATTTAAATTCAATCCAATATAGCAAACATAAATTAGAGAAACTATAAAGTCATTACCTAGGAACAAAACACAAAGGCCCAGATATTCAGACTGTACTGGGTAATGGTGCAAGCCCGGGCGCAGCACAACTGGGCTGCGCCGGGTGAGGACCAGGCTCTATTCAATGGTGATGTGCCATGGTGCAGCACCATTGAATATGGCAAGGTCGGTGCACAAATGGTGCATGGTGCTGTGGTACTGCACCAGCACAAGCCACAGAGAAAGAGCATGGGGATGCACCAGCGCAAGTGAAGTTGTGCTAGGTGCATCACCAGTGATATTCAGAAGGGGGCATGCAAATGAGGCCATAAGATATGCAAGGCACAAATGGGACCATTTGCATGTCATTATGACCCCATTTACATGCCTTGTGCAGGGCAGCCTGGGGAATTGCACCTGGCACCCTGCACAGCATGACGTATGCAGTGGGGATCCCGGGGCATCCCCTGCCCTAAGCCGCAATCACTGCAATGTAACCAAACCAAGCTCTAATAGTATAGTGGCCCCCCTTCCAGAGTCTCTGAATCCCCAAATAATGTAATGACAGCCCATCTCTGGTGAGCAAGTGGCCCCCTTCCCCCCCCAAGTCCCTGAGTAATATAATAAGACCATCCCTGGTGGTCCAGTGGAACCCCTGCCCCTAGCTGCGATTGCGGTAATCTGCCATATGGATAAGTCCTGGTGATCCAGTGGCACCTCACCATCCCACCCACACCACATCCCTTGCCCACCCCACCCCTCCCCATCAGTGGTGGGCGGGTGCAGCTCCACCACATGAGCCTGGCCGCCAGCCGACTGACGGGTACGGTATGGGCTGTAAGCCCATTGGTCCCCAGTGTGGTCCACTAACCCTGCAGGGCATACTGTACTAGACAGCCCCAAATATGTGAATGAAGTTACTCACATAATTGGGACTGTCTGGTACAGTATGCCCTGCAAGCCTATTGGTCCACACTGGAGACCAATGGGCTTACAGCCAATACAGTACCTGCCAGTTGGCGGGCAGCCAGGTGATATGTGGGTGGGTTGCAGCAGCCCACCACTGATGGGGAAACAGGGTGGGCAAGGTGTGGTGGTGGGAGGGTGGGGTGCCATTGATCACCGGTGCTTATCCATATAGTGGATTACTGCGATAGTGGCTATGGGAAGGGGAGGGTTCCACTAGACCACTAGGGATGGTCTTATTACATTATTCGGGGACTCGGGTAGGAGGGGAACCACTTGCCCACCAGGGATGGGATGTCATTACAATATTCGAGGATTCAGGGACTCAGGGGGGGCTACTGGACTACTAGGGATGTGTGTGCTTGCCAACAGTGTTTTGGGTGGGCGGGTGGTCAACCACAGCTGGGCTTCTTGTTGCACCCTGCAATACTGCAGCTGACCTGTGGGTGTACAAGAGTTGTGCAATCTTTTCTGGGGCTCAGCTTTGAGCTCCCCTATGCAGCACAATGCAGGGTTGTGCCAGCATATGTGCTGCACATTCTGGGCTGAATATTGGGATGTGCCGCATATGCATGGGCACGCCCCCTGAATTTGTGCTGCAGTCATTAGCATTGTGCCCTGGCGCATCGAGGTTTGCGCTGTGCCAAGCAGCCTTCTCAATATCCTGCCAGGGTTCAATGCAGGGTTGTGCCGGTTCAGCACTGTTGTGCCAGGCACAACCCCTTTGAATATATTGGCCCAAGGTTATATGCTGAATAAAACTCTACCTTGTGACCCCAAAATGTACTTATTTCATGATTTCTCACAAACAGATCTGTCACCTAATCAATGTAAACTATTAGCTCTAGCCTCCGTGGCCTTAAAAAGAGTTATATTAAGTAATTGGAAAATCAGAAGAATGGCAAAAGATTGAGATGCAGCAATGGTGGAATATTTTCTATGAGTCCCTTTTTTGGAAAAACTAATTTATGAAGAAGATGAAAATATGGATGATATTTTTGGTACTCTCTGGAAAGAAATTATGGAAAATCTACCTGCACTTCTGAGACTAAAAGACAAGTAATATGAAGCACAAAAATGGAATTGTTAGTTATGAACTGGGGAAGGAGGGTTACTTTGGATACCTAGAATATGATATAGTCAAATGTATGAATTGTTCCTCTTGAATTCAATATAAAACCTGTGTTTAAAGTGATTTACACAATATATAATAAAAATTACTCAGGAAATAAAATGAACAAGGATGGTAAGAATTTTCAAGTACAGGTTGAAAGATGTCTTTGAAGTGTGGCACATAAATCTGTGACACATAAATTTATGTGCCACACATTTTAGTGTCTCACATACTTTTATTCATAACTTCGCCATTTTATAAACTTTTAACACCAAATTTTAAATATACTATTTACATGACCTTACCTCATGAACCAAGATGGTGGGAATTTTCAAGCACATTTAAGTGTGACACTAAACTGCTATACTAAAATTTACAACAACAGTAAATTTTAGCATCGCACTTAAATGTGCTGCACTAAAATGTGTGACTCAAAAATTCAATTTTTGTGTTTCACATAACTTTGCTCATAACTTGGGCAAAGGTTTGTAATTCCGATTATATCCAATAAATAAAATAAAATAAAATAAAATAAAATAAAATTTTACAATATTTTATTCCCAAATTCTGAACATACCATTTACATGATGCTACTTAATAAACAAGGATGGTAGTCATTTGCAAGTACAGGAACCAAGATGAAAGTTGGGCTACATATCCTGGAAGACTGAAAAAATTCCCTACACAATTGGATCAGTTAATTACTTTATTAATACAAAAATAAGAAGTAGAACCCCCCACATGCCCCTAATGTTTTGAATCACTACTTTGTGGTTTACCTTTGATAAAGCATGAGGTAGTGATACAAAACCATAGGCACCTGTAGTGGTTGCTACTCTATTTTTGTACTAATAAATTAATTCATCACTGTTCACTTTATGTATCCTTATTGCATCTACCTTCCATCATCAGGTGCACTGTGTCTCCTTTATATCTAAATACTGATTTGGGTCTCTTCCCTCCTACCTTTCATCACTTCTCCAGGGACTCTTCACCTTTGCTTTAACACATCCCAGTACCTCAGCTGGCCAATAAGTTGTTGCCTATTGTCTTCCCCCAATTTGAAACCAGCTCCCTTCTTTTCTCCAATTCACTACCTCCATTGGCTCCCTCACATACCATCTGAGACTGATTCCTTCCCCCACTTGCTCTTATTCTCCCCTTAAAAGTCCCACACACTTGCTGAATTGTTTAACTTTTTGCTTATACTGTATATTCTTTGGTCATTATGCACATTCTTCTGTTTTTGTCTGCACTGATTTGCACTTTAGTGTAACACTGAATTTGTTTATGCTATGTATTTTTATCCTTTATGTCCCTCCTCATGGTCACACCTGGAAACTAGCCTTGTCTCAGTGTGCCTCTCCCCATCACTAATTTTCAAAATAAATAAAAAAACAAGCTGCTCCAGTGTTGTGGGGGAATCTGTTTAGTCTTCCAGGATGAGTGGCCCAAATATCTTTTTGGTTTCTGATTCACTACACTGTGACACTGCCCACGCATCATGACTCCTTAGTCACCTCCAAGCAGTTCTATATTTTCAAGTACACGTCAAAAGATGAATTTGTAGTCACTCTGCAAAACCAACTTTTGGGTGGGATGTAACACATTTAAGAAACCATGTTCATAATGTAGGATCAAAATAATTTTTGTGTCACACATTTAAGTTCAACACTAAAATGCAACACAAAAATTTGCAACATTAAATTTTTCCATTTATACCAAAAATGGAATTCTTGGGTCATACTTAAATGCTGATGAACTGTTCCCTTAGCCCAAGGCCCAGAGAGCCCTGCACATCTGCATCTGTGCACGCATGTCCCGACTCCCAAATGGAATAGTGTGAATGGAGATATGCTTCCATTATCTCAAAAAGAAAGAAAAAA
Organism: Neoceratodus forsteri; assembly: GCA_016271365.2. Taxonomy (NCBI): domain Eukaryota; kingdom Metazoa; phylum Chordata; order Ceratodontiformes; family Ceratodontidae; genus Neoceratodus; species Neoceratodus forsteri. The sequence continues at coordinate 100,783,658 of CM028130.1, forward strand.
ATCAGTGAAAAAAAAACTGTAATTGCACCATTTAGGATTCAACTTAATGTCATAAATGGATGGAAAAGTGGCATTAGGGTTTCCAACCTCTGCTCCCAAGCCCCCCAAGAAGCAAAAGGGCAAGACAACACAAGCAGCTATGCCCGGCATCATCAAATAAGACAAACAACATGCAACTGTTTTCAGATGACATAAATGCTGTAGCACTAATGTGCTACCTTCATGGATTTGTATCTGTGGCATGCACACTGCAAGTCATACACACTATTTTCTGGCTGAAGATAGAAATCCCCAATGTTCCAATCAAAGCACTATTTCTGTCTGCAGAAGCAAAGGCCCCTGCAGCCACAGTTAAAAATGCATGACACTAAAATTGCAAAAGTTATTTTGTCTGCAAAAATGCAGGCCCCTATGTGTTCAGCCCTTCTGTAGACACAGGCACTCTTGCACACTGTAAGACATATACACAATTGGAGTCCCTTCTGCAACCACAGGTGTAAGATATATGCATTGAGATCTGACTGCAGAAGCCTAGGCCCCACAAAATCTATGATACCCAAATATCAGCCCTACTTCTGTCTGCAGTAGTGCAGGAGCTTGAAGGGCCTACACTTGTGCAGCTGCAGGTGTAAGACATACACACCAGATTTTATGTATGGAAGCTCAGGCTCCTGTGGGGCCTGCACTTGTGGAACTGCATATAGAAATCAGTGATACCCAAATTGCAACATTACTTTAATGTGCAGAACTGCAGGCCCCCTTTGGGCCACTGCTTCTGAAGTTGCAGATGTAAGACATAGTCACTGAATTATGCTTACAGAAGTGGAGGCTCCTATGGGCACAGCACCTCAGCTCCTGCATATAAAAATCCATGATACCCAAATTGCAACACTACTTCTATCTGCAGAAACGCAACCCCTTGTGGGGCCAGTACCTTTGCAGCCAGAGGTACTCATGTACACTGTAAGACATACACATACACCTCTCTCTGCAGAAGCACAGGGTTCTTTGTAGCTGCAGATACAAATCCATGAAGGTAGCACATCAATTCTACTACATTTGTGTTATCTGGAAACAGCTGCATGCTGCTTGTCTTAACTGATAATGGCTGCCTGTGGTTGGTTGTATAGTTGTGTCCTTTTGCTGCGGGGGGTGAGAAGTTAGGGTTGTAAACCCTAACACCACTTTTCCCTGCTTTCTTGACACTAAGTTAAACCATAACAGGTGTATTAATGCAGTTTTGTGCAAAAGGATTTCCTTTCTTTTTGAGATAAGAGAATGGCATTCTTATTCATGCAGAGCAAAGAATCCATCTGTCTTCCAAAGTGCAGGGCCCTCTTCCAGCCACAGATCCAGATGTGAAATGCCCTATGTCAAGAGAAGATCTCTCTTTACTATATGATATTTTGGCCATGAAGCAACCCTACAGCTTTTCTTCCCAGGCTGGGGGTAGGTGGTGCCACATGACAGTGCCATCTTCATAGCCTCAGCTCATTCAGCTGGCTCATTAAGCTGATCCCGCCACACTCAGATCAATCAATCAAGTCTTTATTTATCCAGGCGAACACCATTGAGCAGGCTCATTTACAAGGTGGACCTGCATTACACGAGGTCAGAGAACAAACACTTTTATGTACAGATAATAAAAATACATAATTATACAGAAACAGAAAAATACACACAGAGCAATAGCGAACCGTTCAGGTATAGGGTTAACAAGTTAGGGAGAGTGGTATGAGAAGGGGAATTAAAACATTGTCAAACAGCCCAGCATAATAAAACATTTTCAATCAGCATGGCATATCATAGGTCAGGACATATGATACAAACTTAAGGGGTGATGGTAGGGAGCAGATATGGAGGGGAGGAATAAAGGACAGCAGCTGTTCTAAGAGGCGTGCTACAGTAGAGGGGCTGGGGACACATATGTTATGAGTCAGAGGGTAAAAAAGTAGGGGATTAGCAGTAAAAAAGTGGGATATAGGTTGTGACAACCAAGGGTCCAGGTTAGGTGGAGATGTAGAGGGCAGGTAAGCAGTAGGCACTCTAGCATGCTAAGAGTGCTGGAAATAGTTACATAGCTCCTTAACAGCCTTGACATACAAGGTCTTGAAGGTGGTAACACTAATGGGGAGACTCAGTTTCATAGATTTCTGTAGTTTGTTCCAGAGTGAGGGCAACATGAATCCTATGGCCACTCTCCCAAAGCATGTATTGGCCCTAGGTACCTTCAGTAGAATCAGAGAATAACTTCTCAGTGTGTAGTTGCCTACCACGTTTAACAGCAAACAGAGATGTATTGGGGTAATTTGTTGGTAATAGCTCTGTAGGTCCGGACAGCCACATTTCTATTTCTTCTATACTGAAGGAAGGTCCACCCCACAGCTGCATATAAGGAGCAGTGGTGCATGATAAAAGGTAGGCCAGTTACGAATCTCAAGGTTCTGTGGTACAAGGTGTCCAGTTTAGTAAGACAGGAGGCATTGCACTGACTATAAATGAAATCAGCATAGTCAATCAGGGATAGGAACATGGATTGACTAACTGCATCTTGGCATCTTTGGTCAGGAGGTGGTTTATTTTAAAGAAGAGACCAAGCCTCTGCCTTAACTTTTTCAGCATATTCGCGACATGCTCCACAAAGGAGAGTCTGTGGTCTAGCCAGATTCCTAGGTACTTGAATTTCGTAATAAATTCCAGCCTCTCTCCTAGTAAAGTGTTTATGGGAGGTAAGGAGCTGGAGATAGCAGGGTCTGCCGAAGGAGTAGCTGGTGAAAACAGCATTATTTTTGTTTTTTTGGCATTGAGCAAACTTTTTTTATTTAGGAGCTGATTCTGCAGCAGGTCGATTTCTGTTTGTAAATCTCCACAGGTGGCTTCCGGAGTTGGGCAGCTTAGGTACAACACCGTATCATCAACGAAAAGGTGATGCCAACATCAATATTTTTGATGTAAATTGCAAACAATAGATGCCTCAAGATGGATCCCTGTGGTACACCACTTTTTAATGGTTTGAGTGGAGAGCGCTCCCCTTCAGCCTTGACCTGCTGAAGCTTATGTGGAAGGTAATTTTTGAACCACCACAGAGAGATCGGGTCCAGTCCTATCCCTTTTATGGTGGAAAGAAGCAGGAAGTGGTTGACAGTGTCGAAAGCCTTGCTAAGGTCCAGGAACATGGCACATACAAATTTTCTATTTTCCAGCTCTCGTTGCCAATCATAAGTCACTTTGGCCAGAGCTGTAATGGTACTGTGCTTGGCTCTGAAACCACACTGCATAGGGTTTAGAAGGTTCTTGTAATCTAGGTAGGTTCTCAACTGAGCATTCACAATTTTTTTTCCAGCAGTTTACACAATATGGGGAGGAGTGATATCAGCCTGTAATTATTTAGGTCGAAGGGGTCCCCTGATTTAAACAGAGGAAAGACATGGGCAGATTTCCATAGGTGTGGAAGAGTCCCCTGGGACAAGGATAAGTTAAATAGGTGTGTGATTGGTACAGCTAGGATGTGGTATGCAATCTTTAAGAAGTAGGGGTCAAGAAAGTCAGCACCAGCACTTTTCTTGGTGTCCAACATAATCATTTTACGACTCCCCATTAAAAATGTGGCATGTGCCATTTAAAGAATAGTGGTCAAAATGTCATTTTACAATACAAAAGTGCTGTTAAATTGATCCCTAACTGGTGCATTAGTGCAGTTTTTTGCAATTAATATATTGTGGTGTGTATGTGTGTGTGTATGAAATAACAGCAATTTTCAAAGCATGTTGATCAAACAATAAATATCAGCTTTAAACAAGCATTTGTCAATGCCGAATGTTGTCTAGCTCGCATCGGCACTGGCAGTGCAGGAGTTAGAGGGATGCATAATAGGAATGGCAGTGAAGTATTGAACTGATGCCAACCCAACCCTACAGAGACTGACAGGAATTGGTATGTGCCTTCGGGTCATCAGCCATAATGGTCACGACATTTTACCTCACCCTACCCTGCAGACACTGACAAGTGTTGTGGTGTGCCTTGGGGTCTTCAGGCCTTACAATCATCCAATTCCATAAGGAAATATGCTGAGATGGGTGCAGTATAAGAGAATGGGATGATCTTTGGGGCCGAAGACTCCTAGGCACACCTCAATACCTGTCGCTGCAGGGTGGGGATGGGGGTGGAATGGCGAGAGTATTACAGCCGATGATCCTAAGTCACAGCCCTGATGCCTATCAGTCTTTACAGGGTGGGGCTTTATGGTTGGAAACCCTAACACTGTGGGTGTTTGTTGTATTTTCACTCCAAATTTTCAACATGGGCTTTTTGTGACCCCACCTTATCAAGAGTGGCACAATCAATTCATTAGCCAAAGGGTGATTTTGCACAGTGACTGTGCTATTTGGTACCACAGATGCAAACACACATTTCAGGCAGGATGTGAAAATAACAACTGTACTGTTCATGAGGAGGTGTAAAAAAAATGGCAATGTTGAAAATCTGGAGTGAAAATATGAAAAATTGGTGCAGTCATGAGCATGCGTAGGAACTGCGCAACACACCTTCGCAACCCAATTATTTTGGGGATTTTGTTAACCACATTTTTAATACATGCATTTTGGGACCTTCCCTCATGAACAGTGGCACTGTGATTTTATTACTCTGTCCTGAAAGTTGATTTCCCACAGTGACCGCGCCATTGTGCACCACAGGTGCGAAAACACATTTCAGGCAGGATGTGAAAAATGACAGCTGTACTGTTCATAAGGAGTTCTGAAAAAATGGCAATGTCAAAAATCTGGAGTGAAAATATAAAAAATTGTCAAAGTTATGAGTATGCGTGGAAACTGTGCAATGCAGCTCATAACACAGTCATTTTTTTGAATTTTGTCACCAAATTTGCAACATGAGATTTTTTTGGGACCCCACCTCATGAACAGTGGCACTGTCATTTCATTAATCAGTCCCAAAAGGTAATTCCATGCAGTGACCACAAAATCACCTTTCAGGACTGAGTAATGAGATGACAGTGCATGTGTTCATGAGGATGGGTCCCAAAAACCCCATGTTGAAAATCTGGTACCAAAATTCTCAAAAATGGCTGAGATATCCACCTAAATTGAACCCCCCCTTTGTCTGCCATAAAAAAGATTACCGCATTTTGTTCAGTTCCCAATCTGCTTTTGAAGAGTTCAGATGTGTTCCTACTCCGCAGAAGATCACAGCACCAGCCCTCAGAGGTAAGTATGGGGTGATGTGGGGGGTGCGAGGAGGTAGGAGTGCACAGAGGGTGGGTGGGGTTGGGGAGGACTTGGCAGAGACGTTGAGGACCGTTTCATTTTTCCACAGGTAAAAAATAGAAACTGGACTTCTGTGGACTGTTTTCTTTATTTACAGGTAAACAAAATGATGTTGGGCACACTGGGGTGGGCTCTCAGTGTGCCATGAGTTTTTTTGGGGGACATGATACTGACAGGGATTGGGCTGCCCAGTCAGCAAAGAAAGTATGTGTGAGGGGACATGATGCAGACAGAGATTGGGCCCCCCTGTCGGCAAACAAATTGAACTGTGTGGGGGATATGCCGACAGTCAGCTTTGTGGGGATTGTGTGGCGGGCTACAGGAGCGGCCATATTTATTGGAATGTTTCACCGGAAAGGCATGTAACAAAGCAGGAGATTTCTTTCAACTCCGTGGCTCTCTGTGAAACTGCTGTCATTGCCAACATGATCACTAATTGGTGACTGAGGGATGCACCCACTAAAGCATTCCTTGCATTTGCCACAACAGTGACACACATCTGAACGTGCTACTACCGCAAGATGTTGCTTGCGTGTGTGCTCAAGACAACATAAAAATGGAAGTTTCCATACAAGAACCTGCAATATCAACTTCAGATGCACCCAACAGAACCTCAAAAAGTAACAGCAGAATCTATAAAGGTTGCAGACACAACCATTCATACTCCTGCAGGTACCACTCATACAGTTGTAGGAGTAGTCTCACATACATTCTTAGGTTATGAGAACCCCAAATTGAAGGTGAGCAGTTCTGATACTGTAAAAACTGGAAGTGAGACCACTCTTACAGCCGTAAAGGTGATCACTTTGGCAGTATTAATATTTGTTGATCAATAATATCTTAACAATTAAAAACAAAGAACCCAAACACACCCACTTCCTGGGCACCTGTGTGTGAGATACATTTTACAAAATATGATTTTCTCATGTTCAGGGTAAAGGAGTGTACCAGTCTGTCAGAAGCACTGCCTCAATTGGCAATGGCTTCCTTACCTACTCCTCAATTTGGCTTCCACCCTAACTCCTCAACTCCCACCTCCCTCATCAGAATAACTGACCATATACATTTCTATATGGACACCAGGCAAGGCAGTGGATCTATATTCACAGATTCAGCTAAAGCATTTGATACTGTAAATCTCCCCCCACTCCTTCTGAAATTATCATTCTTGGTGGTCTTTGATTTCATGCTTCCCCTGGATTAAGTCCTACTTGTCTGTCAAGACACAGTCAATCAAGCTGGGGCCTTCCATCTCATACACACTACCTGTCTCCCTAGGTATCCCCACAGCATTAGCCGTGGGTCCCCTGATATCAATTGTCTTCATCAAAGGTCTCTCAAGTTTTCTTACCTCCTGTAATAGCCATATTTATACATATGACACTATTGTCCTCTACTCATGACCTGCATCCTCTATCATTGAGCAGGCCTTAAAGCTCTGCTTCCTTAATGTCTAAAACTGGTTTCTTTTCAACTAGCTAGCTGTGAACCATAAGAAAACCAATGTGTTATTTCATACCAGGCAATCATAAAGCAATTCCCTGCCCTACTTTAGGGTGCAATCCAAGATGGGTGTTTTTTGCAACTCCATAGCCACCTATACATATTTCAGTCTGCTACTTGACCTACACCTCGATTACTCTGAACAACAAATAGCAGTGTCCAGGGAGACTTCTTGCCCTAACATAGTATTTATTTTCTTTTGAGGCTTTGTGCTTCTAACTTACAGTCAGTAATTGGAATTGCCAAATGTTTATTTTTTTCAATAAATTCCCATCCTTCTCAAATGGTATTTAGTACAGAATGCACATTCATAAGTATTAAGAATGCTGGCCTATGTCTGGCATTGTCTATGCTTTTTGTGCCAAGTAGTCCCTGGTGGCTAGTGACTCTCCCTACTCTCCCACTCTCACACTAAGCCAAACTGTCACATGTCAAGCTGTCATTGGGATCCAGCAAAAGCACCCATTCCTTACTCCACCTCATACACAGCAATTCCTGACATCCAGTGCCCCCTCGTACATAACCACTGTGTCAGGCAGTCTCTGGGGTCAATTGGCACCACCTCCTTAAACCCAGGCACAGTGGTAAGCTGTTTCAACAAAAAAACAATACACATGAACTTCTATCAAAGCTCCAAAGGAATTGCAAAGATATGATACAGTACTTGAATCAATTTCTTCTTTTACTACTGTGATACAAAGTGTCAGAACTCATCATGAGAAGGACATTTATTTGTTGGCTGCTTATCCATCGCACTGGGCACCATACTGTATAACCATTTAAAATATTAAACAACAATAAAATGAAACAGTCAGGTACTGTATGTACAGCATATCTAAAAATACACATCCGGATACTATTTTAAAGTGGTCCCAAACGCCAAATTAAACAAGTGTGTTTTGATGGGGTTTCTTACAAACAGTGAGTGAGCCCCACATGATGGGAGCAGCAACACTGAAAGCCCTGCCTCATAAAGATTTCAAATGGGTATTGGGAACCATGAGGAGTCTCACCTCAGAGAAATGAAAAGGGCCAAGAGAGGTGTATATGGTCAGAAGGTTTTTCAGGCAGCCGTGACCCAGATCGTGCAGGGCTTTGTAGATCTGATCAACCAAAGATTTAGCATTTAAACAGGACACTACAGTACCTGATCATGGAGCCTCACTAAATCACTACTTATAAACCCTGGTGCTTCACTCACCTGAGCTTCATTGGGAGGTCTTCTGATGAAGCTTAGGTATGTGAAGCATGGAGCATGTGGTTTAGTGAGGCTCTGAGGTCAGTGAAGAACTATACAAAGTGATATTTCCCAAAGTTCACACATTCCTTATCCCAGGACACGCATGGCAGAGATTAGGGCTATTAGAAGGCTCAGATGGTTTCTGGACTAGATGGGGAAGGAGTGGTAGAAATATGTGAATAGAACACCAGAATGCAGTGTTTGTATCCATGAATTGCTTGAGCATCTCCCTATGTGCTAATTTTATCATTCCTGGGATATGGTGGTCTGCCTTTGCCTTCCACAACTGATATGCTAGTATCCTACCCACCTTTTTCCCATCCTCCCAATAGCTATATTTTAACTGAACAATGGCTAATTCCACCTTTTCTAGGGAGCAGCATATTAATAGTGTCTTTAATTATCTTTTGTCCAGATTTCGACTGGATTTATCTGTGCCCTTCTAATACGCCTCTCCAGTCCTTGAGCTGTTTCTCCAAAACTAGCAGCTACTTCTCCCAAGCCTTGTAGTGGTGAGCCATAAGTCCAATCAGTTTGCCCCCAAAATTATGCCCTTAATGTCTCCTAGAATGTACCAAGGGCCATGCCTTCTCACTCATTTAGCTTGAAGAATACTATGGATTCCCAGGACAACCATTCCCTAAACAATTTATTGTGCAGTACAAAAAGGGTCAAGTCTCCATGTGGATATTCTGTGGACTGATGGGCTCTATACCAATAGAAGTGGGCCGGTGAAATGATCAGAGATAATTATGGACCTGCTATTTATTTTCTGTATTACTGGAATCAGGAGAATACGTTCCAGAAATCTGTTCTATGAAACTGTGATATTGGAACAATAACAAAATATAATTTCTGTCTGTGAGGCGTGACATGAACCAAATGTGTGACAACCCCTGGTCCAGAGCTGTGGTCTAAAATTTGCTGTGGTCTTAGGGCAAATAAAGATTCCCTCCCATCAACATGAGCAGATTTTCTTTTGTATTAACAGGGAAAGGAGGGACTGAAGCAAAACCATGCAAAACGTTTTGTAATCAATGTATATGCTCTTGTTTGTGAGGCCTAGGACAGGGCATATATCTCCTCCCTATTTTGTAAACAGAAAGTACTAGGGATAATAAACCTGGTTGAGATATATTAGAGGAATGCATTTTATTGCCCATTTGAGTAACTAAGTCATAACTTCCTCTAAATGGACATACAGGTGGCATTGATGGTAACAACAGGGGGTTAGAGGATGCCCTGGTAGGGGTAGACAGTAACATTGGAGCATGCCCTCTCTCAATAATACCCAGGACCCTCACATCGATAGTAATCACTCCATTTTGCCAGGAAGAGAGAAATCCTATTCCCACCAGTATACCTGGGTCTTTTAGACAGACTGAGGGAGGTGGAAAGACGTCAGAATGCTCTGGAGGTGGCAGAGATTCCTCCTGCATCTACAGCCTTTGGGGCCCTGGAGTGAGCATGAGGTGGCAAAGTGTAGGGGTATCTTGAGCCCTACAACCCTGGGTACAGGACTAGCCATGGCAGGGAGAGAGAAGGGCCTTTGAAAAGAACCTTGACTGTGGCCACAGGTCAGAGACTTGAGAGAATGAAGAATCAATTTAGAAGACTGAAGATCATTCAATGTCATCTCCACATCATGGCTGAATAATTTCTGGTCACAGAAAAGAGCATTCAGTACTGATTGTTGTATAGCAGTAGCAAAATCAGCTGCACTGTGCCAGGAATAGTGCCTGAGGCAGCTGCACAAGGCAGCAGCACAGGCAGAAGCATCAGAATAATCATAAGCAGAATGCAAAGTATGCTTACCAGCATCCATGCCATGGGTGACAGCCCACTGGTCCTCATATTTGGGTGGTCCATAAGGCAGCCTGTCAGACATAGAAAATAATTAATTTCAAAGGCTGTTCTGGTATTTAATCATGGAAGCCTGATAACTAGCAATTCATAGGACAAGAAATGCAGAAGAATGTTGTAAATTATATTACCCATGACAGCTGACCTCTTGTTCTTTATCAGGATGAAAGGAACCCAAATGTCTAAGTGATTTAGACTAATCATGGTCAGCCATGGTGATAGTAGAGTTAGTTACATACTGAGATAAATTATAGGGTTTGGTAGTAGGTGCTGGATACTGCCTCTCTGTCTTTTGAGGTACAATGGGAAGGGGAAAGTAAGAAGGAGGAGGAGGGGGGGTGGCCCTACAGGGGGACCTGGAGGCTCTGTAAAGGTGGTCTAGAAAGTGGAAGCTGAGATTCCATGCAGGGAAATGCAAGGCACTGCACCTGGGAGCCAGAAACCCAGGCCAAGTGCACAACCTGGGGTGGGGGGGATGCTACAAGTCTCAGTGGCTGAGAGGGACCTGACATCAAGGTGGATGTCAAGAAGAACAACTCTGAGACTTGTAGGGAGGGCAGAGACCAAGGCCAACAGGATGCTGGGATGCATCGCTAGGGGGAATCAGCTCCAGAAGGAGGGAAGTGATACTCCCTCAGTATAACTGCTTGGTGAGGCCACACCTCAAGTACTGCATGCAGTTTTGGAGGCCACACTTTAAAAGGGACATCAAACTCCTGGAGAGGGTCCAGAGGAGGGCATCCAAAATGATCTGGGGCTTGGGGAACAGGACCTATGGGGAGAGGCTTGAAGAGCTACATATGTACACATTGGAAGAGAGGGAAGGGACCAGGGGGACATGATAGAGGTCTTCGGGTACATGGAGGGGGTAAATAGGGGAGGAGAAGTCAGGGTACTCTGAAGGCAGGAGGGGGGCAACTAGAGGGCATGGGTGGAAGCTGGAGGGGGGGCGATTCAGGGGAGAAAGGAGGAGGTGTTACTTCACTGAGAAGGTGGTGGAGCCATGAAATGCACTGCCCAGGGGGATGGTGGTTGCAGAGATGGTAGAGAGGTTCAAGAGGGAGTGGGGACAGGTACAGGCGAAGGGATCTGGAAGCAAAGTCCTGTGCAGCGAGAATATCTGGGACTGGGAAGGGAGAAGCCAGAGAGGGCGAGAGGGGCAGAAGGTCAGCTCCTAGGCTGGGGGCTGACCAAATAAGCAGACACGAAAGACTGTTAGGCCTATTCTGCTGGCATTTTAGTATGTTAGTAAGGGCACTATGTCTATGTCAGGCAGCCATAGTAGTGGTATCCTTCAGAGTGGGATGAATCAGCAGAATCACTGTAGGCATTGTAGGGGCCTTCATGAACTCATAGTTTCTTATTAATGGAGTCCCTTTCCTGTGCTGTAAAACCAAGGAACTCTTGCAGTAATCTGAGCAGAACCTAGAATAAAGCATCCTCAGGTGGGGCATGTGGAGAATACACAACACTATCACCTCTGCAGAATAGAGGATGGAACTAGAGCTAAGGCCCTCAGGCAAGGGTAGATCCCCCTCTTCCTCCTCCTAATCCTCCTCCATATGGTGGAGGTCAGGCATATACTCTTCCTCCTAGTCTGGGATAGAAGGCTGCATAGGATCCCCATGGGAATGCTACACTAATGACAAAAGCACCCAAATCCAATATTGACAGAATAGCTGGAAGCAATGACAATATTGTGGTCATCAATGGTTGGGATAACTATAGTCATAAAAACAATGCAGACGTAGTGTATAACATCACTCATGAGTCAATGATTCCCATATTGGGGTTTGACAGCCCTACTGTATAGGCTGTGAACTGTCAGCAGTAGAGCAACAGCCAAATCCCAACCTTGGTGTCTAAGAGATGGTTGGGGGAGGAACAGAACCCAAGGTCACAGTCATGGTCTAGGCCATGAGTGTGTAGTAGACTTACCTCCTACAGCCTTGGAATGAAATGCAGATCTGGAACAGATGGCAGACATAGACGACTGGGTATCCTTGTGTTTTTCTCGGTGTCTGTACTTTTTCTTGTCTGCAGAAATAGATTTCAAAGACCTCTCTTTCATCTTTGATGCCTACAGCAGGGACCTTTCTACTGTCGTCAACCACCATAATGACCAATAGGTTGTAGAAATAGAACTGGTAGAGTGGGATGGTGAAACTTGCATTAAGGCTTACATCAAGCATGCTGTACCCTCCGTTCTTTGCAGGAATAGCTCTAAGGCTTCCAACAGTGTCTCCTTAGGTCCTGGTTAGCCTTCACATAATTTTTCACACCATCTGAGAGGCCCAGGCAATAAACACATCAGGTGTGAGCTTCATGTTTAACTGTCTTAACACTGTAACAGCAACAAATATGAAATACAGGTTCTTTCGATGGCAGCATATTAAATACATAAAAGTAAAACAAAAATATGAAAAACTCCAGCAAAAAACAAGAGCAAATTTTGGCATTGCTTTGACATGATGAGTGGTAAATGGTGGGAGAACAAACTGAGGAATGAGGGGGCCATCCACTTTATACAGGCAGCATTGAAATACATTAGTGAAGATGGCCCTAGTTGGCAGTTTTCAAGTGGTCCACATGCCAATGACTTGCAGTTCCATAGGTGTGGTTTAATGAAGGTAGGTGTCCTCAAAGAAGATCTGTGGTGTGCCTAACCAGTTTAAACTCTGTGTCCTTTTGGAAGCCCTGTGAAACCAGTATGATTGGAAAACAGAGTGGTGAGAGAAAGAGAGTGAGATGGCCTGCCAACATAATCAAAGTCAACATGACATCCTCCTTGGGAATATAGCCCCATTACAATGGCAGGAAAACTTGATTGGGGGTGGAGCCTTAAGACCAAATCACTGTATATGTGTCCCACAAAAGGAAAAGGAGCACTGGAAGAGAGTTGAGGTTTTGAGTGGATGAAGTTGTCCTCCATCTTAGCATGTGGAGTAAGCTTGAGTTGTGCACACTGCCCCATATGCCCTTCAACAATTTCTGTGGTGAGAAGCCCAGTCATGCTCTTTTGTGGTCAGTATGCATGGGTGCTACCTCAGATATTAGATCAGATTACTGTTCCAAGAGGCTACCCTTCGGACTACCCACTTGCAAGCTCACAGGTTATGAAATAACAAGCCCCAAGCAGTCAAGTGCCATCAGGTTTTTTGTGCATATCTTTGTAGGGATTGGTGGGGATGTACATGCACACTGACCATGCGCCAAGTGGTTCTGTACTGGTGTCTCCCAGGCAGTATAGCCTAGAGGTTAGAGGAATGAGGTGTGAAAAAGCTTGGTACATTCAGCAGACCAGACCTGAGTTTGATTCCAACAACCTCCACTTGCATACTGTGTGACTCTGAACAAGTCACTTAACCTCCCACTGCTCCCAGGTCGCCCCTGAAAGCAGGCACTTGTGCCTAGTGGGCCTTACCGGGTTACCAAAGACAAAGAAAAAAAAATAAGGATTGATCCCTCCTCAGGTCTGACTATATTTTGTCAATAGGAAGGTGCCTCTGTACCCAAAACTGGAGACCCCGTGCAAGGGCCCCAAGTCAGTACCAATCGGAAGAGCTTTAAACTTCTAATGAATTACTGTGGAAGAACCTTTATTTCATACATAAGATAATTAAGTTACATAACCCTTTCCCACATTTCCAGAGCTCCTCCTAGAGCCACTAGTACATGACTACCTCTCCACAAAATGTTAAGCAATCTAGTAGTAGTCTTCCATACAAACTGTAAGAGGCTGATTGGCCATTAGGCTATTATACATGCAATATTAATGCCCAAAGGCTTTCATCCTAAACTGTTGTGAAGCACATGGGTTTCCAAAGGGGCTCAGCACCTCCCTGTGAGTCCTCTGAACCCATTAATTTACATGATGGAAGAGACACTAATGCTGCAATTTTTGTCCAAGATGGGAGAGAGGCATTGCTGGAGTCAGTGTTTGTGACTGGACCTGGCTCTGGTTCCATTGGCTTGGCTGTAGGGCCATCTCCTCTCAGGGTTGCAGGTCTGTTCCCAGCTAAGATGGGGTAGAGCTACTGCTGGAATCCCCCAAGACCTGGCTGCAACTCTTGGAATGCTGCAACCCACCACTGATCTAGATACATAGACAGTGTCAGCAGATAAGGGCCTATGGCCCACCCAGTCTGCCCATTAGAGCTTGTAAGTTCAGTTTATGTTTTCCTAGAAGTCTGTTGCCCCTTACCCCTGACCTCCAGAATTCCTTTATGTCTGTCCCATGCATTCTTAAATCCCGTGGATTGTTTCAGCCCCCACCGCTTCCTCTGGCAGGGTGTTCCACTTGTCCACCACCCGTTCTGTGAAGAAATTCTTCCTCACATTTCCTCTGAATTGTCCTCTCTCCAACTTCATCCCATGCCCTCTAGTCCTGGAACATCTTTTTCGCTTAAAAATAGTGTATTCCTGCACTCTGTTCCTCCCTGTAAGATACTTACTAACATACTAACATACTAAAATGCCAGCAGAATAGGCCTAATGGTCTTTCGTGTCTGCTCGTTTGGTCAGTCCCCAACCTGGGTGCTGACCTTGCTGTCCCCCTCGCCTTCTCTGGCTTCTCCCTTCCCAGTTCCGGATATTCTTGCTGCATTGGATTTTGCTTCCAGAACCCTTCCCCTGTACCTGTCCCACCCCCTCTTGAACCCCTCCACTGTCTCTGCCTCCACCAGCCCCCTAGGCAGTGCATTCCATGGCCACCACCCCTCTCAGTGAAGTAGCACCTCCTCCTTTCTCCCCTGAATCTTCCCCCCTCCAGCTTCCAGCCATGCCCTCTAGTGGCCCCTTCCTCCTTCCTTCGAAGCACCCCGACTGTTCCTCCCCTATTTACCCTCTTCATGTACCTAAAGACCTCTATCATGTCCCTGCGGTCCCTTCTCTCTTCCAATGTGTACATAATTAGCTCTTCGAGCCTCTCCTCATAGGTCCTGTCCCCCAAGCCCCAAATCATTTTGGTTGCCCTCCTCTGGACCCTCTCCAGGAGGTTAATGTCCCGCTTTAAGTGTGGCCTCCAAAACTGCATGCAGTACTCAAGGTGCGGCCTCACCAAGCAGTTATACAGAGGGAGTATCACTCTCCTTCTGAGGTGATCCCCCTAGCGATGTGATCCCAGCAACCTGTTGGCCTTGGCTGCTGCCCCCTACAAGTCTCAGAGTTGTTCATCTTGACATCCACCACCACCCCCAGGTCCCTCTCAGCCATCGAGACTTGTAGCATTTCCCCCCCCAGGGTGTACACTTGACCTGGGTTTCTGGCCCCCAGGTGGAGTACCTTGCATTTCCCTGCATTGAACCTCAGCTTCCACTTTCTAGACCATCTTTCCAGAGCCTCCAGGTCCCCCTGTAGGGCCACCCTCCCCTCCTCCCCATCCACCACCGCCCCCAGTTTCGAGTCATCTGCAAAGAGACTCATCTCACTCCTGATTCCTGTCCTTATGTCCGATATGTAGGCGTTGAACAGAAGGGGCCCAAGGACTGATCCCTGTGGGACCCCACTAATGACCCTCCTTGGGGATGAGACTATCCCCCCAACTACGACCCTCTGGGTCCGGTCCTGGAGCCAATTGCCTATCCATCTGATCATCTGGTTCCCAACCCCCATTTCTCCCAGCTTATCCAACAGGCCCACGTGAGGAACAGAGTCAAATGCCTTGCTGAAGTCTAGAAAGAGGACATCCACTGGTCTACCCAGGTCCAAGGCACTTGTCACCCAGTCATAGAACTCCACCAGGTTTGTCTGACATGATTTCCCCGGGATGAATCCATGCTGTCTATCGTCCAGGCACCCTGACTTATCCAGGTCCCCCCCTAGCCTCTCCTTGACAATGCCCTCCATCACCTTGCCCAACACCGAGGTCAGGCTGACAGGCCTGTAGTTCCCTGCCACCTCCCTTGATCCCCCCTTGTGGATAGGCACTATATGTGCCACCTTCCAGTCTTGGGGCACCCACCCTGTCCTCAGAGATGGTGAAAGCTCTGCCAGGGGTTTTGCCAGGACATCTGCAAGTTCCTTCAGCACTCTGGGATGTAATTTATCCGGCCCCGGTGCTTTCTCCGTCTTAAGGGAGCTGAGGGCTTCCCTCACTCTCTCTGCTGTGATTTCCACTTCCGGTACCCCTTCTCCCTGCTTAGCCCTCCCCACACCTGCCAGTGATGCCTCCCCCTCTCCCCAGACCTGCCGATCGGTAAGGGTCCCCCCCTCCTCAGTACTTGTATGTCTCTATCATATTCCCTCTCTCCCTCCTCTCCTCCAGGGAGTACATGTTCAGTTCCTTCAACCTGTCCTCATAGGACTTGTGATGCAATCCATGTACCATCTTTGTTGCCCTCCTCTGAATCCTTCTCTACCCTGTCTATGTCCTTACGTAGGTAAGGTCTCCAGAACTGTACACTGTACCCAGGTGGGGCCTCACTAGTGTCTTGTATAGAGGAATTATGACCTCCCTTTTCCTGCTGGTGATGTCCCTGCCTATGCATCCCAGCATCCTATTTGCTTTACCTGCTGCCTTGTCACACTGTTTCCCTACCTTGAGGTCATCAGAGATGATAACCCCAAGATCCCTTTCCTGCTTGGTGCATGCTATATCCTCACCCCCAACTGATATATTGTGCCAGGGTTTTTGTGCCCCATATGCATTATCTTGCACTTCTTTGCATTGAATTTCAACTGCCAAACCCCTGACTATTCTTCAAGTTTCTGCAGGTCTCTTCTCATTCTGTCTACACCCTCTGGTGTGTCTACTCTGTTACAGAGCTTTGTGTCATCAGCGAACAGTGAAATTCTGCCTTCTAGGTCCTGCGCAATGTCACTGATGAAGATGTTGAATAGTACCGGTCCCAGCACTGATCCCTGTGGTACCCCACTGCTCACTCTTCCCTCTGTGGAGTGACAATCATTTACCACCACCCTCTGTGTCCTGCCGCCCAGCCAGTTACCTACCCACCACACTACTGTCCTGCCCACACCCATATTCCCCAGTTTGTGTAATAGTCTTCTATGTGGCACAGTGTCAAAGGCCTTGCTGAAGTCCAGATAGGCCATGTCCACTGCCCTCCCCTGATCCACCTCCCTAGTCACCCAGTCAAAAAATTCAACCAGGTTGGTCTGACATGTCCTCCACCTGGTGAAACCATGCTGCCTTGGGTCCTGTAGTCCATTGACAATCAGATGTTCCACCAATCTCTCCTTCAGTAGTGCTTCCATGATCTTCCCCACTACTGAGGTGAGGCTGACTGGTCCGTAGTTCCCCGCTTCCTCTTTGTTCTCACTTTTGAATAAGGGGACTACATCTGCTGTCCTCCAGTCTTTGGGTACCTCCCCTGTTTCCAGTGATCGGCTAAACAGGATAGCCAGAGGTTCAGCCACCACCTCTCTTAGCTCTTTAAGGACCCTGGGGTGCACCCAATCTGGCCCTATTGCTTTATCAACTCTTGTTACTTCCAGTTCCTTCAGGACCCTTTCTCGTGTAAAGGGACTTGTGTCCATTTTTGCACCATTGTCACCCCTTGTACTCCCTTCAGATCCATTACCCTCCTCTTCCTCAGTAAAGACTGAGCAGAAATACCTGTTCAATGTGTCAGCTTTACTGTTGTCATCCTCCACAAGGCCCCCATCCTCCCCTTCAGTCTCACTATCCCTCCCTTTGCCTTTCTTTTTTCACTTATGTACCTGTAAAAGGTTTTGTCCCCTCTACCCACTGATTTTGCAATGTGTTCTTCTGACTGAGCTTTGGCTTCCCTTACTGACCTCCCTGCCTCCATTTGCTTCTCCTGGTACTTCTCCCTATCCCCTTCTGCCTGGGTCTTTTTGTATTGCCTGAATGCAATCTTTTTGGCTTTCGCTTTCTTTGCTAACTCTTTGGGAAACCATAATGGTCTCCTCTTCCTTTTCCTCTTGATAACCTGCTTAATGCATAATTCTGTTGCTCTTGTAATCCCCATTTTAAATACTGCCCACTGTTCCTCAACCCCTGATTCCTGCCCCATTCTCCTTAATGCCTCTTTCAAGTATCTCCCCATTTTCCCAAAGTCTGCCCCCCTAAATCCAGGATACGTGTTTTTGTGTGGTTTGGTTCTGCTCTTTCTGTGATTTCAAACCACAATGACTGGTGGTCACTGTTCCCCAGGTGCTCCCCCACTGTTACCCCCATCACACTGTCCCTGTTTGTGAGTACAAGGTCCAGTACTGCCTTCTGACGAGTTGGTTCCGTGACCAGTTGCTTGAGAAAGGCACCCTGAAGGGAGTCCAGGATAAATCTGTTCCTAGTTGATGCTGCTGCTGGGATGCTCCAGTCCACATCTGGAAGATTGAAGTCTCCAACCAGTACTACCTCACCCTTGTCTGCCATCCTTTGGATGGCTAGCATCAGCTCCCTATCTGTTTCTTCCTCCTGGACTGGTGGTCTATAGACCACACCTGTGCAGATGGCTGGCCCCATTTTCCTTTCCAGCTTAACCCACAGTATCTCTCCCCCATTTTGTTCCTCCTGGATCTCTGTGGCCCTTATGTCATTTTTCACATACACTGCCACTCCTTCTCCCTTCCTACCTGCCCTTTCTCTTCTGAATATGTTGTAGACAGGTATGGCCATCTCCCAGTCATGGTTATCATTACACCAGGTTTCAGTGATGGCCACAATGTCCAGGTCTGACTGCACCATGACAGCCTCCAGATCCTCCATCTTGTTGCTAAGGCTCCTGGCATTGGCACACATGGCTTTCCATGATTTGACCTCCCTAGACTGTTTTGCTGTTCTACTCCAGCCCCTTCCTTGGTTGTTCTTTATCCCTGGTTCTCCTTGCTGTCTGCCCTTCTGCTGAATTTTGCCCCTTTTCTGCCTATCCACCTCTTGGGTGCTAATCTCCATCTTTTGCACACTGCTGTGTAGAGATAGCCACTCCTCCGGTTCACTGGTTCCACTGCTAGCTGTGGGGGGTGAGCAAGTAGGTACCCTCCCTGCTGGCCTGCCACCCCCCTTTGCTAGTTTAAATGCTTGTCAATGTAGCATTTAAACTTATCATTGAGTGCTTGGATTCCCCTCCAGGATGGATGCGGGCTGTCAGGCTTGAACAATCCTCCATCCCTTCAGGTGGATCCCCAGTCACCAATGAATCCAAACCCTTCCTCACAGCACCAGTTCTACAACCATGAGTTAAAGTTCCTGGTGCATGCAGCCCTACGCTCTCCCTTGTCTCTCACATGCAGTACTTCTGAGAAAGTGACAGAAGTAGCTACTTGCTTGAGACCCCTCCCCAATTTCCTAAACTCTTACTGAACTTCCTTTGGCTCCCCATTTGCCAGGTCATTAGTACCTAGGTGGATAATGACATCCAGCTCACCCTCCCATCTTGCCTTCCCAGTGATCCCCAGGATCTTCCTTCCATCCCTCCATGCCGTGGCACCTGGTAGGCACCTCACCTCCCTGTCCTCCCCCTCCTGTGTTCCTTGCTGGATCCCTCTTATGATGGAGTCCCCCACCAGGATTCACTTCCTCCTCCTCTGGGGTTCACTGCTCTCCCTGCTGAGGTCACCTCCTTGGCTAACCTCCACATCCTTTCCTTCCACTTCTCTGGGTACCTCTATTTGGTTGTCCTCATTTACCAGTGTGGCATATGAGTTCTTGAGTGGAATAGGATCTGGGATGTGCCTCTGCCTGGCTGCTGTAACCCTCCCTGAGCCCACTGTCATCCAAGTGCTCCTCGTTCTCGGAATCCTTTGAGGCAGTTGCATTGGACAGGGTGGTCTCTGGATAGGGGTGATGGTACTCCTGACCCAGTTTACTTCTGCTCTGAGTCTGGCTACCTCATCCTGCAGTCCAGAGAGATGCATGCAGATAGGGCAGCACCTCAGTGTCCAGAAGGTCTGCCTGAATATGGCTGCCCCATAGCCACTGCATTGCACCACTCCCCACATTATACTGCAATTATACTGCTATTCAACTACTTGTCTGCTACTGAAGCTCTCCTAGTTCCATTTTTATTAATTTACTGTCCTAAAAATCCTGCCACTGATCCTCAGATACTTTTCTTTTTAAAAAAATAAAATAAACCAATAAATAAATAAATGAGTCAAAACACTTGTCGTGCTGAGGGTGGGCTTCTTCCCCCTTATGCCCCTCCTACTCCACACCCCTTACTATCCCTGTGTTTAGCTCCTGTCAATCAGATTTAACAGGGCATATAATTAAGTGTTGGGGGAAGGGGGGGTGAAAATTTGCAGCAATTAAAGACAGCAAAGAAATACACCACCACTACGTTTTAAATTGTCAACAGCCCGAAAACAATTCTAAGTAAAGACAACAAAGATAGTACAGTGTCACTAAAAGCCCACAATCTAAGTTTAAAAGAAAAAAATAGCAATTACCAGTTTCTGTAAAGCACTGAATTGAATATGTTTCCTTCCCCTTCTGGCTTCTTTTGAGAAAACAAAACTCACTTGTTACCTCAACTCTGACTAAGCCCCACCTCCAGTTATCACGTAGCTGAGGTCAGAGGCCAGACAATTAGCACCCCTCACCCAAACTACAGGGCAAGTCAGACAAGCCAAGACTAAATTTGCAGTAATTAAAGACAGCAAAGAAATACACCACCTCTACATTTTAAATTGTCAACAGCCCAAAAACAATTCTAAGTAAAGACAACAGAGAAAGTACAGTGTCACTAAAAGCCCACAATCTAAGTTTAAAAGAAAAAAATAGCAATTACCAGTTTCTGTAAAGCACTGAATTGAATATGTTTCCTTCCCCTTCTGGCTTCTTTTGAGAAAACAAAACTCACTTGTTACCTCAACTCTGACTAAGCCCCACCTCCAGTTATCACATAGCTGAGATCAGAGGCCAGACAATTAGCACCCCTCACCCAAACTACAGGGCAAGTCAGACAAGCCAAGACTAAATTTGCAGCAATTAAATTTCCTTCCCCTTCTGGCTTCTTTTTCTGTCTGGCAAGAAAAGGCCTGTCAGCTTTAATCAATATTGTCCAGGTATGCACAGGTCAGAAAGCACAAATGAGCAGAAATCTCAATTCAGCTGATCTTTATCTAGCTGAATAACATTATACCCATGTTATCAAAGCAGTATTAGTGGTAGGATGCTTACAGATTTAAAGAGGGAGGAATGCTCTTCAGATAGGCAGCCATCTTGACTGGTGACTGTTTAGAGCCCCTGGAGTCCACCTCTCTGATGTACTGTATTTAAGACAGATGCATCGGTCTATGATGTACCTAGCCATTGCTGCAGATGCAAACCTGATTGACCAGCATCAGAAGAGGAATGCTTGCCACTGCACCGTGTGCTCGCCCCTAAATGTCTTGACTGAGATAAGGCACTATGGATGACCTAATAGAAAAGTCAGATGGTTCTTGAGGGAAAACAATTGCATGTTACAACCCTTGGGAATCCCATGTGTTTATAAATTCATCAGCATTACCTGCTGTTACCTCTGAGGTGATAATGTGATAACGTCTGTTGCCATGTGCCTTGCTGCATGTGTGAGAAGAAGGACAAGGTGTACTACATAACTACAGCTCAGAGAAGCATCAGTAATGGGGGGAGTAAAGTACAGGATTATTTTGGATAGGGTGAAATGTGTCTTTTACAATTCAAATCAGGTCTCAATTACTACATTCAACTGCTCTGGCTGAATTTGTGCTGCTGTTTGGCATCACTCAACTCTAGTGTTCTAAATAAGTCATAACCCACAACACAGCATAGGTGTATCAGGCATGAATGCATGCCCCGGGTGGTTGTGAGGCAGAGGGCAGAAGGCAGAGTGTCCTTTCTACCACCCAGCAATTTCTTTAATATCTGATACACCCATGCACTGGAAGGGGTTACAGCACTTATAAAATGGAGAAACAGTAAAACAGTTTTGGTCTAGCTGTGGCTTGCCTTATTTTTTCCACTGCAGTCACTGCTGTGACTGTTGCTTGTGCTGCACTAATGAGTGCACTATAATGCTGTGCTGGATTAATAAACAGTCAGGTATAGCACTGAGCTTTTTCCATTTTCCCTGCTCATTTTATAATACTGATTCAAGAATCCACAGTAACAAAAGTTTCCATTTCCCTGCTCATTTTATAATACTGATTCAAGAATCCACAGTAACAGAAACTCATCTAGCCCTGATAAGGAGACAGTCAATTAAAATGAGAACTGATATAAGTAGGAAAAAAAAGACTGCATTATATGAACTAAAAACACCTCCAGAAACAGATTAATCTCTTAATCTTTTCTTCGGTAAAAAGGGTTATGTCATAAAATGATAATTGCTTTTTTTTTGTGTTATGTAAAGAAGTATATGTGAACAAGATGGGCTTGAGCAATTATTTTCTATAAGCTGCCTTGGTCTTTTTGCAAGGAAATAATGTTTAAATAATTATTCTTTACTTGTACTGCTTGATTGAAAGCAAGTTTAATAATTGGTTAATGTTAAAGAACCCATATGTGTGTGTATTAGGTGTAATTGCTTGCACTGGCATATGTGTACTACTGTGAGAATAGGTTACCCCCTGAAGAGAACCAATACACTTAAACTGTAATTAACTTTACTATTTATCACTTTGATTATCCCTTCCAATAACTGGAGAACTTATTTTATTCTTATTTAACAACCCATCCATGCTTTTCTTTTCCTAGTTCTATTTCTTTTGTAGTAAAAGGTGATTCAAGTGGAATTTCCATGTAAGCTCCCACCCCAGTAGTATAAGTTCCTATATCTCGTCAACTGTTAAATTTCAGCCAATCAACGCGTGCCACGTCATTTGACAGGTGGGCGTGGCCTAAAATGGACCAATCAGAATCACCCTTGTTAAACGGAAGTCCCTCCCTAAAATGGCTAGCCCTGCCCACTTCTGGATGGAAGTGATGCAACCTCAACCCAGGCTCACTTTGCGCAGGAAATGAATGCATTCGAACCCATGTCCAGCCCCTTTTGGCAGAAAATGACATGCGTCAAACCCCAGTGCCCCGCCAGCAGGAAATGACCTAACAGCACCATTTTGTAAGGTTCACGCCCCTCCTTCTCGTGACACCTCGAGCCCCTGCCAGACCATCCTGTCTCGAACCCGAGTCCCACCATGCTAGGCTGAACTCCTGCATCCCCACCTGTCTCCTGCACTCCCACCATCCTGGCTCAAACCCCTGTCACCCACCCCTCATTCTCATACACCCTCGAGCCCCTGCCAGACCATCCTGTCTCGACCTCGAGTCCCACCATGCTAGGTTGAACTCCTGCATCCCCACCTGTCTCCTGCACTCCCACCATCCTGGCTCGAACCCCTGTCACCCACCCCTCATTCTCGTACACCTTGAGCCCCTGCCAGACCATCCTGTCTCGAACCCGAGTCCCACCCATGCTAGGTTGAACTCCTGCATCCCCACCTGTCTCCTGCACTCCCACCATCCTGGCTCAAACCCCTGTCACCCACCCCTCATTCTCGTACACTCCTCGAGCCCTGCCAGACCATCCTGTCTCGGAACCGAGTCCCACCACATGCTAGGTTGAACTCTCGTCCCCTCCTGTCTCCTGCACTCCCACCATCCTGGCTTGAACCCCTGCCCCCACCCTCATTCTCGTTGACACCCTTGAGCCCTGCCAGACCATCCTGTCTCAACCCGAGTCCCGCCATGCTAGGTTGAACTCCTGCGTCCCTCCTTTCTCCTACACCCCACCATCCTGGCTCGAACCCCTGTCCCCTCTTCTCACTCGTCTCCTTCCATCCCAAAAATCAGTTAGTGTTTATGTAGGTGTGACCCTGTAGGCCTATTGTATAACTGCAGGGGCATGTGTGTGTTTTTTGATTAGGATATTTTCAGAAAGAAGTATCTAGGAGGGAACCTGATCATGCAGAGATGTCACAGATCTGTGTGGAGACCCCCACCCCGAGGGAATTCATCTGCCTGTGTGAGTACCCTTTTTCTGTTTTTGTAACAGTATGCAAAATTATTTAACATGCATCTGTAGGACTGTGTCAGACTTGCATCAAAAGGATAGCTTTATGTATACGCATGTAACATTTATAAGCTAAAGCAGGGACCTCTATTAAATAAGATGGTTCAGCAGTTTTCTCTGGATAACATTGCAACAATCGCTAAAAACTAATTATACTTTTGTCATGAATTAGAAAGAATAAAACTATATAAGAAAAAGGAATACAATACCTATAGTTCACCCCTCAGCTCTGTGTAGTATCAAGGAGAAGGCTGAAATGAAATGTGTGATATTTATAATGTTTTGAAAAATGATATCTTACAAAGAAAAGACAGAATGTAAAATGATAATGTTTCTCTTTCAAAATAATTTTAAAGCACACAGTCTTAAAACGATATACAGCTTTGCTTAGAGTCGCAAAAAATACACACTTTGACGTGTTGTGTGTGTGTGTGTGTGTGTGTGTATGTGTGTCCGTCCCTCATTAGGACATGAGGAAAAGCAATGCTTTTGTGGATGTTTAAAATATAGATGGACCTTTTGAGCTCACGGCCTGTTGGCTGTGTGGTAGGGGTCTTTGTCTGCTAAGACGTGATAAAACATCTGTTGTTTATTTACAGCCATGGCTACAAAGGCCTATTGATTCTCTTTAAATGTGTGTCTCAAAATTTTGGGATTATAGGGTCTGTAAAAAAGTAGCTTTATGCTTTTGTTGCAAAATGCCTATAGTTACATTATCAAAAATTAAAAAGTCATGTAGTACTAAATAGAAAATAAATATGTCTATAGTTACATTATCAAAAATTAAAAGCCATGTAGTACTAAATAGAAAAATAAATGATATGTTACAAAGATTTATATTCTGATTAGTGGTAGGCAAGCAGTTTTACCGAATTACTAATTTAAAGGATGCAGCTGTTTAAAAGACAAAATTTCTGTTTTTACTTTTCAAAGCATAACTTAGGCTTGCACTCCACAGCCTCTCTGTGTTTTAAGATTGATAAAAATCATCTGTTTTTAATTAGACTGTGACCAGCCTATTAGCAGAAAAGGCATTTCTTAATGCCTTCCAGCTGTCGTGAGGAAGTGAGAAACAAAAAGCCTACATTGACTAGCGACATAGGGTCTTATATAGCCCCCTTGGAGAATGGGGAGAGGGGTGTTGGTCTGATGGACAGTGCCAGATGTTTTTCACTACTTGACACATACTTATGTGGGTGGTGAGGGGGGTCTGAGTCATTTTTATATAAGCATTTGAAGATACTGAAGCTCAAGTAGCAGTTGTGTTAGTATCGCTCTGTCCTTTGTCTTGAGCTGAAAAATTAAAAATATTCAACAATTAGCCATGGAACGTGGACTCCTGATGAAAGCTTATCCAAACATTAATGCTTGGCTAATCCCAGATTAATGCTACAGAAGGTATGTATTTTAACTAGAAAATAGTAGATGCTGCATGTTTTAGAGTTTAAATGTTGTCTTATAAAAGTTTTAAAAATACCAAGTAGTGACAGAGGGGCTTATTTTCTGTTTTAAATAGAACCGATGGAGAAATCCTGGAGGGGTGAGCTGGCTAATCCCAGATTACTGCTACAGAAGGTATTATTTTTATCTAGAAATAGTAGATGCTGTAGGTTTAGAGTTTAAATGTTGTCTATAAAAGTTTTAAAATACACAGTAGTGACAGGGGCTTATTTTCTGTTTTAAATAGAACCGAGAAATCCTGGAGTGAGGTTGACTAACCCCAGATTACTGCTACAGAAGGTATTTATTTTTATCTAGAAATAGTAGATGCTGCAGTTTTAGAGTTTAATGTTGTCTTATAAAAGTTTTAAAATTGAAGTAGTGACAGGGGTTTATTTTCTGTTTTTAAACAGCCTCACAGACAAACCCTACAGGTGTGAGAGGAAAAGAGATCATTACATGAGCGTGATGTTTTTCAAAGGCATGGCAGAATTTCAACTGGGGTCAGTGACCAGAATACATATAGCATAACTGAACAAGATATACAACCACCTACGCAGCAATGTTTTAAGAGTCTCTGCATGTAGAATGAACCAAATGTGCCAATAAACATTGTACACCATTTAGAGCAGCTGCTCAAGATTTTCTGACCAAAGGTTTCAAGAAAGTGACATTGACTTGATCAATATTGGGAAAGCCTATATTTTAAAACAATTGATTTGTTTGTTTAATGCCTTGGTAATTGAGGGCAGATTATCTAGTGAGGATTACGATCATCAGCTGCTTAAATCTGAGCTTTTAAAAGTTCAGCTACTGTACTGAACAGTGTGCTTGGTTTAATCAATATTTCAAATGTTCGATCAGAGAACTGAAGACCTCGCTTAGTGCAGCCGCATGTATGAAAAGTACAGGGCTTGGAGGAAAAGCTGCCAAAAACAAAGAACAAAATACAAAGTGAAAGCACAAGCTCTCATAAACTGAGTACAAGGGTTTCATCACTAGCAAAATGAAAAAATAACAAATGGGTCAAAAGAAAGAACTGGGTAAAAATAAAACAATTGAGAAAAGTTGATCAGAAAAGTAAAACATGTTAGGAAAATAGTGCAGCATAGGTTGTTACAAAATGTTACAAATGGTCTGCAGTCTGAATTGAAAACCATGATGATCAGGCTAACAGGGCGCCCTACAGTGTATTTAGAAGCTGTACAGGAATATGAACGCAGTTTAAAAAATTTAATGCTACAGAATTTCATCAAAGATATAAGTTTATAAATCTAGATAAAATAAAATCTTTACAGAGGCTATTGCAGCAATGCACCAGGCTATAGAAAGTTTGTTAGACAGTGAAGAGAAAACACAATATGGGATTTTATACAGGTAGATTAAATGCTGCTTCTTTGAATCACCCTTGTTCTCAAGAAAGACAAGTCCAAATGAACTAAATGCTGTAAACTTCTTAGATCAGATAGCTGATATGCTACAGAGCAATACTGAAGTAATTACTGATTCCTCTATACATCTTGTGATAACGACCATCAGAAACCACCAGGGTCGGGGTGGGGGGGAGATGACACTTGAAATCCATCGGTATAGCAGGATTTACAAAAAAAGAGACGATACCTGATTGATTTAAATAACAGAGACAATAGTTTGTGTTTTGGGGCTCCATTCTCGCACTCTTAAATCCACATATGAGTGACAGTCAGTTGTTGAACAAGGCTAAAATATTTATGCTGAGCTAGGTTTGTCAGACCAAAGCCCTGTCACTTTAGTGATGTGTCACAGTTTGAACGCTTTTAGGAGTCAAAATTAAGATTTTATATCATAATGAAGGAAACTGGCAAACATTTTCAACAGGTCCAGAAAGATTTCCTAAAACACTGTTTGTATTATTACATGAAAACATTATTATGGCATCACTGATGTAAAAAATTCATAGGCGCGTCGTACCTCTGTGAATATTGTGATGTAGCCTACAGCCATAAGGGGAATCATATCTGTGCACAACAGTGCAAAGTTTGTTTCGACCCATGTTGTCTCGAAAAGAAATTGGCACAGTATCTTGTCACAAATGTAAGAAGATCTGTAGGTCTTCAGCTGCGTCTAGAAAGACATTTAGCTAGAGCTGATGGTGATACAGGGTCTTGTAAATCCATGAAACTGTGTGAACAATGTTTTGTTTTTTACAAGGATCTCATATGTAAATTGATTCAGTGTAGCAGATGTGGTTCTTTCATGACAGCCACAAGCATCTGTGTTATATGTCACCACTCACAGTTGTAAAAGCACTGAGAAATATATAGTGTTTGATTTTGAAGCCACACAAGAAACGAGTGGCACATACCAAATTTTGTGTATGCTAAGCAGTTAGATGGGGAGGTCCTGGGAATTCAAGGTGAAGATTGCATAAAAGATTTTGTAGGACATTTTATTGATGCCCCATTTAGACACTACACATTTATAGCACACAATGCCAAAGGCTATGACAGTTACTTTATCATTAGCCAGCTAGTCAAGGAAAGAATTGATATTAAATTGCTCACTAAGGAGGAAAAGTACTCTGTGTCACAGTGACATCCTACATATCAGATTTAATGACAGCCATTGTTTTCTTCCTTTTAAACTAGCAAAATCCTGCAGCCCTTGGATTTGAGAATGAGATTGCTAAAGGCTACTTCCCCATTTTTTTAACACCAAGGCTAATGAGAATTATGTAGGACCCTGCCCGATGCTCAGTTTTATGGTCCTGAATATATGTTGCCTGCAGAAAAGCAAGAGTTTTGCAATGGTACCCAGCTAACAGACATAGAGAATTTAGTCTGAAAGAGAGCTTCGCTACTATTGTCAGTTAGATGTTGAAATTCTTCGAAAAGCCTGTGTCAGATTTAGAAATGAAGTACTGGAGATGACTAGGGAAAAGTATTTTAAACAGTCAGACGGATGATACCGTGGAGTATGAAACAGTATCCTTAGACCCCTTACCAGTACGT
Source organism: Neoceratodus forsteri (assembly GCA_016271365.2). Lineage (NCBI taxonomy): Eukaryota > Metazoa > Chordata > Ceratodontiformes > Ceratodontidae > Neoceratodus > Neoceratodus forsteri. Next base: position 100,811,937 of record CM028130.1, read on the forward strand.
CACCATAGCCTCAGTTTCTATGGCGTATGTACAGGTTTCTGTTTTTGGAAAGAATGTACTGTTGCTGTTCTCCCCCAGACAACTACCACAGACAATTGAAGAGGTACTCACACCTGCTATTCAGTGGCTTATGTACATATCTGAGAAAGAAAACATTTCTATTCAGCATGCTAAGGGGGTGGTGGAATTTAAGGTGGGTCCGTGCTTTTGGATGGCTATTCAGTCATAAAATGGAATACTCACAGCATTTGAATTTAATGGTTGTTTTTTCATGGCTGCAACATCTGTTACTGTGAGAAAGATAGAAACCACATGACAGGGACTAGTTTGGACAGTTATTCAATAGGACCATGCACAAATTTCATTTTCTAAAAAGACAGGGTTTTGCAGTTAGAGTATTGTGGGAACATGAATGGAAAGCAATGCAGACCACCGGATCAGGAGCTTGAATAATTTTTGAGGGACAGGCAGCTACCACAGCCACTCGAACCTAGGCAGTCACTGTTTGGGGAGAACAAATGCCATTTGTCTGTACTATATACAGCCTGATGAGGAAAATACACTCTTAGTTTTACCAGCCTCTACCCTTTTGTTAACAAAACGAAGCAGTATCGATTGAAGTTGTTCCTGACATCATTTATGACCATTTTGATGACCTCACTCAGTACTTTGTTTAGCAAAGTAAAAGTCTTACCCCTAGAGGTCTTTTCTTTCCAGGTTGCCATCCAGGATTGGTAAAAGCTCTGTTTACATTATGTCGTGCATGCGCTTGGAAAATAGATCTTCAAACAACATCATGCACACATGATGAAGAGTGCAACGGTCACTTACTGGTACCTATTGTACCGTGAGAACTAAACCTGGCACTGGAAAAAGGCTACAAACATTAACATTTATGAAGTTTGGCATTTTAATGAGTCATGCTACAGAGCTTTTTGCAGATTACATCAAGCTGCATCTAAAAGGCAAGCAAGAGGCATCTGGTTTCCTTCATGGGTCAAAACTGAAGAGGATAAAGTCAGGTACATACAACATTATTTTGAAAGGGAAAATGTCCATTTGAACCCTGCAGCCATAACTGTTAACCTGCAAGAAGACAGATATCTAAACTGTTTTAAATTCCTCTTTGGGGTAAATTTGGGCAGAGAGCTAATTTACTGATAACTAGCATAGTAACAGACCCACAGAAATTATTTCAATATGTCTTGGTCCCTATTTCGATATCTCATCGTGCTTTTTCATCGATGATGAAACCAGCTTTTTTAAGCTGGAAATATACTATCATCATTACAATAAATTCAATAATATCAACATATTTATAGCGTTTTGCAATATGCCTAGAGTCGAACTCTACAAATCGCTAGATAGGTTACAGGACAGGTGCCTTTACCACGCACACAGACTCTGTTTATTTTGTGTCCAGACTGGTGATCTGGGGCACCCTCTGGGTAGATTTTTGGGAGCTGACCAGTGGAAGTTCCTGCTGATGAACACATTACAGGAGTTCGTTTCTGCGGGCCCAAAAGCGTGCGGTTACAGGCTGTCAGTGGACGAGTTGTTCTTAAAGTGAAAGGTTTTACCCTTAATGTAGCCAGCAGTAAACCACATTAATTTTGAAAGTCTGAAGGACCTGGTCTTTGACTATACTGGGGTCACAGATCTCTAAAGAAATTACTTGAGTCAACCCAGCATTGTTAGGAATAAAAGCAGTGGTCCCTTGAAACAAAACGCTGTCCAAGACACAGAGAGTAGTTTATGACGTTTGGTTTAGAAGACAATTTTAAAACACTTCCTCACGGATACTGACTGTGAAAATGGATATCAGGTTGCAGCATCCCTTTACTTGTCTGTTGTTAGGCCCTCTAATAGTGGGAAGAGCTTCTTTATAAAACTGTTGTTTGAACATGCTGATGCCACTTTATCACACAAGCCTGAAAGTATTGTCTGGTTCTACAGCTGTTGGCAACCTTTGTTAATGGAATTGCTGTTAAAGTTCTCAGATTAAATTTGTGGAGGGGCTACCGATGTCACTAGCTGACAATGATCTCACCCTGGAAAGGTAAATTTTGTACGTTATAGATGATTTGATGGACTCTGCCTGCTCAAAATAGTGAAGTGAGATATGGGTTTACCAAGTACAGTCATCATAAACAATTGACAATATTTTTAATTGTCCAGAATGTGTCTGTCAAGGTAAAAAAGCAGGACCATCACATCAAATGCCAAATACATGATTCTGTTGAAAAACCCCAGAGACAAGCTTCAGATCACAACACTAGCTAGACAAATGTATCCTGGTCATGACAAAATTTTCTCTGAAGCTTTTGAAGATGCTCCAAGAAAGCCTCATGGCTATTTACTGGTTGATTTAAGATCCAATACACCAGATTTAATATAGTCATACGTGGTGGGGTGTTTTCCCTGACTGGTCTGTAGGTATATGTCAGAAAAACACATTCTGCTTCTAAAAATATTTGATACTGTATTGTCATTATGTCAAAAAGACTGCAGAGAAATCTGTCTGTTTTAAAGTTACTAGTAAAGGGCCTCCAAGCTTAAGAAAAGCTATTTATGTTCAGCCTCTGATGATCTGATATCAGCTATAGCTGAGATAGCCTTAAACACTCTTAGAGGAAATATTCCACTGTCAGCAAAGCAGTTAGGTGTACTGAAAAAAACGGAGAGTTATTAAAACTTTAAGTTATAAACAATAACCTTAAAAAGGAAAAGAAAATAGTTAATCAGACTGGTGGCTTTATAGGAACGCTAGCTAGGAATTGCCATCCTTTGATCACAGGTCACTGGCTGAAAACAGATAATACGATTTTACACAGAAAATGTATTTGGTACCTCAGCAACAGATGGATCACATTCAACTAATTACCTGATCGGGATATGAGAACAGTTTACACACTAACAGTTTGGACATGAGAGACTATACTGTCCCTGACTGATTTATCAGATCATCGACAAAGCCAAGATGTACTCGCTGTTGTTACAACGCTATCTGACTTTGGTAAGACAAGGAGAAGCTAAAACCAGTTTGACATTACTCATGCCTGAAAATGAATCAATGTCTGACCCCCTGCTGTCATGGCAGAGACAGCTTCGTACCTAGTACTATGGAAAGACATTTTAAGTAGTTTTTCCATCGGTCTAAAACCAATGCTGAACTTTTGTTAAAGCATATGTCCAGAACAAGGATATTGTGTTTTGAGTGATATAGGGTGAATTAATGTATAAAGGCACTGTTGTTTCTGTGGGTCTCACATGGTGGATTTAGTAGGCGGCTACAGCCACTCACGCAATCCCTGATCACAGAAAGCCAAAGGGCTGGGATGTTTTTGTCAAAGCAATGGCTGAGTCTAACATACCCACCTCAGGTGTTTGCCTACCAGCAAACAGGAGCTATGTGGAAAGGCTGAAATCGGTAGCTGGTGCAAAACAGCCACACATCTCCAGTTAGCCAATGGTCAGTGATGCCCAAAAGCCAAAAGTCTTTAAGAAACCTGTGATGGCTATGTTAAACTTAAAATGCAATCTCTATGTATAGATGTTATATGACTTCAGTGCCTGTTGTGTACAGCATATGTTGAACATTTTATCTCATATTAAATATGTAATCTACCTCAGTGACTGCTGTGTACAACCCACGTTAGCCATTTACCTCATACTGAATATAATCCTGTTTTACAAAAAAAGTGTTTATATTGATGCATGTTAGTCTACTTTTATAGTTAAATATGTTAACATGTTTTTAGAAAGATGTGCTTATAATTCTACCTCCAGGGCTATGGCGTATATATGTGCTTTTTTTAACAGGAGATGCTTTTGTTTTATTATATCATATCTATGTTGTCACCACTGATGTTTGTTGTATTTTATTGCCAGTTTTTACAATAAATGCCTTTGTATTTTATATATTGTGTCATTATTGAAGACATTGCATATCTTATCCATGATGTTACCACTGATTTTGTTGTATTTATTGGCAGTTTTTGTACGCTAAATACTTTTATATTTTATATATTTTTTGTCATTATTGAAGACATTGCATATCTGAAAATGTTAAATACAGCCCCATCCCCAGTTTAAACATTAGCAAAATAGAGACACACAATTATGAGTGTTTATATATGATTTTATAAGTGACTGGTTTTTGAATAAAATTAGGCGTTGCTGCATATTTTAGAATTCATTACAAGAAAAACAAGTCTGAACATACACTTTCTGATTGACGTGCCCTGACATGTTCAGATGTCTGGAAAAAGATGCACAAAACTAGTTACCATGGCATCATTTTTCAGCAAATCATTAGAGTGCATATTTTAAAATCTGATCATAAGAAAGTCCTTTGCATCTGTGGTGTAAGAAAATATGCAGTGAAATCTGAGGTGGTAGAAAAGGTATCTTGTAACTGTGTGTTTAGGTACAAAGTGTTGTTTGCATTTCTGTTTAAAAACCCAATAGTTTTTGCATGATTGTCAGGATGAAACTTAGCTGTCTAAGAACTGCCCAGTCCCATTTTCTGAAATGTATACTGCTAACCAGTGCTGTCCAGGGGGTCATGGGGTCAGTATTGATGACTAGTGCTGCAGGGAGGTTTCTGAGTCTCTCCTTGGGTAGCAGATTGCTGGGAAACAGCAGAAAGCAGTCACGGATGTGGGTGTCACTGGTTACAATTTTTTCCAGCTGCTTTGTGTTCATTTTATGGTTTATCACATATAATCAAAATGACATTTTTCTCTGGTTTATCTCATTGACATTATCAAACACTGCATAGATAATGAGATTAACTGTTTTGTGAAGGGCTTCTGCAAATCTGATCTCAGCTCTGAGGTTCCTGTTTTAATTAAGAATAATGATCAGCACATTCTTGGTCTGGAGGAGATCAAAGGCAAACAGGGTGTACCCTTGGGTAAATTCCTGAGTTTAACTAAAAGCGGGTCGATCTTTTTCATAGGATTTCCGCTAGTACTAGATTAAAATATTCTCTCTCGCCATTCCCATTTCTAAAATCTGGCTGCAGAGGTTTATGGGGATTTGTTCACCGGTCTGTGATACAGAGCCACAAATTAATGTTATAATGCTTAAAGTTAAAGGGGTTTTAGTGTAGGAACCACTAAAAGTCATTGTCAATAAATCCCATGACTATCATTTTTGCAATGTCCTAAAACAAATTATCTTGGTTGCAGACCCTGCTGCCTGTAGGAGGCTGAACACTTTATACCTACTCTGTCTATAGGGTATTTTAGCTGGTGTGGAGCAGGGCTTGAGTGTTCCCAGACGGACTCGGGGTCACTTTAACCCTTTTGACAAACAGGAGTATGCCATGACTTTTAGCTTATAAGGCTCAGCATCTCCACCTCATCAGGCAGAAGCTGTCCCTGTTACGTATCAGTTTAATTTAATATCCATGTTTCTATTCAGCATCAGTTTTCTCTTGAAAAACAAGTGCTGCAGTAAGTGTCCCAGCAGTTCTACCTCTACTGAGATGTGTGAAGGAGCTTTTTTATTAAAACCTACATTATCATCTCATATCTCTGTCTGTGATTTCGTTTCCCTGGGGTGTCTTTGTAAAATAACCCTCATGTAAATTGATGTGAGAAAGGGTCCTTCACTGAAGTTCAGCACAGATTCTATGGACAGCCTGTAGGGTAACAGTTATTGCTTTGACTGATGAGCTGATCACCGACAGTCACGTCCAGCTGACTGAAAATGCTTGCCACTGGTAGTTTATATAAGCACTTTGGCCACTGCAGGTATATCACTACCATCCGCTTCAGTGATTTTGCAAACCAGGTAAAGAAGTGTGTTGTTTAGATCCAAATAGTCTTCACCAGTCCCGCTATATGTGATTCAATTGGTGAGTTTTTTGAAAGGCAGCCAGAGGGGTATCTCTACATAAAATGCTTTTTCAATGCTTGTCTGTGTGGGAGAAATGCAAACAAGTCAAGTTCTGATTTTGCATTCTTCAGAACCAGTGCACTAAAGCCATGTTTTTTAGAACAGGTCTCTGCTTTTTACTACCCTTCAAGATCCTTTTGCCTTTGAGCCGTTTTCTTTATGTGAAGTTTGTGCTTTGAAACACCTCTTTAAAGTAGCTTGGGGGTCAATGAGAGCGTAAGGTCCTGCTTTCTTTTACCTCTTGAAAACAATCAGCCCTGAGCTACCCTGAGTAGGCTTATCGGCTTCTTGACATCTTTTGAGCGATCGCTATCAGTTACGCCCACAACATCCTTTGCAACATTTTTTAGTAGTTGTCTGTAGCTGTGGTTTTGCAATTTCAACCCTTCTTAAAAATGGAACTGCTTTTCTGAAGAGACTACTAAATATCCTCCTATACCAGAACCATACATAGTAGGAAGACTATGAAAGCTGGCAGACCGTGTCCTGCCTGTGCCTTGTACAGCTTCTGTACAAGGCAGGGTCCCATAATGCTCACAATCACCATCCTTGTTTAAATTTTTACACTCTGGGTCCAATGCAACTCATTATCACCTTTCCAAATCGAAATGGTACAGGTTCATTTTGATCATTCTTTATTTCAATAGTGACTGTATCATCTGATGTTTACTGACTGTTTGATAATGGGTTATCGTAGGTCACGGCATATTCATTGTCTTGGTCTCTGACGGCATGCATCTCTCAGCATAGACTGTCACCCACTATTTCTGTGTGATAATGTCAGTGTATATATATAATGTGTAAAATTCCCATTAATATCTGGAGGGTTCTTTACAGATTCTTTCCTACACCTACCTTGAGTCTGCTAAACCCAAAAGGTACTTGTAACTGTCCATGCATAAACAAAATACATTTGATGTCACTGTCAACGCTTATTTCTCCCGACGGTTTGTTGTTCCAAACCACTGGCAGTTATTTACTTCAAATATGCTTATTAATTTATAAATAACACCAGCCAGAGGATAATATTCGGTGATTTTAAAGGTTGACTCAGTAATGGGTCCAGTTGCGGTGTTTTACTGGGCTACGCTAGAGGTTGATATAGCATTCGAACCTGTTTTTCTGTGCAGGCATATTGTCCCAGGTATGAGGGTATTGAATTTCAAGTGCACTTCATTCACCAGGTAGTTCAAGCGCTTTGGTAACTTTACAGTAAAAGTGGATATATATTGTTGGAAAATGTTAGCATGCATTGCTGGCAAATGTAATATAAAATCCATTTTGAGCATATAGTCTTTATCTGCTTTTAATGTCCTTAACTTGTGTTGCCTCAACCTAGCTATTAATTTATCAGGCCACCCTCCACTTACCAGATACCAAGTTTTCGCCACGCTTTTCTCCTTCAGTATTTTCTGCACCCTGTACACACTGTCCTCATCAGGTTCAATTTTGCAGCTCCTCTGTGTAAAAGTACCTTTAATGTCTTCCCTGATAGTCTTTAGCTATAGGTGGGCCTCTGTGTCTTTAAGACTCACAATAAATATCTCATTGTGTACGCCTGTTCATCCCTTTTCAAACACCCTTTTAGCTTAGATAGTCTCACGGATCATCTTTCTGAAGGGTACCCTTTTTTTTGCCAAGAACAGAATTATCAGATAGGATCTTCCTGCACCAGGTATTGAAGGGTTAACATCCAGGTCTGTGTTTAATGCTTCTGTGATAAGTATGTTATAGCTGTGCACCAGGTCTGACAACACATCTGTATATCTCCAGTATTCTGGTTGAAGTATCGCTACGCGTACTTCAGTGTCTATTAAATCTTTCACATTATCACCCCTGACATCTTTTGAGCCACACTAGTCACATGCCCCAACATCCTTTGCAACTTTTAGCAGCTGTCTGTAGATGTGGTTTGCAATTTCAAACTCTTAAAATGGAACTGCTTTTCTGGACATTTAAATATCCTTTCCTATACTAGAACCATACATATAGAAACCATAAGCCTGACAGACAGATCCGCCTGTATGTATAATAGCTTCTGTACAAGGCAGGGTCCCCATAATGTCGAACAATCCTGTCCTTGTTGGAATTTTAGGAAGGCACTCTGGGCGAAAATGCAACTTCGATCACCTTCCAAATCAAAATGGTACAGGTTCATTTTGATAATGCTATTTTCAATAGTGCACTGTACTTCATCTGATGCTACTGACTGCTTATAATGGGGTTTATCGAGATCACGGTCACTATCTCATTGTCTTGGCCCTGAGGTACACATCTCAGAAGGCACTAGATGTCACCCTTACTATTTCATGTGTGATAATGTCGAGTGTATATATATAATGTGTAAAATCCCCATTAATATCTGGAGGGTTCTTTGCTAGACTCTTCCCAACACCTACCTCGAGTCTACTAAAACCCAAAGGTACTGTAACTGTCCATGCATAAACAAAATACATTTGATGTCACTGTCAAGCATATTTCTCTCCAGCGGTTTGTTGTTAAAAACCACTGGCAGTTCATTTACTTCAAATATGCTTTTATTAATTTGAGCAATAACACCAGCCATATTGGATAATAGCCCGATGGGATTTTAAATGCCACACTGGCTCAGTAGGAGTTGATTGGTGGAGTGTTTTACTGTGGGCTACGTTTGGGGTTGATAGAGCATACTGAACCTGTTTGCATTTTTCTGTGCAGGCACATTGTCCCAGGTATGAAATTGAATTTCTGCTAAAGCCCACTTCCCATTCACTTAGGTAGTTTTCAGCGTTTGTGGTAACTTTACAAAGGTAAAAGTGGACTAGGTATTTATTTGGGGAAAATGTTGTGCGATGCATTGCTGGGCAATGTAATATAAATAAATTTTGACATAATAAGCATATCTTAAACTAATATTCCTGAACTTGTGTTGCCTCAACAGCTATTAAATTTATCAGGCCACCCTCACTTTACCAGATGCCAAGTTTTTCTGCCACTTTTTCTCCTTCAGTATTTTCTGCACCCTGTACACACCGGTCCTCATCAGGTTCATTTTTGAGCACTCCTGTGTAAAAAGTACCTTTAATATCTTCCCCTGATAGTCTTTTAGCTTATAGGTGGGCCTCTGTGTCTTTAAGACCTCCATCACAATAAATATCTCTCTCATCTGTGTCGTCTGTTCATATCCTTTTCAAACACACTTTTGGCTTAGATAGTCTCCGTGATCTCATCTTTCTGAAGGTACCCTTTTGTTTTGCCAGAACAAGTTACCGTATGGGATCTTCCATACACCCAGGGCATTGGAGGGTTAACATCCACAGGTCTGTGTTTAATGCTTCTGAGTAGTATAGTTATAATGTGCCAGGTATGCTTGTCACTGTCTCAAGTATTCTGGGCTGTAGCATATGCATGACATGATGTCCTATTAAATCTTTCTACCAATGCTGGCCTTAACTTCATTATTAAACATAAAATGGTGTATTTTATTTTGTTTTAATAGGTTCTTTCGAAGGCATTTGAAACTCTTTTACCCTGATCAGTCTGAGCTTCTGAGGTGTCGTCCAGTTTTAAAAATAGTTTTAAAAGGCTTGCATCACGGCCTTGCCTGACTTGTCACCAAGTCACTACCCAAGCGCTACTTGGACAGCACATCGATGCGTCAGTATGTACTTAAACCCATTATTGTACTTTGCCTTATTTGACTCCTTATCCACTACGTCAGCTTGCCATTGTCTGTATATCCAGAAACAATAACGGTTCCTGCTCTTAAATCGGACTCTGGCTGCTTTGTGTAATGAATAGAGCTCCTGCTTACATAAGCCATCCTGCAACACCTTTCCTGGTGACCTCTTTATCAAGTTTTTGCAGCATACAGCTGAGTCACCCCTGTGAAACTACCTAATTTTTTTTGCATTAAAAATATATTCTGGAACAGGTGATCATTCATCTCTTTTCACAATACCCCGACACATCTGCTAGCTAACAAAACTTTGTCACCAGTAAAATAAAGTATACTGCTCTTTGTTCTTTTAAAACACTATAACCCACAAAAGTGCAATGCATGATTATATTTTATTTATAAATACACACGTCTATAACAGTATTTGAATATTTACTTTTATAATACATCAACTAAATGCATATAGGTTCTACATACAAAAGGCATAACACTATGAAAACCACAAAGGGCAATGCATGATTATATTTTATTTATAAATACACACGTCATAACAGTATTTGAATATTTACTTTATAATACATCAACTAATGCATATAGGTTCTACATACAAAGGCATAATACTATAATGACCACAAAGGGCAATGCATGATTATATTTTATTTATAAATACACCGTCATAACAGTATTTGAATATTTACTTTATAATACATCAACTAATGCATATAGGTTCTACATACAAAAGGCATAACACATAGTAAGCATGCAACAGATTATATAATAATTTTGTTTTCTACTCTTCAATTTTTACACTTCACAATACCCTGAAACAGCAACTTTTTGAGCTGTATGTTTATACATGCATTGGCATCGTCCACTTCAAATCTTAGTGATGAGGTATGCACAATACATACACACATGTGCCATACACCACTCAAAATAATAAGGCTGATTTTGAAGACATTCTGTTACATCAAAATGACATTCACCTTGCATACTGCTCTTCGGTTACTGTTTCCATTAGGTCAACATAGAATCTCCATACAAAGGGTGGCAACTCTTTAATCAGAGTCAGTGTGTTTTCTGCCAGTGACAGCAGCATCTTCAAACAGACATTTAATAGGCTGCTTTCCAAAGTATATAGTTCCTTTAAAATGTCCTTTATCACACGGTACATTGTAGACATCAAGACTGTCTGGAATATTGGAAGCATGCCAGATCGTTCCATCTGAAAGTACATTATAATACACTATTTAGGAAAAGCATATGCTAAATCTGGTTTATGAAACACAACAAAAGCGATAAAAGAAGCAAAATTTATGATGTCAGACTCAGACCCCCGTTCTGCAAACTAAACACTAAAAGTCAACAGCAGTACAGATAAAACCACAAAAGTGTATTACATCATAAAGGGTTATGCATAAACTCTATAGCAATTTTAAACATTGCTTCCTCAAGAGTAGCCCCTCATCCTTAAAATAATCCACAGTTTCCTTTTGGGGTCCCTCTGGAGACCATCAAAAGAACCTTAGCATGTCTCTAAAAGTACAGACAGTGCCTTGTCCTGTAGAGTAGATTTAAACCAGGTTGTTTAGCTTTGTGTCTGACTAGTTGGTAAATAAGCCTCTGGATGCACTGACAGGTGTTTCCATCGTTGTATACTCTGGGGAAAAAAACATACATTTGTAAGTGGTAAAAGCCAGGGTAACAATATGAATAATATTAAAATGGTAACAAGTAGCAGTTTTTGGGGTGGGGGTGGGTGTTTTTAACAATGAAAACAGTGTTCCTAGATTTCCTTATATCATTTTTAAAGGGTCCTCTTTTTGACCAGTGGATTATTTCAGCAAGCAGAAGCCAGGTTAACAACCACGCACAATATCACAAGGTTTTTTATGCTTTGTAGTACACACACATGGCTATAGACGGACCATGATATAAAGTCCACAAAGACATTCATCTCTTCCATGAATATATCAGCAATCACTTTAACATTTTCTACAAGTGGTAACACAGATTCATTTATATATTTATCTGTATCCTCCCATACTTCTGGAAGGGCAAACATCATCAGTTCATAGGCTGCATGTATCTCACAAAGGCAAATGTCATATGAAGTAGACCAAACAGTGATGGATGACAGTAATGGCTTAGGATCAGATACATAAACCTTTGGATTCTCTCTGTACTTGCATTCCGCATGATTATCTGTAAAAATAAAATATGACACATTTGGTACTGAAATGTTTCCATGTATGTAATTGGGAGGTAGGGGCAGGTGTTAGGGTAATTTTTACAATATAAACAGTGTTCCTGAATTTCTTTTAGAAATTTTTTAAAAGAGCCTTTGCTGACCAGGCAGGCAGGCATCTTTTTAATTTCACCGTCTGTCTGCTGTAACATTTGCATAACTAGCCACATGGGGTCATCAGATTTTCTCACATCATTTAAAACATGACTTATAGTTTCAGGGTACAATTGGTCATATTTAAACCCTGATGCTTCATAAGCGATTGCCAAGATCACGGCATATGAGCTGTCCTATATCATGGCTTCAGAAACATTTCTGTATGCTTCTTTAGACCTTAAGTCATCAAGGACACATGAATGGTTTTTCTGACTCGGATCATCTATCTACACCAGGACAGGAATCAACCAATTCACAATGTATTACCCTCTGTATCACTGAAGCAATTGCACCACGGATGTTATGATACATAATGTACTTACAATACATATCGTTGTCAGTTTTGGGGGTTTACTAAGGCCTGATTTTCTACATGAGGCCCCTGTCTAATCTCAGTAGAAGAAGAGGGTTGTGTGGTGATCACAGCCTGTTCTGTGACATTTGAAACATTCTATCGCTCTCTGTATTTCAACATACTGGTTCTCACACATCTCATTAACAACCACATTTGTATCTTTCACACAGCAAGACAATCGAGCAGTAGATTTGTGGAAAGTCGAGAATCCATGCTGTCCGAATATGACTGCTGCTCCATACACAAATCCTTCAGTCTAATTAAAGTAAAACAAAAACAGCATTGGTCCTCTGACTCATTATAGGTAAGATTTAGTTCTACTGCTAACTCATCTCCCTCAGTTATGCCATGTAACGCTCACATTTTTTATATGTTAAATGCATTTACCTCATCAAGGCAACTCTTTTCTTCATTTTTCTCATCTTTCTTTCTTAGCCTGGGCCTGACTGCTTGTGGCTGCATTATCATCATCATCACCCTCTTGGTCAGAGCGCCCTCTTGGCTCTGTCTTGCATTTCTTTTTCACAACTTTCTCTGATGCTTTTTTTGGCAGTGTCTCACTGACCAACATCTCTGGCTCCCCCTTCTTGTCACTCTCTGTTTTTGGTTTCATAGTAACTTCTTTTTCTGCATCAGATTCACACCCCAGCAACTCTTCAAGGTCTTGCAGTGGTGTCTCTTCAGAAGGACAGTCAGGTTTAGGATTTTCTGATTCACCAAACTGTTCAGCAAGTTTCTTTTTTATGTCAGACACTCTTCCACTCAACAAGACTTGTGTGGGGCATTCGTTTTCACACCTCACGTAGTACACATACGTTGGCTTGGGTTGTGGGGCCCCGACAGCTATCTTCTTGCTTGGCTTTTCATCTCCAGACTTTTCATTAGGTGGTGTGACAATCTGACCTGTTACAGGGATGTTGAAATGAGAAGCGCTTGCCATCTTCTTGCTTGATGTTTTTGATAATCTGCTCCAAGTCTCTAAAACAGAATCTGAGAAATCTCTCCAAAAGCTGTGCCTTCTGGCTTCAAATGCAGGGTTTATATAATGCTTAGCAAGATGGACTGCCTGGTAAAACCATCACCACTCCCATCATACTATACATGGTAACGTGTCAGAGGTACATCTGTTGACCCCCTTTCAAAACATTATAAATATACACACACATTTCATTCAGCCTTCTCCTTGATACTACACAGAGCTGAGGGGTGAACTATAGGTATGTGTATTCCTTTTTTCTTATATAGTTTTATTCTTTCTAATTCATGACAAAAGTATAATTAGTTTTAGCGATTGTTGCAATGCTATCCAGAAAACTGCTGAACCATCTTATTTACACAGAGGTCCCCATTTTAGCTTATAAATGTTACATGCGTATACATAAAGCTATCCTTTTGATGCAAGTCTGACACAGTCCTACAGATGCATGTTAAATAATTTTGTATACTGTTACAAAAACAGAAAAAGGGAGTACTCACACAGGCAGATGAATTCCCCTCGGGGTGAGGTCTCCACACAGATCTGTGACATCTCTGCGATCAGGTTCCCTCTAGATACTTCTTTCTGAAAATATCTAATCAAAAACACACATGCCCCCTGCAGTTATACAATAGGCCTACAGGGTCACACACCACTACATAAACACTAACTGATTTTTGGGGTGGAAGGAGCCACAGTGATGAAAGGGGACAGGGGTTCAAGCCAGGATGGTGGGGGTGCAGGAGAAAGGAGGGGCATGAGAGTTCAACCTAGCATGGGCGGGACTCGGGTTCGAGACAGAATGGTCTGGCAGGGGCTCAAGGGTGTCACGAGGATGAGGGGTGGGGGCAGGGGTTCAAGCCAGGATGGTGGGAGTGCAGGAGACAGGAGGGCGCGAGGAGTTCAACCTAGCATGGTGGGACTCGGGTTCGAGACAGGATGGTCTGGCAGGGGCTCGAGGAGTGTACGAGAATGAGGGGTGGGTGACAGGGGTTCGAGCCAGGATGGTGGGAGTGCAGGAGACAGGTGGGGATGCAGGAGTTCAACCTAGCATGGTGGGACTCGGGTTCGAGACAGGATGGTCTGGCAGGGCTCGAGGAGGTGTCTGAGAATGAGGGGTGGGTGACAGGGTTCGGAGCCAGGATGGTGGGAGTGCAGGAGACAGGTGGGGATGCAGGAGTTCAACCTAGCATGGTGGGACTGGGGTCGAGACAGGATGGTCTGGCAGGGGCTCGAGGTGTGTACGAGAATGAGGGGTGGGTGACAGGGGTTCGAGCCAGGATGGTGGGAGTGCAGGAGACAGGTGGGGATGCAGGAGTTCAGCCTAGCATGGTGGGACTCGGGTTCGAACGGATGGTCTGGCAGGGCTCGAGGAGTGTCTGAGAAGGAGGGCGTAAAAGGGCTTACAGAAATGGTGCTGTTAGGTCATTTCCTGCACAAGGACGGGGCACTGGGGTTCGAGCGTATGTCATTTTTCCACCAAAGGGGCTGGACATGGAGGTTCGAATCACGTGTCATTTCCTGCGCCAAAGGGGCGGGCACGGGTTTGAGGTTGCATCACTTCCGCCAGAAGTGGGCGGGGCTAGCGCATTTTAGGGAGGGACTTCCGGTTTAACAAGGGGCGATTCTGATTGGTCCATTTTAGGCCACGCCCACCTGTCAAATGACGTGGCACACGCTGATTGGCTGAAATTTAACATTTGACGAGATATATGAACTTATACTACTCACCCCCACCCCCATTTCTGGGGCTTATCTTAATAGATCCTGATAATGCCTCATCAGAATTTCTGTGAAGAAGGACTACTGTGCATGGCCAAAAGTGAGTGGATTGAAAATGACACTTCATGTGCAAAGTGGCCATAGACCACAGGAAAAAAGGCGCCATCAAAGGCCCCACCTTTGTGACACCCCTTTCTCTCCAGCTTCTTTCCCATCCACACCTGGCCCTCTCTTCCCTCCCTATAGTCTACTGCACTGCACATTGCTCATTGTGGACTGTCTCACTGAATTGTGAATATCCACCTGGTTGTTTACTTGATTTTGTTATTACCATGGCTTTTTGAAATTGCACTCTATATGGTTTACCTGGTAATTTAATTAGACAAAAACTTCCATGTTTAGGGCGCGGAGATGGTGTCAGTCATGTGGAAATCTTCAGTAATGCATTAGTGCACCAACTCTGGTTAAAAAAACCATACACAGAAGACGTTTTTCAATTCATTTCTTTTTATTATTTATTTTCGTCTGTGCACCAATGTTTCACCAAACATTGGCTTCTTCTAGGGAGCTATTAAGCAAGAAATAAAAATATTTTTAATTGTGCTAGATTGCACTTGCTCCTTTCTCAAGTTGTTTTTAAAAAAACAAATCCTTATTTCAAATCTTAGACACCACCTTAAATAAATCAAAATAAATCTTATTTTCTATGCAAATTTAACCTGTAACATCATTTTAGTTTACTCCTTCAACTCATTACAGTGCTAATTTTCCTCTGATATTTACATTTCAAAATTCACAAAAATAGCTTATTCCTCCCTTTTGCTGATCACAAAAGCCACCCTGTTGCTGCTTTTAATCATGGTAGCACATTTGAATCAACAGCTCATTAGCAAAGCTTCTAAATCAAAACTTCAAAATTAACATCCTCAAAGAATAAAACAGGTTCCTTTAAACCACCACTGAAGGTTTTCCGTTACTTATAACAAGCTGTTTCAGGATATATATTTACTTTTGAATAAAGTTTTCTTAAGCAAACATTCATAATATTTTTCAGATTCAAAAACAATTCCTTACAAAAAAAAAACATGAATCACATGGGTTCGATAATATTTACCGCCTATAAATTTCTGGAAGGCTCTTCAAAGGCCACACTTATTTCCAGTTGCTTGCTTGTTTTGTCTAAAGGGCATACAAAAGCCTCAAATTTAAATGTGCTTTCTATTAATACTGAAACCTTTTTAATGAAAAAAAAAATCTCTGAGGATATACCTATATGGAGCATTTCTATCTGCCGCTGAAATCTGAAGGTTTCACCTTCTTACATTAGTGTTATGCCTCTTCTATCCTCAGAAGTAAAAAAAAATTACAATCAGTTTTTAGTTTATTCAAAATCTACTTTCTGGATGGTCTGGTGGCATAAAGGGCAGAGGCGCTGGATGCCACACCTCGAACCACGCCGGCAACCCGGGTTCGGGAATGGATTCTGGCACTGGGGACTGGCAGGGGGAAGGAGAAGATCGATTGTCCGAAGGACTGCTCTCTTCTCCTGGGGGGGAGGTTATCTCTGCTCTGTAGTGGCCCCCGGTGGAGACCAGTGGGTACTACACATAGCGGGACCAAGGAGGTAGCAAGAAAGCAGGAAAACAGCTTCGTTGCCTCCGGATGATGGCCTCCGCTATCCATGTTCCCCGGAACCTCCGGGAGCCTCCTCCACCACAGCAGTGCCCTGAACCATGGAAAATAGTGTGCTGGTGTCCCCCGCCACCCGGTGCCTTTCCCCTCAGAGGAGAGGGACCCACCTGGTGATGGGATACGCCGGGACAATCCCGGATCGGCTGCAATCTGTGTGTGTGGGGGATGGAGCGCTAGGGGGACCCAAAGGAGAGGCGGACGTCAGAGTGTAGGAGGGAGGTAAAAGGATCATTCAAAAAAAAATCTACTTTCTTTACTTTATTCCATAGCTGTTACTTACAATTAGCTGGCGCCTGCACAGTTTCCAATTCTTAGCGTGGCAGCAAGAGGCTTGGCATGGTCTACTCCTCTTATACCTGTGTGGAGGCTCTGATGTCACTTTCTTGCATGAATCACACTGTTACCTGGCAACTGTTGTTGCTAGGAGGAGCTTACTCACTCAGGCATTCTCATGCAATCTCATGCACAGCTGATTGTTAGGAAGTGTAAACAAACATTGCCACTGCTCAAGGCGTCTATAAATAATATTTTTAATTGCTTCAAGGGGCATATTCTTCTGGCTTTTACTATGATACTATGAAAAAGTGAATTCTACTTAATTTTTTTATCCACATTTATCATTATGGGTCCACCGACAGATTGAGTCATTATTTTATTTATTTATTGAATTTTGTTGACCGGATGAGCCCGCTGGGCCCCAGAGGTCCCTTTTTCAGGGGCGACCCGGAGGTAAAAAAGTTACATACATGTAAACGGAACAGTACAAATTGAAAAGTGACATGATGTTAGACAGTTAAATATTCCATAGGGTTACAATCAGGTAGGAGGTGTGGGAACATACAGTCCGTGGGACATTTAGATTAGATATTTACAAACATTGTGCATGCATAAATCTTGTAGAAACTAGGGAGTGCATGAGAAAATGGCTAATTTGCCTAGAGTCAGGATGCCTTCCTGAGGTAGTAGGATGCTGGTTGCAATGGCTACCCTGGCTTCAGGGATAATCTGGTCCTTTAATCTATAGAGGATACCGAGTTTCACACGGATGGCTTTGGTTAGTTGGTCAACATGATTTTTTAGAGTAAAGCTTTGGTCAAGGGTTAGACCAAGGTACTTTGTAGAGGTAACCACTTTGAGTTTGTCTCCCCCTCTGGACTGCAGTTGAAGGAGCGTTGACCGCTCAGATCCCAGGGATCTAGGCCCAAACAGCATCGCCTTGGTTTTGCTGGTGTTTAGTACCATTTTGTTCAAAGTGAGCCAATCCTCCATCTGAAGGATGTCCTCTTAAAGGGCTTTCTCAGTTCTTTTACATTAGGGAAGCTCGGTAAATGACAGCTAATCAAGCGTATTGGGCCGATGCTACTGCTCCCACAGTGTAAGTGCAGATCATTTATGAACAGAGTGAAGAGAAGGGGGCTGAGTATAGATCCCTGGGGTACCCCTTCTTTGAGCGGTGCAGTCTGGGAGACATTGTCCATCCACCTGACCCTCTGGGTATGGCCAGAGAGGTAACTCTCAAACCAACCTAGTGCATGGGTATCCAGGCCAAGAGAGCACATTTTATGCAAGAGGAGGCTGTGGTTTACCAAGTCAAAAGCTTTAGAGAGGTCAATGAAGACTACGCCTGTGCTGACCCCTGAGTCAATGTTGTACAGGACTTCTGCCGAGAATTTGGTTAGTGCCGTGTCTGTCCCATGGTTGGCTCTGAAGCCGTGCTGAGATGAGGAGATTACCTGGTGTGTTTCCAGGTATTTGCGAAGTTGGGAGTAGACTAGCTTCTCTTGTATTTTCACTATTGTGCACTGCAGGGAGATAGGCCTGTAGTTCCCTATTGGTTCGGTGGGCCTCCCTTGTGAATGGAAATCACTAGGGCCTGCTTCCATGGCTCAAGGACCGTCCCTTCCAATAAGGACCGGTTTATCAGCCAGGCAATTGGCTTTGCTAGAGCTGGGGCACCCTCCTTTAGATTTCTTGGCTGGATCCCGTCAGGGCCTCCAGTACCTCTCGACTGCAGGGATTTAAGGATGAGCAGAACTTCCTTTACCTTAACCAGCCGCAGATGAAACTGTGGGTGGTCAAGTTCATGGGGCTGATGCTCGTAGGCCTTTTTACCGTTATCAATGTGCCCCACCTTGTACGCATCCAGGTTCGTGAAGTAGCCATTTAGGGCCTCGGCGATGCAAGGCCCCTCATCCAGTACTTGCCCGTTCACCTGGATAGGGCCAGTAGTTGATTTTTTATGCCCTTTTAGGAGTTCGTTAACATGTGACCAGAAGAACCTGGGGTTTCCCAGGTTAGTTTTTTGGAGATTGGAGATATATTCTTTCTTAGCTTTCTTTATGGCCTGTTTGCATTGGTTTCTGAGGGCCCTGTAGCTGTCTAAGTCTACTGGAAGTTTAGTTTTTGTGAACTTTTTCCATGCTTTGTTCGGGTAGACATCTGGGCTTTCGGGTGGGGTGAGATCCACTTATAGAGTTCCCTTAACCTGTGGGTTTTCAAAGGGCTACAAGGTTGGTGATACCAGTTAGGGTGGTTTGGAAAAATTTTACAGCCTCCTCCAGGTTAGGTAGGTGTCTTATAGGGTTCCAGTCAATGCCGTTTAGGTAGCCTATGAACTGGTCAGGATGGAAGTTGGAGAAGTCCCTGGAAGTGATCGTTTGAGGCGGGACATTTATCCTGTTATTCTTCCATATGGCAAATATAGGCGAGTGGTCACTTAGAGCATCTGCCAGGGTCCCAGTCAACTTTACATTATTTGGGGATGAGGTCAGGACCCAATCTATTGTAGAGTGTCTGCCTAATTTGTAGTTCATTCTGGTCGGTAGGGAGATTATTTATGAAATTATGACAATGTAATACATTTCCTAACAGTTTGCAAAGATCAACCTCCTTGTTGGGGGGGGGCAGAGAGGGAAGGGACCCAGGGGAGAGAAAGAAAACACCTCACTTCAGAACTAAGCCCTTACTAATGATATACTAATCACTCTTATTCATTTTATTACCAGCATGCCTGCCACTTTATTTCTTCATTCAGGTCCCAATCTCTGTAGTAGGTGCCTAATTCATAAATCCATTTAGTCTCTTTACCTGCTAACTATTTCTGATAATCTCCTCCTTTCACTAGCTCCTGTATATTTTCTAATCCCCAAAATCTTAGTTGCATCACAGTGTGACCCCTCTCGCTAAAGTGCCTAGCCACTGAGGAACTCTCTTCCTTAGATCTGATTCTACCCTTATGTTCTGAAATGCATTTCTTCAGCTCTCTGGATGTCTGCCCAATATACAATTGTCACAGTGTCAGTGGCTCAGTAGGTAGCACACTCACCTCTGAGGCCAGGAGATCAGAGGGCTGTGGGTTCAGTTCCCACATCTGGCACTTGGATTAATATCCCAGTACTGACACTGTAGTGCAGCATGAGAGGGGTGCTGCACTTCTGAGCTGCAGTCTTTTGGATGAGACATTAAAACTGAGGTCCCATCCGCCTGGATTGGTGGTAGTTCAGGTGGATGTTAAAGATCCCATGGCACTTATCGAAAAGAGTAGAGGAATTTTTTATTGAAAAAGAGGACTCCAAAACAAAGAAAAAAACAAGTGTACACAGCAAGAAAACAAGAGAAAAACAATAATAAACAGGTTGAACAATAGAAACAACAAAGAATTTCAAAAATGTGTCACCCAATGTTCACAGTTAACCCACAAAAATCTGCTCTTGACCTTACACAACAAATGAATATCAGTATTATAAATTTTCTGTTATACGTTAACAAAAATCTCATCAAACAATATCAATCTTTGCTGTGAAACCCAGAAACATCTAGATTGCCAAACATAAAAATAAAGAATAGAGAAAACCAATAATAAAGTTTCAGCATGATACTGGGACCATTCACCCTTATGCACTCCATACAACAAAGTACAGTAAGTAAGAGAGGCAAATAAAGGCTCATTCCACTTGGAGGCTAAAGAGACCCAAAAGGCCCGAACATAAGGGCATTCCAAAAAAAGGTGCTCCTGAGTTTCCAAGACAGCTATACAAGAGGCCCTTGCACAATATCGATCTCTAATTTGTTTGTGTTTGTTAGAATTACCTACAGGCAATCGACCATAGGAACCCAACCAAACACTATCCCAAACAAAATCAGGCAACAGTTTATTTGAAAAAAAACCTGAGAACCCTGTCAACCGAGCTAGAAGGACAATACAGAAATACCACAATGTCCGTAAATTCAGTAGAAATGACATGATGATACAGTTTTTTTCTATCCAATGTTTCCAGATAAGATACAGTGAAACCCCATTTCAATAAATGCTTAAAGGTTTCCAAACCATAGGGGAGAAAAAGGAAGCTTAGAAAAAGGGGCAATTTTTTTTTTATTTAAACAGCAGTTTGGAAAACCTTTGAGCCATAGGCTCATTTACAAAGGTACCTTGTCACAATAAGACAAACGAAAATACACAGTATAGCAGTACAACACATAAGTATAACAGTAACTTAAGACATAGATACAAACAAGCTGGTACAGGTAGGATTAATGCAAACAATACCAGAGTTATGTTGTCCTTAGCAGCTTAGTAGTAAGCTTTGTCATAAATATTGAGTACGGCTTTGACTAATGGCAATTACAGCATCGGGTGTTAATAAGGTGGTTACATAAGGAAGTTTTGAGGCACAATATAGTTGGAGATTCGGAGATGGAGGGGGGCAGTGTGTTGAACCAGGAGGGGGCCCTAAAACTGAAGGCTCTTTGGCCGTGAGAGGTCCTAGCTCTAGGGATAACAAGAGAAGTTTTCCCAGAGGTCCGAGTATGAACTAGTGGGACAGAGCGGCGTATGGTGGTGGTCAATCCTAGTGGGGATAGCCCAAGGAGGGTCTTTTTTGTAAGGGTACAGGTCAGATATTTGAGGCACTCGTCAAGATCAAGTACCAGCACTTTAGTGTACAGTAGACAGGTGTGTGTCAGCCTAGGTGCCCCAGTAATTAACCTGCAAGCCTTATTCAGAGTAATGCAAATTTTATGGAGTGCGGTCTGATCAGCAGCACCACCATACACCGGCAGTCCATAGTCCACTAGGGACAGGATAGAGGAGGTGACTGCGAGTCGAAGAGCCTCTGGGGGGAGGCAGTGTTTATACCGATGTAAGATGCCCAATCGGATATTAGTGGCAGTGGCTAGGGCAGCGATGTGTCCATGGAAGGAGAGGGAGGGGTCAAATGGATCCCAGGTATTTATAGGAGCAAACTTGTTCAAGTGGGAAAGAGGACCCAGAGTGAATGAGGAGTTTGAAGTTGCAGGACTTGTTTTGAGGATGAGTGAAGAACATGGTTTTGTTTTTAAGATTTATCACCAATCTATGTTCCTTGAACCAGCCCTTGGCTTCAGCGAAGGACTTCTGCAGCAGCGAGTCCTGGAGGGCAATAGGGTTACGACTTGAGGCAAAGATGACTGCATCATCAGCGTGCAATAGAATGTTCCCGAGCAAGAGCGTGGAAGGGTGTTAAGGTAAAGGGAGAATAGTAAGGCCCAGAATGGAGCCCCCGAGAACCCAGAAAAGATGGGACAGATGTCTGAGTAGGTCCCATTAATTTTACACGCTGTGAGTGGTCAGACAGATAACTGGTGCACCAGGAGATAGGCCCAGCAGCAAAACCAGACAGACTAAGGGCATCAAGAAGGAGGGGTGGTAGACAGTGTCGAAGCTTTAGAGAAGTCAATGAAGACCGCACCAGCCAGAGAACCAGTGTCTAGGAGGAGGAGAAAGTTGGAGAACTCTAGGAGGGCTGTGTTGGTACTGTGGCCCGCTAGGAAGCCATGCTGCTCAGGACATAGGACATTGTAGGTGGAGAGGTAGTCAGAGATTTGAGAGCCACCACTTTTTCAAGGCCTTGGAGAGGGAGAGAGAATGGAGATTGGTCGATAGTTTCCAGCCACAGTCCTATCACCACCTTTAAAGATAGGGGTGACAGTGGTGACTTTCCAGGCAGTTGGAACCCTCCCCAGGCAAAGAGAGTGGTTGATGAGGCATGTGATCGGGGTAAGGACTGTGTCTAAGACCAGCCGTGGGATACATGGATCAGGGTGTCACTGCCTGTGCTATTACTCTTGAGGGCAGTGACACGGTGTGGCCCTAAGTTCTTGGGCAGAAACACGGTGGAGGAAAATAAGAGGCGAGAAAGATTCTGACGGGTGCTGGGGAGGAGGATCAAAAATTTGTAGGGAGGATAGGGCTAAGGTCAGTGAATGAGGTGTTGAGGTGGTTGGTTATGAGGGCTGGGTCTGAGAAATCACACCATTAATGTTGATCTGGGTGGGTGGGGGAGTGTGCACTCCCATTTAACTGTTTAATGTTATCCCAGAAGGTTCTGGGGTTCCCCATGAGGCAGTGAGTGAGGGCCAATAGTGCTCAGACTTGGCCTTTCTGATGGCCCGAGTGCACTTGTTTCGGGCGGCAGCATATAACCGCCTGTCATTGGGCCAGCCAGTCTCAATGGCACGGTGCCATAGGTTGTCCCTATGTTTGAGCTGGTGGATCAAAGCTGGGGTTACCCAGAGGGCATTCTGCCTTTCAGAATGGCGGGTCAACATTGGGGCAAAGATATCACAGGCATTATTAAAAGTTTGGGTAAAGAAGGAGAGAGCTGTGTCAATGTCAGGAGTTGCCTGTATAGGAGACCAGTCAATTTGGGACAGAAGTTCCTTAAGTTTTATCAGTCCACCAGGTATTAGACGCCGCCGGCATGTGGACTGTGCTATGGTTTTGGGGACTGAGGATGACCAGTGGAATAGAATGGGGGGAGTGATCACTGAGAGAGTCTGGGAGGACTTGTACATTGGGTATCCGATTAGGGTGGTTGGTGAGTACCACATCAAGCAGGGTACTGGAGCCTCTCTTGGGGTTAGTCCTGGTAGGGTGGGTAACTAGTTACGTTAGGTCTATTGCAGAAAAGGAGTCTCAGGTAGAGGAGGAGGAGGAGGAGGGGCTGAGCCAGTTGACATTTAAGTCACCCACCAGAATTTGATCAGCGGAAGGAGGTAGTGAGGTAAGGTATTCTGTAAGAGAGGCAATGGCCTGCGTTTGGTCCCTGGGGGGCACGTATGCAGTAGTCAGATAAAGAGGTCCCTTTAAAGGGTCAGGGGTTAGTTTCAGTGTAAGTGCCTGGGCCCTGGAGTCAAGGATGGGAGCAGGCAGGGCTAGTACGGGGAGAGATTCCTTGACATAAATAGCGCAGCCGCCGCCCCCGTCTCCCAACACGGTTGGACCGGAAGAGGGTGAAACCAGGAAGGGAGACTAGGGAGTTAGGGGAGGATTTCGACAGCCAAGTTTCAACCAGAGCGATGACATCAGGGTTAATTGATGTGACCAGGCATTGTAGTGAGTCAAACTTTTTTAGGAGGCTACAGATATTCATGGAGACCATGCATAGGCCTGTAGTGCGAGTCGGGGAGCTCCGGGGAACCAGGCCAGGGTTTGGATGAATGTTCCCTGACAGGAGTAGTAGCATGACTAACACCCTGGCTGGGAGATGGTGAGAGATTTTCCTATGACTGACATGAGAGGGGGGGAGGGGAGGCTAAGGGGGCAGGGAGTGGGCAGGGTGGTACAGGAAGGGAAGGCAAGAATAAGAAGACACCCAGATGTGCCTGAGGTGATGAGAAAGCTAGGGGGAGGGCAGGGAGGACCAAGACACACAGAGGTCCCAAGAGGCAGGAGAGCAGGTTCAGGAGCAAGGGGAGGGAGGGGTGCCAGGGCACAGTCTTGGAGTAGCAGATGGGTAAGTGGTAAGTGCACTGCTAGTGGGGAGGCACAGGCAGAGCATGAGGCAGGGCCAATACATTGTGGTGAGCAAGATCCCAGGGAAGTAGTGCTGTACAGGTAGGAGTAGGAAGTAGCGAGGGAGCATAGGTCCCTCTAGTGGCCAGCAGGTATAACCTGCAAATGGGAAAGTGGGGAGATAGGTTCTGGGCAACAGGGCGTGATGTCACCGGATGTGATGTCACGGAGTGGATCCTTAAATTGACAGCTGCCCCTGGGTGGGAGGATGGTTGGGGCGGGTGGGGCAGATGGCGCGAAGTGCTGTCGGGCTAGCACCCCCCTGCAGGCGTCCAGACGAAGAGAAGAGGCTCTCTTTACCTCGAAAGTTATCAGGCTGGAAATTCAGCTTCCTCAGCTCCTCAGGTGAGCTGCTTGTGTTGCTTCTGTTGCTTGATTGTCCCGAGTGCCTAGCTTGGGGGAGCTGACTATGTAGTGGAGAAAACAAAGCCTCTCATTACTATGCAGCAGGAGAATATGTTGTGACTTTCACAAAGGAGCTCCACTCTAAGCAAACAGGGCTATTCCAAAATGAGGTCACACTAGGACCCAGCTATCCTAATACCTTCAGTTACAAGCACAATTAGCTCCAATACCACCATATTAAACAAGTCTGCTCTATATTAGCTGCTTGGTATATCTGGCTTTAAGGTGTAATCAGCAATTAGCTCCAATACCACCATATTAAACAAGTTTGCTCTATATTAGCTGCTTGGTGTATCTGGCTTTAAGGTGTAATCAGCACTTAGCTCCAAATACCACCATATTAAACAAGTCTGATCTATATTAGCTGCTTGGTATATCTGGCTTTAAGGTGTAATCAGCAAGGCAACTCTAGGAAACCAGTGAGTCCCTAGCTTTACACTTCAGCATTAGTAGCACAAAGAGAAGCAAATAACAAGCCCACCCAGTGGTGAACAGGGAACAAAGTTCATAAAATAAAAGTGTTCATCAGGTAGCACCCCCCTGCAGGCGTCCAGATGAAGAGAAGAGGCTCTCTTTACCTCGAAAGTTATCAGGCTAGAAATTCGGCTTCCTCAGCTACTCAGGTGAGCTGCTTGTGTTGCTTCTGTTGCTTGATTGTCCTGAGTGCCTATCTTGGTGGGGGGGGAGCTGCCTCGAAAGTTATCAGGCTGGAAATTCGGCTTCCTCAGCTCCTCAGGTGAGCTGCTTGTGTTGCTTCTGTTGCTTGATTGTCCTGAGTTACCCAACTTTCACAACGGCAACCCTTTAGAAAACCAATCCCATACATATGAATGCCAATGTTGTACACCTGGTGGAAAGACAGGGCTTATATTATATATATAGGAAACAAAGAGACAGACAAAAAATGCTACCAGGTGTACCATGGCCACCTCACCTTCCTTTATGCTTCTATACATATAGCCACGTTTAATGGGATTCAACCTACTATCCCAAAAGGCTTGGAAAAACACACTAAGTAAAGAAGTAAACAAAGAGATAGGGGAAGGGAACACATAACTGATATACAAAAAAATAGGAACCAACAAGGTTTTAATTAGCAAGACCCTTTTACATTTAGCAATTTTCCTTCCTTTCCACCTGGACACAAATGACTGGGCTTTCTCAATTTTCTTTAACCAATTAGTGTGGTCCACGTCACTAGAACCAAATTCCACCCCCAATGCAGTTATAGGAGCTGTACTAATAAGAATATCTGAAATACTACCGGACACAGGAACTGGAGTATCCCCTAAAGGGATCCCTTTACTCTTAGCATAGTTGATCTTAGAGCCAGAATATCTAGAAAACAGTGATAAAATATCTCACACAACAGGACCATCCTTAACATCAGAAAGGCAAAGAACCAGGTCATCAGCATAAGCCAAAATCTTAATGGGGGGACACCAATGCCAATACTTAGCCCAGCTAGATCTGTATTGTTAACAATCAGGTGAAGTAAAATATCAATAGAAAAGACATACAAAATGGGGCTCAAAGGACAACCTTGATGCACACCACACTTCACAGGAGTTGGATTACCAATCCAGCCAGTCACATTAGGAAGAAGTAACTCTGATCTATACAGTATTCAAATCCAATCCACAAAACCTACAGGCACACCATAAGCCTGTAAAACTAAAAATAAACATTCATGTGAGACCTGGTCAAATGCTTTTTTCTGATCCAAACTCAAAATATACCCGTATAACCGTCCAATCTGAGCAACTGAAAACAGCTCCCGTAATATTAATAAATTCTCATATTGGGTCCTACCAGGGATGGAACATGTTTGATATGGACAAATCAAAAAAGCAGCAACCCCAGACAATCGGGGCAATAAGACCTTACTCAAAATCTTCAAATCAGTGTTTATCAAACTGAGCATCCTCCAGTTCTTTAAATCTTCCTTCAGCCCTTTTTTATACAATAAAAGTACCAAGGACTGATTCATAGAGGAGGCCAAGGAGGAATTGGACAGCATAGCATTGAAAACATGAACCAAAACTGGGACAAGGTCATCCTGAAATACCTAATAAAATGCAGCCCGTAAATCATCAGTACCAGGTGCAGAGTCTGGGTTCAAAGAAGAGATAGCCTGACGGACTTCATCAGCAGTGATAGCAGCAGACAACTGTTGTTTTTGCAAAGCAGACAACTGAGGCAAAGATAAAGAATCAAAATCAAAAGACGTACAGTCAAGACCAGGATCCCTCTGAAAAAGAGAACTCAAATACTGTTCAACAACAGCAACCAAGTCCTCCGGGGATGAAACCAAACCTTTAGTAGGGGATGTCAATTGCAAAACCAACTGACTACCCATGTGATCCTTACAATCCTGAAAAGGATCCAAAGCACCCTTATGCAATTTCAAACCATAACGATGTTCATGTTCTAATGATTTTGACCTGTCATATTGGTAGGTAAGCATTTGTTTCTTAACATTTTGCAACTGATCCCTATAATCATGCTTCTCAGTCTCAGTTAAAGAAATCAACCTCTTCAACTGATTTTGTAGGCGCAAATACTCAAAATAATGGGCAGTAACAAGGGTACGAGAGCGGGCCTGAAAAAAGGACTTCCAATCACACTTGGTATCCTCCCACCAAGAGGCCAAATCATCATAGAGCTCAATAGCAGAAAGCCTAGCTAGCCAGTCCATTTTCCATGCTTTGAGAACATTTGCATCAGTCAATGAAGAATTATTAAGGCGCCATAAGTTCTTCTTACATCTAGGTACCCCATCCCAGGAAAGGCAAACAGTAAGCGACCTATGGTCAGAAAACTCCCAGGCATACAAGGCAACAGAAGAAACATGCAAAACAGCCAAAAGAAAAACAAAATCAATTCTGGTGGACAGTGTAGATTTAAAAAAAGTGTTACCTCCAGAGGCATGAACACAGCGGTAAGCATCCTTGAGCTGAGCAGTATTGAGAACATGGAGAAGCTTATTAGAATCGCGAAACAACTTAGAGGTCTTCAACCCCCTATTAGAGGTATTCAGAGAACAATTAAAATCACCAGCCCAAAGAACCAACCAAGACGTATGGAGATAAGGCTGAATGTCCAAGAGAAATGCAACTCGCTGAGCCTTGGTCTGGGGGGCATAAATATTAATTAACCTAAATCTTTCACCCCGAAAATTAACATCTAACAATAAAGCCCTACGAGGGCAAATATCCACCAATTTGGAAACTTTTAAAGCCGAATTAGTAAACAAAATCCCAACCCCATCACAAGTGGATTCCCCATTAGATCAGAAAGTAGCACCCTTAGACCAAAGGTTACTAGCAAGCTTTACTTCAAATGATGTTTTCAGTCTAGTATCTTGAAGACAAATTATATCACTGTGATGCTGTCGTAAAAGGGTCAAGGTGGTAACCATTTTCTTACGACTTTTAATACTATTGACATTAATAGTAGAAATAGTCAAAAACGCCATAAAGTAAAAAAAAAAAATGAAAAATAGCCCAAAACAAAGAGAAACATTAAGGGGCCTTAACTACCCTCTGACGCCCAGACCTCCGAAGGGTAGTATCTATTTTTTTGACTTCACCGTCCTCACCCTCTGAAGCAAAATCAGTAACAGTGGATGTTTTAGAGGAGTGGTCTGAGTCTTCCCCCTCAGATTCTTCCCCGGGAGCCAATGCTGCAAACTGATTACCTGTTTTCCAATCATCAGGGGGATCAGTACCAAAAGAGGTCATGGGGCAGATTTGGACAGAATAGTCTTACCAGATCTATTACGTTTTTTCGCAGTAACTTTCTTAAAGGGCAGAATCGAGGAGGGGGGGCATACCAGAAGCCACAGAATCTTCCAAAACTGAAAGTGCAAAGGTAGAAGGTACAGGAGGATCAGGAGGGACAGAAGAAGGCATACAATGAGGAACTGGTCCCTGGTCACTAATTAAACCTTCATGGGAAGGACAGTCATCTCTAGTATGTGAAGCCCAAGGGCATTTCGCATACCCATGCCCAGTCTGCTCGCATAACTTACATTTAAACAAATTAAGACAGGTAGCTGCTGAGTGACCAAATTCAAAACAATGAGAGCATCGAGGGGTGTCACAAGCTGTATTCAAGTGCGTCCGGGAACCACATTTAAAACAAGACTTAGGTTGGCCAAAATAAAACAAACCGCCCCATCTTTCCCAAGAAAAAAACTATTGGGAAGGTGGAGAGGCCCATTGTTAGAGGAAAAAAGCTTCACCCGCAATTTCCAACCACCATTCCAAATTTGTTCACTGTCATGAATAGGCACAGGTTTATCCAATACAACACATCGCTTACGTAACCAGAAAAGAATATACTCAGTATGTACACCTTCATTGCGGAACATAACAGTAATTAATTTAACAGCAGGCTTAGTCGGGGTACTGCCATAAACGGAACCCAAAGAGGAGAATTCTTAACATTGTTATAGAGAGCCCAAAACTTCTCTAGACTAGAAACAGTTTTAAAGCTAACATCAAAATTAGAATTGCCAATGTGAATAAGGGCATAGATATCAGAAGAAACAAAGTGCAGGGAATCCTTAAGCAATTGCTTAGCAATGTACAGTCTGTGAGGCAAGTCCTCTAAGCCTCCCTTGTAAATCAGACGGACTGCATTCTTCCGTGGAGCAGGCTCACCCTTATTGGAAAACAGGTCGGAGAGGTTAAACTGAGAAGTAGAGGCAGGGTCAGTTGAAACAGGATGAAGACCTTCAGCAGCAGGAGAGTGAGAAGGGACAGAGGTAGTATCATGCAAACCCTGTACAGGAGAACCAGTCAAGCACAAATTATCCTTAGTTCTTCCAGTAAGGTCAGAATGGGACATGCGCTGATGACGTTGTACAGCAGAATCAGTAGGGTCAGGGATCCAGTTACCATTGGGATGTCTGAGCCAACCAGCCCCCTCTATTGCATGTTCAGGGGACCATACCCCCCGAGTAGATGGAGAGGGGGAAGAAACAGACCCACCCTGTACAACAGACTCTTCCAGTAAATCAACCCCAGTCTCCCGTGGCAGTACCATAACAGAACCGGCATCCCGACATCCCAAAGACAGAGATGAAGTGCACAGCAATGGGACAACAGGGCTCTGTGGTAAGACAGCATTAGACATACCAAGACGTTCAGTAGTCATCGAGGGAACAGCTGTACAGGAGGCAGGAGGAACAGCAACCGGGAGTGGCTGTCGGCACATATCTATGGAGCGGTCAGGACTGCCAGCTGAGGTCAAAACATCCACAGCTTGAGACACACATGGCCCTGGAACCTCACAGGCATCACCATAAGGCGATGAGACAGTACAGGAGGTAGGGGAGGTAATGGGGAAGAAGACTTACATAGTGCAGCAAGTTCAGACAATAAATCAGACTTCCAACGTGTGCAATGTTCCTCATCCAACAAAATCTCTGCCAGTAACTTTTCCTTGCAGGCAATCTCAGCAGAAGTAGATGCAGTAGTACCTCCGGCAGGAACAGGGTCAGCAAAACTAGCAGGGAAATCAGCAAAACGAACGTCTTCCATAGTAGAATCAAAAAAGTCCTCAGGTAAACCAGAGACAGAAAACTCATTATCCAACGCAGTAGCCTCTAAGACAGCAGGATCAGAGGAGGAGACCCACTCCTCTGTCCCATCCACATCCATCTCCCCTGAAGGTCACTCGGAATTGGCCATCTCCCTCAGACAGCCAAAGATTCCCCCTCCTGGAGAGTAGGGGAATTTCCCCTGTGTCCTGGCCAAATTTCCCTCATTCACTAAAAATACCACCAACAGCTTAATCTGGTTCAAGGTCAGTTGGCATTCATCTGCATCCCCCTCCCCCGGGTCGTGCCTGAAAATAGGCAGGATTTGTCTAGTGCACTTACCCGGTCAACAAAAACTAAATAAAATAAATAAATAAAAATTAAAAATAATTTGTCACAAGGACATTGCAACACATACATTACTCCTGATGTGTTGCAATCAATATGTTGTCTGATTTCATATACTCTTCCAGTATATGGATGCTTAAATTATTCTTTTTTAAAAGTGTTGCACATGCTATGCATCTGCTGCATGGAAACATCCCATTTTGTAATGGGCCAAGTAATAGTTGCCCCTTTCTGGTATCCTCCTGTTTATGAACAGCTTGAACTAATTTGTCTTTGATACTAGGCGCCAACTTGGAGGTAATGAATGGCCTATGTTTAAACATATGACACGTTTGTGGATCATTCTGAAGTATGCCCCAATGTTTTAAAATAATTCTCTTAATTTTAGGCATTTGTTCACAGTGTGTGGTGCTAAATGTAAGTTTCCTATCAGTCCCTAATATTGTTCTTTGGGGATCTTTTATCAGATCTTCTCTAGAGACCTGTAACATCTTCTGTTTTGCTTGTTTAATTATTTAGCTATCCCTAAACCTATCTAATGCAACTTTTCTTCCCTTTTGTAATCTAACTGTTTGCTACAATTTCATTTTGTTCCTGGTATTTGAGAGTAATTAATATTTTCCTTTAGGCTTTTGGATGGAAACTGTTACTATGAAAAGTTGTATTTCTATCAGTGGCTTTTCTATACATTATAGTTTCCAAACAATGTCCACTTTTAAAAAGCATAATGTCTAAAAAGTTCACACTTTCTAGACTATAATCCGATGCAAACCTCAAATTAGGGTCACAGGCATCCAGGTAACTGAAGAACTCTTTCAGTTTATCTTCTCCACCTTTCCACAACAGTAACACGTCATCAATAAAGCGCTTCCAAAAATAATACAATCAAAAAATGTTTATTCTGCATTCAAAATAAATTTCTGCTCAAAGCTATGCATCTAAGCATTGGTATAGCTCGGGGCCATACTGCTCCCCATCGCTGTGCCTTTTTTCTGACCAAAATAATCTTTTTCAAATTTAAAATAATTATTATTTAAGACCAACAATGCTAGTTCTTTAAGTGGACTGGGCTTAGGCCTTGAGTCACTTGATCTTTTTTCCAAAAGCTCATAAAGTGCTTGTACTCCTTCTAAATGAGGAATCGAGGTATATAAATCCTTTACGTCAACAGGCACTAAAATAGTGTGCTCATTAATTATACCCTGTAAATTGACCTTCTGTAATAATTGTAATATATGGGTAGTACAGTGTCTTTCACATCTTAAACATTGTTTATGGCCCTGGTCAAGCCTGAAAATGGTCCCTTGGTTCAGCACACCCAGCTGGTTACCAAAGACATAAATAAATAAATAAATTAACTCCATTTGGTTGGGGCTCACACTCAGGACCAAAATGCTCCTATCAAAAACTGAAGTCCTAGATTTCAGAAGGGAAGACTTCAACTGACTGAGAGAGCTGGTCTAAGACAAATGGATCAGGGTGGACAGCATTAGATGAGTAAAGGAAAGATGGGGACAAGCAAGGGAACTATTCTTGAGCAACAAAGTCAAGCACGAGAATTGTTACAAAATAAAACAGGTACAAGAAACCAATAAGGTTCTTACAAAGGGTCAGAGAAGCAGTGAGAGCCAAAAAAATACTTTTACCAGGTACAAGGAAAAGCAGAAGGGGGAGGAATAGAGAGAGTTCCAAACAAAAATTAGGAAAACAAACAGGACAGGCAGGGAGGAGAAGGTGGAGAGAAACAATTCTTCAGGTACATTAAGGAAAAAAAGGAAGAAGGTTGGGCGATATTGTTAGACTATAAGAGGAGGGAGGGTAGAAGAGGAAGATGAACCAAAAACAGCCATCGTTTATGATTACTTCTACTCTGCCTTCAAAGGGAAGACAGAGGGTCCCAGGCTGAAAGTGGCATCAAGGCAGCTTTCAGGGGCATTTCTGTACTGAGGCAGCCAGTATTTACCAGAAAAAGGGTCCAGAAGGGGTTTGAAGCTGTAAAGGTAGATAAAGCCCCAGGGCTGGATGAGATGTACTCAAGGAGGCTTAAGGTATTGGTTTGTAGAACTGATTGAAACCCACATAGTACTATTCAATAGTTCAATTCATACAAGGGTAGTTCCTAAAGACTGCAGGGTAGTGTATGTTGTCCCGCTACATGGGTGAGGGGAGCAACTGTGGCATTATAGACCTGTCAATCTTACCTCTGTGGTGAGTTGACTGATAGAGTCACTAATCATAGAGGATCTTGTGGGCTACCTAGAGTGCAGTGGTCGACAGGATAGTAAACAGCAAGGGTTTGTGGAAGGGAGGTCTTGTCAGACCAACCTGATAGTTATCTTTGACTGTATAACAAAAGTAGTAAGGGCCATGCTGTGGATTTACTCTACAGTACAAGTCACATTAAACTGTTCCCTTAACTCACTGGTGTAGCATTGTTCAATGAGTTTTCTAATCTGTGCAGTGTTTAATTCAATGAATTATTAAACGTTTAGTATTGGTTTGAAACTAGCTGTTAGGGCTATAAGCTTTATTTTCAGCTGAGTGCTTACGAGTTTCATTTCAGAAGGCAGACTAAACAACTCTTAAGGAATGCTGTGATATTTATAAACAATGCTCTTAAGGAATGCTGTGATATTTATAAACAATGCCATGAAAATGCATTGCATAAACACTGCAAAACAGTTGCTGCCATATCACTAAACAGGTACAAGTGAGTTGAACATGCAGTGAAGAATGGTTGGAAAAGAATTAAAAGCTTCAACAATTCAAGCTGCCACTGCACTAGAATCACAAAAAAAAATGCTACACCAGTGAGTTGATGGAACAGTTTAATGTGACTTATACTGTACTTTGATATCAACAAGGCTTTCAACTTGGTGCCACACACAAGCTGAAGAAGCTAGAGGACCTGGGTACAGCTAGGGACATACAGTAGCTAGATGGATATGAAACTGGTTGGAGGAGAAAGAGCGCAGAATGGTGGTAAAAGGAATAAAACTGGAAAAGAGGGAGGTCACAAGTGGGGTGCCACTGGTAATGATCCTGGATCCTGTCCTCTTCAACATGTTGATGAGTGACACTGGAGAGGACATCTGGGGCAGGGTGTGTCTCTTTGCAGATGACACAAAGCTCTGCAGTAGGGTAGATAGTGACAGAGGGCTCACAGAGATGCAGAGAGAGCTACAAGGACTAGTGAGGTGGTCTAAGGTTTGGCAGTTGAAATGTGGTGCCAAGTAATGCAAGTTTATATACCTAATAAAAAAAAAACAGGACAGAATACTGGATTGGCAGGGTTAAACTGAGCACTACAGCAAAGGAAAGAAACCTGGGAGTCATTATTAGTGACTTGCTCAAACAATTAAGACAATGTAACAAGGCATATAGTAAGACTAATGTGATGCTGTGATATACTTTAATGGAAGGGATATTGGACCCTATGTGGAGTGGGTATGCATCACGCAACCCTGGCACATAGCCCACTCTGCACCCGCCCAAGCTCACTGCACTCATGCACGTTATTCTCCACTGCATCTACACCCCCCCACGCACCAGATCCCCTGCAGAGTACAGACCGACTTGTGGGGGAGTGGACCAGGGAGATGCAGGGGCATGCAGGCACTCTGCGGGATGCTCGACCATGTAGAGTGCTGGGCGCAGGTGTCGGCACCTCCACCACATTGGGACTACTGTAAATGCAGTGTGCCTGTTATGTGGCCCACTGGGACTTATAGCCATGGGCTGTGGCAGTGAGGCAGGGTAATGTGCACCACCACCAAGGAAGCCCCAGCATGTGGGGCCCACTAGGGGCCAGCAGGTGGATGACAGGGCACCTGACCCACACAACACATGTGGTGCTGTACATGCTGGCAGTATTCCTTGTGCCCACGGGTGCAAGTGATCCACTGTGTAATCTAGGTCTGATAGCTGTTTGGTCACCCACCCAGATCTGCAGTTCCGCACCCGACCACTTCCATGGGCCTGCGCACCAGGGGAGTGGGGCAGCATATGGGGTAGTGCAGTGGCCATTGTTCATGCATGTGACCACCCACAGGTGCATAGATGTGTGGCTGGGGTACGCGTCTCAGGCACATATTACCCACCCCTTTGTGCATAGGGGCCATAGGCAGCAGGAAAAAGGAGGAACTAATACCTCTATACAAGTCACTGGTGAATGCACTCCTGGAATAGTGTACTCAGTTCTGGAGTCCTCACCTAAGGAATGGCAGGGGCAGGCTGGCAACAGTGCCATGCAGAGTGACCAAGATGATTTAGGGCCAATAGGGCAGACCTTATGATGATCGTCTCAAGGCACTGAACATGTACCCGCAGGATACCAGGTGAGCAAATATCTTGTTCTTGTAAGTTTAAGAAGCTTCTAGAACACTGTGTGCTTCTTGAGGCCCCCTTTGCACAGCTTTTACAAAAGGCTCAATCATTTGCACTCAAGAAACCTCTGGAGTTTTCCATTAGCTTTTTACAGTCATCTCAAATTATAATTATATATATTTCACCAGCAACACTATATATTTTCTAAACAAAAGAGATCCCAATATCAGTTACATTTTCATACAATGAATTGCATATATATTTATATTAGCAGATATACAAGGGAGGAAACACAGACAGCAAGGGAAAACTGAGATACAGTGAGAGGCAAATAATTGTGAGATTGTCAGGGTGATCAAGTCCAAGATCTCACAGGAAAATTGGGTTGCGCAACCAGACAGAGAAGTAGACAGGAAAGGAAAGAACAGAACATTGGATTTAAACACTTTCTCTATAACAAATGGGACAGGGTCCTATTCTACCCAGTCACATACACCCCCCTCCTTAAGAGGGAACCTGTTTTATTAAACAGGTTTCCAAACCTTTTTATTAATTCTCTACTAACATTTGTTGCTTTTAGATATTAATCACATGTAATCATATGTTTCTTGAGGAAAGGAGGGAGAGGGGGGACATGATAGAAATGTTCAAGTACCTCAGTAGAATCAACAAAGTCCAAGAGGGTAGCATCTTTCAGAAAAAGAGATGTGCAAGAACAAAGGGACACAATTTGAAGATAAGGGGGGGATGGCTCAGGGGCAATGTGAGGAAGTATTTTTTCACAGAGAGGGTGATGGATGCAAGGAACAGCCTTCCTGAGGAGGTTGTGGGGTCTAAAACTGTGGGAGAATTCAAGAATCCATGGGACAGACATAAGTCAATTTTTGTGGGGGGTAGGAAGAAATAGGCTATTGGTTAAATAGGATCTGCAGCTTATCATCTAGATAGGGAAATGGGCAGACTAGGTGGGCCAAGCGGTCCTTATCTGCCATCAAAGTCTAAGTTTCTTTGTTTCTATATCACCTGTTTTTCTATAACAGTACAGTTTAAATTCATACATTTGTTTTTCAACCTCCAGAATCCTCAATTCCTGAGCCATATCTTGACAGAAAATCAGCATTGCTATTCTCTTTACCAGATTTGTGTATCACAGTGAATTTAAATGGCTGTAGTGCAAGGTACCACCTTGTGATTCTGGAATTTTTATCTTTCATTTGGTTAAGCCAACAAAGAGGATTGTGATATGTTACAAGAACAAAATCAGTTCATAGTAAATAAAACTTAAGGAACTCCATGGCCCACTTTTCTGCTAGACATTCCTTTTCGATAGTGGAGTAACTTTTCTCTCTGTCATGCAATTTCCTTCCCATCTATATTTTGACTCAGTACTGCACCTAGGCCTTCCTCTGATGTATCTGTTGTACCTGTGTCTGTTTGTAGCAAAAATGGTTTCTCAAAGTCTGGGCATCTTAAAACAGGGGCTGAACATAATGCAGCCTTTATGGCTTGAAAAGCTTCATCACACACTGGGGTCCATTTCACATTATTTGGGTACCATTTTTTAGTGAGGTCAGTTAGGGGAGTAGCTAACTCTGTGAAGTTGGGAACACATCTCTGATAATAACCTGCCAGCCCTAAAAATGATCTGACATGTTTCTTTGTTTTAGGTACAGGGCTGTTAGCATTAGCTTCTGTTTTAGAAACCTCTGGCTTGACTTCTCCATTTCACAACACATAGCCCAAATATCTAGTTTCCTGTATGCTCTATGAACATCTGTAGGAAAGATGTTGATGAATTGCTCCATGGCAAATGTGTTGATGACCTGTGGGACTGTTTTGCTTTCTGGTTGGATCCATTTTATCAGGAGTTCTCTGAGTCAGGCGAAGGCTTCTCAAGGATTGTCGACTGAGTTGTACCTCAGAGATCAAAATCTCTGCCTGTATGTCTCTGGAGATGTCATACCTTTTCAGGATTTCACTTTTCACCAAGTCATAGTTTTCTGACTGGGCAGTGTCCATACTGCTGTAGGCAAATTGGGCTTTCCCTGTCAGGCAGGATATCAGTCTGATTGTCCATTGCTGCTTTGGCCATTGGCAGGCTGCAGCAGCTCTTTCAAAAGTTGTCAGGTATGCTTCAATATCATCTGAGGGACACAACTTTGTAAGTTTAATGGCTTTTAAGGTGCTTACATTTTGTTGCTTGTCTGGATCTGTGCTGGATCCTCTACTTTTGATAGCTTGCAAGGTGTCCACTCATTGCTGCTCCCGTCGCTGCATCTCTTCTCCCATCTGCTGCTCCTGTTGCTGCATCTTTTCTCTCCTCTGCACTTCTAAATGTTGTATCTCTTTTTCTCTCTGCTTCTCAGTATGTTTTTGTTGTATAGCCCACCATTTGAAAAAGTCCATCAAGCTTTCAGGTTCTGTAACTGCCTGTTCTTTTTCCATAAACTTGTACTGGCTGTACAATCTCATACTAGACTTCTGTCTCTGCTAGTTTGGCTGCCATTCTCCTGGTAACCACTCCTGGGCTTGCTACTGCAGAATCCATACCTTCCTCTGTGCTTCCCTGGTAATAGGTCCAGTACCCATGCACAAAACTCATGTCTTAGGGTATGCACGGCATAAATCCCACTTAGACTGACACCATCTGTCTATGAGGCACAGGTCAGGAAGGATAGGGAAAACCAGGATCAGTTGTAGAAATCACCAAAAATTATTTATTTACACCAGCGGTATCATAAAATAAACTTGTTCAATATAAGTATTTACAAAGAAAAAATAAAATAAAGTTGTTGTTCAGTCTCTGTGTCCCTTGTTCTTCTAATCTTTCTTGCAGTTGTAGCTTAGCTCTGTTATAAGTCTTTTCAACCCCTATCCTTAGCAAGCATCCTGTTCTTGTAAGTTTCAGGAGCTGCTAGAACCAAAGTGCTTCTTGAGGCCCCCTTTGCACAACTTTTGCAAAAGGCTCAATCATTTGCACTCAAGTAAACTCTGGAGTTTTCCATTAGCTTTTTACAATCATCTCAAATTATAACTACATATATATTTCTACAGCAACACTATATATTTTCTAAACAAAAGTGATTCCAATATCAGTTACATTTTCATACAATGAATTGCATATATCTTTATATTAGCAGATATACAAGGGAGAAAAAACAGACAGCAAGGGAAAATTGAAATAGAGTGAGGGGCAAATAATTGCCAGATTGTCAGGGTGATCAAGTCCGAGATCTCACAGGAAAATTGTGTTGTGCAACCAGACAGAGAATTAGATGGGAAAGGAAAGAATAGATCCTTGAATGTAAACATTTTCTGTATAACAAATGGGACAGGGTCCTATTCTACCCTGTTACAGTATACCCCTGAGGTGACCAATAGCCTTATTGTTCACTTTGACTATGTTTCAGTGGACAAACCCAGCTTCCCTCTTGCAAGAGAAGTGACTGGCATATAATGAAGCACTGTTGTGCTAGGAGGCCAGGGTTATGGGTCACTAGACACAGTCTTGAATAGAGAGAAAGAGAGAGAGAGAGAGAGAGCAGGAGCAACCCCAGCTGAGAGTTTCACTGAACATCTCAAGTACCCTGAAAGAAACTGCACATTCAGTCAGAGAACATGCATCCTGTTTGACACCACAAATGCCTGCTTCTAACCTCATCCCTGCTGACCAGTGGATCTCTTCCAGTGAATGCTCCCACAAGACTTAAACAAGCATTTGTCACTGCCGAATGTTTGCAACTTGCATTGCTGTCATACAGGGTCTTGGTTGTACACATTTGTACTGTATATAATTTATTTATTTTATTTATTTCGTTTTTGTTGACTGGGTAAGTGCACTAGACAAATCCTGCCTATTTTCAGGCACGACCCGGGGGAGGGGGATACAGATGAATGCCAACTGACCTTGAACCAGATTAAGCTGTTGGTGGTATTTTTAGTGAATGAGGGAAATTTGACCAGGACACCGGGGGAAATTCCCCTACTCTTTTCATGAGAGGGTGCTGCTAGTCTGTGGAGATTCATCAGTGTGCTAGTGGACGGCTGTATGGAAAGACGTGTGGGAGGCTGAGGGGCTGATCACCTCCTTGGCTTCCAATGGACTGTGTGATCATCATGGATTTGGACCCAGTTATGGATTTGAATGCTGCAACAGCAGTAGATTTGGTACCTGATGTGGAAGTTCCCTGCAATATCTCCTCGGAGACAGGTGAAGTGCTTCCAGTTCGTGATGTTGTAGAAATTAGTAGGCAGCTTCATGCTGTAGAGCAACAGTTTTTTAGCGCTAGGAACCTATTAATGCAAGAATTGCAGCAGCGCCGTGATGTTTTGCCTAACGCACAGGAACAGGAAGCGGTACGGTCTAGTGCTGAGCAGACCCCTGTTGTTGGAATGCCGTGGGGAGATGTTTCGGAGCCTGGAATTTTTCTTCCTATGCCCTCCTGTTCCTCTTCTGAATCTCCATTGGAACTGGGTGAGTCTGCTAATTTCTCTGCTTCTATAACCCAGCAGCCACTTTCTGGGCTTATAGCATCTTCTTCTTCTGCTTCAGCAGATGTCCCTGAATTGCTTCACGGCCTGAATGTGGGGTGTTTTACCAAAGGCTTAATGCCTAAAGTTAAAAAGGGACTTGCTGGGGGCCCTGTGGATCCAGTTCAAGCTTCTACAGTGCAGAAAATCCCTCTGCTTGTTACAGAAGTCTCCCCCTCTTCTGAGAAAATGCTTTTGATGAGTAAGGAGACTGAGGCCCTGCTACATGGGTAGCTACAGCCCTTGAGGCTGCGGGGTGGGTGAGATCCCCAGATGGGAAGTAATGGGATGCAAATGTGGCGTCTGAAAGGGGTATTGTGCTTTCCTCTTCAGATGTACACTCTGGACTTCCTCCAGGATAGGTGCCTAACAACATATCTGCCCGGCCCCCCTTATTCCCAGTCCGGATCTCATGGAAAACATTAGGTAATTAGAAGATGGTGGTCTGTTACTTCCTTCTGAGTTCCCCCCCCCCCGAGGCCTTATCTGAAGGTCTTGCAACTCAGCCATCTATTTCTGCATCTGAGCCTGGAAAGCAAAATACCTCATCTGTGTGGCATGATAAGGTAAATGAAAGCTGTTTCCTGTTACTTTTGGTCTCTTAAATGAGCCTGCTGCTAGACGTAATGCAGTACGTTTGAAATTTCGAGGGTCACTGGATGATGTTCCTAATAGACTTTTTATTGGTCGAGAATTATTGAAAACAGTATGCGATTTTATGCATATGAAATATATGCATTGATTCATATGCCTGGGGATACCATTTTTGACATCAGCTTTAAGCATCCAGCAGGATTGGACAGATTTTGGAAACAATATCAGGCTTTGAAAAATGCACCTCTGTGGAAACCTTTTTTGGCTATTCCTTTGACAAAACCAGTTTCTAAGAAAATTATGATCTTGTTTCGGAATGAAGGTGTTAATGTTGCCGATATAACCTACTGGTTACTGCAGCACTGTACTGTCAAATGTCCCCCTGAGCTCATTCTTGATGATGAACATCTCTGGACAGGGTTGGCATTATTTAATTGATTTACGTTTAGAGAATGGGTTAACTAAACATTTGCCTAATTTTTTTTTTTTGGGCTGGGATAGGGGTGTTCTCTTTTATCTGGGACAGCCAAGGGCTTGTTATAAGTGTGGGGCTTTGGGACACTTAAGCAATGTATGTGATCAACAGAAATGTGGGCTTTGTGGGGATTTAGGTCACATAGGGGCTCATTGTAGACGTCCAATGAGGTGTAATTTATGTGATGAGCAAGGACACACTTCCCGCTCTTGCTCTTGGGCTTCTCATAATCAGGCTGATCCTGCTCTTCAGGCTGAACAAGACGTTGCAAATGCTGGGCCTTTCTGTTTTTTCTGGCGCCAGTGGAACCCCTAATTCCTTGCACAGCTCTTGAAAATTGACCAACATTTTTTGTCTCCTTTTTTCCACTACCTATAAAAAGGAAATCATCCAAATAGTGAATAACCATTTTATAACCAGTTCTTTCTTGAAATATCCACTGCAAGCAGGTGCTGAATGCTTCAAATGTTGCACATGCTATAGAACATCCCATGGGCATGGCTTTGTCAAAATAGTACTGTCCCCCAATGTTAAAATCCAAAAGGTCCCAGTCTTCTCTCCTAACCGGCAGTAATCTGAAAGCGGATTCAATATCTGTTTTTGCCATCCAAGCATCAGCAGTTGCCTGGATTGTCCGGACTGCATCTTCTAATGTTGCATATGTCACTCTACTACATTCCTCCCCAATAAAATCATTTACTGAATCCCCTTCAGGAAAGGATAGGTGGTGAATCACACTGTATTCTCCTCCCTGTTTTTTGGGGACCAAACCCAATGGAGAGATCCTCATATTCTGCAATGGGAGGGGGTATCAAATGGTCCTTCTAATCTCCCTGCTGCCTTTTCCTTCTCTATCTTTTGTCTTAACATTTCTTCTCTCCCTTTTACCGAACCCAGGTTGTTCGCCTCTTTCGCTTGTCTGGAGCCTTCACACTGCAATGAAAAACCTGTGCAAAAACCTTTTTCAATCATCTCTGCCATTTTTCTATTCAGGTATCTGTCCAACAAATCTTTCCATGCCTGTATCCTGATGGGGGTTCTGGCTTCACTAAATTGCTCCCTGGATTTCTTCCCTTCTCCACTCCAAAATTCTCCCCTTTCGCTCAATGCCTGGCCTCGCTGGTTAGTGATTCTGACTCCTGCTACTCGCATGCCCCCTACCCCTCCCCCCTTTGTTCCATGCCTGCCACTTATACCTCTGTCCCTCACGAAAAAACTGTTGACCTGAATCTTGACCACCAGATCCTTGGGCTCCCTGGACCCATGATGTCCTGCATCTGCTTGCCGGATGTGTTCCCCTGCATTTCAAACAAGCGTGCCAAAAACGACATTGTGGCCAACTAAAAAGGCCCTATTGTAAGCCCAGCCACACCTCTGAGGCATGGCTCCTTTCTTCCCCAAATCCCCCTCAGGTGTGGACTGATCAGTTACATAATCTGTCCATAAGTCTAGTTGCTTTGTGTCCCATCTTACATCCCCATATGTCGCCATTCTCTGCCGAAAGAATTTGTCGTAGTATATCCATCCCACCCCCCCTTTTTGCCTTTGCCCGTCTTATTATTAGGGAGTACGTGATGAGTGGGATGCCCAACTCTGGCTTCTTTTCAAATACTATGGCTGAGAATGTGGCAAAGCCTAAAAAACACCAATCCCAAGTCTTCCCTTTTGTGAATTTGTCCTCCTCTTTCTTTCCTAACAAAACTACCTCTGCTGCCATGTCACTCTTTCCTATATTCTCTGCTTCTTCATATTTTGCTGCCACTTTCTGGCTTACTAAAGTGAATATATCCACATACTCTCCTTTCCATATTTACTCTTTTGTGGTCAGCGGGACGTGTTCACCTACCCTCATCCCAGGGGCACCTATCTCCCTTGTTCCTTTTCCTTCTTTCCCTGTACCTCCTTCCTTTTCCTTCAGTACCTCTTTTTCTGTCCTAATCTCTGCCAGTGCTGACTCCATCTGCCCTAATCCCCCTGTCCCAAGTGCTGACACAATTTGGATTATATACTCTTTGATACTGTCACCCACTGAGCCGGGTGCACTACTTGTGACCTTGTCCATTCCTTGTTGCCTGCTGTCTTCCTGCTGCCCCATTATGGTCCCCTTTGGTTGCAGGGGTGGTTGCACCACTAGCGGCTGTGGAGGAACCACTATGCCCTGGGGATCTGGTCTGAGTTCCCCTGGAGGGACCCCGACCTGGTCCTGGAGAGGTACTGGCTGTACCGGGTCAACAGGCTGCAGAAGTACTGGATCAGCCATCTTGGTGGATCCCACCGTCAGTGGTTGTACCCTGGTTGGGCTGTGTGGCCTTTCATCCAGCCTCTTCCCTCTGCCCCCTTTACCCTTCCCTGCTTTCCTTTTCTCCCCGGATCTCCCTGGTTCCTCCCCTTCCACCAATTCCCACATTCTGTTGGCTTTTTCTACCAGTTCCACTATAGCCCTGTAAGCGTCTTCCTTTGAAGGCCTGCTCTTCTTTGGTGCTATGTCCCTTGTTCCTTTCAAACTGTGAAGACAACTAAAGAGAAGAAAACAAAATTCCAATATTAAAAATTCTGTCTACAGCCGTCCTTCTTATGGCCAGGCCCTCTTTTAGACAGTCACCTAAGGGTAACAAAATGTGTCCCTTTTTTTTTTTTGCCTCATGACCAAACCTTTGCATGGGATTTCCTCCATCACAAGTGAACACAACAGGCCCTTTCCAGGTGATCTTATCATTCTTCCGGTCTCCCCTGCCTTCTGTCCCCTTCAGACCCCCTATCTCTTCCCATGCCCCACCCCCTGCAGGCCTCAGGCTGGTCATAGCCTTCACGTGCCTCAGGTGCCACCTCTTGTGGGCTTCCAGGCCTAAGCCTCTCTCCCCTTGCATGCTATCGCATGCCTCTGGCTGTTGCCCCCTTGGGCCTGTTCATTCCCCTTCCCGTGCCTACCCCTGTGAGCCTCAGGCTGGTAATAGCCTTCGCGTGCTTCAGGTACCACCTCTTGTGTTCTTCCAGGCCTAAAACCTCTCTCCCCTTGCATGATCTCACATGCCTCTGGCTGTTGCCCTTCCAGGCCTGTTCATTCGCCCTTTCCCTTTGTCCTGATTCTTCGACTGCACCACTTGGCCTCTCAGTCTAACTCTGAACCCCTTTCCTTTTGTCCCCTGGCCAGTTTCAGATCACTTGCAACCATGCTGCTATCGTTTTTTGGCTTATCGTGGCCTCTTAGGGCCTGTGCCTGTCCCACTCTGCGCATCCTCGCAAGCCTTTGGTTGCATTCCCCTTCCTTCTGCAACCCTGCCTGCTTGGGCTACCCCCCAATGCACATTTTCCCCCTGTCAGTCGATAGTAAG
Organism: Neoceratodus forsteri; assembly: GCA_016271365.2. Taxonomy (NCBI): domain Eukaryota; kingdom Metazoa; phylum Chordata; order Ceratodontiformes; family Ceratodontidae; genus Neoceratodus; species Neoceratodus forsteri. The sequence goes on from CM028130.1 coordinate 100,856,040, forward strand.
CCTGATACCAGCTCACCAGAAAGAACCTTGTGACTGGACCACGTGGTCCTGTGGGCGTGTGACATCACTCCATATGTTTTTACTGCGCTAGCCCATATACTCTCCTTTCCATAGCCACCAGGCCTCCAATTAGTTGCCTCATCCTTCTGTTAGCAGTCCCCTGGGTTCCTCCACCTCATAGCTCCTTAATTGTCCCCAACTCCCGTTTAGGCTACCACTTGCCTCGCGGCCTCCACGTGGTATGTGACGTCATGCCATGTGGCCGCCTGCATCCATCCCATGCTGTCGTTCTGTGCTAGGCTTCTTTCCATCGGACCTACCAACGCACTGCCACTTCACTGGTCCACTAATTTCACTCTCCAACTCAATTCTCGACCAATAACATGCCAGGGCCACTGCAGGCCATATGCTACCTCTTTCCCAGGCTAAAAAAACCCTTTTGCCATGCCGTGATCCTCCCCAACGTCCTGTTCCCCTGGCTCTTCATTGTTAGGCCCAAATCAGAGAAAACCCAGCTGAATGCACGTGATCCTCCCTTTTACTGGCCTTCCTCTGGCCTCCTTTGTCCTGTGCAATTTCCCTATCAGCTGCCCCTTTCAGCGCTTCCCCTTGTTCTACAAAGGGTCTTGTTAAAGCTGTGCTTTTTTGTGTTCAGCACCAGAAAGACCCTCTTGGGCTGGTGATACTGCATTCTAGCTCAGTTCCCTTACTGCAGCTCTTCACCTCTGCTCCACAAAAATGCTTTGTTATCGCTGCAATATGCAAAACCTTCAATAAACTATGCATATACAATTTAGAAATCAGTTTCCTACTGCAGGCTTCATCTCTGCTCCACAAACCACTTTATCGCTGCAATGTACAAACCACGATCAACTATGCATATACAATTTAAAGGCAGTTTCCCCACTGTAGTGCTTCACCTCTGCTTCCACAAAAAATGCTTTGCCATCGCTGAAATATGCAAACCACCTTAAACTATGCATTTCTTTCTCACATTATTTGACTTCTCAGCTTCTTACAATTTTTCTAGCTTCCTGATTCTCTTTCTGTTCTTTTAATTATTATATATATCATTATATATATATATATATATACACATTTTTTTTTTAATTTACCTCAACATCCTCATCCATATTATTTGTTTGTTTCTTATCTCTTTATCTTGGTGCACAAACCTTCCAATTAATCTGCCAATCCAACGTGCTCAATGACAGCAAAAACAGCTCCTCCGTGAATAAAGGTGCTCGAGTCCTCACCAAATCCACTGAAAACAAGACTCAGCACTCAATAGTTGGCGTGTAGAGCAAGCATAATTTATTAGAACAGATGCCAAACAAAGCCAAAACAGCTACAGGATGCACAGCAAGGCAAACTCCCGACCAGTTTCGTGCAAACTGCACGTCATCAGGGGGTGGTGTCTTGTGAGTCAACAACATATTTATAGGGAAAATACCTAAATGAACATCTCCTTAAAAGTGCATCTCAAAGAGACAAACAAAAAATCATCATATTCATTTTACTTCAGATATTTAAAATGCTAATATGCTATTCCCATACTTTTGCATACCATAAACATACACTGATTTTTTTATGGAAAAAAGGGAAACTTTGCAAACTTCATAAGCATTATACAAAATCAGCTAAAAGAGCTGAAAACTCCCGATCTAAATACTCAATTAAAAATTAAATGCAGCAAAGCTAAACTAAAGATGCGAAATTCTCTATTCAGGACTCAAAGCTGATGAAGACTACATAAAAAAAGAGGGATTATACAGTACGAGACAGGAAATCAGCTCCCAACCATCTGGACACACCGATATGTTCCATGTCCAGGCTTTTGTAATCATCGACATTTATCTGTAAAAAATCAATAAAAATAGTGTTAACATAAACCTCAAAATACCATTACTTCTATGACACTGGAAAAAAGAAAGAAAAACAGGAGTAAAGGAATAGGAAAATAGGGACAAGGAGGGGGAAGGGGTGAAGGTGGTAGTAGTGGGGTGGTAGGGGTAGAAAGGGAAGGAGGGGAAAGAGGGAAGGAAGGGAAAGGAAAGGAAAAGGAAGGAAAAGGGAGGGGAAAGGGGGAAGGGGAAGAGGAGGGAAAAAAGAAGAAAAGAAGTGGGGAGAGAGAAAAAAGGAAGGGAAAAGAAAGAAAGAAAACATGATTATCTAGACTTAAGACAACTTAGCAATTCAATCTTATCATTCAGTCCTGGGGCCATAAGGGCCCCTAATGTGTAGATCCAAAAAGATTCTCTATATTTCAGTTTGGCATCCAAATCTCCTCCTCGAGGACCTAATTTCACAATTTCTATGCCACAAAATCTGAAAATATGTTCCAACTGTGTCTTTCTACTTTTGTCACAATGGACAGCAAGTGCACTTCTAGCATCATTATTAATAATGGATCTTAAATGCTCACCCACCCGTACCTTCAATGGTCGTATAGTTTTACCTACATAAAAAGCACCACATTGGCATGTAGCTAAATAAACTACATTCACAGTACTACAGGTGATGAAATCCCTGATTTCATAAGTTTTAACACAATTACAACTAGTAAAAGTGTTACATTTAAGTATTGATCTACAAAATTTACAGTTGCCACAACTATACATACCAAAAGGCAAAGGAGAGCAACTTCTGTCACCACCTACTCCAGAAGGCCCAGTATAACTATGTACTAATCTGTCACGTAAATTGTGACCTCTCCTATAGACCATTCTAGGTCTGTGGCGAGTAACTTCCATCAACCGTGGGTCCCCTAACAGCACATTCCAATTGTTCTGAATAATATTCTCAATAGCTTTGGAGTGTCTAGTATAGGTGGTGACAAAGTTAGCCCTCTGTTCTTTAGGTATTTTAATTTTTTGTTTCAGAAGGTCTATTCTCTCCACACATGCCACTTCCTTAAAGGCATCTTGTACTGTATTATATGCATACCCTCTTTCTAAGAATCTGTCACACAAGTCTGAACCATAAGTAATGAAGTCCACATCTTTACTACAGTTACGTCTGACCCTTAACATTTGGGCCTTAGGTATATTGGACACCAAATGGTGTGGGTGGCAACTAGATGCATGCAAAAGAGAGTTTCTATCGGTCTCCTTGCGAAATAATCTAGTGCTAAGGCTACCATCTTTTCCCTTAGAAATACTCACATCCAGGAAAGAGACAGACAAGAGATCCTGTTGTAATGTGAATCTCAAATTCTCATTACTTGTTTCTAAATAGATAACAAACTGCCGAAGCTCCTACAGAGTGCCACGCCACACCATAAAGATGTCCTCAATATAACGGCGCCAAATGTCAATGTTATCATAAAAAGGATTAATATTTCTGTCATAAATAATGTTCTTCTCCCACAAACCCAAATACAAATTAGCATAGTTGGGTGCAAAAGTTGCACCCATTGCTGTACCCTTAGTTTGTAAATAAAAATTATCCTGAAAAAGAAAATAATTCTTGGTCAGAACATGTTCAGCACATTCCAAGAGGAAATTATTTTTACCATGAGTAACTTGTAAATCTTGAGACCAAAAATAGTCTAATGCACTAAGACCCCCCTCATACGGTATATTGGTATACAGGGACGCAATATCCATGGACACCAAGAACCATTCTGCTTCTATCTGCATATCATTTAGAATGTCCAAAAATTGGCCTGTATCCCTAATAAAAGATGGTAAAGAAGTAACATAGTTTTTATATGAAAGTCCACATACTGACATAGAGGCTCTAAAAGAGAGCCGATACCTGCCACTATGGGACACCCTGGTGGATCCCACAAATTGTTATGGATTTTAGGTAACATATAAAAACTCGCTACCACAGGATTTGCCACTTCTAGGAACAACAATTCACTGTGCCCAATTAATCCTTTGCATTCTGCTGAAAAAAGAAAACTGTCAATTTGTGGTTGAAAAACCATAGTGGGATCTATGTTTAGTGGTTGATAAAAAATCACATCCTCCAGTTGTCTCTTTGCTTCTAGGATGTACTTGGATGTATTCATCACCACCACTGACCCACCTTTATCTGCAGGTTTAATAGTCAGATTTATATTTTTCTCCAAGCTCTTAAGTGCCTCAGACTCCACTTTTGAAATATTGATAAAGGTAGAAAGAGAGTCTTGGTCAAGAAGGGCTCTAAATTGTCTTTCACAGATGTTTTCGAATACTTGTACTGCATCACTATAAGGTGGCATAAAAGTTGATGTGGGTTTAAATTGGCTTACCTCCACTGTAGTCGATGGTGTGTCCTGCACATTCCCACCTATATCATTTAATCCAAAACACATAGTGCTGTTGTTATAAAATGCTCGTAAGTTCAAATTCCTAGTGAACCGATATAAGTCCAGATGTAATTCAAAGTGCTTGGTGTCTTGTGTAGGCACAAACGCAAGTCCCTTCTGTAAAGCTGCAGTTTGATCTGTATTCAAGATGACATCAGAGATGTTAATAACATTATTCTGTGGAATTATCTGCCCTTTCTGCCCCTCGTTACAATTCCTATTCCTATAGCATATTAGCATTTTAAATATCTGAAGTAAAATGAATATGATGATTTTTTTGTTTGTCTCTTTGAGATGCACTTTTAAGGAAATGTTCATTTAAGTATTTTCCCTATAAATATGTTGTTGACTCACAAGATGCCACCCCCTGATGACGTGCAGTTTGCACGAAACCGGTCTGGAGTTTGCCTTGCTGTGCATCCTGTAGCTGTTTTGGCTTTGTTTGGCATCTGTTCTATTAAATTATGCTTGCTATACACGCCAACTATTGAGTGCTGAGTCTTGTTTTCAGTCAATCCAACATGCTGCAGTTTCAAATAGCTCAAATCAAAACTCCAGCAAAAGTGGCTGAACCACTCCTGTGCTGCCCATTAAGTACCTCATCTTGCCCCTCCCCTTCCTGTTGTTTGTTTATTGTTTCTATTCCCTGGCCCTCCCCTTCCTGCTCCCCTCCCCTTCCGAGCACACCATCTTGATGGAAAGGGAAGGAGTGAACCAGGACATACTGGTCTGCCCCCTAAAGGGCAAACTCCATTTTTTCAACATAGACTTTTAATGACCACTCCTTCTAAATATGACAGGTGTCATTTATAAAACAGTGGATGAAATGTCATTTTTGCACCAAATGTGTGAAAACATAGTTTGGCCAGGATTTGAAAAATGACAGTTGTCACATTCATGAGGTGATGTGAAAAAATGACTATGTTGAAAATCTAGCGTCAAAACATTGCAATTACAAAAGCTATCAAAAAATCAGAAAAAACAGTCACACCCAAAGTCTTTAAATTAAATAAGTATTTTTCTTTTTATTCCACAGAGATCACTTTAGATACTTAAAGACCAAATGTTTCACTTTTTTTAGGTTTCTTCAGGGATTAGGATCTAACATTGAATCAAAAAAAAGGACAGTATTTGCAACATGTTCATAAGTACAGATAATCATATTTTATATCGATAGTCAAAATCCACATGTAAAAATAAATTTTTTCACCACTTGCATGCTGCTCTCTGAACTCGGTAACACCCTTGGCATTACAATATAATATGAAATATTCTGGTTGTTTAAAAGTGTTAATTGGTGAGATCCTCAAAAAGGATCTTCTCACTTCTAGTTAGTATCAGCATTGCCCTTTGGCACCACCTACTGATCTGCTGGTACTGGAAAAATGGCAGACTTCAATAGAGCTGTATAACCATATTTTTTTAATTAAGTTCTCCCACTCTTAATCAGTATTATCAATTTTATTTATATCTTTCGATAATCACCTTCATATATCTACTTGTCTACATTAATTCATATTTTCCATGATTTTATACATTTTGTTGCTCTTTGTTTCTAAACTCCTTAGGTTGTGCATATACCAGTGATTTCAATATTCAACATTTTGTATACAATCCATTTTAAGAGGGCATCACTTTACCCTTATATTTATGCACATACCTTTGTGCATTCATGGTAGAGACTTTTCATAGTTTTGATCTATTCTCTGGAGATCTGAAAAGTTTATATTTACACCATATGTACTTGCAGAGTCCGTCTGTCACTACACTTGGTATTACTTCTTCTGTTTAAAAAATATTAGTTCACTTTCTCACTTAGGTTACATATTAGCCTATGACTATCTATTTTTGGTTTACATTAAGTATATGTCTGTTCTTTGTTTTGTTAGTTGCTGATTGTTTTTAGTTCCAGTTCTGAAATTCAGAAGCAAATTGTAAGTAAACGTATACTTGTGTTGCAACTTAACACAGTGCAGTAGTTGTACGCTCTGTACAACAGCTAACCATTATGGGTTAGTGAGGCCTTCATGGTAGTCTCTCACAGTGGACTGCATGGTTGTTATGGTGTTACTAGTTTATATGTAGGTTTGAGTGGGAGGGGTGGGTCGGTTTTGCCAATGCAGTGAGCCTGCCCACACGGAACCATGTGATCACTGGCCCTCATGTCAACAGAGCATGATCTGTTGCTAAGTAGCATGGAGGACTGGTGTCAACATGATCAGAAACCTTCTGATCAGTAACCACACGTATCCCACCCCTTCACACCAAGGCGGCTCAAAAGCTCCTCACTCTAAATGATAATTTTGTGGTGTCTGAGTTTGTAGACATTATTATCACTTCAGTTAGTGTTAATATTTGTTCAACCATATAAATAGTGTAAATATTCTCAGAACATATAAGCCTAGCAGTTACAGCTAAAGCTACTGAACAGTTTAAAACTACAGAATGTACCAAACTGTCTTAATCTGCTCTGTCCGAGATTTTTGTGCTGCAGTCATTTACTCTGTTAGTTTACTTATTTTAACAACAGAAACCATACTGCTGTTTAGTTTCACCTTATGCACCTCTGTGCAGTAACATATTACCAATAAAATCAGAACACTGGATATAGCCACTATGGTCTTTAGGGTCCTAATTCAGAATATAGATTGATTCAATCCATATCAACAGTCTATTATGCAAGCAAGCAAGCAAAACTTTATATTAGATGCATTTACAAGGCTCAGGGCACCTTTACAAAAAATACACATAATATCCAACATAAAATTCATGTTCCAATAACTTTTAAACAATAATGCAATCAATTAAAAGTATTAAAAATTTAATTTCAATTTTATAGTGCAGCCACATAAATATCCATTGACCCATCAAATGCCTATGCAAATAAATGGGTCTTAGGGGAATTTTTAAATCCCTCTATGGTCAGGCTATCTTGTACCAACAAAGGAGAGAATTCCACAGGGTAGGAACCATAAAGGCAAATGATCTACCTCCAGATGTTTTCAGCTGTACCCTGGGAATCTCTAGCAATCCCTCATCAGAGGATCGGAGTGAATGGGAAGGACAGTAGGGAAACAGCAGATCTTGCAGGTACTGAGGTCCCTGGTCATGTAGGGCTTTATAGGTCAGCAACGTGACCTTGAAGTTGATCCGCCATTGTACTAGCAGCCAGTGCAGATCACACAGCACATGTGTTATCTGGCTGGACCTGGGAGTTTCAGTTAACATCCTTGCTGTCATGTTCTGCACTAGTTGCAATTGGTAGATATCCATCCCCGGTAGTCCTAGGTGCAGGGCATTGCAGTAATCAAGATGAGTGGAGACAAAGGCATGGACCCAAATGGAAGGATCTTTGGATGGGACCAGATGCTTTACCCTAGCAGTATTCCTTAGATGGTAAAAGGAAAACTTGACTACAGCTGACACCCGAGTCTTCAGGGTCAGGCCTTTGTCAAATATCATCCCAAGGTTCCTCACTTGGCTGGAGGTATTAAGCAGGGCCCCTCCAAAATGTAAACCCGAGGGTTTCCCCCCATGTCCTGGCTATCCTACAATCAGGATCCACAACCAGTACCTTTGTTTTTCCAGGGTTCAGCCTCAGCCTGCTCACACTCATCCAGTCCTGTATTTCCCAGAGGCAGTTGTTAAACACTGAGACAGTATCTAACTCCTGATCAGGTATTAAAGACATGTAGAGCTGAGAATCATCTGCATAGCAGTGAAAACTTAACCCATAGTGTCTTATAATGTCTCCCAAGGTCAGCATGTACACTGCGAACAACATGGGGAACAGCACCAAGCCCTGCAGTACCCCGCAGGGCAGGCCCTGATGAGCTGAGGAATAAACCCTGGACACAACTTTCAGGGATCTGCCCTCGAGGGATGGTCAAAACAAGCTGAGGACTGCTCCCCCAGTCCACAGAAAAAACACAGGCACTCGAGCAGCACCACATGGTCCACAGTGTCAAAGGCTGCTGAGAGATCTAGAAGAACCAAGATGGAACAAGCTATCCAATTTCTTGCTATCAGGAGATCATTAAGCACCTGTACCAATGCAGTCTCAGTGTCATGCCTTTTCCTGAAGCCTGATTGGAGAGGGTCATAGGTATTGTGGATGATAAAATGATCCTCCAGCTACAGGGTGATCACCTTCTCAATAACCTTACCAATAAAAGGCAGGTTAGAGACAGGCCTGTAGTTATCTGGCAGTCAGGGTCAAGGGAGGTCTTTTTCAGGAGGGATCGCACCATCACCTCCTTTAAAGGGTCAGGAAAGACCCCTATCTCGAATGAAACCCTCGCTATCCCAGCAAGGACCAGACCGATAACCTCAACACACTGTACAAGAAGGTGTGCAGGGCTCTGGTCTAACCTACAGCAGGTAGGCTGCAGAGTCTTGATGATCCTCACTATAGCCATGACTGCCAGTGGCTAAAGGTAGACCAGGTCACCTGGGTACTTGTACCACCCAGTTGATCAGTGCAAGACCCAATGGGGAGACACTGGCTGATCTCTGTCCTGATGGATACCTTATCAGCACAGAACTGCACAAACTCCTCACACTTTTCTTGTGATAATGCTCAACTGGACTGCAGACAGACTGGATTGCACAGTCTGTCCACAGTCTGGAAGGGCTGAGCCGGCCTGGTCTTTGCTGCAGCAATTTCCCTGGACAGGAACTCTGCCTTCATATGAGAAATTGTAATGGTCTAACAATCTAAGTCTATTCTCCTCCAGGTGAGTTTTCTGCCATTATCTCTCCAACCTTTATCCCTGCCTTTTCAACTCCTTGAGTGCCTCATCAAACCATGGGGTACCCAGGTGAAGAGTAAGAGAATAAACATGAACTGGAGCAATAACATCCAGGGCCCTGGCCACTGCTCTATTATAGGCTAGTACAAGAGATCCTGGGTCAGTGCTATCAGTCAGAATACCCAAATGGTCCAGAACCATCATTAGGCCTTCAGAGATAACACCTCATAAAGGACTGTACTGTACCATTTCCTGAGGTGCAGGCCTATTATGGGGAGTCGTGAAGCTGAACCGCAGGGCATGATGGTCAGACCACCCAAAAGGATCCACCTGCATATTGGAGATTTCCATCCCCAGGTGGAACACCAAGTCTAGTGAGTGCCCCCTCATGTGTGGTGGTGGTAATAACCAGTGCCAGGCCCAATGAATCCATCAAATGGAGGAGGTTCTGTCTAAAAAGTGATACTTCATTATCGACCCATGCATTGAAGTCCCCCAGAATCAACCATCTGGGGGCCTCCAATAACAGGCAGGCATTGAAGTCTGCTACCTCCTTCAGGAAAACCCTCCCATCACCTAGTGGATGGTAGATGAGAAGGATCCTGAAACCTGCACCCGCACCTACTATACATTCAAAGGAGTTGGTCATCCCCACTGGCAACTCCCTGACATCCAGTTCCGGTCTAAAACAGACAGTGACTCCCCTGCCCATGAGGTCCACTCTTGGGTGGTGTATCACTACATTATTCCATTTATGGGACCAGTAACACATTTTGTGAATATGACATTACTCAGCATGCTCCAACTTTCCAGGTCTGGCAGACAGTCTGTAGTACCATGATCAGTATAAGCAATTTTATAAAGAAAAACACAGAAACAATAATGGAACACAGAGACAAAATCATGGAAAATAAGAATTAATGTAGACAAGCATATACACGGAGGTGATTATAGAAGTATATAAATAAATAAACTTGATATCATTGATTAAGAGTGGGAAAAGTTCAATAAGTTAAACAAATATGGTTATACACCTCTAATGAAAAGTTCACTGTTTTTCCAGTACTGGCAGATGTCAGTAGGTTGTGACCAAGGACAACACTAATACTAACTTCTTTGTTTGTTAGTTAGTTAGTTTGTTTGTTTGCTTGTTTGTTTGTTTTATACTGATAAGACCATCGGCCAGATGACCCATTTTCATGGGCAACCAGTACACAAACAACAATACAATATACAATATAAATGAGTACAAAAATATATAAATACATTACAAACATGAACTATCACTCATAGGCCACTTATACAAAACATTTACATTCAATACATACTTACATTTCGAAGATCCTTTTTGAGGACCTCACCAATTAATACTTTTACTTAAATAATTTTCTTTTAAACAACTGAAATATTTCATATTACATTGTAATGCTAATGGTGTTACCCAGTTCAGTGAGCACATATAAGTGGTGAAATAATTTAGTTTTACATGTGGATTTTGAATATTGATATAAAATATGATTCTTTGTATTCATGAACATGTTGTAAAACACTTTTATTTGATTCAATCTTAGATCCTACTCCCTAACGATGTGAAATGTTGGGTTTTTAAGGATCTAAAGTGATGTCTGTGGAATAAAAAGAACAATACTTATTTGATTTAAAGACTTTGGATGTGGCTGTTTTTCCTGAATTTTTCAATATAGCTACACCCCACAGCCCTCAGGAACAGATATTTGAACTTTATGAAGGGAAGCCACCCAACAACCTTTATTTTTGAGTTGACTTAAGGAATATGTGCACAGTTATCCATAGGGTGGATGGACTTCCGATTGTCTTGAACAGGAAATATACGGAGCTTTTACTAGACCACTTTAACACCTCCATTTGCTGTAGGTCTGAACTGTACACACCTACTTCATTGATATTTGCAAATACACTTTAGAGTTATTTGGCTGTACCTATTAATTGTCATCTAAATGGATAATTGAGCTGAAGCATGAGGCAATGTGGAGACTAAATAGTTAGCATTTGGATTTAGCGAAGCCAAACAAAAAAAAATATTTACTGCCATTAGGACACAGAAAAAATTTAGAAGTTACTAATAATGAAAATGAAATAAGAACCAGATTAGAACAACTCCAAAAGAATGATGCAAAACTAGAGTGGCATGGGGTTAAAAAGAAAAAGCTAAGAAAGTTTAAATGAGATTCAACTGATTATTGCCTAAACAGGGTTTATAACTGGAAAACTAAAACTAATTATCTGAACACATAAAGTGAAACAGATTCAGATAGTTCTGGCAATAACTCATATAAATCGGACAGAGTACCATCCAAGAGACAAAGACCAAGAGTTTTTTTTTTCGAACATCCTCAGGCACAAGGGGCGAGACCAGATTCGACACAAGAAGAGTGGGATTAAAGATACCATATGAGAGCCCAGGATCCACCAGAGTATTTAGACACAGAGGCACCTCAAACACACGATGGCAGAGGGAGATAAGGAGGAGGAGAGGCAGAGGCAGAGGCAGAGGAGGAAGTGGGAGTGGAGGTACATGGACAAGAGACCCTAGTTGTCTTTAATCTCAGCAATAGAATGTTGAGTGCCCAAGAAATGACTGTGCTGAGTAGGGGACTTTCCTTTTTCCTCTTTAAACATATTGACAAGTTTCAAATCATGGTAGAACTACATTTTTTTCTAAATACAGTATAAGACTGAAAATGCAGTTATTTTTAGAACCACCACAAGACCCAAATATTAAGAACTTAAAAATAGGTATGAAACATAAATCCGTCTACAATCCACCTAAAGGAAGAAAGCACAGAATCGAAGTTTTCATTAACTAGGTCCTTCACAATGTAGAACCACTGTTAAGGTGCTCCTCCAACCAACCCCATGGTATAATCTATCAAAACAGGAAGATTTAGCCCTAAAAAAACTGGAAGGTGACAAATCCATTGTCATAAAAACAGCTGATAAGGAAGGAGGGATAGTAGTTATGGTTCTCTGGCTGGTGCTGTCTTCATTGACCTCTTGAAAGCGTTCGACACTGTCTCCCACCCCCTCCTTCTTGATGCCCTTAATCTCTCTGGTTTTGCTGCTGGGCCTGTCTCCTGGTGCACCAGTTATCTGTCTGACCGCTCACAGCGTGTAAAAATTAATGGGACCTACTCAGACATCTGTCCCATCTTTTCTGGTTCCCCAGGCTCCATTCTGGGCCCTTACTATTTCTCTATTACCTAACACCCTTCCACGCTCTTGCTCAGGGAACATTCTATTGTACGCTGATGATGCAGTCATCTTTGCCTCAAGTCGTAACCCTACTGCCCTCCAGGACTCTGCAGAAGTCCTTCACTGAAGCCGAGGGCTGGTTCAAGGAACATAGATTGGTGATAAATCTTAAAAAACAAAACCACATTCTTCACTCATTCCCAAAAAGTCCTGCAACTTCAAACTCCTCATTCACTCTGGGTCCTCATTCCCACTCGAACAAGTTTGCTCCTATAAATACCTAGGATCCATTTGACCCTCCCTCCTTCCATGGACACATCGCTGCCCTAGCCACTGCCACTAATATCCGATTGGGCATCTTACATCGGTATAAACACTGCCTCCCTGGAGGCTCTTCACTCGCAGTCACCTCCTCTATCCTGTCCCTAGTGGACTATGGACTGCCGGTGTATGGTGCTGCTGATCAGACCGCACTCCATAAAATTCGCACTACTTTGAATAAGGCCTGCAGGTTAATTACTGGAGCACCTAGGATGGCACACACCTGTCTACTGTATGCTAAAGCGCTGGTACTTGATCTCGTAGGCGCCTCAAATATCTTACCTGTACCCTTACAAAAGACCCTCCTTGGGCTTTCCCCACCAGGATTGACCACCACCATACACCGCTCTGTCCCACTAGTTCATACTGGACCTCTGGGAAAAACTCTCTTGTTATCCCTAGAGCTAGGACCTCTCACGGCCAAAGAGCCTTCAGCTTTAGGGCCCCTCCTGGTTCAACACACTGCCCTCTCCATCTCCTGAGCTCCAACTATATTGTGCTTCAAAACTTCCTTCACGTAACCACCTTATTAACACCCGATGCTGTAATTGCCACTAGTCAAAGCCGCACTCAATACTTATGACAAAGCTTATTACTAAGCTGCTAAGGACTACATAACTCTGGTATTGTTTGCATCCATCCTACCTGTACCAGCTTGTTTGTATCTATGTCTTAATTTTACTGTTATACTTATGTGTTGTACTGCTATACTGTGTATTTTGGTTTGTCTTACTGTGACAAGGTATCTTTGTAAATGAGCCGATGGCTCAAAGGTTTTCCAAACTGCTGTTTAAATAAAATAAATAAAAATAATGAACATTATATTACTATGTTTATGAAACTATTGGATGTCAAGGAAAACTATGAAAGACTACAGGGAGACACCACTCCAAGAATAACAGAAAGTCTGAATGAGCTTATTGAAACAACATGTGAGCTGGGATACCTACAAGGGTGGCAGACAGACCTTTGGAAAAAAGTTTCCCATAATCCCTGTTTTCTATGGCCTACCAAAAGTGCAAAAGAACAAAACAGTATCTTCTGCATGACTGATTGTCTCAGGCAATGATTCAGTTCTAGAACAACCTTCAAACTTTCTAAACTTCTTCACTAAACCACCGGTAAAATCAATGCTGAGTTATCTATATGAAACATGCCCTGGACTTCACCCAGTTGCAACTACCTGGTTCTAGGTTAATCATGCTTGGAGACTTTAACATAAATTAGCTTGCCCATGATTCTGGGGGCCTCAAGGATGCCATCTCCTCTGTAAACCTTTCACAATTGAACCCCTCCCCTACCAGACACAACTACAGGACTGGCACTAGCACCCTCCTGTATTGGGTTCTAACCAGCCACACAACCCATATCTCCAACATCACTGTCCTCCCTGATTCAGTTAGTGATAATTCCCCTGTCATCTGCGAATGGCCAAACAAATTCTGCAAGCACCCACCATCAGTCATCACAGGCAGAATACTTCCCTGTGGGAATCTGGTTCTCCTCAAATCCTTCCTCAGACAGCAGGATTGGTGCCCCATCTACAATGCTTTGGCTGTCAACTCAGCCCTGGATTTCTTCATCACCACCTTCAACATGGCCTGTGACTCCTATGCCCCCCTCTGGCTTATGGCTTGGTCCTCTAGCTCGCAAACTAACATACAGAACTATAAACGTGCCCGAAATGATTGCACAAAATCTATCTGACAAAATAAGAGCACCTACTACAGGGAAGCTGTCACCAATTCATGGGGTAATGGGAGAGCATTCTGGAATAATATAAAAGTGGTAACCAGAAAGCAGCCAAAGACCTCCCCAACTATCTAGACATTGAGGGACCATAACCCTCGACCCGACGACTCTCGCAAATACATTCAATATAGCTTTCGTGGACCTCAGTTATGTTCTCCCCCTGACTTTTTCAATGACTTAGACTCCACAGTTCACCCTACTAGCACTCCCCCCTCTTTTAAATACCCACCATTCTACTTCAAGGCGGCCAAGATGCACGAAGCCCGAAATTGCATTAATAAAGCAATTGCCAAATTAAGAAATGGTGGGGACTCACTTGATCTCAAACTGCTGTCCTGCAAGCTTGGTGAAATGATTAGACCATTAACTAAGATCTTCCACCTCTCTCTCACCCTCAGCCAGTTCCCTGACAGATGAAAATCTGCTACTGCTACTCCGGTTTATAAAAATAGAGACAGGGCCCACCATGGAAACTATCGACATATCTCCATATTGCCTCCCCTCTCCAAGGCCATCGAATGCTTAGTTGCTGACCAACTTACTGATTACCTGGACAAACACAATATCCTGTGTACACAACAGCATTGGTTCAGAAAAGGATACAGACCGCTTCTGCCCTCTTGGAATTCACCGGAGCAATCCATAGTTCACTGGATAGTGGTCACCTAGCCTGGTCGGTCTTTATTGATTTAACTAAGGCCTTCAGCACTATCCATCACCAGCTGCTACTGAAACAGCTTTTAAATGCCAGTCTCTGCACTGACTCCATGGCTTGGTTTAAAACTATCTGGCAAACAGATCACAAAGAGTAAAAATTACAGAAGCCCTCTTTGATGCAAGACCAGTCCACTCTGGAGTCCCCCAGGCTTTCATACTGGGTCCCCTTCCATTCAGTCTCTTCTTGAATAGCCTCCCTCAATCTTGCCCTAAACAAATCATACTCTATGCTGATGATGCCATAATTCACACCACCCATAAGGATCCACCACCCCTGCAAAACAATCTCCAGCTAGGCTTTGCCTCAGTAGAGAACTGGTTCACCAAACAGGCTCATCCTAAACTAACAAAAAAACTAAGTCAATGCTCTTTAGCAAGTCCCACAACAAGAACATGCTGCATCCCCTGGCCATCACGGACTGCCTTAGAATGCCCCTTGAACAGGTGCAATCCTTTAAATATCTTGGGATCTCTCTTGATAGTAACCTGTCCTATAGTGCCCAGATCGACAGTATCACCAAGGCTGCAAATTCATGACTTGGTCTCCTTTACAGGCACAGGACATGCCTTACCCCAGAAGCCTTAAGGGTCACAGTTCATAGCTCTGTTGTCTCCGTAATCGACTATGGCCTTGTCATTTATGGCTCTGCTACTTCAACTGCCCTCAGACGCATTTCCACCTCCCTCAGCAAAGCTTGTCGACATACTATTGGATCTCATTGTCTTACCCATACGTGTGACCTCTACACTCAAAAAAGGCTGGCTACAACTCTCTAACCGCACAAAATATCAAACCTGAATTATGGCAAAGAAGATAACCATGGGCCTTGCACCCCCAGGTGTACAAGCTCTCCTCTGCCCAAATAGAAATTCCTGCCATACTAGGGGCTCTGAATCTCAACTCCTGCAGGTTCTTCGCTACTGAACCTCTGAGAGTCAATGTTCATTTGCATATAGGGCCCATAGCTGGTTGAATAGTCTCAACAGTGAGATCACCGAGATTCCAAAGCTTGGCCCTTTCAAATCAAGGCTCTGCCTTTTTCACACTGCCTCTAGCACCTGTGACTGCCACCACTAACCAGCCCACCTTACAATCCTACACTCCTTGCCTCAGCGCTTTCCACTCAGCACTTTTACATTCTTTCCATTATCTTTCCTATTCCCCCCTTCCCTCCTCTCCCTCCTCTCCCATCCCCACCACCTGCATTTGTCTATGTATTTCGATAAATACCTCTGGCAGCTCTTACCTCCCAGTGTCCCTCCCATGTCTTGTAACACTATTGTACTCCCTTGATTGCTATCGCCTTTTCTTAACCAAAATGTATACATTAATATCCATGGAATTGATTGTTGACCTGTTTATCCTGCCTGTACCTGCCCTGGTTTGTTGTACTTGTTGTATTGTCCTGCTATTGATGTGGAACCTTTGTAAAAGAGCCTTGGCTCTCCAAACTAAACCTATACTAGAGTTATTGCTTCTATATGGTTTTTGGTTAGAGGCTCAGCATCCACGGGTACTGAGATGGGTTACTGCAGCAAGGGGAGGTTGGGGGCATCACTCTTTCACTATGTATCAATAAGTCTCTAGCAGTTTTCTCTGTATGCTGCCTTTTATGGTGGAAAATGTATGAATAAACTTTAAATTATAAAAAAAAGAGCCTTGGCTCAAAGGTACTTGTAATCCTAGACACAAATAAAATAAAATAAATAAATACTATTTTCAACCTAAATCAAAAGGTGAATGTTGTAGATATGATCTTATGTACTATTGATGTTAAAGGTCTCTATATGAGCATACCACATGAGGAAGGATTGCACAACCTGGAGATGGTGATAACGTTAGAGATGGAAACACTCCCACTATGATTATCTTATTAGAATTGGCCAGGCTTGTTCTATACGAGAACTATTTTCATTTCAATGGCATCTATTACAAGTAGAAACATGGAACAGCCATGGGGAGCATAATTGCTCCAACCTATGCCAATCTGTATTTGGAGCTATTTGAAACCCAGTACATATCCAACTGCATGTAAAATCCTTTCTACAAACATGTAATTTGCTATAAAAGATGTATTGACAATTTGTTTTTTTGTCTGGGGGGTACAATGAATGAACTTTTTGCTTCTCACAAATATCTAAAATTCTGTTTATTATAATTTAAAATTCAGCACAATGTCAAATGAACAGGAGGTACCTTTTCTAAATCTTTTGATTTATAAGAATGAGGACAAACTAGCACGCTGTATATATAGGAAGAAGACTGATAGGAGGACAAACTAGCATGCTGTATATATAGGAAGAAGACTGATAGGAACACAGTTTTACATGCAGAAAGCTACCATCCTAAACATTTACTAAATAGCATCCCATACTCTCAAATGCTAAGGGTGCAAAGAAGCTGCAGCCTAAACTCAGATAGGGAACAAGGATATTCAGAAATGTCGGGCAGATTCAAATATAGTGGTTACAGTACAAGGATGGTGGCAGGGGCAATACGGAAAGCAAAAGATAAACAAGAGTGAGAGAGACTATGGAAAATAATGAAGACCAGGCTGATAGGATGGTATTACCACTCACATACACCACTCTTACAAATCCAATAAAGAGAATAATCAATACACACTGGAACACTTGAAACTAATAGGGATTCTACCATTTATTTATGTTATTTTTTTATTTTAGTCTTTGGTAACCGGGTAAGGCCCACTAGGCACAAGTACCTGTTTTCAGGGGTGACCTGGGAGCACTGTGCGATTAAGTGACTTGCTCAGAGATGCAAGTTGAGATTGTGAGAATCAAACTCAGGTCTGGTCTGCTGGATGTATCAAGCTCATTCACACCTCATTCCTCTAACCTCTAGGCTATACTGCCAGCCAAGCAGGCATTTCAGGAACCACCCAAATACTGCCTCTAAAAAGTGAGTATTTTTAAAAGACAGGCTAGTCAGATCTGATCAGAAATGACAATCCACACCCAGGGGATTACTTCTCCTGGGTCCTTTGACACCAGGGATGTACCAATGTGGTAGGTGTTGCCATTGTAATAATACTTCAAAGAAAACAGAAATCCAACATCCCAATGGCAACACCAAATACCCAATTAGCAGCTTCATTACATGTGGTTCATATGACATAGTGTATATCATTACTTGCCCATGCTCAAAGTACTATGGGGGCAAAACAACCAGACCCTTAAAACAATGGGTAACTGAACAAAAGACTAATATTAGACTCAAGAATGAGGCCTCTCCAGTTGCCATCCATTTGCAGAAAAAAGGCACAGTGCGGCCTCTCGCTTCACTTTTGGGAGATTGAACATGTAGACCCATGATCTATGGTAGGAGATGGGAATAAACATCTCAAACACAGAGATATTTTCTGGATTTACACTGTTAATACAACTAGTGACAGGTTTAGACTGAACGAGGAGGAGAACTGGACTGTGTGCTGATAATCACCCTGGTTACTCACCTGGCTCTGTACACTCCTCCTGCCCCCTAAAAATCCCCATCTCCTAAAAGGTCAGGTTCCATACTGAAGTATAATATGCTTCAACTTATTCTGCTGTTTAGTTTCAGCTTATGCAACTCTGCTCAGTAACACCTTACCTATAATATCATGGCAACACTGGATATAGCCACTATGGGCTTTAGGGACTTAATTCAGAATATAGATTAATTCACTCCATGTCAACAATTTATTATACACTACATTATACCATGTATGGGACCAGTAACACATTTTGTGAATACAATATTACTCAGCATGCTCTCACATTCTAGGTCTGGTAGGTAGTCTGTAGTACCATGATCAAAATAAGACATTTTTATAAAGATGAACATAGATACAATAATGAGGCCAGATTAAGATGGTTTCTGTTATTACAATAAGTAAAGTATTGTAGTAAATGACTGTAGCACAAAAATCTTGGACTTGGCAGATTAAGACAGTTTGGTACATTCTATTGCTTTAATCTGTTCCGTAGCTTTAACTGTAACTGTTAGACTTATATATTCTGAGAAGATTTACACTATGTATATGGCTAAACAAAGCTTAACACTAACTGAAGTGATAATACTGTAGCTGCCTATGAACTCAGACACCACACACTGATTTTTTAGAGTAAGGAGCTTTTGAACCACTTGTGTGCGGAGGGACGGGATGCATGAGGCTACTGATCAGAAGGTTTCTAATCATGTTGATACCAGTCATCCATGCTACTTAGCAATGGATGATTCTCTGTAGACGTGTAGGCCGGCAATAACATGGTTTCGTGTGGGTGGGCTCAATGCAATGGCAGAGCAGACCTGCCCCTTCCCCTCAAACTCACATATAAACTAGTTACATCATAATGATGGTGCAGTCCACTGTGAGAGACTACAGAGGCTTCCCAAGGCTTGCAGCAGCTAGCCATTTGTCTGGGGGGCCCCTGCCCCCATGGCCAAACAGAGGTTGCAGGATGCCTGACCAGGGATATGGTCAACAACCCCTGGACATGGCCTGTAATAGGGCACTGCCAAGCCCCTCCAGTGGGGTCAAAGGGGGAGGAGATGAGAGGAAAACTGCACAGCTGCACTGAGTCCAGTCCTCTGTCTCCTCTACCCTTCGGATCATCAACAGCTCCCTGGACAAGGTAAGGTAGCTGGGGCCTGGGGAGAGAGGCCGTCTTGGGATTGGAGTAGGCCTTAATTGAGGCCAGTAGTTGTAGGCTTGAGCAGCTGCAGCCATGGAGCATGCTGAATTCCTCAGTCCCTACTCACAGGGGGAGTGTTCTCTCCTTTTCCTCCAACAATTTTGTGCTGGACACTCTAGGCCCCCTTTTTTACAGTAGATTAAGACTGTTTTGCTGGGCTAGGGAAGGGGGATCCAGTGGGCCTGCTGGGCCTTACCCTGCAGCACTGCAGTCCCTGGGGCCTTTTTGGGACTCACGAGCAGGCTGGCAGTAGGTTGGCATGCCCCACTGTGCCCCATAGTGTCCTTGCAGCCCCCCATAGTCTGCAGTGGTCCCCTTGCAAGTGTATCCCTTTGGCTAGTGGTAATTTCCACCCCTCACTCTGGCAGCAGTTGCTTGGACAGCCACGGTCTTGGATTTACCTGGGGCTGGTCAGTTCACACTCCGGGCGGTCTCTCTGGTGATCAGGACACCATCCAGGCCTCTTTGCATTGCAGTCTCATCTGCACTAAGTGATAGATGGCAGGGAACTCCTGGGCAGTAGTGAGGGTCTAGGGGTCTGAGGTTGTACTTCTTGCCCTGCACATGTTTGGTCCTCCGGTCTGATCACAGGGTCTTATTCTGATGTCCTGGTCCTGCGGTGTTCCGTCCGGTGATCCCCTCCTCCCGCCCCAGGCAGCCCAGGATTATTAGTAATTGGACATAAGGCTGACTGGTTACTACTGGGATCAGCTCGCGCATGGGAAGTTCACATGCAAGCTGTGTCCATGCGGCCATTTTAGAGCTTGGGACTCCAAGTCTCAGGATCCCTCAGGATCCAGTTCTCAGGCTTGGGTGTTGCTTGGGCCTTGAGCAGACTGGGGGGCTTCTTGGTGCTCCCTGCACCATCAGCAGTTTTTAAACCCCTTTTTGAAAACATTAAAATATATATATATATTATAACACGGCACTGGGTAAAGTTGTGGAAGGGAGTTACCTCCCAGCACGTATGTTCCATTTTCTCTCTGCCAGGACTACAAAGTGTGGTGCATACACTACAAGCCCCAGAAGGCATTGCACCACAACTTCACAGAGCCAAGTACTTGATTAAGAGCAGGTGCAGGAGAGTGATTGCCTGCATAAAAGAGGGCTCAAACAATTGCTTGTGTCTCAGTACCTGATTAGGAACTGACCTGGAGCCTGGCTGGAGAACATTTGCAGAAGGATTTTACTTTGGAAAGAGAGAACTCTGAATCAACTGACTGCCTGGTTTGGAACTTTTGTTTGGCCTTCAACAACAAATTGGATTTTTACTTTGGAAAGAGAGAACTCTGAATCAACTGACTGCATGGTTTGGAACCTTTGTTTAGCCTGCAAGAATGAATAGAATTCTGACTTTGGACTGGCTGAAAACCTGAGACTGGTAAATAATTTTCCTTTGAAACTTAGAACAAGAGACTCTGTGCTAATTTTGTTTGTATGTCCCAGAAACAGCTTAGCTACCTGGGTTATAGAGAGGAACAAAAGTTCACTGTGTAGTTAGGCCAACAAAGAGCTAGGTATTATTTTCTGTTGTTTTATTTTCAACCTGTGTTATGTTTGAATGCACCTCTCACAGTAATCTTACCAATAAATGCACAATCAGTCTGCTGTGTTAAGCTGCACATCCTGGGCTGTGATAAAAGTGTTTATATCCCCACCTACAAGATCCCAGGGTAACACAACTCCCCCCCTTGTGTTACAAAATATATATTCATTTGTTATAGGAAGAGGGATTCCGCATACTGCCTCATGCTTCCCATGAGATCAAGAGTCAAAGCAAGACATACAGCTCTTGCAGATCTTGTGGGAATGCTCACAAGAAAGCGGTGGCCATCTTGAGTGGCTCTGTCTCTTGAATCAGCGATCCCACACCACACTGTTCTCTCTGGAGTGTCGGGCAGCCACCTTCGTAAGTGAAGGCCAGGGAGTTTGCATCTCTGCAGCCACCACCAGTGAATGATGTGATCCAAAAATAGGCACTCACTTTTGTGGGACAGTGAGGACCACAGTGCTCAGTGGCCTATGGTGCTCTGGCAGCATACCCCCCTTTCCACCTCCCTTCCCCTCCTTGGAAAGAGCTCGACACCAAGCGGAGGATATGGTTCAGGGGAATGTAGGTCAGGACCGAGGTTGGCTAGCTATCTGGGATACTGGGGGTAGGGAGCCCCTGACAATGTTCAGTGGGAGCACACTAGCAGATAGTAACTATGTTTGGGGGGGCATTAAGCTGTCATTACAGAAGATGTCTTTCAGGAAGCATGTCCCATCATCCAAGGCACTGGTGGTAGCCGAAGACAAGCTACTCACCCTATATAAAAGGAATGGAGTGACCTGGCTGGAGGCATGCCTGGAAGGGGAGTCAACAACAACCCACTGAAAGAAGAGGGTAGGTGGCCAGAAGTTAATGCCACCAGCTAAACTCTCCCAGCCAGCAGGTAAGGAGGTCACTGATGGCCCACAAGTAGGGGCCAGCCAGGTAAGGCATGTGTTGGGGGCAGTTAGGGAGAGTCCTGTAACACAGAGTCGGAAGTACCACTAGCTGTGGGGACTCCAGAGTCTGATGGGGTTGAGTCTGCAGGGGCCCCTGATGAATCAGATGAGGATGGAACAGGTAGTGAACAGCCCAGGCCAAACGCCAGCCTGTGGGCGGCAATTGATGAACGGTTGAAGTAGTTGGTCGGAGAGGTTGCGGACCTGGTGACAGAAATTAAGAATAGATCTTTGCCATCTCCAGCAGGGGAGGGTGGTACAGCATTGAAGGGGCAGACACCAGACAAGCCAGTGTCCCCACTGCTGGTGAACCCATATGCTGGGCTGGATTCCCCCATGGGGACTCACTTAATGGAAAAGGTCAGGCAACAGATCCAACATAGGGAATACATCAACATCTTCTCCCTTCTTAACCAGCCTGTGGAACACATGGACAGTAAGAAGAAGGAAAAAGGGGACGACCAGGAGCACAAGAAAGTCAAGGTCCCCCGCACTTATGACAACTGGATGGTAGCTTTCTTGATTTATGCCACTGTCATGCTTCAGGCAGATGAAAAGCAATGAGTAGAAGTCCTCAACTATATGCATCACATTTCGCTGATGCATCGCAAGAAAGGGGGCATGGCTTTGCTGGACTATGATGAAGAGTTTTGTCGTAGATGGCATGTGGACACTGCCCTAAGCTGGAGCAAGCTTGATATGCCATTGATGGTGTATGTGATGCAGGGCAGTGGTGTGCAGCACACTGACAGTGGGCTTCCCATCTGGGCTCTGGCACCATGATCAGTGGACAGCCCGGCCCTTCAACTGTGCTATACATACAATCAGATGGCCTGCACATACACCACCTGCCGGTTCAAACATGCATGTTTCACCTGCAGCAGGCAGCACCCCTTTCTGCAGTGCTCCACGAGGTGTGGGGGAAGAGGGATGGAGAAGAAAGACCAAGGCAGGTTTGGGAAGCCTCAGAGTGGTAAGCCTTCCCACTCCGGTTGGGATAAGAAAGATTAAGCAATGGCTGGACCAGTACCCAGACACAGCAGCTACAGACTTGTTGGAATGGGGTTTTTTAGTAGGCTTCAGAATCCCATACTCTGGTCCGTACAGGCTGTACGAGGCTGAGAACCTGAGGTCCGATAGAGACAGACCACAAGTTGTCCGGGAAAAATTGGAAAAAGAAAGGCAGCTGGGGAGCATGAGTGGCCCTTTCCCCAGGCCACCACTGCCAAACCTAAGGGTTTCACTGATTGGCATAGTGCCCATGAAGACTTTGGGGGAATTTCAGATGATCAATCACTTGTCACACTCGGTAGAGGACTCTGTGAACGATCATATTGATAATCAGTATACTTTGGTGCACTACCAGTCCTTTGACTGGGCTGTGGAAGTGATGCAAGCTGTAGGGCCCACCACTCTAATGACAAAGGAGGACATCAAGTTGGCATTCAGGCTACTGCCAGTGCATCAGAAGGATAGAGTGCTGCTGGGCATGAAGTACGAGAATGAGTACAATGTGGAAAACTGCATGCCTATGGGCTGCTCTGTGGTCTGTGTGGTGTTTGAGAAATTTAGCACTTTTTTGCATTGGGTCATGGCTCAAGCAGCAGGCAGTGACAGCATAGCACACCACCTCGATGATTTCTTGTTCATGGGCCCAGTCGGTTCTTCAGCATGCTCCGATTTGGTCACAGCCTTCAATAAATTGTGCAGGGGATTTGGAGTTTCTTTAGCCAAAGAGAAATCCAAACCTCCAGGGACCACCCTCACCTTCTTGGGCATAGAAACTGATTCCAAAAACAAGCTCTGCCACTTGCCTCTTTCAATGAAAATTATGCTGCGGGAGTTGCAGCAGTTGGTGGGGCACGTCAGTTTTGCATGCCGGGTCATATCGGTGGGGCAGACTTTCATGTGGTGGTTTGCCAGGAGTTGGGGGGGGCAGGCTATACAAGACCTCATCACAGAATACAGGCCACAAAGTAATTCTGGGAGGATGTACTGGTTTGGCAGATGTTCCTAGATCACTTCAAAAGGGTGGCATTGTGGCAGGCACCATGGGGTGGGATACCTTTGGAGCTCTATACCGATGTGGTGGGTGGCCTGAGGTTCGGTGCTTATTTTCAAGGGCAATGGTGCACAGGGCAATGGCCAGCCAGCTGACTGGAGGATAGTGTGGGGAAGCAGATCACGCTGCTGGAGTTCTTCCCCATGGTAGTGGCCCTGTGCGTCTGGGGTCCCAGCTTACATAACAAAACAGTGCACTTCAGGTCAGACAACATGGGCGTGGTATATACCATCAATAGACAGTTAGGTCAATTGGGACCGCTGGGAGACTTGATGCAGGTATTCATTTTAAAAATGTATATTGCTTAACATTACATTCAAGGCAGTTCATGTCCCGGGAGTTGATAACAGAATTGCCGATGCTTTATCTCATTCACAGTAAGGCAGATTCTTCAAGTTGGCACCAGCAACAGACAAGAAGCCACAACGGGTGCCTCCCTTCTTGTGGGAGGTGGTGACCAACAGATTTGGAGATGTATAGGTAACCCCATTATAGCCATAACAAAGGAAGCATACTGCTGGGGGGGGTGGAACACTACATAGCCCCGCAGGAGGCCATGCAGTGGCCGGATGTGTGGCCCATTCTGGCAGATCAACTCTGTAGGTATGTTATGGCAGGGAGAGCAATGGGACACTCTCCAGGAGTGATGGCCTGACACCTGGTGGGTTTGTCATGGGTGACCAAAGCCATGTGGATTGCAGACACCTTGGGAGCCTTCAAGGTGTGGAAGTTACTGGATGGATGATGGAGAAAGGTTATCCCCACCAAATATGCTAGACGGCCTGTCACTCCACTTAGGTTGGAAGCCATTTGGAGGGTCTTGCCCAAGGTTTGTCATGATGAGTTTGAAACCCAACTGTTTAGCACTATATTCCTGGTGGCTTTCTGTGGGGTCTTCAGGGTGTCAGAGTTGACGAAAATCTCAAGGTCCATGGCACCCCAAGCCTGCTGTCGCAGGATGTGGTGACGACAGGAAACAGGGTCTTCCTGTGTCTCTGCAGGTCTAAGACGGAACAGAGAGGAGCAGGATGCTGGCATGAAGTCAAGGCTCCAGCTGGGGTCAAGTGGCAGGTGGCCCGCATCCTAACTGATTACCGGGCATGCTGTTCTGTGAGGGGGGGAGGCCTTCTTCCAGCACCAGGATGGCAGACTGCTGATGGCTTACCAATTCAGGTTCATCCTGCAGAAAGCAGTCCAGGAACTGGGGCTACACACCAGGAACCATGGGACCCATTCTTTCCGCACTGGAGCGGTGACAAATGCCAGGAGTGGGGGTCTATCAGACTCAGAGATTCAGGCCTTGGGGCAGTGGAAGTCTAAAGCATTACTGCACTATGTGAGGCAACACTTACAGTAATTGTGTCTTGTCTCTTACAGGCCCTACAGAGGACTTTATGCGCATTTGGATATGTGGCAATTAAGTCATTTGGTAGGCAGCAAAGAGATCAGCCGGTCAGCTGGGGGGAAGCAACCTGTCCCTGCCACAGGATGCCACCCAGATTGATTGGCTAGCGGCCAAGGGTATGCTTTGGGATTGGTTGCTTCCGAGATTGCAAGGTGAAGCTGATCAAGGTAACACACTGGACATTTTGTTGATTCTCTTGGGCTGAGAAGACCTGGGCTGCAGGAAAACAGTGAATCTGCTGCTAGCGATGAAGGATGATTTGCAAACTGTCAAGAGCTGGTGGCCTGGCATTACACTCATTTGGTCACACTTGTTGCTGAGGGAGCATTGGGCTGATGCACACAAGGTTTCCTCACTAAACAGAGCCTGTATGCAGATCAACAAGGAGATGACAGCTTTTATGGAGTCCTTGGGGGGCACTGTACTGAGGCACGATAGCATTTACTGCACCCATCGGTGCCTATCGGTGAGCTTGGAAGGTCAGCTGCAAGTTGAAGTTTTAGATAGCTTACTGCATGATTTTAAGTCAGTCTTGGAGGATAAGGTTAAGATGGCTTGGGGGATCAGACCAGGCCGGCCTATGGCAGCTCGGGGGAAGGGCATGAGGGAAGTAGTGGGAAAGTAGGGGATGATGCCAGTTCTTCTGAAGGTGTTGGGGCCCCAGGTCGGCATGAGGATGGGGGATCACAAGAATTTTACTCACATGGGGGATCTAGGTCCAGCTTCAGCAGCATAGATAGGGGTCAGAGGGGGAGGAGATGAGAGGAATACTGAGCAGCTGCCCTGAGTCCAGTCCTCTGACTTCTCTACCCTTCATATCACCCACCAACCTGGTCCCCTGGCATGCCAGGTATAGGGGAAGGCATTATAGGTCCCCCTTTTTGACCCAATAAGGGTGACTGCATTAGGGGTTGGGAGTGACTTTTCCCGGTTTTCCCCTACAGGGGTTTTTACCGGGTTTTTCGCCTCCCCCAAAAAGGGATTTAATGTTATGGACAGAGGAAGAACATACAATTCAAGTAGCAGCATAGTCAAATAACTTAGTGATCACATGTTTTAAACATTGTAAAAAGGAATAAAGAAGATGATAGGAAAAGCGAATCGCAGTATTAGCAGAATTCAAAAGTAAGAAGTGGTATTACAAAACTGTCTCAGCTGGGTAGCGTGACGGAGCGGGAGGAGCACACGAGGGAAGTAGCAGGAAAGTAGGGGATGATGCTAGTTCTCCCAAAGGTGTCAGGGTCCCTGGTCGGTATGAGGATGGGGGATCTCAAGACCTGTACCCACATGGGGGGTCTAGGTCCAGCCTTAACAGCATGGACTGCAAGTTCGGCGCCGCCATATGGGGGGTGGCTGCCAGAACCTTGGCCATGTGACCTGCCCTGCTACTGCAGAGGGATACCTCGACCAGCACTGGAAGGGATTTCCCAGGTTGTGAGCAGTGCAGCGGCCTGGGGTATACACTTCCTCCCAACAGCACCCACTGCTCAATATTAAATAAGGTGAATAAGTTTTAATCTGGAATATTAATATGATAAAGTAATTAAGATACTCAATAAAGATTAATATCAGCATGGCTACAACCATTTTTCTCCAAGATCTGTGTGGTGTCTTTCTTGGCCGGGGATTGGGGCTACCAGACAATGCTTTGAAAGCCTCAGTAACCCATGATCGTAAGCTGTTCTATAGTGCATACAACTACTGCACTGTATTAAGCTGCAATGCAAGTATACATTTACTTACAATTTGCTTCTGAATTTCAGAACTTGAACTAAAAACAACCAGCTACTAACAAAACAAAGAACAGACATATACCTAAGGTAAACCAACATTTTTTCTTACTTCTATAAGAAGTTTAACGAATAGCAGATGATAGACATAGGCTAATATGTAACCCAAGTGAGTGAGTGAACTAATATTTTTTTAAACTGAAGAATTAATACCAGTTATAGAGAGAGAGATGGACTACGCCAGTAACTACGGTGTAAATATAAACTTTTCAAATCTCCAGAGAAGAGATCAAAACAATGAAAAGTCTCTGCCATGGATGTACAAAGGTATGTGTATAAATATAAGGCTAAAGGGGTGCCCTATTAAAATTGATTGTATACAATATGTAGAATACTGAAATCACTGGTATACACAATCTAAGGAGTTTAAAAACAAAGAGCAACAAAATGTATAAAATCGTGGAAAATATGAATTTGTGTATACATGCAGATATACAAAGAATAGAAAGATATAAATACAATTGATAACATTGATTAAGATTGGGAGAACTTAAGTTAAACAAATATGGTTATACGGCTCTAATGAAAAGTTTGCCATTTTTTCCAGTACCGGCAGATGTCAGTAGGTGGTGCCAACATATAACACTGTTACTAATTTACAGTGAGAAGATCCTCTTTGAGGATCTCACCACATTACTCTTAAACAACTGAAATATTTCATATTATATTATAATGCTAAGGGTGTTACCCAGTTCAGAGAGCACCATACAAGTGATGAAAAAATTAATTTGTACATGTCCATTTTGAATAGTGATATAGAATATGATTCTCTGTACTTATGAACATGTAACATACTTTTATTTGATTCAGTGTTAGATCTTAATCCCTGAAGAAGCCTAAGGAGGTGAAACATTGGTCTTTAAGGATCTAAAGTGCTGTCTGTGGAATAAAAAGAAAATTACTTATTTGATATAAAGACTTTGGATGGTGCTGGTTTTTCAGATTGTTTTTTTCAATATAACTACACCCCCAGCCTCCATGGAACAAATATTTGAATTTTATGAAGGGAACCCACCCGACAAACTTTATTTCTGAAGTAACAAAGTTAGAAGCATGTGTTGAAAAATGTCAATGTACGCTCATAACTTGTTGATTTTTAATATTTTACTCCACATTTTCAACATAGCCTTCTTATGACCTCATTTTCTTATAACCCCATCTTATTTGGTAGTATGGCACTCCCATCATTCGGTGGCTGACGTCTCTTGGCAACTGATGTGGAAAAGAGCCTAGAAGTCATTTTAGACTGCAGATTGATGCTAGAACAGCAGGTTTGTGGTCCGAGCTGGCTTTTATCATATTTGGAATATCACCAGGATCAAGTCGTATCTTGCTATTGATGACCTAGCGACGATCATTCATGCTTTTGTCACTTCAGGGTTAGACTATTGCAATGCTCTTTACCAAGGGTTGTCTGGAGGTTTGATGTGATGCCTGCAACTTGTCCAGAATGCTGCAGACTGGATAGTAGTGGGCTCCTCATGGAGCAAGCATATCATTCCAGTTCTGTGTGTGCTGCAATAGCTGCCTGTGAAGTGGCTTATCACCTTCAAGATCTGCCTATTAACTTACAATATCCTACACAGTCTGGGTCCTGAGTACTAGAAGAGCTCTTGTTTCCCTACCACCCAATTCACCCTCTCTGCTCCACTGTTGCAGAACTACTTGTTGTCCTTCAATCCAGGCTGACATTATCTGGGGACCGAGCTTTGGAAGTGGCTGCTCCACTGATATAGAATGCACACCCTCTGAATATCCATATGGCCAACATGGTGGAGACCTTTAAAGCCTCTCTGAAGATTTATTTCAACAAGCGTTTAGTGATTAATTGGTGTTGCCTCTACTTATTGTAAAGTGTACTTAATTATTAGTGTTTGATTTTATGTTTAATCTGTACAGTGCTCACAGCCTTTTTGGATTGGGTGACTTGTAAATAAATTTTGCCTTGCCTTATGAACAAGGTTGGAGAAAATATTCAGTTCCTGCCCAAAATGTGATTTTGTGCCATAAGTGCAAAACCACATTTAGGCCAGGATTTAGAAAATGACAGCTGTCACGCTCATGAGGTGGTGTGAGAAAATGGCTATGTTGAAAATTTGGGGTCAAAATATTGAAAATTATTAAAGTTACAAATGTGTGTTGAACAATTTCAACAAACGCTTATAACTTTGTTGTTTTTTAATAATTTGACCCTAAATTTTCAAAATAGCCTTTTTTTAGGCATGTGGATATGTTGTTCTATCCACACTGTCTGGCAGGTTCCTTGCCACTTTAAGTTGGGACAGAAAGTCTTCAAGCTACCCGGGTGGTAAAACCTTTGGCTCCGCCCCATGATGCCAGATCTCCCTTACCACTTGGAAGCTCAGGTTCCCTCCTTAGCGCTCTTGCATATGTAGGCCTGGATCCTAATCCTTCAGTTTTTCCGAACATTGTTTTAAAGTTTACAAGACTTAAGTCGTCCTCTTCCCTCGTGGCTGTGATGGATTCAAAATCTACCCCCGGCTTTCGTTGGTGCTCTTGCGGGCAGAAAATGTCACAGACGGACCTGCACACCATGTGCGTTTAGTGCCTGGGGCTTGCCCACGATCTGCATGCCTGCGATCTCTGCAAGTTTTTTATAGCTTTGGTTCTGGAAGACTGCACTGCCCGACTTCAACTGGGGCACCCAGAAAAATGGTTTCTGCCGGTGAAGTCAAAGGAGGCCCATTGGGCGGTGTCCGCTGCTGCGGGCTCCATTGAGCAGCTAGAGCAGTTAATTGCCCTCGAGGAAGAAGCGGCCTAGGCTGCTTCTTCTACTTCCTTGGCATTGGCATTTATCCCGCTCTCCTTGGGCTCCTCCTACACTGCTTCTTTTAAGGAGCTTTGTCAGTCCCTCTCTACCAAGAGAGAAGGGCCTTCAGGGACTCGCACGAGTAGGTCGAAGAAAAAGGAACTGAAAGGTAAGTCTCACCATTGGTGTTTGTGGGAGCAGCAGAGATCTCGTTCCCCAGAGCAACTGCATTCGACTTTGGTAGAGGTTGCGGCTAAGGCTGCTGGCTTCACGGTGTCCCCGTCAGGTCAGCTGGTCAAGACACCCTTCGATGCGGTCGAGATTTTTCTTGACCCATTGGATGGGCTGTCGACTGGTGAAGCCGATAACCCTCTCTCACTGGTTCCCCCGGTGGTTACCGAGGACTTGCCTCAGCCTCCTGAGCTGAAGTCCCCAGTCAAGGACCCTGAACCGAGGGATAAGCGGGTTTCCCCTGCCCCCTTTTCGACCCACCATCGGTGACCCCTACTGACTCGGTCTCAGTCCTCCTCCATGTCAGTTAGGTACAGCCGACATAGGCAGTCTTGGTCCTGGCATCAGAGAAAGTGGCATCGCCACTCGTCCTCTTTGTCCTCTTTGGAGGATAGGCTCCAGCGCAAGTTGTGTCAGTGCTATGAGGACATGATGTGGCAGCAGCTCTTTTTAGCCAGCAACAAGCTGACTCCATCACCTTCACCGGCCATTAAGTGGCTGTTACCCAAACGGCCAAAGCAACCTCTTGCCATTGGCTCCTTAGTCAAGGAACCAACTCTGGCACCGATTGCTTAGCCGAAACCGGCTGCTCCACCCATTCTGGTGAAACCACCGCCCCCACAACCGAAGACTGGGGCCCCAACCAAGGATTCTCAGTTGGGTCAAGGCCTGCCCCACAGGTTGTTGGTCACCCTCACCCCCGATAGGCCTTGGTGAGTGGAGGGTGGATCAGGTGCTTGGCAGCTGTTCATGGACTCCTCGGAGTCTGATGACTCCTCCTTGTATTCCAGGCCCCTCGACCTGGAATCTTCCAGGAGTCTGTCGGTGACTGAGAGCTCATTCTCATTCCTGGGAATTCTTCGGCTCATCTCAGAGTCTACTGGGATGCAGCTCGAACCCGTACAAAAATGGGCCAGATATCCCCTCACAGAGATTCTGGACTGAGGGGATTCCCCCACAGAGGTCTTTCCTGTGGCGAGGCCAATGTTGGTCCGGCCTTGGAGTTGTGGGAGCGGCCTTTATCCTGTCCTACACCTTTGGCTAGTATGGCTCGCAAGTACACAATCCTCACCGGTTCCCTCTTTGTTTTTTTGGAGCACCCCTCGACTGAAGGGCCTGTAACCGGTAGCGTTTTCCACCGCTCTGGAAATGCTAGGGACGTAGAAAGGCCCCTAGACAAGGAGTCCAAAAAGCTGGACTACTCCGCATGCAAAGTTTATGCTGCCTCCTCCCTAGGTCTTCGACAGGTTAGCTCGGCTTTGCTGATGGCACATTTTTCACACGCCCTTATGGGTTCCCTGGATGAGGTGCTTCCTCGTCTCCTGGCTGACCTTCAAAGGACGGTCAAGCAGGTGCGGGATCAGGGAAGGGTGGTGGCTAAACAACAGCTCCAAACTGCCTTGGACATTGGAGACTCTTGTTCCTGGTCAGTAGCGGTCGCAGTAGCCATGTGCCGCAAAACTTGGCTGTGGATCTCCACCTTCAAGGCAGATACCCAGCACAAACTGGCAGATGTTCCCTTCCTGGGCACTGACTTGTTCTGGCCTGGGGTGGAGGGCCATCTCTAGAGGATTGAGAGGTTCAATGCCACCTTGGACTCTGTCACATCTGCTCAGAAGGACAAATGTCACCAGCAGCAGTGTAAGCCCTTTTGTCCTTCCACCCCTGCAGCATGTCTGGCCCAGCAGCACCAGCAACAGTGCCAGCAGGCTCACGCTTGGTGCCCCAAGGCCAAGCCTGCTGCTTCCTCCAGCAGGAAGCCTGGAGGGAAAAGTCCAGGTGGCTTCTCTGCTGGCTCTTCCTCCAAGCCTGCCTAGTGATGGGTTGAGGGGTGCTGCCCCCAATAGGTGCTGGAAGTGGTTGGCAGGGATCTGCCTCTGGAATTCGAGCGGACCCCTCCCTATCGAGCCATCACCCCTTTGGGGGCTGCCAGTTTCACAGCAGCTCTGTTGGCTTATCGAGCTGACATAGCTCTGCTTCTCCAAAAGGAGGTGATCAGCAAAGTGGCGGATCCTGCTCCAAGCCCAGGATTTCTGTCCAGGTACTTCCTGGTCCCAAAGCGGATGGGGGGGCTGGCGCCCATTCTCGATCTGCATGACCTGAACAAGTTCCTAAGGCCGCACACCTTCAGGATGGTCACTCTGGCTCAGATCATACCATCCTTGGAACTAGGCATGTGGTTTTTCTCTCTGGATCTCCAGGATGCATTCTTTCACATCCCAATCCACCCATCTCATCAGTGATTCCTCTGTTTCAGGGCAGAGGGATCCCTTTACGAGTTCCGGACCATGCCCATTGGCCTTTCTCCAGCTCCCAGGGTCTTCACCAAATGCATAGCAGTGGTGACAGCATTCCTGCAGCACAGAGTGGTCCAGGTGTACCCTTACCTGGATGACTGGCTGATAGTAGCCCCCTCCAGGTTGGAGGCGGAGAGGTCAAGAGATCTGGCCCTCCAGGTCTGCTCTCAAATTGGCCTCCTGATCAACAAGGCCAAATCAGAACTCGTGCCATTGCAGATGATTCAGTTCAGTTCATTGGGGCAGAGCTTGACTCTTCGAGCCAGAGCCTGGCTAACGGAGGACAGGGCCGAGGTCCTTTCCTCTTTTGCCCAATCATTACTGGTTGGGCAATTGCACCCTGCCTGGGACTTCCTGAGCCTTCTGGGTCTCATGGCAGCTTGCACTGGCATGGTCCATTGGGCCCACTGGCATATGCGTCCCCTGCAATGGGGGTTGGTCCGCCAGTGGTCACAGTGCTCCAGTCCTTTGGACCAGCCAGAAACTGTGACTCAGAAGATGTGGGCCAGCCTGCAGTAGTGGCTCATCCCAGCTCATCTGCAGGAGAGTATCCCATTTGTCCGCCCTAAGCCGATGTCATTGTTACAACAGATGCCTCTGTGATGGGTTGGGGTGCCCATCTGGGGGAGCTCCGGGCCCATGGCCTCTAGTCCCCTCAGGAGTCTCAATGCCATATCAACCTGCTGGAGCTTTGAGTGGTTCAACTAGCCCTCACCGCCTTCACTCCATTTGTACAGGGTCAGGTGGTTCAGGTCCAGATGAACAACACCACAACCATGTACTATCTCAACTGGCAGGGCAGTACGCACTCCTTGCCATTGTGCAAGGAGGCTCTCCGCATTTGGTCTCCCATGATCAGCCTGGAGGTGGACCTCCTAGGCATCCATGTGGCAGGAGCCTCGAACAGTCTGGCTGATGCCCTCAGCCAGATAGGCGCTGCATCTCACGAGTGGTCTCTCCTGCTGGAGCTAGTTTTAAGACCTGTTCTCACATTGGGGCACCCCTCAGGTGGACCTGTTCACTTCCAGGGAGAACGTGAAGCTGAGGCTGTTCCATGCCCCCCCCAGCAGGGCTCATTGCAGGTGGATGCCTTCTTGAGGCCATAGACCCCGGGCCTCTTCTACACCTTCCATCCATTTCCCTTGATCCACAAGGTGGTTCTCAAGGTGAAGACAGACAAGGCACAGGTGATTCTTGTAGCCCCAGACTGGCCTCGCCAGTTCTGGTACCCAGATCTCCTCAGCCTCAGCTCCAGGCTCCCAAGGCGGCTTCTAGCCCACCTGGACCTGATTTCAGTCAACAAAGGGAAGGTTCTCCATCTGGACCTTCAATTCCAGCACCTGACAGCCTGGTTCCTGAGTGGCTAGAGTTCCAGGCCTTGGGTCTTTCCAACAAGGTCCTCAACGTTGTTGAGGCATCCCGTAAGGAGTAGACCAGAAAGTGCTATGCCTTTAAGTGGAAGAGATTCTTCATTTGGTGTCAGGACAAGGGGTTGGATCCCTCTGCCTGTCCATTGGCTAACATTTTGGACTATCTGTGGTTCTTGTCTCAGCTAGGACTTCAGTCGACAACCCTTAAGGTGCACCTGGCAGCCATCTCTGCTTACCGGGTGTGTGCTGGCAAGCAGTCGGTGGCACAGGAGAAGGTGGTTGGGCACTTTTTCAAAGGCCTTGATCACATATCCCCTCCAGTGCAAGAACCTCCACCTACGTGAGATCTACTGCTGGTACTGGCTAAGTTCATGGGCAAGTCATTCGAACCGATGCACATGTGTGATATCTCCCACCTGTCATGGAAGACTGCCTTCTTGGTGGTTATAACATCAGCCAGAAGGATGGGAGAGCTCCAGGCACTTTCCATCGAGTCTTATCTGGTCTTCCACAGGGACAAGGTTGTCCTTTGCCTCCATCTGAAATTCCTTCCGAAGGTGGTGTCAGAGTTTCACCTGAACCAGGTGTTGACTCTGCCAGTGTTCTACCCCAATCACATCTCGGAGGCTGAATATAGGCTCCATACTCTGGACCCTAGAAGAGCGCTCGCTTATTATAAGGAGCGGATGGCTGAAGTTCGGGGAGAGGTTCATCAGCTGTTTGTCACCTACACTGAAGCTGCACCTGGCAGACCTGCAGCCAAGCGGATGATAAGCAAGTGGGTCACCTCCTGCATAGAGCTCTGCTGTAGGTTGGTGGGCATGAAGCCACCCAGCGGGATACGAGCTCATTCTACCCGCCATACCGCTGCTTCGGTGGCTGCTTCTAGGGACATCCCTATCCATTACATCTGCAGGGCTGCTACCTGGAAGTCAGCACACACCTTTATTTCCCATTACCAAATTGACCTAGAGTCACACCGCGATGCTGGTTTTGGGACCTTGGTTCTCCAGTCCTTATTTCCCAATAAGTATAGGGGCTGCACTACTTGCCTCCATCCTCCTGGAGAACTGCTAGGAGTCTACCAGACAGTGTGGATTGAACAACATATCCACATCCCTAGAAATACAGGTTACTCACCTGTAACAGGAGTTCTAGGAGTAGTATATGTTGTTCATCCACACGACCCACCCGACCTGCCCGGCTTCGACGTGCAACCTGACTTCCAGCAGGCTAGATCTGGCATCATGGGGTGGAGCAGAGGGTTTTACTACCCAGGTGGGTGGGAGGAGCCAGCTTGAAGACTTTCCAGCCCAATTTAAAGTGATAAGGAACCTGCCAGATACTGTGGATGAACAATATATAGCACTCCTAGAACTCCTGTTACAGGTGAGTAACCTGTATTTATGACCACACCTCACACACCTGGGAGGATACTGGGATGCTGGGAGAGGCATCACCAGTAGAAAACAGGAAGTTATTATCCCTCTGTACAGACAGCTGGTGAGACCCCATCTGGAGTACTGCATGCAGTTCTGGAGACCCAATCTCCACAAAGACATAGACAGGATGGAAACTGTCCAGAAGAGGGCAGCTAAAATGGTGCAGGGTCTGCACCGGAAGACATATGAAGAGAGACTTAAGGAGCTTAATATGTATAGCCTCGAGGAAAGGGGGGAGGGGGGGACATGATAGAAACTTTCAAGTACCTCAAGGAATCAACAAAGTCCAAGAGGGTAGCATCTTTCAAAAAAAGAGGTGTGCAAGAACAAGGGGGCACAATTTGAAGATGGGGGGGCAGCTCAGAGGTAATTTAAGGAAGTATTTTTTCATAGAGAGGGTTGTGGATGCATGGAACGGCCTTCCGGAGGAGGTTATGAAGTCAAAAACAGTGATGGAATTCAAGCATGCATGGGACAGTCGTAAGGCAATTCTAGGGGGGGGTAGGAAGAAGTAGGCTGCTGGTTAACTAGGATCTGCAGCTTATCCATTAGGTAGGGAAATGGGCAGACTGGGTTGACCAAGCGGTCCTTATCTGCCATCAAATTCTATGTTTCTAAAATCCTGCCTAAAAGGTAATTTCACACAGCGACTACAAATTCACCTTTCAAGATAGATTTGCATAATATTACTACCCTTCTTCATGAGGTGGTGTCCCAAAAAGACCATGTTGAAAATCTGGGGAAAAAAATATTCAAAAATGACCAAGTTATGAGGACTAGATTAAAGCCCATTGAAATATATTAAACCACATACCTGATTTCCTTAGTTCCCATTCCAGCACTGAAGGATGAAGACGTGTCTACAGTCCAGAGGGGATTACAGTCTTTTACTTCCAGTAGATAAGTAAGGGGTGGGGGGTGGATGATAAGTAAGAGGGTTGGGTGGGGAAAGGGTAACGGCAGCAGTGTACCAGCAGCACAACACACAACGGAGGACCGTTTTCTCTTTTACATGGTGCATAACCAAAAATAAAAAGACTATGAGGGATGGTTTTCTTTATTTTAGATAATGACACTAGGGATAGGGCACCCCAGTGTCAGTGTTATGTTTGGCAGAAACTGGGGTGGGCTCCCCAGTGTCACACAGTGAAGATGGCTGGGGTGTATGAGCCGGCAACAGGAATTGGGCACCCACATGTTGGAAAATTAAAAGTAAAGGGGGATGAGTGAGTGGGAGGGTCAGGTTGGGGGAAGGTAATGGTAGCGATGTGCTGGCACTGCAACAGACATCAATGGACAGTTTTATTTTTTATCCTTTTTTGACAATCTGTATAAAAAATAAATAAAGGCGAGCTGGCCCAGTGGCATGGAGGGCTGAGGTGGCTGCACCTTACCTCCTACCACGCTGACTACCTGAGTTCAGAAACAGATGCGGGTCACTCAGGGGCTGGCCAGGGGAGGGAGGATTGAATGTCCCCAGGACAGCTCTCCTCCCTCATGAGTGGGGGGTTTCCACAACCTGCCATTGCAAGTCACCTGGAGGTGTCCAGGTGGCAGCACAGTTGGACACATACAAAGACATGACTGCGCATGGAATTTCAGGATGTCTCCATGGAGGTGGAGCTCATCCATTATATCATTGCACATATGCAGTGTTGAATAGAAACTAAGCGAGAGAAAAAACCCTTCTGGCCGCAGGATGACGTTTGGTCTCTCACAGATCTCATACAGGTGAATGGGTACCCACCATAGTCTTGCAAGTGGATGAAGTAGGTGAGAAGGTAAGTCCCTGGAAAGCCATGTGACGAGGATGGGGGGAAAGGACAGAAAGACAGAAAGGGGTGAGCCAAAGGTGACCAGGTGATAAAAACTTGTATAAATTTTTTTTTAAAAGGCTACAAGAGACAGTTTCCTTTATTTCAGATACAGATAATGGGGATTGGGCATCCCAGTGATGCTGTTATGTTTGGCAGCACTGGGGGTAGACTCCCTGGTGTCGCAGAATGAAAACAGATGGGTGAAGTACTAGCCAGCACCAGGGATTGAGCGCCCCAGTGTTAGACAGTTAAGAAGAGGGAAGCAATGGGAGGTGGGAGGAATGTGTGGCAGAGGGTAGAAGTTATTGCTTTTATGTTGAGAAGGGACCATGGCAGGCTGATCATGACACTGATCAGCTGTGCTTGCTGGCAGCCTTATGCGGATCAAAGGAAAGAGCCACCCTATAATTTGGCTGGCTCTTTTCTTTGAGCTACATGGAGTTTCCATTCAGCAAGACCAGAACACTGTCATAATCAGCCTGGCTGATGATTGGTCTGATACTGTCAAGATTCTTGCAGATTGCCTTGCATTGGACCATCAGTGACACACCTCTCAAAGCTCACTATCATACCAATATGTTTTCATACATTGACTTTTCTACCATAGAGAACTGCAAATTGGGACATTAGCTTTGCTACTTTTAAATGTTCTTCTGAAAATTCCAATCATTAAAGTAAAAAAACATGGGGACCTCAATGCTCAGGGCCTGAGGCATTTTCTTGATCTTTTATTAAGTGAAAGAAACACTGAGAAAAGCCCTCTAATTCATCATATTGTTTGCAACAATGACCATTTCTGTACCAGTGGGCCCGAATGGGTAGCCAATGATCCCAGCTTGGTGGGATACCCACTGCAGCTAAGAAGATAGCTCTCTTATAAAGCCTTTCTGGGGGAACAGCAGGCTGCACCTGACCTGGAGAATTTTGAACAGGGGGATTGATGGGATTGTTATTTAGAATAGTTTTGCTGCTACCCTATTGCTTATCATTTTCCCTTGTGTCCACTTGGTCATTCCCCCTTCCTTCTTAAATACATTTTTGATTTTTGCATTTTATATTGGGTGTATTAGCAATGTCTTTATTGTATCACAGTTGTTATTTATGGGACATACCATTGTGTCCCAGGGTGATCCTACTTATTTGCTGGCAGGGGTGATATGCCCAACTATATCCCTTAGGAACCCCATAATGCTACATCAGGTGGTGGCACCGCCTTATTCATTTAGTTCATTCCAGGATTGTCTGCAACCTCAGAGAATCCAGGCCAGTTCCCTAAGAGTTGTACAGGTAAATGAGAGTTGGGACCCCCTGAAGGCCCTGGCACAGACAGCTCATCCATCTACAAAGAAAGATGTCAATATTGCTGCCAGTATTGTTGCTGAGGGAAATCAATTTCAAATAAGTTACTGGCCAAACTTGTAACTCTTTTAGGGCCATGGCGGAATTTCATTAAATTTCTACAAAATCAGAATTTGCTAATTTCTCCCACCTGTAGGCTCAGGTGGCCTTACAAAAGACAGTGTAACATTAGTAACAAATGCTGAGCTAGTATAACTATGATAAACAGTAACTAAATAGATGAACTCATAAATACATAAATAATGGCATCACCCATCTTATAAAGACATATAGGCCATTAAAGGTGTCCACAGGCTCCTCAAAAAAATATGTTATTAGACCTCTCTTAAAGGTCTCCACTTAGGGGGTCTCCCTCCACACTCTTGGCAGAGAATTCAGAACACTGGATTGGGCACTTCAAATGCATGTTCCCCAGAGGATTTAAACCTAGCATTGGGAACCACAGGGAGTCCTACCTTGGTGCAGCAAGAGGGCGTGAGGATCAGTGGGCAGACAGGACCTCAGAAAGGTAATCAGAGCCCAAGCCTCATAGAGTCTTATAACTTACTAACCCAACCTTGAAGGTAATATGCAATTTTCACTGGTGGCCAGTACAGTTCAGACAGGACCAATGTCATGTGACAAGACCTAGATAAGCCTGACAGAATCCTAGCCACTGTGTTCTATATTAGCTGTAGGCACCATATGATACCTCATTGATCATGAGGTAGAAGGCATTACAGTAGTCAAGCCTGGATGTCACAAGTGTATATAGTAACATTGTCAGGTCCTCGGGGGAGGGGTGGGGGGGTAAGAGGCATAATCTGGATGGTGTTACTTAGATGGTAAAAGCCACTTCAGAATTCGACTGACACCTAAGCCTTAAATGCCAGCCTCTCATCCAGAATGACCCCAGGATTGTTCATCTTAGACAGGCGAGCCTTTGTGTGAAGCAAATAAACAAAACAAAATGATGTAAGAAACCACTATGGTTCTCAAAGGAAGTGGCAGTGAAGGTTCAAGAGAAAAAGAAAGCATTCAGGAACTACAAGGAATCGCAGAAGAAGCAGGACAGGGAACTGTATCAGTTAAAGCAAAAGGAGGCTGGGAAGGCAGTCAGAACAGCAAAGGCCCAAACCGAGGAAAAGATAGCCAACTCAGTTAAGAAGTGGGATAAAACCTTTATAGGTACACAGAGCGAAGGAAGACCAAGAGAGGGATAGGGAGGCTTAATAAAGGGAGGGAGGGAGGGTGGGCAGAGGGAGACTGTGAAAAGGCAGAGATACTAAACAAATATTTTTGCTCAGTATTTACAAATGAAGAGGGGAGGTACCTAAAACAAACAGTAGAAACACTCTGGATACAGAAGTTGATATTAGCCCATTTACAGAAGAAAGGGTTCTGAAAGAACTCTAAAACTGAAGGTGGACAAAGCAATGGGGCCTGATGGGATTCATCCCAGAATTTCAAAAGAACTAAGGGTAGAACTAGTGACACCACTGACTACCCTTTTAACAAATCATGGGAGGATGGGGTGGTACCCTAGGACTGAGGAGGCAGATGTGATTCCCTTCACAAAAGTGGGAGCAAGGCAGAAGCAGGAAACTACAGACCTGTTAGTTTAACCTCAGTGATAGGGAAATGATGGAATCACTTGAAGGAAAGAATTGTCGAGTATCTAGAGGCCGGAGGGCACAGGACCCTAGGCAGCATGGATTCACAGCGGGAAGGTCATGCCAGACGAATCTGATAGATTTCTTTGACTGGGTGACCAAAGTAGTAGATCAGGGAGGGGCTGTGGACATGGCCTACCTAGACTTTAGCAAGGCATTTGACACAGTCCCACACAAAAGATTAATATACAAGTTAGTCAGCCTGGGAGTGGGTCCCAAGATGACAGCCTGGGTAAAGAATTGGCTGGAAAATAGGACACAGAGAGTAATAGTAAATGGAGTCCACTCAGAAGAAAGGAGGGTTACTAGTGGGTACCGCAGGGTTCAGTATAGATCGTCCTCTTCAATGTCTTTATAAGTGACATTGCAGAGGACTGGAAGGAAAAGTATGTCTCTTTGCAGATGACACAAAGATCTGCAACAGAGTTGATGCACAGGATGGGGTGGAAAGGATGAGAAGGACTTGGCAAGGTTAGAGGAATGGTCAAATGTGGCAGCTTAGATTCAATGCTAAGAAGTGCAAGGTAATGCACCTGGGAAACAAAACCCAGGGAAGAGTACAATGGGGAGTGAGATACTAACAACAACAAAAATGGAAAGGGACCTGGGGGTAGTCATATCAGATGACCTAAAGGTGGGCAAGCAATGTGAGAGGGCAGCAAGGAGGGCTGGGGGGATACTGGGATGCATAGGGAGAGGCATCACCAGTAGAAAACAGGAAGTTATTATCCCTCTGTACAGACAGCTGGTGAGACCCCATCTGGAGTACTGTGTGCAGTTCTGGAGACCCAATCTCCGCAAAGACACAGACAGGATGGAAGCTGTCCAGAGGAGGGCAACTAAAATGGTGCAGGGTCTGCACCGGAAGACATATGAAGAGAGACAAAAGGAGCTTAATATGTATAGCCTCGAGGAAGGGAGGGAGAGGGGGGACATGATAGAAACTTTCAAGTACCTCAAGGGAATCAACAAAGTCCAAGAGGGTAGCATCTTTCAAAAAAAGAGGTGTGCAAGAACAAGAGGGCACAATTTGAAGATAGAGGGGGGCTCAGAGGTAATTTAAAGAAGTATTTTTTCACAGAGAGGGTTGTGGATGCATGGAACGGCCTTCCGGAGGAGGTTGTGGAGTCAAAATCAGTGGTGGAATTCAAGCATGCATGGGACAGTCATAAGGCCATTCTAGGGGTTGGGGGTAGGAAGAAGTAGGCTGTTGGTTAACTAGGATCTGCAGCTTATCCAGTAGGTAGGGAAATGGGCAGACTGGGTGGGCCAAGCGGTCCTTATCTGCCATCAAATTCTATGTTTCTATGTTTCAAGTCTAGAGGACACAAGCACAAGCTCTGTCACTTTTTTAGCATCCCCCATGGCCTGGCTCGATCACCAGTACCTCAGTCTTGTCCAGATTGAGACTCAGCCAGCTAGATGCCATCCAGTCCTTGATATCAGCCAGAAACAAATTCAGCACCTCAGCTACATCAAGCATCCTGAGTGTAAATGATAGATACAGCTTGGGAATATCTCCATAGCAGTGAAAACCTAGCCTGTTATGCCTGATGATCTTTCAGTGGTAGCACATACACCGCAAACAACATGGGTGAAAGGACTGAATCCTGGGGTGTACTACAGAGTAGGGGCATCAGAAGCAAGGAGAAAGTCCCCAGCATAACCTTCTACATCCAATCCCTAAAGTAGGACCCAAACCAGCAGATGACATTGCCAGTGAGTTCATCTTACTCTTTCAGTCAGCCTAACATCAACCCATGGTCTACAGTGTCAAACACTAAGAAGAGAGCAAACAGCATGAGTACTGACCATTCTGCTCTATACCTCAGCCTGAGGTCATTGTGCACCTGGGCCCATTCAGTTTTGGTGCTGTACCTAACCCTAAAACTAGACTGGAGATCCTCATAGATGTCATAGGTTGTCAGGTGCACCTCAGGCTGCAGTTCCACAATCTGCTTAATAACCTTTCCCAAAATTGCAGGTTAGAGATAGGTTGATAATTGTCTAGGCAATCCAGGTCTAAAGATGTTTTTTTCAGAAGGGCTATAACCAGTGTGTCTCTCAATGCAACCAGAAAATTCCCCTCCAAAAGGAACAATGGGTAGTTTCAGAAAACACCAAACCTAAAAGTCCCATGCAGTTCACTAGTAAATACTTGCATTGGGTCAGGATCCAATTCATAGAAGATGGGCTGCTTCTTATAAATCATCCCATGAACCTATTTCACCATAATTGAGCTAAACTTTTTTCAGAGACAGAATATTGTTTCTGAGTAGTGCAGGATCCACCCTGCTGTATTGCCATGGCCTATTTTGTGGGATTGCAGCCTGAACATAAGATGCCTCATCTGAAAAGAATTGAGAAAACTCCTCTCACTTCATGGATGAACCAGCTCTCACAACTGCAGACAGGTTGGATAACCAGTCTACAGTCTGGAAGAGCTGAGTGAGTTTATTCCTCCAATTAGCAATCTCCCTGGACAGAAATCTGTCTTCTCAGAGGTGATTGCCCTTTGGTACTTCCCCTAGTGAACATTCAAAGCCAGTTTGTCTTCCTGGGCCTTTTACCTCCTCCAACGGGCTCTAGCCTATGACCCCTACTTTTCAACTCCCTAATCTCCCTGTCAAACCATAGGGAACCCTGGTGTGAGACCTGTAGTTGCATATGTAGTCACTTCACCTCCCATATGTCTGGGGGCACCCGATGCTTCTAGAGGGAAAGGGAGCCTACTCGAAAGAAACCCTGACCAGAACATTAACAAACATGAAGAGAACAAAATGTTTTTATCTTACCATGGCCCAGGTCCTACTGCAGATAAAACTGCTACCTCTCATGACTCCCTAGGAAACTCAGGCTGGAATACAGGAAACCTCTTCCATTCTCGAAGTTCCCCACCAGCATCCTGGCCCAGGAAGCACAGTTTTCAAAAGAGCTGAAACTTTAAAATACCCCCAAAAAGAAGTCTGGTTAAAAATTCATTAAAGACTCAGCATGTCATCAATCCATTAACACTTTAAAAGACTTTGTCAAGAACTTGAAATTAAGCAACCAAACCAATTTATTGCTCCTGGGATCCCAATGATTTGACGGGACCTAGGAGATCCCATTGTTTGCTTAAAAACATGTTCGCCATTCAGCTCCATAGAGCACAACTATTCATAGAATTTTGGGGTGCATACACTGGGAGACAAGATGTCTTAGGCAGCATTCCACTTCATGCAGCTAATGAATTCTCAGATGATATATCCAAAACCTCCCCGGAACCTGCACCAGGCCCTAAGAGCCAAACCTACCCTCTGGTACTAGTAAGTTGGTCACTGACTTATCCCTTTACTTTTCTCTCTCTCTGGTCAGTCTCTAGCCTTGTGGAGAAGTAAGCTGCTTCTTCCACCTGGTCTCTTGCCACAGGATACAGGACTTTTCCCTTCTTGATCTGTCCTTTGTGTGTTTATTCACCCGAGGGACATAGCTGCTTAACCGCCGGTCTCCTTTCTCTGACTATTGGGGGGGGGGATCAGAAATGCCTCTAACCCACATCCCTTTTTAGCCATCATTCTTGTTCTTGATTTAAGCTTACCAGGTCTGGAGAGCTTCCCAAGGCCTGTCCTCTGACCTGTGGCCCACCTGAGCAGCTTGTGCATGGTGCCCCAGGACCTGCCCCTCCAAGGAAGCCTCTTAAACCAGTTGGCAAATCTTTGGCAACCCTTTACACAGGCCTGGATCTCCCTGCCATGACGGAAAAATGAGAGGGGAGCTGCCATCACCCCTCCTCTGTAGGAATCCAGCCACAAAACCTCCACTACTGGCAGTCCAGACCTACTTCCTACAGGCCTGGGACCCCACCAAATTTTCTCCTCGGGCACTCTTACTACCCTTTCTTCTACTGAAGCCCTATTTACCACACTCGATGCTGGCAGACTGTCTGAGGCCCTCCCCATGAAGCACACATTACCGGCACCATGCCACTGGAAATCAAGGCTCTGTCTGCCACTTATGAAGGAGGGGTCACCCCTCAAATCAGGCCCAACCTGGACCGATGACCTCCTCCCTGCCTGCCTGTCCTGCCATCTCCCAACCAGCCTCTTCGCTCTCTCTCAGCTCCCGCATCCTCCTTTTATAGGCCATAAGACCACTCCTAGTAGCAGTCTGATAGCACAGCCCAAAATTGTGCCTTCCTCCAAATACCTACCAACACTTAAACCATGGGGGGAAAGCACAAAAGTGGGGTCCCTAATGGCAAGCATAAGCCCCTCTCAAAGAGGGGGAGCTTACACATAAAAATATAGATTTTTTCAGCAAATAAGAACCATGTGGCCCACCTAATCTTCCCATTTTTCCCTTCCTATACTGTCACTGTCGACCCTACTTGATCTCCATAACCTCCCACCCAACTTCCACTCCATGATTCCTTTGCACCA
Source organism: Neoceratodus forsteri (assembly GCA_016271365.2). Lineage (NCBI taxonomy): Eukaryota > Metazoa > Chordata > Ceratodontiformes > Ceratodontidae > Neoceratodus > Neoceratodus forsteri. Next base: position 100,900,910 of record CM028130.1, read on the forward strand.
ATACCATTCATACTTGAAGCCCACCACTGTATTCATTGCCACCACCTCCATTGGAGACTGTTTCAGGCATTCACCATTCTTTCACTGAAGAAGTACTTCCTCACATCCCTCCTAAATTCCCCGCTTCTAGCTTCATTGCATGCCCTCTTGTTCTCATGCACATTCTCCTCTAAAAAATACTCCCCTAGTGTACCTTTTGCACCCAAATGAGGTATTTATGGTTGTCTATATCGTACACCCTCTTCTTCTTCCGCAGAGAATAAACTTGTGTCTACCTCTCTCACCCCAGTGTTCCTGCTGCTTTTATGTGGTCCATCCCCCTCCCATTCCACTGTGAAGACTGAACAGAAGTATCTGTTCATATTTGCTTTTTCCTGAGCCTCCTCTGCACAGTATCCCTTACCCTTCTTAACCTTACAGTTCCTCCTATTGTCTTTCTCTTTTCACTTACAGTACGTACAGTATCTAAAACTGGTCTTGTACACCTTAGTTACCCCCATCCTTTCCTCTGTTTGCACCTTTGCAGCCACTCATTGCCGTTCCTGCTTCCGTCTACTTTTTCTGCACACCTCCTGTACCTATCCTCTTCCTCTGCACCTCTTTGTGTCTCCTGAATGCTACCCTTTTAGCCTTTACCTTTGCAGCTACTTTTCTTGAGAACCATAGTGGTCTCTTATGTCTCCTGTTTTTGTTCACTTCTTTTGTACAAAGATTAGCTGTCTTCATTATGACATCCCTTTATTTAGCCCATTGTTCGTCCGCAACACCCAGGCCATGCCTCCTGTTGGATTATCTCTGAGGCATTTGCCCATTTTTGAAAAATCTGCCTTCCTGACATCCAGGACCTTCATCCTTGTGTGGTTTGCTTCTGCTGCCAGTCTATTGCTGAACACATTGCACGGTGATTGCTGGTCCCCAGATGGCCTCCAACCTTGACGTCTACAATACTGTCCCTGTTTGTGAGCACAAGGTCCAGTACTGTCCCATCACAAGTGGGCTGCATGACTATTTGCATGAGAAATGCCTCTGCAGAGAGTCTAGGATGGCCCAGTTAGAAAGCTGACGACATGGCTGGGAGGATGCAATCTACATCCAGCAGATTTAAGTCCCCAACTAGCAGCACCTCCCCTTTTTGTGCCATTGTGCTGCTGGTTTCTCCTGGTGCTTTATCCATTTTCTCCCCCTGTGCTGGAGGCCTTTATATCAACTCTGTGTGAATAGTGACTCTGACTCCTGTCTCCAGGGTGACCCACAGTACCCTCCTTTTCCCCATTAGTTCCCTTGCATTTCCGTCACCTTGATACCCCTCTTACATACTGCACAACCTTCCTTCCTGCCTTCCCAGCCTATCATTCCTGAAATGAGTGTAGCCTGGTATGACAATGCCCCTGTTGTGGTTGCCGGTAAAACGTGACTCAGTAATGGTCACAAGATCCAGGTCTGCCTCTGCCATTTATTTATTTATTTGAAAACTGGTTGCCAGAAAAGGCACACTGAGCTGAGGCTCATTTCCAAGTGCAGCCTGGCAAGAGAAGGGAGGATGGAGGCTGGCCAGGCATTACTTGGCACCCCTTTGTGGAGTGGAAGAACTTTGGCTGACTTCCAGGACTGAGGGACAGCACTAAGGGAAAAGGGAAGGTTGAGTAGGTGAATTGAACAAGATGTTATTGTAGAAGCTGCGATAAGGAGTTCCAATTTTCCAGAACATCTTGTGACTGCTATACCTAATCTCTGCTGACAGCTATATGCACTGGGACCTTCCTCTTTTACCATTTGCCCCTGTATAGCCCTATGCTGCTGCTGCACTATTCCACTCACAGCACTTCCTCCCTATCTCTTTCCCATTCCGCCTCTTTCATCCTACCTCATCCCCCTTCCTTACCTTTCCACTCCACCCCCTGTTTCCTCACCTTGTTCTCTCCCTCACCCCCACCCTGTGGGTCTTTTCTGTTCAAGTTTCATTGTGGAATCTCCCTCCTTGCTCTTTGTTTGCTCCTTCCACCCCCTGTACTTTCTCTCCTTGTAAGCCCTTTCATCCCTCTTCAGACAAGGCCACTGGCTGCACTTGACATAATATTTATCTTGCCATATTGTTCTTTTGTTTGTGTAATTACTTTCCTCATGTTGTACTATTACTGAAACCATTGTAATTTGCTATTCTTGTGACTTGACATGGAACCTCTGTAAAAGAGCCCTTGGCTCAAAGGTATTTCTGATTTGTTAAATAAATAAGAAGTAGTTTAGGATCCAGGCCATCAGAGCTGGATTTGTGTAGGTTGATAAAGAAAAGGCAGTCAGGGTTTCCTTGGTAGTAAAAAGGGGAAAGGGAAACCCTGTGAGGGGAGATTGGGGCACAGAAAAGGAATCTGAAGAGGATAGGGGAGGCTGGAGGGTGATCAGAAGGAAGAATGCAAGTAGTGAAAAAGTAATTGAAGTGAATAACCTTCCAGAACTTTGAGGTGACACTAACGAATCCAGACAGCCTTTGTGGATGAGTTTCAGATGGTTATATAAAAGAGGTCAGGAAGGAAGTAAGATGATTTTTAACATGCCCAGGCAAGATCTCTGGACTTGCACTGATCAGTGATGTCTGGGGTAATCCAGGGGCTGTGGTGAGTTTTAACTCTGGATTTTCTTAATGGGGCATGCTTGACCTAGACATGAGAATTTAGAGTAGAACAAAGAGAAGGCAACATCAATTATTGGTAGGAGAGGGTATGACTGTCCAATCTGCAGCAGCAGATATTGGCCATCATGGTCTCTAGGTCTGGAATTTTATTTCCCTGGCTCCTTGTATTTGCACACATGGGCCTCCATTCCTTGCTCCCACTTTGCCTTGCACCCCCCCTTCCTCCCCCTTTGTCCCTCTTTCAGCAACTTTTGTTCCCATTCCCCTTGTCCTCTGCTTCACTGCTGTTCTAATTATCCTGCTCCCTGGGATGTTCTACTCCCCTTGGTTCTTCCCTTCCTTCTGTTTCAGCCTGGGGGGGGCAGTTTATGCCACCCTTTGTAGGTGCAACAGTATTGAGGGTTATGATGATAACCCTACTATAAGCCACCACTACCTCTTCCAATCCTGTCTCACATGCTTTCCAAACACCCAAGATATGTAATACCACCTGAAGTTCCTCTGGCCACAGCCCTTTTAAAGGGTGGTATTGATCCATCTCCACCAGGATGGTGCTACAGTTGGGTGCCCTGAAGGAGAGCTTCACCATGCAATGATCTAAGCTACTGACTGGATCAGTCTCAATCTGCCCCTTTGTGAGCAAGGTTATTGGTGGTTGTGGCACAGCTGGATGACCATTTGACTTCTTATGATGTGTACTATCCCCTCCAGTCCAGTTTCAGGAAGAGGCATAGTATTGAGACTGCCCTTGTCCAGGTACTTAAAGATCTCCTGATAGCAAGATATCAGAAGAGCCGTTGCATCTTGTTTCGTATCAGTCTCCCTGCGGCGTTTGACATGATGGACCATGAGGTGCTACTGGATTGACTGCATATATTCTGTGGACTGACTTGTACAGTCCTTAGATGGTTTCAATCATTCCTCACCGGCAGGACGCAGAGAGTAGTGTCAGGAATTTATTCCTCATCTCCTCTCCCCCTGTCATGTGGGGTTCCTCAGGGTTCTGTGTTGTCCCCCATGTCGTTCACCATGTATATGCTGCCATTGGGAGATATTATAAGGTGGTATAGGCTGAGTTTTCACTGCTACACAGATGATACTCAGCTCTACATGTCCTTCGTGCCCGGGCAGGTTGATACGGTCTCGTTTTTTAACAGCTGCCTCTCTAAGATCCAGGACTTGAAGTTGAATTCAGGCAAAACCAAGGTGTTGGTTGTGGACCCGGGTCTTCAAGGCATGGGGCTGTCAGCAGGCCTTCCCTCTGGGCTTTGGCTTGGGGGAGACTAGCTACTTACCTCAGACTGGGTGCGAAATCTGGGTGTTGTGTTCGACAGTGGCCTGACTTTAAAATCTCAGGAGTCTGCTGTCATTAAATCCTCATTTTATCATCTGAGAAACATTGCCTGGATCAAGCCTCTGGTCCCGCCTGATGATCTTCCAACATTGGTCCATGCCTTTGTGACCTCGTGCCTTGACTACGGCAATGCCCTCTAACTGGGGCTACCGGGGGTCGATATCTGTCGATTGCAGCTTACGCAGAATGTGGTAGCCAGATTGTTGACTGGTTTATCAAGATCAAGCCATGTCACTCCTGTATTCAATAAGCTGCATTGTGTGTCTATATATATTGGCAGATCACCTTCAAGGTCAGGTTACTGACCTATAAAGTCCTACATGGGTAGGGACTATGTTACCTGCAAGATCTTCATCCCTATTGCCCCCCCTCCATTCACTCCGGTCCTCCAACGAGGGATTGCTAGAGGTTCCCAGGGTCCATTTGAAGACCTCTGGTGGTCACTCTTTTGCATTTGTTGCACGACCCTGTGGAATTCTCTACCCCATTGTATTAGAGAGTGTCTGACTGTCGAGGGGTTTTATATCTACCCTAAAAACTTATTTATTTACTCTGGCTTTCCCCGATTGATTTGAGCAGATTTATAGTTGTTATTCTATTTTTAGGATTATTGTTTTATTACTTTATATATGTCTTTATTGGTTTTATATATATGTACAATGCTGTGATCTTGTTTTTGGAATAGCGTATAATAAATAAAGATTGCTTGCTTGCTTGTTTGTTATAAATCTCCGGCCCCAGGGAAAAGACAGAGTTCAAGGCGTGCCTAAGTTGGTGGGTCACAGAGGTAACAACTTGTGCAAGACCCAGCAATTCCATCATTTGGAGGAAATCTTGTCCAAACTGCAAGTAGGGTTATCAAATTTGGGGACAGCAAAACATGCCCCCCCCCCACCATGACCAAGGTGGACTGCAAGTGCAACCCTGCACCCTGAAGACAGCAGTGGTGGCACAGCACAGCAGACAGCCTCCCAGTTCCACCCTGCCCCTCACTGCTCCACCCTTGCAGGTCAGACTGTCTCAGAGGCAAACAGTTTTTTAAACAGAGTCTCAATGACCCCCCAAAATCATTTTTAGGCAGCATGATGTATAACATTATTCTTCTTAAGTCCTCCTACTTTACCTGTTAATTTTGTAAACATTATTTATTTGACATGTATGCAAACATTTGGATTGCATACAGTCACTTCAATTCAAATGTCTGCATACCTATCACAGAAATAATGTTCTGAAACTGCTTTGAATAGTCATCAGTATCTTTTTAACTAACAGGTAAGGTCCTGTTGGACTAGAAGAATGTTATTTTATGCCATTATGCTTATGCTTCATGCATGCTGCCAAACCAAAAAGTACATCAGTGTGGGGGGGGGGAGCTGTAAAAAAAATGCTTGCTGACCTCTTAGACAGTCCGACCTGCAGCATCCCACTGCTGTCCTTTCAAAACACTTTTGGATACTTCAGGTTATATGCAGCTGCTATCATTTATTCTCAACCAGAACCAGTACAGGGAATGTAATACCAATTACACAGCAAGCAGATGAGCTATCAAGTTCAAGTAAGCAACTAATAATGCTGAACTGCAAACTGACAGGGTTGCAACAGCAATGGAGGGTCTCTAATTGTAACTTGTTCTGCCTTTGGATCCACTCTGAGTCTCCGATCGTGCTCGATCATTGTTTGCGTTACTTACTTTTGGTGCTCCAGGCCAGGTCTCTGCTGTCATCAAAGTCCTCACAGGCAGGCTGCATGGCAACAGTCCAGCCATTGGGTTACAACTCCGAGGCAGGCTCAGGTCTCAGTATTTCTGGGGGGGTGGTTCCAGTCATTGGGGCATGTGGGGATCGAGACAGGTTCCATTCAGGTGCAGCAGTGCAGCTAGCAATTCTCCTCCAACTCCAACAGTTGACCGCATTCTTCTGTAGGCAGCACTTCCTAAATCCCACATGCGGGTGATGCTCTGTCATGCGCAGATTGTGAGGTAGGTTGGACTGCGTATGACGGAAGCAATCAGTTTGTTTTTTTGTGTGTTTTTTTTCCACTGGTGGCCACGCAGCATGGGAGCACTAATGGTTGTTTAGTCCCCATACCCAAGGGTTCCACCTTGTGTGGACAGGTAGTTCAGTCAGTTTCAGAGCCTCATCCAATCCAGGCGGTATTATGCAATGCCAGATCCATTAATAACAAAATGGCTGTAATTGCCGATCTTGTTGGGTCATTTGATCTGACTTGCATCACCAAAACCTGGCCAGATGGAAATGCTGCCCCTATCTTGGAGTCAGCCATGCCAGCCGGGTTTTTGGTCATACACCGCCTGAGGTTGGATCGTCGGGGCTGGGGTGTATCCATATTTATTTTATTTATTTATCAAGTCTAGGATTACAAATACCTTTGAGCCATGGCTCTTTTACAAAGGTTCCACATCAGAGAAATACAAATTATGGGGAACATCAAGACAGGCATTACAACAATGTGGACATTGCAAACAGAGTACAGATTAATACAGTTCAAGGGTAGCATTGTAACAAGGCAGCCAGCGGCATTTGTCAGAGAAAATAGACAACAGATAAGAAGTGCCAGAGTCATAGGGAGAGGGAAGAGGGTAGGGGGAGAAGGAATGTAGAAAGGTGGCAAGAGGGTGAAAAGTGCAGCATTGGGTATACCAAGATGTGGAGTAGAATCCAGTGAGGAGGGAGATGGGGGGACAACTAGAGCAGAAAGGGAAGTGGAGAAACAAGGTAGATTGAGCAGTCACAGGAGCTGTTGGTAGTGAGATAGTCCCGGAGCCTAGTTTTAAACATACCAATAGTTGGGGCAGAGGAGATGGTTGGGCTGAGGCCATTGAACCAGAGTGGTGCTCGATAAGCAAAAGAGGATTGTCCCTGTGAAGTGTGACAGTGGGGGACTTTCAGTAGCTGTAGCGTGGATCTCCTAAGGCACCATTTGTTAATTCGGTGTTGTAACAGAGTTGAGACCCCAGAAGGTGCAAGGCCAAGGTAGATTTTTTTGATCATGGAGCAGGTGAGAAACTTTATGCAGTTTGATAGTTGGAGCCAGCCGGTCTGAGTGTACAGGTCACATGTGTGGGTGAGACGGTGAGCACCAGTGATGAGCCGACATGCTTTATTTAAGGCAGTTGAAAGGCGTCTAAGGGTTGTGGTTGTGGCCGAGCCATAAATGATGAGACCATAGTCTATTACAGAGATCACAGAGCTCAGGACTGCAACCTTCAAAGCTTCTGGCGTGAGGTGTGGTCTGTGTTTGTAGAGGAGACCAAGCAGTGTATTAGCAGCTCTAGCTACATTATCTACATGAAGTCCATAGGAGAGATTAGGGTCAAGCTGAATCCTTAAGTATTTGAAGGACACCACCTGATCTAGAGTATTGCCCTGGGTGGTGGAGATAGCCAAGTGGTGTAGCTTGTGTGGGTTATGAGAGCTGCAGAAGAGCATAGATTTGGTTTTCTTGTCATTGAGGACCAGTTTATGATTAAGAAACCATGTCTCTACAGAACTGAAACCAAGTTGAAGGTTGTGTTGAAGAGTTTCAGGATCTTTGTGAAGTGGAGAATACAACAGCATCATCGGCATATAGTATGATCTGCTCAGAGCAGTGGTAAGGGAGGGAGTTTAAGAAAAGGCTAAAAAGGAGGGGTCCCAGTATGGATCCCTGTGGGACACCCGAGCGAACAGGCAGGGTGTTAGAAACAGCATCCGCAATTTTTACTCTCTGTGACTGGTTTTCTAAGTAGCTTTTAAACCAGAGAGAAGAGTCGGGTGATAGCCCGGCATTCAGTAGTTGGTGTATTAGTAGTCCATGGTGTACTGTATCGAAGGCCTTGGAGAGGTCGACGAAAACGGCCCCTGTGAGAAGGCCGTTGTCAAGGGATTTGTGCAAAGCTCCAGTGAACTCAAGAAGGGCTGTGGTGGTGCTGTGACCTTTCCAGAAGCCATGTTGTTGTCGACAAGGTATATTGTATTTATCCAAGTGGTCAGTAAGTTGATCAGCCACGATGCGCTCAAGTGCCTTAGAGAGTGGGGGCAGTATGGAGATAGGGCGATAATTTGAGTGAATCGTCTTGTCCCCACTTTTATGGATGGGTGTCACGGTGGCTGTTTTCCATAGGTCTGGGAATTTTCCACAGCTGAGAGAGAGGTTTAGGATTTTTTTTAATGGATGAATTACCTCATTGAGGGTGAGCAACAGAAGCTTAAGGTCCAGGGTGTCGCTACTAGATCTAGATTTAGAGATAGCTGCAGTAATATAGCGGCGAGCTTCATTCAGCCTTACCTTCCTGAAGTAGAAGAGGGGATGGTTAGACTGAGGGGCCAAGGTATTTGGGAGTAGGCTCTGTTTTCGAAAATGTCATGGGGTAGAACAGCACTAAGGTCTGAAAAAGCCGTGTTAAAGATGTTTGCGATCACCTTGGGGTCAAGGGTTGAGGATCCATCAACCATTAACATGGCCGGAGAGGTTTTTTGGCTGCTTCCCTGTGACATCCTTGATATTGTCCCAGAAAGCACGACCATTTCCCCATGTATTGGTGAGAGCGTCTTTGTAATAGGTGGATTTCATTAGCCGTATGGCTTTTGTGCAGGCATTTCGTGCTTGTTTGTAATTTTGGATGTCCAGTTGTTTGCCAGTGGCCCTGGCAACTGCCCAGAGGTGATCCCTTAGTTTCAGCAGTGAGAGAAGAGCCGCGGTGACCCATGGATTAGAGAGAGATTTTGTTTTGTGCATTTTGGCAGGGGCAAAGAGGTCGCAGGCTTTGTTGAAAATTGAGATGAAGTGATCAAGAGCCAAGTTAACATCTGTTGCTTCATAGATAGGTAGCCAGTCTTGTAGAAGCAGGTGTTGTTTGAGATGTGGAAGTTTTCCACATGGAAGGACTCTGCTAGTGATAATTTTGGGAGGGGGCTTAAGGAATTTGTTAGACCATGCACATGTGACTGGGGAGTGGTCACTGAGTGAGTCTGGGAGAATGGTCGTACGAGAAATCCTTGTGGGGTGAGTGGTGAGGACCCAATCCAAGAGGGTACTGGTGCCAGTCTCTGGGCTATGCCTCTTCCTAAATCCCGACTGGGAGAGTATTGTAGATATCATGGATGGTAAGGTGATCCTCCAGTTGCAGGACAACCACTTTCTCAATAACCTTCCCCACAGAAGGAAGGTTTGAGATCAGTCTGTAGTTCACAGGATTGTCCGGGTTGAGAGAAGGTTTCTTACGTAGGGGAGTCACCACTGCCTCCTTTAAGGAGTCAGGGAACTCCCCAGTCTCTAACAAGCACCGAACTATCTCTGCAAGGACCGGGACAGTCTATATTTTAGAATGGAACTGGGCCTGACAGATGTACCAGTAGGGGAGACCAGATCCTTTGAACCTATCTTGGGCACGGGTGTGGGGTGCAAAATTCTTCTCTTCTACCATCCACCTGGGGAATGGAAGTTATTTTTGCAGGAAGTCATGGACTTTGTCGTCGACACAGTGTTGAGATCCCCTAGAGTGATGGTGCTGGGTGACTTCAAGGCTTGGGTCAATGATGAACTCTCACCTTTTGGCCAGGACTTCCTCCAACTTATGGCATCTTTGGGCTTCACACAGATCGTTACCTCTGAGACCCATAAATCAGGTCATTCTCTGGATCTGGTCTTCCTTCTGGGGATGGAGACCTTCAATGTGGTGGTGGGGCCCATCGCCTGATCTGACCATTGCACTGTCAGCTTCAGTTTCTGGGCTCCCTCTTATACACCTGCCTCATTGGAGTTGGTCCAGTACCACCCTTTGAGGGGTGTGACCCTAGAAGGTCTAATGGTGGTATTGGATCTCTCAGGGTTTTCAAATATGAGCAGAGATCCAGATGCCCTATCAGTAGCCTATAATAAGACTGTTGCTGGGGCACTAGATTCTATAGCTCCTGTCTGTATTCATCTCCTCACTCTTCATCTTCAGTCCCCCATGGTTCAATGGGACTTTAAGAGAGATGAGGAGAGAGGGGCGAAGGCTGGAACATCGCTGGTGGAGGTCTGGCCTTGATGCCGACAGACTTAGACTGATAGATCATTATCAATCAGTTATCTCCCGAAAGAAGGCAGAATTCCTGTCTGGGGAGATTACTGTTGCTCCGAACCAACTAGCTCAGCTCATTAGAACTGTAGATAGCGTGTGCAATCCAACCTGTCTGCAGGTCTGAAGAGCATTGTCACAAGATAAATGTGATGATTTTGCTTAATTCTTTGCAGATGAAGTTGGTGGCATCAGATCAGAGATCCATGCAGCGCATTCCAAGGGTTATTGCAGTGATTGGTGGGAGGTTGCAGAACCTTTATTTTGCTGGTCGGGCTTTGAACAACTGGTGATCACGGATGTCGTAAATATCACCCAGAGCTCGCAGCCGACCTGCTGTAGTTTGGGCTTGGGCCCAACTCACCTCCTTATGGGGTGCGTCGAAGTTATCGTCCAGGTCCTTGCAGAGATAGTCCAGTGCTCGTTAGAGAGTGGGGAGTTCCCAAGCAGGCAGTGGTGACTCCCCTACTTAAGAAACCTTCTTTCAACCCAGACAATCCTGTGAACTACAGACTGATCTCAAACCTTCCTTCTGTGGGGAAGATTATTGAGAAAGTGGTTGTCCTGCAACTGGAGGATCACCTTACCATCCATGATATCTACAATACTCCCCAGTTTGGATTTAGGAAGAGGCATAGCCCAGAGACTGCCCTTGTTTGGGTGTTCAATGATCTACTGATAGCAAGAGATCAGAGTTTTCATTCCATCTTGGTCCTCCTTGACCTCTCTGCGGCATTTGACACCGTGGATCATGGCATATTTCTTGAGTGCCTGAGGGCAATCTACGGACTGTTGGGCACAGTCCTCAGATGGTTTCGTTCATTTCTCACTGGCAGGTTTCAGAGAGTAGCATCAGGAATTTATTCTTCTGATGCTTTCTCCCTGCCATGTGGAGTTCCCCAAGGCTTGGTATTGTCACCTACGCTATTCATGGTGTATATGCTGCCATTGGTAGACATTGTAGGGTGGTATGGGCTGAGTTTTCACTGCTGTGCAGATGATACTCAGCTATACATATCCTTTATGCCAGATCAGGGTGATGCAATCTCTGTGCTTAGCAATTGCCTCTCCAAGATCCAGGATTGGATGAGTGCCAGCTGGTTGAAGTTGAATCCTGGCAAGACTGAGGTTCTGGTGGTGGACTAGGGTCACCAGGTAGAGAAATCTTCAGCTGGATGGGTCACTGGGCTTTTACTTGATTGCCACCAGCTGTCAACCTCTGAGCGGGTGCAAAGTCTGGGCATTATTCTTGACGAGGGGTTGATTCTGAAATCTCAGATGTGCTCCATCGTCAAGACCTCATTTTACCATCAGAGAAATATCACCAGATTAAGCACCTGGTTCCATCTGGCGACCTTTCTACTCTGGTCCACGCCTTTGTGACCTCTCGCCTAGATTACTGCAATGCCATGTACCTAGAGCTACTGGGGGTAGATATTTGCCACCTGCAGCTGGTGCAGAATACTGCAGCCAGGTTGTTGATGGGGTTGCCTTTCTCCCATCATATTACACCTGTGCTGCACAAACTGCACTGGCTGCCAGTATGGTGGTGTATCTCCTTCAAGGTCAGTTTGCTGACCTATAAAGTCCTACATGGTCAGGGATCAAACTACCTGCAAGATCTTCTCCATCCCTACTTGCCCCATCCTGCTGCTCCACTCCACCGATGAGGGATTGCTGGAGATTCTCAGGGTTTGCCTAAAGACTTCTGGAGCACATTCATTCGCTTTTGCTGCCCCAACCCTGTGGAATTCTCTACCTCATTCGGTTAGAGGATGCCCAACTGTGGAGAGTTTTAAAACACCACTGGAAACTTATTTATTCTCACTGGCCATTTTGATTAATTTATTGGATGGCTTTATTGAGGGTTTTATTATTGATGTCTGATGTTTTTACTTTTGTACAAGCGCTTTGATACATGTTAAAGTGCGCATTTTATAAATAAAGATTACTAACAACAACTCCAGTGCCAAGCCTGACCAAACTGGACAAAACAGCACTAACAAACAAATCCGCCCAGATGCAGTTAACACAGTTTAAAAAGAGGACATGTCTGGGTAAAACCGGATGTCTGGTAACCCTAACTGCAAGTTCATCATCATTCCAGTCACTGAAGTCACCCAAAACTGACCATCTGGGCAACTCCAACACCCTGTTAGTGATGAAATCCATGATTCCCTTCAAGAATCCCCCTTGCACCCAAGAGGACTACTACCTGGTAGGATACTGCAACCTGCCCCTCGACCCCCACACATCACCATACATTCAGATGATGAGGTTTCTCCAATGGAGTGCATGGTGACAATCAGCTGAGATCTAAAGCAGTTGGCCATCCTACCATGTTCCCTCCATGAGCAGTGTACCATGGAGAATCTCTCCCTGGGATCGACACTTCCAAAATGTGATTGGCATCATCACTCCGCAAGGTCTCTGTGATGCAAGCCAAATCAAGCAAGGTGAAATTAAATCTGCCATAATGGCAGTCTTGTTCATCATCAACCTGGCATTGCAAAGCACTGCCCACAGGGGAAAGGTGAAGACTGCTGGCCTAACAGCTACCTACTCACTCAGTTTGGGGTGAGCCCTAGGTATGGGAACCCACCATGTCTGGTCTCATTCTTAAGTCTCACTTCACTTGTAGGTGTCTCCTGGTCCCCATGATCCAATAAAACCTCTCATTAGTTATCCCCAAGTCCAGCTGTCAACCACTACATCTCCTCATATTTCCTACCTCCCTACAATGACGATATGTCACAGCTGGTAGAGGGGTCATTGAAGGTGTGTGGGTCCAGCAGCTGGAACAGGTGGTAACTAAGCCTGGGGATCTCATATCCTACACACATTCTGATGCAGCTAACAAAATACACATTCTAAAGCCACTAAAAAATTTCACTACCCCTAAAAACCTCACTCCAATTCAAAAGCATTCTATCGATAAAATTAACTAATACCTCACACATCCCTCCCAAATACAGCAACCCCCACACTGCAAAACACACCACACACATCCTAAGACTTCTTAGCAATTGCATGCTATTTAAGTCACACATGTAACATATATCATAGAATCATAGGAACTGCTGTCAGAAAATGATTCCACAACCCATCCAGTCTGCCCATAACCCTCCCTCCCTCCCTCCCTAGGAAACCTCCTCCCTCCCTGCCTTACCAGCCTGCCTCTTTCCAGTTAGGCCCACGTACCTATCCCAGGCTCATTTGAAGCTGTCCACTTATCCACCCCCACCGCCTATTCCGGCAGACTGTTCCATGGCCTTACCACCCTCACAGAAAAGAATCTCCCCCTGATGTCCCCTCTGAATCATCCCCCATTCAGTTTGTAGGCATGCCCTCTAGTGGAATTGATCTTACTCATTCCGAAGATGCTTTCGATGTTCACCTTGTTCATGCCCTTCAAATACTTGAATGCCTCCACCATGTCCCCCTTCTCCCTCCTCTCCTCTAGAGTGTACAGGCCTGGCTCTTCCAGCCTCTCCTCATAAGACTTCCCCTGCAGTCCCCTCACCATCTTGGTTGATCTTCTCTGGACCCTTTCCAGCTTGTCCTTGTCCTCTTGCAGGTATGGTTTCCAAAACTGGACCCCATATTCCATGTGTGATCTGACCATGGTTTTATTAAAGTGGCAGGATCACCTCCCCCCTCCTGCTTGTGAATCCCCTCCCTATGCATGCCAGCATTCTGAGTGCCTTTCCTGCTCCTCTGTCACACTGATCCCGGATTTTTGGGTTGTCTTGAATAGTGATCTCCAGGTCTATCTCCTGTTCTGTTGCCTCCAACTCCTCCTCCCCAAGCTGGTACTTCGACATTGAGTTATTTCGCCTTATGTGCATAATTTAGCATTTTTTTCATACTGAACTGTAGCTGCCACTTTTCTGACCACTACCCCAGCCTAACCAAGTCCTCCCTCATATCTTCCATCCCCCTTTTTGCCGTATCAACCCTATTGCTGAATATCTCCATGTCGTCAGCAAATAGACACACTTTTCCCCAAAGACCCTCCGTGATGTCTCCTATGTATGTGTTGAAACACATGGGTCCCAACACAGACTCCTGGGGAACCACACTCATCATCTTCTCTTCCTTAGAGTGCATCCCATTCACCACAACCCTCTGTGTCCTCCCCTCCAGCCAGTGTTCTAACCAGCTTGTGAGCTTGCTCCCCACTCCTAAGCTATCTGTCTTCCCTATCAGCCTCCTGTGGGGGACAGTGTCAAATGCCTTCCTGAAGTTCAGGTAGGCCACGTCCACTGTCCCCCCCCTTGATCCTATATCTCTGTCACTCTGTCAATGAATTCAGTCAGGTTGGTCTGACATGACCTACCACCTGTGAATCTATGTTGATTGTCATTTAGGAGGCCCTTCCCCTCTAGATATTTTATCAGCCTTTCCTTTATATGTGCCTCCATTGGTTTTCTGACTGCTGAGATTAGGTAGTTTCCCGGGTCCTCCCTTCCTCCCCCCCTTATGCAGAGGTATTACCCCAGCCCTCTTCCAGTCCCCAGGAACCCTTCCCTTGTGCAGTTACAGGTTAAATAGCCTTGTGAGTGGTACTGCCAATTCCTGTCTTAATTTTTTAAGTACCCTTGGGTGAATCCCGTCCGAGCCCATTGCCTTATCCATCCGCAGCTTTTCTAATTCTTCCAGTACCCTAGCCTCCATGAAGGGACTTGAGTCCATCTCACTACTCACTCTCCACCTGCTTTCTAACTTGGGCCCCTTCCCTCCTCCGCCATGAAGACTGATGTGATGTATTTATTCATGACTTCGGCTTCTTCTATATCTCCTTCCACCATTTCCCCCTCCCCCTCGAGCTTCATAATCCTGTGCTTCCCCTTCCTTCTGTTGCTCACATATCTGAAAAACCTCTTGTTTCCCCTTTTTGCCTCCCTTGCTATATGCTCTTCCATTTCAGCCTTTGCCTGTCTGATCACCTTCCCTGCTTCCAGTAGTTTTTCCTATATAATCTCCCTAAACTTCAATCATACACACTCATACACCTGTCCTATGCAACATTCGTTAAAATCATACACTCAAACAGCAGAATAAGCTGTACAATATAAACAGCATAATTAGAACACAGTCCTGGGTGGAAATGGATAAAATTATTACAGTATCCCCAGAAGGCATAGTCTTAAAAGTCCATAAAATAGTTCAAACTATGTAGAATTTATCCACGATACCATAGGGACTCCAGATTTCTGCTCTCACCAGAAAAACTTTAGCAGTGAATATAATCAATACATGGCTTAGAGACAGCTCTCCCATTGCTGCCTTCAAGCTAGGTACATGCTGTGGAGTATGATAAAGAAAAAAAAAATAGCTCAGCCTGCAGACTGTCTCACCATCCATTAACCCTTTCCCTGTGATTGGTGCTCTTTACCCAGCTCATCCTCCTGTATCATCCAGGTCTCCTGATCCACAAACAGTTGCCAACCATGAGGCCCACCAGTTATGTCAGTGGCCTGCCATTTTCATTTCATGTCAATAGAATGCCAATTACATTGGCATACATGTCCTCTGACCTGGCTGCGATGGCAGTTCTTGCAGCTGGGTCCTTATGCATTAGCAGCAGAGAGAGTCCCATGAGCTAAACACCAACAATCACAGATTCACACCAGGCCTGAACATCAGATAGCTTACCAAATAATATGGACTACGGTTGCCGGTAGGGTGGGAGAACTCGGTGAAGTTTTGACCCAACCGGAACACAGCGAAGCTCTGATTTATTCTGATTAGTTCTGATTTATTGACCGATATTTGAAAAAATGCAACAAAATGCATACAAGTGGCCAAAATCGCTCACATTTGACACAGAGGCCCAAAGGAAATAATTTAATGGATTATTTGTATATAAATTAAAGTAAAACTGCTAAATAAAAAAGCAATCAGTCACTACTAGCCCCTTCATGGCTGGCCTCTAATGGTGGCATATACTGCTTGGGCCCTTGACATGACTGTGCTTGGAGAGATGGAGAGAGAGAGACAGACAGATGCAAATACCTATACCATAGCACCACCAAGCACTGCAGGCACTGCCAGGTAGCTAAGATTTTTTTTTATTAATGGTGCTGTGTGGGTATTATTTTGATGGATGTTCCAGTCAGAGATGAACAGGCCAGAGAAATGGATATGAATGATCAAATTCACTGCACTAAGAAAGCCCACCCACTCTACCCATGTGATGCAACTGCTTTGCATGCCCTGGTGTACTGAGGTATATGGTACACTACCCGGTCCAAGAGGTGGTAATGTTTTCTAGTACTATGACTACTGTACTTCTTCTGAATCTGATCAATATGCTGAATTCTTAAAGAATAAAAACAAAAGACATAGTGATCACCACCCAGGCAGGCAGCCAGTCACACATCGTATTGGTCAGTGCAGTGTAGTCATAAAAAGATTTGACATAGCCACCTGAAGACCTGATGACACACAACACAAGTACATCCTTTCTAGTTCCACAATTGCAGCAGCCACTGCCAAGTAATTTAAGTATCAAAAATAAAATTTAGTAATAATCTCAGCCCAGTTAGTGTGAGATGTAATCAGACTAGTATACCACGCACACAAACAATAAAGAAATTATATGAATTCTCAATTTAGCAACATTTATTTCTGTGAAGTATTCACAGCCAAACATGGGGGACGTGAGAAATATACAAAGAGTATTCAGTTTCCGGGTTTCAGGCATCTGCTAAGCCATGCACTGTACAAAAATTAAAATAGTACAGTCAGGATCAGTTGCTGAGGGCAACAAAAGTGACAAGTAGTAGTAGTAGGCTGAAGTAAGGACAAAAAGTGATAAACAGTAGTCGTGACTCCTGAGGACAAAAACTGATAGCAGTAATAGTAGACAACAGTACCTTGTCTTTCAGATCAGATAGTGGTACCAGGTAACACCAAGTATGCTTGTGCAATGAAATGCAGTTGCTTGCTGTATTTGTTTGGACTCTGAACCCACTGATGTTATTATTTTTTTTCTATTCTGTGCTGCTCATGTGTTCGTTCAAGTAATAGTGGCCTGGTCTAGTTCGTCCTGATCTGACTTTTTTCAATTAATTGCTACCTCATGTAGTATACCCTATTCACAAAAGATTTTCACCACAGGCACAGATTCTTGAAAGTGTTCTGTGGATAGGGCCTACTCAGAGCAGTCAGTGTATGTTTTATTCAGGTATCATATTTGAAATTAAAGTGAGGAATGTTGACTTTGAGAAACGTGAGGCGCTTAGCATTTTCTGGTGTCAAACAGGATTATGTGTCAGTATTGACGTTACTAGCTGAACTAAACAATCGTTCTGAACAGATGCTAGTTGGAGGGCAATTCATGTACTTCATTGCAATGTTTACTAAAGCAGGCCACATATTTTGTTTGGATTTCCAGTATTGCAAAGGATCAGCATTCCAGCTGATATTGGGCTCTGCCAGGTTCATTTCAACAATGGTCTGTGCTGAGGCTGTGTTGCAAGAGGCAGACAAAAAATATGTTACAATTACATCTTCAAAGTGACTCCAGAGACATGAAGCTGAACAAAGTGACTGTGGGACAGTGCTATGTTTGGCTGGGGGTGAAGAAGAAGATTCAGCTGCAGTGGCTCAGGAGGAAAGGGGACAAAATGCCGCAACAGTAGAGGATGGGCCACCTATGTTGTGCTGTGTTGTGTTCTGTAGAAGATTCTGAATGTGGTGCTGCTGTTGTACTCTGTTCCATGACAGCATACACCTCATCAATTATTTCTTGTTTGTTTATCTCGAAACAAGTGACATCATCATCACTCAATAGTTGCCTCAATTTGTTTCATGGGTTCAAGATTGTTGCTTTAATGTAGTACTCAGAATAAAGCATTTTTGGGAGGGCTTTAAGCCCGAGGTTCGATGGGTGGAGCATCAATGTCACCCCCCCATCGGGCTTAAAATGTCACTCATCCTGGGTTCCTCCAGGATTAATTTTTAGTTGCAGCAGTGGTGCCACTCTTCTTTGCTCCCTGCATCTTCTCAAGTTTCTGCCTGTTTCTGCGGTCACCTCCGGCCACTGGCTCCCTCCATTTCTTGTTCTTTTTGCAGCATTTTGCCATCTGTTCCCTGCCTCCAATCTGCTTTCCTTTAGAGCTTCCTGGATGTGCCTTTGTTTGTGTGCCTGCCTGTTCCATTCTCCCATGTCCATTGCATGTCTCCTTCCCCCGTCCGTTGCGCATCTCCCTCCCCATCTTTCTCCGTTTTTTGCAGCTCCTTGTGGAGCATATCTACCTCCTTTTTGCACCGAGCACTTCTGCTTGTCTCTATGGCTGTGGCGCTGTGTCACTTTCTTTCCTTGCTGGCTTGCTTCTTCCTCTGCTCCTCTGTGTGGCATGTTCCTGCTGTCTGAGCTTTGCTCCCTCCTCCACCCAATGGCCCCACCCTCACCTGCCGCTTCTGCAGCCATTTCTCTTGCTCCGGTCCCCTGGCTCCCTGATTGCACTTTGCTGCTTTTGCTGTACATCCCAGTCAACCTCTCAGCATTACAACATCATGGCACTGGCCCTCCACATTTTTGGCTATGGGTCAGAATGTGTAGCCCATTCTTAATTTCCACATTTTCCATCTACAGTTCATCGGCCGGTTTACAACTGTCAATCAAATCTCTCTAGCCCACCTCTATCTGGCATCTAATGCCTCACATCGATCGAGCTAGACATCACATCCCTGCACTCGATTTATGCCTTGCTTTCCTGTACCAGCCTCCATGGCTTCAATCCATCATTGTACCTCCTCCATTTCCTATTTTGCCTTCCTCATCCTAGTGCCTTTTCTTGTCCCAGTCATCATGGATTCGCTCCACTCATGGCTTCCCTCCTCTTCGTACATTGTCCAATTTTGCTCCTCTCAATCGCTCAACCTGGATTTACCATCTGGTTCGCATACCTCTGGTTCCAGACATGCCTTCTTCCAGACATGCCTTCTTGGCCTTGAAGTCTACCTCCTTTTGAGGAGCCTACTTACATCGCTTATCGAGCATACTACCTTTGTTCAAGTTAATTTTCAAGTTCACTCTTGTCTCCTCTTCTTCACATTCCATACCAGCCATCACAGATTCACTCCAATTGAGGCCTGCAATCGATATTTCTTTTGGGCATACCTATCATGACTCCTATGACACCTCTTCAACCTGCGGCCATCCTGCTGAATGTATCAGGTGCAGAACTCCGGTCATCATTCACTCATTCTTACCTCAAGTTTTATCTATTTACATTTGCTTACTCAAGCATTTCTATCTTTGTATCTTATGCTACCTCTTCGACTCCAATCTCAGAGTCTACTCGTTCACATCATATAATCAAGCATGCCTTATTGGCCTCAGTGTATACTTACTCACACCACTCAATTAAGCTTACCTCGCATTGGGACTTACGCTATCTCATCGACCTGCCACCCTCCTGTGGCAATCATCATCAGTCTTCCTCATTGCCTCATGTTCCTTTGATCTGTGCTTTCTTTTGTTTTTTTCCCCTATAGTGCTTTCTTTTGAGGTTTTCCCTATCCCGTCATCATCCTCCCTACACATAACCCTCTTGTTAATGAACCCTTCTCATTAATGACATATGTCCTCAAATCAAATGTCATCAGCCTGGAGGCAAGGCGGCCTAGGCCTTGTATCCCCAGAGGTTTCCTCCTCAAAGAGGGTTTTTCCTCTCCTCCATGCCAATGGTCATAATATTATTTAGAGTTGGTGATTTCTTCAGTTAATTAGTTAGGTTCCTCTGTTGGATGGAGGCGGATGGTGGATCTGGCTTTTCCCTCTCTCCTTAGGAAGGCAGACCTTATCATCTTCTCAGAATCCATTCATTCATCATCCTCACCTCTGCAATGCTTGACACCTTGGGTATTCTTTTTGGGCTTCTTCCTAACCTACCTTTAGCTGACACAATAATTCCCATGGCACCTGTGGGGGGGACCCTCTTCTAGGGTTCCTTGTGTCGTACCCCTACGGGGTGGTATATCCCATGGATAGAGAGGTGGAAAGCCACAAAGCAAATCAAGTCACACAAGCATCATTTCATCTCATCCCATTCAGTAGCGTAAGCACATTGAAACATAGTTTGTCATCTTCTCCAACTTTTTTGATCATATGTCTTGTTAGATCTTGTTGTATTTTGGGTGGGCAAACTGCATGTGTCAGCATCACTGGCAGCCTGTGTGATCATGGAACTGTCTTGCTCTCTAACTTTTATCTAATCAGATTCAATCTGGATTTCAAAATTTGTATTAGAGATATCAATTGGCTGATAGTTGCTGTGTTTGCACTAACCTCCCTTGTGATTTCCTCAAATGGCTGGAGCAGGAACATTAGAAACTCCAACATGGCCCACTGTGGTAGAGTAATATAGATGTCTGCATCTCCAATTTTATTTTCTAAGGTGTACTGCCTGGCTGCTTTTTTTTGTTCGAGCAGCTCTTGGAACATATAAAAAAGGTTGAATTCCATCAAATAGAAATGTCTTGGATCAGTCTGTGCAAAGATAAACTGTGCTCCTGCTGCATTTTTTTAAACAAGTGGCAGGCTTTGCTTGAATGACTGAAATGAGTGCATATTCTTTTAGCAGTGCTAATGAGAGCCTTAATTTCCTTGTCGTCATTGAGAAAACCATGAACTATTAAATTTAAAGCTCAAATGCCAATGTTTTACAGATTTACAGTAAACACAGGAATTCAAGTGTCTGTCTCATGATTAGTGTTTCCTGAAAATATCATGCTGTTTGATTTTGTGGTTTACTTTAAATCAGCATCTGTTAATGTGCTCTGCAGTAACTGAAAACAGTGAAGAAACAGTGAAGATTTTTTTGTCCCTATCATTGAGTGATGATATCATTCCTGTCCAGCCTGTTGCTGCAGCAATGAAATTCTTAATTGCCTGTAGTAGCTGTTGCACTTCCCAGTCAGGGCAATCTGCAGAACTAACTGTCTTTACCCCAAGTGTGTTACTAACCGATCTAGTTTGTGTCTAGATAAATTAGTTTACAATCTATCATTCTGTTCTCATAAAGAGATAGTCATTTGTGTTTCAGTGGGTAACTGAAGTGGTATAAATGAATGTTTGTAAGAAATCTCATGTCTGTATCACTGCTGAGTTCTTTCACATCAAAACTCTGCATTGTTTTTTGGCTATATAAACAGAGTTGGTTAATGGATGTAAAATAGATCTAAATTTTAAGTCATAGAAGTAGTGTGTCTTTGATGTAGCCTCCATACATATATTCATCTGAGTACAATATTGTTGTTATGTCAGATTGACAAACAGGTGTCTGCCACACTTTGCAGTTTTAGGAACATGTACTGTATGAACTCACAAAATTCAGTTCTCCAAGGGATTCCCCTGTGGAACTAGATAATGTATGTGTGCAACTAGGCATACTATATGTCATCCTGATGCCCCATCTCTTGCCCCTCAGTTGAGGCTGCTGCACCCTGCTTCCCTCTGCCCCCCAACAGGCAGGACCAATGCCATCTGTTGCCCACTGTTCTAGTCTCCACTGACAGGACTGTTGTGCTCTGCTAAGCCCTAGAGTCCCAGGAGCTCTGCCTCCACAGTCTCTCCCTCTCACCTCTGGATCAGGAATTGCACAAGTTAAAGATTTTGCCAGCCTGGCCTTTCTCAGTACACACAACTGCACTGTCTGAGGCCAAGAAAATAAAAAAAACATTAATTTGGGATTTTCTGTAACTGTAATCTCTCTTGGATCCCCAATAGTCTCTCCCCCTCCTCTCTCTTCTGTATCTGGATGGAATGACACAAGTCAAAACTTTTGCCAGCTTATCCTTGCTCAAACACAGTCACACAGCACAGTAGTTTGCATTTGCATTCCCCCACCACTATCCCCAGTCCCGAGTCCCTGACCCACCTTTACACACCCCCAATGATTGGTTTCTTTCCTCCTCCTTAATTTCTTCTGTTGTTCCCTCCCTTCCGGCTCAATTTATTTCTGGAGGTTTTAAACTTTTTTGGGGGGTTTTGGTAGCTGAATTGGCACTTTTGTTCTCGGCTGCTGAGCACAGCTCCTACTCTTCTATGGTCCTCCTCTGAGCCTTGTGGCACACTCAGTACAGCTATAAACCGTGAGTGTGTCACGTGACCTACTGTTGCCTGATTGGATGTCACCTGTATGTGTTGACTGCATCCTCATGGCAACAATAAACAAAATTCAGGAAAAGGCATCTCCATGAACCCGAAATTGGACTTCTATAGTGAAGTCCATACTTATCCAGGTCTGTGGATTGTGGGTTTGATCTGGGGGTCCTGATCTCCTGTGGAACAGTCCTCCCAGCTCTAGTTGTCAGAACTAGTCCTAAAAAGATCAGAATCCATGAGTTCAAGTTCTAATTTAGAACTAGAACATTAATGGGTTCTAAGTACAAATCCAGAAACAAGTGGTTTGATACCTTTTATTGGATCAACATAAATGTAACAAAAGTAAACAGTGCTCAAGCTTTCGGACCAACCAAGTCCTTCCTTGGAAGCTTATGACAGTTGTTTGTAAAAACACATTCTATTAACACCCAGATCATAAATTAAAAAAAAAAAAGAATTCTCATTGGTTTAAAATATCTTTTTTAAAACATGACTTAGGTTTAAATGCAAGAAATCATTTAACTCAGCTGGCTGATGTGAAGCATTCCAAGGTCAAATGTCAGCAGAGGCAGATAAGGCTAGGCAATTACAATAACTTACATTATGAAAGTGAGATAGTGTTATGAGCTTCAAGTTTTGTTTTCTGAAATCATTTTTGATTTGAGATTAAATGGCTGGCTGACTGGGAGCGAGCTTGTCCCTCAACAGCCACCATACATGGATGTTTTCTGGTTCCCATTTGAGAAACTGTAAGTTATTTATTTAAGAAAGGAAACTCAGTTTAGTTTTAGTTTGTCAATAATGTGGTGACCTTTTGTCCTTTTACATAGATTTTCACTCTGTGTTAGGGGGAGGGGGTGGCTGCCTGCCACCACAGTATGTTGTTGTGACCAGAGAAGGCAAGGAATGCACCAGGGAATGTAGACAAGGTGCTGCAGTGTAATTCTCGATGGCAGAGATGCAGATCAGGGAGATCGTGGGCTTCACAGAAACTTGTGTCAGGAAAATAAAATTAAGGTGAGGTTGACAATGGGGACTGGCAGTTTTTATGCACTGCTTACCAGTCTTTATGTGGAGAAAATGGTAGAGTTAGACAGCCACCATAAGGTGAATGTAGTTTCCCACTAGGGCTTCAGTGAGCTGTGCCAGTCAATCTTTTTGTTTACGGTTAGCACAGCTCACTGATTCACTGTTGTTATGTGTCCTGAAGTGGAGGGTAGTGCCAGTTGGCTACTATATCTTCTGATAAGGACATGGCTCAGAAGATGTAGTAGCCAATCAGATTTAAGAAGTTAAGATGCCCATTTTATAACTGAATATAATCTAGTCACTGTTATAGCTACAGTTCTGCAATTTGGGATAGAAACATAGAAACATAGACTTTGACGGCAGATAAGGACCGCTTGGCCCACCTAGTCTGCCCATTTCCCTACCTAGAGGATAAGCTGCAGATCCTATTTAACCAACAGCCTATTTCTTCCTACCCCCACAAAAATTGCCTTATGTCTGTCCCATGCATTCTTGAATTCTCCCACAGTTTTAGACCCCACAACCTCCTCAGGAAGGCTGTTCCATGCATCCACCATCCTCTCTGTGAAAAAATACTTCCTTACATTGCCCCTGAGCTGTCCCACCTCTATCTTCAAATTGTGTCCCCTTGTTCTTGCACATCTCTTTTTCTGAAATATGCTACCCTCTTGGACTTTGTTGATTCCACTGAGGTACTTAAACATTTCTATCATGTCCCCCCCTCTCCCTCCTTTCCTCAAGGGTATACATATTGAGCTCCTTTAGTCTCTCCTTGTATGGCTTCTCTTGCAGACCCTGCACCATTTTAGTTACCCTCCTCTAAACTGCCTCCATCCTGTCTATGTCCTTGTGGAGATGGGGTCTCCAGAACTGGACGCAGTACTCCAGATGGGGTCTCACCAACTATTCGTACAGGGGGATAACAACTTCCTGTTTTCTGCTGGTGATACCTCTCCCTATACATCCAAGTATCCCCCCAGCCCTCCTTACTGCCTTCTCGCATTGCTTGCCAACCATAAGGTCATCTAATATGATTATCCCTAGGTCTCTTTCCATTTTTGTTGTTGTTACTACCTCTCCTCCCATTGTGTAATCTTCCCCTGGGTTTTTGTTTCCCAGGTGCATTACTTTGCACTTTTTTGCATTGAATCCAAGCTGCCATACTTCTGACCATTCCTCCAATCTTGCCAAGTCCCTTCTCATCCTTTCCACGCCTCCTTGTGTATCAACCCTGTTGCAGATCTTTGTGTCATCTGCAAAGAGACATACTTTTCCTTCCAGTCCCTCTGCAATGTCACTTATAAAGACATTAAAAAGGACTGGACCAAGTACTGAACCCTGCAGTACCCCACTAGTAACCCCTCTTTCTTCAGAGTGGACTCCATTTACAATTACCTTCTGTGTCCTGTTGTTCAGCCAATGTTTTACCCAGGCTACCACCTTGGGACCTACTCCCAGGCTAGTTAATTTGACTACTAATCTTTTGTGTGGGACTGTGTCAAATGCCTTACTAAAGTCTAGGTAGACCATGTCCACAGCCCTTCCCTGGTCTACTACTTTGGTCACCCAGTCAAAGAAATCAATTAGATTCATCTGACATGACCTTCCCGCTATGAACCCAAGCTGCCTTGAGTCCTGTGCCCCAACTGGCCTCTAGGTACTCAACAATTCTTTCCTTCAGAAGTGATTCCATCACTTTCCCTACCACAGAGGTCAAACTGACAGGTCTGTAGTTTCCTGCCTCCATCTTGGTCCCACTTTTGTGAAGGGGAATCACATCCACCTTCTTCCAGTCCTCAGGTACCACACCATCCTCCCATGATTTGTTAAAAAGCATAACCAGTGGTGTCACTAGTTCTCTGCTTAATTCTTTTAGAATTATGGGGTGAATTCCATCTGGCCCCATTGCTTTGTCCACCTTCAGTTTTAGGAGTTCTTTCAGAACCCTTTCTTTTGTGAAAGGACTGGGATCAACCCCCCTCTCCAGAGTGCTTCTGTTAATTGGATTAGGCACCTCCCCCACTTCCTTTTTTGTGAATACTGAACGAAGTATTCATTCAGTATCCCTACTTTATCACTGTCACTCTCTGTCCACCCACCATCCATTCTATTCAGGCTCACTATCCCTCCCTTTATCTTTCTATGCTCCCTGATATACCTATAAAAGGATTTATCCCCTTCTTAACTGAGTTAGCTAACTTTTCCTCAGTTTGTGCCTTTGCTATTCTGACTACCCTCCCTGCTTCCTTCTGCCTTAACTGGTACAGTTCTCTGTCCTGCTCCTTCAGTGTTTCCTTATACTTCCTAAATGCTATCTTTTTCTCCCTAACCTTCACCGCCACCTCTTTTGAGAACCATAGTGGCTTTTTCTTTTATTTTGATTTGTTTATTTCCTTCACACAAATGCTTGTTTCCTCTGTGATGGCAGTTTTTATATTTGCCCATTGTTGCTTCACCCCTCCTTCTAGCCTGTTTGCTAGTGCTTTTCTAAGGCACTCTCCCATCTTGCCAAAGTCAGCCATCCTGAAGTCCAGAACCCTCACTTTTGTATGGCTTGACTCTGTAGCAGAGTTTATCATGAACCACACTGTCCCCATTTGAGAGTATGAGGTCTAAGATTGCTCCCTCATGAGTGGGTTCCAAAAACTAGCTGTTTGAGACATGCCACCTAAAGGTCATCAAGAATGGCTCTGCTTTTGGATGTGGCTGCCACAAAGGTACTCCAGTTAATATCTGGCATGTTAAGGTCCCCCATCAACAGTATCTCCCCTTTCTCTGCCATCCTAAGTATGCCTTCTATCATATCCTTGTCCATTCCCTCCCCCTGACATGGGGATCTATATACAACCCCTGTGTGGATTGTGGTGCAAGTTCCAGTCTCTAAGGTGACCCACAGGGCCTCCTCTTCTCCCTGTTTACTCTTTTGTTCAGTTGCTTTTATCCCTTCTCTTACATAGAGAGCTACTCCACTCCCTCTTCTGCCCTCTCTGTCTCTCCTGTACGTTGTGCACCCTGGTATGTTAACATCCCAGTCATGGTTCTCTGTGTACCATGTTTCTGTGACTGCTACAATATCCAGGCATCCCTCTTCCATCAAGGCCACCAGTTCAGGGAGCTTGTTGCCCAGAATACAGGTGTTGGTACTCATTACCCTCCATTTCTTGATGGTCTTACCCCTTTTTGCCCCATCCCTGTCCTTATTGCATTTGTCACTTTCTCCATTTACCCCCTGCACTTCTCCCTATTGACATCTCTATCTTGGTGTCTACCTCACTTAGTACCCTGATATTTTGGGGGGCCTGCGATTTCCCTGATCCTTTCCAGTGCCTCCCCCCTTGGCTAGTTTAAATACTTGTCAATGAAGTATTTAAACCTATCACCTAGGATCCTGGTTCCCCTCCTGGACAGATGCAGACCATCATGCCAGTATTGGCCTGCCTCCATCCAGGTGAACCCCCAGTCTCCAATGAAGCCAAATCCCTGAGCTCTGCACAAGTTTTTCAACCACTGATTGAATCCCATGGTGTGGAGCACCCTAGCCTCATCCTTGCCATAGACAGGCAGCACCTCTGAGAAGGTTACCTTGTGTGCTATTTGTCTAAGGTCCCTCCCCATCTCCACAAATGCTTCCTGCACTGCTCTTATCCCTTTCTTAGCCAGGTCATTTGTCCTTAGGTGGACAATGACATCCAGAACCCTCCCCTGTGCAGCTGTTCCTGTGATCCTGAGGATTCGCTCCCTGTCTCGCCAAGCCATGGCACCAGATGGGCACCTTACCTCCTTCTCCCCTTCCTCCCCCCCCAGTTCTACCTTCCTAACAATGGAGTCCCCCACCAGGAGTTGTTTCCTTACCCTGTGGAGTCCCATTCCACCCTCCTTTGGGTCTCCTTTGTGGAGGTTCCCAGCATCCTCCTTGTTCTCCACTGTGGGTGCCTCCATAGAGGAACCACACTTTTCCAGAATGGCATAGAAATTGTTGAGAGGTACAACTGGAGGGATGAGCCTCTGTTTCACCACCCTCCCTGAGCCCACCGTGGTCCAACCACTCCTCTTTCTTGGCAGCCTCCGAGGCAACGTCAGTGACCCTGGTGGTCCCTGGGTGGGAGAGGAGGTCCCACAAATCCTGGCCAACTCAGCCTGGAGATGAGCAACCTCCTCCCTCAGCCCAGAGAGGTGTCTGCAGATGGGACAACACTGCATCCTCCAAAAGATCTTCCAGAAGACTGCTGCTCCACAGCCACTGCACTGCACCACTCCCATCATGTCTTTTTCTGGCCCCCTAACAGTTATTTGGAATACTTACTCTTTCCTCTGTTTGTTTATTTCTTTTTTTCTTCTCTCCCTACTTACTTACTGCCTCTGCACCCTTTTATCTCCTGATGTTCCTGTTCTGAGACAAGAAGTTCCTATATTTCTCAGTAGTCTCCTTACTTGCTCAGAGTCAGACCTCCAGCAGTTAGGGGGGGATGGAGAGATACTCTTGCCCTCCTAGGATGGTGAGTCTTTGGTGACTCTGTGATCACTCACTTCCTGCTCCCAAACAGGAAGTTTCTGTTAGTCAGTTAAATCCTGTGCCTATAAAAGTAGAACTTATTTAGGGTGAGGGGGTGGAGGGGAGGGAAGGAGGGCAATATAGTCCCAGTAAAGAAGTTTTAGTTATACCAGTAGCTCCTTCCTCCTGGAGTTCTGTCTGTCCTCTGGCAGAAGCTATCTAGGGCAGTATTTATATCTGGTCTTAACCTGGCTCCTTCTAGCTAAGCCACCCCCCCACTTTGCAAATCTTTCTACACTTAGTTAATTTCACAGATAACAATTCCCTTCTGACATCTGTGACAAGCACCTAGATAAGTACACAGATAACACAGATAACAGATAACAATTTACTTCAACTACCTCTGACAAACACACCAACTCATTTTTTTTTTACCATTAATTGAAGATCTCAGTACAAGAGATCTAGTTCTTAGTCCCAGCAGAGAACTTTTAGTTAAACTAGTAGCTCCTTCCTCCTGGAGTTCTGTCTGTCCTCTGGCAGAAGCTATCTAGGGCAGTATTTATATCTGGTCTTAACCTGGCTCCTTCTAGCTAAGCCACTCCCCCTACTTTGCAAATCTTTCTACACTTAGTTAATTTCACAGATAACAATTCCCTTCTGACACCTGTGACAAGCACCTAGATAAGTACACAGATAACACAGATAACAGATAATAATTTACTTCAACTACCTCTGACAAGCACACCAACTCCTTTTTGTTTTACCCTTAATTGAAGGTCCCAGTACAAGAGATCTAGTTCTTAGTCCTAGTAGAGAAGTTTTAGTTATACCAGTAGCTCCTTCCTCGTGGAGTTCTGTCTCTCCTCTGGCAGAAGCTATCTAGGGCAGTATTTATATCTGGTCTTAACCTGGCTCCTTCTAGCTAAGCCACTCCTTCTACTTTGCAAAGCTTTCTACACTTAGTTAATTTCAAAGATAACAATTCCCTTCTGACACCTGTGACAAGCACCTAGATAAGTACACAGATAACACAGATAACAGATAACAATTTACTTCAACTACCTCTGACAAACACACCAACTCCTTTTTTGTTTTTTACCATTAATTGAAGGTCCCAGTACAAGATATCTAGTTCTTAGTCCCAGTAGAGAAGTTTTAGTTATACTACTAGCTCCTTCCTCCTGGAGTTCTGTCTCTCCTCTGGCAGAAGCTATCTGGGGCAGTATTTATATCTGGTCTTAACCTGGCTCCTTCTAGCTAAGCCGCTCCCCCTACTTTGCAAATCTTTCTACACTTAGTTAATTTCACGGATAACAATTCCCTTCTGACACCTGTGACAAGCACCTAGATAAGTACACAGATAACAGATAACAATGTACTTCAACTACCTCTGACAAACACACCAACTCTTTTTTTTGTTTGTTTTTTACCCTTAATTGAAGGTCCCAG
Organism: Neoceratodus forsteri; assembly: GCA_016271365.2. Classification (NCBI taxonomy): domain Eukaryota; kingdom Metazoa; phylum Chordata; order Ceratodontiformes; family Ceratodontidae; genus Neoceratodus; species Neoceratodus forsteri. The sequence goes on from CM028130.1 coordinate 100,930,048, forward strand.
TACAAGCGATCTAGTTCTTAGTCCCAGTAGAGAAGTTTTAGTTATACCAGTAGCTCCTTCCTCCTGGAGTTCTATCTGTCCTCTGGCAGAAGCTATCTAGGGCAGTATTTATATCTGCTCTTAACCTGGCTCCATCTAGCTAAGCCACTACCCCTACTTTGAAAATCTTTCTACTCTTAGTTAATTTCACAGATAACAATTCCCTTCTGACACCTGTGACAAGCACCTGGATAAGTACACAGATAACACTGATAACAGATAACAATTTACTTCAACTACCTCTGACAAACACACCAACTCATTTTTTTTTGTTTTTAACCCTTAATTGAAGGTCCCAGTACAAGAGATCTAGTTCTTAGTCCCAGTAGAGAAGTTTTAGTTATACCAGTAGCTCCTTCCTCCTGGAGTTCTGTCTGTCCTCTGGCAGAAGCTATCTAGGGCAGTATTTATATCTGGTCTTAACCTGGCTCCTTCTATCTAAGCCGCTCCCCCTACTTTGCAAATCTTTCTACACTTAGTTAATTTCACAGATAATTCCCTTCTGACACCTGTGACAAGCACCTAGATAAGTACACAGATAACAGATAACAATTTACTTCAACTACCTCTGACAAGCACACCAACTCCTTTTTATTTTTACCCTTAATTGAAGGTCCCAGTACAAGAGATCTAGTTCTTAGTCCTAGTAGAGAAGTTTTAGTTATACCAGTAGCTCCTTCCTCCTGGAGTTCTGTCTGTCCTCTGGCAGAAGCTATCTAGGGCAGTATTTATATCTGATCTTAACCTGGCTCCTTCTAGCTAAGCCACTCCCCCTACTTTGCAAATCTTTCTACACTTAGTTAATTTCACAGATAACAAATCCCTTCTGACACCTGTGACAAGCACCTAGATAAGTACACAGATAATACAGATAACATATGATTTGGTAGATGCGTTAAAAGGCTGCCACATTTCATGACATCTGGAAGAGGGTTGGGGATGTTATAGGGCTGAAAGTCTGGCAATTTATTATTTATGTGAAAAATTCTGAAAACTTTTTTCTGTTTAAAATTTAGCCACCTTTGGAGCTAGATAATTGAAAATGTTGTATGTAGTCTTTCTTGGATGAGACGTAGAAACTGTTAAATAGAGAGGGAATTGGTTATGTAAATTGTATGCTACAAGAGTTCAAAATTTCATGGTTCAATTATTTGTTAAACTGTACTAGCATTTTCAAAATATGTGAATGTTTATCAATCAATCAATCAATCAAAGTCTTTATTTAATCAGGTGATCACTGTTGAGCAAGCTCATTTTCGAGGTGGACCTGGGTTTGTTAACAAGGAACAAGGGACAATATACATCGGATGCAACACACAAGAAAATAGTAATAATACAAATAAAGTGAGATACAATAACACAGTATGTACAAAGTATCAGCAGATAGCACTGACAATAGTATATGTTTGGAACAGAAGATATAGCTAGTTTTAGGTAGGACACAATTTTTCATAAAAGTAAAGAAATATACATATCAGGTGCACCTAACACAAATTAAACCTAATATAAAAAGATATACAGTGATATGTTATGGAGAATTTAGAGCTGGAACCAGGGTCAAAGGAATGTTGAAGGGACAGATATGGGGGTAGAAAAAGGGGAGAAGGAAGAGTCAATTATAGATGTGATCAGTCTTTTAACACTAGTAATTAGAGTGTGTTTGGACTTATAGGAGTCACTATTTAGGGTAGACAGGCACAGAACTCCTTATTATGATGTAGATATAGAGATTTAAAAGCTGCTAGGCTGATGGGGTGAGTTAATTTCAAAGTTTTTTCAGCTTGTTCCACAATTGAGGGAGCACAAAGCTGATGGCTGCTCTGCCAATGCTAGATTTTGCTTTGTAAACATAAAGGTAGATATATGAGGTGCTTCTCAGGGCATACTTCCCCAGAGTGCACAGAGGAAAACAGATAGAGATATACTGGGGCAGTTTATTTGAGATAGCTTTGTATATCCAAACCGCAGCATTTTTTTGCCATCTGTAAGCAAGGGATGACCATCCCACTGCCATGTACAATGCACAGTGGTGGGTTTCTGCAGCTTCACTGTAGGTATACACTCAAGATTTAGCATGCATACCACAGTAAATATATCCTGGAATCTAATTAAGCTAGAAATGTGTGGTTTAGTATGTTTAAAGTTATTGTGGATACTTTAGAAATTATTAATTGGCAACATTTGTTCAACAATTCATGGACACATAACAGGTAATGACTATAGAATTCCAGTTGTAGACTTTAACTCTTACAAAGCACTTATCACCACTGAATCACCTTACCCGCATTAGCATCATGGCCCTGCAATACCCATCCAACACTCCTGCAACAGTGACACCCATCATTCATGATTAAAATATCCAGATACTTCTGTCACAATGGCCTGAGTCACAACTAGTTATGAGGCTTGGCATCACTTGGTGCCACTATTTTCAAATAGTAAAAATATACATTGTTATCTTAAGGGCTATTAAAGCATCAGCATGTGGCATTGTACAAAAGCAGTGCTGCACATGGATATGCTTCCACAGGTCATTAAGTCAGTGAGTTCTAGTGGGTATCTGGCATATTGCAAGAATTCAGGCTAGTGCACAGTGCTCTCCATGACCTTTCATCATGGTTCATCAGTTAAGACAGTGGCCTGATGCTTGCACCACTACATGTTGACAGTAGAACCTTCTATGAATGCTACCTTATTGCCACTTTACACAGACTTTAGCTTCCTCTACAGTGGCAGCTCAAGTGTATGACAACCGGCCAAAATGTACTGACATGGCTTCTACAAAAGTATCACAACATTTCACAATTTCACAAAAGGTCATATCCAGAAGCAAATGATTTGATACCTTTTTAATGGACCAACATAGATGTAACAACAGGAACAAAGTGTTCTAGCTTTCAGACCAACCAGTCCTTCTTCAGAAGCCTAATGGCAGTTGTTTAGAAAAAACAATACTTTTTACAGCTAGATCATGCAGAAAAAAAAGAAAAAATCCCCATTGGTATAAAATACTCATTTAAAAAATACAGATGATGATGTCAGAAAAGTTTAACAGTACCATATTACCTTCAGCCAGCAGCCAGAAGGGTCACAGGGTCAAAGGCCTTAGACAAGTAGCACACACAGTAACTTTCTCAGAAGTGCTACCTGCCTATGGCATGGATGAGGCTAGAGCACTCTGCACCATGGGATTCAATGACTGGTTGAAAAGCTGGTGCAGAGCTCAGGGATTTGGCTTCATTGGGGACTGGGGCTCCACCTGGAGGGATGCAGGCCTATACAGGTGTGATGGTCTGCATCTATCCTGGAGAGGAACCAGGATCCTAGGTGATAGGTTTAAATGCTTCAGTGGCAAGCATTTAAACTAGCCAAGGGGGAGGCACTGAAGAGGAGAAGGGAAATCCTAGCCCCCCAAAATCAGGGTAATTAGTGAAGCAAACTCCAAAATAGAGCAGTCGATAGGGAGAAGCACAGGGGTAAATGGAGAAAAAGATAAAGGCAGTAGGGACAGGTATAGGGCAAAAAAAAAAAGCCATAAAAAAATGGAGGCTAATTAGTACCAATGCCCATATTCTAGGTAAAAAGCTCCCTGAAATGGTGGCCTTGATGGAAGAGGAATGCCTGGATATTGTGGCAGTCACAGAAACATGGTACACAGAGAACCATGACTAGGATGTCAACATACCAGGTTACACAATCTACAGGAGGGATAGGGAAGGAAGAAGAGGAGCAGGAGTAGCACTTTATGTAAGGGAAGGGATAAAAGCAGCAGAACTAAAGGGTAAACAGGGAGGAGAGGAGGCACTGTGGGTCACCCTGGAGACTGGAAATGGCTCCACAATCCGCACAGGGGTTGTATAGAGACCCCCATCTCAGGGAGAGGAAATGGACAAGGAAATGATAGAAGGCATCCTTGGGATGGCAGAGAAAGGGGAGATATTGCTGATGGGGGACCTGAATATGCCAGATGTTGACTGGAGCACCTTTGCTGCAGCCACATCCAAGAGCAGAGCCATTCTCAATGCCCTACAGGGGGCATGTCTCAGACAGCTAGTTTTGGAACCCACTCAGGAGAGAGCAATCTTAGACCTGGTACTCTCAAATGGGGATGGAGAGAGGATCTCTGATCTTGAAGTGGGTAGCCATCTGGGAACAAGCGACCACCAAACAGTGTGGTTCAAGATAAACTTAGCTGTAGAGTCAAGCCACACAAAAGTGAAGGTACTGGACTTCAGGAGGGCTGATTCTGACAAAATGGGAGAGTGCCTCAGAAAAGCACTAGCAAACAGGCAAAAAGGATGAGGTGGAGCAACAATGGTGAAACATCAAAACTGCCATCACAGAGGCAGCAAGTCTTTGTTTGTAGCAAATAAACAAATCAAAATGAAAGAAAAAAACACTATGGTTCTCAAAAGAACTGGCAGGGAAGGTAAGAGGAAAAAAGATAGCATTCAGGAAGTATAGGGAAACACAGAAGGAGCAGGACAGAGAACTGCACCAGTTAAAGCAGAAGGAAGTGGGTAAGGCAGTCAGAATAGCAAAGGCCCAAACCAAGGAAAAGATAGCCAACTCGGTTAAGAAGTGGGATAAAACCTTTTATAGGTACATTAGGGAGCAAAGAAAGACAAAGGCAGGGATACTGAGGCTGAACAAAGAGGAAGGTGGTTGGGCAGAGAGTGACAGTGAAAAAGCAGGGATACTGAATGAATACTTTTGTTCAGTATTCACAATGGAAAAGCAGTGGTAAATACCTAATCCAGTCAATAGAAGCACTATGGATAGAGGGGTTGATATTAGTCCTTTCACAGAAGAAAGGGTTCTGAAAGAACTCTTAAAACTGAAGATGGATAAAGCAATGGGGCCTGATGGAATTCACCCCAGAATTTTAAAAGAACTAAGGGAAGAACTAGTAACACCACTGGCTACCCTTTTTAATAAATCATAGGAGGATGGGGTGGTACCTGAAGACTGGAGGAGGGTGGATGTGATTCCCCTTCATAAAAGTGGGAGCAAGACAGAAGCAGGAAACTACAGACCTGTCAGTTTGATTTCAGTGGTAGGAAAATGATGGAATCACTTCTAAAGGAAAGAATTGTTCAGTACCTAGAGGCCAGTGGGGCACAGGACCCAAGGCAGTATGGATTTACAGTGGGAAGGTCATGTCAGACAAATCTAATTGATTTCTTTGACTGGGTGACCAAAGCAGTAGACCAGGGAGGGGCTGTGGACATGGCCTACCTAGACTTTAGCAAGGCATTTGACACAGTCACACACAAAAGATTAATAAACAAATTAGCCAGCCTGGGAGTGGGTCCTAGGGTGGTAGCCTGGGTAAAACACTGGTTGGACAACAGGACACAGCGTGTAATAGTAAATGAAGTCCACAGTGAAGAAAGGAGTGTTACTAGTGGGGTACCACAGGTTCAGTACTGGGGCTGGTCCTTTTTAATGTCTTTATAAGTGACATTGCAGAGGGACTGGAAGGGAAAGTATGTCTCTTTGCAGATGACACAAAGATCTGCAACAGGGTTGATACACAAGGTGGGGTGGAAAGGATGAAAAGGGACTTGGCAAGGTTGGAGGAATGGTCAAATGTATGGCAGCTTAGATTCAATGCAAAGAAGTGCAAAGTAATGCACCTTGGAAACAAAAACCCAGGGGAAGAGTACACAATGGGGGGTGAGATACTGACAACAACAAAAATGGAAAGGGACCTGGGGGTAGTCATATCAGATGACCTAAAGGTGGGCCAGCAATGTGAGAAGGCAATAAGGAGGGCCGAGGGGATACTTGGATGCATAGGGAGAGGCATCATCAGTAGAAAACAGGAAGTTGTTGGCCCTCTGTACAGACAGTTGGTAAGACCACACCTGGAGTACTGTGTACAATTCTGGAGACCCCATCTCTGCAAAGACTTATACAGGGTGGAGGCTGTCCAGAGGAGGGCAACCAAAATGATGCAGGGTCTGCAACAGAAGACATATGAAGAAAGACAAAAGGAACTAAAGATGTATAGCCTCGAGGAAAAGAGGAAGAGGGGGGGACATGATAGAAACTTTCAAATACCTCAAGGGAATCAACAAAGTCCAAGAGGGTAGCATCTTTCAGAAAAAGAGATGTGCAAAAACAACAGGGCACAATTTGAAGATGGGGGGATGGCTCAGAGGTAATATGAGGAAGTATTTCTTCACAGAAAAGGTTGTGGATACATGGAACAGCCTTCCTGAGGAGGTAGTAGAGTCAAAAACAGTGGGGGAATTCAAGAATGCATGGGATAGACATAAGGCAATTCTAGTGGGGGATAGGAGGAAGTAGGCTGTTGGCCAACTAGGATCTGCAGCTTATCCGTTAGGTAGGGAAATGGGCAGACTAGGTGGGACAAGCGGTCCTTATTTGCCGTCAAATTCTATGTTTCTGTTTTTACGTTTCTATGTAAAGGTGCTTGGTGCAAAACACATATAAAGAATCCTACTGCATATAAATTTAATTGACATAAGACATGGTTCTCAACATGAGTTTTTTGTTTGACACTTATACTGTCAATTTATATTTAAATTGTCATTTATAAAGCCCTGTCGCTACAATAGAGGTTTCTGAATTTAATGGGGCATGCTATCTAGCTGGAGAGTACAGCTGGGTGATAGGTCCAGCTAAGTTTTACACATCATACAGTGTGTGCTGATGTTTTTAAGACAACTTTACTGGCAATTTCTTGTCTCTAATGCATGCAATGGAACTTCTTGGAGTCCTAAGACAATCTTAGTATGTCTTTAATCTGGGTGGGGGTTGCTTTTCAGTAATCACATCCTTATACACACTGTGACACTCATAGCTTGATTTAAGAGTCATCTGCTCCAGCAGTATTATCTAATGTCAATTAAATGTATATGCAGTAGGATTCTTTGTATGTGTTTTGCACCAAGCATCTTTGACCCTGGGACCCGCCTGGCTGCTGGCTGAAGGTAATATGGTATTGTTAAACTTCTCTGACATACTCATCTGTATTTTTTAAATAAGTATTTTAAACCAATTGGGATTTTTTCAGTTTTTCTGCATGATCTAACTGTTAAAAGTATTGTTTTTTTCTAAACAACTGCCATTAGGTTTCTGAAGAAAGACTGGTTGGTCCAAAAGCTAGAGCATTTTGTTCTTGTTGTTGCATCAATGTTGGTCCATTAAAAGGCATCAAATCATTTGCTTCTGGATCTGTTCTTGCAAGGACCAATACGGCAAATACTAAATCTAGAACACAAAAGCTCATGAAATTCAACTTTAATTACTGATGTTAATTTGGAATCTTTGGCTGCTTATAACTTGGCCAGCCTTTGAGTAAGAGATTAAAGTTGACACAAACAACCGTTTTTTTCCATCTTGTTTTTTTTCCTATCCAGTAGCCTGTCTCTCAGAGATATATCTTGTTTATAGGAATATATCCTAATCAGGCTGAACCCACCATCATTCAGTTTGGTACTGGTTGTTTCTCCAACACTTTTGTCCCTCCCATCTCCCGTTGGGGGGGGGGTAGTCCATATGTCAGCCACACACAGCCACCACATTCTCCCTAGTAGGACCAAACTCTCTGGCTCTACCATAGGTGTCACTATGTTGGTGGAATTCACAACTAATCCTCCCCAACTAAGATGCACTGCTGAGTGCAGTTGTCTCATCCATGGCCTGCCTCCTGACATGACATTCTAGGCTAGTTTCTGAACCCGTGTCGTCAGCATGGCAGTGCGATGCTGTACTGCTGAGCAATGGGGGTGGCCTCAAAGTCAAACCAAATATTTAGGAACCTATCAAAATTGTGATGTTACATTTTATAAGTTTAAAATGATAGGGGCTTAAAATTCTGCAGTTAACATAATTGCAAAATATAATTTTAGCATTTCTGAATGTTTGAAAGCTTACACACTTCTGTATGGACATTGGTAAAGTCACCATGCCAAAACTGGTGCAATTTGAACAAATGCATATTTTTCAAATAGATGAAAATTACTGAAATCAAAATTTTGGTATAATTGCTTGGAAGTGAAATCAGAATTTTGCCAGAATTTTTCAGGCAGAAGATACATTTTTGCCCAGCCCCACAGAATGACAAATTACTCAGAACAGCAGCCATACAAAAAAAAATATTTAAAGGATACCTAAACAACATTTTGACAACAACCTATTCAAAAATCTGACTCCGTAGGTGACTAAAGGAAAGGCTGCTGTATTCATTAATGCTAAAACTACATTTACATAATTTACCTAAATGTGGTTCCATAAAATTAGAAAATTGTATAATCAGCCTTCCAATTTTAAAAAAAAAACTGTCTTACCTGCTTCCTAAAATGGCCACCAAATGTGTTATGTGATGACATCATTGGAGCCAAAGTCAGAGAGATATATGGCTCTCTATAGTGCTAACTAGTTCTTTTTTCCCTTTGTATAGAATTGTTTCACCCAAATGGTCAAAACCATGTGCATTATTTTGTATAATGCACATGTTAGGCTATGGTTCTGTTCATTTTGTTTACATTAACATGCTGAAAATGTGTTTTAATCCAACTGACTTTCTCTGTGGCAAACCACAGTGCAGTACAAATCTTGAATAACCTGGTGGTCTAGTGGTTATGGTGGATCCAGGATGCTAGAATGGGAGTGCTGAGGTGGTGTGCATGCTTAATATGCACTTTTTAACATTTTTAATAAACCTTTGTATTTTCTGCAATTATTCTTTTCTAGTACATTTTTGACAGAACCTACAAATGTAATCCGTAGTTTGAATGTAAACATTTTACAATGAATAAATCAGACTTCTTCAACAAAGGAAATGCAGCAGCAAGCAAGTACATTACTATGTGTGTGTGTGGGGGGGGGTGTTGCAACCACACCCTTCACCACCCCCTACAGCCACCACTTTTTGTAGCAATGTTCTTGTGCTGTCCAATGTTAGAGTTCATACTTTCTCAAAACTCAAATATATGCTTGTCTTGTCTTCTTTTTCCATGGGAAATAATAATAATAAGCAGCGTTTATATAGTGGTTTTCATACAGATTGTATCCCAAAGTGCTTTACAAGCAATACTAGACTGGTAGTGAAGTGACTGAATGTGTAGTGGCAGCTATTTCATACATTAATATGCAAACATAGCCTTGGACAACTTCCTGAACTGGTTTTATGGGAAGGGGAATATTGGCCAGGACAATAGGGTCAGGTAGTGATCAATTGCTCTACTCCACAATGCGAGTCGGCTGGCTACCACCCTTGGGTGGGGGTGGGGGATTGACGTTTGTTAGGACAGTATTGAGGAAGTTGTGTATGGCTCATTCAAGATTTGGAAGGGTAGTAGCCAGCCAACTCACATTGTGGAGTAGAGCACAGAAAAGTACTGGAGAAAAATTGCTGGGAACTGTCCTGTGGGGTTCTGCAGATTATAGGTAAAGGAGTAGACTGACACTGGAAGTCAGGTGGATTCACTCAAGGTATTAGTATGCCTCTCCTGCTAATAATATTGTTATCCATTGTAAGTGCAGCCCTTATGAGGGCACGAACAGCAGTTTTTATGTTGCTTGCACGCATGTGCAAGAAACATAGTGCCATCATCGGAGATTTCGGAGGTGTGTCACCTCCTCCTCCAATTCAGGCAGTGTGCTGGCAGGCGCGGCCCCTGTAAGCCAATCACATTTGGAGCTGTCTATGACCACGCTCAAAAATGCGAGTGGCTACAGATTGAAAGGAGCTCGCGCTGAGTGAGCAGCGATAAGCAGCTGCCCGCGCGCAGCTCTCTGCGAGGCGCAGGCGCGCCTCGCGATGCACTGTATAGCCAACGGGTGCCCAATCCCCTGTCGGCTGAGCTGCTGCCTCCCCCAGCTAGTCGGCGGTGCCACGCTGGGAGCCCACCCCAGTGTGGCAATCAGTCCTTTTGCCGATGGGGGTGCCCAATCCCCTGTCGGCTGAACGCCCCAACATCCTTGTGCCATGCTGGGAGCCCACCCCAGCGTGGCAAACGGTCCCACGATGTCTTTTTTTTTACCTGTAAGACAAAACGTCCTGCGCGCCTCCCCGACCCCTTCCACAACCCGCACCCACCCACTGTGCACCCAGCCTCCCCACACCCCCTCACCCCATACTTACCTCTGACTCCAGCACGATGATCTTGGTGGACCTGGAACACGTCTGCACTCTTCAAAGCCGACCGCGAACTGAGGAAATGCCGGTAAGCTGTATAATGGGCTAGATAGGGGGGTTTCAACTTTATTGCATATCTCAGCCATTTCTGGGAATTTTTGCACCAAATTTTCAACATGGAGTTTTTGGGACCCCTTCTCATGAATGATGTCACTGTCATGGCGTTATTCGGGCCAAGGGTGATTTTGCGCAGTGACTGCACAGTGACTGCGGAAATCACCCTTCGGCCTGAATACTACCATGACAGTGACATCATTCATGAGAAGGGGCCCAAAACCCCATGTTGAAAATTTGGTGCAAAAATTCCAAAAAATGACTGTTTTACGTAGCGTGCGTTGTGCAGTTCCTACGCAGGCTCGTAAGTTCGCGAAATTTCAATATTTTCACTCCAGATTTTTAACATTGTCATTTTACCACACCTTCTTATGAGTAGTACAGCTGTCATTTTTCACATCTCACCCAAAATGTGTTTCTACCCATGTAGCGCAGAATGGCGCAGTCAGTGTGCGAAATCAATGTACGGGACAAATTAAGAAAATCACAGTGACACTGTTCATGAGCAGAGATCTTAAAATGGCAATGTTGAAAATTTGGTGAAAAATTCCTAAAATTGACTGTTTTACGAGTGTCGTTGCACAAGTTCCCACGCCGCTCGTAGGTTTGCAATTTTCAATATTTCCACTCCAGATTTTCAACACTGCCATTTTACCACACCTCCTTATGAGCAGTACAGCTGTCATTTTTCACATCCTGCCCAAAACGTGTTTCGCTCATGTAGGCATAATGGCGCAGTCGGTGTGCAAACTCAATGTATGGACACATTAACAAAATCACAGTGACACTGTTCATGACCAGAGGTCTTAAAATGGCTATGTTGAAAATTTGGTGAAAAAAATCCTAAAAATGACTGTTTTATGAGCGTGCATTGAGCAGTTCCTACGCACTCTCGTAAGTTCGCAAACTTTCAATATTTACACTCCAATGACTTCCAAATACCTAAACAGCACATAGAAGCAAGCAACATTCGGCATTGACAAATGCTTGTTCTGGTGTGTCATGATGCTTATTGCTTGGCCCTCCAGGAAGACCTAGTTGTTGGTTAATGAGGTGTGAATAAAAGACAACAGGGAACTGTACATACTACCTTCACTGTGCAGCAAGGTGGTGATCCACTCAATGTTTACTGTGAGAGCAGAAGTCAAACATTGAGAATGTGGACTGGAGAGTGATTTGGGAAACATTTTGTAACAGTGGCACCTGATGATGCATATCAGTATAGGTGTACACAACTCTGAGGTACAAGATTACAGTCTGAGGTGTGATAATTCTCTTCATGAGACCGCAAGCTCATATGCGGCCCCAGGCAGTACTAAGGACAAAGTATGGATGGTGGGGTGTTAAACAGAAGGCAGGCTAGGTGCAGGGGGTTCACATGGAAAAATAAAGTCGTATTTGTGGATTAACAAGAGAGCATGAGCTTTGGAACTGAACAAGACCGGTACTTTGCTGTGTGACCCTGAGCAAGTCATTAAACTTCCTTGTGCTCCTAGGCCACACCTGTAAACACGCTGTCAGCTTAGTGTGTCTCTCCTGGTTAACAAAAAAACAAAATTCAGTGCATCATATAACCACTAGATCATCAGGTATTTGAAGTGTTGTACTGTAATGCAGTTTGCCAGAGAAAAAGTCAGCTGAATTGCAAAACATTTTCTGCAAGTTAAAGTAAACAAAATGAACAAAATTATAGCCTAACGTGTACTGATCAAAATAATCCATGAAGTAATACGTGGTGTTGATCATTCTGGTACAACAATTCAAAATGAAGAGGGAAAGAAGAACTAGTTGGCACTATAGAAATATATGTGGTCTCTGGCTCTGGCTCTGATTATGTCATCATGACTCATCACTTAAGACACTTAGCAGACATCTTAGGGAGAAATCAAGACTGTTTTTTTGAAAGGGAAAGGCTGATGTTTACATTTTCCAAAAACTATGAAACTGCATTTATGTTATTTACATAAATGCAATTTTAGCATAAATGTAAACAGCAACCTTTACTTTACCTCTCAATGAAGCCACATTTTGGAGTTTGCAGTTTTAAAAAAACTGCTTGTTTAGGTACCCTTTAATGTGGCACTGACACAAAATCATTTAGGATGACACTAGCAGAAATTTGCAAATCACATAAACCCAAAACAATTCACTAAATGGCAATGTCACAAAACATTATGTAAAGGAACAGAACAACACCAGGTTTTGGAACCTGATGGCACTGTCAGCATAAAATATTTCTGAAAATGGTGCATGCTTTAGTTCCCTGAAACACTGGCTTTACAATTTTTCAAAATAGCAGGAGTGTTGGTGCCTGAAAATGCCATCAGCACAAGCTACTGTACCAAAGATTTCACTGAGCTGTATTGATCAGGAGAAATTCAATAGACATTACTGTTCCATCCCACCTCCCTTTGTGTTGTCATTTCCTGCACTATTGATTTGAAAAATGGATGTATGCAGCTATAAATAGAAAGGGAGCAATATCTGACATCCGTCTTTCCATAAAACACTTCCAGGCTTAGCCAATAGTTTATTTGAAATTGATGTTCCTTTGCAACAAAACTGATACCTGTCTCTGTACATGAATGTTCCACTTAAATGAACCAGGTTTTTGAGGCTGATATAGGTAATAGTTTCATGTTCACATGAAAGTTTTATTAATAGCATGAAAAAGAAACAATCCACAGACACCTCAGTCACTGACCCAATCAGTGAATAAATATATACTCAATTATCTTCCTTTAAAAGAATTTGCAAAGGCATCAAACATATCTAACTCATTCAACAAATAATTAGACACCTCAACTTCATCAACCCTAACTATGACTACACATACTCTGTACTTCACAAGGATTGACCTTTTTCATGAACACACTTGCATCTTACAGTCATCTTACCTATTCCACAAATACATGGACATCTAAGGCTCGATTCTCAAGGGTCAGAGCAAGCTGCACCAACAGCAGCATGTGATGATTGTCAGTGTGCCAGGGACCCTGCACCTGATTCTCCATTGGGTACAGTCACAGTGGCAATGTCCCCCAGCTTATAGCAACTGTTGCCATGTGACAAAAAGATGGCACATCTAGATGGTTTGCCACAAGCTGCAGGCACAGTCAGGCAGCACTCTTGTAAGGGCAGAAATAGGTGGTACCTAGTGTGTCAGCCCCAATCTCCTTTTTATTAAATGTAATCTCATCTCTGGTGGTCTAGCTTACCCCCACCCTATCCTTATCTGCCCGTATTAATATAAATATCATTTTCCCTGGTGGTCTAGTGACCCCCCCCCATCTCCAATCTTCTGTAATCAAAAAAATATCACTGTCCCTGGTGGTCTTACAGACCCCCCCATCCCTGATCTGCCAATATGCAAATAAATATCACTGTCTCTGTTGGTCTAGCAGAACCCCCCCATTGATTGATTGATTAATTGATTACATGTAATAAGAAGGGGAGATCGGGGGGATGCTAGACCACTTGGGACTTGATTACTGTTATTAAAATGGGGAGATCAGGGATAGGGAGGGGGGACCATGGAGCATGTTCCCTCTCACCCAGGGTGGGCTCGGGGGTGGGTGCAAGGGCTCTAACCCTGCCAGAGGACACACTTCTAAGCACACTTAAACCAGCCCTGGCTGGTCTAATGGTACTTAGAATGTCACCCTCTGGCAGGGTTTAGAGAATCCCAAATTACGGAATATAGCAGCTTGCATCTGCTGCAAGCCCCCCTAGCAGCATGCCGCAGCCTATTTTGTGCCACAAGGATGGCACCAGCCCTCTTTGGTGCATGTAGCCTGCGTTTGACACAGTCTGAATTTGAGAATCACTTCCCATGCATCTTTTGGTGCAAGTGGACCTTGTGCCATTCCTTATGGCACAAGCCCGTTGTACCAGTCTGGGAGGTTTGAGAATCAGCAAAAAAACAAAAACAATGCTATTTGGATCTAAACAATCTAGATCAAAAAGTTTGTGTTTACACATAATGACAAAGGAAGTGAAATGTCTGACTCAAACCACAATCCATAAATACCTAGGGGTTTATTTTGATCAGCATTTAAGTTTTGACTGTCACATTTCAGATCTTGTCAAAAAAGTAAATGGACGGATAGGGGCGGCAAGAAGGTTTAAAACAAGCACAACACGATCTGTATGTTTAACAATAGCAAATCAATTAGTTATGTCAATAATAGATTACGGGAATCATATTTATAGACACTCAAGAAAACAGCAGTTGGAAAAACTTGATCATCTTTGTAATAGATTGGCAAGATTTGTTTTGAGGTGTAACTATAGTACACACCATTGTACAATGTACAATAAATTGGCCTGGCAATCACTTGACTTAAAATGTAGGAATATTTGGACTAATTTAGTTTGGAGTATGTTTATAAATAAGTCACCTCAATACTTGATAGAGAAACTACAAAAACAAAACACAGTTTAAACCTAAGTAAAAATGGGGCTAGGGATCTGATACAGCCTAGGATTGTATGCGACTTTGGTAAAATGACCTTTGAATTTAGTGTAGCAAGTACATGGAATGCACTACCTCCAGATCTGAGAAACCTGGACCTTACAGAGTATAGTTTTAAAACAAAGGCCAGACAGCACTTTAGCTTTAGATATGCGTGTAATTGATCATTGTAACAACATTCAACTGTTATACGTAGCTTGTCATTTATTTGTTTAGTGCAGTTTTTGTGGACAAGCGTTGCAATAATCTAAAATAACATGTTAAATGTTGTGTCTATTCATTTTTTTCTACAACTGTGTATTTAACTATATTGTAACATGTTAGTCATTGCCATGTGTTGGAAACCAGAATTTTATATGTTTCACTGCACAGGTACGCCTTGTAAAAAGGGCGTGACTTGTCCTAATGGTAATATTCTGTATAAATACATTTTATTAGTACTATGACTACTACTTATCTTTAGCTACCATCACCATTTTCAACTTTTCTCATTATCTTCCAAAAGTTTTGCAGGAACTGCCTATAAAAACTAGGAAGATTAGTGCTTTGTTGGAGAAAGGGAGCACTGATGCCAAATTTGCATTTGGCAAAAGTGCTAAAATTCAGCACTTTCATCTTTGATTCAGTGCTGCCAACATTTTGGGATACTTCTGGTCTCTTTGACTCTCCCACAAATTGATAAAGAAACCTCCAGCCCTTTCTTGGTGGCCAGTGCTAGTCCTTACATCATCAATCCCCCGCCTAAGCCAGTTGTAACCCCCAACCCTTCCCTTGTTATTCCAGAAATTTTTTATTTTCAAAATATATATTGTATGAAACGTGAAAACATAGAATTTGGTGGCATAAATGGATTGCTTGGCCAACTCAATCTCCCCATATGTTCCTTGCCTATTCTCTCCCCGCAGACCCCAGCTGGTCTCTGGTGTCCCTCCCTTCCCCCCTGCTTTTTTTGTCATTATTCTCCTTTCCATATCCCATGGATGTTTAACAACCTCCACTGTTTTCACCCCCACTCCCTCTGGTTTCAGGCTATTTCAGGCATCCACCACTCATTCACTCACTGAAGTAGTATTTCCTCACATCCATCCTAAACTTCTCCACTTCTAGCTTCATTGCATGCCATCTTGTTCTGTTGAACTTCCTGATTTGAAACAGGCTCCCAACCTGTGTCCTGTTCACCCCCATTAGGTATTTGTAGGTCTGTATGCTCTCCTCCAGGGTGTGCATGTTGAGATTCCTCAGTCTCTATTCATACGGTTTCTCAAGCAACCCTTGCACCATTTTAGTTGCCCTCCTTAGAACTGACTCCACCCTGTCTCTGTCCTGTCTCTGTGGCCTCCAGAACTGGACACAGTACTCTAGATGTGGTCTCACTAATGACCTATACAATGGTAATGCCACCTCCCTCTTCCTGCTGGTGATACCACTTCCATTGCACCAAGGCATCCTTATACTACTTTTCATTGTACCTACTGAAGACTTTTCCTTTGGCCCTGATGTCTCGTCCACCTCCTTAGAAAACCAGATTGGCTTCCTGTGCTTGTTTCATTTGACAACTTTCCTAATGTTGAAGTTTGTTACCTTGATAATATCCCCTTCACTATTTTCCATTTAGGGTCAATGCCCACCTCCTGTCTCACCCCTTCCAGTTTGTCTTTGATCAGTGTCCCCATTCTCCCAAAGTCTGCCCTGCTAAGGTTGAGAATCATAATGATGACTGGCAGCTCTCTGTGGTTATCTCTAACCATACTGAGTCATAATCACTGGACACCAGGTAGCCACAAAACATTGGTCATTGATATTGATGACGAGACATCTGAAATAAAAATAAATAAATAAATAATAATTAAAATAAATACAGTGGGTGAATATGCTGCCAAGTGTTCCTTTGCAAACTGTTTATGCCAATTAGGAATCATGGGAAAAGCCTTCCATCAAAAAAAATGCTATTTGGTAACATTACACTAGTTTTTCCCTGTGTATATTGTACTCATTCAGAAGCGCACATTTCCATAAACCTCATTCCACAATTGTGCAATGCTGCTTATTTTACATTAACAGCTCACAAAATGTCTTCCAAATCATGAGATTACATCTATGACCCCTTTTGCTTGATTCACCTTGTGCAAGAATGTACATGTTTTCACCAAACACAGTGCTATGTGTGAAACTTGTACTTTTAAATATACTGTGCCAAATTCACAAAACTGTATGAAATTCATGAAAATGGCCCAATTTTTCAAAAAGGCCATGACATGGATTTTCATAATTTTGCCCACTACTTGCCATAACTCCCAATGTAGAGCTACAATTGCATCTTCTGATATATATGTAGATACATCCAGTAGGTGTTGATAGCTGAAAAGACTCTGAACCCCATACAAGTTGCCCACCTTACCTAACTACTCTATAATTGTCCTGGTGGCATCCCTCCCATTTAGTTACTTCCCTTCTTCTCTATCTAACCTTTTCTATCTAATCCCATATGCCTGTCCCATCCCTGCTTGAACCTGTTGACTGATTTGGCCTGTGCTAATTCCGCTGGCAGCTTATTCAACTTGCTTACCACTCCATGAAAAAGTGCTTATGGATATAACTTTTAAAATCTCCCCTTGCAAGCATTAATAAATCCCCCCTCATCCCTGTACTTGAACTGAAAAAGAATTCCTTGATGTCCATTCTATTTATCTCATTAAGGTACTTCTATGTCTTGATCAAGCAACCTCTCTTGAGGGTGTTACATGTTCAAGTCCTGCAGCCTCTCCTTAAACCTCATGTTCCCAAGCCCATGGACCATCTTGATTTCCCTGCACTGTGATGCCTCCACCTTGTTGCAGTCTTGTCTAAGCTGTGAACTCCAGTACCCTGCACAGTATTCCAGATGCTACTGCATCAGTGACCTGTACAGTGGGAGAATCACCTTCTGATTTCTATTGCATGTCTCTCTGCCTATGCATCCCAGCATTTTGTGTGTTTTGCAAACCAACTTTTTGCAGTGTGCAGTCATTTCTAGGCTCTCCAATATAAATACCCCTAGGTATTTTCCTTTCTTGGTGGTATCCAGCACTCCCACTTTAATATTGCACGGTTTATTTTTGATTTTTTTCTTTACAGATGTGCATCACTCTCCATTTTGTTTGCATGGAATCCCAGCTTCCTGAAAACTGACCATTTCTACAATATACCCAGATCTTCCCTGATTTCCCTTATCCCTTCCTCCATATCTACCCTTGTGTAAATCTTTGTGTCATGTGTGAAAAGAGAGATTGTACCCTTGATGACTTCACCTGTGTCACAGATGAACATAGCTGCACTTACGGAATTCTCAAATAATTCTGTTTTATTTTTATTTCTATAAGTCAAGCAGCAATCCCCCAGCCCACACCCAATGTTTCGCCCAAATGTAGGCTTCCTCTAGGTAGAGGATCTAAGCTATCAGACTCAGTTCAATTGTATGAATGTCTACATAGAGGATAATGGTTGGGGATCGGGTGATAACCACACTGTAATCACCTCAAGTGGTTGCTAGGGCAACATGGTAAACCTCGAGAGGTTTACTGTAGCCCTAGCAACCACGAAAGGTGATTTCAGTGTGGTTGTCACCCAATCCCTAGCCATCATATTTTATAGTGTATGGTCAAAAAAACACTGTTTGCATTCTATGTGTGAGAATTATGGAACTCTGGTGCATTCTTTTTCCTTATGCCACTGTTTGGAAGTACCTAAGTGTGGTTAACAACTTTTAAAATTCTAAACAGTGCATAACAAAGCTGTGTGACTGCTGATTATGGTGGTTAATAGGCACTTACCATATATTATATATTTGTTTTTCTTATAATAACAATTTACGTGTCTTTCCTATTTTTAAACTTAGTTTTCACTATGTGTCAGTAAAGTTTGCTTCTCACTCTGAATGCTGCTGAACACTGAAGCTGCCTGGTTATGGTCTAAGTGAGAAGCAAGCTTTACTGAAACTTACTGAAAACCGAGTTTAAAAATAGGAGAGAAACATGAAATGTTATCGTAAGAAAACTGAGCATGTGGCTATCCATACAACTGAACTGAGCCTGACAACTTAGATCCTCTATCCTCAGGAAGCCCACATTTGGGGGAAATGTTATTTGTGGTCTGGGGAATCTCTGATTGATTTATGGAAATAAAATAAAACCAAATTAATTGAAAATTCCTTGAGTGTGGCTGGTTTCTTAATACTTTGTTGTTTGATTATATCAATTGGACAAGCCCCAAAACTATAATGACATATTACAACAACAGGAAATAGACCCAGCTGGAACTGTGCTTTAACAGATGAATGTATTCAAAAGAACCAGGCCCGTACTGACCAGTGAGTTACTCTACTTGTTACTTACCTTCTTCTGAAAACTCCCCATTAACTACCACTCTTTGTGTTCTTCCCCTCAGCCAGCACTAAGCCCAAAATACCAAATGTTTCCTCAACCCCTAGGTCCCTAACATTTTTGCCCACACTCACATAGGGGACTGAGTCAAAGACCCTGATGAAGTAAAAGTATACTATATCAACTGCCTATCCCTTATCTGCTGTTGGGGTCACCAAGTTGAAGACATCAACCACATTTATCTGGCAAGACGTTCCCCCACATGAAACCATGTTGCCTGATGTTCTGTAGCCTTGTCCCTTACAGGAATTCTACCAGATCCTCCCCTACAAGTGACTCCATAATTGTTTCTGCTGTTGACATCAGACTGGTCTATAGTTCTCTGACTCATCCCTCTTTCCACTCTTCTGTAGCAAGACCATATCCACTGTCCTTCAATCCCCAGAGACCACCCCTGTAGCCAGAGAGCAACTGAATATACCTGCAAGTGACCCTGCTGTAATCTCTACTACCTTCTTTAGCATCCTCAAGTTTAAACTGTCAGATTCCATAGATTTATCAACTTTCAAATGATTGCTTTTCCAACACTCTTTTCTCCGTTATCTGGACAATTCCTCCAGTGGCCTTGATCCCTCCCTTGTTAACCTCCTCCCCCCATTCTGGCAGGGGTCCATCCTTCTTCCTAGTAAATACTGAACAAAAGTAATTGTTCATATTTCTGCTTTCCCTTTGCTCAGCCCTTGCATCCCTTCCTGCTTTTTAATCTGACTATACCTTCTTTGACCTTGCACATCCTCTGGATGTATCAGAAGAATGCCCTTTTCCCTCTTGTAACACTCAGTGACAACTGAAACTTTGTCTCTGGCTTGGCCTGCCTCACCTTCTTGTTGGTTTCTCTTGTTACCCCAGGTACTTTTCCCTGTCCTCTTCCCTTTGACTTTTCTTATACTTTGAGAATTCACTCCTTTTGGCCCTTACTGCCATCTTTGTTTTGGCTATGAACCACATTGACTCTGTTTCCTTGTGATATCTTTTTAATTGAGCATTCTACCATTTCCATCACTGCCCTTTTAAATATAGAATTACTCACTTTTTTCTACCCCCTCTGCCTTAATATATCTTTCATGCTTCTTCCAATTATTCCCTCATTTTGCTGAAGCCTGATCTTTTGAAGACCCATACCCTTATTTCATTTGCCACTTTGACTCTCCCTACCTGGATCTCCAATGCTGCTGTTCTGGGGTTGCTAGAACTAAGTGGTTCCAGGACTGCTATGTTTTGAGTGGATCCATGACATTGGCTTGACAAAAATGATGTCAGCTGACATCACAGTGATGGATTTATGTCGACCACAAATTGCAGTCAGCATAAGTGCGTCAAGTAAATGGTCTTTTTTAGGAGACTTTGCACCCCCCCCCCATTCTTTAAGATTATCAATTCCAAGTCAGAGTTGATTCAGGGTGGGGTACAATACCTGATCAAAGCAGTGCCGGAGTCCCGTGGGTGCATTACATCTGCAACAGTAACATGCCACTGTAATGTTGTTCACTGTGCAATTGTCACCACTCAGATGGCATACTGTTTTGAGTCACCTCACTGCTGATGCGCACCAGATCCACTAGAGCCCCTTACTCTTGTTGGAGCATGCACAAGTTACTCTAGGAAAGTCTCTTTACAGACATTCTTCAGGAACAGATTCCTAGTACTAGCAGCAGCTAGAAGTTTCCAGTCCACATGTGGCATATTTAAGTCTGCAACTACCACCAGTTCTGTTAGACTGGCCATCCTCCTAGGTGTCTTTCCCAGTTTCTTATCTGCCCCTTGATCCTGTTTTGATAGTCTGCAAACCACTCCAATCTGAAATTGCTTCCAATTGCTTCTTGCTGCTAGTACCCGATATCCCTAAGCTGTCTATTTCTGTTGCCTCTATCCCCTGTTTTACATACAGCACTACCCCTCCTTCCCTGCCCTTTCCCTGTCCTCTCTGAATAGTGTGTACCTTGGTATGGTCATGTCTCATTCATGGTTCAAGTTTGTCCATGTCTCTCTTACTGCCACCAGGTTGAATACTCCCTACTTGACCATTGCCTGAGGTTCTGGCATTTTGTTGCCAAGACTCTTTGCATTGGAGCATATCATGTTCTAACATCCATCTCTTCCCCCTTGTTTACCATTTGCCCCATGTCTGCTTGATCCTGCTGTGTTTATTTTTTTTGGGGGGGGCAGCAAGGCCCCTCTCATTTGTGACATTTTTTGTGCACCTTGCCACTCTAACTCCCAATCACAATAGTACAAACTAACTATATATTGTGCCACTCTTTCCCCAGCACCCCACTGCCTTCCTCATTAGCATAGAAACATAGAAACATAGACTTTGACAGCAGATAAGGACCGCTTGGCCCACCAAGTCTGTCCATTTCCCTACCTAGAGGATAAGCTACAGATCCTATTTAACCAACAGCCTATTTCTTCCTACAACCCACAAAAATTGCCTTATGTCTGTCCCATACATTCTTGAATTCTCCCACAGTTTTTGACCCCACAAACTCCTCAGGAAGGCTGTTCCATGCATCCACCACCCTCTCTGTGAAAAAAATACTTCCTCACATTGTCCCTGAGCCATCCCCCTCTATCTTCAAATTGTGCCTCCTTGTTCTTGCACATCTCTTTTTCTGAAAGATGCTACCCTCTTGGACTTTGTTGATTCCACTGAGGTACTTAAATGTTTCTATCATGTCCCCCTCTCCCTCCTTTCCTCAAGGGTATACATATTAAGCTCCTTTAGTCTCTCCTCATATGGCTTCTCTTGCAGAACCTGCACCATTTTAGTTGCCCCCATCTGAACTGCCTCCATCCTGTCTATGTCCTCGCAGAGATGGGGTCTCCAGAACTGGACGCAGTACTCCAGATGGGGTCTCACCAACTGTCTGTACAGGGAGATAACAACTTCCTGTTTTCTACTGGTGATGCCTCTCCCTATACATTCCAGTATCCCCCCAGCCCTCCCTAATGCCTTCTCACATTGTTTGCCAACCTTAAGGTCATCTGATATGATTACCCCCAGGTCCCTTTCAATTTTTTGTTGTTGTTGCTACCTCCCCCTCATTGTGTAATCTTCTCCTGGGTTTTTGTTCCCAGGTGCATTATTTTGCACCTTGCATTGAATCCAAGCTGCCATACTTCTGACCATTCCTCCAACCTTTCCAAGTCTCTTCTCATCCTTTCTACGCCCCCTTGTGTATCAAACCTGTTCCAGATCTTTGTGTCATCTGCAAAGAGGCATACTTTTCCTTCCAGTCCCTCTGCAATGTCACTTATAAAGAAATTAAAAAGGACTGGACCAAGTACTGAACCCTGCAGTACCCCACTAGTAGCCCCTCTTTCTTCAGAGTGGACTCCATTTACAATTACATTCTGTGTCCTGTTGTCCAGCCAATGTTTTACCCAGGCTACCACCCTGGGACCCACTCCCAGGCTGGTTAATTTGACTGTTAATCTTTTGTGTGGGACTGTGTCAAATGCCTTGCTAAAGTCATTAGGGCACAAGCTTTCCCTTTTAAACAGCCTTCCAACCCCTTCAGATCAGGCCCAGTCCCCAAGGAATAAAAATCCAACCTCCCTGCACTGACTCTTTTGCTATGCATTAAACATAAATATGTGGAACTGTTTCCTTGCATTCAGGTATGGCCCTGGTAGCACCTGGGGAAAGATTGCTGTCCCTGCCCTCTCTTTTGTTGCCTTCCCCAGAGCATTGAAGTCTGTCTGTACATGTTGCATGCTCCACTTGCTCAGATCATTGATGCCCCCATGTGCAATCAGATCTGGATATCTCTCCCCTTCTGCCATGATTTCCACCACTATGGCAATATGTCTGTTTGCTGTCACTCCAGGAAAATTGCAGACTACCTATTTATCTTCAGGTGTTAGACTGGATTCACTTCCAGAAACCCTCACTATTGTGTCCCTCCTTAAGTGTAGCAAGTGAAATGTACCAACATGTAATTATCTGATTTTCAGACATTTTGCTGTACTTGCAACAGTTTATCTGCCTTACAACTGTTTGTGGCAAAAAAGACATATACCTCAATTTCTGGACCCTCACAGTACTAGACATATTTCAACTCATGGCAGCTTTGTCTGAAAGTTTGACAGCCTTTTATCTGGTCTAACTTTTGTGCGAACTTTGCCAGGATGCAGAACAAATGTGCTGCATCTTGTGAAGTTAGTTCTGAAAATTAAGCCCCTCACCATTATGTAACCCTCTATCAAAGGCAAACACACCTCATTGTTTTCCACTCCATTTTCCAAAACAAAACAGAAACCCCATATTTATCAGCCCCATTGCACAAATACACAGACAACTCAAGTTTTTTACTCCATTCCACCAATACACCTAACTTTATTTATCCAGTTCCACAGATATCACATCTATATCTACCCCTATTCCAGACTAACATGTCACATTTATCTATCGTATCATCAAATTCAAACACTTTTCTCAGTCATAAACCCCTTTCATAAAGGCACTGATGTCACTTTCACCTACTGCTTTCAGGAATAAACAGATGCCTTGTCTTCAATGACACTTTTCCCCACGCCTGCCCCATTTCAGTTTAGCACATACTACTGGCACTGTACTGCCTGCTGTGGAGTACTGGTTTGAAATCTCTGAGCTGAGGCCATCACCCAGTACCCTAATTTCTCTTATCACAGTATTCTCACTGATACCTCTGCTAGCATGTGTTAAATGTACTTCATATGCTAAAGCTGCCTCAGTATCTGAATGAGTAATAATTGTTCCACACCATGTGCACGTGCTCTCACATAGTGTATGTGCACATATGCACCTGTCTGTAAAGAGCTGAATGACATGCTCCTACAGCTCAGCAAATCTTAAATTTAGCCACTTTATGAACAAGAGATGCCCAGCTGCCACTGGCACCAGATTGCAAAGCGTAGCCACAATCTGGATAATCAGGCATTTTAGATGGAAAATATGAAGTCAGCTGGAAGGAGAAAGAGGTATTCTTTCTTTGTCTGATGATAGATTAGCAGGTTGGAGGAAATTGCTTGCTCAGGTCTGTGCTACATCAGCTCATTTTCACTGAATTTGTGATGATGAGGGAGGATTTTTACCCCATCTCTTTTATAGAATGCTAAACTACACCTGCTAACAAGTACCCACCTGAGAGGTCAAAGCATGCAACATTCATGGCATCCATTTCAGGAAGCCTTGCCTTTCTTAGTGAGGGAGGGAAGTGTGATGAATGTTGTGAAAATATCTGGTGGTACCATTAAAGGAATGTAGAGAATTGCAGCTTCACCTGCAGTCATTAACATTAGGAAAAATGTACATCAGTGCTACTGATATTTTTTAATGTGTGTTCTATTTTTATGAAGTTTTGTATCTTTATAATTTCATGTTTTATTAATTTGAATGCAGTACTGAAATTGTTTTCCATAATGTAACTGGATTGTTGTATTGTACTGTTTTAATGTGTACTAATAAGTAATGTATTTAAACCTCACCTGCATTGTAACAGCTTAATAAAAATGGTTAACAGAACTTTTTAATTTTTTTTAGTTTTTGTTGACCGGGTAAATACACTAGACAAATCCTGCCTATTTTCAAGCACAACCCAGGGGAGGTGGATACAGATGAATGCCAACTGAACTTGAACCCGATTAAGCTGTTGGTGGTATTTTTAGTGAATGAGGGAAATTTGGCCAGGACACAAGGGAAATTCCTTTATACTTTTCAATAAGTGCCATAGGATCTTTAACATCCACCTGAACTACCACCAATCCAGGCAGATGGGACCTCGGTTTAACATCTCGTCCGAAAGATGGCACCTCAGAAGTGCAGCACCCCTCTCATGCTGCACTACAGTGTCAGTACTGGGATATTAACCCAAGTGCCAGATGTGGGAACTGAACCCACAGCCCTCTGATCTCCCAGCCTCAGAGGCAAGTGTGCTACCTACTGAGCCACTGACACTGCTTGTGGGTGTATTATAAGAACATCTGACAATAGATCTAGTGATGTTCTTCTACCCCTCTAAACTTCACATCAGACCAAATCTGGATTACGGTTCTCATATCTGAAGCCCATACCACCAAGGAGATATAATAAAAATAAAAAACATCTGAAGGAGAACCACCTGAACAATGTTCCATGGTCAGAACGATGCTATGTACAAAAACATTTACTAAACTGAATTTATTTAGTGTTAAGATTACTGTATATGTCGGACAGCAGACTTCCAGATGATGTTTGAAATAATCAATGATCCATCTCCATTCAATGAACTGAATCTCACATTCAAATAAAATATATATAATACTAGGGGACATTACTTTTAACTGCAGCAGGGAAGACTATTTAGGTCTGAATTGAGAAAATTCATTTATACACAGAGGATTATTACCCTGTGGAATGAAATTCCAGATCATGTGGTTCTGACAAAATCTTTAAGCCATTTTCCCCTAACAACCATCATGACTGCCCTCTTGTACGAATGGTGAAACCAGCCCAATGGGAAAACAGCAGCAATACCCCCTTGTGCCCTCGATCCTCACATCCCCGCTTCGGGATACATAATGCCTCAGGGCTGACTATAACAGCTTTATGCCTATACTCTGGCCTTTCCCGTGCCTGTGGCACCCCACTAACCAAGGTAAATACCCAGATTCAGCAGCAAGCAAGACAGAACCGACTATTCCCCAAATTATCAAGGAAGCTTCTCCTGATGCTACTATTGATCTCAGGAAACATTTATCCTAAATCTGGCCCCCTGTCAACCAACACTCAGACCCAGCCTCCTGCTGAGAAATTAAAGATTGTGTCCTTGAACTTCGGCAGCCTATTAACAAAGCTTACTCAGTTTGGAGCATGGGTGGTACTTGTTCAGCCAGATGCTATCGCTTTGACAGAGACCTGGCTCACGCTCATGATGGCAGACTCAGTAGTCTCCCTCCCAGGATGCAACCTGTTTAGACTAGATCATGCTGAGAAAAGAGTGGGCAGATGCATAATCTACACCCGCAACCACCTCCAGTATCACAAAGTCCAGCTGGATGCTGCCAGCAAGGACTGTGAATGTCTTACAATAAAAATCATGCTAGGCAAGGGGCAGAAAGGGCTAACTATCATAGCTGTGTACATCCGAACAGGATGCCAGCAAGCTAGGCTAAATGACTTTGCCAACCTCTATTCTCAGGTTAGCAGGAATAGGAAAACTATCGTGCTAGGGGA
The DNA here is from genome assembly GCA_016271365.2 of Neoceratodus forsteri. Classification (NCBI taxonomy): domain Eukaryota; kingdom Metazoa; phylum Chordata; order Ceratodontiformes; family Ceratodontidae; genus Neoceratodus; species Neoceratodus forsteri. Next base: position 100,956,402 of record CM028130.1, read on the forward strand.
TTTTAACTCCAGCTAGCTTTCCAGCTCCTGGGCCCCCCACAGGGATCTGATAACAGGACTATATCTAACACAGGTGGTCCAGAACAGCACCAGAACAAACTATAGAATGGGAACTAGCACCTTGATAGACTGGGTGCTGACATCTCATCCTGAAAGGCTCATCAATGTTCAGGTGCTCCTGGATGTCCTGAGTGATCACTCACCCGTACAATGTGAATGGTTCTCAAAGTTGCCTAAGCTATCCCCAATGCTTGTGACGAACAGAGCCATCATAAATAGCTCTATGATCAATTTCAAGAACCACCTCACTGGCATAGACTGCAGTTTCCTGGACTACTGCCCCTCTGTTGACTCTTCCCTCCAGCTCTTCCTTAATAATTTCAACTCGGCTATGGACAAGTATGCTCTGTATCACAAGAAAATGATAAATGGGAGGAGCATGGCCTGGATTATCCTCCAAATCCTTGGCATGATGAGAGAACGGGATCTCCTCTGGCAGCAAGCAAGGGCCTCAGGGACAGTCGAGAATGTTCAAAACTATAAAGCTGCTAGAAATAAGTGCACTTGGGCAATAAGGCAGGCCAAGGCCTTACATCACAAAAATCAGCAGTCCCGATGTTTCAGTGATGGCAAACAATTCTGGGCATCCATCAAGGACCTCCTTGGGATGGATGACAGGACCCCCCACTGTGATCAATCACAATGATAGGGTCATACTTGAAGATGTCTCCATAGCAACCATTTTCAATGAGGCTTTTACAGACTACAGTGCAGTACTCCCACCCAAACCTTCTGCCTGTGCGGGGGGTAACACTGACCTCTGAATTTCCACCACACTATACTAGCTCCAGCCCAAAATTCTACTTCTGGCAGGTGACTCCCAAGGAAACATCTAAACATCTCACCACAATTCTAGGCAAAACAAGAATGGGAGGGGATGGGGTTGGCATGAAGCTTATCTATATCACCCTCCAGGAAGTGGTTGTACCTATCACCAAGATTTTCAATATGTCACTCTGAATGTCAAGCTTCCTTCTTCTTGGAAAACTGCACTAGTCAGTCCCATGCTAAAAAGGGGAGACCGCTCATTGGTGTGCAATTATAGGCCCATCTCCATCCTGTCTCCTCTCTCCAAGGCACTGGAAAGAATCATTGCTGACCAGCTTACTGATCACCTACATAAGTGCAACCTCCTCAGCCCTCAACAACACAGATTCTACAAGTCACAAGGTACTGACTTGGCTCTCATCGACTTCACAGTCTATGTTCACAAGACACTTGACAACTGTCAATTAGTCAGGGCAATCTTTATTGACCTTTCCAAGGCTTTCGACCTTGTTAACCACCAGCTGCTTCTACACAGGCAAGCCTGCCTTGGGTTGTCCTCAGGCACAGTCAGGTGCATACCTCTCAACCTCCTGTCTCATAAATCAAGGACAAGGCTTAAAAAAAATAAAGGACAAAGGACCAAAATCAGGGACACTTCTTCAAAATGGGTGATATTCACTCAGGAAGCTAGCAAAATAAAGGGATTAGTATAAAATGCATTTTTTAAAGAAGAACAAATCTATAACTTTATTGCTTGACATTCTTTTGTGCTTGCAATCTCTACTTTTAAGTCATGGAAACACAAATTTTAGGAGGGACAGATTAAAATATTGAGGCAAAATTAAAGAGTTCCCTGAAAATCAGGGACAGTTGAGAGGTATGGTCAGGTGGTTCTATAGCTACCTGGCAGGGCACTCACAACTGGTAAAGATCAATGGAGCCATATCTGAGACCAGTAAAGTCACAGTAGGGGTCCCGCATGGGTCCATACTGGGCCTGCTCCTGTTCAGCTTCTTTGTAAACAACCTCCCATATGCATGCCCCTCCTCCAAAGTTCTGCTCTACGCAAATGATGCGGTACTCTTTCTACAAGGCTCCTGTCAAGAAACATTGACCAGGATCCTGCAGCTTAATTCTGATCTACTACAGGAATGGTTTAACTCTAACCTGCTAGTCCTCAACAGCAAAAAGACAAAGACCATGCTCTTTGCAGGTTGCTAGAAGAGAAGATCTACCACACCCTTTACAATTGCCCTTAATGCATGCTCCACCCTTGAACAGGTCCACTCATTCCGGTAGCTGGGGGCACTATTGATGAGTCCCTTTCCTTTGATAAACACATAGGTAATATCACTAAAGCCACAAATAGGAAGTTGGGGGAACTCTATAGACTATGTTTCTGCCTCACACATGAGGCCAGACTTTTGGCAATCAGTGGCACAATCCTGTTAATCTTGGATTATGGAATTGTAGTGTATGGTGCAGCCATGGACACCAGCCTTCACAAAGTCCAATTGACCCTCAACAAAGCCTGCAGATTTGTCTTGGATGCAGATCACCTCACACATACATGTGAACTCTACATAAGGATGAAATGGCTCCCCCAATGGATAAAATCAAGACCCAGACCTGCCTACTAGGGAAGAAGGCCCTGCTGGGACTTACGCCCGCCTCCCTGCAGGTGCTGCTCAGGCCTTCCCCAGGTGAACATGCCACAAGTAGCACCACTAGGCATGCCCTAGCTGTACCCTCCAGGAAAGTAGCCCTGGGAAGGTGTGCCTTTGTGGTAAGGGCACCCACCTGGCTAAGGAAACATACAGACAAAAGGATTTCACATCCTGCATAAGCCCAGGGCGCAGTTTATCACCTTTCAGGAATTTTAACACATTCTGTGACCCTGGGTTTCGGCAGTTCATCATTTCCACTGGATGAAATTTACTACCAGGTAACAGCATTTTCATTTTAAATCAACTTTAAATGTACTTGTCTCTAAAGGGCTGCTGCTCTACAACAACTTTGAAAACAAAGGAAACAGACAGACAAAGGTTTTCACATCCTGCATATGCCCAGGCCAAAGTTCATCACATTGAAGGAATTTAACACTTTCTGTGACTCTGGTCCTCTTCAGTTCATCATTTCCACTGGATCTATCTTTTATTTCATTTGCTGCTTTCTCCTTGGAGGATCCCCTGAGCGGGCATTCCGTTGCCATACAAGCCCTCCAAGCTCCCTCCTAACTGTGCCTCTGCCAGCAGCCCGAGTGGCACCTCCAAAACCGGAGACCACAAAAGCCTGCAAGCAACCACAGCCCTCCAAGACCTTTTAGCAGGGTGACCGGCACCTTCAAAGCCACCACCCACGCCACTCTCTCCAGCCAGCAACAATGACAGGTACGGTAACTTTTGACCAGCCGGAAAGCAGTGCTTATTTCTGCAACGTGATTGGTTGGTCTCCTGACTGTGTGCTCCTATTGGCCAGTTTCTTTTGAAATGCTGGCTCTACAGTACGAATTTCTCTCATTCAAAATTCTACTGCTTAATTCTGGAAAATCTTAATATTAGCAAATAAGATTGTTCATAACTGTTTTAAAGCATTAGAGCATTAATTGCCTTTTAGTTTTCCAGTGTGTGTATATAAGCAGGGCCACCTCAGCACTCTCAAAATGTCATTACTACAGCTTTTGTTAAATAATTTATTCTGTTATTGACTGTTAAGCAGTATCCTGAAACTATTAAATTCGCGACCCATCATGCAGGCACAGGAGACTGGCAAGACGTTAAATTAAACGATTCATCCAGCATCGTAGTTTTAATAATACGTTTGGAAGACAACAAATTACACAAATTATGCTGAAGTTTAACTTTTAGGTTAGGTCATTTACGTGATCAGGTATTCAGATAGCAACATAGTTTCTTCTGTGAAACTGGCCACTTCAGATATGGTGCTGCACCCCAGTCTCCCCTAATGAACCCTCCTCTCACCTCTAAAACTTCACCACTTACTCCTGTCTCTCCTGTTATGTCTAAACTGGCTAACAACTTGTACATCTCTTGCTACTTATCCCTAGCTAACAATGATAGTGACTTCAGGTTTTCTAACATTCTGCTGTACTATTACTCAATTCTACCCCTGCTCACTCTATCCTCATCAAAAAAGGCTGTATCTATCTGTCTATCCACTCCTATCTCTTGAACTATCGAGACCCAAATGCCAGCTAGGCACTCTCTCTGCCAACCTACTTTCTCACCTTGCCCGCAGCTCCTTATGCATGCCGGAGATATTGAACCCAATCCGGCCCTATGGTTTGCGCTTTCACCCCTGCAACGGCTGCAACAAAAAAAGGGTCTGGTTATAGCCTACATGAATATCCGAGTCTCATGAGTCACCCTGGCTGAGCCTGGGCTAAACTGATTAACCCTGACATTTTATGCCTATCAGAGACTTGGCTGAAGCCTTGGGTGCCTGATGCCACTTGTCTTGTGCCTGGTTATAGCATTCTAAGGAAAGACCGTATTGGGTCAAAGGGGGTTGCGATTATGTACAAAAATCATCTATCCCTGAACATCCTACCCTGCACTGATTCCCTAACACCTTGTGAAACTCTGCACGCTACCCTGGCACTGGGTTCAAAACTGCTGTACATCATTTGTGTCTACAATCCACCTACAAGCGGGATGAGTGGTCTCCAGAATTTGCTACAATATGTCTCCCAGAATGTAAAATCAAATGAGGCTCTACTCCTTGGGGACCTGAACCTAACTGGCTGGGTCCACAGCACAGCATCCTTGAATCTCTAATACAGAAGCACAATTCACACCAACTATCACAGGCTTTACCAGAACTACTACTCAGCACTCAGGGTCCCTACTTGATTGGATCCTCACCACCAGACCTGATCATGTACTAGATGCCACAGTGCTTGCTGACTCAATCACTGATCATTCCCCACACTTTGTCGATGGCGATCCTGTCCACCTCCTCCTCCTCCACCACGTCTGATTAGGTTTTCAAACTATGCTGCCCTGGACAAACAAGCCTTCCTATTTGACCTCTCTTGTGTTGACTGGTCTAACATTTATACCGCAACCAATGTTGATACTGCCCTCAATTCATTTCTGACTGAATTTGGCAACATCCAAAAGAAGCACCTCCTTTCAGTCAAAAGGAGGGTAAGGGCCAGCATTCGAGGTGGCTGAAAAAGACTCGTTTCAAAAGTTAAAAGTTAGAGACAATCAATGGAAAAGTACAAACAAACTGGACTGCAGTCAGATCTCATTCTGTATAAACAATACAGAAATGACTGTAAAAGATGCATCAGGCAGGCCAAAAGTAAATACTGCCAAAACCTGCTGATTAATTCTTCCAATGACCCTCATAAGTTTTGGGGTCACATTAAGTCCTTCTTGGGTTCTGCTAAAGATGTCACCCTCAGATATGGTCCTCATGGTGTACACTGTAATGATTCTACTACCATTGCAAATGCTTTTAACCAACAATTTTCTGACTTATCTGCCTACCCAGCTTCCCTCCCATCACAATCCTCTGCTTCACGAGTTTAACCCCACAGCATCTGAAGGACCCCAAACTTATCCAACCCTTCTATTTCAGGGAAGTGTCTAGGCATCAGGTCCTAAAGCTGCTCAGGTCACTCTGAAAACACCAGTACTGGCTCAGATGGCCTAGAACCAAGACTACTAAAAATGGCTTCTTACTACATCTCTGGCCCCCTGGCACACATCTTCACCCTATCTCTCTCCAATGGCATTGTCCCTGAAGTCTGGAAGGCAGCCAGAGTCACTCCTGTATTTAAGAAAGGCAGTAAAAATGACATATCAAATTACCGGCCTATTGCTATTTTGTCTCTTCTGAATAAAATCCTGGAAAAAGTAGTATTCATGCAAATCACTGAATACCTTGAGAAATTCAATTTACTAACTCAGCACAACATGGTTTCAGAAAGCATCACAGCACCATGACAGCACATGCAAAATTCACTTCAGATATAAGTTACCAATACGGATAGAGGAAAGTTAACAGGGGCAGTCTTCATTGACTTAACAAAGCTTCGATCTGGTTGACCATTCTCTGCTACTATCCGCCCTCAGTACCTTGGGCTTCTCTCCCCAGTCACTACCTGGTTCAAAGCTACCTCTCCAACAGAACACAAGCTGTTAAGTTTAATTCATCCATGTCAGACAGTGCTGTTATCAACATTAGGGTCCCTCAGGGGTCTATCTTGGCCCTCTTCTATTCTCATTATTCGTCAATAAACTTCCTGAGCTGGTCACCACAGGTCACTCACTTCTTTATGCGGATGACCTGGTAATTTATTATCACTCTGATAAGGTCCTGGATCTAAATGCTGCCCACTGCAGATTTTCGTGCCGTACAACACTGGTTGAACTCTCAGCCTTGGTTTTAAATACAAATAAAACAAAAGTTATGATGTTTGGCTCCAATCACAAGCTTAGATCCTGTCCTCGATCATCTCTGTCTCTGATATCGATGGGGACCCTATAGAAACTGTCACTTCCTTTCATTACCTTGGCATCCACCTGGATCAAACTTTGGATCTGAAGCACATATACAGGAAACCTGCAAGTCAATTAACTGCAAATTGGGAGTTGCCTATAGAACCAAATACCTGCTCACCTGCTGCTAATTGGCGATAGCCAGAGGCATTCTATAGCCCAACCCCTTACATATGGGTGTCCCATCCTGTCCTTGGCCACCAAATCCTCACTGCAACTTTTATGGGATACTACCTTCAATAATGTGTGCAGGTATGCAACCAAAGCACCTCGGCTGCAGCATCATTGTCTCTTATATCAGGACCTTGGTTGGCTCTCTCCTTCCTCTACCAGGTAGTACTACTTGTACAATTTAGTTGATTCCATCCAAGGACGTTCAAGCCTGCTATCCTGTCTGATCTCCTCAGGCCTGGCCATTCCCACAAGGAATCTTAGATCGCTGATCAGACCTTACTATCCATCCCCTAGCCGGACTAAAAGGGCATGGACTCCTTCCATCATGCTGCCCCCACCTATGGAACCTACTACCTCAGGATCTAGAGATGTCTCCACTCATATGACTTTTAGAGCAAACTCAGGACTTTCCTCACTACTATGGACAAATGTGTTTGCTTTGACCCTACCTGATCCGCTGCATTTGTACTGTTTCCTCATTGCTAGCACTTTTGCCTGTCAAATGGGTGTTCTATACTGTGCCTTGTAATTAATGTTTATTTTGTGCCTTGTAATTAATGTTGCCTTAACCTGTTTTTATAAGCCTAATGTTAGCTGTTGACAATTGTAAGTCCCTATTCTACTCCATGACATTCTTATCTTACTTACAGCCTCTCCTCACTTAACCCTGCTGCTCTCTTCCCCTTCTTCTGTTATATCCTCTTCCCCCTTTTGCCACTCCCACCAAACTCACCTTTACCTGTTCCTACCTCATCCATGCCCTCCTTAGTCCCCAACCTCCTGGCTGTGCTTAGTCACTCTCTCCACCTACCACCCTACTCCCACCATCTACCGAACCCCCTTCCTGCCGTCTCTTGGTTCCACTGGCTCGACTTGACTTTGACACTTTGCCGCTATTGCCGTACTCCTCCGCCTCTATCCCCTCTCACAGCATCCTCACTCTCGCCTGCCGTCTATCGGTTCCACCAGACCGGCTGTATTTCCTACCTCCTACCGCTGTTTGCCATCTACTGCCACCTCCCCCACCACCCTCTCTTTGCCTGCAGTCTTTGGCTCCATAGGCCCGGCGCGGGTTGGTACCTCACCCGCTGTTGCCGTATCTGGCGGCACCTCCTTTTCACTTAATCTCTCCCTCCCGTCCTTTTGCCAGTTTTCCCTTCCTTGTGTCTTTTCTACTGATGCCTATCCTCTCTTATTTTCTGCCTTCTACTATTCACATTTTGAGTATGTTCCATGATCAAGTGCTAAAGTATATTTTTGTTTACTAATGTATGTTACATCGCCATATGTATTTCTCTCTGCATTTTTTGTACTCGTTGTCTTAATAATCTGGCTGTACTCTTTGTGTATTGTAATTGTACCTCCCAGGTCGTGCCTGAAAACAGTCACTTGCTGACTAGCGCACTTACCCGGTTAACAAAAACTAAATAAATAAATAAAATAAATAAATGAGATCCCTTATTCCACCACTAGCATCCTGCGAATAGGGCTCTTCAAATCCAAACTTCAGAAGTACATTTTCCCTCCAGACTGCTGCTTCTACGAATTTTAAATCCCCTACTTGAAGCCAACTGGGCATCCTATTGACCCTATCCTGGCCTTGGCCGGGTGCACTTATCCCCCTTCCCCCCCCCCCACCTCCCTACCCTCCTTTCTTAACTTTGTCCTCCATACCGATCCTACCCTTTGTCCCCTCCTATTTTCATATATACCCACCCCAACCTAACCCACTACCCCCACCTCCCTCCCATCATCCACCATCCTCAACCAAAACCCTCTGTTCTGGCACTTAGATTATCCTCTAGATGCTCATTGTGGCCTACTAATGTGATTAACAATGCCTCCAGCTGCTGTATCTGTACCTGATACTAGAATTCGTATCATGTGTCATGTTGCTGGGCATCCTATTGACCCCATCCTGGCCTTGGCTGGGTGCTCTTATCCCCCCCCCCACCTCACCCTACCTCCTTCCTTAACTTTGTCCTCCATACTCGATCCTGCCCTTTGTCCCACTCCTATTTTCCCCTATACCCAACCTACTCCACTACCCTCCACCTCCCCCTCCCTTCATCCACCAGCCTCAACCAAAACCCCCTGGTCCTGACACTTAACTTATCCTCTAGATGCTCATTATGGCCTACTAATGTGATTAACAATGCCTCCAGCTGCTGTATCTGTACCTGATACAAGAATTCGTATTGTGTGTTATGTTGCAGTTGTGTCTGTTATGTGAATTGAATCCCAAAATATGTTGCCATTCCAATGAACTGAATCCTGAAATATGTTGCCCTTCCTGTGTAAATGTGTAAGATTATGTTGCTATTGCGTAAAAAAATTGTCTATTGTAAGTATGCTGTCTCAACTAAGTTTTCTGTCTAAAACTGTTTGACGAGGATCCTTTGTGAATGAGTTCACAGCTCAAAGGTTTAATTCCAATCTCTCAATAAATAAATAAATAAAATAACTAAAATAAGAAATGATACCAATGGGGAATATGCACAAAAATGAGAATTGCCTACATACTGTGGATACAATGCACATAAGCAACCCTAAGTTGGATGCCATGCACTGGATGGTTCATGGACCCCTGGTGGCATTAACAGAAGGGGTACACGCCCCCTTCCACACTCAATCCTCCAGCAATTTGCACAGCTATATGCACATATGGTCTGGGGAAGTGTCAGAGGCTTGCCCACACTCCTCACCATTCATGGAGATGCAGAGTGTTTTAGGCAAGGGGGGGTGCAAGATATGCCAGGAGAGACCCAGCCATAGCTGTTGAATGCCCCCCCACAGAGTACCCCCTTATTGGCTGTGGAAAAACAGCCCCCCCCACTATGCTGCCCCAGTCCTCCAGTCAGGCAAGGAGGGCTGAGGCAACTATTTCGGCACTCGCCCAAGGATTGCAAATGTAGGGACCTATGCCATCCCACAATCCCCTGCTCTGGGTGGAGCAGGGGATCTACTCTTGGACCAGAATGGGCATCCAATTGGATGCCCACCTGTGTCCTCTGGTCTGCACCCACACACCTGTGCACAAGGGGGTGGGGCCACAGACAGGCACCCTGTGGATGCTGGCGATCACAAATGCCAGCCAACACATGCCTGTCAACAGTTGCAATTCTGTGCAGGCCAAGTATGTGTCTCCCACATATACCCAGCCCTGGATAGTGCAAAACCCCCTGTGTGACCAATGGGCTAAGAGCTGCTGTCCAGTACCATCCAGGCACTGCTCTCCTATGCATTACACTTACACTAGTACTGTCCCCCTTCCACCATAACCAAACTGCAGCCATTGATCCTACTGTGAACTTTATATTTTGCCTTTTGCACAGTTACAAATTGCATAATCCTTTGGCACCTTATTGTGTGGTGTATCTAGTCGTATTGTGTTTCCTTCACCTAATCCTTGCCTTTTGTGCGATTTTTTTTAAATCTATGTACTTATTGTACCTACTGATTGTATTATAAATTATCACATCATTCCTAGCCAATCAGGACTGTTCATTGCTAAACTTTCCAGACACTACTATAGCCATAAGAGGGTGTCTCATGCAAACAATTCTAAAATTCTGAAGTTCTAAGTTCAGTGGGCAAAGTTCATTTTCCAAGCAGGGCAAATTTTCTACAAAGCAAATCATTTTTCTTTCTTACTCCTTTTTCTGCCCTGGCTCTGGTCTGTCCAAGTCCTCTGCACATCCTAATCTCTGTTCACCGTCTGTTGCCACTCGGCTCCCTTGGGGACCCTCGCCTGTTACCCCCACAGATTACCTCCATCTCCACCTGGTCAGGATCCAGTGTCTGGTGATGTCCCCAACTTGGGCACCGTGGGACAATATCAGCTTCGCCACAACCGGTAGCCAGATTTTCCTTTTCCTCTACCCTCTGAGAGTCTGAGTGTGCAAGGGTGCCAAGGAAGGCATGCGCATCATCATGCACTCCTCCCAGTGCCATGCCAAAACTCAGCCCCCAATGCATGTTGCCAGTGCACCACCCCAGCCTCCGCTAGGGGCCGAAAGTGCACTGACAGCTGGGAACCTCCCACCCCGAAGAGGGAGAGCAGTCACTCAGACATTCCATCCCTCTCCTACCCCTGCTGACCCCCAGCGACCCGAGTCTGATCCTGAACCCGGGTCATTAGCGTGGAGTGAGGTGTGGCATCTAGCACCTCAACCCTCAGCGCCACTGGGCCCGCAAAGCAAATAATTTTAATTTTAAATCTAGGTTTCATTTAAAAAAAAAACACAGAAGTGTTCAGCATGATTTATAATATGTGTCTCTGCACAGTTCCAGCATCTCCTATGGTTAGAGGAGTGCTATCTCAAGTTATTTGTGTGCCAGAACTACTAAGCTTCATTTCACATTTCTCTAACCCAAAGAACATGAGAATGCACTCATAACCATATGTGACACAACAACTGTACGTATGAACATATATTATTGCACTTATTGTACCTTATTGTTCTGTTCTAATTCTCCTTCTCCCCTCCCCAAGGACTCATCTGGAAATGAGCAAATACCAGCTCAATATGTCTTTAAAGGTAAAATATTTGAAATCAATAAATAAATTGTGACTACATTGATTTCTACTTAAATAGTACAAGGGTGGTCTTGATAGGCTAAAAAGTCTTCTCCTATCCCCAAATATAGATACATACTAATGACACAAAAGGCCTGTCTGCTCATCCAGACTACCCACTGAACCAAGTACTGAACCCAGTATTGCCCTTGTGACTCAGGTTGCTCCTGTGCATATCTAGTTAACAAATAAATTAAATTAAAGTTCCATGAGCAACTGTTGCTTCTTGACTAACATACTAGATGCCCGCAGAGAGGCCTTTTGGTCTATCGAGTCTGCTCATGCTTCAGAACCCAGGGTGGGTACTGAAGCCACCCCCCTGTCTCCTTTCCCTATTTCTCCTTTCCCTATTTCTCCTTTCCCCCATCTCAGTCCTCCCTGGGCAAGCCACCCCTTGCTTCCTCTCCTGCCTATACCTGTCCCACCCTCTCCTGAAACCTTCCACCATAGAAGCCATTAACAGCTCTCATGACAGCGCATTCCATGGTTCCACCATTCTGTCTGTAAAATACCTCCTCCTTCTCCTTTCCCCTCTCATCCTTCTACCTTCAAGTTTCCAACTATGTTCTCTGGTTATTCCGCCCTCCTTCAGCCTAAAAATCCCATCTCAATTTACCCTATTTATTCCCTTGAGGTGCTTGAAGACCTCGATCATGTCCCCCCCATCCCTCCTCTACTCCAGTGAGAACAGGTTGAACTTCTTCAGCTTCTCTTCATACATCAACTCCCCCAGTCCCCTGATCATTTTTGTTGCCCTCCTCTGAATCCTCTTCAGGAGCTGGATGTCCCTCCTTAGGTGCGGTCTCCAGCACTGCACACAGTACTCAAGGTGTGGTCTAACCAGGCCTATGTACAGAGGCAGAATCACTTCTCTGCTCCTTGAGTTTATCCCCTTTGTGATGCATCCCAGCATCCTGTTTGCCTTTATGCCAGCCCTCCTGCAATGCTTTGAATTATTCATGCTGACATCCACCAGGACTCTCAGGTCTTTCTCTCCTGCCAAGGCCTCCAACTTATTCCCTCGTGAGGTGTACCGATGTATGGGTTTTCCCCCCCAAGGTGTAATACCTAGCACTTCGAGGAGTTGAAAATTAATTTACAGGTGCAGGCCCAACTATTGAGAGTATCCAAATCCCACTGCAGGGCCAACCTCCCTTCCACCCCCTCCACCACTGCCCCCAGTTTAGAGTTGTCCGCAAAGAGATTAATTTTGCAGTCGATATTTTCCCTGATATCAGAGATGTAGGCATTGAACAAGAGTGGCCCCCGAACTGAGCCCTGTGGGACCCCACTAGTACCCCCTAGGTGAAGAGACCTCCCCACTGACCACCACCCTCCTCTAAGTGCACCCATCAATCCAGTTTCCTGTCCATCTGACCATCAATGGTCCTGCCCCCATCCCCCTGAGTTTCTCCAGCAGTTCATTGTGAGGGACCGAGTCAAACACCTTGCTGAAGTCCAAGAACAGTACATCCACTGGCCTCCCCCTGTCAAATTTTCCAATGTTACCCAGTCATAGAACTCCACAAGATTCATCTGACATGATCTACCCGGCACAAACCCATGTTGGCGACTATCCAGAAATCCCTTCCATTCCAAGAACCCCCCAATCGTTCCTTGAGTATACTTTCCATCAATTTCCCCACGACCAACATCAGACTGACTGGTCTGTAGTTTTCCGGCACCTCGCTTGATCCCCCTTTATGGATGGGCACTACGTGTACCATCCTCCAATTCCCAGGCACCCACCTGGTCACCAGCGACATGTTAAAGAGATCCCTCAAGGGAGAACCCAAAACCTCAGCCAGCTTCCACAGAACTCTGGGATGTATGCCATCCAGACCTGGAGATTTGTTCTTTTTAAGGGATTTAAGGGCCTTCCACACTTGGCCGAAGGGGATAGCCTCACCGGTCCCTCCCTTCCCTTCAACAGAACCATACTGATGCGATACCCCTGAGATCCCTCTCCCAACATCTTGTGTTGTATCAGGTGCTCCCTCAGTCCTGCCTGCTGCCCCGTCTAACTCCCTTTTCTCACTCTTTCTACATTTCCTGGCCTCCTTTCTAGTGCACATGGAGGCAAACTAATCATTCAATACCTCCACCTGTTCGCTAGCACCTTCCACCCAAACCCCACCATTTGTCCTCAATCTGACGAGATGGCCCTTGATCTTTCTCTGCTCCCAATATACCTAAAGATCCCCTTTTCTCATCCACAAATCCCCTGGGCAAGCCACTGCTCCTTACTGGCTTTGGCCCCCTTGACCGCCCTGGTGATCTGTCTGTCTGCAAGGTGGTAATTTTCCCTATCCCTCCCCCTCTCATTTTTTTGTATCTGCTGTAGGCAGTCCTCTTCTCTCTGACTGCCTCCTGGACCTCCCTGGACCACCAGCATGGTTTATGAGACTTTGCCCCCTTGTGCTTAAACCTTGTACAGGTCTTGATGGCCTCCGGTAGTCCCAGTTTTATTACCTCCCACCTACCTTCCACATCCATCCTTGGTGTAATCTCTCTCAAATGCTCCTTAAGAATCTCTCTCATGCCCCTAAAGTCTGCCCCCTTAAAATCATCCGTCATTGCCCTGGAACGCTCTCCCTCACCCCCAAATTTATCCTAAACCAGACCGTGTTATGGTCACTCCCCGCCAGAGGATCTTTCACCACCAGGTCCTGTACCAGATCCCTGTCCACAAGAACCATGTCCAGTATACGCCCCTCCCTCATTGGCTCCAATACCTGTTGAGTGAGGAACACATCCTGAAAGCCATCAAGCAGCCTCTGTTCTTTGGCCACCGTGGATGTCATGGTTCCCCAGTCGGTGGCTGGCATATTTAGGTCCCCCATCAACACCACTCCTTCCCCTTCTGGTCCACACCGGCTCTTAATGTTATCCATGAGACAATCCTCCTGATCCTCCACAGCTCTGGGGGCCTATACACCACTGCCATCTTAATCTTCACTGCCTCAGGGGTTCGCAGAGTGACCCATAATGCCTCCACATTTCCCTCTGCTTCTTCCCTCCAATTATCACCAAGTCATCCCTGATGAACATAGCTACTCCCCCTCTTCCTTCCTTTCTATCTTTCCTAAGCACTGTGTACCATCTCACGTTGAGTTCCCATCCATAGCTAGGGGTGGACCACGTTTCTGTGACTGCTGCTACATCTACCCCTCCTTCAACCTGCACTGCCTGAAACTACAGCATTTTGTTCCCCAGGCTCTTGGCATTTGTTAACACCACCACCCCACACCTTTTCCCCCCACCACCCACCGTGCCCACCCTGTTCTTTTTATACTTCCTCCTTCCACCCCACTCAGTGGCACCTTTTTCTCCTAGGAGTTTGTCTGACCCATACCCCCCCAGGGGCTGAAGTCCAGACTGACCCATGATCTGTATGGGCAGGTCAGCCCCCCCATTTCCCCTTCCTCCTTTACAAGTTTAAATCCCACCTAGCCTGAATGAAATGCGTCACCCCTTGTTTTAGGACTTCCTTCCCTATCATATTTAGATGAAGCCTATCCCTGGCATATAGTCCCTTGTCATCCCAAACTCTCCCCAGTCCCCCAACACCATGTTTCCCCGTTCTTTCCCCCACTGCCTGAGCCAGTCATTTACCTCCATGATCTTCACTTTGTTCTCCATAGTGGTCCTTGTACTGGCAACATTTCCGAGAATGAGACTGTGCACCCATTATCCTGGCAAACACTGGCAAGTTCCCAGAACCTTGTCTGGATTTACAGTACACTATTTCCCTCTACTGTGTATCGTTCATCCCCAGATGCACAAGGAAGTCCGGTGATCCTCAACATTCTTTTGTCAGTTCCTACACCAGGAACATTTGCCCTATGCACCGTCAGTCTAGAGATACCCACTACCTTAACTCGACTGGCCTTTCTCTTCCCCATCCCTCCTAGTGAATACCCCAATCATGAAATTTCCCAGCAGGAGTACCTTCATGTTCCCCTCCATCGTTTGTTCACCTCTTCTTTGGATTCCTGCTCTGTTCCCTGCTGGCAGCCTCTGTCCTCTGGCTCTCCTTCGCTGTCACAATCCAAGACAGTAAAATTTCCCCTCCCAGTTTATTGGGCACCCCTATATTTCCCTCTCAGCAAACCAGTGCCCTACCACCCGTTGGGCCACACCTCCTCTGTGCAGTTAATAGAAGTCGAGGCTGGAGTGGGGGGTGGGAAAAAAATTTAATAGAGGTCGTGGCAGGGGTGGGGGATGGGAAAAATACAGTACAGTGCCAAACAGCAAATATTTAGTCCAATATTAAATCCAAGAGTCCAACAGTACTTTTAGTCCAGCTGCAAATCTCCCAATATAAATTTGAAACAGTACAGTACCAGCAAAGCATTTTCTCCCGGCAGCCTCTATCCTCCGGCTCTCCCTCGCTATCACAAGAGCCACCGATGCAACCTTCTCCACCTGCTGACTCTCTCCCAATTTGTCCTTTGTTGCCGCCGATGCGGCCAGGTCAGCCCGACTATCCTCAGTATGCTCTTTGAGGCCAGCGCAATCCCACATCTCCCTCAGTTGATACAACAAAGAGTGGCTGGGCTTGTTCCTTTCAAAGCCCAGCTGTGAGTTTACAAAGTGGTGCCCTGCCTCCTGATTGGGCATCACCTGAAATCAGCTCTTCCGGGCTCTGTTCCCTGCTGGCAGCCTCTGTCCTCCGGCTCTCCCTCGCTGTCACAAGAGCCGCTGATGAGACCTTCTTCACCTGCCAACTCTCTCCCAATTTACTCTTTGTTGCCACCGATGCAGCCAGGGCAGCCTGACTCTCCCCAGTAAGCTGTTTGTGGCTAGTACCATCTCCCGTCTCCCTCGGTCGATACTGCCACTACACATTCAGTCACTTCATTACAAGTTTAGCATTGCTTGTAAAGCGCTTTGTGATACAAGGTGTATGAAAAGTGCTATATAATTTCTGATTCTTCTTCTTCTTCTTTCTTAAGCTTCATTAAAAGCTTCCAAGCTGGTGGCGTCACTGCCTGGTGTGTGCTTAGGAGAAGAACCCTTTGGTTGATAGCTAGAGGAGTAACTAGGCCCATATGATTAGTGCAGTTTTACAATTGTGCACCACCTCAGCAGCCCAAGAACCCTGTTCATTCCCAACAACAATGGCTGGGCCTTCACTTTCCAAAATCCTCCTGGCTCCCCTGTTAGCACATAGGCAAATGCCTGGTAAAATAATAAGACTGAGAGGTGTGGTAAGGAGGAATAGGCCAAGCCATGAATCTACCTGGAAACTTTTGTGATTGAATGAAAGGGAAACTGTACACAATGTTCTGTATATCTTTATTTCATCTTATTATCCTTATACTGTACACAGTACCTTACCAACCCTTGTCAAGCTTCTATTTATTTATTTTTTTTTATTTAGTTTTTGTTTACCGGGTAGGTGAACTAGCCATAGCAATGACTATTTTCAGGCATGACCCAGGAGGGTACAATACAGCAATACAACAATACAATAATACAGGGAAACATTTCTATAAAAGTACAGAAAATGGTTGACAATAGTATATAGACCAATTAGCAAATGTTTCCATAGAAACAAGGATGCTGCAATGCCAGTGCAGTGCAGAAAGTAAACAAAATAACACAGGAGCAGTACAAAGAACTAAAACTACACCGCAATTTGCTATAAGGAAAGTGAACATGTTGAACATTTTAGTGCTGATAAGGGAATGGATATAGCACTAGGGGAGGGTACTAGTAGGTGATGGAAGTGAGAGTCAAGAGAAGAGGGATGAGAGTGAAGTAAGGTGGGAGGAGGGACAGATAAGTAAGGAGAAGTGCATAGCGTATTTGAGGGTAGATCAGTAAGTGTCATGGAGAGAGAGGAGGCTGGGAAGGAAAAAGAGCTATGGAGGTTTGAAGCAGGAGCACTTGTGAGAAGTGCTGAGATAATTTTGCAACCCTTTTTTAAAAGATGCATGAGATAGTGATTGGTGCAATGCTAGTGGAAGGGAGTTCCAGTATTTGGGGGCATGGCAGGCAAAAGCACTAGCGCCTTTAGTGGTGTTGTGCCTGGGGGTGAAAACGGGGGGCTGGTCAGCAGACCTCAGTTTATAGCACGGTGTCAGATTTTGGAAAAGTCCTGCTAGGGATTCTGGAATTTGTAGGTGGACCATATTGTCAATGATGGAGCCATAGGCATGAAGCCTTAGTTCATTAGGAGGAAGCCATCCCAGGTCTGAATAGAGGAAGCAGTGATGTTTCAGTCGGTGTGAGGAAGACGCATAGCAACAGATATTGTTATAAGTGACATCCCATTTCTGAAGGATTGATTTGCATGCAGTGGCATATGTTGCAGCACCATAGGTAAGTGATGGAATGCATGACACAGATCAGTAGAATGGGGTTACAAACCCTTTCCTCAAACTATGCTGCAGAAGGATAAATCAAGTAGAAGCAGCCTAGATGCTTCCACTGGCAACACTGGTAGCTCGTGTTCAAAAGAAATCCTTGGTCACTGGGGGCTGACTGGGGAGGGAGGGAGGAAGAAAGAATGAAGATTGAGAATCCCAGTGGGTGCTGTCCTCCTCCTCTGTGGAGAAAGAGTAAGTTTGCTCTGCTGTGTTATTGGCACCTGGATGGCCACAGGTGGCAGTCCAAGCTGGAACCACTCAGGGGAGGGCAGAGACTTCAGCTGATGTTTGTGCATGCATGTGAATAATTTATAAGGTTATCCCAGAGGCATCACAGGCTCATTAGATTAGTGGTACTTCTTAGCAGAAATAAAATAGCCTTTTTTTGTTAGTAATAGTGTATTTCTGACAAAAAAACATTAATACAGTAATTTTTTTTCTTTTCATTGTATTTCCCTCCTAAACTGAGATATGGGGTTTCAATGTTTTCAAATGCCCTGTTTACTGGCCACACCCACTATGAATAAATTTAAATATCTGTTGTAGTGCTGTGCCGCTTACCATCAGAAATGTGTTCCTGCACACTTCTAATAAATCTGCTATATAAATCCAGTATGCAAAGTTGAAAAGTAACCTTAGGGAAGGGATTTTTAAATATTGCTAATGGCAGTCATCTTTTTTATAAAGCTTTTTGACCCACCATTGCCACCTTGTGCCTTTCGTCAGAACCATATCCGGCAACCCTGAGTCCTGTCAGCCTCTTCCCCTGCTGTCAGGACAGTGGGGATTTGCACAGTGTGGGACCCAGGAGTGCTGAGGGCTATCATGCTTGGAAATAGGAGGACCAGGTTTTTCCTTGATGTTCCACCCAATTTCCCCAGGACCATGGTAAGATGCAGTGTCCATGCACAGGGAGGGGCACATGTGTAACCAATGGATGGGCCCAATCCATCCACCTGGCCTATCACCAGACTCCCTTAGTCTTGACACTACCACTGATTCACCACCAGGTGGCAGCCAAGAGCTGAGAAAAAACACTTCCCTTTCCTGAGAGAGGAGACCTTGCTTGACAGCCGCTCAGTCCTGCTTTCACCCTCCCCCACCACCAACCCCCTGGTGGCCCAAGCTTGCTCCCAAACCTGAGTTGTCGGCATGGGAGAGGTAAATTGTTTTATGCGCCTTAGTCCCCTGTACCACTGGGCTGGCACTGGCAGCTATCTTTAATGACTTTTGTTATTGATTATAAAATTAGTGAAAAAAGCTCTTATAAAAAGCTTCTCAGGTAGATAAAAATATGTGGATGATGACTCTAATTATATCATAAATATAATAATGGCAAACAGCAATATCAAGTGCAGTATCAACACGTAAATCATCAGTTAGGAAATGCCATGAGAAAATTCCTAAAACAAAAATGGTAGAATGATTCTTTGCTTACTATGGATCAACAATTCTAAATCATTTGCTCTAGCGGTTTGATCAAACTTTAAAAATACAGGTTTAAATCCCATCTCAGACATTATTTTTATAGCAATTGTAACCATACTGCTTCTGCAATGGACTATTTGTTGTTAATTTAAGTTACTTATTAGCAGTGAATATGTTGCATTTTTGTTGTGAAAATAAATAATACTCATCTCAAATTTAATATGTATTAATCATTTTGCATGTGTTCTTCTATTGTATTCCACCATATTTGCAGTTGGGTGGGTATTGGGGCCTCCTGTTGCTACTTGGGACAGTTCTCGCTTTTGGTCTGGCAGGTCCAGAGACTGTGAGGGGGAGTTGATGAAAGGTGCATGAGTGCAGTGGGGGCGGTGACTGGGATGTTGTGCTGTCAGCTGACTTGAAGGAAGAGGTAAGCTGATGCTGTGCAACAAGAGCTGATGCATTTTGCTTTCAGTCACGGACTGTTAGTATCCATGTGGGGTTAGGCCCTTTGCGGGTGTAAAAGATTCAGTGTGGGTACATATGGACACATAAGCCAATGTCAGGTTCCAACAAATTAATCTTCTTTTATTTTTGCAGAACAAAATTAAGTGGACTGGTTTCGACAAAACAAATAAAAAAACAAAATAAACAGCAACTAAAGAAAGCTTAACTGCAGCATCATAATAATTTCCCAGAATGAATAAAAAAAAAATAATCACTTTGACTAGAAAGCACTAGTCCCACTGAGTGTTGTCCCTCTCAACACTCCAACCAAATCTGATCTGACTAGGCTTGGATCTTTACATATATAGCCTGTCAGGGGCTAAGATTGGCTCATAATACCTGTCAATCAGGGGGGTGTTACATAACACACACTGTTTACTTTGTTTATCTAGAAGACAATTTTATAATATAAGTTGAATCACAACAAGTACAATATGTGAACAGAACCTGTTTTATTTCTAGGATAACAAAGATCACTAAGGAAGCTGTCTGTCCCTGCCACAGTTAGGTTTAGCATAAATATGGGAAAGTCAGGGCCGGTCAGCTCTCAGAGTGCTAGCTGCAGCAGGACAACACAGAAACTCCCAGAGCTCTTATTTGTTCAGGTACATTTTGTACTTTAGCTAAAATAAACCTAGTGTTAATTCCTAGTCCTTTCTTGGACTTTCAGTCAGTCAGGAAGACTTAAGAGTGCTCCTTTATGTCATTGCCCAACTTTGTTTACTATCAAATGCAGAGAGAGAGAGAGAGAGCTACTAATTTTGTCTGCATTGACACTGCAAGAAATGACATGTTTAAAAGAAGGGTTGCTAAAATGAATACAGATAATCTACCATTTCAAACACAATTTTACCATAGTCTCTTGTTTTACTATTGAAGGGGAATCTTATGCTTGTTTTAAGCCCCATATATACCCTGTAAGCTCAGGTTTGTTTTCATATTGTCTTTTATTTTAACACAGATCTGCCTGAAGGGGGGGGGGGGGGATACAAGACAAATAAACAAGACAGACTGACATAAAACATGGGTGGCCAATCTATGTATAACAAACATTTTAACAATAAAAGACATACATTTAGGAGAGATACATAAAGGAAACCCCAACTAGGTAGAGCTACAAAAGCTTAGGAAGGGGGATCTTCCCACATTCCTCCCTACCTAAGATAAAACCTTTTAATGTTGATTGCGCGCATGCGTAAGAAACATGTTGTGTCAGCTTTCTCCACAACCAGGTTGTGGAGGCATGGCATTGTTGTACCCAATGCCCCCACAGCCTGCAAAGGCTTGTCCCCCCGTCTCCTAATCGTCGCGGCACGCTGCTGCTGACACTCAGTTCAGCCAGCGTGCCACAACCTTCTAAAAAATCAGCCGCTGCAATCAGGGGCCGCCTCATCATTGCAACCTCAGCCATCCGCTGCAATGAGGGAGCGACCCGTCATTGCAGAGCGGGATGTAGGATCTATGATATTGTTTGTGAACATGGCGGTGGCTTGCCGCCATATTCTCAAACAATATGTACCCCCATGTTTATTTGCCGATGGGGGAGCCCACTCCCCATCGGCATAATGTAACCCCCCCCAGTTTTATTGCCTGCCGACCAGGTGCCCAATCCCCGTCAGCAGAAATGAATTCACCCCCCTTTTGTTGTTTGCTGATGGGGATACCCAATCCCCTGTCAGCTAGCAGCTGCCCCTCCAAAACACTCTGATGGCACGCTGGGAGCCCACCCCAGCATGCCACATGCCTCTTTATTGTTTGCCGGCGGGGGTGCCCATTCCCCTGTCAGCTACAGCTGCCCCTTCTAAAGCAACTCTGGTGGTATGCTGGGAGCCCACCCCAGCATGCCACATGCCACTTTTATTGTTCGCGCAGGGTGCCCAATCCCCCATCGGCTACAGCTGCCCCCAAACAAGAGTCTGGTGGCACGCTGGGAGCCCACCCAGCATGCCACATGCCCCTGTAAATGAAAATGGTCCGCAAAGTCTTTTTTGTTTTTGTACCTGAAAAAGGAAACGGTCCTCAGAGTCTCCTCCGCCCCCCACAAACCTGCACCCACCCAATGCGCACCCTGCCTTGCCACACCCCCCTATACCCCATACTTACCTCCGGAGCTCAGCGCAATGATCTTCGCTGGACCGGGAATACGTCTACACTCTTCAAAGCCGACCACAAACTGAGGAAATGACAGTAAGCTGTATAATGTAATAAATAGAGTTTTTTCAACTGTAGTGCATATCTCAGGCATTTTTGGGAATTTTTTCACCAAATTTTCAACATGGGGTTTTTGGGACCCCTCCTCATGAATTCTTGAACTGTCATGGCGTTCATTGGCCCCAAAAGGTGGTTTCGTGGTCACTGCGCGGAATCACCCTTCGGGGCCGATTAACAAAACGACAGTGCCAGTGTTCATGAGGTGGGCTCTCAAAAAGCCTATGTTGCAAATTTGGTGGAAAAAATCCAAAAAATGGCTGTTTTATGAGCATGCGTTGCGCAGTTGCTACGTACACTCGTAACTTCACAAATTTACAATATTTTCATGCCAGATTTTCAACATTGGCATTTTGTCACACCTCCTTATGGGCAGTACAGCTGTCATTGTTCACATCCTGTCTGAAATGTGTTTTCGCACTTCTGGCACAGAATAGCGTGGTTGCTGTGGGAAATCAGTGTTCGGGACAGATTAAGAAAATGACAGTGGCACTGTTCATGAGCAGAGGTCCAAAAATCCCTATGTTGAAAATTTGGTAACGATACTCCATAAAATGACTGTGTTACGAGGGTACATTGCGCAGTTAGCATGCACGCTCGTAACTTCGCGAATTGCTAATATTGTCACACCTGATTTTCAACAGTGCCATTTTTTCACACCTCCTTATAAGCAGTACAGCTGTCATTTTTCACATCCTGACCAAAATTTGTTTTCACAGTTCCAGCACAGAATAACGTGGTCACTGTGGGAAATCAGTGTTTGGAACAGATTAAGAAAATGACAGTGGCACTGTTCATGAACAGAGGTCCAAAATTCCCTATGTTGAAAATTTGGTGACGAAACTCCATAACATGACTGTGTTACAAGTGTGCATTGAACTGTTTCCACGCACCCTTGTAACTTCGCAATTTTGTAATACTGTCACGCCACATTTTCAACAGTGGCATTTTTTCACAACTCCTCTGTCAGGACTACTGGGATTTCTTTGTGGGCAGCAAAAGGTGCCAATGCAGTCAGGAGCCACGTACAAAAGGTCAGCTTGCAGAGCCAGGACAAACAGAATGAGCCATGAGAGAGGAAGACTGAGCTACCTCAATAGAGCTCTGTCGGGACAGCTTCGGATTTCTTTGTGGACAGACAAAGCTGCCAACACAGCCAGGAGCTCCATGTAAAAACGCAGTCTGTAGTGCCAAGAGAAACAGAATGAGCGAGTGACAGAGCGGTAGTGAGTGAGCTCAATGGAGCTCTAGTGTGACTGCTGCAGATTTCTTTGTGGGCAGAAAATGCAGCAATGCAGGCAGAAGCCCAGTACAAAAGGTAAGCTTGCAGAGCCAGCAGAAACGGAATGCGAGAGTGACAGAGGGGGAGTGAGCAAGCTCAGTGGAACTGTGTAGGGACTGCTTCAGATTTCCTTCTAGCCATAAAAAGCCACCAATGCAGGCAGGAGTCCAGTACAAAAGGGCAGCCTGCAGTGCCAGGAGACACAGAACGACCGAGTGAGTGAGGGGGAGTCAATGAGCTCTACGGGGCTTTGTTGAGCTGCTGCAGATTTGTTTGTGGGCAGAAAATGCCAGCAATGCATGCAGGGGCCCAGTACAAAAGGGCAGCCTGCAGTGGCAGGAAAATCAGAATGAGCGAGTGAGTGAGCTCAACAGAGCTATATTGTAACTGCCGCAAATTTCTTTGTGGGCATAAGAAGGCAGCAACGCAGGCAGGAGCCCAGTAGAAAAGGGCAGCCTGCAGTGCCGGCACAACAGAATGAGCGAGTGAGAGAAGGGGAGTGAGCAAGCTCAACAGAGCTTTGTTGGGACTGCCATAACATGACTGTGTTACAAGCGTGCATTGAACTGTTTCCACACATCCTTGTAATTTCGCAAATTTGTAATACTGTCATGCCACATTTTCAACAGTGGCATTTTTTCACAACTCCTTATGAACACTACAGCTGTCATTTTTCACATCCTGGCTAAAACATGTTTTTGCACTCCTGCCGGACAATAGCACGGTCACTCTGGGAAATCAGTGTTTGGGACAGATTAAGATCGACTGAGTGAGAGAGAAGGAGTGACCGAGCTCAACTGAGCTCTGTCGGGACTGCTACGAATTTGTTTGTGGGCAGATAAAGGCCACAACAGAAGAGCCCAGTACAAAAGGGCAGCCTGCAGCACTGGGAGAAACAGAACGAGAGAGCGAGTGAGGGAGGGGGAGTGAGCGAACTCACCGAAGCACTGTCAGGACTGCTGCAGATTTCTTTGTGGGCAGAAAAAGGCATCAATACAGGCAGGGGCCCAGTACAAAAGGCCAGCCTGCAGCAGTGGGAGAAACAGTATGAGCGAGTGAGACAAGGGGACTTAGTGAGCTCAATGGAGCTCTATCAAGACTGCTAGGATTTTTTTGTGGACAGACAAAGGTGCCAATGCAGCCAGGAGCCCCATACAAAAGCGCAGTCTGCGGCGCCAAGACAAACAGAACAAGCGAGTGACAGAGCGGTAGTGAGCAAACTCAACGGAGCTCTAGTGTGGCTGCTGCATATTTCTTTGTGGGCAGAAAATGCAGCAACGCAGGCAGGAGCCCAGTACAAAAGGCCAGCTTGCAGCACCGGCAGAAACAGAATGCAAGAGTGACAGATGGGCAGTGAGCGAGCTCAGTGGAGCTGTGTCGGGACTGCTTCAGATTTCTTTCTGGCCAGAAAAAGCCACCAATGCAGGCAGGAGCCCATTACAAAAGGGCAGCCTGCAGCACCAGGAGACACAGAACAAGTGAGTGAGGGAGGGGGAGTCAGTGAGCTCAACGGGGCTTTGTTGGGACTGCTGCAGATTTGTTTGTGGGCAGAAAAAGGAAGCAATGCATGCAGAGGCCCAGTACAAAAGGGCAGCCTGCAGTGGCAGGAAAATCAGAATCAGCGAGTGAGTGAGCTCAACAGAACTGTATTGTAACTGCTGCAAATTTCTTTGTGGGCATAAGAAGGCAGCAACGCAGGCAGGAGCCCAGTAGAAAAGGGCAGCCTGCAGCGCCAGCAGAACAGAATGAGCGAGTGAGAGACGGGGAGTGAGTGAGCTCAACGGAGCTTTGTCGGGACTGCTGCAGATTTCTTTGTGAGCAGAAAAAGGCACCAACAGAGGCAGGAGCCCAGTACAAAAGGGCAGCCTGCAGCGCCAGGAGAACCAGAATGAGTGAGTGAGATAGGTGGAGTGAGCGACCTCAATGGAGCTCTGTTGGGACAGCTGTGGATTTCTTTGTGGGTAGAAAAAACCACCAACACAGCCAGGAGCCCAGTATAAAAGGGCAGCCTGCAGCGCCAGGAGAAACAGAATGAGTGAGTGGGAGAGGGGGAGTGAGCCACCTCAATGGAGCTCTGTCGGGACAGCTGCATATTTCTTCCTCAGCAGAACAAGGTGCCAATGCATGCAGCAGCCTAGTACAAAAGAGCAGCAAGTACTACCGGGAGAAACACACTGAGCCAGTGACAGAGGGCCACTGCTCGAGCTAAACAGACCAACGCAATCAACATTCGGCATTGATAAATGCTTGTTTTTTTTGTTTTATCTTACTTCATTTGAAGTTTGCTTTCTCCCATCATACACACTGGAACATCAGATCTCTCAATAGAGAGATGGAGCCATAGTCCACCTATCTCCTAAGGCTCTACCTCGGGGTCATTTCTCACAATACAAAGTTCATAACGATATTTTTGACTCAGTAAAAAGCCAATGATACTTTCTTACCCCGAGGTCCGATGTTCAGTTTCATAATAATAATCTTTCTTTATACAGCAAAGCGAGATAGGTGATCTGCATTCCCACGGGCATTACCTCTTCTGTGCTTAATCGTGAACTGATGTGGCTGTAAGGTAAGGTACCAGTGCATGATTCTGGGTTCTTGTCTTCTATAACCTGAAACCAGCATAAGGGATTATGATCAATCCAAATTTCAAATTTAGTGCCCCATAAATAAAACCGAAGTGCTTCCACTGCCCATCTAATTACCAAGCACTCTTTTTCTATAGTGGAGCATTTGGTTTCTCTATCATGTAACTTCCGACTGATGTAAATGATAGGATGTTCTTCATCCTGTGTCATTTGTGTGAAAACTGCCCCTATTCCACTGTTGGATGCATCTGTCTGTAAAATAAAAGGTTGAGCAAAATCTGCCATTTTTAAAACTGGGGAGGAGCATAATTTTGTCTTGATAGATTGAAATGCATCTTCACAGGCAGGGGTCCAGCGTACTTTTTCTGGCTTATGTTTTTGGGTTAGTTTAGTAAGAGGTGTGGCTAATGTAGAAAAAGCGGGAACAAAGCAGTGATAGTAGCCTGCTAATCCCAAAAAGGATTTTACATCTTTCTTTGTATAAGGTCAAGGACTCTTAGCTACTGCTTCAGTTGTACTTTTTTCATGTTTTATTTGCCCTTGCCCAACCTGAAAACCCAAATATCTAGTATTCTGCATGGCCAAAGAACATTTGGCTGGATTAATAGTGAGTCCTGCTGCGGAAATGGCTGATAACACCTCCGCTAGATGGCGTATGTGATCACTCCAGCAGGTGCTAAACACTATAACGTAATCTAGGTAGGCAGCACTGTAGGAACCATGAGAGGCTAGAATTTTATCCATTACTCTTTTGAAGGTGGCGGGGGCACCGTGAAGGCCAAAAGGCATCACTGTAATGTGAAACAGCCCTAATGGGGTGCTAAAGGCTGTTTTGTCCTTTGCTTTCTCATCTAAGGGAATTTGCCAGTATCCCTTTGAAAAATCAAGGGTAATAATATACTGGGTGCTTCCTAGATGATCTAAGATATCATCGATCCTAGGCATGGGATAGCTGTGAAACTGGGAAACACTATTTAGACGTCTAATGTCTAAACACAGCCTGACTCCTCCTCCTTTTTTTTCGACCACTACCAAGGGAAAATTCCATTCGCTTTTCGATGTCTCAATTATGCCTAGGTCTTGCATTTTTTTTAAATTCTTTTATAACTTCAGGTCTCATTTTTTCTGGTAGTCAATAAGCTTTTTGTCTGATAGGGGTTGTAGACATTACATTAATATGATGGGTAACATCTTTAGCCCTCCCTGGGATCCCAGAAAATGTAGCATCATGCATATGAAGCAGGGTCTGTACTTCAGCTAACTGGTGTGGTTCTAAATCTGGGTTTATAATTATTTCATTTAACTCCCTGGGCTTTTCCAGTCTTTGATATGCCATAGTTAGAGCACTGTCTGGGTCTTCTGGATGGATAAATGCATACACAGGCACAGGTCTCTCAGACCAGGGCTTAAGCAAATTGACATGATAAATTTTATTTTTAATCACTTTATCATGCATGGCAATTTCACAAGTGACAGGACCCATCCGTCTCAACACTATATAGGGTCCCTGTTACTTCATCAAAAGTTTATTGTCTGAAGAAGGCAGTAATAATAGGACTTTATCACCCTCCTTGCATTCTTTAGACTTAGTCCCCTGATCATAGTGCTCCTTTTCTTTTACCTGTTGTTTTTGGTTCTGTCAGTGGGCTTTCCGAACATAATGTATTATCCGTTGTCTTAACTGACACATGTACTCAGAAGGTGCCATTCCTTTTGGTTGTTCCACTTCTACCCATTGTTCCTTGATAGCTTCTAATGGCCCCCTTGGATTTTGGCCAGAAAGTAACTTGAAAGGGGAAAACCCTGTGGAGGACTGAGGAACCTCTCGGTAAGCAAACACCAGGTAAGGCAGGTAAACATCCCATTCCTTCCCTTCCTCCTGTACATATTTTTGAAGCATTTTTTTAAGTGCCTGGTTGAAACGCTCAACCAGGCCATCAGTTTGGGGATGATAAGGTGTTGTATATATAGCAGTTATCCCCAGGGTCTGATAGAGATGATTCAACATTTGTGAACAAAAGCTACTACCTTGGTCAGTCAAGATTTCCTATGGTATGCCCACCCAACTAAAAAGTTTACCCAGGTCTTCAGCTATCTTTGGAGCTGTAACGCACCTTAAGGGAATAGCTTCGGGGTAGCTGGTAGTATAATCACTAACTACCAGTATATATTGGTTACACATTTTACTTTTTGGCAATGGCCGACAATGTCCATTGCGATCCTATCAAAAGGTATGGCTATCAGTGATAGGGGCTGGAGAGGCACCTTATCTCGCTTACCTATTTTGGTGACCTTCTGACATTCACTGCAGCTGTTACAGTATGTGGCTACTTGCTCGTAAATGCCAGGCCAAAAGAAATGGTATAAAAGATGGTTTAGGGTTTTATCTCTGCCTAGGTGCCCAGCCAAGAGAATATCTTATGCTATCTCCAATAACTGCTCCCTATATACTTGCGGGATCATCAGTTACCTTACTTCTTCTTCAGTTCTAGGATTCATACAACACCTATACAACAACCCTTGATCAAGTGTATGTTTATGTCCTGAAACCATACCCTCAGTATCCCTACCCTGTGGAAAAAAAGGTTGTACGGTCTCATCATTCTGTTGTTCATCTTTAAATTCCTTTTTACAAACAAGGTCTGTTACACCAGGCACATCATTTTTACAGTTGTTTTTAGTCCATAATAATTTTTCACTTCTTCTTTGCTGTTTGGTTTTTCTTTCTTTGCCAGAGGTCTCTAGTAGTTCATCTGCAAAGGGAAACACTTGCTCTAAAGTTCATTTTTGAGATCTGGTTACCATTGAACATATATTAGAGGACAATAATACAGTATTTCAAAGTCAGGATAGTCATGTCCTAGTACAATAGGAACTGGTAAGTGGGGTACTACCCCCACTGGCACCTGTTGAGTTTGGCCTTTCACAGTCATCATCACTTCCTGCAATGGGTAATGATGTATGTCCCCATGTATGCAGGTAACCCCTGTTGTTGGTCCTCCTATTCTGGGTAAGCTGTTCAGAATATTGCTTTGTACTAATGTATGCCTATTCTCAGAATCCAACAATCCTTGAACAGTTTTTCCTTCTAAAATTAATAGAACTGTATATTGCCCCCAATTGGCCAATGTCAAGTGTGTTACTTCACTCTTCTTTTTAGGGCAAAACCTGGCTATATGCCCTTTTCCCTTGCAGTCATGGCAAATTATGTCTGGATTGTACCCCCTTCCTGTCTTTGGAGATGATCTGACCCCAACATTATGATTACTCCCCCGTAGCAGTAGGTCTTACCAGCGTTTGATGGGTTGTAGAGGTTGCCATCCCTTTTTGCCTATGGGATCTTGCGGCAAGATAGTCCTCTGCTAGTCGAATGGCTACATCTGATGTCTCGGGGCGATGCTCTTTTACCCATAGTTGAACATCAGGAGGCAGTATCCGGATAAATTGTTCTAAAATAACTGCTTCCAAAATCTGATCCACTGTTTTGGTGGAGGGCTATAGCCACTTAATACACAAGTCCTTAAGTTGAGTATAAGCATCCTGGGGGGTATCAACAGACTGAAATTTGAAAAAATGAAATCTCTGCCTGTACATCTCAGTGGTTATGTCATATCTCTTTAAAATAGCAGACTTTACCTGGTCATAATCATTGACAAAATGTATGTCCATATGACTATAGGCTAGCTGAGCTTTACCAGTTAAATAGGATGCTAGCCGTATGACCCACTGATCCTGTGGCCACATGCAAGCTAGGGCCACTCTTTCGAATGTCATTATATATGCTTCTATGTCATCAGTTTCTGATTGTTTAACTAATTTAATGTCTTTCTGTACATTACCCAGGGAAAGAGGGGGTTGTTGAGTAGTCATAGCCTGAATGGCCCATGCAGTATCCATCCATCTGGCTTCATTTTCCTTCTTATCCCTCTCCCTCTGTCTTTCCAGCTCCACTTGGTGTATACAGAGCCACCTGAGGAGATCCTGGGACTCCTGTGGAGGTTCTTCATCAGTGATTCCTTCCACAGTAGCCTGTTCCTCTTTCTCGTCTTCTCTACGGTCTGCCATCTTAGGTTGTTGATTTTCTTTTCTTCTCACCACTAGGGGAAGCCCGGATGACAAGGGTACCCCATGTGCTGCTGCTGCTGCCCTTGTAGTTACTCCTGGAAACCTGCTATCCTCCACTTTGTCCTGTGACATCAGCCATCCATCAAGATCTTTTCCAGATCCTTCCAGTGAAAACACAAGTACCACTGTATCCCACCACTGTCACCATATGTGAAAGATTCAGTGTGGGTACAGACAGACATGTAAGCCAATGTCAGGTTCCAACAAATTAATCTTCTTTTATTTTTGCAGAACAAAATTAAGCGGACTGGTTTTGACAAAACAAAGGAAAAAAACAAAGAAAATAAACGGCAACTAAAGAAAGCTTAACTGCAGCATCATAATAATTTTCCAGAAAGAATAAAAAAAAAATCACTTTGACTAGAAAGCACTAGTCCCACTGAGTGTTGTCCCTCTCAGTGCTCCAACTGAATCTGATCTGACTAGGCTTGGATCTTTGCATATATAGCCTGTCAGAGGCTAAGATTGGCTCATAATATCTGTCAATCAGGGGGTGTTACATAGCACACATGGTTTACCTTGTTTATCTAGAAGATAATGTTATAATATCAATTGAATCACAACATATTTAATGATACAGAGTACAATATGTGAACAGAACCTGTTTTATTTCTAGAATGACAAAGATCACTAAGGAAGCTGTTTGTCCCTCCCACAGTTAGGTTCAGCATAAATATGGGAAAGTCAGGGCCGGTCAGCTCTTAGAGTGCTAGCTGCAGCAGGACAACATAGAAACTCCCAGAGCTCTTACTTGTTCAGGTACATTTTGTACTTTAGCTAAAATAAACCCAGTGTTAATTCCTAGTCCTTTCTAGGACTTCCAGTCAGTCAGGAAGACTTAAGAGTGCTCCTTTATGTCATTGCCCAACTTTGTTTACTATCAAATGCAGAGAGAGAGAGAGAGAGAGAGATCCTAATTTTGTCTGCATTCACACTGCAAGAAATGACTTGTTTAAAAGAAGGGTTGCTAAAATGAATACAGATAATCTACCATTTAAAACATAATTTTACCATAGTCTCTTGTTTCACTATTGAAGGGAAATCTTATGCTTGTTTTAAGCCCCATATATACCCTATAAGCTCAGGGTTGTTTTTATATTGTCTTTTATTTTAACACAGCTCTGCTCGAAGGGGGGGGGGTGATACAAGACAAATAAACAAGACAGACTGACATAAAACATGAGTGGCCAACCCATGTAAAACGAACATTTTAACAATAAAAGACATACATATAGGAGTATTACATAAAGGAAACCCTAACTAGGTAAAGCTACAAAAGCTTAGGGAGGGGGATCCTCCAACAGTGGGTTGCATAGAATATTTAATTTAATGTAACTTGCTTGCCTCCAGGTTGGGTATTAGCTGATGGAGATCGGGGAGGAATGGGTGAACTGAGCAGAGTAGGGGCTGAATGTTTGGTGGAGGCACAGTGGAATGAAAGCCTTTATTTTAGTTTTTCCTTTCCAAGAACTGGGGAGGATTAACCCATCATCCCTCCCACTACTTCCACCTACCCCCGGATAGTCTACCTATTTTGACTGTCCACCTGTGTCTAGGGAGGAGCTTCCTGAGTGATATCAGGAAAGGGAGGAGCATCCACTGCATTTTTTTCCCATCTGTATATCAGAACTGCAGTCACTAAGTTGCAAAAGGAGTTGGCAGGAGCCGGCCCAAAATGAAGAAAAGGAGAGAGGTTTTTTTTTGGGGGGGGGCTGATGGTACTAAGACTATTCCAGTTCTAGTCTTTGCCTCCAAGCTAGGGTCACTGTGATTGTTTTGGGACACTTGGGTCATAGGGGGTGAATTAAGTTGGGGTGAGATCTGTTTTTTTAAGCAAGGCATCTGATTGCTAGATTAACACAAAAGTAAGGAACCTAATAATCAGAAGTGAGGGACACTATAGCGGAGGGGGCTCACTTGAATGTCTAGGGAATTGGAGGAAGGTAAGAGGCTACGTTTAACCATTGTGGGTATCTCAGGGTTAAAACATAGTTGGAGAAAACAAATTGAGTGGGTTAGGGAAGGACTCACCAGAGGGTGGGGGATTCTAGTGGGGGCAGTTGGGGACAGCATGGGGGTGCTACAGGGGGAAGCTGGATGCTAGGGGGCAACATGGGTAGAATCATGGGATGCAATGGGTGTGGGGCGGTGGTTTGGATGAACATATTGTTGAGGATAGGAGAGTGTTCCATCTGTAACAGGTTGAGGAGTCTGGAGGAGGAAGTGCTGTGGTTGAGTAGAGAGCTGGAGAGGATGGGGGGCAAGAGGCAGAAAGATCTCATCTGTGGAATAAAATACACATAGAGATATCAGTATGGCTCAAGGGAGGGTTGTGGAGAGGAGTGCAGGAGCAGAACAAACAGGGGGTCTAGCAGTAGTGGGAGAGCTAGTGTTGGGGAGAAGGAGCCAAAGCACAGTCAGGCAGGAAGGGGAAGAAATAGGTTTGCTGTGCTGGCGACACTGGTGGAGGAGGAGGGGGGTGCTCAGTCTCCAGGAAGGGACAGAAGGGGGAAATGGAGGTGAATCCACAAGGGACAGGAGTCAGTCAGAGGAGGAGGGGCAGGGGTGAAGGGGAGAGCAGCACTGCTGGTGGAGAGGACAGCAGGGCAGAGCAGAGAGGGGGCTAAGGTAGAGATGAGGGATGTGGAAGATAGTGAGGGAGCAGTGAAGGGGACAGGACAGGGAGGGGGGGAGCCAAAGGGGAAGGGTAATTAGTGATGTGGCAGGCTTTAGTAATGGGTACCTTGGAAAAGGATGGGGGCGGGGATAGAGAACGAGGAAGGGGGGGTGCTAGTGCTGGGTGATTCCATACTGAAAGGGATCCAATGGGGCGGCAAGGGGGAAAGGCATAGTTGCATATTGGTGGAGGCCATACTGGGGCTAATGGCAGACAGGACAAGGCAGGCAGTTCTTAAGTGCGCAATGAGGTACAGGAAGAAACCACATGTAGTGGTGCATGTGGACACTAATGACCTGCCGGGAAAGACTGTGGAGGTGGCAAGGAGGAGGTTTGATGAGCCAGGAGGGCAATTTGAGGAAGGTGGGGAATCAGTGGCCTGAGTGAACACAGGAAGGAAAGGGAGGATTGGGGAATTTGACACTTGGCTGGGGGAATTGTGTTGGTCCAAGGTGTATGGGTAGGGGTGTAAATTTGTCATGGCAGTCATACACATCTTGGATTCCATGACATTTGGTCTTTATTCAGGACTTCCATGACTTTCACTATTGTCATCAAAAATTAGTAATGATGACAGTGCCAGGAATTTTACTAATGATTCCATGAACAACCAATGAGTTATTAAACGTCATCCATGACAAACTTACATCCTTAGGTATAGTGGGGGACTTGGGTGGAACCTGGGACAATCGGGATCTATATGCAGAGGATAGGCTGCACTTGAGTGAGGAAGGGAAGGGGGTATTAAAGCAGAGGTTTATGGGGTACATAACATCAAGTGTAAATTTAAACTAGGTGGCGGGTCGCATGAGAACAGCTGGTAGGCGAGGATCCCAGAGAGGGGAGCCAAGCATGCTTACCCCCCAAGCTATTGAAGAGGAATTTGGGGTAGGTGCACAAGGAGGGGTTAGGAGGGGAACAAAGCAGGGAGGGGGGAAAGACACAGGTTGGAGTGTGGTCTCCCTAAATGCAAGAAGCTCAGGTAACAAATCAGCTGAGCTACAGGATCTCTTGGCAGTGGGGAGGGTGGACATAGTGGCCTTCACAGAAACATGGGCCACCAAGAACCAGGACTGGGATATTAAAGTCCCAGTGTACAGGATATTCAGGAAGGACAGGGCAAAGTGGAAGGTGGGGTGGTGATCTATGTGAGGGAAGGGATAAGGGGTATGGTGGAGGGAGAGGAGGGCTAGACAGAGGCCCTATGGATGCAGTTTCAAGACTCCAAAAGAAGGACACTGAGGGTGGAGGGTGGTGTACAGACCACCAGCTCAGGAGGATGACCTGGATAGAGAGGTGGTAGAGCAGATTAAAAGGGTCTGTAGGAAGGGGAACACAGTACTGCTGGGGGACTTCAACCTCCTTGGGGTGGACTGGAACACCCCAACCACCATGAGTGCAAAGGAGCAGCTTCCTGGTGCAACTGGTCTGCAAGCTGACTACGGTGGGAAGGACTCTGGACCTGGTACTAACAAATGGGGAGGATGTAAGGGATCTGGGAGTGGAG
The DNA here is from genome assembly GCA_016271365.2 of Neoceratodus forsteri. Classification (NCBI taxonomy): domain Eukaryota; kingdom Metazoa; phylum Chordata; order Ceratodontiformes; family Ceratodontidae; genus Neoceratodus; species Neoceratodus forsteri. The sequence goes on from CM028130.1 coordinate 100,990,213, forward strand.
GACCCCTGGCTGGGAGTGACCATCACTCAGTGTGGTTCACACTCAATATGGGAAGAGAAACAGGAGGTAAGGGTACCAGCGTGATAGAATTTAAGGGGCTGTACTTTAAAAGGATGGGGGAAATTTTGGTTGGGCAGCTGGTGGAAATTCAGAAATCCATGGATGCTAGCTAAAAATGGGATATTATTAAAGAGGGACTAGTAGAGGCTACTGAGACTTGTACCAGGACACGGAACAAGAAGAGTAGGGCAAAGAAGTTGGCTGACTCGGGAGGTCATGGAAGGGGTGAGGGGCAAGAAAAAAGCATTCCAGAGACTCAAGAAAATGGGAGGGCAAGGGGACAAGGATGAGTACACAAAGAAGTCCAGGGAGGTTATCAGGCTAGTCAGGGTGGCCAAGGCATCCAGAGAACTGAGCCTGGCACAGGGAATTAAGGATGGGGAAAAGGACTTCTTCAGATACATTGGTGAGAGGAGGAGAAATAAAGACCAGATTGTGAGGATTAAGAAGGATGGGGGTGGGTGGAGAAGGGGAACTACCAGGCAGAGGCACTAAATGACTACTTATGCTCTGTGTTCATGGAGAAAAAGGGGGGGCAGATGCCTCATGGTAGAGGAGGAGTGGGCAGGGGGGAGGGGTGACTGATATCAGGATTACAGAGGACAGGGTTCTGGAAGGACTAAGGGCTCTGAGGGTGGACAAGGCACCGGGACCAGATGGCATTCACACAAGGGTGCTTAGTGAGTTAGCGGAGATCCTGGCAGAACCACTGGCAGACCTCTTCAGTACTTCACTGGACACAGGATATGTGCCATAGGACTGGAGGATGGCCCATGTGGTGCCCATTCATAAAAGTGGCCTGATGGATGAACCAGGCAACTACAGACTGGTGAGCCTCACTTCAGTCATTGGGAAGCTCATGGAGAAAATCCTAAAGGAGAGGCTGGTGACATTTTTGGAAGACAGTGGTCTCCAAGACGGTCATCAACATGGGCTTGTCTAGGGCAGATCCTGCCAGACAGACCTAGTTGGGTTCTACGACCAGGGAACTGGACAAGGGCCATGCAGTAGATATCCTATATTTGGACCTCAGCAAGGCCTTTGATTCTGTGCTGCATGGGAGGCTTGAGGGATAGCTGGAATATATAGGGATGGGAACAAAAATTGTCAATTGGATCACCAACTGGCTGAGGGGTAGGCAGCAAAGGGTAGAGGTGGGGGGGACTCTCATCACCGAGGGACATTGTGAGTAGGGTGCCGCAGGGTTCAGTACTGGGACCGGTGCTGTTTGGGATATTCATAGCTGATATCTCACACGGGGTCCGGAGAAAGGCCAGTCTGTTCGCAGACGAAACCAAGATGGGAGCTGTGCTAGGTGAAATGGAGGGGTGGAGGAGACTGCAGAAGGACCTGCCAAACTACAGGAGTGATCAGAAACATGGCAGATAGGGTTCAATGCCAGGAAGTGCAAGGTCCTGCACTTCAGAGCTAGGAACCAGGGGAGGAAATATCAGCTGGGAGGGTTAAAGTTGGAAAGCACCATGGAGGTAAAGGATCTAGGGGTGCTTATAACAGAGTGTAAGAACCACTCAGCTCAGTGCAGGAAGGCTGCTGCAAAGGCAAACTAGATGCTGGGGTGCATAGCGAGGGGAATCTTCTCCAGGAACAGAGAGGTGATCCTTCCCTTTTACAGATCACTGGTCAGGCCACACCTGGGATATTGTGTACAGTACTGGCGTCCATTTCTTAAGAAGGACATCAAATTATTTAGAAAGGTGAAGCGTAGGGCAACGAAGATGATCCAGGGACTGGAAGGAAAAGCCTATGATGAGAGGATGGGACAGCTGAACATGTAGTCCCTGGAGGAGAGGAGGGATGGGGGAATACGATCAAAACCTTTAAATACTTATAGGGAATAAACAAGACTCATACGGAAGAGATTTTTCAGATCAAAAGGGGGAGGGACACGAGAGGACATTGGCTGAGATTGGAGGGGGGAAGATTCAGGAGGGAAATCAGAAGACACTTTTTCTTGGAAAGGGTGGTAAACAAGTGGAATACTCTGCCCGAGAAAATGGTATCCTGTAGAATGGTGGGCAGATTTAAGAGGGGTGGGACAGAGTGAGGGAAGTTGTTATGGGAGGGAGGGGTGGGGCAGCTGCAAGTTGAGGAGCTAGCTGCACAATCGAGCAGACTAGACAGCCCATGAGGCCTGTTTCTGCTGGCATTTCATATGTTCATATTTAATCCACAGGCATGACTGCGAATGGGTTTTTGGATCCAGTCCATTTTCCAGGTTAAATGAATAAAATAAATAAAATAAGTTTGCATTAAGGTAATGATAATAATAATAATAATAATAATAATAATAATAATAAACTTTATTTGTTGTAAGTGCAATTCAAACAAGTACCAAAGTGCTTTTACAGAATAAAATCTTAAAAACTATAAGTATTTAAAACCAATATTATAACAGGCATCCAAAAATTAATAATCAGGATAGGCAAGTGAGAATAAAAATGTTTTAAGTGCAGATTTGAAGCTATCCACAGTCAGGCACCCCCTTATCTAATGAGGTAGAGAATTCCGCAGGGTAGGAGCCACAAAAGCAAATGCTCGGATGCCGGAGGCCTTTAAGTGAACCCTGGAAATCTCCAGCAATCCCTCATCGGCAGAGTGGAGTGGTCAGAGGGGGCAGTAGGGACCGAGGAGCTCTTGCAGGTAACTCAGTTCCTGGCCATGTAGGGCTTTGCAGGTCAGCAAACTGACCTTGAAAGTGATCTGCCACTAATCAGGCAGCCAGTCCAGTCTGCGCAGGACAGTGACATGGCTAGATTGAGAAAGCCCAGTAAACAACCTGGCGGCAGCATTCTGCACCAGCTGCAAGCAGCAGATATCTACCCTCAGAAGCCCTAGGTACAGAACATTGCAGTAATCAAGGTGGGAGGTCACAAAGGTGTGGACCAGCATTGGAAGATCACCAGATGGAACAATATGCTTAATTCAGGTGATATTCCTTAGATGGCAAAATGAGGTCTTGAAAACGGATGATGCCTGAAACTTCGGGGTCAGCTCCTGATCAAAAATAATGCCCAGACTCCACAGACGTTCAGAGGTCATCGGCTAGAGACCACCAAGAAGAAGCTCAGAGGCCTGTCTGGCTGAAGACCCCTCTACCCGTTGACCTGGGTCCACCACCAAAACTTCAGTTTTATCAGGATTCAGCCTCAACCAGTTGGCACTCATCCAGTCCTGGATCTCGACGAGGCAGTTGTTAAACACCTTGGTGGTCAGGTACAAAGGACATGTATAGCTGAGTATCATATGCATAGCATTGAAAACTCAAGCCATACCACCTTTACAATGTCTCCTAACAGCAGCATATAACAGCGAATAGCGTAGGCAAAAGCACAGATCCCTGGGGTACCACACATGGTAGAGAGACTGCGTCAGAGGAATAAATTCCTGATGCAACTCTCTGAGATCTACCAGTGAGGAATGAGTGGAACCATCCAAGGACTTTCCGACAGTCCTCAGATAACCTGCAGGCACTCCAGCAATACGTCATGATACACAATGTCAAATAACGCAGAGAGATCAAGGAGGACTAAGATGGAATGACTCCTCCGATCTCTCACCATCAGGAGATCATTGAGCACCTGAACCTGGGCAGTCTTGGTGCTGTGCCTCTTCCTAAATCCCGACTGGAGAGGATCGTAGATGTCATGGATGGTAAGGTAGTCATTCAGCTGCAACTCAACCACCTCTTCAATACAAAGGGCAGGTTGGAGATGGGTGTGTAGTTGGTGAGTCAGTCCTGGTCAAGAGAAGATTTCTTAATGAGGGGCATCATCACTGCCACCTTCAGGGAATCAGGAAACTCACCTGTCTCAATCGAACACTGGACTATCTCTGCCAGGACTGGGCCGATGGTCTCAATGCATGATCAGTACTACCAAAAGTTAAAAGGGAATGTGTTGTAGGTGTGCAGGCAGTATTAACCATAGCCTGAAAGCCCCATATAATCTCTTTCTTCAGAGGTATCACATTTATTCAGAGGCGGCAGCAGTCAGGAGATATTCAGGGATCAGTGCTGGGACTGGTACTATTCAATATCTTCATCAGTGACATTGCACAGGACCTAGAAGGCAGAATTTCACTGTTCGCTGATGACACAAAGCTCTGTAACAGAGTAGACACACCAGAGGGTGTAGACAGAATGAGAAGGGACCTGCAGAAACTTGAAGAATGGTCAGGGGTTTGGCAGTTGAAATTCAATGCAAGGAAGTGCAAGATAATGCATATGGGGCACAAAAACCCTGGCACAATATATCAGTTGGGGGTGAGGATATAGCATGCACCAAGCAGGAAAGGGATCTTGGAGTTATCATCTCAGATGACCTCAAGGCAGGAAACAGTGTGACAAGGCAGCAGGTAAAGCAAATAGGATGCTGGGATGCATAGGCAGGGGCATCACCAGCGGGAAAAGGAGGTCATAATTCCACTGTAGCAAGACACTGGTGAGGCCCACCTGGAGTATGGTGTACAGTTCTGGAGACCATACCCACGTAAGGACATAGACAGGGTAGAGAAGGTTCAGAGGAGGGCAACAAAGATGGTGCATGGATTGCATCACAAGTCCTATGAGGACAGGTTGAAGGCACTGAACATGTACTCCCTGGAGGAGAGGAGGGAGACGGGGATATGATAGAGACATACAAGTATCTTACAGGGAGGAACAGGGTGCAGGAAAACACTATTTTAAGTGAAAAAGATGTTCCAGGACTAGAGGGCATGGGATGAAGTTGGAGGAGGACGATTCAGAGGAACGTGAGGAAGAATTTCTTCACAGAACGTGGTGGTGGACAAGTGGAACACCCTGCCAGAGGAAGTGGTGGGGTCTGAAACAATCACGGGATTTAAGAATGCATGGGATAGACATAAAGGAATTCTGGAGGTCAGGGGTAAGGGGCAACAGACTTCCTGGAAAACATAAACTGAACTTACAAACTTAAATGGGCAGACTGGGTGGGCCATAGGCCCTTATCTGCCGACACTGTCTATGTATCTATGTATCTATATATATTGGCTGGGATATTAGAAGCCAGTTTGTGCATGCACATGGATTGGTGACTTGTTAACACCACTCAGCACTCAAAAAGCAGGGTAGTAGAAAAAAGTGCCATGCTGGATGGCATGGTTAGTGAGTCACTAACCTGTTTGTGAGCATCCCCATCATATGCCAGTGCACCTATGCAAAGCAGCTGACAGCAGCTTGCATATAAGCTCACTGGCATTTTGGAAGGTTTAGAGAGGCAGTAAAAATAGCGATTAGTGCCTTTCTAGTTACCTCCTCATTAAATCAGGTCTTACAGCACTGTACCTCCTCAAACAACCTCCCCAGATTGCATGATCAGTATGCATTCAAACAATTATGGGTAGACTAGTGTCCCTCTTCCCCTGATTGCCTGTCCATTAGATATACTACTACTATTCCCTGGTGGTCTAAAGTATCACTGCAATATCCCACCTGGTACCCGTTCACATAGTCCCTGGTGGACTAGTGTCCCCCTTGCCCACCAGTGGTCTGCTGATACATATATTAATATTCCCTTGTGGTCTAGTCTGCCTCCCAAATCATCTGCCTGGTACCCATTCACATAATTTTTGATGCACTAGTCTCTTCCCACCCCCACGATTACTTGCCCAATAGACATACTATTATAACCTGGTGCTCTAATATGCCCCCCAGTCACCTGCCTAGTACCTGTTCACACAACCCCTGGTGGCCTAGTGTCCTCCAGAACCCATCATCCACACTGTAGCACTGAACCCCTACACTGATGTAAAGTGTACCCAACAGCTCCCATTAGAATGGAAGTTCACCCTCTCTGTCCCACCCACTCAGGCCCCTCAGCCACTACCCTTCAGCTCCCAGAGCACCCCTACCCAGAAATGATGACTGGTACAATCCTTCTGCTTACATCAGGGCCGGCTGCCATCTAAATGACTGGGAGCAATGCCACCACTACTGCAGAAACAGCTGTATATTGCTGGCTGATCAGGAGGGAATGGGGGGACACCAGTTCACCAGGGATTGTTTGAACAGATACCAGGCAGAAGATCAAGGGGGGCAAACTAGATATCCAGCAAATAATAGTACATTTATTTGATGGGCAATTGGGAGGGCAGGTGGGCACTAGTCCTCCAGGGACTGTGTGAACAGGTAGTAGGTAGGCAATTGGAGGGGGTCACTAGACCATCAGGGAACATTAGTATATCTGTTAATCAGGCAATTGGGGGTTGGGAAAATACTAGTCCTCCAGGGATTTTAACATCTGGTATCAGGTGCGCAATGTTGGGGCACACTTGATGACCAAGGAACATTAGTACATCTGTCAGACAGATGATTTTGGAGTGCACAGGGACACTAGTCCACCAGGAAATATTTGTATATCTATTGGGCAGATTATTGGGGAATGGGGGGGGGGGCACTGTAATGAGTCCATCATTGGATGCAAAAGACCCACTAGTGCATTGCTATTGCTATGTGATCATTTGTATAGAGCTGTACAAATATAGCAGATTGCTCAATATTATCATGTCCTACCAAGCTGTTTGATGCAGCAAGCCCCAAAGCTCCCAATTTTCCACATTCCACATGTGACCAGTACAGAGTTGTGATTTGTGAGAGCAATTGGAATCGTGTCCAGATTATATATTGATAAATGTCATTAGCTCTTGCAATATGCTTCGTGCATATTTGTATATACCTGTAGTTTGTTCAAGGCATTAATTTACTCCTGTAGGAAATGTTTTGTGAGTACAAACTGGGATCTTTGAATAACTGTGCAATCATGTATAAACCTATTTATTTATTTCATTTTGATAACCAGGTAAGCACTCTGGAACCAGAGGTCCCTTATTCAGGGGTGACCCAGGAATTGCATAAGGGAAATCATAGTTACAGCTACTTCATCAAACCTAGAGCCAGAAAGTGCTGTCATGACTGGACACGTTGTGTATTGTTTTCTACAGCATGTCCAACCATGACATCAGGTATTATTTCAAGGTTATATGAAATGGCTGCCTCTATGATTTAATATAGGACAAATTGAGACATGAATATCTCCAAATTGCTGCCACGTCAGATAAGCCCAATATCTCTTTTGAATAAGATTTGATATTTTATTTTGCCTGTGTGAATGTAATTGCATGAGTACATGCATACCTATAGCAAATTCTCCTTCAACACCTTCCTCATTAAGAGCAATAACATGAAAAGAGATTGTTTTGTCTTGAAGACAATTAGCTACAGTAGAAGTTTATTTTGGTACTTCAGAGGTAAAGAGAATGTTACACTACCTTTCCAGAATACTTTATTTACTTTATTTAGAAAAATGTTCTCCAGAGTTTGCTTAGTTTGCAGAGTTATGTTTCTTGATCGACTGACTGCTCTGTGTGTCTGCTACAGCAACTACAAAAGTACAAGCAGTATTAGAGAGACAGAGAATTAACATATGATATATTCATTTTCATGATTTTCTTATGATATAATTGTTGTTTTTTGCAGCACACATCCAGGTAATTCTGCTTATTCAATACAATTTTATTTAGGGAGTTATCCATTGAGACACATTTATTTGCAAAGCTGTCCCTTCAAACTGCAAACAGTTTCAGTTTTCATTAATACTGTATGATACAATAAGAAAAATAAAATGCAAACAATAAAAATATACAAACATCATGATATAAGGTAATGACATTACAAACATATCAGTAACTTTGATGCACTGTTAACTTAATGCTGTAACCCATGGAGTACTATGTTATTTCTTTGTCCCCTGGACAACACCAAATAGGGAGATGGTACTTTGGAACCAATTTAGTAATGCTTTGATTGGAGGCTTCCTACTCTGAATCACCCTAAAGCTAGCTGGTGGGGAATTCCACAGACAGAAGGCACAGTAACTAAAATGTGACTTGACCTTTGTGTTTTAACTCTTGGGACTTTCAACTAATACTGTTCACTTCACTGGTGGTCAAGGCTGTTCTTAATGACACTGTTTTGACTGTACCTGATAGGCTGTCCATTAGATAGTTTGGAACATGCTCATAAACACTTTTCTTTGCAAAAAAAATTTTATACTACTCTCTTCAATTGTCTAGTGACAACCAGCCCAGTCACAGGGCCAGCCATAAGGACAGGAAAACTAGGCAGCGGCCTAGGGCACCCATCAATAGGTGGTGCCGAAAATGTTAGTCCCTTTGTTTTTCAATTTCTTATTTAATTCTGTGTGAGGTAGAGTGACAAAGCAAACATTCCTAGATTTTGTGTCGGGGGGGTTGAAGAGTATTGGGTCAACCTCTCCCCGGCTGTGCCCCTGCTTCATGACTGGAAAGAATCCCTCTGTGCCCCCTCCAGCCTAACAGTTTTGCAGCCAGCAGTGAGAGTGCAGACACAGCTATTGCAGGCAGGAGCAATTTTGGTGGCAGCCAGTGTGCACGAGGAAAAAGAGAAGTTTGATAGTTGATTGAAGTAACTGAGCCAAGGAGTGAGTGGAGTAGCAAACTACAGTTTCTTACAGTGCTCACTCAAGCAACCATCCAAAGTAAGAGAAGTGGCTAAATGAGGAGGGCTTAGGTTGTCATGCAGATTGAACTAGTGAGTAGTGCTGACTGTCAGGCTGTGGTGGACATGGTCTGACTAGAGATGCAGTGAATTTAAATTCCGCCAGTGACGTGAACATGAAGTGGGCACTTCGTGTTACCACTCCGCTATGTGGAGTGGGCAGTGTGAAATGCTCACTTCACCTTGTCATTACCATGTCACGTTAAGGTGGAATGGCAATGTGAAGTAAGGCGAAGCATTTGTTTTAAATGGACTTTGTGTTCCTCATTATGATTCTAAGTGATCCACTTCACGTTCCAGATTTTGACAGCACCCCAACACATCACATGGCTTACAGTACTGTAAGTCACATGCTCTTTAGCCAGGCAGGAAGGAAGTGCCTTGCCAAGGAGATAGTTTCACTTTCTCCTGTGCAGACAGAGAGAGAAGTGTGTTGTTTTGTGACTGTGAGACAGCCTGAGACTTGGAGATCACAGCGAGGAGGAGATTTAAATTTTGAATTAGACCCAACAGTTTTTTTAAAAGCTATATTTTTTTCTCTTTTCTGAACTCTTTTTTACTTAATTTGTTCTTTCTGTAAATTATTTTTTTCTTACCTTTATAAATAATTAGTTCTTTGTCTGTGATGGTGTGTGTGTTGTGTGACAGTGTAAGTGTTTTCTATCACGACTAGTAGTCATTGCTCGAACTGAGGGAGTGCAGTAGGAGAGATGGACCGGTGTGAGGGAATGTCTGGGCCAGGGGCAGTTCTGGGTGAGCGTGGTTTGGCGTCTCACTCTGTGCATGTGTGGGAGCATGGCCACCGGTTCCTGTTGAACCGATCCAAAAGTTTGAGTGTTCCCCCCAAAAGCTAGACCACCACCTCCTCCTGACTTTGAGGCAGTTGAACCACCACCACCACATCCAGCACCAGGCTCTCTGGAGCAGGATATGCCTGTGCCCCCAGGCCCAGGTGTGGATCCCATTCCTGTTGAGTATAGTGACCAGCCGGCTGCTAGTGCATCTGGCCCTCCACTGCCTTTGCCTGGTCCTCCCTGCACCTCCATTGTTTGGGAGTTTTCTGACTGTGCTGGAGGGGGCAGCAGCATGGTCTGGTGCTGCCTATGTCAGGTGGAGGTGTGCAATGGCCCCCAGGGGACTCACCTGGGAACTGGAGGCCAGTGCACCCATATGCTGAACTACCACCAGTTGGAGTGGCAGGCTGCCACAGAACAGGCCAGTCCTGCACTTGCTGGCCCTTCTGTGGCAGACGGTGCAGCTGTGCATGTCGGTGGCCCAAAGAAGAGGAGGGCCAGAGCAGCACCTGTTGCTCCCCCAGCACCCCCCCACCAGCATCACTACCAGCAGCTGAGCCTGTAGAACGTGTAGATTCCAGAGAACTGCCTGTAATGCAGGCTGACCTGGCAGTTCTCTGGAGTGCTGTTGAGGAGAACAATGAGAGGGTGAGTACTGTCCAGCAGCAGTTGGATCGCTTAAAGGGACATCAATTACAAATTATATCCATGCTGGAACTGCTGCTGGACCACCAGGGATCCCACATTAGGTTTTTTTCCTCACACCGTGTGCTCCCCCACACCTTCCTTTCTGTGTTATAAAATGTATTCCTTCACCGTCCTTGACCCTTGTATATAATTATGCCCTTTTTTTGTTGTCTTCCGTATGCATGACACTTTGTATTCTGGTCCCCCTTTCTTCTGTTAAGTGTGTGTGTGTGTGTTTGTGTGTGTGGGCTATTTTGGTGCCTCATTAATGTCTACTTTTTGTCACAGAGTATTTGTGGAAAAGCAGGACTGAGCAGTGCAAGTATACTGTGCTAAACCGCATGTGTGCAGTCAGTCTTCTTTCCTGTGTGTGTGTATGTACTGCAGACACTGTCCAGCTTCTTGCAAACATATATATGATGACTGCTGTCTGACTTGTTGCAATGTTTATGGCATAAAGAATAAAGATAAGAATATATAATATATGTTTTACTTGTTAGGTGATCATAGCAACAACAAATCATGCTTTTCAACAAACTGTATCCAACAGACATGAAGTATTGTGATGCACCCAGAATATTTCATGGTGTACAGACATTATAAAGTCAGAAAATATATAATGTCCAGTTCACTGCCACCACACTGTACTACCACATTCCTTCTTTTCATTATTTGTTCTGGAATATGTCTTTCTAATTTACACTGGCAGTGTCAGTTTTGCAGCAAGTTGATGTACACCATAACACAACATGGCAGCAGTGGCAGCACAGTGTGGTTGCAGTGGACTGCAGGACCTTTCATATTCTGACTTGAACATGTCTGTACACCATAAAATATTTTGGGTGCCTCAGCATTATTTTATGTCTGTTGGATATGGTTTGTTTAAAAGCATGATTTTTTTGTGCTATTATCTCTGCAAACTAACGTATGCACTGTGTCTGTGTGAGTGATTGAGGTGCACACTGGCCCAAGACCTCTGAAAACATGTAATATCACTTTGTCTGCTGCTGTTGATGGTACAAATAAAATATATGATATATATTCTTATCTTTATTCTTTATACCATAAACACTGCAACAAGTCAGCATCAGCATATATATATATATATATATATATATATATATATATACACATGTTTGCAACTTGCAAGAAGCTGGATAGTGTCTGCACACACAGGAAAGAAGACGGACAGCACACATGTAGTTTAGCACAGTATAATTGCACTGCTCAGTCCTGCTTTTTGACAAATACTTCATGATAGCATGACAGAAAGTAAACATTACTGAGGCTCCAAAAATGTTTACCAGACACACCAGAATTCCCAATCCCAAAATGCAACTATCTTGTATCCAGAAAATTCTCCAGTACTCATGAAGCGTAACAAGAATTGCAAAGTGTCCCAGAATTAATGGCGTACTCAGTCATGTGCACAGTACTCACACAGAGTCCCCAGAATTATTGTGCATCCCCAAAATGCAACTGTCTTGTGTCCAGAAAATTCTCAAGTGCTGACAAAGTGAAATGAGAGCATAACATGAAATGTATGACATGAATGACTATTCAGTGTTCCATCACAAATGATGACAGTGAGAGAACTGTTGCTTGTCCAAAGTGTGCTGCGATGCAATCATCTCAACAGGATGGACGTTTACCCTTTGTGTGTACACTAATAGTAGCCTTGGTGAGTTAAAAAATAATAATAATTTTATTTGTATAGAGCAATTCAAGTATCAAAGCGCTTTACATACAGCATTTTAAAATAATTCAATAAAATCACATAAAAGCATACACAACAACTTCAATTAAAAACTTCCAATTTCACAATACTTCAAATATTAAAAGCCTGTTTAAATAAATATGTCTTTAAATTGGTCTTGAAACTCTCCACAGTCCCGCTCTCTCTGTTCTGATGAGGTAGAGATTTTCACAGGGATGGCGCCATGAACATAATAGCCCTTGCACCAGATGTCTTCAACCGCACCCTGGGAACCTCTAACAACCCCTCGTCAGTAGAGCGGAGAGGTCGGCCAGGGCTGTAAGGAACCAGGAGCTCTTGTAGATAACCTGGTCCCAGTCCATGTAGGGCTTTGTAGGTCAAAAGACCGACCTTAAAGGTGGTCCGCCATTGTATAGGTAGCCAGTGCAGATATTGCAGCATGAGCATAATATGACTGGAATGAGAAGTCCCAGTCAATAGTTGTGCCTCCGGGTTCTGCAACAGCTACAAGTGGTGGACATCAACCCCTGGAAGCCCTAGGTATAGGGAGTTTTAGTAGTCAAGATGCGAGGTCACAAAGACGTGGATCAACATGAGCAAATCATCGGATGGAACAAGGTGCTTAATTCTGGCAATGTTCCTACGATGATAAAAGGAAGATTTGATGACTGCCGACACCTGGGCCCGCAGTGTCAGCCCATCGTTAATTACCACCCCCAGATTTCGCACCAGTTCGGAGGTAGGCAGCTGTACACCATTGATCCAAAGTCCAGATGGTAACCCCACCACCGACCTCTCTATCCGGTGCCCTGGATCCACCACCAACACCTCAGTCTTCTCGGAATTCAATATCAACCAGCTAGACTTCATCCAGCCATGTATTTCCACCAGACAGTTGTTAAACATCGAGATTGCACTATCCTGGTCGGATGTTAAAGACAGATACAGCTGTGTATCATCTGTATAGCAGTGAAAACTCAGCCCATATCATCTTACAATGTGTCCGAGGGGGCAGCAGATACACTGCGAACAACATGGGGGACAGCACCAAGCCCTGAGGTACCCTGCATGGTATAGAGATTGGCTCAGAGGAAAAAATCCCTAACGCCACTCTCTGAGACCTGCCAGTTAGGAAAAAATGGAACTATCTAAGAACTGGACCAGCCAGACCACAGATGAACCTCAGAAGCTCAAGCAGAACCCCATGGTCCACAGTGTTAAATGCTGAAGAGAGATCCTGAAACACCAAGATGGAACGGTGCTTCTGGTCTCTTGCCATCAAGAGATTAATGAGCACCCAAACCAGAGTGGTCTCAGTACTGTGTCTTTTCCAAAAACCAGACTGGGAGAGGATCGAAGACATCATGGATGGTAAGATGGTTCTCCAGTTGCAGCACAACTACTTTCTTGATCACCTTCCTAACAAAGGGAAGGTTAGAGATAGGTCTGTAGTTTGCACAGATGCCTGGGTCTACAGAAGCTTTCTTCAGAAGTGGTATTACCACTGCTTCTTTCAGGGAGCTAGGGAACTCTCTCAAATCTAAAGAGCACCAAACAATCCCCGCAAGGATTGGGCCAGTGGTCTCTATACACCCTAAGAATAGACAAGTAGGGCCTGGATCCAAACTACAGCAAGTTGGCCGCACATTCTGGATAATCCGCATGATGTCCCCCATCTCTGGTTGGTCTAAAGATATCCAGGAGGACCGAGGAATGATGATCTCACACCAGCCATCGCTAACCCCCATAGAGGGTGCTGAGCAGATTTCAGCCCTGATGTCGGCCACCTTATCTGCAAAGAAGTGAGCAAACTCATCATACTTATCTTGTGAAAATGCTTTTCGGACCTTTAGACAGGCTGAGTTGCACAGCCTGTCCATGGTTTGAAAGAGCTAAGCTGATCGGTTCTGAGAAGCAGCTATCTCACCGGACGGGAACTCTGCCTTCTTACGTGAGATTGCTGATTGATAACTTTGATAAAAATCCATCAATCTAAGGTGGTCGGCATGCATATATATATATATATATTTTGCCACCATGCATTTCTGCTTAAAGTTGAACCAGCATAATATTCTGTACTGATTTGCATATGCAGCCCATGATACTTTGCATTGGAGGGGCATGTGTGATTTTGTATTTCTTTGAAACTTGGCTTCCCAGCCAAATGCCCTTTGGGGTAACCATCACCTCTGTGTGCAAGCCTCAGTGCTTGAGCACAGATGTTCTTTTTTATATATATATATATATATATATATATATATATATATAGATATATATATATGTATGTATATGTGTATTTTCTTGGTGGAGGGTTGACATATATATACATGTACTCATTGTATTGTTTTGCATCACATGTCACATACTGTTGGTGTGCACATACCCGTGCTTGATGAGAAATTTTGGTGTTGGAATTGGAAATGGAATACTGTCAAGCCAATGAAGGTAAGTATTTTTTTTGTTGGGGGGGGCATATTTGCAAGTAGATCTCATTAACGGTTTATTATTTGATTACTTCTTCTCAGATTTTATCTGCATCCTTCTCCAGTCCGGTAATGATGGTCATGGTCATCATTGATTCAAACGACTTCTGCTTGTTGCATGTCTGCCCCAGCCCGGGGGGGCTGATGTTGAAGAAGTTCTTTGGATAAGGCAACTATGACACCATCATCATCCTCTTAAAGAAAGCTGCCCTCACAGTCATCTATGTCTGAATTCTGACCACTATGAAGTTCTTTCTCCATTGTGTCATCATACATCAGTGGTAGGCCATTTCATCCTGCCACTGCCAGTGCCACCAGGATGGTGCATTTCTACATCAGCAAAACCATGACTAGGCTGGGGTATGAATACTGAGGTTGCAGTCTGAGCTGGTATGTGCCTCTCATTCATTTTTATGAATGTAAGCAAACTGACATTTGCAGGATAGAGGTTTGTACAACGATCCCAAACTATTGCACCTGCTGAGTTGAATACCCTCTCAACACTTACACTGGAGGGTGGGCATGTCAGGTACTTCAGTGCCACTGCAGTCAGCTCTGGCCATTCACTGACCTTTCCACTCCAGTATAAAAGATGATCATCAGTTATTGACAGCTGTCTGTTTGCAGACAAATATGACTCAACTATTCTGTGTGCTGCACTAAGCCCAGTGGTTGATGCATCATCCTGTTCTCCAGAATCATTTATGTCACAAATCCCCACTTGGGACAAAGCCTCCCAAAGTGGGTCAGTGCCAACTGCTTTTGATGACAGACCACCTGGAACTGCAGTCCCCTTCCCCTTACAGAATATGCTTGATACTCCTCCAGGTTCACCTTCAACCTGATTATGCTGCTGAGGTTTGCTGACCTTGGCATGTAACTTCTGTGCCCCATCAACCAAGTGCACCAGTTGCCCACTAACATTTTTTACCTGTTTAGGCCCGCCCCCCAGTACTGAAGCAGTTCCACATTTGTACTGTGGGTCCAGCATTGTTGCTACTGCAAAGTTGTCACTACACTGAATGCTCAAGATGTGACAATTCTGGTCAAACACTGTTGGCATGTGTTTCAGCAACATACTATAGCACTGTCTCCGGCAACATCAAGGCTATGCTGTACATTCACCAATGTCTGCCTCAGCACCCACAGCAGTGGAATTGATTGGCTAATGGAGACAGACTCACCACTCACTGCCTGTGTGGCATGTTCAAAAGGCTTCAAAATTGTTATTACGGAGTCCATGAGGCACCACTGTTCAGTCATCACAGACATGGAGGCCCCAGAAGTGTCACGGCTAATGTGCATGAAAAGATATTCTGAGATGGCTTTGTATTGTTCATACAACCTCTCTGCTATGTATAAAGTGGAGTTCCAGTGGGTGACAACTTCCAGCTTCAAGCGGTGCTGAGTGAGGCTGTTTCGAATCTGCAACTGCCGAAGTTGGTCACAGGCATTTGCAGTGCGTGAAAAGTGAGAACAGATACAGCATGCACCTGTCAATATTTCCTTTATATCAGGGTGCTGCAGAAACTCCTGCACAACAAGATTTAAACAGTAGGCCATGCATGGAATGCGAACAAAGCCCCCATTCGTGATGCATTTCACCACATTTGACTCTGTTTTTTTAAGCCATGAAGTGGGGGGAGTGCTACGATTTTTCAGACAGGACACACTTGGACTGCAACTGACCATCATGACTACTTATCATTATTACTGGGTCATCATCATCATCATCATCATCATCAACATCAACTGAGCTGGTAAATCACAACTTTTTATGGGGAGTTAATGCAAACAGACTCAGACATAGCCTACTTGAATTTCTTTTTCTCCGGTTCCCAACTGGGGTCACTTACAGTACATCATCATCATATTCATCAACATCACCCACATCCACATCTTCTGCTTGGATGCTGGCATGTGGACTGCATGTTGCAACCACAGAAACATCATCATCATCATCATCATCATCAAGGGTTATCAAGTTTGTTTATTAAGTTTATTAATTGTTGATCGTTGAATAACCATTACAACATTACAAAAACTACACTGATAGTACAAAAATAATACAGTCACAATCAAGTATGCTTTAACTTTCATCATTACAATAAACTTGTTATAAATTAGTATCCTAAAATCAGGTTTACTGAAAATCTCAGTTAATATGTAAACATTAATACTAAAATCAGGCCATTTAATAGAAGGACAATTAATTTGAACCCTTCTTATGATAGGGAGGCTACAAATAAGAAAATAAATGCATTCCCCTTAAAAGCTCAATAATACTAGCCATCCCAATTTTATAACACCAGCGGTCATCATACTGGATCCTAGATAAAGAAAATCAGGCCATTTTAAGACCCTTTATAGGTGCCCAGTTGTCCAACAGAAATACTGTGACTTTACAAATTGAGAGCACTTAGTCTCTGAGTGTACTATTAGGATTTCTATGATATCAGTGACACCATCCCAGTTTAGGTAAGGCTTCAGGTGCACCCCACGGCTCATGCCACCCCGTGCTCCTTATCCCCAGATATGGGAGGGTTTATACACCAATTACAGTGAGAATCACTTAAAGGTATACCCTGACAAAAGCAGTCACTCTGTCCATTCTTTTCTTTCTATATTTGGACATCAAAACAACCATTTGAGGGATATTTATCACCATCTAATCTAATCCAGAAAACAGATTCCTACCACCTTAGTTGGAACCCTTTTGGGACTCCAAAGCCACCTGTTGAAGTACTATATGCCAGACAGCGTGGCAAGATTCTGTCTCCAGACCAACATTCAGAATTCAAATGTTAGTGGTAATACCTTCCCCTCTTTGGTATAACCCTTGGTGCACCCTGCAGTGCATGCTGCTCCGTGATCCTGGTGTTTGCCAGGTATGGGAGGATTTACAGACCAATTACAAATTAGAAATCATATGGTAGTTTCCAGGGACCCTATCTAGTACCACCTATCTGCAATTTTCCTTATCACATTTAGGCCCCCAGAGCCCATTATTATGGCCCAACATGGCCACCAGTTTCAAACCCAACAGCCGTCAACAGGTAACTGGATGCCAGTTCAATTTGTTAGGCATGCCCATTGAGTGATTAAATAAACCTTTATTTCTGCAGTTTGGCATTAAATAAAATAACACACCAAGTAAACTATGAAGAAATATAAGCATAGTTTGACACATATTCCAAAATAACACTTTTGACCAGACTATTGCTATACACTTAAATGGCTGAATTAACCCAGTCATTTAAGATTCTTTAAATCAAAAGTTTACCACTTGCATCAACATTTTAGAACTCTGAGAATACAAGATAAACAAGAATAGAAACAAGAAAAGTTCAGAACTTAAACAAATATATGTATATACTTGCAATTCAATTGTCCCAAAGTTCGAATCCAACTTAAAGCCTGTCTTCAGGTGTCCACTTTTCAAGGCTCCAAATTCCTAAATTCCTGGGTCTTTCTAATTTTGGCCTCAGTCTCCTCCACCAAACCATCCTTTACAGCTTCAAGGGAACAGGGCCATCTCTTAAACCAAGAGTCCATGGCACACACCCAGTCACCATCTTAAAATTCCTCTAGCTTGACTGAGAATCTACCAGCTCCCCTCATCTTCTCTGGAAGTTCACACGCCAGATTACTTTTCTTTTCTTTTCTTTTAGCGTAGCTAGGCAGAGGAGCAGACTGAGTCCTGTACACAACAAAAAAAGTCATACCGTCTTGTCTCTACAGCAAACCTGTGAAAACAAAAATAAAAATCGCAGTCCTCTGAGTGCAATAAAATTTTAACTTTGAAAAGGCTTTATACAGGCTCTCTGGCAATGTTAGCATATCTGTCATAGATTTAAATAGGCTTAAACAGGCTTATCAGCAAGATATGACACCGGTCTGAAATAGTCGACCCTTTTTCCTCTCTGATCTCTCCAGTCTCCTTGCAGTTTGGCGGAATATCCTCAAAGTAAAAGCCTGGATGTCCCACGGTCCACATTTCGGACACTGCTTCAAGCATCAAGCTCAGATGAGCTTATCAACATTTTCCTCCTCCTTTATTCTACTCCACAGTCATTTTCCCTATAGGAGGACAATCAAATTAAGATGCATAAAATGCCAAAAAAACCAAGCGCCAAATGCCGGGACCAAACGGTCGCTCGACTAAGTTATCTGAAGGTTCCTGGAAACATAAAATAGTTTCTAGCATTCACCCATAAAAATATATATGGGGTTACATTCATAAGAGCGATAGAAGGCCTCTGGTGGATACTTTTAGAGCTGAAAATTAAGCATAGCATAGAGAGAGTCTGCCATGGAGCAGAGCAGCCCTGCGGCCATCTTGCTTGGCTGAACAGCAAGAAAAGAAGCACCAGCAAGAGTGAGAGGAGTGACTTGATCCCATCATCATCATGAGATTCATCATCAACGCCACCATCATCTGATATTTTTTCACCACACTGTGAATCACTGCACGGCAAATGCATGACCTGAACCATGGTGGAATAAATGTCACATTGTATGCTGTCATTGACATGATGATCAGAATCCTCATGTTCAGTTACTGGGATGTTATTGGGGAATATAACTCTGGCACTGCTTCACACTCCACTATATTTCTGGACACGGTAAACTGGTCAGAAGTGGAACTTGAGGCAGCAATACTCATACCACCACCAGTAACTGCACTAACACCACAAGCTGGGACAACATCATCTCCTCCAAGTATGAGTAAAGTTACTGATTGCGCTGTAAAAAACAAGGAGAAATACCTTTCCTCACATCAGCAATGCACTTCTGCGACTGCGCACTACTATGCCCACAGACAATCTTACCACTGGCAGCAGTGCCATGGCAAAAAACAGCTTTGCTTGCTGTCTCTTTGTGGGCATTTGGGGGGATCAACAAGAATATTCTAAATAAATTTAGATTTTGGAACGTTCACTCCGGGTGGGGGCTGGGGGGGGGTACGCTGGATGTGAAGCCAAAAAAACAACTGTAGTTTCAATAACAGATACAGATGCAAAGTCACAACAAGTTCAACAACACCTTAAATAATCAGTAGTGCTGAAGTCACAAACAATCCAATCTGGAAAATAATTCCTTTTGCAAGTGGGGGGGGATCACTGACTACAGATTACGGCAGTGCAAAACCAAGAAAAGATACCACAATGGCAGTACAAAATCATGCAGTTGCAGTGGATAGCAGGTTCACACTGCTGCGCCTGCAATTGCACTGTGGCACAATAAAAGGTGTATTATTTATGTGACACACCACACACACACACACACACACACACACAATCTGTCTACAAGTAATGTGTAGCAAATTGAAAACTTCAGTAATATACCACGTATTTTAAACAACCTGAAATTATGCACTGCTGCACCAGATCCACAACACACAATCACCAAATTTCAACAATTACTGAAAATATTACTGTGTGTACATTAACACAGTCAATTATACAACAAAAATATAAGCAAAAAACAAAGAACTCCCTATTTCTCCAACTTAACTCTACCTACACCACAGATACGCCCCTTCCCCCAAACAACACTTTCACTGTCTCTTAGTATACAGACGCAGTGTTGTACATTAACATTCAAAATCCATACAGAAACAATAAACCCTCGATGATATGAGCACAGGAGGGTTTCTGACAATCGATGAACTAAAGTTTGAGCAAAATAAATTGCTCAGAAAGGCTTTTTTAACAGCTTTTAGAAGGTTTGAATCACAGAGAGCTTGCAGAGCAGACTGTCTCCTACAGCTTCCTACACACACTACCCCGAACTGAGGCTATGCAGAACAATCTAAAGCCCATGTGACCTGAAATCCCATGAATTACTGCAAAATTCACCTTTGGAGCTTAAAAACAAGACAAAATGAGGTGTAGTACGTTGTTCTCAATGTACTTCGCCTTAAGATTAATATAGTAGTGGTTTGGGGAAGGTGGATTAATGCAAAGTCTGCTTTCAATGGACTTCGCATTGCCCATTATGACACGAAGTACTGCGCGTCACACTGTGGAGTTCTGCGCGAACTCACCTTCACTCCACGAATGACTTTGTGGAGCAGATTGAGCCCACTTCACCGATCACTAGGTCTGACATGGGAGGGATAGGACAGCTGGCCAACCAGGCCCTTGATTGTCTTGTGGTAGCAGTGGCACCACTCACTGGGCTCGGGTCATGCATGAGGGGGGCTCTTAGTGGGAGGTCGACTCGAGAGGTGAGATCTCCAGTGGACAGTTACAGCAGCAAGGGCTATAGAGTCAGGCAGTCTGGAGGAGATAGATGGAGCATCAGCCCAGAGGACAGAGCAGGCTGACTGAATGGAGAGTCAGACAGGAATCGGGACTGAAACTGAAAGGAGTGAGAGAGAGTCAGAGCAGAAGGAACTGGGTCCCATGGTGTGGATGCATGGTCTGCAAGGCTGAACTTCATGACTGCAGCAGCAGCAACTTTTAGACTAAAGTGAGTAACTGAGATCATTTGAGGCCTCTCCAACTGGGGGCAGTCATGTGGCGGGACTGCCAAACCACCCTCCCCAGGAGAGAAGAACTGCCCTCTGGACACTCGATCCTCTTCCTCCTCCCCCCCCTTTCCCCAGACTGACCCCCAGCAACCCACATCCACTTGTTAACATTGGTTGCCAGTGTGGTAGGAAGTAAGGCATGATGCCTCAGCCCTCCACACCACTGGGCTGGCTTTCTCACAGTATCTTATAGTTAAAAATGTGTCAACTTTTGAATAATCAAGATCAAAAAATATGGAAAATCTTAAACAGATCACAAGATATTGGCATTAAATAGCTTCAATGAACTCTAGCCCAGATTTCAAGCAGAGTATAACTGGTAGTATTAAAATCAAAAAAAAGACATCTCATTAAACAATTGTAATAGATTAATTGTAGAAAACCCTTAACAATGGATTTTCAGTCATCCTGGCAAATATGCAGGGCTCAATTCTGATGTGTGTCTGAGGCATGATAAATGTGGCAAAACATTTAAATACTGTTTTCAAACATTTTGCTACATTCATGGCACCTGACTATGCCTTATAATAAACTAAGGAACCAAGCATGAAATATCAATGTTTGTGTCATTATGAGGCACTCATTTTGCTGCAAATCACAGCAGATGTGCACAATTATACTTGGACAACCATTAATGTGGTCTTAGATATTGGCATGAGCATTGGGGATGTTACACCATCATGTCACAAGTGCATGGCTGCAAATTCAACCTTTAAAGGACTAGTACAGTCATAATTTGAAAAAAAACATGTTGTGCAGAGTGTTTTGATTTGTGTGTGTAGTCCTAGTGAGTCCTTCCCTTTATCTGCTATTAGGATATTTTTCTAAATTAGTCTGCTAGTTTTACAGTAGTTATATGGCCCCTGGGGATTTTCCATAGCAGCAATTTCTTTTTTTTTTTTTTTGCTTTTCTTGTTCCTATAATGCATCATGTCCCATGTGTCAGTGACGTATCAGGAACCATGGATTCAGCAAGCACTGGTTTCTAGTCAATTTATAACAGCACAGCTGTGACATTAAGTAACGTTCCTAATCCAGTGAGCATTAATGGCTACATTTAGAGTTTAGCAAATATTTGAGGGCTAATTGGGTGGATTATTCTGTAAGAAAATAGTCTTTACTAAATATAGCATTGATGTTCTGAGGTGATTTGTGTGCTTTTTATGGCTGTGTGTAGTTTGATGAAATGAAAAGTTTTGAAAGCAAAAAATGTACTCCTGCTGGCTAAACCTGACACACACATAGAAGACAAAAATATTGAATTAAAGCTATTTAATGGAGACCTGAACATCAGGCTCACATCTCTAGTACTTGCTGAATAAGTGGTCAAGGACACATCACTGTCACATGGGACAGGAGGCATTGTAGGAAAAAGAAGATCAATAAATCTTGCTAAGATGGAGATCCCCAGGGGCCATACAACTATCATATAACTAGCAGGCTAATTTAGAAAAAAAAAAACTCTTATTAGCAAACAAAGGGAAGGACATACCAGGACTACACACATAAATCAAAACAATCTGCACAGCATATGTTTTTCCAACTTTTGACTGCACTACTCCTTTAAACTCTTAAATCATCACATGTACTAGATGAACTTAGTTCACAAAAAGTATGTTCTAAAAATATATTAGACCAGCAGAAATCTGTGCAAACACAAGATAAACTTTTTTCCTGTTTTATACTCATAAAATCACTACATCTAGGCCAAACTACTGGCGTAATAGTAATGCTACCACTCGCCATGCTGATGACCAGGGTTTGGGAATGAGCCTGTGTCATCAGAGAGCCAGCCGGAGGAGAATGGTAGAGAGTCAAAGCAAACACTCATCTGTTCAGGACAGAGAGGATTCCTGGTCTCAGCTGCAGTACCACCACCTGGGTGACCACAGGTGGCAGTGCAAGCTGGAGCCAATAATCGAGGAAGTGGATGTCATAGCTGATTCACATAGCACACTCTGCATGCACACAGTCATTGGATGCAGCCTTCATGATGTCTGTGGGCTTGAGCAACAAAAAACTGTGGAAAAATTCCAGACCAAGTAGTATTCTATCTGCCACTCACTGCTGTTCCCACACCACTGACTGGCTCTGGCGCCTGCAATGATACTTCAACTTTGTTGAAAAAGTTGGGGCAGCTTCTGGCAATCCTTCCTATGGAGGGAGGTCATTCAGAGGAAACCAAGAAGTGAAAGGTAAGTCCTGGAGATGGTGGGTAATGGGGCTAGGTGGAGCAGCGGATTGATGTTGGCTGGTTGGGAGTGCAGAGAAGAAAGCATAGTAATTTTTTTAAAAACTCACTACATCTGTATGCAGTCTGCAATATGTATTCATGTTCTGCTGTTCTGAAGCTCACTGTAGTTGCAGTACACCCAGCTAGACCATGTGACATGATCAGTGATCAAAAGGCTGTGTTCAGTTGATCAGCCTGTCAGTCTATGACCCAAAAGGTTAGTAAAAAGCAAAGTCCTTTTTTCCAAGGCATGTGAATTCTTTCTGGCTTCTGGAATTCCGGGAAATATCCTATGCATAAGAACAGGCAAGTAATGATAACCTATAGCTGATTCTTGATGAAAGTTCTGGGCTGTCTTGCTGCTTTGAATTACACATAGGATGAACCATACTCTACTTGGTGCCTACTAAATTTTAAAGGATGTCTCTGGCATTTCTGAATGTATGGATATCATACAAACCTCCCAGTCTCCAGAACCTTAATTCAGTTTATAAAGAACAAGTGCTTAATAAGGATGTACATCTTAAAGAATGAAAGTCTGGGGCCTTTAGATACTTCTGCAATCATTCATTTTTGCTTTACTGGCAAGGCTGGTAGTGTATTTCAATGGAAAAATGGCAATCTGTTTTCAGATGTCTATGGAGAAATAACACTTTCCACTGCCAAAATATAATATATTTAACAGAATTATGTGATTTTGGATAGCCTGTTACATTTTTTTTTATTTAGTGGGTGACATTTTCTTCATAACCATATTTTACTTGGGAGAAGAGAAGAGAAGCCAATTACTGTTTTAAAAATTGTAAACTCAAACAGATGGACCACTATAGTGCAAACATATAAAAGATGAAGTTTGTTACTGAAAGAAGTTTCTATTTCTTTGGAAAAAGAGAGAATGATACATCAATTTTCTTATTGAAATATACTGGACTGCTAAGTAGTTGACAGTTTCTGACATCACAATACCAGAACTATCTTGAATTCTTTTTTGCCAGCAGTGTAAAAAGCAAAGGTAAAAACCCACTTGTTTCGCTGCACTAACAAGTATTTTATTATAAAAGTGAAAAAGAATTGCTAAGACATCAAAATATAGTAAGTAAAACAGTCAATTGTCTATTTATTAGGCATCAGCCCCTGCTCCTTAACTATTGTGGGTTTAACAGCGTATTGCATCAGCCGTCTCCATGGTGCCGAGTGATGGGGGATTGTTATTGCATGCTGATGACATAGATTCACACTCCGAGCCCAGGACATCAGAAGCAGAGGCTGGCAGGAAGGGGTTCAGAGCACCAACAACAATGTTGGTGCACTTGTAGAAACACAAGAAGTAAAATGTGGATAACAGTGACCTTCTCTGACCATGGAATATTTGCAAAAGTAATTTACTTTTATTGAGGGTAGGTTACAAACAAACTGTACCATCTGCAAGCTGAGTGCCCTGGTGCGTCGCTCATTGTAGCTTCATCAGGGGACTCATCCCCTAGATGCTGTCCTCCTGTGGGGATAGGGCACCCTATGTGCCACACTGCAGCAGCTCCTGGTGGTGGCTTGTAGAGATGCCAGTTATGGTGTGGGTGAACACACACTGTCAGCACCACCCCTAGGCCAACCGTTGCATGTGCACAAGTATGGGGTGGTTGGGACTAGAATAGGTGAAAATGCTGCACCAGTATGCCAGATGATGGTCACTTTGCTCCTTCCCATGCCATAAACCCTCTGACATGCCTGATGCAGGACATACTATTATTTCACTATGATGGCCAGAGGGATTCCCAGCAGGGATACGTCAGATTTAAGAGGAGGTAAGTGGATGACTAAGGACACCCTTAGTTATTATGAGTTATGCTGCACACCCTATCTGGCAGTTCTATAGGGCAGTTAGTTGCACAAGCTACACTGTACGATAATGAACAAGCATAGTGATCTAACATAAACCAACGTGCTACCTGTTACATAAAAAAAATATTGAGGGGTGTGGTGGTTGAGCACACTAATTCTTAACAAAATCAGCTGATGTTTAGATTTTTGTGTCTCATGGCCACACTCTCCATTTTTATTTCCAGTTTTAAAGCTTCTCCTAAGTAGCACATTAAAAACACTAGCATATTCGCCTGTCACATTCATAGCATTCTGTCCCACATTCAGTATTCAAGGACACCACATGGCTGTTCCCTTTTTCCTCCAGTTATGCCAAAAATGGCTGAAGGTCTGAACTGGATCCAGGCTAAAGGAGATGTGGGTGGCAGTGTGTGGGTAGAGGAGGGTTCTAGTGGCCAGAAGGAGTGGGGTGCTGATGGTAACGTGAAAGGTGTAAACAAAAGAGGGGAAAAGTATTGCACAATATCATGCTGTTTTAGATACTGTCAAAAGCATCTTCAATTTTTTGTTCAACAGTTTTACAAAAGCAGATGTTTTCTGAATCAATTCTCAGTGCTCAGTACTGACTATTTTATGAACACAGTTTGGGAATTGGCTAAATGCAGGCTGCAAACCACTTTGAAGCATGAGAGAGCAAAAGAAGTGCCCCTATGGTTGAAAATAAATTTGTCTCCAGCTTGTGAGAATCTGGCAAATTAAGGAATGGGTACGTGGATGCATGCTAGATAGTGTGAGATAGCTAGACACTCTCTCAGATCCCCACCATCTGTTGGAGTCACTGGAACAGGTTTGCTACTGTCAGAGAAGTGGGACAAGTAGCAGAATCATTGTTTAATATGAACTGTGCTGATTTCCTGTACGTGCTTGGTTTTGGAATGTTATAGGGAATGGGATGCAAAGCCACTCCCTGTTTCTGATTTGTTTGTATTCAGACCCTATCATTTGAACTTTGAAATCTGGTCTAAACATTTCTTTATTTTTATCATGCAAAAAAGGAATTAAATTATGATTAGAGCTGCTGGAGCTTTCAAAATTCAGTTGCATAGGCCACCCAAGTTGTGCAGCGGTACAGCTATCAGCTACTGTGCCAGTGATTCAGAATCAGAAGTGATCTGAAACTCCTGAGGGCTGTTCGGTTGGGAGGACTGAGTGTCCAATGGACTGCTCTCCTCTCCCAGGAAGGGAGGGTTGTTGTCTCCACTGCAAGATTGCCACCAGGTGGAAGCCTGATGGAAGTTTGGGTCTGAAGTAACTCGAAGAGAAGGAACTGCGGGACTTCTACAGCTTGCACATGCCTGCACACACATGTGCTAGCATGCATGCCCCAGCAGGGGTGGGACAAAAATCTAGGGAACAGGGACTGCAGGGCAGATGTACATAATGCCCTGTGAACTGATTTTTCACTTGCACCATCACAAGGACTCTGCTGGCCAGCACTGGACCTAAGACTTCAGGAGAGGACAGGATGACCCTCCCCATGCTGGTCTTCCCATAACAGTAATCTGTGGTGGTGCCTGGCTAATGGGTAAGTCTTGGGGTGGTGGTTGTCAGTGGGGGGTTGGCAGGGATAGGGTTGAGGGGTGCCTAGCCTGCATTAGCCATAATTCATAAAAACATTTTTATGGCAAAAAAAAAAAAAAACAGTTGCACAAAATTTCAAGGAGAAAACTAAATAAGCAGCAACCAAAAATACAGATGAAACCAGTGTGAAGCTCTCCTTCCCTCTGAATCCAGTGGGAGTGTTCACTAAAGCATATGATCTGCTGGTGTAAATGGGAAAAGAAATGCAAGTTTATTAGTTTAAACTGTGAATTTCAACTCATTTGAAGTTAATAATCTGGCAAGGTATACTTTGGAGCTGCAACTTCAATTTTTTTACCTGAAAAGTCTATGCATTAATCATACACAAGGATATCATTATATCATTATTTTTGTAACATGTTTGTTTTTACAGTATATTTATCCAGGATAGACAATTAAACCCGAATACCTCATTCACATGGGGATCTCGCTTCTAGGCACTTTTACAACTGGTAGGAGTAAAGAAGAAGGAGAGCAAGTGACTTGGCCTGATCAGGGTCACACAGTGAGCCACTGGCTATGTTGAGATTTGCTGCCCTGGGGCCGCATTTTCAAAAGGCCTGGAATGGCCAAGGGACTAAATATGAATTTGCAGTTCACACATGTAATGGAAAAGGACCTCACCAGTAACAGTACTGTCTTCACATTTTCACAGCATGGATGGCAAACACTCATATTTGCACAGATGCACATATTGTACCAGACATAGCATCTGTATTAATGAACTTGCATAAGCTGAGGTAAAGCATTTAAAAGGTCATGAAAAAGCAACTGCTTTGAAAATCGCATGTATGTGGCAGAAACTGCAGTTATGCAGAGGAACCCCACACACACACACACAC
This sequence comes from Neoceratodus forsteri, assembly GCA_016271365.2. NCBI lineage: Eukaryota > Metazoa > Chordata > Ceratodontiformes > Ceratodontidae > Neoceratodus > Neoceratodus forsteri. The sequence continues at coordinate 101,017,598 of CM028130.1, forward strand.
ACTCCCTGCATGTGCTACTTTCCTGCTGCAGGTGAATGATTTCTGATATTTTAGAAAGTGTGTCCCATATCTTCTATTTAATAGTGAAGGGCTATAGCCTCAAGAAACTACTTCATTTCTTTCTCTGTACTGTGTGTACAGTATTAAATGAACAGCATGTATTACACAAATTTGATTGCTTGCCATTTGCGTTCTGACCCACTAACTTTGTTTTTGTGAACTTTATTTTCAGAGTTTAGCAGTTACATTCATACACCTAAAAAAAAGAAAATCTGCAATTTGCCTGCTGTTTAAGTATTACATGCATTAACAGTACTATTGCTGACTGCCATAGGTTGTTTACATAATATTTGGCAAGTCACCTGGTTTATCAAATATTACTGTACCCCGTGGCTGTAGTGATTAACTAGTGCAACTACCCCTACAAGGTTTGTGGCCAACAGTCTTTCAAGGACATATGCAGGCCTCCCTCTGACCATTTGATTCTGTCCCCTAACCCACTAAAATTTGAATCTCAAACTTGAAAAGCCAGGATTGTCTTATTGGTTGGATTCAGACAAAGAATTATTGTACATTCAGGGAGCTACACTTTCTGAGTGGCACCCAGGTTAACATCTCTGCTGTGCCAGGTCTGACCTTTGCATCTACCTCCTCAATTTTTTAGACAGCAAATTTCCTGTTTCATTGACCCACCCTGACCATTTCAGCTACAAACCCCTTCACAAGCATCATTCTGTGGTTAGTCCTCTGGGTCTGCACCTTGTGACCTCCTTATCAATCACACAGTTTTCCGTCAAAAGCCTACTTCAGCAGCTTCATCCACATTGTCCCTAACACATCTAGAAATGCACACTGAAGAGATCTAAAAACATGGAGACCAGGGAGTTGAAGCTTTTTCATAAAATAGCACAGAATAATTAGACTACAAATCAACAGGTTGGTCATCCACAGGGGAATGTCACCCGAAGGCAGTAAATATCATTTATTTTAAAACAAAATAGATTTTCTTTACATTAAATAAAGATTTTACTTTGGGCTAGAGGCGTAATCTTTCAGCAAATAGCTCTCTCCACTGACTCACCAGCCTACTCATCAAGATGGGGTTCACTTGGGAGCGCAGAATTGCTGCGTGCCTCACACAAATGATAAGGAGAATGGGGATGTGGGGTTTTCTCTGTGCTGTTCTGCTTGCTAACAAGCTCCCACTAGAGTGCCTGCAGCCCTGACCTAGCACAAGCATCAGGAAGTTCTCAAGTGCAGACACTGACATTCCCATTCCCTGACCTGTCTCCACACCAGACAAACAGGTTCATCACATCTTGTGAGTCAATACATCCAAAAAAGAAAGATGCTAAGAATTGTCTTGCCTAACCACTATCACAATGCCTGAGGCAGATAGAGACAATTGTATGGGCTGTCTGTTCCTGACTGTCCCTGTGCTTGTGTGTTAAAGGGGCACTATCAAGCCTTATTCCTCCTGTTTCCTGTTTAAATACACATTTTATGATTGCTCACCTGTGGTACAAATTGTTTATATTTTAACTACTATTTTTGAAATAAAAACAGCTATAAATGCAACATAGTATTGTGATGACAAAAGAGATTTTGGCCTAGTTTTTCAAAGTGCTGGAACCAGGACTTGCGACAGTTATTCTGATGTAGCTGCATCACTGCAAATGTGATGAAATGTCTGTGTGTGATTTTGAAGCATTATGATGTACAGCATATACAATCATTTACTCACTTTATGGCAGAAAAAAGATTGCATGCATCATTTGACACTTGCATAATTTTTGATGTGCCACTTAGGACACTTGGGACATGATGTCAGACCACGTTTTATGTGGTGTAACATATATGTTTCAAGTAATGTACCTGCTATGAAATGCCACAATTCTTTGAAAATCCAGCCCTTAGGATTCTGCTTGCTGGACCCTCCTGTTGCATAGCAGTGACTATACCCAATCTTGGTACAGTATACCCACACCTCCAAGCTTTTCACAACCGTAATGCTACAACAACTCCTGCAGTATAATCCTCAGTGTCATTCTTCATAGAGACATAGAAATTGTCAGCAGACAAGGCCACTTGGCCCACCTAGTCTGCTCAATTTGTCCCTTCCTGTACTGTCCCCGAAGACCTAATCTGATCTCTGGCTACTTCCCCCCGACCCCCCCTACTTTTTGTATTAAGATTCCTTTGTACCTATCCCATGCTTGCTTGAAGCCCACCACTTTTTCACTCCCACCACCTTTCAGGCATCAATGACTCTTTCAGTAAAGAAGTACTTCCTTACCTCCCACCTAAACTTCCCCTCGTTTAGCTTCACTGCATGCCCTCTTGTCCTGGTGCACCTTGTCTACTGAAGAATATTCCCCTCCTGTACCTTGTTCACCTTCATAGGGTACTTATAGGTCTCTATCAGGTCCTGCTGCCTTGCCACTCTTCCAGAGTGCACATATTGAGATCTCTTATTTATTATTTTTATTTATTTATTTAGCTTTTGTTGACCGGGTAAGTGCACTAGACAAATCCTGCCTATTTTCAGGCATGACCCAGGGAAGGGGGAAACAGATGAATGCCAACTGACCTTGAACCAGATTAAGCTGTTGGTGGTATTTTTAGTGCTGGTGGTATTCTTAGTCTCTAGACCCGGACACAGTACTCTGGAGGGGATCTCACCAACAATCATTCAGTAGTAAAACTACCTCTTTCCTTCTGCTAGTGATTTCCCACCCTATTTATCCCGGCACCCCACTGGCCCTGCTTACTGCCTTGTGACACTCCCTATGACCTTGAGATAATCAGATATGATGACTGTAAGGTCTCTTTCCTGTTCTGTGACTGTCAATACCTCTCCCCTGACTTTATACACCACCTTTGGGTTTTGCACTTTTTGGCATTGAATCTCAGCTTCCGCACTCTTGACCACTCCTCAAGTTTGCCCAAGATCCTGCACATTCACTCCACTCCCTCCTGAGTCTCCACTCTCCACTCTGTTACAGGTTTTGTTATCATCTGCAAAAAGGCATACCTTCCCTTCCAGTTCTTCTGCAATGTCACTTTTGAAAACATTATAGAGGACTGATCCCAGCAGTGAGCCCTAAGGTACCCTGCTGGTCACTTGACCCTCATTATACGAGTGCCATTTACCAGCACCCTCTGTTGCCTAGCCATCAACCAGTTCCATACCCAGTTTAGCACCTTGGGTCCCACCCCCAAACAGCCCAGTTTCGTTATAAGTCCCCTATGTTTCTCCCGGTAGCCCCTGGAAAAGGGACTGCATGGTCTCAGCCGGCTTACCCGGTTACCAAAATTCTAATAAATAAGTAATAAATGTTTACTTGTTTATTGAATTTTGATTACTGGGTAGGCTCATTGAGACTTGTGTCCCTTTTTATGTTTGCTTGCACGCATGTGCAAGAAACATAGTGCCATCATCGGAGATTTAGGAGGTGTGTCACCTCCTCCTCCAATTTAGTCAGTGTGTTGGCAGGCGCTGCCCCTGTAAGCCAATGCATGCTGGAGCTGTCTATGACAAGCTCCAAAATGCAGTGGCATACAGTTCAAAGGGGGAGCTACGCTTGAGTGAGCAGCGATAAGATATCGCCTGCTCATGCACAGCTTCCTCCCACCACACACACGCCCACGCAGGCGTGCGTGCCCCCAACCCCCCGCACACGCTGTATAGCTGACGGGGGTGCTCAATCCCGCCGGCTGTGCTGTGTTCCCCCGTCCCCCAAAGCCTCAAAATGCCATGCTGGGTGCCCACCCCAGCATGGCAACTAATGATATGCCGACGGGGTGCCCAACTCCCAGGTCCACCGTCCTCACCCCCTCAGTAGGTGCCACGCTGGGGAGCCTTACCCCAGCGTGGCAATCGATGCTTAGGCCGGACGGGTGCCCAATCTCGCTGGCTGAACGCCCTCAATCATCTCTTCTACCATGCTGGGAGCCCACCCCAGCAAGACACACTTCCCGCTCATCCTTTTTCTTTTTTACCCTGTAAAGAAAAACGGTCCCACGAGTCTCGCTTGGCCCCTCCCACAACCCCGCACCCACCCACTGCGCACCCTGCTCTCCCCACACCCCCATCACCCCCATACTTACCTCGGAACTCGTGCGGACGATCTTCGGTGGACGGGAACACGTCTGCACTCTTCAAAGCCGACCGCTAACTGAGGAAATGCCGTAAGCTGTATAATGGGCAGACAGGGGTTTCAACTTTGTTGCATATCTCAGGCATTTTGGAATTTTTGCACCAAATTTTCCAACATGGGTTTTGGGACCCCTTTTCATGAATGATTTTCACTGTCATGGCGTTATTCAGGCCGAGGGTGATTTTGCAGTCGCTCTGCGAAATCACCCTTTGAAACCTGAGCTCTTCATGAACTGTAATCAATCGAGAGAAGGATCCAAAACCCATGTTAATTGATATATAATCTAAAAATGAATGTTCTGACATCACGTTGCGCCAGTTCCTCATGAGCTCGTAAGTTCCGAATTTTCAATATTTTCACTCCAGATATTAAACATTGCCATTTTACCACACCTTCTTATGAGTAGTATAACTGTCATGTCTCACATCACACCCAAAATGTGTTTCCGCCCATGTAGCGCACAATGGCACAGTCGGTGTGCGAAATCAATGTACGGGACAAAGTAAGAAAATCTCAGTGACACTGTTCATGGGCAGAGGTCTTAAAATGGCTATGTTGAAAGATTTGGTGAAAAATTCTAACAATGTCTGTGTATTCTGGCGTCGTTAAGTTCCCTCGCACACTACGTAAGATCGCGAATTTTCAATATTTTCACTCCAGATTTTCAACATTGCCATTTTGCCACACCTTCTTATGAGTAGTACAGCTGTCATTTTTCACATCTCACCCAAAATGTGTTTCCGCCCATGTAGCGCACAATGGCGCAGTCGGTGTGCGAAATCAATGTGCGGGATAAATTAAGAAAATCACAGTGACACTGTTCATGAGCAAAGGTCTTAAAATGGCTATGTTGAAAATTTGGTGAAAAAATTCCAAAAAATGACTGTTTTACGAGCGTGCGTTGTACAGTTCCTACGCATGCTCGTAAGTTCGTAAATTTTCAATATTTTCACTCCAGATTTTCAACATTGCCATTTTACCACACCTTCTTATGAGCAGTACAGCTGTCATTTTTCACATCTCACCCAAAATGTGTTTCGCCCATGTAGCGCACAATGGTACTGTTGGTGTGCGAAAGCAATGTTTGAGACAGATTAAGAAAATCACAGTTACACTGTTCATGAGCAGAGGTCTTAAAATGGCTATGTTGAAAATTTGGTGACAAAAGTCCATAAAATGATTGTGTTACGAGTGAGCATTGCGCAGTTTCCATGCACCCTCGTTAGTTCATGACTTTGTAATATTTTCAGTCCAGATTTTCACCAGTGGCATTTTTCCACACTTCCTTATGAACAGTACAGCTGTCATTTTTCACAACATGGCTGAAGTGTGTTTTCACACTTTCAGCGCAGAGATGCGTGGTCACTGTGGGAAATCATTATTCGCACAGATAAAGAAAATCACAGTGACACTGTTCATGATCGGAGGCACCAAAATGCCTGAGTTGACAATCTGCTGTAAAAAATCCCCAACCTAATTATATTATGGGTGTGCATTGCACAGTTTCTATGTACGCTCGTGACTTCACCATTTTTAAAATATTTTTACTACAGATTTGCAACATTGCCATTTTTTACACCTCCCCATGAACAGTACAGCTGTCATTTTTTACATCCTGTTCGGAATGTTTTTGCACCTGTGGTGCTGAATGCCATAGTCACTGTGCATAAGCAGCTTTCGGCTAACAAACTGATATTCCCCCTGTTCATGAGGTGGGATCACAAAAAAAATGTTGAAAATTTGGAGTGAAAATACCAACGAATGCCTGAGGTATTAGGGTTTCCAACCATAACGCCCAACCCTGTAGAGAATGACAGGCATCAGGGGTGTGACTTGGGATTCTTGCCTGTGATGCTCATACCATTCCACACCTTGCAGTCAGTGAGAGGCATCGAGGTATGCCTTGGACTCTTTGGCCCCAAACTTCACCCCATTCTCCTATATCGCACCCATCTCACCGTATTTCCTAATGAAATGGGGTGTGCATAAGGGCCAAAGACCCCAAGGAACACCGTGACACTTGTCAGTGTCTGCAGGGTGGGTGTGGTGAAATGGCATGGCCGTTATGCCTGATGACCCAAACGGTAACCCCAATGCCTGTCACTCTCTGCAGAGTGGTGGGGTTGGCTTCAGTTCAATACTTCACTGCCATTCCTAGTACGCAGCTCTGTAACTTCTACACTACCACTGCCAATGCCAGCAAGCAAACATTCTGCATTGACAAATGCTTGTTCAGGTATGACCTGGAATAAGTTACGTACAATAAAAGGCACACACTTGATACAATGTCAGATGTCAGATGCAAAGGACAATTGAGACAGTATAAACAATAGTAGTAATAAAGTGGGTAAACAGTCATCACTCAACAGTGAGTAAGTCAATTTGTACATACAAATCAGAAAGAGAAAGTGCCTTCAGGGAGGAGAGGATTAGGGCTCCATACAGTAGCATAGGGATAAGGACACTACTGGCAGCAGACTGATGGGACACATTGATAAGGTTGGATTTGAGCCTATAGAGCATCCCCAGTTTTGGGGAGAGAAGCTTAGTGACATGTTAGTGTGGGTCTTGAAAGTGAGCTCTTGGTCAAGCCGACCACCAAGACACTTTATTGTGTCTATCTCCTCCGGTCAGGTGTCCATGGAGGTGGAGATCTGCAAGAGTTCACTTGGGTTGGGGCCAAGATTTCTGGATCCAAACAACATGACGTTGGTTCTTTTACCATTGAAGACAAGTCAGTTACAGACAACCCAGATTTCAAGGTCACAAAAGTCTTTGCTAAGTCCAGTTTTGACTGCATTTAGGTCTTAGTCAGTCCTATATAGGACTGTGTCATCTACATGCAGAAGCACTTTGGCTTCCCTGCAGTTGGAAGGGGGCTTATTGACAAAAAATGAGAACAGTACAGGTCTCAGAATAGAGCCTTGGGGACCCCATCCGTGATCTCTCATTGGGAGAAGAGGTATGCCCCACATTTGACTGCTTTATTTCATATTATTATGTAGTTTTTGAACCACTGACAGAAGAGTTGGTCTATGTTCAGGCTCCTAAGCTTGAATGGTAGCAGATCATGGTGCACCAAGTTGAAGGCCTTTTTGTAAGGCCAATGAATATAGCATTGGTAGAGTTACCATCATCTAAGGCAAGAAGAACATCAGTGGTGAAGCACACAAGGACTTGTTCAGTGCCATGGTGATTTTGGAATCTATACTGGAAGTCCATGAGTAGTGAATAAGATTCAATATATGCCAACTGTTGGCTATACACAAGCCTCTCTTGGACCTCTGCCAGGGTGCTGAGTATAGAGCTGGAACAATATTTTTCAGTCAGTTCCTTGGCTCCTCCTTTGTGCACTGGGACCATGTGTGCAACCTTCCACTTTTGGGGACTGTGCCTTGGAGCTGGGACAGATAATAGAGAGTAGCCAAAGGAACACCAAGGATAGGGGCAGCCATTTTTAGGAACCCGGGCTCAAGACTGTCACTTCCTGCTGATTTTTCTGTTTTGTTTTTAAGAGCTGGTCTAGGCCTTTTTTGAAGGCCAGTTGAAAATGGAAATTAGGAAAGTTGGCTAGGCTTGGTGGGCTAGGCGGAGGACCTAAAGAACGGCCATAATAGGTGTCTAGATCAGTGAAGAAACTGTTGAACACCTTTGCAATTTGTTAAGGCCACTGATCGTGGTTGCATTGTGTAGAATTGCTCAGTTTGGTGCATTGTTCGATCCTTTAAAAGAAGGCAATTTATTTTTGTCCAGAACAACTTAGAATTATTCAGGTTGTTGGTTTGAAAGTTCTTTAGGTAGTTAATATTCATATTTTTTAGGTGGATTAGAACATATTTTTAAGTTGCCTATGTGGAAGCCAATCTTGTTGGCATAATGTAGTCTTAGATACATGCCAGGCTCAGTCCCTCCTCTTCTTAAGATTGCAGCGGGTGGGGGCTAGCCATTTGGAGCTGGAGCCTTTGATCCTTCTTTAAACAAAAGGGACGTGCTTGCTTACAATATTTGGGAAATTATTTATTAGTAAGTCAAAGGCAAGATTGACATCCTCAAAGTAAATACAGAAATATAGAAACTGCCATCCTTCTTCCACTACCTATCCCTTTTGAACTGCATGCAGTCTGCTATTGCCAAGTCCCAGGCATAGCTCTCTGTGTACTACAACACAGTTATGGCAACAAGAGCTAGGTCTCCTCACCTCAGACCCTCTCTTCCTGTTGCTTCAGTTTGTGTGTGTGTGTGTGTATGTAGGGGGGCAGTTTATGCCTTCCTTTGTGTTACCTCCTCCCACCTCAATTAGTTTAAATGTTCATCAAAGTAGCATTTAAACCTGCCACTGAGGACTGTGATCCCCTTCCCAGAAGGGTGCATGCCATCACCTCTGCGTACACCCATATCCTTCAAGGTTGGCCCCAGTCTCCAATGAAGCCAAACCCTCCTCCTTGCACCATTCTTTCATCCTTCTGTTGTGGACTATCCTATCCTACCCTTGTAGACACATAGCACCATGGTGAATGCCACCATTTGTGCTACCTACTTTAGGCCCCTCCCCAGTTCCGTGAACTCTCCCTGTACTACCCAAGTCCCATCCCTCACTAGGTCATTAGTCCCCAGGTGCACAATGACATTCAGCTCCCTCCTGCTCTGTCACTCTAGTGACTGTTAGAATCTGCTGTCCATCCCTCTGAGCCAAGAAACCAGGTAGGCAGCTAACTTTAATCTCTCTATCCCTTCCTGCTTTAAACTCTATTCCCCTTTCAACTGAATCCCCCACCAAAAGATGATTTGTCCTCTGCTGGGGTCCTATAACTCCCACCTTGGGGTCTTCCCTGTGGAGGGCCCTCACAACTTCCATTGCCACCACTTTGGGTGCCTCCAGATGGCAATCCTTACCCGCCAGAAAAATGAAGAAATTCTGTAGTGGTACAGGCTGATAAATTTGCTCATGACCCACTACCCCCACTCTCCCAGAGTTCAATAAGGTTCATACAGACCCCCTCTGGTTAGGTAACTTCTGGGGAAATGGCAAAAGACTCAGTGGCCCCAGGGTGGGGCAAGAGATCATCTGGATCCTAGCCAGCTTGGTACAGAGACTAACGACCTCTGCCCTGAACCCAGAAAGGTGTGTGCAGATGGGGCAGAACCTCAGCCTCCAGAATATCTCTTATAATATTGCAGCTAAACAATCACTGCACTGCACCACTTCCATATCTGCTCATATGAATTCACTCCCTTCTGCTTCTAAATATATCTAACCACTACTGTCCCTTCCCTTTACTTGCCTCCTTTCCCACCTACACCGTCTGTCAGACTTTCTTTAATACCTTACCCTAGATTGGGTGTAACCTGCTTTCCCTTTAAACAGTAGTTAATTCTAAATATAGCTCTGTCTGTACCACTCTGTCTCTTTACTCCTCCCTGTTACTAATGTACCCCTATTGTCATTCCTGAACTGCTATGTCACCTTAACCCATGTAGGGTGTTTCCTGTTTTCCCTCTGGTATCTGCTACCTGCCTCCTTTTCCCAAGCAAATACCTACTCCCCCACCACCTGAAGCTACATATACAATGAAACAGTAAGTGAATTCAGAGCTTAAGAGTACCTTACCTTCTCCTGTAGAAACATAGAAACATAGACTTTGATGGCAGATAAGGACCACTTGGCCCACCTAGTCGGCCCATTTCCCTACCTACAGGATAAGCTGCAGATCCTAGTTAACCAACAGCCTATTTCTTCCTACCTCCACAAGAATTGCCTTATGTCTGTCCCATGCATTCTTGAATACTCCCACAGATTTAGACCCCACAACCTCCTCAGGAAGGCTGTTCCAGGCATCCACCACCCTCTCTGTGAAAAAATACTTCCTCATGTTGCCCCTGAGCCATCCCCCTCTATCTTCAAATTGTGTCCCCTTGTTCTTGCGCATCTCTTTTTCTGAAAGATGCTACCCTCTTGGATTTTGCTGATTCCACTGAGCTACTTAAAAGTCTCTATCATGGCCCCCCTCCTTTCCTCAAGGGTATACATATTAAGCTCCTTCAGTCTCTCCTCGTATGGCTTCTCTTTCAGACCCTGCACCATTTTACTTTTATTTTTTTATTTTATTTTTATTTATAATTTGTTAACCAGGTAATCCCAAGAGCATCGGGTACTGTTTTCAAGGAGGACCTGAGGGGCCTGATATTCAAAGTGCGCCCAAAAAGTGCGCAACAGCAGGAGCAAGCACAAGTCCATTGTGCACATGCTCAATAGACGCGAAATTCAAACATGGAGCAAGCCAAATTACGCAACAAGCCAGCATCTGAATATCGCACAACCTGCGCTATAGCGCAACCAGGAAGGGGAAGCTGAGCAGAGACGATGCGCTATGGCGCAACAACGGCTACCCAGATGAGCAGCCCAGAGGTGCCATAGTGCAAGCAGGGAGCCCCCCAGCAGCAGAGCAATGGAACTGCACAACCAGGGAGGTAGGCAGGGGCCCACCACCCATGCCACAGATGGGCACAGGGACACACTGCAGAACCAACAATGTACCCCCACACCCCAAGCACAGCATAACTGGGGGAGGGATGGAACAGCCATCAGACCATGAGGACAAGCAAACAAAGCACAGCTGGGCCATGGTGCCCCAGCATACCCACCGGCAAGCTGAGACTGCCACACAAGGAGGGCGGACCACCCCATGGCACAGCAGCCCCCCCGTGCACAGCACACCCTGCACCGTGACCCCAAGACACCCCCATGAGCAGTGACCACCACTGCGGGAATCCCCATGCATACCACCACCCCCCCACTGCCACACTGCAACCTCGTGTACCACAGAACCATACAAGCCAGATCCAACATGAGCCACAGCAGCCAGCACAGACACCCACAGTGGTGTGTGGAAGCATGCAGCACACTGGATGCAACACAGTGCAGGGCAAACACATACCCATACCCATGGGGACACTAACACAGGGCGCGGTAGTGTGGCAACCAAGCCCCCAGTGTGGGCTCATGAAAACTGTGCACACAGCCTGCAGTCCTCATGGCACAGGGTGACACCCACCCTGTGCATGAACTGTGTGTGGCCCTCGCCACCAGCAGATGCCTGGATTACAAGTCACAGACAGTGGTGCACAGCCCTGCAATACACACAAGCCACAGCATGGAGGTGGGACAGCAACTGTGGAGGCCATAGTGTCACCCAAGGCAAACATGCACCACACCATTGACAGGAGGCAACCCAGCATTGTGACGGTCACAGTGGATGACCTGTAGAGACAGCCACCACTGACAAGGCAGCAGACCTCGCAGGCCACAGACATGCAAGGGTGTCAGCTGCACAGGCCAAGGATGGGTTGACAGGGGCACAATGGACACAGAGCAGGCACCATGGACCACTGCACACAGTAATGCAATGCACAGGGAACAACACACACACCACAAATACCAACTGATAGCCAGTCCCAAACCAGAGACACTTCCCCACGCACACACACACACACATACCCATGACTGAACCACCCCAGATGCCATGCACACCACTGCAACTGAGCACCTATAGCCAGCTGCAAATCAGAGACCACCACAGTATTCATATCAAAATAACTGTATTCAAAAAATATAACAACAACAACTATTTACAATTATGTACAAACATGGGGTGGAGGGACGGGAACAAGGTGGGGGTGGGTAAGTGGCAGGAGTGAACATATGGGAGAGGGAAGGCAGGGTGTGAGGGTTGGTCAAAGGGGGGAGGTTGTCTCTCTTCACTGGCGGCAAGTGTGGTCCTCTGCTGCCTGGGGCTGTTGCCTGGGTCGCCTCTCTCCTCCTCACGCCATGCTGCTGCAGATCCCACAGGATGCCAAGGGAATCTTGCGCCACCCGCCAAGGTCCTGGATGGACCACTGCATTTGCAGGAGTATCCGCACACCTAGGACAAGGGATCAGAGTCAATGGGTGTGACTGTCCATCCCCTGCAGCCCACCCAGTATGCATGGCGAACAGCCATGTGCACGCTCCTGTGATGGTGTGGACCCACCCACAGTGACCGTGTCCACAAGACATGCCCAACCAGGCAGCAACAGCCATGTGTACCACTGCACACACCCACCGCCCATGTCCAGCACAGCACAACCAAAGCCGTACAGTAACATGGCTATGCGGTGAGCAGGCAGTGCCACAGCCATGTGCCCAGTGCACGCATGGACCACCATTGATGCAATCCCAGACATGCAGTGCCACTGGACAGTGCTGACTGTCACATGTCACGTGCATGGCAGTGGTGTCCATGGATGGTGGCCATGCCCTGCCTCCTACCCTGTCACACAGCATGCAATAGCAATCATGGTGTCATGGCACTCACCCTCATCGGGATGCTGCTGGCGTTGTGGTTGTTCACCGCCACGATCCGGTCCTGCAGCCACCACCCTCCACTGCTGATCCAGATTCCTCCTCTGCTCAGCCACGCCTGTGGGAGACAAAAGGAGAGAAACACATCAGTACAAACCCAAAGCATATTCCCCCCACCACAATGTGTGTGCCCACCCACCCAGCCAGACCCACCCATCCCATACCCTGTAAACACCGCCACAGCCAACCCTAGACCATCCCTCCCCTATGTGCTGGACACATGAGACAGTGTTACCCTTATGGACCATACAAGTGTGTAGATGTATCACCCACCTGGACAAGGCACCACGCCCCTCCTGGCATGCTACCGCAGACGTGCCAGTAGCTCCGGCTCCCTCCGTCTCAGGTCCCCATACTGGTGCCTGCACTGTTCAGCCGTTCTCCTGCGGCCAGTGGCTGCCTCCAGGTCAGTGGCCACCTCTTCCCAGACCTGGGTCCTGGCCCTGTCCAGTGGCACCTCACCAAACAGTGGGACATAGTGTGGCTCCACAGTGGCCACAAGGTTGGCCAGCTCAAGGGCATCCCACTGAGGGGCTCTCCTGCGTGCCATCTCTAATGCTATAGTAGACAATATGGCACTCTGCAGCGCGGCAACCCCACGTGGAAGTGCTGCGCGGTACATCGCCACCATTCCCTATCGCGCTGTCACCGAACAGCGCGATAGAGCCGTACACATGCCAGATGTACAGAGCCAGGGGGCAAAGGTCGGGCACAAGGTCAGGGGTCAGTGGCGCAAGGCCATGCACAGCACCATCGGACGTCTACATGTCCTGCGCGAATGGTCACCTGCATGCCAGTGCCACAGTGGACTATTGCGCAGTTGTGCCACAGCACCATTTGGTGACCAGCGCTATAGCACCACTGGCACAATAGTGGCCGTGTCCTGAATTGCTGATCGCGCACAGCACGTCATCAGTGCAGCAGATGCATGCGTAAGCCACCTGGGCATGTGCAATGCAGTGTACTACACAGTCACGGAAATGCGCCATTGGCTCAGCCGGCTCAACCGTATTACGCAAAGCGCAATGGTGCGATATTCAGCCGACACATGCAAATCATCTGATCAGCCATTCAACGGTGCAGTGGCGCAATTTGCATGTCATTACAGTTGCTCCACTCCTAATTTGCATGCATTGCGCTATAAATATGCGACAGTGGACTGCGCTGGCCAGAGTCGGGTACTGCAGCTGAGAGGTGAGTTGCAAGCTGTGTGATGTTCCGGGCAATGGTCATGGGATAACACTGTAGAATGCACAGTGACAGGTGTCCACTTCCACCCATACAGACCGACATGACTGAGCAGAGCCAAGGTGAGGGTGAGGATGGTGGACGAAGGAGGAGGCCTAACTTCACCAAGGCGGAGACAGAGGCACTCTTCCAGGCCTACCTAGAAGAGGAGGCACTACTGAGTGGACGGCGTGGCACCCCTCAGGCCCGTGCGGCTGCATGGGAAGGGGTAGCTCGGGTGGTTAACCTGCACAGAAGCCACCAGCGCTCCATGCAGGAATGCAAAAAGAAGGAAGGGACAGACCGCAGAAGGGTGAAAGAGAAGGTGGCAGCCCTCAGGGCGGCACGTGCTGGCACAGGCGGATGCCAGCCAGCGGTGGCGGAGCTGACCCCGGCTGAGGACCGACTGGCTGCATCAATGCAGCGGAGTGCTACAGAGGGCATACCAGGAGGTGGATTCCAGACAGGTGGAAGCCCATCACTGCACGGTATGACATGGTGGTGGTGTGCGGGGGGGAGGTTGATCACATGCACTAACATGTCCTCACTTTCTGTTACAGATCCTGTTCATCTGCAGGGGATGGTGGTGGGACCATGCAGTGATGAAGACCTGCCAGAGTTGGAGGAGGGTCCATCCACCTCTGTCGCCAGCCGGCTTGCACTGCACCAGCATGCACACCTGGCTGCCACCTCTGTTGTCAGGGAGTCAGGTGTGGGGGGTGCACAGCCTGTGTCTCAGCAGTCTGGCATGCAAGCATGCCAGCACACTGTGACTGTGGCTGTTGCACGTACCTGCACCATTGATGATGCAAGGACTGCAATGGGCAGTGACACATGTGTGTCCCATAACGGACACACAGCAGGCCAACACGTGCCCCTGGACCTAGCTGGTTCCAATGTGTGTGCCAGCATGTCAGCACATTATCAGGCTGTGCCTGTCAGCACCGGTGGCTGTGCAGGTCTCTGGCACTGTTGCGGCCACAGCAGTGGAATGAGTGGTCCCTGGGGCACAGCAGTTGGAGGGACAGCAGCAGCAGTCATCCACCAGGTCTGGGGTTACATAGTCCAGTGGTGGCACATGCACACCGCCTGTTGACATGCCCATACCTGGTCCTGCTGAACAGCGCCCACCCTCAAGGGGTGTTGAGCATCAGGACCTTCCCTACCATGAGAGACAGATTGCCGATGTGGCAGACGTCCCATTGGATGAGCACACCCACCTGCTGCGGGCATCAGTACAGCAGCAGATGCGGGTTGCAACGTCCGTGGAGGTACTGTGCGTGGCTGTGGAGAGAGAGTCCAAATGCGGATGGATGTGACCGCCGCCATTGACAGGCAGACCCAGGCATTGGTCGCTGTCGTGGCCGCATTGGGCACACAGTCAGGTGCCCTGCACCGCTGGCCAGCTTCGCGCTCCACTCCCGTTCGGCATCGTGCGACACCCAGCCTGTCGACGCGGGTTCTGTAATAGGCATCCGGCACACCTGGTGCAGGTATGTTTGGCATGCTGCATACCCCGTGCGGACACGGTCGCGATCGGCAGTGGGACCCCTGGTGGTCCATCAGTGCCACCCCATGTGGCCCATGATCAGCCTGCCAGTGCTGCTGGGTCACGGTGGGGCTGCCCATGCATCCAAGGTGGCCGTGGCACAGTGCCACCTGAGTGACCTGTGTCCCAGTGCGGGCCCTGTCTGTTGCTGCCCTGTGTGCAATGTCTGTCATGGTGGGCAGTGCACTGATGGGTGCCCTGCCCAACACGCTGACACACGGACCACCTGCACACCCACCCAACTGCTGTCCACAGGTGCGTGTGCATGATGATGCCTGCATTGTACTGTACACCAAGGTGCAAGGGTGCCCAGCTTCTGACACACGTACTTGGACAGTACAGGTGGTGGGGGTGGTCCGTTGATCTGTGTGTTTGCCATGTCTGTTCCTGCTCTGCTGTGCACCTGCCCGTGTACGCTTTGTGCATGGTGTGTGTGTGTGTGTGTGTCCAGATGACTGTTTAACCCTCCCTGATGGTGTGTTTGTGTGCCTGGACCCTTCAACTCCCCTTGCCATCATGCACCCCATGTGTGTTACCCTGTGTGCCTGTGGGTTGCGCCTAGACAGTGTTGGTTGCACATGGCCCCTTGACTTACCTGTGTCATGCAAAATCCTCCTCCGTGATGGTGTCCCAGTGCAGCTGGGCCTGCTGGATCAGTCGGGGGTCCCACCGTCCAAGGGGAGGCTGCTCATCACCATCATCACTGGTGTCACTGGCGTCCCCATCGCTGTCCCCCTCCTCGACCTGTATGGCTATCCCATAGTCTTTGGCCATGTTGTGCAGGATACAACAGGCCAGGAATATCCCACAGGCCTTTGAGGGACTGTACTGTAGGGCACCACCGGAGGTGTCTAGGCGTCGGAAGCATGCCTTGAGCATCCCAAACACCAGCTCGATGATGTTGCGTGTGGCGGCATGTGCCTCATTATAGCGTTGCTGCGATGGGGTCATGGGCCTGCATGGTGAGCAGCCAGGGATGGAGTGGTATCCCTGTCACCCTGTGTGGAGATAGTGGAGATAAGTATCATGTTCAGGTCCATAATGCCCATATCCCTGTGTGCCACTACCATGGCACCTGTGGCATTCCACCCTTGCCACAAGTTTGCACTTCCTACATGCATACTCACCCACTAGTTGGCCTATGGGGATGTCCCCACTCTCGAATCGATGGCACAGTGCGGACTGATACCATATGAAGGCATCATGTGCTCCACCAGGATGTGTGGCACAGACATTGATTATGCGCCCACTGGCATCACACACCACCTGGCAGTTGATACTCGAAAAACCCTTCCTGTTTCTGTATGCAGCCCCATCGGGGCCAGGTGGCATGCGAATAGCCACATGGGTGCAGTCTATTGCCCCTAGCATGCCAGGAATACGTGCTACCCTGTGGAACTCCTGCATGTTTGCTGTACGCTCTGCAGCGGTGCTGGGGAAATGGATGTACTCCGCAGCATGTGGCAGCAGTGGGCTGAGGAATTGGGTGAGAATGCGTGACGTGGCCGACTGTGTTATGCCTGTGGTGTCCCCTGTCAGCCTCTGGAAGGTACCTGTGGTGAGCAGACACATGCAGGCTGTTACCTTTGTCTCCACTGACAGAGCGTGACTCCTTCGTGAGGGTGCCTGCATCACATCACTGCACAGCTCACAGACCCGCCTCAGTATTGCCCTGTTCAGGTGGTACCAGCCCACGATCTCTACATCCATGTACAGCCTAGCTGACATGGCACGGTACTCGTTTGTTATGCACTGACGGGCCCTTCCACTGCACACGCCCCCTGCAGCATGCCTTCTCACTCCCCTCATTACAGCTTCCATGAGGAAGCTGGCACTGTCCATGTCCCTGGCTTGTGTTCCCCTTGGCTGTTCTTGCTGTGTTACCCCGCTGTCCTGACTGCTACCTCCACTGCATCGGGTACACCTACTGGCCTCTGCAGTCTGTGGCCCCACACACCCTCCCTTGTCCCTCTTCTCTCCTGTGCACTCCCTGGCCTGCACTCTTTGCCACTGTCGCACTCTCTTTCTCCCTGCCTCATGTGGCTTCCCTGTAGCGTTCTTGCACCTCTTCCTTGAGCCTTTTTATTTTGGCTAATTTCCGGCGTGGCGCACCTTCCAGCTCATCTGCTGTTGCGCATTGCGCAGGTCTTTGAATATCGCATTGCACTCTTTATGCATGGGTCCACCCCCTTTGGTTGTGCATGCCTTCATTTGCATTGCGCTGTTGCTCAGCCTGTTTTCAGTGGCGCAACTGCCTCCTGCTGAATATCGCAGAATGGTGCAAGTTTGGACTTGCGCATGCGCAACCCTATTGCGCATGGCGCAACCCTTTTGAATATCTGGCCCGAGAAGTACAAATAAAGACATTGCAATATGAAACATCAAAGAACATCAGTATCATTACACAGCTAATGTGAGAGATTCATACAATATTGTTTTATCTGTCTCTTAAAAACACATATGGAGCTAAGAGATTACAGTGAATCAGGCAAGGCATTCCATAGCTTGATGACACAGAACAAGAAAAATCTCTGTCCTAAAGGTGGCTTATAGAAAGAAAAAATGTAGGAGATGCATTTGTGGAGCTGTAGCAAAGCACTGATGTGTACTTTCAGGTAAGTCAGACATTTAGGAACATTTTACTGAGAATTGTAAAACCTTTTAAATGTAATTAGGCTGTAATACTTGATTCTCTGCTCAAATGAAAACCCTTCCAGATTATCCTTTAAAACACAGTGATGAGTAAAGTGATATACAGAACTAGGAAAATGACAAACCAAATGGTATAAAACTTTGACTATTTGAAACACATGTGAGGTGGCTGATAAATATATATTGGGAGGCCCTAATCAATTACAGATAGAAGTACTGTTTGGTCCAAAACTTTCCTGGACTGGAGGGACAAACAATTTTCAATCAATATTCAATTGTTCCAAATGGATATATACAGATTTAACTAGATGATCTACAGTATACGATCCCAGTATGTCAAAGACAGGTCCAAAATAAACCCTAAATAATGAAAGTTTTAACTTGTTCAGTTTGTCCCCCAAGCTAAATCACAAAGTGTTAATGCAGATCCAAACTGTTTCAATTTTTGTTGAGACCCAAAAAGTAAAAATTTTGTTTTAGCAGTGTTCAATAACTTACCATTATTTAATAGTCAATTTTGTACCTTGTTAAGGTTCCTTTGAAGGCAAGTAACAATATTAGAGGGATCTTTACCCAAACTGTATAGAACAATATCATCCGCATACATGCAATGTATATGTTAGAGCCCTGGATGTCAAGAGTTAGTGAGTTCAAACAAATGCTGAAAAGTATGGAGCTCGGGACAAAGCCCTGATAAACACCCATTTTAATGTCAGTCATGGGGACAACACAGTACCAAGTAAGACCAATTGTCTTCTGTCAGAAAGATAATAATGATTCTTCTAATGCTATACTGTAAAGGAACTAATAAATTCCTAGTATCCATATACAGAAGTCCTTTACTTGGTCATAAAAAATCCTTTCAAGGTGCTTGGACAGTGGAGCAAAAAGGGAGATGAAGTGGTAATTGTTGTGTCCTAATGAGATCTTTAGATTTATAAATTGGTACAACTGCTGCATGCGTCCAAGGCTGTGGAATTGCAAAACATTTAAGGGAATGGTTGAATAATGTATTTAAAGGGTAGGCCATTAGATCCAAAACTAAATAAAAAGAGACGCAAGTCAATATTATTAGCCCTCGTACATAACCTCAAATGTATTCCCTTCAAATATGCAAAGGTCTGCGTTATGGCTAACATTTTAAACTTAGATTTTCAATAAACAAAACCACCAGGAAATTTCCTAAGCTCATTAGCTAACGGAGCAATAGGAGTAGGTAGTTTTACTACATCCAGGAAAAGTCCAGTAAATCCCAAAGCAGCAGTCATTTAACATAGAAACATAGAAACATAGAATTTGACAGCAGATAATGACTCCTTGGCCCACCCAGTCTGCCCATTTCCCTACCTCATGGATAAACTGCAGATCCTAGTTCACCAACAGCCTACTTCTTCCTACCCCCACCCCCTAGAATTGCCTTATGACTGTCCCACGCATTCTTGAAATTCACCACTGTTTTTGACTCCACAACCTCCTCAGGAAGGCTGTTCCATGCATCCACAACCCTCTCCATGAAAAAAAATATTTCCTCACATTACCTCTGAGCTGTTCCACCTCAATCTTCAAATTGTGCCCCCTTGTTCTTGCATGCCTCTTTTTCTGAAAGATGCTACCCTCTTGGACTTTTACTGATTCCCTTGAGGTACTTGAAAGTTTCTATCATGTCTCCTCGCTCCCTCCTTTCCTCGAGGCTATACATATTAAGCTCCTTAAGCCTCTCTTCATTTGTCTTCCGGTGCAGACCTGGCACCATTTTAGTTGCCCTCCTCTGGACTGCCTCCATCCGCTCTATGTCTTTGCAGAGATTGGGTCTCCAGAACTGCATGCTGTACTCCAGATGGGGTCTCACCAGCTGTCTGTACAGAGGGATAAGAACTTCTTGTTTTCTACTGGCGATGCCTCTTCCTATGCATCCCAGTATTCCCCCAGTCCTCTTTACTGCCCTCTCACATTGTTTGCCCACCTTTAGGTCATCTGATATGACTACCCCAGGACCCTTTCCATTTTTGTTGCTGTTAGTATCTCACCCCCATAGTGTTCTCTTCTCCTGGGTTTTTATTTCCCAGGTGCAATATTTTGCACTTCTTAGCATTGAATCTAAGCTGCCATACATTTGATTATTCCTCCAGCCTTGCCAATCCCTTCTCATCCTTTCCACCCCACCCTGTGTATCAACTCTGTTGCAGATCTTTGTGTCATCTGCAAAGATACATACTTTTCCTTCCAATCCCTCTGCAATGTCACTTATAAAGACATTAAAGAGGACTGGTCCTAGTACTGAACCCTGCTGTACCCCACTAGGAATCCCCCTTTCTTCATTACTATTACCCTTTGTGTCCTATTCTCCAGCCAATTATTTACCCAGGCTACCATCTTGGGACCCACTCCCAGGCTGGCCAGCTTGCATATTAATCTTTTGTGTGGGACTGTGACAAATGCCTTGCTAAAATCTAGGTAGGCCATGTTGATTACTTTGGTTACCCAGTCAAAGAAATCTATTAGATTTGTCTGACATGACCTTGCCGCTGTGAATCCATGCTGCCTAGGGTCCTGTGTCCCTCTGGCCTCTAGGTACTCAACAATTCTTTCCTTCAGAAGTGATTCCATTATTTTCCCAATCACTGAGATTAAGCTAACTGGTCTGTAGTTTCCTGCTTCTGCCCTGCTCCCACGTTTGTGAAATGGAATAATATCTGCCATCCTCCAGTCCTCAGGTACCACCATTGTAGTGTCAGTGGCTCAGTAGGTAGCACACTTGCCTCTGAGGCCGGGAGATCAGAGGGCTGTGGGTTCAGTTACCACATCTGGCACTTGGGTTAATATCCCAGTACTGACACTGTAGTTCAGCATGAGACGGGTACTGCACTTCTGAGGTGCCATCTTTCTGATGAGACGTTAAACCGAGGTCCCATCTACCTGGATTGGTGGTAGTTCAGATGGATGTTAAAGATCCTATGGCACTTATCAAAAGAATATGGGAAATTTTATTCAATATTCAAAACAAAATCCAGATTAAATAAACAATATCTTCATTCAATACAGAAAGTCACAAAAACAATATTCGAAACACAAAGAAAAATAAACATACAGTGTCCCATAACAAAGAATAAATCCTATACAATTGTAACAGACATCCCTCTATCCCACCCAATCAACATTCCTCCAGAGCTTTACTGATAAGTCTTGTCCTAAAGAACGCTTTTCATATTCATAAACAGCATCCAATTCTTTCTGTATTTGGAAGAAAACATCCTGTTGTTGAACTACCTTACCTTTCAGAAATCTAAGACATCTTGCTTGCCAAATAGACCATTTATACATACCAAAATAATCTGGATTGTACTGTTAGTCCATTTTGCCCAGGTGGCGGGATTTGCCCTAAAATCAAAACATCATAATTTATTAATACCAATAATTGCTCCCCATAAAATCGATAACCGTTTCCAAAAGCCCTGCATATGGGAACAATCAAAGAAAAGATGCTGCATTGTCTCCACAATCCCTGCACACATAGGCTCTCCACACCCCCTTTCTGTTATTTGCTTATGTTTCTGATTGCTCTTTACTTGCAATTTCTGATGACCACAAAGCCAAGCAAAATCTTGCATCTTTAAAGGTATTCGAGGGTTAGTCATACCTTCCAACAACAAGGAAATCTTAATAAAAGGAGGTACCATAAACACCGGTCCTCTCGATACCATTTATCCACTATGATTTTGTAAACATTTTCTTCCCTTATCCCTACACCACGCTAGTTCTATCTTCCAAGTTCTAATGTATCGAAGAGTGGTTTGTACATAACTCGGAGTAATTGCTCTACAGGATGCCATCTCCCTCTCCCCATGCTTCTAAAAAGATCCTCCCAAAGCTGCATGCTAATTTGCCCTATTCCCATAGTTTGCAAAATAAGGGAATGATAGAGCTAAAAAGAAATTACCAAATAAATACACTATAGGATGCAACATATTCAAACCCCTTCTCTCCGCTCTCTGTATGTATGAATCCTCTTCACTGGATTCAACCTACTGCCCTATAAAACTGAAAAAATAAACCCAAAGTTTGGTATGCATACTAAACGGTAGAGGAAAAATATGAGACATATATAAAAACATAGGAGCAATGTATGCTCTTATGAGATACACTTTCTTTTTCCTGGACATTTTCCAAGTTAACCACGTCTGTACCTTAAGCTCTGCTTTATCATAAACATCATTCCAATTACGTATCTCAGACTCTTTATTACCAAAAAATAGGCCCAAAATCTTTACTTGGTCTGTTGTCATCAGAATCGGAAAATCATCAATAATTTTACTATCCCCTAAAGGTAAAACAACACTTTTACTCGTATTTATCCTAATACCGGTTGTGGTATAGGCCTCATGCAATACTGACAAAACTTTAGCCCCTGATCTAACATCTGCCACAGTAAAATACAATCATCCGCATAAGCTGAAACTTTTGAAAAGCAAATCCAGCCACAGATTCTATTGCCTTAATGTCTCTGGCCTGCTCAATCTTCCTTAACAAAGGGTCTAAACCAAGACATATAACAAGAGGCTCATTGGCAACCCTGCTTGACCCCACTTTTAAAAATTGGTGTCCCAAAACCATTCACTAAGGGCACTGCTTGCTGCCTGTACAACACTTTCCCAAGTTCTATAAATTCTTATGAATTCCATAATGTTGTAATACACTCAAAGATAATTCTGTTGAATAGAATCAAATGCAGTTTCCTGATCTACCGCTATTAAATATCCACTTAAACCCTTCCCTAACCCCTGCTCTATAATTTCTCTAATGAAAGTCAGATTCTGTATTACCTTCCTTCCTGGGACTGCACAAGTTTGCTCCTGAATAATCAGCTTACTTGCTACAACTGCCAGTCTTTGATTTAATATTTTAGCAAGAATCTTATAATCTGAATTAAGCAGCGTTAAGGCCTCCAATTTTAATATCATACTGATCTCCTTTCTTATAAAGAAAAACATTAATCCCAATTGCATCGAGGGGGCAAGCCGTCTCTCTTCCCAAATAGCATTGTACAATATTTCTAAACAAGGAACCAGAAATTCAACAAATTGTTTATAAAAATCATTCGGCAATCCATCCCTTCCAGGCGTGGATTTAGAGGTCAATTGGAGGATGGCCGTACGAATTTCCATTCCTGAAATAGGGGCAACCAACCTGTCCTTCTCTTCCCTGTTCAGTCCTGGAATATCTAGGCCAGTAAAAGGAAACTTACTTTCCTTCCTAACAGTCTGAAACTTATCTACCATATATTGCTGAACCAAAAACAAGATATCTTGGATGTTCTCTTTTACCTTACCCTGTCCATCTCTCAGACCTGTCATTAACACCTTTTGACACCCTTGTCTTCCCTTCTCATAAGGGTTTACCTCTTCTTTTGTACCTTGAGTCTTATATTTTTGTCGTATAGCCATTACTCGCACAGAGTCTTGCAAATATTTCTTCATTTGAGATTTTATATCCTGCAACCTTTTTACCTTAAGGTCCCCCATCTCACTTTGTGATAACGTTTGCAAATATTTTGCTCGTAAGCCTAAATAAGCAATATACTTTTCCCTAGCCTGTCTCTTTGTGTATGCACCATACCATTCTTGCACATCCCTCTTTATATCTTCCTACCATTCTATCGGACTCTCATACAAATAACAAATCATCTGTCGTGCAAAGATCAATTTCCTTATAGTATGTTCTACAACTGTTTCCTGTAACTTTGAAGTATTCATTTTCCAATAACCCTCCCAACTAACAAATTCTGCGATTTCCAACTGCAAAACCACCATCAGATGGTCTGAGGTTTCCAAAGGTACTACATCCACTGACTGACATGTAATTCTTTCTGATACTAGCCAAAAATCAATTCTAGTAGACAAATGCCCTTATGGAAGGTATGAACGGTTCCGCTGTAAAATATTATAAACATCCTGTATATCATTACGCTCCATAATAGCCAAGAGGGCATTGGTATCACAGAAGACTTTTTTTGTAGCTCTTCCCCAATCCCTATGGGAAAGACCACAATTAAAATCCCCCATAGAACTATCTTTGACGTTGTAAATAAGGCTCCACATACCTAAACAAAATAGACCTATCAGCTTTCAGTTGAGGAGCATATATATTTATCAACCGAAAACCTCATTTTGCAATAATACATCCAGAATCATAACCCTCCCGGTACTAAATCATAAACATGCATCACCTTAACCTGACTCTTAAACAAATGCCCACACCAGAGCACTGCTCTTCACCGACTGACCAATATGAGACACCCACCTCCATTCCTTCTGTGCAGTTGTCACCTCAGCTAGAGAGTTCAACCGAGTATCTTGTAAAAAACACACTCCCACCTCCAATACTGAGGCTCAAAAGGTGTTGTGCCTCTTCCCATATGCTTTTATACTATTAACATTAACAGTACAAAGAAATAGCCATCAACAAAATGAACACAGAAACACCTGCAATCATCTTTTCTTTTCCTTTTCCTCGATTCACTTTCTCAGAAGGGCAGGCTCAGCAACACCTCAGCCTGAGAGGATGCCACCGAGGAAAGGTCCGACTCACACCATTCTCCTCCATATCATCCTCAAGCAAAGGAGCATATGAGTTCTGTACTACTACCTCCCCCAATGTTTCCGTCTGGATCAAGGCAGCTGAAAGTATTTTCCCCGCCTTTGATCTAGTCACTCTTTGGAAGCCTAGCTCAGAATGTACTGTGGGGGGGGGCATAGACACGACTTCGTCACCCAAGACGACCGTCTTTTCCCCTACCAGAACCATAGCCCCCTCCTCCTCTGTGACTATTGCCCCATCACTGACCCGCACCACTGTTTCACCATCACTCACTACAACCTGAGCATTCATTACTACGGTATCGTCAGCCTCACTCTGTAACCCTGACACTTTGTTTGATGAATGAGTAGTAGCCGGCCCTTGTGATAATAAAGCCACCACTTTTAATTGCTCCTTTTGAGCAGCAGCTACGAAATGATCCTGTTCTGCTCTAACTGAGCAATCCACATTGTTATGTGAGGCCCAGGAGCAGGTCCGAAAAGAGTGCCCCTGTTCCTCACATAAATTACACCTCAAAGGTTGCCGACAATGAGCCCCCACATGCCCCAATTCCCCACATAAACCACATTTTTGTTTATCACAGACATTACTCAAATGCCCCACATCACCACATTTGAAACAAGCTCTTGGCTGACCTGGGTAAAACACCACCCCCCTATCTCTACCCAAAAAGAAACAGTTTGGTAGATGACTAGTTTGACCATTTACTAGATGTAATACCACAAGATAAGTCCATCCCCCCGTCCATAATTGCTCTTCATCCAGTATGGGTTCAGGCAAACCTTTAACAGTACAATGTTGCCGCAACCAGTACGTAATATCTGCAACATTTACCCCCTCATTTCGAAAAAGAACTGTAATTTTTTTAGTCAATGGTTTAGTAAGTGGTATTGCTAAAAAAGGCTTCCACAAGGGAGACAGCTTTAACAGACGGTACTGCTTCCAAAACGTTTCTAAACCCCAGGATGTGTAAAACTAACATCAAAAATCACATCCCCGGAACATGTATCAAAGCGTAAATTTCATAAGCAAAGAACTTCATGCTTTTTTAATAGTACCGACCCACAAATTTTCTGTCTGGAATTTCTTCAGTACTACCCCTAAATTTTAACCTAACTGCATTCCTTCTTTCTGCAGGCTCCAGCAAAGGCCCAGCAGTATTCGAATAAATGTTCAGTCACTTTTCCATGCCATACTTTATCAGCCTTATCTTGTACGAATCTTGCTCCAGTGTACTTTCTTTTCCTGGTCTCTAATGACTTGTAACAAGGGATGAGTATCTTCCTGAAGGACAATTCTACAGTAGATTCAGGGAGGCTGTCCTGGGGGTATAAAAGGAGTAGCCATACTATTTAATAGTGGGGAGCCATCCGGGGTATCTGCAACATAGTAGGAGAGTAGCAACACCATCTTTACCAAAATTTGCATCCCACCCCTTCCCAGAGGGGTTCTTCACCCAACCTGCAGCTTGCAAGGCCGTCGCCACCCAGTCCTTCGGTTCTTTCCCCACAATTACACTGTCTAGAGCCTTTGAAGAGTCATTTAGTGGAAGGTCCTTTTCCTCACTACATTTCTCCCCTTCCACTAAAGAGACAGGAGAGTCTTTTAAAGCAGACCCACACAAAACAGTCTCAGAAGATACTCCACTCTGTTGTATGGCAGTTAAGTTTTTACCTGGAACTGACTGAGTTGATCTCCCATCTCCTCCCCCAGATGAGTCCATTCGCATTTCTTCAAATCCCTGTGCACTCATAGCGTGAAACTCTTCTTCGGTAGTAGTATTCACACCATCTACTGGGACCTGCTGATTCACCTTCTCCCTCTGTTCCTCTGCGATGACTTGTGCCTCCATTGCTCCTTCTTCCTTTCGTTGTTCCTCTTCCTGTGCAACCTCCAATTCCGTCCTACCACCTTGCGCCACCAAAAAACGTAACCTTGCTGCCCGATAATGTTGTTCCGCTTCTACAGCCTGTTGATGCAGCACCTCCAACGATTCAACCTCCTCCAATTCCAAACTTGATTTCTGTGATAAAACCTGGGGAACCTCGTCCTCTGGTAAGAACTGTGCTCCTGTTTCCATATTGAGAGCCACCAGCTGCTCCGTTTCCACTATTCCTTCACCAGATCTCTGCATAATTCCGTTGTAAAGGGAGCCAAGGAGGAGACCGGCTCCTCAGCCCCCACACGTCCTCCTAGTGCAAAGCTCCAAACATAACTGAGCAGAGCATCCACTCAGCCACACAGCACCCTCTGCCTCCTCAGAGTAGGGGAATTTCCCTGGTGTCCTGGCCAAATTTCCCTCATTCACTAAAAATAGCACCAACAGCTGAAGCTGGTTCAAGGTCAGTTGTCATTCATCTGTATCCCCCTCCCTCAGGTTGTGCCTGAAAATAGGCAGGATTTGTCTAGTGCACTTACCTGGTCAACAAAAACTAAATAAAATAAAATAAAAAAAAAATGTCCACAGCCCCTTCTTGATCTATTACTTTGGTCACCCAGCTAAAGAAATCTATTAGATTTGTCTGACATGACCTTCCCGCTGTGAATCCATGCTGCCTAGGGTCCTGGGCCCCCCGACCTCTAGGTACTCAACTATTCTTTCCTTTAGAAGTGATTCCATCATTTTCCCAATCACTGAGGTTAAACTAACAGGTCTGTAGTTTTCTGCTTCTGCCCTGCTCCCATGTTTGTGAAGTGGAATAACATCTGCCATCCTCCAGTCCTCAGGTACCACCCCATCCTCTCATGATATGTTAAAGAGGGTACTCAGTGGTGTCACTAGTTCTACCCTTAGTTCTTTTAGAATTCTGGGGTGAATCCCATCAGTCCTCATTGTTTTGTCCACTTCCGTCTTAAGAGTTCTTTCAGAACCCTTTCTTCTGTGAATGGGCTGGTATCAATCCCCAAATCTAGAGTGTTTCTATTGTTTGGTTTTGGTACTTCCCCCTCTTCATTTGTAAATACTGAGCAAAAATATTTGTTTAGCATCTCTGCCTTTTCACATTCACCCTTTGCCCACCCCCTCCCCTTTATTAAGCCTCACTATCCCTCCCTTGGTCTTACATAGAAACATAGAAACATAGAAGTTGACGGCAGATAAGGACCGCAAGGCCCATCCAGTCTGCCCATTTCTTTTTCTACCTTATGAATGTACCATAGGCCTTTGCTCTGTCAATGGCCTATCTATTCATACTCATCTGTATTGCTCCCTTATGCCTATCCCATGCCTGTTTGAAGCTCTGCACTGTATTCATATTCACACCTTCCTGCGGTAGGCCATTCCATGCATCCACCACCCTTTCTGTGAAAAAACTTCCTCATATTACCCCTTAATTGGCCTCCCTCTAATCTCATGTTGTGTCCTTTTGTCCTGCTATTTTTCTTATGCTGAAACATGTTAGACTCTTTCACCCTGTTAATACCCTTAAGATGATTGAATGTTTCAATCATATCACCTCTCTCCCTCCTTTGCTCTAGGGTATACATATTGAGTTTAGTTAATCTGTCCTCATATGTTTTCTGATGCAGTCCCTGCACCATTTTGGTTGCCCTTCTCTGGACTGCCTCAATTTGGTTAATGTCCTTGTGAAGGTGTGGCCTCCAGTACTATACACAGTACTCCAGATAGGGCCTAACCAGTGTTTTGTAAAAAGGGATTACTACCTCCCTCTTCCAACTTGTGATACCCCCTACTAACATACCCCAACATCCCTCTAGCCTTACCTACTGCTTTAGAAGTCTGCTTGGATGATTTCAGGTCATCGGTAATGATGACACCCAAGTCTCTTTCTTCCCTTGTGACTGCCAGCAACTCCCCTCCCAGCCTATAGGTGGTTTCAGGGTTTCTCTTCGCTATGTGCATGATCTTGCACTTCTTTGCATTAAACCCAGTTGCCATTCTTCCAACCATTTTGCTAGTTTGTCCAGATCTCTTCTTATTCTGGCCACACCTTCTGGATCATCTACTCTGTCGCAGATCTTGGTGTCATCTACAAATAGACAAACTTTACCCTCCAGTTCATCTGCAATGTCACTGATGAATTTATTGAAGAGAACTGGCCCCTGGACTGATCCCTGAGGTTCCTCACTTGTGACTTGCTTCTCTTCTGACTGTATATCGTTTACCACCACTCTCTGTTTTCTGCTCATCAACCAGTTTGCCACCCAGTTGACCAATGTCTGACCCACTCTGAGCCTACCAGCTTATTAATCAATCTTCTATGTGGAACAGTATCAAAAGCTTTCCTGAACTCAAGGTAGGCAACATCAAGTGCTCCCACTTGGTCCACCACTCTGATTACCCACTCAAAGAAATCTATGAGATTAGTTTGACAGGACCTTCCTTTTGTAAACCCATGCTGTCTTGGATCCTGTGCTCCTATGGACTCCAGGTGTTGCACTATCCTTTCCTTAAGTAGTGTCTCCATAATCGTGCCCACTACTGAGGTAAGACTGACTGGTCTGTAGTTCTGTGCCTCCTCCCTGCTACCACTCTTGTGGATCGGGTTCACATGAGCCCTTCTCCAGTCTTCTGGGACCTCTCCTGTGCTCAGAGACTCACTAAACAGTTCTGATAATGGCTCTACTAGTTCCACCCTTAGCTCCTTTAGTACCCTGGGATGTATGTCATCAGGTCCCATTGCCTTGTGCACCCTGAGCTTATTGAGCTCTTGTAAGACCCTTTCTTTTGTGAAGGGACAAGTGCACACCTCCACCCCCATGTCCATGGTGCAGAGCTGTGGGCCCTGCCCTACAATCTCTTCAGTAAATACTGAGCAAAAGTATCTATTTAGGATAGATGCTTATACATGGTCCTCCTCCTCACACTCCTCCTTATCCCCTTTGATCTTAGCAATACCCCCTCTGGAATTTCTCCTTTCACTAATGTATCTTTGGAAAGTCTTGTCACCTTCTTTTACTGTTCGTGCTAGTGTTTCCTCACTGTGGGCCTTTGCCTACCTTACT
This sequence comes from Neoceratodus forsteri, assembly GCA_016271365.2. Lineage (NCBI taxonomy): Eukaryota > Metazoa > Chordata > Ceratodontiformes > Ceratodontidae > Neoceratodus > Neoceratodus forsteri. The sequence continues at coordinate 101,047,143 of CM028130.1, forward strand.
GCCTTCCCTGCTTCCCTTAGGGAAGTTTGGTATGCCTCCCTATCTTCATTCTGCTGTGTTCCCTTATAGTTCCTGAAGACCAGCCTTTTGGGTCTGACCTTTTCTGCTACTGTATTTGAGAACTAAAGTGGTTTCCTTCTTCTTTTATACTTCCTTTTCTCACTAACACAATGGGATGTTGCTTCAAGTATGAAAACATACTTGCATCTTTAATGCTTGCCCCCTTTGCCTGTATCCCCTCACCTGTATTTCTTTTTGCCAGGGATAGCTTAACTCTGTTGGCCATCTTATCAAAGTCAGCTCCTCTGAAGTCCCATATGTTTGCTTTGGAATGGGATGATTTTGTTCTAGTGGTCAAATTGAACCATACCATGTGATGGTCACTGACCCCCAGGTGACCTTCTACCTGGAGATCTGTAATCCTTTCCATGTTAGTCAGTACTAGATCTAGGATAGCCATGTCTCTAGTGGGTTGCTGTACCAGTTGTTTAAGGCCTTCCCCCTGCAGTGAATCCACCATGTGTCTAGTTCTGGCAGATGTCCCTGCTGGTATTGACCAATCTGTATCCGGCATGTTGAAGTCTCTCATTATCAGAACCTCTCCTTTAGCTGTCATGTTTTGTATTTCTTCTAATAGTAAAGTATCTATGTTCTCCCCTGGTCTGGAGGCCTGTACACAACCCCAGTTCATATAGCTGTCCCATTTCCTGTTTCCAGGGTGACCCACAGTTCTTCTGGCTCCTTATGTGTATTCTGAATTTCTGTAGCTTTGATATTTTCATTAACATAAAGGGCTACTCCACCCCCCCCTTTTTGCACCTCGGTCTCTTCTGAACAGTACATAGTGAGGTACTGAAGTCTCCCAAGTGTGGTTACTGGTAAACCATGTCTTGCTAATGGCTACTATGTCCAGTTTAGCCTGCATGTCTGGGATCTTGTTTCCCAGATTGCAAGCATTTGTGTACATGATTTTCCATTGTTCAGATTTTGGTGTGTTAGTTGTTGCGTGAGGTCCGGCATTTCCCCTGTGCATCATATGGGGAGCCAGACCTTTTTCTTTACATGGTAATGCAAATGAACTACAAACATGCTGAACTTCTGTCTGACCACTAGCTGAGGGGGGGAGGGGTGTTCTTCCCATTCAATGTTTCGGGTGCTGCACCCCTCTCCCCATTTGCTAGTTTAAATATTCTGCAAAGACATCAAACTTCTGCCTCAATGCAGTGACTCCCTCCTTAGTCAGATGCAGCCCATCAAATTTAAAGAACTTTAGCTCCCAAAACTGTTGCCAGTTCCCTACAAATTTGTGTCCTTTTTCCTGGCACCAGCCCTTGAGTCGCATGTTAAGCTCCCCTATCTTCCCTGCTCTGACCTTCCGTCCATCTGTCCCCCTCTCCTAGACTGGCAGGATCTCAGAGAAGGAGATGCCAGATGAAATGGATGATAGTTTGTCACCCAGCCTAGTCAGGTGTTCCTTGGTCTCCACAACTGACCAGCTGGCAAGATCATTAGCCCCTATGTGTACCAGACATCAACGTTTTCTCCTGCTTCCTGAACAATTTTAGCATTGTGGTCAGTGTCTCTCCCCTCTGATGTACCTGGGAGACATCTAACCATTGCCCTGGCTGGAGATACGTATCAACTCCCCAAATCATGGAGTCTCCTATGATCAGAAGTTTTTGAGATTTCCGTTTCGCTTTTTTTGTTTTGGTTCCTGTTTTGGGTGTGTTTTGTTGTGCTAGCTCCTATGCTGCAGTGTCCTGCTCTGCAGTGTCCTCTGCCTCTTTGTTTGATTTTGGAGATAGAGGCAGATACCTGTTTGTAGTTTTTATATGGTTTGTGGAGATGATATGTTGGAGAGCACCGAGTGATGGGGCACCCGATTTGCTCCTCCTAACCACCTGCCAACCTGCTGGACCAACTACCCTCTGCAGTTGAGGTGCTTCTGTTGGATGTTGGAGAAATGGTAGGCAGTTCTTATAATATATTTCCTCTTGAATGTGCAATTTGAGGTGCTCAGTCTCTGCCCATGCTGCCTGGAGCTGAACCCTTAGATCTCCAATGGCCAAGCATGTATGACAGTGTCCTAAATCCTGTGAAACTGCACTTCTGAAAAGTGTTCCACGGTACCTGCAGTTAATGATGTACATCCCAGGTAAGTTACTGGGTTTATAACCTGGTCAGATTAATTAGAAGGAAGAAAATGAAAGCAAAAGTTTGATTTTGTGTTTTGTTTGTTTATTTTTGTATAACTTGTTATAACAAGTTAAATTACTAGTGACCCTATCAATAAGGTCACTGTGTGGATACCCCTCTGAACTGCCCCTTCTTTGCTACAGAAAATGTCATGACTGTGCTACCCTATAAAGGAGTGTAGTGTGGGGTGGTTGGGGATGGGGGTGGGTGGCTGTGCCCTTCCCCTGCTGAAAAAGAAGAACCACGGATGAAAGAAACAAGGAGGTAAGAGCAGAAACAATCAGCCACCAACAAATGCAGTAGCCCTGAAGGCTTATCCTAATGACAGATAAAACTGTGAAACCTGTAAAGCACCACTTGTAATAATTTCACAGAAAATATACCCTGTAAGAAACACTTTGCTACAGAAAAAATAAAGCAGTAACAGAAGATATACCTTGCAAAAGACAATTTGAATCAGAAGATTACAGCAGTAATCTGTAAGCTCACACCTGTAGGCCCACCCTGTAATAATGCAGCAAAATGTATACCCAGCAACAACAATTTGAATCCAAGAAAAAAAAAATGTTAGCAACAAACAGTAACAATCCATTGTGAGTACAAAATAAAAATAATAACACACAGTAAACCTGCCTAGCCAAAAGAATCCTTAATCCTTATTGTTGATCTTGTAAGGTTCTTTGCTCTGTCCTTTCAAGCAACCTAGAAGAAAAGAGCTCAGGTGAAGCAAGGTGCCTTGGCCAGCAAACCTAATCTTCCACCTCCAAGATATCTTTGCTCCCTGATGTACCTATGTCACAGGGTGCTCCTGTGAAGGGTTTAGAGCCCCGAGCTGTTATATATAAAAATAGGAGAGAACCTACAAGCTATGTTGAATTTTGGTCTGAAGGTGCTGTCTATGTACTTATAGTTTTCAGTTAGGCTGTCAGTTTGAAGTCTGGCAGCTGCTAATTTCATTAAAACAAAAGACAGCATCTGTTTAGTAATAGTGTTTAAAAAAATGTAATGAATAAAAATAAAAATCAAACGAAGGGATAGTTGTTAGATTAATAAAAATATTTCATGACACTTTCTCTGGGTGACTTTTAAAACCTTCTTTAAAAATGGATTATTCCAACAAAGCACAATTGTTTTGAACTTCACTAACCTTTTGAGTTAGAGTGGTGAGGTTTGGAAGTGATTCCAGACTCTTTCTGGAACAAGGGTGTTTGCAGTGGTAATGGAGTCCTGAGTTCGAGTCCTGGCTCCTTCTTCTTCTTCTAGGAGCCAGCCGACCTCATTTCCTTTCCTTTTATCAGGTATAGGAAGGGGAGGTACTATGATTTTAGAAATAATGTTTAAATCACTATTAAAAGAGTTTAAACTGCTGGTAGCATAATAAATGTTTTGCTTGGGTAATTTAAAGGAGCAGTGTGTATATAAATAAAATAAATACTTGGCAAATAAAGATTTAAAGTTTAAATTAAAATATTGGGGAGGAGTTGAATGATCACATGACCCTTTTGGGATATAAATTCAGACTCTTTGGATTAGAGTAAAGTTTTGTTTGAGATCAAGGGAGAGTGCAAGGTCATTCTGCTTGCTGTGGGTCTGGAGCTATGCTCTGGAAGCTGTTTTTCAAAGTGCTCTATGGAGTCATAATGCTCTGTGCTATCTACTGCTCTGAAAGGAAGATTTATATGAATTTGTCTGCTGTGGTATTTCTGCTGTGAGTTCCAGAAAAGCTTTGACAAAGTACTCTAAAGAGCGAAGGTATACAATTTCTGTACTAAAACTGAGAACCTGATGTTAAACTGATGCACTAAATTAAGTATCAATTTGCCTCTGAATAATTTTTCTGGAGAATTGAGAATAAATGTGGAACTTTGGAAAGAGGCTACATGTGTCAAGCTACTTGATTTGCCCACATAAACCTGCGCCCTACCACATTTGGTGTCAGAAGTGGGATATCCTGATGTACCATGTTGGATGTTGGATGTTGGGATAGCGAGATCCTGATATACCCTGTGGAAGTCCTGCATGGTTGATGTTCGTGGCCTGTACAAAAGCCTGGTGGGCTAGTGCATCTGAAGAGATATTTTAACATATGTTTGCTGCTGTGTTGAAAGGAACAATACCAGTATATTTAAAGAGACATTGCTACAGGTTTGAAGAGCTGTTTCAATGATGGAATTTATGAAGCAAGAAACAGATGGTCCAGTCATGTCTGAACAAGCCAATCAGAACTGTGATCTTCAGAAAGTGTTAAGATGGCTATATGAGCGTTGGATGGAGGCAGAGAATCGCTGTAAGAGTGCTGAATTGCGGTATTATGACCTTTTGAGACGTCTGGCAGTACCTACTGAACAGAATGCTGTCATGGAGCCTGTTGGAGAGGAGACAGAGACACTATTTCAAGAAAGTCTGACAGGTAATGAACTTCCTAATTTACCTGAGTTTGAGGGATTATACTGGTTGGAAGATGGGAGTCAAGTTTTAATAAGTCCCTGGTGAGACTGTTCAGGACATTGGGGTGAAGACAGAGGATGATCATACTCCATGTTTTGAATGTTGTGAATTGCCTGTTGAAGGGGAAAGTGTTTTCCAAGTAAGTCCCCAGCGAGACTATTTTGACTATGGGGTGAAGTCAACAGTTATAAGTGAGAAAATGCAATCTACTGAGAGACATTTAATATATCTTGTCTTGTACCCAAAGATGATTTATGGTCAGTTAAATGGGATGTGTTGCAGGCAGGGGATCCTGAAATTTTACATCTCAGTAAATATGCTAAGCCACAAAATGAAGATGCAGTGTGAATGGGAGGAATGGGAGTTATGGTGGTATGAGAGGAAAAATGACATATTATACACATGAAGCCAAACCTCTGCATTAATAAAGTAGATTCAAGGTGGTAATACCTTGCAAGTATAGGACGGGTTCTCGAAGAAATTTGTAGAAAGAAAGGGTATCTAGATTATGGGAAGTATTAAAATGTTTAGTACCATATTTTCACTGGCCTGGGATGTATTGTCAGGTGGCAGCGTATGTATGGGAATGTAGGAAACATGTGAGGATATATGGGAAGTGTGTAACCCAAAGGGCTGATAAGCACACTAGGTGGCTGCCCTGGAGAAAAGGGAATTCTTCCTGTAAGAATAAGGATGCTAGATGTGTTAGGTGATAAATGTTTATCAAAAAAAAATTACATGGGAAAGTGTGAGAATAGTTATGGAGAGGAATTTAGGTAAATATATGAGACAAGGTATTATTACTTCTTGTTTTAAAGTAATGTTTGTGGGGGCCATTTCTGGGCTAGAATAATCTAATTGGGAAAACTGAATTGATGGGATATGTTAACTGTTCCTGTATGAATTACTTCTGTATAAATCCCATATAGTTCTTTAGATAGTATGTTATAGACTTTGAAGTAGTGGTCTGTAAAACAAACCTCAGGGTATCACTCTGTTGAAATCCAAAAATGAAAAAAAAAAAAAAAAAAAGTTCGAAGTCATAAGGGACCCTGGGGTGGAGCTTTAGGTGTGGGTAGGGCTAGAGCTCCACAGGTTGTTTTGCTTAATAGGTGATAATGGCAGTATTAGGACAACCAGACTATTGGTTGCCCTCTTAGGCGGAAGGAATGTCACAGGGTGCTCCTGTGAAGGGTTTAGAGCCCGAGCTGTTATATATAAAATAGAGGGAACCTCAAGCTTATGTTGAATTTTGGTCTGAAGGTGCTGTCTATGTACTTATAGTTTTCAGTTAGGCTGTCAGTTTGAAGTCTGGCAGCTGCTAATTTCATTAAAACAAAAGACAGCATCTGTTTAGTAATAGTGTTTAAAAAAATGTAATGAATAAAAATAAAAATCAAACGAAGGGATAGTTGTTAGATTAATAAAAATATTTCATGACTCTTTCTCTGGGTGACTTTTAAAACCTTCTTTAAAACGGATTATTCCAACAAAGCACAATTGTTTTGAACTTCACTAACCTTTCTGAGTTAGAGTGGTGAGGTTTGGAAGTGATTCCAGACTCTTTCTGGAACAAGGGTGTTTGCAGTGGTAATGGAGTCCTGAGTTCAGTCCTGGCTCCTTCTTCTTCTTCTAGAGCCAGCGACCTCATTTCCTTTCCTTTTATCAGGTATAGGAAGGGAGGTACTATGATTTTAGAAATAATGTTTAAATCACTATTAAAAGAGTTTAAACTGCTGGTAGCATAATAAATGTTTTGCTTGGGTAATTTAAAGGAGCAGTGTGTATATAAATAAAATAAATACTTGGCAAATAAAGATTTAAAGTTTAAATTAAAATATTGGGGAGGAGTTGAATGATCACATGACCCTTTTGGGATATAAATTCAGACTCTTTGGATTAGAGTAAAGTTTTTGTTTGAGTTCAAGGGAGAGTGCAAGGTCATTCTGCTTGCTGTGGGTCTGGAGCTATGCTCTGGAAGCTGTTTTTCAAAGTGCTCTATGGAGTCATAATGCTCTGTGCTATCTACTGCTCTGAAAGGAAGATTTATATGAATTTGTCTGCTGTGGTATTTCTGCTGTGAGTTCCAGAAAAGCTTTGACAAAGTACTCTAAAGAGCGAAGGTATACAATTTCTGTACTAAAACTGAGAACCTGATGTTAAACTGATGCACTAAATTAAGTATCGATTTGCCTCTGAATAATTTTTCTGGAGAATTGAGAATAAATGTGGAACTTTGGAAAGAGGCTACATGTGTCAAGCTACTTGATTTGCCCACATAAACCTGTGCCCTACCACAACCTATAAAAGGTTTTATCCCCCTTCTTAACTGAGTTGGCTATCTTTTTCTCAGTTTTGGGTCTTTGCTGTTCTGGCTGCCTTCCCTGCTTCCTTTTGCTTTAATTGATACAATTCTCTGTCCTGCTCCTTCTGTGATTCCTTGTACTTCCTGAATGCTTTCTTTTTCTCTCTAACCTTCCCTGCCACCTCATTTGAGAACCATAGTGGTGTCTTACATCATTTTGTTTTGTTTATTTGCTCCACACAAAGGCTTGTTGCCTCTGTGATGGCAGTTTTGATTATTCCCCATTGTTCTTCCACCCTCCTTCTTGCCCTTTTGCTAGTGCTTTCCTTAGGTGCTCACCCTTTCTGGCAAAGTCAGCCCTCCTGAAGTCCAGTACCTCTGCCTTTGTATGGCTAGACTCTACTCCTGTGTTTCTCATGAACCATACTGTTCGATGGTCACTAGTTAAAAGATGGCCACCCACTTCTAAATCTGTGATCATCTCACCATCTCCATTTGAGAGTACCAGGTCCAAGATTGCTCACTCTCTAGTGGTTTCCAATACTAGTTCTCTAAGACATGCCCCCTGTAAGGCATCTTGAATGACCCCACTCTTAGAAGTGGCTGCTGCAAATGCACTCCAGTAAACATCTGGCATATTCAGATCCTCCATCAGCAATATCTCCCCTTTTTCTGCCATTCTAAGGCTATTTTCTATAATTTCCTTGTCCATGTCCTCCCCCTGAGATGGGGGTCTGTATACAACCCCTGTGTAGATTGTGGTGCCATTGCCTGTCTCCAAATTGACCCACAGTGCTTCCTCTCCTCCCTGCATACCCTTTTGTTCTGTTGCTTTGATTCCTTCCCTTATGTAGAGAGTGACTCCTCCTCCTCTTTTACCCTCTCTGTCCCCCTGTAGACAGTGTATCCTGGTATGTTATTGTCCCAGTCATGGTTCTATGTGTACCATATTTCTGTGACTACCATAATATCCAGATGTTCCTCCTCCATCAAGGCCACTAATTCAGGAAGCGTGTTACCCAGACTATGGGGCATTAGTACTCATTGCTCTCCATTTTTTGATGCCTTTACCTCTTGTAGCACCATCCCTTTCTTTATTGACTTTGCTTTCTTCATTCACCCCTGTCCTGCTCCCTATTGACCTTTCTACCTTGGTCTTTATCTCATTTACTACCCTGTTTTGTAGGAGAAGACTGTGAATTCCCTGCTGCTTATCAATGCCTCCTCCCTTGACTAGTTTAAAAGCTTGCCAATGAAGCATTTAAACTGACCACCCAGACTTGTTCCCTTCCTGGACAGATGCAGACCATCCTGCCAGTATATGCTGGTATCCCTCCAGGAGGAACCCCAGCCCCCAATGAAGTCAAACTCCTGTGCTCTGCACCATTTTCTTCAACCATCCATTGAGTCGCATGGTGTGAAGTACCCTCGCCTCACCATTGCCATAGACTGGCAGCACCTCTGAGAAGGATACTGTGTGTGCTACTTGCCTTAGGCCCCTCCCCAACTCCACAAACTCCTCCTGCACTCCTCTAATCTTATGTTGAGCCAAGTCATTCATCCCTAGGTGGACAATGACATCCAGCTCAGTCTACTGTGCAGCTGTTCTCATGATCATGTGGATATGCTTCCTGTCCCTCCTAGCCATGGTGCCAGGCAGGCACCTTACTTCAGTTTTCTCTGCTCCCCCCAATTCTATCCCTCTAATGAGTGAGTCCCCCACCAGGAGCTGCTTTCTTTCCCTGTGGTGTCCTCTGCCTCCTTCCTGTGGGGCTCCCTTGCGACAGTTGTCTGCAACTTCCTTAGTCTCCTCTGTGGTTGCATCCATAGGGGATGGCCATATAAATCTCCCATGCTTGTCAGCAATGACATATGAGTTGTGTCAAATTCACCAAGCAGTCTATCAAGAATGGATCAATTTTCCTGTTGTTTATTTGTGTGAGGGAACTTACATTGCAAAATAATAATCTTACTTTTTCTTTCTCACAGGTTGTTTGCATCTATTTTTGAGTGGCTTGTACTTAAAAAGAATTGCAGGAGTGCATAATTAAACGTACTGTAGGTATACCAGGCATTATCTCTTTCTTGCATTGTTGTAGTTAAATCATGGGTGATCCATTCTTGACATCTGTTTTTTAATCATAGTTTACATAATGGTGTAAAAGTATCACACAAGACATTAAATTCAGAGGCTTTAGAATTAAGCATCAGATCTGTTTTAGAGATTAGGTGTAGCTAAATCCAGTCTATGGGGGTAACAGCCTCACTGAACTGTTCAATATTAAAATTATTAAGAGAGCGTGAGGTGACGTACATACGGGGAACTTTCAGTTTATGCTTACTCCAGGCACAGAAGATCGGGCAGTGATTACTCAGGCTGTCAGCAAGTTGGCCCACCTATAAAATCCTATCAGACTGAGTGATCAGGATCCAGTCTAACTGGATTTCCTAAACAGTACTGTAATTATGCCTTGTTGTTGAATGAACTACTTGAAACAAGTTCAAGCCAGTCAAATGGTCCTAAATTTTGATGTTACATTTATCACATCAATTCACATTTGCATCCCCTAATATTATTATTTCTTTAGAGGTGAGTTTATAAGGTCTGTATTCTGAAATTAAATGAAAGGCCATCTACAGAATGGCCAGGAGGAAAATAAAATGTTGCTAGATACAATTGTTTAATTCCTCCTACAGAAGTAATGAGAAGGAAATCAAGAGCATTATAACTATGGTTAGATTAGTCAATTGTGACTGAAAGACTGGACCTGGTATAAACCAAAATGCCTCCCTCTTGTCTACATATCATGTTACATCAAAAAAAAAAAGTAAAACCTTCCAACTCTGGGAGTCTCATTAAGGGGTCAATTTTTTCTGATGTATTCTCCCTAGATATGTAACAGGTTTAAATATTAATCATTGGATTGAGTTATTCTCCTTTTTCCTATTCTCCTTCATGGACATACCTATTACCTTTGTAGAGGCTGGCAAGTTACTAAAGACTATTGAACTTGGTTGCAAGGACTTTGTCCAGGTTTCCCCATTCTTTTTGTACAAGACAAGTTTTTTTTTTCATTTATTAAATTCTCCGATTACAAATATCTTTGAGCAGAAACTGCTTATTTACAAAGGTTCCACATCAAAGGATGAGGGTCAACATACATACAGAGGTAGTAAAAGAATGCACAATAAACAACCAAAACCACTAAAAGAAAAAATAAAGATACTCAGTTATAACATACTTTGAGATAATAGTCATATAATGAGCAGCTTGAGAAGGCAGCTGGCTGCAGTAACAATAAGAGATAGAGGGCACCATAGGCAGTTAGTATTGCAGGCGTGCGACCGGGAGAGGAAGTAGGCAGGCTAATGGGCCACTGTCCGATGGTGCTGGAAAATGTACCAGTGGAGATGCAAAGCAGGAAAGGAGTCACAAGGAAGGCCCGGTGCCAGAGGGAATGAGACTGGGAAAGGGTGGGCAGTGAGACATGAGTGAGCTGAGAGGTGTTTAGAGAGATCTCTGTTCAGAGAAGCAGTCACATTGAGTGGTAGAGGTGAGGTAAAGTTTGAGATTCCTTTTGAAGGGTCCAAGTGTAGTAGAGGAAAGTGCTTCTTTATTGAGGGAATTGAACCATTGAGCGGCTCTATAGGTAAAGGACCGCTGACCCATGGAGGTACGACATCTGGGAACCTGAAAGGTTAGAGACTGGGCACCATGTGTTTGTTGAGTGCCACTGTAGGTAGTAAGGAGTGAGCTAACACCAAGTGGCATGAGACCGAGGAGAATCTTTTTGGTAAGTAAGCAGGTCTGGTATTGTATTCTGCTGAGTAGGGGTAGCCAGCTGTCCTGTGCATAGAGGTCACATGTGTGAGTTTGTTGGGCCACACCCGATAGTAGTCTACAGGCTTTGTTGAGAGAGACTGAGATCCTGTGGAGGGCACTTGTTGAGGCAGAGCCATAGATGGCAAGGCCGTAGTCAATGACAGAGGTGACAGAGCTGTAGATGGCTAGTTTAAGGACATCCGCAGGCATATAGTGCTTGTGTTTGTGTAGTAGTCCAATCCGTATATTGGCGGTCTTGGCAACAGTGTCAATATGCCGAGTGTAGGAGAGGGTACTATCCAGGGTAATACCAAGGTATTTGAACTCCTTTACATGTTTGAGTGGGTTCCCAGTGTGATTCTTGATGGTGAGGGTCAGAGAGTTGTGCCTGCTCCGTCGGTTACAGAAGGACATGGCTTTAGTCTTGCTGTGGTTCAGGACAAGTTTATGAGAATTGAACCAGTCTTCGATGCACTCGAAGTCGAGCTGCAGCTGGGATTCAAGGACTGTAATGTCATGGTGGCTGGAAAACAGGACTGCATCGCCTGTGTATAGTAATATTTCTTGGTGGCAGGCACTGGGGAGATTATTGATGAAGAGGGAGAAGAGTAGAGGGCCCAGAATAGACTCCTGGGGGACTCCGGAGCGGACCGGTTTCTCATCCGAAGAGATCCATGCAATCCTTACATGTTGGATCCGATTATCAAGGTAGTTGGTGAACCATGGAAGGGCATCGCTGGAGATCCCAATGGAGGACAGTTGCTTGAGCAGTAGGGGGTGGTTAACTGTGTCAAATGTCTTGGTAAGGTCTATAAATACTGCCCCTCCACAATTCCCTTTGTCAAGCGTGGCATGGATGAAGGTTGTAAATTCCGGTAGTGCAGTGGTGGTGCTGTGGCCTTTTCTGAAGCCATGCTGCTCTGGGCACTGTACATTGTACTTATCCAGGAATTCAACTAGTTGGTCCGACACTATTCACTCCAGTGCTTTAGATAGTGGAGGGAGGAGTGAGATAGGTCTGTAATTGGTGTGCAGCATCCTATCTCCGCTTTTGTGAACTGGTGTGACAGTGGCTTTCTTCCAGAGAGAGGGGAAATGGCCCAATCTAGGTGAGAGAGTGAAGATCTTTGTAAGTGGTTCTAATATTTCATCGAGGACTTGTGCCAGCAGTTTCAGGTCAAGGGAGTCACCACTGTACCCTTGTTTGCTGATGGCCTTTTGAATGTATTTTCTAGCTACTTGTGGTGGGACCTCCTTAAAAAAACACTTTTTTGCTTACTTGTTTATCAATTATTGTGATAATGTAGTTTCACTGTCTCATATCAGATGGTGTCAGCGTGGCTCAGTTGGCAGCACATCTGCCTCTGGACCAGAAGGTCGTGGGTTCTCGTTCCACACCAGGATTGGAATTGCACCTAAAATTGCTGGCATCTGAATGCAGTATTGGGGGAGTGCTGTACTGCTGGGGTGTGCCGTCCTTCAGATGAGACATTAAACCGAGGTCCCTTCTGCCCATCCTGGTGTTGTCCTGGTGGGTTTCCAGGTGGAAGTAAAAGAACCCAGGGCACTCTACATAAAGAGCAGGGAGCATTCCCGGTGTCCTGGCCAACATTCTCCTTACCATAAACCAGCTCATGCAATTATTCAGGCTGTGTGTGGGTGATGATGTGTGATGTGGCTGCCACCACACATTCAGTCACTTCACTACCAGTCTAGCACAGCTTGTAAAGCACTTTGGGATACTGTGTATGAAAAGCGCTATCTAAATGCAGATTCTTCTTCTTCTTCTAAAGTTGGAGCCACTCAAAATATCTGTGAAGAAACATGTATTTGTCTTTTAATACTAATGTGGTGAACAGTCAGTTTTTCACTTTTATTAACAATAATAAGCAGATGTACTGTATTTAATAACTAACTAGATCACACATTTAAAGCAGGCGAGCAAACATAAAATATGTTTTATAATCTAAGGATTATCTGTGGCTTGATGAGGTTTGAAGTTGCATCTTAAAGTATTGATAAGACTCAAGCTGCTCACTGGCCTCTGGGCCAGAAAGTCATTGGCTCAAGTTCCATAGAAACATAGACTTTGATGGCAGATAAGGACCACTTGGCCCACCCAGTCTGCCCATTTCCTTGCCTATTGGATAAGCAGCAGATTCTAGTTAAACAACAGCCTACTTCCTGCAACCCCCCACTATAATTGCCTTATGTCTGTCCCATGCATGTTTGAATTTCCCCACTGTTTTAGACCCCACAACCTCTCCAGAAAGGCAGTTCCATGTGTCCACCACTCTCTCCATGAAAAAGAATTTCCTCACATTACCCCTGAGCCATCCCCCCTCAAACTTTAAATTGTGCCCCCTTGTTCTTACACATCTCTTTTCTGAAAGACTACCCTCCTGGACTTTGTTGATTCCTTGAGGTACTTAAAGTTTCTATCATGTCCCCCATCTCTCCTTTCATCAAGGGTATACATATTAAGCTCTCTCAGTCTCTCTTCATATGGTTTCTGATGTAGACCCTGCACCATTTTAGTTGCCCTCCTCTGGACTGCTTCCATCCTGTCTACGTCGTTGCATAGATGAGGTCTCCAAAACTGCACGCAGTGCTCCAGATGGGGTCTCACCAACTGTCTGTACAAAGAGATAACCACTTCCCTTTTTCTACTGGTGATACCCTTCCCTTTGCATCCCAGTATCCCCCTGGCTCTCCTTACTGACTTCTCACATTGCTTACCCACCTTTAGGTCATCTGATATGACTACACCCAGATCCCTTTCCATTATTGTTGTCATTAGTACCTCCCCTGCTACTGTGTACTCTTCTCCTGGATTTTTATTTCCCAGGTGTATTACTTTGTTCTTCTTTGCATTGAATCTAAGTTGCCATATGTCTGACCATTCCTCCAACCTTGCCAAGTCGCTTCTCATCCTTTCTACCCACCCTTGTGTATCAACTCTGTTACAGATCTTTGTGTCATCTGCAAAAAGGCATACCTTTCCTTCCAGACCCTCTGCAATGTCACCTATAAAGACGTTAAAGAGGACTGAACCCAGTACTGAGCCCTGAGGTACTCCACTAGTAACCCCCCTTTCTTCAGAATGTGTTCCATTCACTATTACCTTCTGTGTCCTGTTGTGCAGCCAGTTTGCTACCCAGGCTACCACCCTGGGACCCACTCCCAGGCTGGCTAACTTGATTATTAATCTTTTGTGTGGACTGTGTCAAATGCCTTGCTAAAGTCTAGGTAGCCCATAACCACAACCCCTCCCTGGTCTATTACTTTGGTCACCCAGTCAAAGGAATCGATTAGATTCATCTGACATGACCTTCCTGCTGTGAATCCATAGTAGTATCACATAACCAGTGCTGACACTGAAGTGTAGAAGTGTCTGTGTGTGTGTGTGTTGGGGGCATTTGATACTAGAGCTGAATGAAATGATTACAACATTACTTTTGTGAAACTGTACAAATGTGCTCATTTACCATTCATGAAACTATCTTGAAACTGTGCCACAGTTTCTTATAATTTAACAACACTTTTTCATCCAAATAGAGTCATTTTTCCCAAATTGTGTATTTTTAAAAAATTTGAAAAAAATGGGCAATTTCAGTAAAATTCTATATTTGTTTCAGACTGTGCAATTGTTTTTGTTGCTTATTTATTTTATTTATTTACTGATTCAGAAAAGACAGCTGAGCGCAAGTTCTTTTACAAAGGTTCCGTGTCATAGATTGCAAAACAAAGTACAACAGGAGAAAGCAAAGGTACATTATAATGAACGATACAGCTTGGATTCAGAACTTACAGAATAACTCAAAACATAGGTACAAGTTAAAATAACAAGAAAAACACTTTATGAGGGTGGAGGGTGTTAACCTATTTATTAAAAATATGTTCAACAAACAAACGTATAGATACAAATCGTATGCATGAAGCAGGGTACAGAGCATATCAAGGGTGTGAGAAAGAGTATCAAAGGCATGTGGATTACAGTCAGCAGAAAGTGATCCTGCTTCTCATTTCAGATTTAGCAACTAACAGTTTTGTGTTGCTGAAAGTGACCAGTAGCAAACAGTTTATACAAATGTACTAACAACAACATTTATATATATAGTTGGCTAACCAAAAGGTTGAGAAGATAGAAAAGGTGTAAAAAGGCTTGCAGAGGCTGCAAGTGGCTAGTGAATAACTTGATACCACCATGTAAAATTAATATGCATTGTAAGTGCAAGGGTGTTTAAAAGGTAATTGTTAAAACCATGCAAATGATAATGACACCATAACTGTTGAAACCATGCAAATAATAATGATACCACCATGTAAATTAATATGTGTATATGTGGGTGCCCAGGTTTGCCAGGTAGTGAGGGTCTGAAAATGAGACTTGTAAAATAAGTAATGATTAGGAACAGATGTTTTAAGCAAAATTAGCTTTGATCTGCTCAGCAGAAACACTTTGTATACAACCTGTCTTTCAGTGACCTAAAATGTTGTGGTCAAGATAAGAGGCATTTGCTTCAAGCAACCAATGTTTAGCCTTAGATGGTACAGCTCCTCATCTCATGATAATTACTTGTGTTTAAAAAAATATGTATAACAAAAAGCTGATAAGAAATAATTATATCCTTGCTTTGGCCACTATCTACTAAAAGGTAGTTTTTTTTGTAGTTCTAAGTAATGTATTTTACATAGAGTAAAATCCCTTTTCTTTTTGTTTCCTATCTCCTAAAGCATGTTATTTTTACTGAGATAAAATCCCTTGATCATCCAAGGGTGATGATAAACAGAACTCCCCTGTCTCACAAAGTGTCAAATGTTTGTTATGACCAAGGTATTTTATGGCCTATGTACTTCTGAAACCTTTTCTCATGATGTTATTGAATGACGTAATGTCTACGGGCAGCAGTCTTCCAGGAGTCTTTCTGGAGGCTGAGATGCTGCCCTGTTTGCAGACAGCTCTCTGCCCTGAGGGAGGAAGTTGCCCATCTTCAGGCCACACTGGACAGTAGTAAGGGAACCTCCCCCATTCATGGCGCACCAGAGCCACCACCACTACCTCAGAGGTTGCGAAGAAAGCACAGCAGTTGGACCACAGTGGGCTCAGGGAGGGTAAGGGTGGAGGAACAGAGGCACACCCAGTCAGTTGTTCAACTCCACAATCCAAACACCATTCTGGGGGAGAATAGTTCCCCTATGGATGCACCCACAGAGGAGACTAAGGAGGTTGCAGACAACTGTCACAATGGAGGCCCTCAGGAAGGAGGCAGAGGGCACCACAGGGAAAGGAAGTAGCTCCTGGTGGGGGCTCAATTATTAGGGGGATAGAACTGGGGGGGAGCAGGGAAAATTGAAGTAAGGTGCCTGCCTGGTGCCATGGTTGGGAGGGACAGGAAGCGCATCCTTAGGATCATGAGAACAGTTGCACGGGAGTCTGAGCTGAACGTCATTGTCCACCTAGGGACAAATGACTTGGTTCATCAAGAGATTAGAGCTGTGCAGAAGGACTTTGTAGAGTTGGGGAGGGGCCTAAGACAAGTAGCACACACAGTATCCTTCTCAGAGGTGCTGCCTGTCAGTGGCATGGGTGAGGCGAGGGTACTTTGCACCATGCAGTTTAACAAATGGTTGAAAAAATGGTGTGGAGCACAGGGGGTTTGGCTTCGTTGGGGACTGGGGTTCCACCTGGTGGGACACCAGCCTATACTGGCAGGATGGTCTACATCTGTCCAGGAAGGGAACAAGTCTTTTGGGTAATCAGTTTAAATGCTTCATTGGCAAGCTTTTAAACTAGTCAAGGGGGGAGGCACTGATAAGCAGCAGGAAAATCCCAGCCTCCCCCTACAAAACAGGGTACTAAATGAGAAAAAGACCAAGGTAGAAAGGTCAGTGGGGGATGCTGCTACAGAAGGTAAAGCCATCAAAAAATGGAGAGCAATGAGTACCAATGCCCGTAGTCTGGGTAACAAGCTTCCTGAATTAGTGGCCTTGATGGAGGAGGAACATCTGGATATCGTGGCAGTCACAGAAACATGGTACACACAGAACCATGACTGGGATGTAAACATACCAGGATACACTATCTACAGGAGGGACAGGGAGGGTAAAAGAGGAGGAGGAGTAGCTCTCTACATAAGGGAAGAAATCAAAGCAACAGAACAAAAGGGTAAACAGGGAGGAGAAGAAGCACTGTGGGTCAATTTACAGGCAGGCAATGGCACCACAATCCGCACAGGGGTTGTATACAGACCCCCTTCTCAGGGGGAGGAAATGGACAAGGAAATGATAGAAAGTACACTTAGAATGGCAGATAAAGGGGAGATATTGCTGATGGGTGATCTGAATATGCCAGATGTTAACTGGAGTGCAATTGCAGCAGCCACTTCTAAGAGTGGGGTTATTCTAGATGCCCTACAGGGGCATGCCTTAGACAACTAGTATTGGAACCCACTCAAGAGGGAGCAATCTTAGACCTGGTTCTCTCAAATGGAGATGGAGAGAGGATTACAGATGTAGAAGTGGGTAGCCATCTGGGAACTAGCGACCATCGAACAGTATGGTTCACAATAAACACAGCAATAGAGTCAAGCCATACAAAGGCAAAAGTACTGGTCTTCAGGAGGGCTGACTTTGCCAAAATGGGTGAGTGCCTAAGGAATGCACTAGCAAATGGGCAGGAAGGAGGGGTGGTAGAACAATGGGGAATAATAAAAACTGCCATCATAGAGGTAACAAGCCTTTGTGTGAAGCAAATAAACAAAACAGAACGATGTAAGAAAACACTATGATTCTCAAAGGAGGTGGCAGAGAAGGCTCAAGAGAAAAAGAAAGCATTCAGAAAGTACAAGGAATCACAGAAGGAGCAGGACAGAGAATTGTATCAGTTAAAGCAAAAGGAAGCTGGGAAGGCAGTCACAACAGCAAAGGCCCGAACCGAGGAAAAGATAGCCAACTCAGTTAAGAAGGGGGATAAAACCTTTTTTAGGTACATCAGGGAGCAAAGAAAGACTAAGGGAGGGGTAGTGAGGCTTAATAAAGGGAAGGGGGTGGGCAGAGGGTGACAGTGAAAAGGCAGAAACACTAAACAAATATTTTTGCTCAGTATTTACAAATGAAGAGGGGGAGGTACCTAAAACAAACAATAGAAACACTCTGGATACAGAAGTTGATACCAGCCCATTTACAGAAGAAAGGGTTCTGAAAGAACTCTTAAAACTGAAGGTGGACAAAGCAATGGGGCCTGATGGGATTCATTCCAGAATTCTAAAAGAACTAAGGGTAGAACTAGTGACACCACTGACTACCCTCTTTAACAAATCATGGGAGGATGGGGTGGTACCTGAGGACTGGAGGAGGGCAGATGTGATTCCCGTCCACAAAAGTGGGAGCAGGACAGAAGCAGGAAACTACAGACCTGTTAGTTTAACTTCAGTGATAGGGAAATGATGGAATCACTTCTGAAGGAAAGAATTGTCGAGTACCTAGAGGTCAGAGGGGCAAAGAACCCAAGGCAGCATGGATTCACAGTGGGAAGGTCATGCCAGACAAATCTAATAGATTTCTTTGACTGGGTGACCAAAGTAGTAGATCAGGGAGGGGCTGTGGACATGGCCTACCTAGACTTTAGCAAGACATTTGACTCAGTCCCACACAAAAGATTAATATACAAGTTAGCCAGCCTGGGAGTAGGTCCCAAGATGATAGCCTGGGTAAAGAATTGGCTGGAGAATAGGACACAGAGGGTAATAGTAAATGGAATCCACTCTGAAGAAAGGAGGGTTACTTGTGGGGTACCGCAGGGTTCAGTATTAGGACCGGTTCTCTTCAATGTCTTTATAAGCGACATTGCAGAGGGACTGGAAGGAAAAGTATGTCTCTTTGCAGATGACACAAAGATCTGCAACAGAGTTGATGCTCAAGGTGGGGTGGAAAGGATGAGAAGGGACTTTGCAAGGTTAGAGGAACGGTCAAATGTATGGCAGCTTAGATTCAATGCTAAGAAGTGCAAGGTAATGCACCTGGGAAACAAAAACCCAGTAGAAGAGTACACATTGGGGGGTGAGATACTAACAACAACAAAAATGGAAAGGGACCTGGGGATAGTCATATCAGATGACTTAAAGGTGGGCAAGCAATGTGAGAGGGCAGTAAGGAGGGCTGGGTGGATACTGGGATGCATAGGGAGAGGCATCACCAGTAGAAAACAGGAAGTTGTTATCCCTCTGTACAGACAGCTGGTGAGACCCCATCTGGAGTACTGTGTGCAGTTCTGGAGACCCACTCTCTGTAAGGAAGGACATAGACAAGATGGAAACTGTCCAGAGGAGGGCAAATAAAATGGTGCAGGGTCTGCACCAGAAGACATTTGAAGAGAGACTAAAGGAGCTTAATATGTATAGCCTCGAGAAAAGGGGGGGGGCATGATAGAAACTTTCAAGTACCTCAAGGGAATCAACAAAGTCCAAGACAGTAGCATCTTTCAAAAAAAGAGGTGTGCAAGAACAAGAGGGCACAATTTGAAGATAGAGAGGGGCCGGCTCAGAGGTAATGTAAGGAAGTATTTTTTCACAGAGAGGGTTGTGGATGCATGGAACGGCCTTCCGGTGGAGGTTGTGGAGTCAAAACAGTGGTTGAATTCAAGCATGCATGGGACAGTCATAAGGCTATTCTAGGGGTTGGGGGTAGAAAGAAGTAGGCTTTTGGTTAACTAGGATCTGCAGCTTATCCATTAAGAAGGGAAATGGGCAGACTGGGTGGGCCAAGCGGTCCTTATCTGCCATCAAATTTTATGTTTCTATGTTTCTAAAAATTTACTGTAGTAGTTTTGGAAATTTCCACTATGCACATTTTTGATATAAACAATTAGGGTATAAATTCAGGACCTGGATGTTATGTCCTCTGTGTCCAAGAGGAATAGCCACATGGCTGCTATAGATGCTGGACACCCAGAACAACAGAGCAATTTTTCTGTACAACTGTAGTCCTGGTGGTAAAAAGCCATCAGCTGTTTAGAATTAGCATAGCACAGTGGTTTAAGGCTCTGAGCTGCAGATCTGGAGACCTGGGTTTGAATCCCACAGCCTCCACTTTGCATACTGTGTGACCCTGAGGAAGTCACTTAACTTCCCTGTGCTCCCAGGTCGCACCTGTAAACAAGTTTTCAGCTTAGTGTGCTAGTCCTGGTTAAATAACTGAAAAAAAATAATTAATCATGTTAGAGGTAAAATTGTTAGGGCTTATTTGGGTATTAATAAATTGCAACTGATTGAAAACAACATCTGGTGTCAGGTGGCTTTATTGGATTACCAGGGACCACTAAACACAAACCTTGTATTTTTACTACCTCACTGTCATCAGTGTGGTATAGATTTGTTTATTTACAGTGTGCTCAGTATTAATGGCATGAATTCAACAAGACAAGTGCAATGTGGATCTATATTAAAGAGCTGCTAATGTCCAACTGTGACCTATGGCAGAGCTATTTGAGAGGAACTCAATGGGTGTGAGTTTGAACTAACAACATAACCTAAATTCAGACAAGCACATGCATACTGTATCTC
The DNA here is from genome assembly GCA_016271365.2 of Neoceratodus forsteri. Taxonomy (NCBI): domain Eukaryota; kingdom Metazoa; phylum Chordata; order Ceratodontiformes; family Ceratodontidae; genus Neoceratodus; species Neoceratodus forsteri. The sequence goes on from CM028130.1 coordinate 101,067,478, forward strand.
ATAGCAGAATATGTAAGCTACATACAGTAAGTATTTTATCTAAACAGTATACAGTAGGTAAATGCAATTGGTACTATGTCTCTGCACATCACCCCCAGAGGCGATATCTCGGTTAATTGTGAGTGATCAGAGTTTTTAACCTACCCCAATGGCTTGTGGTGCACTGTGTGCATCTCACAGGTCAGCAGTGGTTTGGAAAAAATTGTACAAGGGGTCCAGATGGTGTAATGTTTGGTGAGGGAGCCATAGGAGAGAGAGCTTATATGCTCAAAGCTAGTCAACTAGAGCATATTGGCAAGGTCTTTTACTGCCTGACTAGGTATTTTTTATTTATTTATTTAAAATTTGGTGACCGACAAAAGCACACTGAGCCAAGGCTCTTTCCCAGGTGTGACCAGGAGATGGGGTAACAACACACACAAAAGGTTTCAAAAGTACTCCTTGGTAAAAGGCCTCTCCTTGTCCTCCACCATCACTGGAGGAGTCTCTTGGCTTCTAAGCAAGCCATTTGCATGCATATCCATTATTCCATATAAAGATCTAGGGACACAGTGGGAGAGCCTAACAGTGTAGTCTTTAAGCAGAGAGGGGGATTGTGTGATAAGTTTGAGCTGATAAAGCTGAACACTTGTCCCCAGAATGGCAAATTGGAGAGCATTGGCAGAGGAGGAAGTAGGCTGTTAGTTAACTAGGATCTGCAGCCTTTGCATTAGGTAGGGAAATGGGCAGACTAGGTGGGCCAAGCTGTCCTTATCTGCCATCAAATTCTATGTTTCTATGTAGAGCACATAATAAAGGTCACCCCCGGGCTGATCACATCACCAGCATTGATTGGTGGGCATCACGTGTGCCATGAATAAGACCAAAGAGGTTCTATATCATAGGTGCAATATTTTATTTTGAAGCAGTCTGCTTCTGGAGTCCCAGACCACTACCTGAGCCAACTTACAGTAGGATGTCCACTCTTCATGAGAGATCTGATCATTTAGAAGTGGCCCTCTTGCCCTTGGCAGAAAATGATTGGTCAGATAAAGTCTTTATGAATGCTTTATAAATAAAGCATGCTCTTCATTTTGGGGATTTACGCCAGACTCATGTATTGGTCAACCTTTACAGTGTGGGTATTTTTGAGCATGCCCAGAATAGAGGATTTTGTGCTGTGAATCTGCAGATATCACTCTCATTTGTTGCTGCTGTATATCTGCTGGAACTTAAAAAATTAGTCCAAAAATTGGTGGTCCAATGCTAGGAGATCTTTGAGTACTTGGATGCCCATTGATGCCAAGGGGGGGCCAGTTGATCAGGGTGCCCCTGATCATGAAGTCTGGGTTATTCCATAGAGGGGTAAGTGTTGGGTGAACGATCTCTAATGAGATGCACTCCTGGAATTTGGACAGAATATGTAAGGAGTGTTTGATTATGATCTGGGGCCAACATTTCTGCAACACTGGAGTGAGTAGCCCTGTGGCAACAGTGAAACTACTGAGGTAGTGTGCTCCTAGGGTTACCCAAAGGGGAGGACAAATCTCCTGGCCTGGGAAGCAGCATAATGTTTGTGCTGCATGGTTAGCTCAATAATATCCTTTAAACCAGTGGTGGTTCCATCCTCCTTATTTCCAGTGAGTGCAAAGCTTTCCACTGCTGTACTGGGGTGGCTTCCTTTCCCAGATGACATTACCAATCATTGCATCGATCTGATTGAACCATTTTTGCATAATGGCTAATGGGATATGTGAGAGGAGATGGAAAATTATGGGTGCTGTGACCATCTTGATGGCTTCAATCTTTCTACCATGGAAAACTGGAAAGGTTTCCACTGGTCACATTTGGTCCACAACTCCTATAGTAGGGTGGTGAAGTTGATGGTGAATATTCTGTCTAGGTTTAGATCCACCTTGATGCCAAAATAGATAATTTGGGTTGGTGTCCACCAGAAGCCCACCACCTATGCATTGTGCACAGTGTAGGTCGAGTTGAGTAGAAAGACCTTTGCTTTGCAAAGGTTAACTTTAAGAACTAAGAGTCAGGAACATTTATTAAGCAGGGAGACCAAGTATGGGCCATAAGTGATGGATTTTGCAGTGAGAACCAACAGATCAAATGCACAGAGTAAAGCTGGACAACGTTGCTACCTGATTTGGATCTCAGGATATCGGGGTTGTGGCAGATCATAGACAATAAGGGCTTGATTGCTAACACAAAAACCAGAGGGGACAGACAGCAGCCCTACCTTGTCCCTTTAGTAAGTTGGGACTCCTGGAATAGATTGTTGTTTACAAGTAATATAGCTAACGGGTCAGTGCAGAGGGTACGGACCTGGTTCAGAATGTTCTGAACCCATGGAGTGCAGCTCCCAGTAGATGTACTGCCACTCTACCAAATCAAAAGCTCTTTCAAAATCTATAGCAACAGCTACTGTAGGGTTGGGGGCACCTCAAGCAGCATGAGTGAGGTTTCTAAGGTGATTGGTGCCCCTTTATAAACCCTACCTGAGATGGGTGAACTAAAGAGGGGAGGAGTCCCTCAAGTCTCTGGGCCAGGACCTTGCTGAAGACTTTGCTGTCAACTGTAATGAGGGATATAGGCCTGTAGCTGGCTTGAGATAAGGGATCTTTTCCTTTCTGGGGCAGGACCATGATTGTGGCTGAATGCAACATGGGGGGAGCTGCCTGTTTACATTGCCTCTTTAAAGAGCCTAGAAAGGATGGAGCATACAGTGAGGGAGAGGATTTACAAGAAATCCATAGGAAGACCATCACCCCTGGTGCCTTGTGAGGCCTGAGAGCATTAAAGCAGCCTCAACTTGTGTCGGGGTGAAAGGGGAGTCCAGTGTAGTGGACTGTTCTTATAACAGGGACAGGAGGGAGCTAAACAAAAGGAAGTGCTTAACCGTGGCTGAATTGGGTGGATAAGGGGAGCTATGGTGCTTATTGTAGAAGCTCCACATTGTATCACTGATGTGATTAACAGAGGTCCCAAATAGACTTTGAAGGTTAGGCAGCCTGGCGATGTGCCTCTCAGCTTGCTATTTCTTAAGACGGTAGGATAAAATCTTCCCACATTTCTCTCCTCCCTTCCAAAACTTGTGTTTCAATCTGAACAAAGCCAGCTCAACTTTCTGGGCCAGAAGTAAGACAATGTCTAACCGGAGCAAGATGTTTGCTTAATGTAGGGGGAATGTAGTGTCTAGTTTGGGGAGAGTTTTGAATTTCTCCTCTTTCTGTTTAAGCTACTTTTCTAGGTCAACTAACTGTTGTTCCCTTTTCTTCTGCCTATTGGAGGTGTAACAGATTATGTGGTTTCTAATGATGGCTTTAAAGGCCTCCCATAAGATGACTACACTATCTGCCATATTCTCACTAAGCCGGAAGAAGATGAGCCAGGCTGCTGGTGCACTATTAGTGCTACTGCTCACAATGCTGATAACCCAGGTTCAGGGCATCAGAGATCCAGATTTGGGGGGGGGGGTGAATCAAGTGTCCCCTCCAGGTACAGAATCTGTGTAGATATTGCAGGTGGTCACAGAGAGAGACCAGCTAGTTATGGGGTTCATGCAACCTAGAGTGACCAGGTTGGGTAAGAGGCCAAAGGTAATTGCCTCACAAGGCAGAGGGTTGACAGGAGGGACCTCCAAGATTCCTGCAGTTGGAGCTTAGAGACTGGGCCAGGCAGCTGTGCCAGAAGGGATCATTACAGTAAGTAGTTGGAAGCTGCTTAAAAGTATAAAAGTCCTCTGTAAATTGGTTAGCTTCCAAGTCTCCTGACCAAAAAGAACAAAATTACATATTAAGCGGTTCCTATTGTGTTTCATTCAGAGTAGTGCATGTGATCTCCGCAATGCAGGAGAGGCCTGATGTTGCAGTGCTGAAGACAGTTTGGAGCCTACAGGGGTGGTAGGACAGGTCAGGGCTGCAGCAAGGTCCTGGTTGGCAATGATGGACGACCAAGTGGAAATGGGCTGAGGCTGAGCTGGTGCGCTGCATGCTGACCTCATCACCTCTTCCTCGGCCTGAGGAACCAAATATCAGCAAAGAAATATTCACAGCACTGTTGCTGGACCCAGATGATGGGTTAATAGCTGAAGTAGAGGGCACATACTGGACTGCCAGAGATGAATGAGAATCTGTACTTGCCTGGGCAGTAGGTTCAGGTACTGCCACTGTAAGTGAATGTTTTGGGCTCTGGAGCATCAGGATGAAGGAAGGTGAATCTTTATTGGATTGCCAGCTCCGTGAAGTCATCCTCATTGTCAGAAGAATGCCCACTCTTACTATTACTACCACAAGTCAGCAATGTCTGTATGGTTAACAGTGAGAACAACAGGTAGGGTAGAATCACTCAGATCAAATGTTCTGCTGTACTGTTGGGAAAACATAATCCAAAAAAATAAATACTATATGAATGAAAGAATCCTAAAATGAGTAGAAAATAAAAATTGGAGTTAGGAAATGGTTTATAGATAAAGAGAATAGTAGTTACTTGACAATTAATTGTGGTGTTGCTTATTTATTACTTATTAAGATGTTTTTATGTGTCTTTGATGCAATATCTGTTTGTATAGTGAAATAGGAGAATGTATTTATGTGTTATTGCAATATTGGATATCAGTGTTCTTAAATATGTGTGTATGTAACTTGGTTTTATACATGCTCCTAATAAATGCCCTTGTAGCCCACTTGGCTACCTACTGCACCCGTGGTTCACCTCCTGCATGCCTGGACACCACTCTGTGCCTCTCTCAGCACCAAGGAGCCTGCTGCCACCAATCCCCTGGAATCAAGCAGTCAGGTATCCTTGTAGCCCACTCGGCTACCTACCGCACCCACGGTTCGCCTCCTGCATGCCTGGACACCACTCTGAGCATCTCTCAGTGCCAAGGAGCCTGCTACCACCAGCCCCCTGGAATCAAGCATTCAGGTGTCCTTGTAGCCCACTCAGCTACCTACCACACCCGCGATTCACCTCCTGCATGCCTGAACATCACTCTGTGCCTCTCTCAGCACCAAGGAGCCTGCTGCCACCAGCCTCCTGAAATCAGGCATTCAGGTATGGCCTATACACAGCTCCTGCCTTGCTGGCTGCAGCTTCAGCTGCCAAATTTTTCAAAAATCAGCATCTTTACCTGGAAAGTTCTCATTGGCTGCTCCCGAGCATGAGCATACTGACTGTTTGCCCAACGAACTGGCTTTTTGCTCTCCCGGTACTGGACTCAGCTTTACAGCTTTCCCTCTACTGATTTATCACTGTACTTATACCGGCTGTCTTTTTTTTGTATTGTATTTAGCCTGCCACCTCAGTTGCTGTGTCTATGTTTATTAATGTACAGAATTTAGAATCAGGATTCAGAGTTTAAGATTTCTACACAGCATACTGAATTGTATTTTAATCCAGTGCAGCTACCATTTTAATTTCTCCCTTTGTTGCCCCCCTTCCCCCCACTGTTTTACAAATCTCAGTTACAGAGCTGCTGCCTGTCTGTCTGCTTCTTGACCCACTATTTGTCCCTCTTGTAGTAAATTGCAGCTCTTTTGTCTCTGTGCTAATCTTAGTTTCATTCCCACCCCTTTGCTGGGCTATGAATCCCTGTTCTGTCCCTTTTACAACAGGCGTCCTTGTAGCCCACTTAGCTACCTACCGCATGGCTTGCCCCAGATACAGGTGTTGACAAGGATGCCTTCAAAGCAGCCAGTCATACGCAGATGGTTGCCTTCCCCACAAGGACAACCTACAAAACAGGCCTTAGTACTCTCCTGGACTGGGTCCTTGCCAACCACCCTGCCCATCTCTCCTGCACCACTATCCTCTAGGATTCACTCAGTGACCACTCCCCTGTCATCTGTGAATGGTCTAACAAATTTTTCAAGCCCCCTTAAAACTATCACCAGCAGAGTCCTCCCCCATGAGCAACTTATCCATCTTAAATACTACCTGAGTCTGCAAGACTGACTACCCATTTACAAGGCGATGGATGTCAACGTGACTCTTGACTACTTCATCACCACCTTCAATGTGGCCTGTGACTACTTTGCTCCATTCAAATAATGCAAGCCCAAGGCTCTCTTTAACCCATGGCTCACTGCGGAGCTCATTGCTCAGCTCAAATCAAGGGACCACCTTTGGGCACTGGCAAAAGCTACTGGCAGGCAATCCGACACACAAAAATACAAGCATGCCCGAAAGAGCTGCACAAAATCTATCCAGCTATTGAAAAGTACATATTACAGGGATGCTTTCGCCAATACCTGGGGAAACGGGAGAGCTTTTTGAGACAATATTAAAGAAGTAACAGGGAAGCAACCAAAAACCTCCCCGTCTATGCTAAACATTGATGGGACCACTACTCTAGACCCTACGGCCATTGCCAATACCATCAATGACACCTTCACCGACCTCAGTTCTGTTCTTCCTCCTGACTTTTTTGCATAAACAACTCTCCCTCAATCATAAACCCCACCACCCTGTCTAAACACCCTCCTTTCTACTTCAAAGAGGTCAAATTGAATGAAGACCGCAATTATATTGCCAAAGCAATCTCAAGTCCAGAACTAGTGGTGACTCCTTGGGTCTTAAGCTGCTGTCTCTCACCCTTGAAGAGGTACTACGTCTGTTAACCAGTATTCTTAACCTCTCCCTTAGCTGCAGTCAGTTCCCTGACAAATGGAAATCTGCCACTGTTACCACAGTTGGCCGATCTCGATATTGAGCCCACTCTATAAAGCGCTCGAGTGTATAGTTGCGGACCAGCTCACTGACTACCTGGACAAATATAATATTCTGTGCGCACAGCAACATGGCTTCAGAAAAGGTCACAGCACCACCTCTGCCCTCCTGGAGTTCACTGGAGCACTGCACAACACTCTGGAAAGTGGCCACCTAACTGAAGCAGTCTTTATTGACTTGACCAAGGCATTTGATACTATCCACCCTCAGCTGCTAATAGACCAGCTGCTGAGCACTGGACTCTCTCATGACTCTACAGTGTGGTTTAAAAGCTACCTTGAAAATCATTCGCAAAGAGCAAAAATTGCCGAAATACTCTCTGATACTCGACCAGTTTGCTCTGGTGTCCCCCAGGGATCCATACTGGGTCCACTTCTTTTTAGCCTTTTTCTAAATTCCCTTCCACAATCCTGCTCGGAACAAATCATCCTGTGCACTGACGATGCAGTTGTTTTCTCTCTTCACACAAAGACCCTACACCATTAACTCAATCTACAACATGGTTTCACCTCTGTTGAGAATTGGTTTACTAATCATAAACTTGTCCTTAATCACAAAAAAACGAAGTCTATGCTTTTTAGCAGCTCTCACAACCAGTACAGGCTACACCCCCTGACTATCTCCACCAGCCAGGGGAATACCCTTGAACAGGTCCAATCTTTCAAATACCTAGGGATCCTGCTTGGCTTCAACCTATCCTACATGGCCCACATTCACAGCATAGCAAAAGCTGCTAATACATGACTAGACTTATTGTTCAAGCACAGGCAACATCTCACCCCAGAAGCCTTGAAGATTGCTGTCCAGAGTTCTGTGATCTCCATCATTGATTATGGCCTAATCATTTATGGCTCAGTCTCAGCAACTCCCTCAGATGCATATCAACATCTCTCAACAAGGCCTGTCGGCTTATCACTGGAGCCCACCATCTCACTCATACGTGTGATCTTTACATTCAATCTGGATGGCTCCAACTCTCCAACCATGTTAAGTATCTGACCTGCACCATGGCGAAAAAAATTATCCTGGGCCTCGCCCCTCCTGGTGTCCAAGCTCTACTGTGCCCTAGCACTAATCCACGAAGCTCCAGGAGATCCAGGATCACAGCTCTTGCAAGTTCCCCGCTGTTGCACTTCCCAGGGTCAACAATCTTTCACCCCTAGGGCTCCCTCATGGCTGAATGGACTCACCACCACCATCTCTGCTGCTCCCAAACTTGGCATGTTTAAAACGAGGCTCTGACTCCATCTTACTGCCTCCAGCTCCTGTGATTGCCTCATCTGATCAGAAATACTTGCCACCACCAACAGCCTTGCCTTGCCACCCCCCATAGAACTTATCTCCTATTTTACCTCTGCTCCCATGACCCCCTCTCCCTTCCTCTTCCCACCTCCCCCCTTCCCCTACCCACCCCACTCTCCAGCACTTCTCCATGTGATGTCTGACAATGCCTCTATCTTTTACTACTCCCATCTTGCCATCCCATTCCTCCTCCATTGTTCTTTACCCCTTTCCTATTTGATGCTGCTCTGGGCCATTCTATGTACTGAGCTCTCTAATGTGTTGCCTCCTCCCTTAATTAATAACTGTATAATGTACTGTTCACCTGCAATGTTGTTATTTCTGTTGTATCCCCTGTATTGTACTTCAACTGACGTGGAACCTTTGTAAAAGAGCCTTGGCTCATAGGTGTTTGTAAACCTAGAACCAAATAAATAAAAAATAAATAAACAAAATAAATAAATAAATATATGACTGAACTGAACTGAAAGTAATATAAACAGTACAGAGTGAAAGGGACTTAGACATTACAATAGTTAATACATTCTCAATGAAGGAGCAACGTGTTGTGGCTATCCGTAAATGTAACAAGATCTTTTCATGCAGTTTGGATGCTTATAATTTAGTTAATCTTTAAGCAAGAGATCAGAGAGATGACTCACACTAATCCTCATTTTTAGGGTCAATGTGGCTAACAACATTTGGGATATTCTGTTCTCTGGTTTTAAAGTTATAGGAGCTTAAAAGATAGATATCTGAAACTTTGTACAGTTCTCCAGGGGGACTGGTACATTCATCTTACAAGATTTGAGGTTTTAGGGGCTTAAAATTAGTGGGGAGTAGGAGGAAGTAGGCTGTTGGTTAACTAGGATCTACAGCTTATCCGTTAGGTAGGGAAATGGGCAGACTAGGTGGGCCAAGCAGTCCTTATCTGCCATCAGATTCTATGTTTCTATGTAAAATTCTGCAGTTACTGTACATGGCATTTTAAAATTTCCAAATGTTTGGGGGCTTATAACTCATTGTACAATGGGCATACAAATTCCTGCAATCTGATTGGCTGACTGGCACCTTTTCTCTGTTGTAAATCCTATGATATACCAACAGAAAAAGGTGCCAGTTGCCAGTCAGCCACATCAGGAACCCCACCTGAAATCAGTCTGACCATAACAATCCCAGGACTGGAAAAGACAGCAATGGACGGCAAGATGCTCAGGAATGGTTGTAGCAGGACACGGGGTCAATACCGCGTACTGCAGAATGTCGTGCTACATAATCACGTTGCGTGATTCAATATTAACATTCTAACTCCGGGGGGGGGGTCCAACACGGAGAGTGCAGAGGTCCGAGTTTCGACATAATGCCATGTGCTATTAAGCGTACAACATTATGACCTGGTACGTTGTAGCAGCTCATGTGCAACTCCCACCATCTTAGCTATCAGTGTTTCTGTCTGTCTCTAATCCTAAGAAGGAGCCTTTTCACTTAATGTAACATACACATTAATGTTAAAGGAAATGTAGTCTTTCCCTGTGTCACTCCTGTTTCTATTCAAAAAACAACACATAGAAACATAGAAGTTGACAGCAGACAAGGACCGCATGGCCCATCCAGTCTGCCCATTTCTTTTTCTACCTTATGAATGTGCCATTGGCCTTTGCTCTGTCAATGGTATATCTATTCTAACTCATCTGTATTACTCCCTTATTCCTATCCCATGTCTGTTTGAAGCCCTACACTGTATTCATATCCACCACTTCCGGAGGTAGGCCATTCCATGCATCCACCATCCTTTCTGTGAAAAAGAACTTCCTCACATTACCCCTTAATCAGCCTCCCTCTAATCTCATGTTGTGTCCTCTTGTCCTGCTATTTTTCTTATACTGAAACGTGTTAGATTCTTTCACCTTGTTAATGCCCTTAAGGTGTTTGAATGTTTCAATCATATCACCTGTCACCCTCCTTTGCTCTAGGGTATACATATTGAGTTCAATTAATCTGTCCTCATATGTTTTCTGATGCAGTCCCTGCACCATTTTGGTTGCCCTTCTCTGGACTGCCTTAGTTTGGTTAATGTCCTTGTGAAGGTGTGGCTTCCAGTACTGCACGCAGTGCTTCAGATGGGGCCTAACCAGTGTCTTGTAAAGAGGGATTATTACCTCCCTCTTCCGACTTGTGATACCCTTACTAATACACCCCAAAATCCCCTCTAGCCTTACCTACTGCTTTACATATCTGCTTGGATGATTTCAGGTCATCGGTGATGATGACTCCCAAGTCTTTTTCTTCCCTTGTGTCTGCCTGAAACTCCCCTCCCAGACTATAGGTGGCTACAGGGTTTCTCTTCCCTATGTGCATGATCTTGCACATCTTTGCGTTAAACCTCAGTTGCAAATCTTCCCACCATTTTGCTAGCTTATCCAGATCTCTTCTCATTCTGCCCACACCATCTGGATCAACTAATCTGTTGCAGATCTTGGTGTCATCTGCAAACAGACAAACTTTACCCTCCCAGTCCATCTGCTATGTCACTGATGAAGATATTGAAGAGGACTGGCCCCAAGACTGATCCCTGAGATACCCCACTTGTGACTTGCATCTCTTCTGACTGTATACCATTTACCACCACTCTCTGTTTTCTGCTCATCAACCAGTTTGCCACCCAGTTGACCAATGTCTGATCCACTCCGAGCCTACCCAGCTTATTAATCAATCTTCTATGTGGAACAGTATCAAAAGCTTTGCTGAACTCAAGGTAGGCAACATCAACTGCTCCCCCTTGGTCCACCACTCTGGTTACCCAGTCAAAGAAATCTATGAGATTAGTTTGACAGGACCTTCCTTTTGTAAACCCATGCTGTCTTTGGATCCTGTGCTCCTATGGATTCCAGGTGTTGCACTATCTTTTCCTTAAGTAGTGTCTCCATAATCTTGCCCACTACTGAGGTAAGACTGACTGGTCTGTAGTTCCCTGCCTCCTCTCTGCTACCACTCTTATGGAGTGGGATCACATGAGCCCTTCTCCAGTCTTGATAATGGATCTGCTAATTCCACCCTTAGCTCCTTTAGTACCCTGGGATGTATGCCATCAGGTCCCATTGCCTTGTCCACGCTGAGCTTACCTAGCTCTTGAAGGGCCCTTTCTTTTGTGAAGGGACTAGTGCACACCTCCCTCCCCCCTGTGTCCATGGTGCAGAGCTGTGGGCCCTGCTCTACCTTCTCTTCAGTAAATACTGATGATAGTTTGTCAGCCACCCTGGTCAGGTGTTCCTTGGTCTCCACAACTGACCGGCTGGCGAGATCGTTAGTCCCTATGTGTACAAGGACATCAATGTTTTCTCCTGCTTCTGACACAATTTTAGCAATGCAGTCAGTGTCTCTCCATGCTGATGTACCTGGGAGACATCTAACCATTACCTCTGACTGGAGATATATATCAGCTCCCCGAATCATGGAGTCTCCTATGATCAGAAGTTTTTTGGATTTCCGTTTTGCTTTTTTTGTTTTGGCCCTGTTTTGGGATTGTTTTGTTGTGCTAGCTCCTGTGCTGCAGTTTCCTGCTCTGCAGTGTCCTCTGTCCCTTGGTTTGATTTCAGAGATAGAGGCAGATACCTGATTGTAGTTTTCATATGGTTTGTAGAGGTGATATGTTGGAGAGCACCGAGTGATGAGGCACCTGATTTGCCCCTCCTAACCATCTGCCAACCTCCCAGACCAATTACCCTCTGTGGTCGAGGTGCTTCTGTTGGATGTCGGGGAAATGGCGGGTGGTTCTTATAATACATTTCCTCTTGAATATGCAATTTGAGGCACGCAATCTCTGCGCATGCTGCCTGGAGCTGAACCCTTAGATCTCCAATGGCCCAGCATGTACGACAGTGTCCTAAATCCTGTAAAACTGCCCTTCTGAAAAGTGTTCCACAGTACCTCAGTACCTGCAGTTAATGATATCCATCCCAGGTAAGTTGCTGAGTTTATAACCTGGTCAGAGTAATTAGAAAGAAGAAAATGAAAGCAAAAGTTTGATTTTGTGTTTTGTTAGTTTGTTTTGTATAACTTGTTATAACAAGGTAAATTACTAGTGCCCCCTGTAAATTAGGTCACTGTGTGGATACCCCTCTGAACTGCCCCTTCCTGCATTGCTACAGGAAATGTAATGACTGTGCTACCCTATAAAAGGAGTGTAGGGTGGATGGGAGTGGGTGGCTGGGCCCTTCCCCTGCTGAAAAAGAAGAACCACGGATAAAGGAAACAAAGAGGTAAGAGCAGAAACAATCAGCCAGCAACAAATGCAGTAGCCCTGAAAGTTTATCCTAATAACAGATAAAACTGTGAAACCTGTAAAGTACCACCTGTAATAATTTCACAGAAGATATACCCTGTAAGAAACACTTTGCTACAGAGAAAAATAAAGCAGTAACAGAAGATATACATTGCAAAAGACAATATGAATCAGAAGATTACTGCAGTAATCTGTACACACGCACCTGTAGGCACACCCTGTAATAATGCAGCAGAATGTATACCCAGCAACAACAATTTGAATCTGAGAAAAATAAAGCAATATAATGTTAGCAACAAATAGTAACAATCCCTTGTGAGTACAAAATAAAAATAACAACACACACACAGTAAACCTGCCTATCCAAAAGAAGCCTTAATCCTTATTGTTGCTCTGGTAAGGTTCTTTGCTCTGTTCTTTCAATCAACCTAGAAGAAAAGAGCTCAGGTGAAGCTAGGTGCCTTGGCCAGCAATCCTAGTCTTCCATGGTTTAGTCTCACCATTTCCCAGCCAACAGAAAGGGCGCTGTCCCCAGAAGATCACTGGTTCTCACCTCCACACTAAGACATCCATAACAATCATTATACATGTCGGCCCGGTGGTACTGAGGGCTGAGGTGCTGAATGCCTTAATTCATTCTATGTCAGCGACCTATGTTCGGGAATGACTATGGTCCGTCGGGTGTCAACAGGGGAGGAGAAGGATCAAGCATCAGAGGGATTGCTCTCCTTCTTTGGGGTGAGGGGGATGCAAGTGATCGGTGTATGACTGGTCCCTAGTGGAGGCTGGGGGACAGTGTGCTGACGCTGTAGAAGGGGGGGGGCAGATGCCTGGAGGAGCACATGCAAAAGCGTGCACACTCCCTCCCGGCATCATTGCATGCCTCATCTTTGCAAGGGAGAAAAAATGGAGGAGAAACTCGTTGCTGTGGTGCATGATGGAGGGTGCCTTTCAGGCCCTGCTTCTGGCTAGCCACAGCACTGGGCAGACTGGATCTGGTCTCCAGCTGGGGTTGGGGAACCCCGCTGTCCTCGCTGGGGGGGTAAGCTCTGGAGGTAAGGGTCAGTGCTGACTAGTGGATGCTGGGGGCTAGGGCTGGGGGCTCCCTCCTGAGGTAGGGGCCATGGCAACAGGAGCATAAATCAATAACAAATAAAAAATCATTATACATGGCCCAATGTCCTCCATGAAGCACGTTGCCGTATCACATAAGACAAAAAAAAAAAGCTGCCAACTTGGACCTATTTCGTTCTCCTCACCGCTAAATTGTACCTGGAAGCAAGGATGCTGATGGACAGCCTCCCGTGAGCACTCGCAGCACACTGTGTTACCACTGCAACAGAGGGAAGACCATTTCTTTTTTGTTCTTCTTATTAAAAAATAAAAATGTTAAGCATGTGGGCTGCTCCAAATCAAAGTATGGACTATGTCTTCTGAAGCGGGACAGAGAAGTGATGGTTTTACTTGCTCTTTTTTACCAGTGCTACTCCCTGACTCAAACCACCGAAAGAGAGCAACAGACAATAGTGTGGTAGAGGCTTTCTCTTAATGTTTTGATTTTTGAACTGTAACATTGCCCGAACCAATCACCTAACTGATTTTTTTTTTTATTTGATTTTAAGATCCTAAGATTGGTAACGGACTGGCAGACCTATACTGTTCTCACTCGCTCTCCTTTATGGTACATTCTCCTCTTTGTCTGCCAGCTGCTCATCTAGGCAGCCACACCTGCTTTTTGCTATCTTTATGTTGGTGTAAAAAATAATTGTTGCAGCAACCAGATGTAGGGGTGTGTGTGTTGGAAAAAATAATTGTTGTAGCAACCAGACGTAGGGGTAGAGGTGTGTGTGTTGGGGGGGTGGGGGACTGCCATCTCCTACAATATTCCACCTAGCAACAGGGAACTATTTAATACACAGGGGAAGAATATTACAGAAAAAATCAATTAAAAAAACAACCTATTCAGGTAAAACCACTTTAATCTTAAATTCTTTAAAAAGGATTTAGCCAGGTAAAACACCATTGAGAGAAGACTAATTTACAGTGTTGGCCTGGGACAGTATCAATCTATTAAAGAAAGAGCTAAGGTTCTCAAGGATACAAACAATTAACAATTTTAACAAGCCATAGGTATATAAAACAATATATGCAAAACAGTATAAAACAGAAGCTACAAATAACTAAATCAAACATTGATCAGCAGTTGCACTCAGGGATACAAACATATATAAGGATGGGTAATCAGACAGAAGGAGTTTGATAAATTCTCAGTCATACAGTCAAAGATTTACAGTTTTGTATATTTATCAGTTTCTATACAGAACAATAGTTATAACAACCATAGTGACCATGGAAGAACAATTTGTGGTTACTACGCCAGTGAAGTGCCAACTGTGGGTACAGACTAGATTTGGCTTGGAGTAAGCATTTCCGTAGCATCAAGTAACAGTCTACTAGACTCATATTCAAGACAGTGGACACCCATTGCAGATCTGGGTTGCAGGGAGAAGGGAAAAGGTTATGGCTCAGGACGATTTAGAGGGCATCCACATCAGATCTGTAATGAAGGGAGGAGGAAAGATGGTTATGGCTCAGCAGGCTGACAGACAGCCGTCTAAGGATGTTTTAGGAGATAGGCAGCAGGTATCAGGAGGGAGAGTGGGAAGGAGGTTGAGTGGCAGGGAGGAGGAAGAAACAAGGAGGATGCTATTCCATCAGTTGAGAAGGTGGAGATAAGACTTGTGTGAAGGCCCCAAGGGAAGCTAGGTGGAGGCGGGTGGGGTTTGGCTGAAACAAGTGTATGTGTCCTGTACTGAGTGATTTAGGAGCATTTTGAATTTTGCCAGGCTGACATAGTTGAAGAGTTTAAGTGTCTTTTGTAAGTTGTTCCAAACTGTCGGGAGTGCATGGCTTATTGAGTGTGTGCCATAATGGGTTTTGATTCTTGGGGTGTCAACTGTGATGTGGGAGTATCTCCTAAGCAAGTAGCTCCCATGAGTGATATTTAAAAGGTTGGTGATATACTCCAGCAGATTATAGGTTATGGCTTTATAGGTCCAGATGGCTATATTTTTCAACCTTCGGGTTTTAAGAGAAGACCACTCCAGGAGGCAGTGGAGGGAGTAGTGATGTGCGTTGTAGGGTAAGTCTGTAATAAATCTTATAGTTCTGGGGTACAGTGTATCCAGATTAGACAGTGCAGTACTTGGACCATGACAGTAGATCAGGTCTGCGTAGTCTAAGAGTGGGAGGAACGTAGTCTGCACTAGCCTAATTGTGGCATTGTGTGTGAGTAGGAGATGAAGTCTAAAAAAAATACCCAGTCTCTGCTTAAGTTTTCTGGCTAACTCCTCTATATGGACTGTAAAGGTTAATCTACAGTCAATCCACATGCCAAGATTTTAAATCTATCTACTGGCTTCAGTGTTTCTCCTAGAAGTGTGGTGACCAGAGGCTTAGATCCAGCGGGGAGGTGGGAGCTAGAATATGAGTGGGGGGTGGGGAAGCTACATGGGCTTAGTTTTTTTAGCATTAAGTGGAAGTTTTTTTTTGCTGTTACACCTTTTATTATTATTTCCATTATTTTTACAATAATAAAAGCACTTATTCTAGACATGAGTCTGATAATGAGTTGTTGGTTACAGATACAACTCCACATAGAGACAGAGAGGGTAATGTTACATTTGACCTGTACTTACCCCACCATATACAATTCTATATCTTAAAGCAACGGAGAGGCAAGGCTACCATGCTCCATAGTCACATCCCAAACCAAAGGAAAAAAAAGACTCTTGTATGCTTCGGGTGTTGTCCAGGCTTCTGACACCCCAGCTAAAGAGAAACAAAAACATACAAAAAGTGAAAGTTTTAGATTCAAAAGATTTTGTTTCAGTATGTAGAATTCTTGTTGTAGCGTAATGTGGGTTTGTTTGAGCGTAGGCTTAGAGACGTAGATCATGGTGTCATCTGTGAATAAGTGGACAGATGCAGAGTTTATACCAGCCTTTGGTTTGTTAATATATACTGCAAAGAGAAGTGGACCCAAAATAGACCCCTGGGGGACCCCAGTCAATATTTCTTTTAGTGGAGAGAATTCCCCTTGCACCTTTATTTGTTGTTAATTCCCAGTCAAGAAGGACTGGAACCACCTCAGTGCAGAGTTGTCAAGACCTATTTTGCATAGTTCTGCAATGAGCAGGTTGTGGTCAACAGTATCAAAAGCCTTACTCAGGTCAAGGAATACGGTACCTGTATGTGTTTTGGAATCCAGTGCTAGCTGCCAATCATTAGTCATGCTAGCCAAGGCACTGACTGCACTGTGTTTGGGTAATAAACCAGATTGCACAGGGTTTAGTTTATTGTGCGATTCTAGGTAGTTTCACAGCTGGGCATCAACAACCTTTTCAAGTAGTTTGGAGAGGATGGGAAGGAGGGAAACGGGTATCTATTGCTAACAGCAAGTCTTCGACCTCCTTGAGGGATGCTGGGCTGAGACTGAATTTGTTATGCAGATTGGGGTCTGTGCTAGCTTGGTCTTCATATTTGAATTACCGTATTGGTGGAGTAGCTTACTGGCTGGAGAGGGATCAAAAGCTAGGCTGTCTGTTGCAAGTGGTTGTTGAGTAGGTCCAATATCTGCAATTTGTCAGAGGTGGTTAGATCACCAGATGTAATTTTAGAGGGAAGGGATGAGGGGGTGTTGTGACCCTCAATGTCTCATAGAGTATTCCAGAAATGGGCAGGATTGCTAGAGGAGGTGTCCAATTTTGCTTTGAAAAAATTAGATTTTTCACTTCTAATTAGTTTGGTACACTGATTTCTTGCTTTCTTGAAGGCCGCCCAATCAGTTGGGGATTGGGATTTGTGAGCTCACTTCCAGAGGAGGTCCCTATTTTGAAATACAGTTTTAATGTGCTCATGGAACCATGGGTAGGACCTTCTCTTTGTTCTTGTTTTAACAGGAGGGGTGTGTTTGTTTATTATCCCAAGTACTAAGTCCTGAAAGATGGTATAGGCAGCTGACATAGTTTTCACAAGGTAAAAGTCTTGCCATCGTATGCTGCCTAGGTCCTTCAGGAAATGAAAACTGTCAAAATTTCTCCGGTTCCTTTTGTAGGTATATGCAGAGGCTGAGGGGATTTGGGGAGTAGTGCGTACACAGGCTATAGTGCTGTGGTCACTTAGATCTTTGAAAAAACACTGCTGAGTGAGAGAAGTTGTTTACTAACCAGGATCAGATTGAGAAGCATGCTGCATGCTAGGTTTTTGTCAATAGAATGCGTAGGTTCTGAGATTAGCTGGATCAGCCCAAACCTATCACAAAGGTCTTTCAGGGGATTAGAGTGTGAAGACAGTCAGTCACCATTTAGGTCGACTATGATAATTACCTCTGAAGTCTGATTACAAAGCAGCCTGTGGAGATGGTCTAGCAGCTTGAGCCTCCCTGAGGGAGGTCTGTAGCAACTGGAGAAGATTATGAATTCAGACACTGATAACTGCAGCCTTCGAGAAAGACATTCTAATTGCTTGGGAACTGACTTGGAATCGATCAGAGAAACCGATAATTTATCCTTGATATAACTAACGGCCCCTCCCCCTCTTGTAAGCCTATCTGCTCTGTAGACATTATAGGAGGGGAGGTTTATTTCATGGTCAGTGGTAGGTACTCTCAACCAAGTTTCAGAAATGACTAGAACATCTGGTTTGGCATGACAGACCCAAGTCTGTGTAGTGTCTAGTTTCTTAAGCAACCTACAGGCATTGATATGCATAAAGCTAATACCCTTCAGTGCTGCTAATTCAGAAGGAGTGTTTATAAGCAACTGTGGACTGGGGTTAAGTTCAACGTTACCTGAGCATATTAGTAGTATAAAAAGTAGCTTTGTAAGGAAGGATAATAAAAGCCTGTGTAGCCGAGTCTTGCCCTTTTTTGTTGTGGTTGGGAGGTGGCATTTGCTTATTTCAGCATGACGATAAGAGAGAGAACCAGCAAGGAGAGTTATTCTGACAGTGAGTTTAAGTGGGGAGGGCAGGAGGAGATTGCAGAGATTGATCACAGGGTATGGTATGTTAAGATGGTTTAAAGCGCCCATGGGGGACAGGTATTGCAATGTGGTAAAGATGCTATATTCTGTGTCCTGGTCATCAGCAACATTAGTGAATTCCTGGACTGGGAGGATGAAACTTAGCAGCATGGCACAGGCTAACAAGGAGAGCTGGCAGTTGTATGCCCTGAACAGCATATCTGTGAAGTAGAGACAGCTATTCTTTGTGAACCAACAAGTGGTGGTCCCTAGTATTTGGATGCAACTGCTGAGTATCGGAATTGTATAATAGTTTGGCCAACCATATGACTCCAACAGAGGGGGAGGTGTTAGCCTAGAGCTTAGCCAATTGTTTGAGTCAGGGGGAGTGTCTCTACAGCATTTAATTAAGGCCGGAGGAGGGGTTGGGGGGGTGGAAGAAAATTTAAGCACCCTGTGGTAGTGAGAGAGACTGTTCTGGGCCATCTGCCAAGCCGAGTAACTTACGTTGTGTTAGGGCAGGCTAGCAGGCTCGTCCCAGGTGGTATTCAGCAGTGGTGATGTTGACTGTGGATGAGCCACTCGCAAAAGTAGCCGCTTGGGGTGAGGGAGAGGAAGGTCTGGGAAGAGAAACAGAAAAGGACTGAAATTAACCTTAGGGAAGGGCTAGGAGGTTGGGCAGAGGTGAGATCACTTAGCCCAAGCAGCAGTTTAGGCAGACAAAGGTCTGGTGGGGGGTAGAAGACAAAGGCCATTCACATTAAAATAGTTGTGAATGGGGGGGAGTGATCAAGACCGAGCAGGGAGGCATCGGTCCAATCACAGGGAACAAGGACAACAGGGACAGTGCAAAACAGAACTACAGGATCCTACTGAGGGTCCGGAGGTTGCAAGAGCCAGAGTACAGACGCCCTCCTCCACCCGCCGAGTCAAGCAGCCCACAGAACTACAGGATCCTACCGAGGATTTGGAGGTCGTGAGGGCCAGAGTATGGACACCCTCCCCCACCCTCTGAGTCAAGCAGCCCACAGAACTACAGGATCCTACCAAGGATCCAGAAGTCACGAGGGCCAGAGTATGGAGGCCCTTCCCCACCCCTCTGAGTCAAGCAGCCCACAGAATTATAGGATCCTACCGAGGGTCTGGAGGTCATGAGGGCCACAGTATGGATGCCCTCACCCACCCACCCCTAGTCAAGCAGCCCACAGAACTACAGGATCCTACCGAGGGTCCAGAGGTCACGAGGGCCAGAGTATGAATGTCCTCCCCCAAGTCAAGCAGCCCACAGAACTACAGGATCCTACCGAGGGTCTGGAGGTCGCGAGGTCCAGAATATGGATGCCTTCCCCCACCCCCTGAGCCAAGCAGCCCACAGAACTACAGGAGCCTACTGAGGGTCCGGAGGTTGCGAGGGCCAAAGTACGGATTCCCTCCCCACCTCTGAGCCAAGCAGCCCACAGAACTACAGGATCTCACCGAGGGTCCGAAAGTCATGAGGGCCAGAGTACAGATGCCTCCCCACCCCCGAGTCAAGTAGCCCACAGAACTACAGGTTCCTACCAAGGGTCTGGAGGTCGCGAGTGCCAGAGTATGGATGCCTCCCACCCCCCCGAGTCAAGTAGGTACAGAACATGGCATACCAAGCCACAGGACTGTGGCACAGTTTCAACTAGTGTTTGACACCTTTTTACTTTAAATATTTATGTTGGCCAGCAGTGGAGATTGTTTATTTCTGCAAGATCTCCACTGCCACTACCAGTACTTGTAAGCCGTTTGCAACTGTGCCTTAAGAAGTATTAAAAAAAGACACTGTTTTACTTTGTTTAAAATAAGGAATTTCTCAGCCTCCACTAGCAGTACCTGTAAGCCTTGCAACTGTGCCTTAAGGAGTCTTAAACAAAGAAGCTGCTTTATTTTTGTTTAAAAAAGGAATTGATTGTTCTCCCAGGATATCCATGTCCCGATAGCCTGTAATTTGAACTGTAACTGCCTTAGCTTACTATAGTTAGTATCTTTGGACTTTTTTTAAAAATAAATTGTTTTCTTTTCCCTAGCTATCTCTTGCATAAAACTCTGTGCTCCCAGGATATCCATGTCCCGATAACCTGTAACTTTATCTTAGGACTTGTGAAACAGAAATTGTTTTCTTTTCCCTAGCTATCTCTTGTAAAAATATTCTCCCCCTGCAGCACTGTATCAATAACTCTCACCTGCTTCTCCACAGCCCACAGAACTACAGGATCCTACCAAGGGTCCAGAGGTCATGAGGGCCAGAGTACAGACATCCTCCTCCACCCCCCGAGTCAAGCAGGTACAGAACGCGGGCATACCAAGCCACAGGAGTGTGGCACAGTTTCAACTAGTGTTTGCCCTGCTGACACTCCATGTCGGCTCCCCACCGCCCCCACCACCACCCTTGGTCGATACGGCCTTATATAGGGCTGGAAAAGAACCAAGAACCAATAGGGCTGAGGCTGTGCCTGAACCAATCAGCCCACTTTACCATTAGCAGCCTATAACACCTCACCACTTGAGGCACCATTGTTCCTCATTCCCTATCACTGATTCACATTACTCCAAACCTGTATATGTCCTTTGGTGCCTTTCCCTCTATCTCTCCTTCACACTCTCCCCTAATAACCTTGCCCTGTACCGCCACAGATAGTCCCACTCTGCCTCTCAAGTCCTGGCATCTCCCCTGGCGGTGGCATGCCAGCATTAGAATGCATACCATACTCCTTGCCTCTGTCATTCTCCTTCTGGGAAGCCCCAGCCCCTCGCCCATGACTCGCCCTGCTGGCACCCTTACGACACAACACTGGCTCCCACCTATTCTCCCTGGCACAGAAACTCCACTGCACCCCCCCAACTCATCTCCCACCTATCTCCTCTCAATACCACCTCCCATGTCCCATTGCATTCCTCTCCTACCCTATCCTCATTTTCCTGGCCACCCCTTGCACAGGCAGTAACCCAGAAAAAAAATAACATGCCCACATCACCAAACAGAGAACACTGGCCCTCCTCAGAATCTTCACTCTGCTGCTGCTTATGTCAGGCCCCATCTCAGTCAGTCCAGGCGCTTCACACCATGTGCTAAGTATAGCTGCTATGAATATCTGCAGCAGACCCAAAAAAATAGCACAGCTACAATGCTGGGTGCAGCTGCATGAACCGGATGTGCTAGCCCTCACTGAGACCTGGCTGTCAAAGAAGGTCCCGGACTCCACCATAGCAGTCCCTGGCCTCACCACTTAAAGAGCTGACAGATTTGGCAAACAGGGAGGGGGGGTGAGCCTTTTACATACGAGACTCGCTCCTATGCCAAAGCCTATCACCACCTTCCATGAAGCACGGGGCACAGGACCTCTCTCTAAAAATCATGCCTGACACTACCAGAGCCTCTGTAATCATTACGGTGGTGTACATCCCACCACATAACCAAGCCTCAGCATTTCAATCTCTGGCAGACTATATCTCCAGCTTCCCACCCAAGACTAAGCACATTATCTTGGGGGATTTTAATGTGAACTGGCTGTCAAGCTCGGCCTCCCCTATAAAGGACACCCTCTCAGCGCTAGACCTGACCCAATTAGTTAACCAGCCAACCAGGGTTAATCCCAGAAATGGTTCTAACACCCTCATTGACCTCTTATTCACCAATCACCCTAACAGAATCACAAACCTAACAGTACTGCCAGACTCATTAAGCTATCACTCCCCCATCCTCTTCACCTGGTCATGTCTGCAGCAACTACCCCGACCAGGCAGTTTCATCCAAAACTGTCTTCAACCAGGAGGCCTCACTAAACTAAGGAGATACCTTGCCCAGTGTGATTGGTCCCCTATCAGATGTGCCCCTTCCATAGATGCTGCCCTTAAATACTTCACCCCCTTATTTAACAAGGCCTGTGATACATTCGCCCCACTCACAAATGTACAAACCAAAAACCAAAATGCCCCCCGGGTTACAACAGCACTGCTCAAACAGCTGAAGAGCCGTGATGACCTCTGGTACAAAGCAGTTGACTCTGGTGTGCAGACGGACAGGCTGGCCTATAAAATGGCTTGCAACAAGTGTACCTGGGCTATTAGAATGGCGAAATCCATCTATTAAAATTCCACTCTGGCCTCATCCTGGGGGAATGCTAGGTTGTTTTGGGACAACCTAAAGGAACTAAATGGAAAGTCCAGGATGCCATAACAACAACCTTCTTAGCAAATTATTTCATTTCAAGCAGAGTTCCAGGTACTCCATTGTGTAAATTAACCTACAACATGGCATGAGCATACTGGGCATTACTGCATGCCTCAAGTGTGTTGTGAGGCATGATTCTGAAGCTATAGTGACCTTCAACCACCTTGGAAGTGCATTAATGCCCAGTATACCCATGGCCCTGAAGTGGGTTATTGCACTTATAAAGTGACACCTTTTTAAAGTACAAAAATGCTCATATGCTTTATTACTTTATCAAAATGTCTTTTATAAGCATGTGCACATTGTGCTAACAGAGTATTTCCATTCAACAATAGAGAAATTTGACATTGTTTACTTATTGCATACCCGTACCAAAATATCCTCGGAAAAATGTAGCATTACCATTTGTCCACCATTTTCATACCATTGTAAATTCTACTGCAGTACCACTGTATCCCCTTGACTGGTAACACATTGGATTTGTTTCAATTCTATTGTAATACCATTGTTGTCACTGTGACACCACATGGACAGTGGTATCACAATGAGAATGTGTGCATGGATGGTACCACAATGGGTCATCAAACACACACCATTGTATTCCCACTGCTGTTGGTAACACAATGGATTTGTTTCAATTCTTGTGTATTACCACTGCTACCACCCTGGTACCATGTACCACAGTGGTAACACAGGGGTGATTTCCATGTCCATTGGTAACACAATGAGCTGCCATGCTACGCCACTGAAATTGGTCTCACAATGGATTTGTTTCAATTCCATTGCCATACCATTGTGGACACTGTGGTACCATCTGTGTGCAATGGTAGTGCCATGGTGCACTGAGGGGATACTGGTAGCTCAATGATGACATTGCACTACCACTGCTATCAGTAATCCCACAGTGGGTAGCGCATGTTACTAGAGTGGTTCTCATGTGGTATGACACCGACCACTCTAGGTCCTCCCGCTAGGTCCCCCCCATCCATGGTATCATACTGACATCAGGTTCTCCCCCAGTCCCCCCTCCCTGCATGCCTCTCACACCTCCACTTTGTCTCCCCATGCTAGTCTCCCCCCTCATCAGCTTACACAGAACTTTGCTATCCGACAACACCCTCTCCTTGCTGGAATTGCAATGGGCCAGGTGCAACCCACCACTCTTATGTATGCTGATGACCTGATGGTTATATTAGGAGATGCCCCTAAGGCCATTCGACCGCTTCTTAGCCTTCTTGAAACTTTTTCACATATCTCTGGACTTAAGATTAATCAGGCAAAAACAGAGATTTTGCGACTCAACTCTAAATGTCTCCCCCATTCCATGTCCCACTGTGGTCTTAAATGGGCACAACGCACCATCACTTACTTGGGTATCAAGGTGGGGGCTGATATTGGGAAGTGGTGGGATTAAAATCTAGGTCCCTTATTAGCTAGTTGCAGATTGGATCTGGATCGCTGGTCTCGTCTTAATCTTACGCTAGCTGGGAAAATATCGGATTTTAAAATGTCAATTGCGCCTAAGATCCTTTACATATTATCCCACATCTCCTTATTTCTTCCCAAGGTTTGGATTAAAAAACTCGAAAAAACCATTGGTTATTTCCTATGGGGTAATTCTAAACCTCATTTTGGCAAAAATTTATTATGAGCGCATTGGAAATACGGCGGTTGGGGCCTGCCATGGATAGAGGGCTATAAAGTAGCATATCAGACTACACAGACATTGAAATGGTTTAATCCACTGTCTGCAGAGTTGCCCCAATGGCTAACAATCGAACAAGACCTTAGTGGTTCCACGATTGCAGCTACACTACTGTGGCCTGGATCCCCTAAGGAACTGTTGTTGCATCCCACCATAGGTCCTTCTATTAAATATTGGTGAACCCTTCATAAAAAACTAAAGGTGTCAGCCCTCCCCATACTATATACTCCCCTATGGTTTAACCCTAATGTTTCCATAGAGAACAAGTCTGTGGTATGGCCCACTTGGCAGGGGAAGGGGATTTTATTTGTAAAGGATTTATTAGTTGAAGGATCTTTGGTGGTAGACTCATTTCAACAACTTCAAAACAAATGGAAATTACAAAGTTCTGAATTTTGGAGGTATTTACAGATCAGAGATGCCCTGAAACAAAAACTAAAACAGTCAGATACTTCTAAAGACCTCCTACCACCAGTGCTTTCCTGGCTGGCCCTAAAAAAGCGAACAGCAGGTGCAATATATGCCCTATTTAGAGATACTTTGCCCAACTCCAATCAACTCCATAATAAAATAATGCACTCTTGGTATAGAACTCCTGTAATGCTAAAAAAAATGAATGTGCTCCCTCATGATAAATGCTGGAGATGTCAAGCACACGTAGGGGACCTTTATCATATTCTCTGGCTCTGTCCCCTGATCACAGGTGTTTGGAAAGCTGCTCTTAATGCTGCGAACCTAGTCCTGCAGTGTAACATCCCTTTTAGTCCCTCCCTTATCCTGCTGGGTCTTAAATCTGAAGCCCCCACTCTTAACTCCCATGCATTTAGATGGCTGATGCTTCTCAGTATGCAGGTGAAGCGTTCTATTCTTAAAAACTGGAGATCCTCTATTATACCTAACATAATGGATATTCTATCCACCCTTATATATATATTTTTCCGAATTAGATAGACGCTCTCACCTGATGAAAGGGTGAATGTTTCTCTACCATCGTTGCTGGGCTCCATACATGGCATATCTGGCCTCCAGAGCAGGTGTTGGTTGACTTGGTGCAGTATGGTATACACATCTCTATTTTCTGATAAGACATATAGTGAATTGAGACCATATAATGCAACCTTGTTTTGCTCTCCACTACTGTCTGTATGCGATTTGTATTACTTGCTTAATGTAGAAGGACTCTGTAAATAGTTGTTATTGTTATTACATACTGCTATAGTTAGGCTTTTTTGTACATTCTCCTTATATTGTATGTTTAACATGTAGGAGATATGACTGGGTGGAGTTTGTTGTATCCGGCTGCGTCAGGAACTGTTTTAGTCATCCTTAGTTACTTTGTGGCACCATACCTTTTTATTTTCACATGTCCCCCTTGATTCGGCCATAAGAAGGTACAGCTACCGTAATACATGAAGCCTTGGCATATTCTGCAGTAGTACCTCCTAGTGGCTCCAGATCCATTGACAAGAACTAAGATAGGTGGCCTTAGACATAACAGGTCGTTATACTCTACCCATAGAACCACATTGTAATTTAATTATGCCACAGATGTAACAACATGCTGCTGCTTATGTTGCCTAAAACATTGATTAATGTTATCTGTATACTTTGTTTGTTTTTTCTGTTAATGAAACAATAAAAAACTTTTAATGAAAAGCTTACACAGAACTTAGGTCTGCAGCTGCACTATAAGGACCACACATGCAACAGTTTTGCTCGGTCGTAATAATTTTCAAACAATACTTTTGGTGATGCTAAATCATTAGCTATCATTATTGATCTATACCTGAAGCCGCCATAAACCATAACTTTTCTTTCACTGCTGATGTGTTTTCTTTTTATCATGATTAATCATATTCACTAAAGGAAAAAAAAATACCACCAACAGCTTAATCTGGTTCAGTTTCAGTTGGTTACCATCTGTATCCCTCCTTCCCCCCGGTCACCCCTGAAAAAGGGACATCTAGCCTCAATGGGCCTACTGGATCAACAAAATTCAACAAAATAAACAAAACTAGGCTTCTAATATTTGGCCATGATTAATCATGAGTGATGTACCTGGCTCTCATTGGCTGCTCTGCTGCAATAATTTGCATAATTTATCATGTTTAATCATGATCAGTCATTCCTTTTAAAAACAAAGGTGTGACATTCTGTATTGGGCTTCATTAAGCCCATCTTGCAGAGGGGTGATAGTCTGTCCGTGAAGCAATTATAAAATTTACTGCTGTCCTGTAAGGAGGGAATGGATGGAAACTCTGGCGAACTGCTGTCCAGCCGACCCCTTTCCCCTTCCCTGTCTGTCTGCTCTGCCCCCACATTCTGACATTAAGTGGTCTCCAGAGAAGACACAGGGAACCCCCTATATATGTCTATGGGGCACGTTTTCAAAATGGTTTTACAGACATTTAAGCAACCTTTGATAAAAAATGAAAGCCACTGCTTAAGAAATAGGGACCCTCCTGATTACTAATGTTTTTGCCATAACCTTCCTTAACACATCCTCTGAAAACCGTAGTGGGTCTTTTTTTCTTCTTGCTTCTGTTTACATGTCTAACACATTCACTATAGTTCTTTTTAATTTTTCCCACTGTTCCTCTACTACTCCCTAGTCTTCCTCTCTGCCTGGGCATCCCTGAGGCAATCCCCCATCTTTGTAAAGTCTGCTCTCCTGAATTCCAGGACCATTGTCTTTGTGTAGTTTGACTCCAGCCCTGTTTTTATATTGAACCACACCATTCAGTGTTACTGGTCCCCAGGTGGCCACCCACTGTGGCATCTGAAACACTGTCCCCATTGGTGAGTACTAGGTAAACATTGCTCCCTCATAAGTGGGCTCATTTACTAATTACCTAAAAATGCCCCCTGCAGAGAGTCCAGGATATCCCTACTCCTAGCGGAAGTTGCAGCCAGGATGCTCCAGTCCATATCTGGCAGGCTGAAGTCTCCCACCTGGAGCACCTCCCCCTTAGTTGCCATTCTATGGATGGCTTCCAGTGGAAGCCTGTCCATTTCCTCTACATGTGTTGGAAGTCTGTAGATCACCCTAGTTCAAATAGCTGCTCCATTTCCTGGTAATAGGGAAAGTTAACTTACTTGTTCATGGTTATACAGTGTGTAAGTGGGCGGTGGCTGTGGTATTCAAACCTGTGTCTCTATGTTTGCTGCTCAGTGCTCTGCCTTAAAGCATATGGTGCCCGAGTGACCCCCAAAAAGCACACAATGTCCCCACCACATATACATATAGTGTTTGTGTATATATCTATATTACTTGTTGCAAAACAAAAACACTACATTAATGAAGGCATTAGAATGCAAAGCACACAAAGCAAGAAAATGAAAAACAGGGTCTGAGCCTCATGAGTCTTGGCAAATTGGTTGTGTGGTGTTCCTTGGAGTTCCCTACATTAATGCCCATCTCTTGCCCCCTACAGCCCATAGTCTCCCTTCTTAAGCACAAGGTACAGCTCCAACCCAATGCCTCACATAGCAGCCATTCATACCTGTAAAACAAGAACAGCAATGGGCTCACAAAGGATCTGCAGCTCGTTACGAACTGCTGTATGACAAACAATGAAAGGCAAACAAAAAAACAATACTTATCTGATATGTATGGTCAGTGTCCTCCTACATCTGGCCAATGTCCAGTCAGACCTGTAGATATAAAAGGGAAAAATGGGTCAGTATGAAAAATAAAAATACTGATCAGCTGAGAAGGATCTGAAGAGGTTAAAATAAAATAAGTTGGTTGTGTGTATTTTTTCGGGTACAGATCTGTACCACACGCAGTGCTCCAGATAACTTTTTAGGCCAGGAAGTAAAAACGTCCTAGTTTTCCAAGCTGGTATTTTGGTGTGCCAGGTAGCATTCTGTGACATGGTCACACTGTTCTGGTGGACCGAAGTGCGAATGCATGAAGTCCGTGGAAACACCTGGTTATAACGATACTACCCAGGACTCTACGTGGGGTGTAAAAAGGGCACAAATGGGAGTAAAATACACCGATACACCCCTTAACTGGATCACTGACCACACCATCAACCTGGCTTTTAAAATGGACTATCACTTACTGGATGTCATGGTTGGGGAAGGGAGGAAGATTCATACCCCTTTACCCCTAGAACTGATCTTTTTTGGGGGTAGAAGGCCATGTTGCACTACACATCGACCAACACAGGGCAGGATAAAGACACCAAGGGACAGATATTCAAAAATGTTGCCTAGGCACAATGAATGCTTCCCTGGTGGTGTAGTGGATCCCCCCCTCCCTTTTCCCAGTCTGCCCATAGAATAATAGGAACATAGATATGTGATGGCAGAAAGGGCACAGGCCCACCTAGTCTGCCCAGTTTGCCTAGATATCAACTAGGCCTTTTCTGTAGTTTCCCCCATGCCAGTTGCCCTCTGTGCTTATCCCATGCCCTCTTGAACCCTCTCACCATCCTCTCCCCCACCACTTCCCTTGGCAGCCGATTCCAATTATCCACCACCCTCTCAGTAAAGAAGTACTTCCTAATATTTCTTCCACATTTCCCCTCTTGATTTGGGAATTCCAACCACCATCCATTTCCATATAGCAGACCGCAGCAGGCCAACTGTGACTATTTCTAGGCTGACATCTCCAGCCTCAACCAGTCCCAGAACTCCCTGCAGCTGACACCAGAGCAACAGGCAGCAATAGAAGCTCCAATAGCCTGCCATGCACATTCGAGCTGCCACAACCGCTGATCAGATGTTTTCCACCTCTGCTTTTGTCCACAGGATTAGTTCAGTCCTGAGTGACAGAACTCAGCCCAGGGAGTACAGTGGGGCAAGTAAACAAAAGATGAGTGCTTATATAAACTCTTAACATGCACTGTAGGGCACAATCTCCCACCGCCGCCCACCACGCCAAAGCCAGATGCAGAGGACTCCAGGATCTGCTGCAAATTAAGTGGTCAGTGCAGAGTCAAGCAAGACCAATTCACCATAATCTACTACACTACAGCAAATAGCAGGCAAACAAAAATGGCCCCAAATGCAAAGTGCCCACTGGGACTAAACCCACACTTGTGTGGAACCCCCGGTGCAAGCCAGCCAGTTGGTGCAGTGGTAAGGAGGGACAAAACCTTTTAGATGCAGGTAAATCAGTGAGAAAAGGAAGGCAAGGGGAGGGACTGTGAGTCTGAAAGAGGAGGATGGAGGGAGGTTAAAGGATGACCACCAAAAAGCAGAAATACTGAACAAATACTTCTGTTTGGTTTTTACAAAGGAGGGGACAGGAAATGGGGCAGTAATAAGAATAAGGAGATCACAGAAATGGACACAGGTCCTTTTGCAAAATAAAGGATCCTCATGGAAATGGCAGCAATAAGGCTATGGGGCCAGATAGGGTGCACCACAGGATACTGAGGAAGCTAAGGGAGGTGTTAGCAGGGCCTCCGACTACCCTATTCAACCTGTCATTTTAAACAGGTGCCATGCCCAGGGATTGGAGGAGGGCTGATGTGGTTCCTCTGTACAAAAGTGTTAACAGGGAGAATGCAGGAAGCTACATACTGGTCAGCCTGACCTAAGCAGTGGGAAAAATCATGGAAATACTACTGAAGGAAAGAATAGTGGAACATCTGGTTGTCAATGGTCTACAGGAGAAAGGGAACATTGTTTAACCAGGAGTAGCACACTAAGCTGAAGCTTGTTTCCAGATGTGACCTAAGAGCACAAGGAAGTTGACTTGCTCAGGATCACATAGTATGCACCTAGGCAGCTGTGGGATTCAAATCCAGGTCTCCAGATCTGCAGCTCAGTGCTCAGAGCCTTAACCCACTGCACTATGCTGCCTTCAGGACCCAAGGCAGCTTGGTTTTATGGGAGTGAGGTTGTGCCAGACGAACCTATATGAGTTTTTCAACTGGGTAACCATGGTGGCGGATTTGGGGAAGGTGGATGTGGCCTACCTGGATTTCAGCAAGGTCTCTGACACCTTGCTGCATAGAAGGCTGGAAAATGAGCTGGAAGGCTTAAGGGTGGGACAGAAAACAACAGGGTGGGTGGAGAACTGGTTGAAGGACTGAAGTCAAAGGGTGATGGTAAATGGGGTGCATTCCAGGGTAGAAGGAGTGACTAGTGGTGTGCCCCAGGGGTCGGTGCTGGGACCCATCCTTTTTTAATATTTATAGCAATGATATAGTGGAGGAACTGCAGAGGAAGGTGTGCCTATTTGTAGATAATATGAAGATCTGCAATAGGGTGGACACCCTGGGGGGGGTTGGAGGAATGAGGGAGGGCCTAAAGAGTCTGGAGGGTGGTCGGAAACTTGACAGCTGAAATTCAATGCCAAAAAGTGTACAGTAATGTACATGGGGTATAATAACCCGCAAACCATTTATACACAGGGGGAGGGATTAAGGAAACTGAGCAGGAGAGAGAGAGATCTGGGAATTATAATTTCAGATAACCTTAAAGCGGGGAACCAATGCAGCACGGTGGTGGGCAAAGTGAATAGAATACTGGTGTGTTTAGGGAGGGGTATAAAACAGAAAGAGGGAGGTTCTGTTGCTCCTTTATAAATGGGTCTCACCTACGCAAGGACAGACAGGATTAAAAGTGTTCAGAGAAGGGCAACTAAGATGGTGCATGCTATACATAGGAAGCCCGATGAGGAGAGGTGGATGGAACTGGATCTGTACCCGCTGGAGACTACTAAGGTCAAAGTGGGAAGCTTATTTACAAGGCATGTAAGTGCTAGAACTAGGGATCATAATCTAAGATTAGAAGAAGGAAGGTTTAGGGGCAATGTGAGCGGGCATTACGTCACTGAGAGGGTGGTGGAATCCAGGAACAGACTACCGGAAGAGGTGGTGGGGGAAAACATGGTGAAAGGATTCAAGAGGGCATGGGACAGACAACAGGAGTTGAACAGTGGGCAGAGTGGGGTGTATCTTGACAAAGGTGATGAGTGGGGAGGGGGTTAAGGGGCAAACTAGATTGGCCAAAATGCTCATTTTCTGCCACCCGATTTCTATGATTCTAAGATTCTAAGGCAGTTAAGTAATTAAGACGTACCTGCTCCATCAGAGTTGGGGAGTCCAGAGTTGGAGTGTCCTTGGTTTTGAGGTATTCTGGTAGGACCTGAAAGGGAGAACAGAGAAGGTTGAGGGGACACAAAGGATCAGAGGTGCTAGAGGAGAAATTAGGGTGTCAGAATTAAACAAAGATACTTATCTGATTGGTATACAGTTTATCAGACCTTTAGAAATAAAGGGAAAAATAGATCAGTATGGGGAACTTATAGTAGTGAGAGTGGAAAGATACAAAAAGGGTACAGTACAGCACAGGAGTAAAGGGAGGGGAGTTTTAGAGGAAAAGATTAACTAGGTAAAAGTAGGGAAACTAGAGATGGAAAAAATGCAGACAGCTAAGAACAGAGAATAAAGTGATACTGTATTTGGGGCTCAGCAAACCCCCCTTAGTGCCCCTAGGTGATCTGCAGGTAGCCAGCAAATTTAAGTAGTAGTCCAGATGGGCAGGTGGGGATGCTTTTGGGCTAGTGGTGTAATGGGCTAACTCCCTCGTGGACAGTGGCAATTTTTTTTTAAATTATCTTTCCCTGGCATCGAGTGGGGGGTGTCCTTGGGGCCAGACTGTATGTAGCAGGCAGGAGGCTGTTCAGAAAATTGCTGACCAGAAATGCTGCAGTTACTTTAGTGCTACTGCACTACAGTGACAGTTATGGTAGGAACTTTCAACTGCCAGCCCAGAGGAGGGCAACCAAAATAGTGAAGGGTCTGCACCAGAAGCCATACAAAGACAGACAAACTGAATATATGCCCTTGAGAAATGGAGGGAGAGTGGGAACAGGATAGAAAATTTCAAGTACCTCAAGGTAATCAACAAAGTCCAAGAGGGGTAGCATATTTCAGAAAAAGAGATGTGCAAGAACAAGGGGACACAATTTGAAGATAGAGGGGAGACAGCTCAGAGGCAACATAAGGAAGTATTTTTTTCTTTTTTTTTTTTACAGAGAGGGTGGTGGATGCATGGAATGGCCTTCCTGAGGAGGTTGTGGGGGTCAAAAATAGTGGTGGACTCCAAAAATGCATTGGCCAGACATAAGGCAATTCTATTGGGAGGGTGGGAGAAAGTCAGCTGTTGGCTAACTAGGATCTGTAGCTTATCCAATAGGTAGGGAAATGGAAAGACTGGGTGGGTCAAGCAGTCCTTATCTGTCATCAAGGTCTATGTTTCAATAATTCAGCCCACAGAGTTCAGGCAGTAGTCTGCTCCATGTGGGTGGGAAAGAAGTTGGGAGATTTTTGGGAGGGGAGGAGGCTAGGGCAAATATGCCTCATTCTACCGATTAGCCACAAACTGGCTATGTGAAGAGCCCCCAAGGGACAGGTTAAGATGGTCTGGAGGGTGGACAGCCAGCAGTACCATTTTGTTTCTTCCAGGTTGCCGCCCCTTAGCCACACCACCTGCCACTTAGTCATACGTCTCCCCATTCTTCCCACTATGATACAGTGATCATTTGTTTCTGTTTAGCAGTTTGTTTTTTTTGCTTTTTTACCAAAGCTTTGTTCAACTGGCTGCTCCAAACTGTGCTCCAGCTGTACACTCCTCTGCATGCTGCTGTTATGTGTCCTTTCTGCACCTCTCGATATACAAAACAGACAACATTTTTTTTTAAACTGCTTCCTCAAAAACTGATAAGCCCTCACTCTTCCACTCTGGTTTCCCCAACCTCACTACAACTGCCGCTAGAGCTCTCCCCCCAACACATAGAAACTGGCAGATATTTTTCCTTAAACTGCATGCTCGTGAGCTGGCCCAGTGTTGTGGAGGGCTGAAGCATCACTGCTTTACCTCCTACCATGCCGGCGACCTGTGTTCGTGGTTTGAGTGGGTCATTGGGGGAGGGAGAGGACTGAGCATCTGGAGGGCAGCTCTCCTCTCCCAGGGAATGGTGGGGACATGGACCAGCACTTGCCTGACCCCTAGTGGTGACTGGGGACTGACATGCCAGGTCCCATAATGTGGGGGCAGAGTGCAAGCAGCTGCCCGACGTACAGCATGTGGACATGCATGCCGGGTGTCATTGGCAGCATTGCATGCTCACACATCACACAAGAAAAAGGAAAAATTGGTTCCCAGCGCAGCAGGATGTCGATGGTCCCCCTCTGTAGTGCCGCCCTGAGAAGACACCTCCCTCAGCTGGATCTGTTCTGGTGGGTTGACTTGCTCCCCACTCCCTACCATGAAGGGTAAGTCTTGGGGGCAAGAAGGGAGGGGGTCTGATGCTCAGGTCGATGGGGGGAGGGAAGTCAGAGATAGCCGGTGGGAGCCAGGGGAGAAACAAATACACAAAAAATAAATAAATAGGCCCGCCGGCACAGTGGTTGGATTTCCGCTTGTGATGCCAGCGACCCGGTTTGGGGATTGGACTTGGGTCACTAGAGAACCGGCTGGGGGGAGATGGCTCAAGCGTCCCATGACAGCTCACCTTCTACAAGGTGGAAGGGAGGGGGGCCAAGGCCCGCAGTTTGCCTGACCTGGAGTGGAGGCTCAGGGTACAACAACCAAGTCCTGCCTGCAAGAGGGGCCAGCTGAGATCCCAGTCTCCTAATAGGGCTTTTGCCACAACCTATGTACAGTTTTAGTTGCTCTTTATACTGCCTCCAACCTATGGTCTTTATAAGGTGCAGCCTCCAAAACTGGACACAGTACTTTAAGTCAGGTCTCACTAATGAGTGATATTTGCACCACCACCACCTCCTGCTGAAGATACCCCATCCTATGCAGTCCCAACATCCTGCTAGCCATACCCACTACTTTGTCACACAGCCCTGCAACTTTTAGATCATAATAACCCCAAGATCTCCCCTGCTTAGTGATCATCAGTACCATCCCCTACCTTATAAAGCACCTCCTGGATTCCTATGCCCTAGGTGCATGATTCTGCACTTTGTCATTGAACCCCAACTTGGTCTTGACCACCTTTTGAGTTTCACCAAGAGGTATATGCATGCTCTCCTTTTTAGTGCTCACCCTATAAATGTTGGTATCGTCTGCAAAAAGGCATTCCCTTCTCTGACAGTTTTTCTGTAATGCCACTGATGAAGACCGTGACGAAGGCCTGTCCCAGTACTGAGCCAAGCTGCTCACTGTCCCATCACTGCAATAAGTGCCATTAACCATCACCCTCTGACACCTGTTAACCATCCCTCCCCCACCAGCTACTACTCTTTTTCCAACCTGCATCTCTGGTCATCCCCCTTCTATTCAGCTACCACAACAACTGGCGTTTGCCAAGACTTGCTCCACCGTAGCATGGATCCAATATGTGCAGGAGCTGCCTAGGTAGCCAGGATACTTTTGCATGTTTTTCCATTCCCTAGGACATAAGCGACAAGGGTGCACAAACACGTGCACAGACATTGTGTGGTGCAGCACCAGCCAATGTCTTCCCACCCATGAGCTACTCCCAACTGCACTGCCACTTGTGGTCACTCAGTTAGTGGTACTACAGCGGAGCTGGCTATCCTCCTTCCCTGGAAGACCGCCTCTCGTAGGTCAGTTGATCTTCCTCCCTCAAGCAAACCGCTGACGCAAGCTCATTTCTGAACTCAGGTCACCTGTGCCGTGGGCCATATCGCTACTGCTGGAGCTGAAGGACTGACCTGTTAACCAGTTTCTAATTATTTCATCACTTTGGATCCCTCCTAGGCTGATCAGTATCTTTAGTATTGCCCAACTCCCTCCCCCCCTCCCTGCTAGATCACTCTTCCAGGCACCAGACTATACTCCATGCAGCTGGACAACCCTTCTAGCCCCAGCCTCTCACATGGTGAGTAACCTCACTGGAGCTAGGGAGCATCACACAGGCTCCGGACTAGCCTTTTCCCCAGCCAGCCACCCTCCCTGCCTCTGAACCAGCCTTCAACTACATGCCATACAATCTCCATGTAGCTGGAGCACCACCCCCAAACCTTCACTCCAACAGACCACATATTTGAAGCTGTCCCTCTAAGCCCCAGACTAGCAGTCCCCAAGCCAACCACTCTACCTACAGCTGGATCCACCAGAAGCCTCGTTCCGGCCCCATCTGACCACCCACCCTGCAGCTGGACATCATTTCCAGCCTCAAACTAGACCCACCACCACCACCAGTCACCCTCCCTACTACTGGCTGACTCTTTCATGACCTGGACTTGCCTTCCCCAGCAGACAACCCTCCTGCAGCTGGATCCCTGTGTTCTTTCCCACTCATAGACCAGCTCCCCTTTCCCAGGGTGAGCAACCTTCCCGGAGCCTGACACCCAGATAACCACTATTCCCAGAAGCTGGACTCACCTTCGCTCCAGAGCGGAACCTCCCTAAGACCACCTTCCCTACAACTAGACCCCCCCAATCACCCTTCCACAACCATGGCCCCCATACCTCTCAACATAGTATAAAACAAAATGTTAGACACTACCATATAAAATATAAATTCATGCAGTCTTCAGCAAAAGAAAAAAAATTACACTGATCCCTAGATTACAAAATGGATTAACATATGCAACTGTTTTAATCAAATTCAAATATTAATTGCAAAAAACAGCTCCTCCACAAACACACTCAAATATCAGCATTAAATAATTCTTCCTTTATCTACAAGTTACGAAATTTTCCAAGATTAAAAAAGTTGTAGTCTTTTTTCTGTAAATATAGTTAAATATGCTACTGAATGGATACACACAGAAAATGCATTCTGAATTTGCTCAGTTATACAATCTTCCTGCTGTCCTGCCCCCACCCCAACACTACTTTTAAGTAACTAAATCAATAAAAATTCCACAGATAAGTACACTAGCGGCACAATGCGTACTACACACTTTAAGGAGGGATTTGATTGAAATAAACAGTGTTTTTTAAAGGTTAGCCAAGAGTTCAGAGCAGAGAACATTTATTCATAACAAAACATTGATAGTGAAACCTGCACAGCATTTCATTTAGAAAAAAAAACCTGAGTGATAATTCTCTTACTGTACTTAACATTTCAGGGAGTTACAAAGATGTTAAACATAACTTACCTTAACATGTAAATCTTAACTGCAGGAAACACAGTTCAAAAATGGAGACCACAGTTATTGCTCCTGCATTTCTGTTTGCTTAGGCTGGATGGAGACATGAAGTGAGCTGGTAAATGTAGTTTGCTGACTGAGTAGACTTCAGGAAAATCAGTATAGACTTTTAAAGGGACACTGCCAACTTTTTTTTGCATCATATTATTTCTAGGTAAAACCCCACATTTTATGATTACTTACCTTCTCTAAAATTCATTGGTGTTTCTGGTTGTTTTATTTGTCTCCTTGCTTAGTAGAACTGAAATTTAATCTGCCCAACCTTGATTGGCTAATTTAAATCCTAGACCTACTCGGCTGACTGTAATTTTCATTTATGATGCAGTAGAATTGAAACAAAAATTGCACTTTGAAGAGCATTACAGTTTGACAGAGCTTAATGTCTTAGCACTCTTGATAGAACAAAGGTTACTGTAAATGAAGTGATCATAGTGAGGTAATGAATGAGCTGGGAGGCTAGAGATGCATGAATGCTCCTATCATATATAGTGCATAATAATCAAGGTTATGTCCCATGATCAGAATGAAAATGAACAAATTGCATATAAAACAAACAGAAGTATTGAAAAGTATTCATTTATCATTCAAAAGTATTCAATAATGTGTACTTCTAAAATTTGTTTATAATATTCATTTAGTAATAATTTACTCTTAAAAAACAATTACAGTTAAACTTCTTAGAATTAATTCCTAGAGGCAGTATTCTTCTGATGGTTACAGAAGACTAAAAATGACTAAACTTAGTCTTAAAAGATGAATTAATTACTGCTTTAAGACTTAATTTCATATTCCACTTGAATAAGGGAACTGTCCTTTATTGATACCACCATATACCCCACTCCCTCCCACATCACCACACCTTATTTACACCAGGCCACAACTGTTACTGTACCAGCTTCTTGTTCTTAACTCGGATCAAGGCACCCCCCAAAAAAAAAACTACTAGGCACCTGTGTCTGTGTACTGCTGTACTGTGTGATTGTCTCTTCTTAGTGCCCAGAACTACCAAAATCTGAATGCATCCACTAAGGCCCAGCACAACAGCCCCCACCCCAGCCTGGCAGCAGTCCAACCAGCTGCTGTTCAACTGCAACACTTACTTTTTTTGTTCAGTCAGTCGAGTCGACTCCCAAAGTTCCTTGTTGTTCAGGCTGAACTGAAAAAGATGCAGGACTCCTCTGACTCATTTGAAGGCTGCACCAGTGCAGCCAACAGCAAGCCAGCAGTAACTCATCATCCCCAAGTAGGCCCTGATCAGTCCTCCAGCTCCTTCTCCATCCTCTCTCCTCTGTTACGCACCTCTGAGCCAGCCGAGTCTGACTCCCACTCCAGTGACACCGGCATCCACAGACCTCACCACCATGGTCCCACTGACTCCCCCCAGGCCCCTAATGGTTGTCCGATCAAAAATCAATCTCAAGCCAAGTCTTAAGAGGCTTCTCTAAGGCAAGCCAGTGCCCAACAACTGGAAGCGCAGCTCCTTGAATTTATTTTCATCCCCTTTGTGGTGTTGGATCTGGTTGGGTTGAGGCCTAGGGGCATGGATGGACTGACAAAATGAAATACAATGAGCATCTCACTCACAGAGCCACAAGCAGGCAAGGCAGCTTGACTAAAGTCACAGCAGCAGGCCACTTCTCATTCTATCCCACTCACTTTCACGTCCTGTGGTGAGTCAGGTTGTCTTGTGCATGCGTGCAAAAGCTCACAACCACTACAGATCTTGGGACAGTGTTTTCTTTTACATAGTGTGGAGGGGGAGCAACCACAAAATACGGGACAATAGGAGTCCCGTATAAATAGCAAACAGAACAGGAAATTTTACCAGTTAGAATAGTGAATCAAGGTTAGCTGGCCCCAAATTTTTTTTAATTGTTTATTCTTCTGTTTATATATATTTAATGTATTGTTTATGTGTATGGCATTCATAGGAGGCAGTATGGCACTGTGGTTTAAGGCTCTGCACTGCAAACCTGGAAATCAGGGTTTGAATCCCTAAGCCCCCACTTGCATACTGTGCGACCCTAAGTAAGTCACTTACAGTAACTTCCTTGTGCTCCCAGGTAGCATCTGGAAGCAAGCTTCAGATTAGTGTGCCACTCCTGGTTAAACAATTTTCCCATTCAACTTATATGACCTGTTTAATTTTGTATAATTGTGTTTTCTACTACCGTCTCCTCAAGGACGCACTGGGAGATGAGCAACTTGTTTGTTCAGTGTGCCTTTCTTGGTGAAACTTTTCAATAAATAAATTAAATAAATAAATGTATTCAGAAATAAGCACCAGGGGCCAGTTAGGTTAAGTAAAACCCAAAGTATAAAGTGAGAGTGTCCAGGGTGATAAAAGTGGTTAAGCTAAGTGGCAAATAGTAGTCAAGCTAGTGTTGTGAAACTGTAGAATTTACTGATTTAAAGTGCTCTTGGATATCAGTTTCAATCAGAAGCAAGGGGAAGGGAGTGGACCAGGCAGTTACCCACACGACCAGCATAGTTGACACAGCCCTAGCCTGTTATCTACCCCAGCAGTAGTTACCACAGCCCTAGCAAAGGGCTAGTAACCTGAGTAACTGATCCAGAGATATCCTATAATCCTAGCCTGGCTACTGGAGGCAACTTGGCTACTAGTCACCTCTATCACCCTAAGGTGTGCTGACTTTATAATCTGTGGCTAAAAAAAAAACCTCTGGGACAGCAAGCAATATTCACTAGCTCACCCGGCTAGCTTTGCTATAACTGGGGCTTTACTCTACCCTTGCTCCTTCTAGCATACTGTTTATTATCTAATTCAGGGCCTGCCTGCCTGCCATCTGTGCCATCTCCTATAGCTACTTAGTTTGAATGCTGCCAACCCCTGTGCTCCATTTAGGAGTGTGAGTTAAATAAATTTATGTGATTTTGAATAAGGTCACCATGTCACCATATACTCCTTCCTTCCTGGACCAATTTTAAATACATTTGAATAGATCCACCCTTGGCAGGCCCTTGTCCAGACCACACTAACATTCACGGCCATCCTTTCCTGTATTGCACTCACTGTGTGAAGAGCAACAACTTTTTTTTTTATTTCAGTATTAGTTCAAGTGGACAGTGCCTGCTTTATAGCACTATCACTGACCTACTGCCCTAAACCGGGGAGAAGTTTAGGAGACAGGAGGTGGGTTAAGTATATGCTGGATGCCCTGCTGGTTGCAGCAGGTGGGATGTCTTCCCTTGATGGGTAGCCGGCTTTCCTGATGCTTGTTCATTTAATGATGCTTTCCCACTTGTGGGGCCACCGCCAAGGGACTGGCATTTACTTTTTCTTTACAAAAAAAAAATAACAGCAGACTGGACTAAACAGAACCCACACAGCTGCTGCCAACTGCTGATCCTGGGGACCGCCACAACTATTTGACCACTGACACTGCTGGGATGAAACTGACACAGGGATGAGAGGAGGACTGCAGGTATTATCTTTTGCTCTTTAAGTTACTTCCATGTGTCCCCTCTCCCTTCTGCCACACTTCCTTCATGTTTTTGTTTTCTTCTGGGTATATAAAATAAATTTGGACACCATAACTTAAACAGTAAACTACACTTGGATAATTGTTTTTATACTTAAAACTGAAAAGTGGTGGAAGTTCATTAAGGTTCAGATTTATAAAACGAAAACTTGAAGGCATGTGGTGGAAGTTCGGTATGCATATTTTACTATTTTATAATGGTTGGAAAAGTTATACATGTGTTGAGTGCCAGGCAACAAAAAGTCTTTTTTTTTCGGTATAACGATCAGTATATATATATATATATATATATATATATATATATATATATATATGATTGTAGTTTATTATTCAATGTATGTCATTTCTTGTTCAATGTTCTATTTGCATTTCTCAACTAGACCTCAGTGTGAATGAGCTCATGGAGCCTTTTCATGGAAATAAATGGAATGTAATTGAATGGACTGTGTATGCTGATATTCAAGTAGCACTTAAATAGTACACAGCTGGGTACCACATCGGCTCCTATGTTTAAAAGTTCTGTGGGAAAGTGCAACCAGATTGCAGAGACAGTGCGGTGCTAAAGAAGTGTAATAAAAATGATAATGTTTTGCCAGTACTACTGCAGTGTGCAGCAAAAATTAGTGAAGGAAATGCAGTGCTAAAGAAGTGTGCATGAAAATCTAATAATTATTTGCAGTGCTCTTATAGTCTGCATCAAAAAATAAGAAAGACTGAGCAGTGGTACAAGAGTGTAGCAGAAAGTCAATGCAGCGTATTAACAGTGTGCTGACGAAAAGCAGTGCTTTGTCAGTCTGGACTGTAATAACACTGAAATGAGACTCATGATGGAAGTGTGCACTCCACTTCCCTCTGGGTCACTTGCCCAGCTAACTGTCAAAAATAATATTACATCACACTCACTCACAATCGCCAATGGCTTAAATGCTGCATTCTCTGATCTGAGCACAGTTCTGCCAAGTAACTTTTTTGACCCCACCCCTAAGTCCCCAGAACCCAGCAACACCTATCCCTTTTTCTACCTCAGGGTCAGTACTATGAATGAAGCAAGTTCATACCTTATAAAAGCTCTATGGGGCTCAAGCTTCTGCAAAGACTCCTTTGACATGAAAATCCTTAACTCGGTACTTGACTCAGTGCTATCCCCCCAGACTGATCTCCTTAGCCTCTCCCTATGTCTAGGGCAGTTCCCAAATGACTGGAAGGTGGCCACCACCACACCAATACTAAAGAGTTTGGACCCCACATTGCCCACTAACTACAGGCCCATCTCCATACTCCCTCCCCTCTCAAAAGCCCTTGAAAAAATCGTTGCAACGCAACTCAGACTACCTACTTGTGCACAACATCCTATGCAGGGAACAACATGGTTTTAGAGCCAGACACAGCACAACCACTGCCCTTAAAGTTCTCCAACTCACTGCACAATGCCCTAGATAAAAAGCTGCTAACAGGAGCCGTATTCATAGACCTGTCAAAAGCATTAGACACAGTCTCCCACACCCTCCTCATAAATACTCTTCGCAGTACAGGCCTGTCCCCTGGACCCATCACTTGGTTCACAAGTTACCTCACAGACAGGTCCCAGTGTGTGAAGATAAACAGCACCCTCTCACCCACCCTACCAGTCCACTCAGGGTGCCCAAGGGCTCCATCCTTGGCCAACTGCTATTCAGCATCTTCCTGAATACCCTGCCTAAATCCTGTCCTTGTAACCTTCTGCTCTACACAGATGATGCTATAATGTATGCCTATCACTCAGATCCCATAGTCCTTCTGTCCTCCTTACAACTTGCCTTCAACCTCATTGAAAACTGGTTCACTGAACACAGACTCGTGGTCAATGTAAAAAAAAAATAAATCAATGCTCTTTTCCAACCATCAGAGTAAGGACCACAATGCCCAACTAACAATCTTTTTCAAAACTCTCCTCCCACTGGAACAGGTCTACACCTATAAATACCTGGGCATTACCTTTGATCCTAATCTCTCATTTCACCCACATATAAGCAATCTTTTCTCTGCCACAAATATAAGCACAGGACTGCTGTATTGGCACAAAGCCTGCCTACCTCCAGAGGCCCTAAACATTGCTGTTACCTCCTCTATTCTCTCCCTTATAGAATATGGGCTAACTGTCTACTCATCCGCTGACCACACTGCTCTAAATAAAATCCACCTATTCATTAACAAAGCCTGTAGGCTCCTTGCTGGAATGGATAAGCGTACCCACAGCTGCACCCTGTATGCACTAACAAAAATCTTCACCCTTGACGAAAGAATACATTACCAAACATGTCTACTTACTAAGAAAATCCACCTAGGACTTACTCCCACTGGAGTCTCAACTTCCCTCTGCACAGCACATACCTCAGCATACACCCGTGCAGCAGATAAATTAACGTGGGCTGTTCCCAGGGTCACAACCACCCTGGCACAATGGTTCTTTTCCTACAGAGTACCATCCTGATACAATGAACTCCTCCTGACCATCTCCTCTATTTCCAGACTAGGCCCCTTCAAAACAGCCCTCAAGAACCATAAAATATCCATCTGCCTCTGCCTTTGTTCCCACTAATAAACAGATATCTGCCCACAGACGGCAAGACCCTGGGTTAAAGATAACCCTATCATACTGCTCCTACTGTGTATTGACAATGTTGGTAATCCGACTGCTCACATCACATGCTAGCATATAACCCATGCCATAATTTTGATTGTACTGTTCATTGACATTCACAAGCTCCCTTCAGGACTTGTATAGCTACCCAATCTGTACAGGACTAGCAGCACTGTTCATACTCTGTTTGTTATCTTATCTCCTACTTATTGTATACTGCCTATATTTGACACATATTTTTTATACCCTGTTGTCTGTTCCTTCCTCTGCCCTCTTTGTAATATTGTATAATGACTGCCTCTGGTTATGTTTTGTAATCAGATGTGGAGCCTTTGGAAATGAGTCTCTGACTCAAGATTGTAATCCGATTTACTCAATAAATAAAATAAATAAATAAATAAAACAGTTTAACCCACACAGTTTTCACGTTGTTACCTATCCTGCAGATAAACATAAATAGGTCCTCGCATAAGACAGAAAAACAGCCCAATGAGCAGCGTCTTGAAATAGTGCAAGGTCTGCTGTGATGCTAGAATGGGGAACCAATCAGCAGCCTCTGGTATACAGGAGCAGTCAATCAGGTTCTGTTTGCAATTGGTGATGAAACTTCAAGAGCCCTGCGGTAGTGAAAGAGACTAT
Organism: Neoceratodus forsteri; assembly: GCA_016271365.2. Lineage (NCBI taxonomy): Eukaryota > Metazoa > Chordata > Ceratodontiformes > Ceratodontidae > Neoceratodus > Neoceratodus forsteri. The sequence goes on from CM028130.1 coordinate 101,110,553, forward strand.
TCTGGGCTGTCTGCCAAGCTGAGTAATTTATGTTGTGTTAGGGAAGGCTAGCAGGCTGGTCCCAGAGTCCAGGCAGTGTTCAGCAGTGGTGGCAGTGGCCATGGAGGAGCCACTTGCAAAGGCACCCACTTGGGGCCAGGGAGAGGAAGGTTGCCAGGGAGAGGAAGGTCACAATATACCACTCCAGGATGTGGGTTATGCTAGGATTACCCACTTCTGGTGTAGCTTATGCACTCGGCCTGTAGTCTTGTGACCAAACCACACCAGGTGTGAAGAAATCCTAGTATAACCCGCACCCTGTCAAGGTATATTGCCTAAGTCACCTTTAATGACAGAGATCTGAAATGGTACCGTTCTCCACTGGTAAATGCACTACACCGAACATTTGTGCTAATTGGAAAAATACATTTTTAAACTAGATGGAAATAACTGTAATTATGATTTTGATGACATTTTTGAATTTTTCACAGAAAGTTTGTGAAATTTAATTGATGCAAAATTTTGATATCACCAAGACTCTGCTTACTGACTAACTACTGCATCTACTTATACTGTTTTATCATATCAAGTACACTATTTGCAGTGAGCAGTACTGTTTACAATTGTTTGTTTAGCATGATACCTAATTTGTTTCTTTGCTAATTTATGCTACTGCTGCATTTCTTTTTTTAATTTTTTGCCACCTGACTCCAACCAGCTCTTGGCTTTTGTCAGTTAGCTGCTCTGCCCAAACCTCACAACCCCATCATCTCCAACCCCAGCACCCTGCAATGTCCCAGGACTTATCTTTCTCCTGACAGTCACCTTCCCATGATGAAAGCAAATGGGCTAGTCAGACCCTGTTGAATCTGGCAGGTTTGTTGACGTCAGCAGGGAGCCCAGGTCAGTGGTGTGGGGTCTGCGGGACAAGAGGGCATGTCATGCTGCAGCGGTTGAGGATTTTCACTTTTTCTTCCATCTCCTTTGAGTCACCAGCTGGGGGCAGGATGCATGCATAATGTGTGTCAGCACCCACAGCTGCCAATCAGTGTCTCACTCTCTCTGAAGCATGTTCCTGCCTGCACCACCACCCCTGGTCACCCAGGTGGCTGTCACATGGTGGAACAGGCTCCCTTTCTTTCTCAGAGGAGGAGCTCATCCTTTGGGACACTCAAGTCTCCTCTCCTCTCCCTGGCTGGCCCTTCAATGAGCCAAGCTTGTTCCCAAACTCGGGTCACTAGTGGTAGTGCTACCACCATGAGACAGTCCAGCCCTACTTCAACTGTGTTTAATTACTGTATCATCTTGATTCTTTTTAGTATGTATTTGCATTGATCAGAACTGTTTATCATAGTTTGCATAGCATAATACCTTAATTTATTCTTTATTAACTGTATCATATTTCAATATTGATTATCACTTGATCCACTAGTGTCTTCTGTAACCTGCCACTCTTTTGTACTCTCCTGGGTCATCCCTGTAAGTAGACATTCAATTGTCTAGTGCACCTATCCACTACACAAAAACTACATGAATAAATAAATCTTTGGGTAAGGTAAAGAAGCACAACACCCTCACAAATTCAAAACTTTAGCTGTTTTCTTGTCACCAGACAACTCAATTTCTATAACTGCTGGGAACATAATTGTTTGTTTTAGTTTATGACCAGAGCATCTCACTGTTGGAAATTATTTATTTTATTATAAAACTGGTAACTGGAAAATGCGCACAATTATGGCTTGTTTCCAGGTGCAGCCTAGAGGAGGGGGATCAAAGGGGTTTCAAAGTAACAAAGATCAAGTAACAATGTACAAAGATATGAGCGAGGAAACAGCACAATCATGAACAGATATACAAAAATTAAAACATTGTACAGGACATTATATTATACAGCAGTGAAGGAATTCAAAAATACATACGAAGGATAGGGCAAGCTAAAATCAGTTAACTGTATGAATGGTGGAAGACAGAATGCAATACCAGTAGAATACAAATTTTGGTGGCCAAAGGCACTAAAAGGGGGAGAAGGGTAAAAATTGGAAGGAATGGGGAGACTACGAACAGGAGCAGGAGTGGGGGAAATTAAGTTTCTCAACAATGATTTGAGAGCTAGATTGGGGGAGGTGAAGAAAGACACTGAGATTATTCCATGCTGTTGGGAGCCAGAATGAGAAAGCAGATTGACCAGTGGAAATCTGGCAGGCAGACAGAGAGGCTTCAAGAGTCAGAGTAGAAGAGGAAGTAGTTTGAAGGAGATAGAGGGGGCTAGGAGATGGTTGAGGTAGTATGTAAGAGAGAAGAGTAATAATTTAGACAGAAAGGAAACACAATGAAGCAGACGACTGGTGTCCAAGGATGGTAGAGAGAGGAATTAGAAGAGGAGACAGTGATATAAGTGAGTGTAGGGGAGTTTGAATCATAGTGGCAGACAGAGTGGAGGAGAGAATCTAGCCTGACCAGGTAGATTATGACAGCAGTCCTCAAGACAACATCCACATAGTCAAACACTAGCAAAATCATTTTAAGAATGATGTCATGCTGGACAAGTGTTGGGATGCAGTCTTTATTATGGTATAGGGCTCCATGTTTGGGATGTAACATTTTGTGGATGGCATCAAGTTGCTGAGAGAAATCAAGATTCTAATTGAGCTATATGCCAAAGTCCTCAAAGGAAAGGCAGACCTCCAGTAGGGAGCCATTAAGTGTAGAAAAGAAAGGGTAGGAGGGAGCATAGATAACTTTTGTCTAGTGCCACGCCATATTATCTAGCCTATCGGAGAAAACTGCCTTAGAATTTGGCTGAATCTGCCTGGATCATTCATCAGGAGAATGACCAGGATACTTCATGATCCTCTCTGGGCCAAAATAGCTGTGCCAGTAAGTTCAGACATCTAGGCGCATGGCCAGAGTTGGGATACAATGCTGTGATGGCAGTTCTTCCCAGCCCAGGCACCTCTTTCAGTACTTCACTTACACCTGTGGTGGGACAGTGAGCTTGCTACCCACTTTGGGCTCCTCTGCAGCTTCTGAGGCCAAAAAAACTCCTTGGTATTGTAGCCATCTTCCTGATATAGGGAATGAATGCACTACTCATTCACAGGGAGGGTAGCTTATGTATTTATTTATTTAAAAATTGGTAACCAGGAGAATCAAACTGAGCCATGACTCATTTCCAGGTGTGACCTGGGGGGAAGGAATGAGAGGAGTTCAATGTACAAGTAAAAAATAATGGATCAAATTGAGTAGGAGAGATATAGGAGAGTAGCATCAACAAATGAGAACATTACATACAATGCTAAGGCAATTTAGAAATTAATAACATACTCTGACAACAAAGAGTAGTACAAAGTTTTGCTGACAGTGAACTGATACTGGTTTATACATTCAGAATCCATGGATGGACATTACAGAATGGCGGTAAGTGCTGATGAGGCCACTGAATGAGACTGTAATGAATTCAGTCAAATGAGGGGGGTTAAAATGTACATGAGAGGATGTAGTGTTCCTTTAATTGATATCAAACAACTTTATCAAATGTCTCTTACTTGAACTCTGGATCTGGGGTTGCCCTCCAGAGCTGCAAATGACAGTGACCACTGGTATAGGGCTAAACAGCAAGTGTTAGGACAAACAGTCCACAGCAGCACAAATTGAAGGTCCACAATGGTGGGACAGAATGTAAAACATACTGTAGAGACATTTATTTTACACCAGTTCATTTACTTGTAGCTTGCAGTAAGGCATGTACAATCAGTTCATGCTGGATAGAAATCCATTTTAGGCTATATGTTCTCATTGCCCTCCATTAGACAAATTCCTTTTTAAGGTATTTGTAAAAAACTGTGTTTTTAAACTCCACAAGTACCGTACTGTCTTCTTAAATTCTAATTCATTTAGGCTGAGACCATACCCTCAGGTATAGTGTTTGATAAGTCTTAAAGCCTTCCACTTCCAGCTAGGCCCCATCTCATTGTCACACACAGGACAGTTAAATCTGCATTTTCTAATCTCCAAACAGATCCACTCAGTATCTTTGGACCAGGCAGAGGGATTATTCTGTACTAGGGAGGGACTCTGGGGGGTGTGACCCTCAATTAAAGGAACACCCTATTCTCTCATGTTGTACATTTTATCTTTCTATGTGTCACCGCAACTCACAAATTGAATACATGAGGAAATTAGATGATAGGGAGCATCAATTGCCCATCAAGATTGTCTCCCACTATTTCAGTGGTGTTCATGTACTGTATGTATACAGTGAATGGTGGAATGTTGTTTTAGTGCAAATGTTATGTTGATTTCGCGAAGCGCAAGAAACATATTGGGACAGCTTGCTCAGAAGCAGGTTGTGGAGGTGCGGCACTGTTGTGGCCAATGCCCCCACAGCCTGCAAAGGCTTGTCCTGCTTCCCCCAATGCCATTGCATGCTGATGGTGGCAGTAGTTTGGAACCTTGCCACCAACTTGTGACAATTTCACTGCTGCAATCAGGGTCCGCCTCGTCATTGCAGTGTCAGCTGTCCACTGCAATGAGGGAGCGACCCGTCATTGCAGGGCAGAACTTCCAAACCCTGATATTGTTTGTGAACATGGCGGTGGCTTGCCGCCATGTTCTAAAACTATATATCCATGTGTTATGTGCTGTCGGGGCTCCAATCCTCATTGGCTTTGGTGCCCTCAATGTTGATTTTGCCAACAGGGGCCCTCCCCATGGCATTCTGTAACCAACCCCACCACTTTTATTGTCTGCCAATGCGGTGTCCAATCCCCGTCGGCTACTGCTGTCCCCAAAAAGATTCCTTTGCACACTGGAGCCCACCCAGTGTGCCGCATTGCCCTGTAATGTAAAAATGGTCCGCAAATGTCTTTTTTTTACCTGAAAAGGAAATGGTCCCCTTGTGGTCTCCTGGCCCCTGCCACAACCCGCACTCACCCACTGTGCACCCTGCCTCCCCACACCCACCTCACCCCATACTTACCTCCGGAGCTTGGTGCGATGATCTTCAGTGGACCAGGAACACATCTGCACTCTCCAAAGCCAACTGCGAACTGAGAAAATGCCGGTAAACTGTATAATGGAATAAATAGGGGGCTGTCCAACTTTAATGCATATCTCAGTCATTTTTTGGAATTTTGGCACCAAATTTTCAACATGGGGTTTTTGGGACCCCTCCTCATGAATTCTTGAACTGTCACGGCATTAATCAGCCCCGAAAGGTGATTTTGCAGTCACTGCACAGAATCACTTTCCGGGGCCATTTAACAAAACGACAGTGCCACTGTTCATGAGGTGGGCTCTCAAAAAGCCTATTTTGCAAATTTGGTGGAAAAATCTAAAAAATGACTGTTTTACAAGCGTGCGCTGTGCAGTTGCTATGCATGCTTGTAACTTTGTGAATCTGCAATATTTTTACGCCAGATTTTCAACATTGCCATTTTGTCACACCTCCTTGTGAACAGTACAGCTGTCATTGTTCACATCCTGGCAGAAATGTGTTTACGCACTTCTGGCACAGGATAACATGTTCGCTGTGGGAAATCAGTATTTGGGACAGATTAAGAAAATGAGAGTGACACTGTTAATGAGGAGAGGTCCTAAAATGCCTATGTTGAAAATTTGGTAATGGTACTCCATAAAATGACTGTGTTACAAGCGTGCATTGTGCAGTTTGCACGCACGCTCGTAACTTCACAAAGTTATTATTTTCACCCCAGATTTCCAGCATTGCCATTTTCCCACACCTACTTATGAACAGTACAGCTGTCATTTTTCCCATCCCGGCCAAAATTTGTTTTCGCACTTCGGCGCAGAATACAGTGGTCGCTGTGGGAAATCACTGTCTGGGACAGATTAAGAAAATGACAGTGATACTGTTCATGAGCAGAGGTCCTAAAATGCCTATGTTGAAAATTTGGTGATAATAGCACATCAAATGACTGTGTTTCAAGTGTGCGTTTCACACTTTCCATGCACCCTTGTAACTTCACAAATTTGGGATATTGTCACACCAGATTTTCAACAGTGGCATTTGTTCACACCTCCTTATGAGCAGTATAGCTGTCATTTTTCACATCTTGACTGAAATATGTTTTCACAGTTCCAGTGCGAATAACGCGGTCGCTGTGGGAAATCACTGTTTGGGACAGATTAAGAAAATGACAGTGGCACTGTTCATTAGCAGAGGTCCTAAAATGCCTATGTTGAAAATTTGGTGACAAAACTCCATGACATGACTGCATTACAAGTGTGTGTTGAAGTGTTTCCACGCACCCTTGTATCATCGCAATTTTGTAATATTTTCATGCCACATTTTCAACAGTGACATTTTCCACACCTCCTTATAAACAGTACAGCTGCCATTTTTCACATCCTGGCTAAAATATGTTTTTGCACTCCTGCTGGAGAATAGCACGGTCGCTGTGGGAAATCACTGTTTGGGACAGATTAAGATTGAACGAGTGAGAGGGAGGAGTGACCAAGCTCAACTGAGCTCTGTTGGGACTGCTGTGGATTTGTTTTTTGGGCAGAAAAAGGGCTGAACGCAAGAGTCCAGTGCAAAAGGGCAGCCTGCAGCACTGGGAGAAATAGAACGAGGGAGCAAGTGATGGAGGGGGAGTGAGTAAACTCACTGGAGCGCTGTCAGGACTGCTGGGGATTTCTTTGTGGGCAGAAACATGTGTCAATGCAGGCAGGGGCCCAGTACAAAAGGCCAGCCTGCAGTGGTGGGAGAAGCAGTATGAGTGAGTGAGATGGGGGGACTGAGGGAGCTCAATGGAACTTTACCAGGACTGTTGCAGATTTCTTTGTGGGCAGAAAAAGGCACCAATGCAGGCAGGTGCCCTATACAAAAGGGCCGCTTGCAGCTCCAGGAGAAAAAGAATGAGTGCGTGAGAGAGGGAGACTGAGCGACCTCAATGGAGCTCTGTTGGGACAGCTGCAGATTTCTTTGTGGACAAACAAAGGTGCCAACTCAACCAGGAGCCCCTTACACAAGTGCAGCCTGCAGCACCAAGAGAAACAGAATGAGTGAGTGACAGAGCAGTAGTGAGCGAGCTCAACGGAGCTCTATTGTGACTGCTGTGGATTTCTTTGTGGACAGAAAATGTGGCAATGCAGACAGGAGCCCAGTACAAAAGGCCAGCTTGCAGTGCCAGCCGAAACAGAATGAGTGAGTGAGAGAGCTCAATGGAGCTGTGTCGGGACTGCTTCAGATTTCTTTCTGACCAGAATAAGCCACCAGTGCAGGCAGGAGCACAGTACAAAAGGGCAGCCTGCAGTGGCAGGAGATACAGAATGAGCGAGTGATGGAGGGGGAGTGAGTGAGCTCAATGGAGCTCTTTTGGGACTGCTGCAGATTTGTTTGTGGGCAGAAAAAGGCAGCAATGCATGCAGTGGCCCAGTACAAAAGGGTAGCCTGCAGTGGTGGGGAACCAGAATGAGCGAGTGAGAGAGGGAGAGTGAGCAAGCTCAAGAGAGCTCTATTGTAACTGCTGCAAATTTCTTTGTGGGCAGAAGAAGGCGGCAACACAGGCAGGAGCCCAATAGAAAAGGACAGCCTGCAGCGCCAGCAGAAACAGAATAAGGGAGTGAGAGAAGGGGAGTGAGCAAGCTCAACGGAGCTTTTTCAGGACTGCTGCAGATTTCTTTGTGGGCAGAAAAAGGCACCAACAGAGGCAGGAGCCCAGTAAAAAGGGCAGCCTGCAGCACCAGGAGAAACAGAATGAGTGAGTGACACAGGGGGAGTGAGTAACCTCAAAGGAGCTCTGTCGGGACAGCTGTGGATTTCTTCATGGGCAGAAAAAGGTGCCAACGCAGGCAGGAGCCCAGTACAAAAGGCCAGCCTGCAGTGCTGGCATAGACAGAATGAGTAAGTGAGAGAGGGGGAGTCAGCAAGCTCAACAGACCTGTGTCGGAACTGCTGCAGATTTCTTTGTGGGCAGAAAAAGCCACCAACAGAGGCAGGAGCCCAGTTCAAAAGGGCAGCCTGCAGTGCCAGGAGAAACAGACTGAGCAAGTGACAGGGGGTGGTGAGCGAGCTCAACACACCAATGCAATCAACATTCGGCATTGACAAATGCTTGTTATCTCAGCTAAAACACTGCTGTACAAAACTTCAAAGGCCATGGAATGTTATTCAACCATTCTGTGGTACAACAGCAGTCCAGCTGAGTTCAGAAGCACCCGAGCCACACTAGCTGAAACTGCAGGATCATCCAGATTAAACTAAGTGGCCACAACATGAACAAACACTACCATGGCCCAGAAGATACAGTATCAACCAGACAGGATAACAAATATGCAGGATCAACCAGATATGTACCTCTATTTGAAAAAAGAAATGCAGGATCAACCAGATATTTGAAATAACTTACTAAAAAACTCCATTCCTACACATCCTTTCACTAAGCGAGGACTACAGCAGCCATTTTTTTCCCTTAAATGTCCCTCCCAAACAGTGTGAGTACATGATACAAATGTAGGGACATCAGGACCCTAACAACCATGCATCTCACCCTAGCAACCTGCTGTAACTTTCTGAATAACATGCGGATAGCAAAGATGACTTATATTAAAAAATTAAAAACAGATCAAACTATATAAAAATGCATTTTATGGCACCATACACTATAGCAAATTATGGATGATCAACTCTATGCAGAACCAGTGTGTCCTGCTGCCTCGGGGTTCTGATTCCCAAGGACCTCTCAAGTTTAATTTTCAAAATCACAGGGAAGCAGAACCCCTCTGTGACAGAACACACTTGTTCTGCATAGTTGCCCATCCACTATTCTCTATTTAATATCCATGAATTCATCTAGGCCCCTTTTAAAACTTTCTAAAGTAGGTGCCATGATTACTGCCTCTAGTAATTCATTCCACCAGTCAGCCATGATCTGTGTAAAATTGTTTTCTGCTGTCTGATTTGAATAAATCCCCTTGCAGTTGGAGTTTATGTCCTCTTGTTTTTTTTCTCCTGGTTTCCTCTGTAAATGTAATGTTTCCATTAAGTCTGCATAATGGAATGCTTTATATACTGTGATCATGTCCCCCTCTCGTCTTCTCTCCAGTCAGTGTGTACATATTTCATGATGCTAGTCACCCTGCATATGTTAGATTAAATATATTTTTAATCATCTTTGTTGTTCTCCTTTCTATCATTTCAGTTGTATTTATTTCTGGTTTTTAGAATGGCCACCAAAATTGTACAGAACACTCTACTTGTGATCTAGCCAATGATTTATACAAAGCAGCATGACAAGTTTTGTCCTGCTACTAATGTTCCTTTTAATACATGATATGATCTTGGTACATTTACTGATAACCACATCACATCGCTCCTTCTTTAGAAATTGGATGGGACAAAGTCAAGGGGAAGGTCACCAATTGGGCACTGGGGGAGGGGTAACAGCTAGTATGGGCATGAAATTGGATATGCAGGTAGGAGGGGGAACAGCTGCAGAGTAACAGACTGCTATCTGCACACTCAAGCAGACTAGACAGACCATCAGGCCTGTATTTGCTGGCATTCTTCATATGTGCGTACGTAGTATTTATTTTTCAGATTATTGTTTTCCCAGGAGTACAAAAGAACAGCATGCTAAATAGAGAAGGATCTAGGTTCTAATAACCATAGCTAAATTAAGATTGATGAGTTGCGTGAAGAGACAGTAATCCACATTAGATCCATGGATGAAGCCAATCTCATGATGATCCTGGTTGAAGAGTAGATCTGTCCCGAATGAGTGATAGAATTGTAAGTATGGAGGAATTCCAAGAAAAGGAGGATGAAGGAAGTCCAAGTTTCCAAGATGATCGATGATGCTTGTCCAACAGGGTTGTAATGGGCAGAGGGACTATGACCCTATCAATAAGGTACTGAACTGGGAATGGTGGAAATGCAATGGTAGAAGTCATTGGTGAATGATCAACTTGTAAGACGTTTGAATGCAAGGGATGGACTGGAGGCTAGAACGTTGTATTGAATGAGAAGTCACTAAGGAAACATCCATAAAGTAGGATTCAAAGTACAGTCATTGAGCACCCTGGAGAAGATGGTTCATTCCTGATCCAAGGCTGATATGGCTTGGATGATGATCCTGAAGGTGAAGGTACATCTTTTCCATAGGAATGGTAAAACCTATGTAAAGCAGATCAAGTTAAGGCTGGCTAATGTAGACCATGTTTCCAAAGTGACAAAGGATTAATGTCCAATGGATTGTATGGCATTATGAGTTGGGAGAGCAAGGATTGATTGATATAAAATTACTCTTTTACACTGGGGAAGCTGGGATGAGTTATAAGGTTATGGGTGACTGCTCCAATTCATAGAAGATTTGATGTTTGAGGTAAACCAGAGATAAACAATCTATTAATTGAGTGATAAGTCACTAGGTAAGCATTCCCAAAGTAGAATGAGTAGAGAGTAGATTGTGAGTGCCTAATGAGAGTAGTGCCATAAGTGATTAGTAGTACACTAGAAGATTTGCAGAGCTGACTAGATAGTAACCTGTTATATATGAGGCACAATTGGAAATTTGGTGTAAGGAATAGATGGCTTCTTTGGTCATGATGTTCATGACTTTATGCTCAAATCCTGCTGGTACACTGCTTGAAGTAAGTGTGAGTATCCTGATCTGTGATCATTTTGGTGATGCACTGAGGTGGCAAAGGTGGTTATGTTTATGGGTAATCCTAATGCTGAAGAACATGAGAGAAGCTTGGGGCAGATGAGAGGAAGAGCTTGTGGTCTACACTTGTAGTAAGATCGATTAGGGCAGTGTTATCCATGGACCAGCATCCCTGATTGTACCTCAACCTCATGGACAGCAACACATATGTAGGTATATGTATTAATCTTAGGGCACAGACACTTATCGTATAAGCATAGGTGTCCAGATCTGAGATCTGCTCTACTTTTGCAATGCATGTTATGCTTCACTATATTCTCACAATATATGGTACCACTGGGGGATGTTTTCCATTATATTCTTATTGAATAATTATTAGTTAGGCAACAGTTCCATCTTTAGTGCTTGTGCAAACTGTAACTGCAAGTGACCTAGGAAGCATCACAGACCTCATTGTTCACCTTATCTTCTCCTAAGCAAAGCAACTTCTTACGTTAGTTAGGATAGTTACTCTGGCCACCTGTTTTTGGCCAATTATGTGCATTTTGTGTATATTTTTTTATTGTTGTGATGGTTATTATCAGAGTATAAGACTCCTTGCACAGCATATTTTCTCTCAGAGAGACTTGACTGTGCCTATAGGTAAGGAAACTGTATACTATTCCAGTGATTACACTGTTGGTTGTAAGCCTGTATTATTATTTACCAGTAATAAATTACATTTATTATCTGGACACCACTTGTCTTTCATCTCTTCCTTTTGTGCAGTTTCAACAAGAACCTGAGAAAGGTAATTTTATTACCAATTTACAGCAGGATGCCATATGATTTTGATGCTATAGCTAATTAATACCAATTGGGATGCAAGGCTGAATTAGTGAATTTGTCTTGGCTGTTATGGATTGCCCATTAAAATTCTGGAAAGCCAGTTCTTGGTGATGATTTTTGCTGAAGAGATGATTGAAGGTACTTCAAGAAGAAGAGGTTGAATGCTCCGCAGAAGAGTGACTGACCCAGCTGAAGGTACTAGGTGAAGAAGTACAGATAATAGTATAAGGAATAGCAATGTCTGGGAGTGTAATCAAGATTTAGATAGTGTGGAGTCAGAAATCAGCTAGCTGAAGAGATCCCACACCAAATATCCTGGACAATATCTGTGCAATTCCTAAAACTTGCAGTGACTATCGGGAAGTAGGAGTTGAGCAACTTGGTCATCAGAGTCATTGTTGAAATAAGAGGCAACAGAAGGTAAACAGATGAGGTCTGTAATTGAATGGGTTATCTTGCAATTCCTGGTATCTGTAGATGCGATGCTGCTTACAAAGCATGGGTATAACAGAAGAATTTAAGTCCTTTCCATGTATTAGTATAGCCAGTGAGATAAGGCATATGGCAGAGACATGGTGATTGGATGGACGGGGATTGGAGGGAATATCTGATAGAGATGAAAGAGATCTTCTGATTGTCCAGGCAAATAAGATTCCACGAATGATTGTGAAGAACTGAATGGGCAGTAAAAACTCTATGGTAATGTGAGAATCTATGGAGCAGATGAGCCAAGGAATGTTTGCTGACAGTAGTATTACCCAGAGTAATGAATTAATGATCCAATGAGTAGTGGAAGGGTACTGTCATAAAGGCTGGAATAGAAATAGGGGATGGATAATATGAAAAGCAGATGACAGGGTAGGAGTACTGGTTGGATATGGGATACAAGGCCCAAGAGAGCCACAGCGAACAGTATGAAGTCCTGAGTCAGCAAGGCGAAGACAAGAAGGCAGCCAGTCAAAATGGAAGGATGTCCAGAGTGGGTCCTGAATGACTAAAGGGACAAGCAGAGGAAGCTATGTGCTAAGCATAGTCAGAAGACATCCAGAGCAGGAAGGTACAGGACCAGGTCAGGACCACGGTGAACAGCAGTGAATTGCAGGAAACTGAAGCAAGGCATCATATGATGATCCACAGAAAGCCGAGGAGCCACAACAAGCACCAAAAGCAACAGGAGTCACACATCAGATGAAGGCTGGAAACAACCAGAGAAAGTGTTGGAAGAAGCTGGAGCGATGAAGGATGAGGCTCCAATCTGCAAAAGAAAACAAGTTCACACAGCAGTAGGACAGAGGCCATCTGCGAGGAAGTCCATGAGACAGTCGACCGAGAGTGAGAGAAGAACTGAACAAGCCAGTAGGATCCACATAATGAGAGAAATGAGACCAATGGGACTGAAGAATGAAGGTCTATGGAAGGAAAGGATGAAGAGTGGAGTCATTCAGAGCAGACAGGCCTGCGATTGAAAGGAAGCAGCAAACTGGCAGGATGGAGTCAAACAGTCGAAGAGGTCCAGGTTCCATGCTCGAAGTTGCAGACAGAAGTAGGAGGCTCAGGTCCAGAAAGGTTAAGGCATCAGGTAACAAGTGAAGAAAAACACACGTGAAGCAGCAGGATGGAAGGACATGGTCAATATGGGTCTTTTGAGGCAAGATGGCCCAGCTGCATTTGGCTAGGGAGTGCAGAATGAGGAGAGAACCTGATTTTATTTTATTTTTTTTATTTAAGAGAGACACCAGAATTACAATCCTTTGAGTCAAAGACTCCTTTGCAAAGGCTCCACATCAGATAGACACATACATAAAATAACAGGATATTAACATAGGTAATATAGTACAAGAAATATATACAATTGGTAGGTTACAGCTGTAGTGGTCATAACACTAGACCCCGTGTCATAGATATTTACATATGGTAGGATACAGTTTCATGGGGTCTTAAATGGACCCTGAGTCATAATATATACACAGTGAGTGAGCAGTAATGAGGGAATTAGTCAAGATACAACAGAAATGGTTCCCTTTTCAAGTGTGTATCCTAAGTGAGTAAACTAATCAAGTTATGAAAATGTTCTTCCTAGGGAAAAAGCTATGCAACCTTTAGAGATGAAAAGTAGGAAGATGGATATTATGTGCAGTCACAGGCTGAGGAGGCAAGGAGGAGGGTCTTGAGGCCTGTTTTAAATTGGCCAAGGCTGAGTACTGTGGAGATGGAGGGCGGAAGGTTGTTTAAGCCCAGGGGATCCTGATACCGGAAGGATCTTTGGACCAAGGGAGGTCCCACAGTGGGGACCAGGAGGGTGGTCATTGGGGAAAAGCCTGGGGCTCTTCTGTTGGGAGCATTTGGATGAGATGATGAAAGCCTTGAGGGCTTGCTTCTGTAATATCTTTTGCAAGAAGGCAAGTGTGATATTTAAGCCTGCCTGATTGAAGAAGTTCTGTTCCTAAGGAGAAATGCCAATCCACATCAGTGTAGATGCAAACAGAGGAGACGGTCCATGTTGAAGTCAGGCAGTTGGACATGGAAGCCTGTCATGGATGAAGACTTGAGGATGCATACTAGAAAAGATGGAGAAATGAGTAGAGCAAAGTCCTGTTCCCGAAGAAGTGGCAGCCAGGTAACAGGCTGAGAACATATAATATGAAGCAGTAGACTGTAGACTCAGGCACCATCAGGGACAGTGGAGATGAATGGTAGTGATCTGAGGCAGCACAGGTAGCATGATGAGAGTATGTAGTTGTGTGAGAGTTCCATTCCCGAAGGGAAGAGGTGACTGGTATAAGTCAGATAAGGTATGGTAACCGGCAGTAGATTGTGGATATGGCTCCCCATCCCTGGTAGTCAGGGTGAGCTAACCATCACTTGATGCTGCCAAGCAGAGTTAGAAAAGGAGGATGTCTGATTGGGAAGCAGGAGGTAGTAGTTGTAACGGAATCCCATTCCTGGTAGACAGGGAAGCCTCACCTTCTCTCAACCTCTAGAAGGTGCAAGTTAGGGATGGAGTTTGGAATACTGCTGGTATGAGCTGGCTAAGTGTAAACGCTGTATGAAGATGGTAAATTAAAACATATGACAGGGTTAGAGTGATGAGGCAGTGAGTGCCAATAATTATGTAAAGGTAGTAAGGGAGATATGATAGCACACAATAGTAACTGAGAAGCAAGACAAGCTGCAGGGAGCACATAGAAGAAGGAGTATAGCAGAAGGGACAGAGAAGCAAGGTTAGAAGTATGGTATGAGAAGGCAAGGTACAAAGTGCAATAGAAGGGGGAAGCAAAAGAACGGAAGCACTGGGATACGTCCCAATGTCAGGCCTGAGGGACTAGTGCCGATGTCATGGTGGAGATGGGCAGCAAGAGCATGTAGAGTAGGAGCTAAAGCAGTAACCAAGTATAAGCCTAGAGTAGTGCAATTAGCAGAATGGGATAGTGATCCAGAAAGCGGTAATGGTATGGACAAAGAACAACACCCCCCCCCATAGTCCATGCTGGCTGGGGTAAACTCTGGTATGCAGATCCAGCACCAATACAAATCAGACCAGGGCAAAAATTCAACATCAGTGTAAAGGCATGACAGGGAATTATGAGGAATAAATGCATACCTGTGGGTATATGGAGGTACAGCTGGCTGGTATGGTATCCGGGAAAGAGAAGGCCTGACTCGGCAGGAGCAAGCAGTAACAGCCCCAGGAACATCCATGGCATGTAATGTCTGGATGAAGAATGTACCTCTGTACAATGTAACTGTTGCTAGCCTTGCTTATAGAGCAGAAAGCAGCTAACTAAAAGAAGCTACATTTTCTTATTAATTTAACACTTATATCTCAGCAGGAGACAGTGTCTGTTGAGATTAAGCAAACAGATACTTTATTAGAAGTAGAAGGGGTCTTATTTAGGGTTAAAAAAAGAGAGAAAAGAAAGAAAGTCAGTGTGTGTTCTGTGCTGGGAAGGGTACTGTATCAGTTTACTTTGCTAAACCAGTAGGAGGAGAGAGAGCTTAATTGGGGGTGTGGCTTAGACACTATAAAAGCAGATGATTCAAATTACAACTTCCCGTTGCTAGCCTTGCTTGTAGAGCAGAAAGCAGATAACTAAAAGAAGCTACATTTTCTTATTAATTTAACACTTATATCTCAACAGAAGTCAGTGTCTGTTGACATTAAGCAAACAGATACTTTACTAGAAGTAGAAGGGGTCTTATTTAGGGTGAAAAAAGAAAGAAAAGAAAGAAAGTCAGTGTGTGTTCTGTGCTGGGAAGGGTGCTGTATCAGTTTACTTTGCTAAACCAGTAGGAGGAGAGAGAGCTTAATTGGGGGTGTGGCTTAGACACTATAAAAGCAGGTGACTCAAATTACAACTTCCTGTTGCTAGCCTTTTTCTACTAATTGCCCTCCATCCCACTCTAAGCCAGTTCTACTTTTATAGCCACTGGATTTGACTGTCAACAGGAACTTAATGTTTGGCAGTAGGAAGGGAAGGATCATAGAGAAACATTGGTTTTGTCAACCTTAAAGGAAAAAAGTAGCTCACTCTCCCCTTAACTGCTGGTGGTCTGACACTGAGCAAGGAAGAAGGAGGTTACTGAAGAATATAGGAAGTTGCTGTCCCAGAACAGGTAGGGTGAGAGTTGTAAGGAGAGGAAACGAGAGAGTAAGCATACAGAGAAACAGGAGAGGGGACACAAAATAAGACATGATAGGAGTGGTGCAGTGCAAAGGTTGTGGGGCGGCAGTGTTCCGGGAGACATTGTGGAGGCTGCGATGCTGCCCTATTTGCAGGCACCTCTCTGGTCTGAGGGAGGAGGTTGCCCGTCTCCAGGCTGACCTGACTAGGAATCATGAGAACCCCTCCCCACCCAGGGACCACCAGAGCCAATGCCACTACCTCAGAGGTTGCCAAGAAAGAGGAGAGGCTGGACCAGGGTGGGCTCAGGGAGGAAGAGGGTGGAACAGAGTTGCATCCCTCCAGCTGTACCTCTCCACATCCTATTCGTTTTTCTGGTGGATAGTGGTTCCTCTATGGAGGCACCTGCAGTGGAGACCAAGGAGGATGCTGGGAACCTTCAAAAGGAGACCCACAGGAGGGTGATATGAGACTCCACAGGGAAGTAAACAACCCTGGTGGGGACCCAATCATTAGAGGGGTAGAAATGGGGGAGGAAGGGGAGGAGGTGGGCGCCTGCCTGGTGCCATGGCTTGAGGGACAGGAAGCAACCTCAGGATCGTGGGAGCAGCTGCACGAGGAGGGAGCTGGATGTCATTGTCCACCTAGGGACAAATGACCTGGCTAGGAATGGGATCAGAGCAGTGCAAGAGGAGTTTGTAGAGTTGGGAAGGGCCTTGACAAGTAGCACATACAGTAACCTTCTCAGAGGTGCTGCCTGTCTATGGCAAGGGTGATGTTAGGTACTCCCCACCAGGGAATTCAATGAATGGTTGAAAAACTGTGTGGAGCTCAGGGTTTTGGCTTCATTGGGGACTGGAGAGCCACCTGGAGGAATGCAGACCTATACTGGTGCGATGGTCTGCATCTGTCTGGGGGGGGGGACCAGGATCCTAGGTGAGAGGTTTAAATGTTTCATTGGTAAGCATTTAAACTAGCCAAGGGGGAGGCACTGAAAAGGAGCAGGGAAATCCCAGCGTCCCCCCACAAAACATGGTAATTAGTGAGGTAAACACCAAGGTAGTGAAGTCATTAGGGAGCAGGACAGAGGTAAATGTAAAAAAAGGCAAAGGCAGTGAGGACAGGAATAGGGCTAAAAGGGGTAAGGCCATCAAAAAGTGGAGGATGATGAGTACCAATGCCCATAGTCTGTGTAACAAGCTCCCTGAACTAGTGGCCTTGATGGAAGAGGGTTGCCTGGATATTGTGGCAGTCACAGAAACATGGTACACAGAGAACCATGACTGGGATGTCAGTATACCAGGATACACAATCTACAGGAGGGACAGAGAGGGTAAAAGAGGAGGAGTAACTCTCTATGTAAAGGAAGGGATCAAAGCAACAGAACTAAAGAGTAAACAGGGAGCAGATGAGACACTCTGGGTCACCCTGGAGACAGGAAATGGCACCACAATCCGCATTGGGGTTGTATACAGATCCCCATCTCAGGGGGAGGGAATGGACAAGGAAGTAATAGAAGGCTTCCTTAGAATGGCAGAAAAAGGGGAGATATTGTTGATGGGGGACCTGAATATGCCAGATGTTAACTGGAGCACCTTGCTGCAGGCACATCCAAGAGCAGGGTCATTCTTGATGCCCTACAGGGGGCATACCTGGCAGCTAGTATTGGAACCCACTTGGGAGGGAGCAATCTTAGACCTGGTACTCTCAAATGTGGACGGAGAAAGAATCTCAGATTTAGAAGTGGGTAGCCATCTGGGAACAAGCGACCACCAAACAGTGTGGTTCACGATAAACATAGCAATACAATCAAGCCATACAAAAGCAAGAGTATTGGACTTTAGGAGGGCTGACTTTGAGAAAATGAGAGAGTGCCTCAGAAAAGCACTAGCAAACAGGCAAGAAGGAGGGGTGGAGGAACAATGGGGAGTAATCAAAACAGCTATCACAGAGGCAACAAGCCTTTGTGTAAAGCAAATCAACAAAACACGAAGGAAAAAAAAGCTAAGGTTCTCAAAATAGTTGGCAGGGAAGGTTAAGGAGAAAAGGACAGCATTCAGTAAATATAAGGAAACACAGAAGAAGCAGGACAGAGAACTTTATCAATTAAAGTAGAAAGAGGCTTGGAAGACAGTCAGAATAGCAAAGGCCCAAACCGAGGAAAGGATAGCCAACTCTGTTAAGAAGGGGGATAAGACCTTTTATAGGTACATTAGGGAGTGAAGAAAGACCAAAGGAGGGATACTGAGGCTTAATAAAAGGGAGGGAACATGGGTAGAGGGTGACAGTGAAAAAGCAGGGATACTGAACGAATATTTTGCTCAGTATTCACAAAGGAAGAGGAGGGGGAGGTACCTAAACCAAACAAAAGAAACACTCTGAAGATGGGGGTCGATACCAGTCCATTTACAGAAGAAAGGGTTCTGAAAGAACTAATAAAATTGAAGGTGGACAAAGCAATGGGGCCTGATGGGACTCACCCAAGAATTCTAAAAGAACTAAGGGTAGAACTAATGACACCGCTGACTACACTCTTTAACAAATCATGGGAGGGTGGGGTGGTACCTGAGGACTGGAAGAGGGAGGATGTGATTCCTCTTCACAAAAGCGGGAGCAGGACAGAGGCAGGAAACTACAGACCAGCTAGTTTGATCTCAGTGGTAGGGAAAAGATGGAATCACTTCTGAAGGAAAGAACTGTTGAGTACCTAGAGGCCGGTGGGGCACAGAACCCAAGGCAGCATGGATTCATGATGGGAAGGTCGTGTCAGACGAATCTAATAGATTTCTTTGACTGGGTGACCAAAGTAGTAGACCAGGGAGGGGCTGTGGACATGGCCTACCTAGATTTTAACAAGGCATTTGATACAGTCCCACACAAAGATTAATACACAAGTTAGCCAGCCTTGGAGTGAGTCCCAAGGTGGTAGCCTGGATAAAAATTGGCTAGACAACAGGGCGCAAGGGTAGTAGTAAATGGGTCCACAGTGAAGAAAGGAGGGTTACTAGTGGGGTACATGAGGAGTTGGTACTGGGACTGGTCCTTTTTAATGTCTTTATAAGTGACATTCTGGAGGAACTGGAAGGAAAAGTATGTCTCTTTGCAGGCACACAATGATCTGCAACAGGGTTGATACACCAGATGGAGTGGAAAGGATGAGAAGGGGCTTGGCAAGGTTGGAGGAATGGTCAAATGTATGGCAGCTCAGATTCAATGCAAAGAAGTGCAAGGTAATGCACCTGGGAAACAAAAACCCAGGGAAGAGTACACAATGGGGGATGAGATACTGACAACAGTAAAAATGGAAAGGGACCTGGGGTAATATATCAGATGACCTGAAGGTGGGCAAGCAATGTGAGAAGGCAGTAAGGAAGGCTGGGGGGATACTTGGATGCATAGGGAGAGGCATCAATAGTAGAAAACAGGAAGTTGTTATCCCTCTGTACAGACAGTTGGTGAGACCCCATCTGGAGTACTGTGTGCAGTTCTGGAGACCCCATCTCCGCAAAGACATAGACAGAGTGGAGGCTGTCCAGAGGAGGGCAACCAAAATGGTGCAGGGTCTGCACCAGAAGACATATGAAGAAAGACTAAAGGAGCTTAATATGTATACCCTTGAGGAAAGGAGGGATAGAGGAGACATGTTAGAAACTTTCAAGTACCTCAAGGGAATCAACAAAGTCCAAGAGGGTGGCATCTTTCAGAAAAAGAGATGTGCAAGAACAAGGGGGCACAATTTGAAGACAGAGGGGGTACGGCTCAGAGGTAATGTGAGGAAGTATTTTTTCACAGAGAGGGTTGAGGATACATGGAACAACCTCCCTGAGGAGGTCGTGGAGTCAAGAACAGTGGGGGAATTCAAGAATGCATGGGACAGACATAAGGCAGTCCTAGTGGGGGAGTAGGAGGAAGTAAGCTGTTGTTTAACTAGGATCTGCAGCTTATCTGTTAGGTAGGAAAATGGGCAGAGTAGGTGGGCCCAAGCGATCCTTATCTGCTGTTAAATTCTATGTTTCTGAATAGTGTACAGAGGGCATTTTTTAGTTATTTGGAGTGCAGGGCAAAACAATCAGGTAGGGACTATAACTCAAGGTGTTAGCTTTATGAATTACCTCTCCTATATCCATTGGCGTGTAGTATCTGACAAATGTCAACATACAGGGAGCCAAGAGCAAATAGCATGACTCCTTTAGTAGTAACTAATCCCAGTCAGTGGGAGCTCACTACAGACAGCGCTTGCAATGTTTGGTGCTTGATAGGGAAAGCTCTGAGAACGTAGCGAGGAGACTGAGCAGCCATGTCTCTGTGTAGCGGGGATGGAATGGATAGATGGGAGAATAGGAGAGTTGGGTAGTGTCAAGGAGTGCTGTGGGCATAGCAGGGAAGGAATGGATGCGGATGAGGGACAGAAAGAAGGGTTCCATGGAAGGGGAAAACAAGGTTGAGCGGGACCACCCAGTGTGCTCAGCAGGAATAAAGACATGCTAAGGGAGATGGGCTGAGGCCTCAGTAGCGGTGGAAGAGCTCATGGGAGAAGCAAATGCCAAAAAATAAACAAAGGGGGGAACCCAAGGCAAATCCATAAAGGAGCAAGGAGAGAAGAGGGGAACAACCGGAGCTGCCAAGGAGGCCAGGAGAAACAACCAGCACAGGCAGGCGACAACACAGGGAGCAAGAGGAGAAATAAGGGACAGGACTACCACAGCAGGAGAAAGGCAGGGAAGAAGAAACCAGGGCTGTACAAGGGAGCACAACACACAAGCCATGCAGGGGCTCAAGAGAGAAACACTCCCTAAGCAGAGAGGTGCTATAGCATAGGAGTTTATGAAGAGGTTGTGGGAGGTAGCTTCCCACATTGAACCACAGGCACCGCCCTCCCATATATGAAAACTTCACCGTATTTACAGAATGCAGACACCAAATCAGTGCATTCGCCTCCTAGTATCACTGTTTCATACTGTTCAGTGGTCTGAAGCTTCACTGTTCAAGTGAGGAGATAAAGGACCATATAGTCACAGTCTTTATAGTTTATTTTTCACATAAAAAAGGAGAAAACGTCCACACTACAAGAGCAACAGAGCCCAAGGTTTCATTAGAACAAGTGAAGCTATAGACCATTTAACAGTGTGCAAATGGTGATACTAGGATGTGGGTGCACTGATTTGGTCTCTGGCATTCAGTATTGTTAAGTTTCCGGTGCACTACCTTATGCACTGCAGTTATAGTGGAGCTCCAGTCTTTGCTTTACAGTATTTACAGAGCAGAGACAATAGACTATAAGCACTGTAAGAAAATAAATAACAGTGGAGTAACCACACATGCAAGATACATCAGATTAGTTACCATCAGAGCCTAGTGAAATATACATTTGGTAACTAGTTTTAGGATCACAGCCACAGCAATGCACGGTTTATGAAAGAAGGCCACTGGAGATGTACCGGCTCCATCAGGAGTATGTTAGTCAGCCAGGCTAATCCCTGGGAAAGACATAGATGCAGCAAGTCACTATTTGACTTACAGGCTCAAAGAATTCAATAAGATGGGTTTGGCTTTCAAAAAAAAAAAAGCATGCTTTGAATGATCTTTAATGTTAGACACATAAAACATAAAATTTTTGGAGAAAAAGGATAGCTTGACCCACTTCTTCTGCCCAGATGGTCATTGCCTAGTCTGCCTCCTCGATCTCTGGGACCTCCCTCCTCCTGCCTATTCAATAATCTTTCCCTTATGCCTAGCCTAGGCTTGCTTTGAGCTTTCCCTACTGTTTTCATTCACCATTTCCACTGGCAGTTTATTTCAAGAGTCTATCACTCTTTCAGTGAAGTAGTACTCTCACATTCCTCCTAAACTCCCCCTCCTGCTTCACTCACATGCCCTTCTTGTCTTTGTGCTCTGCATCCTTTGAAAGAGTCTCCTCCTGCACCCTCTTCACTCCTGTGGAGGTACTTGTAGAACTCTATCATGTCCACTCTCCTCTCTCTTCCAGGGTGTACATGTTGAGATCCCTCTGTTTCTACTCATTAGGCTTTTGCTGCAACCCTTGCACCATTTTAGTTGCCCTCCTCGGACTAGCTCCACCTTGTCTATGTCCTTTCTGAGGTGCAGCCTCCAGAACTGGACATTAGGAGCTCAATTTTTCAAGGATTGGGACTGGTGCAAGGGGCTGGTGTCATGGAGAAAGGTAGTAATGGGCTCCTTGTGCCACACCTTGTATCAGTCCTGATTTTCAGATGCCCCTTACAACTTCAGGTCTTGCTGTACCGGCCAGACTTGTGCTGACTCCTTTGCAATGGATGCACCAGTGTGGCCAGGTGGAGGGGACTTGTGTAAGGGCAGCACTGCAGTATCTCTTTAACTGAGATTCTGCAAACTCAGCAACTGGCACATGGGCCAGCAGAGTTAGATCATCCGTGAACTGGTCAAACAGCCCATCGCCCTTCAGGTGCTGCCCTGCCATGGTGGGATGTGGTCCATGCCCCCCTGCAGCTGCTGCTAGGGGACATCTGCTGCCATCCTGTATACCACCAAGTGTCCATATAGTGGTGGGGCTGTGGCTGGTTAATTCTCTGGCCTTGCCCCCACCACACATCACAGTATCACTCCCCACACACTGCCTGCTACAGAGGGAGGCATGCCAGTGCCACGCTGTGGTCAGTCACCATCCGTCACCCCAAACTTGCCCTGGTATGCCCTCCATGGAGCCTGCCAGCCACCAGATACATGGCTGGTGGCCCCTCAGCCATTAATGCTGCCTTGAAACTCCAGTAGTCTGTGGTATTCCCCCATATGTGCATTTGTGCTGTTTCGTTGCACAGGGCAACTTGCAGGAAACATGGAGAGTTTGGCATCAGACCCCCAGTTTTTGAAAGATTGAGCACAGGGTCCGAGGCATCTGAGTTTGCCACAGTTAGGGTGTCAACGCAAAGTGCACTGTTTGACTAAGTAATTTTCAAAGGTAAGTGTGGTATTGTACACTTTGCTGCAATTTGTTTTGTTAAACTCTAAGTAAGTTGACAGGCATACTGTAGAGTTTAATGAGTGCTTAAACTGGTATCATGTCAACTGAGTGCAGGATATTTGGCGGCATCAAGTTCAACACATTTAATTCAGTGGGGTGCAATTCAGCGACTTTAACCTGTAGCACAAGCATCAGTTCAGCTCCCTGGCAAGATGCAGTCACTTCCTTCACTGTTGATAAATCAAAAAAAAAACATTTTTTACTCCTTTCTTCCCTGTCTGCCACCCAGCCCTCCACCCCACTGACACTGTGATATCAGCTTTTTCCCTCCTCCACTTCATCTCTTACCAGCTCCTTTTCCCAAAGTTATAGAAAGTCTTGTGACAAACATTCATTTCAGTTTCAACACAGTTGGTAAATATAAAATCAGAAAATTATTGACACTTTTACCGATTTCCACTGTTTCCTACAGCTAGATTTGTTTTGTTCATTGTTTCAAATGCCATTAGTTCTCACCTTTCTCGGCATGATTACACTGTCTTGCTCTGAAAAAAACTAAAGAATATATGCTTCAGGCACACATTAAATAACCTATGCTGCTGCAATTTAGTAACTTATGCAGCAAGACATATAGATTTCTAAATATTCCTAATTATTACATGCTAATCAATTTCATTTCTCATTGGCCCGTCATAGAATTCAAATTCAGGCTCCTTTCCAGACCTTGGGCTCATCTAAAACTTGGATAATTTCATTTTTTAGTACGCATATTTTGGGCAGTCCCTTGGAGGCAAGTGATCGTGTAGTTTTGTAAATTTATTATGGTTTACTTGGTCCCATGACATTATTCTGTTTTTAAATGCACTCTGTGCTATACTATGCTTACAACATATCTTTCATATATGCAGAAACCATTCTGGAATGCTGCTGAATGGAATGAAATTGAGCTGAACTGACAGACGCTGCAATAGCAGAGCAGGATTAACGTTCACTGAAATGGTTGTGCTGAACTGACGAAACCAAATATCCCACCCTCAGTTGACATGGATTCCTGAAACTGTGTGGTCAAACAAGCAGGATGATCATGTCCCAGGGCAGCAAATAGCATCCCCTTGTTGCTCCAAGGGTACCCAGTTACAGTAGTAATCTATCTGCTACCCTCCTGGTTTTCTCTGGAGTCCCTTTCCTTGGATAGTTTTACAAACCAGTTTCCTTTTGGACAATCTGGAAGACAGAACTGCACCTAATATAACTAAAATATTTCTGTCTGGTAATCCTGGATAATTTGTCTTGGTACCTCTGTTGACAGTACTGGTTCCAATATTCACCTGCCTCACCAGATTGCACTTGGGTATCTTAACTGGGGTTACCTTTGGCTGTAGTGGGGGGAAGAGTGCTTCCTCTTCTATTGACTGAGTTGGAGTGGAGGGGTACACCTGCAGTCCCAGTTACCCACTGACTGAGACACCTTGGGGCTGTGTGGTACTGGTCGACTGCTCTTCTTTGGTTCTTCTCAGGGCAGCACCCCATTCAGATTTTTTATAGTACACTAGCTCTATTGGACTGTTCTTTCCATCCCAGACATCCTGCAGTGGCACCCTGAGGAATGCAAGCACTGAACAGGAGTTCTCTCCACCAACCCAGCTACTGTCAAACTTCATGCCGTTTGAAGCTCTGGGTGGCCAACTTATCAGCCTATATTTTCCAAGGGTCTCATGCTGAGACTCTCAGCATTGTACTTGTATATGAACTCTTAGTTCAAGTGATCTCCAGCATAACAGTCTGCAAGAATAAGGGACAGTGTTTAATCCTGGGAGACTATCACGTATTGTGACCCGTGCTAAGTCTGCTCCCCTATATTACCTTTCTATAGAGTTGCCCTCATAGCACCACTGCTTTTTATCTGTCTAAAATATCTGTCTACAGAGCTGCTCTATAGTACCAATGCTTTTATCTATCTATAATATCTGTCTGTAGAGCTGCTGTATGGTACCACTACTTTTAATAATTTGCATTATCTATCATTAGATCTGACTCACAGCACCACTGCTTTTAATAATTTGGATTATCGATTTATAGAGCTGCCTCATATCATCAGTAGTGAAACAGCGAATTAAAATTTTGCCGGCGAAGTGAACATGAAGTGGGCACTTTGCATTGTCACTCCACTGTGTGGAGTGGCCAATACAAAAGGCTCACTTCACCTTGTAATTATTACTTCATGTTGTCATTCCACCTTAACGTGAAGTAAGGCGAAGTGACAACAATATTCGCAGCCCCTCACACAGTCACCAGAATTAATATGCATCCCCAAAATGCTACTGTCTTGTGTCCAAAAAACTCCCCAGTGCTGACAAAGTGAAATGAGAGCAGAACAAGAAATGCAAATTCTCCCAGAATTAATGGTGCACTCTGTCATGCGCAGAGTGGTCGGTAACACACAGTCACCAGAATTAATGTGCATCCTCAAAATGCTACTGTCTTGTGTCAAGAAAATTCCCCAGTGCTGATGAAGCAAAATAAGAGCGTAACTAGAAATGCAAAGTTTCCCTGAATTAATGGTGTACTGCAAACACACACACAGATTAAGATCGCGCTGCGCACTCAAGAGATGCAGACACAAAGGTACAACAACACCTAACCAGTGCACACAAGTCACAAATCCACATCTGGAGAAGAATACCTTTTGCCGGTTGGGAGGGTAGTGCACGGTAGTAACAGTCTACTACCAGTAAAGATACCACAAAACAGTATAAAAAATTCATGCAGGTGCAGTGGATAGCAGGTTCACACTGCTACAATTACTCTGTGGCACAATAAAAGGTGTCTGATTTAATGGCACGATCGAGACACACGCCACTACAAGTAGTAGTAGTAAATATTTTATTCAACGAAGTTTCTATGAATAAAGGATAAACTCAGTTAAGCAAAGCTAATTTTCAATGAGGTCCCATACAAAATCATTACAATAGGTTATATAAATGTACATTAACACAGTTATACAAGAAAAATATAACCAAAACAGAAAGACTGCCTTTTTCTCCCAGTTAATCTATCTACACCACAGATACGCCCCTCCACCAAGCACACTTCACACTTTACAGTACACAGACTGACTGTTCTAAATTAACACCAAAATCCTCACAAAACAATAAACACTTGATGATATGAGCACAGCAGGGTTTCCTACAATCGATGTACTAAATTTTTAGCAAAAAATGGCTCTAAAGGGCTTTAACAGCTTTTAAAGGATTTGAATTGCAGAGCTCTGAGAAGAAACTGTCTTCATCTTCCACTATACACACACACTACACAGGACTGAGGCTGTGCAGAACAATCTAGAGCCCATGTGATCTGCAATCCCATGAAGCACTGCAAAATTCACCTTGGAGCTCAATAACAAGTCGAAGTGATGAGAAGTACATTGATTTCAATGTGCTTTGCCTTAAAATTGGTGGACAAGTGGTTTGGGGAAGGCGGAACAACGCAAAGTCATTGGTTTCAATGGACTTTGCGTTCCTCATTATGATGCAAAGTACTCCGCTTCGCATTGCGGAATACTTTGCAGATTCCGTGTTACTCCGCAAATCACTTCATGGAGTGAATTTTGGCCACTTTGCTTACCACTAATCATCACACTGTTTAATTTGTACTACCTGTTTAACAAAGTTGCTTTACAGTACTGCTGCAGTTTAATTTTGTATTGCTTCACTATAGCTCTGGTTCATAGAACACTAGGTCAAAACATAGAAAACCACAACAGCGTGGTCAAGAACCACATGCAACCCAAATGCTACAAAGAACAAGAGCATCTGGTAAAACACCAACCTCAACTACAGTGCCACACAAACTATATGGTCTCTACTGTGTGTTTGCAGGGGCTCGCCTCTCCCATTATGCAGGACTTTGCCCCAAACCCCGCCCCAAACCCCAAAGTAATCACCCATGGGAAGGCAACCTGGGACGGGAGGAAACACGGGGGAATCGCTTGGGGATGAGGAACCATAAGATAATCCGGGGCAAAACATGGAGGGTGGGGGATGGACACAGGCACCATACATGTTGGTGGGGGAGCAAAACAAACTAAATCTCATGACCAAAGAAAAAAATATTGAAGGAATATCTTGTACCTGGATCGGAGTTGAACTCCAGTCCACCAGTGTCCTACTAACCTCCACTGCCAGCGCCCTACCCTCCATGGCATGCGAGCTGCTTGGCAGCACAGCCTGCAGTACACTCTTTCCCATTTCCCCTGTTCACCCCTGCAGCCAACAGCTACAGAGTAAGTGTTAATGTTGACTGCGCTATTCTATCCCTGAAGATGTTTTCAATTTTGCTATTCTGACAGCATAGTTTACATTGCGCTATTCTGGATTCACTCTTTTAACCTGGCACAGGTTCATAGCACTGATGCTATTTACCTTGCCTTGCCTCTCAGATTGCACTGATTTACTTATCAATATAAAATTGCATAATTTTGCTCAGTTGACTGGTAGTTGCAGTATCCCCTCATCTCTACTAGTTCAATCAGAGAAATTACATAGAAACATAGAATTTGACGGCAGATAAGAACCACTTGGCCCACCTAGTCTGCCCATTTTCCTACCTAACAGATAAGCTGCATATCCTAGTTAACCAACAGCTTACTTCCTCCTATGCCCCACTAGGACTGCCTTATGTCTGGCCCATGCATTCTTGAATTGCCCCTTTGTTCATGACTCCATGACCTCCTCAGGGAGGCTGTTCCATGCATTCACAACCCTCTCCATGAAGAAATACTTCCTCACATTACTTCTGAGCTATGCCCCCTCTGTCTTCAAATTGTGCACCCTTGTTCTTACACATCTCTTTTTCTGAAAGATGCTACTCTCTTAGACTTTGTTGATTCCCTTGAGGTACTTGAAAGTTTCTATCATGTCCCTCTCTCCTTCTTTCCTCAAGGGTATACATATTAAGCTCCTTTAGTCTTTCTTCAGTATGTCTTCTGGTGCAGACCCTGCACCATTTTGTTCTCCTCTCTGACAGCCTCCACTCTGTCTATGTCTTTGCAGAGATGAGGTCTCCAGCACTGCACACCGTATTCCAGATGGCATCTCACCAACTGTCTGTACAGAGGGATAACAACTTCCTGTTTTCTACTATTGATGCCTCTCCTTATGCATCCCAGTATCTCCCCAGCCTTCCTTCCTGCTTTCTCACATTGCTTGCCCACCTTTAGGTCATCTGATATAATTACCCCCAGGTCCTTTTCCATTTTCACTGTTTTGAGTATCTCACCCCACCCATTGTGTACTCTTCCCTGGGTTTTTGTTTCCCAGGTGCATTACCTTCCACTTCTTTGCATTGAATCTGAGCTGCCATACATTTGACCATTCCTCCAACCTGGGAAAGTCCCTTCTCATCCTAACCACTCCATCTTGTGTATCAACCCTGTTGCAGATCTTTGTGTCATCTGCAAAGAGACATGCTTTTCCTTACAGTTCCTCTGCAATGTCGCATATAAAGACATTAGAAAGGACTGGTCCCAGTACTAAAACCTGCGGTACCCCACTAGCAACCCTCCTTTCTTCACTGTGGACTCTGTTTACTACTACCCTTTGCGTCCTGCTTTCTAGCCAATTTTTTATTCAGGCTATGACCTTGGGACCCACTCCAAGGCTGGCTAACTTGTGTATTAATCTTTTGTGTGGGACTGTATCAAATGCCTTGTTAAAATCTAGGTAGGCCATGTCCACAGCCCCTCCCTGGTCTACTACTTTGGTCACCCAGTCAAAGAAATCTATTAGATTCATCTGACACGACCTTCACATCATGAATCCATGCTGTCTTGGTTCCTGTGCCCTACTGGGCTCTAGGTACTCCACAATTCTTTCCTTCAGAATTGATTCCATCATTTTCCCTACCACTGAGGTCAAACTAACTGGTCTGTAGTTTCCTGCCCCCACTTTTGTGAAGAGGACTCACATCTGCCCTCCTCCGGTCCTCAGGTACCACCCCATCCTCCCATGATTTGTTAAAGAGGGTAGTCAGTGGTGTCACTATTCTACCCTTAGTTCTTTTAGAATTCTTGGGTGAATTCCATAAGGCCCATAGCTTTGTAGACCTTCAATTTTATTAGTTCTTTCAGAACCCTTTCTTCTGTAAATGGACTGGTATCGACCCCCATCTTCAGAGTGTTTCTCTTGTTTGGTTTAGGTACCTCCCCCTCCTCTTCCTTTGTGAATACTGAGCAGAAATATTTGTTCAGTATCCCTGCATTTTTACTGTCACCCTCTGCCCACATTCCCTTCCCTTTATTAAGCCTCGGTATCCCTCCTTTGGTCTTTCTTCGCTCCCTAATGTACCAATAAAAGGTCTTATCCCCTTCTTTTTATCTCATCTTTATTTATGCTCCTTCCTGCAGACCTGATCCCTCCACGATCTCCAGCTACGGCACCCACTTTTGGGCCAGTCTGGCACCCTCACAGGGCCAGCAGTAGTCCACTCCCACACCTCTGTGGCAAGGATCCTCTCAGGTACTGGGGGATGCCAGGCATGTCCATCAGCTGCAGAGATCGCACTCCGCCATTTTCCGCCTGATTTTTATGTTCCCTGAGAGCCGGATGTGCAATGGTGTCAAGGCACTACATGCCGATGCCTGTCACGCTCTCCCCCTTATTTCTGCTGCCCTCTGCTGTGCCACTGGCCTCTACCAGCTGTTGCTATAGTGCGCTGCAGTTCCCCAACCCACCCAGAGAAAGGAGAGCAGTTATGGGATGCTTGATCCTTCCTCTCTCCTGCCAACCCCCGGCAGCCCGAGTCCATTCCCAAACCCAGCATCGCCAGCATGGTGCAGGTGTGGCATCCCATGCCTCAACCCTCAGTGCAACTGGACTGGCTTGATTCTTCTTAATAGAGTTGGCTATACTTTCCTCAGTTTGGGCCTTTGCTATTCTGACTGCCTTCCCTGCCTCTTTCTGTTTTTACTGATAAAGTTCTCTGTCCTGATCCTTCTGTGTTTCCTTATATTTCCTGAATGCTATCCTTTTCTCCTTAACCTTCCCTGCCACTTCTTTTGAGAACCATAGCGTTTTTTCCTACGTTGAGTCTTTTTTTTTTTTTTTTTTGTAATTTGCCTGGCTCCAATGGCTTTCAGGGGCCTCATGCCTCCTCCTACTCCATCTGCCAGGACAATCTCCACGGCATCCCATCCCCTAGTGTCATCCACTTGTAGGGCCATGGGTGTTTCATTTTTCCCCTGTTTTCTCCCATTCCCCTGAGATGCCTGCACATAGGACTGGCATCCAGACTAGCTGACCTGCTGATGCATGCCAACAGCCATGCATGGAACAGTGTTCTCCTTCCCCGACTCCAGTAGAGCCACTGGTGCCCCGAAAGCCTGTGCATTCACTGGTTTCAAGGGTGTCGGGTGCTAGAAGCACCCCTGGTTTCCCATCCCAGAGGGAGGAGAGCATCTATTGGGATGCTCAATCCACCCTTCCCCCTGACCCCCAGTGACCCGAATCCATTCCTGAACCAGGGTCACCAGCGTAGCATGAGGTGTGGTGTCCAGCGCCTCAACCCTCAGTGCCACCGGGCTGGTTCATTGTGTTTTGTTGATTTGCTTTACACAAAGACTTTTTGCCTCTGTGATGGTGGTTTTGATTACTCCCTATTGTTCCTCCACCCGTCCTTCTTGCCTGTTTGCTAGTGCTTTTCTGAGGCACTCTTTCATTTTCCCAAAGTCAGCTCTCATAAAGTCCAATACTCTTGCTTTTGTATGGCTTGATTGTATGGCTGTGTTTATCATGAACCACACTGTTTGGTGGTCGCTTGTTCCCAGATGGCTACCCACTTCTATATCTGAGATTCTTTCTCCATCCCCATTTGAGAGTACCAGGTCTAAGATTGCTCCCTCCTGAGTGGGTTCCAATAGTAGCTGTCTGAGGCCTGCCCCTTGTAGGGCATCAAGAAAGACCCTGCTCTTGGATGTGCCTGCAGCAAAGGTGCTCCAGTTAACATCTGGCATATTCAGGTCCCCCATCAACAATATCTCCCCTTTTTCTGCCATTCTAAGGATGCCTTCTATCATTTCCTTGTCTATTCCTTCCCCCCTGAGATGGGGGTCTGTATACAACCCCTATGCAGATTGTGGTGCCATTTCCTGTCTCCAGGGTGACCTAGAGTGCCTTATCTGCTCCCTGTTTACTCTTTAGTTCTGTTGCTCTGATCTCTTCCTTTACATAGAGAGCTACTCCTCCTCCTCCTCCTTTTTTACCCTCCTTGTCCCTCCTGTATATTGTGCATCCTGGTATGTTGACATCCCAGTCATGGTTCTCTGTGTACCACATTTCTGTAACTGCCACAATATTCAGGCAACCCTCTTCCATCAAGGCCACTAGTTCAGGGAGCTTGTTACACAGACTACAAGCATTGGTACTCTCACCTCTCCTTTTTTGATGGCCTTGCTTCTTTTAGCCCTATCCTGATCTTATTGCCTTTGCCTTTTTTACATTTACCTCTGTCCTGCTCCCTAATGACTTCTCTCACCTTGGTGTTTACCTCACTAATTACCATGTTTTGTGGGGCGAGGCTGGGGTTTCCCTGCTCCTTTTCAGTGCCTCCACCCTTGGCTAGCTTAAATCTTGCCAATGAAGCATTTAAACCTCTCACCTAGGATCCTGGGTCCCCCTGGACAGATGCAGACCATTGCACCAGTATAGGTCTGCATACCTCCAGGTGGCTACTCAGTCCACAATGAAGCCAAAACCCTGAGCTCCACACCAGTTTTTCAACCATTCATTGAATTCCCTGGTGAGGAGTACCCTAGCATCACCCTTGCCATAGATAGGCAGCACCTCTAAGAAGGATAATGTATGTGCTACTTGTCTAAGGCCCCTCCCCAACTCTACAAACTCCTCTTGCACTGCTTTGATCTCATTCCTAGCCAGGTCATTTGTCCCTAGGTGGACAATGACATCCAGCTCCCTCCCTCGTGCAGCTGCTCCCACGATCCTGAGGATTAGCCTCATGTCCCTCCAAGCCATGGTGCCAGGCAGGCATCTTACCTCCCTCTCCCCTTCCTCACCCACTTCTACCCCCCTAAAGATTGAGTCCCCTACCAGGAGTTGTTTCCTTCCCCTGTGGGGTCTCATACCACCCTCCTGTGGGTCTCTTTTGTGAAGGTTCCCAGCATCATCCTTGGTCTCCACTGCAGGTGCCTCCATAGAGGAACCACAGTCCACCAGAAGAGCATATGAATTGTGTAGAGATACAGCTGGAGGGATGCAACTCTGTTCCACCACCCTCTTCCTCCCTGAGCCCACCCTGGTCCAACCTCTCCTCTTTCTTGGCAACCTCTGAGGTAGTGGCATTGGCCCTGGTGGTCCCTGGGTGGGGGAGGAGGTTTCACGAATCCTAGCCAGGTCAGCCTGGAGATGGGCAACCTCCTCCCTCAGACCAGAGAGGTGTCTGCAAATAGGGCAGCATCGTAGCCTCCAGAATGTCTCCCAGAACACTGCCACCCCATAGCCATTGCACTGCACCACTCCTATCATGTCTTATTTTGTGTCCCCTCTCCTGTTTCTCTGTATGCTTACTCTCTGCTCTCCTTACAACTCTCACCCTTCCTGTTCTGGGACAGCAACTTCCTATATTCTTCAGTAGCCTCCTTCCTTGCTCAGTGTCAGACCACCAGCATCGGGGGGGGGAGCGAGCTTCTTTTTCCTTTAGGGTTGACAAAACTAATGTTTCTCTATGATCCTTCCCTTCCTACTGCCAAATAGGAAGTTTCTGTTGTCAGTCAAATCCAGTGGCTATAAAAGTAGAACTGGCTTAGAGTGGGTGGGTGGATGGGTGGGATGGAGGGCAATTAATAGTAAGAAAAAGGCTAGCAACAGGGAAGTTGTAGTGGAGTCACCTGCTTTTATATTGTCTAAGCCACACCCCCAATTAGCTCTCTCTTCCCCTACTGATTTACTGTAATAAAGTAAGTTGATACAGTACCCTTCCCAGCACAGAACACATACTGACTTTCTTTCTTTTCTTTTTTTAACCCTAAATAAGACCTCTTCTATTTCTAATAAAGTACCTGTCTGCTTAATCTCAACAGACACTGACTCCTGTTGAGATAGGAGTATTAAATTAGTACGAAAATTGTAGCTTCCTTTAGTTAGCTGCTTTCTGGTCTACAAGCAAGATTTATGTCTTCCAAAGTCTAGCAACAGGGCATTGCTTCTCTTGCTATCCATTATGCTGTTTGTGACATTTGCTTTCCTCCCTTTCCTAGCTAGTCTCTCCTTCCTCTCCTTCCTCTCCACTCTTCCTACCATTGTCCACTCCCATCTAGCTCTCTTCCTCCCTCCCCCTCCGCCACTGTTCCTTCCTCTTGTCTCGCATCACTGTCCCACTCCCCTTGGATTCCTGGGTGCAATCTCTTATCTTCCCATTAGATTAATCTTAAAGAGCTCAGTGGCCTCCACCCTCTCTCTTCCTCACCACTCACCTACCTCCTCCCCCTACAAGTGTCTTATAGTCTCCCTTAAGCTCACTGTCTCCGTGTTGCTTATAGTAGCAGGTGACATTGAACTTAATCTTTGTACAGCCCTGTAATCCCCTTCTCCCCTCACTCAAGTTTTGGTAGTGGTTCATGTCAGCCTCTGCAGTATCCTTACCAAAACTGACCTATTAAAACCAATCCAATCATGGTTAATCTTAAATCTAATCTGCTGATGATCTCAGAGTCTAGGCTATCAGCCAAGATTCCAGAAATTGTTGGATTTTCCATCACCAGATAGGATCATGCAAGGGGGGTGGTAGTGTTGCCAACTACCTTTCCTCTTCCATCCAGTTTAAACATATGCTGTCTACCTCCTCCCCTTCTTTTTTTTGGCCCTGCACTCAAGTCCCCTTAGAGGGAGCTCACTCACTGCCCTGCCACCATCCACCATGCCCAGGCTTACCACCCCTGGATGGGGCCACAGAAGCAGGATCCCCATGGACACTGAGATCAGCGGAATGGTGGCAGAGCAGGGTGTCATGGCTGGGGAACAGATTTTTCACTGCTGTAATCTCCCAGAGGTGTGACATGCAATGACGCCCACCAGGCACACCCATTGTCTGTCGCACCTCCCATGTTACTTGCCTAAGTCATCTTGATCCCCAGCCTTGCTAGGGGCTGCTATTACACCAGTCACTCTCTCGAGAAGGAAAGCCATCACTTGGATACTCAATCCTTCCCACCTGGCTGACCCTCTGATTCTTGGGCCTGTTCCCAAACCTGGGATGTTGGCATCACAAGTGGATGCTCTTGCCACTGCACTGGTGGGCCAGTGCCCTTCCTCCTTTTATGCCCATGAGATGTCCCTCTAATCCTTCCTTCTCTTTCAGTACCTATATTCATTGCTGGAGTTTACTGCTGTCCTGGTATATTTCCCTCATCAGTTACTGAACTCCTCACCACCATATCCATCCATGCCTTCTGTGGTGAGTTGCTCATCCTAGGTGGCTTCCATCTCAGTTGGCTGTCCCCCTCCCTTCACAAATTATACCAGAAAACTAAATTTTCACTAACTCTCACAACTAACCTCTAAACCCCAATTGGTTCAATGACAAATCCCTCAAACACTCCCTGCTGGACTGGCTCCTCTTCTCACTCCCCTATTGTATCATGGATGCTGGTACCCTCTCTGATGCACTTAGTGAATACCATATGGTCTACATTACGTGCAAGATACATCATCCCAAAACTCTCCCCAAATTCATATGTAACCCCCCCGTTACCCGGGGTTACTAGAACCCTAGTTAGCTCTAGAGACAGGCAGGGACAGGCAGCTAGTGAAACTCCAGCTAAATGGATTTCACTATGTCTTGCTCTGTTTTCAGTCTCTGCTGAGCTGGGGCTATGACATCATTTAGAACTGTCGCAGCTGCATAAGCCACACTGGAATGTTGCAGCAGGGAGTTAGGTAAAACATTGGGGAATTTTCAAAGTCAGTCTGGAGTAGGCTTGAGAGAGAGGGATATAGATCCTGCAGTGCAGTGGAGGGAGGGGGTGCCCTGCAGGGGTAGGCCCCCTTGCCCTCAGTTCTGACTCAGAGCTACCGTAGGGTGTGTGCTTCCACCATAAGAGATGCACAAGGAACCAAATCCCAGGGGCAACCCCTGGCCTGGGAAAAGGAAGAAGCTGCCTGATGGAGAGTGCTGGGCGCTACAGTTTTGAGGAATGAGATTCATTCAGAGTTTTGGATACCTGCAATGTGGAGGGTGATGAAGCTTTGACAAAAGCCAATGTCATTCAGCAAAACAGTGAATAAATAAGTCTCTGGGGTTGTGGGTCAGTCAGGATGCCAAGTCCAGGGCTTATGGAACAGTGAGACAGTAATCACTGTTGTATGTGGGGAGGTCTTCAAGGGAAAGACAGTTTCTGCATTACAAAGCCATGTATAGTCTGCACTATAGTAGCCAAGGAAGAGGCTTATGGAACAGTGAGATGTAATGACTGTTGTATGTGGTGGGTCTTCAGAGAAAGACAGTTAGTGCATTACAAAGCCATGTACAGTCTGCACTACAGTAGCCAAGGAATGTGTGTAAAAGAAAGGAATGGCTGGGTACGGGTCTATGGAACAAAAGGTGGGAGACCCCCCACCTGGTGTAACAGGGCTCACCTCTATGGATTCACTTTGAGACACCAGATACCTTTCTGTCAGGTATTGGCCAGTGCCTGAAGAGGGTGCCTAGACGTTGGGATGGAGTAGAGGGTGGTAGTGTGCCACTAGTTAAAGAGTCCATGACATATGGAAGTTTAGGATCCAAGAATGGATTGTGTGTGTCATCACCTTATCTGCATTACTAGGAGTGTAACCCCTTGGGGGTCCGTCTATGTTTTTATTTAGAGTCTTGTTGAATAAAGCCACACTTCAGAATCCCATCTCCTGGTATTGGACAATCTGTTATTGCTTCTAGTCTCTGGATTACTTGGGTACCCCTGGTCAGAGTAGCCAAACCTAGCCAATATGCCAAGTGACATGTTCTCCCCAACCCTGGAGGTTACAAAATGGAGGCACCACTGAGGATTGGGTTTGGAATTTTGGGAGAATCACAAGAAAGGTTACTTGGGTAGTGGCTAGCGTTTTGGCTATCTGGCAGTGGGTAGCCCAATAACTGAAGCAACACTTAACTAATGTGTCGCTGTGTGCTGCTATCCATGTGTTGTTATTAAAATGTCAACTGTTTACCAAGGAGCAGTAAAGCCTCAGAGTGTATGCCCTTGTCCTGCATCAAATTACAGCATTTGCCAGATTTTAAAAGTAATTGTGAGAAAGAAAAACTGTAGGTAGCAAAAGAAAAATTGTGCCCTAGATGTTGGGAATGCTTTCTGTGTGGACTGAAAGACTTGTTGTGCTTAAAGGCCATGATAAATGGTTAAAATGGGCTCCCACCAAGGAGTCATTGAAGAAAAAAAAAAATGTGGTTTTGCAGTTTAAATTTTGCCTGCTCAACGATCGCTGTGAGGAGAAGACCATGAGAGGAAAGAGGCTTATTTGCATGGTGTTGAGTGATTGGTGAGACTGCAATCAGTCCCGCCCCCAAGCCAGCTCTAAAGCAACTGCACAGCATTCGAGAGGGAGAGGGAGTGGAGTGTGCGAACTGGCTTACCAGAAGGAGCGTCGTGGTGACTGAAAGCATTGTAAAAGTTTAAAAAACTGACTTTTCTGTTCAAATTCGGGCTCAACCTGCATCTCGATCGACTGGACTTGAGTGTGGTGTTCAGAGGGACAATCGGCAGGACTGCCAACCCGCTTCCTTCCAGAGGCCTCCACGATCGGCTGCAGGCCATTTTTTCCATCGCAGCAAACAGCTACTGCTAACAGTGAGTACCAACCAAAATATTGCTCAAACTGGTGTGATTTACAACAAAAGCCAGCTGAATCTGTGTGTAGCAGTGTAATCACTTTGTAAAAAAGGACTGTGCCAGTTTAACCAGCTAAAAACAAGAATTCTGAGCAACAGACTGTGAGCATAAAGATAGGTTCAGAGTCAGTATAATGTTCAAAGCCAAGTGAGAGACTGTTAGTTGTATGTGAGATGCAATGTAAATGCAGGCAATCCTGTGCTTGAAATACTGAGGCTTTAGGGACTTGTAAGCTAGAGCAATGTCTTCAGTGAGTGACAGGCCCAGTGTAAATCATATAAATGTGCTAGGAAAGAGAACAGTGCAAGTTTGTGCAGTTTGAGCAGAGGTTATCAGTAGTGTGTGTAAATCGGATGCGCAGTGGCTTGACCCAATTACCGGTGAGTTGATGCATCAGAGTGCTCCCGCCGCCATGATAGGGGTGATGCAGGCATGTAAACACAACAGCAAAGAAGCCATTTTATAGAAAGTTTCTGATCAATGTTTGGGACTTGAAATAACCAAGTGTATCATTTGTTTTCTCTGCAGTCATGGCTTGAGGACCAGCCCACGACCCAGATCATGCCTAGGCTATGATAGTTGAAGAAGTAAACAAACTGAGAAACATTGAGAAGTACCACTATGGGGGAAGACTGCCTCCTCTTGAGGCGATTCCTAGTTATCCAGTCAGAGTGTGCGTAATGTGCTTAAGGGCTGGAAGAGATGTCTTTGTGGTTCCTCACTGCTCTGGTTGCCTGGAAAAGTATGGGTTGACAGCAACCCCCAAGATTTATTTGGCCCCTACATGGGAAAAATTACAAGAACTTGCAATTGGCAGCATGCAGCACCAGGGAGAGCCTGAAATGGGAGGTTCAGAGGAGTGTGGCAAAAAGCTAGAGGGTGCAGATGTACAGGCAGCACAGACAACTGATGACTCCGTGTCTGAGCCACTAAGAGACAGTGGAGAGGGAGCATCAGCTGACCCGTGGATAGAGGGGCCTAGTCCAAGTCTCATGGGAGAGGATGAACTGAGAGAGGCCTTTGAGTGGGAGGTATCAACCTCCATGCCTAGTGAGGAGTGGACAATCTCAGGAGTGAGGATGACTGCTCACTCCCAGGCACAAATTTTTAGCGAAGATGATGAGGGGGAACCCATTTGGCCTGAAGAAGAAGGTGTGGGTTCACAGCCTCAAGTTCCTAGTTTAGAGGGATGCATGGAAGAGAGTGGTGTTTCCACAGCCCTGGCTGAGCCAGAAGGAACCAGGGATACATTTTGTGTGTCATTAAGGATGCGACGCTGGCAGAACCAGGACTGGCTGCCCCCAAGCCAGGCCAGAGGTCTCAATTTGACCATATCTAGCAAAGAGGAAAGACTGGTTTGTAGGAAAATGAATGAGCTCTTTGGAATTTTGTTTCCTACCTTTCCTAGAAAAGTCTGGGAAGAAATAGAGAGGTGCAGGAAATCCTGGATTATGGAAGATGCCATGAAACATGTGCATCCTGGGGCAAGTAAATTTGTCAGAGATCATATGTTGCAAGAAAAGTTCAAGCAATGGAAGGTGGGCAGGACTCTGCTTATTGACACTGTTCGGATCGTGGACAGCAAGGGACATGAATCCTTTCACAATGTGAATCATGAGTGCCCTGACAGGGTAATAATTCATGCACCTGACCCATTGTGCTATTTTCCACAATACAAAGACCTTCCTGCAAATGTGCCCATGCCCCTCAAATGGAGGACAGAGCAGTGGTAGCCAGTGCTGCCATTCCAGCAGCTGCCATACCTATGTTATTCTGCCAGTCTGGATGTCCAGGGCCAAGGTGCCCCGATTCTTCAGTAATTGCAATAAACTCCCATGTCCATAAGTTATGAACTGGCTGTTCCAGAAGATGTCAACTCCAGAGGGACACAAACCAGCTGTTGCTGGATCAGATGACATCAGTCCAGCTGTGTGTTTCTTCTTCTTTTCTTGCCCAAAGGTACCATCTCCTAGATGACATCAGCCAACAGTTTCCCAGCGGTGTCATCCTGTCGTGTTTCAGAAGATGTCTGCCCAGCTGCATCAGAAGAATGCTGCCAGGAGAGTCTTTTCGGGACACAGGTGTCATATGTTTTCCATTCTTCAAGGGACTGGTGAGTCTAGACTTTTTCAATTTTTCTGACATTTGCAGTACATCCTACACCAGCAGACATTCATTGTGACTGTCCTCAAAGACTCTCCCCAATGGGACATTTGCCTACAGAACTTTGTTTCACTGGCTCCAACCAGAAGACACTCTTTATTGGACTTGTCTTCAGGCCTGTATTTAGTCACTAGTTGGGACTTTGTAGGGTCTTCCATCCCAAAGAACTGCTAAATGTGTGTTGTAAATATTCTGTATATACTGTTTCTATTTTCACCTTTCCTAAAAAATAAAAAATAAATGCTTTTTGGGGATTCTCCAGTGTTAGATGGATGGGGCTTGTTGGTTTGTTTATGTCTTAGTTAGACAGGATTGTAATTGCATATTAGGAGGACATTTTTCTTTTGTCTTGCAGGTACTCCTGGAGAAGCAATGAAGAGAAGATAAGAAGTGGATTGAAACTCATCAGAGTTCAGTTTTGCTTTAGTTTATAGTAATTAAAAAAACTGTTGTAAGAAGTTAACTGTCTTTTAACTTGTTTGTTTCCACAGGTGTGTGTTTGCAGGTGTCCAGGGTTGGGGGAAGGTCCCCTTTAGTGTTTTGTTTGGGTAAAAAGGCAGATAGGATTTCTCTAGAGGGCTAGGGGGGATAGACAGGCTGTGGTCCTGATCTGCAGAAGGGGCCGCAATTTGAACTATTAGGGCTATGCTCTGGACAAGTCTACCAGAGCCACTAGGTACCCATAGTCAGTGGGTAGAGTAGAGGCTGATGCATCAACTGAAGGCCTCTAGTCCCTTAGTGTTGTCTGCCTGTGCTGGCACATGGTAGGGGAGAAGGTAGCGCTACCTCCCCGTAGTCAACACATAGGGTGAGATGGCCTAAGCCAGGTGGCTTATGACTACAGACAGTCATTTTCCTGGCCCAGGTTGAGTGTAACCCCCCCGTCACCTGGGGTACTAGAACTCCAGTTAGATGTAGTGGCAGGCAGGGGCAGGCAGCTAGTGAAACTCCAGTTAAATGGATTTCACTATGTCTTGCTCAGTTTTCAGTCTCTGTTGAGCTGGGGCTATGACATCATATAGAACTGTCGTAGCTGCATAAGCCACACAGGAATGTTGCAGCAGGGAGTTAGGTAGAATGTTGGAGAATTTTCAAAGTCAGTCTGGAGTAGGCTCAAGAAAGAGAAGGATGTAGATCCTGCAGTGCAGTGGAGGGGGGGCCTGGCCCCTGCCCTCAGCTCTGACTCAGAGGTGCCTTAGGGTGTGTGCTTCCACCACAAGAGAGGCACAAGGAACCAAATCCCAGGGCAATCCCCTGGCCTGGGAAAAGGAAGAAGCTGCCTGATGAAGAGTGCTGGGGCACTACAGTTTTTGAGGAATGAGATTCATTCAGAGTTTTGGATGCCTGCAATGTGGAGGGTGATGAAGCTTTGACAAAAGGCCAGTGTCGTTCAGCAAAACAGTTAGTAAATAAGTCTCTGGGGCTGTGGATCAGTCAGGATGCTAAGTCCATGGCTCATGGAACAGTGAGACAGCAATGACTGTTGTATGTGGGGGGGGTCTTCAAGGGAAAGACAGTTTCTGCATTACAAAGCCATGTATAGTCTGCACTATAGTAGCCAAGGATGAGGTTTATGGAACAGTGAGATGTAATGACTGTCGTATGTGGGGGGGTCTTCAGAGAAAGACAGTTACTGCATTACAAAGCCATGTACAGTCTGCACTACAGTAGCCAAGGAAGTGTGTGTGTAAAGAAAGGAATGACTGGGTATGGGTCTATGGAACAAAAGGTGGGAGACCCCCCACCTGGCGTAATAGGGCTCACCTCTACGGATTTGCTTTGAGACACCAGATACCTTTCTGTCAGGTATTGGCCAGTGCCTGAAGAGGGTGCCCAGAGAAACATAGAAACATAGAAGTTGACTAGATAAGGACCGCAAGGCCCATCCAGTCTGCCATTTCTTTTCTACCTTATAAATGTGCCATCGGCCTTTGCTATGTCAGTGACCTATCTATTCATAGTCATTTGTATTGCTCCTTATGCCTATCCCTGCCTGTTTGAAGCCCTGCACTGTACTCATAGCCACACTTCTTGTGGTAAGCCATTCCATGCATCTACCACCCTTTCTGTGAAAAAGAATTTCTCACATTTCCCCTTAATCGGCCTCCCTCTAATCTCATGCTGTGTCCTCTTGTCCTGCTATTTTTCTTATATTTAAACATGTTAGACTCTTTCACCTTGTTTATGCCCTTAAGGTGTTTAAATGTCTCGATCATATCACCTCTCTCCTCCTTTGCTCAAGGGTATACATATTGAGCTCCGTTAATCTGTCCTCATATGTCTTCTGATGCAGTCCCTGCACCATTTTGGTGCCCTTCTCTGGACTGCCTCAATTTGGTTAATGTCCTTGTGAAGGTGTGGCCTCCAAACCCTGCACTAGTGACTCAGATGGGGCCTAACCAATGTCTCAAAGAGGGATATTACCTCCTCTAATAGACTTGTGATACCCCTACTAATACACCCTAACACCCCCCTAGCCTTACCTACTGCTTTAGAGGTCTGCTTTGATGATTTCAGGTCATCAGTGATGATGCCCAAGATCTCTTTTCTTCCTTTGTGACTGCTAGCAACTCCCCTCCCAGCCTATAAGTGGCTTCAGGTTTCTCTTCCCTATGTGCATGATTTTTTGCACTTCTTTGCATTAAATCCCAGTTGCCACTCTTCTGACCATTCTGCTAGTTTATCCAGATCTCTTCTCATTCTGCCCACCCCATCTGGATCATCTACTCTGTTGCAGATCTTGGTGTCATCTGCAAACAGACAAGCCTTACCCTCTAGTCCATCTGCTAGGTCACTAATGAAGATGTTGAATAGGACTGGCCCCAGGACTGATCCCTGAGTACCCCACTTGTGACTTGCATCTCTCTGACTGTACACCATTTTACCACCACTCTCTGTTTTCTGCCAGTCAACCAGTTTGCCACCCAGTTGACCAACTTCGGACCCACTTTTGTTTACCTAGTTTATTTATCAATCTTCTATGGAACAGTGTCAAAAGCTTTGCTGAAGTCAAGGTAGGCGACATCAACTGCTCTCCTTGGTCCCACCACTCTGGTTACCCAGTCAAAGAAATCTACTAGATTAGTTTGACAGGACCTTCCTTTTGTGAACCCATGCTGTCTTGGATCCTGTTGCCCTATGGATTCCAGGTTTTGCACTATCCTTTCCTTAAGGAGTGCTTCCATAATCTTGCCCACTACTGAGGTAGACGGCCAGGTGTAGTTCCGCCGTCCTCCCTGCTACCACTCTTGTGGAGTGGGATCACATGAGCCCTTCTCTCCAGTCTTCTGGGACCTCTCCTGTGCTCAGAGACTCACTAACAATTCTGCTAATGGCTCTGCTAGTTCCTCCTTTAGCTCCTAAGTACCCTGGGATGTATGCCATCAGGTCCCATTGCCTTATCCACCTCTGAGCTTACAAGCTCTAGGACCCTTTCTTTTGTGAAGGGAGTAGTGCTCACCTCCCTCCCTCTGTGTCCATGATGCTGAACTGTGGGCCCTGCCCTACCTTCTCTTCAGTGAATACTGAGCAAAGTATCTATTTAGGATAGATGCCTTTACAGGGTCCTCCTCCTCACATGCTCCCTTTTCTCCATTAAGCTTAGCAATACCCCTCTGGACTTTCTACTTTCACTAATGTATCTATAGAAAGTCTTGTCACCTCTTTACTGTTTGTGCTAGTGTTTCCTCAGTTTGGGACTTTGCCTGCCTTACTGCCTTACCTGCTTCCCTTAGGGCAGTTTGGTATGCCCCTATCTTCATCCCCTTGTGTTCCCTTATATTTTCTGAGGCCAGCCTTTTGGCTCTGACCATTTCTGCTACTGTATTTGAGAACCAAAGTGGTTTCCTTCTTCTTTGCACTTCCTTTTCTGTCTAACACAATGGGATGTTGCTTCAAGTATTGTATCCTTAATGCTTGCCCACTTTGCCTGTACCTCCTCACCTGTGTTTCTTTTGCCAGGGCTAGCTTAACTCTGTTGGCCATCTTATCAAAGTCAGCTCCTCTGAAGTCCCATATTTTTGCCTTGGAATGGGATGATTTAGATGTAGTAGCCAAATTGAACCATACCATGTGATGGTCACTGACCCCAGGTGACCTTCTACCTGGAGATCTGTGATCCCTTCTTTGTTAGTCAGTACTAGATCTAGGATAGCCCTGTCTCTTGTGGGTTGCTGTACCAGTTGTTTGAGGCCCTCCTGCAGGGAATCCACTATGAGTCTAGTTCTGGCAGATGTTCCTGCTGGTATTGACCAATCTGTATCTGGCATGTTGAAGTCTCCCATTATCAGAACCTCCCTTTAGCTGTCATGTTTTGTATATCTTCTAACAGTAATGTGTCTATGTCCTCCCTCTGGTCTGGGGGCCTGTAGACAACCCCAGTTCTTATGGCTGTCCCATTTCCTGTTTCAGGGTGACCCACAGTTCTTCTGGCTCCTTATGTGTATTCTGAATTTCTGTAGCTTTGATATTTTCATTAACATACAGGGCCCTCCTCCCCCTTTTGCACCTCGGTCTCTTCTGAACAATACATAGCCAGGTACTGAAGTCTCCCAAGTGTGGTTACTGGTAAACCACGTCTCACTAATTGCTACTATGTCCAGTTTAGCCTCTGACATTATTGCCTGCAGGTCTGGGATCTTATTTCCCAGGCTGTGAGCATTTGTGTACATGATTTTCCATTGGCCAGATTTTGGTGTGTTAGTTGTTGGGTGAGGTTTGGCATTACCCCTGTGCATCGTATGGGGAGACAAACCTTTTTTCTTACCTGGTGATGCAAATGAACGGCAAACACACTGAATTCCAGTTTGACCACTAGCTGAGGCTGCCCAGACATTGGGATGGAGTAGAGTGTGGTAGTGTGCCACTAGTTAAAGATTCCATAACATATGGAAGTTTAGGATCCAAGAATGGATTGTGTCTGTGTCATCATTTTATCTGCATTGTTAAGAGTGTAGCCCCTTGGGGGTTCGTCTATGTTTTTATTCAGAGTCTTGTTGAATAAAGCCACATTTCAGAATCCATCTCCTGGTATGGACAATCGTTATTCTTCTAGTCTCTGGATTACTTGGGTACCCTGGTCAGAGTAGCCAAACCTAGCCAATATGCCAAGTGACTTGTTCTCCCGACCCTAGGTTACACATACACATCCGATCCTTCCAATCTCTGGACCTGTCTCTCAGCATACTAAACTGGCGGCTACAGATTGGTCCCCTATTTCAGCTGCTAGCAACATCACCACAGCCCTCAAATTTTTTAACTCCAAGTTCTTGTCTGTCTGGGATCACCATGCTTGCAATGAAAACTAGGGTCTTAGGTTCTCACCTACCTTAGA
Source organism: Neoceratodus forsteri (assembly GCA_016271365.2). Classification (NCBI taxonomy): domain Eukaryota; kingdom Metazoa; phylum Chordata; order Ceratodontiformes; family Ceratodontidae; genus Neoceratodus; species Neoceratodus forsteri. The sequence goes on from CM028130.1 coordinate 101,154,954, forward strand.
TCTCAGCTGAGTTGCTGGCCTGTCATCGAGCATGTGACCTTGCTTGGTGGACCTACAAGTCCACTGGTTTGCCATTTGACTTTACTAGTTACAGTAGTGGTATGTTTTAAGCTCCTTTTAAAAGGTTTTCACTGAGGGGACCTCCCGAGGGCCCTTGTTAGCGATTTCTAAAGAACCGGACCTGCTACCTCAAAGGACCCATCCCCTGAGGTTCTAAATCTAGTCCTGGGATGAACCAGGAGGTCTTCCTTGGAAGCGAGAAGGGGGCACACAGATTAGTAAGGATGCAGGAGATCACACAGGTGACCCAGGCCCAGACCATGTAGGGCCTAGTAGGTTATTATCCCAACTTTATATGAGATATGCCACTTAACCAACACTCAGTGCTGTTCATGAAGTGCCAGGGTGATATGACTCGGCTTGGAAGGTGAGACAACAGCATAATAGCTGTGTTTGCACCAACTGCAGGTGCTGCAGCATACCTTCACTGACCCCAAGATATAGTGCATTACAGTAGTCTAACCATGAGGTCACAAAGGTATGTGCCAGAGATGGCAAGTCTTCAGGAGGGATAAGGGATCAAATCCTGCTGATGTTTCTCAGATGGTAAAAGCCTTTCCAGACAACTGCCTACACCTGAGCCTCAAATGTCAGCCCCTCATCCAGAATGACACCAAGATTCTTCACCTTTACAACAGCCAAAAGCCTATGGGTGCCAAGACACAGCCCCATCTTACTCACAGCCACTACCGCTCCCCCTCCAACCTGGCTCATTCACCAGGACTTGAGTTTTGTTCAGGCTGAATTTCAGCCAACTCAATGACATCCAGTCCTGGATCTCAGTCAAGCATTGATTTAGCACATAAACTGTGCCACATGACTCGAGTTGAAAGGACAAATAGAGCAGAGTACCATCTGCATAGCAATGAAACCCATTTCCATACTGTCTAATGATCCTACCCAGGGAAGCATATACACCACAAACAGCATGGTAAAAGATTGACCGAGTGCATCACAGTACAGATCCACAGGCAGTGAGTATAACTGTCATCACCCTCTGGGTCTTGCACATGAGTATGACTTAAACCAGCTGATGACTTTGCCAGTGGGTCCTACATACTCCGGAGTCAATCCAGTAAGAACCAATGATCCACAGTGTCAAATGATGAGAAGAGATTGAGAAAGACAGGAATTGACTGCTTTCCTCTATCCTTGCCATGAGCAGATCATTATGCACCCTGACCAACATGGTCTCGGTGCTGTGCTTTGACCTAAACCCAGACTGAGAAGCTCACAGATGTCAAAGGCCATGAGGTGTGACTCAAGCTGCAATACAACCACCTTCTCAGAAACCTTGCCTAGAAAAGGCAGGTTAGAAACAGGTCAGTAATTTACCAAGACATCCAGGTCCACTGATGGCTTCTTCAAGGGGCTTCACCAGTGCACTTTTCAATGTAGATGGGAAGATGTCCTCCAATAAGGACAATTGGATAATCTCAGCAAACATGGGGCCTACCTACCCTACATTGCTCACTAGAAGTTGTGTTGGGCCTGGATTCAGTTCACAATATGTTGGATTGCAACTGTAAGATCACCTTCACAGCCTAATCCATTGTCACTGCATGAAATTCTTCCCAGGACCACTGACAGCTAGTGGTCTCACTGGCTCAGCACTGCTGGGCCATAACTGCCCATTTGGTGAGATCCTAGTCCTGTTAGAGGACACCCTATCTAAAAAGAACTGACCAAACTCCTTGCACTTAACAAATGAAGCAGCCTTCATGGGCTCCAGACAGGCCATTTGCAAAAGCCTGTCCACCACCCAAAAAAAGCAGAACTGGTTGGTTCCTTCTGGCCGTAGTCTCCCTGGACAGGAATTCTGTATTCTAATGGGAGATTGCCTTTTGATATTCACTACAGTGATCATTCAAAATAAGTTTGTCCTCCTGGGCCCCCGCTCTCCTCCAACAATGTTCTAACATCTGCCCCCTTGCTTTCCTCCCACTCAGTTCACCATCAAACTACGGCAAGCTGTGGTGCTAAATCAATGCACATACATGGACTGGCACTATGAAGTCAAAGGCTGCAGCGATGAAATACCCAGTCAAATAAATGAATAGGGGTCAGCACTGAAAAATATAAACTTTTTATTTAAACATCAAAAAGATTACACACATATAAAAAAAGGCAAAAACTGCCATCACAGAGGTAACAAGCCTTTGTGTGAAGCAAATAAACAAAACAAAATGATGTAAGAAACCACTATGGTTCTCAAAGGAGGTGGCAGTGAAGGTTCATGAGAAAAAGAAAGCATTCAGAAAGTACAACGAATCACAGAAGGAGTAGGACAGATAATTGTATCAGTTAAAGCAAAAGGAAGCTGGAAAGGCAGTCAGAACAGCAAAGGCCCAAACCGAGGAAAAGACAGCCAACTCAGTTAAGAAGGGGGATAAAACCTTTTTTAGGTACATCAGGGGAAGGAAGACTAAGGGAGGGATAGTGAGGCTTAATAAAGGGAGGGGTGGGCAGAGGGTGACTGTGAAAAGGCAGAGATACTAAACAAATATTTTTGCTCAGTATTTACAAATGAAGAGGGGGAGGTACCTAAAACAAACAATAGAAACACTCTGGATACAGAAGTTGATACCAGCCCATTTAGAGAAGAAAGGGTTCTGAAAGAACTCTTAAAACTGAAGGTGGCCAAAGCAATGGAGCCTGATGGGATTCATCCCAGAATTCTAAAAGAACTAAGGGTAGAACTAGTGACACCACTGACTACCCTCTTTAACAAATCATAGGAGGATGGGGTGTTACCTGAGGACTGGAGGAGGGCAGATGTGATTCCCCTTCACAAAAGTGGGAGTTGGGCAGAAGCAGGAAACTATAGACCTGTTAGTTTAACCTCAGTGATAGGGGAAATGATGGAATCACTTCTGAAGAAAAGAATTGTCGATTACCTAGAAGCCAGAGGGGCACAGGACCTAAGGCAGCATGGATTCACAGCAGTAAGGTCATGCCAGACAAATCTAATAGATTTCTTTGACTGGGTGACCAAAGTAGTAGATCAGGGAGGGGCTGTGGACATGGTCTACCTAGACTTTAGCAAGGCATTTGACTCAGTCCCACACAAAATATTAATATACAAGTTAGCCAGCCTGGGAGTAGGTCCCAAGATGATAGCCTGGGTAAAGAATTGGCTGGAGAATAAGACACAGAAGGTAATAGTAAATGAAGTCCACTCTGAAGAAGGGTTACTAGTGGGGTACCTTGAAGTTCAATAATAGGACGGTCCTCCTCAATGTCTTTATAAGCGACATTGCAGAGGACTGGAAGGAAAAATAACAGAGTTGATGCACAAGGTGTGGTGGAAAGGATGAGAAGAGACTTGGCAAGGTTAGAGGAATGGTCAAATGTATGGCAGCTTAGATTCAATGCTAAGAAGTGCAAGGTAATGTACTTGGGAAACAAAAACCCAGGGGAAGAGTACACAATGGGGGTGAGATACTAACAACAGCAAAAATGGAAAGGGACCCGGGGGTAGTCATATCAGATGACTTAAAGGTGGGCAAGCAATGTGAGAGGGCAGTAAGGAGGGCTGGGGGATACTGGGATACATAGGGAGAGGCATCGCCAGTAGAAAACAGGAAGTTATTATCCCTTTGTGCAGATAGCTGGTGAGACCCATTCTGGAGTACTGTGTGCAGTTCTGGAGACCCAATCTCCACAAAGACATGGACAAGATGGAAGCTGTCCAGAGGAGGGCAACTAAAATAGTGCAGGGTCTGCACCAGAAGACATATGAAGAGAGACTAAAGGAGCTTAATATGTATAGCCTCGAGGAAAGGAGGGAGAGGGGGGACATGATAGAAATTTTCAAGTACCTCAAGGGAATCAACAAAATCCAAGAGGGTAGCATCTTTCAAAAAAAGAGGTGTGCAAGAACAAGGGGGCACAATTTGAAGATAGAGTGGGGGGCAGCTCAGAGGTAATGTAAGGCAGTATTTTTTCACAGAGAGGGTTGTGGATGCATGGAACAGCCTTCCGGAGGAGGTTGTGGAGTCAAAAACAGTGGTTGAATTCAAGCATGCATGGGACAGTCATAAGGCAATTCTAGGGGGTGGGGGTAGAAAGAAGTAGGCTGCTAGTTAACTAGGATCTGCAGCTTATCCATTAGGTAGGGAAATGGGCAGACTGGATGGGCCAAGCAGTCCTTATCTGCTGTCAAATTCTATGTGTCTATGTTTCTCACCCAATTTTAAGCAGCAGTGTAGGCATGTGTACAAGCATAGTTGTCCAAAAATAAATGAAGGAACAGGTCCATAGAGCATAGGTGAATGAGCGGTAAACAGAGAAGGTATTTAAGCAAAAATGGCGTCTCGAGAACAAATGGGATATAATCCACAAACCTCATATAGAAAATCAGGAACTGCAAAATGCATATAATACCTGCTCAAGGGTGGTAAAGTGCGAAACAAAATAAAGCATAAAGCCAGAATGCCAAACACTAGTTGCTGCCACTCTAACCAGCTCGACCAACGGACAACATTCTCTTCCGGATATGCTTATGCTTATGTAGCGACCAATAGGCAGTCTTCTTCAGAGCATATCAAACCATGCAGTGTGGATCCTTTTAAATGCAAGAAACCAATCGGGATTTAAAGTGACCTAGTGCTGTAGTAAAACCATCACCATTACCATAAAAAAGTGAGGTTAAAACAAAGTAATAGAATTGAGCTGAAGAAAGAACCGCAATAATAAACATGACATAAAACACAAAACAATCAACATAAATTACAATGTATGCAACCAGTAATTAACTACAGAATATCGTCAATAAATACAAAAATATTCGAAATGCTCACATCATCGTTTATAAAATGCCACAAGATTATCACGAATGATGTGCACACCTTAGAACCCATACAGCGACATGGTAATTAGAAAAAAATAACTATACACTAAATCGGGACATAATTCTAAATTTATCACCAAACAGGGACCAGGGCCGGCAAGTCATGTGCTCCAAAGTGACCAGATCATGTACAAGTTGTAGTCACAGATTTATTCATTACCCGAAAAGCGCCGCTAAGAAGGCAGAGCTGGCAAGTCATGCCCTCACAGAAATCAGAACACAAACAAGTCATAATCACTGAATGATACATACTAAATTTAGATTACAGACTAAATAATTACACAAATTATAAATAACTATACAGGGAAATGTCTTCATTTAGACCATTGGGTCTCATAGTATCCATTTCAAAGATCCAAAATGCTTCTATCTGTAAAAGTTTAGTCCCAAAGTCTCACCTCTCAATCCAATTTCTACTTTTTCAAGTCCCACAAATCTTAAAGTTGCAGGAGAGCCATGTCCAGCCTCCAAATAGTGACGTGCCATCGCATATTCAACATTGTTATTTCTGATTTCCCTTTATGTTCCTGTCACGTAACTAAAGGTCTCCTGGTTTGTCCTATGTAAGACATGCCACATGGGCATGTCAACATATAAATTACACCTTGGGTACTATAATTGATAAATAATTGAATATCATATTTTCTCCCAGACCTTGGGTGACTAACGGATTTCACATTAGATGTGTTAGAACAGTGGATGCAGTGGCCACATCTAAAATTTCCTTTTGGTGGAGAGGGGAGCCATGTATGCTGTGTCACATTTTGAACAGGAACAAAATACCTCACTAACATATCTTTAATATTTATTCCCCTAGTATATCAATCAATCAATCAATCAATCAAATTCTTTATTTATCCAGGCGATCACCATTGAGCAAGCTCATTTACAAGGTGGACCTGCATTACACAAGTCAATAATGATACATTTATACACAAGGAGATAGACAATAAAAGCAAGTGTGCACAGCACACGGAGGCCTGCAGTAGGCAATAAATAAAAAGAAGACAAAGGAAGAAAAATACATTTTGATTCAGGGTATAACAAACAGCAGAGGGCAAGTCAGCAAAGGATTAAACCAGATACAGCCATACACCTAGTTTAATGTTCCTGGGCAATAAGGGTGTTATAGAGCAACATAGGAACTACCTGAGTGGAATGCAACAAATGAAGGGGCATACACAGTCCTTTAGAAGCCCTCCGTGTATTGAGGTGCGAGACGTGTTGTTGGGTTGAATATGCAGCCAGTATGGGGGATGGGAAAATATTAGGAACAAATGAATACATTGCTGGGAATGTATACTGACAGGATGGTAGGAGAGTAAGTTTTAGCTGGGATAGGTAGGGGGCTAAAGACTAATTGTGCAGGCAGGGAGGGTGTAAGGAAGAGGCTGGGGTCATTGTGGAACAGATGCAGGCATCTGAGAGGTAATTTGCCTGAAGGTCTACCACATGGCAGAGTAACGGTAGTCTTTGGATTCAATGATGTCTGAGGCGCATACAAAAGCTAGGATCATTGGAAGCAGTTGCAGACTTCTGTAATGTATTTAGTATAAAGGGTCTTAAATACCGTCAGACTAATGGAGTCCTCAGTTTCAGTGATTTCTGTAATATGTTCCAGAGAGATGGTAGTACGAATCCTATAGCAGCTCTCCCAAAGTGCATTAGGGCTTTGGGACCTTTCAGGAGATCAGTGAACAGCTTCTTAAGGCATAGGTTCCTTGCTTGAATTGAAAGTCAGGCAGTCAACAATGTACTGCGGTAGCTTACCAGTTATAGCTCTGTATGTCAGAGGCCGCATTTTAATTTCGCCTGTAACATAGTGAGGTCAAGCCTACGGCTGCATATAATGAGCAGTGGTGAGTTGAGTAGGGGAGTCCAGTGATGAAGCACAGGGCTCTGTGGTAAAGTATATCCAATTTGCCAAGGTATGAAGTAGCACATAGGCTGTATATAAAGTCGGCATAGTCAATTAGGGAAAGGAACGTAGACTGAACTAGCTGTCTCTTTGCCTCTGAAGTTAGTAGGTGGTTCAACTTAAAAAAGAGACCTAGTCTCTGCCTCAGTTTTTTAGCAAGTCCTTCATATGGTCAGCAAAGGAGAGTTTGGAGTCGAGCCAGACCCCCAGGTATTTGAATTTCGGTACAGATTCCAGGGTTTCTTCTAGGAGGGTGGTGATGGGTGGCAGAGAGGGGTAGGCTACATGGTTGTAGGGTGATAGAAGCAGCGCCTTAGTCTTTTTTGCATTAAGTAGCAGTTTTTTACGGAGGAGCTGAGACTGAAGTACATTGAAGTCGGCTTGTAGGTCGCTACAGGTGGTTTCAGGAGTAGGGCGGCTTAAGTAGATGACTGTGTCATCTGCAAAAAGATGAATTTTAGCTTCACTGATGCCAGAGTCACTATTGTTAATATAGATGGCAAAGAGGAGAGGCCCCAGGATGGATCCCTGTGGGATGCCTCTTTTTAATAGATTTGGGGGGGTCAGTTCACCTTCAGCCTTGACCTGCTGGTGCCTATCAGAAAGGTAGCTGTGGAACCAATGCAAGGAGGTAGAGTCTAAACCAATATATTTTAATGATGAGAGTAGGAGGCAGTGATCGACAGTGTTGAAGGCATTACTTAGGTCTAGAAAAATGGCACTGACAGATTTTTTGTTAACTAGTTGACGTTGCCAATCATTTGTCACTATGGCCAGGGCTGTGGTTGTGCTGTGTTTAGTTCTGAATCCAGATTGCATCGGGTTTAGCAGGTTGGTATCATCTATGAACGATTTTAGCTGAAGGTTCACAATTTTTTCCAGGAGTTTTGATAATACTGGGAGAAGGAGATGGGCCTGTAATTGTTTAGGTCACAGGGTCTCCCAATTTGAACAGCGAATGACATGTGCAATCTTCCACAGTTTGGGGAGGTCCCTTGAGAAAGGGACAAGTTAAATAGGTGCTTAATGGTGGCTAAGACATGGTAGGCAATCTTTAGATAGTATGGGTCAAGGTGTCAGCGCCAGCACTTTTCTGGTGTCCAGTCAGAGGAGAGATCTTCGACCTCTTTTGTGAGACAGGAGAGAATGAAAACACTGTAACTGAGGGACTGGATTCTGGCGCTTGCATGATGAGATGGGAGCGGAGGCTACATGGAGAGGAATTATCAAAAGCCAGCCCTGCAGTAGGAAGTGATTATTGAAGGCTTGTAGTATCTCTTTATTGTTGTTGATGGTTACATTGTTAGAAATAATTTTTGAGGGAGGGTGTTTCTTCGGTATTGCCAGAAAGATCTTTTATTGTGGACCAGAACTTGGTAGGACTATTAGAGCAGTGTCGGGTTGTAGCGATAGAAGTTGGATTTGGTTTCCGAATTAGCTTTGTGCAATGGTTTATGGCTGTTCTGAAAAGATGCCAGTCTTCATCTTTGCGAGATTTGCGTGCTAGCTTCCAGAGCTTGTCTCTTTCAGTAGTGCTGCCTTGATGTCTGCTGTAAACCAACGGCATTTTCTTGCCTTAACGGGTATTGACTAAAGGTGCATGGGTGTTAAGGGCACCAGAAACAATTTTGTGGAAGGTGGTGTATGCTGCTTCTACTGTTTTGGCTAAGTAAAACATCTGCCAAAGCAGAGAGGTTTTCAGGTCATAGATATATGCCAGTGGGTCAAAATTCCACTTAGATCGTTTTGTAGAGAATTTTGCTGAGGCTGTTAGTTTTGGGGTTGCTCTTATACCAGCTGTAAAACAATGGTCATTAACTTCGGCAGAAAAGATCTCAGTGTGGGAGAAGAAATGTGGTTTGCTTACTAAAAGTATGTCTAGTAGTGTACCTTTTGATGGTTTTTTCTTATTGGTATGAGTAGGTTCGTTAATAAGTAGGGTGAGCCCATGTGAGTTGCAGAAGGATTTAAGTGGGAGAGGTGCAGTGGACAGCCAGTCATAGTTAAGGTCCCCTAGTACGATTGTTTCCATTGGGCTTGTACTCATGATAGTTGAGAGGTGGGAAAGGAGCTGAGACCCCAAGGACAGGGGTCTGTAACATTCTATGACATGGAGGGCCAAGGTAATTGATATTTCAATTTTTAAGGACAAGCATTCGAAAGAGTTAGCAATTGATGTTGAGTCAAGGGTTGCGACAGTAAACTTGTCCTTAACATAGATGGCTACACCACCACCTCTGGATAGCCTATCGGCTCTAAATAACAGATAGTTGGGAATATTGACCTCTTTGTTTGGTGTGGATGGATGAAGCCAGGATTCCAATATGACAAGTACATCTGGCTCTGTGTGGATAGCTCAGGCCTGAATTGAGGTGAGTTTCTTTAGGAGGCTGCACACATTAACATGCATGAAGCTGATACCTTTGCACTTCGTGACTTCAGCCGGTGAAGGAATAGCTTGTATGGGATCATGGTTAAGTTGAACATTACCTGAGCATAGCAAGAGGAGTAATATAATTTTCCTTAGTGTAGTGAGTGGTAGTTTGGAGGAACTGGTCCTTATTTGACTAGAGGAAGTCTTATCATAGAAGTGGAAGGATCTGTTCCTTGAGAAGTTTAGGCCTAAAGACACGCAAGCTAGGACCCTGGCCACATGGCACCAATAAATGCAGTTACTGGGTCGAGTAGGTAGTATTTCTTTGATAGGTAATGAGCTACTGGTGGCTGTCCGAGGGAGAAACTCAGCTGAAAGTGGAAACAAGAACTTAGGAGCAGAGCACAAGTTGTATAGAGACTCCATAAATTGGCAGTCTTGTGGTAGGGGGTATGAGTCCTCCTTAGGGAAAATTCCATCTGACATGTACCCTGTTAGGTAGGGTAGGGTGTATAAGGCGGTGCATAGGTAAAGCCAGGTAGCGAGTTCCATGGTTGGAGTCTGGTGGTCAGGGAAAACAACCATTGTAAAGTTTAAACTGGGCAGAGTGTTGCCAGGAGGGTGTACACACCACGGGGTCTGGAGAGGGGAATTAGTGGTGATATCACCCTTTAGACCTGGAGTGGCCGACGTAAGATTGTGTGCCAGTATATGTGATCATTGGTAATGTTTATCCAATCTCTCTCAGCCTTAAATCTGATCCAATAACAGGCCAATGTTTTTTAATGATCTTCCCAACCTTAGGTGCCAAATGGTTTAATTCAGTGACAAATATCAATCTATTATTTTCTTTCTTCCTATGTCTCGGTTCTAACAACAAGTCTCGATCCATACTGTCAACTTTATGTATGGCATCTAACAATACTTCAGGCATATAGCCCCTGGATAAAAAATGACTAGTGAGGTCACTTCTACCCTCTCTAAATGTTTCTTCTGATGAGCATATATGCTTAGCTCTTATATATTGTCCCTTCGGAATATTGACTACCACAAACCTAGGATGGCAACTATCATTCAGAAATAACGCGTTCCTAGAGAGAGGCTTTATATATAGACTTGTAGACAAGCCTGTTCCTCTTTTTCTAATTAAAACATCCATGAAGACAATGCTGTGAATACTGTATTCATAGTTAAAGTGTAAATGTACACTGGTGTGATTTATATAGTCCATAAAATGTTTCAGTTCTTCCTCACTTCCACTCCAAATCATAAGGCAGTCATTAATGTAACATTTCCATAACTTGATGTGTTTGAAAAAAATATTCTGTTCTTGAGCATAGAAATTTCTATCCTCCCATGGTCCCATGTAGAGGTTGGCTAGACTAGGTGTGAAGGTCGTACCCATAGCAGTTCCTTTTTTCTGAATATAAAAATGACCATTAAACCAGAAATAGTTTTGCTCTAATACAAACCTTGCCAGCTCTATAATATATTGTGTACTGGGTCTGGTTTTACTTCTTTGGTCTAAACTTCTCTGAATTGCTGCTAGCTCTCCCTAATGGGGGATATTTGAATATAAACTCTCCGCTTCAATAGTTACTAATACATCAGTGTCTGTTATACTGACATTTTTCAAAATATTTAAAGCATCTTTAGTATCTTTCACATGTGACTGTAGGAGTGGAATGGGTTTTTTGATTTCAAAATTCACAAATTTGGAAATATCTGTCACTGAATCAATGGCCAAAACAATAGGTCTCCCAGGGACAGGCACGGTATTTTGTGCACCTTTGGTAGCAGATACAAAACTGTTTTTTTTGAGTAAGAGATTTTCAGAAATTCACCTTTTACTAGTGATGTCACCTGTAGCCAATCCCTGTTTATGAGGTTATCTGCTTTTTGTTTAATAATGTTAGTGGATCCTTCCCAATCTTCTCATAAAACATATGGTGACTCAATTGGCGATCTGCTTCTATATTGTAATCTTCCAGGCCCCATAATACACAGCACCCCTTTATCAGCTTGTTTAATGACTATTTCATGCTGTTCTTTAAGTTCCTAGATAGCCTTTCTTTCATTTTTAGTAACATTCTGCATCTGTTTTTTTATATTTGTTCTTTTAATTAATTGATGAACATCATTGGTGACCAGATTGCAAAAAAGTATTTATAGTATGGCTAGAGTGGGGAGGATTGAAAATGGAGGGTTTTATAAACAAGGTACTTTCTCTACCAGTATCTACAGGTTTGTGAAATAATTTCCCATAGATAGAAAAATGATCTTTCAAATATATTTTTCTAAAAAGACGATAGAGATCTATCTCCACATGGAAAGGATTAATCATATTTGTCGAGATAAAGGAGAGGCTTTTTGACAGAACCTGAACCTGTGTTTCAGATAGTTCCACCTTGGAAAGGTTTATGACCTCCAATTCAGGTTCCTTGGTCTCAGTGATCTCCTCACCCCCCCCCCTCCCCCGGGTTCTGTCTCTCTGTGTAAGTCTGCTTTCCTCTGTTGCCTCTTGAGCCTCTCCCTCTTCCTCTTCTCCTTTCCTCTTCTAGTTCTCCATGATCTAGCATACCCATATCTTGATTTGGGCCTAAAAATGCCTATTCTCATCCATTTGCTGGGCATCTTCCAAATCACTATCTGGCCCAGATGAAATATTCATTCTATCTTCATTAAAATCACCTTGATGTCTACTGTCCATAGGTGCTTTAGTTTTAGACCCCTGCCAAGTGTATACAGTTCCAGCTTTGTAGTCCCTTTAGTCTCTGTTATACTTCTTTTGTTTATATTGGATCTGTTCTGTTTGAAATTTGGACACAGTATGATCAGTTCTTTGTCCAAACATAACAAATGCTGCTGTTGGATATCTTTCTTTAAGTTTAGTTTCTAAATTCTTGACCTCTTGTGTAGCTTTTTCTGATTCTTTTTTTGTCTTTTTAATTAACAGCATCAAATTGTAGCTACACTCATTTAAAATCCTTTCCCAGTCTTGTAAATATTCAAGATCTTCCATCCCAAAAGAGTTTTTTTTTTTTAATTCTCATACCTTGCGGTATCCTTTTTTCCCCTCCAATATAGGGATAGGGATGCAGCATGTAGATTAAAATGAATAACTTTCTTCAGCATATATTTATAACTTTTAAAGTCAACAACATCTCTGTTGCCTTGTAGGCCAACTCCCGATAGCAAAGCCTGTACGTGTTCAACAGGCATTAAAATATCCTGACCTGCTTTATCGGTGAAGGACAAATCTTCCACCTTGGGTGTACTACTAGCCATAATGAGTGGTTTATTAAACAAATTAACATTTCCTGGAGCTCACCCTAAGCAGTTTCAACTCCCTAATAAACTGCTAACAGGTATGCAAAAAAGAAAATTTCTTCCATAATTGATAGGAGGTAGGGGGCTCAAACAGAAAAAGCGCGCTATACCCCAGGAGCTGATAGCAAATTCCCAGTCAAATAAATGAATAGGGGTCAGAACTGAAAAATATAAACTTTTTATTTCAACATCAAAAAGATTACACCCATATAAAAAAGGCATAGATCTCACCCAATTTTAAGCAGCAGTATAGGCATGTGTACAAGCATAGTTGTCCAAAAATAAATGGAGGAACAGGTCCATAGAGCATAGGTGAATGAACGGTAAACAGAGCAAATATGTAAGCAAAAAATGGCATCTCGGCAAAAAATGGGATATAACCCCACAAACCCCATATAGAAAAGCAGGAACTGCAAAATGCATATAATACCTGATCACGGGTGGTAAAAGTGCCAAAATGAAATGAAGCATCAAGCCAGAATGCCAAACACTCTCGTGCTGCCACTCTAACCAGCTCGACCCAGCGGACAACATTCTCTTCCGGATATGCTTACGCTTACGTAGCGACCAATAGGCGGTCTTCTTCAGAGCATATCAAACCATGCAGTGTGGATCCTTTTAAGTGCAAGGAACCAATCGGGATTTAAAGTGATCTAGTGCTGTAGTAAAACCATCACCATTACCATGAAAAAGTGAGGATAAAACAATGTAACAGAATTGATGCATCAATGACCCTATTATGTCACCACTGCTTCCCCCAAACTGACAGCACATGCTACCATGAAACCTGAGATGTCCAGCATCACCATAAGTCCATTAGGCCTCAACCATCATAAAGGACAGTAGCGGACCATCTGTATAGGGTGTGGACTGCAGAAGGGTATCCTGAAATCAGAGCTAACGGCACAATGATCTGAAAACTAACTGGATAAATTCTGAGGTTCTCCACCTCAATCCTCAGATGGAACAGCAAGTCTAAGGTGTGCCTGTCTTGGTGAGTCATTGTAGCAACTGCTTGTGCTAGGCCAGGGATTTCATTTTCCTGGAGGAAATCTTGTCCAAAATATGAATGGAACCACTGTTACCTGTAGAAAATCCCATTCAAGTCCTGGAGGCTGGTAATCAAGGAGGATTCTGCACCCAGCACCTGGATACCCACACATGGCCACCCATTCAAATGTTGAGGTGTCAACTACTAGGTGCACCACCAGATTCAAATCATACCTAAGCGGATAGCCACCTCCCTCCTGTGATCCTTCCTCAGGTAATACACCATGAAGAAGCCAACGGGTCATCTGCATCAGAAAACCAAACCAGCATCATCACCCAGCCAGGTTTCCATGAAGCAAGACAGATTGATCAAGGAATGAGATATAAAGTCCACAACAACAGCAGTCTTATTACTCACCGATCTGGCATTGCACACACACCCAAAGAGGATTAGTAGCTGCAGTTGGCCCATCAGCTGCCAGTCCACTCAGTCTGGTAGAATCCCTGGGCATGGGGTTCAAACACTGCTGGTCTCTCCATATCCAGACTTTAACCAAGGGTATATCCTGGTCCTCACCATCCTAATTGTCTCACCTCCATCAGCCCTCCCCAATCCCTTTCCCTCCTCAATGCCATCTTGTAAATCCCACCTCCCTGCATCAATGATATATTGCACCAGGTAGGGGGGTCATAAAAGGGGTGAAACTCCCAGAGCAGAGATGGGGAGTAGTTGAGCCTAGGGGGGCTGCTCAGGATGACACAGTTTAGTACAGCTCAGCATAGATTTCGAGAACCTCAACTAAGCACCCCCTCTTAACTGCCCCCAAATTTATTATCACACTATCTCCCCCTATAATCAAACAACATACAACAATCACACTCTATACATCAATTTTTAAACCACCATTCACTCTCCAACTCGCTCAAAAGTAAAACAGCTAAAATACAACAATAATATTAATTTTTCAATAAGTTGACATGCTAGCAGTCAAATATGTGTAAATTAGTTAGGTAACAAATGTCCATATAGATGATTTAAATATGGCTAAATGGGAAACTGCTCCCAAGGAAGCAGTATAGCGAAGTGGTTAAGGGCACTGAGCTGCAAACCTTGAGACCTGGGTTTGAATACCATCAGCCCCCACTTGCATACTGTGTGACCCTGCTCAAGTCACTCAACTTCCTTGTGCTCCGGGTTGCACCTGTCTTAATGTGCTTTTCCTGGTTAAACAATTTCCAAATTCTCACTGTCGAGCAGCCCCTTAGTTTTCTTGAATTAAAACAGTCCCAGTCCATCCACAGCAGTCATGTTGTCTCCTGGCTCTTACCCAGCAGAACCAGAAGCCAAGTAACACGATTCTGCACTGTTGCCAAGGTTTTTCAGAACACAGCAAGCTAGCAGCCTTGACATCCAAACTCAGGAAACTTAATGAAAAGACTGCTGCTAATCACAACCACCTTAGCTAAAAATAAAAATGCTATCTCCTGCTTCTTCCTCACTGAGAACTAACACTAAAACTCCTACTACAAACACACTAACTAAAATAAACTCCTAAGAATCCCAGAGTTTTTGTGGTAAAAATAAATCAAGTTCACAAGCTTACAGGACTCCAAGCTTGCAGGCACTTACCCTGCACAGCTGTCCTCTTCAGATCTCTCTCTTAAAAATGTACCATCTCCTCCTGCTGTCCCTTCACAATGCCTGTAGCAGAGCTACTGGTCTTGTGAAGGATAAATACCCACATCCACACTCTGGAACAACCTTTCTATACCTCAAAGTACTGGAAAGTCATTCATGGCCTCTGATCCTCTAGCACCCAGGCCCCATCCTCAAGGTGGGGACACCCCTATCTCTGACCCTGCCACTGTCACCTCAGCTTTAACTCCTTTTTACCTCCTATAATCTTTTCCTCATTTCCACCCCTCCTTCTCACTTCCTTTTCCCATTACCTCCTGCCTCAACCCTCTTCATCCCCACCCTCACTTCTCCCTCACCACTTCCTCTGCTTCCTTCAAAGCCCCTTGGCTCTAAACCCTCACAAAGGTGGAAGCCCAGATGGTCTTGACCCCAAACTCTTGCTCCTTTCTCTCTCAACTTTTGCCATTGCTCTCCCTGTCACCTACATTCTAAACCTAGCATCCATCCTAGCCTCAGTCCCTGACATAAAGCAGGCTACGGTCATCCCCTTTCCCAAAGAGGTCTGACCCCTCTTCCCAGGTAAGTACTTTCCTAGCTCTTTCCTTCCTACTTTGGCTAAACTCCAGGAACACCTTGCTCACTTATAACTCTCCTGTCCTAAATTCCTCCTCTTTCTTTTACCCCTACCAGTCTGGTTTTAGAAAGACCCACTCCATCTCCTCCTCCATCTCCTCTTAGATCTCACTGATTACATCCTATCTGATATGAATCAGGGCTTGGTCTCCTCAGCCATTTTGTCAACCAGGCCAAAACATTTGACACTTTTACCCATCCCATCCTTCTGTACAAGTTTAAGGCAGTGGGGGTCTGTGCCTCCTCAGCTGAGTGGTTTTGCTCCTACCTAAAAGGCAGGTCTCAAAATTTCCATATCGGTGAAGCCACATCCCCTCCTCTTCCTATCTGCCTAGGCATACCCTAGGCATCCATCCTTATCCTTTGCCCTATTCTATACTCCACATCCCTGAACAAAATCTCTTTTGCCTGTTCCTCTGCAGACATTCACATATATGTGGCTGCCATGGTCCTTCATGCCTCTGGATCCTCCTCTGCCTCAGACCTCATGGCCTAGCTCCAGTTGAACTTCACCAACATCCAGCATTCATCCGGTCTAATCAGCTGTCCCTCAATGCCAAAAAATGGTCTTCATAACTTTTACTACAAGGCAGAGACTAGGTAGACTCACCATCTTCCCTTCTTGCATACCCTTGATAGTGTTGTAATTGAGTAAATTTTCACCTTTGATTACCTCAGGATTTGGCTGGATTAGCACCTCAGTTTCTCTGTTTACTTGGATGCCATCCACCAGAAGCTTCATGCCAAACTAGGTGTGCTTTACAGGAGTAAAGTTAGTATTGTGCTTCCTGTCCGTAGAAAGATCATCTCAAAGATGATTCTTATTATCTTCAACTATGGTGACACTGTTTACATCGACGCTCCCAAGTCCACCCTAATCAGACTGGCCAACTATTTCACTCCTTCTGTTGCTTTGCCCTGGATTGTCTCCCTAGAACGCAGCACCATTCCCTTTACTCTTCAATCTCATTTCCCTGTCTTGATGCCACATGCCCCTCACTCATTGCATTAATTTCATCTCCGAATTCTAGCTTGGTTCCTCTCTCTCTTTACTTTTTTTTCCTCCTCAGTTTTCACCATTCTACCTCCCACTCCCTTCACAGCTTCGGTCCATGTTGTCTTGCACTCCTCTCCATAAAATTCTCTGCTAGCCAAGCTGCTGTCTCTTTCCTCTTCCCTGAACTATGGGGATACCTTCTCATTACCATTCATACTGTTTCTTCCTTCCACTAACTCATATCTCTCCTCAGTGTACTCACTACTCATTCCTGCAATTGTCTCTGATCTTGTGCTGTATTTTGCTGCCATACACTCCTCCTCCCACTGCCCCTGCTCATGCCCTAATTCATTTCAACCTGCCCCCAGTTTCCTCCTTCCTTGCTAAATGAAGCACCAGCAGTACTACATTTACCTTCAAACTGCTGCCATCTGTACATTAATTATGTATCTAACAACACCTTGCTCATTCTCCAGTTGTGGACTTACATTACTTGTTGCTCATCAGATGCTCTGCCTAGCTTGTTCATACTTGTTGCTACTTAATTGTTTAACTTATATTTTTGATTATATAAATGACTGTACTAAGTTGTTATTGTACTGTCCTCATTTCCACCACCCTAGGATGCATCTGAAAATAGGCTATTTCAGCTTAAATTGTCTTTATTGGTAAATCTTTTGAAATAAATAAACACATTATTTCATTTATTTATTAAATTAATGTTCTCATATGCTAATGCAGCTCTCAGAGACATTGAAATTTCAACAACCAGAAAATGGAGTCCCCCAGAACAGTTTAGAGGGGACTAGTAAGAACAGTGAAAATAAACTAAAGCAAACATATGTACCCCCAACAGCTACAGGAAAAAGATTTGACTCTTGACAATGAAACAAATAAAAGTTACAAGATATGAGAGTTAGTTTTCCTTTAAATGGTTGCTCTGGAGGATGCCTCCACCTGACATCAAAACCATAGCCCAGTGACACTTTAGCCATCGAGCAGCAGGCCAGCTCCAACTCCAAGCTGGGCAGTAGAGTGGCTACTGGGTTTCCCTCTCTATTCTTACACTTAGGCTAAATGTATTGGACTGTAGCATCTGATTGTATATCACCCTCCTACTGTGGGGGTACAGGTTGTAAAAGACAGTACAGAACTTTGTTGTCAAGATTTAAATCAGTTCAAAGTCTTCTCAGACTAAAGTGCCTTCATTACTTACACTTCTCTTGATTTTAAGGTTTAAGACCATCTGTGCCTCACCACTGGTACTGTATATGAGCACTGGTAGCAGCCACCACTATTTAAAACATGCTGGGTCTCTCCTTCTTAGGAAGACTGGGAACAGCATAAGTCTTTGTGAGTTGTCGACAGGACTTTGATCTCTCACTAATTGCTAAATCCAGTAACAAGTGTGGCATATGTTGATATAATGGACCCTGCACTCTGGCAGTGACACTCTTCCCAGCTCTGGGAAGTTAACCTTTTGGTATGTAGAGGCTCAGACATACAGTACATCTAGGAACCCATTGAGTACCTGGCATCTCAGTAGCGACATATGTATTTTTTGAATAGATTCTCATTAACAATTTACATTTCTTCACTGACATATTTAACAGTTTCTGCACTGCTTTAAAAATGCTACTGAATACAAAACATTTGATAATTCATTGTTAGTAGATTGGATTGTTAATGTTATAATAAGTGTTAAATACAAATGATGAATAGAAAAAGTAAAACAACCCCCATCCTATATTCTGTCCTTTAGGGGAAATAGTTATACATTTATGTCAGAAATCTGTCAGAGTTTAAATTATGGTCATAATGTCTTTATTATTTGTTTCCATTTTTTTTCTTTTTGATCCATAGGTATGGCATAGTTGCACAGCAATTTTTAAATAGGGACTATACTATATAACCTTATATGCCATTTCTCACAATTAAAAGCTGGAAGGGAAGGCACATTCCTGTACTCTAAAATCATTCTTTTGGTACTTACAGTATATGTATTATTGCCAGGGTGCTGTGACTGTATGTTAAGATCTATTTTAATGAAGTCATTAAGCACAAATATGTCAAAATCAAAGGGAATATATTTCAATAAGATGTTTACAGCTTGTTGTCATGCACTGTATATACCCACTATTTTTTTTTATATATTTACAATCCATAATTGATTTTATAGGTCCCATCTTTTATTACAATTGTGCCAACATGCTGTATCCATCTTATAGCTCATACTATATAATCTTACTGGGGTAATATATGCTCTTGAGAGTATTTTAAATTGTATTGCTTTATGTTTTTCAAACTGATGAATTTTATTTGAATTTTATTTATTTATTTAAGATATCGGATAACACACCTTTGAGTCAAAGACTCCTTTACAAAGGTTCCATGTCACTGAAAACAGAGACATCAGAGATTATAGCAACAACTAGACACGATAGTTACAGAAATGGTTGCAAAATGATTACAGAATAACACAGTAAAGCAGCTGGTGATACAGAGTTACAGGAAGCTTCAAACATAGGCACATAGTGCAGACAGTAGCAGGTAACAAAACATACACACTGCAAGACAGTGGCGCAAGCCATGCCCTGGTGGTTATTTGCAGGTCTAGGCTGGACTGAGGTGTCTATTGTCAAAATATAGGCATGCCCAGGGGTGGCTGTACCAGAGTTAAGTCCATAGTCATGGGGGGGGGGAGTGGGTAGGGCTAAATCAAGGGCTGTCATAGACTGAGTCATGAGTGATTAGGTCTCTTAGTTGGGACTTGAACTGATCAAGTTTGGGTTCTGTGATGCTGACATTTGGGAGTAAATTAAGCCAGCTAGAGGCCAGATACCTAAAAGTTATTTGACCCAAAGTGGTCTTGCAGTGAGGTACCCTTAAGTGGGTTTGTCACGATGCGAATGAGGCAGGTGGACAATGGTGCTTGCAGTAGGGGGAGGCAGGTGGGAGTAGCCCTGCTGTTATTTTTTTAGCAAAGAGGCAGGTCTGATATTTGAGCCTCTAGTCAAAGTTTAGCCAGTTGGTTGAGGTGTAAAGGGTGCAGGTATGTATGAGTCTGGTGTAGCCAGTAGCAAGTCAACAGGCCTTATTAAGGGCCAGCTTAATTTTATTTAGGTACGTGTTGTCAGCTGCCCCATAGATGATGATTCCATAGTCTATGAGTGATAGTACTGATGCAGAGACAGCTAGGTGGAGAGCTTCTGGTGGGAGACAGTGCTTATACCAGTGAAGTAGATCAATATGCACATTGACAGCAGTGCTCAGTATTCAGATGTGGTCATGGTAGGTGAGCCCAAAGTCTAGGGTGATACCTAAGTATTTGGATGAGGTAATCTGCTCAAGGGGGTCATTTAGGGAGTTCAATATGAGCAGGGGTTGTCCTATGTTCTTGTTTTGGGGGTGTGCAAACACCATGGATTTTTTTTTTGTAATTTAACACTAGCCTATGTTGAATGAACCAGGATTCTGCTTCCATGAAATATTTTTGGAGCGCTGAGCGGAGGGGTGTAGGATCAGTGTGGGAGCTGTAGAGGATGGCATCATCCTTATACAGGAGTAGTTTCCCAGACCAAGCCTTGGGCAGGGAGTTGAGGAACAGGGAGAAAGTAGGGGGCCAAGAACAGAGCCCTGTGGGACCCCTGACTTGGAGGGGGAATGACAGGGTATGGGGAATCCTGACTGTCTGGGCTCTCTCAGACAGATAGCTGGCAAACTAACCAGTGGTCTCTGGGGACAGGCCTATTTGTGTGAGGGAGTCCAGGAGTAGTGTGTGGTACACTGTATCAAATGCCTTGGAAGGCCTATAAAAACAGCACCAGCAGTGTGGCCAGTGTCTGGAGATGTGGAGAGGCATTTGTAAATTCCAAGAGGACTGTGGTAGTACTGTGGTTAATGCAGAAGCCATGCTGTTCAGGACACAGCAGGCTATATTTGGAGAGGTATTCCATTAGCTGGATGGTCACAATCTTCTCCAAGGTTTTTAAGAGGGGAGGCAGGATTGAGATGGGCAGTAGTTCCCAGGCAGGGTGTAGTCACCGCTTTTAAGAATAGGTGTGATGAGGGCATATTTCCATTTAGAGGGAAACTGGTCCAGCAATAGGGAGCAGTTCAGAAGCATGGTGAGAGGTGGGAGAACTTCTTTGAAGGTGAGTCTAAGCAGTTTAAGGTTTAGTGTGTCACCGCTGAAATGTAATTTGCTGAGGCCTTGAGTACAAGAGGGTCAGCTTCACAGTGAGATATGGCTTTAAAGTGGAATGGGGGTGGAGAGGGAGCAAGGTGGTGCTGAGGGGTGGGGAAAAGCAGTTGGAGGAGAACACCAGTAAGGTCAGAGAAGGAGTCATTAAATGTATTTGCAATCAGGGCAGGGTCTGTGGTGATAGACCCATTGGCCCTGAGTTGGGAGGGAGGTGCAGTGGATGCTTTGCCACTGAGCTCTTTGAGGGAGTCCCAGAACTTGTGGCCCGAGCCCCATGTGGCAGTGAGCAAGGTTTGGTAGTACTCAGCCTTTGCCTTATGGACATTCCAAGTACATGTATTGCATGCTTCTTGGTAGCGCTGCCTATCAGTAGGTTTACCAGTATCCAGTGCAATGTGCCATAGATTGTCACATGTGCGCATCTGGTCCAGCAGGGCTTCTGATATCCAAGGTGTGTCCACCCCTTTGACTCTTTGTTTGCTTAGGGGTGCATACCGGTTGCAGGCAGAGTTGAAGGTGTCAACAAAATGGTCAAGGACAGGGTCAATGTTCAATGCGGTTTTGATGGGGGACCAGTCACAAGCTAAGAGGCACTGTCTGAGGGACCGAAGTTTGCTGGGTTTGAGGCGGCATTGGAGGATAGTTTGGGGGGAAGGCTTTTTAACACTATATGACCAGAGGCAGAGCACCAGGGAATCTTCACTCAGGGCATTGGGTAGTACCATGACCTGGGTTGCTTTGTGGGGTGCATAGGTGAGCACTAGATCAAGGATGGTGGCAGTACCAGTCCTCTGGTTGATTCTAGTGGCAGTAGTTACAAGTTGGGACAGGTTTTGAGAGGCTGCGGCATCCCTAATGGGAGCCAATGCATCAGCTAGCCAGTTTATATTAAAGTCCCAAGGACAATGATGTCAGCATGGTCAAGGAGTGTCTGGAAATGGGTGAAGACAGAGTGGAAAGCAGTCTTCTGATTTTGGGGAGGTATGTATATAGTGGAGAGGAACAGTGGGGCTCTGTTTGGGACAAGAGTGATCTTCAGAGTGAGAGCCTGGGACCCATGTTCAAGGGTTGGAGATGGGAGGGCGAGACACTGTAATGAGTCCTGGACATACAGTGCACATCCACCTCCTTTTTAGAGGTTCTGTCAGCACAGTACAGCGAAACCAAGAAGTGATACTGCATGAGTCTGGGGTGAGGTCGTTGAGCCAAGTTTCAACTACCGAGATGACATCAGGGCAATCTGGCAACCCAGCCTGAAATGAATCAAATTTCTTGAGGAAGCTACATAATTAATGAGGCAATTATTAGATCCTTAGGGAGTAGTAACCTTGGGGAGGTGTGGGTCCAGGGTTGGGGTGGATGTCTCCTGAGAGGAGGATCAGGAGTAGGGGATGCACAATGATGCCAGTTTTAGTCACTTCTTCATCAGCTTAGGCACCAGTTGGGAGGAGACAGCAGAGTATGGAGATGGGGGTGGGTAGGTCCTATAGTGAGGGAGGGCAAGGCAGAATAGCATCCACTGCCATACCATGCAGCGTCAGTAGGGGAAGATTTGGGTGTGGGTGGGGAGCATGGTCCATTGATAGAGTGAGGGGTGGTACACTGGTAGAGGTGGGGGGGATTAAGGTTAGAAGTCAGGTGAGAGGTGGTTCTGGCTCACTATGTTGGGAGACATGTGGAGCATCCCCTAGCAAAATGAGGGGGGCTAGTGTTAGTAGTACAAGACACATGGCAGAGCTCTTAGTAGAAAGCAATGTCATAATGAGCACAAGGTAGTTGGGGGGGGGCTGAAAGCTTTAAGAACTTTAAAAAACTGAAAGAAATTAACCTGACCCATTGGCTTAGTGGTAAAGCTACTGACTTTGGTGTCAAGGGTCCAGGGTTTGAGACCTACAAAGGGACTATAACAAAATATGGGAAAAGGAGGCTAAAGTGGGAGTAGAGTAGTAGGAAAGTGAGGAGGAGTGGAGATTAGGAGGGTAAACAGAGTAGTGTGAGGAAGGCAAAACAGGGACTAAGATAAACACTGTAATGACTCCTTGTGTTCAGAAAATATAAGCTGCTCATTGCAAAGTAGACACTTTGAAATGGTCATGTCATGTGACCAGTATGCAGCAATAAAGGTAGAGCCATGCTTGGGTGGGCAGTTGGTGTGTAGTGCTAATGCCCCTTCAGAAAGTAGCTGCTATATTTGTGTCCAATTATGAGTATTTTGATTTAGATTCACTGGACCATTTGTCATCCAAATTTATTTCTTATTATTATTATGGATTTTCTTTGTTTCTTTATCATTCAATTCTTTGTGCAGTTTCTTTATTGTAACTTTTAAATGATTGTGTAGATTCTGTCTTTGCTCCTGAATTAATTTATCCAATTGTCTATATTCCAGTAACCCTCATGCTTTAAAATATATATTCTGTGCTTTATACTCCCACCAGGTAATCTTTAAACAAATATTCATTTCATTGAACTGCTAATGGGAGTACAGTACTGACATGTTAATGATTTGATACCATCTAGTTAATCCTGCTATCCATAACTTGAGAAATAATTTATTGACATACATATTGGTCCAGTGAACTCTTAATCTCAGTATCTTCTGTATATCAATATATAACTATGGAATACCCATCATTTTACCTATATTTACTAACTGAATAACACTGATTATCTCTGAAAAAATTTATTTTTTTCTACCTATTGTCTAAGGATGAAACACAACACTGGGCAGTCCATGATCCCTCTCAAGCCTATATAACAACACAGTAACTGGATGTTCCGGTTTTTCTTACTTAAGTGCCCAATGCACACTATAGAAGATTTAAATGCTAAAAAATACATTTGTTGTCTGGGTATCCCATACCTTCCTGCTATCTTGAAATAATGTCACCCATGGTATCTTGGGCTGCATCCTCTCCATAAGAATCTCTTAAAAATGCTAGGAAATTTGGTCATCATTATTTGTTTTCTTACCCAGTGTGGCTTGAACGTGCTATAATGGATATGGAACGGCCATCATTTTAACAGTATCTATTCTGCTCCATGGAAAAGATCACCCCATGAAACTGCCAACTATCTAATAGGTTTTGAAACTTTTCATAGCTATATCTGCAGTAAACTGTATCCATAACTATTTCATTGGCGTTTCTATTTTCATTTCATAAAATTCATTTTTTTGTATTTGCTGTTAGCTTAGTAATTTGTAGTATTACAAATTTTGATTTAGCTTACTGTATATCCTGAGAACAATGAAAATTCTCAATTTCTTTTAATAATGCTGGGTATGGTGGAGCTGGGTGTTATAAGAAATTTACAAGGTCATCTGCATACACATTAATTTTAACAGTCTTTTATATAATTTTAATCTTTGTATTTGCTGATTAAGTAAAAATGCTGCAGTTGCATTTACAAAGAAATTATAAATAGTATTGGAGAGAGAGGCACGGCCCTGTCTAACCCCAATAAGCATTTCCATTGATTGGGTTATGCATTGATTAATCTTAAATAACATTTTCGGTGAGCTATAGAATACATTTATAACATTTAGAAAAGTCTTTAGTAGACCAATATTTTCTAACCTTTTGAACATAAATGGCCATTGTAAAAGGTTAAAAGCCTTAGAAGTACCTAAGGTGATTACAACATCTTCTGAATCTTAATTTTTAATTTTTATTTAATTCTAGTATGATCTGTACATTCTGGAGGCCTTCATGAATATTCTTTCCTTTAACAAAGCCTGTCTTGTTGGAGCTAATGACTTAAGGAAGCAAGCCCACTACTCTCTCAACTAATAACTTTGAAATACTTTTGTAATCAACATTTAATAATGCAAACGGTCTATAATTCTCTGGATTTATTTTATTGTTTACCCACTTTGTGTATCAGAATAACAAGTATACCCAAAATAGTTCATAGAATCATAGAATTATACAAATCTGCCAGCAGAAAAAGACCCTAATGTCCCACCTAGTCTGCCCATATACCCCCCTCTAGGAAGAGCCCCTCCCTCTCTCACCAGCCTGCCCTCTACCTGCAAGTCCCATAGATGTTGTAATACCTTAAGTTAGACTCATTTAATGGGCCATCAGCTCTAACCAGTGTAGCAACTTTTGAGCAAAAAGGGAATACAATTCCACAACTAGCTTGTCTAGGCTGGGTGTCTTGTCCTTTGGAAGCAATTGAATGACCTCTTATTCACTATCTCTCTAAATGCTGAAACTCCTTGTGTAAATGTTATCCACAGTCTAGGGAATTTAGGCAAATCTTTGTCTTTGTATTTATAAGTTAAAGATCCTGTCTCAGCATTGCATCAACTTGGTGCACTGCTGTTTCTACTGTATCCTGTCTATAGCCATGAACCACGAATTTCTGGCACATCTGTTGTTCTCTCTCTTTATATTGCTTGGGGTTGCTACAATTTCTCTTGACTCTAATCAGGTGTCCTTTTGGTATCACTCTCTTCACATGAGAGGGTGGCAACTGTCAGACAGTAACAGTGTATTATGATCTGTGTTCTTCACATATAGATCTAACA
This sequence comes from Neoceratodus forsteri, assembly GCA_016271365.2. NCBI lineage: Eukaryota > Metazoa > Chordata > Ceratodontiformes > Ceratodontidae > Neoceratodus > Neoceratodus forsteri. Next base: position 101,180,485 of record CM028130.1, read on the forward strand.
GTATATCATCACCCCCACATTTGTACAGTGTTATGTTCAAAAAATCTACAGAATCCAAACCTACAGTCAATTTAAATTTGAAAGCTGGATTTTTATTTTCTAAATATTGAACTCAAGACTAAATATCTTTCACTGTACCCTTCCAGATAATCAAAATGTAGTCAATAAAATGCCTCCACAAATCCACACTAAAAAAGGAGGAGGCAACCCTGACAAACAAGTGTTCCCAACAGGCCAAAGAAAGGTTGGCAAAGCGGGGGGCAAACATCACCCCCCCCTTGCAGTGCCCTTTATCGTAGATAGTATTTTCCCTTGAAAGTAAACATACTGAGTTGCAATACCAGTTGTGCCAAATCTAACAGTAATTCAGTGGGTTGACTTGTATCATCTGGCTTCATATTCAGAAAAAAAACTTTAATGCAGGCAGTCTCTCATCATATGGTATGGATGTATATAATGACTGTACATCCAATGTTGCAAAAATCCACCCTGGATCCATTTCTATATTTTGAATGGTGTTTAAAACATCCGTAATATCATGGATATAGGAGGGTATTTTTTGAACAATGGGCCTCAAATAAGTATCAACAAATTTTGGTAAGGATTCTATAACCCAGCCAATTCCCAATAAAATCAGGCACCCATGGAGGTTAATCCAAACTTGTGTGTATTTTTGGTGAAGTGCAGATCATAGGCATAACTGGATACTTAATTGCTAAAAAATTTTTTCATTTTTATGTATCCACCCAACAGAAATTGTCCAATATAAACAATCACCCACTTTCTGTTTAAAAACCCTTGTCAAATTGCCTGTTAACTTCCTATAATACCTTGTGTCACAATATGGTTTATAATGTGCATATTTATTTAACATATAGCAAGCATAATGAGAACTGATACAGACTGTATCTAGACAATGAATGGGTATTTAACGGCTAAGAGTTCCTTTCAATTTTCAGGTACCTTATAAGGACTTCAAGAGTCAAGGAAGTTTGAACATTTCTGGATGAAAATAAAATAAAAATGAAAGGAACTGAAACTGCCACAGATGGGACAATATTCTAATAATACTGGAACATGAATTGAATCAAATAAAATGTAGCCCTAAGTGATTGCACAATTGATGTATTGGCTTAGGACAAGTCATGTTACAAGTTGGGTGCATGCCTCTGATGAAACCATGCTGTGACATGGTGAAACGTTCCAATCCACCATTATTTATTTATTTGTTTTATTTAGTTGTTTAACCAGGAGTAGCATACTAAGTTAAAAGCTTTTTTACAGGAGTGACCTGAGAGCACAGGTAAGTTAAGTGACTTGTTCAGGGTCACACAGTATGCAAGCAGAAGCTGTGGGATTCAAACCAGGTCTGGTCTGCTGGATGTCACCAGATTGACAGCTCAGAGCCTTAAACCACTGCACTATATTGCCTCATTAGTTAGTTAGTTAGTTAGTTAGTTTGTTTGTTTGTTTGTTTGTTTGTTTGTTTGTTTGTTTGTTTGTTTGTTTGTTTGTTTGATGTGCTCTTGCTGCTTGTGGATAGTCATAGTGTGTGCTGTGTTCATCCTTTTACTCACATTGTTGGAAGATTTTGTATCTACATAATAATTTATTTATGACTTTGATAACTAGGTAAGTACACTGATCCCAGGGACTGTTTTCAGGCATGACCCGGGCCAAGACAATGCTACAGGGGCAACAAAAGCAATTTTACATAGAACATGGAAAAATAGTTACACAATGAATGTCCAAAAAGACAAGACATAGAAGAAACATATAGCAACATTCCACTACAAATAACTGGATACAGAAGGCATAATACATGGTACCCAAGTTAAATAATAGCTTAAAAGTGCAAGGTGCAGGTAACCAGGGTAGGCAAACAAGGGGAGTGTAAGTGCTAATAGACAGAAGTTAGGCAGAGAGATGGGGAAGATAACAGGGCAGACTTGAGGGAAATGACAGCATTCTGTGTTAGGGGAAACACTACCCAGGAAAGCACTGGCAGCAGGATTCAGTTATGAGACAGTCCTTGAGGCATGATTTGATCAGTCAGTGGGTGTCCAGGGCACAGAGCTCAGCAGGCAGCCAATTCCATCATGTGGGGGCCATAACAGACAGAGCTCTCCCACCCATGTTGGTAGATAGTCTGGGAACATGTAGGCGGGAATAGTGCTAGAGTGCAGGCAGAGATTAATGGCTCCTGCTTTAAAGATCTCCGCAAGAGGGGATTCTAGGCCGGTGCAGATGGCATTGTCAACCAAACAGCAGAGGGTGAAGTCAAAGCTGACCTGTAGTGGAAGCCACCCCAGAGATTGTTAAAGGACACAGTGGTGGATGGAAAAAGGGCCAGTAAGGCAAAGCGACAGAGCACTGTTGTAGGCAGTGGAAGTTTGGCCAAGAGGTGGAGGATGACCTTGCATATATGGTGGAACAGTAATCGAGTATAGGGTGTAATTTACCTGCATAAAGGCATGTGCAGCTCTGCACCAATGGGTGTTCCATGCAGGGACCATGTTCAGGAAGCAGTGGTCCCTGCCCGGCTCCCAGCTGTGTCCCCACCCCCTGGCACTCAGGTATTTGGGGCAGGAATGCAGACCTGGATCAATGGCCAATTGGCTGCCTATCTGGATCTGCAGTGGATCCCTTGCACCAGACTGGTGCCATCATGGAGGAGGCGTGTAGAGCACTGGTATAACTGCCAGGGGGGTATGTGCTGGCTGCCTGCCCCCTAGCCAGATAACCATCCCCTAACATCAAGGACACCATCCTGGGGTCCGCTGACTTCCCCTGTGCCAGTGAGTCTGGTGGCAGCAACTGGAGGGGCACGTAGCTGGTATGACTACCCTCCAGATGCATAGCCACTGGTTCCCACGTATGGCACTCTGCACTTAGTGAATAGTGCGGTGCCAGAATACCCACCCTGGAGACCCCGGCCCACCCACATGGAGTTACACACTTGCCAGGGATCTTGTGTGGAGGTGGGTGTAACTGCTTTGTGCATGTTACAGTGGGCATGCATGGGTGCAGATTAGCTATGCGCCTGGGTTATGCGGCACGTAGCCCATCTGCACCATTAGTGCACAGAGCCCATTGACATTAACAAGAAGGAGGTTGGCAGCAAACCAATTATAGCCAGCACCATAGTTTTGGGTGAGGACAGAGGAAATGCAGGAGAGGGAAATAAATTATATGGACTGCAAGTTTTCAATGTGCTTTGACTCCTTGAAGAAGTGAGTTTAACAGAATAGAGCCTTTTCAAAGACCACAGTGTGAAGTGATAATTTATTAAAGGTGGGTGCACTTGGAAGTTGCCTGGTTCTGATTTCATTATGTTGAAGGAGCAGCATCTCATGGATTTAGTATAGATAGTGGAGCACCATTCTTGCCTTTCTATATTTGTTAGAGCATAGTCATTTCACAGCAACAGATTGTGATGTCTCAAACAGAGAATTATGATGTTATTGGAGAAAAAAGCAGGATGATTAAATGAAGTCAAACTCAATTTACATTGGCTCCACACTGGTATGGTAGTTTGGAGAGCCACACCAGTGCACATTTGCATGTATAAAGTGTGCAGGCATCAAACTGGTATAACTCCTGCTCCTCTGGAAGAGAGAGAAACTGAACTGCTGTAGTTGGCTTCAAGTGCTGTGTAAACAGTGGCTACCTTTCACCTCACTGCCAGAGGGAATTTTAGCATAAAAACACACAAGGACCTCCTTGCAGGATGGGTCCCACAATGCAGTTCCCATGACACCATTCTGACACCAGTGTGGAAGCTAATGTCCTTAGTGGTGTACACCACTGGATTCAAAACAACCAGGCACAGACTGGCACTGCTGTTAGCCACAGTGGTGGGTAAAAGCTTGGTCAGTGTAAATAGGGCTTAAAACAAATACTCTGCTTTCATTCAAAAGTCTCAAGTTATTTATTTGTTCATGTATATATTTATTTATTATTTATTTCAAAAGTGTTGCCAGGAAAGACATACTGAGCTGACAACAGCTAGTTTCCAGATGTGTCCTGCAGGTGGAGGTAATGAGAGCATGAGAGCATACAAGGCAACAATTACATAGTCAAACAGGTAATGTACACAAGCATCATATAAACAAGCATTTGTCAATGCTGAATGTTGTCTCGCTGTCATTGGCATTGGTAGTGCAGGAGTTAGAGATGCATAATAGGAATGGTAGTGAAGTACTGAACTGACACCAACCTCAACCCCACCCTGAAGAGACACATTTTCAACATGGGCATTTTGGGACCTCCCCTCTTGAACAGTGGCACTGTGATTTTGATAATCTGTCCCAAAAGTTGGTTTCCCACAGTGACCACGCCATTCTGCACAGCAAGCGCGAAAACACATTTTGGGCAGTATGTGAAAAATGACAGCTGTACTGTTCATAAGCAGGTGTGAAAAAATGCCGGTGTTGAAAATCTGGCATGAAAATATTGCAAATTTGCTAAGTTACAAGGCTGCATGGAAACTGCACAATGCATGCTTGTAACATAGTCATTTTATGGACTTTCATCACCAAATTTTCAAAATAGGCAGTTTAGAACTTCTGCTCATAAACAGATTCACCATCATTTCCAGAAACTGTCCCGAAAACTGATTTAGTACAGCGACAAGCGCTATTCTGTGCCTGTCTTGTGGAAAACACATTTCAGCCAGGATATGTAAAATGACAGCAATACTGTTCATAAGGAGGTGCAGAAAATACCAACGTTGAAAATCTGGGTACAAAATATTACAAATTCATGAAGTTACAAGCGTGCATGGAATTGCGCAATGCATGCTCGTCAAAACAGTCATTTTGGATTTTTTCACCAAATTTGCAACACAGACTTTTTGAGGACCCCCACCTCATGAACAGTGGCACTGTCATTTTTGGTAACTAGTCCCAAAAGGTGATTCCACACAGTGACCGCAAAATCACCTTTGGGACTGAATAATGCCATGACAGTAACTGAATTCATGAGGAGGGGCCCCAATAACCCATGTTGAATATTGGTGCAAAAATTCCAAACAATGGCTGAGATATGCACCAAAGTTGAAAAAACTTTTATGCCATTATACAGCTTACCGGCATTTCTTCCAGTTCACGATCGGCTTGAAGGTGCAGATGTGTTCCCAGTCATGAAGATCATCGCGCCATACTCCAGAAGTAAGTATGGTGTGATGGGGTATGGGAGACTGGCTGCCGAGAGGGTGGGCATGGGTTGGGGATGGAGCAGGCCAGACCACGAGGACTATTTTCTTCTTTACAGGTTAAAAACAAAACATCGCAGGACATTTTTTTTTTTACAGGGCATTGGCACTCTAGGATGGGCTCCCAACATGCCACCTGAGTGTTTGGGGTAGCTAGACAATGGGGATTGGGCACCTCTGTCAGCACATACTGAAGGGGGTCTAGAGCCGAGGTTGGGCTCCCCCTCAGCACAACAAATGGGGGAATATTGCTGGTTGGGAGTGGGCTCCCTGCCCACACATGAACTGGGTCATGGAATGCCGACAGAGATTGGACACCCCAAAGTCAGCATTGTGGCAGGCAGTGGTGGCAGTCACTGCTGCCATGTTTACTAGAATGCTTCACCAGGAAAGGCACGTCAGGAATTGCTGCTGCATGATGAGCTTGGCTGTCATTGCAGCGGACCTTTTCTTAGATGTGCTTACCACATTACGTGTTGCTGATGTGGTGCCTGCTGCTGCCTTATTGGGGAATGAGGGATGCACCTACTGATGTGTGCCCTACATTCACCCACAGTGACCGCACCTCCAAATCTGCTAGTTCTGCAATATGTTGGCTGGTGCGCAAGCACGAGTCAACATAAAAACAGGAAGAATAACAATTTATACAAAAATATGGCCAAAACATGTACACTAGAAGATTATCAATAAGCACTCTTCATGATACAAAGTGCAGTTATACATGAAGAAAGGTTAGGCGTGCTAATTTGGTGACAGTCCAATGAATCTAGATTACAGGGGAAGGGTAGCAGTGGATTGAAGGTGTTAGCTATGGCAGAAGGTATGGAATTGGAGAAGAGGGAGATTAGTGGGTAGTAGAAAGTAGGGATAGAGGAGCAGAGTAAGGTATAGTATCAGGAGCTTTTGCAGTAGTGCAGGGTGAAGTTGTGGAAAAGAGAGGATAGAGAGCGCTGAGTAGTGGCAGAGCAGATAGAACAGGGAGGGAATTCCATAGTTTGGGGAAATGGTAGGAGAAAGCAGCCTGGCCAGCTGAAGATTTCCTGGAAGGGAGAGTGAGGGAGCAATAGTTAGAGTTATGAAGGAAATAAGTGGAAGGGGAAAGACAGGAAAGAGGCAAAGTATGGGGAAGTGAGCCAAGCTAGTATTTGGCGATAAAAGAGGCACAATGAGTGAGGTGTCTGGCTTCAAGCAAGGGAGGAAGAAGGAAGAATAGAGGGATCAATGGTGTGTTCAGTGAGGACAATCCAGGGCAAAGTGACATAAGGAGTGAAAGATGGAATCCAGTCTGGCTAGGGTGGTTTAGTAGCAGCACCGTTGACAACGTCCACCAAAGTCAAGGATGGAAGGATCATCTTCTGGACAATTGCACTGCAAGCAGGAAGAGGAATACAACCTCTATTCCTGTATAATGCTAGTTTGCTGTGAAATTTATTGTGCATGGTATCCATATTTTCATAAAAGTCAAGGTACTTGTCAAGCAAGATCCCAAGGTACTTACATAAAGTAACATCATCAATGGTGACCCTAGGGTGTGTAATGAGTTAAGCCAGTAAGCCAAGCAAGCTTCTGCCTAGCACCAGTTATAAAGGATGAATGGACATACTGTACAGCAGACCATTAAGAAAGTAATAAGCCACAACAGGGTGTGCATTACAAGGGTGTAGTAAGGCACAAGGCCAAAGGCCTAGTCTCCTCACTCCCTGGGAAGTGCATTAACATCCTATGATGCACACACTGGAGGGGATTATAAGACTTATAAAATGGCTCTAAGTAGGACTTTTAGGGAGGAATGCGAGATTTGGCACCTAACAATGTGGTTATAGAATTTGATGCACAGCCAGGTGACCTCTGTCAGCCAATAAAATGTCTCGTTTTTTTCTTGTCATTTTTTAATGAACTGCAAGCTACTGTGTGTCTGAATATTATATTTGGCCAAGCTTTCCTGGATCCTGGAAATGTTTCTTTCAGTGGGCCTCAAGACGCCAGAAACAATTAAATCATATTTGAAATCCTATAATGTGCCCAAACCAGTTTTGAATCTGCAGCCATTCTATTCTTTATTTCAGACAGTATACAGTACAGGATAGTAGGAGTGTTTTCCCCCTACAGTTATAAATTGGTACATGTTTGCACAGCATACCATAGTAGGGTCAATCCTTATTGTAATTTATTTGTTTGGATTAAAAGTTTGGGTGTTATAAAAGACCTAGGTGGGATCCCCCAACCACAATGGCTAGAAATCCTGAAATGTAGTAAAATGAAATAAAGTGATGCTGTCACTATATGGGAAACCAGCAGTAAAATCTATTCAAATATGTATCTTTCCTGATCAGTTCTATAGAGGTCACACAGGCAAACAGGCAGTATACAAATACAACTCTTTCCTAATCAGTTCTATAGAGGGCACAGAGGCAAACAGGCAATATGCAAATAATACAGCCCTTACTTGCTCAGCTTTTTCCAAAACAGATGAAGCAGTGTTATGCAATCATAAGGGATTGATCAGTTGATTACTGGAGACCAGTATGAAAAGAATTTGTGGCAGGGAGAGTAAAAAGTGGGAGCTTGGATCTGAAAGAGGAAGTATGTGTCCTGAGAGCTGGGGGCACAACATAAGGAAGGAGTACGCTGAGATATTTTTGTGAACTGTGGACCCAGAGCTGAAAGGAGTAGACTGAAAGTTTATACTCAGAGCTGTACACACTTTTGCCTACTCCTTATGTGATATTGAATAAAACAATGCTGATCCAGTGCCTTTTATGTTGATTGCGTACATACGCCAAGAAACATGTTAGCTTTCTCCAGAAGCAGGTTGGAGGCGCGACACTGTTGTGGCCAATGCCCCCACAGCCTTTAAGGCTTGGCCCACTTCCCTCAATGCTGTGGCACACTGCTGATGACACTAGTTCAGCCAGTGTGCCACAACCTTGTAAAAAATTAGCCAATGCAATCAGAGGCTGCCTCGTCACTGCAGCGTCAGCCATTCGCTGCAATGAGGGAGTGACCCATCATTGCAGGGCGGGATCTTGAAAAGTTGATATTGTTTGTGGACATGGTGGTGGCTTGCCACCATGTTCACAGACAATATTAACCCCCGCTGAGGGGGTGCCCACTCCCCCTTGGCAGCATGTGCCCCCTCGACCATGTTTATTTGCTGATGGGGACCCCAATCCCTGTTGGTTTCAGTGCCACAAGATTAATGTTGCCAATGGTGGAGCCCACTACTCATCAGCATTATGTAACCCCCCTGCTTTTGTTCTCTGCTGACGGGGTGCCCTGTCCCTGTCAGCATAATGTCACCCCCCTTTTGTTTTATGCCACCGGGGGTGCACAATCCCCCATCGGCTACAGCTTCCTCCCAAAAGAAAGTCTTGTTTGGCATGCTGGGAGCCCACCCAGCATGCCACATGCCCCTGTAAAATAAAAAACGGTCCCGCAATGTCTTTTTTTTTAACCTGTAAAAAAAGAAACGGTCCCTTGGCGGTCTCCCTGCCCCCCTCCCCCAACCTGCTCCCACTCAATGCACACCCTCCCCCCTCACACCCCCACTCATCTCATACTTACCTCTGAAGGCTGGCGCTATGATCTTCGATGGACCGGGAACTTGTCTGCACTCTTTAAAGCTGACCGCAAACTGAGGAAATGCCGGTAAGCTTTATAATGGAATAAATAGGTTTTTTTCAACTTTGATGCATATCTCAAGCATTTTTGGGAATTTTGGAGCCAAATTTTCAACATGGGGTTTTTGGGACCCCTCCTCATGAATTCTGTCACTGTCATGTCGTTATTCAGCCCCAAAAGGTGATTTCGTGGTCACTGCATGGAATCCCCTTTGCAGACTGATTAATGACACGACAGTGTCAGTGTTCATGAGGTGGGCTCTCAAAAAGTCTATACTGCAAATCTGGTGGGAAAAATAAAAAAAAAGACTTTTATGAGTGTGCGTTGCGCAGTTGTTACGCCGCTCGTAACTTTGCAAATTTGCAATATTTTCATTCCAGATTTTCAACATTGGCATTTTTTTTTCAGACCTCCTTGTGAACAGTACAGCTGTCATTTTCCACATCATGGCTGAACTGTGTTTTCACACTCCAGTGCAGAATAGCACAGTCACTGTGGGAAATCAGTGTTCAGGACAGATTAAGAAAATGACAGTGGTACTGTTCATAAGCAGAGGTCCTAAAATGCCTATTTTGAAAATTTGGTGGCGATACTAGATAAAATGACTGTGTTACGAGCATGCATTGTGCAGTTTGCATGCACACTCATGCCTTCATGAACTAATAATATTTTCACTCCAGATTTTCAACATTGCCATTGTTCTGCACCTCCTTATGAACAGTACAGCTGTCATTTTTCACATCCTGGCTAAATGTGTTTTCGCAGTTCTGGAACAGAATCTCATGGTTGCTGTTGGAAATCAGTGTTCAGGACACATTATGAAAATGACAGTGACAATGATCATTAGCAGAGGTCCTAAAATGCCTATGTTGAAAATTTGGTGACGAAAGTCCATAAAAGGAGTGTGTTATGAATGTGCATTGCGCAATTTCCACGCATGCTCATACATTCGCAACTTTGAAATATTTTCATTCCAGATTTTCATCATTGCCATTTTGCCACACCTCCTTATGAACAGTGCAGGTGTCATTTTTCACATCCTTGCCAAAATGTGTTTTCGCTCTTCCGGTGCACAATAGCACGGTTGCTGTGGGAAATCAGTGTTCGGAACATATTAAGAAAAAAATCACACAGACACTGTTCATGAGAAGAGGTCCTGAAATGCCTATGTTGAAAATTTTGTGATGAAACTCCATAAAATGACTGTGTTACGAGCATGTGTTGTGCAGGTTCCACACACCCTTGTAAGTTTGCAAATTAGTAATATTTTCACGCCAGAATTTCAGCACTGGCATTTGTTCACCACCTCCTTATGAACAGTACAACTGTCATTTTTCACATCCTGGCAGAAATGTGTTTCCAGCTTCCGATGCAGAATACCACAGTCGATGTCAGAAATCATTGTTTGTGACAGACTAGGATCAAGCGATTGGGAGGTAGCAGAGCTCAACTGAGCTCTGTCGGGACTGCTGCAGATTTCTTTGTGAGCAGGAAGGGGTGACAATGCAGGCAGGAGCCCAGTATAAAAGGGCAGCCTGCAGCACCAGGAGATACAGAACGAGTGAGTGAGGGAAGGAGAGTGAGTAAGCTCAACGGAGCTCTGTTGGGACTGCTGAAGATTTCTTGAGTGCAGGAAAAGGCAGCAATGTATGCAGTGGCTGAGTACAAAAGGACAGCTTGCAGCGGTGGGAGAAACAGAATGAGTGAGTGAGAGAGGGGGAGTGAGCGAGCTCAACCGAGCTCTATCATGAATGCTGCTGATTTCTTTGTGGGCAAGAAAGGGTGGCAACGCAGGCAGGAGCCCAGTACAGAAGGGCAACCTGCAGCGCTGGCAGAAATGGAATGAGCAAGTGAGACAGAGGGAGTGAGTGAGGCCAATGGAGCTTTGTCAGGACTGCTGCAAATTTTTGTGGGCAGAAAAAGATACCAACAGAGGCAGGAACCCAGTACAAAAGGACAGCCTACAGCACCAGGAGAAACAGAATGAGTGAGTCAGACAGGAGGACAGAGCGACCTCAACGAAGCACAGCAGTTGAAAATCTGCTGCAACAATTCTAAAAAGTGCCTGAGATATGCATGAAAGTTGAAAAAACCCTATATATTCCATTATGCAGCTTACCGGCATTTCCTTAGTTCATGGTCGGCTTTGAAGAGTGCAGACATGTTTCCGGTCCACCGAAGATCATCACGCTGGGCTCCAGAGGTAAGTATGGAGTGAGGGGGGTGTGGGGAGGCAGGGTGCGCAGTGGGTGTGTGCGGGTTGTGGGAGTGGGGGGCAGGGAGACTACTGAGGGACAGTTTCCTTTTTTACAGGTAAAAAAAAAAAGACATTGTGGGACTGTTTTTGATTTTACAGGGGCATGTGGCATTTTGGGGTGGGTTCCCAGTGTGCCTAGGAGTCCTGTTTTGGGGCAGCTGTAGCTGATGGGGATTGGGCACCCCATCAGCACACAACAAAGTGAGGGGTGCTACATTATGCCGATGGGGATTAGGTCCTCCCACCGGCACAAACATAAAGGAGGGGTGACATTATGCTGAGAGGGATTGGGCACCCGTTGTGGAGACAACAGATGTGGGGGTTACATAATGCAAATGGGGAGTGGGCTCCCTGTTGCTATCATAAACCTTGGGGCACTGAAGCAGACAGGGATTGGGGCCCCATCAGCAAACAAACACAGTGGGGGCACATGCTGCTGAGGAGATTGGGCACCACTTGGCAGGAGGTATTGTGTTTGTAGTGCGGCGGCAAGCTGCCGCCATGTTCTAAACAATATCAATATTCTACCCTGCAATGACGGGTCGCTCCCTCATTGCAGTCAATGGCTGACACTGCAATGACAAGGCAGCCCCTGATTGCAGCGGCTAAAACTTTACAATCTTGTGGCATGCTGGCTGAACTAGTGTCAGCAGCAGTGTGCCATGGCATTGGGGGAAGTGAGCCAAGCCCTTAAAGGCTGTGGGGGCATTGGCCACAACAGTGCCGCGCCTCCACAACCTGCTTCTGGAGAAAGCTGCCGTAATATGTTTCTTGCACATGTGCTCAATCAACATAAAAAACAGAATATTATATTCATACTGTTGGTGCTGAGAGATCCAAAAATGTGAAAAGAGGAAAAAAGAAAATACTGATCTCTGAGAATGTTATGTGCCTTCAGAATGAATTTGGCATACCCCACAGGAGAGTACAGGAGGTTAGAAGGAGACTGGTATTTAGAGGGAGACGCTGCCTTGATAATGGAAGACCTGAAGGGCAGTTCTTTCAGTAAGCTGGGAGTTCTTTTACTCCTTCCCCTGCACTCAGACAGTGCAAGGCTGTTTGGGTAAGTAGACCAGTGGGCAGGACATGGGTTTGAGTACTTGCTGGTTGGATCCCTTGCTAGCATTGCTGGTGGAACCAAGGTCTGGGTGATGACTTGTGTATTAAGCAGAGACTAATAAGAGTGTTGGCAAATTAAATCAAATATAGCCTGTATATGTGCAACTGAACCTGGGCAGATCAGGTGAAGGACAGCTCCTAGTTACATGACAGTCCTGATCTAAGAAATCTGAACCTGGTTGTTAGAAGGGTGGGTACTAGGGATTTTGTGTGAAACTAGCATTAGTAGACTGCAAGGGCTGTATGCCTAAGGATACAAACTGGTATGTGAAACAATGCCAGGTATTGGAAGACTGACCAAACTGGTATGGTTTCCCAGTTGAGTAGAGGAATGTAATATGGTCAGTCCCTACTGTGATTTTATTTTGTTGGTTTGTTTGGATAAAAAGACAGGGGGTTGAAAAAGACAAATGTCCCCCTCCCATGGCTAGGAATCCCAAAATATGCTAAAATGAAAGAAAGTAATGCTATCTCTATATGAAAAACCAGCAGCATAGGTCTATCCAAAACTTTCCTGGTCAGTTCTATAGAGGTCACACAGGCAAACAGGCAATATGCAAATACAGTCGTTATCTGCTCAGCTTTTTCCATAACAGACAAAGTATTATTATTACAAGCCCTTGTGGAAGGAAGAGAATCAAAAGTGGGAGCTTAGATCTGAAGAGAAAGGATGTGTCCTGAGAGTTGGAAGCTCAAGTCACTGGAGGAGTATGCCAAGAGCTCTGGCAAACTGTGTACTCCGAGCTGGAAGGAGTATGCTGAGAAGTTCTGGTGAACTTTGTGCTCAGAGCTGAAGGAGTACACTAGAAGTTCCTATGAACTGTGTGACTGAGAGCTGGGAGCTCTTCTTGAGGAAGGAGGACACTGATAAGTTCTGATATGGAAGTAAACCAACCATTGTTTGCTTACTTGAGAATGCCAGAACTACCTACTCAAAGATCTTGGAGTGATTTGGATATCAAAATATTTATACTGAACTTGCTAAATGCTGAATCCAGTGATCTGGTGAGCCACCATATTTGAATATGTGCACACTATTTTCTATACCTTATGTGATGTTGAATAAAACAATGCTAATCCAGCATTTGGTGCCTTTTCTATCTTGTCATACCTAGCTCTTCTGTTTATCCACCACTCCAACACCTACTACATGCAGTTATTTCATCCCTTCTTGTGTAATGGGGAGCAGACAAGATGGAATTAGAGTACTTAATACTAACCTAAATTTTTAAGTTATAGCTGGCCCAGTAGCACAGTGTTAGAGATACCACCTACTATGTTTACTATGCTGATGACCCACCTTTTGGAATGGAGTCAGGTCACTCTGTGGCTTGCTTGAGGAGGGAGGACTGAGCATGGTGATGGAATCACTTCCGAAGGAAAGAATTGTTGAGTACTTAGAGGCCAGTGGGGCACAGGACCCAAGGCAGCATGGGTTCATAGTGGGAAGGTTATGTCAGACGAATCTAATTGATTTCTTTGACTGGGTGACCAAAGTAGTAGACCAGGGAGGGGCTGTGGACATGACCTACCTAGACTTTAGCAAGGCATTTGACACAGTCCCACACAAAAGATTAATAGTCAAATTAACCAGCCTGGGAGTGGGTCCCAGGTGGTAGCCTGGGTAAAACATTGGCTGGACAAGAGGACACAGAAGGTAATTGTAAATGGAGTCCACTCTGAAGAAAGAGAGGTAACTAGTGGGGTACCGCAGGGTTCAGTACTGGGTCCAGTCCTTTTTAATGTCTTTATAAGTGACATTGCAGAGGGACTGGAAGGGAAAAGTATGCCTCTTTGCAGATGACACAAAGATCTGCAACAGGGATGCATGGAAGAGTGGTGTTCCACAGCCTGGCTGAGCCAGAAGGAACCAAGGGATACATTTTGTGTGTCATTAAGGATTGACTGGCAGAACCAGGACTGGCTGCCCCAAGCCAGGCCAGAGGTCCAATTTGACCATATCTAGCAAAGAGGAAAGACTGGTTTGTAGGAAAATGAATGAGCTCTTTGGAATTTTGTTTCCTACCTTTCCTAGAAAAGTCTGGGAAGAAATAGAGAGGTGCAGGAAATCCTGGATTATGGAAGATGCCATGAAACATGTGCATCCTGGGGCAAGTAAATTTGTCAGAGATCATATGTTGCAAGAAAAGTTCAAGCAATGGAAGGTGGGCAGGACTCTGCTTATTGACACTGTTCGGATCGTGGACAGCAAGGGACATGAATCCTTTCACAATGTGAATCATGAGTGCCCTGACAGGGTAATAATTCATGCACCTGACCCATTGTGCTATTTTCCACAATACAAAGACCTTCCTGCAAATGTGTCCATGCCCCTCAAATGGAGGACAGAGCAGTGGTAGCCAGTGCTGCCATTCCAGCAGCTGCCGTACCTATGTTATTCTGCCAGTCTGGATGTCCAGGGCCAAGGTGCTCCGATTCTTCAGTAATTGCAATAAACTCCCATGTCCATAAAGTTATGAACTGGCTGTTCCAGAAGATGTCAACTCCAGAGGGGACACCAATCCAGCTGTTGCTGGATCAGATGACATCAGTCCAGCTGTGTGTTTCTTCTTCTTTTTCTTGCCCAAAGGTACCATCTCCTAGATGACATCAGCCAACAGTTTCCCAGCGGTGTCATCCTGTCGTGTTTCAGAAGATGTCTGCCCAGCTGCATCAGAAGAATGCTGCCAGGGAGAGTCTTTTTCGGGGACACAGGTGTCATATGTTTTCCATTCTTCAAGGGACTGGTGAGTCTAGACTTTTTCAATTTTTCTGACATTTGCAGTACACATCCTACACCAGCAGACATTCATTGTGACTGTCCTCAAAGACTCTCCCCAATGGGACATTTGCCTACAGAACTTTGCTTCACCGGGCTCCAACCCAGAAGACACTCTTTATTGGACTTGTCTTCAGGCCTGTATTTAGTCACTAGTTGGGACTTTGTAGGGTCTTCCATCCCCAAAGAACTGCTAAATGTGTGTTGTAAATATTCTGTATATACTGTTTCTATTTTCTACCTTTCCTAAAAATAAAAAAATAAATGCTTTTTGGGGATTCTCCAGTGTTAGATGGATGGGGCTTGTTGGTTTGTTTATGTCTTAGTTAGACAGGATTGTAATTGCATATTAGGAGGACATTTTTCTTTGTCTTGCAGGTACTCCTGGAGAAGCAATGAAGAGAAGATAAGAAGTGGATTGAAACTCATCAGAGTTCAGTTTGCTTTAGTTTATAGTAATTAAAAAAACTGTTGTAGGAAGTTAACTGTCTTTTAACTTGTTTGTTTCCACAGGTGTGTGTTTGCAGGTGTCCAGGGTTGGGGGAAGGTCCCCTTTAGTGTTTTGTTTGGGTAAAAAGGCAGATAGGATTTCTCTAGAGGGCTAGGGGGGATAGACAGGCTGTGGTCCTGATCTGCAGTAGGGGCCGCAATTTGAACTATTAGGGCTATGCTCTGGACAAGTCTACCAGAGCCACTAGGTACCCATAGTCAGTGGGTAGAGTAGAGGCTGATGCATCAACTGAGGCCTCTGGTCCCTAGTGTTGTCTGCCTGTGCTGCGCATGGTAGGGGAGAAGGTAGCGCTACCTCCCGTGGTCAACACATAGGGTGAGATGGCCTAAGCAGGTGGCTTATGACTACAGACAGTCATTTCCTGGCCCAGGGTGAGTGTAACCCCCGTCACCTGGGTACTAGAACTCCAGTTAGATGTAGTGGCAGGCAGGGGCAGACAGCTAGTGAAACTCCAGTTAAATGGATTTCACTATGTCTTGCTCAGTTTTCAGTCTCTGTTGAGCTGGGGCTATGACATCATATAGAACTGTCGCAGCTGCATAAGCCACACAGGAATGTTGCAGCAGGGAGTTAGGTAGAATGTTGGAGAATTTTCAAAGTCAGTCTGGAGTAGGCTCAAGAAAGAGAAGGATGTAGATCCTGCAGTGCAGTGGAGGGCCTGGCCCTGCCTCAACTCTGACTCAGAGGTGCCTTGGGTGTGTGCTTCCACCACAAGAGGCTGGGGAACAAATCAGGGCAATCCCTGGCCTGGGAGAAAGGAAGAAGCTGCCTGATGAAGAGTGCTGGGCACTACAGTTTTGAGGAATGAGATTCATTCAGAGTTTTGAGCCTGCAATGTGGAGGGTGATGAAGCTTTGACAAAAGGCCAGTGTCGTTCAGCAAAACAGTTAGTAAATAAGTCTCTGGGGCTGTGGATCAGTCAGGATGCTAAGTCCATGGCTCATGGAACAGTGAGACAGCAATGACTGTTGTATGTGGGGGTCTTCAAGGAAAGACAGTTTCTGCATTACAAAGCCATGTATAGTCTGTACTATAGTAGCCAAGGATGAGGTTTATGGAACAGTGAGATGTAATGACTGTCATATGTGGGGGGGTCTTCAGAGAAAGACAGTTACTGCATTACAAAGCCATGTACAGTCTGCACTACAGTAGCCAAGGAAGTGTGTGTGTAAAGAAAGGAATGACTGGGTATGGGTCTATGGAACAAAAGGTGGGAGACCCCCCACCTGGCGTAATAGGGCTCACCTCTACGGATTTGCTTTGAGACACCAGATACCTTTCTGTCAGGTATTGGCCAGTGCCTGAAGAGGGTGCCCAGACATTGGGATGGAGTAGAGGGTGGTAGTGTGCCACTAGTTAAAGAGTCCATGACATATGGAAGTTTAGGATCCAAGAATGGATTGTGTCTGTGTCATCATTTTATCTGCATTGTTAAGAGTGTAGCCCCTTGGGGGTTCGTCTATGTTTTTATTCAGAGTCTTGTTGAATAAAGCCACATTTCAGAATCCCATCTCCTGGTATTGGACAATCTGTTATTACTTCTAGTCTCTGGATTACTTGGGTACCCTGGTCAGAGTAGCCAAACCTAGCCAATATGCCAAGTGACTTGTTCTCCCCGACCCTAGGTTACACATACACATCCGATCCTTCCAATCTCTGGACCTGTCTCTCAGCATACTAAACTGGCGGCTACAGATTGGTCCCCTATTTCAGCTGCTAGCAACATCACCACAGCCCTCAAATTTTTAACTCCAAGTTCTTGTCTGTCTGGGATCACCATGCTTGCAATGAAAACTAGGGTCTTAGGTTCTCACCTACCTTAGATCTCAGCTGAGTTGCTGGCCTGTCATCGAGCATGTGACCTTGCTTGTGGACCTACAAGTCCACTGGTTTGCCATTTGACTTTACTAGTTACAGTAGTGGTATGTTTTAAGCTCCTTTTAAAGGTTTCACTAGGGGACCTCCGAGGGCCCTTGTTAGCGATTTCTAAAGAACCGGACCTGCTACCTCAAAGGACCCATCCCCTGAGGTTCTAAATCTAGTCCTGGGATGAACCAGGAGGTCTTCCTTGGAAGCGAGAAGGGGGCACACAGATTAGTAAGGATGCAGGAGATCACACAGGTGACCCAGGCCCAGACCATGTAGGGCCTAGTAGGTTATTATCCCAACTTTATATGAGATATGCCACTTAACCAACACTCAGTGCTGTTCATGAAGTGCCAGGGTGATATGACTCGGCTTCGGAAGGTGAGACAACAGCATAATAGCTGTGTTTTGCACCAACTGCAGGTGCTGCAGCATACCTTCACTGACCCCAAGATATAGTGCATTACAGTAGTCTAACCATGAGGTCACAAAGGTATGTGCCAGAGATGGCAAGTCTTCAGGAGGGATAAGGGATCAAATCCTGCTGATGTTTCTCAGATGGTAAAAGCCTTTCCAGACAACTGCCTACACCTGAGCCTCAAATGTCAGCCCCTCATCCAGAATGACACCAAGATTCTTCACCTTTACAACAGCCAAAAGCCTATGGGTGCCAAGACACAGCCCCATCTTACTCACAGCCACTACCGCTCCCCTCCAACCTGGCTCATTCACCAGGACTTGAGTTTTGTTCAGGCTGAATTTCAGCCAACTCAATGACATCCAGTCCTGGATCTCAGTCAAGCATTGATTTAGCACATAAACTGTGCCACATGACTCGAGTTGAAAGGACAAATAGAGCAGAGTACCATCTGCATAGCAATGAAACCCATTTCCATACTGTCTAATGATCCTACCCAGGGGAAGCATATACACCACAAACAGCATGGGTAAAAGGATTGACCCGGAGGTGCATCACAGTACAGATCCACAGGCAGTGAGTATAACTGTCATCACCCTCTGGGTCTTGCACATGAGGTATGACTTAAACCAGCTGATGACTTTGCCAGTGGGTCCTACATACTCCGGGAGTCAATCCAGTAAGAACCAATGATCCACAGTGTCAAATGATGAGAAGAGATTGAGAAAGACAGGAATTGACTGCTTTCCTCTATCCTTGCCATGAGCAGATCATTATGCACCCTGACCAACATGGTCTCGGTGCTGTGCTTTGACCTAAACCCAGACTGGAGAAGCTCACAGATGTCAAAGGCCATGAGGTGTGACTCAAGCTGCAATACAACCACCTTCTCAGAAACCTTGCCTAGAAAAGGCAGGTTAGAAACAGGTCAGTAATTTACCAAGACATCCAGGTCCACTGATGGCTTCTTCAAGAGGCTTCACCAGTGCACTTTTCAATGTAGATGGGAAGATGTCCTCCAATAAGGACAATTGGATAATCTCAGCAAACATGGGGCCTACCTACCCTACATTGCTCACTAGAAGTTGTGTTGGGCCTGGATTCAGTTCACAATATGTTGGATTGCAACTGTAAGATCCACCTTCACAGCCTAATCCATTGTCACTGCCTGAAATTCTTCCCAGGACCACTGACAGCTAGTGGTCTCACTGGCTCAGCACTGCTGGGCCATAACTGCCCATTTGGTGAGATCCTAGTCCTGTTAGAGGACACCCTATCTAAAAAGAACTGACCAAACTCCTTGCACTTAACAAATGAAGCAGCCTTCATGGGCTCCAGACAGGCCATTTGCAAAAGCCTGTCCACCACCCAAAAAGAGCAGAACTGGTTGGTTCCTTCTGGCCGTAGTCTCCCTGGACAGGAATTCTGTATTCTAATGGGAGATGCCTTTTGATATTCACCACAGTGATCATTCAAAATAAGTTTGTCCTCCTGGGCCCCCGATCTCCTCAACAATGTTCTAACATCTGCCCCCTTTCCTCCCACCAGTTCACCATCAAACTACGCAAGCTGTGGTGCTAAATCAATGTACATACATGGACTGGCACTATGAAGTCAAAGGCTGCAGCGATGAAATACCCAGTCAAATAAATGAATAGGGGTCAGCACTGAAAAATATAAACTTTTATTTAAACATCAAAAGATTACACACATATAAAAAGGCAAAACTGCCATCACAGAGGTAACAAGCCTTTGTGTGAAGCAAATAAACAAAACAAAATGATGTAAGAAACCACTATGGTTCTCAAAGGAGGTGGCAGTGAAGGTTCATGAGAAAAAAGCATTCAGAAAGTACAACGAATCACAGAAGGAGTAGGACAGATAATTGTATCAGTTAAAGCAAAGGAAGCTGGAAAGGCAGTCAGAACAGCAAAGGCCCAAACCGAGGAAAGAACAGCCAACTCAGTTAAGAAGGGATAAAACCTTTTTAGGTACATCAGGAGAAGGAAGACTAAGGGAGGGATAGTGGAGGCTTAATAAAGGGAGGGTGGGCAAGAGGGTGACTGTGAAAGAGGCAGAGATACTAAACAAATATTTTGCTCAGTATTTACAAATGAAGAGGAGGTACCTAAAACAAACAATAGAAACACTCTGGATACAGAAGTTGATACCAGCCCATTTAGAAGAAAGGGTTCTGAAAGAACTCTTAAAACTGAAGTGGCCAAAGCAATGGAGCCTGATGGGATTCATCCCAGAATTCTAAAAGAACTAAGGGTAGAACTAGTGACACCACTGACTACCCTCTTTAACAAATCATAGGAGGATGGGGTGTTACCTGAGGACTGGAGGAGGGCAGATGTGATTCCCCTTCACAAAAGTGGGAGTTGGGCAGAAGCAGGAAACTATAGACCTGTTGGTTTAACCTCAGTGATAGGGAAATGATGGAATCACTTCTGAAGAAAGAATTGTCGATTACCTAGAAGCCAGAGGGCACAGGACCTAAGGCAGCATGGATTCACAGCAGTAAGGTCATGCCAGACAAATCTAATAGATTTCTTTGACTGGGTGACCAAAGTAGTAGATCAGGGAGGGGCTGTGGACATGGTCTACCTAGACTTTAGCAAGGCATTTGACTCAGTCCCACACAAAATATTAATATACAAGTTAGCCAGCCTGGGAGTAGGTCCCAAGATGATAGCCTGGGTAAAGAATTGGCTGGAGAATAAGACACAGAGGGTAATAGTAAATGAAGTCCACTCTGAAGAAAGGGGGGTTACTAGTGGGGTACCGCAGGGTTCAGTAATAGGACCGGTCCTCCTCAATGTCTTTATAAGCGACATTGCAGAGGGACTGGAAGGAAAAGTAACAGAGTTGATGCACAAGGTGTGGTGGAAAGGATGAGAAGAGACTTGGCAAGGTTAGAGGAATGGTCAAATGTATGGCAGCTTAGATTCAATGCTAAGAAGTGCAAGGTAATGTACTTGGGAAACAAAACCCAGGGAAGAGTACACAATGGGGGTGAGATACTAACAACAGCAAAAATGGAAAGGGACCGGGGGTAGTCATATCAGATGACTTAAAGGTGGGCGAAGCAATGTGAGAGGGCAGTAAGGAGGGCTGGGGATACTGGGATGCATAGGGAGGCATCGCCAGTAGAAAAAGGAAGTTATTATCCCTTTGTGCAGATAGCTGGTGAGACCCATCTGAGTACTGTGTGCAGTTCTGGAGACCCAATCTCCACAAAGACATGGACAAGATGGAAGCTGTCCAGAGGAGGGCACTAAAATAGTGCAGGGTCTGCACCAGAAGACATATGAAGAGAGACTAAAGGAGCTTAATATGTATAGCCTCGAGGAAAGGAGGGAGGGGGGACATGATAGAAATTTTCAAGTACCTCAAGGGAATCAACAAAATCCAAGAGGGTAGCATCTTTCAAAAAGGGTGTGCAAGAACAAGGGGCACAATTTGAAGATAGAGGGGGGGGCGGCTCAGAGGTAATGTAAGGCAGTATTTTTTCACAGAGAGGGTTGTGGATGCATGGAATGGCCTTCTGGAGGAGGTTGTGGAGTCAAAAACAGTGGCTGAATTCAAGCATGCATGGGACAGTCATAAGGCAATTCTAGGGGGTGGGGGTAGAAAGAAGTAGGCTGCTGGTTAACTAGGATCTGCAGCTTATCCATTAGGTAGGGAAATGGGCAGACTGGATGGGCCAAGCAGTCCTTATCTGCCGTCAAATTCTATGTGTCTATGTTTCTCACCCAATTTTAAGCAGCAGTGTAGGCATGTGTACAAGCATAGTTGTCCAAAAATAAATGAAGGAACAGGTCCATAGAGCATAGGTGAATGAACGGTAAACAGAGAAGGTATGTAAGCAAAAAATGGCGTCTCGGCAACAAATGGGATATAACCCCACAAACCTCATATAGAAAAGCAGGAACTGCAAAATGCATATAATACCTGCTCAAGGGTGGTAAAAGTGCCGAAACAAAATAAAGCATAAAGCCAGAATGCCAAACACTCGTGCTGCCACTCTAACCAGCTCGACCAACGGACAACATTCTCTTCCGGATATGCTTATGCTTATGTAGCGACCAATAGGCAGTCTTCTTCAGAGCATATCAAACCATGCAGTGTGGATCCTTTTAAATGCAAGAAACCAATCGGGATTTAAAGTGACCTAGTGCTGTAGTAAAACCATCACCATTACCATAAAAAAGTGAGGTTAAAACAAAGTAATAGAATTGAGCTGAAGAAAGAACGCATAATAAACATGACATAAAACACAAAACAATCAACATAAATTACAATGTATGCAACCAGTAATTAACTACAGAATATGTCAATAAATACAAAATATCTGAAATGCTCACATCATCGTTTATAAAATGCCACAAGATTATCACGAATGATGTGCACACCTTAGAACCCATACAGCGACATGGTAATTAGAAAAAATAACTATACACTAAATCGGGACATAATTCTAAATTTATCACCAAACAGGGACCAGGGCGACAAGTCATGTGCTCAAAGTGACCAGATCATGTACAGATTGTAGTCACAGATTTATTCATTACAACAGCGCCGCTAAGAAGGCAGAGCTGGCAAGTCATGCCCTCACAGAAATCAGAACACAAACAAGTCATAATCACTGAATGATACATACTAAATTTAGATTACAGACTAAATAATTACACAAATTATAAATAACTATACAGGAAATGTCTTCATTTAGACCATTGGGTCTCATAGTATCCATTTCAAAGATCCAAAATGCTTCTATCTGTAAAAGTTTAGTCCCAAAGTCTCACCTCTCAATCCAATTTCTACTTTTTCAAGTCCCACAAATCTTAAAGTTGCAGGAGAGCCATGTCCAGCCTCCAAATAGTGACGTGCCATCGCATATTCAACATTGTTATTTCTGATTTCCCCTTTATGTTCACCAATACGTAACTTCAAAGGTCTCCTGGTTTGTCCTATGTAAGACATGCCACATGGGCATGTCAACATATAAATTACACCTTGGGTACTATAATTGATAAATAATTGAATATCATATTTTCTCCCAGACCTTGGGTGACTAACGGATTTCACATTAGATGTGTTAGAACAGTGGATGCAGTGGCCACATCTAAAATTTCCTTTTGGTGGAGAGGGGAGCCATGTATGCTGTGTCACATTTTGAACAGGAACAAAATACCTCACTAACATATCTTTAATATTTATTCCCCTAGTATATCAATCAATCAATCAATCAATCAATCAATCAAATTCTTTATTTATCCAGGCGATCACCATTGAGCAAGCTCATTTACAAGGTGGACCTGCATTACACAAGTCAATAATGATACATTTATACACAAGGAGATAGACAATAAAAGCAAGTGTGCACAGCACACGGAGGCCAGCAGTAGGCAATAAATAAAAAGAAGACAAAGGAAGAAAAATACATTTTGATTCAGGGTATAACAAACAGCAGAGGGCAAGTCAGCAAAGGATTAAACCAGATACAGCCATACACCTAGTTTAATGTTCCTGGGCAATAAGGGTGTTATAGAGCAACATAGGAACTACCTGAGTGGAATGCAACAAATGAAGGGGCATACACAGTCCTTTAGAAGCCCTCCGTGTATTGAGGTGCGAGACGTGTTGTTGGGTTGAATATGCAGCCAGTATGGGGGGATGGGAAAATATTAGGAGCAAATGAATACATTGCTGGGAATGTATACTGACAGGATGGTAGGGGAGAGTAAGTTTTAGCGCTGGGATAGGTAGGGGGCTAAAGACTAATTGTGCAGGCAGGGAGGGTGTAAGGAAGAGGCTGGGGTCATTGTGGAACAGATGCAGGCATCTGAGAGGTAATTTGCCTGAAGGTCTACCACATGGCAGAGTAACGGTAGTCTTTGGATTCAATGATGTCTGAGGCGCATACAAAAGCTAGGATCATTGGAAGCAGTTGCAGACTTCTGTAATGTATTTAGTATAAAGGGTCTTAAATACCGTCAGACTAATGGGAGTCCTCAGTTTCAGTGATTTCTGTAATATGTTCCAGAGAGATGGTAGTACGAATCCTATAGCAGCTCTCCCAAAGTGCATTAGGGCTTTGGGACCTTTCAGGGAGATCAGTGAACAGCTTCTTAAGGCATAGGTTCCTTGCGAATTGAAAGTCAGGCAGTCAACAATGTACTGCGGTAGCTTACCAGTTATAGCTCTGTATGTCCAGAGAGCCGCATTTTAATTTCGCCTGTAACATAGTGAGGTCAAGCCTACGGCTGCATATAATGAGCAGTGGTGAGTTGGTAGGGAGTCCAGTGATGAAGCACAGGGCTCTGTGGTAAAGTATATCCAATTTGCCAAGGTATGAAGTAGCACATAGGCTGTATATAAAGTCGGCATAGTCAATTAGGGAAAGGACGTAGACTGAACTAGCTGTCTCTTTGCCTCTGAAGTTAGTAGGTGGTTCAACTTAAAAGAGACCTAGTCTCTGCCTCAGTTTTAGCAAGTCCTTCATATGGTCAGCAAAGGAGAGTTTGAGTCGAGCCAGACCCCAGGTATTTGAATTTCGGTACAGATTCAGGGTTTCTTCTAGGAGGGTGGTGATGGGTGGCAGAGGGGTAGGCTACATGGTTGTAGGGTGATAGAAGCAGCCCTTAGTCTTTTGCATTAAGTAGCAGTTTTTCTGGAGGAGCTGAGACTGAAGTACATTGAAGTCGGCTTGTGGTCGCTACAGGTGGTTTCAGGAGTAGGGTTAAGTAGATGACTGTGTCATCTGCAAAAAGATGAATTTAGCTTCACTGATGCCAGAGTCACTATTGTTAATATAGATGGCAAGAGGAGGCCCAGGATGGATCCTGTGGGATGCCTCTTTTAATAGATTTGGGGGTCAGTTCACCTCAGCCTTGACCTGCTGGTGCCTATCAGAAAGGTAGCTGTGGAACCAATGCAAGGAGGTAGAGTCTAAACCAATATATTTTAATGATGAGTAGGAGGCAGTGATCGACAGTGTTGAAGGCATTACTTAGGTCTAGAAAAATGGCACTGACAGATTTTTGTTAACTAGTTGACGTTGCCAATCATTTGTCACTATGGCCAGGGCTGTGGTTGTGCTGTGTTTAGTTCTGAATCCAGATTGCATCGGGTTTAGCAGGTTGGTATCATCTATGAACGATTTTAGCTGAAGGTTCACAATTTTTTCCAGGAGTTTTGATAATACTGGGAGAAGAGAGATGGGCCTGTAATTGTTTAGGTCACAGGGGTCTCCAGATTTGAACAGCGGAATGACATGTGCAATCTTCCACAGTTTGGGGAGGTCCCTTGAGAAAGGGACAAGTTAAATAGGTGCTTAATTGGTGTGGCCAAGACATGGTAGGCAATCTTTAGATAGTATGGGTCGAAGGTGCCAGCGCCAGCACTTTTCCTGGTGTCCAGTCAGAGGAGGAGATCTTCGACCTCTTTTTGTGAGACAGGAGAGAATGAAAACACTGTAACTGAGGGACTGGATTCTGACGCTTGCATGATGAGATGGGAGCGGAGGCTACATGGAGAGGAATTATCAAAAGCCAGCCCTGCAGTAGCGAAGTGATTATTGAAGGCTTGTAGTATCTCTTTATTGTTGTTGATGGTTACATTGTTAGAAATAATTTTTGAGGGGAGGGTGTTTCTTGCGGTATTGCCAGAAAGATCTTTTATTGTGGACCAGAACTTGGTAGGACTATTAGAGGCAGTGTCGAGTTTGTAGCGATAGAAGTTGGATTTGGTTTCCCGAATTAGCTTTGTGCAATGGTTTATGGCTGTTCTGAAAAGATGCCAGTCTTCATCTTTGCGAGATTTGCGTGCTAGCTTCCAGAGCTTGTCTCTTTTCAGTAGTGCTGCCTTGATGTCTGCTGTAAACCAACGGCATTTTCTTGCCTTAATGCGGGTATTGACTAAAGGTGCATGGGTGTTAAGGGCACCAGAAACAATTTTGTGGAAGGTGGTGTATGCTGCTTCTACTGTTTTGGCTAAGTAAAACATCTGCCAAAGCAGAGGGTTTTCAGGTCATAGATATATGCCAGTGGGTCAAAATTCCACTTAGATCGTTTTGTAGAGAATTTTGCTGAGGCTGTTAGTTTTGGGGTTGCTCTTATACCAGCTGTAAAACAATGGTCATAACTATCGCAGAAAAGATCTCAGTGTGGGAGAAGAAATGTGGTTTGCTTACTAAAAGTATGTCTAGTAGTGTACCTTTTGATGTTTTTCTTATTGGTATGAGTAGGTTGGTTAATAAGTAGGTGAGCCCATGTGAGTTGCAGAAGGATTTAAGTGGGAGAGGTGCAGTGGACAGCCAGTCATAGTTAAGGTCCCTAATGCGATTGTTTCCATTGGGCTTGTACTCATGATAGTTGAGAGGTGGGAAAGGAGCTGAGACCCCAAGGACGAGGGTCTGTAACATTCTATGACATGGAGGGCCAAGGTAATGATATTTCAATTTTTAAGGACAAGCATTCGAAAGAGTTAGCAATTGATGTTGAGTCAAGGGTTGCGACAGTAAACTTGTCCTTAACATAGATGGCTACACCACCACCTCTGGATAGCCTATCGACTCTAAATAACAGATAGTTGGGAATATTGACCTCTTTGTTTGGTGTGGATGGATGAAGCCAGGATTCCAATATGACAAGTACATCTGGCTCTGTGTGGATAGCTCAGGCCTGAATTGAGGTGAGTTTCTTTAGGAGGCTGCACACATTAACATGCATGAAGCTGATACCTTTGCACTTCGTGACTTCAGCCGGTGAAGGAATAGCTTGTATGGGATCATGGTTAAGTTGAACATTACCTGAGCATAGCAAGAGGAGTAATATAATTTTCCTTAGTGTAGTGAGTGGTAGTTTGGAGGAACTGGTCCTTATTTGACTAGAGGAAGTCTTATCATAGAAGTGGAAGGATCTGTTCCTTGAGAAGTTTAGGCCTAAAGACACGAAGCTAGGACCCTGCTACATGGCACCAATAAATGCAGTTACTGGGTCGAGTAGGTAGTATTTCTTTGATAGGTAATGAGCTACTGGTGGCTGTCCGAGGAGAAACTCAGCTGAAAGTGGAAACAAGAACTTAGGAGCAGAGCACAAGTTGTATAGAGACTCCATAAATTGGCAGTCTTGTGGTAGAGGTATAGAGTCCTCCTTAGGGAAAATTCCATGACATGTACCTGTTAGGTAGGGTAGGGTAGTATAGGCATGCATAGGTAAAGCCAGGTAGCGAGTTCCATGGTTGGAGTCTGGTGGTCAGGAAAACAACCATTGTAAGTTTAAACTGGGCAGAGTGTTGCCAGGAGGGTGTACACACCACGGGGTCTGGAGAGGAATTGAGTGGTGATATCACCCTTTAGACCTGGAGTGGCCGCGTAAGATTGTGTGCCAGTATATGTGATCATTGGTAATGTTTATCCAATCTCTCTCAGCCTTAAATCTGATCCAATAACAGGCCAATGTTTTTTAATGATCTTCCCAACCTTAGGTGCCAAATGGTTTAATTCAGTGACAAATATCAATCTATTATTTTCTTTCTTCCTATGTCTCGGTTCTAACAACAAGTCTCGATCCATACTGTCAACTTTATGTATGGCATCTAACAATACTTCAGGCATATAGCCCTGGATAAAAATGACTAGTGAGGTCACTTCACCCTCTCTAAATGTTTCTTCTGATGAGCATATATGCTTAGCTCTTATATATTGTCCTTGAATATTGACTACCACAAACCTAGGATGGCAACTATCATTCAGAAATAACGATTCCTAGAGAGAGGTTTTATATATAGACTTGTAGACAAGCCTGTTCCTCTTTTCTAATTAAAACATCCATGAAGACAATGCTGTGAATACTGTATTCATAGTTAAAGTGTAAATGTACACTGGTGTGATTTATATAGTCCATAAAATGTTTCAGTTCTTCCTCACTTCCTCCAAATCATAAGGCAGTCATTAATGTAACATTTCCATAACTTGATGTGTTTGAAAAAATATTCTGTTCTTGAGCATAGAAATTTCTATCCTCCATGGTCCCATGTAGAGGTTGGCTAGACTAGGTGTAGTCGTACCCATAGCAGTTCCTTTTTCTGAATATAAAAATGACCATTAAACCAGAAATAGTTTTGCTCTAATACAAACCTTGCCAGCTCTATAATATATTGTGTACTGGGTCTGGTTTTACTTCTTTGGTCTAAACTTCTCTGAATTGCTGCTAGCTCTCCCTAATGGGGGATATTTGAATATAAACTCTCCGCTTCAATAGTTACTAATACATCAGTGTCTGTTATACTGACATTTTTCAAAATATTTAAAGCATCTTTAGTATCTTTCACATGTGACTGTAGGAGTGGAATGGGTTTTTGATTTCAAAATTCACAAATTTGGAAATATCTGTCACTGAATCAATGGCCAAAACAATAGGTCTCCCAGGGACAGGCACGGTATTTTGTGCACCTTTGGTAGCAGATACAAAACTGTTTTTTTTTGAGTAAGAGATTTTCAGAAATTCACCTTTTTACTAGTGATGTCACCTGTAGCCAATCCCCTGTTTATGAGGTTATCTGCTTTTTGTTTAATAATGTTAGTGGGATCCTTCCCAATCTTCTCATAAAACATATGGTGACTCAATTGGCGATCTGCTTCTATATTGTAATCTTCCAGGCCCCATAATACTACAGCACCCCCTTTATCAGCTTGTTTAATGACTATTTCATGCTGTTCTTTAAGTTCCTAGATAGCCTTTCTTTCATTTTTAGTAACATTCTGCATCTGTTTTTTTATATTTGTTCTTTTAATTAATTGATGAACATCATTGGTGACCAGATTGCAAAAAAGTATTTATAGTATGGCTAGAGTGGGGAGGATTGAAAATGGAGGTTTTATAAAAAGGTACTTTCTCTACCAGTATCTACAGGTTTGTGAAATAATTTCCATAGATAGAAAAATGATCTTTCAAATATATTTTTCTAAAAAAGCGATAGAGATCTATCTCCACATGGAAAGGATTAATCATATTTGTCAGAGATAAAGGAGAGCTTTTGACAGAACCTGAACCTGTGTTTCAGATAGTTCCACCTTGGAAAGGTTTATGACCTCAATTCAGGTTCCTTGGTCTAGTGATCTCCTCCCCCCGCGGTTCTGTCTCTCTGTGTAAGTCTGCTTTCCTCTGTTGCCTCTTGAGCCTCTCCCTCTTCCTCTTCTCCTTTCCTCTTCTAGTTCTCCATGATCTAGCATACCCATATCTTGATTTGGGCCTAAAAATGCCTATTCTCATCCATTTGCTGGGCATCTTCCAAATCACTATCTGGCCCAGATGAAATATTCATTCTATCTTCATTAAAATCACCTTGATGTCTACTGTCCATAGGTGCTTTAGTTTTAGACCCCTGCCAAGTGTATACAGTTCCAGCTTTGTAGTCCCTTTAGTCTCTGTTATACTTCTTTGTTTATATTGGATCTGTTCTGTTTGAAATTTGGACACAGTATGATCAGTTCTTTGTCCAAACATAACAAATGCTGCTGTTGGATATCTTTCTTTAAGTTTAGTTTCTAAATTCTTGACCTCTTGTGTAGCTTTTCTGATTCTTTTTTTGTCTTTTTAATTAACAACATCAAATTGTAGCTACACTCATTTAAAATCCTTTCCCAGTCTTGTAAATATTCAAGATCTTCCATCCCAAAAGAGTTTTTTTTTTTTAATTCTCATACCTTGCGGTATCCTTTTCCCCTCAATATAGGGATAGGGATGCAGCATGTAGATTAAAATGAATAACTTTCTTCAGCATATATTTATAACTTTAAAGTCAACAACATCTCTGTTGCCTTGTAGGCCAACTCCGATAGCAAAGCCTGTACGTGTTCAACAGGCATTAAAATATCCTGACCTATAACTTTATCGGTGAAGGACAAATCTTCCACCTTGGGTGTACTACTAGCCATAATGAGTGGTTTATTAAACAAATTAACATTTCCTGGAGCTCACCTAAGCAGTTTCAACTCCCTAATAAACTGCTAACAGGTATGCAAAAAGAAAATTTCTTCCATAATTGATAGGAAGTAGGGGCTCAAACAGAAAAAGCGCTATACCCCAGGAGCTGATAGCAAATTCCCAGTCAAATAAATGAATGGGGTCAGAACTGAAAATATAAACTTTTATTTCAACATCAAAAGATTACACCATATAAAAAGGCATAGATCTCCCCAATTTTAAGCAGCAGTATAGGCATGTGTACAAGCATAGTTGTCCAAAAATAAATGGAGGAACAGGTCCATAGAGCATAGGTGAATGAGCGTAAACAGAGCAAATATGTAAGCAAAAAATGGCATCTCGGCAAAAAATGGGATATAACCCCACAAACCCCATATAGAAAAGCAGGAACTGCAAAATGCATATAATACCTGATCACGGGTGGTAAAAGTGCCAAAATGAAATGAAGCATCAAGCCAGAATGCCAAACACTCGTGCTGCCACTCTAACCAGCTCGACCAACGGACAACATTCTCTTCCGGATATGCTTACGCTTACGTAGCGACCAATAGGCGGTCTTCTTCAGAGCATATCAAACCATGCAGTGTGGATCCTTTTAAGTGCAAGGAACCAATCGGGATTTAAAGTGATCTAGTGCTGTAGTAAAACCATCACCATTACCATGAAAAGTGAGGATAAAACAATGTAACAGAATTGATGCATCAATGACCCTATTATGTCACCACTGCTTCCCCAAACTGACAGCACATGCTACCATGAAACCTGAGATGTCCAACATCACCATAAGTCCATTAGGCCTCAACCATCATAAAAGGACAGTAGCGGACCATCTGTATAGGGTGTGGACTGCAGAAGGGTATCCTGAAATCAGAGCTAACGGCGCAATGATCTGAAAACTAACTGGATAAATTCTGAGGTTCTCCACCTCAATCTCAGATGGAACAGCAAGTCTAAGGTGTGCCTGTCTTGGTGAGTCATTGTAGCAACTGCTTGTGCTAGGCCAGGGATTTCATTTTCCTGGAGGAAATCTTGTCCAAAATATGAATGGAACCACTGTTACCTGTAGAAAATCCCATTCAAGTCCTGGAGGCTGGTAATCAAGGAGGATTCTGCACCCAGCACCTGGATACCCACACATGGCCACCCATTCAAATGTTGAGGTGTCAACTACTAGGTGCACCACCAGATTCAAATCATACCTAAAGCGGATAGCCACCCCTCCCCTCCTGTGATCCTTCCTCAGGTAATACACCATGAAGAAGCCAACAGGGTCATCTGCATCAGAAAACCAAACCAGCATCATCACCCAGCCAGGTTTCCATGAAGCAAGACAGATTGATCAAGGAATGAGATATAAAGTCCACAACAACAGCAGTCTTATTACTCACCGATCTGGCATTGCACAGCACCACCCAAAGAGGATTAGTAGCTGCAGTTGGCCCATCAGCTGCCAGTCCACTCAGTCTGGTAGAATCCCTGGGCATGGGGTTCAAACACTGCTGGTCTCTCCCATATCCCAATTTTAACCAAGGGTATATCCTGGTCCTCACCATCCTAATTGTCTCACCTCCATCAGCCCTCCCAATCCCTTTCCCTCCTCAATGCCATCTTGTAAATCCCACCTCCTGCATCAATGATATATTGCACCAGGTAGGGGGTCATAAAGGGTGAAACTCCCAGAGCAGAGATGGGGAGTAGTTGAGCCTAGGGGCTGCTCAGGATGACACAGTTTAGTACAACTCAACTAGATTTGAGAACCTCAACTAAGCACCCCTCTTAACTGCCCCAAATTTATTATCACACTATCTCCCCTATAATCAAACAACATACAACAATCACACTCTATACATCAATTTTTAAACCACCATTCACTCTCCAACTCGCTCAAAGTAAAACAGCTAAAATACAACAATAATATTAATTTTTCAATAAGTTGACATGCTAGCAGTCAAATATGTGTAAATTAGTTAGGTAACAAATGTCCATATAGATGATTTAAATATGGCTAAATGGAAACTGCTCCCAAGGAAGCAGTATAGCGAAGTGGTTAAGGGCACTGAGCTGCAAACCTTGAGACCTGGGTTTTGAATACCATCAACTTCCACTTGCATACCTGTGTGACCCTGCTTAAGTCACTCAACTTCCTTGTGCTCCGAGGTTGCACCTGTCTTAATGTGCTTTTCCTGGTTAAACAATTTCCAAATTCTCACTGTCGAGCAGCCCCTTAGTTTTCTTTGAATTAAAACAGTCCCAGTCCATCCACAGCAGTCATGTTGTCTCCTGGCTCTTACCCAGCAGAACCAGAAGCCAAGTAACACGATTCTGCACTGTTGCCAAGGTTTTTCAGAACACAGCAAGCTAGCAGCCTTGACATCCAAACTCAGGAAACTTAATGAAAAGACTGCTGCTAATCACAACCACCTTAGCTAAAAATAAAAATGCTATCTCCTGCTTCTTCCTCACTGAGAACTAACACTAAAACTCCTACAAACACACTAACTAAAATAAACTCCTAAGAATCCCAGAGTTTTTGTGGTAAAATAAATCAAGTTCACAAGCTTACAGGACTCCAAGCTTGCAGGCACTTACCCTGCACAGCTGTCCTCTTCAGATCTCTCTCTTAAAAATGTACCATCTCCTCCTGCTGTCCCCTTCACAATGCCTGTAGCAGAGCTACTGGTCTTGTGAAGGATAAGTACTTTACATCCACACTCTGGAACAACCTTTACTATACCTCAAAGTACTGGAAAGTCATTCATGGCCTCTGATCCTCTAGCACCCAGGCCCCATCCTCAAGGTGGGGACACCCCTATCTCTGACCCTGCCACTGTCACCTCAGCTTTAACTCCTTTTTTACCTCCTATAATCTTTTCCTCATTTCCACCCCTCCTTCTCCACTTCCTTTTCCCATTACCTCCTGCCTCAACCCTCTTCATCCCCCACCCTCACTTCTCCCTCACCACTTCCTCTGCTTCCTTCAAAGCCCACTTGGCTCTAAACCCTCACAAAGGTGGAAGCCCAGATGGTCTTGACCCCAAACTCTTGCTCCTTTCTCTCTCCAACTTTTGCCATTGCTCTCCCTGTCACCTACATTCTAAACCTAGCATCCATCCTAGCCTCAGTCCCTGACACATAAAGCAGGCTACGGTCATCCCCTTTCCCAAAGAGGTCTGACCCCTCTTCCCAGGTAAGTACTTTCCTAGCTCTTTCCTTCCTACTTTGGCTAAACTCCAGGAACACCTTGCTCACTTATAACTCTCCCTGTCCTAAATTCCTCCTCTTTCTTTACCCCCTACCAGTCTGGTTTTAGAAAGACCCACTCCATCTCCTCCTCCATCTCCCTCTTAGATCTCACTGATTACATCCTATCTGATATGAATCAGGGCTTGGTCTCCTCAGCCATTTTTGTCAACCAGGCCAAAACATTTGACACTTTTACCCATCCCATCCTTCTGTACAAGTTTAAGGCAGTGGGGGTCTGTGCCTCCTCAGCTGAGTGGTTTTGCTCCTACCTAAAGGCAGGTCTCAAAATTTCCATATCGGTGAGCCACATCCCTCCTCTTCCTATCTGCCTAGGCATACCCTAGGCATCCATCCTATCCTTTGCCCTATTCTATACTCACATCCCTGAACAAAATCTCTTTTGCCTGTTCCTCTGCAGACATTCACATATATGTGGCTGCCATGGTCCTTCATGCCTCTGGATCCTCCTCTGCCTCAGACCTCATGGCCTAGCTCAGTTGAACTTCACCAACATCCAGCATTCATCCGGTCTAATCAGCTGTCCCTCAATGCCAAAAAATGGTCTTCATAACTTTTACTACAAGGCAGAGACTAGGTAGACTCACCATCTTCCCTTCTTGCATACCCTTGATAGTGTTGTAATTGAGTAAATTTTCACCTTTGATTACCTCAGGATTTGGCTGGATTAGCACCTCAGTTTCTCTGTTTACTTGGATGCCATCCACCAGAAGCTTCATGCCAAACTAGGTGTGCTTTACAGGAGTAAAGTTAGTATTGTGCTTCCTGTCCGTAGAAAGATCATCTCAAAGATGATTCTTATTATCTTCAACTATGGTGACACTGTTTACAGCGACGCTCCCAAGTCCACCCTAATCAGACTGGCCAACTATTTCACTCCTTCTGTTGCTTTGCCCTGGATTGTCTCCCTAGAACGCAGCACCATTCCCTTTACTCTTCAATCTCATTTCCCTGTCTTGATGCCACATGCCCCTCACTCATTGCATTAATTTCATCTCGAATTCTAGCTTGTCTCTCTCTCTTCTTTTTTTTCCTCCTCAGTTTTCACCATTCTACCTCCCACTCCCTTCACAGCTTCGGTCCATGTTGTCTTGCACTCCTCTCCATAAAATTCTCTGCTAGCCAAGCTGCTGTCTCTTTCCTCTTCCCTGAACTATGGGGATACCTTCTCATTACCATTCATACTGTTTCTTCCTTCCACTAACTCATATCTCTCCTCAGTGTACTCACTACTCATTCCTGCAATTGTCTCTGATCTTGTGCTGTATTTTGCTGCCATACAATTACCTCCCTCCCACTGCCCCTGCTCATGCCCTAATTCATTTCAACCTGCCCCCAGTTTCCTCCTTCCTTGCTAAATGAAGCACCAGCAGTACTACATTTACCCTTCAAACTGCTGCCATCTGTACATTAATTATGTATCTAACAACACCTTGCTCATTCTCCAGTTGTGGACTTACATTACTTGTTGCTCATCAGATGCTCTGCCTAGCTTGTTCATACTTGTTGCTACTTAATTGTTTAACTTATATTTTTGATTTATATAAATGACTGTACTAAGTTGTTATTGTACTGTCCTCATTTCCACCACCCCTAGGATGCATCTGAAAATAGGCTATTTCAGCTTAAATTGTCTTTATTGGTAAATCTTTTGAAATAAATAAACACATTATTTCATTTATTTATTAAATTAATGTTCTCATATGCTAATGCAGCTCTCAGAGACATTGAAATTTCAACAACCAGAAAATGGAGTCCCCCAGAACAGTTTAGAGGGGACTAGTAAGAACAGTGAAAATAAACTAAAGCAAACATATGTACCCCCAACAGCTACAGGAAAAAGATTTGACTCCTGACAATGAAACAAATAAAAGTTACAAGATATGAGAGTTAGTTTTCCTTTAAATGGTTGCTCTGGAGGATGCCTCCACCTGACATCAAAACCATAGCCCAGTGACACTTTAGCCATCGAGCAGCAGGCCAGCTCCAACTCCAAGCTGGGCAGTAGAGTGGCTACTGGGTTTCCCCTCTCTATTCTTACACTTAGGCTAAATGTATTGGACTGTAGCATCTGATTGTATATCACCCTCCTACTGTGGGGGGGGGTACAGGTTGTAAAAGACAGTACAGAACTTTGTTGTCAAGATTTAAATCAGTTCAAAGTCTTCTCAGACTAAAGTGCCTTCATTACTTACACTTCTCTTGATTTTAAGGTTTAAGACCATCTGTGCCTCACCACTGGTACTGTATATGAGCACTGGTAGCAGCCACCACTATTTAAAACATGCTGGGTCTCTCCTTCTTAGGAAGACTGGGAACAGCATAAGTCTTTGTGAGTTGTCGACAGGACTTTGATCTCTCACTAATTGCTAAATCCAGTAACAAGTGTGGCATATGTTGATATAATGGACCCTGCACTCTGGCAGTGACACTCTTCCCAGCTCTGGGAAGTTAACCTTTTGGTATGTAGAGGCTCAGACATACAGTACATCTAGGAACCCATTGAGTACCTGGCATCTCAGTAGCGACATATGTATTTTTTGAATAGATTCTCATTAACAATTTATATTTCTTCACTGACATATTTAACAGTTTCTGCACTGCTTTAAAAATGCTACTGAATACAAAACATTTGATAATTCATTGTTAGTAGATTGGATTGTTAATGTTATAATAAGTGTTAAATACAAATGATGAATAGAAAAGTAAAACAACCCCATCCTATATTCTGTCCTTTAGGGAAATAGTTATACATTTATGTCAGAAATCTGTCAGAGTTTAAATTATGGTCATAATGTCTTTATTATTTGTTTCCATTTTTTTCTTTTTGATCCATAGGTATGGCATAGTTGCACAGCAATTTTAAATAGGGACTATACTATATAACCTTATATGCCATTTCTCACAATTAAAAGCTGGAAGGGAAGGCACATTCCTGTACTCTAAAATCATTCTTTTGGTACTTACAGTATATGTATTATTGCCAGGGTGCTGTGACTGTATGTTAAGATCTATTTTAATGAAGTCATTAAGCACAAATATGTCAAAATCAAAGGGAATATATTTCAATAAGATGTTTACAGCTTGTTGTCATGCACTGTATATACCCACTATTTTTTTTTATATATTTACAATCCATAATTGATTTTATAGGTCCCATCTTTTATTACAATTGTGCCAACATGCTGTATCCATCTTATAGCTCATACTATATAATCTTACTGGGTAATATATGCTCTTGAGAGTATTTTAAATTGTATTGCTTTATGTTTTTCAAACTGATGAATTTTATTTGAATTTTATTTATTTATTTAAGATATCGGATAATACACCTTTGAGTCAAAGACTCCTTTACAAAGGTTCCATGTCACTGAAAACAGAGACATCAGAGATTATAGCAACAACTAGACACGATAGTTACAGAAATGGTTGCAAAATGATTACAGATAACACAGTAAAGCAGCTGGTGATACAGAGTTACAGAGTGCTTACAAACATAGGCACATAGTGCAGACAGTAGCAGGTAACAAAACATACACTGCAAGACAGTGGCGCAAGCCATGCCCTGGTGGTTATTTGCAGGTCTAGGCTGGACTGAGGTGTCTATTGTCAAAATATAGGCATGCCCAGGGGTGGCTGTACCAGAGTTAAGTCCATAGTCATGGGGTGGGGGAGTGGGAAGGGCTAAATCAAGGGCTGTTATAGACTGAGTCATGAGTGATTAGGTCTCTTAGTTGGGACTTGAACTGATCAAGTTTGGGTTCTGTGATGCTGACATTTGGGAGTAAATTAAGCCAGCTAGAGGCCAGATACCTAAAAGTTATTTGACCCAAAGTGGTCTTGCAGTGAGGTACCCTTAAGTGGGTTTGTCACCGATTGCCGAATGAGACGGGTGGACAATGGTGCTTGCAGTAGGGGGGGGAGAGAGCAGGTGGGAGTAGCCCTGCTGTTATTTTTTTAGCAAAGAGGCAGGTCTGATATTTGAGCCTCTAGTCAAAGTTTAGCCAGTTGGTTGAGGTGTAAAGGGTGCAGGTATGTATGAGTCTGGTGTAGCCAGTAGCAAGTCAACAGGCCTTATTAAGGGCCAGCTTAATTTTATTTAGATGCGTGTTGTCAGCTGCCCCTAGATGATGATTCCATAGTCTATGGTGATAGTACTGATGCAGAGACAGCTAGGTGGAGAGCTTCTGGTGGGGAGACAGTGCTTATACCAGTGAAGTAGATCAATATGCACATTGACAGCAGTGCTCAGTATTCAGATGTGGTCATAGTAGGTGAGCCCAAAGTCTGGGTGATACCTAAGTATTTGGATGAGGTAATCTGCTCAAGGGGGTCATTTAGGGAGTTCAATATGAGCAGGGTTGTCCTATGTTCTTGTTTGGGGTGTGCAAACACCATGGATTTTTTTTGTAATTTAACACTAGCCTATGTTGAATAGAACCGGATTCTGCTTCCATGAAATATTTTTGGAGCTCTGGCGGAGGGTGTAGGATCAGTGTGGGAGCTGTGAGGATGGCATCATCCTTATACAGGAGTAGTTTCCCAGACCAAGCCTTGGGCGGGAGTTGAGGAACAGGGAGAAAGTAGGGGCCAAGAACAGAGCCTGTGGGACCCCTGACTTGGAGGGGGGATGACAGGGTATGGGGAATCCTGACTGTCTGGGCTCTCTCAGACAGATAGCTGGCAAACTAACCAGTGGTCTCTGGGGACAGGCCTATTTGTGTGAGGGAGTCCAGGAGTAGTGTGTGGTACACTGTATCAAATGCCTTGGAAAGGCCTATAAAAACAGCACCAGCAGTGTGGCCAGTGTCTGGAGATGTGTGGAGGGCATTTGTAAATTCCAAGAGGACTGTGGTAGTACTGTGGTTAATGCAGAAGCCATGCTGTTCAGGACACAGAAGGCTATATTTGGAGAGGTATTCCATTAGCTGGATGGTCACAATCTCCTCCAAGGTTTTTAAGAGGGGAGGCAGGATTGAGATGGGCAGTAGTTCCCAGGCAGGGTGTAGTCACCGCTTTTAAGAATAGGTGTGATGAGGGCATATTTCATTTAGAGGAAACTGGTCCAGCAATGGGAGCAGTTCAGAAGCATGGTGAGAGGTGGGAGAACTTCTTTGAAGGTGAGTCTAAGCAGTTTAAGGTTTAGTGTGTCACCGCTGAAATGTAATTTGCTGAGGGCCTTGAGTACAAGAGGGTCAGCTTCACAGTGAGATATGGCTTTAAAGTGGAATGGGGGTGGAGAGGGAGCAAGGTGGTGCTGAGGGGGGGGGAAAAGCAGTTGGAGGGGAGAACACCAGTAAGGTCAGAGAAGGAGTCATTAAATGTATTTGCAATCAGGGCAGGGTCTGTGGTGATAGACCCATTGGCCCTGAGTTGGGAGGGAGGTGCAGTGGATGCTTTGCCACTGAGCTCTTTGAGGGAGTCCCAGAACTTGTGGCCCGAGCCCCATGTGGCAGTGAGCAAGGTTTGGTAGTACTCAGCCTTTGCCTTATGGACATTCCAAGTACATGTATTGCATGCTTCTTGGTAGCGCTGTATCTAGTGATAGGTTTACCAATGTCCAGTGCAATGTGCCATGATTGTCACATGTGCGCATCTGGTCCAGCAGGGCTTCTGATATCCAAGGTGTGTCCACCCCTTTGACTCTTTGTTTGCTTAGGGGTGCATACCGTTGCAGGCAGAGTTGAAGGTGTCAAAAAATGGTCAAGGACAGGGTCAATGTTCAATGCGGTTTTGATGGGGACCAGTCACAAGCTAAGAGGCACTGTCTGAGGGACCGAAGTTTGCTGGGTTTGAGGCGGCATTGGAGGATAGTTTGGGAAGGCTTTTAACACTATATGACCAGAGGCAGAGCACCAGGAATCTTCACTCAGGGCATTGGGTAGTACCATGACCTGGGTTGCTTTGGGGTGCATAGGTGGAGCACTAGATCAAGGATGGTGGCAGTACCAGTCCTCTGGTTGATTCTAGTGGCAGTAGTTACAAGTTGGGACAGGTTTTGAGAGGCGGCATCCCTAATGGAGCCAATGCATCAGCTAGCCAGTTTATATTAAAGTCCCAAGGACAATGATGTCAGCATGGTCAAGGAGTGTCTGGAAATGGGTGAGGACAGAGTGGAAAGCAGTCTTCTGATTTTGGGGAGGTATGTATATAGTGGAGAGGAACAGTGGGGCTCTGTTTGGGACAAGAGTGATCTTCAGAGTGAGAGCCTGGGACCCATGTTCAAGGGTTGGAGATGGGAGGGCGAGACACTGTAATGAGTCCTGGACATACAGTGCACATCCACCTCCTTTTTTAGAGGTTCTGTCAGCACAGTACAGGGTAAAACCAAGAAGTGATACTGCGGAGTCTGGGGTGAGGTCGTTGAGCCAAGTTTCAACTACCGAGATGACATCAGGGCAATTCTGGGCAACCCAGCCCTGAAATGAATCAAATTTCTTGAGGAAGCTACATATATTAATGGAGGCAATTATTAGATCCTTAGGAGTAGTAACCTTGGGGAGGTGTGGGTCCAGGGTTGGGGTGGATGTCTCCTGAGAGGAGGATCAGGAGTAGGGGGATGCACAATGATGCCAGTTTTAGTCACTTCTTCATCAGCTTAGGCACCAGTTGGGAGGGGGAACAGCAGAGTATGGAGATGGGGGTGGGTAGGTCCTATAGTGAGGGAGAGGCAAGGCAGAATAGCATCCACTGCCATACCATGGCAGCGTCAGTAGGGGAAGATTTGGGTGTGGGTGGGGAGCATGGTCCATTGATAGAGTGAGTGGGGTGGTACACTGGTAGAGGTGGGGGGGATTAAGGTTAGAAGTCAGGTGAGAGGTGGTTCTGGCTCACTATGTTGGGAGACATGTGGAGCATCCCCTAGCAAAATGAGGGGGGCTAGTGTTAGTAGTACAAGACACATGGCAGAGCTCTTAGTAGAAAGCAATGTCATAATGAGCACAAGGTAGTTGGGGGGGGGCTGAAAGCTTTAAGAACTTTAAAAAACTGAAAGAAATTAACCTGACCCATTGGCTTAGTGGTAAAGCTACTGACTTTGGTGTCAAGGGTCCAGGGTTTGAGACCTACAAAGGGACTATAGCAAAATATGGGAAAAGAGGGCTAAAGTGGGAGTAGAGTAGTAGGAAAGTGAGGAGGAGTGGAGATT
Source organism: Neoceratodus forsteri (assembly GCA_016271365.2). Classification (NCBI taxonomy): domain Eukaryota; kingdom Metazoa; phylum Chordata; order Ceratodontiformes; family Ceratodontidae; genus Neoceratodus; species Neoceratodus forsteri. The sequence continues at coordinate 101,220,675 of CM028130.1, forward strand.
AGGAGGGTAAACAGAGTAGTGTGAGGAAGGCAAAACAGGGACTAAGATAAACACTGTAATGACTCCTTGTGTTCAGAAAATATAAGCTGCTCATTGCAAAGTAGACACTTTGAAATGGTCATGTCATGTGACCAGTATGCAGCAATAAAGGTAGAACCATGCTTGGGTGGGCAGTTGGTGTGTAGTGCTAATGCCCCTTCAGAAAGTAGCTGCTATATTTGTGTCCAATTATGAGTATTTTGATTTAGATTCACTGGACCATTTGTCATCCAAATTTATTTCTTATTATTATTATGGATTTTCTTTGTTTCTTTATCATTCAATTCTTTGTGCAGTTTCTTTATTGTAACTTTTAAATGATTGTGTAGATTCTGTCTTTTGCTCCTGAATTAATTTATCCCAATTGTCTATATTCCAGTAACCCTCATGCTTTAAAATATATATTCTGTGCTTTATACTCCCACCAGGTAATCTTTAAACAAATATTCATTTCATTGAACTGCTAATGGGAGTACAGTACTGACATGTTAATGATTTGATACCATCTAGTTAATCCTGCTATCCATAACTTGAGAAATAATTTATTGACATACATATTGGTCCAGTGAACTCTTAATCTCAGTATCTTCTGTATATCAATATATAACTATGGAATACCCATCATTTTACCTATATTCTAACTGAATAACACCTGATTATCTCTGAAAAAATTTATTTTTTCTACCTATTATCTAAGGATGAAACACAACACTGGGCAGTCCATGATCCCTCTCAAGCCTATATAACACACAGTAACTGGATGTTCCGTTTTCTTACTTAAGTGCCCAATGCACACTATAGAAGATTTAAATGCTAAAAATACATTTGTTGTCTGGGTATCCCATACCTTCCTGCTATCTTGAAATAATGTCACCCATGGTATCTTGGGCTGCATCCTCTCCATAAGAATCTCTTAAAATGCTAGAAATTTGGTCATCATTATTTGTTTTTTACCCAGTGTGGCTTGAACGTGCTATAATGGATATGGAACGGCCATCATTTTAACAGTATCTATTCTGCTCCATGGAAAGATCACCCCATGAAACTGCCAACTATCTAATAGGTTTTGAAACTTTTCATAGCTATATCTGCAGTAAACTGTATCCATAACTATTTCATTGGCGTTTCTATTTTCATTTCATAAAATTCATTTTTTGTATTTGCTGTTAGCTTAGTAATTTGTAGTATTACAAATTTTGATTTAGCTACTGTATATCCTGAGAACAATGAAAATTCTCAATTTCTTTTAATAATGCTGGGTATGGTGGAGCTGGGTGTTATAAGAAATTTACAAGGTCATCTGCATACACATTAATTTTAACAGTCTTTTATATAATTTTAATCTTTGTATTTGCTGATTAAGTAAAAAATGCTGCAGTAGCATTTACAAAGAAATTATAAATAGTATTGGAGAGAGGGCACGGCCCTGTCTAACCCCAATAAGCATTTCCATTGATTGGGTTATGCATTGATTAATCTTAAATAACATTTTCGGTGAGCTATAGAATACATTTATAACATTTAGAAAAGTCTTTAGTAGACCAATATTTTCTAACCTTTTGAACATAAATGGCCATTGTAAAAGGTTAAAGACTCATTAGAAGTCCTAAGGTGATTACAACATCTTCTGAATCTTAATTTTTATTTTATTTAATTCTAGTATGATCTGTACATTCTGGAGGCCTTCATGAATATTCTTTCCTTTAACAAAGCCTGTCTTGTTGGAGCTAATGACTTAAGGAAGCAAGCCCACTACTCTCTCAACTAATAACTTTGAAATACTTTTGTAATCAACATTTAATAATGCAAACGGTCTATAATTCTCTGGATTTATTTTATTGTTTACCCACTTTGTGTATCAGAATAACAAGTATACCCAAAATAGTTCATAGAATCATAGAATTATACAAATCTGCCAGCAGAAAAAGACCTAATGTCCCACCTAGCTGCCCATATACCCCCTCTAGGAAGAGCCCTCCCTCTCTCACCAGCCTGCCCTCTACCTGCAAGTCCCATAGATGTTGTAATACCTTAAGTTAGACTCATTTAATGGGCCATCAGCTCTAACCAGTGTAGCAACTTTTGAGCAAAAGAGATACAATTCCACAACTAGCTTGTCTAGGCTGGGTGTCTTGTCCTTTGGAAGCAATTGAATGACCTCTTATTCACTATCTCTCTAAATGCTGAAACTCCTTGTGTAAATGTTATCCACAGTCTAGGGAATTTAGGCAAATCTTTGTCTTTGTATTTATAAGTTAAAGATCCTGTCTCAGCATTGCATCAACTTGGTGCACTGCTGTTTCTACTGTATCCTGTCTATAGCCATGAACCACGAATTTCTGGCACATCTGTTGTCTCTCTCTTTATATTGCTTGGGGTTGCTACAATTTCTCTTGACTCTAATCAGGTGTCCTTTTGGTATCACTCTTTCACATGAGAGGGTGGCAACTGTCAGACAGTAACAGTGTATTATGATCTGTGTTCTTCACATATAGATCTAACAGTATATCATCACCCCCACATTTGTACAGTGTTATGTTCAAAAATCTACAGAATCCAAACCTACAGTCAATTTAAATTTGAAAGCTGGATTTTATTTTCTAAATATTGAACTCAAGACTAAATATCTTTCACTGTACCCTTCCAGATAATCAAAATGTAGTCAATAAAATGCCTCCACAAATCCACACTAAAAAGGAGGAGGCAACCTGACAAACAAGTGTTCCCAACAGGCCAAAGAAAGGTTATATGCCGGGGCAAACATCACCCCTTGCAGTGCCCTTTATCGTAGATAGTATTTTCCTTGAAAGTAAACATACTGAGTTGCAATACCAGTTGTGCCAAATCTAACAGTAATTCAGTGGGTTGACTTGTATCATCTGGCTTCATATTCAGAAAAAACTTTAATGCAGGCAGTCTCTCATCATATGGTATGGATGTATATAATGACTGTACATCCAATGTTGCAAAAATCCACCCTGGATCCATTTCTATATTTTGAATGGTGTTTAAAACATCCGTAATATCATGGATATAGGAGGGTATTTTTGAACAATGGGCCTCAAATAAGTATCAACAAATTTTGGTAAGGATTCTATAACCCAGCCAATTCCCAATAAAATCAGGCACCCATGGAGGTTAATCCAAACTTGTGTGTATTTTTGGTGAAGTGCAGATCATAGGCATAACTGGATACTTAATTGCTAAAAAATATTTTTCATTTTTATGTATCCACCCAACAGAAATTGTCCAATATAAACAATCACCCACTTTCTGTTTAAAAACCCTTGTCAAATTGCCTGTTAACTTCCTATAATACCTTGTGTCACAATATGGTTTATAATGTGCATATTTATTTAACATATAGCAAGCATAATGAGAACTGATACAGACTGTATCTAGACAATGAATGGGTATTTAACAGCTAAGAGTTCCTTTCAATTTTCAGGTACCTTATAAGGACTTCAAGAGTCAAGGAAGTTTGAACATTTCTGGATGAAAATAAAATAAAAATGAAAAGGAACTGAAACTGCCACAGATGGGACAATATTCTAATAATACTGGAACATGAATTGAATCAAATAAAATGTAGCCCTAAGTGATTGCACAATTGATGTATTGGCTTAGGACAAGTCATGTTACAAGTTGGGTGCATGCCTCTGATGAAACCATGCTGTGACATGGTGAAGCGTTCCAATCCACCATTATTTATTTATTTGTTTTATTTAGTTGTTTAACCAGGAGTAGCATATTAAGTTAAAAGCTTTTTACAGGAGTGACCTGAGAGCACAGGTAAGTTAAGTGACTTGTTCAGGGTCACACAGTATGCAAGCAGAAGCTGTGGGATTCAAACCCAGGTCTGGTCTGCTGGATGTCACCAGATTGACAGCTCAGAGCCTTAAACCACTGCACTATATTGCCTCATTAGTTAGTTAGTTAGTTAGTTAGTTTGTTTGTTTGTTTGTTTGTTTGTTTGTTTGTTTGTTTGTTTGTTTGTTTGTTTGATGTCTTGTTTGCTTGTGGATAGTCATAGTGTGCTGTGTTCATCCTTTTACCCACATTGTTGGAAGATTTTGTATCTACATAATAATTTATTTATGACTTTGATAACTAGGTAAGTACACTGATCCCAGGGACTGTTTTCAGGCATGACCCGGCCAAGACAATGCTACAGGGCAACAAAAGCAATTTTACATAGAACATGGAAAAATAGTTACACAATGATGTCCAAAAGACAAGACATAGAAGAAACATATAGCAACATTCCACTACAAATAACTGGATACAGAAGGCATAATACATGGTACCCAAGTTAAATAATAGCTTAAAAGTGCAAGGCAGGTAACCAGGGTAGGGCAAACAAGGGAGTGTAAGTGCTAATAGACAGAAGTTAGGCAGAGAGATGGGGAAGATAACAGGGCAGACTTGAGGGAAATGACAGCATTCTGTGTTAGGGAAACACTACCCAGGAAAGCACTGGCAGCAGGATTCAGTTATGAGACAGTCCTTGAGGCATGATTTGATCAGTCAGTGGGTGTCCAGTGCACAGAGCTCAGCAGGCAGCCAATTCCATCATGTGGGGGCCATAACAGACAGAGCTCTCCCACCCATGTTGGTAGATAGTCTGGGAACATGTAGGCGGGAATAGTGCTAGAGTGCAGGCAGAGATTAATGGCTCCTGCTTTAAAGATTTCCGCAAGAGGGGATTCTAAGCCGGTGCAGATGGCATTGTCAACCAAACAGCAGAGGGTGAAGTCAAAGCTGACCTGTAGTGGAAGCCACCCCAGAGATTGTTAAAGGACACAGTGGTGGATGGAAAAAGGGGCCAGTAAGGCAAAGCGACAGGCACTGTTGTAGGCAGTGGAGAGTTTGGCCAAGAGGGTGGAGGATGACCTTGCATATATGGTGGAACAGTAATCGAGTATAGGGTGTAATTTACCTGCATAAAGGCATGTGCAGCTCTGCACCAATGGGTGTTCCATGCAGGGACCATGTTCAGGAAGCAGTGGTCCCTGCTCGGCTCCCAGCTGTGTCCCCACCCCCTGGCACTCAGGTATTTGGGGCAGGAATGCAGACCTGGATCAATGGCCAATTGGCTGCCTATCTGGATCTGCAGTGGATCCCTTGCACCAGACTGGTGCCATCATGGAGGAGGCGTGTAGAGCACTGGTATAACTGCCAGGGGGGTATGTGCTGGCTGCCTGCCCCCTAGCCAGATAACCATCCCCTAACATCAAGGACACCATCCTGCAGGGGTCCGCTGACTTCCCCCTGTACCAGTGAGTCTGGTGGCAGCAACTGGAGGGGGCACGTAGCTGGTATGACTACCCTCCAGATGCATAGCCACTGGTTCCCACGTATGGCACTCTGCACTTAGTGAATAGTGCGGAGTGCCAGAATACCCCACCCTGGAGACCCCGGCCCACCCACACATGGAGTTACACACTTGGCCAGGGATCTTGTGTGGAGGGTGGGTGTAACTGCTTTGTGCATGTTACAGTGGGCATGCATGGGTGCAGATTAGCTATGCGCCTGGGTTATGCGGCACGTAGCCCATCTGCACCATTAGTGCACAGAGCCCATTGACATTAACAAGAAGGAGGTTGGCAGCAAACCAATTATAGCCAGCACCATAGTTTTGGGTGAGGACAGAGGAAATGCAGGAGAGGGAAATAAATTATATGGACTGCAAGTTTTCAATGTGCTTTGACTCCTTGAAGAAGTGAGTTTAACAGAATAGAGCCTTTTCAAAGACCACAGTGTGAAGTGATAATTTATTAAAGGTGGGTGCACTTGGAAGTTGCCTGGTTCTGATTTCATTATGTTGAAGGAGCAGCATCTCATGGATTTAGTATAGATAGTGGAGCACCATTCTTGCCTTTCTATATTTGTTAGAGCATAGTCATTTCCACAGCAACAGATTGTGATGTCTCAAACAGAGAATTATGATGTTATTGGAGAAAAAAGCAGGATGATTAAATGAAGTCAAACTCAATTTACATTGGCTCCACACTGGTATGGTAGTTTGGAGAGCCACACCAGTGCACATTTGCATGTATAAAGTGTGCAGGCATCAAACTGGTATAACTCCTGCTCCTCTGGAGAGAGAGAAACTGAACTGCTGTAGTTGGCTTCAAGTGCTGTGTAAACAGTGGCTACCTTTCACCTCACTGCCAGAGGGAATTTTAGCATAAAAACACACAAGGACCTCCTTGCAGGATGGGTCCCACAATGCAGTTCCCATGACACCATTCTGACACCAGTGTGGAAGCTAATGTCCTTAAGTGGTGTACACCACTGGATTCAAAAACAACCAGGCACAGACTGGCACTGCTGTTAGCCACAGTGGTGGGTAAAAGCTTGGTCAGTGTAAATAGGGCTTAAAAACAAATACTCTGCTTTCATTCAAAAGTCTCAAGTTATTTATTTGTTCATGTATATATTTATTTATTATTTATTTCAAAAGTGCTGCCAGGAAAGACATACTGAGCTGACAACAGCTAGTTTCCAGATGTGTCCTGCAGGTGGAGGTAATGAGAGCATGAGAGCATACAAGGCAACAATTACATAGTCAAACAGGTAATGTACACAAGCATCATATAAACAAGCATTTGTCAATGCTGAATGTTGTCTCACTGTCATTGGCATTGGTAGTGCAGGAGTTAGAGATGCATAATAGGAATGGTAGTGAAGTACTGAACTGACACCAACCTCAACCCCACCCTGAAGAGACACATTTTCAACATAGGCATTTTGGGACCTCGCCTCTTGAACAGTGGCACTGTGATTTTGATAATCTGTCCCAAAAGTTGGTTTCCCACAGTGACCACGCCATTCTGCACAGCAAGCGCGAAAACACATTTTGGGCAGTATGTGAAAAATGACAGCTGTACTGTTCATAAGCAGGTGTGAAAAATGCGGTGTTGAAAATCTGGCATGAAAATATTGCAAATTTGCTAAGTTACAAGGCTGCATGGAAACTGCACAATGCATGCTTGTAACATAGTCATTTTATGGACTTTCATCACCAAATTTTCAAAATAGGCAGTTTAGAACTTCTGCTCATAAACAGATTCACCATCATTTCCTGAAACTGTCCCGAAAACTGATTTCGCGCAGCGACAGCGCTATTCTGTGCCTGTCTTGTGAAAACACATTTCAGCCAGGATATGTAAAATGACAGCAATACTGTTCATAAGGAGGTGCAGAAAAATGCCAACGTTGAAAATCTGGAGTACAAATATTACAAATTCATGAAGTTACAAGCGTGCATGGAAATTGCGCAATGCATGCTCGTAAAACAGTCATTTTTTGGATTTTTTTCACCAAATTTGCAACACAGACTTTTTGAGACCCCACCTCATGAACAGTGGCACTGTCATTTTGGTAACTGGTCCCAAAAGGTGATTCCACACAGTGACCGCAAAATCACCTTCCGGGACTGAATAATGCCATGACAGTAACTGAATTCATGAGGAGGGTCCCCAATAACCCATGTTGAATATTGGTGCAAAAATTCCAAACAATGGCTGAGATATGCACCAAAGTTGAAAAAACCTTTTTATGCCATTATACAGCTTACCGGCATTTCTTCAGTTCACGATCGGCTTCGAAGAGTGCAGATGTGTTCCCAGTCCGTCGAAGATCATCGCGCCATACTCCAGAAGTAAGTATGGTGTGATGGGGGTATGGGGAGACTGGCTGCCCAGAGGGTGGGCATGGGTTGGGGGATGGAGCAGGCCAGACCACGAGGGACTTTTTCTTCTTTTACAGGTTAAAAACAAAACATACAGGACATTTTTTTTTTTACAGGGCATTGGCACTCTAGGATGGGCTCCCAACATGCCACCTGAGTATTTGGGGGTGCTAGACAATGGGGGATTGGGCACCTCTGTCAGCACATACTGAAGGGGGGTCTAGAGCCGAGGGGGATTGGGCTCCCCCCTCAGCACACAACAAAGGGGGGAATATGCTGGTTGGGAGTGGGCTCCCCTGCCCACACATGAACTGGGTCATGGAATGCCGACAGGGAGATTGGACACCCCCGAAGTCAGCATTGTGGCAGGCAGTGGTGGCAGTCACTGCTGCCATGTTTACTAGAATGCTTCACCAGGAAAGGCACGTCAGGAATTGCTGCTGCATGATGAGCTTGGCTGTCATTGCAGCGGACCTTTTCTTAGATGTGCTTACCACATTACGTGTTGCTGATGTGGTGCCTGCTGCTGCCTTATTGGGGAATGAGAGATGCACCTACTGATGTGTGCCCTACATTCACCCACAGTGACACCTCAAATCTACTAGTTCTGCAATATGTTGGCTAGTGCGACAAGCACAGTCAACATAAAACAGGAAGAATAACAATTTATACAAAAATATGGCCAAAACATGTACACTAGAAGATTATCAATAAGCACTCTTCATGATACAAAGTGCAGTTATACATGAAGAAAGGTTAGGCGTGCTAATTTGGTGACAGTCCAATGAATCTAGATTACAGGGGAAGGGTAGCAGTGGATTGAAGGTGTTAGCTATGGCAGAAGGTATGGAATTGGAGAAGAGGGAGATTAGTGGGTAGTAGAAAGTAGGGATAGAGGAGCAGAGTAAGGTATAGTATCAGGAGCTTTTGCAGTAGTGCAGGGTGAAGTTGTGGAAAAGAGAGGATAGAGAGCGCTGAGTAGTGGCAGAGCAGATAGAAACGGGGAGGGAATTCCATAGTTTGGGGAAATGGTAGGAGAAAGCAGCCTGGCCAGCTGAAGATTTCCTGGAAGGGAGAGTGAGGGAGCAATAGTTAGAGTTATGAAGGAAATAAGTGGAAGGGGGAAAGACAGGAAAGAGGCAAAGTATGGGGGAAGTGAGCCAAGCTAGTATTTGGCGATAAAAGAGGCACAATGAGTGAGGTGTCTGGCTTCAAGCAAGGGGAGGAAGAAGGAAGAATAGAGGGATCAATGGTGTGTTCAGTGAGGACAATCCAGGGCAAAGTGACATAAGGAGTGAAAGATGGAATCCAGTCTGGCTAGGGTGGTTTTAGTAGCAGCACCGTTGACAACGTCACCAAAGTCAAAGATTGGAAGGATCATCTTCTGGACAATTGCACTGCAAGCAGGAAGAGGAATACAACCTCTATTCCTGTATAATGCTAGTTTGCTGTGAAATTTATTGTGCATGGTATCCATATTTTCATAAAAGTCAAGGTACTTGTCAAGCAAGATCCCAAGGTACTTACATAAAGTAACATCATCAATGGTGACCCTAGGGTGTGTAATGAGTTAAGCCAGTAAGCCAAGCAAGCTTCTGCCTAGCACCAGTTATAAAGGATGAATGGACATACTGTACAGCAGACCATTAAGAAAGTAATAAGCCACAACAGGGTGTGCATTACAAGGGTGTAGTAAGGCACAAGGCCAAAGGCCTAGTCTCCTCACTCCCTGGGAAGTGCATTAACATCCTATGATGCACACACTGGAGGGATTATAAGACTTATAAAATGGCTCTAAGTAGGACTTTTAGGGAGGAATGCAGTTTGGCACCTAACAATGTGGTTATAGAATTTGATGCACAGCCAGGTGACCTCTGTCAGCCAATAAATGTCTGTTTTTTTCTTGTCATTTTTAATGAACTGCAAGCTACTGTGTCTGAATATTATATTTGGCCAAGCTTTCCTGGATCCTGGAAATGTTTCTTTCAGTGGGCCTCAAGACGCCAGAAACAATTAAATCATATTTGAAATCCTATAATGTGCCCAAACCAGTTTTGAATCTGCAGCCATTCTATTCTTTATTCCAGACAGTATACAGTACAGGATAGTAGGAGTGTTTTCCCCTACAGTTATAAATTGGTACATGTTTGCACAGCATACCATAGTAAGGTCAATCCTTATTGTAATTTATTTGTTTGGATTAAAAGTTTGGGTGTTATAAAGACCTAGGTGGGATCCCCAACCACAATGGCTAGAAATCCTGAAATGTAGTAAAATGAAATAAAGTGATGCTGTCACTATATGGGAAACCAACAGTAAAATCTATTCAAATATGTATCTTTCCTGATCAGTTCTATAGAGGTCACACAGGCAAACAGGCAGTATACAAATACAACTCTTTCCTAATCAGTTCTATAGAGGGCACAGAGGCAAACAGGCAATATGCAAATAATACAGCCCTTACTTGCTCAGCTTTTTCCAAAACAGATGAAGCAGTGTTATGCAATCATAAGGATTGATCAGTTGATTACTGGAGACCAGTATGAAAAGAATTTGTGGCAGGAGAGTAAAAAGTGGGAGCTTGGATCTGAAAGAGGAAGTATGTGTCCTGAGAGCTGGGGGCACAACATAAGGAAGGAGTACGCTGAGATATTTTTGTGAACTGTGGACCCAGAGCTGAAAGGAGTAGACTGAAAGTTTATACTCAGAGCTGTACACACTTTTGCCTACTCCTTATGTGATGTTGAATAAAACAATGCTGATCCAGTGCCTTTTTATGTTGATTGCGTACATGCGCAAGAAACATATTATGGCAACTTTCTCCAGAAGCAGGTTGTGGAGGCGCGACACTGTTGGGTTAATGCCCTTAGCCAGCCTTTAAGGCTTGGCCCACTTCCCCAACAATGCTGTGGCACACTGCTGATGAAACTAGTTCAGCCAGTGTGCCACAACCTTGTAAAAATTAGCCAATGCAATCAGAGGCTGCCTCGTCACTGCAGCGCCTGCCATTCGCTGCAATGAGGGAGTGACCCATCATTGCAGGGCGGGATCTAGAAAGTTGATATTGTTTAGACATGGTGGTGGCTTGCCACCATGTTCACAGACAATATAACCCCCGCTGAGGGGGTGCCCACTCCCCTTGGCAGCATGTGCCCCTCGACCATGTTTATTTGCTGATGGGGACCCCAATCCCTGTTGGTTTCAGTGCCACAAGATTAATGTTGCCAATGGTGGAGCCCACTACTCATCAACATTATGTAACCCCCACTTTTGTTCTCTGCTGACGGGTGCCCTGTCCCTGTCAGCATAATATCTCCCTTTTGTTTTATGCCACCGAGGTGCACAATCCCCATCGGCTACAGCTTCCTCCCAAAGAAAGTCTTGTTTGGCATGCTGGGAGCCACCCAGCATGCCACATGCCCTGTAAAATAAAAAACGGTCCCACCAATGTCTTTTTTAACCTAAAAAAAAGCGGTCCCTTGGCGGTCTCCTGCCCCCCCAACCTGCTCCCACTCAATGCACACCCTCCTCCCCACACACCCCCACTCATCTCATACTTTGCTCTGAAGGCTGGCTCTATGATCTTCGATGGACCGGAACTTGTCTGCACTTTTAAAGCTGACCGCAAACTGAGGAAATGCCGGTAAGCTTTATAATGGAATAAATAGGTTTTCAACTTTGATGCATATCTCAAGCATTTTTGGAAATTTTGGAGCCAAATTTTCAACATGGGGTTTTAGGACCCTCCTCATGAATTCTGTCACTGTCATGTCGTTATTCAGCCCCAAAAGGTGATTTCGTGGTCACTGCATGGAATCCCCTTTGCAGACTGATTAATGACACGACAGTGTCAGTGTTCATGAGGTGGGCTCTCAAAAAGTCTATACTGCAAATCTGGTGGGAAAATTAAAAAAAATGACTTTTATGAGTGTGCGTTGCGCAGTTGTTACGCCGCTCGTAACTTTGCAAATTTGCAATATTTTCATTCCAGATTTTCAACATTGGCATTTTTTTTTCAGACCTCCTTGTGAACAGTACAGCTGTCATTTTCCACATCATGGCTGAACTGTGTTTTCACACTTCCAGTGCAGAATAGCACAGTCACTGTGGGAAATCAGTGTTCAGGACAGATTAAGAAAATGACAGTGGTACTGTTCATAAGCAGAGGTCCTAAAATGCCTATTTTGAAAATTTGTGGCGATACTAGATAAAATGACTGTGTTACGAGCATGCATTGTGCAGTTTGCATGCACACTCACACCTTCATGAACTAATAATATTTTCACTCCAGATTTTCAACATTGCCATTGTTCTGCACCTCTTATGAACAGTACAGCTGTCATTTTCACATCCTGGCTGAAATGTGTTTTCGCAGTTCTGGAACAGAATCTCATGGTTGCTGTTGGAAATCAGTGTTCAGGACACATTATGAAAATGACAGTGACAATGATCATTAGCAGAGGTCCTAAAATGCCTATGTTGAAAATTTGGTGACGAAAGTCCATAAAAGGAGTGTGTTATGAATGTGCATTGCGCAATTTCCACGCATGCTCATACATTCGCAACTTTGAAATATTTTCATTCCAGATTTTCATCATTGCCATTTTGCCACACCTCCTTATGAACAGTGCAGGTGTCATTTTCACATCCTGCCAAAATGTGTTTTCGCTCTTCATGTGCACAATAACCACGGTTGCTGTGGGAAATCAGTGTTCGGAACATATTAAGAAAAAATCACACAGACACTGTTCATGAGAAGAGGTCCTGAAATGCCTATGTTGAAAATTTTGTGATGAAACTCCATAAAATGACTGTGTTACGAGCATGTGTTGTGCAGGTTCCACACACCCTTGTAAGTTTGCAAATTAGTAATATTTTCACGCCAGAATTTCAGCACTGGCATTTGTTCACACCTCCTTATGAACAGTACAACTGTCATTTTTCACATCCTGGCAGAAATGTGTTTCCACGCTTCCGATGCAGAATACCACAGTCGATGTCAGAAATCATTGTTTGTGACAGACTAGGATCAAGCGATTGGGGAGGAGTGGCAGAGCTCAACTGAGCTCTGTCGGGACTGCTGCAGATTTCTTTGTGAGCAGGAAGAGGTGACAATGCAGGCAGGAGCCCAGTATAAAGGGCAGCCTGCAGCACCAGGAGATACAGAGACAGTGGTGGGGAAGGAGAGTGGAGTAAGCTCAGCAGACTCTGTTAGGGACTGCTGAAGATTTCTTGAGTGCAGGAAAGGCAAATGTATGCAGTGGCTGAGTACAAAGGACAGCTTGCAGCGGTGGGAGAAACAGAATGAGTGAGTGAGAGAGGGGAGGAGCGAGCTCAACCGAGCTCTATCATGAATGCTGCTGATTTCTTTGTGGGCAAGAAGATGGTGACAACGCAGGAGCCCAGTACAGAAGGGCAACCTGCAGCGCTGGCAGAAATGGAATGAGCAAGTGAGACAGAGGGAGTGAGTGAGGCCAATGGAGCTTTGTCAGGACTGCTGCAAATTTTTGTGGGCAGAAAAAGATACCAACAGAGGCAGGAACCCAGTACAAAAGGACAGCCTACAGCACCAGGAGAAACAGAATGAGTGAGTCAGACAGGAGGACAGAGCGACCTCAACGGAGCACAGCAGTTGAAAATCTGCTGCAACAATTCTAAAAAGTGCCTGAGATATGCATGAAAGTTGAAAAAACCCTATATATTCCATTATGCAGCTTACCGGCATTTCCTTAGTTCATGGTCGGCTTTGAAGAGTGCAGACATGTTTCCGGTCCACGAAGATCATCACGCTGGGCTCCAGAGGTAAGTATGGAGTGAGGGTGTGGGAGGCAGGGTGCGCAGTGGGTGTCGTGGTTGTGGGAGTGGGGGCAGGAGACTACTGAGGACAGTTTCCTTTTACAGGTAAAAAAAAAGACATTGTGGGACTGTTTTGATTTTACAGGGGCATGTGGCATTTTGGGGTGGGTTCCCAGTGTGCCTAGGAGTCCTGTTTTGGGGGGCAGCTGTAGCTGATGGGGGATTGGGCACCCCCATCAGCACACAACAAAAGTGAGGGGGTGCTACATTATGCCGATGGGGATTAGGTCCTCCCATCGGCACACAACAAAAGGAGGGGGTGACATTATGCTGAGAGGGATTGGGCACCCCGTTGGCAGACAACAGATGTGGGGGGGTTACATAATGCAAATGGGGAGTGGGCTCCCCTGTTGGCATCATAAACCTTGGGGCACTGAAGCAGACAGGGATTGGGGCCCCCATCAGCAAACAAACACAGTGGGGGCACATGCTGCTGAGGGAGATTGGGCACCACTTGGCAGGAGGTATTGTGTTTGTAGTGCGGCGGCAAGCTGCCGCCATGTTCTAAACAATATCAATATTCTGCCCTGCAATGACAGGTCGCTCCCTCATTGCAGTCAATGGCTGACACTGCAATGACAAGGCAGCCCCTGATTGCAGCGGCTAAATCTTTACAATCTTGTGGCATGCTGGCTGAACTAGTGTCAGCAGCAGTGTGCCATGGCATTGGGGAAGTGAGCCAAGCCTCAAAGGCTGGGGGCATTGGCCACAACAGTGCCGCACCTCCACAACCTGCTTCTGGAGAAAGCTGTCGTAATATGTTTCTTGCACATGTGCTCAATCAACATAAAAACAGAATATTATATTCATACTGTTGGTGCTAGAGATCCAAAAATGAAAAGAGGAAAAAGAAAATACTGATCTCTGAGAATGTTATGTGCCTTCAGAATGAATTTGGCATACCCACAGGAGAGTACAGGAGGTTAGAAGGAGACTGGTATTTAGAGGGAGACGCTGCCTTGATAATGGAAGACCTGAAGGGCAGTTCTTTCAGTAAGCTGGGAGTTCTTTTACTCCTTCCCCTGCACTCAGACAGTGCAAGGCTGTTTGGGTAAGTAGACCAGTGGGCAGGACATGGGTTTGAGTACTTGCTGGTTGGATCCCTTGCTAGCATTGCTGGTGGAACCAAGGTCTGGGTGATGACTTGTGTATTAAGCAGAGACTAATAAGAGTGTTGGCAAATTAAATCAAATATAGCCTGTATATGTGCAACTGAACCTGGGCAGATCAGGTGAAGGACAGCTCCTAGTTACATGACAGTCCTGATCTAAGAAATCTGAACCTGGTTGTTAGAAGGGTGGGTACTAGGGATTTTGTGTGAAACTAGCATTAGTAGACTGCAAGGGCTGTATGCCTAAGGATACAAACTGGTATGTGAAACAATGCCAGGTATTGGAAGACTGACCAAACTGGTATGGTTTCCCAGTTGAGTAGGGGGGAATGTAATATGGTCAGTCCCTACTGTGATTTTATTTTGTTGGTTTGTTTGGATAAAAAGACAGGGGTTGAAAAAGACAAATGTCCCCCTCCCATGGCTAGGAATCCCAAAATATGCTAAAATGAAAGAAAGTAATGCTATCTCTATATGAAAACCAGCAGCATAGGTCTATCCAAAACTTTCTGGTCAGTTCTATAGAGGTCACACAGGCAAACAGGCAATATGCAAATACAGTCGTTATCTGCTCAGCTTTTTCCATAACAGACAAAGTATTATTATGCAAATGTAAAGCCCTTGTGGAAGGAACAGAATCAAAAGTGGGAGCTTAGATCTGAAAGAGAAAGGATGTGTCCTGAGAGTTGGAAGCTCAAGTCACTGGAGGAGTATGCCAAGAAGCTCTGGCAAACTGTGTACTCCGAGCTGGAAGGAGTATGCTGAGAAGTTCTGGTGAACTTTGTGCTCAGAGCTGAAAGGAGTACACTAAGAAGTTCCTATGAACTGTGTACTGAGAGCTGGGAGCTCTTCTTGAGGAAGGAGGACACTGATAAGTTCTGATATGGAAGTAAACCGAACCATTGTTTGCTTACTTGAGAATGCCAGAACTACCTACTCAAAGATCTTGGAGTGATTTGGATATCAAAATATTTATACTGAACTTGCTAAATGCTGAATCCAGTGATCTGGTGAGCCACCATATTTGAATATGTGCACACTATTTTCTATACCTTATGTGATGTTGAATAAAACAATGCTAATCCAGCATTTGGTGCCTTTTCTATCTTGTCATACCTAGCTCTTCTGTTTATCCACCACTCTCCAACACCTACATGCAGTTATTTCATCCCTTCTTGTGTAATGGGGGGAGCAGACAAGATGGAATTAGAGTACTTAATACTAACCTAAATTTTTAAGTTATAGCTGGCCCAGTAGCACAGTGTTAGAGATACCACCTACTATGTTTACTATGCTGATGACCCACCTTTTGGAATGGAGTCAGGTCACTCTGTGGCTTGCTTGAGGAGGGAGGACTGAGCATGGTGATGGAATCACTTCCGAAGGAAAGAATTGTTGAGTACTTAGAGGCCAGTGGGGCACAGGACCCAAGGCAGCATGGGTTCATAGTGGGAAGGTTATGTCAGACGAATCTAATTGATTTCTTTGACTGGGTGACCAAAGTAGTAGACCAGGGAGGGGCTGTGGACATGACCTACCTAGACTTTAGCAAGGCATTTGACACAGTCCCACACAAAAGATTAATAGTCAAATTAACCAGCCTGGGAGTGGGTCCCAGGTGGTAGCCTGGGTAAAACATTGGCTGGACAAGAGGACACAGAAGGTAATTGTAAATGGAGTCCACTCTGAAGAAAGAGAGGTAACTAGTGGGGTACCGCAGGGTTCAGTACTGGGTCCAGTCCTTTTTAATGTCTTTATAAGTGACATTGCAGAGGGACTGGAAGGGAAAAGTATGCCTCTTTGCAGATGACACAAAGATCTGCAACAGGGTTGATGCACAAGGAAAGGATAAGAAGGGACTTGGCAAGATTGGAGGAATGGTCGGAAGTATGGCAGCTAGGATTCAATGCAAAGAAGTGCAAAATAATGCACCTGGGAAACAAAAACCCACGGGAAGATTACATAATGGGGGGTAGTAACAAAAACAAAAAAGGAAAGGGATCTGGGGGTAATCAAATCAGATGACCTTAAGGTTAGCAAGCAATGTGAGAAGGCAGTAGGGAGAGCTGGGGGTATACTGGGATGCACAGGGAGATGCATCAGCAGCAGAAAACTGGAAGTTGTTATCCTCTGTACAGACAGTTGGTGAGACTCCATCTGGAGTATTGCGTCCAGTTCTGAAGACTCCATCTCCGCAAGGACATAGACAGGATAGAGGCAGTCTAGAGGAGGGCAACTAGAATGGTGCAGGGTCTGCATGAGAAGCCATACGAGGAGAGATTAAAAGAGCTTAATATGTATACCCTTGAGCAAAGGAGGGAGGGGGGGACATGATAGAAACGTTTAAGTGCCTCAGTGGAATCAACAAAGTCCAAGAGTGTAGCATCTTTCAGAAAAATTGACATGCAAGAACAAGGGGACACAATTTAAAGATAGAAGTTCAGGGGCAATGTGAGGAAGTATTTTTTCACAGAGATGGTAGTGGATGCATGGAACAGCCTTCCAGAGGAGGTTGTGGGGTCTAAAACAGTGGGGGAATTCAAGAATGCACGGGACAGACATAAGGCAATTCTTGTGGGGGGTAGGAAGAAGTAGGCTGTTGGTTAACTAGGATCTGCGGCTTATCCCGTAGGTAGGGAAATGGGCAGACTAGGTGGGCCAAGCGGTCCTTATCTGCTGTCAAAGTCTATGTTTCTATGTTTCATACACCAGACAGGTTCTGCACTTGGTGGGGATGGGGGAGTATGCACATCCTGCTAGTCAGATGCATCCTGAAGGAATCTGGGGGTAGCATAGCAGATCACATGGAAAGGGTTTCCCCTCAAGGACACTAGGAGTGTCTCCATGGAGACGGAGCATGCACATTGCATCACTGCACACTTGTGGGTCCAGGAACAAAATGGAGGAACAAAACCTCTGCCCATGGCTGCATGATGACCCGGTCCCCTGCATGCCCTGCACCAATGTCTGGGCACCCCTTTAACTAGGTACTGTGTTGAGAACCCCAGGGCAGGGTAAGACCCATGGATATTGGATGACATTGCTGTGGGGACTGGTCCAGATGGGGACAGGTGACGGAGAACAAGAAGTGAAATAATGGATTTAAAAACAATTACTATGGTACTATATGAATCTACAGCTCTGCTAAGTCCTGCTTAGGAATAGAAGAGACAATCTGCTGCTTATGACATCACAATCTGTTGTGGAGGAAATTATTTTGATGTCTCTAGCTGGACATTATGACTTCAATTCCTTAATTAGCCTTAGCTGAGGATGATCTGAAATGAACAAAGCTCTTGATGTACTATAAATATCATTAGTAATCAATAATGGGATAACTTGGAATTAGATCTTCAGCAGTTTACTGCAGTTTTGTTTTACCAACCTTTTTATTGGAAAACTGAAACTCTCTTCTCTTCCTTGAAGGTTTTTGCTGTTGTACTGCGGGCATGTTGTATACTGGCATGCACATGCAAACACATTCCTTTTACATAATGATTAGTTAAAATAGAGAAATGAGATTAGTTATAATAGGTCACATGACCGTGGATTAAAACAGTCCAACACACAGTCATCCTGGTCCAAAAAACTACCACATATCACTACAGCAGGCAGAAGAACTGCTTTGCCAAAATGATGCAAAAATTTACATGTTTAAATATTTTTAAAGTTGTATGTTGCAAGTAAATTTATTTTACTTAAAAAAAACACATTTTGTATGAGCAATAACACATGCCAGGGTGTTTGTTGTGATATTTTAATGCACTTCACAGGTGATGTAAGGCATTCGGCTTCAGCCTTGTGCCATACTATGTACCTAGAGTATGCATCAAAATACCACAACTCATGTCCTGTTGTGCGTTATTGCTTACTTATCAGATTTACTCTCATTGGTTATCATGGGCACTGCTCTGTAGCAGTATGTATATAATGGCTATGTCCAAACAGCAAAACAGCTCACTCACACCGGAAGGGTGCCAGATGATAAGCGTCCAACAAAGTAACAAACAAACATCAGCACTACTCAGGGGGTGTCAAGTACTGCATATGAAAATGGTCAGGGTTCCTTGTGGTAGCCAGCTGCACTTGAAATTGTTGGTGTTCCTTTTTTATATTTAATTAAAGAAGACTTTTGCATTTCAAGCTAAGGAGTACCGACGTTTGTTTATCACTTTATGTAATGGTTTAGCAAAAGCTATGCCAAAGCAAAACAAAAAGGCAACCACAGCCTGTTTAGGTATAAATTCACAGGTATGCACACATAGAGAAGTATGCACACACATTTATGCATGCTATTATCACAAACTGCATGCCCTGTTCAAGGATATGAACTTGCCCCATAAAGGAGTAGAATCCCAAGTGTAGTTCATCTGTACCACCAGTCAGCTGCTTTCACTCTAAGCCAGCCCCTTTCAGTCATAATGCTGGAGCAAGAGAACCAGCACAGTTTCAGCTGGTTATGGATTCTGAAAAGCTCTTGCCTGAATAACAAGCATTTCCTCTACCTCAACACACCCCACTATGGGATATGTGTTTAAAGATCTCAGACCTCTCCAGACTTCTAAAAGACAAAACCGAAACCTCTTTTACACAGCAAATGATGCACAGTCCCTTGGGATATGTACTTACAAATGTTGTTGGCAGCACTTTTATTAAAGTAGACGCAGCACCCAGCAAAGTTAAAAACTCTGAGACAATGTGTTCTTCATTTGACCTTTTCCCTTGTGGAGTCTAGCAGTACAGAGTAAATACTGCAAAGTAAGACAATTACTTTTAGTTGTTGGCATAGGATTAGGCAATGTTAGGATTCAGAAAACATTTCAGTGAAAAACAAATGACGTGTCCCATCTGGGACCTGTAGCCAGTGCTCCTGTATTCTTTACAGTTGCTCTGATAGCAAAACTGCTGCTCTAAGTCTCATGCAATGAAGTCAGCCAGGATGCAATGCTCTTATCTAAGTTTCTGACAGTGATATGAGGCAAAACACTACAGAAATACAATATAATACACTGGTAATTACTTAGAGCTTTGGGGAATTAGTAACTGGTTGAAGGCATGGTGCACGGGTGAGGACTTTGGCTACATTGGGGACTGAGTGCCAGCCTGGAGGAATATGGGCCTCAATAACTGAGATGGACTGTGTCCTTCCAGGAAGGGAAAGGGGAAATTGTTTAACCAGCAAAAGCACACTAAGCCAGATCTTGTTTCCAGGTGTGGCCTGGGAGCACAAGGAAGTTAAGTGACTTGCTCAGGATCACACAGTATGCAAGTGGAAGCTGTGGGATTCAAACCCAGGTCTGGTCTGCTAGATGTCATCAGATTTGCAGCTCAGAGCATTAGACCACTGCGCTATACTGCCTCCTTACAGCATATTACACATTGCCATTGGTGGGAGGTTTAAATGACACTTGCATGAACATTCAAAGTAGCCAATGGGTAGGCAGTCAAACCAAGGGAAGCAACAATTGCCCCCCCGATGATGGAGCAGCAAGGTGGAAGGATCCGAGGGGAGAAATTATCCCTAGGGCAGGGTGTAGAAAGGCAGAGACAGGGTTAATACAGAAGAGAAGGTGGTTCAAACTCATGTAAGTGAGGTAGAGGATAGAACGATAACGAGAAATGGAGAAGGTAAAAAGGGAAGAGGAGATTTAGGGGAAGCTTCAGGAAAAAACACAGACAGGAATGGGAGAGGGAAGCAGGGCAGCAGGCAGTGGGAAAGAAAGGTTTGGCAAGCCATGTGTGCACTGTAAGGAATCTTGGAAACAAAATTCCAGACATGGAAATCATTGTGGTGGAGGCTGCCTTGGATTTAGTAGCCATAACGGAATCATGGTGCACTGAGCACCATGACTGGGACATGGCCATATCAGACTACTCTACTTTCAGGAAAGATAGGGCAGGGAGGAGGACAGGAGTGGTTGCTTTATATGTGAGGGAGGGAATCAAGGCCAGAGGCACAGGCATACCATCAAGAGATGGAGGGACTGGAGGTGCTGTGGGTCACCTTGGAGACAGACTCTGGGGCTTCTGTCTGTACCAGGATAGTATACAGACCACCAGCACGGGGAGTAGAGCCAGATAAGGTACACAGGGAAGCCAACATCTAAATGGTGAGTATGGGGGAGGTGCTACTAGTTGGTGGCTTGTGTTGGAGCCTCTCAACTGCAGCTTTGGAAAGGATTATGGCCATCCTTATCTTACTATAAAGGTCTTTTCTCAGGCAGCTAGTCAAATAACCTACTAGAGATGGGACAGTGCTGGATCTGGTGCTTACAAACAGGGGCAACATTGCAGACATCACAGTGGGCAGTCTCCTGGGTAACACTGATTACTGTACAATTGGTTTATCATAAAGACAGGAACAGAGACAAACCATGATAGGATGAAGATCCTGGATTAGCATGGTGGATTTCAAAGAAATGTGAGACTGCCTCAGAAACTGCCTTGAATGAGAGCAGGATTGCAAGCAAGAGGTAGAGACACAGTGCAGAAAAATAAGGAAGGACTTAATTAAAGCAACCAGTTTGTGTGTGAAGGAAGTGAGTAAAAGTAAAAGGAAAAAGAGACTTGTTATGGAGCTCAGGGGGGTGAGAGTGGAAATTGTTTCACCAGGAAAGGCACACTACTATGCCACAGCTTGTTTTCAGGTGTGACCTGGGACCACAAGAAGTTAAGTGACTTGCTCAGGGTCACACAGTATGCAAGTAGGGGCTTTGGGATTCAAACTCATGTCTCCAGGTTTTCAGTTTAGTGCTTTAAACCACAGTACCATACTATATCTTTTCCTTTTAGGAAATGGCAAAGATGGTGAAGGAAAAAAGGGTGGTTTTCAAGTGGTATAAAGAATCACAGCCAGAAGAGGACAGGGAGGTATTCCTAGTAATGCAGAAGGAAGCAGGTAAAGTGGTAAGGGGTGCAAAGGCACAGACAGAGGAGAGGATTACCAAAGGGGTCATTGTGGGGGATAAGACTATCTTCAAATACCTAAGTGAAGAGAAGAGCAAGGGGAGGGATAGTGAGGATTAGGAAGATGGAGAGGGAGCCTGCGCAGAAGAGGACCAAGAAAAAGCTGCCATCATAAACAGGTACTTTTGCTCAGTCTTCATAGTGGCAGAGGGGTGCAGGCAACCAGGGAGTGACAGGAATGGGGGGATTGAACACAAGTGCATTTTCAAATGAAACAGTCCAGAAGGGACTTGCAGCTTTGAAGACAGACAAAGCTATGGGACTGAATGGGCACACCCAAGGGTTCTAAAAAACATGAGGAGGTGCTAGCTGCCTCACTGACATCCTTACACAACAGCTCACAGCAATGAGGTGTGATTCCAGAGGACTGAAAATGGGCTGACATGGTCCCGCTACATAAAAGTGGCAGCAGGGAGGAGGCTAGCAAGTATTTATTTAGTGTTTATTTACCAGTTAAGAGCACTAGGCAATCTAATGCCTATTTTCAGGCATGACCTGGGAGATTACAGACAAAATAACAATGCAGTAGTTCATAAAATCAGTAAGTACGTGAGGGACAAAACAAAAAAGTAAAGGCAATACATGTCTTTGTAGTAAGTGCAGTCAAAATGGCATACAAGAAACAAGAACATTGCATACAATTTGCATAACTGGTAAAGCAGTCAAGAACATGCTGTATAGAGAAATCATTCAGGCTAGACATTGCAAGCTAGGAGTAAGAGCAATTTAACCCACTGAATAAATAATCACTGTATTTGCTATGAAATGCCTGTGTAGATGGGCATAAGCGAAGCTCAAGGAAAAGGGGGTCTTGTTTTAACCAGGAAAGGCACACAAGCAGAAGCTTGTTTCCAGTGTGACCTGGGAGCACAAGGAAGTTAAAGAGCTAGTGTACTGCTTTGAAACTGCCTGCAGTTAATTGTAACTTTCAGATGTAGTCAGCTATCACTTCTTGTATCATAAGTATTTTTTCTTTTCTGTTTGCTAATTAGAAGATTTTCCACTTCGCAGTACTGGGGTGATGTGTGGAGCAGCACTCTGAAGGGAAAAAAAGTCAGTTCTGTTCCTCCCACTACATCAACACTGAGACAACACTTACTATGACATCACTGGTAACCAATGAGAACCATTTATCACTGCCAGGTTTCACTTTCACATGAAGCAGCAGGGACTGTCTCTCCCTGGTTACTAGTGATGTCACAATTTCCTGCATTTTTATTGGTAGCTTCTAAAAGTCACTGCTCAGGCTGCAAGGATTGTGGTGCCTCGAGGTGTTCACTCTCATTTCTGAAGATGTAGTGGGAGGAACAGAACTGACTTTTTTTTCCTCTCCAGACAGAGTGCTGCTCCACACATCACCCCAGAACTGCCAGGTGGAAAATCTTCTAAATAACAAACAGAAAAGAAAAAAAATACTTGAGGTATAGAAGTGATAGCTGTCTGCATCTAAAAATGACTATTAATCCCAAGCAGTACACTAGCTCTTTAAGTGACTTGCTCAGAGTCACACAGTATGCAAGTGGGGGCTGGGCTCAAGAGGAATCACATTCCATAAACTTCGCCCAAAGCTGGAGAATGTTGTTTCACCTATTTTGTTTGCTTACTTATAACGGCTAAGGGGGCATGCTGACTAGATCTCAAAGGATAAGCACTTTAAACAGGCTGAACGAGTGGTGTAAGAGACTCAAGCAATTGATTACTCATTACATTATAGATCACATCACATTGCGTAAAGTCACGTAGGGACGATGGAGGGAACCAGCCAAGCTTGGTATAAAGGGTGCAATGATGGGTGAGACAGTTGGAAGTCAATTCAAATAGGCAATTATTATAAGTTACATCCCACTTAATGTTGGTTAGATTTGACTGAAGCAGAAAAAATGGGGCTCCATAAAAGAGCTTGAGTAGAAGTAGCCCATAGGGTAATGACTAAATTGGCATTGGGGGGGGGCAAGGTTATGACTGACATTATAAGAGATACCCAGTCTGGAGCTTACTGTTTTACAAATACCAGTAACATGCAGCAAAAAATCAATGAAGGGGTAGAGGGTGATTCCTAAGTAACTGAATGAAGAAACCATGTTAACAAAGGGCTCCATTACTATAGGATACTAAATATGGACAAACAAGTAATACTGGTATGCTAGCCCACTCACCCCCAAAAAAATAAAATGTATTCCTTCACCGATTTTAATTATAACAAAAAACATTATTGTTTCCCAAGTCACATCCAGTTATTTCATATCTACGTTTCAGGAAATATCCCTTCATCAGGAAAACTGGTCATCTAAAATAATAAACCAATATTAGAATGCTATATTATACACAAAGCATTAGTTTAACATTTTTTTTATATAAAAGTAAAACAACTTGTAAAGGACCCTTACATGTAATTACTTCAAAGTTGAACTAACCAAGTTCTTCATATCATAAATAAAAGCAATTCAACTCCCACCATGTCCCAAAGAGAACAAAAACAATGCTGGGTAACCTAGAATCCATGTTTATCAGATAATCTTCATGGTATTCAGTAATCAAAAATAACTGCAGTGCGCTAAAACATACCCCGATACACAAATAGTAATTCCACTAATTTCTGTTCATCACTTGTTCTTCCATCTGTAATGGTGACATAACAACTTTTCTTAAGTAACGTCAAATGCTACCAGATTTTAAAACATGTAAACTGTTTGAAAGGGGCTGTCACATTCCTACAAGAAACCCATTTACTAACTTCTGAAGGCTCACTTTTCAGGAGGCAGTTTATAGGTCAGGTTTTTAACGCAGGGGACAGTACTCAAAGTAGAGGGGTAGCCATATTATTCTCACGTAACATACCCTTTACCTGTGGGCTCTGTATACAGGATCCAGGAGGTAGATACTTAATTTTGAAGGGTTTACTAGACCATGCAGAAGTGGTGCTATGTTGTGTATATGGCCCAAATCTTGATTCTCCAGTTTTTTTTTTCCAAGATACTTACGGAACTACTCCCCTATGTGTCCTTCCCACTGATTTTAGGGGGATTGGAACCTGTCCTTCACTCCGACATGGATAGGTCAGGAGCTAGAAGATCTGGTCTCTCACCAGCGAGAGAGCCCTCTGGGACTTGTCAGATCAACTAGGATTGATCGATCCCTGGAGGATCTTATATCCTTTCTGAAAGAGTATACATTTCAATCTCCTGTACACGGCACATCCACCATAATTGATTACTTCCTAATTAGTCATAGTTTCTACCAGGGGTCATTGATAGTGCCATAGAACCGGGTAATATCGGATCATGCAGTAACATAGAAACATAGAAACATAGAATTTGATAGCAGATAAGGACCACTTGGCCCACCCAGTCTGCCCATTTCCTACCTAATGGATAAGCTGCAGATCCCAGTTAACCAGCAGCCTATTTCTTCCTACCCCACCCCTAGAATTGCCTTATGACTGTCCCATGCAAGCTTGAATTCCACCACTATTTTTGACTCCACAACCTTCTCCGGAAGGCTTTTCCCATGCATCCACAACCCTCTCTGTGAAAAAATACTTCCTTAAATTACCTCTGAGCCACCCCCATCTTCAAATTGTGCTCCCTTGTTCTTGCACACCTCTTTTTTTGAAAGATGCTACCCTCTTGGACTTTGTTGATTCCCTTGAGGTACTTGAAAGTTTCTATCATGTCCCCCCTCTCCCTCCTTTCCTCGAGGCTATACATATTAAGCTCCTTAAGTCTCTCTTCATATGTCTTCCAGTGCAGACCCTGCACCATTTTAGTTGCCCTCCTCTGGACAGCTTCCGTCCTGTCTATGTCTTGCAGGAGACTGGGTCTCCAGAACTGCATGCAGTACTCCAGATGGGGTCTCACCAGCTGTCTGTACAGAGGGATAATAACTTCCTGTTTTCTACTGGTGATGCCTCTCCTATGCATCCCTGTATCCCCCAGCCCTCCTTGCTGCCCTCTCACATTGCTTGCCCACCTTAGATCATCTGATGACTACCCCCAGGTCCCTTTCCATTTTGTTGTTGTTAGTATCTCACCCTCCATTGTGTACTCTTCCCTGGGTTTTTGTTTCCCAGGTGCATTACCTTGCACTTCTTAGCATTGAATCTAAGCTGCCATACATTTAACCATTCCTCTAACCTTGCCAAGTCCCTTCTCATCCTTTCCACCCCACCTTGTGCATCAACTCTGTTGCAGATCTTTGTGTCATCTGCAAAGAGACATACTTTTCCTTCCAGTCCCTCTGCAATGTCGCTGATAAAGACATTGAAGAGGACCGGTCCTAATACTGAACCTTGCGGTACCCCACTAGTAACCCCCTTTCTTCAGAGTGGACTCCATTTACTATTACTCTCTGTGTCCTATTCTCCAGCCTATTCTTTACCCCTGATGTCATCTTGGGACCCACTCCCAGGCTGGCTAACTTGTATGTGTGGTGCTCACTAAATTTGACTCCTAGTGTCCCCAAGGAGACCAACTGGAAGCTGAACAATCAGTTACTGAGAGAGGAAAAAGATGTCAAGGACATTTCAAAGGCAATTGACCACTATACTGAGTCTAATCTTGGCTCGACAGGTCGAATTGACCTAGAATGGTGTGCCCTGAAGTTCATCTTAAGAGGAGAACTGATTAGAATAGCCTCTTACAGGAAAAAGGTTAAACAACAAGAAGCCCTCACTTTACTAAAAAATATTTGCCAACTAGAAAGGGAGCTATCACCTTCTACTCAGGAATGTGACAGAACTAAACTACTTGGCTTAAGGGCCCAATACAGCTCCCTTTGGCTTGGTAAAGCTGAATACGCAATAATGCGTACCAAAATAAATTATGTGGATCAGGGGGGAAAAGCTGGTAAGTTGCTGGCCCTAAAGTTGAAATCTCAAGAAGCCTCCAGAATTATTAAGTGTATTAGATCCAGACAAGATAACAGCATACAAGTGAACCCCAAAAGTACAGTGCAGGAATTTGCAAATTACTTTAAAGACATGTATGGTCCCATGTCTAACTCTCCCAGGAAACAAAAACTAGATAAATATCTTGATGCCCTTCCTTTGCTACAACTATCAGAGGCACAGAAATTAATATTAGTGGCTCCCATAACTGATGCAGAAGTGGAGAATACAGTAAAATCCCTTCCTTCTGATAAAACTCCCGGATCTGATGTTTTTTTTCCTAATTTTTATAAATCCTTTCAGAAACAATTAACTCCCTGGTTAGGTCGCTTGTTTAAGTGGTTCTTAGAAGGGAAAGAAATGGATGACAGTTTTCTGGTGGCCCTAGTTATTGTCTTACACAAATCAGAGCAGAACCCAGAAATGGTAGCTAATTATAGACCTATCTCTTTATTGAATTACGATATGAAAATGATTACTAAATTATTAGCAAATAGATTGGCTGTGGCTCTACCCTCCATTATTCACCCAGATCAGGTAGACTTTATGAAGGGAAGGAACTTTTCAGACCATTTGAGGAAACTGTCACACATTTTCTGCACGCAGTAGGATTACTTATGCTTCAGCGGGCTGTTATCCCTGGACACGGAGAAAGCTTTGACAGGGTGAATTGAGATTTTTTTTTTCTCCACAATGGAAAAATTTGGGTTCCCAAGGATAATTATCGATTGGATTGCCTCTTTCTATGAAAACCCCAAAGCCCGTATTTATTGTAGTGGAGTTTTCTCAGAAAGATTTGTTCTCCACTCAGGAACTCGTCAAGGGTGTCCATTATCTCCACTTCTTTTTAATATTTATCTGGAGCCTTTGCTCTTTAAACTCAGAAGTTCCCCTTTGATTCTGGGTATTTCTTTGCATGGCCTCAACCTCAAACTATTGGCCTACGTGGATGCTATTCTGCTCCACTCTATCAATCCCGCTGTGGCGTTTGAGTCTTCCTTGCAAATTATTTCGGAATTCGGCACTTACTCTAATTGCAAAATTAATCTGGAGAAGAGCATGGTCTTCCCCCTAAATTATAGACTGCAAAACAATGAAATCTCACATTTAGGGCTTCAATGGACATCTAAATGCTTGAAATACCTGGGCATTTATCTTACTAAATCTGAGTCCCTTACGAAAAAAATTAAATCTGGATGACACCCTGCATATTATTCAACAAGATTGTTCCAGGTGGTCATCCCTTCCTAGCTCTCTTTGGGGATGCATAAATATAGTTAAAATGAATATCCTGCCTAGGATCTTCTATCCATTGCATATGCTTAATGTCTGGCTGTCCATTGAAGGGTTCAGGAAAGCCCATTCCATTATTTCTTTCTTTATATGGACTGCCAAACCCCCAAGAAGAGCCTACCAAAAACTGACGGTAACCAAGGCTAGGGGTGGCTTGAGATTGCCACACATTGGGGGCTATTACAGGGCCAGTCAGATCTCTAAGTATTTGAAATGGATGTCTAGTGAAGAAATGCTATCTGTGGTTAACACTAGAGAGAAGACTATTAGCTACAGCGCAGTTATCCATACCCATAATATTATATAGTACATTTAAATCCTACCAGCCAATATTTCCCATTCTCCCTTAGGAGTCTCGGTAAGATCCCATGCTCAGTTGTGTGTTTTTTTAAAATATAAACATACTTTAGATTGGAATCAGCCATTGGTGGATAATTTTAATTTTAAAATAGGAGGCAAAAGATTCCTAAACTATGGATTCCCCAGCTCAAAATGCAAAAATAAAGGTTTCTTTGATCTGGAAGGGAAAAGTATCCTGTGCTTACTATTATTAATAAATATTCCCTAAGTATGGGACAGAAAATTAAGATATTCCAAATATCTCATTTACTAAACCTACTAAAGAGACAATTCATCACAGAGGATAAGTTCTCTGAATTCTTTACCTCTATGGGGGAACTAGTACATCTTCCTCACGAAGTAGCCTAGGTATATAGCTCCTTTTTGGAACTGACCTCTACCACTCAGGAGGAAGTCCTAAAATACTGGGCTGGACAATTCCCAGACCCTAATATCAATTGGAGTAAAATCTGGGAAGGAACCCACACTTACTTATCCTAAGACAGGTTGAGACTTACACAATTTCAAGTTTTGCAAAACTTGTATTGGACGCCCCTTAAGCTCTTCAAAATTGGTAAGATCCCTAATCCGAATTGTAGCAGATGCAACATGGTGGAGGGTTCTCTTCATCATAATTTCTGGGACTGTCCCCCAGTTCAGGATCTCTGGAAAGAAATTTGGGATAAAGCTGATTCGTTGTTAGGGCTGGAGAATCTCTTCACTCCAGAGGTATGTCTGATTGGAGATTACTCCAAGGTTAAGGTTAGGGCACATAGATACCACATGGCGATGATCGCAGTGACACTTAAGAAGCTGGTTTTAAGGCACTGGATTGACACCCCAAAATCTCCTATACAGAATGGTTTCAGGACTTCTTGTTTAATTTGAGTGTGGAACAGTTCAAGATATCGCCAGGTTGCCCTTCTTCCAGATATAAAAAGATATGGGTTGGGATGCATACTATATAAATGCTCCAAGTGGGTGTCCAGTTGGCTCAATGATATTTAGTAGGGGTCAGACTGCTTCTTTTACTTGTGTCAATCCAATGCTTTTCTCTGTGTAGCTCTTTGTTTTTGGTAAGACCTGGGTTAATATACATTTAAGCCGAGGTGGGTAGATATGGGAGGGGGTTGGGGCATAGCTTGGGGGTTGTAGGGGATGGGAGTAAGTAGGGTGGGACGGGATGGGGGACATGTCACTGTATTCCTGGTTTTAGTTATCTTGTTTATATGTGTAACATTGTCATTTTGGTCTCAGTGTCATGTCATTTTGTAAGTGTTGTAAAACAAAATATAAATTTCAGGAATTACTATTTGTTTATCGGGGTATGTTTTAGCGCACTACAGTTATTTTTGATTACTGAATACCATAAAAGATTATCTGGTAAACATGTATTCTAGGTTACCCAGCATTGTTTTTGTTCTCTTTAGGACGTGGTGGGAGTTGAACTGATTTTTTTTATGATATGAAGAACTTAGTTCAACTTTGAAAGTAATTACATGTAAGGGTCCTTTACAAGTCCTTTTACTTTTATATATAAAAAAAGTTAAACTAATGCTTTGTGTATAATATAGCATTCTAATATTGGTTTATTATTTTAGATGACCAGTTTTCCTGATGAAGGGATATTTCCTGAAACATAGAAATGAAATAACTGGATGTGACTTGGGAAACAATAAAGTTATTTGTTATAATTAAAATTGGTGAAGAAATAAAAAATGTTTTTTTTTTTGGGTGAGTGGGCTTGCATACCAATATTACTTGTTTGTTCACGATAGCATAAGCAAATACTGGTGCTTGGGCCTCTCCCCAAGGAATGGTTTACTAAAACAACTTTTATTTTTATTTTTGCTTTGAGGTTTTGGCTGTACAGGAAACTACTTTGATACTAAATATGGGTCAGACAATACTTTAACCTAGGGGGCATTCCAGAAAGCATGGCCTGTGTTTCAGAGGTATTCAAAAGGAGCCCATTCACTTTTAGCCAGCTTTCTATAGACTAGAAGCCAGATGACCGAAACTTATTTATGTTATCAGTATTGCTGCAGCTTTCAAAGAGAACAAGATCATTCACATATAGGATGGATGTGCAATCAAGAGAGAGACTGGTGGATTGAATTTGTGTGCAAGATGAAAAGGAGAGGCACTATAATTGACCCTTAAGGAACCCCTAACTGATTTAGGGTCTGGCTCAGAGAGAAAGACCCAAACATGACCCTCTGGAACCTATTGACTAAATAGTTACTGAACCATGGAAGCAATTTAGAGGGTATTCCCATGCTATAAATCTTGGAGCAGAGCAAGAAGTGATCCACAAAGGTTGAAAACCTTAATGATGTCTATAAAGACTGTACCAGTAAGGTCACCCTTGTCTATTGTTATGGCTATGTTAGTGTGAATGTTAAGAGGGCAGTTGTAGTACCATAGTCCTTTCCAAGCCCATGCTCTGCAAGGAAAAGAAGTCATAAGTGGAACTGTAGCTGGTGAGCTGAGTGGCAACAGTTTTTCAAGAATCTTATTTAGGAAGAGTAAGATAGCAATGGGCCTGTAATTGCTAATAAGTTTATGGTAATCTTTTTCAAATGTTGGCACTATATGGGACAATTTCCATTGGGCAGATATGACTCCCAAGAATAATGAAAGATTGATTTCTCTGGTAATTGAGTAGGCAACTTCAATAGTCATAATCTTCAGGAGCTTAGGTTTAAGACCTTCTAAACCTGCAGATTTTGATTCCGGTATTTCTTAAGAAGTCTTAGGATCATAGTGATTTTTGCCCCTTTAAAGAAAAAAGGGGAGTGGGCAATCAGGGCAGAGGTCACTGGGGTGGGGGAAGGCTTGAATCATGGGGGGGGGGTTGCCAGAGGCAAGATGGAGAAGGCTCCAGTATAGGAAGTCAGATCAGAGAAATAGAGGTTAAAGGCAATTGCTATGGTGGATGGATTGTTAAAATTAAAATAATTTGCTGACCCACTGGCACAGCAGCAAGGTGTCCATCTGTGACACCAACATCCTGCATTTGGGAACGGACTTGGAAGTTGGAAGGACCAGCCAGAGAAAGAGAGAAAAATAGAGCATCCAAGTGATGGCTCTCCTTCTCTGGAGGGAGGGGTGAGTGTCGGTGCATTAGAGACCTTGGCAGAGGCCGGGTCTCTGCTGTGACTGACACCTGGAATCACTAGGAAGGAATGCTGGACACTGATGCTTGGTGTCACTGTATCATTGCATGCCACACCTCCCAATGGGAATCCAACAAAATAGCGTCATCCATATATGATACCTGCTTCCTGGCCCTGTTTACCCACCATGGCACACCAAGATGACCTATCCCATCATCTTCTGTATTCAGCTGACTCCACGCCTGCCCTGGGGGTAAATGAGGGAGGAATGCGGTAGGCACCCTGCTGATACCCTTCTACTATCATTGTGCAGGTTCGCACTGGTGAGGTGGCCCTGTCCTTGGGCAATCCAGGGTGTATTGGATTCAGCTAGCAAGGTGGTAAGTTCTGGTGATGAGAAGAGGGACCGGGGTGGGCGGGGATGAGCCACAGGCTGTATGCAAGAAAAGCATGCTAAATAAAATAATACATAATTTGTAATAATATCAGATGGGGAGAAATCACCTTTGAGAACAAGTGTCTGCTTAATGATCTTCCAGAACTGGTGTGGGTTATGAGCAGTAGAACTAGACTGCTGTTTTCAATGCAAGCTGTTATTATGTCTGTTAGCCTTTTTACACTAAGCATCCTATACCTAAACCAGGCAACAGCAGATGAGGAGGTCTTGTAAGCCTGTCAACATTTATTTATTTATGTATGTATGTATGTTTACAGTACATGTATTAATTAATGTATGTATGTATTTATTTGTTTTTATATTTACTGAAACATGTTTTACCAGGTAGACAAGCAGAGCCCAGATTGTTTCCAGTTGTGACCGGGGGAGGGATTTTTACAAAGGGGTGGGAAGTTTATAAGGGGAGTACATTCACCCACAAAAGGGTCTTAAGAACAGTAAAGTACAGGTGTACAATTACAAAAAGCACAAGAATGCATTTTTCAACAAAGGGTCTAAAGCATCACCAGTACATAATATATAACTACAACACAAACACATACAGCAGGTGCAATTGGAATCTTTACAATAGAGACTCCCATTATCTAAGGAGCACATTACAAATGTAGCATACAATAGGCACTGAGACAATTTGGCTTTGTGTTACAAAGCAGGATAGTTGGGGTGGCCCATGGACCCACTATATAGCATCTGGTCCATGATAGATGCAACTGGAGGAGATGTGACTGGGGCAGTGGGGGGTGAAATCAAAGAGCCATGAAGAGCCCTGAGTTGCCACTTACATGACATGAAGAAATTTGCTGAGGTGATTTTAAATGATGGGAAACCTATAGGTGATTATAGCTTGCCTTAAGTTTATCCTGCAGTGTGGGATCTGGAGGTGACAATCTTTCTCAGACTTGAGGAAGTGTGATTAGAAGCTGGTGTAAAGAGATGAAAGAGGTAACTAGGGAGTTTTCCTGTCTAGTACATAGCCCACACTAACGCAGCGTGCAGTGTGCAGAGAGTGTCATCAGAGTTAATTGTACATTATGATGTGTGTATTCTGGGTGGGACAGGCCAACACAAGTCTGTATAGTGCATAGAATACTGTTTACAGGTTGGACAGGGCAGATGAGTTGGTTCCTTGATGGAAGAGGGTTGCCTGGATATTGTGGCAGTCACAGAAACATGGTATACAGAGAACCATGACTGGGATGCCAACATACCAGGATACACAATCTACAGGAAGGACAGGGAGGGTAAAAGAGGAGGAGGAGTAGCTCTCTTATGTAAAGGAAGGGATCAAATCAACAGAACTAAAGAGTAAACAGGGATCAGATGAGGCACTCTGGGTCACCCTGGAGACAGGAAATGGCACCACAATCTGCATGGGGGTTGTATACAGACCCCCATCTCAGAGGAGGAATGGACAAGGAAATGATAGAAGGCTTCCTTAGAATGGCAGAAAAAGGAGATATTGTTGATGGGGGACCTGATGGGGACCTGAATATGCCAGATGTTAATTGGAGCACCTTTGCTGCAGGCAAATCTAAGAGCATGGTCATTCTTGATGCTCCTACAGGGGCATGCCTCAGACAGCTAGTATTGAAACCCACTCGGGAGGGAGCATCGTAGACCTGGTACTTTCAAGTGGGGATGGAGAAAGAATCTCAGATTTAGAAGTGGGTAGCCATCTGGGAACAAGCGACCACCAAACAGTGTGGTTCATGATAAACACAGCCATACAATCAAGCCATACAAAAGCAAGAGTATTGGACTTTAGAAGGGCTGACTTTGGGAAAATGAGAGAATGCCTCAGAAAAGCACTACCAAACCGGCAAGAAAGAGGGATGGAGGAACAATGGGGAGTAATCAAAACAGCCATCACAGAAGCAACAAGCCTTTGTGTAAAGCAAATCAACAAAACACAACAATGGAAAAAAAAACGCTATGTTTCTCAAAAGAGGTGGCAGGGAAGGTTAAGGAGAAAAGGACAGTATTCAAGAAATATAAGGAAACACAGAAGGAGCAAGACAGAGAACTTTATCAGTTAAAGCAGAAATAGGCTGGGAAGGCAGTCAGAATAGCAAAGGCCCAAACTGAGGAAAGGATAGCCAACTCTGTTAAGAAGAGGGATAAGACCTTTTACAGGTACATTAGGGAGTGAAGAAAGACCAAAGGAGTGATACTGAGGCTTAATAAAGGGAAGGGAATGTGGGTAGAGGGTGACAGTGAAAAAGCAGGAAACTAACAAATATTTCTGCTCAGTATTCACAAAGGAAGAGGAGGAGGTACCTAAACCAAACAAGAGAAATATTCTGAAGATGAGGGTCTATACCAGTCCATTTGCAGAAGAAAGGGTTCTGAAAGAACTAATAAAATTGAAGGTGGACAAAGCAATGGGGCCTGATGGGATTCACCCAAGAATTCTAAAGGAACTAAGGGTAGAACTAGTGACACCACTGACTACTCTCTTTAACAAATCATGGGAGGATGGGGTGGTACCTGAGGCCTGGAGGAGGGCGGATGTGATTCCTCTTCACAAAAGTGGGAGCAGGACAGAGGCAGGAAACTACAGACCAGTTAGTTTGACCTCAGTGGTAGGGAAAATGATGGAATCACTTCTGAAGGAAAGAATTGTTGAGTACCTAGAGGCCAGTGGGGCACTGGACCCAAGGCAGCATGGATTCACGATGGGAAGGTCATGTCAGATGAATCTAATAGATTTCTTTGACTGTGTGACCAAAGTAGTAGACCAGAGAGGGGCTGTGACGGGCCTACCTAGATTTTAGCAAGACATTTGATACAGTTCCACACAAAAGATTAATACAAGTTAGCCAGCCTTGGAGTGGGTCCAAAGGTGGCAGCCTGGAAAAAAATTGTCTAGACAACAGGACGCAAAGAGTAGTAGTAAATGGAGTCCACAGTGAAGAAAGGAAGGTTACTAGCGGGGTACTGCAGGGTTCAGTACTAGGACCAGTCCTTTTTAATGTCTTTATAAGTGACATTGCAGAGGAACTGGAAGGAAAAGTATGTCTCTTTGCAGACGACACAAAGATCTGCAACAGTGTTGATACACAAGATGGAGTGGAAAGGATGAGAAGGGCCTTGGCAAGGTTGGAGGAATGGTCAGATGTATGGCAGCTCAGATTCAATGCAAAGAAGTGCAAGGTAATGCACCTGGGAGACAAAAACCCAGGGGAAGAGTACACAATGGGGGGTGAGATACTGACAACAGTAAAAATGGAAAGGTACCCGGGGGTAATTATATCAGATGACCTAAAGGTGGGCAAGCAATGTGAGAAGGCAGTAACAAAGGCTGGGGGGATACTGGGATGCATAAGGAGAGGCATCAATAGTAGAAAACAGGAAGTTGTTATCCCTCTGTACAGACAGTTGGTGAGACCCCATCTGGAGTACTGTGTGCAGTTCTGGAGATCCCATCTCTACAAAGACATAGACAGAGTGGAGGCTGTCCAGAGGAGGGCAACCAAAATGGTGCAGAGTCTGCACCGGAAGACATATGAAGAAAGTCTAAAGGAGCTTAATATGTATACCCTTGAAGAAAGAAGGGAGAGAGGGGACATGATAGAAACTTTCAAGTACCTCAAGGGAATCAGCAAAGTTCAAGAGGGTAGCATCTTTCAGAAAAAGCGATGTGCACGAACAAGCGGGTACAATTTGAAGATAGAGGGGGGATGGCTCAGAGGTAATGTGAGGAAGTATTTTTTCACAGGGAGGGTTGTGGATGCATGGAACAGCCTCCCTGAGGAGATCATGGAGTCAAGAACAGTGGGGGAATTCAAGAATGCATGGGACAGACATAAGGCAGTCCTAGTGGGGGTAGGAGAGTAAGCTTTTTGGTTAACTAGGATCTGCAGCTTATCTGTTAGGTTGGAAAATGGGCAGATTAGGTGGGCCAAACGTCCCATCTGCCAT
Organism: Neoceratodus forsteri; assembly: GCA_016271365.2. Taxonomy (NCBI): domain Eukaryota; kingdom Metazoa; phylum Chordata; order Ceratodontiformes; family Ceratodontidae; genus Neoceratodus; species Neoceratodus forsteri. The sequence continues at coordinate 101,256,357 of CM028130.1, forward strand.
CACATTCTATGTTTCTTCCTGCATAAACATTGTCCCTGTAGTCCAGCAGAGGGACAATGGAGTGTTCAACCCCAGCTTCTTTATGTGTGGTGGAGACAGCTTTCACTCTGTAGAGGGCACCAAGCTTTGTGTAACACTTAGCTGTTATCTGCGATATGTGTCCAGAATAGGTCAGATGCTGGTCCAGGTACATGCCTACATATCTGTATGAGGTCACCAAGTCAAGGCATTCCCCTTGGATGGAACATAGTGTAGGTTTAGTGAGTCAGAGCCTGTTCTTAACTGTTGGCTGGATCTGAAGAGCATAGACATGATTTTCTTTTGGTTCATAACTAGTTGGTTATCCTGAAACCACTTTTGAGCAGCAGTAAAGTCTTTTTGCTGGCACTCTTCAATGGCGGGGACAGAGGAGTCAGATTCATAGATAAATAACCATATTGTCAACATACCTGTGCATGTCACAGGAGGAGAGAGCTTGGGGAGATCATTTCTAAAGACTCAGAATAACAAAGGGCACAGGACCGTGACTTGGTGGATCCTGAGAGGGAAGGTGTGTGTGTGTTGGGGGGGACTGAGTTCCAGCCAGAATGACTGATTGTGCTTGGTTGGTTAAGTAAGAGTGGAACCATGCTACAGAAAAGGAGAGATGCCAGAGGCCAACAACTTTTCCAGGGGTAGATTGTGGTTCACAGTGTTGAAAGCCTTGGCAAGGTCAATAAAAATGGCCTCAATGCCCATACCCTTGTCCATATTGGAATGAATATGGTTGTTGACCCAGAGGGGAGAGGTGGAGGAGGAGTGGTTAGGGCAGATGAAGGACAGGAAGAGGGTCAAAATGTCCAAGCTATAATAGAAGTTAATGAGTTGCCTGCTCACCAGCCTCTCAAAGTCCTTGGAAAGGATTGGTAGGAAGGAAATTAGTCACTGGAGGGAGCATCTGCAGGACCACTTTTGTGGATAGGAATGATTGACGCATGCTTCCAGTTATTGGGGAAGGAGACAGTTGCGAGGTACCAGTTAATAATGTGGATGATGGAAGCCACTATGGCATGAGCTCCTATGCTCAGGAACTTGGGGGAGATGCCATCATACCTGCAGCTGGATGAAGTGTTCAGCACAAAGAGCTGTTTTGTATACTTACTCTGCTGAGATTGCCTAAAGGCAAAAGATTCTGGGTGGAGTAGCATTGGGGGATTAGAGCTCTCTGACTCACAGTAATGTATTTATTTAAATGTTCAGCTGTTAGCATGGAGCTTGGAGTAGCCTGTTCCCTGGCAGTTGATGGGGGGTGGGGTCCAGGAAGCTGTGGATTGATTTCCAAAATTTAGACAATTCTGAACCTTCACGATCAAGCTTACTGTGCATTGGAAATAGGTGGCTTTGGTCTTCCTTGTGATCCTAGTGCAGAGGCTACAGAGGGATGCATGCTTATCAAAAGGGAGCCTTGAGGATTTGTGTCTGGCCCAGGCCTCATCTCTGCATTGGTAACTTTCAATTATTTCTGGAGTAATCCAGGCAGACTGTGACCTTGGACTCTTGATCTTTTGATGGGTATGTGCTTATTACATATTGCAGAGAAGGTGGTGATAAAGAGAGTCGATGCACATCTGGGTCAATGTCTCTTAGGATGGGAGCCCACTTCGACAAAGGTAGGTCTTGCATGAAAGTATTTGGCTTAATCATTTTGATAAGTCTTGCTATGGTTGTCCTCAGTAGGACTTTGACTGGTCTTTTGCACTCTTTAGGTCATGCAGTGGTCACTAAACATGTCTGGGAGCATATTTGCAGATAAAATTCTGCACTGGTTGGATGTGAGCACCCCATCAATTGTGTAGTGGGCATTGGTCCTGGCACTGAATGTGGTAGGAGAGGAGATCAGCTGAGTGAGGTTAGGGGTTTAATTCTTGACTGAAGGTTGGAGGGTCTTGACCCATCCAGTCAGTTGACATTGAAAGTACCTAGTATGATGTACTCTCCATTTGGTCAGAGGTCAAGCACTTTCTGCATCGTTATTATAAGGGTTTAGAAAATTATCTGATAAAATCAGGGCTCTGATTGGCTGACAGCCCTTGCCAGGTGGGCATCTATCAGAAAACAGAGCCCGTGTATTAAAAGTGCCAGTCCCAACCCACTTGATTACCAATATCATTGTGCCCATAGAATTTTCAATTTTAAAATGCCACCATTTTTTTCTTTCTCACTTAGCGAGATATACAGCCCCTCCAACGCACTGAGTGCTGAGTGGCAGAAAAAATGGCAATGAAATCAAAAGATAAATAAAAAAGAGGACACACATTAATAAATGGAGGGAGAAAGAAAAAAGAAGCCGTCAGTGTGAACGGCTTCAAATAACTGGTGGTCAGCAGCGTAACTTGCAAAAGGGCAGAAGAGAGCATCAATTTGAAATAAAAAAAAGTCAGTTTTTCAGTTTTTAAGTACACAAAACACATCTCATAAAATAACTTGTTTCAGTACTCCCCTCTTTAGATCTGTCACTGTTGACACTGTTTTAATTGATGCTACCATCCTGCAGCTCCCCATTCCCGGTTCCTGGCTTCTCGGTTCAGTGCAGTTCAGTTTGCGGTGAAATAGCAATGCCCTGCAGTAAGTAAGTCTATTTTACAAATAAAAATAACACTGTCTAACCAAGAACAAATGAAGCAGTGCAAATAAAATGGAGGTTCAATGCGTCAGTGCTTACCATTCAGTGACCAGCCAGTGCTGCCCCAGTTAGAGAACATTTAGCCTTTTTTTTTAAACAAGTTACAGTATTCTGCATCAGTAAGTGGTCTGGACATGATCCTAGAAGTCAGACTTGGGATGCAGGAGTGACCACTATGTAAAAAATATATCCTGCTTTCAGCTACAGGTACAAATTTGACAGTAAGGAAAGCTATTTTTATGTCTGGGGTACATTCTTCTTCTGGTATGAAAGGTATACATTTGAGCTTCATTCTTTCCATGCTCTGTCTTTGTACAATTGTTTCATTGTATTTATTTATGCTAGCTTAAGCATTGTGAGGTATTTTTAGGTTAACGCTGCCTTCAGATCATTGAGTTTTAAGTGCTGCTTCACTGGCTACGCTTGCCATACACTGGATAACGCCATCCTACCCAAGAGAACCCTGAAAAACTAGGATAATAGAACCTTTTTTTTCTTAAGTAAATAGCCAGCATATTCACGGCCATTACTAACAGTCACTGATAAGTCTTGCGCTTCTCTCACAGCTCCTCAATACCTGTAAAACCCATTTGCCCTCTCTTACTGCAGCCACAACCTGACAGCAAAGCAGTATTCATGTAAGTGCCACTCCTCTCATCCACCGACTGTGCCTCTTACCTCAAAGCTGGCCCGATCCATCCATACTCATCAGCTCCATAGTGCAGTCTCCCACCTGTCCATCACCACAGTTGCGTGGGCAGATTCCTTCAACTCATTCATAAACAGAAATCATTTGAAAAAGGAAAAATACCCCAAAAAGTCAGCCGTAAGTGCGTGTGTGTGTGTGTGTGTGTGCGTGTGTGTGGTGGGGGGGCAAGTGGAAGAGGCTCCAGTAGGACTCAATTCCTAAATCAAAAAATAAATAAAAACATCATTTTATACAGGCGAAGAACTGTTTTATTACAAATAAATGAAACTGCAAAGAGTTTTAACAGTTAAATATAAAATTATTTTTTCAAGCATATATTTTATTTATTTATTTGAGTTTTGGTAACTGGGTAAGTCCACTGAGACAATTACAGTCCCTTTTTCAGGGTCAACCGGGGTTGAGAGTCATCCACAAAGGTATAAGAATACAGTTCTCATGTTACAGGGATGTCTTTCGTCAAGTACATGTCAATAAAATGTTATAAGTACACAATCAATTGACAACAGATTTGACAAGCTATACATGAAGTTGGAGCCCTATGGGCTATATACAAACAGTTATAGTACAGACATTCATAGTAAACATACTAGTAATATACATGGAAGTGGTTGGAACCAGATAATCCCACATGCATTAGCTTCTTATCATGCTAGGTGCAAGGTAGGCCCCTTTAGCCTTATAATACAGTGGCCCACTTTCTAAGGGCAATAATACCCTCCAGAATGGGTAATATGGGCTATACCAGACCTTCCAGTGGCTATAATGCCCTCCACCTGTGGCATTGGGCCTCATTACACCCCAGGGCAGTCCAGTATAGCCCAATACCACCCACCTTGTTGGGTATTACTGCTTACATGAGACCCTTTGTAATATGTAGCTTTTCTGAGAAGAACAGATGGTAGCAAGGCTACACACCACTGCTGACTTAGAAAATGCAGGTCATTCACAAGATAGTTGCATAACAAAACCTTTTTAATGCACATAAAATACCAGGCAAAGCAATAAAAAGGTTTTTTTATGCAACTATTCTGTGAATGACCTGCATTTTCTGCTCCAGCAGTGATGTTTATCTGTGCTGCCATCTGCTCTGAGTGAGTACACCTGTATGTTTTGGCTCCATTTTTTGCTTAGTAGCCACCTGCTTGCATTATGTGTTCTCTGAGAAGAAAGTTACGGTACCCAATCATGGTGCTGAAGCATGAGCAGACTTGATAGACCAATAGGTCTACTCTGCTGGTGTCTAGTATGTTAGTATGTTAGCCTGCATTGCCTCGGTAAGGAAAACTGGTATTCTCCCAGTGATCACACTGATATGGTAGTTAGCCTGTATTGCTAATCTGTAATACATTTAATTTATTACAAGATTACCACTTTTCTGTTGTCTCTTCCCTTTTGTGCCATTCCACCAAGAACCTGAGAAGTTAATTTATTGCTCAGTTACATTTGGCGACCATGTGCAAGTTGCAAGGTACAAAGGGAGATTTACATTCAATTTATTTTTGAATGTCAAGTATTAGTAGTGTGATTCTCGCCTACTTGGACCTACTCATGCTTACAGTGGTAGCAGTTGTGGTGCACCCACACCGTATTGGTCTCGGGCATGGCAGACTCAGACAAGACCCTTACACTCTCTGTGCAAGTGACAGCGTAACACCTTGGCATCACTGTCCACTCACCAGGACCAGAAAGCAGTTGGTGATGGTGCCAAGGCATTTGACTAGTTTTCCAACCGCGTATTTGTTTGTTTGTATACCCCTTCTTTGTTATGTCTGACCTGTGCACAGAACTGAGACTCGATGTCTCGAACTACCTCACATCCCATGGCTGATGGACAGATTTCACACTAGACCTGAAATCTGCTGTAAAACCATTGCTGCTAATATCTGATCATTACTTAGAGTCCGAACAAGCAACCAAGAAATACAACCTTAAAGGTCTTTTGTTGTGGCTCTACATACAGCTGCTGAGAGTCTCACAGTGAGGTATGCCTCTCTTGAAATGCAAAATTCATCTCTAAAAAGTGATGGGCTTGCACACATCTGAGTTACAGAAGAAAAGAACAGAAATTAGCGGAGGAGACACAATCACTCCATGATGCTAACTCTAGGCTGATGCACTGTACTGCTCAAGACACTAAGCAAGAGGTAAGTATTGAGAGATGACTGTGAAAGGTTAAAATGTGATAAGAAACAGTTAGCATATTTGAATGATATTTTGAGTGATATGAATTAAACTTTGAGAGATGAGAATGCTAAGCTGAAAGAGGATTACAAGCATATGAGTTGTGAGTTGGATAAGGAACTTAGAGAAAATGTCAAATTGTGCACTGTGAATACAGTGTTACAGAGAGAGATTGAGAGAGATATTGAGAAGGTCACTGCAAAAGTCTGTCACAAGAAGTGTAGACAAAAGATGGCGAAGTTGCGCCATCAACGGGAGGTTCTGGTTGGCCATGTTTGGGCTATGAATGGGTTCCAGTATACGCCCATTGAGATTGCGTCATCCAGCTATGACGACTCTGACTTTGATGATGAGGCATGCCATGTCACATGCAAGTCCAACCCCTGTGATGTAGCAACTTCCGCTCACCAGTAACAAGATGGCACTGACGTCAGCACAAACACTGCATCGCCATGTCTACATAAAAATGGCGGACACCACATACAACACCAAGATGGCAGCCCCCATTACACAGGTGGAGGGCCTCTATTCTGAAATGCACCTCCACTCACCCCTCTCATTAGAAGCGATGAGTCAGAGATTTGCAACCTGATTTCAGAAGCTGTTAGTAAGATTACTGTCCCAGAGGATCAAAAGAAAGCCATCCAGGACCAAACTGATAAAATGCTCAAAGAAACTGTTAATCAGGATCACACATATTTATCCAGATACGGATGAGTTCACGGAAATCCTCACTAAAATGGAGCAAGCATTCAAATTTATCTCTGTACCCTTTCCACTGGCAAATCCAACAAGGTAGCTGCAGTGCAGCCTACCTCTGATGCCTTTACCCACTATACGGTGGAGGGAAACAACCAGAAGAATAACGCCTTCTGACCACAAGCAGCCACACAAAGGAGGGTGGGCAGAACTACAGAAACAACTGGAACAATAGGGATAACAGAGACAATTGGAAAAATCCAAACGCCCATCAGAATAGCCAGAACCAATACCCAATGGTCCTAGCTATCAATAGATCAGAGAATAAACAAAACCCTCCACAAGTTGTTGGAGGAAATTCATGCTAAGAGAGATGCTACAGCTACACAGACTATAGAGGCCATAGCCCTGGCCATCGAATGCACAGGTGGCCGAGGAATCCTTACTTAGCCCGGCCATCGAACGAATGATGGCTGAGAATATCCTTTGTTACATCAGCTACTGGCCAGGTCAATGCCACATCCAAGGAGGAACCACTCGTGCAGGCTGTCACAGCACCTCTGACATCACAAGCACACTTATACCCAGTGCAAGACATACAAGAGGCCCTGAAAGGCCCTGCAGGCCTTCAGTTTCAGGATCAGGATGATGATGCTGATTCTGAGAATGCCAGTTGACAAATACAGGCCCCAGTGTGCATAACCTGATTGTTGACACAAACGGACGGCCTTGCGTAAAGGCCATGGTCGGGGGCCGCCAACTCACCATGCTTCTGGATACCGGAGCAGCCATGTCAGTCCTCCATGATGAGGACCCAGCCTCATCTGACTGGTCTACCAGCTGGAAGACCAGTGCACAGGGTGTAGATGGTACCCAGCCACACACCTACCAATCTGTTCTTCTACCTGTGGTGGTAGGCCACCTCAGGACTCATTTTGCTTTTGACCTCATGGTTCAATGTCATCACCCCAGTATCCTGGGAATTGATTTCTGAGCACTACACAGCTGTGTAGTGGATCTAGCCAACAGGCTACTCATTCAGATCAAAGGACAATGTCATAATGTCACCATCCCAGACTCGCATGTGGTGGCAGCCATCTCCCACAATACGGAGTATGACATCATGGCTTTGTTCAAGAGTCATGACCTGTTTTCCGAGCTTGCACCTTTTCCTGCAAAAATACCCTGATGTGTTTGCCACCAACAAACATGACTGTGGTGGGATGCACACTACCACTGAAATCACAGGGTCTGACCCTGTGATGCAGAAACAGTACCCATTTCCGGTTGAAGCATTACCATCACTTAGGGAAACCGTCCAATCACTGCTTCAACAAGGAGTGATTAGAAGCTGTGTTTCCACTATCAACTCACCTATCTGGCCTGTGAAAAAGCCAAATGGGGCCAGGAGACTTAAAATTGACTACAGGAAACTTAATCAAGTTACCCCTAGCTGCGCACCAACAGTAGCATCAGCACCTGATGTACTCAAACTGTTGACACCTGGCAAAAGTGTTTCACAGCTCTTGACATTTATAATGGGTTTTGGTCACTCCCATTAGCACAAGGAAGCCAATACAAATTTGTCTTCACCTTTGATGGCCGTCAGTACAGCTGGACCTGCCTTTCCCAGGGCTTTCACAACAGCCCATCCCTCTTCCATCTCCACATAATGGATACTCCTCAGGGATTCTCCACACCCCAGTGTCTCCTGCATCATGTGGATGACTTGCTTCTAGCAACCTCCACAAAATAAGATCATCTGGCCCTTCTAGATGAACTTCTGTCTCTCCTCAAGAGAGCAGACCTCAAGTGCAACCCCTCCAAGGCACAGTTGTGTGAGAAGGCAGTTATCTTCCTTGGTCTACACATTACAGACCAAGGCAGGAGTCCAGCCATCAAAAACATCCAGGGCTTGCAAGATCTGCCACTTCCTACTAATGTGGCAACACTCCTATGCTTCCTAGGAACGGTAAACTACTCCAGGGATTTTAGCCATGACTTTGTCTTAAATGCCGCTCCCTTGTATGAACTTCTGATAAAAGATGTCCCATGGAAATGGGGCGCCACTCACACTGATGTGGTAACACAGCTCAAACAGGCCTTAGCCTCAGCCCCAGCACTGATTAATCCTAACCCACATCTTCCATTCCTTTGGAAACTGCCACATCTGATGTAGCCATGTCTGCAGTGCTGGCACAAAAGTGCAATAGGCACTTTAGTCCCATTGCCTATGCTTCTCAGATGCTGTCTCCAGTAGAGAGGAAGTATAGTCTCTGTGAAAGAACATTCTTGGCAACCTACTGGGCTGTCAAAAACATTAAGTACATCATTGGGTATGCATCTATTGTTTTGCACACCTGCCACACCATAACCAACTTTTTGCTTTTAGATAAAATAAAGGATGGTTCAGTTTCTAGCAACAGACTCACCCACTGGTCTTTGCTTTAGCAGGACAAGGACATCAAAGTATTACCTGCAAAAATGCCATCCATCTTGGCCCATGGCCTACTCTACACAGGTAATTCCCATGATTGTGCACTCCAACCTCCTGACATACCTGAGCCAGGACCATTCTTACTGGCTACTCCAGATGTTCTAAAGGATACCAGCATGTATCACATCTTCACAGACAGCTTCACCTCCTATGTGATGGGAGAACAGGCAGTAGGATTTGGTGTGCTCATATTAGATCGAGATGGTGAATTTAGGTGCATTTCTAGGAAATGTACTGTCATCTCCTCACAGTATGCCAAATTGGCAGCTGTAGCCTGTGCTCTAGAGGTAATGCCCCGTGGTGCTAAGGATGCTATCATCTTTGCAGACTCCAGTTGAGTCTGCTCCACCCTTACTGAGTTTCTACCATTTAGAGAGAAAAATAACTTTACATCCTTTGATGCTATACCTGGCAAATTAGAGATCTGTTCGTGTGTGTGTGTGTGTGTGTGTGTGTGTGTATATATATATATATATATATATATATATATACATACATACACACACACTCTGACACAACAGTTTACTCACAAACTGCATATTCACAAGGAAAAGGCTCACTGCAAAAATGACCCTTACCATGAATTCAATGATTGAGTGAACTCACTTGCCAAAGCAGTTGCTCGGGGGGGGGGACATGGTCAATGACTCACCCAGTAGCTTTGGCAGCCATTTTCTTAGCGGCCAACACCAGGCAGAAACTGCAACCAGAACCTAAACTGGACCTTTCTGCTGCACAGAAATCTGATCTAGAACTAACAGATGTGTTCAAATTCCTAGACCAAGGAATTGAACAGGAACTACCTACTGGTATCCCATACGAAAGGCATTCTGACAACATACACCTAACTTATGATCAGAAACTGATCTGGTATGGGATGGAAAATATGGGTCACAAACTGTGGGTTGTACCACAATCCTTATGAACAGAGTTCATCGATATGGTTCATGACACCTTCACTGGTGGACACCAGGGGGGCAGATAATACCATCCAGGGACTTAAAACCATCTTCTGGTGGCCTGGTATGACCAAGGACATGGAGCACTATGTAGACAACTACATAATGTGGGCTCAGAACAATCCAATTTTGGTGAAAAGAAAAGCCAAACTGGATGGGGTTCAGCTGGATAGGTGAATGGGGCTCTACATGGGAGGAAGAGGGGCTGTATGCTCAAGACAGGCTGCACCTGAGCTCTTCAGGGGCAGCTGCACTAAAGAGTAAACTGGGGGACTTCATGGCAAGGAAGTTCAATTTAAACTAAATAAGGGGGGTGGCTAAGGACAGGGCCAGCCTTATGTGAGGCAGAGCAGAGAGGCTATCAGCCTCTCCCCCCCAAGTCACAACACTCATCAAGGGAACACTTAGCAACAGGGAAGGATGGGATGGAGCTACATGTTGGAGGGCTTTGGCTGCAAATGCCAGGAGCCTGGGGAACAAAATGGGAGAACTGGAGGCCACCATGATGGAGGAGAACCTAGACATTGTAGCAGTGAGTGAGACTTGGTGGAATGAGTACTATGCCTGGAAGACAGTGATCCCAGGGTATCGGTTGTTTAGGAAAGATTGGGAGGGGAAGAGGGGCAGAGAGGTGGAATTATATGTCAGGGAAGGGATTGGAGCCATGGAAGGACAGGATGAGGAGGGGTAAACAGAGATAATGTGGGTCATCCTAGACAGGGGACAGCTGAAAAACCTGCGTGTTGGGGTAGTCTATAGACCACCTATGCAGGGGGAGGAAGGGGATAGACACTTTGTAGAATCAGTAGCAAGGATGGCACTGAAAGGGGAAATTGTGCTATTTGAGGACTTAAACCTTCCGGACATCAACTGGGAGGCCCAGACAGCAATCTCTACAAGGAGCAGGGGCATCTTAAAGGATCTTCAGGGCATATTTCTGCAACAAAGGGTCAGTGAGCCCACTAGGCGTGTAAACCTGTTGGATGCGGTCCTCACAAATGGGGACAGTGTGGAGGAGGTGGAGGTGGGGCAAGAGCTTGGCACCAGTGACCACAGGGCTGTCAGGTTCAGAGTGAGAGTGGGCAGGAGAGGGTTAAGACAAGAACCGAGGTAATGGACTTCGAAAGACTGACTTTCATGGAATGAGGAAGGTAGTTGGGGAAGAAATGTTGAGGATAGGGATGTGCAGGGGTGGAGAAATTAAGGGCAGCCATCAAGAGAGGGGTATTTAAAGCCATGGACTCATGTATAAGAAGGGTAAGAAAGAATGGAAGACAGAAAAGACCTCTATGGTTCACTAGAGAGGTGGCGTTAGGGTCAAGGGAAGATTAGAGCATTCAAAGAGGTACAGGAGGACACAAAAGGATGAGGACAGAAACCTACAGGTAAAAAGAATGGAGGCTGGGCAAAAGATAAGGAGGGCTAAGGAGGCCACTGAGGAGAGGATAGCGAAGCAGGCAAGGAGGGGGGACAAAACCTTCTTTAGGTATGTTGGAGAAAAGAGGAGGCACAACATGGGATTGGAAGGATAAGGGAAAGTGGAACAATACTGGAGGGACTTTGAAAAAGCAGAGGCATTAAACAGATATTTCACCTCAGTCTTCATAGAGGAAAGGGAGGTAGAGGACCAGGATGGGGTGGGAGGATGACAGCCACAGGCAGGTGGCTGTGGCAGAATTCACTACTGAAGGAGTAAGGGAAGAGCTGGGTAGACTTAGGGCAGATAAGGCAATGAGGCCTGATGGAATACACCCAAGGGTTCTCAAGGAGGTGAAGGATGAACTGGTGCCACATCTAGCAAGGCTGTTTAACTTGTCCTTGGTCACAGGGGTGGTGCCAATGGACTGGAAGAGAACAGAGGTGGTCACACTATATAAGAGGGGGTGGAAGGACGAGGCCAAAAACTACTGTCCTATTAGTCTTACCTCGGTGGTGGGGAAGGTAATGGAAACACTACTTAAGATCTGGTTGATAGAATACTTGGAGATGAATGGTATGCAGGATGACAGGCAGCATGGCTTCACCAAAGGAAGGTTGTGTCAGACTAACCTGATAGAGTTTTTCGATGGGGTGGCAGAGATAGTGGATCAGGGAGGAGCAGTGGACATGGCCTATCTGGATTTCAATAAGGCCTTCAACACAGTTCCGCATGGTGGAATGGTATATAAGCTGGACAGACTAGGGGTGGACAACAGGATCACCAGGTGGGTGAAAAACTGGTTGAAGAGAAGGAGTCAGACGGTGGTAGTAAATGGGACACATTCCAGGGAATGGGTGGGGACCAGTGGGGTGCCACAGGTGTCAGTGCTAGGACCAATACTCTTTAACATCTACTTTAGTGACCTAGCGGAGGGTCTGGAGGGACGGGTGTGCCTGTTTGCAGATGATACAAAGGTCTGTAATAGGGTGGATTCACCTAGTGGGGTGCAAGCCAAGAGGCGGGACCTGGAGAGGCTGCAGAGGTGGTCTGACACCTGGAAATTAAAGTTTAATACATAAAAGTGCTCGCTGATGCACCTGGGGAGGAAGACTAGGAGGGAAACTTACTCCCTTGGGGGGTTGGTGATTAAGGAGAAGGAGACAGAAAGGGACCTGGAGGTTATGGTATCGCGTGACCTCAAGGTGGGCAGCCAGTGTAGCAGGGCGGTGGCAAAAGCAAATGGAATGTTGGCATGCATTGTGAAGGGTTTTAATAGCAGGAAGAGGGAGGTGCTAATGCCATTATACAGAAACATGGTTAGGCCGCATCTGGAGTATAGGGTGCAGTTCTGGAAGCCTCACCTATGAAGAGATGTTGAGCTGCTGGAGAGGTTACAGAGAAGGGCAACCAAGATAGTAAGAGGGATGCATGATGTACCCTATGAGAGAAGATTGAAAGGGCTGAATTTGTACCCTCTGGAGACAAGAAGGGGAGAGGGGGGACATGATTGAGACCTTTAAGTATCTGAAGGGAATAAATAAGATAGAGGGTAACAGCTTGTTCAAACTGAAGAAGGGAGTGAACACGAGTGGACATAGCTTCAAACGGGAAGGTGGGCAATACAGAGGTAATGTCAGGGGGCAGTTTTTCATGGAGAGGGTGGTGGAGACCTAGAACAAGCTGCTGGAGGAGGCAGTGGCAGCTGAAACGGTGGAGGGGTTCAAGATGGTTTGGGATAGATTTAAGGGGTTGGGAAAAGAGGGTGGAAGCATAACAGAAGGGGGGAGGTAGGGTGTTGGGCAGACTAGATGGGCCATGGTGTCTTTCTCTGCCGTCACATTTCTGTGTATATCTGTGTGTTCTGTGTGTGTAAACCATTGTCAAAGAGGCAATCCAGACCATGGAATGCAATACAAATCAATTTTATTTTCCCTCTGACCAACCCCAGCAAGAACAACAAGTATGCACTTGTTGTCACAGGTTTATTTTCTAAGTGGGCGGAGGCATTCCCCACTCAGAATAACACAACAAAGACAACTGCCAAGATCCTGGTGGATCAATTGTTCTCCAGGTCAGGCCTACCCCTTAAGGTAGACTCAGACCAGGGAACCAGTTTTACAGCTGAGCTGATGAAGGAGATGCTCCAAATGCTTGGAGTAGATCAAAAATTTCACATCCCATACCATCCTCAATCCTCAGGTCAGGTAGAAAGAGCAAATAGAAGAATCAAACAGATGTTATGCAGAGTCATCAGTGACAATCCTAAGGACTGGGATTCCCTCTTGCCACTACTTTTGATGGCAATCTGGGGCATTCCTGCAACAACTACTCAGTGCACACCATATGAAGTTATGACTGGTAGAGCCATGAGATTACCTGAGCACCTGTTGATTGACCTCCACACCCCGACCGCAGATAGAGTATCTGTGGACAAATATGTTGAAAAACTTAATGATGTTATCATGAAGACGCACCTGTTTGCTACAAATGATATGGGAAAAGCTCAACAACATGCAAAAGCCCATTTTGATAAGCATGCCAAAGATGTCGACTGGCAAGTTAGAGATCAAGTCATGCTTCTCCAATACAGACCACAAGCTCACTCATTTATCAGCAAATGGGAAGGCCCATATCCCATTGGCAACAAATTCAGCTCTGCTTTTTATTAGGTCAGAGTTCAGCATTAGAAACAGGCCACTGACAAGTGGTTCCATGATATTCAGCTCAAGTTGTATAAAGGTGGCTAATTACTTTTCCCAACCCTCTTAGGATAGAATAGTACCCTCACTCACAGTCATTTTCTGTTTCTTTCAGATACACTGGCAAGATGGCTATCTTGCACCTCCTCATCCTGGTGGGACTATTTTCTTTGACTTACTCTCAAGACAAATCCCTTATGACTGAACACAGACAACGTATAACACATTTACTAGACAAACTTGAACATTCAGCTAGAGATGCACTCATCTCCAGCCCCTAGGACATATGTATTGACATCCTCAACAAACTGATTACTGCTAAGGAAGGCTCAGATATCTATCTTAATGCCATGGTTGTATCTGCAGACAAATCCACATTGCAGATACAATGGGAAACTGATTTTAATGGTTACACATTTCCTGTAGCATGTTTATCTAAAGGTACTTTTCACAGATGGCCCAATATAGGAATTGCACCAAACGGTACACTCTCTATTCGACAAGCCTCTTCTAGACATATTGGTCTCTACAACTTAACTGCTCTGATAGATCCTACTTTTGTGCTCTCCTCACCTCTGAGGAGTCATAAGCCTCTGTCTTCACAACTATAAGGCTACTGAAGCTATGTTACTTTCTCTGGTCCCACCCACTGAAGAAGAACTGACTGGATATCCTCCTCAGGAGTCTGGTCCTCCTAGTGGTCTGATTGCCACTTCCCTTCCAGGAGCTTTGATTAACAATGTACAATTTATGCATGTTCCATTTATTTTTAACCTTACACATTGGAACATGGCCGAGTTTGGTCTCTGTCACATGACCAACACTTCTAAATTTTTCAGTATGATGCTTCTAGACATTGTAGCTGCTTACCAAACTAGCACAAATGATCCAGTTAGTGGACCTCATGTTACTCAACATATAGGAGTTTTTAGACCCACACCTAATGCTAAAAGTAAATCACGCACTAGGCATGATACTGCAGATGTACCGGTGCAGCAGGCACAGTCTCTGGCCTTTTTGGTTCAGGAATGTCTATCTAGAATAGAACAGATGTAGCTGCTATTAAAGCACAAACACTTAACTTTCAAGAAGCTATTAAAATGATGTATTACTACTACTGTTACATGGTGTAGATGGTTTAAGTAAGGAAGAGTGTTTTACTATTTATAACATGGGGACAATTCTAAAGGGTTCAATGACACTAGAAACAAAATTAATGAATTGATTTTTCAAAATAACAAGGAGGCAGACAACCAATATATTACCAGTGAACTTTAATGCTGTGCCTATGGTTCTTATGTCATTGCCACTGTTAACAATCTCTTCAGGCACTTGGACACAGGACGATTCCAGATATTATTCATTATAGGAGAATGTCTAAATGGTATTGTCCTCACTGCAAATCTACTGCATGCATTACATTGTGTATGTCAAACAATGTTAATATTTCTTTGTCCACTGCTAGAAATCTTGTATATATCTCACGTTATCCAAACCAAGCACCATGCTACTTTACTAAGCATAGCTCCATCCATGACAACATGTTCATTACTTTCACTGTGTCACTACCTCGCTTTGATCAACAAACTTCTGTCTTTGACAAACTGGCTGCTACTAATTCCATCGGACATCTTGATGAGAACATTTACCAAGAATGAACTGACTTGCCTTCTTTGCTAGTCTATCACACTGTTCTACAAGCTTGAGTCACACCACATACCAACTACTGCATCAAGAAGGGATATTATTACCTGTGCTGATGTGACATATTTGACATTGTTAAACCTGTCTGTGGATACAATCCCGAACATCTCAACTGGTCCTTGTCCTAGGGTGATGATCTGCTGTCGAACCTGACTGAATAATCTTCGCAAGATGCATCTTCAGTGCCCATCACTGAAACAACTGCATCACAAAGCTACCTGGAGGAGTATATCACTTCACTTCACATCACCAACCAGTCTTTTGTGTCCTATAGGTCTACAACAATGGAGTGTTCCAACTGTATGAGTTACCTACAGTTCCGATGGGCAGTATTGTGTAGTGACCAATCATAAATCCTTTGCTTATGGTGCCAAAACTTGCTCTATTTATGCACCTAACTTCTGTTTTACTCCACAGCAGAAAACAGTAATTGGTCACACTGTGATCACTCCTGTTCTTCTCCTGAACCAGATGTTATTGATACTGATCCGCAATACTTGCTTGCCTTGTCTCAATATTTGCCTATATTTAATGCACATATTGTCCCTTTGACACTTTCTTTGAAATCCCTTTTCACTAGAAAGGATTCATATTTAATTTATATTAGCAACAATATCTTTAAAGCCAGAGATGCTCGTAATACTCTTATTCATGATGGTGATTTAAGCACTGCTCTATTCAATACCTGGTTAGAATTAACTTTTAAAGCTTTTGTTATTATCCAAGCATTTCTGATTGTTTTTCTGATACTAAAACTTTGCTGTCTGTGATGTACTCTTTGACAACATCACGAACAACTTGAATTCCTTTACAAGGCTCGTGCCTCAGGCTTGTAAAGGACGGCTTTTATAGCTCCATCCCACTACTTTCCTATGGTTGTTGCCTTTTCTTTTGGAGGCAACAAGGGGGGATGTTATCTATGGCTCAACACCCCTGATGGTGCCCCCATCTTGTGGACAGCAACTCATGTAGGTACACATACTAACCTTGGGGAAAAGACACTTATCATATAAACATAAGTGTCAGGATTTGCATTCTATTATGCTATATTATGTTTTACCAATATATTCTAGCAATGAGAAATGCTTTTTACTATATTTTACTGTACTTATATAAGTAAGGCAACAGTGCCATCTTTAGTACTTGTGCACTACTACAATTGCAACTGACTTTGGGGATTACAGAGATCCCATTGTTTGCTATCTCCTGCAAGCTATGTAAGTTTCACGCTAGTTAGGATGGTTACTCAGTCCACCTGTTTTTGTTCTACTACATACTTTTTATGTAGCTTCTTTAGCCGTTGCCATAGTTATTACTGGGGCATAAGACCCTTTGTAACATGTAGCTTCTCTGAGAAGACAGAATACATTGCCTAGGTAAGGAAAACTGGTATTCTCCCACTGATCACACTGTTATGGCAGTAAGTCTGTATTGCTAATCTGTAATAAATTTCATTCATTACATGAGTACCACTTGTCTTTTGTCTCTTCCCTTTTATGCCATTCCACCAAGAACCTGAGAAGGTAATTTATTACTCAGTTACAGTTTCTTATTGTATCTGGAGGTGACCCAGGGCATGGTAAGTACCCTGGAGATAATCTCATGAGATTTAGGAATGGCCTTTTGAGAGGATATACTGATGTGTTGTGTGCGGTATGTGAGTATTCCACCTCCTCTTTTAGAGTGGTCCTGCCTGTGTGAATGGTAGCTGGGGATGTTAATGACTGAGAAGGCAATGTGGTGAGCAAGCTACAGTATGTTTCTGTGAGAATAAGAAAGTCAGGATTGTTCAAAATGACCTATGTCTTTACTTGGTCATGCTTGGGGAGGAGGCTTCTGATATTAGTATGAAAGATTTTGATGCCCTTAGATATTGGGATTGATCCACTGGGAGGGTTATGGGGTGGGTCCGAGTTTACCTCCACATCTTCTCCCATGATAAGCAGTAGTAGAATTAAGCATTGACTGCCACATTTTGGGGGGTTTCTCATGTGACTGTTAACTCTAAGGGACATCGTAGGGCTTCAAAGTCTTCAGCCTCAGTAGTGCCTTGTATATATAACAGTTTTGTGGCTGTATACTTTGGTGTATGATCCAGTAGTGTTCATTGTGGTTGGACTTGCAAGGGTCTTGTAGTGGCCTGAGAGGGAGCAGGATGAGGAAGAGAATCACCAACATTTTGCTCAATTACAGAGATTGCATTTATCAGGCAGCCTTTAGAATGCCAACAGAACCTGGGTAGGGAGATTCGGGGAGCAGAAAATCTGTAAACTGAAACTTCACAGGTGAGGATTATTCCTCACAATGATCCATAAAAGTAGACACTGATCCAGCCATTTAGTGACAGGAACTTGAACCATTCTCCTGGTAAGAGAAGTAAACTGATCTTGGAAACCAGTGAATGCAGAATTAAAATCAGTCAATGTAGAGATACTTATCAAGGAAAGGATTGTGGATTTCCTGGAAGACAGAAGGTTAGGTCCTACCAGGCCAACCTGGTAGAATTATTTGATGAGGTGACCAAGGTGATAGACCAGGGCAGTGTGGTGGATGTGGCTAATCTGAACTTCAGGAAGGCCTTGGATACTGTCCCTCATATGAGGTTGGTTATGAAATTGAGAAACCTAGTAGTGGGAACCAGGACAGAGAAATGGGTGGAAAACTGGCTTAGAGATAGAAACCAAAGGGTGGTGGTGAATGTGATTTGCTCAGCAGAGGGGAAGGTGACCATTGGAGTACCTCAAGGGTCTGTGTTGGGGACAGTACTGTTTAATATTTATATAAGTGTTATAACTGTAGGGGTGTGGGGGGGAGCATCACTGTTTGCTGACAGTGTTAAACTAGGTAACAGGGAGGACATTGGAGAGATGGATAAGATGCTGGCAGACTTGAGGAAATTAGAGGAGTGGTCCAGAAAGTGGAAACTGGGGTTCAATGCAAAGAAATGCAGAATCATGCATTTGGGACATAGGAACCCAGGGGTGGAATATACGCTTAGAGGGGGAGATGCTGAAGGTCACAGGGTGATTACCAGCAGGAGGAGGGAGGTGATTTCTCCCTGTATGCATCACCGGTAAGACTGCATCTAGAGTACTGTGTTCAATTCTAGAGACCCTATCTCTGGAAGGACAGGGACAGGGTGGAGACGGTGCAGAGAAGGATGACCAGGATGATGCAGAGTATGCAGGGAAAGCCATATGAGAAAAGACTTGGGGAAATGGGCCTGTACTCCCTGGAGGACAGGAGAAGGAGGGGGGATATGACTGAGACTTTAAATACTTGATGGGGATCAACACAGCTCAGGGTGACGGGCTGTTTCAATTGAGTGGAGCCACTAACACCAGGGGACATTGCATGAAATTGTTTAGTGGCAGGGTCAGGGGCAACATCAGAAAGTTCAACTTCACTGAGAGAATGGTGAATGACTTGAATAGTTTGCAAGAAGAAGTGGTGGTGGCGACTGCAGTCACACAGTTCAAGCATGCATGGGACAAGCACATGGGTATAACTGAGTTTGGAGGGACAGGACTGGGGACCCCCCCAGGAGATGGCACAATGAGGGGGGGGGTTCCCACAGACTGACTTGGTAGGCCACATGGTCCTTAACTGCCGGCCAGATCTATGAACATATGAATCTATGAGTTGAATTAATATCTGTAATTTCCCATAGATATGACCAGTCAAGGCAGGATCAGTTCATGTCTAAAGAGTGTAGGCACAAAGTTCAAGAATTCATGAAAGTGAATAATTCTGGGGTTAACTTTTGGAAGCTTTGCCTACACACAGTATATCAGTGAGTAGTTGCTTACTGCATCAAATGGCATTCTAGGCAAATTATCCAATCATCACTAGGGGTGATTATCCAGTCAATTAATGTGGAACTACCACAATTATTGAAGACTCTGGTAGGCTCGGTAATAATTTGTGTGAGGCAGAGTTAACTGAGGACTGAGTCCACATATTAATTGTTACTGCTGTGCCAATTTACATCAAAGTTTCCAAACAGGATACATTCATTATTTTTAACAAGTGGACCAACATGACTGTTCAAGGTTGAGAGCGCATTTTATACTACCTACCTGTGGGATATAAGACACAAATTAGATGCAACTTTTTAGCATTGCCAAGTGTAAGTGCACAATGACAGCATTCCAGATGTGGATCAGAGGTGGGAAAGTGGCTAAGGGCTGTAACATTAAGATGTGACCTGTAGTTACTCCATGTGCCTCTTTCCTTCTTTGATGATGCCATGTCACAGTGGACAAAACTGAAACTGGTAAGGCACAAAGATTGTTCAGTATAGATGGTTTTAACCATGTTTCAAATAACCCTAGGTCATTACATTTAAATGACTGACTCAATCAATTAAATCATTGATCTTAGGGATCAGACTTCTGACATTCAGGTGTGCAGCATCAGGTCCCTGACATCCTACTGGGAGGTAAAATTTGGAATTGTTCCAAGATAGGACCAGAGTTCAATTTAATATCTCTTGCAGATAGATGAGACAGTGCCAAAAAAATTAAGGAACAGTATCTTAGATGCATATTTGTAGGACAGGACTCCCAGTGCAGCCTCTTTAAAAACATATACAACTTAAATAGGTAAAGAGTGGGAAGCAGGTACTGGGCATATGAGTTATTCTGTTTAAGGAGGATGCTATCAAACATAGAGAAATCTGTGAGGTGGGCTTTTCCAGTGTCTTGAGGATATGTGATCAGAAGGAGTCAGCTAACCTAAGCACACATGTAATAAAGCAGGCAACAGATAGGGAACAAGATAACAGACCCATCATGTCAGAGGACAAAACTGTTATACCAACCACTTACAAGATGATAATTAACAGGATACAATATTCTTATAACCCTGATGGCAAACACAAGGAACACCAAATGAAGCTGTAGTCAGTCAGTGATTAATGGCAACTATATCCACACATCAAATTGAGAAAAACCCCAAAAGGTAGATTCTTCACTTTAAAACATGTTTGGAACCAGTCAGCAACTCCACAGATAGAGTTTTCCTAAAGTAGGATATTACTGAGTACCATCAGCTTTATATACTTATTACCAATGATATGACAAAGGTCACAGAGTTACGTGTTACCTGGAACCCAGTAATAACATTTAGACCTGAATTAAAGTAGCTCAATAAAGGCTGCACGATAGGGTATTCCCTGAACAGAATAATACTGTTAAACCTGGATTGAAATTGTAAAAATCACTGACCACCCAAATAAGATGATACTAGGATCAGGTATTTATGCTTGAACTGTATCTCAGGACAAGGGATATCCAGCTAGTAACTAATCTAATTGAATTCTTCAACTTAAATACAGGTCTCACAATTCACTGTACTTCACATTCCCAGGACAGAGTACTAACAATTGTATATAGTATCCGACTGCCGGCAGCCTCCCTTCACTGATACCCATGGCAGATAACAGAGTTTTTGCCTCCATAGGAAGGTCAGTCTTACTTCAGTGGTGGAAAATAAATGGAAACCCTGTTAAAGGAAAGACAGGTAAAGTATCTTGAATCCAATGGGCTGCAAGACCACAGGCAGCATGGATTAATGTGAGGAGGGGGGTCGTGCCAAACATATTTAATAGATTTCTTTGACTGGGAGACCAGGGAGATAGATTAGGGGAGCATAATGGATGTGACTTATATGGACTTTAGAAAGGGTTTTAACATTGTGCCTCTCAGGAGGCTAATAAAGAAACTGAACATCCTAATGGTGGGATCCAAAGTGGTGAATGAGGTTAGAAACTGGTTAATGGACAGGAGACAGATGGTGGTGATATATTGCACTCAGTGTAATAATTTGATAGTGACCACGGAGCTGCCACAGGGCTCAGTGCTAGGACTGGTTCTCTTCTATGTCTTCATAAGTGACATTGCACAAAAACTGGAAAAGATGATATGCCTTATTGCAGCTGATACCAAAATCTGTAATAGGGTAGACACCGAGGAGATGGTGAAGAGAATGCACAAGGATCTTAAAAAAAAAGAAAAGGAGTTGTCAAAACCATGGCAGTTAGGTTTCAATGCCAAAACTGCAAATGATGCATTTAAGGCATAGGATAAACCAGAAACTGAGTATAGGATGGGGATACTGACAGTCACAGAACTAAAGGGTAGAATTAGTGACACCACTGACTACTCTTTTTAACAAATCATGGGAGGATGGTGTAGTGCTGGACTAGAGGAGGGCAGACGTGATTCCCCTTCGCAAAATGGGAGCAACACAGAGGCAGGAAACTACAGACCTGTTAGTTTGACCTCACTGATAGGAAAAATGATGGAATCACTTCCAAAGGAAAGAATTGTTGAGTTCCTTGAGGCCAGTGGGGCACAAGACCCAAGGGAGCATGGATTCACAGCAGGAAGGTAATGTCAGATGAATCTAATAGATTTCTTTGACTGGGTGACCAATGTGGTGGACCAGGGAGGGGCAGTGGACATGGCCTACCTAGACTTTAGCAAGGCATTTGACACAGTCCCACACAAAAGATTATTATACAAGTTAGTCAGCATTGGAGTGGGCCCCAAGGTGGCAGTCTGGGTTAAAAATTGTCTGGACAACAGGATAGAGAGGGTAATACTAAACGAAGTTTACACTGAAGAAAGGAGGGTTACTAGTGGGGTACCGCAAGGTTCAGTATAGGTACTGGTCCTCTTTAATGTCTTTATAAGTGACATTGCAGAGGGACTGGAAGGAAAAGTATAGCTCTTGCAGATGACACAAAGATCTGCTACAGAGCTGATACAGAAGGTGGGGTGGAGAGGATGCACAGGGACTTGGAAAGATTGGAGGAATGGTCAAATGAATGGCAGCTTATATTCAATGCAAAGAAGTGCAAAGTAATGCACCTGGGAAACAAAAATCCAGGGGAAGAGTACACAGTGGAGGGTGAGATAAGAACAACAACAACAGAAATGGAAAGGGACCTAGTGGTAATCATATCAGATGACCTTAAGGTGGGCAAGTAATGTTAGAAGGAAGTAAGGAGGGCTGGTGGGATACTAGGATTCATAGGGAGGCATCACCAGTAGAAAACAGGAAGTTGTTATCCCTCTGTACAGACAGTTGGTGAGACCCAATCTGGAGTTCTGCGTCCAGTTCTGGAGACCCCATCTCTGCAAGGACATAGACAGGATGGAGGCTGTCTAGAGGAGGGCAACTAAAATGGTGCAGGGTCTGCACCAGAAGACATAAAAAGAGAGATTAAAGAAGCTTAATATGTATACACTCGAGGAGAGGAGGGAGAGGGGGGACATGATAGAAACTTTCAAGTACATCAAGGGAATCAACAGAGACCAAGAGGGTTGCATCTTTCAGAAAAAGAGATGTGCAAGAACAAGGGGGCACAATTTGAAGATAGAGGGGGGACTACTCAAAGGTAATGTGAGGAAGTATTTTTTCATGGAGAGGGTTGTGGATACATGTGTAACCCCCCAAGTGGCGCTATCCCAAGGGCTACTACCCCTGCCTGCTTGACTACTGACAGGTTGAGGGGCCTAGGTTCTATGGCGGGTGCCTCCACCCAGAGGTCAGGGTTTGTAATGGTTGGTCTAGTTTGGTCACAGTCCTCTGGGATACTGAGACCCCCTTCTAATCCTTCTAATGGCCCACATGATGCACAGGAGTTACAGTACCAATACGCCACATGTACACACTGTTCATTCATAAGGTACTACTTACCTCGAGACTGATTACAGGTTCATCTCTGAGAGACCCCCTGAAAAAATAAGGTTAAGCAGCATACCGAACCAATACAGTGCTTGGCATGAAGGCACTGACACTTCAGACAGTTTAAAGTTTAACAACAACAAATCTGATTTATTTAGGGAAAAGAAACACGGGAGGGGGAAATCAGGTTAATTAGAGGCATTAAATCACAGTACTGTGCACATATACAGGGTCTGAAAAGTCACACTCTGGGTACCCAGGTTGGGGGGGGGTGCTAGCCAGGTCCATTGCCCGGGGTTGGCTGGCAGGTGAAGATGGATAGGGCCCTGTAGAAGAATAAATATGCACACCTAATTGTAATCCGTAGCCTGATGGCTCAGACCATGAAGCAAAGAAACAACAAGAATTAGATGACACACTTGTGATTGAAAACAAGCTGCAGGGGAATACCCTAGATTTGTACTCACAATATCCAAGCTGAGAACCAGATGGATGATGTTCTTCTGGATTGTCCAGAAACAGCAGGGCATGGAGACAAGGTCTTTGTGACTGGACCCCACTGCAGTTTATAGCAAACAGATTTAGTTCGAGACAAGCTGGGGTTTGCTTCCAGGTCCAACACAGCACACAGCACAGAGTTGAAATAGCTATTCCCCACAAACTCATACATTCATATGTAAAAAGTACTATACCAGGCAGGCTGCTCCTCAATCCCGATCGCAATTACTGCAAGATACCCGGGAGCACACACAGCAGCTTCAGTTCCTGACAGATCGAGTGCGATTCAGCAATTTCTCCAGTCTTCTACAGCGTGAGCCTGGTTTCCACACTTCTGGTGCTTCTTTCTCCTCACAACTTGGATTCAGTCCAAACTGGCACTCACAAAGACTGCAGACCGAAGCTCAGGCCCTCACATGCATTTCCCATGCGAAACTACGCACCAGCAGAAACACACAGCTCCTTTTCTCTTCACTGCCACAACTCATCTGATCTTTCCAGTCACAGAGCAGGGCATTTCCTTTAGCTCCACACTATTCTGTTGGCTGATTCAGCTGTCACTCACAATAAGACGCCCTCTGTTGGTAGAAAAAGGTGCCAAGGTTAAAACTACATTTCCCAGAGTCACTGCCCATACAATCCCCTTGTGACTGGCTCAAAATTGAGAGTCTAAATTCCGATTCGTCCACAGGCTCCATTTTAGGGTCTCCCTATCATCCTGATTGATCCAAGTCAGCTATCCAGAACCAAAATGAAAGAGCTACACTGAAACAGTTCATGCTGAAATGAAGACAGGTTAGACAAATTACATTTTCTCAGTCACTCTAAATGATTTCTGGCAAACAGTTATATCTTTCAACAAGGCTCCCTCTGCACATGTAGCAACAGTAGAAACAGAGCGAATTGACAGCAGCCCGGGCGGGATTCGGGCATTAGAACACACAGTCCCCCCATAAAAATGAATTAAGTCTGCAAGCAGACAGCTCTTAAAAAGACAGTACGTGGAGTCTCAAATAGCACTCACCTGGAACCACATTCAAACAGCTCAGATGCCGAACATTCAGGCAAGCTCCTGGAAGACTTTTGGGAACCCCCATTTGCAGGGGGTTACACATGGAACAGCCTTCCTGTGGAGGTAGTGGACTTAAAAACACTGGGGGAATTCAAGAATGCATGGGACAGACATAAGGCAATTCTTGTGGTGGGTAGGAAGAAGTAGGCTGTTGGTTAACTAGGATCTTAAGCCTATGCATTAGGTAGGGAAATGGGAAGACTAGGTGGGCCAAGCAGTCCTTATCTGCCGTCAGATTCTATGTTTCTATGTCACTAAACAGGAAAGTGACCTTGGGGTTGTCCTATCTGATGACCTGAAAGTGAAAGGGAAGTGTGACAAAGCAGTGGATAGTTAGTGGGATGCTGGGTGCATAAGAAAGAAGTATCTCCAGTAGGAGGAAGGAAGTGGTGTTGCCTGTGTATCGCTCACTGGTGAGTCTCCACCTGGAGTACTATATCCAGTTTTGCAGGCCATACATCAAAAGGGACAAAGACAGGGTGGAGGCAGTCCAGAAAGGGCATCTAAAATAGTGCAGGGGTTGCATGAGAAGCCCTTTGAGGAGAGGCTAAGGGATCTCAACACCCTGGAAAAGTGTAGGGCGAGAGGTGATATGATGGAAATCTACAAGTACCTCACAGGGGTAAACAAGGTGCTGGAAGGGAGTGTCTTTCAAATGAGAAAAAGCACCAGGATCAGGAGACTTCCAATAAAGCTGAAGGACAGGAAGTTTGAGAAGTGTGAGGAAATATTTCTTCACTGAAAGGGTGGTAAATGCCTAGAAGAGACGCAGCAGAAATATGTGTGGGGGTGAAAACAGTAGGGGACCTCGAGCATGAATGGGATAGACATTGGGGTATATTAGAAGTAGGGGAGGGAGGATGCTAGGGACCAGTTAGGGTCAGTAGAGAATAAATTAGGTGAAAATCTGGGCTGAATGGGTGGGCCAAGCAGTCCTTTTCTAATGAAAAAATTCTAAGTTTCTATCTAATTCTGCCAGTGGAATATGTGTGGATTGGCAAGTCTGAATTTGAAATTTTTTACATTTCTTTTTCAAAGGCTATGCTAGCAGTTCAATGAGTGGCAGCAACCAGCCATGCCTCCTGCTTGAGCTATTTCAGTCAGCTCCTTTCAGCCTTACTCAGAAGTATTGTTTCTTTACCCCACCATCCTCCCCTCCTCGTCCAGCAGTGCACCTCTCTCCTCAGGGCTCCTTCCTAAGGTAACTTTAGCCTAATGAATTATGTTCCTGCAGCACCTCAAGGGCTGGAACCCTGCTCAAGAGGGTTCATTTGCCTTCACAATACCTCAAAAGGGTGGTAGTTCTCTGTGGGACAGAGAGTGCGAAATGTCAGATTATTCACGTACAACAATCAAAACACATTCATTCAGGCACCTTCCATCAACAAAGATGCACAAGCATAACTCCTCACTAAGTTGCGAAGTCCATTTAAATGAATTCTATGGAATTAAAAAATCTTTTTTTTTAACTTTGTATTTATTGTTTTAAAGTAAAACAATACAGTGTTATACCTCCTACCAGGCATACAACACTAAGCACAAAGGAGCCATACAATGGAAACTAGGAGAGGGTAGCCTTATTAGTCTGATGTTAGGGGCTGGAGGTATTCCAATCAATCTAAACTGTGGGATATTTTACTGCAGATCATGTAAATAGCACAACAATTTTCTGTAGACTATGAAAAGGGATAGGCAGTTTATATAAACCTCAGATTACTAACTCACAAAAATCATTCCTCTTTCACAATTTGCAGAATTCTGTTACTGATGGAATTCTATGGAATTAGGTGGAAGTTCAAAATTCAGTGGAATTCTGTTCCATCAGAATTAGAAAATTCTTTACAGCAGTACAATTATTTCAGTTGCTGACTCAAGAGAGATTGACATGCTTATCACACAGGTGACTTTGCTGTAGTTAGACTTTTTCCTGTGGCCACTTTGTTTCTCATGGTGTATTCCTGCAGCTAAGGCTATGTACATAAAAGTTTGCCATGCAAGGTTTAATTTCCAGTTATGTCCTGTTACTTACTGACTCTGTATTTCCAAAGCTTAGTTGTGGCTCACAATACACCAGTATCTTCTATCCATTAAAAGAAAAATATCCTAACTCTAAGATTATGGAAGATAAATTGATAAATGGGTGAAAGTGCCAAGACAAATAAAAAGGTGCTAGAGAGTCTGGAGAGAAAACTGGGTGAGAGTGAGTCTAGCTGTGCCATGCGAGTACATTTTTGGAATGCTTGGCAAATATTTGTATTCACATTATCAGATGCTCAGTATTCAGTGTTTAATTTTCTTTATTCAGCCAAAAATAATGGAAAAGCAAAACAAACAACAACTTTATTGCACTCCTCTGGATGGGCTCCCTCTCCCCGAACCTCACCAATGTTATCTCCCCCACCACGATGTTTCCACAGAGATCAGGAGGGAGGGGAGGAGTGGCCTGCTTTATTGCTGTTGCCAGACAGATTGAAGAAAGCAGTCCACTTAGCATCATCAGTGAGAAGGACTGTTCATTCTTCTTCCTCCCTGTATGCTATGCACTGTGCAGTCAGATGATTGTAATGCACATCAGTAACAAGGAAATGTGTGCTGTGGGTTAGGAAGGGGGACTGCTAGCACTCTTGGGTTTAGTCTACTACAAACTCTCCAAATCATGCATAGGAGATAAATAGAAGTCGCAGTCTCTTTTAATTGTCCCTTTTGGGATTGTGGGATAAGGTCTGGAGGATTTAAATAAAACAGAACAATGGCTCTGGAACAGTCCCACTCCCAGAAGGCTGGGGAGGCTTTTTTTTTAAAGCTCAGTTTATGAAAATGGAATGAGCTGGAGGGTGTGAGATGACTGGGGTGGGGGAGGGATGGTCACTTGACAAGCTCTGTCCTCCTGGGGAAGGTTAAAGAGGTTTTTCAATTTTTTTAATACTGTAGTCTCCCCAATATTTTTCCTTGAATCCTACCAAAACTGAAATAATATTCTGTACTTGAGCACCTCAGTTTCCTTGAGGTACACTCCTGCCATTGTTCTCTGAGCTTATAGAACTGTTCCACAACAAATACATGCTTTGGGCTGCACATAAAGCTTCTGGTGACCCTTCTGATAGGGCCACCTGTGCCAGACTTCATAATCAGTGCACTGTTGTCACTCACATATCTAAATCTAGCTAATTCCATGCTAAATTCCTCAAGGATGCACCATCCCCAAACAAATTCTGGATTACTATAAAAAAAATCTGCTCCAGCCTGCTGGCCATTCAACTCTTGTTCCCATTACTGCATCACCAGAATGCTGTAGGCCTGAGCCATCATGAAATGAGCATGAATCAAAGAGCACATTAGAAAATGGGCAATTTAAATACTGTGCCCTGATTGGTTGTTGCCATAGGCATATGTTTATGTGCTGATACCGTCCCATAAAGAAAAGGGGCCCAACCATGTGATCTGGGATTTGGACAGATCACATACAGAATTCACGAGGCTCTTCACTTGTTTCTGATTTCCATCATAAACATGGCTACCACTTGTACACTTACATAAAAACCTCTAAATAAGCCATAAAGATAAACCCCCTAAATTAAAAATTATGTAAGAAACTGAATGTTTTTTCAACTCATGATCCCATCATTATATACATAAATAAATGTAAAAAAAAACAAGTGCTAGTCAGAGCTTTCATTTCTGGTGTTTCTTTGGTGACCACGAAAAATTCCTCTCACAGCTTAACTACCTAAACATAGTAATGCCTGCTGCTAACCCTGTGTGACAGGGCTGAATAAGGCCCTGTCCCAACCGTTATGCAGAAAAAGTTTAAATGCAAGGATCTGTTCTATCCTTTCCTTTCCTTTTCTGTCTGATCTGTCTGGTTGTGCAACCAAATTTCCTTGTGAGACCTATGAACTGATCACTCTGACAGTCTTGTGATTCTCTGCCTCCGCACCTCTCTTCCTTCACTTGTTGTTTCTGTCTATTCTTCCTTGCATATCGGTTATAAAATATATGTGAATCTGTATGTGAAACTGGGATCCCTTTGTTTGAAACTGTATATAGTTATACTGCTGAAATGATTGCAAAAGCTATTTAGAATTTAGAGGTTTAACCTGAGATGCTGGTTTGTAAAATCTTTGTAGAGCTTTCAACAAGAGGTCAGTTCTAGGTCACTATGTTCTGTTTATTGCACCTGTATGAAACTGACAAGAACACCTTGAGAAAAACAAATGTTCTCCTTAATAAGTTCCCTGGCAAAGGCTTCATATAAAAGAGCAGCATTATTTTTGCTAGAGAGACTAAGATTTGAAATTGAGAAGAAACACTCAGAAGAAGAACTTTGTTTTCTCTGTTTGTACTGCCTTTGTAAATAGTTATTCTGAACAATTTTTACTTTTTATTGTACTGTTCTTGATAATATTAAAATGCTCATTGTGAATTTTACAACTGCTTCTGGTTTTCCTATGCTTCCTGACCTGTATTAGGCATGGAACAGCCTTCCGGAGGAGGTTGTGGAGTCAAAAACAGTGGTGGAATTCAAGCATGCATAGGACAGTCATAAGGCAATTCTATGGGGTGGGGGTAGGAAGAAGTAGGCTGCTGGTTAACCAGGATCTGCAGCTTATCCATTAGGTAGGGAAATGGGCAAACTGGGTGGGCCAGGTGGTCCTTATCTGCCATCAAATTCTATGTTTCTATGTTTACTTCCGACGACACCCTGTAACAGATATACTGATTCTCTGGTTCCATATGAGGCTTGTGTGAGTACATTCCAGAGAAACACTGCAAAATTTTGAATTTATGCATTCCACATTAACATTCCATGTATTGGGGAGGAGATGAGCATTGTATTGGTGAAATAATGCAGAATATTGAATTTTATGTTCCATGGTTAACAAACAAATCTACTGCATGTGTAGAAAGACAAATGACTGACAGGTAGCAAGCATCTGTGAAGAGATTATTTGACATTTTTTAAGCAATATTCTATTGTATTTTTGTGTCTTTTTTGTCTTTTAGAGATCACTGTTGTTTTAAAATTTGCCCAGCCTATTTTCTAAGAACAATAACGACCCTTCATGGTGCAGAGAATCGGTGGATACCCACACTGCCAGGGGCTGTAAGGCCCTGGGCATTTCGGGGTATCCACCAATATCCCACACCCTGTCAGGTCTTTGCTTACTTGTCACACTCTCATGGTAAATATCAGGAAATGGTTTTTTTTTATCTTGAACGCAGCTTCTTTTGCTAGTACAGAACATGCTACCAAACAGCTCATTGATTACCTCTTACTCAGTGATCTTTTCCCTCATTTGCTGTCTGGTTTTCATAGCACCCATAGTGTCCACAGGCCAGAGCACAGACTCCGCTATTTTACATCTCTCTAATGACTTACTGACTTTGTTTGACCAGGGAGCTCATACTGTTTTGGCTTTGTTGGGTATTTCTACAGCACTGAACACTATTCACTAGAGCTGGGTGAAGCTGTGAATTTCACTAAGTGGAACTTCCATGAAATTTCACAACTTTTGAGGACATTTCTGAACTTCCACCTGTCGAGGATCAGCACTGCACCAAATCTGTTTGGCGAATTTTCACCCAGTTCTGCTCTAAAATAGATAAACAAACAAAAAAAAGTTACCTGGTGTCCAGTGGCCTCCCCCACCCCAAACCTTGCCCCAAATACAAATAAAAATCCCTGGTGGCTAGTGGTCAATACCCCCACCTGATCACCCACCCAATGTATGCAAAATATTTCCCTGGTGGCAAGTGGTCCCTCCTGCTCCCGATCACCTGCCCAAGATTTATAATCATTTCCCCCACTCAATCACCCTTCTGATATAGCACTAGCCACCAGGGAAATATTTTGTATAGACCTGGTGAGTGATTAGTTGGGGGAGGGACCACTAGCCACCAGAAAAATGTTTTATAGATCTCAGGCAGGTAATCAGGTGGGGGGAGGAATCGCAAGCCACCAGAGAAATGTTTTACAGATATTGGGTGGGTGATCAGGTGGAGGGAAGGAGGGACTGCTAGCCACCAGGGAAATATTTTATAGCTATCAGGTGGGCGATTGAGTTGGGGGAGGGACCAATAGTCACTAGCGAATTGTATTTCTATACTGGGCAGGACTTCGGGTGGGGAGGGGATCTTATGATATTGAATGGAGACTGGTGACCGGATGCCACTAGACAGCAGGGAAATATTAAATGGTAGGGTGCCACCGCAAGTGAAAAGTTGTAATTTTCACAAAAGTTGCTAATTTGATTTCTGAACTTTTGTGGAAGTGAAAGTCTGCCTTTCGTGGAAATTTTGTTGGCAGAAGCAGTTTTTTCGCTCAGCTCTACTATTCACCATGACTACCTTTTTAGTCATTAAAAATTTGATTTTAGTGTCAGTTCTACAACACTTAATTGATTCCCTTCCTTTGTTTTGTTTTTTTGCAAATAACTGCACTTTATTAATAATTATTAACAATAACCGTACAGAATACATGTTGGGTATTCCAGACAGGTTTAGAATCCATAATACACCACAATACCCAAGGAAAATCTATAACAATCAAATATATAAAAAGAAAAGCAACCAATTAAAAAAAGGGAGAAAGAAAAGGAGACCAACCTCCTCCCCACCCTACCCTCCCCACAGCTATCCAAATAGAGTGCTTTAGCATAACATCCAGGCAGACATATGATATGTTATTATTAACACCTATATACAAAGAAACAGGGTAGAGACATGAAAAAATCAGAAAGTAGGTAGAAGTAGGAGGAAGTAGACAGAAGGGGAGATCCAGAAATAGCAATCGTCCATGTATCATAGGATATTCAGCTCCAAGGAATAACCAAAGAAAAGAAAAGGAAAGAAGAAAGAATAGAGAAAGTAAAGAACATGGGATAAGCGACTCTAAGAGAAAACAATGAAAAGCGAAAAGATGGTAGGGGAAAGCTACTAAGATTGTAGTGGGCAGGGGAATCAAATCTCAAAAGTTATATTTATTCTTAAGAGACTGAAAAACCCACCCCAGCACTTATAAAATTTAGCCGTGGCGTTTACAAGTGAATCACATGAATCTCTCTGCATGTAAAGTATTCAAAATTCCTCCCACCACTCTCGAAAAGAGGAGACCAATCCTCCCTCCAATGCCTTAGAATTAATAATTTGGTGACTGATGCAATCAATGCCATTTGATACCTTTGAATCCTATAAGGAATGTGGCTATACAACCCGAATATGCAGATCTCGATACTAAAGAATGGTTCTAGATCCCAATACAGGCTTACCCAACGTTTAACCAAATTCCAGAATCTGGATATTCTTGGACAGGACCACATTTTGTGCAAAGTAGATGCTAAAGGGTCTTGACACTCTCTGCATACCGGGAGCATAAGCCATTTAAACAATTTAGTTTTGCTGGAGAGAGGTATAGATTATGGAGCAATTTAAACTGGATCTCCCTTAATCTATCTTGCTTGATATACCAATAAATGTCACTCCATACCTTCTCCCAAGTCGCCACAGGCCAATCCAAGGACAAATTAATCTTCCAGTGCCAAGGTACCGGGGATGCAGCTGAACCCAGACTTACTAAAATATGCTTGTAGATTTTAGAAATAACCTTACCTGATAAAGCAAGTTCACCCAACTTAAGCCACAGCCCCCCTGCTTTCTCAGACCGCTTACCTTTACTCAGATAAGACCTGATACTGCTTTGGACTTGTGCTAACCACAGCAGGGATTGAGGTTTGACCCCAAATTTAGCAGAGAGGGTTGATAATGGTAGCATAGAATTGCCAGAATAAAACTCTGAGATACGGATCTTAGATAAAGGTGTTGGAAAAAATCTAAAAATCGGTTGGTCGCCAATCATAAAATTGGGATTCCTTAACAAAGGTTGAGATAAGTCATAAAATGGGATTATTTTGAGACTTGAATAAAGCTGGTACAAAGCTTTAATGTCCCAGCCCAGTGGGGTATTTCTAGCCCTTTTAGGAATTTTTTTCCATGAGGTGTATAAAAGGGATTCCAGATCTAATTTCAAATCTTTTGAGAAAACACGATCCAATGCAAGTCAGGGAGAAGCTCCCCCAATACCAGATATCCATTGAACTGTTCTAGACGCATGAATCGCTAAATAATAAATGAAAAAGTCGGGCAACTGTAGGCCTCCTGACTTACGTTGCCGACAAAGTTTAGAATAGGCCCTACGTGGGGGTTTCCCTTTCCAGATAAAAGCCGAACAGAATTTGTATATCAGTTTAAAGAAGGACTTGGGGAGATAAATATTTAAGTTCGAGAGAGGGTAGAAAATCCTAGGTAGGATCACCATTTTAATCGTATTGATTCTTCCTGAAAATGACAGCGGAAGCTTGGACCATCTTTCCAAATCCTCCTTTGCAGACTTTAGTAGGGGTTAAGATTTAAATTGGCTAATTCCTCTAGGTCTTTAGAAATTTGTATCCCTAAATATGTGAGGATTTTGTTTGCCACTGTAGGCCCAGAGATAGACACCAACTACTATGCAGAAGGGGAGAGAGGGTATACCATAGTTTTAGGCATTTAACTTATAGCCAGAAAATTCACTAAATCTAGAAATTAAGTCTAAGACACGTGGAAGCGATGATGTTGTGTTCCGGATATGCAATAATAAATCGTCTGCAAATGCAGACACTTTATACTCTTCATCTCTTATAGGTATACCTAGGGTCAATTGGTCTTTTTTGATAGTTCGGATTAGGGGTTCAATATATAAGTTAAATAAGTAGGGGGATAAAGGGCAGCCTTGCCGAGTTCCCCTTGATAAAGGAAAGGCAGCTGAAATTAAATTATTGCACTGAATTCTTGCAGTTGGAAACGAGTAGAGAATCTTAACCCAATGCAAAAAGCTGTCCGGAACACCAAATTTAGTAAGTGTTGCAAACATAAAAGTCCATTCAACCCGGTCAAATGCTTTTTCTGCGTCTAGTGACACCAGGGAAGCTTCCATGCCTGGGTCACCAGACGCAGAAATTAGGTAAAACAACTTCCAGAAGTGATCAGCTGAGGAGTGGCCCTCAACAAAACCGGCCTGTTCTGGACTAACAAATTCCAACCATACTTGCTTCAGCCTAGAGGCCAAGATTTTGGCAAACATTTTTACATCAAGATTTAGTAAGGATGTAGGTCTAAAGTTTTCCACAAGCTCCGGCGATTTGCCTGGTTTAGGCAACAAAATTATTTTGGCCTCAAAAAGTGTTTTATCAACTATTCCTACTCCAAGCCAAAAGCGAAGAGCTGGCTCAACTCTTGATACTATATTGGATTTAAATTGCTTAAAAAAAGGATGTAAAACCATCCAGGCCTGGTGCTTTATCAGTCTTAAGTGAATCAATGGCTGTCCCTATTTCCAAGCTTGATATAGGAGCTACCAACCTCTGTACAGACTTCTCTGACAATTGGGGGAGAGAGAGATTATTCAAAAAATCCTGCATTTTAACTATACTTTGGGGGGAAAGTGGTTGGCTTGAGTAAAGGCTTTTGTAATAATCAACAAAGATCCCTAAAATACCTTCGGGATCTGTTACTAACTCCTTAGAAGTAGGGTGTCTTAGTGCTGCTACCCATTTAGCTTCCGCTTTTTGTTTTAATTGCCAGGCCAACAATTTCCCAGCTTTGCTGCCCTGACCTAAATATACAGCTTTAATTCTAGAAGCAGAATCTACCACTTTCTCCCTCAATGTATTGGTATACCATGTTCTTAAAGTGCATAACTGTTGCTCTTGACCCTCTGATCTCGACCCCTCCCCTATAGCCTCCAATTCCTTTATTTTATTTAAACAATCGGCCAGCTCCTTATTGCTTTTATTTTTCGAATAGATGCTAACGAATTAATTCCCTCTCCATACAGCTTTAGGGCTGCCCACATTTGGTCGACAGCTTTAATAGAGCCCCAATTGGACTGAATTGCATTGGATAAAAACTCTCTGAATCAGGATAATGTTTGGGAGTCCTTTAGAACATTATTGTTTAGTGACCAGGAGTGAGACCTTGATAGGGAGATAGCAAAGTCCAAATTAGCTTAATGGGGAGTGGTCAGAAATCACTCTGGGTGAGAGTTCAATTTCTGATACACCTGATAAACATTGCTGACTCATTAGGAAAAGTCTATCCTTGAATAGGATTTGTGGACTGGGGAGAAGAAAGAATATTGCCGGGTAGCGGGTTGAATAGTCTCCCACGGGTCCACCAATCCTAGAGGCGTAACAAACTCTGCCAGTGCAACTTGAGCCGGTGAAGATTGCGGTCCCTACAACCTGAGTGGTCCAACCTGTTGAGACTGGACTAAATTCCAGTCACCTCCCAATATAATAACCCTCTCTTTAAAGGAGGATAGGATCGTAGCCAATTGAACAAAAAGGAAGGTGACTCCACGTTGGGTCCATATATTGATCCCAATACCAAATGTAACCCCAAAGTCTGCCAGAAACAAAAATGTATCTTCCGTTTAGGTCAGAAGTTATTTCTGAATGGATAAACGGAATCCCTCATGCGACCAATATAGCAACTCCACGACTATTTGAGGAAAAAACAGCCCCAAAAACCTGTCCTACCCATTTTTTTTTTAATTGAGATAAGCGGTCAGAGAGTAAATGAGTTTTCTGTAGAAAAACTATGGCTGGGTTGTATTGGGCTAAGTGATTTAAGATTACAATTTTTTTGCAATTGTCCCTTCCCCCTTTAATATTCCATGACAAAATATTTACTTTGAAAACCATTCGTTTTGAATAATAAGCACCCATGAGAAAAAAATTTGGATAGCTGTGCCCCTAAATGCCCTTACCCTAAAAACCCCAACAACATAACCCCAGTCCCTCCCCCACCACCATAATATAACTAACTCTATGATCCCTCCTGAACTATCCTCCTGGCCTGAAGCCAACCCCTCCACCACTGGTACATGGTGCGCTCTAGAGGTGGGGATCCTTCCTTCTTATCCAGTTGAGTTCAAAAAACCTTAATAATTATACTGAGAACCTGCAGGGTCTTTCCTCAATTCAATGACTGAGACCAACACCTATAGGTTGAAACTTAGTATACTAGTCCACATGTGCAGAGAGAGGAAAGACTGGGAGAGGAAAAGAAACAAAGTGTCAAACCCCGAGGTGGGCATAGAATGTCGGCCAGGAATTTGGCCAGAAGTAAATAATTAACCTTCCAAGGTCCCTGTTTAGGGCCATGGTTAGAAATGCCCTGGATTTAACTTGAGCTAGCATAAAATTATCCAGAAATTGTATTGAAACTGAGTTAGTTTGTAGCTCAAATAATCCCTACACACCACCAGAAAATGAAAATAGAGCCAGAGAAATATTAGATATAGGCTCCTATACAGCCACAGAGAATTGGAAGTTGGAACGAGAAGAAAAAAGGGAAGGTGACATAACCACCCATAACCCTGTACACACTATCGCATACAATGAATTCTCGTACATAGGAAAAGAAAATCCGAAGTCGCTTTCCGACACAGTCAGTACACATAACCAGTAACAAACAGTTAGAATGTACAAATAATAGGGCAACATGTAAATAACTCAGTCAATGTTATAAATAAAATATGTAAGCGACAGCACCCTCTTGTGGCGGCTTCATGTACTAGTCTCAAAATTCTCAGGAGAGGCCCACTTAATAGTGGAAACCCCAAATGGTAAAAGAAATAGCAAACTATAATTTTAAATAAAGTCTAGCATCTTGTAAAAGTCTCTCCTTAGATCGCGACCCTGTGATGAAAATAGCAATGTCCAAAATGAACTGGCAAGGGCTATGGTTGTCAGCCAGAATCTATCCCAGTGGCAATCAGTATCAGCTTCTGTCACTTCCGACTAGTAGAAACTTCATCCTTCGAAAATAGGTCAGGGAATAACCCTTTGAGCGTTGACAGGGCCTCATCAACCGATTGGAAGCGCTTAATACCATCTTTAGTCGTGATTTCTAACTTCGCCGGGTAAAGCATATGATGGTGGATCCCGGCCGCCCAGAGCTTGGAGGTGATGGGCCGAAAGTTTGCCCGAGCTTGTCTCATCTTCAAAGTTAAATCGGGAACCAGTCTTAACCTCTTGCCCTCCCATTGAAAGGCTGCTATCTTTTTTATATCTCTCAAAATGTGCTCCCGGTCAAGAAAGTTCAATAGCTTAAAGATGATAGGCCTCGGTGGGTCAGAGGCAGCTGGCTTAGCTCTAAGGGCTCTATGGCCCCGTTCAATAATATACTCCGGCCCATTAGGTGAAGGCCCTACCGATTTCCTCAACAACCTCTGTAGAAACTGCACAGTATTCTGGCCCTTCTCTCCTTGAGACCCAAAGCACTAGATTGTTGCCTGCTTCTGCCTTCTAGATCCTCCATGCAATCTTCTAGCTTCACGCAACGCCTTTTGCATTCATTCAATGAGGCCAAGTCTTCTCCATAGATCGTTCGATCGGCAATCTGACTTCTGTGTCCGTCACCCGATGGGCTAATTGAGTCAGCGCAGGCTTGAATTCTGCCACCTGGTCCACTAACTTAAATAAGGCCTCCTTTATAGTGGACAAATCACTATATATTTTTTCGAGGTGATGCCTTCCTCTGCTTGGTGGCGATGAACTGCGAGCGTGGCAGCAAGCTTCTAATTCTTGGTTACGCCTGCATTTCGAGTTCCTCCGAAACCAAGTAAATCGCTGATGTTGCCTTCAAACTTTAAACTTCCCAGTAAAGGCAAAATAAAGCCGAAGATGCATTTTAGCAGCAGGTTCAGGTTTTAGAAGCGGGGCCCAGCTACAGCTACTCCTCCATGCGCATCACGTGATCCCCGATTCCTTCCTTTCTTTGTAGACCAAATCAGATTTTCCAGTTTTGTTAGTTTGCCCCCTTCACTAGATCTTCCCCCTTCTGTCTGATGACCCCAGCCCAGTCCAGCCCACTTTTAAGCACTTACCCATTCCTTATGGGGGAGACCACAGGGTCACATATCAAGCTCCATGGTGGATTCCATTGGGAATGGCAGCTCTACCCCTGCAGGTCATTGTTATACAAGACACTGGTGGCTAGACCTGTGTGGAATGTGGAATTCTGCCAGCACAATTCATGCAGAATGGCAATTTCACTTCTGAAATGCTTTTAAACTTTTTTTTCATTCCAGGGAATTCTGAAAAGTATGTCCAGGTAAACCATCAAATAATATCCTGCAGATTACGTAGTATTCCACAGTTTGCTGAAAATGTATATGTGGTTTACATAATTTGCAGAATATGACTGTACAGGTCACATTGTACTTTCAAAATCTTGGAATTCTACATAATTTAAGAGAATTTCCAAAATTCCACAACAATTTGGTCATAAGCAGAATTTTCAAAATTCTGCAGAGCTCTAGTGGTGGTTTGGCAGTGCAGGGGAGCTGGTAGCATCGGCAGCATCTTGTATGCCCCAGAGTTTCCAACACTTGGTTATCCCCTCACAAGATACTGGTGAGGAGTGAGCTAAATGTGCATGTTCATGCAGTTGCATGACTGCGCACACCACCAGCCAGTGCCTTCCCTTTCACGGGTGGCTTTCAA
Source organism: Neoceratodus forsteri (assembly GCA_016271365.2). Lineage (NCBI taxonomy): Eukaryota > Metazoa > Chordata > Ceratodontiformes > Ceratodontidae > Neoceratodus > Neoceratodus forsteri. The sequence goes on from CM028130.1 coordinate 101,294,699, forward strand.
CTGCAAATTCACCTGTGGTCACCCAGGTGGCAATATCAGAGCACAGCTGGCTGCCCTCCCCAGAGGATGAGAGTGTCCTTTGGGATGCTCAGTGCTTCACCCCGACAACTCATTCCTGAACCTGGGGATACTGGCATCAGTAGGGCTGCTTCTGCTTTGCTGACTGGCCAACACCAATTAAAAGCACTGTCTTCTTGTTCAGACTAGTCAGCATTGGAATTCTTGGTGCCCTTAGCCAAAATTAGTTTTGCCCATACCTTTCATTTTCACTCATATGCAAATGAATGCCCCAGTTAACGTTTCTATAGATATAGCTCTGATGAGGCTCTCTCGTTGTTTTTTCCATATTTAATCATGGATGTTAGCCAGCTCCCTTTGCCTCAGTCTGGCTAAAATGTATTTTCTTATTTAGTACATCAAAGCTCAGATATTTCACATGCCATAACCCATTCTTGGTCTTCTGTGACTGCGCCACCATCTACTTTGCTAGCTTGTTGGCATAGCTTGGTGTTACCATGGAATCTGCCTTACTTCTAAACCTTTACATTAGCAATATCCTTATGGCCACATTCTTCTGCCTACAGTATGTAATATTGCTGAAAGCTGTCCATCACTAAATAGGGAAACTGCCTCCACCCTCATCCATGAAACTTTTTTCCAAATTTGGATAATTACAGCTTCATCCTAGCTCATCTTCCAGTAAAGAAAATCCATCACCCATAACTAACTCAATATGCCACTGCTAGGCTATTAACCGGCAATAAGAAATCAGCTTGCATCTGTCTCTACTGTCTTCCTATGAAACAGTGCATCAACTTAAAAATCCTGCTAAGTCTATAAATGTCAGCAGAGCATCACTCCAACCTGTTTTAGTGTCCTTATTCCAAACAAACATCTACACATCTCTTGCATCCCTCTGTTACTTGTTTTACTGCCCAAAAGCCTTCTTGAATTGTCTCCCATAGTGAGGGAGCCTACTTTGTCTATGATCTCCATTTGTGGAACCAGTTACTGCCCACCATTTGGGCCTACAATGACATTGGGACTTTTAAAAGTGAACTAAAAACCTTTCCATATCACTTTGTTTGGCTTGTGACTGTTGCACTGCTAATTCCCTTCAGTGCAGTGTTATTTTATTTGTTTTGTACAGCACTTCGAAATTCTGTAAACACTTCATAAGTAAACATTATTGTAATTTTTATTACAGTACAAATAAAATAACCTGTTTTTTGAATTTCTGTGTGTTTACAGTTAGGTCTATACTCTGAGCACAGTTTGTGGCCTTCAGTTACTAACCCAGGAACTATCTGCATACTTAGTGATACCCCAGGTGTGGTCTCGTTATCTCTCTTTCTTTAGTCTGCCCCTTATTGATTGTTAGGATGCCTGCTGCCTTCTCAAGTTCACTTTTGATGCATGATTTTCTTTAATTTTACTACTCACTGTATCTACTTCAATTTCCTTGCACATTCTGCTCATATCACACTACTCATTAATAGTATTTTGGCTGGTAGTCAAGGCTTCATTTTCTTATAATCTAATCCTGTATTTCTCTTAATTGTGCTTGTCTCCATACTTGATGAGGTGCTTATTGTTTAAATGTGCTTTGTTTAAGTCTACTGTATTATGTAAAAGATAAAATCATATTGCGCTGCAGTGCAGTTTAATTCTAGTCAGCTTTTTTTTTTATTTGTTTTTTTATCTCTGGAGATGAACTGCTTCAGTACTTCTTTAATGAAATATCACCCACTTGCCACCATGCTATGATGTTTTTGTTAGACTCCCTGCTTTGTTCCTTCTAGATATTTGACAGTGGTTATCATGTAATTCCCCACCATCTACTCTACTAGTCCAAAGGTAATTTTTCCTTACTATCATATGATGTTTTTGCAGGCAAAGCTTTTCAAAGCAAAGACGATTATGGGGTTACTTGAATGAGTACTGAAATGTGTGTTACGTAGTTAGATCTACTTATTAGGCAGCATCAGGTGGTCTTATAAATGTGCCAGACATTAGTGATATGATGTAAAAAGATACAAAAATGTTCATTTAGTGAAAAAATACATTTAAAAAAAATAAATAAAATAAATATATTAGTAACATGTTTCCAATACATACATAAAGAGAAAAATCATTCATTTTTACATTTATTTAATTCATAACAATTAACTCCAGGTATATAAATTATTTAGATAAATGTGATTTTATGGTAATAAAATGTTTATATATATGTACACAAATAATAAAAATTGATACAAAGTGAACAGATTGATAATATAAAAATATATATATATAAAATACACAATGACCAGACTCAGAATATGCCATTTATCATCACGAGTGAGGGGCCAGAAACCATAACTCACAAGTGACAGAGCCTCAAGTGAGTTATGAAAGTCCTGCCCCCTCAAAAGTGATGATAAATGCCATATTCTGAGAGAAGCCATTGTATGTCCAATTTATACAATGCATTTTAAATTATAAAGCTTTCAGATTAGTTCTGTTACTGAAGAATACGTTGTTCTGATTGATTTCACTGCTCTGAGTGCAGCAGAGCTCCTTGTGATGTCATCTGGCATTGTTTGATATGTTCTCCCATTGGTTAAGAGCTCCTTTGTGACCAACCTCAAGTGATGATAAATGGTGATGACCTCACTCTAGTGATGATAAACCATTTATCATCACTCAAATCCACTGCCATGTAAATATTTCATTTACCTGTATATTTTGTTTCATCCCCATTGTATAAATATTTTTATTTGTTTAGAATTTCTGCACCTGGATATCCAGACTACTGACATCCTTACTGAACACTTCACTGGAAACAGGCATGATTCAGGAGGACTGGAAGAGGAGAGCAGATGTGGTCTCTACATACAGTATGAGTGGCAGCAGAGTGGAGGCTATTAAATATATGTTCTCACTTCAGTGGTGTAAAAATGAATGGAAACCCTGCTAAAGGAAAGATTGGTAAAGTATCTTGATCCAATGGGTTGCAAGACCACAGGCAGCATGATTTCATGGGGGAGTTCATGTCAGATGACTCTTACTGATTTCTTTGACTGGGTGACCAGTGGACTATACCAGGGGAGGGCAGTGGATGTGGCCTATCTGGACTTTCTGGACTTTACCAAGGCTTTCGACATTGTCACACAGAAGTCTGATTAAGGAGACTTTAGGCAGGAGACATTATTTTAGCACAATTTGTACTTGTCATGTCTGTCGGCATAATAACATATATTAGTTTACTTCACAGATGACAAACAGGTGGCAGAAATTCTCACCACAGCTAAGTCCATTATATTTATTTTCCTTATTTCCCTATCACTGGTGCTGTCTTCTCTGCTAAGCTACCTCTCAGCTTTATCCATTCCTCTCTGTTCTTATCCAGACTCAAGGCATCCACAGGAGCCTCATTCGCCTATGGGAATTCCATTGCGCATTGTAGATAAAGGCAAGGCCCCTCTTCAGATCCTTACAATATGGGAGACTGGTGGGTGATTGCCTTTAGTAGTGCCTGAAAGTGCTGGCATCATTCCCGTGCATCCTAGGGTTTTTGCTTTGAGTTTCTTCCCTCATTCATGACACAGTTGGAGAAGGCTTCATGGGTGTATGTATGCACATACTGTGCATGGCTGCACACTCTACTGGAGTCAGCTTGCATTCTTTCTCCTCTGCACATCTCCAACTGCACAATGACTTATGGTAACACACATGGCAGTACAGCAGTGAAGACTGCTGCCCTACCTTCCTGGAGGAGGGAAATTCTGAGACACTTGATTGTCCTCCCCATCCAGCTCACAGTTCCTAAGCTCATTCCCAAACCCAGGTCACAAGCATCAGAGGTAACCTGACTCTTGTTTCACAAGCTGGCATAGTATTTTATGTTAATTTTTTTCTGCAAAATATATTTTGCACACTTATACCCTGTTGCTGTCTTACATGCATGCCAAGTTGCTTTGCTCTTCCACATTGTGCTGCTTTCACAAACACAGTCACTTTGCACTGCTCTTGGGGATTCAGTCACTCAATTGACCAACACACTGACTCACTACCAGAAAACAATGTTATCAGTTACCCTCAGGCATCACTCATCACTTATCCACCTTATGCATCAAAGTATCATATATCCTCACCTCAAAGCATCATTCTCAAACTCCCATCACCTGGCTTGTAAGGAGATTAATTTGTGTATTGACATGAGGGAGGGGTTATGCAGAAGATTAGAAGAGTGGTGGGTGAGGGACACTATCTAGCAGAGGTGGATGGCAAATACTACCAAAAACCAGATCACTACCAAAACTTAGGCAGTTACAACCAATGGAATTGTTACCTCTTGGAGCCTTACCACCAGCAGCATGAAGAGGGATGCATCATAGTGTGAGGGCAAGTGGCCTACATTTTTGTGTGATCTTCCCCATTGTGTGTCATTTATGCATCCTGTCCTATCCTCCAACTATGTTGCACCTCCCTGGTAAAAGTGTCATTGGTGGTTGTTTTCTGGTCCTCACAATCTCCCTTGTGTAACACAGTTGTCACTGGGTCACTGTGCAGATGATACAGTTGTTACTCTCAGTTACTACCCCTGCCTTACTCATGTGGGAGCCAAACAAATTAAATGGCATGGGCTCATTACAGGGAAACAGACACCACCAACAACCCACATGTTCAAGTGCAGGGAAGATCCCAATGTACACTTGGTGTGCAAAACATTTTAGTTTACTTACTGCAGTATAGTAGATTGCATCAGACTATTTGCTTAGTGGTAGGCTGACATCTTCTGTTACAGTACTACAAATCCCAGAATCCCTTCAGATGACATCAGAGCAGGAGGCAATAGTGAGAAATAAGATTCAATATCCTAAATATCCTGCAGTGTATGTTAGAATTTATATAAGCTCTGATTTTTTATTTGTTTGTCTCGCTGTCCTCCATGGGTGAGGTACATACAGTCACAGAGGACTCCAAGAAAACTTCGAACAGGAATTATAAAAGCTCTAATATGCACTGCAGGATATCGAATCCTCTCAGTGCTGCCTACTGCTCTGATGTCAGCTGCAGGGGATTCTGGGATTTGTGGAAAAGATGTCCACCTACAGATAAGCAAAATTAGTCTGACATAATCTGCTACACTACAGTAATCAGTAAGTAAACCAAAATGTTTTTCCTGCACAAAGTGCACATTCGGACTAGCACAACACTTACATGTGGGGTCCTTTGTGCTGACTGTTCTCCTTTAAACTGCTCACATGGAGGGTTCTTCAGAAGGGGAACAAAGGGAATAGCACAGTGCCTCCACCCAGAGAAGAAAATAGCGGGCCTGGTAAAAAAGTAAGATAATGCTCCCAGGGTGCAGTACCAATCCACTGCCCCAATAACTTCCCAACTCCTCCTGAGACCAGCTAGTACCAGTACTCACACTTCAGTCTTTAAACACATGTTTATATCAATTATTGTAGATATACAACAATATCCTCACACAGCAAACTGTAATAAACTAACAACAGGACATTATTATTCTGGAGCACAGGTCCTGTAAAAGAATAGGGATTGGGCAATATGTGATTTAGCAGTGATTTTAGCAGTAAAAGCATGAGTGTTCAGTTTTAGAAAATAAAGTGTTTTGTCACTAGCAAGTGATCTCTGATGTTCGTCGGGCATCTCCTCTGTGATCTTTTCAAAGTTCGCCAGCACCCATACACGAGTAGTCCCAAGTAAGGCCTACTGTCCTGTAAGACCACCCACTACCCATAGTGACAGATCCCCATAGTTTCACAACAAGCTTTAAACAGTTTTAATTTTAAACTGCAGTTCTATTAGACTACTGGGTACCCAAGTGAAACACACACAGTTGCAGACCTGATGTTGCAGTGTCCTGGATCTTGCATTGGTGCACCTAATTTAATATGTAAGCTTGCTACTTGCCCCACTCAACTGACTTTTATTGGCTAGCACTTTATCAAAGCAATTTGCAATTCACAAGGATTAAAATTGTAATCCAACAGGAAACCAAGGCAACTTTCTATTTATCTAGGCCAAGTCGCATGCATCCTGGAGATGCTGGAGTAGCTACATAGGGATTTAGCTGACCTCTTGTGCAGCCGTACACTGATGGATCTCAGACAGCAGTCAGATGGCATGGATGTAGGCCAAGGCTGAGTCTAGTCACTCATTGTACAGCTGTCTCTTTCACACTTACCCAGCAGCACATGGCAGTCTGGCAAGTTCAGAAAGGCTGAGACCAAAGAGCTCCATGCCTCACTCCAGGGTGCTATATTGATCGAGGGTACTCAGCTACATGGAGACAAGCTCCTGGCCAACCCTTTCTTTGTCACACCAGGCAGGGTAGAATGGTTAGTTCCTAACTCTGATCACAGCAGTCTTCTGGCTAGAATGGTATAGCATTTCATTTTAGAAACACAACAGTTTAACTTTGGCTGCTTGCAGGATTCACCGCAAACACAAGCAGCTTGTATGGAACTCCAACAGTTGTAAACAGGATTCATCCAAGATCTCTGGCTCTGAGACCTGGCTAGACCCTCAAGCTCTCCTCCTCAGCATTTCTTTCTCCTCCAAACACCCCAGCAAGACTGACTGAAACCTCTCAGCAGGGGAAGGATTCAACTCAGCACACCCCAATTCAGGTCGTTATTGACTCACACGTTTGTCACTCATGTTTATAACTCTACTACTGGATGGAAAAGTCACTAAGCACTCCGCTGCTTTTTTCCCCAAATGGTCCAGGTCTCTGACAGGACCCTTTGCATTCGATTGGCTGATCTCCTGATCAAAGGTTGATAAGATGGCAATGTCCATCTGTTTACATTCTTCGTGCAGTGACTGATACTGTTTGCACACATGTTCTTTGCTGCTTGCTGCATTACTTAACTCTTGGAAACATTGACCAGACATAATTGTAATCCAGTTCATGGTGGTGATGACAGTGATTCCTCTGGTCCATCTTTGGGTACACTGGTTCCCTTTCGTCAGTGGCATACAAGAAAACAAATGGAAACTCCAGCTCTTCTTCATCTGGCCTCCAGCACCAAGTCCAGTTGGAGGGTGTAGAAAGTAGGTGGACCCACCCTGAGACTCTGATGGCCTGCAGGTAATCTATATCTTTCATAGGTTCATAGGTGATATAGACAAAAGTAGGCTATTCCTTTCTAGATTGTCTGCCACTTTCTCAGCAGTTTATTCTACTATTTTGTTCCATATTTTTGTCTAGATTTCTTTAAATGCCTCAAAATGTTACCACCAACAGCCCCTAGACAAACTGTTCCAAGCTTCCATCAGCCTCTGAGTGAACCAATGCTTCCTTCTTAGCATTCTGAAATGTTTCCCCAGCAACTGACAGTCATGTCTCCTCAGATTTTGCTCTCCTTATTTTGGAGACAAACCTAAACATTTTTATAATTCTTGGTCTCTAGATGCTTGATATATTAAAATCATACCCCCCTTCTCCTGTCCAATGAGAACAGACTAAGTTCAGTTATTCTTGAATTATAGTTTACCCTTTTAGATCCCTAATCATTCTGGTTGCTCTTCGTGGCACATCCTCCATTCTATCAATATCTATCTTATTCTGAGGGCACCAGAAATAACCACAATACTCCAAATGTGGCCTAACCAGGGATTTCTTTAATGGCATAATCACTTTTCTGTCCTTTCTAACAAACTCTCTTTGTATGCAAGCCAGAATGCTGTCACTTTATTTTTACTCATGCTCTCGCATTGTGGTTCTTGTTTTAGTATATCTCAGACCAAGACCTCCAGGTCTTCCCCACTTCCTCTTTCCTTAAATCCTCACCCATTTAATGTGTATCTTGTCCTGATCTTCCTTGTGCCAAAGTGAAGGACTGTGCATTTTCCTGTACTAAATTTCTTTTTGCCTCTCCGCATCCAAATAATTTATGCAATTTCAGTAATAGAGTCTTTATTCCTTCCTGTGAATCCACCTTGTAGCCAACTTTAATGTTTGTCTACATATGTTGACATCTTCCCTCCATTCATGCACTGCATATCATTAACATAGATGTTAAACAGAGTTGGTACCATCACAGACCATAGGGGACCCTGCTGGTCAACCTGTCCTATTCAGATTAATAGCCATTTATCCTAAAACATTGTCATCTTCCAGTTAGCCAGATGTTTGTCCATCTTACTATACTTTTGATAATTCCTAAGTTATCCAACTTTTGGGACAACTCATAATGGGTACTATATCAAAGGCCTTACTGTCCATGTACAGTATACTACATCCACCAGTATATCCCAATCTAAGGCTTGCTAACTGTCTCAAAAACTAAAGTCAAGTTATTGAGGCATATCTCCTTTTCTGAATTCATGCTGAGTTTTATTAGTTAGACCTTCTCATTTATATAGTTCTCTATCTCATCCTGCAGTATTGCCTCCATGATTTTATTAACCACTTGTGTGAGACTTACCTGTCTGTAGTTTCCATTATCATTTTTTGCGTCTTTGTCCTTGTATATTGATATGACTATTGCATACATCCAGTCACTCAGAAGAGCCCCCTCTGTAATATTAGTTCTGAATATTTGTCTGACAGGGTCTGCAAGGGTATATGGTAATTCTTTCAGTACACTTGGGTGAATGTCATGAGGACCAGCTGACATGTTTGGGTCCAATACCCCTAATATTTTTTTTTTGGGGGGGGGGCGTTATACTCTCAACTTGCTGTAAAGATTGATGTCCCCATCAAGCCAAGGTTGAGATGAAGTCCAATAGTCCATATATACTCATACTGTATATACAATCTGTCTATACACCTGATTCCTGAGTTGTCAAATTCATATATACATCAAATATACAATCAGCACCTTGCAAACAGTTCAGTTCCAGACTAGATACCTCCATTTCAGCTTCACAGTCTATTTAGACAAATACAACCGCTAAGCAATGTCTGAGATATCCACATTTCACATTGTTATACCTTTTCACCCATGGGCATTACTGAAAGTCATCTGAGACAAAGACCTGGGGGATGTTTATACCTTTATGTACCATGTGCATGGGCATATCTGTGGAGGTACCAGGTGCATCATATGAAAACTTCAGTATTGGCTTGACAGGTCTTTCAGAGCATCTCAGCTGCAAGGTCATTCCTTCCTCAGAACTGAGGTGCCTCTCCATCCTCCTTGTCCTGTGGTTAGGGTCCTCATTTGAGATGCCTTGTATTACTTAATCAGGTGCATTGAACTCCTTGGCAAGCTGTTCTATGGGTTCCTCCACATTTACAGGCTGAAAATCCTATTCAGTTTCTGATCTTGCATCATCAGGCACAACTACTACAATTTCAGAGTTTGATGGATCAATATCTGTACTGGGTGTTAACAGCAGAGATCTTCCTCAGAAGACAAAGGAATGTGCACTGTGAATAGTACTGTCTTGGTTTCATTTCATCATCAGATGAGTCTTCAATACTACTTGTGGGACTACCAGTTGCTAGTCACTTGTGGAATTTTGTGGCTCAGTTTCATTACTAGAATGAAGTGTATGTTTTTTTTTCAAGTTACAGATCCAGTTTGGTGTCTTTGGGGTGATTCAGGCACCTCTATGATTTACATTTGTTTCTATCTGTGAAAATGGCAACAAATGATTTCTATGACTCATCCTTGATCCTCCTGACTCTCCTTCTTGCTGTATTCCATACACTGCCATGTCACTCAATTGTTCCCACAACAACATAAGGGACATCTTCCCATCATTTGACAATCTTGTGTTTTTCAGGTAAACCAAGATTCCTTAAAAGATCTTCTATCCTGGTAGAAGTCCATGGACTCTCACTTTCCTATCACATCTTGCTTTGTTTGCTTGGTTTCTCAGTCTAGAGGTTTCTTAGTCTAGTTTATATGAACTGTCCAATAGGTTCTTTAGCCCTTGGACAAACTGCAGATAAGTTTCAGGGCATGCTCCATCAATAGACACTCCAAAACAAATGTCCACAGGCTGTCTAGCTTCTCTTCCAAATATAAGACAGTAGGGTGAATAGCCAATTGCATCACTTTTTTGCACAGTTGTAGGCATGCAGAAGGATGCTTACTTGTTGCTCTATTTTGACTTTTATTTAGGATCTACAATACCAAGCATATTTAACAAAGTCCTATTAAACCATTCAGGCTGCATGTCACTAGTGCTATGCAGAATGTGAGATTCCACTGGCAAACTTAACATGGAGTGACCATTATGACTGTGGAATTTCCACTGGAATTTCACTGGTTCTTCTGCAGAATTCTGCCTGCTGGGGATCTGCACAATAATATTCTGTGGAACAGAATGATTTCCTCAGAAATCATTCCGCAACCAGTTCCACAGAAAATATTAAGATCTGTGGAATAAAATGCCACAGAAATGTTGTGAAAAAACTCATTCCACATTTTTCTGCCATAGAATTCTGCCATTCCATTTCTGACAATATTCGGCAGAATTTCAAAAATTCCATGAAATTTCATTCTGGCAGAATTTGAAAATTCCACACAGTATTACAGGTCACCATGTGGGTAATATACGGAGTTGTTCTTGACTTGTGACTGCCCCACAGGAACAAGAGTCCTCTCATTGGTTTACTTTCAAAGTCCCTGTCTTGATCTGAATGGATCCTCTGAGGTACGCTATAGTGAACAATGAACTTCTTCATCAGGACTTTAGCTGCTATAGATGCTTTTTGGTCTTTGGTCAGAAAGGCCTGTGCATATTACAAAAAATTACTTGTTGCAACTAGAATACCAACCACATTTTTGTTATCTGGTTCAGGACTGAGAAAATCAATACAAACAAGTTCCATTTGAGCACTGGTTGTGATGTAGACAAGTGACGCTGCACGTTTAGGTAATGTCTTTCATTCATGCTGGGGTTAGAATGGAAGAAGGCTAGCAGCCCAAAGTCACCATTCCCCACATCAGTGGATCCATCTAGATCCATTACTGATTAACCACCTATTTGTTTTTTAAATGCTAATATTGAACTGTAGTTTACTATCTCATTTGGCAATTTATTCCATAGTCTTCCTACTCTATTTATAAATGATTAGTGCTTTCTGTTATTCTTTGCTGTAACTAACTTAATTTGTTTTTTATGGCCTCTAAGGCCCATTGGTTTCTCTTGTAAAAAAATCCCCATTTCATTCCTTAGACTTATATCATTAATTATCTTATGCATTGTCATTAGGTCCCCTCTAGTTCTCCACTGCTGTAAATTGAATAGGCCAGCCCTAGTCAGTCAGTCCCTATAACTAAGTTCTCTCAGTGATCCCATCATTTTTGTATAATGTCTCTGTATTCTTTCCACCCTATCTATTTCACCCTGTGTGTACAGGTTACATAGTTGAGACCCATAATCAATATGAAGACTTACATGAATTTTGTATAATGGCATTAAATATCCCCTACTGTTCTTTATAAAGCTTCTTTATATTTTTTGTCATGTAACTAGTTCTACTAATCACATTTGTCCTATGTCTCTTGAAATCCAGATTATTATCTACTAATATTCCACAATCCTTCTCCAAAGTAGTCCCTTTTATCACATGACCATTCAGTATGTATGGTTGTTCGATATTATATTTACCTGAATGCATCACAATGCATTTCTCTAGGCTAAGTGGCATTTTGTTTCTTACTGACCACCTTTTTATTTCTTCCAAATCCTTCTTAATTTCAGATTGTTGATCTCCTGTTTTCATAGGTGCGCCCAACTTAATATCATCTGCTAATTTAATGATCCCATTTTTGACGCTATGATGTAAGTCACTAATGTATAGTGAGAATAGAACAGGCCCCAGTACAGAGCCCTGCAGTACCTCACTACAGTAGTCACCAAAATAGGTTCTGAATATTCCCCAATGACCTCACTTTTGCATTCTACAGTACAACCACTTTTGGGTCCATCTCACTATTCTGCTATCTATGCCAGTCTTTTCCATTTTATTTATAAGATTCTTGTGAGGTACTTATCAAAGCCTTTAGAAAGTCTATAAATATAATCCCCATTGGCATGACCTTACTCAAATTTTTATAAATATACTCATAGAAGCATAAGTGATTTGTACTGCACTCTCTATTATTTTTAAACCTGCTGTTTACTGTCGTCTCCAACCTAATATAGTGAGGTTATTGTCTAATTTTGATTTTAACAGAGTTTCAGCTATTTTGCCCATAATTGATGTCAGACTAACAGGCTTGCAATTTGCTGTCTCAGATTTATTTTCTTTCTGTACAACAGAATCACTATTGCTTGTTTCCAGTCATCTGGTACTTCACCTGATGCGAAAGATTTATTTATAATCTTAGCCAGTAGATATGCCATATATTCCCCAGTTTCTTTTATTAACCTAGGACTAATTTAATCAGGGCCTGATGACTTGTTAACCTGTAGTTTATTTATTATGTCTATTATTTCTGGAACATTGATATTTAAGTCAAAATTTGGACAGATGTGTTCTTTTACCTCAATCCTGCTCACATCATTTGCCTCAAAAAACGTACCAAAATATTTATTAAAAGTCTCAGCTGTATCTTTATACTTATGTAATTCAATTCCCTCAGATGTTATAGGGCCTATTTGATTATTCTGTTTATTTTGAGCATTAATATATGCATAAAAACCCTTCCCTTTGTCTTTTCTATGGGCAAAATTCAGTTCCTCTCTCATCCTTTCCACTTTAATAGTTCTTTTTAACTTTTTTAACAGGGTTCTGTAATGTTTCCTACTTTCACGTGTTCCATTTGATTTCATTTTAATAAATGCCCTCTTCTTTTGTGCACTTATCTTCATAACCTTATTTGTGCACCAAGTCTGTCTTTTCCGCTTCTATTATACATTTTTTTGGTATGTATTATTCCTCTAATCCCAGTAATTTATTCTTAAACAAGGTATACATTTCATTTACACTTTTTCCTTATTAATTTTTGTCCCAGTCCCATTTTTAAAATGCCTGCTTAATTCTAATAAAATCCACTTTTTTGTAATTCTTAATTATAGTTATTCCCCTGGCAACACATTTAATTTTTCTCTTTATAACAAACTTGATTATATTGTGATCAATATTACAACATTTTTATTATATTTTATTTTTTATTTATTGAAATCTTGGATGACACCTGTGAGTGGATACTCATTGAGAGGTTCCATGTCAGATACATTAACGCAAGAAGACACAATATAGTTACAGTAAATTATACAATGACAGAAGAATTTCTCATTTCCTGATTGATCACTCTGTAGCTGGGACAGTGATGTTATTGGACAACAACATCACTGGAAAAGGCCAGGCACACAGGTGACCACAGAACAGCAACAGAAACCCTCCTCCACACAAGCCATTGCGAGCACAATTTCTGAACCCGTTACAGCACACTCTCCCCAAACAGCAGCTACATGCCTCACTTTACCTGCTCACAGAACTCAGATCAAACAGAACATTACAGCCTAGAAAAAAGAAATGGAATTCTCATACCAGTTTTTCCCCCCGAGCAGAGCAGTTTCAGAGAATTGTGTCAACCATAACTGCCGGTCATGCGCTTCACAGAAGATCACTCAGTTCCTGAACACATAAAAAGCAACAGGATTCACAAGCAAAGTATTTATAGTGTTTAAAAAGCCGTTACTGAAAACTGCTTTCTCGGCCTTCATACCATGATGAAGCTCGCACATCCACGTGACACAGTGCCACACTCCAGTCACCGATCAGCTAGCTCAGCACCCATAACGAACTGCCATACTGCTTAGCTTCTCATTTTTAAATGCATTTGTAACAGTTACCTGAGTAGAACGATACTGTTTTACATGGCCAAAAAAACAGAAAATGGAGTAACAGACACGGACAACAAAATGAAAGGGACAGAGATGTGAGTGAGTGACAACAGAGAGGAAACATAAACTGCCAAACACAATGCTATCTACTGGTCAGCTATAGTAATAACAGACTTTTTAATGTAAATGCAAATGAACACATGCAAAAAAAGCTGAAAATGCATTTAAAAATTGTTTTTTTCTTTCTTTTTACTTATTTATTTTTACAAATGAACCATTGTATAATAGCAATAAGGCACTCCAGGGTGTGTGTTATTGTGTAATAACATCACTCCTGGGGTGACGGAAGCACTCGGCTTTGCCTCGTGCTTCATTCCACCCAAGGAGGACGTTATTACACAATAACACATACTCCCTGTCATGCCTTATTGCTTAATTATATGTAGGGGCCTGGATATTCAGACTGTGTTGGGCAATGGCACAAGCCTAGTCGCAGTGCAACAGGGCTGTGCCAGGGCATGGAGCAGGGTGATATTCAATGGTGCTGCACCATGGCCCAGCGCCATTGAATATGGCAAGGAGGGCACTCACATGTCACATGGTGCAGTGGCACTGCACCAGCGTGAAGACACAGAAATGAAGCGGGATGCTAGCACAAGTGCAGTTGCACTAGGTGCATCACCACGCGATATTCAGCCTGGGGCATGCAAATGAGGCCATAATGCATGCATGGTGCAAATGGGGCTATTTGCATGTCATTATGGCCCCATGTGCATACATTGCATTGATCCCCAGTGAATTGCACCTGGCACCCTGCCAAGCTGCAGCCATCGTGGATCGACACTCTGTTGTGCTAATGCAGCCCTCCTGTTCCTGTACACCCAATCTCTGGTATCTGTAAATGACATATCACTCCCTGGTGGCTAAGCAGCAACCCCCATGCCCGATTGCAGGCTGATGAAAAGGGAACTGACATCCCTGGTGGTCTAGCGGTAACCCCAGTTTTGGGCACACTGGATGGGCCTTGCAGTCCTTATCTGCCATCAGCTTCTATGTTTTTATGTTTTGCCTGATCATGGGTAGCTGTGACAATGGTGAATTCCCTGGTGGTCTAGTGGTCACCCCCTCTTCGCCCGATCATGGGCTGTTGTAATAATAGAGAATCCCTGGTGGTCTTGCGGTAATCCCCCATTGCCCGCTCATTGGCTACTGTGAAAAGAAAGATTTACCTGGTGATCCAATGGTACTCCCCCCCACCCACCCACAGAGGTCCCCTGCCACCCAGCACCCCCTCATCACTGGCGGGCAGCAGTACCACACCCGCATGCCACCCGGCTGCCTGTCGAATGACAACATACAGTATGATCTGTATGCCTATTGGTTCACTGCATTGACCAATGGGCGTGCAGTCCATACTGTACTACACAGGCCCAATATGTGAATGAATGCAGTGGACCAATAGGCATACAGATTGTACTGTATGCTGTCATATGGCAG
This sequence comes from Neoceratodus forsteri, assembly GCA_016271365.2. Lineage (NCBI taxonomy): Eukaryota > Metazoa > Chordata > Ceratodontiformes > Ceratodontidae > Neoceratodus > Neoceratodus forsteri. Next base: position 101,309,969 of record CM028130.1, read on the forward strand.
GCGGCTGGACGGCATGCAGGTGGGGCGCTGCCGCCCGCCAATGACGGGGGGGTGTTGGGTGGTGGGGGACCTCTGTAGGTGGGTGGGGAGGGGGTACCACTGTACCACCAGGTCACTTTTCTTTTCACAGCAGCCCAAGATCAGGCAAAGGGGATTACCACTAGACCACCAGGGATTCTCTATTATTACAACAGCCCATGATCAAGCGTTGGCTGGGTGACCACTAGACCACCAGGGAATGCACTATTGTCACAGCAGCCCAAGATCAGAAGAACATGGGGGGTTACTGCTAGACTACCAGGGATATCTCTGCTATTACAACAGCCCATGATCGGGTGAACGGGTGGGTGGGAGGTCCACTGACCACCAGGGGGTATGTGTGCGGGCAATGGTGTTCTGGGTGGGCAGGTGGTCACCCATGGCTGGCAGCTGCTGTGTTGCACTGTGCAGTCAGCAGCCCACCTGAGGTGGCTGAGACTTGCTCCTGCTTTTCTGGGGCTCACCATTGGGCCCCTGTGTGTGCCGGTGCGGGGTTGTGCCGGCACATATGCCGCACATCCGGGCTGAATATCAGGATGTGCCACATATGCATGGGCACACTCCGCATCTGCTCTGCTTAGGATAACATTGTGCCCCAGCACATCAGGACTTGCGCTGTGCCTGGCAGCCATTTTAATATCCCACTGGGACTCAAGTGTCTGTGCAATGTGTTGCACCAGGTGCAACCCCTTTGAATATCTGGGCCACAGAGTACAAAAAATTCAACAGTACATGGGATGCAATTACAAACAGTTCACAAATTGTACTAAGGCATAGTACATGGTATGCCAGTATCCTGAAGAAGAGAAAGCAGCAGAGGCAGAGGCAGACTGTTAGGGTGAAGTAGGGAGGGGCAGGGAGGGGCAGTGGGAGCTGGGATAGGAAGAGCAGAGGGAAAGAAAAGAGCCAAGGAGTAGGGGGTGGGAGGCAAGTGCTAGGGCAAAGGGGTGGGAGGCAAGTGCTTGGTCAAATACTTAACTTGGCAGGTCAGGAGTTGGAAGTACTGAGGTTCTCTCTTATCTTGATTTTGCCCACTAAGCCTTCTTTGTTGGTAATAATGAGGTTGAGGACATTCTCTCCACAGGTTGGCTTGTATACTAGCTGACTTAACCCTGTCATGTTCAACATCTGCAGAAAAGTATTATTTTTCATTTTAAAACTATTTTGTTCATCCCATTTAATCTCAAGACGATTAAAGTCACCAGTTACTATTATGTCTCTCTTCATTGTGTGAACAAATGCATTGTTGACAGTATCTCTCAATTTATCTGTGGCAAATCAGATCTAGACCAAATGTCTAATTTCATCATGCAAGGTTTTCATGATGTGTTTGCAAAATTTGGATAGCAACAACAATTGGCAATTCTTGGGTCCATCAGCACCTTTGAACACTCTGGGTGGATATTCAAAGGTTGTGCATGGCTCAACAGTGTTGTGACATGCACAATCCACTGATGCACCCCGGCGTGATATTCAGAGGGGTTTGTTGCGCTGCACAATTCCCGATGCACCGGGGTGCACCAGTAATGTATGCAGCGCAAGTGCAGGGGGCGTGCCCATGCATATGTGGTACATCCCGATATTCAGCCCGGGATGTGTGGCACAGATGCAGGCACAAACCCGCCTTGCGCCACACAGGGGGAACACAAAGATGTGCCCATAAAAAGCAGAAGCATGTCAGGAGACACCCACAGGCGGACTGCAGTACTGCCAGGTGCAACACAGCAGCTGCCTGCTGTGAGTGGCCACTCAACCTCCAGAGACACAGTCAGGGCATCGTGCCCCCCCCTCGCCTGATCACTGGCATATAAATGTAATATCCCTGGTGGTCCAGTGGTCCTGCTCCGCTGCCCAATCGAGGGCTTTAGTTGAATATAAATTCCCTGGTGGTCCAGTGGACCCGCTCCCCTGCCTGATCGCGGGCATATGAATAAATAAATTCCCTGGTGGTTCAGTGGACCCTACCTCATTGCTGGATTGCGAGCATAATATAAATAATTCCCTGGTGGTCCAGTGGACCTGCTCCCCTGCCCAATCATGGGCTTTAGTTAAAATCAAATTCCTGACAGTCCAGCAGTACCCCTTCCCACCCGCCTACAGAGCCACCAACCTGCACCTCCCGGTGGTGGGCGGCAGCTCCCCACCTGCAAGCCGCCCACTGACTGAAAGCATACAGTACAGCTGTATGCCCATTGATCCACTGCATGGGCCAATGGGTGTGCAGACAGTACTGTACTACACAGTCCCAAAATGTGAATGGTTCATTCATATTTTTGAGACTGTGTGAGTACAATACACGATCTCCATGCCCATTGGCCTGAGAAATGACCAATGGCTGCAACCGTGCTGTATGCTGTCAGTCAGTGGGAGGCTGGGCGGCTTGTGGGTGGGCAGCTGCCACCTGCCACCCTGACTGGTGGGGGTGGCAGGTGGTGGGACTGTTTGGGGGTGGGGAGGGGGGTACTGCTGAACCACCAGGGTATTTGATTTTAACTAAAGCCCACAATCAGGCAGGGGAGCAGGTCCACTGGACCACCATGGAATTATTTCTATTATGCCCACGATCGGGCACTGGGGTAGGGTCCACTGGACCACCAGGGATATCTTTCCACTATGCCTGCGATCAGGTATTGGGGTGTGTTGCCCACCAAGGGGCAGGGATCGTCGGTTCCCGACAGCTGCAGCCTGGCAGGGTGCCAAGTGCAAGTCACTGGGAATCAGCGCACTGCATGCAAATGGCGCCATAATGACATGCATGCATAATGGCCTCATTTGCATGCCCAGCACTGCATGTCATAGTTGATGCACCTAGTGCACCCTCACTTGCGCTGGTGCATCCCCCTGCTCCTCACCTGCCTCTTGCACTGGTGCAGTGCCACTGCTCCATGCACTGTGCGGGCACAACCAGTGCCATATTCAGTGGTGCTATGCCATGGCGCAGCACCGTTGAATATCACCTGGACTATGCCCTGGCTCAACCCAGTTGCACTGTGCCCAGGCTTGCACTCCTTCCTGGTGCGGTCTGAACATCTGGCCCTCTGTACACAAGTCCATTGCAACATTTTAAATTTAACCATTCTGCACAACAAAAGAATATCTTGATGCATAACAGTTACTTCTTCAGCTGGTTCTTTCTCTGAAGCACAGGTATAATGTCCTTGAAGAATGTTTCTTGGCACTGTTCTCTCTGTAATTCTTCTGGCTTAAGTGTAGCAAGGAGATATGTCAAGAGCTGTGGAACTACAATAGGCTGTAGGCAAACATTGAGCAGTGGCATCTAAATTGTCAACAAAGCAATTTGTATTTGCTGGTGATTATTGCTTATCAGTGTCATACTTTTTACAAAAAGCTTGTCCAGTTGCTTCTGGAATTTTGATCCAGTCCCCATTCTGGGTGTCACCATATAGTCATCTCAATAGAGCATTAACAACAGTGTGTTTCAGTCCAGGGCAATACTCTGTACAGAAGTCATACCTAGATAGTGGTGAAAGCTAGTAATGACCAGTGGTGTCAATCTTGGCTGTTGTTTTGACATGAGTTAATAGATTATTATCAGTTCCAATTGTGATGTGGGCCATTCAGGTATTCATGAAACTGATCCACGATGACCCATTTCAGTGCCAAAAAATTCAAACTTTTGGACTGGATAGTTATGTTCAGATGGTGCCATGCTTCTACTTGCAAAGACCACAGATCTCAGTCTCTCTGGGAAAGGACTCAGACAACACTGCGCCTTGTCCTTGGACACTTGCATCTGTATGCATAGTGTATGGTTTGTTTCCATCTGCATATGTCAAGACTGGTGCAACGGTCCATTGTTTGACAATGCCATCAAAAGCTTTGTCACAACTGGCATCCTATCTGGATCCAAACATTTCATTAATTCAGTTGTAACTCTTAGGAACAGACTCATTCCCAGGTGCATTACATTTCTTGTTTGCTGGTGGATGCTCTTGCATCAGATTTTATTGCTGTCAAACACTTCTAGGTGAGTCATTTATGAAACTCATATAGTATCCACAGAATTCCAAGAACCTTTGTAATTTCTTGAAGAGTTGGTTTTAGCCAAGTAGTCAAAGTTTTAATCTTGTCAGGTTAGTGCAAACTCTTCCTTGAGAAATAATGCGTATAACACATTTTACAGAACTTCTAAATAATTAACACTTGTCAACAGACAGTTTCAATCAAAACTCCTCTAATTGATCCAGGCACGGGGTCATTACCGCACACGGCAGAATGTCATGTGGAAGAATCGCATTGCAAGGTTTACTGAAATCTTTTTTTATGTGAGGGTTCCATCCCAACAACTCCCCTTACAGGGGGCTGCACCCCCGGCCTCCCCACTAAGGATTCTAACTCAAGGGGGGTCCAACACGGATAGCGACAGGTCCAGGGATGGTGCATAATGCCGCTTATATTACATACATTATGACCTGGTACGGTTGACCCAGCCCTTTAAAAGAGGGGTCTCATGCTTTTTTAACATTTTCCAAAAAATGATGACATCATCCAGGTAGACAAGACACTCAAGCAGATTCATATCACCCATGATTCACTCAATGAGTTGCTGGAAGGAGGTTGGTGCTCCCAATATTCCTTGGGGAATCTTCAAGAATTCATAACACCCTAATGGATTGATAAAGGCTGTTTTCTTCCAGTCTGACTTTGCCATGGGTATCTGGTAGCACCAACTCCTCAGGTAAAATACAGCAAATAGCTGACTTCCATTTAAGCAGTCCAGAGCATCTTGGATTCTAGCCATGATGTACTGATCAGGAATTGCTTGTTTGTTCCGGTGCAACTGTCCATGCACATCCTTACTGTGTTGTTCTTTTTCTATACTACCATGTTGAGCAAGGCATACTGGCTGTATCACTTTAGATTACTCCAGCTGATAACATGTCTTACAGATGTCTCAATGTCATCAATGTCAGCAGGTGCCAGGCATCTGGATCTTTCTCAATAAAGGTCTCTCATCATACAGATGAATGTTATGTTGCTCTCCCTTCATGCTTCCTATGCCCCATTCACTCATGTAAAATACTTGGGTTGTGTGTGCCAATTTCTGTCTCACATGACCATCCCATTCCTTGGGCACTGGAGAATCAAACATGTTCAGGTCAGTTTTGTCCCTTTGGTTGCTGAGGTTGACTTGGGTTATATCACAGTGTCGGCACAGTATATTTGAGCCAAGGTCCTCCCCCTGTGCATGGTAATGCTGTGTTCAGTAAAATGTTTTACATGCATGGTTATTCTCCAGACAGAAACATGAGCAGTTACAGTGTATACCACTTTGGGTGGACTGATTCATGCAATTCAAAACTGTCCGCCTTAACCACTGTCTGCAGTTCCTGACTGAAATAACAAAGGCATACTCCAGCCTGATTTAAGCTAGCACTATTACATTGTTAATATGTAGCAATCTCTAAGTGTTCTGTGCATTCAATTTGTTTTCATGTTCTGTTTTAGATGCTTTACAGTGATTAAGTGCGTTATCGCTTGTGCTGTATGCATTTATTTTATCAGGGCTTTGAGGTTTAGTGTATGGGGCATGCAGTAGTGGGGGTAAAACTTGCTTTGAAAGTACTTTAGTGATTGTCCCTTGCCACAAATTCCAGGGCAGTGCGTGCAGAGTATTCAGTCTCAGCCTGGTGCCAGATTCTCAGGAAGGCCCCACCTGTCACAGTCCTCTGTGTTCTCCTGCCAGCCCCAAGAAATGTTTTTATTTATTTATTTAGTTTTTGTTTACTGGGTAGGGTGCGCTAGCCATAGCAATGATTATTTTTAGGCATGACCCGGGAGTGTTACAGGTACAATGCAATAAGTGGAGAGCAGAAGGGTTACAATCAATAGGGTATTATAGGATCAGAAACAGCAACCGTGTTTGAAATACATGCTAGGGCAGGCTATGGCAAGGCATTCAGTGAATTGCAAAAAGTGATAAATGTGGTAATATGAACAATGTTCAGTAATGGAGAGGTGAAGATAAGAGAAAAGTGTGTAAGGAAAGAAAGAAGAGAGGAATAAGCGAGGAAGAAGGGAAGGAGAGGGGGAGAAAATAGGGCAGAAGGGAAAAAAGAGGAGAAATCCGTGCACAAAAGTTTTGAGAAAACCTAATCTGAGAGCAAGATAAGAAGGAGGGCTAAATATCCCTAAGAATTAAGGATCTAGAAGAACTAGGTTCGATGTACTTGAAGTAATCCTGCCAACATCTGTCATACACAATGAGTCAGTTATGAGTAACATGAGATAATCAGTCTAGGGAGGCATACTGAGAGAAGCTTTGAAGAACATCTGAAAGAGAAGGCACCAGAGTTAATTTAATTTCATAAGAATCAGACGTTTGACCAGAAGAGAAAGTATGTTTAGCCATCTAAAATGTGCATATGAGAGGAGAGAGCTATTGGGAATAAGGATGCCTAGAAGGAGTAGCTTGGGGCCAAAAGGTAGTTTTTGTCCTGTTACACTGGAGGCAAGTAAACAGACTTTATGCCAGAGCTTATTAATGGCAGCACAAGACCACAAGATATGAAGTAGATCCCCATTGGCCAAATTGCAGCACCAGCAATTATTATTATTTAATAGGCCCATTTGTTGAAGCATAGAGGGGGGTCTATACTAAAGATGTGGGATTTTAGTTTGTATTAAAGAACTATGGGCATCTTTAAAGGTACTATGTGCAATACGTCAACAATTACTCCATTGTGTGTCTGAAATATTGTAATTAAGAAGAGTACTCCATTTATTTTTGGCCTGTATAGACTGATCAGGTAGATTATCAATAATGTATTTGTAAATGGAGCTATTTAATTTTACTGATACATTAGTCCAGTGTGAGATGTATGGGTTTAGAAGAGTATGCCTATACACTAAACTAGAGAGAGTTATAAGCTACCCGAATTTGTAAAACTTCCAGAAGTCCTGTTCAGGAAGTTTTCATGAACTGCAAGTCTGAGAATGATCTAAGAGTGAGTGAATTCTGGTCCAAGATATCTCCAGGAAAGAAAATGCCTTTGTTCCTACATGTACAACAGAAAATTGGGTGATCTTCTGAAGTGAGCAGTGGCTTGCCCCATAAGAGGGCATAAAACCAAGGTGTTGGATTGGATTTCAGGAATTGGTGGGTTACTTCACACATTCTTAATTGCACCTCCAGTAAGCTGTCAAGCCAGGTGTGAAAGTCAGTGCAGTAAAAAAAAAAAAAGGCACTGTTGCCGTATTTTTCTGTCCATGGTAGGGAGTGTGTATAGTCCATATTAGCCATTTGTTTTAACATTGCGGCAGTGTGAATTGATTTGGGAATCTGTTTTTATCCATAGAAAGTGATTGTCCACCTAATGTGGTGGCGACTGTATAGGAAAAATACTAGGATTTCATGAGCAATTCCTCAGGGAAATCATGGTCTGCTGGGAACTCAGTCATTAATAACTGCATCTTTGCATTCTTTTCAGTTGGACCATACCTCAAATGGCACATTCAGAATTTGTGGGCAGGACCAATTCTTCACTATCCTGACACCACACAATATCAATAGGGTCATCATCTAAATTACTTTGCTTCTCTGTATGTCAGGCATAAGCTCTGTGGTCCAGTCCATGCAAGTTCACACTTTTTTTGAGTTTATTTCTCTCTTTCTTCACATAAGTGCTTTAAATACCCAAACAAGTTTGCATTGTTTCCAATGATGACTGGTATGCAGTCATGTGCTAGTTTGGGGACATACAGTACCACAGCATAGGTTTTAATGGGCCATTCAACTCCAATCTCATCTTTAGGAAAAGTGATCCATATCCGGAGTACCCTAGGTGCAGATACATAGAAACATAGAATTTGATGGCAGGTAAAGAATGCTTGGCAAATCTAGTCTGCTCATTTTCCCTACCTACTGTAACACTGCAGACCCTACTTGATCTCCAGCTTTACCCCCTTTCCTATCACTAAGGGTTCCTTTATGCCTATCCATGCATTCTTGAATCCCGTACCATTTTTCCCCACCAGCTCTGGTGGGAGGCTGTTCAGGAACCCAGCCCTCTCTCTCTGTGAAGTCATAGGAGGAGTGGAGGAGGTGGAGGGAACTGTGGAAGCGATTGGTCACCTTGATAACAAGGGGGGCAAGAAAGTAAAAATAGGAGTGGTGTATAGACCCCTGCGCTGGCAGAAGAGATGGAGGAGAGTCTGGTGGCAGATGTTGGGAGACACTGCAGATTGGGAAGGGAAGGGAAGGGTGGTGGTGTTTGGGGACTAAAACATGCCAGGAACAGACTGAGAGACTATGACATCCTCGGTGGCCAGGGAACAGAAGTTGTTGGATGTCTTTCAGGATGCGTTCCTAACTCAGCAGGTGGGGAAACTGACCAGGGAGGAGCGGATACTGGATGTGGTCCTGGCAGACAGTGACCAGATTGGGGACCTGGGGGTAAGGGACCCATTGGCAGGGAGCGACCATGTCACGGTCTGGTTCTGCCTGAACCTAGGAGGGTAGAAGGCTGCACAAAGATGGAGGTAACTGACTTCAGTGGGTGGATTTCAAGGAAATGTGAAGGATCCTTAAGGGCGCTTGGATGGGTTTGGGCCAGACATGGACACTGACAGTAGGTGGGAAATCATCAGGATGGGGTTGCAGGATGCTACCAGCATCTGTGCAAGAGTAAGATGGAAATGCGGTAGGGCCCAAAAACCCTGCTGGTGGACCAGGGAGGTTCAGAAGGTGGTGAGGGGAAAGATGGTGGCCTATAGGCAATTCAAGTGCTCAAGGAGTGAAAGGGACCAAGGGGAGTACAAGCTGATGTCCAGAAGGGCCACCAGGGTGGTGAGGGCAGCTAAGGCAAGGAAGGAGCAGAACCTGGCCAGGGAAATTAGGAGAAGGAACAAGGGGTTGTTTAGACACATTGGGGAAAAACAAAGGGTGAAGGGGCAGATTAGCAGGATTAATACAGGGGAGGAATTGGCACAAGTCCTGGGGGAACAGGCTGAGGTACTAAACGAGTACTTCACCTCAATTTTCACCAATGAAATGGGGGGCTGCACTCATCGTGGAGGAGATGGTGAAACTGATGGGGGGACCCTTACTGATCAAGTGGGTCTGGGGAGGTATCACTGGCAGGTGGGGGAAGGCAAAGCAGGGGGATGAGGTAGCAGAGGTGGAAATCATGGCAGAGACAGTGAGGGAAGCCCTCAGGTCCCTTAAGATGGAGAAAGCACCAGGGCCAGATAAATTACATCCCAGAGTGCTGAAGGAACTGGTGAATGTCCTGGCAAAACCCTGGCGGAGCTCTTCAGCATCTCTCTGAGGACAGGGAGGGTGCCCCAGGACAGGAAGGTGGTGCATATAGTGCCTATCCACAAGGGGGATCAAGGAGGTGGCAGAGAACTACAGGCCCATCAGCCCGCCACTGGTGGTGGGCAAGGTGATGGAGGGCATTGTCAGGAGAGACTAGGGGGACCTGGAAAATTTTGAGCACCTGGATGATAGACAGCATGGATTTGTCCATTTGTCCCAAGGAAATTGTGTCAGACAAACCTTGTGAGTTCTATGACTGGGTGATGAGTGCTTTGGACCTGGGTAGACCAGTGGACGTCCTCTTTCTTGACTTCAGCAAGGCGTTTGACTCTGTTCCGTACAGGGGCCTGTTGGATAAGCTGGGAGAAATGGGGGTGGAGACCCAAATGATAAGATGGATAGGCAATTGGCTCCAGGATCGGACCCAGAGGGTCGTTGTTGGCAGGATAGTCTAATCCCCAAGGAGGGTCATTAGTGGAGTCCCTCAGGGATCGGTTCTTGGGCCCCTCCTGTTCAACGCCTACATCTCTGACATAAGGAAGGGTATCAGGAGTGAGAGAGTCTCTTTGCAGATGACTCAAAACTGGGGTGGTGGTGGACGGGGAGGAGGAGAGGGTGGTCCTACAGGGGACCCTGGAGGCTCTGAAAAGGTAGTCTAGAAAGTGGAAGCTGAGGTTCAATGCAGGGACATGCAAGATACTGCACCTGGGAGCCAGAAACCCGGGCCAAGTGTACACCCTGGGGGGGGGGGAATGTTACAAGTCTCAATGGCTGAGAGGGACCTGGGGGTGGTGGTGGTAGATGTCAAGATGAACAACTCAGAGACTTGTAGGAGAGCAGCGGCAAAGGCCAACAGGATGCTTGGATGCATCACTACTGGGATCACCTCCAGAAGGAGGAAAGTGATACTCCTATTGTATAACTGCTTGGTGAGGCCGCACCTCAAGTACTGCATGAAGTTTTGGAGGTCACACTTAAAGAGAGACATTGAACTCCTGGAGAGGGTCCAGAGTAGGGCAACCAAAATTATTTGGGGCTTGGGGGATAGGACCTATGGGGAGAGACTTGAAGAGCTAAATATGTACACATTGGAAGAAAGAAGGGACCGGGGGGACATGATAGAGGTCTTCAGGTACATGAAGGGGGTAAATAGGGAAGGATCAGTCAGGGTGCTCCATAGAAAGGAGGGGGGCAACTAGAGGGCATGGGTGGAAGCTGGAGGGGGGAGATTTAGGGGAGAAAGAAGGAGGTGCTACTTCACTGAGATGGTGGTGGAGCCATGAAATGCGCTGCCCAGGGGGCTGGTGGAGGCAAGAGGGGGTGGGACAGGCACAAGGGAAGGGTTCTGGAAGCAAAAAACAGTGCTGTGAGAATATCTGGGACTAGGAAGGGAGAAGCCAGAGAGGGAGAGGGTGGCAGCAAGGTCAGCTCCCAGGATGGGAGCTGACCAAACGAGCAGACAAGAAAGATCATTAGGCCTATTCTGCTGGCATTTGAGTATGTTAGTATGTTAGTAAGTATTCTCACTTCTCCTTGAGTCTACCTCTGTCCAGTTTCATAGCATGACCCCTTCTCCTTGAGCATCTTTTTGTTTTGAAAAATGCTTCCCTCTTGAATCTTATTCATACCTTTGAGGTATTTGAAAGTCTCTAGCATATCCCCCCTCCCTCCTTTCCTCCAAGGTGTACATATTGAGGTCCTTTAGTCTTTCCTCATAGGGCTTATGATGCAGACCCTGCACCATTTTAGTTGCCCTCCTTTGGACCACCTCTATTCTGTCAATGTTCTTCCAGTGATGTGGTCTCCAGAACTGGACACAGTACTCTAGGTGAGGTCTCACCAGTGATCAGTACAGTGATAACATCATCTCACTCTTTCTGCTGGTAATACCCCTCACTATGTACCCTAGCATCCCACTGGTGCTCCCTACTGCCTTGTCACATTGTCTGGCCACCTTTAAGTCCTTCAGATATGATTACCCCTAGGTCTCTTTCCTGTTTAGTGGTCATTAATACTATTCACCCCATTTTGTATTACACCCCTGGGTTTCTGCACCCCAAGTGCAAGAATTTGCAGTTCTTCACACTGAAATTTATTAAAATAAGATTGCAGAAGTTGGACCAGAACAAAGCACAAGGCCCAAATGTGTTACATTCAAGGTTGATTATGGAATTAGCAGAACAACTTGCAGGCCCAGTCACAGAATTATTTCAGAAATCCCTAAATGAGGGGGAGGTCCCAGAGGACTGGAAACAAGCTGTGGTGATCCCTATATATAAGAAGGGCTCCAAACAGGAGGTTAAAAATTATAGACCTGTTAGTCTTACTTCGATATTGGGTAAAGTATTAGAAGGATTTATCAAGGGCTATATTACAGAATACCAATATAGTTCTAGTAACATTGACTGTGCACAGCATGGTTTGTTAAACGGAGGTCCTGTCAAGCAAATTTATTGGAATTTTATGGGAAAGTAAGTCAAGCTTTGGACGAGGGACATGCAGTGCATGTCATCTATTTGGATTTCGCCAAAGCATTTGACAAAGTTCCACATGACAAGTTGCAGGAAACCCTAGTTAATATTAGTATTCATCATAATATCATTTATTGCATAAAAACCTGGCTAACAGACAGGAAACAGAGAGTTTGTGAAAGGGACTTTTCCAATTGGTGGAGTGTGACTGCGCGTGTATCACAGGGCTCTGTCTTGGGCCCTTGTCTATTTAACATTTATATTGGGACAATGAATGTTTCTTCTGATATCTGGTTCTCAAAATTTGTGGACGATACTCGGTTAAGTAGGGTGGTAAACCACAATAATGATGCAGAATCATTACAAATAGCTTTAGGAGACTTGGAAATTTGGGCATAGAAGCAAGGGTCATCTTTTAATGTGGAAAAGTGCAGTGTGATGCACTTTGGAAAAAATAATATTTTACATCATTATAAAATGGGGAGACAACTACTTAAGGTGATCTCAGAAGAGTGTAACCTGGAGGTAAAAATATGTAATAATCTAACTTTTGCATCACATAATAACTAGCTAATAACAAACGCTAATAGTATACGTACTGCATCAATAAACATATTAAAAGTAGGGATGGGGGTCCTTTTCATACTGTATACATCATTGGTACATCCCCATATAGAATATTGCTCCCAGTTGTGGTCCCCAGGAAAGAAGAGGGATATTGCTTTATTGGACAGGGTTCAGAAAAGAGACACTAGAAGAATTAAGGAAGTTCAGGGCCAGGATTATAATCAGAGACTGAGCTCTCTAGGACTGTATTCCCTGGAGTTTCGGAGATTGAGGGGGGATATGTGTTTAATATATATGGCCTTAAATGATCCAACATTATGGGAGCAATTAGATCTGCAACTTTTAGATCATAGATACAATACTAGAGCACATCCATTTCAGATGAAAATAGAAAGATTTAGTTCAAATAAAAGAAAGCAGTGGCTGACAGTAAGAGCACCCAAGATCTGGAATAAATTACCAGTGGTGATAATACTAAGTAGAAATATAGATAGTTTTAAAAAGGAGCTGGATACCTTTTTAATTAATAATAATATCTTGGGGTATTTATAATTCTTAGCAAGCATATGGACTACATCTTTTAAGCTCTGGAAACCTATGAAACCTATGAAATTTAACTGCCACGCGCTTGACCACTCCTCTTGCTTTCTTAGATCTTTATTCATTTTTTCCACACCATCCACCCAGAGTGTCGATCCTACTGTAGATTTTAGTGTCATCTGTAAAGAGGTATACCGTCCCTTCTTGCCTCTCTCTTGTTGCTAATGAAGACATTAAAGAGGACAATCCCAGCACTGACCTCTATTGCACCCGCTGATCACTGTCCGCCTCGGAGTGAACTCCACTTGCCACCACCCTCTGTCTCCTGTCCCTTAATCAATTCTATATCCAGTTTACCACCTTGGACCCACTCCTAAGAGGCACAGCCTGTGACATGGGCGTCGCGATTGAACGCTTGGAATAATGGTGACTCAATCCAGAACATGTCATGGGGCTAATGGTGAAGTAGAGCAGCAACTGAATGGGTGGGCTGGTGCATATAGCAATGGATGTTGCTACACATACGTGTGTGTGGGGGTGGAGCGAGCACGCCAGTGAGGGATGGGAGAGGTTTTGAGTGGTGATGACTCAGTGGGCTGCCGAGCTGGCCCCTTGGTGTGGTGGTGGGTTCACGGCTTGTGTGGGCAGGGTGCTGTGTTCGGTCTGGGTGATGATGCGTTTTTTGTTGCGCCTGGCCCAAATTTTATTTTAAACATTTCACCCCGATATACCCCCTGGAGTTGAGAATATATAAGTAGTGGGGTGTATGGGGTTACTTGGTATGTGTGCTGGAGGGCACAGACCCCCTACATGAAATATTAAATGCAAGTCACTGGCACTGTTTTGCAGTGTGCCGGGAGTCAGAGTGCTGAAATTGATTTTGGTGCTCTCACATCACCGTAACACTGATCGCCTTTCAGCAGTTGTCGCTGACATAGATCCCTATAGTCAAGATATTCAGAACCTTTCCTTCAGTAGTGATTCCATTAATTTCCCACCACTGAAGTCAGGCTGACTGGCCTGTAATTGCCAGCCCCTCTTTGCTATCACTTTTGTGAAGTGGGACTACATCTGCCCTCTTACAGGTCCTCTGGATCCACTCTCTCTCCAGTGAGTGGTTAAACAGGGCTGTCAGAGGTGCAGCTAGAGCTTTTCTGTGCTCCTCATATCCTTGGATGCACTCCATCTGGCCCTTTTGCCTTGTCCACTTTCAAAATTGTGAGTTCCTTCAGGACTCTCACCTCTGTAAGTGGACTAGTGTCCACCTTCCTTCCTTCCTTCGATGCTCCCGGCACTTATCTGTGGTCCCCAATCTTCCCCTTCCTCTGTGAACACTGAACAAAAGTATTTGTTCAGGATGTCCACTTTTTCCTGGTCCACCTCCATGCACTCCTCTCCTTCCCTCCAAAGCTTTATTATCCTTACCCTGATCTTCCTCTTTTCGTTTACATACGGAGTACATTGCTTGGAAGTAAGATCAGTGCCTTTATCCATAACCATTTAAACTAACACCAATGGGGGATATTGGATTTAAAACTAAATCTCTTAATACATCTAGCTCCGCTTATAAGAAACAACAACTCAATATTCTGTCTCTTAATGCTTGTTCGCTAAATACCCCCAAACTGGCTGAATTAGAAGTTAAAATTCAACTCCATAATCTCAGTGTAATATCTATATCCGAAACATGGGGGAATTCAGATAGATTATGGTCAGTAGAAATACCAGGATTTAAACTCTATACTAAAATAGATTAGGTAACAGGAAGGGGGTGGGTATGTCTCTACATAAAGAATGATATTCCATCATTTGAGATAACTTATAATGCCCAAAATGAAAGTATATGGTTACCCTTCAACTACATGGTCAACCAAAGATGGTAGTAGGTACTTGCTATAGACCTCCAACTTCTGATATAGATTATACTTTATCCCTAACAAAAGAAATATCCTCTCTGGCTACATATGGTACAGTCCTCATTTTAGGGATTTCAACTTACCATCAATTGACTGGAAACCTTGACTGGTAGTTCTCAACATGACAAACTTTTTCTATCAACAATTATAGATCTGGGTCTGGTTTAATTAGTTAGGGAACCAACTCAAGGGAATAACATCTTAGACTTACTCATCACTAATGATGAAAATAAATTAACTAATCTTACTGTTATAGACCCTCTGGGCAGTAGCGATCACATGGCTGTACAGTTCTCTATTATTTATGATTCATACACTCTAAACAATAAACTTATGATCAAACAATATGAAAAGGCAATTTTTTCTAAAATGAATGAAGATCTTAACAACATTGACTGGCAAATAAGCTTTCATTGCAACACTGAAGAGGCATGGACATACTTTAAAACAAAAATTTATGATCTCGAACATCAGTATGTTTCAATAAAAAATAAATATAACAAAAGGGGAAAGATACCCTTGTGGTTTAATAACACCATTAAAAAAACAAATTAAACTTAAACAATCACTTTTTAAAATCCTAAAAAACTGTGCTGTCAATGTTAGAGAGGATGCATTACACAAATACAGAAAATCAGTTAAGGATTTAAATAATTCTATAATTACAGCAAAACAAAATCTCGAATTTAGAATAGTTCATACAAAGGATTCTCATAAATCACTATATTCTTACCTTAACGAAAAAAAAAGGAACAATAGATCAGTAGGCTCAATAGTTATTAAGGATTCAACAATGTTTCCGAATTTGAAACAGCAACAGTATTAAATGATTACTTTTGTTCTGTTTTTTCCCAACCTGATAATTGTACTCAGTCTTCAAACTTTACTACTTGCCCACATGACTACAAAATTTCCCACATAATGTAATGACTGTACTTAAAGCAATAAATAAAACTACCAGCCCTGGCCCTGAGAATATTAATGCCAAATTTTTGTTAGGTACACTTGATACCATTACCTTACCACTTACTATAATATTTAACAAATCTCTACAAGAAACACAAATTCCAACAGATTGGCTCTCAGCTATTGTTACCCCTATCTTTAAACAAGGGACGCATTCCAAAATTGAAAACTATAGACCTATAAGTCTTACTTCAATTCCTTGCAAGATGATGGAGAAAGTTATCAAAACTATCGTTGAACATGAAATGGCCTCCTGAAATATTATAGATACAACCCAGCATGGATTTAAACAGGGTTACTCTTGTACTACTAATTTACTCACTTTCTATGAATATGTAAGCAAGCATATAGATAATAATATTCCTATTGATGTTATTCTATTGGACTTCAGCAAGGCATTTGATAAGGTATCCCATGCAGTTCTGGTGAACAAACTCACTCACTTGGGTTTCTCTCCAATAATTGTTAGTTGGGTCCATTGCTGGCTGACTGGCAGGACACAGAGAGTGTCAGGGTGGGTGGTGTGCTGTCTGAGAGTGGAAGAGTGACCAGTGGTGTCCCGCAGGGCTCTGTCCTGGGACCCACTTTGTTTAATTTATTCATCAGCGATATGAATGTAAAATCAACAAACATTGTTACCAAATTTGCTGATGACACAAAACTAGGAGGAAGGGTGGATAACCAAATAAACCAAGAAATACTCAAGCAAGATTTAACATCATTGAGCAGTGGGCAATAACAAACAAAATGTACTTTAATGAAAATAAATGCTCGGTATTACATATGGGAAATAATAATCCTAGACAGATGTATATGCTTAATAATATAAACATTAAATCAGTTGCTAGTGAAAAAGATTTGGGCATTTTGGTAAATTGCAAATTGTCATCTAAAGATCATTGTAACAAAGCTGCTAATATTGCAAATTCCTTGCTTAGACGAATAAATCATACTTTTATTTCTAAAACTGAGCAGTGTATAATCATTTTATATAGATCCCATATTCGGCCATATATGGATTATGGGTCACCATTTTGGAGCCCTTATTTAACTACTGATATTAATAGGATGGAACAAATACAACACAGAGCAACAAAAATGGTTTCTTACTTATCTCACTTAACCTATGAAACGAGATTAAAAAACACGGGCCTATATTCACTTGAACAAAGAAGGGAAAGAGGTGACCTTCTTCAATTATTTAGAATTATGCAGTCCCCAGCCCTAATGGACTCATGTGGCATCTCTTATGCAGAAAGGAAGATAGTACCAAGACTACATAATAAACAGTTAAATATTGGAAAGGCAAGAACAAATAAAAGACAACATTTTTCTATCAGGGCATCTAAATTGTGGAATAAACTACCACAACATTTAGTGGAATGCTCAAATATAACCATCTTTAAAAATCAATTGGATAACTGGTTTTTGATTAAACTTATCTTGGGAAACAATATCCCACAATGTGGGGGACAATCTCAATGGGCCTAGGCCTTCTTTTGTCTCTAATACCAAGTAATCAAGTAACCAAGTACCTGAAGAATATCTTGTCCCCTTTCTTTGCTGCATGGGCTATTTTGTTCACCATTTGTGCCTTTGAGATCCTAATTGCTTTCCCTGCCTCCCTCTGTTTCTTCTGATACATCCCCCTGTCCTCCTCTTTCTGTGTCTCCTTATATCTCCTGAATGCCAACTGTTTTGCCATTACCTTCCTGGCCACCTCTTTTGAGAACCATAGTGGTCTCTTTTTCTTTTTGCTTTTGCTTACTTGCCTGATGCAGACATTTGTTGTCTTCTCTATCCTCCCTTTTAGTTTTTCCCACTGTTCCTTTCACTCCACCCAATTCCCCCTCCTCTGCCAGTGCCTCCGTGAGGCATTCCCCATCTTTAAAATTGGCCTCTTGAAGTCCAGGACCCTCACCTTTGTGTGGTTAGATTCTGCCACAGCACTTATACTGAACCACACCATATGGTGATCACTGTTCCCCAGGCAGCACACACTGTGACATCTGAAGCACTGTCTCCATTGGTGAGTACAAGGTCTAGTATTGCCACATCATAAGTGGGCTCTTATTCTAGGTGCCTGGGGTATACCCCCTGCAGAGAGTCCAGGTTGTTCCTGATCCTAACTGAAGCTGTAGCTGGGATGTTCCAGTTTATATCTGGCAGACTGAAGACCCCCAGCAGCAGCATCTCCCCCAAGTTTGTCATAATTTGGATGTCTTCCACCAGAACCTTATCCAACTCCCCTCTCCCTCCATGCTGGAGGTCTGTAGATCACATCAGTGCAACTAGCGGCTCCCTTAGGACCTCTGTCCCTCCCTGTACCTCATGTATCCCAGTCTTGCTTTTATGCTATTCCCTACATAAAGTGCCACTCCTCCTCCTCCTTTCGTTCCCTCCCTGTCCTTCCTGAACAGAGTATAGCCTGGTATGTCTATATCCCAGTCATGGTTCTCATTGCACCATTACTCAGTAATGGTGACAATGTCCAGGTCAGTCTCTGCCATGCTAGCCTCTTGGTCATGGATTTTATTTCCTAGACTTCGAGCATTTGCACACATGGCCTTCCAGATTCTGCTACCACCCTGCCTGTCAACCTACCCTTTTCCCTTTTGCCATCTCCACTTACCCCGTTTGCTCTCATTCCCACCTCTCTTCATGTGTACTGTTTTTTTTTTTTGGTATTGGGTAACATTGGGGATATATCTCCATTAGGATTCTCCCTACTGACTACTACAGCATGTGTGTGTTTGGGGGGCAGTTTATGTCTCCCTGTATCCTTCCGCCAAACCCCCCAGCTAGTTTAAATGCTTGCCAATGTAACATTTAAAGCATTTGCTGAGGACTGTTGTTCCCTTTCTGGATGAATATGTTTCATCATTCAGGACCCAGGTATCTAGCCCTTCAAGAGTCTCCAATGGCATGTGATTTACAAACATGACATAGTGATCTTTGAAAACAATAGTGACTTGTGAACCACTACCCAGCAAATGCTCATGTAGGCTTCACTTCAATCTTAACTTTACTTCAGGCTAGGATCCTACAATTTCTTCCCAGTCAGTTGCTTTCTTTCAGAGTTTTGATTTCTTGAGGTATAGCTGTCCTCATGTGGGATTGTCTTGCGTCCAGAGCTCCAATGTGCTCCCATACCAGGCTCCACTGGAATTTCTCTGCTCCTGTCATCTTTTGATTAGCTGTTCATTTATCCACCTCAGATCTTCAGGGTTGGGGCATTCTTACCTCAAATGTCCTTGGTCACCACATCTGTACCAAAAGATGTCCTAATGCCATCCATGGATAGTCTCTCATCTGAAACTCTGCCGGATGACTCATGTGAGCTGGTGCATTGCTCCTGTGGAATGGATCACTCCAGTGTCAGTTGTTGCTTGTGCAGTTTCTCTGGTTTCCATGACCAAATTCATTAGTTTTACAACATGTTCAAGTATTTCCTCATGGCTAGGCCCTGTAGTTGTGGTCATGGAGGCAGTCCCATTTGCATGTTTGGGGGTCATGGCTCTCATAACTGGCAACAGTCTTTCTTCTTGTTCTCATACCTCTCCTAAAAACTCATCATAGGGTGGCAACATTTTTCCATTTGGTCTCTTAAATGAATATGTGACAAGATTTGATCAGAATACATGGCTCCATCTAACACTTGCATAGCATAGGCCAGATCCGTCATCTCAGGCATAAAGCATCCTTTCTGGCAGGCTTGCTGCACAACTTTATCCGGCCTCACCAAAAAGACAGCTATTCTTCTTCTTGATGACTGCTAAATGACTACATTATTAGAAGGGTTCCAGACTTCTCCACCAGCCAAACATCTGTTCCAGCGCTGCAGTAGTTCTGCACAGCTACTGTACATTTGAGTTGGTAGCTTTGAGGTCAATGAGAGCATCAATATTAGGTCCACCAAGGCACTCTCCCATTTGTGTTCATTTTCATCACTGGAAAACTGTAAGTATTGCACCATCTGGAGTGGTTTGCTCAAGCCATGTATTAAAGTCATTCTCCTAAATGGGAGTTAGTTTTAATCCAAAAATACCAGTGCCTTTTATACTCCTAGTAGTCTCATGATGGCTGTCATACCTTTTCTTTGAGCTATCCCACAGTGTATAGCAAATTAGCAACTTGTGAATTTTCCTGACCAGTTACATTTAATAAGTTCTTTAAATTCTGTTCAGATTTGAATTCTATTTTTTTTAGAACTTTTATAACATTTCCCACTCAGCTCCCTTGGGAAGGTGAGCTATTCGGGTATACAGATGCTACAGTAACACCAGTACACTGAACCCCCCACAGCAAAACCCCCAACTTGCCTATATCAGCAGTGACAGGGGTTTTGCACCAAGACACTTTAGGATAACAGAGGGGTAAATATCTGACTCACTGTCCGTGCAAAGTGGAGTTAGATATGTGAGTGGAGGGTGTGAGGCAACATCCCACACACGGGTGCCCTTATTGTGTGTCATGGTGTTGCTGATCGGTTCGGGGTCACATTAGGGTTGGGGGTTGATGGGTTCCCGGCAAGATCAAGGACATGATGTATTTGTCATCCTACCAGCATCATAGATCCATGTATTCCAACAAACTGGAGAGCTCCACTTGCTTTAAAGTTGCCATACCTGGTCCTTGTTGGGCATCAAAGATGTGGGCAATTCAATAGGGGTCTAGGCATGAAAAAGGGCTACCAAAGTGTGACATTAGTGTCAATTTTTAAAATCTATAATATAGCAATTATTATAAGCATTTTTTAATGCTTTGATTCACCTTATAAAAATGTAGTATGGTTTAGGATAACTCCTATTTTGGGGCCTGAGAAGAAGCCTCCACAAATTTGCATGTGCAACAGGGGACATAAAAGCAGGGCTGCATGTGTAACAGGGGACATAAAAGCAGGACTGCACATGTAACTGGGGACATAAAAGCAGGGCTGCATGTGAAACAGGGGACATTAAAGTATCACAGGCTCACAACTGCTAGTCTCCACACAACATGGAGGCATGCCACCACCCATCTGTAGACAACAGAGAGGCACACCACCACTATCTGCAGATGACATGGAGGCACGCAACTATATGCCTGATGGAATCTTTCAAAGAAGTTCATCATTAAAGCATGCATTCTAATCAGGGCATCATCGGTTCATATGACCTGAATAATGGACTATCCGTGTAAACTGAATGCAGTCAATATCCATAGAGAACAGTATAGTTGGTTTTCACAGTAAAATTTTTTTGTTAGGCAAAGTTCAGTTAACTCACCATACACATGTATGATACGGCTGACCAATATCACCCAGAGAATAATGTATCCTAATTAGGGCACCACAACAAGCAGCATGGGGAGAGTACTTTTCAACATTAGGCTCCACCACTCCAAAAACAGTGACCGTATGGTTTGTGCTATGATTAACAATATGCTGTGGTTGCCATGCGATGCACCCAGAAAATCCACAAAGGCACATTAATAAACACTTTAAATACACAAAAATAGAATACTGTGGGCCATGCCAAACAAGTTGACTAATGCAGCAGCATCACCCAAACACCATCTGACTCACAGCACACAAACCAGCCACCCCACCAACAGAAGCTGTTGCCTATGTAGGCATACAACTAAATTATGCATAAACAGGTCATTGGTGTACCAGTGTAGTAAATACATATGTGCAATATGCATGACTTTTTTTTGGGGGGTGGGGTTGTGGACATAGTCACATACAATATGGGTTTTGCCAAGATCACCAGCCCAGTACAAGCTATGTGAATACAATAAGCGCACATCCTAACCCAACATCAAAACAATCATTACCTCACTAACAAAGCTGTTCAAATTATTAAATCACTCCATAAGTGAAAACAAAAAAAGGAGAAAAAGTAATAATCACAATACAAGCCACGCATCATCCCATCTGCCAAAAAGAAAAAACAAAACAAAAACAAACTGAAGCCAGGCTGCAAGCATACACCCATCTGGCAACAAAGGGAGCCATGTAGCAGCATCCACACAGCTGCAAACAAAATGAAGGGATGCAGTCACCCATCTACAAACAAAATGGAGGCATGCATCCAGCAATCTGCAAATTAAAATGGAGGCAATCATACACAAATCTGCAAACAAAATAAAGGCCTCATCCATCCATCTACAGACAAAATGGAGGATGCAGCCACCCATCTGAAAGTGATATGAAGGCACACATCTAGCCATCTGCAAACAAAATGGAGGCATGCATCCAGCCGTCTTTTGACCAAAAATTGAGGCACACCACAAAACATACTACAGGAAATCAGTCAAAACTATCACCAGACCTGATACACACAGACCAAATAATAGTGCAGCAATCATCCTCCCCAATAAAATGATCAGTGACCACATGGTTTGGTATCCAGATTAACAACAAATGCTAGTGGTGTCCTGAGATGCACCAAGACAAAATAGAAGTGGTGCACCCTACTAATAAAGAAGCCAGTAACAAATGCATTACACAATGCAATAGCCCATCAGAACCAACGTCAAGATCATGCTAAACAAACCTACCACCACACCTAAATTTGTGGTTGCCTAATTTGGGTGCACCAAATTAACATGCACATCTGATAATGACATATCTCTCAACTGTACCGCATCACGAGGAACAGTTCACATTTCATTTCACAAAAGCCCTTGTTACACACTGAGAGGGTTTGTCCTCCATTCAACAACAGTTTAAAGGGTATCCAGGATAAGAGCACTGGGGAATGGGTGCCATAATACTGGTGACCCACTCCCCAGTGCAGTTCAGGGATGCTACTGAAGGGTAGGGTGGCCGGATGGGCGGTGGCTACTATAGCTACAGGATGTCACTATACATATGTGTGCAGGGGTGGCGGGACTGGGCACACTGAGCGAGGGATGTAAGAGGTAGTGGGTTGCCGAGCTGACCCCATGGCGTGGTGTGTGGATTGCTGGCGTCAGTCAGCAGGATACTGGGTTCGGGTCCAGGCACTGATACATTTTTTTTGTGCCCAGCCCGAAACTTTTTTTTAATGTTTTCACCCTCCCCCGACATGCATCCCTCTGGAGTTGAGAATCCTTTAGTATGGAGTATGGGGAGCACAGCACCCCACAGAATACATTAAAAAATGAAGTCCCCAGCACCATTTTGCTGTGCACTGGGGTGTCAGAGTGCCAAAATAAATTTTTGGCACTCTTGACATCTTCGTAATTGGGATTGCCTTTAGGCTTTTGCCATTGTGACTTAGAACCCTATAAAGCAAAACTGCATAGCAGTTTATATAAAAAAAATATTATTTATTTAACAGTGAACTTTGTGAGTACAAAGCACACATTTCAACAGTGGTCTGAGATTCTGAGTAATAGATCTGATGAAGTGTTCCACATTCTGAGGGGCAGTGTTTCACATTCGGGGGATGTACTGAGGTACAGTGCTCATACAACTCTGGTAGGGAGAAGCACACATTCAGGAGTGTTGGTGAGTTGTATTGGCAGTGCCCAGGTAAATACAGGAAATATAATGTTAAAAAAAATACCAAAACCACTATAAATACCAGACACTCCACTCAATGTTTTAACACCTCTAAGAAAAACAGTCATTACTACTCAGCCCTTGTATATATTCCTTATTATATTTGTACAAAACCATTGTTCTTTATAGTTGTAACTATGTATTGTCAACCCAGCATACTTTCTGTAACCAGTTGTTCCTATGTGCTCCAATGTACCTGTATTTACTGCTTGATGTGCACTATGTATTGCTACTGTATTTTCCATCTTTGTTGCCTTTCTGTTAGCCCAGGTCATGGCTGAAAATAGGTCCATTTGGATCAGTCCACCTACACGGTTATCAAAGATATAAATAAATGAATAAATAAATAGTAACAGCAGTATGTAAAATACCATCCCAACATATGAAAAGTACGTTTAAAATGAAACATTGGAACCAAAAAACAAAATAAATATAGGTATCCCAAAAATAAGAGCCCAAGGATTAGATACAGTTACCAAACCCTCCCCAATAATCAAATAATGCAGTGTACTAATCCCAGACACTCCATTCAATCTTTACCCCTTCCCCAAAATATACTGTAACAGCAGCAGCATGTAAAATACAGTTTCCAACATAAAAAGCACATTTGAAATAAAGCATAGTAATTTGCAACCCCCTCTACCAACACCTTCAAAAAGACTTCATGGTGAAGAGCTACATAAAGAAGTTTAAGGTCCCAAATTCACATTTTAGTGCAAATGGTGCCACTTACACCAAACCAAAAGGCAAAAGGGAAATCCATGGTGCTGGTCCATTTACACTATTAATGAAACCCCAGTGGCTTGCTTCCATTACCAAAACTAGTAACCCCCCAAAAACAATAGTTTTGGCTGCAGGTATAATCAGTATTTAACTGATGCCGTGAGGCTAGTGATGCAATGAGGGTCACAGAGGAGGACAAGCAACTCTTCAGGACAAGACAGTCGATCACAGGAAAGGGCTAGAAATTGCATCGAATCCCCCCATGTCCTGCCCAAATCTCCTGGTGTAAGCGCCCAAATTGTTTTGCAAGCAGCTCCCCTGGACCCCTGCAGTCATACACGAACATCCGGTGGTGTGGGACATGAAAGGATCAGGGGAGCAAAGGGGACAGTTGTGATCATGCTATGTAGTTAAAGAAACAGGGCAATGCACTGTAGTACCCTAAACAAATACATCAAGTAATCTGGGGACAAAAATACGACACAAATGGCACCAGAGTGCAGATTATTACAAAATATCAGGGGTAACACAAGGAGACATAAATGGTTACATGTGAGACTTCATTTTTTTAGGGCACCCTGGGGGTGGGTGGGAATCAAGGTAGCACAATAAGGAAGTGTCATAAATCAAAGCAGGACAAGGAGTTAGTTACAAAATTATTTTTATTGCAGGAAACGTCTAGTTCAATGACACTGAAAGATTATTTCACACACATGGGTAGCCATTTCACAGATTAGTACACAAATTGTCATGCATTTTGAATGATGAAAGTGCATTTTTTTTAATATAGAAACATAAAATTCCATTAATATTATTTTATGTATCTCCCCATATAAGCTACTTAAAAAGCCCATATCAATGACTGTATTATCACAGAGTCCCCTACTGGCTAAATGGTACCTGCTGCTTTCTCTGCTGGTGCTAAGAGTGGCCCTTTTAATACATCACTCAAGGATGTTCTAGCCAAGAACTCCACTTGTGATTGCCCCTAGAATACTTCACCATATCACCCTTCACATCCCCTTTCCCTCCGGCTCAACTCTTAGCAAGTTGTATTAGCTGTTCTATGTTAATTTACCAAGTGTACTATACTCTGCATTGTAATACTGTCTATGATTGAATCACTGCTTTACTTACTGTTTGAACCCAACCCCGGACCTAATACCACCAGTATCTCAGTGACATTCCCTCAGGACCCTCACTGTGTGTCTGCAAAGGGTCTGAAGATAGCACATATGAATGTACATAGCATCAGACCTAAAATACATGAAGTCCAAGCCTGGCTTGACCTCTACAAGCCCGATGTCCTAACCATCTCAGAAACCTGGCTAAAAGCCCACATCCTTGATTATGAGATACAGGCACTGGGCTATAATACCTACCGTAAGGACAGGGAGTCCAAAAAAGGGGGCGGTGTGCTAATCTATACCAAGGAAGACCTCACTGTGTCACTCCCAAGTCTGCAGCAAGCCCCCGACGGAGAAGCTGTATTCATCCGCATACCCTTGGACGCATTCAAGCAACTTACTATAGGATGTGTCTACTATCCTCCAAAGATGGCCTCCAATCCCTTGAGGCCATCACAAATGCCTTAGCCCAAGAAGTCTCAACTGAGCTCCTCATTCTAGGAGACATCAGCCTCAACTGGCCCAGGTCTCTGGTCATGCCTTGATGTCACTGACCCAAGAGGCAGGTCTGGTGCAGGTTATCTCTGAACCCTACTAGACTGAATTACAAAACTGTGAATCACACCACCCTCGACTGGGCTCTGGTGTCCAACCCTGCCAACATCCAGATTGCTGGAACAATGGCAGACTCCTTGAGTGACCATTCCCCGATATTCTGTATCTGGAAGAACAGAGCATGCAAGATCCAGCCCAGAATCCTCACCGCTCATGACTACACCAACTTCTCGGAAGGACAATTCAATGATTACCTAAGCAGCTGGGACTGGAGCCCAATAACACTCCTCCCTTACTCTGACTGAAGCCTTGGAATACTTCCAGGACTTGTACAGCGGTCAACCTCTTCACTCCTCTGAAAAGACTGAGAGCTAAGGGAAGCTGCACAAATGGATCACCCCATCCCTTAAATCCATCATGATTAGTTGGGACAAGGCCTGGAAGAATTTCATGCTCTCCTCCTTCCGCAGACCTTGTGGCATACAAAGCCCTTAGAAAGAAAACCAAGAGTGCCATTAAACTTTCTAAAAGGGAGTATGCCACACACCTCCAGAAAACCAGCATAGGCAGCCCTAAGCAATTCTGGAATCATGTCAATGACCTGATCAAGGGCAACAAAAAGACTGAACCTTGCCCCACTGAGGTCAATGGTCAGTTTGTTAGTGACCCCTCACAAATAGCAGCTGCCCTTAAAAACCACTTCACAGACCTTGAGGCCTACAAGGCTGGACAGTCCCCCAAGACTTCTGCTCCTAACGTAGGTGAACCAACACACTATGAATGACCCTCTTTCCACCTGAGTCTAGTAAAGCGAAAAGAGTTCCTAACCCTCCTAAAGGCGCTGAAAGTGAAAGGCTCAGGGGGACCTGATGGGATAAACCCTCGGCTACTCAAGGCAGGAGCCACCTCATTATCCAGGCCCTTGACTTGGCTCTTAAATAGATCACTATGGGAAGGTATCATTCCTAACCAGTGGAAACAGACCAATGTGGTCCCAATCCACAAAGTTGGCCCCAGGGAAAACCTAACCAATTACCGGCCTATCTCCCTGCTCTGCACACTTGCTTACAAGAAAGGCTAGTCTATGACCAGCTCCGTGATTACCTGGAGGATCATCAGCTCCTTGCTCCTCTCAGCATGGATTTAGAGCTAACCACGGACTGATACTGCCCTTATTAACTTCTCTGATGAAGTACTCAGAGCAATGGACAAAGGATACCCACAGGTGCTGTTTTATAGACCTGTCCAAGGCATTTGATCTTGTTGACCACAATCTTCTGCTACAGAAGCTGAACAATGTGGGCTTAGAACCCCATGCTCTCAAGTGGTTTGAGAGCTACTTATCAGGCCGGATACAAAGGGTCTCCTGGAAGGAAGCCATGTCAGGTTTACTACCTCTAAAACAGCGTGTACCGCAGGGCTCAATCCTTGGCCCCTTCCTTTTCTCCTTATTCACCAATGACTTAAGTACCTACTGTGGGGAAAGCTTGGTTATTCAGTATGTCGATGACACAGTCATCTACTGATCCTTGGGTGACATGGCTGCTCTTGGTCCTCTCCTCCAACAGGACCTCTCATCCCTTGAGGCATGGCTGAGTGAGAACAGAATGGTGCTAAACTTAGACAAAACCAAGGCTGTGCTATTCGGGCCCATATCTTTGGGCCATGACAGGACTACATCCCTGCAACTTACCACGCTCTCTGGAAAATCATCAATGTAGTGCCCTCCCTTAAATACTTAGGCCTTAATCTTGACCAGTCTATTACCTCAAGGACCACGTGACCAGGTCGCCAAGACCCTACACCAAAACTTGGAACCTTGTACCGACTCAAGGACCAGCTCATTGCCGAGGCCAGGCTGTCCATTGCCACAAGTGTCCTGCTCCCTACCCTGACCTATGCAGCACCGATTATACAGGACATGGCTAAACAAGAGGTCTCCAGGATGCAAATCCTGTACAACATGGTAGCTCGGTTCGCTACCCAGGACCACCTGCGACATCACCACTGTGATACACTGGCCCAGCTATGATGGCCCTCATTGACCACTCTCCTACAATACCCCTTGCTTGTCCAGGCCTTCAAGCTACTCAAACTGCCCGCTCCACCTAGCATAGTATGAACCATAGCAATTAAACATAACCCCAGGAGACTACGGATATCAGAACGAACACTACTGAAAGTTCCCAGAGTAAGGACTAATGCTGGCAGCAGATCTTTCTCCTCCCTAGCCTCCAACCTGTGGAACAAGCTCCCTCCTCTGGTGCAGGAGGCCTCCTCACTTAGGAACTTCCACACCGGACATAAGGCCCATATGATTGACATAAGCACATGCCTCTGCCACGGCTCATAACTTGCCTCCCTCTTCCAAATCAACCCTCCCAAAAGTGAGCCAACCCAGGTACCCCTCCCAATATCCAGGGCACCTCGATCCCTTTATCCTATACATAATCTCTTTCAGTGAAGGTCGCTCCCCTTCTGAAAACTGCATATCAATTTGTCATGCATAATATTATGCCATGTAGCACCTAGGTAAAACTGTGTCATGATGATAACCATGTATGTAACTGCCAAGTAAACCTGTATAATCTTGTAACAAAATGTTTTTCCACTGTATCATAAATGTATTGTTATCCCGGGTCGCCCCTGAAAAAGGGACCTTCGGGGCTCAGTGGGCCTACCCGGTCACCAAAATTTAATAAATAAATAAACAAAGCCTGACTCTGGGCTGTCTCTGCCCTCTGCTTTTGTAATAGTGCTCTGTTATATTAATTTGTAGCATTTCCCTGTTATGTTCTCTTATTTTCTGCCACCACCTCTAATGCGGCATTTTGTATATTTTGTAATGCTCTTTATTTTAATTAGGGCTGTGCGAATACCTTTTTTCGAATATTCAGCTGAATATTCAGTATTTGGTTTTGAAATATTCGGTATTCGGTATTCATATCTGGCTGGCTGGGAGGGGCTAGTATTAAGTAAATGTTTTAGCCCTGGTGCCTAGTGGTCCCCCCCACCCTGGATGATTGCTGGTCTAAAATAAAGAATCCCCCACCCAGACTCTCAGCAATATCCCCAGTCTCCCATCCCAAATAAATAAAAATAATTCCTAATTTCCCTGGTGTCTTGATGGACCCCCACCCTGTCAGATGGTGCCCCCACCCATGACCCAAGCAGGCCACTGGCACAGCCCTTTGCTCACTTCCATGGCGGCAGTCTGACTGAGTTTTCAGTGAAAGAGCGCATGCTTGTACAAGCATGCACTCATTCATTGACACTCAGATACAGCCACCAACAGCAAGTAAGACTACCAGGGGCTGGAGGGAAGGGGGGAGCTGGTCTGGTCACTGGCGGGGGGCAGGATGGGGGAAATGGTGTTGTATACCCCTTGGGTCCACAATGCCATTTGCCCATCCCACCCCCCTGGTGACCGGAGCAGCTCCCCCTCCCCTCCAGCCCCTGGTAGTGCTAGTTCTTAACTTGCTGGTAGCTGAATCTGTCAATGAATGAGTGCTTGCTTGTACAAGCACATGCTCATTCATTGAAAACTCAGTCAGGCTTCCGGCCGTGGAGGTGAGTGGAGGTCTGTGCCGGTGGCCTGCTTGGGGTCATGGCTTGGGGAGAGGGGTAAGAATTACCTGACAGGGTGGGGGGTAGGGGTCCACTAGACACCAGTGAAATTAGGGAATTATTTTTATTTTTACATTTGGGGACTAGGGACATTGTTGAGAGTTTGAGGCGGTGGTAGATTCTTTATTTTGGACTGGCGATTGGCGGGGTAGGACCCCGAGACACCAGGGTGAAAATATTTATTTATTGCTGGCCAGGAGAATTGGGAGAAGACTTTGTCCTTGTGCATGGCTGAATACGAATACCAGCTGAATAATGGACTGTTCGATATTCAGTTTCGAATATTTGGATAGTCCATTATTTGTGGTATTTGGAAATTAATATTCGGTATTCACACAGCCCTAATTTTACTGTACCTTGTATTATGTTTGCATATCTTGTTAGCTGATGATAAGCCTTTGCAAAAGAGTCTATATCTCAAAGGATTGTAATTTTGATTTCTCAATAAATAAATAAATACATATTATACTCAAAATCCTGCATACAGTATGTGCTGCATTACACACTTTAGGATCCATTGGTAATCCCTTTTCATGCATGGGTCCATAGCTGTAAGATCTTTTTCAGTTTCTACAAATAAGGTAATGATCATTTTTTCAGGTGCTGTTATCACATGCTATGCCTTTATTCTACCAGTGCCAGTCAATTCACATTTTAACACATGGAGAAATTCAGAGATGTCCCCTCCCTTTGGGACATTACTGACTAATAACATTCTTGGGGTCCATACCCTGCTGCAAAAAAAAATTCAGCTTCTTTAAACACCATTTGGAAGGTTTTAATTTTCCCAAATGTTTTTGAATTTTTTAAAATTTTCCCAAAATTTATGAATTTTTCCAGAATTACACTCAGCAGTAGAGCACTCTCCCAGTGATCCCAAATGTGTCCAGCTGGCAAGCAGGAGATCCCAACAGTACCCCAAAGATGTAAATGGGTCACCAGGCAGATGTTACAGATCATTACTCAGTTACTACCCTGTCATGCTCCTGTGAGGTCAAGACAATTTGAATGGCCTGGGATCATTAAAATTCTCATGTTGGGGATTAGTTCAATCAATCAATCAATCAATCAATCAAACAGTCAATCAAAGTCTTTATTTAAAAAGGCGATCACGGTTGAGTAAGCTGATTTTCTAGGTGGACCTGGGTTTGTCAACAAGGAACAAGGGACAATATACATGGGATGCAACACATAAGAAAATAATAAAAATAAAGTGAGATACAATAATACAGTATATACAAAGTATCCAGCAGGTAGCATTGACAGTAGTATATGTTTGGAACAGAAGATACAGCTGGTTTTGGGTAGGACACAATTTTTCATATAAGTAAAGAAATATACATGTCAGGTGCACCGAACATAAATAAAACCTAATATAAAAAGATATATAGTGATACGGTATGGAGAATTTAGAACTGGAACCAGGGTCAAAGGAATGTGGAAGGGATAGATATGGAGGGCAGAAAAAGGGGAGAGGGAAGAGTCGATTATAGATGTGATCAGTCTTTTAACAGTAGTAATTAGAGTGTATTTGGACTTATAGAAGTCACTATTTAGGATAGACAGGCACAGGACTCCTTATTATGATGTAGATATAGAGATTTAAAAGCTGGTAGGCTAATGAGGTGAGTTAATTTCAAAGTTTTTTGCAACTTATTCCACAGTTGAGGGAGCACAAAGCTGATGGCTGCTCTGCCAATAAAGGTAGATATATGAGGTGCTTCTCAGGGCATACTTTCCCAGAGCGCAAAAAGGTAAACACACAGAGATATAATAGGGCAGTTTATTTGAGATACCTTTGTATGTCCAAACCGCAGCATTTTTTTGCCGTCTGTAAGCAAGGGATGATCATCCCACTGCCGTGTACAATGCACAGTGGTGAGTTGAGTAAGGAAGACCCGTGATAAATCTTATGGCTCTGTGATAAAGCATATCGAGTTTGGCTAGATACCATGGTCTCTGACTATATAGAAAATCTCATGTAATCCAATAGGCAAAGAAAGGTAGTTTGAACCAGTTTCAGATTAGCGTCTCTTGTAAGGAGATTATTAATCCTAAAGAACAGACCAAATCTTTGTCTGTGTTTCTTTGCCAGTTTTTCTAAGTGAGCTGTGAAAGAAAATCTATGGTCTAACCAGACCCCCAGGTACTTCAACTTTGGTATGTAGTCCAACCACTCACCTAGAATGGTAGTGATCTACGGGAATGTCCCAGCAATTGTAGGATTTTTTGCATTGTGAAGGGGTGAGAGGAACATTACTTTGTTTTTTTTTTGCATTTAAGAGCAGTTTCTGGTTTACAAGCTGATGTTGCAGCAGATTAAATTCATTTTGAAAGGCATTACAGGCCGCAGGAGAAGCGGGCTACTAGCATAGAGTACCTTATCATCTGCAAATAGGTGTATTTGTGCTTCTTTGATGGAGGCATCTATGCTGTTAATATAAATGCTGAAGAGTAAGGGACCAAGAATGGAGCCTTGCAGTACACCCCTTAATAAGGGTTTTGGTGGAGAAACTTCCCCTTCTGCCTTTATTTGTTGAAGTTGTCCTGAGAGGTAGTTGGAGAACCATTTAAGGGATAGGGAATCCCAACCAATGTTCCGGAGGGAAGACAGAAGCAGTCTGTGATCAACGGTATTGAATACCTTCCGTAGGTCCAAGAAAACTGTGCAGACAAAGTTTTTTTTGTCTAATTCAAGCTGCCAGTCATTTTTCACCTTGGCTAGAGCAGAGATTGTACTGTGCTGTGCTCTAAAACCGGACTGTAACAGTTTAAGCAATTTTTCTGATTCCAGGTACTTCCGAAGCTGGGAGTTCGCTATTTTCTCCAGCATCTTTGACAGGATTGGAAGTAGGGAAATTGGCCTGTAGTTATTGAGGTCACTAGTATCTCCTGACTTAAACAAAGGGACCACAAGTGCATTTTTCCAAATGGGCCGTAGGTCACCCTGGGACAAGGATAAGTTGAAGAGATGAGTAATTGGGACTGCGAGGACACGGTAGCTACCTTTAAGAAGTACGGGTCAATGAGGTCAGTCCTAGCACTTTTCCTAGTGTCCAACTGAAGGAGAAGATCTTCAACTTCTTTCAGGGAGGTAGGCTGCAGAGAGAGAGAAGGATGGACTGGGGATGTTTTTTTCTTGTGTATCCAATCCAAGTTGTTGACGGAAGATATTTGTGGGAGAGGAGCCAAAGGCTAGCCCTGCAGTGGCAAAATGATTATTGAGAGCATCAAGGATAGTTCAGAAGGGAAATAAAGGAAATAGTGCTGTGCCTCCACCCAGAGAAGAAAATAGTGTGCTAAGTCAAAAGTGAGATGCTTTCCTCTGGGATGCAGTACAATCCTGCAATAACTACCTTCCCAATAACTTACAAAAACCTCCATGAGAACAGCTAGTACCAGTACCCACATTTCAGTCTTAAGCAAATACACTTTTGTATTAAACACTGTAGATCTCTAATAATATGCTCACACAGCAAATTGCAAAAGACTAAGAACAGAATGTTATTATTCTGGAACACAAGTACAGTAATGGAATAGGATTAGGCAATATTCAATTTAGCAGTGATGTTATCAGTAAAAGCATAATTAACACTTTTAGCACCTAATGGGTTTCACCATAAGCAGGCATTCTCTGGTGTTTGTAGGGTCTCTCCTCAAAGATCTTCACAAAACCCTCCAGGCACCCACAGACAATAGTCCTAAGCATGGTCTACTGTACTGTAAAGCCATCCAAACAGTTTCACAATACATTTAAACATTTATATTTTTAAACTGCAGTTGTAGAAGACTACTGGGTACCCATGTAAAACACACACTGTTGCAGGCCTGATGTTGCATTGCCCAGGATCCTCATTGGTGCACTTAATTTAATAAGTGCTTTCTATTTACCCCACCTGACTGACTTTTATTAGCTACTGTAGCACTTTATCAAATCAATTTGTCATACCCAGAGCCTGAACTTAAGAATAAAACTGCAATCTAATGGGAAATTTTGAGGCAACTTTCTGTTAGGTCAGTACTCATGCATCCTGGCTTGAAGCAGGAGCAGCTACAGATGGTTTCAGGTGGCACAGGGTCATGTCACCTAAAAACAAAACCATGCACCGATGAATGCCACAAGCAAAAGGGGGTGCACTGAAATAAGGTCAAGTAACACACTGACCATGACACAAACAGTGAATGTCCCAAGAAAGAATGGGCTTTCTTGTTTTTATTTATTTATTTATTTTTTGTTTACTGGGTGAGTGCACTAGACAAATCCTGCCTATTTTCAGGCACGAGCCGGGGGAGGGGGACACAGATGAATGCCAATTGACCCTGAACCAGATTAAACTGCTGGGGGGGTCTTTACCCCCAACCCCCCAGAATTTATATAACAAACTTTGGGGGAGGGGCTTCAGCAATGGGAAGAAAGTCAGGAGGGGGGAAAACTGTGTTTTTTTATTTAAAAAAAACAAAATGTGGCAGCACATGGAGACCTGGGGGGAACCGAACCATGATCCCAGGTCTTGATTCTGCCATGTGCTGGTGCCTGCCACTCCACCCACACAGGAGTGGTTTGACCAGGCACCCCAGCACATGGTAATTCTATCCTTCATATATATAGCATACAGCGACAGGGGTAGTGGTAATTCCTACTGCTGTTATACCCCTGTCGCTGTAAATCCAGGTATAAGTTCTGCACAGCGTGGTTAATGCCACGCTGTTTTGTCTTGCATGGTATTGACCCGGTACCATTTCAGGCTGGCCTCTTGTGCAATCTTACACCAATGGATCTCTGGCAGCAGGCAGATGGCATGGAAATAGGCCTACACTAGGGCTGGTCACTCACTCTGCCGCTCTTGTCTTTCACTTGTTCAGCAGCATATGGCAGTGTGGCAAGTTCTGAGGGACACAGATCAAGGAGCTTCCTGCTACTCCAGTGGGTGCTCTGTTGATAAAGTGTACCAGGTACTGACAAGCTCCTGACCACTTCTTCACCAGGCAGGGTAGAACAACTAGTTCTTGCCTCTAATCACAGCAGTTCTTTTCAGAAACACAACAGCTCAACTTTTGCAGCTTGCTGGATTCACCTCTCTGGCTCTGAGGCCAGGCTAGGCCCTCAGCTGCCCCTCACCTCTTACATGTCCTCAAAACACTCAAGTGGGATTGACTGAATGACATCCTCAGGAGGGGAAGAAATCAGCTTAGCACACTCCCAGTTCAGGTCCTTATTGACTCATAAACTTGTTTCTCATGATTCTGACTCTCCTAGTTGCTGAAAAAGGCACCAAGCACTCTGCTGTTTTTCCATGAGTGCTCTGAGACTCTGCTAGGACTCCTTGCATTTTAGTTGGCTGATTGTGGGAGTCAGTGTTCAAAAAGACAGTGATGTCCATCTTTTTACATTCTGCACACAGTAACTGCTGCTGTTTACACAGAAGTTCTTTGCTATTTACTGAATTATTTAACTTTTAAAAACATTAGCCAGACATAATTGTTATCGAGTTCACAGTGGTGATGTCAGTAATTCCTCTTGTCCATGTTTGGGTATATGGGCACCCCTTTCATCAGTGGCACAGAACATGAGAAACAAATGGAAACTCCAACTGTTCTTCACCTGGCCTCTAGCACCAATTCCAGTTGGAATCACAGGCATTGCAGGTGGACCCACCCTGAGCCACCAATGGTTCAGCAGCAAAGCCCCACCTTTTGGGGGGAGAGTTACACAGTCATACAGTGCTTTAGAATGAATGGCTTGGCTGTTGGTCCCTGAGCAGTAGGCCCAATACATCCACAGCCCAACTGCCACCCTTCCTTCACCCACCGGCCTGGAGAGGAGGAAAACATCACTGCATATTTGCAGCTGCACAGCTGACACATTTGGTTTAGGCTAATCACACCATAGAAGGGATGTTTGAGTACATTGGCAATTATTCAGGAAGTATATATTCTCAGGACCCAGAAGCATTCATTATTTGACTGAAATGTGGGAAATAAGCCTTTTTCCTCTTCAGATGACCAGTGCTAGTCCTATGGCCTCCCCTACAGTCACCCGCCGCTCCCCCCGATGCTTATGTTATAATATTTAGCATTCTCTCCTTCCTAACCTGCCCTCTTCTAGTCCTTAATGTCATTAGCAAAGCCTGGTACAAGTAGTCTTCATCCCCAACCCCTAAACCATGATGAGAGAGGGCCAGGTGATCCTTAAATGTCCAGTGAAATGAACATACAGCGGTATTCCACAGGCTCCTGCTGTAGCATACAGGTTCCAGTTTAGTACTGTATTTTGTGAATAAACTACTCCAATAATTAAAAGTGGAACTAGTAAATTGTAAACATTTAGTGTAAACAGATACCAAATACTTCCTTTCACATAATAGTAACTGCTATTCCATCGTCCACCATCCATCATCAAAGATTGTGACAGGCATTAGATAGGCATAAGGGAGCAGTACAGATGAGTATGAATAGATAGGCCATTGACAGAGCAAAGGCAAATGGCACATTTATAAGGTAGAATAAGAAATGGGGAGACTGGATGGGCCTTGCGGTCCTTATCTGCAGTCAACTTCTATGTTTCTATAATTTAATTCTTTGGTGACTAGATAGGCCAAGGCTGCTTTTCAGAGGCAACCCAGGAGAACTGGGAAGGTTAACTGACTTGCTCAGGGGTCACACAGTATGCAAATGGAGACTATGGGAATCAAGCCCTGGTCTGCTGGATGTACCAAGCTCATTAACAGCTTCTTACTCTAACCTCTATGCTATACTGGGGTGTGGCTATTGAGGGTTATTTAAAGAAGTGCAGTTCTTCCTCACTACAACTGTACCATAAAAAGTTACAACATTTTTTTGTCTCGTGTTCAGAAGAAAATACCCTGGGACAGGCAACACTTTGGAGTGACTTGTTTACTAAACATATCAGATGTGTAGTAATAACCACTATACCTATTTATGACTACATGATCACAGATGCCCTGCTTACTCTATGAAATTTGTCACAAAGAACAAAAAAACATGCACGATGTGTACAAAATGCATATGGTAAGTTTCACTGTTCAATACATAGTTTGTGTCATGGTGAAAACATTTTCAATAGCATTTTGGGATGTAATATTGTCCATTTCCATTCTGCTTTTTTCCCTATTTTTGTATCTTTACTACTTTTTATACTTATCTTATCTTTTTCTGTTGTTTCAGCCTGCACTAAAATATTTAAGCAATAATGAATAAACAGCTGATCATTTGCCATGAACTAATAACTGGATTGGAGGTTGGTGGCCCAATGCTCCAGCCAGTCATTAGTCATAGGAAATGACGTGACTCTTAGGTTGTTATTGCAATTACAAGTTTAAGCAAAATAACAACCTTAGTTTTAGAGTTTTGTACTTACTTTTGCAAGGGGTTGCTAGTAGATCAAGCAGTGCATCGCTGTGAAGAAAATGGTGTGCGCTGCATCAGGACAGTTTACATGTTCAGATTGCATGCCAGGCAGTTGGCAGCTGGACTCATTATTTCCTTGTAATAATTACAGTACTGATTCAGTAACTATTCACGAGCGAGTTAATCTCATGAATATTTCATTAGACTTCTAACTAGATCTGTGCAAAATGCAGAATTTTACCGGCAGAACACTAGCAGAATGACAATTCCACTTCCGAAATGCTTGACAGAATTTCTTCTTTAATTCCTATGCATTTCTATGTAGATTTATTCTGCATATTATGAAATCTGCAGAATATTGTTCCACAGGTTGCAGAAAATGAATCCATAGTTTAGGATTCTGTGGTTAACATTTTGCTTTCAAAAGTTTTTAATTCACCTCCCAACAGAATTCAGCAGAATTAGGCAGGATTTCTGAAATTCCATGGTATTCCAGCAGAATTGGAATTTGAAAATTCCACTCAGCTCTACCTATAATGGTTTTATTGTTACAGGTGTTTATGGATCTGTTGACTCGAAAGGAAAGGGAAAGGGAAAGGAGGAGGGAGGGGGAGGAAAAGGAAACAGGAAAGGAGGGAAAGGGTATGATAGGCCCAACAGTCTGATCAGGGTATCAATTATATCCTATTAAGTCATATTTATACATTGAATATCAAACTCACTTAAAATTCCTCATCTCTTTTTAAGGAAAGGTTTAAGTTCTATGTGATCATTAAGACCTTTACCTCTATCAGCTCCCATTGTATATATCCAATAATTTTCTCTTTCACTTAATCTATCATCTCTACTACCTCCTCTTGGTCCTAAGATTACATTTTCTATTCCAATGAAACATAATCTATGTTCACCCCACTCTTTACATTAATCATATGTTGTGCCCATACATAGTCCAGATTCTCATTTTTTATTGCCCGTAGTTGGTCTCCCATCCTTTCTTTTAATTTCCTCTTTGTTTTCCCAATGTAATAGACCTTGCATGTACAAAAGGATAAATATATAACATAGACTGTATTACAGTTAATCAGTTGTACTATAAGGTGCATTTTGCTATTAAAAGGATTCCTAAACATGTTACATTCATAAATATTTTTATGAATTTTACAATTTCTGCATTTTCTGCAACCTGGAGGGACTAAGGGCATCCAATTTCTTGGGGTATCCACTTTCTGAGAAGATCTAACCAGTATATCACCTAAATTCTTGCTCTTCTATATGCCATTCTAGGTGGCACTTTGCAACCTCATTTAATCGGCTATTAGCCCCCAAAACATACCAGTGCTTGGTTATTATATCCCGTATCCTCTGTGACCTGGTACTAAATGTAATTACAAAATTAATTCTCTCTTTCTGAACTGGTACCGTGATTTTATTTTGTTCAATTAATAAAGTTTCCCTTTGTGCACCATCACAATAACTTTGTGTTTTATTTAGGCTGTCTATACTATAACCTATGTCAATAAATCTATCTTTCTGAATGTCTAATTCCTTTTTCAGATCCAATTCCAAACTACAGTTTCTTTGATCCTAAGAAATTGGTTTTGGGATGTTGTCAATGGTGTGGCTGGGTGACAGCTGCTGTTTGCTTGCTACTGCTTATGCCTGTTTTGTTGTTGCCTCGTCATTACTGAATGTACCTTGTAATCTCCCGCGACGCACCTGAAAATAGGCACTTGGTTGTCTAGTGTGCTTACCTGGTTAACAAAAGCAAATAAATAAAATAAATACTAGTCAGTGGAATTGTATTCCTAATTGTTGTTTTCAGCTTACTTCCTATTGCCTTAATTTGTAAATCAAAATGAAACACAGTCCACTTGCATTATGAGTAAATCTCAAATGCTGATTTGTACCATGTAAATAGTCAATGAACTGGCCTAACTCGTGGCTGTCACCCCTCCAAACCATCAACACATTGTCAATGTAGTGCCTCTAAGTGGCTATTTTAGGTAAATAAGGATTACTCACCACATTCCAAATCACTCCTTCCTCCCAGTAGCCCATATATAATCCAGCATAGTTTGGGGCAAAACTGGCCCCCATAGCAGTCCCTCTTTTCTGTTGCTACATTTTTCCTTGAAAATTGAAATAAAAATTCCTTCTAAGGTCATTCTAGCCAAGTCCACTAGTATTTATGTATGTGGTCTGCTGTCATAATCCCTTTAATTTAAAAAAAATATCTCAGAGCCCTAAGGCCCTCTCCATGTGGGATATTTGTGTAAAGTTGTTCCACATCCAGAGTGACCAACATACTATTCTCATCCCACTCTAGATCCTTCAAGCATCTTAGAACATCCCCTGTATCTTCTAGAAATGAGGGTAGTGAAAACACTAGATGTTTTATATTATCATCCACCAGTTGGGCTAATGGGTCCACGACTGATCCTATGCTAGAAATAATGGACCTTTTCTTTCATCTGCAATAAAGGAACTTTTATGGTGAGAAAATGGTGTGTGACCTATTTTTGTTGTAGCAAGGATGGAAGTGCTGTGATTTTGTTGTGTGGTATATATTAAGAATGTTGGGTGTTCTTGTGGAAGAGGGTGTTTTTCCATTAGCTCTGAAAATGGCGGAGGTGAAACCCTTCCTGAAGAAACCATCTTTGGATCCCAACAGTTTGATTAATTATAGGCCTGTCTCAGAACTTCCCTTTTTGGGGAAGATAATCAAGAAGGTAGTTGTGGCACATCTCAAGGCTTACTTGCAGCTATATATCATCTTTAAGCCATTCCAGTTCAGATTTAGACCTTGTCACACTATTAAGACTGCCTTCGTCAGAGTAATGTGATGATCTCCTTGCAAGATACCAGGAACTTGCTACATCTGGTTCCTTCTGGATCTCTTGTTGGCTTTTGATATGGTGAACCATGGTGTGCTAATTGATCATCTAAGGAATTATGTGGAACATGCTAGCACAGTGTTGCGCTGACTTGAGTCCTACATTACCGGCAGATTGCAGCAAGTAGCTCTAGGTAATTACATTTCTGGAACAGCTGTGATCTCTAGTGGGGTTCCTCAAGGCTTGATCTCAGCACCTGTGTTGTTTGCCATGTGGTCACTGGGTGAGATTATTAGACAGCATGGAGTAGAGTTTCATTACTATGCAGATGATACTGAGCTCTGTCTTTCACCCTGATGGGTTCAATGTTGCTTGGGTGGTGCCTACTAAAAATTAGCAACTAGATGGCCTCCAACTGGCTGTGCCTCAACCATGGCAAGACAGAAGTTATGATTATCAATCCAGGCCAGTATGAATCAGCAGTAACAAGCAATAGCTTTCTTTTATCATTTGTGAATGACCAGCCACTTTGAGCTGTTAATCTGGTGAATAATCTGGGTGTCATTCTGGACCACAACCTGACATTAGAACAATAGGTGTCAGTGGTAATCAGGAAAGGTTTTTACTACCTCCAGAATATCATCCAGATCAAGTCTCATCTAGTGCCAGCTGTCTTGGAGATGGTAGTCCTCACCTTGTCACCTCCAGACTGGATTATTGCAATACCCTTTACTTCAGGTTATCTGGAGGTTTGATGCACTCCTGCGCAGGTCCAGAATGGTGTGGCTTGGCTGGTGTCAGTAACATTTTGTAGGGACAACATTTTGCAGGTGTTGCACAGTCTGCACTGGCTGCCTGTGCAGTTGTGTATCACTTTCAAGATATGCTTGTTAACATTCAAGGCCCTACATGGATTGAGTCCAAGCTACCTACAAGACCTTCTGATATGCGACATGCCTACCCACCCCTTCTGATCCACCTATGCTGGGTTATTTTATGCCCCTTCTTCCCGTCTCAAACAATCTGGAGACAGGGCATTTGAGGTTGCTACTCATTTCTCTGGAATCTGACAGAGATTGTAAGATCTGCCCACATGGTGGAAGCCTTTCAGAACTCAATTTAAGTCTTATTTGTTTGCACAGGCCTTTCCAGACTAATGCTTTATAATAGTCGATTGTTTATTGTACGTATTTATTTATGAATTTTTTTTGTGCTGCTTTTACAATTGTAAGGTTCTCTGAGTCTTTGGATAGGATGCCAAACAAATACAATCGCCTTGCCTTACTCTATTAGATAAGTGTACATCCATTTTCACTCCTCATTTTGGCCATACATTGATAGATCTTAAATTGCTTTATGCTGCCTTAATCAACTTTTGTTTTCTCCAAATGAGCACCTTAGATTAGCAGGATGGTCATCCCTAAAGAGCGTCATTC
Source organism: Neoceratodus forsteri (assembly GCA_016271365.2). Classification (NCBI taxonomy): domain Eukaryota; kingdom Metazoa; phylum Chordata; order Ceratodontiformes; family Ceratodontidae; genus Neoceratodus; species Neoceratodus forsteri. The sequence goes on from CM028130.1 coordinate 101,350,949, forward strand.
TCCACATTCATATATAGGAAAAAAAAGCTGGACCATGTTGAGTTTTAGCTATCTAAATATTTCTTATTCTTTTATAACTGGTATTTTGGAAAATCTGTGGTTTTACCCCATTTTTCATGTGGCATTATAAGGTAGGGCTATGATTCTGTCAGTCAGGACACAGCCATCAGTGGGGGAAGAAGGCTGGGTCCCTCTCTGCTAGCTGTTGATCTGAAACAGAGAAGCTGGATAAAGGGAGTTGGAGGACTGACCCTTTTACAAACTTAGAGAGAGTGCTGCAGGCTGGGCTTTTGCTTGATAGAAGGGAGTTTGGGATAGGCTGCTAAAAACTATGTGGGTAGGGGGATGGTGGAATAAATATTACAACAAGGATCCCAAGAAGACCGCATGGTGCAGTCCTATCAGGTTATAATTTTTGCTTAACATACAGTACTCCAAAAATGCTCTATAAGTACTTTTAGAATGCCCGAGAAGGTACTTAATTCATAATATAAGGTACTTCACTTGCACTTCTTTAGAGCGACATGCACTTTTATCAAATAACCATGTAGATCACTAGTGTCTTCTGCAGGACGGCATTCAAAATTGACTTTCGTAATCACACTCCAGGCATGTTGGCATTTAGAAATAAAGATTACATTCTCATAGGGAAAAACTGTTTCTCTTCACTCCAAAATATAAAACATTTTCAACTATTTTCTTAAGGAAAAAAGACTGTTGTCAGTTCTTTCCTTTTTATAAGCCTTGAACATAAATGGTATTGGAAATAAAGACATTAAAAAGGGGTATAAAGTGCCATTGAAAAAATACAGCATGTGCTATTTTTTTTTTTTTTTTTTGGTGGCCTTCATTTAAAGTTCAGGTCCTGTGAGTCTCAAGTTAATGTCTGAACCCAGGTATTCAGTTCCATGGTTCAATTAGGATTCTGGAACCAATAACATACACAGAGAAGGTGCCACTGGAATTAGACAAAGGTATGTGTGAAGTTTAAAATTCACAGTGAATTCACATGCTATGCACTTTGTGGAATTTTTGCATAGTGGCCACATCTTTTGAGGCCATTTTTTGCCACAGAGTGTGTCAATTCAAACAGTAAAATTTGCTGCAGGTTGTAAAGTTCATTACATGGGTATACTAATTTCACAATTCATGTAGCAAAATCCTACACAGTTTGAAGGACTTTGCAGCAAACTCTGTGAATGTTGGAGTTCAAAAGCTTTGCACAAACCTAATCAGAAGCCACTGAGATTGGTTGTAGTCCAGCTTCCTGGAATGAAAAAGTGGCACAGCCATGTGGGATATGGGGATCACCCTCCCCCCAAAAAAGGAAAGAAACAATCAGAAAAAAAATCAAGGTTCTATTGGTCTGCTGTATTGAATATCCAGAGTCCTATGTATTCTGGATTTTTTGGACACATTTTTATCCTTTCATATTGTGCACATGTTTAGATTCATTTGTTCCCTTTCCCTTCCTTTACCATATTTCCTTCCCCCTCCTTTTTATTCCCTTATCTCCTCTCCCCGCTCCTTTCCCTTATATTTATTTTTTTGTACAAATTTTAGTGTTCACTATTATATGGGTTAATGTTTTGTATGTATTTTTCAGTCTTGCATAGTTTGCATATGCAAATTATTACATATATTTACACTGTCACTTTAAGATAGTACCTTTATTAAAGAGATGTGTACTCACAGGTGTACGCCTTGAGAAAGAGTCAGTGTGACATGAAAACATTTGGCATTTTGGTTCAGGGGGTGCTGCCGCTATTTTTACAGTATGTCAGTTTGCAATAAACCGATTTTTAACTTGAACCAAGCTTAATGTTTTTTTCACCTACTTGTCGCAGTCCCCGTTTTACACTTTTGTTCTTGAATACATTGCGGTGGCTCCAGGTGAGCGCTCTTAGTAGCCACCTTACTTTGCTAATCTGGGTATATGCAGGCAATGTACTGTGCTGTCCAATATTTTCAGTGTGTTTTGGCTAGGGCCTGTGAATGCATTGCACTGGTACTGCATAGGCCTGTCTACCATTCCTGTTGTAACAAATCCTTTGCCTACTGATGCATGTAATAAACTTGTTTCTACAGCACTACAGGCCCCCTTCCCCTGTTCTGGTTACGCATGTAGGAGCACAACTCTTAAGGGATCATATGCAGAAGAAGCTTGCAGAAGGGTGCATGCATGCACAAAGTTCTCCACATGTGCAGGTCAGGACCTCTGTGCACCACACAGTTGCACACGCACCCCTCTGTGGATGTGGTTTGATTTGTAGATGACAGTGTTCTATTAGAGAGCTTCAGATGTCACAGGAAAACCTGAACAAAGATGATTTTCAACACATTTTAACTTTCATTTCACATAGTCTTTGCATTTAGCCTGCCATTCCTTACAAATATGTAAATTAATATGAAAACAATCACTGCCCCTTAGACTTCATCTGCTCTGGCTGTTTTTCTGGACCTGAAGTCATAACTCTTCCTTTATGACATCACAGTAATTTCAACAGCAACAGACTGCGATGCCACAAGCAGATGATTGCACTATCAACTGTACACAAGCAGACAAGGCAATAAAGTGTAAGCAACAGTGATGCTGTTTTAATGTTCTTTTGCTTTGTTAAAATGAAAAATAGGGAGGTGAATACAGAAACATTTATGAAATAAAAAGAACTGCAGAAACCCAGCTGGGAAGTTAAGAATAACCAGAGCTGGGTGACATTTAGTTTTAACACAAAATTGCCTATTTTGGTTTTCCTCTGTAAAATGTGGACAAAAATGTGGCAAACTTTCAATTTGTCTAATCTGGCTTTGTATCAAATCTTTTATGTATTGTTCTTTGACATCGATATTCTTAATGTTAGCTTGATACTAACTTGAATAGTATCATGCTAACCGTTGGTGCAGTAGCGTGTCCAAATGGTGTGATAACCATATTCAAAGGGCCCCAGTATTGTAGCACTCGGTGGAGAGCATGTTCATACTAAATACACCACTGTGCCAATGCAAATGAGAGACACATCTTGCAAACAAAGTTCAGTGGCATATTTAGAGGATTTTGGAAGTGGTAAAAGGCTACCATGCCAGGACTTCAGAAGTGATAAAATGCTGCCATAGCAGTGCAATTTACTGTTTCTACTATAAAACACTACCCTCAACATTGCACAGTGGTGCACAACACCACCACCACCAGCAGTGGTACCAGCAACACACTTCCCTCCCACCCCAGTTCCCAGGAGAATGTGATTAACATCCTGATTGTCTAGCGGTATCCTCTCAGCCCAATGCCCAAGAAAATAAAGTTCACTTGTGGTCCAATGGTTCCCCTTCTGCTCGATCTCTGAGTAAATACAAAAGTTCCCTGGTAGTCTTGTAGTCCTTCTTCCCTCCCAGGTCCCTGAGTAAATATTAGGTGTCTCGGTAGCCTATTGGTTCTCCACCCAATCCCCTAAGTAAACATTATCAGTTTCCTGGTAGTCTAATGGTAACTCTCTAACCCTACCAGTCCTTGAGTCCTTGAGGTAACATTTCTAGTAGTCTAGTGGTACCCACTCCTGCCTGATCCCAAGATACTGTAAATAACCTCCCTATTAGTCTAGTGATATACCCTCCCTAGGATAGCATTTGTGCACCCTACATCTCCCTCCTGTAAGCACCCACCCTCTCATTCACCAACTGACTCACAGGTGGAAAGTTTATTCCAATCAACATGTAGTAGTGGAGACAATGACTGACACAGTCCCTCCTCTCACCCCATTGGACAGCCACTGTTTGCATGACAGGAAGCAAGTATGCACATACTGTACAAACATCTGTTTACAGTACCAGTGGGGCAGATTACCACTGCCCTTACCCAAATTGTACCTACTGTTTCTTTAAACAGGATTCACATCCTCCATTTCTGCTAATTACCTAGACTTTTACCAATAAAAAGTTTATGCAAAAAAATACATTTGTAGCAGAGTTGCTATGCTTTGATAGCACTAAATAAATGTATGTCTTATAAAACTGCAAAGTAAACTATAATAACTTTTTTTTTCCAAGAAAACAAATTGTATCAACATACCCTCCAATGAATAAACCTGTTCCCACCTGTGTGCAATTCTCAGTTACACCTCTGCTGAGTAAACTCTGGTTAATTATTTGAGTCGCGTGTTGAGGTTTGTCCACACTGCACGGCAGGCCCTTCACATGCCGTCCCCTCGTTAGTAACTCATTAACGACTAGCAGGGCCTCTAATTAAATGGTTTGACACTAAGAGGGGCCTGCTGTGCAACACCTGGATAGAGAGCCTCTCTTTTCCTCTCCTGCAGTCCTAATTAGTTTGGAGGGAGCTTCACTGTAGCTTTTCCATGTGACTCCATTTGCTGTCACTGAAGGCAAAATGGTTTCTCACAGTGACAGTTCAATACAAATGAGGAAGCTTGTTGGAAACCCAGCTTTTCAGCTTTTAAATGTGGTATGTTAAAGAGGGTTATTCAACAGAGCCTGTTTTGTTTAATACCTATTGGGGAACAATGCAATGCAAATAGTAATTGGATTTACAGTACAGTGCAGATGAGTGAATCAGTTCAGAAAAATTATAAAACTCCTCAAATCATGCCAGTTACAAAATCCCAAACTAAAGCTTATTTTAAAAAGGATGAGCAGTGCAGGCACAGTCAGTATGTGGTGACCAGTGTTTGGAGTCCTTAGCTTTAACTGGAGGCAATGTTGTCAAGTGATTAGAACACCAGCCTCTGAACCTAGGGATCACCAGTTCAAACCCCACTTGAGCCAAAAACTACTGTGTGACCGCTAGTGAATTATTTAATTTTCATTTGCTTTGGTCCACTCAGCTGCTGAAATGGGTAGAACCAGGACCACACTGGAAACAAGATGAAAAATAAATTATATAAAAATCCCACTTTTAGGGTTAGCAAAAGAAGAGTGCAGTTCCAACAGATATATTAACTTTCCTTGGTAGGATTACAGTGGACACCTCTGACCTGGTGGAGAGTCATTTTGCACCAAACTTGGTTAGGGTACCCAAATTGCTACTGCCTGTGGGATGGAATTGATGAACAACAGGCTAGACATGCCCTGCATCCTGACGCAAATGTCCGTCCAGACCAAACAACTGGCATTGCCCAGGCTGCCTATTATGAAAGGAGGATGGAATCTCCTACAAGCATGGCAGGCACATTTTGAAAGGTGCTCAGCTTTGACACTGACATCAGAGGAAGAATGGAAACCAACCAAAGAGCTTCTGAGAAAACTGGTTGGACTAGAAAAAAGAAATATGCCAATCAAGGTGTGGACGTCATCCCTGTCAGAGCACCCACATATCTACCAGATCCAATTTAGGAACTACCTGGCCATGGCAGACACAATAAAATAAAACACCCCAAACAAATGAGCAGGGTTTTACAATAAGCAAATTAGATAGTTGGCATAAATCTGCAGATCATGTATGTGGCAATTGCTTGAACTGTGTCTACTGGTTCTCCCAGTGGTGGTGTCACTTGAGAAATCAAAGTTCTAGGATGAGCCATAGAATCTCAAGCAAGAGTTGGCTAGTAGCCAAATGTGTTGCATATGTAAGCCAACTAGTTCCTGGGAAGGGAGGACATAGGTTGCCTGGCTTTTGTACACCCCACCGTCACCCAGCGATGGAGCGGCTTTCTTGTAGCCAGTGATAGCAGCTGCTCACCCACCCTTCTAGCTGGTGGAAGGGTTAACTATGACTGCCTGTTTTTCATATTGATGAACAGGTGGTACCTGGATAGGAGGAATCAAATGGCCAGAACAGGATGAAAAAAAAATGTTTGGAAAAAGGTACAGCAACTAGAACCATTAGAGTTTTTTTTTCTTTGAATCTGAACAGATTTGAACCAAAATCCATAAAGTGTTGTTCATCTGTAATGTATAGGGATTTATAGATGTTAGCACTATCAAGCTCTCCACAAATTCCTGTATCAGTAGTGGAAAAGAATAAATGCTGGGACCTTCTGTAAGGGTCTAATTTGTCAGCACAGACTTTTAATCCCATATCAGGAAAGTTGTTTTGGGTTCCATGTGGGTTTGTTTCATTGCTAGACATGAGAGGACCCTTACTGTGGCTCCTATAAATAAGGACATTTGAATTATTGTTATCCAGACTATGGCTTCATCCCAAGTGGATGATGTCTGTTTTAGATTAGGGAAGGATGATCTGGATCCTTTAGTATATATTTCTGTTCCACTATCTCTTATTACAACCCCCATGGTGCAGTAAAGCAGTTAAGTAGTAGAACAATAGTAGAATAAATTAATTCATTTATTTTATTTTGAAATTTCTATTTATGCTCCCATATCTCGGCACTGCCACCTGACACCCCATCAGACACCATTCCCCAGAGGACCCTCCACAGAGCCTTGGCTATACCCCCAGACCAGGAAAATTAGGGGCTCCCACCATACCCCTCTTACCTTCATATCTCATCGGGGTCCTTCTCATGGTTCATGGTGCCGATGGGTGAGGGCTAATCTCAGACCCTCTCATCAGTGTCATGCCAGGCTGAGTTTTTCTGGTACTCCCTCCTGGAGGTGTGACCATGACAGGATGCCAAGGTGCATGCCAGCATCAGTCATGCCTCCCCATGAATCAGATTTGGGCCATCAGAGGCCAGGCAAGCACCGAGCCAGTGCCCCCCCAAAGGAGATGAGCAGTCTCTCAAACATTCAAGCTTCCTCCCCTGGCTGACCCTGCAACAACCTAGGCTCATTCCTGAACCCAAGTCACCAGTGTCATGAGGGTATACACCACTGCGCGGTGGGCAGTTAAGTATAATTTATTTATTTCCGTGCCTTCCCTGTAGGCTCAGCAGATCTAAGCAGAAATTCATTAGACCATATACAGTAATGGCTGGCAAACCACAACTGAATGCATCAGTTGGCCATATCATTGCCACCCCTGTTGACCCTTTCTAGAAGGACTGAAAGGACCAAACACCAGTTAATGGTAATATCCAGCAACTTGTAGCAAGTAATCCACTATTTCACTAAACCCTAGCCATCATACATGATGTGTCATTTATAGTTCTTTGTGAGATAACAGCCACATGTAATGAGAACTACAGTGTAACTACACTGTAACTGCATTGCAATTGCAATGTAGGCACATGCAACAAACATGTATTTACCCCTGTTGCATATAATTAATGATTACCTGCCCCACAGTTACACTGAAACTGACACTTAAAGTGTGGACAAAGTAATTTAACTGAAAACCTGAAAGACGGTCTGGTCCAGTGGTTGGAGCACTCAGCTGTAAAGCAGCAGATCATGGGTTTGAATTCCACCACCGTCACTCAGTGCATGACCTTGAGCATGTCACTTTTTCTCCATGTGCTTCAGTCTTTCTTTCAGTTGTAAACCTGTGAAAAAGATGGCCCCAACTAAAAAAAAATAGGTGTGGCATCTCAGGAGGCATATCTTGAGTTGTATGATGAGATATATACAGTGTATATATTTTTTAAATGCCATCCAAGGAAACTTTTGGAAGGCTTGGATTTTCAACACTTTGGATTTGGACTAGATCCACTTGTTTTGCCACAGCTGCATCACTGCAAATGTTGATAATGTTTATGCCCAATTTTCAAGCTTCATGTTGATGCATTTGCAACACTTTGCTCAAGTTAAGGCAGACAAATCATACATGTTCATAGGAGGCAGTATGGCACTGTGGTTTAAGGCTCTGCACTGCAAACCTGGAAATCAGGGTTTGAATCCCTAAGCCCCCACTTGCATACTGTAAGACCCCAAGTAAGTCACTTACAGTAACTTCCTTGTGCTCCCAGGTAGCATCTGGAAGCAAGCTTCAGATTAGTGTGCCACTCCTGGTTAAACAATTTTCCCATTCAACTTATATGACCTGTTTAATTTTGTATAATTGTGTTTTCTACTACCGTCTCCTCAAGGACGCACTGGGAGATGAGCAACTTGTTTGTTCAGTGTGCCTTTCTTGGTGAAACTTTTCAATAAATAAATTAAATAAATAAATGTATTCAGAAATAAGCACCAGGGGCCAGTTAGGTTAAGTAAAACCCAAAGTATAAAGTGAGAGTGTCCAGGGTGATAAAAGTGGTTAAGCTAAGTGGCAAATAGTAGTCAAGCTAGTGTTGTGAAACTGTAGAATTTACTGATTTAAAGTGCTCTTGGATATCAGTTTCAATCAGAAGCAAGGGGAAGGGAGTGGACCAGGCAGTTACCCACACGACCAGCATAGTTGACACAGCCCTAGCCTGTTATCTACCCCAGCAGTAGTTACCACAGCCCTAGCAAAGGGCTAGTAACCTGAGTAACTGATCCAGAGATATCCTATAATCCTAGCCTGGCTACTGGAGGCAACTTGGCTACTAGTCACCTCTATCACCCTAAGGTGTGCTGACTTTATAATCTGTGGCTAAAAAAAAAACCTCTGGGACAGCAAGCAATATTCACTAGCTCACCCGGCTAGCTTTGCTATAACTGGGGCTTTACTCTACCCTTGCTCCTTCTAGCATACTGTTTATTATCTAATTCAGGGCCTGCCTGCCTGCCATCTGTGCCATCTCCTATAGCTACTTAGTTTGAATGCTGCCAACCCCTGTGCTCCATTTAGGAGTGTGAGTTAAATAAATTTATGTGATTTTGAATAAGGTCACCATGTCACCATATACTCCTTCCTTCCCTGGACCAATTTTAAATACATTTGAATAGATCCACCCTTGGCAGGCCCTTGTCCAGACCACACTAACATTCACGGCCATCCTTTCCTGTATTGCACTCACTGTGTGAAGAGCAACAACTTTTTTTTTTATTTCAGTATTAGTTCAAGTGGACAGTGCCTGCTTTATAGCACTATCACTGACCTACTGCCCTAAACCGGGGAGAAGTTTAGGAGACAGGAGGTGGGTTAAGTATATGCTGGATGCCCTGCTGGTTGCAGCAGGTGGGATGTCTTCCCTTGATGGGTAGCCGGCTTTCCTGATGCTTGTTCATTTAATGATGCTTTCCCACTTGTGGGGCCACCGCCAAGGGACTGGCATTTACTTTTTCTTTACAAAAAAAAAATAACAGCAGACTGGACTAAACAGAACCCACACAGCTGCTGCCAACTGCTGATCCTGGGGACCGCCACAACTATTTGACCACTGACACTGCTGGGATGAAACTGACACAGGGATGAGAGGAGGACTGCAGGTATTATCTTTTGCTCTTTAAGTTACTTCCATGTGTCCCCTCTCCCTTCTGCCACACTTCCTTCATGTTTTTGTTTTCTTCTGGGTATATAAAATAAATTTGGACACCATAACTTAAACAGTAAACTACACTTGGATAATTGTTTTTTATACTTAAAACTGAAAAGTGGTGGAAGTTCATTAAGGTTCAGATTTATAAAACGAAAACTTGAAGGCATGTGGTGGAAGTTCGGTATGCATATTTTACTATTTTATAATGGTTGGAAAAGTTATACATGTGTTGAGTGCCAGGCAACAAAAAGTCTTTTTTTTTGGTATAACGATCAGTATATATATATATATATATATATATATATATATATATATGATTGTAGTTTATTATTCAATGTATGTCATTTCTTGTTCAATGTTCTATTTGCATTTCTCAACTAGACCTCAGTGTGAATGAGCTCATGGAGCCTTTTCATGGAAATAAATGGAATGTAATTGAATGGACTGTGTATGCTGATATTCAAGTAGCACTTAAATAGTACACAGCTGGGTACCACATCGGCTCCTATGTTTAAAAGTTCTGTGGGAAAGTGCAACCAGATTGCAGAGACAGTGCGGTGCTAAAGAAGTGTAATAAAAATGATAATGTTTTGCCAGTACTACTGCAGTGTGCAGCAAAAATTAGTGAAGGAAATGCAGTGCTAAAGAAGTGTGCATGAAAATCTAATAATTATTTGCAGTGCTCTTATAGTCTGCATCAAAAAATAAGAAAGACTGAGCAGTGGTACAAGAGTGTAGCAGAAAGTCAATGCAGCGTATTAACAGTGTGCTGACGAAAAGCAGTGCTTTGTCAGTCTGGACTGTAATAACACTGAAATGAGACTCATGATGGAAGTGTGCACTCCACTTCCCTCTGGGTCACTTGCCCAGCTAACTGTCAAAAATAATATTACATCACACTCACTCACAATCGCCAATGGCTTAAATGCTGCATTCTCTGATCTGAGCACAGTTCTGCCAAGTAACTTTTTTGACCCCACCCCTAAGTCCCCAGAACCCAGCAACACCTATCCCTTTTTCTACCTCAGGGTCAGTACTATGAATGAAGCAAGTTCATACCTTATAAAAGCTCTATGGGGCTCAAGCTTCTGCAAAGACTCCTTTGACATGAAAATCCTTAACTCGGTACTTGACTCAGTGCTATCCCCCCAGACTGATCTCCTTAGCCTCTCCCTATGTCTAGGGCAGTTCCCAAATGACTGGAAGGTGGCCACCACCACACCAATACTAAAGAGTTTGGACCCCACATTGCCCACTAACTACAGGCCCATCTCCATACTCCCTCCCCTCTCAAAAGCCCTTGAAAAAATCGTTGCAACGCAACTCAGACTACCTACTTGTGCACAACATCCTATGCAGGGAACAACATGGTTTTAGAGCCAGACACAGCACAACCACTGCCCTTAAAGTTCTCCAACTCACTGCACAATGCCCTAGATAAAAAGCTGCTAACAGGAGCCGTATTCATAGACCTGTCAAAAGCATTAGACACAGTCTCCCACACCCTCCTCATAAATACTCTTCGCAGTACAGGCCTGTCCCCTGGACCCATCACTTGGTTCACAAGTTACCTCACAGACAGGTCCCAGTGTGTGAAGATAAACAGCACCCTCTCACCCACCCTACCAGTCCACTCAGGGTGCCCAAGGGCTCCATCCTTGGCCAACTGCTATTCAGCATCTTCCTGAATACCCTGCCTAAATCCTGTCCTTGTAACCTTCTGCTCTACACAGATGATGCTATAATGTATGCCTATCACTCAGATCCCATAGTCCTTCTGTCCTCCTTACAACTTGCCTTCAACCTCATTGAAAACTGGTTCACTGAACACAGACTCGTGGTCAATGTAAAAAAAAAATAAATCAATGCTCTTTTCCAACCATCAGAGTAAGGACCACAATGCCCAACTAACAATCTTTTTCAAAACTCTCCTCCCACTGGAACAGGTCTACACCTATAAATACCTGGGCATTACCTTTGATCCTAATCTCTCATTTCACCCACATATAAGCAATCTTTTCTCTGCCACAAATATAAGCACAGGACTGCTGTATTGGCACAAAGCCTGCCTACCTCCAGAGGCCCTAAACATTGCTGTTACCTCCTCTATTCTCTCCCTTATAGAATATGGGCTAACTGTCTACTCATCCGCTGACCACACTGCTCTAAATAAAATCCACCTATTCATTAACAAAGCCTGTAGGCTCCTTGCTGGAATGGATAAGCGTACCCACAGCTGCACCCTGTATGCACTAACAAAAATCTTCACCCTTGACGAAAGAATACATTACCAAACATGTCTACTTACTAAGAAAATCCACCTAGGACTTACTCCCACTGGAGTCTCAACTTCCCTCTGCACAGCACATACCTCAGCATACACCCGTGCAGCAGATAAATTAACGTGGGCTGTTCCCAGGGTCACAACCACCCTGGCACAATGGTTCTTTTCCTACAGAGTACCATCCTGATACAATGAACTCCTCCTGACCATCTCCTCTATTTCCAGACTAGGCCCCTTCAAAACAGCCCTCAAGAACCATAAAATATCCATCTGCCTCTGCCTTTGTTCCCACTAATAAACAGATATCTGCCCACAGACGGCAAGACCCTGGGTTAAAGATAACCCTATCATACTGCTCCTACTGTGTATTGACAATGTTGGTAATCCGACTGCTCACATCACATGCTAGCATATAACCCATGCCATAATTTTGATTGTACTGTTCATTGACATTCACAAGCTCCCTTCAGGACTTGTATAGCTACCCAATCTGTACAGGACTAGCAGCACTGTTCATACTCTGTTTGTTATCTTATCTCCTACTTATTGTATACTGCCTATATTTGACACATATTTTTTATACCCTGTTGTCTGTTCCTTCCTCTGCCCTCTTTGTAATATTGTATAATGACTGCCTCTGGTTATGTTTTGTAATCAGATGTGGAGCCTTTGGAAATGAGTCTCTGACTCAAAGATTGTAATCCGATTTACTCAATAAATAAAATAAATAAATAAATAAAAACAGTTTAACCCACACAGTTTTCACGTTGTTACCTATCCTGCAGATAAACATAAATAGGTCCTGCGCATAAGACAGAAAAACAGCCCAATGAGCAGCGTCTTGAAATAGTGCAAGGTCTGCTGTGATGCTAGAATGGGGAACCAATCAGCAGCCTCTGGTATACAGGAGCAGTCAATCAGGTTCTGTTTGCAATTGGTGATGAAACTTCAAGAGCCCTGCGGTAGTGAAAGAGACTATTCTGGGCTGTCTGCCAAGCTGAGTAATTTATGTTGTGTTAGGGAAGGCTAGCAGGCTGGTCCCAGAGTCCAGGCAGTGTTCAGCAGTGGTGGCAGTGGCCATGGAGGAGCCACTTGCAAAGGCACCCACTTGGGGCCAGGGAGAGGAAGGTTGCCAGGGAGAGGAAGGTCACAATATACCACTCCAGGATGTGGGTTATGCTAGGATTACCCACTTCTGGTGTAGCTTATGCACTCGGCCTGTAGTCTTGTGACCAAACCACACCAGGTGTGAAGAAATCCTAGTATAACCCGCACCCTGTCAAGGTATATTGCCTAAGTCACCTTTAATGACAGAGATCTGAAATGGTACCGTTCTCCACTGGTAAATGCACTACACCGAACATTTGTGCTAATTGGAAAAATACATTTTTAAACTAGATGGAAATAACTGTAATTATGATTTTGATGACATTTTTGAATTTTTCACAGAAAGTTTGTGAAATTTAATTGATGCAAAATTTTGATATCACCAAGACTCTGCTTACTGACTAACTACTGCATCTACTTATACTGTTTTATCATATCAAGTACACTATTTGCAGTGAGCAGTACTGTTTACAATTGTTTGTTTAGCATGATACCTAATTTGTTTCTTTGCTAATTTATGCTACTGCTGCATTTCTTTTTTTAATTTTTTGCCACCTGACTCCAACCAGCTCTTGGCTTTTGTCAGTTAGCTGCTCTGCCCAAACCTCACAACCCCATCATCTCCAACCCCAGCACCCTGCAATGTCCCAGGACTTATCTTTCTCCTGACAGTCACCTTCCCATGATGAAAGCAAATGGGCTAGTCAGACCCTGTTGAATCTGGCAGGTTTGTTGACGTCAGCAGGGAGCCCAGGTCAGTGGTGTGGGGTCTGCGGGACAAGAGGGCATGTCATGCTGCAGCGGTTGAGGATTTTCACTTTTTCTTCCATCTCCTTTGAGTCACCAGCTGGGGGCAGGATGCATGCATAATGTGTGTCAGCACCCACAGCTGCCAATCAGTGTCTCACTCTCTCTGAAGCATGTTCCTGCCTGCACCACCACCCCTGGTCACCCAGGTGGCTGTCACATGGTGGAACAGGCTCCCTTTCTTTCTCAGAGGAGGAGCTCATCCTTTGGGACACTCAAGTCTCCTCTCCTCTCCCTGGCTGGCCCTTCAATGAGCCAAGCTTGTTCCCAAACTCGGGTCACTAGTGGTAGTGCTACCACCATGAGACAGTCCAGCCCTACTTCAACTGTGTTTAATTACTGTATCATCTTGATTCTTTTTAGTATGTATTTGCATTGATCAGAACTGTTTATCATAGTTTGCATAGCATAATACCTTAATTTATTCTTTATTAACTGTATCATATTTCAATATTGATTATCACTTGATCCACTAGTGTCTTCTGTAACCTGCCACTCTTTTGTACTCTCCTGGGTCATCCCTGTAAGTAGACATTCAATTGTCTAGTGCACCTATCCACTACACAAAAACTACATGAATAAATAAATCTTTGGGTAAGGTAAAGAAGCACAACACCCTCACAAATTCAAAACTTTAGCTGTTTTCTTGTCACCAGACAACTCAATTTCTATAACTGCTGGGAACATAATTGTTTGTTTTAGTTTATGACCAGAGCATCTCACTGTTGGAAATTATTTATTTTATTATAAAACTGGTAACTGGAAAATGCGCACAATTATGGCTTGTTTCCAGGTGCAGCCTAGAGGAGGGGGATCAAAGGGGTTTCAAAGTAACAAAGATCAAGTAACAATGTACAAAGATATGAGCGAGGAAACAGCACAATCATGAACAGATATACAAAAATTAAAACATTGTACAGGACATTATATTATACAGCAGTGAAGGAATTCAAAAATACATACGAAGGATAGGGCAAGCTAAAATCAGTTAACTGTATGAATGGTGGAAGACAGAATGCAATACCAGTAGAATACAAATTTTGGTGGCCAAAGGCACTAAAAGGGGAGAAGGGTAAAAATTGGAAGGAATGGGGAGACTAGGAACAGGAGCAGGAATGGGGGAAATTAAGTTTCTCAACAATGATTTGAGAGCTAGATTGGGGGAGGTGAAGAAAGACACTGAGATTATTCCATGCTGTTGGGAGCCAGAATGAGAAAGCAGATTGACCAGTGGAAATCTGGCAGGCAGACAGAGAGGCTTCAAGAGTCAGAGTAGAAGAGGAAGTAGTTTGAAGGAGATAGAGGGGCTAGGAGATGGTTGAGGTAGTATGTAAGAGAGAAGAGTAATAATTTAGACAGAAAGGAAACACAATGAAGCAGACGACTGGTGTCCAAGGATGGTAGAGAGAGGAATTAGAAGAGGAGACAGTGATATAAGTGAGTGTAGGGGAGTTTGAATCATAGTGGCAGACAGAGTGGAGGAGAGAATCTAGCCTGACCAGGTAGATTATGACAGCAGTCCTCAAGACAACATCCACATAGTCAAACACTAGCAAAATCATTTTAAGAATGATGTCATGCTGGACAAGTGTTGGGATGCAGTCTTTATTATGGTATAGGGCTCCATGTTTGGGATGTAACATTTTGTGGATGGCATCAAGTTGCTGAGAGAAATCAAGATTCTAATTGAGCTATATGCCAAAGTCCTCAAAGGAAAGGCAGACCTCCAGTAGGGAGCCATTAAGTGTAGAAAAGAAAGGGTAGGAGGGAGCATAGATAACTTTTGTCTAGTGCCACGCCATATTATCTAGCCTATCGGAGAAAACTGCCTTAGAATTTGGCTGAATCTGCCTGGATCATTCATCAGGGAGAATGACCAGGATACTTCATGATCCTCTCTGGGCCAAAATAGCTGTGCCAGTAAGTTCAGACATCTAGGCGCATGGCCAGAGTTGGGATACAATGCTGTGATGGCAGTTCTTCCCAGCCCAGGCACCTCTTTCAGTACTTCACTTACACCTGTGGTGGGACAGTGAGCTTGCTACCCACTTTGGGCTCCTCTGCAGCTTCTGAGGCCAAAAAAACTCCTTGGTATTGTAGCCATCTTCCTGATATAGGGAATGAATGCACTACTCATTCACAGGGAGGGTAGCTTATGTATTTATTTATTTAAAAATTGGTAACCAGGAGAATCAAACTGAGCCATGACTCATTTCCAGGTGTGACCTGGGGGGAAGGAATGAGAGGAGTTCAATGTACAAGTAAAAAATAATGGATCAAATTGAGTAGGAGAGATATAGGAGAGTAGCATCAACAAATGAGAACATTACATACAATGCTAAGGCAATTTAGAAATTAATAACATACTCTGACAACAAAGAGTAGTACAAAGTTTTGCTGACAGTGAACTGATACTGGTTTATACATTCAGAATCCATGGATGGACATTACAGAATGGCGGTAAGTGCTGATGAGGCCACTGAATGAGACTGTAATGAATTCAGTCAAATGAGGGGGGTTAAAATGTACATGAGAGGATGTAGTGTTCCTTTAATTGATATCAAACAACTTTATCAAATGTCTCTTACTTGAACTCTGGATCTGGGGTTGCCCTCCAGAGCTGCAAATGACAGTGACCACTGGTATAGGGCTAAACAGCAAGTGTTAGGACAAACAGTCCACAGCAGCACAAATTGAAGGTCCACAATGGTGGGACAGAATGTAAAACATACTGTAGAGACATTTATTTTACACCAGTTCATTTACTTGTAGCTTGCAGTAAGGCATGTACAATCAGTTCATGCTGGATAGAAATCCATTTTAGGCTATATGTTCTCATTGCCCTCCATTAGACAAATTCCTTTTTAAGGTATTTGTAAAAAACTGTGTTTTTAAACTCCACAAGTACCGTACTGTCTTCTTAAATTCTAATTCATTTAGGCTGAGACCATACCCTCAGGTATAGTGTTTGATAAGTCTTAAAGCCTTCCACTTCCAGCTAGGCCCCATCTCATTGTCACACACAGGACAGTTAAATCTGCATTTTCTAATCTCCAAACAGATCCACTCAGTATCTTTGGACCAGGCAGAGGGATTATTCTGTACTAGGGAGGGACTCTGGGGGGTGTGACCCTCAATTAAAGGAACACCCTATTCTCTCATGTTGTACATTTTATCTTTCTATGTGTCACCGCAACTCACAAATTGAATACATGAGGAAATTAGATGATAGGGAGCATCAATTGCCCATCAAGATTGTCTCCCACTATTTCAGTGGTGTTCATGTACTGTATGTATACAGTGAATGGTGGAATGTTGTTTTAGTGCAAATGTTATGTTGATTTCGCGAAGCGCAAGAAACATATTGGGACAGCTTGCTCAGAAGCAGGTTGTGGAGGTGCGGCACTGTTGTGGCCAATGCCCCCACAGCCTGCAAAGGCTTGTCCTGCTTCCCCCAATGCCATTGCATGCTGATGGTGGCAGTAGTTTGGAACCTTGCCACCAACTTGTGACAATTTCACTGCTGCAATCAGGGTCCGCCTCGTCATTGCAGTGTCAGCTGTCCACTGCAATGAGGGAGCGACCCGTCATTGCAGGGCAGAACTTCCAAACCCTGATATTGTTTGTGAACATGGCGGTGGCTTGCCGCCATGTTCTAAAACTATATATCCATGTGTTTATGTGCTGACGGGGGCTCCAATCCTCATTGGCTTTGGTGCCCTCAATGTTGATTTTGCCAACAGGGGCCCTCCCCATGGCATTCTGTAACCAACCCCCACCACACTTTTATTGTCTGCCAATGCGGTGTCCAATCCCCGTCGGCTACTGCTGTCCCCAAAAAGATTCCTTTGCACACTGGAGCCCACCCAGTGTGCCGCATTGCCCTGTAATGTAAAAAATGGTCCCGCAATGTCTTTTTTTTTTACCTGAAAAAAGGAAATGGTCCCCTTGTGGTCTCCCTGGCCCCCCTGCCACAACCCGCACTCACCCACTGTGCACCCTGCCTCCCCACACCCACCTCACCCCATACTTACCTCCGGAGCTTGGTGCGATGATCTTCAGTGGACCAGGAACACATCTGCACTCTCCAAAGCCAACTGCGAACTGAGAAAATGCCGGTAAACTGTATAATGGAATAAATAGGGGGCTGTCCAACTTTAATGCATATCTCAGTCATTTTTTGGAATTTTGGCACCAAATTTTCAACATGGGGTTTTTGGGACCCCTCCTCATGAATTCTTGAACTGTCACGGCATTAATCAGCCCCGAAAGGTGATTTTGCAGTCACTGCACAGAATCACTTTCCGGGGCCATTTAACAAAACGACAGTGCCACTGTTCATGGTGGGTCTCAAAAGCCTATTTTGCAAATTTGGTGGAAAAATCTAAAAATGACTGTTTTACAAGCGTCGCTGTGCAGTTGCTATGCATGCTTGTAACTTTGTGAATCTGCAATATTTTTATGCAGATTTTCAACATTGCCATTTTGTCACACCTCCTTGTGAACAGTACAGCTGTCATTGTTCACATCCTGGCAGAAAGTATGTTTACGCACTTCTGGCATGGGATAACATGTTGCTGTGGGAAATCAGTATTTGGGACAGATTAAGAAAATGAGAGTGACACTGTTAATGAGGAGAGGTCCTAAAATGCCTATGTTGAAAATTTGGTAATGGTACTCCATAAAATGACTGTGTTACAAGCGTGCATTGTGCAGTTTGCACGCACGCTCGTAACTTCACAAAGTTATTATTTTCACCCCAGATTTCCAGCATTGCCATTTTCCCACACCTACTTATGAACAGTACAGCTGTCATTTTTCCCATCCCGGCCAAAATTTGTTTTCGCACTTCGGCGCAGAATACAGTGGTCGCTGTGGGAAATCACTGTCTGGGACAGATTAAGAAAATGACAGTGATACTGTTCATGAGCAGAGGTCCTAAAATGCCTATGTTGAAAATTTGGTGATAATAGCACATCAAATGACTGTGTTTCAAGTGTGCGTTTCACACTTTCCATGCACCCTTGTAACTTCACAAATTTGGGATATTGTCACACCAGATTTTCAACAGTGGCATTTGTTCACACCTCCTTATGAGCAGTATAGCTGTCATTTTTCACATCTTGACTGAAATATGTTTTCACAGTTCCAGTGCGAATAACGCGGTCGCTGTGGGAAATCACTGTTTGGGACAGATTAAGAAAATGACAGTGGCACTGTTCATTAGCAGAGGTCCTAAAATGCCTATGTTGAAAATTTGGTGACAAAACTCCATGACATGACTGCATTACAAGTGTGTGTTGAAGTGTTTCCACGCACCCTTGTATCATCGCAATTTTGTAATATTTTCATGCCACATTTTCAACAGTGACATTTTCCACACCTCCTTATAAACAGTACAGCTGCCATTTTTCACATCCTGGCTAAAATATGTTTTTGCACTCCTGCTGGAGAATAGCACGGTCGCTGTGGGAAATCACTGTTTGGGACAGATTAAGATTGAACGAGTGAGAGGGAGGAGTGACCAAGCTCAACTGAGCTCTGTTGGGACTGCTGTGGATTTGTTTTTTGGGCAGAAAAAGGGCTGAACGCAAGAGTCCAGTGCAAAAGGGCAGCCTGCAGCACTGGGAGAAATAGAACGAGGGAGCAAGTGATGGAGGGGGAGTGAGTAAACTCACTGGAGCGCTGTCAGGACTGCTGGGGATTTCTTTGTGGGCAGAAACATGTGTCAATGCAGGCAGGGGCCCAGTACAAAAGGCCAGCCTGCAGTGGTGGGAGAAGCAGTATGAGTGAGTGAGATGGGGGGACTGAGGGAGCTCAATGGAACTTTACCAGGACTGTTGCAGATTTCTTTGTGGGCAGAAAAAGGCACCAATGCAGGCAGGTGCCCTATACAAAAGGGCCGCTTGCAGCTCCAGGAGAAAAAGAATGAGTGCGTGAGAGAGGGAGACTGAGCGACCTCAATGGAGCTCTGTTGGGACAGCTGCAGATTTCTTTGTGGACAAACAAAGGTGCCAACTCAACCAGGAGCCCCTTACACAAGTGCAGCCTGCAGCACCAAGAGAAACAGAATGAGTGAGTGACAGAGCAGTAGTGAGCGAGCTCAATGGAGCTCTATTGTGACTGCTGTGGATTTCTTTGTGGACAGAAAATGTGGCAATGCAGACAGGAGCCCAGTACAAAAGGCCAGCTTGCAGTGCCAGCCGAAACAGAATGAGTGAGTGAGAGAGCTCAATGGAGCTGTGTCGGGACTGCTTCAGATTTCTTTCTGACCAGAATAAGCCACCAGTGCAGGCAGGAGCACAGTACAAAAGGGCAGCCTGCAGTGGCAGGAGATACAGAATGAGCGAGTGATGGAGGGGGAGTGAGTGAGCTCAATGGAGCTCTTTTGGGACTGCTGCAGATTTGTTTGTGGGCAGAAAAAGGCAGCAATGCATGCAGTGGCCCAGTACAAAAGGGTAGCCTGCAGTGGTGGGGAACCAGAATGAGCGAGTGAGAGAGGGAGAGTGAGCAAGCTCAAGAGAGCTCTATTGTAACTGCTGCAAATTTCTTTGTGGGCAGAAGAAGGCGGCAACACAGGCAGGAGCCCAATAGAAAAGGACAGCCTGCAGCGCCAGCAGAAACAGAATAAGGGAGTGAGAGAAGGGGAGTGAGCAAGCTCAACGGAGCTTTTTCAGGACTGCTGCAGATTTCTTTGTGGGCAGAAAAAGGCACCAACAGAGGCAGGAGCCCAGTAAAAAGGGCAGCCTGCAGCACCAGGAGAAACAGAATGAGTGAGTGACACAGGGGGAGTGAGTAACCTCAAAGGAGCTCTGTCGGGACAGCTGTGGATTTCTTCATGGGCAGAAAAAGGTGCCAACGCAGGCAGGAGCCCAGTACAAAAGGCCAGCCTGCAGTGCTGGCATAGACAGAATGAGTAAGTGAGAGAGAGGGAGTCAGCAAGCTCAACAGACCTGTGTCGGAACTGCTGCAGATTTCTTTGTGGGCAGAAAAAGCCACCAACAGAGGCAGGAGCCCAGTTCAAAAGGGCAGCCTGCAGTGCCAGGAGAAACAGACTGAGCAAGTGACAGGGGGTGGTGAGCGAGCTCAACACACCAATGCAATCAACATTCGGCATTGACAAATGCTTGTTATCTCAGCTAAAACACTGCTGTACAAAACTTCAAAGGCCATGGAATGTTATTCAACCATTCTGTGGTACAACAGCAGTCCAGCTGAGTTCAGAAGCACCCGAGCCACACTAGCTGAAACTGCAGGATCATCCAGATTAAACTAAGTGGCCACAACATGAACAAACACTACCATGGCCCAGAAGATACAGTATCAACCAGACAGGATAACAAATATGCAGGATCAACCAGATATGTACCTCTATTTGAAAAAAGAAATGCAGGATCAACCAGATATTTGAAATAACTTACTAAAAAACTCCATTCCTACACATCCTTTCACTAAGCGAGGACTACAGCAGCCATTTTTTTCCCTTAAATGTCCCTCCCAAACAGTGTGAGTACATGATACAAATGTAGGGACATCAGGACCCTAACAACCATGCATCTCACCCTAGCAACCTGCTGTAACTTTCTGAATAACATGCGGATAGCAAAGATGACTTATATTAAAAAATTAAAAACAGATCAAACTATATAAAAATGCATTTTATGGCACCATACACTATAGCAAATTATGGATGATCAACTCTATGCAGAACCAGTGTGTCCTGCTGCCTCGGGGTTCTGATTCCCAAGGACCTCTCAAGTTTAATTTTCAAAATCACAGGGAAGCAGAACCCCTCTGTGACAGAACACACTTGTTCTGCATAGTTGCCCATCCACTATTCTCTATTTAATATCCATGAATTCATCTAGGCCCCTTTTAAAACTTTCTAAAGTAGGTGCCATGATTACTGCCTCTAGTAATTCATTCCACCAGTCAGCCATGATCTGTGTAAAATTGTTTTCTGCTGTCTGATTTGAATAAATCCCCTTGCAGTTGGAGTTTATGTCCTCTTGTTTTTTTTCTCCTGGTTTCCTCTGTAAATGTAATGTTTCCATTAAGTCTGCATAATGGAATGCTTTATATACTGTGATCATGTCCCCCTCTCGTCTTCTCTCCAGTCAGTGTGTACATATTTCATGATGCTAGTCACCCTGCATATGTTAGATTAAATATATTTTTAATCATCTTTGTTGTTCTCCTTTCTATCATTTCAGTTGTATTTATTTCTGGTTTTTAGAATGGCCACCAAAATTGTACAGAACACTCTACTTGTGATCTAGCCAATGATTTATACAAAGCAGCATGACAAGTTTTGTCCTGCTACTAATGTTCCTTTTAATACATGATATGATCTTGGTACATTTACTGATAACCACATCACATCGCTCCTTCTTTAGAAATTGGATGGGACAAAGTCAAGGGGAAGGTCACCAATTGGGCACTGGGGGAGGGGTAACAGCTAGTATGGGCATGAAATTGGATATGCAGGTAGGAGAGGGGTGAACAGCTGCAGAGTAACAGACTGCTATCTGCACACTCAAGCAGACTAGACAGACCATCAGGCCTGTATTTGCTGGCATTCTTCATATGTGCGTACGTAGTATTTATTTTTCAGATTATTGTTTTCCCAGGAGTACAAAAGAACAGCATGCTAAATAGAGAAGGATCTAGGTTCTAATAACCATAGCTAAATTAAGATTGATGAGTTGCGTGAAGAGACAGTAATCCACATTAGATCCATGGATGAAGCCAATCTCATGATGATCCTGGTTGAAGAGTAGATCTGTCCCGAATGAGTGATAGAATTGTAAGTATGGAGGAATTCCAAGAAAAGGAGGATGAAGGAAGTCCAAGTTTCCAAGATGATCGATGATGCTTGTCCAACAGGGTTGTAATGGGCAGAGGGACTATGACCCTATCAATAAGGTACTGAACTGGGAATGGTGGAAATGCAATGGTAGAAGTCATTGGTGAATGATCAACTTGTAAGACGTTTGAATGCAAGGGATGGACTGGAGGCTAGAACGTTGTATTGAATGAGAAGTCACTAAGGAAACATCCATAAAGTAGGATTCAAAGTACAGTCATTGAGCACCCTGGAGAAGATGGTTCATTCCTGATCCAAGGCTGATATGGCTTGGATGATGATCCTGAAGGTGAAGGTACATCTTTTCCATAGGAATGGTAAAATCCTATGTAAAGCAGATCAAGTTAAGGAAGGGCTAATGTAGACCATGTTTCCAAAGTGACAAAGGATTAATGTCCAATGGATTGTATGGGCATTATGAGTTGGGAGAGCAAGGATTGATTGATATAAAATTACTCTTTTACACTGGGGAAGCTGGGATGAGTTATAAGGTTATGGGTGACTGCTCCAATTCATAGAAGATTTGATGTTTGAGGTAAACCAGAGATAAACAATCTATTAATTGAGTGATAAGTCACTAGGTAAGCATTCCCAAAGTAGAATGAGTAGAGAGTAGATTGTGAGTGCCTAATGAGAGTAGTGCCATAAGTGATTAGTAGTACACTAGAAGATTTGCAGAGCTGACTAGATAGTAACCTGTTATATATGAGGCACAATTGGAAATTTGGTGTAAGGAATAGATGGCTTCTTTGGTCATGATGTTCATGACTTTATGCTCAAATCCTGCTGGTACACTGCTTGAAGTAAGTGTGAGTATCCTGATCTGTGATCATTTTGGTGATGCACTGAGGTGGCAAAGGTGGTTATGTTTATGGGTAATCCTAATGCTGAAGAACATGAGAGAAGCTTGGGGCAGATGAGAGGAAGAGCTTGTGGTCTACACTTGTAGTAAGATCGATTAGGGCAGTGTTATCCATGGACCAGCATCCCTGATTGTACCTCAACCTCATGGACAGCAACACATATGTAGGTATATGTATTAATCTTAGGGCACAGACACTTATCGTATAAGCATAGGTGTCCAGATCTGAGATCTGCTCTACTTTTGCAATGCATGTTATGCTTCACTATATTCTCACAATATATGGTACCACTGGGGGATGTTTTCCATTATATTCTTATTGAATAATTATTAGTTAGGCAACAGTTCCATCTTTAGTGCTTGTGCAAACTGTAACTGCAAGTGACCTAGGAAGCATCACAGACCTCATTGTTCACCTTATCTTCTCCTAAGCAAAGCAACTTCTTACGTTAGTTAGGATAGTTACTCTGGCCACCTGTTTTTGGCCAATTATGTGCATTTTGTGTATATTTTTTTATTGTTGTGATGGTTATTATCAGAGTATAAGACTCCTTGCACAGCATATTTTCTCTCAGAGAGACTTGACTGTGCCTATAGGTAAGGAAACTGTATACTATTCCAGTGATTACACTGTTGGTTGTAAGCCTGTATTATTATTTACCAGTAATAAATTACATTTATTATCTGGACACCACTTGTCTTTCATCTCTTCCTTTTGTGCAGTTTCAACAAGAACCTGAGAAAGGTAATTTTATTACCAATTTACAGCAGGATGCCATATGATTTTGATGCTATAGCTAATTAATACCAATTGGGATGCAAGGCTGAATTAGTGAATTTGTCTTGGCTGTTATGGATTGCCCATTAAAATTCTGGAAAGCCAGTTCTTGGTGATGATTTTTGCTGAAGAGATGATTGAAGGTACTTCAAGAAGAAGAGGTTGAATGCTCCGCAGAAGAGTGACTGACCCAGCTGAAGGTACTAGGTGAAGAAGTACAGATAATAGTATAAGGAATAGCAATGTCTGGGAGTGTAATCAAGATTTAGATAGTGTGGAGTCAGAAATCAGCTAGCTGAAGAGATCCCACACCAAATATCCTGGACAATATCTGTGCAATTCCTAAAACTTGCAGTGACTATCGGGAAGTAGGAGTTGAGCAACTTGGTCATCAGAGTCATTGTTGAAATAAGAGGCAACAGAAGGTAAACAGATGAGGTCTGTAATTGAATGGGTTATCTTGCAATTCCTGGTATCTGTAGATGCGATGCTGCTTACAAAGCATGGGTATAACAGAAGAATTTAAGTCCTTTCCATGTATTAGTATAGCCAGTGAGATAAGGCATATGGCAGAGACATGGTGATTGGATGGACGGGGATTGGAGGGAATATCTGATAGAGATGAAAGAGATCTTCTGATTGTCCAGGCAAATAAGATTCCACGAATGATTGTGAAGAACTGAATGGGCAGTAAAAACTCTATGGTAATGTGAGAATCTATGGAGCAGATGAGCCAAGGAATGTTTGCTGACAGTAGTATTACCCAGAGTAATGAATTAATGATCCAATGAGTAGTGGAAGGGTACTGTCATAAAGGCTGGAATAGAAATAGGGGATGGATAATATGAAAAGCAGATGACAGGGTAGGAGTACTGGTTGGATATGGGATACAAGGCCCAAGAGAGCCACAGCGAACAGTATGAAGTCCTGAGTCAGCAAGGCGAAGACAAGAAGGCAGCCAGTCAAAATGGAAGGATGTCCAGAGTGGGTCCTGAATGACTAAAGGGACAAGCAGAGGAAGCTATGTGCTAAGCATAGTCAGAAGACATCCAGAGCAGGAAGGTACAGGACCAGGTCAGGACCACGGTGAACAGCAGTGAATTGCAGGAAACTGAAGCAAGGCATCATATGATGATCCACAGAAAGCCGAGGAGCCACAACAAGCACCAAAAGCAACAGGAGTCACACATCAGATGAAGGCTGGAAACAACCAGAGAAAGTGTTGGAAGAAGCTGGAGCGATGAAGGATGAGGTCCAATCTGCAAAAGAAAACAAGTTCACACAGCAGTAGGACAGAGGCCATCTGCGAGGAAGTCCATGAGACAGTCGACCGAGAGTGAGAGAAGAACTGAACAAGCCAGTAGGATCCACATAATGAGAGAAATGAGACCAATGGGACTGAAGAATGAAGGTCTATGGAAGGAAAGGATGAAGAGTGGAGTCATTCAGAGCAGACAGGCCTGCGATTGAAAGGAAGCAGCAAACTGGCAGGATGGAGTCAAACAGTCGAAGAGGTCCAGGTTCCATGCTCGAAGTTGCAGACAGAAGTAGGAGGCTCAGGTCCAGAAAGGTTAAGGCATCAGGTAACAAGTGAAGAAAAACACACGTGAAGCAGCAGGATGGAAGGACATGGTCAATATGGGTCTTTTGAGGCAAGATGGCCCAGCTGCATTTGGCTAGGGAGTGCAGAATGAGGAGAGAACCTGATTTTATTTTATTTTTTTTATTTAAGAGAGACACCAGAATTACAATCCTTTGAGTCAAAGACTCCTTTGCAAAGGCTCCACATCAGATAGACACATACATAAAATAACAGGATATTAACATAGGTAATATAGTACAAGAAATATATACAATTGGTAGGTTACAGCTGTAGTGGCCACAACACTAGACCCCGTGTCATAGATATTTACATATGGTAGGATACAGTTTCATGGGGTCTTAAATGGACCCTGAGTCATAATATATACACAGTGAGTGAGCAGTAATGAGGGAATTAGTCAAGATACAACAGAAATGGTTCCCTTTTCAAGTGTGTATCCTAAGTGAGTAAACTAATCAAGTTATGAAAATGTTCTTCCTAGGGAAAAAGCTATGCAACCTTTAGAGATGAAAAGTAGGAAGATGGATATTATGTGCAGTCACAGGCTGAGGAGGCAAGGAGGAGGGTCTTGAGGCCTGTTTTAAATTGGCCAAGGCTGAGTACTGTGGAGATGGAGGGCGGAAGGTTGTTTAAGCCCAGGGGATCCTGATACCGGAAGGATCTTTGACCAAGGGAGGTCCTACAGTGGGGGACCAGGAGGGTGGCATTGGGGAAAAGCCTGGGGGCTCTTCTGTTGGGAAGTATTTGGATGAGATGATGAAAGCCTTGAGGGGCTTGCTTCTGTAATATCTTTTTTGCAAGAAGGCAAGTGTGATATTTAAGCCTGCCTGATTGAAGAAGTTCTGTTCCTAAGGAGAAATGCCAATCCACATCAGTGTAGATGCAAACAGAGGAGACGGTCCATGTTGAAGTCAGGCAGTTGGACATGGAAGCCTGTCGATGGATGAAGACTTGAGGATGCATACTAGAAAAGATGGAGAAATGAGTAGAGCAAAGTCCTGTTCCCGAAAGAAGTGGCAGCCAGGTAACAGGCTGAGAACATATAATATGAAGCAGTAGACTGTAGACTCAGGCACCATCAGGGACAGTGGAGATGAATGGTAGTGATCTGAGGCAGCACGAGTAGCATGATGAGAGTATGTGGTGTGTGAGAGTTCCATTCCCGAAGGGAAGAGGTAACTGGTATAAGTCAGATAAGGTATGGTAACCGTCAGTAGATTGTAGACATGGCTCCCATCCCTGGTAGTCAGGGTGAGCTAACCATCACTTGATGCTGCCAAGCAGAGTTAGAAAAGGAGGATGTCTGATTGGGAAGCAGGAGGTAGTAGTTGTAACGGAATCCCATTCCTGGTAGACAGGGGAAGCCTACCTTCTCTCAACCCCTCAGAAGGTGCAAGTTAGGGATGGAGTTTGGAATACTGCTGGTATGAGCTGGCTAAGTGTAAACGCTGATGAAGATGGTAAATTAAAACATATGACAGGGTTAGAGTGATGAGGCAGTGAGTGCCAATAATATGTGTAAAGGGGTAGTAAGGGAGATATGATAGCACACAATAGTAACTGAGAAGCAAGACAAGCTGCAGGGAGCACATAGAAGAAGGAGTATAGCAGAAGGGACAGAGAAGCAAGGTTAGAAGTATGGTATGAGAAGGCAAGGTACAAAGTGCAATAGAAGGGGGAAGCAAAAGAACGGAAGCACTGGGATACGTCCCAATGTCAGGCCTGAGGGACTAGTGCCGATGTCATGGTGGAGATGGGCAGCAAGAGCATGTAGAGTAGGAGCTAAAGAAACCAAGTATAAGCTTCAGAGTAGTGCAATTAGCAGAACAAGATAGATCCAGAAAGCGGTAATGGTATGGACAAAGAACAACACCCCCATAGTCCATGCTGGCTGGGGTAAACTCTGGTATGCAGATCCAGCACCAATACAAATCAGACCAGGCAAAAATTCAACATCAGTGTAAAGGCATGACAGGGAATTATGAGGAATAAATGCATACCTGTGGGTATATGGAGGTACAGCTGGCTGGTATGGTATCCGGAAAGAGAAGGCCTGACTCGGCAGGAGCAAGCAGTAACAGCTCCCAGGAACATCCATGGCATGTAATGTCTGGATGAAGAATGACTCTGTACAATGTAACTGTTGCTAGCCTTGCTTATAGAGCAGAAAGCAGCTAACTAAAAGAAGCTACATTTTCTTATTAATTTAACACTTATATCTCAGCAGGAGACAGTGTCTGTTGAGATTAAGCAAACAGATACTTTATTAGAAGTAGAAGGGGTCTTATTTAGGGTTAAAAGAGAGAAAAGAAAGAAAGTCAGTGTGTGTTCTGTGCTGGGAAGGGTACTGTATCAGTTTACTTTGATAAACCAGTAGGAGGAGAGAGAGCTTAATTGGGGGTGTGGCTTAGACACTATAAAAGCAGATGATTCAAATTACAACTTCCTGTTGCTAGCCTTGCTTGTAGAGCAGAAAGCAGATAACTAAAAGAAGCTACATTTTCTTATTAATTTAACACTTATATCTCAACAGAAGTCAGTGTCTGTTGACATTAAGCAAACAGATACTTTACTAGAAGTAGAAGGGGTCTTATTTAGGGTGAAAAAAAGAAAGAAAAGAAAGAAAGTCAGTGTGTGTTCTGTGCTGGGAAGGGTGCTGTATCAGTTTACTTTGCTAAACCAGTAGGAGGAGAGAGAGAGCTTAATTGGGGGTGTGGCTTAGACACTATAAAAGCAGGTGACTCAAATTACAACTTCCTGTTGCTAGCCTTTTTTCTTACTAATTGCCCTCCATCCCACTCTAAGCCAGTTCTACTTTTATAGCCACTGGATTTGACTGTCAACAGGAACTTAATGTTTGGCAGTAGGAAGGGAAGGATCATAGAGAAACATTGGTTTTGTCAACCTTAAAGGAAAAAAGTAGCTCACTCTCCCCTTAACTGCTGGTGGTCTGACACTGAGCAAGGAAGAAGGAGGTTACTGAAGAATATAGGAAGTTGCTGTCCCAGAACAGGTAGGGTGAGAGTTGTAAGGAGAGGAAACGAGAGAGTAAGCATACAGAGAAACAGGAGAGGGGACACAAAATAAGACATGATAGGAGTGGTGCAGTGCAAAGGTTGTGGGGCGGCAGTGTTCCGGGAGACATTGTGGAGGCTGCGATGCTGCCCTATTTGCAGGCACCTCTCTGGTCTGAGGGAGGAGGTTGCCCGTCTCCAGGCTGACCTGACTAGGAATCATGAAACCCCTTCCCCCACCCAGGGACCACCAGAGCCAATGCCACTACCTCAGAGGTTGCCAAGAAAGAGGAGAGGCTGGACCAGGGTGGGCACAGGGAGGAAGAGGGTGGTGGAACAGAGTTGCATCCCTCCAGCTGTACCTCTCCACAATTCATTCGTTTTTCTGGTGGATAGTGGTTCCTCTATGGAGGCACCTGCAGTGGAGACCAAGGAGGATGCTGGGAACCTTCAAAAAGGAGACCCACAGGAGGGTGACATGAGACCCCACAGGGGAAGTAAACAACTCCTGGTGGGGGACTCAATCATTAGAGGTAGAAATGGGGGAGGAAGGGAGAGGAGGTAAGGTGCCTGCCTGGTGCCATGGCTTGAGGGACAGGAAGCAACCTCAGGATCGTGGGAGCAGCTGCACGAGGAGGGAGCTGGATGTCATTGTCCACCTAGGGACAAATGACCTGGCTAGGAATGGGATCAGAGCAGTGCAAGAGGAGTTTGTAGAGTTGGGAAGGGCCTTAGACAAGTAGCATACAGTAACCTTCCTCAGAGGTGCTGCCGTGTCTATGGCAAGGGTGATGTTAGGTACTCCCTCACCAGGGAATTCAATGAATGGTTGAAAACTGGTGTGGAGCTCAGGGTTTTGGCTTCATTGGGGACTGGAGAGCCACCTGGAGGAATGCAGACCTATACTGGTGCGATGGTCTGCATCTGTCTGGGGGACCAGGATTCCTAGGTGAGAAGTTTAAATGTCACTGGCGTTATTTAAACTAGCCAAGGGGAGCACTGAAAAGAGCAGGGAAATCCCAGGCCCCCACAAAAACATGGTAATTAGTGAGGTAAACACCAAGGTAGTGAAGTCATTAGGGAGCAGGACAGAGGTAAATGTAAAAAAAGGCAAAGGCAGTGAGGACAGGAATAGGGCTAAAAGGGGTAAGGCCATCAAAAAGTGGAGGATGATGAGTACCAATGCCCATAGTCTGTGTAACAAGCTCCCTGAACTAGTGGCCTTGATGGAAGAGGGTTGCCTGGATATTGTGGCAGTCACAGAAACATGGTACACAGAGAACCATGACTGGGATGTCAGTATACCAGGATACACAATCTACAGGAGGGACAGGGAGGGTAAAAGAGGAGGGAACTCTCTATGTAAAGGGAAGGGATCAAAGCAACAGAACTAAAGAGTAAACAGGGAGCAGATGAGACACTCTGGATCACCCTGGAGACAGGAAATGGCACCACAATCCGCATTGGGGTTGTATACAGATCCCCATCTCAGGGGGAGGGAATGGACAAGGAAGTAATAGAAGGCTTCCTTAGAATGGCAGAAAAAGGGGAGATATTGTTGATGGGGGACCTGAATATGCCAGATGTTAACTGGAGCACCTTTGCTGCAGGCACATCCAAGAGCAGGGTCATTCTTGATGCCCTACAGGGGGCATACCTCAGGCAGCTAGTATTGGAACCCACTTGGGAGGGAGCAATCTTAGACCTGGTACTCTCAAATGTGGACGGAGAAAGAATCTCAGATTTAGAAGTGGGTAGCCATCTGGGAACAAGCGACCACCAAACAGTGTGGTTCACGATAAACATAGCAATACAATCAAGCCATACAAAAGCAAGAGTATTGGACTTTAGGAGGGCTGACTTTGAGAAAATGAGAGAGTGCCTCAGAAAAGCACTAGCAAACAGGCAAGAAGGAGGGGTGGAGGAACAATGGGGAGTAATCAAAACAGCTATCACAGAGGCAACAAGCCTTTGTGTAAAGCAAATCAACAAAACACGAAGGAAAAAAAAGCTAAGGTTCTCAAAATAGTTGGCAGGGAAGGTTAAGGAGAAAAGGACAGCATTCAGTAAATATAAGGAAACACAGAAGAAGCAGGACAGAGAACTTTATCAATTAAAGTAGAAAGAGGCTTGGAAGACAGTCAGAATAGCAAAGGCCCAAACCAGAGAAAGGATAGCCAACTCTGTTAAGAAGGGGGATAAGACCTTTTATAGGTACATTAAGTGAAGAAAAGACCAAAGGAGGGATACTGAGGCTTAATAAAAGGAGGGAACATGGGTAGAGGGTGACAGTGAAAAGCAGGGATACTGAACGAATATTTTGCTCAGTATTCACAAAGGAAGAGGAGGAGGTACCTAAACCAAAACAAAAGAAACACTCTGAAGATGGGGGTCGATACCAGTCCATTTACAGAAGAAAGGGTTCTGAAAGAACTAATAAAATTGAAGGTGGACAAAGCAATGGGGCCTGATGGGACTCACCCAAGAATTCTAAAAGAACTAAGGGTAGAACTAATGACACCGCTGACTACACTCTTTAACAAATCATGGGAGGGTGGGGTGGTACCTGAGGACTGGAAGAGGGAGGATGTGATTCCTCTTCACAAAAGCGGGAGCAGGACAGAGGCAGGAAACTACAGACCAGCTAGTTTGATCTCAGTGGTAGGGAAAAAGATGGAATCACTTCTGAAGGAAAGAACTGTTGAGTACCTAGAGGCCGGTGGGGCACAGAACCCAAGGCAGCATGGATTCATGATGGGAAGGTCGTGTCAGACGAATCTAATAGATTTCTTTGACTGGGTGACCAAAGTAGTAGACCAGGGAGGGGCTGTGGACATGGCCTACCTAGATTTTAACAAGGCATTTGATACAGTCCCACACAAAGATTAATACACAAGTTAGCCAGCCTTGGAGTGAGTCCCAAGGTGGTAGCCTGGATAAAAATTGGCTAGACAACAGGGCGCAAGGGTAGTAGTAAATGGGTCCACAGTGAAGAAAGGAGGGTTACTAGTGGGGTACATGAGGAGTTGGTACTGGGACTGGTCCTTTTTAATGTCTTTATAAGTGACATTCATGGAGGAACTGGAAGGAAAAGTATGTCTCTTTGCAGACACACAATGATCTGCAACAGGGTTGATACACAAGATGGAGTGGAAAGGATGAGAAGGGACTTGGCAAGGTTGGAGGAATGGTCAAATGTATGGCAGCTCAGATTCAATGCAAAGAAGTGCAAGGTAATGCACCTGGGAAACAAAAACCCAGGGGAAGAGTACACAATGGGGGATGAGATACTGACAACAGTAAAAATGGAAAGGGACCTGGGGTAATTATATCAGATGACCTGAAGGTGGGCAAGCAATGTGAGAAGGCAGTAAGAAAGGCTGGGGGGATACTTGGATGCATAGGGAGTGGCATCAATAGTAGAAAACAGGAAGTTGTTATCCCTCTGTACAGACAGTTGGTGAGACCCCATCTGGAGTACTGTGTGCAGTTCTGGAGACCCCATCTCCGCAAAGACATAGACAGAGTGGAGGCTGTCCAGAGGAGGGCAACCAAAATGGTGCAGGGTCTGCACCAGAAGACATATGAAGAAAGACTAAAGGAGCTTAATATGTATACCCTTGAGGAAAGGAGGGATAGAGGACATGTTAGAAACTTCCAAGTACCTCAAGGGAATCAACAAAGTCCAAGAGGGTGGCATCTTTCAGAAAAAGAGATGTGCAAGAACAAGGGGGCACAATTTGAAGACAGAGGGGGGACGGCTCAGAGGTAATGTGAGGAAGTATTTTTCACAGAGGGTTGAGGATACATGGAACAACCTCCCTGAGGAGGTCGTGGAGTCAAGAACAGTGGGGAATTCAAGAATGCATGGGACAGACATAAGGCAGTCCTAGTGGGGGAGTAGGAGGAAGTAAGCTGTTGTTTAACTAGGATCTGCAGCTTATCTGTTAGGTAGGAAAATGGGCAGAGTAGGTGGGCCAAGCGATCCTTATCTGCTGTTAAATTCTATGTTTCTATGAATAGTGTACAGAGGGGCATTTTTAGTTATTTGTGAGGTGCAGGGCAAAACAATCAGGTAGGGACTATAACTCAAGGTGTTAGCTTTATGAATTACCTCTCCTATATCCATTGGCCGTGTAGTATCTGACAAATGCAACATACAGGGAGCCAAGAGCAAATAGCATGACTCCTTTAGTAGTAACTAATCCCAGTCCAGTGGGAGCTCACTACAGACAGCGCTGCAATGTTTGGTGCTTGATAGGGAAAGCTCTGAGAACGTAGCCGGAGACTGAGCAGCCATGTCTCTGTGTAGCGGGGATGGAATGGATAGATGGGGAGAATAGGAGAGTTGGGTAGTGTCAAGGAGTGCTGTGGGCATAGCAGGGAAGGAATGGATGCGGATGAGGGGACAGAAAGAAGGGTTCCATGGAAGGGGAAAAACAAGGTTGAGCGGGACCACTCAGTGTGCTCAGCAGGAATAAAGACATGCTAAGGGAGATGGGCTGAGGCCTCAGTAGCGAGGAAGAGCTCAGCGGGAGTAGAAGCTAAATGCCCAAAAAATAAACAAAAGGGGGGGAACCCAAGGCAACCATAAAGGAGCAAGGAGAGAAGAGGGGAACAACCGGAGCTGCCAAGGAGGCCAGGAGAAACAACCAGCACAGGCAGGCGACAACACAGGGAGCAAGAGGAGAAATAAGGGACAGGAACTACCACAGCAGGAGAAAGGCAGGGAAGAAGAAACCAGGGCAGCACGCAGGAGCAGCACAGCACACAAGCCATGCCGGGGGCTCAGAGGAAAACACTCCCTAAGCAAGAGAGGTGCTGTAGCATAGGGTTTATGAAGAGGTTGTGGGAGGAGCTATTCCCCACATTGAACCACAGGCATAGCCCTCCCATATATGAAAACTTCACCGTATTTACAGAATGCCAGACACCAAATCAGTGCACCCGCCTCCTAGTATCACTGTTTCATACTGTTCAGTGGTCTGAAGCTTCACTGTTCAAGTGAGGAGATAAAGGACCATATAGTCACAGTCTTTATAGTTTATTTTTCACATAAAAAAGGAGAAAACGTCCACACTACAAGAGCAACAGAGCCCAAGGTTTCATTAGAACAGTGAAGCTATAGACCATTTAACAGTGTGAAATGGTGATACTAGGATGTGGGTGCACTGATTTGGTCTCTGGCATTCAGTATTGTTAAGTTTCCGGTGCACTACCTTATGCACTGCAGTTATAGTGAGCCCAGTCTTTGCTTTACAGTATTTACAGAGCAGAGACAATAGACTATAAGCACTGTAAGAAAATAATAACAGTGGAGTAACCACACATGCAAGATACATCAGATTAGTTACCATCAGAGCCTAGTGAAATATACATTTGGTAACTAGTTTTGGGATCACAGCCACAGCAATGCGCGGTTTATGAAAGAAGGCCACTGGAGATGTACGGCTCCATCAGGAGTATGTTAGTCAGCCAGGCTAATCCTGGGAAAGACATAGATGCAGCAAGTCACTATTTGACTTACAGGCTCAAAGAATTCAATAAGATGGGTTTGGCTTTCAAAAAAAAAAAAGCATGCTTTGAATGATCTTTAATGTTAGACACATAAAAACATAAAATTTTTTGGCAGAAAAGGATAGCTTGACCCACCCCTTCTGCCCAGATGGTCATTGCCTAGTCTGCCTCCACGATCTCCGGGACCCTCCCTCCTCCCTGCCTATTCAATAATCTTCCCTTATGCCTAGCCTAGGCTTGCTTTGAGCTCCCTACTGTTTTCACTTCCACCATTTCCACTGGCAGTTTATTTCAAGAGTCTATCACTCTTTCAGTGAAGTAGTACTTCCTCACATTCCTCCTAAACTCCCCCTCCTGCTTCATCACATGCCCTCTTGTCTTTGTGCTCTGCATCCTTTGAAAGAGTCTCCTCCTGCACCCTCTTCACTCCTGTGAGGTACTTGTAGAACTCTATCATGTCCACTCTCGCTCTCCTCTCTTCCAGGGTGTACATGTTGAGATCCCTCTGTTTCTACTCATTAGGCTTTTGCTGCAACCCTTGCACCATTTTAGTTGCCCTCCTCGGACTAGCTCCACCTTGTCTATGTCCTTTCTGAGGTGCAGCCTCCAGAACTGGACATTGGGAGCTCAATTTTCAAAGGATTGGGACTGGTGCAAGGGGCTGGTGTCATGGAGAAATGGTGCAATGGGCTCCTTGTGCCACACCTTGTATCAGTCCTGATTTTCAGATGCCCCTGTAGCAACTCAGGTCTTGCTGTACCGGCCAGACTTGTGCTGACCTTGCAATGGATGCACCAGTGTGGCCAGGTGGAGGGGGACTTGTGTAAGGGCAGCACTGCAGTATCCCCTTAACTGAGATTCTGCAAAACTCAGCAACTGGCACATGGGCCACCAGAGTTAGATCATCCGTGAACTGGTCAAACAGCCCATGCGCCCTTCAGAGTGCCCTGCCATGGTGGGATGTGGTCCATGCCCCCACTGCAGCTGCTGCTAGGGGACATCTGCTGCCATCCTGTATACCACCAAGTGTCCATATAGTGGTGGGGCTGTGGCTGGTTAATTCTCTGGCCTTGCCCCCACCACACATCACAGTATCACTCCCCACACACTGCCTGCTACAGAGGGAGGCATGCCAGTGCCACGCTGTGGTCAGTCACCATCCGTCACCCCAAACTTGCCCTGGTATGCCCTCCATGGAGCCTGCCAGCCACCAGCTACATGGCTGGTGGCCCCCCAGCCATTAATGCTGCCTGAAACTCCAGCAGTCTGTGGCATTCCCCACATGTGCACCAGTTGTTCGTTGCACAGGGCAAATCTTGCAGGAAACATGGAGAGTTTGGCATCAGAACCCCAGTTTTGGAAAGATTGAGCACAGGGTCCGAGGCATCTGAGTTTGCCACAGTTAGGGTGTCAACACAAAGTGCACTGTTTGACTAAGTAATTTTCAAAGGTAAGTGTGGTATTGTACACTTTGCTGCAATTTGTTTTGTTAAACTCTAAGTAAGTTGACAGGCATACTGTAGAGTTTAATGAGTGCTTAAACTGGTATCATGTCAACTGAGTGCAGGATATTTGGCGTGCATCAAGTTCAACACATTTAATTCAGTGGGGTGCAATTCAACGACTTTAACCTGTAGCACAAGCATCAGTTCAGCTCCCTGGCAAGATGCAGTCACTTCCTTCACTGTTGATAAATCAAAAAAAAAACATTTTTTACTCCTTTCTTCCCTGTCTGCCACCCAGCCCTCCACCCCACTGACACTGTGATATCAGCTTTTTCCTCCTCCACTTCATCTCTTACCAGCTCCTTTTTCCCAAAGTTATAGAAAGTCTTGTGACAAACATTCATTTCAGTTTCAACACAGTTGGTAAATATAAAATCAGAAAATTATTGACACTTTTAACGATTTCCACTGTTTCCTACAGCTAGATTTGTTTTGTTCATTGTTTCAAATGCCATTAGTTCTCACCTTTCTCTACGGCATGATTACACTGTCTTGCTCTGAAAAAAATACTAAAAGTATATGCTTCAGGCACACAACTAAAAACAACCCATGCTGCTGCAATTTAGTAACTTATGCAGCAAGACATATAGATTTCTAAATATTCCTAATTATTACATGCTAATCAATTTCATTTCTCATTGGCCCGTCATAGAATTCAAATTCCAGGCTCCTTTTCCAGACCTTGGGCTCATCTAAACTTGGATAATTTCATTTTTTAGTCATATTTTGGGCAGTCCCTTGGAGGCAAGTGATCGTGTGTAGTTTTGTAAATTTATTATGGTTTACTTGGTCCCATGACATTATTCTGTTTTTAAAATGCACTCTGTGCTATACTATGCTTACAACATATCTTTCATATATGCAGAAACCATTCCGGAATGCTGCTGAATGGAATGAAATTGAGCTGAACTGACAGACGCTGCAATAGCAGAGCAGGATTAACGCTTCACTGAAATGGTTGTGCCGAACTGACGAAAACCAAATATCCCACCCTCAGTTGACATGGATTCCTGAAACTGTGTGGTCAAACAAGCAGGATGATCATGTCCCAGGGCAGCAAATAGCATCCCCTTGTTGCTCCAAGGGTACCCAGTTACAGTAGTAATCTATCTGCTACTCCTCCTGGTTTTCTCTGGAGTCCCTTTCCTTGGATAGTTTTACAAACCAGTTTCCTTTTGGACAATCTGGAAGACAGAACTGCACCTAATATAACTAAAATATTTCTGTCTGGTAATCCTGGATAATTTGTCTTGGTACCTCTGTTGACAGTACTGGTTCCAATATTCTACCTACCTCACCAGATTGCACTTGGGTATCTTAACTGGGGTTACCTTTGGCTGTAGTGGGGAAGAGGCTTCCTTTCTATTGACTGAGTTGAGTGGAGGGGTACAATCTGCAGTCCCAGTTACCCACTGACTGAGACACCTTGGGGCTGTGTGGTACTGGTCGACTGCTCTTCTTTGGTTCTTCTCAGGGCAGCACCCCATTCAGATTTTTTATAGTACACTAGCTCTATTGGACTGTTCTTTCCATCCCAGACATCCTGCAGTGGCACCCTGAGGAATCAGCACTGAACAGGAGTTCTCTCCACCAACCCAGCTACTGTCAAACTTCATGCCGTTGAAGCTCTGGGTGGCCAACTTATCAGCCTATATTTTCCAAGGGTCTCATGCTGAGACTCTCAGCATTGTACTTGTATATGAACTCTTAGTTCAAGTGATCTCCAGCATAACAGTCTGCAGAATAAGGGACAGTGTTTGTCCTGGGAGACTATCACGTATTGTGACCAGTGCTAAGTCTGCTCCCCTATATTACCTTCTATAGAGTTGCCTCATAGCACCACTGCTTTTATCTGTCTAAAATATCTGTCTACAGAGCTGCTCTATAGTACCACTGCTTTTATCTATCTATAATATCTGTCTGTAGAGCTGCTGTATGGTACCACTACTTTTAATAATTTGCATTATCTATCATTAGATCTGACTCACAGCACCACTGCTTTTAATAATTTGGATTATCGATTTATAGAGCTGCCTCATATCATCAGTAGTGAAACAGCAATTAAAATTTTGCGGTGAAGTGAACATAGTGGGCACTTGTATGTCACTCCACTGTGTGGAGGGCAATACAAAAGGCTCACTTCACCTTGTAATTATTACTTCATGTTGTCATTCCACCTTAACGTGAAGTAAGGCGAAGTGACAACAATATTCGCAGCCCCTCACACAGTCACCAGAATTAATATGCATCCCCAAAATGCTACTGTCTTGTGTCCAAAAAACTCCCCAGTGCTGACAAAGTGAAATGAGAGCAGAACAAGAAATGCAAATTCTCCCAGAATTAATGGTGCACTCTGTCATGCGCAGAGTGGTCGGTAACACACAGTCACCAGAATTAATGTGCATCCTCAAAATGCTACTGTCTTGTGTCAAGAAAATTCCCCAGTGCTGATGAAGCAAAATAAGAGCGTAATTCAGAAATGCAAAGCTTCCCCATTCAATGGTGCATCAAACACACACACAGATTAAGATCGGCTAAGCACTCAAGAGATGCAGACACAAAGGTACAACAACACCTAACCAGTGCACACAAGTCACAAATCCACATCTGGAGAAGAATACCTTTTGCCGGTTGGGAGGGTAGTGCACGGTAGTAACAGTCTACTACCAGTAAAGATACCACAAAACAGTATAAAAAATTCATGCAGGTGCAGTGGATAGCAGGTTCACACTGCTACAATTACTCTGTGGCACAATAAAAGGTGTCTGATTTAATGGCACGCATCGCACACACGCTCACTACAAGTAGTAGTAGTAAAATATTTTTATTCAACGAGTTTCTTATGAATAAAGGATAAACTCAGTTAAGCAAAGCTAATTTTCAATGAGGTCCCATACAAAATCATTACAATAGGTTATATAAATGTACATTAACACAGTTATACAAGAAAAATATAACCAAAACAGAAAGACTGCCTTTTTCTCCCAGTTAATCTATCTACACCACAGATACGCCCCTCCACCAAGCACACTTCACACTTTACAGTACACAGACTGACTGTTCTAAATTAACACTCAAAATCCTCACACAAACAATAAACACTTGATGATATGAGCACAGCAGGGTTTCCTACAATCGATGTACTAAATTTTTAGCAAAAAAATGGCTCTAAAGGGCTTTAACAGCTTTTAAAGGATTTGAATTGCAGAGCTCTGAGAAGAAACTGTCTTCATCTTCCACTATACACACACACTACACAGGACTGAGGCTGTGCAGAACAATCTAGAGCCCATGTGATCTGCAATCCCATGAAGCACTGCAAAATTCACCTTGGAGCTCAATAACAAGTCGAAGTGATGAGAAGTACATTGATTTCAATGTGCTTTGCCTTAAAATTGGTGGACAAATGGTTTGGGGAAGGCGGAACAACGCAAAGTCATTGGTTTCAATGGACTTTGCGTTCCTCATTATGATGCAAAGTACTGCCTGCATTGGTGAATACTTTGCAGATTCCGTGTTATCTGCAAATCACTTCATGGAGTAAATTTGGCCACTTTGCTTACCACTAATCATCACACTGTTTAATTTGTACTACCTGTTTAACAAAGTTGCTTTACAGTACTGCTGCAGTTTAATTTTGTATTGCTTCACTATAGCTCTGGTTCATAGAACACTAGGTCAAAACATAGAAAACCACAACAGCGTGGTCAAGAACCACGCAACCCAAATGCCACAAAGAACAAGAGCATCTGGTAAAAACACCAACCTCAACTACAGTGCCACACAAAACTATATGGTTCTACTGTGTGTTTGCAGGGGGCTCGCCCCTCCCATTATGCAGGACTTTGCCCCCAAACCCCAGAAGTAAAAATAATCACCTCCATGGGAAGGCAACTCAGGGACGGGGAGGAAACACGTGGGGGGAATCGCTGGGGGATGAGGAATCCATAAGATAATCCGGGGCAAACATGGAGGGTGGGGGATGGACACAGGCACCATACATGTTGGGTGGGGAGCAAAAATCAAACTAAATCTCATGACCAAAGAAAAAAAATATTGAAGGAATATCTTGTACCTGGATCGGGAGTTGAACTCCAGTCCACCAGTGTCCTACTAACCTCCACTGCCAGCGCCCTACCCTCCATGGCATGCGAGCTGCTTGGCAGCACAGCCTGCAGTACACTCTTTCCCATTTCCCCTGTTCACCCCTGCAGCCAACAGCTACAGAGTAAGTGTTAATGTTGACTGCGCTATTCTATCCCTGAAGATGTTTTCAATTTTGCTATTCTGACAGCATAGTTTACATTCGCTATTCTGGATTCACTCTTTTAACCTGGTACAGGTTCATAGCACTGATGCTATTTACCTTGCCTTGCCTCTCAGATTGCACTGATTTACTTATCAATATAAAATTGCATAATTTTGCTCAGTTGACTGGTAGTTGCAGTATCCCCTCATCTCTACTAGTTCAATCAGAGAAATTACATAGAAACATAGAATTTGACGGCAGATAAGAACCACTTGGCCCACCTAGTCTGCCCATTTTCCTACCTAACAGATAAGCTGCATATCCTAGTTAACCAACAGCTTACTTCCTCCTATGCCCCACTAGGACTGCCTTATGTCTGGCCCATGCATTCTTGAATTGCCCCTTTGTTCATGACTCCATGACCTCCTCAGGAGGCTGTTCCATGCATTCACAACCCTCTCCATGAAGAAATACTTCCTCACATTACTTCTGAGCTATGCCCCCTCTGTCTTCAAATTGTGCACCCTTGTTCTTACACATCTCTTTTTCTGAAAGATGCTACTCTCTTAGACTTTGTTGATTCCCTTGAGGTACTTGAAAGTTTCTATCATGTCCCCTCTCTCCCTTCTTTCCTCAAGGGTATACATATTAAGCTCCTTTAGTCTTTCTTCGTATGTCTTCTGGTGCAGACCCTGCACCATTTTGGTTGCCCTCCTCTGGACAGCCTCCACTCTGTCTATGTCTTTGCAGAGATGAGGTCTCCAGCACTGCACACCGTACTCCAGATGGCATCTCACCAACTGTCTGTACAGAGGGATAACAACTTCCTGTTTTCTACTATTGATGCCTCTCCTTATGCATCCCAGTATCTCCCCAGCTTCCTTCCTGCTTTCTCACATTGCTTGCCCACCTTTAGGTCATCTGATATAATTACCCCCAGGTCCTTTTCCATTTTCACTGTTTTGAGTATCTCACCCCACCCATTGTGTACTCTTCCCCTGGGTTTTAGTTTCCCAGGTGCATTACCTTCCACTTCTTTGCATTGAATCTGAGCTGCCATACATTTGACCATTCCTCCAACCTGGGAAAGTCCCTTCTCATCCTAACCACTCCATCTTGTGTATCAACCCTGTTGCAGATCTTTGTGTCATCTGCAAAGAGACATGCTTTTCCTTACAGTTCCTCTGCAATGTCGCATATAAAGACATTAGAAAGGACTGGTCCCAGTACTAAAACCTCGGTACCCCACTAGCAACCCTCCTTTCTTCACTGTGGACTCTGTTTACTACTACCCTTTGCGTCCTGCTTTCTAGCCAATTTTTATTCAGGCTATGACCTTGGGACCCACTCCAAGGCTGGCTAACTTGTGTATTAATCTTTGTGTGGGACTGTATCAAATGCCTTGTTAAAATCTAGGTAGGTCATGTCACAGCCCCTCCCTGGTCTACTACTTTGGTCACCCAGTCAAAGGAAATCTATTAGATTCATCTGACCGACCTTCACATCATGAATCCATGCTGTCTTGGTTCCTGTGCCCTACTGGGCTCTGGGTACTCACAATTCTTTCCTTCAGAATTGATTCCATCATTTTCCCTACCACTGAGGTCAAACTAACTGGTCTGTAGTTTCCTGCCCCCACTTTTGTGAAGAGGACTCACATCTGCCCTCCTCCGGTCCTCAGGTACCACCCCATCCTCCCATGATTTGTTAAAGAGGGTAGTCAGTGGTGTCACTAATTCTACCCTTAGTTCTTTTAGAATTCTTGGGTGAATTCCATAAGGCCCCATAGCTTTGTAGACCTTCAATTTTATTAGTTCTTTCAGAACCCTTTCTTCTGTAAATGGACTGGTATCGACCCCCATCTTCAGAGTGTTTCTCTTGTTTGGTTTAGGTACCTCCCCCTCCTCTTCCTTTGTGAATACTGAGCAGAAATATTTGTTCAGTATCCCTGCATTTTTACTGTCACCCTCTGCCCACATTCCCTTCCCTTTATTAAGCCTCGGTATCCCTCCTTTGGTCTTTCTTCGCTCCCTAATGTACCAATAAAAGGTCTTATCCCCCTTCTTTTTTTATCTCATCTTTATTTATGCTCCTTCCTGCAGACCTGATCCCTCACGATCTCCAGCTACTGACACCAGCACCCCCCGGGCCCGGTCTGGCACCCTCACAGGGCCAGCAATTAATCACTCACACACCCTGTATGCAGGATCCTCTCAGGTACTGGGGGGATGCCAGGCATGGCCATCAGCTGCAGAGATCACACTCCACCATTTTCCGCCTGATTTTTATGTTCCCTGAGAGCCGGATGTGCAATGGTGTCAAGGCACTACATGCCGATGCCTGTCACGCTCTCCCCCTTATTTCTGCTGCCCTCTGCTGTGCCACTGGCCTCACCAGCTGTTGCTATAGTGCGCTGCAGTTCCCCAACCCACCCAGAGAAAGGAGAGCAGTTATGGGATGCTTGATCCTTCCTCTCTCCTGCCAACCCCCGGCAGCCCGAGTCCATTCCCAAACCCAGCATCGCCAGCATGGTGCGAGGTGTGGCATCCCATGCCTCAACCCTCAGTGCAACCAGACTGGCTTGATTCCCCTTCTTAATAGAGTTGGCTATACTTTCCTCAGTTTGGGCCTTTGCTATTCTGACTGCCTTCCCTGCCTCTTTCTGTTTTTACTGATAAAGTTCTCTGTCCTGATCCTTCTGTGTTTCCTTATATTTCCTGAATGCTATCCTTTTCTCCTTAACCTTCCCTGCCACTTCTTTTGAGAACCATAGCGTTTTTCCCTCGTTGAGTCTTTTTTTTTTTTTTTTTGTAATTTGCCTGGCTCCAATGGCTTTAGAGGAGGCCTCATACCTCCTCCTACTCCATCTGCCAGGACAATCTCCACGGCATCCCATCCCCTAGTGTCATCCACTTGTAGGGCCATGGGTGTTTCATTTTTCCCCTGTTTTCTCCCATTCTCCTGAGATGCCTGCACATAGGACTGGCATCCAGGACTAGCTGAACTGCTGATGCATGCCAACAGCCATGCATGGAACAGTGTTCTCCCCCCGACTCCAGTAGAGCCACTGGTGCCCGAAAGCCTGTGCATTCACTGGTTTCAAGGGTGTCGGTGCTAAAGCACCCCTGGTTTCCCATCCCAGAGGGAGGAGAGCATCTATTGGGATGCTCAATCCACCCTTCCCTGACCTCAGTGACCAATCATTCCTGAACCAGGGTCACCAGCGTAGCATGAGGTGTGGTGTCCAGCGCCTCAACCCTCAGTGCCACCGGGCTGGTTCATTGTGTTTTGTTGATTTGCTTTACACAAAGACTTTTGCCTCTGTGATGGTGGTTTTGATTACTCCCTATTGTTCCTCCACCGTCCTTCTTGCCTGTTTGCTAGTGCTTTTCTGAGGCACTTTTCATTTCCCAAAGTCAGCTCTCATAAAGTCCAATACTCTTGCTTTTGTATGGCTTGATTGTATGGCTGTGTTTATCATGAACCACACTGTTTGGTGGTCGCTTGTTCCCAGATGGCTACCCACTTCTATATCTGAGATTCTTTCTCCGTCCCCATTTGAGAGTACCAGGTCTAAGATTGCTCCCTCCGAGTGGGTTCCAATAGTAGCTGTCTGAGGCCTGCCCCTTGTAGGGCATCAAGAAAGACCCTGCTCTTGGATGTGCCTGCAGCAAAGGTGCTCCAGTTAACATCTGGCATATTCAGGTCCCCCATCAACAATATCTCCCCTTTTTCTGCCATTCTAAGGATGCCTTCTATCATTTCCTTGTCTATTCCTCCCTGAGATGGGGGTCTGTATACAACCCTATGCAGATTGTGGTGCCATTTCCTGTCTCCAGGGTGACCTAGAGTGCCTTATCTGCTCCCTGTTTACTCTTTAGTTCTGTTGCTCTGATCTCTTCCTTTACATAGAGAGCTACTCCTCCTCCTCCTCCTTTTTTACCCTCCTTGTCCCTCCTGTATATTGTGCATCCTGGTATGTTGACATCCCAGTCATGGTTCTCTGTGTACCACATTTCTGTAACTGCCACAATATTCAGGCAACCCTCTTCCATCAAGGCCACTAGTTCAGGGAGCTTGTTACACAGACTACAAGCATTGGTACTCATCACCCTCCACTTTTTGATGGCCTTGCTTCTTTTAGCCCTATCCCTGATCTTATTGCCTTTGCCTTTTTTTACATTTACCTCTGTCCTGCTCCCTAATGACTTCTCTACCTTGGTGTTTACCTCACTAATTACCATGTTTTGTGGGGCGAGGCTGGGGTTTCCCTGCTCCTTTTCAGTGCCTCCACCCTTGGCTAGCTTAAATGCTTGCCAATGAAGCATTTAAACCTCTCACCTAGGATCCTGGGTCCCCCTGGACAGATGCAGACCATTGCACCAGTATAGGTCTGCATACCTCCAGGTGGCTACTCAGTCCACAATGAAGCCAAAACCCTGAGCTCCACACCAGTTTTTCAACCATTCATTGAATTCCCTGGTGAGGAGTACCCTAGCATCACCCTTGCCATAGATAGGCAGCACCTCTAAGAAGGATAATGTATGTGCTACTTGTCTAAGGCCCCTCCCCAACTCTACAAACTCCTCTTGCACTGCTTTGATCTCATTCCTAGCCAGGTCATTTGTCCCTAGGTGGACAATGACATCCAGCTCCCTCCCTCGTGCAGCTGCTCCCACGATCCTGAGGATTAGCCTCATGTCCCTCCAAGCCATGGTGCCAGGCAGGCATCTTACCTCCTCCCCTTCCTCACCCCTTCTACCCCCTAAAGATTGAGTCCCTACCAGGGTTGTTTCCTTCCCCTGTGGGGTCTCATACCACCCCCTGTGGGTCTCTTTGTGAAGGTTCCCAG
This sequence comes from Neoceratodus forsteri, assembly GCA_016271365.2. Taxonomy (NCBI): domain Eukaryota; kingdom Metazoa; phylum Chordata; order Ceratodontiformes; family Ceratodontidae; genus Neoceratodus; species Neoceratodus forsteri. The sequence goes on from CM028130.1 coordinate 101,395,644, forward strand.
CATCATCCTTGGTCTCCACTGCAGGTGCCTCCATAGAGGAACACGTCCACCAGAAGAGCATATGAATTGTGTGGAGATACAGCTGGAGGGGATGCAACTCTGTTCCACCACCTCTTCCTCCCTGGAGCCCACCTTGGTCCAACCTCTCCTCTTTCTTGGCAACCTCTGAGGTAGTGGCATTGGCCCTGGTGGTCCCTGGGTGGGGAGGAGGTTTCACGAATCTAGCCAGGTCAGCCTGGAGATGGGCAACCTCCTCCCTCAGACCAGAGAGGTGTCTGCAAATAGGGCAGCATCGTAGCCTCCAGAATGTCTCCCAGAACACTGCCACCCCATAGCCATTGCACTGCACCACTCCTATCATGTCTTATTTGTGTCCCTCTCCTGTTTCTCTGTATGCTTACTCTCTGCTCTCCTTACAGCTCTCACCCTTCCTGTTCTGGGACAGCAACTTCCTTCTTCAGTAGCCTCCTTCCTTGCTCAGTGTCAGACCACCAGCATCGGGGAGCGAGCTTCTTTTCCTTTAGGGTTGACAAAACTAATGTTTCTCTATGATCCTTCCTTCCTACTGCCAAATAGGAAGTTTCTGTTGTCAGTCAAATCCAGTGGCTATAAAAGTAGAACTGGCTTAGAGTGGGTGGGTGGATGGGTGGGATGGAGGGCAATTAGTAAGAAAAAAGGCTAGCAACAGGAAGTTGTAATTGGAGTCACCTGCTTTTATATTGTCTAAGCCACACCCCCAATTAAGCTCTCTCTTCCCCTACTGATTTACTGTAATAAAGTAAGTTGATACAGTACCCTTCCCAGCACAGAACACATACTGACTTTCTTTCTTTTCTTTTTTTAACCCTAAATAAGACCTCTTCTATTTCTAATAAAGTACCTGTCTGCTTAATCTCAACAGACACTGACTCCTGTTGAGATAGGAGTATTAAATTAGTACGAAAATTGTAGCTTCCTTTAGTTAGCTGCTTTCTGGTCTACAAGCAAGATTTATGTCTTCAAAGTCTAGCAACAGGGCATTGCTTCTCTTGCTATCCATTATGCTGTTTGTGACATTTGCTTTCCTCCCTTTCCTAGCTAGTCTCTCCTTCCTCTCTCCTTCCTCTCCACTCTTCCTACCATTGTCCACTCCCATCTAGCTCCCTTCCTCCCTCCCCTCCGCCACTGTTCCTTCCTCTTGTCTCGCATCACTGTCCCACTCCCCTTGGATTCCTGGGTGCAACCTCTTATCTTCCCATTAGATTAATCTTAAAGAGCTCAGTGGCCTCCACCCTCTCTCTTCCTCACCACTCACCTACCTCCTCCCCCTACAAGTGTCTTATAGTCTCCCTTAAGCTCACTGTCTCCGTGTTGCTTATAGTAGCAGGTGACATTGAACTTAATCTTTGTACAGCCCTGTAATCCCCCTTCTCCCCTCACTCAAGTTTTGGTAGTGGTTCATGTCAGCCTCTGCAGTATCCTTACCAAAACTGACCTATTAAAACCAATCCAATCATGGTTAATCTTAAATCTAATCTGCTGATGATCTCAGAGTCTAGGCTATCAGCCAAGATTCCAGAAATTGTTGGATTTTCCATCACCAGATAGGATCATGCAAGGGGGGTGGTAGTGTTGCCAACTACCTTTCCTCTTCCATCCAGTTTAAACATATGCTGTCTACCTCCTCCCCTTCTTTTTTTTGGCCCTGCACTCAAGTCCCCTTAGAGGGAGCTCACTCACTGCCCTGCCACCATCCACCATGCCCAGGCTTACCACCCCCTGGATGGGGCCACAGAAGCAGGATCCCCCCATGGACACTGAGATCAGCGGAATGGTGGCAGAGCAGGGTGTCATGGCTGGGGAACAGATTTTTTCACTGCTGTAATCTCCCAGAGGTGTGACATGCAATGACGTCCACCAGGCACACCCATTGTCTGTCGCACCTCCCATGTTACTTTGCGCCTGTCATCTTGGATCCCCCAGCCTTTGCCAGGGGCTGCTATTACACCAGTCACTCCCCCCCGGAGAAGGAAAGCCATCACTTGGATACTCAATCCTTCTCCACCTGGCTGACCCTCTGATTCTTGGGCCTGTTCCCAAACCTGGGATGTTGGCATCACAAGTGGATGCCTTGCCACTGCACTGGTGGGCCAGTGCCTCTTCCTCCTTTTATGCCCATGAGATGCTCCTCTTCTAACTTTCCCTTCTCTTTTCAGTACCTATATTCATTGCTGGAGTTTACTGCTGTCCTGGTATATTTCCCTCATCAGTTACTGAACTCCTCACCACCATATCCATCCATGCCTTCTGTGGTGAGTTGCTCATCCTAGGTGGCTTCCATCTCAGTTGGCTGTCCCCCTCCCTTCACAAATTATACCAGAAAACTAAATTTTCACTAACTCTCACAACTAACCTCTAAACCCCAATTGGTTCAATGACAAATCCTCAAACACCCCTGCTGGACTGGCTCCTCTTCTCACTCCCCTATTGTATCATGGATGCTGGTACCCTCTCTGATGCATTTAGTAATACCATATGGTCTACATTAGCGGCAAGATACATCATCCCAAACTCTCCCCTAAATTCATATGTAACCCCTGCTACTCCGGGTTACTAGAACCCTAGTTAGCTCTAGAGACAGGCAGGGACAGGCAGCTAGTGAAACTCCAGCTAAATGGATTTCACTATGTCTTGCTCTGTTTTCAGTCTCTGCTGAGCTGGGGCTATGACATCATTTAGAACTGTCACTTGGCTGCTCAGCCACTGGAATGTTGCAGCAGGGAGTTAGGTAAAACATTGGGGAATTTTCAAAGTCAGTCTGGAGTAGGCTTGAGAGAGAAGGATGTAGATCCTGCAGTGCAGTGGAGGGAGGGGGTGCCCTGCAGGGGTAGGCCCCCTTGCCCTCAGTTCTGACTCAGAGCTACCGTAGGGTGTGTGCTTCCACCATAAGAGATGCACAAGGAACCAAATCCCAGGGGCAACCCCCTGGCCTGGGAAAAGGAAGAAGCTGCCTGATGGAGAGTGCTGGGGCACTACAGTTTTTGAGGAATGAGATTCATTCAGAGTTTTGGATACCTGCAATGTGGAGGGTGATGAAGCTTTGACAAAAGCCAATGTCATTCAGCAAAACAGTGAATAAATAAGTCTCTGGGGTTGTGGGTCAGTCAGGATGCCAAGTCCAGGGCTTATGGAACAGTGAGACAGTAATCACTGTTGTATGTGGGGAGGTCTTCAAGGGAAAGACAGTTTCTGCATTACAAAGCCATGTATAGTCTGCACTATAGTAGCCAAGGAAGAGGCTTATGGAACAGTGAGATGTAATGACTGTTGTATGTGGTGGGTCTTCAGAGAAAGACAGTTAGTGCATTACAAAGCCATGTACAGTCTGCACTACAGTAGCCAAGGAAGTGTGTGTAAAGAAAGGAATGGCTGGGTACGGGTCTATGGAACAAAAGGTGGGAGACCCCCCACCTGGTGTAACAGGGCTCACCTCTATGGATTCACTTTGAGACACCAGATACCTTTCTGTCAGGTATTGGCCAGTGCCTGAAGAGGGTGCCTAGACGTTGGGATGGAGTAGAGGGTGGTAGTGTGCCACTAGTTAAAGAGTCCATGACATATGGAAGTTTAGGATCCAAGAATGGATTGTGTGTGTCATCACCTTATCTGCATTAGAAGTGTAACCCCTTGGGGTCCGTCTATGTTTTATTTAGAGTCTTGTTGAATAAAGCCACACTTCAGAATCCCATCTCCTGGTATTGGACAATCTGTTATTGCTTCTAGTCTCTGATTACTTGGGTACCCTGGTCAGAGTAGCCAAACCTAGCCAATATGCCAAGTGACATGTTCTCCCCAACCCTGGAGGTTACAAAATGGAGGCACCACTGAGGATTGGGTTTGAATTTTGGGAGAATCACAAGAAAGGTTACTTGGGTGAGTGGCTAGCGTTTTGGCTATCTGGCGATGCGTAATAACTAAAGCAACACTTAACTAATGTGTCTCTGTGTGCTGCTATCCATGTGTTGTTATTAAAATGCCAACTGTTTACCAAGGAGCAGTAAAGCCTCAGAGTGTATGCACTTGTCCTGCATCAAATTACAGCATTTGCCAGATTTTAAAAGTAATTGTGAGAAAGAAAAACTGTGGGTAGCAAAAGAAAAATTGTGCCCTAGATGTTGGGAATGCTTTCTGTGTGGACTGAAAGACTTGTTGTGCTTAAAGGCCATGATAAATGGTTAAAATGGGCTCCCACCAAGGAGTCATTGAAGAAAAAAATGTGGTTTGCAGTTTAAATTTTGCCTGCTCAACGATCGCTGTGAGGAGAAGACCATGAGAGGAAAGAAACTTATTTGCATGGTGTTGAGTGATTGGTGAGACTGCAATCAGTCCCCCCTAAGCCAGCTCTAAAGCAACTGCACAGCATTCGAGAGGGAGAGGGAGGGAGTGTTCGAACTGGCTTACCAGAAGGAGCCGTGGTGACTGAAAGCATTGTAAAAGTTTAAAAAACTGACTTTTCTGTTCAAATTCGGGCTCAACCTGCATCTCGATCGACTGGACTTGAGCGTGGTGTTCAGAGGGACAATCGGCAGGACTGCCAACCCGCTTCCTTCCAGAGGCCTCCACGATCGGCTGCAGGCCATTTTTCCATCGCAGCAAACAGCTACTGCTAACAGTGAGTACCAACCAAAATATTGCTCAAACTGGTGTGATTTACAACAAAAGCCAGCTGAATCTGTGTGTAGCAGTGTAATCACTTTGTAAAAAAGGACTGTGCCAGTTTAACCAGCTAAAAACAAGAATTCTGAGCAACAGACTATGAGCATAAAGATAGGTTCAGAGTCAGTATAATGTTCAAAGCCAAGTGAGAGACTGTTAGTTGTATGTGAGATGCAATGTAAATGCAGGCAATCCTGTGCTTGAAATACTGAGGCTTTAAGGGACTTTAAGCTAGAGCAATGTCTTCAGTGAGTGACAGGCCCAGTGTAAATCATATAAATGTGCTAGGAAAGAGAACAGTGCAAGTTTGTGCAGTTTGAGCAGAGGTTATCAGTAGTGTGTGTAAATCGGATGCGCAGTGGCTTGACCCAATTACCGAGAGTTGATGCATCAGGAGTGCTCCCGCCGCCATGATAGGGTGATGCAGGCATGTAAACACAACAGCAAAGAAGCCATTTTATAGAAAGTTTCTGATCAATGTTTGGGACTTGAAATAACCAAGTGTATCATTTGTTTTCTCTGCAGTCATGGCTTGAGGACCAGCCCACGACCCAGATCATGCCTAGGCTATGATAGTTGAAGAAGTAAACAAACTGAGAAACATTGAGAAGTACCACTATGGGGGAAGACTGCCTCCTCTTGAGGCGATTCCTAGTTATCCAGTCAGAGTGTGCGTAATGTGCTTAAGGGCTGGAAGAGATGTCTTTGTGGTTCCTCACTGCTCTGGTTGCCTGGAAAAGTATGGGCTGACAGCAACCCCAAGATTTATTTGGCTCCCTACATGGGAAAATTACAAGAACTTGCAATTGGCAGATGCAGCACCAGGAGAGCCTGAAATGGGAGGTTCAGAGGAGTGTGGCAAAAAGCTAGAGGGTGCAGATGTACAGGCAGCACAGACAACTGATGACTCCGTGTCTGAGCCACTAAGAGACAGTGGAGAGGGAGCATCAGCTGACCCGTGGATAGAGGGGCCTAGTCCAAGTCTCATGGGAGAGGATGAACTGAGAGAGGCCTTTGAGTGGAAGGTATCAACCTCCATGCCTAGTGAGGAGTGGACAGTCTCAGGAGTGAGGATGACTGCTCACTCCCAGGCACAAATTCTTAGCGAAGATGATGAGGGGGAACCCATTTGGCCTGAAGAAGAAGGTGTGGGTTCACAGCCTCAAGTTCCTAGTTTAGAGGGATGCATGGAAGAGTGGTGTTCCACAGCCTGGCTGAGCCAGAAGGAACCAAGGGATACATTTTGTGTGTCATTAAGGATTGACTGGCAGAACCAGGACTGGCTGCCCCAAGCCAGGCCAGAGGTCCAATTTGACCATATCTAGCAAAGAGGAAAGACTGGTTTGTAGGAAAATGAATGAGCTCTTTGGAATTTTGTTTCCTACCTTTCCTAGAAAAGTCTGGGAAGAAATAGAGAGGTGCAGGAAATCCTGGATTATGGAAGATGCCATGAAACATGTGCATCCTGGGGCAAGTAAATTTGTCAGAGATCATATGTTGCAAGAAAAGTTCAAGCAATGGAAGGTGGGCAGGACTCTGCTTATTGACACTGTTCGGATCGTGGACAGCAAGGGACATGAATCCTTTCACAATGTGAATCATGAGTGCCCTGACAGGGTAATAATTCATGCACCTGACCCATTGTGCTATTTTCCACAATACAAAGACCTTCCTGCAAATGTGTCCATGCCCCTCAAATGGAGGACAGAGCAGTGGTAGCCAGTGCTGCCATTCCAGCAGCTGCCGTACCTATGTTATTCTGCCAGTCTGGATGTCCAGGGCCAAGGTGCTCCGATTCTTCAGTAATTGCAATAAACTCCCATGTCCATAAAGTTATGAACTGGCTGTTCCAGAAGATGTCAACTCCAGAGGGGACACCAATCCAGCTGTTGCTGGATCAGATGACATCAGTCCAGCTGTGTGTTTCTTCTTCTTTTTCTTGCCCAAAGGTACCATCTCCTAGATGACATCAGCCAACAGTTTCCCAGCGGTGTCATCCTGTCGTGTTTCAGAAGATGTCTGCCCAGCTGCATCAGAAGAATGCTGCCAGGGAGAGTCTTTTTCGGGGACACAGGTGTCATATGTTTTCCATTCTTCAAGGGACTGGTGAGTCTAGACTTTTTCAATTTTTCTGACATTTGCAGTACACATCCTACACCAGCAGACATTCATTGTGACTGTCCTCAAAGACTCTCCCCAATGGGACATTTGCCTACAGAACTTTGCTTCACCGGGCTCCAACCCAGAAGACACTCTTTATTGGACTTGTCTTCAGGCCTGTATTTAGTCACTAGTTGGGACTTTGTAGGGTCTTCCATCCCCAAAGAACTGCTAAATGTGTGTTGTAAATATTCTGTATATACTGTTTCTATTTTCTACCTTTCCTAAAAATAAAAAAATAAATGCTTTTTGGGGATTCTCCAGTGTTAGATGGATGGGGCTTGTTGGTTTGTTTATGTCTTAGTTAGACAGGATTGTAATTGCATATTAGGAGGACATTTTTCTTTGTCTTGCAGGTACTCCTGGAGAAGCAATGAAGAGAAGATAAGAAGTGGATTGAAACTCATCAGAGTTCAGTTTGCTTTAGTTTATAGTAATTAAAAAACTGTTGTAGAGTTAACTGTCTTTTAACTTGTTTGTTTCCACAGGTGTGTGTTTGCAGGTGTCCAGGGTTGGGAAGGTCCCCTTTAGTGTTTTGTTTGGGTAAAAGGCAGATGGGATTTCTCTAGAGGCTGGGGGGATAGACAGGCTGTGGTCCTGATCTGCAGTAGGGGCGCAATTTTGAACTATGAGGGCTATGCTCTGGACAAGTCTACCAGAGCCACTAGGTACCCATAGTCAGTGGGTAGAGTAGAGGCTGATGCATCAACTGAGGCCTCTGGTCCCTAGTGTTGTCTGCCTGTGCTGCGCATGGTAGGGGAGAAGGTAGCGCTACCTCCCGTGGTCAACACATAGGGTGAGATGGCCTAAGCAGGTGGCTTATGACTACAGACAGTCATTTCCTGGCCCAGGGTGAGTGTAACCCCCGTCACCTGGGTACTAGAACTCCAGTTAGATGTAGTGGCAGGCAGGGGCAGACAGCTAGTGAAACTCCAGTTAAATGGATTTCACTATGTCTTGCTCAGTTTTCAGTCTCTGTTGAGCTGGGGCTATGACATCATATAGAACTGTCGCAGCTGCATAAGCCACACAGGAATGTTGCAGCAGGGAGTTAGGTAGAATGTTGGAGAATTTTCAAAGTCAGTCTGGAGTAGGCTCAAGAAAGAGAAGGATGTAGATCCTGCAGTGCAGTGGAGGGCCTGGCCCTGCCTCAACTCTGACTCAGAGGTGCCTTGGGTGTGTGCTTCCACCACAAGAGGCTGGGGAACAAATCAGGGCAATCCCTGGCCTGGGAGAAAGGAAGAAGCTGCCTGATGAAGAGTGCTGGGCACTACAGTTTTGAGGAATGAGATTCATTCAGAGTTTTGAGCCTGCAATGTGGAGGGTGATGAAGCTTTGACAAAAGGCCAGTGTCGTTCAGCAAAACAGTTAGTAAATAAGTCTCTGGGGCTGTGGATCAGTCAGGATGCTAAGTCCATGGCTCATGGAACAGTGAGACAGCAATGACTGTTGTATGTGGGGGGGGTCTTCAAGGGAAAGACAGTTTCTGCATTACAAAGCCATGTATAGTCTGTACTATAGTAGCCAAGGATGAGGTTTATGGAACAGTGAGATGTAATGACTGTCATATGTGGGGGGGTCTTCAGAAAAGACAGTTACTGCATTACAAAGCCATGTACAGTCTGCACTACAGTAGCCAAGGAAGTGTGTGTAAAGAAAGGAATGACTGGGTATGGGTCTATGGAACAAAAGGTGGGAGACCCCCACCTGGCGTAATAGGGCTCACCTCTGATTTGCTTTGAGACACCAGATACCTTTCTGTCAGGTATTGGCCAGTGCCTGAAGAGGGTGCCCAGACATTGGGATGGAGTAGAGGGTGGTAGTGTGCCACTAGTTAAAGAGTCCATGACATATGGAAGTTTAGGATCCAAGAATGGATTGTGTCTGTGTCATCATTTTATCTGCATTGTTAAGAGTGTAGCCCCTTGGGGGTTCGTCTATGTTTTTATTCAGAGTCTTGTTGAATAAAGCCACATTTCAGAATCCCATCTCCTGGTATTGGACAATCTGTTATTACTTCTAGTCTCTGGATTACTTGGGTACCCTGGTCAGAGTAGCCAAACCTAGCCAATATGCCAAGTGACTTGTTCTCCCCGACCCTAGGTTACACATACACATCCGATCCTTCCAATCTCTGGACCTGTCTCTCAGCATACTAAACTGGCGGCTACAGATTGGTCCCCTATTTCAGCTGCTACAACATCACCACAGCCCTCAAATTTTTAACTCCAAGTTCTTGTCTGTCTGGGATCACCATGCTTGCAATGAAAACTAGGGTCTTAGGTTCTCACCTACCTTAGATCTCAGCTGAGTTGCTGGCCTGTCATCGAGCATGTGACCTTGCTTGTGGACCTACAAGTCCACTGGTTTGCCATTTGACTTTACTAGTTACAGTAGTGGTATGTTTTAAGCTCCTTTTAAAGGTTTCACTAGGGGACCTCCGAGGGCCCTTGTTAGCGATTTCTAAAGAACCGGACCTGCTACCTCAAAGGACCCATCCCCTGAGGTTCTAAATCTAGTCCTGGGATGAACCAGGAGGTCTTCCTTGGAAGCGAGAAGGGGGCACACAGATTAGTAAGGATGCAGGAGATCACACAGGTGACCCAGGCCCAGACCATGTAGGGCCTAGTAGGTTATTATCCCAACTTTATATGAGATATGCCACTTAACCAACACTCAGTGCTGTTCATGAAGTGCCAGGGTGATATGACTCGGCTTCGGAAGGTGAGACAACAGCATAATAGCTGTGTTTTGCACCAACTGCAGGTGCTGCAGCATACCTTCACTGACCCCAAGATATAGTGCATTACAGTAGTCTAACCATGAGGTCACAAAGGTATGTGCCAGAGATGGCAAGTCTTCAGGAGGGATAAGGGATCAAATCCTGCTGATGTTTCTCAGATGGTAAAAGCCTTTCCAGACAACTGCCTACACCTGAGCCTCAAATGTCAGCCCCTCATCCAGAATGACACCAAGATTCTTCACCTTTACAACAGCCAAAAGCCTATGGGTGCCAAGACACAGCCCCATCTTACTCACAGCCACTACCGCTCCCCTCCAACCTGGCTCATTCACCAGGACTTGAGTTTTGTTCAGGCTGAATTTCAGCCAACTCAATGACATCCAGTCCTGGATCTCAGTCAAGCATTGATTTAGCACATAAACTGTGCCACATGACTCGAGTTGAAAGGACAAATAGAGCAGAGTACCATCTGCATAGCAATGAAACCCATTTCCATACTGTCTAATGATCCTACCCAGGGGAAGCATATACACCACAAACAGCATGGGTAAAAGGATTGACCCGGAGGTGCATCACAGTACAGATCCACAGGCAGTGAGTATAACTGTCATCACCCTCTGGGTCTTGCACATGAGGTATGACTTAAACCAGCTGATGACTTTGCCAGTGGGTCCTACATACTCCGGGAGTCAATCCAGTAAGAACCAATGATCCACAGTGTCAAATGATGAGAAGAGATTGAGAAAGACAGGAATTGACTGCTTTCCTCTATCCTTGCCATGAGCAGATCATTATGCACCCTGACCAACATGGTCTCGGTGCTGTGCTTTGACCTAAACCCAGACTGGAGAAGCTCACAGATGTCAAAGGCCATGAGGTGTGACTCAAGCTGCAATACAACCACCTTCTCAGAAACCTTGCCTAGAAAAGGCAGGTTAGAAACAGGTCAGTAATTTACCAAGACATCCAGGTCCACTGATGGCTTCTTCAAGAGGCTTCACCAGTGCACTTTTCAATGTAGATGGGAAGATGTCCTCCAATAAGGACAATTGGATAATCTCAGCAAACATGGGGCCTACCTACCCTACATTGCTCACTAGAAGTTGTGTTGGGCCTGGATTCAGTTCACAATATGTTGGATTGCAACTGTAAGATCACCTTCACAGCCTAATCCATTGTCACTGCCTGAAATTCTTCCCAGGACCACTGACAGCTAGTGGTCTCACTGGCTCAGCACTGCTGGGCCATAACTGCCCATTTGGTGAGATCCTAGTCCTGTTAGAGGACACCCTATCTAAAAAGAACTGACCAAACTCCTTGCACTTAACAAATGAAGCAGCCTTCATGGGCTCCAGACAGGCCATTTGCAAAAGCCTGTCCACCACCCAAAAAGAGCAGAACTGGTTGGTTCCTTCTGGCCGTAGTCTCCCTGGACAGGAATTCTGTATTCTAATGGGAGATTGCCTTTTGATATTCACTACAGTGATCATTCAAAATAAGTTTGTCCTCCTGGGCCCCCGATCTCCTCAACAATGTTCTAACATCTGCCCCCTTTCCTCCCACCAGTTCACCATCAAACTACGCAAGCTGTGGTGCTAAATCAATGTACATACATGGACTGGCACTATGAAGTCAAAGGCTGCAGCGATGAAATACCCAGTCAAATAAATGAATAGGGGTCAGCACTGAAAAATATAAACTTTTATTTAAACATCAAAAGATTACACACATATAAAAAGGCAAAACTGCCATCACAGAGGTAACAAGCCTTTGTGTGAAGCAAATAAACAAAACAAAATGATGTAAGAAACCACTATGGTTCTCAAAGGAGGTGGCAGTGAAGGTTCATGAGAAAAAAGCATTCAGAAAGTACAACGAATCACAGAAGGAGTAGGACAGATAATTGTATCAGTTAAAGCAAAGGAAGCTGGAAAGGCAGTCAGAACAGCAAAGGCCCAAACCGAGGAAAGAACAGCCAACTCAGTTAAGAAGGGATAAAACCTTTTTAGGTACATCAGGAGAAGGAAGACTAAGGGAGGGATAGTGGAGGCTTAATAAAGGGAGGGTGGGCAAGAGGGTGACTGTGAAAGAGGCAGAGATACTAAACAAATATTTTGCTCAGTATTTACAAATGAAGAGGAGGTACCTAAAACAAACAATAGAAACACTCTGGATACAGAAGTTGATACCAGCCCATTTAGAGAAGAAAGGGTTCTGAAAGAACTCTTAAAACTGAAGGTGGCCAAAGCAATGGAGCCTGATGGGATTCATCCCAGAATTCTAAAAGAACTAAGGGTAGAACTAGTGACACCACTGACTACCCTCTTTAACAAATCATAGGAGGATGGGGTGTTACCTGAGGACTGGAGGAGGGCAGATGTGATTCCCCTTCACAAAAGTGGGAGTTGGGCAGAAGCAGGAAACTATAGACCTGTTAGTTTAACCTCAGTGATAGGGGAAATGATGGAATCACTTCTGAAGAAAGAATTGTCGATTACCTAGAAGCCAGAGGGCACAGGACCTAAGGCAGCATGGATTCACAGCAGTAAGGTCATGCCAGACAAATCTAATAGATTTCTTTGACTGGGTGACCAAAGTAGTAGATCAGGGAGGGGCTGTGGACATGGTCTACCTAGACTTTAGCAAGGCATTTGACTCAGTCCCACACAAAATATTAATATACAAGTTAGCCAGCCTGGGAGTAGGTCCCAAGATGATAGCCTGGGTAAAGAATTGGCTGGAGAATAAGACACAGAGGGTAATAGTAAATGAAGTCCACTCTGAAGAAAGGGGGGTTACTAGTGGGGTACCGCAGGGTTCAGTAATAGGACCGGTCCTCCTCAATGTCTTTATAAGCGACATTGCAGAGGGACTGGAAGGAAAAGTAACAGAGTTGATGCACAAGGTGTGGTGGAAAGGATGAGAAGAGACTTGGCAAGGTTAGAGGAATGGTCAAATGTATGGCAGCTTAGATTCAATGCTAAGAAGTGCAAGGTAATGTACTTGGGAAACAAAAACCCAGGGGAAGAGTACACAATGGGGGTGAGATACTAACAACAGCAAAAATGGAAAGGGACCGGGGGTAGTCATATCAGATGACTTAAAGGTGGGCGAAGCAATGTGAGAGGGCAGTAAGGAGGGCTGGGGATACTGGGATGCATAGGGAGGCATCGCCAGTAGAAAAAGGAAGTTATTATCCCTTTGTGCAGATAGCTGGTGAGACCCATCTGAGTACTGTGTGCAGTTCTGGAGACCCAATCTCCACAAAGACATGGACAAGATGGAAGCTGTCCAGAGGAGGGCACTAAAATAGTGCAGGGTCTGCACCAGAAGACATATGAAGAGAGACTAAAGGAGCTTAATATGTATAGCCTCGAGGAAAGGAGGGAGGGGGGACATGATAGAAATTTTCAAGTACCTCAAGGGAATCAACAAAATCCAAGAGGGTAGCATCTTTCAAAAAGGGTGTGCAAGAACAAGGGGCACAATTTGAAGATAGAGGGGGGGGCAGCTCAGAGGTAATGTAAGGCAGTATTTTTTCACAGAGAGGGTTGTGGATGCATGGAACGGCCTTCTGGAGGAGGTTGTGGAGTCAAAAACAGTGGCTGAATTCAAGCATGCATGGGACAGTCATAAGGCAATTCTAGGGGGTGGGGGTAGAAAGAAGTAGGCTGCTGGTTAACTAGGATCTGCAGCTTATCCATTAGGTAGGGAAATGGGCAGACTGGATGGGCCAAGCAGTCCTTATCTGCTGTCAAATTCTATGTGTCTATGTTTCTCACCCAATTTTAAGCAGCAGTGTAGGCATGTGTACAAGCATAGTTGTCCAAAAATAAATGAAGGAACAGGTCCATAGAGCATAGGTGAATGAACGGTAAACAGAGAAGGTATGTAAGCAAAAAATGGCGTCTCGGCAACAAATGGGATATAACCCACAAACCTCATATAGAAAATCAGGAACTGCAAAATGCATATAATACCTGCTCAAGGGTGGTAAAAGTGCCGAAACAAAATAAAGCATAAAGCCAGAATGCCAAACACTCGTGCTGCCACTCTAACCAGCTCGACCAACGGACAACATTCTCTTCCGGATATGCTTATGCTTATGTAGCGACCAATAGGCAGTCTTCTTCAGAGCATATCAAACCATGCAGTGTGGATCCTTTTAAATGCAAGAAACCAATCGGGATTTAAAGTGACCTAGTGCTGTAGTAAAACCATCACCATTACCATAAAAAAGTGAGGTTAAAACAAAGTAATAGAATTGAGCTGAAGAAAGAACCGCAATAATAAACATGACATAAAACACAAAACAATCAACATAAATTACAATGTATGCAACCAGTAATTAACTACAGAATATCGTCAATAAATACAAAAATATACGAAATGCTCACATCATCGTTTATAAAATGCCACAAGATTATCACGAATGATGTGCACACCTTAGAACCCATACAGCGACATGGTAATTAGAAAAAAATAACTATACACTAAATCGGGACATAATTCTAAATTTATCACCAAACAGGGACCAGGGCGACAAGTCATGTGCTCAAAGTGACCAGATCATGTACAGATTGTAGTCACAGATTTATTCATTACAACAGCGCCGCTAAGAAGGCAGAGCTGGCAAGTCATGCCCTCACAGAAATCAGAACACAAACAAGTCATAATCACTGAATGATACATACTAAATTTAGATTACAGACTAAATAATTACACAAATTATAAATAACTATACAGGAAATGTCTTCATTTAGACCATTGGGTCTCATAGTATCCATTTCAAAGATCCAAAATGCTTCTATCTGTAAAAGTTTAGTCCCAAAGTCTCACCTCTCAATCCAATTTCTACTTTTTCAAGTCCCACAAATCTTAAAGTTGCAGGAGAGCCATGTCCAGCCTCCAAATAGTGACGTGCCATCGCATATTCAACATTGTTATTTCTGATTTCCCCTTTATGTTCACCAATACGTAACTTCAAAGGTCTCCTGGTTTGTCCTATGTAAGACATGCCACATGGGCATGTCAACATATAAATTACACCTTGGGTACTATAATTGATAAATAATTGAATATCATATTTTCTCCCAGACCTTGGGTGACTAACGGATTTCACATTAGATGTGTTAGAACAGTGGATGCAGTGGCCACATCTAAAATTTCCTTTTGGTGGAGAGGGGAGCCATGTATGCTGTGTCACATTTTGAACAGGAACAAAATACCTCACTAACATATCTTTAATATTTATTCCCCTAGTATATCAATCAATCAATCAATCAATCAATCAATCAAATTCTTTATTTATCCAGGCGATCACCATTGAGCAAGCTCATTTACAAGGTGGACCTGCATTACACAAGTCAATAATGATACATTTATACACAAGGAGATAGACAATAAAAGCAAGTGTGCACAGCACACGGAGGCCAGCAGTAGGCAATAAATAAAAAGAAGACAAAGGAAGAAAAATACATTTTGATTCAGGGTATAACAAACAGCAGAGGGCAAGTCAGCAAAGGATTAAACCAGATACAGCCATACACCTAGTTTAATGTTCCTGGGCAATAAGGGTGTTATAGAGCAACATAGGAACTACCTGAGTGGAATGCAACAAATGAAGGGCATACAGTCCTTTAGAAGCCCTCCGTGTATTGAGGTGCGAGACGTGTTGTTGGGTTGAATATGCAGCCAGTATGGGGGGATGGGAAAATATTAGGAGCAAATGAATACATTGCTGGGAATGTATACTGACAGGATGGTAGGGGAGAGTAAGTTTTAGCGCTGGGATAGGTAGGGGGCTAAAGACTAATTGTGCAGGCAGGGAGGGTGTAAGGAAGAGGCTGGGGTCATTGTGGAACAGATGCAGGCATCTGAGAGGTAATTTGCCTGAAGGTCTACCACATGGCAGAGTAACGGTAGTCTTTGGATTCAATGATGTCTGAGGCGCATACAAAAGCTAGGATCATTGGAAGCAGTTGCAGACTTCTGTAATGTATTTAGTATAAAGGGTCTTAAATACCGTCAGACTAATGGGAGTCCTCAGTTTCAGTGATTTCTGTAATATGTTCCAGAGAGATGGTAGTACGAATCCTATAGCAGCTCTCCCAAAGCGCGTTAGGGCTTTGGGACCTTTCAGGGAGATCAGTGAACAGCTTCTTAAGGCATAGGTTCCTTGCGAATTGAAAGTCAGGCAGTCAACAATGTACTGCGGTAGCTTACCAGTTATAGCTCTGTATGTCCAGAGAGCCGCATTTTAATTTCGCCTGTAACATAGTGAGGTCAAGCCTACGGCTGCATATAATGAGCAGTGGTGAGTTGGTAGGGAGTCCAGTGATGAAGCACAGGGCTCTGTGGTAAAGTATATCCAATTTGCCAAGGTATGAAGTAGCACATAGGCTGTATATAAAGTCGGCATAGTCAATTAGGGAAAGGACGTAGACTGAACTAGCTGTCTCTTTGCCTCTGAAGTTAGTAGGTGGTTCAACTTAAAAGAGACCTAGTCTCTGCCTCAGTTTTAGCAAGTCCTTCATATGGTCAGCAAAGGAGAGTTTGAGTCGAGCCAGACCCCAGGTATTTGAATTTCGGTACAGATTCAGGGTTTCTTCTAGGAGGGTGGTGATGGGTGGCAGAGGGGTAGGCTACATGGTTGTAGGGTGATAGAAGCAGCCCTTAGTCTTTTGCATTAAGTAGCAGTTTTTCTGGAGGAGCTGAGACTGAAGTACATTGAAGTCGGCTTGTGGTCGCTACAGGTGGTTTCAGGAGTAGGGTTAAGTAGATGACTGTGTCATCTGCAAAAAGATGAATTTAGCTTCACTGATGCCAGAGTCACTATTGTTAATATAGATGGCAAGAGGAGGCCCAGGATGGATCCTGTGGGATGCCTCTTTTAATAGATTTGGGGGTCAGTTCACCTCAGCCTTGACCTGCTGGTGCCTATCAGAAAGGTAGCTGTGGAACCAATGCAAGGAGGTAGAGTCTAAACCAATATATTTTAATGATGAGTAGGAGGCAGTGATCGACAGTGTTGAAGGCATTACTTAGGTCTAGAAAAATGGCACTGACAGATTTTTTGTTAACTAGTTGACGTTGCCAATCATTTGTCACTATGGCCAGGGCTGTGGTTGTGCTGTGTTTAGTTCTGAATCCAGATTGCATCGGGTTTAGCAGGTTGGTATCATCTATGAACGATTTTAGCTGAAGGTTCACAATTTTTTCCAGGAGTTTTGATAATACTGGGAGAAGAGAGATGGGCCTGTAATTGTTTAGGTCACAGGGGTCTCCAATTTGAACAGCGGAATGACATGTGCAATCTTCCACAGTTTGGGGAGGTCCCTTGAGAAAGGGACAAGTTAAATAGGTGCTTAATTGGTGTGGCCAAGACATGGTAGGCAATCTTTAGATAGTATGGGTCGAAGGTGCCAGCGCCAGCACTTTTCCTGGTGTCCAGTCAGAGGAGGAGATCTTCGACCTCTTTTTGTGAGACAGGAGAGAATGAAAACACTGTAACTGAGGGACTGGATTCTGACGCTTGCATGATGAGCTGGGAGCGGAGGCTACATGGAGAGGAATTATCAAAAGCCAGCCCTGCAGTAGCGAAGTGATTATTGAAGGCTTGTAGTATCTCTTTATTGTTGTTGATGGTTACATTGTTAGAAATAATTTTTGAGGGGAGGGTGTTTCTTGCGGTATTGCCAGAAAGATCTTTTATTGTGGACCAGAACTTGGTAGGACTATTAGAGGCAGTGTCGAGTTTGTAGCGATAGAAGTTGGATTTGGTTTCCCGAATTAGCTTTGTGCAATGGTTTATGGCTGTTCTGAAAAGATGCCAGTCTTCATCTTTGCGAGATTTGCGTGCTAGCTTCCAGAGCTTGTCTCTTTTCAGTAGTGCTGCCTTGATGTCTGCTGTAAACCAACGGCATTTTCTTGCCTTAATGCGGGTATTGACTAAAGGTGCATGGGTGTTAAGGGCACCAGAAACAATTTTGTGGAAGGTGGTGTATGCTGCTTCTACTGTTTTGGCTAAGTAAAACATCTGCCAAAGCAGAGAGGTTTTCAGGTCATAGATATATGCCAGTGGGTCAAAATTCCACTTAGATCGTTTTGTAGAGAATTTTGCTGAGGCTGTTAGTTTTGGGGTTGCTCTTATACCAGCTGTAAAACAATGGTCATAACTATCGCAGAAAAGATCTCAGTGTGGGAGAAGAAATGTGGTTTGCTTACTAAAAGTATGTCTAGTAGTGTACCTTTTGATGTTTTTCTTATTGGTATGAGTAGGTTGGTTAATAAGTAGGTGAGCCCATGTGAGTTGCAGAAGGATTTAAGTGGGAGAGGTGCAGTGGACAGCCAGTCATAGTTAAGGTCCCTAATGCGATTGTTTCCATTGGGCTTGTACTCATGATAGTTGAGAGGTGGGAAAGGAGCTGAGACCCCAAGGACGAGGGTCTGTAACATTCTATGACATGGAGGGCCAAGGTAATGATATTTCAATTTTTAAGGACAAGCATTCGAAAGAGTTAGCAATTGATGTTGAGTCAAGGGTTGCGACAGTAAACTTGTCCTTAACATAGATGGCTACACCACCACCTCTGGATAGCCTATCGACTCTAAATAACAGATAGTTGGGAATATTGACCTCTTTGTTTGGTGTGGATGGATGAAGCCAGGATTCCAATATGACAAGTACATCTGGCTCTGTGTGGATAGCTCAGGCCTGAATTGAGGTGAGTTTCTTTAGGAGGCTGCACACATTAACATGCATGAAGCTGATACCTTTGCACTTCGTGACTTCAGCCGGTGAAGGAATAGCTTGTATGGGATCATGGTTAAGTTGAACATTACCTGAGCATAGCAAGAGGAGTAATATAATTTTCCTTAGTGTAGTGAGTGGTAGTTTGGAGGAACTGGTCCTTATTTGACTAGAGGAAGTCTTATCATAGAAGTGGAAGGATCTGTTCCTTGAGAAGTTTAGGCCTAAAGACACGAAGCTAGGACCCTGCTACATGGCACCAATAAATGCAGTTACTGGGTCGAGTAGGTAGTATTTCTTTGATAGGTAATGAGCTACTGGTGGCTGTCCGAGGAGAAACTCAGCTGAAAGTGGAAACAAGAACTTAGGAGCAGAGCACAAGTTGTATAGAGACTCCATAAATTGGCAGTCTTGTGGTAGAGGTATAGAGTCCTCCTTAGGGAAAATTCCATGACATGTACCTGTTAGGTAGGGTAGGGTAGTATAGGCATGCATAGGTAAAGCCAGGTAGCGAGTTCCATGGTTGGAGTCTGGTGGTCAGGAAAACAACCATTGTAAGTTTAAACTGGGCAGAGTGTTGCCAGGAGGGTGTACACACCACGGGGTCTGGAGAGGGGAATTAGTGGTGATATCACCCTTTAGACCTGGAGTGGCCGACGTAAGATTGTGTGCCAGTATATGTGATCATTGGTAATGTTTATCCAATCTCTCTCAGCCTTAAATCTGATCCAATAACAGGCCAATGTTTTTTAATGATCTTCCCAACCTTAGGTGCCAAATGGTTTAATTCAGTGACAAATATCAATCTATTATTTTCTTTCTTCCTATGTCTCGGTTCTAACAACAAGTCTCGATCCATACTGTCAACTTTATGTATGGCATCTAACAATACTTCAGGCATATAGCCCTGGATAAAAATGACTAGTGAGGTCACTTCACCCTCTCTAAATGTTTCTTCTGATGAGCATATATGCTTAGCTCTTATATATTGTCCTTGAATATTGACTACCACAAACCTAGGATGGCAACTATCATTCAGAAATAACGATTCCTAGAGAGAGGTTTTATATATAGACTTGTAGACAAGCCTGTTCCTCTTTTCTAATTAAAACATCCATGAAGACAATGCTGTGAATACTGTATTCATAGTTAAAGTGTAAATGTACACTGGTGTGATTTATATAGTCCATAAAATGTTTCAGTTCTTCCTCACTTCCTCCAAATCATAAGGCAGTCATTAATGTAACATTTCCATAACTTGATGTGTTTGAAAAAATATTCTGTTCTTGAGCATAGAAATTTCTATCCTCCATGGTCCCATGTAGAGGTTGGCTAGACTAGGTGTAGTCGTACCCATAGCAGTTCCTTTTTCTGAATATAAAAATGACCATTAAACCAGAAATAGTTTTGCTCTAATACAAACCTTGCCAGCTCTATAATATATTGTGTACTGGGTCTGGTTTTACTTCTTTGGTCTAAACTTCTCTGAATTGCTGCTAGCTCTCCCTAATGGGGATATTTGAATATAAACTCTCCGCTTCAATAGTTACTAATACATCAGTGTCTGTTATACTGACATTTTTCAAAATATTTAAAGCATCTTTAGTATCTTTCACATGTGACTGTAGGAGTGGAATGGGTTTTTTGATTTCAAAATTCACAAATTTGGAAATATCTCAGTCACTGAATCAATGGCCAAAACAATAGGTCTCCCAGGGACAGGCACGGTATTTTGTGCACCTTTGGTAGCAGATACAAAACTGTTTTTTTTTGAGTAAGAGATTTTCAGAAATTCACCTTTTTACTAGTGATGTCACCTGTAGCCAATCCCCTGTTTATGAGGTTATCTGCTTTTTGTTTAATAATGTTAGTGGGATCCTTCCCAATCTTCTCATAAAACATATGGTGACTCAATTGGCGATCTGCTTCTATATTGTAATCTTCCAGGCCCCATAATACTACAGCACCCCCTTTATCAGCTTGTTTAATGACTATTTCATGCTGTTCTTTAAGTTCCTAGATAGCCTTTCTTTCATTTTTAGTAACATTCTGCATCTGTTTTTTTATATTTGTTCTTTTAATTAATTGATGAACATCATTGGTGACCAGATTGCAAAAAAGTATTTATAGTATGGCTAGAGTGGGGAGGATTGAAAATGGAGGTTTTATAAAAAGGTACTTTCTCTACCAGTATCTACAGGTTTGTGAAATAATTTCCATAGATAGAAAAATGATCTTTCAAATATATTTTTCTAAAAAAGCGATAGAGATCTATCTCCACATGGAAAGGATTAATCATATTTGTCAGAGATAAAGGAGAGCTTTTGACAGAACCTGAACCTGTGTTTCAGATAGTTCCACCTTGGAAAGGTTTATGACCTCAATTCAGGTTCCTTGGTCTAGTGATCTCCTCCCCCCGCGGTTCTGTCTCTCTGTGTAAGTCTGCTTTCCTCTGTTGCCTCTTGAGCCTCTCCCTCTTCCTCTTCTCCTTTCCTCTTCTAGTTCTCCATGATCTAGCATACCCATATCTTGATTTGGGCCTAAAAATGCCTATTCTCATCCATTTGCTGGGCATCTTCCAAATCACTATCTGGCCCAGATGAAATATTCATTCTATCTTCATTAAAATCACCTTGATGTCTACTGTCCATAGGTGCTTTAGTTTTAGACCCCTGCCAAGTGTATACAGTTCCAGCTTTGTAGTCCCTTTAGTCTCTGTTATACTTCTTTGTTTATATTGGATCTGTTCTGTTTGAAATTTGGACACAGTATGATCAGTTCTTTGTCCAAACATAACAAATGCTGCTGTTGGATATCTTTCTTTAAGTTTAGTTTCTAAATTCTTGACCTCTTGTGTAGCTTTTTCTGATTCTTTTTTTGTCTTTTTAATTAACAACATCAAATTGTAGCTACACTCATTTAAAATCCTTTCCCAGTCTTGTAAATATTCAAGATCTTCCATCCCAAAAGAGTTTTTTTTTTTTAATTCTCATACCTTGCGGTATCCTTTTTTCCCCTCCAATATAGGGATAGGGATGCAGCATGTAGATTAAAATGAATAACTTTCTTCAGCATATATTTATAACTTTAAAGTCAACAACATCTCTGTTGCCTTGTAGGCCAACTCCGATAGCAAAGCCTGTACGTGTTCAACAGGCATTAAAATATCCTGACCTATAACTTTATCGGTGAAGGACAAATCTTCCACCTTGGGTGTACTACTAGCCATAATGAGTGGTTTATTAAACAAATTAACATTTCCTGGAGCTCACCCTAAGCAGTTTCAACTCCCTAATAAACTGCTAACAGGTATGCAAAAAAGAAAATTTCTTCCATAATTGATAGGAAGTAGGGGGCTCAAACAGAAAAAGCGCGCTATACCCCAGGAGCTGATAGCAAATTCCCAGTCAAATAAATGAATAGGGGTCAGAACTGAAAATATAAACTTTTATTTCAACATCAAAAGATTACACCATATAAAAAGGCATAGATCTCCCCAATTTTAAGCAGCAGTATAGGCATGTGTACAAGCATAGTTGTCCAAAAATAAATGGAGGAACAGGTCCATAGAGCATAGGTGAATGAGCGTAAACAGAGCAAATATGTAAGCAAAAAATGGCATCT
This sequence comes from Neoceratodus forsteri, assembly GCA_016271365.2. Classification (NCBI taxonomy): domain Eukaryota; kingdom Metazoa; phylum Chordata; order Ceratodontiformes; family Ceratodontidae; genus Neoceratodus; species Neoceratodus forsteri. Next base: position 101,417,618 of record CM028130.1, read on the forward strand.
CGGCAAAAAATGGGATATAACCCCACAAACCCCATATAGAAAAGCAGGAACTGCAAAATGCATATAATACCTGATCACGGGTGGTAAAAGTGCCAAAATGAAATGAAGCATCAAGCCAGAATGCCAAACACTCGTGCTGCCACTCTAACCAGCTCGACCAACGGACAACATTCTCTTCCGGATATGCTTACGCTTACGTAGCGACCAATAGGCGGTCTTCTTCAGAGCATATCAAACCATGCAGTGTGGATCCTTTTAAGTGCAAGGAACCAATCGGATTTAAAGTGATCTAGTGCTGTAGTAAAACCATCACCATTACCATGAAAAGTGAGGATAAAACAATGTAACAGAATTGATGCATCAATGACCCTATTATGTCACCACTGCTTCCCCAAACTGACAGCACATGCTACCATGAAACCTGAGATGTCCAACATCACCATAAGTCCATTAGGCCTCAACCATCATAAAAGGACAGTAGCGGACCATCTGTATAGGGTGTGGACTGCAGAAGGGTATCCTGAAATCAGAGCTAACGGCGCAATGATCTGAAAACTAACTGGATAAATTCTGAGGTTCTCCACCTCAATCTCAGATGGAACAGCAAGTCTAAGGTGTGCCTGTCTTGGTGAGTCATTGTAGCAACTGCTTGTGCTAGGCCAGGGATTTCATTTTCCTGGAGGAAATCTTGTCCAAAATATGAATGGAACCACTGTTACCTGTAGAAAATCCCATTCAAGTCCTGGAGGCTGGTAATCAAGGAGGATTCTGCACCCAGCACCTGGATACCCACACATGGCCACCCATTCAAATGTTGAGGTGTCAACTACTAGGTGCACCACCAGATTCAAATCATACCTAAAGCGGATAGCCACCCCTCCCCTCCTGTGATCCTTCCTCAGGTAATACACCATGAAGAAGCCAACAGGGTCATCTGCATCAGAAAACCAAACCAGCATCATCACCCAGCCAGGTTTCCATGAAGCAAGACAGATTGATCAAGGAATGAGATATAAAGTCCACAACAACAGCAGTCTTATTACTCACCGATCTGGCATTGCACAGCACCACCCAAAGAGGATTAGTAGCTGCAGTTGGCCCATCAGCTGCCAGTCCACTCAGTCTGGTAGAATCCCTGGGCATGGGGTTCAAACACTGCTGGTCTCTCCCATATCCCAATTTTAACCAAGGGTATATCCTGGTCCTCACCATCCTAATTGTCTCACCTCCATCAGCCCTCCCCAATCCCTTTCCCTCCTCAATGCCATCTTGTAAATCCCACCTCCTGCATCAATGATATATTGCACCAGGTAGGGGGTCATAAAGGGTGAAACTCCCAGAGCAGAGATGGGGAGTAGTTGAGCCTAGGGGCTGCTCAGGATGACACAGTTTAGTACAACTCAACTAGATTTGAGAACCTCAACTAAGCACCCCTCTTAACTGCCCCAAATTTATTATCACACTATCTCCCCTATAATCAAACAACATACAACAATCACACTCTATACATCAATTTTTAAACCACCATTCACTCTCCAACTCGCTCAAAGTAAAACAGCTAAAATACAACAATAATATTAATTTTTCAATAAGTTGACATGCTAGCAGTCAAATATGTGTAAATTAGTTAGGTAACAAATGTCCATATAGATGATTTAAATATGGCTAAATGGAAACTGCTCCCAAGGAAGCAGTATAGCGAAGTGGTTAAGGGCACTGAGCTGCAAACCTTGAGACCTGGGTTTTGAATACCATCAACTTCCACTTGCATACCTGTGTGACCCTGCTTAAGTCACTCAACTTCCTTGTGCTCCGAGGTTGCACCTGTCTTAATGTGCTTTTCCTGGTTAAACAATTTCCAAATTCTCACTGTCGAGCAGCCCCTTAGTTTTCTTGAATTAAAACAGTCCCAGTCCATCCACAGCAGTCATGTTGTCTCCTGGCTCTTACCCAGCAGAACCAGAAGCCAAGTAACACGATTCTGCACTGTTGCCAAGGTTTTTCAGAACACAGCAAGCTAGCAGCCTTGACATCCAAACTCAGGAAACTTAATGAAAAGACTGCTGCTAATCACAACCACCTTAGCTAAAAATAAAAATGCTATCTCCTGCTTCTTCCTCACTGAGAACTAACACTAAAACTCCTACTACAAACACACTAACTAAAATAAACTCCTAAGAATCCCAGAGTTTTTGTGGTAAAATAAATCAAGTTCACAAGCTTACAGGACTCCAAGCTTGCAGGCACTTACCCTGCACAGCTGTCCTCTTCAGATCTCTCTCTTAAAAATGTACCATCTCCTCCTGCTGTCCCCTTCACAATGCCTGTAGCAGAGCTACTGGTCTTGTGAAGGATAAGTACTTTACATCCACACTCTGGAACAACCTTTACTATACCTCAAAGTACTGGAAAGTCATTCATGGCCTCTGATCCTCTAGCACCCAGGCCCCATCCTCAAGGTGGGGACACCCCTATCTCTGACCCTGCCACTGTCACCTCAGCTTTAACTCCTTTTTTACCTCCTATAATCTTTTCCTCATTTCCACCCCTCCTTCTCCACTTCCTTTTCCCATTACCTCCTGCCTCAACCCTCTTCATCCCCCACCCTCACTTCTCCCTCACCACTTCCTCTGCTTCCTTCAAAGCCCACTTGGCTCTAAACCCTCACAAAGGTGGAAGCCCAGATGGTCTTGACCCCAAACTCTTGCTCCTTTCTCTCTCCAACTTTTGCCATTGCTCTCCCTGTCACCTACATTCTAAACCTAGCATCCATCCTAGCCTCAGTCCCTGACACATAAAGCAGGCTACGGTCATCCCCTTTCCCAAAGAGGTCTGACCCCTCTTCCCAGGTAAGTACTTTCCTAGCTCTTTCCTTCCTACTTTGGCTAAACTCCAGGAACACCTTGCTCACTTATAACTCTCCCTGTCCTAAATTCCTCCTCTTTCTTTACCCCCTACCAGTCTGGTTTTAGAAAGACCCACTCCATCTCCTCCTCCATCTCCCTCTTAGATCTCACTGATTACATCCTATCTGATATGAATCAGGGCTTGGTCTCCTCAGCCATTTTTGTCAACCAGGCCAAAACATTTGACACTTTTACCCATCCCATCCTTCTGTACAAGTTTAAGGCAGTGGGGGTCTGTGCCTCCTCAGCTGAGTGGTTTTGCTCCTACCTAAAGGCAGGTCTCAAAATTTCCATATCGGTGAGCCACATCCCTCCTCTTCCTATCTGCCTAGGCATACCCTAGGCATCCATCCTATCCTTTGCCCTATTCTATACTCACATCCCTGAACAAAATCTCTTTTGCCTGTTCCTCTGCAGACATTCACATATATGTGGCTGCCATGGTCCTTCATGCCTCTGGATCCTCCTCTGCCTCAGACCTCATGGCCTAGCTCCAGTTGAACTTCACCAACATCCAGCATTCATCCGGTCTAATCAGCTGTCCCTCAATGCCAAAAAATGGTCTTCATAACTTTTACTACAAGGCAGAGACTAGGTAGACTCACCATCTTCCCTTCTTGCATACCCTTGATAGTGTTGTAATTGAGTAAATTTTCACCTTTGATTACCTCAGGATTTGGCTGGATTAGCACCTCAGTTTCTCTGTTTACTTGGATGCCATCCACCAGAAGCTTCATGCCAAACTAGGTGTGCTTTACAGGAGTAAAGTTAGTATTGTGCTTCCTGTCCATGAAAGATCATCTCAAAGATGATTCTTATTATCTTCAACTATGGTGACACTGTTTACAGCGGCTCCCAAGTCCACCCTAATCAGACTGGCCAACTATTTCACTCCTTCTGTTGCTTTGCCCTGGATTGTCTCCCTAGAGCATCAGCACCATTCCCTTTACTCTTCAATCTCATTTCCCTGTCTTGATGCCACATGCCCCTCACTCATTGCATTAATTTCATCTCGAATTCTAGCTTGTCTCTCTCTCTTCTTTTTTTTCCTCCTCAGTTTTCACCATTCTACCTCCCACTCCCTTCACAGCTTCAGGTCCATGTTGTCTTGCACTCCTCTCCATAAAATTCTCTGCTAGCCAAGCTGCTGTCTCTTTCCTCTTCCCTGAACTATGGGGATACCTTCTCATTACCATTCATACTGTTTCTTCCTTCCACTAACTCATATCTCTCCTCAGTGTACTCACTACTCATTCCTGCAATTGTCTCTGATCTTGTGCTGTATTTTGCTGCCATACAATTACCTCCCTCCCACTGCCCCTGCTCATGCCCTAATTCATTTCAACCTGCCCCCAGTTTCCTCCTTCCTTGCTAAATGAAGCACCAGCAGTACTACATTTACCCTTCAAACTGCTGCCATCTGTACATTAATTATGTATCTAACAACACCTTGCTCATTCTCCAGTTGTGGACTTACATTACTTGTTGCTCATCAGATGCTCTGCCTAGCTTGTTCATACTTGTTGCTACTTAATTGTTTAACTTATATTTTTGATTTATATAAATGACTGTACTAAGTTGTTATTGTACTGTCCTCATTTCCACCACCCCTAGGATGCATCTGAAAATAGGCTATTTCAGCTTAAATTGTCTTTATTGGTAAATCTTTTGAAATAAATAAACACATTATTTCATTTATTTATTAAATTAATGTTCTCATATGCTAATGCAGCTCTCAGAGACATTGAAATTTCAACAACCAGAAAATGGAGTCCCCCAGAACAGTTTAGAGGGGACTAGTAAGAACAGTGAAAATAAACTAAAGCAAACATATGTACCCCCAACAGCTACAGGAAAAAGATTTGACTCCTGACAATGAAACAAATAAAAGTTACAAGATATGAGAGTTAGTTTTCCTTTAAATGGTTGCTCTGGAGGATGCCTCCACCTGACATCAAAACCATAGCCCAGTGACACTTTAGCCATCGAGCAGCAGGCCAGCTCCAACTCCAAGCTGGGCAGTAGAGTGGCTACTGGGTTTCCCCTCTCTATTCTTACACTTAGGCTAAATGTATTGGACTGTAGCATCTGATTGTATATCACCCTCCTACTGTGGGGGGTACAGGTTGTAAAAGACAGTACAGAACTTTGTTGTCAAGATTTAAATCAGTTCAAAGTCTTCTCAGACTAAAGTGCCTTCATTACTTACACTTCTCTTGATTTTAAGGTTTAAGACCATCTGTGCCTCACCACTGGTACTGTATATGAGCACTGGTAGCAGCCACCACTATTTAAAACATGCTGGGTCTCTCCTTCTTAGGAAGACTGGGAACAGCATAAGTCTTTGTGAGTTGTCGACAGGACTTTGATCTCTCACTAATTGCTAAATCCAGTAACAAGTGTGGCATATGTTGATATAATGGACCCTGCACTCTGGCAGTGACACTCTTCCCAGCTCTGGGAAGTTAACCTTTTGGTATGTAGAGGCTCAGACATACAGTACATCTAGGAACCCATTGAGTACCTGGCATCTCAGTAGCGACATATGTATTTTTGAATAGATTCTCATTAACAATTTATATTTCTTCACTGACATATTTAACAGTTTCTGCACTGCTTTAAAATGCTACTGAATACAAAACATTTGATAATTCATTGTTAGTAGATTGGATTGTTAATGTTATAATAAGTGTTAAATACAAATGATGAATAGAAAAGTAAAACAACCCCATCCTATATTCTGTCCTTTAGGGAAATAGTTATACATTTATGTCAGAAATCTGTCAGAGTTTAAATTATGGTCATAATGTCTTTATTATTTGTTTCCATTTTTTTCTTTTTGATCCATAGGTATGGCATAGTTGCACAGCAATTTTAAATAGGGACTATACTATATAACCTTATATGCCATTTCTCACAATTAAAAGCTGGAAGGGAAGGCACATTCCTGTACTCTAAAATCATTCTTTTGGTACTTACAGTATATGTATTATTGCCAGGGTGCTGTGACTGTATGTTAAGATCTATTTTAATGAAGTCATTAAGCACAAATATGTCAAAATCAAAGGGAATATATTTCAATAAGATGTTTACAGCTTGTTGTCATGCACTGTATATACCCACTATTTTTTTTATATATTTACAATCCATAATTGATTTTATAGGTCCCATCTTTTATTACAATTGTGCCAACATGCTGTATCCATCTTATAGCTCATACTATATAATCTTACTGGGTAATATATGCTCTTGAGAGTATTTTAAATTGTATTGCTTTATGTTTTTCAAACTGATGAATTTTATTTGAATTTTATTTATTTATTTAAGATATCGGATAATACACCTTTGAGTCAAAGACTCCTTTACAAAGGTTCCATGTCACTGAAAACAGAGACATCAGAGATTATAGCAACAACTAGACACGATAGTTACAGAAATGGTTGCAAAATGATTACAGATAACACAGTAAAGCAGCTGGTGATACAGAGTTACAGAGTGCTTACAAACATAGGCACATAGTGCAGACAGTAGCAGGTAACAAAACATACACTGCAAGACAGTGGCGCAAGCCATGCCCTGGTGGTTATTTGCAGGTCTAGGCTGGACTGAGGTGTCTATTGTCAAAATATAGGCATGCCCAGGGGTGGCTGTACCAGAGTTAAGTCCATAGTCATGGGGTGGGGGAGTGGGAAGGGCTAAATCAAGGGCTGTTATAGACTGAGTCATGAGTGATTAGGTCTCTTAGTTGGGACTTGAACTGATCAAGTTTGGGTTCTGTGATGCTGACATTTGGGAGTAAATTAAGCCAGCTAGGGGCCAGATACCTAAAAGTTATTTGACCCAAAGTGGTCTTGCAGTGAGGTACCCTTAAGTGGGTTTGTCACCGATTGCCGAATGAGACGGGTGGACAATGGTGCTTGCAGTAGGGGGGGGAGAGAGCAGGTGGGAGTAGCCCTGCTGTTATTTTTTTAGCAAAGAGGCAGGTCTGATATTTGAGCCTCTAGTCAAAGTTTAGCCAGTTGGTTGAGTGTAAAGGGTGCAGGTATGTATGAGTCTGGTGTAGCCAGTAGCAAGTCAACAGGCCTTATTAAGGGCCAGCTTAATTTTATTTAGATGCGTGTTGTCAGCTGCCCCTAGATGATGATTCCATAGTCTATGGTGATAGTACTGATGCAGAGACAGCTAGGTGGAGAGCTTCTGGTGGGGAGACAGTGCTTATACCAGTGAAGTAGATCAATATGCACATTGACAGCAGTGCTCAGTATTCAGATGTGGTCATAGTAGGTGAGCCCAAAGTCTGGGTGATACCTAAGTATTTGGATGAGGTAATCTGCTCAAGGGGGTCATTTAGGGAGTTCAATATGAGCAGGGTTGTCCTATGTTCTTGTTTGGGGTGTGCAAACACCATGGATTTTTTTTGTAATTTAACACTAGCCTATGTTGAATAGAACCGGATTCTGCTTCCATGAAATATTTTTGGAGCTCTGGCGGAGGGTGTAGGATCAGTGTGGGAGCTGTGAGGATGGCATCATCCTTATACAGGAGTAGTTTCCCAGACCAAGCCTTGGGCGGGAGTTGAGGAACAGGGAGAAAGTAGGGGCCAAGAACAGAGCCCTGTGGGACCCCTGACTTGGAGGGGGGATGACAGGGTATGGGGAATCCTGACTGTCTGGGCTCTCTCAGACAGATAGCTGGCAAACTAACCAGTGGTCTCTGGGGACAGGCCTATTTGTGTGAGGGAGTCCAGGAGTAGTGTGTGGTACACTGTATCAAATGCCTTGGAAAGGCCTATAAAAACAGCACCAGCAGTGTGGCCAGTGTCTGGAGATGTGTGGAGGGCATTTGTAAATTCCAAGAGGACTGTGGTAGTACTGTGGTTAATGCAGAAGCCATGCTGTTCAGGACACAGAAGGCTATATTTGGAGAGGTATTCCATTAGCTGGATGGTCACAATCTCCTCCAAGGTTTTTAAGAGGGGAGGCAGGATTGAGATGGGCAGTAGTTCCCAGGCAGGGTGTAGTCACCGCTTTTAAGAATAGGTGTGATGAGGGCATATTTCATTTAGAGGAAACTGGTCCAGCAATGGGAGCAGTTCAGAAGCATGGTGAGAGGTGGGAGAACTTCTTTGAAGGTGAGTCTAAGCAGTTTAAGGTTTAGTGTGTCACCGCTGAAATGTAATTTGCTGAGGGTCTTGAGTACAAGAGGGTCAGCTTCACAGTGAGATATGGCTTTAAAGTGGAATGGGGGTGGAGAGGGAGCAAGGTGGTGCTGAGGGGGGGGGAAAAGCAGTTGGAGGGGAGAACACCAGTAAGGTCAGAGAAGGAGTCATTAAATGTATTTGCAATCAGGGCAGGGTCTGTGGTGATAGACCCATTGGCCCTGAGTTGGGAGGGAGGTGCAGTGGATGCTTTGCCACTGAGCTCTTTGAGGGAGTCCCAGAACTTGTGGCCCGAGCCCCATGTGGCAGTGAGCAAGGTTTGGTAGTACTCAGCCTTTGCCTTATGGACATTCCAAGTACATGTATTGCATGCTTCTTGGTAGCGCTGTATCTAGTGATAGGTTTACCAATGTCCAGTGCAATGTGCCATGATTGTCACATGTGCGCATCTGGTCCAGCAGGGCTTCTGATATCCAAGGTGTGTCCACCCCTTTGACTCTTTGTTTGCTTAGGGGTGCATACCGTTGCAGGCAGAGTTGAAGGTGTCAAAAAATGGTCAAGGACAGGGTCAATGTTCAATGCGGTTTTGATGGGGACCAGTCACAAGCTAAGAGGCACTGTCTGAGGGACCGAAGTTTGCTGGGTTTGAGGCGGCATTGGAGGATAGTTTGGGAAGGCTTTTAACACTATATGACCAGAGGCAGAGCACCAGGAATCTTCACTCAGGGCATTGGGTAGTACCATGACCTGGGTTGCTTTGGGGTGCATAGGTGGAGCACTAGATCAAGGATGGTGGCAGTACCAGTCCTCTGGTTGATTCTAGTGGCAGTAGTTACAAGTTGGGACAGGTTTTGAGAGGCGGCATCCCTAATGGAGCCAATGCATCAGCTAGCCAGTTTATATTAAAGTCCCAAGGACAATGATGTCAGCATGGTCAAGGTGTCTGGAAATGGGTGAGGACAGAGTGGAAAGCAGTCTTCTGATTTTGGGGAGGTATGTATATAGTGGAGAGGAACAGTGGGGCTCTGTTTGGGACAAGAGTGATCTTCAGAGTGAGAGCCTGGGACCCATGTTCAAGGGTTGGAGATGGGAGGGCGAGACACTGTAATGAGTCCTGGACATACAGTGCACATCCACCTCCTTTTTTAGAGGTTCTGTCAGCACAGTACAGGGTAAAACCAAGAAGTGATACTGCGGAGTCTGGGGTGAGGTCGTTGAGCCAAGTTTCAACTACCGAGATGACATCAGGGCAATTCTGGGCAACCCAGCCCTGAAATGAATCAAATTTCTTGAGGAAGCTACATATATTAATGGAGGCAATTATTAGATCCTTAGGAGTAGTAACCTTGGGGAGGTGTGGGTCCAGGGTTGGGGTGGATGTCTCCTGAGAGGAGGATCAGGAGTAGGGGGATGCACAATGATGCCAGTTTTAGTCACTTCTTCATCAGCTTAGGCACCAGTTGGGAGGGGGAACAGCAGAGTATGGAGATGGGGGTGGGTAGGTCCTATAGTGAGGGAGAGGCAAGGCAGAATAGCATCCACTGCCATACCATGGCAGCGTCAGTAGGGGAAGATTTGGGTGTGGGTGGGGGGAGCATGGTCCATTGATAGAGTGAGTGGGGTGGTACACTGGTAGAGGTGGTGGGGATTAAGGTTAGAAGTCAGGTGAGAGGTGGTTCTGGCTCACTATGTTGGGAGACATGTGGAGCATCCCCTAGCAAAATGAGGGGGGCTAGTGTTAGTAGTACAAGACATGGCAGAGCTCTTAGTAGAAAGCAATGTCATAATGAGCACAAGGTAGTTGGGGGCTGAAAGCTTTAAGAACTTTAAAAACTGAAAGAAATTAACCTGACCCATTGGCTTAGTGGTAAAGCTACTGACTTTGGTGTCAAGGGTCCAGGGTTTGAGACCTACAAAGGGACTATAGCAAAATATGGGAAAAGAGGGCTAAAGTGGGAGTAGAGTAGTAGGAAAGTGAGGAGGAGTGGAGATTAGGAGGGTAAACAGAGTAGTGTGAGGAAGGCAAAACAGGGACTAAGATAAACACTGTAATGACTCCTTGTGTTCAGAAAATATAAGCTGCTCATTGCAAAGTAGACACTTTGAAATGGTCATGTCATGTGACCAGTATGCAGCAATAAAGGTAGAACCATGCTTGGGTGGGCAGTTGGTGTGTAGTGCTAATGCCCCTTCAGAAAGTAGCTGCTATATTTGTGTCCAATTATGAGTATTTTGATTTAGATTCACTGGACCATTTGTCATCCAAATTTATTTCTTATTATTATTATGGATTTTCTTTGTTTCTTTATCATTCAATTCTTTGTGCAGTTTCTTTATTGTAACTTTTAAATGATTGTGTAGATTCTGTCTTTTGCTCCTGAATTAATTTATCCCAATTGTCTATATTCCAGTAACCCTCATGCTTTAAAATATATATTCTGTGCTTTATACTCCCACCAGGTAATCTTTAAACAAATATTCATTTCATTGAACTGCTAATGGGAGTACAGTACTGACATGTTAATGATTTGATACCATCTAGTTAATCCTGCTATCCATAACTTGAGAAATAATTTATTGACATACATATTGGTCCAGTGAACTCTTAATCTCAGTATCTTCTGTATATCAATATATAACTATGGAATACCCATCATTTTACCTATATTCTAACTGAATAACACCTGATTATCTCTGAAAAAATTTATTTTTTCTACCTATTATCTAAGGATGAAACACAACACTGGGCAGTCCATGATCCCTCTCAAGCCTATATAACACACAGTAACTGGATGTTCCGTTTTCTTACTTAAGTGCCCAATGCACACTATAGAAGATTTAAATGCTAAAAATACATTTGTTGTCTGGGTATCCCATACCTTCCTGCTATCTTGAAATAATGTCACCCATGGTATCTTGGGCTGCATCCTCTCCATAAGAATCTCTTAAAATGCTAGAAATTTGGTCATCATTATTTGTTTTTTACCCAGTGTGGCTTGAACGTGCTATAATGGATATGGAACGGCCATCATTTTAACAGTATCTATTCTGCTCCATGGAAAGATCACCCCATGAAACTGCCAACTATCTAATAGGTTTTGAAACTTTTCATAGCTATATCTGCAGTAAACTGTATCCATAACTATTTCATTGGCGTTTCTATTTTCATTTCATAAAATTCATTTTTTTGTATTTGCTGTTAGCTTAGTAATTTGTAGTATTACAAATTTTGATTTAGCTTACTGTATATCCTGAGAACAATGAAAATTCTCAATTTCTTTTAATAATGCTGGGTATGGTGGAGCTGGGTGTTATAAGAAATTTACAAGGTCATCTGCATACACATTAATTTTAACAGTCTTTTATATAATTTTAATCTTTGTATTTGCTGATTAAGTAAAAAATGCTGCAGTAGCATTTACAAAGAAATTATAAATAGTATTGGAGAGAGGGCACGGCCCTGTCTAACCCCAATAAGCATTTCCATTGATTGGGTTATGCATTGATTAATCTTAAATAACATTTTCGGTGAGCTATAGAATACATTTATAACATTTAGAAAAGTCTTTAGTAGACCAATATTTTCTAACCTTTTGAACATAAATGGCCATTGTAAAAGGTTAAAGACTCATTAGAAGTCCTAAGGTGATTACAACATCTTCTGAATCTTAATTTTTATTTTATTTAATTCTAGTATGATCTGTACATTCTGGAGGCCTTCATGAATATTCTTTCCTTTAACAAAGCCTGTCTTGTTGGAGCTAATGACTTAAGGAAGCAAGCCCACTACTCTCTCAACTAATAACTTTGAAATACTTTTGTAATCAACATTTAATAATGCAAACGGTCTATAATTCTCTGGATTTATTTTATTGTTTACCCACTTTGTGTATCAGAATAACAAGTATACCCAAAATAGTTCATAGAATCATAGAATTATACAAATCTGCCAGCAGAAAAAGACCTAATGTCCCACCTAGCTGCCCATATACCCCCTCTAGGAAGAGCCCTCCCTCTCTCACCAGCCTGCCCTCTACCTGCAAGTCCCATAGATGTTGTAATACCTTAAGTTAGACTCATTTAATGGGCCATCAGCTCTAACCAGTGTAGCAACTTTTGAGCAAAAGAGATACAATTCCACAACTAGCTTGTCTAGGCTGGGTGTCTTGTCCTTTGGAAGCAATTGAATGACCTCTTATTCACTATCTCTCTAAATGCTGAAACTCCTTGTGTAAATGTTATCCACAGTCTAGGGAATTTAGGCAAATCTTTGTCTTTGTATTTATAAGTTAAAGATCCTGTCTCAGCATTGCATCAACTTGGTGCACTGCTGTTTCTACTGTATCCTGTCTATAGCCATGAACCACGAATTTCTGGCACATCTGTTGTCTCTCTCTTTATATTGCTTGGGGTTGCTACAATTTCTCTTGACTCTAATCAGGTGTCCTTTTGGTATCACTCTTTCACATGAGAGGGTGGCAACTGTCAGACAGTAACAGTGTATTATGATCTGTGTTCTTCACATATAGATCTAACAGTATATCATCACCCCCACATTTGTACAGTGTTATGTTCAAAAATCTACAGAATCCAAACCTACAGTCAATTTAAATTTGAAAGCTGGATTTTATTTTCTAAATATTGAACTCAAGACTAAATATCTTTCACTGTACCCTTCCAGATAATCAAAATGTAGTCAATAAAATGCCTCCACAAATCCACACTAAAAAGGAGGAGGCAACCTGACAAACAAGTGTTCCCAACAGGCCAAAGAAAGGTTATATGCCGGGGCAAACATCACCCCTTGCAGTGCCCTTTATCGTAGATAGTATTTTCCTTGAAAGTAAACATACTGAGTTGCAATACCAGTTGTGCCAAATCTAACAGTAATTCAGTGGGTTGACTTGTATCATCTGGCTTCATATTCAGAAAAAACTTTAATGCAGGCAGTCTCTCATCATATGGTATGGATGTATATAATGACTGTACATCCAATGTTGCAAAAATCCACCCTGGATCCATTTCTATATTTTGAATGGTGTTTAAAACATCCGTAATATCATGGATATAGGAGGGTATTTTTTGAACAATGGGCCTCAAATAAGTATCAACAAATTTTGGTAAGGATTCTATAACCCAGCCAATTCCCAATAAAATCAGGCACCCATGGAGGTTAATCCAAACTTGTGTGTATTTTTGGTGAAGTGCAGATCATAGGCATAACTGGATACTTAATTGCTAAAAAATATTTTTCATTTTTATGTATCCACCCAACAGAAATTGTCCAATATAAACAATCACCCACTTTCTGTTTAAAAACCCTTGTCAAATTGCCTGTTAACTTCCTATAATACCTTGTGTCACAATATGGTTTATAATGTGCATATTTATTTAACATATAGCAAGCATAATGAGAACTGATACAGACTGTATCTAGACAATGAATGGGTATTTAACGGCTAAGAGTTCCTTTCAATTTTCAGGTACCTTATAAGGACTTCAAGAGTCAAGGAAGTTTGAACATTTCTGGATGAAAATAAAATAAAAATGAAAAGGAACTGAAACTGCCACAGATGGGACAATATTCTAATAATACTGGAACATGAATTGAATCAAATAAAATGTAGCCCTAAGTGATTGCACAATTGATGTATTGGCTTAGGACAAGTCATGTTACAAGTTGGGTGCATGCCTCTGATGAAACCATGCTGTGACATGGTGAAGCGTTCCAATCCACCATTATTTATTTATTTGTTTTATTTAGTTGTTTAACCAGGAGTAGCATATTAAGTTAAAAGCTTTTTTACAGGAGTGACCTGAGAGCACAGGTAAGTTAAGTGACTTGTTCAGGGTCACACAGTATGCAAGCAGAAGCTGTGGGATTCAAACCCAGGTCTGGTCTGCTGGATGTCACCAGATTGACAGCTCAGAGCCTTAAACCACTGCACTATATTGCCTCATTAGTTAGTTAGTTAGTTAGTTAGTTTGTTTGTTTGTTTGTTTGTTTGTTTGTTTGTTTGTTTGTTTGTTTGTTTGTTTGATGTCTTGTTTGCTTGTGGATAGTCATAGTGTGCTGTGTTCATCCTTTTACCCACATTGTTGGAAGATTTTGTATCTACATAATAATTTATTTATGACTTTGATAACTAGGTAAGTACACTGATCCCAGGGACTGTTTTCAGGCATGACCCGGCCAAGACAATGCTACAGGGCAACAAAAGCAATTTTACATAGAACATGGAAAAATAGTTACACAATGATGTCCAAAAGACAAGACATAGAAGAAACATATAGCAACATTCCACTACAAATAACTGGATACAGAAGGCATAATACATGGTACCCAAGTTAAATAATAGCTTAAAAGTGCAAGGCAGGTAACCAGGGTAGGGCAAACAAGGGAGTGTAAGTGCTAATAGACAGAAGTTAGGCAGAGAGATGGGGAAGATAACAGGGCAGACTTGAGGGAAATGACAGCATTCTGTGTTAGGGGAAACACTACCCAGGAAAGCACTGGCAGCAGGATTCAGTTATGAGACAGTCCTTGAGGCATGATTTGATCAGTCAGTGGGTGTCCAGTGCACAGAGCTCAGCAGGCAGCCAATTCCATCATGTGGGGGCCATAACAGACAGAGCTCTCCCACCCATGTTGGTAGATAGTCTGGGAACATGTAGGCGGGAATAGTGCTAGAGTGCAGGCAGAGATTAATGGCTCCTGCTTTAAAGATTTCCGCAAGAGGGGATTCTAGGCGGTGCAGATGGCATTGTCAACCAAACAGCAGAGGGTGAAGTCAAAGCTGACCTGTAGTGGAAGCCACCCCAGAGATTGTTAAAGGACACAGTGGTGGATGGAAAAAGGGGCCAGTAAGGCAAAGCGACAGGCACTGTTGTAGGCAGTGGAGAGTTTGGCCAAGAGGGTGGAGGATGACCTTGCATATATGGTGGAACAGTAATCGAGTATAGGGTGTAATTTACCTGCATAAAGGCATGTGCAGCTCTGCACCAATGGGTGTTCCATGCAGGGACCATGTTCAGGAAGCAGTGGTCCCTGCTCGGCTCCCAGCTGTGTCCCCACCCCTGGCACTCCAGGTATTTGGGGCAGGAATGCAGACCTGGATCAATGGCCAATTGGCTGCCTATCTGGATCTGCAGTGGATCCCTTGCACCAGACTGGTGCCATCATGGAGGAGGCGTGTAGAGCACTGGTATAACTGCCAGGGGGGTATGTGCTGGCTGCCTGCCCCCTAGCCAGATAACCATCCCCTAACATCAAGGACACCATCCTGCAGGGGTCCGCTGACTTCCCCCTGTACCAGTGAGTCTGGTGGCAGCAACTGGAGGGGGCACGTAGCTGGTATGACTACCCTCCAGATGCATAGCCACTGGTTCCCACGTATGGCACTCTGCACATTAGTGAATAGTGCGGAGTGCCAGAATACCCCACCCTGGAGACCCCGGCCCACCCACACATGGAGTTACACACTTGGCCAGGGATCTTGTGTGGAGGGTGGGTGTAACTGCTTTGTGCATGTTACAGTGGGCATGCATGGGTGCAGATTAGCTATGCGCCTGGGTTATGCGGCACGTAGCCCATCTGCACCATTAGTGCACAGAGCCCATTGACATTAACAAGAAGGAGGTTGGCAGCAAACCAATTATAGCCAGCACCATAGTTTTGGGTGAGGACAGAGGAAATGCAGGAGAGGGAAATAAATTATATGGACTGCAAGTTTTCAATGTGCTTTGACTCCTTGAAGAAGTGAGTTTAACAGAATAGAGCCTTTTCAAAGACCACAGTGTGAAGTGATAATTTATTAAAGGTGGGTGCACTTGGAAGTTGCCTGGTTCTGATTTCATTATGTTGAAGGAGCAGCATCTCATGGATTTAGTATAGATAGTGGAGCACCATTCTTGCCTTTCTATATTTGTTAGAGCATAGTCATTTCCACAGCAACAGATTGTGATGTCTCAAACAGAGAATTATGATGTTATTGGAGAAAAAAGCAGGATGATTAAATGAAGTCAAACTCAATTTACATTGGCTCCACACTGGTATGGTAGTTTGGAGAGCCACACCAGTGCACATTTGCATGTATAAAGTGTGCAGGCATCAAACTGGTATAACTCCTGCTCCTCTGGAGAGAGAGAAACTGAACTGCTGTAGTTGGCTTCAAGTGCTGTGTAAACAGTGGCTACCTTTCACCTCACTGCCAGAGGAATTTTAGCATAAAAACACACAGGACCTCCTTGCAGGATGGGTCCCACAATGCAGTTCCCATGACACCATTCTGACACCAGTGTGGAAGCTAATGTCCTTAAGTGGTGTACACCACTGGATTCAAAAACAACCAGGCACAGACTGGCACTGCTGTTAGCCACAGTGGTGGGTAAAAGCTTGGTCAGTGTAAATAGGGCTTAAAAACAAATACTCTGCTTTCATTCAAAAGTCTCAAGTTATTTATTTGTTCATGTATATATTTATTTATTATTTATTTCAAAAGTGCTGCCAGGAAAGACATACTGAGCTGACAACAGCTAGTTTCCAGATGTGTCCTGCAGGTGGAGGTAATGAGAGCATGAGAGCATACAAGGCAACAATTACATAGTCAAACAGGTAATGTACACAAGCATCATATAAACAAGCATTTGTCAATGCTGAATGTTGTCTCGCTGTCATTGGCATTGGTAGTGCAGGAGTTAGAGATGCATAATAGGAATGGTAGTGAAGTACTGAACTGACACCAACCTCAACCCCACCCTGAAGAGACACATTTTCAACATAGGCATTTTGGGACCTCGCCTCTTGAACAGTGGCACTGTGATTTTGATAATCTGTCCCAAAAGTTGGTTTCCCACAGTGACCACGCCATTCTGCACAGCAAGCGCGAAAACACATTTTGGGCAGTATGTGAAAAATGACAGCTGTACTGTTCATAAGCAGGTGTGAAAAAATGCCGGTGTTGAAAATCTGGCATGAAAATATTGCAAATTTGCTAAGTTACAAGGCTGCATGGAAACTGCACAATGCATGCTTGTAACATAGTCATTTATGGACTTTCATCACCAAATTTTCAAAATAGGCAGTTTAGAACTTCTGCTCATAAACAGATTCACCATCATTTCCTGAAACTGTCCCGAAAACTGATTTGTACAGCGACAAGCGCTATTCTGTGCCTGTCTTGTGAAAACACATTTCAGCCAGGATATGTAAAATGACAGCAATACTGTTCATAAGGAGGTGCAGAAAATGCCAACGTTGAAAATCTGGAGTACAAATATTACAAATTCATGAAGTTACAAGCGTGCATGGAAATTGCGCAATGCATGCTCGTAAAACAGTCATTTTTTGGATTTTTTTCACCAAATTTGCAACACAGACTTTTTGAGACCCCACCTCATGAACAGTGGCACTGTCATTTTGGTAACTGGTCCCAAAAGGTGATTCCACACAGTGACCGCAAAATCACCTTCCGGGACTGAATAATGCCATGACAGTAACTGAATTCATGAGGAGGGGCCCCAATAACCCATGTTGAATATTGGTGCAAAAATTCCAAACAATGGCTGAGATATGCACCAAAGTTGAAAAAACCTTTTTATGCCATTATACAGCTTACCGGCATTTCTTCAGTTCACGATCGGCTTCGAAGAGTGCAGATGTGTTCCCAGTCCGTCGAAGATCATCGCGCCATACTCCAGAAGTAAGTATGGTGTGATGGGGTATGGGAGACTGGCTGCCCAGAGGGTGGGCATGGGTTGGGGATGGAGCAGGCCAGACCACGAGAGGACTTTTTCTTCTTTTACAGGTTAAAAACAAAACATACAGGACATTTTTTTTTTTACAGGGGCATTTGGCACTCTAGGATGGGCTCCCAACATGCCACCTGAGTATTTGGGGGTGCTAGACAATGGGGGATTGGGCACCTCTGTCAGCACATACTGAAGGGGGGTCTAGAGCCGAGGGGGATTGGGCTCCCCCCTCAGCACACAACAAAGGGGGGAATATGCTGGTTGGGAGTGGCTCCCCTGCCCACACATGAACTGGGTCATGGAATGCCGACAGGGAGATTGGACACCCCGAAAGTCAGCATTGTGGCAGGCAGTGGTGGCAGTCACTGCTGCCATGTTTACTAGAATGCTTCACCAGGAAAGGCACGTCAGGAATTGCTGCTGCATGATGAGCTTGGCTGTCATTGCAGCGGACCTTTTCTTAGATGTGCTTACCACATTACGTGTTGCTGATGTGGTGCCTGCTGCTGCCTTATTGGGGAATGAGGGATGCACCCTACTGATGTGTGCCCTACATTCACCCACAGTGACACCTCAAATCTACTAGTTCTGCAATATGTTGGCTAGTGCGACAAGCACAGTCAACATAAAACAGGAAGAATAACAATTTATACAAAAATATGGCCAAAACATGTACACTAGAAGATTATCAATAAGCACTCTTCATGATACAAAGTGCAGTTATACATGAAGAAAGGTTAGGCGTGCTAATTTGGTGACAGTCCAATGAATCTAGATTACAGGGGAAGGGTAGCAGTGGATTGAAGGTGTTAGCTATGGCAGAAGGTATGGAATTGGAGAAGAGGGAGATTAGTGGGTAGTAGAAAGTAGGGATAAAGGAGCAGAGTAAGGTATAGCATCAGGAGCTTTTGCAGTAGTGCAGGGTGAAGTTGTGGAAAAGAGAGGATAGAGAGCGCTGAGTAGTGGCAGAGCAGATAGAAACGGGGAGGGAATTCCATAGTTTGGGGAAATGGTAGGAGAAAGCAGCCTGGCCAGCTGAAGATTTCCTGGAAGGGAGAGTGAGGGAGCAATAGTTAGAGTTATGAAGGAAATAAGTGGAAGGGGGAAAGACAGGAAAGAGGCAAAGTATGGGGGAAGTGAGCCAAGCTAGTATTTGGCGATAAAAGAGGCACAATGAGTGAGGTGTCTGGCTTCAAGCAAGGGGAGGAAGAAGGAAGAATAGAGGGATCAATGGTGTGTTCAGTGAGGACAATCCAGGGCAAAGTGACATAAGGAGTGAAAGATGGAATCCAGTCTGGCTAGGGTGGTTTTAGTAGCAGCACCGTTGACAACGTCACCAAAGTCAAAGATTGGAAGGATCATCTTCTGGACAATTGCACTGCAAGCAGGAAGAGGAATACAACCTCTATTCCTGTATAATGCTAGTTTGCTGTGAAATTTATTGTGCATGGTATCCATATTTTCATAAAAGTCAAGGTACTTGTCAAGCAAGATCCCAAGGTACTTACATAAAGTAACATCATCAATGGTGACCCTAGGGTGTGTAATGAGTTAAGCCAGTAAGCCAAGCAAGCTTCTGCCTAGCACCAGTTATAAAGGATGAATGGACATACTGTACAGCAGACCATTAAGAAAGTAATAAGCCACAACAGGGTGTGCATTACAAGGGTGTAGTAAGGCACAAGGCCAAAGGCCTAGTCTCCTCACTCCCTGGGAAGTGCATTAACATCCTATGATGCACACACTGGAGGGGATTATAAGACTTATAAAATGGCTCTAAGTAGGACTTTTAGGGAGGAATGCAGTTTGGCACCTAACAATGTGGTTATAGAATTTGATGCACAGCCAGGTGACCTCTGTCAGCCAATAAATGTCTGTTTTTTTCTTGTCATTTTTAATGAACTGCAAGCTACTGTGTCTGAATATTATATTTGGCCAAGCTTTCCTGGATCCTGGAAATGTTTCTTTCAGTGGGCCTCAAGACGCCAGAAACAATTAAATCATATTTGAAATCCTATAATGTGCCCAAACCAGTTTTGAATCTGCAGCCATTCTATTCTTTATTCCAGACAGTATACAGTACAGGATAGTAGGAGTGTTTTCCCCTACAGTTATAAATTGGTACATGTTTGCACAGCATACCATAGTAAGGTCAATCCTTATTGTAATTTATTTGTTTGGATTAAAAGTTTGGGTGTTATAAAGACCTAGGTGGGATCCCCAACCACAATGGCTAGAAATCCTGAAATGTAGTAAAATGAAATAAAGTGATGCTGTCACTATATGGGAAACCAACAGTAAAATCTATTCAAATATGTATCTTTCCTGATCAGTTCTATAGAGGTCACACAGGCAAACAGGCAGTATACAAATACAACTCTTTCCTAATCAGTTCTATAGAGGGCACAGAGGCAAACAGGCAATATGCAAATAATACAGCCCTTACTTGCTCAGCTTTTTCCAAAACAGATGAAGCAGTGTTATGCAATCATAAGGATTGATCAGTTGATTACTGGAGACCAGTATGAAAAGAATTTGTGGCAGGGAGAGTAAAAAGTGGGAGCTTGGATCTGAAAGAGGAAGTATGTGTCCTGAGAGCTGGGGGCACAACATAAGGAAGGAGTACGCTGAGATATTTTTGTGAACTGTGGACCCAGAGCTGAAAGGAGTAGACTGAAAGTTTATACTCAGAGCTGTACACACTTTTGCCTACTCCTTATGTGATATTGAATAAAACAATGCTGATCCAGTGCCTTTTTATGTTGATTGCGTACATGCGCAAGAAACATATTATGGCAGCTTTCTCCAGAAGCAGGTTGTGGAGGCGCGACACTGTTGTGGCCAATGCCCCCACAGCCTTTAAGGCTTGGCCCACTTCCCTCAATGCTGTGGCACACTGCTGATGACACTAGTTCAGCCAGTGTGCCACAACCTTGTAAAAATTAGCCAATGCAATCAGAGGCTGCCTCGTCACTGCAGCGCCTGCCATTCGCTGCAATGAGGGAGTGACCCATCATTGCAGGGCGGGATCTAGAAAGTTGATATTGTTTAGACATGGTGGTGGCTTGCCACCATGTTCACAGACAATATAACCCCCGCTGAGGGGGTGCCCACTCCCCTTGGCAGCATGTGCCCCTCGACCATGTTTATTTGCTGATGGGGACCCCAATCCCTGTTGGTTTCAGTGCCACAAGATTAATGTTGCCAATGGTGGAGCCCACTACTCATCAACATTATGTAACCCCCACTTTTGTTCTCTGCTGACGGGTGCCCTGTCCCTGTCAGCATAATATCTCCCTTTTGTTTTATGCCACCGAGGTGCACAATCCCCATCGGCTACAGCTTCCTCCCAAAGAAAGTCTTGTTTGGCATGCTGGGAGCCACCCAGCATGCCACATGCCCTGTAAAATAAAAAACGGTCCCACCAATGTCTTTTTTAACCTAAAAAAAAGCGGTCCCTTGGCGGTCTCCTGCCCCCCCAACCTGCTCCCACTCAATGCACACCCTCCTCCCCACACACCCCCACTCATCTCATACTTTGCTCTGAAGGCTGGCTCTATGATCTTCGATGGACCGGAACTTGTCTGCACTTTTAAAGCTGACCGCAAACTGAGGAAATGCCGGTAAGCTTTATAATGGAATAAATAGGTTTTCAACTTTGATGCATATCTCAAGCATTTTTGGAAATTTTGGAGCCAAATTTTCAACATGGGGTTTTAGGACCCTCCTCATGAATTCTGTCACTGTCATGTCGTTATTCAGCCCCAAAAGGTGATTTCGTGGTCACTGCATGGAATCCCCTTTGCAGACTGATTAATGACACGACAGTGTCAGTGTTCATGAGGTGGGCTCTCAAAAAGTCTATACTGCAAATCTGGTGGGAAAATTAAAAAAAATGACTTTTATGAGTGTGCGTTGCACAGTTGTTACGCCGCTCGTAACTTTGCAAATTTGCAATATTTTCATTCCAGATTTTCAACATTGGCATTTTTTTTTCAGACCTCCTTGTGAACAGTACAGCTGTCATTTTCCACATCATGGCTGAACTGTGTTTTCACACTCCAGTGCAGAATAGCACAGTCACTGTGGGAAATCAGTGTTCAGGACAGATTAAGAAAATGACAGTGGTACTGTTCATAAGCAGAGGTCCTAAAATGCCTATTTTGAAAATTTGTGGCGATACTAGATAAAATGACTGTGTTACGAGCATGCATTGTGCAGTTTGCATGCACACTCACACCTTCATGAACTAATAATATTTTCACTCCAGATTTTCAACATTGCCATTGTTCTGCACCTCTTATGAACAGTACAGCTGTCATTTTCACATCCTGGCTGAAATGTGTTTTCGCAGTTCTGGAACAGAATCTCATGGTTGCTGTTGGAAATCAGTGTTCAGGACACATTATGAAAATGACAGTGACAATGATCATTAGCAGAGGTCCTAAAATGCCTATGTTGAAAATTTGGTGACGAAAGTCCATAAAAGGAGTGTGTTATGAATGTGCATTGCGCAATTTCCACGCATGCTCATACATTCGCAACTTTGAAATATTTTCATTCCAGATTTTCATCATTGCCATTTTGCCACACCTCCTTATGAACAGTGCAGGTGTCATTTTCACATCCTGCCAAAATGTGTTTTCGCTCTTCATGTGCACAATAACCACGGTTGCTGTGGGAAATCAGTGTTCGGAACATATTAAGAAAAAATCACACAGACACTGTTCATGAGAAGAGGTCCTGAAATGCCTATGTTGAAAATTTTGTGATGAAACTCCATAAAATGACTGTGTTACGAGCATGTGTTGTGCAGGTTCCACACACCCTTGTAAGTTTGCAAATTAGTAATATTTTCACGCCAGAATTTCAGCACTGGCATTTGTTCACACCTCCTTATGAACAGTACAACTGTCATTTTTCACATCCTGGCAGAAATGTGTTTCCACGCTTCCGATGCAGAATACCACAGTCGATGTCAGAAATCATTGTTTGTGACAGACTAGGATCAAGCGATTGGGGAGGAGTGGCAGAGCTCAACTGAGCTCTGTCGGGACTGCTGCAGATTTCTTTGTGAGCAGGAAGAGGTGACAATGCAGGCAGGAGCCCAGTATAAAAGGGCAGCCTGCAGCACCAGGAGATACAGAGACAGTGGTGGGGAAGGAGAGTGGAGTAAGCTCAGCAGACTCTGTTAGGGACTGCTGAAGATTTCTTGAGTGCAGGAAAGGCAAATGTATGCAGTGGCTGAGTACAAAGGACAGCTTGCAGCGGTGGGAGAAACAGAATGAGTGAGTGAGAGAGGGGAGGAGCGAGCTCAACCGAGCTCTATCATGAATGCTGCTGATTTCTTTGTGGGCAAGAAGATGGTGACAACGCAGGAGCCCAGTACAGAAGGGCAACCTGCAGCGCTGGCAGAAATGGAATGAGCAAGTGAGACAGAGGGAGTGAGTGAGGCCAATGGAGCTTTGTCAGGACTGCTGCAAATTTTTGTGGGCAGAAAAGATACCAACAGAGGCAGGAACCCAGTACAAAGGACAGCCTACAGCACCAGGAGAAACAGAATGAGTGAGTCAGACAGGAGGACAGAGCGACCTCAACGAAGCACAGCAGTTGAAAATCTGCTGCAACAATTCTAAAAAGTGCCTGAGATATGCATGAAAGTTGAAAAAACCCTATATATTCCATTATGCAGCTTACCGGCATTTCCTTAGTTCATGGTCGGCTTTGAAGAGTGCAGACATGTTTCCGGTCCACGAAGATCATCACGCTGGGCTCCAGAGGTAAGTATGGAGTGAGGGTGTGGGAGGCAGGGTGCGCAGTGGGTGTCGTGGTTGTGGGAGTGGGGGCAGGAGACTACTGAGGACAGTTTCCTTTTACAGGTAAAAAAAAAGACATTGTGGGACTGTTTTGATTTTACAGGGGCATGTGGCATTTTGGGGTGGGTTCCCAGTGTGCCTAGGGAGTCCTGTTTTGGGGGGCAGCTGTAGCTGATGGGGGATTGGGCACCCCCATCAGCACACAACAAAAGTGAGGGGGTGCTACATTATGCCGATGGGGATTAGGTCCTCCCATCGGCACACAACAAAAGGAGGGGGTGACATTATGCTGAGAGGGATTGGGCACCCCGTTGGCAGACAACAGATGTGGGGGGGTTACATAATGCAAATGGGGAGTGGGCTCCCCTGTTGGCATCATAAACCTTGGGGCACTGAAGCAGACAGGGATTGGGGCCCCCATCAGCAAACAAACACAGTGGGGGGGCACATGCTGCTGAGGAGATTGGGCACCACTTGGCAGGAGGTGTTGATATTGTTTGTGAACACGGCGGCAAGCTGCCGCCATGTTCTAAACAATATCAATATTCTGCCCTGCAATGACAGGTCGCTCCCTCATTGCAGTCAATGGCTGACACTGCAATGACAAGGCAGCCCCTGATTGCAGCGGCTAAATCTTTACAATCTTGTGGCATGCTGGCTGAACTAGTGTCAGCAGCAGTGTGCCATGGCATTGGGGAAGTGAGCCAAGCCTCAAAGGCTGGGGGCATTGGCCACAACAGTGCCGCACCTCCACAACCTGCTTCTGGAGAAAGCTGTCGTAATATGTTTCTTGCACATGTGCTCAATCAACATAAAAACAGAATATTATATTCATACTGTTGGTGCTAGAGATCCAAAAATGAAAAGAGGAAAAAGAAAATACTGATCTCTGAGAATGTTATGTGCCTTCAGAATGAATTTGGCATACCCACAGGAGAGTACAGGAGGTTAGAAGGAGACTGGTATTTAGAGGGAGACGCTGCCTTGATAATGGAAGACCTGAAGGGCAGTTCTTTCAGTAAGCTGGGAGTTCTTTTACTCCTTCCCCTGCACTCAGACAGTGCAAGGCTGTTTGGGTAAGTAGACCAGTGGGCAGGACATGGGTTTGAGTACTTGCTGGTTGGATCCCTTGCTAGCATTGCTGGTGGAACCAAGGTCTGGGTGATGACTTGTGTATTAAGCAGAGACTAATAAGAGT
This sequence comes from Neoceratodus forsteri, assembly GCA_016271365.2. NCBI lineage: Eukaryota > Metazoa > Chordata > Ceratodontiformes > Ceratodontidae > Neoceratodus > Neoceratodus forsteri. The sequence goes on from CM028130.1 coordinate 101,442,446, forward strand.
GTTGGCAAATTAAATCAAATATAGCCTGTATATGTGCAACTGAACCTGGGCAGATCAGGTGAAGGACAGCTCCTAGTTACATGACAGTCCTGATCTAAGAAATCTGAACCTGGTTGTTAGAAGGGTGGGTACTAGGGATTTTGTGTGAAACTAGCATTAGTAGACTGCAAGGGCTGTATGCCTAAGGATACAAACTGGTATGTGAAACAATGCCAGGTATTGGAAGACTGACCAAACTGGTATGGTTTCCCAGTTGAGTAGGGGGGAATGTAATATGGTCAGTCCCTACTGTGATTTTATTTTGTTGGTTTGTTTGGATAAAAAGACAGGGGTTGAAAAAGACAAATGTCCCCCTCCCATGGCTAGGAATCCCAAAATATGCTAAAATGAAAGAAAGTAATGCTATCTCTATATGAAAAACCAGCAGCATAGGTCTATCCAAAACTTTCCTGGTCAGTTCTATAGAGGTCACACAGGCAAACAGGCAATATGCAAATACAGTCGTTATCTGCTCAGCTTTTTCCATAACAGACAAAGTATTATTATTACAAGCCCTTGTGGAAGGAAGAGAATCAAAAGTGGGAGCTTAGATCTGAAAGAGAAAGGATGTGTCCTGAGAGTTGGAAGCTCAAGTCACTGGAGGAGTATGCCAAGAAGCTCTGGCAAACTGTGTACTCCGAGCTGGAAGGAGTATGCTGAGAAGTTCTGGTGAACTTTGTGCTCAGAGCTGAAAGGAGTACACTAAGAAGTTCCTATGAACTGTGTACTGAGAGCTGGGAGCTCTTCTTGAGGAAGGAGGACACTGATAAGTTCTGATATGGAAGTAAACCGAACCATTGTTTGCTTACTTGAGAATGCCAGAACTACCTACTCAAAGATCTTGGAGTGATTTGGATATCAAAATATTTATACTGAACTTGCTAAATGCTGAATCCAGTGATCTGGTGAGCCACCATATTTGAATATGTGCACACTATTTTCTATACCTTATGTGATGTTGAATAAAACAATGCTAATCCAGCATTTGGTGCCTTTTCTATCTTGTCATACCTAGCTCTTCTGTTTATCCACCACTCTCCAACACCTACATGCAGTTATTTCATCCCTTCTTGTGTAATGGGGGGAGCAGACAAGATGGAATTAGAGTACTTAATACTAACCTAAATTTTTAAGTTATAGCTGGCCCAGTAGCACAGTGTTAGAGATACCACCTACTATGTTTACTATGCTGATGACCCACCTTTTGGAATGGAGTCAGGTCACTCTGTGGCTTGCTTGAGGAGGGAGGACTGAGCATGGTGATGGAATCACTTCCGAAGGAAAGAATTGTTGAGTACTTAGAGGCCAGTGGGGCACAGGACCCAAGGCAGCATGGGTTCATAGTGGGAAGGTTATGTCAGACGAATCTAATTGATTTCTTTGACTGGGTGACCAAAGTAGTAGACCAGGGAGGGGCTGTGGACATGACCTACCTAGACTTTAGCAAGGCATTTGACACAGTCCCACACAAAAGATTAATAGTCAAATTAACCAGCCTGGGAGTGGGTCCCAGGTGGTAGCCTGGGTAAAACATTGGCTGGACAAGAGGACACAGAAGGTAATTGTAAATGGAGTCCACTCTGAAGAAAGAGAGGTAACTAGTGGGGTACCGCAGGGTTCAGTACTGGGTCCAGTCCTTTTTAATGTCTTTATAAGTGACATTGCAGAGGGACTGGAAGGGAAAAGTATGCCTCTTTGCAGATGACACAAAGATCTGCAACAGGGTTGATGCACAAGGAAAGGATAAGAAGGGACTTGGCAAGATTGGAGGAATGGTCGGAAGTATGGCAGCTAGGATTCAATGCAAAGAAGTGCAAAATAATGCACCTGGGAAACAAAAACCCACGGGAAGATTACATAATGGGGGGTAGTAACAAAAACAAAAAAGGAAAGGGATCTGGGGGTAATCAAATCAGATGACCTTAAGGTTAGCAAGCAATGTGAGAAGGCAGTAGGGAGAGCTGGGGGTATACTGGGATGCACAGGGAGATGCATCAGCAGCAGAAAACTGGAAGTTGTTATCCCTCTGTACAGACAGTTGGTGAGACTCCATCTGGAGTATTGCGTCCAGTTCTGAAGACTCCATCTCCGCAAGGACATAGACAGGATAGAGGCAGTCTAGAGGAGGGCAACTAGAATGGTGCAGGGTCTGCATGAGAAGCCATACGAGGAGAGATTAAAAGAGCTTAATATGTATACCCTTGAGCAAAGGAGGGAGGGGGGGACATGATAGAAACGTTTAAGTGCCTCAGTGGAATCAACAAAGTCCAAGAGTGTAGCATCTTTCAGAAAAATTGACATGCAAGAACAAGGGGACACAATTTAAAGATAGAAGTTCAGGGGCAATGTGAGGAAGTATTTTTTCACAGAGATGGTAGTGGATGCATGGAACAGCCTTCCAGAGGAGGTTGTGGGGTCTAAAACAGTGGGGGAATTCAAGAATGCACGGGACAGACATAAGGCAATTCTTGTGGGGGGTAGGAAGAAGTAGGCTGTTGGTTAACTAGGATCTGCGGCTTATCCCGTAGGTAGGGAAATGGGCAGACTAGGTGGGCCAAGCGGTCCTTATCTGCTGTCAAAGTCTATGTTTCTATGTTTCATACACCAGACAGGTTCTGCACTTGGTGGGGATGGGGGAGTATGCACATCCTGCTAGTCAGATGCATCCTGAAGGAATCTGGGGGTAGCATAGCAGATCACATGGAAAGGGTTTCCCCTCAAGGACACTAGGAGTGTCTCCATGGAGACGGAGCATGCACATTGCATCACTGCACACTTGTGGGTCCAGGAACAAAATGGAGGAACAAAACCTCTGCCCATGGCTGCATGATGACCCGGTCCCCTGCATGCCCTGCACCAATGTCTGGGCACCCCTTTAACTAGGTACTGTGTTGAGAACCCCAGGGCAGGGTAAGACCCATGGATATTGGATGACATTGCTGTGGGGACTGGTCCAGATGGGGACAGGTGACGGAGAACAAGAAGTGAAATAATGGATTTAAAAACAATTACTATGGTACTATATGAATCTACAGCTCTGCTAAGTCCTGCTTAGGAATAGAAGAGACAATCTGCTGCTTATGACATCACAATCTGTTGTGGAGGAAATTATTTTGATGTCTCTAGCTGGACATTATGACTTCAATTCCTTAATTAGCCTTAGCTGAGGATGATCTGAAATGAACAAAGCTCTTGATGTACTATAAATATCATTAGTAATCAATAATGGGATAACTTGGAATTAGATCTTCAGCAGTTTACTGCAGTTTTGTTTTACCAACCTTTTTATTGGAAAACTGAAACTCTCTTCTCTTCCTTGAAGGTTTTTGCTGTTGTACTGCGGGCATGTTGTATACTGGCATGCACATGCAAACACATTCCTTTTACATAATGATTAGTTAAAATAGAGAAATGAGATTAGTTATAATAGGTCACATGACCGTGGATTAAAACAGTCCAACACACAGTCATCCTGGTCCAAAAAACTACCACATATCACTACAGCAGGCAGAAGAACTGCTTTGCCAAAATGATGCAAAAATTTACATGTTTAAATATTTTTAAAGTTGTATGTTGCAAGTAAATTTATTTTACTTAAAAAAAACACATTTTGTATGAGCAATAACACATGCCAGGGTGTTTGTTGTGATATTTTAATGCACTTCACAGGTGATGTAAGGCATTCGGCTTCAGCCTTGTGCCATACTATGTACCTAGAGTATGCATCAAAATACCACAACTCATGTCCTGTTGTGCGTTATTGCTTACTTATCAGATTTACTCTCATTGGTTATCATGGGCACTGCTCTGTAGCAGTATGTATATAATGGCTATGTCCAAACAGCAAAACAGCTCACTCACACCGGAAGGGTGCCAGATGATAAGCGTCCAACAAAGTAACAAACAAACATCAGCACTACTCAGGGGGTGTCAAGTACTGCATATGAAAATGGTCAGGGTTCCTTGTGGTAGCCAGCTGCACTTGAAATTGTTGGTGTTCCTTTTTTATATTTAATTAAAGAAGACTTTTGCATTTCAAGCTAAGGAGTACCGACGTTTGTTTATCACTTTATGTAATGGTTTAGCAAAAGCTATGCCAAAGCAAAACAAAAAGGCAACCACAGCCTGTTTAGGTATAAATTCACAGGTATGCACACATAGAGAAGTATGCACACACATTTATGCATGCTATTATCACAAACTGCATGCCCTGTTCAAGGATATGAACTTGCCCCATAAAGGAGTAGAATCCCAAGTGTAGTTCATCTGTACCACCAGTCAGCTGCTTTCACTCTAAGCCAGCCCCTTTCAGTCATAATGCTGGAGCAAGAGAACCAGCACAGTTTCAGCTGGTTATGGATTCTGAAAAGCTCTTGCCTGAATAACAAGCATTTCCTCTACCTCACACACCCCACTATGGGATATGTGTTTAAAGATCTCAGACCTCTCCAGACTTCTAAAAGACAAAACCGAAACCTCTTTCACAGCAAATGATGCACAGTCCCTTGGGATATGTACTTACAAATGTTGTTGGCAGCACTTTTATTAAAGTAGACGCAGCACCCAGCAAAGTTAAAAACTCTGAGACAATGTGTTCTTCATTTGACCTTTTCCCTTGTGGAGTCTAGCAGTACAGAGTAAATACTGCAAAGTAAGACAATTACTTTTAGTTGTTGGCATAGGATTAGGCAATGTTAGGATTCAGAAAACATTTCAGTGAAAAACAAATGACGTGTCCCATCTGGGACCTGTAGCCAGTGCTCCTGTATTCTTTACAGTTGCTCTGATAGCAAAACTGCTGCTCTAAGTCTCATGCAATGAAGTCAGCCAGGATGCAATGCTCTTATCTAAGTTTCTGACAGTGATATGAGGCAAAACACTACAGAAATACAATATAATACACTGGTAATTACTTAGAGCTTTGGGGAATTAGTAACTGGTTGAAGGCATGGTGCACGGGTGAGGACTTTGGCTACATTGGGGACTGAGTGCCAGCCTGGAGGAATATGGGCCTCAATAACTGAGATGGACTGTGTCCTTCCAGGAAGGGAAAGGGGAAATTGTTTAACCAGCAAAAGCACACTAAGCCAGATCTTGTTTCCAGGTGTGGCCTGGGAGCACAAGGAAGTTAAGTGACTTGCTCAGGATCACACAGTATGCAAGTGGAAGCTGTGGGATTCAAACCCAGGTCTGGTCTGCTAGATGTCATCAGATTTGCAGCTCAGAGCATTAGACCACTGCGCTATACTGCCTCCTTACAGCATATTACACATTGCCATTGGTGGGAGGTTTAAATGACACTTGCATGAACATTCAAAGTAGCCAATGGGTAGGCAGTCAAACCAAGGGAAGCAACAATTGCCCCCCCGATGATGGAGCAGCAAGGTGGAAGGATCCGAGGGGAGAAATTATCCCTAGGGCAGGGTGTAGAAAGGCAGAGACAGGGTTAATACAGAAGAGAAGGTGGTTCAAACTCATGTAAGTGAGGTAGAGGATAGAACGATAACGAGAAATGGAGAAGGTAAAAAGGGAAGAGGAGATTTAGGGGAAGCTTCAGGAAAAAACACAGACAGGAATGGGAGAGGGAAGCAGGGCAGCAGGCAGTGGGAAAGAAAGGTTTGGCAAGCCATGTGTGCACTGTAAGGAATCTTGGAAACAAAATTCCAGACATGGAAATCATTGTGGTGGAGGCTGCCTTGGATTTAGTAGCCATAACGGAATCATGGTGCACTGAGCACCATGACTGGGACATGGCCATATCACACTACTCTACTTTCAGGAAAGATAGGGCAGGGAGGAGGACAGGAGTGGTTGCTTTATATGTGAGGGAGGGAATCAAGGCCAGAGGCACAGGCATACCATCAAGAGATGGAGGGACTGGAGGTGCTGTGGGTCACCTTGGAGACAGACTCTGGGGCTTCTGTCTGTACCAGGATAGTATACAGACCACCAGCACGGGGAGTAGAGCCAGATAAGGTACACAGGGAAGCCAACATCTAAATGGTGAGTATGGGGGAGGTGCTACTAGTTGGTGGCTTGTGTTGGAGCCTCTCAACTGCAGCTTTGGAAAGGATTATGGCCATCCTTATCTTACTATAAAGGTCTTTTCTCAGGCAGCTAGTCAAATAACCTACTAGAGATGGGACAGTGCTGGATCTGGTGCTTACAAACAGGGGCAACATTGCAGACATCACAGTGGGCAGTCTCCTGGGTAACACTGATTACTGTACAATTGGTTTATCATAAAGACAGGAACAGAGACAAACCATGATAGGATGAAGATCCTGGATTAGCATGGTGGATTTCAAAGAAATGTGAGACTGCCTCAGAAACTGCCTTGAATGAGAGCAGGATTGCAAGCAAGAGGTAGAGACACAGTGCAGAAAAATAAGGAAGGACTTAATTAAAGCAACCAGTTTGTGTGTGAAGGAAGTGAGTAAAAGTAAAAGGAAAAAGAGACTTGTTATGGAGCTCAGGGGGGTGAGAGTGGAAATTGTTTCACCAGGAAAGGCACACTACTATGCCACAGCTTGTTTTCAGGTGTGACCTGGGACCACAAGAAGTTAAGTGACTTGCTCAGGGTCACACAGTATGCAAGTAGGGGCTTTGGGATTCAAACTCATGTCTCCAGGTTTTCAGTTTAGTGCTTTAAACCACAGTACCATACTATATCTTTTCCTTTTAGGAAATGGCAAAGATGGTGAAGGAAAAAAGGGTGGTTTTCAAGTGGTATAAAGAATCACAGCCAGAAGAGGACAGGGAGGTATTCCTAGTAATGCAGAAGGAAGCAGGTAAAGTGGTAAGGGGTGCAAAGGCACAGACAGAGGAGAGGATTACCAAAGGGGTCATTGTGGGGGATAAGACTATCTTCAAATACCTAAGTGAAGAGAAGAGCAAGGGGAGGGATAGTGAGGATTAGGAAGATGGAGAGGGAGCCTGCGCAGAAGAGGACCAAGAAAAAGCTGCCATCATAAACAGGTACTTTTGCTCAGTCTTCATAGTGGCAGAGGGGTGCAGGCAACCAGGGAGTGACAGGAATGGGGGGATTGAACACAAGTGCATTTTCAAATGAAACAGTCCAGAAGGGACTTGCAGCTTTGAAGACAGACAAAGCTATGGGACTGAATGGGCACACCCAAGGGTTCTAAAAAACATGAGGAGGTGCTAGCTGCCTCACTGACATCCTTACACAACAGCTCACAGCAATGAGGTGTGATTCCAGAGGACTGAAAATGGGCTGACATGGTCCCGCTACATAAAAGTGGCAGCAGGGAGGAGGCTAGCAAGTATTTATTTAGTGTTTATTTACCAGTTAAGAGCACTAGGCAATCTAATGCCTATTTTCAGGCATGACCTGGGAGATTACAGACAAAATAACAATGCAGTAGTTCATAAAATCAGTAAGTACGTGAGGACAAAACAAAAAAGTAAAGGCAATACATGTCTTTGTAGTAAGTGCAGTCAAAATGGCATACAAGAAACAAGAACATTGCATACAATTTGCATAACTGGTAAAGCAGTCAAGAACATGCTGTATAGAGAAATCATTCAGGCTAGACATTGCAAGCTAGGAGTAAGAGCAATTTAACCCACTGAATAAATAATCACTGTATTTGCTATGAAATGCCTGTGTAGATGGGCATAGGCGAAGCTCAAGGGAAAGGGGGGTCTTGTTTAACCAGGAAAGGCACACCAAGCAGAAGCTTGTTTCCAGTGTGACCTGGGAGCACAAGGAAGTTAAAGAGCTAGTGTACTGCTTTGAAACTGCCTGCAGTTAATTGTAACTTTCAGATGTAGTCAGCTATCACTTCTTGTATCATAAGTATTTTTTCTTTTCTGTTTGCTAATTAGAAGATTTTCCACTTCGCAGTACTGGGGTGATGTGTGGAGCAGCACTCTGAAGGGAAAAAAAGTCAGTTCTGTTCCTCCCACTACATCAACACTGAGACAACACTTACTATGACATCACTGGTAACCAATGAGAACCATTTATCACTGCCAGGTTTCACTTTCACATGAAGCAGCAGGGACTGTCTCTCCCTGGTTACTAGTGATGTCACAATTTCCTGCATTTTTATTGGTAGCTTCTAAAAGTCACTGCTCAGGCTGCAAGGATTGTGGTGCCTCGAGGTGTTCCTCTCATTTCTGAAGATGTAGTGGGAGGAACAGAACTGCTTTTTTCCTCTCCAGACAGAGTGCTGCTCACACATCACCCCAGAACTGCCAGGTGGAAAATCTTCTAAATAACAAACAGAAAGAAAAAAAATACTTGAGGTATAGAAGTGATAGCTGTCTGCATCTAAAAATGACTATTAATCCCAAGCAGTACACTAGCTCTTTAAGTGACTTGCTCAGAGTCACACAGTATGCAAGTGGGGGCTGGGCTCAAGAGGAATCACATTCCATAAACTTCGCCCAAAGCTGGAGAATGTTGTTTCACCTATTTTGTTTGCTTATAACGGCTAAGGGGCATGCTGACTAGATCTCAAAGGATAAGCACTTTAAACAGGCTGAACGAGTGGTGTAAGAGACTCAAGCAATTGATTACTCATTACATTATAGATCACATCACATTGCGTAAGAATCACGTAGGGGCGATGGAGGAACCAACCAAGCTTGGTATAAAGGGTGCAATGATGGGTGAGACAGTTGGAAGTCAATTCAAATAGGCAATTATTATAAGTTACATCCCACTTAATGTTGGTTAGATTTGACTGAAGCAGAAAAATGGGGCTCCATAAAAGAGCTTGAGTAGAAGTAGCTCCATAGGGTAATGACTAAATTGGCATTGGGGGGCAAGGTTATGACTGACATTATAAGAGATACCCAGTCTGGAGCTTACTGTTTTACAAATACCAGTAACATGCAGCAAAAATCAATGAGGGGTAGAGGGTGATTCTAAGTAACTGAATGAAGAAACCATGTTAACAAAGGGCTCCATTACTATAGGATACTAAATATGGACAAACAAGTAATACTGGTATGCTAGCCCTCACCCCCAAAAAAATAAAATGTATTCCTTCACCGATTTTAATTATAACAAAAACATTATTGTTTCCCAAGTCACATCCAGTTATTTCATATCTACGTTTCAGGAAATATCCTTCATCAGGAAAACTGGTCATCTAAAATAATAAACCAATATTAGAATGCTATATTATACACAAAGCATTAGTTTAACATTTTTTATATAAAAGTAAAACAACATTAAAGGACCTTACATGTAATTACTTCAAAGTTGAACTAACCAAGTTCTTCATATCATAAATAAAAGCAATTCAACTCCCACCATGTCCCAAAGAGAACAAAAACAATGCTGGGTAACCTAGAATCCATGTTTATCAGATAATCTTCATGGTATTCAGTAATCAAAAATAACTGCAGTGCGCTAAAACATACCCCGATACACAAATAGTAATTCCACTAATTTCTGTTCATCACTTGTTCTTCCATCTGTAATGGTGACATAACAACTTTTCTTAAGTAACGTCAAATGCTACCAGATTTTAAAACATGTAAACTGTTTGAAAGGGGCTGTCACATTCCTACAAGAAACCCATTTACTAACTTCTGAAGGCTCACTTTTCAGGAGGCAGTTTATAGGTCAGGTTTTTAACGCAGGGGACAGTACTCAAAGTAGAGGGGTAGCCATATTATTCTCACGTAACATACCCTTTACCTGTGGGCTCTGTATACAGGATCCAGGAGGTAGATACTTAATTTTGAAGGGTTTACTAGACCATGCAGAAGTGGTGCTATGTTGTATATGGCCCAAATCTTGATTCTCCAGTTTTTTTCCAAGATACTTACGGAACTACTCCCCTATGTGTCCTTCCCACTGATTTTAGGGGATTGGAACCTGTCCTTCACTCCCGACATGGATAGGTCAGGAGCTAGAAGATCTGGTCTCTCACCAGCGCAGAGAGCCCTCTGGGACTTGTCAGATCAACTAGGATTGATCGATCCCTGGAGGATCTTATATCCCTTTCTGAAAGAGTATACATTTCAATCTCCTGTACACGGCACATCCACCATAATTGATTACTTCCTAATTAGTCATAGTTTCTTACCAGGGGTCATTGATAGTGCCATAGAACCGGGGTAATATCGGATCATGCAGTAACATAGAAACATAGAAACATAGAATTTGATAGCAGATAAGGACCACTTGGCACACCCAGTCTGCCCATTTCCCTACCTAATGGATAAGCTGCAGATCCCAGTTAACCAGCAGCCTATTTCTTCCTACCCCCACCCCCTAGAATTGCCTTATGACTGTCCCATGCAAGCTTGAATTCCACCACTATTTTTGACTCCACAACCTCCTCCGGAAGGCCGTTCCATGCATCCACAACCCTCTCTGTGAAAAAATACTTCCTTAAATTACCTCTGAGCCACCCCCATCTTCAAATTGTGCTCCCTTGTTCTTGCACACCTCTTTTTTTGAAAGATGCTACCCTCTTGGACTTTGTTGATTCCCTTGAGGTACTTGAAAGTTTCTATCATGTCCCCCCTCTCCCTCCTTTCCTTGAGGCTATACATATTAAGCTCCTTAAATCTCTCTTCATATGTCTTCCAGTGCAGACCCTGCACCATTTTAGTTGCCCTCCTCTGGACAGCTTCCGTCCTGTCTATGTCTTTGCGGAGACTGGGTCTCCAGAACTGCATGCAGTACTCCAGATGGGGTCTCGCCAGCTGTCTGTACAGAGGGATAATAACTTCCTGTTTTCTACTGGTGATGCCTCTCCCTATGCATCCCTGTATCCCCCCAGCCCTCCTTGCTGCCCTCTCACATTGCTTGCCCACCTTTAGATCATCTGATATGACTACCCCCAGGTCCCTTTCCATTTTTGTTGTTGTTAGTATCTCACCCCCCATTGTGTACTCTTCCCCTGGGTTTTTGTTTCCCAGGTGCATTACCTTGCACTTCTTAGCATTGAATCTAAGCTGCCATACATTTAACCATTCCTCTAACCTTGCCAAGTCCCTTCTCATCCTTTCCACCCCACCTTGTGCATCAACTCTGTTGCAGATCTTTGTGTCATCTGCAAAGAGACATACTTTTCCTTCAGTCCCTCTGCAATGTAAGCTGATAAAGACATTGAAGAGGACCAGTCCTAATACTGAACCTCGGTGCCCACTAGTAACCCCCTTTCTTCAGAGTGGACTCCATTTACTATTACTCTCTGTCCTATTCTCCAGCCTATTCTTTACCCCTGATGTCATCTTGGGACCCACTCCCAGGCTGGCTAACTTGTATGTGGTGCTCACTAAATTTGACTCCTAGTGTCCCTAAGGAGACCAACTGGAAGCTGAACAATCAGTTACTGAGAGAGGAAAAGATGTCAAGGACATTTCAAAGGCAATTGACCACTATACTGAGTCTAATCTTGGCTCGACAGGTCGAATTGACCTCAGAATGGTGTGCCCTGAAGTTCATCTTAAGAGGAGAACTGATTAGAATAGCCTCTTACAGGAAAAAGGTTAAACAACAAGAAGCCCTCACTTTACTAAAAATATTTGCCAACTAGAAAGGAGCTATCACCTTCTACTCAGGAATGTGACAGAACTAAACTACTTGGCTTAAGGGCCCAATACAGCTCCTTTGGCTTGGTAACTGAATCATAATAATGGTACCAAAATAAATTATGTGGATCAGGGGAAAAGCTGGTAAGTTGCTGGCCCTAAAGTTGAAATCTCAAGAAGCCTCCAGAATTATTAAGTGTATTAGATCCAGACAAGATAACAGCATACAAGTGAACCCCAAAAGTACAGTGCAGGAATTTGCAAATTACTTTAAAGACATGTATGGTCCCATGTCTAACTCTCCCAGGAAACAAAAACTAGATAAATATCTTGATGCCCTTCCTTTGCTACAACTATCAGAGGCACAGAAATTAATATTAGTGGCTCCCATAACTGATGCAGAAGTGGAGAATACAGTAAAATCCCTTCCTTCTGATAAAACTCCCGGATCTGATGTTTTTTTTCCTAATTTTTATAAATCCTTTCAGAAACAATTAACTCCCTGGTTAGGTCGCTTGTTTAAGTGGTTCTTAGAAGGGAAAGAAATGGATGACAGTTTTCTGGTGGCCCTAGTTATTGTCTTACACAAATCAGAGCAGAACCCAGAAATGGTAGCTAATTATAGACCTATCTCTTTATTGAATTACGATATGAAAATGATTACTAAATTATTAGCAAATAGATTGGCTGTGGCTCTACCCTCCATTATTCACCCAGATCAGGTAGACTTTATGAAGGGAAGGAACTTTTCAGACCATTTGAGGAAACTGTCACACATTTTCTGCACGTGCAGGGATTACGATGCTTCAGCGGGGCTGTTATCCCTGGACACGGAGAAAGCTTTTGACAGGGTGAATTGAGATTTTTTTTTTCTCCACAATGGAAAAATTTGGGTTCCCAAGGATAATTATCGATTGGATTGCCTCTTTCTATGAAAACCCCAAAGCCCGTATTTATTGTAGTGGAGTTTTCTCAGAAAGATTTGTTCTCCACTCAGGAACTCGTCAAGGGTGTCCATTATCTCCACTTCTTTTAATATTTATCTGGAGCCTTTGCTCTTTAAACTCAAGTTCCCCTTTGATTCTAGGTATTTCTTTGCATGGCCTCAACCTCAAACTATTGGCCTACGTGGATGCTATTCTGCTCCACTCTATCAATCCCGCTGTAGGCGTTGAGTCTTCCTTGCAAATTATTTCGAATTGCGCACTTACTCTAATTGCAAAATTAATCTGGAGAAGAGCATAGTCTTCCCTAAATTATAGACTGCAAAACAATGAAATCTCACATTTAGGGCTTCAATGGACATCTAAATGCTTGAAATACCTGGGCATTTATCTTACTAAATCTGAGTCCCTTACGAAAAAATTAAATCTGGATGACACCCTGCATATTATTCAACAAGATTGTTCCAGGTGGTCATCCCTTCCTACTCTCTTTGGGGATGCATAAATATAGTTAAAATGAATATCCTGCCTAGGATCTTCTATCCATTGCATATGCTTAATGTCTGGCTGTCCATTGAAGGGTTCAGGAAAGCCCATTCCATTATTTCTTTCTTTATATGGACTGCCAAACCCCAAGAAGAGCTGCAAAACTGACGGTAACCAAGGCTAGGGTGGCTTGAGATTGCCACATTGGAGGCTATTACAGGGCCAGTCAGATCTCTAAGTATTTGAAATGGATGTCTAGTGAAGAAATGCTATCTGTGGTTAACACTAGAGAGAAGACTATTAGCTACAGCGCAGTTATCCATACCCATAATATTATATAGTACATTTAAAAACCTACCAGCCAATATTTCCCATTCTCCCTTAGGAGTCTCGGTAAGATCCCATGCTCAGTTGTGTGTTTTTTTAAAATATAAACATACTTTAGATTGGAATCAGCCATTGGTGGATAATTTTAATTTTAAAATAGGAGGCAAAAAGATTCCTAAACTATGGATTCCCCAGCTTCAAAATGCAAAAATAAGGGATTTCTTTGATCTGGAAGGGAAAAGTATCCCTGTGCTTACTATTATTAATAAATATTCCCTAAGTATGGGACAGAAAATTAAGATATTCCAAATATCTCATTTACTAAACCTACTAAAGAGACAATTCATCACAGAGGATAAGTTCTCTGAATTCTTTACCTCTATGGGGGAACTAGTACATCTTCCTCACAGAAGTAGCCTAGGTATATAGCTCCTTTTGGAACTGACCTCTACCACTCAGGAGGAAGTCCTAAAATACTGGGCTGGACAATTCCCAGACCCTAATATCAATGGAGTAAAATCTGGGAAGGAACCCACACTTACTTATCCTAAGACAGGTTGAGACTTACAATTTCAAGTTTTGCAAAACTTGTATTGGGCCTTATAAGCTCTCTAAAATTGGTAAGATCCCTAATCCGAATTGTAGCAGATGCAACATGGTGGAGGTTCTCTTCATCATAATTTCTGGGACTGTCCCCCAGTTCAGGATCTCTGGAAAGAAATTTGGGATAAAGCTGATTCGTTGTTAGGGCTGGAGAATCTCTTCACTCCAGAGGTATGTCTGATTGGAGATTACTCCAAGGTTAAGGTTAGGGCACATAGATACCACATGGCGATGATCGCAGTGACACTTAAGAAGCTGGTTTTAAGGCACTGGATTGACACCCCAAAAATCTCCTATACAGAATGGTTTCAGGACTTCTTGTTTAATTTGAGTGTGGAACAGTTCAAGATATCGCCAGGTTGCCCTTCTTCCAGATATAAAAAGATATGGGTTGGGATGCATACTATATAAATGCTCCAAGTGGGTGTCCAGTTGGCTCAATGATATTTAGTAGGGGTCAGACTGCTTCTTTTACTTGTGTCAATCCAATGCTTTTCTCTGTGTAGCTCTTTGTTTTTGGTAAGACCTGGGTTAATATACATTTAAGCCGAGGTGGGTAGATATGGGAGGGGGTTGGGGCATAGCTTGGGGTTGTAGGGGATGGGTAAGTAGGGTGGGACGGATGGGGGACATGTCACTGTATTCCTGGTTTTAGTTATCTTGTTTATATGTGTAACATTGTCATTTTGGTCTCAGTGTCATGTCATTTTGTAAGTGTTGTAAAACAAATATAAATTTCAGGAATTACTATTTGTTTATAGGGTATGTTTTAGCGCTTTCTACAGTTATTTTTGATTACTGAATACCATAAAAGATTATCTGGTAAACATGTATTCTAGGTTACCCAGCATTGTTTTTGTTCTCTTTAGGACGTGGTGGGAGTTGAACTGATTTTTTTTATGATATGAAGAACTTAGTTCAACTTTGAAAGTAATTACATGTAAGGGTCCTTTACAAGTCCTTTTACTTTTATATATAAAAAAAGTTAAACTAATGCTTTGTGTATAATATAGCATTCTAATATTGGTTTATTATTTTAGATGACCAGTTTTCCTGATGAAGGGATATTTCCTGAAACATAGAAATGAAATAACTGGATGTGACTTGGGAAACAATAAAGTTATTTGTTATAATTAAAATTGGTGAAGAAATAAAAATGTTTTTTTTTGGTGAGTGGCTTGCATACCAATATTACTTGTTTGTTCAATGATAGCATAAGCAAATACTGGTGCTTGGGCCTCTCCCCAAGGAATGGTTTACTAAAACAACTTTTATTTTTATTTTGCTTTGAGGTTTTGGCTGTACAGGAAACTACTTTGATACTAAATATGGGTCAGACAATACTTTAACCTGAGGGCATTCAGAAAGCATGGCCTGTGTTTCAGAGGTATTCAAAAGGAGCCCATTCACTTTTAGCCAGCTTTCTATAGACTAGAAGCCAGATGACCGAAACTTATTTATGTTATCAGTATTGCTGCAGCTTTCAAAGAGAACAAGATCATTCACATATAGGATGGATGTGCAATCAAGAGAGAGACTGGTGGATTGAATTTGTGTGCAAGATGAAAAGGAGAGGCACTATAATTGACCCTTAAGGAACCCCTAACTGATTTAGGGTCTGGCTCAGAGAGGAAAGACCCAAACATGACCCTCTGGAACCTATTGACTAAATAGTTACTGAACCATGGAAGCAATTTAGAGGGTATTCCCATGCTATAAATCTTGGAGCAGAGCAAGAAGTGATCCACAAGGTTGAAAACCTTAATGATGTCTATAAAGACTGTACCAGTAAGGTCACCCTTGTCTATTGTTATGGCTATGTTAGTGTGAATGTTAAGAGGGCAGTTGTAGTACCATAGTCCTTTCCAAGCCCATGCTCTGCAAGGAAAAGAAGTCATAAGTGGAACTGTAGCTGGTGAGCTGAGTGGCAACAGTTTTTCAAGAATCTTATTTAGGAAGAGTAAGATAGCAATGGGCCTGTAATTGCTAATAAGTTTATGGTAATCTTTTTCAAATGTTGGCACTATATGGGACAATTTCCATTGGGCAGATATGACTCCCAAGAATAATGAAAGATTGATTTCTCTGGTAATTGAGTAGGCAACTTCAATAGTCATAATCTTCAGGAGCTTAGGTTTAAGACCTTCTAAACCTGCAGATTTTGATTCCGGTATTTGCTTAAGAAGTCTTAGGATCATAGTGATTTTTGCCCCTTTAAAGAAAAAAGGGGAGTGGGCAATCAGGGCAGAGGTCACTGGGGTGGGGAAGGCTTGAATCATGGGGGTTGCCAGAGGCAAGATGGAGAAGGCTCCAGTATAGGAAGTCAGATCAGAGAAATAGAGGTTAAAGGCAATTGCTATGGTGGATGGATTGTTAAAATTAAAATAATTTGCTGACCCACTGGCACAGCAGCAAGGTGTCCATCTGTGACACCAACATCCTGCATTTGGGAACGGACTTGGAAGTTGGAAGGACCAGCCAGAGAAAGAGAGAAAAATAGAGCATCCAAGTGATGGCTCTCCTTCTCTGGAGGGAGGGGGTGAGTGTCCGGTGCATTAGAGACCCTTGGCAGAGGCCGGGGTCTCTGCTGTGACTGACACCTGGAATCACTAGGAAGGAATGCTGGACACTGATGCTTGGTGTCACTGTATCATTGCATGCCACACCTCCCAATGGGAATCCAACAAAAATAGCGTCCGCCATATATGATACCTGCTTCCTGGCCCTGTTTACCCACCATGGCACACCCGAAGATGACCTATCCCATCATCTTCTGTATTCAGCTGACTCCACGCTCTGCCCTGGGGGTAAATGAGGGAGGGAATGCCGGTAGGCACCCCTGCTGATACCCTTCTACTATCATTGTGCAGGTTCGCACTGGTGAGGTGGCCCTGTCCTTGGGGGCAATCCAGGGTGTATTGGATTCGTCAGCAAGGTGGTAAGTTCTGGTGATGAGAAGAGGGACCGGGGTGGGGGGATGAGCCACAGGCTGTATGCAAGAAAAGCATGCTAAATAAAATAATACATAATTTGTAATAATATCAGATGGGGAGAAATCACCTTTGAGAACAAGTGTCTGCTTAATGATCTTCCAGAACTGGTGTGGGTTATGAGCAGTAGAACTAGACTGCTGTTTCAATGCAAGCTGTTATTAAGTCTGTTAGCCTTTTTACACTAAGCATCCTATACCTAAACCAGGCAACAGCAGATGAGGAGGTCTTGTAAGCCTGTCAACATTTATTTATTTATGTATGTATGTATGTTTACAGTACATGTATTAATTAATGTATGTATGTATTTATTTGTTTTTATATTT
Organism: Neoceratodus forsteri; assembly: GCA_016271365.2. Lineage (NCBI taxonomy): Eukaryota > Metazoa > Chordata > Ceratodontiformes > Ceratodontidae > Neoceratodus > Neoceratodus forsteri. Next base: position 101,459,687 of record CM028130.1, read on the forward strand.
ACTGAAACATGTTTTACCAGGTAGACAAGCAGAGCCCAGATTGTTTCCAGTTGTGACCGGGGAGGATTTTTACAAAGGGTGGGAAGTTTATAAGGGAGTACATTCACCCACAAAAGGGTCTTAAGAACAGTAAAGTACAGGTGTACAATTACAAAAGCACAAGAATGCATTTTTCAACAAAGGGTCTAAAGCATCACCAGTACATAATATATAACTACAACACAAACACATACAGCAGGTGCAATTGGAATCTTTACAATAGAGACTCCCATTATCTAAGGAGCACATTACAAATGAGCATACAATAGGCACTGAGATAATTTGGTTTTGTGTTACAAAGCAGGATAGTTAGGCCCATGGACCCACTATATAGCATCTGGTCCATGATAGATGCAACTGGAGGAGATGTGACTGGGGCAGTGGGGGGTGAAATCAAAGAGCCATGAAGAGCCCTGAGTTGCCACTTACATGACATGAAGAAATTTGCTGAGGTGATTTTAAATGATGGGAAACCTATAGGTGATTATAGCTTGCCTTAAGTTTATCCTGCAGTGTGGGATCTGGAGGTGACAATCTTTCTCAGACTTGAGGAAGTGTGATTAGAAGCTGGTGTAAAGAGATGAAAGAGGTAACTAGGGAGTTTTCCTGTCTAGTACATAGCCCACTAACATGGCGTGCAGTGTGCAGAGAGTGTCATCAGAGTTAATTGTACATTATGATGTGGTGGTGTATTCTGGGTGGGACAGGCCAACACAAGTCTGTATAGTGCATAGAATACTGTTTACAGGTTGGACAGGGCAGATGAGTTGGTTCCTTGATGGAAGAGGGTTGCCTGGATATTGTGGCAGTCACAGAAACATGGTATACAGAGAACCATGACTGGGATGCCAACATACCAGGATACACAATCTACAGGAAGGACAGGGAGGGTAAAAGAGGAGGAGGAGTAGCTCTCTATGTAAAGGAAGGGATCAAATCAACAGAACTAAAGAGTAAACAGGGATCAGATGAGGCACTCTGGGTCACCCTGGAGACAGGAAATGGCACCACAATCTGCATGGGGGTTGTATACAGACCCCCATCTCAGGGGGGAATGGACAAGGAAATGATAGAAGGCTTCCTTAGAATGGCAGAAAAAGGAGAGATATTGTTGATGGGGGACCTGATGGGGGACCTGAATATGCCAGATGTTAATTGGAGCACCTTTGCTGCAGGCAAATCTAAGAGCATGGTCATTCTTGATGCCCTACAGGGGGCATGCCTCAGACAGCTAGTATTGAAACCCACTCGGGAGGGAGCAATCTTAGACCTGGTACTTTCAAGTGGGGATGGAGAAAGAATCTCAGATTTAGAAGTGGGTAGCCATCTGGGAACAAGCGACCACCAAACAGTGTGGTTCATGATAAACACAGCCATACAATCAAGCCATACAAAAGCAAGAGTATTGGACTTTAGAAGGGCTGACTTTGGGAAAATGAGAGAATGCCTCAGAAAAGCACTACCAAACCGGCAAGAAAGAGGGATGGAGGAACAATGGGGAGTAATCAAAACAGCCATCACAGAAGCAACAAGCCTTTGTGTAAAGCAAATCAACAAAACACAACAATGGAAAAAAAAACGCTATGTTTCTCAAAAGAGGTGGCAGGGAAGGTTAAGGAGAAAAGGACAGTATTCAAGAAATATAAGGAAACACAGAAGGAGCAAGACAGAGAACTTTATCAGTTAAAGCAGAAATAGGCTGGGAAGGCAGTCAGAATAGCAAAGGCCCAAACTGAGGAAAGGATAGCCAACTCTGTTAAGAAGAGGGATAAGACCTTTTACAGGTACATTAGGGAGTGAAGAAAGACCAAAGGAGTGATACTGAGGCTTAATAAAGGGAAGGGAATGTGGGTAGAGGGTGACAGTGAAAAAGCAGGGAAACTGAACAAATATTTCTGCTCAGTATTCACAAAGGAAGAGGAGGGGGAGGTACCTAAACCAAACAAGAGAAATATTCTGAAGATGAGGGTCTATACCAGTCCATTTGCAGAAGAAAGGGTTCTGAAAGAACTAATAAAATTGAAGGTGGACAAAGCAATGGGGCCTGATGGGATTCACCCAAGAATTCTAAAGGAACTAAGGGTAGAACTAGTGACACCACTGACTACTCTCTTTAACAAATCATGGGAGGATGGGGTGGTACCTGAGGCCTGGAGGAGGGCGGATGTGATTCCTCTTCACAAAAGTGGGAGCAGGACAGAGGCAGGAAACTACAGACCAGTTAGTTTGACCTCAGTGGTAGGGAAAATGATGGAATCACTTCTGAAGGAAAGAATTGTTGAGTACCTAGAGGCCAGTGGGGCACTGGACCCAAGGCAGCATGGATTCACGATGGGAAGGTCATGTCAGATGAATCTAATAGATTTCTTTGACTGTGTGACCAAAGTAGTAGACCAGAGAGGGGCTGTGGACGTGGCCTACCTAGATTTTAGCAAGACATTTGATACAGTTCCACACAAAAGATTAATACACAAGTTAGCCAGCCTTGGAGTGGGTCCAAAGGTGGCAGCCTGGAAAAAAATTGTCTAGACAACAGGACGCAAAGAGTAGTAGTAAATGGAGTCCACAGTGAAGAAAGGAAGGTTACTAGCGGGGTACTGCAGGGTTCAGTACTAGGACCAGTCCTTTTTAATGTCTTTATAAGTGACATTGCAGAGGAACTGGAAGGAAAAGTATGTCTCTTTGCAGACGACACAAAGATCTGCAACAGTGTTGATACACAAGATGGAGTGGAAAGGATGAGAAGGGCCTTGGCAAGGTTGGAGGAATGGTCAGATGTATGGCAGCTCAGATTCAATGCAAAGAAGTGCAAGGTAATGCACCTGGGAAACAAAAACCCAGGGGAAGAGTACACAATGGGGTGAGATACTGACAACAGTAAAAATGGAAAGGTACCGGGGTAATTATATCAGATGACCTAAAGGTGGGCAAGCAATGTGAGAAGGCAGTACAAAGGCTGGGGATACTGGGATGCATAAGGAGAGGCATCAATAGTAGAAAACAGGAAGTTGTTATCCTCTGTACAGACAGTTGGTGAGACCCCATCTGGAGTACTGTGTGCAGTTCTGGAGATCCCATCTCTACAAAGACAATAGACAGAGTGGAGGCTGTCCAGAGGAGGCAACCAAAATGGTGCAGAGTCTGCACCGGAAGACATATGAAGAAAGTCTAAAGGAGCTTAATATGTATACCCCTTTGAAGAAAGAAGGAGAGAGGGACATGATAGAAACTTTCAAGTACCTCAAGGAATCAACAGCAAAGTTCAAGAGGGTAGCATCTTTCAGAAAAGCCGATGTGAACGAACAAGCGGGTACAATTTGAAGATAGAGGGGATGGCTCAGAGGTAATGTGAGGAAGTATTTTTTCACAGGGAGGGTTGTGGATGCATGGAACAGCCTCCCTGAGGAGATCATGGAGTCAAGAACAGTGGGGGAATTCAAGAATGCATGGGACAGACATAAGGCAGTCCTAGTGGGGGGTAGGAGGAAGTAAGCTTTTGGTTAACTAGGATCTGCAGCTTATCTGTTAGGTTGGAAAATGGGCAGATTAGGTGGGCCAAACGGTCCTTATCTGCCATCACATTCTATGTTTCTCCTGCATAAACATTGTCCCTGTAGTCCAGCAGAGGGACAATGGAGTGTTCAACCCCCAGCTTCTTTATGTGTGGGTGGAGACAGCTTTTCACTCTGTAGAGGGCACCAAGCTTTGTGTAACACTTAGCTGTTATCTGCGATATGTGTCCAGAATAGGTCAGATGCTGGTCCAGGTACATGCCTACATATCTGTATGAGGTCACCAAGTCAAGGCATTCCCCTTGGATGGAACATAGTGTAGGTTTAGTGAGTCAGAGCCTGTTCTTAACTGTTGGCTGGATCTGAAGAGCATAGACATGATTTTCTTTTGGTTCATAACTAGTTGGTTATCCTGAAACCACTTTTGAGCAGCAGTAAAGTCTTTTTGCTGGCACTCTTCAATGGCGGGGACAGAGGAGTCAGATTCATAGATAAATAACCATATTGTCAACATACCTGTGCATATCTCACAGGAGGAGAGAGCTTGGGAGATCATTTCAAAGACTCAGAATAACAAAGGGCACAGGACCGTGACTTGGTGGATCCTGAGAGGGAAGGTGTGTGTGTTGGGGGGACTGAGTTCCAGCCAGAATGACTGATTGTGCTTGGTTGGTTAAGTAAGAGTGGAACCATGCTACAGAAAAGGAGAGATGCCAGAGGCCAACAACTTTTCCAGGGGTAGATTGTGGTTCACAGTGTTGAAAGCCTTGGCAAGGTCAATAAAAATGGCCTCAATGCCCATACCCTTGTCCATATTGGAATGAATATGGTTGTTGACCCAGAGGGGAGAGGTGGAGGAGGAGTGGTTAGGGCAGATGAAGGACAGGAAGAGGGTCAAAATGTCCAAGCTATAATAGAAGTTAATGAGTTGCCTGCTCACCAGCCTCTCAAAGTCCTTGGAAAGGATTGGTAGGAAGGAAATTAGTCACTGGAGGGAGCATCTGCAGGACCACTTTGTGGATAGGAATGATTGACGATGCTTCCAGTTATTGGGGAAGGAGACAGTTGCAGGTACCAGTTAATAATGTGGATGATGGAAGCCACTATGGCATGAGCTCCTATGCTCAGGAACTTGGGGAGATGCCATCATACCTGCAGCTGGATGAAGTGTTCAGCACAAAGAGCTGTTTTGTATACTTACTCTGCTGAGATTGCCTAAAGGCAAAAGATTCTGGGTGGAGTAGCATTGGGGATTAGAGCCTCTGACTCACAGTAATGTATTTATTTAAATGTTCAGCTGTTAGCATGGAGCTTGGAGTAGCCTGTTCCTGGCAGTTGATGGGGGTGGGGTCCAGGAAGCTGTGGATTGATTTCCAAAATTTAGACAATTCTGAACCTTCACGATCAAGCTTACTGTGCATTGGAAATAGGTGGCTTTGGTCTTCCTTGTGATCCTAGTGCAGAGGCTACAGAGGGATGCATGCTTATCAAAAAGGAGCCTTGAGGATTTGTGTCTGGCCCAGGCCTCATCTCTGCATTGGTAACTTTCAATTATTTCTGGAGTAATCCAGGCAGACTGTGACCTTGGACTCTTGATCTTTTGATGGGTATGTGCTTGTTACATATTGCAGAGAAGGTGGTGATAAAGAGAGTCGATGCACATCTGGGTCAATGTCTCTTAGGATGGGCCCACTGACAAAGGTAGGTCTTGCATGAAAGTATTTGGCTTAATCATTTTGATAAGTCTTGCTATGGTTGTCCTCAGTAGGACTTTGACTGGTCTTTGCACTCTTTAGGTCATGCAGTGGTCACTAAACATGTCTGGGAGCATATTTGCAGATAAATTCTGCACTGGTTGGATGTGAGCACCCCATCAATTGTGCAGTGGGCATTGGTCCTGGCACTGAATGTGGTAGGAGAGGAGATCAGCTGAGTGAGGTTCAGGGGTTTAATTCTTGACTGAAGGTTGGAGGGTCTTGACCCATCCAGTCAGTTGACATTGAAGTACCCTAGTATGATGTGCTCTCCATTTGGTCAGAGGTCAAGCACTTTCTGCATCGTTATTATAAGGGTTTAGAAAATTATCTGATAAAATCAGGGCTCTGATTGGCTGACAGCCCTTGCCAGGTGGGCATCTATCAGAAAACAGAGCCCGTGTATTAAAAGTGCCAGTCCCAACCCACTTGATTACCAATATCATTGTGCCCATAGAATTTTCAATTTTAAAATGCCACCATTTTTTTCTTTCTCACTTAGCGAGATATACAGCCCCTCCAACGCACTGAGTGCTGAGTGGCAGAAAAAATGGCAATGAAATCAAAAGATAAATAAAAGAGGACACACATTAATAAATGGAGGAGAAAGAAAAAGAAGCCGTCCAGTGTGAGCGGCTTCAAATAACTAGTGGTCAAGCGTAACTTGCAAAAGGGCAGAAGAGACATCAATTTGAAATAAAAAAAAGTCAGTTTTTCAGTTTTTAAGTACACAAAACACATCTCATAAAATAACTTGTTTCAGTACTCCCCTCTTTAGATCTGTCACTGTTGACACTGTTTTAATTGATGCTACCATCCTGCAGCTCCCCATTCCCGGTTCCTGGCTTCTCGGTTCAGTGCAGTTCAGTTTGCGGTGAAATAGCACATGCCCCTGCAGTAAGTAAGTCTATTTTACAAATAAAAATAACACTGTCTAACCAAGAACAAATGAAGCAGTGCAAATAAAATGGAGGTTCAATGCGTCAGTGCTTACCATTCAGTGACCAGCCAGTGCTGCCCCAGTTAGAGAACATTTAGCCTTTTTTTTTAAACAAGTTACAGTATTCTGCATCAGTAAGTGGTCTGGACATGATCCTAGAAGTCAGACTTGGGATGCAGGAGTGACCACTATGTAAAAAATATATCCTGCTTTCAGCTACAGGTACAAATTTGACAGTAAGGAAAGCTATTTTTATGTCTGGGGTACATTCTTCTTCTGGTATGAAAGGTATACATTTGAGCTTCATTCTTTCCATGCTCTGTCTTTGTACAATTGTTTCATTGTATTTATTTATGCTAGCTTAAGCATTGTGAGGTATTTTTAGGTTAACGCTGCCTTCAGATCATTGAGTTTTAAGTGCTGCTTCACTGGCTGCGCTTGCCATACACTGGATAACGCCATCCTACCCAAGAGAACCCTGAAAAACTAGGATAATAGAACCTTTTTTTTCTTAAGTAAATAGCCAGCATATTCATGACCATTACTAACAGTCACTGATAAGTCTTGCGCTTCTCTCACAGCTCCTCAATACCTGTAAAACCCATTTGCCCTCTCTACTGCAGCCACAACCTGACAGCAAAGCAGTATTCATGTAAGTGCCACTCCTCTCATCCACGACTGTGCCTCTTACCTCAAAGCTGGCCCGATCCATCCATACTCATCAGCTCCATAGTGCAGTCTCCCACCTGTCCATCACCACAGTTGCGTGGGCAGATTCCTTCAACTCATTCATAAACAGAAATCATTTGAAAAAGGAAAAAATACCCCCCAAAAAAAGTCAGCCGTGTGTGCGTGTGTGTGTGTGTGTGTGTGCGTGTGTGTGGTGGGGGGGCAAGTGAAGAGAGGCTCCAGTAGGACTCAATTCCCTAAATCAAAAAAATAAATAAAAAAACATCATTTTTATACAGGCGAAAGAACTGTTTTATTACAAATAAATGAAACTGCAAAGAGTTTTTAACAGTTAAATATAAAATTATTTTTTTTCAAGCATATATTTTTATTTATTTATTTGAGTTTTGGTAACTGGGTAAGTCCACTGAGACAATTACAGTCCCTTTTTCAGGGTCAACCCGGGGTTGAGAGTCATCCACAAAGGTATAAGAATACAGTTCTCATGTTACAGGGATGTCTTTACGTCAAGTACATGTCAATAAAAATGTTATAAGTACACAATCAATTGACAACAGATTTGACAAGCTATACATGAAGTTGAGCGCCCTATGGGCTATATACAGAGCAGTTATAGTACAGACATTCATAGTAAACATACTAGTAATATACATGGAAGTGGTTGGAACCAGATAATCCCACATGCATTAGCTTCTTATCATGCTAGGTGCAAGAGTAGGCCCCTTTAGCCTTATAATACAGTGGCCCACTTTCTAAGGGCAATAATACCCTCCAGAATGGGTAATATGGGCTATACCAGACCTTCCAGTGGCTATAATGCCCTCCACCTGTGGCATTGGGCCTCATTACACCCCAGGGCAGTCCAGTATAGCCCAATACCACCCACCTTGTTGGGTATTACTGCTTACATGAGACCCTTTGTAATATGTAGCTTTTCTGAGAAGAACAGATGGTAGCAAGGCTACACACCACTGCTGACTTAGAAAATGCAGGTCATTCACAAGATAGTTGCATAACAAAACCTTTTTAATGCACATAAAATACCAGGCAAAGCAATAAAAGGTTTTTTTATGCAACTATTCTGTGAATGACCTGCATTCTCACTCCAACAGTGATGTTTATCTGTGCTGCCATCTGCTCTGGTGAGTACACCTGTATGTTTTGGCTCCATTTTTGCTTAGTAGCCACCTGCTTGCATTATGTGTTCTCTGGAGAAGAAAGTTACGGTACCCAATCATGGTGCTGAAGCATGAGCAGACTTGATAGACCAATAGGTCTACTCTGCTGGTGTCTAGTATGTTAGTATGTTAGCCTGCATTGCCTCGGTAAGGAAAACTGGTATTCTCCCAGTGATCACACTGATATGGTAGTTAGCCTGTATTGCTAATCTGTAATACATTTAATTTATTACAAGATTACCACTTTTCTGTTGTCTCTTCCCTTTTGTGCCATTCCACCAAGAACCTGAGAAGTTAATTTATTGCTCAGTTACATTTGGCGACCATGTGCAAGTTGCAAGGTACAAAGGGAGATTTACATTCAATTTATTTTGAATGTCAAGTAGTGTAGTGTGATTCTCGCCTACTTGGACCTACTCATGCTTACAGTGGTAGCAGTTGTGGTGCACCCACACCGTATTGGTCTCGGGCATGGCAGACTCAGACAAGACCCCTTACACTCTCTGTGCAAGTGACAGCGTAACACCTTGGCATCACTGTCCACTCACCAGGGACCAGAAAGCAGTTGGTGATGGTGCCAAGGCATTTTGACTAGTTTTCCAACTGCGTATTTGTTTGTTTGTATACCCCTTCTTTGTTATGTCTGACCTGTGCACAGAACTGAGACTCGATGTCTCGAACTACCTCACATCCCATGGCTGATGGACAGATTTCACACTAGACCTGAAATCTGCTGTAAAACCATTGCTGCTAATATCTGATCATTACTTAGAGTCCGAACAAGCAACCAAGAAATACAACCTTAAAGGTCTTTTGGTTGTGGCTCTACATACAGCTGCTGAGAGTCTCACAGTGAGGTATGCCTCTCTTGAAATGCAAAATTCATCTCTAAAAAAAGTGATGGGCTTGCACACATCTGAGTTACAGAAGAAAGAACAGAAATTAGCGGAGGAGACACAATCACTCCATGATGCTAACTCTAGGCTGATGCACTGTACTGCTCAAGACACTAAGCAAGAGGTAAGTATTGAGAGATGACTGTGAAAGGTTAAAATGTGATAAGAAACAGTTAGCATATTTGAATGATATTTTGAGTGATATGAATTAAACTTTGAGAGATGAGAATGCTAAGCTGAAAGAGGATTACAAGCATATGAGTTGTGAGTTGGATAAGGAACTTAGAGAAAATGTCAATTGTGCACTGTGAATACAGTGTTACAGAGAGAGATTGAGAGAGATATTGAGAAGGTCACTGCAAAAGTCTGTCACAAGAAGTGTAGACAAAAGATGGGGAAGTTGCGCCATCAACGGGAGGTTCTGGTTGGCCATGTTTGGGCTATGAATGGGTTCCAGATACCTATTGAGATTAGCGCCATCCAGCTATGACGACTCTGACTTTGATGATGAGGCATGCCATGTCACATGCAAGTCCAACCCTGTGATGTAGCAACTTCCGCTCACCAGTAACAAGATGGCACTGACGTCAGCTAAACACTGCATCGCCATGTCTACATAAAAATGGCGGACACCACATACAACACCAAGATGGCAGCCCCCATTACACAGGTGGAGGGCCTCTATTCTGAAATGCACCTCCACTCACCCCTCTCATTAGAAGCGATGAGTCAGAGATTTGCAACCTGATTTCAGAAGCTGTTAGTAAGATTACTGTCCCAGAGGATCAAAAGAAAGCCATCCAGGACCAAACTGATAAAATGCTCAAAGAAACTGTTAATCAGGATCACACATATTTATCCAGATACGGATGAGTTCACGGAAATCCTCACTAAAATGGAGCAAGCATTCAAATTTATCTCTAGCCCTTTCCACTGGCAAATCCAACAAGGTAGCTGCAGTGCAGCCTACCTCTGATGCCTTACCCACTATACGGTGGAGAAACAACCAGAAGAATAACGCCTTCTGACCACAAGCAGCCACACAAAGGAGGGGTGGGCAGAACTACAGAAACAACTGGAACAATAGGGATAACAGAGACAATTGGAAAAATCCAAACGCCCATCAGAATAGCCAGAACCAATACCGCAATGGTCCTAGCTATCAATAGATCAGAGAATAAAACAAAACCCTCCACAAGTTGTTGGAGGAAATTCATGCTAAGAGAGATGCTACAGCTACACAGACTATAGAGGCCATAGCCCTGGCCATCGAATGCACAGGTGGCCGAGGGAATCCTTACCTAGCCCCGGCCATCGAACGAATGATGGCTGAGAATATCCTTTTGTTACATCAGCTACTGGCCAGGTCAATGCCACATCCAAGGAGGAACCACTCGTGCAGGCTGTCACAGCACCTCTGACATCACAAGCACACTTATACCCAGTGCAAGACATACAAGAGGCCCTGAAAGGCCCTGCAGGCCTTCAGTTTCAGGATCAGGATGATGATGCTGATTCTGAGAATGCCAGTTGACAAATACAGGCCCCAGTGTACATAACCTGATTGTTGCACAGGGCCAGCCTTGCGTAAAGGCCATGGTCGGGGCCGCCAACTCACCATGCTTCTGGATACCGGAGCAGCCATGTCAGTCCTCCATGATGAGGACCCAGCCTCATCTGACTGGTCTACCAGCTGGAAGACCAGTGCACAGAGTGTAGATGGTACCCAGCCACACACCTACCAATCTGTTCTTCTACCTGTGGTGGTAGGCCACCTCAGGACTCATTTTGCTTTTGACCTCATGGTTCAATGTCATCACCCCAGTATCCTGGGAATTGATTTCTGAGCACTACACAGCTGTGTGAGTGGATCTAGCCAACAGGCTACTCATTCAGATCAAGGACAATGTCATAATGTCACCATCCCAGACTACGCATGTGGTGGCAGCCATCTCCCTACTGGAGTATGACATCATGGCTTTGTTCAAGAGTCATGACCTGTTTTCGAGCTTGCACCTTTTCCTGCAAAATACCCTGATGTGTTTGCCACCAACAAACATGACTGTGGTGGGATGCACACTACCACTGAAATCACAGGGTCTGACCCTGTGATGCAGAAACAGTACCCATTTCCGGTTGAAGCATTACCATCACTTAGGGAAACCGTCCAATCACTGCTTCAACAAGGAGTGATTAGAAGCTGTGTTTCCACTATCAACTCACCTATCTGGCCTGTGAAAAAGCCAAATGGGGCCAGGAGACTTAAAATTGACTACAGGAAACTTAATCAAGTTACCCCTAGCTGCGCACCAACAGTAGCATCAGCACCTGATGTACTCAAACTGTTGACACCTGGCAAAAAGTGTTTCACAGCTCTTGACATTTATAATGGGTTTTGGTCACTCCCATTAGCACAAGGAAGCCAATACAAATTTGTCTTCACCTTTGATGGCCGTCAGTACAGCTGGACCTGCCTTTCCCAGGGCTTTCACAACAGCCCATCCCTCTTCCATCTCCACATAATGGATACTCCTCAGGGATTCTCCACACCCCAGTGTCTCCTGCATCATGTGGATGACTTGCTTCTAGCAACCTCCACAAAAATAAGATCATCTGGCCCTTCTAGATGAACTTCTGTCTCTCCTCAAGAGAGCAGACCTCAAGTGCAACCCTCCAAGGCACAGTTGTGTGAGAAGGCAGTTATCTTCCTTGGTCTACACATTACAGACCAAGGCAGGAGTCCAGCCATCAAAAACATCCAGGGTTTGCAAGATCTGCCACTTCCTACTAATGTGGCAACACTCCTATGCTTCCTAGGAACGGTAAACTACTCCAGGGATTTTAGCCATGACTTTGTCTTAAATGCCGCTCCCTTGTATGAACTTCTGATAAAAGATGTCCCATGGAAATGGGGCGCCACTCACACTGATGTGGTAACACAGCTCAAACAGGCCTTAGCCTCAGCCCCAGCACTGATTAATCCTAACCCACATCTTCCATTCCTTTTGGAAACTGCCACATCTGATGTAGCCATGTCTGCAGTGCTGGCACAAAAGTGCAATAGGCACTTTAGTCCCATTGCCTATGCTTCTCAGATGCTGTCTCCAGTAGAGAGGAAGTATAGTCTCTGTGAAAGAACATTCTTGGCAACCTACTGGGCTGTCAAAAACATTAAGTACATCATTGGGTATGCATCTATTGTTTTGCACACCTGCCACACATAACCAACTTTTTGCTTTTAGATAAAATAAAGGATGGTTCAGTTTCTAGCAACAGACTCACCCACTGGTCTTTGCTTTAGCAGGACAAGGACATCAAAGTATTACCTGCAAAAATGCCATCCATCTTGGCCCATGGCCTACTCTACACAGGTAATTCCATGATTGTGCACTCCAACCTCCTGACATACCTGAGCCAGGACCATTCTTACTGGCTACTCCAGATGTTCTAAAGGATACCAGCATGTATCACATCTTCACAGACAGCTTCACCTCCTATGTGATGGGAGAACAGGCAGTAGGATTTGGTGTGCTCATATTAGATCGAGATGGTGAATTTAGGTGCATTTCTAGGAAATGTACTGTCATCTCCTCACAGTATGCCAAATTGGCAGCTGTAGCCTGTGCTCTAGAGGTAATGCCCGTGGTGCTAAGGATGCTATCATCTTTGCAGACTCCAGTTGAGTCTGCTCACACCTACTGAGTTTCTACCATTTAGAGAGAAAATAACTTTACATCCTTTGATGCTATACCTGGCAAATTAGAGATCTGTTAGGTGTGTGTGTGTGTGTGTGTGTGTGTGTATATATATATATATATATATATATATATATATATACATACATACACACACTCTATTCTAACAGTTTACTCTAAACTGCATATTCCAAGGAAAAGGCTCACTGCAAAAATGACCCTTACCATGAATTCAATGATTGAGTGAACTCACTTGCCAAAGCAGTTGCTCGGGGACATGGTCAATGACTCACCCAGTAGCTTTGGCAGCCATTTTCTTAGCGCCAACACCAGGCAGAAACTGCAACCAGAACTCAACTGGACCTTTCTGCTGCACAGAAATCTGATCTAGAACTAACAGATGTGTTCAAATTCCTAGACCAAGGAATTGAACAGGAACTACCTACTGGTATCCCATACGAAAGGCATTCTGACAACATACACCTAACTTATGATCAGAAACTGATCTGGTATGGGATGGAAAATATGGGTCACAAACTGTGGGTTGTACCACAATCCTTATGAACAGAGTTCATCGATATAGTTCATGACACCTTCACTGGTGGACACCAGGGGCAGATAATACCATCCAGGACTTAAACCATCTTCTGGTGGCCTGGTATGACCAAGGACATGGAGCACTATGTAGACAACTACATAATGTGGGCTCAGAACAATCCAATTTTGGTGAAAAGAAAAAAGCCAAACTGGATGGGGTTCAGCTGGATAGGTGAATGGGGCTCTACATGGGAGGAAGAGGGCTGTATGCTCAAGACAGGCTGCACCTGAGCTCTTCAGGGCAGCTGCACTAAAGAGTAAACTGGGGACTTCATGGCAAGGAAGTTCAATTTAAACTAAATAAGGGGTGGCTAAGGACAGGGCCAGCCTTATGTGAGGCAGAGCAGAGGCTATCAGCCTCTCCCCAAGTCACAACACTCATCAAGGAACACTTAGCAACAGGGAAGGATGGGATGGAGCTACATGTTGGAGGGCTTTGGCTGCAAATGCCAGGAGCCTGGGGAACAAAATGGAGAACTGAGGCCACCATGATGGAGGAGAACCTAGACATTGTAGCAGTGAGTGAGACTTGGTGGAATGAGTACTATGCCTGGAAGACAGTGATCCCAGGGTATCGGTTGTTTAGGAAAGATTGGGAGGGGAAGAGGGGCAGAGAGGTGGAATTATATGTCAGGGAAGGGATTGGAGCCATGGAAGGACAGGATGAGGAGGGGTAAACAGAGATAATGTGGGTCATCCTAGACAGGGGACAGCTGAAAAACCTGCGTGTTGGGGTAGTCTATAGACCACCTATGCAGGGGGAGGAAGGGGATAGACACTTTGTAGAATCAGTAGCAAGGATGGCACTGAAAGGGAAATTGTGCTATTTGAGGACTTAAACCTTCCGGACATCAACTGGGAGGCCCAGACAGCAATCTCTACAAGGAGCAGGGGCATCTTAAAGGATCTTCAGGGCATATTTCTGCAACAAAGGGTCAGTGAGCCCACTAGGCGTGTAAACCTGTTGGATGCGGTCCTCACAAATGGGGACAGTGTGGAGGAGGTGGAGGTGGGGCAAGAGCTTGGCACCAGTGACCACAGGGCTGTCAGGTTCAGAGTGAGAGTGGGCAGGGAGAGGGTTAAGACAAGAACCGAGGTAATGGACTTCAGAAAGACTGACTTTCATGGAATGAGGAAGGTAGTTGGGGAAGAAATGTTGAGGATAGGGGGATGTGCAGGGGGTGGAGAAATTATGGGCAGCCATCAAGAGAGGGGTATTTAAAGCCATGGACTCATGTATAAGAAGGGTAAGAAAGAATGGAAGACAGAAAAGACCTCTATGGTTCACTAGAGAGGTGGCGTTAGGGGTCAAGGGGAAGATTAGAGCATTCAAGAGGTACAGGAGGACACAAAAGGATGAGGACAGGGAAACCTACAGGTAAAAAAGAATGGAGGCTGGGCAAAAGATAAGGAGGGCTAAGGAGGCCACTGAGGAGAGGATAGCGAAGCAGGCAAGGAGGGGGGACAAAACCTTCTTTAGGTATGTTGGAGAAAAGAGGAGGGCACAACATGGGATTGGAAGGATAAGGGGGAAAGTGGAACAATACTGGAGGGGGACTTTGAAAAAGCAGAGGCATTAAACAGATATTTCACCTCAGTCTTCATAGAGGAAAGGGAGGGTAGAGGACCAGGATGGGGTGGGGAGGATGACAGCCACAGGCAGGTGGCTGTGGCAGAATTCACTACTGAAGGAGTAAGGGAAGAGCTGGGTAGACTTAGGGCAGATAAGGCAATGAGGCCTGATGGAATACACCCAAGGGTTCTCAAGGAGGTGAAGGATGAACTGGTGCCACATCTAGCAAGGCTGTTTAACTTGTCCTTGGTCACAGGGGTGGTGCCAATGGACTGGAAGAGAACAGAGGTGGTCACACTATATAAGAGGGGGTGGAAGGACGAGGCCAAAAACTACTGTCCTATTAGTCTTACCTCGGTGGTGGGGAAGGTAATGGAAACACTACTTAAGATCTGGTTGATAGAATACTTGGAGATGAATGGTATGCAGGATGACAGGCAGCATGGCTTCACCAAAGGAAGGTTGTGTCAGACTAACCTGATAGGTTTTTCGATGGGGTGGCAGAGATAGTGGATCGGGAGGAGCAGTGGACATGGCCTATCTGGATTTCAATAAGGCCTTCAACACAGTTCCGCATGGTGGAATGGTATATAAGCTGGACAGACTAGGGTGGACAACAGGATCACCAGGTGGGTGAAAAACTGGTTGAAGAGAAGGAGTCAGACGGTGGTAGTAAATGGGACACATTCCAGGGAATGGGTGGGGACCAGTGGGGTGCCACAGGTGTCAGTGCTAGGACCAATACTCTTTAACATCTACTTTAGTGACCTAGCGGAGGGTCTGGAGGGACGGGTGTGCCTGTTTGCAGATGATACAAAGGTCTGTAATAGGGTGGATTCACCTAGTGGGGTGCAAGCCAAGAGGCGGGACCTGGAGAGGCTGCAGAGGTGGTCTGACACCTGGAAATTAAAGTTTAATACATAAAAGTGCTCGCTGATGCACCTGGGGAGGAAGACTAGGAGGGAAACTTACTCCCTTGGGGGGTTGGTGATTAAGGAGAAGGAGACAGAAAGGGACCTGGAGGTTATGGTATCGCGTGACCTCAAGGTGGCAGCCAGTAGCAGGGCGGTGGCAAAGCAAATGGAATGTTGGCATGCATTGTGAAGGGTTTTAATAGCAGGAAGAGGAGGTGCTAATGCCATTATACAGAAACATGGTTAGGCCGCATCTGGAGTATAGGGTGCAGTTCTGGAAGCCTCACCTATGAAGAGATGTTGAGCTGCTGGAGAGTTACAGAGAAGGGCAACCAAGATAGTAAGAGGGATGCATGATGTACCCTATGAGAGAAGATTGAAAGGGCTGAATTTGTACCTCTGGAGACAAGAAGGGAGAGGGGACATGATTGAGACCTTTAAGTATCTGAAGGGAATAAATAAGATAGAGGTAACAGCTTGTTCAAACTGAAGAAGGAGTGAACACAGTGGACATAGCTTCAAACGGAAGGTGGGCAATACAGAGGTAATGTCAGGGGCAGTTTTCATGGAGAGGGTGGTGGAGACCTAGAACAAGCTGCTGGAGGAGGCAGTGGCAGCTGAAGCGGTGGAGGGGTTCAAGATGGTTTGGGATAGATTTAAGGGGTTGGGAAAAGAGGGTGGAAGCATAACAGAAGGGGGGAGGTAGGGTGTTGGGCAGACTAGATGGGCCATGGTGTCTTTCTCTGCCGTCACATTTCTGTGTATATCTGTGTGTTCTGTGTGTGTAAACCATTGTCAAAGAGGCAATCCAGACCATGGAATGCAATACAAATCAATTTTATTTTCCCTCTGACCAACCCCAGCAAGAACAACAAGTATGCACTTGTTGTCACAGGTTTATTTTCTAAGTGGGCGAGCATTCCCCTCAGAATAACACAACAAAGACAACTGCCAAGATCCTGGTGGATCAATTGTTCTCCAGGTCAGGCCTACCCCTTAAGGTAGACTCAGACCAGGGAACCAGTTTTACAGCTGAGCTGATGAAGGAGATGCTCCAAATGCTTGGAGTAGATCAAAAATTTCACATCCCATACCATCCTCAATCCTCAGGTCAGGTAGAAAGAGCAAATAGAAGAATCAAACAGATGTTATGCAGAGTCATCAGTGACAATCCTAAGGACTGGGATTCCCTCTTGCCACTACTTTTGATGGCAATCTGGGGCATTCCAGCAACAACTACTCAGTGCACACCATATGAAGTTATGACTGGTAGAGCCATGAGATTACCTGAGCACCTGTTGATTGACCTCCACACCCCGACCGCAGATAGAGTATCTGTGGACAAATATGTTGAAAAACTTAATGATGTTATCATGAAGACGCACCTGTTTGCTACAAATGATATGGGAAAAGCTCAACAACATGCAAAAGCCCATTTTGATAAGCATGCCAAAGATGTCGATCAAGTTAGAGATCAAGTCATGCTTCTCCAATACAGACCAAAGCTCACTCATTTATCAGCAAATGGGAAGGCCCATATCCCATTGGCAACAAATTCAGCTCTGCTTTTTATTAGGTCAGAGTTCAGCATTAGAAACAGGCCACTGACAAGTGGTTCCATGATATTCAGCTCAAGTTGTATAAAGGTGGCTAATTACTTTTCCCAACCCTCTTAGGATAGAATAGTACCCTCACTCACAGTCATTTTCTGTTTCTTTCAGATACACTGGCAAGATGGCTATCTTGCACCTCCTCATCCTGGTGGGACTATTTTCTTTGACTTACTCAAGACAAATCCCTTATGACTGAACACAGACAACGATAACACATTTACTAGACAAACTTGAACATTCAGCCAGAGATGCACTCATCTCCAGCCCTAGGACATATGTATTGACATCCTCAACAAACTGATTACTGCTAAGGAAGGCTCAGATATCTATCTTAATGCCATGGTTGTATCTGCAGACAAATCCACATTGCAGATACAATGGAAACTGATTTTAATGGTTACACATTTCCTGTAGCATGTTTATCTAAAGGTACTTTTCACAGATGGCCCAATATAGGAATTGCACCAAACGGTACACTCTCTATTCGACAAGCCTCTTCTAGACATATTGGTCTCTACAACTTAACTGCTCTGATAGATCCTACTTTTTGTGCTCTCCTCACCTCTGAGGAGTCATAAGCCTTCTGTCTTCACAACTATAAGGCTACTGAAGCTATGTTACTTTCTCTGGTCCCACCCACTGAAGAAGAACTGACTGGATATCCTCCTCAGGAGTCTGGTCCTCCTAGTGGTCTGATTGCCACTTCCCTTCCAGGAGCTTTGATTAACAATGTACAATTTATGCATGTTCCATTAATTTTTAACCTTACACATTGGAACATGGCCGAGTTTGGTCTCTGTCACATGACCAACACTTCTAAATTTTTCAGTATGATGCTTCTAGACATTGTAGCTGCTTACCAAACTAGCACAAATGATCCAGTTAGTGGACCTCATGTTACTCAACATATAGGAGTTTTTAGACCCACACCTAATGCTAAAAGTAAATCACGCACTAGGCATGATACTGCAGATGTACCGGTGCAGCAGGCACAGTCTCTGGCCTTTTGGTTCAGGAATGTCTATCTAGAATAGAACAGATGTAGCTGCTATTAAAGCACAAACACTTAACTTTCAGAAGCTATTAAAATGATGTATTACTACTACTGTTACATGGTGTAGATGGTTTAAGTAAGGAAGAGTGTTTTACTATTTATAACATGGGGACAATTCTAAAGGGTTCAATGACACTAGAAACAAAATTAATGAATTGATTTTTCAAAATAACAAGGAGGCAGACAACCAATATATTACCAGTGAACTTTAATGCTGTGCCTATGGTTCTTATGTCATTGCCACTGTTAACAATCTCTTCAGGCACTTGGACACAGGACGCATTCCAGATATTATTCATTATAGGAGAATGTCTAAATGGTATTGTCCTCACTGCAAATCTACTGCATGCATTACATTGTGTATGTCAAACAATGTTAATATTTCTTTGTCCACTGCTAGAAATCTTGTATATATCTCACGTTATCCAAACCAAGCACCATGCTACTTTACTAAGCATAGCTCCATCCATGACAACATGTTCATTACTTTCACTGTGTCACTACCTCGCTTTGATCAACAAACTTCTGTCTTTGACAAACTGGCTGCTACTAATTCCATCGGACATCTTGATGAGAACATTTACCAAGAATGAACTGACTTGCCTTCTTTGCTAGTCTATCACACTGTTCTACAAGCTTGAGTCACACCACATACCAACTACTGCATCAAGAAGGGATATTATTACCTGTGCTGATGTGACATATTTGACATTGTTAAACCTGTCTGTGGATACAATCCCAACATCTCAACTGGTCCTTGTCCTAGGGTGATGATCTGCTGTCGAACCTGACTGAATAATCTTCGCAAGATGCATCTTCAGTGCCCATCACTGAAACAACTGCATCACAAAGCTACCTGGAGGAGGTATATCACTTCACTTCACATCTCACCAACCAGTCTTTTGTGTGTCCTATAGGTCTACAACAATGGAGTGTTCCAACTGTATGAGTTACCTACAGTTCCGATGGGCAGTATTGTGTAGTGACCAATCATAAATCCTTTGCTTATGGTGCCAAAACTTGCTCTATTTATGCACCTAACTTCTGTTTTACTCCACAGCAGAAAACAGTAATTGGTCACACTGTGATCACTCCTGTTCTTCTCCCTGAACCAGATGTTATTGATACTGATCCGCAATACTTGCTTGCCTTGTCTCAATATTTGCCTATATTTAATGCACATATTGTCCCTTTGACACTTTCTTTGAAATCCCTTTTCACTAGAAAGGATTCATATTTAATTTATATTAGCAACAATATCTTTAAAGCCAGAGATGCTCGTAATACTCTTATTCATGATGGTGATTTAAGCACTGCTCTATTCAATACCTGGTTAGAATTAACTTTAAAGCTTTTGTTATTATCCAAGATTTCTGATTGTTTTCTGATACTAAAACTTTGCTGTCTGTGATGTACTCTTTGACAACATCACGAACAACTTGAATTCCTTTACAAGGCTCGTGCCTCAGGCTTGTAAAGGACGGCTTTTATAGCTCCATCCCACTACTTTCCTATGGTTGTTGCCTTTTCTTTTGGAGGCAACAAGGGGGGATGTTATCTATGGCTCAACACCCCTGATGGTGCCCCCATCTTGTGGACAGCAACTCATGTAGGTACACATACTAACCTTGGGGAAAAGACACTTATCATATAAACATAAGTGTCAGGATTTGCATTCTATTATGCTATATTATGTTTTACCAATATATTCTAGCAATGAGAAATGCTTTTTACTATATTTTACTGTACTTATATAAGTAAGGCAACAGTGCCATCTTTAGTACTTGTGCACTACTACAATTGCAACTGACTTTGGGGATTACAGAGATCCCATTGTTTGCTATCTCCTGCAAGCTATGTAAGTTTCACGCTAGTTAGGATGGTTACTCAGTCCACCTGTTTTTGTTCAACTACATACTTTTTATGTAGCTTCTTTAGCCGTTGCCATAGTTATTACTGGGGCATAAGACCCTTGTAACATGTAGCTTCTCTGAGAAGACAGAATACATTGCCTAGGTAAGGAAAACTGGTATTCTCCCACTGATCACACTGTTATGGCAGTAAGTCTGTATTGCTAATCTGTAATAAATTTCATTCATTACATGAGTACCACTTGTCTTTTGTCTCTTCCTTTTATGCCATTCCACCAAGAACCTGAGAAGGTAATTTATTACTCAGTTACAGTTTCTTATTGTATCTGGAGGTGACCCAGGGCATGGTAAGTACCCTGGAGATAATCTCATGAGATTTAGGAATGGCCTTTTGAGAGGATATACTGATGTGTTGTGTGCGGTATGTGAGTATTCCACCTCCTCTTTTAGAGTGGTCCTGCCTGTGTGAATGGTAGCTGGGGATGTTAATGACTGAGAAGGCAATGTGGTGAGCAAGCTACAGTATGTTTCTGTGAGAATAAGAAAGTCAGGATTGTTCAAAATGACCTATGTCTTTACTTGGTCATGCTTGGGGAGGAGGCTTCTGATATTAGTATGAAAGATTTTGATGCCCTTAGATATTGGGATTGATCCACTGGGAGGGTTATGGGTGGGTCCGAGTTTACCTCACATCTTCTCCATGATAAGAGTAGTAATTAAGCATTGACTGCCACATTTTGGGGGTTTCTCATGTGACTGTTAACTCTAAGGGACATCGTGAGGGCTTCCAAAGTCTTCAGCCTCAGTAGTGCCTTGTATATATAACAGTTTTGTGGCTGTATACTTTGGTGTATGATCCAGTAGTGTTCATTGTGGTTGGACTTGCAAGGGTCTTGTAGTGGCCTGAGAGGGAGCAGGATGAGGAAGAGAATCACCAACATTTTGCTCAATTACAGAGATTGCATTTATCAGGCAGCCTTTAGAATGCCAACAGAACCTGGGTAGGAGATTCGGGAGCAGAAAATCTATAACTGAAACTTCACAGGTGAGGATTATTCCCACAATGATCCATAAAAGTAGACACTGATCCAGCCATTTAGTGACAGGAACTTGAACCATTCTCCTGGTAAGAGAAGTAAACTGATCTTGAAACCAGTGAATGCAGAATTAAAATCAGTCAATGTAGAGATACTTATCAAGGAAAGGATTGGATTTCCTGGAAGACAGAAGGTTAGGTCCTACCAGGCCAACCTGGTAGAATTATTTGATGAGGTGACCAAGGTGATAGACCAGGGCAGTGTGGTGGATGTGGCTAATCTGAACTTCAGGAAGGCCTTGGATACTGTCCCTCATGAAGGTTGGTTATGAAATTGAGAAACCTAGTAGTGGGAACCAGGACAGAGAAATGGGTGGAAAACTGGCTAGAGATAGAAACCAAAGGGTGGTGGTGAATGTGATTTGCTCAGCAGAGGGAAGGTGACCATTGGGTACCTCAGGGTCTGTGTTGAGACAGTACTGTTTAATATTTATATAAGTGTTATAACTGTAGGGGTGTGGGGGGAGCATCACTGTTTGCTGACAGTGTTAAACTAGGTAACAGGGAGGACATTGGAGAGATGGATAAGATGCTGGCAGACTTGAGGAAATTAGAGGAGTGGTCCAGAAAGTGAAACTGGGGTTCAATGCAAAGAAATGCAGAATCATGCATTGGACATAGGAACAGGGGTGGAATATCTTGGCTTAGAGGGAGATGCTGAAGGTCACAGGGTGATTACCAGCAGGAGGAGGAGGTGATTTCTCCCTGTATGCATCACCGGTAAGACTGCATCTAGAGTACTGTGTTCAATTCTAGAGACCCTATCTCTGGAAGGACAGGGACAGGGTGGAGGCAGTTGCAGAGAAGGATGACCAGGATGATGCAGAGTATGCAGGAAAGCCATATGAGAAAAGACTTGGGGAAATGGGCCTGTACTCCCTGGAGGACAGGAAGGAAGGGGATATGACTGAGACTTTAAATACTTGATGGGGATCAACACAGCTCAGGGTGACGGGCTGTTTCAATTGAGTGGAGCCACTAACACCAGGGGACATTGCATGAAATTGTTTAGTGGCAGGGTCAGGGGCAACATCAGAAAGTTCAACTTCACTGAGAGAATGGTGAATGACTTGAATAGTTTGCAAGAAGAAGTGGTGGTGGCGACTGCAGTCACACAGTTCAAGCATGCATGGGACAAGCACATGGGTATAACTGAGTTTGGAGGGACAGGACTGGGGACCCCCAGGAGATGGCACAATGAGGGGGTTCCACAGACTGACTTGAGTAGGCCACATGGTCCTTAACTGCCGGCCAGATCTATGAACATATGAATCTATGAGTTGAATTAATATCTGTAATTTCCCATAGATATGACCAGTCAAGGCAGGATCAGTTCATGTCTAAAGAGTGTAGGCACAAAGTTCAAGAATTCATGAAAGTGAATAATTCTGGGGTTAACTTTTGGAAGCTTTGCCTACACACAGTATATCAGTGAGTAGTTGCTTACTGCATCAAATGGCATTCCTGAGCAAATTATCCAATCATCACTAGGGGTGATTATCCAGTCAATTAATGTGGAACTACCACAATTATTGAAGACTCTGGTAGGCTCGGTAATAATTTGTGTGAGGCAGAGTTAACTGAGGACTGAGTCCACATATTAATTGTTACTGCTGTGCCAATTTACATCAAAGTTTCCAAACAGGATACATTCATTATTTTTAACAAGTGGACCAACATGACTGTTCAAGGTTGAGGCGCATTTTATACTACCTACCTGTGGGATATAGACACAAATTAGATGCAACTTTTAGCATTGCCAAGTGTAAGTGCACAATGACAGCATTCCAGATGTGGATCAGAGGTGGGAAAGTGGCTAAGGGCTGTAACATTAAGATGTGACCTGTAGTTACTCCATGTGCCTCTTTCCTTCTTTGATGATGCCATGTCACAGTGGACAAAACTGAAACTGGTAAGGCACAAAGATTGTTCAGTATAGATGGTTTTAACCATGTTTCAAATAACCCTAGGTCATTACATTTAAATGACTGACTCAATCAATTAAATCATTGATCTTAGGGATCAGACTTCTGACATTCAGGTGTGCACGCATCAGGTCCCTGACATCCTACTGGGGAGGTAAAAATTTAGGAATTGTTCCAAGATAGGACCAGAGTTCAATTTAATATCTCTTGCAGATAGATGAGACAGTGCCAAAAAATTAAGGAACAGTATCTTAGATGCATATTTGTAGGACAGGACTCCCAGTGCAGCCTCTTTAAAAACATATACAACTTAAATAGGTAAAGAGTGGGAAGCAGGTACTGGGCATATGAGTTATTCTGTTTAAGGAGGATGCTATCAAACATAGAGAAATCTGTGAGGTGGGCTTTTCCAGTGTCTTGAGGATATGTGATCAGAAGGAGTCAGCTAACCTAAGCACACATGTAATAAAGCAGGCAACAGATAGGGAACAAGATAACAGACTCATCATGTCAGAGGACAAAACTGTTATACCAACCACTTACAAGATGATAATTAACAGGATACAATATTCTTATAACCCTGATGGCAAACACAAGGAACACCAAATGAAGCTGTAGTCAGTCAGTGATTAATGGCAACTATATCCACACATCAAATTGAGAAAAACCCCAAAAGGTAGATTCTTCACTTTAAAACATGTTTGGAACCAGTCAGCAACTCCACAGATAGAGTTTTCCTAAAGTAGGATATTAACGAGTACCATCAGCTTTATATACTTATTACCAATGATATGACAAAGGTCACAGAGTTACGGTGTTACCTGGAACCCAGTAATAACATTTAGACCTGAATTAAAGTAGCTCAATAAAGGCTGCACAGATAGGGTATTCCCTTGAACAGAATAATACTGTTAAACCTGGATTGAAATTGTAAAAATCACTGACCACCCAAATAAGATGATACTAGGATCAGGTATTTATGCTTGAACTGTATCTCAGGACAAGGGATATCCAGCTAGTAACTAATCTAATTGAATTCTTCAACTTAAATACAGGTCTCACAATTCACTGTACTTCACATTCCCAGGACAGAGTACTAACAATTGTATATAGTATCCGGCTGCCAGCAGCCTCCCTTCACTGATACCCATGGCAGATAACAGAGTTTTTGCCTCCATAGGAAGGTCAGTCTTACTTCAGTGGTGGAAAATAAATGGAAACCCTGTTAAAGGAAAGACAGGTAAAGTATCTTGAATCCAATGGGCTGCAAGACCACAGGCAGCATGGATTAATGTGAGGAGGGGGGTCGTGCCAAACATATTTAATAGATTTCTTTGACTGGGAGACCAGGGAGATAGATTAGGGGAGCATAATGGATGTGACTTATATGGACTTTAGAAAGGGTTTTAACATTGTGCCTCTCAGGAGGCTAATAAAGAAACTGAACATCCTAATGGTGGGATCCAAAGTGGTGAATGAGGTTAGAAACTGGTTAATGGACAGGAGACAGATGGTGGTGATATATTGCACTCAGTGTAATAATTTGATAGTGACCAGCGGGCTGCCACAGGGCTCAGTGCTAGGACTGGTTCTCTTCTATGTCTTCATAAGTGACATTGCACAAAAACTGGAAAAGATGATATGCCTTATTGCAGCTGATACCAAAATCTGTAATAGGGTAGACACCGAGGAGATGGTGAAGAGAATGCACAAGGATCTTAAAAAAAAAAAAGAAAAGGAGTTGTCAAAACCATGGCAGTTAGGTTTCAATGCCAAAAACTGCAAAATGATGCATTTAAGGCATAGGATAAACCAGAAACTGAGTATAGGATGGGGGATACTGACAGTCACAGAACTAAGGGTAGAATTAGTGACACCACTGACTACTCTTTTTAACAAATCATGGGAGGATGGTGTAGTGCTGGACTAGAGGAGGGCAGACGTGATTCCCCTTCGCAAAATGGGAGCAACACAGAGGCAGGAAACTACAGACCTGTTAGTTTGACCTCACTGATAGGAAAAATGATGGAATCACTTCCAAAGGAAAGAATTGTTGAGTTCCTTGAGGCCAGTGGGGCACAAGACCCAAGGGAGCATGGATTCACAGCAGGAAGGTAATGTCAGATGAATCTAATAGATTTCTTTGACTGGGTGACCAATGTGGTGGACCAGGGAGGGGCAGTGGACATGGCCTACCTAGACTTTAGCAAGGCATTTGACACAGTCCCACACAAAAGATTATTATACAAGTTAGTCAGCATTGGAGTGGGCCCCAAGGTGGCAGTCTGGGTTAAAAATTGTCTGGACAACAGGATAGAGAGGGTAATACTAAACGAAGTTTACACTGAAGAAAGGAGGGTTACTAGTGGGGTACCGCAAGGTTCAGTATAGGTACTGGTCCTCTTTAATGTCTTTATAAGTGACATTGCAGAGGGACTGGAAGGAAAAGTATGGCTCTTTGCAGATGACACAAAGATCTGCTACAGAGCTGATACAGAAGGTGGGGTGGAGAGGATGCACAGGGACTTGGAAAGATTGGAGGAATGGTCAAATGAATGGCAGCTTATATTCAATGCAAAGAAGTGCAAAGTAATGCACCTGGGAAACAAAAATCCAGGGGAAGAGTACACAGTGGAGGGTGAGATAAGAACAACAACAACAGAAATGGAAAGGGACCTAGTGGTAATCATATCAGATGACCTTAAGGTGGGCAAGTAATGTTAGAAGGAAGTAAGGAGGGCTGGTGGGATACTAGGATTCATAGGGAGGCATCACCAGTAGAAAACAGGAAGTTGTTATCCCTCTTTACAGACAGTTGGTGAGACCCAATCTGGAGTTCTGCGTCCAGTTCTGGAGACCCCATCTCTGCAAGGACATAGACAGGATGGAGGCTGTCCAGAGGAGGGCAACTAAAATGGTGCAGGGTCTGCACCAGAAGACATAAAAAGAGATTAAAGAAGCTTAATATGTATACACTCGAGGAGAGGAGGGAGAGGGGGACATGATAGAAACTTTCAAGTACATCAAGGGAATCAACAGAGACCAAGAGGGTTGCATCTTTCAGAAAAAGAGATGTGCAAGAACAAGGGGGCACAATTTGAAGATAGAGGGGGGACGACTCAAAGGTAATGTGAGGAAGTATTTTTTCATGGAGAGGGTTGTGGATACATGTGTAACCCCCAAGTGGCGCTATCCCAAGGGCTACTACCCCTGCCTGCTTGACTACTGACAGGTTGAGGGGCCTAGGTTCTATGGCGGGTGCCTCCACCCAGAGGTCAGGGTTTGTAATGGTTGGTCTAGTTTGGTCACAGTCCTCTGGGATACTGAGACCCCCTTCTAATCCTTCTAATGGCCCACATGATGCACAGGAGTTACAGTACCAATACTCCACATGTACACACTGTTCATTCATAAGGTACTACTTACCTAACGAGACTGATTACAGGTTCATCTCTGAGACCCCCTGAAAAAATAAGGTTAAGCAGCATACACGAACCAATACAGTGACTTGGCATGAAGGCACTGACATCAGACAGTTTAAAGTTTAACAACAACAAATCTGATTTATTTAGGGAAAAGAACACGAGGGAAATCAGTTAATTAGAGGCATTAAATCACAGTACTGTGCACATATACAGGGTCTGAAAAGTCACCTCCTGGTACCCAGGTTGAGAGGTGCTAGCCAGGTCCATTGCCCGGGGTTGGCTGGCAGGTGAAGATGGATAGGGCCCTGTAGAAGAATAAATATGCACACCTAATTGTAATCCGTAGCCTGATGGCTCAGACCATGAAGCAAAGAAACAACAAGAATTAGATGACACACTTGTGATTGAAAACAAGCTGCAGGGGAATACCCTGATTTGTACTCACAATATCCAAGCTGAGAACCAGATGGATGATGTTCTTCTGGATTGTCAGAAACAGCAGGGCATGGAGACAAGGTCTTTGTGACTGGACCCCACTGCAGTTTATAGCAAACAGATTTAGTTCGAGACAAGCTGGGGTTTGCTTCCAGGTCCAACACACAGCACACAGCACAGGGGATTGAAATAGCTATTCCCCACAAACTCATACATTCATATGTAAAAAGTACTATACCAGGCAGGCTGCTCCTCAATCCCGATCGCATTACTGCAAGATACCGGGAGCACACACAGCAGCTTCAGTTCTGACAGATCGAGTGCGATTCAGCAATTTCTCCAGTCTTCTACAGCGTGAGCCTGGTTTCCACACTTCTGGTGCTTCTTTCTCCTCACAACTTGGATTCAGTCCAAACTGGCACTCACAAAGACTGCAGACCGAAGCTCAGGCCCTCACATGCATTTCCCATGCGAAACTACGCACCGCAGAAACACACAGCTCCTTTTCTCTTCACTGCCACAACTCATCTGATCTTTCCAGTCACAGAGCAGGGCATTTCCTTTAGCTCCACACTATTCTGTTGGCTGATTCAGCTGTCACTCACAATAAGACGCCCTCTGTTGGTAGAAAAAGGTGCCAAGGTTAAAACTACATTTCCCAGAGTCACTGCCCATACAATCCCCTTGTGACTGGCTCAAAATTGAGAGTCTAAATTCCGATTCGTCCACAGGCTCCATTTTAGGGTCTCCCTATCATCCTGATTGATCCAAGTCAGCTATCCAGAACCAAAATGAAAGAGCTACACTGAAACAGTTCATGCTGAAATGAAGACAGGTTAGACAAATTACATTTTCTCAGTCACTCTAAATGATTTCTGGCAAACAGTTATATCTTTCAACAAGGCTCCCTCTGCACATGTAGCAACAGTAGAAACAGAGCGAATTGACAGCAGCCCGGGCGGGATTCGGGCATTAGAACACACAGTCCCCCCATAAAAATGAATTAAGTCTGCAAGCAGACAGCTCTTAAAAAGACAGTACGTGGAGTCTCAAATAGCACTCACCTGGAACCACATTCAAACAGCTCAGATGCCGAACATTCAGGCAAGCTCCTGGAAGACTTTTGGGAACCCCCATTTGCAGGGGGTTACACATGGAACAGCCTTCCTGTGGAGGTAGTGGACTTAAAAACACTGGGGGAATTCAAGAATGCATGGGACAGACATAAGGCAATTCTTGTGGTGGGTAGGAAGAAGTAGGCTGTTGGTTAACTAGGATCTTAAGCCTATGCATTAGGTAGGAAATGGAAGACTAGGTGGGCCAAGCAGTCCTTATCTGCCGTCAGATTCTATGTTTCTATGTCACTAAACAGGAAAGTGACCTTGGGGTTGTCTATCTGATGACCTGAAAGTGAAAGGAAGTGTGACAAAGCAGTGGATAGTTAGTGGGATGCTGGGTGCATAAGAAAGAAGTATCTCCAGTAGGAGGAAGTAAGTGGTGTTGCCTGTGTAGTCGCATTGGTGAGTCTCCACCTGGAGTACTATATCCAGTTTGCAGGCCATACATCAAAAGGGACAAAGACAGGTGGAGGCAGTCCAGAAAGGGCATCTAAAATAGTGCAGGGGTTGCATGAGAAGCCCTTTGAGGAGGCTAAGGGATCTCAACACCTGGAAAAGTGTAGGGCGAGAGGTGATATGATGGAAATCTACAAGTACCTCACAGGGTAAACAAGGTGCTGGAAGGGAGTAATTCAAATGAGAAAAAGCACCAGGATCAGGAGACTTCCAATAAAGCTGAAGGACAGGAAGTTTGAGAAGTGTGAGGAAATATTTCTTCACTGAAAGGGTGGTAAATGCCTAGAAGAGACGCAGCAGAAATATGTGTGGGGGTGAAAACAGTAGGGGACCTCGAGCATGAATGGGATAGACATTGGGGTATATTAGAAAGTAGGGGGAGGGAGGATCGCTGGGGACCAGTTAGGGTCAGTAGAGATAAATTAGGTGAAAATCTGGGCTGAATGGGTGGGCCAAGCAGTCCTTTTCTAATGAAAAAATTCTAAGTTTCTATCTAATTCTGCCAGTGGAATATGTGTGGATTGGCAAGTCTGAATTTGAAATTTTTTACATTTCTTTTTCAAAGGCTATGCTAGCAGTTCAATGAGTGGCAGCAACCAGCCATGCCTCCTGCTTGAGCTATTTCAGTCAGCTCCTTTCAGCCTTACTCAGAAGTATTGTTTCTTTACCCCACCATCCTCCCCTCCTCGTCCAGCAGTGCACCTCTCTCCTCAGGGCTCCTTCCTAAGGTAACTTTAGCCTAATGAATTATGTTCCTGCAGCACCTCAAGGGCTGGAACCCTGCTCAAGAGGTTCATTTGCCTTCACAATACCTCAAAGGGTGGTAGTTCTCTGTGGGACAGAGAGTGCGAAATGTCAGATTATTCACGTACAACAATCAAAACACATTCATTCAGGCACCTTCCATCAACAAAGATGCACAAGCATAACTCCTCACTAAGTTGCGAAGTCCATTTAAATGAATTCTATGGAATTAAAAAATCTTTTTTTTTAACTTTGTATTTATTGTTTTAAAGTAAAACAATACAGTGTTAATACCTCCTACCAGGCATACAACACTAAGCACAAAGGAGCCATACAATGGAAACTAGGAGAGGGTAGCCTTATTAGTCTGATGTTAGGGGCTGGAGGTATTCCAATCAATCTAAACTGTGGGATATTTTACTGCAGATCATGTAAATAGCACAACAATTTTCTGTAGACTATGAAAAGGGATAGGCAGTTTATATAAACCTCAGATTACTAACTCACAAAAATCATTCCTCTTTCACAATTTGCAGAATTCTGTTACTGATGGAATTCTATGGAATTAGGTGGAAGTTCAAAATTCAGTGGAATTCTGTTCCATCAGAATTAGAAAAATTCTTTACAGCAGTACAATTATTTCAGTTGCTGACTCAAGAGATTGACATGCTTATCACACAGGTGACTTTGCTGTAGTTAGACTTTTCCTGTGGCCACTTTGTTTCTCATGGTGTATTCCTGCAGCTAAGGCTATGTACATAAAAGTTTGCCATGCAAGGTTTAATTTCCAGTTATGTCCCGTTACTTACTGACTCTGTATTTCCAAAGCTTAGTTGTGGCTCACAATACACCAGTATCTTCTATCCATTAAAAGAAAAATATCCTAACTCTAAGATTATGGAAGATAAATTGATAAATGGGTGAAAGTGCCAAGACAAATAAAAAGGTGCTAGAGAGTCTGGAGAGAAAACTGGGTGAGAGTGAGTCTAGCTGTGCCATGAGTACATTTTGGAATGCTTGGCAAATATTTGTATTCACATTATCAGATGCTCAGTATTCAGTGTTTAATTTTCTTTATTCAGCCAAAATAATGGAAAAGCAAAACAAACAACAACTTTATTGCACCCTCTGGATGGGCCTCCCGAACCTCACCAATGTTATCTCCCCACCACGATGTTTCCACAGAGATCAGGAGGGAGGGGAGGAGTGGCCTGCTTTATTGCTGTTGCCAGACAGATTGAAGAAAGCAGTCCACTTAGCATCATCAGTGAGAAGGACTGTTCATTCTTCTTCCTCCCTGTATGCTATGCACTGTGCAGTCAGATGATTGTAATGCACATCAGTAACAAGGAAATGTGTGCTGTGGGTTAGGGAGGGGGACTGCTAGCACTCTTGGGTTTAGTCTACTACAAACTCTCCAAATCATGCATAGGAGATAAATAGAAGTCGCAGTCTCTTTTAATTGTCCCTTTTGGGATTGTGGGATAAGGTCTGGAGGATTTAAATAAAACAGAACAATGGCTCTGGAACAGTCCCACTCCCAGAAGGCTGGGAGAGCTTTTTTAAAGCTCAGTTTATGAAAATGGAATGAGCTGGAGGTGTGGAGATGACTGGGGTGGGGAGGGATGGTCACTTGACAAGCTCTGTCCTCCTGGGGAAGGTTAAAGAGGTTTTTCAATTTTTTAATACTGTAGTCTCCCCAATATTTTTCCTTGAATCCTACCAAAACTGAAATAATATTCTGTACTTGAGCACCTCAGTTTCCTTGAGGTACACTCCTGCCATTGTTCTCTGAGCTTATAGAACTGTTCCACAACAAATACATGCTTTGGGCTGCACATAAAGCTTCTGGTGACCCTTCTGATAGGGCCACCTGTGCCAGACTTCATAATCAGTGCACTGTTGTCACTCACATATCTAAATCTAGCTAATTCCATGCTAAATTCCTCAAGGATGCACCATCCCCAAACAAATTCTGGATTACTATAAAAAAAATCTGCTCCAGCCTGCTGGCCATTCAACTCTTGTTCCCATTACTGCATCACCAGAATGCTGTAGGCCTGAGCCATCATGAAATGAGCATGAATCAAAGAGCACATTAGAAAATGGGCAATTTAAATACTGTGCCCTGATTGGTTGTTGCCATAGGCATATGTTTATGTGCTGATACGTCCCATAAAGAAAAGGGCCCAACCATGTGATCTGGATTTGGACAGATCACATACAGAATCAAGGCTCTTCACTTGTTTCTGATTTCCATCATAAACATGGCTACCACTTGTACACTTACATAAAAACCTCTAAATAAGCCATAAAGATAAACCCCTAAATTAAAATTATGTAAGAAACAGATATGTTTTCAACTCATGATCCATCATTATATACATAAATAAATGTAAAAAAAACAAGTGCTAGTCAGAGCTTTCATTTCTGGTGTTTCTTTGGTGACCACGAAAAATTCCTCTCACAGCTTAACTACCTAAACATAGTAATGCCTGCTGCTAACCCTGTGTGACAGGGCTGAATAAGGCCCTGTCCCAACCGTTATGCAGAAAAAGTTTAAATGCAAGGATCTGTTCTATCCTTTCCTTTCCTTTTCTGTCTGATCTGTCTGGTTGTGCAACCAAATTTCCTTGTGAGACCTATGAACTGATCACTCTGACAGTCTTGTGATTCTCTGCCTCTCGCTACCTCTCTTCCTTCACTTGTTGTTTCTGTCTATTCTTCCCCTTGCATATCTGCGGTTATAAAATATATGTGAATCTGTATGTGAAACTGGGATCCCTTTGTTTGAAACTGTATATAGTTATACTGCTGAAATGATTGCAAAAAGCTATTTAGAATTTAGAGGTTTAACCTGAGATGCTGGTTTGTAAAATCTTTGTAGAGCTTTCAACAAGAGGTCAGTTCTGGGTCACTATGTTCTGTTTATTGCACCTGTAAGGAAACTGACAAGAACACCTTGAGAAAAACAAATGTTCTCCTTAATAAGTTCCCTGGCAAAGGCTTCATATAAAAAGAGCAGCATTATTTTTGCTAGAGAGACTAAGATTTGAAATTGAGAAGAAACACTCAGAAGAAGAACTTTGTTTTCTCTGTTTGTACTGCCTTTGTAAATAGTTATTCTGAACAATTTTTACTTTTTATTGTACTGTTCTTGATAATATTAAAATGCTCATTGTGATTTTACAACTGCTTCTGGTTTTCCTATGCTTCCTGACCTGTATTAGGCATGGAACAGCCTTCGGAGGAGGTTGTGAGTCAAAAACAGTGGTGGAATTCAAGCATGCATAGGACAGTCATAAGAGCAATTCTATGGGGTGGGGGGTAGGAAGAAGTAGGCTGCTGGTTAACCAGGATCTGCAGCTTATCCATTAGGTAGGGAAATGGGCAAACTGGGTGGGCCAGGTGGTCCTTATCTGCCATCAAATTCTATGTTTCTATGTTTACTTGACGACACCCTGTAACAGATATACTGATTCTCTGGTTCCATATGAGGCTTGTGTGAGTACATTCCAGAGAAACACTGCAAAATTTGAATTTATGCATTCCACATTAACATTCCATGTATTGGGGAGGAGATGAGCATTGTATTGGTGAAATAATGCAGAATATTGAATTTTATGTTCCATGGTTAACAAACAAATCTACTGCATGTGTAGAAAGACAAATGACTGACAGGTAGCAAGCATCTGTGAAGAGATTATTTGACATTTTAAGCAATATTCTATTGTATTTTTGTGTCTTTTTGTCTTTTAGAGATCACTGTTGTTTTAAAATTTGCCCAGCCTATTTTCTAAGAACAATAACGACCCTTCATGGTGCAGAGAATCGGTGGATACCCACACTGCCAGGGCTGTAAGGCCCTGGGCATTTGGTATCCACCAATATCCCACACCCTGTCAGGTCTTTGCTTACTTGTCACACTCTCATGGTAAATATCAGGAAATGGTTTTTTTTATCTTGAACGCAGCTTCTTTTGCTAGTACAGAACATGCTACCAAACAGCTCATTGATTACCTCTTACTCAGTGATCTTTTCCTCATTTGCTGTCTGGTTTTCATAGCACCCATAGTGTCCACAGGCCAGAGCACAGACTCCGCTATTTTACATCTCTCTAATGACTTACTGACTTTGTTTGACCAGGGAGCTCATACTGTTTTGGCTTTGTTGGGTATTTCTACAGCACTGAACACTATTCACTAGAGCTGGGTGAAAGCTGTGAATTTCACTTAAGTGGAACTTCCATGAAATTTCACAACTTTTGAGGACATTTCTGAACTTCCACCTGTCGAGGATCAGCACTGCACCAAATCTGTTTGGCGAATTTTCACCCAGTTCTGCTCTAAAATAGATAAACAAACAAAAAAAAGTTACCTGGTGTCCAGTGGCCTCCCCCACCCCAAACCTTGCCCCAAATACAAATAAAAATCCCTGGTGGCTAGTGGTCAATACCCCCACCTGATCACCCACCCAATGTATGCAAAATATTTCCCTGGTGGCAAGTGGTCCCTCCTGCTCGATCACCTGCCCAAGATTTAAAATCATTTCCCCACTCAATCACCCTTCTGATATAGCACTAGCCACCAGGAAATATTTTGTATAGACCTGGTGAGTGATTAGTTGGGGAGGGACCATAGCCCAAAAATATTTTATAGATCTCAGGCAGGTAATCAGGTGGGGAGGCAAGCCACCAGAGAAATGTTTACAGATATTGGGTGGGTGATCAGGTGGAGGGAAGGAGGGACTGCTAGCCACCAGGGAAATATTTTATAGCTATCAGGTGGGCGATTGAGTTGGGGAGGACCAATAGTCACTAGCGAATTGTATTTCTATACTGGGCAGGACTTGGGTGGGAGGGATCTTATGATATTGAATGGAGACTGGTGACCGGAATGCCACTAGACAGCAGGGAAATATTAAATGGTAGGGTGCCACCGCAAGTGAAAAGTTGTAATTTTCACAAAAGTTGCTAATTTGATTTCTGAACTTTTGTGGAAGTGAAAGTCTGCCTTTCGTGGAAATTTTGTTGGCAGAAGCAGTTTTATCGCACAGCTCTACTATTCACCATGACTACCTTTTTAGTCATTAAAAATTTGATTTTAGTGTCAGTTCTACAACACTTAATTGATTCCCTTCCTTTGTTTTGTTTTTTTGCAAATAACTGCACTTTATTAATAATTATTAACAATAACCGTACAGAATACATGTTGGGTATTCCAGACAGGTTTAGAATCCATAATACACCACAAATACCCAAGGGAAAATCATAACAATCAAATATATAAAAAAGAAAAAGCAACCAATTAAAAAAGGGAGAGAAAGAAAAGGAGAGAACTCAACCTCCTCCCCACCCCTACCCTCCCCACAGCTATCCAAATAGAGTGCTTTAGCATAACATCCAGGCAGACATATGATATGTTATTATTAACACCTATCTATACAAAGAAACAGGGTAAGAGACATGAAAAAAAATCAGAAAGTAGGTAGAAGTAGGAGGAAGTAGACAGAAGGGGGGGAGATCCAGAAATAGCAATCGTCCATGTATCATAGGATATTCAGCTCCAAGGAATAACCCAAAGAAAAGAAAAGGAAAGAAGAAAGAATAGAGAAAGTAAAGAACATGGGATAAGCGGACTCTAAGGAAAACAATGAAAAGCGAAAGATGGTAGGGGAAAGCTACTAAGATTGTAGTGGGGCAGGGGGAATCAAATCTCAAAAGTTATATTTATTCTTAAGAGACTGAAAAAACCCACCCCAGCACTTATAAAATTTAGCCGTAGCGTTTACAAGTGAATACGCAGATCTCTCTGCATGTAAAGTATTCAAAATTCCTCCCACCACTCGAAAAGAGGGAGACCAATCCCCCTCAATGCCTTAGAATTAATAATTTGGTGACTGATGCAATCAATGCCATTTGATACCTTTGAATCCTATAAGGAATGTGGCTATACAACCCGAATATGCAGATCTCGATACTAAAGAATGGTTCTAGATCCCAATACAGGCTTACCAACGTTTAACCAAATTCCAGAATCTGGATATTCTTGGACAGGACCACATTTTGTGCAAAGTAGATGCTAAAGGGTCTTGACACTCTCTGCATACCGGGAGCATAAGCCATTTAAACAATTTAGTTTTGCTGGAGAAAGGTATAGATTATGGAGCAATTTAAACTGGATCTCCCTTAATCTATCTTGCTTGATATACCAATAAATGTCACTCCATACCTTCTCCCAAGTCGCCACAGGCCAATCCAAGGACAAATTAATCTTCCAGTGCCAAGGTACGGGGATGCAGCTGAACCCAGACTTACTAAAATATGCTTGTAGATTTTAGAAATAACCTTACCTGATAAAGCAAGTTCACCCAACTTAAGCCACAGCCCCTGCTTTCTCAGACCGCTTACCTTTACTCAGATAAGACCTGATACTGCTTTGGACTTGTGCTAACCACAGCAGGGATTGAGTTTGACCCCAAATTTAGCAGAGAGGGTTGATAATGGTAGCATAGAATTGCCAGAATAAAACTCTGAGATACGGATCTTAGATAAAGGTGTTGGAAAAAATCTAAAAATCGGTTGGTCGCCAATCATAAAATTGGGATTCCTTAACAAAGGTTGAGATAAGTCATAAAATGGGATTATTTTGAGACTTGAATAAAGCTGGTACAAAGCTTTAATGTCCCAGCCCAGTGGGGTATTTCTAGCCCTTTTAGGAATTTTTTTCCATGAGGTGTATAAAAGGGATTCCAGATCTAATTTCAAATCTTTTGAGAAAACACGATCCAATGCAAGTCCGGGAGAAGCTCCCCCAATACCAGATATCCATTGAACTGTTCTAGACGCATGAATCGCTAAATAATAAATGAAAAAGTCGGGCAACTGTAGGCCTCCTGACTTACGCTTGCCGACAAAGTTTAGAATAGGCCCTACGTGGGGGTTTCCCTTTCCAGATAAAAGCCGAACAGAATTTGTATATCAGTTTAAAGAAGGACTTGGGGAGATAAATATTTAAGTTCGAGAGAGGGTAGAAAATCCTAGGTAGGATCACCATTTTAATCGTATTGATTCTTCCTGAAAATGACAGCGGAAGCTTGGACCATCTTTCCAAATCCTCCTTTGCAGACTTTAGTAGGGGTTTAAGATTTAAATTGGCTAATTCTCTAGGTCTTTAGAAATTTGTATCCCTAAATATGTGAGGGATTTTGTTTGCCACTGTAGGCCCAGAGATAGACACCAACTACTATGCAGAAGGGGGGAGAGAGGGTATACCATAGTTTTAGACGCATTTAACTTATAGCCAGAAAATTCACTAAATCTAGAAATTAAGTCTAAGACACGTGGAAGCGATGATGTTGTGTTCCGGATATGCAATAATAAATCGTCTGCAAATGCAGACACTTTATACTCTTCATCTCTTATAGGTATACCTAGGGTCAATTGGTCTTTTTTGATAGTTCGGATTAGGGGTTCAATATATAAGTTAAATAAGTAGGGGGATAAAGGGCAGCCTTGCCGAGTTCCCCTTGATAAAGGAAAGGCAGCTGAAATTAAATTATTGCACTGAATTCTTGCAGTTGGAAACGAGTAGAGAATCTTAACCCAATGCAAAAGCTGTCCGAACACCAAATTTAGTAAGTGTTGCAAACGCAAAGTCCATTCAACCCGGTCAAATGCTTTTTCTGCGTCTAGTGACACCAGGGAAGCTTCCATGCCTGGGTCACCAGACGCAGAAATTAGGTAAAACAACTTCCAGAAGTGATCAGCTGAGGAGTGGCCCTCAACAAAACCGGCCTGTTCTGGACTAACAAATTCCAACCATACTTGCTTCAGCCTAGAGGCCAAGATTTTGGCAAACATTTTTACATCAAGATTTAGTAAGGATGTAGGTCTAAAGTTTTCCACAAGCTCCGGCGATTTGCCTGGTTTAGGCAACAAAATTATTTTGGCCTCAAAAAGTGTTTTATCAACTATTCCCTGCTCAAGCCAAAAGGCGAAGAGCTGGCTCAATAATGGTACTATATTGGATTTAAATTGCTTAAAAAAAAAGGATGTAAAACCATCCAGGCCTGGTGCTTTATCAGTCTTAAGTGAATCAATGGCTGTCCCTATTTCCTCGCTTGATATAGGAGCTACCAACCTCTGTACAGACTTCTCTGACAATTGGGGGAGAGAGAGATTATTCAAAAAATCCTGCATTTTAACTATACTTTGGGGGGAAAGTGGTTGGCTTGAGTAAAGGCTTTTGTAATAATCAACAAAGATCCTAAAATACCTTGGGATCTGTTACTAACTCCTTAGAAGTAGGGTGTCTTAGTGCTGCTACCCATTTAGCTTCCGCTTTTTGTTTTAATTGCCAGGCCAACAATTTCCCAGCTTTGCTGCCCTGACCTAAATATACAGCTTTAATTCTAGAAGCAGAATCTACCACTTTCTCCCTCAATGTATTGGTATACCATGTTCTTAAAGTGCATAACTGTTGCTCTTGACCCTCTGATCTCGACCCCTCCCCTATAGCCTCCAATTCCTTTATTTTATTTAAACAATCGGCCAGCTCCTTATTGCTTTTATTTTTCGAATAGATGCTAACCGAATTAATTCCCCTCTCCATACAGCTTTAAGGGCTGCCCACATTTGGTCGACAGCTTTAATAGAGCCCCAATTGGACTGAATTGCATTGGATAAAAACTCTCTGAATCGGGATAATGTTTGGGAGTCCTTTAGAACATTATTGTTTAGTGACCAGGAGTGAGACCTTGATAGGGGAGATAGCAAAGTCCAAATTAGCTTAATGGGGGAGTGGTCAGAAATCACTCTGGGTAAGAGTTCAATTTCTGATACACCTGATAAACATTGCTGACTCATTAGGAAAAAATCTATCCTTGAATAGGATTTGTGGACTGGGGAGAAGAAAGAATATTCCCGGGTAGCCGGGTTGAATAGTCTCCACGGGTCCACCAATCCTAGAGACGTAGCAAACTCTGCCAGTGCAACTTGAGCCGGTGAAGATTGCGGTCCCCTACAACCTGAGCGGTCCAACCTGTTAGACTGGACTAAATTCCAGTCACCTCCCAATATAATAACCCTCTCTTTAAAGGAGGATAGGATCGTAGCCAATTGAACAAAAAAGGAAGGTGACTCCACGTTGGGTCCATATATTGATCCCAATACCAAATGTAACCCCAAAGTCTGCCAGAAACAAAAATGTATCTTCCGTTTGGGTCAGAAGTTATTTCTGAATGGATAAACGGAATCCCTCATGCGACCAATATAGCAACTCCACGACTATTTGAGGAAAAAACAGCCCCAAAAACCTGTCCTACCCATTTTTTTTTTAATTGAGATAAGCGGTCAGAGAGTAAATGAGTTTTCTGTAGAAAAACTATGGCTGGGTTGTATTGGGCTAAGTGATTTAAGATTACAATTTTTTTGCAATTGTCCCTTCCCCCTTTAATATTCCATGACAAAATATTTACTTTGAAAACCATTCGTTTTGAATAATAAGCACCCATGAGAAAAAAATTTGGATAGCTGTGCCCTAAATGCCCTTACCCTAAAACCCAACAACATAACCCCAGTCCCTCCCCCACCACCATAATATAACTAACTCTATGATCCCTCCTGAACTATCCTCCTGGCCTGAAGCCAACCCTCCACCACTGGTACATGGTGCGCTCTAGAGGTGGGGATCCTTCCTTCTTATCCAGTTGAGTTCAAAAAAAACCTTAATAATTATACTGAGAACCTGCAGGGTCTTTCCTCAATTCAATGACTGAGACCAACACCTATAGGTTGAAACTTAGTATACTAGTCCACATGTGCAGAGAGAGAGGAAAGACTGGGGAGAGGGAAAGAAAACAAAGTGTCAAACCCCGAGGTGGGCATAGAATGTCGGCCAGGAATTTGGCCAGAAGTAAATAATTAACCTTCCAAGGTCCCTGTTTAGGGCCATGGTTAGAAATGCCCTGGATTTAACTTGAGCTAGCATAAAATTATCCAGAAATTGTATTGAAACTGAGTTAGTTTGTAGCTCAAATAATCCCTACACACCACCAGAAAATGAAAATAGAGCCAGAGAAATATTAGATATAGGCTCCTATACAGCCACAGAGAATTGGAAGTTGGAACGAGAAGAAAAAAGGGAAGGTGACATAACCACCCATAACCCTGTACACACTATCGCATACAATGAATTCTCGTACATAGGAAAAGAAAATCCGGGTCGCTTTCCGACACAGTCAGTACACATAACCAGTAACAAACAGTTAGAATGTACAAATAATAGGGCAACATGTAAATAACTCAGTCAATGTTATAAATAAAATATGTAAGCCGACAGCACCCTCTTGTGGGCGGCTTCATGTACTGAGTCTCAAAATTCTCAGGAGAGGCCCACTTAATAGTGGAAACCCCAAATGGTAAAGAAATAGCAAACTATAATTTTAAATAAAGTCTAGCATCTTGTAAAAGTCTCTCCTTAGATCGCGACCCTGTGATGAAAATAGCAATGTCCAAAATGAACTGGCAAGGGCTATTTGGTTGTCAGCCAGAATCTATCCCAGTGGCAATCAGTATCAGCTTCTGTCACTTCCGACTAGTAGAAACTTCATCCTTGAAAATAGGTCAGGAATAACCCTTTGGCGTTGACAGGGCCTCATCAACCGATTCGAGCGCTTAATACCATCTTTAGTCGTGATTTCTAACCCGCCGGGTAAAGCATATGATGGTGGATCGGCCGTGAAAGCTTGGAGGTGATGGGCGAAAGTTTGCCGAGCTTGTCTCATCTTCAAAGTTAAATGGAACCAGTCTTAACCTCTTGCCCTCCCATTGAAAGGCTGCTATCTTTTTATATCTCTCAAAATGTGCTCCGGTCAAGAAAGTTCAATAGCTTAAGATGATAGGCCTCGGTGGGTCAGAGGCAGCTGGCTTAGCTCTAAGGGCTCTATGGCTCCGTTCAATAATATACTCCGGCCCATTAGGTGAAGGCCCTACCGATTTCCTCAACAACCTCTGTAGAAACTGCACAGTATTCTGGCCCTTCTCTCCTTCGGGGAGACCCAAAAGCACTAGATTGTTGCGCCTGCTTCTGCCTTCTAGATCCTCCATGCAATCTTCTAGCTTCACCAACGCCCTTTTGCATTCATTCAACGCAGGCCCAGTCTTCTCCATAGATCGTTCGATCGACGAAATACGAGCTTCTGTGTCCGTCACCCGATGGGCTAATTGAGTCAGCGCAGGCTTGAATTCTGCCACCTCGTCCACTAACTTAAATAAGGCCTCCTTTATAGTGGACAAATCACTATATATTTTTTCGGGAGTGATGCCTTCCTCTGCGCTTGGTGGCGATGAACTGCGGCGTGGCCGCTTAGCTTCTAATTCTTGGTTCGACGCCTGCATTTCGAGTTCCTCCGAAACCAAGTAAATCGCTGATGTTGCCTTCAAACTTTAAACTTCCCAGTAAAGGCAAAATAAAGCCGAAAGATGCATTTTAGCAGCAGGTTCAGGTTTTAGAAGCGGGAGCCCCGAAAAGCTACAGCTACTCCTCCATGCGCATCACGTGATCCCCCGATTCCCTTCCTTTCTTTGTAGACCAAATCAGATTTTCCAGTTTTGTTAGTTTGCCCCCTTCACTAGATCTTCCCCCTTCTGTCTGATGACCCCAGCCCAGTCCAGCCCACTTTTAAGCACTTACCCATTCCTTATGGGGAGACCACAGGGTCACATATCAAGCTCCATGGTGGATTCCATTGGGAATGGCAGCTCTACCCTGCAGGTCATTGTTATACAAGACACTGGTGGCTAGACCTGTGTGGAATGTGGAATTCTGCCAGCACAATTCATGCAGAATGGCAATTTCACTTCTGAAATGCTTTTAAACTTTTTTTTCATTCCAGGAATTCTGAAAAGTATGTCCAGGTAAACCATCAAATAATATCCTGCAGATTACGTAGTATTCCACAGTTTGCTGAAAATGTATATGTGTTTACATAATTTGCAGAATATGACTGTACAGGTCACATTGTACTTTCAAAATCTTGGAATTCTACATAATTTAGAGAATTTCCAAAATTCACAACAATTTGGTCATAAGCAGAATTTTCAAAATTCTGCAGAGCTCTAGTGGTGGTTTGGCAGTGCAGGGAGCTGGTAGCATCGGCAGCATCTTGTATGCCCCAGAGTTTCCAACACTTGGTTATCCCCTCACAAGATACTGGTGAGGAGTGAGCTAAATGTGCATGTTCATGCAGTTGCATGACTGCGCACACCACCAGCCAGTGCCTTCCCTTTCACGGGTGGCTTTCAACTGCAAATTCACCTGTGGTCACCCAGGTGGCAATATCAGAGCACAGCTGGCTGCCCTCCCCAGAGGATGAGAGTGTCCTTTGGGATGCTCAGTGCTTCACCCCGACAACTCATTCCTGAACCTGGGGATACTGGCATCAGTAGGGCTGCTTCTGCTTTGCTGACTGGCCAACACCAATTAAAAGCACTGTCTTCTTGTTCAGACTAGTCAGCATTGGAATTCTTGGTGCCCTTAGCCAAAATTAGTTTTGCCCATACCTTTCATTTTCACTCATATGCAAATGAAATACCCCAGTTAACGTTCTATAGATATAGCTCTGATGAGGCTCTCTCGTTGTTTTCCATATTTAATCATGGATGTTAGCCAGCTCCTTTGCCTCAGTCTGGCTAAAATGTATTTCTTATTTAGTACATCAAAGCTCAGATATTTCACATGCCATAACCCATTCTTGGTCTTCTGTGACTGCGCCACCATCTACTTTGCTAGCTTGTTGGCATAGCTTGGTGTTACCATGGAATCTGCCTTACTTCTAAACCTTTACATTAGCAATATCCTTATGGCCACATTCTTCTGCCTACAGTATGTAATATTGCTGAAAGCTGTCCATCACTAAATAGGGAAACTGCCTCCACCCTCATCCATGAAACTTTTTTCCAAATTTGGATAATTACAGCTTCATCCTAGCTCATCTTCCAGTAAAGAAAATCCATCACCCATAACTAACTCAATATGCCACTGCTAGGCTATTAACCGGCAATAAGAAATCAGCTTGCATCTGTCTCTACTGTCTTCCTATGAAACAGTGCATCAACTTAAAAATCCTGCTAAGTCTATAAATGTCAGCAGAGCATCACTCCAACCTGTTTTAGTGTCCTTATTCCAAACAAACATCTACACATCTCTTGCATCCCTCTGTTACTTGTTTTACTGCCCAAAAGCCTTCTTGAATTGTCTCCCATAGTGAGGGAGCCTACTTTGTCTATGATCTCCATTTGTGGAACCAGTTACTGCCCACCATTTGGGCCTACAATGACATTGGGACTTTTAAAAGTGAACTAAAAACCTTTCCATATCACTTTGTTTGGCTTGTGACTGTTGCACTGCTAATTCCCTTCAGTGCAGTGTTATTTTATTTGTTTTGTACAGCACTTGAAATTCTAAACACTTCATAAGTAAACATTATTGTAATTTTTATTACAGTACAAATAAAATAACCTGTTTTTTGAATTTCTGTGTGTTTACAGTTAGGTCTATACTCTGAGCACAGTTTGTGGCCTTCAGTTACTAACCCAGGAACTATCTGCATACTTAGTGATACCCCAGGTGTGGTCTCGTTATCTCTCTTTCTTTAGTCTGCCCCTTATTGATTGTTGGGGATGCCTGCTGCCTTCTCAAGTTCACTTTTGATGCATGATTTTCTTTAATTTTACTACTCACTGTATCTACTTCAATTTCCTTGCACATTCTGCTCATATCACACTACTCATTAATAGTATTTTGGCTGGTAGTCAAGGCTTCATTTTCTTATAATCTAATCCTGTATTTCTCTTAATTGTGCTTGTCTCCATACTTGATGAGGTGCTTATTGTTTAAATGTGCTTTGTTTAAGTCTACTGTATTATGTAAAAGATAAAATCATATTGCGCTGCAGTGCAGTTTAATTCTAGTCAGCTTTTTTTTTTATTTGTTTTTTTATCTCTGGAGATGAACTGCTTCAGTACTTCTTTAATGAAATATCACCCACTTGCCACCATGCTATGATGTTTTTGTTAGACTCCCTGCTTTGTTCCTTCTAGATATTTGACAGTGGTTATCATGTAATTCCCCACCATCTACTCTACTAGTCCAAAGGTAATTTTTCCTTACTATCATATGATGTTTTTGCAGGCAAAGCTTTTCAAAGCAAAGACGATTATGGGGTTACTTGAATGAGTACTGAAATGTGTGTTACGTAGTTAGATCTACTTATTAGGCAGCATCAGGTGGTCTTATAAATGTGCCAGACATTAGTGATATGATGTAAAAAGATACAAAAATGTTCATTTAGTGAAAAAATACATTTAAAAAAAATAAATAAAATAAATATATTAGTAACATGTTTCCAATACATACATAAAGAGAAAATCATTCATTTTACATTTATTTAATTCATAACAATTAACTCCAGGTATATAAATTATTTAGATAAATGTGATTTTATGGTAATAAAATGTTTATATATATGTACACAAATAATAAAATTGATACAAAGTGAACATATTGATAATATAAAATATATATATATAAAATACACAATGACCAGACTCAGAATATGCCATTTATCATC
Organism: Neoceratodus forsteri; assembly: GCA_016271365.2. Lineage (NCBI taxonomy): Eukaryota > Metazoa > Chordata > Ceratodontiformes > Ceratodontidae > Neoceratodus > Neoceratodus forsteri. The sequence goes on from CM028130.1 coordinate 101,503,843, forward strand.
ACGAGTGAGGGGCAGAAACCATAACTCACAAGTGACAGAGCCACAAGTGAGTTATGAAAGTCCTGCCCCTCAAAAGTGATGATAAATCCATATTCTGAGAGAAGCTCATGTATGTCCAATTTATACAATGCATTTTAAATTATAAAGCTTTCAGATTAGTTCTGTTACTGAAGAATACGTTGTTCTGATTGATTTCACTGCTCTGAGTGCAGCAGAGCTCCTTGTGATGTCATCTGGCATTGTTTGATATGTTCTCCCATTGGTTAAGAGCTCCTTTGTGACCAACCTCAAGTGATGATAAATGGTGATGACCTCACTCTAGTGATGATAAACCATTTATCATCACTCCAAATCCCACTGCCATGTAAATATTTCATTTACCTGTATATTTTTGTTTCATCCCCATTGTATAAATATTTTTATTTGTTTAGAATTTCTGCACACCTGGATATCCAGACTACTGACATCCTTACTGAACACTTCACTGGAAACAGGCATGATTCAGGAGGACTGGAAGAGGAGAGCAGATGTGGTCTCTACATACAGTATGAGTGGCAGCAGAGTGGAGGCTATTAAATATATGTTCTCACTTCAGTGGTGTAAAAATGAATGGAAACCCTGCTAAAGGAAAGATTGGTAAAGTATCTTGATCCAATGGGTTGCAAGACCACAGGCAGCATGATTTCATGGGGGAGTTCATGTCAGATGACTCTTACTGATTTCTTTGACTGGGTGCCAGTGGACTATACCAGGGAGGGCAGTGGATGTGGCCTATCTGGACTTTCTGGACTTTACCAAGGCTTTCGACATTGTCACACAGAAGTCTGATTAAGGAGACTTTAGGCAGGAGACATTATTTTAGCACAATTTGTACTTGTCATGTCTGTCGGCATAATAACATATATTAGTTTACTTCACAGATGACAAACAGGTGGCAGAAATTCTCACCACAGCTAAGTCCATTATATTTATTTTCCTTATTTCCCTATCACTGGTGCTGTCTTCTCTGCTAAGCTACCTCTCAGCTTTATCCATTCCTCTCTGTTCTTATCCAGACTCAAGGCATCCACAGGGAGCCTCATTCGCCTTGGGGAATTCCATTGCGCATTGTAGATAAAGGCAAGGCCCCCTCTTCAGATCCTTACAATATGGGAGACTGGTGGGTGATTGCCTTTAGTAGTGCCTGAAAGTGCTGGCATCATTCCCGTGCATCCTAGGGTTTTGCTTTGAGTTTCTTCCCCTCATTCATGACACAGTTGGAGAAGGCTTCATGGAGTGTATGTATGCACATACTGTGCATGGCTGCACACTCTACTGGAGTCAGCTTGCATTCTTTCTCCTCTGCACATCTCCAACTGCACAATGACTTATGGTAACACACATGGCAGTACAGCAGTGAAGACTGCTGCCCTACCTTCCTGGAGGAGGGGAAATTCTCTGAGACACTTGATTGTCCTCCCCCATCCAGCTCACAGTTCCCTAAGCTCATTCCCAAACCCAGGTCACAAGCATCACGAGAGGTAACCTGACTCTTGTTTCACAAGCTGGCATAGTATTTTATGTTAATTTTTTTTCTGCAAAATATATTTTGCACACTTATACCCTGTTGCTGTCTTACATGCATGCCAAGTTGCTTTGCTCTTCCACATTGTGCTGCTTTCACAAACACAGTCACTTTGCACTGCTCTTGGGGATTCAGTCACTCAATTGACCCAACACACTGACTCACTACCAGAAAACAATGTTATCAGTTACCCTCAGGCATCACTCATCACTTATCCACCTTATGCATCAAAGTATCATATATCCTCACCTCAAAGCATCATTCTCAAACTCCCATCACCTGGCTTGTAAGAGGAGATTAATTTGTGTATTGACATGAGGGAGGGGGGTTATGCAGAAGATTAGAAGAGTGGTGGGTGAGGGACACTATCTAGCAGAGGTGGATGGCAAATACTACCAAAAACCAGATCACTACCAAAACTTAGGCAGTTACAACCAATGGAATTGTTACCTCTTGGAGCCTTACCACCAGCAGCATGAAGAGGGATGCATCATAGTGTGAGGGCAAGTGGCCTACATTTTGTGTGATCTTCCCCATTGTGTGTCATTTATGCATCCTGTCCTATCCTCCAACTATGTTGCACCTCCCTGGTAAAAGTGTCATTGGTGGTTGTTTTCTGGTCCTCACAATCTCCCTTGTGTAACACAGTTGTCACTGGGTCACTGTGCAGATGATACAGTTGTTACTCTCAGTTACTACCCCTGCCTTACTCATGTGGGAGCCAAACAAATTAAATGGCATGGGCTCATTACAGGGAAACAGACACCACCAACAACCCACATGTTCAAGTGCAGGGAAGATCCCAATGTACACTTGGTGTGCAAAAACATTTTGGTTTACTTACTGTTTACTGCAGTATAGTAGATTGCATCAGACTATTTGCTTAGTGGTAGGCTGACATCTTCTGTTACAGTACTACAAATCCCAGAATCCCCTTCAGATGACATCAGAGCAGGAGGCAATAGTGAGAAATAAGATTCAATATCCTAAATATCCTGCAGTGTATGTTAGAATTTATATAAGCTCTGATTTTTTATTTGTTTGTCTCGCTGTCCTCCATGGGTGAGGTACATACAGTCACAGAGGACTCCAAGAAAACTTGAACAGGAATTATAAAAGCTCTAATATGCACTGCAGGATATCGAATTCCTCAGTGCCGCCTACTGCTCTGATGTCAGCTGCAGGGGATTCTGGGATTTGTGGAAAAGATGTCCACCTACAGATAAGCAAAATTAGTCTGACATAATCTGCTACACTACAGTAATCAGTAAGTAAACCAAAATGTTTTTCCTGCACAAAGTGCACATTCGGACTAGCACAACACTTACATGTGGGGTCCTTTGTGCTGACTGTTCTCCTTTAAACTGCTCACATGGAGGGTTCTTCAGAAGGGGAACAAAGGGAATAGCACAGTGCCTCCACCCAGAGAAGAAAATAGCGGGCCTGGTAAAAGTAAGATAATGCTCCCAGGGTGCAGTACCAATCCACTGCCCCAATAACCCCAACTCCTCCTGAGACCAGCTAGTACCAGTACTCACACTTCAGTCTTTAAACACATGTTTATATCAATTATTGTAGATATACAACAATATCCTCACACAGCAAACTGTAATAAACTAACAACAGGACATTATTATTCTGGAGCACAGGTCCTGTAAAAGAATAGGGATTGGGCAATATGTGATTTAGCAGTGATTTTAGCAGTAAAAGCATGAGTGTTCAGTTTTAGAAAATAAAGTGTTTTGTCACTAGCAAGTGATCTCTGATGTTCGTCGGGCATCTCCTCTGTGATCTTTTCAAAGCTCCGCCAGCACCCATACACGATAGTCCCAAGTAAGGCCTACTGTCCTGTAAGACCACCCACTACCCATAGTGACAGATCCCCATAGTTTCACAACAAGCTTTAAACAGTTTTAATTTTAAACTGCAGTTCTATTAGACTACTGGGTACCCAAGTGAAACACACACAGTTGCAGACCTGATGTTGCAGTGTCCTGGATCTTGCATTGGTGCACCTAATTTAATATGTAAGCTTGCTACTTGCCCACTCAACTGACTTTTATTGGCTAGCACTTTATCAAAGCAATTTGCAATTCACAAGGATTAAAATTGTAATCCAACAGGAAACCAAGGCAACTTTCTATTTATCTAGGCCAAGTCGCATGCATCCTGGAGATGCTGAGTAGCTACATAGGATTTAGCTGACCTCTTGTGCAGCCGTACACTGATGGATCTCAGACAGCAGTCAGATGGCATGGATGTAGGCCAAGGCTGAGTCTAGTCACTCATTGTACAGCTGTCTCTTTCACACTTACCCAGCAGCACATGGCAGTCTGGCAAGTTCAGAAAGGCTGAGACCAAAGAGCTCCATGCCTCACTCCAGGGGTGCTATATTGATCGAGGGTACCAGCTACATGGAGACAAGCTCCTGGCCAACCCTTCTCTTTGTCACACCAGGCAGGGTAGAATGGTTAGTTCCTAACTCTGATCACAGCAGTCTTCTGGCTAGAATGGTATAGCATTTCATTTTAGAAACACAACAGTTTAACTTTGGCTGCTTGCAGGATTCACCGGCAAACACAAGCAGCTTGTATGGAACTCCAACAGTTGTAAACAGGATTCATCCAAGATCTCTGGCTCTGAGACCTGGCTAGACCCTCAAGCTCTCCTCCTCAGCATTTCTTTCTCCTCCAAACACCCCAGCAAGACTGACTGAAACTCCTCTCAGCAGGGGGAAGGATTCAACTCAGCACACTCCCAATTCAGGTCGTTATTGACTCACACGTTTGTCACTCATGTTTATAACTCTACTACTGGATGGAAAAAGTCACTAAGCACTCCGCTGCTTTTTTCCCCCCAAATGGTCCAGGTCTCTGACAGGACCCTTTGCATTCCGATTGGCTGATCTCCTGGATCAAAGGTTGATAAGATGGCAATGTCCATCTGTTTACATTCTTCGTGCAGTGACTGATACTGTTTGCACACATGTTCTTTGCTGCTTGCTGCATTACTTAACTCTTGGAAACATTGACCAGACATAATTGTAATCCAGTTCATGGTGGTGATGACAGTGATTCCTCTGGTCCATCTTTGGGTACACTGGTTCCCCTTTCGTCAGTGGCATACAAGAAAAACAAATGGAAACTCCAGCTCTTCTTCATCTGGCCTCCAGCACCAAGTCCAGTTGGAGGGTGTAGAAAGTGCAGGTGGACCCACCCTGAGACTCTGATGGCTCAGCAGGTAATCTATATCTTTTCATAGGTTCATAGGTGATATAGACAAAAGTAGGCTATTCCCTTTCTAGATTGTCTGCCACTTTCTCAGCAGTTTATTCTACTATTTTGTTCCATATTTTTGTCTAGATTTCTTTTAAATGCCTCAAAAATGTTACCACCAACAGCCTCCCTAGACAAACTGTTCCAAGCTTCCATCAGCCTCTGAGTGAACCAATGCTTCCTTCTTAGCATTCTGAAATGTTTCCCCAGCAACTGACAGTCATGTCTCCTCAGATTTTGCTCTCCTTATTTTGGAGACAAACCTAAACATTTTTATAATTCTTGGTCTCTAGATGCTTGATATATTAAAATCATACCCCCCTTCTCCTGTCCAATGAGAACAGACTAAGTTCAGTTATTCTTGAATTATAGTTTACCCTTTTAGATCCCTAATCATTCTGGTTGCTCTTCGTGGCACATCCTCCATTCTATCAATATCTATCTTATTCTGAGGGCACCGAAATAACCACAATACTCAAATGTGGCCTAACCAGGGATTTCTTTAATGGCATAATCACTTTTCTGTCCTTTCTAACAAACTCTCTTTGTATGCAAGCCAGAATGCTGTCACTTTATTTTTACTCATGCTCTCGCATTGTGGTTCTTGTTTTAGTATATCTCAGACCAAGACCTCCAGGTCTTCCTCACTTCCTCTTTCCTTAAATCCTCACCCATTTAATGTGTATCTTGTCCTGATCTTCCTTGTGCCAAAGTGAAGGACTGTGCATTTTCCTGTACTAAATTTCTTTTTTGCCCTCTCCGCTCATCCAAATAATTTATGCAATTTCAGTAATAGAGTCTTTATTCCTTCCTGTGAATCCACCTTGTAGCCAACTTTAATGTTTGTCTACATATGTTGACATCTTCCCTCCATTCATGCACTGCATATCATTAACATAGATGTTAAACAGAGTTGGTACCATCACAGACCATAGGGGACCCTGCTGGTCAACCTGTCCTATTCAGATTAATAGCCATTTATCCTAAAACATTGTCATCTTCCAGTTAGCCAGATGTTTGTCCATCTTACTATACTTTTGATAATTCCTAAGTTATCCAACTTTTGGGACAACTCATAATGGGTACTATATCAAAGGCCTTACTGTCCATGTACAGTATACTACATCCACCAGTATATCCCAATCTAAGGCCTTGCTAACTGTCTCAAAAACTAAAGTCAAGTTATTGAGGCATATCTCCCTTTTCTGAATTCATGCTGAGTTTTATTAGTTAGACCCTTCTCATTTATATAGTTCTCTATCTCATCCTGCAGTATTGCCTCCATGATTTTATTAACCACTTGTGTGAGACTTACCTGTCTGTAGTTTCCATTATCATTTTTTGCGTCTTTGTCCTTGTATATTGATATGACTATTGCATACATCCAGTCACTCAGAAGAGCCCCCTCTGTAATATTAGTTCTGAATATTTGTCTGACAGGGTCTGCAAGGGTATATGGTAATTCTTTCAGTACACTTGGGTGAATGTCATGAGGACCAGCTGACATGTTTGGGTCCAATACCCCTAATATTTTTTTTTGTGGAAGTATACTCTCAACTTGCTGTAAAGATTGATGTCCCCATCAAGCCAAGGTTGAGATGAAGTCCAATAGTCCATATATACTCATACTGTATATACAATCTGTCTATACACCTGATTCCTGAGTTGTCAAATTCATATATACATCAAATATACAATCAGCACCTTGCAAACAGTTCAGTTCCAGACTAGATACCTCACATTTCAGCTTCACAGTCTATTTAGACAAATACAAGCCAGCTAAGCAATGTCTGAGATATCCACATTTCACATTGTTATACCTTTTCACCCATGGGCATTACTGAAAGTCATCTGAGACAAAGACCTGGGGGGGATGTTTATACCTTTATGTACCATGTGCATGGGCATATCTGTGGAGGTACCAGGTGCATCATATGAAAACTTCAGTATTGGCTTGACAGGTCTTTCAGAGCATCTCAGCTGCAAGGTCATTCCTTCCTCAGAACTGAGGTGTGCCTCTCCATCCTCCTTGTCCTGTAAGTTAGGGTCCTCATTTGAGATGCCTTGTATTACTTAATCAGGTGCATTGAACTCCTTGGCAAGCTGTTCTATGGGTTCCTCCACATTTACAGGCTGAAAATCCTATTCAGTTTCTGATCTTGCATCATCAGGCACAACTACTACAATTTCAGAGTTTGATGGATCAATATCTGTACTGGGTGTTAACACAGCAGAGATCTTCCTCAGAAGACAAGGAATGTGCACTGTGGAATAGTACTGTGCGGGTTTCATTTCATCATCAGATGAGTCTTCCAGTACTACTTGTGGGACTACCAGTTGCTAGTCACTTGTGGAATTTTGTGGCTCAGTTTCATTACTAGAATGAAGTGTATGTGTTTTTTTTTTGCAAGTTACAGATCCAGTTTGGTGTCTTTGGGGTGATTCAGGCACCTCTATGATTTACATTTGTTTCTATCTGTGAAAATGGCAACAAATGATTTCTATGACTCATCCTTGATCCTCCTGACTCTCCTTCTTGCTGTATTCCATACACTGCCATGTCACTCAATTGTTCCACAACAACATAAGGGACATCTTCCCATCATTTGACAATCTTGTGTTTTCAGGTAAACAAGATTCCTTAAAAGATCTTCTATCCTGGTAGAAGTCCATGGACTCTCACTTTCCTATCACATCTTGCTTTGTTTGCTTGGTTTCTCAGTCTAGAGGTTTCTTAGTCTAGTTTATATGAACTGTCCAATAGGTTCTTTAGCCCTTGGACAAACTGCAGATAAGTTTCAGGGCATGCTCCATCAATAGACACTCCAAAACAAATGTCCACAGGCTGTCTAGCTTCTCTTCCAAATATAAGACAGTAGGGTGAATAGCCAATTGCATCACTTTTTGCACAGTTGTAGGCATGCAGAAGGATGCTTACTTGTTGCTCTATTTTGACTTTTATTTAGGATCTACAATACCAAGCATATTTAACAAAGTCCTATTAAACCATTCAGGCTGCATGTCACTAGTGCTATGCAGAATGTGAGATTCCACTAGGCAAACTTAACATGGAGTGACCATTATGACTGTGGAATTTCCACTGGAATTTCACTGGTTCTTCTGCAGAATTCTGCCTGCTGGGATCTGCACAATAATATTCTGTGGAACAGAATGATTTCCTCAGAAATCATTCCGCAACCAGTTCCACAGAAAATATTAAGATCTGTGGAATAAAATGCCACAGAAATGTTGTGAAAAAACTCATTCCACATTTTTCTGCCATAGAATTCTGCCATTCCATTTCTGACAATATTCGGCAGAATTTCAAAAATTCCATGAAATTTCATTCTGGCAGAATTTGAAAATTCCACACAGTATTACAGGTCACCATGTGGGTAATACGGAGTTGTTCTTGACTTGTGACTGCCCCACAGGAACAAGAGTCCTCTCATTGGTTTACTTTCAAAGTCCCTGTCTTGATCTGAATGGATCCTCTGAGTGCAGCTATAGTGAACAATGAACTTCTTCATCAGGACTTTAGCTGCTATAGATGCTTTTTGGTCTTTGGTCAGAAAGGCCTGTGCATATTACAAAAAATTACTTGTTGCAACTAGAATACCAACCACATTTTTGTTATCTGGTTCAGGACTGAGAAAATCAATACAAACAAGTTCCATTTGAGCACTGGTTGTGATGTAGACAAGTGACGCTGCACGTTTAGGTAATGTCTTTCATTCATGCTGGGGTTAGAATGGAAGAAGGCTAGCAGCCCAAAGTCACCATTCCCCACATCAGTGGATCCATCTAGATCCATTACTGATTAACCACCTATTTGTTTTTTAAATGCTAATATTGAACTGTAGTTTACTATCTCATTTGGCAATTTATTCCATAGTCTTCCTACTCTATTTATAAATGATTAGTGCTTTCTGTTATTCTTTGCTGTAACTAACTTAATTTGTTTTATGGCCTCTAAGGCCCATTGGTTTCTCTTGTAAAAAATCCCCATTTCATTCCTTAGACTTATATCATTAATTATCTTATGCATTGTCATTAGGTCCCTCTAGTTCTCCACTGCTGTAAATTGAATAGGCCAGCCCTAGTCAGTCAGTCCCTATAACTAAGTTCTCTCAGTGATCCCATCATTTTTGTATAATGTCTCTGTATTCTTTCCACCTATCTATTTCACCCTGTGTGTACAGGTTACATAGTTGAGACCCATAATCAATATGAAGACTTACATGAATTTTGTATAATGGCATTAAATATCCCCTACTGTTCTTTATAAAGCTTCTTTATATTTTTTGTCATGTAACTAGTTCTACTAATCACATTTGTCCTATGTCTCTTGAAATCCAGATTATTATCTACTAATATTCCACAATCCTTCTCCAAAGTAGTCCCTTTTATCACATGACCATTCAGTATGTATGGTTGTTCGATATTATATTTACCTGAATGCATCACAATGCATTTCTCTAGGCTAAGTGGCATTTTGTTTCTTACTGACCACCTTTTTATTTCTTCCAAATCCTTCTTAATTTCAGATTGTTGATCTCCTGTTTTCATAGGTGCGCCCAACTTAATATCATCTGCTAATTTAATGATCCCATTTTTGACGCTATGATGTAAGTCACTAATGTATAGTGAGAATAGAACAGGCCCCAGTACAGAGCCCTGCAGTACCCCACTACAGTAGTCACCAAAATAGGTTCTGAATATTCCCCAATGACCCTCACTTTTTGCATTCTACAGTACAACCACTTTTGGGTCCATCTCACTATTCTGCTATCTATGCCAGTCTTTTCCATTTTATTTATAAGATTCTTGTGAGGTACCTTATCAAAAGCCTTTAGAAAGTCTATAAATATAATCCCCATTGGCATGACCTTACTCAAATTTTTATAAATATACTCATAGAAGCATAAGTGATTTGTACTGCACTCTCTATTATTTTTTAAACCTGCTGTTTACTGTCGTCCCAACCTAATATAGTGAGGTTATTGTCTAATTTTGATTTTAACAGAGTTTCAGCTATTTTGCCCATAATTGATGTCAGACTAACAGGCTTGCAATTTGCTGTCTCAGATTTATTTTCTTTCTTGTACAACAGAATCACTATTGCTTGTTTCCAGTCATCTGGTACTTCACCTGATGCGAAAGATTTATTTATAATCTTAGCCAGTAGATATGCCATATATTCCCCAGTTTCTTTTATTAACCTAGGACTAATTTAATCAGGGCCTGATGACTTGTTAACCTGTAGTTTATTTATTATGTCTATTATTTCTGGAACATTGATATTTAAGTCAAAATTTGGACAGATGTGTTCTTTTACCTCAATCCTGCTCACATCATTTGCCTCAAAAACGTACCAAAATATTTATTAAAGTCTCAGCTGTATCTTTATACTTATGTAATTCAATTCCTCAGATGTTATAGGGCCTATTTGATTATTCTGTTTATTTTGAGCATTAATATATGCATAAAACCCTTCCTTTGTCTTTTCTATGGGCAAAATTCAGTTCCTCTCTCATCCTTTCCACTTTAATAGTTCTTTTTAACTTTTTTAACAGGGTTCTGTAATGTTTCCTACTTTCACGTGTTCCATTTGATTTCATTTTAATAAATGCCCTCTTCTTTTGTGCACTTATCTTCATAACCTTATTTGTGCACCAAGTCTGTCTTTTCCGCTTCTATTATACATTTTTTTGGTATGTATTATTCCTCTAATCCCAGTAATTTATTCTTAAACAAGGTATACATTTCATTTACACTTTTTCCTTATTAATTTTTGTCCCAGTCCCATTTTAAAATGCCTGCTTAATTCTAATAAAATCCACTTTTTGTAATTCTTAATTATAGTTATTCCTGGCAACACATTTAATTTTTCTCTTTATAACAAACTTGATTATATTGTGATCAATATTACAACATTTTTATTATATTTTATTTTTTATTTATTGAAATCTTGGATGACACCTGTGAGTGGATACTCATTGAGAGGTTCCATGTCAGATACATTAACGCAAGAAGACACAATATAGTTACAGTAAATTATACAATGACAGAAGAATTTCTCATTTCCTGATTGATCACTCTGTGCCTGGGACAGTGATGTTATTGGACAACAACATCACTGGAAAAAGGCCAGGCACACAGGTGACCACAGAACAGCAACAGAAACCCTCCTTCCCCACACAAGCCATTGCGAAGCACAGTGCTCTGAACCCGTTACAGCTTACACTCTCCCCCAAACAGCAGCTACATGCCTCACTTTACCGTTCACAGAACTCGCATCAAACAGAACATTACAGCCTAGAAAAAAAAGAAATGGAATTCTCATACCAGTTTTTCCCCCCGAGCAGAGCAGTTTCAGAGAATTGTGTCAACCATAACTGCCGGTCATGCGCTTCACAGAAGATCACTCAGTTCCTGAACACATAAAAGCAACAGGATTCACAAGCAAAGTATTTATAGTGTTTAAAAAGCACATTGAAAACTGCTTTCTCGGCCTTCATACCATGATGAAGTCGCACATCCACGTGACACAGTGCCACACTCCAGTCACCGATCAGCTAGCTCAGCACCCATAACGAACTGCCATACTGCTTAGCTTCTCATTTTTAAATGCATTTGTAACAGTTACCTGAGTAGAACGATACTGTTTTACATGGCCAAAAAAACAGAAAATGGAGTAACAGACACGGACAACAAAATGAAAGGGACAGAGATGTGAGTGAGTGACAACAGAGAGGAAACATAAACTGCCAAACACAATGCTATCTACTGGTCAGCTATAGTAATAACAGACTTTTTAATGTAAATGCAAATGAACACATGCAAAAAAAGCTGAAAATGCATTTAAAAATTGTTTTTTTCTTTCTTTTTACTTATTTATTTTTACAAATGAACCATTGTATAATAGCAATAAGGCACTCCAGGGTGTGTGTTATTGTGTAATAACATCACTCCTGGGGTGACGAGCACTTTCGGCTTTGTCGTGCTTCATTCCACCCAAGGAGGACGTTATTACACAATAACACATACCCTGTCATGCCTTATTGCTTAATTATATGTAGGGGCCTGGATATTCAGACTGTGCTGGGCAATGGCACAAGCCTAGTCGCAGTGCAACAGGGCTGTGCCAGGGCATGGAGCAGGTGATATTCAATGGTGCTGCACCATGGCCCAGCGCCATTGAATATGGCAAGGAGGGCACTCACATGTCACATGGTGCAGTGGCACTGCACCAGCGTAAGACACAGAAATGAAGCGGGGGATGTGCCAGCACAAGTGCAGTTGCACTAGGTGCATCACCCGCGATATTCAGCCTGGGGCATGCAAATGAGGCCATAATGCATGCATGGTGCAAATGGGGCCATTTGCATGTCATTATGGCCCCATGTGCATACATTGCATTGATCCCCAGTGAATTGCACCTGGCACCCTGCCAAGCTGCAGCCATCGTGGATCGACACTCTGTTGTGCTAATGCAGCCCTCCTGTTCCTGTACACCCAATCTCTGGTATCTGTAAATGACATATCACTCCCTGGTGGCTAAGCAGCAACCCCCATGCCCGATTGCAGGCTGATGAAAAGGGAACTGACATCCCTGGTGGTCATAGCGGTAACCCCAGTTTTGGGCACACTGGATGGGCCTTGCAGTCCTTATCTGCCATCAGCTTCTATGTTTTTATGTTTTGCCTGATCATGGGTAGCTGTGACAATGGTGAATTCCCTGGTGGTCTATTGGTCACCCCCTTACGCCCGATCATAGGCTGTTGTAATAATAAGAAAGTCCCTGGTGGTCTTGCGGTAATCCCCCATTGCCCGTCATTGGCTACTGTGAAAGAAAGGTTTACCTGGTGATCAATGGTACTCCCCTCCCACCCACCCAGAGAGGTCCCCTGCCACCCAGCACCCCCCTCATCACTGGCGGGCAGCAGTACCACACCGCATGCCACCCGGCTGCCTGTCGAATGACAACATACAAGTATGATCTGTATGCCTATTGGTTCACTGCATTGACCAATGGGCGTGCAGTCCATACTGTACTACACAGGCCCAATATGGAAATGAATGCAGTGGACCAATAGGCATACAGATTGTACTGTATGCTGTCATATGGCATGCGGCTGGACGGCATGCAGGTGGGGCGCTGCCGCCCGCCAATGACGGGGGGGTGTTGGGTGGTGGGGGACCTCTGTAGGTGGGTGGGAAGGGGGGTACCACTGTACCACCAGGTCACTCTTTCTTTTCACAGCAGCCCAAGATCAGGCAAAGGGGGGATTACCACTAGACCACCAGGGATTCTCTATTATTACAACAGCCCATGATCAAGCGAAGCGGGGTGACCACTAGACCACCAGGGAATGCACTATTGTCACAGCAGCCCAAGATCAGAAGAACATGGGGGGTTACTGCTAGACTACCAGGGATATCTCTGCTATTACAACAGCCCATGATCGGGTGAACGGGGTGGGTGGGAGGTCCACTGGACCACCAGGGGGGTATGTGTGCCGGGCAATGGTGTTCTGGGTGGGCAGGTGGTCACCCATGGCTGGCAGCTGCTGTGTTGCACTGTGCAATTCAGCAGCCCACCTGAGGGTGGCTGAGACTTGCTCCTGCTTTCCTGGGGCTCACCATTGAGCCCCCCTGTGTGGCGCAGTGCAGGGTTGTGCCGGCACATATGCCGCACATCCCGGGCTGAATATCAGGATGTGCCACATATGCATGGGCACACCCCCTGCATCTGCTCTGCTTAGGATAACATTGTGCCCCAGCACATCAGGACTTGCGCTGTGCCTGGCAGCCATTTTAATATCCCACTGGGACTCAAGTGCCTGTGCAATGTGTTGCACCAGGTGCAACCCCTTTGAATATCTGGGCCACAGAGTACAAAAAAATTCAACAGTACATGGGATGCAATTACAAACAGTTCACAAATTGTACTAAGGCATAGTACATGGTATGCCAGTATCCTGAAGAAGAGAAAGCAGCAGAGGCAGAGGCAGACTGTTAGGGTGAAGTAGGGAGGGGCAGGGAGGGGCAGTGGGAGCTGGGATAGGAAGAGCAGAGGAAAGAAAGAGCCAAGGAGTAGGGGTGGGAGGCAAGTGCTAGGGCAAAGGGGTGGAGGCAAGTGCTTGGTCAAATACTTAACTTGGCAGGTCAGGAGTTGGAAGTACTGAGGTTCTCTTATCTTGATTTTGCCCACTAAGCCTTCTTTGTTGGTAATAATGAGGTTGAGGACATTCTCTCCACAGGTTGGCTTGTATACTAGCTGACTTAACCCTGTCATGTTCAACATCTGCAGAAAAGTATTATTTTTCATTTTAAAACTATTTTGTTCATCCCATTTAATCTCAAGACGATTAAAGTCACCAGTTACTATTATGTCTCTCTCTTCATTGTGTGTAACAAATGCATTGTTGACAGTATCTCTCAATTTATCTGTGGCAAATCAGATCTAGACCAAATGTCTAATTTCATCATGCAAGGTTTTCATGATGTGTTTGCAAAATTTGGATAGCAACAACAATTGGCAATTCTTGGGTCCATCAGCACCTTTGAACACTCTGGGTGGGATATTCAAAGGGGTTGTGCATGGCTCAACAGTGTTGTGACATGCACAATCCACTGATGCACCCCGGCGTGATATTCAGAGGGGTTTGTTGCGCTGCACAATTCCCGATGCACCGGGGTGCACCAGTAATGTATGCAGCGCAAGTGCAGGGGGCGTGCCCATGCATATGTGGTACATCCCGATATTCAGCCCGGGATGTGTAAAGAAGAGTGCAGGCACAAACCCGCTTTGCGCCACACAGGGGAACACAAAGATGTGCCCATAAAAAGCAGAAGCATGTCAGGAGACACCACAGGCGGGACTGCAGTACTGCCAGGTGCAACACAGCAGCTGCCTGCTGTGAGTGGCCACTCAACCTCCAGAGACACAGTCAGGGCATCGTGCCCCCCCCTCGCCTGATCACTGGCATATAAATGTAATATCCCTGGTGGTCCAGTGGTCCTGCTCCGCTGCCCAATCGAGGGCTTTAGTTGAATATAAATTCCCTGGTGGTCCAGTGGACCCTACCTCATTGCTGGATTGCGAGCATAATATAAATAATTCCCTGGTGGTCCAGTGGACCTGCTCCCCTGCCCAATCATGGGCTTTAGTTAAAATCAAATTCCCTGACAGTCCAGCAGTACCCCTTCCCAACCCGCCCACTCAGAGCCACCAACCTGCACCTCCCGGTGGTGGGCGGCAGCTCCCCACCTGCAAGCCGCCCACTGACTGAAAGCATACAGTACAGCTGTATGCCCATTGATCCACTGCATGGGCCAATGGGTGTGCAGACAGTACTGTACTACACAGTCCCAAAATGTGAATGGTTCATTCATATTTTTGAGCTGTGTAGTACAACCACGATCTCCATGCCCATTGGCCCGAAATAGACCAATGGGTGCAGCCGTACTGTATGCTGTCAGTCAGTGGGAGGCTGGGCGGCTTGTGGGTGGGCAGCTGCCACCTGCCACTGACCGGTGGGGTGCAGGGTGGTGGGACTGTTTGGGGTGGGGAGGGGGGGGGTACTGCTGAACCACCAGGGTATTTGATTTTAACTAAAGCCCACAATCAGGCAGGGGAGCAGGTCCACTGGACCACCATGGAATTATTTCTATTATGCCCACGATCGGGCACACAAGTGGGTCACTGGACCACCAGATATCTCCACTATGCCTGCGATGGAGGTTAGAGTATGTTGCCCACCAAAGGGCAGGGATCGTCGGTTCCCGACAGCTGCAGCCTGGCAGGGTGCCAAGTGCAAGTCACTGGGAATCAGCGCACTGCATGCAAATGGCGCCATAATGACATGCATGCATAATGGCCTCATTTGCATGCCCAGCACTGCATGTCATAGTTGATGCACCTAGTGCACCCTCACTTGCGCTGGTGCATCCCCCTACTCCTCACCTGCCTCTTGCACTGGTGCAGTGCCACTGCTCCATGCACTGTGCGGGCACAACCAGTGCCATATTCAGTGGTGCTATGCCATGGCGCAGCACCGTTGAATATCACCTGGACTATGCCCTGGCTCAACCCAGTTGCACTGTGCCCAGGCTTGCACTCCTTCCTGGTGCAGTCTGAACATCTGGCCCTCTGTACACAAGTCCATTGCAACATTTTAAATTTAACCATTCTGCACAACAAAAGAATATCTTGATGCATAACAGTTACTTCTTCAGCTGGTTCTTCTCTCTGAAGCACAGGTATAATGTCCTTGAAGAATGTTTCTTGGCACTGTTCTCTCTGTAATTCTTTCTGGCTTAAGTGTAGCAAGGGAGATATGTCAAGAGCTGTGGAACTACAATAGGCTGTAGGCAAACATTGAGCAGTGGCATCTAAATTGTCAACAAAGCAATTTGTATTTGCTGGTGATTATTGCTTATCAGTGTCATACTTTTTACAAAAAGCTTGTCCAGTTGCTTCTGGAATTTTGATCCAGTCCCCATTCTGGGTGTCACCATATAGTCATCTCAATAGAGCATTAACAACAGTGTGTTTCAGTCCAGGGCAATACTCTTGTAAGTCATACCTAGATAGTGGTGAAAGCTAGTAATGACCAGTGGTGTCAATCTTGGCTGTTGTTTTGACATGAGTTAATAGATTATTATCAGTTCCAATTGTGATGTGGGCCATTCAGGTATTCATGAAACTGATCCACGATGACCCATTTCAGTGCCAAAAATTCAAACTTTTGGACTGGATAGTTATGTTCAGATGGTGCCATGCTTCTACTTGCAAAGACCACAGATCTCAGTCTCTCTGAAAGGACTCAGACAACACTCGCCTTGTCCTGGACACTTGCATCTGTATGCATAGTGTATGGTTTGTTTCCATCTGCATATGTCAAGACTGGTGCAACGGTCCATTGTTTGACAATGCCATCAAAAGCTTTGTCACAACTGGCATCCTATCTGGATCCAAACATTTCATTAATTCAGTTGTAACTCTTAGGAACAGACTCATTCCCAGGTGCATTACATTTCTTGTTTGCTGGTGGATGCTCTTGCATCAGATTTTATTGCTGTCAAACACTTCTGGCGTAGTCATTTATGAAACTCATATAGTATCCACAGAATTCCAAGAACCTTTGTAATTTCTTGAAGAGTTGGTTTTAGCCAAGTAGTCAAAGTTTTAATCTTGTCAGGGTTAGTGCAAACTCTTCCTTGAGAAATAATGCGTATAACACATTTTACAGAACTTCTAAATAATTAACACTTGTCAACAGACAGTTTCAATCAAAACTCCTCTAGTTGATCCAGGCACGGGCTCATTACCGCACACGGCAGAATGTCATGTGGAAGAATCGCATTGCAAGGTTTACTGAAATCTTTTTTTATGTGAGGGTTCCATCCCAACAACTCCCCTTACAGGGGGCTGCACCCCCGGCCTCCCCACTAAGGATTCTAACTCAAGGGGGGTCCAACACGGATAGCGCACAGGTCCAGGGATGGTGCATAATGCCGTTTGCTATTAAGCATACATTATGACCTGGTACGGTTGACCCAGCCCTTTAAAAAGAGGGGTCTCATGCTTTTTTAACATTTTCCAAAAAATGATGACATCATCCAGGTAGACAAGACACTCAAGCAGATTCATATCACCCATGATTCACTCAATGAGTTGCTGGAAGGAGGTTGGTGCTCCCAATATTCCTTGGGGAATCTTCAAGAATTCATAACACCCTAATGGATTGATAAAGGCTGTTTTCTTCCAGTCTGACTTTGCCATGGGTATCTGGTAGCACCAACTCCTCAGGTAAAATACAGCAAATAGCTGACTTCCATTTAAGCAGTCCAGAGCATCTTGGATTCTAGCCATGATGTACTGATCAGGAATTGCTTGTTTGTTCCGGGTGCAACTGTCCATGCACATCCTTACTGTGTTGTTCTTTTTCTATACTACCATGTTGAGCAAGGCATACTGGCTGTATCACTTTTAGATTACTCCAGCTGATAACATGTCTTACAGATGTCTCTCAATGTCATCAATGTCAGCAGGTGCCAGGCATCTGGATCTTTCTCAATAAAGGTCTCTCATCATACAGATGAATGTTATGTTGCTCTCCCTTCATGCTTCCTATGCCCCATTCACTCATGTAAAATACTTGGGTTGTGTGTGCCAATTTCTGTCTCACATGACCATCCCATTCCTTGGGCACTGGAGAATCAAACATGTTCAGGTCAGTTTTGTCCCTTTGGTTGCTGAGGTTGACTTGGGTTATATCACAGTGTCGGCACAGTATATTTGAGCCAAGGTCCTCCCCCTGTGCATGGTAATGCTGTGTTCAGTAAAATGTTTTACATGCATGGTTATTCTCCAGACAGAAACATGAGCAGTTACAGTGTATACCACTTTGGGTGGACTGATTCATGCAATTCAAAACTGTCATCTTAACCACTGTCTGCAGTTCCTGACTGAAATAACAAAGGCATACTCCAGCCTGATTTAAGCTAGCACTATTACATTGTTAATATGTAGCAATCTCTAAGTGTTCTGTGCATTCAATTTGTTTTCATGTTCTGTTTTAGATGCTTTACAGTGATTAAGTGCGTTATCGCTTGTGCTGTATGCATTTATTTTATCAGGGCTTTGAGGTTTAGTGTATGGGGCATGCAGTAGTGGGGGTAAAACTTGCTTTTGAAAGTACTTTAGTGATTGTCCCTTGCCACAAATTCCAGGGCAGTGCCGTGCAGAGTATTCAGTCTCAGCCTGGTGCCAGATTCTCAGGAAGGCCCCACCTGTCACAGTCCTCTGTGTTCTCCTGCCAGCCCCAAGAAATGTTTTTATTTATTTATTTAGTTTTTGTTTACTGGGTAGGGTGCGCTAGCCATAGCAATGATTATTTTTAGGCATGACCCGGGAGTGTTACAGGTACAATGCAATAAGTGGAAACAGAAGGGTTACAATCAATAGGGTATTATAGGATCAGAAACAGCAACCGTGTTTGAAATACATGCTAGGGCAGGCTATGGCAAGGCATTCAGTGAATTGCAAAAGTGATAAATGTGGTAATATGAACAATGTTCAGTAATGGAGAGGTGAAGATAAGAGAAAGTGTGTAAGGAAAGAAAGAAGAGAGGAATAAGCGAGGAAGAAGGGAAGGAGAGGGGAGAAAATAGGCAGAAGGGAAAAAGAGGAGAAACTGCACAAAAGTTTTGAGAAAACCTAATCTGAGAGCAAGATAAGAAGGAGGGCTAAATATCCCTAAGAATTAAGGATCAGGAAGAACTAGGTTCGATGTACTTGAAGTAATCCTGCCAACATCTGTCATACACAATGAGTCAGTTATGAGTAACATGAGATAATCAGTCTAGGGAGGCATACTGAGAGAAGCTTTGAAGAACATCTGAAAGAGAAGGCACCAGAGTTAATTTAATTTCATAAGAATCAGACGTTTGACCAGAAGAGAAAAGTATGTTAGCCATCTAAAATGTGCATATGAGAGGAGAGGCTATTGGGAATAAGGATGCCTAGAAGGAGTAGCTTGGGGTCAAAAGGTAGTTTTTGTCCTGTTACACTGGAGGCAAGTAAACAGACTTTATGCCAGAGCTTATTAATGGCAGCACAAGACCACAAGATATGAAGTAGATCCCCATTGGCCAAATTGCAGCACCAGCAATTATTATTATTTAATAGGCCCATTTGTTGAAGCATAGAGGGGGGTCTATACTAAAGATGTGGGATTTTAGTTTGTATTAAAGAACTATGGGCATCTTTTAAAGGTACTATGTGCAATAAATTACTCCATTGTGTGTCTGAAATATTGTAATTAAGAAGAGTACTCCATTTATTTTGGCCTGTATAGACTGTCAGGTAGATTATCAATAATGTATTTGTAAATGGAGCTATTTAATTTTACTGATACATTAGTCCAGTGTGAGATGTATGGGTTTAGAAGAGTATGCCTATACACTAAACTAGAGAGAGAGTTATAAGCTACCCGAATTTGTAAAAACTTCCAGAAGTCCTGTTCAGGAAGTTTTCATGTGAACTGCAAGTCTGAGAATGATCTAAGAGTGAGTGAATTCTGGTCCAAGATATCTCCAGGAAAGAAAATGCCTTTGTTCCTACATGTACAACAGAAAATTGGGTGATCTTCTGAAGTGAGCAGTGGCTTGCCCCATAAGAGGGCATAAAACCAAGGTGTTGGATTGATTTCAGGAATTGGTGGGTTACTTACACATTCTTAATTGCACCTCATAAGCTGTCAAGCCAGGTGTGAAAGTCAGTGCAGTAAAAAAAAAAAAAGGCACTGTTGCCGTATTTTTCTGTCCATGGTAGGGAGTGTGTATAGTCCATATTAGCCATTTGTTTTAACATTGCGGCAGTGTGAATTGATTTGGGAATCTGGTTTTTATCCATAGAAAGTGATTGTCCACCTAATGTGGTGGCGACTGTATAGGAAAAATACTAGGATTTCATGAGCAATTCCTCAGGGAAATCATGGTCTGCTGGGAACTCAGTCATTAATAACTGCATCTTTGCATTCTTTTCAGTTGGACCATACCTCAAATGGCACATTCAGAATTTGGGGGCAGGACCAATTCTTCACTATCCTGACACCACACAATATCAATAGGGTCATCATCTAAATTACTTTGCTTCTCTGTATGTCAGGCATAAGCTCTGTGGTCCAGTCCATGCAAGTTCACACTTTTTTTGAGTTTATTTCTCTCTTTCGTCACATAAGTGCTTTAAATACCCAAACAAGTTTGCATTGTTTCCAATGATGACTGGTATGCAGTCATACAGTTTGGCTTGGGGACATACAGTACCACAGCATAGGTTTCAATGGGCCATTCAACTCCAATCTCATCTTTAGGAAAAGTGATCCATATCCGGAGTACCCCTAGGTGCAGATACATAGAAACATAGAATTTGATGGCAGGTAAAGAATGCTTGGCAAATCTAGTCTGCTCATTTTCCCTACCTACTGTAACACTGCAGACCCTACTTGATCTCCAGCTTTACCCCCCCCTTTCCCTATCACTAAGGTTCCTTTATGCCTATCCCATGCATTCTTGAATCCCATTACCATTTTTCCCCCACCAGCTCTGGTGGGAGGCTGTTCCAGGAACCCGACCCTCTCTCTATGTGAAGTCATAGGAGGAGTGGAGGAGGTGGAGGGAACTGTGGAGGCGATTTGGGTCACCTTGATAACAAGGGGGGGCAAGAAAGTAAAAATAGGAGTGGTGTATAGACCCCCTGCGCTGGCAGAAGAGATGGAGGAGAGTCTGGTGGCAGATGTTGGGATACACTGCAGATTGGGAAGGGGAAGGGGAAGGGTGGTGGTGTTTGGGGACTAAAACATGCCAGGAACAGACTGAGAGACTATGACATCCTCGGTGGCCAGGGAACAGAAGTTGTTGGATGTCTTTCAGGATGCGTTCCTAACTCAGCAGGTGGGGAAACTGACCAGGGAGGAGCGGATACTGGATGTGGT
Organism: Neoceratodus forsteri; assembly: GCA_016271365.2. Classification (NCBI taxonomy): domain Eukaryota; kingdom Metazoa; phylum Chordata; order Ceratodontiformes; family Ceratodontidae; genus Neoceratodus; species Neoceratodus forsteri. The sequence continues at coordinate 101,525,190 of CM028130.1, forward strand.
CCTGGCAGACAGTGACCAGATTGGGGACCTGGGGGTAAGGGACCCATTGGCAGGGAGCGACCATGTCACGATCTGGTTCTGCCTGAACCTAGGAGGGGTAGAAGGCTGCACAAAGATGGAGGTAACTGACTTCAGTGGGGTGGATTTCAAGGAAATGTGAAGGATCCTTAAGGAGCGCTTGGATGGGTTTGGGCCAGACATGGACACTGACAGTAGGTGGGAAATCATCAGGATGGGGTTGCAGGATGCTACCAGCATCTGTGCAAGAGTAAGATGGAAATGCGGTAGGGCCCAAAAACCCTGCTGGTGGACCAGGGAGGTTCAGGAGGTGGTGAGGGGAAAGATGGTGGCCTATAGGCAATTCAAGTGCTCAAGGAGTGAAAGGGACCGAGGGGAGTACAAGCTGATGTCCAGAAGGGCCACCAGGGTGGTGAGGGCAGCTAAGGCAAGGAAGGAGCAGAACCTGGCGGAAATTAGGAGAAGGAACAAGGGGTTGTTTAGACACATTGGGGAAAACAAAGGGTGAAGGGCAGATTAGCAGGATTAATACAGGGAGGAATTGGCACAAGTCCTGGGGAACAGGCTGAGGTACTAAACAGTACTTCACCTCAATTTTCACCAATGAAATGGGGGGCTGCACTACATGTGGAGGAGATGGTGAAACTGATGGGGGGACCCTTACTGATCGGCGGGTCTGGGGGAGGCATCACTGGCAGGTGGGGGGAAGGCAAAGCAGGGGGATGAGGTAGCAGAGGTGGAAATCATGGCAGAGAGACAGTGAGGGAAGCCCTCAGGTCCCTTAAGATGGAGAAAGCACCAGGGCCCAATAAATTACATCACAGAGTGCTGAAGGAACTAGTGAATGTCCTGGCAAAACCCCTGGCGGAGCTCTTCAGCATCTCTCTGAGGACAGGGAGGGTGCCCCAGGACAGGAAGGTGGTGCATATAGTGCCTATCCACAAGGGGGGATCAAGGGAGGTGGCAGAGAACTACAGGCCCATCAGCCCGCCATCGGTGGTGGGCAAGGTGATGGAGGGCATTGTCAGGAGAGACTAGGGGGGGACCTGGAAAATTTTGAGCACCTGGATGATAGACAGCATGGATTTGTCCATTTGTCCCAAGGAAATTGTGTCAGACAAACCTTGTGGAGTTCTATGACTGGGTGATGAGTGCTTTGGACCTGGGTAGACCAGTGGACGTCCTCTTTCTTGACTTCAGCAAGGCGTTTGACTCTGTTCCGTACAGGGGCCTGTTGGATAAGCTGGGAGAAATGGGGGTGGAGACCCAAATGATAAGATGGATAGGCAATTGGCTCCAGGATCGGACCCAGAGGGTCGTTGTTGGCAGGATAGTCTAATCCCCAAGGAGGGTCATTAGTAGAGTCCCTCAGGGATCGGTTCTTGGGCCCCTCCTGTTCACACTCCTACATCTCTGACATAAGGAAGGTATCAGGAGTGAGAGAGTCTCTTTGCAGATGACTCAAAACTGGGGTGGTGGTGGACGGGAGGAGGGAGGGTGGTCCTACAGGGGACCCGGAGGCTCTTGAAAAGGTAGTCTAGAAAGTGGAAGCTGAGGTCCAATGCAGGGGACATGCAAGATACTGCACCTGGGAGCCAGAAACCCGGGCCAAGTGTACACCCTGGGGAATGTTACAAGTCTCAATGGCTGAGAGGGACCTGGGGGTGGTGGTGGTAGATGTCAAGATGAACAACTCAGAGACTTGTAGGAGAGCAGCGGCAAAGGCCAACAGGATGCTTGGATGCATCACTACTGGGATCACCTCCAGAAGGAGGAAAGTGATACTCCTATTGTATAACTGCTTGGTGAGGCCGCACCTCAAGTACTGCATGAAGTTTTGGAGGTCACACTTAAAGAGAGACATTGAACTCCTGGAGAGGGTCCAGAGTAGGGCAACCAAAATTATTTGGGGCTTGGGGATAGGACCTATGGGAGAGACTTGAAGAGCTAAATATGTACACATTGGAAGAAAGAAGGGACCGGGGACATGATAGAGGTCTTCAGGTACATGAAGGGGTAAATAGGGAAGGATCAGTCAGGGTGCTCCATAGAAAGGAGGGGCAACTAGAGGGCATGGGTGGAAGCTGGAGGGGGATTTGGGGAGAAAGAAGGAGGTGCTACTTCACTGAGATGGTGGTGGAGCCATGAAATGCGCTGCCCAGGGGCTGGTGGAGGCAAGAGGGGTGGGACAGGCACAAGGGAAGGGTTCTGGAAGCAAAAAACAGTGCTGTGAGAATATCTGGGACTAGGAAGGGAGAAGCCAGAGAGGGAGAGGGGGGCAGCAAGGTCAGCTCCCAGGATGGGAGCTGACCAAACGAGCAGACAAGAAAGATCATTAGGCCTATTCTGCTGGCATTTGAGTATGTTAGTATGTTAGTAAGTAGTTCCTCACTTCTCCCTTGAGTCTACCTCTGTCCAGTTTCATAGCATGACCCCTTCTCCTTGAGCATCTTTTTGTTTTGAAAAATGCTTCCCTCTTGAATCTTATTCATACCTTTGAGGTATTTGAAAGTCTCTAGCATATCCCCCTCCCTCCTTTCCTCCAAGGTGTACATATTGAGGTCCTTTAGTCTTTCCTCATAGGGGCTTATGATGCAGACCCTGCACCATTTTAGTTGCCCTCCTTGGACCACCTCTATTCTGTCAATGTTCTTCCAGTGATGTGGTCTCCAGAACTGACACAGTACTCTAGGTGAGGTCTCACCAGTGATCAGTACAGTGATAACATCATCTCACTCTTTCTGCTGGTAATACCCCTCACATGTACCCTAGCATCCCACTGGTGCTCCCTACTGCCTTGTCACATTGTCTGGCCACCTTTAAGTCCTTCAGATATGATTACCCTAGGTCTCTTTCCTGTTTAGTGGTCATTAATACTATTCACCCCATTTTGTATTACACCCTGGTTTCTGCACCCCAAGTGCAAGAATTTGCAGTTCTTCACACTGAAATTTATTAAAATAAGATTGCAGAGAGTTGGACCAGAACAAAGCACAAGGCCCAAATGTGTTACATTCAAGGTTGATTATGGAATTAGCAGAACAACTTGCAGGCCCAGTCACAGAATTATTTCAGAAATCCCTAAATGAGGGGGAGGTCCCAGAGGACTGGAAACAAGCTGTGGTGATCCCTATATATAAGAAGGGCTCCAAACAGGAGGTTAAAAATTATAGACCTGTTAGTCTTACTTCGATATTGGGTAAAGTATTAGAAGGATTTATCAAGGGCTATATTACAGAATACCAATATAGTTCTAGTAACATTGACTGTGCACAGCATGGCTTTGTTAAACGGAGGTCCTGTCAAGCAAATTTATTGGAATTTTATGGGAAAGTAAGTCAAGCTTTGGACGAGGGACATGCAGTGCATGTCATCTATTTGGATTTCGCCAAAGCATTTGACAAAGTTCCACATGACAAGTTGCAGGAAACCCTAGTTAATATTAGTATTCATCATAATATCATTTATTGCATAAAAACCTGGCTAACAGACAGGAAACAGAGAGTTTGTGTGAAAGGGGACTTTTCCAATTGGTGGAGTGTGACTAGCGGTGTATCACAGGGCTCTGTCTTGGGCCCTTGCCTATTTAACATTTATATTGGGACAATGAATGTTTCTTCTGATATCTGGTTCTCAAAATTTGTGGACGATACTCGGTTAAGTAGGGTGGTAAACCACAATAATGATGCAGAATCATTACAAATAGCTTTAGGAGACTTGGAAATTTGGGCATAGAAGCAAGGGTCATCTTTTAATGTGGAAAAGTGCAGTGTGATGCACTTTGGAAAAAATAATATTTTACATCATTATAAAATGGGGAGACAACTACTTAAGGTGATCTCAGAAGAGTGTAACCTGGAGGTAAAAATATGTAATAATCTAACTTTTGCATCACATAATAACTAGCTAATAACAAACGCTAATAGTATACAGTACTGCATCAATAAACATATTAAAAGTAGGGATGGGGGGGGGTCCTTTTGCCACTGTATACATCATTGGTACATCCCCATATAGAATATTGCTCCCAGTTGTGGTCCCCAGGAAAGAAGAGGGATATTGCTTTATTGGACAGGGTTCAGAAAAGAGACACTAGAAGAATTAAGGAAGTTCAGGGCCAGGATTATAATCAGAGACTGAGCTCTCTAGGACTGTATTCCCTGGAGTTTCGGAGATTGAGGGGGGATATGTGTTTAATATATATGGCCTTAAATGATCCAACATTATGGGAGCAATTAGATCTGCAACTTTTAGATCATAGATACAATACTAGAGCACATCCATTTCAGATGAAAATAGAAAGATTTAGTTCAAATAAAAGAAAGCAGTGGCTGACAGTAAGAGCACCCAAGATCTGGAATAAATTACCAGTGGTGATAATACTAAGTAGAAATATAGATAGTTTTAAAAGGGCTGGATACCTTTTTAATTAATAATATCTTGGGGTATTTATAATTCTTAGCAAGCATATGGACTACATCTTTTAAGCTCTGAAACCTATGAAACCTATGAAATTTAACTGCCACTGACCACTCCTCTTGCTTTCTTAGATCTTTATTCATTTTTTCCACACCATCCACCCAGAGAGTCGATCCTACTGTAGATTTTAGTGTCATCTGTAAAGAGGTATACCGTCCCTTCTTGCCTCTCTGCCGTGTTGCTAATGAAGACATTAAAGAGGACCAATCCCAGCACTGACCTCTATTGCACCCCGCTGATCACTGTCCGTTCCTCGGAGTGAACTCCACTTGCCACCACCCTCTGTCTCCTGTCCCTTAATCAATTCTATATCCAGTTTACCACCTTTGGACCCACTCCTAAGAGGCACAGCCTGTGACATGGGCGTCGGCGATTGAACGCTTGGAATAATGGTGACTCAATCCCAGAACATGTCATGGGGGCTAACGATGAAGTAGAGCAACTGAATGGGGTGGGCTGGTGCATATAGCAATGGGATGTTGCTACACATACGTGTGTGGGGGGGTGGGAGCGAGCACGCTCAGTGAGGGATGGGAGAGGTTTTGAGTGGTGATGACTCAGTGGGCTGCCGAGCTGGCCCCTTGGTGTGGTGGGTGGGTTCACGGCTTGTGTGGGCAGGGTGCTGTGTTCGGGTCTGGGTGATGATGCGTTTTTGTTGCGCCTGGCCCAAATTTTATTTTAAACATTTTACACCCCGATACACCCCCTGGAGTTGAGAATATATAAGTAGTGGGGTGTATGGGGCGAAGCCCCCTGGTATGTGTGCGGAGGGCACAGACCCCCACATGAAATATTAAAATGCAAGTCACTGGCACTGTTTTGCAGTGTGCCGGGGAGTCAGAGTGCTGAAATTGATTTTTGGTGCTCTCACATCACCGTAACACTGATCGTCTTTCAGCAGTTGTCGTTGTGACATAGATCCCTATAGTCAAGATATTCCAGAATCCTTTCCTTCAGTAGTGATTCCATTAATTTCCCCACCACTGAAGTCAGGCTGACTGGCCTGTAATTGCCAGCCCCCTCTTTGCTATCACTTTTGTGAAGTGGGACTACATCTGCCCTCTTACAGTCCTCTGGATCCACTCCTCTCTCCAGTGAGTGGTTAAACAGGGCTGTCAGAGGTGCAGCTAGAGCCTTTCTGTGCTCCCTCAATATCCTTGGATGCACTCCATCTGGCCCCTTTGCCTTGTCCACTTTCAAAATTGTGAGTTCCTTCAGGACTCTCACCTCTGTAAGTGGACTAGTGTCCACCTTCCTTCCTTCCTTCGATGCTCCCGGCACTTATCTGTGGTCCCCAATCTTCCCCTTCCTCTGTGAACACTGAACAAAAGTATTTGTTCAGGATGTCCACTTTTCCTGGTCCACCTCCATGCACTCCTCCCTTCCTCCAAAGCTTTATTATCCTTACCCTGATCTTCCTCTTTTCGCTTACATACGGAGTACATTGCTTGGAAGTAAGATCAGTGCCTTTATCCATAACCATTTAAACTAACACCAATGGGGATATTGGATTTAAAACTAAATCTCTTAATACATCTAGCTCACTTATAAGAAACAACAACTCAATATTCTGTCTCTTAATGCTTTAGCTAAATACCCCCAAACTGGCTGAATTAGAAGTTAAAATTCAACTCCATAATCTCAGTGTAATATCTATATCCGAAACATGGGGGAATTCAGATAGATTATGGTCAGTAGAAATACCAGGATTTAAACTCTATACTAAAAATAGATTAGGTAACAGGAAGGGGGGTGGGGTATGTCTCTACATAAAGAATGATATTCCATCATTTGAGATAACTTATAATGCCCAAAATGAAAGTATATGGGTTACCCTTCAACTACATGGTCAACCAAAGATGGTAGTAGGTACTTGCTATAGACCTCCAACTTCTGATATAGATTATACTTTATCCCTAACAAAAGAAATATCCTCTCTGGCTACATATGGTACAGTCCTCATTTTAGGGGATTTCAACTTACCATCAATTGACTGGGAAACCTTGACTGGTAGTTCTCAACATGACAAACTTTTTCTATCAACAATTATAGATCTGGGTCTGGTTTAATTAGTTAGGGAACCAACTCAAGGGAATAACATCTTAGACTTACTCATCACTAATGATGAAAATAAATTAACTAATCTTACTGTTATAGACCCTCTGGGCAGTAGCGATCACATGGCTGTACAGTTCTCTATTATTTATGATTCATACACTCTAAACAATAAACTTATGATCAAACAATATGAAAAGGCAATTTTTTCTAAAATGAATGAAGATCTTAACAACATTGACTGGGCAAATAAGCTTTCATTGCTAAACACTGAAGAGGCATGGACATACTTTAAAACAAAAATTTATGATCTCGAACATCAGTATGTTTCAATAAAAAATAAATATAACAAAAGGGGAAAGATACCCTTGTGGTTTAATAACACCATTAAAAAAACAAATTAAACTTAAACAATCACTTTTTAAAATCCTAAAAAACTGTGCTGTCAATGTTAGAGAGGATGCATTACACAAATACAGAAAATCAGTTAAGGATTTAAATAATTCTATAATTACAGCAAAACAAAATCTCGAATTTAGAATAGTTCATACAAAGGATTCTCATAAATCACTATATTCTTACCTTAACGAAAAAAAAAGGAACAATAGATCAGTAGGCTCAATAGTTATTAAGGATTCAACAATGTTTCCGAATTTGAAACAGCAACAGTATTAAATGATTACTTTTGTTCTGTTTTTTCCCAACCTGATAATTGTACTCAGTCTTCAAACTTTACTACTTGCCCACATGACTACAAAATTTCCCCACATAATGTAATGACTGTACTTAAAGCAATAAATAAAACTACCAGCCCTGGCCCTGAGAATATTAATGCCAAATTTTTGTTAGGTACACTTGATACCATTACCTTACCACTTACTATAATATTTAACAAATCTCTACAAGAAACACAAATTCCAACAGATTGGCTCTCAGCTATTGTTACCCCTATCTTTAAACAAGGGACGCATTCCAAAATTGAAAACTATAGACCTATAAGTCTTACTTCAATTCCTTGCAAGATGATGGAGAAAGTTATCAAAACTATCGTTGAACATGAAATGGCCTCCTGAAATATTATAGATACAACCCAGCATGGATTTAAACAGGTTACTCTTGTACTACTAATTTACTCACTTTCTATGAATATGTAAGCAAGCATATAGATAATAATATTCCTATTGATGTTATTCTATTGGACTTCAGCAAGGCATTTGATAAGGTATCCCATGCAGTTCTGGTGAACAAACTCACTCACTAGGTTTCTCTCCAGTAATTGTTAGTTGGGTCCATTGCTGGCTGACTGGCAGGACACAGAGAGTGTCAGGGTGGGTGGTGTGCTGTCTGAGAGTGGAAGAGTGACCAGTGGTGTCCCGCAGGGCTCTGTCCTGGGACCCACTTTGTTTAATTTATTCATCAGCGATATGAATGTAAAATCAACAAACATTGTTACCAAATTTGCTGATGACACAAAACTAGGAGGAAGGGTGGATAACCAAATAAACCAAGAAATACTCAAGCAAGATTTAACATCATTGAGCAGTGGGCAATAACAAACAAAATGTACTTTAATGAAAATAAATGCTCGGTATTACATATGGGAAATAATAATCCTAGACAGATGTATATGCTTAATAATATAAACATTAAATCAGTTGCTAGTGAAAAAGATTTGGGCATTTTGGTAAATTGCAAATTGTCATCTAAAGATCATTGTAACAAAGCTGCTAATATTGCAAATTCCTTGCTTAGACGAATAAATCATACTTTTATTTCTAAAACTGAGCAGTGTATAATCATTTTATATAGATCCCATATTCGAGCCATATATGGATTATGGTCACCATTTTGGAGCCCTTATTTAACTACTGATATTAATAGGATGGAACAAATACAACACAGAGCAACAAAAATGGTTTCTTACTTATCTCACTTAACCTATGAAACGAGATTAAAAAAACCGGGCCTATATTCACTTGAACAAAGAAGGGAAAGAGGTGACCTTCTTCAATTATTTAGAATTATGCAGTCCCCAGCCCTAATGGACTCATGTGGCATCTCTTATGCAGAAAGGAAGATAGTACCAAGACTACATAATAAACAGTTAAATATTGGAAAGGCAAGAACAAATAAAAGACAACATTTTTTTCTATCAGGGCATCTAAATTGTGGAATAAACTACCACAACATTTAGTGGAATGCTCAAATATAACCATCTTTAAAAATCAATTGGATAACTGGTTTTTTGATTAAACTTATCTTGGGAAACAATATCCCACAATGTGGGGGACAATCTCAATGGGCCTAGGCCTTCTTTTGTCTCTAATACCAAGTAATCAAGTAACCAAGTACCTGAAGAATATCTTGTCCCCTTTCTTTGCTGCATGGGCTATTTTGTTCACCATTTGTGCCTTTGAGATCCTAATTGCTTTCCCTGCCTCCTCTGTTTCTTCTGATACATCCCCTGTCCTCCTCTTTCTGTGTCTCCTTATATCTCCTGAATGCCAACTGTTTTGCCATTACCTTCCTGGCCACCTCTTTTGAGAACCATAGTGGTCTCTTTTTCTTTTTGCTTTTGCTTACTTGCCTGATGCAGACATTTGTTGTCTTCTCTATCCTCCCTTTTAGTTTTTCCCACTGTTCCTTTCACTCCACCCAATTCCCCCTCCTCTGCCAGTGCCTCCGTGAGGCATTCCCCCATCTTTTAAAATTGGCCCTCTTGAAGTCCAGGACCCTCACCTTTGTGTGGTTAGATTCTGCCACAGTACTTATACTGAACCACACCATATGGTGATCACTGTTCCCCAGGCAGCCACACACTGTGACATCTGAAGCACTGTCTCCATTGGTGAGTACAAGGTCTAGTATTGCCACATCATAAGTGGGCTCTTATTCTAGGTGCCTGGGGTATACCCCCTGCAGAGAGTCCAGGTTGTTCCTGATCCTAACTGAAGCTGTAGCTGGGATGTTCCAGTTTATATCTGGCAGACTGAAGACCCCAGCAGCAGCATCTCCCCAAGTTTGTCATAATTTGGATGTCTTCCACCAGAACCTTATCCAACTCCCCTCTCCCTCCATGCTGGAGGTCTGTAGATCACATCAGTGCAACTCATGGCTCCTTAGGACCTCTGTCCCTCCCTGTACCTCATGTATCCCAGTCTTGCTTTTATGCTATTCCCTACATAAAGTGCCACTCCTCCTCCTCCTTTCGTTTCCTCCCTTCCTGAACAGAGTATAGCCTGGTATGTCTATATCCAGTCATGGTTCTCATTGCACCATTACTCAGTAATGGTGACAATGTCCAAGTCAGTCTCTGCCATGCTAGCCTCTTGGTCATGGATTTTATTTCCTAGACTCAGGCATTTGCACATGGCCTTCCAGATTCTGCTACCACCCTGCCTGTCAACCTACCCTTTTCCTTTTGCCATCTCCACTTACCCCGTTTGCTCTCATTCCCACCTCTCTTCATGTGTACTGTTTTTTTTTTGGTATTGGGTAACATTGGGGATATCTCCATTAGGATTCTCCTACTGACTACTACAGCATGTGTGTTTGGGGGCAGTTTATGTCTCCCTGTATCCTTCCGCTAAACCCCCAGCTAGTTTAAATGCTTGCCAATGTAACATTTAAAGCATTTGCTGAGGACTGTTGTTCCCTTTCTGGATGAATATGTTTCATCATTCAGGACCCAGGTATCTAGCCCTTCAAGAGTCTCCAATGGCATGTGATTTACAAACATGACATAGTGATCTTTGAAAACAATAGTGACTTGTGAACCACTACCCAGCAAATGCTCATGTAGGCTTCACTTCAATCTTAACTTTTACTTCAGGCTAGGATCCTACAATTTCTTCCCAGTCAGTTGCTTTCTTCAGAGTTTTGATTTCTTGAGGTATAGCTGTCCTCATGTGGGATTGTCTTGCGTCCAGAGCTCCAATGTGCTCCCATACCAGGCTCCACTGGAATTTCTCTGCTCCTGTCATCTTTTGATTAGCTGTTCATTTATCCACCTCAGATCTTCAGGGTTGGGGCATTCTTACCTCAAATGTCCTTGGTCACCACATCTGTACCAAAAGATGTCCTAATGCCATCCATGGATAGTCTCTCATCTGAAACTCTGCCGGATGACTCATGTGAGCTGGTGCATTGCTCCTGTGGAATGGATCACTCCAGTGTCAGTTGTTGCTTGTGCAGTTTCTCTGGTTTCCATGACCAAATTCATTAGTTTGACAACATGTTCAAGTATTTCCTCATGGCTAGGCCTGGTAGTTGTGGTCATGGAGGCAGTCCCATTTGCATGTTTGGGGTCATGGCTCTCATAACTGGCAACAGTCTTTCTTCTTGTTCTCATACCTCTCCTAAAAACTCATCATAGGGTGGCAACATTTTTCCATTTGGTCTCTTAAATGAATATGTGACAAGATTTGATCAGAATACATGGCTCCATCTAACACTTGCATAGCATAGGCCAGATCCGTCATCTCAGGCATAAAGCATCCTTTCTGGCAGGCTTGCTGCACAACTTTATCCGGCCTCACCAAAAAGACAGCTATTCTTCTTCTTGATGACTGCTAAATGACTACATTATTAGAAGGGTTCCAGACTTCTCCACTCAGCCAAACATCTGTTCCAGCGTTGCAAAGTAGTTCTGCACAGCTACTGTACATTTGAGTTGGTAGCTTTGAGGTCAATGAGAGCATCAATATTAGGTCCACCAAGGCACTCTCCCATTTGTGTTCATTTTCATCACTGGAAAACTGTAAGTATTGCACCATCTGAGTGGCTTGCTCAAGCCATGTATTAAAGTCATTCTCCTAAATGGGAGTTAGTTTTAATCCAAAAAATACCAGTGCCTTTTATACTCCTAGTAGTCTCATGATGGCTGTCATACCTTTTCTTTGAGCTATCCCACAGTGTATAGCAAATTAGCAACTTGTGAATTTTCCTGACCAGTTACATTTAATAAGTTCTTTAAATTCTGTTCAGATTTGAATTCTATTTTTTTTAGAACTTTTATAACATTTCCCACTCAGCTCCCTTGGGAAGGTGAGCTATTCGGGTATACAGATGCTACAGTAACACCAGTACACTGAACCCCCCACAGCAAAAACCCCAACTTGCCTATATCAGCAGTGACAGGGGTTTTGCACCAAGACACTTTAGGATAACAGAGGGTTAAATATCTGACTCCACTGTCCGTGCAAAGTGGAGTTAGATATGTATAGTGGGGAGGTGTGAGGCACACATCCCCCACACGGGGTGCCCCTTATTGTGTGTCATGGTGTTGCTGATCGGTTCGGGGTCACATTAGGGTTGGGGGTTGATGGGTTCCCGGCAAGATCAAGGACATGATGTATTTGTCATCCTACCAGCATCATAGATCCATGTATTCCAACAAACTGGAGAGCTCCACTTGCTTTAAAGTTGCCATACCTGGTCCTTGTTGGGCATCAAAGATGTGGGCAATTCAATAGGGGTCTAGGCATGAAAAAAGGGCTACCAAAGTGTGACATTAGTGTCAATTTTAAAATCTATAATATAGAATTATTATAAGCATTTTTAATGCTTTGATTCACCTTATAAAAATGTAGTATGGTTTAGGATAACTCTATTTTGGGCCTGAGAAGAAGCCTCCACAAATTTGCATGTGCAACAGGGGACATAAAAGCAGGGCTGCATGTGTAACAGGGGACATAAAAGCAGGACTGCACATGTAACTGGGGACATAAAAGCAGGGCTGCATGTGAAACAGGGACATTAAAGTATCACAGGCTCACAACTGCTAGTCTCCACACAACATGGAGGCATGCCACCACCCATCTGTAGACAACAGAGAGCACACCACCACTATCTGCAGATGACATGGGCATAACTATATGCCTGATGGAATCTTTCAAAGAAGTTCATCATTAAAGCATGCATTCTAATCAGGGCATCATCGGTTCATATGACCTGAATAATGGACTATCTGTAAACTGAATGCAGTCAATATCCATGAGAACAGTATAGTTGGTTTTCACAGTAAAATTTTTGTTAGGCAAAGTTCAGTTAACTCACCATACACATGTATGATACGGCTGACCAATATCACCCAGAGAATAATGTATCCTAATTAGGGCACCACAACAAGCAGCATGGGGAGAGTACTTTTCAACATTAGGCTCCACCACTCCAAAAACAGTGACCGTATGGTTTGTGCTATGATTAACAATATGCTGTGGTTGCCATGCGATGCACCCAGAAAATCCACAAAGGCACATTAATAAACACTTTAAATACACAAAAAATAGAATACTGTGGGCCATGCCAAACAAGTTGACTAATGCAGCAGCATCACCCAAACACCATCTGACTCACAGCACACAAACCAGCCACCCCACCAACAGAAGCTGTTGCCTATGTAGGCATACAACTAAATTATGCATAAACAGGTCATTGGTGTACCAGTGTAGTAAATACATATGTGCAATATGCATGACTTTTTGGGGTAGGTTGTGACATAGTCACATACAATATGGTTTTCAAGATCACCAGCCCAGTACAAGCTATGTGAATACAATAAGCGCACATCCTAACCCAACATCAAAACAATCATTACCTCACTAACAAAGCTGTTCAAATTATTAAATCACTCCATAAGTGAAAACAAAAAAAGGAGAAAAAGTAATAATCACAATACAAGCCACGCATCATCCCATCTGCCAAAAAGAAAAAACAAAACAAAAACAAACTGAAGCCAGGCTGCAAGCATACACCCATCTGGCAACAAAAGGGAGCCATGTAGCAGCATCCACACAGCTGCAAACAAAATGAAGGGATGCAGTCACCCATCTACAAACAAAATGGAGGCATGCATCCAGAAATCTGCAAATTAAAATGGAGGCAATCATACACAAATCTGCAAACAAAATAAAGGCCCTCATCCATCCATCTACAGACAAAATGGAGGGATGCAGCCACCCATCTGAAAGTGATATGAAGGCACACATCTAGCCATCTGCAAACAAAATGGAGGCATGCATCCAGCCGTCTTTTGACCAAAAATTGAGGCACACCACAAAACATACTACAGGAAATCAGTCAAAAACTATCACCAGACCTGATACACACAGACCAAATAATAGTGCAGCAATCATCCTTCCCCCAATAAAAATGATCAGTGACCACATGGTTTGGTATCCAGATTAACAACAAATGCTGCGGGTGTCCTGAGATGCACCAAGACAAAATAGAAGTGGTGCACCCTACTAATAAAGAAGCCAGTAACAAATGCATTACACAATGCAATAGCCCATCAGAACCAACGTCAAGATCATGCCAAACAAACCTACCACCACACCTAAATTTGTGGTTGCCTAATTTGGGTGCACCAAATTAACATGCACATCTGATAATGACATATCTCTCAACTGTACCGCATCACGAGGAACAGTTCCACATTTCATTTCACAAAAGCCCCTTGTTACACACTGAGAGGGTTTGTCCTCCATTCAACAACAGTTTAAAGGGTATCCCGTGATAAGAGCACTGGGGAATGGGTGCCTACAATACTGGTGACCCACTCCCCAGTGCAGTTCAGGGATGCTACGGAAGGGTAGGGTGGCCGGATGGGCGGGTGGGCGACTATAGCTACAGGATGTCACTATACATATGTGTGCAGGGGTGGCGGGACTGGGCACACTGAGCGAGGGATGTAAGAGGTAGTGGGTTGCCGAGCTGACCCCATGGCGTGGTGTGTGGATTGCTGGCGTCAGTCAGCAGGATACTGGGTTCGGGTCCAGGCACTGATACATTTTTTTTGTGCCCAGCCCGAAACTTTTTTTTAATGTTTTCACCCTCCCGACATGCATCCTCTGGAGTTGAGAATCCTTTAGTATGGAGTATGGGGGCACAGCACCCCACAGAATACATTAAAAATGAAGTCCCCAGCACCATTTTGCTGTGCACTGGGGTGTCAGAGTGCCAAAATAAATTTTTGGCACTCTTGACATCTTCGTAATTGGGATTGCCTTTAGGCTTTTGCCATTGTGACTTAGAACCCTATAAAGCAAAACTGCATAGCAGTTTATATAAAAAAAATATTATTTATTTAACAGTGAACTTTATGAGTACAAAGCACACATTTCAACAGTGGTCTGAGATTCTGAGTAATAGATCTGATGAAGTGTTCCACATTCTGAGGGGCAGTGTTTCACATTCGGGGGATGTACTGAGGTACAGTGCTCATACAACTCTGGTAGGGAGAAGCACACATTCAGGAGTGTTGGTGAGTTGTACTGGCAGTGCCCAGGTAAATACAGGAAATATAATGTTAAAAAAAAAATACCAAAAACCACTATAAATACCAGACACTCCACTCAATGTTTTTAACACCCCCTAAGAAAAACAGTCATTACTACTCAGCCCTTGTATATATTCCTTATTATATTTGTACAAAACCATTGCTCTTTATAGTTGTAACTATGTATTGTCAACCCAGCATACTTCTCTGTAACCAGTTGTTCCTATGTGCTCCAATGTACCTGTATTTACTGCTTGGATGTGCACTATGTATTGCTACTGTATTTTCCATCTTTTGTTGCCTTTCTGTTAGCCCAGGTCATGGCTGAAAATAGGTCCATTTGGATCAGTCCACCTACTGGTTATCAAAGATATAAATAAATGAATAAATAAATAGTAACAGCAGTATGTAAAATACCATCCCAACATATGAAAAGTACATGTTAAAATGAAACATTGGAACCAAAAACAAAATAAATATAGGTATCCCAAAATAAGAGCCAAGGATTAGATACAGTTACCAAACCTCCCTAATAATCAAATAATGCAGTGTACTAATCCCAGACACTCCATTCAATCTTAACCCCTTCCCCAAAATATACTGTAACAGCAGCAGCATGTAAAATACAGTTTCCAACATAAAAAGCACATTTGAAATAAAGCATAGTAATTTGCAACCCCCTCTACCAACACCTTCAAAAAGACTTCATGGTGAAGAGCGACATAAAGAAGTTTAAGGTCCCAAATTCACATTTTAGTGCAAATGGTGCCACTTACACCAAATCCAAAAGGCAAAAGGGGAAATCCATGGTGCTGGTCCATTTACACTATTAATGAAACCCCCAGTGGCTTGCTTCCATTACCAAAACTAGTAACCCCCCAAAAACAATAGTTTTGGCTGCAGGTATAATCAGTATTTAACTGATGCCGTGAGGCTAGTGATGCAATGAGGGTCACAGAGGAGGACAAGCAACTCTTCAGGACAAGACAGTCGATCACAGGAAAGGGCTAGAAATTGCATCGAATCCCCATGTCCTGCCCAAATCTCCTGGTGTAAGCGCCCAATCTGTTATAAGCAGCTCCCTGGACCCCTGCAGTCATGCTAACGAACATCCGTGGTGTGGGACATGAAAGGATCAGGGAGCAAAGGGACAGTTGTGATCATGCTATGTAGTTAAAGAAACAGGGCAATGCACTGTAGTACCCTAAACAAATACATCAAGTAATCTGGGGACAAAAATACGACACAAATGGCACCAGAGTGCAGATTATTACAAAATATCAGGGGTAACACAAGGAGACATAAATGGTTACATGTGAGACTTCATTTTTTTAGGGCACCCTGGGGGTGGGTGGGAATCAAGGTAGCACAATAAGAAAGTGTCATAAATCAAAGCAGGACAAGGAGTTAGTTACAAAATTATTTTTATTGCAGGAAACGTCTAGTTCAATGACACTGAAAGATTATTTCACACACATGGGTAGCCATTTCACAGATTAGTACACAAATTGTCATGCATTTTGAATGATGAAAGTGCATTTTTTTTAATATAGAAACATAAAATTCCATTAATATTATTTTATGTATCTCCCCATATAAGCTACTTAAAAAGCCCATATCAATGACTGTATTATCACAGAGTCCCCTACTGGCTAAATGGTACCTGCTGCTTTCTCTGCTGGTGCTAAGAGTGGCCCTTTTAATACATCACTCAAGGATGTTCTAGCCAAGAACTCCACTTGTGATTGCCCCTAGAATACTTCACCATATCACCCTTACCATCCCCTTTCCCCCTCCGTCCAACTCTTAGCAAGTTGTATTAGCTGTTCTATGTTAATTTACCAAGTGTACTATACTCTGCATTGTAATACTGTCTATGATTGAATCACTGCTTTACTTACTGTTTGAACCCAACCCCGGACCTAATACCACCAGTATCTCAGTGACATTCCCTCAGGACCCTCACTGTGTGTCTGCAAAGGGTCTGAAGATAGCACATATGAATGTACATAGCATCAGACCTAAAATACATGAAGTCCAAGCCTGGCTTGACCTCTACAAGCCCCGATGTCCTAAACCATCTCAGAAACCTGGCTAAAAGCCCACATCCTTGATTATGAGATACAGGCACTGGGCTATAATACCTACCGTAAGGACAGGAGTCCAAAAAGGGCGTGTGCTAATCTATACCAAGGAAGACCTCACTGTGTCACTCCTAAGTCTGCAGCAAGCCCTCCGACGGAGAAGCTGTATTCATCCGTATTACCCTTGGACGTACCAAGCAACTTACTATAGGATGTGTCTACCATCCTCCAAAGATGGCCCTCCAATCCCTTGAGGCCATCACAAATGCCTTAGCCCAAGAAGTCTCAACTGAGCTCCTCATTCTAGGAGACATCAGCCTCAACTGGCCCAGGTCTCTGGTCATGCCTTGATGTCACTGACCCAAGAGGCAGGTCTGGTGCAGGTTATCTCTGAACCCTACTAGACTGAATTACAAAACTGTGAATCACACCACCCTCGACTGGGCTCTGGTGTCCAACCCTGCCAACATCCAGATTGCTGGAACAATGGCAGACTCCTTGAGTGACCATTCCCCGATATTCTGTATCTGGAAGAACAGAGCATGCAAGATCCAGCCCAGAATCCTCACCGCTCATGACTACACCAACTTCTCGGAAGGACAATTCAATGATTACCTAAGCAGCTGGGACTGGAGCCCAATAACACTCCTCCCTACTCTGACTGAAGCCTTGGAATACTTCCAGGACTTTCTATGTACAGCGGTCAACCTCTTCACTCCTCTGAAAAGACTGAGAGCTAAGGGAAGCTGCTACAAATGGATCACCCCATCCCTTAAATCCATCATGATTAGTTGGGACAAGGCCTGGAAGAATTTCATGCTCTCCTCCCTTCCGGCAGACCTTGTGGCATACAAAGCCCTTAGAAAGAAAACCAAGAGTGCCATTAAACTTTCTAAAAGGGAGTATGCCACACACCTCCAGAAAACCAGCATAGGCAGCCCTAAGCAATTCTGGAATCATGTCAATGACCTGATCAAGGGCAACAAAAAGACTGAACCTTGCCCCACTGAGGTCAATGGTCAGTTTGTTAGTGACCCCTCACAAATAGCAGCTGCCTTAAAACCACTTCACAGACCTTGAGGGCCTACAAGGCTGGACAGTCCCCCAAGACTTCTGCTCCTAACGTAGGTGAACCAACACACTATGAATGACCCTCTTTCCACCTGAGTCTAGTAAAGCGAAAAGAGTTCCTAACCCTCCTAAAGGCGCTGAAAGTGAAAGGCTCAGGGGGACCTGATGGGATAAACCCTCGGCTACTCAAGGCAGGAGCCACCTCATTATCCAGGCCCTTGACTTGGCTCTTAAATAGATCACTATGGGAAGGTATCATTCCTAACCAGTGGAAACAGACCAATGTGGTCCCAATCCACAAAGTTGGCCCAAGGGAAAACCTAACCAATTACCGGCCTATCTCCCTGCTCTGCACACTTGCTAAGCTACAAGAAAGGCTAGTCTATGACCAGCTCCGTGATTACCTGGAGGATCATCAGCTCCTTGCTCCCTCTCAGCATGGATTTAGAGCTAACCACGGGACTGATACTTCCCTTATTAACTTCTCTGATGAAGTACTCAGAGCAATGGACAAAGGGATACCCACAGGTGCTGTTTTTATAGACCTGTCCAAGGCATTTGATCTTGTTGACCACAATCTTCTGCTACAGAAGCTGAACAATGTGGGCTTAGAACCCCATGCTCTCAAGTGGTTTGAGAGCTACTTATCAGGCCGGATACAAAGGGTCTCCTGGAAGGAAGCCATGTCAGGTTTACTACCTCTAAAACAGCGTGTACCGCAGGGCTCAATCCTTGGCCCCTTCCTTTTCTCCTTATTCACCAATGACTTAAGTACCTACTGTGGGGAAAGCTTGGTTATTCAGTATGTCGAGACACAGTCATCTACTGATCCTTGGTGACATGGCTGCTCTTGGTCCTCTCCTCCAACAGGACCTCTCATCCCTTGAGGCATGGCTGAGTGAGAACAGAATGGTGCTAAACTTAGACAAAACCAAGGCTGTGATATTCGGGCCCATATCTTTGGGCCATGACAGGACTACATCCCTGCAACTTACCACGCTCTCTGGAAAATCATCAATGTAGTGCCCTCCCTTAAATACTTAGGCCTTAATCTTGACCAGTCTATTACCTTCAAGGACCACGTGGACCAGGTCGCCAAGACCCTACACCAAAAACTTGGAACCTTGTACCGACTCAAGGACCAGCTCATTGCCGAGGCCAGGCTGTCCATTGCCACAAGTGTCCTGCTCCCTACCCTGACCTATGCAGCACCGATTATACAGGACATGGCTAAACAAGAGGTCTCCAGGATGCAAATCCTGTACAACATGGTAGCTCGGTTACGCTACCCAGGACCACCTGCGACATCACCACTGTGATACACTGGCCCAGCTATGATGGCCCTCATTGACCACTCTCCTACAATACCCCTTGCTTGTCCAGGCCTTCAAGCTACTCAAACTGCCCGCTCCACCTAGCATAGTATGAACCATAGCAATTAAACATAACCCCAGGAGACTACGGATATCAGAACGAACACTACTGAAAGTTCCCAGAGTAAGGACTAATGCTGGCAGCAGATCTTTCTCCTCCCTAGCCTCCAACCTGTGGAACAAGCTCCCTCCTCTGGTGCAGGAGGCCTCTCCTTAGAACTTCCACACGGACATAAGGCCCATATGATTGACATAAGCACATGCCTCTTGCCACGGCTCATAACCTCCCTCTTCCAAATCAACCCTCCCAAAAGTGAGCCAACCCAGGTACCCCTCCCAATATCCAGGGCACCTCGATCCCTTTATCCTATACATAATCTCTTTCAGTGAAGGTCGCTCTCCTTCTGAAAACTGCATATCAATTTGTCATGCATAATATTATGCCATGTAGCACCTAGGTAAAACTGTGTCATGATGATAACCATGTATGTAACTGCCAAGTAAACCTGTATAATCTTGTAACAAAATGTTTTTCCACTGTATCATAAATGTATTGTTATCCCGGGTCGCCCCTGAAAAAGGGACCTCCGGGGCTCAGTGGGCCTACCCGGTCACCAAAATTTAATAAATAAATAAATAAAGCCTGACTCTGGGCTGTCTCTGCCCTCTGCTTTTGTAATAGTGCTCTGTTATATTAATTTGTAGCATTTCCTGTTATGTTCTTATTTTCTGCCACCACCTCTAACGGCATTTTGTATATTTTGTAATGCTCTTTATTTTAATTAGGGCTGTCGAATACCTTTTTGGAATATTCAGCTGAATATTCAGTATTTAGTTTTGAAATATTGGTATCCAGGTATTCATATCTGGCTGGCTGGGAGGGCTAGTATTAAGTAAATGTTTTTAGCCCTGGTGCCTAGTGGTCCCACCCCACCCCTGGATGATTGCTGGTCTAAAATAAAGATCCCCCACCCAGACTCTCAGCAATATCCCCAGTCTCCCATCCAAATAAATAAAAATAATTCCTAATTTCCCAGTGTCTGAGTGGACCCCCACCCTGTCAGATAGTGCCCCCACCCATGACCCCAAGCAGGCCACTGGCACAGCCTTTGCTCACTTCCATGGCGGCAGTCTGACTGAGTTTTCAGTGAAAGAGGCGCATGCTTGTCAAGCATGCACTCATTCATTGACACTCAGATACAACCACCAACAGCAAGTAAGACTACCAGGGGCTGGAGGGAGGGAGCTGGTCTGGTCACTGGCGGGGGGCAGGATGGGGAAATGGTGTTGTATACCCCTTAGGTCCCACAATGCCATTTGCCCATCCCACCCTCTGGTGACGGAGCAGCTCCCCTCCCTCCAGCCCTAGTAATGCTAATTCTTAACTTGCTGGTAGCTGAATCTGTCAATGAATGAGTGCTTGCTTGTGCAGCTTGTGCTCATTCATTGAAAACTCAGTCAGGCTTCCGGCCGTGGAGGTGAGTGGAGGTCTGTGCCGGTGGCCTGCTTGAGGTCATGGCTTGGGGGAGAGGGGTGGTGGGCACTACCTGACAGGGTGGGGGGTAGGGGGTCCACTAGACACCAGTGAAATTAGGGAATTATTTTTATTTTTATACATTTGGGGACTAGGGACATTGTTGAGAGTTTGGGCAGGGGTGGTAGATTCTTTATTTTGGACTGGCGATTGGCCGGGGGTAGGACCACGAGACACCAGGGTGAAAATATTTATTTATTGCTGGCCAGGAGGGTGGGAGAGACTTTTTTGTCCTTGTGCATGGCTGAATACCGAATACCAGCTGAATAATGGACTGTTCGATATTCAGTTTCGAATATTTGGATAGTCCATTATTTGTGGTATTTGGAAATTAATATTCGGTATTCACACAGCCCTAATTTTACTGTACCTTGTATTATGTTTGCATATCTTGTTAGCTGATGATAAGCCTTTGCAAAAGAGTCTATATCTCAAAGGATTGTAATTTTGATTTCTCAATAAATAAATAAATACATATTATACTCAAAATCCTGCATACAGTATGTGCTGCATTACACACTTAGGATCCATTGGTAATCCCTTTTCATGCATGGGTCCATAGCTGTAAGATCTTTTCAGTTTCTAAATAAGGTAATGATCATTTTTCAGGTGCTGTTATCACATGCTATGCCTTTATTCTACCAGTGCCAGTCAATTCACATTTTAACACATGGAGAAATTCAGAATGTCCCTCCCTTTGGGACATTACTGACTAATAACATTCTTGGGGTCCATACCCCTGCTAAAAATTCAGCTTCTTTAAACACCATTTGGAAGGTTTTAATTTTCCCAAATGTTTTGAATTTTTAAAATTTTCCCAAAATTTATGAATTTTTCCAGAATTACACTCAGCAGTAGAGCACTCTCCCAGTGATCCCAAATGTGTCCAGCTGGCAAGCAGGAGATCCCAACAGTACCCCAAAGATGTAAATGGGTCACCAGGCAGATGTTACAGATCATTACTCAGTTACTACCCCTGTCATGCTCCTGTGGGGGTCAAGACAATTTGAATGGCCTGGGATCATTAAAATTCTCATGTTGGGGGATTAGTTCAATCAATCAATCAATCAATCAATCAAACAGTCAATCAAAGTCTTTATTTAAAAAGGCGATCACGGTTGAGTAAGCTGATTTTCTAGGTGGACCTGGGTTTGTCAACAAGGAACAAGGGACAATATACATGGGATGCAACACATAAGAAAATAATAAAAATAAAGTGAGATACAATAATACAGTATATACAAAGTATCAGCAGGTAGCATTGACAGTAGTATATGTTTGGAACAGAAGATACAGCTGGTTTTGGGTAGGACACAATTTTCATATAAGTAAAGAAATATACATGTCAAGGTGCACGAACATAAATAAAACCTAATATAAAAGATATATAGTGATACGGTATGGAGAATTTAGAACTGGAACCAGGGTCAAAGGAATGTGGAAGGGATAGATATGGAGGGCAGAAAAAGGGGAGAGGGAAGAGTCGATTATAGATGTGATCAGTCTTTTAACAGTAGTAATTAGAGTGTATTTGGACTTATAGAAGTCACTATTTAGGATAGACAGGCACAGGACTCCTTATTATGATGTAGATATAGAGATTTAAAAGCTGGTAGGCTAATGAGGTGAGTTAATTTCAAAGTTTTTTGCAACTTATTCCACAGTTGAGGGAGCACAAAGCTGATGGCTGCTCTGCCAATAAAGGTAGATATATGAGGTGCTTCTCAGGGCATACTTTCCCAGAGCGCAAAAAGGTAAACACACAGAGATATAATAGGGCAGTTTATTTGAGATACCTTTGTATGTCCAAACCGCAGCATTTTTTTGCCGTCTGTAAGCAAGGGATGATCATCCCACTGCCGTGTACAATGCACAGTGGTGAGTTGAGTAAGGAAGACCCGTGATAAATCTTATGGCTCTGTGATAAAGCATATCGAGTTTGGCTAGGATACCTGCGGGTCTCTGACTATATAGAAAATCTGCGTAATCCAATAGGCAAAGAAAGGTAGTTTGAACCAGTTTCAGATTAGCGTCTCTTGTAAGGAGATTATTAATCCTAAAGAACAGACCAAATCTTTGTCTGTGTTTCTTTGCCAGTTTTTCTAAGTGAGCTGTGAAAGAAAATCTATGGTCTAACCAGACCCCCAGGTACTTCAACTTTGGTATGTAGTCCAACCACTCACCTAGAATGGTAGTGATCTAGGGAATGTCCCAGCAATTGTAGGATTTTTGCATTGTGAAGGGTGAGAGGAACATTACTTTGTTTTTTTTTTGCATTTAAGAGCAGTTTCTGGTTTACAAGCTGATGTTGCAGCAGATTAAATTCATTTTGAAAGGCATTACAGGCCGCAGGAGAAGCGGGGCTACTAGCATAGAGTACCTTATCATCTGCAAATAGGTGTATTTGTGCTTCTTTGATGGAGGCATCTGCGTTGTTAATATAAATGCTGAAGAGTAAGGGACCAAGAATGGAGCCTTGCAGTACACCCCTTAATAAGGGTTTTGGTGGAGAAACTTCCCCTTCTGCCTTTATTTGTTGAAGTTGTCCTGAGAGGTAGTTGGAGAACCATTTAAGGGATAGGGAATCCCAACCAATGTTCCGGAGGGAAGACAGAAGCAGTCTGTGATCAACGGTATTGAATACCTTCCGTAGGTCCAAGAAAACTGTGCAGACAAAGTTTTTTGTCTAATTCAAGCTGCCAGTCATTTTCACCTTGGCTAGAGCAGAGATTGTACTGTGCTGTGCTCTAAAACCGGACTGTAACAGTTTAAGCAATTTTTCTGATTCCAGGTACTCCAAGCTGGGAGTTCGCTATTTTCTCCAGCATCTTTGACAGGATTGGAAGTAGGAAATTGGCCTGTAGTTATTGAGGTCACTAGTATCTCCTGACTTAAACAAAGGGACCACAAGTGCATTTTCCAAATAGGCGTAAGGTCACCCCTGGGACAAGGATAAGTTGAAAGATGAGTAATTGGGACTGAGGACACGGTAGCTACCTTTAAAATGCAGGGTCAATGAGGTCAGTCCTAGCACTTTCCTAGTGTCCAACTGAAGGAGAAGATCTTCAACTTCTTTCAGGGAGGTAGGCTGCAGAGAGAGAGAAGGATGGACTGGGGATGTTTTTCTTGTGTATCCAATCCAAGTTGTTGACGGAAGATATTTGTGGGAGAGGAGCCAAAGGCTAGCCCTGCAGTGGCAAAATGATTATTGAGAGCATCAAGGATAGTTCAGAAGGAAATAAGGAAATAGTGCTGTGCCTCCACCCAGAGAAGAAAATAGTGTGCTAAGTCAAAAGTGAGATGCTTTCCTCTGGGATGCAGTACAATCCTGCAATAACTACCTTCCCAATAACTTACAAAAACCTCCATGAGAACAGCTAGTACCAGTACCCACATTTCAGTCTTAAGCAAATACACTTTTGTATTAAACACTGTAGATCTCTAATAATATGCTCACACAGCAAATTGCAAAAGACTAAGAACAGAATGTTATTATTCTGGAACACAAGTACAGTAATGGAATAGGGATTAGGCAATATTCAATTTAGCAGTGATGTTATCAGTAAAAGCATAATTAACACTTTTAGCACCTAATGGGTTTCACCATAAGCAGGCATTCTCTGGTGTTTGTAGGGTCTCTCCTCAAAGATCTTCACAAAACCCTCCAGGCACCCACAGACAATAGTCCTAAGCATGGTCTACTGTACTGTAAAGCCATCCAAACAGTTTCACAATACATTTAAACATTTATATTTTTAAACTGCAGTTGTAGAAGACTACTGGGTACCCATGTAAAACACACACTGTTGCAGGCCTGATGTTGCATTGCCCAGGATCCTCATTGGTGCACTTAATTTAATAAGTGCTTTCTATTTACCCACCTGACTGACTTTTATTAGCTACTGTAGCACTTTATCAAATCAATTTGTCATACCCAGAGCCTGAACTTAAGAATAAAACTGCAATCTAATGGGAAATTTTGAGGCAACTTTCTGTTAGGTCAGTACTCATGCATCCTGGCTTGAAGCAGGAGCAGCTACAGATGGTTTCAGGTGGCACAGGGTCATGTCACCTAAAAACAAAACCATGCACCGATGAATGCCACAAGCAAAAGGGGGTGCACTGAAATAAGGTCAAGTAACACACTGACCATGACACAAACAGTGAATGTCCCAAGAAAGAATGGGCTTTCTTGTTTTTATTTATTTATTTATTTTTTGTTTACTGGGTGAGTGCACTAGACAAATCCTGCCTATTTTCAGGCACGAGCCGGGGAAGGGGGACACAGATGAATGCCAATTGACCCTGAACCAGATTAAACTGCTGGGGGGGTCTTTACCCCCAACCCCCCAGAATTTATATAACAAACTTTGGGGAAGGGGCTTCAGCAATGGGAAGAAAGTCAGGAGGGGGGAAAACTGTGTTTTTTTATTTAAAAAAAACAAAATGTGGCAGCACATGGAGACCTGGGGGGAACCGAACCATGATCCCAGGTCTCTGATTCTGCCATGTGCTGGTGCCTAAGCCACTCCACCACAGGAGTGGTTTGACCAGGCACCCCAGCACATGGTAACTTGATCCCTTCATATATATAGCATACAGCGACAGGGGTAGTGGTAATTCCCTACTGCTGTTATACCCCTGTCGCTGTAAATCCAGGTATGCTCTGCACAGCGTGGTTAATGCCACGCTGTTTTGTCTTGCATGGTATTGACCCGGTACCATTTCAGGCTGGCCTCTTGTGCAATCTTACACCAATGGATCTCTGGCAGCAGGCAGATGGCATGGAAATAGGCCTACACTAGGGCTGGTCACTCACTCTGCCGCTCTTGTCTTTCACTTGTTCAGCAGCATATGGCAGTGTGGCAAGTTCTGAGGACACAGATCAAGGAGCTTCCTGCTACTCCAGTGGGTGCTCTGTTGATAAAGTGTACCAGGTACTGACAAGCTCCTGACCACTTCTTCACCAGGCAGGGTAGAACAACTAGTTCTTGCCTCTAATCACAGCAGTTCTTTTCAGAAACACAACAGCTCAACTTTTGCAGCTTGCTGGATTCACCTCTCTGGCTCTGAGGCCAGGCTAGGCCCTCAGCTCTCGTCCTCACCTCTTACATGTCCTCAAAACACTCAAGTGGGATTGACTGAATGACATCCTCAGGAGGGGGAAGAAATCAGCTTAGCACACTCCCAGTTCAGGTCCTTATTGACTCATAAACTTGTTTCTCATGATTCTGACTCTCCTAGTTGCTGAAAAAAGGCACCAAGCACTCTGCTGTTTTTCTCCATGAGTGCTCTGAGACTCTGCTAGGACTCCTTGCATTTTAGTTGGCTGATTGTGGGAGTCAGTGTTCAAAAAGACAGTGATGTCCATCTTTTTACATTCTGCACACAGTAACTGCTGCTGTTTACACAGAAGTTCTTTGCTATTTACTGAATTATTTAACTTTTAAAAACATTAGCCAGACATAATTGTTATCGAGTTCACAGTGGTGATGTCAGTAATTCCTCTTGTCCATGTTTGGGTATATGGGCACCCCTTTCATCAGTGGCACAGAACATGAGAAACAAATGGAAACTCCAACTGTTCTTCACCTGGCCTCTAGCACCAATTCCAGTTGGAATCACAGGCATTGCAGGTGGACCCACCCTGAGCCACCAATGGTTCAGCAGCAAAGCCCCACCTTTTGGGGGGAGAGTTACACAGTCATACAGTGCTTTAGAATGAATGGCTTGGCTGTTGGTCCCTGAGCAGTAGGCCCAATACATCCACAGCCCAACTGCCACCCTTCCTTCACCCACCGGCCTGGAGAGGAGGAAAACATCACTGCATATTTGCAGCTGCACAGCTCACATTTTGGTTTAGGCTAATCACACCATAGAAGGGATGTTTGAGTACATTGGCAATTATTCAGGAAGTATATATTCTCAGGACCCAGAAGCATTCATTATTTGACTGAAATGTGGGAAATAAGCCTTTTTCCTCTTCAGATGACCAGTGCTAGTCCTATGGCCTCCCCTACAGTCACCCGCCGCTCCCCCCGATGCTTATGTTATAATATTTAGCATTCTCTCCTTCCTAACCTGACCCCTCTTCTAGTCCTTAATGTCATTAACCAAAGCCTGGTACAAGTAGTCTTCATCCCCAAACCCCTAAACCATGATGAGAGAGGGCCAGGTGATCCTTAAATGTCCAGTGAAATGAACATACAGCGGTATTCCACAGGCTCCTGCTGTAGCATACAGGTTCCAGTTTAGTACTGTATTTTGTGAATAAACTACTCCAATAATTAAAAGTGGAACTAGTAAATTGTAAACATTTAGTGTAAACAGATACCAAATACTTCCTTTCACATAATAGTAACTGCTATTCCATAGTCCACCATCCATCATCAAAGATTGTGACAGGCATTAGATAGGCATAAGGGGCAGTACAGATGAGTATTGAATAGATAGGCCATTGACAGAGCAAAGGCAAATGGCACATTTATAAGGTAGAATAAGAAATGGGGAGACTGGATGGGCCTTGCGGTCCTTATCTGCAGTCAACTTCTATGTTTCTATAATTTAATTCTTTGGTGACTAGATAAGGCCAAGGCTTGTTTTCAGAGGCAACCCAGGAGAACTGGGAAGGTTAACTGACTTGCTCAGGGTCACACAGTATGCAAATGGAGACTATGGGAATCAAGCCCTGGTCTGCTGGATGTACCAAGCTCATTAACAGCTTCTTACTCTAACCTCTATGCTATACTGGGGTGTGGCTATTGAGGGTTATTTAAAGAAGTGCAGTTCTTCCTCACTACAACTGTACCATAAAAAGTTACAACATTTTTTTGTCTCGTGTTCAGAAGAAAATACCCTGGGACAGGCAACACTTTGGAGTGACTTGTTTACTAAACATATCAGATGTGTAGTAATAACACTATACCTATTTATGACTACATGATCACAGATGCCCTGCTTACTCTATGAAATTTGTCACAAAGAACAAAAAACATAGCACGATGTGTACAAAATGCATATGGTAAGTTTCACTGTTCAATACATAGTTTGTGTCATGGTGAAAACATTTTCAATAGCATTTTGGGATGTAATATTGTCCATTTCCATTCTGCTTTTTTCCCTATTTTTGTATCTTTACTACTTTTTATACTTATCTTATCTTTTTCTGTTGTTTCAGCCTGCACTAAAATATTTAAGCAATAATGAATAAACAGCTGATCATTTGCCCGTAGACTAATAACTGGATTGGAGGTTGGTGGCCCAATGCTCCAGCCAGTCATTAGTCATAGGAAATGACTGACTCTTAGGTTGTTATTGCAATTACAAGTTTAAGCAAAATAACAACCTTAGTTTTAGAGGTTTTTGTACTTACTTTTGCAAGGGGTTGCTAGTAGATCAAGCAGTGCATCGCTGTGAAGAAAATGGTGTGGCGCTGCATCAGGACAGTTTACATGTTCAGATTGCATGCCAGGCAGTTGGCAGCTGGACTCATTATTTCCTTGTAATAATTACAGTACTGATTCAGTAACTATTCACGAGCCGAGTTAATCTCATGAATATTTCATTAGACTTCTAACTAGATCTGTGCAAAATGCAGAATTTTACCGGCAGAACACTAGCAGAATGACAATTCCACTTCCGAAATGCTTGACAGAATTTCTTCTTTAATTCCTATGCATTTCTATGTAGATTTATTCTGCATATTATGAAATCTGCAGAATATTGTTCCACAGGTTGCAGAAAATGAATCCATAGTTTAGGATTCTGTGGTTAACATTTTGCTTTCAAAAGTTTTAATTCACCTCCCAACAGAATTCAGCAGAATTAGGCAGGATTTCTGAAATTCCATGGTATTCCAGCAGAATTGGAATTTGAAAATTCCACTCAGCTCTACCTATAATGGTTTTATTGTTACAGGTGTTTATGGATCTGTTGACTCGAAAGGAAAGGGGAAAGGGAAAGGAGGAGGGGAAGGGGGGAGGAAAGGAAACAGGGAAAGGAGGGGGAAAGGGTATGATAGGCCCAACAGTCTGATCAGGGGTATCAATTATATCCTATTAAGTCATATTTATACATTGAATATCAAACTCACTTAAAATTCCTCATCTCTTTTTAAGGAAAGGTTTAAGTTCTATGTGATCATTAAGACCTTTACCTCTATCAGCTCCCATTGTATATATCCAATAATTTTCTCTTTCATAATCTATCATCTCTACTACCTCCTCTTGGTCCTAAGATTACATTTTCTATTCCAATGAAACATAATCTATATTCACCCCCTCTTTACATTAATCATATATGTTGTGCCATACATAGTCCAGATTCTCATTTTTATTGCCCGTAGTTGGTCTCCCATCCTTTCTTTTAATTTCCTCTTTGTTTTCCCAATGTAATAGACCTTGCATGTACAAAAGGATAAATATATAACATAGACTGTATTACAGTTAATCAGTTGTACTATAAGGTGCATTTTGCTATTAAAAGGATTCCTAAACATGTTACATTCATAAATATTTTTATGAATTTTACAATTTCTGCATTTTCTGCAACCTGGAGGGACTAAGGGCATCCAATTTCTTGGGGTATCCACTTTCTGAGAAGATCTAACCAGTATATCACCTAAATTCCTTGCTCTTCTATATGCCATTCTAGGTGGCACTTTTGCAACCTCATTTAATCGGCTATTAGCCCCCAAAACATACCAGTGCTTGGTTATTATATCCCGTATCCTCTGTGACCTGGTACTAAATGTAATTACAAAATTAATTCTCTCTTTCTGAACTGGTACCGTGATTTTATTTTGTTCAATTAATAAAGTTTCCCTTTGTGCACCATCACAATAACTTTGTGTTTTATTTAGGCTGTCTATACTATAACCTATGTCAATAAATCTATCTTTCTGAATGTCTAATTCCTTTTTCAGATCCAATTCCAAACTACAGTTTCTTTTGATCCTAAGAAATTGGTTTTTGGGGATGTTGTCAATGGTGTGGCTGGGTGACAGCTGCTGTTTGCTTGCTACTGCTTATGCCTGTTTTGTTGTTGCCTGTCATGTACTGAATGTACCTTGTAATCTCCTGGGACGCACCTGAAAATAGGCACTTGGTTGTCTAGTGTGCTTACCTGGTTAACAAAAGCAAATAAATAAAAATAAATACTAGTCAGTGGAATTGTATTCCTAATTGTTGTTTTCAGCTTACTTCCTATTGCCTTAATTTGTAAATCCAAAAATGAAACACAGTCCCGACTTGCATTATGAGTAAATCTCAAATGCTGATTTGTACCATGTAAATAGTCAATGAACTGGCCTAACTCGTGGCTGTCACCCCTCCAAACCATCAACACATTGTCAATGTAGTGCCTCTAAGTGGCTATTTTAGGTAAATAAGGATTACTCACCACATTCCAAATCACTCCTTCCTCCCAGTAGCCCATATATAATCCAGCATAGTTTGGGGCAAAACTGGCCCCATAGCAGTCCCTCTTTTCTGTTGCTACATTTTCCTTGAAAATTGAAATAAAATTCCTTCTAAGGTCATTCTAGCCAAGTCCACTAGTATTTATGTATGTGGTCTGCTGTCATAATCCCTTTAATTTAAAAATATCTCAGAGCCCTAAGGCCCTCTCCATGTGGGATATTTGTGTAAAGTTGTTCCACATCCAGAGTGACCAACATACTATTCTCATCCCACTCTAGATCCTTCAAGCATCTTAGAACATCCCTGTATCTTCTAGAATAGAGAGGGTAGAAAACACTAGATGTTTTATATTATCATCCACCAGTTGGGCTAATGGGTCCACGACTGATCCTATGCTAGAAATAATGGACCTTTTCTTTCATCTGCAATAAAGGAACTTTTATGGTGAGAAAATGGTGTGTGACCTATTTTTGTTGTAGCAAGGATGGAAGTGCTGTGATTTTGTTGTGTGGTATATATTAAGAATGTTGGGTGTTCCTTGTGGAAGAGGGTGTTTTTCCATTAGCTCTGAAAATGGCGGAGGTGAAACCCTTCCTGAAGAAACCATCTTTGGATCCCAACAGTTTGATTAATTATAGGCCTGTCTCAGAACTTCCCTTTTTGGGGAAGATAATCAAGAAGGTAGTTGTGGCACATCTCAAGGCTTACTTGCAGCTATATATCATCTTTAAGCCATTCCAGTTCAGATTTAGACCTTGTCACACTATTAAGACTGCCTTCGTCAGAGTAATGTATGATCTCCTCTTTGCAAGATACCAGGAACTTCGTTACATCTGGTTCCTTCTGGATCTCTTGTTGGCTTTTGATATGGTGAACCATGGTGTGCTAATTGATCATCTAAGGAATTATGTGGAACATGCTAGCACAGTGTTGCGCTGACTTGAGTCCTACATTACCGGCAGATTGCAGCAAGTAGCTCTAGGTAATTACATTTCTGGAACAGCTGTGATCTCTAGTGGGGTTCCTCAAGGCTTGATCTCAGCACCTGTGTTGTTTGCCATGTGGTCACTGGGTGAGATTATTAGACAGCATGGAGTAGAGTTTCATTACTATGCAGATGATACTGAGCTCTGTCTTTCACCTGATGGGTTCAATGTTGCTTGGGTGGTGCCTACTAAAATTAGCAACTAGATGGCCTCCAACTGGCTGTGCCTCAACCATGGCAAGACAGAAGTTATGATTATCAATCCAGGCCAGTATGAATCAGCAGTAACAAGCAATAGCTTTCTTTTATCATTTGTGAATGACCAGCCACTTTGAGCTGTTAATCTGGTGAATAATCTGGGTGTCATTCTGGACCACAACCTGACATTAGAACAATAGGTGTCAGTGGTAATCAGGAAAGGTTTTTACTACCTCCAGAATATCATCCAGATCAAGTCTCATCTAGTGCCAGCTGTCTTGGAGATGGTAGTCCTCACCTTTGTCACCTCCAGACTGGATTATTGCAATACCCTTTACTTCAGGTTATCTGGAGGTTTGATGCACTCCCTGCAGCAGGTCCAGAATGGTGTGGCTTGGCTGGTGTCAGTAACATTTTGTAGGGACAACATTTTGCAGGTGTTGCACAGTCTGCACTGGCTGCCTGTGCAGTTGTGTATCACTTTCAAGATATGCTTGTTAACATTCAAGGCCCTACATGGATTGAGTCCAAGCTACCTACAAGACCTTCTGATATCCGACATGCCTACCCACCCCTTCTGATCCACCTATGCTGGGTTATTTTATGCCCCTTCTTCCCGTCTCAAACAATCTGGAGACAGGGCATTTGAGGTTGCTACCTCATTTCTCTGGAACTCCCTGACAGAGATTGTAAGATCTGCCCACATGGTGGAAGCCTTCAGAACTCAATTTAAGTCTTATTTGTTTGCACAGGCCTTTCCAGACTAATGCTTTATAATAGTCGATTGTTTATTGTACGTATTTATTTATGAATTTTTTTTGTGCTGCTTTTACAATTGTAAGGTTCTCTGAGTCTTTGGATAGGATGCCAAACAAATACAATCGCCTTGCCTTACTCTATTAGATAAGTGTACATCCATTTTCACTCCTCATTTTGGCCATACATTGATAGATCTTAAATTGCTTTATGCTGCCTTAATCAACTTTTGTTTTCTCCAAATGAGCACCTTAGATTAGCAGGATGGTCATCCCTAAAGAGCTCATTCTCCACATTCATATATAGGAAAAAAAGCTGGACCATGTTGAGTTTTAGCTATCTAAATATTTCTTATTCTTTTATAACTGGTATTTTGGAAAATCTGTGGTTTTACCCCATTTTTCATGTGGCATTATAAGGTAGGGCTATGATTCTGTCAGTCAGGACACAGCCATCAGTGGGGGAAGAAGGCTGGGTCCCTCTCTGCTAGCTGTTGATCTGAAACAGAGAAGCTGGATAAAGGGAGTTGGAGGACTGACCCTTTTACAAACTTAAGGAGAGTGCTGCAGGCTGGGCTTTTGCTTGATAGAAGGGAGTTTGGGATAGGCTGCTAAAAACTATGTGGGTAGGGGGATGGTGGAATAAATATTACAACAAGGATCCCAAGAAGACCGCATGGTGCAGTCCTATCAGGTTATAATTTTTGCTTAACATACAGTACTCCAAAAATGCTCTATAAGTACTTTTAGAATGCCCGAGAAGGTACTTAATTCATAATATAAGGTACTTCACTTGCACTTCTTTAGAGCGACATGCACTTTTATCAAATAACCATGTAGATCACTAGTGTCTTCTGCAGATGACATTCAAAATTGACTTTGTAATCACACTCCAGGCATGTTGGCATTTAGAAATAAAGATTACATTCTCATAGGAAAAACTGTTTCTCTTCACTCCAAAATATAAAACATTTTCAACTATTTTCTTAAGGAAAAAAGACTGTTGTCAGTTCTTTCCTTTTTATAAGCCTTGAACATAAATGGTATTGGAAATAAAGACATTAAAAGGGGTATAAAGTGCCATTGAAAAATACAGCATGTGCTATTTTTTTTTTTTTTGTGGCCTTCATTTAAAGTTCAGGTCCTGTGAGTCTCAAGTTAATGTCTGAACCCAGGTATTCAGTTCCATGGTTCAATTAGGATTCTGGAACCAATAACATACACAGAGAAGGTGCCACTGGAATTAGACAAAGGTATGTGTGAAGTTTAAAATTCACAGTGAATTCACATGCTATGCACTTTGTGGAATTTTTGCATAGTGGCCACATCTTTTGAGGCCATTTTTTGCCACAGAGTGTGTCAATTCAAACAGTAAAATTTGCTGCAGGTTGTAAAGTTCATTACATGGGTATACTAATTTCACAATTCATGTGCAAAATCCTACACAGTTTGAAGGACTTTGCAGCAAACTCTGTGAATGTTGGAGTTCAAAGCTTTGCACAAACCTAATCAGAAGCCACTGAGATTGGTTGTAGTCAGCTTCCTGGAATGAAAAGTGGCACAGCCATGTGGGATAAGAGGATCACCCTCCCCCAAAAGGAAGAAACAATCAGAAAAAAATCAAGGTTCTATTGGTCTGCTGTATTGAATATCCAGAGTCCTATGTATTCTGGATTTTTGGACACATTTTATCCTTTCATATTGTGCACATGTTTAGATTCATTTGTTCCTTTCCTTCCTTTACCATATTTCCTCCCTCCCTTTTTATTCCCTTATCTCCTCTCGCTCCCTTTCCCTTATATTTATTTTTTTGTACAAATTTTAGTATTCACTATTATATGGGTTAATGTTTTGTATGTATTTTTCAGTCTTGCATAGTTTGCATATGCAAATTATTACATATATTTACACTGTCACTTTAAGATAGTACCTTTATTAAAGAGATGTGTACTCACAGGTGTACGCCTTGAGAAAGAGTCAGTGTGACATGAAACATTTGGCATTTTGGTTCAGGGTGCTGCGCTATTTTTACAGTATGTCAGTTTGCAATAAACCGATTTTAACTTGAACCAAGCTTAATGTTTTTTCACCTACTTATCATGTCCGTTTTACACTTTTGTTCTTGAATACATTGCGGTGGCTCCAGGTGGCGCTCTTAGTAGCCACCTTGCTTTGCTAATCTGGGTATATGCAGGCAATGTACTGTGCTGTCCAATATTTTCAGTGTGTTTTGGCTAGGGCCTGTGAATGCATTGCACTGGTACTGCATAGGCCTGTCTACCATTCCTGTTGTAACAAATCCTTTGCCTACTGATGCATGTAATAAACTTGTTTCTACAGCACTACAGGCCCCCTTCCCCTGTTCTGGTTGCGCATGTAGGAGCACAACTCTTAAGGGATCATATGCAGAAGAAGCTTGCAGAAGGGTGCATGCATGCACAAAGTTCTCCACATGTGCAGGTCAGGACCTCTGTGCACCACACAGTTGCACACGCACCCCTCTGTGGATGTGGTTTGATTTGTAGATGACAGTGTTCTATTAGAGAGCTTCAGATGTCACAGGAAAACCTGAACAAAGATGATTTTCAACACATTTTAACTTTCATTTCACATAGTCTTTGCATTTAGCCTGCCATTCCTTACAAATATTAAATTAATATGAAAACAATCACTGCCCTTAGACTTCATCTGCTCTGGCTGTTTTCTGGACCTGAAGTCATAACTCTTCCTTTATGACATCACAGTAATTTCAGCAGCAACAGACTGCGATGCCACAAACAGATGATTGCACTATCAACTAGTACACAAGCAGACAAGGCAATAAAGTGTAAGCAACAGTGATGCTGTTTTAATGTTCTTTTGCTTTGTTAAAATGAAAATAGGGAGGTGAATACAGAAACATTTATGAAATAAAGAACTGCAGAAACCAGCTGGGAAGTTAAGAATAACCAGAGCTGGGTGACATTTAGTTTAACACAAAATTGCCTATTTTGGTTTTCCTCTGTAAATGTGGACAAAAATGTGGCAAACTTTCAATTTGTCTAATCTGGCTTTGTTCAAATCTTTTATGTATTGTTCTTTGACATCGATATTCTTAATGTTAGCTTGATACTAACTTGAATAGTATCATGCTAACCGTTAATGCTGATAAGCGTGTCCAAATGGTGTGATAACCATATTCAAAGGGCCCCCAGTATTGTAGCACTCGTGGAGATGTTCATACTAAATACACCACTGTGCCAATGCAAATGAGAGACACATCTTGCAAACAAAGTTCAGTGGCATATTTAGAGGATTTTGAAGTGGTAAAGGCTACCATGCCAGGACTTCAGAAGTGATAAAATGCTGCCATAGCAGTGCAATTTACTGTTTCTACTATAAAACACTACCCTCAACATTGCACAGTGGTGCACAACACCACCACCACCAGCAGTGGTACCAGCAACACACTTCCCCTCCCACCCCAGTTCCCAGGAGAATGTGATTAACATCCCTGATTGTCTAGCGGTATCCTCTCCAGCCCAATGCCCAAGAAAATAAAGTTCACTTGTGGTCCAATGGTTTCCCCCTTCTGCTCGATCTCTGAGTAAATACAAAAAGTTCCCTGGTAGTCTTGTAGTCCTTCTTCCCTCCCAGGTCCCTGAGTAAATATTAGACGTGTCTCGGTAGCCTATTGGTTTCCCCACCCAATCCCCAAGTAAACATTATCAGTTTCCTGGTAGTCTAATGGTAACCCCAACCCTACCAGTCCTTGAGTCCTTGAGGTAACATTTCTTAGTAGTCTAGTGGTACCCACTCCTGCCTGATCCCAAGATACTGTAAATAACCTCCCTATTAGTCTAGTGATATACCCTCCCTAGGATAGCATTTGTGCACCCTACATCTCCCTCCTGTAAGCACCCACCCTCTCATTCACCAACTGACTCACAGGTGGAAAGTTTATTCCAATCAACATGTAGTAGTGGAGACAATGACTGACACAGTCCTCCTCTCACCCCATTGGACAGCCACTGTTTGCATGACAGGAAGCAAGTATGCACATACTGTACAAACATCTGTTTACAGTACCAGTGGGCAGATTACCACTGCCTTACCCAAATTAGTACCTACTGTTTCTTTAAACAGGATTCACATCCTCCATTTCTGCTAATTACCTAGACTTTTACCAATAAAAAGTTTATGCAAAAAAATACATTTGTAGCAGAGTTGCTATGCTTTGATAGCACTAAATAAATGTATGTCTTATAAAAACTGCAAAGTAAACTATAATAACTTTTTTTTTTCCAAGAAAACAAATTGTATCAACATACCCTCCAATGAATAAACCTGTTCCCACCTGTGTGCAATTCTCAGTTACACCTCTGCTGAGTAAACTCTGGTTAATTATTTGAGTCAGCGTGTTGAGGTTTTGTCCACACCGCACGGCAGGCCCTTCACATGCCGTCCCCTCGTTAGTAACTCATTAACGACTAGCAGGGCCTCTAATTAAATGGTTTGACACTAAGAGGGGCCTGCTGTGCAACACCTGGATAGAGAGCCTCTCTTTTCCTCTCCTGCAGTCCTAATTAGTTTGGAGGGAGCTTCACTGTAGCTTTTCCATGTGACTCCATTTGCTGTCACTGAAGGCAAAATGGTTTCTCACAGTGACAGTTCAATACAAATGAGGAAGCTTGTTGAAACCCAGCTTTTCAGCTTTTAAATGTGGTATGTTAAAGAGGGTTATTCAACAGAGCCTGTTTTGTTTAATACCTATTGGGGAACAATGCAATGCAAATAGTAATTGGATTTACAGTACAGTGCAGATGAGTGAATCAGTTCAGAAAATTATAAAACTCCTCAAATCATGCCAGTTACAAAATCCCAAACTAAAGCTTATTTTAAAAAGGATGAGCAGTGCAGGCACAGTCAGTATGTGGTGACCAGTGTTTGGAGTCCTTAGCTTTAACTGGAGGCAATGTTGTCAAGTGATTAGAACACCAGCCTCTGAACCTAGGGATCACCAGTTCAAACCCCACTTGAGCCAAAAACTACTGTGTGACCGCCAGTGAATTATTTAATTTTCATTTGCTTTGGTCCACTCAGCTGCTGAAATGGGTAGAACCAGGACCACACTGGAAACAAGATGAAAAATAAATTATATAAAAAAAATCCCACTTTTAGGGTTAGCAAAAGAAGAGTGCAGTTCCAACAGATATATTAACTTTCCTTGGTAGGATTACAGTGGACACCTCTGACCTGGTGGAGAGGTCATTTTGCACCAAACTTGGTTAGGGTACCCAAATTGCTACTGCCTGTGGGATGGAATTGATGAACAACAGGCTAGACATGCCCTGCATCCTTGACGCAAATGTCCGTCACAGACCAAACAACTGGCATTGCCCAGGCTGCCTATTATGAAAGGAGGATGGAATCTCCTACAAGCATGGCAGGCACATTTTGAAAGGTGCTCAGCTTTGACACTGACATCAGAGGAAGAATGGAAACCAACCAAAGAGCTTCTGAGGAAACTGGTTGGACTAGAAAAAGAAATATGCCAATCAAGGTGTGGACGTCATCCCTGTCAGAGCACCCACATATCTACCAGATCCAATTTAGGAACTACCCTGGCCATGGCAGACACAATAAAATAAAACACCCCAAACAAATGAGCAGGGTTTTACAATAAGCAAATTAGATAGTTGGCATAAATCTGCAGATCATGTATGTGGCAATTGCTTGAACTGTGTCTACTGGTTCTCCCAGTGGTGGTGTCACTTAGAAATCAAAGTTCTAGGATGAGCCATAGAATCTCAAGCAAGAGTTGGCTAGTAGCCAAATGTGTTGCATATGTAAGCCAACTAGTTCCTGGGAAGGGAGGACATAGGTTGCCTGGCTTTTGTACACCCCACCGTCACCCAGCGATGGAGCGGCTTTCTTGTAGCCAGTGATAGCAGCTGCTCACCCACCCTTCTAGCTGGTGGAAGGGTTAACTATGACTGCCTGTTTTTCATATTGATGAACAGGTGGTACCTGGATAGGAGGAATCAAATGGCCAGAACAGGATGAAAAAAAAATGTTTGGAAAAAGGTACAGCAACTAGAACCATTAGAGTTTTTTTTTCTTTGAATCTGAACAGATTTGAACCAAAATCCATAAAGTGTTGTTCATCTGTAATGTATAGGGATTTATAGATGTTAGCACTATCAAGCTCTCCACAAATTCCTGTATCAGTAGTGGGAAAGAATAAATGCTGGGACCTTCTGTAAGGGTCTAATTTGTCAGCACAGACTTTTAATCCCATATCAGGAAAGTTGTTTTTGGGTTCCATGTGGGTTTGTTTCATTGCTAGACATGAGAGGACCCTTACTGTGGCTCCTATAAATAAGGACATTTGAATTATTGTTATCCAGACTATGGCTTCATCCCAAGTGGATGATGTCTGTTTTAGATTGGGAAGGATGATCTGGATCCTTTAGTATATATTTCTGTTCCACTATCTCTTATTACAACCCCCCCCCCCCCCATGGTGCAGTAAAGCAGTTAAGTAGTAGAACAATAGTAGAATAAATTAATTCATTTATTTTATTTTGAAATTTCTATTTATGCTCCCATATCTCGGCACTGCCACCTGACACCCCATCAGACACCATTCCCCAGAGGACCCTCCACAGAGCCTTGGCTATACCCCAGACCAGGAAAATTAGGGGCTCCACCATACCCCTCTTACCTTCATATCTCATCGAGGTCCTTCTCATGGTTCATGGTGCGATGGGTGAGGGCTAATCTCAGACCCT
Source organism: Neoceratodus forsteri (assembly GCA_016271365.2). Taxonomy (NCBI): domain Eukaryota; kingdom Metazoa; phylum Chordata; order Ceratodontiformes; family Ceratodontidae; genus Neoceratodus; species Neoceratodus forsteri. Next base: position 101,564,215 of record CM028130.1, read on the forward strand.
CTCATCAGTGTCATGCCAGGCTGAGTTTTTCTGGTACTCCCTCCTGGAGGTGTGACCATGACAGGATGCCAAGGTGCATGCCAGCATCAGTCATGCCTCCCCATGAATCAGATTTGGGCCATCAGAGGCCAGGCAAGCACCGAGCCAGTGCCCCCCCAAAGGAGATGAGCAGTCTCTCAAACATTCAAGCTTCCTCCCCTGGCTGACCCTGCAACAACCTAGGCTCATTCCTGAACCCAAGTCACCAGTGTCATGAGAGGTATACCACCACTGCGCCGGCGGGCCGGCCTAGTATAATTTATTTATTTCCGGTGCCTTCCCTGTAGGCTCAGCAGATCTAAGCAGAAATTCATTAGACCCACATACAGTAATGGCTGGCAAACCACAACTGAATGCATCGTTGGCCATATCATTGCCACCCCTGTTGACCCTTTCTAGAAGGACTGAAAGGACCAAACACCAGTTAATGGTAATATCCAGCAACTTGTAGCAAGTAATCCACTATTTCACTAAACCCTAGCCATCATACATGATGTGTCATTTATAGTTCTTTGTGAGATAACAGCCACATGTAATGAGAACTACAGTGTAACTACACTGTAACTGCATTGCAATTGCAATGTAGGCACATGCAACAAACATGTATTTACCCCTGTTGCATATAATTAATGATTACCTGCCCCACAGTTACACTGAAACTGACACTTAAAGTGTGGACAAAGTAATTTAACTGAAAACCTGAAAGACGGTCTGGTCCAGTGGTTGGAGCACTCAGCTGTAAAGCAGCAGATCATGGGTTTGAATTCCACCACCGTCACTCAGTGCATGACCTTGAGCATGTCACTTTTTCTCCATGTGCTTCAGTCTTTCTTCAGTTGTAACCTGTGAAAAGATGGCCCCAACTAAAAAAAAATAGGTGTGGCATCTCAGGAGGCATATCTTGAGTTGTATGATGAGATATATACAGTGTATATATTTTTTAAATGCCATCCAAGGAAACTTTTGGAAGGCTTGGATTTTCAACACTTTGGATTTGGACTAGATCCACTTGTTTTGCCACAGCTGCATCACTGCAAATGTTGATAATGTTTATGCCCAATTTTCAAGCCATGTTGATGCATTTGCAACACTTTGCTCAAGTTAAGGCAGACAAATCATACATGTGTCATTTGTTTTTGATACATGAGTCATTTCTGATGTGCAACTTGTGGCACCTGCGACAAGAAGTAAGACCATGTTATGTGGTCTAACAGTCATGTCATAAGTAGTGCCTTGCAACACAATTGTGCCACAGTTCTCTGAAAATCCTACACAAAACTTTCATCCTCTGTTTAGAATTAATTAGATCAATCATCATGTTTGGAAATGGCATGATTTTGATCTTTTTGAAACAATTTGCTCACTCCCAAATTAAAGGGTCTCTGTACCATTACAGATTAAATTAAGTACAGACCTAACTATTGGCCACCTGAACTGATAACCAACCAGTATGGGCATGTGGCTTGGTCTCCATTTGTATTTATTCATAAAATTGGATCACATTGTACCAGTATGAGAAGTTACTATAAATAAATAAATAAATGAAAATGCTCACATACTTGCTTTGCTGTAATAGTAAAACCCACTGGCCAGCCAATTACACAATTATTTTTTTTTTGCAATTAACTTTATTTTTCCATAACATAAGCATAACTCAGCACTTGTCATGGATGGATGATACAGATGATTGTACAGTGAAAGCAAAAATAACATACAGCCCCAATACAAAAAGGATGAACAAAAAAACAACAACCCATACCCCAACCCTCCTCCCCACCCAACTGCAGCAGGCACCTTGCCATACCCTGCCGGGGGTAAGAAACCATGTAAAGGCCATCATAGCCCTGTACTAAACTCTAGTGAAAGCTTATATAGAATACCAAAACCAAGGCATCTGCACAGCACTAATTCTTTTGACCGAAAAAAAGGCTATATCATTGGGGAGGGAGACTATATTAAAAGAAATGTTGCCAAGGGAATATTAACTTTACTGTAAGAGAGGGGATAAAAAAATAGAATCTAGTAATAAAGGGGAAAACATAGCCCATAGCCTATCCTGGGAAATAGAGTTTGACAGTCAAAAGGGGACTTTACCCCAAGAGTCTTCTGTGAGGAGACTAAATGGAGGAGGGAAAAAAGGGAGAGCAGTTAACTTAGCCTTAGTAACCAAATTTGCTTCTTAAATTTAACATGAAGTCTCCCCAACAATTCTGAAACTTCTCATTGGCCTGGAAAATCCAGGCTACACATCTCTCCGCATTTAGGGCATTGAGGAGTTCGGCCCACCATTCTTTAAATGAGGGTTCCCAGTCATCTTTCCAATGTCAAAGTATTAACAGCTTAGTAACCATAGCAAGCATAGCTACTTGTACCTTTTGATAAAAAGTAGGGATCAGTGAGTACATACCTAACAGGCATGTATCCTAGTTAAAAAAGGCTGCAATATTAAAGTATGGTGCCACCCATTGTTTAACAGAGTTCCATAGTTTAACAATTTTTGGACATGCCCATAATTTATGATGTAAAGTGGTAAATTCGAACCCACAATCCCCACATTCGGCTGAGGATAATTTCTTAATCAGAAATAACTTGGCGGGCGTATAATATAGATTATGCAAAATATTGAACTGGATATTCCTTAAACGGTCTTGTTTAGTTAAAACATAAATGTCTGTCCAAATCTTTTCCCAGGTTTTGACCAGGAAAGCTTTGTTATAATTGTTTTCCCAGTAGTAGGCTATAGGAGTAAACCTGGACATGATATAGGTCAAAATTGATTTATATAACTTAGCTATTGCTTTCCGGCTCTTGGATAATGCCCACAAGTTGCTTAGCATGGTTCCAACCCCTTCTCACCATGGAGGTTTCCCCCAAGAAGTGATGAATACATTGGCATATTTGGTACAATCGAAAATAGCCCTCATGGGCCACTGCAAATTTTGATTGCAGTTCTGAAATAGATAAAAGAGAGATTTATCTGAGACAAAACTTTCTAAATGTAACTTAATAGAGTAGTTACCTGGAAAAGTTTGAATTGGGTTCTTGCCTATCTGTAAATTGGGATTATTTAGTAATGGTTGCTTTAGGTCCCTTAGGTTAGATTTCTGGAGCAAGGAACAAAGCTGATGCAAGGCCCTCATGTCTCTGCCCAGGGGGGAGTTCTTCACCTTCAAGGGAGCTTTGGCCCAAGGGATACATAAAAGGGCCTCTAAGTCTATCTTGCAAGAATTTGCTTGCAGCCAATCTAGAAACAGCCAAGGAGGGGTGTTTGCTAAAGAGAATGTTGTGGACAGCCAGTGCAAAAATCTATTAGCATGGATAGCTAAATAATAGATGTAAAAGTCAGGTAATTGAAGCCCACCTAACCCTTTAGGGTGAGTAAACTTAGCATAAGCCCTACGTGGCGTTTTACCTTTCCAAAGAAAATCAGAGCAAATCCTACAAAGGGACACGAAGAAAGACTTTAGCAGGCAGATATTAAGATTACATAGAGGGTAAAAAAATCTGGGCAAAATTGACATTTTAATAATATTAGCCCGGCCCCAAAGGGACAGTGGTAGCTTATTCCACCTCACCAAATCTTCTCTAGTAGTTTTTACTAATGGAGCTAAGTTAAGGTCTTTAAGATTAGCTAGATCACTAGACATCTTAATACCAAGGTAAGTTAAATATTCACTTTCCCACTGTAACCCCATAGATAGACTCCATTCTTTAGAAAGGAGAGGGGATAGCGAATAAACTATGGTTTTATTTCTATTGAGTTTATAACCTGAAAAGGAACTAAAGTGGGAAATAATTTGTAACACTCGAGGGAGAGATTCCCTGCTATTTGATATATGAACGAGCAAATCATCAGCGAAAACGGATAGCTTACATTCAAGATGCCCCAAGTGTATACCCCTTATTGCTTCATCCAGTTTTAAAACTCTAGCTAAGGGCTCTATGTATAAATTAAATAGATAAGGGGAGAGAGGGCAACCCTGATGGGTACCCCAACATAAAGGGAATATGTCGGAAATAAGATTGTTACATTGAATTCTAGCTGATGGGCAAGAGTACAAAACACGGATTTGATTAATAAAGGATTGCGGGATGCCAAACTTTTGCAGTGTTGCAAACATATAGTACCATTCCACTCTATCAAAAGCTTTTTCTGCGTCCAGGGATACCAAAGCCACCTCCAACTCAGGAGCCCTGGATGCAGAAATTAAATGAAATATCTTTCTAAGGTGGTCTGCTGAGGTACGTCCTGCAACAAACCCTGCCTGTTCAGGACTCAACAAACCTATCCACACACTCGCCAGTCTACTAGCCAAGACTTTTGCATAAATTTTTATGTCGATGTTTAAGAGCGAAATGGGCCTATAGTTATTGATCACCGATGGATCCTTCCCCGGCTTAGGTAGCAAAATTATTCTCGCTTCAAATAATGATTGCTCAAATTTGGAGTGGGAGTTCCAAAAATCATACAGTTGCAATAACAAGGGAATTAAACATCCTTTAAAAGTCTTATAGAATAGACCTGTAAAACCCGGTGTCTTGTCAGGTTTTAGGGAATCAATAACTGCTGAGATTTCCTGTCTGGTAATTGGGGCAATTAGGAAGTTTTTATTTTCCTCAGACAGAAGTGGTAGATCTGCCCTTTCCAGAAAAGCCCACATCTTTCTATTGTGATCCTCGGAACATAGATCCGAAGTATATAATGTCTTATAATAATCTCAAAATAGGGTTAATATCTCTACAGGGTCAGTCACCATAGCTTCTGTGTGGGAATGTCTAAGAGCTGCAACCCATTTGGATGTGGATTGCTGTTTTAATTGCCAGGCAAGTAGTTTGCCCGCTTTACTTCCTTGACCAATGTACGAAGCCTTTAATAAAGAAGCAGATCTCTCCACCTTCTCTAATAATGCACTAGCATAAGTGGCTCTCAAAGTAGATAGTTCTTGCTCTTCTTTGAGTAGAAGCTTATTGGTCCCTTTACTTTCCAAATTTTTGATTTTTAGTAAGCAACTATTCAGAAGATAGTTTTTCTTTTTTTTTTTTGGATTGTAGCAATATGAATTAGCTTCCCCCGCCAAGTTGCTTTCAAGGCTGCCCACACCTGATCCACCACAGGAATTGAACACCAATTAAATTTTATAGTGTTTTGTACAAAGTTTTGGAGTTTTGTGATAATTTGGCTGTCTTTTAACAATCTATTATTCAAAGACCATGAGTGGGATCGGACCGGAATATTCGACAAAGCACTTTGCATTAGGATAGGAGAATGGTCTGAAATTACTTGAGCCAGGATCTTAACATCAGCTATGTTAGACAATAACTGGTGGCTGGTTGAAAAATAATCAATTTGGGAATAACTTTTGTGATTTGGAGAAAAATAAGTAAAGTCTTTACTTAATGAGTTGAACAGTCTCCATGGGTCCACAAGGCCCAGGGATGATATAAATTCCTTTAAGGCTTTTTGCACAGGTGAGGAGCTTGCCCCCCTGCAAAAGGAGCAGTCTAGATCATTCATTTTCACCAAATTCCAGTCACCTCCTATTATAAGAGGGTAGTGCAGAAAGGGAGCTACAACCATAGCTAAGTGAATAAAAAAAGATGAGGATTCAATATTGGGGCCATAAACTGAACCCAAGACAATATCTAGGTTGCCTAATTTGCCTATGACAAAAATTAATCTCCCCTCAGAATCGGGGATAGATTCCATTTGCGTGAAAGGAATTTTTTTGCTAGGAGCAAAGCTACCCCCCATTTATTAGAACTAAATCCGGAGCCAAAAACCTGGCCAACCCAACTCTTCTTAAAATGGTACAGTTGCTCTGGGGGCAAGTGTGTTTCTTGCAGAAACACAATTGCAGGGTCGTATTTAGCAAGGTGCTTTAAAATCACATATTTCTTCTTATTGTCGCTCCCTCCCTTTATATTCCAAGAAAGAATATTCAAACAATTAGACATAACAGTATCTGTAGCTGTGCCGTTTACCAGTAATTAAATAAAGGCCTGCAGTGCAGCCCTCCCCCCAAGCAAAAAAGAATGAAAATCCCCAAAACCATAGCCCACCCCCCGAACTCAAAAAAAACCCCCACCAATTTTAACTTATTTACAGAACTATATACCCAGGTCCATAGCCTACGCCACACCAGATGGTCCATGGTGCTAGCAAAGGAGCAAGCTCCCCTCCTCCGCCTCCCTCCAAACTGGAAGATTAAACTAAAAGGAGTTGAAGGGACAACCCCTTCTTGTCTTAGCAGAGAGTCTCACCCCAAACTACTATTATTGTATATAATATTCACATAGTTTCGTACCCCAAACATCATTTGTACCTGTGATCACATTAAGAGAGAAGGGGTACAAGGGGGTATATCGAATATAATTGAAATACAATACTGTGATTGTCCCCCACTTATTCAAGCTATAATCTAGTAGTATTTAAATGAGAAATAGTTGTGTCCACGGATGTCTCTACGGCAGTAGAGAGCTACAGGGTGCGTGGCAAATCTATGCCTCCCTACCCTCTATCTATACTCCTTACCAACTTAAGCTGGAACTCAATAGACCCTCCTTGCACCTGTGGACTGATTAATCGTCATGTTGTAGATTAAGATTCATTAGGGGTTGACGTCAGAAACTGTTTAGTTTTGAAAACTAGAGAAGTTAAAATATGTAACATAAAAAGGATCCATACAGAGAAACGATCTATAAATAGCGATCGTACATCACAGCTCCTGAGACAATATCTAAGTTTTAAGTAAAACACCCAATAAGTTACTAAAGTAACATTAACTGAGATACACTCTGTAGAGATTTAACCAGAAGAGAGAGCTCTTAACACAGAGCAAAGATTCGGGATAATCAAAACTAGAATAACTCTGCAGCCGAAGGGAAAAAGGGAGCCGTACAAATAAACAGTTCTGCTTGCTAAGCGTATACATAATAATGTACTACCATCTAGTGGTCAAAAATGGCTATCACAACCCTTGCCTCGCAGAACCGATCTATCAAAGTGAGAAGGGAGTGATAAAACCCGAAGTAATTAAACTAAAAATACTGTTGTCCCAATACAGACTCCCCTATTGAGATGAGACAAAAAGCTTTTTCATTACAAACAGTCATTTCAGGAGTAGCAGTTTATTAATCTGTATTCTACATCAACATAGAAAGTCTTCTAGAAGATTCTCAGCCCAAGCTTCAGGTTCCTTATAGTTAAGCTGATACCCTCTCACTTAGGAAATAGGTCTAGATAACATTTCTTCAGGGCCTTAACAGCCTCTTCCACAGTGTCGAAACGCTTTGATCCTTCCTTTAAGGCCACCTCTAGTCGAGCTGGGTACAGCATACAATGTTTTATACCTGCTGCCCATAATTTTGAAGTGACAGGGCGATAAGAGGCTCAGAGCTGGCAGATTTTTAAAGTCAGATCAGGAACCAGCCTCAATTTTTCACCTTCCCATAGAATAGCTGGTAGCTTCCTAGCTTCTCTGTTAATAAACTCTCGATCCAAGTAATTCAACAACTTAAATATTATAGGTCTTGGTGGGTTGGACGGAGCTGGCTTAGCTCTCAGGGACCTATGAGCTCTTTCTATGATGAACTCTGGACCATTTGGGGAAGGTCCCACTGTTTTCTTCAGAAATTTCTGTAGAAACAGAATAGTGCTAGGTCCTTCTTCTCCTTCAGGCAACCCTATTAAAAACAGATTATTCCTCCTATTCCTTCCCTCAAGATCTTCGAGCCGATCCTCGATTTTTGTCAAGGATTTTTTAACTTCCACAAGCTCTGGTTCCATTCTGTCTTGTTTCCTCTCAACTGAAGCTATTCTTGCTTCGGTATCAGTGACCCTCCGGGCTAACTGGGTGAGTGCTGGCTTAAAATCAGCCACATCCTCAATAAGCTTCATCAAGGCTTCCTTAATCGATGTGAGCTCGGAATAGTCGTGGGAGGGTGACAGTTCCTCCTAAATGCTCTGGGGAGAAAAACTACGTCGAGGCCGCTTAGCTTCTGACTCCTGAGCGGCCTCTTCTTGATCCAGTAATTTAGACATGTTGTAAATTCTTTTAGCCCTCTATTTGTACCACTACTGATTCTCGCACTTGTTAACAGCCAAATAATTAGAAAAGAATGATTGTAAAAGGAGGTTATCCGCAATTATGAGGCAGGGAAAGTGGAGCTCCGACAAATGCGTCTTACCCTCTGCACAGCATCACGTGACCCCCCCCAATTACACAATTATGAAGAAAGTGCATGAGTGCTTCATTTATTAGATGGAAGTCAGCCATGAAGGAGGACAGTCTGTGATGGTCACCTACTGCGGGACCAAAATTGGGTGCTTAGAGAGAAGAGGGTCACATCAAGATGCTACATTCTACTGTCAAACAACCTGACAAACTCCATCTCCAGGGCTGATATAGGTAGTATAATGACTTCTAATCATGGCCCTGTGATTATTAATTTGTAATGGAGGGTGAGGAGGGAGAAGCAACACAAGTGACACCTTAACGCAAACTTGCTGAATGATAAAGACTTTGTTAAAGGCCTTGAGAAACAAACTAAGGAACTTTTTGAGATAAACGATAATGGGGAGGTGTCTCAGACAATAGTGTGGGAAACATACAAAGCCTTTATAAGAGGGGTTATTATAGCTTTTGCATCCAGAAAGAAAAAAGAACAAGAGAAAGATCTTGCTAAGGCAGAAAATGAATTTAAAAGTCTAGAGGAGGTAGACCATTGGGGGACTTATTATGGAAGATAACTTCACTTAAATATGAAATAAATAAAATGTTATCAGCAAGGGCAGAATATGCGCTCTTTAGAACTAGACAAAGGTACTGGGAAGCTGATAAGAAAACTGAGAAATTGCTGGCCCTATAGTTAAAAACCTACAGCAACAAAATATTATTATGGGTATTAGAACCAAATAAATGAGGAATTTCTCTATTTTTGCAAAAAGATCTATGATATAGTAGAAGAGAACCATAAACAAAAAACAGATTAGTTATTTAATAATCTCAGACTTCCAACTCCACCCACACAGGATCGTTTATCCTTGGAAAAAGAGATTTCACTACATGAAGTACAGATTGCCTTCAGAGCACTATCATCTGGTAAAACCCCAGGCCCTGATGGTCTACCTGGTAAGTTTTACAAAATACTAACACCCACCTTGGCCCCCAGATTGTATTCTGCCATTCAGTCTTTGAGGAATACCAGCTCACTTCCCTGCACAATGAAGGACGCATTTATTAGTCTAATTTCAAAAAAGGATAAAGATCCCCTGGACTGCTTGAGCTATAAGCCTATTTTGCTACTAAATTCAGACTATGAAATACTTACTACAATCCTAGCAAAAAGAATACAGTTGATTCTTATTAAATTCACTGGCAGGGAACATGTTGGCATAGTCCAGAAAAGATCTCGCGCAGACTGTCTGCGCCAATTGTTTTATATCATATGGTGGTCCAATAAAAAGAAGGAGCCTTACTTGCTACTCTCGTTAAATATTTTTAAAGCATTCGACTCACTACAGTGGGGCTATTTACTAAGGTAACTTAAGGAATTTTGGATTTGTTGAGGGCTTCTTATCATCGATCTCAATGATATATAAAAAGCCATCAGCACAGATAATTACTAATGGCAGACTATCACTTCAATTTTATCTAAACTGTGGCACCATTTAGATTATGCAGGGAGTTTGTAACATAAATTGTCAGTGAGGGAAACCAGGTTGTATCAATTGTTTATAATAATGTATGCTGTTTTGTGTTAGGAGTCACTTTTTGCACACGCCACTGTTTACTTTATTCTTCTCTTGACTGACTACCACTGAACGCTCGCTCTATGTATTTTGTTTGCTGTTTAGTGTTTAAATCTTTATCTTAGACTGAAAGGTTTCCCTTGACTGAACTGGTGAAGGTTCATTATTCAACACTGAATCCCAGATCTTTTAAGGGAACTCTTCTTACTTACAAATTTTGTTCCTCCAAAGCTGGCTCTAGAGCTTTCTCTGTTTCTGCTCTGCTTCTCTGGAACAGTTTGCCTGAGGACTTGACAAAGTTGTCAGTACGCTTGTGAGTTTTAAAAGTAAGTTGAAAACGTGGCTGCTTGCTTCACATGTATGTAAATGTTTTTAACTATTTGCTGTTTTGCTTCTATTATTATGCTGTTTGTTCTGTAGTGTGTTACGTTTTCTGGTTGGAACTGAAAATGGGCATGCCCCAGTGTCCTTACCCAATTAACAAAATAAAAACAAACAAACAAATAAACCAAGCCAGGGTGGCCCCTGTCTCCCTACCTTTTTATTCTTGCATTTGAGCCCTGGATTCAGGATTCAGACACTGAACAACAGTCCTTGGATGCAAGGCATAACAATAGGTAAATAAAACCACAAAGTCTTGGCATTCACTGATGATAAATTACTAAAACTCACAAGATTTGCCTGTATGTCAGGTTTAGTGATCAACTGAGGAAAACCCTGAGTGCTATATGATTATATCTCACCAGCAGCTCAAAGTGACCTAGAAGCAGTGTTAGAGCCTGGATTAGAGACGCCATTACATTTCTGGACATTAAAATAACTCTTAACCTCAGAAATATTGTTCTACTAAACTATCTGCCTCTCCTTAAAACCTAGAGACAGATCTAGCCCAATGGTCCAAGCTCACTCTCTCCCTCCCTGTGGGGCATGGTCAACGTAGTTAAAATGATAGTTGCACCTAAGATCTTTTACCTCTTCCAAAATATACCACTACTGCCAGAGCCAGATTAAAAAAAAAAACAGAATTGTGACAATTTTCCTCTGGGACAATAAACCTCCCCAATTGAGTGTAATGAAATTAAGAGAACCCAAAGAAGTGGGAGGATTTGCACTGCCATGGTTGGAAAGGTATCACTGTGCGTTTACACTCAAACATATACTAACTCACATGGCAGGAGAATCCTACACCTCATCACGTAAGCCATTGTGGTCTGAAATAGAACAGTTTCTTATAGCACCAAATAAAATAGTAGATGATCTATTTCTGCATCCCAACGTTCTTGTAAGAGAGAATCCATGTTTATCAGCTGGCATCAAAATCATTAAAAAGGTTAACTCCTTTATCAACCCAAATAACTTAGTCCATGATTTCTTGCCATTATGGCACGATTCCTTTATGGCATATGATGGAAGGGTGCTAGTTAATCTTCTATTGGCAAAAGCTGGCATAGAGAGAATCAAAGATGCAATTGACAGTGATACAGGACTGCTTCAATCTGTTGTGGAACTTCAACAGAAATTCATGTCCTATGGGAATGTTCACTGATTCAAGTGGATTGGAGAGAAGTACATAGAATTTGCTCCAAGGTTATCAATGCCATCATCTCATTTACCCCCTCTAATTTTATGTTGATGTGCTCGCGCAGCCAACATCTTGGGGCAGTGGGGATTTGGAGGCACGGTCGATGTTGGGCGAATGTATTGCATGCACCAGTAGGTGCGTCCCACATTCCCCAGTCAACCTGCGTGCCGGCGCCACACCATTCATACATAATGTGGTGAGCACATCTAAGAAAAGGTCTGCTGCAATCTGAGCAAAGCTCGTCAGACACAATGGACCTTTTCTTGATGTGCTCACTGACATTATGCACATAGTGGCACACTGGCCACCAAACTGCAGACTTCGGGGGTACGCAATCCCCTGTCAGCTGACCCTGCCCCCTAAGAATGTGCTGACGGGGGAGCCCACTCCCTGTCGGCATAAATCACCTCCCCATTTGTGATATGCCGAGGGGGGTGCCCAATTTCCCCTGGCTCTTACCCTGCTCTCCTTTCCTTCTGTGCCGACGGGAGAGCCCACACCCTGTCGGCATAAAGAACTCCCCCAATTGTTTAATGCAGAGGCAGTGCCCAATCCCCCTCAGCTCTGCGCCCTCCACCCTTCTTTGTGTGCTGATGGGGTTGCCCAATCCCTGTCGGCATAAATTCCTCCCCCCCTTAAGTTATTGGCCGATGAGGGTGCTCAATCCCCCGTCAGCAACAGACACCCCCCCAAACAATTAGGTGGCATGCTGGGTGCCCACCCAGCGTGCCAAATCCCCTGCAAAAAAAATACTGTCCCACAATGTTTTTTTTCTTTTTAACCTGTAAAATGAAAGTGGTCCCTTGTAGCATCTGTGCCCCTCCCCCACCCGCACCCACCCTCTCACTTCTGCCTCCCACACACACCACACCCCATACCTACCTCTGGAGTCTGGCACGATGATCTTCGATGAACCGGGAACACGTCTGCACTCTTCAATGCCGACCACGAACTGAAGAAATGCCAGTAAGCTGTATAATAGAATAAACAGGGTTTTCCAACTTTGATGCATATCTCAGGCATTTTTGAGAATTTTGGCCCCAAATTTTCAACATGGCGTTTTTGGGACCCCTTCTCATGAATTATTGCACTTTCATTGCATTATTCCATCCTGAAAGGTGATTTTCCAGTCACTGCGCAGTATCACCTTTCGGGACTGAGAAATGAAATGACAGTGCCACTGGTCATGAGGGGAGCTCTCAAAAAACCCATGTTGCAGATGTGGTGGGAAAAATCAAAAAAATTACTGTTTAACGCGTGTTCGTAACAACTGTGCAATGCAAGCTCATAAGTTAATGAATTCGCAATATTTTCACACCAGATTCTCAACTTTGACATTTTTCCACACCTTCTTGTGAACTGTATAGCTGTCATTTTTCACATCCTGGCCAAAATGTGTTTTCGCACTTCCAGCATAGAATAGCGTGGTCACTGTGCGAAATCATTGTTCTGGACACATTACAAAAATGACAGTGACACTGTTCATGAGCAGAGGTCCTAAAATGCCTGTGTTGAAAATTTGGTGGCAATACTCCATAAAATGACTGGGTTACGAACATGTGTTGCACAGTTTGCACGCACGCTCATACGTTCGCAAACTTATATTTTCACTCCAGATTTTCAACAATGCCATTGTTCTGCACCTCCTAATGAACAGTATAGCTGTCATTTTTCACATCCTGACCAAAATCTGTTTTTGCAGTTCCAGCGCAGAATAGCGCGGTCGCTGTGGAAAGTCCGTGTTTGAGACACAAGATGACAATGACAGTGACACTGTTCACTAGCAGATGTCCTAAAATGCCTATGTTGAAAATCTGGGGACAAAAGTCAATACAATGAGTGTTTTATGAGCGTGCATTGCACAGTTTGCATGCACACTTGTGACTTTGTGAATTTGTAATAGTTTAACTCCAGCTGTTCATCACTGGCATTTTTCCATATCTCCTTATAAACAGTACAGCTGCCTGAAATGTGTTTTCGCACGTTCGGCACAAAATTGCATTGTTGCTTTGTGAAATCAGTTTTTGGGAGAAATGACGGTGACACTAATCATGAGCAGAGGTCCTAAAATGCCTATGTTGAAAATGTGGTGCTGAAAGTCCATACAATGACCGTGTTGCAAGCGTGCATTGCACAGTTTCCAAACATTCTTGTAACTTCATCAATCTGCAATATTTTCATGCCACATTTTCACCACTGGCATTTGTGCACATCTCCTTATCAACAGTTCAGCTGCCATTTCTCACGGTCTGCCCAAAACGTCTTTCCGCAGCTGTGGCATACAATGGCGTGCTCGCTGTGCAAAATCACCTTTTGGGACACAGTAACAAAATCACAGCACTATGCGTCTCTACCTCCGCCACTCCCCACTGTCAATGCCAGTGCGACAACATTCGGCATTGACAAATATTTGTTATACTAGGCATAATGTCAGGATGCTGTGGGATAAGTTTTCATGAATGTATCTGGATCTGCTTGGCTTCCATGAGTTTTAAAAGGATCTTGTTATGAAAACTGGCAGTCATGTCTTTTACCCTCGCTAAGTGAATGTTGTGAAAAGATGTCTATACAAGCTAATAATGAAAGGATTAACTATGCAATCATTGATAAGACTGAAACCTTTCAAAGAATCTGGGTCCCCTTCTTGCAGCTTAACAAAATAATTCTAGGCTAGAATGTAATGAATAAGTTACTCCATGTGCTAGGGAAACTATATGCTAGAGGCTACAGATATGGTTTACTGGTTGTGTTTCATGAATTTATACTGTGTATACTATGGTGATAATCGCATGGATGTTTATTAATTTATTTACTTAAATACCTAATTGATGATGAGTGACTGCTTGTAATGAGCCACTTAAACAGTAAGGCTCAGTAATTGTATTGGTGTTTATGTCAAAAACAAATAAAAATGTATTATGGAAAAAAGATACTACCAGGGTAGTGGGACAGGGGTTATATTAGGGGCTTTTTTTACTTAGCACAAACAAGTGATTTTCTTTAATGAAGAAGGGTGCTGGCCATGGAGGAGAGTGGGTTATTCTAGACATCCATCATGGAACAAAATACAAAACTATTAGTGGTGCTGGGCAGAACAGGGAGGCAGTGGGATGCTGATAAAAGGTGGGTGACAGGGGTATTATTTATGGAGTTAGGCTAGGAAGCAGGATGGAGTATTTGAAAATATGGAAGGGAGGAGGGAAGGTTTCTATGCATTTATTTATTTTTTATTCCTTCTGATGTACCTCAGGTTGGGATGAGGACGAGGGTAAGTTGGGTGCTACAAGGGTGGGGAAATGGGATGCATTTATGTTTTATGTGTGGATGCGGAGGGTAGAGGGATGGTTCTTTTTTTCTAGAAATGTCTGAATAAACATAGCACCCTATTAGGAAAGGGCTTCCAAATATTCAGAAGCCATACTATTCGTGGTATTTGGCCTTTACATATAATTGAGAAAGTCAAAATTGTTGGCAAGCTACATCATCTACATTGGCCAATCAGCTGTTATGGGGATCAAGAACTCCTCATGCTGCACACACCTCTGTTCCATTTCCTTTTCTCTTTCACAGGGGAATGATGTGATTCTTACCCTCAACAATTCCAAGAGATTTATATTAATTTGTTTCTGTTATGCAATTTTTAATCTATGGTTACTCACTTAAATGTTATTGACATTTATGAGCATCTCATCTCATCTCAGCACGGCATTTCAGTATGCAAAGTGTTTAGTTCATTGCTGTAACTCTCATGAGAAATTCATTCATTTACTGTATTTATTTTATGGGTGGGCGGAAGTTGTAAATTCCTCTTTTGTGGAACTTCCGTGAAAATTTACAGAACTTTCAGAAGTATTGCCATTGGAGAAGCAGGGATTTTCCATGGATTTTCACCAGGTTCTGCAGACTCTTTTGTGAACTGTGTAAAAATGCATATAAACTGCAGAATTTATTCTATCCACAGTTTAATGAACTGTCAGTGAATGAGTGCGTGCTTGTACAACCACGCAGTCATTCACTGACAGTTTAATGGGCCACCAGTAATGGAGGGAGAGGGAGGGCTACGCCAGTGGCCACTCAGGGGAAGGGTGGGGGGAGCAGGGTGGTGGTGGATGAACTGTTGGGGTATGGGGTGAGGGTTTCCACTAGTTCCCTTGGAATTTGATTACTTTTTTTATAAGGGATCGGGGGTCCACTAGACCCAGGGAATACTGGGAATAGAGGGGGATAAGACAGTGTACTGCCAGCTGTTTTTTTTTGTGGATTAAGGGAATCCAGGATAGGAAGGGGGTCCGCTATACAGCAGGGAAATAAACTGTTTTGGGGGGCCATGATCATTGGATGGGGGACCACAAGACACCAGGGAGGGATCGGAGTTTTTGTTTCTTCTTTACCTGGACCCATGGGCCGTGATCCCCAGACGGGGGTGGTGAGAACCACTAGACACCAGGGATCAGGGATTTTTTACTTGGGACCCATGATTGGTGAGTGGGGGAGCCACTAGACACCAGGAGGGTCAGAAGGAGGGATTGGAGTTTTTTTATTTATTTACTGGGACACCTGATCAGCGGGGGGGGGGGATTAATGAATTAAACTGCTGTTAAAAAATCCTCAGAACTGACGACTTGTAGTGATCTTTCTGTGGAATTTTTGTCCCACAATTAAGTAAATTAACCTACGGTCTGTATATTTATTCTGCAGTTTTAAGACAGAATTTCTGCAAAAATTGCAAAAATGATTTCCGAACATTCGTGGAAGCGAAATTCACACTTTCGTGGAAATTATTCCAGTGGAATTTTTTTTAAATTTTTTGCACACCCCTAATTTATTTCAAAAGTTTCACCAGGAAAGACATATTGAGTTGGTAACAGATAGTTTCCAGATATATCTGGAGGAAGTGGGTGAGGGAGTAGGCAACAAAAAGAGTGCAGAATAAAGACAAAAAGCAAAATAAAATACAACATACAGGAGATACAGTGGAGTAGGGTGCAAGAGCACAAAAAAAAATACAGTTTGGCAGACACATAAAATTAAAAAAAGCAAAATTCACAGAACATTGGGGTGGAAGAGTAGGGCATCCCACCCTTGGAGCAGCTACCACGCCCACTTGAAAGGACTCAGCTGAAAGCCTCAGCTAGAGGATGGCATCCCACCCTTGGGGCAGCTGCCACACTCGCTTGAAAGGACCGACCCAAAAGCCTTGGCTAGAAGAGGGCATCCCACCCTTGGAGCTGCTATCACACATGCTTGAAATGACCCAACCAAAAGCCTTGGCTAATGGAGGGCATCCCACCTTTGGAGCAGCTACCATGCCCACTTGAAAGGACCCACCTGAAAGGTATAGAATCAAGACACCATCATACACTGAGCCTGCAGCCTTTGTCTTACCTTTTGAATTTGGCACCTTTTTTCCTCCTTTTCAGCTCCTAGGGTTTCAGCCATTAGACTCCCCAAGCTCTGTGAGGCTGCTTCCCTGCACCACAGGAAATCACCTTTGGGGTCTCTAAATGCACACTGTGCTGATCAGGGGACCATTTCTTTTTTTTTTTTAATTATTTATTTTAAACCTTACCTGCAGCAATCTAAACGTCTGAGGCCCAAAATTAACCTAAAAACCTGACGGAGCTCTTTTCAAATTTGATTTTGAAACCAGAACAGAGGTAGCTTATATAAACTTAAACCATATCCTGAGCAGCCTCTATTGCCAGTCTGCAACGGAGGTGGTCCATTGGTCTGTTACTAAAACTGCCCCTGATCCTAATCTGGTTTCTGTAAACCTGCACCGGAGGTATTTCTAGGTTCAAACCAGCACTGGAGCTTAATTTGTCAGCCTGTAATCTGCACCGGAGGGGGGTTTCAGCTTAAAACTGCACCTATAGCTTGCAAGATTTTTCTTTTTAGAAAATTAGTACAAGTAGGTTATTTAGGTGAGACATTTTTCTCCTGGAGCGAAATAAATTGTAAATCTAACTTTGGTTCTGTCCAGAGGCTCGGACTGCTTTAATTTTTTGTTCTGAGTACAGAACATTATCCTCTCTTCTCATTGCCCTTGCTGCTCCCCACCGCCCCCACCACACCCACCCTTAGCTAGCATTCTTCTTATAGTGGTATGGAGTCATGTGACTAACTCCCTACTTTCCCATTAGCAGTTTATAAGAAAATGCTCATAGAGGGTGCCAGACCCTTTCATAACTTTCCTTTGCAGTTGCTGGTTTTTGGAAGCCATAATAAAAAAAAAAAAACTTGGGAGTGCCTACCAGACTAGATATGCCCTCACCCTATTGGGTAGGCTTGCTATTGCTCAAGGCATTCTGCTCCCTGTACTAGCCTATGGTTCATTCACCTACTTAGGAGCATCAAAAACTACTCTTCATAAGTGGGAGACCACCTATTACAATATCTGCCACTATGCCTCTGCATCTCCTCATTACAAGCTCCACTGTCAGCTCTATACTGATCTAAATTGGCTCTCCCCTACTGCATATCGGCTCCAGTCCCTTGGATCTCTTTGTCGGTATTGCCAGATCTGGTCTCCCCCAACACATTGACTCCCTGCTGGACACTCAAGCCATCTCCTATGGGCTTAAATCCACTGACCAGGCTCTCCTTTACATTCCTAGATGTTAAACCACCATGGGTATGAGGGCTTTCTCATGTGTGGCACCTAAATATTGGAACTCCCTTCCCCAAACTATTTATTTTGCTCTGACCCATGCCTGTTTCAAGAGGCAACACCTTAATTACCTACTTGTTGTAACACCCTGCACATGCTTTCACCCACCGTAGACCCTCCGGCTATTCTACCTCCAAGCAGCTATATCTCTACCTACTGCTAACTTTGTCTCCTAAATGTCTCCTCTCAACCTGGCATCCTGCTTTTCTGTCTTACAAGCCATGCCCTTTTCCTAGACATCTCCCCTTCCACCTCCCCTCCTCTCTCTTAAGTTTATACTTTCCTCCCTCCTAGAAATCCTAGCCTTCTGGAAAATAAGTATAGCACATGAACCCATTGTCTCGACCACTGGATTTTTCTTCTGCATCTTTTCTGTCTAAACTGCCACTTGTTTCTACCTCTCTGGACCCTTAGCTCCTTGGCTTCTTGCAACTTCACTCTATTGTATCCAACTTATGTTTAAATGTTTAACTGCACTTTTATTGTACTGTTGTAATGATATTTCTCATATTTTTTGTATCTTGAATTATTGTTGAACTCACACTTGAAATTCTTTGATCTTTTCCCAAACTGTATTTTTATCTCACTGGAAATTTGGGGAAATCATGTCAGACAAACCTTGTGGAGTTCTATGACTGGGTGACGAGTGCCTTGGACCTGGGTAGACCAGTGGACATCCTCTTTCTTGACTTCATCAAGGCATTTGACTCTGTTTCTCACTGGGGCCTGTTGGATAATCTGGGAGAAAAGGGGGTGGGGAACCAGATGATCAGATGGACAGGCAATTGGCTCCAGAACCGGACCCAGAGTGTCGTGGTTGGCGGGATAGTCTCATCCCCAAGGAGGGTCATTAGTGGAGTCCCTCGGGGATCGGTCCTTGGGCCCCTCCTGTTTAACGCCTACATCTCTGACATAAGGAAGGGTATCAGGAGTGAGATGAGTCTCTTTGCGGATGACTCAAAACGGGGGGTGGTGGTGGATGGGGAGGAGGAAAGGGTGGCCCTACAGGGGGACCTGAAGGCTCTGGAAAGGTGGTCTAGAAAGCTGAAGCTGAGGTTCAATGTGAGCCAGAGACCTGGGCCAAGTGTACATCCTGGGGGGGAAATGTTACAAGTCTCGATGGCTGAGAGGGACCTGGAGGTGGTGGTGGATGTCAAGATGAACAACTCGGAGACTTGTAGGAGGGCAGCAGCAAAGGCCAACAGGATGCTTGGATGCATCGTAGGAGGCTCACCTCCAGAAGGAGGGAAGTGACACTCCCACTGTATAACTGCTTGGTGAGGCCGCACCTCGAGTACTGCGTGCAGTTTTGGAGGCCACATTTAAAGAGGGACATTGAACTCCTGGAGAGGGTCCAGAGGAGGGCAACAAAATGATTTGGGGCTTGGGGGATAGGACCTATGGGGAGAGGCTCGAAGAGCTAAATATGTTCACATTGGAAGAGAGAAGGGCCCGGGGGGACATGATAGAGGTCTTCAAGTACATGAAGGGGGTAAATAGGGGAGGATCAGTCAGGGTGCTCTGAAGGAAGGAGGGTGGGCAACTAGAGGGCATGGGTGGAAGCTGGAGGGGGGGAGAAGTTTCAGGGGAGAAAGGAGGAGGTGCTACTTCACTGAAAGGGTGGTGGAGCCATGGAATGCACTGCCCAGGGGGCTGGTGGAGGCAGAAACGGTGGAGGGGTTCAAGACAGGGTGGGACAGGTACTGGGGAAGGGTTCTTGGAGCAAAACCAGTACAGTTATAATATCCGGGACTGGGAAGGGAGAAGCCAGAGAGGGAGAGGGGGGCAGCAAGGTCAGCTCCCAGGGTGGGAGCTGACCAAATGAGCAGACACGAAAGACTGTTAGACCTATTCTTCTGGCATTTTAGTATGTTAGTATGAAATTGTATTATACCTGTACCCTTTGTATTACCAATTGTTGTACTGTTTCAAACTGTTTGTTGATTATGTATCCCCACTTGTACCCTCCCGGGTCATGCCTGAAAATAGGCAATGCTATGCCTAGTGCACCTACAAAAAGTAAAATAAAATAAATAAATAAAGAGTCATTACAAATAAAAAAAAAATACTACAGTACATAACTGGGCACTCCCTAAATACAGATAAACCAGCATAATAAATATAGGAAAAAGGTGCACAGGCATGACAAGGAACAAGTGCAAATTGTAACCAGCAAATCCCAAATGAGAGGTTAATTAGGTACAGGAAGGGGTAGTGAGATCACATAGAAGGGATTTAAGGGAGGAGAAGGAAGAGACAGAACAGATAGAAGAAGAGAGGACCAAAGCTTTGGGAAATAATACGGGAAAGTGGAGTGGGCTGCAGAAGCTTTCCTGAAAAGGGGGGGGGATGGGATCCTGTGTTAAATGTCACTTCTCAGCTTCTCTCTCAATGCTTATCCATGCAATTTTCTAATTTGAAGGAATACGCCAGTTTCTTCAAATGAGAAATACAATCTGCAGTTAGCTGCTAATTTTGGTTATGAAACTTAAATCTTTCAGCTATAGAAACATAGACTTTGATGACAGTTAAGGACCACTTGGCCCACATACTGTAAGACTGACCATTTCTGTACCTATTGGATAAGCTACATATCCTAGTTAACCTGCAGCCTACTTCCTCCTACCCCCCAACAATAATTGCCTAATGTCAGTCCCATGCATTCTTGAATTCCCCCACTGTTTTTGACCACACGACCTCCTCAGGAAGACTGTTCCAATCATCCACCACCCTCTGCATGAAAAAATACTTCCCCACATTGTCCCTAAGCCATCCCCCCTCTATCTTCAATTTGCACCCCCCTGTTCTTGTGCATCTGTTTTTCTGAAATATGCTGCCCTCTTGTACTTTGTTTATTCCCTTGAGGTACTTGAAAGTTTCTATCATGTCCCCCCTCTCCCTCCTTTCTTCAATAGTATACATGTTTAAATCCTTTAGCCTGTCTTCATATGGCTTCTGGTACAGACCCTGCACCATTTTGGATGCCCTTCTCTGGACTGCCTCCATCCTGTCTATGTCGTTGCAGAGATGAGGTCTCCAGAACTACAAGCAGTACTCCAGACGGGGTCTCACCAACTGTCTGTACAGACGGAGCACAACTTCCTGCTTTCTACTGGTGATGCCTCTCCCTATGCATCCCAGAATCCCCCCAGCACTCCTTATTGCCTTCTCACATTGCTCGCCTACCTTAAGGTCATCTGATATGAGTACTCCCAGGTCCCTTTTCATTATTGTTGTTAGTACCTCCCCTTCGATTGTGTACTCTTCCTCTGGGTTTTTGTTTCACAGGTGCATTACTTTGCAGGACCTCCTTGTGAATGAGCTTGCTCAATGGATTTTTCCTGCAATAAACTTGAACTTGAACTTTGCACTTCTTTGCATTGAAATTAAGCTGCCACACTCTTGACCATTGCTCCAACTTTGCTAAGTCCATTCTCATCCTTTCCACCCTTCCCTGTGTATCAACCTTGTTGCAGATCTTTGTGTTGTCTGCAAAAAGTCATATTTTTCCTTCCAGCCCCTTTGCAGTGTCACCTATAAAGACATTAAAGAGTACCAGTCTGAGTACTGAACCCTGCAGTGCCCCACTAATAACTCCACTTTCTCCAGAGTGTGTTCGGTTACCCTCTACATCCTGTTGTCCTGCCAATTTGTTACCTAGGCTACCACCCTGGGACCCACTCCCAGGCTGGCTAACTTGTTTATTAATCTTTGTGTGGTACTGTGTCAAATGCCTTGCTAAAGAGGGTTGGCCATTTAAAGAGCAGACCCCATTGTCCTCAGGCCCAGGCAAGTGTGTGTGGGTGGGGGAGGGGGCAGAAATAAGGGATAGGCAAAAAGGGCAAGCAAAGGGGAAGGGGGTCTGGCAGAGGAAAGAGTGAGGTCACAAAAGGGGAGAGTCTTGTGAGGTCAGAGCAGCAGTGAGGTGGAAAACAGGGATTTGTTAGGGCAGGAGAGAGAGTGAGAGGGGCGAGCGGGGACCTAAGAGCTTGTACAGCCCAGGGAGCTCATAAATTTTGCTATATTGGGTTTTCCTCTCAGAAGTACATCAGTTTTGTCAATTTTCAGAGTTAATTACTATAATTGACTGGTGGGTCTTTGTAAGGATAATTATTTGGAGTTAACTAGCACAAATTAATTGGTGAGATTTAGTACATTATCATTTAAGAGTAAATTGGTAAGAAAGACTTCAGAGTCTAAAGCAGCTGGAGAGTGAGTATTTAGGAATCCTACAAGAGGTAAGTTTAAAAAAAAAGAGAAAAGAAGAACAAGGAAGAGAGTAAGCAAAATGACTGGGGATACCTGGGGAGAGCCAGGTTTTTTGGGTAAGGGCAGCAGTTTTTTCAACCCTGAGGATTTTTGGCACCAACCACAGTAGGAGATAGGCTGTATGCCTGGGAAGGGATGTTTATTTATTTGCTTGGTCTATTGTTTTGGAAAAGGCCTGGGTAGTTGCTGTGGATCCCCAACTCGAGGTTTCTGTAAGTCGGATGTTTGGTGTTGCTGTTTGGTCCTCAGTGGCTCCGATACTCTGACGGGGGATGGGGATATGCATGTGGGGCCCAGGCTGCTTGATTGCCTGATGGAAACTGTGAGCAGCCTGAAAGGGAAAGCAGTTCTTTGGGTAGGAGTCGGGGAGAAGTTTTAGTAGTTACCTGTTTTTCTCAGCCTGGCAGGTGAACACGATGGATGGCTTTGTGTGGAAGGCCCGGTCAAACAGTGATACTAGAGTCTGATGAGTGGCGATGGCATCTGACATCATCACTGTGAGCAGCGGCCACATTGGGGGACATTTAGTGGGAACATCTGGAGGAGCATAGAGGGAACAATCCAGTCTGGGGCATATGAAATTGAAGGGCGATGAGGAGGAGTGCCGAAAATGGGCCGGAAGCAGCTAGAATAGATTGTTCAGAGTTCAGCTGGTTGAATCCTTAGGAACTGCTTGGCAGTGGCGGCTGTCATCATTGCCATATGGTCGCCTGGCCCACATTATCAGTTCCAGAAGGAGGGAGCACTTGTCGGGATAATGGAATACAGGGAGGGTTTGGTCCTGGCTTTCTCCACGATAGATAAAGAGGCATTTTAATTATAAATTTAAAATGTAAGAACATGGACGAAAGTTGCTTGGGATTTTTCATGATTGCTGACCGCATTATATGACATTAGCCTTGAAAGTCTCTGCCTATTGTGTGGCCTTGAATTTAGACCTAGGCTCGCTCAGGCTTACAGCTAGTTGGGGCACTCCCACAGTTTATGCTATTGGGTATTACTGAAGGGGATAGGACACTAAGGGTGGTGTGAGTGGGGCAGAGTTGTGGACTCCCACCATCGCTTTGTGGGCCAAGTTCATTAGCTAGGGTTTTGGGGAATACAGCTTGAGAGGACCGTTTCTCCCTGCCATAAATAAAACAAAAAGTGGGGTTAGTTGGGAACAGGGGCATTCAGTCCCCCATCCTCCATTCGAGTGACAAGGGCTACAGGATGTTTGAAGGCTATTGAAATATGTGTTTTCTCTTTTCTGGGCCCATTTTTGCAGGATAGATATGGCTTCATGGAAGAACAAGCCCAGCA
Source organism: Neoceratodus forsteri (assembly GCA_016271365.2). Classification (NCBI taxonomy): domain Eukaryota; kingdom Metazoa; phylum Chordata; order Ceratodontiformes; family Ceratodontidae; genus Neoceratodus; species Neoceratodus forsteri. The sequence continues at coordinate 101,587,828 of CM028130.1, forward strand.
AGGAGGACTGCTACCAAGCAGTCATGGAGTTGGTTAGCAAAGTGAACCAGTTGTTGGAGGCCACAGACCAGCCCAGCCTGGCAAAAGGCAGGAAGCAGAAGGGAAACCAGGAAGGGGGGAGGGGGATAAGAGGGCACCTAAGCCCCACCCAACAGAACCCATCCACAAGACTGTCATCCCACTACCTCCTACTCCTCCTCCTGTTCCAGTGCCCACTCTGGCGCCGGCCCCCACACCCACTCCATTGCCTGAGCCGCCGGTGCCTGTGGGTCTGGCTCCTCCTACCTCGGCATTGCCCTAGCTTCCAGCACCATTGCCAGTCATCACCCAGCCAGTGGTCCCACAGATGGGGCCCAGGGCACAACCAAATACCCAAGAAGGTAATAAAGAAGTTTCACTGGAAAGCAGTGTAAGGGAATATGTAGAGCAGATGCTCAAATCTATGGGGAACAGTTTCCCTGGCCAGCTAGAGAAGGCCCTGGGAGAGATTAAGAGTAAAGGGACAGGGGAGGGTGCTGGGATGGTGGGGGGGGGCAGTCGAGGAAAAGGGAGTAGGGACACAGCCTGGAGCAGCAGGGGTCAGGATTGTTGACCACATACCATTGGCCATGAAGAAAAAAATCTGGAAAGGAGAATCTGTGGACATATTTGCCCTGGCAAATGTGGACAATATGGATAAGTCCGAAGAAAAGGAAAGCTTTGAAAAGAAAGACATGATGGCAGCCATCATGTTATTAGAAAAGGGGGAGGAGGACAGGTCCATGAAATGGAAAACATGGGACAATTGGTCCACAAGTTTCACATATTACATGGCAATTGTTATAAAAAAAGGCCTGAGTTGGCAACTCCACTGTTGACGTATTCACTTATTATAAACAATGCCTACAAAAAAGGGTGGCAGAGCTTGCTAAAATATGTTGAGAAGTGTAGGAAGAGAATGGCACATTTTGGGGACATAAAGAGGGATGCCAGGCAGATCATCCTTTGGTTGTAAATTTGAACAGAGATGGCAGTGTTGCCAATGAAGGGGACAAGAAGGGGGGGTGGCCCAAAAGGCTTGCTGGTTCTACAACCGGGTGTTCTGTTCCTGGCCAAATTGCTGGTTTAAGCATGCATATTCCAAATGCAGGTGCATCCATCTGGTGGCACAATGCAGATATAATTAGGACAAAGGCAATTCCAGCCATGCTAGCTCATACTAACAGCCCTTTCGGGGTAACCAGACAGGTTTCCGAGCAAGCAATGGGGAAGGGGAACAGAGGGAGGGGACAAGTTGTGGCAGGGGCCACACATACTATAACAGACAACAGGACAATTAGGAAGGGGGCAACCAATGTGTTTAGACTGGTACACACACCCATAAAGGTGGAGGTGCTAAGGGGTTGGATGAAGGGGTAACAAGACAAGGAAGTGGCGGACAAACTGTTGACCATTTTCAAAGGGAGTTTTTGATTTCATTTTAAAGGAGCAAGAAAATGGACACGGGCGAAGAACCTGAAGTCAGTGAAGGGGAAGGAGGCATTGTTAGCACAAACAATACAGAAGGAGATAGTGGCTGGCAGGGTGGAGGGCCCATTTGGGCACCCACCATTGCCAGATTTGAGAATATCACCATTGGGTTTGGTCCCAAAGAAGCAGCTGGGGGAGTACAGGGTGATTCATTACCTGTCATACCCGGATGGAGATTTGGTCAATGACTACACCAGTGAAGAGGAAAGCAGGGTGACATACACCACTTTGGAGGAAGCAGTCAGATTGATTAGGGCTACATGGGGGGGCACGATTGGCCAAGATGGACAATGAAACGGCTTTCCGTTTGTTGCCGGTATGACCGGAGGATTGGGACCTGTTGGACTTCCAAGTGGGGGAGGGATACTATTTTAATCAAGCTATGCCTATGGGCTGTTATGTGGCTTGTGCCACATTTGAAATATTTAGCACTTGGCTACACTGGGCTTTTCAGGAAAGATATGAGTACTGGACATTGGTACATTACCTAGATGACTTCCTGTTCATTGGAGAGAGATGACAACAGACAGAAAAGATGTTATGGGATTTTGAAGCAATGTGCAGGGAGTTGGGAGTGCTCCTGTCCCTCAGCAAAACAGAGGGGCCTAGCCAAACAATTGAATTTCTGGGCATAGAGATAGATACAGTTGGGGAGTAATTCTGGTTACCCAAGGCTAAGGTAAAAAAGCTGAGCTCATTACTTGGGTTGTTAAAAGCAAAACAGAGAGTACAGCTGAAGCAGGTGCTGCAGTTATTGGGGCATCTAAACTTTGCTTGCAGGGCCATTGCCCTGGGGCGAATGTTTACAAGGCTCTTGGCTAGGGCAATGCTTGGGGCCTTGAGGCCACACCATTGGGTGGATATTAGCAAAGCAACCAGAGAGGATTTAGAGGTATGGGGGACATTTCTCAGCACTTACAATGACAAGACGTTTGGCAGGAGGAATGGGTTGTTAATACTGACCTTCAACTTTATATAGATGCGGCAGGGGGTATAGGCATGGGGGGGTTAGTTTAGAAGAAAATGGCTATCAGTAGCATGGCCCACCACTTGGTTTAATTTCGGAGTGATGAGGGATATCACCTTTTGGAGATTTTCCCCATTTGAGTAGCCATGGAGACAAGGGGGGAGGAGCTCAGGAACCAGAAGGTTAGTTTTGGAGTGACAACAGGGCAGTGGTGGATGTCCTGAACAAGAGGGGGGTGATGTTGGAGAGGGTCATGATAATGTTGAGGCAGCTGGTATTAAGGGGGTTGGCATTGAATCTGTCATTTAGGGCTAGGCACATTGATGGCATAGACAATGTGATAGCTGACTGAATTTCCCACTTGCAGATGGACAAGTTTAAGGCCACTTCACCAGGAGCAAAGACAGACAGATAGCTATTCTGGAATACATCTGGAGGATTGGATTGGGGGAGCCAAACAGTTGTTCTGCAATTCCTGGTCCCCCAGGACCTTGAGGGTGTATAAAACTCCTTGGAAGGCATTCCAGGCATTTCACAAGCAGAACGGCTGCCAGGTAAGTGGGATGGTGACCAGGGACTAAGTAGTGCAGTTCATAATATTAGGTCAGAGGAATAATACGTAAGTAAAAATACCCAACTGGGTGGGTGTTATTGGGATATAACAGACTGCCCAGGGGCGTAATTAGGCGGAGGGCCTTATAGCCGCTGAAAGGTCCATTATATCCCATAATGCCTACCCTGGATGGTACTGTTACACTTAGAATATGAGTTCACATTATTTTTTTTTAAATAATAATTTTATGGAAAAAGACAATAATATTGCAAAAAAATAAACAGAAATGTTGGGTTCTGAAAAATAGTCACTTTGGTGGCACTAGAGGGTGCTGCCGTTTGTGATAGCTTTTTTTCATTAGCTTAGAGTGTGAGTTTTAAATAGTGTTACGCAGTGAAGTGTTACTTTTAATTTTTAGTCGTCATTTGCTATGTTTTCGGATATGTGGGTTGATGTGGTTATGGTTGCTCGAGAGTGATTATCGAGATAGACAAAAATCGGCCCCAGAACAGCAACATTGATATTCTAAAAGAAAAAGTAAGTATCTCGTTATTTGGTGCAAAGCTTATTAGCCGAATCCGATCATAGCCCCTGACAGCGTGTTGTAGGAAAACAAATGATTTCAGTTTCATAATTTTGAAAGTGCGCTTACTTACTAAATTAAAATTAAGTGTTGTTGTGGTTATTTAAATGGTGTGGTATGGCATTTGTTCGTGGAGCGACAGTGAGAATATACATGCTGGAGTGAACGCGGGCAAAACATGGGCATAGTGGCAACAGGTGGGTGATTATGTTGCTAGGTAGAATTTGTTTCAGAGCAGGCATTGTTGAGAAATAACGGCTCTCTTGTGTACAGTTTCAGCCAATGGGAGTGTTTGTTTTATTTAGCCCATATTCAAAGGCGCATTAGACAATGGGGGTACATTTGGAAGTGATAGGGCAGTTGTGTGCCTTGAAGGGATGGGAGGACCTGACAGAGGTAAGTGGGGTGGTGACCCGGGACCAAGTAGCACAATTCATAGTATTAGGTTGGAGGAATAATATGGTGCACTTGACAATGGGGGTACATTTGGAAGTGATAGGGCAGTTGTGTGCATTGAAGGGATGGGAGGACCTGACAGAGTAAGATGATGTATGATGCAAGGATGGTTACAGGAGGCTGAAAGGGCCTGGAATGTCCAGAGACCACTGACATAGGGGCTGCTTCAGAAGCTTGAGGTGGAATTGCACCACATATGCATGTCTAGTAGTGAAGCAATTTTGTTTCGGGTGTAATATGTCACTATGTATAGTGGGGCCTTTAGAATCAACGAGGTGGTGGGGCACGGAAGAAAAGACATGTCTACAGGTCTGCACTGGGATGACATGGTGTGGACAGGAGAAGGGATATCAGTGCTGCTGAGAAGGTCCAAGTTAGACCAAATGGGACAGGGAAACAGTGCTATTAAGATGGCACGAGAATTTTGCCATTTGTCCAGTAGGGGCCCATCACGTGTATGTGGTTGGGCATCTTAGGGGTCAGAACCCCTTGATATTTCTGCATGGTAATGGGGCCCCAGTGACAGGGTCCCAGGTGATGGTGATTTAAAAAAAGGGGTTGGCTTTTATAGGGGAAAAAATGGAGGGGTATTCAACCCACTTGTTCAGGATTGTGGTGGCCTCCGTATTGGCTGTGCAAAGAAGCATGCTGGGGGACATTAAGCAGAGATGTAGGTGGATTTCAAACTGTTATAAAAAATATGTCCACACTTTGATGCAATAATAATAATCTTGTCTTCTTTCTTAATGTAGCAGATCGATACAGTAAAAAATGATAACTTGGGGTGTAAGGATTTATTCAAGGTGGTTGCGGGGGGGGGGATGGAATTTATAGCATTAATCTTGTCTCTGTTTATGGTTTCTTCAGTGCAGACCAAGAAGTTGAAGGCTTGGATATGTGGACATTCCTTTGTTCACTAGGCAGAAAAATGGGCATCCAGGAGGCTCGGGGGTGGCAGGGTGGCAACTGTATCTGGACATCAATGCAATCAGATTAACATGGAGAGACCTGAGTGGCATGAAGGGGGCACAGCTGCTACCAACTCTGAGGGAAATGAGAAGGGAGCATAGCCAGCTGGACTTGATTATGATTAATTTGGGTGGAAATTATCTGGGGACCAGACCTTGGCTGGACATATTTTATCAATCAAGGAGGATGTAAAAAAGTAAACGAATGCTGGCCAGAGGTTACTCTTGTGTGGGCCAATATTATGACACAGGGGGTATGGTGACATGCAACCAACCATAAGGCTATGGATAGGGCCTGCAACCACATGAATGCAAGGGTAGGCAGATTATTTGAGAGCACTGGGGGCAGGGACATACATCATGGGGTCCTAGCACATGTGGATGATTATTACAGGAGAGATGGAGTACATTTATTGGGTTTAGGGTTGGCAATGTTTAATTCTGCGATTGCCTACATCATTGAGCCCTGGATGTGGGAGAAAAGGATTTGAAGTAGAAGGGGATGGAGAAGTCCACTGTTCATCGTAGGCTGGAGGTGGACTAGTGGAAATTAGGGGAAGGGGGGAGGATAGGATAAGGAGAGATTAAGGGAGGAAATAATAAATGAATAGGACATAGGACAACTCAACAAGAAGCAAGGGTACAGTATGTATGCTCATACTCCTTCAAATAAAGGAGGATTAAGAAGGACGGCCCCATGATGTACATCTAGGGGGGGAGAAGAAGTTAATAATAAAGGAGAGAAATCAAGTATAAATTTGTAGAAGGGAATTATGATTTGAGAAGTGAATTGGAAATATATGCTGTATAAAATGCGACTGATGTGATTCATGCATATGTATAACAGAAATTTGTAAAATGGAGTGCTGATAAGAAATGAATAAATAAATTTATTGCCAAATCTGAGCACCCACAAAGAACTTGTCTGTGTCTTTATTGGCGGGGATCTAGGGGACAAAGTCTAAGCAGGCCATATCTAAAGCCCCTCCCTGGTCTACTACTTTGGTCATCCAGTCAAAGAAATCTATCAGATTTGTCTGACATGGCCTTCCCACTGTGAATCCATGCCGCCTTGGATCCTGTGTCCCGCTGGCCTCTAGGTACTCACCAAATCTTTCTTTCAGAAGTGATTCCATCATTTTCCCTACAACTGAGGTCAAACTAACAGGTCTGTAGTTTCCTGCCTCTGCCTTGCTCCCACTCTTGTGAAGGAGTATCACATACACCTTCCTTCAGTCCTCGGGTACCACACCATCATCCCATGATTTGTTAAAAAGAGTAGTCAGTGGTGTCACTAAGTGTCCACTTAGTTCTTTTAGAATTCTGGGGTGAATCTCGTCAGGTCCCATTGCTTTGTCCACCTTGAGTATTTAAAGTTCTTTCAGGACCCTTTCTTCTGTGAATGGACTGGTATCAACCCCCCTGCCCAGATTGCTTCTATTGTTTGGTTTAGGTACCTCCCCTTCTTCTTTTGTAAATGCTGAGCAAAAGTATTCATTCAGTATCTCAGCCTTTTCACTGTTGCTTTCTGCCCACCTCCCCTCCCCTTTGTTAAGCCTCACTATCCCTGCCTTGGTTTTTCTTTGCTCCCTAATGTAGCCAAAAAAGGTTTTTTCCCCCTTCTTAACTGAGCTGGTTATATTTTCCTCAGTTTGTGGCTTTGCTATCCTGACTGCCTTTCCTGCTTCCCTCGGCTTTAACTGATACAGTTCTCTGTCCTTCTCCTTCTGATTCTTTATACTTCCTGAATGCTATGTTTTTCTCCCTAACCTTCCTTGCCACCTCTTTGAAGAACGATGGTAGTTTTTTACTTCATTTTGTTTTCTTTATTTGCTTCACACAAAAGCTTGTCGCCTCTATGATGGCAGTTTTGATTTTTCCCCATTGTTCTTCCACCCCTACTTACTACCCATTTGCTAGTACATACAGTAGGTTCATAGAGAAATACGAACTCAGGAGGCAGAAAGTGCCCTTAATGAGCTCGCCACCAAACTTGGTGGATAAATCCTATAACAAATATACTGTTTTATTACTACCCATGTAGTTATCTAAAAGTTTTTTGAAAACTTTGATGTTACTACTCTCAACGACTTCCCTTGGTAAAGCATTCCACTGTAGTACCACTCATTGAGAAAACCATTTTGCTCTTTTATGTGTTTTAAAATTTCCTCCTCTTAATTTATAACTGTGTGATCTAGTATGTGCATCAGAATTATTACTTATTAACCCAATAGTGTCAAATAGATATTGATCCTTAATTGCCTTATAAATTGTACATAAGTCACCTCTAAGTTGTCTGTAATGTAAAGAATAAAGGTCTAACTGTTGAAGTCTTGATTTATATTGATAGGATCTCAAGCCTTTAATTTTTTTTGTTATTTTCCTTTGAACCCTCTCCATCAATTTTTTACTTTTTTTCGTAGTTGGTCCACAGAAAGATGAACAATACTCCAGTTGTGTCCTTACCAAACTTTTATAAAGTGGAAGTATTACTTTTTGATCTCTACACTTTATGTGTTTGAGGATAGACCCCACAATTTTATGACACTTTTTAACTTTATCCAAAGTGTGATTTTCAAAGGATAAGTTATTATCAACAATAACCCCCAAATCCTTTTCCGTTGTGGTTTCTATTAACATGTCATTATTAATTTTATAATTAAATTTTTGATTATTATATCCAAAGTGCATAACCTTACACTTTTTTTCATTAAAACTCATCTTGTTTTTAATTGCCCAGGTACATATATCATTTAATTCATCCTGAAACTGGATTGCATCTTGTCTGTTATTGACAATGCAGCCAAGCTTACAATCATCTGCATACTTGGCCATCCACACCTTATTTGTAGGTTGCATTGTAGATATTAATAGATTGAACAAAACAGGTCCCAGTACTGATCCCTGGGGGACTCCACTACCCACCTTAGCCCAAGGAGATAGATGTCCTCTAACAGCAACTCTTTGATATCTGTTTTAAAGCCATGATTTTACCCAATTTATAATGTTGGAGTGAAAGCCTGATGTTACCCTAAAGTCTATTATAACTTGACGTGAGACCTTATCAAAGGCCTTTGAAAAATCCAATAGGACTACATCCACAGGCAACCCTAGATCAAGAGATGCACTCACATTTTCATAAAAATTTAATAAGTTTGTCATACACGATCTACCCTGGGTAAACCCATGTTGACTTATCTCCTGTAAGTTTGAGTTAGAAATATGTGCTTCAATTCTGGTTAATAAGGCTCTTTCAAATAATTTACCAATAACTGATGTAAGACTTATCGGTCTATAATTGGATGCCAGTTGTTTATTGCCAGATTTATGGACAGGAATGACTATAGCTCTGTTCCATATTTGTATTGTTTCGCCTTGATTTAGAGTTGCATTAAACAGCATGGCCAAAGGTCCGCTAATGGAATTAGCAATTTCTTTCAAAAATTTAGGATGAATATTATCTGGTCCTGGTGAAGATTGTATTTTTAATTTTTGAAGTAAGGTTCTAACCTAAGACACAGTTATTGGGGGTAAAGTCCTGTTATTGTCCTGATTTGAGGCTATTGGTGTTGTATCATCAGTGTCAAATATACTAGTAAAATAGTTATTAAATTCTTTTGCCATTTCGGTTTCATCATTTTTAAGGCCCTTATTATTTACTAGCAGTCCAACTGTTGAACAATTTTTTCTAAGAGAGCCAACATAGTTATAAAATGCTTTATAGTTATCCTTAGTTTTAGATGCCAGTTTTACTTCAAAATGAATCTTTGCTTTCCTAATATTTTTTTTTACTGTTTTGGTTTTTTTCTTATATAGGTTCCAGGTAATAGGAGTTGGATTTTTTTATATTTCTTATAATAGGTTTATTTTTTTTATAGCCTTTTTTATACTGTTATTCCACCAAGGGGGGATTCTACTTTCATTATGATATTTAGGTCTATTTGGTACCCATGTAGTCAAACAGTGATTGATTTTATTGTTTATAATTTCCTAAATATGGCCACCTTCCAGATCTTTTAGATTATTTTCCCAGTCCCAATCATCAAGATATCTCAGTATCTCACTATAATTAGCTTTATTGAAGTCCTTTATAATGGTCACACTGCTTTTAATGGTATTGCATAGATTAAATTTGACTGATACCATATTATGGTCACTATCTCCAAGTGGGGGTTTGATGATTGGAGTGGACATTCTATTCTCTGCATTAGCTAATATGATATCAAGAATGTTGTTCTGTCTAGTACCTTTGGTCACCATTTGTGTTAAGTTTTGTTCTATAGTGAACTCAATAAATGCTTTTTCTGCTTGTCCATATCCTTCCAAGTTAGTCCAATTTATTTTGGGGAGGTTAAAATCTCCCATTAGTATATAATTATGTAATGTTTCTATCTTTTTTAAGGTAGCAAGTAATTCAGTATCTTCCACTGGAGTTAAACTATGAGGTCGATAGCACAGAGCGATCACTAAAGGTTCATTTTGTAGATTTATTTGAACCTAGATAACCTCATTTTTATCTCCTTCTACCTCAATAGGGGTTATGCTATAAGCTTTATAATTGTTTGATATGTACAAAGCGACTCCCCCTCCTTTACGTTTGCTTCTATTTTTATAAAACTTATTGTAGCCCTGAATTTCGGTATTCCATTCCTGATCAGTGAACCATGTTTCAGTGATTCCGCATATTGTTACATTTCCTTTTTTAAGAATATATTCTAGTTCCTCTATTTTTTTTGTGAGACTACGAGCATTAAGTAAAGGGATATTAATAAAACCAACATCTTTACTATTCTGTTTTCCTTGGGAAACTTGTTTTTTTTTTGGATCTTACTATCATTTTTGGCATCTCTAGCTAATTTTACTGGTGTTATATTAATTTCAGAAGGGTATAATGCAGATTTCCCTTCCCCCCCGTTGAATTAGTTTAAAGTATTGGTAATAAAATCTGTAATATGTTTTCCCAGTAAGTGGTTTCCCCTTCTACTTAAATGAAGTCCGTCCCATGAGTAGAGTTCTTCTTGGTGAATAAATTCTTCCCAGTGAGTAATACGTGCTATTTCCTGTCGTAATTACTTAGGCACTCACCCATTTTGCTAAAGTCATCTCTTCTAAAGTCCAGTACCCTAGCTTTTGTATCTCTTTGTTTCTTTCAAATAACAGTCTCTAAGGGTTGTGAGAAGCTCTTAAATTTGTCTCACCTTATTTCTTCCCTTACAGAAATATAAGTGTGCTATGTACATGCAGAATGCATGCCACATGCTTAACTGTGCAATGTTTGCATGCAGTTCACATACACAAAGTGAACCTAAGCAAACCAGGTCTAAAAAGCAAATCAGGTTCACATGCTGCAAGCTTGACGTGTGCAGCAGGTAAGCTGGTGTGGACATTTTCTAAAAATCACATCAGGTTCACGTGTTGCATGCTTGACATGAGTGCTGCAGTTAAGCTGGTGTGAATATCATTTAAAATCACATCAGGTTCACATGTTGCACACTTGCCATTTGTGCAGCAACTAAGCTGGTGCAAATCTCATCTAAAACACATCAGTTTCTATTTCTCACACTACTGCTACCAATTAGAACAATTAAATACATTTTTCATTGATTTCCCATTAAAATTAGGTAAACTTATTAATTCTGAACCTTTTGCAAATTGTTAAATGGCTTTTGATTTTTGTCATTAAATTGCTATTAATTTAAGGTATTGTTTGCTTACTGCATGAAATGCCTAATATGTAGTCAGCCAACATCCCCCATTCCAGACGTATGAAGAGGGGCCTCTGTGTTGTGAAGCTTGACCTTTTTGTTTTGGGCCTTGCAAATCCCCTTATGCATATTTAGTGCTACAAATGTGTTTCTCCACAACTGTTGCAGCTCACTTACTTTCCCTTTATCATTCTGTATGCAGCATATACACTATTTGGCCATGTTCAGCACTCTTTATGCTGAGTACTAGGGGCGGTGGTGGATGGGGAGGAGGGGAGGGTGGCTCTACAGGGGGACCTGGAGGCTCTGGAAAGATGGTCTAGAAAGTGGAAGCTGAGGTTCAATGCAGGTAAATGCAAGGTACTGCACCTGGGGGCCAGAAACCTAGGCCAAGTGTACACACGGGGGGGAAAGCTACAAGTCTCGATGGCTGAGAGGGACCTGGGAGTGGTGGTGGACGTCAAGATGAACAACTCAGAGACTTGTAGGAGGTCAACAGCCAAGGCCAACAGGATGCTGGGATGCATCGCTAGGGGGATCACCTCCAGAAGGAGGGAAGTGATACTCCCTCTGTATAACTGCTTGGTGAGGCCACACCTCGAGTACTGCATGCAGTTTTGGAGGCCACACTTAAAGAGGGACATTAAACTCCTGGAGAGGGTCCAGAGGAGGGCAACCAAAATGATTTGGGGCTTGGGGGACAGGACCTATGGAGAGGCTCAAAGAGCTAAATATGTACATATTGGAAGAGATAAGGGACCGGGGGGACATGATAGAGGTCTTCAGGTACATGAAGGGGGTAAATAGGGGTGGAGCAGTCAGGGTGCTTCAAAGGAAGGAGGAGGGTGCAACTAGAGGGCATGGGTGGAAGCTGGAGGGGAGAAGATTCAGGGGAGAAAGGAGAAGGTGCTACTTCACTGAGAGGGTGGTGGAGCCATGGAATGCGCTGTCCAGGGGGCTGGTGGAGGCAGAGATGGTGGAGGGGTTCAAGAGGGGGTGGGACAGGTACAGGGGAAGGGTTCTGGAAGCAAAATCCAGTGAAGCGAGAATATCCGGAACTGGGAAGGGAGAAGCCAGAGAAGGCGAGGGGGACAGCAAGATCAGCTCCCAGGGTGGGGACTGACCACGAAAGACCGTTAGGCCTATTCTGCTGGCATTTTAGTATGTTAGTATGTTAGAGACTTGGAAGCTTCACCATACCTCACATTTTGTCACTGAAATGAGGGACATGGACAGTTAACATGAGGGATAAATATGAGGGACACTAACCCTCATGATGATCAGGACACATCCTAAAACATGGAGATACAGTAACTCAGAAGACAAGGGAAACCATTGTATTTATTTGTACCGATATTAGCACCTGAGAATGAATTTCTACCATAAAACAAGAGTGCCATTTAGGTAGGGCAGAGGGGGGCAGTTGATCCCCCTCACCACATTTGTGCCTAGGTTTTTCTTATGGTGTTGCAATAACGGCATTAAATTTGGATTTAATCTTTTGTACAATAAGTGCCCCTCTGACCTGGGTGCTCTAACCCTGCAGGTGTAGTCCTGACTTGACTGTGTGTATTGAGTTGTCCACTCTCTCCACCTATAGGTGGAGGCACCGTTACACGTGATGTGGAGGAGCTCCAGCAAAGCAAAAGCACATGAGTTACATGAGTGTGACACTGTCTTTCATAAATATCATAAGAAGGGATTTAAGACAATAGCTTTTGCTAAACAGTCTCACCTATAATCTTAGGAAGTTTCAACTAGATTGTATATTGACTCCATAGTAGACATCTACCTTTTTTGAATGTTTCAATCATATAACTACATACGATATCCACTGGGAGACCATTCATGGGGCCACCACTCTGATTTATCCAGAAGCCCTTCTTAGTGGATTTGTAATTCTCACCCTTCAGTTGCTGTGTATGTGCCCTAGTGGATATAGTTTATACCTTCCTTTCTAGACCTGTACACACTCAAGGATCTTCATTCTGAAATGCTGAATATACCAGACACAGATCTCCCCTAAGCCTATGATACTCCAGGGAGTATAGATTTAACTCAGTTAACCATTGTTCATACAAGATGGCATGGAGTTGACAAATATTTTTAGTCGCTGTTCTCTGCACCCCTTCCAAATGTTTTATATCAGTTTTGTGGTACAGTTACCTGAACTGCACACCATACTCCATTGTATGTCTGACCAATGCATTGTATAGAGGCAAAATAACTATTCTTTGCATACTTTTTATATTGCGCCAAATATAGTGTTGCATTCTATTTGCCCTTCATACCACCTTGGTAGTATATAATCTAAATTTTAAATCTTTTGTAACCAGAACACCCAGGTCCTTTTCACTCTCTACACTATTTAATATTTCGCCACATAGTTTGTAAGTTGCTTTCAAATTGTTCTTATCAAAATGCATCACACCACATTTCTCCACATGGAACCTCAAGTTGTGTACCTCTGCCCAATTTCCTTTAGAATGAAGTTCCTTTTGTAGGTTAAGTATATCATTTTGTATCTGTATTATGGCCTCCACTTTAATATCATGGGCAAATCTTGTCATTCATTTATTGACATCTGCTTGCAGTGTAGATACAAAAGCACTACAAAGCCCTGGGGCAAACGTCGACCCCTGGGAGAACTCTGCTTGTCTCCTCACCTCAGTCAGGCACAAATCCCCTGATGTTCACTCTCTGTCTTCTTTAGCTGAGCCAGGCATCTATCCATTGTATTACTAGGGGTTTGACCCTTATTTTATGAAGGCTATTAATTAGTTCTTTATGTGGCACAAGATCAATGGCCTTGGAGAAATCCAGATATACCCCGTCCACCAGGAGACCATCCTCCAAGGCCTTGCTGATTTGTTCATAACAATGCAACAGATTTGTCTGACATGATCTTTTAGGTGCAAAACCATGCTGGGTTATGTCCATAAGACCCATGTTCTGAATATGTTGTTCTAGATGTTCTTTAATATATTCCTCCATTATCTTACATAAAACACAAGTCAAACTAATCAGCCGATAGTTTTGGACATATGATCTTGCCTCTTTCTTATGTATCAGTGTGACATTAGCCAGGCTCCAATCCTTTGGCTCCATTCCACTCTCCAGTGACCTACCATATAGAACCTCTAAAGGGTCAACCAGCTCATCTGCCAACTCCCTTAATATATGTGGGTGTTGACCATCAGGCCCTGGGGACTTGCTGTTTTTTTAATTTCCTTAATCTCTCTAGAACTGTGGTTTTACTAAAGTTAATTACATCTTTGTGTGTGTGTGTTCTATATTTATTTGACTTATACTGTTAGTTTTGATTTAAAAGATACTTAACAAAGTACTTGTTAAATATGTTGGCCATTGTTTTTTCATCAGAGATCACATTCCTTTCGCTCTGTATTGGCTCAATATCAGTAGTTCCTGAGCATTGATATATATAATTACAGAAGGTTTTCTTGTTGTCCGCCATTATATTGGCTATTCTTTCCCCTTCATCTCTTTTGCCATCTGGATTTCCTTTTTACAAATCCTGGCCTTGTCCTTAAATGTGTTCCACCTATTGGGTGATGACTTTTTCTTATATTTATTGTATGATCTTTTCTCTTTCTCGATTAGCCCTTTTAGTCTTGCATTATACCAAGTTGGGATTTTGCCTTGTTTGTTACATTTGGTTTTTTTCTGGCACAAACTGGGTTCCCGCCACAGAGTAGACAGGCCGCACACTGCAGCTTGGAGGAGTCGGTGAGCACTGAACTCTCAATAGCAGTGTTGTGGTGGCAAATTTTTGTTAGTCTACTCTTAATAAGTCTCTGTCTCTCCTAGTGGCTGAAGGTGCAGAGGGTCAGCTAGAAGCTAACTCAGGACTAAGCTACCTTCTTAGGCTTGCTTCACAAAAAAACAGCACAGGCCCCTAGTGGCAGCAAGCTAGGCCTAGCAGTAGCGGTGACAATGGTGTGGGTGGCCTTCATAGGCCTTGATCAGTGCAGTGTGGCAGCAGCAATGGCAGCAGCCAAGCAAGAAGCAAGCAGCACAGGTTGGGTGGGTTCAGTTGGTGAGGTGACTTGGTCGCAGACCACGTTGGGGACCTGGGATGGTCAGTTCTAGCATCCAGCTTCTGGCAAAAGGATGGAGGAAGAGTGGACTGAACACTGGACTGGTGACACATTATGCCAGGCCTCGGGTTCTGGCCAGATGACCAGGAAAGTAAAAGTAAATATATTTTTTTTACAGTGGGATTGAGAAGGAGTAAGGACTAAGATATTGATGTGTGTTTCATGTTGCTGTGCCTTTGGGCAGCTTCACCACCCATATGGTATAGGTATTGAATGGAATGGAGTTGGGGAGAGAAATCAGGACTTTTTTGGGGAGGCGAGGGGTCAGAACTTAAGCCAGTAAAATGATTGGTTAGTAACTGGATGGGTTTAAGCTCAAATCTGATGAACTGCTGTGGGGTATAAAAAAATGAGTCTTATACAGTTGAATTTTTCCTAAGTTGCACATCACTTTTCAGTCACAACAAATAAGTTTTACCTTTTAGAGGCGTTCCAGACATTCTAGAGCTTCTACCTAGGTGCCATCCCAGCTCACTAGAAATGGCACAACCTCCACCGAGCCTGCCACCATAGCTAACTGGTTCAACACCACTTTCACTGACCTTAGCTCAGTCCTCCCTAGTAATTTCTTTGACCCTCCCCCCAGCCAAACTCCCCTGTCCTCCAGCACCCAGCTTCCTCCTGCAGAAGATTTCCACCGGAAGCCAGACCCATCCTAACCAAAGCTCTCAATGGCAACAATCCCGGCAGTGACTCACTGGACCCCAGCATCCTCAGGCTGGTGCTAGATGAAGTCCTTGCACCTCTCACAAGCCTAATTAACCAGTCACTCTGCCTGGGACAATTCCCCACAGCTTGGAAAACAGCCATTATCACCTATTCATAAAGGAGGCGACAGGTCGTCGGCCAACAACTACCGGCCAATCTCCATCCTCCCTCCCTCTAAAACCCTGGAGAAGTGGTGGCCATTCAAATCACTGATTATCTGGCTAAGCATAACATCTTATGCCCAGAGCAATATAGCTTCCGTATGGTCACAGTACCAGCACTGCCCTTATTGAATTCCTCCAACTTCCTACACTCCTCCTTGGATACCAGCTCCCTAGCTGGTGCAGTGTTCATTGACCTCTCAAGGCTTTCGACACTGTCTCCCATCCACTGCTGCTGGCAGCACTCTGCCTCACTGGTCTCTCGGCTGGCCCCTGGCATGGTGTGCTAGCTATCTTGACACTCGATCCCAGTGTGTCAAGATTAATAACACACTCTCGACACCCGTCCCATTCTCTCTGGGGTCCCCAAGGCTCCATCCTGGGCCCCTTCTCTTCTCACTGTATCTGAACACCCTGCCCAGTGCATGCTCTGGCAAAATCCTGCTGTATGCAGGCAGCTGTCCTGTTTGCCACCCACCATAATCCCATCTCCCACAGGACTCCCTACAGCAGTCTTTCAACTGTGCAGAGCTTGGTTTAAGGGCGCAGACTCATCATCAATCTCAAGAACACCAAAACTATGCTCTTTCACACCCCAAAACAAAGCTAGCAACCACCCACTCTATATCCTTCCAAGCACCAACCAACCACTGGAACAAGTCTGCTCCTACAAATACCTTGGGGTTACCTTGATTCCAGCCCTCACATTTCACACCACCTTCGACACCTAACGTCCGCCACCAACACACGGCTTGGCATCCTATTCCGCCATAAAAGCTGCCTTCCCCAAATGCTCTCGCTAGCGGTTACATCGTCGCTCTGTCCCTTGTAGACTATGGTCTACCAGTATACGAGTGCTGCCGACACCACTGCACTAAACAAAATTCACCTAACCCTGAATAAAGCGTGTAGATTAATTACTGGTGCCCCCAGACTCACACACACCTGTCAGCTATATGTCGATGCTAACCTGCTTACCCTGGATGAACGGCTCCGATACCAGACCTGTCTCCTCACAAAAAACCCTACTTGGGCTCTCCCCCCCTGGGGTAACAGCATCCATCCACCAGAGCCCTCCCACCATTGCAACACGGTCTTCCTACAAGACCACTCTAAAGGTCCCCAGAACAAGAACCAGCCGTGGCCAGAGGTCCTTCAGCTATAGAGCCCAACCTGGTTTAACTCTCTCCCTGCCACCATCACCAATGCCATCACCATCTCCACATTCAAAACCGCACTTCAGAACCACATCTTCAGCACTCGTAACTGCTCCTGTCTCTGAACATAGCCTCCACCTCTTTATTTTCTCTCCTGACAATGCCCCCCGGGCAGCTCTCCACCCAACCATCCCCTACACCACTTCCATGTCCACCTTGCCTAGGTTTAACCTGGCCAGTGCCAGCTGTTTCAATGTTTATCTACCAGAATTGCTCACTTGATACCAACTTGTTTAATACCTGCTATCGATTACATGTACCCTGTACCCAATTGTATCTGTCTGACCACAATGTGATGTGGCACCTCTGGTGAATGCCTACTGATTTTTGGCAAATCTGTGCTATGTAACTGAAACGCAATGTATGTCTTTATGTGACGAAGTACCTTTGTAAACGAGCCTCTGGCTCAAAGGTTGTAAACTGATTCTTAAATAAATAAATAAATAAACTAGCACCTGGCCTTCACTAGTTGTTGGCTCCCTCCATGCTGAAATCTGAAATGGTTCCCCTGTCATATAATCCCCACCTACAGACACCTTGGTCCCCCATTCCCCCCACCCCCTCACCCACTTAGCCCTTCTGACCCTCCATACCCCCCACCTCCAAACAAGCTTATCCCCCCTGACCCTTAAGCTATCACCCACCACTGTGCAGTCACCCTCATCTGTCTAGCCTGTAACCTACTCTCCCTTAATGGCTGTACTTGTCAATGGTCATATTATTTGTTCCCTCCAGGAACCTATTGTATCTAAGCTCTATAGCTGCATTCTGGGAATTCTCATACTTTGTACCTAGTTGGAATTTGCACTTTATTCACCTAATCTGTTTTGGGACTATTTTCCTCTGTGTTATGTAATTAAGTGATGGCTTTTGCAATGTATTCTGCCTCTCCCCATCCTTCTATTTGTAATGCTGTTTAGCCTTCTTTTTAATGATGTGTAACTGACAATGTCTCCTAGCTGCTTCTGTTTTTCTCCACTGTCCATGTACTTGATGTTCCTCCACCCTCTGTTTGACGAGGATTCTTTGTAAATGAGTTTTTAACTCAACATTTGTAATTCCGATTTTACAATAAATAAATAAATAAATAAGTCTAAATTTACAGGACACCCTTTGTTAAGCAGTGTGTTTCCCATGAGGGATGGATGAGGAGCAGAGCAGTTTTCAGGGGTAAAATGAGTGACAGCTGTCCCTTGCATTCAGGGACAGTTGAGTGCTATGGTATGTACAGACTATTGGGGCCCCACTATAGTCAGGGTTATGCCCTCGCCCCCCGCCCAGTGAAGCAGACCTCCACATCCCCACACTCAGGCACATTATGACATAGGGCAAGAGAGGCTGCAGGGGCATGCACTATTGAAATGAATGGGGGTATTTTTTATTACTATTTTATGCATTACTGATGGAGAGTTGGAGATTAATGAAGGCCACCACTCGACTAACATGGGCCTTGCTAGTAGAACAGTGGTTGTCATTATTCTCCAACTCACCATAATAATGCATAAAATAATAATAAAAAATAACTCCATTTATTTCAAGGGGGTCACCCCAGCAATCTGACCAAGCTAATGACTATTCTGGGCCTTGCACAGGTAGTTACCTCCTCTACCTATATAGGGGGTCACTCGTTGGATCTGGTGTTTCTCCTGGGGATGCAGATAACAGAGTTGGGGGTGGAACCAGTCAGTTGGTCTGACCATCACCCCATAGGGTTCAGTTTCAGAGCCCCCCAAATGGATCTGCCTCTACAGAGATGGTCCAGTACTGCTCTTTAAGGGGCATTACCCAAGAAGGTCTATCGGTGGTACTGGACCTATTGGGTTTGTCAAGTGAATACATGAGTCCAGGGGATCTTGTACGGGCTTGTAATAGAGCAGTGGAAGATGCCCTGGGCAAAATTGCTCCTGTTCATGTTCGACCACTCACTCTTCACCCAAGGACCCCTTGGTTCGATGGTTCCTTGAAGGATTTGAGGAGAGTGGGTCGAAGGCTGGAGAGAGCTTGGTGGAAGTCAGGTCAGGATGTTGACAGACTAAGATTGCTGAAACATTATAAGGGCTATCAATTGGAAATCTCCCATAAGAAGGCAGAATCACTGTCAAGGGAGATTTCTGCTGAACAGAATCGACTGGTTCAGCTCTTCTGGACTGTAGACAGATTGTGCAATCCAATCTGTCTCCAACCCGGAAGGGCATTTTCTCAGGCCAGATGCAAGGAGTTCACTTGATTCTTTGTGGATAATGTTGCCAGCATCTGGTCTGGTGTTGGTCTGGCTCTCCCTATGAGGGATTGCGAAGGACGGCAAGAGGTGATGAACACATGACTTGTCTGGACAGACTTTAGCTGGCTGGAATTCACGGACATTGTGAAGATCATCCAAACACTGTGCCCAACCAGATGTAGTTTGGATCTGTGCCCTACATCCCTATTAGTGGGTTGTGTAGATGCTAGCTACCTGATCCTAACTAAAATTTTCTGGACTTCCTTGGAAAGGGGTGTCTTTCCCGATCCCCATAAGGAGGTGATTGTACGGCCACTCCTAAAAAAAACCTTCCTTGGATCCAGACTGCCCAGCTAACTACAGGCCTGTCTCTAACCTTCCGTTTGTCGGGAAGGTTATTGAGAAGGTGGTTGCATTGCAATTGGATGATCACCTTGTGACCCACAATGTCTATGATGCACTCCAGTCTGGATTTAGGAAGAGACATAACACTAAAATTGCACTTGTCCAAGTATTGAATGATCTCCTAATAGCAAGAGATTGAAAGGCTAGTACGATCTTGGTCCTTTTGACCTATTTGCAGCATTTGACACTGTGGACCATTGTGTGCTATTGGAGTACCTGTGGTTTCTCTGTGGACTGTCAGGGGCAGTCCTTGAGTGGTTTTGATCTTTCCTCATGGATAGGTCTCAGAGGGTGGTCACCATAATTTATTCCTCTGATGCCCTTCCCCTGTCCTGTGGGGTGCTGCAGGGCTCCATTTTAGCACCCATGTTGTTCGCAGTGTATTGTATATGCTGCCATAGAGAGATATCATTAGGTGATATGGTTTAAGTTTTCACTGCTATGCAGATGATACTCAACTCTGTCTGTCCTTTCTACCCAAACAGGGGGCTGTAGTCTCTGTGTTTAACAACTGTCTCACAGAGATAAAGGACTGGATGAGCACCAGCTGGCCGAGACTGAATACGGACAAGACCGAAGTGTTGGTTGTGGACCCAGGTCATCCGGGGGTGGGTTTGGGGGCTGGGCAGGTGTTGGGCTTATGGCTTGATGGCATCTAGCTCATTATCTTAGACCAGGTACATAACTTGGGTGTTATTTTTGATGATGACGGACCTGATCCTAAAATCTCAGGTGTCGGCATTTGTCAAATCCTCTTTTTACCATCTGAGGAATATTACCCAGGTGAAACACCTGGTTCCTCTGGATGACCTACCAACACTGGTCCATGCCACTGGCCCTGACTATTACAATGCCCTCTACCTAGGGTTTACTGGGGTTGATATCCACCGCTTGCAGCTAGTGCAGAACATGGCAGCCAAGCTATTGACGGTAACATCTAGAACCAGCCATATTACACCTGTGCTGCATGGACTGCACTGGCTGCCTATTCATTGGCAGATCACCTTTAAGGTAGGTTTAATGAACTTTAAAGCCCTAAACAAACAGGGTCCCATCTACCTCCAAGATCTCTTGACTCCCTACTGCCCCCTCCGCCCTCTCCGATCTGCTGACGAGGGATTGCTAGAAATACCCTGGGTATGCTTAAAGACATCTGGCACCCTTGCTTTTTCTTTTGTGGCCCCTACCCCATGGAATTCTCTCCCTCATCAGTTGAGAGAAATGCCTGACCATCTAGAGGTTTAAATCGGATTTTAAGATGTTTTTATTCAATATGGCCTTCCCAGACAATTTTAATTAATTTACACATCTGTATATTTATTGTTATTATATGTTTTATTGTATTTTACCTGTAAAGCACCTTGGTTTTAGAAAGGTGTTATATAAAGATTTGATTGCTTGCTTGCTTTTTGCAAGCATGCCACATGCATGTAGTCTGTTCCAATTTAACATAAAAAGCATGCTTTCCACACTTGCTTGCTGCATGCATGCAATCAGTTCCAATTTAACATTTAAATCATGCTTGCAGCACGCATACTATATCACATGGGTAGTTTTATGTGTGCAGCATGAAAACTTCATATAATTATTTCTGTAATGGTTTGGAGATAAGACCACTAAATAGAGCACATTTTTGGCTCTATTGTATCACAGGGAAAAAAAAAGACTCATTTATGGTCATCCTCAGTCTGGTTTTCTCCAGGGAAATTGCTGTACTCTTTCCTTCAGGATTTAAAAAGCTCAAGTCTAATCCATTAGCAAAACTGGTCATTTTTCTTCTTTTGTTTCTGTCAAGTTTGTTGGCAAGCATTGCTGTGTATGAAGAACCACCCTTGTCCATTTTCACAAAACATGATAGTATTTTCCTAATTCAACAGAACTATATCCAAATAAATAATTCTTTTTGCAAAACTGCTTCTCAAATCACTGTAATACAGACAATGCTATTTCTTGGTCTGAAAAAGACACGGGGGATGGATATTTAAAACCCCATAGAATGCCACAAGCCCCTGCTGAGCCAGTCATATGGTGCAGAGGGCTTCTCTATTCCCCTGGCTGGAGATCAGGATTTTCACTCCTGTGCACCAAGTGCCGTGTGTTAGACTAGCTCCCCTTGGTCTAGCTTGCACCAGTTGGGGGACAGTTATTTAAGCAATAAACCACTCTAGGGTGTGGGTTCTGCTGGGATTTACCCAAACCTGGTGTGGTTTGGGCATGAAGCCATAGGCCGAGTGACCAAATCCACAACAGAAATGGGTAAATTCCTGCATAACCCACACCCTGGAGTGGTTTATTGTGATTATACACTGTGCCCCATACTTTTGGTGACAAAAAAAAGGGAAAAAAAGATTATTTTGTGTTTTAAATTATTTATACAGAATTTACTGCTCCACCAGAAAAAAGAGTTCTGTGTTGCTGGGGAGATCCTGCAATTTGGTAGTGTAAATGGAGCTGCAGGGTGGAGCTGTGTAATTTGAATTACTGTACCTCACAGGTGGAACCTGGAAAATATTGTTGGTGTTCGGTTCCTTGGTTGGGGAATGTTTCTAGCCAGTGTTTCTTTTTCTTTTGTCTGCCCTCTTCCTTGGCTCCCAGAAGAGCAGAGAAGTTCTGAGGTCAGAGGGTGCCTAGCAGCCGCTGATCTCAAAGGGCTAAACAGAGCTCGAGAGGATGATTACTGATATTTATTTTATTGGAAAGCTTTATGCGTAAAGACATTTTTCTATGCTCCCTGCCTCGGAACACTGGAGAGGGCCAGAGGATACAGAGTTCTGAGTGATCAGCAATTTTGGCATGCCTGAGTCTAAATGGAACTCACAGTTCAGTGAGGGAAGCTGTGGAGAGCCATCTGGTATGGCAAATATGCCATCGCTGGTGTTCCTTTTTTTTTAATTGTAAAATGTTGGGAAGCTCCCAACTGGTTGCTGGACATTTTTTTTTAGGGGAATCGGAAGTCAGGTTACGGATTTAAAATTTTAAAAACAAAGCCTAACACATAGAGAAATGTTGCCCAAAATGCCGAGCTGTGACACTGGGCATGTGCCTATGCATATGTGCATGCCCAGTATGATGGCTTGGTTTTTCAGTCATGATTTCTGTGTGTTTTAGGCTTCATTTTTAAAAAGGACACAGTTAATGGTGATTGTGCGAGCCGAGCATGATGCTCCAGGAGCTTCAGTGCTGTGGCAGCCAGGGCACTGACACTGGAAATTAGTGAACTGTTTCAGTTGTCAAGGGTGGTATTGATTTTTAGGGCTGTGGGCAGAGCCTACAGCCATTTTGGGATCGATCATAGCTCTAAAAATGGCAGATTATTTTATTTATTTATTTAGCTTTTATTGACCGGGTAAGTGCACTAGACAAATTCTGCCTATTTTCAGGCATGACCTGGGGAAGGGGGATATAGATGAATGCCAACTGACCTTGAACCAGATTGAACTGTCAATGGTATTTTTTAGTGACTGGAATCATGGAACCTTCCATTGGAGTTTTGGAAGTATCCTTCTGAAAGGCCAGTGGAGCTTAAAACACTGCCACGATCAGTCGCTGCAGAATAACAATCACACTGTTTTGGCTCTTACTTCTGCATTCCGTGGCAAGAACTATGCATGCTTGACTCACATGCATGCGTAGTTCTGCTGGCACCACCATGTAGTGAATGGCAAAATGCCATTCACCACAACTACCCATGTGTGAGTGTCTCACAGTCGTGTCACCACCTCCAGCACCTCCTGGAAAGAAAACCCTCCCACCGATGCTATCCTCCCCACTACCTGTCCACCTGCTGACATTGGGGTCCCCAATCCCCATGTTGGCATTATTTAGCCCCCTTTCAAATCATGTGGCACACTGGGAGCCCACCCCAGTGTGCACAACTGTATTTATATTTTTGCCCCACTCCTGACATCAGTGTGCCCAATCCCCATGTCGGCATTATGTGCCCTCCAACTTATGTGACACACTGGGAGCCCACCCAAATGTTTGTTTTTCCTTTCCCCCTTCTGATATCAGGATGCCCAATTCCCATGTCGGAATCATGTACCCCCAACTAATGTGGCACACTGGAAGCCCAACCAGTATGCCCAAATGTATGTTTTGTTTTATTTTCCTGTAAATAAAGGAAATCTTCCCACAATGTGTTTTTTACCTGTAAAAAAGAAAAGGGTCCTTTGTCATCGCTCCAGTCCCCCCTCCCCATCCCCACTCTCCCACTGAACGCCTACCTCCCCACACCCCCCTCACCGCATTCTTACCTCCAGAAGTTGACGCTGTCATCTTCTTTGGACCAGGACACGTCTGTACTCTTCAAAGCTGAAACGCAAACTGAAGAATCAAAGGTAAGCATGCTATAATGGTATTCAACGGGTTTTTCAACTTAAGTTGATAAATCAGCTATTATTTAGAATTTTGGCCCCAAATTTTCAACATGGGGTCCTTGGGACTCCATGTCATGAACAGTGTCACTGTCTTTCCATTACTCAGTCCCGAAAGATGATTTAGAGGTCAGTGCATGGAATCACCTTTTAGGACCTATTAATGAAATGACAGTGCCATTGTTCATGAGGTGGGGTCCCAAAAAGCCCATGTTGCTAATCTGATGATAAAAATTCCCCAAAATGTCTTGTTATGACCGTGCATTGCACAGTTTCTATGCAGGCTCCTAGCTCTTCCAATTTTTAATATTTTTACTCCAGATTTTAAACATTGCTATTTTGCACACCTCCTTTTTAATAGTACAGCTGTCATTTTTCACATCCTGCCCAATACATGTTTTCACACCTGTGGCACAGAATGGCATGGTTGATCTGCGAAATCACCTTTTTGTACAAGTGAACAAAATGACACTGGCACTCTTCATAAGGAGGGGTCTCAGAAAGGCCATGTTGAAAATTTAGTGCAACACCTCCAAAATGGCCAAGTTACACCTGGGCATCAATAATTTCTATGCAAACATGTAACTTTGGTCACTTGGCAGCTCATCACAGCCCTATCAGCTCTGGCCAGAGTTTGTTTATTGATGGGTCTGTCGAGGCTGACTGGATCCTTTATCCATAAGTTGTACTGGGATTTACTCATGGTTCAGAGATCCAGTCAGCCAATCTGGTTCCTAGATTTTACATGGCCACTGTATAATACAGGGCTTGCGCCAAAGATTTGGTGCAAGCTGCCTTAAAATGAGGAAAGTGTCACAACTGTGACTGAGAATGAAAAATCAGGTGCAGTAATGGCACAGATGTTCAGCACTGCTGGGCAAAAAAATGGGTGTGACACAGAACTTGACACAAGGTTTGCATCAGACTTTGACAATCCAGCCTAGGCAGTTTCACAGGATATATTAACATTTACATAAGTTCCATAGCTCATTACCCCAAAAGAGAACATTTTAATAAACAGCCCGTGACTTTTTTTGTATCCTCCAGAATGTTTTTAACACAACTGCAATGCCTGAAAGCTGACATGCAACACAATTCCTTAATAGAGCTGTGACGAATGTGGAATTTTGTCAGCAGATTTATGTGGAAATGCAATTCTGCTCTCAAAATTCTTTCTGGAGTTTCTTTTGTATGTAGATACTGCTACCAAGACCACTCTTTCAGTTGTAAGAATGGTTTCACACACATTCTTAGGTTATGAGAACCACAAACCGAAGGTGAGCGGTTATGATACCCTAAGAATTGTAATGGTGGTTACATAATTTGTTTTTTAAACATATCTGAATGTGCCTATTTCCTGGACAGCTGAGCATGAGACATACTTCCCAAACTAGGAGTGTCTAATGCACAGAGGATGGGACATGCCAATTAGTCAGGAGTGCTACTGTACCTTGATTTATAATTGAATTCCACAGAATTCTAAAAAGTATTCCTATGTAAACCACAGAATAATATTTCACAGATCATGCAATCCATGGAATAATATTCCTTGGTCTATGGAAAATGTATCTACAGTTTACATAAACTGCAGAATACAATTCTGCAGTTAACATTCCATCTTCAAAATTCAAGCACAACCCGGGAGAATACAATGTAATGAGGCAAATACAAAAACAGCACGGTTTACCAACTAATTCAGTGAAATAGTTAAACAAAGTAGAACATG
Source organism: Neoceratodus forsteri (assembly GCA_016271365.2). Taxonomy (NCBI): domain Eukaryota; kingdom Metazoa; phylum Chordata; order Ceratodontiformes; family Ceratodontidae; genus Neoceratodus; species Neoceratodus forsteri. Next base: position 101,613,498 of record CM028130.1, read on the forward strand.
TGAAATAATAGCAAGTGGAGATCAACAAATCAGGAAGCAGCAGAAAAAATTGTAAGGATGGTACAACATGTTTGATACGGACAAACACCAATAGCCAGAAGTAAGACAAAAGAACAAAAATGAAACAAACAAAACTGAGAAAAATAAAAATGTGTGGATTCGGGAGCAAGAACAAATGTCAGAGTAACAACTGGAGTGAGTCAGGTCAGGAGCAAGAGCATATGTCAGAGGAACTAAGATACTTGAGTAGTCCTCTTTTCAATGTGAGGTGGGACAGGCAGACCAAAAGATGAGAGTGTATGGAATTCCAAGCCTTGGGGCAAACTGGGAAAATGCCTGCTCACCCATTTTGGAGCACTTGGGTACAGCCCCGAGAGCCTGATCCTTAGAGTGCAGGGATTAGGCTGTGTCACAGGAGTGAACATGGAGGCCAGTGAGGGAGGTTTAGAGGACCTGAGGATGCTATCTTTTGAGCAGCATAGGGTATAGATGTGCTGGGAGGGTGGCCAACCTAGACTGGAAAAGAGTGAGCAGTGGTGAGTAAGTCGAGGAATTGATAGGGCAAACTGACACACATTATTATAGGAGACATTCCATTTGTGGAAGTGGTATTCACTAGCCTGATAAATAGAGATGGGACCATAGCTAAGGCTGGGAAGTAAGACTATCTGGGCAATAGCAACCCTAGCCACAGGAGTCAGGGCATATCAGATCCTATAAGCAAGCCCAAGTTTGGCATTGATGGATTTGCAGATATTTGAGTTATGCTGTGAGATGCACATGGAAGGGTTGAGGGTGACACCTAGGTATTTGAAGTGGTTGTCCACAGAGACAGATGAGTCATCAAGACAGTGGATTTCTAGGCCAGTTGTGCAGGCCTGAGCCTTTTGAGAAGACACAAAGAGCATGGCCTGGGTCTTGCCAGCATTCAGGACAAGGCAATTCTTAATCTGCCAGTTTTGAATGCTATGGAAGTTGGAGGTAAGCCTGGCATTGATATCAATCAGGGACTTGGAGATGGAGTAAGATACCAAGTTGTCAGCATAAAGAAGGGTGTGACAGAAGGAAGGGGGTATTAGAGATATCATTGATAAAGACTAAAAATAGTAGCCCAAAATGGAACCTTGGGGAATGCCAACATTAGCAGTGGCTAGGGTAGAGGGCTGTTTTAAACATAACAAATTGCTGCCGTTTGCAGAGGTACTAGAGAATCAATTAGAGGCAGAGGTGGTGACTCCTAGGGATGCCAATTTGTGTTGAAGGAGGGAGTGATTAACCAAATCAAATGCCTTAGCAAGGTCAATGAAAATACTCCCAGAAAGCATGCCTTTGTCCATATTAGATTCTGCATCACTGGTGAACTGAACAAGAGCAGTAGAAGTGCCATGGCCTGACCAAAATCCATGCTGCGCTAAGGATAAAAGGTTATATTATTGTAGGTAGTCAGAGACCCTGGAAGAAATTTGTTTTTCCATAAATTTACTAAGGGTAGGCAAGATTGTGATGGGGCAGTAGTTTTTAATGGATTTGGTGTGACACTTTTCAAACACTTGTATTATCTTGTATTATCTTAGCCACTTTACAATATTTGGAGACAGTGGCAGTGGTGAAAGACAGTTTAAAAGTCAGGTAATTGGGGAGCTAAGGAGAGGGGCAGTCAACCTGTGTGTTTTAGATTCAATCCCATCTGGGCTGATGAAGGGGAGATGCATTTAAGAAGTTGCATAACTTCTGTATACAAGACTGTACAAAGGTACAGTGGAGGGATGGGAGGGCAGGTGAGAAGGTGGGGAACTCAGAGGGACCTGACATGTGGGACTCAGATCTGGTGAGATCTGAGAAGTGTGTGTTGAAAGCATTAGAACTAGTGACAGGATTATTACAGTTGCCATTATTACCATGTCAGGAGGGTCTGGCCTCTGCTATTACCCAAGAGTCCCTTTATTTGGTTCCAGAAACTCTTGGGATCTGTGGCCGAAGAGTGTAGAAGATCACTACAGTACTTGCTTTTTGCCAACATAATTTCTTTTCTGCAAGCATTTCTCATGGCCCAATAAGTGAGCCAGTCAGAGTGTAAGGATGAGGATTTGAATTGGACCCAACATTTGTTTCTAGCTGTGAGCATGGATTATAGGGATCTGTGTAGCCATCTAGTAGGTCTCCCTCTAACCCAGTGCCTGGTATCAGGAATGTGCTTTTCCTGTAGGGACAGAAGGGTGGAAGTGAAATAATCAAGGGCTGTGTCAACATCACAGCAGTAGTAGTACAGTGGGGACCAGTCAATGTAGCAAGATTAGTGAGGATAGCATCAGGGTTGAGAGCTGAGAAGTGTCATCAGATTAACTTTTTGGGGGAAAGAGGGGAAGTGGGTGTTCTACACACAGGAGACTGGGGAGTGATTACTAATTGAGTTAGCAATGTTGCCTGCTGGAATGATCCTGTCCTTTCTATTAGTCAGAAACCTATCTATGAGGCAAAATGTGTGCACCCTTAGAGAATCATCAGGTAGGGTCAGTTGATAGTTGGGAGAGGTGGCCTTACTTTAGAGCAACTTGAAAGCTTTTTGAGTTTGCACTGAGCCAGTCTAGGTTAAAACTGCCAAAAAGAATCATCTCATTTTTTCCTGTGGAGGAGAGTAGATAGTCAATCAGTTTTGATAGTCCTGCTTTGCCTCCTCTAGTGAGCTTGTAAGTACAGACAATATGAAACTTCTTGTCTCACCTAGACCATTAAGGTGTGTAGGACTCAGGGCAGTTTTTAAGCATAGGCTAAGTAGGCTGCAGCCTAGGAGCACCAGCTGTTTGGGGCACCTGGGAAAGAGATGCACTAATTAAGATTATGTATATGAGTATTTATATATATATATATATATATATATATATATCAAATTTTTGGGGGCTGCTGCTGCTTATTCATCATCTCTGCTGCTGGGTTGCTTACTGCCTGAGTCTGCTGAGCATGTTAAACTAGCTTAATAAATGATGACAATAATGGCTGTGGTGGAGTGGAGTCCACCTCCAGCAAACAAAACAACAGCATGTCCATCCTGTTGTGCCCTCTGCTATCAGATCATTTGGCATTTGGGTCCCCCACCTCCATCATCCTTTCCCCCAGTCTCTGCAGAAAAAATGTTTCCTCAGAGTCATCTCTCTTGTTGCCCCCTCCCCCCGCAGTGATGTATGTCCCTGCCTCCTGGTCACATTCCATCATTTATTGACTTGATGTGGTAATGCTGAACATGACATCTTCCCAGTCAGTGGCAGATTTGGAGTACAAATCCACTGGTGCCAAATTGGTTTAAGTGGTCAAGGAATGCTGGGGGTGCTCAGTATAGAAGGCCATATTTCAGGTGGCCGGCTTTTCTTTCTTTCAGAAGGGACAGTGACTCGGCGTATTCAGTTCAGATGGGCTGCGGGTGGCTGGCTACACATCAGCACTGTTGGGACTACTCAGAAAAACCATAACTGTGGTTTCTTCTCTTGGCACTGTGAAGACTGACAGCAGTGCTTCTGCTTTTTGGGAGCACTGAGCAGCAGCAGAAGGCACAACTAAGAGGTTTGATTTGGGTTTTTCCTGAGCTAAGTGATTTGGGTTTTTCCTGAGGTAAGTGAAAAAATCTCTCCAACTGAACTGACGTTTTGACCCACTAAGTAACTCCTTCTCCCCACACGAATCTTGCCCTTAATAAAAGTTAAAAAAAATAACCATGCTAATTATATTGAAAAATGATGATGGCTGTATAGTGGGAAGATCTTGTCAAACAAATCTGAAAGATTTCTTTTACTGGGTGACTAGGGAGGTGGATCAGTGAAGGGTGGTGGATGGGGCCTATCTGAATTTTAGCAAGGCATTCAACACCATCCCACATAGGAGGCTAGTAAACAAGCTGGGCAGCCTGGGAGTGGGTCTCAAGGTGGTTAACTGAGTCAAAAATTGGCTGAGCTATAGAACACAGAGGGTCTTGGTAAATGGAGTTCAATCCAAAGACAGGGGGTGACCAATGGGTCCTGCAGGGATCAGTGCTTGGACCAGTCCTCTTTATTGTCTTCATAAATGATATTGCAGAGGGGCTAGAAGGCAGGGTGTGTCTCTTTGCAGATGACACAAAGATCTGCAACAGGGCTGACACTCCAGGAGGGGTAGAGAAAATGAGAAGGGACCAGCTTGAAGAGTGGTCAAGGGTGTAGCAGCTAAGATTCAATGCAAAGAAGTGCAAGATCATGCACTTGGACACAGAAATGCAGGGAGGAGTACATGATGGAGGGGAGGTACTGACTGCCACCAAGCAGGAAAGGGACCCAGAAGTAATTATATCTGATGATATAAAGGTTACCAAACAATGTGAAAAGGCTGTGAGGAGAGTCAGTGGAATGCTGGGGTGCAAAGTGACTTGTATCTCCAGCAGAAGGAAGGAGATGATGATGCCACTGTACAGAACATTGGTAATGCCTCTTCTAGAGTACTTTGTCCAGTTCTGGAGGCCACCTCTCTGGAAGGACATAGACAGAGTAGAAGCGGTTCAGAGAAGGGTGACAAAAATGGTGCCGGGGCTGTACCAGAAGTCATATGAGGGGAGACTGGATGATATTAATATGTATTCCCTGAAGAAGAGGAGAGACGGGGGATATGACAGAGATTTTTTCAAATACCTCAGGGATGTAAATAAGGTACAAGAGGGTAGCATCCTTCAAAAAAACATGTTCAAGAACAAGGGGCCATGATATGAAGATAGAGGGGGTAGACTTAGGGGTAAAGTGAGAAATTATTTTTTCATGAAAAGGGTGGTGATTCCATGGAACAGCCTCCCAGCAGAGGTTGTAGGAGCAAAAACAGTAAGGGGATTCAAAAACTCATGGGACAGACATAAAGGAACTCTAGCGAAAGGAAAGAGTTGGTAAGCCGCAGATCATTTAGGATCTGTGGTATATGAAACAGGAAGGGAAAATGTGCAGAATAGGTGAGCCAGGTGGTTGTTGTCTGCCATCAAATTCGATGTTTCAATGAGTTTGTGTATGTGTGTGTGGGGGGGTGATATTTGTTCTCATCATCCCCCTACTACTATTAGTAGTACTGGGATTCGCTTTGCTGTTTTGTTTCCCCTTACCCTTTAATAGTAAGACCAACAACTATCGGAGACGGATTTGCTCAGTTAGATGCATATACATACAGGGCTCAGAGGTACAAGTCTGATTTCAGGCAAGTCCAAGTCAAGTAGAGTTGCTGAGTTAACCCACTATAGAAACAGGATGAAGAGCATGGGGAAAATAATTTGGCATAGCTCTGATACTTAAAACAGTTTGTCCCATCCTGCAGGTCAGATCTTAATGCAAACTGTTTTGGGAATCCCTTGTGTTTGTAGTAAAATCGGGTTTACTCCATTAATAATAGAGCAAGAGAAGGCAGTGTGTGTTGCAAGACTTTGCATGGGTTCCATTAGATAATGTTTTTTATGTAGTTTGTTTTTAAATCTGGATTTTATCCCTACTATGCCACCATCCAGGGATATACCGTGTTCAAGCAGAGCTGTCATGGAGACAGTAGCCAGGTGTTTTCTTATCAGTTTTTGCCCACTATCTTCCCTCCACCCCAGGTATGGGCAGAACCATTATTGGTCCAGTGCAGACACAGTGTGCCCCTGCAGATAAAGCAAGCTCCATAGCCTGACCGCAGAGGTCCTCGAGTGTGAGAACCTACTACCACCCCTTCAAGGCAAGCTGTCTTGGCAACAGCCTGGTCTACAACCCGAGTGCGCTCCTAAGCCTGGTTCACCAGCTTGGCAGTGCAGTGCTCTGCTCTAGGCCATCAAGGTGGCCCAAGATTGGGCTATTAACAGAGCTTTGTAGCTTTGGAGGTCAGTAGGACTTTGATATAGAAGAGTTGTGATCTCTATGCGACAGGGTTGAATAAGGTTCTGCCCCATTTGTTATGCAGAAATAGATTAAATGCAAGGGTATGTTCCATCCTCTCCTTTTCTGTCTCTTGTCTATCTGGTTGTGGAACCAAATTTTCTTGTGAGACCTAGGAACTGATCACTCTGACGGTTTCACGATTCTCTACCTCTTGCTATCTCTCAGCCTTTCCTGGCTATTTCTGTCTTTTCTTCCCCTTTGCATAGCTGCAGTTATGAAAAAAATATGTGAACCTCTGTGTAAAACTGTATGTGATACTGGGATCCCTTTGTTTAAAACTGTTTATAGTTTTACTGTTGAAATGGTTGCACAAAAGCTATTTGGAACTCACAGGGTTAACCTGAGTGCAGTTTTTAAGCCTTTTGCAGAGCTGTAAACAAGAGGTCAGTTTAGGGTCACTATGTTCTTTTTGCTGCACCTGCATCAAAACTGATAAGGACATTCTGTAAACTGGCAAGAACATTCTGTGAGAAGCAGTATGACAATGAGGCAAAGACTTGTTATAAAAAGAGCAGCAATGCTTTTGCTAGTGAGACAAGGAGAGTGAGAAACTGAGAGACTGAAACTTGGAACTAAGAGATACTCTCAGAAGTGGGACTTAGTTTTCTCTGTTTGTACTGCCTTTATAAATAGTTATACTGAGCCAGCCCGGTGGCACTGAGGACTAAGGCACCGGACTCCTTTCCTTGTGCTATGCCAGTGACCCGTGTTTGGGAATGAGCATGGACCACAGGGGATTGGCAGGGGAGGAGAAGGATAGAGCATCCGAGGGACTGCTGTCCTTCTCTGGGGAGGGTGACATCAGTGGTTGACTCCTGACTGGCCCCTAGCAGTGGCTGGGTTCAGCATGCCAACACTGCAGAAAGGGGTGGAGATGCCTGGAGGAATGTGTGTGGATGTGTGCATGCTCCCTCCTCCAGTGTCATTGCACACCACACCTCCAGGGCGAAAAGTGAAAATTGGCTCCTGGTCGGGCAGCATGAGCTTCCGACCTCCGCAGTCTGACCCCATATTGCACTTCCTTGTCTGGATCCTTACAGGTGAGTTGAGGTTAGAGGGGAGAGGCTCTTCACCACCCTGCCTTTGGAGGAAAGCCATGGGGGAATGAGGAACTTAGCCTGATATCAGGGGTGCAGGCCTGGAAGTCAGTCGGGATGTACAGCCGACAGTGGAGCTAGGGGGAAGAAAAAAATGTCAAAAAAAAAAAATAAAAAAATAAAGTTATATTGAATAATTTATATTTTTTATTTTGCGGTTATTGAGAAAAATAAAATTCTATTTGCAAATTTTGAAACTGTACCTGGTTTTCCTATGCTTCTGACCTGTGTCTCGATGACATGATGACACTCTATAGGCAGAGAGTCAGCTCCATGCCATGTTGCCTCAGCCTCTGAATAGTAGATCTTAGTGTCTTGTTTACCACCTGATTTAAAGATTTCCAGAACATCTAAGGGTTGGTGAAAATTTTTATCTGATGATTTGTATTATCATCCATGATGCGGTTCAAATATCAGTAAAGAAAACTCTTAGCTGCACTCCAAAAGCACCTGACATAAAGATAAGCGTAAATACTTTATTAGATAAAACAGTAAAGTGCCCCCCACGCACAATGCCATGTGTGTGGGGTGCTACTCTTACTATTTTTATCTAATAAAGTGTTTATTTACACTATGTTTTGGTGTTCGTGTGCTTTGGAGTGCAGCCAAAAGTTTTTTCTACTGATAAGTGTGCCTTACAAATTTGTAATTTGGCTCCTCCATTTGTCCGCCCTTGAACCGTGTTGTTCTGCTTCTGATTTCCCTTCGTTTCTCAGATACAGATACTTATCTGCAGGTCTTTTTTTTTCTCTCTCATCATTTCTTTATGATCATGGGGAGGGGGCATGAAGTCTAAAGCCTATGGGCATCATCTAAGTTAATGCAGCCCTGGAAGGACTTCACAAGAGGTAAGCATGGGATCAGGGTGAAGAGTTACATTAAGGTGAGCCTTGTAGTATAAAACAAGGCTCCCCACCCCTTTTAGGGGAAAGGCAATCAACTCGAAACATATGCATAGTCAACGGCTTGACTTTTCAAAACTGAATTTCAATGGGAAACAGCCCTCATTTCTCATAGTGAGATACTTTCTTTATCTCAGCTCACTGAGCTGTTTTATCATTTCTACTCATTTAACAGTGGTTAAAATTTGTCAGACTCATCCTTGGTGGGCAGGAATATGAATGGGACATCTGGAAAACTAAGAAAGACTACCAAAATGATCACACTCAGTCATGCAAAGGCTGGCCAGCTGCGGAGGTAAGTGGAGGGACTGTGCTGGTCACCCTTGAGGGATGAAGACAAATACAGTGGGTAGTGATGATGGGGGGTTGCAGTGGCAGTGGTGAGGACTTGGGAGTGGTAGGGGGGTCAGTGGCCAGCAATGACTGATTCAAACAGTGGGCCCTATGCTCAAATGGGTGGGTAATGGGGGGGTCTGCAGTTCCCCACTTCAGTGCCGTGGTCGGCAGCGGCACCCTGGGGGATACGTATCCCTTATGGCTGGGTATTACCAGTGTAAGGTGTGCTGCCCCATGTCCAGCACTCTGCACCTTTCTGAATGGCACAGAGTGTGGGCACACCCCTCACCTGCCCCCAGCACATTGCTGTCTGCACGGCTGGGGGATCCAGCACATAAATGCCTCGTGCACCCTCTGTGAATGTCATGCAGCATTCCATAGTAGTGATGCCAATGTGCCCAGTGTACATGGTGCATTGGCATCGAGACCAGGGGCCAATGATTTTAAAAGTAAGAGCAGCTCCTATGAGATGGCAGTGATCGGAGAGCACAGTTAAAAACCTGAAGAAAGCTTGTTCGTGTTTGAACGGAAATGACCAATGAGGTACCAATTTCAGTTTGACACACAAGTCTGTCTGGCATCACATGTGACTGACTTTGACACTGTCCACATGTGATTGATTTTTGACACTGTTTCCCCCCACAGCATCACTTTCTCCCACGAGGGAGGTGTGCACAAGCTGCCCATAACTAAACTGTGTCAGACCAACGATCCCTCTCAGGCACATTTTGGTATACAATGATCAGCTTACCAAAAACCTTTGGATGGCAGTATTCCAGGCAAAATCACATGAACAGAACACTCCAATTACAATACTTGAGCTATAATATCTCAATGCACTAGCTCTTAAAGATAATTCTTAAGTACTTGGGTCTAAGGCACCAGTCAGGGGTGGGAGTTGGGGCAGTCACAGTCAACATATTGGAGACATTGAAATCAAGATAACTAATTTCAGGGGATATGGGAGAGAGACAAAGGAAGGGACAAGGAAGTCTGAGATAACAATAGCACTGACTAAAACAAGCCATGCTAAAAGTAATATGGTGGATGCATTCTGTTAAGAATGTATTAGCTAGCATAAGATGCCAGTGAAAATACAATCGGAAGCAAAAATACTGGTTGGAGGAATGGCCAAAGGTATGGCAGCTTAGATTCAATGCAAAGAAGTGCAAAGTAATGCACCTGGGAAACAAAAACCAAGGGGAAGAGTACACAATAGGGGGTGAGATACTAACAACAAGAAAAATGGAAAGGGACCTGGGGGTAGTCATATCAGATAACCTTAAGGTGGGCAAGCAATATGAGAAGGCAGTAAGGAGGGCTGGCTGGATACTGGGATGCATAGGGAGAGGCATCACTAGTAGAAAACAGGATGTTGTTATTCCTCTGTATAGACAGTTGGTAAGACGCCATCTGGAGTACTGTGTGCAGTTCTGGAGACCCTGTCTCCACAAGGACATAGGATGGAGGCTGTCCAGAGGAGGGCAACTAAAATGGTGCAGGGTCTGTGCCAGAAGACATACAAAGATAGATTAAAGGAGTTTAATATGTATATCCTTGTGGGGAGAGACATGATAGAAACTTTTAAGTACCTCAAGGGAATCAACAAAATCAAAGAGGTAGCATCTTTCAGAAAAAGAGATGTGCAAGAACAAGGGGGCACAGTTTGAAGATAGAGCGGGGATGGCTCAGAGGTAATGTGAGGAAGTATTTTTTTCATGGAGAGGGTTGTGGATACATGGAACAGCCTTCCTGAGGAGGTAGTGGAGTCAAAAACAGTGGGGGAATTCAATAATGCATGGGATAGACATAAGACAATTCTAGTGGGGGTAGGAGGAAGTAGACTGTTGATTAACTAGGATCTGCAGCTTATCCATTCGATGGGGAGATGGGCAAACCAGGTGGGACAGGCAGTCCTTGTCCGCCATCAAATTCTATGTTTATGTTTAAAAGGGAAACCCAAGCAAAGCTGTTATGAAGTCAAGTCAGCACCCAAGTGCAAATGCATCAGCCAGCCAACAAAGTAACACGAGACCTAACTAGCAGTCTGGGAATGACTAAGCAGCAAGCAAAATGCATTATGGACACAGACACCTAGTGAACAGTATAACACCAAGCAGCAGTTCTGCAAAAGAACAGTAGGAAGAATGGGTAACAGGCAGGAGAATAAATCAACCTCTGTTGTGAAGCAATTCCAAGCTTCCCGACTCTTTCTATGAAAAAGTACTTTTTCACAGTGCCCCAAACTTACCCCCTCCAGCTTCCTCTCATGCCCCCTTGTTCTTGTACATCTTTTTTTGTGAAATATGCTACCCTCTTTTATCTTATTTATACCCTTGAGGTACTTCAATGTTTTAATCACATTCCCCCTCTCACGCCTCTCCTCCAGGAAGTACATATTTAATTCCCTCAATCTCTTCTCATAGGGCTTTTCATGCAGACCCTCCACCATCTTTGTTGCCCTCCTCTGGACTGCTTCCATCTTGTCTATGTCTTTCTGGAGATGTGGTCTCCAGAACTGGACATAGTACTCCAGCTGAGGTCTCACCAGTGATCTGTATAGTCGCATAACCACCTCCTTTTCTCATTAATATCTTCTGACTCCAAATTTTATATAGCTTTAAATTTTCATAATGTTGGAATATTATTTTTCTATTTCTTAACTGCGGTAGCAATATATATTTTTAACGACATATGCCAGTCACCTGAATTTTTATGTTTGCTTCTCGCATGCACAATGTGCAGCAAACATCTTAGTGTAGTATCGAGCCTGGTAGTTGTGTGCTCTGTCATCCATTGGATTTCAGCATGCAGGAAGTCTGACAGCTTCAACCCAATGGCAGGAAGGCTGACAATGACGCTCCTCAGTTTTCTTATAGTTGGAAATCTCTCACATACAAAAGGATGCAGCTGCACCCATTATTGTGATTTTACTCATTAGCATACCAAGTAGGTGTGTTCATAAGCCTTCTGCTCAACTCCAGCTCCAAAGATAGCTCTCGGTAGGAGAAGACACAACAGCTGTGATCAGCAGCACTAGCTCCTTTAGTCCCTTTTGGTAGGATGGGAACAAGACAGCAACAATTGGTGGCACTGGCATTGACTTCTCCCCTCCATTAAATACCCCCACACTATGCAATACTGGGGTGCCCACCGCCGATGCTGCTAAACATCCTACTTTCCCAACTCATACAATGTGAAAAGAACCTCCCATTCCCTCCCTCTGCATGATTTCCAACCCCCACTCTGTTTTACTGACTCAATCTGATGTAAAAAGTAATGGATGTACTATGAAAACCAAAACTCCTTTCCCCAACCCATGGTTGCTCGTTAATGCATCTTAACACAAAATCCCGACAGTGGGATTTTTTGCTTTTCAGGTTTTCGGGGTCTCCGCACTTCCCCTGGAATTAATATAACAAACTCTTGGGGGATCCAACTGTTGAGATTTTGTGGTTGGGATTTTGGGCTCGGGTAACCAGGAGGGAAAGGAGTGTCGGGTTTCCGTAGCGATGCCGAAAAAAATCCCATTTCCTCCATCTGCATGATCACAAACCACCCCACCTCCATTTTCCCAACCTGATGTGATGTGATGAAATGAAAACATCCTGTTCTTTCCCTCTGCATTGATTTCCAACCCCCCCTCCCCCATTTTCCAGGCCCTATGCAATATAAAAAATAATCCCACTTCCTCTCTCTGCATGATATCCAACCCCCTCCTTTCATTCTCATTCCCATTCCCAGTGAAAGTTTAAACAGCCACTTTCTCTCTCTTCCTGAAATTCCTCTCCCCCATGTTGGCACTCATTCTCTTTACTGCAGCTGGTAGCTCCTGCAGCAGCTTGGCATCACCACTCTCATTGCACAGTATGGTCCCATTCCTGCTGATCACCTCCTTCTCTGCTGGAGTCTCCACTCTCCTCCCCAACCCTACTGACTATACCCCCCCACCTGAAGAGCTCCAGACCCAGTTTCTTTGATTGCGCTGTCTCTGCCCTCTTCCTCCCACCCTGGCAGTCCCCCACATGAAGAGCTCCAACCTGCATGATATGCAAGGCTGGCTGTTACGGACCTGCAGTAAGATGCTGGGAGCAGAATGCGGGATAGAGTAAGGGCCAGTCAGGTAGCAATGTAGTAACCATGGACACTCAAGGATTATCTGACTGGCACCATAGGCCTTGGTAAGGGACAGCTGAAAGAGCCAGTGTGAGGTGTGGATCTCAGTGGCAGGACAAGGGAGAACAGACTGCAGCAAGATTACAGCATCATACAGCTGTAAATGATCTTCATTTTGACCCTTTTGTTGTTGAAGCCACACTCCTGTTGGCAGTCTCAAGCCCCTGCTTTTGCCAGTCACTACTGTCACTGGAGCATAAGAACATGAGTGGAGCAATCAGGATCAATGGGTGCTCCAATCCAGGCTCCAGTGTATCTCTGCTGGGAGGGTTCATCATTCTACCACAAGTGGAGGGGGAATGGATGTGGGCTACGTGCTGAGCATGTGTGAGGCAATAGCAGAAGGTGCAGGCTTAGGCATTAGATGGTGTTGGGAGGAGTATGGAAGCCATCATCTGGCTTGCTTTCTTTAGGTATATCTGCTTATGTGTCCCCCCTCCCCATGTAGCAATCCTGGTGGGATGTGTATGTGGTACTTACAACATAACTGCACACACTATTGTGCACTATTCTCTATATATTGCCATCCTCAGAGGATACTTATTGATAAAACTTGCATGACCTGTATTTCTTTTGATTTTGCATAGTTTCGTAATTTTGTATTATTTTTGCCTCCTATGGTTGTGTAGATCAAATCATCCAAGATCTCTTTTCCATCCCCAGAGCTCTTTCTCCTACAGTACCAGCACTACTGGAACACAACACAGAGCCACTGTAACCCCCCACACACTACCACAGGGACCTGCCTTTAGCTCCTGTTGCATGGCCATAATCCCAAAAATAGTCACCTTGTTGTGCAGCAGAGAACCTGATGTGGGGAGCTGAGCTTGAGGTAGACAATGGTAGCAGGTGGGACCTATCAACTTCAGCTATTCTCTGCTTTTACGCCCACTGTCTGAGATTGCTTTGGCATCTGTGGAGTTGGCTACCTTGATGCACCAGCATATGTATTCCCCACAGAATTCATCTACAGTCTATTTGCTGCACCGTCACCTGAGAGCATTGTACCAAACTGTGCTCCTCTGCATTTGTAACAACACAGCAGGTAGCCAGGTTACAGTGTTGTTAGGGGTTGCTTGATCATGTGATGGGAGGAACAGAGATTGTGATGATGGAGCATACATCAGTTGGTTGTGGGTATAACAAATCATAATTGGAGCCCATATGCAGCTGGTTAAGAGAATGAAGATTGCAATTGTGGGGCCTTGCAGTGAATGCTGAACAGTAACATTTGCATGTACAGTGCCTTCAGAAAGTATTCACCCCCCCCTTGGATTTTGTCACATTTTGTGATGTTGCAAACTCAAATTAAAATACATTTATATGGGATTTTTTTGTCACGTATCTACACAAATTACTCTATAATGTCAAAATGGAATGAAACTTCTGGAATTTTTTGTACATGTAATTTAAAATAAAAACCTGAAATGTCTTGATTTGATAAGTATTCACCCCCTTTGCTATGACACTCCAAATTGAGCTCAGGTGCATCCAATTTCCTTGTGAGATCACTCTAAAACTTGAATGGAGTCCACCTGTGGTCAGTGTAAATGGTTGACATGATTTCAGAGGAAATACACCTGTCTATATAAGGTCCCGCTGTTGACAGTGCATGTCAGAGCAGAAACTCTACCATGAAGACCAAGGAGCTGTCCGTAGAACTCCGTGATAGAATTGTGAGGAGGCATAGATCTGGGGAGGGGTATAAAAACATTTCTAGGGTGTTGAAAGTTCCCAGGAGCACAGTCAAGTCCATCACTAGGAAATGGAAAGATTACAGAACCACCCAGACTCTTCCTAGAGCAGGCCGTCCTCCCAAACTGAGCAAACGGGCAAGAAGGACCTTGGTCAGGGAAGTGACCAAGAACCCAATGACCACCCTGACAGAACTACAGAGTTCCATGGCTGAGATGGGAGATCCTGTCCAGAGGACAACAATCTCTGCAGCACTTCACAGATGTAGCCTCTATGGAAGAGTGGCTATATGGAAGCCACTCCTGAGAAAAGGCCACATAATAGCATGCCTGGAGTTTGCAAGAAGGCACGTGGCAGACTCTGAGACCATGTGGCAAAAGATTCTCTGGTCTGATGAAACAAAAATTGAACTCTTTGGTCTGAATGCAAAGCGCTATGCCTGGCACAAACTGAACACAGCTCAGCATCCGTGTAACACCATCCCTACCATGAAGCATGGAGGTGGCAGCATCATGTTATGGGGATGCTTTCAGCAGCAGGGACTGGGGCACTTGTCAGGATAGAGGGAACAATGAATGGAGCCAAATACAGGCACATCCTTGAGGAGAACCTGCATCAGTCTGGAATAGACCTTGGACTTGGGCGAAGATTTATGTTCCAACAGGACAACGACCCCAAGCATATAGCCAAAGCAACACTGGAGTGGCTTCAGAACAAGAAGGTGAATGTCCTTGAGTGGCCCAGCCAAAGCCCAGACTTGAATCCCATTGAGAATCTGTGGAAAGACTTAAAGATTGCGGTTCACCGACGCTCCCCATCCAACTTGACAGAGCTTGAGCAAATTTGCAAGAAAGAATGGGTGAAAATCCTCAAATCCAGATGTGCAAAGCTGATACAGACATACCCAAGAAGACTCAAAGCTGTAATTGCTGCCAAAGGCGCTTCTACAAAGTATTGACTCAGGGGGGTGAATACTTAAGTAAACAAGATATTTTAGTTTTTAATGTTTCATAAATTTTTGTTACACAATATAAATATTTTTGCCGCTTTAAATTGTTGAGTATGCTGTTTGAATCAAGGGGGGAAAAATCATTTAAATGCATTAAATATTCTGGTAGTAACACAACAAAATGTGACAAAATCCAAGGGAGTGAATACTTTCTGAAGGCACTGTACATTGGGGGGGATTTAATTTACACTAGTGGTAGCTGTGGGACAGGAGGAACAGGCTGCTGTTCAGCTGACTGTGGATGGCAAGCATTATCAGGTATGAGCATCTTGATTTGTGATGGGGAGAACACAGATCAGTGAACATCAGAACTGGTTTAAGAGCCCTATTGCTTTTTACGGCTGCAGTGGGTGGAGCCCTGCACCCCTTTAGCTTTCAGAAAAGGACCCACTGGACTGGATACTGACCGAGGAACAATGTAGTTCCTTTACAGTTTTCTTCATGGTCTGAGAAGCACTCTGCTCTCTCCATTCACTGCAGTCGAGAAGAACTATTTTTTTCATGGCGGTCATGGCAGAACATGGCACAGTCTGCCGTATCCAAGATGGCCACCAAACTCTATTGCATATGGGCTTCTACTTGTTCATGTGCAATGTAGTTTGATGGCTATTGTGGACACAGCAGACTGTGCCGTATTCCACTGTGACCTCGAGACTGTTGTTTTATAGATAATTATTCTGTCCTGCCCATATTTATTTTTTTTCTCCCCCCATCCACCTGACACTCCCTCTCAGCACCCCCCCCCCCAGAAACATAACAGTGACACTCGGGGTGCCCAGTCCACAAATGTCTCAAAAATGAGTCCTCTGTCCCTTGTTTCTCCTCCTGCCCACCCGACCCTCTTTCTCAGCACCCACCACCCCACTTCCCCCAGAAACATAACAGTGACACTGGCGGTGCCCAGTTCCCCAGTGTCACATCATGAATCCTTGGTCTGTTTTTTTTCTATTAAAAGAAAAACATTCATCAATATCTTTTGCACCCTGCCTCCCACTCAGCACACACCACCCCATGCACCTCCGAGCCCTTACTTACCTAGGGAAGGGGGGGGTCCAGAGTCGTCATCTTCTCTGGACCACAGGCACATATTCACTCTTCAAAGCCAGACCACAAACTAAGGAAACAGGTATGCAGTTCACCGCATTTCAATGGGGTTTTGAACGTAGTTGCATAACATGGCCATTTTTGCATATTTTTGCCCAAAATTTTCAACATGCCTTGTTTGGGACCCCACCTCATTAACAATTGCACTGACATTAGGTACATCTTTCCTGAAAGGTGATTTTGCAATCCCTGCATAAAATCACCTATCTGGCAGTAACTGAAAATCTTCTCTGCCCTTGTTCGTGAGGTGGGGTCACAAAAAGACTACTGTATGTTGAAAATTTGGTGTAAAATATTAAAAAGCAACAATGTAATGAGCCTACACTGAAGTTTGTGATGCATGCTGATAACATGGGTCATTTTCAATATTTTGCCACTAAATTCACAACATAGCCTCATCTTTACAGCACCTCATGAATTTGACAGCTGTCATTTTTCAAATCCTGGACAAAATGTGTTTTTTATATACTGAAAGGTACTTTTGCATTTCCTACATAAAATCACCTTTTGAACAGGAGCTGGAAATTTTCTCTGCCCTTGTTCATGAGGTGGGGTCATAAGAAAGTTATGTTATAAATATGGGGCAAGATATTCAAAAGGGTTGCGCCATGCGCAATAGGGTTGCTCCTGTGCAAGTCCAAACTTGCTCCATTCTGCAATATTCAGCAGGAGGCAGTTGCGCCACAGAAAACATGCTGAGCAACAGCGCAATGCAAATGAATGCATGCTGAACTGGAGGGGGAGGAACCATGCATAAACTGCACAGCCCGATATTCAGCCGGGCTGTGCAGAGTTGTGCAGGCGCAACCCCCAACCTGCGCCTGCAGGACTTTGAGCCAAAAAAAAAAGGCTTAAGTCGAGGGCCACCCACAGGTGAGCTGCTGTATTGCAGGTGCAACCTACCCCACCCTACCCACCCATGAAGCCCCACCACCCGCTCCCCTGGCAGCCAGTGGGTGGCAGCATCCTCGCTTGCCACCCGCGCCCGCCGACCCGGCTGCCGGTGAGGGCTGCAGGCCCACTGGTGCAAACAGAGCCAATGGGCGTGCAGCCCATACCGTGACATGACAGTCCAGATTTGTTACAAAGGAGCGGGTGGTGGGGGCTGGGTGGTAGGGTGGTGGGACACTAGCCACCAGGGCTATGTTCGGGGAGGTGGTTTTATCACACATACCCAGCGATCGGGCATTTCAGTCCACTGGACCACCAGGGATGTGTACGGGAGGGGGGTGGGAATTATTATACATACCGCCCACGATCGGGCATTTCGGTCCACTGGACCACCAGGGATGTGTACAGGAGGGGGGTGGGAATTATTATACATACCACCCGCGATCGGGCATTTCGGTCCACTGGACCACCAGGGATATGTACGGGAGGAGGGTGAGGAGCCACATTGATGCCCGCGATCGGGCTGGTGGGGAGTACACTATGCCCGCGATCGGGCTGCAGGGGGCGTCGGTCCCCAACGGCTGCTGCCTGGCAGGGTGCCAGGCGCAAGTCCTCGGGGATCAGCGCACCTACATGCTAATGGCATACAAATGGGGACATAATCACATGCAAATGCCCCAGCGCCTTGCATGTGATAGCCCCATTTGCATGTCGTACGAATATCGTGATGTTGTGCATGACGCAATGGTACTTGCGCCACCGCAAGTTGAATGCTCCACTCTGTCAACTTGCAGTGGCGCAAGTTCCACTGCACCATGCACAGTGGCTGTGGCTGGGTGATATTCAAAGGAGTTGCTCAATAGTGCAACTCCTTTGAATATTGCCCAGGACACATCCCTGCGCAACTATTTTGCGCAGCTCTAGGGCTTGCGCCTATGAATGGTGCAGTTTGAATATCCAGCCCCCTGTGTATTGCCTTTTGCAACTTTGCTACAAACTCCTGCTCTCATAACTACCACTGCTCCCTCTGTTCCTACTTATCCATTTTCCCTCTGCCCTCACATTGCCAGGCTCACTGTACCTCCTTCATATCCAAGTACTGGTTTGATTTCCTTCCCTCCTACCTCTCATCTCTTCTTTTCTAAACTCCACCTGCCTCCTGTACCCTCTATTCCAGGGACCACCCCAGTTCCACTACTCCTCAACCCTGCTCCTCAGCTGGGCAATCTGCCTTCTCCTCTTGACTTTCCTCAATCTGGAACCTACTTCTCTCCTGTCCTCACCTCTCCTGGTCTCCTGGCTTCCTCAGGCAACAGTTGAAATGCCACCCCACTCCACCTTCTCCTATTACCCTTCCTGCTGACACCTCCCCATACTGAGCCTCAACTGTTCATGGTGGACAATCCAGCTGGGTGTCCACTACCTGACTAATGGTTTCATTTCCACACTACATCTACAGTTCCCTCCACCAATGGGCTAGGTATACAGTCATCTTACAGGTCCTTCACCAGTTTCAATATAGCTGTTCATATGCTGTCTATTGCTGCTGTTTTATTTTTTGCAGTTGAACAGGCTTTCATATTGTACTGTGACCACACTTAATGTTTGTAGCAAGTTATCTTTGTATGAACTTATTTACTAAATGTTTACTCAGTTGTCTTTTAGGAGGGCTAAAGCCAGAGGTTCAATGTGGAGGAATAGTTCCTCCCACATCCCCAATAAAGGCTAGCCTCCCACAGCAGTTCATGGCTTATCACATTGCAAAACACTCCCCCTTTGCAAGTGCTAGGCTGTGCTTCCTTCCCCTTCCACCTGCTTCCTTTGCTGCCTTCCTTTCTTTCTGCACATCTTGTGTTTTTGTGTTTCTTTTTCCCCTCTGTTGTTTGCCTTCCCCCCTTCCATCCTCATCCCCTTTTATTTTGCTTCTGCCCCCCCACCCCCTGTTCCAGTTCATTCTGCAGCTGCTCCCTTCCCTTCCTGCAGAGTTCCCATTTTTCCCTTGTTCATGCTCTTTCTCCTCCTTGCACTGCTGCCCTGTTTTCCCAGGCCAGTTTCCCGGGCCCAGCAGTGTGGTTGCTTTGGCATCTGCTCCCTTTGGTTTTGCATTTGCCCCCCATCCTCTCCCTTGGCTCCTTCTCCTTCATGGCCCCTGTGTCTTTGGAGTTTTCTTCCCTGCCTCGCTGTCTCCCATAGCCTTCCTGCCCCCTCGTTTTCCGCGACATGACTTGTCTCTTACCTTTCTCCCTCCTTGTTTTGGTATGAGCAGCCCTTTGTGCTCTGCCTGCCCCTTCAGGGTGCTGCTCATTCCTTCTATGTCTCCCTGCCTGTGGCAGCTGTGGGAGCCCACTTGTTCTCCTGTGCTCCTGTTGTCACTGCATCCTTACCCTGGATACTTTTTCCATTGCTGAGTCAGGGCACAGATGCTGATTGGTGTGTGTTCCCTCATTTCATCCTGGGTTCCTCTCTCTGGCTCATCCATTGCCCTCCATTTTCATCCAGCAGCATCTCCCTTGTGGTTTTAATACTGGTGTTGGTCAGTTATTTTGTCAGTTCTCAACTCAATCTCACATACGGTGGACTTCTTATTCTCCACTGTTGTATATTCCACAGTTTTTTGTCCCTCCTGTTTGCTCCTTCGGGTGTGGGAAGCATATGTGCTTTTCTTCTTGTTGATGCCTTTTGCAATTCATGTCTCAGCCTGTCTTTGACTAATTCCTTGTCTACTGTTCATCAATTTGTTGTACGGGGTGCCTTGTGGAAGGGGGTTGTCCTTCATGCTATTTTTATTTCTATTTTCTTCACAGGATACAGTCCATCAGCTGGATGGTTTCAGCTGTATCTTTTTGTGTTCAGCGGTCTGGGACAATTGTTTCACTATCCACCACAAAAAAAAAAACAACATATCCCACCACCTACAAATTTGCTGGTTTCCTTTTCTGGTTTGGGAACCCCCTTCATGTTTCTCCCACCCCCCACCCCACTGCCCTGTCCTCCTCCTCCTTTCCTTCCTACCCCATTCCCTCATTCTGTCCTTTGTCCCTCCCTTCCATGTTTTCTTTTGTGCTTCTCCCACACTCCGTCTCCATCCCCACCCCCGTTCACCTGCATCAGTCTTGCTCTACTTCTGACCCTCTTCTGGAGCCTGCAGTTCCTTGCATTTTCCCACTCTGTCACCCATTGCATCAACCTTCCCTACCAGTTTATGTCTATCCCCAAGCTACTTACACCTTACCATTTCTTAGTCCCAGTATTCATATATCCTGCCCAGCCTGTCATTCCTAATTTGCCTTGTTCTCCCCCCATATTTCATGACTTTCTGGCTTTCCAAATCACTGCAGCACTACTGCTGACTCCTTCTCCTGCATCCCTTGTAGTAGTTCCTGCAGTACCGCTGCAGTTGGTGCTCCTCCTCCTATGCTTGTTTTGTTTGTCATTCCTCTTGTTTGTTTCTGCAGTAATGAGTTTTATCTGCTCATGTTCCCCTTATACCTGCAGCTTGTCCTTTATTAGAATCTTGCCAATACCAGAGCCTCTTTTGGTGGTTCCTCCCCTTCCAGTTGCAGTGCTGTTTGGTCTATGTTGCTCAGCTGACATCCCTGTTATTCCCATGATGGGGACTGCAGTGCCACACTGGGACATTGTGGCTCCAAATTGGCTGGCACATGCATTATGTTAGCTCTGTGATTTAACCCCTGATTTCCTACTACATAGCTTTCCATCATCCCTGCATTACCCATTGATCTTGCAGTCTACTCGACCTTACCATGTTCTTTGCCTTACTTTCCTGTGCTGCATGCTTCTCACTCCATTCCACTATCTCTGCCTTAATTGCATTTCTCATAAGCATATTTCCCTGTCCTCTTACTTACTACCATCCCCTTTGTTCTTCCTTGTTTTGCCTACCACCTACTCCTCAGCTGTCAGCACCCCTTTCATCACTCAGCCTATACCATTGGTCCAACAACCTCTTTCCTCACTCTGCCTACTGACGCATAGCAGTGCAGATAGGTTTCCCCTGTCTACTGGGGATTAGAGTCCATTTCCTCTACCTTCAGTCTCCCAGTTATACTCCTACTCAACTTTTCATAATCTCCATCTCTAAACTCTGCCTGGCATGGCATCTAGTGAAGGTTAGCTTGTCCTGACTACCAGAGATGGGAGCCTGTGTTTTCAATTTACTGTTCAGCTAACTGCATTCTATACCTGAAAACTGGTTGCCACATTCCCTTTGGGAACAGGACCACCATACTCCATTTGCCTTCAATCTACTGTTTCAACCAACTGCATGCTATACCTGATACCTGGTTTCCCACATTCCCTTCAGGAACAGGAACAGGACCAATATACCCCATTTGCCTTCATTATCCTGCCTCACCCGACTACATCCTGCACTTCCATGGACTCAATGTACTTGTCCCTGCCTTGGCCTCCTCATGTGGGGTTTGGACCATGCCAACTTGTTCAGTCTCCACCACACTCAATCTGACAGACTCCTGAACTTCCTTGCTGCTGTCTTCCACCTCTTAATGTGCTCCTGGGCATCATTGTTGTGGTTTGCCTTCTGGCTCAATCTCATCCAATCTTCATTCCTTCAGCTCCATGATGCCATTTCCTCCCTGGTTGCTACACTGGATGTCTATGTTTCCCTAATTGCCTTCCTCACAGACATGTCTGCCCACATTCCCCTTGCTTTCTGCTGGATATGTGCCATTTGCTCCTCTTCAATGATGTGTGCCTGAAGCCTTCTACAAGTTTTCCCCTGATGCTCCTCTTATCCCATCCAGTGGTCTTCCAGCAGAAATTCCAGTTCTTCCCTATCTGCAATTCCAGTTTGCCATCTCCTTCAGAGGTGGGAACCCATTCCCCATCTCTTCAGCACCTTGTTATCACCTGTTCCAATTCACCATCTCTTTCAGTGGTGGGAACCTCGCACCCAACTTCACAGCACTTAGTATCTGGATTCACTTCTTGGTTTTACATGGATCTCCCACAGAGGCATGATTTAGCTTTTCTGCATTCTATTTGGCATGCAGTGGTGCTTGCCCCAGTCCTGTACCTTACCTGCACCTGCTGATATCTGTACTGCTCGGCTTCTGACATCTGCTTATCCAGCTCCATCCTTCAGTTGGTGGGCTTCTGCTTGGACCATTCACTCTATCCCTGGACTGCTGCCTTCCTCCTAACTGCCCTAGCAGCTCAGGACTCCTGCACATTTACTGTGTCTATAGAGGGCATTCCTACAACTGTCAAAATCCAGCATCCCTGCTTGATCAACTACTCCTACCCATTCATCTGTTTCATACTCCTACCTCGGCCATCATAACAGCTCCCTTCCAATGCTCTATGGAGTACCTGTTCTTCTTACATGAGAGAACCTTCTTACAGCAACATCTTTTGAACAGCATGCCCTATAGACTCTTATATCATCATAGAATCATCAATACTTCCTGATAACCTCCCCAGGACCCATTTCTGAAATCCCATTTGACTGGACTATAGAAGATCTCATCTTTCAACCAACTCTGCAGGATGCTTCCTTATATCTTGCATTAGTTCAAGCAGTATGGTCATCCCTGCTTCCCAGCTCTTTGTAGGATTCAAGATTTAGTGGAGCCTCCTTCACTCCTATCTTATTACCTGGAAACATGACCCTTATTCCCTTTGAGATGTATCAACTCCATAATAGCCATCACTATTAAGGATAATGGGAACCACAGGTTACCTTATAGCAGTACTGGCAACATTCATTATACCTTCTCCTCATATTCTTCTTCTAAAAGCACTGACTCAGTTTGATCACATTATTCAACCTGTACTCCCTTAATAGCCATTGGATGTTCCTAAGACCTTCTCCGGCAACGATTCCGGAATATGTATTGTTGAATATCTGGTGCCTAGCTGCCTTGCTAAAGTTACTCTATCCAAGCCACTGTTCCCTGGCCCCTGGATATCACCATAACTCATAAAGTTGTCTACATCTCCTCATCATTTTACCCAAAATCAGGCCAGCTGCTCATCTAGTAGTCCTAACTCATCCATTAGGATTTACCTTCCATATTCCCTTCAGCAAATACCATCACCGAGAGGAGGCTTCCATTGATTCCTCAATCTGCATGTCCACAACTGATCTGGCTACCTCACTATCCCAGTCATGCCTCACAACAGTCCTATATCTGACTAAACATGCTAGGTACCCATGACATTTTACGCTGCTCTCATGTTCCTTTTGCCACAACAGTCTATAGACTTTTCTTGGGCTCCCCTCAGCATTCCGACATTGAATGCTCCAGCACTGCTAATCTGCCATGGCCACTTAAGCTCCTGCCACAGGCAATTAAACCACAGCAATACCCATATCCATCATTTCCCACTAGCAGTCCTTCTCTAATACGAGCCTATGCAAATCTCATCATAGCAACAATAACTCTAGTCAACCCTCAACTTCATTGTACTGAACTTTCCAATTATTCCCATCAATATCCAGTTACCATCTCTACAGCATAGACCATACCCTTCTTTCTTTGGTCTAAAATCTTCCATGTTAACACTCCTACCAGGTACCTAAAGCTTCTGTCTGAATCCTTGATCATTTTCATAGATGCCTACATAGCGATATATTGCACATTGCTGAATTCCAAGCCTTGAGACCCTAATCCAGATGTCAAGCCCTCTTCAAAGTCTGATAGATTACTTTAAGAATTTCATAACCCGTCATACTTTCCACAGTTCAGAGTCTTGCAGCTCATTAATCAACTCATGCTTCTCATGCTCGTATTGACTCTGTAACCCCATCGAATATCAACCAATATCACATTGGAATCCTAGACCATGTTCACCCCTTTCCAGCTGGACTTACTTCATATTCAGGATCCAGACACTCCTTCAGAATGGACCTGCCTCTTCAGCCTCATAATCGACCTTCCAGAAAGATGGAACGTCATCTCTACAACAGTTCATCTCACTTAGAAATTAGAACATAGTTGTAAGAACCTAGGATAATCTCCTCTTAGTTTTCCCTGAGGATGGGCGGGTCAGTAGCCATGGGTCCTCAGAGGTTTCCTCCACCTTGGGGTTTTTCCTCTCCTGCGTGCTACTGGTCATTGTCTCCATGAGTTGGAAGAGGGAATCTTTTTGGACTTTCTATTCCCTGGTCACTACCTGGCTTCTCTACCAAGGGTGGGAATAGAGAAAAGCCAAAAGTAAACTACAGTTATGTAAGCACTATTAACCCCATACTCTAGTCACCGAAACATTGAATGGGAGGGCTAAAGCCCAAGGTTTAATGTGGTGAAATAGCTCTTCCCATATCCCCAATAAAGGCCAGTCTTCCACAGCAGTTCCCCACTTAGCACGTTGCAAAACACACACCATCCACCCCTGGATCTTCCTTCTCTGACACTCTACTCATCCTTGGTGCTGGACTTTCTGTTCCCTACTCACTACCCAGCTTCTCTACCAAAAGTAGGACTAGAGAAAGGCCAAAAAGTAAATTGAAGTTACATTAGCACTACTAATCCCATAGTCTATTCACCAAAACATTGAAATATATTATATTGTATTTCTGCTTCTCATGTTCCCATCCCCTGGGGTCACACCTGAAAGCAAACATTGGCTCAGTGTGCATCTCCTGATTACCAATTTTCAAATAAATAAACTAGTGCCCCATGACTTACTTGCCCTCCCCATTGGCACACAGTGATGTACAGCATTGCTTGAATGCTCCCCATCCAACTGGACTTCCCAGCTACCCTAGCAACCATCTTCCATGGGGTGTCAGATGAACTACAGGGAGCACGATCTACCTTCTGTGAGAGAGGAGAACTGCGCTTCAGGTGCTCCATCCTCAGCCCTTGACTGAGCCCCAGAAACTCAAGTTTGTTCCCAAATTGGGGTTGTCAGCATAACAGGTAGTAGCTCTACCTCCATGCCACTGGACCTGCTGGATAGAGCATTTTTAAGCACTAAAATGAGGAACCACATGCATAATGCAGTATACTTAAGAGGCATGGACTGCACTTTTATTTGTAACTTAAGAGGAGGGTTGAACAGCTGGGTAGAACAAGATATTAGGTACTACATACATCATGTGGCAGTGCAGTCAGGGTTGGTTTGATCAGCAAAGTGGACTTCGGATTGTAGGCTGCATAACAGTCATGGTCATAACTTCAAAATTACTTTACTTACATTGGGGTAATTTTTTTTTTCTTTCCTATTGAAATAAATTGTAACTCTTCTTTTTTTTATATCATTCTGTTCACTGACTTATTTGAAATAGAACAATACAAACAGAATATGTAACAACTGTGCATCAAGATAATGACTTAAATTGATCATTAGCAAATCATGCTGGAGTGTTTTTTTATGATGCCCTACAATAACTTATAACATGCAAAAGCATAAAATAAATAAATAAATAAAACAAATCAACTTGTTAGTGTCATTATTTAATGGTTAACAATTCAAATGGAGCAATTTATCTAACGTGCTCTGGCTCATCCATTAATAACATTTTTGTTATAGTGTTGATAAAACTACATAAGAGAAATTGGGGGTGGGTTACATTTCCTTAGGCTCAGTATTTGGCACCTTAGTACATTCAAGAAATGTCCAACTTCATGTCTGTATAACTAGCATTCAAAGAAATTAAAATTATAGACTTACCACTGTGTATTGACGGTAGTCCAGAAGATTGGGGTTAAAACTTTCTTATTAAGTATTATTTGACTTCACAATAAAGTTTTGCTTAATTAGATTGTACTTCTATAGCCATTTTTGGTGGTGAGTACCAGTTTTCTTTTCTTGGTATGCTCAGTGTTACCATCAGCACCCTGTTCCTGGCATGTCTTCTTTTGTTTTGTTTCAGGGCCTCTAACCTGTCTGTAGCAAAATATGCTCATTTGTGGCTTGTACCCCCATTTATTCACCCATTCCTCCACGGTGGGTGGGTGTGGTTGTTCACACTTAGAGAGGACTAGGCATTTGGCTCCCACCCATACAGACTGCAGTCATGATTTTTGCTTACTAGTGTCATGCTACATACTGTGTGCTTCCTGATTCCAAATATGCAATTCCCTGTTGTTCTAGGAAACTGTATTCCCAGAGCTTAATCACAAATATCTAGTACACTTTCCAAGAAGAGAACTAGTTTCTCACAGCTCCAAAGTATATGATCTCTATCTGCCCCTGGAGCACCACAGCACCAACATTTATCTTAGGGCATGAGGGCAGAAATTTCTTTTTTTTTGAATTTGACGGTTCTGTAAAATCTATGCAATATCTTGTATTAGATAATTTTTCTCTGCACATCTTTGATACTACTATACCTATTTCCCTAGCAACTCATGCTTTTTTATGATGGAGATCCCGAGCTCTTGTTGCTGCGCTACACAAACTTGTGAGGGGGAAGTCATAGATTTCTCCCACAGCAGTGATTATGTGCCTGGGGCCTCCCCCTCTGCCACTAATGGTTAGTAGTGGAAAAAAACATTTAGTTCCTTCCAGATACTTGTACCCTGGATCCAGTCTGGGTTTCAGCACACTCTGTAACTGGAGGCATCTCTAGAAGTGAGTCCTGGGTATTCTGTATCTATCACATACCTGTTGAAAAGACAGCAATAATTTTGTGCACAAGTCTATTAGTACTCCAATCTGAATCTACCCTGCTGCCTTCTAAACAGCATCTTTTTTTATTTATGTTTACTATTGTCATCATATTGACAAACAATGTCATCCTCATATAAAGCACCAGGTATATTTGGATGCTTTTACAACATTTAACAGTCATTTACACATTACTGATTAAATATTACTGGCTTTATAATCTGTTTTCCATGCACCAGAATCCTACTGTTCTGCTACAGTGGCTCAAAAACTAAGTGTACCTCCACTACCTTCTTAATTTTTACGTTAGCTTGCGCGCATGCGCAAGGAACATTTTGGGAGAGTAGCACACTTTGGAGGTGTGCCTCTCCCATTAAATCCACTGCTCAGTTGAGCAGGCATGGCGGTCCTGCACCAATGGGTGCAGGAGCTGTGTATGACAGCGGTGGTCTTTGCTTTAAAGAAAACCACCGCTGTCATACAGAGCACTGTCACGCCGCCCCCCCGCATCACGCCGCTCCCCCCAAATCCTTGCTGCCACGCTGGGATCCCACCCCAGCATGGCAAACGTCTGGCATTGTTTGCCAACAGGGATGCCCAATCTCCCATCGGCTCCACGACCCCCCCCAAGCCATCCTTCTGCCACGCTGGGAGCCCACCTCAGTGTGGCAAACATCCCCCGTTGTTTGCCGATGGGGGTGCCCAATCCCCCGTCAGCTCCTCGGCCCCCCCAGCCATCCTTGTGCCACTGGGAGCCCACCCCAGCATGGCAAACGTCCCACGCCGTCAATTAAAAAACAAAACCTGTAAAGTAAAAATGGTCCCACGGTCTCCCCGCCTCCCACAACCCACACCCACCCACCGCGCACCCTGCCCCCACACCCCTCACTCCATACTTACCTCCGGAGCTCGGGCGCGATGATCTTGGTGGACCAGGAACACGCTTGCACTCTTCAAAGCCGACCACGAACTGAGGAAATGCCGGTAAGCTGTATAATGGGCTAGATAGGGGTGTTTCAACTTTATTGCATATCTCAGGCATTTTTTGGAATTTTTGCACCAAATTTTCAACATGGGTTTTTTTGGACCCATTCTTATGAATGATGTCACTGTCATTGCGTTATTCGGGCCCGAAGGGTGATTTCGCAGTCACTGCAGAGTCACTGCACAAAATCACCCTTTGGGCCTGAATAATGCCATGACAGTGCCACCATTCATGAGATGGGGTCCCAAAAACCCCATTTTAAAAATTGGTGCAAAATTCCAAAAATGACTGTTTTATTTAGTTCATGCTATGCAGTTCCTATTACAGGCTCGTGAGTTCATGAATTTTCAATATTTTCTACCCAGATTTTCAACATTGCCATTTTACCACACCTCCTTATGAGCAGTATAGCTGTCATTTTCACATCCTGCCCAAAATGTGTTTCTGCTCATGCAGCTATAAATGGCGTATGAAAAGGAAATCAATGTATGGGACACATTAAGAAAATCACAGTGATGCTGTTCATTAGCAGAGGTCTTAAAATGGCTGTGTTTAAAATTTGGTGAAGAAATTCCTAAAATGACTGTTTCTGATTGCATTGCGCAGTTCCTCACACTTGCTTTAAATGCGTTTCTTAATTTTCAATATTTGTACTCAGATTTTCAACATTGCCATTTTACCACACCTCCTCATGAGCAGTACAGCTGTCATTTTTCACATCCTGCCCAAAACATGTTTCCGCCCATGTAGCGCACAATGGCGCAGTCGGTGTGCGAACTCAATGCATGGGACACATTAAGGAAATCACACTGACACTGTTCATTAGCAGAGGTCTTAAAATGGCTATGTTGAAAATTTGGTGACAAAATTCCTAAAACTGACTGTTTTACGAGTGTTCATTACGCAGTTCCTATGCACACTCGTAAGTTTGCGAATTTTCAATATTTTCACTCCACATTTTCAACATTGCCATTTTACCACACCTCCGTATGAGCAGTGCAGCTGTCATTTTACATCTTGCCCAAAACGTGTTTCCGCCCATGTAGCGCACAATGGCACAGTCGCTGTGCGAACTCAGTGTATGGGACACATTAAGAAAATCACAGTGTCACTGTTCATGAGCAGAGATCTTAAAATGGCTATGTTGAAAATTTGATGAGCAAATTCTAAAAATAACTGTTTTACGGTGTTCATTGTGCAGTTCCTCATCACGACGTCAGAAGTTTGCAATTTTCAATATTTTCACTCCAGATTTTCAACATTGCCATTTTACCACACCTCCTTATGAGCAGTACAGCTGTCATTTTTCACATCCTGCCCAAAACATGTTTCCGCCAATGTAGTGCACAATGACGCAGTCGGTGTGCGAAATCAATGTATGGGACACAGTAAGAAAATCACAGTGACACTGTTCATTAGCAGAGGTTTTAAAATGCCAATGTTGAAAATTTGGTAAAAATTCTTAACGATGACTGTTTTACAAGTGTGCGTTGCACAGTTCCCACGCACGCTCATAGGTTTGCAAATTTTCAATATTTCCTCCCGATTTTCAACATTGCCATTTTATCACACTTCCATATGAGCAGTACAGCTGTCATTTTTCACATCCTGCTCAAAACGTGTTTCTGCCTATGTAGCGCACAATGGGGGTAACAAAAAGGTCATGCTGAAATTTTATTGTGCAAATACCAGCAATCGCACAGGGCATTAGGGTAAAGCACCATACTTGCCAAACACCACTGCAAATACCTGCAAGTGAACGTTCGGCATTGACAAATGCTTGTTTTTAACAGTGTTAAACACTATCCAGGTGCACTCTGTGCAGGGATGGGATGTCAATCCAGTAGGTAATTTATTGAATACACATGTGGCCATTCTAGCTATACCTAATATGGATCCTTATATTTCTCTCTAGGCTGGACATTCTCCTATGAGGTTTGCCAAAAAAACAAAATTTGGAATGCTGCATAACATATGCTAGGTAGTACCCCTACATTAAAGCTAGGCCAAAACCTTCCACACTTCTGTGGGCTCTGTCTGTTATGAGATAGTTATGCAGTGTGTCTGTGCCAACATCTCCCCATATAAAATCTTCCACAGACTACTTCAAGTCCCACGTATGCACACTACCAAAGGCCAGACAGCTTTTAAATATAGAATCCCACAGATCTGGAATGCCCTACCCACCCCCATCCGACACGCTCAAAATACCTGTCACCGTACCCGACTACTGCAGGCACATTTCTCCTCCAGCTGCTCCTGCTAAGTCATAGCTCTCTAAAAAAAAAAAAAAATTTATACTGTACTGTAGTACTTCTGTTATGGGTATATCTGTCTGTAAACTCCTGAATTATGGAATTATAATATTATAATAACTGGTCAGCAATTTATCTCAATGTACTGACCAGGTTGATATTTTCCATAACAACCAGCTGGTTGTTATGACATTCATGAGCCATGCCAGTCAAACTATGCTGCTGCCTCATTGGCAAGGCCACTGATTTACGGTGACTAAAACAATGAAATTCCATTTTCAGGACTTCAGATTCCAGAATTGCACCGGTGATTGTTACTCTAATTTTCGGATTTTACCGGGATTCTGCTATCATTCTTTTAGTATGTGCATAAAGAATCAGAATTAAAGAAAGCTTAATATACAGAGCCTTAAATAAAGCAAACTGAAACTAGTACAGGAAGGAATTATAAGAAAAATGCAAGTTTTGTAGATTTACTGATCAGATATAAAATGCCAGATTCCATGAAATCTGTGTTTTTACCATTTTTCAGGCAGCCCTAATTCCGGAATTTTACCAGGTTTTCCGGTAAAAACCGAAAAACAGTGGCCTTGCTCATCGGCCAACATTCTGTATGTGGGCAGGGCCAAACAGTCTCACAAAGTGCTGGAGAAAAATTGCTGGTCTGCTATTATAAAAAATAAAAGACGGGGAGGGTGCTTCATATGAGAATTTAATGCACACCCTCATTGTGGGATGCTTTGAAAAACCCCTCGGGCTTCGCCCTCGGGGTTTATGTAGCATCCCACAACTCGGGTGTGCATTAAATTCTCGTATCAAACCCTTCCCCATCCATTATTCTCTATATGGTTGTCAGGCGTATAAGTTATACCTTATACTCTACTGTATCTTCGTATGTAAAAGCAGTATTATAATGTACAAATTTTATGTTATCTTCTATATTCCAATTACTGTACTGTAATGGTTCTGCTATATGCTGTGTACTGGGTCCAGGCCCCCAGGTCGCATCTGGAATCGAGCATGTTGCTCAGTATGCCTTCCTGGTAAATCTCGTAAATAAATAAATAAATAAATAGATAAAATCTTTCAGGAGTTTATCTGTTGTTCAAAAAAAACTGAAGAGGTAAGTTACCAAATAAGTATTAACACCTAGTTGCCACAATTGGTTTAAAAATATTAATTTTACTCCACAATTTTAAATTCATTTAGCAACACCTGGCAAATTCCATCTCTTGTTGTTAAATGCAGAGGTCCAGATTTATGTTAATCACTTGTGAGAAATGGCTAGGGATTTTTATTCCCAGATATGTTAGGTATCCTGGTACCCACTTGAACCCCAAGGGAATAAGAATGTTCTGGTCTGCACAATCCATTCAATGGTAACAATTCAAACTTTGCACAATTAATGTTAAGGCCAGAAACCTCAGAAAATGATTCAAGGATGGACATTAGATGCAGCATAGAAGTCTAATGTTCAAATCCTAAAATAAGCAAGTCATCTTATGTTGTGTGTTGCACAATGACTCCTTTAATATCAAGTCATTTACAGGAATATAGAAACATAGAATTTGATGGCAGATAAGGACCACTTGGCCCAGCCAGTCAGCCCATTTCTCCCTACCTACAGTATCACCCCAGACCTGCTCGATCTCTAGTTTTTTTTCTTCCCTCCTTCCTTTCCACTAAGATTCCCTTATGCCTATACCATGCATTCCTGGTATACCGTTATAGTTGCAATGCATTTATGTCACCGGTATATGAGCGCAGGCATTAGATTGCCTGTGATCTTGGTGACTCGGATGCTGGAGCACTATATTTTCTGGTTGCAGTGTACAGTAGGTCTGAGTCTATGACAGGTCCAGGCTGGAGTGACAGGTGTAGGAGCGACAGGTGCAGGCTGTTCTGTGCAGTCCGAGTTTTTGCAGTGGGCAGGTGGTGGCTCTGGTGTTGTTTCAGGGTTTACTGTGTGCCACTGATTCAAGTGTGGTTAAGGTCTGTGTTCCAAGATGTGTGGTGGAGGTCTGCATTCAGGGATGTCCGCAGAGTTCCTCGAAAGTTTCTCAGGGAATGTGCTGCTGGCCTTTCAGGACTTTGCCTACCTCAAGGTGCCAGCTTTGTCAAGGGGAGCAAGCTGACTGATGTGCAGTAAGCAGGAACACACTGGCACAGATGGAGTTGTTGTGCTGGGCAAATTATGTGTGACTTGGAGTATGCTATAGTATTTGTAGGGTGTGTGGGAGGCTGAGCCCCTTATGTCAGGGGGTGTGGGGGTGAGGCCCCTCGCAAAACATAACTGTTTTCCTGTGCTGTCCCTAGCTTGTCACCCTGCTTGGGTTGTGGCAGAATGTATGGATGTGGTAGTTGTGGGTGACAAGTTTCTGGCACCCTAATTTACAGCGACCAGATTCATGTTGCCGTGACATGGGTGAACCTGCATTCCTGACCTCCAGCATTGTTTTCATAGAATATGCCCATGTTCTTGAGCACATTTCTGTCTGAAAAATACTTTCTTCCTATACCTTATTTACTACCAGGATGTATTTTTTAAAGTGTCTATCATATCCCCCCCTTCCTCCTCTTTTCAAGGGTGTACATATTAAGGTCCTTTAGTCTCTCTCTGTCCTCATAGGGCTTTTGATGCAGACCCTGCACCATTTTAGTTGCCCTCCTCTGGACCACCTCCACACTGTCTATGTCCTTCCAGAGATACAGGGCTCAGTGTTTGAAGCCCCATTGGAGCAACGCATGCTGCAACCAACACCTTATGTGCAGGAAAGTCTGATGCACCAGGGACCCTGCACCACATTTTGTAAGAATGGAAGTCCCAGTGCCAAAGTCCCCAAGGTTGCCGCATGTGGTCCCATGTGTTAGGCTTGGTCCCTGCACCCATATTAGCAACCTCCTATGCACCGCTGACAGTATCTATAATGTTATATACAGTACAGCATCATATACAATCATTACTAACCTATAGGGTGTTGGTACTTACCATATAAGAGTAAGTTACCAGGAACAATATTACTGTGATTTTTATTGGAAACATATAAGGATGCACCAAGAATACATTTCTGTGTTCTTTGTCTAACTCATGTTATATTCTTCTGAGAAGTCACTGTATAACCTACTGTATACTGCCACTCATGTGAAGTTATGTAACACCACACATATTTTTTGTATTTTGTATGAGTTATTTGTATTCAGTTTAGCTGACTTTATATTTTTTGTATATCTTTAGAAACACTGTGGAGCCACCTAATGTTTGGCCAGTAGGGTCCGTTTTATGTATCTAACTCATGTACAAAGTAATAGTTGCTATAGTGATTATACCATACATACTGTATTATGTATTCTCTCTGAAACCATATTCATGCCCTGGGGTACTGGGAAACTCTGGCTCCCAGTGTCTATCTGGTAATACCTGTTCTTAGGGCATAGGTCTGTTTTTGTGTAATAAACAAGTTTATTACCACATATGCCACTTGTCTGTTGTTTCTACTGCTGGTTTATTACCACCAAAAACCTGACAAGGGCTTACACCCCTGACATAATTGGTGACTGTGCAGGTAGTCTAGACTAGCAAAGAGTCACTGTTTTCTGGATTTTTCCTTATGGGTAGTAATCAGGTGTACATACCAGTATTACCTAGCCCATGTTTTTCACTCCATAGAACCCTTTAATGTCTGGCTGCTTACTGGGCAAGGTTGATGCCATCTCATCTTGTTCATTGGCAGTTCTGAGTTGCAGGATTGTGTGAGTACAGATGCCTGACCATCTGTTTGTTTAACCACTGTAGACAGATACACAGCAGGACAACCACTGACAGGTTAACTTGGGTTTCCAACCTTTACTAACATGTCCAATATCTGTGCAGATCTTAGACTAGATGTGTCTAACTTTCTTGCTTCCAATGGAGGCTGGATTGAATTCATGTAGGATATAAAACACTCTGATAAACCCATTCTGGGGATCTCAACCCAGTACTCAGAGGTGGGACAAACAGTCAAAAAGCATTATTTATAAGGGCTGTTGGTCACAGCTCTCTATGATGCTTTGAGCCTCAAAGGTGAGGTTTCATTCCCTTGAATTGCATATCTCAGCTCTTAAGGATATGGGCTTGCAGGCATCTGAAAGTATTAGGAAAGAGCAGAGACTGGAAGAGGAACTTCAGTCACTGCATAGTAAGAATGAGACTATTTTTCATTGTGCTCTATAGAATAATGATCAAGAGTTATGCATGTTGAGAGAGAATTGTGATAGGTTGAAGCAAGATAAGAGGCAGATTTTACAAATGAATGATTTGTTGAGTGAGACAAATGAATCTTTGCATGAGGAGAATGAGGAGTTGAGAGAGGATCTGAAATGAGTAAGTGATGAGTTGGACAGAGAGCTTAGGGACAACTGTGAATTGAGTGCCATGTGTTGCAGAAAGAGGTAGAATGAGGTGTTGGGCAGAACAATGCAAAAGTTAGTCACATACAGTGCAGAGCTAAGATGGTGAAACTGCATCATCAGCAAGAGGTGTTGGCTGTCCACATCAAGGCAATGGGCAAATTCCATTACACACCCATCAACTTTACATCATCTAGAGAAGACAATTCTGGTGATGAATCCAATCAAGATGGTGACCAGCCACACTCTCAACAAGGTGTTTCCCCCACCCACCATTCACAAGATGGTGGCCCCCTACACTGTAATAGTGTGACCCTATGTCATGAGAAATATGGCAACGGGGTAGGCCAAGGCTGAGACCCACTGACTGCTGTCCTGAAAAAGGAAGACAGAATGGAGATCAATCAGATGATTGAGGCAGCCCTCGCTAGGACACAGATGACTGAGGAGCAAAGACGGATTATTCATGAACACATAGAAAGCATGTTGAAGAAGGCTGCTGCTCAGCAGTCACTTGTCTGCTCTGTGGCTGATGCCACAGTGGAGGCCACCCTTTGTGGCGCACACTCCAGCCCTTTTCCTGATCTGTGTACTGCAGCTCAGAACAAAAATACCCTTCAGGTGACTCACTCTGTATAGCAGATCACTGACAGCATAGGCCGCATGACCCCCAGTGACAATCTCAGCTGTCATTTGGAAAATGTTCCAAATGCAAGATGCTCAGTCTACCTGTGGCCTATCAATTACAGATCCTATGGCAGACTATAGACCCCGATCTCTTGGAAGAACTCTCAGATGAAATCCACCAAGCTGCAGATACAACTTTTGATGACATCGCTGCTGAACTCATTGCTGCACACACCCCGGCATGGTTGGCCTTATGTTGGCTTACTCTGTTAAACAGTCTGCCAAGGAAAGTCCAATGTCATACCATCAGCAGTTATGGTTGGCCTACCATACTGGCAAGGCCCTCTCACAAGAGCTAGCAGACAAAGACCAAATCTTATACAAGACCTTGTTTATTCAGAACATAATTCCGACAGTGCGTGACAAGGTTGAGCCTGCGGTTTTCCCCAGAACTGATAAATTCTCAGACATTCTCACAAGAACAGAGTGTGTTTATCAGCTCTACCTCTGAGATTTGAATTCTGGCTCAAAAGCCAAGGTGGCTGCAGTACAACCTGCCAGCGAGCCCACAACTCACTAAACAGTGGAGGGCAAGGTCCAGGACAATCAAGCTGCGCCCTCTGATGACAAACAGATCTATAAGAAGGGGGGACCACAACAGTAATAGTAACAGGCAAAGAAACTGGAATAATTCCAATTCCAATCATAATGACAACCAGGGCAATCAGAATTATCAACAAGGCACTTCCTACCGTGAGGTAGTGGTGGAGAATAACAACTTCCGCACACTTCTTGGGAGAGTCCAATCAGTGGTCTATTCCAAGGTAGGCAATTGCAGCATTAGCTCTGGCAACTCAGTCCTCACCAGGCCAAGGAAACAATGGAATCTCCTCTGGCCAGGCTGCAGCAAGCTTTAATTCTGACATCTTGCTTGTTGCAGCTACTACCAGCACCCAGGAATCCCTGTATACTGCAGCTATGTTCCTATCCGTAGTACCCCCTACTGAAGCAGAACTTACTGGCTTTCTCTTCTAGGAATCTGGACCACTTAATGGTTTGACTGCCACCTCACCTCCCAGCACACTTGTAAACAATGTGCAATTTATGCACATTCCTGTTATTTTTTAATCTCACATATTGGAATATGGCCAAATTTGGTATGTGTTCTAGAACTAACACTTCTAGGTTTATAGTACTATGTCATTAGATAGTCTTGCAGCATATTAGGCATGCACACAAGATCTTGTGACTGGTCCACATACTACTGAACACTTACAATTATTCAGTTCGAGGCCTAACCCTGATAACAAGGAAACTTCCTCATCACACAGGAGGTGTGTCACTGCTGATGTCACTGGTGCAATTGGCACCATTTCCGAACTCTTTGGATCCAGCATGTTCATCTGGAACCAGGCAGACATTGCTGCCATTGAAAGCCAAACAGTTAAATGATGTCTTACCCTCTTTATTGCATGGTGTAGACAGGCTGCATCAAGAAGAGAGCTATACTGTGTATAATATGCATGACATTGCCAAGAGCTTTAATGAAACTAAGAATATAATCCAAGAACTTGTTTTCCAGAATAACAAGGAGGCAAACGAGCAATATATTGCCAGGGAACTCTTATGCTCTGCTTATGGCTCTTATGTCATGACCACTATCTCTAATCTCTTCTGGGATTTGGAATCTGGATGTATTCCAGATATTATCCATGCTAGAAGACTTGCTAAATGGTACTGTCCACATTGTAGACACAATGCTTGTATTACAGTGTGTATGTCTAAAGCTGTTGCTATAAAAAATGTCTACTGATAGAAAGCCAGGTTATGTCACATGTCACTCCAACAGAGGACCATGCTACAGTGTCAACCATTGCAACATCCATGACACCATGTTTGTGACCTTCACTGTATCCTTGCCATGCTTTTATCTGCAGACTGCCATCTTTGACAGACTGGCCTCCGTCCATGCCATTGGACATCTTGACGAGGACATCGACTGAGAGAGATTCCACCTCCCACCTCCTCTGGTTTTTCATCCCACCCTGGAAGCTTGGGTGGCACCCCATACCGACTGTTGTGCCAAAAAGGATACCACTACTTATGATGTTGTAATGTGTTTGACGTCATCAAGCTGATGTGTAAATACTCACCAGACAGCACTTATTGGTCTTTTACTCTGGACTTGGACATTTCTTCCAATTATACTGGTACCACTAGGGCAACAGCATCTTCAGCTTCAGCTACATCATCTCCAGTGGGCAACACTGGATGTCTCTACCAGAACTACGCAGAAGAGGTTAATTGCTTCATTGCGAGATTCTCAAATCAATCTTTCACTTGCCCAATTTGACTGCAGAAATGGAAGATCCCTACAGTGAGAGCATCATATAATTCTGATGGCCGGTATTGTGTAGCAACTAATCATAAATCTTTTGCTTATGGGTCCAAAACTTGTGACATACAGTACAATATTCTAACTTCTGTTTTATTCCTCATCAAACTACTGTAACTGGTCATACTGTGATTACTCCTGTTCCCATCCTGGAACCTGACATTATTGATACTGACCCTGCATATTTGCTTGCTGTATTTCAGTATCTGCTCATCTTTATTTATCCATATTGATCCATTGACTTTGTCACTTAAGGCACTTTTAGATAGAAAAGATACCCATCTCATCTATATCAGCAATTATATCTCCAAAGCTGGAAAGGCCCTTAACACCTTTATCCATGATGGCGATTTAAACACCGCACTTTCCAATATATGGTTAGAGTTAACTTTTAAAACTTTTATTATTAAAATATTTTTGATTATATGTCTGATACTAACACTCTGCTGTCTATGGCAAAGTCTAAAACAACACTGTGAACAACTCAAATTCCTTTACAAGGCTTATGCCTCAGGTCTGTAACTGATACTCCACCTGCAACTTATCCATTAGTTGTTATCTTTTCAGTAAGGCAACAAGGGGGGGGATGCTAGGCTTGGTCCCTGCACCCATACTGGCAACCCCCATGCACTACCGCTGACAGTATATATAATGTTATATACAGTATCATATACAATCATTACTAACCTATAGGGTGTTCATACTTACCGTATAAGAGTAAGTTACCAGGGACATTATTACTGCGATTATTATTGGAAACATATAAGTATGCACCAAGAACTCATTTCTGTGTTCTTTGTGTAATGCCCAGTTGCATGCTGTTTGGATCTGACAGCCATACCAGGTGGGCTGGGTTTGGGGAGGAATAGGTCCCTTGGCACAAAGGCTAGGTTTGGTTACTGTGCACAGAGGCACCCAAATAATTCTGAACACAGGAAGCAATAAATGTAATGTCCAATACCAGAAGTGGGGTTCTAAAGTGTGGATTTTTATTCACATCCAAACAGAATAAACAAAGCATAGATGGACCCCCATGGGGCGACACTCCTGGTAATGCAGATTAAAAGAATCAAGAACACTTCCTCAGCACTTTAGCCCTCAGCCTCCGAACTCACCGAGCACATAGCCTGGACTTGCACGCTGCTTTGGGTACACAGCCTGAACTTGTACACTGTTCTGGGATTTCTCAGGCTTGGCTCTCTTGCCAGCCACTCGGATACGTTCGATATGTCATGGAAACATTTTCTGGTGGCTCCCTAAACCACCTAAGAGCACCTCAGCTCTATCAGGGAATTCTCCTTTTAATCCCATGTCTGGGTACTTTCCTCAGGCACTGGCCAAGTACCTGAGAGAAAGTAAAAAGTGCCTCAGAGCAAATCTGTAGAGGTGAATTTGGTTACTACTGATGGGGGGTCTCCCACCTCTCACTCCCACAATTCATACCAGGCCATTTCTATGGACAATAAACACCGCATACTGTAAAGCTTGGCAATGTAGATTCTTGCTTAATGTATGTCACATTCCATCTACTTGTCTTGCTTTCCCTTTGTGCTGGACTTGAACATACTTTTGAAAGGCAAAGCCCATTGCTCTAGGCTCCTCACTGATTAAGCAGTCCAATCCCCACTTTACAACTGTACTTGGCTGTCTTTTCTTGACCCCACAGTAACAGTCCCTTTAGTTT
Organism: Neoceratodus forsteri; assembly: GCA_016271365.2. NCBI lineage: Eukaryota > Metazoa > Chordata > Ceratodontiformes > Ceratodontidae > Neoceratodus > Neoceratodus forsteri. The sequence continues at coordinate 101,652,552 of CM028130.1, forward strand.
CCTTCTGTTAAGGTGAAAAAATCCTTGGCCTTCTTTCAGAGTGAACTCACCCTTTGGTTGCAGGTGCCCCACAGGCGATTCCTCCACAGGAATTTCTCTCTCAGAGCTTTTGGTACTGCAGCACAACTTGAATAGGCAGCTTCTTCCCTTAGCTGTAACCAGGAGGGTTGCCCCTGGAAAACAGGCAAACCTTTCCCCCCATCCCCTCAGGGATGGGGCACTTGGACCAGTAACAGCAGTCTCCAACACTTCAGCTACCAGTTTCTGTGTTCCTCTTACGGTGGAAACACACACCTTCCTAATCAGTAGCTCTAAAACAGAGCTTAAAGCTCTGAGAGCCTGCACACAGACAGCTGTACTACTGTCTCTCACCAAGACTGCACACAGACTGAATTCAAAATCCCCAACATTCTATGCTGACCTCCAACTGCAATATTCCAGTGTGGCTTATGCAGCTATGAAAGTTCTATGGTGATGTCATCCCTCAGTCTCAGCTGAGACTGAGAACAGAGTGAGACAGTGTGAAATCCATTTAACTGGAGTTTCACAAGCTGCCTTACCTGCCTACCACTAGGTCTTACTGGGATTCTAGTAACCCTGGGCAACAGGGGGTTGCGTTTGTCTAACTCATGTTATATTCTTCTGAGAAGTCATTGTATAACCTACAGTGCCATCATGTGGATTTATGTAACACTGCACATATTTTCTGTATTTTGTATGAGTTCTTTGTTTTCATTTTAGCTGACTTTACACTTTTTGTATATCTTTAGATACACTGTGGAGCCACCTAACTTTTGGCCAATAGGGTCCGTTGTATGTATCTAACTCACATATGAAGTAATAGATGCTATAGTGATTGTCACCATATATAAGTTACTGCATTACATATCTCTCTGAGACCATCTTCATACCCTGGGGTATTGGGAAACTCTTGCCCCTAGTGTCTATTTGGTAATACCTGTTTTTAGGGCATATGTCTGTTTTTGTGTAATAAGCAAGTTTGTTACTACATATGCCACTTGTCTGTTGTTTCTTCTGCTGATTTATTATCACCAAAAACCTGAGAAAGGCTTACACCCCTGACACCATGCACCAAGCAGAATGCACATGGGAAGGGATTAATGGAGGTTGACATCCTCCCCTGGCAGATGCAAAGCCAGCCCAGGGTATCCCAATAGGGTGCCACAGTAAAGGTGCCAGGTGGATGACAGGCAGAGGTAGGAGTGTTAGCCCCAGAGAGTGTGGCAAAGGGGAGTCACACAGTGTATGTAGCACACCTGCACACATGGGAGCCATAAATGCCAGTGATTGGCTAAGGGCTATTGACACACCCCAGCTCCATGTGGCCAAATTGTGGTCCCCAAAAGTGATGCGACAAGTGGTGCCACATGTTGGACAGCAGGCTGTCCTCCCCCATGGCCATCTGAGGAGCACTGAAAACCTGTGTGACCATCACTCTACAGCCCCTGTATCTGATGATCACAACAGTGGCATGTCACATACAGGTGTGCAGCCCATTGCACAATATGTAATTCAGCAATGCACCTGTGAAAGAGGGTCCATTGCCATTGACCATGGTGTGCACTGCCTGCTGTCTATTGTACTTCAGTGTTAAGAATAGGCACCTGTGATGATCATGTCTAGTGTCTGTGCTACAGAACCCATTCCTTTACCTCACCTTGGTGTACCCAGAGTTTATGGACAAACAGTTCTTGATATGAATGGGTGCCTGTGATGGACATGTCCTGTTGCCCCACCACAGACACCAGCCTATGCATGGTGCCCTTGTGTACCATCTAAAGAACACCAGTAACACATTGTCATATATTCCATAGGTACATGGTGTGATACATATGGGATGTGTCAGTGTGTATGTAGCACCTATGTTGTCACTGTTGCTAGAGCCATTGGTGGAGAAAGAGTTGTTGCCACCTTGGTGTCCCAGATAACCTGTGTCTGGCTACAGGTGCTAGTAGTACATTACAGTGCACAGTGTTGATGCCTGCTGCATACCTTTTTTGTGCTCTTGACAGTGTCGATCAGGAACATGGTCACTGTCAAGCTCCATGTCTGAAGAAACAGCTTATGGTGTCTGACTGTTCAGTATGCTCGAGGGATGGCTACGTACATTCACCCAGAGTGTTCCCAGCAACATAGCCAGTAGGTGTCAGAAAATCAACTACTGTCTTACACAGTATACCTTTGTGCTCAGTGGCATTAATACTGCTATCCATTTCCTCAGTATAACTGGGGATGTATCATATCATCTGACTGGACTGTGTTTCTAACAGTATTACAAGGCCCTCTTGGAGTCATACAAGCACTAATCCATAATATGCTACCTCCAGGAGACCTGCTGTATATGGCTGCCCTGTTGTGATCCACTGCAGTGCATATTGGATCACGTAATTGTCCAGGCTATGTATGGGTGTTGATGTGCAATATGGCCACCACCACACATTCAGTCACTTCACTACCAGTCTAGCATTGCTTGTAAAACACTTTGGGATACACTGTGTATGAAAAGTGCTATATAAATGCTGATTCTTCTTCTTCTTCTTCTTCTTCTTCTTCATACCACATTGCACAACACTTGTAGTTCAGTGCAGAGGGAGAGCCATCTGCTCACAATCAACTACCGTGTTTCACTGTCCATACAACAGAACAGACAGTCTCAGACATGTGCACAATGTGTGAGCACTGTAAAATACATCTGTTATATGCATCATAGTAGAACACCCACCATGCTCCCTCCCTGTGCCTAGCTGGCCCGCAAAGCATGTGACAATCCCCATACCACATGCTGCTTCTGCAACTGACAGTGCTTCCAGAGCTCCCTTACAGTCCCTGAGGCTTGGTGTGGCCATCCCATGACCTTGGCTTCTACCTGCAATGGATTACAGTGGCACACTCCGGCACCCAACTGCAGAGTTGACTTTACCAGTCTCCAACCAAGGCAAGGCTCAGATTCACAGGTGCAACCCCCTTGTGCACCCATCTCCAGGTAAATCCTGCCCCTGTTTAGATAGCTTTGTGTCTGCTCCTGGGCACCCCATACACCAGTGACCCTCACAGACACATTAGCACCATGGTCAAAAGAGTGCTCATGGTACATGCCAGTATCTCTGGATGTCCAGCAGCTATGTCTGGAGGCGGCACACGGGGTATTAGACCAGGACCAGCTGGGCTAAGCTTCAGCAATGCCTGCAGCCATACTGGAGCTTTGAAAATCCTGCAGCAGGGGATGTTGCAACCAAGTTGTGTCATAACCCCCCCATCCACCAAGGTGCAGTCTGTGACTCACCACATGCTGATCTGGCACAGGTGAACCTGCTGGGGATGCTGGCTGCCTTTGAAAATAGGGACTGTGCATTCTGTGGTGCAGGGTGCCTATTGCATCATTGCTCTTTGACACAAGCACCATGTGTAATTCTTGGGGCTTTGAAAATCAGATCCATGGTCTCCAGAACTAGGCACGGTACTCTAGGCTGGGTCTTACCAGTGATCTGTACAGAGGCAACAATACCTCCTTCTTTCTGCTGATGATACCCCTTCCTATGCACCCCAGCATCCCACTAGCTCTCCTGACTTCCTTGTTACACCATCTGGCCACTTTTTGGTAATCAGATGTAATTCCCATTGGCTTATTTGCTGCTTTGTGGTCATCAATACCACTACACTCATTGCATACTCTGCTCCTGGGTTTCTGTGCCCTAAGGTCATTATTTTGCACTTTTTAGCATTGAAACCCAGTTTCCATACCCTTGATTGTTCCTTGAGTTTCCTCAGGTCTCTTCTCATCGTTTCCATTCCCCGGAGTGTCCACCTTATTACACATGTTGGTGTCATCCACAAAGAAGCAGATCTTCACTTCAGATCCTCTGTAATGTCCCTTACTATATAAAGCCATTAAGGAGGACCAGTCCCAGCACTCACCCTAAGACACCCCACTGGTCACCCTCCCTTCCTGAGAGTGAACTCCATTTACCAACAGCCTCTATTGCCTATTCCCTAGCCAAAGCCTTACCAAGTTTACTACCTGTGAACCCACTCCTAAGCTACCCAGCTTGCTTACTAGTCTTTGTGGAATGGTGTTGAAAGCCTTGATGCAGTCTAGATAGATCACATCCTCAGCTGCACACTGATCTAATTCCATGGTCACCAAGTCAAAGAAATTTATCAAATTCATTTTACATTACCTCCTATAGTCTCTGCCAGGGGCTCCAATGCCAACATAAATAAAACAGGCAACAGAGGGCACCCTTGTCCAGTGCCCCTTTCCAACATAAATCAGTTAGACAGTATTCTATTAGTTAATACACATGCAGCCAGCTCTCGACAGACAGCTTTGATCCATGAAAGAAGCCTCTTTCCCACAAAAAAACATTTTGAAAGCTTGAAAGAGTTAGTCTAATTCCATGGAGTCAAAGTTGTGATTTTCATCTAGTGAAAATACTGCCCTTGACTCCCTGACCCTTGTTCAGCCATTTAGTGTTTACAATTCTTCAGAGATTATCAGTTCTGTCTCCTCATGATGATTCCTCCCTTGGTCTTTATTAACTAGGGAACATAAGACAACATTAAGCCTGCTGGCAAGCATCTTTGTAAATATCTTACAGTCTACATTTAAAAGTGAGATTGGTCTCTACCCACCTCACTTATTTTCTAGTGTTCCCATCTTCCTAATTAGTGTAATAGTGTCTTCAGTCATGGTGGCAGGCAGTCATTGCACATGTTCAATTTCTGCATAAATTTTTTTCTACAAAGGTTTTCTTGCCCAGAGCCAGACAGACATCAACCCAACTTACTACCAGTCAGCACATACCTCCCCAAGTACTTACTGGTATGAGTGCATCATGAAGGCCCCCCCCATGGGAGTACCAGTAAGGGGAGGTCCATCCTCCTCATCCACCAGGTATACACTGTCACATCCAGATTGCTGGGCCAGGGTGGCATTGTGGAACAGGGAATAAGCCAGGCTTCATACTCAACTCGATTTTCTGTTTGGCCCTGCCCATCTCCTTGACATTGGGTACAGCTGCAGTGACTGCTTTGCATGCAACTGACTTGCTGCTTCAGAGGAGCAATCTCCCTCGTCCACCTCAGGGGTCACCAGACCAGTGCATCCCAACACCAGCCCTTCCTGATCTCAGAGCACTGCCACATGGCAGCATCTTCCCAGTCCTTGTTCCAGGCTAGCCCAGCACCAAAGTTTGCTCCCAAACCCAGGTCACTGATGCAGAAGCACAGAGCACTACTCCCTGGACCATCCACTCACCAAAGGGGACAATATTGCAATTGTCAAGGTGGGTGGCTACCTGGGGAGCAATGATCACCACACAGTGTGGTTCAATATAACAACTGTGTCAGAAGTGAACAACGCAAAGGTGAAGGTCCTGGATTTCTGGAGAGCCAATTATACAGTGATGAAAGAATGCCTCAGGGATGCCTTTTCAGGGTGAGAGGAATTGGGAGGAGTGGAGGAACAGTGGGCGTAGCTAAAAGGGGCCATAGTGAAGGCATCAAATCTCTGCGTCAGACAAGTAAGTAAAAGCAAAAGGAAAAGGAGACCACTATGGTTCCTAAAAGAGTTGGCTCAGAAGGGAAGGACAAAAAGGAGGTATAAGGAGACAAAGAGGGATGAGGATAGAGTGGCATATCAAGAGAAGCAGAGGGAGGCAGGGAAAGCAGTAAGAAGCAGAAATGCACAAATGGAGGAGAAGATTGGACAGACAGTAAAGACAGGGGACAAGACATTTTTCAGATATGTTAGTGAAAGTAGAAATACCACGGGAAGGACTGTAAGGCTAAGGAAAGAAGCGGGGGGATTGTGTGGAAGGGAACAAGGAAAAATCTGACATTCTGAACAATTATATTTATTCAGTTTTCACAAATGAAAGGAAGGGTGAAGGACCACAGATCTGTGTCAGGGGCATCAAAGGAAGGGGCATAGACACTAGTCAATTTACAGAGGAGAGTGTCCTGAAAGAACTTGCAAATCTTAAGGTGGACAAGGCAATAGGGCCAGACAGGATGAGTGAGCTCAGAGAGGTGCTGACTGCACTTCTTACAGTCCCAATCAACCACTCACTGGAAATGGGAGATGTTCCAGAGAACTTCAGGAGGGCAGATGTAGTACCACTTCACAAAAGTGGGAGCGTGGAGGTGGCTGGCAATTACAGGCCAGTCAGCCTGACTTTGATGGTGGGGAAATTAATGGAATTGTTAGTGAAAGAAAGGGTTGTGGAATATCTTGAACTGAGTGGCTTACAAGATCTGAGGCAGCATGGATTCACTAGGGGAGGTCTTGTGAAACTTATCTTATAGATTTCTTTGACTGGGTAACCAAGGAAGTAGATCAGATGGACCGGTGGATGTGGCCTACCAAGATTTCAGTAAGGCTTTTGATACTGTTCCACATAAGAGACTCATAAATAAGTTGAGCAGCCTAGGAGTGGGACTAAAAGTAGGAAACTGGGTAAGAAATTGGTTGGAGGAGATGTGACAGAGGGCAGTGGTAAATGGAGTTCACTCTGAGGGGGGGGTGAGTAGCAGGGTTCCACAAGGATGAGTACAGGGCCCAGTCCTCTTTAATATCTTTATAAGCAACATTGCAGATGGTCTAGAAGGGAAGGTATGTCTTTTTGTAGATGACACAAAAATATGCAATAGAGCGGACAGTCGGGGGGGTGATTGAAAAAAAGCAGTCACAGAAACATGGTACACAGAGAACCATGACTAAAATGTTAACAGACCAGGGTACATAACCTACAGGAGAGACAGGGAGGGGGAGAAGAGGGGGAGGAGTAGCTGTCTATGTAAAGGAAGGGATAAAAGCAACTGAACAAAAGAGTAAACAGGTAGGAGAGGAGGCACTGTGGGTTACCTTAGAAACTGGAAATGGCACCACAATCCACACAGGGGTTGTATACAGACCCCCATGTCAGGAGGAGGGAATGGACAATGATATGATAGAAGCCATTCTTAGGATGGCAGAGGAAGGGGAGATACTGTTGATGGGAGACCTGAATATGCCAGATGTTAACTGGAGCACATTTGCTGCAGCCACATCCAAGAGCAGGGCCATTCTCGATGCCCTATTGAGACACAGATGTCTGCTGAGACAGATGTCTGCTGAGACACAGGGAGAGTGAAAGCAGCCAGATATTCCTTAAGTCAAGGAAGTTATTTTCTAGACTACACTTAACTGAATTATTACTTATTACTTATTGGACCTGTGTAAGTAACTAATATTGATTCTGTTTTTGGGGTTGACTTGTCTTAGTTTTAACTTTAATTTGCCAGGGAGGAACTGTAGCTAGGAGATATTTGCAGTCATTTGTGACTAGACCTGGTACTTAACCTCTGTGAAATGGGTGTCTGGAAGGAAGGCACTCCCAGGGGTGAAGGGTCAGAGTTGTAGTTGATTGTTTCTGTATGGCATAGGTTTACTCCCTCCCACCCTTCCCCACACCCCACCTGCCCCAACCCCATAACTTCCTTTATAGCAGGGGTTCTGACATCACTTCCCCAAAACTGCTAACAACATACACCTGTTCATATCATTACAGGCACAGCATACTGAATAGGGGGTAGAGATACTCACAAGCTTACACACACTAAAATAAGAAAAAAAAACAACAAAAGGAAAGCATCTGTAACTGGAAGGGACACAGACATGTGGGGAGTGGTGCAATGTACTGGCTGTGGAGCAGCAGTCTTCCGGGAGACATTCTGGAAACTGCATTGCTGCCCTATTTGCAGACACCTCTCTGGTCTGAGGGAGGAGGTTGCTCGTCTCCATGGTGACCTGGCAATGATTTGGAAAACCTGCTCCCCCACCCAGGGACCACCCAGATGAGCACCAATACCTCAGAGGTTGACAAGAAAGAGGAGTGGTTGGGTCATGGTGGGCTCAGGGAGGGTGAGGGTGGTGGAACAGAGGTGCATCCCTCCAGCTGTACCTCTCCACAATTCATTCGCCATTCTGGTGGAGCATGGTTCCTCTATGGAGGCACCTGCTGTGGAGACCAAGGAGGATGCTGGTAACCTCCACAATGGAGACCCACAGGAGGGTGGCACAGGACCCCACCAGGGAAGGAAACAACTCCTGGTGGGGGACTCAATTGTTAGGGGGGTAGAACTGGGAGAGGGAAGGGAAAGGGAGGTAAGGTGCCTGCCCGGAGCCATGGCTTAGAGGGACAGGAAACAAATCTTCAGGATCGTGGGAGCAGCTGCAAGGGGGAGTGAGCTGGATGTCATTATCCACCTAGGGATGAATTACCAGGCTGAGAATGGGATCAGAGCAGTGCAACAGGAGTTTGTGGAGTTGGGGAGGGGCTGTAGACAAGTAGCACACGTGGTAACTTTCTCGGAAGTGCTACCTGTCTATGGCATGGATGAGGCTAGGGTACTCTGCACCATGGGATTCAATGATGGGTTGAAAAACTGGTGCAGAGCTCAGGAATTTGGCTTCACTGGGGACTGGGGCTCCACCTGGAGGGATGCAGGCGTACACAAGCATGATGGTCTGCATCCATCCTGGATGTGATAGGTTTAAATGCTTCATTGGCAAGCATTTAAACTAGCCAAGGGGGGAGGCACTAAAAAGGAGAAGGGAAATCCTAGCCCCCCTCCAAAAGTCAGGGTAGTTAGTGAGGTAAACAAAAAGATAGAGCAGTTGATAGGGATAAGGGCAGGGGTAAATGGAGAAAAAGACAAAGGCAGTAAGGACAGGGGTGGGGCAAAAAGAAATAAAGCCAGAAACAATGGAGGGTAATGAGTACCAATGCCTGTAGTCTAGGTAAAAAGCTCCCCAAAATGGTGGCCTTGATGGAAGAAGGTTGCCTGGATATCATGGCAGTCACAGAAACATGGTACACAGAAACCATGACTGGGATGTCAACATACCAGGGTACACAATCTACAGGAGGGACAAGGAGGGAAGAAGGGGAGTAGGAGAAGTAAGGGAAGGGATCAAGGCAACAGAACTAAAGGGTAAACAGGGAGGAGAGGAGGCACTGTGGGTCACCTTGGAGACTGGAAATGGCTCCACAATCTGCACAGGGGTTATATACAGACCCCCATCTCAGGGGAAGGAAATGGACAAGAAAATGATAGAAGGCATCCTTGGGATGGCAGAGAAAGGTGAGATATTGCTAATGGGGGACCTGAATATGCCAGATGTTAACTGGAGCACCTTTGCTGCAGCCACATCCAAGAACAGGTCCATTCTCGATGCCCTATAGGGGGCATGCCTCAGACAGCTAGTTTTGGAACCCACTCGGGAGGGAGCAATCTTAGACCTGGTGCTCTCAAATGGGGAAGGATAGAGGATCTCTGATCTTGAAGTGGCTAGCCATCTGGAAACAAGCGACCACCAAACAGTGTGGCTCACGATAAACTTAGCTGTAGAGTCAAGCCACACAAAAGTGAAGGTACTGGACTTCAGGAGGGCTGATTCTGTCAAAATGGGAGAGTGCCTCAGAAAAGCACTAATGGGGTGGAGCAACAATGGGGAAACATCAAAACTGCCATCACAGTGGCAACAAGCCTTTGTGTGAAGCAAATAAACAAATCAAAACGAAAGAAAAAAACACTATGGTTCTCAAAAGAAGTGGCGGGGAAGATAAGGGAGAAAAAGATAGCATTCAGAAAGTATAAGGAAACACAGAAGAAGCAGGACAGTGAACTGTACCAGTTAAAACAGAAGGAAGTGGGGGAAGGCAGTCAGACTAGCAAAGGCCCAAACTGAGGAAAAGATAGCCAACTCGCTTAAGAAAGGGGATAAAACCTTTCATAGGTTACATTAGGGAGTAAAGAAAGACGAAGGCAGGGATGCTAAGGCTGAATAAAGAGGAAGGTGGTTGGGCAGAGAGTGACAGTGTAAAAGCAGGGATACTGATTGAATATTTCTGCTCAGTATTCACAATGGAAAAGCAAGGGGAGAGACCTAATCCAGTCAATAGAAGCACTCTGCAGAGCGGGGTTAATATTAGTCCTTTCACAAAAGAAAGGGTTCTGAAAGAACTCTTAAAACTGAAGGTGGGTAAAGCAATGGGGTCTGATGGGATTCACCCCAGAATTCTAAAAGAACTAAGGGAAGAACTAGTAACACCACTGACTACCCATTTTAATAATCATGGGAGGATGGTGAGGTACCTGAGGACTGGAGAAGGGTGGATGTGATTCCCCTTCACAAAAGTGGGAGCAAGACAGAGGCAGGAAACTATAGACCTGTCAGTTTGACCTCAGTGGTAGGGAAAATAATGGAATCACCTCTTAGGGAAAGAACTGTTGAGTACCTAGAGGCCAGTGGGGCACAGGTCCCAAGGCAGCATGGATTCACAGCAGGAAGGTCATGTCAGACAAATCTAATTGATTTCTTTGACTGGGTGTCCAAAGTAGTAGACCAGGGAGGGCCTGTGGACATGGCATACCTAGACTTTAGCAAGGAATTTGACACAGTCCCACACAAAAGATTAATAAGCAAAATTAGCCAGCCTGGGAGTGGGTCCCAGGGTGGTAGTCTGGGTGAAATACTGGCTGGTCAACAGGACACAGCGGGTAATAGTAAATGGAATCACAGTGAAGAAAGGAGGGTTACTAGTGGGATACCGCAGGGTTCAGTACTGGGGCCGGTCCTTTTTAATGTCTTTATAAGTGACATTGCGGAGGGACTGAAGGGGGAAGGTATGTCTCTTTGCTGATGACACAAAGATGTCCAACAGGGTTGATATGCAAGGTGGGGTGGAAAGGATGAAAAGGGATTTGGCAAGGTTGGTTCTGTTGCTTAATCCCTTCCCTTATATAGAGAGCTACTCCTCCTCGAATCACAAATCCGAGCCAGGTCAGCCTCTCAACTCACTGGCCTTCTGAATACTTCACTGTCTACTGGCACTTAAAAGGGAGTTAAACTTACTTAACAGGTGTAAATTACACAGTAACATTTGAGTGAAATACTAATAGATATAACAGGGCAGGGCAGGCTGATCTTGTAGTCGCAGACACTGTACAACACAAGCTATCACTTATTCACTCAATGATGATGAGTAACTTTACTTAGATACACACTGACTGTGTGCCGACATCACACTGACACACCACATGATCACTGTACTACCTCCATATCATTTGCTGAACAACTCCAGTCCCCCTACCAGCTCCCAGTCCCAATGCCATACCTTTCCTGCCTGGCCTGGCAAGGTAATTTTGTGTAGAGAGACTGAGTCAGTGTCACCTCACCACAAGGCACTAGACAGACACAGATCACTTCACACTCAGTCACAGATAGTGTCTATATAATAGCAAAATAAAATAAATATCCTTTTTATCTTTCAGGTGAAGATTCTGTGGACACAGTCCAGATTACAGAACAAGATTTAGCAACATCGTAGGTACACTTGTGTTGCAGTGAGCGGGGGGGGGAGGACTAGCAACCCCACTTTTGCCCATGATTATTCCAAGAGCCTGATTAATGTGGGTACTAGAACCTTTTCAAAGTGGGAGAGACAGCAATGTAAGTGGTAAAGAGGGGTGTCCCACCTAATCAGGGACAAAAGGTGTGTGGCACTTACAGTAATAAGTGGTACTTCTCCTCTTCTGTTAAAAAAGGGTGAATTTAAAATTAGTAGCAAGAATAAATAGGGAATAACAAGGGGACTTATTCAAACTGCAGACAGCAGGGTACCATATGTGACTGCCAGTGCCACCCACGAGGCAGTTCACTACTAAAGACTCAGATTTCTCCCTCTTGCACTTTAGATCGCTGCCACCTCATGATGAAAATTGTAAGAGAGAGACTGAGATGGGGAGTTTCATTCAGAAGACAAAGGTGAATATCTTTCTTTACCTCCAGCAGCTGCTCTGTGTTTGTTGTGTTAGCCAAGTTCAGACTAGTAATGCAACACTCATGCAGTGAGGGGATCTCGATGTCTCCACAGTCACGGACCTGTCCTGACCCGACTGAGATTTATAGACTAAAATTCTGATTAAAACATAAGCGCTCAGCAGAATTAGACAAGCGGAGCCAGCGTGTTTACTTTCACAGTGGGATGAGTGCTGTGGTCATCCAGACAATAAACACCCGATGTACCAGTAAATTTAATTTTTTTGCTCCTCAGCTCAGTGACAGGCACAGCTCCTCTATTGCTGACAGACACTCCCACCAAGTCTGTCAGGGAAGGCTGCAGCTGAGCAGCTCAGACAGCTGCTTCCAGGGGTTACAGGCATGGCATATGTCAGTGTGGCTGGTTACCATAGGGATGGGAAAGATGGATGCTTTGTTATCCCCTCTCGGACCACCGTGCTTGCACTCATTGACTCACTCTGCAGCAGACAAGATTGTTGGGGTGGGGAACTGCACACATTAAGCCTTTCCCCTCTCAGGCCACCGTGCTTGAAGTAAGTTGCACTCACACACTGCAGCAGACATTGCCTGGGAACTGAATAATAAATTAAAGTATTTCTCAGGCAGCCAAAATTCGGTACACACTGAGATCTAACCTGGATCTGGTACCACTGTCAGAAATTTAGTTTTGTACTGGCTAAAATGGTACAGATGGAGAGTCTGCCTCCACACAGGATTAAAAAAACATAAAGACCCGATGTCCAAACCAAGAAAAATGGACGTCAGCCTTAAACAATGGAAATGTTGCTGGACGTCAATGACTCCAGAGACTACATTTTTGGATGTTTTGAGCTAAATTATGGATGTAAAATACATCCAAAAAGGAGTTATCTGAAGGGCTGCTCTCACCCTTCCTGTTCTGGGACAGGAACTTCATGTAGAGGGAGTAAATGTTGCCTGTTTGTGCCTAGATATTTGGGCCCAAATAAGCCTTCATTTTTCTATCACTCATCATCAACATATTTGAATCAAAACATTTTTCAAGTGCTTTTAAACTAGTAGAGAGCCTGGTAGCAATTGAATTGGTGTCTACATTACTCCAATAAAGCTCCAGTAAAGCACAGTATCATCCTCATACAGTAGCAGTTTCCCATTACCACAGTTTTGGTCATTATCATTCATAAATGGAGAGAAGAGTAGTGGGCCCAGTATGGAGCCCTGGGGAACTCCATCAGTGACAGCAAGGCAGCTAGAGAGAACTGCTTTCCATTTTACCTCCTGTGTCCTGTTAGTTGATAGTTGGAAAGCCAGGGCAGTGAGCATTTGTCAAGATCTAGTAGCTCTAGCTTACCAAGGAGCAGCCCATGGTTGACCAGATCTAATGCCTTGGTTAGATCAAATCTAGATTTAGTAGTTGCTGTATTGGTCCTTGCAAGAATAGATCCAGAAGCAAATGATTTGATATCTTTTAATGGACCAACATAGATGTAACAACAAGAATAAAATGCTTGGTTTGCTGGCCAAGGCACCTAGCTTCACCTGAGCTCTTTCCTTCTAAGACTGCTTGAGAGGCAGAGTAGAGAAACTTACCAGAGCAAGGGAAAAGGATTAAGACTTAGTTTGGCTAAGCAGTTTTACTGTGTGGTGGTGTTTTTATTTTTTACTCACAGGGATTGCTACTGTTTGTTGCTAACATTTCATTGCTTTATTTTTCTCTGATTCAAATTGTTGTTGCTGGTATACCTTCTTCTGCATTATTACAAGGTGTGCCTACAGGTGTGCTAACAGATTACTCCTGTAATCTTCTGATTCAAATTGTCTTTGCAAGGTATATCTTCTGTTACTGCTTTATTTTTCTCTGGAGCAAAGTGTTTCTTACAAGCGTATATCTTCTCTGAAATTATTACAGGTGGTGCTTTACAGGTTTTCCAGTTTTATCTAACATTAGGATAAGCTTTCAGGGTTACTGCATTTGTTGTTGACTGATTGTTTCTGCTCTTACCTCCTTGTTCTTTCATCCGTGGTTCTTCTTTTTAGGCAGGAAGGCCCAGCCACCCACCCCATCCCCAACCACCCCACGCTACACTCCTTTTATAGGGTACCACAGTTGTGACATTTCCTGTGGCAGAGCAGGAAGGGCGGATCAGTGGGGCCTCCACAGGTGATCTCATTTACAGGGCACTAGTAATTTAACTTGTTATAACAAGTTAAACAAAGCACAATTAAACCATTACTTGCATTTTTCCTTTTTTTTCCTTCTAATTACTCTGACTAGGTTACAAACCCAGCAACTTATTTGGAATGGATTTCATTAACTGCAGGTACTGTGGAACAATTTTCAGAAGGACAGTCTTACAGGATTTAGGACACTGTCCACATGCTGGGCCTTTGAGATCTTAGGGCTCAGCTCCAGGCAGCATGGGCAGAGATTGCACGCCTCAAATTTCATATTGAAGAGGAAATACATTATAAGAACCACCGCCATTTCCCCAGCATCCAACAGAAAAACCTCGACCTCAGAGGGTAGTTGGTCCAGGAGGTTGGCAGGTGGTTAGGAGGAGCAAATCAGGTGCCCCATCACTCTCTGCTCTCCAACACATTACCTCCAAAAACCATATCAACACTACAAACAGGTATCTGCCTCTATCTCTGAAATCAAATAAAGAGGCAGAAGACACTGCAGAGCAGGACACTGCGGCACAGGAGCTAGCACAACAAAACTCACCCAAATCAGGAACCAAAACAAAACAAGCACAAAGGAAATCCAAAAAACTTCTGATCATAGGAGACTCCATGATTCGGGGAGTTGATACCCATCTCCAGCCAGGGTGATGGCAGATGTCTCCCAGGTACATCAGCATGGAGAGACACTGACCGCATTACTAAAATTGTTCACAAAGCAGGAGAAAACATTGATGTCCTAGTACACATAGGGACTATCGATCTTGCCAGCCAGTCAGTTGTGGAGACCAAGGAACACCTGACTAGGCTGGTGACAAACTATCATCTATTTTGTCGGCATCTCCTTCTGAGATCCTGCCAGTCTGGGAGAGGGAGCAGATGGTCGGAAGGTCAGAGAAGGGAGATAGGGAGCTAAACATGTGGCTCAAGGGCTGGTGCCAGGAAAAAGGACACAGATTTGTAGGGAACTGGCAACAGTTCTGGGAGAGAAAGTTCTTTAAATTTGATGGACTGCATCTGACTAAAGAGGAGTCAGTGCATTGGGGCAGAAGTTTGGCGTCTTTGCAGAATATTTAAACTAGCAAATGGGAGAGGGTGCAGCACCCCATACGTGAATGGGAAGAACACCCTCCCCTTCAGCTGAGTGGTCAAACAGGAATTCAGCATGTTTGCCGTTCATTTGCATCACCAGGTAAGAAAAAGGTTTGTCTCCCCATACGATGCACAGGGTAAGGCCAAACTTCACCCAACAACTAACACACCAAAATCTGGCCAATGGAAAATCATGTACACAAATGCTCACAGCCTGGAAATAAGATCCCAGGACCTGCAGGCAATAATGTCAGAGGCTAAACTGGACATAGTAGCAATTAGTGAGATGTGGTTTACCAGTAACCACACTTGGGAGACTTCAGTACCTGGCTATGTATTGTTCAGAAGAGACCGAGGTGCAAAAAGGGGGGAGGAGGGCCTGTATGTTAATGAAAATATCAAAGCTACAGAAATTCAGAATACACATAAGGAGCCAGAAGAACTGTGGGTCACCCTGGAAACAGGAAATGGGACAGTCATAAGAACTGGGGTTGTCTACAGGCCCCCAGACCAGAGGGAAGACATAGACACATTACTGTTAGAAGATATACAAAACATGACAGCTAAAGGGGAGGTTCTGATAATGGGAGACTTCAACATGCAGGATACAGATTGGTCAATACCAGCAGGAACATCTGCCAGAACTAGACTCATAGTTGATTCCCTGCAGAGGGAGGGCCTCAAACAACTGGTACAGCAACCCACAAGAGACAGGGCTATCCTAGATCTAGTACTGACTAACAAAGAAGGGATCACAGATCTCCAGGTAGAAGGTCACCTGGGAGCCAGTGACCATCACATGGTAAGGTTCAATTTGGCTACTACATCTAAATCATCCCATTCCAAGGCAAAAATATGGAACTTCAGAGGAGCTGACTTTGATAAGATGGCCAACAGAGCTAAGCTAGCCCTGGCAAAAAAAAACACAGGTGAGGGGGTACAGGCAAAGTGGGCAAGCATTAAGGATGCAATACTTGAAGCAACATCTCATTGTGTTAGACAGAAAAGGAAGTGCAAAAGAAGAAGGAAACCACTTTGGTTCTCAAATACAGTAGCAGAAAAGGTCAGAGCCAAAAGGCTGGCCTTCAGGAAATATAAGGGAACACAGTGGGATGAAGATAGGGAGGCATACCAAACTGCCCTAAGGGAAGCAGGTAAGGCAGTAAGGCAGGCAAAGTCCCAAACTGAAGAAACACTAGCACGAACAGTAAAAGAAGGTGACAAGACTTTCTATAGATACATTAGTGAAAGGAGAAAGTCCAGAGGGGTATTGCATGCTTAATGGAGAAAAGGGAGCATGGAGGAGGAGGACCCTGTAAAGGCATCTATCCTAAATAGATACTTTTGCTCAGTATTTACTAAGAGAAGGTAGGGCAGGGCCCACAGCTCAGCATCATGGACACAGGGGGGAGGGAGGTGAGTACTACTCCCTTCACAAAAGAAAGGGTACTACAAGAGCTTGCTAAGCTCAGGGTGGATAAGGCAATGGGACCTGATGGCATACATCCCAGGGTACTTAAGGAGCTAAAGGAGGAACTAGCAGAGCCATTAGCAGAATTGTTTAGTGAGTCTCTGAGCACAGGAGAGGTCCCAGAAGACTGGAGAAGGGCTCATGTGATCCCGCTCCACAAGAGTGGTAGCAGGGAGGAGGTGGGGAACTACAGACCGGTCAGTCTTACTCAGTAGTGGGCAAGATTATGGAGGCACTCCTTAAGGAAAGGATAGTGCAACACCTGGAATCCATAGGGAACAGGATCCAAGACAGCATGGGTTTACAAAGGAAGTCCTGTCAAACTAATCTCATAGATTTCTTTGACTGGGTAACCAGAGTGGTGGACCAAGGGGAGCAGTTGATGTCGCCTACCTTGACTTCAGCAAAGCTTTTGACACTGTTCACATAGAAGATTGATAAATAAGCTGGGTAGGCTCAGGGTGGGTCAGAAGTTGGTCAGCTGGGTGGCAAACTGGTTGACGGGCAGAAAACAGAGAGTGGTGGTAAATGGTATACAGTCAGAAGAGATGCAAGTCACAAGTGGGGTACCTCAGGGATCAGTCCTGGGGCTAGTCCTCTTCAACATCTTCATTAGTGACCTTGCAGATGGACTAGAGGGTAAGGCTTGTCAGTTTGCAGATGACACCAAGATCTGCAACAGAGTAGATGATCCAGATGGGTGGGCAGAATGAGAAGAGATCTGGATAAACTAGCAGAATGGTCAGAAGAGTGGCAACTGGGATTTAATGCAAAGAAGTGCAAAATCATGCACATAGGGAAGAGAAACCTGAAGCCACCTATAGGCTGGGAGGAGTTGCTAGCAGTCACAAAGGAAGAAAGAGACTTGGGCATCATCATCACTGATGACCTAAAATCATCCAAGCAGACCTCTAAAGCAGTAGGTAAGGCTAGGGGGTGTTAGTGTATTAGTAGGGTATCACAAGTCGTAAGAGGGAGGTATTAATCCCTCTGTACAAGACACTGGTTAGGCCCATCTGGAGTACTGCATGCAGTATTGGAGGCCACACCTTCACAAGGACATTAACCAAATTGAGGCATCCAGAGAAGGGCAACAAAATGGTGCAGGGACTGCATCAGAAGACATATGAGGACAGATTAACGGACTCAATATGTATACCCTTGAGCAAAGGAGGAGAGGTGATATGATCGAGGCATTCAAACACCTTAAGGGCATAAACAAGGTGAAAGAGTCTAACATGTTTAAATATAAGAAAAATAGCAGGACAAGAGGACACAGCATGAGATTAGAGGGAGGCCGATTAAGGGGGAATGTGAGGAAATTCTTTTTCACAGAAAGGGTGGTTGATGCATGGAATGGCTTACCACAAGAAGTGGTGGCTATGAATACAGTGCAGGGCTTCAAACAGGCATGGGATAGGCATAAGGGAGCAATACAAATGACTATGAATAGATAGGCCACTGACAGAGCAAAGGCCGATGGCACATTTATAAGGTAGAAAATGAAATGGGCAGACTGAATGGGCCTTGCGGTCCTTATCTGCCGTCAACTTCTATGTTTCTATGTTTCTCTAGCTTCCGGACCAACCAGTCCTTCTTCAGAAGCTCATGGCAGTTGTTTAGAAAATACAATACTTATAACAGGTAGATAATGTATAAAAAACAGAAAAAAATCCCCACTGGTTTAAAATACTCATTTAAAAAAAAAAAACAGAAGATGATATCAGAGAAGTTTAACAGTACCATACTGCCTTCAGCCAGGAGGAACCCTGGGTCAAAGGTGCTTGGTGGAACACACATACAAAGAATCCTACTGCATATAAATTTAATTGACATAAGATAACACTGCTGAAGCAGATAACTCCTAAATCAAGCTATGAGTGTCACGGTTTGTATAAGGATGTGATTACTGAAAGGCAACCCCCACCCAGATCAAAGACAAACTAGGACTGTTATAGGGCTCATGAAGTTTCAATGTCTGCGTTATAGACAAGAATTTACCAGTAAAGTTGTCTTCAAAACATCAGTGCACACTGTGTGATGTGTAAAACCTAGCTGGACCTGTCACCCAGCTATACTCTCAAGCTAGATATAAGGCCCAAGAAATTTCAAAAATCTCTAGTGTAGTGACAGGACTATATAAATGATAATTTAAATATAAATTGACAATATTAGTGTCAAACAAAAAACTCTGGTCGAGGAACCTCAAGGAATTAAGACCATGTAGCATGATATGTACTGATGTCAATATACACTGAGAATGTAACAACTTGATGTACCACAAGTGTCTAAGGAATATGAAAAAGAGATAAAAATGTAATTTCTCTCCTCCTCTTCATACAAACAATACACCCTAACCCACCCCACATCACCATAATGTGGGTGGGGGAGATACATAGCTTTAAGGAGATGTTGTCTCTCTCCCCCTTTTTCTCTCTCTCTCTCTCTCTCTCTCCCCTCCCTCTGTCTCTCTCTCTCTGTCTCACAGACATACACACACACACACACACACACACACACACACACACACACACACACACACTCTCCTAGTGAACCTTTATTCACGTCAGTCACTGCAATTGTTCCACAAAGGAATTCAACTTGTCATGAAATCCTAAGTAAAAGGGCTTATGTCTCCTAATACCTACAGAGCAAAAATGTGACACTATTTAACCGTACTACTATCTGCATAGTAACATTTACAAGGATTATGGATAGAACTACCATGAAATAAACCTGCCACCCTCCCCAGGATAAGGTAACTAGAAGTAAATATAAAGTATGTGTGTAAGACCAGAGGTCTAACATACCTACATATCCACAAATCACTACAATATTAGCCTAATGTAAAAAGATCTGTCCAGGACCCCCATGCAAATGAGATCACACACCCCTATATGTACAGAGTTAAACAAAAATTATATGTGATAGTATATGATAACACTCCTGTATGTACAGTAGCAGGCTAGGTAATCTGAATATGGTGCAATGAAATCAATCCCACCCCCAGGCAAAGATAAAAAGTAAGGAGGAATTCATATTTATTATGTGTGTGAAGTAAGAATATTAACACACTATAACTCCATATATCTAAATAGAGACCTACCTCAATGTGACAGCAAGCCCCACATCTGTTATATCACATACCTCACAACACATACCCACACACATACATACACACACGCACCCAATTCCCACACATGCTGAAGTCCTATAATATGTCCGTCTGAAGAAGAAGAGGTTTGTGGATGTTAGTTTCTGTAGTGTCCCATAAAACCAAGATCAACGTTCATCCTATCTGCTACCATATTGAGATGTAAAATAAGTTTAATCTCAAAAGCTTGTCTCTGTTGTGTGTTTTTGAGATTTTCTTTTAAGACCATTACTGACATATCTGAGATTGAGTGGTCAGGCTGGGAGAAGTGGTGCCCCACTGGTTTTTCAGCCTTCTTTGCTGTAATAGTATGTCTGTGAGAGTTCATCCTAGTGCGGAGCTGTTAGCGTGTCTCTCCAACATAACCTGTTTGTGGACATCTCTTACGCTGAATGAAATAAACAACATGTCGTGACATGCATGTATAACTCCCATGCACCTGGAATTGTCTGTTTTGTGATGTAACCACTGTCTTCTGTCCCAACAGGTCACCCTGCACAAGTACACATCTGTCCCCGAATCTTGAACTACTTTTTCTCATTAATGTCTTTTCCTTTACAAATCTACACTGCCCCCCCTTGTTGTTAAGAGGTGTATGTGATTTGAAATTCAGCCCTAGTCCAGCCTCTACATAGTTTCTGGGCCTTCTGATCCATATGGTGTGTTTCCTGCAGACACACTGGGCCCAATTCTCAAAGCCCTTAGAGTGACACAAGATGCCTGCATCAAACATTTCTGATGCAAGTGGCACCTTGCATCAAAAGATGCACCTGGAGCAATTCTGAAAAGCAGCCTGCATCAAATGCAGGCTGCCTGCCTCAAGGGGGCTTGCCCCAGCCTTGCACCACAAAATGAGCTGCAGCATGGTGCTAGGGGGCTTGCAGCAGATGCAGCCTGCCATAACACCTAGTTTGTTATTCACAAAATCCTCCCAGAGGACAAAGGTCTATGTAAAATTAGGCCAGCCATGAGCTTGTCTAAATGTACTTAGAAACCATCTGGGATGGTTGTTAACCCTATGCCAAATTGCCACGCACCCCAGCCCCAATTGCCATTGAAGCACAGGTCAGGAAGTATAGGAAGACCAACGGCAGGTATAAAATTCACAAGTAGCATTTTATTTTTTTCAATAACAGTAAAGTAAAAAATAAAAAATTTCAGTATAACTATTTACAAAGGCAGTACAGACACAGAATGGAATTAAAGTTGAATCAATACTAAATAACAATAATGTCCAAACATTCCTTATAAAACTTGGAGGTTTTTCCATTTGTCTAACCAATACTCACATTCCTCCAACCAATACCAAACTTTATGATCCTGTCCTTTGGAGTGCTCTCAATGATCTAATACAGATTTGCCAGGCAGTCACTGCGTGTGGAGAAATCTTACCATGTGAGGATTTCAGCCCATGAATTGGAGACTTTGATGGCTATGCAGATAATGTTTTCCATAACTGGTGCCACAAGGAGGCTGATAAATTTGAAAGAAAAACAATGGATAAAAAAGCAATCAAATGGGCAAGAAATTAATAGTGCTTTTAACAGTACACCACCATGTCCCATTAAATGGATGCTTGACAGGGGATTTAGATGGCACCTTCACCCATTACTCAACTAAAGGACCTAGTGTTATAGATTTTGTGTTTTGGAACATTGATATATACATTTGGGATTCCTTTAGCATCTCTATTAAAGCCAAGAGTGACCACTTCCCAGTTATTTTAACATCAAGGAAACTGTTCTCCAATATTATTGAACTCCTAACATATCCAACAATTGAAATACAAAATAATGTAAGAACTAAATGGTCCAAAGCCAAAATAATGCAAATTAGCAAATTCTTGAGGCAGAGAGTCTCTAAGCTGTCTTTAGAACAGAAGGACTCTGCAACTCTAGAAGACCAAATCTTTGCTGGCTTGACACAAATTAGGTCCATTTTGGCAGTGTGTAGGAGTTATGGAAGGGAGGATATGGGTGAGCAAACATGGATTGATAATGAGTGCCATCTAATCAAGAGAGCATTAAACCAAAAAATATGAGAAACAAAACATGATAATCAGGGAAAACTGTACAAAACACTGAACAAGGCTAGAGAGCAACATAAATTATTTTTAGCAAAAAAAAAAACTTGAATTCAAACATAAACAATAGACTAACATGCTAAAGATTATCAATGAACAGGACAGTCAGTCCTACTGGCTACTTGTAGCCAAGGGAAAAAATAACTTAAAATATTAAGTGGATACACACATTTCTGTTGAGACTTGGAAAGACCATTATTCTAAAAATGTTGTTGATCCAGACCTTGTGATAGCAAAAGATGCAAGGATTATTGACTTGACGTTGTTTAGATATTTTACCACTGCCGAGGTATATTTGACCATAACTTCCTTGAAATATAGAAAGGCACGAGGTTTGGATTTAGTCCCAGCAGAAGCCTACTGGATAAAACCAGCCTTATGGGCTCCAATACTTGCAAAATGGTTTAACCAATGTTGCAAAAACGTAAACTTCCCAAGTTCTTGGAAAGGTTCTCTGATTATTTCAATCTTTGAGAAGGGTGACAAAAGGGATCTGGCTATGTATAGACCCATTTCACTCCTTGATAATCTGGGGAAAATCTTTTCCAAGGTAATACCGTCTAGGCTAACTGAACAACTAAAGAGCTTAGGGGGCTTACAGAGTTCAAGACTGTCTTCCATGTTGGATATTGCACCATAGATAATTGTTTCGTTATCAGACACCTTTATGAAAACTACGTTGTTATACGCAGATAAAAATGTTATGACGCTTTTATAGAGTTTAAGTCGGCCTTTGATATGCTACAGAGGGAGCTACTCTAGGACTTAATGCAGAAAAGGGGCCTTTCTACAGATCTTATTGCAATAATCAGAGAATCGCATACAAATTCCTGGGTACAAGTAAGGACTGGGAAGGATGGTCAACTATCAGCAATGTTTGACACGAATGTGGGTGTCAGGTGGGGATGTGTACTAGCTCCACTATTGTTTTCTATCTGGATCAATGAATTACTGAGTTGTGTAATTCCCAGATAGATTCACCCAAGATCTTGTGCAAACATTGTGGTGTGTTAACATTTGCAGATTATGTGGTCTTATTATCCTTGTCCCAAGCTGGCCTTCAGGCTAAATTAAATATATTAAACAGTAATGTAAACTAGTATAACCTAAAAATGAATGAACAAAAAAGCAAGATACTAACTTTAGATTCTAATAAAATCTAACATTTTGGCAGGCTGGGAAACCATAAGCTCGAATCTAAAGTTAAAAGCTATCATTATTTGGGTCTATCACTAACCTGCGGGGGGAAATGGAACAAACATGTACAATTATTGATAATTAAATTAAAACATACTGCTGCTTCCCTTTCTCTCTTCTATAAGAAATAGGGTGTGAATTCAATCAAGCCATTATTATAAGCTAAATATTATTCACAAGCTCTATATGGCAATGAAATTTGGGTTATAGGTAACTTTAACAAATTAGAGAAACCATTAAACAAATTATTAAGAAGTAGTTTGGGCCTTAACAGTTCTGTTTCTGCTACATTAATCATGGCCACATTGGGTCCATCATGGCTTAAGGCCCGTTTTGAAGCAAGAAAAATTAAGTACTGGCTGTAAATTCTTCAGCACAAGCCAGAGAGGTTAACAGCTCCATTTTTAAAAGAAAAAGGTAATTGGAACAGTTTAGGCCACCTATGATTTGTTTGGTTAACATCCATTAACAAGATAAAACAATCACTGGGATTTGAGACAATAAATAACTACATAACCAAAGGGATTAACATCAGTTTGAAATACCAATCTGTATTCAACAATAAATTGATTGACTGTTATAAAACAGTTAGATGTCCAAAACAATGCCATGATTCATATTTCTTCTTGGCTAGCAAGAAACGATAATTTACATCACTACAGGTTTTATCTAGATGCACTTTTGGATCACAAATTGAGAATTGTTTACACAAGGTTTAAATATGAGGCATTCTCTAGTAATATTCTGACTGCAAGGTTCAGTAGAAATACATTTATATAAGCAAAGTATTGTGCATGTAATAAAAATAGCAATGAAGATCTCCTGCATGTGTTTTTTAGCTGCCCCGGTACAGTCTCCCTAGAAAAAGGTGGATAGAACCTGTTTGTAATATGATACTCTCTAAGGATTTGAATCTTCTATTGAAGTTATTTCTAACAGTTGAAGACAAGGAAATTGTATATTCAGTGGCTTGCTTCCTGCTCATTATTGATAAATTATGGAAAAGAATCAGAAAGTCACAATGACTGTTATTTTGTTAAGTGGGTAGATCTTTCCTGTGTATTAGCATCTTTGTACATATCATATAGACAAGTGTGATTTTATATGGCAAGACTAGGTTCAAATGAATTGTAAATTGTATCCTATATGTTTTCATACTATGAATTTGCATACATTTTGTTGATATTTTGTATGTATTATATTTATGGTGTAGTTATGATTGTAAAGGTCTTTACAGCATCAGCAGTTACAGTTTGTTCCAGTCTGTCATAAGCTGTATCAATATCTTCTTCAGCAGTTTCTGGTAATACTAGTAAGGCAGCCATTGGTGTTTTTCAACTCATTTCTTCAGGAGGTTAGCAAGGTATATCTTGGTAGGATTTTTCCTATCTGGGGTTTTAATCTCAAAGTTAACTGTGCCAGTACATCTAAGCACTTTATAAGACCCTTGCCACTTCATTAACAGTTTATTTTCTGTAGCGGGTAACAGTAACAAGACTTTTCCACCTGGCTCAAACATGTTTTCTTTTACCCCATGGTCATAATACACCTTCTGTTGGTTTTAGGCCTCTTCCTGATTACAATAGGGAATTTCAACATATTTTGCCAGTTTCTTTCTCAGGGTACACACACATAAGATGTAATAGATTGTTTCTGAGTGTGGTAGTACAGTGCCAAATGTGGAATTCCTCTGGAAAAATTAATGCAGAATGACCATTCCGAGGGCAGAATTTCAGCCAGAATTTTGCTTGTTCACTTGTGGAATTCCACCTACTGTGATCGCAAAAATTTCTGCATAATATATTGAGATCTGTGGAATAATATTCTGTGGAACAGCGATTTTTCCACAGAAATCATTCTGCAACTATTTTATGCTGTGGAATTCTGCCATTCCTTTTCCAGTTGAATTCGGTGGAATTTCAGCAGAATTTTGAATATTCGTTGGAATTTCATTCCACTGGAATTTGAAAATTCTGCACAGCACTAGAGTGTGATTATCTTCTCATGTTTCTTTTATTATATCTAGTGGCCCTCTAGGCTGTTTACCATACAATATTTAAAATGGTGAAAAACCTGTTGAGACTTGTGGTACTTCTCTGTAAGCAAAAAGCAGGTAAGGTAAGTATTGGTACCAGTCTTTCCCTTCCCCTTTTACAAACCTTTTTAACAAGCATTTTAGAGTTTGGTTAAAATTCTCAACCAGGCCATCTCTCTGAGGGTGATAGGGGAGGCTTTTATGGCAGTGATACCTGGTAGTCAGTATAGCTCCTTCAATAATGCAGCACTAAAAGTATTACCCTGAAAAGTAACAATCTCTTTAGGTATGCCCACCCAGCTGAAACTTTTGGCAGGCTCTGCTGCCAATTTTGTGGTTGTGGCAGTACTCATAGGAACTGCCTCTGG
The DNA here is from genome assembly GCA_016271365.2 of Neoceratodus forsteri. Classification (NCBI taxonomy): domain Eukaryota; kingdom Metazoa; phylum Chordata; order Ceratodontiformes; family Ceratodontidae; genus Neoceratodus; species Neoceratodus forsteri. The sequence continues at coordinate 101,677,981 of CM028130.1, forward strand.
GTATTGAGTAACATAGTCACATGCTACCAAAATTAATTGATTACTCTTTTTACTTTTGTCTAAGGGGCCAACCACATCCATTGCAATTCTCTCAAAAGACACATCTATCAAAGATAGGGGCACGAAGGGGCACCTTGCCTTTTTTAGTCACTGGGGCTACTTACTTACATTCAGCACAAAAACTGCAATAGGTAGCAACATCTTCATGAATTCGAGGCAAGTAAAATCTGAACAACAATCTGCCAAGGATGCGATTCCTCCCTGAGTGACCAGCCATAGGACTATCATGTGCTTTCTGTAACAACTCAGTTCTATACTTTGGTGGCACAACTAAATGTTCTATCTGTTCCTGTGTCTGAGGTTTAACATAAACTCAGTACAGTAACCCATTAAATATTTTCAACGTTGGTTCACCCTGTTTTTTTTAACCCCCAGCTGCTTAAAATAGCCTTGGAGAGAAGCTGCATTAGTGTGCTCTGAAACAAAATCACAAGCAGTTATCAGTCTAGTATCAGCATTTTCATAATTTAACACATTATGTCCACAGAATATATTGAGATCCACAGTCCTTTGTTGCCACTGTTGTTTCAGGCATCTTCTTTCTTTCCTGGATGTCCGGATCTTGGAGATGGGCTCAAACAAGTCTGGATCAAAGCCATCAAAAGGAAAAGTGTCTCCATCATCTGAGATTTTCTTTGCCTGTGCTCTTGTTACCACCAGTGTGAAACTGCAGGTTTCAGTTCCTCTTAGATTAACTCAGTAAATCCTTCATAGTCATTTCCAGTAATCACATGTACATGTAACTTGGGTACCCCCATTTTCATTTGGTGTGACACCCAATTAATATTCAGTGTCACTGGTGTGGTGGGATAGTATCCCGTGTCCCTGTGGACACAGATGACACCAGTACCTGGTCCTTTTACATAGTGTTTTACCAGCACTTTAATGTGCACTAGGGTCTGTCTGCTTCCCGAATCAATAAGTTTCTTTACAGTCTTATCTCCTACCTTGACATCTGTTAAGTACTTGCCTCAATTTGTGAAGCCCAAATCTGCTGCAGTGGTACCCTCTTTATTTTTATTGCAGTCTCTTGCAATATGGTCTAGCTTGCTACAGTTATAGAAAATAAAGTTTTTGGGTGCAGATTTGTTACCCCATCACAGTTTTTATGTTATTTGGAATTAGAGTGGGAAAAAGTGGGTCTTATCAGTCTTTGGCTGTTACTTCGCTGCTGCATGATCTGTCTGGCCATGTGAGTCCTTAGCCAAATAAACTGCATTTTCCCCACTTTCTGGACAGTGTTCTTTTACCCAAAGCTGTATGTCTGTTGGCAGGATGTTGATGAATTGCTCCATTGCAAATGTGTCAATGATCTGTGGGACTGTTTTGCCCTCTGGTTGGAGTCATTAAATAAAGAGTTCTCTGAGCAAGGTGAAGACTTCTCGAGGACTGTTGAATGAGTTGTACTTTAGGGACCAGAATCTTTGTCTGTAGGTCTGTCCTGAAATGTTGTAACTTTGTTTTTTGTCTGCAGTGTCCATATTGCTGTAGTCAAGTTGGGCATTACCTATCAAGTAAAGTACCAGTCTGATTGCCGATTGCTGCTTTGGCCACTGGCAGGTTGCAACAACCCTTTCAAAAGCTGTCAGATATGCTTCAATATCATCCATGGTGGGATACAGCTTTGTAAGTTTAAGCTCTTTTAAGTTGTTGGTGTTTTGTTGCTCTGCTGGACCTGTGCCAGATCCTTCAGCATTGATAGCTTGCAGGGCATCCAGCCATTGTTGCTCCAGTCACTGCATCTTTTCTCTTTTGCTACTGTCACTGCATCTTTTCTTTACTCTGCTGAACCCTTTCACTGTATCCCTTCTTTTCTCCACTGCTCCTCTTTTTTCTCTGCTGCTCCTGTCACTGCATCTCTTCTTTTATCTGCTTCTCTGTCTCTCTGTTGTATAGCCCACCATTTGAAGAAGGCAGACAGGCTTTCACGTTCTGTCACAGCCTGTTCTTTACATGACTGATGCTGGCTGTACAGTCTCAGTTAGGACTTTTGTTTCTGCTTCTAGTATGGCAACCATTCTTCTGGTAATCACTCCTGAACTTGCTGATGCATAATCCTTACCTTTCTTCCATGCTTCCTGGGTACCAGGTCTATTATCCATGCACAAAACTTCTGGCTTAGAGTATGCAACATGTAAATCCCACTTCTAAAACCATCTGTTATCAAGGAACAAGTCAGGAAGCATAGGAAGACCAGAAGCATGTATAAAATTCACAACTAATGTCTTATTTTTTCAGTAACAGTAAAGTAAAAAATAAAATGTTTCAGCATAACTATTTGCAAAGGCAGTATAAACACAGAAAAAAAGTCCTTCATCTGAGTATATGTCTAATTTCACGTGTTAGTCTTGTTCTCTCTAGCAACAGCATTACTGCTCTTTTTATTATAAGTTTCTGTCTGGGAACTCATTAAGAAGACATTCTGTTTTTCAGAAAATGTTCTTTTCAGTTTTCTTCCTTGCAGGTGCAACAAAACAGTACATGGTGTCTCAGAACTGTTCTTCTGTTGACAACTCTGCAAATAATTTGCAAACCAACATCTTAGGTTAACCCCTTGAGCTCCAAATAACTCTTTGCAACATAACCATATATATTTTCAAACAAAGGGATCCCAGTTTCACATAAAGATTCACACATGTTTTATAACTTTAGATACCCAAGGGAGAAAAGATAGAAATAGTAAGTGAAGGCAGAGAGATAGTGGGGGTGGAGGGGGATGGTGAGACTGTCAGAGTGGCCAGTTCCTATTTCTGACAAGAAAATCTGACTGCACAGTCAGACAGACAAGAGACAGAACAGAAGAGGAACAAACAGATCCTTGTGTTTAGCTGTTTCTACATAACAAATGGGACAGGTTCTTATTCAGTCCTGTCACACTGATCCCTGAGTGTAAAATGACAATGTTCCCTGATAGTGTAGGCACCCCCCCAGCCCCAATCCCTGACTGTAAAATGAAAATGATCCCTGGTTGTCTATGGCACCCCCTAGCTCCAAACCCTGATCCCCAAGTGTAAAATGAAAATTAGCCCTGGTAATCTAGCACCCCATCCCAATTCCCAGTTGCCAGGTAAAATATTAAAATAATGACCCCAATAGTTTAGCGCCACCTCCAGCTGTAATTCCCAATGTCCCCAAGACCACTAAATGGACAGTCCTGGTGGTCTAGTGGTCCCCCCACCCACCCCAGCAAGCTTTCTCCACCACCCTGTTCCCCCATTCCTCAGTTGGCAACCAGCACAACACTCTGCACACCTCCATGGCTAGCCACCAACTGAGATATCAATGAGCACTTACTTACAGTATGCGTTCATCGATAGCTCAGTCAGCAGCCAGCTATGGAAGTGTGTGGAGGGCTGTGCTGGTCACCGGCTCAGGGATGGGAAGGGTGCAGGGTGGTGTGGGACTGCTAGACTACCTGCCTTTATGCAGGGCATATGTAAGACCACATTTGGAATACAATTCCCAAATGTGGTCCCCTTTTAAAATAAATGAAATAATCCTTCTGGAAAAAATTCAGAGAAAGTATACTAAAACATATCTGGACTGTACAATGAACCATATGAAAATAGATATAGATTACTTAAATTAATGCCTCTTGAAACATGATGTCTCAGAGGGGTTCTTATTTGTATGTTTGACCTCATTCAAGACTCATACTTCATATCCAAATTAGGTTTTGAATTTAAAAATATCATTAATTTCATAAGAGGACACCCCTTACAGTTCTGTAGAAAAAGGTTTAATTTCTCCTCTTGCAAACACTTTTTGACTCAAAGAATATTAAACCTCTGGAGTTCTCTCCCTATTGAAATCACTGCTAGCAAAATAAAAGCAGAATTTAAAAAATGCTTAGACAACCTTATACTCTCAGGACTTGATTTTCATTATTATAAATAATTAGCATCTACTGGTGCAACTATGGGCTCTCAGCCCCCTAGCACCTTCTTTTTCCTTAGTACGATCCTTAGTATGGACTGCCCTTTCAATGGTTTTGGGAACATCAGCAATCGGGGCTGGGAGCTAAAACTACCAGGGACATTATTTTAATATTTTATCTGGCAATCAGAGATTGGGATGGGAGGACTGCTAGACTACCAGGGATCATGTTCATTTCACAGTCAGGGATCAAGGCTGAGGAGTGCCCTAGACTACTAGGGATCATTTTCATTTTACACACGGGGATCAGGGCTGGGGATGCCCTTGACTACCAGTGATCATTTTCTTTTCACACTTGGGGACTGGGGCAGGGTGTGGTAGACTACTGGGGACATTATTTTAATATTTTACCTGAGGGTTGTTAAATTACCAGGGATCATGTTCATTTTACACTCAGTGACTGGACTGGGGGGGTGCCCTAGACTACCAGGTATAATTTTCATTTTACACTTGAGGATCAGGGCTGGTGGGTGCCCTAGATTACCAGGAATTATTTTCATTTTATATTTGGGGATTGGGGTTGGGGCAGGAGGATGGTAGCCACCATGGACTGCTGTCCATGGTAGTCTTGCCACAAGGCAACACCCCGACTTGTGGCATACCTTCATGATGTGCTGTTTGGCACAGGGCCATAGTTGTTACAAGCTACGGGACTTTCATGCCAGGACCCTGCCCAATACAGAATTGGGTGCAGATTCCCTGTTGCACCAGAAATCAGTGCAAGCCAATTTTGGTGCAGCTTGCATAAACATTTGCGAATCAGGCCTATTGTATCAGTCTTTTGTTTGTTTAACAAAACAAAAGTCCAGAAAGTGGTGTCACTCAGGTCTCCTTCTGCAAATCTGAGTACAAATAACCAGGACTTGCCAAATGCAAGCATGAAGATATTTATTACAGCAAGGAGTACCAGCAACATATAGAGCTCCCTCTTGTGCACCCAGTGCTTCGACTTCTCACAAGTCTTCCTCAGGGGTGTGGTCAAGATACAGAAAACATCATCATTTAAATACACATGCCAATTAATTATGCATGAGCCAATAGTGTTAGTTTCAAAATATATATAATAAGTGATACATAAATAATAAACAATATACTAACAATATATAAGTGTGTAAATTCATTATGTTAGTACAATATTTGCTAGCTTTACAAACATGTAAAAAATTTGAATCTATATATTTGTTTGTAGTATTCCCTACCAAAAACATACAAACCACTTTCTAAACACTTTTAGCAACATTTTTAGCAACATTTTATACAATTTATTTTTACTGGAGGCTGCATTTGGCGCACTTCCATATGTAACTAAATTTCAATATATGTGAAAGTGATTAACAGGTAAACATCCATTATGTCATGTCTTGCTTGATTTACAAAGACATTATCTGTGTCTCTTGTGCTTTCTGGTAGATGAAAAATTCTAGAAAAGGGAGAGGGAGAGAGAAAAGAAGTTATACATATCTACAGTGGCAAACATAATGCATATGACTGCTTTGTCAAATGACTACTTAGTCATTTTTTCAACTTTGTTACTTTTTCAAAAAAGGCTTCAGATCCCATCTTTCATTTAAGCCATTAGGTTTGACACAGTTAAGTTTAAATATTCACAAACTTTTCTTTTCTAATATTAGGTTTGATCTGTCTCCCCCTTGAGTTAAGGGAGGAACCCATTCCAATCCCATAAATTGTACATTTTCTGGTCTAGAGGAATGGCGTGTTAAAAAATGCAAACCTACTGGTGTGTCCTGTCTCTGATTCAGAATAGATCTAATGTGTTCTTGGATTCTCTGTTTTAGTGGGCAAACTGTTTTTCCAACATATATCAACTTGCAGGTACACCACAGTACATAAACTTCATAGCTAGTATCACAGGCAATGAGCTGTCTAATATCAACTCTGATATTAGGCTCCATAGGATGTTGGAAGATTTTTCCTGGTATGCTATATTTGCAAATACTACATCTAGAGCATTTAAAGAAACCAGATGATCTTTGAGGCAGCCATGTAGTTACAACCTCTGTTTGTGTAGGTTGTAATCTGCTATGTACTACAAGATCTCTGAGATTCTTTGCTCTACTAAAGGATACACAAGGGCTAGACCCTACTGCTGTACCTACTGTTTCATCAGAGTGCAAAATATGCCAATTACAGTAAATTATATTACCAATTCTACCTGCTTTGTGGTTATACTCTGTTATCAATGTACATGGTTGTGAGTTAGCCAATGTAGTTTCTGGTTTCATTTCTGTAATGAGTTTAACCCGGTCAAGGGTACTCACTTTTTCTTTAAGTGTTTTCAGGAGTGAATAATTGTACCTTCTTGTCAAAAATCTGCAAATAAGTTCATCTGCTTGTATATTGAATGTTCCTCAGAGCTACAATTTCTTCTGATCCTTAGTAGCTGACTAAAGGGAATAGAGTCTTTAAGATTTTGAGGATGGGCATTATGGGCATGTAATACTGAGTTTGTAGCTGTAGGTTTGTGGTAGCCCAGTGTATTAATGACCTTACAGTCCTCACTGACTGTAAGAGTCAGATCTAAAAAATTAAGTGCCTTTTTATTCATCTCAAAGGTAAATCAGAGATTGAAGTCATTATTATTGAGCCAATGTATAAATTCTGGAATTAACTCAGTGTCACCTCGCCATATGCACAGAACATTGTCAATAAATCTAAACCAATGTTTTATATGTGAATGGTATGGGTTTAGTTCTTGATTGAATATAAACTTCTGTTCCTAATGTCCCAAAAATAGACTGGCATAACTGGGTGCCATGGCCGCACCCATGGCAGTGCCACACATTTGTAAGTAGAACCGACTCTCAAATTTAAAATAATTATGTTTCAATATAAATTCAAGGGCCTGTACCAGAAATTCCTTAGGAATGGTCTCATCCAGAATGGCCTTACCCAAAAAGTATTGTACAGCTAACAAACCATGATTATGTTGGATTGATGTCTACAGAGACTCAACATCCATGCCTAACCATGTCATGTTTTCATTCCAGTCCAAATCCTTAATTGTATATAACAAATCCTTAGTGTCCTTTATGTAGGATTCTAAACTTAAGACACTTGATTGGAGAAAGAAATCAACAAACTTACCCAAATTCTGTGTTAAACTATCTACATCTGAAACTATTGGCCTTCCTGGTGGATTTTCTCTGTCTTTATGTATTTTAGGCAAAATATAAAAACTAGGAATAACAGGATGTTCTGACCAAATGTATTGATATTCTGTTTCTGAAACATCACCTTTATTCAGGTAATGTGACAGAAAACTTTGAAGTTCCTTTCTAAATACCAGTGTTGGGTTAGATTTAAGTTTTTCATAGTTATCACTATTATCTAATAGTGACAACGCAATGTTCTTATAATGTTCCCTGCTAAGTATAACTATATTACCTCCTTTATCTGTAGGTTTTATGACAATTGAAGTATTTTTAGACAACATTTATATTGCCTGATGCTCAGCTTTGGAGATATTAAACCTAGGAGAAACATCTTCATTCAGTATTGTTCTGACCTGCTGACACACCACTTTCTCAAAAGTGCTAATAGCAGTATTATGAATGTTAGGACAAAATGTAGATTTTGGTTTCTGCAAATGTTCTCTAGTTTCAAATATACCTCTATTTGGCAATTTTGGGGCAGTCAGGAGGTCAGAGTCAGTGCACTGTTCTTGTAATAAAGATTCTAGAACATCTAAGTCAGAAGAAAGTTGATCAAAATGATTAGCTTCCACATTAACATAAGTGGTGGAATCATCATTAAAAGTTTCAGTGGCTGCACCACTTACTGTATCATATTCACACTGTATATCAGTTGACCCACCATTATTTTGTTATAAATCCTTAACCATTGAAGTAGTAGCTCCAAAATCAGGTCTCTTAGTTTTTCCTAAGGGTTCTCTGAGATCTATAGATTCAGTTCTAGTTGTTTGTATGACATCAATTAAATAATCAATGTTTTCTAAATGTATAGGAGTCTCCACTTGATTGATGTTCCCAGTATTAACATGTTCATCAACAGTTCCTGATGTCAGTACAGCAGGAGAGAAACACATTGTGCTTAAATTAGTTCTATCTACAGTTTGTTTCTGCAAAAAGAATAACTTAAGTCTCAATTTTCTAAAGAATTTATATAGGTCAACAAAGAACTGGAAATCATTAATGAGGGGTAGGTATAAAACGGAGGCCTCTTTCAAGTACATTTGTCTGTTGTTTTGTAAGACAAACAGTAGAAAGGTTTGTAACTTGTAATTTATTTATCTCTTTTTCTCCCTCAGTGGGTATGCTCATTTTTCTTTGGACCTTTTGTCCCCCACGTTTGCCTCTCCTTGTTTTCCTGTTTTTCCATTTTTTGACCTCTGATTACTTGCAGAAGTTCCAGCTCCTTCAATATTAGTTGTAATTACTTCTTTCTCTTGGGTATCTGGTGGTCTAGATTTACTTTTACTTGTTGTGTTCCTCAATGCAAATCTAACTTTGGAACACCCCCTGCTGTTAGAACGATCAATCCTTGGTTTAGGCCATCTCACTATATTTCCTTTTTCATAATCTTTAAGGTCTCATAAAGGTTTATTAGCTTTGCGCTCTGTTAGCTGTGCTTCATATTTAGAAAGCTTGCTTTTCAAGCACGAATCAAATACTTGATATTGTATTTCATGTTTTAGGGACAGGACCTTTTCTTTAGTTATATTAATTTCTTCTAGTAGTGCCTCATACTTCAAGGTATCCCATTTAATTAGTAGTTTTAGAAAGATTTTAAAACATTCTGAGGCAGCTGCTAGCCATTCCTCTTTAAAAGGAAATTCCTCTATCCTTCTAGCAGGGACAATAGTGCCACGGAGACCCCGTGGAGCTTGGTCCCAACTAAGATTTTCTTCTAAGGTGGAAATATTATATGAGGTATCGATTTCCTTAATAAGAAGTCTTTCAAATTCAACAAAGGCAGTCTTAATATTATTATTAGTCTCGGCGTTTACATCTGATCCTTGCAAACGCTCCCTCGCTCTCCATCGGTGATCATTGAAGAAGTCCATATGTTCCCATTCATAAACCTCTGGCATCTCTGTGTCTGTTGCTTCTTCTGTTTGGTGCATATTCTCTAAAACGCCAAAATGTTGTAGGTATAGAGGCACCAACAAATTCCAATAGCAGTAGCCTTGTAGAAAAGAGTTTTCATGAATAAAAGAGGGATAATCCAAACTGTCTTGCTATTTCAAATAAGACCAAAGCAGAACAAACTGATCTACCATCTGCAGCAATGGCAGCAAGTTCAAACAGACTACAAAGAGATGCTGTGACAGTGCTCGGTCAAATTGGTGCTCACCACAACGAGCAGTCAGCTCGTAATAATAAACCAAAGTCCAAAAAGTGGTGTCACTCAGGTCTCCTTCTGCAAATATGAGTACAAATAACCAGGACTCACCAAATGCAAACGTGAAGAAATGTATTAAAGCAGGGAGTACCAGCAACACATAGAGCTCCCTCTTGTGCACCCAGCGCTTCGACTTCTCACAAGTCTTCCTCAGGGGTGTGGTCAAGATACAGAAAATGTCATCTTTTAAATACACAAGCTGGGAAATTTAATGTTAGGGTTTCCAACCCTAACTCCCCACCCCCACCACCCGAGCAGCAAAATGACAAGACCACACATGCAACCATAGGCAGCCATCATAAGGTAAGACAAACAACATACAACTGTTTCCAGGTAACACAAATGCAGTAGCACTGATGTGCTACCTTTGTTGATTTGTATTTGCGGCATTCAAACTGCAAAATATACACACTCACTTGTCACTGTAGATAGGAATTCACAGTACAGGTGGATGCCTGGAACATCATCCCAGCATATGTGGTGGGGCCAGAAATGGTAGCAGGATTCAATAATGCATGGGGTAGGCATAAGGGAACCTTAGTGGTAAGGAAAGGGGGGCCAGAGATCAAGTAGGGTCTGTGGTGTTACAGCAGGTAGGAAAATGGCAGACTAGGTGGGCAAAACAGTCCTTATCTGCCATCAGATTATATATTTCTGTGTTTCTATACTGAAATCTCCACACTGCTTCTGTATACAGAAGCACAGGCCCCTCCAGCCAGATACAAACCCAATATATGCAAATTACAAGACTTCTCTTCTCTATACCCTTATAGGGCCAGCCTTTCTGTAGCAAAGATGGTCCTGTGCCTCTTTAGCTAGAGGTGTAAGACATACAGTACACCAACCTCTAGCTCAAGGATAGCAACCCTCTTGCATACAGGAAACCTCTGAAGAGACACAGGAACCTCAGGGGACTTTGCTTCAGTAGATAGAAGTACTTTTGCATTTTTTGTATCATGCATGTTGTGGTATCTGCACTTCTGCACCCAGAGGTCAGTGTGTATGTATTATACCTGCAGATGCAGACATGTAGTCCCATCAATTGTGTGTATGTTTTATGGTGTCCACGGTTATGTGAAACTACCACAGGGCTAAAAGGACCACTTTGCCCACCTAGTCAGCCAATTTCCTAATACTGTAACACTACAGACCCAGCTTGATCTCCCACTCCCCCTTTCCTTACAGTTAAGGTCCCCTTATGCCTACCCCATGCATTCTTGAATCCCATTACCATTTTTGCTACCACCACCTGCACTGGGAGGATGCTTCAGGCATATACCAGTATTGTGGCTTTCCATCTGCAACAAAAAATGCTGTATGTTTTTTGTCTTACCTGATGATGGCTATCTGTGGTAGCTTGTGTGGTTTTGTTCTGTTGCTGCTTGGGGTGGGTGGGGTGGGGAGTTAGTATTGAAAGCCTAACATCAAATTTCCAAGCTTTTGTCCCTTTAATAACAACCCTAACTGATGTATTAATGTAGTCTTTTGCTTTGAATTTATAAAGTGTAATCTTACACTTATTTGTTGAGGGCTTTGTGCTCCCATTAGTCCATAGTGTGTTGTGGGACCAAAAGGACCCACTGGGCCTTGTGTTCTCGTGCATGCATATTGTAATTGTCCCTGTTTTTCATGTTGGAGTGCAGGGCCCTAGGGGTCCTGTAATCTTATGTATCCATAACTGTAGAGACATTGTGATTAACCCTCATGGCCCTGCGTTCCCATCACCCAATAATGGTATGCATATGTGGAAGTACAGGGCCCTACAGGCCCTGTACTACCATCTATCCACAAGTGTAGAGACATTGTAATTAACTCTCAGCTCCCTAGTGAAGCACTCAGTCCATAATGGCACAGTATCACCTTAGTCTCATTCATAAAAATGTCCCCCACAGTTGCAAAAAAGGGTTGGAAACATGCATAACTAAGCTGCATTTCACAGAAAATCCATATCTCGAAGCATTTTCAAGAGACAGCTGCCTAAAGGTACCCCAACCATTGCAGTGCTGTCCTATGGTAAACTTCAAAGTCTTATATAACTATGTGGTATAGTAATATTTTTTCACCACACTACCAAAGGGCACATCAGTGGGGAATGCCCTTTGTACCCTGAAAATTTAAGCCCAAAATTCTAAACCATTTGTTTTTGTTAAGAAATGACAAATGTTAATTCACTGTTTAAACAGGTTCTATGTGATAATGGCAATCATGGAATGGCGATGGCCATTGTGGTGAGTGTACATTGCCAAAAAAAGAATTTTGGCAATGTACACTCATGGCAACTGGCAATAAGTGCCCAAGATCCACATTTGTATTTTAATGTGGGGCTTCCCACACCTCCTACTAAAGGATTATCAACTCGGGGTGGTGTTGGGGGTGAAATACTTGCAGAAAGAAAAAGCCAGCTGCTGGCAAAAAAAGGTGCTACACCAGAACCGAACCCTGCACCTCCCAACTGATAAGCCTCCCCACCATGCTAGCAGACCAGCTCAGCAGCTGCCCACCAACCCCCCACATACATTCCCTCCCCTTCCTCCCTCCCTCCCCATGCATAGCTTCCTCTCACCCTACCTCACCTACCCCAGTATCTGGGCACTACCCTGCCAGGTAGACCTGAATGCAGGCACCATAATTGAATCACCATTTTTGAAGGCACTCATTTGTGGATGCCATATTCACTGGATACCATTCAAACAGTAAGTGGTTATTTATCTTTTGTATAGTAAAGTTCAAATAGTAAATGCCATTTACTGTTCAAGCAGTAAATTGCCATTTACTGTTCAAACGGTAAAGTTTAAACAGTAAATGTTATTTACTGTTCGAGTGGTAAATACCATTTACTGTTCAAATAGTAAAGTTTGAACAGTAAATGGCCATATACCGTTTGAACAGTACAGTTCGAACAGTAAATGCTATTTACTGTTCAAACAGCCTATCTTGCATATATCACAAACATTTTTTATAATTCAGAAATGGTAATATATTTTTTCACCAAACCATCCAAATGCACACTCTTGGCTCACACCACATCATCTAAAAATTTCAGAGACAAATGTCATTCTGTGTGTGCTGTAGATGAGGACAAAACATGCCATGTAATCCTGTGGTGAAAAAAACATCCATTTTTGGCATTTTGACCACTTTATATGTCAAAAACCATAAAAGCTACCATCACAAAACTTTCCACATCTTCAGATTCAGATTCTTTTATTGGTTAGCAAAAGGATTGTATAAAACCTACGTTTGTTACATCCAAAAATCACAGTATAAATATAAATAAACACAGACACTTCTTGATTATTAGACAATGTACATACGAAATAAATCTTATTGCACTTAAATCAAGTTTTAGTATAAAAAAATATTGCTAACCCATACATGTACTTGATATTGTTCATACTTAACAATATCATAATAAAATCATCACCCTTGCAACACTGACAAAATGACAGCATGTGCCAATTTTTGGGCAATTTCATTGAAAAAAATGCCAATGTTATTAAGGTGGAAAAATGAAGATTTAACATTGAAGTGCTGTACCAACCCTAACTATAGGGGCACTAGCGTACCCCTATAATATGTGTTGTTTTAGTGAAACAAGTGGGTTTTCACTTTTACTGTTCACACTGCTATTGAAAAGAATTCAGTAGATTGCTGGTATTGAGATGTCAGAAACTGCCAACTACTTAAAGATCAAATGCACACATATTTCATAAAAAGCTTGAATTCACTTGAATCCACATCCCTGTGTCATGAGTAGTGTTTCCAGAAAATATCATGCTGTTTGGTTTTGTGGTTTTCTTTACATCTGCATCTGTTAATGTGCCCTGCAGTAACTGAAACAGTGAAGAAACAGTGAGTATGTTTCTATCCCTATCAGTGAGCATTGACATCATACCTGTACTGCCTGCTGCTTCTACAATTAAATCCTTGATTGCTAAATAAGCTGTTGCAGTTCCTAGTTCGAACAGTCTGTAGAGCTAATTAGTTTGTTACTAACTCATCTGGTTTGCGTTTAGAGAGATATGCTTAAAATCTATCTTTCTGTTATCATAAATAGTCAATCATTTGAGGGGTTCAGTGCTGAATTGATGTGGCATGAATGAATCTGTGAGAAAACATTTTCTCCATCACAGTTCTCAGTTCTCTGTCATAACAACTCTGCATTCTAGTCTGGCTATATAACGCAAGGTTGTTTAGTGGATATAAAATAAACTACATTCCATTAACTCATAGAAGCAGCATGTATTTAATTTAGCCTCAATAAATATATTCATGTTCATGTGATAATTTTTTTTCCATATCAGATTGACAAATGTGTGTCTGGCACACTCTACTATTTCAGGAACATCTACTGTATGATTTTCTAACATTCAGTTCTTTGAGGTTTTCAGTGTGGAAATACATCATGTATGTGTATAACTAGGAACTACTGTATGGCATCCTGATGCCCCTGTCTTCTGCCTCTCAGATGAGGCTGCTGCACCATTTCCTTCTGTCCCCCACCTTCAAAGTCAGGGTCAATACACTCTGTTGCCCCCTTTTCCTGTCTCGGCAGACAGGGCTGATATGCTCTGCTAAGCCTTAAAGTCCCAGGGCCTCTTCCTCTACAGTTTGGGCTACTGCACCATGCTGCCCCAGGCCACCAAAGATGGGGCTTTGCTGCACCCTGATACCCACTTCCATTGCCCCAAATGGGCGGGGCAGCTGCACCACATGCATCCTGGCACATAGGGCTGCTGTACCCTAATGTCCCACTGTGTTCTGCACCACAGTCAAGGCTTCTGCATCATGCTGTCCTCTGTCCCTTGACACCACTGTGCCTTGCTGCACCATAGAGCCTCTTGCCTCCACAAAGTTGTTGCACCATGCTACTCCCTGTTACTAGAGATAGATCCTTTGGTACACTGTGGAAACTACTTGTAAGAAAAAACAAAAAATACTTTCATCTTGTGTTATAGGGTGGGGGACAGAGGGTAGCAGGGTGCAGCAGCCTCAGCTGTTTGTGCAGGAGGCGACAAGGTGTAGCAGCTCTGACTGTGTGGAAAAGACAGTGAGCAGTGGGTTGCAGCAGTCTCAAATGGGGACAGGAGGCTTTGGGGGCAGAAGAAAGGGGGAAGCAGAGAGCTGCTGCCGAAACTGTTAGGCAGGAGATGGGCATCAGGATGCCATATAGTATTTCTAGTTATAGACATACATGGTATATTGTCACACAGAATCCCTCTAAGAACTGAATTTTATGAGTTCATACAGAACGTGTTCCTGAAATAGCAGAGTTGGCAGTCACACATTTGTCAATCTGACATTAAAACAAAATTATCTCATGAATATATTTATTAAGGCTACATTAAATACATGCTGCTTCTATGAATTAATTTAATGTAGTATATTGTATATCCATTATACAGTCAAAATAGAATGCAGAGTCTTGATGACAGAGAACTGAGAGCTGTGATACATAAAATGTTATTTCTCACAGATTCATTCATACCACTTCAATTCAGCACTGAACCCCAAGCGATCAACTTTTTATGAGAACAGAAAGATAGATTTAAAGCATATCTCTAAACAGAAACCAGATGGGTTAGTAACAAACTCTGAGTGAAAACAATTAGTGCAACAGATTGTTGTAACTAGAGACTGCAACTGCTTAGTCAATCAGGGACTTAATTGCAGAAGCAGTAGGCAGGACAGGTATGATGTCATTGCTCACTGACAGGAATATAAACATCTTCACTGTTTCTTCTCTGTTTTCAGTTTCTGCAGAGCACATTAACAAATGTTGGTTTAAAGAAAACCACAAATCCACACTGTATTATATTTTCAGGAAACACTAATCATAATACAGGGATGTGCATTCAAGGGGATTCAAGCTTTTCATGGAATATGTGCATTTGATCTTTAAGAAACATAAGAAACAGAATGTGTTGGCAGAAATGGACCGCCAGGCCCACCCAGTCTGCTCAAAAACTCTCTACCATAAAGCCATGTCTAGGGATCTAGCCTTCCCATTTAAGCCTAATAATACCCTTGTGCCTATTCCATGCCCAGTGTATTGCAATGAGAAACTACATATGCTTGTTTTTCTTTTCAAAAGAAATTGTTACTTCTTTCGGCAACAAACTTAGACTTCTTTATGGTTGTACTATTGTGGTACATCTGTTTGACTGTACAATTTTAAAACATGACTGGCTTCTCTTTCCTTCTTCTTCTCAAGTAAAATCTGGTTATGAAGAAAGGGTCACCTGCTAAATTATAGCAAAGATAAGAGGTTAGAACAGACTATAAAAATCAGATATTTCTATTAAATATATAATAGTTTGGTGGTAGAACATATTTCTCTCTAAAAATCTGAAATCAGTTTTGCAGTTTCCCACTGAAATATACTGTCAGCCTTGCCAGTAAAACTTTGTGACATCATAATACAAGAATTCTACTGAATTCTTGTTTTACTAGTAGTTGGCAAAATGCAAATAAAATAACAACAAGGTAATTAAATAACAAATAAAAGCAAACAAAATGACTACAGAGGCATTTGTTCAACCTTCTTCTTTACATATATTGGGCTTATACTGGATAACCCTGAGTGTGATTAAACAAGGTAGATACTTACAGTATAGTGAAAGTACCTTGCTTGCAGTGCAGTCTGCACATTGCAAGCTTCATGATTAGTGGTGGGCGAAGTGGCTGAAATTAACTCCGCGAAGTGATTTGCAGAGTAACGCGGAGTCCGCGAAGTACTCCGCAATGGGAAGTGGAGTACCTCACGTTACAATGGGGAAGGCGAAGTCCACTGACAACAATGACTTCACATTATTCCACCTTCCCCAAGCCACTTTTCAACCAATTTGAAGGCAAAGCACATTGAAATCAGCGTACTACGCCTTATTTCTCCTTACTCCGTCTTGTTCTTGAGCTACAAAGGAGAATTTTGCAGTGCTTTATGGGATTGTAGGTCACATGGACTCTAGATTGTTCTGCACAGCCTCAGTTCTGTGTAGTGTGTGTGTGTAGTGGAAGATGGAGACAGTTTCCTCTTAGAGCTCTGCAATTCAAATCCTCTCAAAGCTGTTAAAAAAGTATTTTTGAGCTATTTTTTTTTTGTTGCTCACTATTTACTACATCAAGTATAGGAAACCTTCCTGTGCTCATATCATCGAGTGTTTATTGTTTGTGTGTGGATTTTGAATGTTAATTTAGAACAGTCAGTCTGTGTACTGTGAAGTGTGCTTTGGGGGAGGGGCGTATCTGTGGTGTAGGAGGATTAACTGGGAGTAAAAGGCAGTCTTTTCTGTTTTGGTTATATTTTTCTTGTTTAACTGTGTTAATGTATGCACAGTAATATTTTCAGTAATTTTTGACATTTTTTTCTGATTGTTGTGATGCAGCAGTGTATAATTTCAGTTTCTTTAAAACATTTGGTTATATTACTAAAGATTTTCAATTTGCTACACATTACTTGTAGTGCATGTGACTGTGTGTGTGATGCGTGCCATTAAATAAGACACCTGTTACTGTGCCACAGAGTAACTGCAGCAGTGTGAACCTGCTATCCACCGCACCTGCATTAATTTTTTATACTGCTTTGTGGTATCTTTACTGGTAGTGGACTGTCTGTTACTGCTGTGCACTACCCCTCCCCCAACCAGCAAAAGGTATTCTTTTCCAGATTTGGATTTGTGACTTATGAGCACTGGTTAGGTGTTGTTGTGCCTTTGCGTCTGTGTCTTTAGTGCTCAGCGCAATCTTAATCTGTCTGTGCATTTGTAGTACGCCATTAATTCTGGTAGACTTTGCATTTCTTCTTACACTCTCATTTCACTTCGTCAGCACTGGGGAATTTTCTGGACATAAGACAGTAGCAATTTTGGGATGCTCATTAATTCTGGTGACTGTGTGTGACCACTGCACGCATGACAGAGTGCACCATTAATTCTGGGAGACTGCATTTTTTGTTACCCTCTCATTTCACTTCATCAGCACTAGGTAATTTTCTGGACACAAGACAGTAGCATTTTGGGGAATTAAATTAATTCTGGTGACTGTGTGTGACCACTGCACACATGACAGAGTGCACCATTAATTCTGAGAGAGTTCACATTTCTTGTTACGCTCTCAGTAGCATTTTGGGGATGCACATTAAATTTAGTGACTGCGTGTGACTACTGAATGCATGACATCTGTGTGCGCTATTCATTTTGGGAGAATTTACATTTCTTGTGCTCTCATTACACTTCATCAGTACTGGGGAGTTTTCTGGACAGAATACATGAGCATTTTGGGGATGCACATTAATTTTGGTGACTGTGTGTGTGTGAAGGGCTGCCAAATATTGGTGTCACTTCACCTTACTTCGAGTTAAGGTGGAATGATAAATGAAGTAATAATTACTAGGTGAAGTGAGCCTTTTGCATTGGCCACAGAGTGACAACGTGAAGTGCCACTTTGGGGCACTTTGCTGGGGGAATTTAAATTTGCTGCATCTCAATTTGTGATACAGGTCACTGCCATCAGGGAACTACAGCTGTAGGCATTTGCATTCTTATACAGCATGTGAGTTATAGTACTGTAAGCCATGTGATGTGTGGGGGCCTGGGGGCTGCCAATATTGTTGTCACTCTACCTTACTTCAGGTTAAGGTGGAATCGAAACATAGAAACATAGACTTTGACGGCAGATAAGGACCACTTGGCCCACCCAGTCTGCCCATTTCCTACCTATTGGATAAGCTGCAGATTCTAGTTAACCAACAGCCTACTTCCTGCAACCCCCCACTATAATTGCCTTATGTCTGTCCCATGCATGTTTGATTTCCCTCACATTGAATGACAATGAAAAGTCACAATCACAATAATGAGGGAAGTGGGCATTTCATGCTGGACACTCTGTGTAGCGAAGTGACAACGCAAAGTACCCACTTCACGGGCACTTCACCGGCGGAATTTAAATTTGCTGAATCTCTAAGATGGGAGACTTTGCAAGTCTTGTTACACTCTCATTTCACTTGGTCAGCATTGGGGAATTTTCTGGACACAAGACAGTAGCATTTTGGGGATGAACATTAATGCTGGTGACTATATCTGACCACTGCCCAGATGACTGAGTGTGCCATTAATTTTGGGAGACTGCATTTCTTGTTACGCTCTCATTTCACTTAATCAGCACTGGGGAATTTTCTGGAGACAAGACGACAGTAGCATTTTTGGGATGCACATTAATTCTAGTGACTGTGTGTGTGGGGGGCTGCCAATATTGTTGTCACTCTGCCTTACTTCGCATTAAGGTGGAATGACAATGCAAAGTAATAATAACAAGGCGAAGTGGGCATTTCATGCCGGCCACTCCGCAAAGCGGAGTGACAACACAAAGTGCCCACTTCGTGTTCACTTCACCAGCGAAATTTAAATTCACTGCATCTCTATTCATGATGTCACAGGGTAGGGAGAGCAGATCATAGTATTAAGGGCCATCTACAACATGTAGTGAGCAAAGCAATGTTGTATATGCGACATACAGGTCTGGGACCAAAGTGTGGGTGTGATTTCATGCCATAACAGTGATCATGGACAGGCGATTGTCATTACGGAGCATGTACATCGCTGAAAATTAATTTTGGTGATGCACACTCACAGCACATACAAAAATAGTGCCGAGACCTACAGATCAAATTTTTAATGCAGGGGGCTGCACTCCCCACACCACCCTTCTTATGGATTCTCAACTCCGGGGTGTGCATGTTGGGTGTGTGTGTGTGAAAAATTAAAAAAAATACATGCCACCCACTGGCAAATAAAACCCCACACTACACCACACCATGCTGGACCCAAACCCTGTACCTTGCTTCTCCGAGCTGACCACCTTCCCCATCACACTAGCGGACCAGCTCAGCAGCTGCCCTCCACACCCCCTCCCACATACCATCCCTCCTTTGCTTCCCTGTGTACGTGTGCTCACACACACATATACCCGTTACTTCCTATCACTATTTCACCCACCCCAGTATCTGGTCACCCTACTGCTTGGTAGCCGTGAACACAGGCACTGCAATTGAGTCCCTGTTTTTGTAGGCACCCAATTTCGGTCGTCTTGTTCACTGGATATTATGGGTGCCCCCCCAAGAGACCTGGTCTGTGAATGTGGAAAGTCAGGCCCCATGGCCCCCAGATACCCCACACACATAAGTTACAGTATGTTATTAGCATTGCCATTTGCATCAGCCTCAGGACTGATGGAGGATTTGCCTCTTCTCTCCCCTCCCTGACAGTATTTTGCATTAATTTCTCACTGCAATACCAGCATCAGTGTAGTTCCCCCATATACCAACAGATATCCTGCTGCCCCCCCCCCAACACACACACTCAGGCTCCCACAAACTGCTGTTTCAGTTCAATAGTGTAAACACAGGGTAATGCAGTTAAGTGTTTACGTGCTTTAAAATTTACATTATTTGCTACTTGAGGAACACATTCCATGGCATTATTAGTAATTCCATGCCTGCTTGCTAGCATGCATCAGACCCATGCACTGTATTGAGAGAGTGTCATATGCCAAGTCAGTCTAACCAGTGAGAAAGAAGAAGAAAGTTGCTCATTCTGCCATGTTATGCCATGAGATGAAGGTCTGGATCTCGGATCATTCCTCCCTGCCTGGGACAGCAACCAGTCCAGCACAAACAGTTATATATTAGCTAGGTGGTAGGGGAGATCCTGAGCCAGATCCCCCCTCTAGGAGATGTAAATATGATTAGCAGATAAAGCAGCTCAGTAAATTGAGACAAAAAAGTATCTTCTTACTACAAACAGTGCAGACCAATGCTGCCTTGCATATTAAAAGCAGATTGCAAGTAGACAAGTTGCAAAATTAAATTTTGCCAGTGAAATTAACTCAACATAAGCAATTTCACTGTGCAAAACATTTCATGAAATTCCTTCGTTCTGCAACATTTTTTGCTGCGTACAAAGCTGCAAAATTTCATCCATGTAATGCAGAATTTTGCTGTGAAATGTACAATTTCACCCAAAATGGCTGGCAAAATTTCACATTTCATGGGTGAAATTTCGCATTTTCGCACCAGCAAAATATTTAGTGAAATGCTCAAATTTCACAAAATATTTAGTTTAACAAAATTTCATAATTTCACAGATCTCTAATTGCAAGTTATTATCAGGGGGTTCCTCAACACCAGACCCCAGCCCAAAACGGCAACATCAAGGCAAGTCCATGTTTTACAATAAAAATGAAAGACGAGTAGCATTCTCTTAGCACTCCTAGTCGTATTTATGCACTGGCACCCTGTTCAGCAGCCCCATCCATCTTCATGGCATGCCATTCCTTTTGAGCTCCACATAATGTTAAAATATCCATCGTGGCCTCCACTACTCATCAGTATTCCCTGCACACCCCATCACATTTGAACATCTGTAGCGCTGGATAACCCATAGTGTGAGTAATGCCAGATGCTCTCCATCTCCATTTCACACAGTCAAACTGCTTTCATGTCTCAAATATTTTTGGGAGAAATTCATAAAAAATAACTATTTTAGCCCCTTCCTACAGCACAGTCCTTTTCTTTCAGGCATACTTCATAATCATCCCTTTATCTTGGAATCC
The DNA here is from genome assembly GCA_016271365.2 of Neoceratodus forsteri. Lineage (NCBI taxonomy): Eukaryota > Metazoa > Chordata > Ceratodontiformes > Ceratodontidae > Neoceratodus > Neoceratodus forsteri. Next base: position 101,698,966 of record CM028130.1, read on the forward strand.
CAACAGGTGCTTTATGACAGTCTCAGGTCTCCCACTTGGAAATGGTGCTGATCGGAGGACTCAGTGAGCTAAATCAAATTCAATTGGGAGCATGCAAGGCAGCTGCAGTATTTGTGGAAGTATAGTTTGCAAGAATTTTATTATGTCATGACATTCTACTTTGTCTGTAAACCCCCAAATCTGGATTTTATTAAGGTAACTTCTCACCTTCATGTCCATTATTTTTTTTTATTTTTTTTGTAGTTTATCTACCTCCCGGGCATTATCATGGGTGCTTCCCATTTGTTCATTCAGCTTATCCTCTGTCACCCTTACTCTATCTTCAGCCTTCTCAAATTTTTGTTGATCTTATCCAGAGCCAACTGAATGGCGAGTACTGTACCCTTTATGTGAGTTACCTCCCCAGGCATAGTTTTAACATTGGAGCTGAGCTGCCAGACCTCCCTCAATATTGCAATCAGGAACCCTCCTCATGGACAGTTTGGGGAGTTGTGCATGAATATCACTCAGTTTATTTCTCTTTCATGGTGATTCTGCATGGTCTTTCCTTTCCTGCTAACTCCTCTGGGTGAAGTCTTTAGTTGCCAACAATTTGTATTACAGGTACTCACCAAAAATGAAGTGAATGTTAAAAACGTCGAAGGCTCAAGGTGTGAAGCTCCATTATTATGCAGGCATTTTTCTCACTGCTCAACAATGCCATCCACTCTCTAGATTTTTAGGATTACTATGATGTTTAAAAACAGTTGAGAGTCATTGTGCTGAATTAAACTGTAGCTTCCTCCCATAAACCGCTCACACCTGCACTACCATCAGGCCTCCACATGGTGGCAGCCAACAGTGGAGAGATAGGATGCCACTCCCTGGGAGAGGAGAAAAATCCCTTTGATGTTCAGTTCTCTCCACCCTGGCTGATTTCCCAGCAATCTGAATCCACTCCCAAACCTGGAAGGCCAGCATGGCGCGCGGTAGTGCTACCACCAAGTCACTTTATTCTATTCGCCAATTTATCAGCTGTCTACTCATTTGCCCATATCCAAATTCCATGAGAAAATGGCTACTGGGGGAAGAAATGTCTGCATGTAGCTTCAAGATACTGTTTTCTAACTTGGCAACAGCATAAAAACAAATACATTCAACACTGACAATGGGTGCTATGCACAATGCCTATGTGCACGCGGAAACTGGGGGCATTGGCATCATACTTGTGAATGTCACAGAGGGAGAACTGCATAGCATTCACAAAGGAGGCACACAGCAGTTATGTGCCCAAATCCCCTGGCCACATGGGCAGCAATGCGTTGGGTGGGGGTGTGATGGAGGGGTGCCTGCACTAAGCGGCATGCACAAAGCTGAATGCCAGGAGGCACAGTAGGATGCAGGTCATGCCAGGGCAGACACTGCCATAACCCACTGTGTGCCCCCATGGACATCACCCACCAGTCACGATGGGACCAGGATTCGACCCTCTGTTCTGCCCTAGCCCACAAGACAGATGGGGAGGGCAGGGTCAGCTGATTGGGCAACTGCCACGGCACTAGACACATTTATGAGAATGAGGGTGTCATTGCTGTGGGAGTGTGGGGTATGCCAGCTGAACACCGGGTTGGGGGCACACTCTGTTGGGGGCTAGAGGGGGCTGTCACTGGGGAAGGCTGGTCATGTGGGTCTGGGTGCCCACAGGTGCTATTCACAATGCAGACCAGTGCCTACATGCTCATATGATCTACTCCTGTACCCAGGATGGGCATCCGATTGGATGCCCATCTGAGTCTACAACTCTACCCCCAGCCACCCTGTGAAGTCCTGCATGTTGGGGGGGGGGGGAGTCATGGACAGGTGGGCACCAGTAGTGCATACCTCCATGTGTGCACCTGTCCACTGGTGCACAGCTACACCGGCAGGGTATGCGCCTTTTGAGCATACCTCTGCTCTGTTCGTGCAAAGTGGCCATTGCTTGTTAATGTACATTGTTACTCTTCATATATCTTGTCAGAACTTCTTTCATATTTCAACATATGGCAAAGTAAAATATATAAAGGAAATTGGAGTATGTTTTCAACTCTTTTCTGAATTTTGGCACCACTTCAGTCAATTTTATTCTGTGCCATTGTAAACCTTCTACACCTTTATCATATATCTTTAACTGCACTGCAAAAATTTTACTCACTGCTCAAGTAACCTCTAATCCTTCTTTCTTTTGCTAGTTATATCTACAAAAACATTAACTGATAATAAAATGAAATAATGCTTCTAAAGATAGCCAGTGACAATGAAATCATTAGAAAGGACCAACTTTATTTTTAATTTACTGATTATGGACCCACTCACCGAGCTTTTCTCAAGCTCAGTGTTTCCATCAGTAGCTTCCAACCCTACATCTCCACTACTTGTCTGGGGGACCTGAAACAGAGGCACCCTCATCTGCATTGTCAATCTCCCTCAGGTTACCCCTAAAGGCAGAGGACTCCCTTCTTGTGTGTTCATTCAGTCAAGAGGAGGTTGAAGGAGTCAATTGTAGTGTGTTGATCGGGATGGAGACAGCACATTCATGCACCCTCAGGATGTGAGCCAAACTGGAGCCTGGCAATGATGCTATGAGGAGTAGGTTTCAACCCTTAAGGATGACCAACTTGATGGCACATGTTCACCCCTGCTACCAATATCACCTCTACCATGCCACAACTAGGTGATGTTCAGTGTATTGCACATTGAGCCAGCTACAAACCTGCCAAGCTACAGCTCATTCATTCTCAAAACGCAGGGTTCTCACTTCTTGTGTGGTCAGTGCAGTCAAGGGAAGGCTGAAGGATTCTGTGTTAGTGTGGTGATGGGGAAAGAGTTGGCACATTCATGTGTCTTCTAAGTGTGGGTCACAACTGGAGCCTGGCAATCACCCTTTAAGGGCAACTCACCTCCTTCTATTGTGTGCTTATGATTGCCCTAGGGGTGCACGGCGGCACATGTTCACCCTCTCTACCAATGTCACATCTACCATGCCACCCCTATGTGTTGCTTAGAGAGAGAGAGAGGTACTCTCCCCTGATCAGCTGGTTTTACTATGTGAGCAAGCATGGGAGTGTTTTCATTCAAAAGAAGATGGCTAGATGTGGAGGAAGTGAAGTTGTGTCAGTCGCCTTGGCCTGCGATGCATGCTAACTGTGCTTTTTGAACAAGTAAATGGGTGCTAGTAGAGGGTGGGAGGAGGGTGCTGCCAGGGTACAGGGGAGGGGGAAATACTGATTTGAAAGAAAAGGAGCACTAAAGATGGTGGCAGGCTATGAAAGTGGGTGGGTTATGCCGGTTGCCCATCTTTTATTTATAAAACATGACATTTTGGGTGCTGGGGGAAGGGTGGGTTTGAGATTTTAGGAGAGGGTAGGGGGATAAGGGGTTGTATTTTTTAAAGGATTGGGATAGAGAGGAGGGTGGGGGCAGTTTCTTTATCTTCTTCCTGCCCCCCATAGCCACATGAATAAAGAATACAAAAAATGAATGCCTGAATATTTGTTGGCCGAAATATTCAAAATAAGGTATTTGCACACCACTAGTTGATGCTGAAGTGGTGGAGGCCTGACAGCAGCAGCCCCCATTGGGGTTAAGAAATGAGTCATGTAACATCTTTTTCCAAATGCAGCATTCCTTTTAATAGAGGAACAGAGAGTAAACAAGTAAGTAAGTAAACCTTTATTATTCAAGCACCCATTCCCAGGGGCTACGCGCACCGTACTGAAAAACAATTTCCATATGCATAAAATAAATAAAATAGCAAAATAATCTCAATTAAAACAATCTAAGTATATAAATAATAACAGATTACTATGCAATAAGTAAAAGCAATCCGTCAGTGACCAGGAGGGTTATAAACCAAAAGCCTGCTTAAAGAGGTGGGATTTCATACCCCTCTCAAAGGCCTCCAGCAAGTGTTTTTTCCTCAGAGATCTTTGAAGTGAGTTTCACAGGGCTGTGTCAAGGACTTCAAAAGCTTTGTCCCAGGAAGATTTAAACCAGGCCTTGGGAATCACCAGGAGACCCTCAGAGGAGGAGGAGCAGAGAGGACCAAGGAGGTGATGAGTGGTCAGGAGATCACGTAGATAGCCAGGGCCCTGACCACGTAGGGATTTATAGGTCAGTAAACTGAAATTGATGGTGATTTGCCACCTCAACTACAGCCAGTGCAGATTACACAGAACCGGGGTCACATGGTAGGAGCTGAAAAGCATCCATTCTGTTGTAGAATGCTGTGAGGCTCCATGGGAAATAAGGCATTTGGTGAAGTGTGCATCCCCCCTACAGTATCTCAGGAAAGGATATGGATTTTAGGTACATTTTTTTGGGTCAGTGAGCAAACGTAAAATGTTGAAGTACCCATGAGTTTTCCTTGAGGGTTGGTCCCTCTAAACAGTAGGGTCACAAGGAAGAACTAAGATAACACACTGTGGCTCTGGTGTGAGATGCAGGATATTTTTTATTATTTACAAAAATGAAGTTCACGCAAAGTTTCTAAAAGATGTCAGGATACTACAATATTCAGTACACATAATTTTGTTGCTCAGAAACCTCATGCAGGTACTTGCATGCCATTCCCCCCAGGACAAGGCTGAAAATAGTCAGTATTATCTAGCCATCCTTTCTAAGGTAAAAACTCAGTAAATAAAATTGCTTAGATTCAATTGCATTTTCAGGAACGGAAGAACCTCCTCATACAGCAGCATCCTACTGAGATGGAACACAGAAGGAGATGGTGGAGGAAATCAAGACAGAGATTTGAGCACAGCAGCGCCGACGTAACTGCATCCATGGCCTGGCTTGATGCATCTGAGCAGAAGTTCATGCACTAGAACTGTACATCATTTTCAAATTTCCTTTCCACTGGAATTCCTCAGAATTTCACAGATTCTGACTAATTCAGAGTTGAACCCCACTGGAAGTGGAATTTTGAAAGCAAAATGTTTTCTCAAACTGCAGATTAGTAATCTATGGTTTACATAAACCACTGAATACTGTTCTGCAGCTTACATAACCATGGATTAATTTTCCGCACACCAGAGTAATATTCCATAAATTGTGCACACAGAAATCCTTTATTGAATTCCAGGCAATTAAAAAAAAGAAATTCCAAAAAGCATTTCCAAAGTGCAACTGCTATGTGAATTCCACTGGTGGATGCCACATTCCAAACAGCACTATTATTGACACATTGCACCTGCATACACAGACAGAGCTGCATTCTAGAGGTGCTGAGTTTGGTGCTTTGAACTAAGCAAGCTGAGTCCCAAGGGGTTGTCACAGTTGGTTGAATCCATTAATAATCAGTTATACAAAGACAATGAGTTACATCTGCTAGTGTGTGAGACAAAATCTTTACCACATGAAGTGCCCCGGTGCTTTGCTAAGAGGGAGCATTTACCTCGGAACCTCTCGATTGCAGCTCTGTCCTTGTTTGCAGTTCTATTGTAGTATAGGGGGACCAGCATACCCCTTGGCCTGCACCATGACCTTGCACTGATAAGCACGTAACTCTTTTGCTGTAAGGCATTTTCAAATTACAACCCAGTGCTCACCATTGGGCAGGACTATATGCTAGTGACAAGGCAGGGTAGGGACTTGAGTGAGGAATGGAGTGTCAAAAAGTACTGAAAGTAATACAAGGTAAAATGAATCATTTGAAACAAGTTAGCAGTTATAATAAGCTAAATAACGAAAACTGTTTATGGTATCAGTGTGTATACTGTAGAAGGCTGCGTTTAAATCAAAGTACAGTACACCCAACTGCCGTCACAACTTCCACTATTACAGTGCCAGTGTTGTTGGCTAATGGTTCTGCATAATTTGCTTCTATCTCAAGATTCAATTAAATCAATGTAAACAGTTTTGATGTCTAATTAACACAGACCATGCCTTATCCTGCCTAATTCAAACAGCTGTGTGAAGCTGTTTGCGTAGGAAGTCTAGTTCCTGGAAGTGAACCAAGACTCTACACTTTATATTTATCAAGATTTAAGGCTACTCATGCTCTGTACCTATGGGAAACCCTGGGCCAGGTAAATTGTTTTAATTTTCTCATTTAAAATTCAGTGGGAGATATCACACTGAATGCATTTCTGCTTTCTCACTTGTGGAATTATAAGATTCTTTTCTTTGCTGCCTAACTGCAGGTAAAGCAAACTTCAATTATCAAAGAGGTTTCCCTTATTTTAAGTTGGAAATTCAATTTTCTCCCCTTTCTGCTATAGGATTTCTATCTGCTTCTCTTGACCACTTTACTCAGCTGCTTTTAAGCCTAGATTTTCAAAATATTGTATTCAGTTGTGCTAATTACCCTTTAAACTGTTGTACAACTCCAAACTCGGTAAGGTGAGAAAAATATTTTTTATTGCACAATTTCTTTACACATGATGGGATTTCTGACTAAAATACCACATCTAATTTTTAGTGGGGCAACCTGCTTTTATGCAACTGAAGCATCCTACTATAAGATTATGGGTCCAGTTGGAGTGCCTCTTATGGCTATGAGAGTGTCTGCTTGTGTGTTTTTAGGACCAGAGGACTCTGAACCGAAGATGAGCAGTTCTGTGGTCCTAAGAATGCAAGAGATGACATTCTTACAGTCATAAGAGGCCTTCCATCCAGAGCCATAAAATTATTGTTCACTAGCTTAATTAGATAAAAAAATGTTTTTTATTTCATAAAATTAGTAGCAGGACTGCTCATTGAGAAGCCCATTACAGTGCCCAGAATGTGAGATATTCTTATGTCAATAAGAGTACCTCACATGCAACTGAAGAAAGGCACTGTGATTGGTCAGAGATATTCCTGCCATCTATAAATCCTTTTAACTGCCTGTGATGCAATAGAGGCTGCACAAAGGAGGGTAATCAAAATGACCCAGGGACAGCAGGACAGGTCTTATGAGGAGAGGCTGTAAGACCTAAGCATGTACACACTGGAGGCAAGCGGGGAGAGAGGTGACATGACTGAGACATACTGTACAAATACCTCCATGGGGTAAACAAAGTGGAAAGCAGTAGATTTTCCAAACTAAGTGGGAACTCAAGCACCAGGGGTGACCCCATGAAGCTGTTGGGAGGCAAAATTAAGAGGGATGCCAGGTATTTTGTTACACAGAGGGTGGCAGAGGGATAGAATATGCTACTAAAAGAGGTGATCTGAGTGAAATCAGTGGAGGGATAAAAACATGTGGGGGATAGATAGACAGGCTTGTTAAAGACACTATCAAAAGGGAGGGATGGGGAATGAGAAGCCACCAGGGCTCTCATACTCGACCCTAGACAGGTAGGACAGGGCTAACATGATGGATCAAAGACCCTCTTAAGCCAGCAACTTCTATATTTATGTTTCTATGTGCAGCAGGAGAGAAGTTAAGGCACAAGGAGGTTAAGTAACTTCTGGAGGTCAAACTTTGAGTTAGTGGCTACACTTGGACTGAAACCTGTCACTTCTTGATTGATGTGCATGTATCCTAATGGTTGATACACAGTACTTTCCAAACAGAGAGAACTACTGTAAAAGCCTTAGTGTAACAGCACAAATTCTATGACAAATGCAAAAATGTAATCATTGCAGTGTGTTCAAACTAAATCCAGCAGCCCAGCTCAGACCTTTTACAGTTTGAAAGTAGTTGGAGGGCAGTGTAGTATAGTAGTTAAGACACTGAACTCTGAAATAAGAGATACCATATTTAAAGAGCCAGCAATGCCTCAAGAAGAACTTTGAAAAATGTAATATTTGGACACAAAGCAGCTTATATTTCTCATTTACCCCATATTTCTTGTCCCCATTATTTATTACTGAAGTCATACCTGAGGGAAAGGGAAAGGGAACATTGTTTAACCAGAAAAAGCACACTAAGCTGAAGCTATTTTCCAGATGCGACCTGGGAGCATAAGGAAGTTAAGTGACTTGCTTAGAATCATACAGTATGCACTTAGGTAGCTATGGGATTCAAACTCAGGTCTCCAGATCTGCATCTCAGAGCCTTAACCCACTGTGCTATACTGCCTCCCTATGCATGAAGGAGGGATTAACCCATGACAGGGTATGGGTTTATTGAGCATTAATTCATGCCCGGGGGGGGGTTGGAATCATGAGGCCACAGGCCGAGTGATTTCAACAACCCAGGCATGGATTAATGCTCAGTAAACCCATACCCTTGAGTGGGTTAATTCTCTCATAACAGGAGCCACACTATATTAGAGGTTTATGTAAAGGAATATTAAAATATATGTGTTTGAACATGGATTTCTACTAAAATATTCCTTTTGCCCAATGAATAATGTGTTTAGAAGATGCTGTCTTTGTAGTTGTCCACTAGGTGGATTTATTGTTATGAGGATGCAGAATCCACCTTTGAAGGCGGAATCCATCGTTACAAGGCAGAATCCGCCTTCTCTTTTTCATTGTGTCTATGTTGGAGTGATTTCTCTAAGTCAGTTTACATTGCTGTCAATCAGGATATTGTGTACCGGCAAGGCAACTGTGGGTATATTGGGGATAAATCAATGGTCAGGTGATGTGTTCTGACCAATAAAATGATTGTATTTTAGATAGCCATGTTATAAAACAGGATAATTGTTCCTTGAGATCTCATAATCTCCTTTTGCTTCTTCCCACCCTGGGGCCCAATATTCAAAAGTTTGCACGGGTGCTAATGGGTCTTTGCCCATGCAAACTGAGGTTTGTGCTGAATCACCATATTCAAAAGGGGCTGTTGCTTGAGCAAAGAGAGTTTCCAGACATGCAAAACATAATGTATGCATTTGGACAAGGGGAGCAGTGTGGTCATGAATAGCCACACTGCTCCATATTCAGCAGCTTTGCACTGTGCAAAAGGGTTTAACGTCGGCCTTTTGCACAATGTAAAGGTTAGAACAGACTTCACATAAGTGAGGAGGGCAAGAAGGTAATGAAGCAGAGGATGGGGGATTACATAGCAAAAGAAGGGCATTATAACCAGGAGTGGGGGGTGGCAAGTGGGCAGGAGGCATGCAGAATCCACAGGAAGGGAAGGGAAACTGAATGAGCTTGTTAGAAGCAATGGAAAAAAAGGGATTACTAGAGGGGATGCTAGGAAGGAAGAGCAGAAGGGGGGATGGGGAAAGGAAAAATGGTGGAGGGTAGTCACCTTGAATGCTAGGAACCTAGGGAACAAAACAGCAGAGCTACAGGCTCTCATGGCAGAAGGGGAGGTGGACATGGCGGCAATCACCGAAGCATGGTCCACCCATTACCAGAACTGGGACCTGGCGGTACCATGGTATAAGATATTCTACAGAGATAGGGAAAATAAGAAGGGTTGGGGGTACTGTATGTGAAAGAAGGACTGAAGTGTGTTCAATTTTTTTTGAAATTTAACTTTATTAGTTTTACAGAGTTACACCAAAACACAGGTTAACATCGAGTCTATCATAGGACTAGGTAACACTTCTCTATTTACCAAAATATGAATGAAACATGAAATCGGAAAAGGAGAAAAAAAAAACCCTTAAGTATGTTCATGAGGAGGGGGATGAGGGTAGTACAGAGTTGTTATGGATGCAAATCCAGGATTCCAAGAATAGGACTCTCAGGATGGGAGTAGTGTACAGGCCACCATCTCAGACAGAGGAGTTTGGGAACTAGTGGGGCAGATCAGAAAGGCATGCAGAAAGGGTAGCATGGTGATGGTGTGGGACTTCAACCTGCCGGAAGTGGATTGGAGTACTCCAGCCACCACGAATAGAAGGAAGCAAATACTTCTGGATGTGTTCCAGGATAGCTTCCTAATGTAAATTGTCAGCAAGCTAACCTGGTTAAGGAACTGCTGGCAGGGAGCGACCACCACTCAGTGTGGTTCACATTTAAAATAGGTAAAGACAGAGTAGAAACAGGTACAAGAATGTTGGACTTCAGGAAGGCCAACTTTGGGAGGATGGAGGAGGTAGTTAAAGGGTATCTAGCCAGACTGTTCTTTTTAAATAACATCATTCCTATCTGGTGGCCCCACCTTGAAAAAGCGTAAGTGCTACGTGAAACATTGGCGTGAGGGGGTGCTGCTGTCATGAAAGCACTTTTTAATATTAAAAAGCTTTTGTGAACTGAACCTAGCTAGAAGATTCATTATTATTCAGTCCATTATGTTGCTTCACTCTAGGACATGTGCCTAGTTAAACAGATATGTGGCAGCACTAACATTGTTTCGAAAAGTCTCCTTTGTGTTCTTATCTAGCCAGAACCCAAACTAATATGTACACTAACCAGAGGTGGGATGTCATATAACTGGGGATTAGAAGGCAACCAAAACCTACATCAGGGTCCAGGGTAAGAGAGCTAGTGCCATGAAACCCAGCTGGTTGAACAAGGGGGTCATGGAGAAAGTAAGAAATAAAAGTACCACCTTTAGGAGGTTCAAAAAAACTGGGAGAGGGGAGGACAGAGAGGATTACCTGAAGGAATTGAAGGAGGTGATGAAGGCAATAAGGTAGCCAAAGCTTCTAAGGAGCTCAGGCTGGTGCAAGGCATCAAGAAGGGGAGAAGGAATTCTTCCATTACATCAGGGAGAAAAGAAGTTGTAGGGACAAAATAGTAAGGATTAAGAAGGATGGGGTGGGAACAGGGGCAGAGCAGGCTGAAGTGCTTAATGAAGACTAATGCTCAGTGTTCACTAAGGAGAAAGGAGGGGCCCTACCAATGGGGGTGGGAGGTCAGGCTCAGGGAGGGGAGGAGGAAGTGACAGATGGGAGAATCACAGAGGGCAGGGTACTGGAGGGACTGAGGGCACTGAGGGTCGACAAGGAGCCAGGGCTGAAGGGTATTCACCCCAGGGTACTGAAAGAGCTGGAAGACATCCTGGCAGGGCCCTTGGCAGACTTGCTCAACACCTCCCTGGTCTCAGGAAGTGTACCTCAGGACTGGAGGATGGCTCACATGGTACCCCTCCATAAGCGCAGTCCTAAAGATGAACTGGGAAACTACAGGCTGGTAAGGCTCACATCCATCATAGAAACATAGACTTTGATGGCAGATAAGGACCACTTGACCCACTCAGTCTGCCCATTTCCCTACCTAATGGATAAGCTGCAGATCCTAGTTAACCAACAGTCTACATCTTCCTACCCCAACCCCCTAGAACTGCCTTATGACTGTCCCATACATTCTTGAATTCCACTAAAGTTTTTGACTCCACAACCTCCTCAGGAAGGCTGTTCCATGCATTCACAACCATTTCTATGAAAAAATACTTCCTCACATTACTTCTGAGCCTTCCCCACTCTATCTTCAAATTGTGCCCCCTTGTTCTTGCACACCTCTTTTTCTGAAAGATGCCACCCTCTTGGACTTTGTGGATTTCCTTGAGGTACTTGAAAGTTTCTATCATGTCCCCCTTCTCCCTCCTTTCCTCAAGGATATACATATTAAGCTCCTTAAGTCTCTCTTCATATGTCTTCTGGTGCAGACCCTACACCATTTTAGTTACCCACCTTTGGATTGCCTCCATTCTGTCTATGTCTTTGTGGAGATTGGGTCTCCAGAACTGCACACAGGACTCTAGATGGGGTCTCACCAGCTGTCTGTACAAACTGATAACAACTTCCTGTTTTCTATTGGTGATGCCTCTCCCTATGCATCCCGGTATCCCCCAGCCCTCCTTACTGCTCTCTCACATTGCTTGCCCACATTTAGGTCATCTGATATGACTACCCCAGGATCCTTTCCATTTTTGTTGTTGTTAGTATCTCACACCCCATTGTGTACTCTTCCCCTGGGTTTTTGTTTCCCAGGTGCATTACTTTGCACTTCTTATCATTGAATCTAAGCTGCCATACATTTGACCATTCCTCTAGCCTTGCCAAGTCCCTTCTCATCCTTCCCACCCCACCTTTTGTATCAACTCTGTTGCAGATCTTTGTGTCGTCTGCAAAGAGACATACTTTTCCTTCCAGTCCCTCTGCAATGTCGCTTATAAAGACATTAAAGAGGACCTGTCCTAGTACTGAACCTTATGGTTCCCCACTAGTAACCCCCTTTCTTCAGAGTGGACTCTGTTTACTATTACCCTCTGTGTCCTATTCTCTAATCAATTCTTTACCCAGGCTACCATCTTGGGACCCACTCAAAGGCTGGCCAACTTGTATATTAATCTTTCGTGTGGGACTGTGCCAAATGCCTTGCTAAAGTCTAGGTAGGCCATGTCCACAGCCCCTCCCTGATCTACTACTTTGGTCAACCAGTCACAGAAATCTATTAGATTCATCTGACATGACCTTCTCGCTGTGAATCCATGCTATCTTGGGTCCTGTGCCCTTCTAGCCTCTAGGTGCTCAACAATTCTTTCCTTCAGAAGTGATTCCCTCATTTTCCCAATCACTGAGGTTAAGCTAACAGGTCTATAGTTTCCTGCTTCTGCCCTGCTCCCACTTTTGTGAAGTGGAATAACATCTGCCCTCCTCCTGTCCTCAGCTACCGCCCCATCCTCCCATGATTTGTTACAGAGGGTAGTCAGTGGTGTCACTAGTTCTACCCTTGTTCTTTTAGAATTCTGTGGTGAATCCCATCAGGCCCCATTGCTTTATCCACCTTCAGGTTTAAGAGTTCTTTCAGAATCCTTTCTTCTGTGAATGGGCTGGTATCAACCCCCATATCCGGAGTGTTTCTATTGTTTGGCTTAGGTACCTCCCACTCTTCATTTTTAATACTGAACAAAAATATTTGTTTAGTATCTCTGCCTTCAGATTACCCTCTTCCCACCCCCTACCCTTTATTAAGCCTCACTATCCCTACCTTGGTCTTCCTTTGCTCCTGATGTACCTATCCTGGGAAAACTGATGGAGACAATCCTGAAGGAGAGGCTGGTGTCCCTTCTAGAGACCAATGGGCTGCAGGACATTAGGCAGCATGGGTTTGTCATGGGCAGATCCTGTCAGACCAACCTGGTGGATTACTATGACTGGGTGACTAGACAGTTGGACAAGGGTCGTGCAGTGGATGTCCTGTTTCCTGACTTCAGTAAGGCATTTGACTCAGTGTAGCATGGGAGGCTGTGTAGAAAGCTGGCAGGTACAGATGCAGGGCTGAAAATGGTGGGATGGGTACTAAACTGGTTATAGGGAAGGCAGCAGAGGGTCGTGGTGGGAGGGGAGCTCTCATCTCTGAAGCAGTAACAAGTGGAGTACAGCAGGGCTTAGTCCTGGGACCGGTGTTGCTTGGGTTGTTCATATCAGACATCTCAATGGGCATCAAGAGTAAGATCAGTTTGTTTGTAGATGACACCAAGATGAAAGCAGTAGTGGATGATCTAGGAGGGTGGTATGGGTTGCAGGATGATCTGTCAAAACTGGAGACCTGGTCAGACACCTGACAGTTGGGGTTCAATGCCAAAAAGTGCAAGGTGCTACAATTCAGGGCAAAAAAACAAGAAGGAACTACCAGCTAGGGGGTGGTGGTTCAGCTAGCCATGACAGAGGAGGAGAAGGATCTGGGGGTGATTATATTGGGCTCAACTCAGCACAATGCAGGAAAGTAGCTGCAAAGCCCAACAAAAGGCTGAGTTATATTGCCAGGGGTATATCTTCAAGGAGAGGGAAGATGATTCTGCCACTGTATAGGTCACTAATTAGGCCACACCTGGAGTACTGTGGCAGTACTGGTGCTCATACCTAAAGAGGGACATTAAGTTACTGGAGGGGGTGCAGTACAGGGCAACAAAGATGATCCAGGGACAAAGGGACATACCTTACATGAGCAGACTGAGGGAGATGAACAAGTACTCATTGCAGGAGAGGAGAGGAGAGACAGGGGGATATGATTGAAACCTTCACGTACATGAAGGGAATAAACAGGACAGGCACGATCTCAGATTTGAGGGGGGAAGGTTCAGGAGGGAAATGATAAGACACTTTTTTATGGAGAGAGTGGTATCTGGATGGAACACATTGCCTGTGGAAGTGGTATCCTGTAGAACAGTGGACTGCTTCAAAAGGGGATGGGATAGGGTAAGAAGGAGGGTCAGAGGAAGGGAGGGAAGGGCAGCTGCAGTATAAGGGTTGCTAGCTGTACACTTGAGCAGACTTAATAGACCATAAGGCCTTCATCTACTGGCAAATTTGTATGTTCGTATGTTCTTAAACAGTACTGAACAAAATCCCGACTTAACTCCAGACAACCATAGTGGCTGTCAGTGGTAATACAGTTACCTAGCCGGTTGACCACTGGGTGAACACAACCACCCTTGTTGTCCCTGGTATTCCCCCCCCTCCAATCACCAGTCCGTCCTGTATAAAATAATATCCCTGGTGCTATTGTACCCCACAGCTCACTGATCACTGGCCCATTCTGTATAAAATAATGTCATTGGTGTTAGTGGTCCCATCCTTCCCCTATCACCAGCCCCGACATGCAAATTATTTTCCTTGGTGCTAGTGACCACCCCCCTCTGATTGCCTGATCGCACCCTGTCCTGTAAATAAAACGCACGCTCCCAGACAGTACATATAGCAGCAAGCCAAGGAAGTGTGAGTATGGTTGTGGCAGTCACCAGATGGTCCTGAAGCACCACGGAGAATGCTAAAGTGAATGGGGGGGCAGTATGCCTGGTGCCATGGTGGAGAACCACTAGATGCCAGGGAGTTTTTTTTTTGGCACTTTGAAGCTGGAGATCTGCATGGGGGGGGTACCACTGGCACCAGGGATTCACTTGCTGTCATTGGGAGGCTTGCATTTGGAGTGAATGGAGGAGAACACTAGCACCAGGGAATATAATTTGCATGTCAGGGCTGGTGATTGGACGGGGGGGGGGGCACAAGCACCAGAGATAATTTGCACATCAGGGCTGGCAGTTGGGGGACCACTAGCACCAGGGATATTAGTTTATTCAGAACTGATCAGTGATCTAAAAGGGGGACCACTAGCACCAGAGACATTAGTTTATACAGAACTGGCCAGCAATTGGGGGGGTGGGGTCCACTAGCACCAGGGATATCAACACGTCTGGGACCTAGCAATTCTGGGAGCAGTGCTACACTAGCCTGCCTTGCTACCCATACAAATGAGCCCATAATGGACCAAACCAAAGAAATGACCTTTTCCCCTTTTTCTGGTTGGTGTGGTTTTACCCAGAGCTGCATGTCTATGGGCAGTATGTTGATGAACTGTTCCTCTGCAAGTGTGTCGTTGATCTGTGGGATCATTTTGTCCTCTGGCTGGAGCCATGAAATAAAGAGTTCTTTGAGTTAGATGAAGGCTCCTCACGGATAGTTGACTGAGTCGTACTTTAGGGACCAGAATCTCTGCCTGTAGGTCTCTTCTGAGATGTCATACCTTTTCATGATTTCTCTTATCACAAGGTCATACTTTTCTGACTGTGCAGTGTCCATATTGCTGTATGCAAGTTGGGTTTTCCCTGTCAGGTATGGCACTAGCCTAAAGCTTCCAACTGTTCTGATTTTCCCAGGACAGTCCCTATTTTAGGCAGCATGTCCCGGTGTCCCCACAAGTTTTGCAAAGTTTCACATTTCTCTCGGTTTTGATTACTTGTCTTGTTTTTCTCCTGTTATTTGTTTGCTGACTATTGGGCCATGAGTGACATTTCTTTCAGCATCACTGATGGCGCCGCTCAAGCTGGACAGCAATTTGTAACTTCCGGCCCTGTGCCAATGTTGCGCTATGAACGTGACAACACTCGGGTAGTCAGATGGAAATCGAGTCAGCAGGAGCACTGTAAAGCACCTTCCTTCCTGTTAGATCAGACTGGGTAGTTGTGCAAGCAAGTGAGTATGGCTGTCTGCCTGCCAGCAGCTGAGAGAGACTGCAGACAAAGAGACCATCAGCAGTGAACTAAGGTACCTGAACTGAATCAGCTGTGAGGGAGTGTGCGATGACAATCCGATGTGGTGGTGGGAGTCACTGAAGTGAAGTTTGTTCAGCAAAGGAAGCGAGTGCGAACGGGTTGAGATGGGACTGTCAGGCAGAGCAATGCAACCAGCTCAAATGTCTGAACACAATTTAAAGCAAGTTTGCTTCTGATTAACTTTCTGTACATCACATTTTGGAACTTGTTGCAGCAGAATGATGTACAGTATTGTTTTAATCTGAATATTTGCTACTGGTGATACTGTGGGGTGGTGGGGCCAGAGTAAGTGGTAAAATGTAAGTGATTGAATGTGTGCAGCCTTGTCTGCAGCAGCACCCAAGGGAGTGAGTGACATGGGGGAGGGTTTGGTTAGGATTGTCACTGTTCCAGTTTTAGGCATCTGAAAGGTGATAGCTTTATACTAGCTTGATTGCCCATTGCTGCTTTGGCCATGAGCAGGCTCCTGCGACCCTTACAAAAGTGTGCAAATATGCTTCAATATCATCTGAGGGACACAGCTTTGTAAGTTTAATGTCTTTTATGTTGTTTGTATTTTGTTTAATCTGCTGGACCTGTACCAGATACTTTAGTTTTGATAACCTGCAAAGCATCCAGCTATCACTGCTCCTTTCACAGCATTTCTTCTTTTCTCAGTATAGGCCCAGTGCAACATGCCCACCTTCAAGGAGGACAAGGTAACCACAATAATAATAAGCATACCAACATTTAGATACAGCTAAGCAGAACAGTGACAATATTGCTTTGAATGGGATGGAGGAACTGGGAAAGAGAGAGCAAAAGAGAGCAGCAAGTGACTTGTAGTGGAGTGCTGGACCAGGGGAAGGAGAGCTGCAGGGAGTAACAGTTCATTTGTAGCAGATTGGCAAAAGGTTGGGAGAGCCGCATGGGAGGACCACTGTTTTGTAGTTCAGCAGATGAGGGACAGCTGCAGGGAGCAATAATTGATCTGTGGAAAGGTAGAAGTACAGCGGCAAGGAGTGGCAAAGCT
Organism: Neoceratodus forsteri; assembly: GCA_016271365.2. Classification (NCBI taxonomy): domain Eukaryota; kingdom Metazoa; phylum Chordata; order Ceratodontiformes; family Ceratodontidae; genus Neoceratodus; species Neoceratodus forsteri. Next base: position 101,715,822 of record CM028130.1, read on the forward strand.
GCTTGCTTGGCAGAGTCATGTAAATGAAATGAGCCAGCAGCTGTCTGATAGCAGTGGCTGACTCCTTTCAAGTGCAAGAAGTTTCCACCCATTAAGCAGTGAGTAGTGTCATGACCAGAGTGGCTGTTCATTGGTCTGCACTGCTGAGTCCCTAGCAACTTGAGATGCAGTTGGCTTGGCAGTGACACACCTCTGAAATGCCATTCATGTAACAAAACATTTCTTGCACAAGCACAAGCAAACATTAAAAAGCAATAAAACAATATAACATTCTAAATCATTCTAGTTAACTCAAGTGATCTTTGCAGTATCGATTGGGTTAGCTCAAGATGTATCTTACTGAATATGAGTGTCATAACAGGTACTTCCTTGCTAGCCTGCCTCACACAAGGATTTCCTTACCCATGATGCACTGCATTGGGTTTGAGGCTTTAGAGTAGGGCTGGCCAACCTGTAGCTCGTGAGCCACATGTTATTCTCGAAGCAGTTTGATGTGGCTCTTGAAGGGTTTGTCAATTACATGTCAAGCACATGTCACAGTCTTTTAAATTTGAGAAAAGTCAAAGTACAGGAGCTGAAAAGTGCCTTGAGTGCTAAACAAGCTGCTTCTTCTAAACCTGCAAGAAAATATAAAGCTCCAGAGCTGCTATGAATAATTATTTTAAAATTCCAACTATTTAAAAAAAATACTATAACTTAATAAAATATGATTATTGACTATTTACTATGACTGTTATTATTTTAACTCCTAAATATGACTAAATATGGGATGGTATGGGCTGCACATTGTTGTAGCTCACATCTTACTCAGAAATTTAAATGTGGCTCATGACCCTGAAAAGGTTGGACACCCCTGCTTTAGAGTATATGTGTGTGGTTTGGGTAGATGATCACAGAACAATTTGGGCATTTCTTCTCTCCTAGCACCCTTTTATAGATCCTACAGTACGTACTGCTGATCTTGCAAGTTGCCTCTTTCCTACGCTGCCTCAGTGTATATTCATTGCCCAATTTCCTCTGTGGTGACCTGATTCTGGGCTGCAAGAATGACTGCAATGCACTAAGAGTACCCAATATGATGAAACAGGTATCTGTAGTTTTTAATCCTCAGCTTATACTGGATCAGAAGCAAAAGTCAGTGTTGCTAGGGATTTTTGTTCTAGTGAAGCCTCATCGACCTGATTTGCATTCAAATTTACATACCCATGATGCCTTGCACTGTGAATGAAGCTTTAGAGCAAATTTTGAAAAGCCCCAAATCCTGGTGGCCTCAAAGGACCTCAAAATGTGGCTACCAGGACTTATTGGTAGCCTCACTCCTTATTTGTTCATCCCAGACCTCCTGTTATACTCCAAACCTCCTTATATAACATATTTTGTTTCATACAATATAGATTAAATTAATTCCCTGATCTGAATTATCTCAGCAACAAATGTCTCATATTTTTATTTAGAGATAAGAAAAAACTTAACCAATCCATTACCTTTGTAATTAGGGCTCTTAAGAGCTCTATGGCCTCAGAAAATTGTGCTAGTTGCCACATGTAGCCACCATGGCTTCATTTCAGAAATGTTGCTGTGTGTGACTTGCATAGATGCATAGATACCACACAAATGTAATACTTCTTCTCTTCTTGCACCTTTTTATGAATCCTCCACCCTGCTCTTCTTGCAAACTACCTCTCCAGTACACTAACTCTGATGGTACTAAAGTTCTGGGTTTCTCAAGGGTGAACCTGGTTCTCAGATTAGACAATAAAGGCACTGTACTGTAGAGTCCAAAAAGGATGAAACACATGTTTGTAGTTTGGGCATTTAGTACACACAGGCCCTGTTCACACTGCGGGATGCTGGAAAACGGTTCTTTAAACCATTCTTAGAAACAGATTAAAGCTTATCATTTCAAAGCGTCCACACTGTCAAAAGCGAGTTTTAAAATGTGTTGGTACCTGCAGCAATCAGTGTCAGCGTGTTCTCACTGTTGCGGTATTGGTGTCCCTGTGAAGGTTTTCATGCACCCACAGCAGCCGAAAGCTGCATACCATCATGCTTTGCGGTAACACACAAACCTAAAGAATCGTGCTGCAGAAACCGTGTTCTCCTGATCACACTGCCGGTAAGTTTGAATTACAACAGGAACCATTTTCAAAACCGTGCTCAAGCCTACCTCAAAGCAGGGTTTGAGCATGGTTCACTAAATTGGTTCCCAAGTCATGCTAAGTGCGAATGCAAACCGTGCTTGCGGTTATTTAAAACGTTTTACCATTGATAAAATGTTTTAAATAGCACAGTGTGAACAAGGCCTTAGAGGTAGAATATGAAAAAGGCAGTTTGCAAAAGAACAGTGCACAGGATTTCTTAAATATATGTAAGGAGAGGAGAAGTATCCAAATTGTGCTTATAGTTTGGGCAAGAAATACTTTTTGGAGGTAGCTTTCTTAAGAGGCATATTGCGGAAAGAGCAGTGCATAGGATCTGTAAAAGGATGCAAGGAGAGGAGAACTGTCCAAATTGTACTTGTAGTTCTCTACCTATTCCATTTCAGATGTAAATGCCTCTCTAGAAGATGATATCTGTTCGGTTGAAGCCTTGTCAAACTTCCCATGGGCAAGGATTTGAATACCATGACAGTTTGCACTGAAGTTTGAGAATTTAAAGAGTATGCTTTTGGTTTTAAGAGAAATAGAAACAAAACAAATTGGGCATTTTACCTCTCCTAGTATTCTTTTACTGATTCTATTTACTGCTCCTCTTTTAAACTATCCCTTTGGTAGGATACCTGCCAGTGTACTACATGTATTTATTAAGGAGGGACAGCTGGTGGTGAAAGATGAAGACAAGACGGAAGTACTCAGTGAGTTCTTCTGCTCGGTATTCACTAAGGAGAATGTTGGTAACGGTCCAGCACTAGCCAAGACACATCACTGCAGGGGAGTTGACATCAGCCCCTTTACAGAGGAAAGAGTCCTAGATGAACTTTCTAAACTGAAAATGAACAAGGCAATGGGACCAGACTGGAATACACCCAAGAGTTCTGAAGGAACTTCGAGAGGAACTAGCTACCCCACTAGCTGCATCATTCAATAAGTCACTGGAATATGGTGAAGTGCCACAGGACTGGTGAAGGACCATAGTTGTGCCATTGCCCAGGAGTGGTAGCGGAAATTACCACCCAGTCAGACTGAACTCAGAGGTAGGTAAAATAATGGAGACATTGCTCAAGGAAAGGATAGTGGAGTACCTGGAAGAACATGGAAAACTCGACCTGAAGCAGCATGGCTTCACAGCAGGATGCTCATGCCAGACAAATATGACAGAATTATTCCATGGGGTTGTGAGAGCAGTGGACCAAGGTGCAGCTGTGGGCATAGTATATCTGGACTTTAGCTAAGCCTTTGATTCGGTTCCACACAGAAAGCTAGCAAATAATTTAGAGCAAGCTGTAGATAGTAGGGCCGTGCATGGGTCGAATAGTATTTTCCGAATACCATGAATAGTAGGCTTCCCGAATATTCAGATGCATTTTCTGAATAGTTCACTATTCGGCCACTATTCGGGAACTACTATTCAGTGAGATTTCCAAGTCTCGCAGAGCTTTGTTGGCCAATCAAAAACTGTTTCTTGAGCTCAAAGGCAAGCACACCATGTGACTTCCTCACTCTGAACTGGAAGAAGACAGGAGACAGTGGTTTCTGAGAGCTGCTCTGCAATACTTTTGAGACCTTAAATTTGCTAAAAGAAATAGATTTTTGCTTCACAGGCTTATTTGGGTCAGTATAGTTTTTTTGAAAGTGTCAGAAAAGTTATGTTTGGCTTTCTGACAGGTATTTTGTCCTTATTGCTGCACTCAGTTACAGGGACTAGGAGGGCTGTCTGCTAACATCCCTTCTCTGCTGCTATCTGACATAGCTCCAGTGTGATTTTTTGGGGTGAAGCACATTTTATTTTTGTGTTTTTTTTTTTTTTGCTGTTGTCTGGTTCCAGGCTTGGTTCCCTGCATGACTGATGAGGGTGTCTGCTAACTCCCCCTCCTGCAGGTCACTGCTTATGATTTGCTGTATACGTGCAAAATATTTAATTTTATGAGACTTCACCCTGCATGTGCATGCTTAATATATTTTTTCACGAGGCAGGACCACACGTGTGCACAGCTGTGTGCACACAGATTTTAAAATAAAGTTCTTCACTTCTAAGCCAGTCAGGCTTGACTCACTTAATTATTATTGTTAGTCCTCTAGTTCCCGGGATAGATCCTTGTACACATGAGGAGCGAGTTGGCTGACCCCCCCCCCACTTCTACAGCCCACTGCACACAATTAACCTGTGCTTGTGAAAAATATCCCCCCACGTGAGTCGTGTCTTGTGTGTGCACAGCTGTGCACATGCATTTTTTTGTTTGTTCGTTGTTGTTTTGTTAATTAAACCATTGCACTTAGTGGGGCAGGCCTGCCTCACTGAGTTGACTGTATGTCATCTGTCTGTTCCTTGCTCGGTTCCATGTTTGACTAAATAGGTTGTTCTTTTCTTCTTCCTTCTTAGTAGCAGTGTTTTACTTTACTGCTACTTTTTCATGGTGCAGTATAACTGGAAAGGTGGGTATATTACTGTATGTTCCACAAGCACTAAGTAAAGCATCACACCATACCTCTCAACTGTCCCTGATTGTCAGGGACATCCTTGATTTTGCCTCAAAATTTTACTCTGTCCCTCCTAAAATTTTTGTTTCCATGGCTAAACAATGGGGATTGTAAGTACAAAATAATGTCAAGCATTAAAGTTACAGACTTGTTCTTCTTTAGAAAATGCATTTTGCATTAAGCCTCATGTTCTACCAGCTTTCTGGGTAGACAGCTCTAATTTGGAAGATTTGTCCCTGATTTTTTTAAGCCTTGTCCCTGATTTATGATGCAGGAGGTTGAGAGGTATGCATCACACATATAGGTACTACATAGCAGGATGTAGCCAGGCAATATACAAATGTTCACCAGGATCGTGCTTGTTGCCTCATTTGGCACAATAAATACCACTTTTGTAACTCACGACAGTTGTTGTTGCCATGCATGGGTAAATACAAATGCCATGCATTGTTCCCTAAGACACCCACATACCAGCCCAGAGCCTGTAAAGTTGTATTGTCCTTGGGATGCAAAGAGAGTATTGGTGACCAGTCCTTCTAGTTTCGACTCCTGAATAAAATTACAGAAAGATTCAGTATTTTCTTTGTTAGTTTTCATGGAAAAGGGAAGCAGTTCAGAGCCTATTTGCTACCCCCCTTAAATAAAATTGCACACCATGGAGTGCTTGGAGTATGCCTGCCTACACCCATGCTACATAGTAATAGTTTGTGTTTTACACAGTAGCCACTAGTGACCTGATCCATCATGTCCTTAGCAGTCTTGCAATCATGCTTGGTCCAGCCCCAGCAAAGCATCTGCCCCGCATGCCCCAAGTGGTGAGGGACCGGATGATAGACCCACAAACATACAGCACATCCAGGCAATTACTGCTAATGTCCCTGAGCTGCCAAACCCCAAACAATCTATGTAGAACAAAGGAAGCACTCGGGGAAGGGGCAGTAACAGAAAACAGTTAAGAGCAGTGGAGCATAAAGTTCCCAATACATTTGTTTGTGCTAAGGCTGGATGGTGCCAATAGAGCCCTGGTGCTTTGAGTGGAACCTGATATTTGTCAGGGTGCATGTCGGGAATGTACAAACACACTATGCATATACAACCCTTAAAGAAACACACCATAAATAAGTGAACTTAAAATGAATGCTACTGAGATGCCGTAACAAAGCAATCTACAACTAACATACCCAAAGATGAAACACTGCATCAAGATTGTAAAACAGTTCATACAGTGGTGCCAGACAGTACGCAATGCAGTATCTTGCAAAATTACTGCAAAATGCTACAATATGCTGTAAAGAGCGGTGTAATTTCATGGCAATTAAGCCCTCTAGTCATCCAATATTTTGTGGCATGTCATTTACTGCAAAGTACTGAACTGCATCTTGTCTTGCTCCACTGTATATTACTAAAGGAATAATGCATGACAGGGTGTGTATCATGCTGGGATAATGCCACGCCTGGGGGGGTTGGGTACGAGGCCACAGGCCGAGTGCATCCAATGCCCCTACCGTGGCGTTAACCAAACAACATACACCCTGGAGTGCATTATTCCTATTATACAATGGCTTGTTGTTATACATAAAATAAAAGAAATTATTTTAAAGAATGTTTTTATTAGAGAGGAAAAATATTTTTGTTTCTTAAGAGGAGATGTAAAAAAAAAAGAGAGCATGGCATCTATAATGTCCATAATGATGAAGTAGACCTGTGGTGTCATGCTGGGATAACGCCATGGGTCCAGCCCCAAACTGACCAATCACAGTCCAAGATTCTTTCTTGCCATTGTATAATGATACATAATACAATTCCAGAGAAGGTGGTGAGATAGACTACATAGACAATGACATACAGGTGTCTCTCTTTATTCAGTGGGCTCAAATATTATTTTCCCCAAGCAAGTATTTTAGTTCTTGCAGAACTGGCAATAGTATTACTGCTACTAATACCATTAGCAGTACTACTACTACAAGTGTCACCACCTGTTCCATCTGTACGCTCACTGTCACATCTTGTTGTGCAGTAGTGGGGGGGAATTAGAGCATACATGCTTTGTGCAGGAAGCAGCAGACACCACCACCTGTGTCCCCACTGCTACCACTATGGCTGCTACATCCATAGCCAGTGTGCTTCCCACTACCACCGGTGCCATTCTTGCAGCACCCACCCTTTCAGTTGTCAGCACTACTGCAGCCACTACTACCACTATTCCTATGCTCATGGCCAAAGCACCTTCTACCCCGTGTCTGTGACCATGAACACCCTCTAGTGCTGATGCAATGCAATGCTTGATATCATTTTCAGAGTGCTATGTGTGTGGTGTGGTGGATCGAATGTGCCACATGAAGCTTGTGTTGCATGAGTGAGAGCGCAATGTTGGTGGTTGAAGTGTCATTGAGGTGTATATGGTATACCAGGTTCAGTGGGTGATTAATGGTGCTGCTGAAGTGCTTTTTTAAAGTTTCCTTAAATAAATACCTTTTCTGGCTGAATACTGAGTACCGAATAACGAATACTAAATACTTGGGACCTGAATACCGAATATTCGGCTGAATATTTGGGAAAAGGTATTCGCACAGCCCTGTTAGATAGTCAGAAAGTAGTCAGCTAGATTAACAGCTGGATACAGGACAGAACCCAGAAAGTTATGGGAAATGGCACCTTGTAACATGAGGGGAAAGTGACCAGTGACGTTCCCTAGGGATCAATGCTTGGCCCAATCCTTTTTAACATATTCATCAGCAACATCACTGATGGACTGAAAGGGGAGGTCTGCCAATTCACAGTCAACACAAAACTTTGCAACATGGTGGACACACAGGAAGGTGTCTCAAGAATGGATGCAGATCTCAGGAAACTGGAGGAGTGGTCCAGCAACTGGCAATTGCAATTCAATGACAAAAAATGTAAGGTAATGCACTTGGGCAAGAGGAACCCAGGACATAAGTATGTCCTGGAAGGGCAGCAATTGGAGGAGACTAAGCTGGAACTGGATCTTGTAGTTATGACAGCAGATGATTTAAAGGTGGGAAAGCAATGCAAAAAAGCAGCACTAAAGGCAAGCAGCATCCCAGTATGCATAGGCAGGGGTATTACTAGCATGAAGCAAGAGGTTACAGTCCTGCTGTATAGGTCCTTGATGAGACCACACTTAGATAACTGCATGCAGTTCTGGAGACCTCACCAAAAACAGAACATAGACCAACTGGAGCCTGTGCAGAGGAGGGCCACCGAGATGGTGCATGGTGTACACCACAAACCTTACGAAACTAGGCTCAACCAGTTGAATCTATTCTCCCTTGAACATAGAAGAAACAGAGGGGACATGATAGAAACATTCAGGTTTTTTAAAGGGATAAATGCAGTGCAAACTGGAAATCTCTTCCAGGAAAACAGAACTGAGCGGACAAGGGGGCACAACTTAATCCTCATAGGTGGTAAGTTCAGAACCAGTATTAGGAAGTACTTTTTCACATAGAGGGTCATGAACCCTTAGAACAGCCTGCCACCTGAAGTGGTGGCAACAAAGACAGTCAGGGAATTCAAATGGGCTTGGGACAGTCAGTGTAGTCACTGCAGCAGGAGCGGTAAATAAAGGGGGGAGGGAGTAGTCATCTCAAGCAGGTTAGATGCACCTCACAGTCTTTCTGCTGGTAAAATCTTATGTTCTTATGTCTCAAGCAGTTTATGCTGATACAACTGCTCAGCTTCCCTTTGTGGTCCTCATCCCCAACTGCATGAGAGGATTGTGTTATTGTGCAAGAAACATCTCAAACAAACTAGCCCAGTAGCACAGCAGTAAAGCTACTGCCTTTTTTGATGGTAACCCTGTGTCAGGAAAGGACTCTAATTGCTTTGGGGCAGACAGAGGGAGGGAGGAGTGAGCATCCTGTGAACAACTCACCTTTCTTGGGGAAAGAGGAATGTCAATCCCACTGGTAGGCTGCCACTGGAAGGAATTTGGGTGGTAACAAAGTAGGACTGCAGCTGCATGGGAAAGGACCCCTAGCCCAGATACTAGAGGGAGTCTCAGTGTAGACAGAGCATTCACATGAGCAATAAGATATGGGTGGGGGTTGTCTTGGGTTAACGCATGCCCAGGTGGATAATGAGGCATGAGGTGCTTGTACTGGGTGCCTTCAGCACTGGAAGTGCAATAACCCATGGCAACCACCATCCTGGAGCTTCTTATTATTCTTATGAAATGGGTGGCAAATGAAAGAAAGATTTGATCAAAATTACCATTATACAGTACAAATGGGGAATAAAATAGAAAAATATAGTCCCTGTAAGTTTCTGCCACTATGTGAACTGTTGATTTGGGCAAGCCTAAGTCAATCTGTTCTGCAGCCCTTCATAATGTCTAATTTATAAATAAATATTTCTTTGTAAGCTGTTTTATAAATGTCTGAGAGAGTCCAGGTACATAATTATGCCACTGTTCACTGCTAGTAAAAGAGAGAGAGCAAGATAAAGAGAGAGAGAGAGAGAATCCAGCAGGAAAGAGACTTCAGTTGAGAGAAAGATGTGTGAAGAGAAAGAGAGAGAGAGAGAGCAGGCAATACTGCTTGAGTATAATAAATCATTGTTTGTAGGATTTTTTATGTTATGTCCTGACTTACAGATTTATGCAGTTATTTCCTGAGCCAATCACAGCGAGTGAGCAAGAGTGAGCAGATCAAGGGACTGTAGTCGTGCAAGTGGAAGCTGGGGGAAGAGTCAGAGAGAGAGAGAGAAAAAGAGAGACATACCTTGCTTGCTGCTATGGTTACTGGTAGTAAGAGTGCATTGGTGACACTGATGATAGAAGAAGGCTACTTTTAATATAAAAATAAAAACAATTCTGGTGGAGATCACTCGGAGAGTGTTCACCATGGAGTTGGGGAGCACGAAGTAGAAAGATAGTGGCAGATCATCCAGTTGTGGGAGGGCAGGTTGGAGTGAAGTCATAGAAGGTGAGAAAAGTTATTTTAAAATGTCACATAGGACAGTGCAATTTATTACATAAGGCCTTCAACACACTGGACAATGAAATAAACAGTTCAGACAGTGCTTATCTGAAATTTCAGAATTGCTTTTAGCTCTAGTCAGGTTGATCTTGGATTACTATAGAAACTTTGCTCAAAGGTCTGTCGGCTCCTGCTCAGTTAACATGCTCACAGGAACATGGGCAGTACATGAGGGTGATCATACCTGCAGTTCTGCGGACCATATTTAAGGTAAACCAATCACCCCTCAAGCTGCTTGACTCAGCTCTGGTCAAAAACCTCCCAGGCTTGGCTAGCACCATCACTGGTCAGTTTTTTTGAGACTGTCCCAGCACTAACTGCTCCCCTGTTGCCAGTTTTCATTCTTTTTTGTGAACTGCTCCATAGAAAGTTGAGCCCATATCTCATCTGCAGGACTGTGCTCAGTCAGCCCCTTTAACAGTGTTGGAGATCATATGGCCTGTCAATCATACCTTAACTTTTAAATAAAGGCTTACAACAGTTTTATATATGGCTGCTTCATACAGGAAGGTAAACAAAATGTAAAACAACATTTTAACAGAGACATGCTTTTATACAATCACAAAATAAGGCACACAGAAAACTAATTTAGGAACTCCTACACAGGAAGATACACCATTCTTGTTCCCAGACTCCCTCATGCCAGCACTCTATAAAGCCTGCTGCTGTCAGCTGGCCTGAGTTCATACAGCTCCACAAAATGGAGACCTGCAAACGAAAGCACATGGAACCAGACATTTCTTAAATAGGTGATTTTTCATCCTGGACATATAGAAATATCTGAAATTTGTACTCAAACAAACATTTCATTTAATAGCAGAAAAATGCAGTAGAGACCAGCAATGTAAAACAAAAGGTATTACTAATTAAGGGTGGAAAAATACCTTATTTTGAATATTTGGCCAAATATTTGTATTCAGGGCCAAAAATATTTGAAAATTTGGTATTTGGCTTTGTTATTAATGTACCGCCAAAAAAAACACAACAACAGTTATCTTACCCTCCTGCCCAGCCCAATCACATTAGAAATAAACCTGTCCCCACCCATTCATCACACACACTGCCACCTTACTCTCTCCCACCAGCACTCACAATTTCAAGATAAAACTGCCACAATCGGTGATTGGCACAACCCACCAGCCTCCAAAGTCAGCCAGCATCTCCTCTTGCCATTAGTTGAGTTAAATAAATTAAATTATCCCCCATCACCCACCTAAAGGCAGCACTAAAGTCCCACTGTCCTCCACACCAGAACCATTTCTTTTTTTTGTACTTACATTTTATTGAATTTTCATTTTTTATATATACAGATCATAAAAGCCAATACATATATAGAACAGATATAACTACAAAATAACAACTTTTATAATTCTATATATGGTGAGACTAGACTGAACAAGGGTGGGGGGGGGATTTATTAAGCTAGATAAGTTAATTCACAGACTTTAGCTGCTAACTTTTTTTGAGGGGTATTATTTCTCTCCTCCAGAGCTCCATTCACGACCCCTATACGTTGTTCCCCAGAGCCATCCCGGACATCAGACCCCTCCTTATGCACCCATGACTTACCCTTGGCGGCAGGGTGGTGGGATTGACTCAACCCACCCAATGGATCCATGCCAGGGAGGCACTCTTCGAGGAATGCCGCTGTGGGGGAACAACTTCATGCTGCCGGGCTCGCTTTTTTGCTGTTTTCCTCCCGGCGGGTCATGGCGTGCAATGACGCCAGCGACTGGGTGCATGCACACTCCTATGCGTGCCCCAATCAAGCGTCTGCCATGACCCGCCCCCCCAAGCTTGCAGCTACGTGCTGTCAACAGCCTCCACTAGGGGTCAGGCAAGCCCCGGCCACCCAAATCCCCCCTCCCCGGAGATGGAGAGCAGTCCCTTGGATGCTCAATCCATCTCCTCCCCGCCGACCCACGGCCACCCATGCCCGTTCCCGAACACGGGTCGCTGGCGTGGCGCGAGGTGTGGCGACCAGCGCCTCAACCCTCAGCGCCACCGGGCTGGGCATTAGCTGCTAACTTTAATGGTATCCAAAAATGATTTTTGCTTCCTGATTGATTCATTGCTAAGTTCACTTTTTATTTTGTCACTTTTTCTAGTGTAAGAACAAAATTAAACAATGAAAACCACAAATCAACTCAAGCCTGAACGACTTAAGCCCAATCATCCTCCCCATTCAGATCATATTTAAGCATACATATAGGTCAAATGTAACCTTTCTTATCTCTCTAACCTCACATATTCATCATTTCTTCTTCAGAAAGAGTAGGAGAATCAGTTTTGTCTTTCTTTTTAGCATATTGAGCCTTAATAAAAGATGCTACCTGATCAATATTAAACAAATCTCCTCTTGCCATTAGTTGAGTTAAATAAATGAAATGATCCCCCATCACCCACCTAAGCAACAGCACTCAAGTCCCACCCTCCTCACCACCAGAACTGACAATTCATAAAATTAGAAGCAACTGTTGTCTCCCCAGGCACAAGAAGGCAACAATCAGAACCCATCATCCTCCATGGCCAGCTGCCTTCTTATGAAGACACTCCTGTACTTGCTCACATAGTAAACAGATGATCACATGGTCAGCTGTATTTACTTTTCCAGCAAGTGCAGGAGCTAGTAAATGCATTAAAATATTAATTTTAAAGGTATGGCAAATCAGGGCTGTGAAGGATTTTAGCCTTACAAACATGGCTGCCAAAACTCTTTCTAGAAAAATTTCTGGGGGGCATGGATTTCTGGATGCACTGCATCCTGGTTGCCAGAAGGGTTCCCAACCTAGTGTTTGTCACCTCTTAAAGCACTGGGTTCTGCATCTTCTAGGCCAACCAGGATGCAGCAGATTCTCCAACCATTTTATAAATTGTGTTATTACACCCACATGGGCAAAGGGTGAAAATGAAGGAAAAAATGTTGAGTGCAACTTAGCAATGGCTTGGTCTCCTGTAGGCTCTGAACTAATGACTGAGTCCATTTGTTCAAGTCCTATGGTGAGAATCCACCAGAGTGAGATGATTCCCAGAGAAGTCAGGTGACAGGGTTGGAAGGACCATGCCAGATGGGTCCATTTGGGGAGGATAGGTAAAGAAATTCAGGATTAGAAAAAGAGACATCTTACTAAGTGACAATATATGTGTATCTATAGACATCTTACTAAGTAATAATATCTATGGTACTTCTGCTTTTGCAACTGACACTTTTATATGTAATTTCTGCACTTGAAGTTACCATTGCAAATAAGCTTGCCTTAATGTTTATGTTCCCTTATAAAGCTGAATTGAAATTGAACAGATCCCACATATTGTACAAACAAAAAGCACATTTCTGGTTCCAGACAGATGCAACCTTGATCCTAAGCAAGTTTTGCATTTTTAAAATGGCCTTTCAAATTAAAGAATTCCACTAAACTTGTAGACATTATTTCTATAGAAGCTGCTGTTTTTAAAACTCTATTATTGTTTTACTGATACTGGTCTTTTTGTAAACTCAGAGGGTGTTTCTGATTTATACACTGGTAGTGAATCTCATTTTAGAACCTGATGATGTAGGTCATATCCTTTTCAACCACATAATTCACTATTGGAACACAGATGGATTATGCCAGCAATGTACAAGCCGAGCAAGGACAAAAAATGCATCACACAGTTCTGAAATGGTCTCTATCACCAGAGTGCAAGTTGGAAATAACCACAGAATGCACCCAAAGGCTAGTAAAGCTGGAACAGTATCAGGATGTAAACCGATATTTGAAAAACAGCTTTGTCAGAAAATGCAAGCTTTTTGATTAAATGCAGTTCTCCTTCAAACAAAAACTGTGTATTACTTATCCACTTTAGATAGAACAATTTGAGTTACTGTATTTTAACAATTGTTCTTAGAAAGGGTTTCCTTACCCCCTGCAATTCTACAATTCTGACTGCCTCTCAAGGGTTGTGAGGTCGTAGTACTGGCGAATATTAGTATTTTACAAAAATGCCTTATTTTCTGAAACAGCATGCCCTTTAGAACTAGCAACTGATGAGTACTATGGAGTCTTAGAAGCCTACTGTATATTGATCTTCGGACTCACTACAACTGCATGGAAAGCATAAGCAGAAAGGCCCCTCTTTGTTTTAGATGTCACCTCTGATCCATTTCACCATGGGTAAGACCATGAACAGGAACAGCACATGCTGGCAATGAACCTACTATATTAAAATTTCTCTGGATTGACAGAATTCTATAGTCAGAATCAAACACATTTTCTTTCTTGGAGATGGGGAGATGTAAAACTAGACAAGAGGTTTGTCCTAATTTAGATATTTCACATTTTGCTGACTGGGAAAGGAGGGCTAGACAATACTTTCTATAGTACATAATTGAGTGTTGCTGTGCATGGAAATCCCTGCACTTCCACATGCTGTTGTACCACAGTAGTAATGTCAGAATGCTGTTGTACCATAGTAGCTATGTCAGTACAGTGGTGCAACAGTATCAAATTATCAAATCCTGTATCTATTGAGTTCTCATGCTTACCTACACTGCAAATTCCTCACTGCATAGATATCAACAAGACAGACCCCCCCACGTGAACTTTGTTAGAAGATCAGCTAATAGAAATGTTGCCAGCTAATGTAGCTATTACTTAAATCACATTAAATGTTCCTGTTGTCTGTTTATTTAAACACAGTTCAAGGAAGAAATGGAAAGAAGGCAAATAAATTAAGACAAACATATACTATACAAAGTAATGTATGTGCAACTACACACAACAAGCAGGACAATACAGTCTCAAGGTGAGATTACATCAAAAAGACCTTTTGAGTTTTGCACTCGAGGTCTACGATGTTATCACACCCCTCAGTGGAAACACAGCCTTGTTTTGTACGGTTGCCCATACATTATTCTGCATATTTTCAGCCTGGGTGGTATTATTTGAAGAATTGCACACATAATTTTGGGGGAAAAGTCTTCATTTTTAGGACATCTGAGGCCCCATAAACAATCATAATTCTGTGGCACAAAATGGTTGCAATGACCACTTTGTACAACATTCCAACTCTGCATGAAATTGTGATATACATAACAGGGCTGCAAGGGTTTTCCTGTGCTGTCAGAGTGGTTATTTTGAAAACACAGAGACGGGAGGGCAGCAGTTATGGCAATGTGGGGTCTGGCATATAAACGGTATAATGTGCTGCGCTTACATGCATGCTGTCCCCTGCACACTCTGGTTGCACACTAGAATGCCACTGAAACTGTAGAACTCTTACAGTGCTTCTACAGGGTGGCACTGGCATGTGACAGAGAAGGGAAGGAGAGGTTTATTAGGGGACCAAGACTGATGAGGTATGTGCATGGAAACAGGGTATGTAAGGGGTAATCAGGCTAGAGATAAGGTCTTTGGTTTGGGAGGGGGACACTGGACCTCCAGGGAGAAATGAAGCAGAGCAGGAAAAATAATAAACTTGCCTTCCCAGAAGGAGAACTACATTTAACCTGCCAGCCTGTATTTTCTGTAGAAGCTTTTTTTTTCAAATACTGCTATACAATATGATATTGTTCCATGCTAACTGACCTTTTGGTAAACTCAGTGTTGTTTTCTCATGTACACACTGGTGGTAAGGACTATTTTGGAGTTGTATGATGTAGTACATGTTGTTCATTTGCTCTTAGACTGTTGTCACAATGCAGCTATGTACTGTTAAGTGACGGTAGTTGAAAGGGGCATAAACTATATCATAGAGGTGTTAAAATGGGTAAAGAACTGGTTGAGTGATAAAAGACAGAGGGCCATTGTAAATGGTGCTCAATCTGAGGAAAGGAGGGTGACCAGTGGGGTTCCACAGGGATCAAGTCTGGAGCCCAGTCCTGTTTAATGTCTTCACAAGTGACGTTGTAGAGGGGCTGGAGGGGAAGGTATGCCTGTTTGCAGATGACATTAAGATCTGCAACAGGGTGGACAATCCGGGGGTGTGTGTGGAAAAAATGAGGAGAGATCTAGATAAGCTGGAGGAATGGTCCAGATTGTGACATCTGAGATTAAATGTTAAAAATTGCAAAATTGTGCATTTGGGGTGGAGAACGCAGGGGAGGATTACATGATGGGGGAAGAAACTGATGGTCACCAAACAGGAAACGGATTTGGGGGTAATCATATCTGATTACCTCAAAGGTGGCCAAACAATGTGCCAAGGCTGTGGATAGAGCCAGTGGGATGCTGGGATGCATAGGGAGAGGTATCACCAGCAGAAGGAAGGAGGTGGTAATGCCACTGTATAGATCATTGGCGAGGCCTCATTTGTAATACAGTGTGCAATTCTAGAAGCCACATCTCTGTAAGGATGTAGACAGGGTGGCGGCAGTTCAAATAAGGCAACAAAGATGGTTTAGGGTCTGCACCAAAAGTCATATGAGTAGAGACTGGGAGACCTCAATATGTATACCCTGGAGGAGAGAAGAGACAAGGGAAATATGTTAGAAACCTACAAATATCTAAAAGGTATAAATAGGGTACCAGAGGGTAGCATCTTTCAGAAAAGGAGATGTTCAGGAATGAGGGGGCTTGACATGAGGTTGGAAGGGGGTAGACTAAGGGATAGTGTAAGGAAGTATTTCTTCATAGAATGGGTGGTGAATGCAGGGACTAGACTTCCAGCAGAGGTGGTGGGGGCAAACATAGTGGGGGGATTCAAGCATGCATGGGACAGGCATAGGGGAACCCTAACAATAGGAACGAGGAGGCAAAGCTGGAGATCAAGCAGAGTCTGCAGCTTTTACAGTGGCAGGGAAAATGGGTTGACTATATGGACCTAACAGTCCTTATTTGCCATCAATTTCTATGTTTCTATGTAGAGTTCTAAAATGGTACTGTCAACAGTGTGTTATTCAAAAACATGCATAGAGTTTACCAGAAGACTAGTAAAGGTGGAACAGTACCAGAGTTAGAACCAGGATCTCAAAAACACCTTCTACAGGTAAAAAAGGATTACAAGTTCAGTGCAGATCTCCTTTAAAGTAAATGGTTGGGAAGTGGGGCAAAGACTATTGCAGTAGCGCATTTGGATTGGAGCATGGCATACATAGAATTTGACGGCAGATAAGGACCGCTTGGCCCACCCAGTCTGCCCATTTCCCTACCTAATGGATAAGCTGCAGATCCTAGTTAACCAGCAGCCTACTTCTTCCTACCCCGGCCCCCTAGAATTGCCTTATGACTGTCCCATGCATGCTTGAATTCCACCACTGTTTTGACTCCACAACCTCCTCCAGAAGGCTGTTCCATGCATCCACAGCCCTCTCTGTGAAAAATACTTCCTTAAATTACCTCTAAGCCGCCCCCATCTTCAAATTGTGCCCCTTGTTCTTGCACACCTCTTTTTTTGAAAGATGCTACCCTCTTGGACTTTGTTGATTCCCTTGAGGTACTTGAAAGTTTCTATCATGTCCCCCTCTCCCTCCTTTCCTTGAGGCTATACATATTAAGCTCCTTTAGTCTCTCTTCATATGTCTTCTGGTGCAGATCCTGCACCATTTTAGTTGCCCTCCTCTGGACAGCTTCAATCCTGTCTATGTCTTTGCGGAGATTGGGTCTCCAGAACTGCACACAGTACTCCAGATGGGGTCTCACCAGCTGTCTGTACAGAGGGATAATAACTTCTTGTTTTTACTGGTGATGCCTCTCCCTATGCATCCCAGTATCCCTCAACCCTCCTTGCTGCCCTCTCACATTGCTTGCCCACCTTTAGGTCATCTGATATGACTACCCCCAGGTCCCTTTCCATTTTTGTTGTTGTTAGTATCTCACCTCCCATTGTGTACTCTTCCCCTGGGTTTTTGTTTCCCAGGTGCATTGAATCTAAGCTGCCATATATTTGACCATTCCTCTAACCTTGCCAAGTCCCTTCTCATCCTTTCACCCCACCTTGTGCATCAACTCTATTGCAGATCTTTGTGTCATCTGCAAAGAGACATACTTTTCATTCCAGTCCCTCTGCAATGTCACTTATAAAGACATTGAAGAGGACCAGTCCTAATACTGAACCCTGCGATACCCCACTAGTAACTCCTCTTTCTTCAGCGTGGACTCCATTTACTATTACTCTCTGTGTCCTATTCTCCAGCCAATTCTTTACCCAGTCTGTCATCTTGGGACCCACTCCCAGGCTGGCTAACTTGTATATTAATCTTTTGTGAGGGACTGTATCAAATGCCTTGCTAAAGTCTAGGTAGGCCATGTCCACAGCCCTTTCCATAGTGTCATATGACTGGTGTAGTGCCATGCATAGCCCCCTAGGCTATTGCAATCTGTGAGTTTATGTAAATTTTTTGCAAAACGATATTGTTGGGGGGGGGTCTTTACTTTCTGGCAATGTCGTGCTACCCTTGTTTATATTGAACAAGTATGGTGGCGCTACAGAGAGCCTGTTGGATCCCAATGTTAGACTAAAATATGATGCAACTTTGTATTGAGGCCCTGAAATGTAAGATAGCTGTCTGTAAGATGAAAGGAATACAGCATATTGCCCTGTCAGATTTCTTTTTGTTTCCTTGAGTTTCTTGACAGAATGTCACAAACACAGCAGGTACACTCTTGATTGATTAAATGGGAGGGACTTTGAGGGTGGGGGGATTTCATCTCTTAAAATTAACAATTACCTAGCCTATATGGAAAAGAAATGCATTACAAACAATATTATCAATTTAATATTTTAGATATATTTTTATCATGTGTTTAATATATGTATAATATACGCTATTATTTTGACTGGTTCTACTTATCCAATAAACATATGGAATATATGTGTAATATAGGCCAATGATGTATTTATATAATATGTTTAATATGTCATTTTATATAGCTCTTGGATATAATTTAACTACTTTAAATGTATGCTTTTTGTTTGTTGGATGCATATCTTTAAAATTTCAACAATGCATAGAGCAGATATTGTGTAAATAGTGTGCACATACCTTAACAATTCTTAATCCTACGAGATCAAAAACATTTTTTTTAATCATAATGTAATATTTCTTTTTCTGTGTATTTGGAATCTACCTTCTCAACTATTTAAAAATCTACGTTATTTTGGGGTTATAATTTACAATCCTCTTTCCATCCAAGCAAAGAGTTTTGTTTATACATACTGTTTTATGAACACCCCACCACTGATTTGCTAAGATTCCTGAGACCCAAAATGCTAATATGTTTTCATTTCTCTACTTTGTGGACTTTACGTTCTTCAACCTTAATGTCTGCATTACTGTGGTTTTTTTGCAATGAATTTCCCTTCTTTTTGTGATAGAAGAATTGTATCTTCAGTGAAACAAACAGAATAGTGAAAATATTTCTAGCCCTACCTCACCAACTAAAAACTGAAAGACAACAGTGCCTTAATGCTTGTAGTTGCACAGTTACACTGTACCATACTAGCTTACATACAATAGTAGCTTTAAAGGTTTCTTGTTCAGTTCCTGAGGATTGTGAGATGGGGTATGGGTGGCTTGAAGGAATATACAGTTGTACCTGTTGAATAAAAATAGCAATGGGGTTACAAATGATCTGTAACTCTTTAGTAAGTAACTCCTACTGCCTTCATGTCCTTACAGCTCCTGCCCTTCCTGTTCTGGGACAAGAAGTTCCTGTATTCCTTAGTAGTCTAGTTCTTACAGTACTTGATCAGAGTCAGATCTCCAGCAGCTGGGGAAGGGGGGTTACTCTTTTCCTTCTAGGATGGTGAGTCTTTTGTGCTTCTGTGATCCTTCCCTTCCTGCTCCCTATCAGGAAGTTCCTGTTGTCAGTCAAATCCAGTGCCTATAAAAGTGGAATTGGCTAAGGGGGGTGGGGATGGAGGGCTATATAGTCCCAGTAGTAGAGAAATAAAGTTCTAGCTACATCTCCTGCCTCTTGCTGCTCTCTGCCAAAAGATATCTTGGGCACTTTAAAATACAGACACCTGGTTTTCTGCTGCCTAAGGAACATCCCATACTTTACAGCTCTCTTCTTTGCCTAACTGCACAGATAACACATCCCTTTACCCAACTCAGACAAGCATACTAACTCTTGTTTTTTTTTGTTTGTTTTTTACCCCAGTTGAATGTTCCAGTAGTAAAGTTCTAGCAGCACCTCCTTCCACTTGCTACTCTCTTAGCTTTTACCCTGGTGTCTATGTTTGGTTCTTATTTGGCAACTTTGACAAAGTCTGATATAATGATGGCTCCGATTGTTTTTGGTTTTTTGTTATATCCATGTCTTATTTTTGTTACATTGTTGTATTTATCTAATTTTGTTGATTTCGTTTGGACGTGGAACCTTTATAAATGAGTCTCTGACTCAAAGATATGTCAGATTCTGAGACTGTCATAAATAAAAATAAATAACTAAACTACTGGCCATAACATCATTTCATGCCACAAGTGGGAAAACACATTTTGAACAGGATTTTAAAAATGACACCTGTCCTGTTCATAAGATGGTGTGAAAAAATGCCTGTGTTGAAAATTTAGGGTCATCATACTGAAAATTACCAAAGTTATGAGCAAGAATTAAAAAATGTCAATGTACCTTCATAAGCTTGTTGTTTTGTTTAGCATTCTGACCCCACATTTTCAACATAGTCTTCTTATGACCAAACCTCATGAGCCTAGGAGGTGAACATTTTAAAATCCCAGCCAAAACTTCATTTCACACAAGTGCAAAGGCACATTTTGATCAGGATTTAAAAACACACATTTTGCATACATGAAATGGAGGGAAAAATGGCTAACTTGAAAATGTTGGATCAAAGTATTGAAAATTAACAACACTATTAGTGAGTATTAAAACATTTCGCCATACCATCAAAACTTTGTTGTTTTTAATGTTTGTTTTTTTTTGCTTTTTTCTGTACTCGGCTTGGCCCTCATCTGCTGCATCTTCCCCAGTCCTGTCACCTGTTATCTCTGGGGCTTAGTCACCTGCCTGGTATAGCACCTTACAGTTTTCCCCTCGTGGCAGAGCTCCCCAAGGTTCCTCAAGCCTTGGGGAGAGTTTAGCTCAGATGCTGTAGGCAGGAAGCCCAGTAGGTGGTGCAGGACCTGTGGGACACTGTTCTTGGCTGGATGGATGGAAACTTCATGCAATTGAAAGGAAGGAGCAACTCCAATCCAGCTTGCCTCTATCCTTTCATCACCATGATGTCATCCAATAGCCATCTGAGTGGTGTTATGATGAGCCTGCTGGTCATCCTCCTTTTCCAACCATATAAACAATCTCAGCCTCTGCCAAGTATTCCTCCCTCCTCCCTATCACTTCCTGTGCCACTGTCAATCATCCCACCCTCTGAAAAGTATCCTTCCCACCTCTCTGTTGCTTCCCATGCCCTTTGAAACAGATTCCAGCCTCTGCTAACTATGTCTTTCACCTCCCTATCACTTCCCATGCCCTATGCCCCTTTCAAACAGATCCCACCCTCTGCCAAATATCCCTCCCACCCCTCCATTGCTTCCTGTGTCCCACAAATATTTAACCAATGCTGGGGTTCCCTGTCCTCAGTGTCGGTACCTGAAATAAAGAAAACCATCCCTCATAGTCTTTTTATAAAAACATTTTTACACCCTGTAACAAAAAAAATGGCCCATAAATGTCTGTTGTCACTGCCACCGCCTGCCACCATTACCATCCCCCCACCTGACCCATCCACTCAGCACCCCCTATCCCAACACATCCCCTACCCCTTAGTTACCTACTGGGGGTCCAATGCCACAATCTTCTATGGACTGGGGACACACCTTTACTCTTCAACACCAGACTGGAAACTGACAAAATCAAGTAAGTGTGGGTCAATGTATTTCAATGCATTTTGAACTTGTAATCAAACTTGATCATTTATTAGTATCTTTCACACAGATTTTCAACATGGCCTTTTTGGTACCCTGCCTCATTTCTTTTTGAAATTTAAAGTTTTTATTGTTTTATCTTGACACAATAACACAATACATCACTGCACATTACACAAGTAACAAAGTCCAGATAAACAAAATCATTTAATTACCCCTTCCCCACCAGCTCCACCCCCCAAGGAGTGTGACACTTATATTATAGGGTCTATAAAAGGAATTATCAAATAAAATCAGTTAGGGGCTCAGTAATGACACTGGGTTCTAATGCATATACAAGGCATAAAGCCTATCCTATCTTGTGTCAAAAAGGTGAAGCTTACTTCCTGAAACTGCAATTAAACATTCAGTTCATAGATAAGTCGTAATCTCATTCACCCATTCATTATGTGAGATGGACAGCTGATCTTGCCAGTGTTTAAGCACCAGTTTTTTTAACCGCCATGGAGACCAAAGCCATATGGTACCTGCGCTCTTTGACTCCTGTATCCTTATAGATACCCATTACACAAATTTCCACTGTAAACAGTTCAGCAAGACCCAAAAGAGGATCTAGATTACTTTGAAGTGTATGCCATAATGGTGCTACCTTTTCACATTACCAAAAAATGTGCAAAAGATCACCCTCCATTTTGCCACATCTAGAACAATTGGGGCTAGAGAGATGTCTGATCTGGTGTAATTCAACTGGGGTATAGTACATGTTATTAAGTAAGTGAAATTGGGTAAGTCGAAGTTTATCATGAGTAGATAAAGGTAGAGATTTTCCAGATTTGTGTCCAATTAAATTGTGTTTCTGGGAGTAGAAAGGTTCATACTTTAGAGCCTGGGAGAGGGTCTGGATGTTTGACATTTAAAAGACTCACATACAGCTGGGATATACCATGGGATTTATTGGATAGCTTCCACATCTGCGCTTGTATATTGCCTAGCCTGGATGTTTGAAGTATAGTACCAAAGTGGTGTGCTATTAGGTGTCTCAGCTGGAAGACTTTGAAAATACAAGAGCCAGGTATTTTATATTTCTCAAGAATATCCTTAGAAGAAAGAAGGGAATCCTGTAAATACAAGTTAGCAAGGTAGCCAGCCCTGAGATAGGCATCTACCTTGAATTTTAATATTTGGATTGAGAATAAGGGGTTGGGCCACATCCTGGGAAGGAAATATTCTGAGGGAAGCACAGCACTGATGGAAGACCTTAAATGAGATTCCAATTACTGAGTGATAGAGCTCTTGTGGTAGAGCTTTGAATGCAGTGAAGAATATGGATGAGGCTTCTAAGTTGTATGAGCTTGATATTTGGTTTTCTATCTGAAACCAAAGGGGTGTATACATGTCCTCCAGTGAAGCTAGCCACCTGCCCAACTTTGACATATGAATATCCCAATAGCAGAGGACAAATGTGGATAGGCGTAATCCATCACTTTCTTTAGGAAGACTTAACTTTTGGAAAGAGCATCTGGAATGTTTGTCTATCCAGATGAAGTTAGAAATAATGGAGTGTTAGCGATGAAAGAAAGACACAGGCAGCCAGATATTTAGTATGTTTAGGGGATAAAATATTCTGGAAAGGATATTCATTTTAATAATATTTATTCACCCTCATAGGGATATTTGGAGTGATTCCTACTTATGGAGATATTGTTGGATGGTACTCACCAGGTCCTCTAGATTAAGTTTACTTACTCTTGAGACTTCTGATGCTAAAAATATACCTAGATATTTAATGGAATGTGGAGACCATTTAATTCCAAACTGTCAAAAGTGAGAGCTATGAGTTAAATGATTTAAGGGAAATATTTCAGTTTTAGATTGATTAAGTTTGTAGTTGGAGAACATACTAAATTGTTGTATTACTCATAATGTGCTCTCTAAAGAGGATGCTGGAGAATCTATATGCAGGAGAATATCATCTGCATAAACAGATAGGGTTAGAATGTGATTAAGAATGGGGATGCCCTTGATTTGGGGTGTTGATTTGATGCTATGGAGACGAGGTTCCAAGTAAAGGTTAAAGAGATAAGGGGAGAGTGGGCAGCCTTATCTAGTACCTTGAAAAAGAAGAAAACGGGAGGAGAAAACCCTGTTACAGTAAATCCTAGCTGAGGGTGAAGAGTATAAGCATTGAAGCCAGGTAACAAATGGGGGGGACTCATTTACTACAGAGTCATCCTGAGAAATGCCAGATCCACTCTATCGAATGCTTTTTCAGCATCTAACGAGACTAAAGCCATGGAAGAGTGGGATGACTGGGCAACCTGAAAAATGTGACTCAGTTTCCTGAGGTGATCCACAGAAGAACATCTGGGTACAAAACCGACCTGTTCCGGGCTCAGTAGATCGGTCGAGATTACTCTAATACACCAGGAGTGTAATTTTGTTAATATTTTGTTATCATGATTCATAAGAGAAATCAGCTGGAAGCTAGAGGCATATGAATATGTTTTTTCAGGTTTAAGAGGTAAAACTACTGTGGCTTCTAGAAGTGACAGCATGTAGTTATATAATCTGAGTAATTGGGGTGCTAAATCCTTAGAGAATATTTTATAAAAGTTGGGAGGAAACCCATCCGGTCCTGGGGCTTTATCTAAGACTAAGCCCTTAATTGAGGCCTCTGCTTCTGATAAAGTTAAGGGAGACATTAGGGAGGATTGCTGTTGTACCAACAGGGAAGGGAGTTCCAGAGAGTCTAAGTAGGCTTCATTGTCTTGGGAGGATGGTTTCGTGGGAAGTTTACCATATAAAGAGTGATAGAAATCTTCAAAAACTCCAGATATTTCCCTAGAAGCAGTTTTAATAGTACTGTTGGGAGCTAAAACTGAAGCAATCAGCCTAGAGCTCTCCAGTTTGCGCAGTCTTAAGGCTAAAAGCTGACCAGCTTTCTCCCCTTGGTCTACATATGTAGACTTAGTCTTTAGAATTGCATATTCAGCCTTTTCCCAAAGTAATTCAGCGTATTTATTTCTAAGGGACACTAAGGCAGCTAGTGAGTCTGGTGTAGTAGACATGGAAAGAAAGGGAGATTTCAGCCATCCTAATTTGGCCCAGAAGAGATATGGCTTCCTCCTCTCTGCATTTTTTCCTGTACGATGCAATCTTAATGAACTCCCCTCTAAGATAACACTTGAGAGCCCC
The DNA here is from genome assembly GCA_016271365.2 of Neoceratodus forsteri. Lineage (NCBI taxonomy): Eukaryota > Metazoa > Chordata > Ceratodontiformes > Ceratodontidae > Neoceratodus > Neoceratodus forsteri. The sequence goes on from CM028130.1 coordinate 101,740,463, forward strand.
CCAAAGCATATATTCCCTTTGGACTGAGCCTCTGTTATTATCTGTAAAGGACTGAATATGGGAGCTTATCTAGATGACTATAGTTTTGTATCCCTCTGGCTAAGGAGATCTAAGGTTAATAACGCCCATGCAATGGAATGATCTGATAGAACCATAGGTTCCAAGACCGCTTGATGTAACCCTTGTAAGAAAGGGAGACTTAGGAGAAAATAATCTAGTCTAGACCATGTTTGGTGGGCCGTTGAGAAGAAAGAGAAGAGTTTCCATTTAGGGTTGAGAGTACGCCACGGGTCACAGAGTCCAAGTAAATCTATGAAGCCATGCAAAGCCCTTTGGGATGGAGAGGGAGGTTTTAAAGCCATGTATGAGCTATCCAAGTCTTGAGTAGGGGGATGTTCCAATCCCCTCCCAGAATCAGGGAAATAGATAACAAGGGTATAATCTTATTAACTAGATCCATAAGAAATACTGGATCACCTCCTACTGGACCATTTACAGAACCCAGGATGACTTCTTTACCAATCAGTGTACCTTTAACCAGAATAAATCTACCATTCGGATCCTCAATAGCTGTTTCTGGCTGAAATGATATATTATGCTTAATTAGAATACCCACACCTCTACTTGCAGGTGAATCTCCTGCTGAAAAGACTTGTGCCATGCCTTGTCATCTTAGCCACATGGCTTCAGTCACCAACAAGTGCATTTCTTGTCAAAAAATTATACCAGCACTTAACAAGTTACAGTGTTTCAGAACCTGAATTCTATTCACAGGATGTCTGATTCCCCTAATGTTCCACATTATAACTTTAATAGCAACATTCGCCATTTATAGTACACATAACATAAAGTCTATCTATTAGGACCTTCCAACTTGTAAAAGATTTTTGGCACACTCCTTCCCATTCCTTACCCTTAGAGATATCCAGTCTTCCCCATGAAACAGTATGTGTATTTTTACTCTCTCATCCCTCAATGGCCTTCTCCCCTCATGCCCACATTACCTTCTCCAGTCTTAGGAGTCGTATATATGTATCAAAATCATCCTAGTAACTTAACAGGCCAGTCTCCCCCCCGCCCCAGCAACTATGTACAGAGGACCTTAGTATTAATGCACAAACCCAGAAATGTCCATAATTCCTTTCCTCTACAACTCCTGACTGCTCCTCTAGTAACATAGAGTCTAAAACTGAGAGCCAGTAGTCTGAGTGTAACTTAAGCCTACTCCTGAGGCATATCCAGTAGACTGAAACCCCAAAAAGAAAAATCTTGTGGAGCGTTGGAGAGCTGTTCCCCCCCCTTACCTAGAACGTTATGCAGCTCACCCAGGCTTGCTTGGCCCCAAGCCCCCACCTGCTCCCCCATCCCTGCCTAAGTTATCAGCCTTAATCTATTAAAGAACGAAATGACCAGGATCACTCCAGAATTTGACGTCCATCTAGTCCTATTGGCAAATGTGTCTATGTCCTGGTTGGTTGCCCCTGAAATCCATGAGCTATTCTGGGGGTTTCTTGATGACTCAGTATTCAAGTAAACTAGCCCTGTGCTCCATACATTATATTATACTGAGAGTTTCAAAATCGTGCCATCTTAAAATAATAATACAACCCCCTTTCTCCTTCACCCGTCTGAAAAACCAAAACCATGTTCATCGAATATTCTACTCACATTAACAGAGCGAAAGATATAGTCAGCCTGACAAACTTTAAACATCAGCCAAATAGAAAGAAATTAGGATTAATTACTGTGCTTTCTGATCAAAAGCCCATTTAAGTCTGTGGCTGCATGGTAGGCCCTGGAATTATCGGGGGAAGAAGTAAAGTCCCGGACCGAGTTATGGTCCTTTTCCAAATCGGACCTCCAAAACCTGTCTCCAGAAGGAAAAGTTCCTCTTGATTACATGAGGCATTAGTATCATGCCGTAGTCCTCAGAGGTTGTGTCGAAGCACTACAAGCCTAAAAAAATAATGAAAACTTTGGCCTATCCTTACCATGCCAAAGGAACTCTGATCAGGTACCACCTGTAAAAGCGTAACTATTAAAAGTTAACATTCTAACTTCAATAATAGGAGGAAAACCTCCAGTAAGATATACAATGTGATCATTCAGAGTGTTCAACCAGTTTTAAGCAGGTACGGAAGCTTGCCTGTCAGGTCACTTATCGCTTGTGAGGGCGAATCAAAGGAGACCCAGTTACCAAATAAGGAGACTTGTAATTTAGCTGGGTAATTCATCCTGAAGGGTATGCCAGCTGCTATTAGTTTACTGACTATAGTGTGGAAAGCCGTATGCTTTTGTCTTACTCCGAAGGGCCGATCTTGTGTTATTCTGATCTTGGATCCTTCCCAAGTGATTGCTTGTATTTCTCTGACTTTTGCTAGTACATGTTGTTTCTCGATGTAACTCAAGAACTTTAGGATTATTGGGCGAAGTGAAGCACTGGGTTGATGTTTAGGTTTCAGTGACCTGTGGGCTCTTTCGATGTGGTAGTTAGCGTTAAGTGGGAAGGGGCTCACAGTCTTCAGCAGGAATTTTTGAATAAACGCTGCAGTGTTAGGGCTTTCCTCTGATTCCAGTAGGCCCAGAATTAAGATATTGTTGTGACGGCATCTCCCTTCTAAATACTCCATTTTAAGTTGAGGTGTTTGAACTTGCTGTTGGAGGTGAACTAGCTCTGGGTCCACCTTATCTCTCCATTTCTCCAACAATGTCGACCTGGCTTTCTCATCACCTATCCTCTTATTTAGCTCTGTCATGTCTCCTCTAATGGATTTAATTTTAGTAGAGATCTCCAGAAGGGTTTCTATAAATGGGAGCAACTCCTGTAAGAAGCAGTTTTCTGTGAGAGGAGTCAGTTGGTTTAGTGCCATGCCACTCTTGCCCGATGAGCCACTTTGGGCCTTCGGCTTCTTAGGCAATATCTCTGGTGAGGGAGGAGGCATGTGTTTCAGCTGGGCCTGCCTCATATCTATGTCCATCGAGGAGGAAAGAACTCCAATAATGATGCAATCTTCAATTATATTAAATGCCGTAGGCAGATGCTTCTTCCGGGTTCAGGTGTTAAAGGCTAAAGAAGTTAAATTCAGGTTTAAAGGGCAGTAAAGGCAGGTTAAGGGTGGGAGCTCTGAGTTTCAGCTGCTCTCAGGTCACCTGCATCACATGACCCCGTACCCCACCTCATGAATAAAGTAGGTGAATGTTTTTAAATCTGATCCAAAAGGTGATTTTACAGTTCTGGAAAATCACCTTTCAGGTGGTATTTGAATATGGGTTTATGAGGTGGAGTCATAAGAAGACTGTTAAAATTTGGGATCAAAATATTAAATAACAAAGTTATGACTGTACATTGAAATGTTTCTACTCTCACTTATAACTTTGGTAGTTTTCAGTATTTTGACCCCAAATTGTCAATATAGCCTTTTTTCACACCACCTCATGAATGTAACAGGTGTCATCCCTTACAGAAATATAGGTGTGCTGTGTACATGCAGAATGCATGCCACATGCTTAATTGTCCAATGTTTGCATGCAGTTCGCGTACATTAAGTGAACATATGCGAACCAGGTCCAAATGGCAAATCAGGTTCGCATGCTGCAAGCTTGACATGTGCACAGCAGGTAAGCTGGTGTGAACATCTTCTAAACATTACAGCAGGTTCAAGTGCTGCACGCTTGACATGAACGCAGCAGTTAAGCTAGTGTGAATATCATTTAAACGTCACATCTGGTTTGCATGCTGCATGCTTGCCATGTGTACAGCAGCGAAGATGGTGCAAATCTCATCTAAAAAAACATATTAGTTTCTATTTCTTACACTACTGCTAGCAATTAGTCATTAAATTACTTTTTAATTGAATTCTCATAAAAATGAGGCAAACTCATTAACTCTGGTCCTTTTGCAAGTTGTTTACTGGCTTTTGATTTTTATCATTCAATCACCATTAATCTGTAAAGTATTGTTTGCTTTCTGCATTAAATGCCTAGGATGTAGCCAGTCAACATACCCCATTCCAGATGTATGAAGAAGGGCCTCTGTGTTGTGCAGCCTATCCTTTTTGTTTTGGACCATGCAAATCCCTTATGCATATTTAGTGCTACAAATATGTTTCTCCATGACTGTTTTATCTCACTTACTTTCCCTTTGTCATTCAGTACTGAGCATATACACTTTGGCCACTCTTGTGCTGAACAGGGTCTTGGAAGCATGCACCATACCTCACATTTTGTCACTGAAATATGGAACATGTACACTCAACAAGAGGGACAATGAGGGACACTAACCCACATGATGATCAGGACACATCATGAAACATGCAGATACAGTACCTCAGAACACAGTGGGGTGTCATTTAGGTAGGGCAGAGGGGTGCAGTTGCCCCCCCACCCAGATCTGTGCCCAGGTTGTTCTTATGGTGTGGCAGTAATGGCTTTAAATTTGAATTTAATCTGTTGCACAATAAGTGTCCATCTGGCCTGTGTGTGCTCACACTGCAGGTACTCTCCAGACTTGACTATGTCTGTACTTGTTGTCCACTCTCTCTTCCTATTAGAAGCAGCACAATCACATGTGATGTGGATGAGCTCCAGTCAAAAAAAAGCACATGAGCTTTGCAAGTGCCACACTGTCTTTCCAACTATGGAGTAGACAGGCTGAACCCTACAGCTTGGAGGAATCAGTGAGCACTTAACTCTCAATAGCAGTTTTGTGGCAATATATTTTTGCTGTTCTACTCCTAGTGATTTTCCATCTCTCCTGGTGGCTGAAGAGGTAGAGGGTGAGCTAGAAGCTAACTCAAGACTAGGCTACTTACTTGCTGTAACAGGCTCACCTTACAAAAAAAACAGCACAGACTCCCACAGCAGTAAGTTAGGCTTAACAGCAGTGGTGACAGAGGTGTGGGTGGCCTTCATAGGCCTTTTTCAGTGTAGTGTGGCAGCAGCCCCTACCGGGTCATAATGTTGTATGCTTAAGAGCATACGACATGAGGGCTAACCCAGAATAGCACTGTATGAGACAGCAGGTGGTGCAATACCCTGAATACTGCTGTACACGGTATTGCACCACTCACACAATCTCAGGCAGAGGATAAGACTTCTGCTGGGATGGGGTTCCACTAAGCTGCTGCAATGGCTCAATGGACTGAGCCACTACAGCAAGGAACCCAGGCACTGTGTCTGGGACCGGGTTTGATTCCTCGTCCCAGAAACTTTTATTTGTTTCACACTTTGCATGATTTCATGTTGAACCCCCTCTCCCCAGACTTGAGAATCCTTATTGGGGGTTCAGGGGCACTGTCCCCTTTAACTGGGGGTGTGGGGGTGGATCCCCCTGCAAAAAAAAGAATTATGCTGCATGCAAGAAATCATGCTGTATTGGCAGCATGATTTTTACATGTGGCACAATGTCTTGCAACATTATGTCCCCTTGCCACTGCAGCCACAGCAGCAACCAGGCAAGAAGGGGAAAAAACAGATTGGGTGCATTCGTATGGTGAGGTGACTTGGCCACGGACCATGTTGGGGACCTGTGATGGTTGGTTCTAGCATCCAGCTTCTGGTGAAGGAGAGAGGGGGAGTGGACTAAAAACTGGGCTGATGTCTCACTGTGCCAGGCTGCAGGTTCTGGCCATATGGCAGGGTAAGTAAAAGTAAGTAATTTTTTAAAGGAGGATTGGGGAAGGAGGAAGGAATGAAATATTTTGTGTTTTTCATGTTTCTTCACCTTTGGGTGACTTTGTGACCCATAGGGAATGGGTATTGAATGGAATGGAGTCAGGAAGAAAAATCAGGACAAAGTACTTTTTTGGGGGGGGGATGGGGAGGGCTGAACTTCTACCAGGAAAAAAAATGATTAGTAACGGGGTGTGTTTAAGCCAAAATCTGACGTGCTGCTCTGGGTTATATACAGATGAATCTTACACATTTTAATTTTTCATGATTTGCATACCACATTTCAGTCAAATCAAATAAGTTGTACCTTTTAGAGATGTTACAGACATTCCAGAGCTGTCCCTTGCATTCACGGACAGTTAAGCTATATGGTATGCACAGACTATTGGAGCTCCACTATAGTCACGCTTATTCCCCCCCGTGAAGCTGACCTCCACATCACCATGCTCAGGCACATTATGACAAAGGACAAACGAGACTGCAGGGGCGTGCACCATTGAAATGAATGGGGGTATTTTTTAATTACTATTTTATACATCATTGATGGAGAGTTGGAGATTAATGAAGGTCACCGCTCGACTAACAAGGACATTGTTAGTAGAACAGTGGCCTTCATTATTCTCCAACTCACCATCATAATGTATAAAATAGTAATAAAAAATAACTCCATTCATTTCAAGGGGGTACACCCTAGCACTCTGACCCATGGGCATCATCTCTTAAAGACTCCTGCCTCTGGCTCCATAGTACTCAAGTAAGGGATTATTTATTTACAGTACATTCCACTCGTATGCAATTCGGTTGTATGCAATATTCATTTGTATGCACAAAATCATGATGTCCAATTTTTTTCCCAGCGTCTTCCAGCTGTTTTAAACTGGATGTATGCAACGCTTTTTTCGGTTGTATGCACAAAAACTTAACTAACTTCAAAGAGTTACTTATCTGCAGAGTGCTTAAGTTTAAATTGCTTTTTAGATCACACACATACGGAAGCTTATTAGTGGCCACAGCAACCATGATTACCCAGTCCAGGTGTTAATTGCTATCAGCAGGGGGTTATAATGTGTCTGTGTTTCCATTCACATTGTAATCCTCTCACAATGGAGAAGGTCTCACGGAAGGTTTTGAGCCTTGAGGATAAAGTAAAGTTGGTGGCCAAGTCCTAACAACCGGGTGTCACTAGAAAGGAGTTAGCGGCTCAGTTTGGTGTTAACCTGTCCAGTGTCTGTTGAATATTGCAGAGCAAAGAATCGTTACATGACAACTGGAGTAATGGATGTAACAAGTCATGGAAAAGGAAAAGAGAGGGGAAAGATGGGCGAGTAGAGGAAGCCCTGCTAAAATGGTTTTCTCTTTCCCGTGATTGTGGTGTCCCCCTGTCCAGTCCCATACTTTTACATAAAGCAAAGCAACTTGCTAAGACAATGGATATCGAAGACTTTCAGCCAATGGCTGGCTGGCTATCGAAGTGGAAGGAGAGGAATCAAATCAGCTATCACCGCATCCATGGCGAGAGATCAGAGTCAGATTTTGCTGCAACAGAAGACTGGCTTTCAAAAGTTCTGCCTGACATTGTTAGTGGCTATTCATTAAGCGAAATCTACAATGCCAACAAAACGGCACTTTTTTTTAGAGCAACCCCAGATGGCACACTAACTTTTAAAAGAGAGGCATTGAGTGGCCATAAAAAAGCAAAAGAAAGACTGTCTGTGATGGTGGCAAGTAATGCTGACAGCTCAGATAAGCTCCCACTGCTTCTTATAGGCAAATCCAAAATGCCACGTTGTTTTAGAGGGGTTGCCATTGAAGCATTGTCTGTTACCTACACTGCGAATAGCAATGCTTGGATGACTTTTGACATCTTCTCTACCTGGTTGCGAGACATCGACAAGAGAATGGGGCATCACAGAAAAAAAGTCTGTTTAACAGTGGACAACTGCCCAGCACATAAACCAGTTGCACTTCATAACATTAAATTGATTTTCCTCCCTCCAAACTGTACTGCAGTTGTGCAGCCCACGGACCAAGGTGTTATCCAGAACCTAAAATCCCACTACCGCAAATGAATAGTTAACAAGCTTATTGGTGCTATCGAGCAGACCCAGTAAAACCCACAACAGGCGTTTATGGACTTAGCCAAAAAAATCAACGTGTTGGACGCTGTTCATTTACTGGATGCAGCTTGGTCCGATGTTATGCCACCGACTATAAAACACTGTTTTCAAAAAGCTGGAACTGGACTTCACAACACAGGGACAGAGGACATTGCACCAGAATCAGCTCCTGTGCTACCCCCTGCAAACATGAATACAGAAGAGTTTAATGTCTATATCCATATTGATACCCATGAGCCCACATCTGGAGCACTCACTGATGAGGACATCTGCAGCTCAATCATAAGTACAGAGACAGAAGATGATGATGAAGGGGATATAGAAATAACACCGCCAACATCTGCACAAGTCTGGGACATGGTACACAAAATTAGACATTATGTCAAAAGGAGGGAGCATACAGACTTTACTTGGTTTTATACCTTTGAGTTGCATTTAGAGGCAATTGCTGCGAAAGCTTGTAAGCAAACTCAGATAACCTTATATTTAAAAAATAACTAAAAACACCACTGTACTTGAATATTTAGTTAATTAAGTGGTGCTTTATTTATTTGTATTTATTTGAGTCTTCAAACCGCTTTTAACACATTTTGAAATTAAACGCGATAATTAAACGTAAACGAAGTGGCGTGTCATGTTTTTTTTGTTCGTTTCGTTTGTATGCACATTCCGCTTGTATGCACAAAAATAGAAGGTCCCGAGAGTGTGCATACAAGCAGAATCCACTGTATATCTATACTTGGTGGGTTGTCTGTAGCAGCTTGGCCATACCCGCTACAGTGTGTGTGCATGGGGGGGGCAGACTGGCCATTTGGATTGGTGTGTGTGTGTGTGTGTGTGTGTGTGTGTGTGTGTGTGTGTGTGTGTCAAGTTATTGCTACATTTGTGTTTGCACCTTAAAGTCTATTTGCCCATAAGCATTCAAAACTATGGAGAACAAATAGTAAGCGCACAGGCCAGAAAGACATAAGTGGTTTTGTGAGTATGTTTGTGTATTGGAGGTGGGGAAATCGTGTTTCCATTGGTATGTGTGCTACAGTTCAACTGTGAAAATCAGATGAGGGAGAGAAGAAAATTAAAAAGCATACACTGGCTACAAGCATGCCACATGCATGCAGATGTATTCAGATACAGTAGGCACTGAAGTAGAAGTGAGTTGTATGTGTGCAGACAGTATGGCTTAGTGGTTAAAGGCACTGAACTGTAAGTCAGGAGATATGAAGTCATGAAGACCTGGGTCTGAATCTCATCAACTCCCACTTTTGTATGGTGTGATCCTGAGCAAGTCACTTAACTTTTACATGTGCAGTTATCAGAGACTACTTGCTTTCTTACACACATGCCACATGCATGCAGTCTTTTCCAATTTAACATAAAAATCATGATTTCCACACTTGCTGCATGCTTGCCATATGCATGCAATCAGTTCCAATTTAACATTTAAATCATTCTTGCAGCATGCATATCACTTGAGTAGTTTTATGTGTGCAGCATGAAAATGTTTCATACAATTATTTGTGTAAGGGATTTTTCAAATCTTGGCCAAAATTTGCTTTTGCACTTGTGGTGAAAAATTATATTTTGGCCAGTATTTTATAAATGATATCTGTTGTGTTACAAGGGGGGTATAAAATGAATATGTTGAAAATTTGAGGTCAAAATGTCACAAAACAATGAAGTTGTGAAGAAACATTGGATTTTTTCAACTTTTCAACTTTACTCATAACATTGCGATGTATGCAGATTTTGGCTCCCGATTTTCAACATAGCACTGTTACTCCACATCATGAACATGACAGCTGTCATTTTTCAAACCTCCTTTGAAACATGCTTTCACATTTGATCCTTGAAGTCACCTTTCAAATGGAAATTAAAAAGATTCTATAAGCCATGATTATAAGGTGGGATCATAAAAAGACAGTGTTGAAAATTTGGGGTCACAATGTCAAAAACAACAAAGTTCTAAGGAAATGTTAAATGTTTTCAATGATTACTCATGTTTCTTCAGGATTTTGGCCCCAGATGTGCAATGCAGCTCTTTTGTTACCTCACCTGATGAACATGACAGATGCATTTGTTTAAATCCCCTCTGAAACATGTTTTTGATGTTCCTCTGTGACACCAACTTTTGGACAGAATTTTAACAAAATCCACCTGTCTTGATCATAACATGGAGTCTTAAAAAGGCTATGTTGAAAACTTGTGGTCAAAATGTGTAAAAAAACTACTAAGTTATGAATTGTTCAAACATTTACTCAAAACTTTCTTTTTGTAGCTTTCAGGCCCTAATGTTCAACATTCCTATTGCTTGCCTTGCTTGTAGATCAGAAAGTAGCTAACTAAAAGAAGCTACATTTGCGTTTATGTGTGTCTGTTGTGTCCGCTGGGCATGCTGAAACTGCTGGCATTAGACAAACTTGGATAAGATAATTTTAGCATATCCTCTACTTAGTAATGATACACCTTCAATAATGGAAAACGAACTTAGTAAGTGTATGCAATGTTTGATGTATAGTGAGGGAAAGTATGGGAGCGAGTATGTATGCGCTAATTGCCATCTGATTACTACTCTTGAAGCAGAGATAGTGTTTCTGCTTAATATTAAACCAGTTTCTACTGATATTAGGGAATTGGAAAGTTACATTGATCTTATGGATGAACAACTTTATTCTAATGAACAATTTCCTTCACATTTAGGTAGCATTTCAATGCCTCCTGACGAGGAGACAATTGTAATGACTAGTACTAGTATACCTGTTGCCTCTGCCCCTCTTATAAGGTGGATGATTATCCACCCTCTTCTCATGATAATGTTGACTGGACCATTGTCACAAAGCCTCTTAAAAAAAGGAGGGGTGGTCAAATACACAATAGTGCCCCTATTGAAACTCTTAATAGGTTTGAACAATTGACTGTACCAAATAATGAAGTGCTACATGATTTATCCTGTGCATCACCCTCTATTGATAATAATGGTTCAAAAACACTTTTCAATCAGGAGTTAATGCCCATGAATACTTGTACTAGTAAGTCTCAAGCTACCAAATCAATACCTATTAAGTTAATCGCTCCAGAGTGTGTTAAATGATCACCTGTTTCTGATTCTTGTACCACTACTGTCTCAAAACAAGTGTTAGTCCTGGGAGATTCAATCATTAAGCACATTGACATGGCGGTATGCAATAGTGACAAGAGTAACCACACTTGTTCTAGCTTCCGTGGGGCCAGGGTATCTGACATTACCTCCATGATGCCTAAAATTTTACAAAATACATGGAAAAATCCACTGGTTATCATACCTGCCGGTGTTAATGATATAAACAACACCCCATTTAATCAGTTACAACAGGACTATGTGGCATTATGTAACCTGTTACTTGATAGGGGATGCTGTGTATGTATATCTGAAATTCTACCTGTCCCGAGAACAACATCTACCATGACGCAGAAAATCAAAGCCCTAAATGAATGGCTGAGAAAGTGGTGTTTTAAGCAGGATATACCCTATATTACCCACTGGGAATCATTTTCAGATTGTTCTTCCTTGTTTTGCTGGGACAGTTTACATCTCAGTCATAGGGGTAGTACACTTATGGGGAAAAGTATCACTAAAATCATAAATCATTGTTTAAACTAAAAACAATGGGGGAGAATGGGTCTATTCCCAAGTCTCTGAATACTTACCAAAATATTATTACAACTAAATGTAAATTCCTAGCTTTGAATGCAAGATCTTTAAACCATCTCAAATTAGCAGAACTCGAAGCCAAATGTAAAACTTTTAATATAGGTGTGGTGGGAGTAACTGAAACTTGGTGGACGATCCTCAATTTGGTCCAGAGAAATTCAGGTTATAAGTTATATCATAAAACAGATTAGGTAAGCAAGGCGGTGGAGTTTGTATGTACATACGAAATGATATTCCTTCTTTGAAGTGTGTTCTCCTTTCCTTTGGAAAGTATATGGGTTAAAATCTTATTGAAGGAGCAGTCCTATATAACTATTGGTAACATCTATCGACCTCCATCTGCAAATTCAGATTACACAACTGATATGTTTAAAGAAATTACACATTTTCAGAATCTCAAGATACTGTAATATTTGGTGACTTTAACCTCCTCATATTAATTGGGACTCATTCTCAGGACAGTCCTATGCAGAGAAAGAACTAATAGATGTGGTAGTTAGTACTGGATTACAACAACTTGTTACTGAACCCACTTGAGGTCCTAATATTTTGGATCTATTAGTTACTAACATAGAGCAACAAATTAGCAATTTACAAATTTGGGATCCACTTGGGACCAGTGATCATTCATCTATTCTTTTTGAAATTCAACAGTTTAAAACTACACAAAGGAAGTTATACTATACAAAAAATTATAACAAAGCAAATTTTTCTTAAATCAATGAATACTTACAAAACATAAATTGGGAATCTAATCTTCTTAATTGTACAACACAACAAGCTTGGGACTTTTTTAAAAACATTGTGCATTATTTGGAAAATACCTTTATTCCATCTAAGAGGAAATTTAATAATAAAGGAAAAATCCCCCCTTGGTTCAACAAGACAATTAAAAATCAGATTAAAATAAAAATTTAACTTTTTAGGAAACTTAAGAATAGTTCTGTTCAATTTAAAACTACTCTATTACATAAATACAGACTGTGAAAAACTTAAAAAAATTCTATTAAATTGGAAAAAAATAAGCTAGAATTTAAACTAGCTCACACAAAAGACTGTCACAAATCTCTTTTCTCCTATATAAATAGTAAAAAATGTGTATCAAGGACCATTGGTCCCATTATAACCAATGGCTCTTCTCTATCTGATATAGAAACCTCGAATCTCTTTAATAAGTACTTTTGTTCTGTCTTCTCTCAAAAATCACCTATTAGTACATTTAAAGTTCACCACATAGATTATCATAGGTTCTATCCAACTGACATTATACAGGCTATCAAAAAACTAAAAAAAAAATACTAGTCTGGGCCCAGACAGTATTCATCCATGGTTTCTGATCGAAACCTCTATAAATATTTCTATTCCTTTGTCAATTATTTTCAATAAATCCTCACAAGAAAACATTGTACCAAATGATTGGCGTTCAGCAATAGTTACTCCCATATTTAAAAAAGGCAATAGAGGTTCTGTGCAAAATTATCATCCAATTAGCCTGACCTCAGTGGCTGGTAAATTAATGGAATGAGTAATGAAGTCTCTAATAGATCAAGATTGTAAAAAATTAGGAATTTATGATTCAAATCAGCATGGGTTTACTCCCAAGTAATCCTGCACCACCAATCTGATATATTTTTACAATAATATAAGTACTCTACTAGATGTGGGTATCCCTACTGATGTAATTCTTTTGGACTTTAGTAGAGCTTTCGATAAAGTCTCACATGAAAAACTCTTTACTAAAATGCACAATCTAGGTTTGTCACCTGATATTGTCAACTGGACTTTAAACTGGTTGACAAATCATTCTCAGAGAGTCAGAATTAATGATATCTTGTCTGATTCGGGTAGTGTGACAAGTGGTGTACCACAGGGGTCGGTCTTGGGACCAACATTGTTTAACCTCTTTATCAGTGATTTACAAACAGGGCCAAATAACTTCATATTTAAATTTGCCGACGGTACTAAATTGGGGGGGCAAGGTTAATAATCATGAAAATATTTCTGCATTAAGGAAGGATCTGGAAAAATTACACTTTGGGCAAATGAAAATCATATACAGTTTAATCAAGACAAATGTTTAGTAGTGCATTTCGGTGTAAATAATCCAAAAATGATATATCATATAAACGGACTACCACTTCACTCATCAAATTGTAAAAAAAGATTTAGGGATATATGTTAATAATAAACTTACTTCAAATGATCACTTTGTTAGAACTGCTTGCATGACCAACAGACTTTTGAGGCAAATAAAATGCACTTTTGTTAATCACACTGAACAATGCCTTATTCCATTGTATAGGGCATACATTAGACCGTATCTAGACTATGGCTCCCCTTTCTGGAATCCAAACCGAAAAAAGGACATAGCAATTCTTGAACAGGTTCAAAGGAGAGTAACTAGAATGATTCCAAGATTAACGAACTTGGATTATCAGAACAGATTAAAAGCTACTGGTCTCTTCTCTCTTTAAGCTAAAAGATTAAGAGGTGATATGCTTATGGTTTTTAATTTAATAAATGCACCAGATCTAATGGAAAAATGTGGTCTAACACTCTCCAAAAGGAGACATGTTCCGAGACTGCATAATAAACAGCTTGAAGTAAAAAGTTATAAAACCAGCAAAAGGGAAAACTTTTTTCCAATAAGAGCATCCATTGTATGGAACACCTTGCCACAAGAATAGGTAGAGGCAACTAGTGCCACTGTCTTTAAAAACAAATTAGATGTTTGGTTGAGGAATAATAGATAAACACTTAGTGTTGGGAACAGTCTCGATGGGCTCTGGCCTTCTTCTGTTCTTTCATACCAAGTAATACCAAGTAATATCCCTTGTCTTACCCAACCTCATGAATATGACAGGCGTCATTTTCAAATTCCCTCTAAAACATTTTCGCAGTTGCACTGTGAAAGCAACTTTTGGATGGGATTTAAAAAATTCCACCAGTCTTTATCATAATGTCAGGTCATAAAATGACTGCCATGTAAATTTAGGGCCAAAATGTGGGAGGACACTGAAGATTATGTATTTTTTCTCAGCTGGCCTGTCCTATGTAAATAACAATCTAAAAGTGTGTAAAAGCAGGACACCGCTGAAAATAAGATAGTGCATCTCATCTTGTTTAAACTGGGGAAATATATGGTTAAAATGTGTAAAAGCAGGACCCAAGTACAGCAGAACCTCTACTAAACTTTGGTCTGTGCTGCTTTATCTTGGGGAAAAATACATTGTAAAAGCTGGACTCCCCTGAAAATGTGACTTGCCTTTCAGCTGGGCTATCCTGAGTAAATACATTACAAAAATAGATAAAAGCAGGGCCACATTGGCAATGAGCCATTGCTTCTTTGCTATGCTATCTGGGTAAAAACACTGTAAAAACTGGAAAAAGCAGGATCTCTCTGAAAACAAGACAGCATATGAGCTGCACTATTCCAGGGTAAAAAAGTACAAAAATTTCATAGCAGGACCCCACTGAAAATGAGATATTGCATCTCAGCTGGGTTATCCTAGGTAAATATATCGCAAAATTGTGTAAAAACAGAGCTCCCTGAAAAAAGAGATTTTGGATCTAAGATGCTCTGTTCTGGAAAAATACATAAAAACAAAACAAAACAGGGCCACACTAAAATCTAGATATTGCATTTCACCTCTACTGTCCTGAATACATGCAGTATAAAACTGGTTAAAATCAGGACCCCATTACAAATGACATATTACGGGGGCATGGCTTAGCCCTGATCCAGTATGGTCACATAGAGAGATAGCTCTTGCAACACGGGGATAAATCCGACATCAGCCATCACTAAGACCCTCTATTTCTGCCAGAATGTTTTATCGTAGCAGAGAGGAATCCTCTGGGCATAATTTTGTGACTTTTCTTGAAAGTTCTCTTTTCGAAATCACTCATCTTTTCTCTTGGAAGGCAGATTTGCAGTGTGGCCTACAATACGCAGCCTTCTGCAGAATCATCGAGAACTGAAGTGATGTTCAGCCACCTCATGACCCAAATGGCACAACGCACAATTGCAGTCAATGCCACTACGCAGACTTTGCAAGGGATCGAAGTTAGGCTTTTCCACAATGAACGACAAATATCCTCCCATGATGTGGCTCCTCATGAAATAACTGCTACTCTGAGAGAACAGGCCAAACTTATCCACACACTACAAAATAAAGTAGATGACCTGGAAAATCGCAGCCATCAAAACTATATACGGCTTATTGGCTTTCCAGAAGGTGCAGAACAGAAATCAGCCATCGACTTCTTACAGTCAACCCTCCCAAAGCTGCTCAAATTACCAGATGATTTTCACCCTCAGACAGAATGGGTGCATCGCTCACTTGACCCGATACCAAGGCCTGGAGCAAGACCCAGACCCCTGCTTGCCATATTTTTGGACTTCAGGCAAAAATAATCTATTATGGTTGCTGCTCGAACTGCGGGGGAAATTATTTGGCAAGGGCATCATATCCAGCTCTATCAGGACTATTCTAAAGAACTCTCCAATCGCCGTAAGGAATATGTCCAGGCATGGAGACTGTTATAAAAACTAAACTACTCTTACTCACTGCGGTATCCAGTGGCCATGCAGATTATGCACAGTGGGTCTCCCCTTCTGTTTGAGACCCCACAGAGCTTGATGGACTTCCTGCAGGCTAGACATCCTGCAGAGTTTCGGGACCCTAACAATCAGAGTGAGCAAATACAACACTCTCCTCTCCATCTGCAGCGAATATTTCCTCGGCTCCCAAGCAAGACATACCTGAGTCTGGTGTGTGGATTTTTTACATATCGCTACCATTGAAGCCAAAGAGACGGCAACCATCTCTTCGTCATGATCAACAACAACATCCTGCTGAAAGAGCTGGCTCCCCGAGCCCACTGGCAACAGCGCACTCAGACCAACTTTCAGATCAGTAAGATCCTATAGATCTGCAGACTTTCTTCTCACCTAATCCATTTGCCATTCTACAACCGGACCTGCAGGACTCAGATACTGCAGAAGGGATTTCAGAAGGGGCAGAGATGGACATGTGTGGGTCGACATTCTCAAGACCTATGCTCTCCACGTCTCAAAACAAATCCTGGGCTGACATAGCTGCTGCATCTCCAGAACTTGCAGCCTGCCTTCCCACTGCAAACTCACAAAATGGACCTCTCGATGCTACAATTCATCTTCCCAGACCTGGCTCAAAACCCCTGGACTGAGGACATGTTCAAACTGTATGGTACCAGTTTAATATGGGTGGTTGAGTATGTAATAAAGGAAAGGGAACCTCCTTTTTTCTGTTTGGTTCTCCCTTTATGTGTTAACTTTTCATCCCTTGGCCTGCCATGGGATCTAAATTGCTAGGAGTATTAAGCTCAGCTCTCCCTATCCCTCATCTATCTGCTGGGAATATTGGAGTACTGTAACTTCTTTTGGGACATGCTTTTGAGGATATCCTGCTATGTGCTTAGGGCTCCATGGCCCCAGGGGACTCCCCTCATATGTCCTCAGGGGGTCTTAGCTCTAACTGTATTTTTACAACCCGTGGTATGGACAAGCTGTTCTGGAGGGTATTTCCTCCTGTCCTGATCCCAGGCCAACCCCCACGGATATCAAAGGAGGTCTTGCGACTTCAGTCAGTGACATATTACCTTTGGGACTCCTAATGGCTGTGGACAGGCCAATATGTGTATATTGTTGGTTAAATGTTGTTATCAGTCAATATTATATTTTACAAGTTGAAATTGTTTATAGGTTTTTCCAGATCGTGATTAGTACATGCTTAATGGGTGGGTGTTGTGTGTGTATTTGGTGCCCCTTGCTGGTGGTGTTTAAATTGATTACAACAGACTTTCTGGTTTAGATGATATGGGGCAGACCTTCACTCTCAATCTCTATTATGTTCTATAGCTCGCTCCCTTCTAAATCAGACCTCCCAGTTCTAGACTATGTCTGGCATTCGCTATATCACCTGGGACGTACGGGGCCTTAATACCCCTATGAAGCATTCTCAGGTGCTGAATCATTTCAAGAGACTGAGTGTGCAGGTATCCCTACTACAAGAGACTAAGTTGAAAAAGTTGGACCATGACAGACTGAAAGGCTCTTGGGTGGGACAGGTTGTTTCTTCTTCAGCCTCCACCTGCAAATGGGGGGTAGCTATATTATTTCACAAAGCCCTTCAGTGGACACAATTAAAAGTGCAGCGACATAAAGATGGCACATGGGTGGCGGCTTTGATGGATACTCCGACAGGTGCCCTAGTGGTAGCTAATGTGTATGGCCCTAATGACGACCAGCCTGAAGTGTTTCACTCACTGGCCCAAACTATTAGCTCCTTAGCCTCTCCACAGGTCCCTATAATCTTAGGGGGTGATTTCAATCTCCCCCTGGACCCTTTCCTAGATCGCATGTCTGCCTACCCAGATCATCATCAGAAATCTTGCATCTCACTGCAGCAGCTGATCACAGATATGGGGTTACAAGACCCCTGGCGCATTCTGCACCCACAGGACAAATATTATACTTTCATTTCTCCAGTGCATAACTCACACTCTCGGCTGGACTACTGGCTTGTATTCTCTTCTATTATGAACAGCACCAATGATGCTGTAATTCATCCAATTATCATATCGGATCATGCTCTGGTACAACTTCACACACTAAGTAGTCCCTAATCTCCTAGATCCCTGAGCTGGTGTTTGGACCCCGCTTCTCTTGAGGGACCCTAAATTCCCTCAATGGCTTTGGATACAGGTCACTAATTTTCTACAAGATCATGCTACAACAGAGGTTCCCCCAACAATGGTTCGGGAGGCACTGAAAGCCACCATATGAGGTGCTATCATGGGATAGTTGACGTATCGCAGACAGTAGACAGAATACCAGCTTAAAACATTGGAATCCCATCTTATAGAACTCAACACAAAATTTAAAAGTATGCCGCACACTTCCTTACATTCCCCGATTGGCAAGGAAATAACAAAAATCCTTCATCAAGTACAGGACCTACTTGATAGGAAAGCTGAATTGACCTTCCTCAGACTATGGCATAAATACTGGGAGGAGGGAGAGAAGGCTGGGAAAATACTAGCCCTACAGACTCCAGAAACAGAGGGTCGAGAGCCATTTTCCCAGACTCAAAGCACCAGATGGCTCTGTGCAAGTTCAATCAGAATGCATAAATGAAATTATGACAGATTTCTATAAACTGCTAAATTCTTCCTCCAGCACTTTCAATGATGCACAGGTATGAACTTTTCTGACATCTATACCTATCTGTCATTTAATTCCTCAGCAAGCTGCTACCTTGGAGTCTTCCATTACCCATTAAGAGCTCACAGATGCACTCCGCAATTTAAAATACGGGAAGGCCCCTGGTGGGGATGGATTTCCCCCTGAAATGTGGAGTCTAGTTGCACCACTGATATCCCACCTACTTAGTGACATTTTTAATTTGGCCCTTAGTTCAGGATCTCTCCCCCCATCCCTTTGGGAGGCGATCATTCCTGTATTTCCCAAAAAAGGGAAAGATGCTACTTTTACCAACCGGCTATTGCCCTATTTCACTTATCAATTCGGAAAGTAAGATTTTTGCAAAAATTCTGGCTACCAGGTTAAACCTCTTGCTTCCCCACCTTATACATCCTTCACAAGTCAGTTTTGTCCCGGGTCGGCACAGCAGACCTCATATATGTTCCCTTATAAAAATTATATACCAGGCCAGTAACTTCCTGGCACCAGCTGCTGTACTAGCGATAGATTTTGAGAAGGCATTTGATTCTCTCGAATGGCAGTACCTTCAGTAGGTCACAATTTTAGAAGCTGGGTCACAGCTCTGTATCACAACCCTTTGGCTTGGGTCCTCACCAACTTTACTCTGTCCGCACCCTTCCCTCTGGGGTGGGGCACGAGGCAGGGCTGCCCCCTTTGTCCCTTACTTTTCATAATAGCAGTGGAGCCATTTGTGATTGCCATATGCCACTCTTCAACCATAACAGGTTTTCCCTTTGGTGATATCACTTTTCCCACATTTATGTATGCAGATGCTTTATTAGTCCCATTAGTGGATGTCACTACTTCCCTCCCTTCTCTGCTTTCCCTCCTTGTAGATTTTTCAAGCTACTCTGGCCTAAAAATCAACAGGTCTAAAACATAAGTACTCCCCCTCAATAACTTATGTACTTTAGATCAGGTAGCCCATCTCGGCCTTTATTGGGCCCCACATTCCCTTGTGTATCAAGGGATACGGCTCACAGTAGATCTTACTGAAATATGGGAACCGAACCTTAACCCCTTCTTAAAGATATCAAGACTGAGTTTGCGTGCTGGCATGGTCTTCAACTTACACTAGCAGGTAAAATATCCACAATCAAAATGGTGGTAGCCCCTAAACTTTTATATGTCATCTCACATATACCATTTACACTACCGACCTCATGGGTTAAAGCCATAGACCAGGCCTTTTCCAATTTTATTTGGGAAGGCACCAAACCCCGTTACAGTAGAAATAAACTTAAATCCCATTGGTCCCAGGGAGGCTGGGGCCTTCCTTGGCTGGAAGGGTATAAATGGGCCTTCACTGCAGCCCAGACCTTAACCTGGTTCCTCCCACAGACATCTGAGCGACCACAAAGGATACACATGGAGGCGTATATGGCCCAGACCCAATCCCTAGCAGTTTTACTTTACAATCCCCTTCCCAAACATTTGTCTTCCTCTGCAACAATAGCAGGCTCAGTACTGACATGGCATTTAGTGGAAAAGAAATTAGAGGCAGATTTATGCTCCCTTCTGGCCCTCCCTATATGGGGGAACATGTTCATAAAAGTTGATGGCAAACCTTTGCACTGGCCTCTATGGCAGAGTAAAATAATTTTTACACTAAAGGACTTGATGACAGATGACAGTCTCACTATCAAAACATTTCAAACACTGGATCAGGAGTTCCACTTAGGTAAGCAGGCCTTTTGGTAGTACTTGCAGCTCAGAAGCTCGGTTTTAGCTTATATTAAATAACACCACGAGACAGATATAGCAAGATCCCATTTGTTAATTAAATGGCTGACCTATAAGGGGGGTAAAGACAGCCTTATACATGCTGATCTTAGGAATCATCTCCCTGCACAATCAGCTCAGGCTAAAGGTAAATGGGAGCAAGCTCATCAACAGTCTATTTCGGATGCCTAGTGGAAGTTATGCTGGAAATATGCTCATTCTATGTATCCAGATATGAGAAGTAAAGTTATGTAAAACAAGATACTGTCACATTGGTATCGCACTTCTGTTGTCCTGTACAGAATGCATCTCATGGACAATAGTCATTGCTGGCGATGTCTTTCGGGAGAGGGAGACCTTTTGCACATACTTTGGCTTTGCCCACTCCTCATTCCATTCTGGACAGCTGTCTTGGGTCTGGCTCAACAGGCCTCAGACTCTGCTCTGACTCTGGATCCCCTAGTTTGGATTCTGGGCCTTTCTCCTGTACTGAGAGTGTTCACACATCAACAGCACAGATGGCTGACACTTCTTAGCCTCCAAGCTAAGAGGCTTATCCTTTGTAGGTGGAGAACCACAGAGGTACCCACCATCTCTGAATTATATAACACCCTCTCTAATGTAGCAGCACTGGATCATCAGTCCCACTTAGTTACCAACACTCTTTCACAATATTATCTTACCTGGGCCCCTTACTTAGCTTATCGCTCCCCATGTGCAGGGATTGGCTGACTTTCCCTGTGGAATGATCTAGACCAACATAGTAGATACACCAGTAGGAAGTGGTTTGGGACCCCAAAACCCACCCCCTCCCTGCAAGGACTGTTATCTTTTTCCTTATATGATGAATTCAGATCTGGACCTTAACGTTGTTAGTATTTTATTATTCTGTCTGTGCTTTTCAGGCTTACACAGGTATCAGGAGACACTTATGCATTATGCCCATATTAGACACCTTAACTAACCTAGATGAGGTAGTAATCATGCAATCTCTCATACTTTTCTTTTCTTAGGCACAATACCACAATACAACTTACTGTATAATTTCTTACTATATCATTACTTAGCAATGCGCCTTTCTATGGGCTAGACTTTGTCAATTATATAATGACACTGCAGTCAATGTGTATGCATAAGTGTCATGCTGTATCTTCTCTATGTACCTGGCTATGTCTGATATTATCTTTAAAATTTAATAAAAATTATTAACTACTAACAAATGACATGTTACATCTCATCTGGTCTGCCTTAGGTAAATATATAGTATAAATGTGTACAAGCATGATCCAGTACAACAGCATGCAAGTAAAGATTAGGTAATGACAATTGCTTGCTTAGTTATTGATGAGACAAAAAAGAGGCCTTAATTGATGTAATTGTGTATGTTTTTTTGCACCTTTATAACTTTGCCCCTGGTAAACTGATTGCCACTAAAGTTTCAGGATCTGGAAGTCATGGCACCAGCTCTGCGACTTCCCACATTTCAAGCAAATTGGTTGAATAGGGGCAGAGTTATTAAGATGCAAAAATCAGGGATTAACATTAATGTGCTTACTCAGCCCTACCATACAGGCATGGCCACACCTGTATAATATTATTCAGGGGCCAGACATTCAAAACTTAGTCCCAGGGCAAAATTAGTACTGCATGGTGTGCAAAATTAGCCCAGTACCATATGCACGCTATATTGAAAGGAATAGCCCCGGGGCTAAATCAGTTGAATGTAGTGTGCAAATGAAGTCATGCAAACAGGGCTAGGAGTGCAGTGCAAAAACAGCTCAGCAAATAAGAAAGCTCTTAATATACTGTAACAACTGGGAAGGCCAAACTGTAACAGCAGCCCAGTGCACACAAAGGTGGAGTAAGGCAGAATTGTAGTAGATGGCCAATGTGGCTGATAGCAATGAAATGGTGCACAACAACTGGAAACAACATTGCAGGCCAAGCACAGTAGAACTGTGCTATCTATGGTTGTGATAGGTTTGCCTGGGGCTAATTTATTTGCCCAGCACTAACACGTTTGCCTAGTGCTAACATATTAGCCCAGCGCTAAATTTTGCTATATTCAAAGCTCCTATGCAAATGATCCCACTTAGGCAATCTGTGGGAAAAACAGCCACATTAGCATCTCATTATAGCTAGCTTTGGATGCATTACGATGTAGATTGCCCAGTGCTATTGCATGGTACACACAGCTCCACCTGTATGTCAGACTGAAACTACAGGTCAGTAGCTGCTGGCTGGGTATGCTCACAACTAGACCTATATGTCAGACATGATAAACAGTTCAGTTGCTGCAGGCTGGGTTTAGACACAGAAGCACAGATTATTGCAGTCCAGGGGACTAGCACCACAAGAACGGGTGGTTGTGCTGCATGCCATAGACATATTGGTAATCCTGCTACAGTGTGTATCAGGTGGTACAGCACCATAGTAGCTGGTATAGTGAGGGACAAAGCAATGCCTACAGTGTGTCAGGAAACAATGACTACTGCTATCCACAGAGTGACATGAACAGCTGGCAGGTGTGTTCTGACAGTGGATACCATAGTCATACTGCCCTGTGACACACATAAAATGCACCAGTGGCATGGGATTCCCACACTAACATACACATTGCTGGCCATGTGTGACAGGGAGCCTGGACAGGTATGTGTGTGTGTGTGTGGGGGGGTGCAGACACATACCATCCTACAGGCACACTGATGTGAGGTGGCATTGCCATCACTGGCACATGTGCATTGTGTGGATGGTGCCAGCCGTCTGGCAGCACATATTATGCAGTGCTGCATGGCCACCCATGCACCCTCCCCTCAGTATCCTCCCTTCCCCCAGTGCTGCACATGTGTGCAGGATTGTGGTGGTGTACCTCCATGGGGGAACTGGACGTGTATGCACAAAAGTGGAAGCAAGGCAGAGGCAGGAAACTACAGACCTGTTAGCGTGACCTCAGTGGTAGGGAAAATTATAGAATCACTTCTGAAAGAAAGAATTTTTGAGTACCTAGAGGTCAGCAGGGCACCGGACCCAAGGCAGCATGGATTCACAGCGGGAAGGTCATGTCAGATGAATCTAATAGATTTCATTGACTGGGTGACCAAAGTAGTAAACCAGGGAGTAATTGTGGATGTGGCCTACCTGGACTTTAGCAAGGTATTTGACACAGTCCCACACAAAAGATTAATAAAAAAATTAGCAGCCTGAGAGTGGATCCCAGGGTGGTAGTCTGGGTAAAAAATTGGCTGGACAACAGGATGCAGAGAGTAATAGTAAACAGAGTCCACTCTGAAGAAAGTGGCATTACTAGTGGGGTACCACAGGGTTCAGTACTGGGACCGGTCCTCTTTAATGTCTTTATAGGTGACATTGTGGAGGGACTGAAGGAAAAGTATGCTTCCTTGCAGATGACACAAAGGTCTGAAACAGGGTTGATACACAAGGGGAGGGTGGAAAGGATGAGAAGGGACTTGGCAAAACTGCAGGAATGGTCAGAAGCATGGCAGCTTAGATTCATGCAAGGAAGTGCAAAGTAATGCACCTGGCAAACAAAAACCCATGGGAAAAGTACACAATGGGGGGTACTAACAACAACAAAAATGCAACAGGATTGGGAGGTAGTCATATCAGATGACCTAAAGGTAGGCAAGCAATGTGAGAAGGCAGTAAGGAGGGTGTGCGGATACTGGAATGCATAGGCAGAGGTATCACTAGGAGAAAACAGGAAGTTGTTAGCCCTCTGTAGAGACAGTTGGTGAGACCCCATCTGGAGTACTGTGTGCAGTTCTGGAGACCTCATCTCCACAAGGACATAGACAGGATGGAGGCAGTCCAGAGAAGGGCAACTAAAATGGTGCAGGGTCTGCTCCAGAAGCCATATGAAGAGAGACTAAATGAGCTTAATATGTGTACCCTAGAGAAAAGGAGGGAGAGGGGGGACAAGATAGAAACATTTAAGTACCACAAGGAATCAGCAAAGTCCAAGAGGGTAGCATCTTTCAGAAAAAGATATGTGCAAGAACAAGGGGGCACAATTTGAAGATAGAGGGTGGATGGCTCAGGAGGCAATGTGAGAAAGTATTTTTTCACAGAGAGGGCAGTGGACACATGAAACAGCCTTCCAGATGAGGTAGTAGGGTCAAAAACAGTGGGAGAATTCAAGAATGCATGGGACAGACATAGATCAATTTTAGTGGGGGTAGGAGAAAGTAAGTTGTTGGTTAACTAGGATCTGCAGCTTATCCAAAAGTTAGAGAAATGGGCAGATTGGGTGGGCCAAGTGGTCCATATCTGCTGTCAAAGTCTATGTTTCTATGTTTCTATGTCTCTTCCATGGCATATGGAGTGGCCCAGGGTGGCCATCTGCCATCTCTGCCTCCTCATTTGCTGCAGTCATCATGTGCAGCATGATGCTATTGTTGCTTATGGCCATGTTAGATGTTGCAGCTGTGTCCAGACCCCCATCCCTATTTTTTCCAAGAGTTAAGATTACCTTTTCCTGGGTGGTAATTTGCACCACGCAAAGTGTTGTGCAAAACTGCACAAACACACTTTGTGTAGCGCTAATGCACTGAATATAGCATAGCGCCTCTATTCATGTACATGTCCCTTCTCGTTGCACGGTGCATACATTATCATTTTGCCTGGTGCTAATGCAGGTTGCCCATGCTATTTGGTCTTTTGAATATAGGGAACCTGCACAAATCAGGAGCAAACAGTTTGCACCCAGAGCAAAGTTTTGAATATCTGGCCCCAGGTGCAGTAATGCTTATATGTTAGGGTATAATGTGTGTGTGTGTGTCAAAGCAAGGTTTTTTGACAGCTTATATATTTGGTGAAATTAGTTCCTAGAACTGAAAAGTTTGATCTACACCTTCCTATTCCTAGGGGCAAATGTTTTGGTCATTTGGCAAAAGCTGGTTTAGAAGTTAATTATTGCTGGATTTACATAAAATTCACCAAAATGATTTGTTTGCTTGTTCATGGCTAGTGGCAAACCTAGACCAATTTATTATGAAATTTAAAAAGAAACAGTGTTTATTCTGTAAAATACTGTAGCTACTCCAGAAAAACCCAAATGTTGCTTGTATCAACAAAAATAATTTGTTAGTACCTTTTTAAAGCAGCAGTGCTATGTAAAACAAAAATGCACTTTTTTGACAGTTTATCCCCTGTGCTCTGTTGAGCATGTCCCTGGTACTCTTTCCTGCCAGCATTGTACAATCACCTCATAATCTGCTTAGTTGTCCTTGGTTTTTGTTTACATATCTGCCTCCAGCAATGTTGACGGCAACAGTAAAAGATATGCAGACCACCAGGCGCCTGTATTTTCTGTAGATCTACAGAAAATGGAATTGATCACTTACTGGATAGGAAGTACTGCTGCTTGAAATGTTTTCTTTTATTTCTATAGAACCCATCATGTCAGACACATTTCCTGCAGCTATCTTGCACAGAATAAGCAGCTTTTAGTGCTCTGGTTATGCTAATGAGGACCACTAACTGTGCCATTAGTTGGTAGCCCTCATTAGCATAACCAGCATGCTGGAAGCCACTTGGCCTGTGAGAGATAACCACGGTTGAGCTGCTGGACACAACGGTGGGTGTAGTTCTTTACAAATAAAAGGAAACTTCTAAAAGGTGCTTAAAGAGCAACTCTGCACTCCAGCATTTGCTTTCATAAATAAGATGTTTCAATGTTTCAGCTGTTACAATTTATAGAACAATACATTTGTTTTTATTTTCAATGTTCCTTTCCAAGATTTACAGCACATCTTGATAGTCCTAAAAAGTTTGTTTAGAAAACATTTGAAACATCTGCCTCTCCCCTGTTAACCTCATAGTGCTTTTGTTTATGGAATCATAGTGTTCATCATAACAACAGACTATGAAGTCACAAACAGCAATTATGTAGTTAGCAGGGTAGAGTCAGATACTCTTTGAAAGGCTGAAATAATTGCTGTATTATCTACAATATTAAGTAGACCAACCTCAGGGGAAAGTAAAAAAAGTCACAAAAATTACAAATAACTAGATAACTATAATGTTAAAACATAATTGCTAGAAGTGTGGTATTTTTAAACTTTAATAAATAATAGAGAGATGCTCTTTAAAAATGTATTTTGTTGATAAAAACCCTAATCAGACATTTCTGCAACAGCTAAGCATAACCAGTGTTTAACAGTTTGATAGATCATGTCCAAGAATGTAATCATTTAGTGGTTTTGAGCTAAACCAAAGCATATTTTTTAAGTCCTAAGGTTCAAAAGTGTTAACATCAGGCACAGCCTTCGAGTCAGCGTCTCACTCTTTCTTCCTGGACATGCTGAGCTCTGTTGGCGTCTCAGCTTCTGCTATTGATTGGTTCCACTCCTACCTCATGGGCCACCAACAGTCGGTACAGGTTGGAGGTGCCCTGTCCCCTTCACTACCAATCCAAGCTGGGGTCCCAACAGGGCTCCATGCTGGGTCCTATCCTCTTTCCAGTTTTCCTCAATGACCTACTGTTTGTGTCAAGTAGCATATCCATATGTATGTAGATGACACAATCATTTACATCCCCAGCCCCTCGACCATGGCTTTGGAAGTCCTGCTTCAGCAAAACTTCCACAATGTTCTTCATTGGTTTCATGCTGCCAAACTATCTGGATCAGCATTAAGAAAACTGTGAAACTGGCGAGGATTTCACCCTCCTGGTCTTCTCCACGCTAGATGGTACCCTCCTTGAAGTAGGCTCTGTGCCCTATACTGCAATGAGGACTGCCTTTCTCCACAGGTCTGCTAGGAGATAGTCACCAAAATGGTTTTCCTATTTTCTTTCTATGCAAATATGGTTTTTGGCACTGCCTTCTCCTCTTCCCTCACCAGGCTGGACACCCTCTGCAGTGCTTTTCACCACTTCACTAGCAGTGCACCCTCCTGTACCTACCACTGCTGCCTCTACTCCTGCCTATCCATTCTCCATCTCCCTTCATGCTGCCACTTTCACAGTGCATCTCTTATCTCCAAATACTGGTTTGGGTCCCTCCCTTCTTATCTATCATCACTAATCTCTCCTATGCCCTCCTCCTGCTATTACTTAGCTCTAGGGACCCTTGTACCTTCTCACTTCCCCACCCCACTCCCTTGCTGGTCAGTCTGCTTTCTCCTATTGCTTCCCCTCCTTCTGGAATCTGCTCCCTTTCTCACTCACTCAATCTCTCCACTTCACTTCCCTGCCTTAGACAACACCTGCAACATTTCCCAGCACTCACCTGCTCCTGGCTATCCTCTACCTGCCCCTCCGCTATCACCACTCACCCTGTTTGATCCCCTCACCCTATGATTTTGAGAGCTCATAAGGGCTCCACCAGCACAAGCACCATCACCTTACCCTTCAGACACTAAGCACTTTATCTTGTTCTTGTCTAGGCTATTAGCTGCCATGTAAGCTAATTTATGGCTTCTGCAATTTGTCATGAGTTTGGCCAGCAGTTTTCTCTGTTCATTCTCCATTATTGCAATGTGGTACAGTGTCATTGAAACCATAGTCTATGTCTTGGTGTAATTTTGTAATGTTTTTGTCCCCTTCCCCTCTCCCCCAGGTCACACCTGGAAATGAGCCTCAGCTCTGTGTGTCTCTCCCAGTTACCCTTTTTCAAATAAATAAATATAATGAATAACATGCACAGTACTCTGAAATAAATTGCTGAACAATTCCAAAAATTTGTTACTTTTATACCTGAAATCAGTCAAAATAGCAAAAATAATCAAATATAAGTGTGTTTATACTCACCGCTGCCAAACTGCCACACACAAAGGACTAAATCTCCTTCTTACAGGGAGCATTGTTTCGTATCCTGGAGCCAACAGTGTTTATTCACACACATCTAATTCAGGCAGTATGAAATAACCCAAAACTTTGGAAAGGTTAAAACATTTATTTATATAATATCACAGCAGAAAAAGCTTCCTGTCACCACTAACATTTCACACAAATACATGCTTTTTCAAGGTGTCATTCAATGGTCTCCCACAGGATGAAACACACTTTTAATGCACTGTGCAGTATGCTGCAGCAGGCCTACTGATAAAGCAATGTAATATCAATGGCAGTTAGTCCCCTTTGTCATGCAGGAAACTGTGGCATTCAGTTCAGCCTGGCAGTGTCACATTTTCCTGAATGACAAAGGGGACTAATTACTATTGAAATTACATGGCTTTATTCAGTAGGTCTTCTACAGCATTTTGCAGAGTACTGAAAATGCTGCAGAATTGCATTTCATCATGGGGGATGCCACTGTACATAAACCCATCACTAGTGCTAGTTTATATTGCATTTTCAAAACACAAACTTCATTTTCATTGGTTTCTGTCACTGGTGATGTAAGTGTATTTGACTAACATAATTGGCTGGGCGGCAGGACACAGATGGTGGTGGTAATGGCTGTCACTCCACAGAGGGAAGAGTGACCAGTGGGGTACCACAGGGATCAGTGCTGGGACCGGTCCTATTAAACATCTTCATCAGTGACATTGCGCAGGACCTAGAAGGCAGAATTTCACTGTTCGCTGATGACACAAAACTCTGTAACAGAGTAGACACACCAGAGAGTGTAGACAGAATGAGAAGGGACCTGCAGAAACTTGAAGAATGGTCAGGGGTTTGGCAGTTGAAATTCAATGCAAAGAAGTGCAAGATAATGCATATGGGCACAAAACCCTGGCACAATATATCAGTTGGGGGTGAGGATATAGCATGCACCAAGCAGGAAAGGGATCTTGGGGTTATCATCTCTGATGACCTCAAGGTAGGGAAACAGTGGGACAAGGCAGCAGGTAAAGCAAATAGGATGCTGGGTTGCATAGGCAGGGGCATTACCAGCAGGAAAAGGGAGGTCATAATTCCACTATACAAGACACTAGTGAGGCCCCACCTGTAGTACAGTGTACAGTTCTGGAGAACTTACCTACGTAAGGACATAGACACGGTACAGAAGGTTCAGAGGAGGGCAACAAAGATGGCACATGGATTGCATCACAAGTCCTATGAGGACAGGTTGAAGGAATTGAACATGTACTCCCTAGAGGAGAGGAGGGAGAGAGGGGATATGCTAGAGACATACAAGTATCTTACAGGGAGGAACAGGGTGCAGGAATACACCAGTTTTAAGCAAAAAAGATGTTCCAGGACTAGAGGGCATGGGATGAAGTTGGAGGGAGGATGATTCAGAGGAAACATGAGGAAGAATTTCTTCACAGAATGGGTGGTGGACAAGTGGAACACCCTGCCAGAGGAAGTGGTGGGGACTAAAACAATCACAGGATGTAGGAATGCATGGGATAGACATAAAGGAATTCTGGAGGTCAGGGGTAAGGGGCAACAGACTTCTAGGAAAACATAAGCTGAACTTACAAGCTCAAATGGGCAGACTGGGTGGGCCATAGGCCCTTATCTGCCAACACTGTCTATGTATCTATGTAAAGTCAAGTTTTTAGAGAAACAAGGGGGGGGAGAGGAGGAGAGAAGGATAAGAAGGAGAATACGGAGGGGGGGACAAAGACCCATTATATACAAAACATATATATATATATACACACACAATGGGGGTGGGTGCTCCATGCTGATGATAAATCCTGTTATTTTAACTGCAGTGTGATAAATGGTGATGGCATCAGCAGAGTTAAAATGAATGCTATTTATACATACTCTGCAGATATCACCACTCACTCACTACAGCCTGCTTTCTAAAAGGAATTGCTTCACAAAACAGTTTCTGTTTCTCACCGCTACCTGCAACTAACTCAACTTGCACTGCAGAGGGCACTGATCTGTGTCCCATAGTGTTTCTGAGACTCCTAGCCCATTACTATGCTGATCTCAGCTTCACTACAGTTTGCATTCTAAATGAAACTGCTTCACAAAAATGTTTCTGTTTCTCACTGCTACCTGCAACTTACTCAATTAGCATTGCAAAAGACACTCACCTGTATCCCATAATGTTTCTGAGACTCCCAGCCCATTCAGAAAAACCTGCATACACTCAGACCACACACAGAAAGTCAGAAAGCACACAGAAACAGAAACAGAATATAGAAAAACATAAGAATATTTCTGGAGCTCCCACCCCCATTGTATAAATAGCACACATGATGTACAGATCGTGTGCTATGGAAAATATTTTCACTCCTGCAGAGTGATCTCTGGATACTCTCACTCATGCCAATCAGCACTCATGAGTATCCGGAGCTCACACTGCAGGAGTGAGAATATTTTCCATATCACACTCCTGCTTATCATGTAATATGTATATATATATATATATATATATATATATATGTATTATTAGAGGCAAAATCTCTGTTGATGCATTGGTTGTTGTTCCACACCGACAAAGTGAGGAAATTGTTGTTGGTTGAAAATACCTCTCCAACTGGTATTTGCGCATTGGGATCATCAACCCCAACCTCACCCCATGACATGTGTAAAGCAGCAGACGATAGAGGGAATGGGGTGAGAGTTAGGACCAATGATCCCAATGAGCACCTCAATGCCAGTTGGGGGTGGGCGGGGTCCAAGGGGGTTTTCAACCCTAACACTGAATTTCCTCACTTTTTTCGCTGTGGAACAACCCTAACTAATGCATTAAACTGAGTTTTTGCCTCTAATTTCCCTTCTTTGAGAATGATAACGAAATAGTGAATATAATGCGGTAGGAGCGGGCCGCTCAGGCCTCACGCCCCGCCACATGATGTCTTGTGGCATAGTAACAGGAACAGCAATGCAAACAGAAGTGCTAACAGTGGCATACATGGTAACACAAGCGCGAATGAGAACAGAAAGGGTAACGCACATGGTGGCGTAGATGGGAACGGTCTGCCATGTGATGTGTTGTCGCATAGTAACATGGTGCCTGCAAACGGAAATGTCAATGGGCATGGTGACACAAAGTGAAACAGAAAGAGAAACAGTACTGTAGACACAAATGGCAAAAAATAACAGAAACTGAAGTGCAAATGAAAACGCAAAGGATAACGCACATAGGGCCCCACGCTTCCGCCACGTAATGCGGCAGCGGGAGCGCGGGGCCCAATGGCATAGTAACAGGAACAGCAATGCAAACAGAAGCACTAACAGTGGTGCACATGGTAACACAAGCGCGAATGAGAACAGAAAGGGTAACACACACGGTGGCGTAGACGGGAATGGTCTGCCACGTCATGTGTTGTCACATAGTAACATGGTGACTGCAAACAGAAATTTCAATGAGCATGGTGACGCTAAGTAAAACAGAAAGAGAAACAATACTGTAGACACAAATGGCAAAAAATAACAGAAATGCAAGAGAAAATGAAAACGCAAAGGATAATGCACATGGTGGCACAGACGTCAACGGTAAGTGAAACGGGTACGGAACCGCAAGCAGAAAGGGCAACAGTAACAGTAATGTAAGCGCACAGGCTGGTTTTCCCCAAAACCTGCATAGAGAAAGACAGTGAGTACAAATAATGTATGCATAATAATGAGTATCGGAGCAGAAAATGAGAACTTGGAATACTAAATAGGTTATATCTCAGGAACCGTACGACGTAAAAAAAAATTTTTAAAGTTGTGTGATTTACAACTGTCCTGTCTAATTTTACACTTAGTCCCCATTAGGGGGCTAAGTTTTTTTCTGACAAAAAGTCCGTATCTCGCACCGTTTCCGAGATACGGGCCCTGAAAGGGCGAACTGAATGTTATCCTATGGGAAAAAGAGAAGTTCAGAGTGCCATAACTTTGCCTCCTGTAATATTTTTTCACCAAACCACTGAAAGGCACATCTGTGGGCTGTTGGCTGTCTTCCTCCAAATTTCAGGAAAAAGACTAAACCGTTATTTTGCAGCAGGGTGCCAAAGGATTCCTGTAATGCGCCGGGTGCCGTAATGTTATCCTATGGGAAAAACTGTCAACTTTGGAGTGCTGTAAGTTTGCTGCCGTGTAATATTTTTTCAATATAACACAGAAAGGCACATCTGTGAGATGTCATCTGCAATCCCTCCAAATTTCAGCCCAAAACTCCCAACCGTTCTTTGCAGCGAGTGCCAAAGAATTACTGTTATTTTAAGCAGAAACAGCAAAGTAGTGTCTTACACTTATAAGCTTCGCAAAAATTTGCGACACTTTCATGAGTGTGACACTACTTTGTGAAAGTACTTTTTCCAGAAATCTGAAAAACATATTTCTGGAGTGTTTTACCCCAAAATAAAGACATGGCTAGCATCCTCAGGGCCCGACTAGGTGAATACAAAAAGAATTAGGTTGCTAGAAGGTCTCAATTTTAAATGCCAAGCATTTTTATGATCACTAACTGAAAAAAAGATGGCGGATTTGTGACAGTAACAGGGTCATTTGTGACAGTAAAAAGTGCATTTGCGACACTGTCGAACTTTTTAACTTTTCCCATTGACTTATAATGGGAAATTGTTTTTTGAATAACTTTTGAACCGTTTAATATTTTTTCACAAAATCTTCAAAAGGCACATCGGGGACCCTGGCCGTACGTTCCCTGAAGATTTTGGGCCAGTCGCGCAAACCATACGACCTGTAGGCACGACCATAGAATTCCAGAAAAGCGTAAACGTGCACGCAGATCATGCTTAATAACTCCACAGCCGTATATCCGACCAGTACAAAACTTAGCAGATCCCAAGGCCTATGGTTCTTGATTGTGTATTCCAAATTTCAGGCAAATCTGTCAAACAGTTGTAAAGTTATTAAGTTGCAAAGTTTTGGGGTTTAACATAGAAATGGCTCCTCAACCTAACTATGGTAGCACTACCGTTCTACATAATATAATATATATATATATATATATATATATATATTTGTGTGTGTAAAAACAAAATCAAGGTGCTGTGTCAGCATGTGGTCTAAAAGCAAACAAATTATTATATTAATGAATACAGGTTAGAAAATAATAAATTCGGTGCTATCTTTTTAGAAATATCTAAAGAGAAAAAAGACCAAGACTAACTTTGTTTTTTCTTTTTAGATATTTCCTGAAGAAGACCTCCAAGGTTGAAACGGATTTTAATTTATTTCATTTTCCACATGCATTTATATAACTATTTTATGCATATATATATATATATATATATATATATATATATATATATATATAGTGTATATACTAACATACTAACATACTATTTGCCAGCAGATTAGGCCTTATGGTCTATCAAGTCTGCTCGAACCTAGATCCTTAGTTGGTGTCGATATATATATATATATATATATATATATATATATATATATATATAGATATACATATACACATATGAATTATACTGGCACAATTGTGTCAGTATAGTTAGGTGAATGTGCACTTTAATGTTAAAGTACAAACTTTGAGGGTTAATAACTTTGGAGCCATGCAACAGATTTGCATGACATTTAGTATGTATAATCTCTAAGCATAGATCTCTTGATGTGCCAAATGTGGTTTGAATCTGTCAAGTGATTTCTGAGATATAAACTGTTGAAAAACAGAAAATTCTGAATTTTTTTTTTTACATTTCTTTGTCATTTCTTTTTTTTTTATTTAGAATCTGTCAAGTGATTTCTGAGATATAAACTGTTGAAAAACAGAAAATTCTGAATTTTTTTTTTTACATTTCTTTGTCATTTCTTTTTTTTATTTATTTAGTTGTTTAACCAGGAGTAGCACACTAAGCTGAAAGCTTTTTTACAGTAGTGACCTGGGAGCACAGGGAAGTTAAGTCACTTGCTCAGGGTCACACAGTATGCAAGTGGAAGCTGTGGGATTCTAACCCAGGTCTGGTCTGCTGGATGTCACCAGATTTGCAGCTCAGAGCCTTAAACCACTATGCTATACTGCCTTCCTCCCTCCCTCCCTTGCTTTGTCATCCTGAATCTCAGAAATGACTTTATGTTGTGGGCTGAAATGTTTAGGGTAGAAAGTCCTTGGATCACAGATGTCCCTTTTGAAGATTTGATGAAACAGTATTAATCCGTTCAAAAGTTATTAAAGTTTTAAATTTCCTATTATTTCCTATGGGGAGCCCAGCAGTTGGTTGGGTAAAATGTAAGGCTTTGTTCCGCATTTACTCCAGCCTCGTGGCCTTTACTCCTTGCTGGTGCACCACTTTTTGCACTATTACATTTTAACACTGTTACTGTGTCTTTTTTTCAGCCCATGTGATGGATGTTTTCTTTTTGCTTTGATCCATTTGGTTTCATATATAGCACCGTCTCTTTGCCAGGTGCTTCTTGCCTCCTTCTAGCACTACTACTTTTTATAATGCAGAATCTTGCATTGAAATTTGTGATAATTTTGATGAAGGATCCTGCCCCCCATTCCAATTTTTGGCACCAACATTGGGGTGCCCAATTCCCATGTCAGCGTGCATCCCCCACCCACCCCAAATATTGTGGCACACTGGGAGCCCACCCCAGTGTGTCCAGATAAATGAAAAGTTTTTTTAAACTTGCCAACATTGGGATTCACACCTGGTATCGGATGCCCCCCCAACCTAGTTATATTGCCGACAGGTGTGCCCAATCCCCTTGTCAGCATCATGTATGCCCCACTCCAAACTCATGTGGCACACTGGGAGTCCACCCCAGTGTGCTCAAATTTACTCTTTTACAGTTTAACCTGTAAATGAAGAAAACAGTCCCCCAAAGTCTTTTTTTAACCCTGTAATAAAAAAATGGTGCCTCATCATCTCCCCACTCCCCTTTTCCCCATCCTCACCCTCCCTCCCTCTGTGCACCCACCTCTCCACACCTCCCTCACCCATACTTACCCTCCAGAGGCTGGGATTAGTGGTCTTCTCTGGACTGGGCACATGTCTGCACTCTTCAAAGCCAAACTGAGATCTGAAGAATCAAGGTAAGCCATATAATGGGAGTCAATGGGGGCTTTCAACTTATGTTTAAATCTCAGCCAGTTTTAGGAATTGTGCACCAAATTTTCAACATGGAGTTCTTTGAACCCCACCTCATGAGCACTGGCACTATCATTTTGTTTTTCAGTCCCAAAAGGTGATTTTATGGTCGCTACATGGAATCACCTTTTGGGACCAATTCATGAAACAACAGTACCACTGTTCATGAGATGGGGTCCCCAAAAGCTCATGTTTCAAATCTGGTGAAACAATTCCCCAGAATGACTGCATTAAAAGTGTGCAGTGAGTTGTTTCTATGCATGCTCGTACCTTCAGCAATGTTTAATATTTTCACTTCAGATTTTCAGCATTGGCATTTTTTCACACCTCCTTACAGCTGTCATTTTGTACATCCTGCCAAGAATATGTTTTCACACCTGTGATGCAGAATGACATGATCACTGTGTGAAATCAACTTTTGGGATGGATTAACAAAATCACAGTTGCACTGTTCATGAGGGGAGGTCCCAAAATGCTGATGTTGAAAATTTGGCAATAACAGATTCCAGAAAATGCTTGCATTATGAGTGTGTGCTGTGCAGTTTCTATCCACGGTTTTAACTTAGCCAATTTTTCTTATTTTCACTCCAGATTTTTAACATTGCCAGTTTTACACACCACCTCATGAATAGTACAGCTGTCATTTTTCAAATCCTACTAAAAATGTTTTCCCGCACAAAAATGATGTTACAGTTGTGTAAAATTACATTTTGATGGGGATTTGAAAGTTTGCTCTACTGGGTACATGTGGTGAGGTGCTAAAAAGGTTAGTTTGAACATTTGGGCTGAAAATCATTTCAGATGGCACAGTTATGACTATTTGTTGCTGTCTCTGTATGCCTGCCAGTAGCTTTATGTGTGGAAGAGCAGGGACCAGAGACCCCTGTGTTTCCACAGCTATATACTGTATATATGTGCATCTATGGAGGGATCGGAGTGCATGGTCCAAATGACCCTATGCTCCCACCATCACATATGGACACTGTTCTACTATCTGGATGGAGGGCTGAAAGTGCACAGTCCAAATGATCCTGCGCTCCTGCCGTGACATATGGACACTGTTGTCTATCTGGATGGAGGGATGGGTGTTCCCACAGTAAAATGAGGATACAATTATACTATTTGAAAAAGAAGGGAAATTATTTGAAAGAAAAAACGTTGTTAATGCATCAGTTAGGGTGAATACCACAGTGGCAAAAGTAGGGAAATGAGTCATTAGGGTTTTCAACCCTAATGCCCTTCCCCCAGGGATCCCACCCCTACCACCCTACCCCATCCCCCACCTTCCACAAACCAACAGGCATTGGGGTGTGCCATTGGGTCATCAGGCTTAACTCTCACCCCATTGTCCTACACTGTAGCATGTAAGCATCCCAGGGTACTTAAGGAGCTAAAGGAGGAACTAGCAGAGCCATTAGCAGAATTGTTTAGTGAGTCTCTGAGCACAGGAGAGGTCCCAGAAGACTGGAGAAGGGCTCATGTGATCCCGCTCCACAAGAGTGGTAGCAGAGAGGAGGCGGGGAACTACAGACCGGTCAGTCTTACCTCAGTAGTGGGCAAGATTATGGAGGCACTACTTAAGGAAAGGATAGTGCAAACACCTGGAATCCATAGGGGCACAGGATCCAAGACAGCATGCGTTACAAAGGAAGGTCCTGTCAAACTAATCTCATAGATTTCTTTGACTGGTAACCAGAGTGGTGGACCAAGGGGAGCAGTTGATGTCGCCTACCTTGACTTCAGCAAAGCTTTTGACACTGTTCCACATAGAAGATTGATTAATAAGCTGGGTAGGCTTGGGTGGGCTGAAGTTGGTCAACTGGGTGGCAAACTGGTTGACTGGCAGAAAACAGAGAGTGGTGGTAAATGGTGTACAGTCAGAAGAGATGCAAGTCACAAGTGGGTACTCAGGGATCAGTCCTGGGGCCAGTCCTATTCAACATCTTCATTAGTGACCTTGCAGATGGACTAAAGGGTAAGGCTTGTCTGTTTGCAGATGACACCAAGATCTGCAACAGAGTAGATGAGCCAGATGGGGTGGGCAGAATGAGAAGAGATCTGGATAAACTAGCAGAATGGTCAGAAGAGTGGCAACTGGGATTTAATGCAAAGAAGTGCAAAATCATGCACATAGGGAAGAGAAACCCCAAAGCCACTTATAGGCTGGGAGGGGAGTTGCTAACAGTCACAAAGGAAGAAAGAGACTTGGGCATCATCATCACTGATGACCTAAAATCATCCAAGCAGACCTCAAAGCAGTAGGTAAGGCTAGGGGTGTTAGGTGTATTAGTAGGGTATCACAAGTCGTAAGAGGGAGGTAATAATCCTTCTGTACAAGACATTGGTTAGGCCCCATCTGGAGTACTGCGTGCAGTATTGGAGGCCACACCTTCACAAGGACATTAACCAAATTGAGGCAGTCCAGAGAAGGGCAACCAAAATGGTGCAGGGACTGCATCAGAAGACATATGAGGACAGATTAACGGAGCTCAATATGTATACCCTTGAGCAAAGGAGGGAGAGAGGTGATATGATCGAGGCATTCAAACACCTTAAGGGCATAAACAAGGTGAAAGAGTCTAACATGTTTAAATATAAGAAAAATAGCAGGACAAGAGGACACAGCATGAGATTAGAGGGAGGCCGATTAAGGGGGAATGTGAGGAAATTCTTTTTCACAGAAAGGGTGGTGGATGCATGGAATGGCTTACCACAAGAAGTGGTGGCTAGAAATACAGTGCAGGGCTTCAAACAGGCATGGGATAGGCATAA
This sequence comes from Neoceratodus forsteri, assembly GCA_016271365.2. NCBI lineage: Eukaryota > Metazoa > Chordata > Ceratodontiformes > Ceratodontidae > Neoceratodus > Neoceratodus forsteri. The sequence goes on from CM028130.1 coordinate 101,778,627, forward strand.
GGGAGCAATACAAATGACTATGAATAGATAAGTCACTGACAGAGCAAAGGCCGATGGCACATTTATAAGGTAGAAAAAGAAATGGGCAGACTGGATGGGCCTTGCGGTCCTTATCTGCCGTCAACTTCTATGTTTCTATGTTTCTATGTAAGGTTGTTTACACATGGAATGGAGCCCAAGTTGGGCCTGATGACCCAATAGCATACCCCAGCACTTGGTGTGTGGAGGGTGGGAGGATGGGGGTATGGTGGTAGGGTAGGAACTTGGGGGTGGGTGTTAGGGTTGGAAACCCAAACACCTAATTTCCCTGCTTTTGTCACAGTGGTATTCACCCTACCTGAGATTTAAATTGCCAGAAGGCTTCCCTTTCTAGCAAAAGATTATCTATGTCACCAACCCTAGGACCCAGAACAACTTTTTCAATTCCTTTGAAGCTGAACTTGTGGCTTTGGTCACACATCTGTACATTCATAGCAAGGGCATTTTCCTGATCTTTATTAGTAATACTTCTTAGATGCTCTCAAATCCTTTGTTTCAATTTTTGGCTAGTTCTGCCCACATATAATTTTTGAATGTATAGGTAGTCAAATTTATTTATTTATTGAAATGTTTCACTAGGAAGGCACACTGAACAACAAGTTGCTCATCTCCTGGTCTATCATGGAGGGGGGTACAGGTAAAAGGCATACAAGATAATACAATACAAATACACTCAACAAGGTAATATACATAGTACAGGTAGGCACAACATCATACAGCTAATTAATAAATGTTTGAAGTGCTAAGAACATGTGCAAGCATAAATCAGCCCCAGAAGGGGGTAACCTAGAAGTGCTGAGGAGGAGGGGGAGTGAATGATACAGACAGCTAAGTTTGTGCGAGTAGTCGGGTAAGGTTGGGACAGAAGGGGAAGGGTAAGATGAAATTATATAGCATTTGTGAGAGTAGTAGGATAAGGTTAGAAAAGAAGAGGGAGTGTAGGTCAAAATGTCATAAAGCTGGGGGTGCAGAAGTGTCAAGACAGAAGCTAGTTCATATTTGGGAGTTAGTCATCAACAGGGGAAAGTGAGGAGGGAGCTTAAGGGCACTTAAAGCATGTACAATTTGGGACTAGTTAGTTGTTCAGGGCAGTGGAGCGGGAGTAAGAGTAGGAAGAGTGCTGAATTTGATGGGGGTAATGAGTTCAAGAGCTTGGGGAAGTGGTGTGTGAATGCAGATTGTCCTGTGAGTGTAGCACTGCAAGGGACAGCTAAAGTGCGTGAGCTGTTAGATTTTAGGGAGTGGAAGGGGATGGAGGGATGGAAAGAGAGGTGGATAGGTAAGAATGAAGGGAGCTGAACCAGAATTTAGAGATAAATTTGACACAGTGGGATAGGTGTCTGCTGCTAAGCAAGCGTAAGGAGAGAGGGTGATATAGGTCACAGTGATGTGTTTGTATGGGGGGGGGGTCCAGAGCAAAATGACAAAAGGAGTTGAAAAGGGTGTCCAATCTGGTTAAGGAAGACTTGAGAGCAGAATTGTAAACTATATCACAGTAGTCAAAGATAGCAAGGATCATCTCTTGGACAAGTTCATGCCTAGCCATAGGAGAGATGCAACTACAGTTCCTTTAAAGCACGCCAATCTCAGGGTGTAGTTTTTTAAGGATAGCATCAACATGACCAGAGAAGCTGAGGTGTTGGTCCAGCCAAACCCCAAGGTATCTAAATTAGGTTGTGTCCTTGACAGTTGTCCATCAAAGGTGTGGAAAGAGGGTAGATTGGGCAGCCTGGAGAGTCTGGAGAGCCAAATAAACAACAGCTACATGATTGCAATATATGAAGTTACTTGTTTTAAACACCCTTTCAATATTAGCTACAGAAAATTCTTCCCCAACATTCAATGCATCACAGAATTTAAAGTTCATATAGCGTAAGGCCCCTTCAGGTAACATAGAATGTGTTATCCCCCTAGATCCCATAAAAAAAATATATGGTCACTCAGTCTCCAATTGTCTGTCCTCTTCTTAAAACTTTCTAGATTTTGCTCACACATGGTTTGAAGATGTGTTTCAGTATTAAGTATGTGCCTGTTTTCATTAGTAAAGTTTCTTATCAAATGTCCCTGAGAGCTAAAATTACTGACGAAGCAAACACCATTTTTCACTCCACTTGTACCTTTTGTTTCAGTTTTAATAAATCTTCCTTATCAATTTAATCTACAGTATCAATAGCTTTGTCAGCACAATTTACATTAAAACCTCTCTCCAGAAACCGAGTTCTGAGACTATTTACTCCTTCCTTACAGTGTTCAGCTTCAGTACAAATTTGCTTAAGACAAATGAATTGACCCTTAGGAATGTTATTAATGGTGTACCTCGGATGGTGGTTGTTATAGTGCAATAATGCATTTCTTTCTATATTTTTCCTGAATAGCTTGGTTGAAAGTCCCCCTTGATTAGTCTTATAGATAGTTAGATCTAAAAAAATTAACTGATTCTAAATCCTTGCAAAATGTAAATTTCAAATTCTTATTACTGCTTTCTAAATATTGCACAAACTGTAACAGCTCATTTTCAGTGCCTGCCCAAATCAAAAACAAATCATCAATAAATCTTTTGAAACCTTTTACACATTCAAAGAAGGGGTTATTCATTTCAGATAAAAGAACATTACAGACACCTGAAATGTGTGAAGCAGAAAACGTTTAAAGAGATAGGCAAGACTATCTAAATGGATGCATTTTTGATTAGCGTCATAAAAATAAAAGCAATCAATTGAAGTAAATTTTTAAAAGACACAGCAGCCTCAGCCAAGTACTGGGTTTACAAACAAATGATATGCACGTGCCTTTAGAGACTTATACGAGTGGCTCTGAAATGGATAGTGCTTCTGATTCTTCTTTTTTAGAGCCAAGTCAAGAATCAATACTGCCCAATCAGGACTAGAGATGCAGCGAAGTTTTAATCTACCATTGAAGCATGGGTGAAGTAGCCCATTCTGCAGCCACGTGGGACTATGCAAAGTCCCTGCTAGAATGAGGTACTTTTCCCTTTTTGTGACTTTGCACTACTTTGCATTGCACCTAGACAAGGTGAAGTCATTAAGAAACAAACAGCCCAGAGCCCACTGATCAGTGATCACATTGCTGACTGTCTCTGCAGGTCAGCAGGTCACATGAATCAGGGAGGCAGCACAATAGGCACTGGCAGTAAGTCAGTGTTTTACTTGTACAATAACGACCGCACTGGCGGTCGTTTCCTGGGGATTAATGACCATCCATGTGGGGAGTTGTGTTGCTGAAATGACTGCCAGCGAGGTTGTATTGTAATTATAAGGCTAATCCAGCTGTGCCGATTTTAAATATTTTAAAAAAGTGTTTATTAACTTTGGTTGTGCCGTTTATCTTTGCGGTGTGGTCTCACGACTTTTCAATAGCTTTGGTTTGGTTACGTATATAGTGACACTACAAGTATCTGCTGTGCTGACGTTAATTAGTGCAACCCCATGGATTTGATGAGGTCCCCATTAATGTTACCTTTTTTCTGTTAGAGAGGCAAATGGAGCCACAATGATAGCAATCTAGTGTAAAATATAGTTTAAATGTCAGTTTAACAGTTAAAAGCAGCAGTGACCTAAAAAGTAGTTCTTGTATTTCAATTCGGTTTCCAGCTGCTGACAGAAACAGCAGTTAGAAACCCGATCAAAATACAAGAACTGTGCTTTTTATGCCACTGTTGCCTTTAACTGTTGAGCTGACATTTACATTTTATTTTACACTTGATCACTATATTTGGCTCTATTTGCTTCTCTGCCACTGCATATATGGAGAATTATCATGGTTCAATTACTTTTACCTCATAAGTAGGGAATCACACTCTGTGGCTATTTCCACCTTTGTGTTTCACTCTGCCTTCATGTGAAGTGGCTCCTCACACTACTGAAACATCTGGATTGGTCATTGCCTGACCATTAATCAATGAGCCAGTAACCAATCAGAGCATGAAGGAGCATCATTAATATTCTATTAGCCTTATAATTTCACTTTCTCTGGTGGAAAGAGTTTGCAATCCAGGCAGTTCTGCAGTGTGCAGTCTGACTCTGTTCTGTGTGTTTTGGAGCTTGCAAAAAAAAGCTGTAGTTCTTTTTTGTGTGTTAAATCTTTGTATATTTAGTTGTTATAGTCTTCAGGAAAGTTTTATTTAATTATAAATGCTTTTTTTGGTTAAAAAAGTATTTTTTGTGCACTTATGTTTAGGTACTGTACTTTATTTTAGTAGTACTTGTAATAGTGTTTTTGTTTTTGTTTATTTACTTTTTTGATGGAGTGTGGATGTGGTGGACCAAGTGGTGGACATCGTGGGCCATGAATGTGAGGTGGCTTCCCAGTTAGATTAAATTGGTAGGCTTTGGGCACCCCAGTGAGTGAGTCCAGCAGCTCTGGGTATCGTCCAGGAGCAGCAACAGAAGCAGGTGGAGCAGCGGCCCCTGCAGGATCAGCAGGAGGAGCTGAGCAACAGCAGCAGTAGCCACAGCAGGTTGTCAGCCCTCAACCACCATAGCACAACAGCAGGTGTGTCCTGGTGCCCTTCCACCACCTGTTCCTGGCTCTGCCCAGAACTCCTCTACGTGGGCCTTTTTTCCTTCCTTCCCTGGTGACTTCAGCATGGTGTGCTGCAATCTTTGTAACATGGTGGTCCACCAGGGGCCCAAGGGCAGCCACCTGGGCACCAGTGGTCAGCGCAGCCATCTAGCTGTTCACCACCATGTCCAGTGGGAAGCAAAGCTGCAGGAGGTAGCAGTAATGTGGTACTGTCAAATTCAAATGTTCTTTTTTGGGGGGGCAATATATAAAAAAGTTAAAAAAAGGTTAATCAATGTTTTGATCATCTTTACAGATCATCAGCGTATCATCAGAACTGAAACAAAATTTAACTGCTGTGATTCGTGAAGAACGTGATTTGTCTCGTGAGGAGTGATTGGTGTGACATGACTAATGAACTGTACTCAAATACCTACGATTGTACTTCCCTGACCTGTACCACCCCAAATACCCTGACTTGAAAAGACACATCAGTGAGTACAATGGTCATGCCCAGATACTACAAAACAGGATTACATACAACTTACAACCCAAAAAACTTTAAGTTTTGCAGTTTGTGAATCTTGACCTTGAAGATGAAGAACGTGATTTGTCTCAGAGTCGTGATGAGTGACTGGTATGACATGACTAATGAACTGTACGCAAATGCCTACAGCTGTACTTTCCTGACTTGTACCATCCCAGACACCCTGACTTGAAAACACATATCAATGAATACAGTGGTCAAGCTGATATACTACAAAACAGGGTTACATACAACTTACAACTCAAAAACTTAAAGTTTTGTAATTTGTGAACCGTGACCATGAAGATGAAGAACGTGATGTGTATCACGAGTGACTCATGATGATTGCCCTGACTTAAAAATGCACATTAATGAGTACAATAATCATGCCGAGGTATGCACCACACCAGTACTCTGAAGAGAAGCCAAACAAACAACTGTGGCTTAAGTTATAGATGGAGATTGGATCCTAAAGAGATGCAGATGCACAGACAGATGGAGATTGCAGTTAAGAGATGAGGCTGCACAAGCACAAGCACAATACCTCCTCAACCAGTGGTCAAAATCAGAAATCCCAAGCTGAAACAATAATACTTTTTGTGGGGGAAGGGGGGAGCAACTGCAGTGACAGTTCACTACCGTCTGAGATAGAACGAAGCAGTAAAAAGTATTGCAGATAAATAAGCAATTCAAATCCAAGTCCTGTGATTATGGTGTGGCACAATAAAATGTATGTGACTTGATGGCATGCACACACACACATGCACACACTACAGGTAAGGTGCAGAAAATTTTAAAGTTCAGTTCAGTGCAACCAAATCTTTTAAAAAACTGAAAAATGCACAGCACCACAGCAAACACCCAAAAACGATCAAAACTTACTAAAAGTATTACTGTGTGTACATGAACACAGAAATACTAACACACTACCTACCCAAGAACAGTTAGAAAGACTGCCTTTCTCACTGAGCCACTAACTGTGAATGTCCCTTCATAACGCCTCCCCAAAGCACACTTCTACAGTGTCTGTCAGTACACAGACTTAATCTTACAAATTAACATTCAAAATGCATACAAAACCAAGAAACACCTGATGATATAAGCACAGGAGTGTTTCCTACAATCGATGTACTAAATTTTGACCCCAAAAATTGACTCAAAAGAGTCAAAAATGCTTTTTAACTTGTTTGATTCTCAGATCTCTGAGAGCAAACTGTCTCCAGCTTTCCACTACACCAGGGGTTCTCAAATGGTGAGGCCAGCCTCCTTGGGGAGGCCTCAACCTGTTCCAGGGGAGGCTCAAGCAAGTCTAAAAAAGTACTGTATTTAAATTTTGACTTTTATATATTTTGTGTGAAGAGATGAAGCAAATTGAAAGAGGATAATAGTAAGTGGATTTTATGTATTTATTTACTAATAAGTGACAAGGGAAGGTGATTGAGTGAAGGCTTGTTTCTGGTGTACCAGGGGAAGGGTAGGGAGTGAATACATTTCAAAAGGTAACTGCAAAACAGTAAAGAAATACACAATGAACAATAGTGCAAACAAATATGAACAATAAACTAATGAGGGATGGTAATTGATCAATTTGTAGACTGTTGTCAGAACAGCCCAAATACAAGGGCTGAGCATAGAAGTGCTAAGAGCAATAACAGAAAGGAGCAAAGTAATCCCAGAGAAATGTTTTAGGAGCAAGGAAGGAGGGGGACAGACAAAGAATGTAGGAAGGTTATTTCATATAGAGAGGAAACAAAGAAAGTAGTCTGACCCATGAAGGTACTGCAACAAGGGGTAACAATGATTCAAGAATGAAAATAGTGGAGCAAGTAGGCTGGCCTGTGTATGGGGGCTACAATAAGATGAATAATAATATTTGTTTATTTTATTTGTTATTCAGATAACACCTTTGAGCACAGGAGCTCTTTTTCAAAGGTTCCACATCAGTGTAAGGCAAATAACTGAATGTGAGCCAAGTATTCAAAGGGGTTTCAGTTTATTCATGGTGTACTGTGCAAAGTACAGTATGGCATTTTTCTTTGGGGAGGCCCAAGATTATTTCAGTTTTTGGGGGATGCTCAAAATCTTTTCCATGGATTTGGGGAGGCTCACTGTGACAATGTCTAAGAACTGTTGCACTACACACACTTCACAGAATTGAGGCTGTGCAAGACAATCTAGAGCCCATGTGACCTGCCATCCCCCATGATTCAATGCAAACTTCACCTTGCTGTCCCAAAATAAGGTGAAGTCAATGTAGAAGTCAGTTGAAACCAATGGCACTTCGTGTTACTCATCATGGTAAATTACTTCACCTCACGCGGCGGAGTACTTTGCATAATCACCCATATACGTGAAGTGCTCCATGGAGCTATGTGTGTACATTTCACACACCTTAATCAGGAAGCCTTATTACATAATCAAGTTCACACATAGAGGAAACAGTGCAAGGAGATTGCAAAGATTTCAGAAAATGGAAAGAGAACAGTTGATGGAGCTGCAGTTGCCAAAATGACCAATGAGGCGGAACTGAGACAGAGGAGAAGAAGGATCTGGGGTGCTCATTACTGAGTCAATGAAGAGCTCAGCACAAAGTAGGAAGGCAGCTGCAAAGGCCAACAAATTGATTGGAGAGCATCTAAGAAGCATTACTAATAAGGATCAGGAAAATGCTCTTCCTACAGAAATGTGGCCAAAACCACAAATTCAACTAAAAAGAAATTGAAAAAGTTGTTCTGAGTTCTAGGGGTGGCGATTTAGATAATCTTTTGCTAGAAATGTAAGCCTTCTAGCAATTTAAATTTAGAACCTGGACAGGTTTTGAAACCATTTTTAAAGAAATAGTGTTGGGATTTATATGTTAGTATATAGTGTGTGTACATATATATATATATATATATATATATATATATATATATATATATATATATACAATTTTTTTCTTTTATATGATAGGTCTGTGCCCCCCATTCTTCTTCTTACATTTTTCTCCTCACCTTTCCTTCCTTGTTTCATCATCATCATCATCATCATGTTTATTTGTTCTCCATAAAGCCATTACAAAAGAATATTACAATAGGTAAAACAATAACAATACATTCTATAAAACAGACAGATTACCATTTCAATAAATAGATAAATAGGTAGAAAATCCATATACAAAGCTTCAATTAGGCACTGTCCTACAACTTTATAGATTTTAGAAAATATGCAAGTTTTGTCAACACCTGTATATCATTGGATGTATACAATTTTGTAAGAATTTGGTCAGTGGGGAGTCTAAGGTCCCTTAGAATGGGGCCTAACCAGAACAATCTATGTTTCTGATATCGTGGGCATATTTAAGTAACGTGTTTTAAATCGTCCACCACATTTAAGTTACACATGCATTTATCATTCTCCACTCCCTTCCTTTTCTGAGCAAAATGTATGTAGTGTGAGTAGCATTGCTTCATTCTAAATCTGGTTATAATTCTTCTTGAATCTGGACAAGACAGTATTAGTAAATATGGTTCAGTAATATGGCATAATTTCAATTTTTTATACCACATAAAGTTATTATAGCACTGAACCTGCTCCAAATCCTTACAATTAAAGATATTTCTGACTCTTTCCTTCACCTGGGATTTTATATCTCTAAAAGGTAGGGAGTAGATTTGATGTAATAGATGTCCCAACCCCAGTGGGTATAACCAGGTTGCTATACAATCCATATTTTGAGATCTGTTGCCTATAGATGTATAATCAATTTCCTCCTCTAAACATATCCTCGGCAGCCTGTACTCTGGATACAGGAACAGTTTAAGTAGAAATATAATCCTCCTTTCCACTAAGTATGCCTCAATTGGTAGCTGGCCTAATTCAGCTCTTGCTATTGGTGCAGACACCAGTTGTGGTATTTTGAGGATATACCTTAATAATTTATTTTGCTGAATTTCAAGCTGTTTAGGAAGTACTAAAGCCCACACCTCTGAGGCATAGAGCAGGCTTAAACGCACTTTGGCTTCCACTACCCTCAAAATTCCCCTACAGATCCATTTCCCAACTTAGCTGAAAATCTTTTAAAAACATTAAAGGCCGTGATTGCCTTATGCTTTGCATAATCTTAGTGGGTGTTCCAATGGGTGGATTGACACAAATTCACACCCAAGTATGGGTAGGTTTTGACTGTTTCAATTTTTGTTTTATTAATAAAGAGTGTAGGTGTTCTTCTTTGTTTGTTTCCAAAAGTCGCATCTGGGTTTTGGTTATATTAATAACTAATCTGTTTTCTTTACAAAGAGCACGAAATAAGGTCATCTTCTGCTGTAAACACCAACATGACGTTGATAAAAGTATCAGATCATCAGCAAATGCTAACAATGAAACTTTTTGGTCCCTAATTGCTGGTGAATGGAAATCGGGTTGCTCCATCTGTTCTATCATAGTGTTGATGTATATGTTAAATAGTAGAGGGGCCAAAATGCAGCCCTAACTCCAAGATTGGTTTTAATATCTGGAGTAAAATCACCACTTTGGTTAATTTTGACCCTTTGCCAGGTATCTTTATGGAGCAAAATCAAGGTATCCAGGAGAATGGGATCTATATTGTACAGTTGTAGCTTCTCCCATAACAATGTGTGACTAAGTTGAAAGCAGACTTCAGGTCCACAAAACAACAAAATAAATGTGATTTCTTAATTTTTACATATTTCCAAATAATATGTCACAGAAAATAACAGTGTTGGATCGTGGATCTGTTGGCTCTGAAACTGTTTTGGTATTCGCTCATGAAACCTGATTCCTCAACCCATGTCTGAAGTCTATATAATAAGACACCACATAAAGTTTTTTGTAAGGTATCAATCAAACTTATAGGTCTATACATTGAGGGGTCAGCTGGATTTCCCTTCTTTTTGCATATTGGGCATATAATACTACCCTTCCAACTGGGTGGAACATCAGAACCCTGTAGGATTTTATTAAAAAAGACATGTAGCTATGGAATCCACCATTCAACATTGTTTTTGTATATCTCTGCCACTATGTAGTCAGGACCTGGGGCCTTGTTATTCTTCAAGTGTAACACTGCATTGTATATTTCCTCCTTGGATAGGTGGATTGGCCTTAGGTAGAACTGAGGCGACTCCGTTCCTCATATCTGACATTTCACTAGGTGAATAAAATAGGGATTCAAAATAAACTGTCCATGAATCGGATGTCACATAGGCCTGAATACCAATGGTCAATTGCTGATACCCTTGTCTCACAAGGAGCCAGAATTTTTTACTATCCTTCTAGTAGATTGATTGTCTTAATTTTTCCCGGCTATTGACCTGGAATTTACTTTTTTCCTTTTGTAGTACATCTTTATAGTTATTCCTAGCCCAATTTAATAGCTTGACATTACTCTTATTTGGGTTTTGTCTAATTTGGAAAACTATTTTATTTAACTTTTGCATTTTTTGCAAACTTCATTAAACCAGGATCTTTGGCCAATAGGTCTTCTTACTTGATATAATAGAGGCTTCATATGATTAAATATTGTAGTTAGTAATACGTTTTGATCAGAATAACTATCTGGAACCATTATATTAAATCTCAAGTCAATAAGACTGTTGGATTCCACACAGTTGCCACTGAGCTACTTAGTCTGGATGACCATTTAACCCTATGGGTATTCCTAATTTCACATTTTGCTGCCAAAGCAGTGTCTATTCTAGAATTTTTTGACCTTGCCACCATGTCATATTCTAGGGATAGCGGAAAATGAGCAGATTCTGGGCATCCAATAATATTAAGAGATTTTATTTTCTCCAATGCTATTGAATTTACCCAGAGAAGGTCTATAGTAGAGGATCCCAAGGGGCTAATATATTTATAGCCTCCTTGTAGATATCCCAAAATTCTCCCATTTATAAGACAATAGTTCATATCATACATAACCTGAATTAGGTCCCTTCCTTGTTTGTTTGATTCCTTGTCCATTGTATGTCTTTGCAATCTCAAATTACTATTTGAAACTGCCTGAAACACAGGCAATAATGGATGTTCACGTACATCTGTAGTCTTAGGAACCATTCTTGTGTTGAAGTCACCAACAGCTACAGATGGATATGTTATATACCTGTTGGCAAGTTCATCCAAAAGGTCTTCAAAATTTCACCAGTTATCAGGGCTAGAGTCCTTTTTAGAGTACGGTGGAATATAAATATTAAATAAAAGAGTTTTACTATCCTTTCCCTCTATTAGAATAGGAAGAACAGTTTTTTTAATTTACAAGGACTCTGAGTAGTTTTAATAGCTATTTTAACATATACTGCTAAGCCTGCCTTGTGTCGTCCATGCTTGGCCAATCGAATAGCTGGATTGAAATAGCCTGCAAACCCTGAAATAAGTGCTGTTGTCCACTGGTAACACCATGTCTCTTGTAACTATAGTAAATCGTAAGTTTCCAGAAACATCCTACATGCCGGTCAGCTAACTTAAATGTCAATCCCTCGATATTCCAAGAAAGGACCCAGAGAGGAGAAATCTCTCCTGGATTTCCTAACTGTATCTGAAGTGGCGATTGTCAATTTTGTGGAAGATCCTGCAGCTGTTCGAAACTGTTCCTGGTCTCAATCACAAATTGTTGACTTTCCTCCACATAGGTATCATTTAGTGTTCTAGGGTGTACCACATAAAGGCCCAACATGTCTAAAATATATATTTTTTCTTGGATTATTTTAAGAAATTTAGGATAAACAAAGGTGATAGCCATTTGTGAAGTACTAAGATCTGGATTATGTATTTTAAGCCATTCTGTATTGTTCCTATACAGTGGGTAATCCAGTATTTGACTGAAAAAAGTAGCCAGCTTGTGATTGGCTTTGCCCACTGATCCATTGGCTGGCAACTTCCAATCAAATATGGTTATTGTTCGAGTTTCCAAAATTGTTTGCCTTGAATTGTCATAGTCTGATATTACCTCTAGTGCATGTTTAGTGTTTCGTGAAGAGGGGTTAGTTATAAAAGGAACATGGTTGCTTAACTAACAATGGGACCTCATAAGGAGGAAGCATGTGAATACATTTCAATCTCAATTCTGACTCCCTTTGCCAAAGTGTGTCGGCCAATTATGGTCTGTTACAGTAAATCAAAATACAATGTTGATAGTCTAAGCTTGGAGCTCTAGCAACTGTAAGTCCTTCCACTGGATGAGGCAGATGAAATAGTCTAACTACCCATTGTAGTAGGTTGTCAGGTGTTTCCTGGGGTATTTCCCTAATGTCATAGGCCTCAATTAGATATTCAGTAGTATTAGAATTGACTCCCATATGGCCCCAAGTGCCTGGTTCCTTTGGGCCCACAGTGGCCCTAGGCTCCCCACCATTGACCAAATTATCATGTGGTACTGGGAGATTATCAGTATAACTACACAGAGTATTTTTCTCTGTCAGCTCGTCCCTTCCTAGCAACACTCTCTTGTCTTCCAATACAGTGTGTTTGCTGCTTAGATTAACTTCCTTATCTTTCTCAATAGTTTTGCTTTTAACAGGGCAATCCTTTCCAGGAGGTTTCTTCTTTCTCTGGTGTTTCAGTTTAGAAAACTGCTTAATTTCTAATTTTTTGAGACCTGGCTACCTGATTCTCCTTGATGGCCTGAAGGGCCTGCTTCTCTTGTAAACAGAGAAGGAAGATTTACCTGAAGAGCCTTGTTTTCTCTAGGTACATCCTCTTTCAGGGTGATAGTTGAAATATAACTTGTTTCAGACTTGCTCTTATAAAGTTCATTTTGTATATGTCCCAACAGTGTTTTGTTGTAAAAGACATCTGTTCTAAGATTTGCTATTTCCTCCTCGATAACCCATAAATTCTTTAATAGTATAATATTAGCACGATATGGGTTTTTAATAGTGTCTAGAACTTGCTTAGAAAGTGTGGAGGAAGAAGCAAAATCTTTTACTTGCTCTTGGGACTCTAGGTTCTGAATTGTTTCTAGCTCCCACGATTTATAACACACTTTTTTAGGGGGAGTAGTTGTACCTAAAATTTCTGGGGGAAAAAAACAGGGATTGTGAGCCAGAGATAGGTATTGGCTGAAATGAAAAGTCTTCTAAGCAGGCCTCATTGTTAGTATTTTGTTTAGCCACCAAATCCTTGAGGCCTTTTATTGTTTGGTATAGATCTTTCATAACCAAACTTAAATTGTCCCTACTGGGCATTGATTGGGACTGAAACTCATTACTCAGAAAATCATCCACTGTTTCTACTGATGATAACATTGAAATAGTAGCTATATCTGAATATGTTGGGTTGTCCAAGGACTTTGCCAATATTTCTGGTATTAACAAAACACTATTTCCTTCCTTTACTTCCTCGTCCACAAGATCAGAGAAACTTGGTCTTGTTGTTTGAAATGTTAAATTAGGTGACACTGATAGCCTAGATTGGGTCATACCTTCTCTAATGGCTTTTACTTGGGTTTCTAGGGGAAGAGAGGAAAGAGGGATTGGCATAGGTAGAGATTGCTTCAAAAAATATGTTATTTTCATTTGGTTTGACTTTCCTTCTTTTTTATTACTATTTAGATTTGGATCACTTCCCCCCAAAAAGACCACAGATGCTGTTCCCTGTATTACATTGACTGAATGATTCATTGAAATTATTTCATCCCCTTTCCCTGAACTTCCCTTTTTTTTGTTCTTATTAGCCTTCTTGGTCTTCTGTTTTGAAATTAGCATTGAGGTTACAATCTTACTGCTACGGGTATAAACCATTATAAAATATCCAGAATTTAAGTGAAAAAACAAGCATAATTGTTAAAAGATGCTTGTTTTCCCAGTGATAGCATAAACCTTGGTAATAACAAAAATAATTCACAAACAGTTTCAAAAAATAGTTTTCAGAAACAGCAAAGTCAAAGTTCAATGATAGCTTTGGAAGTGTTCTTGTAGCTCTTAGTCTTAAAGGAAAAAAAGGAAAAGAAAAAAAAGGCCTTCGGGCCAAACACACCAGTCCAATGGTACTCTTTAGGTGTTTGACCCATGAAAAATGTTTGTCTTTTTGTATACAAAAAGTGTTACCAAATGACAGTCCTCTTTGGCTTCTTTTTTTTATAAAAGATGTCCATCATAAAACCAAACTCCACACAATCCACTTCTTCCTAGAGAGACCCCAAGATGTTATTCAAATGTTTTACAATTAGCTTCAGGATGGGTCTCCCCTGAAATAAAAATAAATCAAATCAAATGGTTGCTATTTCTTGGTCACCAGAACTATTAGTAATTTTTGTTCTTTTAAAATGTTTGGTAATCTAGCCCTAGAACAATTATATAATAAAAATACAATAATTAAAACAGCAAAAATCAGTAACTTACTTGTAAGGACTTGTTTAAGAACCCAGATACAAGAAGCTGAAGGCTGGAGTTGAGAGAAGCTAACCATCAGTACGTAAACGGGATATAGCGAACGTCCTGAAAGTCTAAAATCTATGGATACTAGATAATTAAACTAGCATCAACTCTGCTTCAAGATTCAAAAATCAGCAATCCGAATGTCTTCTTACTGAAAACTTCAGTGTCTTTGTTGCTTGAGTAGTTTCAAAAGCTAACTTGACACAAGTTAGCCTATCCAAAACATAAATAATGCAGAGTGGCAATGATCGTCTAAACCATGCTCTGATGCTATAGCTAGATGTCACTACTCGTGCTTGCTTGCTAATATACTGGGTCCATCAAGTTCTTAAGTATTTAAACTATTGTTATTTAACAAAAGTAATTGCTTCAAGGTTATTAAAGCCCTTTAAGCCTTTGGTTGTTTATCCCTGTGGTTATAAGCTGATAAAATTGGGATTATCAGATTGTGGGACTAATTAACAGTGTCCCTAAGAGCACATGGATCAAATGCCTTCCCACCTCCTTGCTGAGTATTAATTAGGCACAGTCAAAGTCTGTTGTTATTTTATATAGGACAATCCCACTTTAACACACTGAATGGCTTGAAACTATCAGACCATGTTTTGTCAACTATATTGGTCTGTTGTAATTTATGTTTTTACTATAAGGAGACAAATATCAGAGGGTCAATCAACCTTAATTAATCAGCTGGGTTAACCTATAGTTATTGGATTTTCTAGCAAACAATCCAATCTTCAAAACAAGCAGTATGCCCAAATCAGCTAGACACAGACAAGGCAAAATAAAACATAACTCTAAAGACTTAGTTGAATGAAATTACATCATTACTGACAGGAACCAATAAAAATGAAGTTTGTCATTTTGAAAATGCAATCGAAACAAGCACTAGTGACTGGTTTATGTATAACACCTTGTAAAAGCATGCATTTCTGTGAAACATTGGTGGTGGCAGGAGGCGTTTTCTGCTGCAATTTTATATTAATAAATGTTTTCACTTTTCCAACATTTTGGATTATTTCACACTGCCTGGACTGTTGAGACCTGGCTTCCTTGTTTGAATCTGCAGAGTAGCTGCTGCAGGTGAAGAAGAGAGCTGTAAATTAGGTGGTGTGGCTAGGTAGCAAAAAAACAGGTGTTTTCCTTTTAAACTACCCTAGATAGCTTTTGGAAGAGAGTAGCAAGAGGAAGGAGATGCTGCTAGAACTTTACTTCTCTACTACTAAAGAACTTGAACTTTACTACTGGGACCTTTAATTAGGGTAAAAACAAACAAACAAAAAGCAAATGAGTTAGTGTGCTTGTCTCTGTTGGATGAAAGGAACTGGCATCTGTACAGTTAGCTAGGTGAAGGAGAGAGCTGTAAATTAGGGGGTGTGGCTTAGCAGAAAACCAGGTGTTTGCAATTAAAACTGCCCTAGATAGCTTTTGGCAGAGAGCAGCAAGAGGAAGGAGGTGGTGTTAGAACTTTACTTCTCTACTAATGGGACTAGATAGCCCTCCCTCCCCACCACTTCCCCACCCTTAGCCAGTTCCAATTTTATTTGCTCTGGATTTGACTGACAACAGGAACATTCTGTTTGGGAGCAGGAAGGGAGTGATCACAAAGGCTTGAAAGACTCACCATCCTAGAAGGAAAAGAGTAGCTCTACCTCCCCCCTAGATGCTGGAGGTCTGACTCTGAGCAGGTAAGAAGGAGACTACTGAGGAATACAGGAACATCCTGTCTCAGAACAGGAAGGCCAGGAGTTGTAAGGGCATGAAGGCAGTAGGAAAATAGGGAGAAAAAGACAAACAAAAAAACAAAGAGGGAACAGAAAGAGGAAAGAGTAAGCATACAAAGCAACAGGCGAGCGGCCACAAATAAGACATGACATGAGTGGTGCAGTGCAGTGGCTGTGGAGCAGCAATCTTCCAGGAGACATTCTGTAGGATGCGGTGTTGTCCCATCTGCAGGCACCTCTCTGAGCTGAGGGAGGAGGTTGCACATCTCCAGGCTGAGTTGGCCAGGATTTGGGGGACCTCATCTTCCACCCAAGGACCACCGGAGCCACCACTGCTGCCTCAGAGGTTGCCAAGATGGAGGAGCAGTTGGACCACAGTGGGCTTAGGGAGGGTGAGGGTGGTGGAACAGAGGTGCATCCCTCCAGTTGTACCTCTCCACAATTCAAACACTGCTCTGGTGGAGCATGGTTCCTCTATGGAGGCACCCACAGTGGAGACCAAAGAGGATGCTGTTAACCTCCACAAAGGAGACCCACAGGAGGGTGGCATGGGGCTACTCAGAGGAAGGAAACAATTATTAGTGGGGGAATCAATTGTTAAGAAGGTGGAACTGGGGGAGGGAGGGGAGAGGGAAGTAAGGTGCATTCCTGGTGTCATGACTTGGAGGAACAGGGAGCAAATCCTGAGGATCACTAGAGCAGCAGCATGGGAGAGGGAGCTGGACATCATTGTCCACCTAGGAACAAATGATCTGGCTGGCATTGTGATCAGAGCAGTGCAGGAGGAGTTTTTGGCATTGGGGAGGAGCCTTAGACAAGTAGCATGCATGGTTACCTTCTCGGAGGTGCTGCCTGTCTATGGTGTGGATGAGACTAGGGAGCTCCACATCATGGAATTCAATGAATGATTGAAAAATTGGTGCAGAGCTCAGGGTTTTGGCTTCATTGGGGACTGGGGGTGCACCTGAGGTGATACAGACATACACTAGCACGATGGTCTGCATCTGTCTAGGAGGGGAACCAGTATCCTAGGTGATATGTTTAAATGCTTCTTTGGCAAGCATTTAAACTAGCCAAGGGGGGGCACTGAAAAGGAGCAGGGAAATCTCAGCGCCCCCCCACAAAACAGGGTAGTTAGGCAAACACCAAGATAGAGAAGTTCATAGAGAGAAGGACGGGGGTAAATGGAGAGAAAGGCAAAGACAATAAGGATAGATATGGGGCTAAAAGGGTAAGGCAATCAAAAAATGGAGGGCAATGAGTACCAGTGCCCATAGTCTTACCAACAAGCTCCCTGAACTAGTGGCATTGATGTAAGGGGGACACCTGGATATTGTGGCAGTCACAGAAACATGGTACCTAGAGAACCATGACTGGGATGTCAACATACCAGGGCACACAATCTACAGGAGGGAGAGGGAGGGTAAAAGACCAGGAGGAGGAGTAGCTCTCTATGTAAGGGAAGGAATCAAAGCAATGGAACTAAAGGGTAAACAGGGAGGAGAGGAGGCACTGTGGGTTACACTGGAGACATGAAATGGCACCACAATCAGCATAGGGGTTGTATACAGACCTCCATCACAGGGGGAGGAAATGGACAAGAAAATGATAGAAGGCTTTCTTAGGATGGCAGAAAAAGTGGAGATATTAGTGATGGGAGACCTGAATATGCCAGATGCTAACTGGAGCACCGTTGCTGCAGCCACATCCAAGAGCAGGGTCATTCTCGATGCCTGATAGGGGGCATGCCTCAGACAGCGTAGTCTTGGAACCCACTCAGGAGGGAGCAATCTTAGACCTAGTACTCTCAAATGGGCATGGAGAGAGGATCTCAGATTTAGAAGTGGGTAGCCATTTGGGAACATGTGACCACCAAACAGTGTGGTTCATGATAAACACAGCCATAAAGTCAAGCCATACAAAAGTAAGGATACTGGACTTTAGGAGGGCTGACTTTGGCAAAACAAGAGAGCACCTCAGAAAAGCACTAGCAAGCAGGCAAGAAGGAGGGGTGGAGAAACAATGGGGAAAAATCAAAACTGCCATTAGTCAGAGAACAGGCGTTTGTGTGAAGCAATTAAATAAATCAAAATGAAGGAAAAAACACTACAGTTCTCAAAAGAGTTGGTGGGGAAGGTAAGGGAGATAAAGATAGCCTTTAGGAAGTTTAAGGAAACACAGAAGGAGTAGGACAGAGTACAGTTAAAGCGTTAAAGCAGAAGTAAGTGGGGAAACAGTCAGAAAAGCAAAGGCCCAAACTGAGGAAAAGATAGCCAACTCAGTTAAGAAGGGGGGTAAAACTTTTATAGGTACATTAGGGAGCAGAGGAAGACCAATGGAGGGAGAGTGAGGCTTAATAAAGTGGAAGGAGGGTGGGTGGGCAGAGGGTGACAGTGAAAAAGCAGGATACTGAATGAATACGTCTGCTCAGTATTCACAAAAGATGAAGAGGGGGAGGTACCAAAACCAATTAATAGAAGCACTCTGGATCAGGGGGTCAATACCAGTCCATTTACAGAAGAAAGTGCCCTGAAAGAACTCCTAAAACTGAAGGTGGACAAAGCAATGGGGCCCGATGGAATTCACCCCAGAATTCTAAAACAACTAAGGGGAGAACTAGTGACACCACTGACTACTCTTTTTAACTAATCATGGGAGGATAGTGTAGTACCTAAGGACTGAATGAGGGCAGATGTGATTCCCCTTCACAAAAGTGGGAGCAAAGCAGGGGCAGGAAACTACAGACCTCTTAGTTTGACCTCAGTGGTAAGGAAAATGATGGAATCACTTCTGAAAGAAAGAATTGTTGAGTATCTAGAGGCCAATGGGGCACTGGACCCACGGCAGCATAGATTCACAGCAGGAAGGTCATGTCAGTCAAATCTAATACATTTCTTTGTCTGGGTGACCAAAGTAGTAGACCAGGGAGAGGCTGTGGACATGGCCTACCTAGACTTTAGCAATGCATTTGACACAGTCCCACACAAAAGATTAATAAACAAGTTAGCCAGCCTTGGAGTGGGTCTCAGTGTGGTAGCCTTGGTAAAAAAATTGACTGGACAACAGGACACAGAGGGTAACAGTAAACAGAGTCCACTCCAAAGAAAGGGGGTTACTAGCAGGGTACTGCAGGGTTCAGTACTGGGACTGGTCCTTTTTATTGTCTTTATAAGTGACATTGTAGAGGGACTAGAAGAAAAAGCATGTCTCTTTGCAGATGATTCAAAGATCTACAACAGGGTTGATACACAAGTGGGGGTGGAGTGGATGAGAAGGAACTTGGCAAGATTGGTGGAATGGTCAAAAGTATGGCGGCTTAGATTCAATGCAAAGAAGTGCAAAGTAATGCACCTAAGAAACAAAAACCCAGGGGTAAAGTACACAATGGTGGGGGGTACTAACAAAAAAAATATGGAAAGGGGCCTGGGGGTAGTCATATCAGATGACTTAAAGGTAGGCAAGCAATGTAAGAATGCAGTAAGGAGGGCTGGGGGGGAATACTGGGATGCATAGGGAGAGGCATCACCAGTAGAAAACAGGAAGTTGTTATCCCTCTGTACAGACAGTTGGTGAGACCCCATCTGGAGTACTGCATGCAGTTCTGGGGACTCCATCTCCACAAGGACATAGACAAGATAGAGGCAATCCAGAGGAGGGCAACTAAAATAGTACAGGGTTTGCACCAGAAGCCATATGAAGAGAGACTAAAGGAGCTTAAGATGTATACACTTGAGGAAAGGAGGGAGAGGGGTCATGATAGAAACTTTCAAGTACCTCAAGGGAATCAACAAAGTCCAAGAGGGTTGCATCTTTCAGAAAAAGAGATGTGCAAGAACAAGGTGGCACAATTTGAAGATAGAGGGGGGTTGACTCAGGGACAATGTAAGGAAGTATTTTTTTCATGGAGAAGGTGGCAGATGCATGGCATGGCCTTCCTGAGGAGGACATGAGGTCAAAAACTGTCAGGGAATTCAAGAATGCATGGGACAGGCATAAGGCAATTCTGGTGGGGAGGTAGAAAGAAGTAGGTTGTTGGTTAACTAGGATCTGCAGCTTATCAAATAGGTAGGGAAATTTGTAGACTGGGTGGGCCAAGTGGTCCTTATCTGCTGTCAAAGTCTATTTTCTATGTTTCTGTATTTTGATTTGTAAACCAAATAGCCTGACTATAAAGTTTGTCCCTGAAAGGAAAAAATATAATAAGTCTGGCAGGATCCCACCATGGATGATGTCTACAAAATTAAGAAAGAAATTAAAATTGAAAGAAAAAAAGGATACATAATGCAAAAAATAGCAAATGCTGATATGGACTGGGAGAGATACAAGATGTTTCTTAAGGAATGCTAAAAGATTACTAGACTGTCAAAGCATGGTTATGAATTGGGTTTGGCTGTAGAAGTTAAAGACAACTACAATTGTTTTTATAACCATATAAACTACAACAGAGGTAGGTAGGGTATGTGTTGGTCCTTTGGAGAATAACAATGGGGAACTGGTTATGGATGATGAGCTTATTGTCCAGATATTTAACAAATATTTTAGTTCAGTGTTTAATGATAAGTCAGGCAGTATCATGCTGGATCACATTTAAAATAAAGGCAGGCCATTTAAAATTTAGATAAAGGATATGAGGGACAGCCTACTAAAGATCGATCCTTACAAAGCCCCAGGACAGGATGAAGTCAATCCTAGGGTGGTGAAGGAAATGGCTAATGAATTGCCAAGGCCACTAGCTAGACAGTTCCAGACATTTCTAGATAAT
Organism: Neoceratodus forsteri; assembly: GCA_016271365.2. Taxonomy (NCBI): domain Eukaryota; kingdom Metazoa; phylum Chordata; order Ceratodontiformes; family Ceratodontidae; genus Neoceratodus; species Neoceratodus forsteri. The sequence goes on from CM028130.1 coordinate 101,799,573, forward strand.
GCTCTAGTGGAATATTGGAGGTGGGCCACTGTAGTACTGTACCTATTCATATCAAGTTTTAGCCAGATCCGATAGGTCTGTGAAGAGCTGCCAAGTGACCAAGGTTGCACATGTGCATAGAAATTATTCAATGTCCAGGTGTAACTTGGCCATTTATTTAGGTGTTGCACCAAATTTTCAACATGCCCTTTTTGGGATGCCTCCTCATAAAGAGTGCCAGTGTCATTTAGTTCACTTGTCCTGAGAGGTGATATTGCAGCACAAATATGCTATTCTGTGCCAGAGGTGTGAAAACACATTTTGGGCAGGATGTGGAAAATGATAGTTGTACTGTTTTGAAGGAGGTGCGCAAAAATGGCAATGTTGAAAATGAGGAGGGAAAATATTAAAAATTGGTGACATTAGGAGCATGCACAGAAACTGCCCAATGCACACTTGTAACATGGTTATTTTTTGGATTTTTTTCACCAAATATGCAACATGGGCTTTTTGGGACCCACCTCATGAACAGTGGCACTGTAATTTCATGAATTGGTCCCAAAAGGCGATTTCATGCAGTGACCGCGAAATCACCTTTAGGGACTGAGTAACAAAATAACAGTGACAGTTTTCATGAAGTGGGGTCCCAAGAAGCCCATGTTGAAGATGTGGGACCAAAATAAAAAAAAAAATGGTTGATTTATTGACATAAGGTGAAACCCCCATTGAATGCCATTATAGCATGCTTCCCTTTGATTCTTCAATTTTCTGTTCGGCTTTGAAGAGTGCAAACATGTCCAGTCCAGAGAAGAAGATGATGCTGACCTTCAGAGGTAAATATGGGGTGCGGGGGGTGCAGGGAGGTGGGTGCTCAGTGGGAAGGTGGGGATGGGGGAGGGGTATTGGAGTGACAATGAGGAACTGTTTTCTTTTTAACCAAAAAAATATGGCAGGGGACAGTTTTCTCTATTCAGAGGAATACAAGAAACAAGACACATTTGGGCACAATGGGGTGGGCTCCCAGTGTGCCACATGAGTGTGGGGGGTTGGGTACATCATGGTGACACAGGGACTGGACACCCCAATGTCAGCAGGGGGTTGAGGGAAAGGGAAAAAAAAGGGCACACGGGTGGGCTTCCAGTGTGCCACATGAGTTTGGGTAGGTGCGCACATAATGGTGACATGGGAATTGGGAACCTCAGTGTCAGTGTGGGGAGAGTTAATGAGAAATATTTGGGCACACTGGGGTGGGCTCCCAGTGTGCCACATGAGTTGGGGAGGGGTGCCACATAATGCTGACATGGGGATTTGGGATCCCAATGTTGGCATGAAGAGAAGAACGATGACAAAAACTGATGCAGGTGTAGCATAAAGAGAGAGGGAATGTAGAGCTTTTAAGCTCCTAAATCCTACCTATACAAATATCTCCCTCTCACAGTGCATTTTTAACAAATTAAATGTTTTGCACTCAACGAGTGCACTGAAAGGTCCCAAGTTTGGAGTGGTGGATGCACTTTACCAATGTCACATCACTCCGTGGACTAAGTAACCTGTATCAGCTATTGGCGGGGAGAGATCAGATGGAGAGCAGGTCTGCTCTCATTCTTTTACCTATTTTCTGCAGCTCTATCCCACTTTATTTCAGGCTCCTGGTCTTTTTTTGGGGGTTTGTTTTTTTGCAGTCAGAACCTGGAACTTGGAATGGTGGCTTGAAATTTACATGAATAACATCAGACGTCAGCTCCGTTTTTACACAAAAAGAAACCAACTCAGAGGGTAGAGTGCAACCAGAACATGTGCTCTCCTATATTATTTTATTTCATATCGCATTCTCCCCCTTTTGGACAGCAGTGAGTGGCAGTTTGCCATTCACAACATGGTGGTACCAGATAAACTTCACATGCGTGCAAGTGATGCATGTGCAGTTCATGCCATGGAATGCAGAAGTAACAGCTGAAGTAGTGCGGCTGTTATTCCAAAGTGGCTGATCACGGCGGAGGGTCTTAAACTCCATTGGACTTTCAGAAGGATACTTCCAAAAGTCCAATGGATGGTTCCATGATCAGCCATTTTTAGAGCTACTGAGCAATCCCAAAATGGCTGTAGGCTCTGCCAACAGCCCTAAAAAAGGGAGTAGAAAGGATTGAAAATGTTACAGACCAGTGAGTTTAACATCTATTTTGGGGAAGATTCTTGAAGGAATTATTAAGAAAAATATGGAAAGATTTGTTAAGGAATCAGGTAGGATAGATGAATCACAACATGGTTTTACTAAGGGCTGCTTATGCCAGACCAATTTACTTGAATTTTGTAGTAAGGTCATTACAGCTCTGGAACATAACTACCCCTGTGGATGTGACATTTTTTGATTTCAAAAAGTGTTCAATAAAGTACTACATAAGGAATTAATTGATGCACTAAGGAATATGAGTTTGGCCAGCAATTTAGTAAATTTGATTGACTCCTGGTTAAGAAATAGAAGACAGTAGTTGAGTCTCACAGGCATCACCTCAGGCTGGGCCAAAGTGTCTAGTGTAGTCCCTAAGGGTTTGGTTCTTGGACCATGTCTTTTTAAATTTTATGTAGCATCCATGAAATGTAATGAGGGCTTATGGATTTTCAAGTTTGCAGATGATATCAGAATTGGTAATGCAGTACATAATTCAGAGGATATCATGAATCTGCAGAGTTTTAATAAAGCTAGATCAATGGGCTATAACATATAGGCTGGAATTTAACATTGAAAAATGCTCAGTAATGCACTTTAGCAAGAATAACATCAAAGCTAAATATATATTAGGGGGTAAAATATGGAAGAAAGTGACCTAGGAAAGAGATCTGGGCATGATAGTATCAAACAACCTTAGCTTCAGACTATCAAACAGACGGCCAATGAAATTTTGACCAGCATCAGTAGACACATTGCAAGTATCCTGACTGTCTTAGAAACTACAGGCCTGTCTCTAACCTTCCCTTTTTGGGTAAGGTTATTGAGAAGGTGGTGACCTTACAACTGGATGACCATTTGACCAGCCACAATATCAATGATTCTCTCCAGTCTGGTTTCAGGAAGAGACATAGTACCGAGACGGCTCTTGTTCGGGTACTAAATGACCTCCTGATAGTGAGAGATCGAAAGATTTGTTCCATCTTGGTCCTTCTTGATCTCTCTGCAGCATTTGATACTGTGGACCATGGTGTGCTGCTGGATCGCCTGTGGTTTATCTGTGGACTATTGGGGGCTGTCCTCAGATGGTTTCAATCCTACCTCACGGGTAGGACTCAGAGAGTGGTGTCTGGGGTTTGTGCCTCAGCTCCAGTCTTACTGCCCTGTGGGGATCCACAGGAATTCATTTTAGCACCCATGTTGTTTGCAGTGTATATGCTGCTGTTAGGAGTGATTACTAGATGGTATGACTCGAGTTTTCACTGCTATGCAGATGATACTCAGCTATACATGTCTTTTGTCCTTGAACAGGATGATGCCATCTTGGTGCTCAACAGCTGTCTGAAATCCAGGCCAGAATGAACATGAGCTGGTTAAGGTTGAACCCTGAAAAAACTGAGGTGTGGTCATGAACCCAGGCTGTCATGAGACAGATGTGTCTGCAGGTTCAACTTCAGGTTTGTGGCTTGGAGGTGTCCAGTTAGCTACCTCAGACCGGGTATGGAACCTGGGAGTTATGTTTGATGACTGTCTGACCTTGAAATCACAGGTGTCAGCAGTTGTTAAAACCTCTTTTTACCTCCTGAGAAATATCACCCGGGAGAAATATCTAGTTCTTCCCGATGATCTTCCAGTGTTGGTTCACGCCTTCATTGCCTCCCGCCTTGACTACTGCAATGCCCTTTACCTAGGGTTGTCGGGGGTTGATATCCGCCACTTGCAGCTGCTGCAGAACGCAGCTGCCAGGCTGCTGACTGATGCTTTAAGAGCCAGTCATATAACGCCTGTGCTCCGTGATCTGCAGTGGCTCCCGATTAAGTGGCGGATTACCTTTAAGGTTGCTTTGCTAACCTATAGAGCCCTACACGACCAGGGACCGATTTACGTGAAAGATCTCCTTCATCCCTACTGTCCCTCCCATCCTGTCCTATCCACCTGTGAGGGATTGCTAGAGGTTCCCAGGGTACATTTGCAGACATTGGGAGCAAGAGCATTTAGCTTTATTGCTCCGTCCCAGTGGAACTCTCTACCTCATCAGGTATGAGACTGCCTATCTGTCCAGAGCTTTAAAACTGCATTAAAAACCTATCTTTTTGACCTGGCTTTTGGTAATTGAATGGTTTATTTTGCTATGTGGCTTTATACTGTCTGCTGGAATTTATATAATGTATGAAAACATTTTATTTTAATTTATTTTATTGTACAGGTGCCTTGGTTTTGGAAAGGTGCCTTTTTATAAATAAAAAATTGGTTGATTGAAGTAGAGACAGGGAGGTTGCAGTTCCCCTGTATGTTTCTTTGGTTAGGCCACACCTGGAGTATTGTGCCCAGTTCTGGGCATCCAGTATTAAAACCAAGACTAGAGTTCTCGAGGGGGTCCAGCAAAGAGCAACAAGGATGATAAGGAATCTTAAGGGCCAGAAATACGAGGAGAGATAACATAGCTTGGGGATGTTCTCTCTGGAATATCGTAGAATGTGGGGAGACTTATACCTAGTATTTGGTGCCCTAACTGATCATGGCCTTTGGGACTGCCTAGGTCGTAGCTTGAAAAATTAGCCTCACAATACAAGATCTTATGTTTTACAACTTAAAGGGGATCTATGCCATTCAAAAAGTGAGCATCTTCGTATAACTAAAGTGTTGTAGACCTGTAAAATTCACTCTCATTGGAGGTAGTGGGTAGCAAGGACATGACTGAATTAAGGCCAGACTGGATGAGTTTTGTATTAGCAACAGAATAACAGGGTGCTTTCAGTGATTAAGTGCCAGCATAATGGATATTTTGTCTCCTCTGCTCAGTAGTAACCTATGAAACCTATGAATCCCCTAGTGTTGATAATCAATAAAACCAAATTGGAATTTAAGAGAAAACTAGATGCACATATGACAAAAATCAAGAAAATAGAATATTACCACTGAATTAGTGGGGGAGCATTCTCATGTGCCAATCAGCCATTTTTGCTATTATCTGCCCTAGTATGAACCTTAGTAGCATGATTCCTCAATGTCCCTAAATGCACTTCTCTACCTAAAATGACAAAATACTGACCACAAAAATGTCAGTGTCCAGAAATGTGTGGACTGCCCACAGACCTGGAATTAGAAATCTTTTCTAGATTTTTTACTTGTGCTCAAGTCTTGGCCAATGCTGGCCATTTCAAACCAAACTGTTGTTACAGAAAAGTCACCCCCTACCTCATGACCACATATGTGGGACAATTTAAATCAGAACCAAAATCTGTTGTTGGTAATAATCCCAAATACATTTGGGGTTAGATATACCAAGTCTTACTTGTGTGGTTAGGAAGAGGGGTGGTGACTTGGTTACCCAAAACATTTGGGATCATAATGGACACAATTGGTCAAGCTACATTATGAGTAAAAGCACAAAAAAAAAAAAATTTTCAGGACTTTCAAAAAATTTAAATTACTGCAAAAACATGTATAAGTCTGACATGAACAACATATTTAAAACATTGAAATGGTCACAATAAATGTATTAATTCCTACAGAAATGTATCACTTGAATATTTTGTTTAGGGCATGCATGATCCTGCTCATTCTGCTTCATGCAGGGCCTAAAGCAAGTTACAATTCAGGTCTTGTTTCACATAGAGCCCAAACGACCCTGTCTTAAGCAAGTTAGGGCATAGCTCCTATTTCATTCAGGGCCCAAACGGCCTAGCCCAAAGCAAGTTAGGACTTAGCCTCTGCTTTGTGCATGGTCCAAAGGGCCCTGCATAAAGAAAGTTAGGGTTCAGCCTCTGTTTCATGCAGGACCCAAAGGGCCATGCATGAAGCAAGTTATAACTTTACTTTCTTAAAAAGTAAGGGCACTTGTTTAAAAAAACATGTTAATGTATTGTTAGGATCAGTGGCAACAAAAGATGGCTAATGTGATGTTAAGGATTTTCAGCCTGAATGCCAATCTACTTCCTGAAGACCCTAGCCTTGTGACTCAAGGCCAAGCTGCAGGTCCAGGCCATGCCAATTGAGCTGCATTTATAAGCTACTGGTATGGTGCCCTCGGCAAATAAAGCTATGAGTTATCTACTGCTTTGTGCAGGCCTCATGGGGCCATGCACAAAGGGAAATTATAACTGAGATCATACTTTTTGCAAGGCCTGCATGGCCCTGCATGAAGAAAGTTATGACTGAACTCCTGCTTTGTGCAGAGCATGCAGGGCTCTGACTGAAAAAAAGGTATGACTCATCTTGTGCTTTGCTCAGGATCCAGCACCAAGAAAATTATGACTGGTTTCATATTTTGCACAGGGCCCGTATGAAGAAAGTTCTGAATGGTCTCAAATTTCATGCAGGACACACATTACCCCACAAGAAAACAAAGCTACAACAGGACACATGCATTGCACATGGCAGGAAGGACACAGCAGACTAGTGGTGGGAAGATTTTATGAATACAAAATATAATACAGTGTTAGAATAAATCGATAACTGGTTTACTTTAGTTGATGGTGTGATATTATTGCAATTCCTCTAGTATCCCACTTGTGTATGTCTAAATATTTTGAATTTAGTTATGTTGTCATTTTTTTGATGCCATGAAATCTTGTCTGGTTGTTTTCAGTTACACTAAGCTGCTGCATTGGCACGCAGACAGGAACCTTTAGCCACCTGAGGCATTGAATTTGAGCTTAGAAACATAGAAACATAGATTGAATTGAAAATAGGGTGTTTCACTCATGTGTAATGGCAACTGTCTGGTCTGATCAGCATTAATTACTAGGATTAAACAATTTAACTCCATTTGCTAACTGCCTCTCATGAACTGCAGCATGTAAAATTGTGGTTTGCCTTAAATTTGTTTTTAAACAGTATGTCTAATGTAATGTGTATTTTGAACACAAGCACTTTTTTGCACTTTCTGTATTTCATGTGTGGTGATTAGTGTGTGGTGAAACAAAATTCCACTGGTGGAATTGCCACAAAATTCCTAAATTTCACTTCCATGAAATTTCAGAATGCACTTTGACAACTTTCGCATAAATTCCAACTTTGAATGGCAGAATGAATGTCTGAATTGCAGATCAATGTATCAAACTCCAGAAAGAAATTACATGAAATAGATAATTGTCAGTGAGCAGTTTTACAGAATATCTTTCCATAGTTTAATACATTAATCCACAATGTACACATTCATTTTGCAGTTCAGAGAGTCACTGAAGTACACAATGAATGTATGAATTCTGGGTTACTATACTGAGGAAAGGAATTATTTAGAATATACAGTACTTGCTGAAATAATATTACTTAAAATTAATTCATCACAAGCAGCACTGTATCAAAGAGATAGGTATACACCCTCACCTCTCACTATTCCTGCCTTCTGCCTGCACCTCCCTGCAGAGTAAGTAGTATATTGCCACTATTTCATTTGTTTTATATTTTTCTTGAAGCTTTTTAGTTTTATATATTTTTTCTTATGGCTTTAGCAACAGCAACAGTTAAGTACTGTACAGTGCTATATATCTTGGAATGCACAAAAAAAAAAACCTCAGCAGCATGTTTACCTCCCAGTCTTACTATTTTCCATTGTAATAGGATGTGGGATAACAGATGGACACAACAGATGGCTGTACAGTTGAATGCACCATTGGCAAGGCACAATGTTTATTTGTTCCAACACCAACAAAAGGAAAATGAAGTTAAAGGCTCAAACTGCAAGCAAAATAAAGACTATATAAAATAAATGACATTCTGCACCATTGTGGTAAACTTAAACATTCAGTTTCCATCTTCGTGATACGCCTTTTCGACCTTTCTCACTCCCTGGTCAGAAAATGCTGACCCTATCTGAAGAAATGCTGAATAGGTTATACCTTTGTACCCGCCCACACAGTCATGTGTCCTCAGCATCATCATGTTCATATAATTTTTTTTTTAGAGCTCCATTTAATTTATATATTATAGGGAGCTCATATTAATATTCACTACATCAGGTGTGAACAAACAGAATATATTTCTAGTTAGGGGGAGCTTTAATTTCAAACAGGAAACATTTCATTTAGTTCTAAGGTAAAGGTGTTGCAGTATAAAGGTTGACACTAGAGGCTGCTGCTGCCCTATATGTGAGCACACAGCAACTAGGCAAACAACAGAGCACAAGCACTGATTGTAGGAGTCTGCAATGCTCCACTTCTTTTTAAAAGTAAGTTTAAATTACTTTAACTTAAGCTGTATATTTTCTGTTCTAGGTAGCCTGACCTAGAGGACTATGCATGGAGAAGTTTAATAGCCTATTCCCATCCCTGTGTCCCGATGGCTGAGCACACAGCAATGGGCTTGTAAATCTCTCCACCATGTATTTAGCCCCCAAGCATAGTATACCCCTCTGTACATATTTTTGCTTCTAGGCAAGGGGTACAAGCATTAGGAATTGCAGTTTACCCTCAATTTACATGAGTCACTTAATCCCTTAGCTCACACCTCGAGGAAAGAATAAAGAAAGGAAAGCAGCTTTTGCCGGAAACCAAGTCTACTGAGACTTGTGCTGCAAAGTTACAGACTTGTGCTGTACAACTACAGCATTCTGGCAAGCCTTATATGAGGGTCTGGCACAGGTCTGTAGCAAGTGGGCATTTTTACTGGTTAAACTCTGCACCGGCCATTTTGGAGTACAGTGGTATATTCACAGTGTAAAGCAAACATGTTCGCAACTCATTTTGTTGGTTGTTATGCACCTTTTTTTATGCGCATGACAAGAAACTATTTGCTTCTTCTTAAAATAACCCCATAAAAATAAGTATACCAGGGGCTGTAACTCGGGATAGCCTCTCCCATTTCATTTCAGCTGGGGAATAGCACTATTTTATTTAAACTATTTACATTTTTTAAACAACCCACCGCTTAACCACCAAAAGCATAAGCAGCCTGCTCGAGTCAAACATTTACAGACTCAGAAAGAGGAGAGATATAGCTTACTGTGTCTACCCTGTGGGAAAGTCCACCATTCAGACACTCGAGCAAAGCTGGGGTAGACCGAGACCTTGCTGCAGTGCTACAATCTCTCAGAGAATTGGGGTAAAGCAGAGCTGCAGACAGGCAGCAAAACACTTTCACAGGAGGACAACTCCTTTTCCAGCATAAAAAAGCACTTGTAGTGGGGAGTGCCTTCTAGTTTACATTAAACATCTTTAGCCCCTTTCACATTTGTGCCTGCAAGACAGGGCTCTGTATCAATCCAATCCAATTAATAAGGCAAAATGGCAAACAATATAAAACGCAATACCCAAAGTATAGTAATAGAACAGGTGCCATTATTTCTACTTATTTCTACATATTTAACAATATCAGAACAACTATTATTGGGAACTTCGGAAATATACCAAAACATTCCCCAGGCTATGCAACTATACAAGTATTTCTGGTATTGCTTTGGTTTATGTTTTGGGCATACCATTAAAAGTGTAGCAATTTTCAAAGCTTATACACAACATGTTTATATTTACAATGCTGCATAACATCATTTTCTGGCCTTCTGAAAATACCCTTTCAATGGACCTCAGTAGAAAAGGAAATATAGCAACAATATAGAAAAGCGAAGGGGGGGTGCTCAAAGGTGGCCCAACCCTCTGAACTAGAGGATATAGAACAGTATAAAGACAAAGGACAGAACTGTTGTAACAGTAGTTTTGAAAGAATGAGAAGGTCCAAGTCGAGGACACCCTTATATTAACCAGAAGAAATTTACTAACTTCTTTTGAAAGGTTTTGTAACTCAGACCGCTCCTTTCTCCTATAAGGGCTCTGTGCTTAGCCTCTGCATGTCTAAATGTTTCAGTTAACTCATCTGCACTTCAATAATAGTGGGACTCAAGGGGTTAAAAGGGTAACAGAAAAGAAGAATTCAGCCTCCTACGCAGGGACCATCCTCTGACGGGAGTCACCCTTTTACATCCGCCTACCAGCTTGTTCACTTCTCCAGAATCTGTAAACACCCCATTGAAAATAAACAGTACTTGCTCAAACAGCATTACTTAAAATTCATTCATCAAAAGCTGCAATATATCACAGAGATAGTTATACACCTACACCTCTCACTACTCCCACCCACACCCCCTGCACAGTACAAAATATACTGCCACTATTTCATTTGTTTTATATTTTTCTTGAAGTTTTTTTTGTTTTGTACTTTTCTTGTAGCTTTAGCAACAGCAACAGGTAAGTAATGTACAGTGTAATACTTTGAGGGACACACAAAACAGCCTCAGCACTGCATTTACCTTCCAGTCCCACTACTGTCCATCTGCCTGACCATTTACATTTCCAGAGTCTGTAAGTACTGCGCTGAGAATGTGCAATATTTGCTGAAATAACAATACTTAAAATCATTCATCACAAGCTACAGGGATAGTTATAGACCCGTGCCTCTCACTACTCCCGTCAGCACCCCTTGCATAACAGCATACTCCCACTGTTTCATTTGTTTCATATTTTTCTTGAAGGTTTTTCATGTTTTATAAAATGGGTTGCAGAAAACGTGCAACCCCATTAGTTCACCGAGCATACATGGCCATTGATTAATCCCCTACATACCCAAAGCTGACATGCCATTCCTCTTCAGGCACTGTACCAAAATCAATGTAAGCGACATTTTTTATTGGCATTGGCGAGTCAAATAAAAAGATAAGGTGCCATATTTCAAACATCTGTTAGCAAGGGACATCAGTACACAATTAATTTAGCTTGATTTAATAAGAAAAGTATTTACAATGTTGTGAAGAAAAAGGTGGTATAGACCCCCCACCACCACCAGAAAAAAAAAGTTGATGTAAACACTGCATTCCACAGCTGATTCAGAACCTGCACACCATGTCTGCAGAACCCCTGCACCCCATCAGAAACCTGTTGTGCCAGTGCTGCACTTTACCTGCACTTTCTATTCCTTAAATGGACTCAGCTCACACTTACCGTCCTCGAGTTCAGCCATGAGAAGAGAGAGGCAGAGGGCCAACACCACCACCATTAAGGCAGAGCAGCGGCAACCTGCCCCCTACAGCTCACCAGCATTTGGTCTCTTTCCTCCATTGCCTCTGGAGACTCCTGCTGTTGCAGTGGACTTCCTACAACAATAAAGTTTTGAAAACAAATTCAGTACTGTGCTGACACCATCTGCACTGCCTTAAGAATTAGTGATTGAGTTTGGACAAGGGGTAGAAATACAGTGTGTGTTTTGGGGTTGATGTGACAAGTCCAAGTGGCAATATTTAGGAAGCAGCAGTGAAGCAGAAAGAAGGTAGCATGTTGTTATACGTGATGATTAATGTAGTTTACAATTAGTTTAACTTGACTTTATATCAAAAGCATTTGCTCAATTTTAAAACTAAGTGCACTTTAATAAACAGCACGAAGAGAGGAAAAAAACAGTAATCAAATTATTTGTATTTGAAGAGATTTAAAGATTGGACTACTTTCTTGAGGAGGAATAAAATATGTTTTGAATGAATTTTAAAATGTTTCTATATTTTTGTTTTGAAAAGGGGTCCATTTTATAAGTGCAATAACCCACTCCAGACTGTGGATATACCAGGCATTAATGCACTTCCCAGTTCATTGGAGGTCACTTGGGCTGCACCCTCGTGCCTCACAATGCAACTGGAGCATGTATTAATGCCTGGTATACCCATGGTCTGTCATGGGTTATAGCCTACTTGTACTTTTCTTGTAGCTTTAGAATCATCAGATGCTAAGTACTGTACGGCGCTGTACATCGAGGGATGCAAAAAACAACCTCAGTGCAGTATTTTCCTTCCAGTCCCACTAGTGTCCACCTGCCAGCTCATTTACTTTTCCAGAGTCTGTAAGTACTATGTTGAGAATGGCAGAGTCTAAATAAATAATTAAATACAGTAACATGCCTGTGCTCAAACACAGAAGTCACTCAGCGGTAATTCTGCCTGCTGGTCCTTCCATCCTCCTCTGACTGCAGCTTTTAGCTTGGACAGCACATGGCTCAAAGTCTTACATCTGTCCTCCCATGACTGAACACTTCCTTAAAATGAGCAGGTTTAAGTTGGGTATTGTACTTTGTGAATTACACCTCACTTTTGGAAGTTTCTCTTGAAATAATTAAATGTTCCTTGATCAATGTGAAAAAATAAGTAACGTCACCACCTTCAGACTCCACCTCAGCTAGATACCCACTTGAGTCCTTGACTGTGGTGTGGACAGACCCAATACACATGAGTACTGCTGACGGAAAACCCAGATACTTTACAGGTCAGTCCGAGGCACTCCCCAAGCTTCTTAAATTCCCCAGCAAACTTATTCAGTATAATATCAGGCAGGACAAAAAACAGGAAAACAGCATAATCTCTTTCAGAAGATACTCTTTCCAGATACTGCCCTTGACCGGGTGACTCTTCCCTGACCATGGTGCGACTTATGCCTCTCCTGCCATTGACCATGACCCCACTGCCAGATCAGCAATCAGAGATACTGCCTTTGAATGGGCGATGCCTCCCTGACCACGGTGCAACTTACGGCTCTCCTGCCACCAACCACGATCCCCCTGCCAGCTCAGCAATCAGAAGTATGTCACATTGAAAGATGCAAATTTGATTGGCCACCTTTTCAAGCTGAAGACAGTGATTGGCTGGATCTATGCTCTCTGCCACAGCTATTGGCCTTCTAATACTACCCTTGACTGGGCGATGCCTCCCTGACCACAGTGCGGCTTACGGCTCTCCTGCCACCAACCACAATCCCCCTGCCAGCTCAGCAATCAGAGATACTGAACTTGATCAGGCAATGCTTCCCTGACCTCAGTGTGACTTATGGTTCTTCTGCCGCTGACCATGATGCCCCTGCCAGCTCAGCAATGAGAGATACTGTCCTTTACCAGATGATGCCTCCCTGACTGCGGTGCAGCTTACAGCTTTTCTGCCACCTACCACGATCCCTCTGCCAGCTCAGCATTCAGAGGTATGACACATCAAAAGATACCAATGTAATTGACCATCTTCTTCAAGCTGAAGCCGGTGATTGTTTGGCTATATACTCTCTGCAACAGCTATTGGCCCTCTGGTCTGCTATTGCATTTTCTCTACTGCTTTCCTTTCTTTCACTCAGACTCTCTGAAAAAGTGTTTTTAAAATTTTCTCCCACCCACCTTCCCCCACCCAACACTCTTTAAATACACTTTCCTTAATCTGAGCTCCGCCCAATCTGCCATGAAGCAGCCTCCTCTCTCTCTTAATGTGACTGTTACTCCTGCTACCAAAATAATGCACACATATAGAAAACCTACTACACAGGATACTTATATGTTCCTGTGGGTGCTGATAATTATACTTCAGCCCACATTGGAAGGGGTTGATGTCGGGTCATCAGTGACAACACCCCTCCTTGGCCTGCCGACAGCATGCAGATCGATAGTTCAGCCTTTTGGTACAATGGAGGTGCAGGATGCTAAGTGCTATGACCAAATTATGAGCAACCCTTCATTTCTACAGGTCTGGCCTCTAACCCCTACACCTGCATCCATGACAATAATACTTAGTATTCACCCCTGAAGCGCTACAGCAATAATGCACAAGCCCAAAATGGCAGACACATTTGCAGCCTGAGGACAAACTGGAAACACTACCTAAAAAGGTGAATTATTATCCATCTAAAACTGTCTGGGAATGTACACCCTAATACTGGCCCTATTGGACTATCAATTAATAAGGCTTATAGTCACCTTAAATTTGTGTCTATCAATATCTGTAGTTTGCTACCAAAACTCCCCAGCTCCAGGCTTGGGCCTCTTCAACACAATCCTGACATTATTGCACTCACGGAAACTTGGCTATCCCTTAAAATACCCAATGTCGCAGAATTCCTTCATAGCTATAACATCTTCCATGTGGACAGATTGTCCAAACGAGGGGGTGGTTGCCTTGTATATCTGAGAAATGACATCAAAGGCCATGTACTGTCAAATAGTATCAACACAAGAGAAGCCCACATTCTATCCATCAAGCTTACAATAGGCCACCAGAGTAAAACATTGCTGCTCACCACAGTCTGCATACCACCAAGTATGCAAGGACCAGGTCTGGAACAGTTTTATGATCACTTTAATCTAATGAAGCAGACCTAGGAACAGGTGATCATAGGTGACTTCAACACCAACTGATTGGGTCAGGACACTATAACTATCAGAGACAAAATAACCAGCCTGTACCTCATGCAGTTGGCCTCCCAAGCAAGCAGAATGAACTACCACACTGGTATCAGCACCCTAATTGATTGGTTCCTCATTAACTGTCCCAAACACAAAACAGATATGTCTGTCCTTCTGGACTCTCTAAGTGACCACTCACCAATCATCTGTTCTTGGTCAAACAAGTGTCTGAAGGATGCTCCCAAGCACACTAAATAACAATCTTTAAGACAGGGGCAGCTAGAGCATTTCAAACAGCATCTAAAGAGCTATGACTGGACTCCCATTGATGTCTTAGATGATGCTAACCAGGCCCTAGACTATTTCATTGCAACTTTCAACAATGCCTGTGACCTATTTTGTGTCTACAAAAAATCTAAAGTCAAAGGCGCTACCAACCCTTGGCTCACAAGCTCCTAACTGAAAAAATGAACCTATGAGACAACCTCTGGCACAAGGCTAGGGTGACCGGAAGACCATCTGACTATATTGCATACAAAGCAGCCAGAAACAGATGGACAAGACTGGTGATGAATGTGAAAGCAGACTACTATAAGGAGTTAATGGAGAAAAGCTGGTGCAATGGGACAGACATTTGGAATAATGTTAAATCCTTGACTGGCAGGGACTCCAGAGCCCCACCTGACTTCATTGTCACAACTTCAGGCTTCTTACAAGAGCCTAAGGACATAGATAATGCTGTCAACAATGCCTTCATGGACCTAAGCTTGGTTTGACCCCCAGAATATTTAAAAAATGTACCCATTAGTACATCTTCTCTCACTAACCCGCATTCTACTCAAAACTTGGGTCAACCCCTACTCTATTTTAAACAAGTAACAAGGGCTCAAACTATTAAATATATCAGAAGAGTCCTTGGCAAAACCAGGATTGCGAGTGACATGTTAGATATGAAACTCATAGCTCTCACCTTCGATGAACTAGCTCTTCCTCTCAATAAGTTATACAATACATCTTAAAGATTCACAAAGACAAGCCACACACAGTATGCCCAAGGATGGTGGTGCTACAATGCTAAAAACAGTAATTTTTTGTCGCAAAAGCAGAGCACACAAAACCCCCAGTAAATAACCAGGGCACCAACCTCATAAAAATATAGCATTTATTGACTACATAAAATAAAAAATAGACAAGAGGCAAGCCTGACGCATTTCGGATGTGCTCCCATCCTTCATCAAAGGCATACAAACCTTCCTCAATGTGGCTCGTAAAAACTAATCATGCACAGCGTCATTATGATGTCATAGTAATATTTGTCTTTAGAATTTAACCCTATGAATACCCTTTTAAATTACATACTAAAACTCAGTATCATACAGACTTATTTAGATAATCTTATAAAAAACATATCTATTTAAAAATATCAAATTACAAAAATACACAAATTCACTAAAGCAATAGAAGAGAGAAAAAAAAAACATAACTAGTAAATGAAGAGAGGGGAAGTTGTATAAAGGGCAATAGATGAAGGAATAGAAAAAGGGGAGAGGAAATGATATTGGGGAGAAGGGGGGTACTAAAGAAGAAAAAGGAACCAGGCCTGTAAACAGCTAATACATATGACAACATTTTCATGACACATTAACATCTCTAATATATAGCAACCAAGAAACAACCATTTTTAGCAAACATCAATGCAAAGTACAATTTTATGACCAGCACCATTTGTTATGTGAAGCGTAAGACTGAGTAATAACACATGATTCTAAAATGTATAGCCACATAATGCAATTTGTTACTACATTGACATCAATACTAAATCTATAAACCATGTTTCTAGAAATATAGTCTGTTTATTTATTTCTTCATTTCTTTAAAAAGGGTTTGATTTCAAATCCCCCATTTAGAACTTGTTTTTTGGTAGCATTAAGGCTTATTATCCAAAATGCTTCTCTGGACAATAATTAAACTTGCCACCTCTTGGTTTCAGGCTCACTTTATCAATACCCATAAATAAAAACTCATGTTCTGACTTGTTTCTAGAACTCATAATATGTGCAGCTGTGGCATATGATATATCTTTCTTTTCTATAGCTTTATATGTTCTTTAGCTTTTATCTTCAACAATGCTTGTGACCTATTTCGTGCCTACAAAAAATCTAAAGTCAAAAACGCTACCAACCCTTGGCTCACAAGCTCCCTAACTGAGAAAATTAACCTATGAGACAACCTCTGGCATAAGGCTAGGGTGACCGGAAGACAATCTTACTATATTGCGTATAAAGCAGCCAGAAACAGATGAACTAGACTAGTGATGAATGTGAAAGCAGACTACTATAAGGAGTTAATGGAGAAAAGCTGGTGCAATGGGACAGACATTTGGAATAATGTTAAATACTTGACTGGCAGGGACTACAGAGCCCCACCTGACTTCATTGTCACAATTTCAGGCTCCTTACAAGAGCCTAAGGACATAACTAGTGCCTTCAACAATGCCTTCATGGACCTAAGCTCGGTTTGTCCCCCAGAATACTTAAAAACCATACCCACTAGTACGTCCTTTCGCACTAACCCACATGCTACTCAAAACTTGGGTCAACCCCTATTCTATATTAAACAAGTAACAAGGACTCAAACTATTAAATACATCTGGAGGGTCCTTGGCAAAACCAGGATTGCAAGTGACATGCTAGATATGAAACTCGTAGCTCTCACCTTGGATGAACTAGCTCTTACTCTCAGTTATACTGTTATACAATACATTATAAAGATTCCCTGACAGATGGAAAAAATCCCTTGTCACCCCAATGTTTAAAAGTGGGGGCAAAACTAAGCTAGGTAATTACCGGTCAATTTCAATACTGCTGACCCTATCAAAAGCCCTTGAATGGATCATATCCAACCAGCTAACCAAGCACCTAAATAAATACAATCTGCTCTGTCCCCAACAACACAGGTTCTGCAAAAACCATAGCAGTATAACAGCTGTAATAGCCTTTACTTCCCAAAGTCGGTGGGGTCTATCTTCATTAACCAAACTAAGGCATTTGATACTGTGAACCACCAGATCCTAATCAACAACCTCCAGATGCTAGGCCTGTCCCATGACACTGTCTCATAGTTCATTAGCTATCTGTCCCATAGATCACAGAGGATAGAAACATAGAAACATAGACTTTGACGGCAGATAAGGCCCACTTGGCCCACTCAGTCTGCCCATTTCCCTACCTATTGGATAAGCTGCAGATTCTAGTTAGCCAACAGCATACTTTCTGCGACCCCCCACTATAATTGCCTTATGTCTGTCCCATGCATGTTTGAATTCCCCCACTGTTTTAGACCCCAAAATCTCTCCAGGAAGGTGGTTCCATGCATCCACCACTCTCTCCGTGAAAAAGAATTTCCTCACATTACCCCTGAGCCGTCCCCCCTCTAACTTTAAATTGTGCCCCCATTGTTCTTACACATCTCTTTTTCTGAAAGATGCTACCAGCCTGGACTTTGTTGATTACCTTGATGTACTTAAAAGTTTCTATCATGTCCCCCTGTTCCTCCTTTCATCAAGGGTATACATATTAAGCTCTCTCAGTCTTTCGTCATGTGGTTTCTGATGTAGACCCTGCACCATTTTAGTTGCCCTCCTCTGGACTGCTTCCATCCTGTCTATGTCCTTGCGTAGATGAGGTCTCCAAACTGCACGCAGTACTCCAGATGGGGTCTCACCAACTGTCTGTACAGAGGATAACCACTTCCTTTCGCTACTTGTGATGCCCCTCCTACTCATCCCAGTATCCCCTGGCTCTTCTTACTGACTTCTCACATTGCTTACCCACCTTTAGGTCATCTGATATGACTACACCCAGATCCCTTTCCATTATTGTTGTCATTAGTACCTCCCGCTATTGTGTACTCTTCTCCTGGATTTTTATTTCCCAGGTGCATTACTTTGCACTTCTTTGCATTGAATCTAAGTTGCCATATGTCTGACCATTCCTCCAACCTTGCCAAGTCCCTTCTCATCCTTTCTACCCCCTTTGTATCAACTCTGTTACAGATCTTTGTGTCATCTGCAAAGAGGCATACCTTTCCTTCCAGACCCTCTGCAATGTCACCTATAAAGACGTTAAAGAGGACTGGACCCAGTACTGAGCCCTGAGGTACTCCACTAGTAACCCCCCTTTCTTCAGAATGTGTTCCATTCACTATTACCTTCTGTGTCCTGTTGTACAGCCAGTTTGCTACCCAGGCTACCACCTTGGGACCCACTCCAAGGCAGGCTAACTTGATTATTAATCTTTTGTGCAGGACTGTATCAAATGCCTTGCTAAAGTCTAGGTAGGCCATATCCACAGCCCCTCCCTGGTCTATTACTTTGGTCACCCAGCCAAAGAAATCAATTAGATTTGTCTGACATGACCTTCCTGCTGTGAATCCATGTTGCTTTGGGTCCTGTGCCCCGCATCCCTCTAGGTACTGAACAATTCTTTCTTTCAGAAGTGATTCCATCATTTTCCCCACCACTGAGGTCAAACTAACAGGTCTGTAGTTTCCTGCTTCTGCCTTGCTCCCACTTTTGTGAAGGGGAATCACATCTGCCCTTCTCCAGTCCTCAGGTACCACCCCATCTTCCCATGATTTGTTAAAAAGTCTGGTTAGTGGTGTCACTAGGACCTCCCTTAGCTCTTTTAGGATTCTAGGGTTAATCCCGTCAAGCCCCATTGCTTTGTCCACCTTGAGTTTTAGGAGTTCTTTCAGGACTCTTTCTTCTGTAAATGGACTGGCGTCAACCCCACTACCCAGAGTACTTCTACTGTTTGGTTTAGGTAACTCCTCCTCTTATTCTTTTGTGAATACTGAGCAAAAGTATTCATTCAGTATCTCTGCCTTTTCACTGTCTCCCTCTGCCCACCTCCCCTCTCCTTTATTAATCTTCACTATCCCTCCCTAAACCTTTCTATGCTCCATAATGTACCTATAAAAGGTTATATCCCCATTTTAACTGAGTTGGCTATCTTTCCTCGGTTTGGGCCTTTTCTATTGCCTTTTCCCCATTTCTTTTTCTGCTTTAATTGATACAGTTCTGTCGTGTCTCTTTCTGCTGGATTCCTTATACTTTTTTAATGCAGCCTTTTTCTTCTTAACCTTCCCTGACACCTTTGTTTGAGAACCATAGTGGTTTTTATTCCACTTTGTTTTCTTTATTTGTTTCTCACAAAGGCTTGTTGCCTCCATGGTGGCAGTTTTGATTTTTCTCCATTGTTCTTCCACCCTCCTTTCTGGCCATTTGCTAATGCATTCTCAGGTATTCACCCATTATGCCAAAGTCAGCCCTTCTAAAGTCCAGTATCCTTGTCTTTGTATGGCTTGTCCTCCATGGTTGTGTGTTATTGTGAAGCACACTGTTCAGTGGTTGCTTCTTCCCAGATGTCTACTGACTTCTAAATTTGTGATCCTCTCTCCATTTGAGAGTACTAGGTCTAATATTGCTCCCTCTCAAGTGGGTTCCACCACTAGCTGTCTAAGGCATGACCCCTGTAGGACATCGAGAATGACACTGCTCTTGGATGTGGCTGCAGTCCATGTCATCCAGTTAACATCTGGCATATTCAGGTCCCCTATCAATAGTATCTCCCCTTTTTCAGCCATTTTGAGAATGCCCTCTATCATTTTCTTGTCCATTTCCTCCCCTTGAGACGGGGGTCTGTGTACAACCCCTGTGTGGATTGTGATGCCATTCCCTGTCTCCCAAGGTGTCCCAGAGTGCCTCTTTGTCCTCCCCTTTACTTTTTTAGTTCTGTAGCTTTGATCCCTTCCCTTATGTAGAGAGCTACTCCACCTCCTCTTTTACCCTCCTGTCCCTTCTGTAGATTGTGTATCTCTGCTATGTTAACATCCCAGTCATGGTTCTCCATGTACCATGTTTCTCTGTGACTGCCACAATATCCAAGTGTTCCTCTTCCATCAGGGCTACTAGCTCTGGAAGCATGTTTCACAGACTACAGGCATTGGTACTCATTGCCCTCCATTTAATGTTGGCTTTATCCTTTTTTACCCCATCCCTACTCTTATTGCCCTTGTCCATTTTTCCATTTACCCCTGTCCTGTCCTCTGTCAAGCTCTGTACCTCACTGTTTACCCTACTACCGGCCATGTTTTGTGAAACATGAAAAGGATGAGAATAAGTGATGCGGTGTCCGATCCCAGGGATGTATCCTTAGGGATCCCCCAAGGACCTATACTCAGCTTATTGCTATTCAGCTTATTTATAAACTCTCTACCATCCACTTGCCCAGCTAACATGCTGCTGTATGCAGACGATGCCATGCTCTTTGTATCAGTTAATCATCCTATAACAGCTGCTCTGCAGGATAGTTTCAAACAATTTGAGTGATGGTTTACCAGACATAGACTCCTACTAAACTATAAAAAGACAAAAGGTATATATTTCATAATGCCCCACAATAAGAAAAAATTGAGCCAGCTATCCATCCTTAGTCAGAAAAGTGATACCCTAGAACAAGTTACTTCCTTCAAATACCTAGGCATTCACCTTGATGACACCCTATCTTACACCTGACACATTGATTATGTTGTTAAAACAGAAAATACCAAGCTAAGCATATTCTGTCATCACATGCATGCAATGTCTCCTGAGGCCCTGATCCTTGTCACACAGCGTTCAATACTATCATCTATCATCTATGGGCTTGTCATCTACAGCGCTGGCATGGAAACTGCCCTGAAAAGGATAAAAGTACTACTAAACAAGGCCTACAGACTGGTTTTAGGGGCACATAAACTGACTCATTCCTGTAATCTCGATGCTAAAACGGGTTGACTCCCTCTGCACCTTCGGGGCAAATACCAGGCTTGCATAATCAGGAAATAGGCCCTACTTTGCTTAACTCCTGACTCTACTGCAGGAATCTTACAGTGCTCATTAATCTCACAGATGACAAGGAGAACAATTGGAGGTGTTTTCAAGATCCTTTTAAGTGCACTTCATTAGCCCAGTGAGCCCTCGCTTACCGTGGGGCTCAGTGGATAAATGAACTCCCTGCCCCCCTCATTGAATGTGCAAAGATTGGTCCTTTTAAAAGAAACTTCTGCCATCTTCTAGCCAAAGCTAACTACTGTGACTGCCCATCCTAGCCACTTACTACACCTGCAATGGGCTCACCGCCTCCCCCCTATTTCTAATGATTTCCCTCCTCCCACCGTTCCCACCCCTCCTCTCCCCCCCTCCCGGACAATGCCTGTTTCAGGATACTACTATCTCCACTTGCTATCCCTACCCTTGGCTGACTCCCCATCCTCTTTCTAACAACTTCCACCCCTACATCTCCTCTCCTCCTCCTGACAATGCCCGCTTGGGCTGCTACCACCTCCTCTGTTCTGCACTTAGCAACCAAAAGGCGACCTCATTGCTTCATTACAGTGGAGCTTCTACTCAGTCTATCTTCACTTCTTATTTGTACTGATGATATTGCCAGATCTGAGCACTTGTTGTAAATGCTTAATTCTTGTTAAACCTGTATACCAATTGTCCAGTTCTTTGTAACAAATTAATACCTCTAGTATTTGTATTGTGTTTCTTGACTTGAAACCATTGTAAAACAGCCTCTTGGCTACAGGTGCAGTGAATTTAAATTCTGCCTGCAAAGTGCCCTCGAAGTGGGCACTTTGCATTGGTACTCCACAATTCAAAATGACCACTGTGACAGGCTTACTTCACCTTGTAATTATTACTTTGCATTGTCATTCTGCCTTAACGCGAAGTAAGGCAGAGTGACAAGTCTATTGGTAGACCCCCACATATCACATGGCTTACAGTACTATAAGTCACATGCTTTAGCCAGGCAGGAAGGAAGTGACTCATGCTGTAGGAGATACTTTCACTTTCTCCTGTATAAAGGGAGAGAGAGGAGGCAGACAAAGCAGTTGGAGAAAGAGTGAGAGAGAGAGAGAGAGAGAGAGAGAATATCTGGGAGGCCAGGCAGTTTCAAAATCTTTTTTAAAAGCTACATCCATTTGTGTTTTATTGTAGACTGTTTTGTTATTTAATTTGTTCTGTGAATTTATTTTTTTCTTAGTTTTCTTAGTTGTTGTTTTGTGTCTGACTGTATGTGTGTGCCTGTGTTGGGTGTGTCTTGTGTGGGACTGTGTGTGTCGGTCGACCGAAGGAAGTCAGTCGAAATGGAGCAGGGAATGTCTGGGGTGGGGGCAATTCCACAGCATGGCCAGGGAGGAGTTTGCATGTTTGGGGGGCATGGCCAGCTCAAGATGGACTGGAGCAAAAACTTGCTCCCCCTGAAGCAGGAGGAGTTGGTGTGGCTGCTGCAGCACCAAGTGAACCACCACCGCCTCAGGCAGTGGCACCACTACCACCAGCACCAGCTCCTGAGTAGGATGTGCCTGCATCTCCGGTCCCAAGTGTGGAGCCTCAGCACCAGGCTGCCAGTGCATCTGGACCCCCCACCTGTGCCTGGTCCTCCCTGCACTTCCCTGGTTTGGGAGTTCTTTGATTGTGTGTGGGGGGACAGAAGCCTGGTGAAGTGCTGTGTTTGTGGGGTGGAGGTGCACTGTGGCCCCCAGGGGAGTCACGTGGGGACCAGGGACCAGCACACCCACATAATCAATCACCTCTGGGTGCAGTGGGAGGCTGTTACAGAGCAAGCCAGGCCTGCACCTGCTGGCCCTTCTGTGGCCGAGGGGGTGCCTGTGCAGGGCCCTAAGAGGAGAAGGGCCTTGGCAGCACCGGTTGTCCCACCAGCATCTCTCCCACCACCAGTAGCAGCATCACATATGGACCCCAGAGAACTGCCTGTAACTCAGACCAACATTGCAAGTCCTCTGAAGTGCTGTGGATGCCTCAAATTAGAGGGTGAGTCCTGTCAAGCAGCAGTTGGAGCAGATAGAGGGCCATCAATTGCAGATGATGGCCATGCTTCAGCTGCTGCTGGACCACCATAGGATTCCACACTAGTTTTTTTTTCCCTTCCACCATGTGCCCCCACCACCCTTCCTGTGTTATAAAAATGTATTCCCCCACCACCCACTGTATCTTATAATTATGCACTTTTTTCTTGTCTTCTGTTCTGTATGCCTTACAGTTTGTATCCTGCTCCTCCCTTCCTTCTGTTAAGTGTGTGTGTGTGTGTGTGCACTGTTTTGGTTTTCCTTGTTTTAAGTTAAAATGGGTTGTCCCTGCCATCATTATTTAAACTTAAAGTAGTAGTCCACCCAAAATTTGAAACAGCATATGTTATGCAGAGCATTTTTATTTGCATGTAAAGTCCCTTCCCTAGTGTGTCCTTCCCTCTGTCTGCTATTAGGAATTGTTACTAAATTAGCCTTTGAGCTTTATGGTAGTTTTACCACCCCTGTGGATCTTCATGTTAAGTCAGTTTATTGCCTGTATTGCTCTGACAATGATGTAGCATAGTCCATTGATTTAGCAAATGCACAGTTCACAACAGCAGAGCTGTGTAACTGATTAGCAGTTTTCATACAGAAACTCCACTCAACTAGCTCTGAGGCATATGCTAAAATGTAACAGTTGCCACTTGGTCTCAACGCAGAACAACAGTTACACAGCTCTGCTGTTGTGCATATGGTAAATCTATGGGCTATGCTACATCACTGTCACATGACACTGTGCATTGTCGGAGTGATAAAGGCAATAAATGTATTTGACATGAACAAGATCCACAGGGGTCATGAAACTACCATAAAGGTAGCAGGCTAATTTAATAAAAACTCCTAATAGCAGACAGAGGGAAGGATGCACTAGGACTTTACATACAAATCAGAAGTGCTCTACATAACATATTTTTTTTTAAAATTCTGTGTTTACTCGTTTAACAAAATCAGAAAACCATAGCTCCACATGAATGGATGCCACTAAAATATTTTCACTGCTACTGCAACTGTATTTATGACAAAACAAGGCACACAGTAATGAGTCTTGCGTTTTGGTGGTTAGGCCTTCAGTGGTGTGCCCCCTAATGAAGACTTAAGCGACAAAGCGCAGTGGTCATTTGTGTGTGCCTTGTTTTGCCATCAATAAAGTTACAATAGCACTGAACAATTTTTTGTGGCATGTATTCATATGGAGTGGTGGTTTTGTGTGTTTGCCTTGCACTTTTGGAGCCAGGCATTGTGTACCAGCAGCCGTCCACATAGTACAGTGTCTTCTTATTGCCATGTTATATTCCAACTTAAGAATGTTTACCCTGACATACTTTTGGTGCCTTAGTAATGTTTATTTTCTGTCATGGAGTGTTTGTTAAAAATCAGGATTGAGCAGTTCAATTATACTGTGTTAAACTGCATGTGTGTAGTGTCATGTGTGCAGTGTACTTTCCTGTGTATAGTCACTGTCCAGCTTCTTGCAAACATATATATGTTGACTTGTTCCAGTGTTTAAGATATAAAGAATAAAGATAAGTATATATAACTTATATTTTATTTGTACTATCATCAGCAGTGGACAAAGTCATATAATATGTTTTCAGAGATCTTGGGGCAGTGTGCACCTCAGTCACACTGCACACATGACTTTTAGTAGATTATAGCTCAAAAAACTCCTACTTTTCAACAAACTGTACCCATCAGACATGAAATATTGCTGAGGCACCACAAATATTTTATGGTGTACAGACGGTATAAAGTCAGAATATTTAACAGATTCAGTCCATTGCCACCACACTGTGCTACCACTGGTGCCATGTCGTGTTATGGTGTACATCAACTTGCTGCAAAACTGCCACTGCCAGTCAAAACTAGAAATGTGTCACTTAGTCCAGAATAAAAAATGCAAAGAAGAAATGTGGTAGTGTAATCCCCCTATAAATGGGGTTCAAAAGTCTTCTTGGGTGTGCTTAAATGCCCACTGCCAGGTAGGTGTTCTGTGTCTTTACAGGTGTAAAGTGCTTGCATGAGAGTGCCCTGTTAGCCTCTGTGCCTGTCCCTTTAAGAGACATTATTTTTGTAGTGCATAATTAATCTGGGTAGGGTCCGAGTGTTTCCAGGCTCCAGTCCTGCCCGAGCTGCAATAATATTGCTCTGTTCCACCATCGCTAATGGTGTAGAGGGAGCTCTGTTAGAACTGGTAATCATTTGCTGATTAGCTGCTCTAATTATAATGGTATTATAGTTTGTCTAACCTGCCTTTCTTTGCAGCATGGACATTTCTGTATTGTACCAATCAGTACCTTTTGGGATACCTTAAAATGAAGTTTGTCCCCAGGGGTCTTGGGGAGTGAATTTCTGCAGCAATTGTAGTTTTTTCATTTTGGCACCTAAATGGACCTGGAGGGGAAGCCCTTGCTTTGACAGACCAGATGAATCAACCAACCAAACCCTTTTTGAATCAGAAGGCAGTCTCAGTGCTGCCTGCAACAGAGAGTCAGTCTGAATTTGGAGTTGAGAGAGTGAACTGCTCAAGACATTCGAGCATATGGAAACTGGCGGGAAGGCTGTGTTTGGCTTGCCTGCTTCATCTTCCCTTCTGAGGGATCTGCTAGTGAAATTTATTAGACTGACTCCGAACCAGCTTGTGACCAGAAATACCAAATTTTGACTGGCCTGTTATCTGAAGAAGACCGAAGATTTGCTTCACATGATCGACCTGTCAGGAAGTCTGAAACCACCACAGAGGGTACGGTTTGCGCAGACACTGTGATTGCAACTGGACTGTCATCCAAACTGTGGTACTGCTTTTTATTTACTGTAAGTGTGCTGAATGTTCTCAGTGGGTCATGATTTGGTTCTCCACTTTCCAATTGTGTCACACTTGCTGGAAGCTGAATCCAGCACTACTGGACTGCCATCTGAATTGTTCTCCTGGCCTGATCTCTACCACCTTGGCCCAGCCAGCTACTCATGCCACAGAGAAGACCATCAATGAGAAACCTGCCTGGGGATCAAGCCCTGCTCAATGTCACGAACAGGAACGACACCACAGTGAATCATGTGGACCATGCTTCTCCTGGCAAATCAGCGAGTCATTCTGCAGTCTCCATTTCGTCCATCCTGTATCCCGTACTGGGTAGCATGAGTAAAAACCAGGGTAGCTCCCTGCAACATAAGCTAAATCAAAGTGTGTCATCTGATTTGATTATTTTGTTTGATTATCATGAACTGAGCCATCTGGCTCTGGATTACAAATTGTGGGTTACTGTGCATTACTCTTTATTCCCATCATTAGGGCCCAACCAGCTGTGACATTGGCCTACCTCAGGCAATGTGTCAGGCTAGCCTGCATCAACAACTGGGTACCCAGAGTGTGTGTGTGTGTGACTGTGTTGAGGGACTCTAAAGTGCATGCCTTGTAGCCTGATTGAATCAGTTGTTAGACCAATCAACCTGATTGCACCCCTCCCTTGTTCAATTCCCCTGAATAAATCAGATCTGACTATTTTTGCACTTAAACTGTTTGTGGTGCATTTCTGTACTAATAGCACTGTATTGTTGGTACTGGCTGTCTTTAACCTTATTTTACAGGGGGTCTCTAGGGTCAGGCAGGTGGAACCAGCTCTGGTGGTAAGTGTAATCAGAGTAGGGATATATCTGTAGTTTGGGAGCTACTGTATCTTTGTATTCTGTTCATTGTTTAGGCCACTAGAGGGGAAAGAGGGGAGTCACAGTGTCCTAAAGGGCTGTATCCAGGTCAGCTACACTACCAAAAACCCTGTCCTCTGGGTGGAGGCACCTTTTTCAGTACCCAGGCCCCTTAACCTGCAACTAGTCATGCAGGCAGGGGTAGTAGCCCTTGGGATAGAGCCACCGAGGGGTTACAGTAGCACAGTGTAGTGGCAGTGAACTGGATCTGTTATATATTTTCTGACTTTATAATGTCTGTACACCATGAAATATTTTGGGTGCCTCAGCAATATTTCATGTCTGTTGGGCACGGTTTGTTGAAAAGAAGGATTTTTTTTTGTGCTATGATCTCCTAAAAGTCATAGTCATATGTGTACTGTAACTGAGGTGCACACTGCCCTGAGACCTATGAAAACATATTATATGACTTTGTCCACTGCTGATGATGGTACAAACAAAATATATGTTATATATTCTCATCTTTATTCTTTATACCATAAACCCTGGAACAAGTCAACATATATATGTTTGCAAGAAGCTTGACAGGGTCTGTACACTCAGGAAAGTAAACTGACTGCACACATGCAGTTTAG
This sequence comes from Neoceratodus forsteri, assembly GCA_016271365.2. Taxonomy (NCBI): domain Eukaryota; kingdom Metazoa; phylum Chordata; order Ceratodontiformes; family Ceratodontidae; genus Neoceratodus; species Neoceratodus forsteri. Next base: position 101,827,050 of record CM028130.1, read on the forward strand.
CACAGAATAATTGCACTGTTAAGTCCTGCTTTTTAGCAAACACTTCACAATACCACGACAGAAAGTAAACATTACTGAGGCTACAAAAACATGTATTTTTGGAATTAGACATTATGATGTTGGAATATAAATAGGAAGGGGAATTAATTAATGGCACAGTCAGTGCTGCTCGCAGTGTTCACACACAGTCACCAGAATTAATGTGCATCCCCCAGAAAGCTACTGTCTTGTCTCCAGAAAATTCCCCAGTCCAGATGAAGTGAAATGAGTGTATAACAAGAAATGCAGTTTCCCAGAATTAATGGTGCACACAGCCATGCGCATACGTTCACACGCAGTCACCAGAATTAATGTGTGTCCACAAGAAAGCTACTGTCTTGTCTCCAGAAAAGTCCTGACTCCAGATGAAGAGAAATGAGAGCATAAAATAGAAAGAAAAGTTTCCATTAATTCATGCTTCACTCAGTCATGCATGTACACACTCCAATACGAACTACAGTATATCCCCTGCTGCTGCTCTTGGAATTTCATATAATGCTTCTTGATCTGACTGAGCTGATGCACAGTCTCTTGTCAAATGATATGCTAGAAGGATGACCTGACCATTGAGTTAACTGCCCATGATGATGTGATAATGCTGTTGATTGCCCAATGTCTGCTGCACTGACCTCCAACAGGAAGGATACCCTCTGTGTGTACACTAATACTACCCTTGGTAAGTTAATGTACCTGACACCATCATGGTTTTCCACAAAACCTGAGTTGACCTTAAATATTCATATATATATATATATATATATATATATATATATAATATTATAATTAGTAGCGATCGGCGCTACTATAGATTAGGGTTGAGCTGCCAGTTATATACTAAAGTCAAAAGTTTGGACCTTAATAACTTTGGACCTGTTTAATGGATTTGCCTGAAATTTGGTACATATGTTGGGGTGCACTAGATCTATTGATCTGCCAAATTGAATTTTGGTCAGCATGCCGGTCTTCATGTATGAAAGTGCTGAAAAATTCAAAATTATCCATTTTTTGAGTCATCTTTTGGCATTCTAAATGTGGTCCTGCACAGCTGTCATATGGTATGCCACTCTGCAAGATGGCTTGTTTGAAAGAGCATTGGTGGCCGAACATGCCGCTTTTTGTTTGGTGAAAAAATATTAAGGCATTCAAAAGTTATGGCACTTTTAATTTCCCATTATAAGTCAATGGGAAAATTTATATGTATATCTTGCGATCAAAGAATGGGGGTTCTGGCCATCTCGTCCTGCCTGGCAGTCAAAGAATTTGCAGCCTTGCAGTTTAAGAATCTTTGTTCCTGAGGAATTTCAAAAATTCTTTGACCGCGAGGTCCGCCATCTTGTTTTCAGTTTTCCAATCTCATAAACACAAATATCTCGGCTCAGGGGTCACTTCTGTAGTAAAACTTCGATGGGTTTTACTCAGAGGACCCTGATGTATCAAGGCATGGCTTTGGTTCCATCAAAATCGGTAAAAAAATAGAGTTATAAGCTTTTAAAATCTTAATTAGTGGCTCGCTAATGATCTTTGATGGCGAGCTTGCAAATTCTTTGATCGTGAGATTCTTTGATCGCGATCTTGCATCACGACCTAACAACACTAATACGTTGGCTCAGGGGTAGGCTAGGGACACAAATGAGGGTGGGTTTTTCTCAGGAGGGTCCATTCTATCGAGACATGCCATTAGATCAGTTCAAAACGGTGAAACATTCGCGTTTCACCATTTTTAATTCCTTGTTCATGGGCCAGCAAATAGTTTCATCGTGAGCCTGCAAATTCTTTGATTGTGAGATTCTTTGATGGTGATCGTGCATCGTGAGAGAGGGACGAGATGGCACAATTTAAAAATCAATGTTCTCAGCCCAGGGGTTTCCTAGGAACTCAAATGAGGGTGGGTTTTACTCAGGGGCTTCGTTCTGTCGAACCATGCTGGTGGTTTACTGCAATTCCTTCAATTTTTTGATTTATAATATTTTTAATTCTTTGTTCATGAGCCTGCAAATTCTTTGATCATGAGCCTGCAAATTCTTTGACCATGAGATTCTTTGATCTCGACAGTGCATCGTGAGTGAGGGACAAGATGGCCCGATTAAAAAACAAATTTTCTCAGCCCAGGGGTGTCGTAGGAAGTCAAATGAGGGTGGATTTTAGTCAGGGGGCTTCGTTCTGTCGAACCATGGTGGTGGTTTACCACAATTCCTTCAATTGTTTGATTTATATGTTTTTTAAATCTTTGTTTATGAGCCTGCAAATTCTAGGATCGTGACACTGCAAATTCTTTGATCGTTAGATTGTTTGATCGTCATCTTTGATCGTGAGATAGGGACAAGATAGCCAGAATTTTTATAACGGAATAGATAAGGAAATGTTAGTAATCTTTCATATTGAATATCTCGGGAACAGTTTGGTCTTTTGAGCTGATATTTGAAGGGAGGGAAGAAAGGCAATATCCTACAGATGTGTATTTTGGTGGTTTGCTCAAGAGTTCTATGTTCAGTTTCCTGGTAGTCTACTGCTCTCCTCCCCCCTACCTGAACTGGTAAAAATAAAAGTTCATTTTATTCTCACTTCTCTGGTAGTCTACTGCCTCCTTGTCCAGATTCAAATTGTACAATAACAAAATATTTTGAATTACGGAGTCACGTGATGCCCTCAGAGGAGAAAGCAGCACGAAGGTGCAGCTCCTCTATACAACTGACTAAAGCTACCAACTTTACAGGCACTAATCTTTAATTTAAGCTAAGATAGAGTGTTAGCCGGCAGACAGCTGTGGAAACTAGAGAAAATCGCCATGGAGACAACTAAAGAACCATATCGCAGTGAGCTGGATAAAGAGCCTATGAAAGACACGATGGCGCTGGAGGCCAAAAGGCTGCGCAGAAGTTTATCCCCGAACTTGGACTTGAATTTGGACACCATGAACATGCAGTCAGAATAACTGCAGGAGGACAATTCCACCATTAAAACCGCGTTGTTTTCCCTGATAGAGGAATTTCGGGATTGGAAAGCTTCGCTGTCAGGTCTGGTACTAAGGGTGGTCAATACGGAGACCCGGATTGCGTCGATGGAAGATCGAGCATATAAATTGGAAACAGACAATATATTTCTCAAAAAGTCTGTCAAAAAATTAGATGAGAAAGTTGACGATCTGGAGGGAAGATCACGTCGCAATAACTTGGTATTATTAGGGCTCCCAGAAGGTGAGGAGGGTAATAATGTCATAGCCTTTTTGCAGAAGATCTGCATTCAGGTAGCAGGCCCCTCACCAAATGGCCCAATATATGCGATCGAGCATGCACATAGATCCATCAGACTGAGACCTCCTCCAGACCAGCTGCCTCATCCTATCATTTTCAAGGTATTAAACTATTTGGATAGAGATCATATACTTAAGGCGGCTAGAAATTCAGAGAAATTAGAATGGGAGGGCAAGAAGTTGAGAATTGTTGCGGATTTAACATTCAAAGTCAGACAAGACAGGGCGGCTTATCGACCAATTCAGTCCAAGCTGTGGGCAGCAAGAATAAAACATAGGATGTTATTCCCTGAGAGACTAGAGGTGACTTTGGACTCAGGAACCCAGAGATATGAATCCGCTACTCAAGCTGCGACAGATCTTTATAATAGACTACCAGACCTCTTTGGGAAGGGCAGCGGGTAACATGGAGTGGAAGCGGTAACAATCTATGTTACCGACCGTGAACATGGAGATTTGGAGGACTTCATGAAGATTAAGCTCGAGGGACAAGGGTTCTCATAGAGGCAGTATTGGTTTACGGGGAGGCAAAACCTTTTTGTTATATTTTTTTTTTTGTTTGGGAGAGTCTGTTACACACCATGGAGCTATGTTATGCCCTGTTGAGCATATAGAGAGGCATGAGACCCCCTGTTGTTAGTGAGAGAACCGTGCGAATAATGGAAACGGAGCTTCATCTACTGGCAGAGGTCAGGTTATGCGAAATGCCCTTAAGTGATACAGAGACTTTGTATATAGAGATGTATTTTTCTTTACCTCTGGACTTATTATGGACCTAATGTAATGGCTCACACTTCCAAGGACCCTGCAATATTTTACTTCACAGATGAATATCTTATGGGGGGCAACTGATACGTGTTTAAGAAGACAGACTTTAATTTTCGTTCGATGGACATAAATAAGAAGAGGCTGTAAACAAAAGGGGAGAAAAAAGTCAATGATTTAAGTGTGAAACTATTAGACATAGATGCATTATGATAGAATTAGTAGAAATAGATAATAGTTGGTAGTGAGGAAGATGTCTCCTTGGGGACGCAGCTTGGGGGGGCGGAAGCTGCTCATTCAGGGGCATGATGACTAAAAATGTTGTGAGTAGGCTAATGGTCTGGGTATTTGTATGGGGATGGGGAGTGTTGGGATTAGAGGTCTGGGGTAGATTCATAGGAGGGGGTCAACTGGGACAGAAAGTATGACATTATATATTTAGAGAGGGATGGACTAGAAAGGATTACTATCATATAGGGACTAATAGAGGTTTAGAAAAATGGGCAGTTGGAACATAATATCTTGGAACATAAAAGGTAGAAAAGACAATTCAAAGAGGTACACTATTTTAAGGCATTTGAATAGATACCAACCACACATTGCAATGATACAGGAGACACATATAATTACAAATCAAGTTATGAGGTTACAGAAACTTTGGGTCAGCCAGGCCTTTGGGGTAGGCAACAGTGAAAGAAGGGGAGGAGTTGCAATACTCATAAGCAAGAATGTTCCTTTTAAGAAAATTAAAACTTGGAGGGACCATGAGGGGAGATATATAATAATACTTGGAAATTTAGCAGGAGTAGAAATTCTCATAGGCTCAGTATATGGCCCTAACTCAGACAACCCCGCTTTTTTTCCACCCCTAGCCACAATCATTGCGTCGGCGCCTAATGTACCTTGTCTATTGGGAGGAGACTGAATGTGGTGTATATACAAACGATCTTGATAGATCATACAAGAAAAGAGCAGGTCTATCCCCAGCACAGTGGGTCTTAAGAGAATTAATGAGTGACTCCGGGTTGGTTGATCCATGGAGATTGCACCATCCCTTGGAATTAGACTACACATTTTATTCTCCCCTCCACAAGGTATGCTCAAGGATTGACTTCTTTCTTTTAAGTTCTACCGCATTACATACAGTTGAGGACACGGGGATACATCCGAGAGTGCTTTCGGATCATTCACCTATTTGGATAAAATTAGGATTTTCAGCCTGCAGGAGAGCCTATAAATCTTGGTCTTTAAATACACAAATGTTGGCAGAAGAGGAGATAGTGCAAAGGATGAGACAGTTTATTAAAGATTCCTGGGATTCTAATCAAAATTCGATTCTGAGAAAAGAGATCTTATGGGGGGTGTTAAAGGTGGTATGGAGGGGAGAGTTTATTAGACTTGCTACAAACAGGAAAAGGAGAAAGACAAAAGAGGTGGAAGAATGGTTAGATAGAATAAGATTTTTAGAACAACACTTGAGCCAAAAAGTGGATGAGAAAAGTTGGATGGAACTCCATTCACTGAGAGTAAAATATGCAGCCTACAGCCTAAACAAAACAATGAAAACATCTTTAAAGTGGAAAGCGACATATATTGGGCAGGGCAAAAAATGCTGGGAAGATATTAGCGAACAGAATAAAGCAACAAAGAGAGACAAGAGGGGTAATAGCAATTCGAAACAGGGAAACAGGAAAGTTAAAATCTAATCCAGAGGAAATTGTTAAAATTTTTCAAGAATATTATACAGAACTATATACAGCACAACACAGAGATAGGTTATGAGAGGAAACTGAATTTATTTCTCAGAGACATCCAGATGCCTAAGCTTACATCAGATCAAAGTTCAGCATTAATAGGAGAGGTTACCCTGCAAGAAATTCGAGATGCAATAGATAGGCTGCCGAAAGATAAGGCACCAGGACCTGATGGGTATCCCTCAGCTTTTTACAAAACATTTAAAGAGGAGTTGATACCATATTTACAGATATTATTTAACTATCTGTATTCTGCCGAACCTAAAGAAATGGCACTGTTCGAAGCTAGGATCGTGGTTATACCTAAGCCAGGGAAAGATCAGACAAGTCCGGAAAAATACAGACCGATTTCATTATTAAACGTTGAGATTAAGATATTAGCCAGTATATTGGCGACCAGACTTAAAAGGGTATGGGAGAATTTGATAGGGCCCGAACAAGCTGGTTTTATTGCAGGGAGGCAGTCGAGTGATCTTTTTAGAAAGATATGCTATCTTCTTTCCGCGTCAGGGGATACGGACACTGGGAAGGTCTTCATGTCCCTCGATGTGGAAAAGGCATTTGATAGAGTTAGTTGGAAGTATCTATTTGATCTTTTACCAAGATATGGAATAACCCAAGAATACAGTCAATGGATTGCAGTTTTATACGCAATTCCCTCGGCAAGAGTGGCATGTAATGGGGTTATTTCCAATAATTTTAGGCTATCAAGAGGAACCAGACAGGGCTGTCCGCTCTCTCCCATGCTGTTTAATCTATATATTGAACCCCTAGCTAGAAAGATTAATGCATCTAGGGCAATCAAAGGAATAAATATAGGTCCTACCACATATAAAATTTCAATGTTCGCGGATGACATCCTTATGCATCTCACCTCGTGGCATGAATTGGTACCAGCAGTTTTGGAATTAATAGATGAGTTTAATTCTGTGTCAGGATATAGGTTGAACAGTCATAAAACAGCAATACTTTCATTGACACCTATGTGTACCAAGAAGGAAGTAGATGAGATAGGGCTGAAATGGGCTGGCAGCTCACTCACCTTTTTGGGTCTAGAGATTACTCAAGACACCAATAAGATAAAATCTTCGAATATAGATCCGATAGTAACCCAGATGCAGCAAGACCTAAAGAGGTGGCAATCTTTACCTTTATCATTTTGGGGGAGAGTTAATTTAATCAAGATGGCTGTATTCCCTAGGCTAATGTATCCCCTGGCTATGCTGAACTTAGCCCTCCCTAAGACATGGTTTAAAAAAATCAATTTGATTTGGTCTGCATTCCTCTGGAATGATAAAAAACCTAGAAGGACGATAAGCAAATTAATCAAGAGGAAAGAGAGGGGAGGGTTGGGAATCCCTAACTTGTTTTTATATTATTTGGCTTCCCAGACTTCTAAATATTTATTGTGGCTGGCGTCCCAGGAGTCACTCCCCCCAAATTTGATGTGGTATGAGATAGAGAGACAAACTGCCTCCTCCAATAAAGTTTCACTGGAATCATTGCTTTATATGGCTGGCAAAAAGATACCTCATTCCTGGCAGTATATGCTGTTTGCATGGACTTTGGAAGCTCATTCTCAACTGTGTAATTATCTCAAACTAGATAAGAGAGATCTAGGCCAGCCTATGGTTCATAATTGGAATTTCCAAATAGGCAATAGGACTATTCCACCTACTTTTTGGGAAAGGATAGACATAACTAGAGTTGCAGACTTAGTTAAAGATCATAAAATTTTGATCCCCCAGGAATTGAAGATAATTTTTCAGTTGTCAGATTTCCCCATGTTTAAATACTTACAAATTAAGCAATGTATAAAGGCTGCACTCGGGGAGCCACCATGGTCGGCCCGGGCTTTGGAATTCTTTAAGGATTTATAAATTGTTAAATAGTAGAGTAGAAGAGAAATCATCGCCAATAGCTTTTTATTGGCAGCAGGCTGCAAACTTATCCTATGACGGGTGCATCTGGGAATCAGTTTGGAAAAATAACTATAAATTGGTAAAACAAGATAGACTACGTTTGGTTAGATTTAAGGTAGTCCACAACTTATACCATACTCCAATTAGGAGACACTATATGGATAGGACTTTAAGCAAATTATGCCAAAGGTGTAAAAGAGAGCTAGGTTCTCTTATACATATGATTTGGACATGCCCTAGTATTCAGAACTTTTGGCAGCAAGTTGAGAGTTTTATGCTGCCTTTGCTTGAAAAGGAAGACACTTTTAATATTGAGACATGTGTGCTTGGTAATCTCTCAGCTACAGAGAATCGGACTTCGCAGTACTATATGGCCCTCATCTCTGCTTGTTATCATGAGATATTGGATTAGAGAATGTACACCTTCCATCAGTTAATGGTTACAGGAACTGAATATAGCCTACTATGCTGAACAGGCTATTGCATCACAATTTTATACCCTAGACATTTTTAATAACAGGTGGGAAAAGTTTTCTCGATTTTTAGCTGAGAGATATAAGGATTTGTAGAAGGACAGTGTTCCACCATTTCAGTAGATATGCAGGAATTTCTAGAAGAAAAGAACTCAATATATATAATGTGGTATTAGGAAATGATAGTCGTACTTATTTATCAGGTTACTGCTTGACGTGTATGTCCCAGTGATCCAGGGGAGGGTAGGTAGTGTGGGGTGGTGGTGGTATGAATAGATAAATAGGATATAGACAGAATGGTGGGGGAGGGTTGGGGTGGGTGGTGAATGGAGTGGGTAGTTTTGTGATATGTAATGCCATTTGGTATGCCATGTATGAAGATGTACATTGTAAAATGTCAATAAAGCATACTAAATTTAAAGAAAAAAAAAATATTTTGAATTACGAGTCCCTAGTAGTCTATTGTTCGTCCACCTGCCACCCTTCCAGTGCACTGTGCAAGGCCACCCTGCATGTCAGTCCAAGTGTCCCCAGTTGGTAAGTGATACAGTGTACCTGTCACCTCCATAGGCAGCTGCTGAGTGAGTGCAGTATTAGTACTACTGCCGGCGCTCTCAGAAATTAACTTATGAGTGTGTCTGTGCAGTACCAGTAATAGTGCAGTCAGTTGGCGGTTGGTTGTGGGGGTGAGAGGTGTTTTGTGTCACTTGATTACTGGGAATGGGTGGGGGTAGGTGGAGGGTGGGTTGGCATGTACTGATGTGTGTTTTGGTGGTTTACTGAAGAGTTACATGCCTTATTTCCTGGTAGTCTACTGTTCCCCTCCCCCCATACTTGAACTGTAAAATATAAAAATGCATTTTATTGGCACTTCTGTGGTACTCTAGTGCCTCCCCATCCATGTTTGAACTGGACAATAATAAAATATTTTGAATCACAAGTCCCTGGTAGTCTATTGTTCCTCCACCTGCCACCCCTCCAGTGCATTGTGGTAGAGCCACCCCTGCCTCAGTCCATATGTCCTGGGTTGGTAGAGTGTGCAATTGTGCCTCTGTTACCTCCATGGGCAGCTGCTGACTGAGTGCAGTATTAGTACTACTGCAGGCACTCTCAGAAATTAACTTTTGACTGTGTCTGTGCAGTAGCGGTAATACTGCACTTAGTTAGCGGTTGGTTGTGGAAGTGACAGGTGGGTTGTGCCAATTGCTGACTGGGGATGGGTGGCTGGAGGTGGAGGGTGGGTTGGCATGTTGGAGTGGGAGGGAAACAGTAAAATAGCAGGGACTCTGTGCTAGCCCACTCTGCATGTGTCTCCACATGTCCCCATTTGGTGACTGGTACAGTGTGCCTGTCACATCCATGGCCAGCTGCTGACTGAGTGCAGTACTAGTGCTACTGGAGGCATGCTCAGAAAGTAACTTTTGAGAGCATCTGTGCAGCAGTGCTAATGCTGAACTTAGTTGTCGGTTGGTTGTGGATGTGAGAGGTGGGTTGTGCCAGTTGCTGACTTGGGATGGGTGTGGGGGAGGTGCATGTTGGGCTGGCATGTTGCCATGTGGGGTGGAAATAGAAAATTACCAGGGACTCTGTGGTAGCACACCCTGTAACTTAATACAGTTGGTAAGTGGTACAGCATACCTGTCATGTCCATGGACAGCTGCTGACTGAGTGTAGTACTAGCACTACTGGAGGTACTCTCAGAAATTAACTTTTGAGAGCATCTGTGCAGTAGTGTTTGTGTATGGTGGTTGTAGTGTTGAAATGAAGGAAGTGTTCCATTCTATCTGCGGATATCTGAGCTATTTTTGGAAATAGGTTGCAATGTCTGTGGTAGCATTCTATGCTGAGTCTGTCACAGACATTTAAAGAAGCTGCATGACATTATGCAGATTGCAAGTTACAGCCATTGTGAGTTGGGCTCAATATGTGGGACACATGGCAATGCATAGTGAGATATGTCTTGTCATGTAGGTATACAACCAGAAATGGAATATGTGTCTTTTTTTTTGAAATTTACAATGACTGGATCAAGAGGTGTGGTCATAGAGTCATGAGTAGAGATGCCACATTGCTGATTGATGGTGAGAGTACACTGTGATAGTCGGACATTGTCCTTGTTATCTGTAAGGTGGTCAGCAGCAATTAAAAAGTAACTTGTCAACAGTTGGTAGTATTTGTGGCTTTGCACTTATCTGAGATCTGTGCCATGAGACACTTACTTAGGTGTCTGTGCCACCTCTCCCCTCTGCCACACCTTGCTGACCATTTGTAGGAGGTGGTGTTGCAACTGTTCTGCTTAGTCTGCATTCTGAGTGCTATGCAGTAACAGTACCATAGAAAACATGGTGAACAATATTAGAAGCACATAACAGTAACTGCATGAAAATAAAACTCAGGAGACATAGAATTAGTTTAACAATTAGTTTATTATTTAAATAGTATTTTTTATATATACTGCATATATATATATATATATATATATAGGCCATTGATTGTTTGCTCTTGGGATGGGCAAAAAAAAACAGTTTGTTGGTTATTTCTGTTATTGCTTCTCAGGATGAATTTTATTTGTTGTCATTTGCCTGAGCTGAGATACAGTCTTTGCTTTCTGTTTGTACTTTTATGTTGGCACTCTATGTTAAGAAGTATGAATTTAAACTATTTGAATAGTAGTTTGCATGGCTGTTTATGTTAGAGAATATTTTCTTGACAAATGCTATTTTTTCAACATTTATTGCTGAGTTTTATTAGTTATGTGTGTGCTAACAGTACTTCATTATTACTCTGACTTAGCAGTTCTATGTTTACAAAAACAGATAGTAATAAAATAGAATAATGATGAGGAAGGTTTGATATGAGAATTTGATACACACGAGTTGTGGGATGCTACACTTTGCCCTTTGGGTTTATCAAAGCATCCCATAGTGATGTGTATTATCATCCCATCTTTATTTTTATATTAACAACTTATTTTCTCCACAGTTTGAGACTGGGCCCCACCACATACAAATGTTGGCAAATGGGTCACAGCATACTTTCTGGCATGGTTCATGATGTCATAACAACCAGCTATTGTTATGGAAAATATCAACCTGTCATTACATTGGGAAAATTGCGACCAGTTGTTATTAATAATTAAAGATATGTTTTGAAAATTAAGTGGTGATGCTGGGCAACTGGTTGAATGATATTTACTAGTTATCTTTGATGGTATTTAATATTTGTACATGTTCACATGATAAAGTAAGATATGCTAGCATTATTACATTTCTACAATTTCACTACATCTGTAGATTAACGTAGTGGTGTGATAGTTTCTGCAGATGTTTACCATCTGAGGAATAATGTTTGTCAAAATGTACACTCATTATGAAGATCAATGTTAGGCTATTGTTCTCTTTTGTATCAGTTACATGCGTGATTATTTTATGTCTGGTTTAAGTACATTGTATCAAATTATGGGATATGTCTATTTTGCTTTTCTTATGTTAAAATAGCATTATTTATTGTAAGTTAGATTTTGTAATGTTAACTAGTTGAAAGAAAGTAAATATCACAGACATGTGCCACATTTTTCACTTTAGGTGGCAATAGTACTATGTCAATATTGCTGGTAAACTGATAATAAAGTTTTTAAGTATTATTTGTTGAACTGGGAAAATTTTCATCCGACCTCAAATATATGACAATCCTGTTACAGCAGAGCAGACCAGTTGTTTGCATTATAGCAAGTATAATCAGGGTATTAATGATTACTTATGATTTGTATACTTTTGAAGATGTATAAATTAATTATACTGTGGCAATAGGCCAGAAACCACATGTATAGATTTCTTTTATGAGGTATTACTTATGTGAATATTAGCATAATGTAATGCAATTTCATTAAGTACAGACATATTTTGTTTGGAACGGTGGTCAGGAACAGAACAAAGATGTACATTTTAAGTCTATGAACTTATGAACATTCATATTGAATTCAGTCTTATATAGTATATACAAGTCTGGTCACATTCATTTTCAATTATTTGTATATCCAGTGTTGTAAGTCAGACTGTGAGAGATAATGTCATTCAGTTTTCAGTGGTAACAGTGATAGCAAATTTATCGTTGTTTTCTACATAATTTAAGACATTAGAGATGACACTGTGTTGTGCAAATTGGTCTCAATGTGGGTGTGTTGGCTTCATTTCAAGATATCTTACTAACTGATGTTGATAATATATCCTTTACCCTCGAGTCTGTTTGGTTTAGTAGTCCAATTAGTAAGTATCATAGTGTCAGTAGTGGACAACAACAGAGGGAGAGTCTGAAGTTTACCAGATATATGCTTGAACAAGTAGGATTCTCAACTAAATACATTGAGAAAGTTGTTGCATCTCTGACAAGTGTTTAAATAGGTAAATGAATTTGTCATTGCTATGTAAGATGGTACTGGACACAATTGATTACACAGTAATGAGCTGTGGTATGTTGTTATAAGGCATCTGCCAAAAGATGTGACTGAGTGGTTGTTGATTACAGTTCAATGCCTTCAGTCTCATTTGAACAATGTGTAGTTTTTGTTTGAGTGTATCTATTTCTGAATGCTGAATTTCACAATAGAATGCTTTTAAAATTGATTGTGATTAATGGCAAAACAGTCTTGTTTACATCTGTATTATGAGGGTAGATTGATACACAGGATTTGTGTGCCATAACTAGCGGTGCATTGCTTGCTATTTATATTTACCTTTTCTATGGCAGAGAAATGTGTTAGTACAGAATGGGCTTGGTGATTTTTTGCGTTAAGTGCACATATTATCGGTGTGTGCTGAGATGCTAGTAGTATTCAATGAAGTTTGCAATGTAAATGTGCTGTTGGTGATTGAGGAAAATCTGGTTGGTACATGCAGATGTTGTTTTGCAGAGGCCCTGGTTTACTGATATGCCGTGATGACCAGCATCACTTTCCATACTGTGTGCAGCATTGGTGCAGCGGAGTATTATGATATATGCCTCCTTAGATTTCTCGTGAGCCTTTCCCTTAGGGTGCATATGTGTCATTACACTTACCCATCCCTTTCTGAATCTTCGCTACATGACATAGTGTCAGAGGAATGGATAGGTTGATGGAAGATTATTGTATGGTGTCAAATTAGTACTCGAATATAGTTCTTCCAGCAATGAAGGTGAATGGTGTTGTTACTTCATGCCTTGAGAGTTAAAGCACTGTAGTACAATAATAATATAGGCTTGAATATAACTCTGGTATATACACAGACTGACCACATCTTGTGGAGCCAACTGTTCTGCATTAGCAATAACTCGTGTAATTTCTGATTGTCTAGCATATCCTGTGTTGTTTGATTCTTTTGTCCACATGACAAACATGTACTTGACACATAGTCAACCTTGAAGTGTTGACACAGATCTATACCATCATCTGCTAAACTGTTTATTGTTCCTATTATGAACTTGTGACATCTTGTTGCATTTTGTAAACATAGATTGTCCTGATATTGACCAGAGTTAGCCTTAGAAGTTAAGATTTGTAAACTGAGCTCATCTGAGTACTTTTATGACTCTCTTTAATGCCTCTGAGAGGTGTTGTGGGCAACAGTTTAACACACTCATGCTCAGGATGTGGGATGCTTGCATAGTTGCATTTGCATAGCAGTTGACTCCTGTACTGTTGTCAATGCTGGCAGTGTGTTGACTCCAATATTTTTTTCATTGGGGGATGCAAGCAGTCTCTTAAGTTGCTGCTTTGTGCAGTACTAGTGATAACTGTGAGTCTTACTATGCTGTCTTTTCAGTTTGTGTCCTTCATCAATTGTATTGCAGTAACCGATGCTTGTTTGGGAACTGTAGTAAAGGACATTTGTTGTATAATGTTCGCAATCTGTTGTACTCAACTATACATTTGTGCCGCATATTTTGCTTTCTGCCAGTTTCATATGTGTAGTCTGGACAATTGTCTTACACAAGGCAGGGCAACATAAGACATGCCATCCTTGAATATACCAGTGCCTATATCTATTATGGCACTACAAGCTGAGGTCTAGACTTGTGTATGGAGACCGCTAAGCAGTACATGATGGAAACTGTTTTGTCACATATGTTTTTTCACAAGTTCAAAATTAACTATGACTCTGTCTAGTGAGGTATCAGTTGTCAATTTACACTACAAACTCAGAGCACCCTACATTGTACAGGAACTTTGATATATCCATGGCTCCATTTAGACCTTGATAGGCATCATTATTTCTGCAGAGACACTCACACAGTGGCACAGCTTCTAGACCAGCTGTTTGTGACACATCATTTGTAGCTCTTTCAGATGATCTGCCACCTCGATAACACTGTTCGTGATAAGTAATGCCATCATGGTATCTAGCATGGTAGGAGTGACAATAGGGAAGTCAAATTAGTAAGTATCTAGTAAAGGTCAGTAATGTGGACAACAACAGGAAAAAGGAGTCTGGTTTACTAGATATATGCTGTGAAACAAGTAGGATTCTCAACTAAATACATTGAGAAAAGTTGTTGCATCTCTGACTAAGTGTTTAAATATAGTAAATGAATTTGTCATTGCTATGTATGATAGTACTGTGACACAAGTGAGTACACAGTAATATGAGCTGTGGTATGTTGTTAAGTAAGCAGCATCTGCAAAGATATGACTGAGTGGCTATTGATTACAGTTCAATACCTCAAGTCTACTTGAACAGTAATAATGTAGTTTTTGTTGTGAGTATATCTAATTTGGAAATGCTTGAATTCACAATAGAATGCTTTTAAAATTGGATTGTGATTAATGGATCAAAACAGTCTTGTTTTTCATCGTATTATGAGGAGTAGCAGATTGATACACAGGGATTTGTGTGCCATAACTAGCTGCATTGCTGTACTGTTATGTTACCTTTTTTCTATGGCAGAAATGTGTTAGTACAGAATGGGCTGTATGGTGATTTTGTGCAACAAAGTGCAACACATTGTCACCATGTGTGTCATGAGATGCTAGTAGTATTCAATGAAGTTTGCAGTATAAATGTGTATGTGTATTGGTGATTGAGGAAAAAATCTGGCTGTTATATGCAGATGCAATTGTTGCTTTGGCAGAGGCCCTGGTTTACTGATATGCCGTGATGACTTAGCATCACTCTTCCATACGTTGTGCAGCATTGGTGCAGCGGAGTATTATGACATATGCCTCCTTTAGATTTCTCATTGAGCCTTTCCTTAGGGTGCATACTGTATCATTACTCTACCCATCCCTTTCTGAATCTTCGCTACATGACATAGTGTCCAGAGTGAATGGATAGGCTATGATGGAAGATTATTGCATGGGTGTCAAATTGAGTACCTGCGAATATAGTTCTTCCAGCAATGAAGTGTGAAATTGTTGTTGTTACTTTCATGCCTTGAGAGTTAAAGCACTGTAGTACAATAATAATATATGAGCTTGAATATGCTAACTCTCAGAGAGCATACACAAGACTGACCACATCTTTGAACAGAGCCAACCAGTTTCTGCATTAGCAAATAACCTGCGTAATTTCACAGTTGTCCACAGCATATCCTGTGTTGCTTGTGATTCTTTGTGTCCACATGACAAACATGTGTACTTGGACACATAGTCAACCTTGAAGTGTTGACACAGATCTATACCATCATCTGCTAAACTGTTTATTATTCCCATCATGAACTCTTGGACATCTTGTTGTGCATTGTTAGCAAACATAGATTGTCCTGCATATTGACCAAGAGTTAGCCTTAGAGAAGTTAAGATTTGTAAACTGGGCAGCTCATCTTGAGTACCTTCTTATGACTTCTTTAATGCCTCTGAGAGAGGTGTGTTGATGGGCAACTAGTTTAACACACTAGCAACTCAGGGATGTGGGAGGAGTGCTCAAGAAGTTGTGACGGCATAGCAGTTGACTCCTGTACTGTTGTCAAATGCTGCAGTGTGTTGACTCAATACATTTTTTCATGGGGGGATGCAAGCAGTCTCTTAAGATTGCTGCTTTGTGACAGTACTCAGGTGATAACTGTGGAGTCTTACTATGCTGTCTTTTCAGTTTGTTGTCCTTCATCAATTGTAATTGCAGTAACCGATGCTTGTTTGGGAACTGGTATAAGGGCATTTGGTTGGTATAATGTTCGCAATCTGTTGTACTCAACTATACATTTTGTGCCAGCACATATTTTGCTTTCTGCCAGTTTCACTATGTGTAGTCAGACAATTGTCTTCTTACACAAGACAGGGACATAAAAGACATGCTATCCTTGAATATACCAGTGCCTATATCTATTATGGTACTATCAAGACTGAGGCCTTGTGACTTGTGTATGGAGCCGCATAAGCATTTATGATGGGAAACTGTTTCCTTGTCACATATATGTTTTTCACAAGTTCAAATTAACTATGACTCTGTCTATTGGGTGAGTATTTCACAGGTTGTCAAATTTTACAACTACAAACTCCAGAGCTGTACCCTGTACATTGTACAGGACTCTTGGATATATCCCATGGCTCCATTTAAAGGACAGTGACCATCAATATTTCTGCAGAGCATGACACGTGCATATCTACATTGTGGTAGCACAGCTTCTAGACCAGCTGTTTGTGACACATCATTTGTGAGCTCTTTCAGATGATCTGCCATTCTCGGTAACACTGTTATGTGATAGAGTAATGCCATCCATGGTCTCATGCATGGTAGAGTGACAATAGGCTGCTGTTCTCTTTTCATCATGATGTCATTGAACTCTGCACACTGTGTAAGCTTTGGGAATAGACATACAACATGTAGCCCAAGCTTTCTAAACATGTGCAAACATATCACAAGCATCCTGGAATAGGAGTATTATTTCTTGTGATAATGCGCTATATTAGCATCTCAACGTGGGTGAGTGTATGTGCACCATACATGCTTTGTCATGTAATGCTTTGTAAGACATGTCACCTTTTGTCTCATGTTCTGAGAGAGTTCAACAGATGAAAAAATTCCACAAGGTTAACTCCACCAATGCATCCAATTGTTTCTTTGCTTCTTCAATGGATAGACTACAGAAAACATGCTTACTATTACAGGGGATAGCTGAAGGTGATCTCCAAGAACAAGGATATTCTTCCCACCAAATGACACATTATCATTAGTTCGATATCTCTTCTAGATGCAGGTGGATGAATGCGAGTAGAACATTTGAGACCATGCTGATCTCATCTATTATGAGCAAATGCATTTTGTCAAACATTGACCTCAGTTCATTAGCAACATCATATGACAATTTCCTTACTTACCTTATTTAATCACCACTCTTTCCATAGCTCGACTGGCAGCATTGAATAACCTATGGCATGTGATACCACCAATGTTATAAGCTGCCCATCCTGTAGGAGCTGCAACTATAACAGATGTTATTATACTGGTAAGGTCACACCTCCTTTGCTTAAGGCTTCGATCAAGCGACTTTACCAGTCCCAGCAGCACCACTTACAAACATCCTGATTGGTGTTTGCTCTTCACAAAGACACTGCTTTTCATAGTACTGGATTGCATGTGTTTAACTGTGTGCATAATAGTGATGTCAACTCTCTTTGGTGTGAGTTTAACTTGTTGACAATGTTGGTGACTGACTCTGAGAAGTACATGCTTTGTTGCATTGTGCCCTCAACCTCTGACATCAGCACAGCTGGGTCATTATCCATTCCTGTGACTGTAGCAGGTGTGTGCATCATCTGGAATTTCTTCATATTCTCTATCTGTTTTTCCATTTCAAGTCTCTAATCTATGTCTCAGAGACATGACTCTGGAAGGTATGATATGTTTGCATGAACTCTTGTTCATATGAATCGAGACAATCCATATTAACTCAGATTCTGATCTCCAAGGTTTGAATAGAAACAAAGAGGTACAATAATAATGTTCTTGGCTTTCTGTTGTATTCAAGGTCAGTTTGTACTGGTCAATTAGCCATGGTTTGTGTTTTTACAAGTGAGCCATCAAAAGCCGGTGACTTTATATTTTCCTTTTCTGAGTCAGAAGGAACACCCCACTTGTAGTCATGCCATTGAGCAACCTCAAAGAGACACAGATCATCCATAGCACTGTGCTGCTGTGGATAATGAGTTGTCAATTAGTTGCTCTTAAGAATACATGTGGATGTTGGTCTTGTGGCAGCCAACTCCTCAATCTCTTCATGGCTCTTAAGAACACGGTGCCTGTTCTGCTTGTGATTTACATTTAAGAAATGTATGGACTCTGATTTACCTATATAGACATACACCTGTGAGCTGGTCACTTGCTTCATAGGCTGCCGACTTCCATGGTGTGATAGAGTCTTAAGCCCTAGTGACTGAAGTCTGGAAGACATTGACCTCACAGTTTGGCAGCTCTTCCTCATTTCTTGGAGGTTAGTTGCTCATGTTTAGTAATGTATGATGTTACATACCTCACAGAGCCGCTGAGTTGTCTGCAACAAACTGGACATTAATGTCTGCTTGCCACATCAGCAGAAGAGAAGGACTATAGCTATTGATATAGACTTCTGATTCTTAGTGAGGTAGTTCATACACTCGCTTTGTTGACTTTTGCTTTCAGGTGGTGTCGCATGGCTGAAAAAACATCATTCAGTGATGCAGCTATGCAAACTCACCTTGGAGTCATAGGGCAGTGAGTATACCACTGACCTTTGTTTTAACTTTCTTATGACAGTATTGTCACAGAGTTGTCATTGATTTCTGGACCAATTCCCACAGTGTTGCACTATCATACTTCTCTGGTATCTGACATGTGACATACTTCGAGATGAAGCTTAGAATGTCAGATATTTCATTGTCTCCAATTCATGGGGCATCTTTAATCCACAGCAACATATGAATGTGTGGTGCTCCATGGCTTGGTATTCCAACCCTCCAGAAGTAGTGCTCAGCAATACTGAGGGGAGGATTTGTCTTAGACAGTATGAATTTCAAAGACTCTTGGTACGGTGGTGGAAGTAATGTGAAGCGGTTACTGGATCAAGTGAGCATGAGTTCATTGAGAGTCATTGTTTGGATGTTCTCAACATCAGAGTTTGCCCATCTCAGTATATTGAACAGATCATCCCAATAATATTCTGCACTGGTGAGTGTCACAAACCATGTTGCTGGTCCAAACTCTCTCAGCATGCACATTACCTCAGAGTGACATCTGTACCAATATTCTTTGGAGCGATGCATGCTGAGACAAAATAGAAGAAAGACAGACTTGCAGTGTTTCATCTTTGGTCTGCAACTTGTGTAGTAACTGTGCAGCTGTCATATTATTGAATTCTGTCCCAAGTCTCAATGTGAGCAATACTAGCAGATAGGACACTAAAGCTTACTTTCACAAGAAGGTGGAACAGGTATACAATGCTGCTTTGAAACTGTCATCTTATGTAGTATTAAGGTCCTATAATCAGCTCTGGTACTCTGACTACTTGTTCATCTAATCAAACACCTGAACCAAGTGGGAAACAGATCAGGAAACAATGAGCTTCTGGTGGCCTCCCATATACTAACAGGATTGCCCTCCACTTGTTTCATTTGATATAAATCAATGTTATCCATTACTGTGTCTTTGCCATGCAATGAGTGTATAAGTGAATTGCTCATACACATTCTGTACAGTTGCCATGTAACCTTCTCAAGTATTGTCTTGTCAGAGTTGTCTGTGGCAATATCTGATGAGAGAACACTAAATGCATCAATGTCAATTTCAGCATAGAAGTATTGTGATCTTTTAGATATCTCAAAGCATTCTTCACATTGTCTACATTGACAATCTCTTGCCATATTTGTTTTTAGATTTGTTGGCACACCATTTACCAAGATGACTACAATATTGTCCTGAGAAATAATGTTGACATTATTGTCTTGCAAAAGGTAAAGGCAGGTAGACAACAGAGCTTTGAGAGAGCATACAAGTTCTTTGCTTGGTAGGTCTCATGTCCTTGTATTCAACCTGATGATTTTTGAAATGGCTTCATAGTCTAGACGAAAATCCTTTCAAACAAGTTCAACACGTGTTATCTGTCATTAGGTGTTAGTTGCTTCCATTTTATTGAGTACTGACCCAGCGAGGTAAACCATCATTCTTGATTTTGTTATGACAGTAGGAACAGAGTGACACAGTTGTGAGTTCTTCAAAGGCAGACTTTAATAGGAGGTATGCATGGAGACATCCCACATTTCATTCCAAGATGGAATGTTTTGCAGGTCTACTTTGACATATAAGTGCTTGTAGAACAGTCGTTCACATGACACACATACTGTATCAAATTTCTTTGTTTTCTTAATTTAAATTTTGTAAATTCATGACCAAAATGTCGTAGGAGTTGCTCTTCTTTAACCAGAGATGTCTGAGAAGTACTTGCTTCTTCAGGAACAGTAGCAGCAGACTTCAATCTTTGGGTTCTTTGCAACTTTTTGATTAACTCACTAAGTCTTTCAACATCTCCATCATCGAGCAATGCTTGGAATTGCATGTAGTCTCGAATGAGAGATCTGACATGATACAACCTTTGCACAAATTTGCGAATGCCAGAGTTATGCACTACTGCACATCGAAGTGACAGAAATGTGCTGTTGCAGTTCATGGACCGTAAGCATGCGAGGGAGTGACCCATCAGGCCTTCGTAGAGCTGGACCTCACCTTGTCAATGTTATGAAGCAGTGTGTGTCATTCAGATCTCTTTGTGATAAGAGTTCTTGAGATAAAACTGTTTATAGATATAATAGATTCCTCTCTAATGTTACATGTGCTGTCACTTGCCCATTTTTGCTGATGACTTTGGATCCTTTCAACCTCTTCAGCTACATTGTCATTGTTGGATAGACGGTTTCATGAGCTAGAGGTAAGACATTCTGTAGTTTCCATGCTCATCTAGTGTTAAAGTAATATTTCTACTATGTGCATGTTATGTCTCTTCCCAGAAGAATTCTTCTGAGTACTCTGAATGAAAACCAGTCTCCTCTGAAACACAAGAGAAATATTTTCTCTGATTAAGTGCTCAAAAGATAAAATAGTGTTTCTTATCTCCTCAATCTTGTACTCAATTTATCAATGGCTGACATCATATCAGTCCAGAGTTGGAGCAACGTACTAGAGCCACATTGACAAATCATCTTGCTCTTAAGAAAGTTTCATCAATGAGATCTTAGAACGTAGTCTGTTACCTTTGGCTCCTCTATTTTGGAGATCACACATTCAATCTAGCTCTGTGGACCAGCTTTTTGAAAAACATTATCTTACTGTGTTGAGCTTTAGCAGAGGTAATACGCCTAGCATTCTTTTCTGTCTCACACTGCTCTACGCTTTGGTGATGACAGTGCTGGACGTTGTGATTGTAATGTTTCTCTAGGAAGGCTACTTGTAGTAGTTTTCTTAGAGGAGGGTTTCAGTTTCTTTAGGTGTGTATGATTTACTCTGTGTGTGATGTGGAGAGAGAGTGTTTTATGCTTCTGTTTAGAAGCTATACCTTTTGTTCTTGTATGGCATGACAATGAATAAGCAGTACAGCTAGCGCTTTCTCTATGTGCTCTGGTTTTACAGCAGATGAAGATGATGAAATTGGTGAAGTATTTCTTCAATATGTTTGTTGTTGTAGTCCCTAAGGAAAGTGAAAATGCAAATATTTAGTAGTATACAACACTAGCCACATGGCAGTAAATCAGAAATTGGTCATTTGGAAAATAATAGAAACATAGAAACATAGAAGCATAGACTTTGATGGCAGATAAGGACCGCTTGGCCCACCTAGTCTGCCCATTTCCCACTATAGAGGATAAGCTGCAGATCCTATTTAACCAACAGCCTATTTATTCTTACTCCCCACAAGAATTGCCTTATGTCTGTCCCATGCATTCTTGAATTCTCCCACAGTTTTAGACCCTACAACCTCCTCAGGAGAAGGCTGTTCCATGTGTTCACCACTCTCTGTGAAAAATACTTCCTCACATTGCCCCTGAGCTATCTCCCTCTATCCCTCTATCTTCAATTTATGTCCCCTTTGTTCTTGCACATCACTTTTCTGAAAGATGCTACCTCTTGGACTTTGTTGATTCCACAGAGGTACTTAAACATTTCTATCATGTCCCCTCCTTCCTTTCCTCAAGGGTATACATATTGCTCTTAGCCTCCTTAAATGGCTTCTCTTGCACCCTGCGCCATTTTAGTTGTCCTCCTCTGAACTACCTCATCCTGTCTATGTCCTTGCAGAGATGGAGTCTCCAGAACTGGATGCAGTACTCAGATGGGGTCTCACCAACTGTCTGTACAGGAGATAAAACTTCCTCTTTTCTGCTGGTGGTGCCTCTCCTATACATCCCAGTATCCGTCCAGCCCTCCCTACCGCCTTCTCACTTAGCTTGCCAAACTTAAGGTCATCTGATATGATTACCCCCAGGTCCTTTCCATTTTTGTTGTTGTTACTACCTCCCCCCATTTGTAATCTTCCCTGGGTTTTGTTTCCCAGGTGCATTACTTTGCACTTCTTTGCATTGAATCCAAGCTGCCATACTTCTGACCATTCCTCCAACCTTGCCAAGTCCCTTCTCATCCTTTCCACACCTCCTTGTGTATCAACCCTGTTGCAGATCTTTGTGTCATATGCAAGAGACATATTTTTCCTTCCAGTCCCTCTGCAATGTCACTTATAAAGACATTAAAAGGACTGGACCCAGTACCTAACCCTGCAGTACTCCCAATAGTAACCCCTCTTTCTTCAGAGTGGACTCCGTTTACAATTATCTTCTGTGTCCTGTTGTTCAGCCAATGTTTTACCCAGGCTACCACCGTGGGACCCACTCCAAGGCTGGTTAATGTGACTACTAATCTTTTGTGTGGGACTGTGTCAAATGCCTTGCTAAAGTCCAGGTAGGCCATATCCACAGCCTCTCTCTGATCTACTTTGGTCACCCAGTCAAAGAAATCAATTAGATTAATCTGACATGACCTTCCCACTGTGAACCCATGCTGCCTTGGGTCCTGTGTCCCACTGGCCTCTAGGTACTCAACAATTCTTTCCTTCAGAAGTGATTCCATCACTTTCCTACCACAGAGGTCAAACTGACAGGTCTGTAGTTTCCTGCCTCTGTCTTGCTCCCACTTTTGTGAAGGGCAATCACATCAGCCTTGTTCCAGTCCTCAGGTACCACATCCTCCCATGATTTGTTATAAAGGGTAGTCAGTGGTCACTAGTTCTTTGCTTAATTCTTCTAGAAATCTGGGGTGAATTCCATCTGCCCTATTGCTTTGTCCACCTTCAGTTTTAAGAGTTCTTTCAGAACCCTTTCTTCTGTGAAAGGACTGGGATTGACCCCCTCTCAGAGTGCTTCTGTTCATTGGATTAGGCACCTCCCCACTTCCTCTTTTGTGAATACTGAACAGAAGTATTCATTCAGTATCCTGCTTTTCACTGTCACCTGTGCCCACCCAGCCATCCATTCAATTTAGCCTCACTATCCCTCCCTTTGTCTTTCTCGCTGCCTGATATAACTATAAAGGTTTTATCCCCTTCTTAACTAAGTTGGCTATCTTTTCCTCAGTTTGTGCCTTTGCTATTCTGACTACCCTCCCTGCTTCCTTCTGCCTTAACTGGTACAGTTCTCTGTCCTGCTTCTTCTGTATTTCCTCATACTTCCTAAATGCTATCTTTTTCTCCTAACCTTCACCGCACTTCTTTTGGAGAACCATAGTGGCTTTTCTTTCATTTTGATTTGTTTATTTGTTTCACACAAAGGCTTGATGCCTTTGTGATGGCAAGTTTTGATATTTCCATTTTTGCTTCCACCCTCCTTCTAGCCTGTTTGCTATGCTTTTCTAAGGCACTCTCCCATCTTGGAAAAGTCAGCCCTCCTGAAGTACAAAACCCTCACTTTGTATGGCTTGACTCTGTAGCTGAGTTTATTGTGAACCACACTGTTTGGTGGTCACTTGTTCCCAAATGGCTACCCACTTCTAAATCTGAGATCCTCTCACTGTCCCCATTTGAGAGTACGAGGTCTAAGACTGCTCCCTCATGAGTAGGTTCCAAAACTAGCTGTCTGAGGCATGTCACCTGAAGGGCATCAAGAATGCCCTGCTTTTTGGATGTGGCTGCAACAAAGGTGCTCCAGTTACCATCTGGCATATAGGTCCTCCATCAACACGTAGTATTGTGCTAATAATAAAACATCTGCTTTTGATTATCATTACTTTTTATGAATTATTTAACTATTGTGTGCATAGTACTGTGCACTTAATATTGCAGCCACTTGTCAAGTGGGCAAAAGCTAATAAAGAAGAATATGTGCCACATTTATTGGTTGATGTGTTTGGGTAGTGTTAATGTAAATTTGTGAAGCTGTCAAATATTTCTTGTGGCATTGTTACATGCACTTATGCTGACATATAATGATAAATGAAATAGGAAGTGTTCTGTTGATTGATTGTTACAATCATATTATTATGGTTCAGGCTGAATGTGGTGATTATGTCAATAGTCTAGTTGAGTTGAAACAATATTATTTTATTGATAGTTGGGATGGAATTTTACATGAGTCTAATGATGATTGGCTCTTACAGAGCATGTATAGAAAGTTGTATAAGTTAAAATTCGTGAATTTGTATTTTGTCACTATCAAAGAATTTGTCAAGTCACTAACCATCCTCATGGTCAAAGATGGTCGCGATCAAAGAATTTGTGTTCTCGTGAACAAAGAATGTGTAAACCATGTGCTATTAGTGTAGAACTTGTTTAATGCTTGGTTTCAAAACATGCAGAACTTATGAACTGTTAATAGACATATGTGTCCATTGTGTGGTGGTATAGTATGTAAATAGTTGAGTTTTTAGAGCTTTTACTGTTTTTGGGTGAAATCATGTGGTTTCTTCACTATCTAAGAATTTGTCAAGTCACGGTTCAAGTTCTGCGTCAAACCTAGTGGCGGTCAAAGATTTTGCACGCATGTCAAAGATCATAAAAACATGGAAGTATGTTAAAATGTTTTAAAACAAATAAGACAAAGTATTTTGTTACTTATGAATCACTTAAATGCTAGGAGGGTTTCTGTACTGTATTGATGTTGAAAATATTAGGTTTGCACTGTGAGAAACGTTTAACGTGAAGTCTCGCGTTATTCTCATGATCAAAGATTTTGTAAGCTGCATGGTCTATTCTCAGGTCAAATCGAGTTGAGTTTCAAGATTTTGACGCTGTTGTCAAAGATCATAAGAACGCTGAAATTATGTGAAAATGCATAAAAAACAAATAAAACACTATTCCTTTTTACTTATAGGTTATAAAATGCTAGGAGGGGTTATCTTGCTGTGATGCTTTTTAAAATATTGGTTTAGACAGTCAGATGCAGTTTACATTGAAGTCTGGCATTATTCTGCAATCAAAGATTTCGATGCTCACGGTGAATCTCACAGTCAAACCGAGTCAACGTTGAAGAATTTGAATGCTCGTGGTCAAAGATTGTAGAAAATGCAGAAATTATTTTCAAATGTATTGAAATGATATAAAACAGTTTTCTCCTTGTTTATCAGTTAGTTTAATGCTATTAGGGTCTGTCCTGTTGAAAAAGTTAGGAAGTATTGTTTTTCACTGTGAAAGACTGCTAATGTCAAAATCTGCGTTAGTCTAGCGATCAAAGATTTCGCATGGTCGTGATCGATCCCTGGCTATCAATGTGAGTCATGTCAAAGAAATTGCACACTTGTGGTCAAAGAAACTGCTAGGTTAGTATGTGAGTTTCTGAACCAATAAAATTGAAGAATAACACTCTGGGGGCCATTTTACATCGGGGATTGAGAAGGCAAGAGAAGGCAGATTAAGAAAGTAGTGCTTGGCTCAAATATGATAGAACTGGGGAAAGTAATTTGTAAAGTTTAAAGAGTTATTTAGCAGTGTATTGGCAAGTTAGGAACTACTGTAAGTATTTTTTCACAACTGATATTGGCAGGAACTGTTTACTTTAGTTAGATTATTTATGGAGTTTAAGCAATTTTGATATTTTGATAGCAGCTTGGCCTGGAAAAGTGTCACACAGTTTAGCAATAGATTTAAGTGTTTATATATCTGTGTCACCAATGGATTGCTTTTGGTAAACTCATGCAAATAGCTTTTTGAGAATGTGATTTCTACAAGTGAAAAAATAGCATTTATTGAAAGCTGTATGTTTTATGCATTTGCTATTTAGTCAGTCAAACTGCTGTGATTGTTTTCTTTCACTAACTTATTGTCCTTGGGATCTTTTTGTGGCTCAAAATAGTCTTTACTATTCACTGTTTGCCAGGGTATTTTGGTATCTCAGACTGGCCGATCTGTACAAGTTGACAGTTAGTGTGCTAAGGAGATTTATTTTACTCAGTGCTACTTTGGTTTGTGACAATTGCTGGCAGATCTAATAATAGTGACACTTTCTTGCTACATACAGTATGTGTGTTTTAATTGTTGTGGAATCCTGACTTGGAATGATATTGTGTCTTGCCTAGCTGAACCAGGTACTGTTTTGCACTTGTTATATATAGAGAGAGAGACAAATAAATATATTTAACTTAGGTAATTAAGTCACAGTACTTCTCACTGCAAATAGTTTATCATTAAATTAAACTGGGTGTGAGACCTGTGCAATCAAATTAGCATAGTACTATTGATTACTGTTGTTTACTGTTTCTGTCTAGTAGTAAGAAATGGTTCCACTCACCACTCAAGCAGCTGGCTGAGTAAGAGAGGGATTTAGTTTGCCAGAACATTATGGCTAGTGACTTAGACCAATCAAAATTTGTGTTACTGGCAAGTTATGAGGTGTGCTAATCAGATGACAGTATTCTTCCCAAAACAAAAAGTTTCATAAATATCATGCCAATAGAAAGACAGCTTATATGCATAGCTAGGACTCTATACTGAATTGGCCAATCTGTTAACAAGTTATTGTTTATGATCGTTTTGTCTGAATTTATCTGGATGATGCAATAGAATAGTAGTCATTGTGGTGATTCCACTTCTTAGTCTGGTAGTCAGACAGACACAATTGTGATATTTCTACATCTGAGTTATTAAGATTTGTTACTCAGCATGGCAGACAAATCCACAGTAACTGTATGATGTAGGATCAAGTTTGGTGAGAAGGGCAGCAGTGTTCAGTAGATGTGGTCATTTTGGGAATGATATACACCTACCTGGATGCTCTGTGTCTTAGTTCAGGAAGGGTGGCATGAGGTGGGAGCAGCTCATACCTACCATGTGCCATTTATTGGAGACACACCCAGAACCAGACATACTGCTTATCTATCTTGGAGGCAACGATTTGGGTAACAAAGGCTATTGACTTAACAGAGGCTGCACAGTCTGACTTGCAGCATCTTATCAGTATGCTGCCATTGTGTAAAATTCTGTATTCAGATATTACACAGTGCATGGTCTGGAAGGGTGAGGATTACTGTCCTGGACTTGAAAGATCATGCAGGAAGGTTAAAATACAAATATCTGGATTCCTCCATGCTATGGGAATGCACACTATTCATCACCCATATATTACGAGAACTGGCTATTTTTAAAAGATGGTGTGCAACTCTAACACTGCAATGACATTTTTGTTGGGGACCTTTGGCATGGTATCCTTATAGTTCTGTGATTGTGTGCCTGTAGGATGGTGCCTCTCAAGTACATTACATTTACACTGTGAAAAATTGCTGTTTTAGAGCCACCACAAAATGGTCAAAAATAAAACTGTTCCATCTTGTGCATTGCTGTCTGTATGTTAGGTTGTGAGGGTCTGGAAGCACAGATTCTCTGCTTTTAACAGCAAAGAAGTGTGATGGTGCTTATTGGTGATGAGTAGGATGTATATTATTGCTTGATATTGTATGTGTGTTTTTTTAGGTGGGTTGTATGGTATATTGGTCCTGTCATTGTGGTAAAGGCTACAAGTTTTCATTGTTTGTTGATATGCAGGGTGTCTTTTGTTACTGATAGATTTTGTAGCTTTTTTCTTTTTATTAATAGTTGAGTATGGCTTGTTATGGGGGTGCATTATACAAGTATGGCTGAAAATGTGTCATATGTTTCTGAGGTAAAAGTGGAAGCAAAGGATGGTTTAGTGATATGAGGAGACATATGCTGTTGATGTAGTGTGTTATGTGTTGCTAGGCTATGTTGATTACTGATCTGAGTCATACTGTTTCTGTGTGTGAAATGTTTGTGTTGTGTAAAAGTTTTAACAAAATTTTTATGTTTTCTTTACAGGTAGATAAATTTGCATCTGTTTTCTTGTATCAAGACTCTACTGTCTAGTAAGTATTTTTTTTTGTTTTATGTCATTGTTGAATTCTATGTATTTTGTTAGGCAACATTGTGAGCAGTGATTTTGGAGGGTCTGGTAACAGCATAAATAGAAGTAAACTGAGAAGCAAGTGGAGGTAATACTTGTTTTACATGCAAGTAAAAATATGGAATAATATGGAGAGTTAGTAACATATGTATTTTCAATACATATGATGCAGTAATGTTTGTTAATGTTTTAGTATGCTGTGTAGTATGATCACTTGCTGCCATTCCACGCCTGCATGTCATGGTGTTGTAAAATGTTGTTAATCTTGTTGTGTCAGGAGATCAATAATGTAAGGAACAGACAGAACACTCTCAGTGTGTCTAATGCTGTGCAGCTGTTTTATATGACCTATCAGACTATTATGTTAATATATTAATAATACATTTTTTCATTTTTAAACTGACAGTACAGCAGTTATGTATATTTCATGATTATGGTGTTTTGGCAATCTGAGGGAGATAGTAAATGCATGTGGTTTAACAACAGAGTTATTGTTAGCTCAGAGTTTACAAGTGAGCAGACATATTTGATTGTGAGTGGCAAGCAACATAAATAGTAGTAAGGTAGAGCAGTAGCAATGTAATATCTGATAGTTTTCATGCTATCTTTTTTTTCTTGTTTCAGACTACTATCATGCCTTGGGCTATAATTTTTCACGGTAAAAAGGGCAGAATTCAAGGCAAGTTCACAGAGAAAATAACTATTTTCACAGCACAATCACAGTAGAAATAGACATGTGTCCCACCCATACCTTGCCCTCAGAAACATGCTGCAGCTACAGGATTCTGTGCAGCTCAGCCTCTGTTGTGCCATACATGCCTTTTAATGTGACACTGTCATCCCACTACAGTATACAATTGTTTCTTTCTCCTGCAATACATATTCGAAAGATGACATAATAAAACCAGCATAACATTTTAATATTTCAGTAGTAATACCACTTCTCTGTGGGGCATTCCTTCACTCACAGATTTGGAGCAGCCAGTCCAGATCACAGTACTCTCGGTACTCTCCGAGAAAGTAGTGCATATGTGGGCATTTGGCAGCAAGTCTTGATATGCAGGTGTGTGGCAGAAATGTGGCTCACTGTCACTGTGAGAAAGAGAGAGAGAGTTTTCTGCAAGGTCCTCAGTTCAGCTGTCAAGGATGTAATGATAAGCCCCGCCCGTCGGTGTGGTAGTTGTGACAGCGGATCTCAAAACTGCCTACTTACATGCTTTCAGATGACCCGACTGCCCGACTAGCTCCCTGATTCTCCGTGTGGAAATGATATACGTGGAAAGGAGGATTAGGTGAGAGTAGGAATTTGGGGAATTTCACGGGGACTACTGATTTACGGTAATTATGAAACATTACCCCATGAAATACTTACAGCCTTAATCATGCCAAAGTTGTGGAGTGATGCAGAGGTGCTGGTGCTGGCCCTGGTTCAGACTGTGAGGAACTTGCCAATGTTGCAGTTTGTCATGCGTCACGACTAACCTAAGCCTGACCATACATGGGGTAAGGTAGGTGTTTGGTCACAATGAGTCTTCATTTTTCAACAGAGCTACACATGCGATAGATGACAATGGTATGGTCAGTTGTATTTGTTGCACATTTGTTGGATGTTCCTGGGACAGTGTGCAATCAACAGCTTGATCATTCTGCTGTATGTGCTGTAAATAACATATAGATTTTCTTGTGGTACAGTGGGTTTGTGTGAATACTACTTGTGAAGATTGTGAAAGGAGACTTATAAAATGGGCAAAGGATTTCAAGCAATGTGATCAGTTGTTAGGTGTGTATTAGATGTGTCTAATGAACACCTAAAACTACAACCCCATCTAGAATACACAGACCCATTTTATAAGTGCAATAAGCTCACTCCGGGGATGTGGCATTGCACTAGTTCTAATGCACGGCTAGGGACTAGACGACTGCCTGTGGCTTCATGCCTCAGTATGTACCCCTAGTTGTGCATTGAACTGTCTAATGCACACCCATGGTGTGTTATTGCTTACATATGCATGACAGCAGTGCTCTGTTGTCTAGAGAGGTACTGAGACTTGTGTGTATGCTGCTAGGTAGTTGTATTGGGCAGGACATCACAACATACAGAAGTGGTCAGTAGACTCCTGTACAAGACAACATACTACGCTCTGTGTCTTTAGTTGCAGACCATGTCAGCATGGTTGTTACTGTATTAGTGGATATAATACTACAGATATTTTATGAATTTACTGTGATGCTTATCAATGCATTATATAGTATGGTGTGTATGCATATTAATGTAGGTGTTAGCAATTGGTGTTCAGCTTTACTGTGCTCTACAGTCAGTGGTTGGATAGATGACTTGTGGGCGAGGATGTGTCACATGTTGGTGAGTGGGTTATATTGTGGTGGTGGTGTGAGTGAGTAGCCAGGTGGGGAGGGATACTGGTTAAGCACTACATTCTTTCCCAGGATCTGTGTGGTTAGGATTGGGAGTACACTGTCTGTCCTGCTAGGAATACTGCATTTGTAGTATATGTGGTTAGACTAGGGCCAGTCTTTGTAGATAGGTCAAGAAACATGACAACCTATCATTTTCACTGTGACATAGAAACATTTACAATATTTTTTTTATGTTTTTTCTCAGGTTATTCGTACCTTAGGGAGGCAGGAGATCAGAAAATCTCCTGACACGTGCTGCAGAGGTGGAAGATCACCCGCCAGATGTTTTTGAGCTACAAATCTGCAGCGGGTGATATGAAGGAGTGTCTGGGAAGGTAATGCGACATAGCCTATGCTATGTGGGAGGATGCAGGAAAACCAGAGTTTGAGATTGCCATCACACGTGTGAGTAGTGTATTTGAAAGTGGTTTGCAACTGAGAGGATTGTTTTTCTATATTTCAAATGAGTATTGGCATTTATTATTAAACTGTTAGTGATATGTACCATTATACTTCTGTGACAACTGATATATCACTACAGATATGTAAGAATGAGAGGTTAGCAATTGTTACTTTAGAAGTGTGTTTGTGGTGATATGGATTTTTTAAACGGAAAAGAGTCAAGATTAGATGAATTCTTTGAAAGTTATCAATGATACT
Organism: Neoceratodus forsteri; assembly: GCA_016271365.2. Classification (NCBI taxonomy): domain Eukaryota; kingdom Metazoa; phylum Chordata; order Ceratodontiformes; family Ceratodontidae; genus Neoceratodus; species Neoceratodus forsteri. The sequence continues at coordinate 101,858,657 of CM028130.1, forward strand.
TTTGTGGTGGTGTTCTAGTACATGTAATATTCACAATATGAGATGTTCTGATGCTTAAATGTTACAAATAATTATTTTTAAAGATAGGCAGGTGATATTTGTGGACAGGATACTGATCATAACAAAACAGTGGATATTATGTGACCAACAGTATGTGTTTTTGTGCTATGTTCATCATTAAATTGCTAGCTGATGGTGTGTGTATAAATCTTTTTGTTTTTTGTTTACTCAGGCAGACCAACTGTGGAACCTGCATCCTCCCATCCTGTGCAGCTTCAACCACTCCCGGAGGTGCGGCTTGAGGGCTCCAGTCGAGTAACTACTTGTGCTTGACTCTGCTGGTGAGTTATTATAATGTACTGCTGTCTGTATTACTATTTATTAGAAAATGTGTTTTATTTCCTGGCATCTGATTGGTTGGTACCCTTGCCAGAGGGTTACATTAACTTAAAATAGATGCCCAGGAAATAAAAGAATACCATCTCAAGTGCCCCTCACAGATTCAAATATTCTTGTGCCCACCCTGCTTGCTCATTGGGCAAAAGCACCACACGGAATTTGAAACTGGCGCCATTTTTTCTCTCGCTTAGCGAGAGATACTGTCCTGCCAACAGTCCCTAAATTATTGCCAGCTGCCAGACAAACTGTATACCAGCCTCCACTAGGCTCACTTGTCAGCACACTAACCAAATAAAAAGTAGCCACAGGAAAAGCAAAGCAAGCCATCACTGCTACCCCTTCACATAAGCGCTTTCAGTAGCACGTTTTCAAAACCACAACCCCTACCTTCCATAGTTGTAATCACATGATTGCTGGAAACAGGCACATTGTGGACTCGCTCAGTGCTGCAGCTCCTAGCAGATGTTATCTCCACACAATGAAAATGACACCCTACATACTGAAGTGGCACACACACTGCACTTTTGTCTCAATTTTACCACAAAATATTTAAAATAATTTTTTCTTTTAACTTGCTAGCTCACATGCCATGTGCTCAGCACTACTCCTCATAAATGGTACTTCTGTAAACTGTCCCTGATTTGCCCTGGCTTCAGTCTGCCACAGTAAAGCATTTAGAGATTATTTTTTAACACAATTCCGCTTCTGCTTACAACTGCAATGGCATTTCCTGTGTCTCATGTACATTTCCCCGAGCACCCGTTTGCACTGCTATGCTCAACAGCCAGTACTGTACTGTTGCAAAGAAAGTATAACTCTGCGTAAGTTGGGTTTCACAAAGGTACCCCCACACAAAAAAAAACAAACGAGGAACACAACTAAGCTGAGCTTGGCGGTGGGGGTATGTTTCAACAACCAAGGAGGGACATGCTGCACACTCCAATAGAAAGGATAAAACAAGTGAGAATGCTGCTCTGCCTCTACTGGTAACTTCTAGTAAGTATACCAGAAGAAGGACTACTTTATTAACAAAGCAACTATGACTTCATTTTAGTAATTTTATTTACTATTTTTGATTTCTTAAATATTACAAAAATCTTTCATACAGCCCATTTCTAAGCACAATAATACCCTCCAGGGTGGTTGGTATAGGCAATACCGGACCTTCCAGGGGCTGTAAGGCCTCCGCTTGCAGTGTCAGGCCTCATTATGCCCCTGGTGCTCCAGTATTGCCCAATACCACCCACCCTGTCTGGTATTATTGCTTGCATAGGTACCATGGGTGTCATAGGGTATAAGAATGGTTACTGTACATTTGTGGTGTTATAAATTCTTCTTGTATCTAGTCTGTATAATGCTAGAGAATGTGCAGACCTATTTGAGGCATCTGATTGGCTGAAACACTTCTGTAGTTGGGTATCTATCAGTTAATAGACACAGATGTGTGTCTGTGTGTGCGTGTGAACAGTTACAGTGAATATTGCATAGTTTTTAAAGCATATTCTGATGGTTGCTTCTGAAGTGTTTTATCACAAAAAGATAATTATCATGTTTTTAAAAGAAACAATTTTGTGTAACAGTTATTTTTGTTCAAAGTGAGATATTTTCAAGCACAATAATACATTCCAGGGTGGGCGGCATGGGCAGTAGAGGCCATCCAGGGGTTATAAAGCCATGTGCCTGTGATGCCAGATGCCATCACATCCTGGGTGGTGCAGTATTGTACAATAGCACTTATGAAGTCAGGTATGATTGCTTGCTTATTAGTTATATAGTTGTTATGTTTTAAACAGGTACTCAGGATGACATTTTCACTGTGTTATGTTCCAACGTATATTTAGTCAGGAAGTGGTATAAGAAGAAGTATTAATGTATGTGTTTAGTATTACTATGGGTATTCATGTGTAAAGGTGTTTTATCAGTGAGAGACTATTACAGTTTGTTAATAAGAAACAATATGATTGCACATATATGTAGATTATTTAATTTAGTATTCTAATTAGTGAATCAGATGTGTGTTCTGTGATTTACTGGAACAGTAGATAGTATGCCACATGTGATGATTGAGGAATTTGAACAACTGATTATCGTGATATGTATATTCATGTATGCAGATGTTGATATTGAGACATGAATGACTTATTTTGTTTAACTGTGTTTTCAGAGGATGAACCATCTGTAGAGGGTGCTGCTGGAGGAAGACTCCACAGAGGGGTAGAAATTGTTGAGATTGAGCCCTCTGTGAAGGAGACACCATAATCTCCAGCAGCAGGTCATCCTTCATCACCTGCAGGTCTAGGAGGACCTCCAGCTGAGGAACATGAGTACTTCTTGTATACTTTGTGCTTTTATCATTAAAGATTAGTATGAGTGTACACAATATTGATACTTTCAGACATAGTATCACTGCAGTTACTTTACAGTCCCAGTTCAAAATGCTGTACCTTGACACAGTAACGTAGTGTTACAGGCTTATCATACTGTGGTAAGAAACAATGTTGGGTCTGATTTTCAATTAGACATCACAGCATGGAGTTATGAAACAGTTAGATAGGAGTATCACATGACAGAATTGCATCTGCTGGGAGTATGCAGTGCTTAATTAGCATGTCTAGCTTTTATGTATCAGTAATGGTCTTCTGTTTTTTTATCTATTGTGTATATGGAGAGGTGTGAATAAAAGTAATAGGTAGGTTGTATATGTATAGTTTAAACATTTTTATTAGAAGGAGAATCTACGTGTTATCATCAGTATTTTGTATTCATAAATCCAACAAAGGATACAGAATGTGCTACAATTGTGCATCATGTTAATTGAGTGCCTAATGGTAAACTGTGAGGATTTTATTAAATGCCATATGTGTTTATCTCTGTCTATTGAAGAAGTTCAGTACATAGACAATGGTGTGTGGGTAAGTATGGAAAGATAGTAGTAAATGCTTTTTCCTCTTCAGTGGTGTTTACTTTACTATATGTTCAATATTTGTATCTTTAATTTGTAGTTAGGTTGTGAAACACTGTCAGAGACTGATGAATGTGTGCATTTAGTATTGGATACATACATCTCAAGGATTTAAAAGAGATGGCACAGCACTACAGTGATGGTAATTATCAAAGTGGTATGTGTTACCATTTGAGATATTAAGTAACAATGTCTCAGTTGCACCATAGTATCTCTGACTTACACTGAAATGCTGTTGTCACAGATCAGATGGTTATAAAGTGTGGTACAGTAGTATTCATTCTTTGAATAGACAATATATCTGCACATGTAATGGGGGTTGCTGGTGTTCTTACTGGTCAAATTTCAAACATTGTTTGTGGTTGAACTACTTTCCAACTGCTGTTAAATGAATTTATATACAAGGTGTTTACTGTTGGGTATTGTTGTATATCTCATAGTGACAATTGTTGCACTGTGCACATGTCATTCAACATGATAGTATTCTGCTGTGCAGTGTTACAACTGCAACAATGTAGATGTGATGACTTTTCTTAATTGTAGACATGTTATACATACTTGACATATGCTGATGTATACACTACACTACTCTAAGGGATACCGAGAATAGAGAACTATTGTTGAGTTGAGAGAATGTGATGTAGATACAATATGTGTAGTATTATTCTATATATTTCATGCTGAGGGCACATGTGTATATAGGAAACAGTGATAACTCTTATCTTAAGTCTACTAAATTTTTTAATTGTTAATGGAATACATTGGAGTACATTAGAAGTCTTATAAATATTGTTAACAGACAGCTTCAGTGGTCTATTTTACAAAAGACCAGTATGGTTTCATCTACTAACATAATTTTTCTTTTTTCTTTTGTCTATACAGGGCAACTTGTCATTCTCAGTAAGATCAGTCACTCTTTCAGCCAGCTGCTCGAGACTGTATGTGGAGTGGCAACAAGGCTGCTGCTGAATGGCCCATGACTCTGCAGCAAAAATGAACTACCTAGTAGGGCAGGTGGGTGAAATTATTCAGCAGGGTGGAGAGATTATTGATTTGCTGCAGCGTCATGGGCTTGTAGGTCATGTGGCATTAGTTGCCACTCATGGGCTTGAGCAGAGCAACAGGGGCCTCACCAAAGCAATTGAGTCATTGAGGGACTTGGAGGAGGCCTCTGGTGCTTTGCTTGAGTCGCACATGGTCTCCTGGTGTGGCTGGCTGGAAACCAGCTGGAGGCCACAGAAGCAATTCACCAGCTTCTGCACCAGGACCGCAACACCCAGAGGATGACCAGCCCTCTGAACAACCTCAGCATTAGCTCCTCAGAGGTGCCCTCCAACATCTCCATCAAAGCTGCTACAGAAGAGGGCACCTAGCTGCACCTACTCCTGACCAGACTTCCACTTCCTTGACACCGTCGCCTACCCAAGTTCCCACAACTTGAGTGGCCAGTACCTCTGCTTCACTCCTGGACACTTTTTGTAAATAATTTGTGAAGCTCACAATATATTTCAAGTGCTTTTAACCTACCATTCATTTATTTATTTAGTGTGACGTAACACTTTTATTTTACATACCTTTAATTTTATGTCTTATTTATTTATTTTTATTTATTACTTGTATTTAAGTTCTTTGTATATTTATTTATATCTGAGTGTCAGTCAATTTTGTACAAAAACGTTTTATATTTTCTGCAGAAAATATTTTTATAAACAGTTTTAATTTTGCAAACATTTGTTTGTCTCATTATTATTATAATAGATATGTATATTGTTGAGTTATTGGCTAGCATAGGTGTGGTTATTATATCTGTGACAGTTAAGTGACCACCAGTGTCACATCAAGGAGATGGTTTGTATGAAAGGAACACATTGTTAATGGTGTTGGTTTGCTTTGTGTTACATTTGTGCTTGCATTAGTGAGCCAGACACTACTACCTACTTCTAAAATGTCTGTGTCTTACTGAACCATTTGTTTTGCTTTCTGTATTTTAATTGTACAGACAGATAAAATGGAACAGAAATTGTTTGAAGTATTTAGATATAGTTATGATTGTCTCTACTGCAATCACATGAATGGATAGTGTAATACAGAGACGATCTCTCAAGATGGCTATTGGATAGTGTATTGAATAGTGCATAGGTAAGGTAACTTTTACTTTAAGGTGTGGTAAGAGAAACAGCATGTTGTTTTCCTCAAAAAGTAGGAAATTAATTGCAAAAAACTGCGTTAATAAAAGAGTTAGGGTTCTTTTAGTTAAAAAGTGAGAATTCGTCGTTAGGGTTTCCAACCAACTCTGGCTTCCTCCCAACCAACATGACTCAACCCCCAAGCCCCCATTCCCACTGGCACACACACACACACACACAGGCAGAAACACACACACACACACACACACACACACACACACACACACACACACACAAAACACACAACTATGGGGGCAGTACAAGGAAATACAACCAATCACACAGACCTGATCTCCAGAAACACATACACAGAGTGCATCCTGTTCAGAGGAGGGTAAACAAAATGGTGCAGGGTGTGCAGCAGCAAAGATAAAAGCAGAGAGATTAAACCATCTTTTACATTTATGGCCTTTAGAGCATACAAAAGTATAGAATTTCTCAGAAAATACCAAAACAGAAGAACAAACTAGAGGCAATAATATAGGACTTCCTGAGAAAACATGTTTTATCAATTGGCATGAACAGTTAATATACATATATATGTTGTGATATTTTGTAACAGGATGATATAAACTAAGAACAACTATGTGTTTTCAGGACTGTGCTACACGTTGTGATGTGTTAAGTTAGTTAGTTACAGTCAAACTATCGCATTCTGCTTCTGAGAATTACACTCTGGCCTGCTCTATTGGATGTATAATGTAATTTACAGATCACAAAAGTGACCTGTAGAATACAGAGGCATTTCTCTTGAAATGGAGAATCATGTGTCACAGTTCAATGAATGGTCTCTGCCTGTCATAATAATGCTTCTTGCCAGACTAATTGGAAAAATCATTCTGCTCAGGCCTCAAAAGGTCCTGAATACTGTTTAGGGCAATGAACAGTGTACAAAATAATAAATACTGTCTTGCTGTATTCCAGTCACATGTTAGGATACTACTAAAATAACAGATTTTCCATGCAGACAGAAACATTCATGTAAGAGATTCATTTGAGATCAGGTAAGCAATTACTGCATAGTAACACTGGCCATTTAATATCTCATCAACAAGGTAAAGATTGTAGTTAATCAACATGTTACTTTGTGCTGATGTTGACTAGAATAGTCTTATGTCTTATTAATTCTACAATTGTAGCAGTTCTCATTAGTCTACAACATTGTCAGGAAGCCTGATACATACATCCAGAAACCTGTGTGTCATTAAATTGTGTTTGACATTATGTCTGAACAGGTTGCACTCTGTATATGAGTTTCGGAGATTGGGTCTGTGTGATTGGTTGTATTTCCCTGTACTGCCCCCATAGTTGTGTGTTGTGTGTGTGTGGGTCTGTGTGTGTGTGTGTGTGTTTCTGCCTGTGTGTGTGTGCCAGTGGGAATGGGGCTTGGGGTTGAGTCGTGTTGGTTAATGGGGGCGGAGTTGGGGTGGAAACCCTAACGATGAATTTCTCACTTTTCAGCAAAGAACCCTAACTCTTGCATTAATGCAGTTTTGCAATATATATATATATATATATATAATTTATATATATATATATATATATATATATATATATATATGTAATCATTGCTTTTTGTTTTGTATCACAGGTCATATAATCAAATTTTGGGTGTGCATTTCTTGGCTTGATGAGGAATTTTGGAGTTGGAATACTGTCAAGCCAGTGGAGATAAGTATTTTTTTTGGGGGGCATTATTTAAAAAGTTAACAAAGATTCATCAACGTTTTGGTCATCTTTACAGGTCTTCAGCATATCATCAGAACTGAAAAAATATGTAACTGCTGTGATTTGTGAAGAACGTGATTTGTCTCATGATGAGTGTCTGGTGTGACATGACCAATGATAATAAGCTGTACAGGAATGCAAATACCTATGGCTGTACTTCCTGACCTGTACCACACAAATTACCCAATTTGAATATTCATATCAATGAGCACAATGGTGATTGAAGCCAAGACCTGAGATAATACAAAACAGGCTTACATGCAACTAACTACAAAAAACTTTTTGATTCAGTGAATTGTGATCGTGAAGATGAACACAATTTGTATCGTGAGTTACTCATTATGATCACCCTTACTTAAAATGCACATCAATGAGTACAATGTTCACGCAGAGATATGCACCACACCAGTATTCTGAAGGAAACCAAACAAACAACTGTAACTTAAGTTACAGATGGAAATGGGCTCTAAAGATATGCCAACACACAGATTAAGATTGCACTGCACACTCAAGAGATGCAGGCGAAAGGCACAACACTGAACCAGTACTCACAAGTCACAAATCCAAATCTGGAAAAGAATACCTTTTGCTGGTTAGGCAGGGGCAGTGCACTGCAGTAACAGTCCACTACCAGTAAAGATACCACAAAGCAGTACAAAAAATTATGCAGGTGCTGTGGATAGCAGGTTCACACTGCTGCAATTACTGTGTGGCACAATAAAATGTGTTTGATTTGATGGCACACATCGCGCTACATACACATACTAACACACACACTACAAGTAATGTGCAGCAAATTGAAAACTTAATTAATATAACCAAATCTTTTAAACACACTGAAATTCTGTACTGCTGCACCACAACAATCAGGAAAAAATGTAAAAAATAATTGAAATATTACTGTGTGTACATTAACACAATTAAAAAGAAAAGTATAACCATAACAAAAGACTGCCTTTTCTCCCAGTTAATCCACCTACACCACAGATATTCCTCACCCCAAAGCACACTTCAAGTGTCTGTCAGTACACAGAATAAATGTTCTAAATTAACATTCAAAATCCACACAAAAATAATAAACACTCGAAGATATACAGAAGGGTTTTCTACAATCGATGTACTAAATTTTGAGCAAACAAAAATGACTCAAAATGGCTTTTTAACAGTTTTTAGGCTCTGAGAGCAAACTGTCTCCTCTCCGGCTACTACTACCCACCCACTACCCAGATCTGAGGCTCTGCAGAGCAATCTAGAGCCCATGTGACCTGCAATCTCATGAATCACTGCAAAATTTGCTTTGGAGCTCAATTACAAAGTGAAGTGATGCAAAGTACATGTATTTCTATGTACTTTGCATTAAAATTGATGCAGAAGTGATTGGAGAAGGCGGAGTAATGCAAAGTCATTGGTTTCAATGGACTTAGCATTCCTCATTATGACATGAAGTGCTCCATTTTGCATGGCGGATTACTTCACGGATTCCACATTATTCTCGAATCGCTTCGTGGGCGTAATTATGGCCTCTTCGCCTACCTCTGCTCTTGGCTCAAATGTAGTAATCCAAACCAGAAATAAATAAGCAAATAAATAAAGCACCTGGACTATGTCAGTAAGTCTTGCACAAAATGTGTTTGTCTAGTGACAGTTTACAGCTTACAGCAAAGAAACAGAACTGAAGACCACTGGTATATTTCCCTGGTGCATCAACCTATTGGTCTTCATCAGGGGCAGAGCTTCATTTGGACTGATAGCAGTTATATCCACTGATTTCAGACTATGTCATTGCTAGATGGGCATGACATTTACAAAATAAATAATTGACAGTCAGTGGTGAGCCAAAGTAACTTAATGCTGCTGCAATTTTAAAGGAAAGAATGCTCTTACACTATCTTGAAATAAAAGAATGATACCATTTGGAACTGAATCCTGAATTTCTAGGACAGGAATATATTTTTACAGTGTTACCAGTGGTTGATTACCTGCCTCTGTTCTTCCCTTCAGTCTCTCTATATCTCTCTCCGAGTGCCCTCAGGCCAGACACCATTCTGTCTGTCCGTCTTTGGCTGTGCATGCACAGTCTGAAGCACCCTCCCCTCTCTGTCTCTATTGTTTGCCCATAACTGAACACCAGTCTCTAATCCAGCAGGCTCCAAGAATGGCACACTTTCCCCTGCAGGAGCACTGGAGACCTTCCACCTCAGATGTAGCAGTCTGCAAACAGTTCAGAGTATAGACTGTGTTTTCCGCCGGTTACTGCGGCGTGCCGACTCCCCACCCTCCCACCCTTGGTCATCATTTTCTTTTTGTGCTTGTCCTGTCACATCACAGGTCACGTGATGCTGGATTTACTGTCTAACAGCCCATTTTTCCATTTGTTCCTTATACTATCCTACCACTAAGAATCACTATCTGCACCATCATTTCCTGCTCCCAACCAACCTGTCTTAGCCCATCACAGTAACTCATCATACCTAAAACTCATCCCTGCCTCAACTGTTCATCTCAGGACCTTCACTCTCTGAGGTGTCTTTCTCTTTGGACAATCCAAAATTCAAACACTGCACCATCTGAACTGAGGCTGTGACACTGACCTCCACTCTAACTGGCATTGCCATATAGTATATACCTCCAGTAAACATTTATCCCTACAACTCAATATATATTTTCCCCATCCTCTCTCACCCTCCAGCCAGGAACTCACTCTCTCCTTCTCTCTCCACTTTCTCTCTGCACTCACTATGTTAATCTTTCTTCTTCTCCTGGTACATCTAGACCCCCTACATGTATCCCCAACCACCTCCCACTCTTGACCCCCTCCTGGCCACTATACACACATGCCATACACCAAACTTCTAAACCATCCATAGCCCTATGACCCTTTCTCTCACTGCACTTTTTCTTGACCCTCCACTGCCTCTGGTTTCTCACCATTTGGGCACCTGCCCTACAGTTAAACACTGCAGATCTAGAAACTAAAGTCACTAACCCCTGTCTCAGTTTCTCCAGGGCCCTCAGCATTCTCCTACTCCTCTCCAGCACCATCCAGCCAAACCTTGGCCAGAAACCCCAGCACCTCGACCCACTGCCCCTCCCAGTATGGAAAGAAACATAAGCATAGTCCACCTGAACATTCAGAGTCTACCGCCAAATTCAACACTCTCCAAGCCTAGGTTGCCATGCATGACTTTGATGTCATCACCTTTCGAAACATGGCTTTCCACAAAATCTCTGATGGGAGATCAAGCTCAGTGGCTACACCACAGTCAAAGATGACAGACAGAGTAAAAAAGGGGTGGTTGCATGTTCCTTGTCTCCAACAAATTCTCCTTTATGGAACACAACCCCAGCTCTGATTTTTGCCTCTACTGAAACTCTCTCAATTCACCCAACAAATTCATCACCTCACCACCACCTATCTCCCCAGGAACCCCACATCTGATCTTGAATCTCAGCGCCCTCAGACACTCACTCCCACTGAATAGAGAATGATGCTCCTCATGAACTTTAACATAAACTGGGACTCCAGCCATGCCAAGAATGCAAAATCCTGTATAGCTAATCTAGGTCTCCACCAGCTCATCCACCTCACCTACTAGATCCAACTACAAAATAGGCACCCAGATGACTTATTGACTAGATTGTTGCTGCCCTCCTCCTGTATCACCAGCTCAGGTGTCCTGCTGGACTGTATCAGTGATCACTGTGCCATATTTTGCCAATGGTGGGCCGCTACCCAAACCCCTCCCCAAATTCATCTTCACCAGGAGATTAAATGACTGCAACATTGGTGGATAGCCCATGACCTCAGCCTAGTCGACTGGTGTTTCACAGAGGGCCGGAGCTCCGACTTATACTAGAAAAACTCTCCAGGATCTTTGTCATTGTCTGTGACAGGCTCTTCCCTAAAAATAATCTGGGTCAGGGGCATATGAATGAATGAATGGATCTCTCCCAATATCATCAAACTCATGAGAACCAGGGACAAAGCAAGGGCCCATTACCCAAGACACAGTGACCATGCCCAGCTTTCCTTTACAGGTCACTGTGAACAAAGTGCAAATCAGCTGTAAGAAAAGCTGAAGTCAATTTCCTGCATGACAAACAACGTAGTGGATCCTCTAACCCCTGTCAGCTCTGGGAACCTTCAAATCACTACTGGGCAAGTCCAATAAGTCTGATCCTATCACCTTGCACCATGGTGATATCCAGACGAATGACCCTTCTGAAATAGCGAACATTTCAACACCATTTTCAGTGAACTCATAAATACATATCTCCTTCCTCTCCTATACCCTCCTCTTCCCCCATCACCCCTTGCCCAAACCTCAAAGGCAGGCCTCCCCAACTTCTATCTTAAGGCCCTAAAACCTGCTGACACCAAAAGCTTATCCTTAGGAACAATCCTAAACCCAGTAAAGATGGTGACAGCATAGACTACAAAATCCTGAAACTCTCCATCAATGCCCTGGCTATCCCCATTACCAACCTTCTAAATTGCTCCATCTGTACTGGCCATTGCCTACCACCTAGAAAACTCCACCATCAACCCCTTATTCAAGTCTGGGTCCAGAAATAAAGTTGGCAAACTACTGTCCAATTTCTCCTTCCCCGGCCAAAAATCATTGAGAAGGTTGTACACATACATTCTCTGCCTATCTCAAATTCAACAACTGTGCTCTAATGCCCAACATGGGTTCTGATCTGGACACAGCACATAAACAGCCATGATCAGGTTCACCAGAGACATCATGAAAGCCAACGACAAAGGCCAGTACACTGGTTCTGTATTTGTCGACCTGACCAAGACTTTTGACCTCATGGACTACACCCTCCTCCTAAATACACTAAAAGGCTACATCCTTTAGAAAATGCAATAAAATGGGTCAGAAGCTACCTCTGGTAGATTCCACAAGACCATAATTGAAGCCGCTACTCTCCGAGATGTCCAATTAAATATGGGTCCCCAAGGTTGATCATTGGCCCTCTTCATTTCTCATTCTTTATAAATAACATCCCTCCATATGCCACTCTACCCAATGTGTCTTCTATGCTGATGATGTGGCTCTCTTCTACAATGACAATAACCACCATGATGTTCCAGAATCTGTAGTCTAATTTCTTGAAGTTGCACTCTAGTGCTCTGAAATGGCTTGGTCCTAATTCCAAGAAGACCAAGCTCATGATCTTCTCAGGACCCTGGAAAGGCCCAGCCCTGGTGTTTAAACTACTGGATATTTTTGGTAACCTCATAGATCAAGTGTCTAAATTTAAGTACCTAGGTCTCCACCTTGACCCCACCTCTCTTGAAGCTCCACATTAGTAACCTAATAAAGAAGGTTCATGTCAGGCTTGGTCTTCTCTACAGTATCAGGAAGTTCCTCATCCTAGCATCCAGTCTTCACCTTGCTAACTCTTTACTCCTGCCCCTTATTGACTATGGATCCTCTGTCTTCTCCCTCCCTCCTCCCTTCTCTTCTCTAAACACAGAACCACATACAACAGCATAGCTCATTTTGTCACTGGTCTCCCCTGGAAAACACACCAATGCTCACTCTATTCCTCCTCAGCTGGCACACTCTTGAAGGAGGTTCCTGTTAAGATGCTATCCTTCCTTCACAAGGTACACCTCAATATTCTTCCCCTTGCATCAATTCCTTATTCTCTGTCACAGCCCCTAGGTGTCTGACCAGAGGTGCCTCCAGTCTGACTTTTGACACTTCTTTCTGCAGAACCAAGCAGGCCCAGTACTCTATCACCTTCAAGAGAACTAAGCTCTTAAACAAACTACCCCTCAAATTCAGGCCTGTGGGTCCATGTTCTCTTTCAACTTTGCCCTCAGGACCATCTCATCTTATTGTCAAACTGCTGCTGCCCTGATAGGACTCCTCCATGGACAACTCACTAAACCCCAGTGACACTCTCTCCCCAACATGGCCCACACTTCTCTACCACCACCACACACACAATCTACTCTGGACCTGGTTCAGCAACTGGCCTCCCCACCATCCCTGATTTAGTACCTTTTCACCGGGGCACATTGCTAGCCCCCTTTGCTTCTCCTGTCTCTGCTTTCCTCCTGGTTGCTCTCCTCAGCTACAAGGGCATGTGTACTTCACTTTACTTTGTCTGGCATCAGTTTACTCTTGTTCATTTCCACCCACTGAAATATGATATCTTTAATTTGTACTTGTTAGCTTATTGTGTGTCTACCTCAGTAACTATTATGTATTTACAACATTTGTACACTCTATGCTTTCAAATGTTCTTTGTAATTGTTTATCTGTTATATTCAACTGTTCTCTGTAATTGTTTATTTGTTATAGTCCAACACTGGACTTTTATGCAAATAGGCATTTTGTTCACATACTTTCCAGTATACAAATAAAATTGAAATTGAAAGTGAAATAGAATTCTTGTCCTTTGTGGCATGACATTGCTCTTTAAATTATTGCATGCATGGAGAACCATGCTTGATTGGCTGCTGCCCTCCTGTTCTGGTATGCAGCTGATGCTATGTGACCTTGGATTATTTATTGTTTTACATTCGCTTAGCGCATATACGAGGAACGTTTTGGGAAGTAGCACACTTGCAGGTGTGCCTCTCACCAATGCACTGCTCCCTTGAGCAGGCATGGCGGTCCTGCACCAATGGGTGCAGGAGCTCTGTATGACAGCGGTGTTTCTCTGCTTCAAAGCAGAACACCGCTGCCTCCTCCTGAACACACCTCCAAACCCCTCCCCTCGCGTCAAGCTCCCCCCATGAAGCATCACGCCGCCCCAAAGCTTAAACTTTGTTTGCCAATGGGGTGCCCAATCCCGTCAGCTCCACGGCCCCCAAAGCCATCCTGCTGCCACACTGGGAGCCCACCCTAGCGTGGCAAACCTCCCGCATGTTTTGCCAATGGGGTGCCCAATCCCCTGTCGGCTCGTTGGCCCCAGTGTGGTTGCTGATGGGGTGCCCAATCCCCCATCAGCTCTCGGCCACCCCACACATTTTCTGCCACGCTGGGAGCCCACCCCAGCGTGGCAAATTCCAATCGTCTGTTTTTTTCCTGTAAAGAAAAAACAGTCCGCCAGCGCGTCTCCCACTCCCCTCCCACAACCTGCACCACCACTGCACCCAGCCTCCCCACACCCTCACCCCATACTTACCTCCAGACTCCGGCCCGATGATCTTCGTTGGACCAGGAACCGTCTGCACTCTTTAAAACCGACCACGAACTGAGGAAATGCCAGTAAGCTGTATAATGGGCTAGATAGGGGTTTCAACGTTATGCATTTCTCAGTCATTTTTGGAATTTTTGCACAAATTTTCAACATGGGTTTTGGGACCCTTCTCATAAATGATGTCACTGTCATGGCGTTACTCGGGCCGAAGGAGTGATTTCGCCAGGCACTGCGTGGGAGTACCGCCGGGCAGGCATGCCATGACAGTGACTGCTGACCGAGAAGGGTCCCCATGTTGAAAATTTGTCTGCATCTAGCAAACTGTTCTGGCGTGCGTTGCGCGGTTCCTACGCAGGCTGGTAAGTTTGTAATTTTTAATATTTTCACTCCAGATTTTCAACATTGACATTTTATCACACCTTCTTATGAGTTGTACAGCTGTCATTTTCACATCTCACCCAAAGCGTGTTTCCGCCCATGTAGTGCACAATGGCACAGTTGGTGTGCTGAAATCAATGTATGGAACACATTAAGAAAATCACAGTGACACTGTTCATGAGCAAGGTCTTAAAATGGCTATGTTGAAAATTTGGTGAAAAAATTCCTAAAAATGACTGTTTTACAAGCGGCGTTACGCGGTTCCTACGCATTCTCATACGTTTGTGAATTTTTAATATTTGCACTCCAGATTTTCAACATTGCCATTTTCCACCTCCTCATGAGCAGTACAGCTGTCATTTTCACATCCTGCCCAAAATGTGTTTCTGCCCATGTATGCGTGCAATGGCGCAGTCGGTGTCGCGAACTCAATGTATGGGACACATTAAGAAAATCACAGTGACACTGATCATGAGCAGAGGTCTTAAAATGGCTGTGCTGAAAATTTGGTGCAAAAATTCCTAAAATGACTGTTTACGAGTCTGTGTTGCGCAGTTTCTACACACGCTCGTAAGTTTGCAAATTTTCAATATTTTCACTCCAGATTTTCAACATTGCCATTTTATCACACCTCCTTATGAGCACTGCAGCTGTCATTTTTCACATCTTGCCCAAAATGTGTTTCTGCCCATGTAGCGCACAAATGGCACAGTCGGTTGTCGCGAACTCAGTGTATGGACACATTAAGAAAATCACAGTGACATTGTTCATTAGCAGAGATTTAAAAATTGCAATGTTGAAAATTTGGTGAAAAAATTCCTAAAAATGACTGTTTTGGCGTGTATTTGCACACTTCCCATCCGCGCTCGTCGGTTTCGCAGTGCAATATTTCCACTCCAGATTTTCAACATTGGCATTTTACCATACCTCCTCATGAGCAGTACAGCTGTCATTTTCACATCCTGCCCAAAAGCGATGTTTCCGCCCATGTAACACTCAATGGCGCTGTCCGTGCTGAACTTAATGTATGGGACATATTAAGAAAATCACAGTGACACTGTTCATGAGCAGAGGTCTTAAAATGGCTGTGTTGAAAATTTGGTGATAAATTCCAGAAATGACTGTTTTATGAGTGTTCATTGTGCAGTTCCTATGCCGCGCTCGTAAGTTTGCGAATTTTCAATATTTTCACTCCACATTTCAACATTGCCATTTCCACACCTCCTTATGAGCACTGCAGCTGTCATTTTCACATCTTGACCAAAACGTGTTTCACCCATGTAGCGCACAATGGCACAGTCGCTGTGTGAACTCAGTGTATGGGACACATTAAGAAAATCACAGTGTCACTGTTCATGAGCAGAGATCTTAAAATGGCTATGTTGAAAATTTGGTGAACACATTCTAAAAATAACTGTTTCTACGCTGCATTGTGCAGTTCCTACGCACGCTTGTAATCTCATAATTTTCAATATTTTCTACTCCACATTTTCAATATTGCCATTTTACCACACCTCCTTATGAGCAGTACAGCTGTCATTTTTCACATTTTTCACATCCTGCCCAAGCGTGTTTCCGCCCATGTAGTGCACAATGGCGCACTCGGTGTGCAAAATCAATGTATGGCACACAGTAAGACAATCACAGTGACACTGTTCATTAGCAGAGGTTTAAAATGCCAATGTTGACAATTTGGTGAAAAAATTCCCAACAATGACTCTTTTATGGCGTGCATTGCACAGTTCCCACACGCTCTAGCTTTGCAATTTTCAATATTTCCACTCCAGATTTTCAACATTGCCATTTATCACACTTCCTTATGAGCAGTATAGCTGTCATTTTCACATCCTGCCCAAAGCGTGTTTCCGCCTATGTAGTGCACAATGGGGCAACAAAAAGGTCATGCTGACAATTTATTGTGCAAATACCAGCAACCCACAGGGCATTAGGGTAAAGCACCATACATGCCACACACCACTGCAAATACCTGCAAGAGAACATTCGCATTGACAAATGCTTGTTCTTATAGAGGTCTAACATTCCAAATAAAAGTGTCCTTCTAAGAGTCTATGGAAGCTTATTTGCAGGTGCTGCTTTGCAGTAAATTACTAGCATCATCAAAACTACTGTGAAAGAGCTAATAAATGCACAAATTCCTTGAGTTTTTAATTTTCTGTTGTACCATTTATCTGCAATGACATCCAGATCTCCTACTGTGTGCAGTCCTTGTGAACTCAAGTAAAACCTTCATTCAGTCTACTGTATTTATGATGAAAAAACACTTCATTCAGCCTATGGATGATGAAGAAGGATTTTCCTGTATTCATTCTGCATGGCATTAACACACAGCAGCTTCAAAGTGTTCATCAGAATGAGTTGATTATAGTATCTAATTCATTGATTACCATTATTACTATTTCTTTATATCAATGGACATTTTTTATATATATATTCTTTAACAAGAAGCTTAGTTAATTCACCAATTAGGGTTCAAGTTAATGCCACAACAATAAGAAATGTGGTATTATGGTTTCCAGCCCTAAATCCTCACTCCCAGCCCCAGCAACACAAGGAAAACAAAAAGGGTTTGGGGTCTCTGAAGTGTTGAATCAGTGGTGGGTCCTCCTGGGTTGTCAACCCTAATGATTACCCCAACCCCAGCTGATAGCTTCCTGTCTGAAGTAGAAGGTACAACTCAAGCTGGTGCTTTATAGTGATACACTCTTAAAAGGTAGAGAAGTGTATCTCACACGTGTGCCAATACAATCTGTTGTACCTTTCTTCATGCAGGGCCCTGCATGAAGAAAGGAGGTCATGTCTCATGTTGTTTGTTCAGGGGATGGGGTAGGCATTAGGTTGACAACTCTAAGGAAGCCTTCACCACTGATTCACCAAGACTCTGGAGACCCAAAGTCAACTTTTTCGACTTTGCTGCTTGGAGGGGTGGATGGGGAGGTAGTAGGAAAACTTAATGTCATGTTCCTCTACTTTTGTGACATTAACTTGAACTTAACTGGTGCATTCATGAAGTATTTTGTATAGGATTTCCTTTCTTTTGAAATAGTGGAATCATATCCTCATTCGTGCAGGTCCCTTTGGGAGCTGTATGAACAGATGCAGATGCGCAGGACCCTTTTAGCCTTGTACCAAGGGAAAACTCCATCCACCTACAGAAGTGCAGAGCCATTACAGGCCCTGCAGTTCCATGCAAAGACTGGTGTCAAGAACTTGTGGGACTGCTTGGAGGGCTGCATAAGCACTAAGCCTTCTGGTACCTGTGTTTCACATGGTCAGGGATACACAGGCATAGGGCAAAGAGTCCATCTGTCAGCCAATGGAAAGGGCCTTCTGGGACCCATGGGCGCAGAGGTCCAGGACCCTATAACAAGAGAAGAGCTGTCTTCACTATATAGTACCCAGTCCCATGCGGGCAACTCTTCAGCTTTCATTCCCAGGCTGGTGGGGTATCACATAAGAGCACTATCTCAGGGTAACACATTAAAATGTTGACTCAAATTGAGTGACTTAGTTTTGAGTGACTCCTTCTGAGTGCCTGTGATGTGAGATACCCTGAAAGCGTAGCAGGAGTAGTTATAGCACCAAGTTAGGGAAAAACAGCGAGGTAGTAGGAGGCGATGGAGCAGGAAGGGAAGGTTCAGGAAGTAGAAGGTATGTGGGCTGTAGCTTGGCAGTGTGCTGCCTAGCTACTATTCTGGTCTGGTGGTAAGGTGGCAGGCTGTAGATAGGGATGTCAGGGTATGGGGCTGGTAGGGATTCTATTTTGTTTTATATGTCTGAGTTTCTCCCTCCCAGACATGTGGAAGTCTCAACAGAGCTGAGAATCCTCATTTAGGGAGTGAGAGGGGTGCCATAGATACATTGTTGTTGATTTCTCGTGCTGTTGTCGGATTTGCTGAGGAATGTACATCACTGTTTTGTTTTTCAGTGATGTACACTTGCTGTAACAGTGATCACTGCTTAGTGATTGCTGTTATGACATGGAACCCTATCTCAGCACCCTCACCTTATGCATCTTGGTCACTGAGGTTCCTCCAAACTCAACTCACCAGCATGGGATCACAAAGCATACCTACTAGGGTAAAGACTGGCACTAGATACAACGTTTGTAATAATTATAATTTCATCTTGATTCCAAATTTCACTTATAAATATGCCATGTGGCATTTATAGCGTATTGCCCAAAACATAATTTTGCACCACAAGTGCAAAATGCACCTCCCAGGATTTAAAAATTACACCGACACTTTTTGAGATGGTGTGGAAAAATGGCTATGTTAAAACTTTGGAGCTAAAATATTGAAAATTATTGAATTTATGCATGAATGTTGCAGTATTGAAATTTTCATTCATAACTTGGTCATTTTACCATATCTGTACACCAAATCAGCATAGCCTTCATATTACCGCACCTCATGCACCCAATACATAAAATTTTCAAATTTCCTCCAACATGTTATTCTGTGCCACAGGTGCAAAATCACAGTTTGGTCAGAATTTGAAAAACAACAGCTGTCACATTCATGAGATGGTGTGAAAAATGGATATGTTGAAAATCTGAGGTCAAAATATTGAAAATTACCAATGTTATGTGTGAGCACTGAAAATTTCAACATGTGCTAATAGCTTTATTGTTTTACATATTTTCACCCCAAATGTTCACATAACCTTCTTATGAACCCCATTTCATGAAAAGGGCAGTGCAAATTTTTAAATCCTGCCAAGGTGATTTTGCAGAGTGACCACAAAATCGTCTTTTGAGCTAGCTTTGCATAATTGCACTACCATTGGTCATGGGATGGGGTCCCAAAAGACCACACTGAAAAATCTGATGTAACAGTATTTGACAAATACTGGTCAGAGCTAATATGGCTGCAAAATGATTGTAGTGATGGTGGTGAGAGGTGTGTAGAGAAGATGTAGTAGATGAATCAGTTAAGGGTTGTTGTGGTTTATTGAAGTTATATAGCATCTTATTGAGATCCTTATAATAGGTCCTAGGTATGTGGAAATGTCCATAATAATGCACTACGTGGCAGTGGAAACTGAGAGATCACTGTAGTTAAAGCATGTAATAAGTAATGTTTCCATTTGGTGGACAACATAATTAGTACCACCCATGGTTTATGATGTAAGTACTACCATTATTAATACATAATTATTTTAAACTGTAATTTCAGTTAAGTGCAGTTCAGTTATAGAGGGGAGAAAACAAAGGCAGTCAGTGCAGGGATGGTGAAATATATAATTATACTGAGAGTAATACATGTTGACTTTTACCAGCTATCATGGACATATTTTACATCCTGCTGTGCATTTTGGTCATTCATTAGAGTCGCTGGATATTTGTACATATTTTGACATTTAAGCGATTATTATTTATTTATTAGTTAGTTTTTGTTGATGGGAAGGAAGACTAGACAATTCTTCTGCCTATTTTCAGCCTTGTCCTGGGAAATTTGTCAGGACACAGGAAAATTCTCCTAGTCTTTTCGGTAGGGGAGCTGTCCAGAAGGTGTGTGGAGGAGCTCAGTGTGGAGACTGTGCTGATCAGATGTGGAGGTGCTATGGAATCCTTGATGTTGTTGTCGCTGAAAGCAAGGATCAACAGTTACTGACGGACACCAGTGAGCCGCTTGTTTCTACTGCCTCTAGTGACCATATTGAGAAATTGGAGGCTGAGTTGAAAAAGAAATTAGAAGAAAATCAGAAAGGCTACACTAACCTACCGAAAGCTCTTGGCCCAGCTGTGGGAAGACAAAAAATGATACATGCCGGTACATCTCCGTCTTTGGAGACTTCAGCTGCCAAAGTTTTCTTTCTGCTTTGCCCTGTGTGCCTCTAACTGTACATTCACCTTCTCTGGGTGCTAAAGGAAACTGTACAAGTATTACAGAAAGTACCCAGAGAGGTGAGCTGGTTGCTGATGCAGTGCTTTGTAAGGCTGGGTGGGTTCAGCAGTCTGACAACACTTGGGCCATAGATGAACTATACTGGGATTCACAACTGGCAGACACTGAAGAGGGATGAAAGATTGTCTGATTACTGGCAAGAGCTGGTGGGATGTTGCAAACATAGCTAGGTGAAGAAAGGCATCTGGAGCATATTTCTGTTCTGAAAGGTACACCTAATTTTCCTCATTGCACTCTCCTGAGCTGAATGAGCATACTATTACCACTGAACCTGTAGAGGAACCAGGATCCTTGACCACGTCTCTACAGAGGGGGTATGGAGAGTGAGTTGCTAGCAAACAGGTCCCAAATTGACAAGAGCATGGTGCTAAATGTACTTATGCTAGCTTGTTTCACAAGCCTGTTGAACAGGCAAAGAGGCGGAATACCATCAGGCTACAGTATCTGGGGGTATGAGTAAACTCCCAGATTGATATTTTGTGGGAGAATACTGCTTAAACAGTCTCTTGGTTTCTCACCAAATGAGGTGTATACCTTATCCATGCCCAGGAGAATATACTTTCAACATCAGTTTTAGGATCCAGAGTATTCTGGAAAGGTTCTGGGCTAAATATTCCTTGTTGAAAACCAACCCACTCTGGACCCCGTTTCAAGCCATTCCACTTACTAAACAGTCCTTTCATATTGTGACAGTGTTATTTCACAATGAAGGGTGAACATTACAGTCATTTTATTTTGGTTGGAAAAAGATGTGAGGTTCAGGGTACTCTTGACCCTATCTTAGACACAGAAGATTTTGGTTGGGATGGCAAATCAAATTGTTTTTATTGGAAAAGATAACAGTTTTATCTTTTATCCAGGGCAACCTAGAAAATATCACAAATATGGCTCCTCTAGACACATTAGTACGACCTGTGAAAAAATAATGTGTTTTCGGTGTGGTGAGATAGGATATACTAGCACAGAATGTGATAATGCTCCTACATCCAATTTTGTGACACATTTGGACATACTTTACAGAATTTCTTCTAGCATTGCACAACACAGTTGATGCTGACTCTACTGTCCAAGATTTATATGTCACTACTGCTAGGTCAGGCAGACACCCTCCTGGCCCATGACCTCCTCAGGGCCCATGTCCAGCTCTTAGATGGGATGCCCTTCCTGCAATAGGGGATGTTGTTTCAGAATTGGTTCCTTTACCATTAGAGGAGGTACAGCACTTAGACATGGAGGTTGCCCTTCCAGAACATTGTATACATCCCACAATAGTGCATTCTCCTGACAAAGGAGCCATGGCTCCACCTCCCTCCAGGCCCCTCTATTATCAGGGATCATCCTTCCAAAGGTTTGCCTAGGGAGCTAAAAGGAGCAAGACTGTTGGATAGCTCCAGTCCTTTTCTTTCCAATAATTTTGAGGTTTTACCAGTTGACGAGTGCCTAGAGGACCAGGATTCAGATGCTACTTCTAGATCTTCCTCACAGAGGGACCCTGATTTGGATGCAGACCAAGGTAAACTCTCTGATACCACAAAGAAAGTGAAAAAGGAGTGTGGACTTAGAACTGGATTAATGAAAATATCTGGAAAAAGGTTTAACACATTTAAATACCTGAGATGTGACACAGATTCTTTATTCCTTCTTATAATTTAACTGTGGCAATATTAAATGTTGATAGTATTAGGTTGGAATACAAAAGACTTGCCACTGTTGATTTGTTTTCAGATTCTAAATTTGACATGGTCTTTCTTTAGATACTACACTTCATGTGTCTGAGAATTTTGATGTAGCATCCAAATCATGGACTTGGGGACCAAGTTATTAGTCGGGGGTGGGTTTATGTCCAGGGGAGGAAATTTGTTTTCTTAATTTGGATATTCTAGTGACCAGTATAGTAGAAATAGAAGCTGGGAGAAGCTTATTGCTGGATGTTACAGTGCATGATGTTGATTTTAGGCTATTGAATATCTATCATCCCCAGTCTAAAACTGAGAGAACTGTGTTATTATCTTAAATTCAGCCTTACCTCTTTACCAGGAGGATTTTTTTTGTGTGTGTGTGTGTGTGATTTTAATATCACTAGAATGGTTCAGGATAAGGGTGCAAAGAGTCCCAAGCTGTATTGTGATTCTAATTTTTTAATGAGATGCTTGACTTACTGGGTTGATAGATTTTTTCAAGAAAAGAAACAAAATTCACTTATTTTTCTGGGTCATGTAAATATTGTATAGATTATTAGTTTGTTTCTCTGAATTTACATATCAGATCTACTAGTGTTACTCCGATATCAGCGTCTCACCATTTACTTTTATAAGTCACATTTTCAAATGACCCTGCTATCTCTAAAGGCCCATGGTACTGGAAGTTAAATCTTTCCTTATTAGAAATTCTGAAAGTCAGGAAGGGTTATCTCCTACTAATGGCAAGACAATCAGTTAATTTTATATGATTCAGTCCAACATTGGTGGGAGGATACCAAATTGTTAATAAGACTATTTTCAACAAATCGGAGAATGCTGAGTAAGACAAAAGAGATTCTTACCACATTTCGAGAGAAAACATTTATTGGCCTAATCTCAATTGAATAGAGGGGAACAGGTTTATATATTGGTGCTACAAACTATTAAATCTCAAATGACTCAGATGAAATATGATATGTGGAAAACTTTAGAAACTGAACAAAGGTTTGGTATGCATGGGACAAATGTGTTCATTAATCCTTTTGAAAATTGTGAGACACAATGCAAGAATAAGGAAATGAGACAGGTTATGACCTCATCAGAAAATGTGGTAGTTTTGCAGACTGATATTTTATCAGACTTGGACAAACATTTGAAACAATTGTTTAAAAAGGATCCATTACTCACTGATGAGAATGTAGCGGCTTGGCTATCATAGAGTGTTTTGCCCACTATTCTGGAATATTTAATTTCTGTTTTGACACAGCCCATTACTTTAAAGGAATTAGAGTTAGTCATAAAAAGCATTACAGAGAAATAAACACCAGGTAATGATGTATCCTGAATGAATTGTATGCAATAATACATGACATACTAGGTCCTGAATTATTGCAAATGTTTATGGAGAGTTTAGACACAGAATGTTATTCTGATAGTAATTCACAAGGATTGGTGATTTTCCTGCATAAATCTGGTGACAGGGAGGACCTTAGAATTTGTGATCAACTACTTTCCTTAATTCAGACAGCAAGATTTTCATCAAAATTCTCAATAACAGACTTTCTGTCGTATTAAATGATATTATACATACCTCCCAGTTTTGTTCGGTACTAGACAGGACCATTACTGATGCCTTAATTATGTTGCAGGAAGTAATAGATAGGAGTGAAACAGGCGAGATGGCAGGATTTTTGCTTAGTTCAGATCAGTCAATAGCTTTCAATAGAATTTCTCATCAGTATCTTTGAAAATGTATGGAACGTTTTGGGTTCCTGGATACTTTTGTTTCCTGGTTGAAGGGTTATTATAGTGTTGCAAAGTGTGGCCCCATATGTTAGTGGATGGTTTGAAAGTATCAGATGCACACTAGAGAGGTGCATCAGGTTGCCCTGAGTCCTCTTCTGTATAGCCTAACGTTGAACCCTTTTAGTATTGCTTAATAGGAAGAGGGTATTCATGGTACTACCATAAGCAGTGAGGTATCAGAACTTAAAATGATTGCCTATGCTGATGACTTTTCTATTTTCTAGCAGATCTCCCATCCAGCAAAGCTACAGAAGCATTGAACAATAGCTTTTATGGAAGGTACAGGAGCTTGCATCAACTTTAAGTAAAGTAGTGCCTATTTTCTTGGAGAGGAATTGTCTGTTTCAAGTAATGAGAATTCCTGTTGTGCACTCTGCTGTTAAGATCTTGGGTATCTATTTTGGGGTGGAAAACATGGAGAATATAATTTGAGTGCCTACTTAGAGAGGCTAAGACACGGTGGGACAATGAATAAATGGCAGATGTCTAAAACAAAATGTATTTATATGGTGAAAATATATTTATTAGGTTTCTTTTATATTTAGCCACAATTAATTTGCTTCCCAGACATCTGGAAAGCACTTTGCTAAGTGTTTTCTTTCAGACAATATGGGCAGCCATTTGAATCCCATAAAAGTGGCATTTTATATTTGAAGAAAGACCAAGGTGGCTTGAATATGATTAACCCTATTTTGTTTTACTTTTTGATCTTTTAAATATCAACATCCATCCTCTAATTGCACGTATCCCCATGTATTGTTACTGTGGGTGGATGATGTCCTCTCCATGGCTTACGGACTGGGGCTGGGATAAAGTCATTGCCAGACAAAAACATATCCAAGGCCTGCCATCCTATTATTATTCTTCTTTGGCAAACTGAAACTATGGAAAATTACTAAGACAATGGTAGTACATAACACCAGAAAAGAATTTTACCAAACACTTCACCAAACATAATTTTTCAATTACCTGAATTTTATGATATACCTCCATCTAATATATTGCAAATTAAAGCAATGTTATTACACTCACATATGCCTCCTTTTATGGGATGTGACATGGTCTAGTGTCCATGGTAAATTAAACGTTAAAGGAAATTTGAAACATAAAAGCAGAGAAGACAGAGCTTGTCCTAGATTGTGTGTTTGTGGTGCCAGTGGAAACAATGGAATATTTGTTTTTCTTTGTACTTATGTGAAACAATTTCCTATCCTTTATAGGTCTCACTCTGGAGATATTGCTACTAGGTATTCTTCCTGAGTTGTGGCAAAAGTATGACACTGGGGTATAACATGGTATTCTGGAATGTTTTAAATATCATATTTGGCAAGTAAGTGTTAAATGGTCTTTACATCAATATTTTGTCACTCCAGGTCAGTTGTTTTGGACAATTATGGATGAAATTTTATCTTTTAAGGACGACCAGAGAACACTTTTGACTCAACTTCATGACAAAAGATGGAACCAATTGTATTGGCTTGATACTGATGTTGGCAGTTTGGCTGGATTACCAGGACTGAGTATACAGCATTGCTTAGTTTTCATATTATTTGAATTTTCTTTTTCATTATTTTATTTGGATAATTTAGTTAGACATTTTGTGGTTATAACTATATAAATTTGCAATAGTGTGTGAAGTATTACCTATTTATGTTTTTTTTTTTTTTGTAATTATGATTTTGCATGCAGAAACACTGTTTATGTATGTATTTTGCTTCTAATTGAATACACAACACAATTGTTTCCCCATCTCTTTTAGTGGGGGGCTCTATTTGTCTTTGTTTACTCAGTTTCTGGGGTTCCATAAGTAATTTTGTTTGATGCATGATGAAATGTTTATTTATTTCTTCCCTTTAATTATGTAATTGTGTGAAGTAAAACTGCTTTTGAGAAGTACCATGGGATCTTAAACATCCACCTGAACTACCACCAGAACAGGCAGATGGGACCTTTGTTTAACGTCTCATCTGAAAGATGACACCTCATTACAGACATTTCCATGAATTTGGAATTCTGCTTAGAAATCTGGGCATTTATAATTTTGATACATTTGCATATCTTTACAATTCTGTTTTGAACATGGGGATATTTATGGTCTTTCTGACTGAATATCACTTTTTGGGACACAAATTAATCAACATTTTACTATGGATTCTTTTGTACTTCTTGCTACTACTTATGTTATTTTATTATCCTGCTCATTAATCTGCACTGATATGTATCTGCATATCCTCCATCTTGTGGAGACCCTTATAATAAGATCTTAAATATGTGGAAATGCCTTGCAATTATAAATGTCCTGATTTCAAAGCAGGATCCTAAAATCATGCAAATGTACATAATAATGCACTGCATGGCAGCAGTGACTGAGAGACCAATATAACAAAAGCATGTATGAAGTAATGTTTCTATTTTGTAGACAACACCAGTAATGGCACTCCATGGTTTATGATGCAAGTAATCATTCCTACTCTAATGAAATATTCCTTTGATGTTGGCTGGTTCCTGCATTCAAACACTCCACAGTCACCTTACTATAAGGCTGCCAATGACTTCACTCATTATGGTTAGTATGTTTCTCATGGTTATTTCCTTTGCTGTGGATCTGATATACAGTAAAGTATTATACGTTATGCTGCAGCTACTGCAAAGTCAAAGAGGGTCCACTCTGCCTTACTAAAAATTTAGTATCCAGAAAGGAGTAAGGGATGTCTCTCATCTTTTCACAGCAACATTTTCCTAACTCCTTATGTGTAAGTGCTATGTGCCTGCTTCGGTTGCCAGCAGTCCTATTTCTGCCCAAACTTTTTATAAATAAAAATTACAGCCCCAGAAGTTATCATTGTGTTTCTCCTCCATTTTCAATCAAATTTGCAGGAGTATAATGTCATCAGAGCAACAAAGATAGTGGTTTTATACTAAATGCAGTTTCACCAGTAGACCACTGCCAATTAGGATCTCACAGACTTAATTTCTGTAAATATGTATATTTGCAACATTTATAATTGTTTATTTGATGTACTGTATTGCTGTATATGGCTATTATTCTTGTAATGCTGTTAATTACTATTTAATTTTTCCTATTGTACAATACTCCTACTCCTCCCACAGGACACATTTGGAAACAAGCTTCTTGTGCACCACTGCATACCCTGGAAAGAGCATGCCATGTCTCTTTCACAATGCCTAACTGTGACTGCAGTGTTTCTGCAGACCTTGTTATCATGTTTGTGTGATGGGCCTCTGCTCTATGCCCACCTTTGTTACATGAACACACTTGGCTCTGACTTGTGCCTTAGTGCATACCCAGGAAAATGTACACCATGGCTTGTTCAGTATGTACAAATGAGACTGCACTTCTTTACAAACTGAGTCTCACTTTCTGATTGGCCTCTGATATACCCTTACCTGTGTTAATGCACACTCAACTCAGCCTTGTGCCTCAGTGTCTACCCAGATAACTTGTATACCTTTGCTTGATCACTATGTACAATTGTAAGAGTAATTATTCTAAAAATGTTCTCTCAATTTATGTGATCGGTCTCTGATGTATGCTCACCTGGGTTAATAAAGACAGTTGGCTCTGCCTTGTGCCTCATTGTAGGTGCAAAAAATAACTGTATGACATGGTACAATTGTTACTGCAGTTATTCTGCAAATCTTGTGTTACTTTTCTGTGATCGGGTCTTGACTATATGCTCACCTAGGGTACTTGAACACACTTGGATCTGCCTCATGCCTCAGTGCATATGCAGGAAGCACATATCATGGTTCCATGACTATGTAAAATGTGGTTGCACATATTTTCAAACCTTGTCTCACTTTGTGTGATCGGCCCTGATATACAGTACTATTATCTAGGTCACAGGAGAGCACTTGGCTCTGCCTCGTGCCTCAGTGCATTCCCAGGAAAGTGCATACCATGGCTCCATCATTATGTAAAATGTGACTGCACTTATTCTGCAAACCTTGTGTCTCTTTGTGATCAGACTCTGACACACATTATCCTGTGTTCATGAACACACTTGGCTCTACAGTACCTCATGCCTCAATGTCTACTAAGGTACCAGTGAGCCAGGTAATTACTACGCGGACCAAAGATAAAAATCAGTCAGTGACCAGGATATCTTATTAAGTGGATATTTTCTTCCACAACATGGCACAAATGGTCACGGTAAAATGGTCAACAAGCTCCCCAGCGCTTTGATTCCTCAGGAAGATTAATTTAGAATCAAAGCGGCTGGGGAGCTAAGATTGTACCTCTTCTACTCATGGCCATTTGTGCCAGGTTGTGGAATATAATGTCCATCTAATAAGATATCCTGGTCACTGACTGATTTTTTTATCTTGGTCCGAGAGCACACTACCTTGTTCACTGGATTCTGTGTTTGGGGCAGGCCACCCCTGAATAACTGCACTCAGTCATTAGTTGGGATAATCCGATCCCAGAACCATTCCTTTGCATGAACTGTTTCTACCAAGTACCTTTTCTCCATTACAGTGTACAACTGGGTCTGCAGTGCTTCTGAAAACCTTCTCTCACTTTCTGTGATCAGCATCTGATATATGCCCACCTGGATTACATTAACTCACTTTTTCTCTCTTATGCCTCAATGGATATACTGGTAAACACATACCATGGCTCCATTATAATGTACAATTGTGAGCGCCATTATTCTGCAAATCTTTTGTCACTTTTATGAGATTGGTCTATGCTATATGCTCACCTTGGTTATGTGAAGACTCTTGGCTCTGCCTCATGCCTCAGTGCATACCTGGGAAAGTGCATGCCATGATTCCATCACTATGTACAAATGAGACTGCACTTATTTTGCTAACCTTGTCTCACATTCTGTGAATGGACTTAGATGTACTCTCACCTAGATTGCATGAATTCATTTGACTCTGCCTTGTGCCTCATTGCATACCAAAAAATTGCATACCATGGCTCCATCCACACACAAATATGACTGCACTTATTCTGAAAACCTTCTGTCATTTTTGTGATCAGCCTCTGATATATGCTAACCTTGGTTATATGAACACACTTTGCTCTGCCTTGTGCTCCACTGCATATCCTATAAGAGCATACCATGGCTCCATCATCATGTACATTTGTGAGTGAAGTTATTCTGCAAACCTAGTCACTTGGTGAGATGGGCCTGTGATATATAGTCACCTTGGCTACATGAACACACTGGACTCTGAACTGTGCCTTAATGCCTACCCAGGTTACTTCATACCTTTGCTTGATCACTATGTGCAATTTTGAGTGCAGTTATTCTGCAAACTTTGTGTCACTTGTCTGTGATCAGCCCAATATACCCTCACCTTTGCTATGATAACACTCTTGCCTCTACCGTGTGCCTCACTGCATACCCTGGTTAGCACCCAATATAGTTTGATCCATGTGCAACAGTGTATACCCAGGTATGTGCACGTCACATCACCACTATCATGTGCTAGTCTTGGATTATGTACTTCTTGCATAGAAAGACACATAAATAATTTACTGCATTGTAAAAAATTGACATATTCTTTCTAAAATCTCAGATCTAGCCATAATGTGCTGCAGATGCTGGGCCAGCTCACACATTTTAAGTCTTCTCAGAAATCATGACAATACATTAGGAAATCAGGAGAGTGGAGATTTTCCCAGCCAGAAAGAAGTGCTAACAGGGTTTTATTTTGTCACAGTTTTTTTTTATGTTGGCTTGCCGCACTTGCATACAAGTCAACATATTGGAAGAATGCAGATTTGGGGGCTGGCCGCTGTTGGTGAATGCAGGACACACATCAGTAGGTGCGTCCCTCATTCTCCAATCAGCCTGCATGCTGGCGCCGCACCATGCATACATAATGGGGCGAGCACATCTAAGCAAAGGTCCACTGCAATCCAGCAAAGCTCATCATGCATAGCGGTCCTTTGGCACCCGTACTCGCCACCATTATGAGCATGGCCAGCGAGGAGTGGGCAGCTGCGTCATCTGCCGACATCAGGGTGCCCAATCCACCTGTCAGTAACCCCTGTCTGTCTTTGGCCGACGGGGAGCCCACCCCCATCAGCATAAACCCCCAAATGTTGAATGCCAAGTGGGGTGCCCAATCCCTCGGCTCACGGCCCCACCCGCTGTCTTTGTGTGCCGATGGGGAGCCCACTTCCTGTCGGCATCACCCCCAATTGTTGAATGCTGAGGGGGCCCAATCCCCTTGGCTCGCACCCCCCCGAGTTTCTTTGTTTGCCGACAGGGTGCCCAATCCCGTTCGGCATTACTTTCTCCTCCCCGTGTTGTTGCCAATGAGGGTGCCCAACTTCTGTCGGCTACTGACACCCCCCAAATAGGTGGCATGCTGGGAGCCCACCCCAGCATGCCAAATGCCCTGGAAAATGAAAACTGTCCCGCAATGTTTTTCCTTTTTTTTTACCCTGTATCAAAAACCATCCTCGTAGTCTCGATGCCCTCCTCCCCCACCCCAACCCACCCACTGAGCACTCCTGCCCCTCACCCCCTCACCCCATACTTACCTCCAGAGTCTGGTACTGGATGTTCTTTGGTGGACGGGAACAGGTCTGCACTCTTCAAAGCCGACCGCGAACTGAGGAAATGCCAGTAAGCTGTATAATGGAATGAATAGGGTTTTTCAACTTTGCTGCATATCTCGGCATTTCTTGGAATTTTGGCACCAAATTTTCAACATGGGGTTTTGGGGCCCCTCCTCATGAATTCTATCACTGTCATGGTGTTATTGGCCTTGAAAGGTGATTTTGCAGTCACTGTGTGAAATCACCTTTCAGGATCCAATTAACGAAATGACAGTGCTAGTGTTCATGAGGTGGCTTCTCAAAAAGCTTTATGTTCCAAATTTGGTGGAAAATCCAATCCACTGCCTGTTTCACGAAAGCGCAGTATTGCAGTTGCTATGCAGGCTCGTAGAATTCACGCATTCGCAATATTTTAATGCCAGATTTTCAGCATTGTCATTTTTGTACACCTCCTTGTGAACAGTACAGCTGTCATTTTCCACATCCTGCCCAAAATGTGTTCCGCACTTCCGGCGCATAATAAGCGCAGTCGCTGTAGGAAATCAGTGTTTGGGCCAGATTATGAAAATGACAGTGAAACAAGTTCATGAGCACAGGTAATAAAATGCCTATGTTGAAAATTTGGTGATGATACTCCATAAAATGACTGTGTTACGAGCATGTGTTGGCAGATTGGACCGCTTGTACTGTTGTGCATTTGTGATATTTTCACTCTGGATTTTCACCATTGCCATTTTCCCACACCTCTTGATGAACAGTACAGCAGTTATTTCACATATCCTGCCCAAAATGTGTTTTGCACTTCCAGCGAGAATAGCATGGTCGCTGAAGTAAATCACTTTGGGACACTTTGAGGAAATAACAGTGACACCTGCACATGAGCAGAGGTGCTAAAATGCCTATGTTGAAAAATTTGGTGCTGAAGCAGCCCATAAAATGGCAGTGTTGCAAGCGTCGTTCGTATATTTCCATGCACCCTTGTAACTTCAAATTTGGTATATTTACATGCCACATTTTCAACACTGGCATTTTTTACACCTCCTTATGAACTGTGCAGCTGTCATTTTTCACATCCTGCCCAACATGTTTTCCTGCACTGCACTACCAAACACCCAAAGGGACACCCAATGCCTGTCACTCTCTGTAAGGTGGGGGTGGGTTGGCATCAGTTCAATACTTCACTGCCATTACTATGATGCATCTCTAACTCCTGCACTGCCAATGCCAGCAAGACAACATTCGGCATTGACAAATGCTTGATTGACATAGGCATACTAAGTTACTGTTCTCTGAGCATTCCTGTGTGGAGTGTTATCATATAGTTCTGGGCTGGGCTGCAGGTAATCTTCACAGGGATTTAATCATGTTTCAGCCTCTTTGCATTTGTGGTTGTTTTTTTTTCCAGGATGGTGTTTGCCATGATTTTCCTTTTGGTTGTTGTTTGGCTTAATTTGTGGTGTTCAAGGATGTTCCAAGTAATAGTACCATATTCAGTATACAAATGCAGCATGTGAGAAATTATAAATTGCAAATTTTATTTCCTTTGCTGTGGATCTGGTACATAGAACAACATTATATGTTCTACTAAAGCTATTGAATTGTGGAAGAGTGATCCCTCTACATTACAAAGACTTGTGTGGCATTGGGACAAACCTTTTCTTGTGAATCTCCCTCCTCCATGGAGGACACACACACACACACACACGTTGACAACAATGACAGAAATACTTTGCATGTTACAGAGTGTTGAGTGGCAGAATCCAGAGAGCAATCATCAACCCTGCCCTTTAAGACTGAACTAAAGACAGCAGGGAGGTATCTCTCCTGTGACTGATAAACAGAAAAAGCCAGGCAAGAATTGCATTATGGAGGACGATCTCTCTGTCATAAGCTGAACTTACAAGCTCAAATGGCAGACTGGGTGGAGCCATAGGCCTTATCTGCCTTCACTGTCTATGTATCTATGTATCTAACCCTCCTTCTCTCGCCTGTCTCTCTTCTTGTTTGCTCAGCATTTGCTGCTATAGCATTGCATGATTATATGCAAGAGAGCACACTCGCCTCTGAGGCTGAGAGATCAGAGGCTGTGGGTTCAGTTCCCACATCTGGCACTTGGGTTAATATCTCAGCACTGACACTGTAGTGCAGCATGAGAGGGGTGCTGCACTTCTGAGGTGCCGCCTTTCGGATGAGATGTTAAACTGAGGTCCCATCTACCTGGATTGGTGGTAGTTCAGGTGGATGTTAAAGATCCCATTGCACTTATCAAAAGAGTAGGGGAATTTTATTGAAAATTGGATTTCATTACAATACAAATACATTATATATATATTCTAAACAAAATTATTAACCAATTGTAACAAACAGAAGAAAAAAGATTCAGTAGAAAAGAAAACATTATACATATTGCTCTGCATTTGTCAATGTCCTGCATACTATAATCTACCAATATTCTACAAAATAATATCCTAATCACTGATTCCCCATTCATTGCAATTGTCCCAAAAAGCCTAGCTCTTTTAGGGATATATCTCATCATATCAAATTTCATGGTTTTATTCAATGATATCCCAATATTCTGAAAAAGTTCCAGATGAGATACTTCTCTGTTGCAGAACCCACATGCACCTAGCCTGCCAAATAAAATATTTTATTGTTGCAAATACTATGTACATAGTGTCTTTGTGGTATTTCCCCAAATAGCCCTCCTACAGGACCATACATTGCAGTCGTATAATTCAAATTTCGAACAAAGGTTCCTTTCATGTTCTAGCCAAATATGTCCAAAATGGTTTTATATATGAACATTCTAAAAATAAGTGTTGTTGGGTTTCACAATTTGCCCACATGCCTCTCTGGGGCAATATCTCTCTTCAAGCTGTTTATGCTTGTTATTACCCTGACTCTAATCTCCAAAATTGCCTAACCAAACACAATCCCACACGAATGGGAAGTCTAAGGTTCACCAACTGTTGGAGTATTTTTTTTTTTCTGTGTCAGGGCACTCGGGAACACTATTTCAGCCCTACATTCTGCATCTATAATGAAACCATAATTTTTTTTCTTATCTAATATTGCTATCTGTTCTATACTAATGTTCCATTTCACCAGCATTTTATACATTCCACTCCATATTGAGGAGTGCATGCCGATCTGTTCAACCCTCTGGGGTTCTTATTCTCCCTTACCCTTTTGCATGGTGCTAGCCATGCATTTTATTAGCTTCATTAGTGGATCCAGGTCTCATGGCTGGGCTAATATACCAGATAGAAAAAGTACTAAAAAAGAATGCGATTGGGTTAATCATTGCCATCCCACCTTCGAAACAGGACGATATGTATATTCCTCTTAACAGGATTCAATCTAGATCCACAGCATGCCTGAAAGAATATGCTGTAAATGACTGTAAACATACTTATTGGAGGAGGTATGTATAACTTAAGTAAAGAAATATGGGACCAGTAGTGTTTTAATTAAAACCACTGTTTTTTCTTTGACAGTTGTTGCCCCTTTCAACTATTGACTAATCCTGTTGCCTTCTCCACTTTCCCTTCCAGTTTAACATAGTCATGTCCCTGGACCAAACTCTATACCTAATATAGAGATGGGCTGATCAGTCACTTGAATACCACCTATATATGCCCCAACTGTGGTACCTGAGTATCACCTATTGTAACCCCTTGTTTCTTTCCCACATTAATTTTCTAACCTGAAAATTTGGAATACTGCAGAAATATATTACTTAGAGCCTCTGCAGAACTAGAAGAAGAAATTGCTATAACTAAATCATCTGTGTATGCTAGCACCTTGACGGCGGACAATCTGTGTTAGTTACTTCTGTGATCCTTTGTTCTTTTAACAACGTTATAATAAAAATATCTATGACAAAGGTGTAAAGCAGGGGCTCAAAGAGCAACCCTGTCTAATGCCTCGTTCAACCTTTATCCTCTTCCCCCAACCATTTATACTAGGGATGATTGTTGCCCTTTATACATTTGTTCTATCTAGTTTACAGAAACCTCTGGAATCCCAAATGCCCTTAGAGTTTTAAACAAGAACTTGTGAGAAACCCTGTCAAAAGCTTTCTCTTGGTCGATACTTAAGATGAAGCCCTGTGCTTGTCCTGCCTGCCCTCTAAAGACTAATTCCCTCAGAACCATAAGATTGTCCTGTTGTTTCCTGCCTGGTATTGAACAAGACTGAAAAGGACAAATTAGTTTTGGAGCTACTTTCAATAATCTGGTCTGCAGGATTTTACTTAAGACTTTCAAATCTCTTTTAACAGACTTAATGGACACCAGTTACCTATTATCTGTCTTGGACCTTTCTTGTGGAGCAGTACAAGACCTGCTTCCTGTTAGAAGGGCGTAATTGGATGATGTTTAAACATAATTAAACAGAATCACCAAAGCAAGGCTAATTCTATACTAAAGGTTTTATAAAATCCTAACCCTAATCCATCCATACCTGAAGCAGAATGTGGAGCTAGCTGTGAAATAGCTGCTGTCACTTCCTTTACAGATACATCTTTAATCAACTCTTGGATCTCTAGTTCAGATATCTGTGTTAAACCCAATGATTTTAATAAATTAGAGGATCATGATCAGAGTGGTGGTACCAAATAGACCTGCCACATATTCTTCTACCACATTCAAAATCTCCTGTGGAGAATTTACTAACTGTCCAGTTGGTGTGCTTAGTTCTGCAATAAATCTGTTTTCAAACCTCTTATTATACTCTTCGAAAGGGTTTAATGATTTTGCCTTACCTAAGTCACAAATCTCAATTCCTGGTTTATGGCCTTGGCCCTATTATATTGGATGTCAGACATTTTCCTTACTGTTTTAATGATTGCACTATAATCCTGTTTAGACAATTCAGCCTGGGAAATAAGATGCTGTAAATATTGTCTTAATTGCAGGCATTGCATATATTTTTTATTGGCTATGTAAGTAGCTTTATTTTGAAAAAGTTTCTGCCAGTTCTTTTAGAGTCCTCCACCATTCTGTAATGTTCTCATACATTTCTGCTACTGAGAGCCTGGCTAACCAGTCCTGATTCCACATCCTTTTCATTTTGGATCCTCTAAAAGTGTTTCATTTAAACACCATTTATTTTTCTTACATCGTAGTGTTCCTTCCCATGATTACCTGAATCTGAACTGCCATATGGTCTGAAAACTCATTAGGGATTGTGGAAGCAGAAAGAATGTTTAACACTTGAGATGCAAAGGTAAAATCTATCTGAGTCCTTAAGGTACCCTAAAATATATAAACCCCCATTTAGATGTTTTCTTCTATAGGTATCCACCAAACCAGCTGTTCTAACTATCTGTAGTAATGCTGTAGTCACAAAACAACTTTGAGGTTTGAAGGCCTCTATCAGTTGTTGAGAGTCCACAGTTAAAATCTCCTGACCAGATTACAAGTCTGGATGTATGTAGATAAGGCTGAATCTCTTTAAACAAGGCTACTCTCTGTGCTTTAGTTTGGGGAGCGTGACACTGTTATTATATGAAACCTTTCTGACATGTAGGAGATATCTAACATCAAAGTCCTTCCTAGTTGTATGTCAACTAATCTGGATACTTTTAGGAGGGGTTAGCTAGTAAAATGCCTACCCCATCACAGGGTTTCGGTCCCTGAGGACCAAAGGAGGCCCCTGCCAACCAGGATCTGGATGCAGATTGTAATTCAGTATGGGTTTTAAGACAAGTGTCCTGAATACAAATGATGTCACTGTGTAAATTGTCCAGAGTAAGCAGGACCCAAGCCCTCTTTCTATCGTTTTTAATATTACTGATGTTTAGAGTAATGATTTTTAATGACCCATAATATAAAAAGGCAAAATGACAGTATACTTGCTTCATGGCGTTTTGGATTACCTTCGTTTTGTTCATTTTGCTATTGAATCTCCCCTCCTTCAGAATCTGTAATGGACGTTACTGAAGAACCGCCTGTCCCTCCCTTCAGACTCACCATCGGTTCCCTCTGAATTTAATAAAGCATATTTATTTACAGTCTGTACTGAAGCAGTTTCCTTCATATTAACTTTCCTGTTCCCCTGTGACACAGCTTTCACTTGTCTATTTCTTTTTTATGAGATACCATTCTAAAGGTGGATCTTTATCTCCTGGGGGTGGGGGCATGTCTGGCTCTTGTTTCACCTGTCTCCCCATTCATACCCTGGGCTTCTTCACCTGTTTCCATTCCCATTACTTCCTCTGCAGCCTGTATTCCCTCCAAATCCTGCCCTGGAGGGTCCCTTGCTGCAGGACGGTCTGTAGGAACATTCTGTTATAGGGAGCTTGAATGCCTGGTGATGTAGCCACTACAATCTTGCAGAGGCTGCCTTTTTGCATATTGTTGCTGGGCCATGTTGATTAGTCCCTCATGTGAAGGACAATCCTCCCCATTATGGAGTTCCGAGGACACCTACCATATGCATGACCTGTCCTCTTGCAAAGGATGCAACAAAACAAGTTTAGGCAATTAGCAGAACTGTGTCCTAACTCTAAACAGTGGTTACATCTCATGGAGTCGTAGGCTGAACTTAAATGGGCCTTGACCCACACTTGAAACATGACCTGGGTTGGCCGCTATAGAATATTGATCCCTGTCTTTCCTAAAAAAGGAACTGGGGAGATGAGCAGGGCCTGTATTTGTGGAAATTAGCTGAACTCTCACCCTCCAACTCCTGTCCCATATTTGCTCACTGTCTAAATTTGGGGTAGGTTTATTTAAGATTTCACACCTTTCTTTCAGCCAAAAGAGGATGTCCTCAGTGTTTACCCTTCATTTCTAAAAAAACTACTTAATTTAACTAGGGGTTTCATTAAAGGGACCACCAAAAAGAATCCATAAAGGAGTATTTTTAACACCTGGTACTGGGCCCAGAAGCAGTCTAGACTTGACACATTTTTAAAGCTAATGTCATAGTTCCTGTTTCCCAACCCTATTAGGCAAAAATCTCAGATGAAAAAATTTCATAGAATTCTATAAAAGCTGCTTTGCTACAGTATATGTACCCTATAGGGGGTTCTTAAGCCTCCCTTGTACACTAACCTAACAGCATTCCATCTGGGAGCAGGCTCCCTTTGTTTAAAAACAAATCAGATAATTTAAATATATGCTCCAATGTTGGCCTATCTTCAGACTCATGTATGACCTCCTCACTGGTCCCATTCATAATGGA
The DNA here is from genome assembly GCA_016271365.2 of Neoceratodus forsteri. NCBI lineage: Eukaryota > Metazoa > Chordata > Ceratodontiformes > Ceratodontidae > Neoceratodus > Neoceratodus forsteri. The sequence goes on from CM028130.1 coordinate 101,896,630, forward strand.
ATATCTGCCCCATTCACACTCACACCTTCAGAAATATCTCTGTTTGCCATAGATTACCCTTCATTTATATTTCCCCAACACATGCATCAATATTACTGGTACCAGATACAATAGAAAAGGTGTTAGCCGGGGTTTGTTGAGCTCATGTCTTGTTCATTGATGGTGGCCACTTTCGTGGTATCGCTCTATCATCTCCTGATATGAAGGTTCTCATAATCAGAAACCAGGCTCCCTGCTGTCCCTGTTTCCAACCAGCATTCTCTAATACTTGTGCAATTGAATGCTGTACTGAACCTTCATCACAAAAGTCAGGAGCTCTGGAGCCCCAGTCTGTATCTCTCTCTCTCTCTCTCCTTCTGCCTGTTCCTGAAAGAGTAAGTTTCTCCATTGTTTCAGTTTGTAGAAAGTCCTGTAAATTCAACTGTTTCCCAACTCCAAGTCTCATTTTGATGTTTTAGTGAGGCAAATACTTTCTGTTTCCTTTTCCTTCAGCTCGTACACGGGTTCTATGCCATTTAAACTGCCAGCCATTTGTTTAGCATTGCTTTGAACTGCCTTGTTTTTGACAGAAGTAGCAGTCCTGTCTTTTGGCCTGACTGTAAGTCAGAAGCTGGATGACTCATCTCTGTGTTATTCACTACAGAGGATTTATCAGGTACTTGAGCCAGAGTTTTAAACTCTTTTCTAGCTCTGCAGCTCTTTGTATGATCTTTTCTTTTCTAACTGAAACATTTTACTTTTTCTTTCAATTCAGTATCCAGTACTTGCACATTCTCTGTTGTTTGACCATCTTTATTTTGCATCAGCTCTCCATTGCTTTTCTCCACTATTTCCCCACACAGGTAGAATTGGGTGCATCATCCTCCTCGCTGAATTCTGTAGTCAGGTCTTCCAAATCCATAACTGTTTCTGCAGAGTTTCTGTCTTTTTCAGGCCTCTGTAGGAAGAGAGATGGGAGGAGGCCATCTCCCTGCCATATCAGCACTTCCTCCTCTTCCTGTTTCCACCTCCAAAATGAGTCCTCCATCCCACCTATAGTAAGTGACAGCACCCCTGCAGGCAGACATGGGGAATTGCCCGTGTCCTGGCCAAATTTCCTCATTCACTAAAAATACCACCAACAGCTTAATCTGGTTCAAGGTCAGTTGGTATTCATCTGTATCCCCTCCTCTGGGTCATGCCTGAAAATAGGCAGGATTTGTCTAGTGCACTTACCCAGTCAACAAAAACTAAAAAAAAAAATATATATATATATAGCTCACTGTTGCGTGTGCTAGATGAGCTGAGACAGTAGCAAATGGGCTTTGTTTTTTGTTTGTTTTTTGGTACTTGAACTCTGTGTACCAGCAGGACTCACAGCTCTGTCCCTTTGTTGCTGGCTATACCAGAAGTCAGCACAGAGCAAGAAAAAATAGTACAGGTGGGGGCAAAAGCAAAAGTACAGCTGTGATCTACTGACAGGAGACAGGCAGAGGTGTTTATAGAGGAGGATTGTGTTTCAAGTCCCAAATTTTGTGCTTCATTGTGAGTGTGATCTGACTTTTCCTCTGTGATAGCAAGACAGCATGCAGAACTCTGCCCTGTAGCCATAAAAATGGCAAAGTTATGAAGAAAAGTTCAAAACCCATTGAATACATTAAACCTCATTTACCTGATTTTCTCATATTGCAGTCACTGGTTCCAGCAGCAAAATATGTCTTTAATCGCAGACTGGATCTACATCATGGGACATGCTCAGGTAATTGAGGGTATGTGGGGGTGTTTTGGGGTGTTGGGGCATGGGTGATGAGTCATGAGTGGGATGTTGGGATTGGGAGTGTGGATTCAGATTGAGAGGACATTTGCTTTTTATAGATTATTGAGGAATCATTTCATTATTTCAGAAGACATGATTGGGCACCCCAGTGTCAGGATACGGAGAGGGCACCCTAATGCCACCATATACTGTACATATTAGGAATGGAGGGTGGGTGACCTAGAAGGGCAGAAATGGTACTGGGATGGGCACAACTGGTCTGCTAACATTAATATTAGGAAAGGTGGCAGGCAACCTGGATGGAAAGAAGAGAAAGAAGTGGAACTGGAAGTGGACACCCCGGTCTGCTTAAGAAAATCTGAATTAGCTGGGTAGCTAGCTGGTTAGATAGATAGATAAGATAGATAGATAGATAGATAGATAGATAGACAGACAGAATGAGACAGAGACAGAGAGAACACGGGATCAGCAGCTCCATGTTTCAGCTGAAGCTGGCAGAATGAGTCCAGCTGCAGCTTCAGCATTCAGGAAAGTCCCACTTTAATCATACAGAGAACACAAGTCAATAGCTCCTCTTTCTAAACTGGGCACCCTGGACTTTGGGGTGCCAAGAAAAAGTATTTCTGGCCATTGTTTTAAAACACAAACACTAGAATCTAGCTAAACAGGTCTCATTTAGCTAGGTTCAAGTGCTTTTTTTAAATTACAGAAATTTTATGTATTTTCCATGTTTTTACATTGGGGATACAATATGGAGGCAGTCGAAGCAAAAAGTTTTTTCATGCTGTGAGAAACAAGTGGTGAGAAGACAAAGAATTGTTTCATGTTATATTCAGAGTGTAATCCAATTACATGCTCTGAGCATGCTAAGAACAGCAGAAAACAAATTTTAAATCTTAATGACTCTGGAACGTTTAATATCTTTTCACAGAACCTTCCGTAGGCACTACCTTGGCACAGCACACTTCTACACTGAAAGTTTCAAGAAACAATTTAATTCTGTGTAGGATGTACATGAATGCAAAACCAAAACCTATGTTAGGTATAGGAACAAATCAGGCATCTACTAGAAAATGAGATATACATATCTCAGAAACCACATAGGTTGCCATCATGAAACTTTCCATATTTATAGTACTTGCCTAGTAGAAAATGCATGCAACATTTCTGCTAATTTTGTCAAACACTTCCAAAGTTATTAAGGTACACAATTAGGGGTCCAACATAGAACCTGTCGCCAACTCCTTAACTATACAGGTGCCACTGCACCTGTATAATTTTAACTGTATTATGGTACAGCTGCTTTACTAAAAGAGTAGCTGTATCTAAACTAGAAAACCAACAACAATACACAGTGGAGCACTGCACTGGTTTCCCAATCAGAGAGGCTTTTGAACAGAACTATGCTTGTGAATATTACAGTCAACTTGTAGAAATGTTTATCCTCATGCAGAAGTATTCAAAGGTTCCTCAAAATAAAAAACTTTCAATGTTCCCCTAGCCCTCTACTGGTGCTGGCAATACCTTGTATATAATTAGATACAGTAAGTAGCATTATTACCATAGTAATAGGGTAGGGTAGGGAACAATGTATCTTCCATCAGCGAAACTCTGGTAAAAGTTTGATTTTGCTTCCATGAAATACCCAGAATTTTCATATAAAGTTTAAGAAATTTGCCACATTTTTGATTTCAGTTAATTCTGTCAAATGAAAAAGTATTTGCCCACATTGCACAAAATTAAGTATGACTTTACTGAGATCTGTGCAGAAGTGTACCAAGTTTCAGATCTCTGTCTTTAGAGGTGTCTTAGTTATAAGCCTCAAAATTTTGGACATTATAAAATTACATTTCACAATATGTAAACTGCAGAGTTTTAACCCCAATAACTTTAAAACCTGAAAATGGAATATCACCAGATTTGTTAGGTTCCGTGGCCCTAAGTATTAGGCTTTGAAGACACCTTCATGGCCCAGCTGCAGAGCATCATGTTGAAATGCCGATGACCCAGGTTCAGAAATGAGCCGGAAATTCTGTCTGAGGCAGGCAATGGTGAAGACAGCTGCCGTTCAACAGTGCATCTCAGTCAGGGAGGGCTGGTTGCAGATTTCACCTACACAACAACCCCTATGGTGGGGCCAGGGACTTGTTCTGCTACAGGGGAAGCTGTGGCTCTATGTGGCTAACAGAGGCACCAGCCCCATGAGGAGAGATGGAGAGAAAAATGTTGGGAGAAAAACAAGTAGCCAACTGAATGATGCCTTGTCTCAGCTTGATTAGGTATATCTCTGTGAACAGGGTATGTCCCTAAGAGATGATCTGCTAGCTAGGAGGAAAACCAATATGGAAAAAAGAAGGCTGTGTGTCAACTCTACTGTCTTGCTCAAAGGCTGGACAAGTTACAAGCAGCCAAAGATTCCAAAATAACGTCAGTAATTAAAGTTACATTTCTTGAGTGTTTCTGAAATTGTGGAATGCTGTGATTCTTTTGTCAAAGCCATGTCTGTACATGGTAAGCAGTGATACATTTGAGTTGCAATTGTAGAGGAAAGTAAATGCTAGGTAAAGATTGTAGAAGATAACACACAAGTCCCAGCTGTCAGGGGACACAAATATTCAGTGAACAGATCCACTACTAGAACCAACACTTGAAACAACACAGGGAGCCTCCCAACTTCAACTCCAATGTATAGGTCTAGCATCTGAACTTTCTGTCAGAATGTCCATACAATTACTCAGTCATCCTGTACACCACACATTATCAGAGTGAACCTTCAAGAAAACTGTCCACACCAGAAGAAAGTTTGAAAAACAGTTCAAAATTTACTAGTCATGGATATGTTCAAAAATCAACTTTAGTTATAATGATATTTCATCAGGCCACTGCAGTGCAAAAACATACATATGCACAATCAAATATTATATTGCAGAAACAGCCTCAATAGTTATATAAAATGCAGACTCCTTTGGTTTGACAACCTCCTTTGATTTGACTTAAATTCAGAACGAAACCAGTTGAAATAGCCTTATTTAAAAACATGTAGAAATTGCACATCATGAATAAATGCAAAGAAACAGCTTCAGATATGTTAGTATTCCTTTGGGCTATAGCAGTTCACAAATATGTGCTTGCAGTGACTTGTTGATTGTCTTTAGTTTATCAGGCATATATGATTAGCTGATACTCAAGTATAACATTGTTAAAAACCATTTTCTCATAAATAGCACTATGCACTATAGACAGAATTGTCTACATGCCATAGATCCATGGTGCGTGAGGCACTCTTAAGTGTCACTGCCATGCACCAGGAGTCCCTGACACAATGCACATGCACAGAAGAGATGCACATCATTTCTACACTGGATTCCCCCACCATCCATGTGGCTATGCTATGATGCACGGGGCAGTGAGACAATCTCAGATCTAGAAGTGAGTTGCCATCTGGGAACAAGTGACCATCAAACAGTGTGGTTCACATTAAACTCAGCTACAGAGTCAAGCCATACAAAGTGAGGGTACTGGACTTTAGGAGGGCTGACTTTGGCAAGATGGTAGAGTGCCTCAGAAAAGCACTAGCAAACAAGCTAGAAGGAGGTGTGGAGCAACAATGGGAATCATCAAAACTGCCATCACAGAGGCAACACGCCTTTGTGTGAAGCAAATAAATAAATCAAAATGAAAGAAAAGCCACTATGGTACCCAAAAGAGGTGGCTGTGAAAGTCAGGAAGAAAAGATAGCATTCCAGAAGTATAAGAAACACAGAAGGAGCAGGACAGAGAGCTGTACCAGTTAAGGCAGAAGGAAGTGAGAGGGAAGTCAGAATAGCAAAGGCCCAAACTGAGGAAAGATAGCCAACTCAGTTAAGAAGGGGATAAAACCTTTACAGGTACATCAGCGAGTAGAAAGACAAAGGGAGGAATAGTGAGACTGAACAGAATGAAAGGTGGGTGGGCAGAGGGGACATTGAAAAGCAGGGATACTGAATGAATATTTCTGCTCAGTATTCACAAAAGAGGAGGGGAAGTGCCTAATCCAATTAATAGAATCACTCTTGATAGGGGTCGATCCCAGTCCTTTCACAGAAGAAAGTGTTCTGCAACAACTCCTAAAACTGAAGGTGGACAAAGCAATGGGGCCTGATGTAGTTCTCCCAGAATTCTAAAAGAATTATGAGGGAACTAGTGAAACCACTGGCTACTCTTTTAATAAATCATGGGAGGATGGTGTGGTACTGAGGACTGGAGGAAGGTGGATGTGATTCTCCTTCACAAAAGTGGGACCAAGACAGAGGCAAGAAATGACAGACCTGTCAGTCTGACCTCTGTTGTAGGGAAAGTGATGGAGTCACTTCTGAAGGAAAGAATGGTTGAGTACCTAGAGGCCAGTGGGGCACAGGACCCAAGGCAGCATAGGTTCACAGTGGGAAGGTCATGTCAGACGAATCTAATAGATTTCTTTGACTGGGTGACCAAAGTAGTAGACTAGGGAGGGGCTGTGGACATGGCCTACCTAGACTTTAGCAAGGCATTTGACACAGTCCCACACAAAAGATTAATAGCCAAATTAACCAGCCTGGGAGTGAGTCCCAGGGTTGTAGCCTGGGTAAAACACTGGCTGGACAACAGGACACAGAAGGTAATTGTAAATGGAGTCCATTCTGAAGTAAGGGGTTACTAGTGCAATGCAGGGTTCAGTATTGGGTCCAGTCCTTTTAATGCCTTCATAAGTGACATTGCAGAGGGACTGGAAGGAAAAGTATGCCTCTTTGCAGATGACACAAAGATTCTGCAACAGGGTTGATACACAAGAAGGCGTGGAAAGGATGAGAAGGGACTTGGCAAGGTTGGAGGAATGGTCAGAAGCATGGCAGCTAGGATTCAATGCAAAGAAGTGCAAATAATGCACCTGGGAAACAAGAACCCAGGGAAGAATACACAATGGGTGGGGAGGTAGTAACAACAAAAAAGGAAAAGGACCTGGGGGTAATCATATCAGATGACCTTAAGGTTAGCAAGCAATGTGAGAAGACAGTAGAGAGGGCTGGGGTATACTGGGATGCATAGGGAGAGCAATCGCAGCAGAAAACAGGAAGTTGTTATCCCTCTGTACAGACAGTTGGTGAGACCCCATCTGAAGTACTGCGTCCAGTTCTGGAGACCCCATCTCCGCAAGGACATAGACAGGATAGAGGCAGTCCAGAGGAGGGAAACTAAAATGGTGCAGGGTCTTCAAGAGAAGCCGTATGAGGAGAGACTAAAGGAGCTAATATGTACCCTTGAGGAAAGAAGGGAGAGGGAGACATGATAGAAACTTTAAGCACCTCAGTGGAATCAACAAAGTCCAAGAGGTAGCATCTTTCAGAAAAAGAGACTGCAAGAACAAGGGACACAATTTAAACATGGGGGGCGGTTCAGGGCAATGTGAGGAAGTATTATTTCACAGAGAGGGTGGATGCATGGAACAGCCTTCCTGAGGAGGTTGTGGGGTCTAAAACTGTTGGAGAATTCAAGAATGCATGGGACAGACATAAGGCAATTGTTGTGGGGGTAGAAAGAAATAGGCTGTTGGTTAACTAGGATCTGCGGCCTATCCTGTAGGTAGGAAATGGGCAGACTAGATGGGCCATGGTCCCTTATCTGCCATCAAAGTCTATGTTTCTATGAAGGATAAAACATAGAAGTTGATGGCATAAGGACCACAAGGCCCATCCAGTCTGCCCATTTCTTTCTACCTTATAAATGTGCCATCTGCCTTTGCTCTGTCAATGGCCTACCTATTCATACTCATCTGTATTGCTGCCTTATGCCTATCCCATGCCTGTTTGAAGCCCTGCACTGTATTCATATCCACCACTTCCTGAGGTAGGCTGTTCCATGCATCCATCACCCTTTCTGTGAAAAGAACTTCCTCACATTACCACATAATCAACCTCCCTCTAATCTCATGCAGCGTCCTTGTCCTGTTATTTTTCTTATATTGAAACATGTTAGACTTTTTCACCTTGTTGATGCCCTAAAGGTGTTTGAATGTTTTGATCATATCACCTCTCTCCCTCCTTTGCTTTAGGGTATATATATTGAGCTCCGCTAATCTGTCCTCATATGTTTCCTGATGCAGTCCCTGCACCATTTTGGTTGCCCTTCTCTGGACTGCCTCAATTTGGTTAATGTCCTTGTGAAGGTGTGGCCTACAGTACTGCATGTGGTACTCAGATGGAGCTTAACTAGTGTCTTGTAAAGAGGGATTATTACCTCCTGTTCCGACTTATGATACACCTACTAATATACCCTAACATCCCCATAGCCTTACTTAATGCTTTAGTGGTCTGCTCTGATGATTTCAGGTCATCGTGATGATGATGCCCAAGTCTCTTTCTTCCCTTGTGACTGCCAGCAAATCCTCCCAGCCTATATGTGGCTTCAGGGTTTCTCCCTATGTGCATGATCTTGCACTCTTTGCATTAAACCCCAGTTGCCACTCTTCTGACCATTTTGCTAGTTTATCCTGATCTCTTCTCATTCTTCCTACCCCATCTGGATCATCTACTCTGTTGCAGATCTTGGTGTCATCTGCAAATAGACAAACCTCACCCTCCAGTCCATCTGCAATGTCACTAATGAAGATACTGAAGAGGATTGTCCCCAGGACTGATCCTGAGTACCCCACTTGTGACTTGCATCTCTTCTGACTGTATACCATTTACCACCGCTCTGTTTTCTGCCCGTCAACCAGTTTGCTACCCAGTTGACCAACTTCTGACCCACCCTGAGCAGACCCAGCTTATTAATCAATCTTCTATGTGGAACAGTATCAAAAGCTTTGCTGAAGTCAAGGTAGGTGACATCAACTGCTCTTCCTTGGTCCACCACTCTGGTTACCCAGTCAAAGAAATCTATGAGATTAGTTTGACAGGACCTTCCTTTGTAAACCCATGCTGTCTTGGATCATGCGCCCCATGGATTCCAGGTGTTGCACTATCCTTTCCTTAAGGAGTGCCTCCATAATCTTGCCCACTACTGAGGTAAGGCTAGCTGGTCTGTAGTTCTCTGCTTCCTCCCTGCTATCACTGTTGTGAGCAGGATCACATGAGCTCTTCTCCAGTCTTATGGGACCTCTATGTACTCAGAGACTCACTAAACAGTTCTGATAATGGCTGTGCTAGTTCCACCCTTTAGCTGCTTTAGTACTCTGGAATGTATGCCATCAAGTCCCATTGCCTTTTCCACCCTAAGCTTATCGAGCTCTTGTAGGACCCTTTCTTTTGTGAAGAGACTAGTGCGCACCTCTCTCCCCTGTGTTATGGTGTTGAGCTGTGGGCCCTGCCCTTCATTCTCTTCCGTCAAATACTGACCAGAAGCATCTATTTAGGATAGATCCTTTTACATGGTCCTCCTCCTCCTCACATGCCCCTTATCTCCTTTGATCTTAGCAATACCCCTTCTGTACTTTCTCCTTTCACTAATGTATCTATAGAAAGTCTTGTCAACTCTTTTACTGTCTGTGCTAGTGTTTCTTGGTTTGGGCCTTTGCCTGCCTAACTGCCTTCCCTGCCTCCCTTAGGGAAGTTTGGTATGCTCTCCTATCTTCATCCCGCCATGCTCCCTTATATTTCCTGAAGGCCAGCTTTTTGGCTCTGACTTTTCTGATACTGTTTTTGAGAACCAAAGTGGTTTCCTTCTTCTTTGCACTTCCTTTTCTCTCTAACACAATGGAATGTTGCTTCAAGCATTGCATCCTTAATGCTTGCCTACTTTGGCCTGTACCCCCTCACCTGTATTTCTTTTTGCTAGGCTAGTTAACTTTGTTGGCCATCTTATCAAAGTCAGCTCCTCTGAAGTCCCATATTTTGCATTGGAATGGGATGATTTAGTAGTAGTGGCTAAACTGAACTATACCATGGATGGTCACTGGCCCCAGGTGACCTTCTACCTGCAGATCTGTGATCCTTTCCTATTAGTCAGTACTAGATCTAGGATAGCCCTGTCTCTTGTGGTTTGTTGTACCAGTTGTTTGAGGCCGTCCCCTGCAGGGAATCCACCATGTGTCTAGTTCTGGCAGAAAATACACTTCAGGCATGGGAAGAAAGTGCACCTGCATGTGTTTGGAGACCAGGAACAGAACCCTGGTTTCTTGCTCTATGCTGCCTAAGCTGCTGCCTTAATTCTCTCCACCATGGGAGCAACTCATGGGATTCTCAGGGCATTCCCACACTCTCCACCAGTCACAAAGCACAGGATGCTGGGTGAGGGGGCACAAGATATGCACTCAGGGACCCTGTCTATCTGTTGTGCCCCTCACTGAGTGCCCCACCTGCTGCAGGAAAAATAGGACACCTCTACTACATGCTACTCAAGCCCTCCTATCAGATGAGGAGGGCTGGGGCAGCCATTGGGATAGTTGCCCAACATACAAAGTCAGAACAGGTGCTGTTCACAATCCCTGCTCTGTGCAGAGCAGGGGATCTACTAGAGACCAGGTAGGGCATGCAACTGAATGCCGCCTGTGTCATCTGTGCCTGTCCATGGGTGTAGACCTGGATGGGCAGAGCATGTTCCTCTTACGTGCACCTGGCTCACGTTAGCGAATAGGCCCCAAAGCACATAAAATTGCTCATGGACATAGTTTGTTAGAATTTAGAATCTTCAGAAACCTAGAATGTGGTATAGCAGCAAGCACCTAGTATGGCACAGACTGTTTTTTCTGGATTTTAAATAAAGTGCTGGGACATGCAGGTCATTTTAAAGTGCTTTTCAGACAGTGCAATAAAGTGCAGAGCATTGAGAGTGATTTGGGCAAAGAATTGCTTTGTTGTATAACCTGAATTTAAAAGTCCTGAAAGTTAATGGCAGTCCCAGTATAAAGAAGACAAATGTGATGTTTTGGGCAGTCTAAGGAAGGATCACACCTTAAACAACACCGTGGTATGATTAGCATAGTAAATTCAGCCAGTCATGGTGCCTCTGCCTTTCTGTTCACACTCATTCTTTTCAGCAGTTCTTGGTGTTTTAAATGCACTAAGGTGTTTGTATAATACTTTGAACTATAAGAAAGTAAAAGATATATGCCAATGCCTTTTCCAAGGCTCTGATTCATTTAATTAATGTTAGCAGAGCCTTAACTGCTAATCTTATCTTTGCATACCAGATTTTGTATATCCCCGCCCCAGCTCTTTTTCAGGCCACCTAGCAAGACACTTACTATTGTTGGCATTGGCTTACATGATCTGCAATATAACTAGTACTGTCAGTCCACATAAGTGCCAATTGTTATATTTCTTGTACTATCTAGTCCATCACTTATGCTGGCATTCCACAGTGCTACCTTATATTAAAACTGCTTCTGACTGAGTTTGTCTTCTTATACTGAGGCACCCACTAACTTTCATGTCCATGTGCAATATTTATGTGCTTCAAGAGGAAATGCTATCTTAACAAATATATACTTGAATATTAACTAAGCCTAATAAGCCTGGTGTCCTAAAGACATTCAACCTGTTCCTGAAAGCAAATATTTGTGAACTGCTATAGCCCAAAGGAATACTGATCTAATTTAAGCTGCTTCTTTGCATTTTATCTTGACATACTGGTATGCAATTTTCTACATGCTTTTGAAATAAAGCTATTTCAATTGGTTTCATTCTGAATTTAAGTCAAACCATAGAAGTCTGATTTTTTTTAACTATTGAGATTGTTGCTGTGATTTAAAATGGCTCTGCATTTTTGAGCAGCAAAGGCCTGATGTAATAGCAATATAATTGAAGCTGATTTTTTTGCATATATCCATGACAAGTAAACTTTAATTTCCTTTCCAGATTTCTGCTGGTGTAGACAGCTTTTCTTGAAGGTTCACTCTGATACTTTGTGGTGTGCAGGATGCTTGAGTAATTCTATGGAGGTATGGAGTCATACACTCACATGACACCACCGCGCAGCAATGTACCACTGTGAAAATAGCTAAACATTGCCGCTTCAAAAGTACCAAACGCATTTTGGCAACAAAACCTGTGTTTTCTTTTCTATCTGTTGGGGCTCGCTTTGCACCCCCCATTAAAGTAATCAACTCAAGGAGGGTTCAACACAGGAACAGGAGAAACACCATGGGGAGAAACAAACAAACTGCACAATGCAGTTTCCAAAAGATCTGGGAGTGGGAGTCAAGCCCTAGTCCACAGACATAAAGCATCCTCTTGTACTGCCGCAGCTCACCCCACTCAGCCATAGTGGCAGCTCAGCAGACCACCTCCAAATGAAGGTCTTCACCTCCACTTAACTCCTCCTCCCACCATGTGCAACAGGGTACATAACCGTACATACAACATATCTATCTTGTGGGGTTGTGTAACCTATCTCACTAGTGCATTGCACGATGTATTTATGGTATTCCATGTGTGTATTCCCTGGTGAGATACTGACTTGGTAGGTTCTATGGATATTCCAAACACAAGTTCAGGTTATATACCTACACATTGGAGTTGAAGTGGAGGCTCCACTTTGTTTTTACAAAGGCTGGATAAAGTGGCAATATGATAGCATTCATAGGAGGTTCCACAGTAAAAGTTCAATGGTAAAAGTATAATATATTACTTAACTTGAGTGACAAACCATGAAGAATTGTCATGAATATCATTGTACACTGGCCTGAATTCTTGCAATATGCCAGATAACCACTGTTATAAAAAGGGCATTAAACTGAGGGCTGTGATTGGCTACTGGCATTCTTTTAATAATAGCCATGTAGAGCAATTTCACATGCAGCTAGATAAGCTAAACATGTACCCATTATCAAAAGAATTCAACAGCAAAATTCCAAACAGTTCACTACTGCTGCCATTTAATTTCCCCAGCCACGATGGTGAAAGTGCCACCTACATCAGCTGATTGCCTACTGTTCCTAACTCTTGCTGGTATGTTCACTGCATTGTAAGAGCGGTAACCTGAATCTGAGCTGTTTTAAAAAAGCATCATCCTATTAAGCCAACCCTGACATACCCAACCCATGAACTTGCCCTGTCTGAAGCAACACTTGTTCACAAACTGTTAGATGTTGAAATACACTGCAGTAGCCTGAGTTCCAGAGGTTGCAGTGTTTTAAAAAGTCATGGAGCACTAGAAAGTAAGCGTCTCAACAAACTGCAACAAAACACTGTCATGGATATGCTCTTTATGTTAACTCCACCCTATTACATTGTACTGCAAATGAAAAAAAACTACTAATAAGAACCCCATTTATCTGAACCCTGATCTACCAAACTGAACCTTGTTGTCTTTTATCCCTATGTTTCTGGTTCAGACGATGGGGTGGAACAACCAAGTTATGCTGTATAAGCAACTTTACCAATCCACTTGGTCCTTCATATTGCTGGAACAGTATTTTGGAGGTCAGTTACCATGGAGACAGCTTATGAATGCATTCACACTGAACTCAGTAACATGCAGCATGATTCAGTTTAGCAGATGGACTATTTTATTTAAAATTTCTCTTTGAGTTTAAATAATTTCTAAAATTACATTTTAAATAAAAGGTTTCACTGTTATTTTTTATAATATCAATAAGTTACTCCCAAGGGGTTATGTTAATGTTCAGTTAATCACCTGAAATCATGTGACACCAGTTGCACCTGCGTGCCACATTAAAAAACCAGGAGGTGATTAACAGATCATTAACCTAACCCAGTCATACCATGTTGCTTAAGTGTACACTGACCTAATGACTTGTGGAAGCACATGCACTGCAGCACTACTTCTTACATTGCCACCTGCTGACTCTTTAACAGCCCTCTGTTACAGCTTTGAAGATAACAATGTATATTTTACTATATGAAAACAGTGGCATCAAGTGATGCCATGCCCTACAACTAGTTATTACTTAGGCCATTGTGACAGAAGTATCTGGATATCTTTGGTCATGATGAGGAATGATACTGGGCATCACTGTTGCAGGAGTGTTTAAGGGGTATTGCAGGGCCATTATGGTAGTGCAGGTAAAGTGATTCAGTGGTGATAAGTTCTTTCTGAAAGTTAAATTCCTCAAGTGGCATTCTAGTGGCATTAACTATTATGCATCCATGAATTTTTGAGCAAATTTTGCCAAGTAGTCATTTCTGAAGTATCCACAATAACTTTTAACCTACTAAACAACATTTTCCATCATAATTAGATTCCAGGATATATTGACTTTGGAATGAATGTGAAAGCTTGAGCAATAGCAATAGCAGTGGAGGTCTAACATTTGAAATATTTAGAATATTCACACAATTTAACAAATTATTAAATTGTGAAATTTTGAATACCTATAACTCACTGTTTACATAAACAATTTCTCTCTACTTAGCAGTTTGTATGACTCTTCCAAGAAATTATGCATTTAGATTTTCAATTATCTAGATTCAAAAGTGGCTAAGTTGTAAGCATAGAAATATTTTCAGTAATTTTCCCATGAAAAATAATAAATTGGCAGGTTGTGAGCCCCTATAACTTCTCCACTCCTCATCCAAATGTCATGAAACACTAGATTGTTTTAGGAATCTTCTAAACAATAAGAATACTAAACATCAGATATCTAGCCATAACACTGACTGAGATATGATTAATTAAAACAATTGGAAATTCCACAACATTTTGCAAAATTTCGTGGAAGTTCATGAAACTGCCATGATATCAGAATTTGCTAATTTAGCCAAGCCCTACATACAGTAGAAAACATCATTTTAGAGCTTCAGTTTGTGGAGCCCTGCAGATCTCTTACTGTGAGAAAAGGACTCCCGCATTACTTGCAAATGAACAACTTGTTGAGAGACAAAAGTCACATCCGAGTCTGTGGAGCACTCTGTGCTTGCAATATTTTTTTATTTTCGCAGTCCTTGTCAACTGAAATACATAACTCCCCACCTGACTCTCCATTTTAGCACCCACCACCCCACACCACCCAGAAATATAATAGTGACACTGGGGGTGCCCATTCCCCAGTGTCCCAGTCACAAATTCTCCTTCTCTACCCTGCATGCATGGTTGTGTTTTTTGTTTTTCAACATATATTTTATAGTTTCCGCATGATCCTCCCTCTCACATCCCTCCACCCAGGAATATAACAGTGGCACTGGGGTGTCCAATCCCACAGTGTCACGATTGACATCTTGGTCCTTTTCTTTTCCTTGTAACCTGTAACAAGAAAACCATCCATTGATGTATTGTGTGCTTTATGCCCCCCACCCAACCCTCATACTCAGCACCCAGCACCCCACACACCCTCAGCCCTTACTTACCCATCGGGTCTAATGCCATAATCCTCTCTGGACAGCAGACATGTCTTCAACTCTTCAAAGCTGGACTGAGAACTGAAGAAACAGGTATGCCATTCAATGTATTTCAATGGGATTTGGAATTTAAATGCATAATTTGGTCTTTTGCATATTTGTGGCCCAAATTTTCAACATGCCTTCTTTGGGATTGCACCTCATGAATTATGGTAGTGTCATAAAGCAAATCTGTCCTGAAAAGTGATTTTGTGGTCCCTGCACAAAATCACCTTTCAGGCAGGTGTTGAAAATGTATCTGCCCTTGTTCATAAGCTGGTCTCATAAGAATGATATGTTGGATATTTGGTGTAAAAATACTAAAACTCTTTTCCTTCTTGAAACCCATCTTTTGAGATTGGAAGTGACAAAACTGGCAAGAAGTTGGGTGGTTAGGGCCTTTTCCATTACATTGTCTCTTAAAAGAGGGGAGTCTCAATCCTTTAAAAAAAGGATGCCCTTTTCAGATACACCATACCCCTCTGATAAATAGGGTTATAGCCTTTTAATTTTGGTTACTTATATTCAGGGTTTCGGTTTTGTTGGTGAATGTATGTGTCCCTAATGTGAACACCTCAGAGTTCTTTTGCAACTCACTCAAACCATTTCTGAGTGGTACCATCCCTATATGTCTATCATTGTGGAAGGGATTTCAATTTGGTTATAGACCCTTTTACAGACAGAATACCATTAGCTAGGCACCCCTTCCTAAAAGTGATCCTCGGCAATGTTAAATCTACTTTGTCAGGAATTTAACATGGTGGACTATTGGAGGTTTTCCACCTGAGTTCCCATGGGTATACTTTTAGGTCCCATAGATTTAGTACTTATAGCAGACTGGATTTCTTCCTGGGTGCCCTTCATTGGTATCTGTGTTGCTTGATGTTGACATACTATTATAATTTTGGATCATGCTCCTGTCAGTTTAGTTTGAGTGGGAGTGCTTCTAAATCACAACAGTGGCATTTTACTCTCACTCTCCTAAGCTTGGAGGGTTTTAGCCATGGTTACAGTTGGAAATGGACTTTACTTTAAAACACTAGACTCTGCTGTTGCACAGCATTTCTCAGAGGACAGATTATTTCCTTTACATCTAAAGAGAATAAGCTCCATAAGCAAGACATTTCCACCTTAACTAATCATAATAAACAGCTGGAAGACATTATTTATCAGATGCCTTCTGAAAATTCTACCAAGGTTCAGGAACTTTCAGAATGCAAATATTGACTAAACACTATCTTTCAGCAGCAGGTCTCAAGAGCTTTGTTTGTTCAATGTCAGGTTTACTGGGACTCATGGAAAAGGCTGGAAAATTCCACCACAGACTACCTAGCACTTATCTTTCTGTTCTTGCACTTACAACAATGTCAAATCCTTCACTGCCTTCCCCTTTCCCCACCCACCCTCTTATCCCCACCCTGCTCCACTTATGTCACCCTTAGGATGGTTTTCATTTTTATCTGTGTCTTGCTATATATACACCCATATTGTTAATTGTGCATTGTTATTTGCCACTGACTGTTTGCTACTGTGCTAGTCTATACACATGTACTGCATTTTGCTACTAAGTTAACCTCCTGACCTGTAGTGTATCCTGCCTCTACTTGCTTCTGTGTTAACCTCCTGACCTTGTATTATATCTTACCACTGTTTTGCTTGCACCCATTGCTGATGTGGAACCTTTGTAAAAGAACTTTTGGTTCAAAGGTATTTGTAATCCTAGTTATAAATAAATAAAATAAAATATAAATTGTTAGCTTATAGATTAAGTAAACAGGCCTTGGAGACAAAGATATCTTACTTAAAGTGGAGGGGTCTTTAACAAATGGCAAGCAAATAGCTGGCCTATTTTGAGATTTTTATGATAAACATTGTACTTCCTCTGTTTCCTTTTCAGACTGATTATGAGTCCTTTTTGGTCAAATTGCATTGCCATCTTTGTCTCAGGATAGGGTGCTGGCCCTGGATACTGACATTTCTCAAGATGAAATTAAACTTACTATCCATCAGTTATCATCTGGTAAAGCCCCATGCCTAGATGGACTTTCTATGATTTTTTCCAAGCTTTTCAGGAGGAACTGGCACCCCATGTTCTTGAACTTTTTGTTGCATTCAATGGGTGGGTTCGGTGTCTCCTCAATGCAGGAGGCTACTATCACTGTCCTGCTTAAACCAAATAAGGACCCTACATTGTGTGTCAGTTATAAAACCTTTATTATTACTAAACACAGACTGCAAAATTTTGGCTAAAATGTTGGTGTCACGTCTGGAAATGGTACTCCCTCCAGTTAATACTTAAGTCACAATCAGTACTAGTTGGCTTTGGTTGAACTCGAGTAAAACAGAGGTATTGGTGGTGGACCCTGGTTTTAGGATGACAGGAGCATGGGCGAGGAAACCCTCAGGTTTATACCTGGCATGGACCCTGCTTATGGCCTTGGGCCAGGTGCATAACCTGTGCATGGTATTTGATGAGGGCCTGACCCTGAGGGCCCTGGTGTCAGCTGTAGTCAAATCTTCCTTTTTCCATCTAAGGAATATAGCCCAGGTGAAGCACCTGGTCCTGCCCAAAGATCTTCCTACCTTGGTCCATGCCTTTGTCACCAGTCATTTTGATTACTGCAATGCCCTTTATCTAGGGCTACTGAGGGTGGATAGCCATCACTTGCAGCTAGTGCAGAACTTGGAGACCAGGCTGTTGACTGGAATCTCTAGATCCAGTCACATAACATCTGTGCCTCGTGAACTGCACTGTCTGCCTATAGAGTGGCGGATCACCTTCCAGGTCACATTGCTGACCTATAGGGCTCACTACCTGAAAGAGCTCTTGTTTTCTTACTACCCTCCTGCTCACTCTGATCTTCTGGTGAGGGATTTCTGGAGATTCCCAGGTATCCCTGACAACATCTGGAGGAAGATTTTTGCCTTTATGGCACCTACCCTGTGGAATTCTCTACTCGCCAGATACTAGATAGCCTGACTGTGGAAGGATTTTAAAAATTTTAAAAACTTATTTGTTTAACCAGGCTTTTCAGGGACTTACTGAGTGGCTGTTATTGTTTTAATCATCAGTTTTATTGATTTTAAATATATTTTTATTTATTTTATTTATTTATTAAATTCTCAGATTACAAATACCTTTGAGCAGAAACTGCTCATTTACAAAGGTTCCACGTCAAAGGATGAGGGTCAACATACATACAGAGGTAGTAAAAGAATGCACAATAAACAACCAAAACAACTAAAAGAAAAATAATGATACTCAGTTATAATATACATTGTGATAATATTCATAAAATGAGCAGCTTGAGTAGGCAGCTGGCTGCGTAACAATAGGAGATAGAGGCACCATAGGCAGTTAGTATTGCAGGCATGCGACTGGGAGAGGAAGTTGGCAGGCTAATGGGCCACTGTCCGATGGTGGTGGAAAATGTCTTGTACCAGTGGAGATGTGAAGCAGGAAAGGAGTCACAAGGAAGGCCCAGTGCCAGAGGGAATGAGATTGGGAAAGGGCGGGCTGTGAGACATGAGTGAGCTGGGAGGTGTTTAGAGAGATCTCTGTTCAACAAAACAGTCACATTGAGTGGTAGAGGTGAGGTAAAGTTTGAGATTCCTTTTGAAGGGTCCAAGTGTAGTAGAGGAAAGTGCTTCTTTATTGAGGGAATTGAACCATTGAGCGGCTCTATAGATAAAGGACCACTGACCCATGGAGGTACAACATCTGGGAACCTGAAAGGTTGGAGATTGGGCACCACGTGTTTGTTGAGTGCCACTGTAGGTAGTAAGGAGTGATCTAACACCAGGTGGCATTAGATATATTGTTATTGTATGTTGCATTGTAAAGGTACCCTGTGCTCAGGTAGGGCACCTTGTATAAATACATTTTACTTACTTTCTTACTAGTATTTATGGGTATACCATCACCACAGCAACATCACAGTGCCAGGAATCGGGCAAAATCGACCATTGCTGTGATGGTCTCTGTCTATCAGGACTGCCTCGCTGGGTGTTTGTTCCAGTCCAACTCTGACTCAGAGTTAGAATCCTAGATACTGGGTGTGTGGGTGGTGGAGCCCCCACAAGGGAGGAGTACAGGGCATAACCTCCTGATTGTCTGCACTGACATCCCTGTGGCTACAGTGCCAACAGTTAGCATTGTAGCTGTCACTGTAGGGGATGTCGGCTAGCTCTGTTGAAGTGCTATGGGTAAATCATATTTATGAAGGGTAGGCAGGGCAGTGATAATCTTCAGGCAGTGATGGATCTTATTCAAATTGCTTCTCAAAGCCTTGACTCTGCAACCATCATAGCAATCAATGCCAGTATGGCTTTTGATTCCACTGAGTGGGATTATTTATTTTATACCCTCACTGCAGTGGGTGTAGACCCGGTGTTTCAGACCTGGGTAAAATGTTTACATGCTTCCCTGCAGGCTAGAGTTATTGTGAATGGGGTGTTGTTGGAGTCTTTCAGTCTTTTTCGTGGTACTAGGTAGAGATGTCCATTAGGTGCCTGTGTTTTTGTTTGCAATGGAGCCATTAAATGAAGCTATTAGGCAACATCTTGCAATTCATTGTATCACAGTGGGATCCCAGTCCTTTTCCACATTACTTTACATCTATGATTTATTACTCCTTTTGTCTAAAATGGAAAAGTGAACTAGGCTAAAACTGAGATATTACCCCTATCTTGGGGATCCCAGCTGGGCATCTCTTTGCCCTCAACTCTTAAAATGGGACCGGGGAATCAACAATTTAGGTGTGCTTATTTCCAGCAATGTACCCATTATCTGTTCTCAGAATATATTAGCAGTGCTTGATAAGTTGAAAGAAGATTTTAATAGGTGGAAAAAATGCATTTGACCCTTCTGGGCAAAGTCGCTGCTATTAAGCTAATGGCTTTCCTAAATTATTTTACTGTTTGAATAACCTGCCGATACCCATCCCCACAAGTTTGTGGGACAACATTGATAAATTGTTTGCTAATTTCACATGGGAGGTGAAGCCCAAGATTTCCTAGGAGGGTCTTAATGACACCCGGACCATTTGGAGGGTGGAATATTCCATGGTCCTGGGCTTATCATATAGGTTTGGGAGTGAAGCACACACTGCAAAGACTTTCTTCAACTTTTAAGGCTGTACCCTTATGGTGGATATAGAACAGGTGATATAAGATGAATCCCCTTGGTGATTTTATTTGAGTCTCTAAATTTGGTGTTTCTAGGTTTCCTCTCTATTAGGTTCACACAACATTTTTGGTCCAAATTTTGAGACTGTTCCAGTAGAATCCTGCATATCTAGGCCCTTTTAACCTTTCTGTTACAACTCAAGAATCCAAACAGGGACTCACACATTTATTGGCCCTCTTGGATGTTAAAAAGAATTTGTTTGGTAGGGGACCTTTTGATTCAAAAACAAGGGATCCTTAAAGATTTTGATAAATTACAACAAGAATGTTCCTTTCTCACTCGCAATCTTTGGAGATTTCTTCAATTATGTCATGTATTTCAACCTTGGCTGACTAAAGATTTTACCCTAGTCCAGAATGATTTGATCAAATATTTGCGAACATGGATACAGCTTCCCAGGGTCAGATTAGTTGAATATACAAATGTGGGATCTTTTTTGCCTAACTGGGAGGCTGAAAGATTAAAATTGGTACTAGAGTTGAAAGTTTCCATCTTGGAGGATGGCTGGGGAGTTGCTGGTGGGGGTGAGGCTCACTGTGCTGTACCTAATCCAAGACTACAACTTATTCAAAGAAGTTACTCAGCCTGTAGTATAGGACACCAGATGGATTAGTTTCAATGGGTCTTGCCAACTCTAAAGTGTGTTGGAGATGTTTTGGTGAGCCTGGCACACTTTATCATGTAATGTGGGTTGTACTCTGTTAAACGCACTGGTGGGAAAGAATAGTCTAAATGGTGGAGTGCCCTCTTAGCTTACCTTTGCCTCACACTTCAAATTTTTGGCTTTTAGGGATCTGTCTTAGCTTGATAATGTCAGCCCTAAAATATAAGATATTTTTGTATACAGAAGCTATGGAAGCCAAGAGACTTTTTCATGTAATGGGAAGTCAGTTTACCTTGCCTCTTATTTTTATTGATTACAGGCTATGTCTAAGAGTGTCTCTTACCTTCAAGCTTTATTTTGGAGGAAAAGAAAGCTCTCAGCTTTAATTCAGCTTGGACCCTTGGCTTTCTCATTTTGGGGTGGATACAGTTACATCCTAGGGTGGCTCTGTTTTGTGCAGTTCTAGAGATGGTGCCATGGTACTTACTTTTATATTTCAAATACTGTATCTTGGAAGTTAATCAGAGGGTATTAGTGACTTACTCTGTTTTTGTTTTTCTAATACCCATCCTATGTTGTTATTCATTTTTGTGTATTTAGCATGTTTTAGAATGTTCCAGTATGCTGTATGGTTGATACGCTTGTGTAATGCCATTTTTCAGTATTTTTTGACTATGTATTTTGTACAGTAATTGTGTGAACTTTTATTTGTTGCAAAGCTTTAAGTAAAATATTTAAATACAAAACATAAAAATACTAAAACTCAACAAAGTTATGAGTCTACATTAAATTTTGCAAACTCTGGCTCGTATGTTTGGTAATATTCAATATTTTTACCCCAAATTTTCAACATAGCTATTTCTTTACAGTACCTCATGAATGTGACAGCTGTCATTTTCAACTCCTGTTCCTGCTTTAGATCCTGAAAGTTGATTTTGCAGTCCCTGCACAAAATCAACTTTAAGCCAGGAGTTGAAACATTTTCTCTGCCTGTTTTCATGAGGCCATGTTGGAAATTTGATGTAAAAATATTTAAAAATTGACAATACTGTTACCCCCAAATTATTTAACTGCAGCCCCATTGGTTTCTGAGAGTTTGTTTTCCAGGTAACTGGCACTGAAAACAAATTTAATTTCCTGTGGATGCTACAAGAACCTGCTTTTGGATTCAAGTTTAAAACACAGCTGGCAGCAGCACAATTTTACTGCACTATTAAATGAAACAAGAAGTTTGGCACTTTAATACAGGATCCAGTTTGGAATTATTACAGGTGATTGGGAAACCTTTTTGTATTTGCTCTGCATGTATGCACAAGTGAACATCTTGATATGACAATGCCTTTTGAGGGGTGTGATACTGTCAGTCCAATGCAAAGTGGTCTGGTAAGGGCATTTCAGTAGCACACCAATCATCAGCCAGTTTATAATGAGAGTGTTTTGGCTTGCTGGCTGGAAACAGTCATCTACTTGAAAAGGAAATGCTGATCCAGTCATGGGTCAGCTCTTGCTTGAGCTGTGCTGCCCTGCAAGCTGATCTGCTCATGGAGAAATGCTAATCATCCAGAGCCATATTTCAGAGAAGCTCATTATAACATTCCCCCTCCCTCCTCCAGCTGTGCTCCAGTCACAAAAGGAAGTTTGTAAAAGTGTAGCCCAAGTTCAACTGCAAAACTTATCATAAGTTTGAGAAAACAAGTTTTCCCAGAAGAGATCTACAGCTGGAATACTTACCACAGGTTTGCTAAGTTACAAAATGGTAGTATATCATGCTGCTTGCAATCTGAAGATGAGCGAGAGAGAGCGAGATTGAGACAGTGTGTGTGTGTGTGTGTGTGTGTGTGTGTGTGTGTGTGTGTGTGTGTGAAATCAAGTATGGTTCAATGTATTTCAATTGAGTTTTGAAGTTAGTGGCATAACTTGCCCATTTTTTATATTTTTGCCCCAAAATTTCAACATGCCTTTTGGGGACCCCACCACATGAAAACAATTACAGTGAAATTAGGTAAATCTGTTCCGAAAGATAGTTGTGACCCTATGTTGAAATTTGCAAATGCAGCCTCATAACTTTGGTAATTTTCAATATTTTGATCCCAAATTTTTACCATAGCCATTTCCTCATAGCATCTCATGAATGTGACAGCTGTCAATTTTAAATCATGGCTGAAATGCATTTTTACATCTCCGGAAGGTGATTTCACAGTCCCTGTGTGAAATCACCTTTCAGACAGGAGTTGAAAATTTCTCTATACTTGATCATGAGGTGGGGTCATAAGAAGGTTATGTTAAGAATCTGGGGCAAAGACATTTAAAAACAACAACGTTATGAGCCAATCATTGAAATTTATGAATGCAGGCTTATAACTTTGGTAATTTCCAATATGTTGACCATAAATGTTCCACATACTCATTTCCTCACAGTACTTAATGATTGTGACAACTGCCATTTTCCAAATCCTGACTGAAATATGTTTTCACACTTGTGGCAGAAAATCACCTTCGGTCAGGATTTGAAAATATTCTCTGACCTTTTCAAGAGGTAGGCTCATAAAACACTTTGTGGATCACAAGATGGCTCTGTTGAAAATGTAGGAGTACAAATATGAGAAAACAAATAAGTTATGAGTTTATGTTGCAGTTTTTCAATGCATGCTCCTAACTGTGGTAATTTTCAATATTTTTGATGCCAACTTTTACACATAGCCATTTTTGACACCACCTAATAAGAGTGGGACAGTTATCATTTCTCAGATCCTGCAAAATATATTTTAACACTTGTGGTGCAAAATAATGTATCAAACATTGTTTTACTGTATAAATGACACCTGTCATGCTCAGAAAGAGTGGTTATAAAAGATTATATTGAAAAGTTGGGTACAAATGTGTAAAACCAACTAAGGTATGAGGAAATAAATTGTTACACCATTTACTCAAAACATTTTTTTACTGATTTTGTCCTTTATGTTCAACATATTTCTTGTGTTACCCAACCTCCTAAACATGGCAGGTGTAATTTTTTCAAATCTCCTTGGAAACTTTTTGCCACATTTGCACAGCAAAATCACCTTTCAGACTGGATTTTAAAAATTCCGCTTGTCTTGATCATAACGTCACATTATAAAAAGATTGTTGGGGTCAAATGTGGGGTCCACTTAAAAGTAGATTTTTCCTCTCAGCTGCCCTATCCTAGGTAATTACAATCTATCAATGTGCCAAAGCAGGACACCACTGAAAATGAGATATTGCAAATCATCTGCTGTATCCTGGGTCATATATATAGTACAACTGTGTACAAACAAGACCCAGTAATATTTGCTAGCCAAAGGTTCAACATGTATGTACAGATGTAAGTACTGAGACATTATTGCAGCTGCAATATGCCTTATGAACATCTTTTATGACAATATTTTTAGGCTTGGTGGGTCATTATTTAAAAGACATTGTTAAAGATCAATATTCTCAGAATGAGTGAGAACTGGAGCACAAGCTTCTCCTCTACCAGGATTGCTTAGAGATATTATTTAGCTTCAACATAAGTCACAATGTGCACAACAAAACATCTAGTACCCAGGCTTTCTATACCAGTGGCAAACATCTGACACTGACAAATGCTTGTTTTGTTGTTGTTGTTGTTATTGGATCTGTGTTTTCATCAGTAATTCACTTACACTCAGAGCAAACCTTTCTGCTGTGCATGGAAGATAAAGATCCCATTTCACTTATCAAAGAACTGTAAGGAATTTTTATTAAAGCAAAATCAGTATACAGTACAAGAAAAAGTAACATTTCTAGTACAAACATCATATGTATATATAAAAAGTAAAAGAGATAGTAGAAAACAAATAAAATCTTTAAGACACACACAAAAAAAAAACTTCATGAATGTGTAACATGAAAAGAAAAAATGATGGAAGAAGCTCAGAAGAAAAAATGCAGTGAGTACCAGATCTATGACACTGCATCAACAATTTCTTGTCAACATGACATTTTGCTGACACCACTGTGTCAACCACAATTGCAGTTAGCATGGTGATGTGGAGAATACAGTTGTTTTATTGAGGGGCTACACCCCTAACATACTATTATCAACTCGAGACAGAGATGATTTGAAAATGTGGTGCAGTACCTTGGAAAAGGGTGTAGGGTCCCAGAACTTTACAGTGATGTGTTGATGTTGTCGCATTGACCACAGTCCACATCGCTGTAAAGTTGTCAGTGTAGAGACGGTATACTCTGAGTACCATAACAGAGTATATCAACAGAAATTAGTAGGGAGCATCCCTGGTGTCATGGCCAACATCCTCCCTCTATAAAACAGGTCTTAAAACCCATCGCACTAGGATCACCTGGAAACAAACTATCCTAGTTAAGTGTTCCTTTCCTGGCTTGATCTGGGTATTGACCTCCTTTATTGTTTTCTGAACCAGCTGAGTCTAGAAGAGGAAAGTGGAGTATTAATTGATTGCTCTAGTTATGGTGAAGACAGATGTTGCAAAGGAGAGTCTACCTGCAGAGTCAGTTGAAAGAAATGAACAGTTGTTTATAACTTGCAATGGGATTCTTTATTACTACTGTTAATATGAAGCACATTCAGTTACTGCTCTGGGAAGGAAGGACCAGCATTAGATATGGCGAGTGCAAGACTTACAAATCATTAGAGGCAGGCAGGTATGGGGGAGTTTTGTGTGTTCAAGGCTTAGCTCGGTCAACATCATGCAGAAAGTGATTAGAAAGCAGGAGGGCAGGCTTATAAGACTGCATGACATCAGAGCATGGGAGATATTTGTCAACCAATAGTTCGAGTTTAAGAATAATGTATAAAGACTAAACTAGTAACAAACATTGAAAAGACCAAATCAATGGTGTTTGTAGTTCCAAAATATTGGAGAATGTCACCTATTGGAAATTGAAACATTCACAGGTGAGGCATTAGAGCAGGTACAGTTTTGACATATTTTGATGTTTATTTAGACAGTACACTGTCCTATGCCAAACACACAGATTATGTACTATGTGCCATAAGAAGAGGGAGGAAGAAAGAGCTGTAGATCAAGTATGGTATGCGGTAATAATGTAGGTAGGGAAAATGGGCAGACTGTGGGCCAAGCACACCTTATTTTCCAACACATTTATGTTTCTTTGCTTCTATGTAGAAAAAGATAAATAGGTATGGTTCTATTATACAGAAACAAAAATAATTTCAATCAGGAAACCCCTAAGTTCACTGGTCAGAGTTCACTTTCTCTTACAGATTATGGATTGTGGACAGTATACTGTTCAGATTGAGAACAGCACATAATGGAACAACTAGGTATGTACTGGATGCAAAGAAAGATGTCCATCACTGTGTTCTCTATCAACATATGTGTTGATTTCCTTAGATGTTAGAACTTATTATTTTGACAGTATTTGGTGTTGGAAAATTATTAATGGTCAAAGTGCTAGAAAACACAACACGCTGATATCAAAATGTTAAAATTCACACAGTATTACATTCATAGCAATTCTGCAGCTAGAAATACTTAGCTGCAGAACAGTTTGAGGTCAAATATCCTTTATGAATAGAGCAATAAAACCTGGAACTCCTTCCATTGACTGTAGTAAACTGCTGTCATATAGGGCAACTTAAATGGAGCAATCATCACAAGGCCTCCACACTCAAGTGTGAGGCATCCCCAATGTGCACTTTTATATACACAAAACAATTTGGTTTGCTTTTGTTACTGCAGTATAGTACATTATATCATGCTAATTTTGCTTACTTGTATGCTGACATCCTATATTACTACAAATCCCAGAATCCCTGCAACTTATATCAGAACAGTAGGCAGCAACTGGAGATTCAACAGCTTACAGTGCGTGTTAGAGTTCATATCAGCTGTGATCTTTCTTTGCCATCCAATGTCTTTCCTTGCTTAAGTACAGTCACAGAGGACTGTACATAGCCACTGGAGAAAAGCAGACTGGGAAAACATCTGATTAGAGATTATAGAAGATCTAACATGCATTGCCTGCTATTGCATCTCTCACATCTGCCTACTGCTCTGATACCAGCTGAAGTGGATTCTGGATTGTAGTAACAGAAGATGTCTGCCTGCACATAAGCAAATTTAGTCTGATACAATCTACTATACTACAGTAAACAGAAAGTGAATAAACATGTTTTTGCACAGAAAGTGCTTATTGGGATGAGCCACACACTTGGGTGTTGGGTCTTTTGTAATGACTGTTCTCCTTTAAGAATGGCTTGAAACAATTTTTGAATGACTTTGTAAGATGCAACTGTTATATTGCATAGATACTTAGATATATATGATTTGTCAGCAAATAAAGACAACTTGATCCACCTGTTCTGCCCATTTTTCCATATCTACAGTATCACTGCAAACCTTACTTTATCTCTGGTCTTTTCTTTGCTCTCATTCCTTTCCATTAAGATTCCTTATACCTATCCCATGTATTCTTGAATCCATCACTGTTTTTGCCCCAAGATCTTGGCAGGTAGATGGTTCCAGGAATCCTATACTTTTCTGTGAAGAAGTACTTTCTCATATCTCTTGAATCAAACCCCCAGATTCCTAGTATGTCCCCTTGTTCTTGAACACCTTTTTATCTGAAACATGCTTCCCTTTTGTGCCTTATTTATCCCCATTAGGTATGTAAAAGCCTCTATGACATTCCTTCTCTCCTTTCTCTCTTCCAGAGTGTATATTGAGTTCCTTTAGTCTCTCCTTATAGGGCTTTTTGATGCAGATGCTGCACAATTTCATTTGCCCTTCTCTGAGCCACCTCCACTCTGTCTATGCCCTTCTGGAGATGTGATCTCCAGAACTGTACACATCATTCTAGGTAAAGTCCTATCCATTATCTATACAGAGGCAGCATGACCTCCCCCTTCTGCTGGTGATACCTCTCTCTATGCACACTAGCATCCCATTAGCCTCCTAAATGCCTTGTCACACTACTCTGACCACCTTTAGGTTACATGAGATAATTACTTTCAGGTCTCTTTCCTGCTTGGTGGTCATCAATAACACTTCCCCATTTTGCACTCTGCCCCTGAGTTTCTGTGCCCCAAGTACATTATTTTGCACTTTTTGAATTAAACCAAGCTGCCACACCCTTGACAACACCTTGAGTTTTCTCAAGTCTCTGCTCATTCTTTCCACCCTCCACCAAGTGTCTAACCTATTGAAGATTTTGCTGTCATCCAAAAGAGGCAGACCTTTTCCTCCCATTCCTCTGCAGTGTCACCTATAAAGACATTAAAGGGGACCAGTCCAGCACTGATCCATAAGGCACCCCACTGGTCACCCTCCTCCTTGAATAAACTCCATTTAGCATCACCCCTGTTGCCTATCCCCAACCAATTTCTTACCCAGTTTACCACCTTTGGACCCAGTCTTAAACTACCCAGCTTGCCTAAGAGTCTCCTATGTGAAACAGCCTTGAATGCCTTACTGAAATATAGGTAGGCCACATCCATCACTTTACCATGATCTGGTTCCTTGGTCACTCTATCAAAGAAAGATCAGATTTGTTGGACATGCCCTCCCACCCATGATTCCATGTATGGTATGTTTTAACATGTGTTGTAATGTAATTTTGACTAGGTCATTGTTGAAAATAGGTATTTGTTACCTAAAGGTTATTCCATATTAAGAAAACAGAAATTGAAATCTCTGCTGTGCATGCATGGGGATGAGGGTGGGCAGTTGGAACAGTTTTTACTGATGTAGAAGTAAGGTTACATATTAGAGAGGAGGAATAAGGTAGTGGGAGGAGCATGATAAGTATCAAGATGAGGAGTGGAAAGTGTGAAGGCAAGAGACAGAACAAGGGTCATGGAGCAGGGTGCCTGTTTCTTAATTCAAGGAAATGTTTTGGGATAAATGGCAAGACTAGGGATAAAGAGGTGGGGAGGGAGATGTAGCCAGATGGGAGCTGCAGTACTAGTGAACAAGAAGTGGTGAGCTGAGTTTCTGGAGGAAGGAGCGAAGACAGTGATTATTTGACTCTCTAGTCAGGTTCATTGATAGCACAGTTAGAAGAAGCAAATAGAGAACAGTATGATGAATTGTTACCCAGGACAATGAAACACCTTCTTAGTTTAGCAATATGGGTTCTTAGAAGACGGGGAAGACCAAGTGGTGATAGTTCATGTGGGAATGAATGACATAGGCAGAAGAACAGATTAGGACATAAGACAGGATTTTTGGAGATCCTACCTGTGCTGAAGGTAGGACCACTGAGATACAGTAGAGGTCAATAAAAATAAGTAATGCTTGGTTATGTAATTGGGCCATTGATGAGTGGTTCTCTGTCTTCAGGAAATGGAATAGCTTCTTGTTCAGGGATGATCTCTATAGGAGAGAGGACTGCACATGAAAAGGAAGGGAGAGTGGGTACTAGGAGAAAGGATGAAAAGGATAGTAAAGGAGCACCCAAACTAATTAAAGAGGGATATAAATGTTTTCAGGTGAAACCCCCATGGTCACCTGAACACAACTGTACCAAGGGAAATAACAGGAATAGGCATGAAGAACCCAGTATCTTGTTGAAAATAAGTGAGTACAGACACAGAAACAAGAAAGGAGTGAATCAGAACTGGAAATGTATATTAATAAATGCTAGAAGTCTAAATACCAAATGGGACAATTAGATGAATCAGTATTAAGGAAACAACCACATATAACAGCTGTCACTGAAATATGGTACACAGAAGATTACTGTGGGGAAAACTATTACTTAGGGTATTGCTTTAATGGATAACTTTAACAAAGGCAACATAAACTGAAAAGCAGTAGTAGCAGCCAGTTGGGCTAGGAGGCTACTAGAACAAACTGCAATAATTATAATTTAGCACAGCACCTAGGAAACCAGAGATAACTCAACCCTGTACTTGATTTTATGTAGTACGGGAGGTGAAATGACAGGCTGTAATGCCACAGATCCACTATCAAGATGCATCCATAACACAGCAGCTTTAAAATCTAAAAAGAAAGTGGTGGAGGGGTGGAGCTAGCGGCCAAGATGGTGGATGTGTAACTGAGTAGCTGCTACAACCAGATCTCCCATCAGGACCCATCCAACAGTTTGAGTACTACCTATCCTCTTATAGTCAATGGATCTGTAATCTGCATGCACAGACCAGTATTTCAAGACCAAACTGGCTGAAATCCAGGCGTTTGAGCAGTAATTACAGAGAAGCTGAGTGCAGCCTGAAAAGCACACATTTGGGCCTGTTGGACAAGGCCAGACCACCAGTCTCAAGTTACATCAATTCCACTTGTTTCTGTATTCTGTGTGTTTATTAAAAGTTATTT
Organism: Neoceratodus forsteri; assembly: GCA_016271365.2. NCBI lineage: Eukaryota > Metazoa > Chordata > Ceratodontiformes > Ceratodontidae > Neoceratodus > Neoceratodus forsteri. The sequence continues at coordinate 101,926,793 of CM028130.1, forward strand.
AACTGTCAGGAACATGACTTTTTTAAGGAAGTTAATTGCAGAAGGTAGGAAAAAGATAGTAACTTAATGGATAGATGTTGGGGTTCAAGGACAGTAAGAGCAAAGGGAATTATACTGCAAGGGTTTTAGTAAAGTAAAAATAATTTCATTTTGGGGTAATTAATTAACTAATAAAAGTTTATGCAGCTTGTGGAGAATTATTTTGTAAGAGATTTAATATCTGTAATGCATCCATCTTAATTCTACATGTGCCAAATCTTCTTACCAGCTCTGCACTGTCCCCCACCAAAGCACTACAAATGCTCATAAAAGCTATAGTGTCCACTATAAGCAATGCTTCTGTCCATTATAACCAGAGAAAAATTGCATTGATTTGATATATATGGTTTTGGAAATCAGTGTTTGTCCACTATAACTGACTGTCCATTGTTGATGAAATATCTTACCCTGGAATGAATCTTGAACACTGTATCTTTGGTGCTCAACTGGCAAATTGTATTTTGCAAATAAACCATTACATCCAAAAAATGTTTTTCACTTTACACAACCATATAATAACGTCTTTACATTATAACATCTGTAAACCCAACTTTCCCTCTCAGCCAAATATTATTTCCTCTGCTGTTGTCTTCTTGAGCCCGGTGTAGTAACCCAATGCCCTAACACCTTCCAAGATCCATCAGGCTCTGTTCTTGTTGAGGGCTTGGGTGTCGCACTGATGCCCCCTGTTCCTCTTCACCCTACTGGAATATCTTCAGGAGGTGCTCAACCTGGCTGGGTGCTGACCCAGTCCAGACAAGCCACCAGTGCCCCCCATCCTTTGTGCCTCCCCTTCCCCTTACTTCTACTAGAGCACCACCAGCTCTGTGTAGGAAGGTGTGCTTCCCTCCAACCTCAACTCACAGGTCCCTTTCCTCAATAGCCTCAAGTATGTTCGTAAACAAGGCAATGCCCACCTCCAAAGGTGTATCCCATCCTGCCTATAATTTCCTGGGCTGTCATAAGCAATGGCATGCGCAATATACATTCCCCACTAGCCTTAATGAATTCTGCCATCCTTCTCTTCAGCCTCTTCCTTACTAGTTCAATCCCGTGGCATCCCTTGCCTGCCTCTACATCTATCTGGGAACAATCTCTGACCATGCTGCCATAATCCCTGGCCACCATGTTTTCACAATTCCTATGTCCCTCTGTATTTCTAAAAGTAAATAAACCCACTGCCATTCCCCCAAGTCATTGCCACTAAATGTATGATTAACAAATCAGGTTTTGGACCCTGAACATTTGCTCCTCCAGGAAGGGCAATAACTGGCCCCATCATATGCCCCATATACCTTTCCAATGCAGCTGGGCAAAATCCACTGCTCTCTGTAGCTGTCTCTACCTGGCACACTTACTGATCTCCTCTCAGTCCAGAAAATGAAAGAATGCCCCATAATCCAGATCATACTTCTGTGCCCTGCACCTGGAAAAAAAAAAGAATAGAGTGCAATAAACCCCTATTTCCTTACATATTTTTGTTACAGGCTGACTTCCATATCCCCCTTATTTTGATGCCCAGCACAGCTGCCTCTGATGCAACCCCAATTCTGAATGAGTGTGATGAAAATCTACTGACATCTTCCCTTATAAATGCCATGCCTATTTTAATCACTGCCAAAGCCTGATATGCTGACACCACGACTACAATCCCATGCAAAAGAAGGCGCCCAGAAGCAGGTCTGACCTTCCAATATTTTCCAAGGCCCCTACGAAACATGTCTCTCCATCAGCACTACTGGGTATCCTAACCTTGGTCCTCCCCACCTGGTCTATTTTTGACAGTCTCAAAATAATTACTACACCCAACTTTTTCCACTGTATCTCATCACAACCTCCCTCGCTTATACGCTCGCTGCCCACTCACCACTTCTCTAACCCTGAATACCCCAAGATGCATGACCAGAAATAATGCCCTAAATAACTTCTTATATGCTGAGCTGCAAATGCACCTCAAACTGTCCAACAAGCTCCTCAATAGCTGATCCTCAATGGGGCACCTGCTGTCCAGGGATTTCCTCTTACCCTCTGCCACCCCAGCATCATACTTCTGACTGATGGTGCCTTGAGGGGTCCCATGCTTTTTTTATATTTCAATATACTTTATTGATATATCATAAACTTCAACATCTATATAGGAAACAATTAGACAAACAGTAATAATCCCCCTCAGAGAAAACCATGAGAAAAGAACAATAGTCAGGTACATTTACCCATGTATCCACCCCCAAAACCCCACCCACCCTCCACCCCTACCCCTCCCCACCCAGGCGTGATCATGCTCAGTCATCAATCGATAACAGAAACAAAATTTTCCACACTAAGAGCTATCATGGCTTCCATAAAGTAAGTATAGCATCCAAGGGACCCCATCTGCTCTGATAGATCTTCAATCTATTATTCATGGCTAAAATGTGCTTTCTAGCTGAAGGGCAAACAGCATTTCTTTGTGCCATTCAATAACTGAAAGAGGCTGATTCCTCGGTCCAGTGCCTCAGGATAATTAATTTAGCTATTGCTGAGATCAAAGCCAAATGCGCTTTCCTAACATTGGGAATGCCCTCCAGGAATAAATTTAGTATACAAATCTCAGGGTTACTATGTGGGTCCAAAATCAGCAAGGGATCAAGCTTACTCAAAATAGCGACCTAAATCTGTGGACCATAGAACAAGCCCATAACATGTGATACAATGTCCCAGTATGACCAACACATCTAGGACAATCAGGGGTAGACCTATTCCCCCAATTCAGATAGCTTGTATGGCGTAAAATATAAATTATGCATAAGATTAAATTGAATCAGCCTCAATCTGTCCTGCTTGAGAAATCTGTATAAGTTCTGCCAGATTGCAGTCCAGAAATGTGGTTCACCCTAAGGGAAAATATCTGCAGCCAATAATAACAGACTCCTGTGGCAACCTCAACTCCAATCTCTGGATTGCTTTGTAGACTGCTGACACAGCATGGGGGTATGCTTTTGCTTCACAGACTTCCCTATGTGCCAAATACATGCCCATTGTGGAGTGGGCTAACCCATTTTCCCATTTCAGAACCATGAACCTTATCACCTGGTGTTCTGTGAACCAACCACCCACGCAAACCCATGCCGCCATCGAACTCCTGGAATGCCTTCCATGCTCCTGATATGCCAATAATGTGTCCCTGACCAGGAGCTGCAGTACAGCATGCTGGCTCTCTCCATCCAATCTCCCATCGATTGAAGGGGAACCAACGCCCTCGGCAGTAGCAGTGGTGCCACCTCCTGAACCTGTGTAACTGAAGGCAGGAAAGGCTATCCGTTACTTCATTACAAATGCCCTGAATGTGTTTGGCTTTAAATGACAAATTCAGTAGCAACCTTGTCAATACTAGCTGTTGCATCTTGTCACCCTATTGGTGTATCCCGCTGTCGGTTAAAAATCATCACTACCTCACATTATCAGAATAAAAGATAATTACCCTGTTCCAAAACTGCTCCCCACACCATCACTGCCACCCAAATGGAAAATAACTACAAAACATGATGTCCTTCAGCAGCACTTCCTCTACCATCTGTCCAGCCATGCTTCGATAGCCATTCCCCTTTGAAGTGTGCCCTCATCCCTATGGCCCCTGCGCATTAAGAGTACAGCTCCAAGTCAGCGTTATACATCCATTCCTCCTGCCAGAATGTGACCCTATTGTACCCCTCCAAAACTGCTCCCATACCTGCAGATCCTGTCTCACCCCTCTTAAAATATCTACCCAGTAGCGTGGAGCCTGGCCTGTAGCCCTGGCTAACCTCCATGTAGAAAACCATCCCTGAGGCCACTGCTCTGCATGCAAAATTCAGATGTCCGAACAGTTGTTGCACCACGATAGCTGCACCCTCCTCCCTACCTTTACAAGCCTCAATAACTTCCTCAATCTGTTGATCTTATCCATCAGGAATCGGAACCCCTACCTCTGCATCTGCCTCAATTCTCAAACATTTGAGCTTCCTTACAGGCCCCTCTGTCTTGTCCCTTGCTAGCAGTCCCTGGGGTCTGGCACATATTCTGAACTCCCCAACATTCTTCCCATCCCACTTTCCCATTCACCCAGCTGTAAAAAATCATCCAAATAATGCACTATCTCTTGTACCCCACCTATCCCCAAATACCCAGTGCAGCCAGGTGCTGAATGCCTCAAAGGCTGTGCATGCCACTGAGGGTGCTATATGACAAGAGCGACTGCAGGACAGTGACCCGTGGAATGGCACAAAACCACCAGGGTGACTGAAAAACAGTATGTTGTTTAATGTGGGTGTCTTTGCCCCCTGCACCCTCCTTCATGGGAGGCTTTGCCCCCGTACTTAGGATTCCTACTCGGGGCACAACTGAGGAAAGAGGGAAATCCTGGTCGCTCAGATTGTCGCGCGCCATTGTGTAGTCACCCTTATGACCAGTCGCCCACATACAGTCGCCCACATCACAGGCTACCTCAGTGAGTTGCCCACGGCATGGTTTTATCAAAATAATACTTCTCTCATATTGAGAACCTAATAGGTCTCAGTCTGCTTCCCTAACTGGTATCAAATGAACAGCGAACTCAATATCCGTCTTTGCCAACCAGGCCCCATCTACTGCCCTGATCAGCTCAATGGCTTGGTCAAGTGTGGAATAAGACACCCCCTAACCCTTCAGAGTACCATAATTCACTGAACCCCTTCAGGGTAGGGTAGATGGTGTATAATCCTGTACTCCCCAGGCACTAGGCCCAATGGAGACACCTCAATTCCTGCCATGGTGGTGTTGCAAAAGGCCCTTCACTTCCTTGCTGCTATCACTTTGTCTACTTTCTGTTTTACCAACCCTCTTCCTCCCTTGAGGATCCCAAATTCATCACCCACATGGCCACCTTTGGCCCCACATAATGCAAATTAAAACCCAATGTGAAACCCTCTTTAAGCCTCCTCGTTGCTGCAATATCTGGGTAACCTCCGTCCATTCTCAGAGGATATTAACCCTAATAGGCATGTGCACCTGCTGGAAACCCCTGCCCTCTCCTCTTGCCCCTACACCCTGCTTAATTACTTGTGCTGCCCCTGACAGACCTCCTCCATTTCTTTTCCTATTGTGCCCCCCTCCTCCCTCACCTCCCAAGAATTCCCATGAAATAGCTGCTCCATGTATGGCTGGAAGCCGTCTTGTCCCCATGCTTCTACACCTGGAAACTGGATATAGTCCCGCGCAGTTTGAAAAACATGCTTAAATTTGCAGTTTGGCCAACTATAACTTGCCTTGTTGTAGCCCTAACTTGTCTTAGACACAGTGCCACTAGCCCTTCACCACTTCAAATGACCCTGAACCCTGTTACGTGAGTGTACTAACCTAAAGATCCACATGCATGGTATCCCAGCATATGTCCCCATGCTCTGCCATGTTCTGATGAAACCACTCATCATATACTAACCACCGTAGACCCTTTGCTTTATTAACATCCCTGATAGTGGCCAAGTAGGTCAGCAACAGGTTCACCAACTCTGGTTGCTTGGTTGCTTTGCAAAAGGATGGTGCTAAAAGTTGTGTACCCTGCCAACCAATTGTAAACATCTTGACCTGGAAACCTCGGTCCTCTGTAGTCTTACTTACCAGAGCTAGCACCACCACCATCTCAGACCTCCCTACCAACTCCTTCTCCACATATTTCTTCATGGCCTCCTTATCCACCAGTGTAAACATGTCAACTTACTCCTCTTCCATATCTTTTTCTTTATCACTTTGTGGCACCTTAACTTCCAATGTCATCCCCAGAAAACTGCCAACCTGTGCCTCCTTCCTGTCACTCCCTAATGCCCCTACTCCTTGACTATGGGTCCTCTTAACTTTTAATGCCAATAATACCTTTTCCATCTCCTCCAACTCTTTTCCCTATCTGCACTTAGGCCCACCAGATTGTTCTTCAAACTGCCATCCAGCATCAAATCAGCATTGTCAGGACCCTTCGTGTGCTGCTGTCTCTTCCCCTGCTGGCTGCCTCAGCCACTTCCCTGCTCTGTATTTATCTTCTTTGTCTTCTCCTCCTTCCTCTTCCATGCTCCGTGCCCTTCCTCCTCCGCCTTGCAGTCCTTCTCCAGTATGGACTGCACTTGCCCATTAAAGCCTCTGCCTATTTTGTCAGCTTCTCGTGGCATTCTCCTTCTTCCCATGTTCTTCTTGGGCATCATCTGCAAAGCAAATAAAACACATCCCAATAAATCATTAAACTTCTTCACTCTGCCTCCTTTTTTCTTAAATGCACTGCCGTCCCTACACAGATGCCCCTTTCCTGTTGCATTGCCCTCAGCTCTGGACTATCCTCCTGTAACTGATTGCCTTTTTGATGTCTGTAAATTGCTGGCCCATGCTGGCCCAGTAGGGGAAGGGGTCAGGCTCCAAACCCAGCTGCTATCCCCTTTGTGCAACCTCCTGCTAGCCCCCCAGAGCAGCCTGCAGTGCACCTTCTCAACCATATTCTTTACTTATCTTACTATTGTGTTTATATATATATATTATAAATACATTTTGTATTATTTATTTATTTAAAAGTTGGTAATCTGGTAAGATACACTGAGCCACAACTAATTTCCAGGCATAATATTGTTCAGAGTCTTTTTCTCTCCTCGCTGGGGCTTAAACCCTTGCCTTAGCCTGTAAGGCTGTCACACAGCTAGCTGCATTGATCAACTCTACCCCCCACTGGATTCATTCCTTTTCTCCCATTTTGCATGTTGTTATTTATCCCTCCCCCTGCTTCACATGTCATGGCCACCACCTTCCTACGTGCATCCCGTGCTTACGTTCTAAGATGCCTGGCGGCTGCATGGAGCCACAAAATGGCAGTGGAGCATCATGGCAAAGGAGACACTGTCACCTTTCCTCCCCATTGCCCCTGGCACATCGCTCTTCCTTCTTCTTCTCCTTCTACCATCATGTATCTTGCTTCCACCCCATTTTAATCTATGCCTGCCCACATTCTGTCTGCTTTCCTCTTCTCTTTTATTTTATTTTTTTTAAATCTCGCTTTTCCCCAGTGCTCCTTTCATGCACCTTCCCATTTGCTGACCCTTTTAGACCAGGGGCCGAGAAGAGAGCCACGGTGGGTGCATCTCCATTGTACAGCCCACCTTGCTGCATCTCTCATGGCCACCCAGTCCTCTTAACACTGTGTTTAGCTGCACCTCCTCTGACAATGAAGCAGTATTACACTGCCATGCACCTCAGCATGGAACAGTCCCCCAGAACTTCACTCCAATGTCCCAGTCTGTAAAGGAGCCCATCTACCTACGACCATTCCCCACCACCCTGGTACACCCTCCTTGTCCTCATCTGTACCAGGGGCCTGGCTGATAGGGTTCTGCCTGCCCTAGTGGCCTGCTCCAGCCCATGCTGCGCTCTCCATCTTCTCACCAGCTTCACCTTTCCCTGGCTCCCACTGGTTTGCCATTCTGGTGGTAGGGCTTGACCCTGGACCACCACCACAGCAACCAGTAAGGGCCCCTGGGCCTGTTGTCCTTTTCTTTACCAAACCACCTTTGTGATGCCCATCCCTGAGCCAGGACACCAGATGGTAGCAAATCGTGGAAGAGTCTAGTGCAGCCTTTACATACAGGTGCACAACCTACTCAATTAACTCACGCTGCTCCAGTCCAGAGACCAAAACCCAATGGCCATAAGGACAGGGTGATCTAGTACACTCTTTACCACCAGAGCACAGCCTACTCAATTAACTTGTGCTGCCAGCCTGAGGCAGAACACCAGGTGGTCACAATCCTGTGGAGTAATCTAGTGCCATCTTTACATGCAGGTTGACAGCCTACTCAATTGACTCATGCTGCCCAGCCCGAGACACAGGATCCCACAAGTAAGCTGTACCTTATAAATTGGTTATGTTGCAAACAGGACTACAATGCAAGTAAACATTAAAACATATGTGGTTCTATGTCCTATGACCTGGCCTGCCTAGTGCCTGCCCTATCTACTGAATGACCCTTGAATTAGTTTCCCATGCTCAGCAACTAACCTGTGGTGAGTACCTGCTTCTTAAACCTGCTTAACTACCTACCTCTATCTGCTAATACTATTTGTTTTTATTTTCCACTGTGTATATTCAACCTGTCTTCTTGTTGCTGACTGTTGTTATTAATTCAATTTACATAACAGTTTTGTGATTTGTAATTTTGTTTGTATTGTACTTATTTATATTTTATGTGTAACTTAGATAAAAAAGGATTAAAATCCATCTTGTGAACTGGACCGAAAAGTCCAAATGTCATATTTCCTCTATAAAATAAAGATTTTACCTACCTTCCTACTTTACCAGTCCTGCTCTAACCAAAACCTGCAAGTCAATGTGCTGTTGCTCTTTAGAATTGATCCAGTCTCAAGAATATCATCAGACAAGTGGCAGGGCACTGGCTGCAGCCCCACTTTTCTCCCTGGTGTCCGCTCTGCTTTTCCCCTGCCAATTGCCAATCACCCTGCCTTGACAGACTGCTAAACCCCACCCTTCCCTTGTTCCACCTCTCCTCCCTTAGCGCTCTCTCTCCTTCCCTCCCTCCTTCCTCTCTCTCTCTCTCTCTCTCTCTTTCTCTGTCTCTTATAACCCCACCCCTATTTCTAGGCCAAGATACCCCCAACAATCTGGGTCACCCTGGATTAGCAACCCCTTTATAACAGTGTCTGTTATATCTGAAGTGCACTGTATTTTTATACAGCAAATACACATTCAGGCCGAGCCGATTTTCAGTTGCATCCCTCCCTGTTGTATTCATACTATTGCAGCGACATTCATATTTATGTAGCTTACAAACACCCATTTTAAGAACAATTATAATCAAACATTAATACATTTCATGTAGTTTTCTGGGATAGATCAGATTAGAAGTTGACTTAGTTCTAGTTTTCATGCTTAACTTGCTCCATACCACAGTTGCATTAAAATTCATGCTCAGCTCTCTTATTTAGTCCACATTTTCAGACTGTCAGCTCTCTGGCCTTTGTATTCCTCATATCGCCATGTTGAACTACATTGTTTTCTTAGGTAAAGATTCTGGCACAAGGGATGCTTACCACTAGATGTTAAAACTTCATAGATCATTATTATCCATTTTGCTCTCTTCTCTCTCCCAAAGCAATACATTGTAACTATTTGTTCAAGTCGCAGTGGCATGTGCAAAACTTACTATTAGATATAAATCAAGTCAGTTCATTATAAACTCCAATCTCATGTCAGTTTTCATTGCATTCAAATAGGCAAAACTACCATATTCAATGATTGGTAGTATTAATGTCTGTGCTATTTTAAGTTAGCCTCTTTGTCAGACAACTGGAAATTCTTCTTAAAGCTAATTTTTTATATTTGCTTTTTGGCCAAGGTTTAAATAGATTTACAAAAGTCTAAACTCTTTAAGGACTACTCCTGGTATTTATATTCACAAACAATAGCTACCTCGATGGCCATTTAAATCCTTATAATCAGATCTTCCAATTTCTCATCAGTTTTGGTAGACCATAAACCAAAATTTATACATGGGACCTGATTCCAAGATGCCTTACACATGGTGAAAGATGATTTATGCAAAACCCTATGATGAAAATTGACCTTGCACCATGCAATATGCTATCGATTCCAAGTTGTAGCTTGTGCCATGCCGCATGTGGGTTGTGCCAAAGGTGGGCTATAATACTCACTATGCCTGTAACCCACTGTGGCATGGTGGCAGGAAGCTATGGCATTTGTGCCCTATTCTGAAAGGGCGGCTGCTGTATCCCAGTTATGCTATTCCAAGTCCCGCTATGAGACTGTGGGTTAGACCAGCATGGAGGTGGTCTAAGGGTATATGTCCTGGCAAAAGGATGGTTGCCCCGCCAGAGCTGCAAAATGCTGCAGGCTATGCCCCATGGACTCCCAGCCTGTGATGTCCTCACCCCCTGATTTTTGAAACCCCTGAAGTCGTGCCCATATTTGCCCATCTTAGTATGTGCCACATGGCCAACCTCCAGGGCCCCTGGGGATTGTGTGGGGCTGTGTCAGGAAGGGGGGCAGTTTGCTGCGGGTTGTATCTCATGGCAGCCAGGTCTGTTGCACCATTCCCATGCCGCAACCCTGCAACTGCCACAAGTCACAGGGTGTAAGTGCCAGGAACCCTGCCTGTCTTGGAATAGGGTGCAGGGTCCCCAGCTTAGTGGCAAATGTCACAACTTGCATACACCTGTGAGTTGTGACGTTCATTCTGGAATCCGGCCCCTAGTGTTTTTAATACTCATTACCAGTCTTGACCTGGTGAGCTACTCCTGGACAGCCATAAATACTTCCTCTAATTTCAATTCCAGTTGCTTTCATTAAAGTTTGGAAATCATTTTGGCAACTTTTGCAGAAATTCTGTCTTAGAATGGTGGAATAAATGTATGAACTGCAGAGTAATGTATTAAACTGTGGAACAAAATTCCACAGAACTGATCAATGGTTGCCTGGGGTTTTATTTTATTAGTTATTGTTTTGTTTGATAGTTATTTGATTGGAACTTTGGGCCTAGATCAGTTGGACTCTCTTAGATGTGTATAAAACTGTTTTAATATTTTAAGGGTATTTTATTTTACTTTATTAATTTTTGGTTATAATTATTTAAGTTGGGGTGGAGGTTGTTGTTTGTATGAGAGTGAATAAATTGGTTTAAAATATGTGTTGGGGTATAAGTAAAATAGTTAGGCAGTACTCCTTCAAGACTTCGGGATCTCTGTCCTTTGAATTACCCCACTTACAGTGGAGGTTTATGCTAGATGTCGAAATCTTGGCATTGTAAGATCAAAAGTAGAAGGATAGGGGATCTTGGAACTGTTGGGGGTGGAGGGAAGAGAACGGATACGGGCAGTGAGGGCTAGGAGACGCCCTGGGGTGAAATGGGTACTGGAGTGAGGTCCTCCTTGCCTAGTTCCCATACCCAAGGGCACTGACTTGGAGTGTGTCAGGCAGGAAGTGGGATTACTCTTGGATTTCCATCCCTTTCGGGCGGTGTTAAGCAATGCCAGATCGATTAGGAACAAGACTGCAGTGATTGCAGGATCTTGTTTCCTCAGTCGACCTGGCTTGCATCACTAGAACCTGGCTAGATGGAAATGCTGGTCCTGTGTTGGACTCCACGGTTCGGCTGGGTTCTCGGTGATTCACCGCCCGAGAGTGGACTGGATGGGCGGGGGTTGCTGTTCAGACAAGATCTGGATCTCAGGGAGGTGCCAGTTGGTGATGCCAACTCCTTTGAAAACATAGTGGGTGCAGGTTCAGGCTACAGGACCCTTCTTATCTACCGTCCACCAGGGGATGAGAGGGAGTTCCTGAAGGAGGTTGCGGACTGTCACGACATGGTATTGGAATCTCCAGATGGATAATTTGGGATTTCAATGCCTGGCTTCGACGATGAACTCTCGCCATTTGGTCAAAATCTCCTCCAATTAATGGATTCATTGGGCCTGTCACGAGTAATTACCTCTGCAAACCCATGGGGGGTATAGATTGGACTTGGTTTCCATCTGGGGATGGAGATATCTGATGTGGAGGTGGAGCCAGTCGGATGGTCTGACCATCACGCCTGAGGTTTAGATTTGCGGCCCCGAAAATAGGCCTGCCCCCAGGGAGTTAGTACAGTTCCGTCCTTTAAGAGGGATTACTCAGAGGGCCTGATGACAGAGCTGGACTTCTCAGATTTTCCAAGGGATAGTATGGATCCAGGCCACTGGTCTTGGCCTATAATAGGGTTGTGACTGAGGCCCTGGATGCCATTACTCAATTCATGTTCGTCCCGTCACTCTTCACCTAGGGGCTCCTGGTTTGACGGGAGGTCCGTGAGTGGAAGAGGAAGGGACGAAGATTAAAAGACGTTGGCGGAAAACTCAACTGGAGGTGGATAGACTTGAATTGTTAGAACATTATAAATTCTACCAATCAGCAATCTCCCATAAGAAGGCAGAGTTCCTGTCCAGGGAAATTGCTGCAGCTAGGAATAGACCATCCCAGCTCTTCCGGACTGTGGACAGACTGTGCAATCCAGTCTGTCTCCAGACTGGTAGAGCATTATCACAGGTACAGTGTGAGGACTTTATGAAATTCTTTTTACTGACAAGGTATCCACCATCAGGATGAGATCAGCCAGTGTCCTTCTACTGAGCATTGCACTGATCAATCGGGTCATACTAATGCCCAGTTGTACTGGTCTACCTTTAGACTACCAGCAGTAATAGATATTGTGAGGATTATCCAGACTCTGTGACCTACCTATTTTAAGTTGGACCCAGGCCCTACTCACCTGGTGGTGGGGTGTGTAGATGTTATCGGTCCAGTCCTGGCTGGGATAGTGGTGGTGTCATTAGAGAGGGATCTTTCCGGATCCCTTAAAGGAGCGGTATTATACCCCTTTTGTAAAAGCCCTCTCTTGACCCCGATTGCCCAGCAAATTATAGACCAGTCTCTAACCTCCTTTTGTGGGAAGGTTATTGAGAAGGTGGTCGCTCTGCAACTGGAGGATCATTTGTCCAACCACAATATCTATGACCCTTTCCAATCTGGCTTCTGGAAGAGGCACAGTACAGAGACGGCTCTTGTTCAGGTATTGAATGATCTCCTGATGGCAAGAGATCGGAGAACCGTTCCATCATGGTTCTCCTGGATCTCTCAGCAGCATTTGACACCGTGGATCATGGGATATTGCTCGACTGCCTGTGGTTTCTCTGTGGTCTGAGGGAGCAGTCCACAGTTGGTTTCGATCTTTGTTGGAGGGCAGATCTCAGAGAGTGGTATCGGAGTTAACACCTCAGCCCTCACTGTCTGCCCTGTGGGGTACCGAGAGGGTGGGTGCTGTCCCCTATGTTATTCACGGGTGTATATGCTTCCACTGGGGACATTATAAGATGGTATGGGCTGAGTTTTCATTGTTATGCTGATGATTCTCAGCTCTACCTGTCTTTATGCCTGATCAGGAGTCGATTCCATCACGATGTCTAATAACTGCCTCCTGGAGATTCAGGATTGGATGAGTGCTAGTTGGCTTAGGTTGAATCCAGGAAAACTGAGGTGTTGGTTGTGGACCCTGGAGGAAGATAACAGGGGCTTGGATGGGGAAACCCTGGGTTTATATCTTGGGGCCCAGCTTCTAGCCTCTGGCCAAGTCACGTAACCTAGGAGTAATTTTTGACGAAAGCCTGACTATGAAGATGCAGGTGTCGGCCGTAGTCAAATCTCCTTTTTCATCTGAGGAATATTGCCCGGTGAAACACTTGGTTCCACAGGAAGATCTTCCCATTTTGGTCCACGCCTTTGTTACCAGCCATTTTGATTACTGCAATGCGCTTTATCTGGGCTGCCAGGGTGGACATCCGCCTCTTGCAGAATGTGAACACGACGGCCAGGTTGTTGATGGGAGTTTCACGATCTAGCCATATAACACCTGTGCTGGCGTGGATTTGCACTGGCTGCTAGTACAGTGGCGGATCACCTTCAAGGTCGATTATTGACCTTAAGGCCCTCATGATTTGGGACCCCACTACCTGAAAGAGCTCTTGGTGCCTTACTGTCCTGCCTGCTCTTCGCCTCTGATGAGGGATTGCTAGAGATTCCCAGGGTACGCCTAAAGATGTCTGAGGTAGATCTTTTGCCTATATGGCACCAACCCTGTGGAATTCTCTACCTCATCAGATACAGAATGTTTAACTGTTGAAAGTTTTAAAAACAATTAAAAACTTTCCTTTTTGCCTTAGCATTTGTTGGTACATAATGAGTAAGTGTATTGTATGGTTGTTTGATTTATTGTTTGAAATGTGATTTCACTTGTTTTGTTGTAATAAGCGCCTGAGCTTGGAAGGGCGCTTAATATAAATAAAATTTACTTACTTACTTACAATGTCAGAGGTCAATTCCACAGAATTTAATTTGGCCATTTAATTAATGAATCCACAATTCATGCATTCTTTCCACTGTTCAGTGACACACTGAGCTGCAGACTGAATGTTTGAAATGTCAGTGTATATCGTCTGCTCCGTATAATGTTTGATTTCCAGTCCCATGGTGTCTAGAGGCACCCTGCAACCCTACGTTGTCAGATCCCTAATAATTTAATGATCTTCTTCAAGGATATCTCTTGCACCATGTCACACCTTATGAACCTTGGTCATCAGGCACTAGGACCATATAGAAGCTTTTGCCCAAGCAGTCTCCTCCATCTTGATGGGTGGCAGGAGATTACATCCAATGCCTTGGGCATTCAACTTATATGTCAGGGTAATGCTGTAGAATTTGTGGAGAGGAGTAGAAGACTGGGTTTGCTGGCAAAGGCACCTAGCTTCACTTGAGCTCTTTTCTTCTAGGTTTGCTAGTAAGGACAGAGCAAGGAACATCATTATCAGAGCAAGGAAAATATTAAGGCTTCTTTTGGCTGGGCAGGTTTAAAGTGTGTTATTTTTTGTGCTCACAGCTTTTGTTACTGTTTTTGCTTACATTTTATTGTTCTTTGATTCAAATTGCTGTTGCAGGGTATACTTTCTGCTGCATTATTACAGGATGTGCCTACAGGTTTGTTACTGTTTTGTGCTTACAGATTACTGCTGTAATTTTCTTTGATTCAACATGTTTTTGCAGGGTATATCTTCTGTTAAAGTGTTCTGCAGGTTGTGCTTACAGGTGTTGTTACTTTTTATTTTTTTTTTCTCTGTAGCAAAGTGTTTTGCAGGGTATATCTTCTGTGAAATTGTTACAAGTGGTGCTTACAGGTTTTGTGACTTTTTTATCTATCATTAGGCTAAGCTTTCAGAGCTAATTACAGGAGCACATACGAGATACAGACTGAGGGCAGCGACTGGATTTGTTGTCTGATTGTTTCTGCTCTTACCTCCTTGTTTCTTTCATCCATGGTTCTTTTTTCAGCAGGGGAAGGCCCAACCACCCACTGCCATCCCAACCACCCATGCTACACTCATTTATAGAGTAGCACAGTTGTGACATGTCCTGTAGCAAAGCAGGAAGTGGAGGATCACAGGGTATACACAGAGTGACCTCACTACACACAATTAATTAAACGTGTTATAAAAGTTATACAAAACAAACAAAAAATCTTTCACTTTCATTTTCCTTCTAATTACTCAGACCAGGTTATAAACTCAGCGACTCAACTGGAATGGATATTATTAACTGCAGGTACTGTGGGACACTTTTCAATAGGGCAGTTATGCAGGATTTAGGATGCTGTCCTACATGCTGGACCATCAGATCTAAGGGTTCAGCTCCGGGCAGCATGGGCAGAGATTGTGCACCTCAAATCACATATTCAGGAGAAAATATATTACAAGAACAGTTTGCCATTTCCCAACATCCAACTGAAGCACCTTGACCGCAGGGGTAGTTGGTCCTGGAGGGTCCGGGAGGTTGGCAGGTGGTTAGAAGGGGCAAATCAGGGGCCCATCACTCAATGCTTACCAATGCATCACCTCCACAAAGTATATAAAACTACAAACAGGTATCTGCCTCTGTCTCCAAAATTAATCAAAGGGTAGAAGACACTGCAGAGCAGGACACTGCTGCACAGGAGCTAGCAGTACAAAACTTGTCAAAACAGGGACCAAAACAAAAAAGCAAAAGGAAATCCAAAACACTTTGATCATAGGAGACCCATGATTCAGGGAGTTGATACCTACCTCCAGCTGGAGGTAATGGTCAGATGTCTCCCAGGTACATCAGCGTGAGACACATTGATCACATTGCTAAAATCATGCATGAAGCAGGAGAAAACATCAACATCCTGGTGCACATAGGGACTAATGATTTTACCAGCTGGTCACTTGTGGAGACCAAGGAACACCTGACCAGGCTGGGAGACAAACTGTCATTCATTTTGTCTGGCATCTCCTCTCTGAGATCCTGCTGGTCTGGAAGAGGGGCAGATGGATGAAAGGTCAAAGAAGGGGAGATAGGGAGCTAAACATGGGCTCAAAGGCTGATGCCAGGAAAAAGGACACAAATCTGTAGGTAACTGGCAACAGTTTTGGGAGGAAAGTTATTCAAATTGATGGACTTCATCTGATGAAGGAGGGAGTCAGTGCATTGGGGCAGAAGTTTGATGTCTTTGTAGAATATTTTTTTTTTTTATTTAGTTGTTTAACCAGGTATAGCACACTAAGCTGGAAGCTTTTACAGGAGTGACCTGGGAGCACAAGGAGGTTAAGTGACTTGCTCAGGGTCACACAGTATGCAAGTGGAAGCTGTGGGATTCAAACCCAGGTCTGGTCTGCTGGATATCACCAGATTTGCAGCTCAGAGCCTTAGACCACTGCGCTATACTGCCTCTGCCTCCTGTATACTGAATATTTAAACTAGTAAATGCGGAGAGGTGCAGCATCCAATACATCGAATGGAAGAACACCCTCCCTCCTCAGCTAGTTATCAAGCAGGAGTTCAGCGTGTTTGTAGTTCATTTGCATCACCAGGTAAGGAGAAAGGTCTGACTCCTATACAATGCACAGGAAAAGCCAGACCTCACCCAACAACTAACACAATGAAATCTGGCCAATGGAAAATCAAGTAAACAAATGCCAGCAGTCTTGGAAACAAGATCCTGGACCTGTAGGCAACAATACCAGAGCTAAACTAGACATAGTAGCCATTAGTGAGACATGATTCACCAGTAACCACACTTGGGAGACTTCAGTATCTGGCTAGTTACTTTTAGAAGAGACTGAGCTGCAAAAGGGAGTGGAGTGGTCCTTTATGGTAATGAAAATATCAAAGCTACAGAAATTCAGAATTCATATAAGAGCCAGAAGAACTTTGGGTCATCCTGGAAACAGGAAATGGGACAACCATATCAAGCAAATCTTTAATTATCCAGGCGAACATCATAAGCAAAGCTCATTTACAAGATGCACCTGGTTAAGACCAGTCAAAAATAAAGTTAAAACAACAGTGACAATACATCATTAAGACAACAGTTAAATACAGGACTCATTTACAGGATGAGCCTGGTTAACACTAGGACACAATAGATTTAAATACAACAGTGACAGTGCATCATATGAAACAATAATACAAGGTAGGTGTTCCAATGCAGCTGCAGAGTAAAACAGAAGGGAAAAGTATGGGAGCTGTTAGGAGGGCACAGGGCAAGTGAGATATACAGGGAGGGAAGCAGGGGCCCAAGCCAGAATACAAGTAGCTAGCATATGAACTGGGGTTCAATGTGTTTACGTAACTGGATGAGATATGAGATGATGAGTGTGTAACTTGATTTACTGTGCCTTTCTGCCTCTCTATCTATGGTATAGACCACCCTGTAGAGGTCGATACGCAAGGAACCCTAGAGGAGGGGTTCCCCATAGGTGCTATGGGAATGATTAAGGTCCAGCAAAGGTGAATTTAGGAAGAAGCCCATGAGTAAGAGAGATGAGCCGCTGGAGGAGGAGGGGTGGATGGTGGGCAACGAAAAAGAGAATCCTACAGAGTCCAGGATGAGTGACCTTTAAAGAGCATGTACCCACCTCTGGAGCCATCACGCCATACAGTGGGTCCCATGCACCAAAGCCAGTAGCCAGTAGTCCAAATCACCGAACGATGCACTAAACATGCCAGAAATTAAGTAAACCCCATACTGTACATGACAAAAGCCAAATGCAGCCGAGTGAGGGAACAGACAGCGCGTGGATGCCAGTAAATGAATCCGACATAAACAGGAAGAACCGAGTCCTAGTGGAGCGAAGGGAGAAGGGGAGGAGCCAAAGCAGAGGGCTACAGGAACAGGAGAGACACTGAACAAACCAGGAACACAGGTACGCACACCACAGAAATGCAGCAGATGTCTGAATGGAGCACACAAGTCAGGGGCTCAGAACAGAACAGTGAGGCAGAAACGGGACCGCAAGGCAGCAGTGAGCGGAATGCAGTGAAGCTAAAACTGACACAGTGCTCTGGAGGTGCCACAGAGCATGTCAGCACAGCGGAGTGTGACTGAGTGTCCAGTGATGTCTCAGCACTGCACACAGCTACCAGATCTACAATACAGGGACTCATGTATATCACAGTGAACAAGAGCAGTCTGTAGGTAAACTGTTCCCATTGGCATGCATTAGTTAGACAGGAACACAGAGCAATTCAGCTGCAATAGGATATATTGTCAATGTCAGGAAACACTGGAAAATTGCAGTTACTAGAAAAATGTCAGACTAATTTGGGAGCCGTGGCACTGCATGAAATGCTGAGACAAGAAACATACAGTAGTCAGGAAACCACACTGCAGTAACCGAGTAACATGCAGCAGGAACAACAAACAATGGGGCCAAATGTAACCCACAGTGGGACAGTTGCACCTATTCCTGCACACTGGATCTGCTACTGCCTGTCACGGTACAGACACAGTGGAGCAGGGAAGGGCACACCTGTACAGGATGGCTAGGTGTAGCAGTGCAACAGTGCACCAAGGAACACTGTGACATGCAGCACAGCAAGTGAGACCCACTGCATAGTGCTGATCAAGAGCAGTCCAGGAAGGCCAGTGGATGTGACTGAATGCCATATCAGTGCTGTGCACACCAGGGTGCCCTGGAGGTGGCCCATTGCACCTGCAGCAACAAGCAGAGTGGAACTGCAGCCACAATGAAAGTACCATAGGGTGAGAAGACATGACAGTTCAGTGGGTGGATCAGCTGTAAATGCAATGTCCCAAATGCATGTTGCAGGCTGTCACACCAGGTACATGGGACCTGCTACAATGTGGATGTGGTGTGGTTGGCATAGGTATCCAATGGGAGGTGGTTATCCTGGCATGCAACACCCAGGTCTGCATCATGAGGATGCAGCATAAACTGCAGCAGGAAAAGCAGACAGCAGGAGCAGGCACTGTGGTATGTACAAAATACCAGTGCACACATAGCAAGGAAGACTAGGACATAGGCATGTAGATAATGACCCAGGGAGTGCACAGAGGATGATGGCGTGACCACAGTGTACGAGGGCATAGTAGCCAGTGCAACTGACCCATGTGCAGACTGTGTGTACAGGAACAGCACAGTGTCCAGGACATGTGCAGTGACAGCTGCAGCAGTAGCACCATGCTGAAACACCCTACACAAAGTCCTGACAACACTGTGACAAATAGGCAAAGGCAGTAGGACAATGGAGTCCACCACAATGGACAGTTGGGACTCAAATGGTGGACAAGAAACATGTCCCCACAGTACCCAGCAGAGAAAAGACCACACTGCAAACATTGTGTGGCATGTCCACAGTGGGCAGTGAATGCTAGCATATGGCACTGAGTGCTGCACAGTGGATGTGTGACACTGGCATGGATATGGTGTCCCCTGCACAGGTGTGCATCACCATGGTGATGGTACCACACCATAGGAAATGAACTAGAGACAGTGGCAGAGTCCTGCAGAGTGTGCATGTGTGGTTTGGGCATGTGATGTCAATGAACACAGGTGTGACAATTCCACTGTGCCTGCAACATGTCTGTGTATGTGACTGTTGCAAGTATGTATATGTCACTGCATGTGTGCACAGGTGGTGATTTCATTCCATTTGGAAACACAGTCCAGTGATATGTATCTGCATGACTGTTGACACTGGGAATGGGATATTTCCCCCTGTGTGTTGCTGCATTGCATGTCATGTAGAAATCCAAATGGTGTGCTAGCACACAATGACTGGAGACTAGAGATGCAGCACACATTGTGGTATGACCTGTGACCATGACGGGTGGCTGCCATCCCAATGTGCATACCTGGCTGATCATGAGTGCAACACTAAGGAAATACCTGGCACACAGCAAGCATGTACAACACTGTGATGAATGTGTTGGATGTTAGCAGGTACTAGGTTGTGGAAACAACAATGCAGTGTGGAAGTGGACATGTGTATGGCTGTGCAGTGGTGGACTGTGTGCGGCAAAGCTGGTGTACAGCTGAATGCAATGCATACCACAGTGGACAGCAGACAGTACACAGGACCCATCATGGAAGCAGTCACCCGTGTATGCATGTGTACAATGGCATAGTGTAAGCAGCATAGCCATGTGTGTGCGGTTTGTGGGTGGTAGTGAGGTGGGACTGCCAAATGTGTATGTGTGTGCATGTGGATGTGTACATGCCTGTGCATGGTAATCTATGCTGTGTCAGTGTCTGGTACACTAAGGAGGCAGCAGAGCAGACAATCCCAGTGCAAGCACACTGTGGCAGTACACATGCCACGTAGTATGCAGACACTGTCTGGCAAACATGGAATGCACCTACAAAGAACAACAATATCTGTACCACCATTGGCATGGAGTCTGTCACGGCTGTGCACAATGTCCAGATGATGCCTGATCAATCACAGTGGTCCCATGAGACACACAGGCCATCAGGCATGCTGACTGAGAATGTGGGAACAGGTCTGAATAGTGTTGCTGACACCAACAGTCCCCAAGCATGGCTGGGATGTATTAGATCTCCGAGAATTGTACAACAGACAATGTGTGACCATACAGTGGTGACTGACACAATGGACCTGAGTCCACAATGGGTGATATAGTCACAATGTGATATGCACCACAATATATGGTGCAAAGAACACATAGAGCCATGGGTGATACCACCCAGTACTGCAAGAAGCAGCCTGCAACAATGTTGCAGGTGTTGTTCGTAAAGCGATCCATGTCAGTAGGTATGCCATATACCACTGTGACAGGGTGCAAGGAAGTGTATGTCAACATCAAAGCCCTACACTGAGGGTGTGGCTTGTGGCTCAGCATATGTGACATTCCAAGGCAACACCTGGGGTACAGTGACCTAAGTACAGTTACCAGCCAGTAGCCTGGCCAAGTGACTGTAGCATACACTGGCGTTGCTGGAGTGTGCCTGTGTCAGCACTCGGCCACCTCAAACCACTGACACCCCATTAACCAGCAGTGTGTTGAGGGACCTGTTGCTAGGCCACCCCCAATGCCCTGAGTCACAGTGCATGGGTCGCGAGGGCTAGCCCACCCTCCCATGTCCAACACACCACAGAGCCATAGAAGGCAATACAAACACCATGTAATGAACAACATATGGGTGGCACTGCTGCCTGCATGGACGAGTAAACCCCATGGGACATGCCCAAGCCCCAGTCAGTGCTGCACCGTGCACAGTCCACAGTGCACACAGAGATCCTGCATATCCTAGATGTCTACTGCCCCCACCAGAGTGCCTGTCCACCCCAACACCAGTTAGAGAATGCGATAACATGCCACACACCTCTGTGGCCAGGCGTGGACTGAGCATCCTCTGAGTGGTACCACTGATCAGGAAATGCACAGTCAGTCAGCGCAGTGAGCACTGTAGTCAGTAGTATACACCCGGATTGTGCCAGTTGGTGGCCAGCCATGGAGTCGTCAAGGAGTATTGCTAGACACCAACCAGGGCTGGGGCCTACACTGCAGGGGGGCATCAGACCGCCATGATGTAGGGACCACTGCTGGGTGTCCAGCCAGCTGCCACTGGGAGTAGGGGAAGTGGGGTGCCTGAATAGCCTGTTGGGCTATTAGCATAGCTGTGGTGTGGGGATGTGGGGTGGGTCATGCCATCGGGGATGCAGGATGTGAAGCAGTGCAGCCTGATGGGGTATGTACTGTGATGTATGATACTCTGTAAGGTATGTTGTCCCCGTGGCTTGCCACCTGGGTGCCACATGATGCAGGCCATATCCATCTGGGCCCTGCCTATCATGGAAGTGGGTACACGGTCACTGGCACATCAGCATATGGTGCAAGGTGCAATTGGCGTCAAGATGTGGCATATCACCTGGAAGCAGGCACAATGATGCATGTTACTGTGTGAAACCATGAGCTGATGGTGAGCAAGCGAATATGCAAATGCTGGATGCGTGCATATGACTGTTCCCAGTAGTAAGGGGAGTATAGTCTGCACAAAACCAATGCTACGGTGCAAGAGGGGTCACAGTGTGTCGCTCATGTCTCCTACAGGGATTATATAGCAATGTCCTCTGTGGATGATGAATCATTCGCTGAAGTTGACAATGCATCCACACGGAGAGCGGCAACATGATACATGAGCATGAAGAGTCAGAGTGAGATGGTGATGGCCTAGACACCTCATCGCTAGTTGAGGATGAACAGTCAGATACCGAAGCGATGTGTCAGGCACATCATCAAATGCAGAGGAAGGTACAAGATGCAAGACAGCCATCCATATCGCTTTGAACCACCAGCACGCAAGCGGTCCAGGTGACTGACAGTGAAGATAAGAGTGAGCTAAATGCTGACAGAATCAGCAACACTGACTGGTAAGTGTGATGCAGTGCTGGTCTATGTTGTACAATTTAACAACCACCATTCCCACAGGTCAGATGAGTCCAGATGAGGCATGGTACATGCCAGCAATGTCACAAGACAGGCTGAAGCATGGGTCAGCTGTTGTCAGGCACAGGCATCAGTAACAGCAATACAAGAGTAGCATATAGAAAACTGTGCCAGACAGTATGTTGGGGATATGTACAAATGGCTACAAAGACACACCAAATGGAACACAGAGGACATGTCTGTACACAACTGTGGACACAGTACATACACAAGGGAAATGGTGCATCCCTGGGTGCCCATGCAGCTGAAGGATACACCACCTGCCTGGAACCACACCAATCACCATAGGGGTATCAGAGAGTCACTCAACACAGAAACAGCAATGGACAGAAAGCCCCATGGGTACCCAGGGAGGTACCACCACAACTACCGACTGACTGTACATCAATGACACTGTCCATGTTTGTTGTACCATGCATGACAGCACCATGCTGCACGGATGGATCAGCCAGTGACATGTGCGGTGTTGGCCTCAGTAGTCCACCCTGTATACAAATGTGTTGTACAACATGTGCACCACATCCAGGGGACACAGATGTGGGAATGCAGTCACATGAAATCCTGCATGTGCAAAGCTGCACTGATATAAGGCTCCAGCTGACCACACGGATGCCTGTGGAAGAGCAAAATGGCATGCGGTAATGCCACATGAATGGCACCTGGAGACACCTAAGACCCCATGACACCCCAGAAACCACATGGGATGACAGTGCACCCCTGTTCGCCCAAGCAAGTGCACAAATGCAACACTCCTGCAGTCCCCCATGACCAAAGGCAGCACCCACATATGTGATGCCAGTGTGGTGGTGGCTGTGGCATACACGGTATGACACACCATGACCTGGGTTGGCTGTGATAATACATTCCAACACCACAATGAACAGGCAGGACAACTGTATGTGTGTGTAGCGGATGTGACAGCAATGGTAGTGACATGCACAGTGATGTAACATGTTGTACACAGGCATTGTAATGTTGGACTGTGTTCAGTCTGACAGACAAATAGCCACAACCATGGTGTGGTAATGCACCATGTACCATGACATACTGTAGATGATGTGTGACACCCACCACCCTGCACTGTAATGAACAGCCTGTCCCTAAACACTTGCGGTGTAACATACTGTACCATGTAACAGTGTCATGTGTATGCAAACAAGCAGTGAGCCCTTCCACGAATATGGATATGATGCAACATGCTCTGTGTCATGTGTGCAGTGGTGGTCTTGGCATGGGGGAGCAAGTCAGGCATGCATGCCAGTCCATGCTTGCAGTGAAGATGGTGAGGGTATGTCAACTCTGCACCACCAATGACGATGAGGTGCAGGTCATGATAGGACACTATGCACAGGTAGGACGTGGCAAGTACACCAACTGATAGAAAAAGGTGGCATCAGTGGGAAAATGCTGTATGTGAGCAATTGGCATACCACAGTTGACAGTAGGGGTTGACACAGTGCACAACCGCATGCATGGTTGTCAACTGGTTACACACATGACAGTCCAGTTGCTGTGGACTTAACAGCGATCCATTGCACTGGTCACCACCAATGAGAGTGGTCTGACAGTACACACTGTGCACTGAGCCTAATAGGCACCTGACTGGAACACATGTGTGTGGACAGGTCATAAGCGATGATGTGAATGCTGTCTGTGGACAACTGGCACAGGAGGAATGTACAGTCCTGTGTGATGGTGCATGGCGTGGTGTGCTGTCCCCAAACATACATGACACCATGATATAAGATGCAGTGGGAACATGCAAGCGATGAATGCAGTAGACAGTACACAAATGTGCAGTGGAGCAGACAGAGCACGACACCAGTAGTCAACACAGTGCCCTGTATGTGCAAAACACAGGGGACACACTGCAGTGGCCATGACATGTGCATAGCGCGCACAAACCACATGACAGAGCACATACAAAATAACTAGAACAGCCTGACCAGTGGCAAGGGAGTGCTCATGAAGGTACCCCACGCACGACACTGGTACAGCCACCCAGTCCCACAGAGTCCATCCCACCAACCCATGACATATCAAGGGTGGCCCCACCCACCCATCAGAGTCCTCCTGAACCACCCCCACAGGTGCAACAGCTTACCAGGTCTGGAGCTGCTCAATCCAGGGATACACATCACTCACAGTGAAGCAATGCTACCCTGTCTCACCCCTAGTCCCCACTGACCAATCCCCCAAGTGCCCCCGGCGTCCACACCCCATCAGCTGCAGCAACCCCCAAGGTGTACCCCATACATGCCCTGATGTCCCAGAGGACCCACAACATACCACCACTGTACTGCCCCCACCATCAGTGAGGTACAGGATGAGCCCCACTAGCCAAGTCCCTGAGTGCACATGTGTGACTACAATAGGTAGCCATGTGGCCACCGCATCTGTAGTGTGGCACAGGAACCTGTGAAGCCAGGGCCTGCACCAGCACTGTGACGGACAGTTGCCATGGAGAAACACAGTGCCACACACACACATGAGCTGTGAGGCTGCTACATGCCTAATGCACCTGTGGATCATACATGTATCAGGACACAGGGACAGAGCTGACTCCCCACCTGCCCTCATGCCATGCCCACATGTCACAGATGCATGTGGACTGTGAAGCACAACACCAACACCCTATGTGAAGCAGGGATGTGACTGTCAGTATCATGGCACCACACACACACATACATGCCAGACATGGTGTGTTCCAATGTACAGAACATACCCTACCCCATTTGAAATCCCAGTACCATGTAACTCGACAAGCACTGAGGACACATAACCTGTTAATATACACCCATAGTGGCAGACTGCAGAGCGTTACACAGTACAACCAACAATGTACACGACACACCTGTACTGTATCAGTTGCACTGCATCTACCACCCAGTTGACAAATGTTAATAGGATGCACAACAGAACTATACCCCACCACTGGTGTACAGTACAGCAATCCCACTGCACATTGGGTGCTGTGACCAACCCTACATGTTCAGAACACAATCAGAGTAGCAGAGAAGCCATCATGACATAACCACCCTCAGTGTCTAGTGCTGGACAACCAATACCATGATCATTTGTCCAACATGGCTCTGTAGTAATGTCTCAGCATATGACACTGGATGCACATACTCAGTAATGCATCACTCACTGCGTAGTGGGTCAGTCCCCCATACATAACTGAAATGCTGTGTGACAGGCTGGCACAATGTGGAAATGTCTGTGGAACCATGTGGCACCATGGAAACATGCACAGATGTGTGTACTATGACCTGAGGTCCACTGTGGAATGTGTACTGAGTGCCCCAATGGCAGTGATTCACCTCTGTTGAGAGTGTCACCCGAGCCAGCATATGACATTGACCCTGGTGGAACAACAAGGGAGGTGTACAGTGGTCCAGTTACCTATGGGATGTTCAGTAGTGCTGCACACCACACAGCAGTGTGCATGTCCAGACATAGCATAACTGACAGGGATAACAATCACTGTCTGTGGACACAGCCTGCCTGCCTATACCCAGACAATTGCAGTCTGATACAACACCAATGCCAACCTAACCAGTGCTGCACCATTGTGCAGGCCATTGTACCTGCTGGCTGACAGACCCTGCCTCGTACAGGCTGCATGTGCGCATGCACCGGTGCTGCAGTTGGTGATGTTATGCTGAGCAACATACATACAGGTGAACCACCATCTGTGTAGATGGACGATCCACGAACACAGTGACACATGACACACACACATGGGATAATGGACCACAGTAGTTATGTCTCACGTAACCATTGTGTAATGTAAGTCACTACTGCAGTACTCTTGTACACCATGCCAAGGTTGACTCAACCTCACAGATACCCTTATCACACCTAACAGGTGCACATGTGGACAGTCTTGCACCAATGGATGATGGGATATTGAGCATATGCTGTGAGGAATCAGAGACAGTTCCAATGCAAGATTGAGCACCACAATGAGGAAGGTGAGGGCAATCCAGTGTCCTGCATCACACGGCATCCAGGCCTTCCATGGAGTCTGCAAAGATAGCTGGGTGCTTGAGACTGGCTACTATCAATCAGACAGCAGTATCCACAGGATGAGGACAACATACGATTCCAGCATGAGTAAGTAAATGTATTTATTATGACACGGAAAAGGCACGCATCTTAGAGACATGCAGTTGACACAATAAATGTGTACACAAAGTATCATCACACATGATTTAGTACTATGCTGTGCACGCCCATTAATGGAGCACAAACTGTAAATATATGATGCTGTTGTGGCATAACATCACTGCAATCTCACACAGATGAACACAACTGCAGAAACATGATGGTGACTGTTGGACCACATAACAGGTACAGCATGCTGTATAGTGTCCAGTCATTATACACAACACAGTGGTAACTTGTGTCGAAGGTCATCCCTTGGTAGCATGCTGATGGACGGTGTAGCTGGATATATTCCCATGACACATGTAGATGTTCATGTGTGGACACAGCAAGTGTGTTACCTCAGCAATAATTGTACCATGATGTCATGACACCACAACAAGGAAGACACACAGACAACGCACATACAATGTACAAGTGTCAGTTGGGAATGCACACTGACAGAGGTCTGCACCAATCCAACCTGGTGGTGAGGCAAGATGTGTACTGTGAGGAAAACTGAGCTGCACGGTGTGTGTCACTGCAGCACACATGACAATGGCAATGACCATGTGATATGGCAGGATGAGAGATGGTTGATCCACA
This sequence comes from Neoceratodus forsteri, assembly GCA_016271365.2. NCBI lineage: Eukaryota > Metazoa > Chordata > Ceratodontiformes > Ceratodontidae > Neoceratodus > Neoceratodus forsteri. Next base: position 101,953,957 of record CM028130.1, read on the forward strand.
AGACATGCATGTTGCAAGTGCCCAACAGTCAGCATATCATCCCCCTGGAGACCCACCCCGATGCACCATATGTCAGTTGCACTGGCATCATGATGGGCCTGAGGACCCAACAGTACAAAGGCTGCCACCCTACGCATGCCATTGACTGGTGCTGGTATACAGTATGGCACAATGCAGAGACTGTATCACACTGTCACAACAGATAAGCACCACGCAATGCTATGTGTAACATAACAGTCTACAGATGCAGCCTGCATATCAGTACCCGCTGATGAACTACCATGACACCATTGTTGGGCACAATGGGACAACAGCACCATCACGCTACAATGATGATATCAGAATCACATCATGTCACACATAAAGTGTTCAACAGGCATGCTGTCAGCAGTGGTGGTTCCAGGATCATGCAATGGGTGTCCATACACTCATGTACATATATACAGACACTATCAGATGCTTGCAACCCACTGTGTCTGATACCCATGTAGACACGCTCCACGTCCAGGAAGTACGAATAGACACTGCACAGAATGAGCCAAGTAATACAATGTGAGCATTCAGTACAATAGGGCGAAGGTATTCCATACAGCAGATTGTAGTGACAATAACATAGCACAATACACGAGGCTGGGGTGCCGACTTGGTGTGCAGCCATAAGTTGACGTAATGGAACACATCCTGCCTCCCCCACATAGTCTCGAACGTGTCCATCTCACCACAACATGGGATAGACAATGCAACTGTCCTCCATAGCCTAGAATATGAACAATAGTAGAATCGGAAAGCACACACCAACAACATTTACACTGCAGATGCAACAATGTAACCTACAATGGGGCGCAAAGCACCCATTGCCCACCACAGGGACCCTCTACTGGCTGTCACTGTTCCCTACACGGTCCAGCAGGGAAGGATACAGAATGCAACATCCATGTCAAGGTATCAGGTAAGCAATGTTGAGGGTCAATAGACAGTGTGGTGACAGGTAAGGAGTGGGCACACATGCTGACAGCTACAGTCTAGTTACCATGGCTATCAGGACCAGTGTCATACATGAGGCAGGTGTTCCACCATGCCAGTGTTCTAATGTGACACAGCAATGTGGCAGCCATCCATCCTGTTCCATGTATGGATGACAGTGCACACAGCTATGTGGTGCAATGCATGTGGTGGATTGACATGCGGCCTGGAAACAGGACTGATGTGATGCCCAGCATGTGCACATGTTAATAATAACCCCAGTGTGGTAAGACCCATCACTGTGCCCATTCTGAGCAGCCATATGATGCTGTGCTATTGTCAATATAGCCCCATTAACAATCACTTCATTACTCTACAACATTATACATGTCAAATGGTATTACTGGTGTAAGGACATTATCTGCTGGACATACTAGTGATTGGTACATAGTGGTGGTCTGTCTTCAGTTGATGCATGTGTGATGTGAGGTACCACAGGACTGGAGGTGTACCAACTTGCTGCTATGTGGTGTTGACATGGCAATGCCGTACATCACATGGGACATCTACCCTGACCCTGGTGTTACACTGTTACAGGTCATTCATAGCTCATGAGCATACATGCCTGCAGCACAACTATGGACTGATAAACATATCCCACATGTGGTGTGGATCACCAGGACAGGATATCAACATTACTATATGTTGGTATGTATCCGCGTTACTTGTGGTGCACAGATGGGCAGGCTAACAAAATGCATACCTGGCCTTCATGGCAACTTTCTGCGACACGTGGAGTGGATCCAGCCCGGGTTGATGGGGATGACATGCTGTTGCACATCGGCCAACACTGTGGTGACACATGCCTATTATGTCAACCAGACAGACACAGTGCGTGACTACATTCAGGGCACTCTAAGGCACTATGTGGGATGGCAGTCTGTTCACACATGCTGGCAGTGCAGCAGGGATGCATTGTGGATCATGGGATCCCATTCAGGTGGTACGTGTATGTGATGCATGTGGCACATCATGTTGCCATGTCAAATGACTGCATTGGATACACCCTTACCTGCCTGTATGTTGCAGGTCATGGGATATCATGATCCCAGTGCTATGACGAACTGACCTTCATTGTACTGCCACTGTGATAACAGGTACTATTGTGATGCCAAACATGCAAGTGAGTCACTGAGGCCATCCCTAGTGCTGTGGGTGCATGTGTGTCTTGCCGTCCATCCATGGGATACATTGCAACATCATCATGGAAGAGTGTGGACATGGACTGACATCAGGACTGGGCATGTAAGGTTCCCCCCCAGTGTTCTGACAGCCCAGCACAGCTACAGCATCTAAGTTGTTCACTGTTCAACCTCCTGATCGTAAACGTACAAGTACTACCCTGACATGTCATCTGACTGAACATACCTGAACGACCTAAAAACCAGAACCTTCCTGATTCTCTGCTCTATGACCATAGACCACCATACTTTGCACTGTGCTGGGGCTATCTGATCTCCATCTACCCAGCACCAGACCTCCTTCCCATGTCCCACAGTGTTGTGATCATCTCCTGTTGTTGCTCTCCCACACTGTACACAGTGGGCTCAAAATACATCCTTTGATATTTGAAATATGTGCCAATGGCAGTCGTGGGCACATTGAGGAAGTTGAATAACCTAATGATCTTACTTGGCATTTTGCCCAGAAAATAGGATGGCTGCAGAGAACAAGTTTCCAGCAGGCATTTGTCAGATGTTATGGCTGGACCGGACCAGAGTGTCTCCTATCCACAGTCTGCACACTCTGGCTCGCTTTATGATTGCAGTTCCACAGTTGTATGATATGCATCCTACGGTTGGTGATGACACATGACACATTGTAGAACAGTTTCAGAGTTGGGACTCTGCTACACAAGTACTTTGGCTCATCATATGTCAGCAATGTCTCATCTGTGCCATGTCCATTACTGCAGCAGAGGAAAACCTGGTCAGAGTACGCAGCATGTGCAGCAATGTAGTTAATATAGCAGACACCATTGGGTGCCTGTGGCATACAGCTATCCACCACCGACTAGCCCAACAAACTATATCCATTGTGATTTCACACACTCAGAGGTGAATGGCAGAAGTTGATGGCGTACTTGCATGGGCATTACGTGATAACATGACCAGGTACATAACACTGCTGGTCCTCCCATGTGACTTGGGCGACATAATCTACTCCTGACCTAGGTGATATCTCCAGCATCAGCTGGCTTGACTCTTAGGCCGCGGTTGTTGTGCAGTCAATGGGTCATGTTCTGTCCAATATGATCCTACTGCGTAGCTGTTCTGTATGTCTGTGTCCCATAGCATCACTATCTGACATTCCCATGTCACTCCTATTGTACCTCTGACATGGAACCTTTGCAAGGGAGTCCCTGACTCACAGGTGTACAGTCCAGACACAGATGTGCATAACATTGTACTACAACATGATAATCTGGTGCATGACATACTCCAAATGTACAGCATGGACACAGCAGTCCAACTGTCCAATTCAGTGTTCTATCAGGTGTGAGCGACTAGCCAACACACAAGCACCTCCTGTGACACAGGTGTTGCCTGTCATGGCACACAGATGAGTCATACACAGCTGAGGCCTATGTTATACAACATGTACACATTTAGCACCATCTAATCACAACATGATCCACAAGATGTTTTCAACATGCACACTACATGGTTCGGCTATGCTGAGACCACCAGTGTTGGACGATGTCATGTGCTGCCTTTGTACATGGCCATGCTCTGCATGCCCACAGCCTGTTGTGTGCAAACACTGGGCAGGATGGTACTGCATTGTGATTCATGTACTGCCAGTGGTACTGCACTCAACCATGGGCAGGGCAAGATGCATCTTGATTTTGCAGTATGGGTACGGGCATTCAGATGGCAACGCAGGCCACAGGTTGACAGACACAGTGCACCCACAGGTACACTATCATCCTAGGTCCTCACTACTATGGCAAGGCTTATGTGGTCTTTATGTCTGCATACCACAGTGGCAGTGGATCTCTTTGGTGCCTTGCTCCAGTGCAACTATGGAGGCATGTCATGGGATGTTTCTGACATGGCTCACTCATGACTTGGATATCTTCATCCACAACATGGCTACACCAGCACACACCTGGCACGGACAGGTGATATCACTATGGTGTGACAATGACATCACTGCATGACATACAGATGCCTGCTCTGGTTGCACCCTAACACAGGACGGTGACACTGTTACATTGCTAGGGTCAGCGACGATGGTCACTGGTAGCATGTCAATGTATGTGTCACCCACCAAAGGGATGGCTACACGGTGTTATGATAGGCAGGGGCACATGACGGTGTCAGCAGTCCCTTGTGTGTCCACAGATATATGGTCGTTGACTGCCTGCACTTGCACGTGATGATGTACTACCATTGGAGTGTATGTCCACATATCACCAGACATGCAGTGTACAGCAGGCTGCAAATTCACATACACTGTTTGTTGGTGGTACAGAAACACATACATTGCCATTGACATTGGGTCACTTGCCTGCTGCTGTGCAGTAACTGTGCCTTGTGCATCCTGCACCTTGCACTGTGCTGCAGATGTGTCCTGGAACACATATCCATAACACACATCACCTGCACATGCAGTAGTCCTCTGTGTGATGGATCACCACATATGCAGCCCAGGTCGGGGATTTCCATGACCCAGTACATCACTGCTATGCACACCTGAGGTGTGCTAAGAACATGTTCTTGCATGGTTCAACCCTGCTGGTCTCCATAGTGACACAACAGTGACAGCTGTACTGGTCCCAGACATGTATGTATGTGAGGGATGCTGTATCAAGTGCATGTGCCATGTACTCAGTACATGGTCATCAGGGCAAGGGACACACAGCTTACTACATACAGGTGACACATACCTGACAGATCATTCCAACTACACACCTGCCCGCTGTTCCAGACACCATATAACAGCATTGTGTTGCCTACACTGTGGTCATGGCCATCCCGACAGTCGCTCAGCTGTGCATTCACAGTGTGTGATGGCAGTGTCAGTGGGCACTCTGTGGCTACACAGTCTGTGTATGGATAACACAGACGTCCTCTGTGTGACATGCTGTTGTACACGTTTGTGTGGTATTACCTCAAACATCATGCTCCAATGTCATGTGGTACCTGACCCACCTGCACCAGTGATGCTGTTTACCTTGTTGTGCTATTATATTGCCTTCTCCCCAGATCCATGCCCTTTTTGCTACTGCATCATCTACATGCTACATTCCCTACCTTCACTCCACAGTACCATCATACACAGGCCCTCAACAGTATACTGTACATGGTCATGATGGCAACATGTGCCAGATTCAGGTCTTTCTACCTTTGTGTGTAGTATGTGCATTACTGATGATGGCAACCTACAGGCAGGACCCACTGACTTGCTAGTCCTCTCTGGCATGGTGCAGAGTGTACACTGGCAGTGGCAGCATTTGTTCTGTCCATGTCAGTGTTGATAACCCATCCCAGTGTGATTGTCAACACACCTGTTTCCGTGGTCATCAGTTCCATCCTCTGTGTCAGTGTGGTCATCAGTGGCATCACTGGGAATGTACTGTGGATCTGCTTTATCAAGGCCATTGTTGATGTCCCTGTCACTGTCAACACTGCTGATATCTGGACTGTTCATTACTGCTCCCTTGTTTCCAAGTACTGTATGTCAGCGAGTGTGCCACCAATAAGGTTGCAGGTGATGGCCTTGTCATTCATGTGTTTCTTCACCTGAACACCTGGATGGTACAAGTGTAGCAGTAGGTGTTAGATGACCAACTGACAACATGGCACTGTACAACATGAATAAATGGCTGTACACTACTGCTGTACCACTCTGTACATCCCCCTTCCGGAGGGGTATGGGTCATCATGTCTGCTGTGTCACATGTCATTTGTGTGCAACAGGTCTGTACACTACATGTACACTGTAGCTCTGAACTGGGTCATACACATGGTGTTACCGAGGCTATTAAGCATTTCCATATGTTGCATGGGTCACTGTGTGATTCAGTATACACTATTGTCCATTACCATGTTCCTCACCTGCACCGACTGTATACAGTGCCTATCATTGGGGAGGCATATGGACACTGGCCACAGACCACAGGCAATACCCATACTGTGGCTGTGACTGCACCATGTACCTAGTGGTAAGGTGACTCATGCACAGGTCATACACACAGTGTGTCCTTGCATGTTGAATGTTACTGATGGTTGTATATGCTCACTACAGGGTGACAATGTGTGTAGTGCATTGTGGTGGTGTGTTGGGAACATTACTGTACATGTTCATACCTGCAAGGTGGCTGTCCATGGTCACCATGTGACCATGTAGGTTAGTCACTCCTGCCCGAGGGGTTGTTGCCATGTCAGTGTGTATATTGTATAGGCCAGCCATGTGTTCCTGTACATTGTGTATGTTGTTGTGCATGCAACACTATCAGCCGTGCTTCGTGGTAATCCAATGAGAAGGGCCTGTTTCCAGCAGACATGTGTACTGTGGGTTGGGACACATGGCACACCTGTTGCTACGCTTTGGCATAGTATTGACAGACATCAGAGTGGTGTGTCCATTGCATCAGTGATGTACTGCCAACAAGTAGTCCTTACTAATGCTGGTATTACATTGTACGCTTTGATTGTGCTGTTCAACAGGGTCGGCATGGCTGCTCTGTGGCTCCCACATGTCATTCCCAGCATACTGTAACACCTATGCTACTACTGTTGCTGTGCACTAGAACACCATGTGGCACTGTGGGTTATGACTCATGGAGCTCTATGTGACTGTAGATCATTTCCCATGGTGAGCATTTTGCTCACAGTCACGGGAGTTGACAGGTGTGTATACATGTTGGTAATGGTTGGGACAGCAGGATGCAATCATGCACAACAGATGCACCATCTCACCATGTCCAACATGCTGCTACTCACACCTTTCACTGTCACAGTAGCAATACCTGGTGTATGTGACATTAGACATGCATGGCCAGTGGTGGACTGAGGGTGACCAAGTGTGTGGTACAATTGCACTGTGCTGCAAGTGTGTGTTTGATGTTTCAGGGTGTGGGACCAGTGCAAGGGCGCTGGTCATGGCATACCAGTTCCTCCAACAGACACATGCTGCTGTATTGCTCATGGAGGTGGTAACAGGCACATGTACATGACCGATACATGTGCCATGGTCTATGTTGTGGGGTCATGCAGTGATAGTGCCAGTGAGGGCATGTTATGTGTTTGCACATATGTTCTAGGGCTGGTGACTAGCAACATAGTCCTGGGTGACATACAACTGTGTTGGTTGTAACCACAGTATACATTGTCCATTGCAACTGCAGACATGTCCATCATGTGATGTTTCGGAGGGGACATGTGGATGTATACATGCTTTGGGGACCTAGGTGACCTAGGTTACTGGGCCACACATCAGACATTGGTGTTCAGGACCGACACATGCGTTCCCTGTGTATGCCCCACAGGCATGGATGCCGGCCCCTTGCCTGTGTACACAGACCAGGGGTGGAGGTGGGCATGTGGTGAGTTTGGTGGACTGTTTGCTGGTTTGTTGTTGTGTGTCACAGCACTGTTCTGATGTCAGTCTGGCCCAGGGGGGCATTGTGGATCTGTGTTCAGTTGCTTGCCTACATGGCACGTGGGATATGTGTGCATGATGCATGCTGGCATGGCTCACTGTCCATTGATATGATGCAGGTCCATGTTGCACTCTGTGTGATGTTGTGCCATTGTTGGGTATGCATGGCGTGTGGCCGACCCCAAGCATTGCTATGTGTGCCAAGGTGACACTGACTGTACCTCGGTATCTCTCCTGTGTGTACAGTGCTGCAGAGACACCATTATCTGAGGGAGTATGTTGTTACATGTGTGGCTGTTGCACTCCCCTAACTTTACTACCAGAGATGCCTTGTGACTGAAGTGGACCGCCTGGGCCACTTGTGTGTCACGTCACACACTGGTGTGCAGTCTGGCAGTGTACTGTGCAACACATGACTGCTCAGCAGTGAGGTGTTGACAGGTCAGGACCATTTGGTGGCTGCTGCAGTACAGTGTTCCTGGCATGTCCACATTCATGTCTGCACACATACACATACCTGTTCCTGCTCATGGGGAGATGGTATGGGTGGTGGTGGCTGTTTGTTGTGTGGGGAAGGGCTTCCACTTAGTTGCACATGTTGGGATGGACCCCATATAGGTGCACATTATCTATGTCTCATGTAATGTTGTGTGCCACACAGCCATTGTTGACAAGGATATCACACATATATACCTCACATACAGTACTTCTGGATGATAGATTTGACAGTACACCATGGCATGCAGTCTGAGTTACTGAGCTGTAGTGGTGAAAGGGTGTGAAATGTCCACACACAACACAGTACAATTCATGGCATGATAGCACAGGGACAGTGATGTTGTAGCCTGAGGGTGTGATGCAGTGGGTGACACACCTGGAACTTCATATGAGGCATCTGTCACACACCATTCGGCACATGACATGACAACTACAGGTGATGGAACATGACTGCACAGGATATATGAATGGCATGCCCTTTGTGCTGGGTCCTTGTATGGACACTTGTGTACCCATCTACTCCACTGACATCTCTGTTCTGTTACCCCGATATGATCCTGTACCCTCTTGCATAGTGTGTTGCAGCTTTAGCTGCATTGCATTAAGCTACCTCATGTTGCACATGCAGTGGTGGGTGCCACATTAGGTTGTCACTCTTCGTGTTGGTTGTGGTGTTGCACTGCACCATCCTTTGGATGATGTACCAGGGGCCAGTACAGTGGGGGTATACCCTGTTGCCTGGGACACACACAGGCATCTGTCATGTGGAGGGGGGGCTTATTGTACAATAAGGAACATGTGTCATGGGTGGCGTATTTAGTACAGACTCTGTGTGCCAGGATGTCATTCATCCTCTATCAGCTCTTGTGGAAGCTAGATATGTGCTACAGTGGTACTGATCTGTCCTCACCACAGAGCACATCTGTGACATGTGTGTTGCCCCTGCTACAGTGTGGCATGTTTCACTTACCCATTGTCCTCTGTGGCCATATGGCATTACACATGGCTGTAACCATCTGGACACAGTGTGTACCTGTTCATTGCAGCATGTGCATTCAGGGGTTACATGTGCTGACATGTGCATTTGCTGCTACTCTGTCATGCATGGTGGCTGTGGTGGGCCATTCCATGTCCACTGCACTGTGATGCACATCACATTTACCCATATGGTACCATCAGTGTGTCAGCATGGTCTGCACATCCTGCAGGATGCCAATGTTCCCTTGGGTTGTGTCTTGCCACCGCTGGTGACACACTGTGTGATGAAGTAAATGTGTACCGCATCTCTGACGGGACAACTACTGCCAACCATGACACATGTGTTACCTTTGTGTGATCAATATGTGACTGCCACAGACATACATGATTGACTCCAGAATGGCAGTTAATTACACAGCATTGCAAATACTATGTAGCATGGACTGCAGTGTTACCTTTACTACGTCTTGGTGCTCTAACCCAACACTGGTTGCCACATGTTGTCATCTGTCCGTTGTTGGTGTGGACATCATTGGGTGGTTTGCTGATGTTCAGTGTCAGTATGTTGCCATCGTCACTTGTGTATGGCTCCATGCTGTACTCCAACACACTGGGGCATCTTGGATCACACGCACCTCACACTGTGTAGTCTCGCTGTGCTGCAGTGCATGTCTGGGCACAGGGTTGTTCCCGTTTACATTGCTCACCACTGTGGATGTGAAAGCCATTTGCCCATGTTGATTCCTTTCCTGGTAAGAAAATTGTGGATAGTGAATGTGACATTCCTGTAGGGTCATACACTGTTTTCAACAGTTGACCTGGCATTGGTGTCATTGTAACTTTCTGCTGGCACTGTGAGACACACGACAGTGTAATTGGAGTGATGATTGTGGCCCTTACATATGTTCTGTCTGTTCAGTGTTGGGGATAGTAGCAGTGTTGTACCCCTGCATCCGACACATAGTGAATGTTCATCACCACTACTGCCACACACATTCAGTCATGCACTATTACACAGCAGGCACTACATCATGTGCCTCATGGTGTTGCTGTGAGCTGCACTACGGCATGAAATGGTACTGTGTGTCATTGGGTAACTGTTTGGCATGGTGTGTGTCATTGACAGCCACTGGTGATTGCATGTGTGTGTGTAGTGGGTCACATGTGCCATGGCCAGACATTACCTACCCCAGCTGTGCAGTGCCTGTCTCATGATTTTGTACTGGCTCCATGTGCACAACACAGGTTCAAGCCTTCTACACGGTCATGTGTGCTTTGCTTGCTATCTGTGGTCAGGGTCCCAGTATGCCGGTACACATGCACATGCCTTGAGAGCAGTGCATTGCCTCATGCATCTGGCATGCCTTCCACTCCTCTGGGTGACATCTGTCTCACACACACAAACACAACACTACATGGCACATGACTCATGTTTGACCCTTCCCCCCACATACATTCATGTACAGCGTCATGTCATATGGCCGCCTCACACACGTGACCCTTGTAATTGTATTTGCCAGCACTGTGATCCTGCAGTGCATGCCACATGTGCCACATAGCAATCCCAGGGGTGTATGTGCACACTGGCATGGAGACACGTCTGGTGGTTCCCACAGTGGCATCACATCCCTACTTCTGCATTGGTCACCCTCGCCCACACACAGACATGTCTAGATCTGTGTCATGTGGTGTCATCTGTGCATAGCAGATTGTGTGCCATGTTACATTCCCACTGCTGAGTCACATGGTACATGTTGTGTCCCAGCCCAGGGGGGCACCAGTGGCCACTGCATCTACAGCTGTTCAAAATCTTCAAAATCGACCCATGTTGGCAATTGCGGAATCTCTCTGCAAACCACTGCTTAGTCAACCTTGAGTGTAATATTTGTAACTATTGTTTCCTTTGTATTGTCGTTACCCTGCTTCCTTTGACGTGGAACCTTTGTAAATGAGCAGTCCCTGCTCAAAGGTATTTGTAATCCTAGAGTTTACTAAAATAAAAAATAAATAAATAAATAAATAAATGCTGCATTGCTGCCTCATGCTAGTGTAGCACACCTGCACTGCACAGTAACACTACTACCATGTGACATTGTCCTGGGGTGCCTTTCCCTCACTGCAGTGGTCTACAAGCCCCATTCATGGACTGACTGCGCCCTCTACAACATGGTCATTCCAGCACTGGAGGGTGTGTGTCATGGCTCACCATGTAGATTTCAGGACAGTTCATCATGCCATGGTTGTCATCCATTCTCATTACAGTAATGGCCGACTGGTATGTAGGCTACTGACACTATTTGTTAGGGTATGGACATGCACACTGCTCGTTGTTTTGGCTGTGTGTGTGTGTTCTGCAGTATGTGTGTTGCGTGTGTAGCATTGTTGTAGGTACAGGCTGCATGTGGTGCACTACATGTGCAACATGGAAGGGCACAGCACCCCTGCTGATCTTGTGTTACCCTGCCACAGTCATGCCCACTGTTATAATAGGTCGGTGGCTCTCTCTTCCTTATGTTTGACCATCTGTGCACGTAACTGTGGGGCATTGCCTTCCTTATCATTGGTACCGTATGTGTCTGACTTAGCTCACTGTGTAGGGCTGTGGGGCATTGCATTTGGTGGGCTATGTTTCCACTGCTGGATCTGACACATGTTGTACTGCCAGTGTGTGGGATGCTTCACTGGTGACAGGGGGAGTCCCCTGCTGCACCCTTTGAACACCAGATACATCGGACCCACACGTGGGTTGCTTGCTGTACACGGTGTGATTGTCAACTACTGTGCCTACATGATGCTGGTTTGTGACACATGGCACTGTCACCAGGACAGTGCCATTCTGCACTGCATAGTACATATGTCAGGTCACCCATATGCACTATGTTCCTCCTATCTAGGTACATCTCAACAGCATAGCCCATACCTTGATAACTTATGGATGAGTACATGTACATGTACACATGACACTTCTATAGTGTTGTACACCTCACAAGGGACCTACATGTTGCATCTGCCAAGTTGCACACACCTGTCCCTGTCCTGCTTGTGTGGTGGGCTTCATATCAGGATGGACCTCTATTATTGGGTCTGGTGCTCTGCTACCTGTGGTGCTTTGTGCCACATGCAGCGTGCCATGACCTGTCAGGTACCTACCTGATGTGCTATGCTCTGTGTGGGCTTTTGTGCCTGGGATACATTCTTGCAGTTTATCCATGGCCCATGGTTATTCCCAACATTGTGGCTACATTGCCTTTGCCCTTCCAGCCATATGTGTGAGTGACCACAACTTGCCAGGTACAGTGCTGTACTGCAGGATGACACCATGTCAGCCCAGTGTGGGTCACCGCTGTGCAGTGTTCCAGTGGCCAGTGACATACGGTGCTGGCAACATCCCTGGGACATCTAGCAGGTTGTGACTGTGACATGGATACTGTTGTGTCCAGTGCTGTCACATCATCTGTACCTGTTGTACCCTCCATGGTAATGATGTATGCTGGGTTGTGCGTTCTGCTTCTGTCAACTACACCATCTGCCTCCACACATTGGGCTACTCCTGTCTGGCCATGGTGTGCCCTCAGGGACTGCTTCCCTATGTTTGCTCAGCATGTCTGTACACAGCATTTGTTACACATCAGATGAACTGGTGCATGGGCACCTGCCACTAACCAATTCATTCAGCATCATCCATGCCGTCGTGCTACATTGCTGTGCTGTGCCATCACACAGGGTGGGGATGCTATCATTCACATTGGTGCTCAGTTTTCTCCTCTGAGTTGGTACGGCAGTCGGCACTAGATCTAATTTATGTTTGTAGCCAGCAACCCACTAATTGTAGTTTACAAAGTCATCTGGCGCATTGAAGTGCACACCACATATGACACTGGTTTTTGTACCGGTTACCCACTTTTTACGTGTGGTTGTCAGAAATGTGTCCCACTGTTTACAAAGCCCCTCATCCTTGGGCCAGTGGTGCAGGCTGACCTTGTCTGCATTTGTGTTGCCGCACTCACCCACCGCACATCGTTTGGGCATGCTGCGGGGTACGGTAGGGATGCACAGTCAGCAGATATGACTGCTTTGCAACCACCTGCTACACGGGCATGGGGAATGTGTGTTCCTAGGTGTTTTACACTTTTGCAGGGTTACTGCTGGTAGTGTGCCAGTTGCACTCTGATTCAGGGACATACACATAGGGCTACATCTGTGTGTGGCACTGCACTCCACCCTCTGGACCCTCTGCAGTGTTCCTGTTTATTATGCTGTTGAGCTGTGGGGCAGTGTTAGCACAGTACCACTTTATTAGCACAGTACTACTTTATGTACCTAGCACGTGTCTCACCGTGCTGGTTGCAGGAGTGGGGGGGGCACTATCCCTATCCCTATCCATTGGCTCACACAATGTGACCATTGTGCAGATGCATCTCTGTTCATACAGTCACATCCACACCACAGCTACCTGCACTGTTCAGCACTGTGGGTTGTATCACTGGGGACATACCCAGGTATACTGCTTTGACACAGCGGACACACAGGCATGTAGTACAGTTGTGGGGTGTCCTACCTGGGCGTTGTGCACATGTGGGCTGTCTACACACCTGTTCTGTACATATCCTATGCTTCTACACTGCAATACCCTGTTGTCAGTGTCTGCAGTGTGATAGCAACGCTATGTGTTTTGCTGGCAGCATTTGGGTGCAGTGTACACTGGGGTGGGGTGGCCTCGGAGTGTTGTGCACTGACTGAGACCTTCCTCAGCCACTGGTCATGTTGGTCCGTGTCTTGTACTATGGTTGTGCACAGGTGTATATCCTTGCAGGTCTGCAGACTGTACTGTGCTTCCACAACAATACCGTGTGCTCAGTGTCTGCAGTGGGGTGCCAGATTGTGGGCTGCTGCTGGTTGTCAGTGTGAGTGCGACTCACACATGGGAGTGCACTTTTCTGGATGTGTGTGAGTGGGCACAATGTCTGAGGTATTGCTCATGTGATGCCCACATTTTCTTCCACTGCTGGTGTACATTGGGGCTTTCCTACACTGCCCCTTTGTGGTACTTCCATGCTTCCAGCATGACACACCTGTTGCTCTTGGGTCTGCAGTGGTGTGCTGCCTGTTGCTGCAGTTCTCTAATTTGGCTGCACTCAATTCTGGCAGATTACTTGGTGCGGGTGTGCTGATGGACGGATGTTGCACCCCTTTTCTGTGCCACTGCCCAGATATGTGTGTGATTGGCCTTTTCTGGTGTGCCCGTCAGTAGGGCTCCTGTATCTCTCTACCACACTACATTTCTTGCTGTGTATCCGGTGGGGTTGTGACACTTTGAGAGTTCCTGTCAGGCTGCAGCATTTTTGGTCTGGCGGTGCATTCATGCAGTGTGCTGTGACCAGGTCTGCTGTCACTGTTTCTGCACGGTTGCTCAGCAACAGTGCTGGGCATGCTGCTTCTTTTATTCCTTTGGCTGTCTGTCCTTTTCTACTGATGTCACTTTGCAAATTCATTTACTGATGTCTTTGTGGAGCTCTCATGGGATTTGCAGTCGTTCTAGCTGACATCGCGTTTTTGTGATTAGCAGTCGAGTATGGCCAGTTATTATCCATATTTCCATTCCTTCTGTGCTGCTTTGGCTGTGGGACACTACGTGGCTTTGTTTCTGCTGGCATTAGGGGACTACTGCTGTTGGGGGCCGTCATCTACATTGCAGGTAGGCAGCTGCTCTTTAAGCCCGATGGGGGAATGACGTTGTTGCTCCGCCCATCAAACCTCATGCTTAAAGCCCTCCCATTCGATGTGCTTATGCAACTGGATGAGATGTGAGATGTTGCTTGTGTAACTTGATTTACTTTGTGGCTTTCTGCTTCTCTATTCATGGGATATACCACCCTGTAGGGCTACGATGCAAGAAAGCCTAGAGGAGGGTCCCCCCCCACAGGTACCATGGGAATGATTGCGTCGGCTAAAGGTAGGTTAGAAAGAATCCCAAAAAGAATACCTAAAGGTGTCGAGCATTGAAGAGGCAAGGATGATGAATGCATGAATTCTGAGAAGCTGATAAGGGCTAACTTCCTAATAAGAAAGGGGAAAGCCAGAGCCACTATCTGCCTCCATCCAACAGCGGAACCTAACTGACTAACTTAAGAAAGCACTAACTCTTACTAGTATTATGACCATTGCCTCAGAGGAGAGGAAAAACACCCATTGAGGAGAAAACCTCTGGGGATCCAAGGCCTAAGTCGCCTTTCCTCCAAGCTGATGGCGTTTGATTTGAGAACGTATGTCATTAAAAAGAAGGATTTATTAAGGAGAAGGATATGAGTAGGGAAGATGATGATGGGATGGGAAAAAAAAACCAAAAGAAAGCACGGTTTGAAGAAGGAACATAAGGCAATGACAAAGACTGATGATGATGATCACCGCAGGAGAGCGGCATGTCAACGAGGAAGCATAGGACTCAATGAGAGGTAAGCCTGATGGAGCGATGTGAGTGGGTAGATGCTGAGGGTGAGGAGGAAAGCTATTGACAGATGTGAGTAAGTAGACTCTGAGGCCAATAAGGCATGCTAAGGTGGATGACAGTGATATGCTTGATAGAGCAAGGTGACTAAGTAGACTCCTTGAAAGGCAGTAGATTCAGAAATGAATACAGCGATGTGAAGAAATAGGCTCCACTAAAGGAGGTAGATTCAGAAATGAACTGGAAAAGGAACTTGAACTATAGTGGAGAACCTCAAGCCAGCTGGCAGTAAACGGCAATGGACAGGAAGGATTGGTGCTTGAGTGGAGACAGAGTAGAATCAAGGTTCAGGATGAGAGATGGAAGCATGAGAAGAGATGGAAGCCAGGACTGGAGCAAATCCATGATGGCTGAAGATGGATGGATGATGATGATGATGGAGCAAAGCCATGAGTGGAGTAAATCCTTGACAGCTGGTATGAAATAATAAGTGGTGAATGAGGACCGGAGTCATGAACCTGATATTTGCAGCAGGAGGGCAAAACGGAATACACACAGAAGGAGGGGCCACGGTTCGTTGAGGTGGCATAGGAGCCATGAGAGGTATGCCAAAAAGAAATATTGAGCGCAGGCCAGATGGAGTCAGCCGAAGCAGACGGAGTGAGTGAATGAAGTTGATGAGCAGGATGAGGCGCCGAAGAGAGGGAAGCTCAAGCGATCAAGGCAAGCTTGGAGGTATCGCACTGCAGCGAAGAAAAAACCCAGCAAGAAGTCTGGGAGGGAGGTGAGGATGCCACTGAAAAGGAGCACTAAAGGATGACACATATGGTACCTATTATTGTGGCATTAAAGAACAAAACAAGCAGACCCTGAACAAGAAGTGCCAGAATTGCAGCATAAAAGCAGCTAAGAACACATGCTCATCTATGTAAATTATTTTGAGGAAGACAATGGAGAACAAAAACACTGCAGTACATAGGAAGACATAGATCCAGCAGGATACAATTCATGAATTGCCAGAAAATTAGGGAAATACGAAGACTGAAGTAAGAGATGAGACAGAGATTTGCAAATGTTATAAATCCAGTTTACAAAGCATACCACTGTAACAAAAAGCCAAATGCTGAAAGCTATGCGGTTAAAGAGATGGGCAGTTGAAGCCAGAGGCAGAGATAACTTACACGGACAAATTATCTCAGAGATCAGAAATGTGGAAACTACAAAGTCCACTAAGAACAACACGTGGAGCTGAGCAATGAGGAGCTGGATCGGGATGGCAATTGCCGCAGTGAAATGCAGAATCCATCCAGCGCCACAATGAATGGACTCACAGTAGGAGTGGACTAGGAGTGGAAGGAGTGGGTGACATCACGCATCAAGCCACATGCTGTGGAGGTCCATCCACTCGGAGACTGAATGTACACCACCAGCCAGTCCAGGAAATGGCAAAGAAAATGTGTGGAGCAGAACCCAGAGGTGCAGAGCAAGGAAGAGACATCAGAAGGCACCCAAGGGGGAGAAACGCAGCAGACAGGAGGAGAGACAGGCAGGAGACTGAGGGAGAAGGGAAAGCACTCCCAAAGGGCAAGGCGCTTAGCAGCAGCTGTGCAGCAGGTAGGGTGGTCAAGACTGAACTCCGGTACAGCAATGAAAGGTGGGGAAAGCAGGAAGAAGAGCAAGGGAGGCAAGGACAAGGGGTCGAAGACCTCAGAAGTGGCGCAAAAGAACAGAGAGCAATCACAGGGAGAAGCAAACTGGTGGCTGGAGGCAGCTGCTGGAATGCTAAACATACACAGGACCAATAGGAGCACAGGGGACACCGGGGCAGCTGCCTAGCTAGTGAAACAAAACACAGAATCCAGAGAGAGGGGAGGAGAGCAGCACCTCTGGCTGCAACAAAAAAGAGAATCCTTACAGAGTCCAGGATGAGTGACCTTTAAAGCCTGATGGGGGAGTGACGTTGTTGCTCCGACCATTGAACCTCAGGCTTAAAGCCCTCCCATTGTCTACTGGCCTCCAGACCAGGGGGAGGACATAGGCACATTACTGTTAGAAGATATACAAAACATGACAGCTAATCCGAGGTTCTGCTAATGGGAGACTTCAACATGCCAGATACAGATTGATCAATACCAGCAGGAACATCCACCAGAACTAGACACATAATGGCTTCCCTGCAGGGGAAAGGTCTCAAACAATTAGTGCAACAACCCATGAGAGACATGGAAACATAGAAACATAGAAATTGACAGCAAATAAGGACTGCAAGTCCCATCCAGTCTGCCCATTTTTTTACCTTATGAATGTGCCATTGGCCTTTACTCTGTCAATGGCCTATCTATTCATACTCATCTGTATTACTCCCTTATGCCTATTCCATGCCTATTTTTCCTATATTGGAACATGTTGGACTCTTTCACCTTGTTAATGCTTTTAAGATGCTTGAATGTTTTGATCACATCACCTCTCTTCCCTCCTTTGCTCTAGGGTATACATATTGAGCTCCATTAATCTGTCCTCTTATGTTTTCTGATGCAGTTCCTGCACCATTTTGGTTACCCTTCTCTGGACTGCCTCCATTTTGTTAATGTCATTGTGCAGGTGCGGCCTCCAGTACTGCATGCAGTACTCCAGATGGGGTCTAACCAGTGTCTTGTAAAGAGGGATTATTACCTCCCTCTTTTGACTTGTGATATCCCTACTAATACACCTCAACATCCCTCTAGCCTTATCTACTGCTTTAGTGGTCTGCTTGGATGATTTCAGTTCATCTGTGATGATGACTTAGACAAGTAGCACACGCGGTAACGGAGGTGCTGCTTATCTATGGCATTGGTGAGGCTAGGGTGCTCCGCACCATGGGATTCAATGGTTGAAAAGCCGGTGCAGAGCTCAGGGTTTTGACTTCATTGGGGACTGGTGGTTCACCTGAAGAGATACAGGCCTATACTGGTGCTTTGGTCTGCATCTGTCCAGGAGAGGAACCAGGATCCTAGGTGATATGTTTAAATGCTTCATTGGCAAGCATTTAAACTAGCAAAGGAGGGGGGCACTGAAAAGGAGCAGGTAAATCCCAGGCCTCCCTAAAAACAGGGTAGTTAGTGAGGTAAACACCAAGATAGAGAAATCAATAGGGAGAAGGGCAGGAGTTAATGGAGAAAATGCCAAGGACAGGGATGGGGCTAAAAAGGGTAAGTTCATCAAAAAATGGAGGGCAATGAGTACCAGCACCCATAGTATGGTTAATAAGCTCCCTGAACTAGTGGCCTTGATGGAAGAGGGATGCCTGGATATCATGGCAGTCACAGAAATATGGTACAGAGAGAACCATGACTGGGATATCAACATACCAGGGTACACAATCTACAGGAGAGTTAGGGAGGGTAAAAGAAGAGGAGTAGCTCTCTACATAAGGGAATGGATCAAAGCAACAGAACTAAAGGGTAAACAGGGGAGAGGAGGCACTGTGGGTCACCTTGGAGACAGGAAATGGCACCACAGTCTGCATGTGGGTTGTATACAGACCCCGTCTTGGGAGGAGGAAATGGATAAGAAAATGATACAAGGCATCCTTAGGATGGCAGAAAAAGGGAGCTATTGTTAATGGGGGACCTGAATATGCCAAATGTTAACTGGAGCACCTTTGCTGCAGCCACATCCAAGAGCACGGTCATTCTAGAAGCCCTACAGGGGGAATGCATCAGACAGCTAGTGTTCAAACCCACTCAGGAGGGAGCAATCTTTGACCTGGTACTCTCAAATGGGAATGGAGAGAGGATCTCAGGTTTAGAAGTGGGTAGCCATCTGGGAACAAGTGACCACCAAACAGTGTGATTCACAATAAACACAGCTGTTGAGTCAAGCCACACAAAAGTGAGGGTACTTGACTTTAGGAGGGCTGACTTTGGCAATATGGGACAGTGCCTCAGAAAAACACTAGCAAATAGGCAAGAAGGAGGAGTGGAAGAACAATGGGGAAACATCAAAACTGTCATCACAGAGGCAACAGACCTTTGTGTAAAGCAAATAAACAAATCAAAATGAAGAAATAAAGCACTACAGTTCTCAAAAGAGGTGGAGGGGAAGGTTATGGAGAAAAAGATAGTATTCAGGAAGTATAAGGAAACACAGAAGGAGCAGGACAGAGAACTGTACCAGTTAAAGCAGAAGAAAGTAAGAAAGGCAGTCAGAATAGCAAAGGCTCAAACTGAGGAAAAGACAGCCAACTCAGTTAAGAATGGGGATAAAATCTTTTATAGGTACACTAGGGAGTGAAGAAAGACCAAGGGAGGGATAGTGAGGCTTAATAAAGGGGAGGATGAGTAGGTAGAGGGTGACAGTGAAAAAGCAGGGATACTGAATGAATGCTTCTTCTCAGTGTTCACAAAAGAAGAGAAGGGGGAGGTACCTAATATTATCAATAGAAGCACTCTGGATAAGGGGGTCGATAAAAGCCCATTCACAGAAGAAACAGTTCTGAAAGAACTCCTAAAACTGAAGGTGGACAAAGCAGTGGGGCCTGATTGGGATTCACCCAGAATTCTAAAAGAACTAATTGGAGAACTAGTGACACCACTGACTACTTTTTAACAAATCATGGGAGGATGGTGTGGTACCTGAGGACTGGAGGAGGGCAGATGTGATTCCCCTTCACAAAAGTGGGAGCAAAGCACAGGCAACAAACTATAGACCTGTTAGTTTGACCTCAGTGGTAGGGAAAATGATGGAATCACTTCTGAAAGAAAGAATTGTTGAGTACCTAGAGGCCAGTGCAGCACAGGACCCAAGACAGCAAGGTTTCAAAGTGGGAAGGCCATTTCAGACAAATCTAATAGATTTCTTTGACTGGGTGATCAAAGTAGTAGACCAAGGAAGGCTGTGGACATTGCCTACCTAGACTTTAGCAAGTCATTTGGCACAGTCCTATACAAAAGATTAATAAACAAGTTAGCCAGCCTGGGAGTGGGTCCCGGGGTGGTAGCATGGGTAAACAATTGGCTGAACAACAGGACACAGAGGGTAATAGTAGACTGAGTCCACTCCAAAAGAAAGGGGTTTACTAGCGGGGTATTGCATGGTTCAGTACTGGGACCCGTCCTTTTTAATGTCTTTATAAGTGGCATTGCATAGGGACTGGAGGGAAAAGTATGTCTCTTTGCAGATGACACAAAGATCTTTAACCGGGTTGATACACAAGGGGGGGGGTGGAAAGGATGGGAAAGGACATAGAAACATAGAAATTGTCAGCAGATAAGGACCACCAGGCCCATCCAGGCTGCCCACAGGCCCTACACATTGTATGAGGCTACTGACCCTATGTGATCAATGGCTTTTCATCACTCCATCTCCTCTCAGGCTTCCCTTGTACCTGTCCCAGGCATGCTTAAACCCCTCCACTGTGCTTTCCCCTACTACCTCCTGCGGAAGACTATTCCAAACGTTGACTACCCTCTCTGTGTAGAAAAACATCCTCACATTACCTCTTATTCTACCCCCTTCCAATTTCATATTGTACCCTCTTGTTCTAGTACTTTTTCTACATTGGAAAAGGTCCTTCACCTGCACCTTGTTTATGCCCTTAAGGTGCTTGAAAGTTTCAATCATGTTGCCCTGCTGTCTCCTCTCCTCCAGTGAGTACATATTGAGGTCCCTTAGTCTTTCCTCATATGTTTTGTTTTGCATGCCTTGCACCATCTTTGTTGCCCTTCTCTGGATAGTCTCTACTTATCTATGTCCTTGCAAATATGTGGCCTTCAGAACTGCACGCAGTACTCCAGGTGAGGCCTTACCAATGTTTTATACAATGGCATCACCACCTCCCACCTCCTACTAGTAATACCCCTGCCTATGCACCCCAGCATGATACTGGCCCTCCCTCCCACCTTTGTACAATGCTTTGATACCTTAAGGTCATCAGAGATGAAAACTCCTAGGTCCCTTTCCTCTTTGTTGACAGTCAGCTCCTACCCCCTACCTGTAGCTCTCCCCAGGGTTCCCTCTACCCAGGTGCATTATTTTGCACTTCTCTACAGTGAACCTCAGTTGCCACATCTCCAGCCATCTTTCAAGCTTCTCCAGGTCTCTCTTCTTTTTCTACACCCCTTCTGGAGTATCCACCCTGTTGCAGATCTTGGTGTCATCTGCAAACAGACAGATCTTTCCTTCCAGCCCCTCTGCAGTGTCACTAATGAAGGCATTGAACAGCACTGGCCCTAGTACTGATCCCTGTGGTATCCCACTTGTCACCCCCCTCTACCCAGATTGTAGCCCATTTACCACCACCCTCTGTCTCCTTTCTGTTAACCAGTTCCTAACCCAGTTCATCAAGTGGTCTCTCATGACCAGACTAGCCACTTTGTTAATCAGTCTTCTATGTGGGATGGTGTTAAAGGCTTTGCTGAAATCTATGTAGGCAACGTCTATCACCCTACCCTGATTTAGTTCCCTAGTCATGTAATCAAAAAATTCTATTAGGTTTGTTTGACATGTTCTTCCTGCTGTGAATCCATGTTGCCTCAGATCCTGAGCACCTCTGGATTCCGTATGTGCCACTATCCTTTCTTTCAGCAGTGTCTCCACAATCTTCCCCACCACTGAGGTGGGGCTGACTGGCCTGTAGTAGGACTTGGTATGGTTGGGGGAATGTCAAAAGTATGGCAGCTTAGATTAAGTAATGCACCTGGGAAACAAAAAAACAGGGAAGAGTACACAATGGGGAAGGGGAAGTACTAACAACAACAAAAAATGAAAAGGGACCTGAGGTCAGTCATATCAGATGACCTAAAGGTAAGCAAGCAATGTGAGAAAGCAGTAAGGAAGGCTGGGGGTATACTGAGATGTACTGGGAGAGGCACCACCAGTAGAAAACAAAAAGTTGTTATCCCTCTGTACAGACAGTTGTTGAGACCCCATCTGAAGTACTGTGTGCTGTTCTGGAGACACTCTCTCCAAAAGGACATAGACAGGATGGAGGCAATCCAGAGGAGGGCAACTAAAATGGTGCAGGGTCTGCACCAGAAGCCATATGAAGAGAGACTAAAGGATCTTAGTATGTATACCCCTGAGGAAAGGAGGGAGAGGGGGGTCATGATGGAAACTTTCAAGTACCTCAAGGGAATCAACAAAGTCCAAGAGGGTAGCATCTTTCAGAAACAGAGATGTGCAAGAATAAGGGGGCACAATTTGAAGATTTTTTGTTTTTATTTATTTATTTATTGAAATTTCAGATAACACCTTTGAGAACAAGCTCATTTATTAGGTTCCACATCAGAAGAACAATACATATTGGAAAAGTATGAGATGGAGAACAAACAAAACAAGGAATTATACAAGACATTACAAGAGCGTATAACTAGAGAAGTTCCAATACATGTGGCATTGTACAATGTATACCATGGTGCATATTTGATTAAAACCTGGAATTCAAAGGGTCATATTAGAGGGGTGGAGTCTTATGAAATGACCCTTTACAGGAAAATGTGAACAGACTCAGCCTAATATCTAATAGTCAACAAGGTAAGGGATAGCATCAGCCCGGGGGCATCGTCAGAGTTAAGAAGGTATGGGACAAAGCATTTTACAGTGAGCAAGGGAGCTCAGGAGATATAACAGGGAGAGGGTGGATATGGGGAAAGCCGTAGAGGGGTGAGGGGAAGAGTGGAAGGGATCAAAAGGAAATGTGAAGGAGAATGACTAGCAACTTAGAACAGTTATTTACATGCTGAGAACAGTTATGCATAAGTTCAGGATAGCATAAGGTTAAAATAAGTGCTAATGAAGATCGAGGGGGAATGGCACAGAAGCAACGTGAGGAAGTATTTTTTCATGGAGAGGGTGGTAGATGTATTGAATTGCCTTCCTGAGGAGGTTGTGGGGTCAAAAACATTGGGGGAATTCAAGAAGACATGGGACAGACATAAGGCAATTCTGGTGGGGGGTAGGAAGAAGTAGGCTGTTGGTTAAATAGGATCTGCAGCTTATCCTATAGGTAGAGAAATGGGCAGACTGGGTGGGCCAAGCAGTCCTTATCTGCCATCAAAGTCTATGTTTCTATATTCCTTCATTTCACATATCATTCTGGATAAATCGAAAACTGCTACAGTTGTCCCTGTACACAAGACTAACCTTACTGAAAACTATAGACCCACATCCATACTGTGTCCCCTAGCTAAAATTCAGGAAAGAAACTCCACAATCTGTTGTACTACTTCCATGAATGTGCATTTGCCATTACCATCTTACAACATGGGTTCCAGAAACTGCACAGGACAGAATCTGCCCTTTTGAGGGTCACTGCAGATATCTTTCTAGTTATGGATCAAAGGTGTGCCACCGGGGCTGACTTTGTTGACCTCACAAAAGTTTGATCTCGTTAACCACAGAATCCTACTAACAAAGCTAAATTGACTCGGTCTCAACTCTCATGCCATTTCTTGGTTTACTAGTTACCTGTCAAACCAGCTACAGCGTGTCAAATAGGTCTGAGTTATCTCTACCCTTGCACACATCATAGAAAGCATCCCCCAGGGGTCTATCCTGGGTCCTCTGTTATTTTCCTATTTTATTAATGATCTACCCCGCAACTGTGGATGCGAGTCGGTACAATTCAATGCAGATGACTCTGTTATATAAAGATCTGATAGAAGTATCTCCTACATCAAGTCGGACCTTGAAAAAGATTTTTGGCTACTTGAAGCCTGGTTTAGGCAAAACCTACTGGTTCTCAACAAAAATAAAACTAAAACAATGCTGCTCCATCACACTTCTTATGATTAGTCCACCCAACAACTCTTCAAAATTAACACCTCCAATGGCATGGCCCTCAAAGAAGTGGACTCCTTTAAATATTTAGGGATAACACTAGATGAAAATCTATCCCTTGAAGCTCAATCTCTTAATATTATTAAGTCTACGCACCAAAAATTAGGCCTACTATACCAAATTGCCCCTTACCTGTCCCCCCAATCCCAGAGAACAAGTGTCTTAGCTACTCTACTTACCTGTCTTTTTTATGGAGCCCCCTACTTCATTAGACTAAATAATCTATCCTAACTAAGTTAAAGCAAACCTATCACAGAATTGCATAATTGGCTGCAATAGAACCTGCTCATATGCACCACTGCAATGTCCTCATACTCCTAGGATGGCCATCCTTCAAAACAAAGCTTGACTTCCACCTACTCTGTACTACATTTAAACTCATCCACCTTCCCTCCCCACCTATCTTCACTAACTTGCTCACTTTGAAACCCATCCCTAGGTCCCTATGCTCCTCCCACCTCTCTTTATTAAGTCTTCCCAAGACACAGTAAGCAGTAGGCAAGAAATCCTTCACCTACATAGCACCCCAAAAATGGAATAGCCTCCTGCATGGACTACTGCCATGCACGTCCCTTCCCCAATTCAAACATTTTTTTTACAGATCTCTTCTTTCCCCCACCCATCTGCTCCTGCTTCTAAGCCCTCTTTCTCACCTTCACCCCCCACCTATTCTGTATTTTTTTCTTCTATCTACTCTGTTTCCCCTAAGTTACCTTACTACTGTCTACCACTCAGGTCAAATAACTCATTAAAAAGTGTTATTTCCACAGTTTGTAAATATCTGTTTCATGCTATTGTGTGTGTGTGTGTGTGTATATAATTGATTCATTAATTATCTTTCAATCTCTATCTTTGTCATGTCTATAGTTAACTGAATATGGTACTGTTGAACTGTCTGTCAGCAAAAAAATGTCTGTAGATTGAATTTGTTGTAACACACATGGTTCTAACATCTGGAAATGTATCTCCCCGGGTCACCCCTGAAAAAGAGATATGTGTATCTCAGCGAGCTTACCTGGTCATCAAAATTCAAATAAATAAAGGACATGACTGGGAACTGCTGTCCTTGGTTATAAAATACCTGTTCAATGGGTGGGGGAATCCAGAGTTGGACCTTTTTGCATCACCACACAATGCAAAGCTGATGCTTCTCTGCTCACTCGATCCACGGCCTGGAGTTTTCTGATGAGATATATTGTCCCTCACTTGGAAAGGGAGGTTCCTTAATGCCTTCCCTCCCTGTCCTCTGATCCAAAGAGTACTGATCAAGCTCCAGATCAAGGGTGCCATGCTAATCTTCATGGCTTCCTTCTGGCCTCATCAGATTTGGGTTCCACTATTACAGCAGTTGGCAGTGGAGCCTTCAGTACCTCTCCCCTTGTGCTCAGGCTTGCTGTCACAGGAAAGGGAGACCCTTCTCCATCTGAACCTCTCATCCCTCCACCTGCATGCCTAGCTCCTGATGATGTAGCCGTCACCAGATTTGGAGTCTCTCCTAAAGTGGATAATTTCCTGGTGGCCACCAGGAATCCTTCCACCAGGTGACTTATTCCATGAAATGAAAGTGCTTTGCCTTGTGGGAAGCTTCCTGTCAGCTGGATAAATTCATCTGTCACATGATCCAGATGCTAGAATAACTGCTATCCCTGTCTGATGCTGGCCTTAAATCTTCTTATCTCAAGGTGCACCTGTTGGCTGTATCAGCCTTCCATGTGCCCATTGAGGGGCATATGGTGGCCCAGTTGGACATGGTCTGTACTTTTCTGAGAGGCATACTGCACTTGAGGCCCCCAGGTTGCAATCCTGTTCTGGCCTGGGACCTGAAGTTTGTGTTGAAGAAACTTAAGTTGGCTCCATTGGAGCCTGCTGTGACTTGTGAGCTATGCTTTCTGTTGTGGAAAGCATTATTTTTAGTTGCTATTACTTCTGCTTGAAGGATTTCCAAGCTCCAGGTGCTCAAGTGTGAGCAGTCATATTTAGTCTTTGCGTATAAACCCTAACTTTCTTCCAAAGGTGGTGTCTGAGTTTACCTTAAGTCAAGCCATTCACCTGCTGGTTTATTACCCATAGTATGCCAGCCCACGGGAGGCATTACTCCACACTTTAGATGTATATAAAATCTTGTGGTGTCATACTCACTGTACAAATGACTGTAGGAAGTCCTCACAGCTCTGTGTTTTCTTCACCCCTGGAAGAGAGGGGGTACCAGTTTTGAAACAGTAGCTTGTAGAAATGGTTGGCCACCTGTATCACCTTTTATTACATGAAGTACAGTAGGGAACTTCTTGGGGCTGTTAAGGGCCACTCTACCAGGGGCATGGCAACTTCAGTTGCCTGCTTCAGGGGCATCTCAGCAGTGGAGATTTATGCTGATGCCACTTGGAGTACTATCCACACTTTCATGAAGCACAATGATTGGAAGGTGGAGGTGCCACTAGACAACAGGGAAATATTAAATTTTATGGAGTCAATGATCACAGGGTGGGTTATGCCACTGGATACCAGAGAAAGGAACAATTATGTAAGAACTTGCCATAACAATAGATCCACAAAAGAATCTCTTGCAGCAGGTCATGCCACCCCTCCCTCCTTCCCCCTTTCCTTGGAGTTTCTCTTTTCCCATTTCTCCTCTCTAGGATGGTGCCCTTCAACAGCTCATGGTCCTTCTGGTTGGGCCTTTCCTTGGTTCCCTCAGAGGGGTGTCCTCACTGGATGGTCTCCGGTGGGGAACTGAGGAGGGCAGCCCCATTTAGACTGCTTGAGAAAAAGCTTCCATGTTGTCCTGGTGCCTGATGGCTAACATTCCTAAGGTGCGACCTGCTGCAGGAGATTCTCTCAAAGATCTACTGTTACAGTAAATTCTTACATAACTGTTCCTTTCCCTAGTGTCATCACCTACCCTGTGATCATTGGTCCCATAAAATTTAATGTTTCCCTGGTGTCTTGTGACATCCCACCCTCTGATCACAGGCCCCATGACAATTTAATATTTCCCTGATGTCTAGTGTCACTCCCTACCCTCTAATCACTGGCCCCATAAAATGTAATGTTTCTCTGTTGTCTAGTGGTACCCCCCCACCCTCCGATCACTGTCCCCACAAAACTGTTAAGTTCTCCTGGTGTTTAGTGGCACCTCCCACCCTCCTATTGCCAGTCCCCTATTTCCTGATTTGCCTCATCTATCAAGTTTTATTTCAGCTCAAGTGCCAGAAAACTCCACGTTCATTCTAGTCCCATTTCTTGGTCTTTACACCATGCAGTAGTCATTGAATCAGTTTCCATGACTACCGCACAATGTGAAGAAAATGAGAGCAAGCACAGAATTGTCAGGTACTTGAGTTGAGAACTTGAGATGAGGCACAGTCACATATCAAGAAATATGAAGTCAGTGACTGGAGGATGTGAGTCACCTCTAGACACCAGGGAAACATTAAATTGTTGTGGGTCCTGCAACTGGAGGAGGGGGGTGCCACTAGACACCAGGGAAACATTAAATTGTAATGGGGACAGTGACTGGAGGGTGGCTGTTGTCACTAGACACCAGGGAAACATTAAATTGTATAAGGGCCAGTGACCAGAGTGTGGGGCTGCCACTAATCCATAGGCACACATTAAATTGTAATGGGGATGGTGACTAGAGGGCGGGTGTTACCACTAGACACCAGGGAAGCATTAAATTGTATAGGGGCCAGTGACTGGAGGGTGGGGCTGCCATTAAACAACAGGGAAACATTAAATTGTTATGGGGCTAGTGATCAGTGGGTGGGGGGTGCCACTAGATACCATCGAAACATTAAATTGGTGCCAGCAACTGGAAGGTGGGGGGGGGTGCTACTAGACACCAGTTTTTTTTTTTCTTTTACAGGATGGCGCAGAACTAAACTGCAGATTAATTACATGAATTGTGGATAAATGTTTTAGTTATGCAGTTCATGTGTATTATTTCACAGCTCAGTGAGAAAATTCCATAGAACAAGGTGAAAATTCACCAAAACATTTGGAATATTTCAGATTTCACTAAAGTCAGAAATTCAGAAAATTCAGAGAAAAAAGGCATACTTCCACAAAGTTCCACTAAAGTGAAATTCGAAACTTTCACCCAGCTCTGCTGCCCCAGCTTCTCATTCTTATCCAGAGTTTCAATAATCAAGTTTCTGAAATCAATCTGGGCAGTGTCTTTGGAGTGTCCAGACTAAAATCTATGTTGAATTTTTGTAATTACAATATTTATCTCCACATACTCAAATAATTAACAATGTACTAGCCATTTCAGCACCTCTAAGCGGGTAGGCAGTGGCCAGTATGCCCATGCAGTAGTAGCACTACCGCTCTTGACCCCAAATACCTCAGTTTGGAAGTGAATCTGTGACATCTAACAGCCAGTTGGGGGGAGGAGAATTGAGCATCTGCAAGACTACTTTCC
Organism: Neoceratodus forsteri; assembly: GCA_016271365.2. Lineage (NCBI taxonomy): Eukaryota > Metazoa > Chordata > Ceratodontiformes > Ceratodontidae > Neoceratodus > Neoceratodus forsteri. Next base: position 101,982,753 of record CM028130.1, read on the forward strand.
TTCACTGAGGGGGTAAGTTGTGGAGCCTGACATAAAAGTGACTCCCAGCAGAGGGTTGGAGTAGTACACAAGCATGAGACCACACCAGAGGGGCAGAGGTGATGATGGACATCTGCAGGGCATGTGGAGAAGCACACACACCCTGTGCTGATGTCATTGTATATCTGCCTCTCTGGAAGAAGCCTTATAAAAGGAAATATATATGTGCCAGCTGCATAATGATGCCATGGCACCTAATGGCATCATAATGGGCCCACTCTGGGAAATGCCAGGGACCAGAATAGCATCTCAGTCCTCCACCCTTGGGTCCAAAAGGGGGAGCCCCATCACAGGTGGTGAGTCACAGTCTCCCAGTTCCCCAGCAGTCTTCTGGAGATGGTACAAGAGAGACAAAACAGAACAGAGCTTCCATTGGCAGATTTGGGGTATATTCCCAAGCCTACACAGAAGAATAAAGAAACTTAAAAAAAAGAGTGTAGGTAGTACTGATATGGGGCTATAATGTGAGGGTTTGGGGTAGTTTCCTATTTTAGGAATTAGGATTATTTGTTTTCTAATAGGAAGAACATATATATTGACATGTGGAAGGAAATAGAGGGTGAGAGAACATGGTTGTAACTCTGAGGAAGGCACTGTGACAAGTGAAGAGTTCCTACAGTCTGTACAGGACACAATACTGTTTCTCTTTTATTTTATTTATTTATTAAACTCTTAGATTACATTACCTTTGAGCAAGGACAGCTCATGTGAATCAATAAATCAATCAATCAATCAATCAAAATCTTTATTTATCCAGGCAGGCACCATTGAGCAAGGCTCATTTGCAAGGTGGACCTGGTCATGAGTACATCAAAGTACAATACAGAAGCAGGCATACAAAAAGCAATAATATACAAGGAAGAAAAAGTATATATAGCCCCAGATATTCAAAAGGGATGCACCATGCGCAACAGAGATGCGCCAGTGCAAGTATGAAAATGCACCATTGTGCGATATTCAGCAGGAGGCAGCTGCGCTGCTCAAGTTGCAATGCACAAGAGTGCAATGGTAATGAATGCATGCCCAATCATAGGGGAAGGAACCATGAATAAATGGCACAGTGCGATATTCAGCAGCATGCGCCATGCGCAATAGGGGAGCTAACGGAAGTTGCGCCATAGCGGAAATGATCCAAAATAAAAAGGAACAAGAGAGGGAGGTGCAAGAACGCTACAGGGAAGCCAGAGGTGGGACTGAGTTGACAGCAACCACAAACAAGGTAGCAGTGAGTGGGACTGTGAAGGAGCAGGACAGGGCACACCTGGGAACACACAGGAACAGGACAGGAGTGGGGAGTCTGTGCTACTTGTGCAGGACAGACAGGGTAGTGCCACAGTGTACTGAGGGCAGTGGCAGTAGGCAGGACAGTCAAAGGCCAGAGGTGTACCCGGTGCAGTGGGAGCATCACAGAGGACAGTGGGGGGAATGGGATAACAGCTGCCGGGGGGAGGACACCAGCCAGGGACATGGCCAGTGCCACCTTCCAGATGGAGGCAATAATGATGGGTGTGAGAAGGCAGGCAGCAGGGGGGCATGGCCATGGAAGAGCCCATCGGCGGTATGCCCACAGCAGGCAGTACCGAGCCCACACCACCTTTGAGCACTGCACCGACACAGAGATTGTGGGACGGTACCGCCTGAACTGGGCAATCCTGAGGTGGCTCTGTGAGCTGTGCAGTGATGAGATGCAGGCATCCACATGATGGAGCCATGCTCTGTCAGTGGAGACAACGGTGACAGCTGTCATGTGCTTGCTCGCCATGGGCACCTTCCAGAGACCAACAGGGGACACAACAGGCATAACCCAGTTGGCTGCGTCACGCCTACTCATACAATTCCTCAGTGCACTGCTGCTACATGCTGCAGAGTACATCCATTTCCCCAGCACACAGGTGGAGCACACAGCACACATACAAGAGTTCCACAGGGTAGTACATATGCCTGGCATGCTTGGGGCCATTGACTGCACCCATGTGGCCATCCACATGCCACCTGGCCTGGATGGCATTGCATACATCAACTGGAAGGGTTTTGCCAGCATCAACTGCTAGGTGGTGTGCGATGCCAGGGGGTGCATAACCTATGTCTGTGCCATGCACCCTGGGAGAGCACATGATGCCTTCATCTGGCACCAGTCTGCACTGTGCCACAGGTTCGAGAGTGGGGACATCCCCACTGGCCACCTAGTGGGTGAGTATGCACATCACGCAGGATGACATGGGCAGCAGTGGGGGGTGCATAGTCAGAGGTGCCATGGGTACTGGCCTTGACGGCCCATGGCAGAATGACACAGACCACCATACTAATGTCCATCCTCTACACACAGGTGACTGTGGCTACCCACTCCGTCCCTGGCTGTTCACACTATACCGGCGCCCCACTAACCCATTGCAGCAACGGTACAATGAGGCACATGCCACCACACGTAATGTCATTGAGTGGGTGTTCAGGATGCTGAATGCACATTTCTGGTGCCTGGACACATCTGGCGGTGCCCTACAGTACAGCCCCTCGAAGGCCTGTGGGTTATTCCTGGCCTGTTGCATCCTGCACAATATGGCCAACAACTGTGTGATAGCTGTAGAGGTCGAAGTGGGGAACAGTGATGGGGACAATGCGGATGGCAGTCCAGAAGGTGATGGGCAGCCACCCCCTGGGTAAAGGGAACCCCCGCCTGATCTGGATGGCACAACTGCACCGGGACACCATCACAGCCCCCGCCTGATCTGGATGGCACAACTGCACTGGGACACCATCACAGAGGAGCACTTCGGCCAACACAGGTAGGTCATGGTGCCATGTGCAACCACCAATGACAAGGGCATAACCCACAGACAGGCATGGACGAACCCCAGGTGTGAATGGCGGCATGGGAATGGGTCTGAGTGTGGAACCGCACACTCCGTCAGGGATGGGCAAGACCAAACACGACATGCACTCATGCACACACACACACAGACACACACACACACACACACACACACCACAAGACATGCACAAGGGGTAGAAGGCACGCCAACCCCAACTGCAACCCCTAGCCACACACAGGTCCACACACGACCACTCCCAGTGGCCATCACTATGCGTGTCTCAGATGCTGGGAACCATTGCAAACTGGTGAACACTGCAACACAGGCATCATCATGCACATGCCACAGTGGCCAGCAGCCTGGAGGGTGTGCACATGGACCGCGTGTGTGCAGGGCCGGGTACCCCACCCAGGCATCACACAGTGCACAACACACTGCACACAGGGCAGCAGCAGACAGTGGCCATGGTGAGAGACAGGTCAGTCACGTGGCACAGTGCCACGGCCACCACGGATGCATGGGTGGCCCCGCCAAGACCTGCCAGCCATGCAAGGCTGGCCACTGGCCTCATGGGATGGCTCTGACAGTCCTCCAGGAGTGATGCTGCCTGAATGCAACTGTGTTCATGGAGGGGTCTGCAGCTCACCGAACATGCCTACACCAGGCGTGCTCGGTATGCCAACAGCCGAACCCAGTGTCGACATGGAAGGTGTCGTACGATGCCAGGAATGGGGGGTGGACATGACACTGCACGGTGTCTGTGGTTCATGGGCAATGAACTGGGTGCCCAAAGTGGCCATAACAGCAGTGATTGCATGTGTCTGCCTGTCAATGGCAGCGGTCACATCCTCCCACTGCCCGGCCATCTCTGCCAGGAGCAGACCATGGTCCCTGCTTTGCCACTCATCTGCCTGGTGCAGAACCGCACTGAGTGCATCCATCACCGTCCCGAGCTACAACTGCTGATCCACTGAAGCCTGAAGTAGGTGGCTGTGCACACCAAAGAGGTCATCCACCTGATCAGCATGCTGTCCCTCATGGTGTTCCTGGCCATGCTGGGCAGCACCCCTTGAAGATGGGCGCTGCACACCAGAGTCATGCCGGGTCACGTCCACATGTGGTGCACTGACGCCGCCACCCGACACTGTCCCCCGATCACCATTGGCTGACTGCTAGCACTGCCCCTCTGGCCGCTGGTCACCAGGGCTCACCGGTGCTGCCGCAGAGGCCGCAACAGCCCCACAAGCCTGGACACACACCAGTGCTGCCCCACTGGGGCATACAGGCACAGACTGGGACTGTGATGTCACACAGGCCTCCATAGCACCACCACCCACGGCTATGACTGTCTGGGATGTGTGATGCATCATCATCGGTGCCTGATCCGGTGCCAGTTCATGTCCCAGCATGCTGGAGTCTGTGGCCGCTGTCACACTGGGACACAGTCAGGGCCTCATCCACACTGGCATCACCTTCTTCAGTCCGGACAGACAGGCAGGTATGCGGTGGTCCTGACCCTCAGACACCAGTGGAGGTGGATGGATGCTCCTCCATGTCCAGGGCCTTGCCCACGGTGGACACACCCACCACCGCTGGCCCTTGTAGATGCTCAGGAGCTGTAAGGGAATACAGTAGCCTTAATGTCTCCACCCTACCCTGTGGCATTCCCCCAACCTCCCACACAGTGACAGCACAGGACCTACCATGCAGTGATGGGCTGCCACCCATCTGGAAGCCACCACCCGGAATGCCCTCTATAGCACAACGTTGCATGCTGCCAGCCATTCGCTCCTCCCGTGGTGTCAGGCGTGGCACATCCAGCTGTCCACCACCGGTTGCAGCACGTGCTGCCCTGATGGCCGCCACCTTGTCCTTAGTTCTCCTCTTGTCCATGCCGACCTTCTTTTTACATTCCTGCACAGACCGCTGGTGGCTGCCATGCTGGTTCATGGCATACGCAACCCCACCCCATGCCGCAGCTCAGGCCTGTGGTGTTCCCTACTGTCCACTGAGCAGTGGTTCCCTGTCGAGGTAGGCCTTGAACAGGGCATCTGATTCTGCCAGGATGAAGTTGGACCTCCTCCTTCTACAGTGTCCCTGTTCCTCCTCTTCCTCATGTTCAGTCATTATAGAGCCTGTGGGAATGACAGGTGTTACCTTTGATTGTGCAGCCCCATGCATCTCCCACACACCACAGTCCACACTTCCAAACAGCATGTGACCCACTACAATAGACTGCAATACCAAACTATGGCCTCTGCAGCCCCATGTCGCATTTATATAGCGCAAGGCATGCAAATGAGGTGATGCACAACTTTAAGTGAATGCTAATGTAGTAGCTGCACCATGGAATTGCTAATGAGCTGATTTGCATATGCTGGCTGAATAGCGCACTGTTGCACCTTGCGCAATTGTGTTGAGCATGCTCAGGCAAAGGCACATCTCTGTGATATGTGCAGTAGGCACCACACGCGCATGCCTGGGGTGCTGATGCTGACGCCTGCTGCACTGCTGATGTGCTAAGCGTGGGAGGCAATGCAGGGCATGGCCACCATTGTGTTAGTGGTGCTAGTGCACTGTTCACACTTATGGCGCTTGTGCCCTGGAGCGCCATAGGTGCCATGGTGCCACAGTGCAGTAGGCCACTGCAGAGCATCACACACAGGCACCCTACCATGCTACATGCAGGGAGACCCAATCGAGCTGTGGTGGTCCGTGCATGACAGACCCTTGATCCTGCGGTAAACCTTTGCCCCCTAGGCACCATGTGTCCACATGGGTGAACTCCTATCATGCTGTTCAGTGACAGAGCAATGGAGAATGGCAGCGCTGTACCTTGCAGCATCTGCACGTGGCAGACGTGTGCTACAGAGTGTCATTTTGTGATCCTTGCTGCAGAAGACATGGCACAGAGGAGAGCAGCTTTGTGGAGCCCTCTGGAGCTGGCCAATTTGGTGGCCATTGTAGAGCCCCATACTGAGGCCCTGTTTGGGGATGACCCTGTAAGAGGTCTGAACCTCACTTTCAGGTTCTTTGCAATATTGGGAATGCAAATAATCACAAACAGGTTGCATTCGAGTAATAAACAAGTTTATTACTACAAAAAGGGATAAATCACAGTTGCCCTAAGCAGTTCTTACCAATACAAACCAGGAGCCAGTGCTAAGCATTCCCTACACCTCGAGGTTTCTCTGTAGTCTCTTGGGATCTCTCAGGTCTCCGAGGTGTAAAGCCTGTGCATAACATTATATACCTGTGATAATTACTATGGTTACTAAAAGATAGAAACATTTCTAGTTACAGAGATGAGCCCTATTGGCTAAATTAGAGGTGGCTCCACGGTCCAAGATAACATTATATAATTCTGTAAAGTCATCAGTTTTAGAACAAAGACGTTCTTATACAGAGTCTTACATAACAGGGTGAAGTGGTGCACATCACCAAAGGATGGCAATGTTGCCTTACATATTACAATTACTTCAAGGACAGGTGTTTTGGCATCTGACAAGTAAGAAATAGACAAGAAAATATATGATATAATGTGTGTGCATTAGCAAGCAAAGTGGGTTACAATAATATGCATTCATATCCTGACATCTACTCTTGTACGGTAGATGCCCTTAGTCCTATGCATTAGTATAGCCTATGCCTAAACATTAGCTGTCTACAGTGTACCCCTGAGGGTATCAATTAGGGTGCAGGAACCTCATGTAACAATTCCCCCCCTTGTTGCCTACATGGGCAACACAGGCAAATCCGGGGAATGGGCAGGAGCAGTGGACATTTGCAAGCCTGACGCGCGAGCCTTGTAAAGGAACTCAAGCTGCTCATGGTGTTGGCGCAGTGTACAACGTAGGCAGCAAAGCATAATAATCAAAGTAAATATTAAAAATGCTTGTATTACAACAAAACCTTTAAAAGTGATTTCTAACCAGGTGTTAGTCAATGCGTTATTCATATCTCCATCGTTAATCAGGTCAAGAACAGCTTCGTTGGCTTTGGTTATATTATTGCTGATGTGGATGAGGTGTGTGTCCTTTCTATCTAAAAGGGATTTCAGTGTAAGTGTAAGTGGATCTATGTGTACATTAAAGTATGGCAGGTATTCTGAGAGTGTGAGTAAATAATCTGGGTTACCATCAATAATGTCTGCATCTACAAGGGGAATGGGGGTTATTACGGTATGTCCAATAATAGTTTTCTGATGGGGAACAAAACAAAAGTTGGGGTAATCAATTGTACAAGTAACAGAACCATATGTATAAGACTTAACATTGGTCACTATACAGTACTCTCCATCAGAATTATACTGTGAACGTACAGTAGGTAGTCTCCATTTTTGCAACTGGACAGGGCATGTGTAGGTTGTCTTCAAGATCCGTGTTGACAGGCGATGAGCTTCCTCACGATAGGACTGGTAGAGCTGATCTGGTAATGGCGTCGATTCAAAAGAGTTGGTGCCATTCTCAGTGATGTCATCATCCATGGTGAAAGTCCAATCAATGCTGTCTGGAGAGTAGCCACAAACAGGGCGTATAACATCAAACACATCACATTGGCACAGTAAGATATATTGCTGTTTTGCACAGCAGTCCATGTCGCGTGCCACCCAGGCATCCAGGAAGGGTGGTAGACCAGTAGAGGTGGGAGATCCAGGCGTTCTCTGTAGATGTCGTGCCAAATGCCCAATCGAATGTGCCAGTGCAAGTTTGTCGAATAAAGCTGTAGTGGGATTAAAACAGGGTAAGGAGACAGTAAAGGAGACAAACATGGTATCTGTTATGGAACATTTCTTTGTAGAAAAACAAGGACCAGTGTTTGGGTGTCTGGTCACAAACCCCAAATTTCTCGCTGTGGAGAGAGGAATAGACAAAGACTGTTGCATACATAAGGAAAGACAAGTTGAAAGTTTACATTTAGGACAATACCATTTAGAGATGCGTCTGTCATGTATCATGTCAGGGATTCTTCCAGTCTCTAAGTCACAGAAGAGGTTGTTGATGGTAGTGAGGATGTATGAACCATATACAGAACAAAGTATTTCTCTACCAATGTATTGTTTTTCAGCTTCTCTATTGTTCTGTTGTATGAGTGCGTTAATCTTATCTTTCGAATCAGTGAAGGCTTTTGCATGTCGTGCATGTTGTATACAGTATATCTTTCTTCCTGACTAAGGCCATCCATACCATGCAATAATGGAGGTAAGACATTATTAACCAAACCAGTGGAGAACTTGGCAGAATGACTCTTAATAGCAGCAATGTCTGCTTTGTTCCAAATGGACATAGCAGTACCAAAAAGACCTGTGACAGTGCCTGTAGCACCTGTAACATCAACTGTCAACTTCACGTTTACTACGTTTATGATTAAGAGTACCAGGAGGGTTTTTCTCCTAAAATTACCTCTATGTTCAGTAGAATAAACCCCAGTAAACGGATCCTTAATACGAATCTGAATGCAGCTAAACTGTCAAGCAATAATGTACTATAGAATACAGATGTATTGGTATTGTGACACATACCAAGTTCTTTCATATTCCAGTAAGTAAGGTTAAACAAAACAGGTATATGCATAAACTGTAAATTATTAATCAAAGAACCTGGGAGGGCAGTGGCTGTGAGACCACTATGGGGACCAGGGTTATGTTTTGGACATTCCAAAAGCTGTTTTTCAGTAGGAGGCAACACAGAAAGATACATGGCTGCAGAGGCCATGTGGTGTACAGCACAGAATCTGTGGACAGAATCCTGGGAGAGAGAGTTACAATAGGAAGGATCAATCAGAGCAGTAATGTTGTACAAACCAGAGTGTCTTAATGCAGTTTGTAACAAGGACAGTGAACCATTTGGGGATAATTTAGCATTGGGCCAACCCTGAAAAGTTCCCTTAGAGAGTTTGGCCACAGGGAGAATTTGTCCTTGTGATGTGGTTTGCCACTCAATTTGAAGGGTAGATTTGTCAGGAGCAACAACCGAGGCAGTGAGGTATGCATCGGAACCTTCCTGGACAGTAATCATAGTATCTGGTATTTTGATGGAAACTCCCTCTGTAGGAGGTGCTGGAGGATTCAGGTGTCGAAGGAGGTCCGGTACTGTGCCTTGGGTGAAAGGGATCACTCCTGCAAGGAGGAGAGATAGGAACAAGATAGCCATCTTGTCAATGTATCTGAAAAGAAAGATCAAAGATTAGTACGTTAGTACAATTCCGCCCAGTGGGGTTAGGAAAAGTAAGTTTTAAGTTCCTTTGTACAGTTTCAACTGGTTTGCATGTAACCATTTGTCAGTCAATTTATTGTTGTGGAGGAGTCTAACTTGACAGACTGCCAGACTGAGCTTGTTGACAATGGGGTAAGGACCTTCCCACTTATTGGAAAAGGAGTAGGTGGGATGTGCAAATCGAAGTACCATTACCTGATCTCCAACCTGCCAATCCACTTCTTGTGCATGTTTGTCAAATTGTATTTTGGACTGTTGCTGGGCTTTGCCCATGCAGTTTGCAGCATACAAGTGTGTGTGTATGAGATCTTTTCTGAGCTTTTCCACATACTGATCCACAGACACACGGTCTGCAGTCGGGGTGCGAGGTCAAAGAGCAAGTGTTCAGGCAATCTCATTTGTCTTCCAGTCATTACCTCGAAAGGTGTAAGCTGGGTGGTGGCTGAGGGTGTACCCTAATTGCCATAAGGAGTAAAGGCAATAGGAATCCCAGGTCTTGGGATTGTCCTCAAAGAATTTGAAAGCATTTGCTTAATCCCTTCTGTTGGCTTTTCTACTTGACCTGATGATTGAGGGTGATAAGGTATGTGGAACTTTTGCTGAACCCCAAGGAGTTCAAGGGACTCTTTCATCAGCTCACCTGTAAAACTGGTTCCTTTGGTGAGTCTACCTTGAGAGGCAGGCCCCACCTGGAGAAAATCTGTTCTACCAAGATTTTGGCAGTTGTTTTTGTGGTGCATGTCTTAGTGGGGAAAGCCTCAACCCACTTAGAGAATAAATCTGTTACCACAAGGGCATACTTGTTGTTTCTGCTGGTATTGGTCAAAGGACCAATGAAATCAATTTGAATGGCATGCCAAGGGCCAGTGTGTCTTTGTGGTAAAAGTTTGGCATTTCGTTTTGTAGGTATGGGATTGTTTTGTGCACAAACAAGGCAATTGTCTATGTATTGTTTAACATCTTTGGTAATACCAGGCCACCAGGCGGTGGTCTTAAGACGTTGGAGGGTATTTTCTTCCCCCTGGTGTCCACCAGTAGGAGTGTCATGTACCTGGTGCAAAAATTCAGATCTCAAATGTCTGGGGACTACCCACAATTTGGTGGTAGTATCCTCTGGTTGGAACCAAATGAGTTTATCGTCAGGGGGTATGTGTAACTTACATTCATGCCTGCGGTATGGGTTATGTGGAGGGAGTCTTTCTTCAGTACCCTTGTCCAGAAATCTGAACACTTCTTTGAGCTCAGTGTCCAAATGCTGGGCTGCTGAGAGGTCCAGGGGGGAAAAAGATTCAGATTTCTTTTTGAGAGCTGCAACATGTACAGCTGCATTGGCTTCTAGATGATCCATCATCCAGATGTCCCCCCCTCGGGCCCCTTCCTTAGCAAGGGTATCTGCTGTGTCATTGAATGCATGATAGGGATCATGTAGGGAGTGGGCTTTAACCTTGTGCACATAAAGTTTGTGTGGGTGTTTCTGTGCCAATGCATGTATGTAGATTACCAATTCTTTGTAGTTCACTGGACTTCCATCAGAGGAGAGAAAGGAGTTCTTCTGCCAGAAAGGGAGAAATTCTGTAAGGGAACAACAAACCCAATTAGAGTCTGTGAAAATGATGGTATTCTGAGTTCCATGTTGGATAAACTCAAGTGCACAGGCCACTGCTGCCATCTCTGCATACTGCGATGAAGCTATACTACAGCGTTTAGATATCCTGACAGTGTTCCCATAAGAATACACCACCAAAATACCCATCCCTGCAATCTGTTCTCCCTGATAGTACAATGCTGAACCATCAGTGAAAACACGGCACAAAGAGGCACTTTTCAGTATCTCAGGGGTGGCAGGGAGGAATGGACCCGGATCTGGGAGGTCAGGTGACTGCAGCGTACAGTCATGGGGTTCCCCTGAAAAAAGAGACCATGAGCTAGCAGAGATGGAACTTTGGTCCGTGGACCTGGATATCCCTATCCTGAGGAGAAGTGACCAATGTGTCAGCCTGGTGTTGAGACTGACCCATCCTTCACTCTATCTGAGAGCAGAAAGGTAGTGGGCGTATGATTGAGTGTTAAGAATCAGTGGTGAGTACCCAATGATATACAGGAAGTGCTTGACAGCCCAGTAGGTGGCCAGAAGGTTCCTTTCACAAAGGCCATACTTCTGTTCCACTGGGGTCAAGAGCTGCAATGCATATGCAACAGGTCTCAAGGTGCCATGCACCTTCTGGGCCAGCACTGCTGACATGGCGATGTCAGAGGTGGCACACTCTAGATGGAAAGGTAGTGATGGATTGGTGTTTACCAGTGCTGGGGTGGAGGCCAATGCCTCCTTCAGTGACATCACAGCCTGGGTATGGATAGGGCCCCAATTCCATGGAACGTCCTTTTTGAGTAGATCATACAGAGGAGCGGCTTTCTGAGCAAAATCACAAATAAAATCTCTGGAATAGTTTACCATACCTAGAAACCTTCGAAGAGTTGCCACACTGGTGGGTAATGGCAAGTCTTGTAATCCCTGAATCTTTTTCCAAGTAGGGCTCCGGCCTTGGTCAGTTATTTTCAAACCCAGAAAGAGTTCTTTCTGACATAATTGTGCTTTTGCTGGGCTGCACTTCAGACCTGCTCTCTGAATGAGAGTCAGTAGTTTGTCCAAGAGATCCAGATGTTGTTCCTGTGTGGCAGTGGCCAACAACAGGTCATCTACGTACTGTAAGAGACATTGGGGGGCTGGGAAACTTTATAGGGAATCCATCATGTGGAGATGGAAGAGGGATGGGCTATTATGGAATCCCTGTGGCAAGCAAGTACCACGTGTACTGTCGTCCTTCAAAGGTGAAGGCAAACTTATATTGACTCTTGAGGGCCAATGGTAATGACCAAAAACCATTGGAGATATCCAGGGCACTGAACCATTTCTGATCTGGTGTTAAAAGTCGAAGCACATCTGGTGCCGACGCCACAGTTGGGGAACAACTGGGAGTAACCTGATTCAGTTTCCTGTAGTCAGTAGTAAGTCTCCAGGTGCCTGTGGGTTTCTTCACAGGCCAGACAGGAGAGTTGGCAGTGGAGACACAGGTTCTGATTACTCCTTGTTTAAGGAGTGACTTGATCGTTTCTCAGAGAGAGGGTAAGGCTTCAGTGGGAAACGGATATTGCCTTTGTCTCTAATGTGCCGGGTCTGGCACCTCAATAATAGTATGCATTTTGCCACAATCGTGCTTGTTAACTGCAAACACTTCCAAATGTCATTGCAGAATAGGTAGGATTTTTGGGAAAAATTCATGGTTCTTGAACAAATCTATGACGTCATACTCTTTGTTGTTGATGGATATTGTTGCCACAGCATGTGAGTCAGGAATTAAGACAGCATGGTATTGACCCTGGATCTGTAACAGCAACATGTTTGCTAGATCCACCACACAGCCGTGCAGTGCAAGGAAGTCAATCCTGATGATACTAGGATGATCATGCAGCACCATCAGTTGGAAAGCATGTGAGGCCTTCAAATGGCCTAGCTCTACCGGTAAGTGTAGAGAACGGTATGCAGGTAGCCTAGTACCATCAACTCCTGACATATTGGTCTTCCGTCCGGTAGACCAAGGAGACATGACCGGGTGTTCATCGTGTAACACAGATACAGCTGCACCTGTATCTAATAAGACAATTAGTTGGCGGCCCCCAACCTCGGCCTCGGTGCAGGGCCTTCCATTTGTATCCAAGACCAGCTTGTTTACAATGCGGACTGGGGCCTGTAATCGTCAATCCGTATTGCTGGAGGCATGCAGAGGTTGGGCTTGAATTGCATGGATGACTTCACAGTGTTGCACTGATGCAATATAGGGAGGAGCTTCTGGGTTCAGGCTTGTGTGAGCCTGAGAGCTCGTACTTCCTGTGTCTCCATGACCAGTGGTGGCATGGGTCACCGGTTGTACTGCTGCAAGGGTCTGTGCAGGAACAGCATCTGCTATGGAGTGGACTTACCCCAGGAGGTCTCGAAATTTTCGGTTTTCTTCAGCTATCTCCTTGTATGAGGGACCCGATCTTTGTAATGGTTACCCTCTGCCCATGTGCCTTCTGTTTTTAGGCCAATTCTGGTTCCCACCCCACTGTTGTTGTTGGTGGCCCTGTTGGGAATTTTGCTGGGTGCTAGCTGGAGGGGCCGATGGATGTTTAGGCTGCTGTTGCTGGGCCTGCCCTCCCATGGTGTAATGTGTCGTGGTCCCGGAAGCAGGTTCCACAGTGGCAACCTTCTTGGAACCGGAACCCAAATCACAGATGTACAGTTGATACACCCTCTCGGTTTTCCGAAGAATACCGGCAAACCTATCCGTATTTGGGTATGTGGTTGGCTCTACCTTTTCTCTTACAGCTGGGAATCATGTTCCTAAGGAACAAGGTCTTATATTCAATAAGATCTACATCCGCAGCTTCTTGTGCCAGATGCTTCCCTGCTCGGTAGGCCATCCAGAGTCTCTGATGGTAGTTTGCTGGACTTTCTTTTGAATTTTGCTTCACGGGGTATGCCAGCATTACTTCTACCACACCTAGGCTATGAGCGGAGATAAGCTCAGCTGCGACTTCATCAAAGGTAGCATTCCCATCCTGGTGAACTGCTTCGGGGAGTTTGGCCCATAAACCAGGATCAATGGTCTGGCGTAGTATTTGGACCTGATATTCTGCGGTGAGGCTAAGCATCTCGCATTTGGAGCGCACCTTTTCCAAATGGCAGCTGAGATTGTCGGACGGGCTCATCCGACCAATACTGTCAGCAATTTGCTGGACAGAGTAGGCCATTTGTAGGGGATTAGTCGGTGGTCAATCAGGCAGAGGTAGTGCATCTCGCAAACCGTCCAAGGCTGCGTGACCTGCAGCTTCAGCCGCAGTACTAACAACACCTTCCTGAGTGCCAGCTTCTTGGAAAATTTGTCGGATCTGACTTTCAATGGCTTTCATACTTCTTTCAGGAAGGGGAACATTACCTAATGCTCTATCAATCATGGTTTCAATCTCTTGCCTGTCTTCCACATTAATAACGGCTACCAGAGGCGCCGTTGGGACCAGGCTTGGGCCTGCTCTCCCCCATCATGGGCGCTGCCATGATGGCATTTCCCATGATGAGCATGACGACGTCGTTGACGTGTGACCTGGGGAGTAGTGGGTGGGGACCCGCCATACTGTGGATGGCTGGGTGGGGAATCTGGGCCATAGTAGGGGCGTGACTGGGTGTTGTACTGTGAGACATCATCATCAGATAGCTCCCCTTCTGATGACGAGTGAAAGGCAGGGGCTATGCCTCCCATTGCCTTAATGTGGCCAGCCAAAACCTCTCACTGATGGTGCAGTTTATCCATCTTAGCTTTACATTCATCATGATTCACACTTGCAACATCCATATCAACCTGATCCTGTTTCTGCTTTTGAAAAACACGGTACGTGGAGCTCAATTCGTGATTGTTCCTATAGGCTATTTCTAAATCGTTACGTACCTGGTTGATCTCGTCCTGAAGTTCACCCATTTCATTACTCAACTGTGCATTCGCAGCACTCAACAAATCATTCATTTGCACAACCTGACTCTTATCCTGTCTCAAACTTTCACACTCCTGTTTCAGAGTATACATTTCTTGTTCACCAGCCTGTGCGGAATGATGCAATAGTGAATCCTTTTCATTGTGCAGAGATTGGAGTTCTGACTCCAGGTTCTGCTGTATTCGAACACATTCTGTTTCCTGCAAACCCATCTCTTGCTTAAGAGATGCGATCTGCAGGTCAAGGGTACGAAACCTCGCTTCAGAGGCTTCCAAAGCAGCTTAGAGCGTGGCGACCATCAACCCTTTAGTGCAACGCTTATTGGTTGACTGTCGCGTCTCTGCATACTGGGTTGAAATCCCCAGCACAGGGTTTTAGGAATGACTTGTGTCCCGCGAGAAAAAAGCCCATCCTCCATGGGAGATAGGAAAATTAGAGACATCGAGTCTCAGTTCTGGGCAGATAGCTGATGCTGTGGCCATTATGTGGGAGGGAACGAAAATTCAAACTGTGAAAAAGACCGCGTGTTGCGTATCGATCCACAACACAAGTACTTTAAACACAGCCAGGCTACTGTATAAGTTGTAGGCTTGCAATTCAAAGCTGCTAAGGAGTGGGTCGAGATGGCATTGACCACACCCAAAAAGTCAGCCAGACTTTGCAAGTATCTACAAACTGGCAGAAAAGACGGGAGAGGTGTTATGGGACTGTACACCTGCAGTTCCCGTGGGGAAAAGGAAAATGTATAGCAACAAGTGAAAACTTGCAAACACCAAATATCGCCTGCACACGGTCGCCAATTTGTAAGAGGTCTGAACCTCACTTTCAGGTTCTTGGCAATATTGGGAATGCAAATAATCACAAACAGGTTGCATTCGAGTAATAAACAAGTTTATTACTACAAAAGGGATAAATCACAGTTGCCCTAAGCAGTTCTTACCAATATGAACCGGGAGCCAGTGCTAAGCGTTCCCTACACCTCGAGGTTTCTCTGTAGTCTCTTGGGATCTCTCGGGTCTCCGAGGTGTAAAGCCTGTGCATAACATTATATACCTGTGATAATTACTATGGTTACTAAAAGATAGAAACATTTCTAGTTACAGAGATGAGCCCTATTGGCTAAATTAAAGGTGGCTCCACGGTCCAAGATAACATTATTTAATTCTGTAAAGTCATCAGTTTTAGAACAAAGACGTTCTTATACAGAGTCTTACATAACAGGGTGAAGTGGTGCACATCACCAAAGGATGGCAATGTTGCCTTACATATTACAATTACTTCAAGGACAGGTGTCTTGGCATCTGACAAGTAAGAAATAGACAAGAAAATATATGATATAATGTGTGTGCGTTAGCAAGCAAAGTGGGTTACAATAATATGCATTCATATCCTGACATCTACTCTTGTATGGTAGATGCCCTTAGCCCTATGTATTAGTATAGCCTATGCCTAAACATTAGCTGTCTACGGTGTACCCCTGAGGGTATCAATTAGGGTGCAGGGACCTCGTGTAACAACCCCTTAGATAGACAAGGAGTGCTGTGTGGGAGGAGGTGTCAGAGGCACTGGAGGAGGCCACTGGGATCGCCTGAAGTTCTGAGCAGTGTCGCCACCGCTATGGGGACCTCAGGCGGAGGGACCCAGACAGGCTTGCCTGTCTACAGGCATGCACCAGGTGAGGCACAGTGCCACGTCCACGTAGGTGCTCCATCCATACACTGGTAGCATCTGTCCAGGTATCACAGTGGGCATGTGTCCACCACACGGGGGGGCATCCATTGTGGGCGGTGGTGGTGGTGGGATTGCAGCATCACTGGGCTGTGTGGGATAGCACACACCGGGGGCCTTTGCTACTGGTTTCTATTGATGTTCCCCTCTCCATGATTGCACCCTAGGCCCAGAGGAGAAGCACCAAGCCCGAGAGGCATGGGCACACCATGAGGAGGAGGCTGCCCAGCAACAGGCAAGAGCTAGCAGGTCCATACCTCATCAGCGCCCGGATGTTGTGGATGTAGGTGAGTGCCTTTCTTCCAAGATATTCTGTGCATGCTGTGTTGCAGGGTAGGCAGCGGGGCATGGCCACCATCCATTGACACCACTGATGTGCATGCCACACGGTACACTCAGCACTGTCCTGTGGCACTGCATGTGTGGGTGTGTGTCACCGGTGGTCCATGCATGCACCGGGTACATGGCTGTGCCACTGCCTTCGCACTGCATAGCCATGTCACTGTACAGCCACGGTGGTGCTGTGTGGGACTTGGGCGGTGGGTGTGTGCAGTGGTCCACATGGCTGTGTGCACCTGGGTAGGCAGGTCTTGTGGACATGATCACTGTGGGTGATCGCACACTATCACAGGGGCATGGCCCATGGCTGTATGCCATGCACAATGGGTGGGCTGCAGGGGGATGGACATTCACACATATTGACTCTGCTCCCTTTTCCTAGGTGGACGGTGAATGATGGCCATTGAAAGGGCCATGCAGGAGCTGTTGCAGCTGGCTAGGGCATCAATGGAGATCCTGCAGCGCATGGGGCGGCACGGGGTCAGGAGGCGGAGGACTAGTAGGTGCCACAGCAGTGGAGAGTGGGGCAGATGATAGGCCCCCCATGCCCCCATAATCACCCTACCCCACTGGATCCACTCTCACACCCCTTCTTCCCTCTCCCATTTGTTCACCACTGCCCCTTACCTGCCCCCACCTGGTATGTGGCCCTTCCCCTCCATTGTACATATTTGTAAATAGTTTTGTTTCTCACCTCTGTTCAATACATTTGTTTTGTTATGACAACTGTGGTGGTCTATGATTTGCAGTGAGCTACAGGTGCTCAGCTGTAGTGGTGTGCATGGAGTAAGGGGTGCTGCAGGCATGGGCATGTGTGTGTGTCCAGAAGGGAACCGTCTATAGTGTGGGAGGGGGAATCAGTCACTGTCTGTGGTTTGTGTGTTGTTCCCTGTGTACTGGATGCCTGTGTACAGTGGTCCACAGTGCATGTACTGTGTCCATGGCAACCCTGTCAGATCATCCATGGCCTGTGCTGCTGACACCCTTGCATGTCTGTGATATGCACGGTCTGCTGGCATGTCAGTGGTGGCTGTCCATGCTGGACAACCACTGTACCTGGCACAATGCCAGGTTGCCTCCTGTCACCGGTATGGTGCACGGCTGCCTCAGGTGGCACTGTGGCCTCCGCTGTTGTTGTCCCCCCTCCATGCTGTCACTTGTGTCTGTTGCAGAGGATGTGCTCCACTGTCTGTCACTTGTGTTCCGGCCGCATGCTGGTGGCGTACGGCTTCATGGTGCATGCACAGGGGGGCTGGTACACCTGTGCCATGGAGGGGTGCTAGCCATGGGTACACAGCTGCTGTAGCCACATGCCAGTGGGTTTGTTGAGCGCTACTGTGTCCCTGTGTTGGTGTGCCCTTGGGTATGGGTGGGTGTTTGTCCATGCACTGTGTTGCATCCTGTGTGGTGCATTCTTCCATGCACCACTGTGGAAATCTGTGCTGGCTGTTGTGGCTTGTGCTGGGACAGGGTGTGTCCTTGGGAGAGTGTGCAGGGTGCTGTACCACTGGTGGTGGGGTCCGGGGCAGGCCCTGTCACATGTGGGGTACCTCGTATGCTGACGCATGGTCAGTCTCTCAGCTGTACCTCGAGGGGGTTGTGCTGAGTGGCACTGTGTCTGCAATTGTTGCATCACTGACTGCTGCCACCCACTGCAGGGTGCTCGTGGTGGGGCTGCCTTGCATGGCTCCATGGTGCACAGGGTTGCATTGTCACAGTGGGGGTGGTGGCATGCATGAGGTGTCCTGCACTGTTGGGAGCTGCTCCTGGGCAGGGTGTCTGGGGATTGCTGTGTAGGGTGTGCTCTGCATTGGTGGGATGGTATAGCATGGGGTGACTGGACCTCCATGTGCCAGTCACAGCTTGCCAGGGGGTGTGTTGGGGCACCATGCCCCAGCTGTGGGATTGTTGCTGGTGTCCATGGGCCAGTGGTTCTTCCAGCTCTCCTCAGGTTGTGTGGTTCATGGGGTGTGGGGAGCGATGTCTGTTCTGCTGGGTGCTCCTCTGCCCATATCTCCCATGGGTGGTGGACCCCTGCATCCTGTCCCTGCGCATCCCTGGTTGTGCTGATGCTCTGCTACCCTGCTCCACTGTGCATCCCTGGTTGTGGTATTGCACATCAGACCTGCGCCACTGCGCATCCCTGGTTGCACCATGGTGCAGTTGGTGCAATATTCAGTTGTGTGGTGCAAGCGCATCTTGGCCTGCGCAGTGTTTGAATATCATGCGTGTTGCGCATAGGTGCACTGGACTTGTGCCTGCTCCTGCTATTGCACTACTTTGTGGTGCAGTTTGAATATCTGGCCCACAGTGTATACAGTACAAATAAGGTTGAAATAAATAAAAAAAACAGCATTATTTTACAATTGAAGAAGTCTGCAGATGTACAATCAACCATAGGCATACAGAGGTTATAAGCAGAGATTTTTGAGTGAGGCAGCTAGCAACTACACATATAGGGAAAAGGGTACGTGTATGGGGTGGCAGGTTATAGAAGTAAAGAAGAGGAGGGATATATATTACCTACGACTGGGGAAATTGAGCTGAAACCACAGAAAGTGACGATGGCTGTCGTGTACTTGTTTATTATGATAATGACAGAGGACGGGTAGATAATTGGGACACTACTATGGATGGGGTGGGACTTTAGCCAGGCTGGAGTGCACAGGGAAGGGTGGGTGCAGCAGGAAGAGTTAATAGGGAAAGAGTGAGAGCCAGGGGTAGAAATATGGTGAGTGTCAGGATGGAAAGGGGGAGTTGTGGAATTAGTGGGCTAGCAGTGAGGAAAACATTTGCAAGGTGCTTTCATGTAGAATCATAGAGCGCCTTGAAGATATTCAGGCTAACAAGACAGTTTGGCTTCAAGTTGCTTTGTAAACCATTCCACAATGTGGGTAAAGAGAAGCTTAGAGCAGCTTTGCCGAAATGAGTTTTGACTCTTGGAACTTGGAGGCAATTAGGAAATAGCTCCTTAGAGCATAGGTGCCTAACACACTCCGGGGAATACAATCTGAGACATATGAGGGGAGCTTGTTGGTCACCACTCTGAAGGCCTATAGGGTGGCATTTCTATTCCTGCTATAGTGAAGGGAAGTCCAGCCTAACGATGAGTACAGGGAGCAGTGGTGTGTGGAAAGTGGAAGGCCAGTAATGAACCTGATAGCTCTGTGGTAGAGGGTGTCCAACTTAACCAGTGCAGAGGCAGTGCAGTGGCTGTAGAGCAGGTCCTCATAATCTATTAAGGATAGGAAGGTACCTTGAACCAGTTGAATCTTGGCCTCCTTTGTGAGCAGGTGGTTAATTCTATAGAATAGTTCTAATCTTTGCCTTAGTTTCTTCTGTAGTTCTTCGAGATGGTTGGCAAAGGAAAGTTTATGATTGAGCCAGACTCCTAGATATTTGAATTTAGCTACATACTCTAGTGTTTCTCCTAGAACAGTGGTCATTTGTGGGAAAGCTCCACCCCAGCAGGAATTGCCGCATGCAAGGAGGGGGAAAAGAGCATGTCTTTTGTCTTTTTCACATTGAGCAAAAGCTTTTTGTTTATGAGCTGATATGGCAGAAGGTTAAATTCAGCTTGAAGGTCTTCACAGGCTGCTTCCAGCATGGGATGACTCAAGTAAAGTACAGTGTCATCCGCAAATAAGTGGATGTTGGCTTTTACAAAGGTTCCACATCAAAATGAAGGGTAAACAAACATACAACGGTGACCACAGTACTACAGTATAAAATAACAGAGTAACTGCTGAACCTATACAACAAAAAGATAAGTTTATAAATGGGGAGAGCAACACAGAGATCTAGGTGAGCTATTTGGCAGAACACTAGAAACATGAAGACATTACAGGGTAGAGCCAAGGAAGTAGGCAGGCTGGAGGACCATTGTTATTGTGGGAGGAGAGACAGAGAAGTGCTAAGAAAGGTAGCAATAGTGGACAATATACAGAGAAGTGCCAAAGTTGGGGAGGGTTAGACTGGTAGGGGTAGGGGGAGAGGTGGGGGGTAAGGGCAGGGGAAAGGGACTAGCAAAACAGCGGGACTCAAGTAGAAAAAAGAAAGTCACCGATGAGCAGAGGAATCCAAGTAGGGAGAAGAGGGAGGAAGGCCCCTAAGAGAAACAGTCACAGTTACTGGAAGAGGTGAGGTGCCTCTGAAGCAGCCATTTGAAGGAGCAAAGATTGAGAGATCTCAGGATTTCCTTATTGAGTGTATTATACCAGTGTGGTGCCCTGTAGGCGAACGACCTCTGCCCCATGGAGGTCCGACATCTGGGGACCTGGAAGACCTGATAGCTAGTGCTTCAAGTATGCAGGGTGCAACAGTGGGTGTTTAAGAGCTTGGTGACATTAGGTGGTGCGAGGCCAAGGAGCACCTTTTTAGTTAGGAGGCAGGTCTGATATTGAATCCTGCTAGCCTGTGCATACAGGTCACAGGTGTGACCTGTTAAACCTGTTAGACCTGTTTAACATTTATATTAAGGAATTTAATGAAGGAGTAAAGAATAATGTTACTCAGTCTGCAGATGATACACTACTTGAAGAAGCAGCAGATAGTGAAGAAGGGACTAGAAGTACCCAGAGGGATATGGAAAGGAAAGGGGGGAAGGGAAATTGTTTAACCAGGAAAGGCACACTAAGCCAAAGCTTGTTTCCATGTGCGACCTGGGAGAACAAGTAAGTTAAGTGACTTGCTCAGAGTCACACAGTATGCAAGTGGGGATGTGGGCTTCAAACCCAGGTATTCAGGTTTGCAGCTCAGTGCCCTAAACTACTGTGCTATATTTGCCACCTCAGTACGGATATAGATAAAATAGCAGAGTGGTCAAACTGCTGAGATATGAAGTTTAATGGCGGAAGGTGCATAGTGCTACATTCTGGCAAGAATAACCATATGCTGAATGACAAGAATGTTGTGTGGTGTGTAAAGAAAAATGTTGTATGCAAATCCAAGTAAGTGATGACACAAAATACAAGGTATTTAGTGTATCAGTTCTGGAATCTGTAGCATTGAAAGAAATACAGTATGTTATGATGAGCCCAAAGAAGAACAACTAGGCAGATGGTAGGTGAATACACCATGGAATACAGAGACAGAATACTCTAAACATGTTTAACCTAGGCAATGGCAGATAAAGGGAGACTTAATTATGCTGTATGGTTTCTTAAAAGATCTAGAATTTTCCAAGGAACTGGAACTAAGCATGAGGCAAAATCAGAATATCACAAGGGAAAATAATAAGCAAATGTAAGGGTACATTTTCTGGGAGGATAGGAAGAAACAACACTTCTCAGAGACTACTAGATATATGGAACTGACTCCCAAATGAAGCAGTAAACTCAGAAAGCTGAAAAACATTAAATAAAACATCAGTGATACATATATGAAATGCCAAAATAAATATATACTATCACAGAGAAGTGTGTGTGTGTGTGTGTGTGTGTGGTAATCCTGATAGGCAATTTACCTTCTTCAATCCTATTCTTTGTATGTCAACATGTTCATAGAATCCAATGCAGACAAATGGGAAACTCCGTCCAAGAAGGATAAATAGAATCACCATCACTGATCGACAAGGCACTGCTGAAAAGTTAAAGGGGTAGTTTTTTAAATGAAATGTAGGTCCCTCTCTGGAAAGATATAAATGTGCCTACTGTAGCTGAGATGATGGGGAGAACTTTAACAGATAAACAAAGACAGCTTGAATATATGCTGAAAAAAAACAACAGCTGACTGGACTTTCCTTTCTCAAATAAAAAAAAAACAACACGTTACTGTGAGTGTAGCAGATGCTCAGCACAGAAGCAAAAACCCAGCTCACTTGAATCTGCTCACTCACGACTGAAGTAGTTAATTACTACAATTATTTACATGAAATAAGACATAAAATCATGATGATGCTGTGGGAAAGATTGCAATATTCATTAGTCTTCAAAGGCTGTCAAAACATAGTAATAAAGTGCATTTTTATATGCCTCCTCTGAAGGTTACTCCAGAGAGGTACAGGAAGGGAGTTCCAAATAAGTGGAGCCACCACCAAGAATGCGCTATCACCAGGCAGATTTAATTGTGACCTTGGGAAGTTGAAATTGCCAAGAACAATCTATCAGGGAAGTGGGATGAGGGGCCGGGGCATATCAAGTCAAGTGGTCATTAATGTAGACAGGACACAATCCTTGCAGGGATGTATACATTAGTAAAACAATCTTAAAGGTGGTACACCACTTAACTGGTGGAATTGGAATGAATTTGTAAAGTATAGCCACCAAGTAGATCCCAATGCTGCATGGCCCCTTGCTGCTTACTCAAAGGGATGATGGTCCTGCAAGCCCTAAGATTGACCCACAATTTTTCCTATTGCTACATCAATTCAGTTTAATATCAGAATTCTTGTTCATGCCTTCAAAATGTACTGCAGTTCCCCAAAAAAGATGTGCACAGTTTTAGTCCTGCAAGTAAAATGTGCATACTTTTTATTTGTGGAATTATGCAGAATATTTGAAACATTTTGAGGACGTGCGCCAAGCATAAGTCCTCAAGTTAATGGGAAAAATAAGTTGCAGGGAAATAATTCAAATTGTGGTGATGTTTTCAGGAAAAAATAGTTACAGCCAAGCGTTTAAGTACTCAAGCCACTGGGAAAAAATTTAAATCAAGAAAAAAACTCAAGTCCTGGGGAAAGAAACATCATGAATTGTCAGTTTTATTAAATGCAGAAGTTCACAAACTTTCTCTGAATTTTAAGAACTTTGGCAGAAGTGAGACTTCAAACATTTTGGCACAGCTTTTTTACCAGCTGTCTGACATCCAGCCCTGTCCTTCTCAATCATTTACATTAAATTCTAGAGTGCCCACCAGTCTTTTCTGTTCTGTGCTGGTCCCTTGGGGTTCTAGAAAGTGTTCTTCTTCAGGTCTTATGATGTGGGAAGGTAGCAGGGCAAATGGCTTTCTGGGTCTTGAGAGTGCTGGCTGAAGATGCAAACATCTGGGATTTTCCTCCTTGCATTTCTCCCATCCCTTAAGATGTGCCAACAATGGCTCTAAGTTACACACATGCTGAAACTGTCGTTACTGTCTGCTTGCCTACCCACATGAAATTGTTCCTCTCCCAGATGTAATTGATCCTTTCCAAAATGGAATTATCCTTCATTGGCCAAACTTGCAGTGCATGAAAATGCTGCAGCCCTTTCTATCTACAGTCCTCACATACAGTATGTTAAATTCTTCCACATGGCCAGACGAGCACAATCTGCCTAGTTGTGGGACAGTACTATTAGCAAAATACTATACAAACAATAGAAACTATTGCTCAGAACTTGTTTTTGCTAATGAGACAATGTGTCAGCAAGAACACATATTAATGTGGTACAAAATGGAAGAACAGAACTAACCACATATAAAGAGTATATTTAAACTTGTCCTTTCAGATATCTGAAGTTCCATTTGTCTGGAAATTGACTGTTGTTATACTGTATCAGTATTCAAAGAAGAGAACACCTCTGACATACAGTATGTGTCTCACAAATATGCAGTCTTTCAATCTATGCTGGATTATAGGAAGTAACATACTTGTCAGAAAGGCAGATGGTATTGATCCAAAGGTTGTAAAAACTGATGCCCATTTTCTAGCTGGACTGTACAAGCCCATTCAATCTTCCCCATTCACAGGTCATAGGTCAAGATGAAGGCACCAGTCCCTCCTCTACACTAGTCTGTAGATATATGAGACTCAAATAACTAATCTCACATATCAGTGCTCCATACTGTGAACAAAATCTTAGAAATTATTGTACATCAGCAAATTCCAGCTTGTGGTATCAATAGCATTATAACATGCATGTAATCTAGTTTTAGACCTGGGCATGCAACAACTGTCTTTATCAAAGTGACATTGCATTGCATGAACTCTCAATAAAGGCCATCTTCTTGGAGCAACCTCTAAAGGTCTATGACACAGTTAAGCACTCCATGTAGCTATATAACCTACACAATATAGATACTGTATATCAGCTAGAATGTTAAACTGAGTAAGGGTCTCCCTCCAGTACATGGTACTGTATATCATGAGTTGCAATAATAAATAGAATACTATCCAGTTTCAAATCCCTATCACTAGGTAATACCACAATGATAATTCCTAGGTCCCCTGTTATATACCCAGTTTGCAAATGATCTTATAAATGATCTAGTAGCTGCAACTTCCCACCCTAAGTAAAGAACTCCCCAGTCACAAGTGCAAACCCCACCTATCCCCTCTGCACTTAGCAGCAGTAACTGTCTCCCACCTTATCTTCTCTCCCCTTGCCCCATCCCCATTCCCCTACACCATTCACCTCTCCACCTCTGCCTTCCTCTCTATTCCCCCCATCCAATATGCCATACCCTTCCTTCCTTCTTTCCTCATACCACCCCATCCTGACAAGGTCAACACTGACTGCCATACAAATGTCTGATATTTTGTACTTACCTACTTTGCTTTGTATATTAAGAATTTATGTCTAATTGTTCAAGTATACTTGTTCAAGCATACACCGGCTGAAATGTGAAAGGCTATTACAGTACTATGTATAATGTTCTATTTAGTTTATCTCTAAATTGTATGTCTACTGTGTCTCTGACGTGGGACCTTTGTTAACGAGCTCCCAGCTCAAAGGTATTGTAATCCAAGAATATAATAAATAAATAAATAAAATGATCTTCACTCAATCTGGGAATCATATTTCATACATTTATATGCTCATGACATCATCATCAGTTCTGCAGCAAATACAGTGGAGTCAACCATGATGCAATGCAATAACTTGTAGTAAATGACATGTCACAAAATACTGCATGACAAAATGGCTTAATTGCCATTGAATTACACTGTTCCCTGCAGCATATTGCAACATTATGTCATATACTGCAGGAGTACTGCATTGCATCCTGGCTTGCACCACGATATGACAGAAAAAAACAATACCTCCCTACTATATTTTGCTTTAAATTTCCAAGCATTAAAGATTTATAGCAAACTTGTGCTGAACATACAAGAAAATAAACATAAGTTATTCTCTTCCTGGAAAAAGTAATATCGCGAGTTGGAACTTTGAAAATTGCATGGGACAGCAATCATTTTTAGCACCCAGTGATATCTACCGAAGCAGCTGAAGCATTGGATGAAGATTCCATAAGGACAAGATCCAGTGCAATATATTGCATTGGGAAAGAATGATGCTTTCATGTTAAGCCATAGAAGTAGTATTCAGTTTTAAATACCTTTGAATATGGCTAGATTCTAAGCTACCCTTCAACATTCATATTGGCAGCCTTGATCTTGCATCTGAAACTAGTATTACTCCAGAGGCATAGAAATTGTTTCACCTTTGAAATACCTATTATTAGAATAGCCCCCACTTCTTATCCTGATATAAGTTTCTATTATTGATTAGATAAAGGATGTAAGAAGAGTCAAAATGCCATTGGCTGTCCTCATTCTGAGACCCTTACATTAATCTCTGTTAAACTGTCATATAAAGCATTATTCCCATAGTGCATGGCTTCTTTTGAAAAAGTACCAATATTCCATTTCGTGCCCTGCTGATTAGCCCTAATGATACTTTCTTACATTCTGAACCAGCATTCTTAGGCAGATGGTGAATGAACCACTTATTAAAAAGCTCCCTCTTGATAAGGAAAACATTCAATAGGTACACTTTTGACAATGTGTTTTAAATCATTTTGTTAATATAATAGCAATAAGGCACTCCCAGTGGTTAGATTGGAAGTCAGTTAATCGCACCATAGGGGGAATGTAGCATGAGGCCCCCTTAGAGGGTTATTAACATACTGTTATTCTAACCCCTAGCCATTCTTATTACTTAAGTGTATTATTGACTCCTACAACTTTTACATAAGCTGGCATACACCTCCGACGTCAAAACTTTGACATAGATTGAAGCTACAGTGACTACAGTGACAGGTCATTGTAGTGTTGGTGCTGGACCCCAGCACTGCATTCAGGGGATCCTGCACCCTCTCTCCTAATCAGCTCTGACTCAGAGTTCATTATATTGAGTGGGTGGTGTGGGGGCACAGCCCCCCCGCATCGGGTGTCTGGGGGCGAAGCCCCCTGAAGAAAACAATTTAGTGACTTAGAAATAATATGCTGACTGCAAAAAGTGGTTGACATGATGGTTTAGCTGTCTGGTTGTTCAACAACATTTTTATCGACAACCAGTCGTAGATCCACATAAGCCAATAGTAGCAAATATCCACACTGTAGGCTTGTCCATGAGAGTGCTAGGTTAACTCACCATTGTGAGCTGTATTCTAATTCCTAACATGGACCTTCTGTATGTACCTGTTAAAAGAGACTTATTTTAAAATGTATGTGCAACACTCACTATGAATATCTCAGAAACATACTGGTCAGAAATCAAACAGTCTACTGCCTAAGATCATACTAACATACTAAAATGCCAGCAGAATAGGCCTAACAGTCTTTCATGTCTGCTCGTTTGGTCAGCCTCCACCCTGGGAGCTGACCTTGCTGCCTCCCTCGCCTTCTCTGGCTTCTCCCTTCCCAGTTCCGGATATTCGTGCTGCACTGGATTTTGCTTCCATAAGAGCAAGAATCTTACAGGTGCCACCCCAAGTGTATGCTTTAAGAAAAAACATTTGGGGCCAGATATTCAAAGATTAGAACCAGCACTAACATGTGCAGAATGAGTGTGGATGCTAACCCAGGGTTACACAAGTGCTCCCAGAAGGCCATATTTAGAGGCCCTGAGAGAAGCCTCTAAACCAGGCAGCACCAAGGCATTAAAATATTGCTGCTCATATGTAAAAGAAGGGGTCCCCTCATGCATACTGATACAGTGGGATATTCAAAGGTTTGTGGCAGTGGTAAACAACCCAACAATCGGCGCTGTTTACTGCCACCGAAAACCATCTCTTAATGTGGAGCTAAACCTGCCTCCCCCAAAGGCACGGCAGTTGTACTGCAGTCACCCATGCCCAATCTCCCATTCCCTCATATTGTAATGTTTTCCTAGTTGTCTAGTGTGTCTCACAACTCCCTGATCTCCCATTCCCTTATCTTGTAATGTCTCCCTGGTGATACAGTGTGTCCCCCAGCTCCTGATTGCCCATCTAGTAGTTATGTGGGGATGTAGTTCTATTAGAAATGGCTAAATTATAAGCATGCACAATCTTTTCAAGATGCTGAGGAGACAATAATGTTTATCAAATGTAAAGTGTAATGAAAAACTGTTTACTGGATTCCACTTTCTCTCTAGTACATTAGTACAGCACACCTGGTGGTGGTCCAGTGGCCCCCCCAACAGCCTCCCACCTGACCTGTCTGCTAACATTCCACCTTCCTGCACTCCCCTTACCCCAGTTTCCAGATAATTCTACCAGCTAGATCTGGCTACCAGCACAGCCATCCTCTCACCTATGCAGTCATCTGCTGTTTGAGCTTTCTGTTAGCATGCCTACTGTTGAAACAGCTTCTACTGTATACATGCTCACTGCCAACTTACTATATGGCAGCTGGCCATGAAGGTGAGAGGAGGGCTGTGCCTGTCACCATATCTAGCCTGTAAGAGCATCCAGGCACCAGGGTAAGGAGGGGAGTGCAGGAAGGTGGGATGTCAGTGGGCAGGTTGGGTGGGGTGTTGTTGAGGGGGGCCACGGGGCCACCAGGTGTACTACTGTATACTAATATACCAGACAGAAAATGGAATCCAGTAAATTGTGTTTCTATCAAGTTTAAAGGAAAATTCTGCAGAACCTGTAAGTCATTTTTCCTAATAGAAGCTATTTTTTGAGTACTGATTAAAAAATTCTGTAATTATTCCATCTATGCATGCCTTTTAGTAACC
The DNA here is from genome assembly GCA_016271365.2 of Neoceratodus forsteri. Classification (NCBI taxonomy): domain Eukaryota; kingdom Metazoa; phylum Chordata; order Ceratodontiformes; family Ceratodontidae; genus Neoceratodus; species Neoceratodus forsteri. Next base: position 102,011,274 of record CM028130.1, read on the forward strand.
TCAGTGGGTGTTTCTGCTTTACAATCTTGTGGTAAGTACCATTTTAGAACTGTGTAATGTAGTTTATGTCCCTCTCAGTCACAGAGCTCTGTAGTGGAACAAGGAAGCATTGCGCCAACATTAGAAGTGTAGAACAGGGACATAAACTACATACAATTCTAAAATGGTTCTTACTAGCAGCATCTAAATCATAAACACCCACAAGGATAACTAAAAAGCCTGGACAATCAAAGCAGTAACAGAATTTGAACAAATATTCAAAAACAGCTCCTACTAGGAAAAAGACATCTACTGTACATTTAGCATAGCTCTCCTTTAAGTTTGATAAGCACTATCATCCCCTCAGCATCTTGAAAAGATTGTGCACCACATAACTACTGGAGGGGAGATCAGAGATGGGGTGACACACTGGACCACCAGGGAAACATTCTGGTATGAGATAATGGGAAATCGATGGGTGGGGGACAACTATGCCACCAGGGTTTAAGGTTTACATTCAAAGGGCACTAAGGTGCTGTTGTGCCCCATCCAAAAGAGTTTGCAATGGGCATGCAAATGGCTTCTTTCAACCTTGCATACCCAATGGCCTCATTTGTATGCTCAGTCTGAATATAGACAATGGGATCTTGGTGCAATCCCATCTCAGGCAGTACTATTCCCAGAGAGCTATATACAGCCCAAGTCTTTGTCAGGGCAGCGCATCTCACTTAGCACTGCACCAACATGGCCCAATATTTAGTCAGATAGCACCGCTTGCTGTCTGTCAAAATATTGCAGGGGCCAGGGCAGTGCTGGCACAAGCACAGCACAAATATTTGCACCATGCTTGTGCTATTTTCTGAATATCAGGCCCCTGGTGCCTCTGACCCTACTAGTTATAATAATATCCCAATGGCACTAGAAACATTTGCAAAACTAATCGCTTCAGAAAGACATCAAAGTAAATAACCTCCAGAAATCTCGCACTTGTATGTTATATGTTCCCCTCTGTTTTAGCTACTCTTTTCTTTTAGATGCAAACACTTCTACTTAGTATAATTATGTTTATTCTTGAAAATATTCTTGTGAATTTGTATTTCCATTCATCTCTAGCTCTCATAATTTATTTTCTTAAGGGCAGTTTTAATTATAATGCAGCTATCATAAGACCTGTATTAGAATTTATGCAATGATTGCTGTTGCTGCCTGCTCACTCTGGGCAATGACACTTGCAAACCCCTGGTGAAGAAAATTCTAAATAAATAACCTGCTACAGACCTATGAAAAGCATGCCAGTGTGCTCCAAGCTCATGGAAAATCTACTGAAGCTGTAATCGGGCTTCTTCCTGGGTTCTTATAGTTCCTGCATGTCCCCTTAATGAACCAGTCTGGGGTATGTACTTGACATTACACAAGTATCACCACTACCAAAGTAACAAATCATATTATGAAACTCCTAACTCTGTGCTTCTGTCTTTACTAATCTGACTGAAGCATTTGATACAGTGTAGCAGATCATGATATTCTATTTCACAGACTCACAACATGTCAGGGCTTATAGATGACCATACACCACACTACATCTCTAGTGAAGTGCTGCAGGGATTCATCCCTGGTTCCTTTCTAATGTTCCATTAATATCAACAACATTGTTAGAGCAGCTGGCTGTTCTTCTATACATCTGCATGCTGATGACACCATTTTGAACCTACTGTAGTAGAAAACACACTTCCCTCAGTTTTGAATGAATTGAAATTTGACCACAATAATGTCCAGCAAGCTTTTGCTAATTACTGCCTGCTGTTAAAGATGTCAGCAAAACTAAGCTGATGTTTCCCCAGAAAAATCTTCACTCTGATTCTCTTCTCTTTGTCCACAGTCTATTATACCAATAACCATCTGACTGCTAAACTATAAATATTTAGGATTATGGCTGGACAGTGCACTAACTGTTAAAATTTATATTAATGAAGAACAATAAAAAAATCCAATCAGAGTTTCCTGTGTTGTAATACATCATGCTTCTCATACTCAGCTAGGTGATTTGTTGATCCAGATGGTTGTTCTTCCTGTGTTAGAGTGTGGGTATTATGTAATATTTATAATAGTCTCTAAACACACTGGCTAAGATGGATATTTCTCTCCCAGCAATTAGATTTGATACTAATGTATTGTAAGCAAGCAACCAGTCACGACACTTACCCAGGGTATATTCTTGGAAATAATAAAGAGTCCAGTAGTTGCTGTTTAAAAGACTTGTAACTTCATTTATTATTACCAAACACAACCCTCCATGGTCAGGGAAACTACACAAATGGTCTAACATTTCAACTTATCTGAGAAAGCAATAGAAGCCACAAAAGGGATAGACAGGGATACTTTACTCAAAAGGAAATCTCCACACTCAGATACACCAGTGAATCAGGAATGTGCAAACGTTGCTAATACTTATAGTACTAGATCTTAGAGAGTCATGGACCTAATTTACAAAAACTGGCACATCTTAGGAGCAGATTATAGGTTAAGGGACATTGTCAATAACCCCCCAAGAAGTCCTACAGAAGGGCAACACATTTAAAAGATATGCTGGTACACTCAGCTTATCAAAGCAGTAATGAGAACTACAGAAACTGAATGCCACCATTACCAAAAGGATGCAAGAAATGCAGGCACTGTAAATACTGTAATGTAATCAAGAAATGTGCCATGCTTAAATGCACAACTGATGGTAAAATGTACAATATAAATCAGTTTATAAACTGTGACACCACTCATATTGTGTTCCTGTCATTGTGCACATGCGGTGCATACTATGTTGGTAAAATAAAAAGAAAAATGAAAGAAAAAAAGTAGGTGAGCACATGAGGGCTATAAACAACAATAATTTGGATTCTGTATGGGTACAACACATGCTGAATGTACAAAATTGAAATGAACATGAGTTACAATTCATCGGCATAGAACAGGTTCAATTGGGACCAAGGGGTGGAGATAGAGAAATTCTTCTTGGAAAAAGAGAAATGTATTAGATACATACATTAGAGTCATATAAAGGAAAAGGTTTAAATGAACAGATTGAGTTGAAACTGTTTTTGAAGGATAGACGTTAACTATGACCATGTAAGTTTCTTTTTAGGTTGTGCCATATGAAGTAAAATGTTAGAAATGGACAGTACATACAAAGGATTTTTTTTTTCTCCAAAACTTTTTTGTTGAAATATAATCTCCTTCTGTAAGTAAGCATCTTTCCTAGAACTTGGTTAATATGTGATGGACCACCTTAAAGGTAAATACACAACACTGAAAATGTTGTTTTACTCTTTGAAGCCTGATTTGCCCCCACCCCACCCTGCTACATCTATTATCCTTTCAGTACATATCTGCTCTCAATTTAGTTAAAACCTTCTTTGTATCAAAAAACAAGAAATCTCCTTCTCTTCACTCCTCATTCCTTATGTTGTAATTCATAATGATTATTGCTATACACTTTACTCTCCAATATACACATGTATTTCTTGTTTCAAGATGTTAGGACGTCTGTGTCCTTGTAATGATTATGATATATGAGTCGGCATTGCCATCTTCTGATGATTTGTATTACTACACAGCTATGTACAAATTGTACCTCTTTGTTTCTACAAAGTGATGACTATAACAAAATTGTATAATGCTATCTTGGACTGTTGAGCCACCTCTAATTTAGCCAATAGGGCTCCATCTCTGTAACTAGAAATGTTTCTGTCTTACAGTAACCATGATAATTATCTTAGGTATATAATGTAAGACATTACGTCTTCTATCTTGCAGACCCCATGAGACACAAAGATTCTTTGAGGTATAAGGAACGCTTAGCATTGGCTTCCAGTTCCTATTGGTAAGAACTGCTTAGGGCAACTGTGATTTTCCTTTTGGTAGTAATAAACAAGCTTTATGACTCTTACAGAAAATGTCTGTGATTCTTTACATGCCCATCATTGCCAAGAACCTGAGAGTGAGGTTTAGACCGCCTGACATTTGACGACCACATGCAGGCAATATTTGGAGTTTGCAAAGTTTCATTTGTTTCTACAACTTTTCCCTTCCCAACGAGGACTGTCGGTGTGCATTCCCACACCACCTCTCCAGTTTTCAACCACTTTGTAACCACTTGCAAAGTCTGGCTGCTTACTGTGTGAGGTCGATGCCGACTTAACCCACCCCACAGCAGTTTTGAATTACAAGCTTAGAATTGCACAGTGGCCTGACTGTGAACTAGTGCACCTGTTGTGGATTGATGCACAGCATGGTACCTTTTCATGGTTTGATTTTTCATTCCCTCCCACACAATGGCCACCGTATCAAATATGGGCTGGCAGTATAGCCTAGAGGTTAGAGGAACGAGGTGTGAACGAGCTTGATACAACCAGCAGACCAGACCTGAGTTTGATTCTCACAACCTCCACTTGCATACTGTGTGACTCTGAGCAAGTCACTTAACCTCCTAGTGCTCTCAGGTCACCCCTGAAAACAGGCACTTGTGCCTAGTGGGCCTTACCCAGTTACCTAAAAAAAAATATATATATATATCTGTGCAGAACTGAGACTCAATGTCTCAAACTTCCTTGCCTGCCATGGAGGATGGGCTGACTTCATGTGGGATGCAAGTCAATCTGAAAACTCTGTGCTAGGGATTTCAACCCAGTACACAGAGATGAGACAAACATCCAGAAAGCAAGAAGCTAAAGGGCTGTTGGTCATGGTTCTCTATGCTGCTCTGGAAGCCTCCGAAGCAAGGTTTTGATCCCTTGAACTGCAAATTTCATCTCTTAAGCAGGAGGTGGGATAGTAGGAAACTGAATGTGTCAGATGTGAGCAGGATTTGGAGTCTGAGCTCCAAACTCTGTGAAATAAAAAGGATTCCCTTTTGCATCACTTTGCTCAAGCAGTCAACCAGTAACTTTGTATGTTGAAGCAGGAGTATGAAAGTTTGAGACAGGATAAGGGGCAGGCTTTGCAAATGAATGACTTGTTAAGTAGAACAAATGAACAGATGCATGAGGAGTTGGGAGAGTTACAGGATGAGATAAACCAGGAACGTAATGACTTAGAATTACCTACTAGAGACAATCGCAAATTGAGCGCCGTGTATAGAGTATTACAGAAGCGGATGCAGGATGAGGTGTATCAGAATGTTGCAAAAGTGAGTCATGAGGAATGTGACTCTAAAATGGTGAACCTGCACCATCAGCGAGAGGTGCTGGTCGGTCACATCAAGGCAATGGGAGGCATAGCCCCTACCTTGTCAACATCATCATCTGAGGAGGAGTCAGATGACAACATCTCCCAGTACAATGCCAAGTCACACCCCTAGTATGGCCCAGACACCCCTCCCCACCATCTACATCATGGCAGGCCCCGGACACTTGACCCCATGTCCCAACATCATCGACGGCATGACGCACATCATGGGTGATGCCAACATGGCGACCCCCATGATAGGGGGAGCAGGCCAAGGCCTAGTCCCAATGGCACCACCAATAGCTGCTATTAATATAGAAGACAGGCAGGAGATTGAGAAAATGATTGAAAATGCCTCAGGCACTGTGCCCATCTCTGAGAAAAACAAACGGGTTCTCAAGACCCAGATTAGGCAGCTTCTATATGAGGCTGGTACACAGGAGGGCATGGTTCATTCTGTGGCTGAAGCCACAGCTCAGGCAGCCCTGGAGGGTGCCAAAAGTAATCTACCTCTGCTTGATCATCCCAATAATCCCCTACAAATGGCCTACTCTGTTTCATAAATAGCTGATAGCATTGGTCGGATGCGCCCATCCGACAACGACAGTTTCCACTTGGAAAAGGTGTGTGCCAAATGTGAAATGCTTAGTCTCGCTGCAGACTACTAGGTCCATATCCTACACCAGACCATTGATCCTATTTTGTGGGTGAAACTCCCTGAATTTGTCCACCAGGACAGCCACACCACCTTTGATAAAGTAGCATCTGAGCTCATTTCTGCACACAACCCAGGTGTGGTAGAAGTAATGCTCGCATACCCTGTGAAACAGAATGTGAAAGAAAGTTCAGTGACTTTCCACCAGACGCTCTGGATGGCCTACCGAGCAGGGAAGAACCTTGCAGGAGAAGCCGCAGATGTGGACCTCATTGAGTATAAGACCCAGGAACATGATCCCTGCAGTAAGAAAAAAGGTAGGGCCAACCACCTATTCCACCACGAAGAGGTTTGCTGATATTCTTCAGAAAATGGAGATAGTTTATCAACTCTACATCCATGATTCAGGCTCTGGTTCCAAGAATGTAGCTGCCATGGAAGCCATTCCAGTGGCCACGACAAACTACATGGTAATAGGGCATGCCCAAGAGAAGCAACCCCTCCCCACAGACAACCAGCACCCCCAGCAGGCCCAACAACAATAACAAGCATGGGGTGGGAACCAGAACAACCACAAAAATAAGAAACACCATAAAAACAACAAGAGTAAACAACAAAGATCAGGCCCTTCATATAGGGAAATAGCCGATAAAAAATGGAAATTCTGGCATCTTCTCGGGTAAGTACACTCCATAACGGATGCCATCCCTGTTCGGGCCCTTGCAGCAATACAAATGGGGAAGCAGGCCTCAACAGGCCGTGGAGATACTGGAAGTCCAGGCTCTCAGGCCCTTACAGGCCTGAACCAGGAAGCGGCTCCTTATATAGCCTCATTGCAGCATGGTGAGAGGGTTCAAAGTAACTAGGCCCAGACTCTTTTTCAAGCACTCTCCCATGCGTCCACTGGTACAGACTGACAATTACAGGCCCCAGTCCATATTGCAAACAAGCTGGTCTTGGATACAAACAGAGGGCTCTGCACTGAGGCCGAGGTCAGGGGCCGCCTACTGACAGTACTACTGGATACAGGAGCAGCTGTGTCTGTATTACAGGATGACAACCCAGACACATCACCTTGGTCCACCGGATGGAGGACCAATATGTCTGGCATAGATGGAACCAGGTTACCTGCATACCGCTCCCTGCCACTCCCTTTGAGACTGGGACACCTGAAGGCATATAACACCTTTCAGCTGATGGTACTGCATTATCACCCTAGTATAATCGGAACTGACTCTTTGGCATCACACGACTGTGTGGTAGACCTAGCCAACATGTTACTGTTATAAATTCAGGGACAATATTACACCATCATGATCTCTGATTCGCATGTGGTAGCAACAGTCTCTGTGAACAACAAAGGAGTATGACGTCATAGATTTGTTTAAGAACCATGAGCTTTTCCCTAAGCTCCTTCCCATTCTGCAAAGACATCTGGAGGCATTTGCCACTAACAAGCATGACTGTGGCAGGAATCACATTGTCACTGAAGTGACAGGCCCAGCACATGAGAGGCAACGGCAATACCCCTTTCCACCTGAAGTCTTGCCTTCTCTTAGGGAAACAATCAAATCGTTCTTCAAACAAAGTGTAATCAGGACATGTGTTTCTACTGCAATTTCCCCAGTCTGGCCTCTGAAAAAACCCACAGGTGCCTGGAGACTTACTATTGACTACAGGAGACTAAACCAGGTCACCCCCAGTTGTGCCCCAACTGTGGCATCAGCACCAGACATGCTATGACTACTAATCCCTGATGAGCAATAGTTTAGTGCCCTGGATATCTCCAATGGTTTCTGCCCATTGCCATTGGCTCCCCAAGAGTCAATATAAGTTTGTCTTCACCTTTTAGGGCAGGCAGTACATGTGGACCTGCTTACCACAGGGGTTCCATAACAGCCCCTCCCTGTTCCATTTGCACATGATGGATGCCCTTGAGGGTTTCTCTACACCCCAGTGTCTCTTGCAGTATGTGTATGACATGTTGTTTGCCACAATCACACAAGAACAACATTTGGATCTCTTAGATGAGCTACTGACCCTCATCCAGAGGACAGGCCTAAAATGTAACCCTGCAAAGGCACAACAATGTCAGAAAGAGGTACTCTTTCTGGGCCTCAGGATAACAGATCAAGGCAGAAGCCCTACTTGGAAGAAGATACAAGGATTGCAAGATCTGCTACTGCCCAGCATAGCCACCCTCAGAAGGTTTCTAGGAATGGTAAACTATTCTGGAGATTTTATTTGTGATTTTTCTCAGAAGGCTGCCCCATTGTATGAACTACTGAAAAAGGATGTCCCCTGGAATTGCGGCCCCATTCACACCCAATCTGTGACGTCACTGAAACAGGCCTTGGCCTCAACTCCAGCTTTGGTTAACCCCAATCCAGCTTTGCCATTCCATCTGGAATTTGCCACCTCTGACATTGCTGTATCAGCAGTGTTGGCCCAAAAGGTTGATGGCACCCTGACACCCACTGCATATGCATCACAGCTCTTGACCCCAGTGGAACAGAAGTACAGTCTTTGTGAAAGGAACCTTCTGGCCACCTACTGGGCTGTCAAGCACTTTCTGTATATCATTAGTTACTCTCCCCTGATCATCAATACAAACCACACCCCCACAACCTTTTTGCTATCAGACAAAGTAAATGATGGGTCCATCTCAAATACCAGACTAACACACTGGTCCCTCCTTCTCCAGGACATAGACATTAAGGTTCACCTAACCAAAATGCCATCTATGCTGGCGCATGGTCTCCTATTCCAAGAAGAACCCCATGACTGTACACTGCAGCCATCTGATCTACCAGATCCAGGTCTTTCCATCCTGCTACACCACAACTACTTGAGAACACCTCAATGTGTCTTCACAGATGGATCAGCTTCCTATTACCAGGGAGAACTGATAGCAGGAATGGGCATATTAGTAATTTACCCTTTTGGCAACACTATTAAGATTTCTAAGCTTTGCAGTGTGGCATCATCACAATATGCAGAGATGGTAGCGATGGGCTGCACCCTTGAGTTAATCCAGCATGGAACCGAGGATGCCATCATTTTTACAGACTTTAACTGGGTATGTTATTCCCTTACAGAATGTCTTCCTTTCTGGCAGAAGAACTCCTTTACCTCCTTTGATGGCAGCCCAGTAAAACACAAGGAACTGATAATTTACATTCATTCACTGGCACCGAAATTTGCAAATAAACTTTATGTACACAAAGTTAAGGCTCACTCCATACATTACCCCTACCATGCCTTCAATGACACTGCTGACGCCCTTGCAAAGGAAGGGGCCCAAGAGGTGGACACCTGGATGATGGACCATCCAGAGGCCAGAGTGGCCATTCACATTGCAGCAGTCAGGAAGAAACCTGAACCCTGGCATCACTTCCTCAACAGGTCTTGGGGCAGAACTGCCATATTCTTAACAACCAGTGCATAAAGGGTAGGTACACACCACAAATAATAAAATATATATATATATATATATATATATATATATATATATATATATATATATGTATTTTACATATTGTATATTATAAGGGAGAGGGACATGTGGGGAGTGGTGCAATGCACTGGCAGTGGGGCAGCAGTTTTCTGGGAGACATTCTGGAAACTGCATTGCTGTCCTATTTTCAGGCAACTGTCAGCTCTGAGGGAGGAGGTTACCCACCTCCAGGCTGAACTAGCAAGGACTAAGGAGGCCTCCCCCCACCCAAAGAGCACCACTACCACAACCACTGCCTCAGAGGTTGCCAAGTATGAAGAGCAGTTGGACCACAGTGGGTTCTGGGAGGGTGCTGGTGGTGGAACAGAGGCAAAGCCCCCCTAGTTGTACCTCTACATAAATCATATGCCATTCTGGCAGAGCAAGGTTCCTCTATGATGGCACCCTCAGTGGAGACCAAGAAGGATGCTGAGGACATCCACAAGGGAGGCCCACAAAAGGGTGGCAAGGGACACCACAGGGGAAGGAAACAGCTTCTGATAGGGGACTCAATTGTTAGGGGGTAAAACTGGGGAGGGGGAGAGGAGAAGGAAATAAGGTGCCTGCCTGGTGCCATGGCTTGGAGGGACAGGAAGTGAATCCTCAGGATTGCAGAAGCAGCATCACAGGAGAGGGAATTAGATATCATTGTCCACCTTGGGACAAATGACCTAGTTAGGCATGGGATCAGTGCAGTGCAGAATGAATTTGTGGAGTTGGGGAGGGGCCTCAGACAGGTAGCAAGCACAGTAACCTTCTCAGAGGTGCTGCCAGTCCATGGCAGGGGTGAGGCTAGGGTACTGCACACCATGCAGTTTAATGAATGATTGCAAAACTGGTGCAGACCACAGGGCTTTGGCTTCACTGGGGACTGGGGGTCCACCTGGAGAGATAAAGGTCTATACTGGCACAATGGTCTGCATCTGTCCATGAAGGGAACCAAGCTCCTAGGTGACAGGTTTAAATGCTTCCTTGACAATCTTTTAAACTAGCCAAGGGGGGAGGTGCTGATAAAAGGCAGGAAATTTCAAGTCTCCCCCCATAAAACATGGCAGGTAGTAAGGTAAACACTGAGGTACAGAGCTCAATAGAGGGCAGGACAGGGGTAAATGGAAAAATAGACAAGTGCAATAAGAGCAGGGATGGGGGAAAAAAGGATAAAGCCAACAATAAATGGAGGGCAATGAGTACCAGTGCCCATAGTCTGGGAAACAAGCTTCCTGAGCTAGTAGCCCTGATGGAAGATGAACAATTGGATATTGTGGTAGTCATGGAAACATGGTACACAGAGAACCATGACTGGGATATCAACATACCAGGGTACACAATCTACAGAAGGGACAGGGAAGGTAAAAGAGGTGGTGGAATAGCTCTATACATAAGGGAAGGGATCAAAGCTACAGAACTAAAAAGTAAAGGGAGAGGACAAGAGGCACTCTGGATCACCTTGGAGACAGGGAATGGCATCACAATCTGCACAGGGGTTGTATACAGACCCCCGTCTCAAGGGGAGGAAATGGACAAGAAAATTATAGAAGACATTCTCAAAATGGCTGAAAAAGGGGAGACTTCTGATAATAGGGGACCTGAATATGCAGGATGTTAACTGGATGACATGTACTGCAGCCACATCCAAGAGCAGGGTCATTCTCGATGCCCTGCAGGGGACAGGCCTTAGACAGCTAATGTTGAAACCCACTCAGGAGGGAGCAATACTAGACCTGGTACTCTCAAATGGAGAGAGGATCACAAATTTAGAGGTCAGTAGACATCTGCGAACAAGTGACCACTGCACAGTGTGCTTCACAATGACCACAACCATGGAGATAAGCCACACAAAAACAAGGATACTGGACTTTAGAAGGGCTGACTTTGGCAAAATGGGTGAATACCTGAAGAATGCTCTAGTAAATGGCCAAAAAGGAGGGGTGGAAGAACAATGGAGAAAAATCAAAACTGCCATCATAAAGGCAACAAGCCTTTGTGTGAAACAAATAAAGAAAACAAAGCAGTGTAAAAAACCACTATGGTTCTCAAAAGAGGTTGCAAGGAAGGTTAAGGAGAAAAAGGCTGCATTCAAAAAGTATAAGGAATCACAGAAGGAGCATGACAGGAAACTGTATCAATTAAAGCAGAAAGAAGTGGGGAAGGCAGTCAGAATAGCAAAGGCCCAAACTGAGGAAAAAATAGCCAACTCAGTTAAGAAGAGGGATAAAACATTTTATAGGTACATTAGGGAGCATTAAAAGGTTAAGGGAGGGATAGTGAACATTAATAAGGGAGAGGGGACGTGGGCAGAGGGAGACAGTGAAAAGGCAGAGCTACTGAATGAATACTTTTGCTCAGTTTTCACAAAAGAAGATGAGGAGGAGTTACCTTAACCAGACAACAGAAGCACTCTGGGTAGGGGGGTTGACACCAGTCCAGTCACAGAAGAAAGAGTCCTGAAAGAACTCCTAAAACTCAAGGTGGACAAAGCAATGGGGCCTGACGGGATTCACCCCAGAATCCTAAAAGAACTAAGGGAGGACCTAGTGACACCACTGACCACACTTTTTAATAAATCATGGCAGGATGGGGTGGTACCTGAGGACTGGAGGAGGGCAGATGTGATTCCCCTTCACAAACGTGGGAGCAAGGCAGAAGCAGGAAACTACAGACCTGTAAGTTTGACCTCAGTGGTAGGGAAAATGATGGAATCACTTCTGAAAGAAAGAACTGTTGAGTACCTAGAGGCCAGCGGGCACAGGACCCAAAGCAGCATGGATTTACAGCAGGAAGATCATGTCAGATGAATCTAATTGATTTCTTTGACTGGGTGACCAAAGTAATAAACCAGGGAGGGGCTGTGAATATGGCCTACCTAGACTTTAGCAAGGCATTTGACACAGTCTCACACAAAGATTAATAATCAAGTAGCCTGGGAGTGGGTCCCAGGTGGTAGCCTGGGTAGCAAACTGGCTGCACAACAGGACACGGAAGGTAATAGTGAATGGACACATTCCAAGAAAGGGGTTACTAGTGAGTACCTCAGGGCTCAGTACTGGGTCCAGTCTTTTAACATCTTTATAGGTGACATTGCAGAGGGTCTGGAGGGAAAGGTATGCCTATTTGCAGATGACACAAAGATCTGTAACAGAGTTGATACACAAGAGGGGTAGAAAAAATGAGAAGGGACTTGGCAAGGTTGGAGGAATGGTCTGACATATGGCAACTTAGATTCAATGCAGAGAAGTGCAAAGTAATGCACATGGGAAACAAAAACCCAGGAGAAGAGTACACAATAGGAGGGGAGGTACTAACAACAACAAAAATGGAAAGGGACCTGGGGGTAGTCATATCAGATGACCTAAAGGTGGGTAAGTAATGTGAGAAGTCAGTAAGCAGAGCCGGGGGGGATACTGGGATGCATAGGAAGGGGCATCACAAGTAGAAAAAGGGAAGTGGTTATCCCTCTATACAGACAGTTGGTGAGACCCCATCTGGAGTACTGTGTGCAGTTTTGGAGACCTTATCTACGCAAGGACATAGGATGGAAGCAGTCCAGAGGAGGGCAACTAAAATGGTGCAGGGTCTGCAGCAGAAACCATATGAAGAGAGACTGAGAGAGCTTAATATGTATACCCTTGATGAAAGGAGGGACAGGGGGGACATGATATAAACTTTCCAGTACCTCAAGGGAATCAACAAAGTTTGGAAAGGTAGCATCTTTCAGAAAAAAAGATGTGTAAGAACAAGGGGGCACAATTTAAAGATAGAGGGGGGACGGCTCAGGGGTAATGTGAGGAAATTTTTTTTCACGGAAAGAGTGGTGGATTCATGGAACCGCCTTCCTGGGGAGGTCATTGGGTCTAAAACAGTGGGGGAATTCAAACATGCATGGGATAGACATAAGGCAATTATAGTGGGGGGTTGCAGGAAGTAGGCTGTTAGTTATCTAGAATCTGCATCTTATCCAGTAGGTAGGGAAATGGGCAGACTGGGTGGGCCAAATGGTCCTTATCTGCCATCAAAGTCTATGTTTCTATGTTTCTATGTTACTCCCCCTTCGATTTGTCAGAAGACCGGCATGCTGACTCTGAACTCAAATATGTGTTCATATTTCTGGAAAAAGGTACTGAGAAGAATTTACCTACCCACAACCCCTACCAAAGGCATGAAGGTAAGTTACATCTGTCCCCTGATGACAAGATCATCTGGTACCAACCAGATGACACCCCTACCAAATTGTGGGTGGTCCCTCGTCATCATAGGTCTGAATTTCTGCACCAAGTGCATGACACCCCTACTGGTGGACACCAGGGAGTGGAAAACACACTCCAAAGGATCAAGAACACCGCCTGGTGGCCTGGTGTCACCAAGGATATTAAACAGTACATAGACAACTGCTTTGTTTGTGCACAAAATAACCCCATCCCTACCAAACAAAATGCCAAAATGCTACCACAAAGACATTCTGGCCCTTTGCATGCCATACAGATGGATTTATTGGCCTCTGACCAATACCAGTAGAAACAACAAATACGCCCTTGTGATAACTGGTCTTTTCTGCAAGTGGGTTGAAGCTTTCCCCACTAAGACATGCACTGCTAAAACCACTACTAAAAATCCTGGTGGAACAGATTTTCTCCAGGTGGGGCCTACCTCTCAAGGTAGACTCAGACAAAGGAACCAGTTTTACAGGTGAGTTGATGAAAGAAGCACTTGAACTCCTTCATCAGAAGTTCCACATACCTTACCGCCCACAATCATCAGGTCAAGTAGAGAGGGCCAACTGTCAGATTAAGCAAATGCTTTCCAAATTTATTGAGTACAACCTCAAGGACTGGGATTCCCTATTGCCATTACTCCTTATGGCAGTTAGGGGAACACCCTCAGCCACCACCTAGTTGACACCCTTTGCAGTGATTACTGGCAGAAACATGAGATTACCTGAACACCTGTTGTTTGATCTGCACACTCCCACTGCAGACCATATCTCAGTGGACCAATATGTGGAAAAATTCAGATAAGACCTCATGCACACTCATTTGTATGCTGCTAACTGCATGAGCAAGGCCCAGCAACAGTCCAAAATTCAGTTTGACAAACACGCACAAGAAGTGGATTGGCAGTTTGGGGATCTGGTAATAGTTCTCAGATTTGCACATCCCACACATTCCTTCTCCAATAAGTGGGAAGGCCCCTATCCCATTGTCAACAAGCTCAGCCCAGCAGTCTATCAGGTTAGACTCATGCAAAACAACAAACTGACTGACAGATGGTTATATGCAAACCAGTTGAAACTGTATAAATGAATCTAATTACTTTTCCTTACCCATTTGGGTGGAATAGTACTAATTTGCTAATGTTTGATTTTCCTTTTCAGACACACTGACAAGATGGCTATCTTGTTCCATTTTCTCCTTATCTCAGTAGTTTTCCCCTGCATCCAAGGCACGGTAAAGCACCTCCTTCCTCACCTTGATCCACCTGCAACTTCCCCAGACAGGGTCTCCATCAATATCCCCGACAATTTGATTACTGTACAGGAATGTTCAGATGCCTACCTCACTGCCTCAGTTGTTGTTCCTGATAAATCGACCCTATAAATTGAGTGGCAAACTAAATCTCAAGGACAAATACTCCCCATGGCCAAACTCTCCAAGGGAACTTTCCATTGATGGACCAATGCAAAATTATCCCCAAATAGTACTTTGTCCTTGCTCCAAACCTCTCTTAGACGTTCTGGTTTATACAATATCACTGTCTTAACTGACCCCTCATATTGTGATTCATTGTCTAAAGATTCTGCCAGGAAATTCTGTGCTGTACACAACACGGCATCAGCTGCCATGTACCTCTCTGTGTTACCCCCTACTGAGAAACAGCTTCTGGAATGTCCAAATCAAACCCCTGGTCCTCGTAGTGGTCTCACAGCCACAGCTTTACCTGGTTCATCGATTAACAACTTACAATATATGCATATACCTGTTTTGTTTTATTTGACTTACTGGAACATGAAAGAATTTGGTATGTGTCATATTACTAATGCATCATTGTTTTATAGTACGTTGTTACTTGATAGTTTAGCAGCTTTTCAGATTTGTAACCAAGACCCTGTTGCTGGGGTACACACCACCGAGCATAGAGGCAATTTTAGGAGAAAACCTAGACCAGATGATCAAAGTCATAAATGTAATATATGTGACACATCTGATGTCACTGGTGCCACAGGTACCATTACTGGTGTTTTTGGTACTGCAATGTCTATCTGGAATAAAGCAGATATTGCCACTATCAAAGCACATTCACAGACGTTTCAAACTGGTATGATCAATGACATCATACCCCCATTATTGCATGGTGTGGATGGCCTTAGTCAGGAAGAAAGATACACTATATACAATATGCACAACATTGCTAAGTCCTTTACAGATTCTAAAGATAAGATTAACTTCCTTATTGCACCAAACAATAAAGAGGCAGATAAGCAATACATTGCCCATGAAATATTATGCTCAGCCTGTGGCTCTTGCATAATCACTACCATCAACAATCTCTTCTTTGATCTAGAATCTGGAAGAATCCCTGATATCATACATGACAGACGTATCTCTAAATGGTATTGTTTTCATTGCAAATCCCCTTACTGTGTTGCCAGGTGTATGCTACAGTCTTTAACCATTCCTATTTCTACTTCTAGGAAATTGGGTTTTGTGACCAGGCACCTTAATACTGGTCCTTGTTTTACTTCTAAGACATGTTCAATTAAGGATACTATGTTTGTGTGTTTTACTGTTTCTTTACCACATTTTGATCCTACCACAGCTATATTTGATAAACTTACATCTGTACACTCCATTAGGCACCTTGATGAAGACATCTACAGAGAACACCTCGATTTGCCTCCTCTACTAGTTTTCCATGCTCTTCTGGATGCGTGGGTCTTGCCGCACACGGATTGTTGTGCGAAGAAATTGTATATTTATTTGTGTCAATGTGATGTATTTGATGTTATTAAACCTGTATGTGGCTATTCCCCAGACAGTATAGATTGGTCCTTTTCCATGGATGATGACATCACCACTAATGGCACAGAATACCAGGACTCAACATCTGCTCCAGATGATTCCAAGTTGTACCAGTCTTATTGGAAGGAGATTCATCGTCAGTCAACAAGGATTTCCAAACAGACTTTTACTTGCCCAGTACAGTTGAAAAAATGGAGACTGCCTACAGTGAAAATGAAATATAATTCATTTGGTGAATTTTGTGTGGTAACTAATTTCAAAGGTTTTAAGTACAGAGAAAAGACATGTCCTATTGATGATTCCAATTTTTGTTTTGTCCTGCATCAGACAACTATTATTGGGCACCCAGTTATTACCCCATCCCCATTGTGGACCCCGATATCATTGATGGTAACCCTGATTATCTGCTTACTCTTTCAGAGTACTTATCCAATTTTAATGTATACATCGATCCTTTAACTTTGACATTAAAATCACTTTTAGACAGGAAAGACACCCATTTCATCCACATCAGCAATAATATTTCCAAAGCTAATGAAGCAGTCGTTGCACTCGTTAATGATGGTGATTTGAATAGTTCACTTACTAACACTTGGTTAGAGATTACCTTTAAAGGTTTTAATATTATATATGCATTTTTGATATTTTTTTCTTATTATTACGCTTTGCTGCCTACAGCTCACACTACGCCAACACCATGAGCAGATGGAGTTCCTTTACAAAGCTTAAGAGTCGAGTCTGTAAATGACCCCTGCTCTCTATCCACTTCCTTACTCTTGCTTGTGTTGCCCTTGTGAGGCAACAAGGGGGGGATGTTACATATGGTCCCTGCACCCTAATTGGTACCCCCAGAGGTAAAACGCAGACAGCTAGCATTTAGACATCTGTCATAATAACATATAAGGCTAAGAGCATCTACTGTATAAGAGTAGATATCAGGATACGTATGCACATTATTGCTATACACTTTACTTTCCAATATAAACATGTATTTCTTGCTTACAAGATGTTAGGACATCTGTGTCCTTGTAATGATTATGATATATGAGTCAGCATTGCCATCTTCTGATGATCTGTATTACTACATGGCTATGTACAAACTGTACCTCTTTGTTTTTACAAAGTGATAACTATAACAAAATTGTATAATGTTATCTTGGACTGTGGAGCCACCTCTAATTTAGCCAATAGAGCTCATCTCTATAATTAGAAATGTTTCTATCTTACAGTAACCATGGTAATTATCTTAGGTATATAATGTAAGACATTACATCTTCTACCTCGGAGTTCCCAGGAGACACAAAGATTCCTCACAGTATAGGGAACACTTAGCATTGGCTCCCAGTTCCTATTGGTAAGAACTGCTTAGAGCAACTGTGATTTTCCTTTTGGTAGTAATAAACAAGCTTTCATAGGTATCATAGGTCTTTCAGAGTGGAGAAGACTAATTAGTCCATAAGCTCGCTGTTGAATCCTAGTAATAACTTCTAATATTGTTACTAATCAGGATTTGTCCAGGTTTGTTTTAAAGGCCTGCATACTTATGCTGGTTATCACCTCTAAAGGTAGCCTATTCCATATAGGCAGAACTCTAACACTAAACCAGTACTTTCTCCAGGTGGTCTTGTATAGCCCCCTTTTTAACTGAAATTCTTGTCCTTTGATTTGGTATGGTAGTTCATGTAGTTCTAAGCCCGGAAGTCTCCTTAAATTAATGTTACGTATTGCTCTATATACCATGCACATATCTCCTCACAGTCTTTGATATTCCTGAGTATATAGCCTCAAGCAATTTAACCTTTCCTGATAGTCCATACCCTGGACTTCACTAATCATCCTAGTGGCCCTTTTCTGAACCCTTTCCAAAGTTGTAATTTCCTTTCTATATCCTGGTGACCAGAATTGTGAACAGTACTCCATATATGGCCTCACCAGTGACCCATACAAGGGCAACAGGATCTCCCTCTTCCTACTCTTTATGTGCCTGTTTATGCAATTCAAAATATTACCAATCTTTTTAACCAACAGGCTACTATGTTGTTTAAACTTAACGTCATTTGAGACCCTAATACCCAGGTCTCTTTCATCTTTAACAACTCCAAGCATATGTCCATTTAGTTTATAAGTTGCCCCTTCATTATTTCTACCAAAATGCATGACCTTACATTTATCTACATTAAAGGTTAGTTTAGAGTCCTGTGCCCACCTCTGTAGTGTAGTTAAAGCTTCCTTTAGTATGGCACTTTCTGTTATGTTATTTACTGTATAGCCAAGTCTTGTGTCATCGGCAAATTTAGCCTCCCACACTTCCCTCCCAGTTGTAATTGAGTGACTATATATATTAAAAAGGCAAGACCCCATCACAGATCCCTGCGGGACCCCACTTGTGACCTTTGACCAACTTGAATTATATCCCCTGATTTTCACTTTGCCTTCTGTTGCTCAACCAAGAGTTGATCCAATGGGTTATATTCCCCTGGAGACCATGTTCAATCAGGGCATCCACCAGTTCACTGTGTGGAACCCTATCAAAGGCATTAGAGAAGACCAGAAAAATAACATCCACAGGGCTACCCTCATCTAGGGAGCTGCTCACATTTCCATAAAAACCCAAAAGGTTTGTTTGACATGACCTGCCATGTTTAAAGCCATGTTGTGTATTATCAATATCTCCTCTACAGTGCATATCCTCCTCTATGTAATCCTTAATAACTCCCTCCAGCACCTTGCCCAGAATAGATGTCAGGCTTATTGGTCTATAATTACTGAATTCTTGCTTGAATCCCTTCTTAAAAATAGGGATTACATTTGCCTCCCTCCATGCCCCTGCCACTTCACCATGGTCCAGGGAAGTCTGAAATAAGTATGTTAGGGGTTCTTCTAGAATTTCTGTTAATTCAATGACCACCGTTGGATGTATTCCATCTGGTCCCATGGATTTACTGGGGTTGAGATTGAGCAATCTTCTTTTTATTTCATACTTATTTAATTTAATTGTACTATGTTTTTCTTGATGTTGTTTATTTCCTGAAGTTTTGTTATTATATACAGTTTAGAAATAAGTATTACATTTTTCAGCCATTTGTTCATTTTCTTGTATCATACTTCTGTCTGTGTCTTTAATTGGGCCTATCCCTTGTTGTCCTCCTTTCATACTGCTAACATAATTATAGAATGTCTTGTAATTATCTTTAACTTTGTACACCAAATGATATTCATATTCCCTTTTTGCTTTTAGAATACATTTTTTGCTTTTTTTTAATAGGTGCCTACAGTTGTCCCAGTGCTTACTATTGCCACTTTTTTTGGCTTTAACAGATGCTCAATTTTTTTTTTTATTTATTTGTCTTTTAATACTTCCAGTCATCCACACCGGAATCTTCCCAGATCTATTACAGTTCCTTTTTACTTGGATATATTTATCGATTATTTGATTTATTTTCCCAGCCAGAGCATCCTACATATTGGACACAGTTTTGTTATGAAAATCATCCTTCCAGCCCCATCTATTGAATTCCTCCATTATTTTATTATAATTTGCTTTACTGAAGTTTCTGATCAATGTATCGCTGGTGGTTTTAGTGCCTAAGTTATGTATATTAAACTCCACCTTGGCATGGTCACTGGAACCAAGTGGGGTGGTGACCCTGCATTGTTGTATATTTCCCCCCATGTTACTTAGAACTATGTCCAGTATATTTGTTTGCTTTGTTGTTTCTTGGACATATTGGTCCATACTAAGTACATTAGAAGTCTGCAAATATCTTTGTTCCATTGAAGTCCTAGCTGTATGATTTTTCCAATTGATACCAGGCAGGTTAAGATCTCCCATTATTATTATATTTTCAAGTATGTCACTGTCTTCCAAATTTTCTATTTGCTGGATATCAATGTCTGGTGGGGAATTTGGGGGTCTATATATTACCCCAACAATGATGTTTGCTCTCCCTTCTGGTGTAACCTTTACCCACAGCTGTTCTATTCCATCCACAACCTTTACTTCTATTTGTTCTGCTATTATATTTTCATCTATATAGACAGCTACCCCACCTCCCTTCTTACCAATTCTATCCATGCTGAACAGATGGTATCCTAAAATCTGCCTTTCCCACTGATCTTCAGTATCCCACCATGTTTCAGTAATGGCACATATTTGTACCTGATCAGTAATCAGAGTGGGTACTAGTTCATCAAATTTCTGAACTAAACTTCTTGCGTTAACATTCACAATTTCCAGATAGATAAATTTGTACCTATTTGGTTCTTATGTGATCTGATATCCCCCACCATTCTGCCCCCCATATCCTAGTTTCAATATGGGTTAACTTTATTACTCTTATGCAATGTGTCTGTGATTCCTTGCATGCCCATTATTGCCAAGAACCTGAGAGTGAGGTTTAGACCTCCTGACAGCTTCCTGCACCAGACTCTGAACCCAGCACCACAGACTACAGGGGCAGTGGCTCAAGCCACTACACCACATGGCCAGCTCAGCAGGGCTTGACCAAATTGATCTAGTTATCTCCTTGCTCAAAAGTATAGTGCGTATCCCTCAGTGATACACTCACTATAATCATTCAGTGCTCTTTTTCTCCACTCGCTCTACAGGTGAACAGTATTACTGAGTCACTCATATTGAGCCACTCAATAATACTCACCCATATAGGATGTTACCATGTAGGTAAGGTCTCCAGAACTGTACACTGTACTCCAGGTGGGGCCTCACTAGTGTTTTGTATAGTGGAATTATGACCTTCCTTTTCCTGCTGGTGATGCCCTGCCTATGCATCCCAGCATCCTATTTGCTTTACCTGCTGCCTTGTCACACTGTTTCCCTACCTTGAGGTCATCAGAGATGATAACTCCAAGGTTTCTTTCCTGCTTGGTGCAGTGCAGTACTTCACGAAGCTTGCAAACTTTGCAAAATTTGATGTTCCAACTTCATAATGTTTTTGCCATCAAAGTGGCACTTGTTTCCTCAAAATGACCAAACTTTGCTTGTGAAGTTGTCACTTTGTGGGGTAAAAGTGCCACTTTACCTGGTAAAAACTTTGCAATTTTGAACTTGGTGATGCCAATAGGAACGTCAAAAAGCTTCACAAAGTTGAAGATTCACAACTATGTGACAACTTTGAAGACGAAGTTTAAATTTGCTAAATCACTAGTAGGGAACAATTTCAAATGTATCTAGTGCATTGACTAAGAAGCCACAGCACTGTAAAAACACACAACACAATAAAACAAACTCTGGCCCAAGCTGACAGGGCTGCAGGTGAGAAAGTAGGTGTAAAAATATGAAAAATTACTTTTGTAATATGTTTACACCAAATCTGCAACATAGCCTTTTTAAGACCCTGCCTCATGAAGAACGGTAGAGAAAATGTTCAACTCCTGGCCTAAACGTGATTTTGCACAGGGACTGCAAAATCAACTCTCAGGGTGCAAAAATACATTTTGGCAGGAGTTGAAAGATGACAGCTATCACATTCATGAGGCGCTATAAAGAAGTGGCTATGTTAAAAATTCGGGGTAAACATATTGGAAATTACCAAAGTTAAGAGGCTACATTCGCAAAATTTAACGTAGCCTCTAAACTGTAGTGTTGCTTATTATTTTTACACCAAATTCTCAACATAGTCTTCTTATTTATTTATTTATTTAAACTTTTGTTGACCAGATGAATGTAATGAGCCAAGGCTCATTTTCATACATGACCCATCTTTTTTTTAAATAGCCAAAAGATGTTTACAATAAATATACATAAAATACATAGAGCAATACAAATTATATACATTTACAAATAAGTTGTGCACAACAATATGTCATAAGCTGTTGCTTAAAAATGTAATGACTGACACAATTATGCAAATAAGTAGGCAGACTGTTCCAATTTCTAGCAGCACTTAATGATATTGCCCCCACCTCATGAACAAAGGGAAAGAAAATGTTTGTCTCCTTTCCAATAGGTGATTTCATGCAGGGACAACAAAATCACCTTTCAGGATGTAAAAAAATATTTAGGCCAGGATTTGAAAAAATACGGCTGTCACACTCATGCGGTGCTGTAAAGATATGGCTATATTGTGAATTTGGGGGGAAAATATTGAAAACGAACAAAGATACAGTACAAGCCTATATTCACAAAAGTATAAGTAGGCTTATAACTTGGTTGTTTTTTTTTTTTATATTTTGACACCAAATTTTCAACATAGCCTTCTAATGACCCCACCTCATGAACAAGGGCAGAGAAAATTTTCAACTCCTGCCTGAAAGGTGATTTTGCACAGGGACCATGAAAGCACCTTTCGAGACAGATGTGCCTAATGATAGAAAAGCATGTTGAAATTTTGGGCCAAAATATACAAAATTGGCCAAGTTAAAAGTTGAAAACCCCTTTGAAATACATTGAACTGCATATCTGTTTCCTCCATTAGCAGTCTAGCTTTGAAGAGTGAAGATGTGTCTGAGGTTCACAAAAGATTATGGAGCTGGACTTCCAGGTGGGAAAATAAGGGCTTGGGGAGGTGGGGTGGATGCTGAATGATAGAGTTGGGGTGGTCAATTACAGCTACAAAAAACATCAATGGACAGTTTTCCTTTTTTCAGGTTTAAGAGAAAAAAAAGACAGAGGATTCCTGTTTGTGACACTTGAGGATTGGACATCCTCATTATTAGTGTTATGTTTCTGGATGTGGGTGCTGAGATTGAGGGTTGGGTGGGAGAGAAAAAAAGTATGGATGCACACGATCATTACATTGGGTGATTGGGTACCCCAGTGTCATTGTTATGTTTCTGTGGGGGGTGCTGAGAGGGAGGATTGAGTGGGGTGATATCTATAATTTAAAAGAACACAAGAATTGGTGATCATGGCACATTCTGCCATTTCCAAGATGGCCACCACAGGGGACTGCACACGCTCTAGTAGTTGTGCATGTGCAGTAGACTGCAACGTCCATCTAGAAAATGGCATAGTGTGCCATGAAAACTGATTCTTGTTTTCTTCTAAATTATAGATTCCCACCCACCCGACCCACCCTTTCATCACCAGAAATGTAAGAGTGACATTGAGGGTGCCCAGTCCCCCAGTGTCATGATCTAGATGCTGCCAAGTTTTACAAAAATAGTTTTGTGCCCCTGGAGACAAGGAGAGGAGTGTTCCAAGGATTTCACAGATGTAGAAGTGACTGTGCTCCATGTCCAGCATTTTCAGTTGCAATGAAAGCACTTAGTCCTTTTTCTGTAGCAAGAGGTCTGCAGGGCTATGCCCACTGCAGCCCTTAAAAGAGAAACTGGATAAATATGAGCAAAATTAGACTTAGCAGTTAGCTTCAAGAGACTGTATAGTTAAGTCTAGTAGCATACACTATTATAAAACCAAATTATGCATTTAGAAATGAACATTTGGTACTGAACAGCATATTTCTGTCCCTATACAGGGCCCTTTTTATCTTCTTAATGGACTCTGAGCCATCAGGAAGTTTCATAGGAGAATTGAGTTCTGATTTTGTCTCCTAGAAGGAATCATGCAGCAACATTACTTTAATAATATCAGAAAAGAACATTTTTACATATTTTTGGTGTAATTTTGAACCAGGTACATTTGGTTGGGGAGAGGGGAGACTACCTGGTTCTGTTTTACTGTTAGGGGGATTGATGACCATGATGCTGATTTAAAATCCCTTACTCTTATGATTTCAACATACTTGGGAAAGGGCTGATTTATTTTTGATACTATTAGGGGTTCAGAAATAAGTACATAGTAGATGCCTTCTCTGACTGTAATATGTAAGAATTCTTACTGACGTATCTGAGACTGAGTGGTCAGGCTGGGAGAAGTGATGCCCCACTGGTTTTTCAGTCTTCCTTGCTGTAATAGTATGTCTGTGTGAGTTCATCCTAGTGTGGAGCTGTTGGCGTGTCTCTCCTACATAACCTGTTTGTGGACATCTCTTGCACCGAATGAAATAAACAACATGTCATGACATGCATGCAATGGGCACCAAAATGGCTCCACAGTATGCTAACCTCTTTATGGCTGACTTGGAGGAGGATTTTTTAAGGCAGTATCCCCACAAACCACTGGCTTATTTCCGTTACATTGATGATTTGTTTATCATCTGGACGGAAGGCACAGATGCACTCAAAGATTTTCATCACAAACTTAACAATCTCCACCCTACTATAAAGCTTACCTTGGAGTACTCTACCACCAAGGTTAACTTTCTGGACACCACAGTCATCATTATGATGGAACCTTACATACAAGTATTTACAGGAAGCCAACAGACAGACAGAGATACCTGCACAGGAAAAGTAACCACCCAAACCATACAAAAAAATCTGTCATATACAGTCAAGCACTTCGTTGTCAACGTATTTGTTCAAATGAGGATGACAGAGATACACATTTGGCTATGTTGAAAAACACCTTTATGGAGCAGGGACACTCTTCCAGGGAAATTGACAGGATAACAGAACGGGCAACGCAAGTACCAAGACAACAACTACTTCAATATAAAGAAAAGACAGCTACAGAAAGAATACCCTTGGTAGTCACATATCATCCAGACCTTGAACATCTGCATAAGATTATTAAAGATCTCCACCCAATATTTAGTGAGGATGACACCCTTAATTGTATTTTTAAGGAACTCCCACTACTATCTTTTAAACAACCGCCAAATTTATCCAGCCTAATTATTAGGAGCAAACTTTCACCGGAACAAAATACCATGTCACACAATGGCACACGACCCTGCAATCAATGCCCCTGCAAGACTTATGGGCTCATTTCTACCTCAGACTGTGTGGTTACATCACAAAACAGACAATTCCAGGTGCATGGAGTTATACATGCATGTCACGACATGTTGTTTATTTCATTCAGTGCAAGAGATGTCCACAAACAGGTTATGTAGGAGAGACACGCCAACAGCTCCGCACTAGGATGAACTCACACAGACATACTATTACAGCAAGGAAGACTGAAAACCAGTGGGCATCACTTCCCCAGCCTGACCACTCAGTCTCAGATATGTCAGTAATGGTCTTAAAAGGAAATCTCAAAACACACAACAGAGACGAGCTTTTGAGATTAAACTTATTTTACATCTCAATATGGTAGCAGATGGATGAACTTGGATATTGGTTTTATGGGACACTACAGAAACTAACATCCACAGACCTTTTCTTCTTCAAACTGACATATTATAGGACTTCAGCATGTGTGAGATGTGGATGCGTGTGTGTATGTATGTGTGGGTATGTGTTGTGAGATATGTGATATAACAGATGTGGGGCTTGCTGTCACATTGAGGTAAGTCTCTATTTAGCTATATGGAGTTATAATGTGTTACTATTTTTATTTCACACATAAAGACTTTCTCCTTACTTTTATCTTTGCCTGTGGGGGATTGATTCCATTGCACCATATTCAGATTACCCAGCCTGCTAGTGTACATACAGGAGTGTTATCTTATACTGTTATATATAATTTTTGTAACTCTGTACATATTGGGATGTGTGATCTCATTTGCTTGGGGGTCCTGCACATATCTTTTTACATTAGGCTAATATTGTAGTACTTTACTCAGGATTTCATGACAAGTTGTATTCCTTTGGGGAACAATTACAGCGACTGAAGTTAATATAGGTTCACTAGGAGAGAGATTGAGTGTGTGTGTGTGTCTGTGGGAGAGAGAGAGAGAGAGAGAGAAAAGGAGGGGGGGAGAGAGAGAGACAACATCTTGTTTAAGCTATGTATCTCCCCCACCCACATTATTGTGAAGTGGGGTGGGTTAGGTTGTATTGTTTCTATGAACAGGAGGAGATAAATTACATTTTTATCTCTTTTTCAGATTCCCTAGACACTTGTGGTACATGAAGTGGCTACATTCTCAGTATATATTGACATCAGTACATATCAGGCTGCATGGTCTGAATTCCTTGAGGTTCCTCGACTAGAGTTTTTTGTTTAACACTAATATTATCAATTTATATTTAAATTATCATTTATATAGTCCTGAGGTTTTTGTAATTTCTTGGGCCTTTTAGTTAGCTAGAGAATACAGCTGGGTGGCATGTCCAGCTAGGTTTTTCACATCACACAGTGTGCACTGATGTTTTTTAGACAACTTTACTGGTAATTCTTGTCTTTAATGCATACATTGTAATTTCATGAGCCCTATAACTATCTTAGTTTGTCTTGCTGTGGGGGTTGCCTTTCAGTAATCACATCCTTATACTGACTGTGACACTCATGGCTTGATTTGGGAGTAATCTGCTTCAGCAGTGTTATCTTATGTCAATTAAATTTATGTGCAGTTGGATTCTTTTTGTATGTGTTGCACTACACATCTGAACCCAAGGTTCATTCAGACTGAGGGCAGTATTGTACTGTTAAATTTCTCTGACATCATCTTCTGTTTTTTTTTAAATGAGTATTTTAAACCAATGGGGATTTTTTTCTGTTTTTCTCTGCATTATCTAGCTGTTATAAGTATTGTATTTTCTAAACAACTGCCATGAGCTTCTGAAGAAGGACTGGTTGGTCCGAAAGCTAGAGCACTTTGTTCTTGTTGTTACATCTATGTTGGTCCATTAAAAGGTATCAAATCATTTGCTTCTGGATCTGTAATATGTAAGGAAGTGCACATGTATGGAATATCTTGACTAAACTGTTTTTGCTAAGGTATTTGATCTAGCATTTCTTTTAATATACTTTCCTACTCTAATGATAAGTGCTAAGGGATTTTTAACATCCTCTGAACAGGCACCATTCATGAGCAGGAGAATTGGTTGTCAAGTCAGGAAAATTTTATTTTGCTAAATTCTTTGCAACCTTCCCCCTTAGTTTATGTATGTGAAGTGGCACTTCTTATCTTTCTTCCCCTAGCAAAGGTCCCAATTCAAAGATAGCAGAGATCCCTCAACCACCACCTCCTTCTGCAGTAGGACCAGCTCAATGAAAAGCCAAATGCAAGTTTGATAAATATCAGTTTTTTATGGTTAAAGGGAAATCATCATCTCCCATGCATTAGTACTGTGAGACCTAGAGATCCCAATTAAGCAAGCAGGCTAAAGAAATAATGCTTTAAAGCACTGGCAGGTTAGATAACTTACTTTACATCCAGTTGATCCTGCATCCCTGTGCCTGTCGTGCTGTTGAACTACAGTTCCACTGTTGCCTGTGACCAGCCCTCTGAAAACAAAGGCAATGGGCTAAGCTGTGGGTGACATCTATATGTTAGTTCTTAGTAATGTATGCTAATATTTTGTAACAGTGCATTTTCATGCTTAGTCAACCAGTCTAACCAGTGCTTAGTCAAACTCAGCCTGATCATTACCAGTAGACTTAATGTGAAAATGCACTGTTACAGAGTATTAGCATACATTACTAAGTGCTGGTACATAGATGTCCTCTGTGTCTTAGCTTGTCACTCATGTCATCACAGGGCTGGCACAGAGGACAGTGGGACTGTTAGTTAAACAGCATGGTGGGTAGAAGGACATAGGATCAACCAGATATAAAGTAAGCTCTAACCTGTCAGCTGTTTAAAATGTTATTTGATTAGGTTGTTTGCTTAATCAGGACCTCTAGGTTATGCAGAATTAAGGCAGGGGAGCTGAGGATTCCCCTTTAAAGTTATGTAACACTTCTGAATATGGTCACTAGCAGTCACTAGATGTTCATAATAAATTATAGGAAAAAACATTACCTTTCAGGTGCTACCTCTTATACAGTTAAAGTGCAGTATCAAAAACGACATTATTCAAGTAATTTCTAAATTTGTTTTTATTTCAAATAAAGTGTTTTGTGGTATTAGACAGTTTGATAGCTACATTTCAAAAATCATTTGGATTCACAAAGTAATCCTGATGGCATAACATGCAGTATGTATAAAGACTTTTTTAGACAATGGGATGCTTTGCATTGTGGGGGCATGTGTGATTTTGTATTTTCTTGAAACTTGGCTTCCCAGCCAAATGCCCTTTGGGGTAACCCTTGCCTCAGTGTTTACGCACAGAGGTTCTTTGTCTTTTAAATAGTTTTTTATTTTAATGGGTTCACCACAATATATCCCAGGCACACTGCCTTAGGGGTAGCTGGTCCATTCCACTGGGGTGTCAAGCAGATGAGGCATACTGATGAGTCCTGGTAGGACGAAACACGTGTCTATGTCTTCTGTTCGTACCCTTTGCAAACTGTGTGAGAGGCTTTTCGGCACCATGCAATTCTGCTTAAAGTTGGACCAGCATAACATTCTGTGGTGATTTGCATATGCAGCCCATGATGCTTTGCATTGTGGGGGCATGTGTGATTTTGGATTTATCTTGTCTTCAATGATGCAGAAGTGACCATTTCACAATGAAAAGACGACCCATAGTGGCACTTTGCTAGTAAAGGTTCAACTATGCATTATTCTATCTGTCTACAACTGGCAATATGAGCACTTTCCTAGGTGGAGGCTACACATAGTGAGACGTTGCTAGTTAAGTGCCACTATGAATAGTACTTTGTTGTTCTTTTGAAAATAAAACAAAAACATATCCACCCTTAATGACCTACTGTTCCAGTCACTCCCACCACAGTGCATTATAAATAAATATCCCACAGCATTGCAGAACCCATCCCACTCCTCATGCCACAGTCCCAGCAAAGTTTTAATTTTAATAAAAGAGTCACCCCTTTACCCCACCACAGTTGAATTCCAGCCACCCACCTACCTACCAACCATATCAACCCAATCAAATTCATATTGAACAAAAACACTCCACCATCCTATGGCACTCCACTATCCTCCTTGACAGTCAAATTTTGGCCACCCACCGCACTCTACCCACCCTCTTGAATTCCCAACAAATACTCCACTCCATTACGCCACCACTCCTTGACACCGCATTACTCTCCTTTCCCCCACTCACCAAAAAGATGTAGTTTTAAAATTTGTAAAAGAGAAAGCCATCCCTCACCCTGATGACCAGCCTCCCATTTTGCCAGCTCTGTCATCAATAAATTAATCAACATCAGAGGATGTGCCGTATTGTAACACTTAATTTGTCACTGTGGTCAGCCAATCAGATGTAACAGTACTATAAGACACTGATTCATTTATTGATGACAGAGCTGGCAAACAAGGATGCTGGTCACTATAGCAAGGGACCTTTTTCTCTTTTACTGGTTTTAGAATGATATCCATTGGAGTGAGTACTGGGCTTTCAGAACTTGGTGATGTGGGAATATTTAATATGAATTTGATTAGATTGGTTTGAGGTGGGTGGCCAGAATTTGATTGAAGGGAAGGGTTGATTTTATTATTTTTAGGAATACATCACTGTGGCTGGGGAGGGATGTGAGTGCTACAGAGGAGGTGGTACTGATTTATACTGAGGTGTGAGGGAGGGGTGGGACAGTAGATCTATTTTGATGGTGTGTTTTTTTGTTTAAATTATTTTTTATTATTTAAAAATAATTTCACTGTTTCAAGTGGGACCGAAGTTGAAAGACTTCACCCTACTACAAATAGTGTGATTTTCTCAACTTTACACCAGCTTTGATGCCATTGTTTAAATTTCCACATCTCTGGGCAGAAGAGACCTCAGTTTAAAGAGCTGGTGCCACATTCAGGAGAACTTAAACAAGACGTAATATTTAGGCAGTGTCCAGATTGTATTTCTCATTAGTTCTGTATTCCTCCTCCCTATTATTTCGTAGTGAGGTTATTTGCAAGAAAACAGGATCTTTGCTCCTGAAAAGTTAATCTATTCCTACTGCTTTCTCCCTACCTGAAGTCATAGAGCACTGCCTGTGACCTCACAGTTACTCCCGTGGCAACAGATTGTGATGTCACAACAGAGGATTATGACTTGAAGTAGGGAGTAAGGTATAGAGGCAGATGAACTCAAAATAAACTCTAACGGACTATAATCATATATTCATACACATTGCTTTAGTAATAAATTATGGGGAGGAGAAATATATAAAATATAAATGGAATGCAAGTAGAATTGTACCTAATAATTATGTTTTTTAAACTTTTCTTTGAGGCATCAGTAGCTGTTTAACATCTGATCTAAGGGCCGGTACCTCAACAGTGAAGCACATCTCTGGTGCCGCACTACAGTATCAGTACTGGGTATTAGCCCAAGTTCCTTTTATGGTACTAGAGGTCACAAGCCTTCTGATATTCTGATCTCAGAGGCCAGCATGCAACCTGCTGAGTCACTGACATTGCAATCCCCCCTACATTGTACAAGATAAAAACTGTACATTTGGTGTAAAAATAACATAGGCAAAAAAGCATTTGTCAATGCCGAATGTTGATTGTGTTGG
The DNA here is from genome assembly GCA_016271365.2 of Neoceratodus forsteri. Taxonomy (NCBI): domain Eukaryota; kingdom Metazoa; phylum Chordata; order Ceratodontiformes; family Ceratodontidae; genus Neoceratodus; species Neoceratodus forsteri. The sequence goes on from CM028130.1 coordinate 102,041,966, forward strand.
TCCGTTGAACTTGTTCACTGCCCCAGTGTCACTTGCTCATTCTGTTTCACCCAGTGCTGCAGGTTGCTCTTTTGTACTGGGCTCCTGCATGCGTTGGCACATTTTTCTGCCCACAAAGAAATCTGCAGCTGTCCCGACAGAGCTCCGATGAGGTAGGTCACTCCCCCTCTCTCAATCGCTCATTCTGTTTCTGCTGGCGCTGTAGGCTGCCCTTTTCTACTGGGCTCCTGCCTCTGTTGACGGCTTTTTCTGCCCACAAAGAAATCTGCAGCAGTCCTGACACAGGTCCGTTCCCTTTCTGCCAGTGCTGCAGGCTGGCCTTTTGTACTGGGTTCCTACCTGCATTGCCACCTGTTTCTGCCCAAAAAGAAATCTGCAGCAGTCACAATAGAGCTCCGTTGAGCTCGCCCACGCCCCCTCTCTCACTCACTCATGTGTTTTTCCTGGTGCTGCAGGCTGCCATTTTGTATTGGGCTTCTGCATGCATTGGCACCTTTTTCTGCCCACAAAGAAATATGCAGCTGTCCCAACAGAGCTCCGTTGAGGTCGCTCACTCCGCCTGTCTCACTAGCTCATTCTATTTCTCCTGGCACTGCAGGCTGCCATTTTGTAGTGGGCTCCTGCCTCTGTTGGCACCTTTTTCTCCCACAAAGAAATCTACAGCAGTTCTGACAGAGCTCCACTGAGGTCGCTCACTCCCCCTCTCTCACATGTTTGCTTCATTTCTATAGGAGCTGCAGGTTGCCCTTTTGTACTGGGCTACTGCCTGCATTGCTGCCTTCTTCTGGCCACAAAGAAATCTGCAGCAGTCATGACAGAGCTCCGTTGAGCTTGCTCACTCACTTCCCCTCTCTCACTCATTCATTCTGTTTCTCCCACCACTGCAGGCTGCCCTTTTGTACTGGGCCCCTGCATGCATTGCTGCCTTTTTCTGCTCACAAAGAAATCCGCAGCAGTCCCAACAGAACTCCGTTGAGCTCACTCGCTCATTCTATGTCTCCCACTGCTGCAGACCTCCCTTTTGTACTGGGCTTCTGCCTTCATTGGCTGCTTTTTCTGCCCACAAAGACATCTGCAGTAGTCCTGACACAGCTCCATTGAGGTGGCTCACTCTCCCTCTCTCACTCGGTTGTTCCATTTCTTCTAGCACTGCAGGCTGGCCTTTTGTACTGGGCTCCTGCTTGCATTACCGCCTTTCCCTGCCCACAAAGAAATCCTCGGCAATCATGATAGACCCCCGTTGAGCTCACACACTCCCCCTCTCTCACTCACTCACTCATTCTGTTTCTCCCAGCACTGCAGACTGCCCTTTTGTACTGGGCTCCTGCCTGCATTGGCACCTTTTTGTGCCCACAAAGAAATCTGCAGCAGTCCTGACAGAGCTCCATTGGCCTCACTCACTCCCCCATCTCACTCGCTCATTCTGTTTCTGCCAGTGCTGCAGGCTGCCTTTCTGTACTTGGCTGCTGCCTGCATTGCTGCCCTTTTCTGCCCACAAAGAAATCTTCAGCAGTCACGATAGAGCTCCGTTGAGCTCACTCACTCCCCCTCTCCCAATCACTGGTTCTGTTTCTCCCACCCCTACAAGCTGCCCTTTTGCACTGGGCCCCTGCGTGCATTGCTGCCTTTTTCTGCCCACAAAGAAATCTGCAACAGTCCCAACAGAGCTCCGTTGAGCTCACTCACTCCCCCTTCCTTCATCACTCGTTCTGTGTCTCTCAGTGCTGCAGACTGCCCTTTTGTACTGGGCTCCTGCCTGCATTGATGCTTTTTCCTGCCCACAAAGGAATGTGCAGCAGTCCCAACAGAGCTCAATTGAGCTTGGTTACTCCCCCCCCTCTCAGTCACTTGATCCTAATCTGTCCCAAACACTGATTTCCAACAGCGACTGTGGTATTCTGTGCCAGAAGCATGGAAACACATTTCGGCCAGGATGTGAAAAATGACAGCTCTACTGTTCATTTGGAGGTGTGAACAAATGCCAGTGTTGAAAATCTGGGGTGAAAATATTACTAATTTGTGAACTTACAAGTGTGCATGGAAACTGCACAACACACGCTTGTAACACAGTCATTTTATGGAGTTTCATCACAATATTTTCAACATAGGCATTTTAGGGCCTCTGCTCTTGAACAGTGTCAGTGTGATTTTCTTAATGTGTCCCAAACACTGATTTCCTACAGCGACCACGCTATTGTGCGCTGGAAGAGCAAAAACACAATTCGGCCAGGATGTGAAAAATGACAGCTGCACTGCTCATAAGGAGGTTTGGAAAAATGGCAATATTGAAAATCTGGAGTGAAATATTGCAAAGTTGCAAAGGTATGAGCGCGCGTGGAAACTGCACAATGCACATTCATAACACATTCATTTTATGGACATTTGTCACCAAATTTTCAGCATAGGCATTTTAGGACCTCTGCTAATGAGCAGTGTCACTGTCATTTTCATAATGTGCCCCAAACATGGATTTCCCACAGCAACAGCGCTATTCTGTGCCAGAACTGCGAAAACACATTTCGACCAGGATGTGAAAATGACAGCTTCACTGTTCATAAGGAGGTGCAGAAGAATGGCAATGTTGAAAATCTGGAGTGAAATATTATTAATTCACTTGGTTATGAGCGTGAGTGCAACCGCGCAATGCACACTCGTGAATAGTCATTTTATGGAGTATCACACCCATTTTTCAAATATAGGAATTTTAGGACCTTGCTCATGAACAGTGTCACTGTCATTTTCTTAATCTGTCCTGAACACTGATTTCCCACAGCGACTGCAAAATTCTGCACCAGAGGTGCGAAAACACATTTCGGCCAGGATATGTAAAATGACAGCTGTACTGTTCATAAGGAGTTGTGGAAAAATGCCAGTATTGAAAATCTGGAGTAAAAATATTACAAATTCATGAAGTTACGAGCGTGCGTGGAAACTACGCAATGCATGCTCATAAAATAGTCATTTTTTTTATTTTTTCCACCAAATTTGCAACAAAGGCTTTTTGAGGGCCCAACTCATGAATACTGGCACTGTCATTTCATTAATCAGTCCCAAAAGGTGATTCCACGCAGTGACCAAAAAATCCCCTTTCAGGGCCAATTAACACCATGACAGTGCAAGAATTCATGAGGAGGGGTTCCAAAAACCCCATGTTGAAAATTTTGTGCCAGAATTCCAAAAAATGCCTGAGATATGCATCAAAGTTGAAAAAGCCCTATTTATTCCATTATACAGCTTACTGGCATTTCCTTAGTTTGCTGTCGGCTTTGAAGAGTACAAATGTGCTCCTGGTACACTGAAGATGGTCGCGCCAGACTCTGGAGTAAGTATGGGGTGAGGGGGGTGTGGGGAGGCAGGGTGCACAGTGGGTGGGCACAGGTTGTGAGAGGGGGCAGGGAGACCGCTAAGGGACCATTTCCTTTTTCCACAGGGATAAAAAAAAACCCACGGGACTGTTTTTGTTTTTACAGGGGTATGTGGCATGCTGGGGTGGGGTCCAAGCATGCCAATGGAGTCTTTTTTTGGGGAAGTTGTAGCCAACAGAAGATTGAGCACCCCCAGCAGCACACAACAAAAGGGGGGTTACATTATGCCTATGGGGATGGGGCATCCCATCAGCACACAACAAAAGTGGGGTGTTACATAATGCCAACAGGGAGTGGAATCCCCTGTCAGCAACATCAATCTCGGGGCACTGAATCAGATGGGGATTGGGGCCACCGTCAGCAAACAAACACGGTGGGGAGGGGCACATGCTGCCAAGGGGTTTTGGGTACCCCCTCAGTGGGGGGGCTTAATATTGTTTGTGAACAAGGCAGCAAGCCACCGCCATGTTCACAAACAGTATCAGTGTAACAAGGTTCCACCCAGCAATGATGAGTCACTTCCTTATTGCAGCAATGACTTATGCTGCAACAACTAGGTGGCACCTGATTGCAGCGGCTGAAACCCTACTAGGTTGTGGCATGCTGGCTGAACTAGTGTCAGCAGCAGTGTGCCACGGCATTGGGGAAAGCAAGCCAAGCCTTTAAAGGCTGTGGTGGCATTGGTCACAACAGTGCCGGGCCTCCACAACCTGCTTCTGGAAAGCTGCTGCAATATGTTTCTTGTGCACGTGCGCAATCAACATAAAAAAAACATTAAAGATCTACAGTATCACATTATGGATGAGCAAATGCTAAATTTGTGTTCAGTAATGTGCCCTGGGAGGTAGTATAGCACAGTGGTTTAAGGCTCTGAGCTGCAAATCTGGTGACATCCAGCAGACCAGACCTGGGTTTGAATCCCACAGCTTCCACTTGCATACTGTGTGACCCTCAGCAAGTCACTTAACTTCCCTGTGCTTCCAGGTCGCACCTGTAAAAAAGCTTTCAGCTTAGTGTGCTACTCCTGGTTAAACAACAAAATAAAAAAACTGCACACATTCACCTTCAATTCAGCCCAGTCAAACTTTTGGGCCACACCGGGTCACTCTGACCTTTGACCCAATAATTAGCAAAAAACATTCTATGCTATCCTAGTTAGTTATGGATAATCCCATGGTCTCCTCTCCCTAACCTCAGTCCCTTTCAAGTTTTCTTCCCCCTTCAACAGACTATTTTTGTTAAAAAATTGCCTGCTGATGGACTGGTGGTGCTGAGGGTTGAGGCACTACATGCCACACCTCGCAATACATCAGCGACCCAGGTTCTGGAATGAGCTCAGGTTGGTTGTGGGGGGACAGGATTGATCTGCAGTTGGGCAGCTCTCCAATCCTTGGAAGGGTTAGGCACTGTCCTGACTAGCAGGCAATGTCAGGAGGGGAAGTGCCATTAGGCACTTGGTGGAAGCAATTTCTCTGAACAGCCCCCTGCCTGGACTTCATGCCAGTGTCCTCAGGGGTAGGATTGAGTGATTTACACAATTACTAAAAGCAACCATGCAAAACCCTAACCCCATGGCCATTCAGCATGATCCTCACGTGGGGGGATGGGTGCTGCAGATAGGCAGTATGCTGCCAACGAGTCCAGGCCAGCCACCGGGGGAAAATATGCAATACAAAAAAATAAATTGCCAGATTCTGACACTTTGCTAGGTTTTGACATATTAATTTCAAACAAATCTGACTAGAGGAATACAGGAGGCAAGAGGAGGGTGGACTTGACTGGGGTGGGTGAGGGGTGGTTGAGGAGTGTTACTTACCCCATTTGTTGCCTGTTAAATTCATATACCAAGCACCCAAAGTGGCTTCTATTTATGTGTCAAAGATAACCCAATGGCAGAGGACCCAAATTAAGAATCAAATTGAATTTACTAATTTCCAACTTTGCTCACTGTTACATCATGGTCTATTAATAGAAATGAAGCATATAGTCAGTGGATGCTCCTCTAAGTATAATATGTCCATAAAGAAATATCTAGAACAGTGAAGCAGTTGTTTTTTTCCTCCTTCTGTAACCTGTATTCCCAAGCCCAAAGCTAATAAAAAACAAAACAAAATAGCAACAGATTGTTAAATGGACCTATAATCCTTTGCAGTATGTACTGACAGGAGCTCTACAAGCTTGACATACACCATTTCAAGTGCAGAATAAGGATGGACTACCCCTGTTTCTTAACCTCACATGGAACTGGGTATTAGTGTACATATACTAGAATTCTAATCACTCAGCTATCATCTCCCCAGGAGACTAGCTTTTCAATGAGATCTACAGACTGAGTAAATCAAAACCTGCTTTGTAATCAATAAAGGGTCATACAGCACCTGGCTGTTATTTTTTGTGTATTTGTGAGCAAGATGCAGTAATTTAATGAGATGAAATGATCAATCACTCTATGACTTTCAAAAACGTGCTTGTACCTTAGAAATGATACTAGCTTGCTCTGTCTAGTACTAAATCCGTGCAAGGAAGAATGTATCATATAGTGTTTTTTTAAATATGCTGTAGATTAATGGCATTATAGGATTACCAGTGGGCAATATTGAAATTGACATTATCTATGTGCCTTTTTTGATGTATTATGAACCCTTGTAAATGTGTGGTATTATGCACTTTTGAGAAAATAAGTGATTGACACAGCCAGGTGGTTCCTGAAATTTCTGTGATGTGTCCAGAAAAACTCCCTGCCTGCCTGCAGTGTCTCTATAGGGTCAGAAGAAAGAATGGGCTCACCAGCGACCCGGGTTTGGGAGCAGACTTGAGCCATTGGAGATCGGCAGGGGAGGAGGCTCCAGCATCCCGAGACTGCTCTCCTCTCATGGGGTGGGTTCTGGGGATTTTCCCATAGGGTTACTGCTCCTAGTGGCAGCTGGGGGCACCACAAACCATACTGGGGCAGCCAATGGAGATAAAGTTAGTGGACGTCTGCCAGAGGGGTTGGGAGTGCACTCTCCATGCACTGTCACCATTGCACAACTGTGCCATTAGGGGAGTAACTCTAAGAAAATGCCCAACTCCCAGTAGGTGAAGGTGGGACCATTGGTCAGCCCCCACCCCAATGCCAGGCTTTCCAGTCTCAAGTTTCTGGTTCACTCTCCATCTCCCTGGTAGCTCTACTGGATTATAGACAGAGCACCAAGAGAAGTTTGGCAATCCTGCCCCGGGGGACTCAGAGCTGGGGCGTGGCATGGCCAGGAGAGGCAGAGAGGAGATGGGTCTGACTGGAGAAAAGTGAATGAGCTGGAGGCTGCAGGCAAGCAGGAGGAATGTTGCACCCTGAGTCCATGCTGGAGAGTACGGGTAAGTCAGAGCAGAAAGAAAGTCTACAAAAAAAAGAAAAAATGGGCTCAATTTTCAGAGGGCTTTTAGATAGCAACAATTTGTATCAGTCTATGGCTGAGGCAAACTCTGGGTGCATCAGGAACCCTGTGCCTGATTTTATAAAAATGGGATCCCTGTACCAAAGACCTGGGAGTTGCCACAGCTGCAGAGTTGCACCAAACATGTGACACACCTGAGGGGTTTGATGGAGGGATCCGTTACCTCCCCACCTGGTGCAACCTGAAATGGGCCACAAATATTAGGGGAGAATATACCAGCAATGAGGGGATTGGGGCAGAAGTAGCACGGGGGGTACCCTAGGTAGTATGCGGGATATGGCAGCAATGTCAGGGTGCAGGGGTGGCACAAAGCAGAGCTGCCATGTTCACTTTCACTGAGCCGACCATACATGGTAGAGTGGTGATGACAGGAACAGACCATGACCTGGCCACAGCTGGACACAGCCCTGGCACCTGCCGCATAGATGCACCAGTTCCCAATGCTATCGATGGGCAGGAGTGGCCACAGATTGTGGGGTGCAGGTTGTGGAGAGAAACATTCCTGGGGCACTGTGACAGTCTCCTGCAACTAAGGTCCCCATGAAGACAGCTAGGGTTCTGCCCACCTAGAGTACTGTGGACTGGTGCACCTATGTGGCAGATGCTAGTGATGTGTTGAGCTGGGGCTGAGTTACAGTCCATCCCTGCCAGTCCCCCCTGCCCCAGCCAATTGTTTCCCTGGAAGTTGGCATGGCACCCTCACCGGGTGCTACCTAAGGACCCTGACATTGCCTCTTTTCCCCCACATTCCGTAGGGTACCCCATGTTCTTTCTGCCCCTGGGCCTCTCCTTGCAGTTTTCTTCCACTTGCCACTCTGCCTGGCTGTGGCACATGGCCCTTGGACCACCTTCTGGCGGGTCTAAAGTTAGCCCCTGTTGTGACTATAGTGGGTGTAACAAGGGATAAAGAAGTGTGTCCCAATATTTCAGGCTAACCTCATTTTGTTCTAAAACATAATGTATCTGTGTAACAAATATTGACCTATGAAGCTGGATCATATAAAACTTGTAAAGCCACAAGACAAACTAAACCACAAGTTGCAATATTAAAGTGTCTTTTGATATTTGTGTTGACCATGTGAATAATATCAAACAGTTGCTTTATGTGTCTGCAAAGCAGAAACACAGAATAGTGTTCAAATTATCCTTTGACTATCTTTAGTGTTTGTCATTATCAGGACAGACCAAAATGCTTATATGCACATTCTTAAGTCCAAACCTATTTCTCCTCCTAGACCTTGGTAACTGGTAGTGACAACCATTTCTAGCCATATATAGTAATATAATTTACACTATCTGTACATTTGTGCTGACCAAAAGATGAGCTCATACATATACTAAAAAGATAATTGCCTTCTAAGTTGATGTTTGTACTTGTTATGAACCAATCATAGACAACCATAGGAAATGATGATGCTATCTTCCACTATATAAGCAAGCCAGCATACACTGTTAGTTTGAAGAATGAAGAATGTACCACCTGTAATCTCTCATTGTGATTATTGTTATAATCATTAAATTCTTCCGCCATCAGCCTCATCTCCGTTCGTCTCCTTTCTAAGTATCTGTAATTGATAATTTACTAACTGTAGTTTTTTCACAACGCTACAGTGGGGTTTCTGGAATTGCAAAAAAAGGGATGGTGCAGGTTCACTGTGGTGCAACCACCCTTTCAACCTGGCATGCGAGCACTTGTGCCACAAGGGTGGTGCAGGGTGGCTGATGCTCATGGCATACTGATGTTAATGCAGCCAACATTTGAAAATCAGGATAGCTGAAAACTTTGACGCAAGATGCCACTTGTGTCATACCCATTTGATGCAAGCACCCTGCATCAAAGTTTTTGTTTTGAAAATTGAGCTGAATATGTTTAGAACCATCATGAAATGTCAAGAAATATCTAACCATGCAAATTGCTGCAGCTGTTACACATGGCGAAGCACCTTGCTTTACCTCTCTGCATGTTGTGTGATTATGCTGCCAATATACCTGTGCCATCTCACACTCCATCAAGCATGCCACCAAATACTTCAAATCTCTTCAACTTTCATCAGGTTACATATAAGTAGGTGGAGCATCTTCTCCAAATCCTCAAACCTAAACAGAGTGCAGGGGTGGATAATATTGAAATACTATTCCTAAAAATAGGCTACTCAGTCTTAATTGCACCCATCGTGCATAATTTCAACCTTTCAGTATCAAGCTGTGAGGTCCCTTCTTTATGGAGAATTGCACACATCATCCCACTTTTCATGTCTGGTGATAAAACCTTGGTGCATAATTATCAATCTTTTTCTGTTCTTCCTGTACTAGCTAAATTGTTGAGAAATTGATTCATGGATAGATAAAAAACACCTTGAGAAGCATACCCTCATCAACCCTATGCAGTCTGGCTTTTGGGCTAAAAACAGCATAACCTCTGCCTTGGTAAAAGTTATAAATGATTGGTTTACAGACCTCGACCATAAGCATACCACCGATGCACTCTTCTCAGATTTGAGCAAGGCCATTGACAGTGTAGATCACAACATTCTCTTGAGTAAACTTTTGAGTGTTGATCTAAGTACAAATGTATGTAGCCTCAGACCTAAAATACATGAAGTCCAAGCCTGGCTGGACCTCTACAAGTCTGATGTCCGAGCCATCTCTGAAACCTGGTTAAAAGCCCACATCCTTGATCATGAGATACAAGCACTGGGCTATAGTACCTACCGCAAGGACAGGGAATCCAAAAAAGGGGGTGGGGGTGCTAATCTATACAAAGACTGACCTCACTGTGTCACCTCTAACCCTGCAGGGAAGTCTCCCTGTGAAGGTTAAGGTATATTGATCCACATAACCCTAGGACACACCAAGCAACTAACAATAGGTTGTATGTACCACCCACCAAAGTCTGCCCTCCAATCACTCGAAGCCATCATGAATGCACTGGCCCAAGAGGCAGCTTCAGAGCTACTCATTTTGGGTGACTTCAGTCTCAACTGGGCCCAGGACCCTGGCCATGCCTCGATGTCTCTGACCCTTGAAACAGGTCTGATGAAGGTCATCTCAGAACTGACCAGACTGAATTACAAAACTGGGAATCACACCATCCTGGACTGGGCTCTGGTGTGAAACCCTGCAAACATCCAGAGCGCGGGCACAATGACAGACTCCTTAAGTGGCCATTCCCCGATTTTCTGTATATGGAAGAACAGAGCACCCAAGGTCCAGCCAACAATCCTTACTGCCCGAGACTACAACAAATTCTCGGAAGTATAATTCAATCACTACCTAAGTAGCCGGAATTAGAGCCCCATAACACTCCTACCAACTCTGGCTGAGGCCTTGGAATACTTCCAGGACTTACTTAGTACAGCTGCCAACCTCTTCGCTCCTATGAAGAGACTGAAGGAGAAAGGCAGCTGTTACAAGTGTATCTCCCCATCCCTCAAAGCTCTAATGACTACTCGGTACAAAGCCTGGAAGAAATTTAGGCTCTCCACCCTCCCGGCAGATCTAGTGGAATACAAAACCCTAAGAAACAAAGCCAAGAGAGCCATTAAACTTGCTAAAAGAGAGTACATCACTCACCTCCAGAAAACTAGCTTAGGTAACACTAAGCAATTCTGGAATCATGTCAATGACCTGATCAAGGGCAGCAAAAAAGACTGAATTCAGCCCCATGGAGATCAATGGTCAGCTCACTACTGACTCTTCTCTAATATCGGCTGCCCTTAACAACCACTTCACAGATCTGGAGGCCTACAAAACCTGCCAATCTTCCCTTACTTTGGCCCCAAGCTCAGCTGAAGCAACACACTTTGAACGACCCTCTTTCCACCTGAGACTGGCAAAGCACACTGAGGTCCTAACCCTCCTAAAGACGCTGAAACCTAAAGGATCAGGGGGACCAGATGGGATCAACCCTTGGCTACTCAAGGCTGGAGCCACCTCCTTATCCAGGCCCTTAACCATGCTCCTTAACAGACCACTGAGGGAAAGAGCAGTCCCTGACCAGTGGAAACATGCCAATGTAGTCCCTATCCACAAAGGTGGACTCAGGGAAAAACTAACCAACTATAGGCCTATCTCCCTTCTCTGCACACTTGCCAAGTTGCAAGAAAGGCTAATCTACAACCAACTCCGGGACTACTTGGAATCTCATCAGCTCCTTGCTCCCTCTCAACATGGATTCAGACCAAACCACGGTACTGACACTGCCCTCATTAACTTCTCGGACTAAGTGCTCAGGGCAATGGACAAAGGGATACCCACAGGTGCAGTTTTTATAGACCTGTCCAAGGCGTTTGACCTTGTCGGCCACAATCTTCTGCTACACAAGCTGCACAATGTGGGCCTAGACCCCCATGCCCTCAAGTGGTTTGGGAGTTATTTATCAGGCAGGACACAGAGGGTCACATGGAAAGGGGCCATGTCAGAGCCACTACCTCTAAAACAGGGAGTACTTCAGGGTTCAATACTAGGCCCCCTCCTATTCTCCCTATTTGCCAACGAATTAAGTACCTACTGTGGGGAGAGCTCGGTTGTACAGTATGCTGACGACACTGTCATCTACTGACCCTTGGGCGATGTGGCCGTTCTTGGTCTGCTCCTCCAAAAGGACCTTACATCCCTAGAGACATGGCTGTGTGAGAACAGAATGGTACTTAATGCAGACAAAACCAAGGCAATGTTATTCGGGCCAAGATCACTGGGACTTGACAGGTCCTCATCCCTCCTACTAACCACACTCTCTGGCAAAAGCATTAATGTAGTTCCCTCCCTAAAATACTTAGGCCTAACTCTGGATCAGTCTATCACCTACAAGGACCACATGGACCAGGTCACCAGGACCCTACATTGCAAATTCAGTACCTTGTACCGACTCAGGGACCAGCTCATCCCTGAGGCCAGGCTTTCCATTGCCACAAGTGTCCTGCTCCCTACCCTGGCCTATGCGGCCCTGATTATATAGGGCATGGCAAGCAAGAGGTATCCAGGATGCAAATCCTATACAACAAAATAGCTCTTGTTCACTACCCAAGACCACCTACCTACGTCACCACTGTGACACTCTGGCCCAGCCCTGTGGTCCACATTGGCCGTCACCTAATACCCATTGCTTGTCCAGGCCTACAAGCTACTCAAACCCCGGTCCCACCAAGCATAGCTGGAACCATAGCCATTAAACACAACCCTAGGAATTTAATGACATCAGAATGAACACTACTAGAAGTCCCCAGAGTAAGGACCAATGCTGGCGGCAGATCCTTTTCTTGCCAAGCCCCCAGCCTATGGAACAAGCCCCCCCCCAATCCAGGACGCCTCCTCACTCATGAACTTCTGCACCAGGCTCTAGTGTCATATACTGGTCACAAGTGCATGCCACTGCCACGGCTCTTAAGGTATCCCCCTTTTCTGCATCAAACCTTCCCAATGGTGAGCCGACAATGTACCTTCCTCTAGTATCTGGACACCTAGGGACCAATGCTACCTCATGTATATCACTATGCCAAGTAGTACCAAGGCAAAACTGTGTCATGATGATAACCATGTCTGTAACCACTGTCTGAAACCACCTTATGCTTGAATAACCTATGTAATCAAAAGTTTTTCTCCACTGTATTTTATCTTGTATTGTTATCCCTGGTCGCCCCTGAAAAAGGGAACTTCGGGGCTCAGTGGGCCTACCCTGTCACCAAAATTTAATAAATAAATAAATAAATGTAGTAAATTGGTTCATATGTTATCTTACCGGTAGGTGACACCAACTGAAGGTTGAAGACTTAATCTCAACCTGTGTGCTCATCAGCAAAGGTGTACCATAAGGTTCCATATTGGGCACTTTAACATTTACAGTTTACATCAATGACCTAGGTTAGAACATCACTGATGCCTACCTTCATTTCTACAGTATGCAGATGACACAGTACCTTATACTGTATACTCAGACCCAGATCGAGCACTGCAGTCCCTACAAGAAGCATTCAGTCTGTTGCAAATTGATTTTCATGCATCCAAGCTTTTCCTAAATGCAGCCAAAACCAAATATCTGGTCTTTTCAGATAAATCTAACAACACTCATCAGTCAATATCACTCTTTCTAATAATATGCTTGAATTGGTAAGCTCTTTTAAATATCTAGGCATGTGGCTGGAAAACTCACTGACATTCAATGTACATATGAATATCTGCAGCCTCCCATCAAAGTTCCCTGAATTTGAGGCGTGGGTAGCCCTGTACATACCACAAGTACTAGGCCTCTCTGAAACCTGGCTCACCCCCTACCACCTAGACTCCCATTTCTAGCTACAGGGTTATTCACTCCTATGCATGAAGCTACGACAAAGGCTAGGTTTTTATTTCCATATTAAATCATGCCTTAACTGTGAAGATAAGAAAGTACTGGTTCAGGCTACGTTCCTTCCCCTGTTAGATTATGGTGACATTATTTATAGAAGTGCCACTGTTTCAACTATGGCTGGATTTGATATATTGTACCACAGAGCACTTCACTTTATCTGTGAGCTCCCTGCCCTTACCCACTATTGCCTCCTATACAAGGAAACTGATTGGCCATCGCTTAATACCAAAATACTAAGAGATTTAAATCTTTGGTCCTTCTAAGCCCTGCATAACTCATTACCCACATACATTTCCTCTCTCTTCTGTAGGTCCCAAGGCCCATATGCACTTAGACTACATAATGTCATTATGCTTAATGTTCCCAGGCATTTTTCAAAATATGGGAAGAAGGCCTTCAGCTTGGCTGCCCCAGAAGCCTGGAATGCTTTCCAGAAATTATTCAAGTTATCTGCACTGGTCAGCCCCCTGCTTTTCTAAACTCTTTTCAAGCACAATTGCACAGATAAATGTGTCTGATATTAGCACAGTATGTGCTCTGTTGTATTACATATAGCTCTTGTTGTTGTATTATATCCTACACCACTTTCAATGTCTCAAGTCACCATACTTATTCCCTTCATATGTATAATGTACTTTAAATAGCCTTCTTTTTTCCTATTTGTATGCTATGTATCAAGGTTGTCTGTTATCCCTGGGCCATATTTACTGTTTGTATATTACCCTCTTAAGTACTAGATACTGCCAATCGATGCAAGCTCTCAAAATTGTTATCCCTTCCACAGCATTCATTTATCTCTTGTCTTCTGTTTTTGTATTCTGCCTTTTTATGTATTATGCACTACTAGTTGGCACTGCGCCTTGAAATTGTAATCCCTAGTCTGTATGGATTGTTTTTATTTCTATCCTACCCAAGATCTCCTTGCAAATGATCTTTGCTCAATCAAGTTTTTCCTGGTAAAACAAACAAATAAATGTATGTTCTTGTGGTTTATGTACCATTGTGTATCATTTTATTATATGTTCTTTTTTCTGTTCCTATTTTATTATTAATAAGTTAAATATGAATTGATTTGGGCCCATTTCTTGTGAATTATTTCAAGTGTGAAGTTGCAGTATTTCCCCTTTTAACAAAATAAAATCAACAACACATCTCTTCTTTCATTCTTGAATTTAGGAATCATTGCATTTCCCTTTTCTGCTGTGGTATCCTTATAGTGTTAGTAATATTATTGAATATTTTTACCCAAACAGACTGCTGATTGAGCAAATGTGTATAATTTCAGGGGAATTAATTCAAAACTGCATACTTTGCCTAGCTTTAATTTATTTAGTAGTTATCAAAATCAAGTGAATGAATGCATCAGTGGCCTGGTTTAGGCCAAATCTTTGAATAGTCAGAGCACACATCATGACCAACAGATTACCAATGACAAAAACAGAAAATATGATACCTCTTTATTGCTGGCAGTGCTTGCACCTAATGTACAGTATTACTATATCTACTGGTTCCTTTTACAACCAGATTTAAGACATTCTTAAAGAGCAAGTAACTGCTATTTTTTTTCTCTGCTGTTATTGTTCTACAGGATAGCATAGATAATGCAGTGTTTTTTTTCACTGTGCCTTCCAAAAAATTCTGACTGTCCAAAACTGACCTCACAGTTGCTGTTTGTGACATCAAAGGGAGCATGATAAGTGTTGACCGGAAGTAATGAGTTGAGAGTCAATTCGGAGGGAGAGTTTCTGGTCAGAGCTACATCACTGAATGCTGTCTTGCTGTGGAGAAGTGAGCAAGATAAGCAGGATAGCCAGAATGTGCTATTCTTTTTTTACTACGTATACTACCATTGCCTAGAATATAGCAGAACATAAGATATTACTGCTGCTAACAAAGAGGTCTGGCTGTCTTGCCAGCCCAGCTTGTGTGCATTGCTGCTGGTGCTGCCTTTTTCTGCTGCTGTTTTTTCTCCTACAGGAGCTTGGAATCTCGAGGTGGCCAAACAGCCCAATGCATAGGAGGTTAACAAGGAACTCGTGTGGGGCCACCCACAAAACAATAAGTACCACAGAGGTTTAAAGAAGCTCAAACAACTGTTAACCCCCAAGATGAAACTTCATTCATTAGCCCTGACCAGACCTGATGGGAGCCAGATTTGCTACATAAGAGGAGTTTTGTTGAAACATTGTTTTGTTTGCTTGTTTTGTCTCCTTATCTGTCTCCTTATTAATTTTTTAGACCAACTCAGCTTTTAATCCTGTCTCTGTTTTTTTCACGCTTTCCCATATTTATCCCTTCTCTGTTTTAAATCTCTGTTTCCTCATTTACCTTTTCTTACAACCAGCGTTGACATCTGACATTTATTTTATTTACCTCTACTTTCATATAAGCTATTTAGATTAAAACTGGTCATCTAATCTGACACTATTTTTGCACATAGGTACAGTATTCACCAAGTTTCGATCTTTCTATTTGATAGCTTATTTTAAAACATAAGAGCATGATAATTCATTAAACTGGTATAAGCTGAATTGCAAGATAGTAACCATCTATTTGTTTTAATTTTTAAAGTTGGCTTCTTTTTTCGTGTGCCGCACTGTCGTGGGACTGTACCCTCTAAAGTGCAGGCATGTCATTCTTTCTCCAGATCATCATTTTACCTTAGCACTTTACTGGTTACACCACCACACTGCTCCTTAGCTACTGCAACATTCACTTTTCCAGCTATGGTTTGTTACTTATTCTAGCTTTAACAGTTAACCTCAGCATTTGCTGTAGCATTTGTGGTGAAAATACACCAGATATATTGAGAGGTTCTGAGATCTTATTTTGAGCACAGTGCTGAAACTGATGTAGCCTGTTGCCATTTGATTTAAGGACAGTAATGCTGGTGTATTTTGGTGTATTTGCTCTAATTCCTATAAAAAAAAAAGGTGACACAATGAATCCAGTGGCGGTAGCACTGTATGGTTAGCTTTTTTATTCAGTCTGATAATTTTATGGTATTGAAAGAATTTAAAATTTTGGCCCTTAACAACTAAGCATAATGTAACATAACACAGTATAGAGCTTTATGCAGTATTTGATTAAACCAGATGCTCTCTATCTTGCCGATAGTAAACCTAAGACTACAATTTGTGCAGATATAAAAAAAAACATAGTGATATTATCTAGGGTGCCAGTGAATCACATATTTGTTGGCTCTCACAATCTCTAATAGCTGTTAAGTTTATTGTGGCTTTGATCTAAGTCATACTTCAGATCTTAATGAGGATTTTTTTGCAAACCCTTAAACTGAAAGTGAACTGAACTGGACTGTTATAAATTAACTCCATTTAGTTTTAAATATTTTTAAAATATAGTTATATCTACACCTTTCTAGACTTATTCTTTTCTTTATTTATAAGGTACAAGCAGTGAGCTGATATTTATTACACTACAGATATCAAGTCCTTCGCTCATAATACCAAATTTACAACACATATTACCATGTAAAGAACAAATAATTACAGTGGAACTGCAGGAAAGAAAATTTCAAGGAACCTACATACGAACTTCCTATCAATTCTCTACCAACAAACTTTTTCTCTAGTCAATGTCTTTGAACTGAATCGATCAATCAATCAATCAATCACTTTATTTAACCAGGCATAAACACCATTGAGCAAGCTCATTTTCAAAGGGGCCCTGGGCATTAATACAATACAGTACACGTCATAAGATTACAATTACGGTGGACAGCGGTGTAAAAAAAAAAAACATTGTGAAGGTGCCGGTCAATATGTGCCTATACATATAGGTCAACATAAGTAACATGCAAAAGTACATAATGATAAGCTTTACTGGAATGAGAAGAGATAACAATCCCATATAGCCTCCGCTAAGTAAGAGCTCATACCTAAATGATAAAAAATAAGGAGGTATTAAGGAATAGGGTAGAAATTGGGGTGAAAGAGTAGGCAGCCAAGAGGGAGGCCAGAATAGGTAAAAGGTAGATAATAGGCAGGGCCATCTCAGATTAAGGGAACTAGGCTTGCACATCCTAGGTTTCTGTTGTTAGGAATGTGAGGTGGATGAGATACTTAGGCAAAGGATTTGAGAGTGGCACCTGGGGCATAGGGGTCATCAGCGTCTGAAACAGTTGCATGATTCCTTCAGATAACCTGTTAATAGAGCTTTGAATGTGAAATTGCTTGGAAGTGAGGATAATTTTAATGAGTCTTGCATAGTGTTCCAAAGTGATGGAAGTGAGAAGTTGATTGCTGCTGAGCCAAGGGTAGTTTTCACTCTAGGAATTTGGAAGCAGATTGTGGAGAAGTGTCTCAGGCCATAGGAACCTTTAGTCCATTTGAAGATGTTCAAGATGTATGCAGGGAGGTTATCAGATAATGTTCAAAAAAAACAGAGGAGAGCATTCCTTTTTTTACTAGTTGAGAGTGAGGTCCATCCTGAAACCTGGTATAGACGGCAGTGATGTGTACAATGGGGTAGATTTAGGATAAATCTTAAAGCCCAGTGGTAAAGGGTGTCCAGTTTGTTTAGCATCGTTGATAGGCAATGACTGTAAAGGAAGTCAGCGTAGTCCAGTATAGGTAGGAATGTAGTTTGTACTAGTCTCATTCTGGCTTCTTTTTTTTCAGTTAAAAGTTTTATTGTTTCATCTTATAACAACAAAAAACAACGTACAACATACAAATAGAAAATAGAGACAGACATTGAATACAGCGGCTGAATTGTACCAACTAAGTAGAGATAACATTATGACCTTATTCCTATGAGAAACAAAGTAGATATACTGTACATACCGACAGTCAAATTAAATTATTAACTAGTTGTAGGGTAGGCACTACCAGGCCATAAGGAGGTACCACTGCTGAACTGACAAGGCTTCATGACATTCAGAAGATGTACCCTTCCAATGGCTGCCTCTGTGGGTTACCTGAAAGATTATACAGAAAGGTACCACAGAGTAACTAGGAAGTCATATCATTAATAATAGGGTAGGACCCAACATATTAAAGAACTCTATAGTTAACTTGATTGCATCTCTCAAGTAGAACATAACTGGCCATATTAAGTTTTAACATGGAGGTACATTGAGACAAGAAAAGAAAAAAAAAACACTGGCCTATCCCTAATAAAACAAAAAAGAAGAAGGTAACTAAAAGAAAAAGAAGCCAACAATAAGCAAACTATTACTATAACCTACTATGTCAACCTATACATAGAGCCTGAAGAGTATCTTATTATCAGTATTACAGATATATGCAGGTAGATACTTAAGCAAAGACATAGGTACATAGCAGATCAAGTAGAAACTGGGACAGTAATTCAACCAACACCAGCTCAGTCAGCCAAGTATGCCATGTATTGGGACCAGCAGAGATGAAAATATGGCAATTGTGTGTTGGCCAGAAGTGAGCCCCTATCCATTTCACAGACACTTGTAAGCACAGTTAGTATTTCCAACACATTAGGGATAGTGGAGCTTCTTTAGTTTTTAAGAAGAATTTGTTTCATTTGCATACTAAGTAACATTAGCCATCTGAGCTCATGGGATTTTAGGATAGGGACTTCAGGTTTCATGCCTAATAGCTTAAATGAGGCACTATGGGGAATATTACACTGTAAAATAGTACTTGCTGTTTGTAGAGTGGATTTTCACAATTCTGAGATCATAGGGCAGAGCCAAAGTATATGATAGAGGTTACCCCCCAGATGATGACACCTCCAACAGTTGTCTTGAGTGAGAAGTTTCATCTTCTTAAGCATGACTGGGGTTCTGTACCATGAGTGTAATATTTTGCTATGGATAATTCTACTACGGGTGTCAATGTAGGCAAAATGACTAACCTGCCAACATTGCCTCCATTGATGCTCCGTAATTGAGATGCTTAAAACCTTCTCCCATTTAGGTTTAGAGGAGATATTATGGGAAGGCTGAGAGTCCCTTAGTGAAGCATAAAGTTTACTGACCAGACCTATTGGGGAGTTAAGCCATTTGAATACTGGGGATGACAAATCAGTTAAAGGGTCTCCTTTCCGTAGTATTTGTTTTAGGGCATCTCGAAGCCGAAGGAATTTCCAGAAGTCAGAAGTGGGTAGTTGCCATTTTTGCTGTAACTGCTGGAAGTTTTCTACCGCTAGTGAGTTTTCCATTAATACATCTTTTAGGAGTAGAATACCTTTACCTTGCCATTTGGCTCAGTTATAGCGGGGTTGTTCCATAATGGGGTGTATATCAAGGGGAGATCAGTAATCTTTAAGTTTCTGTGAAGTGTTCTCCAATATTTTATGGACTGGCTAATGGTGGGATGTATTAGGAGACTGGGAGATGTCTTAGGCCATAGCATGGTAGCTGCTATAGGAGTGCCACTATTTGATTGCTCAAGCATAAGCCATTGAGGGGAGTCTTTAGAAGGGGATTGGAACCATTTGTCAGTTTGGGAACATTGGAAAGCAATTTTATAACTCTCCAGCCAAGGGAGACCCCAGCCCCCATTTTGCTAGTGGGATCAAAGTGAGTTCTTCCCAAAATGGGGCTTGTCTATACCCCATAAAATGGAGCCAATCATTTTGTTCATTTTGGAAAGTCAGGCTTTGGGGAGAAAAAGGGGAATATGAGACAGCAGATGAAAAAACTTAGAAGCAATAATCATTTTAAATGCAGAGATTTTCCTGACCAGTGTAAGATTGAGATGGGATATTCTATCCAGTTCTATTTTACTTTTGGATATTAAAGGACCTAGATTGTTATCCTGCCATTTTCCAAGATTTGCTCCTATCTTTATGCCCATGTAGGTAATGATATCCTATGACCATTTTAAGCCAAAACTGAACATGCTGAGGGGGCGACAAACAGAGTTAAGTGGGAGAATCTCTGTTTTGGCTTAATTAACTTAGAGTCTGGAAATATTGGAAAATTGCTTTAATAGGCTGAGAAGAGGGGGGACAGATTTTGTAGCATTGCCCAGTACCACCAACAAATCATCCATATACATTAAGGTTGTAGGTTGAAGCTGACCTGACCCAATGCCTGTAATATGAGAGTACTGGCAAATGGCTGCAGTCAAGGGTTCCTCCGCTAAAAGGAAAAGTAGAGTGGAAAGAGGGCAGCCCTGTCTGGTTCATCTATATAATTGAAATGATTCTGATATAGTAGAATTGGTGAGTACCTTCACTAAGGGGGCTGTATATAGGGTTGCTACGGCAGTGATAAACCAAGGACCAAATTCAAAGTGATGTAATACCTCATACAGATAGTACCATTCAACCAAGTCAAAAGCCTTCTCAAAGTCAATCACCAAGGCTGCCACTGGTGTGGGCACAACTTTGCTAAATGTATAAGATTGAGGAGTGCTCGGAGATGGTCTGTACTATACCTGTCCTTCACAAAACCCACTTTTGAGGGATGAATGAGGTGCATAAGAATTGGGTTTAGCCTATTAGCCAGCACTCTAGCATATACCTTGCTGTCGGCAGTGATCAGTGAGATGGGATGGTAGCTAGTCACTTCCTTAGATTTTTTCCCTTTCTTGGGGAGGACAGTAATAGTGGCTTCACGAAAAGATTGTGGCAGAATGCCTTGGGCTTGTGATTCTATAAATACTTGACATAGTAGGGGGGAGATTAAGGGAGACAGTGACTGAAGAAATTCCACAGGGAAACCATCACCCCCCGGGGCCTTCCCCAATTTTAGAGCCATTAGAGCATTGCAAACTTCTTGAGGTGAAAGGGGTGCATCCAAGACGTCTTTCTGGAGAGGAGATAATGTAAGTAGTCCAGTAGAAAGTAGAAAAGAGTGGGTATCGGTGGTATTATTTGATCTGGATGATGTATACAATTGGGAGTAAAATGAGGCCATAATTTCCTTCACTTTTTAGGATTGTTATGAATGATTCCAGTTTTAGGGTGTTTAAGTCCAGCTATGTATCTGAAGGACTGCTGCTTACATATTTGGTAGGCTAAGACTCTGCCTGCTTAGTCTCCCCCTCCGAGTATTTATGTCTTATTCTGAGTAAAGCAAGGTCAGCTTTCCTGGAGGTCAGTTTGTTAATTTTTGTGTGCAGTTGCTAAACTCTTCAGCCACATGAGGACAGGGAGGGCTGGGACATCATTTTGAACTCTTGCTCTGCCGCCAGTAGTTCATTTTCTAAACTAGTGAGTTCCGCTTCTCAACAGCACCTCCTATGGGTTGCATACCCACTAATTTTTCCATGCATAGTTGTTTTGTAGGCCTCCCAAGTAGTGGAGGCAGAAGTCTCAGGGGTGGGGTTTTCTTGCGTAAAAAATTGTGTTTCAGCTTTTGCCCACTGTAAAAATTTGGGGTCCTGCATAAGGAGAGGGTCTAGTCTCCAGGAGGAAGATTTAGGGTTGGGAAGACCCCTTTTCAGAATCAACTGGACTGGGGCATGATCTGATAAGGTAATGGGAAGAATATTAATTTCTGAGGTACAAGCCATAGCTCTAACCTGCTGAAGGAGCCATGAACCCCTGAATGGAAGGTGTAGTCACGTAGAGAGGGATGGGCCAGTCTCCAGATATCTACTAACCGGTGTTCAGAAATAAGGTCTTTTACAGCTTGGACCCCATGGATATGACACTCTTCCACCCAATCACTTCTATCCAACACAGGGACAAGAGTTAGATTAAAGTCTCCTCCCATCAATATTGGCATATCAGGTTTTAACATCAATCCCAATTTTGCATTGAGGTCCACAAAAAAGAGGGATTATCCTCATTGGGAGCATAAATATTTAGAACCAAGATTTGGCCTTGTGGCATGTCTAATATGGCAATCACCCACCTGCCCTGTGGATCAGCTTTGCTATGTGTAACCGTCCAGGGGAGAGGTTTGTGTATGAGTATGTCTACTCCTCTCTTTTTTGTTGGAGCACTTGCATGGAATTCTTGCCCCACCCAATCTTTAACCAAATATTTATGAACTTGTTTGGTTAACTTGGTTTCTTGGAGGAAGGCAATCTGAGTTTTCAGTTTCTTTAAATGCGTTAGAACTTGTTTTCTTTTTGATGGAGAGTTGACCCCGATGTTCCAGGTTATCATGGAGGTTTCATCCATAATCAGGGCTAAAAAGGAATGGCTTAGCCAATTTAATGTAATAGGTAACCTGGGAGGGGGATACATCAGGGTTGGGGGTAAGCATTAGGTCCTGTACACTACTACAACATGTGGTCAGAACAGTGTCAGTTGAGACATTAGAACTGTAAGATTGCAAAATATTTAATATACAGATTTGTAATACTACAGTTAGTAAGGTTGACAACATAAAAACATCAGCATAATTACACTATGTACATTGGGTGCATAACCTTGCACTATGGCTGAGGTGGAAGTTTTTGGCCGAGGTAATAATACCCCCACAGGCCTATCCACCAGGCCAGTTAGAGGGAGCGAGAGTAGCATAGCCCAGAAAGTGGTGGTTGTACCCAAAGCAGGGGACCCCCTTCCCCGTGGGTGGGCTGATGTGGGTCTGAAAAGCACGTGCTCGAGTTCCAGTGCTAAGCACAGTGAAAATGATCCTGACCCGTAGGCCCCTGTAACATAGTAGGCCATATACCGGAGGGAGTAATATCAAATGAGAAATGCAAAAACATAAGAATGGGATTCACCATATCCCTTTCACCAATATGGTTAGAAAACAAAGTTTGAATGTAATGGGACATTATGCAATAGAAAATACCATCATAATATTTGTAGGTCCTTGGGAGAAAGTATCCCCTATATGCCCCCCCGACATAGAGTCAGAAATAAATTCAGGCTGTTGCTGTTTAAAACCTTATGCTAGCATTGCGAAATAGACCCCTAAGCATCATACCCTTCAAAGAGACTGTACATTTTGACATTTAAAGTTGGCAGTAACATATTACATATGAGATAATATATGGAGATACACTTATCTAAGATAGATCCAAATGTTCTGCAGCCTGCAGCAAAGCAAAATTGGACAGCGTTTGATATATCCAATCTGTGGCAATATTGATCAGAGGTTCGGTTGTCTCAGGCAAAGTTATACTGTCCCCTTTAGATGTGTTTTGCCCGTGGTTAGTCTGATCAGGCCCCAGCGTATCTTGCCTCATCTCTTCTTCAGTGGGTGTATGCCGGTCAGTAGGTTTCATACTATCCGATGGTGTTAAAGGGGCAAAATGGTTTGGTGTGCAGAATCGAGAGGAAGGATCCATCAAGGATTCTGAAATGATCGCTGCCAATTCCCCCATCCTTTCCTGAGGGTGATGCCATTTCTGGTGCCTCCTTGATTGTTGCCGCTTCCGAGATCTAGCAGGGAGAGCTGTCTGCGAGGCCTGAAATTTAAAGCTGTCAGGCCCATGGTCAGCAGCATACACAATATTAGCATTTGGACAAATCTCATTTCTGAAATCCGTGACAGCTGTTGTCTGGCATTGTAGCATGGTTTCTAAATGGGATTGTGGCACTTTGTTGGTATTCAGATATCGTGTGAGGCTTTCTGATGTAGAGAAGGACATGAATGTGCCCTCAATCTCCAAATGCATAACAGCAGGATAATGGAGTGAAAACTTTATGCCCCGATTATGCATCAGTCTTTTTGCCTCATTGTATTCCTTCCTTTTAGCCACTAGTTCCCAGGAATAATCCAGGAAAATGAGAACTCTGTGCCCTCTCCAAGATAAGGGGCCCAGCTCTTGTGCTCTCGCCGTGATCCACTCTTTGTCAGCAAAATTTAGAATGCATGTCATTATTGGTCTGGGCCTTTCACCGTGTTTTGACATCGGGCTCAATGTCCTGTGAGCATGTTCTATAGTTAGCCCAGGTGGGACTTCATGATGAAGCAGTTCTGGCAGGGCATCGTAGAGAAAGTCCAGGGGAACTCCTTGTTCAGCCCCTTTGGGGAAACTGATAAATCACAGGTTGTTTCTATGGCTGTGATTTTCTATGTCATCGAGCTTACTTTGAAGGTAGTTTATTGTTTTACCCTGATCCCTGATAGTGGCAAATAGGTTATTGATAGCCTCTGCATTAAAATCTACTTTCTTTTCTGTACTGCTTATTTTAGCTTCCAGTGTTGCAAGGCATTAGTAGTTTTATTTGATGCGAGAGCAACTTCAGACATTTGTTTGAGGAGGGCATTAAACATTTTGTTCATCTGCTGCATACTTGAATCTGTGGAGGCTTCAGAGTGATTACGTAGTGTCATCTCAAACCCTGGATCTCAAAGTCAGATGATTTAAAATGACAAAACTAAATAGCTGAACGTGATCCTGTAGGTTCGCAGTGTAGATTCAGCCTGTGAGCATTGCAAATTATGTTGGTAGGGCAACAAAATATGAGGATTAAAGCCCGAGGATTGAGAGAGCTTCTACTCTAGACAGCCATCAAGATCAGAGCCAAGACATGCCCCCCTCATTCTGGCTTCTAATGTAAGTAGGTGTTTAATGCACTAGAATAAACCTAATCACTGTCTTAGTTTCTTCAAGGTTTCATTTAAGTGGCATAAAAAGTTGAGCTTGTTATCCAGCCAGAACCCTAGATATTTAAAGGTATCAACTACTTAATGGGGTTCATCTAAGAGTGTTCAGATCTGTGTGATATGTGGACATCCGGAAGTAGACTTTGGTGAGAGAATCATTGCTTTAATCTTTTTGGCCTTGAGGAGGAGCTTATGAGTGAGAAGGTTGTATTGGAGGGTGACAAAGTCTTTCTGTAAGTACTCATGGGCCAAATCCAAGGATGAATTTGTGGTATAGAGTATGGTATCATCTGAAAATAAGTGCACATTGGCTGTGCCCAGCTGCGAGTCCAGATTATTGATGTATATTGCAAAGAGGATAAGGCCCAGGATGGAGCCTTGTGGGACTCCTTGTAACAAGGATTTTTGTGGGGACAGATCTCCTATGGCTTTGACTTGTTGTAACCTTTTGGTTAGATAGCTGGTGAACCATTTAATGGCAGAACTATCAAGTCCGATGTTACTCAGTGCAGTAAGCATGATGGTATGATCCACAGTATCAAAGGCCTTACTTAGATCAAGGAAGAGGGCAACTACTTGCTTCTTAGAGTCCAGGGCCATTTGCCAGTCTGTAATTACTTTGGCAAGAGCCAATACTGTACTGTGTTTGGCTCTGAAGCCGGACTGAGCCAGGTTTAGCAACTTTTGTGAATCCAAATGTTCTCTAAGTTCGATGTTGACAGTTTTTTCAAGTAATTTAGAGAGGATGGATAGTATAGAAATAGGCCAGTAATTGTTCAGATCACTCGGATCCCCAGTCTTGAATAATGGTAGGATGTAGGTAGTTTTCCATGAGGCAGGTAGCTCACCTTGAATCAGAGAGGTGTTGAAAAAGTGTATAATGGGGGTGGTCAGATAGTTTTGGCCAAGTTTTAGGAAGTAAGGT
Source organism: Neoceratodus forsteri (assembly GCA_016271365.2). Taxonomy (NCBI): domain Eukaryota; kingdom Metazoa; phylum Chordata; order Ceratodontiformes; family Ceratodontidae; genus Neoceratodus; species Neoceratodus forsteri. The sequence goes on from CM028130.1 coordinate 102,067,500, forward strand.
TCAATATTATCTGCACCCGCACTCTTTTTTGTATCCAGAGAAAGGAAGAGGTCCTCCACTTGATTGAATGTAATTGTGAGGAAGCTGAAGGGGGTGGGATGCGGTTGGTTATGGTTGTGGTTATCAGTGAAGCCAACAGTGTAGTCTCTTGCCGGGCTAAGTTTGCTGATAGGTGAGGTGTCAAAGGCAAGCCCTGTAGTGGCAAAGTGATCATTAAACTTCTTTAGTATATCAGCTTTGTACGTATAGGTGGTACCATCAGACACAATTTTGTTTGGAAAGGGTGTTGCAGTGGACTGACCTTCGACTTCTTTGAGGATGTTCCAAAATTTGGCAGAGTTGTTTTTATTGTCTTCTAGTTCTTTTTGGAAGTACCTAGCTTTTTCTGACCTAATTAGCTTGGTACTAGCATTCTTAGTGGTATGGAATGATAACCAATCAGCCTTCAGGTGGCATTTCCTCACTTTTTTCCACCAGTGGTCCCTATCCCTAAGTGCTTTCTTTAGGATGGGAGAAACCAGTCAGGAGTTTTATTTTTTGATTTGATCAGTCTTAGTGGGGCGTGTTTGTCTATTAAGCCCTAGTAAGAGGCTTTGAAAGATGTTTAATGCCTTGTTAAAGGTGAGGGCTAGAAAGAAATCCTGCCAACGAATGTTGCTTAGATCATTCAGGAACGTGTACTGGCAGAACTTTTCCAGGCATCTTTTCAGTTTGAATTTGGAGGCCGTTTTTATTTGGGAAGGATGTCTGATGCAGGCAGTAGCTCAATGGTCACTTATATCATTGAAGAATACTCTAGTATGCAAGATATTGTGAGGTTTGTTTACTAGCATAAGGTCCAGGACGGTGCTGCGCTCAGGGTTTTTTCTGTTGGGTCTGGTTATAGCAGTCACCATTTGTAACAGACCATTAACATCACATAGATCCTTCAATTTCTTAGAGCTGTCATCATTCCAATTTAGATTGAAATCCCCCATTAGAATACACTCAGTACTTACGGAGTCAAGAAGGTTTTGAAGGTGTGACAGAAGTACCCAGCTGCCAGACAGCAGTCGGTAGCATGCTGCCATAAGGAGTGATTTCTCACTGGAAAGTGATAATTTTAGAGCCAGGCATTCAAATTCCTTGGTCTTTGAGATACAGTCAAAGACTGTGACTGTGAATTTGTGTTTGACATATATTGCAACCCTTCCCCTTGTAGTCGGTCTATTACAGTGGTAGATGATATATCCAGGTACGCTGATAGATTTGTCTGGGGTCAAGGATGTGAGCCAAGTTTTAGTTATTATGAAGAAATCAGGAGATGCATGTAGAGCCCAGGTCTGTATAGAGTCAGTCTTCTTTAGCAAACTACCGACATTGATATGGAGAAAGCTAATCCCATTATATTGAGGGAGGTCCACAGGGCGTCCAGAGAAACAGGTGGGCCTGAGTTTAATTGTACATTTCCTGAACAGAGTAGGAGAAGCAGTAGTAGTTTTTTAATGTGGTGCCTTAGCCTGCTAAATAGTCTTTTATTACTCCTTCTAGCGTACATTGGTTTAGTGGTGACTGTGTTAAGGGCAGGATTGCTATTTGCTAGGGATAAAACATAAAGAACTGATAGGGCCGATACCATCCTTGGGAATTGCACGTGTTCTATAGTTATTGCCTGGTGGGAGGAGGGGCATGACCATACAGGAGACATCCATGATGTAGGCTGCCATGGTCTAATGTGGGAGGCTATATCTTGGTAGATGATAGAGGAGGGAAACTGGCCTTTGTCCGAGTTGCAAAGCAAAATTTTGGGTAGAGTATAACAAAGTATTATAAGGCAACTATAGAGAAGGATAGGTGCAGATGGCATCTTAAAGTGGAGATATTTCCTTTTACCAGTAATAAACACAGGATTTGCAACAATTCCTTGAGACAGCCAGGGAAATGAGTGGTTCCTGTGGGAAGATGGGGGACCAGTGAAAATTAAGGCCTAGAAAACCAATGAGAGATAATAATAATAATAATTTTATTTATAAGGCATCTTTCAATTGCCAAGGCGCCGTACATAAATACAGATTAAAACAATACAAATCACTAAAAAATACAACTTTGTCAAAACAATTTTTACAGTCAATATTCTAAAAATGCAGTTTTCCATAAAAAAGTCTTCAAACCTCTCTTAAAGGCCTCCACAGAAGTGTACTCCCACAACCGATGGGATGGAGAATTCAAAAAGGTGGAGGCCACATACGCAAAAGCCAGAGCGCTCGAAGATTTCAAATTCACCCTTGGAACCTATAGCAACCCCTGGTTGGCCAAGCGGAGTGATCGATTAGGGTGATAGGGAACCAGAAGTTCTTTCAGATAGACTGGTCCCAGATCATGTAGAGCTTTGAAAGTCAGCAATCCAACTTTAAAGGTGATCTGCCACCAAATTGGCAGCCAGTGCAGTTTGCGCAGCACTGGAGTAATGTGACAAGACCTACTAGAATCTGTAAAAAGCCAGGCTGAAGCATTCTGCACTAGCTGAAGGCGATGGATTTCAACCCCAGAAAGCCCTAGATAAAGGGAGTTGCAATAATCCAAGCGTGAGGACATGAAGGCATGAACTAATGTTAGCAGGTCAGCAGACGGAACATGATACCGAATCCTGGTGATGTTCCTAAGATGATAAAAAGGAAATCTTGATGACTGATGACACCTGTGAATGCAGTGTCAGCCCATCATCAAGAACTACCCTCAGGTTCCGCACATGTTCAGAGGTTGGGAGAGAAATGCCTCCAAGAAGAATTCTGGAAGATGCACCATCACCCAACCCCCCGTCTATCGACCCGGGTCCACAACCAGTACCTCAGTCTTATCAGAGTTCAACCTCAGCCAGCTAGAATTCATCCACTCCTGGAATTCTTTTAGACAGCTATTAAAGACCGAGAGAGCTCCCTCCTGGTAGGGGGCAAAAGAAAAGTAGAGCTGGGTATCATCTACGTAACAGTGAAACCTCAGTCCATACCCCCTTACAATGTCTCTGATGGGTAGCATATACACCAAAAATAACATGGGTGACAGTACTGAACCCTGAGGCACCCCACACAACAAAGCCATTGAATCCGAGGAAAAAGCCCCGGACACAACTCTTTGTGATCTCCCAGTGAGGAATGATGTGAACCATCTTAAGACGGTTCCAGATATTCCACAGAACAGCCTCAGGTGTTCTATCAACACCATGTGATCTACGGTGTCAAAAGTTAAAGAAAGGTCGAAATGGAATGACTCTTCCAATCTCTGGCTATCAGGAGATCATTGTGCACTCAAACCAGCGCTTTCTCGGTACTATGTCTTTTACGAAAATTGGACTGGAGGGGTTCATAGACATCATGGGTGGTCAAATGGTCTTCCAGTTGTTTAGCCACTACTTTCTCAGTCACCTCCCCAACAAAGGGAATGTTAGAGATGGGTCTGTAGTTTGCGAGACAGTCAGGGTCCATGGTAGCTTTCTTGAAGAGGGGTGTCACCATCGCCTCTTTCAGGGAGCTGGGAAACTCACCAGATTCCAGGAAGCACCTGACTATCTGCATAAGGACTGGACCAATGATGTCAATACAACCCAAAATTAGTGAGGTTGGTCCAGGGTCCAAACTACAGCATGTAGGGCACATATACTGGATAATCCTCATGACATCAATGAACTCCAGCTGACTGAAGGAACTCCAGGAAAACCGAGGCACCATGATCTCACACCAGTTCATGACAACCCCCCCAGAGTGTGATGGCAGCAGTTCGGTCCTAATGTTGGCCACCTTATTTACGAAGAACAGAGCAAGTTCATCACACTCCAATTGTGAAAAGACTTTCCGAACTTGCAGACAGGCTGGGTTGCACAGTCTGTCCACAGTTTGAAACAGCTGAGCTGGTCGATTCCGAGCAACTGCAATCTCCTTGGACAGGAACTCTGCCTTCTTACAGGTGATTGCAGAGTGATAAACCAAATAATGATCCTTCAATCTAAAGTGGTTGGCATCAAGGGTGGACATTCGCCAGCAGTGCTCTAAACTTTGCCCCTGTCTCTGCATCTCCCTCAATGTCCCATCAAACCAAGGGGACTTGGGGTGAAGGGAGAAGGGGCGAACATGAACTGGAGCAATGGAATCTAGAGCCCCCACAATGGCATGGCTAGCAATAGCCAGTAGAAGTGAGCTAGAAAGCTGGGGCAGGGTTTATTTGTATTTAATCAGGACCGGGGGGTGGATGTGTGGGAGAAAAAATTGGCAGTTAGGGCTCCCTTCCCGAAGGTAATCAGTCCCTGAGGGCAAATCCATACCCGTGTTTCTGTGAGGGGCTGGTGGCTTCAGACCTGGACTGCGGGTGGCAGTCTGGCAGGTCGGGTTCATCAGAGAACCACGGCTGTGGCTCTCAGACTACCTGGAAGGAGAAGGCAGAGGATAATTAAATAAGAAAGTCAGAGGGGTGGGGCTGCTCATGCAGCTAAAAAGAAATGCAGACTGGCTTACACGGGGGGGGGTGTTGCAGACCAAAATGTTAGGCAAGGTGCCTCCAAGTCTGAGTGAGCAATAACAGGGCTATTTAAAACACAATACTGGGGGGGGTCTCAATGGCCTGAGCTGAGATCGCTACTGGTCTTATGAGGAGCACAATACAGGCATTTACATTAAATCAGAAAACTTCAGCTATAAAATACAAACAAGACAGTTTTAACAGAAAACATAATCTAACACAATATAATCAAACATTAACACTGCAGAGCTATATGGAGCCAATCGGAGTACTCCTGGGTCTAACTGCAGTCAGTGGGCCACAACAGTAAAAGACTCTGAATTTAAACCAAGAGACAACTGTCCTCATGTAAAGAAAGCAAAAATTGGCAGCTAGGGCTCCTTCCAGGAGGTAATCAGTCCCTGAGGGCAAGTCCGTACCTGCGTTTCTGTAAGGGGCTGGTGGCTTCAGACCTGGACTGTGGGTGACAGTCTGGCGGGTTGGGTTTGTCAGAGAATCATGGGTGTGGCTCTCAGATTACCTGCGTTTCTGTGAGAGGCTAGTGGCTTCAGACCTGGACTGCGGGTGACAGACTGGCAGATCGGGTTCATCAGAGAACCAAGGCTGTGGCTCTCAGACTACCTGCATTTCTGTGAGGGGCTGGCAGCTTCAGACCTGGACTGCGGGTGGCAGTCTGGCAGGTTGGGTTCATCAGAGAACCATGGCTGTGGCTCTCAGACTACCTGCATTTCTGTGAGGGGCTGGTGGCTTCAGACCTGGACTGTGGGTGGCAGTCTGGCAGGTTGGGTTCATCAGAGAACCATGGCTGTGGCTCTCAGACTACCTGCATTTCTGTGAGGGGCTGCTGGCTTCAGACCTGGACTGCGGGTGGCAGTCTGGCAGGTTGGGTTTATCAGAGAACCATGGCTGTGGCTCTCAGACTACCTGCATTTCTGTGAGGGGCTGGTGGCTTCAGACCTGGACTACGGGTGGCAGTCTGGCAGGTCGGGTTCCTCAGAGAACCATGGCTGTGGCTCTCAGACTATCTGCATTTCTGTGAGGGGCTGGTGGCTTCAGACCTGGACTGTGGGTGGCAGTCTGGCAGGTCGGGTTCATCAGAGAACCATGGTTGTGGCTCTCAGAATACCGGCAACAGACAACGCTTTTGCATGAATATTCACCGAAGGCACTTGAAAACAACCAGAAGCTGATTCAAAGACAGGCAAGCTTATTTATCTCTGTGGCAAGTGCTTTTCTTTTACTGAAGCCTTTATCACACTAGACTTATATTTACACTTGCATTGACTGAATATTGATCCTGCATAAATTTTGCCACCCACGTCAGTACTTTAGTAATCCAACATATTGTTTCTACTGACACTATTGACATTTTCACAAGAGTTTTTTGAAGCCTGGACATGTGTTGATTATTATATTTTCAGTGCACATTTCTAACATTTCTAACTTTTAAATGTTAAAAATGCATTTGTTTGCTTGTTAGAAGGTTTATTAAAAAGTGAATGAGGCCTATTACTAGTTTTACAGATTGAAACATTGAAAAATCACTGGAACACTGTTATAACTAATAGAGAAGAGACTCTTTGGGTCCACATAATGTTAACAAGAAGTGGGGAAAATAGTAAATAAAAACCCAGTAATGAAAAACAACTGTGTCTCCACAGAGGAACTAACTCTAACTTCTTCTACTCTGATGGATACTTTAAACCCAATTACCTATGCCTATGCCCTGAAAAGTGATACTGTATTAAACTGCAAAGCTTGGACAAGTCTAGAAAATATACAGGTTAAGGAGTCTCCTTTCAGAGAATGGCAGAATCAGACATAAAAAGAAGTAACACTGCCTATTCCCCTTTCAAAATTGAATCAAAGAATGAATTTTTTTAGCAAACAAAATCATAGGGACAAAGTATTGAAAAAAGTTAACCTAGGAAAAAGGGGCTCTGTTGCATCCAACAAAAATAAAATACAAATGAAAAATAAAAAGGGAAAAAAGAAAAAGGAAAAAAGGTAGATACTAAACTCATGAAAAATAAATGATCACTGACTAGTTTGCCCCTTTGGAAAATAGAAGTAATTTGAACTCTATAGATAGTGGATAGGACAGAAACAAACAGAGACAGACTGCTAAAACAAATAGTAGTAATCTAGAAGTAACTGTACATCACGCCCCAAAAGAATAGAAAACTTACTTTATTAAATTAGACTTCTTTAGTCCATTAGATAGTGAATCTAATACTGTGTTACTGGACAAAGAAGTACTACACTCTTCTATTTTGGTAGGTTTCCCCATACACAATATTTGAAAAACTTGACAGAGAGGTAAAGAACATAAAACTAGATGATCAGTTCCTGGCTGAATGTCCTGATTCTCTCTCAAAATACACAATTAAGGCCTTGGCCCATCCTATTATGGCAAATATTGTTCTTTTAGAGGCATTTAATGAACCTAAACATAGAATGGAGGGACTCACCAAACTGTTTATAGACCAAGCTGAATGTGCTAACAGATTAAAAGAACAAAATAATCAATCTATAAAACATGATGGGAGGAAACTGTCTTTTTCCACAATTATTATTCCAGATACACCAAAGGGTAAGAATAAAATTAAAAAAGGGAAACAGAGGAAAAAACACAAAATTTCAGAGAAAGTAAAGGGAACAACAAGAAAGTAATTATTCCACCTAAATTGTCTTCCATGATCCCAGTCACCCTGAAAATAACAATTCACAAAAAATACTCTCACTGCCTAGGTTCCTGATATAAAAACCCCAAAACAACAGATGATTCAAGAGAATTCAAGACTGGTGTCCCAAGGAAAATCCAGACAATACAAAACAGAAGCCAAAAGAGGAGATGAAAATGAAGAACATAAAATCCAGGCATGAAAATGCTGAGATGGATCATGAGGAGTTGATAAAAAATGCTAGTAAAACTGAAAATGATTTAATAGCAATCTCTGGTTAAGATGTGGTTTTAAGAATACTTGGCATATTCTTAAAGACTTATGAAACTAGAGATTCTCTAGCTGAAGGGGTACACCAACTGTTAGAAGCTGAATGTAAACTTCCTCAAGCTAAAGACTTTAAGGCTATATATAGAGATGGGTCAGATCCCTACAGCCTGTGTACATCATGATCAACAATATGGAAGCAGCAAATAAAGTCTGATTTAAGTAGCAAATAATTAATTTTCTTGAATTAGAAATATATCCCCAGTGACTTGGACCACAACTGTGAGTCATGTTGGAACCAAACGAGCTCCAATGGTCTACTAAAGTACAATGATTTCAGATTTATTATGACCAGATTACAATGGAATTTTAAGTAGGATTCGGGTCCAAGAATCAGTCCCCCACAAAATCTTGTCTATTTTCGATATTAATCATCTTTATGAGGAAAACATGGATATGTTGAGGGCCTTAGTTTTAACACTCTTAACAAGTACCTTAGAACATAAGATCTCTGAACAAGAGATTCTTTATGTTGAAAGAACATGTGCACAGGCAGAAGGGACACAGACTAATATCCTATTGAAATCAGTAGAGCCTTTTCTACAAATGTTGAACAAATCTTACAAACCAAATAGAGCAAAGATCTGGGCCCATACATTCAAAACTTAGCGCAGCACGCAAACCAATAGTGCAGCATTAACACAGGAATAGCAATGATATTCAAAGGACCAGTGAGTGTGCGCTAACCACACTAGCGCCAGGCAAAATGGTAATGTATGCAATGGGCAAAGTAAGGGGGCAGGAATCAGCATACACATGCTACAGGAAATTCAGAGCCATAGCACCGTGCTAGCACACATAGCGCAACACTTAGTGCAGCGCTAGTTGCCACCTATGAAAGGCTGGTCTTATCCCAGGGCAAACCACAGAGGTGGAGAGACTACACCAGGAAGTGAAAATGGCAGCAGTGCCAAACACAGTGTTGCTGCAGCTGATGGCAGCAGTAGTGGAGGAGGAGGAGGAGGAGAGGGAGAAGGGCCAACATGGGCCACAATACAGGCCAAGGAGACGTTATGCTGCACAGAGGTGGTACCGGCCCAGGGTCTCCTTTGAGACCCTGCCAGATGAGCACGTCACTGGCCAGTATAGGATGAACAAGGGCATGTTGAGGTAGTGATGTAAACTCCTGCATGAGCAGCTGCATTCCAACACAAGACGCAGCCGTGCCATGACAGTCAAGGAGAAGCTGACAGCAGTGATGTGTTTCCTAGCCACAGGGACATTCCAATGACCAACAGGGGACACCATAGGTGTATCGCAGTCTGCCACCTCACGCCTCCTGACCCAGTTCCTCAATGCTTTCCTACCACACGCTGGGGAGTTCATAGTATTCCCCAGCATGGCAGCAGAGCACAGAGAAACCATGCAGCAATTGCATCAAGCTGTGCACCTACCAGCGGTACTTGGTGCCATTGACTGCACCCACGTTCCCATCCATGCACCACCTGGTGATGGCAGTGACGCGTATGTCAACAGAAAGGGGTACCACTCCGTCAATTGCCAGGTGGTGTGCGATGCGACTGGGTGTATCAACAATGTATTGCACAGTATTCCGGTAGTGTCCATGACACCTTCCTCTGGCATCAGTCCTGGCTGTGTCAGGCCTTTGAGGAGGGCAGGATACCCAGAGGGCACCTAGTCGGTGAGTATCAACATGCAAGTCACACACTCACCACAGCAGGGTTGGGGATAGGCAGGGGAGGGCAAGGAAGGGGCCTGGGATCGCAACACAGGTGGTGCAACACAGCAAGGGGCAGACAGCAGAACAACACTAACAGGTGCAAATCTCTCAACATGGGACAGTGCCTGTCCCCTGTGACCCTGGCTGCTGACACCAGTTCCCTGACTGGCCACAGTGGCCAATGAGTTGTATAATTAGGCACATGCCACCACCAGAAACATCTTAGAGAGGGTGTCTGGCATACTTAAGATGCACTTCTGATGCCTAGACACGTCAGGTGGTGCCCTACAGTAAAGGCCTCAGAAGGTATGCCGTATCATCCTAGCCTGTTGTATGCTGCACAACATGGCAATGAACCATGGAATACAGGCACCTGAACATGAGGAACAGGCCGACAGTGACCCAGCACCAGTGGTCAGGGGGATAGTGGAGCAACTCTAGAGGAGAGATCCTCAAATGGCCCACAGGGCCGGCCCTGGAGCACAGGGCCGCTATCATCAGGATTCTGTCACAGGCCAGAAGATGAGTACACACAGCACAGCAACAGGAAACAGAACAGCGGAAAACAGTTTATTATGTACAGACAACCACAACAGTGCTGACAACCAACAAAACAAGTGCACAACACAGCGGTAGTGAATGTACGTGTGATGTCAGTGTGAAGTATGGGTTGTGCAGGACACGCATGTGATGAGGATACACAGCCATGGCACAATGATGCGGGTGATGCCTGATGTGTGGCAGCAGAGTAGGAAGGGACACCATGGCTGTGCATGTATGAAAGTTCTAGTGACAGTGTGTGTGTGTGTGTGTGTGTGTGTGTGTGTGAGAGACAATGTGAGTGCATGTGTGTACATGTATGTGTGTGAGTGACTGTGCATGCATGTGTGTACAAGTGAGTGTCAACAGTGCTCATGTGCATGGCAGCCATGCCTATCTCTGGCGGCTACCACCATACACACGACACACACCACGTGTGTGGGACACAGAGCCAGGGGTGCTCTGAGCTGAGGAAATGTTTGGGGAGGACCACGGTGAGGCTGGGAGGGTGGACCACCTGTGCCCCCACTGACCAGCAGGACCAGACAGGGTGGGTGGCTGCCCACGGCGAGGCTGGGCACCAGCTGATGTGCCCGATTCAGTGGTGCTTGTGCCAGTGCCCGTCCTGCGGCCGTGTGTGGCCCACCTGTGGGCTGTGTACCATGGGCATGCTGACCCCTTTGCACAGCCTGCTGCCCTCCATGCACCCCATGCAGCACTGTGGTGAGGTCTACCACAACCGCCGTGAGCCCTGCAAAGCCACAGTCAAGTGTGTCTACCATGCGCCCCATGCTGTCCTCAGCCCACTGTTCTGTCTGTGCAAATCCCAGGGACACTGCCTCCCGCATCAGAGACTGCTCATGCCTGAGCTCCCACCACAGGCCATGCAGGTCCATCTGGGCCTCCTGCTGGGATATGAGGGTCGCCTGGAGCAGAGGGCAGGCCCCCAGGGCATTTAGCTCTACGGCGGCAGCAACCTCAGTGGTAGTTGTTAGTTGTGCCTGCTGCTCAACATGGTGGGGATGCTGTGGCAGCTGCAGAATGTCCTGCTGCTGCAGGGCACCAGTGGTGTGCTGTGTCCCCTGCGGGCCCTGCACCCCTCCCAGTGGAGGGCACTGCATGTTCAGCAATGCACACATGGCATTATCATAACTCACCACCATCTGAACAGGTCCACTCATGCTGGCATGGCTATCCCCCCATGGCACCCATGATGCAGACCACAGCTTGCCCCACCCCTGTGCCACCCACCACAGGCCCCTCCACAGGCAGGATGTAACCCTCCTCTGACACTTCTGACCCTATGTTGCTGGTAACCGTCAGCAGGATCACCTGGCTACCACTGAGATCCTCCACCTGGGCATCCTCCAGGGCTGCACTGTTGTCCAGGTCCCTGCCAGCATTGGAGCCCCCTCTGGCAGGTGTACCCCATGTCCAGCAGGGTGCCACACATGGTGCACAGCTGAGGGTCCACTACTGGCACACAGTCCTGAGGTCGACGGCATGTTGTCCACCTCCTTCTTAGCCTCTGGTTCCATGGCAGCCATTCCAGCCTGGTCCTGGCATGCTTTTTTTTTTGAAATTCAAGTTTATTAATTTCCAAACATAAAAAAACAAAACCCACAATAACATTGGAGACAGCCAGTCAATAGTAACCATCTGGTATAAAGCAAAACACATAACAGAGAAAGAAAACCCCACAACCACCATGCCCCTCCCTCTCCAGAACCACCCCACCTCCAACCCCACACCCCCACCCCCCATCTTCCCACCCTCACCTCCCATCCCCTCCCACCTAGTGTGCCCGCTAGAATATACACAAGAAACAAAACTGATTAGGCACATCGATCTCAAGGAGGGCTCTACTTAAACAACCAAGGTGAAAGATCACAGAGGACGCTATCGTGGGCATCAGAGAGGGAGCCAAGAAATCAGCAATGCAGATAAAGAGCATAGAGCTTCCCCCATCTCTTCTGGAATAAGTCCATACGATTCTGCACACTGGCAGTTAGTCTTTCAACATTGAGACATGCTGAAAGCTCTGTCAACCACTCCGGATAGGTTAAATACAATTGGTCAGTCCAATGCCTAAGGACTAACCTCTTGACTGCACTAGCCATCAGGGCCATATGGTAGCGACGCTCCACTCAATCAATAGCACTATAGTCCCCCAGAATGCATATTTCAGGAGTAAAAAAGGTATTAAGGCCCAGTAGGGGATCTAAATTAGTTTGGATGGCCGACCAGAGTGGGGCTACCCTGTTACATTGCCAGAAAATATGTAGAAGATTCCCCTCTCCCTGCAAAAACCTAGTGCACTGAGAGAGAGCCAATCTTTTGAGTCGATAGAGTTTCTTAGGTGTGTAATACATATTGTTGATGATATAATATTGGGTATGCTTGAGCCTGTCTTGGGTATGATACCTATGCAGGTCCCTCCAAACTCGGGCCCAATTCAAAGTAACATTCAGTAATTAAAGAGGGCCAGATATTGATCCAGCGGTGGGTTCTGGGAACCTCAAAATCCAATAAAAAGGAATATATAGTCGAAACGGAGTGAGGCTTAGTGGCAAGAGCAAAAATGTGAGACAGGAACGGTTGTATTAGGGATTCTCGATATGTAGTGCCAAACTTCTCAACAATGAGATGCCTTAGCTGATACACTTTAAAAACACTACTGATGGGGATTCCAAATTTAGTAAGAATGCCAGACATCAGGAGAAGAGAACCTTGATCATAAAACTGATCCAAGTTGGTATTTTTAATATGGGGGAGCCAATTTGGGATAATTATCGAACTATCAAGCTTAATGTTAGGATTTGAGACAATAGGCTGACCTAAATCTAATTTAGGGGGAATTTTTAAAAACAGTAGGCATTGGGAAAGGGATCTTAAAGACGTAGAGATTGTTTGATTCATTATCCACTGCGAGAGATTGGAAGCAGGGGTGCACAAGATGGCGTAGGGGTCTAATTTAGACCCTGCAGAATTGATCTCTCAATTTGAAGCCAAATCGGGGAAGGGGGATCGTGTTGAGATGGAATCCATCTACCCACTCTGGATAAATGAGTGGCCCAATAGTACAATAAGAGATTTGGGAGCCTAAGGCCACCTTTATCTCTGGGGAGAGATAACTTGAGGAAGGAGCGCCTAGCCACTCTCCCACACCAGATAAATTCTGAAAAGGCCGTGTGAAATTGCTGCAGGTAAGAGAGTGGTAATCAGAGGCCCAGCAGATTAAGAGGATAGAAAATACGAGGGAGTACATTCATCTTGATAATATTAATCCTCCCCCAGAGAGAGATAGGAAGATTGGCTGGTCCTGGCATGCTGCAAACCCTGCACACACCACTGTGGAAGAAGATGGAACAGAGTCACTGACTGGTACATGCATAGTGTGCCACAACCACCACCAGTATATGCACACCCTAGGAAACATGCCACATGCCGCGAATATGCACACCATACAGAGCAGTCCCACAGACATAGAGATGCAACAAATTTAAATTCCACTGGCAAAGTGAACACAAAGTGGGCACTGCATTGCCACTCTCACAAGGAGTCTAATGCAAAGTGCTCAATTCGCTTTTCATTACTTACTGTTAAGGCAGCAGAATGGCAACGCGAAGTAAGGCAAAGTCATTGTCTTCAATGGACTTCGCATTCCACATTATGATTCTAAGTGATCCACTTGGTGTTTCAGATTTGGCAGTCCATCCACACATCACATGGCTTACAGTACTGTAAGTCACATGCTCTTTAGCTAGGCAGGAAGGAAGTGAGTCATCAAGCAGACACTTTTACTTTCTCCTGTGCAGATGTAGAGATAGAGAGAGAGAGAGAGAGAAGAGTGTGTTTTGTGACTGCTGATACTTTGAGATCAGAGCGAGGAGGAGATTTAAACTTTGATTTAGACCCAACAGCTTTTTTAAAAGCTACCTTTTTTCGTCTTTTCTGTACTCTTTCTTACTTAATTTGTTCTTCCTGTAAATTTTATTTTTCTTGCCTTTATAAGTAGTTAGTTGTTTGCCCCCCCCAGAAGCAGGACCAGCACTGCCTCCTGTCTTGACTCTGAGGCAATTGAACCACCACCAAGTCCAGCATCAGATCCTCTGGAGCAGGATGTGCCTGTTCCCCCAGGCCCAGATATGGATCCCATCCCTGTTCAGCACTGTGACCAGTTGGCTGCCAGTTCATCTGGCCCTTCCCTGCCTGTGCCTGGTTCTCCCCACACCTCCATTGTTTGACAGTTTTTTGACTGTGTCAGGGGGGAAAGCAGTGTGGTAAGGTGCTGCCTATATGAGATGGAGGTGCACCGTGGCCCCCGGGGGACTGGGGGCCAGTACACCCATATGCTCAATCACCACCAGTTGGAGCAGCAGGCTGCCACAGAACAGATCATGCCTGCACCTGCTGGCCATTCTGTGGAAGAGGGTGCAGCTGTGCATGGTGGCATCCCTAAGAAGAGGAGGGCCACAGCAGTACCTGCTACTCCACCAGGATTGCATAGAGGGACATCAGTTGCAAATTATGACAGTGCTGGAACTGCTGCTGGATCACCATGGGATCCCACATTAGTTTTTTTTTCCTCACACCATGTACCCACAGCATCTTCCTTGTTGTGTTATAAAATGTATTCCTCCACCATCCCCGACCCTTGTATGTAATTATGCCCTTTTTTGTTGTCTTCTGTATGCGTGACACTTTGTATTCTGAGCAGTGCAAGTATACTGTGCTAAACTGTATGTGTGTAGTCAGTCTTCTTTCCAGTCTGTGTATGTACTGCAGACACTGTCCAAATCCCTGACTTAAAAACACTTATTAATGAGTACAATGGTGGGATAGTGAAGCCTTGAGAGATACTATAAAACAGGCTTACAGTACATCCAAGTAACTAGTAAAAAAATTAATGTTGTGATTTGTGACGTAATTGTAAATCATGATTTGTGACTGCATTTGTGACCGTGATGATGAAGAAACATGAATGCCTATGGCTGTACTTCCCCGGGCCCCAATGAGGTGTGGTACAAAACACTCCAACTTAAAAACACTCATTAATGAGTACAATGGTGGGGTGGTGAAGCATGGAGAGATACTACAAAACAGGCTTAAAATACATCCAAGTAACTATTAAAAAAAATGAATGTTGTGATTCGTGACGTGATCATAAATCATGATTTGTGACTGCATTTGTGACCGTGATTATGAAGAACATGATTTGTATCACAAGTGACTCGTGATGATGGTCCTGGCTTAAAAACATATATTAATGAGTACAATGTTTATGCAGAATTATGCACCACGGCAGTCCAGTACTCTGAAGGGAAGACAAAGAAACAACTGTGACTTAAGTTAGAGATGGAGATTGGGCCCTAAAGAGATGCAAATGCACAGACAGATTAAGATTGTGCTGTGCACAGAAGTGATGCAGATGCAAAGGCACAACACCTAACCAGTACTCACTATCAGAAATTCAAATCTGGAAAAGAATTCCTTTGTCGGTTGGGGTGGGCCATGGGGGGGGGGGTGCAGTGTACTGCACTGCTGCAGTAGCAGTCAGTAGTACTAGTAAAGACTCCACAAAGAATTACAAAAATTACACAGCTGCAGTGAATAGCAGGTTCACATTGCTGAAATTATGTGGCACAATAAAAGGTGCCTGATTTGATGACACACGTCACTCACATACTCCACACACACACTAAGTAATGCGTAGCAAATTGAAAACTTCAGTAATATAACCACATATTTTAAACAAACCAAAATTATGCACTGCTGCAACACAACAATCAGCAAAAAAAATGGCAAGAATTATTAAAAATATTTATGTGTACATTAACACAGTTATACAAGAAAAATATCACCAAAACAGAAAGCACTGTCTTTTTCTCCAAGTTAATCTACCTACACCACAGATACACCCTTCCCCCAAAGCACACTTCCACTGTCTCTCAGTACACAGACTGAATATTGTACATTAACATTCAAAATCCACACACAAACAATAAACGCTCGATGATATGAGCACAGGAGGTTTTCCTATAATCGATGAACTAAAGCTTCAGCAAAACAAATGACCCCAAAAGGCTTTTTTAGCAGCTTTTAGAAGGTTTGAATCACAGAGCTCTCAGAGCAGATTGTCTCCTACAGCTTCATACACACGCTACTCCAAACTGAGGTTGTGCAGAACAATCTAGAGCCCATGTGACCTGAAATCCCATGAATCACTGCAGAATTCGCCTTTGGAGCTTAAAAACAAGGCGAAGTGATGCAGAGTACATTGTTTTCAATGTGCTTTGTCTTAAGAATTGGTGGAGTAGTGGTTGGGAAGGCAGAGTAGCATAAAGTCATTGTTTTCAATGGACTTTGATGCTACCCATTAATAACGCAGCATCATTTCATGCGTGGAGCACTCCACCTAATTCACCTTCTCTCCGCAGATCACTTCGCTAAGCGAATTGGGGCCACCTTGCCCACCACTACATAGACATAGACCTTGGCTACATGCACACACCCACACCACAGTGCCAATGCCCTGGGCTGTCAGCTGTGGTTGCAGCCTTACTGGGCAGTGGTTGCATGCAATCACACCCCATGAGTACAGTGTGCACAGCAGAGCACCCCCAAAGTGCACCCCAGGCACAATGGCAACACCAACACCTAGCAACAATGCAGTGAATCCGTGCAGGGTACACACATGCAGATACTGACCTGTCCTAGGTAGTGTGAGTGGCATCCCACCAAGCACACCGGAAACAGACTCCGGCCGAAGGGTGGATGCCACCACAGACATAAGTGGGTCCTCCTGCCACTGTAGTGTGGAGTGTTGGTCACCTCTGGTCCACATTCTGTCTCAGAGCTGCTGTGCCTCCTCCTCCTTTGCTCTGCTCAGCAGGTCACTCCAGCGCTTGTGCACAGCATCTGTTGTCCGGCCACGGCCACCAATGGCATTCACCTCTGCTGTGATCTCATCCCACACCTGGCACACCACCGTGTCTGTCACCTTGTGGCACCATATCACCTGCTTTCTTTCCTTGACCCCATGCACCAGGGCCTTCAGTTCATCCTGGGAGAAGTGATGCACCCTAATGTGCTCTTGACATGCTGTGGGACCTATGGGAGTCATGCAGAGAGATATATGTCACATGCTGTGGCGTGCCTGTGTTGCGTGGTACACGTGGAACACTATGTGCATGCCACACCCAACACCTGCACTGACCAACCTGATGTGGCATGGTGAAGGACCAGGCCAGCATGTGCGCGTACAGCACACACAGAATCTGTGTAATGCGGCCACCCCTGTGTGCACATTGCAAATGCACATCTGATGGCATACACTGCAGGCACACTGCACACACCAGCTCCCATAGCTGTGTCACCAGCAAACATACCACTCAGGTGTTCCCTGGTATGAGAGGCAGCCCTACCGTCACCACCAGGCATTGCATCCTACCCCATCCAGCCCCCAGGGGACATGTGTGGTGCACACAGGACATGTGCTGCACATCCAGACAGTACAGATGGTATGCATACCATTGCAGGATAGTGGGCCCAGACCACACAGTGCTGTCGTTGTCACTATGGGATCCCCACAGTTCGGAGCTTGTCTCCCCTGGGCTGTGGTTGTGTACCACCATCAGAGGGTCTGCAACCCTCACCTGAGTAGCAAATGTGGTTCCATGTCATGCAACATGGGTGTGAGGCAAGCCTGAAGGCCAAGGTGCCCCCCTGCCCGGTGACCTCCCCCACCTGGTGACTGGCTACCACAGTGTGCAGGCAGTCCACGCACATCGGTGGCTGCCACTGGTGCATGGGTGTGTCACATGGCCCAGTCAGCAGGCCAGTTGGACTGCTGGCCATGTTCACCGATATGCAGCACCATGTCGGCCTGTGGGCTTTCATTCAGCCGCCATGTCCCCTGCCTGTACCATTGCAGACTGCAGGTGCGCAGTGTGCATGCCCCAGCCTGGTGATGCCCCACTGCCATACCGCCAGGCCTCAGACTGCTATACAGACCTGCATCCTGCTGCTCTGCCTCCTGCAACATGTCTCCTTCCATAGTGCCTGTCTGTCTGTAGCATAGGATGTGTGCTGCAATCCCAAGACACAAAACCAGTGGAGCACTGTTTACTCTTATATAGCCCAGCTGGGCAAGCCAGTCTGTTAGGCATGCAAATAAGCAGTTAATGATATGCTAATCAAACTGTTTGCACCTTGCATACACAAGTGCCCTCATTTGCATAGGCTGGTTGAATATGGGCCTATATAGCACTGGGCAAACAGCTTAGCACCAGGCAAACGTTAGCATTGGGCAATTTGTAGCCCAGCACTGTGCTGTCCTGTCCTGTTTGCGCAGCACTATGTGGCTTAGCGCAACCACCACACATGTGCCTGAGGCCCCTGTGCCACGCTAGCACCCCAGGGTAGTGTGCCCCCGTGCCACGCTATGCCACCTAGCATGGTGCTACATGCATGCATGTAATTGCCACTCCAGGGTCATGGTGGGGTTGCACATGCACATTGTGCTGACTTCTGGGTAGTGCCATGCACTGTCATGTGATTCCATAGCGCTACAGCACACTTGGCTGGTGAGCTCTGGGAGTGGCACAGGCTGTGTTTTCACACTTGTGGCAGGGTACCAGTCAGCATTGACCATGGCAGGGAGGTGTAGGCTGAATGCAGTATACATAGGGACAGGTGCTGGGGGAGGCTGAGACTGCCAGCCTCGTACAGCTGGTGCAGCAAAGGCACCGACATCTCTTTCAGGAGGTCAGGGAGGGTGACGTCCCACACCAGCAGGTGTGGGCATCCATTGCCCGGAGGCTCAGTGAACGCATGAGCATAGCCCGTTGTGCCCAGAAGTGTCAACATCGGCACACTGACATGTACTGTTGGCAGAGGCAGCACCTGGAGCACTACAAGTGCATGGTGTAAGAGGGCACTGTGCCAGTGCCAGGTAAGTGGCATTGCATATTGATCACCACTGTCACCTGCCTCTCGGTCTACAAGTGTGTGCCTGTGCCTGTGTGTGTACACAGGTGTGCTGCTGTGTATGGTGTTGGGGTGCATGTGGCACAGGTTGGGGGCACACATGTTGGCCACCTAAGGGGGCATTCTGGTACAGGGTGCGGGGGAGCACAGTTGCCATTGTTCCCAGGTGGCACATATGGTGGTAGTGGTTCCAGCATGGTGCATACTGTGTCTGCGGGGGTGACACTGGTGTGGGTGGTGGATCGGGACATTGCTGATAGCGGGACCTGATGCAGCACTGTCCTGCAGCCTACTCCACTGTGGTGCAGGGGTGCTGTCACCTGGGCCAGTGATAGCCTACACAGCCATGTGTGCAGTCAGACACAGTGCACCTGTGTCTGGCACTGTCACACCGCTGCACCACCATGCCTACATGTCCTGTGTGCCTGGTGCACTCTCCATGGGCCTTGATGCCATCTTTGTGGGTGTACCTTGTGTTCAACCACTGTCCCTGGACTGCCCTGTGTGTACAGTGTTGTGGGGGGTGAGTGTGCATCTTGCTGTGGCGCTTGCGGTACATGCTATGTGCTGTGCTAATGCTGCTGTTTCCTTTGTCCTCTGTAGAGTGGATCAAGCAGCCCAGAACAGCAGGAGAGGACCAAGAGGTGTCCCAGAACAGCCTGAGGGTGCTGGCCATGCCGCAGCAGGTGCAGGAGAGCAGCTCTGAGGCCAGGGGCCTGTTGAGTGACTAAATGTCTTGTTCATTTGTGCTGTCCCTCTGTGATGTGTGGTTCATTCTGTGGTCTGCCATTGACTGTGCTGGTGGCTTGGTTGCTACAGGCATCAGTTCAGTGGTGTTGTGGCACTGTGCTGTGTTGTGCACCAGTGTTGCACACTGATGCCGGTGTCTAGCTGTCAGGCCGCTGTGCCCTGTGGCAGAGGCTGTGGTGCTGTGGGCCAGTGTCAGCATGCATGGCTGCAAGGGTACCAGTTGGTGGTAGGGGCTGTGGCAGCAGTGGTTCAGAGAGGCACTCATGAGGGTACTCAGGGCACTGTTTCCATGCTGTCCTTTGGCATACACACATCTGCAGTAGGGTGTGCTTTGGACCTCCCGCCCTCCCAGTTCCTACGCCTGTGCACAGCTGGCATTGCTATGCTGTCCACAGGATTTGTTGGCCATATTTGGCTGTTTATCAACCATGTGCATGTTGTAGCTGCAGGGCACCATGCACTGTGCATTATAAGGCCCATGTTTGGTGGCATCTGTTGGCCCACCACTGCTGCTGTCTGCACCCTGTGGGACTGTGTATGCTATGGGCCTGTTTGACCTTGGTGTGGATTGGCTATTGGCTGGCCACTGTGCCTGCATTGTGATGCTCCAGCACCCCTTTGGGTTGTTGTTGTGCTCTGCATTCTAGTACATTGCCATCTGTCTATGGGCAACCTGTCCTGACATGTGGGCACTCTTGTGCATGTTGTGGCATGGCCCACGAACACCGCAATCCTGGGGACCACCTGTGTGTCAGCACTGTGTCACTGCATGCAGTGCTGGGGTGGGTGGTGTCACCTGTACCATGGTGCTGTCGGGCCTGATGTCAATGTGTCTATTGTGTATTGGGATGGTGCCTGTGTCTACCAGTCCTGCCCTGTGGGCACCTTCCGGGTGTGCCTACCATTGCGTTCATCTGCACCACTTGTCCATGGCTGTTAGGATATGTTGTCCATCCCTGTATGGCCACCTGTGGCTGCAGTATACCTCCTGGCTAGTTTCCCATCCTCACGAGTTCCCCCTTCCTCTTGTAGGTCCACTCCAATTGTCATTGTGGGTGATCAGACCAGAGAAGTCGGAGGGATTGGAGGACCTGCTGCGATGCCATGTTCAGCAGCAGATGACATTGATTGAGCAGCAGAGCATCCTAATTTCAGATACCAGGAGGGTGGCTGCTGTCCTTGAGGCACGTCTGCCAGATCCATCCAGCAATCAGACATGATTGTCTTCCCTTTTCTGTTGGCTATCCCCCCCCTTTCTGGACTGATGTTCATCCTTGCCCTCTGTTATGCTCCCACTGTTTGTGTCCACATCCCCTTTCCTCCCATTCCCCTTGCCATGCTGTATATATTGTAAATATGTTAATATGTTTCTCATGCCACTGTTTCTGTTATTATATTTCCACTGTTGTACTCATTCGCATGCAGGTCTTCATTGTGGTAGTGTTCTGTGTTGGGGGGGTTGCATTTCAATTTGTTGATTTGGCTTTAATATATTCATGGTGGTTCACCCAGTTGATGTTGTGGTAGTGTTCAGTTCTCATTTTGGTTTTGTTTGTTGTTTACTTTCTTCATTTACCTTTTGCACTTTTGTGTGTACTGTTTGCTTCGCTTTTCTGTTCCTGTTGCTTTGCCATACCTTTGATTATTATTACATTCCAGTTTCTACATTTAACTGTGTCCTGTGTCATTCTTGGGTGGTTGGGTTTTCACCTCGTATGCACTGTTCCTTGGTTCCCACACATGGGTCGTGGTTGTTGCTTGCCATTCACAAGCATGTGTGTCATTTATTGTGTTCTGCACTGTGATCTGCACCTGGGACCTTGTTCCAGGCTATATTTCCTTGCTTTGTCCCTGGATCAGGCTGTCTCATCTCTGCACTGTGTTCCACTGATTGTTTTCACTGCCTGCCTGGGTGCTATATTCAGTGTTGTCTTATTTGCTATATTCAGTGCTGTCTTATTCCCATGTAATGTTTGCCCTGCACTCCTGGCCCTGTTTGCCATGATTCCTTTGCTTGCTATATTCAGCTGGTTTTGCACCAGGCTAATCCTTTTGAATATAGCTTGCTTTCTGCTGCGGGCTAAGTTTGCCCGCCGAGCAGTGCTAACTTTTCCCAAAGGCAGGGTTTTGAATATCTGGCCCCTTATTTGTAAATTTAAATGAGATGGATGAGGAAGTACTAGATACAAATATATGACCAAGAAGTCTAAACAATGAAACACTTAGAACCTCTTTTTCTATTTTAGACTATGAAGACATATCTAATATACTGCTGTGTAACACTGCAGGTCTGACCCATAAGTTATTTGACCCCCGATAAGAATCTGTTCATTTATAGGTCTGAGCTCTTAATCTTTCAAGTGACATGGTCTCAAGAAGTGGTCAATATCAACGGCTATGAAAATCTGTTCTCACCAGCAATCAAAACTAATGACTTTGGAAGACCCAGGGGTGGGTTAGCAATTTGCAGTATGTTAAGATCAGTAAAGACCTTAGAGTTATTGATTTTAAAATTATTAAACAACATTAAATTATTATAGTATTAAGATGGGGATTACTGACACTCATTGTAATCAATGTATACATGCCATCAAGATCTCAATTTAATCTTAACAAGGACATATGGGCTGAATTAACTACTGATCTTGAACTTATTCAGAAAAAATACCCTACAGGTAATACTTTGATTGCTGGCGATTTTAACTCAAGAATCACAGACTATGATAATCTTGAAATACTACAGGAACAGATTTATTTAGGCAATCTTGATAAAAGGTTGAGAAAGGATATGCACAGAAATGAGTCTGGATGAAAACGTGTCCAATTTATTGAGCGTAATAATCTGTTTATATTAAATGGTAGACTGTTGGGGGATGAAGCTGGCAACATCACCTCCTTCTCCCACAATTGTCACAGTGTTATTGACTATGTTCTCTGCTCACTGGAAAGTTACCATCTCTTTAAGTCATTGGTCATAGACATGAGACCTGAAAGTGACATGTCCCTTTATGTTTACAGTTTTTACCTGGGTGGACAATGAAGATAAGAAACTTCTTCATTGCCCTCTTCCCTCCTTGAATGTTATAGGAAAGAATAGATTAGAGTTCCTTGGGAGAATATGGGATGCAGTTGATGAGATTTTAGATGACTTACACCCGAGTACAATACTGGACAATTTGGCTGATCCTCTACTAGCACAGGAATTGGTATTAATATTAGTACAAAGACAGGAACAGATCAAGGAAAACAATATATACAAAGATATAAAGAACCCAATAATAAATACTTGATTTGATGCTTCTTGTAAGAAAACAAAGAAGAATCTTAGGAAATAAATTAAAGAAGCAAAGAAAAATCCTTTCATAAGTAACTGTAATGCCTTATGTAAGGAGAGAAAGCAATACAAAAACATTTTAAGTGACAAAAAACAAAGAGTTTAGGCAAATATTATGTACAAACATGTACAGAGTATTCCAAAGTAATAATGTGAAAAAGTTTTGGAAGATGGTGGCCACTGGTACATGTGAATCACAGTCTTCTCTGGCAATATTTATACCAAAAGAAAGTTGGGTGCAGCATTTTAAAACAATATTTAATACAAAAAATGCCTCTAAGATCAGTAGACCAGCTCCCAATTACAATAGCTAACCTAGGTTATTATCCTCTTAAAACAACATCATTAGAAGTGGATGATGCCATTTCAAGGTTGACCAACAACAAAGCACATGGACTATATTAAATGCCAGCTGAGATATAAAAAAGATGGCATTTTGGGTTCCAATTCTCACAACCCTTTTCATTGTCTATTTAACACAGAAATTTATATCATCATCATGGACAAAAACTAATAGTTCCTATTCATAAAAAAGGTTTGTACTATGACCCTGGCAACTTTGGGCCCATCAGCCTGTTATGCATTAGTTCCAAAATATTTACTAGGATTTTATTAAATAAGCTGATTTTATGGTTAGAAAATACTTGTCTGTTATCCAAATATCAAGCTGGTTTCAGAGCTAATTTTTCAACCATAGACAACATATATAGTACTGATTTGCACATCTATTTGAGAAATACATAACAATCAGAAAATCAAAGCTTTTTTGCCCTGTTCATTGATTTCACAGTGGCATTCAACTCAATAGATAGAGAGGCTCTTTGGTTAACACTATTAAACAGGGGCCTAACTACTGATTTACTTATTGCTATCATTTTACTCTATAGTATAGAGTCTATACCAACACCAGTACTGCAATTAGATACAATAATGAAGGGAACATTACAGACTTCTTTAAAACAACTAGCGGAGTTAAACAGGGCTGTCTCCCTGCTCCCATACTTTTTTAGAACTTACTGGGCTGGATATTCAAACTGCGCCATTCAAAGGTGCAAGCCCTTGCGCTGCGCAAAATAGTTGCGCAGGGGTGTGTCCGGGGCGATATTCAAAGGAGTTGCGCTATTGAGCAACTCCTTTGAATATCACCCCCCAGCCACAGCCACTGTGCATGGCGCAGTGGAACTTGCGCCACCGCAAGTTGTCAGAGTGGAGCATTCAACTTGCGGTGGCGCAAGTACCATTGTGCCATGCGCAAAATCCCGATATTCAAAAGGTGACATGCAAATGGGGCTATAATTCATGCAAGGTGCAGGGGGGGCCATTTGCATCTGATTATGGCCCCATTTGCATGCCATTAGCATGTAGGTGCACCGATCCCCGAGGACTTGCACCTGGCACCCTGCCAGGCAGCAGCCATCGGGGACCGACGCCCCTTCAGCCCGATCACAGGAATCAGTGTACAATCCTCCCACCACCCCCAGTGGCCCAATCAAGGCATAGTGTACTCCCACCAGCCCAATCACGGGCAGCAATGTGGCTCCCCCCCAATGTACCCCTGGTGGTCCAGTGGACCGAAATGCCCTATCAGCAGTAAGTTTAATAAACCCTCCCCTCCTCCCGCAGTCATCCCTGGTGGTCCAGTGGACCGAAATGCCCGATCGTGGGCAGTAAGTTTAATAAACCCCCCTCCTCCTGCAGTCATCCCTGGTGGTCCAGTGGACCGAAATGCCCAATCGCAGGCAGTACATTTAATAAACCCCCTGAACATAGCCCTGGTGACTAGCGTCCCCCACCCCACCCACCCATGACCCCACCCCGCTCCCCGGCAGCCAGCAGCATCACCTGCCTGCTGCCCCCTCCCTAACCGACTGACTGCCTGATAGGGCTGCACGCCCATTGGTGCAGAGCAAGAGCCAATGGGCGTGTAGCTCTACTGCCAGATGGCAGTCCAGATTTTAAATGAATTCATTCACAAATCTGGACTGTCATATGTATCGGTCTGCATGCCCATTGGATCTTGCTCTGCACCAATGGGCATGCAGTTCACCGGGCAGCCAGTCAGCGGGCAGCGGGTGGTAGGTGGGTGGATGCTGCTGCCTGCCGCTGCCAGGGGTGGAGGGCGGGCTTCGTGGGTGGGTGGGTGGGGGATGCTAGCCACCAGGGCTATGTTCGGGTGGGTTTATTAAACGACTGCCTGCGATCAGGCATTTGGTCCACTGACCACCAGGGATGACTGCGGGAGGAGGGAGGTTTATTAAACTTACTGCCGATCGGCATTTCGGTCCACTGGACCACTAGGGATACATGGGGAGCTACATTGCTGCCCGCGATCGGGCTGGTGGGGGGAGTACACTATGCGCCTGACGGGCCAGTGGTGGTGTGGGGGGGATTTACAGTCAGCTGCCCTCGATCGGGCTGTGGGGGTGGCACAGGGAGTGGGTTGAGGGCCAGCCAGAGGTGGCAGCTGCTGTGTTGCACCCTGCAATGCAGCAGCTCACCTGTGGGTGACTCTCAACTTAAGCCTTTTTTTTGGCTCAAAGTTGTGCAGGCGCAGGTTGGGGGTTGCGCCTGCCCAACTCTGCACAGCCCGGCTGAATATCGGGCTGTGTAGTTTATGCATGGTACCTCCCCCACCAGTTCAGCATGCATTCATTTGCATTGCGCTGTTGCTCAGCCTGTTTTCAGTGGCGCAACTGCCTCCTGCTGAATATCGCAGAATGGAGCAAATTCAGACTTGCGCAGGCGCAACCCTATTGCGCATGGTGCAACCCTTTTGAATATACGGCCCACTGTATATAGATTCACTATGACAGATGGCTATGGACAAATCCTTAGTTCCTCCGAAAATAAATAATTTTCCCTGTCATATATTGGTGTATGCAGACGACTTGGTGAAATTTTCACTTATTACCCAAGGTCTTCAAATACAAATAGGTCAATTGATAGTCAATGTGATACACTGGAACTAAAAATGAATCATAAAAAAAAAAAACTAAAGTTATGATCTTTGGAAACACTAGATCTAAGTTCAGATTTAATTTACATAAAGAAAGCATAGAGATAGTAAAAGAATATATAGGAAATAATGGGAAACTTGATATTTAAATAACTTTTGAACAGATTAATGTTTTTTTTCACCAAACCTTCAAAAGGCACATCTGCAACCCATACCCCATATACCCTGAACGTTTTGGAGCAAACTGCCAAGCAGTTTCGGAGATACAGCATGGCATAGACATTGATAAAAAAGTGGTATTTTTCACATTTTTTGACATTCCGTAGCTCCATACCCATACAACCGAGCAGAACAAAAATTGCCCGATCCAGAGATCTATGGTAAAAGACAGAGCATGTAATATTTCAGGCAAATTGGTCTAATGGTTGCAAAGTTATTAAAGTGCAAAATGTTGGGTCTAACATAGAAGTGACAGTTTAACTCTATTTATAGTGGCACTACTGTGCAACTATAATATCTATCTTTCTACCTATCTGTCTGTCGGTCTGTCTATCTAGTATCTCTCTCTCTCTCTCTCTCTCTGTATATATATATATATCTATATCTATATATATATATATATATATATATTCATTGCAAAAGCTTCATTTAATGTATCAGTTAGGGTTAAAGCAACAAAAGAGAGGAAATGAGTTAGGTTGAGTTTCAACTCCTGTCTCCCTGCCCTCACTCAGAGCTGGTGTGTGCCATGGGGTCATGTGGCCCAACTCTCACCCCATTCCATGTGTAAACAGGTTGACATGCTACAGCAAAGGAGAATGGGTGAGAGTTAGGCCTTACGACCCCATGGCACACCCCGGCACTTGTCAGTCTGTGGAGGAGGGGGGTATGGTGTTGAAGGGATTAGGGGCTCAACCTTAATGTCTAATTTCCTTACCTTTGTTGCTTTAACCCTAAATGATGCATGATGCAATTAATTTACTTTCTTTTGGAAAAAGTGTACTATAACTACTAAAAAGTATGTGTTGGAAGGGCCCTGCATTCCCACCAAGCTGCTCATTTCTGCATAACGATATGTGTCTGTGGGAGTGTGGGCCTTCTAGGCCCTGCGCTCCCACTTAGGCATAGCTACAGAGCCATACAGCAGTCCTTTAGGGCAAGGAACCCTTGTAACACTAATTTGCCAATATCTCAGAAATCGTAACAACTAGAAAACAAATTCAAGTGTCGTTGTAATCATGACAGTGAGACATCCACGAAACATATATCAACTGAATCCATATCTTGCATAGTTTACAAGCTATGGGCAGTGAAATGCACAATGGGTGCCACAATGTTATCCTATAGGGAAAATCTCAACTTCATGATGGCATATCTATGGAACCGCTTTGTTCCCCAACACCTAAGCAGAATAATACACACCTGAAAGACATCCCCTCAATACTCTGAAAATTTAAATTAAAAAGACCAAACCGTTCATTAGCAATGCAATGGTAAAATATTTAAAATCCTAATCTGCAAGATAGCAAAATACTTGACCGCGAGGTCACGGGCTAGGATTTTGACAGCTCCCGGACCAGGATCGTTAGCGGTCGCGGTCAGAGAATTTTAAAAAGCTATTTTTTGACCAAAATGAGCAAAATCAAAGGCATGGCTTTAAAGAGGGGTTCATCCTGAACAAAACCCATGCCTCATTTTGCCCAAAAGTCACCTGTGAAGAAATCTTTGTCTGAAAAATAACCATATAAATCTTGGCATGAACTGCGTGTGCTCAGAACCCGAAAATAAAAAGTGTAATAACTTTGGAACAGAATAATATTTTTTTAACTAAACCAATGCTGGATTGTTCCTTGACCCAGCCTCTTTCTAGGTTCCAAATGTCAGACCACAAGACCACATGGTGTGGTCACAGCACCATGGGCACAAAATGTGTCAAAAGTGGTGAAAAATGTGTGTTTTAGCATTTTTCTGTGCAGAAACCGTAAGTCCAACTGAAACTTAACTTGGTAAGTCAAGAGAGCTACCATACCAAACCTCATATTCCAGATTTCATGCAAATCCTTTGAATGGTTGAAAAGTTAACACACAAAAATTGAGGTTTAACATTAAAGTGCCTACTCAAATCTAACTATAGGGGTGAGACTGCAAAATACTGCAGCGGACCTACTGAATAAAGAAATGTAATTTCAATGGCAATTAGTCCCTTTTGTCATTCAGGAAAATGTGACACTGCCAGAATGAATTGAATGCCACAGTTTTCTGCATGACAAAAGGGACTAA
This sequence comes from Neoceratodus forsteri, assembly GCA_016271365.2. Lineage (NCBI taxonomy): Eukaryota > Metazoa > Chordata > Ceratodontiformes > Ceratodontidae > Neoceratodus > Neoceratodus forsteri. Next base: position 102,095,531 of record CM028130.1, read on the forward strand.
TTGCCATTGAAATTACATTGCTTTATTCAGTAAGTCTGCTGCAGCACACTGTAGAGTGCTTTCATCCTGGGGAAGCCACTGTGTGTATATATATATATATATATATATATATATATATATATATATATATATATATATATTTATATTATACTGGCATGTATGCCAGTATAGTTAAGGTGAAATGGCACTTCTATGTTAAAGTCCAAACTTTGAGCGTTGATAAATTCGGAGTCCTTTAATGGATTTGCATTCAATTTTGCATGCATAATCTCTATTGTTAGGTCTCTTGCTCTGCCAAGTTCCATGGGAATCTGCCAAGTGCTTTTGGAGATACAAAATGTTGAAAAAACAGAAAAATCTGTATTTTTTGACATTCCTTTGCTCATCTGTATGTCAGAAACAGCTTTGTGTTGTGGACTGACATTTTCAGAGTAGAAAGCCTTTTGGTCACAGATGTGTGCCTTTTGAAGATTTGGTGAAAAAACATTAATCCATTCAAGGGTTATGAATGTTGTACATTTCCCATTATTTCCTATGGGAAAAGTTAAGTGTTTAGCATGACAGTCAGATTTTCGCATATATTGCCAATGTGTGAAAACATAAGACTTTCGCACATATGCTAGAGTTTCACACACTTTGAAGGTCAATAACTTTGGAGCCATTTAAAGGATTTGCATGATATTTGGCTTGCCTACTCCTCTTTTTGCACATACCTCTACATCTGCTAAGTTTGGTGGGAATCAGATTAGTGGTTTCAGAAATACAAAGTGTTGAAAAACAGAAAAATCATCAGTATACTCGGGGGGGGGGTAAAGTTCATGTCAATGTTACAGTTCATTTTGAAGGTTAATAACTTTAATGTGGTTATAAAGCATTAGATGAAATTCACTATACATATTGTCTAGATACAGATCTCATGAAGTGCCAAATTTAATGGGAATCTGTTGAGTGATTTGTGAGATAAAAAGTGTTGAAAAAACACAAAAATCATCAGTATACTGGGGTGGGGGGGCGAAAGTGCATGTTGATGTTACAGTCCACTTTGAAAGGTAATACTTTGGATTGGTTATAAAGAATTACATGAAATTTAGCATGTATATTTTCTGGTTATGGCGGTCTAGACCTGACAAATGTGGTTGGAATCTGTTGAGTGGTTTTGGAGATATAAAGTGTTAAAAATTAAAAATCATTAGTATATGGGTGCGATGCAATATTTTTGCAAATGTGGGTACCTGTGCAAAAATGTTACTTCCGGAAGCATTCTGAACTTTCAAAAGTATATATATTTGTATTGATATCTGGGCATGGTGCAAAAATATGTACTTCGCAAAAGCAGTTTTCGATCAAAAGTAACATTTTGGGACATGTGGGTACATGTGCAAAAATGTTACTTTTGGAAGCATTTTTAATTTTTGAAAGAATACATACCTGTATGGATATCTGGTCATGGTGTGAAAATATGTGCTTTGCAAGAGCTGTTTTCAAACAAAAGTAACATTTTCAGACATGTGGGTACATGTTTGAAAATTTTACTTTCAGAAGCATTTTGAATTTTCGAAAGAATAAATATTTGTATGGATGTCTGGGCATGGTACCAAAATATGTATTTCAGAAATGATGTTTTCAAACACGAAGCCATTGTGAAGGTACAAAAATACGTCTTTCGAAAATGTGGGTAAATGTGCACAACGTTTAATTTCATAAAGGTGCAACAATGTCTTTGTGAGTATCACTTTCTGTGTAGTGCAAAAGTATGATTTTTGCAAATAATAATATTAAGCTTTATTTTATTAAGCGCCTTTCAAAATATCAAGGCGCTTTACATTAAAATAAAACAGCAATAGTAAAATCAACACAGATAATGATAAAATAATAAATATAGTCTGATAGGTCCCATTATACAATACCATAAAAGGCCTGGCACCACATAAAAGTCTTCAATGCCTGCTTGAAACCCCCCACAGTTGCGCACTAATGAAACTGACATGGTAGAGAATTCCAGAGGGAAGGGTCCGCATAGCTAAATGTGCAGGCCCCAGAAGATTTTAAAGACACCCTCAAAATCTCCAGCAACCCCTCATCAGCTGAACGGAGCTGTCTCTCAGGGCAGTAAGGTACAAGAAGCTCTTTCAAGTAGTCAGGGCCAAATCCATGTAGGGATTTGTAAGTTAGCAAACTGACTTTAAAGGTGGTCCATCACCGAATCGGCAGCCAGTGAAGCTTGCACAGCACAGGTGTAATATAAGAAGAATGAGACGTCCCCATAAGCAAATGCACTGCAGCATTCTGTACTAGCTCCAGGTGGCAGATAACAACCCCAGGTAGCCCTAGCTATAGGGAGTTGCAGTAATCAAGGTGCAAGGTCACAAAGGCATGGACCAATGTAGGCAGGTCCCTGGATGGAACAAGGTGCTTGATCCTGGCGATGTTCCAGAGATGGTAAATGGAAGACTTGATGACCGCTGACACTTGAGATCGTAAAGTCAGCCTGTTGTCAAGCACCACCCCCAGGTCACACACCTATTCAGAGGAAAGAATCTGAGAGCCCCCCAGAAAAAGTCCCAAGGGCTGACCAGCTCTTATCCCCTCTATCTGGTGACCCAGGTCCACAACCATCACCTTGGTCTTTCCCACGTTCAACTTTAACCAGCTTGAACTCATCCACTCCTGGATTTCAGCCAGGCAGTTGTTAAATATTGAGAGAGCACTATCCTGGTCAGGTGCAAAAGACAGGTAGAGCTGGGTATCATCAGCATAGCAGTGAAACCTCAGACCATACCAACTTACAATGTCTCCGAGGGGCAGCATATACATTGCAAACAATATGGGGGACAGCACTGAGCCCTGAGGCACCCCACATGACAGAGGGAGTAGGTCAGAAGAAAAAATCCTAGACACCACTGTTTGCATTCTGCCAGTAAGGAAAGATGTAAACCATTTGAGGACCATACATGTCAGACCACAAATGGATCTCAGGTGCTCAAGCAGCACCCCATGGTCCACAGTGTCAAAGGCTGAAGAGAGATCAAGGAGCACCAGAATAGAACAGCTTCTCTGACGTCTCGCCATCAGGAGATCATTGAGCACCTGAACCAGTGCAGTCTTGGTACTATGCCTCTTTCGAAAACCAGACTGAAGAGGTTCGTAGATATGGATGGTCAAGTGGTCCTCCAACTGCATTACCACTACTTTCTCAATGATCTTCCCTATAAAGGGATGGTTTGAGATAGGTCTGTAGTTGGCCATGGAGTCTGGGTCCAAAGAAACCTTCCTCAGGATAGGTGTTACCACCGCCTCCTTCAGGGAGCAGGGGATCTCAGCTGAATCAAGGGAGCACCAGACTATCTGTACCAGGACTGGACTGATAATATCACAAAAAACAATAATCAGGGACGTTGGGCCCAGATCCAAACTACGGCATGTAGGGTGCGTACTCTGTAAAATCCTCATGACATCTGTGAACTCCGGCAGATTAAAGGTACACCAGGAAGCATGAGGTGAGGCAACCAAACACCGATCAACACCATCCCCCACAGAACTAGTCAAGATGATCTCCGACCTGATGTCCGCCACCTTATTTGCAAAGAATCAAACAAGCTCATCACACTCCATTTGCGAAAAATCTCTTCAGAACTGCAGACAGGCTGGGTAGCACAGCCTGTCCACAGCTGAGAAAAGCTGAGCTGATCAGTTCTGAGTGGTAGCAATCTCCCCGGACAGGAATTCTGCCTTCTTATGGGAGATCATTGATTGGTGGGTCTGATAATGCTCTACCAATCTAAGGTGGTCATCCTCTAGGGTGGATTTCCGCCAGTGCTGCTCTAACCTTCATCCTAGTCAGCACAGCTCTCTCAAGGACCCATCAAACTAAGAGGCCTGAGGGCGAAGGGGGAGAGGACGAACATGGATAGGAGCAAGTGAGTCCAGGACAGTAGAGATGGCCTTGTTATAGGCCAAGACCAAAACCTCTGGACTCAAGCTGGCCCCAGGAAACTCTGAGAGGTCAATCACCACCACTAGGCCTTCAGGGCTCACATCCCATAAAGGGAGGTAACTGACCATCTCTACAGGGGCAGGTCTACATAGAGGAGCATAAAAGTTGAACCTCACGGTGTAGTAATCGGACCTACCAACAGGTTCCATCCCTAAATTGGAGGCTTCAAACCACAGGAGGAAGACCAAATCAAGAGAGTAGAAAATGTAGACAACGTGCAAAAATGTGGCTTTTGCAGCTGTTCTAGTTGCAAGTTGGCGACATAAATACAAAGTGCTGCCCTTCGCTACACAGCCTCAGTGGTTCAGTGGAATGGATGAGTGTAGTGGAGGCAGCAGGGTACAGGGTTTGATTAGAGTGAAAATCTCTTTTTTTTATTTTTCACTCAGGATTTGTATGATTACAACAGCAGTGGAATTTTTTTCATAGCTGCTACAGTTGCTGAGACATTGGCAAATTAGTGTTACAAGGGTTAATTTAAAGCCCTATAGGGCTGCTGTATGGTTCTGTAGTTATGTGTAAATGGTAGCTCAGGGCCTGGAGAGCCAGCACTCCCACAGATACATATCATTATGCACAAATGGGCAGCTTGATAGAGCACGGGCCCAAAGGGCCCTACGACCCACCCCTAATAAATACCCATTTACTAGTTATATTACACTTTTCAGAAAGTAAGGAAATTCTTTAGAAATCTTTGTTAATTCATCAGTTAGGTTGTTTCCACAGTAACAAAAGTGTGGAACTTCAACGTTAGGGTTACCAGTCCCAACACCCCTACCTACCCCCACCATCTCCACACAACAACTAGAGATGCAGCAAATTTTTAATCTACTCGATGGAAGTGAACACGAAGCGGGCACTTGTCGCTGGTGGATATTAATGTGAAGTGAGCACCGTAGTGCCTACTACATTACCACGTTGCCATTATGCTACAACATGAAGTAAGGCAAAGAGAAAAGTAAATAGGCAGCCCCACACACATCACATGGCTTACAGTACTGTAAGTCACATGCTTTAGCCAGGCAGGAAGGAAGTGAGACAGAAAAGCAGTTTCACTTTCTCCTTTGCATTTGTAGAGGGAGAAGGCTTTGTGAGAGAGCAGTGTAGGAGTCTGTGACAAAGTGCTTTATTACCTTTCTAAAACAACAGCTTTTTTAAAAGCTATCTTTATTTAGTTTTTGTATTGTGTTTGTGATTTTTTTTTTGGTAGTTAATTTTTTTTATAAGTTTTGTTTTGTTTTGTGTGTGAGTGACTGTGTGTGAGTATATGTGTGTGTGTGTGTGTGTGTGTGTGTGTGTGTGTGTGTGTGGGAGACTTGTGTGGGAGGGATGGACGTGGACCCTGGAGATGGTGAATCGCTGGACCATGGGCATGGTCAGAGGAGGGGAGTTTGGACATGTGGGGGTGGTCGTGTGATGCTTGACCACTCCCAACTCCTGGGTATTGCTTCCCCCACCAGTGGAAGCAACAGCAGCAGCAGCAGCTCCACCACTACCACCACCACCAGTAGCAGCAGGTGTAAGGGTTCAAACAGCACCCCCTATACTACCTCCACAGCCACAGGAGGTGCCCCTGGAAACCATAGGTGATGTGAGGACTGTGTCTGGTCCTCTCTGCAGCTCCCCAGTGTGGGAGATTTTTAACTCTGTGTGGGAAGACAGCACAGTCATGGTGTGTCATCTGTGTAGTGTGCTGGTGTGCAGTGGCCCCTGGAGGACACATTTGGGGACCGGTGGCCATTGCACCCACATGTTCAACCACCACAAGGTGGAGTGGCAGGCTGCCATGGAAGAGGCCAGGCATCCACCTGCTGGCCCTTCTATGGCAGTGGCCAAGGGTGCTGCTAGGGTCGAAGTGTGCCTCGCTGCAGCAGGAGGGCCAGTACAGCAGCTGCACCACCGCCACCACAGCCACCAGCACCACCCTCTACACCACCACCACTTCCTGGATTTCCACCTGCAGTGGACACCACCACAATCCCTGCAACACAGGCCAACCTCGCCCTGGTGTGGGTGGCCCTGGAGGACAGTAATCAGAGGGTTGGTGCTTTGCAGCAGCAGGTCAACACAATACAAGAACAGCATCAGCAAATACTGACAATGCTGCACCTGCTGCTGGACCAAAATGGCATCCCACGGCCACAGTAAAGGATTGTTATCTGCCCCCCCCACTACTGTGTTGTACTGTTTTTGTGTTTTTTTGTTGTTGTTGTTTAATAATACACATTTTCCCTTCCAGGGGAATCTTTCTTGCTCCACACAGTGCAATACATTTCTGTGAAAACCGCCTGTAATTTCATTACAGTGTGTCACGTGATGGAGGAATTCCCATTCTGAAAAGCCACCCACATTCTGCCCACCTTCTCAGCAATGTTAGGATGTGATGCCAGGGGCATTGCAGGTGCATGCTCCATTACAGTGAATGACCAATAGTCAGCCAGCTTTCCAAATGTTTCTTTTGTTATAATGGTCAGTTTGTGGTGAAACGTATGGGCACGTTTCCAGTAAGAAGAGTCTTGTTAGTGGAAACGTTCCTACATTTCACCACAAAGTGAACCTTTTAACTTAACAAAACATTGGCATAGCTGCCAGACATTCACTATAGTGGAGCATGTACCTGTGCTCCCCCTGGCATCACGTTCTAATGTTGCTGAGAAAGGGGGGCAGAATGTGGATGGCTTTTCTGAATGGGAATTCCTCCATCATGTGACACACTAATGAAATTATGGGCTGTTTTCTCAGAAATATATTGCACTCTGTGGAGCAAGAAATATTCCACTGGAAGTAAGGCCCCCACATATTAGGTTATGTACATCACCATAACTACAGTATGTAACCTGGCGAATCTCTGTAAAGCAGCAGTGCAACGATCTGTTGAGAACTCTGACCTTTATTTTTTAATGCTATGTTACGACTTCCTTTACTTACATCCTGACTGGAATGATATGAGAATTTCCAGTAGTTGAGTCTGCTGTATTACCTTTTTTCATGTGAGAAATAATGAAAGGAGCATTCCTTTTAAATTGGTGCTGACCAGGTGTTGTCATTGTTTCCTTCTGCTTTTCTCCATCACATCAGTTAGTTGTTATATATCACTTCAGTTGTAAATTAATAGTTATGCAGCAGGCAGTGTTTTATGACACCATGGAACAATATTTATTGTAAAGCAGCTGCATATGATTACAAACTTGGTCAGAACGATATTGAAAGGTGTGCTCATTTTTTTTTAATACATGAAAAAAGTAGTCAACAAAGTAAAGCAGACAGAAATTGTGAAAAGAAGCGTATCATTCAAGTCACAACTCGGAGTAACTAGTGGCTGTGGCAATGTAAAGTAGCATAAACAAGTACAGTTCAAAATTGTCACGACATTCTTGCAATGCTGCTTTAATTGATAATGTCAGTATGACATCATGAGCTCACAACAATCACACAACACACAAAATGCATTTCCAGAATTAATGGCACACTCAGTCATGTGAGCAGTGGTGGCACAGAGTCCCCAGATTTTTTCTGCAGGCCCAAAATACATCCTCCTTGTGTGCAGAAAATTGGCAAGTTTGTAACACAGTGAAATGAGACTGTTTCAGCACAAAGTCCCCCAGAATTAATGGCGCACTCAGTCATGCATGCAGTGGTGGCACAGAGTCCCCAGATTTTTTCTGCAGCCCCAAAATGCATCCTCCTTGTGTGCATAAAACTGACAAGTGGTAACACAGTGAAATGAGACTATTTAAGCACATACAAAGTCCCCCAGAATAAAATGATGACCGTGAGTGTCCTGTTGCTGGTCCAATGTGTTTTGTGAGGCAAGTCAAGCAAATGCAATGTGATCATCTCAAGTGGATGGAAGGGTGCCCTATGGCTGTACACTAATAGTAGCCCTGGTGAGTAGATATGTGTATATATATATATATATATATATATATATATATATATATATATATATTGTTTGTGTATTTTGTAGGAGAGAAGGGGAGTTAACATGGACATGTACTTATGGTATTGTTCTGTATCACACAGGTCACAGAAGATGTTGGTGTGCACATTCCAGTGCTCAATGAGAATGTTTTGCATTGAAATTGGAAATGGATAACTCTCAAGCACATGAAGTTAAGTATTTTTTTGGGGGAGTGGGAGGAATCATATTTGCAGGTTTGTTTGTAATGGTTTCTTATTTTGTTACTTCTTCACAGATTTAATCTGCATCTTTCTGGAGTCCAGTTCTTAATGATGGCCGTGGTCATCTAATGAACGACTTCTGTGTGTTGCATGTGTACCCAATCCCGGGGCAGGGGGGTACCTGATGATGTTGAATAACTTTTTCGATAAGGTCACTTTGACAGAACAACAAAGCATAAATGAATGACTTCTTACAACTTAATTGTTATTTGTCCCTCCCTGGTTCTCAATCTCAAGTCAAGTTAAATTTCAATCCCACATCTTGTCAACTAACACAACCTGTGTACAATATTTTCTGCAATCTTTCCAAAACAACAAAACAAATGAAATAAAATCTTCATACTTACTAGAATGGATTTCACATGGCTATTCGATAGGTTCCTCTCTGTAGGGTACAACTGCAGTACCATTCCCACCGAGCAGAGTTTTAGTGATTGAGACTTTTTTTGTTAACCTGTAAAAAAAACAAAATAAGTGTACCATATGTGTTTTACCACTGAGGCTCTGAAAAGCTACAGAAAACAAAACATACAACTAAAGGAAGTGAAACAGCATAACAAACATGAGTACACATGCTCACTTTATGGTTTAAATATTTAGAAGCTTTGTGTTTGTGGCTGATGGATGTGGTGTTCCAGACAGACTCATGCTCAGTGGTGGCAGTGGCTAACATCAGTCCCGGTGGTGGTGGTCTGGGAGTCAGACAGACTCATGGTGGCAGTGGTAACAGTGGCAAACATCAGTCCCAGTAGTAGGGGGGTCCAGGGGTCAGACAGACTCATGGTGCCAGTGGTGGCAGTGGCGAACATCAGTCCCAGTGGTGGTGGTCTGGGGGTCAGACAGACTCATGGTGGCAGTGGTGGCAGTGGCAAACATCGGTCCCAGTGGTGGTGGTGGTCTGGGGGTCAGACAGACTCATGATGGCTGTGGCGAACATCAGTCCTGGTGGTGGTCCGGGGGTCAGACAGACTCATGGTGGCAGTGGTGGCAGTGGTGCACATCAGTCCCGGTGGTGGTGGTGGTGGTCTGGGATGGTACACTGCCTTTTAACAACTTCAGTTAAAACCTGCCAACATTAACCACATCATCATCCTCATAAAGAAAGCTTCCCTCACAGTCATCTATGTCTAAAGTCTGACCACTGGGAAATTCTTTCTCCATTGTGTCATCATCTACGTCAGTGGTGCTCCGTTTCAGACAGCCACTGCCAGTGCCACCAGGATGGTCCATTTCCACATCACCAAAACCACCATGACTAGGCCAGGGTATGAATACTGAGGTTGTAGTCTGTGCTGGTTTGTGCCTCTCATTCATTTTAATGAACGTTAGCAAACTAACAGTTGCGGAAGACAGGTTTGTCCGATGATCCCTGGCTATTGCACCTGCTGAGCTGAATACCCTCTCAACACTTACACTGGAGGGTGGGCATGTGAGGCACTTTAGTGACACTGCAGTCAGCTCTGGCCATTTGCTGACCTTTCCACTCCAGTACAAAAGAGGATCTTCAGTTATTGTCAGATGCCTGTTTTCAGAAAAATATGACTTAACCATTCTCTGAGCTGCACTAAATCCAGTTTTTGATGCATCATCCTGTTCTTCCGAATCATTTATTTCACAAACACCCACTTGGGACAAAGCCTCCTAAAGTGGGTTGATGCCAGCCACTTTGGATGACAGACCACTTGGAACTGCTGTTCCCTTCCCCTTGCAGGATATGCTTGATAGTCCTACAGGTACACCTTCAGCCAGATTATGCTGTTGAGGTTTGCTGACCTTGGCGTGTGACTTCTGTGCCCCATGAACCAAGCACACCAGTTGACCACTGATATTTTTTACCTATTCAGGCCCTCCCTCCAGTACTGATGCAAGTCCATGTTTTTATCATGGTTCCAGTATTGTTGCTATGGCAAAGTTGTCACTATGCTGAATGCTCACAATGTGACAATTCTGGTCAAATACTGTCAGCATGTGTTGCAGCAACATACTACTACCACCGTCTCTGGCAACATCAAGGCCATGCTGTACATTCACCAATGTCTCCTCAGCACCTGCAGCAGTGGAATTGATTGGTTAATGGAGGCAGACTCACCACTCACTGCTTGTGTGGCATGTTCAAAAAGCCACAAAATTGTTATTACAGAGTCCATGAGGTGCCACTGTTCAGTCGTTATAGACATGGAAGCCCCGGAACTGTCACGGCTAGTGTGCATCACAAGATATTCTGAGATGGCTTTGTATTGTTCATACAGCCTCTCTGCCATGTATAAAGTGGTGTTCCATTGGGTGACAACTTCCAGCTTCAAGCGGTGCTGAGGCAGGCTGTTTAGTAACTGCAACTGCTGCAGTTGGTCTCGGGCCTTTCCAGATCTTGAAAAGTGAGATCAGGTACGTCATGCAACAGTCAGCATTTCCTTTACATCATGGTGCTGCAGAAACTTCTGCACCACAAGATTTAAACAGTGGGCCATGCATGTAACAAGAAAAAAAACACCATTCGTGGTGCATTTCACCACATTTGACCCAATGTCACTTGCTATGAACCCAGCCCTCAGGGACAGAGGGTTTAGCCGTTTGTCAATTTCAGTCAGTACCACATCCAACATGTTCTCACCAGTGTGTGAAAAGGTCACATTGTGCACAGCAATCACTGCATGCTGTTGAATTCCTGGAAGATTGCTACCATTACAATCCACCTTACTGCACTGATTATTCACACTACCAACATCACAAACAACCCCTAGTACCTGTGCCCAGTGTGCACTTATACACAAATATGAACTCTCCACTGTTTTGCCACTTGTCCACATATCCATACTTAAATGGATGAATGAAGAGGAGGAATGTTGAAGGGCATGTCTTACTGAGTTGGACACAGTGCGGAACAACTCAGGGACAGCACGGGTAGAAAAGTATGTCCTGGATGGGACTTTCCATTTTGGACAGGCACATGCAGCAAACCACTGGAACCCAGAATTCTCTACAAAGGAGAAGGCAAAAGATCAATTGCCAGCATTTCCACTACAGCAGCATCAAGTTCACATGACACTGTATGATTCGGGGGGGGGTACTTCAGCTTATGTGCAAAAACACTCTTTAACGTGGGCTGACAAACGTTTTACATGGGGTGTGATCACAAATGGTTGTTCTCTGTGATGAATGGTATTGGCAGGGGGTGGAGTGTGAACGTTTGATGAAGACAGTTGCACAGGTGATGATGATAAACCCAGAAATGCAGTTATTTTGCCAGATTTGCCAACCGGGGTTGATGTACCATTTGCACTAGACATACTGCATTCACCACCACCACCATCACAAAAACTGCTACTCTCACCAGCACTGGACAACATTTCAAAGTCATTATAGTCCTCCACCTCATCATGCCTGTAGTAATCCTCTGCCCTTATCACCTCAGTACTGCACATGTTTAATTTAGTACTGGACTTAACAGTCATGGAAGGGGATAACATGCTCACTATGGTTGCTGCCGCCAGTGACGAGGGTGAACGCCCCACTGTGGTATTTGCTGCCAGCTTGTGCTGGGTCCGCAGTGCCAAGTGCCTATTCTTAAGTTGCGTATGCTGTCCTTCTGTGCCCAGATGGCTCCACTTTTTACCGCAACTCACATGCATATGGCAAACCTGGCAGATTGCATCTATCTCATCATTTGCATCTTGAACAAAAACACCACAAACAAGGGATTGTGATGCTCTGCTTTTAACATGTCCATGAGTTGGCTTATTTAAGTCCATTATTTTAAGCACTGAAGTGGGGGGGGGCACGTGATAATTCGGGCACTGCGCACCTGAAGTGCAACTGACCACCACGACTACCTATCATATTTATTACTGGATCATCATCATCAACTAAAACTGGTAAATCATAAGTTTTTACAGGGGGGGATTCCTGCAAACAGACTCAGACACAGCCACTTTGAATTTCTTTTTCTCCGGTTCCCAACTGGGGTCAATTACTGTACATCATCATCATATTCATCAATGTCACACACATCCACATCTTCTGCTTGGATGCTAGCATGTGGACTACATGTTGCAACAACAGCAACATCATCATCATCACATTCATCATCAGCATCTACACCACCATAACCTGATATTTTTTTACCACACTGTGAATCACTGCATGGAAAATGTGTGATATTAACTGCCAGTGCCATGGTGGATGGACTATCACATTGTATGCTATCGTTGACATGATTATCAGAATCCTCAGGTTCAGTTACTGGTATGTTACTTGGAAGTATGACATAATCTACGCTGCCACTCACTTGCACTGCTTCATACTCAGTATTTTCGGATATGGTACACTGGTCGGAATTCGAACTTGACACACCAATACTAATACTGCCACCACCACTAACACTAGTAACACTAACACCACCGGCTGGGAAACATCATCTCCTCCAACTATGAGTGAAGCTACTGATTGGGCTGTAAAAACATTGCAGGAGAAATACCTTTCCTCACATCAGCAGCAATGCACTGCTGTGTCTGCATACTACCACTATCTAACTGCCGGAATTGCCATGGCGAGAAACAGCTTTGCTTGCACATCTCTTTGCGGGCATTTTTTGGGATCAACCACAATATTATAACCAAATTTAGATTTTGATACGTTCACTCTCTGATTGGGGGGACACTGGATGTGAAGCCAAAAAAAAACAATTGTAACTTCAGCAACAAATAAGAGACTAATCTGTCACGGAATGAAAATAACTTCAGTAACCAGTGTTGCTGATGAGGTCACAAAAACAATTCAATCTGGTAAAAAATTCCTTTTGCCTGTGGGGGGAGCACTGACTGCAGATTTTTATATGGCAGTACAAGCAGCAAAACAAAGAACAGATACCATGATCACAGTACAAAATCAGGCAGCTGCAGTGGATAGCAGGTTCACACTGCTGCTCCTGCAATTACACTAGTCTGTGGCACAATAAAAGGTGTATTATTTGATGTCACGCAACATTGCATACACACTCACACACACACACACACACAGAACAGTTTGTCTGCAATGCTGAATGAGTAATGCACAGCAAATTCAAAAGTTCAGTAATATGCCACGTATTGTAATGTAAACAACTTGAAATTAGGAAATGTTTCACCAGATCCACACAACACACAAATAGCAAGAAAATGTCAACAATTACTGACAATATTTCTGTGTGTTCATTAACACAGTCAGTTATATAACAAAAATATAACCAAAAAAACAAAGAAATCACTATTTCTCCAACTTAAATCTACCTACACCACAGATACACTCCCCAAAGCACACTTTCACTGTCTTTCACTACACACACTCAATGTTGTACATTAACATTCAAAATCCACACAAAAACAAAAAAGCTCAATGATATGAGCACAGGAGGGTTTCCTACAATCAATGAACTAAAGTTTGAGCCATCCAAAAAAATGCAAAAAAACTTTTTTAACAGCTTTTAGACAGTTTCAATCACAGACAGCTCTCAGAGCACACTGTCTCCTAGTCCTTCCTACACATACTACCCCAAATTGAGGCTGTGCAGATCAATATAGAGCCCATGTGACCTGAAATCCCATGAATCACTGCAAAATTCACCTTCGGAGCTCAAGAACAAGGCGAAGTGCAGTGAAGTGCATTGCCCTCAATGCACTTCGCCTTAAATTTGGGGGAGTAGTGGTCTGAGGAGGCGGAGTAACGTGAAGTCATTGTTTTCAGTGAACTTCACGTTACTCATCATAACACGGCACTGGCTGCTATGGAGCACTCCGCAATCCACCTTTGATCCGGCTGAATCACTTGGTGGGAGTGAATTGAGCCCACTTCACCCACCACTAACAACAACAGGCATTGGGTGTCTCGTTTGGGTCATCGCGCCTAACTCACGCACTCAACCCTAACCGATGCATTAACAAAACTTTTTGCAAACAATATATAATATATATATATATATATAGATATAGATATAGATATATATATATATCTATATATATATCTATATATATATATATATATATATATATATATTATATATATATATATATATATATATATATATATATGCATCCCTCCTCAGTAAAAGCTCAACCATGGATTGACATGGGAGCCCTTGAAGCCACAACACAGGTGACTGGAAAATTCTCAGCCTTAGAGAGAGGTGCCCTAGTGCACCTAGTTAGCCAGTCATCACACCGGGACAACTGCCCTGCTCCCACCCCGGTCCATCCCCAAATATACAGTACCTGTCGGGCATCACGTGACAGGTCACTTGACTTCTAGCTGCTAGATTCTATCAGCTCACTTCCTTAATTGAACTTTATACTGTCTGCCCAGTAGAAGTCACTGTTGCACACACACTCTCCCCCTTCTGCTAGCATTCAGATTCCTATCCACCTTCTCACCCCCCCAATTTACTCCCCAACACCTGTTCCTCTGCTCCTCTATACTCATCCTTCCACCAGGTCACACTGGGATTTGAACCCCCGACCTCTCCCAGAGGCAGCATCACTACCAATGCAATGCTGAAGCCACCTATCTTTACCCTGCTCTCTGCTAATCGTATCCCGAATATCTCACCAACCTACTATCATAATGTTACCCCTTTCTAAGCTGCTCTACACAGCCCTCCTTTCCACCTTCCTAGTCCTGCTCTCCCTCAGTACCCACCCATTCACTGCCCTCGGCCCCCAACTCCTCCCTCCCCATCCCTTCCCCCTTCACCAATAATGCAACCCCTCACATCCTCCACCCTTCCTTCCTTCCCTCCTGTGACACTCTGTTCCTCCTCCCTTCTTGGTCCCCTCTCAGTCAGCCCCTTCTCTGGGCCCTTAAACCCTGGACCCATCCCACTAGCCCAGCCAGGAAAAATCCCTACTAAAATTCCTATTCTCCTGCCTCCTACTTCTACTTGCCACAGATGTCAAACCAAACCCCAGGCCTGTCTCCTCCTCCCTGCTCCTGCCCTTCCCCCCCAAATGGGCTTGGCATCTATCATATAAATGCTAGTAGCCTCCTGCCGAAAATGGATTACATCAAGGCCTGGACAACACAATGCTTTCCTGACACCCTCTGTATCACAGAGACATGGCTATCCAACAAAGTCCTAGACTCCTTAGTAGCTATCTCTGGGTACTCTATCATACTCCAGGACAGGGGCAATCATGGCTGCTGTGTTGCTATCTATATCAACATGTCCCT
The DNA here is from genome assembly GCA_016271365.2 of Neoceratodus forsteri. NCBI lineage: Eukaryota > Metazoa > Chordata > Ceratodontiformes > Ceratodontidae > Neoceratodus > Neoceratodus forsteri. Next base: position 102,110,904 of record CM028130.1, read on the forward strand.
CCAGGCAGCCACTGCCCTCCATGAGGCTGTCCCAAATTGCACAAACTTCTCTTCATTAAGCTGGTATTCCCTGCCTGTTCAGCACTCTTCATTCAAATTGCTAATTCTCCCCAACACACCCCTTCATCTATAGTCTCAAAACTTGACTTCCTCCTCCCCCACTCCTCTTCTGGTGAGCTCCTTATCCTGGGTGACTTCAATTTGAACTGGTCTGCTCCACAAGCTCACACTATCACACAGAAATAGAAGCTTCCAACCTCACACAGTTAATTTTTTATCCCACCAGACTCAACCCCCGCTCTGACAACCAGACACTAATCGACTGGATTCTAACATCACACCCACACAAATATTCATCAGCTGGCACTCTCCTAGATGTCTTAAGTGACCACTGCATCACCCACTGTGACAGGAAGTTCTGACCCCACCACCCCTCTGAGGTACATGTGGTTCAAGTCCCTAATATACCTGAAACAACAGTCTCTGCTGGCAGACTTATACCTCACTGACTGGTCTAGAGTCTTTACCACCCCAGACATTTACTCTGCATTGGCAGCCTTCAGTGCCACCATCCCTAATGTCTGGAACTCCCATGCCCCCTTCAAGAGGCTGAGGTTATTCTGCTGTCACCAGCCCTGGATCTCTCCTCACCTGGTGAATATCTTAAAAAATAGAGATCTAGCCTGGAATGCCGACAAGGCTTCCTCTGATGCCTCAGACATCTACACATAAAGAATGCTCAGGAATACCTGCACCAAGGCAGTGCATACTGCCAAAGCTGAATTCTTTAAAGCCCAGTTTGATGACAGCCATTTCACCCCTCCCACCTTTTGGAAGACTCTCCACTGTCTCTTAGGCTCCCCCACTCAATCCCTCCCAGCTGTCAGTCCCCAGATGGGGCCAGTGATGCTGCCTCTTCCATAAATCACTTCTTCACTACCTGTGCCCTACCCTCAGGGCATTCTCTTCCCTTCCCCCCTCACACATCACTTCACCCCTTCCCCCACCTCATCCAGGTATATACAATGGCAATCCTCTCCTCACTGCTCACACTCCCCCTCTTTCCCCCTTCCAACTTGAACTTCCTTCTATTACCCCATTAGAGGTACTCTGCACCCTCAAAGTACTAAACGCATCCAAACAGAGTTCAGATGGAATTAATCCCAATCTTTTGAAAAGCTCAGCTCCAGCCATTGTTCTGTCTATCACCTATCTTTTCAATTTCTCCCTCTTGACAGGTTCCCTACATAAAGCATGGAAATTGGCCAAGGTTTTCCCCCTACACAAAGGGAGTCACACCTCTAATCCTGGCAGCTACATTCCCATCTCACTCCTCCCCACCTTATCCAAGATTCTGGAATCCCTCATCTTCAAAAGATTAAACAACTTCCTATCAGCTAATGACATCTTGACCCCTTATCAATCTGGCTTTCATCATCACCACTCCACTTCCTCATCCCTGCTCTGCCTTACCAACCACATTCACACCACCATGTACAAGGGTCATCTGACATTGGCAATCTTCGTAGACCTAGCCAAAGCATTTGACTCCATTGTTCACAGATTTCTAATCAATGACCTCACATCAATCAGCCTTCCCCCCACCACCATTGACTGGTTCAAGGCCTACCTCTCAGATAGGTTCCAGTTTGTGCAGCTCGGTGACAAAAAATCTGCCCCCCTTCCCATCTTAGTGGGAGTCCTGCAGGGATTGATCCATGGCCCGACCCTTTTCTCCATCTTCAGAAACAACCCACCATCTGTCTGCCCCACTTCTCATGTTCAAATGTATGCTAATGATTCCATGTTATTTGGTTCCGGCCCCTCCATAGCTCAAATTGAACCCATCCTCCAGGCTGACTTCAAGCACATATTCTGCTGTCTGGATGCAAAATCCCTCAAATGTAACACAAAAAAACTGTGGTGATGGCTTTTGGCTCTGCCCAGAAGCTGGCCAAAATGTCATCTCCCCCCTCTTTCACTGCTTTAGATGGGCACAAAATTTCAGATGTGGATAGCACTAAGTACTTAAGAATATGGCTTGACCACAAACTAGACTTCTCCCTGCACCTTGACTCAAGTCATAATAAGCTCCATCCCATGTTGTAGGCATGTTGCATAGGCACAAACAATGCCTCTCCCCCATCAGGAAAGAAATAATAACTAATGTCATGCTTCCATCCTTTGACTATGCCGATGTGGTTTACAGCGCAGCCCCTGAGTCCTCCCTAGCCAGACTGGATCCCCTGTTCCACACCTTTTGCCACTTCTTGTCAAACCTCCTGTACCAGATGCATCACTGCCTCCTTTACCAAATGGTTTCCTTCCCCCCTCTAGCTAGTCACTGCATTGCACACAGCATATCCTTCATCACCAAGTTCTGATACAACACCCTCCCCTCTTACCTCTCCTCTCTTATATCCCCTGCTCCTGCACCGGCTATGCCCTGTGCTCCCATGACCCTCACTCTTTCTCTTTAGCTGCCACAGATTATCTCATGGGTAAACAAGTCTTCACCTACCACCTCCTGGCTTTGTGGAACTCACTACCCCTTGTTGTATGCAGCTTACCACCTTTGGCATCCATCAAAAACTACTTCAGGTGTCTCCCCCCACCTCTGCTACTCTCCCCCTAACCTTGTCCCCTGGCAGCTTCCCTTCCCACACTCCTACCCCCTTCACCCCTTCCCCCTTCTTCTCCCCTGACCTTGTGCCAAAACTAGGTCTTACTCTCTGATCAAGCTCATAAGTGTGTATTCCACAAATCCCAAAAGTTGCACCTGCACTGCTACCCACTCTGCTCTGCTGCATGTCACTGCCTCTATGTCCTATGAACTGATGTATATTCCCTTGCAGCACTATCTCTCTGATTTGCCTAGCCACTGCAAATTGTGCCTGTCTTACTCCTCCCAGTTGCAATCACTGATCTGATCTGTACTATATTTTTAATGCTCTATGTACTTTTAATCTTTAATCTATTATGTTTTCTCTACTCTTGTATCATCTGTATATAGTGCCAAAATGTAATGTTTTATACTACGTTTGTAACTTTTGTATATTGTCCCCCTACCACTCCCCAGGTCACACCTGGAATCGAGCCTCTGCTCAGTGTGCTTTTCCCAGTTATCAACTTTTAAATAAACAAATATATAGATAGATAGATAGATAGATAGATAGATAGATACATAGATACATAGATAGATATCTACATCTATCCATATATATATATATATATATATATAGCAAAACTCATTTAATGCATTAGTTAGGTTACGTCAACACTGACAAAAGTGAGGACGCCGTTGTTGAAGTTTCTTCTTTCGCACATTACCTTTCACCGGTATCGCGCGACATGTTGTCGCCATAATCCTCACCCCATCACATGTAAAAAAAACAGAGGTGTAGGAGAATGGGGTGAGGGTTAGACTGACAACCAACGCGCACCCCAATGCTGGTTGGGGTGTGGGCATGGGAGCCAAGGGGGCTTCAACCCACACAGAATTTCTTGTTTTGTCAGTGCAACAACTCTAACTAATGCATTAAACAGAGTTTTTGCCTCTAATTTCCCTTCTTTGAGAATGATGATAAGAAATAGTGAATGTATGTAGTAGCGGCCCTTGGGCCCACGGCCTCCACATGATGTCTTGTCACATAGTAACATTGTGCCCGCAAACGCAAATAGTAATCTGCATGGTGACGCAGCGTAAACAGAAAGAGAAACAGTAGTATAGCTAGAAATGTTAAAAAACAATGCAAAAGGCAAATGAAAACGCAAAGGGTAACGCACATGGTGGCGTAGACGTGAACTGTAAGTGAAACGGGAATGGATCCGCAAGTGAAATCGGTAACAGTATCAGTAATATAAGTGCACAGGCTGGTTTTCCCCAAAAGCTGCATATAGAAAGACAGTGAGTACAAAGAACGTATGCATAATAATGGTTCTCGGAGCAGAAAATGAGGAGTTGGAATACTAAATTGCTTATATCTCAGGAACCGTACAACGTCGAAAAAAAATTTAATAGTCATATGATTTATGACTTTCCTGGCTAGTTTTCTGCTTATTCCCCAATAGGAGGCTAAGCATTTTTCTGACAAAAAGTCTGTATCTCGCACCGTTTCCTAGATATGGGCCCTGAAAAGCGTGTTGAATGCCGTAATGTTACCCTATGGGGAAAAAAGAGAAGTTTGGAGTGCCATAACTTTGGCTCCCTGTAATATTTTTTCACCAAACCACAATAAGGCACATCTGTGGGATGTTGGCTGTGTTCCCTCCAAATTGCAGCCCAAAAGACCAAACTGTTATTTTGCAGCAGGGCGCCAAAGGATTCCTGTAATGTGTCAGACGCCATGATGTTATCCTATGGGAAAAAGCATCACCTTTGGAGTGCCGTAACTTTGCCACCATATAATATGTTTTCAACAAAACACTGAAAGGCACATCTGTGAGATGTCAGCTGCGTTCCCTCCAAATTGCAGGCCAAAATACCAAACCATTCTTTTGCAGCAGGGTGCCAAAGAATTGCTGTCATTTTCCCACAGTCTAGAAAAGTACTGTTGAAGTTTGTGAAAGCTTTCGCAAATTAATTCAACAGTGTCGCAAGTGCGACAGTACTTTGCGAAAGTACTTTTTCCAGAAATTTGAAAAACATATTTCTGGGGTGTTTTACCCCCAAATAAAGACATGGCTTGCATCTTCAGGGTCCGACTAGGTGAATACAAAAAGAATTAGGTTGCTAGAGGGCCCCAGTTTTAAATGCCAAGCATTTTTCTGATCACTAACTGAAAACAAAATAGCAGATTTATGACAGTAAAAGGGCCATTTGTGAAAGTAAAAACTGTATTTGCAACACTGTCAAATTTTTTGTTAACTTTCCTCAGTGACGTATAATGGGAACTTGTTTTCTGAATAACTTTTGAACCGTTTAATATTTTTTAACGAAATCTTCAAAAGGCACATCGGGGACTCTGGCCGCATGTTCCCTGAAGATTTCGGACTAGTCGCACAAACCGTGTGACCTGTAGAGATGACAGTAAAATTCCAGAAAAGCATAAGCATGCGCACAGATCACACTTAATAACTCCACAGCTATATAAGCAACCGGTACAAAACTTGGCAGATCCCAAGGTGTATGGATCTTGATTATTTATTCAAAATTTCAGGCAAATCCATCCAATGGTTGCAAAGTTATTAAGGTGCAAAATTTTGATTTTAACATGTAAATGGCTCCTCAACCCTAACTTTAGTGGCACTACTGTGCTAATATATATATATATAAATCACCCCATCATGATCATTAGCCCCAACTCTCACCCAACATATGTAAAGCAACAGAAGTATAGGAGAATGGGTGAGTTAGACCCATATCCCAATGCGCACTCCAATGCCGGTTGGGGGTGGGGGTCCAAGGGGGTTTTCAACCCTAACAGCGACTTTCCTCACTTTTGTCGCTGTGGAACAACCCTAACTAATGCATTAAACGGAGTTTTTTGCCTCTAATTTCCCTTCTTTTTGAGAATGATAACGAGAAATAGTGAATGTAATGCAGCGGCGGGAACAGGGACAGCAACGCAAACAGAAATGCTAACAGGGGCGCACATGGTAACACAAGCACCAATGAGAACAGAAAGGTTAACGCACATGGTGGCGTAGACGGGAATGGTCTGCCACGTGATGTGTTGTCACATAGTAACATGGTGCCTGCAAACAGAAATGTCAATGGGCATGGTGATGTAAAGTGAAACAGTAAGATAAACAGTACTGTAGACAGAAATGGCAAAAAATAACAGAAACACAAGCGCAAATGAAAACGCAAAGGATAACGCACATGGTGGCGCACACGTCAATGGTAAGTGAACGGGCACGGATTCGCAAGCTGAAAGGGCAACAGTAACAGTAATGTAAGCGCACAGGCTGGTTTTCCCAAAACCTGCATTGAGAAAGACAGTGAGTACAAATAATGTATGCAAAATAATAAGTCATCGCGAGAAAATGAGATCTTGGAATACTAAATACATTATATCTCAGGAACCGTATGACGTAGAAAAAAAATTTAAAAGCCATATTATTTACAACTGTCCTGGCTAATTTGAATCTTAGCCCTGTTAGGGGGCTAAGAAATTTTCTGACGAAAAGTCTGTATCTTGCAGTTTCCGAGATACGGGCCCTGAAAGACGCGGTGAACGCCGTAATGTTATCCTATGGGAAAAAAAGAAAAGTTCGGAGCACCATAACTTTGCCTCCCTGTAATGTTTTTTCACCAAACTACTGAAAGGCACATCTGTGGGCTGTTGGCTGTCTTCCCTCCAAATTTCAGGAAAAAAGACCAAACCATTATTTTGCAGCAGGGCTCCAAATGATTTCTGTTAAGTGTTGGGCGCCATAATGTTATCCTATGGGAAAATCGTCAATTTTGGAGTGCCGTATCTTTTCCGCCATGTGATATTTTTTCACCAAACTACTGAAAGGCACATCTGTGTACTGTTGGCTGTCTTCCCTCCAAATTTCAGGAAAAAAGACCAAACCGTTATTTTGCAGCAGGGTGCCAAAGGATTCCTGTAATGCTTCGGGCGCTGTAATGTTATCCTATGGGAAAAACTGACAACTTTGGAGTGCAATAACTTTGCTGCCATGTAATATTTTTTCAATACAACACTGAAAGGCACATCTGTGAGATGTCGGCCGCGTTCCCTCCAAATTTCAGCCCAAAACTCCCAACGGTTATTTTGCAGTGCAGTGTCAAAGAATTGCTGTCATTTTCCCACAGACTAGAAAATTACTGTAGCAATTTGAGAAAGCTGTCGCAAAAAAGTTCGACACTTTCGTGAGCATGGAAGTAATTTGCGAAAGTACTTTTCCAGAAATTTGAAAACATATTTTTGGGGTGTTTTACCACAAAATAAAGACATGGCAAGCATCCTCAGGGCCTAATAGCTAAATACAAAAAGAATTATGTTGCTAGAGGGTCTCAAATTTAAATGCCAACCATTTTTCTGATCACCAACTGAAAACAAAATGGCGGATTTGCGAAAGTAACAGGCCCATTTGCGAAAGTAAAAATGCATTTGCGACACTGTCGAACTTTTTGTTAACTTTTTCCCATTGACTTATAATGGGAAACTGTTTTTTGAATAACTTTTGAACCGTTTAATATTTTTTCACCAAATCTTTGAAAGACACATCGGGGACCCTGCCTGCATGTTCCCTGAAGATTTTGGGCCGGTCACACAAACCGTACGACCTGTACGCGCGACCATAGAATTCCAGAAAAGCGTAAACGTGTGCACAGATCACACTTAATAACTCCACAACCGTATATCCAATCAGTACAAAACTTAGCAGATCCCAAGGCCTATGGATCTTGATCATACATTCCAAATTTAAGGCAAATCCATCAAACAGTTACAAAGTTATTAAGGTGCAAAATTTTGGGTTTAACATGGAAATGGCTCCTCAACCCTAACTATGGTAGCACTACCGTGCTACCATAATATATATAAAACCCTACCAACACCACCACCCTGCAGACACTGACAGACTTTGGGGTGTGCCTTTGGGTTTTTAGGCCTAACTCTAACCCCATTCTACTATACAGTATCATCTCTTCTTCCTTACATATGGAATGGGGTAAGAAGTGGGCCCGACAACCCCAAGCCACACCCTGAAGCCTGTCAGTGTCTGCAGGGTGGGAGTGGGGTGTTAGGGTTAAAAACTCTATCACCTCATTTCCCTGCTTTTGTCACTGAAGTAAGAACCCTAACTAATTCATTAACAAAGTTTTTTGCAATGAATTTCCCTACTTTTTCAGATAGTATAATAGTATCCTAATTTTACAGTGGGAGCACAGGGTCCTTTGGACCCTGAGGTCCAATCTCTCCATTGAGATACAGTAGTACAAAAGTATCTTTATGTTACGGTAAGAGTGCAGGGTCCTAAGGACCCTGTGTTCATATCCCTCCATTGAGATAGTATAACAGTATCCTTATTGGATCCCAAATTTTCAACATAGTGTTTTTATCACACCACCTCATAAACCCCATAGCTGATTATTGTTAAATGTGTTGACAAGCACCATTCTGTGCCACAGGTGTGAAAACATGTTTTGGGCAGAATGTGAAAACTGACAGCTGTACTTTTGATAAGGGTGGTGTGAAAAAATGCCTATGTTGAAAATTTGGAGTGAAAATATTACAAACTGCCAAAGTCAAGCACATGAGTAGAAATATTTCAATGACCCCATGTAACGTGGGCATTTTTAGATAGTTTTGTACCAAATTTTCAACACTGCCTTTTTGGGACCTCACCTCATGAACACTGCCACTATCATTTCATTACTTTTGTGTAGCGACTGTGCCATTCCGTGCCACAGTTGCGAAAACACATTTTGGGCAGGATGTGAAAAATGACAGCTGTACTATTCATGAGTTGGTGTAAAAAATGGTTCTGTTAAAATTTGAAGTGGAAATATAAAAATTGCCAAAGTTATGAGCTTGCTTAGAAAATTTTCAACGACAATGCATAACTCAGCCATTTTTAGGAATTTTTCACCAAATTTTCAACAAGGCATTTTTGGGACCCCACCTCATGAACACTGCCACTGAGATTTCAAGTATTGGTCCTGAAAGGTGATTTTGCACAATGACTGTGCAATTCTGCACCACAAGTGGGAAAACATGTCTCAGGCAAAATGTGAAAACTGGCAGCTGTACTATTCATAAGGCAGTGTGAAAAAATGGCAATGCTGAAAATTTGGACTGAAAATATCAAAAATTGCTAAAGTAACGAGCGTGTGTATAAATATTTCAATGACCTCACGTAACTTGGGCATCTATTTGGCATTTTTTTCACCAAATTTTTAACATGGGCTTTTTGAAACCCCACCTCATGAACACTGAAATGGCATTTTGTTAATTAGTCCCAAAAGGTGATTTCACACAGCAACTCCAAAATCACCTTATGGGTCTGATTAATGAAATGTCATTGACAGTGTTCAAGAGGTGGGGTCCCAAGAAGCCCATCTTGAACATTTTGGTAAAAAAATATCAAAAATGGCTGAGATACTGTATCAACATAAGTTGAAAACACCATTGACAGCCATTATATGGTACTTACCTTGATTCTTCAGTTCACAGTTCAGCTTTGAAGAGTGCAGATGTGTCCTGGTCCAAAGAAGATGACAGCTGATGATCTCCAGTGGTAAGTATAGAGTAAGGAGGGTGTGGGGTTGGGGGCTGCACAGTGGGAGGGTCAGGATAGGGAAGGGGAAGGGGAGACATCGAGGGACTGTTTTCTTTTTTGCAGGATGTAAAAATAAAAAAGGAATTAGTGACAGTTTTCTCTTTTACAGATGTAAAACAAACACATTTTGGGACACTGGGTGTGGGCTCCCCAGTGTCCCACAGTGCAAGAGGAGGCACTAATAAAGGTCTCAGGACACTGGGAGTGGGCTCCCAAGTGTCCTACACTACTGTGGGGTAGTGGATAAGACTGGGGACTGAGGACACTGGAATTGGGCTCCCCAGTGTCCCACAATATGGGGGGATATGTTTTGAGACACCGGGAGTGGGCTCCCCAGTGTCCCACACTTTGTGGGGGAATGATACATAATTCAGGACACTGGAACTGGGTTCCGCAGTGTCCTACAATTTGGGGGGATGATATATGTTTTGCGGACACTGGAAGTGGGCTCCCCAGTGTCCCACACTATTGGCAGATGATATATGTTGGAGGGTGGTGGGTGCCAGTAGACACCAGGGCAACATAAACAGGGATGCAACTGCACACAGAAGAAAATGGGTGGCTCAAGGCTGACTCTGCAGCCAGCAGTGTAAGTTCCAGCTGTGGCTGCAGAAGTCATGATAATACCACAGTTTTCATACAGAGAATGGGAGAGAAGCACTCCTCTTGCTAAGCTCAGCACCCAAGATTTCGGGTGCTCAGGAAACATGCTTCGGGCCACATTAAAAAAAAACACATTTGAGTGTAGCTGAAAGGGTCCCCTTTAGCTGCATTTTGATGTTTGTTTATTACACTCACTTACACATTTTTTTTCACTGTTTCACACTCGTTATGGGCAATACAATATGGCAGACACAACAGAGCTCAGCAATTGCAAAGACATATACTTTGGGAAAGATTGAGTTACTTTGTGCAAAAAACACAGTTCTGTGAGCAAAGAAAGTACTTTTGTGAGAAATACTTTCTTTTGAGACTGACATATAAATTTTCCCATAAGAAATATTTAAAAATTAATAAGTTTTAAATGGATTAATATTTTTTTCACCAAACCTTCAAAAGGCACATCTATGAGGCAAAGACTTTCTACCATGAAACTTTCAGACTACAACATAAAGGCGTTTCTGAGATCCATGTGGACAAAGAAATGGAAAAAACACTGATTTTTCTGTTTTTTTCCACACTCTGCATCTCAGAAGCCACACAACAGATTTGTGCCAATATAATATACTCACAGAGAGGTGAGTGGGTCAGTGGAACAGCCTACCCAGCACAGTTGGTGAAGTAAAAACCATTTACTGTATTTAGTATTTATTTACCAGGTAGCTGCACTAGACAATCAAGTGCCTATTTTGAGGCAGGATCTGGGAAATTACAGACACAATGACATAACAGTAGCCATAATGAACAATAATTACATACAGAGTAATGCATTGAATACAGACAGTATATGACAGGGTAAAACAATGCAAGCAGGAATAGGATAAAAAGAAAAACAATACTGAATTCAGTTTACAAAGCAACAGTAACAGTAAAGATACGAACATCACAGCTGATGTCAAGGGGTACTGATGCAAGGCAGATAATTCTAGTCAGGGCAAGAGCTGGTGAACTCCCTATACAGATACTTACGGTATCAACTGTGGAAACTGAGTTGTAATTTTTGCCCAGGAAATGTCCTCTAAGCAATAATAGCTTGTTTCCAGGGGTGTTCTGGAAATATTGGATTGATTGGCTTAGACAAATCTTGAGAGTAATAAAGTTTCAAAACCTATATACAAAATGTGAGAATACTATCTCATTTATTTTTGCATGCATCTCAGTGATGGCCAAAGAGGCATGGTCAGTGGATCTCACAGGATAGAAGCTACAAGCAGGTTGGAGGAGCAAAGCAAGAGACAGAGGCAGTTCACTGTGAATGAAATATAAAATCACACATGACCCCACAATGTAAAGCATCATGTGCTGCATATGCAAATCACCACAGAATATTATGCTGGTTCAACTTTAAGCAGAAATGCATGGTGCCGAAAGGCCTCTCACACAGTTTGCAAAGGGTGCCAACAGAAGACATAGACATGTGTTTCGTCCTACCAGGACTCATCAGTATGCCTCATCTGTCTGACACCATAGCGGAATGAACCAGCTACGGTAAGACATTCTGTCTGGGTTATGTTGTGGTGAACCCAATTAAAACAAAAAACTATTTAAAAGACAAAGAACCTCTATGCGCAAACACTGAGGCAGCGGTTACCCCAAAGGGCATTTGGCTGGGAAGCAAAGTTTCAAAGAAATACAAAATCACACATGATCCCACAATGCAAAGCATTATGGGCTGCATATGCAAATCACCACAGAATATTATGCTGGTTCAACTTTAAGCAGAAATGTATGATGCCAAAAGGCCTCTCACACAGTTTGCAAAGGGTGCCAACAGAAGACATAGACACATGTTTCATCCTACCAGGACTCGCCAGTATGCCTCATCTGTCTGACACCCAAGTGGAATGAACCAGCTATTCTAAGATAGTCTATCTGGGTTATGTTGTGGTGAACCCAATTAAAACAAAAAACTATTTAAAAGACAAAGAACCTCTGTGTGCAAGCTTTGAGGCAATGGTTACTCCAAAGGGCATTTGACTGGGAAGCCAAGTTTCAAAGAAATACAAAATTACACATGCCCCCATAATGCAAAGCATCATGGGCTACATATGCAAATCACCACAGCATATTATGCTGGTTCAACTTTAAGCAGAAATGCATGGTGCTGAAAGGCCTCCACACAGTTTGAATGATACTATAGTGCACAAGGTGCAGTGATGATCAAATCTATTTGAGGCAATGGCAAACCTACATATTTGTTGGAAGTCACATCCCACTGATGAAGTTTTGATTTGGTGGAGGCACAGAACATAGGAATCCCATACAGAAGCTTGGGTAGAAGTAGTCCATTGGAATGGGCAGTCAAACATGGGGTGTAATGTTATGGCTGACTTTATATGAGGCCCCAGTCTACAGCTGACAGTTTTGCAAATACCTGTCATGTGCAGTAAGTCTAGGAAAGGGTAGAGGAAGATATCTATGTAACTGAAGGATATGACAACAGTAAGGAAGGCTCCATTTTGATAAGATATGGACAGAGGAGATGGACAGAGCTTTAATCTAGGGAGCATTACAAAAAGCATGGCCTGAGTTTTGGACCTATTTAATAATAACTTGTTTACATTGAGCCAAACCTGCATAGCCTGGAGTTAAGGAACAGGTGCTTATTAGTGTTGACATTGCTGTTGAAGCTAGTTAAGAGAACAAGATTGTCCATGTAAAGGATGGGACTGCAATGGGAGAGACAATGATGAATCAAATTAATGTATTTTTGTGGGGTTTAAAAAACTGATGGAATAACTATGGAACCAGGTGAAATTCATTTTCCACCAGTGAAATCATGGTGAAATTCTGATTTCGTTTCCACAGAATTTCATGAACTTTCCACAAAAACATCACAAAAGTTCACCAAAATTGGGATTTCAGTTATTTCTGTCTAGTTTGAAGAGTATTTGTCAAAATTGCACCAAATGTTGTTTAAGACAACCTTACAAAGGTCCGCACAAAAGTGTACCAAGTTTCAGATCTCTACCATTACAGGTCATTATCTGATATATATATATATATATATATATATATATATATATCATTCAATTTATATATTGATAAAGTTGTGAGAGATCTAAAGAAGGTGGATACCTTTGCACCAAACCTAGAGGAAACTAAATTAGAGTACAAATATTACTTTACGCAGATGATGCGGTGGTAGTAGTTCAAACCTTGCTTGATTTGAGAAGAGCGGTTATAGCAATAATAAAATCCTTAGATACAGTGCATATGAAACTGAATCAGGAAAAAAACAAAAGAGTGATTTTTGGAAGTAAGTCCAAAAACAAACAAAAAATTGAGAATTAAGAACTTAGATCTGGAAGAAGTGAGAGAGTTTACCTATCTGGGGGTAACTTTCTTTGATGATTTAAAATAGAAAAAGCAAATAGAAAAAATAAATGAAAAAACATTAAAAACCTTGATTGGAATTAAGCATTTTTCAAAAAAAAATAGATGGGAATTCTTTTATAGCCCAGTATAGATGCTTAAAAGCAAAGGTTAACTCCCAGATTTTGTATGCCTTATAGGTATGGGGACTCCAAGATAACTATAAAAATTTGGAAATAGTCCAAAATAAGTATCTAAAAAACCTCCCCAGCCTCCCATTGGGAGCCTCAGGGCCTGGAGCAAGATTAGAGATGGGAACTGTTTCAATTCAAGCAGAAATAGTTAAAAGAAACATATTATATTGGAAAAAAAATCATAGGACGTAAAGACAGCTTGATACATAAATGCTGGACTAATCTTAAGAAAAAAGACATTGGACTGGACATAAATTGATTCAGTATTTTAAATCAAGTATTAAATAAAGCTGGATTACCCTATAATTATATCCTGGGTTTAGATGGAAATATGAAGGATATTTGAGAATTTGTGCAAATGGCAATTCGTAGAATAGAAGATCAAGATATCCAAATTGATTTTGGAAGGATACAAGGCTTATGGAATAGTTCTCCATTTAAGGAAATAAAAACAGTCTTTGGCATAGAGGAATATCTATTAAAGTGTGAGAATTAAAAACATAGAAAAGGAATAACTAGATTAAGACTATGGGAATTTGACAGATGGGGAGAAGTGTAGAGGTTTTAATCAGATAGACACCTGTGTATGTTGTAACAATGCTGCATTGTCTAACACTCACTTAATTTTTGAGTGCATAGTGTTAGTGACATAAGGAGACTATACATTGAACAATTCTTCCAAAATTATGTAAGTATGAGCAAAGATGAGCAAATAAAGGAGGTTTTAAATTGTAATAAACTAAGTAAAACATTTGCACATAGAATAGCAAAAAAATGAAGTGGAGCATTTAACTTAGATAACTGCTCTCATGGATATGATATCTGTCTATATCTATAAGTTGGTGAAGTTAAGTCATTGAAGATTAAATATATTAGTATTATAATAAGTAAAGAATGATAAAGTGTATCTTGTGAATTTTGAATTTTAAATGTTGTATGTAACAAAAGACATTTTTTATACATACTTGGAAATAAACTTTACCTTACCTTAACTTACCTTACTACTCTGAATTCTTGCAATATGCCAGATAGCCACTAAAGCTCACTGACTTAATGACTTGAGGAAACAAATACATGTGCAGCATTGTTTCTGTACAATGCCATCTGACCCTAACAAACCTGTAAATAACAATGTATATTTTTACTATTTGAAAACAGCTGCAACAGCTGCACCAACTGATGTCAAGCCTTACCACTAGTTGTGACTTAAGCCACTGTGACAGAAGTATCTGGATATCTTTAGTCATGATGGAGCATGATGCTGGGCATCACTGTCACAGGAGTGTTGTAGGGGTATTACTGGGCCATGATCCTAGTGCAGGTAAGTTGATTCAGTGGTGGTAAGTAATTTTTGAAAGCTAAATTCCACAAGTGGAATTCTAGTGGCATTATCTACTATGTGGCTATGAATTTTTGAGTAGATTTTTCCAATTAGTAATTTCTAACATATGCACAATAAATGTTAACCTACAAACTACATTTATGCAGCTTAGTTAGATTCCAGGACATATTTTCTTTAGTATGCATGCCAAATCTTGAGTATATACCTACAAAAGCAGCTGAGCTATTTAAGCATCTAAATGTTTTAAAAATGTTCACACAATTTAACAAATAATTGTGCAATTATTAATTCCTGTTACACACAATTTACACAACCACTTTCTTCTCTATTTAGCAGTTTCTATAACTCTTACAATAAAGTATGCATGTAAATTTCCAATTATGTAGCTATAAAGGTGGCTAAGTGTTAAGCATAGAAATATTTTCAGAAATGTTCAGATGAAGAATAAATTGCCAGAATTTGAGCCCTTATAACTTCTTCACCCCTCATCCAGATATCATGAAACGAGGCATACTTTTTACAGCATCCTCTTTAGATATAACATTGCCTTAGTTATGCTCAATTAAAGAATTTCAAAAATTTCAAAAAAAATGTCACAATAGTTCATGAAATTGTACAGAATTTCACAAAATAATTCAATGAAATCTGAATTTGCTAATGTTGCACTCCTCTAGATGACTACAAAGGTATTATTAACCAGTGCAGGGTAAGAAGGACCATGGGGAAGTACAGTAGGTGACAGATGGAGGAGCCATCTCAGAAAAGTTCCAGCTGGGGTTCCAGGACAGATAAGGTGGACTTCAAGTTTTTTCTCCCCATTTCTTTATAAGTTTCTGTTTTTCTATCTGCCAATATAGGATATGTGTGATTATATACTATAACATTCTGTGGTGATTTGCATTTGCAGCCCATGATGCTTTGCATTGTGGGGGCATGTGTGATTTTGTATTTTCTTGAAACTTGGCTTCCCCAGCCAAATGCCCTTTGGGTTAACCCTTGCCTCAGTGTTTGCGCACAGAGGTTCTTTGTCTTTTAAATCTTTTTTTATTTTAATGGGTTCACCACAATATATCCAAGGCACACTGCCTCTAGGGTAGCTGGTCCATTCCACTGGGGTGTCAAACAGATGAGGCATACTGATGAGTCCTGGTAGGACCCTTTGCAAACTGTGTGAGAGGCCTTTCGGCACCATGCAATTCTGCTTAAAGTTGGACCAGAATAACATTCTGTGGTGATTTGCATATGCAGCCCATGATGCTTTGCATTGTGGGGGCATGTGTGATTTTGTATTTTCTTGAAACTTGTCTTTCCCAGCCAAATGCCCTTTGGGGTAACCCTTGCCTCAGTGTTTGCGCACAGAGGTTCTTTGTCTTTTAAATAGTTTTTTTATTTTAATGGGTTCACCACAATATATCCAAGACACACTGCCTCTAGGGTAGCTGGTCCATTCCACTGGGGTGTCAAACAGACGAGGCATACTGATGAGTCCTGGTAGGACGAAACACGTGTCTATGTCTTCTGTTAGAACCCTTTACAAACTGTGTGAGAGGCCTTTCGGCACCATGCAATTCTGCTTAAAGTTGGACCAGCATAACATTCTGTGGTGATTTGCATATGCAGCCCATGATGCTTTGCAGTGTGGGGGCATGTGTGATTTTGTATTTTCTTGAAATTTGGCTTCCCCAGCCAAATGCCCTTTGGGGTAACACTTGCCTCAGTGTTTGCGCACAGAGGTTCTTTGTCTTTTAAATAGTTTTTTTATTTTAATGGGTTCACCACAATTTTTCCAAGGCACACTGTCTCTAGGGTAGCTGGTCCATTCCACTGGGGTGTCAAACAGACGAGGCATACTGATGAGTCCTGGTAGGATGAAACACGTGTCTATGTCTTCTGTTAGCACCCTTTGCAAACTGTGTGAGAGGCCTTTCGGCACCATGCAATTCTGCTTAAAGTTGGACCAGTATAACATTCTGTGGTGATTTGCATATGCAGCCCATGATGCTTTGCATTGTGGGGGCATGTGTGATTTTGTATTTTCTTGAAACTTGGCTTCCCAGCCAAATGCCCTTTGGGGTAACCCTTGCCTCAGTGTTTGCGCACAGATGTTCTTTGTCTTTTAAACAGTTTTTTATTTTAATGGGTTCACCACAATATATCCAAGGCACACTGCCTCTAGGGTAGCTGGTCCATTCCACTGGGGTGTCAAACAGACGAGGCATACTGATGAGTCCTGGTAGGACGAAACACGTGTCTATGTCTTCTGTTAGCACCCTTTGCAAACTGTGTGAGAGGCCTTCCGGCACCATGCAATTCTGTTTAAAGTTGGACCAGCATAACATTCTGTGGTGATTTGCATATCAGCCCATGATGCTTTGCATTGTGGGGGCATGTGTGATTTTGTATTATATAATATATTACACATTTTGTCTTTTAGATAAACACGTATGCTCCCCATACCATCATATATTTATAACAACTAACCCTCCTTTTTCTAGCATTCATATCATTAGTTTTTAATTGGTTTGTAAAGTCATTGCAATGTGTTCTACTCAAAGGCTGTCCTTTGTGCAGAATTTGCAAATACAGTACTTTGTTATGGTCACAAGGGTGGGGGGGGGCTTTCTTGATATGGTATTTGGAAATATGGATAGTATTGGAGAGATTACAGGGAACGTCTGGAAACCAGTGTTCACCTGACCATGTGATTTGAACAAAAAAGCAAGTGAGCACTCAAAAACTCGGGATTCATACTTCAGAAATGTGGATTTTGGTAGAATAAGAGAGTACTTGTTAGGGAGAAGCTGCTGTGGGGAGCAATAGGGTGGACAGTGAATGGGAATTAATTTAAAAAGGGTTGTTTATGGCAATCAGCATCTGTATTAAGGCAGTAAGAAAAAACAGGAGAGGAAGGAAACAAAGTTGGTACATGAGGTGGAGCAGGCAGTGAG
Source organism: Neoceratodus forsteri (assembly GCA_016271365.2). Taxonomy (NCBI): domain Eukaryota; kingdom Metazoa; phylum Chordata; order Ceratodontiformes; family Ceratodontidae; genus Neoceratodus; species Neoceratodus forsteri. The sequence goes on from CM028130.1 coordinate 102,128,597, forward strand.
GGAGAAAAGAAAGGTCTTCATAAAATACAGCCAACCAAATAGATGAAATCAAGGAAGTGTACCAGACCAATATCAGAGATGCCAAAAAGAAGGTAGGAGAGCAATGTCAGAAGCACAGATGAGGATAATGGAGAGGTGAAGAAGGGGGATATGGCATTCTTCTGACTTGTTCAAGAGAAGTACATATCTGGGGGAGAGGGTTAGTTAGAATTAATGAGGGGAAGAGTGAATGGAGGAGGATAAGGTTAAAGTAGAAATATTATACTAGTATTTCTGGTCTGTATTCATGGTAGAGGACATGGGGCCACTACCTGAATGCAGTTCTGAAGTTAAAAGGGCAGCTGTGCTCCTCTTACTAAATTATATAGGTAAACAACTAATAGGTCTGCCAGTTAAACCATCTGCTGTCCTGTTCTCACTCCTACGACAATCTTGAACAGTCTACATGACATACCAAACTCAAATACAGGCCTTGACTTCTATCTTTTCTGAGACCCTTACTAGGGTTCCTATCCCGACAAGCCAAACTGTAGTTGACCTTTGGCTGGCCAAGTCACAATCTTACTCTATTTTCCCTGGTTGACAACAGGGTCACTTGTCTGCCGTCTGCCCATAAGTCTAGTAAAATGAACCAACATATGTTATTACCTCTTGTATCTATCCTGCCATTGCTCTACCTATCGATGCTCATAATACCTCAAGCTGAATCTGCTCTTCCTAACTATGTGCATCGGGGTTATGTCTACTCAAACCTCCTACAGCTTCCCACCTTCCACTGTGACCCTATACCAGTATTACTAAGTAGGGGCTGGATCCACAAGGTTGTTTTTGAGCAAAATAAATGTCACTTGTATTTATATACCCTCTGCCCCTTCTTGCGTCACAAGCTATGGTACCTCCTCCTCCTTGCTATTCTGCTCTCTGGTGATGTGCAACTAAATCCAGGGCCAACAAACACTATACCTGACTCAATCAGTAATGCTAAAGGTCTTATTGTAGCACATCACTACATAAGGAGCCTTGCTTACAATCTAGTGGAACTTGAGTCCTGGACCTCCCTCTATAAGCTGGATATCATATGCTTCACTGAAACCTGGCTAAAACAATCCATGCCTGACTTTCTGTGCCTCCTTCCATCATACAATCTCTTGAGACTCGATAGAGCTGCACCCAAAAGAGTGGGTGGTTCAGCTGTCTATTTTAAAGACCATCTTCATGTCACTTCCATCAAATCATCAAATCTGGTCCACTGTGAGGTACTGCATACCCTTCTAACCCTTGGTAAAAAGAAGTTACATATTGTATGTGCCTACAATCCTCCATCCAACAGCATGAAAGGTTTGGAAGAGTTGATGGAGCAAATCTCATGCCTTGTTGGGAGAAATGAGGTCCTTATACTAGGAGATCTAAACATAAACTGGCTAGGTAGTACCCAATCCGCAACAATGACCAAACTGCAGAGCTACAACCTACACCAGCTGGCATGTGAACCCACCAGAATCACCCCTCACTCAAACAAAAACACTCTTCTTGACTGCATAATGACCAATCACCTTGAAAATGTGATGGCCTAAGGGGTACTACCTGATGCCATCACTGATCACTGTCCAACCTACTGTGTATGGCGCAAAACCAGACCCACCCCAGCTGGGCCTTGCTTAATTACCTTCCATGACTATGCGAAATTCAACCCACAACTTTTTCTACATGACATAACTACCACTGATTGGTTCTCCCTTCTCACTGGAAAAGTGTGGTTCCTCTATGGAGGCACCCATAGTGGAGACCAAGGAGGATGCTGGGAACCTCCACAAAGGAGACCGACAGAAGGGTGGCATGGGACCCCACAGGAGAAGGAAACAACTCCTGGTGTGGACTCCATTATTAGGGAGGTAGAACTGGGATAGCCTTTTTAAAGGCTTTGCAGTCATTTAATACACTTTTTGTACAAACGCGAAACCGGAAGTAGCGCAAACTCGCACTTCCAGTTTCAGCTCTTATAAACAGCTGCTCTAGCGAGCGAACCTCAGTATAAACTTGTTGGATCACATAGCCCACCTCTGGAGAGAGTTCTTGACTATTGAATTGAAATTTATCTGTTGTATGCAATATAACTTACTGTTTATCCTAATCTTGTGAACAGGGTTACTCTCTCCTTGCAGCAGCTTGTCTGTGGTTGCTCTGCCAGGGATTGTGGGGTACAGTTGGACTGTGCTGTTTACCATCAGTTCTCCCCCAACAGTAAACACTAAACAAAGTGCTTTTCTCAGTGATTGAGCTCTTCTTCAGAAGAATTACCTTTATAACACCTGGGATAGCCTTTTTAAAGGCTTTGCAGTCATATAATACACTTTTTGTACAAACGCGAAACCGGAAGTAGCGCGAACTCGCACTTCCGGTTTCGGCTCTTATAAACAGCTGCTCTGGTGAGCGAATCTCAGTATAAACTTGTTGGATGACATAGCCCACCTCTGGAGAGAGGTTCTTGACTATTGAATTGAAATTTATCTGTTGTATGCAATATAACTTACTGTTTATCCTAATCTTGTGAACAGGGTTACTCTCTCCTTGCAGCAGCTTGTCTGTGGTTGCTCTGCAAGGGATTGTGGGGTACTGGTGGACTGTGCTGTTTACCATCAGTTCTCTCCCCCCCCAGTAAACACTAAACAAAGTGCTTTTCTCAGTGATTGAGCTCTTCTTCAGAAGAATTACCTTTATAACACCTGGGATAGCCTTTTTAAAGGCTTTGCAGTCATTTAATACACGTTTTGTACAAACGCGAAACCGGAAGTAGTGCGAACTCGCCCTTCGGATTTTGGCTCTTATAAACAGCCACTCTAGCGAGCGAACCTCAGTATAAACTTGTTGGATCACATAGCCCACCTCTGGAGAGAGGTTCTTGACTATTGAATTGAAATTTATCTGTTGTATGCAATATAACTTACAGTTTATGGTCAATACCAGCAGGAACATCTGCCAGAACTAGACACATAGTGGATTCCCTGAAGGGGAAGGGCCTCAAACAACTGGTACAGCAACCCACAAGAGAAAGGGCTATCCTAAATCTAGTACTGACTAACAAGGAAGGGATCACAGATCTCCAGGTAGTAGGTCACCTGGGAGCCAGTGACCATCACATGGTATGGTTCAATTTGGCTACTACATCTAAATCATCCCATTCCAAGGCAAAAATATGGGACTTCAGAGGAGCTGACTTTGATAAGATGGCCAACAGAGTTAAGCTACCCCTGGCAAAAAGAAACACAGGTGAGGGGATACAGGCAAAGTGGGCAAGCATTAAGGATGCAATACTTGAAGCAACATCCCATTGTGTTAGACAGAAGAGGAAATGCCAAAGAAGAAGGAAACCACTTTGGTTCTCAAATACAGTAGCAGAAAAGGTCAGAGCCGAAAGGCTGGCCTTCAGGAAATATAAGGGAACACAGCGGGATGAAGATAGGAGGCATACCAAACTGCCCTAAGAGAAGCAGGGAAGGCAAGCAGGCAAAGTCCCAAACTGAGGAAACACTAGCATGAACAGTAAAAGAAGGTGACAAGACTTTCTATAGATACATTAGTGAAAGGAGAAAGTCCAGAGGGGGTATTGCTAAGCTTAATGGAGAAAAGGGAGCATGTGAGGAGGAGGACCCTGTAAAGGCATCTATCCTAAATAGATACTTTTGCTCAGTATTTACCGAAGAGAAGGTAGGGCAGGGCCCACAGCTCAGCATCATGGACACAGGGGGGGAGGGAGGTGAGCACTACTCCCTTCACAAAAGAAATGGTCCTACAAGAGCTTGCTAAGCTCAGGGTGGATAAGGCAATGGGACCTGATGGCATACATCCCAGGGTACTTAAGGAGCTAAAGGTGGAACTAGCAGAGCCATTAGCAGACCTGTTTAGTGAGTCTCTGAGCACAGGAGAGGTTCCAGAAGACTGGAGAAGGGCTCATGTGATCCCGCTCCACAAGAGTGGTAGCAGGGAGGAGGCAGAGAACTACAGACCAGTCAGTCTTACCTCAGTAGTGGGCAAGATTATGGAGGCACTCCTTAAGGAAAGGATAGTGCAACACCTGGAATCCATAGGGGCACAGGATCCAAGACAGCATGGGTTTACAAAAAGGAAGGTGCTGTCAAACTAATCTCATAGATTTCTTTGACTGGGTAACCAGAGTGGTGGACCAGGGGGGAGCAGCTGATGTCACCTACCTTGACTTCAGCAAAGCTTTTGACATGTTCCACATAGAAGATTGATAAATAAGCTGGGTAGGCTTGGGGTGGGCTAGACATTGGTCAACTGGGTGGCAAACTGGTTGACGGGCAGAAAACAGAGAGTGGTGGTAAATGGTATACAGTCAGAAGAGATGCAAGTCACAAGTGGGGTACCTCAGGGATCAGTCCTGGGGCCAGTCCTCTTCAACATCTTCATTAGTGGCCTTGCAGATGGACTAGAGAGTAAGGCTTGTCTGTTTGCAGATGACACCAAGATCTGCAACAGAGTAGATGATCCAGATGGGGTGGGCAGAATGAGAAGAGATCTGGATAAACTAGCAAAATGGTCAGAAGAGTGGCAACTGTGATTTAATGCAAAAAAGTGCAAAATCATGCACATAGGGAAGAGAAACCCTGAAGACACCTATAGGCTGGGAGGGGAGTTGCTAGCAGTCACAAAGGAAGAAAGAGACTTGGGCATCATCATCACTGATGACCTGAAATCATCCAAGCAGACCTCTAAAGCAGTAGGTAAGGCTAGGGGGGTGTTAGGGTGTATTAGTAGGGGTATCACAAGTTGTAAGAGGGAGGTAATAATCCCTCTTTACAAGACACTGGTTAGGCCCCATCTGGAGTACTGCATGTAGTATTGGAGGCCACACCTTCACAAGGACATTAACCAAATTGAGGCAGTCCAGAGAAGGGCAACCAAAATGGTGCAGGGACTGCATCAGAAGACATATGAGGACAGATTAACAGAGCTCAATATGTATACCCTTGAGCAAAGGAGGGAGAGAGGTGATATGATCGAGGCATTCAAACACCTTAAGGACATTAACAAGGTGAAAGAGTCTAACACATTTAAATATAAGAAAAATAGCAGGACAAGAGGACACAACATGAGATTAGAGGGGGGCCAATTAAGGGGGAATGTGAGGAAATTCTTTTTCACAGAAATGGTGGTGGATGCAAGGAATGGCTTACCACAAGAAGTGGTGGCTATGAATACAGTGCAGGGCTTCAAACAGGCATGGGATAGGCATAAGGGAGCAATACAAATGATTATGAATAGATAGGCCACTGACAGAGCAATGGCACATTTACAAGGTAGAAAAAGAAATGGGCAGACTGGATGGGCCTTGTGGTCCTTATCTGCTGTCACCTTCTATGTTTCTATGTTTCTATATGTTTATCCTAAACTTGTGAACAGAGGTACTCTCTCCTTGCAGCAGCTTGTCTGTGGTTGCTCTGCAAGGGATTGTGGGGTACTGGTGGACTGTGCTGTTTACCATCAGTTCTCCCCAATAAACACTAAACAAAGTGCTTTTCTTGGTGATTGAGCTCTTCTTCAGAAGAATTACCTTTATAACACCTGGGATAGCCCTTTTAAAGGCTTTGCAGTCATTTAATACACTTTTTGTACAAACGCGAAACTGGAAGTAGAGCGAACTACACTTCGGTTTCGCTCTTATAAACAGCCGCTCTAGCAAGCGAACCTCAGTATAAACTTGTTGGATCACATAGCCCACCTCTGGAGAGAGGTTCTTGACTATTGAATTGAAATTTATCTGTTGTATGCAATATAACTTACTGTTTATCCTAATCTTGTGAACAGGGGTACTCTCTCCTTGCAGCAGCTTGTCTGTGGTTGCTCTGCAAGGGATTGTGGGGTACTGGTGGACTGTGCTGTTTACCATCAGTTCTCCCCCCCAGTAAACACTAAACAAAGTGCTGTTCTCAGTGATTGAGCTCTTCTTCAGAAGAATTACCTTTATAACACATGGGAAAGCCTTTTTAAAGGCTTTGCAGTCATTTAATACACTTTTTGTACAAACACGAAACCGGAAGTAGCACAAACTCGCACTTCCGGTTTCGTTTTATAAACAGTCATTTGAAGCGAGCTAACCTCAGTATAAATTTGTTGGATGACATAGCCCACCTCTGGAGAGAGGTTCTTGACTATTGAATTGAAATTTATCTGTTGTATGCAATATAACTTACTGTTTATCCTAATCTTGTGAACAGGGGTACTCTCTCCTTGCAGCAGCTTGTCTGTGGTTGCTCTGCAAGGGATTTTGGGGTACTGGTGGACTGTGCTGTTTACCATCAGTTCTCACCCCCTAGTAAACACTAAACAAAGTGCTTTTCTCAGTGATTGAGCTCTTCTTCAGAAGAATTACCTTTATAATACCTGAGATAGCCTTTTTAAAGGCTTTGCAGTCATTTAATACACTTTTTGTACAAACGCGAAACCGGAAGTAGCGCAAACTCGCACTCCGGCTTCGCCTATATAAAAAATGCTTCAGCAGCGGGGTGAGTGTGTGTGGTGCCGCAGACAGATCGCCAGAGACACGCGCGTCTTAGCGCGTATCTATCGTGTCCATCGTGGACAAGGGGACAATAAGGTAATATTAATCAAGCTTTGCTAAGAATCATAGGACTCTATATTTGTCTACTTAATAAATTATGCTACCATCTATATCTGACAATGAAAAAGGCAAATAAATACTGCACCACCTGTAAAATGTATGCTCTGGGTAAACATATAGCCAACTACATGTGTGATAAGTGTATTTTATTTGTCGATTTTCAAAATTAAATTGATAGACTTCAGCCCAAAATGTCTGTAAACCCTGAGATCAAAGCCTTAGAGGACTACATTGATCAGATGTCCATTCTGGTGGAGGCTAATGTCTCAATCACAGCAACATTGGGCAAGGACATCTTTCAGAAGTCCCAACAAAATGTTACCCACGTCCCAATATTAGGTCAACCTACTAATACCTCAACTCCTTTGACTATAACCTGTCATCAGCTTAAAGCTGATAAAACCAACATTTGGTCAAAAAAACCTAATCCCAAATTTAAGTCAGCAGCCAACAACCTATCCCCCCCCCGCTCCATATGTAATTCCTACGCATAATTCATTTGAGCACCTGTCAAACTTTATTGATGAGTCTGTATCAATCATTCCCAAACTTAGTAAAATTACTGGTAACAGTGCAACTCATTACAAACCCCCCAATAATTCACCTGATGCAGCCCCTTTACACATCCCATGCTCCTCAGATACATTAGCCAATCATAAGGAAGTTTATATACTTGGAGACTCCATAACAAAATACATTGATCGCACAGTCTGTAACCCGGACAAGGAACATTGTACTAGTTCTAGCTACCGGGGGGCCGGGATCTCTGATCTCACAGCAATGCTTAAACCTATCTTGAAGTCTGCGGGGGAAACCCACTAGTTATTGTCCATGTGGGAATGAACAACATTGTTAAGCAACCCCTGCAAGGTATTAAACAGGATTTTGTTTCCCTTTGCAACTTATTGGTTGACAGGGGCTGTGACATTTGCCCCTCAGAAATATTACCCATCCCAAGAGCAAGTGACGCTATTAACTCTAAGGTAAAAGCCACAAATGAATGGCTGAGGAAATGGTGCTTTAGACAAGGTATCCCTTGTCTAACCCATTGAGAGGACTTCCATCTGAACCCTTCCCTGTTTTGTTGGGACAGTTTACACCTTAGTAGAAGAGGCAGTGCTATACTTGGGAAAAAGATTGTCACCTTTATTAACTCTCATTTAAACTAACTACCAAGGGGGAGTTTGGAACATCTACCAAAACTCTTGAAAATGGGTCACAGCCCTCAAATCTCCATTTAAATATACTATCGCTTAATGCTCAATCCCTAAACATTGCTAAACAAGCCAAATTAGAACTCAAAGCCCACTTTCTAGACCTCTCCTTGATTGCTGTCATGGAAACTTGGGGTAATTCCTATAGAAATTGGTCATCAGAAATTTCAGGTTACAAACACTATTTCAAAAATAGGCCAGACACAAAATCAGGAGGTGGAGTCAGTCTTTACATTAAGGATAGCATCCCCTCATACCAGTCTCCAATCAAACAAAATTCTGAGAGTGTATGGGTGTATGGGTGTATATCCAACCCAATGGCCTCCCCAAATCTTGGTTGGAACTTGTTACCATTCCCCTTCATTAGACAGTACTCAAAATTTAAAATTGACAGAAGATATTTCCCAGTTTGCTAGTAAGAGTTCTGTCCTACTTTTGGGAGACTTTAATCTCCCAACTATTAATTGGGACACTTTGATGGGCTCTAATAACTATGAAAACAACTTTCTCACTACCATCATTGATCTGGGTTTGTACCAACTAGTCAAAGAACCCACACGGGGTAATAATATTCTAGATCTTGTTATAACTAGTTTAGATGTTCCTGTGAACAATCTGCATATATCAGACCCACTTGGCAATAGCAACCATAAGTCAATATTCTTTACCATTACAGTACCTCGTAGTTCGGTACCAAATAAGAAAACAATCAAACACTATGAAAGGGCAGATTTTCAAAAAATAAATGAACGTTTAAATAATATTGATTGGACAAACACCTTATCTTCCCTTAATACCATCGAGGCATGGGACTTTCTAAAATCTCAAATATCCCTAGTTGAACATCAGTTCGTTCCTGATAAATGTACATACAACAGCAAAGGTAAAATTCCACTATGGTTTAATTCATCCATTAAAAAGCAAATTCAATGTAAACACAAGTTATTTATACATCTAAAAAAGTCCCCTACAAGTACCAAAGATGAGTTAATTGTTCAATATAGAGAATCAGTAAGATTACTCAAAAAATCAATATTAGTAGCAAAAAGAAATCTTGAATTCCGTATTGCACATACTAAGGACACACACAAATCACTTTATGCTTACCTGAATAGTAAGAAAGGAAATAATAAATCAATCAGTCCACTTATGGTAAACAATAAAATAATAACCTCTGACCTTGTTGTTGCTTCCACACTTAATAACTACTTCTCATCAGTATTTACCCAAAATCCATTACAACCCACAATGGCCATATCACCCACCAACACCAATGAGCAAATGGTCCAGCAGAAAGACACCTACAATCTACTATTAGCCCTAAAAAAATCCACTAGTCCTGGTCCAGATGGTATATGTTCAAAATTCCTCCTGGGTGCTAAAGAAACAATCACTCTACCGCTCACAATTATCTTTAACAAATCACTTCATGAATCTATGGTCCCACCAGATTGGCTAACAGCAATAGTTACCCCTATTTTCAAGCAAGGCTCCCATTCATTAGTTAACAACTATCGTCCAATTAGTTTAACTTCTATTCCTTGCAAATTACTTGAAAAAGTGAGTAAAGCACTCTTGGAAAAGGAAATACTATCCTTAAATCTTACAGATATCTCTCAACATGGATTCAGGTCTGGCCTATCCTGCACCACAAACTTGTTGGCTTTCTACAATTCCATTAGTTTAAACCTAGATTTAAACATTCCCTCTGATGTTATTTTGTTGGACTATAGCAAGGCTTTTGATAAAGTGTCCCACAGCATTCTCATCACCAAACTTATTCAATTAGGTTTTTCAGCTCCACTTGTGTTATGGATTAAAAGTTGGTTGACGGATAGATCCCAGATGGTATGGGTAAATGGCACTCTGCCAGACATAGGCAGAGTGACGAGTAGAGTTCCCCAGGGCTCCGTCCTGGGACCCACTCTGTTCAATATCTTTATTAGTGACATGAAAATTCACTCTTCAAATATCCTCATGAAGTTTGCCGATGACACCAAGCTGGGTGGTGCTGTTAACAGTGCTGCAAATAGACAAACTCTACTTAACGATCTTTCATCTATCGAACACTGGGCCCTCATTAACAAAATGGAGTTCAACATATCCAAATGTGCTGTTCTGCACATCGGGAAAAACAATCCCAAACAGGTATACACACTGAATAACGCCATCATTAAGGTTTCTTGTTTAGAAAAAGATCTAGGGATTCTAGTTAATAATAAACTGACCCCAGTTTCACACTGTAATAAAATCGCTAACCAAACAAACTCACTTGTTCGAAAGATCAACTGTACTTTTGTTTCTAAAACCGAGCAGTGTATCATTGCACTGTACAGATTGCACATTAGACCATATCTTGACTATGGTTCTCCGTTTTGGGAGTCCATACCTCTGTGGGGACATAGATAGGGTTGAGAGGATTCAGAGAAGAGTCACTAAAACTATTCCCCATTTGGCACATGTGGATTATGAATCTAGACTACATAAAACAGGGTTACCCTCACTTAAAATGAGATGATCAAGAGGGGACTTACTCCAACTTTTTAAGATTACTAAAAACCCTATTTTGATGAGGCAATGTGGCATTTCGTTTGCAACCAGAAAATTCAGACCCAGGTTAAATAACAAACAACTGGATATAGCCAAATGTAATACCAACAAAAGACAAAACTTCTTTTTCCATAAGAACCCCAAGATTATGGAATACACTTCCCCAAGATATTGTAGACGCACCCTCCATTATGACTTTTAAACTCAAACTAGATGAATGGTTAACTAGATAGGATTCACAGTTAATGATCCACATATGTGGAGGACAATACCTATGGGCTTTGGCCTTCTTTTGTCCCTCTAACCAAGTAACCAAGTAACTGGGGGAGGAAGGGGAGAGGGAGGTAAGGTGCCTGCCTGGCGCCATGGCTTGGAGGACAGGGAGTGAATCCTCAGGATCACAGGAGCAGCCGCACAGGGGAGGGAGCTGGATGTCATTGTCCACCTGGGGACAAATGACCTGGCTAAAAAAGGATCAGAGCAGTGCAAGAAGCATTTGTGGAGATGGGAAGGGGCCTTAGACAAATAGCACACACGACAACCTTCTCGGAGGTGCTGCCTGTCTATGGCACAGATGAGGCTAGGGTGCTCCACACCAGGGGATTCAATCAATGGTTGAAAAACTGGTGCAAAGCTCAGGGATTTGGCTTCATTGGGGACTGGGGGTCCACCGGATGGATGCAGGCCTATAGTGGTGTGATGGTCTGCATCTGTCCAGGATGGGAACCTGGATCTTAGGTGATAGGTTTAAATACTTCATTGGCAAGCATTTAAACTAGCAAAGAGGAGAGGCACTGGAAAGGAGCAGGGAAATCCTAGCCCCCAAAAAATCAGGGTACTAAGTGAGGTAGACACCAACATAGATATGTCAATATACAGAAGCGCAGGGGTAAATGGAAAAAATGACAAACCCAATAAGGACAGGGATGGGGAAAAAAGGGGTAAGGCCATCAAGAAATGAAGGGTAATGAGTACCAACACCCGTAGTCTGGGAAACAAGCTCCTTGAACTGGTGGCCTTGATGGAAGAGGGATGCCTGGATATCGTAGCAGTCACAGAAACATGGACACAGAGAACCATGACTGGGATGTTAACATACCAGGTATACAACCTACAGGAGAGACAGGGAGGGCAGAAGGGGGGGAGTAGCTCTCTATGTAAAGGAAAGGATAAAAGCAACTGAACAAAAGAATAAACAGGGAGGAGAGGAGGCACTTTGGGTCACCTTAGAGATTGGAAATGGCACCACAATCCACACAGGGGTTGTATACAGACCCCCATATCAGGGGAAGGGAATGGACAAGGATATGATAGAATGCATACTTAGGATGGTAGAGAAAGGAGAGTTATTGTTAATGGGGGACCTTAATATGCCAGAAGTTAACTGGAGCACCTTTGCTGTAGCCACATCCAAAAGCAGGGCCATTCTTGATGCCCTTCAGGGGGCATGCCTCAGACAGCTAGTTTTGGAACCTACTCATGAGGGAGCAATCTTAGACCTCGTACTCTCAAATGGGAACAGTGAGAGGATCTCAGATCTAGAATTGGGTAGCCATTTGGGAACAAGTGACCACCAAACAGTGTGGTTCATGATAAACTCAGCTACAGAGTCAAGCCAACCAAAAGTGAGGGTTCTGGACTTCAGGAGGGCTGACTTTGGCAAGATGGGAGAGTGCCTTGGAAAAGCACTAGCAAACAGGCTAGAAGGAGGAGGAGCAACAATGGGGAAATATCAAAACTGCCATCACAGAGGCAACAAGCCTTTATGTGAAGCAAATAAACAAATCAAACAAAGGAAAAAAGCCACTACAGTTCTCAAAAGAAGTGGCGGAGAAGGTTAGGGAGAAAAAGATATCATTTAGGAAGTATAAGGAAACACAGAAGGAGCAGGACAGAGAATTGTACCAGTTAAGGCAGAAGGAAGCAGGAAGGGTAGTCAGAATAGCAAAGGCCCAAACTGAGGAAAAGATAGCCAACTCAGTTAAGAAGGGGGATAAAACCTTTTATAGGTATATCAGGGAGCGTAGAAAGACAAAGTGAGGGATAGTGAGGCTGAATAGAATGGATGGTGGGTGGGCAGAGAGTGACATTGAAAAAGCAGGGATACTGAATGAATACTTCTGTTCAGTATTCACAAAAGAGGAAGTGGGGGAGGTGCCTAATCCTATTAACAGAAGCACTTTGGAGAGGGGGGTCAATCCCAGTCCTTTCGCAGAAAAAAGGGTTCTGAAAGAACTCCTAAAACTGAAGGTGGACAAAGCAATGGGGCCAGATGGAATTAACCCCAGAATTCTAAAAGAATTAAGCAGATAACTAGTGACACCACTGACTACCCTTTACAACAAATCATGGGAGGATGGTGTGGTACCTGAGGACTGGAAGAAGGTGGATGTGATTCCACTTCACAAAAGTGGGACCAAGATGGAGGCAGGAAACTACAGACCTGTCAGTTTGACCTCTGTGGTAGGGAAAGTGATGGAATCACTTCTGAAGGAAAGAATTGTTGAGTACCTAGAGGCCAGTGGGGCACAGGACCCAAGGCAGCATGGGTTCACAGTGGGAAGGTCATGTCAGATGAATCTAATTGATTTCTTTGACTGGGTGACCAAAGCAGTAGGCCAGGGAGGGGCTGTGGACATGGCCTACCTAGACTTTAGCAAGGCATTTGACACAGTCCTACGCAAAATATTAGTAGTCAAATTAACCAGCCTTGGAGTGGGTCCCAGGGTGGTAGCCTGTGTTAAACCTTAGCTGAACAACAGGACACAGAAGGTAATTGTAAAAGGAGTCCACTCTGAAGAAAGGGGTTACTAGTGGGGTACCGAAGGGTTCAGTACTGGGTCCAGTCATTTTTGATGTCTTTATAAGTGACATTGCAGAGGGACTGGAAGGAAAAGTATGCCTCTTTGCAGATGACACAAAGATCTGCAACAGGGTTGATACACAAGGAGTCATGGAAAGGATGAGAAGGTACTTGGCAAGGTTGGAGGAATGGTCAGAAGTATGGCAGCTTGGATTCAATGCAAAGAAGTGCAAAGTAATGCACCTGGGAAACAAAAACCCAGGGGAAGATTACACAATGGGGGAAGTAGTAACAACAACAAAAATGGAAAGGGACCTGGGGGTAATCATATCAGATGACCTTAAGGTTGGCAAGCAATGTGAGAAGGCGGTAGGGAGGGCAGGGGATACTGGGATGTATAGGGAGAGGCATCACCAGCAGAAAACAGGAAGTTGTTATCCCTCTGTACAGACAGTTGGTGAGACCCCATCTGGAGTACCGCGTCCAGTTCTGGAGACCCCATCTCTGCAATGACATAGACAGGGTGGAGGCAGTTCAGAGGAGGGCAACTAAAATGGTGCAGGGTCTGCAAGAGAAGCCATACGAGGAGAGGCTAAAGGAGCTTAATATGTATACCCTTGAGGAAAGGAGGGAGAGGGGGACATGATAGAAACTTTAAAGTACCTCAGTGGAATCAACAAAGTCCAAAAGGGTAGCATCTTTCAGAAAAAGAGATGTGCAAGAACAAGGGGACACAATATGAAGATAGATGGGGGACGGCTCAGGGGCAATGTGAGGAAGAATTTTTTTCACAGAGAGGGTGGTGGACACATGGAACAGCCCTCATGAGGAGGTTGTGGGGTCTAAAACTGTGGGAGAATTCAAGAATGCATGGGACGGACATAAGGCAATTTTTGTGGGGTATAGGAAGAAATACTCTGTTGGTTAAATTGGATCTGCAGCTTAGCCTCTAGGTAGGGAAATGGGCAGACTAGGTAGACCAAGCAGTCCTTATCTGCCATCAAAGTCTATGTTTCTATGTTTCTACCAATGATGCTCAGTCGGCTCTTAATATATTCCTGACCCACTTCCTAGCCCTCCAGGATAAGCATTGCATGCTTGTGACTCTCAGGGTTAAAAATAGGGAAACACGTTAGCTAAAATCTGATCTTCTATCTAAACTAAAACAAAGGGACAAAAGAAGGCTCCGTTACAAGAGATCAGGGCCATCCTCTGACCTTAATATTTACAGGACTCTGGGCAATTTCTGCAAAAAGTGTATCAGAAATGCCAAGGTCTCTTATTGCAAAGATCTATTAACCAACTCCTATGGTGATTCTAAAATATTCTGGTCCCATATCAAGTTCTTTCTTGCTTCGAATCCATCACTCACCCCTAATGATATGTCACTTAATGGCGTTGACTGCAATAATCCTAGAACTATTGCTAATTTCTTTAATTACAAATTCTCTGACTTAACTAGTTACATCTCCTCTTTTCCTGTCCAACTGAACATATCCACTCCATCAATTATCCATGGTCCTCATTTTTCTTCAAGGCAGTATCTAGAAGTGATGTGCTTAGATTAATAAACAAAATCTCTGACTACACTGCAGCAGGAGCTGATAATCTTGAACCCAAGCTCCTAAAGGTAGCTTACCCTTACATTGCTGTTCTCCTGGCCAAAATATTCATGCTCTCTTTGTGCCAGAGCTACATCCCTGATATATGGAAGGCAGCAAGGGTTACCCCTGTTTACTAAAAAGGTGATCGCAAAGATCCCTCTAACTACAGGCCCATAGCCATCCTTGCAGTCTTCAGTAAAGTTCTGGAGAAACTGGTTGCTGCCCAAACCATTGATTTCCTCCAGAAACATGAACTACTTACCTCTGCCCAGCATGGTTTTTGTAAGGGCCATAGCACTACTACTGCTGTTTTTAAATTTGCATCCGATACCCTAGTGGCTATGGATGCTGGCCTTCTCACAGGGACCATTTTCATCAACATGACCAAGGTGTTTGACCTAGTTGATGACCCCATCCTCCTAACCTCCCTTAGATCACTAGGATTCTCAGCTAACATTGTAAGATGGTTTGGTAGCTACCTGTCTGATAGGACTCAAACTGTGAAATTCAACTCTACCCTCTTGGAAGTGACCACTATAAACATTGGAGTACCACAAGGTTCCATTCTTGGGCCTCTGCTTTTTTCCATCTTCATAAATAGCATCACCTCTAACCTCCATAGGACAGCCTCCCTATTACATGCAGATGACATTGTGTTATACACTAGCGCAAAGAGCATTGACGGTATAAATCATCAGCTCTCTCTTGATTTTCATCTAATCCAGCAGTGGCTATCTATTCACAAGCTTGTCCTAAATGAGTCCAAAACCCAGGCTATGCTCTTTGGATTAAATGCCAAACTCAAACTCTTCCACCACAATTTCAAAATCTCCTCCATAAATGGTTCGACAGTTGGGGTGGTAAATTCCTTTAAATACCTGGGTGTCACACTAGATCCATCACTAAATTTTGACCTCCACATTCAACAGACCTGCAAGCTGGTCAGCTCCAAGCTGGGAATTGCCTACCAAACCAGCTATGCACTCATGCCCTCAGCTAGGCTTGCCATTGCCAGTGGCATACTCTTGCCCTCACTTATGGTGTCGCTACTTATACCTCTGCATGTAAAACTAGGCTTCAGAAGTGGGAGATCACATATAATAACATATGTCCCTATGCATCCTCCTCTCATCGTATGAAATACCACTGTCTTCTCTATTCAGACCTGGGTTGGCTTCCTCCCCCTGAGTTAAGGCTTTACACCTATGACTCTGTCATTGACAACATTATCCAACAACAAATACCCAAACCTCTAGCTGACCTCTTCCAAAACCTGACACCTTGCTATGGGTGCGGTCTGTTTCCAAAGCTCCAGTCTTCATCCCCAGACATAACACCTACAAAGGTGCTAGCATTTTTGCCTGTCATGCCCCCCTATACTGGAACACCCTCCCACTTTCCCTACATCTATCCACATCCCAAATGTCTTTTAAGAGTGGGTTGCGTAACCATCTCAGCACTTCCTGAAAGTGCTCCTGCTTCAAACCACCCTAGTCCATAGGTCCTTTCTAGCCTCATCTTGCATTCCTACTTCTTTTTGCCCTACCAAACACTTAGCACTTTTTCCTCCACCTGATTTGCCCTACCCCCCACCTTGCCTCATCCTAAACCCTTTCTGATGTCTTACTTCTACCACCCTTACTCTTATCCCTCCCTTAAATATCTATGGCAATCCCATTTTGATACTATAATTACCTCCAATTGCTCCTTTGTTTTTCCACAAATCAATTATTGTTATCAAGCCTTGATAATGAACTAATTTTCTGTATACTTTCTTCCTACGCTGTTAATGTATCTACCTTGTCTGTACCTATGTTTTCTGTAATATATTATCAACAATGTCAACTCTGTATCGTAATGTAATGTTTGCATGTAGTGTTGTACTGTACCCTCCCGAGTCGTGCCTGAAAATAGTCATTGTTTTGGTTAGTGCACTTACCTGGGAAACAAAAAACTAAATACATTTAACATGGAATTGGTCACTAAGGAGAAGGTGCAGACAAGTCAAAGCACACTGGAGATTGACTAATTAATGGGCCAAGACTTTTGCACAACAGAGTGCTAAAAGAACTGTGAAAAAAGCTGACTGCACCAATAGCAGAACTCTTCAACTGTTCACCTGAAACAAGAGTGGCACCACTTACAGTCATTGAAAGGCAGCTGATGTGTTATCACTGCATAGGAGCAGGAGCAGAGATGAACTGGGGAGCTATAAGTCCATCAGTCTGACATTTGTTTAATGGGACAATTAGTTCAGACCCTTATTAATGAAAGGATGGTGGATGTTTTGGATGCCAGTGGATTACAGGACAAAGAACAGCTTAATTCCCCATGGGGAGGTAGTACCAGACAAATCTGATTAACTTATTTGTCTGGGTCATGAAATCAGGAGTCAAAGGAAAGGCAGTGAATATACTGAATCTAGACTTTAACAAAGCCTTCAACTCTGTCCTACATGGGAGAATGGTTAAGAAATTGGGGAATCTGAGGGTAGTGGACAAGATTACAGGACAAGTCAGGAAATGGCTATGTGGAAGAACACATAGAGTAGTCTTAATGGGAAATTCTTGTAGGTAAGAGAAATGACCAGTGGTGTTCCCCAGGGTCAGTGTTAGGTCCAGTATTTTTCAACATCTTAATTTGGGTAGGGGAAGGGATCCAAGGGTATCTCTCTCTCTCTCTCTCTCTCTCTCTTTCTTTCTTTCTTGAAAATTGGCAACTGGGAAAAGCACACTAAGTCAAGACTCATGGGGAGGGGAAATAGGGTGTCAAAACATACATGGTTTTAAGGTGCAGAACCTGAAATACAA
Organism: Neoceratodus forsteri; assembly: GCA_016271365.2. Taxonomy (NCBI): domain Eukaryota; kingdom Metazoa; phylum Chordata; order Ceratodontiformes; family Ceratodontidae; genus Neoceratodus; species Neoceratodus forsteri. The sequence continues at coordinate 102,146,218 of CM028130.1, forward strand.
CAGGCTGCAGTGAATCTTAGGCTCAGGTAAAATATATGCCTTCTTTATTTGTAGAAGACACAAGAATCTGCAGTAGAGTGAGCAGTGGTAAGGGAACAGGCAAATAAGGGTAGATCTGAAGAGACAGTGGAACTGGTAATGGTTCTGGCAACTGAAATTTTACATAAAGAAAAAAGCACAAATTTATGCACATAGGTGTCAGGATCCTGAAGACAGAATAAAGGATTAGAGATGCAGTGTTAGAAAAAAATGAACAAGTAGAGCAATCTGTGGGTAAAAATCAGGAGCATGAGAAGTATAAACTTCACAGGTAAACTTGCCACAAAGTTGATCAGTATGCACTATGTGAAGTTTTTGTGAAGTGGTCACTTTGCACTTTGCCACACTTGCAAAAAGGTAACTTCATAACTTAGCCACTTCACAGAAAAAACATGGCCACAAAGTGACAAATTATTGCATTTTGCATAGTTTATTTCTATGCAAAGTGCAAACTTCATGTAGCAAAATACTATAGGAAGTTGTGAACTTTGTGTCAAACTATGTGAAGTGCAAAGTTAAAAAAATCTTTTCACAGAGCTAGTCATAATAGCAGACAACTTAATGTAGTCAGCACCGTACAACAGAGCAGTGTGAAGGGCAACTAGGATGCTGGAGTGCTTAACAGGGGGGCAGCAGCAGAAGAAAGGTGATGATCCTGCAAGTTTCCTGAAGAAGAGGCACGGTGCCTTAAAGCACTGGAGTTGATTGCTGTGCCATGCTTTTGAATTAATAAGTGCTGTACTATTTAATTTACAGGTTCCATTCATTTTTGCATAGTGCATCTGTGTTTTTACTTAATGCTGTTGGCTTGTTAGGCTGTGGCATCAGCAGGAAGGCATCCCTGGCAGCATGCAGTTTTGTGTCCTCTGAGGAGATGATCCTCCTTCTGTACATACCCCTGTTACAGTCACATTTGGAGGTTGAGAATACTGGGAGTGGCGCAGTGTAGTGGCTGTGGGTGGCTGTTTTCAGAAAGACCTTCTGGAGACTGCAGTGCTGCCCCATCTGCACACACCTCTCTGAGTTGAGGGAGGAGGCTGCTAGACAACAGTTGAGTTTTCTAGAATTTGGTGGACCTCTCTCCCCACACAGAGTCCACCAAGTCTGCCACTGTTACCTAAGAGGATGCCACTTAGGAGGAATGGCTGGACTGTGGTGTGCTCTGGAAGGGTGGGGGTGGTGGAACAGAGGCACATTCCTCAACAGGTACCACTACACAAATCCTACACTGCTCTGGTGAGTGGTCCTGCTAGGAGGAAGTAGCGTCAAAAGGGAATGTGGGGTCCCTCCAAAGTGGAGACACCAAAGAGGGTGGTAAGGGGCCTCAGAGGAGGAGGAGGAGGAGGAGAAAGCAACTTGTGGTGTAGAACTCAACTGAGAGGGGGATATATATGGGAAGAGAAAAGGAGGTAGATGCAGGTTAGGTATATGCCTGGTGTCATGGCCCCGAAGGATGGGAAGTGAATCCTGATGATTTCTAGGGCAGTTGGACAGGAGGGAGATCTGGATGTCATTGTCCTCCAGGGAACTAATGACCTGGCTATGGATGGTGCTGGGAGAGTGCAGGGGGATTTTAGGGAACTGGGAGGGGTCTTAGACAGGTAGCTTACTCAGTAGCTTTCACTGAGTGCTGCCTTTATACAACATGAGAAATTAGAGGGAACTCTGCATCAGGAGCTTCAACACATGGCTGAAGGAATGGTGCAGAGAGGAATGGTTCAGCTACACTGGTGACTGGGGACTCACCTGGGAGAATAAGGGCCTATACAGAAGTGATGGTCTGCATCCATCCAGTTGGGGAACTGCAGTCCAGAGTGGATGGTTTAACTGTTACTTCGATGAACATTTAAACTAGTCAAGAAGGGTGGCAGAAGGAATCGGGAAGTTGGAAACTGCCTCCCTCCACAGGCTGAAGTAAAGAGTAAGGAGAGTGGAGAGGAATCCCCTAGGGTACAGATTAATAAAGGGAGCAGAGTGGTAGCAAAACAGAAGGAAAGGAATGGGACCATTAAAAGTAGATGGGAAGAAGGGAGGGAAAAAAGGGAAAAAGGATGGAACAAGCAGAGTGGAAACAAAATCTGAAAGGCAATATGTACAAATGCTAGAAGTCAAGGAAATAAGATTCTGGACCTAGATGCCATCATGGCAGAGGCCAACCTGGACATCGTGGCCATTACTTAGTCATGGTGCACTGAAAACCATGACTGGAAGACAGCCATGCTGAGCTATACTCTGTTCAGGCAGAACCAAGTGGGAAGGAAAGGAGGTTTATGACCTTAAGTGAGGGGAAGCATAAAAGCTGCAGAGATACAGGGAATACAGCATGAGGTAGAGGTACTGTGGGTCACCCCATAGACAGGAAATGGAGCCACTGTTTGCACCAGAGTGATCTATAGATATTAGCACAGAGAGAGGAATCAGATATGGTACTGGTGGAAGCCATTGGCAGGATGACATAAAAGGGAATGTGCTGCTGGACCTGCTAGATGTGGATTGGAGCCTTCCAGCAGCAGCATCAGCTAGAAGCATGGACATCCTGGATTTTCTGCAGGAGGCATTCTTCAGGCAACTAATCAGTGAACCCACTTGAGGTGGGACAGTACTAGGCCTGCTACTCATTAACTGGAACAGTGTTGCAGATGTCAAGGTGGGAGGCAACTTGGGGACCAGTAATCACCATACAGTGTGGTTCAATATAAGGACAGCTGAGGAATGGAACCACACAAGGGTGAGGGTCCTGGAATTCAGGAGGTCAGATTTAAAAAAATGGATGAATGCTGCATGGATGACCTAGCAGGGATTGGTGACCTGGGTGGGGTGGAGGAACAATGGGCCACGATAAAAGGGAACATAGTAAAGGCAACAAACCTCTGCATCAAACAAGCAAACAAAATCTAGAGGAATAAGAGACCATTATGGTTCTCAAAAGCGGTGGCCGACAAGGTGAATGCTAAAAGAGTAAGAGTCAGAAGTTATAATTAGATGCAGAGCACAGCAGAATGTGGCGGCAGGACTTCTGACCTGGGCAAGAAGGTAAGTAAGTAAGTAAGTTTATTGCATGACAAAACAAAGTTGTCTTTACAAAAAAAATTTGACATTTTACATTACAGTATAAATAATACATAAATAATTCACAGTGGCAAATTCCAGATTTACAAATCATGTTTTGAAAATTGATATAAAATTCCCTTCTCATTCATTATACATATTTTTCAATACAATATTAACACTTCATCCCTTTCTCTGCTTCTTAATTCTCTTTTGCAGTATATGTAGTTTCTTAATCTTGATTTTTCTATAAATTTTAGCCAAATTAATCAGCACTTCTCTAGTTCTAGTCATTAAAAGGAATGTTACCTGTTATTTTGGCTACATTTGTAACTGTGCTATAATATTACCTAAATAGAATTTCATTTCAGACGCATATAATAGGCATAAAATCAGTAAGTGGGTCATATCATCTTTTGTAGATGATATTCCTTAACCTTTGACTATCTTGGTATTCAAAACTAAATCTACAAATGACTTTCAGATATCTTTGATCTTTAATAATATTAAAATAAGATTCTATTCTCAATTCACCTCTATTCCTATGTCCCAACCAGGAGATAATTTTACAGTTTTTTCCTAATTCCAAATCTCTCATATGAAAATGGTCCCTTATTCTTTTCTTTATATCCAGATCTATCTGTTCTTTGGACATTATTCTATATTTATAGAGACAATTCAGTAATTCTCAAGGCCTCACAATATTTTGGCAGTGTCAGTGGCTCAGTAGGTAGCACACTCACCTCTGAGGCCGGGAGATCAGAGGGCTGTGGGTTCAGTTCCCACATCTGGCACTTGGGTGAATATCCCAGTACTGACACTGTAGTGCAGCATGAGAGGGGTGCTGCATTTCTGAGGTGCCGCCTTTCGGATGAGACGTTAAACCGAGGTCCCATCTGCCTGGATTGGTGGTAGTTCAGGTGGATGTTAAAAGATCCCATGGCACTTATCGAAAAAGAGTAGGGGAATTTCCCTGGTGTCCTGGCCAAATTTCTCTCATTCACTATAAATACCACCAACAGCTTAATCTGGTTCAAGGTCAGTTGGCATTCATCTGTATCCCCCTCCCCCGGGTCGTGCCTGAAAATAGGCAGGATTTGTCTAGTGCACTTATCCGGTCAACAAAAGCTAAATAAAATAAATAAATAAATTTTCTAATATAGAAGATACTAGAAAAAGATGATCCCATTTGCCTGTAATTTATTGCTTCTTCAAGGCAAATCCTTGGTAGTCTTTTTTCCTTCATATTATATACTTTCATCCAATACATGATAATTTTTTGTTCAATATTACATCTAATTGGTAGTTGATCCACTTTTAATCTGGTTAACACTGAGGAGGCCCCCTTAGGGAGTCCTAACAATCTTTTATAATAAATATTCAATGGTGTTTCCAGAAAATATGTATTCTGATACTTCCAAATCTCTGCTCCATACAATATCTGGCTTTTTATTTTTGCATTACTTACCCGTATACTTCCTTTCACAGATTGTCCCCCATATCTGTATATGAATCTTTCTACGGTTGGAATGAATCTTTTAGTTTTACATATTACGTAATGCAAATTTTTTCCAAGACCGATTGCTAGTAAAAATAATACCCATATAACAAAAACTATTCACTTTCTCTATCTTATTATTATTACAAATTAACACATGGTCCATTCCCTTTCTATTTCTGAATTTATTAATAATTAGATATTTGGTTTTGTCATAATTTATCTCTATATCTACTTCCTTACATCCTTCAGCAAATAACTGACTCCTTTTTATCCCCAGAAAACTGGTGGATATCAGAACTATATCATCTGCATACGCAAGGTAGGGGCAGTGCCTCTCACCCACCTTTGGCATGTGCAGCATGGAGTCTTTTATTCTCATTAAAATTTTGTTCAAAAAAAGATTAAACGAAATTGGAGATAGAACACATCCCTGTCTTAGACCAACATTTGATATAAATTTAAGAGTTCTATCCCTTTCCTTATCGTACCTAATACTGGTTTTATTGTTTGTATATAATACTTCAAGCATATTTAACATTGGTGTTTCCATACCATATTCTGTTAAAATGGTCCATAATTTACCCTGTTAACTCTATTGAATACTGCCTTTAGATCAATGAATATGCAGTACAGTGTTTGCTTCTTGATAAAGTTATACTTGTAAATAATATGGGACAGCACATAACATTCATCTATGGTAGAGTGTTTTGGCATAAAACCAGCTTGTGCTTCATCCATTATATCCTCCACTTTAACCCATTGCATTATTCTTTCCTGTAATATCTTTATAAACAATTTTTGGGAAGTATCTAGTAAACTTATTGGTCTATAATGTACAGGATTAGTTCTATCCCCTTTTTAAACATTGGGATTATAATATTCTCTTTCCATGTGAGACAAGTACACCCAGTATTCATAATATGATTATATACATTTTTTAAAAATGGCAGCCAAAGTTTGATATAATTTAAAAATATATCCATCAGTACTCCATCAGGGCCCAGGGCTTTATGTCTTTTAGCTTGACCAATTGCATTGATTATTTCATTTACTGATATGGTTTTGTCAAAGGGGATCCATTTTTTTCTTACAGCTAATGTAGAATCCGATCCTATATTGAAAAATATTTCCTTGAAGTACCTTTCCCATGTAGACGGATCTATATGACTCTCTATATCCTCTGTATAGTTATTACATCCATGGGCCACCATTTGCCAAAACTTTTTGTCATCCTTCAATCAAACTGACTCCTCAAATTCTTTCCATAAATATATTTTATGATTTTCCCTTTTAGTTTTTAATAGATACTTATATCTTTTTCTAAACCTATTCAATTCTTTTTTATTTTCTTTATTCTGATTCATTTTTATCTTTCTAGCTGTCTTATGAATTTCCTTTTTTGCAGATTCACAATCTCTATCATACCATTTACTTCCTAGCTTTTCTTTTCTTCACCAATGACACCTTAATCAGGCACCCAGAGATTCTTTTTAAAATTTCCTCAAATCATTGTATGCTGGCCTTAGGATCATTATTATCAGCTATCATTTCAATATCTTCTTCAACTCCACATTCTTTAATTAGTTGTTTACAACAACAGTTATCTATTGATTCCCATTTTACACCCTTCTTTACCCTAATTATATTATTTACCTCTATCTGTTTTTTTTATATTTCATTTCTTGCTTTTGATGTATCACCATTTTAATCTCAATAGGGCTATATTCACTTTCAGCCCTTATTACTATTTTTAAATCCTTAAATAATGATATTATGCTATAACTTATCCAGCATAAATCAAGGATTAAGGAGCCCCTAGTGCTGTCATAGGTTATATCACCACTAATATCTCCTTTTGATCTGCCATTTGTCAGAATAAAATGTTTATCTTCCATTAAGGAACATAAACTTTTTCCCCTACCTGATACCTTTAATTATACAATGGCAAGAACATTTCCTGTATTCTGATTGGTCAGTGTGTGCCTGAGACAGTGATGATATTACACAATAACATCACTGTGCTGATTTTTTTGATGAGCATATGGCTGATATGAATTTTATGGATTTTTTTTTCAGAAACAAAAATATACTGCCTCACTAAAAATCTACTAAAAACATTTTTATTTTTATTTTTGTTTTGTATAACATCGAGCCATTTTATAATTGCAATAAGGCACTCCAAGGTGTGTGTTATCAATAATAACGTCACACCTGGGGTGATGGAAGCACTTAGCTTCGCCTTGTGCTTCAACCCACTCCAGGAGTGACGTTATTACACAATAACACACACCTTGTCATGCCTTATTGCGTAAATCTCTAATGTTCCTTACTATATTCAGTGAATTGGGACCTTGTGCTGCACATGCTTCTTCCAATTCCTATGTGAGTTCAAGGCAATGCCCCACCCTTGCATTAAAATCCTCCCATTATAATTATATCCCCATCTGGGTTCATTCGATTGCAATCTTCTATAATTAACTCCAAATCCTGAATTATATTTGTTTCCGTAAATCTTGAATTTGTAGGAGGAATATACAAGTTCAAAATTGTTACCACATTTTTTTTTGCTTGTAAGTCTTATGCCAATAGCATGCCCTGATTCAATTTCAATTTCCCCTAGATTGTAATCCTTACTTATTTTACACCATAACAGTAAGCCCCCAGATAATCTACCAAATTACTTATCCTTTATTGCTCCCTTTGTAAATGATCCGTATCCATTAATATCAGTTGTCTCTTTCACCCAAGTCTCCTGAAGACACACACAATCAAATCCTCTGACATATTTCAAAAAGGACAGATCTGCAACTCTAGCCTTCAACCCTGTTACAGTCATGATAAAATATGAAAGTCCTGTTCCCTGTTCCTATCTAAAACTCTCCATCTATTTCCCTCTGATTGTCATTCTTCCCCTTGTTCTTGCAGGATCTCATATCTCTTAGATGTTTTAATTAAACTAATCCAGTTTTCAGAACTTACATAAGTTGTGTTGGGTTTCATTTTTCCAACTCACCATAAAGGTGTATGTCAAATGTATCAAATGTTTCTACTTTCTCTAGGATTATTAAATAATCCAACTAATTTTGTACCCACATTGTCAATTGACCATTTCTTTCCCATCTTATCACTTTATTTATCTTGTATTTTACATCTTCAATTTTAAGTAAAGTCTGAAGTAACTCCAATACTTTTATTTTTTCATTTCAAGGTCTAGTGTTTTTATTTTATTTTTTTTGTTTTTCAGTTGCCTTCAGAATATAATACTGGTCTGATATCAACAGAACCATTTCCTCATTTACCAAAGGCCTCACCACACTTAGCCTATCTAATAATGAATTCCTACTTCTGAAATCATTCAGCACAGTTGCAAGAAATTGTTTTAAATGTACTTCCAGTTTCAAATCAGTTTCCTTGGGATTATGGTCACTCTATATAAGGATAACACAAAATCAGATCCTACAATTCTTCTAAACAACTCTTTTAATGTAGTTGTCTGTCCTATTAGGTCATCAATTCCCTTTCTATTTTCAGTATCCTTCTTTCTATATAACCTTTCCTTTTCAAACTTGAACTGATCCTGAGTCTCTTCTTCATTTAGTACCCCACCTTCATCATCTTCTGATGTTTTAACCCCTTCTGCACCACATCTTTTTATGTTGCCTTTTTTATATTACCTTCTCTACTACTTTTTCTCCCTTCTTTTTTGTTATTCTTAACAATAATCTCACTATTCATTTTCCTGGCATTTCTCTCATTTATCATATTTTCTGCTTTCCTTTCTTCCACATCCCCCTTTTGTTGTTTTTCTACCATTATCTCTTTTAGAGATTTGTCCTCCTTTATGCTTCTTTCCCTTTCTTTTCTATACTCCCTAAATTTACTACCGGTACTTTTATCCTTGTCTTCCTTTTATTTTTCTGATTTTCTATAACTCTGTCTTCTTCATTCTTTAGATTCTGTTTTTCATTTATTTCCTGTCTAATTCATTTTCCCCAGATTTCTGTATCCCTTATTTTTATCTCCCTTATTATACTAGTATCTCAACATCTCAGAGCCAATGCTTGTGCTGGATTCTATATTTTGTGCATACTCCTGTTTACTTGACTCCATTAATTCCAGATCAAACTCACTTGTTAATTCAGAATTTAAGGACTGCACCATTTCCATCATCCTAATATCCTGATTACTTCCCTCCATTTGGTCTTCAAGTTCCTCATTTCTTTCTATAGGTTCCTTCCCTTCTGGACAAGAAGGTGTGATCATATTACCCTGGTCCTCTGTGGGCTGCACTCACTGCCAGTCAGGTAGAGGATTGTCTTCAGGATAGGGCTCCTCGCCTACAAGACCCTACATGGAAGGGGGCCTGTATACCTGCAAGATCTCCTGGTTCCTTACCACCCAGTTTGGACACTCCATTCTGCTGAGGGGGGCCTTCTTGGGTTTCCCAGGGTAAGGTTGTGGAACTCTGGAGATAGGACATTTGCGGTTGCCGCACCTACCCTGTGGAATGCCTTACCGGTGTTTTTAAGGAGGGCCCCCTCGGTAGTAGCCTTTAAAAAAGGATTGAAAAAACACCTATTCCAACAGGCATTTTTAGAAGTTTTAGATTTTTTGATTATGTAATGACATTTAATGATTTTATATTAGAATTATTGCATAAATATATGTTTATTGGCATGGTTTTATTGTTTGATATGTGGATTTCTGTTTTGTATAGCTCTCAGAGTCTTCAGAATTGGGTGCTTTTTAAATAAAATTATCTATCTATCTGTCTATCTGAGGGAAGAGGATAGGACGGCGTATCAGAGGAAACAGAGGGAAGTAGGGAAAGCAGTAAGGAGTGCAGAGGTGCAAACTGAAGAGAGAATAGCCAAGAGGTAATGAAAGGGGACAAGACATTTTTTAGATATGTAAGTGAAAAGAGGAATACCAGGAGTGGACTTGTAAGTTTAAAACATTAAGGTGGGGCTGTTCGGAGGGAGACGAGGAAAAGACAGACATCCTGAACAAATACTTTTGCTCAGTGTTCACAGAGGAAGAAAAAAGGAGGGGCCACAAAATAGTAATAACAGATTTGGAGGAAGGGAGGTGGACACTAGTCCTTTTATGTAGGTGAGAGTCCTGAAAGGACTTGCTAATCTGAAGGTGGACAAAGCAATGAGTCCAGGTGGGGTGCATCCAAGGGTATTGAGTGAGCTCAGGAAAATACTGGTTGCATCTCTGAGTTTTATTTAACAGCTCACTGGAAACAGGAGTGGTTCTAGGGGACTGTAGGATTGTGTATGCAGCCCCACTACACAAAAGTTGTAGAAGGAAGGAGGCTGGCAATTATAGGTCAGTCAGCCTGACATTGGTGGTGGGAAAATTTATGTAATCACTGCTGAATGAAAAGATTGTGGGATTCCTTTAATACAGTGGGTTATATGACCCAAGGCATTGTGGCTTTTACAGGGGGGAGGTTATGTCAAATGGATCTCATAGATTTAATTGACTGGGAGACCAAGGAACTATATCAGGGTGGAGCGGTGGACATGGCCTACTTAGATTTCAGTAAGGCATTCAGCACTGGTCCACATAGAAGGCTAGTAAGCAAGCTGGGTAGCTAAGGAGTGGGTCCAAAGGTGCTAAACTGGATAAGAAATTAGCTTGGGGATAGGCAACTAAAGGTGGTGGTAAACAGAGTTCACTCCAAGGAAGGAAGGGTGACCAGGGGGGTGTCTCAGGGATCAGTGCTGGAACCGGTCCTCTTTAATGTCTTTATAAGTGACACTGCAGAGGAGCTAGAAGTGAAGGTCTGCCTCTTTGTGGATGACATCAAAAATTGCAATAGGATGGACACTCCAAAGGGGGTAGAAAGGATGAACAGAGACCTGAGAAAACTAGAGGAGTGGTCAAGGTTATGGCAGCTATGTTTCAATGTAAAAATGTACAAAACAATGCACTTAGGTACAAAAACACTGAAACATGGACATTATTGGCAGACAAGGCCTCATTGGCCCACCTAGTCTGCCCTAAATTTCCCTACTTACTATGTTACTTCAGATCCTACTCGATCTCTGGCCATAACCCCCAGCCCTATTATTAAGCTTCCAGTGTGTGTAACCCATGCATGTTGGAATTCTGCTACAATTTTGGTACCCAACATCTCTAATGGGAGTTTCTTCCAGATGTCATAGAAACATAGAAACATAGAAGTTGACTGCAGATAAGGACTGCAAGGCCCATCCAGTCTGCCCATTTCTTTTTCTGCCTTATGAATGTGCCATCATCCTTTGCTCTGTCAATGGCCTATCGATTCATACTATTGCTCCCTTATGCCTATCCCATGCCTATTGGAAGCTGTGCACTGTATTCATATACACCACTACCTGAGGTAGGCCGTTCCATGCATCCACCACCCTTTCTGTGAAAAAGAACTTCCTCACATTACCCCTTAATTGGCCTCCCTCTAATCTCATGCTGTGTCCTCTTGTCCTGCTATTTTTCTTATATTGAAACATGTTAGACTCTTTCACCTTGTTTTATGCCCTTAAGGTGTTTGAATGTTTCGATCATATCACCTCTCTCTCTCCTTTGCTCTAGGGTATACATATCAAGCTTCATTAATCCGTCCTCATATGTTTTCTGATGCAGTCCCTGCACCATTTTGGTTGCCCTTCTCTGGACTGCATCAATTTGGTTAATGTCCTTGAGAAAGTGTGGCTTCCAGTACTGTACGCAGTACTCCAGATGGTGCCTAACCAGTGTCTTGTAAAGAGGGATTATTACCTCCCTCTTCTGACTTGTGATACCCCTACTAATATACTTCAGCATCCCTCTAGCCTTACCTACTGCTTTAATGGTCTGCTTGGATGATTTCAGGTAATCAGTGATGATGACACCAATATCTTTTTCTTCCCTTGGGACTGCCAGCAACTCCCCTCCCAGCCTATAGGTGGCTTTGGGTTTCTCTTCCACCACCCTTTCTGTGAAGAAGTACTTCCTTATATCCTCTCTGAGTCCCCCAAATTCATATAATGCCCCTTGTCCTTGAGCATCTCTTCCCATGTAAAAAGTGTAACATCTGTAAATATTGTACAACACTGAAATAATTACAAAATCCATGTAGTGGGAATATGTATTCAGTAAATAAATTATTACCTGCAGTACAACATTAGTAGTATATAGGATAAAATGAGGATGTGATAAAATGTATATTGGACATATGGTTAGGTTATTCAAAACCAGGATACAAAAACATGCACATGATTTAGTTCTTGGAAGAACTGATAAGTCTTTAGGATTACATTTTAAAAAATGCATGTAGGGGACCCCGAAGGAATGCAATGCTTTGGTGTAGAACATATCAAATTAAACCCACAAGGTGATGATAGACAGAAACCTTAGCACAGAAAGAAGTTGAAAGGATTTTCCATTTAAAAGAGTTTTAAATCGGGTGGCCACAATGATGAGTTGGATCTGAAATGTTATTCATAATTCAATACAGTATTGTTTTACATCTGATACATTAGAATGTTACTTCAAATAATTATTTTTTTTTTAGAAAAGATTGAGGTTCTGTGCATAATAGATCTGCTGCAATGTATTAATTTTTTAAAACCTATTTATTAGCCTTATCTACAACATGTTTAACTGTTTTTATGCTGTCTTTGAGTTGGAAATCAACAGAGCTGGCTGCATATTCGAAATTAGTGGGAGACCAGATGAAAAAAATTCTTGTTATCAACAAAATGTAAAAATGCTGACTACTAACTTACTGAAAACTATTGAAAGACAAGGTTGAACAATTGGTTGTATGACAAGAACAAAAGGAGATGAATGGAACAGATTGGTTCCCTGCAGATTTCAGAAAAGGTTACCATTATGGACTGTAATGAAATATGCTTAACATTCCAAAGAACACAATTCAGATCCATGTTAGAACATACAAACATACATAATGCCAGCAGAAACAGGCCTCATGGTCAATCGAGTCTGCTCATCTGTACAGCTAGCCCCTCAGCTTGCAGTTGCCCCACTCTCCCCCTACACTCCTCACAACAACCCCTCACTCTGTCCCACCCCTTCTTAAATCTGCCCACTATTCTACAGGATACCACTTCCTCGGGCAGAGTATTCCACTTGTCTACTACCTTTTCTGTGAAAAAGTATCTCGTGATTTCCCTTCTAAATCTTCCCCCTCCAATCTCAGCCAATGCACCCTTGTGTCCCTCCCACTTTTAATCTGTAAAATCTCATCTGTATTAGTCCTGTTTAGTCTCTTTAAGTATTTAAAGGTTTTGATCATATCCCCCCAATCTCTTCTCACCTCCAAGGAGTACATGTTCAGCTTTTCCATCATCTCCTCATAGGATTTTCCCTCCAGTCCCTGGATCATCTGCGTAACCCTATGATGCACCCCCTCCAACAATCTGATGTCCTTCTTCAGGAATGAATGCCAGTACTGTACACAGTATTCCAGGTGCAGCCTAACCGCTGACCTGTGCAAGGGAAGGTTCACCTCCCTGTTCCTGGAGAAGATTCCCCTTGCTATATACCCCAGCATCTTGTCTGCCATTGCAGCCACCTTCCTGAACTGAACTGAGTGGTTCATACTTTCCGTAATAAGCATCGCTAAATCCTTTTCCTCCATGGTGCATTCCAACTCTACCCCTCCCAGCAGATATTTCCTCCTCTTGTTCCTAGCTCTAAAGTGCAGAACCTTATACTTCCTGGCATTGAACCCCATCTGCCATGTTTCTGACCACTCCTGTAGTTTGGTCAGGTCCTCCTGCAGTCTCCTCCACCCCTCCATGTCATTTACCACAGCTCCCATCTTGGTATTATCCACAAACAGACTGATCATACTCCGGACCCCATGTGAGATATCGGCTTTGAATATCCTAAACAGTACTGGTCCCAGTACCAAACCCTGAGGCACCCCACTCAAGACATCCATCAGCAATGAGAGTTCCCCCCCACCACTACCCTTTATTGTCTACCCCCTCAGTCAGTTGGCGATTCAATTGAACATTTTTGTCCCCACCCCTATATGTTGCAGCTTCCCCACCAGCATCCCATGCAGCATAGAGTCAAAGGCCTTGATGACATCAAAATACAGAATGTCTACTGCATGGCCCTTGTCCAGCTCCATGGTCACCCAGTGGTAGAATCCAGCTAGGTTAGTCTGGCAGGATCTGCCCAGGAAAAACCTGTGTTAATGACTGTCTTGGAGATCATTGTCTTCCAAAAAGGTCACCAAGCCTCTCTTAAAGGGAATGTCTCCATGAGCTTCCCCATGACTGAAATGAGGCTCACCAGTCTGTAGTTGCCTGGTTCATCTTTCAGGCCACTTTTATGAATGGGCACCACATGAGCTGACCTCCAGTCTTGTAGCATGCATCCTGTGTCCAGTAATGTATTGAACAGGTCCTTCAGTGGTCCCGCCAGGATCTCCGCTAACTTCCTAAGCACCCTATGGTGAATGCCATCTGGTCCCAGTCCACCCTCAGTGCCCTTAGTTCTTCCAGAATAAGCTGTAATGTGAATTTCAACATTGTACGTTTAAGATTAATTTTTGTATGGGGTGGTTACTATGGTAACAAATCAGTATGTAAGCACATGATATATGGGTGATGGTTATGCCTCCTTATGAAGTTCATGATGAATGAAGCATTGGGGTAGTAAGTGGCAGTGTGGCAATTTGAAAGACCAGGTATTGTGTGGGAACAAATCCTAGACTGCAAAAATATATTATCATAATTTTATTATTTTGCATTATTTTATAGGTACTATTTTATGTTCTTTATAATGCCTAATCATTAAGGTTTAATTAATTACTATTAAACTGGTAAGGTAATTTAGGTAATACAGAGACATCTGGTTTGGTTTAAACTCCTGCTGACATAAGCTCTCTGAGCAAGAGAAAAAAAAAGCTTTGCTTCCAACTTTAAAAAATCTTCCATCATAAACTGCTTAGATGAACTTTGCAAAAGAAAAAAAAGAGTGGTCCAAACCACAGTTTAAAATCTCACCTTTTCACACAATGAAGAGATGTGCCTTTACGAGACTAAGAGAAGAGCTAACAGTGCTTGATACCAGATATGCTTGCCTAGCAACCACATACCATAGACTTCAGGATCTATAGCAAGAAATTCCTCTTAGGGTTGGTGCAGATTTTAAACCAATGTATTTTTACTTTTGGAAAAAAAACTTTCATTTGTTACATAGCTATCTTTAATGCTGCCAGTATGAAATTACATCATTTGATAAAGAATATTTCAACCGAGCAAATGGCCAAGTTTGGTATAAGCAGCTGCTGGAGAATGCTAATTATTTACAAGAATGTTCTGTGTCAAAGGTCTTAGAACTGGCAAATCTGTGTTTAATATCTCTGGGGAGAACAGCTCATGAACAATTCTAAGATACTGTATAATTTTTATATGTGTGAGTTGATACAGGACTGCAAAATACCATATTAAAGAGTTTGGAATAAACTAGTCTGACAGCCTTGACAAATGCGTTTTCCTCAAGAACAAAGATGAAATAGTCTACAATGGAATTCAGTGCTTTTAAGAACTTTCCTGAAGAACTATTTGAAAGAAAAATACCTCCTTTTGAAGCTGGAGACATGGAAAGTGGAATGATTATTTCATTTTTTAAAGATTCTACTAAGGACTGATGTTATAATCATTATTAGCTTATCTAAGAAAATATTTGTCTCACAGACATGCATGACACTTTGAAAGATTGCTTTTAATGAACTGAGCTTAGAAATGGTTGTTTGAAGACAGCATCTTATTGCATTCAAAAGTTATGAGAGAAAGTAACTTTGGACCAAAAAATTACACAGTGCAGAGAAAGGTGGAGTTTGAGAAGAAAAACAAATGAGCCATCCCAACTCATTTACAAGAACCAATAAAAACTGGTGTCATGATGTCAGAGCAAGACAGTGATGTCACTCTGGATGAGAGATAATAAAAGCCACTTCCTAAAAAGGCTGGTTTAGTCACCTTCCAACCGAGATGCTGAAAAGATCTGTGCTTGTGGGACTGCAATTTTGTGGATTAAGTAATGTTTTAAAATTCCTGCCAAAACTAGAACAAAGGACAGAGACTGCCTATTGATGTCCATCAGCAAAGAAGCAAGTCTGAATTGCTGTGTTGATTCCAAATTGGTCCTCACCCAGGGTTCGAGTGAGGGCAGAGTACAAACAGAACAACAACAAGATTCAGCCACTGAAAAGACTTTTGACATCGAGGGAAAGAAGAAGCTGTCACTAAGATTCTGAAATTAAGAAGAAAATCCAGACTCTACAGCTAACCAGATGTCTTGAGTATTATTTTAAATATTTTAGTAATATTCTAATTGGACTTAGCTGTGATGCTGCATAGGAAAATCATTTCTTTAAACTTTGTATGTTGGGTATACAGAAAAGCTCACACCTATATAAAAGACGTATAAGCATTTTGTGAAAAAGTATTGGAATAAGTTTACAAAAAGAAGTTTTAAAATACTTGCATGAAAAAGTTGTTTGAAATCTTTATGCAATGAAAAACAGCTTAGACTGTTTAGGCAACTAGATTCTTTGGAATTATCTATAACAACGGACTTCTAAAGTTTATGCAAGAACAATTTTTTTGTTTGCAAAAGTTACTAAAATTATGTGCTGTGTGCTTTTGTTTATTCTTCTGTTTTTATTTTATTGCAAGTTGTTATTTGTATTTATGCTGCTTTTACAGTGTTTACAATATTCTATATTTAATCAATGGTTATTAGTGATATTGTAAAGGGAAAAATAAAATCTATTTTTGTATACTATAAGGGTGTGAAGGAAAATGATTTATAATTATCAGAACTTTTTATACAGTAGGTTGGTTGTAAAGTAAGGATTTGAGACAGTCTTACATTGTTTTATATGGTTTTATACATATTTTATGACAAGGGGCTGAATGCCTAGCGGAATGCTCACTATAAGTAATTGAGATTTCAGCCTATTGTTATGACAATTGTATGTTGGCTTGCACATTTGATATTTGCACTTTGAAAATCTTATGCACTTTATATTTATGAAATCAATGTATGTATAACATAATATATTGGAGCATGACTCCTGACGATGACAAGAGACTATAAAATGCTAAAAGCATGAGTTTTTATCATGTTTGAAATGACTGAAATAATAAAAGGATTCAACATAGCTAGAAAACAGTGACCCGTGTATATTTTTTTATGCCATAAGATACTAGTTAGTGTGGAGATTAAATTACTGGATGGTTTTATCTTTAGAATACTGTGGTATACTGTTGTGTTGTCTGTTAAAACATTTTTCAATAAAAAGATTAACTGAAGAAAAAACTGTGATATGTGGACAAATCCTCCTTTTAGGCATATGAAAAAAATCCAGCAGTCACCAAACTGAAACAAGTAAAAAAATGCTCACTCCATTAACTGCAGCACTTAATTTTATTTAAAGTGCTTAGTGCATGGAAAAAGGCACCCCAGACACATTTTGGAACTACACAGGTTCCTTTATCAATGGGTGTCAACATACAAATGAAGTGTCTTTTTATATACAAACTTTGTGAGGTCATAGTGACACCATCACAACCAGACTAGACAGTGTTAAAGTGCCAGTGTATTAAAACTTCCATTACATAATACACATATAAACAATAATATACTGAAAAATGTAAAACATCTTGGTCGGGATGTTCAAAGGGGTTGCACTTGGCACAACAGTGTTGTGCCAGCACAACCCCACATTATGTCCCGGCGGGATGTTGAGAAGGTCATCTGGTGCAGCGCAAACCTCAATGCACCGGGGCACAATGCTAATGTATGCTGTGCAAATGCAGGGGGTGTGACCATGCAGATGCAGCACATCCAGATATTCAGCCCGGGATGTGCAGCGCATATGCTGGCACAGCCCTACAGTGTGCCACATAGAGGGACTCAAAGTCTAGCCCCAGAAAAGATGGCACAACTCTTGTCCACCCACAGGTGGACTACAGTATTGCAGGGTGAAACACAGCAGTCCAGCTCTGGGTGGCCACCCACCGACCCAGAACACCATTGGCAAGCACACACATCCCTGGTAGTCCAGTGGCCCCACTCCTGAGTCCCTAACCCATCGAATATTGTAATGGCAGTCCATCCCTGTTGGTCAAGTGATCCCCCTCCCACCTGAGTCCCCGAGTAATGTAATAAGACTGGCCCCGGTGGTCTAGTGGAACCCCCCTACCCCTAGCTGTGATCACTGTAATCCACTGTATGGATAAGCCATGGTAATCTCGTGGCACCCACCACACCTCTCATCCATACCGCACTCCTTGTCCACCCTGCCCCCCCCATCAGTGGCGGGCAGCTGCAACCCACCCGCATACCACCCGCCCGCCCGCTGACTGACAGGAACAGTATGGACTATAAGCCCATTGGTCCCCAGTGTTGATCAATAGGCTTTCACGGCATACTGTACCAGACAGTCTCAATTATGTGAATGACTTCATTTACATATTTGGGGCTGTCTGCCCTGCAAGCCTATTGGTCCACAGTGGGGACCAATGGGCATACAGTCCATACTGTACCTGTCAGTCGGTGGGCGGCTGGGCAGTATGCAGGCAGGTTGCAGCCGCTCACTGCTGATGGTGGTGGGGGGAGTGGGGTGGGCAAGGGGTGCGGTGTGGGTGGGAGGAGTGGGGGGGTGCTAGAGTTCACCAGGGTTTATCCATATGGTGCACTACCACGATCATGGAAAGGGTCAAGGGGGTTCCACTTGACCACCAGGGAAGATCTTATTACATTACTCTGGGACTCGGGGGGCAGGGGGACCACTTGACCACCAGGGATGGGCTGTCATTACATTATTCGTGGATTCAAGGACTCAGGAGGGGGGCCACTAGACTACCAGGGCTTGGTTTTGGTACAGTGCGGCGATCATGGCTTTGGGAAGAGGATGCCCCAGGATCCCCACTGCACACATCATGCTGTGCAGGGCACCAGGTGCAAGTTGCCAGGCTGCCCTGCGCAAGGTAAGCAAATGGGGCCACAATGATATGCAAATGGCCCCATTTGCACCTTGCATATCTTATGGCCTCATTTGCATGCCTCCTGCTGAATATCATGGGTGATAGGCCTAGGGCAACTGCACTTGTGCTGGAGCATCCCCCGTGCTCCATCTCTGTGGCTTGCGCCAGTGCAATGCCACTGTGCCATGTGCAGTTTGTGCACCAACCTTGCCAAATTCAACAGTGCTGTGTCATGGTACATCACCGTTGAATATCACCTGGTCCTGGCCCCGGCACAGGCCAGTTGCGCTGCACCCAGGCTTGCAACACTGCCCGGTGCAGTCTGAATATCTGGGCCCTTGTGGTCAATTTGTTCCTTCATACAGGCAGGTGTATTTGAAATAAATCTGAAAGACAAAAAGGACATGGTTCCAACCTTAATATATTAAACAGTATTTGCATGTGTACGTAAAGACAGGCATATATTAAAACACTTAAAGCATCTTTTATTCATTTTGTCTATTCACACAAATATAATTGGTGTAAATCTAACAGACAAGGGGATACATGCTTTACAAAATGTACATGTATACCTATTCAACACCAGATATAAACCATCCTTCAACCTATATTTCATCTTTTTTTCAAGAATAGTGTCAAATCAAATCTCTCATTTAGGCCTGGATGTTTACAAGCACCCAAGGTGAAAATCCAGTACCCTTCTCTTTCCAAACTCTGGTTGTTGTGGTCACCACCCCTTGGGTGTTTAAAGATTTTTTCCATCCCTCTAAAAGAGAACACATGGTTAGTGTTTTTTGCAATGTGCTGTGCTGTAGTATACCTCAAGTCACCCTTTTTAATGGCTCTGCAGTGCTCTCCCACTCTGGACCTTAGGTTTCTTTTTGGTCTTACCGATGTAAAATGCATCACATGTGCATTCAGCTTTATAGATCACACCCATGGTATCACATGTAATCAACTGTTTATTCTCATAGGTCTTTCCTGTGTGATCATTTCTAAAAGTTTTAGATGTCACAATCTTGTCACAATACATGCATCTAGAACATCTAAAACACCCAATACTTGGTTGCAGCCAAGTCTTTTTCACTGGCGGTGCCTTCCTGCTGTGAGCTAAAATATCATTCAAATCTTGTGTTCATCTAAAAGAGACCCTAGGGGAATTATTATGATATTCCATAAGATGTGGGTCACTTTTCAAATTTTCCAGTTATCCATTACAATTTCAACAACCTTTTAGTAGTTAGTAAACAAATGTGGAGCACCACAGAACATCACTTTAAATATCAACACAGCAGATATTTCCTGCACATGACTTTGGGCCTGCCAATGCAACTGCAGCTCCTTTCCAGCTTTGTTCAGCAACTGAGACACAGAAAACAATTGAGGTCTATTTTACTTATTTATTGAATTTTGATGACCGGGCAGGCCCACTGGGCCCCGGAGGTCCCTTTTTCAGGGGCGACCCGGGAATAACAGTACATAAACTTGGTAAGCAATAGTACATATACAAGTTATTGTCATGTGGCAATCATACATATATGTGAAGCAGAACAGTCTTTTCTATTGGTTACATTACATTATTCCAGTGCAACATATGACTATGTCTCTAACAAGTTATTCCTTACACACCATAAATCTGCCAATCCAAATTTTAAGACACTATAGTAGGAGTGACTTAATTTTACAATTTCAGACAATGATGGGTAACCATATGGGAAGAATGGATTAGAATCCCAATAGAGAGCAAATTCAAACTGATACACTATCTGTTCATTCAACAAGCATATTTAATTCCTGGGAAGATGCAACATATTGCTTCTTACCATTATGATAGGAAATGTCCAAGATATGCAGGAGAGGATGCCCATGTTCATATATTTTTATCCTGTCCGAATGTTGTGCAGTTCTAGGTGGACATCATTAATGTTGGGAAAACATTTTCAGGAAGACATTTAGCTTTGCCAAATATCCATATCATCAGGTGATCCAGGTTAGTTCCTAGACCTAGTAGTAGGACAAATAAACATTCTTCTGGCCATCAGTTTTGCAAATTTGTGCATACTAAAATTGTGGAATGATCAACAGGCCCCAACAGATGCTGCACTGATAAGTACAATGTCAGAATGTGTGGTCATGGACAGGATGATATATAGATTCCCCTATTGAAGCTGCATTACTAAGTACAATGTCAGAATGTGTGGTCATGGAAAGGTTGATGTATAGATTCAGACAGCATACAGAGCTAGGATCAAATCTTGCTGGAGTTGAACAACTATTTCACATAGAATCAATGGTGGCTAACTTACTCCTACACCCTAAAGGTACTCAGACATTAGTAGTGAAATCCACCCGAATGGTGAACCACCTAAAGAGGCAAGATTTGCAAAAGTGGGACTGTTAAAGGATAAAGTTAGGTCATACTGTGCTATTAACCCTTAAGCTGCAATTAAAATTAGAATATATAGGAATTTAGGACACAATAAAATGTAGATATTTTCTAATTATTATTTTTTTTTCGTTTGATGTACTTGATTTAATCCAAACTATTTAAAAAAAAAAAAGATTCAGGAGAGTTTATCATTTTGTCCTGCTGTTCCTGAATTGACAACTCTGGCCAGGTGCATGAGAGCTTTCCTGCTTCATAGATTATAGTGTAGATCACTGACCAAGCTGAGCAAGTTTGGCCGTATACCTGCATGGCTATTATACCAGGCAGAAGAAGCTAGAAGTACATAGACATTTATCAAATTGACGCAGTTATTAGTCTTGCAGTCTTATCACTTGTACAGCTACAGTAATGTTTGTCATCAGGTAGAGTTAATGCTTCTAATTATGGGTTCTTATCACTAGTATTAATAACCCTGTTATAAATACACTTTTGAACCCATTTTCAGGAGATTAATGCACTGCTAGACATGTTATTATTTTATTTATTTATTGAAGGAATCGAAATTAGAACCTTAGAGTGAAAGGCTCCTTTGCAAAGTCTCCACATCAGATATACATACATTACAAGAAATAACAAGATATACAATAATAAATATACAAAGAACACACCAGAATACATATATTGCAAGTTTAGAAATGGATATGTTATGTTCTGCTGAAATGCATCGTCCCGAGTTCCTCAATCCCAACCCCGGGTGCCTGAATCATGGTTGCCCGACATCGGGATTTCACATTCAACAAGTGTTTCAGTGGGCTTTGCCCCTACACCCCCCACCCCTCCATACTTAAGGATCCTAACTCCGGGGGGGGGTGAAATCTTGATGTCTGGCAACCGTGTTTTGGGTGCCCGGGGTTGGGACTGCAGAACTCAGGCCAATGCATTTCAGCCGAACAAATGGATCCCTTAGAAACAGTATATACAACAAGAGGCATATAGTGAAGACAAGCTACAGTTCAAGTGTGGAATGGACCAACCATGTCAAATTATTATAAGTTCAGCATGTACAATAACAATATACAGAAATCAAAAGGTTATAGTCACAGGCAAGGGGGAGAAGGACTAAGCACAGTCACAGCTGGATTTCAGCACAGAGTAGGGTTTTAAATGGGCCTGGTCACTGTTCCAGGTTGATGCCAATGGCATTTCATTCAACCAGAGGAGGGCCCTGTAGTAAAAGCAGCATTGGCCCAGAGAGGTCCTGCAGTGGGGTACAGAAAGGGGGTCTGGCAAAGGGCTCCGTGTAGACCATGGCTGAGTGGAGGGCTGAACAAGGTGGCAGAGACCTGGGAGGGAGGGAGGTGTTTAGGGAGAGCTTCCTAGCAAGGAGAGAGGTCTGGTATCTGAGTCTGCCTTCAAAGTTAAGCCAGTTGATGCATCTATAGAGCTCACAGGTGTGTGTCCAATGGTTGCATCCAGTGACTAACCAGCAAGCTATATTTGGGGAGATCATGATTTGATGAGGGCAGTGGGATTGGCTGTGCTGTAGATAACAATCCCATGGTCAATAAGGGCACGCACTGATAATGTCACAGCAAGACATAGGGCATCAGGAACGCCCCCTGTGCCTATATAGGAGACCTAGTCTGGAACTGATAGCTGAGCTGAGCAGATTGATGTGATTGTGGTGCATGAGAGAGGAGTCAAGGGTGATGCCCAGGTATTTAAAGTTGGACACAAGGTTGAGGGGGGAGCCTTGGATGTTAATGATGTTGAGGGGAAAATGTTTAAGTTTATTTTGCCTGTGGGTGAAATACATGCCCTTGATATTTTTGTAACTGAGTACAAGATGGTGCTCTGAGAATCAGGCCTCGGCTTCAGAAAAGGAGCATTGCAGGGAGGATTGAAGGGAGTTGGGGTCCGAGTGGCTGTCAAATATAACTGCGTCATCGGTGTACAGAAGCATTTGTCCCAAGCAGGCCTTTGAGAGAGTATTCAAGTACATGCTAAACAGGAGAAGGCCTAGTATTGAGCCTTGGGAAACTCCTGAAAGTACTGGTTTACTGGTCCAGAGTGAAGATTTTAATATGACACTCTGGGTTCTGTCACTGAGGTAGCTTTTAATCCATGTGGTAGCATCCAAGGACAGACCCATGCAATGCAGGGGTTGGATTAGGAGTGTGTGGCTGACA
This sequence comes from Neoceratodus forsteri, assembly GCA_016271365.2. Lineage (NCBI taxonomy): Eukaryota > Metazoa > Chordata > Ceratodontiformes > Ceratodontidae > Neoceratodus > Neoceratodus forsteri. The sequence continues at coordinate 102,169,390 of CM028130.1, forward strand.
GAGTCGAATACCTTGGTTCAGTCAGTATAGGTAGATCCAACCAGGTGTCCTCTGTAAAGGGCTTTGCTTATGAAAGTGGTATTTTCAAGAAGAGCAGTTGTAGTACTGTGGCCCTTCCTGAAACCATGCTGTTTGGGGCAGAGAAAGTCATACTTAGTGAGGTAGTTCAAGAGTTGATCTGACACTATTTTTTCTAGTGCCTTGGGGGGGGGATGGAGATGTAGCAGTAGTTGCCCAGGGAGGTGTGGTCCCCACTTTTTAATATTGGGGTGATGACGGTGCTTTCCAGCATGTTAGCAGCATGCTTACTGGAATTAATATGGTCAGATGGAGCAATGGCCATATTTAGTGGCACCCAGTGTGCAGCACTAAACTGATAGCATGTATGCAAGTTATACACCACAACAAAGCAAATAAGGGGTCACCTCCTACATAAAAGGCATGGCAGTATATACAGCAGTTTTGAAAGTGCTAAACAGCCAGCATCACCCAACCCTTAACAGAGTGCACAATAATGTGCTTTGCCACCTCTCCATCTGAGCACTAGGTTGCACTGACAGAATGAGTTGTCATTACCTGCCAGTCCCACTGCCCATCCCCACCCTCTGACTGTAGTCTGATTCTCCCAGTCAGTTGTAATTCCCCTATCCCTGGCACTCTATTGCCTCCCACGGTCTGATCACCAGTCTGATCTCCCAGTCCTAAAAAATCATATCCTTGGCTATCTAGTGTCTTTTCACCTCCCACTTTACAAGTCCAAATACCCTCCCCATCCTGCCAACTCAGTACCTTCCACACCTCCATTGGTGGTACCTCACTCTCCCCAGTTGGCAGGACCTGCCATCAACCACTTCCAGAAGACAGTGACTGGCACAGCCCCTTTACGCAATGCCTCATCTGGCTGCCATCTGAGTGATGGGGAGCACATGTCAACTGTAGAAACAGGTTCTACAGTGGGCATGTGCTCACTCCATGTCACTCAGATGGTGGCCAGCCAAGGTGTTGAGTGTAGGATCTCTGCTAGTTGCCATCACTGGAAGGGGGTAGATGGCAGCTGACAGATGGCAGGTCTTGTCAGTTGAAGTGAGTGAGGTGCCACCAGAGGAGGGATGGAGAGCTCTGAGTGGGTGCAACAGGGAGGGAGTTCAGACCTGTGATCTGAGTGAAACCACTAGACAACCAGGGCTTAAATTTATTAGTACTAGTGGACCAGTCAAGTGATTGAGAGGATGGGAGGTCACTAGGCATCCATTGAAAAGGGACATACAGTTGACAATGGGTTCAGACTGACAATTGGTAGGTGGGGTGAAGTCACAATACTGCCAGGGATAGGGATTCTACATGTTAAGAGATCAGTCCTGTGAGGGGGTGGCACAGATCAGCACAATACCTCTGTACATTCATGTTTAGCACATTGTGTGCAGCTGCTACTGAGCACATAATGGCATGCAAATGGCCTTTTAGTGCCCTACAGTACATGTCATATGTGCTTATAAGCATGCTAGTAGCTGAAAATGGTTCACAGGAGCAATGTGGCAATTCCAGTTGGGTCAGACTTTCTCCATTTACTCCTGTGAGCCATAATCCTGCAGGAGGTTGAGCAGGCCCAGTGCATAGTCACTGTAGGCTGTACTCACGCAGCTCCCCTATTCAGTCAGGCTGCATGAACTAGTCGGAGCAATTTGCCTGTCTGAATATGCCCCCTAGGTTTACAGTGCACAAGTTACATGCACTACTATGAGGTGCACAGTGCTAACAGGCAACTCTGAAAAAAGGGCCTATCACATTTTATCACTAGTTCCTGGGATTTCATGTGGTTTAAATTCATGAAACTGGAACAGAGATATTCTTCGGCCATGTCTTCTGCAGTAGTATAAAATCACAGCCTTGATAGTCTCCTGTTCCCGTCTGAGGCCTTATTGTTCATACCTGCCATGTTCCAGGAACATGTCTCAAAATACCCCATAGTGCTTGTCAAAATTGACATTATAATTCCTATTACCCACCTTCTCACCACCCCTCCTCAAATATCTGACAAATTGTCTATAATCCCCATCTACTTCATTTTGGAGTGTTAATCACTGGCAAGATGTTTGGTCAAGTAATGAAAATTTACAGGTTATTTTAAGATTATTTGTATATCTTTATTTTTATTTTTTTTTTCATTGACCGGTTAAGTGCACTAGACAAATTCTGTCTATTTTCAGGCACAACCCAGGGAGGGGGATACAGATGAATGCCAGCTGACCTTGAACCAGATTAAGCTGTTGGTGATATTTTTAGTGAATGGGGGGAAATTTGGCCATGACACTGGGGAAATTCCCCTACTGAACTGCAGGGGAACCCTCTGCTACCTTGGCTGATGGCCAAGATGGTGGACACTGGCGAGAATGGAGCAATGGAGACTATGGAGGTGGGGGAGATGGTCTTGTCTCCCACCTCTCTACAACCAGAGACCTCTGATCAAGAAGGTGTGGATTGTGATAACCGTAAAACACTCCCTGAGACTTTGGAACCAGGACGTACTGAACTACCTGACGATCAGTGTCGACCTGCACTCCCAGAGGATTCTGATATGGAGTAGGACATGGAAACGGCTACAGAAAAAGGGGACATGGAGTTCATTTCAGAGGAGTACTCACAACTGAGTAAGTTGCTTGAAACTGAAGAATGAAAGTTTCTATTTAAAAAAAATTATCTTAATGCAGAAATCATGGCAGCTTCGAGCTGACAGCACAAGGCCGGTTGTCAAAACAACCCAGCTGAGACCTAATATCACTGCATCAAACAGACAGCAGATTAACAAGGCTGAAATATGTATGTGCCAGAGCACCTCAGGAAAACAAGTGTTGCATAACATTCAATCCTCTGAGCTTGATGTAAGTACTGCCATTTCTGTTTCTAATGTTAAACCGGGTAGCTCTACAAATGAATGGACTGTTAAAACAGCATTACAAGGAGCAGGGTGGAAAATGAACAGTGAAATGGGACAATGGCAGTCCAGGGAGTCACCAATCACAATGCCCAAAAAATCAGATTTTACACAGTGCACCTCTATTTCTTCACATCCAGCTACCATGCTGGATAAAGCTTTGGAACTACCTGCAGATCTAGAGCTTACACAAAATCCTAAATTGAATTTACCCAGTACCTCTAAACAGGGAGCAGGTACAGTATAGTTAAACCCGCAATTACAGTGGATTCAATACCTGGAAATATCCCAACCGCTAGACAAGATGGTCCTCAACAGCCATACACCTCTTTCTTTAAACTCCCAATACTTCCAGCAAAGAGGCATAATGCTATATGATTGTCCTATCTTGGAGGAATGCAAGACCCACCAGACAGATTATTTATAGCAAAATCATTGTTAAAAGACTCTATGAGGTTTTTCTCCCATGAAATATATGCCTTCATACACGTTTCTGGAGAGACTGTATTTGATATTGGCTTTAAGACCTCACAAGGTTTTGATAATTTTTGGACTAAGTATCACAAATTAAAAAGATCAGCTTTATGGACTCTTTTCTTGGCAATACCTGTGACTAAATCAGCATACAAAACAATAACTGTTTTTTTCTGAAATGAACGTGTAAGCAGAAATGACCTAATCTATTGGCGGAAGCAACGCAGCATGGTCTTAGGGGGTCCCAAGGCCATTTTTGGACTCAGAACATATATGGACTGGGGGGGTTAAAGTTTTGCTTCATTCTGCTGAAGCTGGGGTAACTCATCTTCCTAATTCTTTTTTCTTAGGCAGGAACAGAGGTGTGTTGTTCTACCTGGGTCAACCCAAGGCCTGTTACAGGTGTGGGGAGGCATCACACCTCAGCAGTGCCTGTGACAAGCTGAAATGTAATATGTGTGGTGAAATGGGGCATGTTGGGGGTAACTGCTTAAATGAATTTAAATGTAATTTATGTGAGGAAGCCAGGCACACTTTCCAGAATTGTCCTTGGGCCTCTCATAAACAGGCTGATCATAATGATGGAGCAGAACAGTGACTTCTGATTTCACAGGCCCAAAAAGATAAGATTAAGAATAGGATCCCTCCAGACCCAGGCCTGCAAACTCCAGCCCCATGCCAGGAGACAGACCACATACTGTCTACTCTATTAGATAAGGCTGGCCCTTCTCAGTTAAAGCTTGAGTCTACAGAGCCCCTCCAGGACCCTCAAAGGTCAGAGTACCCCCCTTTACAGAAATCCCAACCAAGAGAGGCAGACTCTCATGCAGGTCCTAATCAAACTTTAGACATGCTCCCCCGGAGGTACTGTTACCATCTGGGAGTCAGAGGATGACACAAATTTTGTGAAACAAAACTCCCCTCCATCCAAAGTAAAAAAAATACGATGCTATAGATTTGATATACTGCAATCTCCATCTGAAGACTCTGATGGAGAATCAGATTCCTCATCTGGCATTTCAGAGGTGTGTCACTGACTAGCCCAATGCAGAGCAATCTACATTGGGCTCATCCCTGACAGACCAATGATCATGCTAGCTAGCTATGACAATGGTTCACAGTATATGGACAGAAATAGTGTGTAGTTGAAATGAATGATGTGCTCCAATAAAAGCACTTCATCCATTTCATTTGCATAACGCTGTCCCCCTTCCCCTGCACCACATCCATCCACTCCATGGACCCCCTGCTCTTCCCCATCTGTGGCTGTTCCCCACCCACTGCACTGTTTTGTAGAAAATTTCAGTTATCACTAGTCATCTTGCAACACAATGTCCCCTGGCTTCCCACCCACTCACTGTGCAGACCAAGAGACAGCACTTCAGAGACACTGGGAGCTGCACTTCCCAGACCCAAACCAACAAAGGGAGCAAGACGGGTAGACAGTGACAGGGAGTCATTTGTACCCTCAGATACTTTGTGTCGATTTTGAAGCCACACAAATCCACCTGAACTGTGAATTTCTCTCAACTCTCCACCCCAAGTAAGCTTGGAGCAACTTTCCCATTCCATGCACATTTTCCTAACTACAAACACCACTGAGTCTTGTTGAAACCCCACTAACATGACTTTTGTGGAAAAAGGGAATGGCTTGGAATCAATGTGCCCTACATATACTGCAGCATTCATGCAACAACCTCACACAGACCCCTAAATTACACAGACCCCCAATGTTGCACCACAAAGTACACTCCATGTTTGCTCAGTTTACTGTCCCTTGCATGATATTCAATCAAATCAATCAATCAATCAAATTTTATTTATACAGGTGAACACCACTGAGCATAGCTCATTTACAAGATGGACCTCATTAGCACAGGAACACAGGATATACAATATATGAACAGTCACAACATAACACCTCAGTAATATTATACAATACAGAGATACAATACTTAAACGTAGTCATAAGTGGAGAACAGTTTGGAAACAGTGGTTCAATTCCTTTGTGGAGTATAATGAGTCTAGTAACAGTAGCTGGAAGTACTAATGAGGACAATTGTTAGGTAATGGTATATTGCATACAATGCCATAAGTAACAAGACAGACAGTGAGTTAAAAAAGGAAAAAACAAACAGTGTAACAGGGTAGAGGGGGTGTGTGGTAGGCGAGGTGAGATAGGGTACAGGCGGGGTGGTAGGGGATAGACAAGGGACAGATGAAGCCTCGGAGAGGACACAGGACAGGACAGTGGGGAGCACAATTAGGTATTAGAGAAATGTGAAGGAGAGGCCACAAGGTCAGGTGCAGTGGAGAGGACAATGCCATCATGGTATACTATAAGTACAGGGAAATTTAAGATTGGAGGAAGCAGCTGCAAATTTTCTTGACCGAATGGTTATATAGTGTCTTGAAGGAGGATAGCCTGACCCAGGGTGCTAAGCTTTAGCGATTTTTGTATTTTGTTCCCTAGAGACGGCAGCACAAAGCTTATAGCTGTTTTCCCAAAGCGTGTTTTTAGCTTAGGTACCTTTAAGGAAATAAAGGAGTAGCTTCTCTGTGCATAGTTCCCAAGCTTGCATAGTGGAAGACAATCAAAGATATATAGGGGTAGTTTTTTGATAATAGCTCTGAACGTCCAGAGTACAGCATTTCTGTTTTTCCAGTACTGAAGGGAGGGCCCACCCCATGGCAGCATAAAGGGCACAATGATGAGTGGAAAAAGGTAGGCAAGTAATGAATCTCAGAGCTCTATGATACACCATATTGAATTTAGCAAGATAAGGGACAGAGCAGTGACTATAAAGAAAGTCAGCATAGTTGACCAAGGAGAGAAACATTGTTTGTACCAGCCGCCACTTGGCATCACTAGTAAAGAAGTTATTAATCCTGAAAAAGAGTCTGAGCCTCTGCCTCAGTTTCTTTTGCAGGTCTTCAATATGGTCTGTAAAGGAAAGTCTATGGTCAAGCCACTCTGCCAAGTACTTGAATTTATTGACAAATTCTAGGTTTTCTCCCAGTACTGTTGTGATCTGTGGAGTGGAGCCTGCACTGGCCAGGTTTGCAGCATGGAGAAGTGGAGAAAATAGCATTCCCTTAGTTTTTTTGGCATTTAGTAGGAGCTTTTTTGTTTAGGAATTGGCTCTGAAGTAGACTGAATTCAGAACTGGTGAAGGAAAACTTAGATAAAAAACTGTGTCATCTGCAAACAGATGGATATTGACCTTAGTTATGTTGATGTCAGTGTTGTTTAAGTAAATTGCAAACAGTAGGGGACCAAGAATCAATCCCTGGGGGACCCCTCTTTGCAGAAGTTTAAGAGGAAAAAGTTGACCTCCTGCCTTGACTTGCAGCCACTGGTCAGAGAGGTAGTCAGCAAACCAATTCAAGGATAGTGAGTCCTGTTCTATCACCCTCAGGGAAGAAAGGAGCAGGCCATGATCAATGGTGTCAAAAGCCTTACTTAAGTCTAAGAACACTGCACAGATGAAGTTTCGATTCTTCAGGTCTCGCTGCCAATCATTGGTCACTTTGGCTAGGGCTGTAATGGTGCTATGCTGTGCTCTAAAGTCAGACTGCATTGGGTTTAGAAGATTCATAGTTTCTACATAGGTTCTCAACTGTTTGCTTACAATTTTTTCCAACAGTTTGGACAGTATAGGGAGTAGAGAAATTGGTTTGTAGTTGTTAAGATCACAGGGGTCCTCAGATTTAAACAGAGGGATAACATGAGCTGTTTTCCATAAGGGTGGCAGGACTCCGAGGGACAGTGAGAGATTGAATAGGTAGGTAATTGGTACAGCTAATGCATGGTAGGTAACCTTTAGAAAGTATGGGACTAGGGAGTCAGCATCAGCACTTCTTTTGATATCCAACTGTAGTAGAAGTGCTTCGACCTCTTTCAACGAAGTAGGCTGGGGAGAAAAGACTGAGTTGGTAAGAAGAGGTTCAGAGTTTTGTGAACCAACTGGAAACATAAAAAGCATGCAGGGGAGTTGTCAAATGCCAGCCCTGCAGTGGTAAAGTGTTTTTTAAATGCATCTAGGATCTCCATTTTGTCACAGATGGTGGCACTGACAGAGGTAATCTTTGCAGGCAGGGAGTTCCCCGGGGTATGTCCAGACATTAATGGACTTCCAAAATTTAGAGGAGCTCCTGGCACCTAAATCCAATTCTGAATGATAAAAGGAGGCCTTAGCCTCCACTTATCATCTTGGGGATATATTCCTGGCATTCCTGAAGTGACAGCAGTCCATCGGGACCTTAGTTGTTCGTGCTTTCTTCCAAAGATTGTCCCTGTCCAGCAGTGCTGTTTTTCAGTTCTAAAGAGAACCAGCAACAGGTTGTACTCCTTATCATAACTTTGCAAGAGGTGCATACTTATTTAATGCCCCAGTCATAATTTCAGAAAAAATGTCATATGCCAAGTGGACTGAGTTAGCTAGGTAAAAGTCCTGCCAATGCAGTGAGTATTTTGGAGGCAGTATAGCGCAGTGGTCTAGGGCTCTGAGCTGCCAATCTGGTGACATCCAGCAGACCAGACCTGGGTTTAAATCCCACAGCTTCCACTTGCATACTGTGTGACCCTGAGCAAATCACTTAACCTCCTTGTGCTCCCAGGTCGCTCCTGTAAAAAAGCTTTCAGCTTAGTGTGCTATACCTGGTTAAACAACTAAATAAAATATTTTAGTTCATCAAGATAGGCAGACTGATCGAAGTTATGTCTGGACCTTTTAGTACAGAACCTTGACAAGGATAGTGGATTCTGGACTGATCTTACACCGGCGATGATGCCATGGTCATTAACATCAGAGAAGAATGTTCCTGCATGGGAGAACAGGTGCAGTTTACTTACTAAGATGACATCAAGCAGTGTACTATTAGCAGGGTTCTTCTTATTAGGGTGCGTAGGCTCACCAATAGGTTGTGTCAACCCGTGGGTATTACAGAACTCCTTAAGTGGTGCAGCAGCCTTGGACATCCAATCAAGGTTAAGATCCCCAAGGATAACTGTTTCAAGGGAGTCATGCCCCTTAATAGTAGTTAGATGGGTGAGGATTTGAGAGCCAGCAGATGGGAGTCTATAGCAACCTATAACACAAAGTGCAGTTGAGGAGGATATCTCAACCTTTACTGCTAGGCATTCGAATTGGTTAGCAGCGGATAACGAGTCTAGGCATGAAACCGAGTATTTATCCTTGAGATAGATGGCTAATCCTCCACCTCTCGTGAGCCTGTCAGCTTTAAATAATGAATAATCTGGGATGATAATTTCCCTGTCAGGCGTAGAGGGTCTGAGCCATGATTCAGAAATCACCAAAACATCCGGTGTAGTATGATTGACTCAGGTCTGGATCAAGGTAAGCTTTTTTAACAGGCTGCATGCGTTCATATGCATAAAGAGCATTCTTTTTAGTTTTGCTGGATCTGATGGGGAAATAAGAACTTTAGCTGGGCCAGGGCTAAGCTCAATGTCTCCTGAGCACAACAAAAGGAAAAGTAAGATCTTCCTTAGTGCAGTAATAGTCATTTTGTAATCTCTTGCCCATGTTCGTCTACAAGGGGTGTCAGACCGAGTAAATAGAATCCCACATTTAGATCTGGTCTGTCCTAAGGCAGAAATTACCAGCCCACTGGAAGGTTATGTTCCCCCTGGCTAGAAGACTGGGAGAGCTTGTGTACTGTGCATGGCACAAGGAAAAGAAGGAACAGAAAATGAAGCCAGTGGGGCACTTGCATACTGATGCCTTGCATAAAGCAGACACAGTTGATCTGTCTGGTCCTTGGAGCCTTTAGACTGAATTAGCAACCTATGCAAAGGCAAAGGTGCCAGCTAGTAGGATGGTTTGGCTATAACTGGGTATGTCACCATAGGCAGTGGAAGTGAAAGAATTGAAAGGGTATATAGTCGAATTAGGATGAGGTCCTTAACAATAGGGCAGGTTATAGCAGTAACTGAGAGGAGTTAACTGGAGAATTGAAAGGGTATCTAGTCGAATTAGGATGAGGTCCCTAACAATAGGGCAGGTTAGAGTAGTAATTGAGAGGAGTTAACCGGAGTGGCTGGAGAAAAAGTTGTGAGCAAATGTGCGACCCTGTGGGAGAGACTGCTTTAAAAAGGGGTGGTAAGAAAGTGGCTCAGTCAGGTATTGAAAACAGGGAGGCCAATAGCATAAGAATGTGTAGCAGTGGAGTGACCAATCAGCTGCTAGGCTGAGAAAGGGAGGAGCAGGGGTCTATTTAATACTGTGAGGAGGTGGGTGAGGTGGTGGGTGAAAAAATTCAGTCCAGAACAGAGCACAGAAAGAGATTTCCCTCAGATCAGGAAGCGCCAGGCGTTGGAAAATCAGCCAAGGAGCAGAAACTGCCAATTAGTGCCTGGCTCCTCCACTGGGCATCCAGTCAAAACAGCGGCATTCAAAACCACGAGTTTGAGAGGTCCAGTGTGTACCTGAATCTGTCTGGGGGTCAGTTGAGTGGTCCTGTTAGCTGCATCATGCTCAGAGAGAGCCAGGGCCACAGGAGCAGCTTGGGAAGCCTGCAGATGGGCTGTCTGTGGAACATGGAGGGAAAGACAGAGGATTAAATACAGCTAGAGTACAATAGCAAGCTCAGTGGGTGGCAGGCAATGGGGAAGGACAAAGCAAGAGGTAAAGAGGTGGCAAATGCAGGGCAATTATTTAGTGATAGAAGAGGAGTTAATGGGGGGGGCTGTGCTTTGGCACCCGGACATCTGAGGAGGACTGCAGCAGCGGGGGGTGCAAGGGAAGGGTTTGTAGGTAAGGCAGAGAAGAAATTAAGCTGATTAGAGAGATAGCATTACAAGTGGGGTAGAGAAATTAATAATTAGCAGAGTGACCAGTGTGGGGAAGGGGACAGAGTTTGTCAGTAGGGCAGAAATGGAAAACTGCAGAAATCTTACTCAGTAGCTAGGTCTAAGCAGTCAAACATCAGCTACTATACAATACAGTTTGTCCGCACTAGTCACACAGCAGCAAGTAGCACCGGGAGGCTAGACTAGTGGCTTGTAATAGACTAGCTAAACTGGCAGGTAAAGTAAGACCAATTGATACATAACATAAGTAATTGCATTAACAAAAATTCAGCCCAGAACACAGCACAGAAAGAGCTTTCCCTGAGATCAGGAAGCACCAGGCATTGGAAAATATTGACATGTATGCATAATCCCTCCTCCTATTACTGCATGCAACACCCCCACACGGCCCCTAAATTACATGACCCCCCTATGCTACCTTACAGACTGCATCCCCCCATCTACTCAACTGACTGTACTTCCCTCAGCTTAATAAGTCCTTGTCCACATTAGAACCAATGCTCAACACATACGAGATTGTTAAAATCCTCAAAATTCACTCGCAGTTCAGCTGTCTGCACCCTCTCCCAAAATCAGTATCAGTCCCCCAGTTGCTCATAATTACCCCCAGCAGCAACAATAAATCAACAGAAATATAGAATGCTGTATACAGGGTGGGTGCCCCTGGAGCTCACGGTACCTGGGTGGGCACTCCTGGCAGTGGTGCTGGTCAACTCCGGGGCAAGAAACAGCAGTGCAGTGGTGACAAGAAAGGGTAGAGATGCGGAGAGAAGGAGTCAGAATCCCTGCTCTGCCATGGCTCTGACCAGGGTGGAATGAGGGATGACAAAGCCGCCTCCTCCTCTCGCTCCCTTTCTCTCCATATCTCTCTGAAAATAGTAGCACTGAACACTAGGTGAAGGACAGCAGACAGGCAGGTGCCCCTGCCTCCTCTATCTCCTCTGTCTTTGCTCACAGGACTGGGCAGTGAAATGGTGAATGGCACAATCATCTCTTCTGCCTCTTGAATGTGTATCACAAAACTCCTATAAATGGGTGCCCCACAGCAGTCACTCCATTCCAAGTGCAATCGGTCTGGAGCTGAGTCCCCGTAAGTTCACACTGCCTGCCTCTCTCTCATGTTTTCTCAGAGTGGCTTTAGTAAGGAGGATATAATAAGGGGGCTCCATAAAGCAAGTAGAAATTGTTGTTTGCTACACATATGACACACTAAACAAACTGTATGAGAGATGTAATTTCAATTAGGAGACATATTGCAAAGAAATTATGGCAGAGAGTTTTTTTATTGATCTTGTGCGTGTTTTTTCTGTTCCTTGGTCCCTGCTGATATCTGAAAAGTTTATGGACTTCAAATAATGGAATCCATCACCAGTGCTGTAACTGTGTGTAGGGATGCTACTCTCTTAGCCCTTGGACTTGAATAACTATGTGTTGACAATATGTGGTCTTGTGTGTTTAAGAGATGTGCACAACTGTGTGGCTGTATTTGGCATATTTAGGAACCAAATCATAATGCTGGTGTCACCTTCTGTGCCTTGGTCTACTCCACTCCTGCCAACCCAATATCATTAGAAAGGAGTTCACTAGAAGAATGCTATGGGTCATGTGTTTGAAACTGTGTGTCCCAGGGTGGCAAACAGCAGTCAGCAGTGCTCAGACCCACCATTTCAAACTTACTAATGTTAAAATGTCCCACTATTGAAACCTGCCCATGTACTCATGCAAGTAGCTATCTTAAACCAACCAACCTATTAGTAAAAAAATTGCAAAACCAGCCAGCAACCTTCAAATCCACCATCTTTGTCTCACCAATACATGCTGGCTGCTTTCTGCAGTTTTTTTAACTGCTTGGTTCTGATGAAGTACCGTCTGGATGCCTGGCCAGTCTAATGTATCTGTGCTCTGTGGCTCTCATTGGACCTTTCATTATTCTTCTTTTATGCTTCAACTACACGTGCCTGACCACCTTTATGTCTCTCTCAGCCCATTTCCACCTTATAGTTAAAAAAAGTTACCATCTGCAATTAGCATGCTACTGTTATATTAGGCCTTTAGGGCCTCCAAATCCCCATGTCCAGTCCCCCACCGCCACCACCTGCTGTTCCACCCCTTTTGTTTTCTGAAAGCTTTTCGCTCTGAAATCTGCTCTTGAAATGTTGGTAAACACTGTAAACCAGTAAATAATATTTATTTATTGAAAATGTTTTACCAGGAAAGGCACACTGAGCAAAAAGATGCTCGTCTCACGGTACGACCTGGGGGGTTACAGAGGAGGCAAGTAAACATAAAAAATAGTTGAGCTTAACAGTAGTAGATTACAGCGACAATGTATAGGTGGAAGGTATTACAATTGAGCGTATTCATAGGGAGACAGTATAGTACACAGCAGTATCAAACAATGACAGAAAATACAGCATCTTGGTAACACAGCGAGTTAGGAACAGAGCAGAACATGAACATAGGGGTTTGGAATACAAATCAGTGTACACATTGAGGCAGCATGAGATACATAAGTGCAAGTTACAGAACAGGGGTAGTAATAACAGAACTTGGGTGCCAGTAGCAGATGTTGAGCAAAAGGGAGATGTACCAGGTTGAACAGGGGGTTTGGAGAGCAAGATGGGGGTAGGGAAAGGAGGAATAGGTGGAGGAGGTGTGAAGGGGAGGTTAGGTGGGGAGGGGGTGGGGAGCGTGGGTTGGAGGGAGGGGAGGGGGAAATTGACAGTAGGGGAGTGAGTAAGAGAGAGTGTAAGTGAGTGGGGTAATTAGATAAGCCAGACTATTAGGTGAAAGCCAGCCGCTGGTCAGGCATGGGGGAGCAGGAGAAGGTGGCCGGGGGTGGTCAGGGCAGCAGTTGGGTGTAAGGAAATTAGAGGGCATAGGAGGGAGAGTCTGGATGAAGAATTGCGGATCTGGGTGGGCAGGTCATTCCAGAGTTTAGGGAGGAGGTAGAGTAAGCGGATTGGCAGGTGGAGGACCTTTGATGGGAGATGAATAATAGCCTAGTGTCAGCAGACCTGAGGGGTGTCACGAGGGAGGTGGGGAGGATAGGGGCAGTTCTGCGAGTAGGGAGGGAGGGAGGGCAGGCCAGACATTAGAAGTGAATTTAGCGCAATGAATTAGGGCGCGGTTACTTAGAGAAGGCAGGGACAGGGGCGATAAAGCATACAGTGGTGTGTAGGGGGAGGCATCGAGGCAAGGCGGCAGAATGCATTGAAGAGGGGTCTAATCTGGCTAGGGTGGTCTGTGCAGTGGAGCTGTAACCACATCACAGTAATCAGGCGAGGAATCATTTTCGGACTATTTCGCCTGACAGGAAGTGGAGACTAGTGCTGGTTACGATAGAGGGCACCAAGTTTGGGGCATAATTTAGAGATGATGGTATCCATGTGTGTAGAGAAGGAGAGGTGACGGTCAAGCCAAACCCCTAGATACCTGAAGGTGGGTACTTCTTCGAGGATGGTGTTATTTAAGGTGTGGAATCTCAGAGGGGAGGTGAGTTTGGATAGCCACTGTCTGGTACCGAAAGTCATGGAGTTGGTCTTCTTAGCATTTAGGGAGAGTTGGTTGCTGTGGAACCAATGTTGGATTTTGTTGAAGTCGGTTTGAAGTTTGAGGTGATTTCTTCATGGGTCCGGCCGGAGGTGAAGAGGACTGTATCGCTCTGTACATGTGAATGGCGGAAGAAGAGCACGAGTTTGGCAGGTCATTTAGAAGGATGGAGAAGAGGATGGGGCCGAGAACAGAGCCTTGGGGTACGCCAGTGGTGATTGGGCGGGGAGATCTGGTCAGCTATTTTGGTGGATCGGGTTCTATTTAGTAGGTAGGCACTGAACCAGTTTGTGGTGGATTCAGCTAACCCAGCTCCAGAAAGGCAGGATAGAAGGAGAGAATGGGATATGGTGTTGAAGGCTTTTGCTAGGTCTATGAAAATAGCAGCAGTGATTAGCCCTTTATCCATCCCAGTGAGGATATGGTCTGTGAGTCTTAGCAGGGAGGAGGTGGTGGAGTGGTGCTTTCTGAACCCGGACTGGAAAGGGGTGAAGAAGTTAGTTTCTGAGAGGAAGTGGGAGAGTTGGGATAGCACTAGGTGTTCCTGGAGTTTAGCGAGGGTGGGGGGATGGGGCGGTAATTGGATGCGGAGGTAGGGTCCCCGGCTTTCGGGAGGGGTAGAACAGTGGCGTGCTTCCATTTGGAGGGGAGTGACTCAGTAGTGAAGGAGAGGTTTAGTAGGGCTGCGAGAGGGGTAGCGATGGTGGGAGCAGATAGGAAGAGCAGTTTGTTATCTAGACCATCGGGGGATTTACCTTTGGAGGAGTTTAGGGTGCGAAGGGCGTCTAGGGTTTCGGTGGGGGAAATAGGTCTGAAGTAGAAGTGGTTCAACCCAGATGGATGGGGGAAGGAAGACTGAGGAGAAGGAGTGGTTGTAGGTGGTAGGGAGTCAAGGAGGGTCAGGGCGCAGGTAGTGAAGTAGGAATTAAACTCGGAGGCTACCTTCTGGGGGTCAGAAAGGAGAGTCCCCTGGGCAAGGAGAAGAGGGGGTTAGCTAGCTGTTTTGGGGGAGAAAAGGGAGTTAATGACTTTCCAGAATTTGGATGGGCTACTAATGTTAGCATTAAGTATGTTATTGAAATATTCCGACTCAGCTAGGTGGATGGCCTTGGTGCATCTATTACGGAGCATGCGGTAGGAGGTATGGTCATCTGGGAGGAGTGAGGATTTATAGTTACGCCAGGCCTTGTCATGGGCTTCTTGGCAGGCAATCAGCTCAGGGGTTATCCAGGGTAGGTGAGAACCACGGACTCGAGTCTGGCGTATGGGGGCATGTTTATCCCAGGCGGAGAGGATAGTATTCCGAAAGTGCGTAAGGGCCGAATCCATATTAGAGCAGTTTGAGCTTGGGACCCAGTTAGAGTGGTAAAGGTCATCCAAAAGGGGGGAGAGGTTGAGGGATTTATACGAGTGCTGGAATATAAATTTGGGAGGGGATTTAGCTCTGTGGATTTTGTGGACTAGGTAGATTAGGTGATGGTCGCTAATGGAATCAGGGAGAAGACCTGAGCTGATGACTCGATGAGGTTGGGAAGTAAGTGCCCAGTCGAGGAGTGAGTGATTGCCGGACTTAAAGTTTGAGCGAGTGGGTTCCGTAATGGTTTGGATTAGGTTAAGGGCAGTTAACTCAGTTTGGGTTTTGTGTAGGGTGGGTGCTAGCCAATTGTGGTTAAAATCACCCATAACATAAAGTTAACCTGACTGGGCAAGAGAAGAGAGCTGTCCCAGCAGATCAGTGGCTATTGTTGCCGGCCTGCCTGGACAGCAGTAAATACCAGCCACAAAGATAGGTAATGAGGAGTGGGGGGACAGTTTCACCATCAGCAGCTCGTAAGCTTTGGGTACTGTTTTTGTAAAGGAGACAGTGAAGTGGAGGGCAGATCTGATGTAGATAGCCACTCCACAGCCTCTGTTAGGCCGGTCTTGCCATACGATATTGAACCCAGGAATAGCAAGATTTTTATCAGGTAGGCTAGAGTTTAGCCAGGTCTCAGAGAGGATGATAATATCAGGGGAATAATGGGTGGCAAGGACTTGGAGCTGATTGAGCATAGGTGCTAGGCTACAAATATTTAGTTGGAGGAGACGCAGGCCTCGGGGAAGGTAGCTAGGATAGGAGCTTGTTCTGGTTGAGGGGTTTGATAAGAGGTGGCCTGGGTTTTGAGTAGAGGTTGGGCCGGGGTTAGGGTGAATATCACCAGCTGCCAGTAGGAGTAGAGCAATGGTAAGGTGGTAACGTAGTGAATGACGGGGAAGGATTGGCTATCCGTGGTCGGGGCAGTAGTAGTGGGGGCGTGTGGACGGAGTAGGTGCAGGAGTTGGAGAGAGAGGCCAGAAGGCAACCGGAGGGAGTAGACTGGGAGGAAGGGGAGTGGGTAGTGGGACCAGGAGATGGGTGGGAGAAGCAGTGGATTTATAGGGGCAAAAGAAGGTTGCCAGAATAGCGGTGGAGGGGGTGGTGAAGGGTAGGAACATGGAGGGGGGGTGGATGTGGGGAGGGATAGTAAAATGGAGGAGAACAGTAGTGTCAGTGATGAAGAGGGGGTCATTATGCCAGATTTGGGGAAGAGGAGGGCCAGACGTAATGCCTTAATAACGCCAAGGGGAGTTACAAGTGTCTTGATAGCCCCTCCAATAGTGTAGATACCACTTTGGAGTAGTGGTACTGTCGTGGACAGGGTGCAGGGTTCAAGACCCTGGTAGGGCAGAAGGGCTTAGGCCAGGCTGAGTGCCAGGATCCAGATATTAGGTGGCTAGTGGTGGGCTAAGTTTGGGCCAGAAAATGGGGTTGAAATAGTGACTGCTAGTGGACAGTGGAGTAGGTGGCAGGCTGGGAGAGGGTTGGGCAGATTGACATGGGAGGGGCTAAGGGTTAGCCAGATGGCAGGCAAGGGAGGGGTGTGGGTAGTGGCAAGGGTGTGAGAAGGGAGAGAAGTAACCTAAGCAGGTAGAGAGGTAGCCAGGAGTGTGAGGGTAGTACAGGTATAGATATAGGGGATAGAGGAGGGAGGACAGAAGGTCCCTCTGGTGGCTATCAGGTATAACCTGCTAATGGAAAAGTGGGGACTTAATTAAAATGAGTAGCAGGAAGTGATGTCATTAAGGATAACCTATAAAAGAAATGCTGAGCCAGGGTGGGGTGGGGCAGTTGACGTGTGCAGTGTGTTGATGGGCTAACCCCCCTCACAAGGGTGCTGCAGTTTGGAGGTAGTTTAATTACCTCCTAGTGCCTGTGTGTTCCTTGCTCCGGGAGGGAGCTCTTGCTGGGAGGGGGGGAAGAGCTTGTTGCTGTTTATTACCCAGACAGCAAGTACAAGCAAGTAATGTTTGGCATTGACAAATGCTTGTTATAAAATACATTGGAATTATATTTTTACATAATATATATTTCATAACATCTGTATTCTTTTTAGCATAATCAAAGATTATCTAGCCCTAAATGCATACCTCAATATAATGGTCAGGACCTACACTGTGTACTTCAAGGCTCTCTTGCTAGTACATACTGTAATATTGTCTGTAGTATATAAAATTAAATAACCTCATAACTGGTTTTGTTTCATTTAGATAGTGTTTCACCTTCAGTGTGTTAAAATGTTTCACTTAACCATCACCCAACTTATGCATCAGTTTAACATGGAGAAATGCCTTTACAGCCCTGTAACAAACTCACAGGTGTTCCTTGTAGCACTGTTTTATGCACTTAAGCTTGTTTTCCAAAGTTACAGAGTTTCACTCAATTAGTTTTATGTGTGCCTCTTATAGGTTTTGTACCTGCTGTTACAAGTAAAGAACACCACATTAGCATTTTTAATTAAGGAACAGCATTCGAAACACCATTCCTAGAGAGAGTAAGCACCCTTTATCTCATTGTTTAATAACACTAACTAAAAAGGCTAAAACAAAACTGAATATGAAGCAGTGTCTAAATGAAACAAAACCATCTATGTGGTTATTTAAGTTCATATTGTTTAATGCAGACAATATTAGGTACTGGCAAGTGAGCCTTGAAATACACAGTACTTGTGTATCTAGTGACTATTATATTGAAGTATTTAGGTCTTGAAAATATTTATTTGTTTGTTTGTGTGTTTCAAATGATTTACTGTGAAAGACATACTCAGCTGAAATAGCTTGTTTCCAGATGCATCCTTGTGGGGATGGAGAAGAGGGGAGAGTACAAGAATAAGTTACAAGAAATAGGTTGCAATACGCAAAAGAGTACACGTTAACAATAAATAGTAACAAGAACAAACTATGCAATAAAGTCCAAATGGTGCAAACTGTAATGAAAACAAGGCACTAGCAGGTGCAGCAAAATGAGCAGATAAAGGCTAAAATTGTAGTGAATGCAGCAGTCAAAGTATTCCCTCATCCCCCAACTCCAGCAATGTGTGGCAAATGTGAGGTATTACCTGGGGATTTTGACATCTTCTGTACCCCAGGGAGTGGGGATTTCATGCTATGTCACACAGCCAGCCCTCGGGCATTTTTCCTGCAGGGAAATTTAGGTGGTGCTTTTACAGAAGATTTAGATTGACAATTGCCCCTCACAGGGTAGGGCATTTGAGTAGTTTGGCAACAATCAGTTTTGATTCTCCGCTATTCCTTGAGGTGGGGAATGGAGGCTCACTTTGACTGTTGCAGGGCACCACTGAGCACAGTAAGTAGATGAGAACAGTGGAGGTAAGGTGGTGGTTTATGGTAGGTGTAGGGATACAGGGGATGTGGAGTTGCAGGGGTGGTAAAAATAATTAAATCCCTGCTCAGGGTTAGTGGCAAATGTAGGAGTGAGAAGAGAATTCAAAGCAGAGAGATCTGAGTGAGTGGAAGGAAGGAAGAAACAGTGTGAATGGAAGTGGGACAGTGACCCAAAATTTACAGAAGCTGAAGGAGAAAGGCTACCTGGTCAATACTACGCATGAAAGACAGCGTGGTTAATACCGTGCTGTCTAGTGAGTGCAGGTAGTTTCAGTGACAGGGGTTGAACAACACTAGGAAAAGAGTGCTACACCTGTTGCTGTATATTTTTACTTGGCTTCATCAAGTTGCAATGTGCTGGAGGCTTGGTCGAGCCACTCCTGTGGTGGAGTAGCTAGGGCAGCAGCACATGGCAGAATGGGAGACTTGGAAGCATGGTTCGGTTCCCTCTAGATCTTCCCATGCTGCAACTTTTGCACTACTTTATTTTTCTAGAAAAAAAAAATGTTCTTCCCCAACGGTGGTGTTCCCCATCCTCAATATTTGCACACCCCCACAAAGTCTGTTATTTAAATTCCGGGAGGGATGGGAGTGAAGTCCCCTGTGTTAGGGTGTTTGGGGAGATGAAGCCCCATACAAGAAACAAGAAAGCCCATGGACTATGAGGGCATGCCCTGCTTGTGTTCGTCAGTGTTTTGTCCGATGATATTGCAGCACATGCTCTTAAGTGATTGCAGCATTAAGAGTTCCATGAAGTTTCTGTGCGTGGTATTGACCCCATGCCAGGAGAAAGCAACTTGTCCTGAGGAGAATTTTACAAGGGGGAGTGCTGATGATTGAGGGCCAGAATTTTAAAGGGAGTAGGAGGTGTTGGGGGGGGCATTGAAGAGCAAAGAAAGGTAGGGGTAAGGGTACCAAACTACAATTTAGAGAAGATGATAGAGAAATGAGGATGTCACCTGGCATCAAGGGATCTCATGTGCAGTTTACAGTTTAGATGCAGACGGTAGTAATGACAGCAAGAGATGTGTACATTTGGCACTATCCCTGAGGCAAGTTAGCATTTTACAATGGAACTGTGCGTGGCTGTCCATGTAGGTAGGCAGGTAAGCCATTCTAAAGGAGGGGCACAATATAGGAAAAGGCTTTCTGACCCATGGTAATATAGTATTCATTTTAATGGTCAAGAGGAGGCTTTGGCCATCTGATCTTAAATTTCTTAATTTTTTTTTTTTTTGGTATTTTAACCAGGAGTAGCACACTAAGCTGAAAGCTTTTTGACAGGTGTGGCCTGGGAGCACAAGGAAGTTAAGTGACTTGCTCAGGGTCACACAGTATGTAAGTGGAAGCTGTGGGATACAAACCCAGGTCTAGTCTGCTGGATATCACCAGATTTGCAGCTCAGAGCCTTAAACCACTGCGCTATACTGCCTCCTGATTTTGGTTTGGGCAGGAGCAAATAGAGGGAATTTGCTGGGTTGATGTTTAGTCACAGATCAGCAGAGCAAAGGGTAAAATATTTTAGGCCAAGTACTGTACTGCCTTGGGGGCTGAAGTGGTTTGGTCAAATTCTTGAAGTTGAACTAAATTTGTGGGCCCCAGCTCAAAGATGAATTGAAGTTGCCACCGGCACATTTCTCTCACCATAAGACACAAATATATGGATGGATACACCTCTAGTATTTGCTGAGGATCACATCTGGGATCTGAGAGTCCAGAAAGTTATACAGTAGTTCTATCCATTAAACCTAAAAGGGAAGTGATCCCACCTGGGCCCTTTGGTCTCTTAAAAACAGAAACACAATAAAGGAAAGCACCATTCAATGCTCAGAATTAGAATTTACAACATTTCTATTGCATACCATTTGCAAAATGTAAAAACAAAGATAAAGTGCCATATAGTGCTGACCCCAGCTCCTTAGGTCTCTTGTCATTTTATGATTTTGGAAGGTGTCTATCCTGCCTTGTTGCTTTGTGTTTAGTAGGATCGCAGACAAGGAGGGGGTAGTGGGTGGGTGAATGGTTCTTTTTATATGTTTATTTTTTGTGGTGTTGTGTAACTCCAGTCTTCTCATGTATGAATTGTACCATGTGATGTAATGGGTGTTTGTTCTTGTTTTATACTGTTTTTGGAAAAATCACAATAAAGTATAGTAAATAAAAAAGAAACCTAAAGGGGAAGTCCTCATCAGCTGGAAGTTTTGACACAACCTTTGACTTCATATCTCAACAACCACCAGCAGAGATCACTTCGCTGTCATTGTTCTCAACTCTATGGATCTGTTATTTGGCAGATCTCACAATCAAATGTAAGTGATGCTGCTTTGCATAGACTGCTTTTTTCACATATACAACAATGCCCAGATGTAAGTGACATACTGATAAACAGCAGCACCTCTCTGTGATGCTTGACTTAGCTAATGAGATAAAAAGAGTACACATGTACTAAATAAAGACTGTGAAGCATAGAAACATAGACTCTGTTGGCAAAAGATCCTTTATTTTCTAAGATGAATGAAAAACAAACCCAGAGTTTCTTGTTTCTCTTGCTATGTCCAACACCCTTTGTAATACTTTTTAAAGTGACTTTATGGGGATTACCTATTCAACCGTGTCTAGTATTGGGCCATACTTTCAGCCTCACATTTTCACAAGAATAACTGCTCAAAATGTTGTTGTTTTTTGTTTGGAAATGCAAGCTGAGTCTACTGCACCCTACAGCAGTCAGTAAGAGAAACAAGAGACCGTCAATAGCCCTGAGGAAGTGACTTTGAGGCTTCGAAACATTGGTAGTTTGGGACAGGTGGCTAGATAATAATACAGAGTAGAAAATTAATGTTTACTGTCTTTGGGTTTGATTCTTTCCTCAGGTTTCACAAACTCTAGTCTTCGGTATGTCCCTGAGGTATACCCTTCCTCCTAAATTTTGCTTGTTAACAGCACAAGAGGTCCGCCACCTTGTTCTACAAAGCTGTTTTTCTAAAAGGTCATTTGACCTATTATATTTACACATTCCTGGCAAAGAAATGTGGAATGTGATTGTTCACTTTCCTCTCAGCTACATCAGTCATTTGACCCTGAAGACAGTAATGCTGTCAACCTGCTGAAAGAATACTTCTGCTCCATATTCACAAAAGAGAAGGAGGGGGAGGTGCCTAATCCAATTAACAGAAGCACTTTGGATAGGGGGTCGATCCCAGTCCTTTCACAGAAGAAAGTGTTCTGAAAGAACTCCTAAAACTGAAGGTGGACAAAGCAATGGGGTCTGATGGAATTCAGCCTAGAATTCTGAAGGAATTAAGGGAAGAACTAGTGACACCACTAGTTTAACAAATCATGGGAGGATGGTGTGGTGGCTTAGGACTGGAGGAAGGCAGATGTGATTCCCCTTCACAAAAGTGGGAGCAAGACAAAGGCAGGAAACTACAGACCTGTCAGTTTGACTTCTGTGGTAGGAAAAGTGATGGAATCAATTCTGAAGGAAAGCATTGTTGAGTACCTAGAAGCAAGTGGGGCACAGGACCCAAGGCAGCATGGGTTCACAGAGGGAAGGTCATGTTAGATGAATCTAATTGATATCTTTGACTGGGTGACCAAAATAGTATTCCTCTTTGCAGATGACACAAAGATCTGCAACAGGATTGATACACAAGGAGGCATGGAAAGGATGAGTAGAGACTTGGCAAGGCTGGAGGAATAGTCAGAAGTATGGCAGCTTGGATTCAATGCAAAGAAATGCAAAATAATGCACCTGGGTAACAAAAACCCTGGGGAAGACTACACAATGAGGGGGAGGTAGTAACAACAACAAAAATGGAAAGGGACCTGGGGGTAATCATATCAGATGACCTTACGGTTGGAAAACAATGTGAGAAGGCAGTAGGGAGGTCTGGGGGGATATTGGGATGTATAGGGAGAAGCATCACCAGTAGAAAACAGGAAGTTATTATACCTCTGCACAGACAGTTGGTGAGACCCCATCTGGAGTACTGTGTCTGGTTCTGGAGACCCCATCTCCACAAGGACATAGACAGGATGGAGGCAGTCCAGAGGAGGGCAACTAAAATGGTGCAAGGTCTGCAAGAGAAGCCATGCGAGGAGAGACTAAAGGAGCTTAACATGTATACCCTTGAGGAAAGGAGGGAGGGGGAATATGATAGAAACATTTAAGTACCTCAGTGGAATCAACAAAGTCAAAGATGGTAGTATCTTTCAGAAAAAAGAGATGTGCAAAAACTAGGGGACACAATTTGAAGACAGAGGGCGCAAAGCTCAGGGGCAATGTGGGGAAGTATTGTTTCACAGAGAGGGTGGTGGACGCATGGAACAGCCTCCCTGAGGTGGTTGTGGGTCTAAAACTGTGGGAGAATTCAAGAATGCATGGGACAGACATAAGGCAATTCTGGTGGGGGACAGGAAGAAGTAGGCTATAGTATACAGTGGAATGCAGTTATGCTTGAATTCCCCCACTGTTTTTGACACCGGGATCTCCTCAGAAAAGCCATTCCATATGTCCGCCACCCTCTCCATGAAAATATACTTCCTCATGTTACCCCTGAACCATTCCCTCTATCTTCGGTTTGTGTCCCTTGTTCTTGCACATCTCTTTTTCTGAAAGATGCTACTCTCTTGGACTTTGTTGATTCCCTTGAGGTTCTTGAACATTTCTATCATGCCCCCCCCTTCCTCAAGGGTATACATATAAACTCTTTTAGTCTCTCTTCATATGGTTTCTGGTGCAGACCCTGCACCATTTTACTTGCCCTCCACTGGACTGCCTCCATCCTGTCTATGTCCTTGCAAAGATGGGGTCTCCAGAGCTGCACATAGCACTCCAGATTGGGTTCCACCAACTCTATGTACAGAGGGATAATAACATCTTGTTTTCTACTGGTGGTGCCTCTCCCTATGCATCCCAGTATCCTCCCAGCCCTCCTTGCTGCCTTCTCACATCGTTTGCTTACCTTTACAGTAGGTCATCTTTTGTTTTGTTTGTGTTTTATCCTAATTGAAGGTCCCAGTAGTAGTGTTCTAGTTCTTTAGTTCCAGTAGTACTGTATAAAGTTCTAGCAGATAACTCCTTCCTCTTGCTGTTCTCTGCCAAAAGCTAACTAGGGAAGTTTTAAATGCAGACATCTAGCTTTCTGCTGCCTAAGTCACACATCCTAATTTACAGCTCTCCTTTTCACCTACCAAACTGCACAGATAACAGTTCCCTTCCCCTAACTCAGACAAGCACACAAACCGTTTGTTTTTGTTTTTTGTTTTGTACCCTAATTGAAGGTGCCAGTAGTAGAGTAGTAAAGTTCTAGCAGCTGCCTCCTTCCTCCTGCAGCCTCTTTTTTTTCAATATTGTTTCTTGAGCCAGCAACTCATCTCTCAGGGATATACCCTATTCACAGGGATAAACCCTAATCAGGCTGCATACAACCATCATTCACGTTGATGACAAGCAAACAAAAAGTAAACAGAGAGAGGAAAAAGTAACATACAAAGCAACAGTCAAGGCCACAGACTTAATGTCCTCTTCCAATGAGCCCTTTGTTTTATTACTAACACATCCCCCAGGACCCATCACTGTGAGCTATATTCTACTGCTGTATAGATGTCCGTAGCCACTAGAAAACTGCCCACCTTGGTACAAGGATGCTCAATGCACTGCATAATAAACTCCCAGACTATATTTCCTTTCTCGTATTCATCTCATATGGCATTTATTCCCATAGAAAGTCTTTCTTCCTCCTCTTGGATATCCCCAGAACTAGAACCTCCCTCAGCAAGGGAGCTATATTGCATTCTCTCCCTGTGGCTTGGAACAGCATTCAAATGGTACTCCAGCTCATCGGCCTGGTCATTATTTGTTTCTTCAAGTCATGCGCCTCAACATTCTTCATGGATCCTTGCAAATGCCTGAGGACTTAGCTCTCTGAATCCCTCTCCCTTCCCCCCTCCCCCCTTTCCTCTAACTTTTCCCCCTGGCCGTGTCTCATGTGTTACACTGTCACTGTCTAAGTCCCCTACCCTCTAACTTTGCAACGGTTTTACCAATATGCCTGACATTTTGCATGCTCCATCTGCTACCACATATCTCTGGATCTGGAAAGTTTCGTTCAGGTTGGATGTGTAGTTGTGGTGCTGTGAAGTGCCCCAAAAACTGCAAAACACAACTTTTTGTGGCCATTTTTGGAAAATTCTTTGCTCATCTCTATGTTTTGTCCGATTGATCAGAAGTTTTCAGGGTATATGGGGAGCGGTGCAGAGAAATATTTATCCGTTCAAAAGTTATTAAAGTTTCAAGTTTCCCATTATATCCCATGGGAAAAAATATGTATGTTCCCCTTGAAAGTACTTTTAATTTTCACGAAAGTGCTTTTTAGTGTTGTGCTTGGGCTTCTTATTTTTGTGCTACCACAATCTTGTTTTGTATTAGCGAACCACAAAAAAACATTGTAATTCAAAGAATACTGCCCCTAGGTGAACACCAACACTTGGGTTTACCTAAACGGGGCCTTAGAAACACAGCCCTGGCATTAGTTTTTTTGCCATGATGCCCAGAAAGATGGTTTTGACATTTTTATGCCATCTTAGCTGTGGAACTTTCATGCTGGTTCCATGGAGTTTCGCGAAAGATCCACGGGTACTTGCACGAAAGACCTACATCTACAATGATGGAAGTTTCACTCAAGTTCCATGGTAATTCTGCAAAAGTTCTCCCATGTAAACCAATGGGACTTTCGTAAAATTCCACTGAAGTTCCATGAAAGTTCCACAGTTCAACATCCCAAAACACCACTTTCTTTGCCACTTCATAGAAAACCAAGGGTTAGGACTTTTGGGTTGCAGTTTGCAGGTTGGAAAGTACTTGCCCCACAGATGTGCCTTTTGCTTGTTTGGTAAAACAATTTACAATGGTTCCAGAGTTACAGCAGTCTGAAGTTGTAAATGTTGCCATAGGATAACATTGTGGCAGTCGCCGCAAATTTTGGCATCTATATCTTGAGAAATGTAAGTGATACGGATTTTTTGCTAAGTGCAGCTTAGTACATGTACTAAGCATGCATGAAGGTGGCTAAGTCATGAATACAAATGCAAAATAATTTTTCCCATACTTGCTAGTGTTACTGAGATACTGCAAAATAAGTGGTACAAGGGTTACTAGCAATGCCTCTAGGCCTGTGCTATGTTTCTGTACTTATTGGTAGGTGGCAGTGCAGGGCCTAGAAGGCCTGGGATCCCACCTATGCATACTATTTATGCTAAACTAAGAGCACTGGGATCTCCTGTGCTATGGCTGTGCACTCATGGGTGGGTGGGAGAGCAGGGCCCAAAGGGCCTGTGCTCACACCTACGGATATGATTATCCTGTCCAGTAAGGGGTGACTGCCTCCTCCTGCAAGCCGCAGGAGCTGTTCTGAACCAAGGGGCTGTTCTGCGCTGACCTGCCTGCCTCTTGGCCTACAACCAGGCATCCTGCCCGGTACGGGTGAGTGCCTCATCCTGCAAGCTACAGGAGCTGTTCTGAACCCAGCATCTGTTCTGCACTGACCTGTCTGCCTCTTGGCCTACAACCAGGTATACATTTCGAAGAGCAGCCCACAACTACCAACGGGATTGAACTTGGTGCTTTTTGCCTTTCAGGCCATTTGGCTGCACTACTACTGCTCCTGAGCTCTGATTAGGCATAACGCTATCCCCCCTTCTCTTATTGGCTCTTGACTCTACCCTTCCTGAACTGTCTCGTTTTTAATACAAGAACTGCTAATGCTGAGTTTATCAGCACCAACTGTTTGGTGGAACAGGATTCTTAATTTTTCTAGCTTGTTGATTTTTATTGCTTAGAATAGTTAATAACTGCAGTTTGTAGATGTTACCTGCATAGAGTATTAAGACTGTTTGCATTCTTCTTCCACTAACCAACTATAGACACCTGCATTTTTTCCCCTGTCCTACTCTACAAATCCTGTCTGTGTCTAAGGGCTGAAGGGAACCTAAGGACTCAACTGCTTGAACTAAGAGCTTGATCATTATTGCTCTAGTCCCTGTGTCCAATACTTTTTTCTTCTGGACTATCAGAGCACAATTTCTGTGTGGATACTGTCTCCCCTCCATGTCCTGTTTTTTTTTTCCTGGCTTTGCAGCTAGCTACAGTAAGCACCCCTCTCCCAAGTGTAACAGCTATTTTGTGAAGGTGTTGTTCAGCTGCATTAATAATCTGTCTGCACTGCCCTGAAAACCTCATCCTGCCATTATCTCCTTGACTGCTTGGGGTCGAGGTTTCTAGTGCCCATTGTCCCTGTTGGTCTTAAATTAACAGACTCTTCTCAATTGCATAGGCATCCTGCCTGGTACAGGTGACTGCCTCCTCCTGCAAGCTGCAGGAGCTGCTCTGAACCCAGTGGCTGTTCTGCACTGACCAGCCTGCATCTCGGCCTACAACCAGGTACACATTTGGAAGAGCAGCCCACAGCTTCCAACGGGATTGAACTTGGCACTTTTTACCTTTCAGTCCATTTGGCTGCACTACTGCTGCTCCTGAGCTCTGATTAGGCAGAATGCTATTCCCCCTTCTCTTATTGGCTCTTGACTCTACCTTTCCTGAGCTGTCTCTTTTTTAATACAAGAACTTTTTTTTTATTTATTTTTTGTCTACTTTTCCATTTGCATATTATACTGCAAAACAACTCTTGGAGGTTGCATTCCTCTTCCCACTGCTCTCCCCTAAGCACTTCTCGTCCTGTGTCCTTCTTCCCAAAGCAAATTACTACACCCTAACAAACCATAGTCCATCACCTTATCGCTGTACCATAGAGACCACCACAATTATGGATATCGGAGTGCCCCCCTTATACTGACACTGGGTCACTGCCCCCTTATCACCACTTGCTGGCACCCATAGTCACGCGGACCACCCAGGCTCCTACTGATTGCTCTTACTATCCCACTTCTTAGCTCCCTTAGCCCTCCACTCAAGGGTCTTCTTTCCACACTTCCCACCCCCCACAAACCATCACCGACTGCCACCCACACTGCCACTGCCTGTCATGTATCCCCATACCCCCCCATATCTCCTGCAATCATGTACCACCATCAACCTCCATGCTGGATCACATTCCTATCTTTTCCAACCCTTATCACCTTGGCCATCCCATGTACTACCCACACTATAACTAGGCGGCACCTATCCTTGACAATAAGGCAACAATCTTTAGCTCTCCTCAGAGTCTTCGCCATACTCATACTAATTTCAGGAAATGTTCATCCTAACCAGGGATCCATCTCACCCAGCCCTAGCCTATTGCACCATGGGCTTAGAATAGCTGCAAAGAACATTTGCGGCTTAACCAAAAAGACAGCAGGTCTCCATTGCTTGATACTGCAACATCAGCCAGATGTTCTAGCCCTCAAAGTAGCCTGGATCTCCAAAAAAACACCTGACTCTTTGGTCGCCTTCCCTGGCTTCACCATTCACAGAGCTGACAGAGTGGGCAAATGTGGTGGGGGTGTGCTGGGTACGTCCGTGACTCCATGATATGCCATGCCCTTCTAATACTCCCCTTAGACCATGGTGCCCAAGCCTTATCATTAAAACTTACTCCAGATCCCTCCAGAGACCCTGTAATTCTTACTGTCACATATGTCTCCCCAAGAAACAAAGTTTCTGCTATACAATCCCTTGCTAACTACATCTCCGGCTTTCCCCCCAAAATGGAACACATCATAGATACATAGATACATAGATAGTGTCAGCAGATAAGGGTCTATGGCCCAACCAGTCTGCCCATTTGAGCTTGTAAGTTTAGTTTATGTTTTCCTAGAAGTCTGTTGCCTCACTCTGACCTCCAGAATTCCTTTATATCTATCCCATGCATTCTTAAATCCTGTGATTGTTTCAGCCCCCACCACTTCCTCTGGCAGGGTGTTCCACTTGTCCACCACCCGTTCTGTGAAGAAATTCTTCCTCACGTTTCCTCTGAATCGTCCTCCCTCCAACTTCATCCCATGCCCTCTAGTCCTGGAACATTTTTTTGTTTAAAAATAGTGTATTCCTGCACCCTGTTCCTCCCTGTAAAATACCTGTGTGTCTCTATCATATCCCCTCTCTCCCTCCTCTCCTCCAGGGAGTACATAGTCAGTTCCTTCAACCTGTCCTCATAGGACCTAGGATGCAATCCATGTACCATCTTAATTGCCCTCCTCTGAACCGTCTCTACAAAGTCTATGTCCTTACGTAGGTAAGGTCTCCAGAACTTTACACTGTACTCCAAGTGGGGCCTCACTAGTGTCTTGTATAGTGGAATTATGACTTCCCTTTTCCTGCTGGTGATGCCCCTACCTATGCATCCCAGCATCCTATTTGCTTTACCTGCTGCCTTGTCACACTGTTTCCCTACCTTGAGGTCATCAGAGATGATAACCCCAAGATCCCTTTCCTGCTTGGTGCATGCTATATCCTCACCCCCCAACTGATATATTGTGCCAGGGTTTTGTGCTCCATATGCATTATCTTGCACTTCTTTGCATTGAATTTCAACTGCCAAACCCCTGACCATTCTTCAAGTTTCTGCAGCTCCTTCTCATTCTGTCTACACCTCTCTGCTGTGTCTACTCTGTTACAGAGCTTTGTGTCATCAGCGAACAGTGAAATTCTGCCTTCTAGGTCCTGTGCAATGTCACTGATGAAGATGTTGAATAGGACCAGTCCCAGCACTGATCCCTGTGGTACTCCACTGGTCACTCTTCCCTCTGTGGAGTGACAGCCATTTACCACCACCCTCTGTGTCCTGCCGCCCAGCCAATTACCTACCCACCACACTACTGTCCTGCCCACACCCATATTCCCCAGTTTGTGTAATAGTCTTCCATGTAGCACAGTGTCAAAGGCCTTGCTGAAGTCCAGATAGGCCATATCCACTGCCCTCCCCTGATCCACCTCCCTAGTCACCCAGTCAAAAAATTCAACCAGGTTGGTCTGACGTGACCTCCCCTGGTGAAACCATGCTGCCTTGGGTCCTGTAGTCCATTGACAACCAGTTGTTCCACCAATCTCTCCTTCAGTAGTGCTTCCATGATTTTCCCCACTTCCAAGGTAAGGCTGACTGGTCTGTAGTTCCCCGCTTCCTATTTGTGCCCACTTTTGTATAAGGGGACTACATCTGCTGTCCTCCATTCTTTGGGTACCTCCCCTGTTTCCAGTGATTGGCTAAACAGGATAGCCAGAGGTTCAACCACCACCTCTCTTAGTTCTTTAAGGACCCTGGGGTGCATCCCATCTGGCCCCATTGCTTTATCAACTCTTATTACTTCCAGTTCCTTCAGGACCCTTTCTCGTGTAAAGGGACTTGTGTCCATTTCTGCACCATTCTCACCCCTTGTACTCCCTTCAGACCCATTGCCCTCCTATTCCTCAGTAAAAATTGAGCAGAAATACCTGTTCAGTATGTCAGCTTTACTGTTGTCATCCTCCATGTGGCCTCCATTATCCCCCTTCTGTCTCACTGTCCCTCCCTTTGCCTTTCTTTTTTCACTTATGTACCTGTAAAAGGTTTTGTCCCCTCTACCCACTGATTTTGCAATGTGTTCTACTGTCTGAGCTTTGGCTTCTCTTACTGACCTCCCTGCCTCCCTTTGCTTCTCCTGGTATTTCTCCCTATCCCTTTCTGCCTGTGTCTTTTTGTATTGCCTGAATGCAATCTTTTTGGCTTTCACTTTCTTTGCTACCTCTTTGGAAAACCATAATGGTCTCCTCTTCCTTTTCCTCTTGCTAACCTGCTTAATGCATAATTCTGTTGCCCTTGTAATCCCCATTTTAAGTACTGCCCACTGCTCCTCAACCCCTGATTCCTGCCCCATTCCCCTTTATGTCTCTTTCAAGTATCTCCCCATTTTTCCAAAGTCTTCCCCCCTAAAATCCAGGATACCTGTTTTTGTGTGGTTCTGCTCTTTCTGTGATTTCAAACCACAATGACTTAACTCAGTGGGACTGGTCCCCCATCTCTCGGGTCCCTACTATAGTTGGAGACTTTAATGTGAACTGGCTTGCCAGTTTGGTTTCCCACGCCAAGAACACCTTAGCTGCACTGGATCTGACCCAGCTGGTCAGCCAACATATCAGGGTGAACCCCACTAATGGCTCTAGCACCCTGACTGACCTTCTTCTCACCAACCATCCCCACAGAATCTCTGACCTGGTGGTCCTTCCGGACTCCCCAAGTGATCTCTCACCCATTCTCTTTTCCTGGTCATGTCTTCAGCAGAAACCCAAACCAAACTATATTGCCCAGAGTTGTCTCCGACCCTGAGGCCTCACAAAACTAAGAAAATACTTAACTCAATGGGACTGGTCCCCCATCTCTTGGGCCCCTACTATAGATGAAGCCTTTGATTATTTCACCTGTTCTTTTAATAAAGCATGTGACATCTATGCCCCACTAGCAAAAGTACAATCCAAGAAACATATTGCCCCCTGGGTCACGCCTGCACTGCTCCAACAGCTAAAGCACAGAGATGATCTCTGGCATAAAGCAGTCACATCCAGCATGCAGGCGGACAGGCAAGCCTATAAAGTGGTTCGTAACAGATGCACTTGAGTCATAAAACAGGCCAAATCGAGTTACTACAAAACAACCTTTGCCTTCTCCTGGGGGAATGTTCGTTTGTTCTGGGGCAATATCAAGGACCTCAATGGCAAATCCCGGCTCCTTCCCACTAACTGTCAACAATGTCCCTACCATAAACCTGCTGGCCATCGTCAACTGCCTCAACTCATCATTTTCTAACCTTAGTGCAGTACTCCCAAATAACTTCTTCAACCCCACTACTGCAACCCTGCCCCCTAACACCCAGCATCCCCCCTTCCATCTCAGGGTGATCTCTATGAATAAGGCAAGGCCTTATCTCATTAAAGCACTCAGTGGCTCTTGCTATTGCAAAGATTTTTTTGATATGACAATCTTACATCTAGTGCTAGACACAGTCCTCTCCCCACTGACTGACCTTGTTAACTGCTCCCTAAGTCTGGGACAGTTCCCAGTAGCCTGGAAGACTGCCACGGTCATCCTAATACTAAAGAGTGGTGGCAGCACCTCCCCCAGTAACTACCATCCCATATCCATTCTCCCACCACTCTCGAAAGCCCTCAAAAAAATTATAGCCACCCAACTCACTGAGTACCTCTTTGATCATAACCTACTTTGCAGGGAGCAGCATGGCTTCAGATCTGGACACAGTACAACTACAGCTCTCACTGAGTTCTGTAATTTTATTCACTGTGCCCTGGATAGAAAACACCTAGCTGAAGCTGTCTTCATCGATCTGTCAAAGGCCTTTGATACAGTCTTCCACCCCTTACTCTTAAGCACACTCTGCCACATACGTCTGTCCCAAGGACCCAACTCCTGGTTTACCAGTTACCTCACAGCTAGATCACAATGTGTCAAAATAAAGAACACCCTCTCAGCCACCCTGCCAGTCCACTCTGGGGTTCCCCAGGGCTCCATCCTTGGCCCTCTATTATTCAGCATCTACCTAAACACCTTGCAAAATTCCTGCTCCAGCAACCTACTAATCTAGGAGGACAACACTGTTCTTTTTGCCTTGCACCCAGATTCCACATTATTGCAGTCCTCCCTCTAACACGAATTTAATCAAATTGAAAACTGGTTCATAGACCAAAGACTTGTGGTCAATGTAAAAAAGACAAAGACCATGCTCTTTGCCCACCGACAGAATAAGGCCAAGAATGCACAGCTAGCAATCCTCTCTCATTCTATCCTTCCTCTAGAACAGGTCCATACATATAAATACTAGGACCTTACATTTGATTCCAGCCTCTCCTTTCATTCACACATTGACACTCTATCATCAGCCATAAATGTCCGTATAGGCCTACTGTATTGGCACAATAATTGCCTACCTCTGGAAGCCCTTCATCTGTCTGTCACCTCCTCAGTCCTCTCCTTAGTCAATTATGGGCTCACTATCTACTCAGTTGCTGACCACACAGCCCTTAACAAAATCCACCTGGCCATAAACAAGGCATGCAGACTCCTCTCTGGGGCAGACCAGTGCACCCACACTTGTACCCTATATGCCCTGACAAATCTCTTCACCCTGGATGAAAGGCTAATTTATAAAATATGTCTCTTCACAATGAAAATACACCTGGGGCTTACCCCCTTGGGGGTTTCTGCCTCTCTCCTATACTCCCACACTTCAGTGAACACCCGCACTGTCAACTGACAGGTGCGGTCCATTCCGAGGGTTGGATCCTTCATAGCCCAAAGGTCATTCCCACACAGGGGCCCAGCCTGGTACAATGAACTCCACTCCGATGTCTCCTCCATCCCCAAATTAGGACCTTTCAAGTCAGCCCTCAGAAAGCACATTCTCGCTTCAAGGTGCTGCCAATGTACCAGCTAGTGCTGGGTCATCTACCTATTATCTTACGGGGCCACCCAGCCACTGAGCTCCTACCAATAGGGCTACCAAACATTTCCTATTAACAATGCCTCCTTTGGCTGCACTCACAAGATATCTGTCTAATTCTATACTTCACTGTAAATGTCAAACCTGTTACTCCCTCCCTCTGTCAGCAAACTTATTGTTCTCTTGAAAACTGTAAATACAGCTCTTGGTAACATGTTCAATGCAATGTATAGCTGATCTTGATTCTGCAATATTGTATAACTGAAAAAACTGTAACCTGTAGCTCCCATTCTATGTCTATATGTACTAAATGTTTATGTTTGTTTTTTTCTGACACGGAGCCTTTGTAAATGATTCCCTGACTCAAAGGTTGTAATCCTAAAGTCTGTTAAATGAATAAATAAATATATGCAAAACTGAAAGCACATGGCCCTCTTGTGCTATGTCTCTATACATATAGGTAGATGAAAGCACAGGGCACAGAAGGCCCATGCTCTCACCCATGTATACTATCTTGCAATGGTGGGAACATAAGGCCCTCAGGCGCTATGACGCTACACTTATGGGTGGGTGGGAGTGCAGGGTCCAGAGGGCCCATGCTCCCAAATATGCATCCCATTATGCAAAACATGGAGCACAGTGCCCTCCTGTGCTATGTCTCTACACTGATGGGTGGTTGGGAGCGCAGGACTTGGATGCCCCATGATCCCACCTATGGATACCATATGAGTAACATTTCACTTTCTCAGAATGAAGGGAAATTGCAAAAAACTCAATTAATGCATCACTTAGGGTTGAATCCATACCAACAAAAGTCTGGAAGTTAAATGTTTGGGTTACCAACCCTGCCTTCCCACACACACCTTCCATAGAGCAACCGGCATTGGGGTGTGCCTTGGAGCCACTAGGTCTAAATCTCACCCCATTCTCCTATACTGTACCATCTCAACTTCTTTACACATGAAATGGGGTGAGAGTTAGGGCCACTACACTTATGGTTGAGTAGGTACTTTGATGTTAAATTCTAAATTTTGCACTATAATACCTTTACAAGCATTCATCCGATTTACCTGACATTTTGCATGTGTGGTGTGGTGGCATAGACCTCTAGATCTCAAAAGTTTTGTTCCAGTTGGATTTGTGGTTGTGGAGTAGTGGAGTGTGGAACAGTGTGAAAAAAATCCTCAGTTTAGTGGAATTCTTTGCTCATCTCCACAGCCCTAATGGTTTGTCCATCTGACATGAAATTTTCAGGGTATATGGGGACTGGGTCAGGGAAATGCCTTTGAAAGGTTTGTTAAAAAAATATTAATCCTTTGAAAAGTTTTTAAACTTTTTCATTTCCCATTATAGCCTATGGAAAAAAATTATGTGCACAATGAAAGGCTTCATGAAAGTGTTGCATACTTTCGCAAAAGTACCATTGGTTTACATGTGGACTTCCTCAACGTTCTGCATTACTTTTGAGAAAGTACCGAGTACTTTGGTGAAAGTACCATTGCTTTGCATGGAGGATGTTTGTGAAATTCTACTTTACTTTCATGAGGGATACAGGCCTTTAATGAAAGTATTGCAGTACTTTTGCAAAAGCTGTGCCATGTAAATCGATGGTGCTTCCACGAGAGCCCCGCGCTCCCACCTATGGATAAGATTATACAGATCTGGAAGCACAGGGCACTCCTGTGCTATGTCTCTATACTTATAGGTGGGTGGGAGCGCAGGGCCCAGAGGGCCTGAACTCCCACCCATGGATACCATCTTGCAATACTGGGAGCACAGAGCCCTTAAGTACTATGTCTCTACACTTAAGGCAGGGTTCGAGTGCAGGGTCCAGAGGGCCATTGCTCCCAAATATGCATCCCATTATGCAAAACTGGGGGTACAGGGCCCTTCTGTGCTATGCCTCTACACTCATGGGTGGGTCGGAGTGCAGTGCCCATTGGCCCTGTGCTCCCACCTATGTATATCATAAGACTAACATTTCACTTTCTTAAAAGGAAAGGAAATTAATTGCAAAAAACTCTATTATTGCATCAGTCAGGGTTGATTCCACACCAACAAAAGTCTGGAAATTCAAGGTTAGGGTTACCAACCCTAACACCCAACACCCCCCACCCTCTACAGACCAACAGGAGCTAGGGTGTGCTTTGTGGTTGTCAGGCCTAACTCTCACCCCATTCTCCTATACTGTACCATCACAGTTTCTTTACACATGGAATGGGGTGAGAGTTAGAGCTGAAGACACCAAGGCACACCCCGGTGCCTGTTGGTCTGTGGAGGATGGGTGGGGTGGGCAGTGTTAGGGTTAGTAACCCTAACCTCGGATTTCCAGACTTTTGTTGGTGTGGAATCAACCCTAACTGATGCATTAATGGAGTTTTTTGCAATGAATTTAATATATAGGCCAGAACTGATGTTTGATTAATGTAAGTAATCTTTCAAACTACAGTGTTTGTTGTTTTTGGCAAGGTGCCTGGCATCTATGGGACAGGGCATTGATAAATACAATATTTACTTACTAGCTTCCCCCTCCATTTCTGGTGTGGTCTTCACAAAGCTCTTGTACCTGTCCCACCCTCATTTGAATCCCCTCACTTTTTCACATAGACTTCCTCCTCCAGCAGCCTATTCTACCTTCATGCCTCCCTCTCTATGACAAGTACTTCTTGGTGTCTTTCTTAAACTTGCCCCCTTCAGCTTCATGGAGTTGCCCCTGGTGTTTGTGGTCTCAGCCAGTCTCAACAGTTCCCAAACATCCACTAGATTTACCCAATGGAGGTATTTGCATGCTACAACCATGTCTCATGTCTCTCTTCTCACCTCAAGCCTGTGCATATTCAGATCTGCCTACTTCTCATTTCTCCTTCTACATTCTTTCCTGCTGTCCCTTGACTATCCTGGTTACCCTCCTCCACACTGCATCCATTCTGTTCTTGTCCTTCTTTAGCTGTGAACTCTAAAACTGCTCACAGTACTCAGGTGAGGGCACATAAGTTCCCTAGATATTTCTAGCAGTACTTCCTTGCTCCTGCTAGTGATTCCCTCCCCCATGCATCTGAACAGCATGTATGTCATACCTACCACCCTATTATACTGGCTTACATTATTAGGCAAAGTCTTTTTCTTCTGTTGTGCTTTCAACTACTATCTACCTCATTCTGTGTTGAGTGTTAATTTTTTTTACCTCATGTGCCTCACCTTACACTTTTAACTGTCACTATTATTACCACTTTTGCAATCTACCCAGGTCCTCATTCATAATTTTGACACCCTCTTCACTATCAACCTGGCCACATATCTTAATATCATCTGAAAAATGGCATATCTTGCCCTACATCCCTAACCCTATGTCGCAGATAAAGATTACTCTTTTTTTTTTTACCCAGAAGGGAGGACTGTGCAATACTATTTTCAGCCTTGTTCTGTCGGGGGGGGGTGAAGATCATGTGCAAACCAACTGAAACTGAACCACATTAAAGGGGACAGGAACTGATTACTTATGTGCAGCTGCTTGTAATGTTTCTGATTTCATAAATTATATTCATACCTCTAAAGGATCCCTATTTAACTGTGCCTGAATAAAAGCTGAAGCCGCCAGTTGTGTTTTGTATTGTTTTCTTTGTATGGACAACATTCTGTGCAGTTCCTTTCATGGAACCATGAATTTGGAGTTTTGACTATATCACATCATG
Organism: Neoceratodus forsteri; assembly: GCA_016271365.2. Lineage (NCBI taxonomy): Eukaryota > Metazoa > Chordata > Ceratodontiformes > Ceratodontidae > Neoceratodus > Neoceratodus forsteri. The sequence goes on from CM028130.1 coordinate 102,206,000, forward strand.
GTTTCAGAATTGTGGGCACTGTACTGATAAGTTCATGGTCACAGTTCTAAAACCATGAAGTGACATAGTCAAAACTCCAAATTCTTGGTTCCAAGAAAGAAACTGCACAGAATGATGCCCATACAAGGAAAACAATGCAAAACATAGCTGACAGCTACAGCTTTTATCCAGGCAAAGTTAAATAGGGATCCTTTAGAGGTATCAATATAATTTATGAAAATAATGACATTTCAGACAGCTGCATATAAATAGTCAATTCCTGTCACCTTGAATCTGTTGGTGATATGTTTAGTGAACTGGGGACATTTCACCAAGTCACCAGGGAAATTCTGTTACACTTGTCAGAGGTCACTGTCTACTTCCTGTCAGAAGGATGGAACCCAATGAGGAGAGAGGAGTGGTTGCCCAGGTGGAGAAGACAGCTTTCCTCCCCACCTGTAGTGTCGTGGAATCTATGGAGATTATTGTGGTAAAAAATACAAAATTAACATAGTCTTCCTTCTTTTCTCTACCCCCAACAATCACCATTTGTTACTGTGTGTCACTTTCTCTTTCTTCCTCCCATCAGTTATTACTTGCCTGCATGGCACTTTTTCTTTCTTATGAGCCCCCTCCTCCAAACTATCACTGCTGCTGGTTTAAATTTTTTCTGCTGCTTTCTTCTTTTGACCCTGCCCCCCAACACACACACACACGAGCAACTGCCACACAATACTTTCTATATCATCTGAATAAACCCTCAAAAGTTCCCGGTGCTGCCAATTTTACTCTTTACCACAACCACACAGCACTTTCCCTGTCATCATATTCCCCAATTGCCATTACTACCAGCTTTATTTTTTGCCATCATATAGCACTTTCTCTATTATACTACCTCTCTTCTCTCTTCTTATCTGTTAGTACCCTACAGGACAACCAACTTCTCTGATGAGACCTGTCACTGCTTTTACGTCTTCACCTGCCATGGAGAGGTGCAAACGTTGACCATGACAAATGGATCACAGGATTTAGTGGCACAGCCAGGCAGCTCAGAAACAGCAAGACATTTTTGATATCTGAAGTTGGGAATTGGACTCCATCAAACTGACAGCAAAAAGGTTTACCAAACCAATACTTGGTTTAACAAATGGTCTGAGCACATTTCATATTGAGAATGATTCCTTTTTGTAGATTGTTTTGGAATTTTTTTTCACAGTCCTTTGGATCAGCAAGTCCTGGGACTAAAGACCTTTCTGAGTTTTTAAAAGAGACAGATTTACTGGATCTCCTTCCTGACATTTCCTTTCTCCTTTCTAAGGAAATCTCTAAGAAGAGATCCACATGGCTTTACTTTCACTGAGCTCAAACACAGCCCCTGATGATGATGGCTTGCCCAGAGAATTGTATCAAATTTTGGAAGATTTCCTTTTGGACTAATTTTGATTCTTATGCTGTATAATTATATGCTAGTAGTCACTGCTTGCCACCAGCATGGTTCCAAGATTGTTGGTCTTGTTGCCTAAAAAGGTGAATAAGGAAGATTTCAAGAAGTGATTACCTATCAGTCTCCCTAATCCACATTTCAAAGTTTTGACAAAAAAACTTGCTTCCATTCTGGAAGGCAGAAGCTGCCAAGCATTTAGTAATGCCATCTGAGCTCTGTTCAGTTCCTGGTAGATGCATACTGGACAGTTTAACTATCATTAGAGAAATAGTAAAAAGGGATAATTCTAGTACTGTAAATGCTGTTCACTAATTCTAAATCAGGAAAATATACTTTTGACCAGGTCTCCCATACTTAACTGTTGCTGAAAGCATATGGTCTCCCCTCAGTTTTTATTTCCAAAATAGCACTTCTGGAAGATGCCACTATGATAATCCTCTTATCAATGGTTGTCTGGGTAGCATCTTTGCCCAAAAAAGAGAGGTATAACAGGACTGCCTACTTAGTCCAGTCCTTTACATTTTTTGTAGTGACCTTCTATTACACATGATTGAAGCACACCAAGGGGTGCAAACAAAACAGCCTTGTTCAACAGCTCATTGAAAATAAGCATGTCTCCAGAGGGCTGGAGAAGAGCTGATGTGGTCCCTTTAAATAAGAGCAGCAGCACTGAGGAGGCTACCAAGCATAGGCCAGCCAGTAGTACTTTATTGGTGGCGTAAATTAATGAAAACCCTCTAAAGGAAAGACTGGTTGAGTATCTTGAACCTAGTGTGCTACAAATCCAGATGCAGCAGGAATTCATGAGTGGGAGGGAAGGGGATCATGCATAGGAACCCAGATGCTGAGTATAGACTAGGAGGAGATACTGACAGTCATTACAAAGGAAAAATACATTGAGATTATTATATCTGATGGCCCAAAAGTGGCAGGTATGCAGAATGAGACAATTCTGAATTAATTGAACTTTGACAGAATCCTGTAAAATTCTGCACAATTTTGTGGAATGTCATCAGAATTTCATGGAATTTTTGAAATGTATTAATTTGGCCATACCTCAGCTGTCAGTGGAGCTAGAGACCTGAACTTTGGCATGATTATTTAATGGCAGGCACTCTAACAGTGTGTTAAACATCTTGACATTGGAATAAACTGGCACAAAATTATAGGTGTTTGAAGTAGGTCATTTCATTTTTTGTTGGAAATTTCATGAACATTTTTGTGTCATATGTTACCATTCAGTTACCTTTGGAGCTAGAATTCTGAAACTAGGAATATATATAAATGTAGTTATAACCCCTATACCTGCAACAGTTGATACTATTTTGATGAATGCTTTCAAAATTATACCAAAATAACTAAAATCTAAATTTTAGAAAAATGTTTGTCTACCTATAGCACAGCCCCCATTAAAGTGTGACACTTAAAATGTGATGCATATTCCCATGTTGCATGTTTCTCTAAATCCTGACGCAGTGGAGAAGTTTGGATAAGAATTTTTAAAATGAGATGGAAATAACAGAATATTAAATGTTAATTAAATGTTTGGTCGCCCACAACTCACACCTTTCAATCTAGGATTCTAAAATTTGGTAAACATATGAAAACTATTAGTACCCATATACATGCTAAATTTGGTACCATTTGTGTACAGACTTAGAAAACTAAACCAAAATAACTGAAATTAAAATTTTGACAAAATTCAGTGGACTTTTTTAAATGTATTAATGTGGTCATAACTCAGCTTTCTATTGAAATAGAGAGCTGAAATTTGGCATGATTGCTTGCTATAGGAGTTCTAATGGTGTGCCAAATACTGTGACATTTGAATGCATCAAGGTGTTCAAAGTCAGTGTATTACTTCCTTGAGGAACTGTAGATTTAGTAGTTGCCGTATTGGTCCTTGCAAGAATAGATCCAGAAGCAAATGATTTGATACCTTTTAATGGACCAACATAGATGTAACTTTGTTCTTGTTACATCTATGTTGGTCCGTCAAAATATCAAATCATTATCTGGATCTTTACTATCTTGAGGGAAATTTCATGAAAATGTTTATCTGCATATAACTCAGGAACCATTCAAGCCAGAAGTCTGAAACTGAGTACATATGTAAATGTAGCAGCAACACATACCCCTGCAAAATTGTATAACATTTAAATGAATGCTTTCATAATTATATTAAAGTAAAATGTAAATTCTGAGAAAATGTTTGGTTACCTATAGCACAGCCCCTTTTAAAGTGTGAGACTTAAACCTTGGCACACACAGCAATGTTGCATAGTTCTTCAGACACTGAAACTGCAGAAAAATATGAATATGAAATTGTAAAATAAGATGGAAAAAAAATGAAAATTGAATTTTGATTAAATATTTGGCCATCCATAGCTCAACTCTCTTTCAGTCTAAGATACTGCAATTTGGCACACTTTTGCAAGCCTTCATTACATGTATTTGTGCCAACGCTGGTATTATTTGGTTATGCACTTTACAAACTAGACCAAAAGAACTGAAATTAAAACATTTTCAAAATTCTGCAGGATCTTCACACACATTCTGTGAAATTCTGCAGAATTAGAATAGTAATTTCATGGGGATTCTGCCAGTGGAATTTTATGTTCCACACAGCTGTAGTGGCAGAGAAGTTTGACAAAGCAGTGGGTAGGGCTTGTGGGATGCTAGAGTGCATAGGGGTGGATATATGCAGCAGGAGGAGGGATGTGGTGCTGCCACTGTATTACTCACTGGGAAGACCCCTTCTGGATTACTGTGTCCAGTTCCTGAGACTGAATCTCAGAACCGAAATAGACAGGGTAGTGGTAGTCCAGAGGAGAGCACCTAAAATGCTGGGATTACAGGAAAAGCCCTGTAAGAAAAGACTGAGGGATCTTACCATGTACACCCTAGGAGACAGAACGAGAGGTGACATGACTGAGACCAACAAGTACCTCACAGGGGTGAACAGAGTGCAGGAAGTGAGTATCATTCAAATAAGAAGGAGCACCAGTGCCAGTGGGCATGTGATGAAGTGGATGCTGGGAGTTTAGGAGAGCTGTGAGGAAATATTTATTCTCTGAGAGGGTAGTAGATGCCGTAATCAGACTGTCAGTAGTACTAGTGGAGACAGAAAAAGTGTGGGGCTTTAATCATTCATACATAGACATAGGGGTGTATGAGAAAACAAGAAAATGGGAGGGTCACCAGAAATCAGTTAGGGTCTGTGTAGACAGATTAGGCAGGGAACATGTAGACAGATTGCATGGGCCAAACAGTCCTTTTCTGTTGACAAATTCTATGTTTCTATATTTCTTTTTTTTTTTTCCATTAGCAGGTTATGCAGACCTGCCACTAGAGGGATTCTTGGTCCTTTCACACAAATCACTGTATTCAATCGTGGGCAATATAGCCTGCATTATCATTCTACTTCTAATCCTGGCAAAAAGTATGACTCATAAAGCATTGATCCATGCTAAGTCAGAAGTCATCCCAGCCTGGGAACCCACAATCATAGTTCCTGCTGCATCTTCATATTGCTTCCCTACTCTTAATTTGTAGGGTTTTCATTTTAATTCTCAACCCTCTCCTCTGGCCCTCCTCCCTTCACCAATGTCTTTCCGTGCACTTCCCCTGCTAGCCTTGAACGGCCATATCAGCATCTCCTATGCCCTGGCTAGACATACCTCAATGACTGAACACCATACAATAACCCATATGAAAAGAGTCCACTTCTACCTGCTAAATGCCCTCAAGAAAATGTTTCTAATTCTCCTTTTCTATTCAGGCAATGTCGAACTAAATCCAGGTCCCCCAACTCAAATCACTTCTCCATCGGAGTTTGCAGCTGCTCCTGGGATGAAACTGATGATGGTCAATATTCTAAGCCTGCTCAAAAAACTTGACCATCTTCAAGTTAGGGCAGCCCACACTGACCCAGATCTGATTATAATTACCAAGTCATGGCTAAAAAAGACCAACACTGATCTGCAAATTACTATACCAGTCTTCAAGCTCTTTAGGGCTGATAGGGATTCGAGGGGGGGTGGGTGGTTGTATATGCCAAATCAAAATTTGATGTTAGCAGCATTTCCTGTAAAACTAAGCCCAAGGAGTACGAGATTGTCTCACTTAAACTTCACCTTCCATCCTCAGAGTGCATCACAATCATTGGTGGCTATAGACCCCCGTCAGAAGGCACAGAAATTCTTAATGTGTTGAAATCCATAACTTTGGCTGCTAACACGGAAACAATAATCTTAGGGGACTTCGATATGGATTGGCTCACTGCTAAATCCCACTGCCTAAAAGCCATCTGTGATGAGCTGGGTCTTACACAGATAGTAACTGAACCCACAAGAATCAATGCGTCTAACTCTGCCAACAGCTCACTCTTAGATGTCATCTTAACTTCGCATCCCCATAAAATCTCACATTCTGCAGTTTTCCATAACGACATGAGAGACCACAGTATCATTGTATGCACAAGACTCCAATCTAAAACCCAGCAGCACCCTAAATTCAGAATCAAATGCTTGTTCCGTGAATTCAACTCAGTAAACTTCCTAACCGATCTAACTATGATCAGGGGGCAAGACCTATATCTTGCCAAATCTGCTGATGCCACCATCTATGTCCTAAATGACAACCTCACCACCCTAATTAACAAGCATGCTCCTCTTATTAAAATAAGGGTGCGGAAAATCTCGCATCCATGGTTCATCCAAGAGCTCAAATTTGCACTTACTAATAGAGACAAGCTATGGGCTAGGGCCAAGCACACAAAGAACCCGGCAGACTGGCCGGTGTTTAGAACTGCCAGAACTGCCTGTCTTAAAAGTGTACGTGCTACTAAAGCAAACTTTACATCTCACTCTGGAGCAGGCCAAAGGAACTCCCAAAAAATCTGGAAGACACTGAGATCCATTAAAGGCCATCCTGCTGCTTCCTCCCTTCCCACCAAGATTCTGGCCAAGGACGGGATGGTTGAAAATAAACTGCGAATCCTCGAAGTACTTAACCTTCACTTTGCCACTGCTGGGTTGGCATTCGACTCCTCCCCATATGCTAGCCGAGTGAATAGCAACACTTGCCCAGATTCAATACATGCTACTCAACCTCATCCCTTCCAGTTGTGCCTGTTTAGCTACAAAGAAGTCGAAGACATAATTCCTAGCCTTGACACCAAGAAAAGTGCAGGGGACAATGGCCTTGGATCATTTTTCTTGTGGTTAGGCTATGCCAAGCTCACAGTCCCCATCCTTCACATCTTCAACCTCTCTATTACCACAGCCACTGTTCCATCCTGCTGGAAATCTGCCCATGTTCTTCCTCTCTTCAAATCAGGAGATCCTTGTGACTTAAACAACTACCGTCCTATCTCTATCTTGCCCGTTCTCTCCAAAGTGCTGGAAAAACTTATATACAAGCAACTAAAAAATCACCTTGAAGTGCACTCATTCCAAAACCCGGCCCAATCTGGCTTCAGGTCGAAGCACAGTACCATCTCAGCCTTGGCTAAAGTCTCTAATGACTGGAACCATGCTATGGACATCAAGAAGGTTACTGGTGCAGTCTTTCTAGACCTTAATAAGGCTTTCGACACTGTAGACCATCACCTCCTAATCAACTATCTTGCCTACACAGGTGCCACTCCACTTACCTTACAGTGGTTTAACAGTTATCTCACGGGAAGGATACAAAAAGTCAAAGCTGATGGCCTACTATCTGCCCCCCTTCCAGTTGCCAGAGGAGTACCTCAAAGCTCCATCTTAGGACCAATCCTTTTTTCCCTGTACATCAGCAACCTTGACTCCCACATAAAGAACTCTAGCATACATTTCTTTGCAGATGATACAGTTTTGAACACATCAGGCTCGTTCTTAACTGAAGTCAGGGAAGCACTCCAAGCTGACTTTATCCAGTTAGAAAGCAACCTTATCAATTCCAAGCTTCTCTTAAATGCCAAAAAAACCAAGACAATGATTTTCTCGAGACTTGCCTTGTCTGGTGCCCTACCTACCCTTCCTAAAATCTTCATAGTTACCTCCCTAGGTGAACCCTTGGAAATCATACCTAAATTTAAATATCTAGGTATGTGGATAGACAACAAGCTTTCCTTCAACAACCACATCGAGGATCTATCAAAGAGGCTTAAAGCACGCTTGGATTTCTTCTTTAGAAATAGGACCTCTTTTCTCTCATGACCCACAAAAGACTTGTCCAAGCAACATTCCTTCCCTTGCTTGACTACGGAGACATTATCTTTATTTCCTCCCCAACCTTGAGCCTATCTAAACTGGACATACTCTATCACCATGCTCTTCACTTCATTACTAACTGCGTACAGGACTCACCACTGTGATCTTTATGCAGCAGTTGGGTGGACCTCTCTTGCCACCTGACGTCTCCTGCATGCTGACATTTGGACCCTCAAATTACTACTCCACAAACTGCCTGTATATTTAATGTCTCTCATACAAATCTCTCATAGTGCCTACTCCCTAAGGAAATCCAATCTTATCCAACTAGATGTTCCCAGGACACGTACCACAGCTGACCAAAGAGCTGTCTCATACGCCCTCCCAAACATTTGGAATCAACTACAAGCCATGCTGAAGCTAACCAGCATGGTATCAATTAATTCCTACAAAACACTAGCTATCTCTAAATTAAAAGACATATGTAGGTGCTACTAGGCCCCCAACGCCAAGTCAACTTCCTAGGTACCAACTGGCCCTCTACTTATTAAGCTGAAATGTGTTGCATAATTTAGTGCAAGGTTAAAGCTGGAATGTACTGCATATATAGCATAAGGACTTCTATTGTATATACCTCTTCTTTATATTTTTTCTTTGTTGTTCTACATTTTATATCTCCTCTCTATGTAATTGAGAACTGTATGTGTATGTGCCTCAGGACCTCCTTGTGAATGAGCTTGCTCAACGGAGTCTTTCCTGCAATAAACTTGAACTTCTGTATAAACTTTAACAGCTTTGGAAGAGTGATTCCTGGTCAAGTCTGCAGCTTTTGCAGATGACATTACCTGATGATGAATGATGGTATTAGATGAATAATCTTCTGGCTATGTGGCTTTACAGTCTTTTTCCCATTTTCTCCTCTGTTTAAGGATCTTGTTTGAACATCACCAAGATGTTGGCATAAAACTGGGTTCAGCACTCCACACTAAGCACTTTACATTTTGGGAGTGTTCTTTGCAAAAGGAAGCGTGGCTTGGTATAATGGGGTTTGCCCTTTAAGGGGCAGACCAGGTTGTCCTGGTGCACCCCTTCCCTTTCTATCAAGATGGTTTGCTCAGAAGGGGAGGGGGGAAGGAAGAGGAGGGGCCAGGGGATAGAACATTGGCCAAGCAACAGGAAGGTTAGGGGGCAAGGGGAGGTACATAATGGACAGCACAGAGGTGGTTCAGCCACTTTTGCTGGAGTTTTGATCTACATCAGAGCTGCAGCACTTCAGATTGGCAATCTGGGATTTTAAATTGGAGTTGAGGTGTGTGCACTACAGACAATAAGGTAAGGCAAAAAAGCAAGTGGGATATAAATATACTGTATATATATATATATATATATATATATATGAAAAGGGAGAATAAAAAGAGTATAGAGTATATATATATAAATATACATATATATATATATATATATATATAATAATGTGATACTCTAGGAAAGTGTTACTGTATTGGGATGCATTTAGAGAAAGAATTGTGAGGACCAATTACTGGTTGCTAAGAGTTTTGTTTCTGAATGGATAGTTTTATATAATTTTGCACAGGCAGGTTCTAGCATTTGCTGCCTGGAGAGGTTAGCACTTGTGGCATGTAACTGAGTCATGGGGTAGTGGAAGAATGTATATATGGCAAGGGACAAGCCTTGAATGCTATGTAGGGAAAGCGGGGCCTTGCATGATGGCAGAGAGAAGGTGTCCCTAGCGATGGCGAGCGCCGTATGGCCTCGAGGGCAACTTGCCTTGAATAGGCAACCCCTTCCCCATTTGTGATGATTGGGGGGCTTTTAGGAGTGAAATCACAGGCAGAAGGAAGGCAGGAGGGGTGAGACAAGCAGGTAGAAGCACCACGGCGCATTACCCACATCGGTGTGACGTCAGACCCTGCGGGTGCATGGCCATGAGAAGCAGCACTTTTCTAAAGCACATGGTGCAGTAGTTGGTGCCCCCCCCGGTGTTCTTATATGGTTTTTAAGTCATTTTGAGAAGAATCACATTCAGAAGTATTGTGTAGGGCACAGAGGCACTGGAGCACGCCAGGAGAGCTTTTGGGAGCAGCGACCACATGACGTCAGACACCGTGGGATGCATTGCAGTGAGAAATAGTGCTTCTCTAAGCATATGGCCCAGCAGTGGTTTCCCCTCAGTGGGGATTTCAGTTGTGCCAAAAGGAATAAAAAGCTGATTAGGGGTAGGGCAAGGAGGCAGAAGAGCATGGCAAGGGAGTGCCCACGAGCGGCGACCACGTGGCATGACGTCAGACTCTGCGGGTGCAACCACGAGGGACAGCGTGACAAGGTGGAAGGTCCATTAAGAGGGGAGGGACAGCTGAGCCCCACAAAAGTGGTGATACTGGGGCCCCTCAGGAGAAAGGGGTGTGGGGGGAGGCCCAGTGACCATGTGGGGATCAATGAGGCAGGTGAGAATGGGTGGGAGGAGCAAGGACTGAACAGGCTTAGAAGGCCTGCAACCAGAGGCATGTGAGAGCACATGGGGAGAGCACTTATAGGCCAGAAGGCCACAAGAGGAGGTGCAAAGCGGGCAGCTCTGCCATAAGGATCGGAGGCTGGCTGGGGGCGAGGAAGAGGATATGCCCGATGGGCCAGGAGCATTGTGGCGAGGCCTTGGGGCATAATAATAAGGGGATGAGCATGACAGAGGGAACATGGTGCACCAGGAAGGGATATAGGGGAGGGATATGTCTAGGCCTGGAATGCCACAGGAGGTGGTGCATGAGGTGATGTCTAGGCCTGGAAGGCCACAGGAGGTAGCACATGAGGTCCTTAGTGGCCATGAACAAGAGGCCGGGTGGGCACATGAAGAGAGGGTTTGGTGAAGAGTATTAAAGGGGGGAGGATAAACAATTTGAGGGCCAGGAGCGCAGCTTCAGTGCGTAAAAGGTGCATTTTTTTCTATGAGACGATGGGTTTCGGGAAGCAGGCCTGGCCCTTTGGGAGACTATGACAGGCAAGAACTTTTAATAATGGAATTTTCTTGTCCTTTTTCTCAGCTGTATTTTACAGGAGCAAGAAGCAAAGAACATGGCACCAAAGAAGAGCAGGCCTTCTAAAGAAGATGCCTACAGGGCTATAGTGGAACTGGCAGAGAAAGCTAACAGAATGTGGGAGCTGGTGGAAGGAGAGGAGCCTGGGAGATCCAGGGAGAAAAGGAAAGAGGGGAAGGAAAAAGGGGGCAGAGGAAAACGGGTGGCTAAGCCACGTAGTCCAACCAGGGTGCAGACACCGATAGCAGGACCTACCAGGGCAGCTGGCCCAGTACCTCTGCAGCCCATTGCCCCAGCACCGTCAGTACCTCCCCAGGACCAGGTTGTGGTTCCCATAATGGAGCCCAGACCAGACCCCCAGTACACAGTAGCTCCTCCACAGCCACATTTAGGGCAACCACCCCTTCAACCAATGGGGACCATCCTGGGAAACCAGGAGAACAGCAGGCAGGAAGGAACTGATAAGGCCACAGGTAACTCAGCTGGCTCTGTAGGGGACAGCATTAAAGAATATATAAGCCAAATTGTTTCAGCACTTGGGACAGGGGGTTTGGGGCAATGGGAGTCAGCACTGGCCAAGATCAGGATAGAAAAAGAGGTGCCAAAAGAAAAATAAGGAAGAGTAGAAAAAGGCAGAAAAGGAACAAGGGAGATAGGTGCTCCTGGGATGAGAGTAGTGAATATGTGGATATTTTCGCTTTAGTAAGCCGAGAAGCAGCAGCAAAATACGAGGAAACAGAGAATATAGGAAAGAGTGAAATGGTGGCACGGTAGTTTTGTTAGGCAAGAAGGAGGAGGACACATTCATGAAAGGGAAGACTTGGGAAGGGTGGTTTGTAGGTTTTGCCACATTCTCAGCTGTAGTATTGGAGAAGAGACCTGAGTTGGGCATCCCACTCATCACATATTCAATGATAATCAGGAGGGAGAAAGCAAAAGGGGGAGTGAGGTGGATATACTATGATGAATTCTTTTGGCAGAGAATGGCGGTGTATGGGGATGTAAGATGGGACACAAAACAACTAGACCTGTGGGCAGACTTTGTAAGTGATCAGTCCATGCCAGAGAGAGAGTTTGGGAAAAAAGGTGCCGTGCCACAGAGATGTTGCTGGGCTTACAATAGGGCCTTTCACTCCTGGCCACAATGCCATTTCCGGCACGCATGTTCAAAATGTGGTGGAATCACACCCAGCAAGCAGGTGCAGGATGACATGGGTCCAGGGAGCTCAGGGACCTGGGGGGCAAGGGTCAGGTCAACAGTTTTTTCGTGAAGGGCAGGTGTATAAAGGGCAGACATGAAATAGAGGGGGGAGGGGGAGGTGAAGGGGACATTCAAATAGGGAGTTTCAGAACCACCGATCAGCAAGGACAGACATCAATCGGAGGGGGAGACCTGGATGAAGAGAAAGGAAAGAAGACAAGGAAGCAATTTAAAGAAGCTAGAACCCCCAACAGGACAGAGGCATGGAGAGAATGCTTAGACAGATACCCGAATAGGGAAGCAGCAGAGATGATTAAGAAAGGTTTTGGTTCAGGTTTCTCGTTGCAGTGTGAGGGCTCAAGACAAGCAAGAGAGGCAAACAATCTGGCTTCAGTAATAGGGAGGGAAGAAATGTTAAGGATAAAAATAGAGAAGGAGAAGGCAGCAGAAAGAATAGAGAGACCATATGATAACCCACCATTGCAAAATATGAGGATTTCTCCATTGGGGTTCGTTCCCAAAAAACAGGAAGGGGGAATACAGGGTGATTCATCACCTCTCCTTTCTGGAAGGTGATTCTGTGAACGATTTTATCAGTGAGGAATATAGTAAAGTGACATATTCCACTTTGGAAGATGCAGTCCGGATTATTGGGGCAACTGCAGATGCATGGATGGCAAAGACAGACATAGAGTCTGCTTTCAGATTACTTCCGGTTAGGAGAGAGGACTGGGACCTGTTAGGTTTTAAAATCGGGGGACAGTACTATTTTGACAAAGCCATGCCCATGGGTCGTTCTATATCACGTGCGACATTCAAAGCATTCAGCACATGTTTGCAGTGGATATTTCACGAAAAAATGGGTTATGAAGCAGTGATTCACTATTTGGATGATTTCCTTTTTATAGGCAGTGGGAGAAGAGAGACGGAAAAAATGTTAGCCAGCTTCCAGGAGCTGTGTAAAGAACTAGGGGTTCCATTGGCACCTAAAAAAACAGAAGGGCTCAGTAGAATTTTAGAATTTCTGGGTATTGAGATAGATGCCCTGAGGGAAATATTTCTGCTGCCAGACAAAAAAGTGGAAAAACTGAAGAAACTGATTCAGATACATACCAGTAGAAGAAGAGTGCAACTAAAACAGGTACAAGTATTGGGACATCTGAAATTTGCGTGCAGGGCTATTGGCACAGGGATGGCTTTCACCAAAAGGTTAGCAAGAGTTACAGCCAGAGTGACCAGACCACACCTTTGGGTAGACATGACAAAGGGAGTCAAGGAGGATTTTAAAGTATGGGAGGAATTCCTCAGGGACTATAATGGCTGCTTCTTCTGGCAGGAGGAATGGGTGTATAACACAGACCTCGATCTTTACACAGATGCAGAGGCATGGGGGGCTATCTGAGATGCAGATGGTTCACAGAACCATGGCCAACAGACTGGGTGAGGGATGGTAAGGTAAAATATATAACATTGCTTGAAATCATGCCCATCTGGGCATGCACCTTGGTTTGGGGGGAAGAATTACGGGATCAGAAAGTGACAATCTGGTGTGGAAATAGAGCAGTGGTAGAGGTCCTAAACAACAGGGGAGCCAGGTCAGAAATGGTCATGCAAGTTTTGTGACTTCTGGTACTAAGGGCATTGCAGTTGAACATGTCATTCAGAGCGAAACACATAGAAGTGGTACACAATACCCTGGCTGACAGCCTTTCCCATCTGCAGCTGGATCGTTTCTGGAGGTTGGCACCAACAGTAGAGAAGCAAAAAATGCCCATACCAATAGACATATGGGACGTTGGCAAGAAGGAGCAGAACTGTTTTTCTGCAGTTTATGGGCACCATGGACTCTGAGGGCCTACGATGGGGCCTGGCGAGTGTTTCAAACATTCAGGGCAACACACCATATGGAGGTAAGTAAGTCACTCACAGAAGAGCAATTGGAGAAGTTCACCATAGAGCAATGGCAAAAAGGCACAGCTCACACCACAATGGGGGTCTACTTGGCAGGGATTAGTGTTATTTGCAGTCTAAAAGGGTGGAGGGACCCGTCAAAATAAATGTTCATTAGAAGAATGATGCAGGGATGGGGTAGGTTAAAACAAAGGAAGGTGGGTAATAGAAGACCAATAGGGGAACAGTGGCTGGAAAAACTAAAGGGTGTGTTACTGGCAATATGCAGATCAAAGGCAGAGGCCCAGCTATTTCACACGATTTATGTTGTAATGTTCGCAGGGGCCATGAGAGTGAGTGAGGCGGTAGGCCATGGCAGGCAAGACAAGGAAGGGGGATTAGAATGGGAAGACATAAACTGGGGGTTTAAGGAGATAAAGATCAGGATTAAGAGGTCAAAGATGGATCAAAGGGGACAGGGTTGCATGGTAACACTAAAGAAACATGTAGAGAGCAGAGTGTGCCCAGTACAGGCTTTGTGGGCTTTCGCCGTAGAGCATGGGAATAGGACAGGGAGATTATTTCTGCATGGTGATGGAAGTAGGGTCACAAGTTATCAAGTCACAGCATTGCTCAAGAAAGGCTTTCAATTCCTGGGGGAGGATCCGGTTAATTATTCTTCCCACTCCCTATGGATAGTGGCTGCCTCACAGTGGGCAGCAGCAAGCGAGACTGTGAAAAATATTTTGGAAAAGAGGAGATGGCGGTCTGCCAGTTATAAGAGATGCATTCGAACACTGCAGTGTGGAGACTAATGTATCAACAATGTTTTTGTTACAGATATGGAGCCACATTGGGGGGGCAGGCAGATGTGATATCATGGTAAGAAACTAAGACCATATATAAAGATATTTATTTTGTTTAAACCCTATAGGAAGAGGGAGGAGCATGGAAGTCTGGATCTGCAGCTACTCTTATATTTGTTGGGCAGAAAGGAGTGCTGAGAAAAAGGCTTGGGGAAAGCAGCTTTACCAAGATGTGAAACAATGTAGATTGGTTTGGCGTGGCATCCAGGGGATGAGATGGCCACAACTGCTCCCCACCTTGAAAGAGCTGAAGGAGCGGCGACCCATTCCAGACTTAATTATTATACATTTAGGGGTTAATGATCGTGGGGGCAAGCCATGGGTGGACATGTACATGGGGATAAAAAGGGACCTAAAGACAATACAGCAGTGGTGGCCTAGGGTAAGCCTTGCCTGGTTGGGCATGATACCAAGGAGGATTTGGAGACATGAGCACAGCCATAGAGCTGTAGATAGGGCCAAGAGAAAGATGAACAGAAGGGTAGGGACACTGGTAAGGAAAATGGGAGGACATGTAATACTACGGGGTGTGGAAGAGTGGGTAGAAGATTTCTACAGGTCAGATGGCATGTACCTGTCAGATCTAGCCATAGACATGTTTAATACAGAAATGATGGGTTTTATAGAACCATGGAGGAGGCATGCAAAAAACGGAAGATAAAAAAAAAAGGGGGGGGGAGAAGGACTTGGAAGGAGGTTTTTCCTGAGGTATGGGAGAACAATACCCTAAGGGAGGGGAAAGCCAGTCGTCCAATGCAAGCTGGAGACTGGCTAATGGGGAAAAAGGGGGGAAGGAGGTGAGGGGGGAAAGAAAAAGGAATAGGATGAAAAGAGGAAGAAGCTGAAGGAAAAAAGTGGTCTCTGTTTTCACCGTTACCTAACAGAAAAGGAGAAGAAGAAGGCACCCAGGTTTTCACCTGGGGGGGAAGAGGAAGAAAGAGGGATGATCAGAGATTGATATATGGATGAAAATAAATGAAATTGTGAGAGATATAAGAATAAAAGATGAAGAAATGGAACATGGAATTATGATATATAAATAAATTAATTGCCGAACTGAGCACAACAACAAATAATGGTCTCTGTCTTTTTGTGAGGGAAAAGGGGGGAATCCAGGACAATGGCTTTTGCCCTTTAAGGGGCAGACCAGGTTGTCCTGGTACACCCCTTCCCTTTCCATCAAGATGGTGTGCTCAGAAGGGAAGGGGAGAAGGAAGGGGAAGGGCCAGTGGATAGAACAATGGCAAGCAACAGGAAGGAAGGGAGCAAGGAGGTACATAATGGACAGCACAGAGGTGGTTCAGCCACTTTTGCTAGAGTTTGATCCCTCCCACCCACCCTACAATATAGAGCAAGAGGAAAGACAGTCAAAGGGACTGTATGGTGGGTCTGTCAAGGTGGATGACAGATGTCCGGTAGGATGGTTATTGGACTGCCAAGGTGGATGGCAGGAAATAATATGGCACTGGACTGCCAAAGGTGGATGGCAGAAAATTGGGGGGAAAGGGGGGGAAGGAGGGGAGGGGGGAAAGAAAAAGGAATAAGACGAAGAGAAGAAGAAGCTGAAGGAAAAAAGTGGTCTCAGTTTTCACCGTTACCTAACAGAAAAGGAGAAGAAGAAGGCACCCAGGTTTTCACCTGGGGGGAGAAAAAAGAGGAAGAAAGAGGGATGATCAGAGATTGATATATGGATGAAAATAAATAAAATTGTGAGAGATATAAGAATAAAAGATGATGAAATGGAACATGGAATTATGATATATAAATAAATTAATTGCCTATCTGAGCACAACAAATAATGGTCTCTGTCTTTTTGTGAGGGAAAAGGGGTGAATCCGGGACAACTGGTCTTTGAAAAGAGAACAGGCAAAACAAAAGGTTATAAGATGGAAGTCTTAGGACATGAGTAGACAAAAGTGTGTTTTTATAATCAAAACTCTTCTAGTGTCACATTATTTGTTTCTCAGATATGTCTATTCACCTTCAGTCAAGATTGGATGTTACATTACTTAATATTTTTTTCCCAAGCCTTATAATAAAGTAGACAGAACCTTGTAAAATGGGTCATTTACTGATCTACCCCTTGAGAAAAGGGGCTTGGGCATGATAGCCCATATTGCATTCAGCTTTGTTTTGTTATTCAATAATTTTCACACTGTTTTGCTTGGAATCAGAAATTGTGGGCACCCTGGTTTTGGTCTCAATTATTAGGTTTTATACAAATGTAGGAACAGAGCTCCCTTAAATGCACAAGGGTGGGTTACTGAGAATTGCCAAAATTCTTATTAGGCATTTTTCCAAAGATTAATTCTTGGAATATTTTTAAAGCTACTGCTGTGGGTCAGAATCATAAAATGTTACCGGAGCATTCGAAGCAGACATTTCTCAGCTCAGCCTGTATTTAAAGTTGCTCCAGGGTACACACACCACAAAATACATTCCAACAATGTTCTGATGTCAGACTGCTATGTAAAATGTGGGATACCATCTGGTCTTGCTGCTGTGATCACCTCAGCATCAAAAATGTGCAAAAACAGAAGGCTCTGAGTGACAAATAGTGTTCACAGGAAGGATGTTGCCAACAACTGGAGACTACGGAACATTTATTCTTTAGTTATTCTTACATTAGTAATTTCTGGACATTTGTTGCAAAAGAATGGGAGGACCTACAGTATGTTTCAACCCCTTACTTATGAAACATTGATTTAAATCTGTTTCGCAGAGGGTTGGCAACAATGGCACCCAATCACCATGTGTTTAATTTTTGCTTGTTTCAAGTGGAGTATCTGGTACAATCACTGTAGTTTTATTTTACAACAGAAAAAGAATACGCTGACCAATTTGCCTTCTAAAGTTTTGTTTGAAATAACATAGATACATAGACAGTGTCAGCAGATAAGGGTCTATGGCCCACCCAGTCTGCCCATTTGAACTTGTAAGTTCAGTTTATGTTTTCCTAGAAGTCTGTTGCCCCTTACCCCTGACCTCCAGAATTCCTTTATGTCTATCCCATGCATTCTTAAATCCCGTGATTGTTTCAGCCCCCCCACTTCCTCTGGCAGGGTGTTCCACTTGTCCACCACCCGTTCTGTGAAGAAATTCTTCCTCACATTTCCTCTGAATCGTCCTCCCTCCAACTTTATCCCATGCCCTCTAGTCCTGGAACATCTTTTCGCTTAAAATAGTGTATTCCTGCCCTGTTCCTCCCTGTAAGGTACTTGTATGTCTCTCATGATATCCCTCTCTCCTCCTCTCCTCCAGGAGTACATGTTCAGTTCCTTCAACCTGTCCTCATAGGACTTGTGATGCAATCCATGTGCCATCTTTGTTGCCCTCCTCTGAACCTTCTCTACCCTGTCCATGTCCTTACGTAGGTAAGGTCTCCAGAACTGTACACTATACTCCAGGTGGGGCCTCACTAGTGTCTTGTAGAGTGGAATTATGACCTCCCTTTTCCTGCTGGTGATGCCCCTGCCTATGCATCCCAGCATCCTATTTGTTTTACCTGCTGCCTTGTCACACTGTTTCCCTACCTTGAGGTCATCAGAGATGATAACCCCAAAATCCCTTTCCTGCTTGGTGCATGCTATAGCCTCATCATCCAACTGAAATATTGTGCAAGGGTTTTTGTGCCCCATATGCATTATTTTGCACTTCTTTGCATTGAATTTATACTGCCAAACCCCTGACCATTCTTCAAGTTTCTGCAGGTCCCTTCTCATTCTGTCTACACCCTCTGGTGTGTCTACTCTGTTACAGAGCTTTGTGTCAACAGCGAACAGTGAAATTCTGCCTTCTAGGTCCTGCACAATGTCACTGGTGAAGATGTTGAATAGGACCGGTCCCAGCACTGATCCCTGTGGTACCCCACTGGTCACACTTCCCTCTGTGGAGTGACAGCCATTTACCACCACCCTCTGTGTCCTGCCGCCCAGCCAGTTACCTACCCACCACACTACTGTCCTGCCCACACCCATATTCCCCAGTTTGTGTAATAGTCTTCTATGTGGCACAGTGTCAAAGGCCTTGCTGAAGTCCAGATAGGCCATGTCCACTGCCCTCCTTGATCCACCTCCTAGTCACCCAGTAAAAAATTCAATGAGGTTGGTCTGACATGACGTCCCCTGGTGAAACCATGCTGCCTTGGGTCCTGTAGTCCACTGACAACCAGATGTTCCACCAATCTCCTTCAGTAGTGCTTCCATCATCTTCCCCACTACGAGGTGAGGCTGGCGGGTCTGTAGTTCCCGCTTCCTCTTTGTTCCCACTTTTGCATAAGGGACTACATCTGCTGTCCTCCAGTCTTTGGGTACCTCCCTGTTTCCAGTGATCAGCTAAACAGGATAGCCAGAGGTTCAGCCACCACCTCTCTTAGTTCTTTAAGGACCCTGGGGTGCACCGCATCTGGCCCCATTGCTTTATCAACTCTTATTACTTCCAGTTCCTTCAGGACCCTTCCTCGTGTAAAGGGACTTGTGTCCATTTCTACACCATTCTCACCTCTTGTACTCCCTTCAGACCCGTTATCCTGCTCTTCCTCAGTAAAGATTGAGCAGAAATATGTGTTCAATATGTCAGCTTTACTGTTGTCATCCTCCACATGGCCCCCCATCCTCCCCCTTCAGTCTCACTATCCTTCCCTTTGCCTTTCTTTTTTCACTTATGTGCCTGTAAAAGGTTTTGTCTCCTCTACCCACTGATTTTGCAATGTGTTCTTCTGTCTGAGATTTGGCTTCCCTTACTGACCTCCCTGCCTCCCTTTGCTACTCCTGGTACTTCTCCCTATCCCTTCTGCCTGTGTCTTTTGTATTGCCTGAATGCAATCTTTTGGCTTTCACTTTCCTTGCTACCTCTTTGGAACCTGGTCTCCTCTCTTTTCCTCTTGCTAACCTGCTTAATGCATAATTCTGTTGCTCTTGTAATCCCCATTTTAAATACTGCCACTGTTCCTCAACCCCTGATTCCTGCCCCATTCCCCTTAATGCCTCTTTCAAGTATCTCCCCATTTTCCCAAAGTCTGCCCCCCTAAAATCCAGGATATGTGTTTTGTGCGGTTTGGTTCTGCTCTTTCTGTGAATTCAAACCACAATGACTGGTGGTCACTGTTCCCCAGGTGCTCCCCCACTGTTGTGTGAATATGAATATGAAACATGCCTGAGAATAAGTTCTATCTTTTCTTGAAAGGTTTAAACAAAATTGCTCCAGGAACTGAGCAACTGAGCAAGTGGGGGTTGCTTGATTTTTTTACCATTTTTTCTGTAACATAATTTTGCATATTGTTTTTCCTGAGTTTAGAATCCTGTTTTGTTCACATTTTATGCTTTCTTCTGTTCTCTTTGTTTTTATTTACACTACTTTGATGTATGTCAATGTTTTAACCTTTATTTTGTTGTACCTTAGTATGCTTTGTTCTGTATAGTTTTTTCTTTATTTTATAATAAAAAATGTCCCTACTCTTTTTGAGATGTGCCATGGGATCTTTTTGAGCACCCAGCTCACCACAAGAAGAGGCAAATAGGACCTTGGTTCAACATATCGTCAAAACTGTAGCACACCCCGACAGTACGCATCTGCTTAGTATTATGCTCAGGTGCCATCATTTGCAGTGTGAGCCCACTCCTGGTGTGGGACTAGAACCCATGATCTTTTAGCCCAGAGGCAGATGTGCTGTCTGCTGAGCCATGGTGATACACAACATGTTGAAGAAGACTGATCCATGACAGCTCCTTGTGGCATTCTCTGTCAAGCTCCTCCTCCTGGGGCTGTGTGGGTGGCTGTTTGTGCTTGTCTGTGTCTGTAGGTTAATTTTTGTTCATTTACATGTTTTTCGGCTGGGAATACCTGTGCCATTCTTGCACAAAACATTGGTGAAAGTCTCCTGGACTGAATTTCTGCAAATCGCCATCATCAGGTATCAGCTTTTTAATTTTAAATCAACTTTCTTGAAGCCTCCCCAAGGAAGCATATGCCTTACAACTAGTCTTACAAACATGGTGATGCTGGGTCCTGCAACTGAATCAACATTTTCAACATTCTCATCAGACCACTCTTAAAGCAACTGCACTTGTGGACTTTAAAGAACAAAGGAATTTTAACACATTTTGTGACTGAATCAACATTTTGTCTGACCTTTTCCAAAGGTATTGTACTTATCTCTGAGGACTTTGAAGATCAAAGAAACATACAGACAAAAGGATTTCACACATTGCATATGCCTACTGTCTGACCTACTCCCAAGGTATTGTACTTATCTCTGAGGACTTTGAAGAACAAAGAAACATACAGACAAAAGTTTTACATTGCATATGCCCAGGCCACAGTTTATCACCTTTCAGAACTTTAACATATGAGATCCTGGATCTCAACGAGTACTATAGTACTTCTCTTAAACCCTCTGGCACCAAACCCTCCCAGTCTTTTTTTTTTCATTTTCTCTGTACTTTGCCATAGTGTAGCTATCCACCTTAGCCCACTAAAATCCAGTCCCCACCACCCCTCCTATTGCTCACCACCCCCTCCACTGCCTAGCTCACACTACTTCTCGGCTCTCTCCTGCCTCGCTAAAAAAATGCTTTGGCTTAGTCCCCACCCACCTGTTCCTGCTCACCCTCACCCTCCTTTTCCTTTATGCCACTCCCCCCCTCCGCTCACCCTACCCTCCACCTACTCTCACCTTTCTATACTACTACCCAAACATTGTACCATGGCTTTTACTCTGGAAGTCTTAAACAAACATCACCCAATTAATCCTGGGTGCAAGAGCCATATTTCCTAATTGGAAACTGCCACATCATTATAACTCACTAACGATCACCCTCTACTGGGACTCCAGAAGACAATCCAAGCATCTTAAAAAGTACAAGCAGAAACTCACTCCAACCTATTATGAACTATGAATGGCATCGCTGAAACTCCTGCTCCTCCTACTTTTAATATCTGGTGGGATACACCCAAACCCTGGTCCTGAAGCCGACAAAAACAGGGAAAGTTGGTAGTGGTCTCTCCATTATCACTCTAAATATCTGCAGCCTGCTTCCCAAATTGGCATCTCTTCAAACTCTCGCTGGACAAAAAACCCTGATATACTAGCCATTGTGAAACCTGGCTATCTCCCAGCACCCGGATCATGCGGTCTCACTTGAAGACTACAATCTTTTCAGACTCGACCCGGGCAAGCAAAAAGAAAGGTGGGGCTGTGCTATCTACATAAGGACAACCTCTCCTGTCAATGCGCAGCTTCACCCCCACAAATCGCAGATGCAACTGCTCCCTATCAAACTGCTTCTTGGTGCACAAAACAAAGTTCTCACAGTGGCCACAGTCTATATCCTCAAAAAGACCACCGTGCCAGTATTAAGTCTGTACTTGATTTTGTTAGTCTGCAGCCCTCTGAAAATGAGCTCCTCCTCCTCAGGGATTTCAACATAAACTGGCTCGCCTCTGACACTGGCTCTTACAAAGATGACATCCTAGCAGCAAACCTGACTCAGATGGTAACCTCCCCACCGGAAAAATTACAAAACTGGTACAAGCACCCTTATTGACTGGGTTCTCACAAATCACCCTGACCGGATAAAAACATTAAAGTCCTCCCTGACTCCTCAGTGACCACTCCCAGTGTCCAGTACCTGGTCTAATAAATTTCTCAAGCCACCCCACAAAGTTATAACAAGCAGAGTATTGCCTTATGGGAATCTTATCAAGTTGAAAACCCATCTCCTACAACAGGACTGGACGCCAATCCTCGAATCAACTGATATTAATACAGCACTAGAATACTTCATTAAATCTTTCAACTCTGCATGCGACTTACACGCCTCAGTAAAAAAACGTAAAATCAAAGCACTATCAAATCCATGGATTACTGCCAAACTACTTGCCGAGCTCAAGGTTGGGACCACCTCTGGGCAGTTGCCAGAGACACAGGCTCACCTCATGATACCTAAAATACAAGCAGGCACAAAATAGATGTACCTCACAAATTAGGCAAATGAAGGCGCCTATTTCAAAAATGCCCTTGAATCCACCTGGGGTGATGGAAGAGCTTTTGGGACAACATCCGAAACATAATGGGTAAACAATCAAAATCATCACCTACCATTATGAAAGTTGATGGATCCACCACTCTTGACCCAAAGTCTATTGAGATGCGCTTAATAAGACATTCCACAGACCTTAGTGGGTCCTCCCCAAGATTTCTTCTCGGTCTTACCTGTGCCTAGCCTAGTATCATACAAAACACTCGTGACAAACCACAATTTTACTTCAAGAAAATCAAAGTGCATGAAGCACACAAGTACATAAGAAAGGCCTGCTCCAAATCCAGAACAAGTAGTGACACGCTAGATCTAAAATCCTGTCTCTCACCCTGGATGAGTAATTCACCCCTTGCAAAAATTCTTAATCTGTCACTTTGCCAAAGTCAATTTCCCAACAAATGGAAATCTGCCATAGTTACGCCAGTGCACAAAGAGGGGGACAAAACCTCAACAGGAAACTATCGACCAATATCAATACTCCCTCCCCTCTCCCCTCTCCAAAGCACTTGAATGAATAGTGGCAGACCAACTCTCTGATTACCTGGACAAATACAATCTACTCTGTAATCAACAGCACAGCTTTAGGATAGGACATAGTACAACAACAGCCTTGCCAGTTTCTCTGGAGAAGTCCACTCAGCCCTGGACAAAGGGTACTAAACAGGTGCAGTCTTTATGGATCTTACAAAGCTTTGACACAGTCCATCATGGCCTACTTACCTCCCTACTTTCTAGCCTAGGCCTGGTCAAGGTCCTTGTGCTTGGGTAAAAAGTTACCTGTCCAATCGGTCACAGGCTGTAAAAATCTCTAATGAACTCTCCGACTTCAAACCAGTTCTCTCAGGTGTACCACATTGATCAATTCTTGGACCACTCCTCTTTAGCCTGTTCCTTAACTCCCTCCCAGATATCTGCCAGGAGAAAATAATCTTATATGCTGATGATGCTGTCATTCTCTCTTCCCACAAGGATCCAAACTCCCTACGAAAAAGCCTGCAACTTGCTTTCTCTAGTGGTGAAGGTGGTTCCTGGATAGTAAACTTGTGCTAAACCACAATAAAACAAAAGCCATGCTCTTCTCCAATCACCAAAACAAAAATAGACATACTCCACTCACCATACAAACCTCTGCGGGAATTACACTGGACCAAGTAAATACTTTCAAATAACTTGGCATCACTTTTGACCAAGGGCTCACCTTTGCAACCCACATTGACAACACTGCGAAAACAGTGAACCAAGCCTTGAATACTATTCCGTAACCATCAATTTCTAAATCAAGCGGCATTGAGAATAGCTATGCAGAGTTCCATAATCTCAATCATTGACTATGGCCTTATTATTTTATGGCTCAGCTACCTCCACTGCTCTAAGGCGTATCTCAATCACTCTAAATAAGGCCTGCCGGCTCCTCAAGGGGCTCAAGACTGACTCACACGTGTGATCTGTACTATGAATCAGGCTGGTTGAACCTATCAAACTGCGTCTTATTTATCTCACCTGCACAATGGCAAAAAATCTATCTTGGGACTGATTCATTATGTATTCAAAACCTACTCCGACTGAATCCTGGCTCACGACCCTCCACCAGATCTGAAAGCCAACCTTCCTAGTTCCGAGATGCCGGACTGCACAGGGACAAAGATCTTTGCATACAGGGCCCCTACATGGTTCATATGCTTAGTCCACCTACTCTATCCTCAACCTCGCTTGAAGCTTTCAAATCCATGCTTTATGCCCACCTCACCACCACTAGCAACTGTGATTCGCTAGATAAAGACTACTACTCCTCATGTCCATCTCACATCTGAGGCCTCTTCCTCCTGACTAATGAACCCTCTGGTACCCTACTTTCCTGTCTCCCACCCCAAACTCACTCCCTCCTTTTTCCTGTCCCCTCTCACTCACTTACCTCCCGCTCACCACCTTTCCCTCCTCTCTAGCCTCCTTTTGCACCTAATGATCACCCTCTCCTGGAGTTTCCTTAACCTCGAAATTGTCTACTCGCTTGAACCTGTTATAGCTTGTTTTTCTATGAAACTTAAAAACGTTACTGCCTTAAACTGTTAATAGAAAATTTATGATGTAACTTTCCTGTCTGGTTTTACCTGTAATGTGTATTCGTGCTTTGTTAAATGTTCTTTGTGACGTGGAACCTTTGTAAAAGAGCCCTGGCTCAAAGGTATTAATTCCTAGACTAATAAACTAAACTAAACTCAACTCTCTCAGTGACCCCCATGTCCCCTGAGAACTACCCATTTATTATTACCCTCTGTTTCCTTTCACATAACCAGTTTCCCACCTATCAAGTGATTTTAACTCCAACTGCCAGGTGCTGCATCCTATTAACTACCTGTCCATGTAGGATGGAGCTAAAGGCTTTACTGAAGTCAAGGTACAGTATGTCCACCCTGTATCACTTAAGGAATAATCTGCAATTGGCTGTGGGTTGGGTTGGGATTTACACATGCCTGGCATGGTTGGTCATAAGATCACTTTTCCTAAATGGCTTTTGATTTTGCAGAATGGTGCGCTTTACGGGAGAAAAAAAAATGGTGACTTTGCAAAACCATTAGAATGCTAAGGGTTCAACTGTATGTGGAGTGATTTTTACTTTTTTTCCATGGGTGGTCGGCTGGTACTTTATGTAGTGGTTATACAAAAATTATCCCATGGCAAAAAGTAGAAGATGACCAATCAAAATACTTAATTTTTAGACCCCATGTATAATTGTCCTCAGCCTTTGTCACCCAATCAAAGAAATTGATCAGGTTTGTCTGATACAACCTCCCCTCAGTGTACTCATGTTGTCATTTGTCCTGCAGTCCTTTCACCTCCAGAAAACTTAGTATCCTTTCCCTTATTATGATCTCCAACAGTTCACTCCCCATAAACATTAGGCTGAATGGTCTGCAGTTCCAAATATCAGCCCTGCTCCTGCTCTTTGAAGAGTAGCTACATTTGCCATAATCTAGTCCCTGGGTACTATCCCTGCCTGCAGTAAGATATTAAATTACTCAGCTAATGGTTCAACTAGAACCTACCCCGTCTCTTTAAGCACACAGGTATGGAGCCCATCTAAGCATATGGACTTACCCACCTTAAGTGCACTTAAGCGGCCCAGTACCCTTTTACCTAGAATAGGATCTGCATTGAGCGCTTGCACAGTTAGGCATTGGCCCTTGACTTCCACTGTAAACAGCGAACTGAAATATCTGTGTATGATGTCTGTTGTATCTTTATCTTCCTCTTCCAACTCTTTTCCTTACTTCAGCCTCACTAGTCCTTAATTCATCTTCACAATTATTAAATGCAACAAAAGAAGGTTAAATCTCCCCTCCCTCCCCTCTGTGTACGTTATGCAGTTCTGAGTTCCATGATTATTAGCCTTCCTCACCATCTGGTTGTCCTCTTTCATGCTACTGTGAAATTCCACCCTCTTTCCCTCTGCTTGGCGGGTTCTATATTTTTAAATGTCTTTGTCAGCCCTCCTGTCCTTCCCTACTTCCCTTTTCAGCCATAATGTTTTTTAACCCCGTTGCCATCTCATTTTTATTGATTCCCATTTAGCTTCCACACTTTCTATCCCTGTTACCCCATCATGTTTTCAATGCAGCAACTCCCTCGTTCCTCCAAAATCAGCCCTCCCAAAGTCTAAATACCAAATTTTCAAACGTGGAAAAATTGTGCATGTGCTCAGTGAAAAAGGTAATGCAAGACAAGATTTCCTTGTGCAGCTGCAATTTTGTTCAGCTTATGCTCTATTTTCGAAAAGGCTGCCATTTTGCAACCTTTTTCCAAATTTACAGCAGTATGTGTATTATTTTTTGGGCAGCTGCCAAAAAATGTTTGCCTTCATGCAGCTCCACAAAATTGCCACACCTGGTATCATCAGGAATAGCAGTTTTTCTGTAACAGTGTGACAAAGGAAAATGCCACCCATGCACATAAAATGTTGCAAGTAGCATTTTTGAAGGTGCAAGGATTTTTTTTCCACAACTGGGAGTTGTGCACAGGGACTTTGTTCCTGGATCATGTGAGGCCCTTAGAAAATCCAGCTGCAGGACTTTAATCTGGGACTGATTTCTCTTTGTCTCATTTTTGATGCCGAATCCAACTATCTAATCATTATTGGTTCATCGTAGGTCCAGCATCATCAGATCACTCACACTATCTCTGTTTGTCAGTACCAAGACAAGACTAGTATGGTTACCTCCAATTAGGTTCCTCTACTCTCTATACTAGGAATACATTTTGAAAGACTTTGACTTGCTGTTGACTTCTTGCAGTTGCTGCAGTTGTGATCTTCAGTGCACATCTGGCATATTGATGTCCCCTAGTAGCAGCAATTACCCCAGCCCTGGTGCCCCTTAAATCTCCTCTCCTAATTCCCCATCCAGTTCCTACTTTGAGACAGTGGTTTATACATCACCCCTACTCTAATATTTCTCTGCCTTCTGTTGCAACCTGTGTGCAATTTATTTTGTGTTTTCACTCTGCCTCATCTCAAGCTCTGAAGCATTTATACTGTTCCATATATATACCATTTATCACTTTTTATCATTCCTGTACACAGCATACTCCAGCATCGGGCATGTCACAGCCATGGCAGTAAGTAATCCATGTTTCCATGATCACCATCAGGCTTGCCTCAGCCACCACTGCCTCTAGATTACTGATCTTATTTACCAAGTACCTGGAGTCCATGCACATAGCTATCAGATCTCCTGCCCCTTCCTCACTAGGTGCAACTAGTTCTCATCTTCCTGGCAGCCTACCCATCCTTGTTCCATCTCCCTTTTATAATTTCCTATCTGGTTTCCCTGTAATTTCTCTTATTTAACTTTTCCCAGCTTTCCCTACTGTATTTTCCCTCCCTTCATTTCCTGTTTCTCTTTCCTTTTTCTCCAGCAGTGAGGAGAAGTAATCTAGACCT
The DNA here is from genome assembly GCA_016271365.2 of Neoceratodus forsteri. Classification (NCBI taxonomy): domain Eukaryota; kingdom Metazoa; phylum Chordata; order Ceratodontiformes; family Ceratodontidae; genus Neoceratodus; species Neoceratodus forsteri. The sequence goes on from CM028130.1 coordinate 102,233,599, forward strand.
CTTTCAACTGAGAAAGCACACATAGAAACATAGAAACATAGACTTTCATGGCAGTTAAGGACTGCTTGGCCCACCTAGTCTGCCCATTTCCTTACCTACAGGATAAGCTGCAGAAATTAGTTAACCAACAGCCTATTTTTTCCTATCCTCCCCCACAAGAATTGCCTTATGTTTTCCCATGCATTCTTGAATTCTCCCACAGTTTTAGACCCCACAATCTCCTCAGGAAGGCTGTTCCATACGTCCACCACCCTCTCTGTGAAAAAGTACTTCCTCACATTGCCCCTGAGCCGTACCCCCTCTCATATCCCCTCCATCTTCAAATTGTGTCCCCTTGTTCTTGCACATCTCTTTTTCCAAAAGATGCTACCCTCTTGAACTTTGTTGATTCCACTGAGGTACTTAATAGTTTCTACCATGTCCCCCCCCACCTCCTTTCCTCAAGGGTATACATATTAAGCTCCTTTAGTCCTTCCTCGTATGGCTTCTCTTGCAGACCCTGCACCATTTTAGTTGCCCTCTTCTTGACTGCCTCCATCCTGTCTATGTTTTTGCAGAGATGGGTCTCCAGAACTGGATGCAGTGCTCCAGATGAGGTCTCACCAACTGTCTATACAGAGGGATAACAACTTCCTGTTTTCTACTGGTGATGCCTCTCCCTATACATCCCAGTATCCACCAGCCCTGCCTACTACTTTCTCACATTGCTTGCTAACCTTAAGGTGATCTGATATGATTACCCCCATGTCCCTTTCCATTTTTGTTGTTGTTACTACCTCCCCCCATTGTATAATTTTCCCCTGGGTTTTTGTTTCCCAGGTGCATTATTTTACACTTCTTTGCATTGAATCCAAGCTGCCATACTTCTGACCATTCCTCCAACCTTGCCAAGTCCCTTCTCATCCTTTTCATGCCTAATTGTGTATCAACTCTGTTGCAGATCTTTGTATCATCTGCAAAGAGGCATACTTTTCCTTCCAGTACGTCTGCAATGTCACTTATAAAGACATTAAAAAGGACAATTACCTTCCGTGTCCTGTTGTCAAGCCAGTGTTTTACCCAGGCAACCACCCTGGGCCCCACTCCCAGGCTGGTTAATTTGATTATTAATCTTTTGTGTGGGACTGTGTCAGCTGCCTTGCTAAAGTCTAGGTAGGCCATGTCCACAGCCCTTCCCTGGTCTACTACTTTGGTCACCCAGTCAAAGAAATCAATTAGATTCGTCTGACATGACCTTCCCACTTTGAACCCATGCTGCTGTGAGTCCAGTGCCCCACTTTCGTCTAGGTAATCAACAATTCTTTCCTTCAGAAGTGATTCCATCACTTTCCCTACCACAGAGGTCAAAATGACAGGTCTGTATTTTCATGCCTCTGTCTTGCTCCCACTTTTGCGAAGGGGAATCACATCCACCCTCCTCCAGTCCTCAGGTACTACACCATCCTCCCATGATTTATTAAAAAGGGTAGTCAGCAGTGTCACTAGTTCTCCCCTTAATTATTTTAGAATTCTGGGGTGAATTCCATTAAGCCCCATTGCTTTGTTCACCTTTAGTTTTACGAGTTCTTTCAGAACCCTGTCTTCTGTAAAGAACTGGAATTGATCCCCCTATCCAGAGTGCTTCTTTTAACTGGATTAGGCACCTCCCCCATCTCCTCTTTTGTGAATACTGAGCAGAAGTATTCATTCAGTATCCCTGCTTTTTCACTGTCCCTCTCTGCCCACCCACCGTCCTTTCTATTCAACCTCATTGCCCCTCCCTTTGTCTTTCTATGCTCCCTGATGTACTTATAAAAGGTCTTATCCCCCTTCTTAACCGAGTTGGCTATCTTTTCCTCAGTTGGGGCCTTTGTAATTCTGACTTCCCTCCCTGCGTCCTTCTGCCTTAACTGGTACAGTTTTCTGTCCTGCTTCTTCTGTGTTTCCTCATACTTCCTAAATGCTATCTTTTTCTTCCTAACCTTCCCTGCCACCTCTTTTGTGAACCATAGTGGCTTTTTCTTTCATTTTGATTTGTTTATTTGCAGCACACAAAGACTTGATGCCTCTGTGATGGCAGTTTTGATGTTTCCCCATTCTTGCTCCATCCCTCCTTCTAGCCCCTTTGCTAGTGCTTCTCCTAGGCACTCTCCCATCTTGCCAAAGTCAGCCCTCCTGAAGTCCAGTACCCCCACTTGTGTATGGCTTGACTCTGTAGCTGAGTTTATCATGAATCACACTGTTTGGTGGTCACTTGTTCCCAGATGGCTACCCACTTCTAGATCTCAGATACTCTCTCTGTCCCTATTTGAGTGTATGAGGTCTAAGATTGCTCACTCACAAGTGGGTTACAAAACTAGCTGTCTGAGGCATGCCACCTGTAGGGCACCGACAATGGCCCTGCTCTTGGATGTGGCTACAGCAAATGTGCTCCAGTTAACATCTGGCATATTCTTTTTCCTGTTAGATTTTTTATTGTTATTTTGTTTTTGTTTTTTTTGGTTTTTTTACAGAACATCTGCATATTCAGGTCTCCCATCAACAGTATCTCCCCTTTCTCTGCCATCCTAAGGATGACTTCTATCATATCCTTGTCCATTCCCTCTCACTGACGTGGGGGTCTGTATACAACCCCTATGTGGACTGTGGTGCCATTTCCAGTCTCTAAAGTGACCCACAGTGCCTCCTCTCTTGCCTGCTTACTCTTTTGTTCCATTGCTTTTATTCCTTCCCTTCCCTTACATAGAGAGCTACTCCTCACCCTCTTCTATTCTCCCTGTCTCCTGTAGGTTGTGTACCCTGGTATGCTAACATCCCAGTCATGGTTCTTTCTGTACCATGTTTCTGTGACTGCTACAATATCCAGGCATCCCTCTTCCATCAGGGCCACAAGTTCAGGGAGCTTGTTGCCCAGACTACAGGCGTTGGTACTCATTACCCTCCATTTCTTGATGGCCTTACCCCTTTTTGCCCCATCCCTGTCCTTATTGCCTTTGTCATTTTCTCCATTTACCCCTGCCCTTCTCCCTGTCGACATCTCTGTCTTGGTGTTTACCTCACTTACTACCCTGATTTTTTTGGTGGGGCTAGGTTTTTCAACCACTGATTGAATCCCATGTTGTGGAGCACCCTAGCCTCATCCATGCCATAGACAGGCATAATCTCTGAGAAGGTTACCATTGTGTACTACTTGTCTAAGGCCCTTCCCCAACACTACAAACTCTTCCTGCACTGCTCTGATCCCTTTCTCAGTCAGGTCATGTGTCCCTAGATGGATAATGACATCCAGCTCCCTCCCTCATATAGCTGCTCCAGTGATCCTGAGGATTCACTGCCTGTCCCTCCAAGCCATGGCACCAGACAGGCACCTTACCTCCCTCTCCCCTTCCTCCCACAGTTCTACCCTCCTAACAATGGAGTCCCCTACCAGGAGTTGTTTCCTTCCCTTGTGGGGTCCCATGCCACCCTCCTGTGGGTCTCCTTTATGGAGGTTCCCAGCATCCTTCTTGGTCTCCACTGTGGGTGCCTGCCTGCATAGAGGAACCACACTTTGCCAGAACGGCATATGGATTGTGGAGATGTACAACTGGAGGGATGCGCCGCTGTTCCACCACGCTCACCCTCACTGAGCCCACTGTGGTCCAACCGCTCCTCTTTCTTGGTAACCTATGAGGCAATGGTAGTGGCCCTGGTGGTCCCTGGGTGGGAGAGGTGGTCCCCCAAATCCTGGTCAACTCAGCCTGGAGATAAGCAACCTCCTCCCTCAGCCCAGACAGGTGCCTGCAGATGGGAAAATACCACATCCTTCAGAACGTCTCCCGAAAGACTGCTGCTCCACAGCTGCTGCACTTCACCACTCTCATCATGTCTTATTTCTGGCCCCTTAATTGTTGTCTAGAATACTTACTCTTTCCTCTGTTTATTTTTTTTTATTTTTCTCCATACTTATTTACTGCCTCTGTACACTTTAAGCTCCTGATCTTCCTGTTCTGAGACAAGAAGTTCCTATATTTTTCAGTAGTTTCCTTACTTGCTCAGAGTCAGACCTCCAGCAGCTGGGGGGATGGAGAGCTACTCTTTTCCTTGTAGGATGGTGAGTCTTTTGTGACTCTGTGATCACTCACTTCCTGCTCCCAAACAATAAGTTCCTGTTGTCAGTCAAATCCTTTACCTATAAAAGTAGAACTGGCTTAGGGTTGGGGGGGTAAAGGGGAGGGAAGGAGGGGAAGGAAAGAGGGCAATATAGTCCAAGTAGAGAAGTATAGTTATAACAGCAGCTCCTACTTCTTGGTGTTCTCTGCCTGTTCTGTGGCAGAAACTATCTAGGGCAGTTTTTAAATCTGGCTTTAACCTGGCTTCCTTCTAGCTAAGCCACTCCCCCTACTTCATAGCTCTTTCTACACTTAAGTTTATTGCACAGATAACAATTCCCTTCAGCCACCTTAGACAAACACCTAGATAACTGCACAGATAAAAGGGGTAGGCGAAAGTTGCGAATTCCACTTTTCATGGAACTGTCACAAGATTTTGGAAATTTCGTGGAAACTACGGAACTTTTGCCATTGGCAAAAGTAGTATTTTCCAGGGATTTTCGTCGAGTTCTGAGGACTTTGTTTTGGTGAACTGCAGAAAAAATGCATATAAACTGCAGAATTTATTCTTTCTACACTTTAGCGAACTGTCAGTGAATGAGCACCTGCGTGTACAAGCATGTGGTTATTCACTGACAATTCAGTGGACCACTGGTAGTGGAGGAGAGAGGAGTGCTGCACTGGTGGTGTGCTCAGGAGCAGGATGGGAGGGGAGTTGGGTGGTGGCAGATGAACTGTGAGGGTGGTGTTTGTGTGGGTCTAATAGACATCAGGGAATTGAGATTATTTTTTTTTTACAAGGGATTGGGGATGGGGAGCTCCACTAGACACCAGAGAACACTGGGACTAGAGGGGGAAGAGTTGTGGACTGACGGCTGTTTATTTGTGGACAAAGGAATCCAGGATAGGGAGGGGGTCTTCTAGACATCAGGGAAATAACATGTTTTGGGAGCCATGATCGGTGGGTGGAGGGGGCACTAGAAACCATGAGGTTCCAAGGAAGGGATTGGATGTCTTTACTGGGACCCTTGATTAGTGGGGAGGTGGATTAATGAGTTAAACTGCAGTTAAAAATATCCACAGAAATGACCACTGGCAGTGATCCTTTCTGTGGATTTTTTTTACCGCAGTTCATTAAAGTATCCCACAGTTTTTTATATTTTTTTCACGGTTTTAAGGTGGAATTTCCTCGAAAGTTCCAAAAATGATTTCAAACTTTCACGGAAGCAAAAATCACACTTTCGCCCAAATTCTTCCTGCGGAAATTAATTTCCTCACATCCCTAACAGATTACTGTTAGAGATGTGAGGAAATTAACTGTTAGGGATGTGAGGAACTTCAGCCAACTCAGACAAACACACTAACCTTTTGTTTTGTTTTGTTTTTACACTAAATTGAAGGTCCCAGTAGTAGATTTCAAGTTCTTTAGTCCCAGTAGAGAAGTATAGTTATAACAGCAGCTCCTTCTTCTTGGTGTTCTCTGCCTGTTCTCTGGCAGAAGCTATCTAGAGCAGTTTTTAAATCTGGCTTTAACCTGGCTTCCTTCTAGCTAAGCTACTCCCCCTACTTCATAGCTCTTTCTACACTTAAGTTTATTGCACAGATAACAATTCCCTTCATCCACCTGAGACAAACACCTAGATAACTGCACAGATAACAATTCACTTCAGCCAACTCAGACAAACACACTTTTTGTTGTTTTGTTTTTACCCTAAATTGCAGGTCCCAGTGGTAGAGTTCTAGTTCTTTAGTCCCAGTAGAGAAGTATAGTTATAACAGCAGCTTCTTCTTCTTGGTGTTCTCTGCCTGTTCCCTGCCTACACCAAACCACTTTACTTGGTGTCCTCTGCTAGTTTAAAGGGCCCTCAACTGTGCTCTTTAAACCTGCTCTATAGCCTCCTGGTACTCTCAATAGAGGGGTGAAGGCCATCATACTTGAAGTACAATTCAATCCCTCCAAGAACAGCCGTCTCACTGAGGCACCCCTATCCCTCCTACCTGCACGACTCCTCCAGCCATGCATTAAAGCAAGTGATCAAAACTCTTGTCCTCTCTCTCTTGTCCCAAACTGACAGGATCTCAGAAAAGATCACTGAGGCTGTTACCTATCTGAGACTCCTTGTCTTTTTAAAGCATTCTGTAACATCCCCCTGTTGTCGATGCTGAGTCATTGGTCTCCAGGTGGACAATGACAACAAATTCACACCCCCATCACACTCTTCTGACTGTGCTGTCTGCCCTGCCTACATCCTTCTTAACTGAGGCTTCCCAGAAGGCACCTTGCCATTCTATCCCCCTTGTCCACTGACCTCACTACTACTTTTGTCCCCAGAATGATGGAGTTCCCTTTCATAAGTATCTTAACATAGAAACATAGAAACATAGAAACATAGAATTTGACTGCAGATAAGGACCGCTTGGCCCACCCAGTCTGCCCATTTCCCTACCTGATGGATAAGCTGCAGGTCCTAGTTAACCAGCAGCCTACTTCTTCCTACCCCCATCCCCTAGATTTGCCTTATGACTGTCCCATGCATGCTTGAATTCCACCACTGTTTTTGACTCCACAACCTCCTCTGGAAGGCTGTTCCATACATCCACAACCCTCTCTGTGAAAAAATACTTCCTTAAATTACCTCTGAGCTGCCCCTTCTATCTTCAAATTGCCTTGTTCTTGCACACCTCTTTTTGAAAGATGCCACCCTCTTGGATGTTGTTGATTCCTTGAGGTACTTGAAAGTTTCTATCATGTCTCCCCTCCTCCTTTCCTCGAGGCTATACATATTAAGCTCCTTAAGTCTCTCTTCATATGTCTTCGGTGCAGACCCTGCACCATTTTAGTGCCCTCCTCTGGACAGCTTCCATCCTGTCTATATCTTTGTGGAGATTGGGTCTCCAGAACTGCACGCAGTACTCCAGATGGGGTCTCACTAGCTGTCTGTACAGAGGAATAATAACTTCCTGTTTTCTACTGGTGATGCCTCTTCCTGTGCATCCCAGTATCCCCCCAGCCTCCTTGCTGCCCTCTCGCATTGCTTTCCCACCTTTAGGTCATCTGATATGACTACCCCCAGGTCCCTTTCTATTTTTGTTGTTGTTAGTATCTCACCCCCCATTGTGTACTCTTCCCCTGGGTTTTTGTTTCCCAGGTGCATTACCTTGCACTTCTTAGCATCTTCCTGGTCCTTTCTTTCCCTTGGATTCCAGTCTTATTTCAGGTGCATTCTCCTCAACTGATCTGATGTCCAAAGAGGCCCTTTTCCTCTCTGATCTGTTCCTTTAGTCTAGTACCCCTTTATCAGGATACCTGAAATGGAACTTTTGTAAGACTGTTTAAAGCCCCCTGAAATCCTTTTTTCTACTTAACCAATTGTTTTATACTTTCTCTGGTTCCCACCTTTGCCCCTTTTGTCTTTGTGGGTTGTATCTTTTCTTTGCTCCCCTTCAACTTTCACACTTCACAATCTGTTGTTTTTGCCATTCCTGTGCTCCCCTCTTCTTTCTCACAGTCACCCAAGAACACCCTTTCTTTTTGGCTCTTCCATTCTACACATGATGCTGCATTACCTTTAACAATGTTTCCTGTGGTACTGTGGCATTACTACTTACACCTGTTGCAGATGTTGGTTCTGTACCCCTACTCAGGGGTTAAGGCTGTTGGATGCTCACTATTGAAGGAAGAGGGCAGAGGCTTTACATTCTTTTAGTGGCAGGTTAAAGTGTTCAATACATTCCTCTGCAGACAACAAAATAAAACAAGATTAATGTAAAGTCATAGCCAGCATTGTTTCCACTCATTAGAATGCATTTGCAGTATTTTTCCGGCTGTTAAAACGATAATTAAATGATTGCATTTACTTTCTTTTCAAATTTAGTTTACAAGAATAGCCTCATGAGATTCATCAATATTTGTTTTCCATGGGAGTCCCAGCTAATGGTGAGTTTCGAAGAACACTAAGCCAAAATACACTCATACTTTTACTTGCACATGCAGTACATTAGGTACTAAAAATAAACACCCATCAATTTATATGCCAGGCTGACCAGCCTGAATGAATTACTAACTGAAAAAGCTTTTTTTCACCTGCAAAGCATAATTTTGTATCCACTGCAGGTTACAACTTTGTTCTCCAAGTCAGCCACTAAAACTAATTATGTACTTAATGATGGGCACCAGTTAAGACTATTTTTTATCAAATTCACAAGGCATAATGCTCAAATTTATCCCACAAGAGTAGCCCAGAATAACTTTCTCATCTCAAAACTTACAGACACCCCCTCTAAATTCTAGAAAAATGTTAATGCCCATTTTAATCCTGCCTTCCCAGTAGCATATCCTCTCCCTCTCCCTCTCCCCTGATGGTTCTATTGTCTCCTGCTACCTGCAGATAACTGTCACCTTTGAGAGCTTTTTGTGTACCTGTGTTCACTCCCTCCTTCCATCATCATCATCTCCTTCTTCACACTATTCATTCCCCCATACGTTCTTTCTGTTTCTGTCCCACCACTATCTCAGCCATCCTCTCTGTCTTTTCTATAGCTAAACACCTTGAAAAGCCACAGCTTGGGTAGGTTCAAGCATAATCCCCTGTACTTCCCTGCACCCACTATAGCTTCCTCTCTTCCTCCATAAACTGATCTCTTAAACTTCTTTTTCAACAGTGTACAGTTCTCATTGCTTGGAAGGTGGTTTAAGTCATCTCCTTACCAAAGGATGTTGACACTGCTACCTCAGAGAACTTCTGTACCATCTCCATCCTCCATACCTTGCTAAAATGGAGTTGAGGCACTAGGGTGCCTGCAGAGCCACTGATCACAAACACCACGAGGGGGTTTTAACGTTCAAGGAGCTTTGAAATGCAGTGCTCATCCAGTGAGATTTCCAGTGGTCGAGAGGGCCATCCATTTCCCCTGCCTTCCCCCAAGCTGGAACAAGGCAAGCAGTGGGATACTTGCAAGCTGCTCCAGTGAGCTCTCTGGTGGTTGAGAGGGCTGTTCATTTCCCCTGCCCTCCCCCAAGCTGGAACAAGGCAAGCCATGGGATACTCGCAAGCTTATCCAGTGAACTCTCTGGTAGTTGAGAGGGCTGTTCCTTTCCCCTACCCTCCCCCAAGCTGGAACAAGGCAAGCTGTGAGATACTTTCAAGCTCATTTAGTGAGCATTCTGGTGGTTGAGAGGGCTGTTCATTTCCCCTGCCCCCCCAAGCCCCCCAAGCTTGAACTAGGCAAACTGTGGGATGCTCACAAGGTACAACAGATGCCAGTTTCATCTGCATTTCAGTGTCCCAGAAACAAAGGACTATGGCTGTTGGTGCCAATTCTATTTGGACCTTTCTGCTCCATAGAGTCAGCATAGCAATGCTGATAGTCTCTCTCTCTCTCTTGCTATTTTATGTGAAAAAGGCTGCTTTTTAACTCTGATCACAGAGTGCCTTAAGAGCCTATTTTATTTAAAAAGAAAAGCTATTCTATGTAAAAAAGGTTGCTTTTTAACCCTGATCACAGAGTGCCTTAAGAGCCTATTTTATTTAAAAAGAAAATGCTATTCTATGTAAAAGAAAAAGGCTGCTCTTAGTCTCTCACACAGAATATGTGCTAAGTTAAAAGTTAGTGCACTGAAGGGATTAAGTTACAAAGGGACTGTGTTCTCTTGCTATTTTATTCAGAATAGGCTGCTTTTCACACTTCTCAGAGTGCCTTAAGTGACTATTTTATTTAGAAAAAGACTGCCCTTAACCTTTCACAAAGAGTATTTACTAGGCTTAGTCAGGGAAAAGCAGGGTTTAAGTGGACTCTGTATTTTTGCTTTACTGTGTTGCCATTTTGCCTTTTATTGCTGAACTCTGAAATACATTATGTGTGATTTTTAGCTTCGGAGTGACCTCCGTCTGTTAATCTGAAACTGAGCCTGATCCGAATGTTAGTGCAACTGTGGTCTTTTAAATTTAATTCCAAATCTGCTTTACTACTCCATATTCTAATTCAAATTCAGCCCACCCATACTAGACAGCCCTTCCTCATCCTTACCTGTATTTAACAAGTGCTTTCTCTTTGTCTCCTCAGCTCATCCGGTGAGCTCTCCAGTGGTCAAGAGGGCCATTCGTTTCCCCTGCCCTCCCCCAAGCTGGAACAAGGCAAGACATGGGATACTCACAAGGTACAACAGATGTCAGTTTCATCTGTGTTTCAGTGTCCCAGGAAGACCTCGCCGGCACTCTGTGCTGGCTTTCCCACCACCACCCCCCTAGTGAGCATCTCTTCATATAGTGAACACCACATGCTGTTTTTAGCCTATCAGCCCACTTCTCTACCTGCAGGCTATTTCCTCTTGCCACTAGTGGCCACTTTGCTCAATTGTTGCTTTCCCTCTTTGCCCACTGCATACCTCAGTTGCTAATATAGTCCTGTTAATCATGCTGTGCACCCTGCTACCCCCTATACTGACCCCACACAAGCTTCTCACCTTGAATGCATACGTCCCCATGTCATTAACGACCGCCTGCCTGACAGGCAGTGTTTCTCCACAGCAGCACCAGTGAGGATAACTTGTCAAGTCTCTCTGACCCCATCCTACCTTCCTAATGGATCAACCCCCATGGTCTTCTATTCATCTATCCCTTATAATGACTACCACCCCTGGCGTATCACATTACGTTCTCCCGGCTATCCTTGGCAGCCACCCCACCTGGAACCTCTGCAACAATCAACACTGCCCTCACTTCAACTCCTCTTTCTGGCTACCCCCATATACTAAACCCCCATCCCTACATTCTCTGCCAGAAAAGGGGCCTTAGCTTGCAGATCGCACCTTCTCAGGTTCCTCCTCCTCCTTCCTCTCATGTCTGGGAATATCTATCCTAACCCTGGACCCCTCCAACCCCCCATGATGACTCAATCCCCTGCCTGCAGGCTGCGCATTGCCACCCTTAACATTTGCAGTTTGCTAAAAAAGTAGGACGCCTTCCCATGTTGGGTTCTACAATACCGGCCTGATGTCATTGCCGTGGGTGAAACCTGGCTCTCCACCCTTGATTCCAGACTCATCGATAACTCTCTCCGGTTATAATTTATACCGAGCTGACCGGCTAAGTAAGCGTGGGGGTGGCTGCACCATTTACATCAAGGACACAATACATGGGCAGGTTCTCCCTACCCTCCAACTGGTACCTGGACCCCAGGCCATCACTTTTAAACTTACCTTAGGATGCTGTCTAACCCCCCTCCTCATCACTGCAGTATACATTCCCCCCAGGAACCAGAAGGTAGCCTTCCACTTAATACTATCCTACCTGGCCATCCTCCCATCCCAAACTGAAAAAATAATGCCTGGGGATTTCAATATTAGTTGGTTAGGCAAGGCTGCCACACCACTCATTGATGCAGCCACTACCTAAGACCTAACACAAGTAGTCACATCCCCAACCCGATTGAACCAACATACAGGGTCCTCCTCATTACTAGACCTCATCTTCACCAACCACCCCCAACAAAATTGCTATCATCTCAGTTCTTCCAAATGCCCTTAGTGACCACTCCCCAGTTCTCTGCTCCTGGACAGGCAAAGCACCCAAATCTCCACCCAGATTAATCCTAAGATGCAAACTTGCCCATGGCAAACTTGCCCATCTTAAATCGCATCTCAACTCTGTGGACTGGTCCTTCATAATGAATACTCCTGACCTTGATAGAGCCCTTGACTGCTTCATCCTCTCCTGCAGCACCATACGTGACAAATTTGCCCCAATTACTAAAAGGATGGTCAAAGGCAATCTGGCGCCTTGGATCACTGACCACCTCCTGGCCCTGCTTTGGTCCAGAGATTCATTATGGCACCTCTCTAATCAGTCTAACCTTTCATCTGATAGACAAAAGTACAGAAAGGCCAGGAACAAATGTCCCTGTGCAAGGCCAAAGCTGAGTATTTTAAATCTTCCTTATCATCTACCTGGGGCTCTGGGCACACATTTTGGAACAATATTAAGGATATCTGTGGCAAAGTCCCTAACCCTGTTCTGAATCAGATAATGGTAGATGGGTGCCTGACCTCAGAATCTTCTAGCATAGCCACAGCCTTCAACAACACCTTCACAAATCTCAGCCACATCCTCCCTCCTAACTTCTTTGACCCACCCCCAGCCTGCTCCGCCTCTTCCCCCCCGAAGCTCCCCCTTTCACCTATGTTGTGTTTCACCCAAGTCCATGGAGCCATATCTTAAAAAAACTCTGAGCCACTCCTGCTACAGTAGAGACACCTTAGACTTGAAACTTCTGCAGCTTATCCTCCATGAGGTACTTTTCCCCATCATCCAAATTATAAACTGCTCCTTAAGTTTAGAAAAATTCCCCTCTAGGTGGAAATTGGCATCCATCACTCCATCTTCAAAACCGGGGACCGTACCCTCACCAATAACTACTGCCCCACCTCCATTCTCCCTCCCCTGTCCAAGGCCCTAGAGTGGATTGTCACTGATCAGCTCATGGACCACCAGAAAAAATACAGCCTACTCTGCAAACAGCAGCATAGGTTTTGGAAAGGGCACAGTACTACTACTGCCCTTCTGGAGTTTACCACTCATGTCCACTCCACTTTGGACCGAGGCCATCTCACTGGTGACGTCTTCATAGATCTCACTAAGGCATTTGACACCGTCAACCACTCCTAATTACTGACCTCACTTTCCAACTTTGGCTTCTCTCAGGATGCCCTTGGCTGGTTCTCTGATTACCTCTTGAACCGTCACCAGCAGGTCAAAACTGGTAACACCCTATCCAATAGGCTGCCTGTTCTCTCTGGTGTTTCACAGGGGTCCATCCTAGGACCTCTACTTTTCAGCCTCTACCTTAACTCCCTCCCCAAGTCCTGCCCTGACAACTGACTTCTATACACGGATGATGCTATCCTATATTCCTTCAACTCGGACCCCTTTGAACTCCACCATTCCCTGTAATCCTCCTTTAATGGTGCTGAAAATTGGTTTTCCACTCAACACCTTATTCTCAACTATCAGAAGACCAAAGTCATGCTATTCTCTCACCCTCTGAACTCCTTGAAAGAGCAGTGCTGTCATGTACTAACTGCCAATCTGACCCCTTTAGAGCAAGTGGATTCCTTTAAATACCTAGGCATAACTCTAGTCCCAGCCCTTAATTTCCATCAACATATCCATCTCCTGTTCACCACCCTCAATGTTAGGCTAGGGTTATTGCATTGTTTCAAACATTGCCTCACCTCGGATGCCCTTAGGCTCGCTGTCTCCACCTCGGTAGTCTCCCTTCTCCACTATGGCCTACTCATCTATAGTGCAGCAAACACCTTGGCCCTTTATATACTCTGTCTCTCCCTAAATAAAGCATGCCACCTCATACTGGGATGTGATCGTCTCACCCATACTTATTCTCTCTATAATGCTACCAACTGGCTAAATCTCAACAATAGAATCAGGTTCCACACTTGCCTCATGGCCTAAAAGATTGCCCTTGGCCTCTCCTCCCCTGGGCTCACCATCTTAGTCCACACGCTCTGATGCTTAAGCATACACGTAGCTCTGACAAGCTGCTCCTCTCTGTTCCACACTGCTGAACCACCCAGTTCCAAAGGTCCTTCAGCTACAGGGCCCCTTCTTGGATGAACAGCTTACCCTCTTCACATGTGAACGAAAATAGAATTGGCCCCTTCAAAACATACCTTGAGGCCCACCTTAGGTCTTCAAATATCTGAGACTGCCACTGATTCCTTGCATGGCCCCCCCCCCGTCTACCACTCACTCCATGCCCTGCCTCCCCGTCTTTTCCCCTGACTATGGCCTCTGGCCTGTTAACCTTTTGACCCTACTTGAGTTGTCGACTCTGTTACTTCTAACTATAAATGTACTGCTAATGACTTGTATAATTTAATACTGGTAACCGCCTGTTAGTCTTCACTGTTTTTCTGTAAATATGCTTGACTGTGTACCTTGTTGAACAACTAATGTCTGTTATGTTTTAACCTTCAGTGATGGTGGGACCTTTGTAAAGGAGTCTTTGACTCAAAGGTGTATCTGAATACTCAATAAATAAAAATAAAAAAAAAATAAAGATTTATGACTGTCTTGTTCAGGTTGGCTCAGTGTGTTGTGGAGAGCTGAGACATGGAGCACCTCACTTGCCACCACACTGGTGACCCAGGTTCAGAAACAGACCTGGGTTGCCTGGGGGCTGGCTTGAGGCAGGAGGATTGAGCATCCTGAGATGGCTCTCCTCCTTCAGTGAGGGGGGGACAGCACATGCCACAACTTGGTCACCACTTAGTGGAGGCTAAGTGGCATGGCAGCGGCTGCCTTCTTGGTTGTCTGGGGGTGATCACAGTGGCATTACTGCATACTTACACAGTGTGTGAGTGCCACAGTATGTATTCTGTATGGGTAAGGTGTAAAAATTGGTTGAAAAATGTCCCCCAGTGATGGATGTCTGCAACACCCTGCAAGACTCTGCACCACCTCCCGAGACACCCACCAATCCATGGTGGTTCAAGAGGAAAAGGTAGGTCTCAGGGTTTATTTTTGTTTATTTATTAACATCTTGGATTAAAAACCTTTGAGCTACAAGCTTGTTTGCAAAGATTCCACATCATCAGAGAACAAATACAGATATAGAAGAGTTAAGCAATGTTGCAAAATACTGCTCAGAAGAATAACATATTCCAAATTTGTATTTGATTAAAAGATGGGTAGAACTAAGTAATAACGACAACTGAATAACTTGGGGAAGGTGAGTAGGGAGATGTAGAGAATAAAGGCAGGAGTGTAAAAATAGGGTAGGATGGTTATGGGGGTATCAAACATGAAAGAGGCAGGGGTGTAGGGACAAGGGGGAGGATTTGGAGGAGACAGAAATGTAAGAGGCGGGGGTGAAGGGACAAGTGGGGGGAGGAGCAGCCCTAGTGGGCCGTATCAGTTTAACATACTGACATACTAACATAATAAGATGCCAGTAGAGTAGGCCCGATGATCTATAGAGTCTGCTCAAGAATCAGATCCTGGTCAGGACACCGTTGCTGGCCCCTCAACCCACCCCCATACATCCCTTCGACCCCATCCCCTATCAGAGTTTCACATCTAGTTCTGGAATTCTTCACCTTCATCTTCCCCTTATACCTGTGCCAGCCCCTCTTGAATCCTCCCACTGTATCAACAGCCACCAGTTCCACAGGCAGTACATTCCATGGGTCCACCACCCTCTCGATAAAGTAGCATCTCTTGTCTCCCCCCTGATCCTTCCGCCAACCAGCTTCATGGAAAGCCCACTGGTGGCCCCTTCCTCCCTCATCTGGAGCTCCCTATTTAGGCTGATCCTGTTTACTCCCTTCAGATATTTAAACACCTTGGTCATGTCCCCCCCCAATCCTGCCTCTCCTCCAGGGAGTATATGTTCAGCTCATCGAGTCTCTCCTCATAGGATCTTTCTCTCAGCCCCTGTATCATCCTGGTCACCCTCCTCTGGACCCTTTCCAGAAGTGCAATGTCCTTCTTCAAGTGTAGATACCAAAACTGCATGCAGCACTTGAGTTGCAGTCTAACCAGACAGTTGTAAAGAGGGAGAAGTACTTCACATCTCCTTAAGGTTATCCCCCCTACAATGCACCCAAGCCTTCTATTTACATTAGCCACAGCCCTCCAACACTGCTCAGAGTTATTCATTTTGGCATCTACAACCACCTGAAGATCCCCCCCGAAACCTGAAGTTTCTCCTCAACCAAAAAGAACTCCTGATTAGGATTCCTGGGTCCCAAATGAAGAACACTGCATTTCATGGCATTGAACCTCAGTTTCCAAGTGCGTGACCACCTCTCCAGAGTCTCCAGGTACCCCTGTAGGGCTCTTCTGTCCTCCTCTCCATCTACCACTGCCCCCAGTTTTGAGTCATCAGCAGAAAGGCTCATCTCAGTCCTGGTACCATCCCTGATGTCCAAGATGTAAGCATTAAACAGGAGTGGGCCAACACTGACCCCTGTGGGACCCCACTAATAACCATCCTTAGAGATGATTCCTCCCCCCTGACCATCACCCTCTGAAACAGCCCAGTTAGCCAATTCCCTATCTACCTCTCCATCCTTTCCCCCACCCCCATTCTCCCCAGCTTGTCCAAAAACCCTGAGTGTGGCACCAAGTCAAATGCCTTTTTGAAGTCCAGAAAGAGGACATCCACTGGACTTCCCTGGTCCAGTGCCTTTGTCACTCAATCATAGAACTCCATAAGGTTTGTCTGACATAATCTACCACAAACAAAGCCATGCTGGTGATCAATCAGATGGTCCCATGCCCCAGAAATGCCTCCAGTCTCTCTCTTTCAAGATGGCCTCTATCTTTCCCACCACTGACATTAGACTGAGAAGCCTGTAGTTCCCCAGCTCTTCCTGTGAGCCACTTTTATGGATAGGCACAACATAAGCCATCCTCCAGTCCTGAGGCAACCAGCCTGTCTGAAGGTAGGAGTTAAAAAGGTCCGTCAAAGGTGCAGCAAGGACATCTGCCATGTCCTTCAGCTCCCTGGAATGAATGCCATCTGGACCCGATGCCTTATCCGTTCTCAGGGACTTAAGAGCCTCCCTCACCCTACCAACAAGGAATTGAATGTCAGAATCCTCCCCCCATTCCTCATTCCCAGGCCACTTCCCCCATGTGGTGTTGGCCCTCCGTCATCCCTTGTGAAGACTGAGGCAAAGTATTCATTAAGTACCTCCGTATGCTCTCTGACCTCCTCAGCCCACCCACTTCCTAATCTCAGTCTACTAATCTGCCTCTTCACCTTCCTCCTTTCCCTGATATACCTAAAGATCCCTTTTTCTCTATTTCAGATCCCCTGTGCCAACCTCTGCTCCATCGTCACCTTGGCTGATCTCATCACCCTGGTCACCTTTTTGGATATCCTGTCATATTTGCCCCTGTCCGTGTCCCCTTGTGAGCTCTTATATTTCATATAAGCTGCTCTTTCTCCTTCATCACCTCCTGAACCTCCCTGGTCCAACAACTTGGTTTCCTGGCCCTACCTAAGTTACGTCTGACTTTCATGCAGGCCTGGGTGGCTTCCAGGAGTCCTCTTTTAATAATTTACCACCTACCCTCTGTGTCCATGTCCTGTCTGATCCCCTCCAAATGCCTCTTTAGAATCCCTGTCATACCCTCAAAATTCGCTCCCCTGAAGTCAACCACTACCATTTTTGTGTGATTTTCCCCTCCCCCGAGGTTCAAGGAAAACTTAACTGTGGCATGATCAATACCCACTATTGGGTTCCCTACAACTAGATTCCTAACCAGATCACAATCAGCCAGGACCACATCCACAATCCGACCATCCCTTGTCTGGTCAGCCACCATCTGGGAGAGGAATGCATCCTGGAAGACTGCTCCCTGGATGATGTGGATGCCATAGTGCCCCAGTCAGCCACTGGCATGTTAAAGTCACTCAGGACCAGAGTTCAACCCCCCATCCTGATCTCAGTGCTCCCTTAGATTCACCACCAGGCCTTCCTCATGTTCCACAGCCTGAGTCGGCAGCCTATAAACCACCTCCAGGTTGACAGACTTTCCCCAGGATCCTGCAAGGTAACCCATAGCACCTCTAAGTGTCCCTCTGCCCCCCCCACCTTGCATATATCAATGCCATTTCTAATGATGAGTGCCACCCCACCTCCTCTGCCCACAGCCCAGTCTTTCCTGAACACAGTGTACCCCATCAGGTTCTGGTACCAATCATGACAATGAGTGACCCAGGTTTCAGTGACTGCCACCACATCCACACCCTCTTCAGTTAGCATCACCTGAAGCTCAGGCTCAAGCATCTTGTTTCACTAGCTCCTGGCATTAATCAGGACCACCCTCCAGCCCTGCCCCTTGACCATCCCCCAAACTCAAGATCCAGTGGTTAACAGCAAACTCCCTCTCTCTTGCACAGTCAGGTGCCCCAGGTGAGCAACATATCCCCCCTGCTGGAGAACATTAAGGAGTATCCAGGAGGTAGGCAGGGAAGGGGTAAAAGGTGTGAGATTAATAGGTTGGCAACAGAGGAGAGATAGTAGGCTATTAGCAGAGCAGGGGGGTGAGGAGGGAGTGGTGGGATGGAAACAGTAGGTGAATAGGGAGAAGAAGACAATGAGTAAGTGCTGCTGTCTGAGAGTTAGCCCAAGGAAGGGAGTGGATATGCTAAGAGTTAAAGTCACACATACTGGCACCAGTAGGGTGTGCATGAAGTAGGGGTTTGAAGGGGCCCAGTGCAGGTACAGATTATAGGTCAGCATTAAGAGAGTTAAGTCATTTAAGGGCCCCAAAGGCAAACAATCGTTGACCTGGTCTCCTTCAGCAGAAAGAGACTAGAAGCATGTTATTGCAAGTTCTCCTGGCTTGCTTTGGTGAGGGGATAAGCCGAGGAGGTTTTGTAACCTTGGTGGAGTAAGGTCAATGGTGGTTTTCTTGCCAAGTAGACAGACCTGGTATTCGATCCTGTTTTCCCGATTAAGCCAACTTGAATGGGCATAGACTTTTCAGGTGTGTGTTAATTGATGCACCCCTAGAACTAGCATGCAAGCTTTACTTAGGGCCATCTTGATCCTCGTTAGAGTTGAGCGTGTACCTGCCCTCTAGACTAAAAGCCCATAGTCAATGACTGAAAAAAACGGAACTAGTGGTGGCAAACTTTAGGGCTTTATCACTAAGATAATGCCTGTGCCTTTACAATTGGCCAGTCCGTGAGTTAGAAGACTTGTCTGCCTGATCAATGTGCTGGGTAAATGAGAG
Source organism: Neoceratodus forsteri (assembly GCA_016271365.2). Taxonomy (NCBI): domain Eukaryota; kingdom Metazoa; phylum Chordata; order Ceratodontiformes; family Ceratodontidae; genus Neoceratodus; species Neoceratodus forsteri. Next base: position 102,252,437 of record CM028130.1, read on the forward strand.
GGAGCTGTCGAGAGTGACATAGAGATACTTATTGCTGTTAATCATTTCAAGTGCATCATTCCGATTGTTAAGAATGTTAATGGGGTAAGACTTGTGCTTGTTCTGAGTAGATGCAAACATCATTGTCTTAGTCTTTTTGTAATTTAGAAGGAATTTGGAGTGAATGAACCAGTCTTCGATTTCAGAGAAGTTGTCTTGGATTTGTTTTTCTAGTGCCACTGGATTAGAGTGACTGGAAAAGAGCACACTGTTGTCTGCGAACAAAAGGACATTGCTGCGATAGACCTGAGGGAGACTGTTTTGGGATAGTCACCAGAAGGGGGCCACCAAGTGCAGAAGGTGGATAAAGATGTGATGAAAAACAAAACAAGAATGTCTTGTTCATTCTCAGCTCTTTCCTTTTCTTGACTTTTCTGCTTTCTTTAGTCCCCACCTGTCAGGCTTCTGCAAATCTTATTCTACCATCACTTCCCTACTTTATTTATTTAAAGATTTCAACAGGAAGGCACCTTGAGCAGAATAGCTTATTTTGAGATGCTCCTTGGGGGAAGGGGGAAGGGAGATAAAATACACAACAGTAATTGAAATACAGAATTAACAGTAGTGCAACAGTTACAATATACATAGCAGTGCAAGAGATGCAGCATTAGAATAAAAGTAAAAAACATTTTCAAGATACAGCATTAGGAAAATTGTCCAGCAGTTAAATAGTTGAGTTGCACATTGCAGGAAGTGAACCATCTCAATATGGAACATCAAAGGTAGCAATATCCATTGGATACAAGTGAAAAGTTGTGGTCTTTGTCTTACCAACTCCATCCTTAATGGGATGGACCTGGGCCACATAATTTCTGCCATTTTTATTGAGCTGCTGAAAGCATTTGAGTCTGTCTCCCACTCTCTGCTACTGTGCAGAGATGATGGTGCTGGTCTACATGCCCCAGTGGTTAGCTGGTTCCATCTCTTCCTACCCAGTAGGCCACAGGCTTTCACTGTCAGTGAATCTCTGTTTTCCCCTGCCATTTAAAGCAGCAGTGCAATGAAAAAGTTATTCCAAAAAGCTAATTTTCTGCTATGGTTATAAAACGTATTAGCAGAACTGTTGATTTGGGTTTACTGGATGCTTCCTATGCTGTGTACTGTACATTTGCATTTTTGTCTGGGCCTTAATCCTCCTCAGGTCCTCAGTATTATTTCTATGCAAAAATGAGGTGGCCATCTTTTTTTCTTGAGAAATAATTACTTTAAAACATTCATAAAATTCTTAAATGATAATGAAAACTGAAAGTTTCACTACCAAAATAAACTGGAAGACATCTGGCATCAATTAGGAAGAAAAAAGGTGGGGTCAAATTTTAACCCATTTTCGTTGCACTGCTGCTTTAAGTTGGGGGTACTGCAGGGCTTGATCTTTGGCCCTATTCTCTTCTTGATATCCTTACTGAACTCTAGAGACAGTTTCTCCTCTAGAATTCAACTTTATGTGGCTAACACAGTCCTTTCATCTCTCGTCCTTCAGTCACAGAGTTGACAGGCCAGCTCCAGATCGACATTTGTAATGTCCAGTGTAGAGATGTGAGAAGTTGGCTAGCTTCACTTCACAAAGTTCTCTAACCTTGTGAAGTGCCTTTGCAATACTAAGCCCAGTGTCACAAAGTTCTAGAACTTCATGAAGATGCAGAGTCAGGAACCTCAAATGCAAGGCTGGCGAATTCCCAGGTGGTGGTGGTGATGGAAGAAGTTCATGTATAGTGAACTCCACCGGTGAAATTCCAGATGATATCGCAGGTGAAGTAGCATGTGAAGTAGCAGGTGAAGTTCCAGGAAGAAGAAAGCAATTTTGTAAACTCTTCACAAAGGCAAAGTTAGTGACTCAGCAGAACTTTGCTGGTGAAGTAAACCTTTACTTCATCTCGTGTCAACAGCTGGCTGGTAAATAACCATCTCGTTTGAAGTTCAAAACAGACAGCCTCCTTGACTTTTAGCACCCAACAGTACCTGACTAACATCTATTCCCCATATTTGTGACCAGTAAAGGCTCCAAAATTGATGGAGTCCCCTCACTTCTCTAGAGAGACCCATTGCCTTAAACAAAATATTGAGAAATATATAAAACAAAGAGAAATTTACATTTGGGGAATTGATACTAGCTTGTTTTGTACAAAGAATGAACTTGTCCAGATAGTAATTTATTTCCTTTGTGATCTCTAAATGTTTTCTTGATGGTATATCACTTTAAACTTTCTTCTTAAATGGGTGGTGGTGAGCAACATAGATGCACCCTCTGATGAAGACCCTATCGTGGGGCTGAAGGGCTGGGACCATATCTTCTACCATGTTTGTTTGAGCTGAACTGTTTGATGGAAAAAAACATTTGCAATATACTGGCTGGAGTTTGTAGAATTCTTGTGGTACTGGAGTGCCTCACCATACAGCTTTCAACATTTTCCTGGAGGATGAGCTCCCTCTTAGTCTGGCACCTGCTGGGTCTCCTGAGATGCACCTACTACCTCCACTTTTTGATTTTTGTGAGTCAGGACATGAGGTTTGCAATGGAGTTCGGCAAGTTTTCACATCAGACTTCAGTACTTTCATTTGCATTTAAATCCTGATGAAATTAGAATGGTGCAATAGAGGCAATCATTGAGCGTGCCTACAGACTACACAGGAAAACAGATTAAAAGGCTGAGGGTACAGTACCTTCCCTTTAATGCTCTGCATTGGCTCATAACAGTCTCTCTCTCTCTCTCGCTCTTTCTATTTATATCTTCTCTTGTCTACATGCAGTCATGGTGCTTCTCATTGGTCATAAACTGTATACCATAGCTGTTTCATAATCATCTACTTTCTTGTTCTCTTATGTCAGCACCATTTCTGCTGCCTGTTGCCTAGTCCATTCTCTCTACCTGTTCAACTCTCTCAGCTCTCATTTACTGAGTACAAGTTGGAGGCATCTTATCACCATCTCTTCCCATCCAGGCTGAAGTCCAACATGACTCCACCCTGTGTTCCATCCTTTTCTCCATTTTCCTGAATGACCTCTCTTCTGCCTGTGCCAGCTCGCATATTCACAGTCACCTTTGCCTTTGGTCCCTCTACCACAGCTGTGGAAAACCTCCTCCAGCAGGACTTACACCACATCCTGTGCTGGTTCCATTTCAGCCACATCTGGGTCAATACAAAATAAATGGTGTCGATGACCATTGGCACCAGCCAGAAACTTGCCAGGCTCTAGAGACCTCTGTTCTTCTCTATTCCTGATGGCTTCTCCCCCAACCTTGAAGCAGTGCTGTCCTTTAAGTACCTTAGCATGTGGCTTGACAGCAAGTTTGACTTCTCTGACTACATTGATGCAATCCATGAGAAACTTCTCCCTAAGCTGGGTATTCAGTATCGTAGTAAGGATTGTTTACCCCTGCTGGTCCACTGGAAGCTGGTCACCAAAGTGGTGCTCCATGTTTTTGACTATGCCAGTGTGGTCTATAGTTCCACCAGTTCCACTTCCCTAGCCAGATTAGACATGTTCTGCAATGGCTTTTGTCATTTTGCTACAAACTCCACTCCTCATGTGCACCACTGCTCCCTCTGCTACTCCCTATCCATCCTAGCCCTACCTTCACATCGCCAGTCACAGTTTACCTCCTTCATTTCCAAATACTGGTTTGGTTCCCTTCTTTCCTATCTCTCCTCAGTCTGGCCCCACTGCTCTATCTTCCCTCCACTTCAGGGACCATTGAACCTTGCCCACTCCATATCCCCATTCCTCTGCTGGACAATGTGCCTTCTATCAACTTCCAGCACTCTGAAACCTGCTCTCCTCTTCCTTGCACCGGTCCATCTACCATGGCTCTCTCAGGCACCAGCTGAAATTCTTCCCATCTACAATCTGCACCTGCATTCCACAGATGGCCTGTCCTGGTGACCCTGGTAGTACAGCGGGGAGGATCCCCCCACATAAAGGTTTCTAATGTATTGCAGTGCTTGCCTTTGGACCCATCAGTGGCATTAATTTGTACTTGTACAGCTGTGACAAGCTGTCTGTTAACTGCATTTTATTTTGTTCCAGGTTTTGTGCCTGTGAAGAATTATATATTGTACTGTGTCTGCACTTTCTTCTGTACTAGGAAATGTACTGTGTTATGTACACTTTACCCCCATAACCCTTTCCTGGGATCGCACCTGGAAAAGAGCCTCAGATCAATGTACCTTTCCCAGTCACCAATTTTCAAATAAATAAATAGTTGGATACACTTGCATGGGCTATTTACATTGTAAAGGTAAACTGTAAATTGTAATTGAAATTGATTTGTGTACCTTTATATGGTACTATATCTATTCCTGTTACATGAACATATGGACATATGAAAAGTGACAGCAGAAGAATGAATAATGGTTTATCAAGACAACAGTAGAATGGTGCACTCAGAGAAGTTTGTGGGTGCAAAGGAAAGGGTTTCTAGCCCAAACAAAACACAGTCACAGCACACCAATGCACTCCACCACAAATTAAGATAATAACTCAGATATAGTATCCCACCCCCTGAGGAATGCCCTTTGTTGGGCTGAAGTGTTGGGGATGTAAGGTTGTTTTTTGGGCTATCCAGCCACATTAAATCACTTTTGGATACTATATCTGAGTTATTATCTTCAATTGTGGTGGCGTGCATTGGTATACTGTGACTCTAGTGGTCTATCAAGTCTAATCATATTGCAGAGCTCCAAGTATTAAGTCTGAACTACACCCCTCCACCTTCCCAACTACTATCCCCCCCATTCTGCCCACTCGCTTTTTGACTCTGATCTTACCCTTTACCACTCCCTTTTGAAGCCCTCTACTGTCTCTAGTGAGGTAACCTCCTCAGGGGGCTTGTTTCACCTTTCAGCCTTCCTCTTCATGAAGAAACACCTCGAGCACTGTCTTCTGAACCTCCCCATTCCAGCTTAGGGCAATTTCCCTTCATATTTTTATTGTCACTGAGACTGAAGAGACTCTCTGTTCACCTGCACTTCATGTACTCACTAGTCGCAGTCATTTGGCCCCTCTCCCTCCTGTCCTACAGCAAGTAAATGTTCACATTTTCTAGCCTCTCCTCATATGTCCTGCCCTGCTGACCTTAAACCATTTTAGTTGCCCTCCTCTGGACTGCTTTTGGCAGGTTCATGTCATTCTTCAGGTAGAGTTGCCAGTATTGCACACTAAACTTCAGGTATTGCTCCACCAGTGATCTGCATAATGGCAATATGACTTCCTCCTGCATGCTACTGATCCCCCTGGCAATCCAGCCCAGCATTCAGTTTGGTTTTGCCACCACCTTCTTGCAGTGTGAGGAGTACTTTATGTCACTCCTGATCATAACCCTCACATATTTCTACTCTTCAGATTTGAGTACCAGGACGCCCTCTCTCAGGCTGTACTCCATCATTGAGTTCTTGGCTCCAATGCGCATGCCTTTGCACTTCTTAGCACTGAAGCCATATTCTGGACCATCTCTTGAGCTTGGCAAGAGCTTCCTTTATGTCCTGTATCCCTACTGTATCCATGTTCCCATATTCATTTATTTATTTTTTTATTTGGGTTTTGGTGACTGGGTAGGCACACTAGGCAACTGAATGTCTATTTTCAGGAACGACCCATGAGAGTACATTGGATAAGAAAACAGCAGGTCAAAAGCACAAGTACATTAAGTCAAGCAAGAACACAAGTACATTAAGTTGATCAAGATGCAAATATGGAAAGTTAATAGCTCCAGGGTGTGGGTGTCATCCGAGAACAAGCAAATCTTGCTCTTTATGCCTTCTCTAATGTCATTAATGAAGACAATAAACAACACTGGCCCACTCTCTGATCAGTCTCCTGTAGGGCACATAGTCAAATGCCTTGCTGTTGTCCAAGTATAGGATATCAACTGCTTGGCCTTTGCCAACTACTTTTGTCACACAGTCAAATAAATCAATCAGGTTCATTTGGCAGGATCTCCCAGCCATGAAACTATGCTGTCGCTTGTCCTGGCAACTGTTTTCCCCCAGATAGCCTATGAACCTTTCCTTAAGGATGGCCTCCATAAGTGTTGACTGATCTGTAGTTGCCAGGTTATCCCTGGGTCCACTTTTGTGGAGCAGCACCACATGTGCCATTCTCCAGTTAAATGGTACAACCCCTGCTTCAAACAAACTATTTAACAGGTCTGCCTGGGGCCTGCTAGTTCCTCTGCTAGTTCCCTTAGCACTCTGGAATAGATGTCATCCAAGCCTGGGAATTTATCTGCCTTAAGGGGCAGCAAACTTTTGTTCACCCTGTCCTTCCTTTTTATCTGTGCCCCCTTCCCCCCCCGTGTTACCAGGTCATCCCTCTTCTTTGTAGAAACTAACAGAAGTACTCATTTAATATCTCTGCCTTGTTCCTAAGATCTAGTACCCAGCCCACCCGTTTCACTAATACACTTAAAACATTTTTTTCCCCATTTTAACCCTTCTGCTAGCAGCAGTTCCTGCTTGATTTTGGACAACTGGACAGCTTTTCCTGCCTCTTTGGCTTTACTCTGTTACTCTTCCCTGTCCTCATCCCTTTGGGTCCTCTGGAACTTCCTATAAGTGATCCTCTTATCCTTAACTGCCTGGGCTACCTTATATCTAACCCAGTAGGTTACCTTGGCCCTTGAGTTTTTCCCCTTTAACCTGACACACTCATTTCTGGCCACCACTATTCCCTTTTTGATGATGGACCACTTCTGATCCACCCCATCCCTTCACTGAGGCCCACCATGAGACCCCTTAGCAACTCCCCCATCTTTCTGAAGTCCACCTTTTTGAAGTCTAGGACCTTGTTTTTTGTTTTTACTTTCTACCTCGCCATCTCCAACCTGAACCACACCCTGTGGTGGTCACTGCCTTCCAAGGGCTTCTCAACCTGCATGTCCTGGGTGTGGTGCCCATTTATTAGTACCAAATCAAGGGTTGCTCACATCCTAGGGGGTACCGTGACACTTTGGATCAAGATCAGCTCTGAACCACATCCAGGATTACCTGACTCCCAGTGCAGGTTGTGGCAGGAATCATTCAGTCCACCGTGGAAAGGTTTACATCCCCCACAATTACCATCTCACTTTTGTCTGCAGCCACCCTGACTAAGGACTCCAAATCCTTATCCCTTTCCTCCTCCTTCTGGTTTGGCAGTTTGTAAATCACCTCCAGCTTTACCTTGTTCCCCTAGTGGTTTGTAACTGCATCTGCATCTATAGTACCTCTGACTTCCCCTCATCTGCCTTACCCCTCATATAGGTTATTCCTTCCCACACATACATCACTACCCCATTTTCCCTACTCTGTACAACTTACACCAAGGGATTGAGAGTTTCCAATCATGGTTTGATGTACTGTAGCCCAAGTTTCTGTTAATGCCACAGTTTCCACTCTTTTCTCTGCCAATAGTTCCTGCAGTTCCTCTCTCTATTTACCAATGCTTTGTGCATTTAGGAACACCACCCTCTGCTATAACTCTGTGCCTCCTCCTCAGCACATCTGTCCTCCTTCTTGTTAAACTTTGCCCGCTTCCTTACCCTGCCATTTGCACCCATTTTCTCCATTAGTTTTCTTGATATCTTCTCCTCTGTTTGCTTATATATCTTGTAACCAGCCTTCCTCCACCTTTAAGCCCCACACTGTCTTCCCCCTACAAGTTACCGCCCCCATCTCTGTCCAAAACCTTACTCCAAATTCAACCAACTCAGATTGGGGGAGGCCTGATGGCTTCATCCTCCCTAATACTCTGGCAGGAACACACACCTATCTGTCAGTTTAAATTAAGAATTCTTGCTAGGTACCTCCCAGCCTGTCCCTAAAGACTCAGGAACACCCTCTTCTGAGGTGCAGACTATCTGGTGTGTATAGGGTTTTGTGATTCCAGGTCTCTCCCAGCCTCCAGTATAACCATAACCCTCCTTTCTACACCATTCTCATAGCCATCTATTGAAAACCTGCATCCTTCTCTTCCTAGCTGAGCTGGCTCTAGGTAATGGTAGCACTTCAGAGAAGTCTACCAGTTTGGCCACCCCCTATAGATTCTCTATTATGCCCTAAATCTTTCCGGAAACACCTCCACCTTTTTTCCATTTAAGTCTAGCCAATAAGGAGCTAGCTATTGATAAGAGATACAGTACATGTGCATGTTATCATTTCTATAATATTGCTGCTGTATAGTCTACCTATGTACCCATTTCCCCCAGGCCACCTATGAAAACAAGCTGTTATGGCTCAGTAGTCCTCTCCTAGTAATACGGTTTCAATAAATAAAATAAATAGGAAGAGCTTGACTTATATATGAGCTCAACTTATAAACAAATGTATACTGTAGTAAGTAAAAAGAATGAGCCCCTCCGTCACAGGCATAAACAAGCATCTGCTGTCACCACAAAAATCTTGGACATTAATTGGAGCCTGGGTCCAAAGTCCTCATTTAAATTAAGTGAGCTTGTTTCTATCCCTGCTGGAATTGTTTTTTTTTTCTTCAGCTTACTTTGCAGTTGCACCTTAGAGAATTAAAGACCTGTAGCACGTTTTCTCAGGCAAATTGCTTTTTGTCAGGAACCCGCTGCTGAGCTTGAATTTCTATTAGATGCTGTTCAGTTCCCACTTCCTCACTGATAACATGCTTGCACTCCTCAAGCACGTCTCTTGGCAGACAAATTGGCAAAGCACTTTTACACGGGAGACAAGGGCGTCTGACAGTGTCTCAGAAATATATTTGTGGTCATTCATTACAAAATGTAAACTGACATTTTAGCTGTTTCAACAAGCTGCAGTACTTCATTTGATGCTGGGGTAGAGGCAGCAGATGTACATCATCACCAGTCGCCATCATTACATAAGTAAATAGGAGGGCTGAGCACAGGGCTGACTTTTGGGGTTTGATTTTGTATTTGCTAATATGCTCATGTCTCCTAAAAGTATATTTCAGACTTGTTTCTGTTGTTCATGATGGCACACAAGACCAAGGGCTTGAGAGTTGATATTAAGCTATGCAGAGATTCTTTATCATTTCCCTGCTTGAAATTATTATGCTCTGTTATGACATCACAGTCTGTTGCCATGGGAATAACTGTGATGTCAGAGTATTATATCATCAAGTTGGGAAGAAGCAACAGGAACTGATGAACCCTCAATGAACAACTATTCTGTCTTCATGTATATGACCACAGTAATAAATAAAGGGGATTAGAAACACAAAGCTAATGAGAAATATAGATTGTTGAATGTTCCAAAATTATGTTTTTTAAAGATTTTCTCAAGGCACTGATTGCTCTTAAATATTAGTTTTTTTTGTTATTTTCTTGAGTTGCTAATTTACTATTATGCTGGTGGCAGATGCAGCAGATGTACAAATATTTCATATAATGCAGCACATATATCACAGAATCTTTCACAAAGCTCTGACTGTCCTCAGTGGGGCTGTGCAGTGGTGAATACTTTTTTCCTGAATACTACTAATTATAGAACTCCTGAATATTTGGGAGCTCTTCCCAAATAGGGAACTATTTGTATTTTGAAAGTAAATTATTCAGTGACCTGCAAAAATCAACAAAATAAAAAAAGGCAAGAAAAAGAAACAACCCTCCTCCACCAGTCAAACCTAGCAAAATGCAATCCCAATACACTCACCCTCTTTCAGCAGTACAGTCCAATTTTCCTCCAACCAAGCACCCACAATTTGTTATAAATTATTATTATTATTACTAAATGCAATAATCCCATGATGAACTACAGACACAATCCACTCGCCTTCATGGATGGCTGCCAACTTATATCATTTCTTTACACTTGTTTGCATTTAAAAACAATTTCAAGTCCCCCCATCCTGACATCACCCAGTTCACACCAACCCCACCCATGCCCCCGGGCACCCAATTCTGCAGTTAGAATGCAACCAGTGCAAAACTCCATCCTCTATGGACAGTTTTTTTCCAGTTAATGAGAGCATTCACACACTTAATTTGTTCCCTGTGTAACAGTTAAATGGGCTGATCACATTGCCAGTTAAATATTGTCTGCCATATAGCATGGTGTGGTCTTCACTTTGTAGGGGCCAGTAAGTACAAAGACTGAAGGACCAATTTTTAAATGTTTGGCAGCCCCTGGTGTGAGAAACATATGATGCAGGGGGCTTGCAGCATTCTTATGGCACTGATTGTGATTTTCAGTCTGTGCACCTCTGGTCTAACTTGTTCCATTTGTGGGACCCTTTCTATGGGGCCTGCATCAAAGCTTTGGTGCAAACTGCTACAAATTGTGGAAAATGTCACAACTGTGCCACATGTACTAAACTGGGCACAGTTGCATCAAATGAGTTTGGCGTAGTTGCATCAAACATCAGAGCTGACACAAGGCTTGATGCTAGCACTACATCAGTCTTCAAAAATCAGGCCCTAAGCATTTCATTTCTGGCACAGTTGCAGTGTCCTAGCAGGGCCTCAGACACTCTACAATATTATTGTTGCCATCAATAACAAAGTATTTCAAAGTACTGACATCTGTTTAGAGACATCCATCCTGTTGTGGCTGATGGGATGGTTTGCAGAGTGCCTGAGTCTTGGCACGGATGCCATCCTTAGACACTTCTTGAGCATAGTGTCTGCCTATCAGTTAGTATAATATATTTAGATTTTGTCACTGTGCTACTGTTTACAGCACTGCTTAGAATGCCGTAGCTGGGGTAGGGTGTTAGAGACCCCCAGGTGTAGAATGTTGTCCTGTGGGAGGGATATGTGTGAGTGTTGCTCACCACTAGAAACAGACAATACTTAAGCAATAAGGCATGACCAGGGGTTAGATTAACAGTCTGTTAATCAACCACTAGGGGTGTAATGTGACACGAGGTGCAGCTGAGTGCCATATTGCCCCTAGGGAGTGATCAACTGACTGTTAATCTAACTCCTGGGAGTACCTTATTGCTATTATAAAAAAACACACCAAAAGAAAAGAGTCTAAAGTATACATTTTCAATGTTTTCCTCATTTAGAGGGAGATTTTTAATAAAATAGTTCTTCCACCAACAGTTTAAGAATGCTGGTTCAAAATCAGAATGCATCATTCCACACATTCATCAGGGCTAGAGGATGGAATGCTGACAGAAAGAATTCATGTGCCATGGTGATCAGGTTGCACATGACAGTATAACATGGATTAATGTAAGGCTGTTGGAATACTAACAGCCATTCAGATTGCAGCATTTCTGAGACCCTTTTTATAATGCTTAGTAACAAATGACTCTATGTATCCTGTGGAGCAGATCAGAAGTGTGGGTCAAAGAGATGGTGTCATTGGGCTATATCAGAAGGGATGAATGGCTAGGGTCCCTACACTCCATGGCAGTAAGATGGCACCCTCAGTTCACAACTGAAAAAGATGACTATGTGCTGCTACATATCTTAGGAGTGGGGATGAGAAGCCTCCTAGTTCATGTCCACTGTGGCTGGTCATGAGTTCCTTCACCTCCAGCAGCAGTGATAAGAGTGGATTCCTGGATTCACACTCTCGGTGGATGGCAGACTACTGAGAGTGGGATGAGGTGTGTAAGTTGTTCAACTCAGAATTATTGGGATGTCCCATTGTATTTTAAGGGTTGGCATATTGCCATGTAGCATTTTGTGGCTTCACCTGCTTACCGAACGTTGTGGTTTTCGCATATGTTGCCACCACAAAAAATAAATCTCTTGGTTTGCATTTCTGACTACAGTGGTTTTTTACAGTGTTTTTTCTTTAGCACAGACCAGTGTTCAAATCTTGAGTGCCCTACTTCTTTTGGTACAGTATTGCCATGTAACTATGGCCCTACTTCCCCAATCGCCCTCTCCGATCCACTGATGAGGGAATGCTAGTGATTCCCAGGGTTCATCTTAAAACATCTGGAGCTGGTGCTTTTTCTTTTGCAGCACTAACCCTGTGGAATTCTCTACCTCGTTGGTTAAGAGAATGCCTGACCATCAGCAGTTTTAAATATATGCTGAAAATGTATTTATTTTCTTTGGCCTTCCATAATTAATTAATTAATTGATTTTAAATAATTATTATATTGTCTGTTTTTATACTGTAATTGTATACTATGTATAGTGCCTTGATTTTGAAAGGTGCTAGAAAAATAAAGATTGATTGATTGATGATTGATTGATTGAAACCATGGTATTAACCTGGGCACTTAGTAAAGAGTTGGAGAAAGAGAGTTGTTCATTGGGAAATGGGTAAGAGTAACCACAGCTCTCATCTCAGTCTGTAGAGGCCATGTTACTCATGGGTCAATGGGTGTTTCAGCCACCACCTGTGGACCCCCTCAGTTACTAAGGATAGCAATAATTTTGTGCAGTGGAGTGTGTAACACTCTTCTATTCCCACTGGAGGGGGGAGGAGCATTAATAATCCTCTAGGGAATTGTACATAGTTTAAAGTTAAAGTGTGTTTTCCATGTTAGCACATCAAAATGGCGACTTTACTATGGCAACCTGTGAAGAAGGCAATGGAACCACAGTGCTGACACTCGGGCAACCGGCAGTTCTTCCCATCCCTGTGGTATGCCACCTTGGAGTTAGTATAATAAAGGGGGACAAGGAGGGTGAAGCCCCCACAAGTGTGGTGGGAGGGCAAAGACCCCCACAAGAAAATGACTTTGTTGTAATTAGAGGTGGGTGAAAGTTGTGGATTTCACTTTTGTGGAACTTTCATGGAAATTTAGAAATATTGCAGAATTTTCTGAACTTCCTTCATTGGCAAGATTGGAATCTTCTGAATGTGTTTGGTGGATTTTCATGCTGTTCCACATAATTTTTTGGCTAGACTGTGGAATAATACACGTGAACTGAGGAATAACAGTTCTGAGGATTTTTTTTTCTGCAGTTTAGAGAATTATTCCTCAGTACATGTAATTATTCTGTAGTTTAGTGATCAGTTCTGTGGGCTTTTTTTCTCCACAGTTTAATACAATAATCTGCAATTTATAAAAAATGTTTCGCCATTCTAATTTGGAATTTTTGCAAATGCTGCGAATTTGATTTCCGTACATTTGTAGAAATTCTGCCAGCAGAATTTTTTTTTTTGCCATCTCTAGTTATAATACATCGCACTGCAGGATTTGTGCCCTCTTCATGGGTCACCATTGAAAAGTCACCATTTTGACATGGAACCATTTTGCATTAAATCCTACCAAGATCAGTTTTTGTCCAGGTTTAAGTGTATCCCCGAGACTAGTGATATGATTTTAAAAATTTGATTCTAATGTTGTCCAAATTTAGGGTATGTTATGAATGTACAGTATGTTCAACAGATCCCAAAAGTTGTATACACAATAGACAGTGGTCTGGATTATTAGGGTTCATTGTATTTAGAAAGTTTGATGTAGAATATTAAACTTGATATGTTATAGCTTGGATGAAATTATACCATTATGTGGAGAAAAAAAAATCATGTCTTCTCAATCATGCTTTGTCATTTCTTTACCATCAATCATTGGTCACACTTCATGGATTCACATTACTGAATTTCAGCATACAGTAATGTCATGAGACATTTGTTATCATAATTACTGTACATATGAAATTCACCAAAGTTGTTAAGATATGGTTCTTGTTTCCCAATTATGATATAAAATGTTTATCCTGCTAAATGTCTACATTCTAAGCCTAATAATGTTTATGTCTTATCTTTTTCCACTTCATACTGCCAGATCTAGTGTAGGCAGACTGCAAATATCCCCCACTGGTAAGCCAAATCAGGCACCAGCACTTTCTGTAATCAAGCATCACTACCCCCAAAGGGAGACAGCACTATGTCCAGAAACTAGTAATAAGTGTCATGCTCCTGACCCAAATAAATTGGTGGCCCCTACTATGGATCAGTATACCATACTGGTCTCTGACTTAAAAATGCATAAGGTACAGTAAGGAAAGTAAGCAATGATAATCACCCCATTTTTTAACAATCTAAGTGTCATGAGCTAATATTAGCTGCTACTTTTTCTATGGTAAAAAAACAAGCATGTTATGGTAGGACATTTAGTGACAACATTAAAACCTTGGAGTCCTCTGCCACACGTAATATCTTGTGCCCATCAATAATATTAAATAGCACTTGTTTTCTGACCTACTAATACTAAATTGTTTTTTCTCAAATAATTGGTGCCCAATCAGTTTCTTTGTTTTCTCCATTTTCTTTCTTTGTTATTTTAAACTATACTGTAAATATCCATTTGACGTCCCAGGGTATGAGGATTTGGTTCCAATGACCATCCTTCCCTGTTTCTTTCAGGCATCTTCTGAAGACCAAAGCAATCTAAATGTTGCCAAAGTATGTCCAACTTCTATTAAATGTATAGCTATGGGGGATGTTATATCCATCCCTCCCATGTGGTATGTTATGTACTACATGACTGAATCTGTCTTTCAAAGTTCTGTGGTGCTTTGCAGTACTCAGCTGTTGCTTCTTAAATGCAGTTTTTACTATACTTATAGATTAGAGAATGTACCACTGCTTGAACAGTATATCAAGTGTTTCAGTCATCACAATTGTTTTCCAAATGTAGTAGACAGTACAATGTGTTTTTTTTCTCTTCAGATTTATGCTTACCTCTTAGTAGTTAACTCCTTATGGTGTTTCTAATTCTCTCCATTGCCATGGACACTGTTCTGATATAATAGCCTCTATCAAGGAACCTCTGTTCTAAGTATTAAATTGCTGTCAAAAAGTCATCCTCCTGGGAACAGTTTCTATGTGGTCTCAAAATTGTCAAAATAGAATATTGTGACTAAGATGCTGATGGTGATAGCTGGTGGCATGGAGCAAAGTCTTTTTGTCTGTTGGTTTTTGGTATAATTTTACATGAATTCCCCTTTGTGTTCAGCAATTTTTAATGTGATGAAAGGTTATAATGTCTGGACTGCTGTTTAGATCAAATTTTAAATATTTAGATAATGCAGATATTAAAAATATTCTAATCATTCCTCCAAGCTGCCAAACCATATAATCAATACTTCATCCATGAAATGCTGCCATAATTCTATATGGGGTTTCATTCTGTTTTTTCTTTCATCATATATATATATATATATACTTCTTTTCAAAATCAGACATAAAAATATTGGTGTATTAGGATAAGAGATGTACACAATTTTGCCTGTAAAATGATGAAATTCACCTTATGCTAGCTAAATGTTGCCATTTTTCCACTGAGATTTTGCATTTTGCAGGTGAAATTCTGTATTTTGCACCCCACAAAATATTTCGCATAATGAACAAATTTACTGAAATATTACACATGCCATTTTGCTGATTTTGCTGGAATTTCACCAGCAAAATATAATTTAGTAACATCTCTTATTAGGATGTTATTCTTGAGCCCATTACAGTCCTGCAGAGCTGCAATTCTGTATACCAGGATTTGAATCCTACAGCTCAAACTTGCATACTATGTGACCCTACCAAATCACTTAATTCCCTTGTGTTCCCAGATTGCACCTGTAAACAAACTTTAGCTTAGTGTCTCTCTTCTGGTAAAAAAAAATAATAATGTTTTGAGAATTTTTTGATAAACTGTCCAAATGTTCAGTGCCATCAAATCTTGATTGTGTTCCTGTCACCTCCTCAGCTGCTGCTCTCTCTCTCTCTCTCTTCCTTTTCTCATTTCTGTGGTTTAGCATGACATTAGCCACATTATTCTGTGCTGTTCATTTGAGAGGCCTGGAATGGTCTTCTTAAAATATCCAGGTAGTATGAAAATTGATGGCAATAACTACTGAGGAGAGAGAGGTGTAGCATTGCTAGAAATTAAATAAAATATTAGATTTTTAATTAATCAACAAAATGGGTAACAAATATTAAAATATAGGACAGACCCTAAAAGAAAAAATGGTGAACATTTAAAAGTATAAAAGTATTCCTTATCACAGTACTCAAAGACTATACTCACAATGCAGCCTGGAAAGGATTAGATTGATTTGCTGCTAATGGTCTTAGTAGCCCTACTTTACAGACTGACTGGTATACAAAGAAAGGTCTGCATGACATCAGAAGTTGTTTGTAATCTGAACATGCAAGAAAAATGGTGAAGGATTCACCAAAATCTATTTTACAAGTATGTGAGCATTCAAAACAACTGAAAAAGTTCTACCTCTGAATAAAACTGGATTAGCAGGTAAAGTTTCTGAAACACATGGGTGAGGCTAAGGTGGTCCACACCATGGGATTCAATCAGTGGTTGAAAAACTGGTGCAGAGCTCAGGGATTTGGCTTCACTGGGGATTGGGGGTCCACCTGGAAGGATGCAGGCCTTTACTGATGTGATGGTCTGCATCACTCCAGGAGGGGAACCAGGATCCTAGGTGATAGGTTTAAATGCTTCATTGGCAAGCATTTAAACTAACCAAGGGGGGAGGCACTGGAGAGGAGCAAGGAAATCCTAGCCCCCCCAAAAAATCAGGGTGCTAAGTGAGGTAGACACCAACATCGAGATGTTGATAGGGAGAAATGCAGGGGTAAATGGAGAAAGTGACAAACACAGTAAGGACAGGGATGGGGTAAAAAGGGGTAAGGCCATCAAGAAATGGAGGTAATGAGTACCAATGCCCATAATCAGGGCAACAAGCTCCCTGAACTGGTGGCTTTGATGGAAGAGGGATGCCTGGATATTGTAACAGTCACAGAGACATGGTACACAGAGAATCATGACTGGGATGTTAACATACCAGGGTACAGAACCTACAGGAGAGACAGGGAGGGCAGAAGAGGGGGTGGAGTAGCTCTCCATGTCAGGGAAAGGATAAAAGCAACTGAACAAAAGAGTAAACAGGGAGGAGAGGAGGCACTGTGGGTCACCTTAGAGATTGGAAATGCACCACAGTCTGCACAGGGGTTGTATACAGACTCCCATGTCATGGGAAGGGAATGGATAAGGATATGATAGAAGGCATACTTAGGATGGCAGAGAAAGGGGAGATACTGCTGATGGGGGACCTTAATATGCCAGATGTTAACTGGAACACCTTTGCTGCAGCCACATCCAAAAGCAGGGCTATTCTCGATGCCCTTCAGGTGGCATGCCTCAGACAACTAGTTTTGGAACCTACTCATGAGGGAACAATCTTAGACCTTGTACTCTCAAATGGGAACAGTGAGAGGATTTCATATCTAGAAGTGGGTAGCCATTTGGGAAAAAGTAACCACCAAACAGTGTGGTACATGATAAACTCAGCTACTGAGTCAAGCTATACAAAAGTGAGGGTTCTTGACTTCAGGAGGGCTGCCTTTGGCAAGATGGGAGAGTGCCTTAGAAAAGCACTAGCAAACAGGCTAGAAGGAGGGGTGGACCAACAAAGGGGAAATATCAAAACTGCCATCACAGAGGCAGCAAGCCTTTGTGTGAAGCAAATAAACAAATCAAAACAAAAGAAAAAGCCACTATGGTTCTCAAAAGAGGTGATGGTGAAGGTTAGGGAGAAAAACATAGCATTTAGGAAGTATAAGGAAATACAGAAGGAGCAGGACAGAGAACTGTACCAGATAAGGCAGAAGGAAGCAAGGAGGTAGTCAGAATAGCAAAGGCTCAAGCTGAGGAAAAGATATTCAACTTGGTTAAGAAGGGGGATAAAACCTTTTATAGGTATATCAAGGAGCATAGAAAGACAATCGGAGGGATAGTGAAGCTGAATAGAATGGACAGTGGGTGTGCAGAGAGGGACAGTGAAAAAGCAGGGATACTGAATAAATACTTCAGTATTAACAAAAAAGGAGGTGGGGGAGGTGCCTAATCCTATTAACAGAAGCACTCTGGATAGGGGGGTTGATCCCAGTCCTTTCATAGAAGAAAAGGTTCTGAAAGAACTCGTAAAACTGAAGGTGGACAAAGCAATGATGACAGATGGAATTCACCCCAGAATTCTAAAAGAATTAAGCAGAGAACTAGTGACACCACTGACTACCCTTTTTAACAAATCATGTGAGGATGGTGTGGTACATGAGGACTGGAGGAAGGCAGATGTGATTCTCCTTCACAAAAGTGGGACCAAGATAGAGGCATGAAACTACAGAGTTGTCAGATTGACCTCTGTGGTAGGGAAAGTGATGGAATCACTTCTGAAGGAAAGAATTGTTGAGTATCTAGAGGCCAGTGGGGCACAGGACCCAAGGCAGCATGGGTTCACAGCAGAAAGGTCATGTCAGATGAATCTAATTGATTTCTTTGACTGGGTGACCAAACTAGTAGACCAGAGAGGGGCTGTGGACATGGCCTACCTAGACTTTAGCAAGGCATTTAACACACTCCCATATACAAGGTTAATAGTCAAATTAACCAGCCTGGGAGTGGGTCCCAGGGTGGTAGCCTGGGTAAAACATTGGCTGGACAACAGGACACATAAGGTAATTGTAAATCGAGCCCACTCTGAAGAAAGAGGAGTTACTAGTGGGGTACCACAGGGTTTAGTACTGGGGCCAGTCCTTTTTAATGTCTTTATAAGTGACATTGCATAGGGACTGGAAGGAAAAGTATGCCTCTTTGCAGATGGCACAAAGATCTGCAACAGGGTTGATACACAAGTAGGCATGGAAAGGATGAGAAGGGACTTGGCAAGGTTAGAGGAAAGATCTGCAGTATGGCAGCTTGGATTCAATGCAAAGAAGTGTAAAATAATGCACCTGGGAAACAAAAACCCAGGGGAAGATTACACAATGGAAGGGAGGTAGTAACAACAACAAAAATGTAAAAGGACCTGGGGGTAATCATACAGTATCAGATGACCTTAAGGTTGGCAAGCAATGTGAGAAGGTGGTAGGGAGGGCTGGGGGGATACTGGAATGTGTAGGGAGAGGCATCACCAGCAGAAAACAGGAAGTTGTTTTCCCCCTGTACAGACAATTGGTGAGACCCCATCTGGTACTGTGTCCAGATCTGGAGACCCCATCTCCACAAGGACATAGGCAGGATGGAGGTAGTTCAGAGGAGGGCAACTAAAATGCTGCAGGGTCTGCAAGAGAAGCCATATGAGGAGAAACTAAAGGAGTTTAATTTGTATACCCTTGAGGAAAGGAGGGAGGGGGGACATGATAAAAATGTTTAAGTACCTCAGTGTAGTAGTAATACGTTTATTGTTTAGCCATACAAGGCTATTACAAACAGACAAAAACAAGCACATTATATGAATTACATATATCTTGCCATAAAATCTCTTAGATTCAACACTCACATTGAATGAATTATAAATATATAAATCTCATAGTAAAAACATTAAAAAAAATCTTTCATCCTGAAAGATCCTAATATGACAGCAGTTTCACATCAGTTTACAATAACACATCATACTTAATACATTTAATCCATATTATTTCAAATGAACTCATTCACTTTAACAAGAGAAATGCAGATTACATATTATAGAATCTAAACAGCTGAAATATCTGATTTCTCCCAATCTTGCTGACTATGCTAAAAGCTTAACTAAAGGCAATCATTTCCAATAGAGGGAATTCTAATTCATTATTTCATCAACCATATCTATTTCAGTTTTTTTTCCTAATTTTGAAAGCATATTTAAAATAATTTACAATTATTTTGACAGTGATCTCATCATTTGTGTTCATAACAATAAGTGTAAGTTCACTATTTGTTATTGTATGCCAACTTGATATAAGAATCTAACCAATACTGCCGTATTCTAGTATACCAGGGACATTGCCATAAAACATGGTTGAGATCCTCTCTTATTCCCATATTACAATTGCACAATTCATACTCCTTTGGAAGTTTATAATACCTGGTTCTCAAAATATTATTATCAAAAAGTTCTAGTCTGGCTTTAAAGAAGATACTTCTATCTACCCTGTTTTCTAGTATATCCCAGTAACTCCTATACATTATGTCTTTAGAGTTAGAGGCGTACCAATTAGAGTATCTAGAAAGATGTGTGTTATCCATATCTTGTTTTTTCCAATATTCATTCACCTTATTTTGGATAAAAGATTTGTAATTATTATTTATCTTAATATTCTTTACAAATATGATTTTATGAAATTCAACCCATATTGATCTAATATCTTACAGAGGTCCTGCAACCATCACCTTTTCCCACAATCATTTTTAGTCCACAATAGTTGTTCTAAAAAACATTGCTTAACTAAGTTATCTTTATCAGTTCTTGTTAAATGTAACCAGTTTTTAATTTTTCTTCCTTCTGTAAGTGCATTTACATTAATCAGTCCAAATTCTGCTCTCAAATATACTGCTGGACAAGATTGGGGAATTTGAATTTCTGAGTGTAAAACCTTGTAAATTTGGTTCATACATTGTTCAGCATCCTTACAATTCCAAATTTCAGATGCATAAGACATCTGTGTCCAGCTTTTAGCTTTAATAGCTCTCAGTAATGGATTTACTGAGAAGCCCCCATAAGAATAATTGAATTTCTTTAACCCATTCATAGTTTTTTTATTTTGTTATGTACCATATCTCAATGCTGTTTCCACATAACATTATTTGTAAAAATTAGACCCAGATATATGCTGTTTTGTTGCATCTAAATTATATTTCCAAATTTAAAGTGGATTTAACAATATTAGAACCAAAAGTTATAGTTTTACTTTTGGTCAAATTTATTTCTAATTTCAGATCCTCAATGCTCCTTTAAAAAGCATTTATTTGACTTTGGATACCTTTTTTGGTCTGAGAGAGAGATCATTACAAGGTCATCAGCATAGGCCAAGATAGAAATATGCCTCTGATTTACCTTTGGGTCATCCAAATCTCTTTGTTCTAACTTCCTAATGACAGGATCTATATATAAATTAAACAGAGTAGGGGCTAGTAAGCAGCCTTGTCTTATGCCACGGTTGGTTCGAATAGAGATAGATGTTTTCCCTGCACTAGTATATCTAATCTGAGCCCAAGTTTTATTATAAAGTTCACTGATTATTAAAAGTAATGCCTTATATTTTCCTTTTTCATACATAATTGTCCATAATTGAGATCTACAGACCATATCAAAGGCAGCAGACAAATCGATAAATACTGTGTATAATTTTTGCTTTCTGATTTTAACATATTTGTGAATTAGATAGTTCAAGACAAAAGCAGCTGTCTATTGTTGGCGACCCACTACAAAAACCAAATTGTGCCTTGCTAAGCCCCCCTGTTAATTGAATTTGACATTTTAAATGATTTAGAATAATATGTGTACAAATGTTAAGACTTACGTCTAGCAAACTAATAGGGCAATACATAGTGGGGTTGCTCAAACCTCCCTTTTTATGTATGGGTATAATTACCACTCCTTTCCAAGAATAAGGGAATGAAAGAACTTCTATCCATTTATTAAAACAAAAACAGAGTATTTTGCTCCAAAAAGGAGCATTACATTTGTAAACTTCTGCTGGTGTTTTATCTATTCCAGGAGCCTTATTAGGTTACATTGCATATGTTGCAAAATATACATCTTTAATAGTAATTTTACACTGACAGCTTGTATTTTGAACAATCTATTCTGACTCACATATATCTGGGTCATAAAATTTCTTCCCACAATAATCAATCCACTGTGATTCTAATATATAACAATCTGTGTGAATTTTACTATTTGTAGAACCCTGAGCAACAAGTTGCCAGAAGCCCTTATCATTTTTTCTTCTAATAGTTTCTAACATTAAAGACCATTTTGTTCTTTGAAATTCACTCCTCTTATTTTTAACAGTTGTTTATATTCCTTTTTCTTCATTTTAACCTGTTCACTTATTTGTACATTCCTTTGTAGTCTTGCATATCTTACTATTCTCCTTAATTCCTTTTTAAACAGAAAACATTCCTAGTCGAACCAAGTTTGAATTTTTCTAGATTGAGGTATTATTACTTCTTTGTAAATTTTTGTTCTCAGATCTTTAAAAAGATGTTCCACCAAGTCCCATAATACTACTACATCTAAGTTGAGTCTTTGGTTTTAGTTAATACATTATCAAATAACAAAATCTGTTCTCTTATATTCCCTTCTAAATAGCCATCCCATCTGACTTGTTTCATAATTCTTATTTCAAATGGAACCACAAATGACATCTTATTCATCACAACATCCCACTGTTCAGTGCATAACAATAAGGGAAAATGGTCACTTTCAGCTCTACTCGGGATACAAAAAGAAGGCCAAAATCTAACATCACCCAACCAAAGAGCCAAAGAGCCTGGACTTTAGGAGGGCTGACTTTGACAAGATGGGAGAGTGCCTCAGAAAAGCACTAGCAAACAGGCTAGAAGAAGATGTGGAGCAACAATGGGGAATCATCAAAACTGCCATCACAGAGGCAACAAGCCTTTGTGTGAAGCAAATAAATCAAAATGAAAGAAAAATCCACTATGGTTCTCAAAAGAGGTGGCTGTGAAAGTCAGGAAGAAAAAGATAGCATTCTGGAAGTATAAGGAAACACAGAAGGAGCAGGACAGAGTGCTGTACCAGTTAAGGCAGAAGGAAGCAGGGAGGAAAGTCAGAATAGCAAAGGCCCAAACTGAGGAAAAGATAGCCAACTCAGTTAAGAAGGGGGATAAAACCTTTTATAGGTACATCAGCGAGCGTAAAAAGACAAATGGAGGGATAGTGAGGCTGAATAGAGGGAACAGTTGGTGGGCAGAGGGGGACAGTGAAAAAGCAGGGATGCTGAATGAATATTTCTGCTCAGTATTCACAAAAGAGGAGGGGGAAGTGCCTAATCCAATTAACAGAAGCACTTTTGATAGGGGGGTCGATTCCAGTCCTTTCACAGAAGAAAGGGTTCTGCAAGAACTCCTAAAACTTAAGGTGGACAAAGCAATGGGTCCTGATAGAATTCACCCCAGAATTCTAAAAGAATTAAGGGAGGAACTAGTGAAACCACTGGCTAATCTTTTTAATAAATCATGGGAGGATGGTGTGGTACCTGAGGACTGGAGATGGCAGATATGATTCCCCTTCACAAAAGAGGGACCAAGACAGAGGCAGGAAACTACAGACCTGTCAGTCTGACCTCTGTGGTAGGGAAAGTGATGGAGTCACTTCTGAAGGAAAGAATAGTTGAGTACCTAGAGGTCAGTGGAGCACAGGACCCAAGGCAGCATGGGTTGACAGTGGGAAGGTCATGTCAGACGAATCTAATAGATTTCTTTGACTGGGTGACCAAAGTAGTAGACAAGGGAGGGGCTGTGGACATGGCTACCTAGACTTTAGCAGGCATTTGACACAGTCCCACACAAGATGATCAGTCAAATTAACCAGCCTGGGTGGGTCCCAGGGTGGTAGCCTAGGTAAAACATTGGCTGCACAACAGGACACAGAAGATAATTGTAAATGGAGTCCACTCTGAAGAAAGAGGGGTTACTAGTGGGGTACCGCAGGGTTCAGTATTGGGTCCAGTCCTTTTTAATGTCTTCATTAGTGACATTGCAGAGGGACTGGAAGGAAAAGTATGCCTTTTTGCAGATGACACAAGGATTTACAACAGGGTTGATACACAAGGAGGCGTGAAAAGGAAGAAAAGGGACTTGGCAAGGTTGGAGGAATGGTCACAAGTATGGCAGCTAGGATTCAATGCAAAGAAGTGCAAAATAATGCACCTGGGAAACAAGAACCCAGGGGAAGAATACACAATGGGTGGGGAGTTAGTAACAACAACCAAAAAGGAAAGGAACCTGGGGGTAATCATATCAGATGACCTTAAGGTTAGCAATCAATGTGAGAAGGCAGTAGGAGGGCTGGGGTATACTGGGATGTATAGGGAGAGGCATCATCAGCAGAAAACAGGAAGTTGTTATCCCTCTGTACAGACAGTTGGTGAGACCCCATCTGGAGTACTGTGTCCAGTTCTGGAGACCCCATCTCTGCAAGGACATAGACAAGATAGAGGTAGTCCAGAAGAGGGCAACTAAAATGGTGCAGGGTCTGCAAGAGAAGCCATATGAGGAGAAACTAAAGGAGCTTAATATGTATACCCTTGAGGAAAGAAGGGGGGGCATGATAGAAACTTTTAAGTACCTCAGTGGAATCAACAAAGTCCAAGAGGGTAGCATCTTTCAGAAAAAGAGATGTGCAAGAACAAGGGGACACAATTTAAAGATAGAAGGAGGGCTGTTCAGGGGCAATGTGAGGAAGTATTATTTCACAGAGAGGTAGTGGATGCATGGAACAGCCTTACTGAGGAGGTTGTGGGGTCTAAAACTGTGGGAGAATTCAAGAATGCATGGGACAGAAATAAGGCAATTCTTGTGGGGGGTAGGAAGAAATAGGCTGTTGGTTTACTAGGATCTGCGGCCTATCCTATAGGTAGGGAAATGGGCAGGCTAGATGGGCCAAGCGGTCCTTATCTGCTGTCAAAGTCTATGTTTCTATGTAAGTCAAGTAGTGTTTTATTATGGGCTTTGATGTATGTATAATTTCCAATTTTATCACTAAAAATTTGGTAGTTTAAAGGATATAAATCCATACCCAAAATTAATGCAATTAGAATCTTACCTGATTTATTAACCGCTGTATCCTTAGAGGTTCTAGATAGAAAACAATAATTAGAATCATATATAAATAGGGAATTATTTGTGTATCCATCGAAAATACTTATTCTGGCATTAAAATCCCCTATAACCAAAATATTGTATTAGGAAAAGTTTGGTTATTTTTGTTTATCTCATTTTTTAATATCAACCATACTCCATCACTATAATGCACTGAGCGACGTCGTGGGAAATATACATTCACAATTATCATATTCTGTTTCAATTTTTTTATATAAACAGAAATGAGATTTTGCATAATACATAAAGCCTTTGCCTTTAAATCAGGCAAATTCTACAAAGTGTAGCAATCCCAGTTGAATTCCTACCACAATTTGTCCCCTTATAACCATGATGAGAGAATGTTATATACTCATTTATATTAATTAAATCACCAACCCCATGCCATGTTTCTTGGAAACATAAGATTTCAAACTGAATTACAAAATTAACCCAGGAATTATCTGCTATTTTAGTCTGCCACCAAGCAATATTCCAGGAGAGAACTGGGGAATCCCATCAATTATCTGTCTAGAAACGCTTTCATTAGAAGACTCATAAGATCCAGTTCAAAGTCATTCCGATTTATCTACCAAAGTTTGAAATTTATTATTTGTACTAATTTTGCAATTTGCCACAATATTAGGCTCTGCCAACTTATTTAATACAGCATTTGTCTGAATCTCCTCCCACCTTACCATATGGAAACACATTTTATTGAAATACTTTCTTTTGCTTCTATTAAATCAGCCACTTGTAAATCAATTATTAATAAGTCTATCTGACTACCATTTGGATTTCTGTTCACTTCCAAAATTCCATCCCTACCAAGGGATATTCCTAGTATGTTATTAAAAGAGTTGCATAACACTCCCTTTAATTTCTTATTAGTTTCATTTTGAATTTTAGGGATGCCAAAGATACTAAGCCAAACAGTGGAGAGTTGTTTTCCCCTCAGTAGCTCTTTAGTAAAAAGATTTCTGTTCTCAAAGTTCACATATAGTCCAAAAACCTGCAAGGTTTCACCATTATACCAAATATCATTGGCTAATCTAGGTGAGAATAAAATAATATCACAAACAGAGACATTTGATTCATCATCAATAAGCTTAACACTTTGTATATCTGATTCTGTCATATAAACTCCCATATTAACCTTAAATAAAACAACTAGTTGATTTTTAAGTTCTAGATCAGATCCTTGTATCCAGCTGGAGGGACCCTTTAAGATAATTCTGGGTAAATTACCTTCAAGATGATTGTTTCCCTTATTACTTATCTCAGCTCTTAATGAAGGGAACTCTATCCCAGTATGGACTGTCTTTAGTAAAGCATCAAATCTGCAATTATTTCCAATCTGCCTGATCGTTTGCATTGGATAATCATTATTCTTATCTGATGTCCCAGTTATACCCTTTACCGTTGCTGAGCACTCAGTCAGAAAATTTCCAATTTCTTTTTCCAATTTATTTAAATTTGTCTCCAAATTCTCCTCTAAATTACCAATGACCCTTGCTGGATCTTGAGTGGATATATAAGGAGGTCCTGACTCTGCTCGGAAAGTTATTTTCCCCAGATCAGATTTATTTGTCTGGCTAATCTTAGATACTGTCTTAACTGCCTCAATATAAGCCCCATTTGCCTTCTTAACCTGAAAATTACCTCCATTATCTTGAGAACTATTATTAATTACTAAAATACCATCAGTACCACCTCCATCATCCTGAAAACTATTTCTAGTTACTAAAGGGCCGTCACCACCATTACCTCTCAGACTACCTTCACCTTTTAACTTTTGATTTTCTTCTTTCTTCCCCCTTTTTTAACTTTTTACCCCTTTTTAGTTGTTTTAGATATTTCGGAAGTATCTGGAATAATCAGTATAGAAAATCGATCCCGTATTTCCTTAGATACAACCCCCTCTTCATCAAGAACCAGGATAGAAACTGATTTCTCCAGAGATCAATTGAAAGTTTCCATCTTATTATTTAAATTATCAATGTAAATCTGATTATTAAATAAACCGATTTTGACCATCTCCAAATCTTCTTTAATTGCTATTAGTTACTCCATAATAAGTATATTCGCTGAAAAAGTAGATTTAAGAATATGTAACAAAGCATTATTCAGAGATGTAGGGTATTTATTATTATCACCAAAATCAATTAAGTTATTATTTGAGGTGAATTCAATCCTCGGTGTCTTTATGGGGGAACCAACAAATCCTGGGTTTACCACCAAATCAATCAAAGCAGCTTGAGATCTATTAAGATGTATATTTGGTGTATCAAGCAGCTTCAGACCCTTAATTGTAGTTTGAAGGTCTGCTGAGATAGCTTTAAGCTTATCATTTATCCCATACAATGGACTTGGGATTGTATAAACTGAATCTGAATTGCTATCTAGTTTACTTTCCAAATCTACTAAGTTCCCAGAATACTCTAAGGATTCCAGAGTATCAGAACCTAATAAACTCTCCAACAAGCTATCAGATACAGGAGCTGTTAATGAGATATCAGAAGGGAAACCCAAAGCATCCATCCCATAAAGTTTACTTATCTTCTTATGTTCATTTACAAAATCCCCCATCATCTTAACATCATTATTAGCAGTATTGATAGAGTTATTAATTTTTAAATCACTAAACTCATTATTAGGAGCATCAGGGGCAATGGTAACATTCTGAGTATTGGGAAAAATCAATGAGGATGGCTGTAATGACTCAGTGATACTATGTGATAAAAAAACAGCTTTAACAGTTTTGATAGGAGTATTACAATCCATAACAGCTGCAAAAGAGTCCCAAGATGTCACTAAGTTGGTATCATGTTGAATTACTGGAGTGGAAACTTTCTCATAACTATTAATACATTTCAGATGGTCTGTGATTTTAGACTGTCTCATAAGTGCAGCATTTACTTGATATTTTTGTGCTGTTTTTCCATGCCAGCTTTAACCACATTAGGCACTTTAGAGTCATTAGGCACATTAGAAGTATCTTCCGTAATGATCTGGGCCTGCAGAGCCTGTTTCCTTGTAAATACAATTTTGATCAGTAAGGACAAAACTCACACCAAACCAAGACCTCACTGAAGATCACAAGGGAGTTAACTAATACAGTCCACCCGTACTTAGATAGTTCAAATTAGATCTGTTCTGATGGCAAAGTAGCTATTGAAAAATGGTAGAAAAATGGTTTAAAAAAATGGTTTAGAGCAGCTCTTTATTTCAGATGTGAATAAAATTATCTTTTTAAATCTTCTCTATTTGAGATTCCTTCCAATATCGTCAAACAGCAGACAACACTGGTACCCAAATAGTAACCAGAAAACTACCAAACAGTAGGGAACCTAAAACAATGTAAAGAAAGAAATATAATCAGTGGCCATTAATTAAGACAAATATTTTCAGAGTGTACAAAGGTTAAAAAAACTGCTACCATAAAAAAAAACAAAAGAGATTATCCTACCTTAACATTTCAGACAAGTAAATTTAAAAAGTCAGATCACCACAAAGAAATGTACAGCATGAATCGTGTAAATAAAAACCCTGCAGATGAGACCGAGCAACTGCACCCACTCACCGTTCACCAAGAAACAAATCTAAAGAAGAAACGCCATGCAGGCGCATATATACAGAAAGGACATGTGATTATAAAAGCCAATCATGATAAGAAGAAGAAAGATAGTAAGCAACCTTTAAAAAAAATTAATAACATTTTAAAAATTTAAACATTAAAATTATACACTTGCTCTTATCTACTTTTAATAAATACACAAATAAAAACACACAATAAAAATGGAGGAGCAGAGAAGCAGAGAAAATACTTAAAGTCTCATACAGCTATTTCTCTGTTTTCATGATTTCCTGACATTTTAACAGGAAGCTATATCCAAAGTTTAGTTTATAACATTATAACATTAACTGGATTGGGAACTTCAGTATTAACTTTCCTTCTCAGCATGTTTTTTTTTTCTGGCAGCATCTTGTATACTCAGGCCTTCCCAAAGGGCCTCTCCACACTGTCTGGTCCCACCGCCACCTTTGGCTTTCCTCCTAGGGGTAAGGAGAACATATATTTTGAGACGTCTGACCAAGTTGATGGAACTCACAAGATAGACTGGAAAGCGCTATTATAGCATAGATGGCATACGTGTTCTAGGTAGAAAACTGGCAAAAAATAGAGCCTGCTGCTGAATTTTCACAAAACAGTAGCGTGCAGCATTCCATCCACCAACCGAGTTCAACTCTTGCAGTCCAAGCTGAGAGGCAACATATACAGTACATACACCAAAGTGCACTAGCATCCATCAAGTACCTCAGTGGGATCAACAAAGTCCAAGAGGATAGCATCTTTCAGAAAAAGAGATGTGCAAGAACAAGGGGACACAATTTGAAGATACAGGGGGACGGCTCAGAGGCAAGGTGAGGAAGTTTTTTTTTACAGAGAGGGTGGTGAATGTATGGAACAGCCTCCCTGAGGAGGTTGTGGGCTCTAAAACTGTGGAAGAATTCAAGAATACATGGGACAGACATAAGGCAATTTTTGTGGGGGGTAGGAAGAAATAGGCTGTTGGTTAAATAGGATTTGCAGCTTATCCTCAAGATAGGAAAATGGGCAGACTAGGTGGGCCAAGTGGTCCTTATCTGCTGTCAAAGTCTATTTTTCTGTTTCTACATTGTACAATCCATACTGGTACAGGAAGTTACCTTAATGTGGTGCCTGTCTGGTTTCAGAAAAATGAAGGTGTTAGTTAAGGTGGTATTGTTTATCTTCCAATTTGCTGGTGTGATGTTAGAGGTGACTGAGCAGACAGGGATACATTTGGCTCTTTAAGTGCCCTGCTCTTGAAGGTACTTATATCTGGTACTTATACTTGAAGGTACTTATATCTGATAATGGGAGACTTCAACATGCCAGATACAGATTGGTCAATACCAGCAGGAACATCTGCCAGAACTAGACTCATAGTGGATTCCCTGCAGGGGGAGGGCCTCAAACAACTGGTACAGCAACCCACCAGAGACAGAGGCTATCCTAGATCTAGTACTGACTAACAAAGAAGGGATCACAGATCTCCAGGTGAGAAGGTCACCTGGGGGCCAGTGACCATCACATGGTATGGTTCAATTTGGCTACTACATCTAAATCATCCCATTCCAGGCAAAAATATGGGACTTCAGAGGAGCTGACTTTGATAAGATGGCCAACAGAGTTAAGCTAGCCCTGGCAAAAGAAACACAGGTGAGGAGGTACAAGGCAAAGTGGGCAAGCATTAGGATACAATACTTGAAGCAACATCCCATTGTGTTAGACAGAAAAGGAAGTGCAAAAGAAGGAAACCACTTTGGTTCTCAAATACAATGTAGAAAGGTCAGAGCCAAAAGGTGGCCTTCAGAAAATATAAAGGAACACAAGCGGGATGAAGATAGGGGGCATACCAAACTGCCCTAAGAGAAGCAGGTAAGGCAGTAAGGCAGGCAAAGTCCCAAACTGAGGAAACACTAGCACAAACAGTAAAAAGGGTGACAAGACTTTCTATAGATACATTAGTGAAAGGAGAAAGTCAGAGGGAGTATGCTAAGCAATGGAGAAAGGGAGCATGTGAGGAGGAGGACCCTGTAAAGGCATCTATCCTAAATAAGATACTTTTGCTCAGTATTCACTGAAGAGAAGGTAGGGCAGGGCCCACAGCTCAGCATCATGGACACAGGGGAGGGAGGTGAGCACTCACCCCTTCACAAAAGAAGGGTCCTACAAGAGCCTGCTAAGCTCAGGTGGATAAGGCAATGGGACCTGATGGTGGCATACATCCCAGGGTACTTAAGGAGCAAAGGAGGAACTAGCAGAGCCATTAGCAGAATTGTTTAGTGAGTCTCTGAGCACAGGAGAGGTCCCAGAAGACTGGAGAAGGGCTCATGTGATCCCACCCACAAGAGTGGTAGCAGGAGGAGGCGAACTACAGACCGCCAGTCTTTACCCTCAGTAGTGGCAAGATTATGGAAGCACCCCATGAAAGGATAGTGCAACACCTGGAATCCATAAAGCACAGGATCCAAGACAGCATGGGTTTACAAAGGAAGGTCCTGTCAAACTAATCTCATAGATTTCTTTGACTGGGTAACCAGAGTGGTGGACCAAGGGAGCAGTTGATGTTGCCTACCTTGACTTCAGCAAAGCTTTTGACACTGTTCCACATAGAAGATTGATAAATAAGCTAGGTAGGCTCGAGGTGGGTCAGAAGTTGGTCAACTGGGTGGCAAACTGGTTGACTGGCAGAAAACAGAGAGTGGTGGTAAATGGTATACAGTCAAAGAGATGCAAGTCAGGCAAAATGGGTACCAGGATCAGTCCTGGGCCAGTCCTATTCAACATCTTCATTAGTGTACCAGCAGATGGACTAGAGGGTAAGTTGTCTGTTTGCAGATGACACCAAGATCTGCAACAGAGTAGATGATCCAGATGGGGTGGGCAGAATGAGAAGAGATCTGGATAAACTAGCAGAATGGTCAGAAGAGTGGCAACTGGGATTTAATGCAAAGAGTGCAAAATCATGCACATAGGGAAGAGAAACCCTGAAGCCACTTATAGGCTGGGAGGAGTTGCTAGTCACAAAGGAAGAAAGAGACTTGGGCATCATCATCACTGATGACCTGAAATCATCAAAGCAGACCTCTAAAGCAGTAGGTAAGGCTAGGGGTGTTGGGGTGTGTTAGTAGAAATTATCACAAATGCGTAAGAGAGGTAATAATCCCTCTGTACAAGACATTGGTTAGGGCCCTATCTGAGTACTGCGTGCAGTATTGGAGGCCACAACTTTCACAAGGACATTAACCAAATTGAGGCAGTCCAGAGAAGGGCAACCAAAATGGTGCAGGGACTGCATCAGAAGACATATGAGGACAGATTAACGGAGCTCAATATGTATACCCTTGAGCAAAGGAGGAGAGAGAGGTGATATGATCGAGACATTTAAACACCTTAAGGCATAAACAAGGGTAAAAGAGTCTAACATGTTTAAATATAAGGAAAATAGCAGGACAAGAGGACACAGCATGAGATTAGAGGGAGGCCGATTAAGGGGAATGTGAGGAAATTCTTTTTCACAGAAAGGGTGGTAGATGCATGGAATGGCTTACCACAAGAAGTAGTGGCTATGAATACAGTGCAGGGCTTCAAACAGGCATGGATAGGCATAAGGGAGCAATACAAATGACTATGAATAGATAGGTCACTGACATAGCAAAGGCCGATGGCACATTTATAAGGTAGAAAAAGAAATGGGCAGACTGGATGGGCCTTGCGGTCCTTATCTGCCGTCAACTTCTATGTTTCTATGTTTCTTCCTGATTAGCATGCACTGCAAGCAAGCAAGCACACTAAAATGTCAGACACTTGCTAAAAGTCAGATGAGAAGAAAATGAAACAGTTAGTGGGGAATCTCTCTATAAAAACCGAATGTGCAATAGCGAAAACAGGAGGACTGAATCTGGACCTAAAAAAAAATCCATTTGGTCAAAAAACGAGTATGTGGTAACCTTAGCACCGTAATTACCGATTTTGCAGGAATTTCACCAGCAAAATGTAATTTTGTAACATCTCTTATTAGGATGTTATTCTTGAGACCATTACAGTCCTGTAAATTTGAAAACGATTTGTTGCCCAAAGTGAAACACATCCTGTTTAAAAACAAGATATGCTACCTAATAAAAATGCTATAGGAGGCAACTCAGAATTCTGAAGCTAATCAAGAAAATTAGTTAAAGTTTTAACCCTTTGAGAACTGAATTTGTGTGAGCGTATATAGATTCTGGACGTATATATATGCCCACAGTCTTCTAAGGGTTAATACCTTCAGAGTGGGGTATACTGGTGTATAAATCCAGAACATCTAATGTAGCTGAAATACACATATTTATATTCCATCCTTCTTCACTGAGTTCTGTATATAATGTTAAGGACCAAAATTATTCTCCCCATCTTCAATTACGTTGTTGTGGTCTACAGCTCTGCCCCCCACCTTCCTCACTTGCAGAAGACACCCTCAGTAATGCTTTCTGCTGTTTTTGCAACTTACATGTCCCCACCACACCCATCACTGTTTACTGTAATCTAAACTTTACTGATTTGCCCTATCCCTACACACCCAGACACACTGCTCTATCTTCACTGATAAATACTGGTTTGGCTCACTACCCCTACCTATCCTCTCTCTCCTCTCTCCAATAGATGCCTCTGCTTACAAACCTTGTTTCAGGGACTCATGCATTCTCTCCATCCCTCTCCCACACAGATGTACTGGGAAAGCGGCTTTCTCACACTGGCTACCAGCTCTCTGGAACCAGCTTCCCTCTGGCTCTCCCCTCTCTTCTTTCATTAAAGCAACTATAACAAGCATTTGTCAATGCCAAATGTTGTTATGCTGGCATTGGCAGTGGTGGAGCTAGAGATGCATAGTGCTGTGATTTTGTGAATGTGTCTCAAAAGGTGATTTTGCACAGTGAGCACGCTATTGTGCGCCACAGCTGCGGAAACACATTTTGGGCAGGCTGTGAAAAGTGGCAGCTGGACTGTTGATAAGGAGATGTGCACAAATGCCAGTGGTGAAAATGTGGCATGAAAATATTGCAGATTGATGAAGTTACAAGGGTGAGTGGAAACTGCGCAATGCATGCTTGCAACACAGTCATTGTATGGGCTTTCGGCACCAAATTTTCAACATAGGCATTTTAAGACCTCTGCTCATGAATAGTGTCACTGTCATTTCCTCAAACTGTCCCAAAAACTTATTTTGCACAGTGACCGTGCAATTCTGCGCCGGACGTGCGAAAACACATTTCAGGCAGCTATACTGCTCATAAGAAGGTATGGAAAAATGCCAATGATGAACAGCTGGAGTGAAACTATTACAAATTTACAAAGTCAAGAGCGTGAGTGCAAACTGTACAGCTCACGCTCATAAATCACTCAATTTATTGACTGTCATTCCAAATTTTCAAGATAGGCATTTTAGGACATCTGCTAATGAACAGTGTCACTGTCATTTTCTTCATGCGTCTCAAACATGGACTTTCCACAGCGACACAACTATTCTGCGCCGGAACTGCAAAAACAGATTTTGGTGAGGATGTGAAAAATTACAGCTGTACTGTTCATTAGAAGGTGCAGAACAATGGCACTGTTGAAAATCTGGAGTGAAAATATTAGAAGTTTGCGAACATACGAGCGTGCATGCAAATGGCACAATGCATGCTCGTAACACAGACATTTTATGGAGTATTGTCACCAGATTTTCAACACAGGCATTTTAGGACCTCTGCTCATGAACAGTGTCACTGCCATTTTTGTAATGTGTCCCAAACACTGATTTTGCACAGCGACCATGCTATTCTGAGCCCGGAAGTGCGAAAACACATTTTGGCAAGGATGTGAAAAATGACAGCTATACATTTCACAAGAAGGTGTAGTAAAATGCCATTGTTGGGAATCTGGCATGAAAATATTGCGAATGTGCTAACTTATGAGCATGCATTGCGCAGTTGCTAGGCAAGCTCATAAAACAGTCATTTTATGGAGTATTGTCACCAAATTTGCAACATAGGCTTTTTGAGAGCTCCCCTCATGAACAGTGGCACTGTCATTTTGTTAGGTGGTCCTGAAAGGTGATTCCATGCAGTGACTTTGAAATCACCATTTGGGATTGAATAACACCATGACAGTGCAAGAATTCATGAGAAGGGTTCCCAAAAACTCCATGTTGAAAATGTTGGGCCAAAATTCACAAAAATGCCTGAGATTTGCAGCAAAGTTGGAAAACTCCTATTTATTACATTGTACAGCTTACCAGCATTTCATCAGTTAGTGGTTGACTTTGAAGAGTGCAGACATGTTCCCTGTCCACTGAAGATCATCGCACCAGACTCCGACAGTAAGTATGGGGTATGTGGGGAGGTAGGGTATGCAGTAGGTGGGTGCGGGTGGCAGGAGGGGGCACGGAGACTACGAGGGACTGTTTTCCTTTAACAGATTCAAAAAGAAAAAAAACATCGTGGGACAGTTTGTTTGTTTTTTACAGGGGATTAGGCATGCTGGGGTGGGCTCCCAGCATGCCACCTAACTGTTTTGAGGGGGGGTGTCTGTAGCCGACAGGAGATTGGGCACCCTCATCAGCAAACAACACAATGGGGGGAGAAATTTATGCTGATGGGGATTGGGCACCCCTGTAGGCACACAAAGAAGGGTGGGGGGTGCAGAGCCAAGGGGGATTGGGCACCCCCCCTCAGCATTAAACAATTGGGGGGGTTCTTTCTGCTGACGGGAAGTGGGTTCTCCATTGGCACACAAGGAAAGGAGGGTGGGGTAAGAGCCGAGGGGGGCTTGGGCACCCCTCTCAGCATATGACAAATGGAGGGGGAATGCTTAATGCCGAAGGGGAGTGGGCTCCCCCGTTGGCACATTCATAGGGGGCAGTGTCAGCTGACAGGGGGATTGGGCACCCCCAGAGTCGGCAGTTCAGTGGCTATGTGCATAACGTCATGAAAGACGCTAAGAAAGGACCGCTGCATCTGACGAGCTTTGCTCAGATTGCAGCAGACCTTTCTTTAGATGTGCTCGCCACATTGTATGCATGGTGTGGTGCCAGCATGCAGGCTGATTGGGGAATCCGGGATGCACCTACTGATGCGTACCTTGTATGAAAAATGACAGCTGTACTGTTCATGGGAGGTGTAAAAAATGGCAATGTTGAAAATCTGCAGTGAAAATATTAAAAAAACTGGTGATGTCATGAGCGTGCGTAGAAACTGTGCAACGCACACCCATAATGTAATTAGTTTGGAGATTTTTTACAGCAGATTGTCAACACAGGCATTTTGGGACCTCCGATCATGAACAGTGTCACTGTGATTTACTTCATCTGTCCCGAACAATGATTTCCCAAAGA
Source organism: Neoceratodus forsteri (assembly GCA_016271365.2). Lineage (NCBI taxonomy): Eukaryota > Metazoa > Chordata > Ceratodontiformes > Ceratodontidae > Neoceratodus > Neoceratodus forsteri. Next base: position 102,287,903 of record CM028130.1, read on the forward strand.
GACCACACATTACTGTGCTGAAAGTGTGAAAACACATTTCGGCCATGTTGTGAAAAATGACAGCTGTACTGTTCATAAGGAAGTGTGGAAAAATGCCACTGTTAAAAATCTGGACTGAAAATATTACAAATTCATGAACTTACGAGGGTGCGTGGAAACTGTGCAATGCTCACTTGTAACACAGTCATTTTATGGACTTTTGTCACCAAATTTTCAACATAGCTATTTTAAGACCTCTGCTCATGACTAGTGTCACTGTGATTTTCTTAATCTGTCCCAAACATTGCTTTCGCACACTGACTGCACCATTGCGCGCTACATGTGCGGAAACACATTTTAAGTGAGATGTGAAAAATGGCAGCTGTACTGCTCATAAGGAAGTGTGGTAAAATGGTAATGTTAAAAATCTGGCATGCAAATATTAAAAATTTGCAAACTTGCGAGCATGCGTAGGAACTCTGCAATGTGCGCTTCTAAAACCGTCATTTTGTGGAATTTTTTTACCAACTTTCAACATAGCCATTTTAAGACCTTTGCTCATGAACAGTGTCACTGTGATTTTCTTAATCTGTCCCAAACATTGATTGCGCACACTGACTGAACCATTGTACGCTACATGCATGGAAACACATTTTGAGTGATATGTGAAAAATGGCAGCTGTACTGCTCATAAGGAGGTGTGGTGAAATGGCAATGTTGAAAATCTGGAGTACAAATATTAAAAATGTGTGAACTTATGAGCGTGCGTAGGAACTGCGCAACGCACGCTTGTAAAACAGTCATTTTTTAGAATTTTTTCACCAAATTTTCAACATAGACATTTTAAGACCTCTGCTCATGAACAGTGTCACTGTGATTTTCTTAATGTGTCCCATACATTGATTTTGCACACCGATGGCGCCATTGTGCGCTACATGAGCGGAAACACATTTACGGTGAAATGTGAAAAATGACAGCTGTACTGCTCATAAGGAAGGGTGGTAAAATGGCAATGTTGAAAATCCAGACTGCAAATATTAAAGATTTGTGAACTTATGAGCGTGCAAAGGAACTGCGCAATGCACACTTGTAAAACAGTCATTTTTAGAAATTTTTTCACCAAATCTGCAACATAGGCTTTTTGAGAGCCCACCTTATGAACACTGGCACTGTCATTTCCTTAATCAGTCCCAAAAGGTGATTTCACGCAGTGACCACAAAACCCTTCAAGCCCGATTAACGCCATGACAGTTCAAGAATTCATGAGGAGGGGTCCCAAAAACCCTATGTTGAAAATTTGGTGCCGAAATGCCAAAAATTGCCTGAGATATGCATCAAAGTTGAAAAAAACATATTTATTACATTATACAGCTTACCAGCATTTCCTCAGTTCGCGGTCAGCTTTGAAGAGTGCAGATGTGTTTCCGGTCCACCAAAGATCATTGCACCGGACTCCGGAGGTAAGCATGGGGTGACGGTGGTGTGCAGAGGCAGGGTGCACAGTGGGTGGTCCCAGGTGGGCAGGGAGACCGTGAGGGACAGTTTTCTGTTTACAGGTTTGTTTTGGTTTTTTTGGAAGACGACGCAGGACGTTTGCCACGCTGGGGTGGGCTCCCAGCATGGCAGCTGGAAGGCTGTTTGGGGGGGCCTAGAGCCAATGAGGGATTGGGCACCCCTGTCGGCAATAACAATTTTTGCCACACTGGGGTGGGCTCCCAGCGTGGCAACAGGAAAGCTTTTCTGGGGGAGGCATGAAGCTGATGGGGGATTGGGCACCCAAACGTGCAAACAAACATAAAAAGGAGCTTAGATACTTTTTTAACAGAAGATGACTGATTTTAATCCTCTGGCAGCATGTACATTCCTACCATCTACACCACTCGGTTACGCCACACTACAACAATTGAACTCACTAGCTCCCCTATCTCTAAAGTCTGAGGCTTCCTTTACAGATATCTAAATAACCTTACATTAAAAAAGGCAGTTTACATACATTTTTTTAACACCAGGGCCAGATATTCAGAGCTTTTCGCCTGGCGCAAAATGGTTGTGCCATGACTGCACCGAATTTGCACCAGGCTGCAATATTCAAAGGATGAAATAGTGCTGACGCAAGGCCTTATTGCTGGTGCTAAAAGATAATGTATGCAAGGTGCAAATTGAGGGGCGGGGACATGTATATTGGCACTAAGCTATATTCAAAGGAATAGCACTGTGCAAGGCCAGGTAGCACCACCCATAGCATGGTGCAAGTTACCATCTATAAGAAGCCTCTCTAAACTTAGGGGAAATCACAGAGGGGACATCGACACACACCAGGAAGAAGATGGCTGTAGATAACAATGCTGTGCTGGTCATACTGATGGCTGAAGTGCTGGAGGAGGAAGAGAGGGAGCAGGCCCTCCCTGGTCCACACCGCAGGCCAAGGAGGAGACGCTGCACACAGACTGTACTTGCCCAGACTTTCATTTGAGACACTTCCAGATGACCACCTTGTGGGCTAGTACAAGATGAACTGGGTCCTGTTGAGGCAACCTCCATGATCAGCTGCAAAATAACACCAGATGCAGCCATGCAGTGACCATGGAGGAAAAGGTGATGGCTGTGATGTGTTTCCTCTCCACCAGATCCTTCCAGATACAAGTGGGTGATATCATTGGTGTATCACAGTTGGCCACCTCATGTCTCCTGACACAGTTCCTGGATGCTTTCCTGTCACTTGCTGGTGAATTCATCATATTCCTCAGCATGGCAGCTAAGCGCAGAGAAACCATGCAGCTATTCTATCAGGTTGTACATTTATCAGCTGTAATTGGTGCCATTGTCTGCACCCATGTTGCAATACTCACACCAACTGGTGATGTTGGTGATGTGTACCTGAACAGGAAGGGCTACCATTCCATCAATTGCCAGATGGTGTGAGATGCAACAGGGCACATCATAAATTCATATCAGTGTCAGCAGGTAGCACACTCGACTCTGATGCTTGCAGTTCAGAAGGCTGTGGGTTCTATTTCCATACCAGGCACTTGGGTTAAATCCCTATACTGACACAGCAGGCAGTCATGGTGTGTGTGTAACAGTAGGAAATTGCTAACACAATGTAATGTGTTCACAGGAGACAGTGCACATTCCGTGAGACCCTGGCTCCTAACACCGGTCCTCTGACTAGCAACAGTGGCTGAGGACCAGTACAATGAGACACATTCTGCCATAAGTAATGTCATCGAGAGGGTCTTTGGCATGCTTAAGATGCATTTCCACTGCCTGGACTAGTCTGGCGGTGCCCTGCAATGTAACCCTCGATAGGTCTCTTGCATATTCCTTTCCTGTTACATGTTGCACACCATGGCTCTGAACCATGGAATACGCGTGCGTGAACCCAAGCAACATCCAGATAGTGATACAGAGCAAGAGGTCCAGGGGATGGTAGAGCAACTCAATAGGCAGGACCCTCACATGGCCAGGAGGGCCCAGGAGCACTGAACACACATCATCGGGACACTAGCATGAATGGCCAGGTGAGTGATAACAAGACATCAAACATGTGAGCACTGACCTTTTAATGGAAATGTAGCAACATGTGCAACTCACAGGAATGTGCAATGGGTGAATAAAAGTGAACGCAAATGCAAGCAGAAGTGCAATGGTGATGAGAGTGGAATGTGTGGTGTAGCAGAGGTGTTTGTGGGTGGCGTGTGACTGTGACTTGTGTGTCTATAAGTGGTGGAGGCATGACTTCATTGTGGTCTCCAACCACGGATCCTGACAGGGTCCCCACCGTGAACCCTGGTGGGGGTGTACTGTGGGTAGATGATGTGGCAGGCGATGACACCGAGGTGGACGTGGCCTTATTGTGACCATATCCACAATGTGGGCATACCAGTGATGCCAGTAACCCACGTCAGTCAGGCTGCCATGCAGGTGCCATGGTGGAGGCAGTGCTGGATGACCCCAACTACCTACCATGTGCTATGGAGGCATGATGGAGACCACAACTGGAGCTGTGCTGGTCTGGGCTACCTGTCTGCTGCTGAGCACACTTCATCACCTCCCTAACTGTGATGGTGAGCTCCCTCACACCCAGGTGATTACACCAAAAACACTGTCAAGGGTATTGAGGTGCCATTCCTCACAGTCCACCACCTGCTGCTCAGCCTACAGGAGGCAGATGCAATGGCCTCATGGAACAGGAACAGTTCCTGCTGCACCTCCCTATGGAATGCATGTACCTGTAGCTTCTGCTGTGCAGCTGTCTGTGAGTCCGCAGCAGTGTGGAGGAGCACTCGAGTACCTATGTCGTTCTGTCCTTCCTGTGGCTTAACACCCTTGACAGGTTGGGGTGTTGGGGGCTGGGGTATGTGTGTGGGCTGTGTTTGGCAGGCAACAGGGTCAGCAGCATACTGACCCACAGTGCCCACCGGCCTTCTACGACACCCCAGTGGAGCCAAAGGACATGGTGCCATGGCTCCCGGTGGGTCATTATTATGTCAAGGGTACTTGCCGTCTGTCAGCTGCCCATCACCTGGTAGTGGCAGTGATGTTGGTGGTGGTGCTGCTAGCCAATACCACTGCAGATGTACTGATCCCAAATAGTACCGGGTGACCCTGGCTGGACTTAGGGCATGGCCTGCCTAGCAGGTATGTATGTGTGTATGTGACAGCACCCTGGCTAGTACTTGCAGTCATGGAGAGGTCCTCAGGTCAAATGGAGTAACCCGATGGTAAGCCCATAACCCCAAAGTCTAAGGCCCACAAGGCAATTCAACCCTGGTACATAAGTCTCATCATCATCATCCTCAACATCCTCCTCTTCCTTCTTATAAGCTATGGCTGCAGCAAACTCCCTGGAAGTGTGCCTCATAGCTGTTGCATCCCATCCACTTAGCCCCTGCAGGCTTGAACACAATGGTCTTGGCTTGCTGTCATCACCTCCCTCTGCCTCATGGCTCACTGCTGTTGGTCTGATGGGCTGAGCTGTGGAGCAAGAGAAACAGTGTGAGTTCACTGTACATGGCATGGCATGCCCACACCACTGCCACCACATGCAGAGCACCAGGGTGCCCCCAATATCACACAGTACCTACCACAACCCAGTGTACCATGTCCACACACCACCACAGGCAAGATGCCCAGAGAACCACACCCACACCATGCAGACCAGGGTGCATCTGAACCCCTGTTCACACTGTGTGGAACACACACCCACAAGCACATGTGTTGGCTGCCACACTATGGCTGTGGTATCTGTATCGCAGATAGTGCCACATGTACCGTACTGCATCACAGCATGGAGCATAGGCACACACTCATGAGGCATGCATGTCTCGTGCCACAGTCTGCTTGTGTATACATCATGGCCTGCAACAACAGGCACATTCTGCATGCATGCCTACATATTGCGGCAATGGGCCACAGCTCGCATAGCACTACTGGGCCAGGCACATTCACACAGCTTTGAGCAATAAACACCAGCCATGTCCCACAACATCTGTGGTTCCTACAGGACACCCAATTGTCACCATGCACAGTACTAGCTGCATGGTCTGTGACTCAAATGCTCTGTGCAGATCAAGTGGCGTCTCACATCCCCCACCCTTCACACCCAGCAGGGTCACCAGCCTGAGTGTGGATATGATGACATCCATTATTGGGCCCACCCTCCTCATCTCAGCCTGTATGGGACCACCGCATGTCTCCATCACTGACCTCAGCTGCTGTGCCTCTTCCTCCTTGGTATGCCTCAGCAGATCATGCCACTGCTTCCTGAAGGCATCCACACTCTGTTCACATTCACCCACTGCATTGACTGCTGCAGCGATCTCTGCCCACATTAGATGGATGGTGGCATCAGTGTTCTTGTGCTTCCACTTCTGGGCATGCCTTTCCTTGTATGAAGACACCAGGGTCTTCAGTGCCTCATAACAGAATTTGTACGCCCAGAGGTGCACGTGTCCTTCATTGGCACCTGTGTGGGGAGGAATGGAACAGTGGTGAGTGTCTGGCAGAAACATGGCATGCATGTGTGTGTCTCATGTGTGCGTCTGTCTCAGCCTGTGTGTGGCCCTCTCATGTGTGTGTACCACAATGTGTATGTGACTGCCAGCCATGACACTGCCCAGTTGATACAGTACCAAGCTATCCCTGCAGTACCATGACTCAGATGTGTCAGGGGCCACTGATACACTGGTGTACCAGGCATGGCCATGCCCCACAACTGGCATTTAGCACCTCAGGACAACAGCATCATGTTATGGTCCTGATGACTCCACACACATGTTGGTACACATACAATGGCTGTGGAACCCCTGGTGGTGCTGTGGTCCACTGGAGGCATGGCCTTGCCATACCCAGTTAACCATGTCAGGCTGTGTGAGTGACATGAGGTGGATATTCAGGTGCTGGTGGGTGACCCATGCATGGTCCACTGTCTGCCATGTATCACAGCACAGCCCTTGGTGCCTGTGGCATGGTTGTCTGTGCCACTGACCCACCTCTGTTGCCAGTCCCTGGGCCCACAACTCGTTGACAGTCACAGAATGTGGGCAGGGCCTGCTGCCACAGGGCATTTGGCTAACACACAGTCCAGAAGTGAGACAGCTATCCCACAGTGCATGGGGATGCCTATGCATTGGACCATGGCCTGAACATGCCCTGGCATGTGTGTAGCCCCAGACAGATAACTGCTGTACCCGTGAAGCACAGCACGACTCCACAGTGCCTTTTGTGCAAGCATTGCTGTGCGCATGTGGTGCATCCCCCCCTCAGGTACTGTTACACTGTTGCTACAGTATTGCTGCCATGTTTACTGTGCTGTACGTGCAGGTTACAGCCACATGCAAACAGGCCAACTGACATAGACCTGTTTCCCCCACTGCGCTGGGGACATTTGTGCCTGTATGCAGGCTCTGCAGCACTCAGGCCTGCAGTGTTCCAGGAGTTTGGCATCATTTAGAGCACAGCCTGTTATCACCACCACCCATTCCCAGTACACTGATATGTGTATGCATTATTATACACAGCAAAACAGCTCCATAGCAATTGAGGGTGCAAGAGTCAGAAGTAGCAATTTCCAGAAACAAAATGCCGCACTCAGCTGGATGTAGAAAAAACTATTTTATTATTAAAATTGCAATGCCATGTTGCCACACAAACAAGTTCACTGACCAATCTTGACCAGTTTCATACAACACTAGTACATCATCAACCTCCTCCTGATGATGTACTATGCATATGCATGCATACTGCCTTGCCATTCTGTACATGACTGTGAGTAGTGTCCTACATACATGGATACAAACATACAAATATACGAACATACGAATGTGCCAGCAGAAACAGACCACCTGGTCTATCTAAGTCTGCTCGAATGTGCAGCCAACACCCCTAGTTTGCAGCTGCCCCGACCCCCCTCCCTTTTTTTATCCTACTGCCAGCCCCACCCTCACTCTCCCCTGTTCTCTGCCCCATGCTTTTTTGAAGTTATTCACAGATTTACATGATACCACCCATTCTGGAAGGGTGTTCCATTTTGCTACCACCCTCTCTGTGAAATAGTGTCTCCTCATTTCCTTCCTAAATCTTCCCCTCCATTCTTAGCCTCTGCCCCCTGGTAACCCTCCCCCTCCTTAACTTAAAGACCCCATCTGCCCCAACCTTATTGATTCCCCTCAGATACTTGAATGTCTCTATCATGTCCCCCCTGTCCCTCTATCCTCCAGGATGTACATATTCAGGTCTCCCTGCCTGCTGTCATAGTCTCTCCTCTCCATTCCACATATCATCTTTGTTGCCCTCCTCTGCACCCCCTCCAACAGCCTGATATCATGCCTTAGGTATGGCCTCCAAAACTGCACACAATACTCTAAGTGCAGCCTTACCAGTGATCTGTAGGGGGTAAGATCACCTCACTTCACCTGAATGAAACCCCCCTCGCTATGCACCCCAGCATTTTGTTCCCTTTTGCAGCCGCTCTCCTGCACTGGGCAATGTTGTTCATGGTCCCCGTTATCATTACCCCAAGGTCTTTCTCCTGCTCAGTGTTCCCCAGCTTAACCCCCCCCAGCCAGTATTGTCTCTTTGGGTTCTTCACCCCAATGTGCATAACTTACACTTCTTTGCATTGAACCCCTGCTATCACCTCTCAGACCACTCCTCTAGCTTGCGTAGGTCCCCCTGCAGCTGCTTCAACCCCTCCTCTCCGTCCACCACTGCTCCGATTTTGGTGTCATCAGCAAACAGACTTAACTTGCTCACCACCCCATGTCCAATGTCTGATACGAAGAGCCCAATCAATACTGGCCCCTGCACAGATCCCTGTGGCACCCCACTCATCACCAGCCATGGAGTTGAGAGCTCCCCTCTCACCACCACCTGTTGCAGCCTCCCACTCAGCCAGCTTGTAATCCAGTTTATCATTCTTGCCCCTACTCTTACACAAGTTAGCTTCCCCCCAAGCCACCCATGAGGCACTGAATCGAAGGCCTTGCTGAAGTCCAAGTAAAGTACGTGCACCGCATGACCATTATCCAGTTCACCTGTCACCCAGCCATAATATTGTATGAGGTTGGTTTGATAAGATTTCTCTGAAACAAACCCATGCTGCCTCACATCCTGGAGGCCATTGTCCTCCAGGTACTATACCAGTCTTTCCTTTAGTATCATTTCCATGAGTTTGCACACTACAGATGTGAGGCTTACCAGATGATAATTACCCGGTTCATCCCTTGGACTGCTCTTGTGTAATGGCACATGTGCCATCCTCCAGTCCAGTGGCACACATCCCAACTCCATTGAGGTGCTGTACAGATCCACCAGTGGCTCCACCAACACCTCTGCCATCTCCCTCAGCACCCTGGGGTTAATACCATCTGGCCCTGATGCCTTGTCTACCTTCAGTGCACTCAGTCCCTCTAGGACTCTACTTGCCTCAATTCTTCCACCTGTCGCCTTCTCTCCTCCTTTCCCCACCCTCCCAGCCCATGCTGGTAGTGGTCCCCCATTTTCTTCTGTGAACATGGAACAAAAGTATTCATTCAGTGATTCTGCCTGCTTCTCTCCCTTTTCCGTCCACTCCCCACCCCTTTTCATCCTCACTATTTTCTCCTTGCACTTTCTTTTCTCCCTCATGTATCTTAAGAAGTCTTTCTGCCCCCCATTAATTCCCTGTGCTAATCTCAGCTCCCTCTGGGCCTTGGCTTCTCTCACTTTTCTGGTCACCTCCCTGGACCATCTTGCATATTCCTCCCTGTTCACTTCCTTCCCCATCCTCCTAAACCTCTGGTGAGCCACTCGTTTTGCCCTCACCACCTCCACAACCTCGCTGTTCAACCAGCATGGTTTTCTTGCTCTGCTTCTCTTACTCTGTGCCTTGGTGCAGGCTTCTGTTGCCTCTGTAACCCCCTGTTTAATAATATCCCATTTCAGCTCCATGTCCATCTCATGCCTTATGCCCTCCAGTTTCTCTTTCAGTACTTCCTACATCCTCCCAAAGTCCACCCCCCTAAAGTTTACCACCCGAGTAACTGATTTCTCTGGCTCCCCACACATCATGATATTAAACCACACTGTTTGGTGATCGCTGTTGGATAGTGGGTCTTCTACCTTTATTTCCCTCACTGCCTCCCCATTCGACAATACCAGATTTAAAGTGTTCTTTAGCATAGTAGATACAGTAACCAACTGTGTCAGGAGACCCTCCTGGATTGCATCCAGGAGCACTTGCTCCCAAGCACTGGAGGTGACTGGAATGCTCCAGTCAACCCACCTGCTCTTCCTATGAGGCCTTATATAGGACTGCCAGGCAATCCACATGCTAATGCATGCAGATGAGACTATAATGTAATGCTCCATCGAGGTTTGCCCCTTGAATATCTAATCAGGGTCATTTGCATACAGACTTTACATATAGCACATTTTAGCCCCGGGCTAACATATTAACACCGTATAATCTCTAGCGCTGTGCTACACATGTAGCGCAGCACAAGTGCACTTTATGCCACCTCAACTGAGCATGTACGATGATGCAATGGTGTGCAGAGTCATGCAGGGGTCATGCACGTGCAGTGGTTCACACTTGGGCTTGCACAGCAATAGACCATTTTTTTGCAACTCAAATGCATGTAGCGTGGCGCAAATGCATGAGTCCTATATTCCTATACCACTGTGTGTGCTGACAAGGTGCAAGGGTGTTGGCAGTGCTACCAGGAACACCAAGAATGTCTGAGAAGAGGAGAGGAGACAAGGGTTGTGGTGCAGAGAGACCAAAGATGGAGTGAGGATAAACTGGCCAACCTCATGCAGCTGGTGGTGGAGAGGGACCACCAGCTGTTTGGGGAGGTCAGGGAAGGAGACAGGCCTAAGCGATAAGTCTGGGTCTCCGTGGCCCACTACCTGTCTCAGAGGAGAGGCATACCAAGAAATAGGGAGCCATGCAAGCACAGGTATATAGACCTGCAGCACCGGGAAATGCAGCGCCTGGACAAGTTCCGAAGGATGGTTCAGGAGAGGACCGTGCCTGCACCAGGTAAGTGTTCAACACTGTCACGGCACTGCTGTTCAAATGTCAGTCTGCATGTGTGTGTGCACATGCATGCACACTCACTGGTACATCTGCAGTATGTGAGTACATCTGTGTTGCACTGCCACACACTCTCTTGGGGAGTGGGTGCACTCTGGCCAGCCTCTGTGTGTTGTACAGTGTGACCAGTGCAGTGACTGTGGTGCTATGTTGTCCATGTCTGGGGTGGGTTGCTGTCATGGTATGTACTGAGCACACACACAATACAGCATGGTCTGCCATAGGCGCATGTGTCACTAATGTGCACGGTGCATTCAAGCATCCCATGCGCCATGGGGTGGCTGTGTGGCATTCTCAGCTGTCTCTGCCATGCAGTTTTCTGTGGGGTGGTGCTGTCCATGCTGTCATGGCAACTGTGTTCTTCCATACCTCTGCAGAGTGCAGCACAGAATGGAGTAACCAGCCCACCAGGAGAGGCCAGGACAGTGCCCATAGGGGGACTGACACCAGCGAGAAGCAGCGGGATACCACACATGTGTACACCTACATGCCATTTATATGCATTGATGCTGCAGGGTGGTGGGTCTTGGGATATTGGGGAAATAACTACGGCCACTGTCTGCCATCATGTGTACACGTGGGTGTGGTGCCACACTGCTGTCTTAGTCATGCCATAGGTGGGGGGTGGGGGTTCAGCTGCAGAGGCTGCGGGTGACATTGTTAGTAGCTTCTGTTAGCTTGTCCCTGGCTTGTGTGCCTTGTGCAGGTATTGCTGTGTAGCAGAGTGTCTGTACCTATAGTTTCTGTGGGCTGCATGTCCCAGCCATGGCATTGCATTACTGTACAGTTGTGCTGTCGGACAGTGTGGAGGAAGGGGGCACCTGGTTCTGTGGTCTGGCAGCCACCGCATTACCCAGCCATGGTGCATGGTCCCAGACCTATGGGTGTCAGCATGGCCCTTCAGGGCCATCATGTGTGTTTGGGGTGGCCGTGAGGCCATGTTGTGTTCCATTGTGATTTACAGGCACAGTGCTGGTGACACATGCTGTGTTGTACCTTAATGTCCATGGCCATGCTAGTTGGGACATGCTGTCCTCCTCTGGGGCTTCACCCTGGGGAGTTGCATTGCTCCACATTGCCGGCCCACCATCCTTACCTGGTCGTCTTTCCTCCCATAGGTCCATGGAGGAACTCACTATGGGCTACCAGACCGGAATAGGGCGAAAACAGGGATGACCTGCTCCATAGGATTGTGCGCCAACAGCGTACACTTATAGAACAGCAGACTGTACTCATAATCAAGACATAACAGGTGGCACAGCTGCTTGAAGACCGTCTGCCAGCAAGACCAACACCTCCGACCAGTCCCCAGCAATCCACCCCTTAGTGCCCCTTTCACTTCACTGACTGCCTTTCTTGTTCCCCACCCCGCTTTCTACTCACACTGTTGTATATAGTTCTTTCTTTTCTGATATTATATCTGCACTGGTTTATTTACTTCTATTCCCCTGTCACATGTTTTAGCACCATCCTCCCTATCCTGCTTGTTGTTTCTTCCCCCACCCCCCATTTTGCACTGTGTACTTTCTCTGTTTGTTGTTGCTGATGTTTTGTTAATAATATAGCATTCATAGTTTTGAATTCCTGTGTCCCGTGTGATTCTTACCTGGGTGTTCCATTATTGGGGTGGTTGATTGGGTATTTGGGTTCCTGTTGCTGCTGCAGGTGTTGTTTCATGGCAGTGCCTCTAAGGATTGCATTGGTGTTATCCACTGATGTTTGCTATTGTGCTCGGTTATGGGCTCCATAACTCTGCATGTGCCCCTTGTGGCCATTTTATTCCAATGTGCACTGTTTTCCTAAGACTATTTGCACACATCTACAGGCAGGTCCTGACTGTGATATTCAGTTCTGTCCTGTTTGCTATATTCAGTGCTGTCTTATTTTCCAGACTAATTTGCACTGTACTCACAGCCCTGTTTCCACTGCTTCCTTTGCATGTTATATTCAGCAGGCTTAGCCCTGGGGTGATCCCTTTGAATATATTGTGCTAATGGTGCCATTCTAATTTAGCATGCTGTGTGGTGCTAATTTTTCCCCAGAGCAAAGTTTTGAATATTTGACCCCGAATGTTTTATTTTAACCCTCTATCAGCATGTTGTTTACCACCATTCATGCCGTATGGTCACTCAAAGCATCTAGTACCCCAGGGCTTCTATACCAGTGACAAACATCCAGCATTGACAGATGCTTATTTTTAAGTTAGAAGAACTGATACACATGGTATGCTAAGACAAATGGATGAAAAAATATAAACCTTTTTTCCGCATTAACACAGGCATGAACAAAAACTGTAAAACTGAAAATGAGAAAAATGTTTAACTGTAAAGGTTAACAGTCACACTCTTCATCAGAAGACAGTTTAATGAGACATCTCTGCAGACTTGCCCACCCAAAAATTATTCAAACATAGTATTTTAATTAGAAAAATTTATTTTTGTGATTCACTACAAACATTGTCAAGACAGACTTTAATAAATTCATTGCATGTGCATAACAGACACAGTAGTTTGTGTACTCGGTGACTCCACAACCAATTTGGAAAAACAGTGCCAAAGAGAACAAAAATTGTATTTATAGTGCCAAACTAGGAAGGCAACATTGTTATGGTATACACATGTTTGTTTATGCTTTCAAGCTATGCCCTGAATGGCTGTAGTCATGGTTTCCCTCTTTCTGTTTTTCCGTTTGTTTGCACACATGTGCAAGAAACATAGTGCCACCATACGAGTTTTTGTAGGTGTGCCTCCCCCCCTTCCAGTGCCCTGCTCCCTTTTGCAGGCATGGCTGCACCACGCCAATAAATGTCTGAGCTTTTTATGACAGCCGTTCAGATGCAGTGGCGTACAGTTCTGAGGAAAACACTGCCACAATCAGCAGTGGTAACGTGTAGGCAATTTGCATACTGCCATCGGCAGTATGTAAATTGCCTACATGTACATCTTCACTGCATCTGAACTGTCATAGACAATTTGTCATCCCCCCCACGAACACTTATGTAGCATGCTGGGAGCCCACCCCAGCATGCCCATGTGCTCCCCTCCCCCTGCGTACACTGTATGGCCGATGCCCAATCCCCGTCGGCTCCACTGCCCACCCCCCCAAACAAACTTCTAGGTACCATGCTGGGAGCACACCCCAGTGTGGCAAAAGTTGGTGTGGCCGATGGGGGTGCCCAATCCCCCATCAGCTCCACTGCCACCCCCCCCAAAAAATACCATTCCAGCTGCCATGCTGGGAGCTCACCCTAGAATGGCAAAAAACCCTTGTCCTCTTCCTGAGGAAGATGCCATGCCGGGAGCCCACCCCAGGGTGGCAAAAGTTGGTATGGCCAATGAGGGTGCCCAATCCCCCGTCAGCTCCACTGCAGCCCCCAAAAATAACCTTCCAGCTGCCATGCTGGGAGCCCACCTCAGTGTGGCAAAAGTACTGTGTAGTCTTCCTGAAGAAAAAAAAAAATCTGTAAAAAAAGAAAAAGGTCCCTAGTTGACTGTCTTGCCCCCTCCCCCAACCCTTGTCCACCCTCTGCGCATCCACCTCCCCACACCCCTCTGACCCCATATTTACCTCTAGAGCCCAGCGTGATGATCTTCGGTGGACCGAGAACACGTCTGCACTCTTCAAAGCCGACCGCGAATTGAAGAAATGCCGGTAAGCTGCATAATGGCATAAATGTTTTATTTTCCAACTTTGGTACATATCTCAGCCATTTTGGGGAATTTTTTCACTAAATTTTCAACATGGGGTTCTTGGGGCCCCACCTCATGAACTCAGTCACTGTCATTTTGTTATGTCCCAAAAGGTGATTTCGTGGTCACTGTGCGGAACCACCTTTCAGGACTGAGTAACAAATCAACAGTGGCACAATTCATGAGGTAGGTCCCCCAAAACCCTATGTTGAAAATTTAGTGAAAAAATTCCCAACAATGACTGTGTTATGAGCGTGCAGACATGCCAATTCCCACGCACGCCAGACTTCGGGAATTTTAATATTTTCACCCAGATTTATAATATTGCTATTTTACCACACCTCTATATGAGCAGTACAGCTATCATTTTTCACATCTCACCCAAAATGTGTTTTCACGCATGTAGCACACAGTGGCGCAGTAGGTATGCGAAATCAATGTTCAGGACAGATTAAGAAAATCACAGTGACACTGTTCATGAGCAGAGGTCTTCAAATGGCTATGTTACAAATTTGGCCAGAAAAGTCCATAAAATGACTGTTACGAGTGTGCATTGCTCAGTTTCCATGCACCCTCGTAATTTCACAAATTTGTAATATTTTCAGTCCAGATTTTCAACACTGGCATTTTTCCACACCTCCTTATGAACAGTAGAGCTGTCATTTTTCACACCCTGGCCGAAATGTGTCTTTGCCCTACCGGCGCTGAAATGCGAGGTCACTGTGGGAAATCAGTGTTTGGGACAGATTAAGAAAATCACAGTGACACTCTTCATGAGCAGAGGTCCCAAAATGCCTGTGTTGACAATCTGCTGTAAAAAATCCCCAAACTAATTACATTGCGGCTGTCGTTGTGCAGTTTCTCCTTTTCATTGACTTCACACCAGTTTTTATATTTTCACTCCAGATTTTCAACATTGCCATTTTTATACCTCCCCATAAACAGTACAGCTGTCATTTTCACATCCTGTTTGAAATGTGTTTTCGCACCTGTGGTGCAAAATGGCGTACTTGCTGTGCAAAATCAGCTTTTAGCTAACAAACTGATATTGCCACTGTTCGTGAGGTGGGGGTCACAAAAAAAACATTTTGAAAATTTGAAGTAAAATATAATGACCACTTTGGCGTTAGGGTTTCTGACCATAATGCCCCACCCTGTAGAGACTGACAGGCATTGGGGTTGTGACTTGGGATTGTCACCTGTAATGCTCATGCCATTCTAGCTCCACCCACACCCTGCAGCCATTGACAGGTATCGAGGTGTGCCTTGGACTTTTCGGCCCCAAGGTTCACCCTATACTGCACCAATCTCACCGTATTTTCTGATGGAATGGGGTGAGCATAAGGCCCAAAGACCCCAAGGCACACCATGACACTTGTCGGTATCTGCAGGGTAGGGTGTGGTGAAATGGCTTGGCCATTATGCCTGACGACCCAAAGGCACACCCAAATGCCTGTCAGTCTTTGCAGGGTGGTGGTGGGGTTGGCTTCAGTTAAATACTTCACTGCCACTTCTATTATGTATCTCTCTAACTCCTACACTACCAATGCCAATGACAGCAAGCAAAAATTCGGGCATTGACAAATGCTTGTTTATTATCTGCAATGTATCCTCCTCTTAGCTAAGCTACCCTCATCCTGACCCCTTAAGATAACATCTAAACCCCATCACCTTGTATTTGCAAAACAAAAAAAAAGTCCCCTTCTAAACATAGGGCTGGCAGTGTGGGACACAGCCCCTGGATTAAAGTTACTTTCTGGGTCATTCACTGTACTGTATCCCAGTGAGTGTTTCCTCCATTTCTACTTCAACCCTTTCACTTGGATGTAGACACAGGATGCTCCAATGCATGCACATGTAAAGAGTGCTACCATGTAGAGTTGGGCCTGAATCCTTCCTCCTAAAGGGCAGCCTTCAGCTACACTGACACATGTGGAACACCAGCCAGCATTAGCTTAACAGGAGTCAGACAGCTTTCCTTACCAGAGGAAGGATTATCTTCCTAATTACAGCCAGTCTTGTGATGGCCGCAACTCACTTCAAAACTCATTTTAGTGGTGTCTCAAATTATAGCACTGCCACTGCATTAATAGGCCCAGTTGCTGCCGTGTTATTCTATTTCCATTATCCTCAGCTGAAGTACCACCTACTGTAAAACTGCATTTTTGCATTCATTTCATTTTACGCTCTTATGCTTGTTGAGCTGATCATGCAAATCATGCTGCTTGCTATCCATTTGTCAGTAATAGGCTTGTTTCTGAGAGCATCTGAATCACACAGACATGGTTTCTGGGGATTAGCATCAAATCAGTGAACATAATCAAAAGCACAAAACAAGCACAGTATAAAAAGTGAAAGTGCTGGTTAATCCTTCTACTCGATTTTATTGTATTCCTTTGGATGTGATAGACATCAACCTCTGGAACATGCGGGTTTGGTTTGGAGGCACACTGTGGTGTCCTCCAGTATGGACTGTGACTTGATTTCTTTAAAACCCTTAATCCCGCTGTTCCTGTGGTGTTTTTCTAATCAAAGTTACTGTGCATTACTTTATCAAAGTACTACAGGTACCCTTGTCTTTACCATTATTGCTAATACCAAGTAGATGGCACTACAGGTATCCTTAATGCCCTAATGCCAAGCTGGTACCTGGTGTTATTGCAAAATTAAGTAGCTGATTTTTTTTAACATTCTTTTTGTCTCTGGGGGGCCAGGGCATCTCTTGGGTGTACCTTCTTGGACTCCACCTCTAGTCCTCACCTGAAACCCCCTTCCACCGGGAGTACAAGGGCTGAGTATACCCCCTCCGAAGCCTACAGACTATGCTGCCCCCCAGATCTAAGCACCCCCCAGGGGTGAGATCACCACTCCTTACTTGGAAACCCTTCTGGAATCTAGACAGTGGGTCCGTGGTTGTGTTGGGGGGCTTAGGAGAGCCGGTGAGAAGATGGTCTGGTATTGGGGATATGGGCATCATCCACTGGGACCACCATCACCTTGCTGGACCTTCTGGGGTTTTCTGTGTTGTTTCCCCCAAGACGCAGCATGCAATGACCATGCGTGGCTCCTCCTCTGCCACCGGCGTCTGCCATTGCCTCACCCACATCCAACATCCCTGCTCATGTGCTGCCCCCAATCTCCATTGGGAGTTGCTACAGAGCAGTCCTCTGGATGTTCAATCCTCTCCCTCCCCAGCCGGCCCCTTGTGTCCTGATTTCATTCCTGAACCCGGGTAGCTGTCATGGCGTGAGGTGTGGCATCCAGCTCCTGAACCCTCAGAGCCATCAGGCCGGCTCAGTAGTTGATTGTTGACAGTGCCATTCACAGCCTGTGGATTTCAGTGATCATACAGTGGTTTTAGCATTTATACAGGGATAAAGCTGAAAGTACAGTACAGTGAGTGGACTAAAAGTGAGGGGGAATGTGTTAGTGGCTATGTGACTGAGTACAGTAGGCTATTACCTCAAACAATATCCTGATTCCCAACCTTGCTAACAGACATGCCATGCAGGGAACAAGTTGCCTCCTCCATTTTTTGCTGTCCTGATCAGCTTAGTGTTTTTATTTAAGTTTTATTTAACTTTTTTTTTTTTTGCTTCTTGTGAGAGGGGTTTATTGTAGTAGTGGGGCATGGTGTAATTTCAACAGCAGTTAAATTCAGTCTAATTTTAGCTGGTGTCAATGTAAAGATATTTTCATGGACAAGCACTTACCTGCAAATATAGCTAAAATATTTTAACAGCAAAAATATCCCATTCTAAAGTATGTATATTCTACTTTGAGCTTACATTATTCACAGCATCAATAAAATATGCACTCTGCTTTTTGAAGAAGACATGTGATTAATGGCAGGTTGTCTTGGAGAAGGTTTAGCAGTCACACAAATATCCAGCATTAACTCTCCTTTCTCTAATCCTTGAAGGAACTCTATAAGCCTCCTTCAGTCTCACAGATGCCCTAGTTAAATCAAGCATTTGTCAATGCCGAATGTTGTCTTGCCGGCATTGGCATTGGTAGTGCAGGAGTTAGAGAGATGCATAATAAGGAATGGCAGTGAAGTATGGAACTGATGTCAACCACACCCCACGTGTGTGGAAACTGCACAATGTATGCTCATAACAAAGTCATTTTGCGGAATTTTTTCACCAGATTTTCAACATAGGTATTTTGGGAGCTCCGCTCATGAACCGTGTCACTGTGATTTTCTTAATCTGTCCCAAATGTTGATTTCCCACAGCCACCATGCCATTGTGCACCAGATGTGTGAAAACACATTTTGGGCAGAATATGAAAAATGACAGCTGTACTGTTCATAAGGAGGTGTGAAAAAATGGCAATGTTGAAAATCTGGAGCGAAAATATTAACAATTCTTGAAGTTATGAGTGTGCATGGAAACTGTACAATGGATGCTCGTAACTCAGTCATTCTGTGGAATTTGTTCACCAAATTTTCAATATAGGTATTTTGGGACTTCTGCTCATGAACAGTGTCACTGTTATTTTCTTACTCTGCCCTGAACATTGATTTCTCACAGCAACCGTCATGACCATGAGGGACTGTTTACTGTTTTACAGGTTAAAATAAAAAATGGACATTGCGGGACTTTTTTTTCCCTACAGGTTTGCTTTGGGCACAATGGGGTGGGCTCCCAGTGTGCCACCTGTGTTTTTTGGGGAGGGGGAGGACTGAAGCCGATGAGGAATGGGCTCCCCATTGGCAAATACAGCATGTCTGTGTTTGGGAAGGCATGATACTGAGGGGGATTGGGCACCCCACTCAGCAGACTGGGGACAGGGGAGTGTAGCCAACAGGGATTGGGCCTCCCATTGGAAAGTGTGTCTGTGTTTTTTTGGGGGATGATGCCGAGGGGGATTGGGCACCCCCTTTGGCAGACAAATAAAACAAATGGGCACATATGCCGACAGGGACTGGGTTACCCCATCGGCAAATTAACTGGGGAGGGGGCATGCCGACAGGGGGATTTGGCACCCGCGAAGTTGGCTTGCTGGGGATTGCAAGAGGAGGTTGGCTGATAGCTGCTGCCATGTTTATTGAAATGTTTCAGTAGGCTAGGCAAACCCTACAATGACAGGAAGCTCCCTTATTGCAGCGGTGAATTTCTTTTAAGTTGGTGGCGTGCTTCTTAACTGCTGTCATAGACAGCATGCTATTTCATTACTGCCACAGATCCCAGCCTAAAAAAGCAGTGGCCTCATTGGACACAACATGACCGCACCTCCATAACCTGCTACTCAACCAAGCTTTCACAAAATGTTGCTTGTGCTGGATGCAAGACAACATAAAAAAACACATATGATTGCTCACAATATGTAAAGATTGTCAATGTACTGTAGCTGGTAATTTGATTAAGATTCTGTTTTTTTTCTATGAAAAAGTAAAAAACAGATTATTTTAATCATCAGAATAGGTGAAAGCATGAATTAAAATATCATGGTCAAATCTGACAGCAATTTTCCTCCTTTCTTAGAGCAACATCTCTAAAACAGTTTTTGCTTTTATGGGGCTTGTCTTCTGCTTTACGTCAGCATTCTCAGATGAGGACACAGCACTGGAAACCTGGAAAACAGCCATATGTGGGCTAAGGGTCACCAGAGAAAGTTATTTATCAAGCAGTCCCCATTTTTTTGTCTCACCTGCTCCTCAGGTGAAGGAAACATTTATTTTCTTTCTCTTTTGTGTCCATTTTTAGCAGCAGATGACCAAAACAGGTTGCATATTTCATTTCAAAGATTTATGAAAAGAATGTTACATGCCAAGAGCTCTGAGCTAAATATATTCCAATAAAATAGTGCCCTCTCTCTTTTTGTCTATCTGAGGGGAGAGTGGGGGGATCTGCACAGGATCAAGTATTATTGTGGAGGAGGGGCTTTTTAAACCTTTTAAGCACCTGCACCCCAAATCTAAACTCAATTATTACCAAATGTGAACCATAACCATCAATTCTAGTGCGTGTGCACACCCCATAGCTAATAGTTTAATTCATGAGCTAAGTTAAATACGTACATATTTAACAGGAAACTAAATTCAGAGCCATCTCCAAGGCCCAGTAAATGAAAAGCTGACAGAAATGACAACCTCAACAACACAATCTTTTTAAATGAAATTTAAAGATTATAGATTTATGACTAAAGAGCAAAGTTATGTAAATTCTGCAATGATTTCCCGTTTTCTGAAACCTCAATAAGACTTTACACAGCAGATCAATAAAGGCTTTTGCAGTCTCTGCATAGCCCATTTTCTGTATAACTGGAATGTAAATGCTTTTGTCTTCATGTCACTGGTGGTAATGACTGATATTGTATTATATGGCAAACTTTCTAAGCTTGGAGTTACATAGGGTTTTGTTCTCAAGGTGATGTGTTGCCTAAAGTTAACCCTTGTCTTCTTGAATGTACTTCTTTTTCTCAGCATATTGGATAATTTCCTTTCTTCTTCTTTTCTCTGCCTTATGCCACTGTTCCCCATTTAACAAGCATTTGTCAATGCCGAACGTTCGCTTGCAGGTATTTGCAGTGGTGTTTGGCATGTATGGTGCTTTACCCTAATGCCCTGTGCGATTGCTGGTATTTGCACAATAAATTGTCAGCATGACCTGTTTGTTACCCCCATTGTGCGCTACATAGGCGGAAACACGTTTTGGGCAGGATGTGAAAAATGACAGCTGTACTGCTCATAAGGAAGTGTGGTAAAATGCCAATGTTGAAAATCTGGAGTGGAAATATTGAAAATTCGCAAACCTACAAGCGTGCGTGGGAACTGTGTAATGCACGCTCGTAAAACAGTAATTTTTAGGAATTGTTTCACCAAATTTTCAACATTGCCATTTTAAAACCCGTGCTAATGAACAGTGTCACTGTGATTTTCTTACTGTGTGCCATACATTGATTTCGCACATGGACTGCGCCATTGTGCACTACATGGGGGGAAAGACGTTTTGGGCAGGATGTGAAAAATGACAGCTGTACTGTTCATAAGGAGATGTGGTAAAATGGCAATGTTGAAAATCTGGAGTGAAAATATTGGAAATTCGCAAACTTACGAGCGTGCGTAGGAACTGCACAACACACGCTTGTAAAACAGTTATTTGTAGGAATTTTTTCACCAAATTTTCAACATAGCCATTTTAAGATCTGTGCTCATGAACAGTGACACTGTGATTTTCTTAATGTGTCCCATAAACTGAGTTCGCACACCGACTGTGCCATTGTGCGCTACATGGGCGGAAACAAGTTTTGGGCAAGATATGAAAAATGACAGCTGCAGTGCTCATAAGGAGGTGTGGTAAAATGGCAATGTTGAAAATCTGGAGTGAAAATATTGAAAATTCGCAAACTTACAAGTTGTAAGGAACTGGCGCATAACGCAGACCCATAAAATAGTCATTTTAGGAATTTTTCACCAAATTTTAGCACAGCCATTTTAAGACCTCTGCTCATGATCAGTGTCACTGTGATTTTCTTAATGTGTCCCATACATTCAGTTCGCACCAACTCTGCGCCATTGCATGCTACATGGGCAGAAGCGCGATTTTGGGCAGGATGTGAAAAATGACAGCTGTACTACTCATGAGGAGGTAAATGGCAATGTTGAAATCTGGGTGCAAATGTGAAAATTCATAAGCGTGCAGTGCGTAGGAACTGTAGCGCACGCTCTTAAAACAATGTAATTTTTAGGAATTTTTTCACAAAATTTTCAACATAGCCATTTTAAGACCTGTGCTCATGAACAGTGTCACTGTGATTTTCTTATTGTGTTCCATACATTGATTTCGCACACCGACTGCGCCATTGTGCGCTACATGGGCGTAAACACATTTTGGGTGAGATGTGAAAAATGACAGCTATACAACTCATAAGAAGGTGTGATAAAATGGCAATGTTGAAAATATGGAGTGAAAATATTGAAAATTCGCGAACTTACGAGCCTGCGTAGGAACTGTGCAATGCACGCTCGTAAAACAGTCATTCTTTGGAATTTTTGCACCAAATTCTCAACATGGGGTTTTTGGGACCCCTTCTCATGAATGATGTCACTGTCATGGTGTTATCCAAGGCCAAAGGGTGATTTCACGCAGTGACTGCGCAGTGCCTGCAAAATCACCCTTCAGGCCCGAATAACGCCATGACAGTGACATCTTTCATGAGAAGGGTCCAAAAACCCCATGTTGAAAATTTGGTGCAAAAATTCCAAAACATGACTGAGATATGCAATAAAGTTGAACCCCCCATCTAGCCCATTATAGAGCTTACCGGCATTTCCTCAGTTCGCAGTCAGCTTTGAAGAGTGCAGACATGTTCCCGGTCCACTGAAGATCGTCATGCTGAAGTCCGGAGGTAAGTATGGGTGAGGGTGGGGGGGTGGGGGCTGGGTGCGCGGTGGGTGGGTGCGGGTTGTGGGGGCTGGAGGCGCCCGCTGGACCATTTTGTTTTACAGGTTAAAAGAAAAAAGACTATGAGGACATTTGCCATGCTGGGGTGGGCTCCCGCAGCAGAAGATGTGTGGGGGCCGAGGAGCCGACGGGATTGGGGACCCCCTCAGCAACCACGCTGGGGGCGAGGAGCCGAGGGGATTGGGCA
Organism: Neoceratodus forsteri; assembly: GCA_016271365.2. Taxonomy (NCBI): domain Eukaryota; kingdom Metazoa; phylum Chordata; order Ceratodontiformes; family Ceratodontidae; genus Neoceratodus; species Neoceratodus forsteri. The sequence continues at coordinate 102,310,748 of CM028130.1, forward strand.
CCCTGGCCAGCAATCCAACAAACGGTTTGCCAAGCTGGGGTGGGCTCCCAGCATGGCAGCAGTATGGCTTTGGGGTTAGTGGAGCCAATGGGGATTCACGAACCCGTCGGTAAACAATGTTTGCCACGCTGGGGTGGGCTCCCAGCGTGGCACAACAGCTTTGAGGGGGCGGCGTGATGGACGTGTGCGGAGGGAAGGTAGCACGTGATGTGAGGGGGTGGAGCTCAGTATGGCAGCGGTGTTTTTCTTTGAAGCGAAGACCACTGCTGTCATACTGAGCTGCTGCACCCATTGGTGCAGGACCGCCACGCCTGCTCAACTGAGCAGTGCATTGGGTGGGAGAGGCACACCTCCAAGTGTGCTACTCTCCCACTACATTCCTTGCACATGCGTGCAAGCGAACGTAAAAATGGGTTAACTGTTGCAGCACTGACCCTCAACCATGGTGAGTGAATTGTACAGTTGTAGCCATTGCCAGGATGAATGATATTGGACTTCATGGTGGGGTATAAGGCAATATCTTTTTTTTTGTTAGCTATTTGTTACCCAATGCATAGTAAAAGATATCAGCCTATGACATGGCTTGCTGTGGCTGCTGATGACATTGGCTACCACTGTAGGAGCAAAATTGGTTTGACTATTTATCTAAAGATCCCAAAGCAATTATATACTATTTCATTGAATGTATATCATTTTGTATTTTATTTATTTATTGAAATGTTTCACCAGAAAGGCAAGCTAAGCAACAAGTTGCTCATCTCCCAGTGCGACCTGGGGGGAGGGGGAACATGAGGATAATTACATAGATTTGAAACACTGACAGGGATTTGCATCTAGATTACATATAATATACCAGTGAGTAAACAGTAATGATGCGATGAGACAGCAGTGTGCAACAGTTTAGGACTAGCTGGGTACAGTGATAACAGTGTAGAACTTGATAGATACTATAGTACAGTATGACATTAATGGTATACTCTACATATTCAATAAATGGGAAGCTTGAATATGGCTGAGAGGAATTCTAGTAATTTAAACTAGGGGAGTCTAGTGGGGGTCACACAGACAGTACAAGTTAGCAAGGTAATACAAAAGTACAAGTTAGCTAAATTAAGACAGAAGAGCACATTTGTCTACAAGTGCAAAAAGAATAAAAAGATTTAGGGTTAGCCATAGTTAAGGCTAATAATTGGAGGTGTGAGAAAGAGGGGGTGAAATGGTGAGGTGAAAGGGGGGGTGACACTTTAGATTAATGATATAAGAAAGAAGGACCCAGCCAGAGCTCAAATTATGCAAGGGTAGGGGAGTTAGGACCCTAAGGGAGCTAAGACCCCATTCAGGAGACAGACAATAGAGAAAAAAAGGGGGGATGAAGAAGGAGGAAGGGCAAGGTCTGCCAGGGACAGACAGTTCTGAGGTGCAGAGAACCCTGCATGCACAATTTAGAGGTGGAGCACATAGGGAGAGAGCAGGCTATTAGATAGTGAGGGTGAGACAGAAGCTTAACCCATTTAGGCCAGTTGCAGCTGTTGAGAACCCTGCCAGGGGATGGTCCAAGGCAAGTGTTAGGTGAATATGTGAGGGAAGCGGTGGGGTGAATGGTGTGGGTAGAAAGAGGAAGGGGAGGAAGGTAAGGGTTTATCAAGAGCAAAGATCTTTGGGGAGCAGATAATCCTTTCAGGAGACAAACAGGGGAGGAGGGAGAAGGAGAGAGGACTGCCAGGACTGACCACTCTCAGATGCTGAGCACCCTGCCTGCCTGCACAAGGCTGAGGTAGAGCATGTTAAGAGGGTAGCAGGATGAAAGCAGCAAGGGAGAGTATGCTACAGGATGCTGAGGCCCCAACAAGGTTTGTAAAGGTCAGTGGAGGGGTTTTGATGAGAGAGGAATGGGGACAAGTAACAGAAGTAGCCCGACTGGATCTAATGGCTGAGGGATAGGACTTAGAGGATGAAATTAGGGAGGGTCATGACAGGTACAGTTAGGAGCATGGTAGTTATTTAGGGCTGTGCTGATGGAGTAGGAGGAGGATGAATGACAGATTTGGGGGGGAGGGAGTTCCAGATTTTTGGGAGTCAGTGAGAGTACCCAGATTGGCTGATTAGGGTGTATCTGTGGGTGACAACCAAGGTGCAGGAGTCAGTTGATCTAAGGGAGTGGGAGGGTGGAGGGGGGGTTATAAAAGAGGAAGTGAGGTAGTAAGGGAGCTCACCCAATCAGGGCTTAGAGGTGAATTTAGCACAGTGGGAGAGCCGCCTATTTGTAAGAAAGGGGAAGGAAAGGGCATGATAGAGGCTGCAGTAGTGGGTATGAAGGGGAGCATCCAGGGTAAAGATGCAGAAGGAATTGAAGGTGTCCAATCTGGCCAGGTGGGCCTTGGGGACAGCACAATAGACTACATGTCACAGTAGTCAACAAGCATTTGTCAATGCCGAATGTTGTCTTGCAGGCATTGGCATTGGTAGTGAAGGAGTTAGAGAGAGATGTATAACAGGAATGGCAGTGAAGTATGGAACTGAAACCAACCCCACTCCACCCTGCAGAGACTGACAGGCATTGAGGTGTGCCTTTGGGTCCTCGGCCATAACGCTCATGAATTTTCACCTCACCCCACCCTGCAGACTCTGCCAATTGTCACGTTGTGCCTTGGGGTCATCGGGCCTTATGCTCACTACATTCCATAAGGAGATATGTTGAGATGGGTGCAGTATAGGAGAACGGGGTGAACTTTGGGGCAGAAGAGTCCAAGGCACACCTTGATGCCTGTCACTGGCTGCAGGGTGGGGGTGGGGGTGGAATGGCGTGAGCATTACAGCCGACAATCTAAAGTCACACCCCCGATGCCTGCCAGTCTGTACAGGGTGGGATGTTATAGTTAGAAACCCTAACACCCTGGACGTTTGTTGGTATTTGTACTCCAAATTTTCAACATGGGCTTTTTGTGACCCACCTCATGAAAGCATTTGGGACCTCCACTCATGAACAGTGGCACTGTGATTTTGTTAATCTATCCCAAATATTGATTTCCCATAGCAACTCCACCAGTCTGACAGATATGCAAAAAAACATTTCAGACAGGATTTGAAAAATGACAGCTGTACTGAGGTGTGAAGAAATGGGAATGTTGAAAATCTGGAGTTAAAATATTAAACATTCTCAAAGTTAGGAGTGTGTTTGGAAACTACACAATGCACACTCGTAACACAGTCATTTTGTGGAATTGTTTTTCACCAAATTTTCTGCATAGGCATTTTGGGACATCTTGGCACTGTGATTCTGTTAATCTGTCCTGAACTTTGATTTCCCACAGTGACCGCTCCATTGTGTGCCAGATGTTCAAAAACACGTTTCAGGCACAATGTGAAAAATTACAGCTATGCAGTTCATAGGGATGTATGAAAAATGGCAAAAAGGAAAATCTGGAGTGAAAATATTAAAAGTTCTCAAACTTATGAGTGTGCATAGAAACTGTGCAATGCATGCTTGTAACAGTCATTGTTTTGAATTTTTTCATCAAATTTGCAACATAGGTTTTTTGGAAGCCCACCTCATGAACAGTGACACTGTCGTTTCATTAATCAGTCCCAAAAGGTAATTCTGCGCAGTGACCGAGATATCACCTGCCAGGATGAATAACAAAATGACAGTGACTGAGTTAATGAGGTGGGGTCCCAAGAACTCCATGTTGAAAATGTGGAGCCAAAAGTCACAAAAATGGCCAAGATATCCACATAAGTTGACCTCCCCACCCATTGATGCCATTATACAGCTTACCGTGATTTTCTTCGGTTCACAGTTGGCTTTTAGAGAGTTGAGATGTCTCCTGCTCCACTGAACATCATTGTGCCCGGCTCTGGAGGTAAGTATGGGGTGAGGTGGGTGTGGAGAGGTGGGTGTGCACAGAGGGTGGGTGCAGGTTTAAGGAGGGGGGCATTGTGTCCACGAGGTACCATTTTTTGTTTTACAGGGAACAAAAAACAAAAACAGGACATTGTGCAAAGGTTTTTTGTTTACAGGTTTGCTTTGGACACACTGGGGTGGACCTCCAGTGTGCTACCTGTGTTTTTTTGTGGAGAAGGGATTGAAGCCAATGGGGATTGGGACCCCATCAGCAAAGAAAGCATGTCTGTGTTTGTGGGCAGCATGAAGTTGAGGGGGATTGGGCACCCTGCTTGGCAGACAAATATAACAAGGGGACATTATGCCAACTGGGATTGGGCTCCCCTGTCATCAAACCAGTTGGGGAGGGGCATGCTGACAGGGGGATTGGGCATTCTCAATATTGGCTTCCAAGGAACTGTGAGAGGTGAATGGCGAGAGCCGCCATCATGTTTATTGAAATGTTTCAGCAGGCAAGGTATGCCCTGCAATGACGGGGCACTCCCTCATTGCAGTGACAAAATTGTTTCAAGTTGATGGCATGCTTCTGAACTGCTGTCATAGACAGTGTGCTCATTCACTGATACCACAGAGACCAGCCCAAAAAAGCAGTGGTGCCATTGGACACAACACAGCCGTAACTCCACAACCTGCTACTCCAGCAAGCTGTCACAAAAATATTGCTTGCTCTGCTCATGCAAGACAACATAATAATAATAAAAAATAAATTACAAATATCCCCCATGGGCAATATTTTTTTTTAATATTCCCAGACACACATCATGTGATATAATTAAAGTGACTCCTGCCAACAATAAACAGAAAAGCCCCATAAGTAATCTTATAAAAATGTATAAGTTAAACCATACTGAATTGTCAAAAACATTAGATTTAATTTTGAAACATTAGCACTGCACCCAAGATCAGTATAGAGTTAAACATTGAAAACAGAATACTCATACACACTGTTGCACTGCCGTCTACCAACAAATAAGAAAGTGATGTAAGCAGTTGTTGGAAACTAAGCAGAAAATGAGGACATGGGGTACAGATAATTTTTAAGAAACAAGGTATCCTGTAACAGTTGTCTGGGTATAAAATGATCAAATAAATTAAAATAGGGCAAAAAGAACAATCTCATCTCATTTATCATTCTGAGGTACAGTTCCTACAGAAGCATTTCAATAATAAACTAGATGTATGTGAATGTGTTTGTCGATGAATGTATGTACTCCTCAAACCTAAAACAACAGGCAATTGTCCCAGATGAAGCCATTGTAATGCTAAAGTTCTTGCACTGGTCAACAGTCTGTTATTCCTCTATTTATATTGCTTATTGTCTATTTGCTGCAAACATCTACCCACTTAGTGTTATTTTTTTATTTTTTGTTCAAGTTAACAAAGCAGTGGGATAAAATGTGTTCCTTTGGAGAACTGTAAACTGATGCCATAGCTGGGAGGTAAAATTAAATTTGCAGCCTTTAAATTAAAGAATTAACACCCACAAGCCCTTACAGCTGTAGTGTGAGGAACCAGTCTGATGACATCTTGTACGGAAATGCATACTGAGTGTCATCAAATGCCTTAGTGGTAATCTACAGTAATGTTTCTCCTCAGTCCTCAAATTTTCTTACTAAGCGATGAACCACAGGAAAGTATTTCCGACTTGTTTCTAACTAAGTAAACTGTGCATGCACAGCAGGGTGGGTCCCCTCTTATGTTTCAGGGAGGGCAGGGAGTGAGGTAGCGTGTAAAGCAGATGCCATTGTAAGGAGGAAGCAGCCCTAAAAATCAAAGCATATTTTTTGTTTCTTAGCCCTGCTATAACCATAATTGGTGAATTATTTTCGATTATAACCATCCAGTTTTAATAGCATTCATGAGACAATGTACTTAACTGTCCCTCAGCCATAGAACATGGTGGGCCACGCAACTCTCTTCCCTGCTGTGCAGCGTTGAAACAACACAGTTCACAACACTGATTGAAGAAGTTGGGGTTCTGACTAAAAAACAAAACACTAACAAAAATTGTTTTAAATTAATTAATTCCAATACCTCTGAGGTCAGGAGTCCACAATTGCTCTAACTCAGCAGTCCCTGCTTGGCAGTTTCAGCAGTCAGAGGTGAACCATCCCTTTGAGGTAAACAAGGTTTAAAAACGGATACTTCAGGAACACAGGACAAGAATTTAAGGATTAAGTACCACCAGTGTCTGAAAACAAAGACGAGCCACAAGTCCACCTATAGCCAAACCAGTAAAATTACAATTTGGCGCACCACCCTACTTTCTGCTTCTTTCCTTAACAGTAAGACACCCTCGTGTTTGCCACACTCACTGACTGAGTTCGATGGTGGGTGAGGGGAGGAGGACCCGATGCCTGAAGGAAACATTTTTTTCTTTATAGTTAGCTGAGTGCCCTACTCAGAAATGCCTGATGTTGAATTGAGAGGCACAAAGTAAGTAAATGCAAAATGTAATACATTAACTTTCTGCGGTTCAAGTGTTTCATCTGTGCAGTTAAGTGCATTTCAGTATTTTACATTTAGCATTACAAACAGTACATAGATACATACATACATAGACAGTGTCGGCAGATAAGGGCCTATGGCCCACCTAGTCTGCCCATTTGAGTTTATAACTTCAGGTTATGTTTTTCTAGAACTCTGTTGCCCCTTACCCCTGACCTCTAGAATTCCTTTATGTCTATCCCATACATTCTTAAATCCTGTGATTGTTTCAGCCCCCGCCACTTCCTCAGGCAGCGTGTTCCACTTGTCCACCACCCATTCTGTGAAGAAATTCTTCCTCACATTTCCTCTGAATCATCCTTCCTCCAACTTCATCCCATGCCCTCTAGTCCTGGAACATCTTTTTCGCGTAAAAATAGTGTATTCTTTCCCCCTGTTCCTCCCTGTAAGATACTTCTATGCCTCTATCATGTCCCCTCTCTCCCTCCTCCAGGGAGTACATATTCAATTACTTCAACCTATCATCATAGGACTTGTGATGCAATCCATGTACCATCTTTGTTGCCCTCCTCTGAACCTTCTGTACCCTGTCTATGTCCTTACGTAGGCAAAGTCTCCAGAACTGTACACTGTACTCAAGGTGGGGCCTCACTAGTGTCTTGTATAGTGGAATCATGACCTCCCTTTTCCTGCTGGTGATGCCCCTGCATATGAATCCCAGCATCCTCTTTGCTTTACCTGCTGTCTTGTCACACTGTTTCCCTACCTTGAGGTAATCAGAGATGATAACCCCAAGATCTCTTTCCTGCTTGGTGCATGCTGTATCCTCACCCTCCAACTGATAAATTGTGCCAGAGTTTTTGTGCCCCATATGCATTATCTTGCACTTCTTTGTATTGAATTTCAACTGCCAAAGCCTTCACCATTCTTCAGGTTTCTGTAAGTCCCTTCTCATTCTGTCTACACCCTCTGGTGTGTCTACTCTGTTACAGAGCTTTGTGTCATCAGCGAACAGTGAAATTCTGCCTTCTAGGTCCTGCGCAATGTCACTGATGAAGATGTTGAATAGAACCGGTCCCAGCACTGATCCCTGTGGTACCCCACTGGTTTCTCTTCCCTCTGTGGAGTGACAGCCATTTATCACCACCCTCTGTGTCCTGCTGCCCAGCCAGTTACCTACCCACCACACAACTGTCCTGCCCACACCCATATTCCCTAGTTTTTGTTATAGTCTTCTATGTGGCACAGTATCAAAGGCCTTGCTGAAGTCCAGCTAGGCCATGTCCACTGCCCTCCCCTGATCCACCTCCCTAGTCACCCAGTCAAAAAATTCAAAGAGGTTGGTCTGACATGACCTCCCCTTGGTGAAACCATGCTGCCTTGGATCCTGCAGTCCATTGACAACCAGATGTTCCACCAATCTCTCCTTCAGTAGTGCTTCCATGATCTTCCCCACTACCGAGGTGAGGCTGACTGGTCTGTAGTTCCCTGCTTCCTCTTTGTTCCCACTTTTGTATAAGGGGACTACATCTGCTGTCCTCCAGTCTTTGGGTACCTCCCCAGTTTGCAGGGATCGACTAAACAGGATAGCCAGAGATTCAGCCACCACCTCTCTGAGTTCTTTAAGGACCCTGGGGTGCACCCCATCTGGCCCCATTGCTTTATCAACTCTTATTACTTCCAATTCCTTCAGGACCCTTTCTCATGTAAAAGGACTTGTGTCCATTTCTGCATCATTCTCACCCCTTGTACTCCTTTTAGACCCATCACCCTCCTCTTTCTCAGTAAAGACTGAGCAGAAATACCTGTTCAGTATGTCAGCTTTACTGTTGTCTGCCTCCACGTGGCCCCTATCCTCCCCCTTCAATCTCACTATCCCTCCCTTTGCCTTTCTTTTTTCACTTATGCACCTGTAAAAGGTTTTGCCCCCTCTACCCACTAATTTTGCAATGTGCTCTTCTGTCTGAGCTTTGGCTTCCCTTACTGACCTCCCTGCCTCCCTTTGCTTCTCCTGGTACTTCTCCCTGCCCCCTTCTGCCTGTGTCTTTCTGTATTGCCTGAATGCAATCTTTTTGGCTTTCACTTTCTTTGCTACCTCTTTGGAAAACCATAATGGCATCCTCTTCCTTTTCCTCTTGCTAACCTGCTTAATGCATAATTCTGTTGCTCTTGTAATTCCTGTTTTAAATACTGCCCCACTGTTCCTCAACCCCTGATTCCTGCCCCCATTCCCTTTAATGCCTCTTTCAAGTATCTCCCCATTTTCCCAAAGTCTGCCCCCCTAAAATCCAGGATACATATTTTTGTGTGGTTTGGTTCTGCTCCTTCTGAGATTTCAAACCACAATGACTGGTGGTCACTGTTCCCCAGGTGCTCCCCCACTGTTACCCCCATCACACTGTCCCTGTTTGTGAGCACGAGGTCCAGTATTGCCTTCTGCCGAGTTGGTTCCATGACCAGTTGTTTGAGGAAGGCACCTTGAAGGGAGTCCAGGATAAATCTGCTCCCAGTTAATGCTGCTGCTGGGATGCTCCAGTCCTCATCTGGAATATTGAAGTCTCCAACCAGTACTACCTCACCCTTGTCTGCCATCCTTTCGATGGCAAGCATCAGCTCCCTATCTATTTCTTCCTCCGGGGTTGGTGGTCTATAGACCACACCTGTGTGGATGGCTGGCCCCATTTTCCTTTCCAGCTTAACCCACAGTATCTCTCCCCCATTTTGTTCCTCCTGGATCTCTGTGGCCCTTATATCATTTTTCACATACAGTGCCACTCCTCCTCTCTTTCTACCTGCCCAGTCTCTTCAGAATATGTTGTAGCCAGGAATGGCCATCTCCCAGTCATGGTTATCATTACACCAGGTTTCTGTGATGGCCACAATGTCCAGGTCTGACTGCACCATGACAGCCTCCAGATCTTCCATCTTGTTGCTAAGGCTCCTGGCATTGGCACACATGGCTTTCCATGATTTGACCTCCCTAGACTGTTTAGCTGTTCTACTCCAGCCCCTTCCCTGGTTGTCCTTTATCCCTGGTTCTCCTTGCTGTCTGCCCTTCTGCTGATTTTTACCCCTTTTCTGCCTATCCACCTCTTGGGTGCTAATCTCCATCTTTTGCACACTGCTTTGTTGAGATATCCACTCCTCCGGTTCACTGGTTTCACTGCTAGCTGTGGGGGGAGAGCAAGTAGGTACACCCCTTGCTGGCCTACCATCCCCTTGGCTAGTTTAAATGCTTGTCAGTGTAGCATTTAAACTTATCATTGAGTGCTTGGATTCCCCTCCAGGATGGATGCAGGCCATCAGGCTTGAACAAACCTCCATCCCTCCAGGTGGGTCCCCAGTTACGAATGAATCCAAACCCTTCCTCACAGCACCAGTTCTTCAACCATGAGTTAAAGTTCCTGGTGCATGCACCCCTATGCTCCCCCATGCCTCTCGCAGGTAGTACTTCTGAGAAGGTGACAGAAGTAGCTACTTGCTTGAGATCCCTCCCCAATTTCCTAAACTCTTCCTGAACTTCCTTTGGCTCCCAATTTGCCAAGTCATTAGTACCTAGGTGGATAATGACATCCAGCTCACCCTCCCGTCTTACCTTCCCAGTGATCACCAGGATCTTCCTTCCATCCCTCCATGCCGTGGCACCTGGTAGGCACCTCACCTCCCTGTCCTCCTCCTCCACTCCCCGTCCTGTGTTCCTAGCTGGATCCTTCTTATGATGGAGTCCCCAACCAGGATTTGATTTCTCCTCCTCTGTGGTTGACTGTTCTCCCCGCTGAGGTTACCTCCTTGGCTAACCTCCACATCCTTTCCTTCCACTTCTCTGGGTACCTCTATTTGGTTGTCCCCATTTGCCAGTGTGGCATATGAGTTCTTGAGTGGAATAGGATCTGGGATGTGCCTCTGCCTGACTGTCTTAACCAGCCCTGAGCCCACTGTCATCCAAGTCCTCCTCATTCTAGGCATCCTTTGAGGAAGCGGCATTTGACTGGGTGGTCTCTGGATAGGGGTGATGGTACTGCTCACCCAGTTTACTTCCGCTCTGAGTCTGGCTACCTCATCCCACAGTCCAGAGAGATGCATGCATATAGAGCAGCACCTCAGTGTCCAGAAGGTCTGCCTGAATATGGCTGCCCCGCAGCTACTTCATTGCACCACTCCCCATATAATTCTACAATTATACTGCTATTCCACTACTTGTCTGTTACTGAAGCTCTCCTAGTTCCATTTTTATTAATTTACTGTCCTAAAAATCCTGCCACTGATCCTCAGATACGTTTCTTAAAAATAAATAAATAAATAAATGAGTCAAAACACTTGTCATGCTGAGGGTGGGCTTCTTCCCCTTATGCCCCTCCTACTCCACACACCCCTACTATCCCTTGTGTTAGCTCCTGTCAATTAGATTTAACAGAACAAATAATTAAGAGTTGGGGGTAAGGGGGAGAAAATTTGCAGCATTTAAAGACAGCAAAGAAATACACCACCACTACATTTTAAATTTTCAACAGCCCAAAAACAATTCTAAGTAAGTACAGGAAAGAAATTACAGTGTCACTAAAAGCCCACAATCTAAGTTTAATAACAAATATAGCAATTACCAGTTACTGTAAAGCACTGAAATGAATATGTTTCCTTTCCCTTCTGGCTTCTTCTGAGAAAACAAAAATCATTTGCTACCTCAACTCTGACTAAGCCCCACCTCCAGTTATCATGTAGCTGAGGTCAGAGGCCAGACAATTAACACCCCTCACCCAGACTACAGGGTAAGTCAGAGAAGCCAAGACTAAATTTGCAGAAATTAAATACAGCAAAGAAATACACCACCACTACATTTTAAATTTTCAACAGCCCAAAAACAATTGTAAGTAAAGACAGCAAAGAAATCACAGTGTCACTTAAAGCCCACAATCTAAGTTTAATAACAAGAATAGCAATTACCAGTTACTGTAAAGCATTGAAATGAATATGTTTCCTTCCCCTTCTGGCTTCTTCTGAGAAAGCAAAAATCACTTGCTACCTCAACTCTGACTAAGCCCCAGCTCCAGTTATCATGTTGCTGAGGTCAGAGACCAGACAATTAACACCCCTCACCCAGACTACAGGGCAAGTCAGACAAGCCAAGACTAAATTTGCATCAAAGACAGCAAAGAAATACACCACCACTACATTTTACATTTTCAATAGCCCAAAAGCAATTCTATGTAAAGACAACAAATAACTTACAGTGTCATTAAAAGCCCACAATCTAAGTTTAATAACAAATATAGCAATTACCAGTTACTGTAAAGCAATGATATAAATATGTTTCCTTCCCCTTCTGGCTCCTTCTGAGAAAATAAAAATCACTTGCTACCTCAACTCTGACTAAGCCCCACCTCCAGTTATCATGTTGCTGAGGTCAGAGGCCAGACAATAAGCAACCCTCACCCAGACTACAGGGCAAGTCAGACAAGCCAAGACTAAATTTGCATCAATTAAAGACAGCAAAGAAATACACCACCACTATGTTTTAAATGTCCAACAGCCCAAAAACAATTGTAAGTAAAGACAGCAAAGAAATCACAGTGTCACTAAAAGCCCACAATCTAAGTTTAATAACAAAAATAGCAATTACCAGTTACTGTAAAGCACTGAAATAAATATGTTTCCTTCCCCTTCCCCTTCTGGCTTCTTCTGAGAAAACAAAAATCACTTGCTACCTCAACTCTGACTAAGCCCCAGCTCCAGTTATCACATTGCTGAGGTCAGAGGCCAGACAATTAACACCCCTCACCCAGACTACAGGGCAAGTCAGACAAGCCAAGACTAAATTTGCATCAATTAAAGACAGCAAAGAAATACACCACCACTACATTTTACATTTTCAACAGCCTCAAAACAATTCTATGTAAAGACAGCAAAGAAATTACAGTGTCATTAAAAGCCCACAATCTAAGTTTAATAACAAAAATAGCAATTACCCGTTACTGTAAAGCACTGAAATGAATATGTTTCCTTCCTCTTCTGGCTTCTTCGCTGTAAATATATTGCTGCAGATGTTGTATTTCGGCATTGCACTTTGCTTTTAGCGATGTTGACTGAGCTGATTTTTATTGTGAAAATAGGTCCCTCTGATGAGTCTGAACATGCAATGGAGTTTCTCTGAAAGAAGTAAAAAACTATTGATACATTAGAAATGTGTAAACAGGGGTATTAAGCACCCCTGATCTGGGCTTCCTAGGAACTGTGATAGGCAGACAGCGAGAGCCGCTGCCCACCATGTTTATTGAAATGTTACACCAGAGAAGACACACCCTGCAATGAGGAGTCACTCCCTCATTGCAGTGGCTAAAATGCTTCAGTTTGGTGGCATGCTTTTGCATTGCTGTCATACACAGGGTGCAATGTAATTTGTGCCACAGAGCCCATCCCGAAGAAGCAGTGGTACCACTGGCCACAACACGACCGCACCTCCAAAACCTGCTATTCCATGTTACCACAATATGTTGCTTGAACATGTGCAAGACAACATAAAAATGGGCAGAATCATGTTCTGAACAAGTTCATGCCTAGCTGTAGAAGTTATCTGAGCAGGGCATCAAGCTTGGGGTGCAGTTTTTTCTAGATGTAGTCAATAACTCCAGAGAAGTTTAGATTCTGGTCCAACCAAACACCTAAGTAACTGAAGGAGGAAGTGTCCTCAAGAATAGTCCCATCAAAGGTGTGGAAAGTGGGCAGGGAGGGAAGCCTATAGAGTCTGTGCCTTGTTACAGAGGTCATGGAGATTGTCTTCTTGGCATTAAGGAAACGTTTACATGGTTTATTTAAGGTAGAAGAATGCCACATGACCCTTCGAGTCTACACCCCACACCTTGTGGACAATAACAGTTTACCTATTTCCATAAATATTTATCCAAATTGTTTTTGAATTGTTCAATAGTGACTGAGCTAATTAAAAATTATGGCAATTTATTCCATTGTTCAGTTGATCTTATGGAAAACAAATATTTTATTTTATTCTTTCATGCTCATGGTACAAAGAGCTGAAGTTAATTGCATCGAAGTTTAGTTGGTTTGGTAGCATATTTTATTCCATATTCCTGCATTAAATGGCCATCTTGGAGTATTTTATAGAGAAGCAGCAAGTCTCCTCTCATACGCCTAACCTCTAATGAGTACAGGTTCAATACTTTACATCTGGCCTCGTAATGTAAATTAGTCAGTCTTGGAATTAATTTTGCTGTCTTTCTCTGAACACCCTCTAACAGTTTCTTATCCTTTGTCATATATGGTGCCCAAAATGCTGCTCCATAATCCAAATGAGATCTAATACATGAATTATATAGAGCAAGAACACATGGTTCCTATCTACTGATAAAGGATTTTTTTGATAGAATTCAGAATGTAATTAACTCTAGTAGCAATTTGTCTACAATGGTTACCTGGAAGTAACTGGTTGTTAATCAGCATTCCTAGATCTTTTTCTGATGTAACTTGATTTAACAGTTTATTATTGAGATAAATATCAATAGTCAGCGTTCAAGTTTTGCTGACTTAAGTGCATTACTACACATTTGTCCTCATTTGAAGGACATATTATTATTTTCTGCCCACTTCTCCAGTATTGTAATGTCCTTTTGTAAAGATAGGATCTTGTTACAGAGGAGGTTGTGGAGTCAAAAACAGTGGTGGAATTCAAGCATGCATGGGACAGTCATAAGGCAATTCTAGGGGGTGGGGGTAAGAAGAAGTAGGCTGCTGGTTAACTAGGATCTGCAGCTTATCCATCAGGTAGGGAAATGGGCAGACTGGGTGGGCCAAGCGGTCCTTATCTGCCGTCAAATTCTATGTTTCTATGTTTCTATGTTACTATTATCTACTTCTCCACTGATTTTAGTACCATCAGTAAATTTGCTGATATGGCACATAGTTCACTTATTTACATCAGCTATGGATATACCAAAACAAACTGGATCCAAAACAGATCCCTGTGGCACTCTGCTTAACACTTGGATAGGACTGGATAGAACATTATGTAGTCTAACAACCTGTTTTCAGTTGGTTAACCAATCAGCTATCCAACATACAGTATATTGATCTAGTTTGTTTTCAACCAGTTTTTTTAATCCAAATGTAATGTGATCACCTTGTCAAAACCCTTTTTAAAGTCCAGATGTACAATGTTGACTGGTACACCCCTATCCAATGAGCTACTGATGGATTCAAAGAATATGATGAGGTTAGTAGTACAGGACCTTCCCTTAACAAATCCATGCTGTTTATGATCCCTGATTCAATTTTTCTCCATCTGGATGTCAGTTCTATTTTTGAGAATCCTTTCCATTGCTTGACACACCACCAATGTAAGACTAATCAGTCTATAGTTCTCACTTTCCTTTCTATGTCCCTTCTTTTTATAGATTGGTACAACTATTGCTTGTTTCCATTTGGAGGGTATAGAATCTTGGGTTAATTAGTTGTTAAATAGTAGTTTAGATGGTAAGATAATGGAAGTAATTGTGTTTATTATTAATTTAGGATTCATATCATCAGGCCCTATTGCAGAATCTGACCTTATATCCTTAATTGTTCTAACTATTTCTTCTGTAGTTATTAATTCAGGTAAAGAATTTCCTTTATTTGGGAAATCAACCTTTGGATCTGTATTGAACACCGGAGAACAGCATTTTTTTCCCCAATTGTTTAACCAGGTGAGACACACTAAGCTGAAAGCTTATTTACAGGTGCAACCTGAGAGCACAGGGAAGTTAAGTGACTTGCTCAGGGTCACACAGTATGCAAGTGGGGCTGTGGGATTCAAACTCAGGTCTCTAGATTTGTAGCTCAGAGCCTTAAACCACTGTGCTACACAGCCTCCTTCACAAAAGTGGTTCCAAGGATGATAACGGGAATTACAGACCAGTCAGTCTGACCTCCATTGTGGGAAAGCTCATGGAGATCATACTAAAGGAAAGATTGGTGGCATATATAGAGGAGCATGGTCTCCAGGATGAGAGGCAGCATGGGTTCACGGGGGGAGATCATGTCAAACAAATCTGATTGACTTCTTTGACTGTGTCACTAAGACAGTAGATAGGGGCCAAGCAGTAGACATACTCTATCTTTATTTCAGTAAGGTCTTTGACTCTGTGCCCCACAAAAGGTTGACCAGGAAGTTGATGGATCTTGGAGTTGGGGAGAAGATGGCCAGATGGGTGGAAAACTGGCTGAGGGACAGAATCCAGAGGGTGGTGGTGGGGGGAGAGTTATATGGCACCAGTGATTTAACCAGTGGGGTTCCACAATGCTCTGTGTTGGGGCCAGTGTTGTTCAATGTCTTCATCAATGACATTGGGGATGGCATTAAAGGCAAAATGTGCCTATTCGCAGATGACACCAGGCTCTGTGGGAGAGCGGACACAGCTGAAGGGATACAGGACCTACAGGAAGATCTGGAAAAGCTGGGGAGGTGGTCCAGGATCTGGCAGCTTGGCTTTAATTCCAAGAAATGCAATATTGGAGCCAAACATTTCCCAGGATAGAGTATTACCTGGGTGGAGTCCATGCAGCTGCATCAGAGGTGGAGAAAGACCTGGAAGTGATGATTACTAGTGACCTGAAGCACTCCACGCAGTGCAAGAAAGCAGCAGCAAAGGCAAACAAGATGCTGGGATGCATAACTAGGGGGCTCAGTAGTAGGAGAGAGGAGGTTATACTGCCCTTGTACAGGTCACTAATAAGGCCGCATCTAGATTATGGAGTTCAGTACTGGTGACCACACCTCAAAAAGGACATTAACCTGCTGGAGAAGGTATAGAGGAGGGCTACAAAGATGAAAGTTGGTCAGCAGGGCAAGGCATATGAGGAGAGGTTGAGGGCACAGAACATGTACTCCCTGGAAGACAGGAGAGAGAGAGGGGACATGATTGGGACATTTAAGTACTTGAAAGGGATAAATAATGTTGATAAGGAAAGTCTCTTTAAGCTGAGTGACAACCATATCACAAGGGGGCACAGTCTTAAACTGGAGGGTGGGAGGTTTAGGAGGGATGTCAGGAAGCACCTCTTCATAGAAAGCGTGGTAGACACTTGGAATGTGCTGCCAGAAGAGGTCATCTCATTAAAGACAGTAAGCAGCTTTAAGAGAGGCTAGGATAGGCATGGGGGAAGATAAGAATCATGGGTTGGAAGGATGGGATGAGTGGGGAGGGAAGGCAGGGACATTAGCTCAACCTCTGGACCCTGCAATATGAGCAGACTTGATAGATCAAATGGCCTTCTTCTGCTGGCTTGTTCGTATGTTTATATGATCCAAAAAATGTATTCATTTAATTACTCGCATCAAGTGGGTCAGTCAATTCATTCTCAATATCAATCAAAGTGATTGAATCAAAACTTTGTTGTTTGTTATTATTTATATATGAAAAAGGGCATTTTTTTGGTTACTGCCAGTTTTAACTCTTCCTTTGTTCTTTCCCTTTTGATTATGTTTTTGGTTTTTTTTCAACTCAAATTTATATTTGGAGATATTTGATGGAGTATAATTTTTCTTCATTCTTGTAAATGCTTTCTCTTTATTGGAAATTTGAATTTTGACAGCCTTTATTAACTAGGGTGGGATTGTTCCCTTATGATTATGTTTCTTTTTTAATTGGAACATACAAATGTTCTAGCTCTGTAATGATGGATTTGAATAGAGTCCAACGTTGTTCAATGCACAGGTCTTTAAACAAAGTTTCCCAATTATACCCCATGATTGCTTTATTGATTTTAGTGTAATGAGCTCTATTGTAATTGCAACTGTAACATACTCTACTTAAACATTGTTTCTGCTTATTGATGTTAAATGTTATAGTGTTGTGGTCACTACTACCAATAGGACTGGTAACAACTGGACTTGATAACTTGGATACCAGATTTGTTAATACCAGGTCTAAGATATTGTATCCCCTAGTAGGTTCTTGAACCATTTGTTCCAGTGCTGAATTTATGAATGAATCCAAAAATAAACCTTTCTAGAGTTTAATTTGTTGTAAGCTTCTTCCAATTAATTTCAGGTAGATTAAAGTTCCTAACAACTATTATGTTTGATTCTGAGGCTATCTGTTCAATTTCTAAAATTAACAATTGATCATGATGTAAGTCAGCAGATGGGGGCCTGTAGTAATTAGCTATTATAAAGCTTTTGCCATTATGTGGTTGTATTTTAACAAATATTCCTTCTAGCTCAGCCACATGATTGTTTGGAATATACCCCATAGCTTAGATTTTATTGGACACAACAAACACATGCCTCCCCCTTTTTTCTTGTTTCTGTTTATATTAAAGGTAGTATAGCCCTGAACATTGGTATACTTACTTGATGTATCATTCCACCAAGTTTCAATTATTGCAGCAATATCAATTGCTTTAATTATAAATATATTTGTTACTTCAGAGAGTTTTAATACCATCAGAATTCTAGCATTGGTTACTAGAAACATGTAAGAGCCTACTGCATGTATAGATTTAACAGAGGCCATCCCTATTTGCCCCCTAGTAGTCAGTTTAAAGAGACTTCAATGGTTTTTGTGATGAAGCATCCTAATACTGCTGCTCCTTTGCTATTAGGATGGAGTCCATCCCAACAATAAAGATTGTTATCTCCAGAGAATCTTTCCCAATGGGTGATGTAATTTTTTATGGGGAGACACCATTTACGAAGCCACTCATTAATCTGCTTAATTTTATTTTGGTGTGACCTGTTTGCTCTTGGAACTGGTGGGATTTCTGAGATGAATAATTCACAGTCAGTTTGTCCCAGTGTGCTAGTTAAATTGACAAAATCTTCTTTTATGTTATCAACAGTAAATTTAATAATGTCATTAGTCCCCATGTGGACTACTACCAGAGGATTTTTGCTGGCATTTTTAATAATATTAGGGGCAATTTGATCTATATCCTGGATCCAGGCACCTCTATAGCTTAGGCACTTCATATTAATTATGTCTCTTTTACAAATGTATCCATCGGTGTATTTTATAATGGAATCACCAAGGACTATGACTTGACTTTTATGTCCATTTGAACCATTTGGGTTATTGTCTGTTTTAATTAACCCAGAGTTGTTGGTTGGTTTAGCAGGAAGTAAATTCCAGGGACTGGGAACCTGGTCATTATAAGGTCCTGCTACAGCTATTGGTGTGGAAGAAATTGGACTTTCATTAGTCTCTATTGTCTGGGGGGAAGTAAATGTATTTGTATTATGATCATGCTCATCTGTGTCACCTATGGGATTTAGCTTGTTGGTATCAATTATAATCTGGACAGGCTCCTCTCCATCTAGAAGTAGTGGTGTAGATCTAGTCTGTAGCGGTAAAGAAAACTCCATGTCTCTTCTACCTTTCTTACATTTATTTTTGTTTTGTACTGGGCTCCACTCATCATCTATACCACTGACTAATTCTCTTGCTCTCTTGTGACAAACTGACTGAGGGTTTGTTGGGTTGATTCATATTTTTGGTAGGGCACGGTGTAATCATCATATTGTTTTCCCTACTTTTATTTTTGTATTGTAACTCAGATATTATTTGTTCAAGTTCCTTGATCTTTTCTTTTAGAGACAGCATCTCTAGGCATTCTTCACATTTTAAGCCATCAAAACCTGACTGAGTATCCAGGCAGAATTTGTTACAAAGTATACACAGCATGGCTATCTCACCTGACTGGAGTGTGATAAAGCCTTCGTTAATATCCATGTTAGAAATACAGCGAACACTCTGAGATATTTCTTGTTGCCTTGTATATAAGCCTTTCCAGCTCTCAGCAGAACCAGAGGACACAGCAGACATGCATGTCTCTGTGCGCGTCTCCACACATGGCCCCACTCATGCTCGCCCCGCTCGCTGTAGCGAGCCTTAAGTTCTGCCGAATTGGAAATGTTGCAGTTTTCTGCTTCCAGTTTAGCGCTAAAATGAAAGGAGTGAAAGCCCCTTATTATTTAATAAAAAGTGCAAAACAGCTCTTAAAAGAGCTTTTCAGACTGTAATTAATCCCACAGTGTTGCCTAGTGCTATTTAGAATGGCACTGACTCCATGGAGCACTTTGACCAGTGTATAATACCCACCTGTATCCCAGTGTGCTCTGTGAGGTAACACTGAGGCTGGGATACAGCAGAAAGTCACTCAGAATACATAACTTCATGGGACACAGTAAAAGTTAATAAAAGTACATTCAAGATTTATATTATGGGTACCAACTCTCACCAGAGGTCCACTTTACTCCAGCTCAACAGAGAAACAGCAAACCAGAGCTAAACCTTATTGAAGTCTTGCTGCGAACTGGTTGTAACCTCAGCAGGACAGGAGCCAGATGTATACAGGACTGTATCATTGGCATACATATGTCTAGTGGAGAGGGGAGCAAACAGGGGGAAGGGTGTTCAAGAAGATGGAGAACAGGAGGGACCAAAATACAGAGCCCGGGGGGGGGATACAAGTGCTAATCGGGATTGGAGGAGAGTGATTGGGTTCTGCCAGTGAGGTAGGCCGTGAACCAGTTTGTGTCTGAGAGAGAGACAGGCCAGCTTCTAGTAGGGAGTCAAGGAGAAGGGAGTGAGAGATGGTGTCAAAGGCATTGGCCAGGTCAACAAAAATAGAAGAGGTGATTTGGCCATTGTCCATCCCAGTTAGAATGCAGTCAGTGAGGTGTAGTAGAGAAACATAGAAACAAAGACTTTGATGGCAGATAAGGACTTCTTGGCCCATCTAGTCTGCCCATTTCCCTACCTACAGGATAGGCTGCAGATCCTAGTTAACCAACAGCCTATTTCTTCCTACCCCCCACAAGAATTGCCTTATGTCTGTCCCATGCATTCTTGAATTCTCTCATAGTTTTAGACCCCACAACCTCCTCAGGAAGGCTGTTCCATGCATCCACTACCCTCTCTGAGAAATAATACTTCCTCACATTGCCCCTGAACCACCCTCCTTCTATCTTTAAATTGTGTCCCCTTGTTCTTGCAAGTCTCTTTTTCTGAAAGATGCTACCGTCTTAGACTTTGTTGATTCCACTGAGGTACTTAAAAGTTTCTATCATGTCCCCCCTCTCCCTTCTTTCCTCAAGGGTATACATATTAAGCTCCTTTAGTCTCTCCTCATACAGCTTCTCTTGCAGACCCTGCACCATTTTAGTTGTCCTCCTCTGGACTACCTCTATCCTGTCTATGTCCTTGAGGAGATGAGATCTTCAGAACTGGACACAGTACTCCAGATGGGGTTTCACCAACTGCCTGTACAGAGGGATAACAATTTCCTGTTTTCTGCTGCTCATGCCTCTCCCTATACATCCCAGTATACCCCCAGCCCTCCCTACTGCCTTCTCACATTGCTTGCTAACCTTAAGGTCATCTGATATGATTACCCCCAGGTCCCTTTCCTTTTTTGTTGTTGTTACTACCTCCCCACCCATTGTGTATTCTTCCTCTGGGTTCTTGTTTCCCAGGTGCATTATTTTGCACTTCTTTGCATTGAATCCTAGCTGCCATACTTCTGACGATTCCTCCAACCTTGCCAAGTCCCTTTTCATCCTTTCCACGCCTCCTTGTATATCAACCCTGTTGCAGATCTTTGTGTCATCTGCAAAAAGGCATACTTTTCCTTCCAGTCCCTCTGCAATATCACTGATGAAGACATTAAAAAGGACTGGACCTAATACTGAACCCTGCGGTACCCCACTAGTAACCCCTCTTTCTTCAGAGTGGACTCCATTTACAATTAGAGAGGTGGTGGTTGAGTGGTTTTTCCTGAAGCCAAATTGGAAATGAGTGAAGAAGGATGAATCAGAAAGAAAGGTGGTGAGCTGGGAGAGAACAATGTGCTCTTGTAGCTTGGCAAGAGTGAGAAGGAGAGAAATAGGGCTATAGTTGCCAGGGAAAGAGTGGTCACCCCCTTTGGGCAGAGGGAGGACCACTGCATGTTTCCATGGAGAGAGGACAGAGGCAGTTGAGAATGAGATATTTATGATTAATGAGAGGGGGTAGGCAGTGGCTGTGGTGGAGAGGGAGGGGAGTCTAGGATCAAAGCTCTTGGGGAAGGCACCTTTAGCTGGGGTTGATGGTGAAGTGGGTGCTTAAGGCATCATTTGGAGTGGCAGCTGTGAAGGAGAAGGGGAGGTATTTCTTTGTATCATTGTTTTTCTTGTACTGTCCTTTTCTGCACCAGGCATGGTTAAAATGGGTCATAACACTCAGCTAATTTCCTGGTCAAACAAATGGAAACAAAACCTAAAGAGTTATGGCCTGCCCTGAAAATGGCAGTTCCTCACCGTGGTTAGCTTGCATACATAGCGGTAGCAGTGTGCCTTGAATCCCTCACCCAATAATAAGAATCGAAACACAATTCCTTTTTTATGTTGCTTGCACGCATGTGCAAGAAACATAGTGCCATCATCGGAGATTTCGGAGGTGTGTCACCTTCTCCTCCAATTCAGTCAGTGTGCTGGCGCGTGAAGCCAATGAATTTTGGATCTGTCATATGACCGCTCCAAAATGCAGTGGCATACAGTTGAAAGAGACTAAGCGAGGTGAGCAGCATAAGATATACGCCTGCTCATGCACAGCCCCCCACACACACATGTACGCCCATGCAGGTGTCGTGCCCCTCCACCGCACTGTATAGCCGCAGGTGCCCAATCCCCATCAGCTGTGCTGCGTTCCCCCACCTCCTCCCCAAAGGCTCCAAAAATGCCACACTGGGTGCCCACCCCGGCATGGCAACTAATCATATAGCCGACGGGGGTGCCCAATCCCCTGTCGGCTTGCACTGTCCTCCCCCCCCAGTAGTGAGTGCCACGCTGGGAGCCCACCCCAGCTTGGCAAAGTATTCCTTAGGCTGACGGGGTGCCCAATCCCCCATCGGCTGAATGGCCCCCCAAGTCCTTGTGCCACACTGGGAGCCCACCCCAGCATGGAAAACGTCCCGCGTCATCTATTTGTTTAATTTTAACCTGTAAAGAAAAAACGGTCCCGCTGAGCGTCTCCCAACCCCCTCCCACAACCCCGCACCCACCCACTGCCACCAGCCTCCCCCCACACCCCCTCACCCCATACTTACCTCAGGACTCTGGTGCGATGATCTTTGGTGGACCGGGAACACGTCTGCACTCTTCAAAGCCGTCCGCAAACTGAGGAAATGCCGGTAAGCTGTATAATGGGCTAGATAGGAGGTTTCAACTTTGTTGCATAGCTCAGGCATTTTTGGGAATTTTGCACCAAATTTTCATGGGGTTTTGGACCCTTCTCGAAATGATGTCACTGTCATGTTGTTGTTGGGCCGAAGGGTGATTTCGGCGCATGATGACTCGCAGTGTCTGCAAAATCACCCTTCGGGCCTGAATCACTACCATGACAGTGACATCATTCATGAGAAGGGGTCCTAAAACCCATGTTGAAATGGTGCCAAAATTCAAAAATGACTGTTTCCGTGGCGTCGTTATGCAGTTCCTCACGCGGGCTAGTAAGTTCGTGAAATTTCAATATTTTCACTCCAGATTTTCAACATTGCCATTTTACCACACCTTCTTATGAGTAGTACAGCTGTCATTTTCACATCTCACCCAAAATGTGTTTCCGCCCATGTAGGCTAGAATGGCATAGTCGTGTCGGAAATCAATGTACGGGACAAATTAAGAAAATCACAGTGACACTGTTCATGAGCAGAGGTCTTAAAATGGCTATGTTGAAAATTTGGTGAAAAAATTCCTAAAAATGACTGTTTCACGAGCGTGCGTTACGCAGTTCCTACGGATGCTCGTAAGGTCGTGAATTTTCAATATTTTCACTCCAGATTTCCAACATTGCCATTTTATCACACCTTCTTATGAGTAGTATAGCTGCCATTTTTCACATCTCACCCAAAACGTGTTTCTGCCCATGTAGCACACAATGGCGCAGTCGGTGTGCAAGATCAATGTACAGGACAAATTAAAAAAATCACAGTGACACTGTTCATGAGCTCAGGTGTTAAAATGGCTATGTTGAAATCTGATGAAAAAGTCAAAAAATGACTGTTTCTGACGTGCGTTAACAGTTCCTATGCCTTGGCGACAAGTTTGCAATTTTCAATATTTCACTCCAGATTTCCAACATTGCCATTTTGCAACACCTTCTTATAAATAGTACAGCTGTCATTTTTCACATCTCACCCAAAACGTGTTTCAGCCCATGTAGCGCACAATGGCGCAGTCGGTGTGCGAAATCAATGTACAGGACAAATTAAGAAAATCACAGTGACACTGTTCATGAGCAGAGGTCTTAAAATGGCTATGTTGAAAATTTGGTGAAAAAATTCCCTTCAGATGTTCTGCAAAATTACTAATGAAGACATTGAACAGAACTGGCCCCAGGAGTGATCCCTGCGGCACCCCACTGGTCACCCCCTCTCCCTAGACTATATACCATTTACCACCACTCTCTGCCTCCTGTCTGTTAGCCAGTTTCTAACCCAGTTTACCACCCTTTCCCCCATGTCCAGCCTACCCAGCTAGTTTATCAGCATCCTATATGGGATGGTGTCAAAGGTTTGCTGAAATCAAGGTAAGCGTTGTCCACTGCCCCACCCTGATTCACTTCCTTTGTCACCCAGTCAAATAAATCAACCAGATTTATCTGACATGATGTCCCCACTGTGAATCCGTGTTATCTATGGTCCTGGGTTCTGATGGCATCTAGATGCCCCACTATCCTTTCTTTAAGCAATGTCTCCATGATCTTCCCCACTACTGAGGTGAGGCTGAATGGCCTATTGTTCCCCTGCCTCCTCCTGCTGCCAGACTTGTGTAGAGGGACACATATGCCCTCCTCCAATTCACTCATGTTGAATGACTCAGTGAACATGGCTGCCAGAGGTACTGCTATCTCCTCCGCGAGTTCTGTTAATATCCTTGTAGCGTATGCCATCTGGTTCCATCGCTTTGTCTACCTTCAATTTAGTGAGCTCCTGCAGACTCTTTGCCTTTGAATGGACTATTGTCCACCTCTTCACCCCCTTGGCAACTGCTGTACTGCTGTGGCCCTTGCCCTTCCCACTCTTCTGTGAATACTGAACGGAAAGACACAGTGGATGTCTTGGGAGGAAGGCATGAAACTGTCACTTCCAAATACCTAAACAGCACATACAAGCAAGCAACATTCGGCATTGACAAATGCTTGTTTGTTACTCCCATATGTAAAAACACTGTTCCAGAGTACTGTGAAAATGTAGGTTGATCATATTGGGTATGCTACTAGGCATTCTATAACATCTTAATTATGTAGCACTGTTTTCCAAAGTGTCCAGTATGGTAGTGTTTTTATGGTACCCTATAGGTTGCCATATATCACTGCAATTCTTTTGGGGTGTCTTCTTCTACAACATTTCATTGCCCTAGTTGTAAGACATATGTCATCTTTGTGAGTGTTTATAAGTACTCTTTAATGTACCCCGTGAATTCTCTAAAGGAGTGTCTTCTACAACAAGAAGATTTATAACTTGCATGAATGAAAGAACATCCAAACTGTTTCAGATAATCCTTAAAATCAAAATGGCTTTTCATTCGCCATTGGTGAAAAAGCAGATGGTAGTTAGAAGCTGCTTTAAAGACTTAAATTTCCAATATAGGCCTAAATTCAGAGCAGGTCTCAAAGGGTTGTGAAATGAAAAGCAGGCATAAGTGACAATCTCAACAAGGCAGTCTTTGCAAATGACATTTAAAGATTAAAGATTTATGACAGAAGAGCAAAGTTATGTAAATTCTGCAAAGATTTTTCTTGTTACAAACTGCAATAAGATTTTAAGCGGCAGTTCAATAGGGACCTTGGCAGCCAGTCACGGAGTAGCATGTGTATTTCTGAACAATACTGATGTTATTGTAGGAGAGATTCTGTTGAATTCTTGGGACCTAAAAAACTCTTTAGAATCACAAGCCATATGGCTGAAGATTTAGCTTATATAGGGCTACTGTATTGAGCTTCTGACACTTGTGTCTGTGTGTATTTACACTTGACATATGATGGGTGACTGGCACATCCCTCACTCCACCTCAGCTGTTTACCATCTTTTCATCCACTCTCCCCTGCTAATCACACACCTGCAAAAATATACATGAAAAAACAACCCTACATTCTCACCCACACTATAATACCCTAGCATCCATGCCACCCTCCTGCATACTCCATGGCTACCCAGGTATATAAATAAAAATGTTTTATGGTGGACAAGTCACAGCCCTCCCTCCACCTCTGCCAGTTACAGACCTTGTCCTCCATCATCGATTGGTAGCCTGTGAAAAGAATACTATTTATAAGATACAACCCTACCCTATCCCACCTGCTGGCACCCATGACACCCCCTCCATGGCTAACCCAGTACATTCTTTAAAGAAGTGTCCAGAGGTGACTACAGATACATAGATACACAGATAGATAGATAGATAGATAGATAGATAGATAGATAGATAGATAGATAGATAGATAGATAGATACATAGGTAGACAGACAGATAGAGAGATAGAGAGATATAGATATACTGTAAAAAAAAAAATATATATATATATATATATTTATTTATTTTATTTAGTTTTTGTTAACCGGGTAGGTGCACTAGCCAACAGGTGACTATTTTCAGGCACGACCCGGAGACACAGTTACAGTACAAGGTAGGACAGTTTAGGTTTACACAATACAGGCAAAGGTGTATAGGTACATTGGTACATTGGTACAAGTACAGGCACATAATACAATACAAAAGGTACATTGGTAGAAAGGTACATTGGTACAGGTGCAGGCATACAAAATCAAAAGGCAGGCATACAGTTTTAAAGGGAAGTGGGTACTGGAGGGGACACATATCTGGGGGGGCAAGAGAGGAAAGGGAAGGGAGATGGTGGAATTTATGCAAGCAAGGGGGTGTAGAAAACTGTGAGGCGGAGGTCATAGGCAGGAAGACAGGAAATTACAACTAACGGCTATGCAGGTGCTAGGTAGAGATATGCAGCGGGCTAGGGAACCGAAGGACGGCAGGAAGAAGGGGATGATCGCTGTTAGGAGAGGAGTATGATAAGGAGGGAAGGCATGAAGATGAATCAGAGTTTAAGGGACGATAGTAGGAAGAGAGATAGGTAGTAAAGAGGGATGAAGCGGAGGGAAGGAACAGTAAGGAAGGCCAATTGGCTGGCAGGAGAGCAGGGGAAGCATGGTACTGCACTTAAGTTAGCAAACTAGGCCCATTGGTGAAATGGGGGGTGGGGGGTGCGTCCAGAAGAAGGCGTTATGGCAAAGAGTGGCATAAGCAGAAAAGGCAAAAAAGACCAAGGGTTATGGAACAGAAACTGGGGAGGCAGCCAACCTGAGGCGCTTACGGCTAATGTAGGCTAATTATGGCTTTAGCAGGAAAAGGCGCAAAAAAGACCCGGGGTTATGGAACTGAGGCCCGGCTGGACTCAGAGCGCTTACGGTAAAAGTGCTGCTAATTACGGCTTAGCGGGAAAAGACAAAAAGACCCCGGGCTCTGGAACTGAGAACCGGCAGGGCTCAGAGGGATAAGGAGCAAGTGGGAGAGGAGTGGGGAGGAGAAAGGACCAGTACACACTTAAGTAAATCATACAGTTTAGAGCGATACAGTAGAATGGAGGAAGGATCAAACAATAGTAGGATTACTGCTGATTTATACATAAAGACAGAGAGGGAAACAATGTTAGATATACAGTAAAATAATATGATCAAGTCAGGATACTATACATATTATAGAATTAGTGCAATTAGGCAGTCTTAAGACAATTTACAGCAGCATTATTAAGATAAAGTGACCAAAAAGAGAAGATTGTAGACGTTTCATTAAAGTGCAGGCAGAGCTTGTAAACGTTTCATTAAAGTGCAGGCAGACAAGTAAAATGGCAGGGCAATCAAAGGGAGGTAGGCTAGTGAATATGTGGAAGGGGAGGATTGACTTTAAACAGGTATCAAAAGTTTAAGTAGGATCAAAGCAAGTGCAACAGTCCATAGAGTTCAGGTGAGAGTGTAGTCCACGTTTGAAAGCTAGATGAGATGGGGCATTTCTCAGATTGATGGGCAGCAAGTTCCAAGTATGAGGGGCAGCACATCTGAAAGCGCCAGTGCCCTTGGAAGTACGGCAGAGGGGAACTGATAAAAAAGACTTGTCTGAGGACCTTAGGTCTCACGATGGGATCACCGGTTGTAGCAACTCAGACAGTGTGGCTGGTTTCGCCATTCTGATTATGGAGTCTGACAGACTGCAGAGGTAATATTGTCTTGTGGAGGATGGGGATAGCCAGCCAAGCTCTTTATAGAGTCGGCAGTGGTGCATCAGGCACGGAGCTTTAGCTGCATACCTACAGACATTATTGTAGGTGGTATCCCATTTCTGTAGAACAGTTTTATTGGCCATTGTGAGGATAGGAGCACAATACACCAGAGTGGGTAATAGGATTCCCCTGGCTATGGCAAGTTTGGCAGTGGGTGTGAGCATATAATTTGTCCTGTAGGCAGCCCCCTGGCTTACAGTTGACATTTTTACATGACTCGTGGATATGCTGCTTCAGGTCCAGGTTTTGATCAAGCTGTATTCCAAGATAGCGGAAAGAACTTGCAGTCTCAAGGGGGGTTCCGTTAATATCAGGAATTTTAAGTGAAGATGTGCAGGTTCTGAGTTTATGATTTGATCCAAAGAGCATGGCCTTGGTTTTACTTGCATTGAGTACAAGACGATGTGCATCTAGCCAGTGTTGTGTCAGGTGGAAAGCTGATGACAGAGTGGCATTCAGATGGGAGATGTTGTCAGAGTAAGCATATATATTACGAGATCATCAGCATAAAGTAGCGAGTTGCCAGATGTTATTATGTTGGGCAGGTTGTTAATAAATAGTGAGAAGAGGAGTGGACCAAGTATAGAGCCCTGTGGTACTCCAATATTGATCTTGGTACTGTCAGAGATGGCCGAGTTAAGTTTTACTGCTTGAGTCCTGTTGGTGACGTAGCTACAGAACCAAGTTGTTACTGGGGATGAGAAGCACAGGTTTTTGAGGGTGGCAAGCAGCAGTGGATGATCAACGAGGTCAAAGGCCTTAGTGAGGTCTATGAACACAGCTCCTGTTAGCTGCCCTCTGTCCATATTGGAGAGAACATCCGAGGTGAATTTTGTCAGTGCAGTTGTAGTACTATGGTGTTTTCTGAAGCCATGTTGAGCTTCACAGAGCGCATTAGAGGAGTCAATAAATTCTGTGACCTGGGTGGCTACTATCTTCTCGAGAATTTTGCTAAGAACCGAAAGTATGGCTATAGGTCTATAGTTTGATAAGTCATTTTTGCTCCCTTTTTTAAAAACTGGTGTGATTCTGGCAGCCTTCCAAATCTCGGGACAGTGCCAGTGGAGAGAGATAACGTGAAGATCCTGGCAAGTGGACGGGATATGAGATGAGCAGCCATTTTCAGCAGCCGTGGTTCCAGAGTGTCAGAGCCAGGGCTAGTGTTTTCAGATATGATCGATAGGAGTTTGTGAACTTGATTTCCTGTAACCACTTTAAAGTAAAACAATCGTTTAGGGGCAGGTTGTTCATTGGTACTCATCTTGACAGAGTATGGCTGAGAGGCAGCTGGCAAAGATTTTAGAGAGGATGTAATGGCTGATAGGTCCGAGAATTGCAGATTGAAGGCGTTGGCAATTTTGAGGGAGTCGTTGCAGTGGACCCCTTGGAGTAGCATTTCCGAGGGGGTGATGGATTGGGGGGTTCCGAGGAAGTTTTTTATGCGACTCCAAAATTTTCGTGGATCATTTGCAGAGCTGGTTATTAGGTTCTGGCAATATCTGCTTTTCGTAAGTCTGATATGTTTCTTGCAGTCACTTCTATGTTGCTTGTATAATCAGATGATCACAGGGCAGGTCAGTGGATTTGTAATGTTTCCAGAGTTTGTCTCTAAGTTTGAGCTTATGAAGAAGATCTTTGCTCAGCCACCTTGTTTGTTGCCCCTGACCCTTTCTTTGTCTTTGGTACATGCCTCCTTTGAACCTCACCAAACCTGTTAAGGAAAACATCCAGGGCAACCTCAGCACTGGTTGCTGTAGATTTCGGACCAGTCTATGTTAGATATATCAGAAAGAAATGCCTGTACATCCAGTGCTGCAAAGTTGGTAATGGTGATGAGGCGGGACCCAGGAGCAGGCGGCAGACAGGAGCGCCAGTGACAGACCGTGGGATAGTGGTCTGTCAGAAAGTCTGCTAGAACAGCTGTTTTGGTTACATGATCAGGTCAGTTGGTGAGAATCCAGTCCAAGAGCGTTCCTGGCTGCGTGTTTGTCATTCTCATGTGTTCAGTGATGAGTTGGTGAAAGTTATATTTTTGGACCAGAGATGCAAGGTTACCGTGATTCGGTCCTAGCCAGTTTAAGTTAACGTCCCCTAACAGGATACACTCATTCAGCTTCACAGATTGTGACACATGTTGGAGTAAGATCTGGAGACTTTCCAACCCTCCGGTGGGTGGATTGTACACACACAGGATGTGCAGGTATTTAGCTCCTGGGGACAGTGTAGCATGTAGTGATTCACAGCGCATTTTGGGATCCGAATTGGGAACCACTTTTAGCGAGAGGTAATTTTTATAATAAATGGCAACACCCCCATCCCTTTTAGAGCCACTTCGATCCTGGCGAATGACAGCATACCCAGGTAGGGCACAGTGTGCATCCAGGATGTTAGTTTTGAGCCAAGTTTCTGTGAGGCACAGGATGTCAGGGTTAACCAGTCTTGCCCAGGCTTCAAGCTCAGCCAGGTGCCCCATTAGACTTCTAATATTCATATGGGCTAGTAATAGGCCTTTATTTGTTTTATTTGAGGCTGCTAATGGGGTATAATGTTGTGGACCTGGGTTCAATTCTATGTCACCAGCCATCAGGAGTACCCTTTGGGCTAGGTACTTAAGCAAGGTTCTAGTGAATCTTTTACATTTTTTCTGCTTAACCCTATGCTGTAGGTAGTACAGGAGTGACAGGTAGGTACAGCCTTTCTTCAAGAGAGCATAACGAAGAGTGGGTAAGGGGTGACGGTATGAAAGAAGGAGATTAGAGAAACTAAAGTCCTTGAACAATTGCACTTTATGATTAATGACAAGAGGCAGATATAGGGAGACATTGCTTAGTCCATAGAGGAGACACAGGCAGAATAAGGGCGTCAAGCCTGTACGATAGATGCCTAGATGTAGTGTCATTTTAGTATTGTAGGAGCAGGTTGTATGAGCACAGAAAAGAGGAGTATTAAATAGAACAGTGCCGAGGGCGGCAGAGCGTTATTGGGTGAAGATACTGGTAGGCCTAGAATTGTTTGGAATTGCACACAGGAGAGGGATAGGATTCAATGGTACAACCCAGGAAGGCGGGCTTGGCAAATTGAAATTACAGCCATTAACTTGAGAGATAGGAAGCTGCCCCTAGTGGAAGCAGAGTATAAGAAGCCAATGGGAAAGTGGACACTTAGTCATATGACCAGCTAGTGTCTATAAAGCTAAAGGGTCGACCAGGGTGGGTGAGGTGGGGGGAGGGTGGGGAGCCGCCACGAAGCGCCAGCGAGAAGAGTCTTTGAGGAGCTGTATTACTTAGCCGCAGTGGCGTCGCTCACAGTCCCCAGGAGTTCTAAAACAGCAGACAGATTCAAAATTACAAAGTGAAAACAGCTGCTTTCTGTGGTGGATGGTACTAGATACAGTTCCAAACCCAGCAGGAGAGAGCCGGCAGGAGGGAGGTCAATTTAACATACCTTGCGGGCTATGCACCTTTAACGGCACAAGGTACCAGGGAGCGGCCGAGCTCCTGGTTCCCTTCCTCGGGCAGCATGCGGTCAGTGCGGCCCCTATCAACACTCGCAGTGGAGGAGCACTTTTGTCTTCACTGGGGGCTGCCGGTCAAGCAGGGACCCCAGAGGCGTCTTTGGGTCCAGAGGCTGGTTCCTTGATGCTGGAGGAGGGTGTCCAAAGCCCCTGTGGGCTTGGAGGGATCCTAAGGGGGTAGTAAGAAGAGACAGATTAAGAAGGCAAGCAGGACAAAGGAAGGGGCATAGGTGAGGGAGAGGAGGAGATTAGATGGCAGAGGAGTAGAGTTACAGGTCACAGATTTAAAGCAGGTAAAGAGGACAGCACTTATTAGGTTTAGGTGAACAAAGGGGGGTAGGGGATTCAAACAGAAAAGAGGCGGGGAAAACAGTACAGGGCAGCAGAGAAGCAGTTTAAACTAGCTACAGCAGGTTAGATTTCAGGCCAAGTTTTTACAGGTTTTGAGACACAAGAAATAATGTGTCTAGCCAACAAATTTAGTCTTTGAGGAGCTGTATTACTTAGCCAGAGTGGCATCGCTCACAGTCCCCAGGAGTTCTAAAACAGCAGACAGATTCAAAATTACAAAGTGAAAACAGCCGCTTTCTGTGGTGGATGGTACTAGATACAGTTCCAAACCCAGCAGGAGAGAGCCGGCAGGAGGGAGGTCAATTTAACATACCTTGCAGGCTAGGCGCCTTTAGCAGCACAAGGTACCAGGGAGCAGCCGAGCTCCTGGTTCCCTTCCTCGGGCAGCGTGCGGTCGGTGCGGCCCCTATCAACACTCACAGTGGAGGAGCGCTTTTGTCTTCACTGGGGGCTGCTGGTCAAGCAGGGACCCCAGAGGCATCTTTAGGTCCAGAGGCTGGTTCCTTGATGCTGGAGGAGGGTGTCCAAAGCCCTGGTGGGCTTGGAGGGATCCTTGCGGGCTATGTGCCTTTAGCGGCACAAGGTACCAGGGAGCGGCCGAGCTCCTGGTTCCCTTCCTCGGGCAGCGTGCGGTCAGTGCGGCCCCTATCAACACTCGCAGTGGAGGAGTGCTTTTGTCTTCACTGGGGGCTGCCGGTCAAGCAGGGACCCCAGAGGCATCTTTAGGTCCAGAGGCTGGTTCCTTGATGCTGGAGGAGGGTGTCCAAAGCCCCGGTGGGCTTGGGGGGATCCTTGCAGGCTATATGGAATTGTCACACCCCTATAGTTAGGGTTGAGTAGGCACTTTAATGTTAAACCTCAATTTTGGCACGTTAATAACTTTGCAACCATTGAATGATTTGCACAAAATTTGGAATGTGCGATCTGGTATGGTAGATCTCTTGATTTGCTAAGTTGTGTTTTGGTTGGACTTATGGTTTCTGTGCAGCAAAATGCTAAAAAAGGCATTTTTTGCCAGTTTTGATGTGTTTTTTGCTCATGGCACTGCAATCACACCGTGTGGTCTTTTGATCTGAAATATGGAACATGGAAAGAGGTTGGGTCAAGGAACAATCCAGCATTGGTTTGGTAAACATATATTAATCTGTTCCAAAGTTATAAAATGTTTAATTTTCAGGTTCTGCACATGCTCAGTTCACTGCAAGATTTATATGATTATTTTTTCAAATAAAGATTGGGCTCACAGTCAAGAATTTTGTATCTCAGGAACTAGGATACTGGTCCACCAGAAAATTCCTTGTCCATGAGTGGCATCTTTTTTTTTCAGTTTTTTCCCAAAACAAAATGTTGTAGCTTTCTCCACGGGGGACTTCTGAGCCAAATGCGGCATGGGGTTTGTTCAGGGTGACCTCCTCTACAAAGCCACGCCTTTGGTTTGGCTCATTTTGGCCAAAAAATAACTCTTAAAAATTACAAAATTCTTTGACCATGACTCGCTAACAACCCTAGTCCTCAAGCTGTCAAAATCCTAGTCTGTGAGCTCACGGTCAAGGATTTTGCTACCTCACAGACTTGGAATTTTAAAAACTTTACCATTGCATTGCTAGTGAATGATTCGGTCTTTTTACTTGAGCTTTTCAGGGTATTGAGGGGATGCCCTACCGGTGTGAATTATGCTTTTTAGGTGTCAGGAAATTTAGTGGTTCCATAGATATGCCATCACAAAACTGAGATTTTCTCCATAGGAAAACATTGTGGCACCCATTGGGTTTTTCGGTTCCCATAGCTCGTACACAATGCAAGATGCAGATTTGGTCAATTCATATTCTGAGCAGTGCTCATTGTCACACTTACAATGACATTTTAATTTTTTTTCTAGCTGCCACGGTTCCTGAGATATCGGCAAATTAGTATTACAAGGGTTGCTGTATGGCTCTGTACCTATGTGTACGTGGGAGCACAGGGCCCAGAGGGCCCTGAGCTCTCACACCTGCATATCGTTATGCACAAATGGGCAGCTTGGTGGAAGCTCAGCTTGGTTGGGCCCCTCATCACCACCAACATGTTATTTACTAGTTATATTACACTTTTTCAAAAAGTAAGGACATTTATGGCAAAAAAATATCTTTAATGCATCAGTTAGGGTTACAGCAACAAAAGTGAGGAAATGAGACATTAGGGTTGATCCCCTAACCTCTCCAACACCACCTCCCTCCTCCATTCACTGACAATGCCAGGGTGTGCCAGGGGGTCATGAAGCCTAACTCTCACCCTATTCTCCTTTACTGTAGCATGTCAACTTGTTTACACATGGAATGGGGTGAGAGTTGGCCACATAACCCCATGGCACACCCCGGCACCAGTCAGTCTGTGGAGGATGGGCAGGTGGGGTGTTGGGGGGGGTTAGGGGCTCAATCCTAACATCTCTTTTCCTCACTTTTGTTGCTCTATCCTAGCTGATAGATTAAGCACAGTTTTTGCCATAATATATATATATATATATATATATATATATATATATACATATCTGTCTATCTTAGGGGCATGATTATGCCACTATAGTTAGGGTTGAGTAAGTAGTTTAATGGTAAACCCCAAATTTGCATGTTAATAACTTTAAAACCATTCAACAGATTTTCAAGAAACCCAGAATACGCAATCTTGAATGATGGTTCTCTTGATATGCCAAGTTGCATTTCAATCAGATTTGCAGTTTTCATACAGTGAAGCACCCAAAAAAGGGTTTTTCACTTTTCCCCCCGTTTTTGCAGATTTTTGCCCATCACACTGCGGCCACACCATTTGGAATTTTGATCTGTCATTTTCAGGGTAACAATAGGTTACCCCAAAGAACAATCCAGCATTGGTTTGGTGAAAATTTATTAATTCATTCCAAAATTATTTAATTGTGAATTTTTGGTTTCTAAGCATGCTCATTTCAGTCTTTGGAATATATGTATGTTTTGCGAAAGAGGATTTGCCTTGTGATCAAGGATTTTGTCACTTCACGAATGAGGTTCGCAAAACTTCACGAATGGGGATTTATAAAATCCCCTTTCATGATGAAAAATTCCTCTTTTGTGAGCCACCATCTTGTTTTCATTTTTCCCCACAAACAAAATGTTGTAACTTGCCCCACGGATGTGGTGTGTGTTAATTGAAGGGTGGGTTTTGTTCAGGGTGATGCCCTTTACAAACCTATGGCTTTGATTTGCTTTGTTTTTGTGAATAAATAGTCATTTTAAATAAAAAAAATCTTGTTTGCCACTTACTTCCAATCCTTGTTTGCGAGGTGACAAAATCCACTTTCGCGAGCTGACAAAATCCTTGATTGGGAATTCCAGACAAGATGGCCCTATCTTGCAAACAAGAATTGGCTCGCAAACAGAGATTTTGTTGCCTCACAAAAGGGGATCAGCTAGTGAAAGGAGATTTTGTCACCTCACGAAAGTGAATTTTTTTTTCAAATCCCCTTTCATGAGCAGTCAAAATCCCCTTTGGTGAACTGTCAAATTCCCCTTTCATGAGCTGATCCCCTTTCACGAGCTGAAAAAATCCCTGTTCGTGAGATCCGAATCAGATGGTCAAAATGAGAAGAACAAGGGATTCTCACGAATGAGGATTTTGACAGCTCATGAATGGGGATTCACCTCTTGAACAGGGATTTTGACACCTCATGAATAAGGAATTTAAAACTTTCCCAGTGTACTACTAATAAACGGTTTGGTCTTTTGGCTTAAAAGGTGCAGGGTAAAAAGGGGGTGTCCCACAGATGTGAGTTATGCTGTTTAGTTGCAAAAAATATAATCGGATCCATAGCTATGCCACTATGAAGTTGAGATATTTCCCCTAGGATAACACTGAGGCACCCGCAGCACCTTTCAGTGCCAGTATCTCAGAAACAATTTGATATATGGATTGTTCACTCCTGGCAGCTAAGTTCACCTTTAGGAGCATGTGAGGAGGTTTCAAAGTCATGATTATAAATGCAGAGGAATTTTTTTCATAGCTGCTATGATTACTGAGATATTGGCAAATTAGTGTCACAACAGTTCCTTTTCAGTCCTATAGGGCTGCTGTATGGCTCTGTACTTTTGTGCAAAGTTGGAGCACAAGGCCAAGAAGATCTGCACTCACACATATGCATATCATTACAGTATGTAAAACTAGGCAGCTTGAAGGATGCAGGGTGCCCACAGAGCCCGCGCTCCCACCAACACATACCAGTTTCCAGTTACATTACATTTTCTCAAAAAGTAAGGAAATTCATTGCAAAAAACTTTGTTAATGCATCTGATAGGGTTGAAGTGACAAAAGTAGGGAGATGAGGTGTTAGGTTTGACACCATAACACCTCCTCACACCCTACCACCCAACCCACCACA
This sequence comes from Neoceratodus forsteri, assembly GCA_016271365.2. NCBI lineage: Eukaryota > Metazoa > Chordata > Ceratodontiformes > Ceratodontidae > Neoceratodus > Neoceratodus forsteri. Next base: position 102,346,665 of record CM028130.1, read on the forward strand.
GACCAACAGGTGATGTGGTGTGCGATGGGGTCATTGGGCCTAACTCTCACCCCATTCTCCTATACTCTATCATGTGAGGTTTGTTACACATCAAACAGGGTATGAGTTAGGGTCAATGACCCCAAGGTACACCCCATCACCTGTTGGACTATGGTGGGCAGGAGAGGGGTGGGGTGTTATGGTGTGGGGGTGTGAGGACATCAACCCTAATGCCTCCTTTCCTTACTTTTGTAGCTTCAACCCTAACTTGATGCATTAACAAAGTTTTTGCAATAACTATATATATTATACTAACGCGGTAGAGCCAATATAGTTAGGGTTGAGTGAAAAATTATATATTAAACCCAAATTTGTAAACCTTAATAACATTCGAACTGTTTAACAGATTTGGACAAAATATGGCATGCATAATCTCTATGAGCAGTTCTCTTGACATGTCAAATGTTGTGTGGAGCTGTTGTGTGGTTTTGTAGCTAGGAAGTGTCAAATAATCCAAAATTTACATGTTCTTTTACATGTCTTTCTACAGCCGTTTCTCAGAAATGGTTTTATGTTGTGGTCTGACATTTTCAGGGCAGAAAGTTTTTGGGTCACGGATGTGCCTTTTGAAGGTTTGGTGAAAAAATATTAATATGTTCCAATGTTATTCAATTTTTAATTTTCCCATTATTTCCTATGGGAAAAGTTAAGTGTCCTGTAAGAAAACAAGCTTGTTTTGGCAGAGAAGTATCTTGTTTTTGCAGGCAGGGTCACATAGTTTCATAGGGAGCCTGGTGTATTTTCGCAGAGCTGTGTTGTGTTTGCAGGGATGAAGTCTTATTTTTACAGGAGGGTGTCTTGTTTTTGTAGACAGAGTGACATAGTGTCGCAGGAGTCTGCTGTATTTTCTCAAAGCAGTGTTTTATCTGCCATCTTGTTTTCTCATTAGCGAGTGACACAAACTAAAAAAATTATATAAAAATGCATGTTATGTAAGAAACAAACATCAAAATTTAGCTAAATGGGGCCCATTTAGCCACATTTTGATGTTTCTTTCTTATATTTTTTGCTGGAAACACTTTTTTGGGCACCCAATATCCCGGGGCCTGAAGTTACAGAAAGGACTGATTCTGCCACATTACCTGTATGAGAACAAAGGGATTTTCTTGACTCCTACTGCCACAGCTGGAACTCCTGCTGTACACCGCAGAGTCAAGTTTGACACTGCCCTTTTCCCCTGGTGTGTAATGGTACCCTTATGTTGCCCTGATGTCTAGTGGCACCCCCCAACCTCCCATTGCATTTCTTTTCATTTTCATTTGTAAAATCTGATACCCGGATGCCCACTCCCAATGTCATATGCTCTTGCCCCACCAAAGTGTTTTCATTTGTTGTTTGCTGGCATCAGTGGGTCCAACCCCAGTGCTGGCAATGGAAGCCCACACTCCCCAGCAGTGTGAGACTCTTGGGAGCTCACTCCAAGTGTCCTGAGTCATGTTCCCCCAGTAGTGTGGGACACTGGTGAGCCCACTCCCAGTGTCCCCAGATACCTGAAATGAACCCCTCTAGCAGTGTGGGCACTGGGGAGTCCACTCCCAGTGTTCTGAAATATATCCTCTGTTTAAATCTGTAGGTAAAGAAAACAGTCCCCTAACATCTTTTTAAAATTTTAAACCTGAAGAAAAGAAAAACAGTCCCTCATCATCTCTGCTGTCCCCCTCCCCCATTCTGACCCTCCTACTATGCACCCCCCACCCCACCCCTTACTCTATGCTTACCTGTGGAGGTCATGCGCTGTCATCCTCTGTGCAGTGGGACAGGATCTGTCTCCTCAATGAACTGGACATTTGATGTTCGAAAATGTGGTATGTGTGAAAATAGGTATAGCTTATTTTCACACATGCTGCATTTTCAAAAGTCAAGTATCCAGATGCAGCATTTTGTTAACTAAAGAAAAAGCACTTTGCTGCTGCTGTGCTTCTGTATTGGTGCAGAGGACAGGGCACATAACTGCAAATGCAAGGGTCCTGGGTTCGAGACCAGTCTCTCCATATTTTTATTTTAGACCTACAATAAAGGAAAAAACTATAGAAAGACTGGCCTTAAACCCAAGACCCTTGGGCTTGTAGTACTGTTCCTAGCCTTGTACTCCATGGGAGAAGCACATTGGAATTGACCTTTTTCTTTACTTATCAATGATGTGAATGTTTGGTCACAAATGGGTGTTGAATGTACAAAAATGTGGTATGTGTGAAAATAGGCAAAGCCTATCTGGGTGGAGTCCGAGTAACTGCATCAGAGGAGGAGAAGGACCTGGGAATGATCATTAGTGACCTGAAGCACTCCATGCAGTGCAAGAAAGCAGCAGCAAAGGCAAACAAGATGCTGGGATGCATAGCTAGGGGGATCAGTGGTAGGAAAAAGGAGGTTATACTGCCATTGTACAGGTCACTGGTAAGGCTGCATCTAGAGTATGGAGTTCATTACTGGTGCCAACACCTCAAAAAGGACTTTAACCTGCTGTAAAAGGTACAGAGGAGGGCTACAAAGATGATAGCTGGTCAGCAGGGCAAGGCATATCAGGAGAGGTTGAGGGCATTGAACATGTACTCCCTGGAAGACAGGGGAAAGAAAGGGAACATGACTGGGACATTCAAGTACTTGAAAGGGATAAATAATGTTGATAAGGAAAGTCTCTTTAAGCTGAGTGGCAACCATATCACTAGGGGGCACAGTCTTAAACTGGAGGGTGGGAGGTTTAGGAGGGATGTCAAGAAGCACTTCTTCACAGAAAGGGCAGTGGCACTTGGAATGCGCTGCCAGAAGAGGTCATCTCATTAAAGACAGTGAGCAGCTTTAAAAGAGACTGGGATAGGCATGGGGGAAGATAAGAATCATTGGTAGGGAGGATGGGAGAAGTGGGGAGGGAGGGCAGGGACATTAGCTCAAGCTGTGGACCCTGAATATGAGCAGACTTGATAGACAAAATGGCCTTCTTCTTCTGGCTTGTTTGTATTTTCATATGTTCATATTTTCACACATACCACACTTGTGAACATTTGGCATTCGCTTGCAGCCAAAGATTCACATCATTTAGAGCCCCAAGGGCCGCAAGTGGATGCTTCTTCCCCACGAGTGTGGGAAACTGGGGAGCCCACTCCCAGTGTCCCCAGATGTAAATCACACTCCACAGCAGTGTAGGACACTGGGGAGTCCACTCCCAGCATCCCAAGACATCCTTTAGTGCCCCTTCCCCCTTGCAGTGTGGGACACTGGGGAGCCCACTCTCAGTGTCCTGAAATGCATTTTTGCTATAAACTTGTAAATAAGAAAACAATTCCCAACATGTTTTTCACTTTTAAAGGTAAAAAAAAGAGTGACCTTTCTAATGATCAACCATCACCCTCACACCCCCTTGCCCTATACATACCACTGAAAGTTGTCCGCAGTCATCTTCTGTAGATAGGGACACATCTGCACTCTTCAAAGCCAACTTGCAAACTGACCAATCAAGATAAGTGCTATATAATGTATTTCAATGGTGTTTTGAAGTTATCTTAATATCTTAGTCATTTTTTGGTATTTTATCACCAAATTTTCAACATGGCCTTTTTGAGACCCTAGCTCATGAACACTGTGGCTGTCATTTCATTAATCAGGCCCAAAAGGTGATTTTATGGTGATTGCATGAAATCACTTTTTGGTACCGATTAACGAAATGACAGTGCCAATGTTCATGAAATGGTAATCCCAAAAGCCCGTATTGAAATTGATGAATCTAAAATGGCAGTGTTAAAATCGCGGTCATTGAAAATTTTCTACGACATACGCCTGACTTTGGTAACATTTTATATTTTCACTCTAAATTTTCAACATAGCTGTTTTTTCACACCACATCATGAACAGTACTGCTATCATTTTTCACATCCTGTCCAAAATGTGATTTCACATCAGTGGCATGGAATGGTGTTTTACCATGGATTTCCAAATTTTCACCAATGGGGTTCAAGAGGTGGGGTGATAAGAAGACTATGTTCAAAATGTAGGGTCAAAATATGAAAAAATGCCAAAGTTATGACTATTTGTTGCAATTTTGGTACGCCCACTCATAACTGCGTAAATTTTAAATATTTTGACCCCAGATTTTCAACATAGCCTTCTTATTACCTGACCTCATGTATGTCATAGCTGTCATTTTTCAATTACTGTCCAAAATGTGTGCTCACACCTGTGGCATGGAATGGCGTTGTAGTTGTGCAGAATTATGTTTTGGCAGAATTTCAACTTTATATCTATTGGCTACATATGTTGGGGTAATAAGATGTCTATGCTGAAAATTTGGTGATGTATCTATGAAGGAATGGGTGCACAGGGTCCAAAGGACCCAGTACTCTCACAGTAAAATAAGGAAAAACATGGAATATGTGTGACATAAAGACAGTTATGGAGGGTGGAGGCCCTGCACTCCCACAGGCAAAAACAGATAATGGTAATCTATCTGAAAAAGTAAGAGAATTCATTGCAGAAAACTTTGTTAATGCATCAGTTAGGGTTGTTACTAAAGCAACAAAAGTAGAGAAATGTGGCATTAGGGTTTCCAACCCTAACATCCCATCTCCAACTGGTAGACTCTGACAGCCATTGGGAGTGTGCTTTGGGATCATCAGCCCTAACACTCACCCCATTCTCATATACTGTACCCATCTTAGCTTATGTACTTATGGAATGGGGGCAAACGTTGGGGCTGACAACCTCAAAGCACACCTCTTATGCCTGCCGGTGTCTACAAAGTGGGGGGAGTGGGGGTGAGGCATTATGGTTGGAAACCCTAATGCCACATTTCCCTACTTTTGTTGCTTTAGTAATAACCCTATCTGATGTATTAACAACGTTTTTGGAATATATACATTATATATATATATATATATATATATATATATATATACACATATATATATACACTTTGCAAAAAACTTTGTAAATGCACTTGTTGGGGATAAAGCAACACAGTAGAGAAATGTGGCATTAAGGTTTCCAACCCTAACACCCCATGCTGCAGGTAGTAATAGGAAAAACTATTACAGTTTCACCTCTCTTCCTCTTCAGAAATCAGGCATGGGGTGTGCCTTTGGCTAGTCAGCATTGACTCTCACCTCATTCCATCAGTGAATAAGCTGAGATGTGTACAGTATATGAGAACGGAATGAGTGTTAGGGCTGACCACCCCAAGGCACACTCCACACATGATTTGCGACGAGGCAAGAGAGATAAAACAGTAATGGTTTTTCCTGTTGCTACCTGCATGGTGGCTGTGGGGTGTTAGGCTTGAACACCCTTATACCGCATTTCCCTACTTTTGTTTCTTTAACCATAACTAATGCATTAATGACATTTTTTGTAAAGAATGTCCTTTCTTTTTGAGATAGTATAATTGTATCCTCATTTGTCTGTGGGAGCTTAGATGCATGCATATAACAGAAATAAAATTGTTAGGCTAGCCTACTTATTTCCCCACCTCATGAGCCCAGTAATAAAAATCTTTAAATCCATGCCAAAATGTGATTCCATGCCACTGCAACAACATTGCATGCCACAGGTAGAAAAACACAGTTTGGACAGGGTTTGAAAAATGACAGCTGTCCCATTCATGAGGTGGTGTATTTATTTATTTAGCTTTTGTTAACCAGGTAAGTACACTAGACAAACACATGCCTATTTTCAGGTATGACCTGAGAGAGTACAGGAAATCAAAGAACGTACAGAGTACAATTTGAAGCAAGTAGGGCAGATACACAGATGTCAGGAGAAGCATAACATACATAGTAAGATATATCAGGTCACGACAGTAATCATAGTCAATATGCTAAGGTACAGCATCACTGACACAACGTCATCAGCAATATATATACAGATATATACAAAATTTACACATTTGCAAGATACATGGAATGAATACACTCAAGTATACTGTGCAGAGGACCAGGCTAATCAGGGAGGGTTAAGACAGCCACATACTGACGAGAGCTTCAAAAAAAGATGATTATATTAATTCCTGCCAAAATGTGATTCTGAGCCAACGCAATGGGGATTGCCAATAAAAAGGCAAGCCAGGTTGTTCAGTGATCCCCAACAGGAAGATGTGAATAGGAAGGGTAGGGTGGGTGGGAAGGAGGAGAATAGAGGGGGAGGGGCTTGGTGACATCACCAAGGCAAAAAAGAGTAAAATGACAAGATCTTCCAGAGCCTCAAGGATTGGCTGAGGGGCGGAACCCAAAGGAGGTCCTGGCCAGGAGCCTGTTAGTTATACTAGGCCAGGTCTCAGGCAGGACTGCCTCATTTTGCTGGGAATTTTTCTGGAGCAGAACTCAGCACATCGTTGGCAAATTCAGGTAAGAAACAAAAGAACTACTAGTCCTGTAAGCCATGTGGCACAAGCAACATCTCATGTTAGCAGTGATTTTTTGTTCTCTCAGTTGTTACAATGCATTTAGATAATAACATGTGGATAACTGGGTACTGGGAAAGCATTAATTGTAGTTTAAGGAGAGTTTTGTGATGAGGTTGAGAGGGACCAAGTGTTTGGTATAGCAGGCCACTTGGCCGCATGGCCTGAGGGCAGCAAGGTTTTTACTGGTTTTCCAAAAAAAAAAAAAAGGAAGTTAATTGGTGGTTTGGTGTCATGCAGACCATAGCAAGGGAAGGTCAGGAGGCTAATTTCAGAACATTCGGATGCTCCTGCAGCAGAGAAAGGAGGTCCCAACAGCTGAAAGAGAGTAAAATGTGGTGGGGCACCCAGTCGCAGTGTGATGGTTAAGGTAAGGCCTGCCCAGAGGGGCTGGCTCCATGAGGCCATTTTTATACAAGGCCTAATGTATCGGACTCACTATGAGAGAAGAACTGAGCTGGGGGGGTGGTGCGAGGTAGCGTGGAAGGGGGCCCATGGGGGTTGTGTAGTGTGGTGCCTAATCCTCTCATTTAGGTGTCCATGGCATGGATTTTAATTTTGAGAAATTTGGAAGCTGAGGATATGACTGAAGGGCCTAGCTGGCATTTTTCCATTGTGGCTGCAGGCTGGAGTATGGCCGTGGCATGGATTGCAAGGTTTAAAAAAAAAAAAAAATAAATAAAATAAATTTTTTTTATATAAGTACAGGAGGACAAAGTAAGGTTCTGTGCATGGTGACATGACTGTTTGCTGATGTCATCTAGGGAGGAGGTCGTTTGGCTTTGATGTGGTAGGCGAGAGAGCAACATGTGTGGTGGCCTGAAGGAGCGCCCACCCGGCATGGCGTTTTTGCTTTAGTCAAAGTTTTGGATGGTGCATGTGTTACTATCACTAAGGGAGAGGCAAATAATCCACTGTTTGATAGGGAGACACAATGCAGCATTTTTTGGTGCAGTCCTGAGGGAAGCCAGACCTGAGGGCAGTCAGTGCAAGGTGCTATGGTACTGTAATGGGGCGAGATGAGTAAAGGGGGGCGGGGAGCCATAACAGGGTGGGATGCCAGCTTGTGGAGGTGGGGGCATTTTTATGTGAGGAGCGAGCAGAGGCGTGGGAGGCCAGCACGCTAAGGAAGGAGCAGTGTTTCAGTCTGGCTTATTAGCCCCACAGGGGGAAGGGGCTGCAGTGGCCTAGAAACTGCAAAGTGGCCTCAAAAGGAAATGATGGTGGGACAGACGATATAAAATGGACCCATCAGGAGGGCACAAGTTTGCTGGAATAAAGGGGGACAGAAGAGGCCAGGAGGCCACATGGCCCGGTGCCACCTAGATGGGTGGGGGGGTCTGGTTATTATTTTGATCCATTCCTTTTCTTACATGCAGTTATGTATCAGGGCAGGAGTCAATTGTGGAAGTTTGGTGCTGGGAACCAGTGTGGGTTTGTGCTTGAAGTTTTGAAAGGTTTAATGAAAGCTTGTGGTCGGGGCGCGGAGACTACCGAGCGGGGGTGGGCCGCGGGCCAGCTCGGCATGTGCAGTAAAGCGTGTGGCTGGAAGAAGGGACACAAGGAGATGCGGTACATGTTTGGAGCAACTGAGGTATTGGACAGGGGCGTGGAGCCTGGCAGAGAGCATAGGCACCTGGATAGATGGATCCAGACCAAGAGGGCCAGACAGAGGGTGTGGGGAAGGGCCCAGACCACCCCATGGGGGTGGTAGAATGAGCCACAAGCTGGCCACAGGCCTCCAGGCAGGGGGCAAGCATGGTACCACAGCCAGGTAGAGCTGGCAGAGTGGTCGGGTAGAGGGACGGTATACCTTCAGGTGACAGGGAACTTAGAAGGCATCAACTGCAGCCCAGGCAGGAACCACACCATAGGTTGGGCCCAGCAGTCAGTTTACTCACGGGCCAACCTTGGAGAGAGTGGCCAGGGTAATAGACACGTGACGAGGAGGAGAGCTGGGGCTGCAGTTCCACCTCCCCCTCCTCCCACCAGGTATTCGATTTTGTGTCAAGAGTTGGGGTACAGATTATGGAAGGAGCGTATCATGGCTGAGCCATTATTTTCCCCCCGAAAGCAATGACATAGGAAGCAGCATGGCACCTAAATGAGCCCAACTTTCCAGTGAGAAGCTGATGCAAGAGATGTCCAAACAGATTGGGCAAATGTCGGAACTGGTGGCAGCGGCAAAGAAAAGGGAAGCAGAAAAGGAGGCCTTGAGGAAGAGGAAGGAGTGAGAGGAGAACCCGAGTAAGGGAACAGGGGGCAAGAGGCCCAGATGGGAGGTGCCACAGCCAGCACTGACACCTGCACCATTGCCTGCACTGGAACTAGATGAGGAGAACCAAGATGGTGGTAAGAATGGCAGGGATTTTTCAGGTGAGAATGACCTGAAAGATTATCTGGAGGGACTCCTGGGGGATATGGGGGATGCAGGACTGTAAAAGATGGAACAGGGTCATTCAGGCTTTAAAAGGTAAAGGGGCAAGGGCAGAAAAGGAAGGGGGGATGAAGGGGGCAACAAAGATTTGTACGATGGGCCCCCGGGCTGCTCAACTGGGGACCACGTCCCGGTGTCCATAAAAGAAAAGATATGGAAGGGGGAGTATGTGGACATCTTCGGGCTGGTGGACAAGGACACGGCCATGAGGTACAAGCAGAAGGAATCAGTGGGGAAGTTAGAGATGGCGGTGGCCCTAGTGGTCGTGGACCACAAAATGGAAGAGGCAAAATATAAAGGAAAGACCACTGACAACTGGCAAGGGGGTTTCATAATATATCAATCAATCAATCAATCAATCAATCAGTCAATCAATCAAAATCTTTATTTATCCAGGTGAACATCATTGAACAGAGCTCTTTTACAAGATGGACATGGTTAGAACAGGGTCGGGTAACATCCATCATAAAAACATATAAATACATGTAAATAAGTATATAAACACAAACATAATGGTGTAGTAATATGGGAGTCAAATAATAAAAGGAAGACAAGGCAAGCCATAACAGAGGAGGATTCAAATACAAGGGGGCAGGTCCATCATTGAACCATGCAACTGTATATAAACCATGTTCTCTATATAGAAGTTCCAATTAGTTCATTTCCCAGGGGCAGTCACTAGTACTAGCTATGAAAATGGCTTGGAGAACCACCAACTAATGGCAGATGGGGTACCAGAAGGGGTATGTAATATGTAAGTGAAGGATAAACATTGTGAGAAGTGAAGTCCCGAGGATAAGTTGTAGAACTGATGCAGCGGTGGGGGCCTACAGAGAGAGAGGAAGGGGAGTTAGGACTTTTATAGTATGATTGTGTGTAGATTGTGGATGAGTGCAGTATAGAGTTGTGAAAAGAAGGCTGAAGAAAGCAGGAAGATAGACCAGTACCGAAGGGAGGACAGATGCATCAAGGTGTTACATGAAAGCATGATGACAGACCAGGGCCAAGGAGGAGACTAGCACTAGAAGTAATTTGTTCATGGTTAAATGGTACAGGTTAGCATGATGACAATTCATGGTCATGGGAAACAATTGCACTAATCACTTCTGAGAACTGAATATAAGAGCTTGAAAGATGAGATGCTGATGGGTGACCACAGCTTCAGTTTTTTTTGCAATTTATTCCACAAGAAGGACAGTGTAAAGCTTATAGCAGTCCTGCCAAAGCGAGAGTTAACTTTTGGAACCATCAGTAGGAGAGATTTGCAACTTCTCAGGGCGTAATTGCCTATTGGTTTTATAGGAAGACAGTCTGTAATGTATTGGGGCAGTTTTTTGGAAATGGTTCTCTGTGTCCAAAAGGCTACATTTTTATCACTCCTGAATTGAAGAGAACTTCACCCCACTGATTGATATAGGGAGCAGTGGTGAGTGGAATAAGGCAGGCCTGTGATGAACCTCAAAGCTCTATGATATAATGTGTCAAGTCTGGTGAGGTAGGAAATAGGACAGTGACTGTAGAGGATGTCAGCATAATCTATCAAGAATAGAAAGGTTGATTGTACCAGCTGAAGTTTGGCATCTCTAGTTAAGAAGCGGGCTATCCTAAAGAACAGGCCAAGTTTCTGTTTCATAATTTTTTGAGTAATCCTTCAATGTGCTCTATAAAGGAGAGCCTATGGTCCAGCCATACTCCCAGGTATTTGAATTTAGGGACAAATTCCAACTTCTCACCAAGAATTGTAGTAATCTGTGGCACAGAATCTGATAGGGCTGAATTTACCATTTGGGCAGAGGAAGAAAAGAGCATTGCTTTTGATTTCTTGGCATTAAGTAATAGTTTTTTGTTTAGGAGTTGGTGTTGCAGCAGGTTGAACTCAGATTGAAGGTCATTATATATAGATTGCAATGTCAGGCGGCTTACGTAAAGAACTGTGTCATCTGCAAACAGATGAATGTTGGCCTTAGTTATGCTTTCATCAATATTGTTGATGTATGTTGCAAATAAGATCGGTCCTAAGATAGAACCCTGGGAACACCTCTTAGGAGAGGTTTGAGAGTTGAGAGATCTCCTTCTGCTTTCACCTGCTGGAAACGATCAGAGAGGTAGTTGTTGAACCACTGTAAAGATAATGGGTCAGCACCTAGTGAGGTCAGGGAAGAGTATAGCAGAGAATGGTCGACAGTGTCAAAAGCCTTGCTCAGGTCCAAGAATATGGCACAGGTGTAATTCCTGTCGTCTAGCTCTCTTTGCCAGTCATTAGTCACTTTGACAAGTGCTGTGATGGTGCTATGTTTAGCTCTAAACCCTGATTGGACTGGATTAAGCAGGTTATTAGCTTCTAGATACTGCCTCAGCTGGTTACTTACAACTTTTTCCAGTAATTTTGACAAGACCGGGAGAATCGAAATTGGTCTGTAATTATTTAGATCAGAGGGATTTCTGGACTTGAACAGGGGTATGATGTGCGCTGTTTTCCATATTGAAGGAATGGACCCTTGAGTTAATGATAGGTTAAATAAATGGGTTATGGGCATGGCTAACACATGGATAGCCACCTTCAAAAAATATGGGTCGAGGGTATCCGCACCAGCACTTTTTATTACATCCAGTTTTAGCAATAGGTCTTCAACTTCTTTCAGAGTAGTAGGACTCAAAGAGAAGACTGAATCGGTGACACTAGGATCTGCACCTTGATTATCCACCTGACAGTGTATCAAATTCGCAGGGGAATTGTCGAAGGCTAAGCCTGTAGTCACAAAGAGATTATTGAAGGCATCCAGAACTTCCAGTCTGTCACTAATGGTGTTATTGTTTAAGGAGATTTCATCAGCTAGTGAGCCACCGGACGTGTGACCAGACAAGTCCTTGACTGTTTTCCAAAATGCTATAGGATTTTTGGAGGCAGAGAGAAATTCAGAATGATAGTATGCAGCTTTTGTATCTCTAACCATTCTAGTACATGAGTTTCATGCATGCTGGTGCTGGAAAAGCAACCGGAACTGGCCATCCCTTTGTTGATATACATGTCCATTATCAGGGATGCGTACAACGCAAAAGTCGGGTATGGGTGGCTCAAGCATGACAAGGCATTCCAGAAGAGAAAGGCAGCAAAGGGTGATTTAAGGTGGGACTGTATCCACTCAGAGCTATGGGTGAGGACGCCATCTGAGGAGGCGAGTGGAGCCTGTGAGCATGCAAAGAAGGCCATGGCCACCGCACCTGCTAGGGCATGTTGGGGCTACAACAAGGCCGTATGTACATGGGGCAATTGTAATTTCCAACACATCTGCTCCAAATGTGGGAGGTTGCACCCTCCAACTGCCAGCAGGAGACAGACAGAGGGGGACAACAAGGGGGCAATACCCTGATCAGTCCTTTCGGGGTGGCCGAGGGGCAAGGCAAGGGCTGGGGGCGGGGAAGCAGGGACACCACTATGCTCCGGGGGGATGGTGATAGAAAGGAGCGCAAGGAAGGGAGGTGGGGTTACACGCTGGTGCACACCCCAATTGCTGTGGCAGTGGTAGAGGAGTGGACTGTGGACTACCTGAATAGGGCAGCAGTGGAACTGCTCAAGGCAGGTTTCAAAGGGGGTTTTCCCTTGGGTTTTAAAGGAGAGAGAGCTTGGATGTGGGCCAAAAATTTAGGGTCAATAAAGGGAAAGGAGGAAATAGTGGGGGCCAAGATTTAGAAGGAAATAAGGGCAGGCAGAGTGGAGGGCCCACTGATGAGTCCACCCTGAGAGCATTTCCCAGTGTCCCCACTGGGGATAGTTCCCAAAAAAGTGGCAGAGAAATTCCAGTTGATATATAATTTATCCTAGCCTGAGGGCTCCTCAGTAAATGAGGGCATAGCTGAACACCTTAGGGTAGTGACTTATGCCTCGCTGGAGCAGGCAGTAGGGTTGATTAAGGTGATAGAGGGAGAATGGCTGGTTAAGACGGACATAGAAGCAGCTTTTCAACTGTTGCCAGTCTGGCCTGAGTATTTGGACATGTTGGGGTTCCAGTTCCAAGGAGGCACGTATTTTGACAAGGCCATGCCCATGGGGTGCTCTGTAATGTGTTCCACATTTGAAACATTCAGCACCTGGGTGCAGTGGGTGTTTGGGGCCTGATACAGGCATAGGAGGGTGGTACATTACCTGGACAATTTCCTCCTTATTAGGGTGTCCAGGGCTGAGGCACAAGGGATGTTGGAAGATTTTGAGACAATATGCTGGCAGGTGGGGATACCACTGGCACAGGACAAGACAGATGGCCCATCCCAGAGGCTGGAATTTTGTAGTATTGAAGTGGACACAGAGGAGGGCTGTTTTAGTCTGCTCGGGAACAAGGTGGCACACCTTAGGGGCCTGCTCAGCCAGGTCATGAGGAGGTGGAGGGTGCTGCTGGTACAGGTACAGCAACTGCTGGGCACCTTAATTTTGCCTGTAAGGCCATCAGCCTGGGTGGGGCCTTCACAAGAAGGTTGGGGAGGGTAACAGGGAAAGCCTGTCTACCACAACATTGGGTAGATGTTCCAAGAGGAGTGCGGGAGGATCTGCGGGTATGGGAGGAGTTTCTCAATGACTACAGTGGGGTGACATTTTGGCAGGAGGAATGGGAAAGGAGCGTAGATCTTCAGCTATTCACAGATGCATCAGGGGCCTTGGGGATGGAGGCATATTTTCAAAGGGACTGGATGTCAGAGCCATGGCCAACATCATGGGCTGAGAGGGGGTGGTTGAAAGATACCACATTCTTGGAGATTTTCCCCATCTTGGTGGCTCTGAAGGAGTGGAGCTATAGGATGCAGGATAGGCGCATTTTGTTTTTGTGCGATAATAAAGGGGTAGTAGAAGTCATTAATAGGCAAGGAGGGAAGACAGAGACGGTGGGGCGGCTTCTCAGATGACTTATCCTGTTGGGACTAAAGTTGAACATATCTTTCAAAGTGCAGCACATTGAAGGGTTAACGACCGAGGTGGCTGACAGTCTTTCCCGCTTACAGATCGACAGGTTTCAGGAGCTGCTGCCTCATGCAGCACCACACAGGACCAGGATACCCAACTGGATGTGGGAAACTGGAGGGTCATGGCCAGGGCACTGTATCGGGGAGCCTGGGCAGCCAACACATTGAGAGTGTACAAAGCTGGATGGGCAAGGTTTCAAGAATTCAGAAGGAAGCAGCATTGGGATGGGGTCCAACTGGCACTGGATGAGCAAGTAAAGAGGTTTGTGGTGGAAATTTTGGAAGAAGGGATGGCCCACATCACGATGGTGGTGCACCTGGCGGGCATCAGTTGGGTATGTCAAGACAAAGGATAGCCATATGCAGGGGCCGACAGGACAGTAAAACGCATTGTGGTGGGTTGGTGGTGGGGCCAACCAGCCAAGGTAGATGGGAGACAACCCATAAGAGGAGTTAGTCGTAAAAGTTTTAAGGGCCACCCAGAAGGTATGCACATCAGCACAGGAAGGGGTGCTATTCCAGGCCGTGTTTGCAGTCATGGCAGCAGGCGCGTTCCGAGTGGGGGAGGTAGTGGCCCCGAAAAAGGTGGCCACAGGGCAGGTATTGCAGCAGAAAGATGTCCGATGGGGGCAGGACAAGATGGTTATCACCTTGGCCAGGTCCAAAATGGATCAAGGGGGAAGGAGGACCCAGGTGCCGCTGGCAAGAATACAGTCTGCCAGCTGCATGGTGGGTGCACTAGAGGAATATAGGAGGTTTCGGGGGAAGGCCGGGGGGGTGCTGTTCAGACACAGGAATGATTCCCCATTCAAAGGGTTTTCAGGTCAGGGTGGTTCTCAAGAAAGTACTGGCATTTCTGGGAGATGATCCCAGCAAGTTTGCCCCACATTCATTCAGGATCAGGGCAGCCATGGAGGCAGCAGAAAAGGGGGCTGCAGTGGTGGATGTACAGAAGGTGGGGTGCTGGAGGTTCAGCTGCTACAAAAGGTATTTGAGGAAATAATAGCAATGACTCACAATGTTTATTTTGTTTCCAGAGCAGGTTCCAAAAGAAAGATCTGGATAGTGGGGCATTCCTTCATATATTGGGTGGAAAGGTTTGCAGTCACCACCTCCAGAGGAGCGGAGCTGAGATACAACACAGACCACACCAGGGTGCTGTGGAGGCCATGAGGGGGATGAAATGGGCACAGTTCATGTCTTTGATGGAAGAGTTAATATTGCAGTGGGGCACCCCAGACTGCATCATCATACATCTGGGGGGGCAACGATTTATGGAGCCTGCCATGGGGGGCATTAGGGCAGAACATTATAGGTGATGTGGAGAAGGTGAGAGGATGGTGGCCATGGGTGACAATCGGCTGGTCCGTTATCACTTCCTGGAGGGTAAGGAGGGGAGTGAGGGATGTCCGGCTGATCAAAAAAGTTAGAAAGCGTTTAAACAGGAGGTTGGCCAAGGGGCTCATAGAGATGGGGGGTACACCTACAGCAGAGAGACATCACTTCCATCCAGCCAGCAGTGTACAGGTCAGATGGGGTCCACCTGTCAGAATTTGGGATGTTTCTTTTCCTATGGCCTATTGGGGAGCTAATAACCCAGATAGCCAAAAAAGGACTTAGATACTAGCCCGCAGGGGGAGCCCCTCTGTCCATCACAAGCTGGAGGAGGGGCAGTGGAAGAAAGAAAAGAGGGGGAGCAGGGGGAGGAAAAGCAGGGAGGGGGATAGGTCCTGGCATCAGATTCAGAAGTGTCTGGGTTTGGAGGGCAAAAGCCCAGGTAAAGGGAACCGGCTTGGTTCTGGTGTAGAAAGGGGGCCAGATTCACAGTGACTGGGCCCTGAAAGCAAGATGGAAAAAATGACCAGAAGAAGGACAGAGGCTGGAACCAGAAAACTGAAGATAAAATTTGGATGTAAATTTGAAATGTGAATTCTAAAATATATGATTTGTAAATGTAGTCTTTGTGCCATGAATAAATTTGCCAATGAGTGACCAACAAGTAAAAATAGTGTGAGTCCATCATTCCTGTGGAGGATTCAGGGGACAATGGGGATTGCCAATAAAAGGCAAGCCAGGTTGTCCAGTGATTCCCCACCAGGAAGAAGTGAATAGTAAGGGGTGGGGTTGGGGGAAGGGAGAAGAATAGAGGGAGAGGGGCTTCGTGACATCATCAAGGCTGAAAAGGATAAATTGATGAGATCTGCCAGAGCCTTAAGGATTGGCTGAGGGGCAGAGCCCAAAGGGGGTCCTGGCCAGGGGCCTATGAGGTATATAAGGCCAGGTCTCAGGCAGGACTGCCTCATTTGCTGGGAATTCTTCCCACCCTCCCACCTTTATTAAGGAAAGCATTGGGGGGGCTGGTTTGGTGGCACAAAGGAAGAATATGACTGGGCAGGCTGAGTGTCCTAGTGGCCCTGGGCATAGGACCAGGCATGTCTATTGCTGTGGGGAGGCAGCAGAGGGCCAGGGGGCTAGGGCAAAGTCCCCTGGTGGGGAGGGGCAGGTATGCCCCACAGGGAGAAGAAAGAAATAGGGGGTGTGGGGGAGGAAAAGCGAGGAGGGGGAGGATACACGGACTGGGGACAAAGAACCCAGACATGGTGGTAAAAGCAGGAAGGGGGATAGGTCCAGGCGCTGGATTCAGAAGTGTCTGGGTTTGGAGGGCAAAAGCTTGGGTAAAGGGAACTGGCCTGGTTCTGGTGTGGAAAGGGGCTGGATTCACAGTGTCCAGGCCCTCAAAGCAAGATGGAAGAAATGACCAGAAGAAGGACAGAGGCCAGAACCAGAAAATTGAAAATAAAATTTGGATGTAAATTTGAAATGTATATTCTAAAATATATGATTTGTAAATGCAGTCTTTGTGCCACGAATAAATTTGCCAATGACCACCCAAGAAGTAATAACTGTGTGGCATTCATCATTCCTTGGGGGGGATTCAGGGGATAATGACATTGCATCCCACAGGTGCAAAAACATAGTGTGGCCAGGGTTTGAAAAATTACAGCTGTCCCATTCATGAGGTGGTGTAAAAAGATGATTATATTAGTTTCTGCCAAAATGTGATTCTGGGCCAATGCAATGACATTGCATGCCACAGGTGCAAAAACACAGTTTGGCCATGGTTTGAAAAATGACAGCTGTCACATTCATGAGGTGGTGTAAAAAGATGATTATGACAAAAACTTGGGGTCAAAATATTTTAAATTGCCAAAGTTATGAGTGAGTTTAGTAAGATCTCTATATGGGCATAACTTTGCCATATTTACATATTTTCCCTAAATTTTCAACATAGCCTTCTTATGACCCCACCTCATGAACAAGGCTGGTACAATTTTTCTAATCCTGCCCAAACAGTGATTTGGTAAGGTGACCAAAGAAATCACCTTTCAGGCTTGATTTGTGAAGTTCCACTGACATTGGTCATGAGGTGGGTTCCCAAAAAGATAATGTTGAAAATACGGGGTCAAAATCTGCAAAAATGATAAAGTTATGTGTCAAAGTTCAAAACCCTATTGAAATACATTGAACAGCATTCTTATTTATTTATTGAAATTGTTTTACCAGGAAAGGCACACTGAGCAAGAAGATGCTCGTCTCCCGGTGCAACCTGGGGGGTAGGGGGAAACAGACAATTACAGATACATAATTAGACAGTGACAGTGATACAGTGACAATTTGAAAAGGGTCCCACTTGCGGGCTCACAATTACGTCAGTACATGCAAAGACAATAATCAATTATAGCACAGTTCACAGTAAATAGAAC
Source organism: Neoceratodus forsteri (assembly GCA_016271365.2). NCBI lineage: Eukaryota > Metazoa > Chordata > Ceratodontiformes > Ceratodontidae > Neoceratodus > Neoceratodus forsteri. The sequence goes on from CM028130.1 coordinate 102,364,243, forward strand.
AACAATTTGAGGAAAAATAAGTGCCTAGGTTGCAAGTGCATAAGACACAGCTAGGAGTGTATGTCTTAGGGTAGTTTAGGGCGGTTGAGCAGCTCGGAGGGGAGAGGGGCGGAATCAGGGGTTTGAGCAGATGCAATTTACCATGAAGTGGTTTGTGAGGGCAGAGGAGAGTGAGTTAGTGGAGAAGGAGTGTCAGATTTGAGGGGGTAGCTCATTCCAGATTTTGGGAAAGCGATGGGAGAAAGCAGTTTAGCCAGCAGTGGATGTCTGCCTGGGGATAGCCAGTATACGGGAGTCAGTAGATCTGAGGGCATAAGAGGGTGGAGGGGGGGGAGTAGCAAGGAGGAGAGGTAGGCAGGGAGGGAGCCTAGCCAGAGCTTAGAGGTGAATTTTGTGCAGTGGATGAGGCGTCTGTTTTCAAGGGATGCTAAGGCCAGGGCACGGTATATCTTGTAGTGATGAGTGCGAGGAGGGGGCACTGAGAGCAAAGTGGCAGAAGGCATTGAACAGGGTGTCAAGCTTGGATAGGGAGGATGTAGGGGCCGAGGCATAGATTATATCACAGTAGTCAAAGCAGGGGAGAATCATCTTCAGGACTAACTGGACTAAGCATTTACCTCAGCTTCTCATACTGAAGTCAGCAATTCCTGTAGCAAGACGTGTCTTTGATCAGAGAGTGGATCTAGACCCTGGGGTCTGTTCAGGTGAGTGAGGCTGTGTGGGGGGTGTGAGGGAGGTGCAGGGTGGTGGGTGCTCAGTGGGATGTTGGGCTGGTGGGTTGGAATGGCAAGAGATTGTTTTTTTTTTCAGGTTAAAAAAGACAGAGGGAAAGTTTTCTTTTTTACTGGGTATTAAAAAATGAGGATGGCAACTGGACAGCTGGGGGTGCCACTAGACACCAGGAAAATATATGTGAATGACAAGGACAGCAATCGGAGGGGGATGCCACTGGACACCAGGGAAATATATATTAATTATGGGGACTGCAATCAGATAGGGTGTATATATATATATATATATATATAGATATAGATATATATATATATATATATATATATATATATATATATATATATATGACGGATGCAATCAGTGGGTGCAACTAGTCATCAGTGAAATATATATTAATTATGGGGACAGTAATTGAAGTGGGGGTGGTGCCACTAGACACCAGGGAAAGTGTGGCAACATGAGGCATGACAATTGGAGGGATGCCGACAAATGAAAAAGAATTTCCCCTCCTGAAAAAGCCTTGGCCTCATATAAAAGAGAATTCCTTTTTATGTTGCTTGCTTGCATGTGCAAGAAACATGTTTCAGCAGCTTGCTGCAGAAGCAAATTGTGGAGGTGCGGCACTGTTGTCACCCATGCTCCCACTGTCTTTGGAGGCTTGGTCCGGGTTCCCTAATGGGGTGACATGCTGCTGCTGACACTAGTTCAGTCAGCGCACCACCACCTTGAAACATTTTAGCCACTGCAATCAGGGGCCACCTTATCATTGCAGCATTATCCACTGCAATGAGGGAGTGACCCCTCATTGCAGGGCTTGTTGACGGGGCGCCCAATCCCTGTCGGCTTCAGTCCATCCTTACCCTTGCCAACCAGGGAGCCCACTCCATGTCAGCATAAGTCTCACCCCCGCTTTTGTTCTGTGCTGAGGGAGATGCCCAATCCCCCTTGGCTTTTGTGTCCCCCCTTCAGTATGTGCCAACGGAGGTGCCCAATCCCCCATTGGCAACAGATTCCCCCTAAAACACTCGGGTGGCATGCTGGGAGCCCACCCAGCGTGCTGCTAAATGCTGAAAAAAAGAAAAACATCCTACAATGTTTTTAAAAACCTGTTAAAAAAGAAAACAGTCCCTGCCTGTCTTCCTGCCCCTCCCAACCCATGCCCACTCTCTGCATGCCCTGCCCCCCCCCACCCCTCTCACCCCATACTTACCTCTGCGAGACAATCTTCAGTGGACCGGTAAGCTGTATAATGGCATAAATTGTTTTTTTTTTTCAACTTTGGTGCATATCACAGGCATTTTTGGGAATTTTGTAGCCAAATTATCAACATTGGGTTATTGGAACCCCTCCTCATGAATTCAGCCACTGTCATGGCATTATTCAGTCCCGAAAGGTGATTTTGTGGTCACTGCATAGAATCACCTTTTGGGACTGATTAATGAAATGACAGTGCCAGTGTTCATCTGGTGGGCTCTCAAGAAGCCTATGTTGCAAATTTGGTGGGAAAAATCAAAAACAATACTGTTTTATGAGCGTGCATTGCACAGTTGCTACGCACGCTAGTCATTTTGCAAATCTGCAATATTTTCACTCAGACTTTCAACATTGGCATTTTTCCACACCTCCTTATGAGCAGTGCAGCTGTCATTTTTTTCACATCCTGGCCACAATACGTTTTCACACTTCCAGTGCAGAACAGCACAGTAGCTTTGGGAAATCAGTGTTTGGGACAGATAAAGATCAAGTGAGAGAGGGGGAGTGACCTAGCTCAACTGAGCTCTGTCAGGACTGCTGCGGCTTTCATTGTGGGCAGAATAAGGCACCAATGCAGGCAGGAGCCCAATACAAAAGGGCAGCCTGCAGCACCAGGAGAAACAATGAGTGAGTGAGGGAGGGAAGGGGAGTGTGCAACCTCAACTGAGCTCTGTCGGGAATGCTGCTGATTTCTTTGTGTGCAGAAAAAGGTGTCAATGCAGGCAGGGGCACAGTACAAAAGGGCAGCATGCAGCGGCGCGGTAGAAACAGAATGAGCGAGTGAGATGGGGAGTGAGTAAGCTCAACAGAGCTCTATTGGGACTGCTGTGGATTTCTTTGTGGGCAGAAAAGGGCGCCAATGCAGGCAGGAGCCCAGTAAGAAAGGGCAGCCTGCAGCACGGGGAGAAACAGAATGAGTGAGTGAGAGAGTGGGAGTGGGAGTGAGTGAGCTCTGCAGAGCTCTGTTAGGACAGCTGTGAACATCTTTGTGGGCAGCAAAAGGTGCCAACACAGGCAGGAGCCCAGTACAAAAGGGCAGCCTGTAGCTCCGGGAGAAACAGAATGAGCGAGTGAGAGACGAGGAGTGAACGAGTTTAATGGAGTTCTGTCGGGAATGCTGTGGATTTCTTTGTGGGCAGAAAAAGGCGCCAATGCAAGCAGAAGCCCAGTACAAAAGGGAAGCCTGTAGCATTGGGAGAAATAGAATGAGCGAGTGAGAGACGGGGAGTGAGCGAGTTCAATGGAGCTCTGCCGGGACTTTAGAGTTGCACACCCTCCCACCCCAGGGTCCTCTGTGGTCCTATATTACAGCAGGGTCTCTGGAGTGGACAGAAAGCAATGATTGGATACTTTTAGGATTGCTGTAATAATACAGATTTAATTGTTCTGTTTATTTCTCTAACTGAGCTAAGTACTGACCTATGCTGTTATGATTGCTGTAATAACACAATGGATGTCTTTGGGGGTTCTTAGTTCTTAGGCATTGTACTTTCACTTCCAAATACCTAAACAGCACATATAAACAAGCAACATTCGGCATTGACAAATGCTTGTTTGTTTCTAGCGAGCCACAAAAAAAGAGTTATAATCTTAAAAAAAAACATTTCAAGGGCATTTCTTCAGCAGTTAAGTGCAGATCCAGCTAACGGGTCCCGATAAGAAAGACACATATGTTTGTCACTCTTCAGAAAGTCATTTCTGTCGCTTTTGACATTTTTTTTCTGTACTGAAAAACAGAAGACAAGATGGCAGCAAATAAAAAAAGGATTTTCCTTCTCATGAAAAAGGATGGCATCAATACGAAAAAGGATTCTTTTTCCATTTCATAGTTATTTTTAAATGCTTACTGAGCATGCTCATAATCGAATTTTCAAAATCTCAAAATTAAAAAACTTTGGAAAGGATTCATATGTTTCATCAAATGAGCAAAAGGGACATCTGTGTGCCAGTTCCTTTCTACTCTAAACATGTTAGATCAAAATTACAAACTGTCTGGGCACTACAGGTGTCAGAAAAAAAACACAGCAAAACCAAAGGGAAGAACACATTCAAAACTTCACCATTTTGCACTATCCAGAACTGAGAATCCACACATCTGACCTGAATGAAACGACACATTCACAAATTTACAACATGAGCCTGTGCATGGAAACTTTCATGCAAATCTGTTGAATGGTTATGAAGTTATTAAACTGCACAAATTGGGGTTTAACAGTAAATTGCTTACTCAACCCTAAGTGTAATTGTGCTACCATGCCGCTATAATATATATACAATAATGGCTGGGTAGGGGGTTATAATGATTTACACCACCTGAGGGTGGGATGACACATAAACCCTGAGAGCCAAAGCTTGAGGGGTTAATAGGCATCACACCCAAGAAGAGATATAAATGAGTTTAACACCACCCTACCAAGCCTTTATTTTATATAATTGCTGGGGAGCATTTTCTCAACTTAGCAATTTTATAAAATAAACAGAGAACCCAAAAGAGTTGTGCCATGGACCAGTGGGGTTTGGTGTAGTCCATCCATATTCTTGAATTAACTTTTTTTTATGCCTGCAATGTATCTGGCCAGTAAAAAAGCTAAGAAAGGAAAAAAACAAGAACTTACCACCGATTGAGAGTGCCAGCAATATGTAACAGTGAAGAGCAGGACTGGTGGCATTCAGATAGAGAAGATCAGGACTGGTGCATGCACAGAGTGAAGGAAACCTGGCATGTGTTCGTCATTATAACCTGTAAGTTATAACAGCGAATTATAACCCAGGTTTTCTATGGGAGAAAAACAGTTATTAAATGTAGAATAAAGGATGTGAAAGTGTGTGTGATATGTAAGCAATAAGGCATGAAGGGGAGTGTAAACCATAGTTTACACAGCAGCGAGGCATAGTAAGGCACGCAGACGGCCGGGTGTCTTTAGCCACTGGCCATGGTAAATTACTTGGGTTTATACTGCATTCTTGAGTGACTTATTACACTTATAAAATTGGCTTTTTTTTTTCTTTTGACTATTGGGAAAAGCATGTTTATATGTAGAAAAAATAGATTTACTTGTGTGCATTTGTGATAAAATAGTCCTTCTGCCCACTGCAAGTGATGTAATTGATGATGTCATTGTATCATTGCTTACTTTCTTCTTCCTGTTTTTTTTTTTGTCTCTGTTGTTCTCCACATTTAAGATATGGAATATTTACCATGGAATACATGCATTCGAAATTATGCTCAGTTCCACTGGCAGAATGTTTCTCTCTCAACACACTGCACACAAAGACAACAAAGGCCTTTGTTGCAGCCAGAGACTCAGGTGTTTCACTGTCACAGCATGAAGAAGAAAGTTTCCTGATAGGCAGTTAAAGATAGAAGGGGGATTTTTCATTGTCAGCAAAGAAACAGTTGTAGTGAAAACTAGAAACAATACTTATTGTTTCCAATTTGTTTATGTATGTAAGAAGAGTGTGATAATCAGGGAAACAGCATTTAATTCATTTGTTTTATTTTATATTTAAGGTAGTTTTATTTTTAGGGCCCAGTTGAAGTTGTTTTACAGTGTAAAGGTAGCAGCCATGTTGTGGTGGACGATCAGTTCTGGCAATAGAGGGCTAACTGAAATGCCTGTGTTCCAAATGCCCATTGATCTGTGTTGCAGACTCTTCACTGCTGAGCAGTACTTTTTTTTAACCATGTGTAAACAATAGTTTACACATAAGTAAAAGCCAATCAGATTATGTGATTTTACCCTGCCATTTTATAAGAGAATTTAATGCACACCCTCTGTGTGGGATGCTACATAAACCCCCACCCTCAGGGTTTATTAAAGCATCCCACACTGAGGGTGAGCATTAAATTCAATTTTCAAACACTTCCTCATGTTTTATTTTATATAATATGTGGAAAGCAATTTTTTTCCAACCTGAATCCTGTCACACACACACACACACACACACACACACACACTCTGCTTGTCACACACACATATACACACACATAAACATACACATACAGTCTGCCTGTCCCCCACCTCTGGCATCATAATTTTGCTTTTGGTTTTTCATTTATTTATTTATTTATTTGTTTGAGGTAATGTTCAAATCAAAATTGGGGTCGCGCTTACCATTGGAACTCTTCCTGATTCTGGTTGCACTCTGTAGTTTGGAAAGTTGGTGAAGCAGAGGATCAACTAGATACATTTTCCTTTTATTAATTTAATGGCAGGATCAGCCAGATAGATGAAAAATAGCTTTGCAAAGGTGAGAAGTGCTGTGTTTGGTGGTTCCATTTGGCTGCTTCTCATTAATGGAGATGGAGCTGCCTTGTTTGATGAAGTGTCCTGCCCACCCACACAGAAGATAAGAGCAAATCATGGAGTGCTTGGGTTTGACTAATGGAGCTTGTGTTCTCCAGTTGCACAGGATCCCTCCTAGAGTGGACATCTCTGGGCTGCATTGAGGCCTCCGGTTGCCCTCCCAACTCCCCAGTTGCACAGGATCCCTCCGCAAACTCCATCCTGGAGCGGATGTCTCAAGGCTGCATTGAGGCCTCCGGTTGCCCTCCTGACTCCCCAGTCACACAGGATCCCTCCACAAGCTCCCTCCTGGAGCGGACATCTCGGGGCTGCCTCGAGGTAATAAACTACCTCATACAGCAGCACCTCAGTGAGGGGGGTTACTACTCTTAAAATGTATGGGACACCACGCTTGGACTGACTATCACTGTTAATTTGCTTAATTTACTGCCTACTACTGCAATGTGCTTTGTCTTTTATTTTTCTGCTCTGGCTATGCTGCCTGTAACTCGGGGGGGGGGGTGGAGAACATGCACTAGAATTTCAGGGGACTCTGAGTTGCTTAGCACTTTAGACTACTGAATTTAGAAGCCTATTTATGGTTTACAGCAGCTTACCTGTTTCTGTTGTTTTATGCCTGATATTCCTCTTTGTGGCTGCTACAATTTCCCACGCATGTGCAGAACGATCCTTGGTCTCCTTGGCCTCCCGCTGCATATTAAATTTATCTCCTTTGTCTCCACTCCCCTTTTAGGCATCCGGTTGCCCTCCCAACTCCCCAGTCGCAGAGGATTCCTCCGCAAACTCCCTCCTGGAGTGGATGTCTCAAGGCTGCATTGAGGCCTCCGGTTGCCCTCCTGACTCCCCAGTCACACAGGATCCCTCCACAAGCTCCCTCCTGGAGCGGACGTCTCAGGGCTGCATTGAGGTAATAAACTACCTCATACAGCAGCACCTCTGTGTGCATCGACTGCCCCGCCTGCCCCAGCCACCCACCCACCTGCGTCCCTTGATTTATTGGCCCTGCCTCATGACTTCACTTCCTGCTGTTCTGAAGTCCCCATTTCTCCATTTGCAGGTTATACCTGCTGGCCACTAGAGGGACCCTGAGATCCTACCACAAGTACCTGTATTTAGAAAGCCTCCCCCTTCTTCCTGGATCCCTTCTAACTACCTATCCCACTTCCCTTCTCTTCGGCCACAGCTACCCTGCCCACACCTCCTCCCACACCCAGCCCTATAGCTAGCCCACTCTCAGACCTCTTGCCATCACCACCAAGCCCACACTGAGTGACCACTAGGAGTCGATATTTCGCACCCCATTTCAGGCCCAAACCTAGCCTGCTTCTGGCCCCCAGAACGTGGAGCATGGCTCTCACCCAGGTCTCTTTTCCAACTGCCCTGAGTGAGTCCTGAACCTGGTACCCTGTCTACCAGAGTCTGTGTCACTACCACTGATCCACAGTGGCATCCATGCTTGCTGGAGGGCAACAAAACTATTTCTACCTACCTCCCCTGCTGCTACCGCTAGCGATATGCTAGCCCACCTCTTACCAAAATGCCTCCCTCTCATCCTTACCCTGATTCCACTGTCCCATCTACCTGACACCCTCCAGGCTCACCAGCACTAGCTCCCTCTCTTGTTCTGGAGTTAGTACAATCCCACCCCACACTCACCATGTGCCCTAGCCCATGACACCCTCCCCCTAGCCACCTCCCAGCTGCTTCCTCAGGCTCACACTGGAGGCTTATCATTCTCACTTTTCCAGCCTGGAAAACCCAGTCTACCCCCTGTGCCCAGAAGCTCCCCTCCACATACCTATCGAAAGCTCACCCTCCACCATCCCCTGGCCAGGGCGGTGGTCATTCTACTACTCCTGACAGGCAATATACATCCCAACCCAGGCCCAGCCCACACTAGCCCACCAGCAGGGTCACCTGGGCTCTGCATAGCATCTATGAATATATGCAGCTTTCTGAAAAAATTTGATTCCCTCCAATGCTGGGTCATGTTGCATAGACCAGATGTCATAACGGTGGTGGAAACCTGGCTATTAAAATCCACTCCAGACTCCTTTGTCTCCCTTCCAGGTTACTCCCTTTACTGGGAGGATTGTGTAGGTAGATGAGGGGGGGCTGTGCAATCTATACCAGGGACCCTCTCACTGGTCAAGCACTCCCTGCCCCAGCTCTCATATACGGGGTGCAGGCCCTAACCCTCAAACTGACCCAGGACCCCTCCAGGGAACCCCTCTGTCTCACCACTGCCTACATTCCCCCAAAAAAACAAACCCTGGCTCTGGTCTCGCTAACAGATTATCTTACAACCCTACATCACACAGCTGACCAAATCCTTGTGCGTGGCCTGAATGTTAACTGGTTCAGCACATCTTCCGCCACCACCCGTGACTCTTTCACAGCCATAGACATGACTCAACTCATTTCTCAACCTACCAGAGCAAACACAAAGAGAGGTACTAGCACCCTTCTAGATGTGGTCATCACCAACTACCCTCAACAAATCCATGATACCCAGGTCCTTCCTGACTCACTTAGTGACCACTCCCCTATCCTTTTCTGCTGGGCAACCTCCACACCCAAACCTGTGGCCGTTTCCACTCTACATCAGTGCCTCAGACCAGGTGGACTAAAAGGCCTTAAGCAACTTCTTGCCCAAATTAACTGCTCTCCCATACACTACTCCCCTGATATAGATACTGCCCTAACCTTATTTTCCCAAACCTTCAACAAAGCCTGTGACATTTTTACACCCCTTACGGAAGTCTAAACCAAAGTACATAATGCCCCCTGGGTTACCTCTGCCCTGCTTCAACTGCTCAAGCAGAGGGATAACCTATGACACCTGGTCTCAGAAACAGGCCAGTCGGTGGACAGACAGGCATACAATGCCGCAAGAAACAAATGCACCTGGGCCATTAGAAAAGCAAAGGCCGATCACTATCAGGCCGCACACACCTCCTCCTGGGGGAGTGCGAGAACATTCTGGGACAACATCAAATAACTAAATGGGGGTCACGTGATGGCAGCCTGAGCTACGGCAGTGGTCCCTCGGAGCTCTGTTCCCTATTTCCTGATTTTCTACAAATTAACGGCAATCCAAAGGAGACCCACAGGAGGGTGGCAGGGGACCCTGCAGGGGAAGGAAACAACTCCTGGTGGGGGACTCCATTGTTAGAAAGGTAGAACTGGGGGGGAAGGGAGAGGGAGGTAAGGTGCCTGCCTGACGCCATGGCTTGGAGGGACAGGGAGCAGATCCTCAGGATTGCTGGAGCAGCTGCACAGGGGAGGGAGCTGGATGTCATTGTCCACCTATGGACAAATGACCTAGCTAAGAAAAGGGATTAGAGAAGTGCAGGAAGAGTTTGTGGAATTGGAGGGGCCTTAGTCAAATGCCGCACGCAGTGACAACCTTCTGGAGGTGCTACCCATCTATGGCATAGGAGAGGCTAGGTGTTCCACACCATGGGATTCAATCAGTGGTTGAAAACTGGTGTGGAGCTCAGGACTGCTTCATGGGAACTATGGGTCCACCTGAGTGATGCAAGCCTATACTGGCATGATGGGCTGCATCTGTCAGGAGGAACCAGGATCCTAGGTGATAGGTTTAAATGCTTCGTTGGCAAAACTTCTAAACTAGCCAAGGGGAGGCACTGAAAAGGAAAGCAGAAACCTAGCCCCCAAATAATCACAGTAGTAAGTGCGGCAAACACCAACATAGAGGTGTCGATAGGGAGAAGGGCAGGGTAAATGGAGAAAGTGACAAAGGCAAGAAGGACAGGGATGGGGCAAGGGAATGAGCCATCCAGGAAATGGAGGGTAGTAGTACCAATGCCCATAGTCTGGGCAGCAAAGCTCCCTGAGCTGATGGCCTTAATGGAAGAGGGATGCCTGGATATCGTAGCAGTCACAGAAACATGGTACACAGAGAACCATGACTGGGATGTTAACATACCAGGGTACATAACCTACAGGAGAGACAGGCAGGGGAGAAGAGGGGGAGGAGTAGCTCTCTATGTAAAGGAAGGGATAAAAGCAACTGAACAAAAGAGTAAACAGGGAGGAGAGGAGGCACTGTGGGTCACCTTGGAGACTGGATAGGCACCACAATCCACACAGGGGTTGTGTACAGACCTCCATGTCAGGGGGACAGAATGGAAAAGGATATAATAGAAGGCATTCTTAGAATGGCAGAGAAAGGGGAGATACTGTTGATGGGAGACCTGAATATGCCAGATGTTAACTGGAGCACATTTGCTGCAGCCACATCCTAGAGCAGGGCCATTCTTGATACCCTACAGGTGGCAGGCATTAGACATCTAGCTTTGGAACCCACTCGTGAGGGAGCAATCTTAGACCTCGTACTCTCAAACGGGGGCAGTGAGAAGATCTCAGATCTAGAATTGGGTTGCCATCTGGGGACAAGTGACCATCAAACAGAGTGGTTCATGTTAAACTCAGCTACAGAGTCAAGCCATACAAAAGTGAGGGTACTGGACTTTAGGAGGGCTGACTTTGGCAAGATGAGAGGTGCCTCAGAAAAGCACTAGCAAACAGGCTAGAAGGAGGTGTGGAGCAACAATGGGGAATTATCAAAACTGCCATCACAGAGGCAAAAATCCTTTGTGTGAAGCAAATAAACAAATCAAAATGAAAGAAAAAGCCACTTTGGTTCTCTAAAGAGGTGGCTGTGAAAGTCAGAAAGAAAAAGATAGCATTCTGGAAGTATAAGGAAACACAGAAGGAGCAGGACAGAGAGCTGTACCAGTTAAGGCAGAAGGAAGCAGGGAGGGAAGTCAGAATAGCAAAGGCCCAAACTGAGGAAAAGATAGCCAACTCAGTTAAGAAGGGGGATAAAACCTTTTATAGGTACATCAGCGGCGTAGAAAGACAAAGGGAGGATAGTAAGGCTGAATAAAATGAACGGTGAGTGGGCAGAGGGACAGTGAAAAGTAGGAATACTGAATGAATATTTCTGCTCAGTATTCACAAAAGAGGGAGAAGTGCCTAATCCAATTAACAGAAGCACTCTCTTGATGAGGTCGATCCCAGTCCTTTCACAGAAGAAAGGGTTCTGCAAGAACTCCTAAAACTGAAGGTGGACAAAGCAATGGGTCCTGATGGAATTCACCCAGAATTCTAAAGAATTAAGGAGGAACTAGTGAAACCAGTGGCTACTCTTTTTAATAAATCATGGGAGGATGGTGTGGTACCTGAGGACTGGAGGAAGGCAGATGTGATTCCCTTCACAAAGTGGGACCAAGACAGGGCAGGAAACTACAGACCTGTCAGTCTGACCTCTGTGGTAGGAGAAGTGATGGAGTCACTTCTGAAGGAAAGAATAGTTGAGTACCTAGAGGCCAGTGGAGCACAGGACCCAAGGCAGCATGGGTTCACAGCGGAAGGTCATGTCAGATGAATCTAATAGATTTCTTTGACTGGTGACCAAAGTAGTAGACCAGGGAGGGCTGTGGACATGGCCTACCTAGACTTTAGCAAGGCATTTGACACAGTCCACACAAAGATTAATAGTCAAATTAACCAGCCTGGGAGTGGGACCCAGGGTGGTAGCCTGGAGTAAAACATTGGCTGGACAACAGGACACAGATGGTAATTGTAAATGGAGTCCACTCTGAAGAAAGGGGGTTACTAGCGGGTGCATGAGGTTCAGTATTGGGTCCAGTCCTTTTTAATGTCATCATCAGTGACATTGCAGAGGACTGGAAGGAAAAAGTATGCCTTTTGCAGATGACACAAAGATCTGCAACAGGGTTGCTACACAAGGAGGTGTGGAAAGGGATGAAAAGGGACTTGGCAAGGTTGGAGGAATGGTCAGAAGTATGGCAGCTAGGATTCAATGCAAGAAGTGCAAAATAATGCACCTGGGAAACAAGAACCCAGGAAGAATACACAATGGGTGAGGTAGTAACAACAACAAAAGAGGAAAGGGACCTGGGGTAATCATATCAGATGACCTTAAGGTTAGCAAGCAATGTGAGAAGGCAGTAGGGAGGGCTGGGGGATATACTGGGATGTATAGGGAGAGGCATCATCAGCAGAAAACAGTAAATTGTTATCCCTCTGTACAGACAGTTGGTGAGACCCCATCTGGAGTACTGTGTCCAGTTCTGGAGACCCCATCTCCACAAGGACATAGACAGGATAGAGGCAGTCCAGGAGGGCAACTAAAATGGTGCAGGTCTGCAAGAAGCCATATGAGGAGAGACTAAAGGAGCTTAATATGTATACCCTTGAGGAAAGAAGGAAGGGGGGGCATGATAGAAACTTTTAAGTACCTCAGTGGAATCAATAAAGTCCAAGAGGGTAGCATCTTTCAGAAAAAGAGACTTGCAAGAACAAGGGGACACAATTTAAAGATAGAAGGAGGACGGTTCAGGGGTAATGTGAGGAAGTATCATTTCACAGAGAGGGTAGTGGATGCATGGAACAGCCTTCCTGAGGAGGTTGTGGGGTCTAAAACTGTGGGAGAATTCAAGAATGCATGGGACAGACATAAGGCAATTCTTGTGGGGGGTAGGAAGAAATAGGCTGTTGGTTAACTAGGATCTGCGGCCTACCCTGTAGGTAGGGAAATGGGCAGACTAGGTGGGCCTAGCGGTCCTTATTTGCCGTCAAAGTCTATGTTTCTATGTTTCTATATCCACATTAAAAACTTGCAGCAAAATCAGCATAAAACCGAGTCAACTTACCTCCGACGTGCAAGACTGGTTGATTGATGGAGGTATATATGAAGAAGGCGCCCCCAAGGCATTCTTCTCTGTGTACGCCAGAGAAGGATAAGGCCGTGAAACAGCCTAAACAGCAGGCCGCTAGTGCAGTCAAGATGCCCATCGCAGAAGCAGCCCTTTCCGAAGGCAAATTTCTGGAAATTATGCAGCCTCCATCTCTGAAGACCTACAAGAAATCAAGGGCTCAGTAGAGTCGCTGACGAGAAGGGTCAGTGATTCGGAAATCAAAATAGTCTCATTGGAGAGAAAACAAGAGAAGTCTGAGTTAGAGCTGGTGAATATGAAATGCAGAATGAAGAAACTCGAAGACAAATTAGAGGACTTAGAGGGGCGTAGTAGGTGGAATAGCGTAATAATAATAGGAATTCCAGAGAAAGAGGAAGGGAGTGTGATGATTACGTTCTTACAGAAGCTTTGTAACAAAATAGCCGGTCCTTCTCCTGGCGGAGGGGAATATATAATAGAGAGAGCCCACCGAGTGTTGTGCCCTCCACCAGCCCAAGGTCAGCTGCCCAGGCCAATTATCTTCAAACTCCTAAATTATTTAGATAAACAACATATTTTATCTAAAGTCAGAGGCATTAGTGAAGTGACTTGGGAAGGAAGGAAAATTCGCATTACCCAGGACCTGCCACACTCGGTACGGATACGATGACAGGAATTCCAACCTTTGGTTTCCAAGCTGGTGGCAGCTTCAAAGCCGTTCAGGGTTAAATATCCCGCTATCCTGATGGTCAAAAATGAGGATAAATGGCTCTCATTTGAATCGCCTGTACAAGCTTTGCAAGAGCTTAAAAATATCTTCCCAGATCTCTTCAAGCGAATGGCAGAGGGGCATACCCTGGGTCACAAGCATGTCGAAGTTATTGTTGGTAGTTTATTCTAAGGACTGATTCAGCAGAGTACAACGTACTGACAACTTTTCCCGAGGAAGATAATGCCTGGGCACAAACACCTGTTATATCAGAGGGCTCTGCGCTTAACTACCACGACTTCCACCTGAGAAGAGGTCTGTGTCACAGCAGAACTGGAAAGATCACCCTAGCAACTGTGAGAGCCGAGTACGATACGGCGGAACTCGAACTATGTTGCCACTCCATCTAAATGCCATACCGATGCCACTAAAATTAGTATGAGTGGGAATTGGTTAGATGAATGGTTGCATCTACTTGCTAAGGGGCAACTTAACCTTAGATGAGTGTGCACTGATGTGTTGCCCAGATCCATGACTCTTACAACGGACAGAATACTCCCAACTCTGAGTTAAAGAGTTTAATTTTTTGTTTTACTGATAACTGTGGAACGGCTAAGAAGTGGGACAAAAGACAGTCCCACAGACCTGGCTCTGGGATACGGGAGAGAGTCGTGAGGATCAGATAGGAGGCTACGCTTGCAGCGGCAACAGAAGCCTTGACTATTATACACAGTCGAGATATTTCGACAGGGAATTATGTGCTCTAGTGTGGCTTTTCATTAAGTACGACCTGAAGATATGGTTTGTGCCCTGTAGAGTGCAACTGACTGTTAATTAATCTCTTTTTTTTTCCTGATTAAAATGTTCCAAAGCTGACGGGGGAAATGGGATCACTTGTTTCAGCACAAAGTTTTAAAAGCAGCTGGGGGGGTTGTACAGTGCGATGCTGAAACTGACGGACCGATCACTGACCATTCTCCGTTATACTTAAATGCAGATTTCACAGAAATAAAGTTATCTGATCTCTGGTAATGATGCTGGCAGGGTCTAGGGGTCTTCTAAGGGATAGAGACACTTAATCTGACAATATTGAGGAGGAGGGGGGACTCCGGGGGTATGACTGTGGAGCTTAGACTGCTAAGATGTTAATCATGTGGCATAACAGGATTGGGAGTACAGTTGATTTGAACTGGAGGATGTTTGTTCTGTTAGGGTTGGGGGTTATAGGATTGTTGATTTCGAGGAAATGGTAGGGATCTTATGTGTGAGGTGGGGACCACGACTACACACTGTCAAGGGTTTTAACTCCAGCTAAAGTCAGGACATGTTCCAATTTTTCAGTAGAACCTCGGCATTACCCACGGAAGTAGCTCTGTGTATTCACACTCATTTTACTACCACAGAACATGGGCAGTCAATACAATTTTATTAGCTGGAATGTTAAGAGAGCCAAGGATAGGGTCAAGAGGCAAATCATACTAAGAGCACCTGCAACAATTAGGACTGCAAATTGCCTTTCTGCAAGAAACGCACCTGAGGAGAGAGGATATTCTCCTTTTAAAAGATCATGGGTAGGCAAGTTTTTGGGGCAGGGGTGTCCACAGATAGGGAGGGTAGTCATTCTCATAGCAAAAATGTCCCTTTTAAATTGGCCCAGGAAATCTGGGACCCGGAGGGCCGATATATCATTGTGCATGGCGCATTAGAATCCCATCCGATTCTACTCGGCTCAGTATACGGCCCAAACTGTGACTCCCCAGCCTTTTTCATGCGGTTACTAAATATTGTGGTGTCCAATCCACCTAAGCTTACCATTCTGGGTGGGGATTGGAACTTAGTGCTCCAAACAGACCTGGATAGATCCGGCCACGAGAGACGAGGGTTATCTCCAGCACAAAGAGCACTGAAGGATCTCATCAGAGATGCTGCTCTAGTCGATGCCTGGTGGGTCATAAATTCAGCTGTCCAGCAATACACTTTCTTTTCTACAGCACATAGGACATACTCCTGAATCGATTACATACTTATAAGTTCTTTTGCCATGTCTGGGGTAGTGCAGACAGACATATCGGCCAGAGTCCTGTCTGATCATGCTCCTGTTAGTCTGGAATTCTGGTTAGGAGTAGGGAGTAAACGGTCTCCCCAGTGGAGGTTAAATAGCCAGATACTGAGGGATGAGGCTTCTCTGGGGCACATAGTGGACTTCATTACCACATTTCTTAATAGCAATCAGGGCTCAGTGGTTAAATATGATTTAATTTGGGCAGCTTTAAAATGTTCCCTAAGGGGAGAACTGATAAAGATGGCCTCAAGAGGGCTCGGACTCAAAGGGCTCAACTGGACTCTCTTTTGGTATCCATTAAGAATTTAGAATATAGCCTATCTCGAGCCTCTTCGGTGGAAAGTTGGGCCAGACTTTATCAACTACAGGCCAAGTATGCAGGCCTGGTATCTCAAAGAGTGGAATTAGCCCTTCTGAGGACTAAACTCTGATATCTGGAGGCAGGGGAGAGGGCAAGTAAGTTGCTCGCCATGTGTATCAGTCAATTGGATTCATCACAATTTATTACAGGAATTTATTCGGGGGGATGGTCAAGTTTGTACCGACCCTCTGGAAATGGCGAAAGCCTTCGGTTCCTACTTCCAAGGGCTATACGCAGTGGACCCAGCCCATCGGCCTACTGATACCGACATTAGTTCCTACCTTAACTGGTGAACCTGCCTAAGATTACAGGCCTGAGGCGGCATCTCTGGGTACCCCAATTACTCTTACTGAAATACAGCAAGCCGTTCAGCAGATGCCCTAGATAAATCCCGGGCCAGATGGACTGCCTAGTAATTTTACAAAGCCTGTCATTAGTAATAATTCCTGTCTTAAAGGAGGTATTTTATGTACTGGTACAACAACGGGGTTTCAGATCCTAGTTTTCAGAAGCCATAGTTCTCTAATTCTAAAACAAGGAAAGATCCTCTTAATATCGATAGTTACCCACCTCTCTATTAAATACGGATGTTAAAATTCTGGCAAAGTTCTTGCAAATAGACTTTCAAAAGTTATGGGTAGCCTGGTAAGCCGTGAACAAGTGGGATTTATGATGGGAGGTCATCCCAAGATCACATGAGAAAGTGCTACATCTCATGGCAATTGCTAGGGACTCTAATCATAGCGGTGCTGGTATCACTAGATGCCGAAAAGGCATTTGACAGGGTTTCCTGAGATTTCCTATTTACTTCCCTAGCTTCATTTGGGCTGCCTAAAGAATTTCAGAAATGGGTGCGACTTCTATATTTGTTTCCCTCAGCCAGGGTCAAGTGCAATGGGGTATTGTCCCCGTCATTTAAATTAGCCTGGGGCACAAGGCAAGGATGCCCCTTGTCCCCCTTACTTTTCAATTTATACTTAGAGCCACTGTTGCACAGATTGGCAGGGAATGCTGCCATAAAGGGAATTCAAATAGGAAATGCCAGGTACACCTGTTCTGTACATGCAGATGATATTCTATTGCATATCGAGGAACCAGACGTCTCAATTCCAGCCACCGTAACTGAGGTTGAGGGTTTTTCAAAATATCCTATTATAAATTAAATCGGGCCAAAACAAAGATCCTTCCTTTAAATAGTAGAGTTAATAAGGCCAAACTTCTTCCCTTTGGCCTTTCCTGGAAGCAAAGTCAATCACATACCTGGAATTAATGTTTGCAAAGCTTTGAACTCCACAATTAAAGATAACATTGGCAATTTAGTTAATGCAATAACGGGATATGGAGAGGTGTCGGTTACTCCCCTTCTCTCTTTGGGGTAGGCTAAGCATAATTAAAATGAATGTATTACCACGGATATTGTACCCCCTTGGTATGCTGGGGGTTTACCTACCGAAAGGATGGTTCTCTAAATTGCAAAGTGCAGTTAATCTTTTGTATGGAACAAGAAAAGAGTCAGTAGATCTTATCTCAGATTGACAGCCCCAAAGTTAAGAGGAGGCTTGGCCGCCCCTTCCTTCTTTCTCTATTATGTTGCACAGCATATAAACAAATTGGCCCACTGGAATAGGAAGATTGGACACCCGGAATGTCTACCATTGTGGTTAGATATAGAGCAGCACTTGGTAGCATGGGTTAAATGCTGCTGAGAGCTCTTCTATATGTTTCCCATCAGCTATCCTAAGCCCTTAGAAGCAATCCTATAGGATGGTCACTAAAAGCCTCCCATCAGATACAAAAATATCTCTGCAGTAAGGTGGTATCACTTCGACTGACCAGCCCATTTTCAGAAATCCACACTTTAAGGTCAGGGGGTACCGCTGTCCCCTGCCTTTTGGCCTCAACTAAATCATGCCAGGGTTTGAAGCTGTTGGTCGAACGGGAAACCGCTCCCCTTTGATCATCTACAAAAGTACATAGGTGCCTCGCGTAAGGAAATATTTAAATACTTGCAAATTAGTAAAGCCCTAACCTCCTTTTTCTCCCGGGCCTCACCGATAGATCCTAGTGAAAGGGACCTGTCCACGCTCCTTCAAAAACCTTACCAACCACGCTCAGTTTCAAACTTGTATAAAACTCTTCAGGAGTGGGACTTTAGACTACCATCAGGGACTTGTTATTACTGGACAAGGGAGCTAAGAATCCCGGAGGACCCTAGTCTCTGACAGAAACTCTGGCTGTCAATGTACAGATTTATAAAGCAAGACCAGACTAGAGATGGTGCATTTTAATATTATGCATAATATTTATATAACTCCTGCTCAGCTATGTAAATATGGGACATCGACAACGCCACTCTGTGTAAAATGCAAGAGGGACAACGGTACCCTGTTTCACATGATCTGGCTATGCCCTTATGTGCAGGCCTTCTGGCAGTCTATTAATAACATCCTTGACCCTATCCTTGGCTTAGAAACCCTGTTTACCCCTGAAGTCTGTCTAATCAACTTTTTCCCAACAGGTATCACCAAAGCTAAGAGGGCCCAAATGTCGCTTATTTCTGCAACAGCCAAATTAACAATCTTGAGACACTGGGCTGGTGACAAACCTCCCACTTTGATGGAGTGGTACAAGGAGAGCACTCTGGCTTTACAGTTGGAGAGGCACATAGCCTACATGCATGGTAGATCTAAGGTATATGCATCTCTGTGGGTCTCTCGAGGTGCTCTGACAGCCTGGAAGCCTTGATGGCTGAACTTGCTACAGGAGCGGTAAGCCAAGAGTTAATTGCGTGTGTAGTCATGGGGGGGGGGTTGACCTGGTTGTTTGATCTCTGTAGTTCATTGTTCTGATATCTGACATTTGTACGATTGCTGGGTACTGTATTGACTATTGTTAAACTAATAAAACTGGTTTAAGAAAAAATAAATAAATAAATAACTAAATGGGAGCGTGCGCTCCCTCCCCTCCCAGATTACCATTGATGGCTCTATCTCCATCGACCCAGCCCGCATAGCCAACTTCCTCAACTCATCCTTCACGGACCTTAGTTCGGTCCTTCCTTGTGATTTCTTTGACCCTCCCTACCTGCCCCAGTCATCCAACATCCTAGTTTTCACTTATGCAGGGTAACTGCCCAGGAAGTCAGACCACACCTGATTAAAGCATTAAAGAGCAATAGTACTGGCAGCTACTCCCTGGAACCCAGTATCCTCCACCGGGTTCTGGATCAGGTCCTTGCTCCACTCACTAGCCTTCTCAATAAATCCCTCTGCCTGGGGCAATTCCTTTCATCCTGAAAAACTGCCATTGTTACGCCCATACACAAAGGAGGTGACAGGTCCACAGCCGGGAATTACCAGCCCATCTCCATTCTCCCACCCCTCTCCAAAGCCCTAGAAAAACTGGTGGCTACTCAAATTATGGATTACCTGACCAAACACAACATCCTTTGCTCTGAACAGCACAATTTCCGTGCAGGTCACAGAACCAGCACTGCTCTCATAGAGTTTTCAAATTTCCTACACTCCTCCCTGAACTCTGGCTCACTAGCCGGGGCTCCCACCCCTCCTGCTGGATGTCCTCAGCCACACCGGCTTCACCAAGGAGCCAGTCTCCTGGTGCTCCAGCTATCTGTCTGCCCACTCTCAGCATGTTAAAATCAATGGGACCCTCTCCAATACATGTCCTATCCACTCGGATGTTCCCCAGGGCTCCATCCTAGGACCCCCACTCTTCTCACTCTACCTCAACACCCTGCACAATGCATGCACTGGTAAAATTCTGCTGTATGCAGATGATGCCATCATCTTTGCCACCCACCGAAACCCCATCTCCCTACAAGACACCTTGCAACTATCCTATAGTGGTGCTGAAACCTGGTTCAAAGAGCATAGACTTGTAATCAATCTCAAAAAAACTAAAACTTTGCTCTTTGCCCATCCCCAAAACAAAGCCAGCAACTTCCCACTCCACATCCTCCCTAGTTCCAATCATCCTCTCGAACAAGTCTGCTTGTGCAAGTACCTTGGAGTCTCCTTTGACTCAGCCCTCACATACCACAACCACATTGATGCTCTTGCCTCAGCTACCAATGTTCGGCTAGGTATCCTATACCGCTACAAAAACTGCCTCCCCCCATGCCCTCCAACTAGCGGTCGCATCCTCAATAATGTCCCTTGTGGACTATGGCCTACCAGTTTATGGTGCTGCGGACTCGACCGCCCTCAATAAAATCCGCCTTACCTTGAATAAGGCCTGTAGGCTAATCACGGGAGCCCCTAGGCTAACACATACCTGCCAGCTATATGACATGGCAATGCTGCTTAACCTGGATGAATGACTCAGATACCAAACCTGCCTCAGAATGAAAAAAAACTGTCCTTGGATTATCCCCGCCTGGGCTGACAGCCTCCATCCACCTAGCACAACCCTTAGTTCAAACTCGAACCTCCTCCAAGGCCACTCTACTAGTCCCTAGGTCCAGGACCACACATGGACAAAGATCCTTCTGTTACAGAGCTCCCTCCTGGTACAACACATTCCGTACCTCCATCTCTGATACCCTCACAATCTCCAGCTTCAAAACTTCACTTCTGAGTCAGCTATTTAACACGCGTAGCTGTGCTTGTATCTAGCTCACTATGCCCTGACAAAACTCACTGAGTGGCTCCTCACCCAAACCAATCACCAACCATGTCACATAGCCCTCTGAATCTTTTTTTTACCTCCTGCAGTCTCTGCACACTACCGCATGTATGCTTATACCAATGTATGTTTAATCTGTTACTCTGTATCCAAAGAACTGTAAAAGCTTGTGAATGCCAAACCAGTAACCTAAATGATGTAACAAAGAAATAACTGCATGTGACTGCCAAAGCTGTAACCGCAATGATGTAACAAAATGCTGTAATGTAGTTGTCCTCTTTGTGATGAGGAACCTTTGGAAATGAGCCTCTGGCTCAAAGGTTGTAAACTGATTTACAAATAAATAAATAAATAAATAAATAATAACCTGCTGGTTATTATGGAGAACATCCACTTGGTCAGCCCTCAAAACAAATTGTTGACCTTTTATTATATATCTATAAAAGTTGCAAAAAACTTTGTTAATGCTCCAGTTAGGGTCAAAGTGATAACAGTTAGGAAATGAAGTGTTAGGGATTCCTTAACACCCACACTCTCCCAAACAGGCAGAAGAGCAGGAGTGATGTATACCTTGGGCTTCTCAAGCCAAACGCACACACCATTCCATCTGTAAATAAGGATAGATGTGTAGACTGAATAAGAATGTGGTGAGCGTTAGGCTTGAGAAGCCCAAGGCACACCCACACCTGCTCTCCTGCCTGGTTTGGGAGGGTGGGTGTTAGGGAAATCTTAATGCCTCATTTCCCAACTTGTCACATTGACCTAACTGGAGCATTAATACAAAGTTTTGCAACATATCTATCTATCTATATATATATATATATATATATATATATATATATATATATATATATATATATATATATATTAAAACAATCTGTTAATGCATCAGTTAGGGTTCATAATACAGTGACAAAAGTATAGAAATGTGGTATAAGGGCTCCCAACCCTAATGCCCCATTCAATCCCACCAGCCAAGCTTATCACCACACCCCACCCCACCCTCCACAAACCAACAGGTGTAGGGGTGAGTAAGAAAGCTGAGATGGTATAGCATAAGAAAATGGAGTGAGAATTAGGGTTGATGACCTCAAGACATGCCCCAATGCTTGTTTATGTGTGGAGGTTAGGGGTGGGGTAGTAAGATTGGTTGGGGGTGGGATGGATTGTTTGGGTTGGGAACCCTAACACCAAATTTCCATACTTTTGTCATTGTAATATGAACCCTAACTGATGCATTAATGGAGTTTTTGCCTTACTTTTTGTGAAATATCACCATAGCCATAGTTGTTTATGTGAGCGCAGGGCCCTCCAGTCCCTGTGCTTCCATCTATCTCTAAGTGTAGGGACATTGCAATTAACCTTCTTCTCCTTCCCATGCACCATGATTTCCCTTATTTTGATATAGGAGCAAAGGGTCCTTCAGACCTTGTGCACCTATCCTTATTTAGATGCCTTAGAAAATTATCAGCATATCCATCTGTTTACCCTAGGACATGTTCCTGGTACAGAAAATGTTCAAAGCCTCTCCAAAACATAATTCTGTACAACTGAAATGCCATTTCACACCACAGGTGCGAAAACACATTTTGGGCAGGATTTGAAAAATTACAGCTGTGACATACATGAGGTGGGGTAATAAGAAAGTTATGTTGTAAATATGGGCTTAAAATTTTAAAAATGACTGTAGTTATGATCGGGATACAGAAATTGCAACGAATGGTCATACCTTTGTCCTTTTTTCATATTTTGACCCCAAATTTTCAACATAGTCTTCATAGAACCCCACCTCATAAATCCAATAGGTGAACATGTCTTAATCTGTGTCAAACTGCCATTCCGCACCACAGGTGTGGAAACATGTTGAGGACAGGATGTGAGAAAAGGCAGTTGTACTGTTCATGAGGTGGTGTGAAGAAATGGCAATGTTGGTGATGTTGAAAATTTGGGGCCTGATTCTAAAAGCAGGCTGTGTGATGCAAGTGCCAGCTTGCATCATACTAGCTATTCCAGAAGCTGATGCTGCAGGTTGCTAACATCACAAAATTAGATCATCTCCTCGATGATCTAACTTTGTATCCGTGGGGGTACCCTTACTATGGGGCTTGTACCAAACATTTGGCACAAGCTGTCGTAAAGTGGGAAAATTGTGGCAACTGCATAAAGCCTTCTGGAATAGCACAGAGTTGTGTCAAAGGGCTTTGACACAGTTGCATCAAACTTTGTGGTGGACATAGGGCTCAGCACAAACTCTGCACCCACCTTCTGGAACTGAGCCCTTGGAGTGAAAATATTAAAAGTTGCCAAAGTTACTCATGTGCATAGAACAATTTCAACAACTGTGTGTAACTCTGTCATTGTTGAGTATTTTTGTACCAGATTTCCAATATGGTCTTTTTGGGACCCCACCTCATGAACACTGGCAGTGTCATTTCATTACTTGATCCTAAAAGATGATTTCATACAGCAACCATGAAATTACCTTGTCGACCCGATTTATCAAACTGCAGTGACAGTGTTCAAGAGGTGGGGTCACAAAAAGTCCATGTTAAAAAATAGGTGCAAAAATACCAAAAAATGACTGAGATATCAACATAAGTTTGAAACACCAATGATAGACATTATATGGCACTTACTATGATTCTTCCATTTTCAGTTCAGCTTTGAAGAGTACAGATGTGCCCCAGTCCACAGAAGGTGACAGCTGATGATCTCTGGTGGTAGTATAAGGCAAGGGTAGTGTGGGGTGGAGGGTTGCTCAGTAGGAGGGTCAGAATGGGAGAGATGAGGGAGACAATGAGGGACCATTTTCTTTTTTTTAGGAAAAAAAGACATCACGGGACTGTTTTCTTTTTTCAGAGGTACAATTTACGAAATATTTTGGCACACTGGTGGTGGGCTCCATAGTATCCCACAGTACTGGGGGGAAGAACATAACTGGAAACACTGGGTATGGGATTCCCAGTGTCCCACAGTGGTGGAGGGGGGGTTCTAGTGCTGACACGTGGATTGGGCACCCGAATTTCAGCAAAAAACATTATTTTTACAAGTATTGGGGAGTAGGATCTAACTGAGGACATTGGGAGTGGACATCCGGCTGATCGAGAAAGTCAGGAAGTGTTTAAATAGAAGGGTGACCAGGGTGGTAATAGAGATGAGGGGAGTGCACCTGCAGCACAAGGACATCTCCTTCACCCAGCCTGCGGTGTATAGGTCTGACGGGGTCCACCTGTTTGAGTTTGGCATGTGCCTATTCCTAAAGCCTATCGGGGAGCTAGTGAACCAGATAGCCAGCAAAGGTTTTAGATACTAGCCTGCAAGTGGGGAATCCCCTCCATCCATTGCAAGCTGGAGGAGGGGCAGTGGAAGAAAGAAAAAGGGGGGAGCGGGGGGAAGGAAGGAGGGAAGGAGGTCGGATACATGGGCTGGGAAGAAAGAACCCAGACATGGTGGTAAAGCGGGAAGGGGATAGGTCCAGGCACCAGATTCAGAAACATAGAAACATAGAAACATAGACTTTGATGGCAGATAAGGACCAACTGGCCCACCCAGTTTGCCCATTTCCCTACCTACTGTATAAGCTGAGGATTCTAGTTAACCAACAGCCTACTTTCTGCAACCCCCCACTATAATTGCCTTATGTCTGTCCCATGCATGTTTGAATTCCCCCACTGTTTTAGACCCAAGACCTCCCCAGGAAGGTGGTTCCATGTATCCACCACTCTCTCCGTGAAAAAGAAAATTCCTCACATTGCCCCTGAGACATCCCCCCTCTATCTTTAAATTGTGCCCCCTTGTTCTTACACATCTCTTTTTCTGAAAGATGCTACCCTCCTGGACTTTGTTGATTCACTTGAGGTACTTGAAAGTTTCTATCATGTCCCCCCATCCCTCCTTTCATCAAGGGTATACATATTAAGCTCTCTCAGTCTTTCTTCACATGGTTTCTGATGCAGACCCTGCACCATTTGAGTTGCCCTCCTCTGGAATGCTTCCATCCTGTCTATGTCCTTGCGTAGATGAGGTCTCCAAAACTGCACACAGTACTCCAGATGGGGTCTCACCAACTGTGTGTATAGAGGGATAACCACTTCCCTTTTTCTACTTCTGATGCCCCTTCCTATGCATCCCAGAATCCCCCTGGCTCTCCTTACCAACTTCTCACATTGCTTATCCACCTTTAGGTCATTTGATATGACTACCTCAGGTCCCTTTCCATTTTGTTGTTGTTAGTACCTCCCCTGCTATGTGTTAATGGGCCTGGAGTGCAAAAAGCCGAGTAGGTGAAAGTAAGCGATTCTGGTGTGGAGGAGGGCCAGGTTCTGATCAGTCTGAGCCATGACAATAGATGGAAGAACAACCAGAAAAAGGACAGAGGCCAGAACCAGGAAGCTTTGAAAGAAATTTTGGTGTGGAACTGAATTGTGAATTCAAAATCTGTGGTTGCAAATATATTCTCTGTGCCATCAATAAAATTGCCAATGAGCAACCAACAAGTTAAAGTGTTGTGGCATCCATCATTCCTGGGGGGATTCAGAGGGCAATGGGGCTTGCCACTAAAAGGCAAGTCAGGTTATCCAATGATCCCTGCCAGGAAGAGACACAGGAGGGGGAGGGGTGAGGGGACAGATGGAAAAGAGGGGGTGGGGCCTGGTGACATCACTGGGCAGGTAAGGTGTAAAATGACAAGGGCATGTGAGGGCCCCAGGGATTGGCTTTGGGGCAGAGCCCAAAGGGGTCCTGACCAGGGGCCTATAGGGGTATATTAGGCCAGAACTCAGGCAGGTTGACCTCTTTCTGGGAATCTTTCCCACCCTCCCACCCTATTTAGGAAGGCACTGGGGGCATGCATTGACACACAGGAATGAGTTGGATGGCAGGTTGAGTGCCCCAGGGCCCCGGCATTAGGCCAGTGTTTTCTGCTGCAGGAAAGCAGCATCGGGTCAGGTGGCTAGGTCAGAGTCCCCTGGTAGGAAGGGGCAAGGATGCCCATGGGAATGGGAAGAAGGAAAAAGGTGGGAGTGAGGGGGAAGGAAGGGGTAGGGGGGAGGATACTTGGGCTGGGGACAAAGAACCCAGATGTGGTGGTAAAGTGGGGAGGGGTTAGATCCAGGCACCGGATTCAGAAGTGTATGGGCCTGGAGGGCAAAAGCCCAGGTAGGTGGAACCATCCTGGTTCTTGTGTGGAGGAGGGGGCTGGATTCATAGTGTCCAGGCCCTGAAAGTAAGATGGAAGAATGACCAAAAGAAGGGCAGAGGCCAGAACCAGGAAGCTTTTAAAGACATTTTGGTGTGGAATTGAATTGTAAATTAAAAATATGTGGTTGTAAATACATTCTTTGTGCCATAAATAAAATTTCCAACTAGCAACCAACAAGTTAAACTGTTGTGGCATCCATCATTCTTGGGGGGATTCAGGGGACAATGCCCCATTATGGTTCCTTATGATTATACTTTCTCAAAAAGTAGGGATATTCCATGGAAAAATCTTTATTAATGCACCATCAGGGTTCCAGCAGCAAAGGTTAGGAAATTAGAGCTTAGGATTCCCAACCCTAGGACCCCACACTCAGCTTCCAACCCTAAGACCCCACCCCACCCTACATTCAGGAACAAGTGTGAGGGGTGTGCTGTGGGGTTGTGGACACTGATGCTCACCTCATTCTTTGTTAATGCACTAGTTAGGGTTAAACACACAAAAGTAGATAAATGTGGCATAATACCCCACCACCACCATACAGGCAGCAGCAGGAACAACCATAATGGTTTGACCTCTCCTGCATCTTCGCAAATCAGGTTTGTGCTGTCCCTCGGTGTTGTCCACCATAACGCGCACCCTTTCCTCATGTAATCTACACATCTCAGCTTCATTAATGATTGAATGGAGTGAATGTTAGAACGGACAACCCCAAGCCACACCCCAGACAAGATATGTGAAGATGCAGGAGAGGTCAAACCATGATGGTTATTCATGGGTCTGCCTGCAAGGTGGGGGTTGGGTGTTAGGGTTGGAAACCCTAATGCCATATTCCCTACTTTTGTGGGTTAACCCTAACTAGTGCATTGACACATTTTTTTGCATTAAATGTCTTTACTTTTTGAGATAGCATGCTGGCACTCTCACTTGCCTGTTGGAGTGCAGGGCCCCCATCCTTCCATAGATGCATTCATGTGTGTTGCTGTGGAAATGCAGGGTCCTCCATGCCCTGTGCTTGCATTTTTGGCAAAACAGAAATTTCTCTCCTTTTTTGTATGGCTTGTTAAACTTGCAGTGTTATCCTATAGGAAATTGCATTTTGCATTTTATGCATTTTTTACATTGTACCTAAATAATTTTGGGGGTATATGTATTATTCTTGTAGTACTCATCAAGTCCTTTGTTTTGATATATATACAGATAGTCCCTTAAGTCAAAGTATTGATGGAGTTATAGCTTGTTAATGTGCCAATGTTATCTTATGGGAATTTGCATTTTTTATTTTTATGACTTTTGATACTGTACCTAAATGTTTGCTTGGCAGTATATGTGTTATTCTTGAAGTAATTCTTAAGACTTTTCATTTGCTATATAGATTGTCCATTAACTTCAAATATTGAGGGAGTTATGGCTTCTACAAGTTCAATTCTGAGAAGAAAAGCAAAGTCCAAAACCTGTTATCATATGAACGAATCATTTTTCATATTAATGAAAAAACATACAAAAAAGGATCCCTTCATATGAAAAAAGAGTCCCCAAAAAACTAAGAATTAAGTTCAAAATCATTTTTGCATGAACAAAAAAAAAATATACAAAAAAGGATCCCTTCAAACGAAAAAATAATTAGAAAAAAATGAAGTATAAAATCTTTTTTCATATGAAGGGATCCTTTTTTGTATGAATGAAAAAACATATCAAAAAGGAACCCTTCATATTTATTGATTTATTATTTATTAAATTTTGATAACCGGGTAAGCCAGCTGGAGCTGAAAGGTCCCTTTTCAGAGGCGACCGAGGTACATGGAATATCATTGAGGTAGTATACAGCACAGGTGCATTACACTAGACAACGAGGAACATAATACATAGTAGTTTTTCAGCAGTTACATTTAAGAGGTAAGACATAGTAGTTTTTTAGCAGTTAGCATTTCCTGGGTAAGCTCTACAGATGGGGTGTAGTGCAATATAAATGGGGTGCAGTGATAGTCGCTATTTCCATATGAGGGAGAGGGGTGGGCTTCCACTTAGGAGCCTCTCACTTTAGCAGTTGCATATGGAGGTGACCATCATATGAGCCATCAGCCTTGTGTGGAAGATGTGGGAAGAGGTAGCATCCTGAACACAAGGGGGCAGGGAGTTCCATAGGGTGGGCACTGTGATGGCGTACGACTTACCCCCCACCTTGGTTCTAACCCTTGGCACTGTGAGGAGGGTTCTGTCCATTGCTCTGAGGATCCTAGGGTTTCTGAAAAGGTATTGGAAAAAACTAAGTCCAGGTCTCCTTTTTTGTATGAAAGGATCCATTTCCGTATGCTTTTTTTAGTCATACAAAAAAGGATCCCTTCATATGAAAAAGGATTTGAAAAAAATTAAGTCCCAGTTCCTTCTTCATATGATGGGATCATTTTTCATATGGCCAAATTTGTTTTTGGTATTGTCATATGAAAAAAGCAGAAGCAAGTCATGAAAAAAGAATGTAAAATTGTTAAATGGACACATCTTGGATTTATTTTTCCAACAGTTAACTGCAGAATCCACCTAATGGGGTCCCAATGAATAAGATACATATATTGGTGTCTTGCAGGATGTCATTTTTGTGGGTTTTGAAATAAAAAAAAATGGAAACAAGATGTAGCCTTATGAAAAAGGATTTTTTCCTTTCAGAAAAATGATTGGATCCATATGAAAAGGTTCCTTTTTTATATGGCCAAATTATTTTTTTTGTTTCAAACATCTATTGTAAATTGCCTACTGGGCATGCTCAGAATCAAAATTTCTAATTCTTATAATTCTGGAAGGGATTATTATTCTCTTCACCTTTCTACCCGGAGACTTTCAGACCACAATTCTAAACCATCTGGGTACTGGGGGCAAACAAACCACAGCAACCGCCACCCCCGTACACATTTTGCACTTTCTGTATCTCAGAATCCACACATCTGATTGGAACAAAACGAGGCATATCAAAAGTTCTTGGGTTCCCAATGGTGTTTGCAAACCTTTGAGCAAATCCCTTGAATGGCTAAGTTTTTAAAGTGCAAAAACTGGGGTTTAACATTAAACATCCTACTCAGCCCTCGCTATAGGGGCACAACTATTGAATTATTTCAAGAGTGTTGGAATTTTCATTGCAAGAAAAAAAACTGCATTAGTGCACCAGTTAGGGTTTGGCTTGATGCAACAAAAGTAAGGAAATATGGTGTCAAGGTTTCCAACTCTAACTACCAACCCTCACGCCCAAGCAGCAAAAGGAAAAAACAGAGCTTTGGCTCTCCAGAGTCCTGCAGAATCAGTGCTAGGCTCTTCCTTGGGGTTCTCAACCCTAATGCCCATCCCTCTCATGAGCAAATAAGGTCAGATGTGATGTGTTTTCTTGAGGCAGGGCCTACAAGTTGTTGACAATATGTGGTGAGATATACTTATGTACCTTTGAAGTAGTGTTGTCAGAACTAGTTCGAGAAAGATTCGAACCCTCCTCAAACCCTGGTGTTAGAGTTCTAATTTGGAACTCAAACACTGCAGGGTTTACAAAAGGGTTTGAATCATCCATGAATCTTCTCACTTCTGTGTGCTTTTGCTTTGCTTTCCTCCCATTCCCATTGTTCCCGATTTTGGCACCAGCTGAATAATGCAGCTCAGTTGGCTCCCCTTCCCATCAGTGTTATTGTTGGGGGGGCAGCTGTTGTCAGTTTGTCATGCTAGAGTAACTGTATCACCTGACCATCTGCTATGCAGTCAGGTGGTGGTGGTAGTGTGACTCAAGTTAGTCTTGCAAGTCGAGGGATCCTGTTGAAGTCATCTGCGCAGCTGTGGCTCCATTGCCATTCAGTCTTGTAGTGGGGAAGGAGGAGCTGCAGCATCTGTGTGCTCTCAATTCAGTTGTGCATGTGATGACACGAGCGACTGTTTTCATTATTAAACCTGGTCCTGTATGAGTGTGTATGTGCCTGAAAATTAAAAAAAAAAGTTAATGGGCAGGTGGGGAAAAGGAAGGGGGGAGTCGGGAATCTCGGGATTGGGAACTGAGGAAAGAAACTAGGGCAGGAACCGAGAAAGGAGCTAAACAGTTGGGTCTCAGTACTGTCGAGAGGACTCAGGGTCAGGAATTAGTTAACTTGCAGACTGCTGCCTGGAGACTGCCTGTGTGCTAGTGCTCAATCACACATACCTCAAGTTGCTTGCTGAATTAAACACATTTTATCTGCAAATTACAATTGTGACTCGTGGGCCGTGACACTCTTGGCAGAGCTCCCTGCCTGGGGGATGGGTGTTTTATTTTGGGGGAAAAAGAGGTTTAATTAAAACTCTTTACTGATTGTATGAAACTTGATGTTCTAAGCCTACAAAAAGGAAAAAATAATTTGGTCCCAGTCCCACCCAAAAATTGTCTGGAAGGAAGACACGGTTCTCTCAGCTAGGACAGTGCTGGGGGTGGGGGGGCTTCAGTAAACTTTCTCCCTAAAAAAATCTCCATTGCATCTTCTGGGAGGTGGACAGCAAGTCACCCTGCTGCTGTCTGTGCCATTTTACTGCACTTACCTGGCTATTACCCAGTGTGTGTTACCATGTGAAGCCCAGTGGAGAGTTTTGTGGTGGCATCTCTTTCTTCGGTTTGTGTGTATACCTCTGTCTCTTGTGGTCAGCCCATCACCCTGCTGCTGTGTGCCCCTTGACTGCACTGTGCCTTACCCAGTGTGTGTTACTGTTTGAAGCCCAGTGGCCAGTTGTGTGGTGGAATTATCCTTAAATAGATGACAGAAGCCTAAAAATATACTTCCCTGTTGGGAGGAGAGACAGAAAAATCTCTTTCTTTGGTTTGTGTGTATACCTCTGCCTCTTGTGGTCAGCCCATCACCTTGCTGCTGTGTGTCCCTTGACTGCACTGTGCCTTACTCAGTGTGTGTTACTGTTTGAAGCCCAGTGGCCAGTTGTGTGGTGGCATTATCCTTAAATAGATGATAGAAGCCAAAAAATATATTTCCCTGTTGGGAGGAGAGAAAGAAGAACCTCTTTCCTTGGGTTGTGCATGTAACTTCGTCTCTTGTGGTCAGCCCATCACCTTGCTGCTATACGCCCCTTGACTGCACTGTACCTTACCCAGTGAGTGTTACCATGTGAAGCCCAGTGGCCAGTTGTGTGGTGGCATTATACTTAAATACATGACAGAAGCCTAAAAATATACTTCCCTGTTGGGAGAAGAGACAGAACAATCTCTTTATTCAGTTAGTATATGTAACTCTGTCTCTTGTGGTCAGTCCATCACCCTGCTGCTGGGTGCCCCTTGACTGCACTGTACCTTACCCAGTGTGTGTTACCGTGTGAAGCCCAGTGCCAGTTGTGTGGTGGCATTATACTTAAATACATGACAGAAGCCTAAAAATATATTTCCCCATTGGGAGGAGAGACAGAAAAATCTCTTTCTTCGGTTAGTGTATGTAACTCTGTCTCTTGTGGTCAGCCCATGACCCTGCTGCTGTGTGCCCCTTGACTGCACTGTGCCATGCCGAGTGTGTGTTACCGTGTGAAGCCCAGTGGCCAGTTGAGTGGTGGCATTATCCTTAAACACACAACAGAAGCCTAAAAATATATTTCCCCATTGGGAGGAGAGACGGAAAAATCTCTTTCTTCGGTTAGTGAATGTAACTCCATCTCTTGTGGTCAGCCCATCACCCTGCTACTCTGCGCCCCTTGACTGCACTGTACCTTACCCTGTGTGTTACCGTGTGAAGCCCAGTGGCCAGTTGTGTGGTGGCATTATCCCTAAATACATGACAGAAGCATAAAAATATATTTCCCCATTCGGAGGAGAGACAGAAAAATCTCTTTCCTCGTTTTGTGTGTGTAACTCTGTCTCTTGTGGTCAGCCCATCACCCTGCTGCTCTGTGCCCCTTTACTGCACTGTACCTTACCCAGTGTGTGTTACCGTGTGAAGCCCAGTGGCCAGTTGTGTGGTGGCATTATACTTAAATACACGCACAGAAGCCTAAAAATATATTTCCCTCTTGGGTGGAGAGACAGAAAAATCTCTTTCCTCGTTTTGTGTGTGTAACTCTGTCTCTTGTGGTCAGCCCATCACCCTGCTGCTGTGTGCCCCATGACTGCACTGTACCTTACCCAGTGTGTGTTACTGTGTGAAACCCAGTGGCCAGTTGTGTGGTGACATTATCCTTACATACATGACAGAAGCCTAAAGATATATTTCCCCTGTGGGAGGAGAGACAGAAAAATCTCTTTACTCGGTTTGAGTGTGTAACTCCATCTCTTGTGTTTAGCCGTCACTCTGTTGCTGTGCGCCCCTTGACTGCACTGTACCTTACCCAGTGTGTGTTACCATGTGAAGCCCAGTGGCCAGCTGTATGGTGGCATTATCCTTATGTACACAACAGAAGCCTAAAAATATATTTCCCCATTGGGAGGAGAGACAGAAAAGTCTCTTTCCTCGGTTTGTGTGTGTAACTCCATCTCTTGTGGTCAGCCTATCACCCTGCTGCTGTGTGCCCCTTGACTTCACTGTACCTTACACAGTGAATGTTTCCATGTAAAGCCCAGTTGCCAGTTGTGTGGTGGCATTATCCTTAAATACATGACAGAAGCCTAAAAATATACTGCATTTCCCCATTCGGAGGAAAGACAGAAAAATCTCTTTCTTCGGTTTGTGTGTGTAACTCCATCTCTTGTGGTCAGCCCATCACCCTGCTGCTGTGTGCTCCTTGACTGCACTGTACCTTACCCAGTGTGTGTTACCATGTGAAGCCCAGTGGCCTGTTGTGTGGTGGCATTATCCTTAAATACATGACAGAAGCTAAACAATATATTTCCCTGTTGGGAGGAGAGACAGAAAAATCTCTTTCCTTGGGTTGTGCATGTAACTTCGTCTCTTGTTGTCAGCCCATCACCCTGCTGCTATGCGCCCCTTGACTGCACTGTACCTTACCCAGTGTGTGTTACCATGTGAAGCCCAGTGGCCAGTTGTGTGGTGGCATTATCCTTAAATACGTGACAGAAGCCTAAAAATATATTTCTCTGTTGGGAGGAGAGACAGAAAAGTCTCTTTCTTCGGTTAGTGTATGTAACTCCGTCTCTTGTGGTCAGCCCATCACCCTGCTGCTGTGTGCCCCTTGACTGCACTGTGCCTTACCTAGTGTGTGCTACCGTTTGAAGCCCAGTGGCCAGTTGTGTGGTGGCATTATTCTTAAATACACGACCGAAGCCTAAAAATATATTTCCCCATTGGGAGGAGAAACAGAAAAATCTCTTTCCTTGATTTGTGTGTTTAACTCTGTCTCTTGTGGTCATCCCATCACCCTGCTGCTGTGTGCCGCTTGACTGCACTGTACCTTACCTAGTGTGTGTTACCCTGTGAAGTCCAGTGGCCAGTTGTGTGGTGGCATTATCCTTAAATACACAACAGAAGCCTAAAATATATATTTCCCCATTGGGAGGAGAGACAGAAAAATTGCTTTCCTTGGTTTGTGTGTAACTCCATCTCTTGTGGTCAGCCCATCACCCTGCTGCTGTGTGCCCCTTGACTGCACTGTACCTTACCCAGTGTGTGTTACCGTGTAAGCCAGTGGGCAGTTGTGTGTAGCAACATCCATAAATCTGTGATGAAGCCTAAAAATATATTTCCTTATTTGGGAGGTGAGACAGAAAAATCTCTTTCCTCGGTTTGTGTGGTAACTCCATCTCTTGATTTGGTCAGTCAATCACCCTGCTGCTGTCTCCCCTTGACTGCTATGTAGTGCCTATGTAACAGCCAATCATTCTGTAAACCTTGAACCTGGGATTCCTTTAATTTACAAACCGTCATATTCTTCAATTACTTTCTGGCCACTGCATCAGTGTCACACAACCAAAATAAAATTTTGGAGTTGTAGCCAGTGATCACAGATCACATTGCTTTCTTACACAGGAATTGTGTTGGTGTGGGTGTGTTCACTGCAGTTTACTGGTACTGTTATGACTGACACTAACATAGATGAAGCATCTGGTGCTGGTGTTGGAGCAGGTGTTGGTGGTAGCGGTAATCCTGGTACTAGGAGAAATAACTAAAATATTTCACATGATAAAAATTCAACAAACAGCAAGAAAGCAACAGCGAAGTTTGGTAAAGGGGGGCCTTTAAAGAAAACCTGTGCAGCTGCTGGGGTCGCATGGAGAGGCACCCTTAAGGTATGCCATTCAAGCTGTTAAAATCCCTGTGACTAGCAGTAATAATGCAAGTGACAGTGAGTCCCTCTCTGACTCAGAGTCAGACAGTAGCTCTTTGTCTCAGTCCGACACTGTTGTGTCTTGCGACGTATCATTACTTCCTCAACAAAGTGAAATGAGCAAGTCTGCTGACAATGAATCAGATAGTGCATTTGCAAATACATCCAGCACTTTTGGAAATGAAAAGGACATATCCATTGACTCCACCACTTCTGTGTCAGCCAGCAATGAAAATCCATCAGATTCTTCAGCCCACTCTTCTAGCACCAAGGAGCATGTCCCAGGTTCTTTTAGGACAGGTGAAAAGACGCAAACAGTCTTTAGCAATCTTCCTAGTACTCAAACAAAATCTGTCACATCTGAGGTGTGGAATTATTTGTCTGTCTGTAAAACTGATCCATACAGAGCAATTTGCTCCTTGTGTAAACAGAGTGTAAGCCGTGGTAAAGTTGTGCCATCCTTGGCACTACAGCTCTTAAATGCCATCTGAAAAAGCATTCAGTTTTGCTTAATGGTCCAAAACCCACATCCTCCATCTTCCAGACTGCACATGAGAAGGGTCAGGAATCTGAAATGGATACTGAATTGTCTGAACTTGATGCAGACAGAACCACTGCCAGTCCTAGGATCACTGTTACCACCAGTGCCAGCACCTTTAATACCAGTTGCACATCCAGTGATGGCACTGAATGAATAAGTCCTAGTCCACCATCCCAGCATCCATCTTCCCATCGAAGTGCAGTGTTTAATAGACCAGCAGGGACATGTTGTAAACAGCTAACACTGTTTCAGGTATTTGAAAGGAAGAATACCTTTACTAAAAATCATCCAAAGACCCTTCATCTTAATCACAGAATTGGTGAACTGTTAGCTGGAGCCCTTCTCCCATACTCTTTGGTAGATCATGAGGATTTTAGGGAGCTCTTGAAACTAGCAGAGCCTCATTACAATGTTCCTCATTAAAGGTACTTTTTCTACACTGAAATACCAAACGTTTATCAGGCTTTAAAAGTGACAGTGATGCTTGCACTTAAAACTGCAGATGGTGGGGTTATTCATGTCACAACAGATATGTGGACCAGCACTCAAAACACAGATTACATGTCCCTTACACTCATTGTGTCACGTTTTCTTGTGGTTCTTCAAAAACAAAGACACCCCAGAAGATGGCGCTGCTGCATATAAAGAAGTTTGGGCAAAGTCATACAACTGCAAACGTTTTGCAGGAACTAAATGACCTCCTTGCTGAATGGGTTTATTCTCGCAGTCTAAAATGTGGCTTCATAGTAAGTGACAATGGAGCCAACATCTTGAAAGCAGTGCAGGATGGAGGATTTATGCTTGCTTCTTGCTTTGCACATTGCTTACATTTAATTGTCATGGGATTTCTCAGCAATGAAACACAAGTGGATGGTATGATTGCTGTTTGCAAAAAAACTGTGACTCACTTTTCACATTCAACCACAGCTATACGGACATTGTCCAAACTGCAAAAAAAACACAAGCTGCCCCAGAAAAAGCTGATTCAAAATATGTCCACTCATTGGAACTCAATGCTTTATATGCTACAGCACCTCTTGGAGAAAAAGCAAGCTGTACATGAGTATTGCTCCAGTTACATTATTGGAGATGGCATTATGCTGTCTGTGCTGCAGTGGAAATTAATGGAGACAGTGTGCTGCATCCTAGCTCCTTTTGAGACAGCCACAAGGGACATGTCTTCTGAAGGCACATCTGTGAGTCAGGTTATCCAACTTATAATGCTGATTTCACATTATCTTAGTGTTCTAAATCTGCAAATAGAAAAAGACAGATCTGAAGCTCAGACAACATGTCGCCTGTATCATAGGAATCTCATAAAGAGAATGAGCAAGTGCTTCAAAACCAATGATAAATTAGTTGCAATGATGAAATCAAAACACTACATCCTTGTAACGTTCTTAGATCCCAGGTTCAAGGCTATACATCTTCCAAAAACAGATGATATGGAACAGTACAAATGTTTGTTGCTAGATGAGCTGCAGCACTCACAGGAGTCAAACACAGATATGCACAGTACCCTCAGGTTGTCATCACCACAACATGCAAGTTCATCTTCACAAAGAGATACAAAACTGGAAAAGTCACCAAACATTAACAGTAGTTGTTCCACAACTGCCACTTCTTCAACCCTTAGTAGCAAGCTAAGTCTATGGCAAAACCTTTCCCAAATTGCTGCCATATCAGCTTATGCTGATTCCTCTTCTGTGGTCTCTGTCCATCATGGTAGACAGTTACCTGCAAGAACTGCCTATTCCTATTGATGCATGCCCTTTTGAATACTGGAGATCAAAAAAGTCAATTTGGACAGAGCTGTATGATGAAGCCTGTAAATATCTTGGTTGTCCTGAAACAAGTGTCTCTTCAGAATGCATGTTTAGTACAGCTGGCAATATTGTGACAGACACCAGAAATAGGTTGCTGCCAGAAAATGTACACACGTTAACTTTTATTAAAGTTAATAAGTCAAGATTTTCGTATCCCCACAAGAGTATGCAAACTGATCCTGAAGTGATTGACGTTGTGGATGTTGATGGTGATGACAATTCAGATGGTGGTGGCTGGTAAATATTGTGTGGGACAGAGTCTCTCTGCACCAAGAAGGAAATGTTTACAGACTGTGATGACTTTGGTTGTCTCTCTCCTTTCTCAGTCTACTACCTTGGACTATATACCCCACAAAACGTTCACCATTTCATGGCAAACTGCTTTGTAGCTAGGGTCTAAAGTCAACAAGTTTTATATATAGGGCAATTTTAACACCAGTGGGAACAGGCCCAAATTTGGTAGAAAAGGGACACTGTCATGTCAATCATTTCTGTATCACATTATTTATAGTTAAAGTGCAAACATTTATTTTTGGATTTACCTTCTTTGACTTTGTGGTGCATCAGTATGGGTTGGGACCGGGGGCAGTCTATTTTTCAATTTTAAAGAGGAAAAAATAATGAGTTCTAATTGGTAGCTGTTTATTATTTTTTCAATTACAGAAATGTTAGTCATAAACCAAAATGATCCATATGAAACTTATCTTACTGAATAAAAAATTATGGGAAAAACTATATTTTGCATTGTTATGTTTCTGTGGGCAGCATCCTGTTACAAGTCTCTTCTTGGAAACAGGGTCATCTGGAGTTTTACCTATGTCATGGTTGAGCACATATTCTGTAAGCATAGGTCTCATACCACAATAGCTTGTGTTTAACATTCTGTTGTACACAGACCATGGCATACCAGCAACAACTCTCAAATTACTGGTTCCATGAAAAGGACTGTACAGAATGTTGTCCATAAGAAGAGAGCAACTGAAAAGACAGTTTTTCACGTAAGTGTTGTTTATTAAGGAACAATTAAGTATGGCTCATCTGGAGGCAAGAGTTTCATTTTTCTTGAGTAAGCATGTGGTAGTTTTAGCATTTGAGAGGGG
This sequence comes from Neoceratodus forsteri, assembly GCA_016271365.2. Lineage (NCBI taxonomy): Eukaryota > Metazoa > Chordata > Ceratodontiformes > Ceratodontidae > Neoceratodus > Neoceratodus forsteri. Next base: position 102,401,918 of record CM028130.1, read on the forward strand.
GATGAGGGTAGAATGGGTGCTGGAGGGTGGGAAAGGGCTGGAGGTTGGTTTAACATGGATGCAGGAGGGAGAAAGATGGCATGGATGCTAGTGCATGGGTGAGGGTTGGGGTTGGTTTTAACATGGATGCAGGAGGGAGAAACATGACATAGTTGTTAGTACATGGGTGATGGTTGGGGGAGTGGGTTTTAACATGGGTGAGGGATGGAGAAGGGTGACATGAATGGTAGTTCATGACTAAGTGTGGGGCTAGTTTAAACATTTGGGTGAGGGAGGAGGGTGGAATACGTGCTTGAGGGGGTGAGGGTTGTGGGTTGGTTTTAACACATGGGTGTAAGGGTGGTATGAGTGCTACTGTATAGATGAGGGTGGTGGAAGAAAAGTGGAATGGGTGCTGTGCTGAAAGGTGGGTGTTGTTTTAGTCCTTTCATTTACTGATTCATGATCAGCTGGGGATGGTGAGGAAAAAGATGATGACAGACGGATGGTATGGGAGGGCTACACTGATTGCCCACTGTGGAACCTACTATAGATATAATATTTATATATTTTTTTAATTTTTCTTATTAAATACATTGCAAACTGCTGCCACCTAGCACAAGTGTCCTGTCCCCTTTAAAAAATGAATAAAGGAATCAGAAATAAAAGAAAATCTGCATCAGTAGTTTTCACAGAATGTGACCTATCATAAAGTGTTTTTGCTTAACAAGTAGTGATAATTTGATACATAATGAGGTTGACAGACACTGTCCCTTAAACATCACATGCTAACTGCTGCAGCTACATTAAATGTTCCTTAAGTTACTATGTGGTGAGGAAACCACTTTTTTATTTATGAGACTGAAATACAGATTTTATTGATGTATCAGCTGGAAAAATGCATCATCTTAGAAAGTTGTATGTGTTACTTCAATTAGCCAACAAGAGTGTTGGTATATGCATGCATTATCTTAGAAAATTGCATGCATTTTTAGCCAGCAACAATGACTGGCATATTTTTTTTATTCAAATGTCTCGACTGACTACGTTATGACATAATATGTTTTGCAACAGTTCCATGTGCTGTGGGCTGCAGTACCTTGGCTTGACTTTGTTATAAAAGCTTTCTTTTGAACATAGCAACTTTTGATTTAGTCATTTAAAATATAAAGCATCAAATAGCTGAAATTAGGTAATAGTTATTTTTTCTAATAATTCATGACGATGAATATATATAACTGAGTACATAAATGGCTAATGTGCCTCTTTCTTTCACTAAGGAACTATGATGCAGTTGCAGCAGGAAAACTTTTAACATATGGGTGGGTGGGTGGGTGGGTCTGTTACGTATTAAGTTGCGGCTTTAGCAAACAGAAGAAACCATAGACAAACCTAGTTGTATTCCTATCAATGTCACACATCATCATTTCTTTCCTCCTTATATTAAACAGTTTTTCCTTTACATGTATTTCATTACTATCTTCATTACTGGCAGCACAATTAAAAAATAGGGTTAGAGTTCTAAAAAGTTCTAAAAAAGATTAGAACCCTAGAACTTTTCCAAAAGTTCTTGATTAGAAGTAGAACCCAGAACTTCAGAGGGTTCTGGCAACCCTACTTTGAGATGTGTATCACTCTGAGGCAATGGCTTGGAGCTGTACCTTGTGCTTCAGACAGGAGGCTACAGGCTGGGAGGAGGGATGAGCATTAGGGTTGGGAACCCCAATGAAGAGACCAGCACTGATTTGACAAGATTCAGGAGAGCTAAAACCCTATTATTTTTTTTCTTTTTGCTGTTTGGGGAGTGGAGGTGGGTGAATGGGTTGAGTTGGCTGTTTAATGTTAAACCCCAAGTTCTGCATTTCATTATTTTTGCAGCCATTCAAAGGGTTTGCATGACGGTTTCAAGCACTGTTAGAAACCCAAGGATCTTTGATATGCCAAGTTTTGTTCCAATCAGATGTGAAGATTCTGAGATCCTGACTGTGCAAAATGTGTAAAAATTGATGGGGAGGGGGGGTTGTTTTTTTTGGCCTAGCACCCAGACAGTTTGGAAGTTTGGTCTGAAAATCCTGGATAGTTTTTTGCAATGAATTCCTGTCCTTTTGAGATAGTGTAACCATATCCTGATTCACACAGGTCCAACTGAGATACCTGCATGAACACCTCCGTCTGGATGTAGAAGCACAGTGCACTCTGGACTCTGTGCTCCCATGCATGTATAGATGCAAATGTCAGGGCCCTTTGGTCCCAGTGCCAAATGGGGATTCAATGAGACTGCAGAAGCACAGGATACTCTGGGCCATGTAATTATATGTGGATACAGATTCAGATACATAGGGCCCTCCGGGCCTTGCAGCAACTGAGAAGTCTGTGTGGGAGGAAAGCACAGGGACTTGCAAGTCTTGCAGTTCTGTGTTTGTAAAGATGAAGATATGCAACAGTCTATCTCAGAACAAAAAACTAAATGCAAAATTTTGCTTAGTGAACCCTTCTTATTTCACGAAATATTTGTGATCTCACAAAACAGGATACCTTCTCAGAAAGAAGTATGTGAAAATAAGTCCAAAATCTTGTTCCATGAGAAAGCATCCTCTTTCATAAGATTTTTGTGAGCTCACAAAAGATGATGCTTTCTTATGGAAAAAGAATGTGAGAAATAAACTAAGTCCAAAATCTTGTTTCATGAGAAGGCATCCTCTTTCATGAGGTTGTCTGAGTTCATAAAAGATGCATTCTCACAAAAGAAGACTGAAAAAATGCAGTCCAAAATTCTCTTTCATGAGACTAATTTCTTCTTTTGTGTGACTTTGTTTCCCTTTCTACTCTAATGCTTACACCCTACCCATTGCAGACCATAGCCTCATGTTGGAAGCACAATGTACAGCTCCAAGCCAGTGCCTCATAGTTATACACTCTAGAAAGGTAGAGAAGTATGTCTCACCAAAAGTGGCCACATAATTTGTTGTTGGGCCCTGTGCGAAGAAAAGAGATTACATCTGACCTTGTTGTTCAGGGAAAGGGGTGGGCATTAGAGTTGACAACTACAAGGAAGACCCCACCACTGATTCACCAGTCTGGTGGACTGTAGAGGAGTAGGGCCCTCCGGGTATTGCGCTTCCATATGGTCCCAGACACAGATGCATAGGACAAATAATCCACCTCTCAGCTGAAGCACTGGGCCCTCTGGCACCCACAGGTGCAGGGACCTGTGCCAAGAGAATATTTCTCTTCACTTAATATTACTTGGGTCCATGCGGGAAATCCTGCATCTACCATTTCCAGGGTAGGGGGTGGTGTCACATCACAGTGCTGTGCCCCAGAATTGACCCATCCAGCTGAGTCATTGAACTCACCACTGAACATAGCTCACCAGCATGGGACCACAAAGCACTACCTGTTGGATTGAAGGCTAATACTATGCATAACATTTCATAAAACTTTTTTGTAAATTTGGACCCCAAATTGTCAAATTAGTAGTTTTATGACTCTCCCTTATAAACATGACATATAGTATTTATAGAATACTGGCCAAAATGTCATTTTATACCACAAGTGCAAAAATGCATCTTGTCCAGGATATGAATAATGATACCTGTCATGTTTATAAGGTAGGTATGGAATAATGGCTATGTTAAAAGTTTAAAGTCATAATATTGAGAAGTAGAAAGGTAATGTGTGAACATTTAAATATTTCAATGTTCATTTATAGCTTAGTAATTTTACCATATTCCTACACCAAATTTTCAACATGGTCATCTTATGACCCAACCTCATGAACTCAGTGGGTGAACATTTATCAGTCCTGCCAAAAAAGTGATTTCATTGAGTGACAGCAAAATCACTTTTTGGGACAAATTAGAAAAAATTCTCCTGCCTTCTTCATGAGGTGGGGTCCCAGAAAGGCCTAGTTGAAAATGTGGTGTAAAATATTACAAAATTACAAAGTTATGAGTAAAAGTTCAAAATCCCTTGAAATACATTTAACCAGACTCAACTGATGTTCTCATATCACAAGCAGCATTTCCAGGTGCTACAAGCCAAGCCCACCCTATAGTCGGGTGTGCAAAATGAAAAAAAGATACAGATGGAAGCAGCACTCCAGCACTACCTGTCAGAACAATAGTCTGGAATACCAATTTCTTTTGAAGGACATTTAGCTAAGCCTTTAGCCCCGTGTCACAAAATATGCATAAAAGTATATAAACAATGTTAAACTGGTCCAAATCCTACTTTACCACCTACTGTCTAAGTGATCTGCTGTCTGCACACCTCCACCAATACCCTTGCTCAGATTCTAAGATGGCGGCCGTTCTGGGCTAGTCCACAGTAGCTATAGTACCAGCTATAGTATCAGTTTTGTTTTTACTTCATTTTTGTTTGTAATTGTTGCTTGTTTTTAGTCTTCTTTTTTCTAGTTAGTATAACTAATTTTGGCAGTAAGTTAGGGAAAATTGAGTAAATTAGTAAGGACTGAGTGGCGTATCGGGATTAGAGAGGGTTTTTTCTTTGGGAGCTTAAACTTTTTTACACATATTTTTTTGCTACATCCAGTGCCTAAGATATCACACTGGATGTTTATTGTAAGGAGGCTTGATTAATTTGCAGGTTCTCTTACCTGCCTGGAGTGTCGGTGTACAACTGGAGGAGATTCAGGGAAAGGGAGGAGAGTCAGAGTGGAGATTTGATGTCCTGAAGCGAGGAACTACAGCAGCGGGCTCACGAAGAATCAGACTATGCACAAGCTGTTTTGTGGTCAGACTGAAACAGAGTGGTACCAACCTCTGTTATGGAAGAGCTGTGAGTGGGGAAGTTTTTTAGTCCCTAGCTTGAAGAAGTTGATTTGGAATACCTGGGGATTCTACAGAGAGTCGGAGTCTCCTTGTGGCTGAACCCAAATAGAATTGCATTGCTGCTGTTGAAAATTGTGAGTAGAGAGGATTGTGAGCAGGGATTCCCTTGCCTTACCTGGGGGGGGTGGCCTTCGAGTTTCTGCCAACTCGGGATGGAAGCTTGGGCTCATGGCCTGCTGGAAGGTGGGCAGGGGTTGATTTGTTTCCTAGGTGGCCTGGGGAGCTCAACTATTTGGTTGGCTTAGTCTGGTGGCTGTAGTCTCGGGCTCAGTGGGTGAGGAGACAGCTACCCCTTGAGTTTGTGTTGGGGGGGTCTCTTGCTTGAAACAATCCTGCTTAGCACTCCGGTGACTATCTGTACCTGCCTCAATAGCTGTGAAGGCAGCTGTGGGGGGGTTAGGTACATACCGGTGTGGTGTGGAATTATTTTCTAATCTGGAAGTTCCTGGAGAGATCTGTTTACTGGACTTGGATTTGTGAAGGATTCTCTGTGGCGTCGGGACTGGTTTGGGTGAGTTGAATCTGTTTTGACTTTACGTTGTGCATCGTGGGATGGGATGTTTGCAGACATTTGTTAGAATATTTTGATCATTTTATGTTTGGGTGTGGGTTAAATTTGTATTTTGGGATTGTTTAATTGCTGGTATTTGCTTAGTGTGGTAAATATGTGTTGGGAAGGCTTAAGGATGGTCGGGTATTATTCCCCCTCCAGGCTCAGGGACCTCTGTCCTTTTTTCTGTCCTCCCCTAACACCAGAGGTGTACAGACATTGTAGGGCTCTGGGGATTGTTAGAAAAAGGAGGAGGACGAGGGTTGGGCCTGGAGAGGGAATGGAAAGGAGTGGGCTGATAGGGATAGTGGGGACAAAGAGATGCCCTGGGGTGAAATGGGTCCAGAAAAGGGGTCCTACCTGTCTGATTCCCATACCCAAGGGTTCTGCTTGTATTTGGCAGGTAGCATGGTCATCCTTAGATTCTCATCCTACTCAGGCGGTGTTATGCAGTGCCAGGTCTATTAAAAACAAAACCACTATTATAGCAGATTTTTTTGGAACATCTGACCTGGTGTACATCACTGAGACCTGGCTGGATGAGAATGCTGACCCAGTTTTGGCATCAGCAATTCAGCTGGGTACTTTCTGATATACCACCCTAGGATAGATCATGGGGAGGAGGTGTTGCTATTTGTTTTAGATTGGAACTGGGCCTAGTGGAGGTACCGGTGGGAACTACCATCTCCTTTGCATGTATCATGGGCAAGGGTGTGGGGTGCAGGATACTTCTCGTTTACCATCCACCAGGTGATGGGAATGTTTTCCTGTGGGAAGTCGCAGACTTCATTGTCAACCTGACATTGGGATCCCCCAGATGGTTGGTTCTGGGGCATTTCAATGCCTGGGTCGACAATGAATTCTCGCAGCTTGGTCAAGACTTCCACCAGTTAATGATTTCACTGGGCTTCACACAGGTTATTTCCTCCTCGACCCATATTGGTGGTCATTCATTGGATGTGGTGTTCCTACTGGGGATGGAGATATCCAGTTTGGTGGTGGAGCCAGTCAGGTGGTCTGACCATCACTCCATTGGGTTCAGTTTTGAGGCCACCCCTAGTAGGCCAGCCCCGATGGAGATGGTCTGGTACTGTCCTTTGAGGGGTGTTTCCCCAGATGGCCTGATGGTGGTACTAGACCTATCGGGTTTACCGAGTGATTGCATGGACCCAGGGGACTTGGTACTTGTCTATAATAAGGCGGTAGTAGGGGCCCTGGATTCCATTGCTCCTGTTCATGTTCGTCCCCTCACTCTTCACCCCAGGTCTCCTTTGTTTGATGAGACTGTGAGGGAGTTGAGGAGAGTGGGACGAAGGTTAGAGAGGTGCTGGTGGAAATTGGGCCTGGATTTTGACAAACTTAATTTGATGGACCATTACGTGGTCTATCAATCAGCAATCTCTCTTAAGAAGGCAGAATTCCTGTCCAGAGAGATTGCTGCTGCTGCACAGAATAGACCAGCTCAGCTTTTCAGGACTGTCGACAGATTGCGCAATCCAATCTGTCTTCAGCCCAGAAGAGCCTTTTCTCAAGAATGGTGTGAGGAGTTTGCTCAATTCTTTTCAGATAAGGTTGCCACAATCAGGTCTGATATCCGCTTGACCCTCTCTAATGGGAGCTGTGATGGTCGGCAGAAGATGTCGGACACCCAGTTTGTGTGGTCTGACTTCAGCCTTCCCACGATCAGTAACATTGTGATGGTCATTCAGTCACTGAGTCTGATCAATTGTGGTTTTGACCCAGGCCCCGCATGTCTCCTAATGGGCTGTGTGGATAAAATTGGTCCATCCTTTCTGAGATACTCTGGAGGTCTTTGGAGAGGGGGATTTTTCCAAATCCTCTGAAGGAGGCTGTGGTTCAGCCCCTTCTTAAGAAACTTCCTTGGAACCAGATTGTCTGGCTAACTACAGGCCTGTCTCTAACCTGCCCTTTGTGGGTAAGGTTATTGAGAAGGTGGTTGCATCGCAGCTGGATGATCATTTGACCAGCCACAATGTCTATGTTTTTCTCCAGTCCAGATTTAGGAAGAGACATAGTACTGAGACAGCTCTTGTCCGGGTACTACATGATCTCCTAATAGTGAGAGATTGAGGGATTCATTCCATCTTGGTCCTTCTTGATCTCTCTGCAGCATTTGACACCGTGGACCATGGTGTGCTATTGGAGCACTTGCGGTTTATCTGTGGGCTGTCTGGCACAGTCCTCAGTTGGTTTCAATCTTTCCTCGAGGGTAGGACTCAGAGGGTGGTGTCTGGGATTTTTTCCTCGGCATCATTCCCCCTATCCTGTGGGGTGCCACAGGGCTCCATTTTGGTGCCCATGTTGTTTGCGGTGTACATGCTGCCATTAGAAGCGATAATCAGGTGGTGCGGTTTGAGTTTTCACTGCTACGCAGATGATACTCAACTGTACATGTTCTTTGTGCCTGGCCAAGATGCTACCTTTTCAGTTTTTAACAACTGTCTGGCCAAAATCCAGGACTGGATGAATGTGAGTTGGCTGCAGTTGAATCCAGAGAAAACTGAGGTGTTGGTTGTGGACCTAGGTCACCAGGAGGTGCGTTTGTTGGCAGGATCATCCTCATGTTTATGGCTTGGGGGTGTTCAGCTAACTACCTCAGACCGGGTGCAGAACCTGGGTGTTGTGTTTGATGACTGACACCTAAATCTCAGGTTTCGGCAGTTGTCAAAGCCTCTTTTTACCATCTGAGGAACATCGCCCTGGTGAAGCACCTGGTTCCTCCTGATGATCTTCCTACTTTGGTCCATGCCTTCGTTACCTCCCGCCTTGACTACTGCAATGCCCTTTATCTTGGGCTACTGGGGGTTGATATTTGCCAATTTCAGCTAGTGCAGAATGCGGCAGCCAGGCTATTGACTGGTTCCTCTAGGTCCAATCATATAACACCTGTGCTCTGCGGACTGCACTGGCTGCCAATATGCTGGTGAATCACTTTCAAGGTTGGTTTGCTGACCTATAAGGCCCTACATGATCAGGGACCTGGCTACCTGAAAGATCTCCTCTGTCCCTACTGTCCCTCCTGCTCTCTCCGATCCACTGATGAGGGGGCCAGATCTTTTAGTTTTATGGCCCCAACCCTGTGGAATTCTCTACTTTGTCAGGTGCAAGATTGCCCGACTGTCCAAAGCTTTAAGGGGGCATTAAAAACACATCTTATTAGCCTTGCATACAATGATTTTTAAATGTTGCTGCCTTGGATTAATTTTAATATGATTTTAATTATTTATTTATTTTATTATGTTATGTACAGGCATCTTGGTTTTGGAAAGGTGCCTTTCATAAATAAAGTTTGATTTGATTTGACTGTATACAATTCTTGATAAATGCAAATACCCTTTCTGTCACACCCACACATGGTATATAAAAAAAAAATTCTTTTTTCTGTCCCTGCCCTGTACAATACAACTAAGTAATAACCTTTAGATAGATAATAAAGTACTGCAAACATAGTGAAAACTAACATAAATACAAAACAATGAAGATTTCAGAAATCAAACAAAACAAAAACACACAAATTGCAGTTTTGATAACTTCTGTAAACAGTAAAATTGATCTTGTATAAAGATTTCAACTAGCTTTGTCTTATTAGTGTTTCAAACCTTCTCTTTGTGACTTATTCAAATACCTTATCTCATGCAAAATTGTTTATATCATTATTTAAATACAAGCTTTTCTATACACCCACATTAGTATTTAAGAAATAAACATTTCCATGTAACCTCCCACCTAAGCCCAATTAGAATATTATAAAGATTAATTAAAATAATACTCAGAGATTTGGTTAGCTGTAAAGTTTGAATTTTCTTCCTTATTTTCAGGATGTTGATGAGAATATTCTTTTCCTGGATGGCAAAGTTCTTCTAGTGGCTGGATCTCATTGCTGTTCCTGTTTTTACACTTGTCTCCACTCGAACCCTGGACTTTGGACTCATCGGTTGACAACAGAGCACTGCAAACTTGCTTTGAGGCTGATGAACATCAATAGGCAACCTCTGTTCTTTTGTTCTGCTTTTGGAGGGAATTTCAAAACATTACTTAACAGCCAAAATGTCCGGTGCACAAACAAAGGTCTTCACTAAACAAGGATTTGGGAGATTCTGCCAGCCCCTTCTAGTAACTTGCATTTGTTACCTCTTGTTCAAAATGACATCACTGCCTGGCTAGATCATTATTGCACCAGTCCTGATCGGTCCTTGCAAAAGGGTTAAATTGGCTATTTTTTGTTCTTTGAGACTCCACCCTCCACTGCTTTGATTCAGTTATTAGCTCAGAGTTATTTTTCCTTATAACATTTGAATGCAATGACATACATCCTTCATAAAAACATCTTTGGGTTCAGCTCATTAAAAGCTGTCTGTTGAGGTGTCTCCCACTTTTGTGAGATAAATATTTCCTAAGATGAGTTAATAATTATTATAACTTCAGTTCTCATCAAAGTCTTTGGAAAATGATCTAATGCCACTGTTCTCCATGTTCCCAGCTTTAGAATAAGGTATGTTTCTTCCAGAAAACTCTTTAGGAAAGTCCTTAAAAGCATGTAATTCCATTGTAGGCAAATGGTTCTTTGTTCTTCCTAGGAAACACATTCATCAACATGTTAAGTCTTTTTACTAGACACTCTTTATGATAGCTTATTTCTGTCCAGGACCAAGTTGCACACACAAAAATTATATCTTTGAACTTGCCATAATTCTAGCTATCATTCAAGTCCCAATATCAATGTACCAGTCCTTACACTTCTGATACAGGATACTCTCACAAATAACTCATACTCTCCATAATTTGTAACTTTCAAACTTAGCTAATCAATAAGTTGCAATGTTTTTTATCAACTGTGTAAGTTTCATGCCAGCAGCATGTTGCATTTTTCCATAACAAACTCACATTTCTTTCAGTAGTAAAAATTAATTGAAGTTTTTTTCCTTCATGATATTTGGTGTCTGGCAGTATCAGAGTGTACATCACTGAGATGTCAGTTACCTTATCTCCAGTTTAGTATCACTGGGTTCTTCCTCATGTAAGCAAACATTAAAGCAGTCTGTTAATATCACCATTTAAAGAGGCCCAGTTTAAGGGAAAGCACATTTTGAAAGGAAAGTTATAGATGCCATGTCCCCTAAGTTTCATTTAGGCAGCATGAACTTCAAATAAGTTTTTTTTTCCTTTTTGCAAACAATTGTCTTTCTTGCTTAGAGAACTTATGTAGACAGGAAGTTAAACCAGTTGACTAGTATTACACACCAGTTACCTTAATCAATAATGAAGCATTTTTTAAAGAAAATAAAATAATAATTATAAAATAATGCAAAACAATGATGTTATAATAAAATTGTTTATAACTAGGATTTATTCACACATTTCCCCCCTTTTTGAATGAAAATGTATTCTGAAATAATACATTTCCTAATTCAAAAACTTTATTGCTACTATATGGGTGTATAGTTTAAGCATCATAAGGAAAATTAATCACAGAACACAAAACTGCATCATCATGTGAAACATTGAAACATAGACATTGTCGGCAGATGGGGAATGTATGATCCATGAAGTCTTCCCGTGGTTTCCTATCCCCCCCATACTTAGCTGCCTGCTTGAGTATTCTGCAATGTCTGTCCCATGCCTGCTTGAATTCCCCCACCATCTTTGCTTCAACCACACTCCAGAAGGCTATTCCATGCTTTGACAATGTGTTTGGTGAAAAAGAATTTCCTCATAGTGCCCTGATCCTACCTCCCTTAAGGCAAATGTCATGCCCTCATGTCCTGTTATAATCTTTTACCTGAATTAAGTTCTTCACCAGCACCTTGTTGTTGCCTTTGAGGTATTTAAATGTCTCTACCATGCTTCCCCCCGATTTCTGCATTGCTCTAGGAAGTATAGTTTGAGTTTGTTGAGTCTTGCCTCATATAGTTTTTGATGAAAGCCCTGTACCATCTTTGTTGCTCTTCTCTGTACTGTCTTCAGCCTATCTATGTTTCTACTGAGGTGTGGCCTCCAGAACTGAGTGCAGTACTCTAGGTGGGGCCATACCTGGGACTGATACAGAGGCATTATCACATATTGCTTTCTGCTTATGATGCCCCTTTCAGTGCATCAAAGGATGCCACTAGCTTTTAGTGTCATCTTCTCAAATTACTTGCCGACCTTGAGGTCATCTGATATGATCACCCCCAGGTCCTGCTCTTGCCTTGTAGCCACCAACTGCTCCTCTTCCCTCAAGTACAGTTTCCCCGGGTTACACTTTCCCAGATACATGACATTTCTCTTTATGGACGTGAATTTCAATTGCCAGATCCTCGAGCACTCCTCCAGTTTAAAGCGATCAGATTCCATGCTTTGTTGCCCTTCTGGTGTGTCAATCCTGCTGCTGATCTTGGTGTCATATGAAAATAGGCACACTTCCCCTTTCAGTCTATCAGCAATGTTGCTGATGAATATGTTGAAGAGGACTGGCCCCAGAACAGAAAAAAAGCATGTGGAACCCTGCTAGTCACTGTACCTTCCTCTAACAGAGTTCTGTTCACTAATACCCACTGTGTTATTCCATTTAACCAATTTCTGACCTAGTCTGTTATCTTAAGCCCAATGCTCATGTTTTCCAATTTGTTGACTAGACTCCTGTGCAGAACTGAGACAAAAGCCTCACTGAAATCCAGGTAAACCACATCCACTGCCCCACTCTGATTCACTCTTCAGGTGCCCCAATTGAAGATTTCTACAACGTTTGTCTGGCAGGACCTCCCTACCATGAGACCATGTTGCTTTATGACAAGCTGACCACTTTCCTCCAAAAAAGCAACAATTCTTTCCTTCAGTAGGGATTCCATCAGTTTTCCTGTGACTGAAGTGAGACTAACTGGATTGTAAGTGATTGGCTCTTCCCTGCTCCCACTCTTGTGAAATGGCACTACTGTTACCCTCATCCAGTCCTCAGGAACCTCCCTGCTGTTCAACGGTTTGTAGAAGAGCATCGCTAAGGGGGTTGCCAGTTCCCTCCCAAGTTCCTTGAGTATTCTTGGATGTGTCCCATATGTGGTAACTTATGACATCATCAGTGCATGACATTGTCACATGTGACAACATTAGAGATGTACATTTATGCATAGAAATATGTACAGTGCTACATAATAAAACATTACAGCCATGTACACTTTTCCTTTAATGGCTTTAACATTTTGTTTCACATTATTTTAAATCTTTTTCATTTTTACAACAAACTAACTCTTCATTCATCTAGTACAAATGTCATCATTGCAATTAAACTTCAGTGCAACTCTTGTTAATGATCATCACTTTTAGTTTTGCTTAAAATATTCTGCAAGGTCTTTCTGTGTTCATGATATTGCCTCAGCTGATTAATATGAACCCATTTAGGTATCCCTTCTTCAGTGTTCTTCTACTTGAGTTTGATTTGAACAGTTCAACAGTGAGCACTCCAGAAAATGGTCAAACAGATGCAAAATTAGCATTTATTTTACAATTACATCAGACGATTAGCCAGGACCACTGCACTTTGGCACTCAGCCTTCAAAGGGGGCATGGCTATTTAGACAGACATCTCTCTGTATATATACTTAATCATGATGTCATGACTATGGGACATTGAATTCATGACTGACACAAATTGCAACACATTACAAGAGTGATATATACAGATTTTCTATGTGAAAAGAGACTCAAACACAGTGTCTTAATACAAAAGTGAATAACTTGACACAAAAGTGAATAATCTTAAAAAATCATTAGTTTTACAAATTTACAGATTCACAGACTAACTACAGTGCCAGCTTAGTGGCTAGGTAACCACTAGTTCAATGTGTCCCGCTATATACTAATTATCAAAAAATAATTTTATTTTATTTTATTACATTTCTAGGGAAATCAGTAAGTGCTAACTTAGCACCATTATATGGGTACATAGCTACAACACTAACAGTAGTAAGGCATTTCAAAAGAGAGCAAGGTCACTTGAACAGTTCTAAAACTAAACACTCTAAAGACTCTGAAAGCAATTCTTAATGCCAGTACGGGGTGGGTGACACAGGGAAATACAGGATAATGCCTAAGAGGTAATGTGATGAGATGGAAACAGGAAGATGCGGTGACTTAGAGAAATGGAATGGCTGAGATGGTCGTGGTAGCCAAAAAAAAAAGAGACATAATTTCGGTGATCACCCTACAACCACTTTCATCCATAAAATGGGGAAGGGAAGGGGGGTACTGCTGAGCAGCTGAAAGGAAGCAGCAAACTCCTGATGCTCCCAGAGAAGAATTTTAAAAAACTATTAAAACTCAGACCTATTCTTTTCTAAAATACGAGAAACTGTTCTAGAGTGCTTGGATTACCTGTATTTGACAAGATGGGCAAAACTAAAGGGGCTGGGGCTCCAGCTGGCAACTTTTTTGCTCTTAAAAAGCAGAACAAGGAGGAGAGGCTTGATCAGCATGGAGAAGCAGGGGACTCGACTGATAAGATACTGGAGGAGGCCTCACTAGTTTCCATACTTTCCACACTCCATCAGCTCGTGGAAACAGTGCAGGACTTAGATAAAAAGTTCAATACTCTCACTCTGAGAGTCTCTACTCTGGAAACCAAAATGGAGCAATGTGAAGCTATTGTTCAAAGCTCTGAATCTTCCATCCTTAAATCGACAGATGCCACTACTAAATTAATAAAAGAAAACTCTCACCTTTGTCAAAGGCTGGATACAGTAGAGAACTTGGCAAGAAAGTGAAATTTATGAGTCATTGGACTGTCAGAGAATGCTGAAAGGGAGGACAGCCTTATCTTTGCTAGAATGTTTTTGCCGGCCATACTGGGGCTTGACGAAGCTGAACCTACTGTATCCCTGGAAAAGGCTTACAGAATTACCCCTAGAAGAGCTGCAGTGGATTCATTGACTCCAAGAACCTTCCTAATAGTGTGCACAGGAATTGGGGACAGAGATCGGGCTCTTGCAATTGCCCAGCACCGTAGGGTCCTGAAATATGGTGAAGACAAAGCCATGCTGTTTCCGGACCTCTCGTTCAGCACCTGCCAATGTCGCAACACCTTTGATGGGCTGAGGAGACATCTGAGTCAACTTAAAGTGCAGCATCAGTTACTTCTGCTGGCTAAACTCCGGTTAATGTGGAATGGGCAGCAGTATTTATTTAATTAACCACAGGACACTGGGAAGATGGTCCAGAAAATTGAATTGGAGCTGGAGGGGCTAGAAGAAGAAGGAACCTCATCTGACGGTGACTGATCATCTGGGGTATCCGGGTAAAGTAGACTTATGCTGTGGGGACTGGGCCTGTGGTAGTTAATGGCCCGTTTTTGGAACTGAGAGCATCGTATAGACTGTTTATTTTGGACTGTAATCCAGATCCCGCTTTGTGATAAATGCAACTGTTACGCTAATTTTGATTCATATTACTATATCACATGATGCCACTGGTCTTCATCCTCTGGGGAAAATATATGTGGTGCCGTTATTACAGCAGATTAAGTTCAGTTCCACTTGCATTTGTAATACACTATAAGAAAATGAGGGTGATGTTATATCTAGTTCTTCTATTGCTGTTCTTTTCATGTTGGGAGTAAAAGGGGCCACTTGAAGGTTTAAATAAATATTTTACTTAACTCCTGTTCAATGCTGCTGGTGCTTTATAATGATTCGGGATCTGTCTGGTAAAGGGGAAATAAATATTTCATTTCTCTGGGAGTTTTGGGTATAAGATTGGAATATATATACTGTATATAAGTAGACTGAATTGGGGGAATGAGTAAGACTTTATAGTCGCTTTGGTAATAGGGAAAACCTGCTTGCTCAATCTGTTAAGATTCCCTGTTGATCTTCCTAGCTGCGTGCAATGGGTGAAATTATTCAGTATATGTTTTAATTTTGGAATTCCTCCTATGTTGTACAGCAAAAGGGGGTGTCATACACAAGATCTTTATACAAATATATTGCCTGTACTGTAAACTTTTATGCTATCCTCCTATGTATAATTTTGCTTTGTGAGTTTTACTTGCAAAATCAATAAATACATAATACTAAAAAATTGGGGGAAGGAAATTCCTTTCTGGTGGGGATCCACAGGTGTAACATCTCCTAAATTCCTGGAACAGAAAAAAAGGGAAAAAATGAGATGAATATAAAACAAGCCTGTGTGTGGATATGTGGCTTTGGATCCTACCTTGTAGTAACTAAAGACATTGCACCTTTGACATTTAAAGTTCCCTTTAGCTTTCATACCCAACCACATACTCCTCACTGGTTGTGATAATCTACTGTGTACCTATTTATCTTTCAGATTTTTTCCTCTTGAGAAGGTTATTCATGGTTTTACACCAACAGCATTCCCTAAGCGTGTGTCTGTGTGCATCAGATGCCAGTTCCTGTGTATAATGTTACCAATTTGTCCTGGCTAATTATTGAACTCAGTGACAAAGGTTACTGGGAAGTTGGGGGGAGGCTCTCTGTCTGTCTTATTAGTTACTCTCTTTTGTTGGCAAGGGCCTTACCCATGGCCTCTGTCAGTAAATCTTCTTTGTACCCTCTGTCAATAAATCTTTCTCTTAGTTCCTCTGCTTGTGTGAGGAAATCTGCATCCTCTGAGCAGTTTCTTCTAAAGCATAGGAACTGCCCGTAAGGGATGGACTCCTTCAGGTTTTTGGGATTGGCACTGTTAGCTCAAAGTAAGCTGTTGGTAGCTGTAAGTTTTCTGTGGCATTTAGTAACAATATTTCCATCTGGTACAGATGGCCTCTGTCCTTTTAAGTCTAGAAATTCCATAGTGATGGGGTCAGATCTGTGGCCCTTACCAAAAAAAGAGAGGAACTAATAAGACAGACAGAGACCCCCCCCCCAACAACCTCCCTGTAACCTTGGTCACTGAGTTCAATAATTGGTCAGGACAAATTGGTAACATTATACACAAGAACTGGCATCTACTACACATGTACACATGCTTAGGGAATGCTGTTGGTGTAAAACCACAAATAACCTTCTCAAGAGGAAAAAATCTGAAAGATAAATTGGAACACAGTAGATTATCACAACCAGTGATGAGTGCAAGGTCAGATCCAAATTCACACATCCACACACAGGCCACGAACATGCTGTCAGAGTCTTTAGAGTGTTTAGAGTCTTTAAAACTGTTCAAGTGACCTTGCTCTCTTTTGAAATGTCTTACTACTATTAGTGTTGTAGCTATGTACCCATGTAATGGTGCTAAGTTAGCACGTACTGATTTCTCTAGAAATGTAATAAAATAAAATGTTTTTTTGATAATCAGTATACAGTGGGACACGTTGAGCTGATGGTTATCTCACCACTAAGCTGGCACTGTAGTTAGCCTGTGAATCCGTAAAATGTGTAAAAATAATGATTTTTTTAGATTATTCACTTTTGTGTCAAGTTATTCACTTTTGTATTAAGACAATGTGTTTGAGTCTCTTTTCACATAAAGAATCTGTATATATCACTCTTGTAATGTGTTGTGATTTGTGTGAGTCATGATTTCAATGTCCTGTTGTTATGACATCATCATTAAGTGTATATACAGAGATATCTGTCTAAGTAGCCATACCCCCTTTGAAGGCTGAGTGCTGAAGCACGGGGGTCCTGGCTAATTGTCTGATGTCATTGTAAAATAAATGCTAATTTTGCATTTGTTTGACCATTTTCTGGAGTGCTCACTGTTGAACTGTTTAGATCTACTGAGGTTAGCACCTCCTGTCTGAGCACCCGCTCGCTAGTGCTTGCACTGTCCTGTTTTTGTTTCTTTTGAGTTCAATTTGGTATGCTACAGGTGAGACTTTATCTGTGATCAAAAAGGGTCTTTGCCAACTTGGAAGGAACTTTTTAATCTTAGATTTATCCCTACTGTAGTTAAAGTAAAACACTTTATATGCAGATTGATACTTTTTCGGATTAGTTTTTTGATCATAATACAACTTGGAAGCCTGAACACTTTTCTTTAAGTTCTTTTGAGCAAATGCAAAGGTTTCTTGCAAGATCTACTTTAAATGGGTTACATATGCATGTGTTGTTCTAGCATGTGCTAAATTTACGTTTCCTGTTGATTACAGGAGGTACAAGGGCAACATCATTTGTCTTCCTGTCATCAGTTCAAAAGGAGATACACCTGTAGACTTATTAGGTGTAGCTGGTATGGCCATTAATACTAGTGGTAATTTTGTATCCCAATTTTTTTCTTGAAGAACTAAGATATTTCTTCAGTATATAAACAATTGTTTGATTAATGAGTTCCACCTGTCCAGACAATTGTGGATGGTGGGACACATGTAGTTTTCTCTGAACCTCTAGTATTTTCCACACATCTACTATAACTTCACCTGAAAATAAGGACGTCTATTAGATTCTACTGTCAATAGTAATCCCTAGCAACTAAATACATGATTATTAATAAGAAAGCTGTGGTTTTGGCTGTATTATTTGGAGCAGGTAGACATTCAACCCATTTTGTAAACAGTCAAGTAACTGTCAAGAGGTATTGATTACCTACTGAAGATCTTGCAACATGGCCAATCCAATCAATCTAGATGTCCGGCCAAGGTACGGCAATTCTTTTTGACTGTAGTAGTGCTTTTTGTCTTGGAGATGCCGGCTGAAATTTGCAACATGTTATACACCCTTGCATATAATTTGCAACATCACTGTACATGTAGGACTAGTAGGCTACCTCTTTTAATGTTTCATAAGTTCTTCTGTCCACACATGTGCTCCTGAAGGTTCATCATAAGCATGTTGTCACACAATTCCCCCGTGGCCTAAAGGAACCACCCATTTGGCCTTGTATGACTTTTGATTAGTTCTCATCAAGAGATCATCGCTTAATTGGAATTTATCCTTCTGGTTATACATGTGTCTCGGTCCACGGTTACCTTGTGCAGTAGGTCACTTTCAGAAATCATGTTTACAGTGGGGTCCCTGATGAAACAATAATACTTTCCTACCATTTTGTCATCTTGTTGCATTTTTTCCACATGAAAATTAGGCTTATCACTATAGAAGTGCAATACCTTATTTTCCAGTTCCTGTTGCTTTTGTTTGTGGGTAACCACATCCACATTAACTTGAACAGGAGGAACTAGGTTCCTTTCTTCTCCATTAAAAACTGCATTCCCAAGCCAGAGCATCTGCTAACTCATTTTCAGTTCTGTCTGGTCCCTGAATTTTTGAATGTCCTTTTACCTTTTTCCAGTAAATAACCAAATTATTTTACTGAACTAACTGTGTTGTAGCTAAGCTACAGTAAGTTTTGCATGCATCAATTGCTGCCCCTGGAATTGATCATACTCTTCACCTTCCAGCCTGCTAAATGTGTAAGTAAATTTTGCCTAACTTAGTCAGAATCAGTACAAATGACAATGTCTTATAAATTATATTGTGTTGCAGTCTGCATTGCTACATAGTTGGCTGCCAACTCTGCATATTGGTTAAACTTGAAACCATGCTTGTATCTGATAGGAGGACATGGCATATTTTCATGCCTTAAAATTCCTAAATCAGGATACAGGTCCTCATCTTGCTTGAATGAACAAGCATCAACATATGCCCTAGGAAAATCCCCACACAAATTTTCATCAACATGGTGGTGCCTGTTATGTTTTTGTACTACTTCCAATTCTGGAGATAGGGCAGGATCTTGTACTTGACGTTTATCTACAGTGCAATCATGCTTTTCCAGATCTGCCAACCCTTGAGCTATGCATTTTTTTTTTTTGGCATATTTGATCTCCAAACTAGGCCATGAAATAATAAGGTCCAGTTCACAATTCTGCTGGTGGATATGTTACCATCCTTAAGTTTCTGGCTCCCCAGAAATGTAAAGGGTTGGTGACAAGTCTCTATAACAACTTTCTTACCACAACTGTAGTTTTTGAACCGTTGTACAGTCCATACAGTGGAAAATAACACATTTTCACACTCTGAAAATGTTTCTCAACATCACTTAAGATTTTGCTCGAATAAGCAATAACATGGTTGTTTTAATCATGTTTCTGATATAATACTGTACTAATGCTGGTGTCAGTGTACCCTGTTTCTAGATAAAAATCTTTATCCATTTGTGAGTAAGCAAGACATGGTGCTTGACTCAGACTATCTTTCAAAGCTTGCATGCCTTTCTCTTGTCACCCCCCCCAACATACACATACCCAGGGTTCTGTTTTTTTTTTCATTAGCATGGTGAGGGGATTAGCAAACTCGACATAGTCCTGGACAAACTGTCTTGAGTAATTACATATTCCAAGGAAACTGCGTAACTCCTTTAATGTTTTGAGTGGACCAATTTTCTGAACTGCTTCAATTTTGTCATGCTGAGGGTTCAGCCCATCGGGACCAACTTTATACCCAAGATACTGTAGAACTAAAATATTTCATTATCATTTTATTTTCACTATATTCACTGAAGTCATATAAACAGTGAAAATAAAATGATAGTGTAATATTTTTCAAGCAGAAATATTGTTACATTGAGATTACTGTCTACTCGTTTTGGCAATGTATGTCAAGTTAAGCTGCAAACAACTCAGTGTCCTTATAGCATCTGATAAATTTATTACAGTAATAAGGTTAATAAAAGCATAATAAAAGTATTACACATTTAAAACAGCTGAAATACAATACTGTGACTCAGTAATTCAGTTCTATAAGCATACAGCCCACATCATTAAAAAGATGACATTCGATCTGTTAAAATACTGCATAACAACATCAAACAATATGTGTAAAGTACATTAATTTAAGCAATTTCTGTGTGCTTCTTCAATACCAGCCTTCTGAAAGCCCCTGATACAGTCCTCAGTTCATCTTGCCACCACTTCAGAACTAGAGACTAACCACTGGGCATGTTTTTCTGTAAGTGGCAGCATTTTTAAGTAGACCCAAATGTCTTTTGCTGCACTACCAAGATGAAGTTGGCCTATTATACAGTCTGCATACCAACTTGTAAAATTTTGTTTCAGTGCATCCTTAAAAAGTTTATTTACAGAAATGTCCAGTAGTTGCAATAAGTCTGTGCAGAACACCTGAATGAACACTGGAATAATGTGGTGTGATTCAAGCTTTAATAATAGTTATTTTTGGTGTGCGCTAAACAAATCCAAAATAAGTAAGGATTGCCATTCACTGTGGAAGCGCAGTCACAATTTAGTGAATTCTATGCACAGCAGTAACTGATTGTCAATGTACTCAATAAATGTCACAGCATTAGCCCAATGATTCTCTCACTGGGTCACATTCCAACCGGATGAGAAGGAAAAATTAGGGTGACAGGCTGCCATGCGTCCTTTATAAATAACCTGGGGGAAGATGTAGTCACCAGAAAGTATGATTCCGAGCACCAAGGAGACCTGGTGCTTATCTCCTAGCCCTGTGACCTCTACTTGTTTGGACCCTGTCAATTCCATTGTCCAATCAGATGCTGGTATCATATGGACACCTGTCTCATCTACATTTATGACAAGTTGTGGAGGGATCAGCTCCTGCTGTGTAGCAGTTCAAATTCTGAGCAAGAAAGCATCCTTCAGTTCTTCAAAATCACTGGGGAGGTTTTCTCCCTGCTTTAGTCCCCTTTCATTTGGAGTAGCCCATGCAGATAAGAAAAGTCCAAGCCCACTGGCAAGATATGGAAACACTGCCTCCCATTTCAATCAATAACTGTGGGTTATTTGCTTTAATGACCCCTACTGCAACCACTTGTGCCACCCTTGCATTTACCACTGCCCCTTCTGATCTTAAACTTTTTTTGATCATTTAACAATTTTTACCTGCAGCTATAGTCCTGCCCTATATCCAGCCACCGCTCTTCCTTTCCGCCACCAACCCCAAAGATTGACATGCCCAGCTGGCATACACAACTACACCTGTGAAAGGGGCCTTCCCTTAGCCCCCGTCCCTGGCGAGAATCCATTACTGGCACATGCCTTTCAGGCATCATCGGTCAGTGAAACTTGCAGCCATCAAGCTGCTGCAGACTTGTGCTGCCATTTTCCCCATTTATTTACCCTGATGGAAGCACAGGTGTGCAATGACATCCCTGCACTGATGTGCAGACGTCTGCAGTGCTTCCCCCAACTAAGTATCCGCACAACTGCAGTACCTCCGGGCATCCCCAGGGACCAGCAGAGCAAGGTGTGCATCCATCCCTTCTCCCCAGGATTAGGAGAGCTGTCACTGATTGCTCAATCCTAGTCCTCCCCTGCAACCCCTGATGACCCGGGCTCATTCCCGAACCTGAGTTGCCAGCGTGGAGTGAGGTGTGGCTTCCAGTGCTTCAACCCTCAGTGCCACAGGGTCGGCTTGATCTTAAACTTTTTATAATGCATTTTAATTCATTTTCAATTTCAGTTATTAGCATAGGAGGTCTGCCTCATGGTATTTTTGGTAGCTCGGGTGTTATCTGTGAAAGATCTGGTGTTAGCGGAAATTTGACAGGTAGTCCTTCTTAAATTTTCTTACTGTGCTCTTGTTTACTGTCAGGTTGTGCTTTGAAGAAATGTACCTCACTGCATTCATGAAGCTATTTTCAGTATAGTAGCAGACAATCTCAAACCTCAATGCCAGAGAGTAGGAGGCATATTCACTGTGGCGTATTTCAGCTGGCGGGGGACTTTGAAGTTCTTCCACCACTGACTCGGCTAAATGGGACAAAATACCCACGGATTCAACAAGCTAGTGTTTTGCAATAGTTTCAACAAAGGAGATCCCCCATTTCATGGGCTTCAGATGATTCAACCACATGTACAGTGACATGTTTGTGCTGGGCTTGTACAGGGCTGTGTGGTCAGCGGTGGCATTGGAGAGTGAGTGTGCTGTTAATTTTAAATCAGTTACAAAGGTAAAAGCATGAAGGAATGCATAAATTACATGCCTAATCAACAATACATAAAGAGCAGCTGAAGGCAATGATTTTGCTCTTTATTGTTTCTGCAGCATTACCCCCCCATAAGTAAAACGAACTCTAAAGGCAAGTGAGTAAGTAGTGAACTGCTTAACTCAATGCAGTTTACACATACTGTTAAAGCTTGTTATTCACTATTTTATCAGACCATCCACTAATTAAAACACACCATTAGCACAGTAAGGATTCTAATCCATTAACTGCGAATAAGCATGACTTGTCTATTGGCCAGATCGCAAATAGCGATGTGCTCAAATATGTTTAAAGTGCCCTATCCGTGAAAATTTTGGAAAGCAAAAATATTTAGTTCTGCAGTAGTTTCCCTTGTTTCTGAATCACTGACCCTTTGTTAAGGACAATTTGGCACCAGTATCTTTCAGCTGATTCAACACATTGGTTACTTCCACCAGGTGTTCCTCAAAAGTGTTGCTTTTGATTAGCACAGCATCCACGTAAACCACATTTCCTCTACTTTCAGCATCAGTCATGGCCTGATGCAGAATGATATTAAAATCTGCAGGTGAATTTAAGTACCCAGAAGTACACCTGTGCCATGTGTTTTGTCTTATTCCGAAGGTTAAAGCCAATTTGTATTGATCTTTTAGATTAACTTTTGATATCCAGAATCCATTTGCTTTGTCTAGAGTAGTGAAATATTTTGCACCCTCAACTGTTGCTGAACTTTGGTCCAAATATGTCATGGGCCAACAAAATAAAGGTAGCTGTTTGTTTAACTGTCTGTAGTCAATAGTGAGCCTCCACTTTTCTGTATATTTTAATATAAGCCAAATGGGGGAATTATAAATAGAATCCACTTGACTTATAATTCCTCACCCCATCAAGGTATTCTATATCTCTTGCACATGTTCACAAGATGCTAGTAGTATTCTGTACTGGCATACATAAACTGGACATTTACAGTGGTCTGTTGGCACCCTGATAGCATGAAGGTCAGTTACCCCACAATCATGAATATCTTTTGAAAACATGCTTCAGTTTCACAGGTACAAGCCTGAATAGCCTGTTGAATTTGTTCTTTAAAATCATGAAAAGGTAAGTTTCACCTACTTCTACAGTATCTCATCTTCTATTGTCTCAGAAACATCTTCAGTATCAATCATGGTGCCTCTTAAAATTGCTCTATTTCCTCAACCATGGTGGACAGTACAAGGTAATCATTTTCAACTTTATATATGCTGTATGTATTTCTTTCTTATACACTGGAACATTTCTTGCAAAACAATTAAATCATGTGGTATAGCTCTAATCTCTTTATCAGTCTCATATTTCTAAACAATGTTCTCTAGTAGCCCCCTGATAACTGGAACAACTAATTCCAAATCATTGAAGGATCCCCCTACTGTTACCTCCTACTCACAGTTAGCATCCATAGTGATAGGCTCTACAGTTGGGTTCTGTACCAAAATGGGCATTATACTCTGCTGCTCATGTCCAAGCAAGGTGTGGTATGGATCTTTAAACCCATATCTCAAAACTGCTTCTTGAGCACAAACAGTGCAGTTTGATCAGGCACTTTGTGGCCTTTCTTTACATTAGTTCAAGTTCAAGTTCAAGTTTATTGCAGGAAAACTCCATTGAGCAAGCTCATTCACAAGGAGGTCCTGTGAACCCTAATTAACCCTAAGAGAGAATTCCTTTACATTACCTGGATTTGTTGTAGTGAACTCTCTCACTACCTGGCACACTTGAGGAATAGGTTGTCCAGATCTCACGGTCTGTGGTGTCACTTTTATTGGGTATGGCTCCCCACCCCTACTCATGACCAAAGAACATCATTGGCTAGGTCAACATACACACCCAGTCATACAAGGATATCTAACCCAAGGTACATGGGGATGTCAGGCCTTGTACTACCTGTACAGGGTGTTGTATTTCTGTTGCCCTATTTGGAGGTTCAAGGCACAGATACCTGTACTTTCCAAGCTACTTTCTTGGTCTGGAACATTTTCCAACCACTCCTGTTTTTTTTTACATATGTTAAACTAGGCCTCTGCCTTTTTAACACTTTGTAAAACAGTTCACTGATTAGACAGTGTTTATAGCCTAAGCATAACACAGAGTTAATAGTCTGAAAACTCTCTGCTTTAATGGGCACTTTCAATTTGCTTTCTTCTGACCTTATGTTGCAGAGAAAGGACCCATGATTCAATGGCATTTATTTTCCACCATCCTCAGAGGAGGTTGGGTACTGAGAATCCAGTGTCCCTGTGTCAGATACAGGATGGGACTCTGAGATAACAGGATTCACTTCCTTTGTGAAGAAAGTTAGGCCTCTTGCATTAACCTTAGATTTCACCACATGATGCTTTGACAAACAAACCACATGAGCTCTATTTCTCCATGGAGCCACATTTTTAGAATTACCCAGTACAGATACAGCAGGTACATCAGAACATACAAAATTCAGATTAATTATCGCATCATCTTTTTCTAGATAACATGATCCTGATTGCTTAGTAACCCTAAGATTATTTCCAAATGGAATGGGCCTGTTTACCTGTGACCACAAAACTATGTGAAAGTAGTCATTGATAGGATGAAACCTTTTCAGAAGGTCATTTCCGATCAAGAAATCATCCTCAGTTCTATTAGCGATATACACTGGATGGGTGACTTCCATTTTGGTAAACCTTAATCTCAGTCACACTTTACCTAGAGTCTGTTGGGTCCCCCCCCCAATAACGTACAATTTATAAGCCATCAGTGATGGTTTTCAGCACCTTTGAGTCACCCACTGCATCAGTCAGCTTATCACAGAAGCTCTTGGACATCACCACCATTTCTACTCCTGAGTCCACTAAAGCTTCAGAATTTAGACTGTTTTCAACGTTTATGTCAAAGTAAAAACCTATCTATCCCACCCCCTTTTAGGAATTAAGTTGCCTAGGTAGAATTTGTTTTTCTTAACTCCTGGCAATATGGCAGGTTCACCATGACACAACACACTGTCTGCAGCATTAACTCTGGATACCTCTAGGGAAAGGTCAGACTCTGATATAACATTTTCATTCCCCTTTGACATGCATTCATTTTTTAATTCCCTAGCAATTTCATTATCATTGTCAGTAATTGCAATTTCATTTACTTGAGTAGCTATAGAGAGGACAGAAGGCATTAGTCAGTTGTTATTATTAGTACTGGTTCCACGTGCACTGGGCATTGCAGGGTTTTGCACAGGAGCGTAAAATGCAGGGAGTAAATGGTGAGGATATAGCACATTACTTTGGAGAAGTGACCTGAACTCCCCCATTGTTTCTTCATTTGCTATTTCAGTTCCCTTCTCATCTCTTCCTGTGACTTCTTGAATCTCTCCTCGAGACTTGGTGAACTAGATCTGGATCTGTTCTGGGGCCTGTAACCACCCTGATCATTATCATAATTCTGCCCCCCCATAAGTGCCTCTGCCACCTTTATAGTCATTAGGGTTTCCTCTATAATATACTCCATGGTCATTGTTGTATCCTCTGCCACGCCCTCTGCCAGGATCATATTCTGTATGGGAGGGGCCCTGGTTTTGGTACAACTGAGACTGCTGGTATTGTTGAGGGTTTTGATTGAACTGATTCAGGACCAGATGGTAGAACTGCAACAGGGGGATGTTGGGCAGAGTTCATAGCTTAGCCCCTTCCATAGCCAAAGTATCCAAAGTAGTTACTTCAGACACTTGGACTTTAGGAGCACCCCCCCCCCTTCTGTGGATGGGATTCATAACCTCTTCCAGAGATCCAAATGTGTTTTGCCTGTTTTATAGCCCAATGAACATTCCTGGTCCTCCTTTTAAGCTTGAGTGCCAATTGTGTCCTAATAGAAGAGGGCAAACCTTTATAATATGCATCTTGGAAGTCATGCAAATCACTGTCCGAATGTTTCTTCCCCAAAGTACACATCATTCAGCTTACAATAAAATTTCCTTGGACTTTGATTAATTCCACACTGCATCTGGTAGGCAGCATGCCTGGCTACCCCCATAGTGTGATATTTACCAAACACCTTTTACAGAAATTTGTACAACCTATCTGGTTTAATCCTACTTTCTCTAGATATTCTTGACCACTCATTTTGAGGTTCATCGACAGACCACCTAATTACAAAACTCTGTTCTCCCTCATCAGTTATGGGCATTAATTCAAAGCACTCTTTCAATTTATGAATATGCTGTTCAATGCCCCCTTTGGCAGTCTTAGAATTTTGGCTATCCCCCATCAACTTTAAGGCTTGTGTAACAGTCTTTGATTTTAAATTCACCTGTTCCTTCTCAGACACCTTTTTATTTCCTTTTGACCTATCAGATGACTCATCTTCAGAACCAGAACTTCTTTTCTGCTTAGTTGTATGTCTCTTTTTATGCCTATCATGTGATTCCTCTCCTGAACAGGGATATTCCTTTTCAAAGGAGGAGTCGTCAGTGCCAGATTCCTCAGATCCTCTTGGTCTTAACTGATTTTTACTTTTGGCCTTGGTGTCTCCAGGTTGGGTCCTTAAGTCATTACATTTTCGTAATTTAATAAGCTCTTTTTCCAAAAGGGTACAATGCTTCATTAATTGCTTATCTTCTCCTAGCTCATTCTGTATAGCTTCTGGTCTCTCATTTTCTACCAGTGTATCTGGTTTCTTTAATGTACTCTTCACTTTTTCTAGTGGGCTGATTTCTTTATTTACAGTACATTTATTGCCTCTCTCTATATATTTCTTCTGGCTCTGATTCTTCTTTAGCACCAGACAGGACAGGTGAGTACAGCAGATGTATTCCTTTTAATTTTATATACTTATCATGCAGTTTATCATAGTTAAAGCCAAGGCGATCATACTGACATTTCAGTTCATACTTATCCTTGTCTGTATCAAAATATAACCTCTGATATTATTTAGCCTTGGATAATCCATCATGGTTCTCTTTCAACTGCTCTTTTAGTATTTCAACCCAACCTATTAACTTGATACACCCTCTTCATGTGACAGCTTCATCTTCACTGCTATGGCTATTTAAAGGTGTCACTTCCTCAACTTTAATACCATTTCTAGTCATGGTTCTGTCTGTAATGGCTTTGCAATAATAATTACCAACTTCTACAACAACAATAATAGTACCTTTTTGAACAACAATTAAATACCAATAACCTTTGTACAACACTACAGTTCAAATAATCAAGTATTTTTATGATGCTTCAAACAGAGAAACATGGAAACATACAGTAGACTTTGATGGCAGGTGAAAAACATTTGGCCCACTCAGTTTGCCCATTTCCCTACCTATTGGATAAGCTGCAGATCCTAGTTAACCAACAGCCTACTTCCTCATATTCCCACTAGAATTGCTTTATGTCTGTCCTATGCGTTCTTGAATTCCCCCACTGTTTTTGACTCTGTGACCTCATCAGGAAGGCCATTCCATGCATCCACAACCCTCTCAATGAAAAAATACTTCCTCACATTGCCCCTGAGCTGTCCCCCCTCTATCTTCAAATTGTGCCACCTTGTTCTTGCACACCTCTTTTTCTGAAAGATGCTACCTTCTTGGTCTTTGTTAATTCCCTTGAGGTACTTAAATGTTTCTATCATGTCCAGTCTCCCTCCTTTCCTCAAGGGTATACATACTAAGCTCCTTTAGTCTGTCTTCATATGGCTTCTGGTGCAGACCCAGTACCATTTTAGTTGCCCTCCTCTGGACTGCCTCTATCCTGTCTATGTCCTTGCAGAGATGGGATCTCCAGAAATGCATGCAGTATTCCAGATGGGTTGTCACCAACTGTCTGCACAGAGGAATAACAACTTCCTGTTTTCTATTTCTGATGCCTCTACTAGTGCATCCCAATATCTTCCAGCCATCCTTACTGCCTTCTCACATTGCTTGCCTACCTTTAAGTCATCTAATATGACTACCCTCAGGTCTCTTTCCATTTTTGTTGTTGTTAGTACCTCCCCCCACATTGTGTACTCTTCCCCTGGGTTTTTGTTTCACCAGGTACATTACTTTGCACTTCTTTGCATTGAATCTAAGCTGCCATACTTCTGACCATTCCTCCAACCTTGCCAAGTCCCTTCTCATCCTTTCCACCCCACCGTGTATCATTTGTTTTAAGATGGAACTGGGCCTTGTTGAGGTTCCAGTGGGGACCACCAGTTCCTTCAAGTGTATCATGGGAGCAGGTGTGGGCCACAGGATTATTTTCATCTACTGTCCATCCAGAGATGAGAAAGTTTTCCTTCAGGAAGTTGCAGACTTCATGGTCGACATGGTGTTGGAATCCCCCAGGTGGTTGGTCCTGGGGAATTTCAGTGCCAGGGTCAATGACAAACTCTCACATTTTGGTCAGAACATCCTCCAACTGATGATATCATTGTGCTTCATACAGGTAGTTACCACTGCAACCCATTCTCAGGGTCACTCCCTGGATCTGGTGTTCCTTCTGGGCATGGAGGCCGCTGACTTGGTGGTGGAACCAGTTGGATAGTTGACCATCACTCTATAAGGTTCAGTTTTGAGGCCCAGCCTGTGAGATCTACCCCTTTGAAGATGGTCCAGTACCGCCGTTTGAGAGGTGTTACCCCACAGGGTCTAATGGTGGTGCTGAACCTATAGAGTAGACCATTGGAATGCTTTGATCCAGGAGACCTAGTAGGGCACTATAATAGTATGGTTCTGAGGGCCCTGGATTCCATAGCTCCTGTCCAAGTTCGCCCGATCCTTCTCCATCCTCTGTCCCCTTGGTTTGATGGGACTTTGAGGGGATTGAGGAGAGTGGGGTGAAGGTTGGAATGTTGTTGGTGGAAATCTGGCCAGAAGGAGGACAGACTTAGGTTGCTGGCCCATTATTCCGATTATCAATCAGTAATCTCCCATAAGAAGGCAGAGTTCCTGTCCAGGGAGATTGTTGCAACAAAGAATCGACCAGCTCAGCACTTCAGGACCATGGACAGGCTGTGCAATCCAGCCTGCCTCCGGGGCTGGAGAGCTTTTTCACAATTAAAGTTTGATGACTTCATTTAATTCTTTGCAGATAAGGTGTCCTCCATCAGGTCAGAGATCTGCCTGACTCATTCAAATGAGTACGGTGGTGGCTGATGTGAGGGTACAGGCACCCGGTCTGTCCTGACAGATTATGATCAACCAGCGATCATGGATATTGTGAAGATTGTTCAGAGCTTGCGACCGACTTACTGTAGTTTGGATCCTGGTCCAACCCACCTCCTTGTGGGGTGTATGG
Organism: Neoceratodus forsteri; assembly: GCA_016271365.2. Taxonomy (NCBI): domain Eukaryota; kingdom Metazoa; phylum Chordata; order Ceratodontiformes; family Ceratodontidae; genus Neoceratodus; species Neoceratodus forsteri. The sequence continues at coordinate 102,431,464 of CM028130.1, forward strand.
ATATCATCGGACTGATCCTTGCTGAGATAGGCTGGTGCTTGCTGAATCAGAGGGTTTCCCAGACCCCCTGAAGGAGGCTGTGGTGATACCCCTTTTAAAGATATCTTCCTGTGACCCAGACTGTCTTGCAAACTACACACCGGTCTCTAACCTACCTTTTTTGGGCAAGGTTATTGAGAAGGTAGTTGTGCTGCAGCTCAATAACTTTCTTACCACCCACGAAGTCTCTGATCCTCTCCAGTCCAGTTTCAGGAAGAGGCATATTACCAAGATGGCATTGGTTCAAGTACTTAATGATCTCCTAATAGCAAGGGATCAGAGGAGTCATTTGATCCTGGTCCTCCTTGATCTCTCTGCAGCATTGGACACCGTGGCTCATGGTGCATTGCTGGAATGCCTGCGGCTACTCTACAGACTGTTGGGGACAGTTCTCAGGTGGTTCCATTCTTTCCTCACAAGCAGGACTCAGAGGGTGGTGTCAGGAATTTTTTCCTCTGACCCCTTATCCCTGCCTTGTAGGGTGCCACAGGGTTCCGTGCTGTCCCCCATGTTGTTTACAGTGTATATGTTGCTGTTGGGATACTTTATAAGGTGGTATGGGCTGAATTTTCACTGCTACACAGATGATACTCAGCTCTACATGTCTTTTGTACCCGAACAGGACAGTGCAATCTTGGGGCCATATTTACAAAAGGCAAAACAGGATACAAGGCAACTTGTGTCAGAAAAAATGGTGCAAGTAGCACTTGTGTTCTGAATTGCATCCCGGTGGGATTCACAAAGGCAGTCTGTGACATGCTGCAGGCTGCCTGGGCTCAACTGCACCATGCACCATAAACCCCTTGCGACATGGCGTTATACAGCAGGATTTGCACCCTATTCAGGTAGGGTGGCTGCTACATCCACATATCAGGATTCAGAAACAACCACCAGTGAACATCAGTCAAAGACCATTTATGCCAACAAAAAGCTGGTATAAATGGTCTTTCCAGTTCACTGGAGGTTGCCACGGTGCCCCAGCTCCACATCCCCAGTGGGGGTACAGCCCTCCCATAAGCTCCAGGGCCCAGGCATGGCATGCACTGTGCCAGGATAGGTGTGTGTGGAACACCCCTAATGCCCAGACACCCCACACACACATGTTGAGAGCCCTCCCATGCCCTGGGGCAAGATCCCACCTACACTCCCAAAAATTCCCTGGTAGTCTAGTGGCCCCCACCTGACAGTGCGAGCCCCTACACAGACCCCCAATACCCTGCTGGTGACTGGCACAGCCCTCTGCTCACCACCATGGCCAGCCACTGACTCACCCACCGTGTGTGTGTGTGTGTGTGTGTATGTTGGGGGGGCTGGCACTGCTGGGCCAGGGGGTGGGGGACCACTGGGCCACCAGGGCAGTTAAGGGTGTTTGTATATGGTGGTGGGTATCCATGTCAAGGGAGCTTGGGGCTGGGGCCCACACCAATCGGAGTTGGGCATGGGGGTACCATGGTTCCTCTCAGCTGGCGCATCTGATGCCTACCCTGTCCTGTGACCTGCGGCATACCTGGGAGTTGCACCCTACCTTGCACAGCTACTGCATCTCACAGGACGCAGAACCCTGGACCCGCTCCAATACTGAATCGGTTGCAAGGTCCAGGTTGCAGGGATGGTCGGCTCAAGCTGCCATTGTGGCAGCTTGCAGTGGACCATTGTGAATCCAGCCCTCGATCTTTAACAACTGCCTCTCTGAGATCCAAGACTGGATGAATGCTAACTGGTTGAGACTGAATCCAGACAAGACTGAGGTGTTGGTGGTATACCCAGGTCAGCGGGTAGAGAAGTTGGCTCCTGTACAACTGTCTGGCCTTGTGCTAGGAGGTAACCAGTTGAGACCTTCAGGACGAGTGTGGAATCTGGGTGTTGTGCTTTATAATGAACTGATGCTAAAAGCACAGGTGTCAGCAGTTGTCAAGTCCTCATTTTATCATCTGAGGAACATCACCTGGATAAAACACCTTGTTATACCCGAGGACCTTCCTACATTGGTTCACACCTTTGTGTTCTCTCATCTGGATTACTGCAATGCTCTGTACCTAGGGTTACAGGGGGTGGATCTCCATCGCCTGAAGCTGGTGCAGAATGCTGCAGCCAGGTTGTTGACAGGACTGTCGAGAACTAGCTACAACACACCTGTGCTGCGCGAACTGCACTGGCTGCCAGTGCGATGGAGGATCACCTTCAAGGTTGCATTACTGACCTATAAGACCCTACACAGACAGGGATCAGGTTATTTGCAAGACCTCCTTCAGCCCTACTGCCCCCTCCACTCAGCTGATGAGGGATTGCTAGAGGTTCCCAAGGTCCGTTTGCAGACATCAGGTGTAGGACTTTTTCTTTTGTAGCCCCAACCCTCTGGAACTGTTTACCTTGTCAGATTGCAGAGTGCCTGTCCATCAAGACTTTTAAATCCACATTAAAAATGTATTTATTTCAAAAGGCATTTGGGGATAATGTTTAGTTATGTGATTGCTGCCTGTTATTTTATATTTTTCATTTGATTTGATGTTTTCATATTGTATATGCACTTTGGTTTGTTGAAAAGTACATTAAAAATAAATTTTGATTTGATTTGATCTGAACCCTGTTGCAGATCTTTGTGTCATCTGCAAAGAGGCATACTTTCCCTTCCAGTCCCTCTGCAATGTCACCTATAAAGACATTAAAGTCAACCGGTCCCAGTACTGAATCCTGCTGTATCCCACAAGTAACCCTCTTTCTTTGGAGTGGACTTCATTTACTATTGCCCTCTGTGTTCTGTTGTCCAGCCAATGTTTTACCCAGGATACACACCTGGGACCCACTCACAAGCTGGCTAACTTGTTTATTAAGCTTTTGTGTGGGACTGTGTCAAATGCCTTGCTAAAGTCTAGGTAGGCCATGTCCACAGCCCTCCCTGATCTACTATTTTGGTCACCCAGTCAAAAAAATCAATTAGATTCATCTGACACAACCTTCCCCCTTTGAGTATATGCTACCTTGGGTCCATTGCCCCACTGGCCTAGGTACTCAACAATTATTTTCTTCAGAAGTGATTCCATCATTTTCCCTACCATTGAGGTCAAACTAACAGGTCTGTAGTTTCCTGCTTCTCTCTTGCTCCCACTTTTGAGAAGGGGAATCACATCTGCCCTCCTCTAGTCCTCATGTACCACACCATCCTCCCATGATTTGTTAAATAGGGTAGTTAGTGGTGTCACTAGTTGATTCTCCCCTTAGTTCTTTTATAATTCTAGAGTGAATCTCATCAAGCCACATTGCTTTATCCACTTTCAGATGTAGGAGTTCTTTCAGGACCCTTTCTTCTGTGAATGGACTGGTATTGACCTCCCTATCCAGAGTGCTCCTATTCTTTGGTTTAAGTACCTCTCCCTCCTCTTCTTTTGTGATTACTGAGCAGTCATATTCATTCAGTGTGTCTGCTTTTTCACCATTATTCTTTGCCCACCCCCTTCCCTTTATTATGCCTCACTATCCCTCCCTTGAACTTTCTTCACTCCCTAATGTACCTATAAAAGGGTTTTATCCCCCTTCTTAACTGAGTTGGCTATCTTTTCCTCAGTTTGGGCCTTTGCTAGTCTGACTGCCTTCCCCGCTTCGTTCTGCTTTAACTGGTACAGTTCTCTGTCCTGCCCCTTCTGTGTTTCCTTATACTTCCAGAATGCTACCTTTTTCTCCCTAACCTTCCCCGCCACCTCTTTTGAGAACCATAGTGTTTTTTTCCTTCATTTTGTTTTGTTGATTTGCTTCACATAAAGGTTTGTTGCCTCTGAGACGGCTGTTTTGATTTTCCCCATTGTTCCTCCACCCCTCCTTCTTACCCATTTGCTAGTGCCTTTCTGAGACACTCTCCCATTTTCCCAAAGTCAGCCCTCCTAATGTCCAATACTCTTGCTTTTGTATGGCTTGTCACTGAAGGCTGTGTTTATTGTAAACTACATTGTTTGGTGGTCGCTTGTTCCCAGATGGCTACCCAATTCTAAATCAGAGATTCACTCCATCCCCATTTGAGAGTACCAGGTCAAAGATTTCTCCTTCCCAATTGGGTTCGAACACTAGCTGTCTGAGGCATGCCCCCTGAAGGGCATCGAGAATGGCCCTGCTCTTGGATGTGGCAGCAGCAAAGGTGCTCCAGTTAACATCTGGCATATTCAGGCACCCATCAACAATATCTCCCCTTTTTCTGCCATTCTAAGGATGCCTTCTATCATTTCCTCACCCATTGCCTCCCCCCAAGAAGGAGTCTGTATACAACCTCTGTGTGGATTATCGTGCCATTTCCTGTCTCCAGGGTGACCCACAGTGCCTCCTCTCCTCCCTGTTTACCCTTTAGTTCCATTGCTTTGATCCCTTCTCTTACATAAAAAGCTACTCCTCCTCCCCTTTAACCCTCCCTGTCTTGTCCCTCCTGTAGATTGTGTACCCTGGTATGTTGACATCCCAGTCATGGTTAGTGATGCAGTGAATTTAAATTTCACCAGCAAAGTGGCCAAATTCACCTTGTGGAGCACTTCACAAAATGTTCCCACTGAATTTCACAGCGGGTAATTAGATCCCTGGTGGCTAGTGTTCCCTCCCCCCCACCAGTTCACCTGCTGGCCTCCTGACGTAAAAAAAAGTTCATAAATAGCACCCCCCCACCCAACAGTGCCCACACATCCACATGCCCTTATGCCCTGGTGGCTAGTGATCCTTCTCCTACACCCCTTCACCCTAAGCCCAAGTTTATAAATTTATAGTATCCCCTCATGCCCATCCTGATCCCTTCCCAGCCCAGTTACATCACATTTTGACTAATCCTTCCAGTCCCTGTACAGGAACATGCTCATTCATAAAATGTTCAGTCAGTGAGTGGGCAGGCCATGGAGGAGAGGAGGGATGTTCCAGTCCACCAGCTGCAGGGTTTAGGAGTGGAAGGGAAGCAGGGTGGTTGGTTAGACTCACTCCAGCTGGGGTGGGAGTGGGAGGCACTAGACCACCAGGAACTGGAGGGATTCATGCAAATGTGACGTGAATTAGCTGGGAAGGGATCAGGGATGGGAGTTTGGAACGTAGAGGGCAGCCTATTATGGAAACCTCAGACCACTAGACCATCACCAGAGCATTTTGTTTTATGAATGCGATATACTAGGGAGTGGGACAGACATGAGGTGGTACCATAAATTTATACACTTGGGCTTGGGGTGATGGGGTTTAGGGGAGAGACCACTAGCCACCAGGGCATAAGGGCATTTGGATGTGTGGGCACTGCCTGGTGGGGGGGTGCTATTTATAAAAATACATTTTTATGTCGGGTGGCTGGTGGGTGAACTGGTGGGGGAAGGGACCGCTAGACACCATGGATTTACTTTATACCTGTGGGGTGGGTGGGGGTAGGTACCACTAGCCACCAGGGTTTGTTTTTTTAAATATGGGTGAAATTTCATCCATAAAATTGCACTTTCCCCCCCATCCATGGGTGTAATTTTGCCTGTGCATGAGGAATTTTGCGACGGAAGGTAGAATTTCACCGCTGAAGGCAACATTTCGCTGTTCCACCAGGCAAAATTTTGCCACTCTGCCAGGTGAAATTTTGCATTTCGCTCAGTGAAATGGGTGGAATATCTTGGATTACTCCTTGAAGTGAATTTTGCCCCCCACTCCACCAACCACTAGTAATGGTTCTCTGTGTACCATGTTTCTGTGACTGCCATGATATCCAGACGTCCTTCTTTCAGCAAGGCCACTACATCAGGGATCTTGTTACCCAGACCCAAAGGTCTTTTCTTGCTTGCAGTAATACTGAGGCAGACAATTACTTCTTTCTGTTTCTTACTCTTGTCTAGGGATGACTTTAGCTCTCACTGAAAAGCAAAAACAGAAAAAATATTGTGTATGCCATTCAGTAACTTTGCAATTAAAAAATCTATATTCTTCATACATATTAGGGTGTGAACTGTTATTCACTAAACAATTATTCCATGGACGAGCAGCCCAAAAATGTCATAACAATAGGCTGGAGTACCAAGGTCTTATTATGGGCACTTAGCTTAGCCTTCAGCCCTGTGTCACAAAATATGCATCATACTACATAAACAATGTAAGACTGGCTCAAATCTTACTTCACCACCTACTGTATACAGTTCCAGATTAATGCAAATACATTTTCTGTCACATTCTCATGTGGTATATAAAAAAGCATTTGTCAATGCCGAATGTTTGCTTGCTAGTATTAGCATTGGAAATGCAGGAGTTAGACAGATGCAGAATAGGAATGGCAGTGAAGTATTGAACTTCACGGCAACCCCACCTCCATCCTGTAGAGATTGACAGGCATTGGGGTAAATGTTTGGGTCGTTTCCCACGACGTTCATGCTATGTCACCTCACCCTATTCTGCAGACACTGACACTTGCTGAGGTGTGCCTTGGGGTGTTTGGCATTACAGTCACCCCATTCCATAAGGACATATGCTGAAATGGGTGCAGCACAGGAGAATGGGGTGAACTCTGGGGCCGAAGAGTCCAATGTACACCTCGATGCCTGTCAGTGGCCAGGAGGGGTGGGGGTGGTATGGCATGAGCAGTACAGTCGGTAATCCAAAGGCACACCCTGATGCCTGTCAGTCTGTACAGGGTGGGACATTATAGTTAGAAACCCTAACGCCCCGAGCATTTGTTGGTATTTGCACTACAAATTTTCAACATGGCCTTTCTGTGACCCCACCTCATGAAAGTATTTGGGACTTCTTCTCATGAAGAGTGGCAGTGTGATTTTGTCAATGTGTCCCAAACTTTGAGTTCCAACAGTGACCGTGCCATTCTGCACCACATGTACAAAAACACAGATTGGGCAGGATATGAAGAATGACAGCTGTACCATCCATAGGGAGGTATGAAGAGATGGCATTGTTGAACATATGTAGTTGGAATAGTAAAAATGCTTGCACTTCCGGGCATACGTGGAAACTGTGCAATGGATGCATGTAAAACAGTCATTTTATGGACTTTCATCACCAAATGTTCAACATAGGCATTTTAGGACCTCTGTTCATGAACAGAGTCACTGTGATTTTCTTAATGTGTCCTGAACACTGATTTCCCACAGAGAGCACGCTATTCTACACCAGAAGTACAAAAACAAATTTTGGCCAGGATGTGAAAAATGACAGCTGTACTGTTCATAAGGAGGTGTGGAAAAATGGCAATGTTGAAAATCTGGAGTGAAAATATTAAAATTTACAAAGTTACGAGCGTGCGTGGAAACTGCACAATGCATGTTTGTAAAACAGACATTTTGGGGATTTTTCCCACCAAATTTGCAACATAGACTTTTTGAGAGCCCACCTCATGAACACTGGCACTGTCATTTCATTAATCGGTCCCAAAAGGTTATTCCGTGCAGTGACCTTGAAATCACCTTTCGGTACCAAATAACGCCATGACAGCGGCTGAATTCATGAGGAGGGGTCCCAATAATCCCATGTTGAAAATGTAGTGCCAAAATTCCCAAAAATGCCTGAGATTTGTACCAAAGTTGAAAAAACCCTATTTATGCCATTATAAAGCTTACCGGCATTTCCTCAATTTACGGTCGGCTTTGAAGAATGCAGACATTTTCCCGGTCCACTGAAGATCATCGCGCTGGGCTACAGAGGCAAGTATGGGGTGAGGTGGGTGGGGATGCAGGTGCACAGAGGGTGGGTGTGGGTTGGGGAGGGAGAAGACAGACTGTAAGGGACAGTTTATGTTTTACAGGGGGAAAAAAACATTGCGTAGATGTTGTTTGTTTTACAGGGCATTTGGCACACTGGGGTGGGCTCCCAGCATGCAATTGGTGTGTTTTTTGGGGAACTGTAGCCGATGGGGATTGGGCACCACCGTCAGCACATGGGGGCAAGAGCAGGGGGACTGGGCACGCCCGGCACAAACCCAACGCTTTTTTTGGGGATAGTATGTCAGATGAGGAGTGGGCCTCGTCAGCAAATTACATGGGGGGAATGAAGTTGACTGGGATTGAGACACCTGTTTGCAAACACAAACTGTTTTTGAGGGGGCACATGATTCCGAGGGGGATTGGGCACCTCCTCGCACAGTGGTCTAATATTGTTTGTGAACATGCACCGTGTTCACAAACAATATTACACTAGGCAACATTCGGCCCTGCAATGACAGATCGCTCCCTCATCAGAGCAGAATGCCTGATGCTGCAATGACAAGGTAGCCCCTGATTGCTGCGGCAAAAATGTTTCAACTTGGTGGTACTTTTGGAGACCAGAGTCATCAGCACACCGGGCCTCCATTTGTCCACCAGCACCATGCCCCCAAATGCAATGCCTCCGTTGGCTGCCACAGTGCCGCGCCTCCACACCCCGCTTCTCTCCTAAGCTGCCACATAATGTTTCTTGCACATTCGCGCAAGCAAACATAAAAATAGATTTTATTTGTCCCTGTACAATACAACTAATTACTAATAAATTTTGCAAAGATAATACAACATCATAAACATAGCGAAAAGCAGCATACACACAAAACAACAAATATTTCAAAAATCAAACAAAACAAAGCAAATGCACACAGCTTGCAGTTTTTATAACTACTACAAACAGTAAAATTGTTCTTGTATAAAGATTTCAAATAGCTTTGTCTTATTAGTGTTTCAGATCTTCCCTTTGTAACTTATTCAAATACCTTTCTTCATGCAAAATTGGTTATATCATTATTTAGATTCAAGTTTTTCTATATACTCACATTAGTATTTAACTCATTCACACCACAAGAGCTCTTTGAGATTTCCACCACTTGTACCCTGCATACTCTTAGCACTGCATCCTGGACCTTTCTAAGCAAAATCAAGCCATAATCAGGATGCCAGAAACAAATGTGAATATCTCTTGAAATGTAAATGCTACACACAAAGTACGAGTGGCAAAGTTGTTCAGCACAACATTACATTTTCAATGCTGCTATGCAATCAACTGTAATCAATTTGGTTTTTATTTTATACTAGCTGAAATACCAAACAACTATTCTTTTTTCAGATTTTTTCAGGATGCATAGGTGAGGCTTGAGAGACAAATGTCAGCCATGCTCACTATAGCTTAAACAAATGTGAATAACTCCTCAAGTACAGGTGGTAGACACAAAGGACCAGAAATTCAAACTGCGGCAGGCTGTGGCGCAAGCCTGGGTGCAGCTCAACTTTGTTGCACACAGGTGTGGCCTGGGCAATATTCAACGGAGCTGTGCTATGGCGCAACAGCTTTGAATATCGCACCCTGGCCACCCCACTGTGCATGGTGCAGTGGCACTGTGCCAGTGCAAGTGGCCAGAGTGGAGCATGGAGATGCGGTGGCACAAGTGCCATTGCACCATGCACAGCACCTGCAATATTCAAACGGGGACATGCAAATGGGGCAATAAGTTATGCAAGGCGCACAGGGGGCCATTTGCATCCCATTACGGCCCCATTTGCATACCATTAGCATGCAGGTGTGCCGATCCCCGACGACTTTCACCTGGCATCCTGCCAGGCAGCAGCCATCGGGGACTGATGCCCCCGGCAGCCCGATCGCGGTAAGTCCTGTAAGAGAAAAAAATGTCCAATATCCCTGGTGGTCCAGTGGACCGCTATGTGCCCCGATCGTGGGCATCACTGTATTCCCCCCAAGTCCAACATCCCTGGTGGTACAGTGGACTGTGTTGAGCCCAATCACAGGCATCATTCATCACCCCCCCAAGTCAATATCCCTGGTGGTCCAGTGGACTGCGCTGAGCCTGATCGCAGGCATCATTCATCACCCCAAGTCCAATAACCCTGGTGGTCCAGTGGACCGCACTGAGCCTGATCGCGGGCATCATTCATAACCCCCCCAAGTCCGATGTCCTGGTGATCTGAGTGTGCCCCCACCCACCCATCCACTGAGCCCCGCCACCCGCTCCCCGTCAGCCCGGTGGGCGGCAGCATCCACCTCTGCCACTCGCGCCTCACCACGTTAGCTGATTAAGGGCTGCACGTTTGATGTTCAGAGTATGAGCCATGGGCATGCAGTTTGCGGAATGATTTTTCAGTCCAGATGCGTGAATGAATCATTCACATATCTGGACTGGTAGTAGCGGTATGGGCTGCATGCCCATTGACTCATGCTCTGAACCATGGGTACAGCCCCACCGAGTTGTCAGTCGGTGGGTGGCAGGGCAGCAGGGGACGGGGTGCTGCTGCCCGCTGGCTGACAGGGGGGAGCGGGGTGGCGGGGCTCAGTGGGCAGGTGGGGTAGTGGTACACTAGATCACCAGGGATATTGGACTTGGGGGGTGATGAATGATGCCTCCGATCAGGCTCAGCACGGTCCACTGGACCACCAGGGATATTAGACTTGGGGGGGTGATGAACCATGCCAGCAATCGGGCTCAGCGTGGTCCACTGGACCACCAGGGATGTTGGACTTGGGGGGAATACAGTGATGCCTGCGATCGGAGCACATAGTGGTCCACTGGACCACCAGGGATATTGGACTTGGGGGGGGCATTATAGATTCCCGTGATCGGGGCATGAGGGAATGCCGCCAGATGTGGCAGGAACTCGGGTGGCCATCCACTGGTGGCAGCTGCTGTGTTGCACCCTGCAATGTGGCAGCTCACCTATGGGTGGCCATCACTTGTTCCTTTTTTGGGGGGCATAACTTTGTGCAGGCGCAGGTAGGGGTTGCACATGCATGACTCTGCACAGCCCTGGCTGAATATTGGGCTGTGCAGGTTATGCATAGGCACACCCCCCCACCTGTGCCTGCATACATTACTGATGCGCTCTGGCACATCGAATTGTGTGGCGACTTTTCCTTTTAAATATCGCAAGACTGGGCGCAAAGATCATAGTTGTGCATGGTGCAACACTGTTGCACCATGGTGACCCTTCTGAACATCTGGGCCAAAGTATCAGTGGCAAAATTGTTCAACACACAATTACCTTTCTAACAGTGCTATGCAATCAATTGTAATCCATTTAGTTTTTATTTCATACTAGCTGAAATATCAAACAACTGTGTTTTTTTTTCAGATTTATTCTTGGTGCTTAGGTGAGGCTTAAGAGACAAATGTCAGCCATGCAAACCATACCTTAAACAAATGTGAATAACTCCTAAAATATAAATGATAGATACAAAGTATTAGCAGCATAACTGTTCAGCACAAAATTACCTTTTTAACGGTGCTATGCAATCCTTTCTAAGCAATTTGGATTGTTTAATATTTAGGTACAAACTGCTAACTTCCCCAGATGTTTCCTGGCCTGAGAGAAAGTCAGCTGAGTATGTCTACATGCGTTATTGGCCTGAGTGGCTATGCTTTAAGATGCCACCTACAGGCGTATCTAGGCCTGAATGAGTTAAGAAATTTTTTTTCCATGCAACCTATAATAATAGTCAAACATTTGATTAGCTGTAAAGTTTGGATTTTCTTCCTTAATTTCAGGATGTTAAACATAGAAACATAGAAATTGTTGGCAGATAAGGACCGCTAGGCCCATCCAGTCCACCCATAGGCCCTATACACTTATGCATCCACTCACCCTAAGTGGTCAATGGCTTTTCATGTTGGTAAGAATCCTCTTTTCTTGGATGACAAAGTTCTTTTAGTGGCTGGACCTCATTGCTGTCCCTGTTTTTGCTCTTGTCTCCACTTGAACCCTGGACTTTGGGTTCATTGGTTCTCAACAGAGCACTGCAAACTTGCTTCTTGGCTGATGGACATCAATAGGCAGTCTCAGTCCTTTTGTTCTGGTTTTGGAGGGAATTTCAAAACATTACATAACAGACAGAGGGCCAGATATTCAAAACCCTGCCTCAGGGAAAAGTTAGCACTGCCCGCCGGGCAAACTTAGCCCGGAGCAGAAAGCAAGCTATATTCAAAAGAAATAGCCCAGTGCAAAACCAGCTGAATATAGCAAGCAAAGGAAGCAGGGTTAACAGGGACAGAAGTGTAGGGAAAACATTGCCTGGGAATAAGACAGCACTGAATATAACAAATAAGACAGCACTGAATACAGCAAACAAGACAGCACTGAATATAGCACCCAGGCAGGCAGTGCAAACACCCAGAAGAACACAGTGCAGAGGAGAGACAGCCTGACCCTGGGACACATGCAATGAAACTCAGCTTAGAACTAGGTACCAGGTGCAGACTGCAGTGCTGAACCCAGTATATGACTCACATGCATCTGAATGGCAAGCAACAACCAGGACCCATGAGTGAGAACCAGGGAGCAGTAGATACGAAGTGAATACCCCAGCACCCAATAATGACACAGGACACAGTAAACTTTAGAAACTGGAATGTAATATGTAACAAATGAATGACAAAGCAACAGGAACAGTACATCGAAGCAAACAGTACACACAACAATGTGAAAGGTAAACTAATAAAATAAACAACAAACAGAACCAAACTGTGAACTAGGAACACTACCACAACTACTACTGGCTGAAACAACACTAAAACAAATAAAGTCAACTGTACAAACACAAAAAACAGAAATGCAAATAACCTCCCCAACACAGAACACTACCACTAAGAAGATTAGCATGCGAATGACAACTATTAAAACAAAGACTACCTAAACAGTGGCATGAAAAACATATTTACATATATACAATATTTACAGGAATACAATGGTAATGGGGGGAATGGGGAGGTTGACACAAAGAGGGGGAGTGTAATAGAGGTCAGGGATAAACATCAGTCCAGAAAGGGGGGGATAGCTAACAGAAAAGGGTTGATACTCATGGCTGACTGAGGAATGGATCCGGCAGATGAGCCTCCAGGACAGCAGCCACCCTCCTGGTCTCCAAAATTAGGACAGTCTGCTGCTCTATTATTATCCTCTGCTGCCAGACAAGGCATCGCAGTAGGTCTTCTGAGCCCTCTGACCCCTCTGGTCTGGTCACCCACAAAGATGATCGGAGTGGACGTACAAGAAGAACGGGGAGCCATGAGGATGGGAAACCAGCCAGAAGGCATACTGCAGCCACAGGTGGCTATACAAGGATGGACAGCATGTCCCAGCAGCCATGCCCAAGTGTTGGTGAGGAGCACAATGGTAGGCACACCCAGCAGGTGCCCACAGGGCAGCCCTGGTAGACACAGGCACCATCCCAATACCTAATAGACATGGTTATGTCAGGCCCCAACAGCACCATGGCACAGTTGACACCACCCACCCCAGCACTGCACACAGTGAGACAGTGCAGACACATAGGTGGTCCTCAGGAAGGTGGTGAGTGTGGGGCATGCAACAACATGCACGAGTGACCACACGTTGGGATAGGCTGCCCATAAACAGATAGCAATGAACCAGAAATCAGAGAGCAACAACATCCAAGAAGGGCACCAGAGCAGTACAATGCAGGCATGGTGGCCGGACAATGGCCAGCCCATGCCAGGTTCAAACTGACCCACAGCAGATGCATGCCCACTGGGTTCAGACAGCGGCAGGGGTGGACCAACAGATGCCACCAAACATGGGCCACGTACTGCACTGTGCATGGTGCCCTGCAGCCAGAACACGCACATAGCAGGTGAACAGCTGAACATGGCCAGCGGAGCATATGGACAGCATGGCAATGCCAGCCACACATAGGCATAGGAAATGGGGGGGCAAGAGGGGTGGAACCCACCCCACTGCAGATGTCTGTAGGGCAAAAGACAGTGTAGAAACAGTGCCCCAGGTATCCTCATAAGTGCCCTTCTAATCCTCTGCCCCCCCGGCCCCTACCACCATCAAGCACCCCTGCAGCCATGCATGCTGACACTGGCGCACAATGCCCCACCACAGGGCACAGCAGCCAGACAGCCAGACACCAGCAGCACCGTGCAGCACTGGTGCACAAAACAGCACAGTGCTGCAACAGCACTGGCATGATGCCTGCGGCAGCCAACCCACCAGCACAGTCAATTGCAGACCAGTGAAGGGACCACACAAACCAGAGGTACAGCACAAATAAGAGTGACATGTACTTTCGCAACAGGTCCCTGTCCTCAGGGCTGATCTCTTGCTCCCACTGTATCATAGCCAGCACCCCTCAGGTGGCTCCTCCACATGTCCTGGGACACCTCTTGGACCTCTCTCACCATTCTGGGCAGCTCAATCCACTCTACAGTGGACAGAGGTAACAACACTGTTAGCACATCACACAGCACATACCACGATTGCCACAGCAAGATGCACCCCACCCCCATAGTGCTGTACACACAAGGCATCCTAGGGACAGTCTCTGAACACATGTTATGCCCACAAAGAGGACTCACATGGCCCACAGGGCATGCGCCAGGCACACAGGGCATGTAGGCATGTTTGCATAGCATTGTAACAGTGTCAGACACAGGTGCACTGCCACTGGATGCACACACAGCTGTGTAGGCAGTCAGAGGCCCAGACGACAGCACCCCCGCAGCACACTGGTGATGGCTGTAGGACAGTCCTGTGTCAGGGCCCCCCCGCCATCGCTGTCCACACCTGACACCCATGCCATGGGCAAGGGTAACGGCTGCACATGGCATGACAGCAGACAGAGACATGTGCCATATGTGTGCTATGTGGGACACCACTTACCTGGCACTGGCACAGTGCCATCATGTACCATGTGCTTATACCACTCCAACTGCTGCTGTTTGCTGGCAGCGCAGGTCTGTGTAGTGATGCCGATACTTCTTAGCATCCCTTGTGATGTCTGTGTGTTCCGTGAGCCACCATGCAATGGAGGCCCACACCTGTTGGCATGGGAGGCAACCTTCCCTGACCTCCCCAAAAAGGCATTGGTGCCTCTGCTGCACAAGCTGCACCAAGTTGGCAGATTCTACCTCCCCCAGCACCTGTCCCTGTGTACAACAGCATGAAGCCTACGCCTCCCTGACATTGTCAATCAATCAAGACTGGTACCCTGCCACAGGTGCTGTTCCACGGCCTGTGCCACACCCTGAGCTCAACAGCTAACTGTGCTATAGCGCCACGCACTCACATGACTTAGCGTGGCGCTACCCAGAAGTTGGCACGCTGCACATGCGCAATCCCACCATGACCCTGGAGTGTCATGGACATGCATGCGTGTAGCGCTGTGCTATGCGACACAGCATGGCACTAGGGTGCACTACACTGGGGTGCTAGCACAGCACAGGCACCACACAAGCATGTGTGGAGGTCATGCTATGTCACATAGCGCTGTGCTAATGGGACAGCACAGCGTTGGACACCACATTGCCTGGCTCTAACCTTTGCATGGTACTAAGCTGATTGCCCAGCACTAATCAGGCCCATATTCAGCCGGCCTATGCAAATGAGGGCACTTGGGTATGCAAGGTGCAAACAGTGTGATTAGCATATCATTATCTGCTCATCTGCATGACTAACAGGCAGAATTGCCCAGCTGGGCTATATAAGGGCAAACAGTGCTCCACCGGTGTTGTGTTGAGGGACTGCAGCACTCATCTGATGCAACAGCTGAACAGGCATTTCAGATAGGAGCATTTTGCAGGAGGCAGAGCAGCAAGAGGCAGGTCTGTATAACAGTCTGAGGCTTGGCCTTGTGGCAGTTGGATGTGACCAGGCCCAGGCATACACAGTGCGCACTTGTGGGTGGCCATGATACAGGCATGGGACAGAGCAGCCGCACGCAGGCCCACATGCCAGGACATTGCTGCATAGTGGTGCACATGGCCACTGGTCCTGCCGGCCAGCTGACTGGGGCATGTGTTATGCCCATGTCACCAGAGGCAGCCACCACTGTGAGTGGAATGCCCACACACTGTGATAGCCAGGCACCAGGCCAGGGAGGGGGGACCCATATCGGCCTGCAGCCATACCGCTCAGCCATGTGACACTGACATGGGGGTCATGGACCCACGTTGGACACACAGGATGAGGGATGATGAGGGTCACAGACCCTCTGACACAGAAACATAGAATTTGACAGCAGATAAGGACCACTTGGCCCACCCTGTCTGCCCATTTCCCTACCTAATGGATAAACTGCAGATCCTAGCTAACCAACAGTCTACTTCTTCCAACTCCACCCCCCCTCTAGCTTCAAATTGTGCCCCCTTGTTCTTGCACATCTCTTTTTCTGAAAGATGCTACCCTCTTGGACTTTGTTGATTCCCTTGAGGTACTTGAAAGTTTCTATCATGTTCCCCCTATCCCTCCTCTCCTCGAGGCTATACATATTAAGATCCTCAAGTCTCTCTTGATAGGTCTTCTGGAGCAGACCCTGCACCATTTTAGTTGCCCTCCTCTGGACTTCCTCCATCCTGTCTATGTCTTTGCGGAGATTGGGTCTCCAGAACTGCACGCAGTACTCCAGATGGGGTCTCACCAGCTGTCTGTACAGAGGGATAACAGCTTCCTGTTTTCTACTGGTGATGCCTCTCCCTCTGCATCCCAGTATCCCATCAGCCCTACTTACTGCCCTCTTACATTGCTTGCTCATCTTTAGGTCATCTGATATGACTACCCCCAGGTCCCTTTCCATTTTTTTTGTTGCTGTTGTTAGTATCTCACCCCCATTGTGCACTCTTTCCTTGGGTTTTTGTTTTCCTAGGTGCATTATTTTGCACTTCTTAGCATTGAATCTAAGCTGCCGTACATTTAACCATTCCTCCAACCTTGCCAAGTCCCTTCTCATTCTTTCCACCCCACCTTGTGTATCAAATCTGTTGCAGATCCTTGTGTCATCTGCAAAGAAATATACTTTTCCTTCCAATCCCTCTGCAATGTCGCTTATAATGACATTAAAAAGGACAGGTCCTAGTACTGAACCCTGCAGTACCCCACTAGTAACCTCCCTTTCTTCAGAGTGGACTCCGTTTACTATTACCCTCTGTATCCTATTCTCCAGACAATTCTTTATCCAGGCTACCATCTTGGGACTCACTCCCAGGCTGACCAACTTATATATTAATCTTTTGTGTGGGACTGTGTCAAATGCCTTGCTGAAGTCTAGGTAGGCCATGTCTACAACCCCTCCCTGATCTACTACTTTGGTCACACAGTCAAAGAAATCTATTAGATTCGTCTGACATGACCTTCCCTCTGTGAATCCATGCTGCCTTGGGTCCTGCATCCCTCTGGCCTCTAGGTACTCAACAATTCTTTCCTTCAGAAGTGATTCCATCATTTTACCAATCACTGAGGGTAAACTAACAGGTCTATAGTTTCCTGCTTCTGCTCTGATCCCACTTTTGTGAAGTGGAATAACATCTGCCCTCCTCCAGTCTTCAGGTACCACCCAATCCTCCCATGATTTATTAAAGACAGTAGTCAGTGATGTCACTAGTTCTACCCTTAGTTCTTTTAGAATTCTGGGATGAATCCCATCAGGCCCCATTGCTTTGTCCACCTTCTGTTTTAAGAGTTCCTTCAGAACCCTTTCTTCTGTGAAAGGGCTACTATCAACCCCCATATCCAGTGTATTTCTATTATTTGGTTTAGGTACCTCCCCATCTTCATTTGTGAATACTGAGCAAAAGCATTTGTTTAGTATCACTGCCTTTTCAGTCACCCTCTGCCCCCCCTCCCCTTTATTAAGCCTCACTATCCCTCCCTTGGTCTTCCTTCGCTCCCTGATGTATCTATAAAAGGTTTTATCCCCCTTCTTAACTGAGTTGGCTATCTTTTCCTTGGTTTGGCCTTTGCTGTTCTGACTGCCTTTCCTGCTTCCTTTTGCTTTACCTGATATAAGTCTCTGTCCTGCTTCTTCTGTGATTCCTTGTACTTCCTGAATGCTCTCTTTTTCTCCCTAACCTTCCCTGCCACCTACTTTGAGATCCATAGTGGTTTCTTACATCATTTTGTTTGTTTATTTGCTTCACACAAAGGCTTGTTGCCTCTGTGATGGCAGTTTTGATTATTCCCCATTATTCTTCCACTCCTTCTTCCTGCCCATTTGCTAGTGCATTGCTTAGGCACTCACCCATTTTGGCAAAGTGTGCTTTCCTGAAGTCCAGTACCTTTGCCTTTGTATGGCTTGACTCCACTGCTGTGTTTATCATGAACCATACTGTTTGATGGTCACTAGTTCCCAGATGGCTACCCACTTCTAAATCTGGGATCCTTTTGCCCTCTCCATTTGAAAGTATCAGGTCTAAGATTGCTCCCTCTCGAGTGGGTTCTGATACTAGTTGTCTAAGACATGCCTGTAGGGCATCTAAAATGACCCCACTCTTAGAAGTTGCTGCTGCAAATGCACTCCAGTTAACATTTGGCATATTCAGATCCCCCATTAGCAATATCTCTCCTTTTCCTGCCATTCTAAGGATACTTTCTTTCATTTCCTTTTCCATTTCCTCCCCCTAAGATGGGGATCGCTATACAACCCCAGTGCAATTGTGGTGCCATTGCCTGTCTCCAAATCGACCCAGATTGCTTCCTCTCCTCCCTGTTTACCCTTTTGTTCTGTTGTTTTGATGGCATCCCTTATGTAGAGAGCTACTACACCTCTTGTTTTACCCTCCCTGTCCCTCCTGTAGATGGTGTATCCTGGTATGGACAGAGGAACACAGCCTCATCCCTGGGTATACATGCTCAGAATGGTGAGGATCCCATAGTGCATAAATCTACACTGTGGGGTCTGGAACTGGTATCATTCAATAGTATGCATATGTACCATAATGTCCGGATGTGCAGGACATTCTCTGTGTGGGGAGTACATGTTCCATGACGGACAGATGGGGGAACAGAGCAATGTCAAAGAGGGATGTTAGGGATGACCTTCATACTGGGGGACACTTGAGAGGTGTGCCTGCAGGTGACATGGGCTGTGAGGTGCCCATGTGGAGGCCGGTGCATGTTGTGTGTCCGAGGTGTATGCCGTGACACATGCACATGGACTGTGCACGTAGGGGTGGCTGCATTGCACAGTTGCTATGTGTGCTGTACACCCACATGCTGACCTGGGGCTGCACCATGCTGCAACAGGACAGTCAGTGCAGGTGTCGGGGGTGGCATGCACATAGTGTTCCATCTGTGCCATGCATTATGGACATGCCACAGCATGTGACCTATATCCCTCTACATGTCTCCCATAGCCTCTGCAGCACATCAGAAATGCTGATGGGCACATTGATTCTCACAGGATGAACTGAAAATGCTGATCCATGGCATCAAGGAGAGGAAGCAGGTGCTACAGCACCACAAGGCAACAGATGCTGAGGTGCGCCAGATGTCGGACAAGGTCACGGCAGGGGTTAATGCCGTTGGTAGATGGGGACATACCACAGATGCTGTGAGGAATTGGTGGAGTGATCTGCAGCACCGGGCAAAGGAGGAGGAGGCACAGCAGCTCCACAATTGGCTGCAGACTGGAAGTGGGCCACATACCACGCAACAGTGGCAGGAGGACCCACTGATGATTGTGGTGGCATCCAGCCTGTGTCCCATGTCCATTGCTGGTGTACTTGGTGGTGGGTGTGAGATGCCACTCACACCACCTAGAACAGGTCAGTATCTGAGTGTGTGCACCCTGCATGGCATGCCTGCACTGTTGCTAGGGGTCAGTGTTGCCGTGATGCATGGGGTGCACTCTGTGGCTACTGTGCTGTGCACACTATACACATGGGGTTGAACTGCATGCATCCACTGCCTGCGCAGGGCTGTCACCATAGCCGACTCCTCAAGGCATGTGCACTGTGGAAAGATGTGTGCATGTGGCCATGGTCTGCTTTGCTGGGACTGATCTGTGCGGCGTGCATATCTGTGATGTGTGGCATGTATCCTAGGGTGTGCATGTACTGGTGGTGGTTGTGGCACACTGTGCACGTACCGGTCAGTGACACTGTCCATTCTTGTTCCACAGAAGTGGGTGCACAACCTGCAGTGCACCAGGATGTGGCTTGGATGGCTGCCATGGAACAGGTGGCTGTGGATGAAGATGACATGCCATCGACCTCTGAAATTGGTGCTAGGTGTGGACCCACAGCAGCAGCACATGTGTGGCAGTCAGATGGACCTGGGGTACATCTGCCGGGGGGGATAGTACTCCATTGCTGGTGGGGACCTGAACAACGGTGCAGCCCTGGAGGATGCCCAGGTGGAGGGTCTGATTGGTGGCCAGGTAATTCTCCTGAGAGTCACCAGTGACACTGGGTCAGACAGATCAGAACAGGGTTACCTCCTGCCTGTGGAGGGGCCTGTGGTAGGTGGCACAGAGGTGGGGCATGCTGAGGTCTGCAATACAGGTGCCATGGGGTTGGATAGCCAAGCCACCATGGGATGTCCAGTCCAGCTGGTGGTGGGCCATGTGGAGGCTGTGTGTGCACCACTGGACATGCATTGCCAACCACAGGGAGGGGTGCAGGGCCTGCAGAGGACACAGCAGACCACAAGGGACCCACAGCAGCAAGACATTCAGATGCCACCACAGCATCCCCACTGTGTTCAGCAGCAGGTGCAACACTGGCTGGCATTGACATTGCCGCAGCCTTGGAGCCGGATGGCCAGGGAGTCCGTTCTCTGCTCCAGGCCACCTTCACATCCCAGCAGGAGGCCTAGATGGACCCATATGCCCTTCAGTGTGAGCTGCAGCATGAGCTGCTGCAGATGCAGGAGTCTCTGTCCTTGGGCTTTGCAAGTGCTGAACAGCGGGCAGAGGATAGGTTGGGGCACTTGGTGGCTATGCTTGACCGTGGCTTTGCTGGTCTCACAGCCACTGTTGTTGACCTTGCCACAGGCTGCATAGGATGCATGGTGGTCTTTGGGCTGTGCAAGGGGGACAGCAAGCCTGTGGCACACAGGCCCACAGGCAGACCTCACATGGCCACAGGGCAGGCATTGGTTCCAACACCACTGCATCAGGGCACAGGTGCACCACCCTCCCAGCCTCACCACAGTCCTTCCCAAATATATCCTCAGCACAGAGAACCCCTGGCTCTGTGTCCCATGCACATGGTGTATGGAATTCTGCAGGTGAACAAGTGAAATTCCAGTGGAAATTCTGCCTGTGGAATGGTCATTCTGCACTAATTTCACCGGTGGAATTCTGCATTTCACACAGCACTAATAAGTAGGTTTTGTTCCCATACTACCTACTATTAAAAAACACTAAGAATCAATTATATTCAAAATGATAGTTATTTCATTCATGCCAACCTCAAATATATAAAAATACATGAAACTGGAGATCCACCAGCAAGGCCCCATCAACTCCAATTGTCATTTCCAGCAATAAGACATGTCTTTGACCAGAGAGTGAATCTATGTTGTGGGACATATCCATGTGAGTGAGGGCATATGGGGTGGAGGTGGGGTGGAGGTGGTGAGTGGGAAGTCAGGGAGGATCAGATCAGTAGTGGAACATTTTCTTCTTTACAGGGTTGAAAAATCAGAAAGACAATGAAGGATTGTTTTTTTTCTTAAGGTTATACTGTAGTTACTTGATCTGACACTGAGAATTGAGAATGTTAAATCTTACTCTATGGTTGCACCATGTTTGGGCCCCCTTGAGTAACAACCTAAGGATTTGGAGGGGTGAACTGGAGTAGAGGTGGTTTAGGGAAGCAGTACAAGGGGTGGGCACCCCGTCTGCTTTTTTTCTTACAGGATGCTATTGGGGAAACAAGGGGGAGTGTTGGATGAGTAGGTAGGAGTATGAATTTAAAAAAAAATAAATCAATATAAATGAATGTAAAACAACAGATAGATAGATAGATAGATAGATAGATAGATAGATAGATAGATAGATAGATAGATAGATAGATTGCCAGCTCAGTGATGGCACACAAACGTCTTGTAAATTTCCATCTGTGGATGCAGATGTTAAAAAAGCCCTGCTGTTCTCATACAGATAGTATGGATGAATGGCTACTCTTGCTAAGCTGGACAACCTGAATTTTGGGGTGGTCAGAAAATATATTTCTGACCATTTTTTTAGAACACCAAAATCTAGCTAAACTGGTCCTGTTTACTGTACTTGGTTCTCGTGTTTTGTTTTTTAATACATTGTTTTTATATATTTTTCATGTTTTTAGTTTGTAAAAAACAAGATGGTGGCTATCCTAACTGAAAAACTTTTTTTGTGTTTTGAAAAGTAAGTGGTTAGAAAGCAAAAAGCTCTCATGACAGGGACATTTTCAGGGTATGTCAGTGTTATCCAAAAACCCTACTGAGCATGCTCAGAAAAAAAACATTTACATTCTTATAACTCTAAAACAGTTAGCTGACCCAGTGGTGTTGAGGACTGAGATGCTGGATGCCACACCTCACAGCATACTGGTGACCTGGGTTCAGGAATGAGTTTGGGTCATTGGGGGTTGACTGGGAGGAGGAGGATTGAGCATCCTATGGACTGCTCTCCTCCTCCAGGGTGGGTGGGAGGGTTCCTCAAACATGTGTTGGCTTCTAGTGGCAGCTGGGGGCTAGAGTGAGTCATGGAGCAAGGAAATGGGATGGCATGTTAGATGTCCAATGTGCGGTGTGCAGCAGTGTGTACCATCACATCATTGACATCACTGCACACCCAGGCTGAGAGGGGTACTTGGCTACAATAATCACTGGCTGAATCCTCCGGTGCATTATGGCAGTGCCATGGCATGGCACATGTCTCTCCCACAGAGCTCCTTCTGGTCCTGACCCCTTGGCCTCCCGCAATTGGGGATGCAATGCAGCCTTAGAAAGCATGAAGGAGAGGAGGTAGTAGCTCAGGGCAAGGTGACAGTTGCAGGAGCCACTAGCAATGACCAGATATGGGGGCCCCAGAGGAACAATCCCAGCTGAGGAGGAAGGCCATGGAAAAAGAAATAAACAAACAAAAAATAAGTCTGAAATTGTTTAATATTTGTTCACAAAACCTTTGAAAGCACTTCCTTGTGCCAGGCCACTCCCACTCTGAAAATTGTTGAAAGAAATTGAATTCCATCGAGGCTGTAAGTAAGAACAAATAAAATAATGTATTAAATATATGAAAATATTTAGACTTTACTGTGAAAATGACATGCTACTCATGAGATATCTTAATATCATTGACCTCAAATGAAGATAAATATGGTATTTGCAGTCAGGCCATGTCATGTTCTGTTCATACAGACATATGTTTTGGGATGAATATGATTGGGAATGTGTAAAAGTGCTTCTGTCTTTTCTATGTGTGACTAACTTTCTGCTTCTTTTAATGCTGCAGGGCTTGGAGCTGGGGAATAGAATTGAGAAGCTAGCCAATCACTGTATTATGTTTGTACTTATTTGGGATTGGCTATTTCTGAAATTCACTACTACTTCTACTTAATGCATTATTACATACTGCAACATGAAAGTATAGGATGGCATAATGCATTATGAAAAGATATTAATATCTCTTCACGATGCCTGAAATAACAGTTTTTAGTTGCCCCATTATCTCAAAACATATATTGTATAATTTTTTTGTATGGAGAACTATGTCATGCTGTCAATAGTTTCACCTAATTCAAGATTTTATTTATCCCTAGTGTAAAAAAATAAATCCTCTTTAATCCCTTAATTTTCAATAATCAATTGTTCATAGAACTGAACTGTAAAACTAGCATTTTTATTCTGAGCAATGCATTGCTGAATATTTGATGAGAATGAGCCCCATGTTTTTGGGAGCCCCCAAACAATATTGCTTTTATATGATTTTTCATTTTTTAGGGTGTTATCCAAATTTTTGTTTTGTGTATTTGGCAGATTTTGTGAAACTCATCAAATGAAAAAATAGTGAACCCCATAACGTATATCCAGTTTATGATATTGGCATGAATCCGTATATGAGAGCATTAAAACATTGCAATGCTATTGAACCAGATCATATTGCTTTTGATAACAGATGATAATAAGCCAAAATGATGATGGTTAGACATACTTTTTTTCTTTTTTAAACTGCTTAGTAAACCATGTTTATAATTAGATTGTATTTGTTTTTAAATAATGAGGGAAATGCCAATATGTTTTTGATTGGTAATTCCTTACTTTCTAAGGTTAACAAATATTGAACTGGAGTGCTGTACAATCCACTGCTATCTCTCTTTTCACCAATATGAAGTGCCCATTTTAAAGCCAGTTTCATTTTAGAAGATATGCAATATACAAATGTGTTCGGGCATCCCATACCATCAAATTGCCTTAGTCTGGTCTTTTTTCTCCACACAATTCTAGATGAAGCCCCTATCCAAATAAAGTAACAAAAATCCTGTCAACTTGCTCAAACCACTGACTCTGCATTTGGCCTTGTAAAACATGAAAAGGAAAAAGAAAATAAGGCATAGTCATCATTTTTAATCTTTCATCCTCTCACCATGGGGAAATCAATAGATTCTTCCAACCACCCAGACAAGAAGAAAGAACATTACAAACCTTTGTTTCTATTTACCAAACTGCTGTGCCTAAGTTTTTTTAATTAGAAAATTGTGTGTGTGTGTGTGTGTGTGTGTGTGTGTATGTGTTTGACCTGCATAAGATACATTTCACTTAAAATACTAGGTAAGATAACAGTTTCAGGATGCACCTAGTTCATAGCTGGAGACAGGAGAGAATCTGTCAATCTCTCTTAACTAGCATGATACAGAGTTTAAAGGTTTGGATAATTGAAAGATAATATCATCTACATAGATATACATTTTGGCCTCATCTGCTCCTACTGAAATCCCCAATATGTCTTTCTCTTATGGCATTTAATAAAAGTTACATACAAATGATAAACAAAATGGTGGAAGTGGACAACCTTGTCTCATGCCATTATGCAAAGTTTTGGGGTCAGAAATTCATCAATTAATTCTAAAAGGTGTTTGTGCAGAACTATACAGCAGCTTTTAAGGCTAATAATTATGGTGCGACATCCCATTTCATTAAACAAGCCAACATCCAGAAACAAGATCAAACGTCTTAGTTGCATCTAAGGCCATTGCAATTCTTTCTTCAGCATTGATAATGGAAGATGAGATGAACGCCTGAACAATTTCACAAGCGTCAAATATTTATTGACCCTTTACAGAGCAATATAGATTTTTATTTATTATGTTTGGTATTTCTGACATATATCTGAGAACCAATAAGATTGATAACATTTTATAGTCAGTTTGGAGAAAGGCAGTAGGATGATAATTTTCTGGATGAAGTTAATCCTTATCTTCCCTAAGTAGAAGAATTATATTTGAGTGTAATGATGAGGCTGGAATTTCAGTACAGACGGTCATCTTATCGATTAAATATTTTACCCAAGGTATTAGGACTTCTAAAAATAAATTCAGAGGGTAGTCCATCAGGACCAGGGGAAGTGTATTTTTTTATTGATGAAGGCTGGATGCATGCCCCAAGATGGGAGGATAGCACATGTGGTGCCCATCCATAAACGTGGGCCCAAGGATGAGCCAGGGAATTATAGGTCTGTCAGCCTCACCTCCATAGTGGGTAAGTTCATGGAGACTATCCTCAAAGAGAGAATTGTTAGCTTTCTGGAGAAGAATGGTCTCTGGGACAGCAGGCAGCATGGGTCTGTTGCTGATAGATCCTGCCATACAAACTTGGTAAGCGTCTATGTCTGGGTAACCAGGGCTATTGACAGGGGCCATGTGGTGGCTGTCCTGTACTTGGACTTCAGCATGGCCTTTGAATCAGTGCCATATGGGAGGTGCAAATGAGGTTATCTGGAGGTAGGAGAGAGAATGGCGGGTGGGTCAAAAACTGGCTGAGCAATAATTCATTGTGAGGTGGGAACACTCATCTCCATGGGCTGTAATAAGTGGGGTTCCACAGGGATCAGTGTTGGGTCCAATGCTGTTCAGCATCTTCACTGCTGACATTGCGGATGTAGTTAGTCACAAGAGCAGCCTGTTTGCAGACAACACAGCTATTGGACCAGTGGTAGACAGCACAGAAGTGTGGCTAGGACTGCAAGAGGACTTAGATAAACCTGAACACTAATCAGACACATGGCAGCTGGGTTTCAATGCAAAAAAGTACAAAGTTTTGCACATAGGAGCCAGAAACTGCAAGTTCTGCTACAGACTGAGGGTGTGGTATAGTTATCCAATAAAGAGGAGTGGACAGATCTAGGAGTGATAATCACAGGTCAAATGAACCACTCAGCACAGTGCAGGAAGCCAGCAGCTAAGGCCAACAGGATGCTGGAGTATATTGCCAGGGGCATCACCTCACGGAGGTGGTAGATAATCCTGCCACTGTACAGGTCATTGGTCAAACCAAACTTACAGTACTGTGTGCAGTTCTGGCAGTTCTATTTAAAGAAAAATGTCCAGCTACTGGAGGGAATTTATCACAGAGCCACCAGAATGGTCACAGGAATGGAGAACAAATCCTATGAGGACAGACTGAGGGAGCTCGATATGTACTCCCTGGAGGAGTGGAGGGATAGAGCGGATATAAGTGAAACTTTCAAATATATAAGGTGCCCAAACAAGGTTAGTGCAGAGGGGGGTTAGATTAAAGGGAGGGAGAAACACTAGGGGACACAGTCTGAAATTGAAGGGGGGGACAGTTCAAGAGGAATATGAGAAGGTACTACTTCATGGAAAGGGTGGTGGATAGGTGGACTGCATTCCAGGAAGGAGTGAGGATGTTAAAGTCGGTGGTCAGTTTTAAGAAGTGGTGGGACAGGATCAAGTGGATGGTCAAAGTAAAGGTCACTATTGGACGGGGTGGGCAGCTGCAGAGTTACACACACTGCTAGTTGCACAATCGAGCAGACTTGATAAACCTTGAGGCCTGTATCTGCTGGCATTTTTTGTATGTTCGTATGTTCCATAAAAGAATCATAGCTCTGTTTAAATTTTTGAGAACAATGTTGGTCCAAATAGATATCAGTCTGAATATCTGAAGAATATATTGGTTTATTGTATAAACTGCGGCAATTTCCACATCAGCATATTTTAGTTGACCATGTTTATCTTTAGTACTGATCATTTTTTTTAAGAGCATATACCAGTAGATGTCCAGTTTTAACCCCACTCCCCAATACCTGAGACCTAAGGCCAAGCCACCAGTCTTGAATCACATTTTATCAAATCTAATATAGACACTTCCTGTAAAATTAGATGAAAAGGCAAAGTCAAGACCAGTCATATTTTCTAGAATAATATTTTCTCAGCCCATGGGTTCTTGTATCACATTTTCTTGAATCTAACATAGCCACTTCAGGTAAAACAAGATGAGAAGACAAAGTCACAACCAGTGATATCAGAAAAATGAGGTCAGAAAGTCAAAGTCAATACCATTTATGTTTTATCAAATTACACTTTCTTAAATCACATTTTCTTGTAAAGCATTTTCTCAGTTAATAAAAACATTCTGAAATCATGTGTTCTCAAATTATATTTTCTCAAATCAAATTTTCTTTCATTGTTCTTCCCACAATGTATGAGGCAGCAATGTACACTGATTTTTCCACTTGTGAAAAAAGTATGAGGGGGCTGATTTCAGTGTTGAATTAGCAACCCTTTCCATGGACTTTCTATGGTGGGATCTATAGTACAAGTGACATTGAACTGTCCTGCCAATGAGTTGGTTTAGCATTGCTTATTACAGGTGACAATGAATTGGCAACTCATATTGCATTGTTTGTCAGTGCTTAACCAGCTCAAGAGCAATGTTGGTAAAATATTGTTGCAACTCAGTTGGAAGGCATCTGTAGTCCAGTCACAATTTAATGTAAAACTGAGTATTCACTTTTAAGAAACAGTTTCTGTAGGACTTTGTATTGGATCCAGTAACACTTCTGCAATTCAGTCAGAAATGCTAAAGCACAGCCAGCCCAGTGGTGAGGAAGGCTAAATCATATATATATATATATATATATATATATATATATACGGTATGACATACTGTACAGTTTTTGTGCGGCGCCCAGAGCCTTCGGGATTGGGCGTCTTTTTTAATAAAATTGACTTTGATTTTGACCTAGAGTACCTTACCACTTACATGCCAATGACTAAATTTCTAGAACAAGCTCAGGCCGCTGTGAGTCATGGGGGAGGGCTGGGAGAGGACTGAGCAAATGCTAGGCAGCTCTGCTTTCCTGGATTGGGGAGGCAAACCTTCCTGGCTCTTGGCTGCCACTGAATGGAGGCTTGGTGGTAGCATCGGGTAGATGGGGGGGCTAGTGCCAGACTGTGTAGGTGGAATTGGGTCACTGGTTCTGGTGTTGCACAGGACAACCCACATATTCATATACCCCATGCATGCTTCAGCACTCATTTTTGTGGCATAACGTATAATCCATATTTCTTTATAATTGTGATTATGTGCTTAGGGACTTTGTTATCCAGCATTATTATTTGGTAGTACTTGTTCACCACATACAGCTTTCTGCACTGCTATAATAGTCAGCACCTTTTATGAATCACTGTATTGTTACCCAAAACTAGCCCTAGTGAGCTATATATCCATATCAGTGTGTATATGCAAAACCAAATATGATCTAAGTGTCCTAGGTGCTAGATGCCCACCAAAGCTCACCAATAGAATTCTTGTATTTTGCTTTTTTGCCTTTTTTGGAAAGTCCATTGCCTAGTATCGTATTTTGTTATCGCTAGTATAAGACTGTCTGTAAGACTTTTTTTCATTGAGTTTGCATGACAACACTGTAGTGTTCAGAGGTTTCTGAACTGCCAGCAGGTATACTGTTTTTCTGTA
This sequence comes from Neoceratodus forsteri, assembly GCA_016271365.2. Lineage (NCBI taxonomy): Eukaryota > Metazoa > Chordata > Ceratodontiformes > Ceratodontidae > Neoceratodus > Neoceratodus forsteri. Next base: position 102,460,119 of record CM028130.1, read on the forward strand.
TTTTTTGAATAAACTTTCTTTTGCTGCATCTGGGCTTCTGTATTGTGTTTTGCCAACAGGTTTAGAATCCTGTCAAGTAACCATTTGGTGACTGTGGCAGGACCTGACTGGACAGAACTGAACCAGCAAGTCAGTAAGGTGTAGTGAAATGAACCGAATAAGGATCATGGTAGGTGCTGGAGTCTTCACCTCTCGTTAAACTTGTGTACGGCTACTGAAAAGGGCCTCTGCAACCAGAAGATGCAGCTGTCTGGCTGTAAGATTAGAGGTGAACCTCTAAGTCTTGAATTTTCTGTTAGTACAGTAAAGGGGAATCACCACAAATGGCCATTAATACTGAGCTCAAATTGTTCGTCCTACATTTCCTATCCTTCCATGGAGGGTGGGTTGATTTCACACTGAATATGACATTTTAGACCGAGGCAAAGTCTGCAGCCAAGAAACATGAACCTGTATGCTTTATTCCAGGCAATAGAACTTGCAGTCCTGTCTCTTAGAAAAGAGTTAGATTCCAAATGCAGGGAAGCAGGCAAATACCATAAGTGTCTGGAAAGAGAAATTGAGAAGCTTGAGAAAGAGAAACAGGTGGAACTTGAAAGCAGGCAGGAAAAGGATAAATAAATACTTAGGTTGCAGGAAAAGAATGAAAGATTGCAGCAGTTGAATGACTCTCCAAAAAGTGAGTCTGATGAGTTACAACAAGAGTTTGAGAGAGAGTCAGAGTGTGTTGGAGAAGCAGCATAGGGCAGCTCATGATGTGAGTGCCGTGTATAGAGTTGTGCAGGATCAGGTTTGTAAGGGACAAGTCCAAGGTAGTAGGAATGGGATATGAAGAATTAAGGTGATGAAAGTACATCAGCAATTGGAAGTACTTAGGGATCATGTGGTGTGCACTGACAAAGGTTAGGTGAGTAATAATGGAATTACAGCATGGCATATAATCTCTCATCTTATCTAACTGTACCTGTTGTCTATCCTATTTCTATTTATAGGCTGGTCAGCCATTCTTTGTCTCTCCTAAGACTCTAAATTATTTCTAATCACAATCTGACACATTGGGGTGATTTACTTTTCATCACACACAACACTAACAGCTAACTGGTGCGACTGTAGTCTGCTGTGTAGAAAAAAAAGTTTCTCATGCTTTACTGTGCACTAAATATCCAATAAATCGAATGATGTGTTGATTAAATCCTGTAGTGTGCTATCTGAATTCAAACTACTAAACATTTTTTCCTCTCATTATGTATAACAATCTGAGGCTTTATAATGATTTAATGTTTCAGCAAGCTGCCATTGAGATAAAGCAAGAAAAATGTGTTTCTAAGTCTTTGCAAGGAGGGGTGGGCTGTTGTTTGGCTCTCACAGCCTGATACGAGAGAGGTTGCTTTACATTTCGCAGTGTGGGTTAATTTTTTTCACAAATGTATTTTGTGGAAAATATACGAGGGAAGAGTTCCAATATACAAAATATATTTTCAGAAATAATTATGTTAGTCTGGAGAGAACTGGGGCTAGATATTCAAAACTTTGCCCCAGGGAAAATTAGCACTGCCTGGCATGCTAAATTAGCCAGGAACCAATAGCCCGCTATATTGAAAAGGGATAGCCCAGGTGCTAAACTTGCAGAATATAGTATACTAAGGAAGCCAGGAAAGCTGCACTGGGCAGTGCAAAAATAGCCCGGGAAATACGACAGCTCTGAATATAGCAACCAGAAAGTGCAAACCACAACAGAAGCCCAGTACACTGCGCCGTGAAGGAAGACAGAGGTGAACTATTTGGCTAATGTGTTTGCTAGCAAAGGAGTGGATTCATTAAAGCTGCAACCACCAGCACATGTGAAATTCTGCAGAAATGTACCATGTTTCCATAATGTTTTTGTGGCGCAGACACATTTGCGCAGGTTTTGCACAGAGCTAAGCTGTGTGCTCAGCGCTATCACATTTGTTCGGGGCAAACATTTGCTGTGTTCAAAAGTGACATGCAAATTAGACTACTTAAGCAGTCTTTGGGCAAACATCCAGATTAGCATCTCATTATGCCCTGATTTGCATGTAGTTTGTCGAGCACTATTGCAGAGTCCCACAGCTCCATCTGTAGGTTAGTCTGGAAGTACAGGGGCAGGCTGGGTCTGCCTGAAGCTCGACTTGTATGTCAGTCTGGAAGTGCATGGTGGTAGCTGCTGGCTACATTTGTACAGAATCGCATAGAATATTCTACTCCAGGGGACTACATAGCACAGGCACAGGTGTTGGAGCTGCATGGAATTGTCTAACTGTAGTTCCTGCTACATTGCACAGCAGATGCTACAGTAACAAGGGGGCCAGTAACATGAGGGACATAGCAATGCCTATGGTGTGTAGGGTATCAATGACTGCTGCACTTTACAGAGTGACAGGCCCATCTTGCAGGTGTGTACTAACAGTGGACTTTACTGTTATGCTGTTGTGTGACCCACAGATGCTGATCCACTGGCATAGGATACTTACAGTGACATATACAAGGCTGGCTGTGTGTGCTGTGGTGTCTGTACAGGTGTGCAGTATGTGGCTTGGGGGCACATACCATCAGACAGGCACAGTGGTATTGGGGTATTCCCTACACTGGACCATTTGCACTGCATGGATTGTCCCAGCCTTGTGGCAGCACCCAGTATGTGGTGCAGACTGGCCACCTGTACACCCTCCACTCAATACCCTCCACACCCCCAGTGTTGCATGTGTGTGCTGGATTCTGTTGGTGTCCACCAAAGAGTGGTCTGTAGGTGTGTACTCTATGGACACAGTGCCATGGTGTCCACTGGGCACCAAGTCACCATTTAATGCATGGCATGTCTGGGACTGGTGGCGGATGACGGCAACATAGGAGGTGCCATCCATGTGCAGCATGTTTCTTCCATGTTAGGTTTCTTTCTATGTTTAATATTTACTGGTTAGGGTCAATAAACCACAACTAGCAGACTCTCGCAAACTTGATAATTCACATTTGTGAATTGTAGAGTTCCACAAACCATGGTTCTGTGTTGTGCAAAGTCGCACAAAGCTGAGCAAAGAGAAAAAGTCACACAAAGCTGATTTGCTCAGAGTTAAGACTACCTTTTTCTGGGTGGTAATTTGCACTGTGCAAAGTGTTACACTAAGTCATGTAGAAACACTTTGCGTGGTGCTAATGTACTGAATATAGCATTGCACCTGTATTCGTGTACATGCCTCCTCTTTTTGCCCCTTGCATACATTATACTTTTGCCCTGCCCTAATATAGTTTCCCCCTACTATTTGGCCTTTTGAATCTAGCAGACCCACGCAAACTTGGTGCAAACCAAGTGCAAATAGTTTGCACCCAGTGCAGTGTTTTGAATATCTGTCCCCTGATGATGTCAAGATTGTTTTTTTGTATGTAGTGAAGATGATCTAAGAAAGTGGAAAAATGTGTGTGTATGATATGGTGTTTCTGATAGCAGAGAATGTGTTTGGAGATTTTAGAGTAGATAAAATCTGGAATGGTTTCAAATAAAGGGTGCTGTAATGCAAAATAATTTGATAGATAAATGAGTTATGGGTCCGGACCACTCATAATGCCTTTACTAGTTTGAATTTGGTAAGGGGACAAAGAAATAATAATGTTCTCCTTCTTTGTAATGTTTGCTTATTTGAAGTTACTTAAGGATTGTTTGTTGCAATGGCACAGTTTATGTCATCTAAGTTGCAAAGGGGTCCCAACTTGGTACACCCCTATTGTGTAAAGCACAAGGTTTTCTGATGCTATATTGCAAGTTAGGCATCAGAGATTTAAAATTTTGAGTTTTTTGTAATCCACTGTCTCCAGCAAGGGGGATGGGTAATTTTCTATAAAAGCCTTCTTTCATAAAAAAGAGAACAAAAATGACTGAGATAGGCTTAATTTGCGCTCTGAGTCTAACAACACATCAGCCCTTGCTGAAGGGGGCATGACTGACCAGGATTATGTACACTGTAATCAAACACCCTTTCTTTTTAGGAATCACAGAGAAGTGAAATTTATATTTTCAGACTAAATTGAAGGTTTCTTGAAATATTATTATGCACTACATTTTTTCTCTATGTTATGTGCATATCTGTTTGTACATCCGTAGTTTGTAAAATGTTTTTTTTTTTCCTGACTATTTTTATGGTCAGTTGATGTTATGCAAATGGAATTACATGGTTAAAAGCCCAATCCAGCATTGGTTCTTTTCGCAATGGCAAGGCCAAGCCAATCTCTGGTGGAGGCATTGACCTTCCGTGCACCCTCGTAACTTAATGAAAGCTTCCCAGAAATACAAATCAAGTGCTGATTACTATAGTTTCACTGTTTTAAAAGCATACACTTGGTAATTGTACTGCGTCAGGGGGGCATTTTCTGTATGGCTTGCTGTCAGTTACCCTCTCACTCATCTCTTAGCCCCACCCTCTGGACTAAAGATGAGTTTGCTGTTCCTTCACTGAGGTTTTGTCTATGTGACAGCACAACTATTTTAAATGCCATTTTAAATACAGCTTCCTTTGCCCACTGCAATGTATATGTCAATCTCATTGAATAACAGGAGATCGAGGGGGAGAGAGACATGGATCCTCCGTACTCTCCACTGCCATTACTAACTGCAGTCCATCAGTCTCTGATACACAACTGTTTTTTAAACAAAAAGAGAGCATAAAAGAAAATACAGCAGTATTACTCAATACTCCCAGCAATAGCAATACTCCCAGATTGTGTTGGATTTTCCCCTATAACTCCAGGGCAATTTCCCTGTGTTTTCCTGGAGATTGCATTATTTCCTATGGCAGCTGAATTGTTTGTTATCCTGTATGGCCAATGGAAATCTATGGGAAGAATTTCCCTGTATCTCTGGGAGCCCTGCTATTGACGTGTCCAAGGGAAGCAGAAAACAATTTTTTAATTGTCAGTTATATTGTTAATGATTTGATTTCAATCTGTTCTAATTAAGGCTAACACCCTTTAAATGGTGGCAAAGGGTGACTGAAATAGGGTTAATTTGCCTTCTAAGTCTAACAGCACATCAGCCCTTGCTGAAGAGGGCGTGACTGACTGGGTTGCTCCCTCAAAAACAAATTCACTTTGGTAGAAGTCTATTTTACAGTTCACGTGAGGAGAGGGTTTGTGTAATTCTACAGCTGTTACCAACACTGTTGTGACTCAACATGTACATAGATACATAGACAGTGTCGGCAGATAAGGGCCTATGGCCCACCTAGTCTGCCCATTTGAGCTTGTAAGTTCAGTTTGTTTTCCTAGAAGTCTATTTCCCCTTACCCCTGACCTCTAGAATTCCTTTATGTCTATCCCATGCATTCTTAAATCCCGTGATTGTTTCAGCCCCCACCACTTCCTCTGTAAATGTAAATAACATGCTCATAAAAAACAATACCATGAAACACAATTAGAAGTATGAGACAAAGTATTAATCAGAATCTCATCTAAATCGGTTGAAATTGTCCATTAACCTACCAGAGACAGAGAGGGAGGGGACACCCTTCTCTCTGCTTTTGTGTTTTCTTTTGTTTTTCAGAAATCAAGTAATATCTAGTTGGATGTGGCCGGCATCCATAACTGGGAGGGCAGAAGAAGTTGGTTCTGAAAATACCAGCTGTATTGAACAACACCACCACAAGCACATGTACTTATGTAAAAATAATGCATCATTATTTTACAGTCAACACTAATGTACTAAACAGGGATGGGACTGAAGCCCTCCTCTTTGTTTTCTTTAGGTTTTTCAGAAATATGAAGATACCTATCAGTGATTGTGTTGATCCTATCTGCACTGGGGCATTTTGTCACAGACCTTCAAGACTTTAAGTGACCATTCTACCTCCCATAATTCAACCATTTTCTCCCAGGTGATCTGCTGGCAGAGACTTTCTAATAATTATGACAGCATCATGCTGCTCACAGCATGCCCTCATGTGCTTTGCAGAGACATGTTAGACTTTAAATACAATCCAAGCCATAAAGACACACATTTGGACAACATTGTTTCTGTTTCATATTTTTCTGGACAACGCATCTTTGGTGGTTGACCCAGTATAACATTCAGATGCAGGCACTTACAGTACAAACTGACAATTAAAAACATATACATGGACAACCCAAATACTGAACTGGTAAAAAGCATCGTTTTACAACAGACTGTTACATTTTCCAGTGACATATTACCAACTGTGCCACAAGTGCCTAAGCACTCCTACCTATAGTGGGACAGGGCCCACATAGTGGTTGGACTTACACTACTTTCCCAAGAACTTTATTGAACAATGTGCTGTTATGTGCCTAAATGCATTGTTCTTCATATAAAGATTTGCTAATACATTGGGATATAATGTAATATGGACCATGTGGAGAAACACGTGTATCATTGTTTAATACTACTGTAACTTTAAAAGTAATTGACATTCATTAATACTGTGTTGCACTCCCTCTCTCTCTCTCTCTCTCTCTCTATATATATATATATATATATATTCATGGCAAAAAACTTCATTATTGCAACAGTTAGGGTTAAACTGACAAAAGTATGGAAATGAGACATTAGAGTAGAGCCCCTAACCCCCACCACCACTCCACCACCCATCCTCCACAGACCGACAGATGCCGGGGTATGCCATGGGGTCGAAAGGTGCAAATCTCACCCCATTCCATGGGTAAACAGGTTGACATGCTACAGTAAAGGAGAATGGGGTGACAGTTAGGCTTCACAACCCCATAGCACACCCCAGCATCTGTTGGTCTGTGGAAGATGGGGTTGGGGTGGTGGGTGGTTAGGGGCTCTACCCTAATGTCTCATCCCCACTTTTGTTAGTTTAACCCTAACTGATACATTAACAATGTTTTTTGCAATGAATTTTCATACTTTTTGAAAAAGTATAATATAACTAGTAAATAGCATGTGTTGGTGAGGGCCCCACGCTCCCACCAGCCTGCCCATTTCTGCATAATGATATGCATCTGTGGGAGCACAGTCCTTCTGGGCTCTGCGCTCCCAATTACACATAACTATGGAGCCATACAACAGTCCTATAGGGCAAGGAACTCTTGTAACACTAATTTGCAATTATCTCAGCAACAGTAGCAACTATGAAAAATATTCAAGTGTCTTTGTAATCATGACAGTGAGACCTCCATGCAAGATGGGTCAATGAAATCTGTAGCTTGCATGGTTTACAAGATATGGACACCAAATTTTGCTTAAAAGACACCCATGGAACCCTTGTGACACTAGTTTGTCAATATCTCCATAACTGTAGCAAGCAGAAAAAAAATTCTACAGCTGGTGTAATCTATGATTCCCAAGCTTGTTTCTACAGGTTGGATCATCAACCTGAAGGTAGCAAAAAATCCATATCTTGATTTGTTTTTGAGATACAGGCACCAAGAGGCATCACAGGCACCACAATGTTATCCTATGGGAAATTTCTCAACTTCAGAACACTGTAACCTTGGGCACATTGAATGTTTTGGCACCAAACCACCAAAAAGCTCATCTGTGTGAACAGGGCTTGCCACACTGCAAATTTCAGCCCAAAAGTCCATACCATTTTGTTGTAGGGGGATAACAAAGATTTGTAGTCTTTGGACAAATTACTTTCACAAATTGCAACAGTTTCACAAAAAAATAGCACAACACTTTTATGTTTGCGAAAGTGTTGTGGACGTTTCTTTCACGATTTGTTAAAGTACTGGGCCTCTGAAGTTTTAAAATGACATTTCTGGGGGGTTTTACCCCAAGATAAAGATATTTATTTTATTTTATTTATTTAACAGACTTTAGGATTACAATCTTTGAGTCAGGGACTCATTTACAAAGGCTCCTTGTCAGAAAAAACAAATCCAAACACTTAATACATATAGACATAGAACAGCAGCTAAAGGTTACAGTTTTTTTTGTTATACAGTATTGCAGAATCAAGAACAGCCATATATTGCTTTGAACATGTTACTGAGAGCTGTATTTTACCATTTTCAAGAGAACAATAAGTTTGCTGATAGAGGGAGGGAGTAACAGGTTTGATACTTACAGCTAAGTAGAGAACTAGACAGATATCTTGTGAGTGCAGCCAAAGGAGGAATTGTTACTAGATAATGTTTGGTAGCCCTGTTTGTAGGAGCTCAGAGAATGACTGGCATCCTCAGGACCTGACTAGGTAAACCCAATAGTCAGTGTTTACCTTGGGTTCTCAAATGTAAACACCAGGCATTTTTCTCTCTCGCTAACTGAAAACAAGATGGCTGCAGCATGAAAGTCAAAGGGTCATTTGCAAAAGTAAAATGTACTGGCTGCAGCTTTCGTGAGACACATATATTTTTTTCCCATTGACTGTAATGGGAAACTTGTTTTTTTAATAACTTTTGTATGGTTTAATATTTTTTCACCAAATCTTTGAAAGGCACATCAGTGACCCAGACCACATGTTCCCTGAAGATTTCAGACCAAATGGACAAAGTGTGCGGGCTGTAATTGCAAGCATAGAAATGCACAATAAGGCCCAGATATTCAAAAGAGTTGAGCCATGCACAATAAGGTTGCGCCTGCGAAAGTACAAAAATGCGCCATTCTGCGATATTCAGCAGGAGGCAGTTGTGCCCCCCAAATCATGCTGAGCAACAGCACAATGATAATGAAGGAATGCACAACTGAAGGGGGAGGAACCATGCATAAATGGCGCAGTGCAATATTTAACAACTTGTGCCATGCGCAATAGGGGAGCAAGTGGAAGTTGCGCCATAGCGGAAATGAGCCAAAATAAAAGGGAGCAAGGGAGAGGTGCAAGAACGCTACAGGGAAGCCACATATGAGAGCAAAACACAGCAGGACACACTGGGCAGCAGGGACATACAGGGCCAGGCAGGAAAGGGCACCTGGAACCAATAGCCACAGGGGAAGGTGTGGGGAGACATTGCAGAAGGGGGAGGTACACCACACAGCAGTGAGGCAAGCATAGTCAGGTGTTCCCGGTGCAGGGGAAGTAGCAGTGAGGACAGTGGGGGGAATACAGTAACAGCTGCCAGGAGGGGTGAACACAAACCAGGGACATGGCCAGTGCCACCTTCCAGATGGAGGCCATTATGAGGGGGTGAGAAGGCAGGCAGCAGGGGGGTGTGGCCGTGGAATGGCCCATCAGCGGTATGCCCCAACAGGCAGTACTGAGCCTGCACCAGCTTTGCACTGTACAGTGATACCAAGATTATGGGCTGTGCAGTGATGTGATGCAGGCACCCACACAATGGAGCCATGCCCTGTCAGTGAAGACCAAAGTGACAGCTTGCATGTGCTTGCTCACCACAGGTACCTTCCAGAGACCAACTGGGGACACCCCAGGAATAACCCAGTTGGCCACATCACGCCACCTCACCCAATTCCTCAGCACACTGCTGCCAGATGCTGCAGAGTACATCCATTTCCCCAGCACACCGGTGGAGCGCACAGCAAACATACAGGAGTTCTGCAGGGTAGCACGAATGCCTGACATGCTAGGGGCAATAGACTGCACCCATGTGACCATCCACACACCACCTGGCCCTGAGGGGACCGCATACATCAAACGCAAGGGCTATGCCAGCATCAACTGCCAGGTGGTGTACGATGCCAGGGGCGATAATCAATGTCTGTGCCACGCACCCTGGGAGCACACGATGCCTTCATCTGGCACCAGACAAGCACTGTGCCACAGATTCAAGAGTGGGGATATCCTCACTGGCCACCTAGTGGGTGGTATGCAAACCACATGGACAATCATAGGGCCTGGGGGCATGGTCAGAGGTGACATGGTAGTGGCCTACATGAGCCGGGGTAGGTGATGCTGATCACCAACCAACCTCCACCCTCTACACACAGGTGACAGTGGATACCCACTCTGTCCTGGCTGCTCACACTCCTTCACCGGTGGCCTGCGACTCCATCACAGCAACGCTACAATGAGGCACATGCCACCACACATAATGTCATCAAGCGGGTGTTCGGGATGCTGAAGGCACATTTCTGTTGCCTGGACACCTCCGGCAGTGCCCTACAGTACAGCCCCTCAAAGGCCTGCAGGTTATTCCTGGCCTGTTGCATCCTGCACAACTTGGTCAACGAATGTGGGATAGCTGTACAGGTTGAAGAGGGGGACAGTGATGGGGAAGATGAGGACACTGGTGACGATGGTGATGGGCAGCCCCCCCTTGGGCGACGGGACCTCCGACTGCTCCGGCTGGCACAGTTGCACTGGGACACCATCATGGAGGAGCACTTCAGCCAACCCAGGTAAGTCATGGGGCCATGTGCAACCACCTGTGGCTAAGGCACAACCCACAAACACACATGGACACACACCAGGGGTGCATGCCATCAAGGGAAGTGGCAGGGCATTGAACCACACACATAACCAGGAACCAGGGATGGGTGAAGTCTAACATACCACGTGGACGGACACACACACACACACACACACACACACACACACAATGCACCAAACTTGCACAAAGGGTAGAAGGCACACTGACCCAGAATGCAACCCCTAGCCACACACATGTCCACAGACCACCACGCCCACTGCCTGTCCATGTCCATGTGCATGTGTCAGATGCTGAGCACCATTGCACATTGGTGTACAGTGCAATGCAGGCATCATCATGCACACGCAACTGCGGACAGCAGCCAGGAGGGTGTGCAGATGGACTGTGTGTCTGTGTGCAGGGCCGGGTACCTAACTGTGCACTGCACACTGAAAGACACAATGCACACAGGACAGCACCAGACAGTAGCCACGTTGGGAAACAGGTCAGTCATGCGATACAGTGCCCCGGCCACCATGGATGCATGGGTGGCCCTGCCGAGACCCGCCAGCACTGACAGACTGACCACTGGCCTCATGGGGTGGCACCGATGGTCCCCCAGGGGTTCCACTGCATGAACGCGACTGTGCTCATGCAGGGGTCTGCAGCACACTGAACATGCCTGTGCCAGGTGTGCTCGGGATGCCCAAAGTTGAACCCGGTGTCGACAGGGAGGGTGTCGCTCGATGCTGGGAATGGGGGGTGGACAGTGCACTGCGTGGTATCTGCGATGCATGGGCACATGACTGTGTGCCCATTGTGGCCATGACAGCAGTTAATGCCTGTGCATGCCAGTCAATGGCAGCGGTCACATCCTTCAGCAACCGGTCCATCCCTGCCAGGATCAGAGCGGTGTCTCTGCTACGACGCTCCTCTGCCCACCCCAGAGGGGCACACAGTGCTCCCACTGATGTCGCAAGCCGCATCTGCTGCTGGACTGATGCTTGCAGTAGGTGGGTGTGCTTGTCCAAGAGGTCATCTGCCTCCTTGGCATCCTGTCCCTCAGGGTGTACATGGCCCTGATGCTCAGCACCCCTTGAGGGTGGGTGCTGTGCACCAGGACTAGGTCTGGGCATGTCCACAGGCAGTGCACAGATGCCGCCACTGGACCCTGTTCCCCCAAGCCCATTGGCCAACTGCTGATGCTGCCCCTCCGGCTACTGCTCCCCAGGGCCCAGTGGTGCCGCCACAGTGGCCGCAACAGTCTCACTGTCCTGAACAAACACCAGTGCTGCCCCACTGGCACTGAAAGGCACAGGCTGGGGCTGTGCTGACACGCAGGCTTCCACGGCAGCACCACCCACAGCCATGGCCGCGATGTTACCTGATGTGTGGCCATCCCGTGGCACACCGTGTCACTGCCCATGCCGTTAGCGACATCATCATCGGTGACGGACTTGGCACCGGCCTGAGTCACAGCATGCTGGCATCCGTGGACACTGTCACGCTGGGACACGAGCAGGGCTTCATCCGCACCTGTTACAACAACATCAGTATGGACAGCCAGGTGGGCCCACTGTCGCACTGAGCCACATATCCCTGTGGAGGTGGATGGGCCTTCCTCTATCTCCAGCTGACTGTCCTCAGTGGACAGGCCCACCATCGCTGACCCATGCAGATGCTCAGGATCTGTAAGGGAAAACAAAGTCGCGTTACTGCATGTGACCTATCCTGCCCCCCCATAGAAGACCATGACTTACCATGCAGTGATGGGCCACCACCCGTCTGGAAGCCACCACCCAGAACACCCTCAATGGCACAATGCTGCATGCTTCCAGCAATCCTCTCCTCATGTGGGGTCAGGTGTACCACCTCCGGCTGTCCTCCACCTGTCGCAGCTCGTGCTGTCCCGATGGCAGCCACCTTCTTCTTTATCCTCCTCCTGTCTGTGCCCATCTTCTTCTTGCACTCCTGCACGGAGCGCTGGTGGCTGCCTTGCAGGTTCACAGCACGTGCCACCTCCTCCCATGCAGCAGCACTGGCTTGAGATGTTCCCTGCCGTCTGCAGAGAAGTAGCTCCTGATCCAGGTAGGCCTCAAACAGGGCTTCAGTCTTGACTGTGGTAAAATTAGGCCTCCTCCTCCTCCCACCACTGTGTTCCTCCTTTCCCACAACTTGCTAGGTCATTTTTTAGCCTGTAAGAATGGCAGTTGTTACCTGTGACTGTGCAGTCCCATGCATGTCCCTAAATCCACAGTCCACAATCCCAAACAGCATGCAACTCACCAATAGACTGCAGTAACCGACTATGGCCTCTGCAGCCCAATGTCGCACTTTTATAGCGCAACCCATGCAAATGGGGTGAGGTGCAACTTTAAGTGGATGCAAATTGCAGTGCTGCACCATTGCATGGCTGATTATCTGTTTTGCATATGACAACTGAATATCGCACTGTTGCACTTTGCGCAATTGTGTTGAACGTGCTGAGCCAAGGGCACAGTTCTGTGACATGCATAGTACACACCTCACTGCACATGCCCCAGTTGCTGACACAGGCATCTGCCATGCTGCTGATGTGCTGTGCATGGTAAGCAATGCAGTGTACGGCCACCATTGTGCCAGTGGCGCTATAGTGATGTTCACCTAAATGGCACTGGCCCATCATAGTCGCACTAAGGCAACAGCGCGGTAGGCCACTACTGGAGGTAGCACACAGGCAGCCAACTGCGCTACACGCATTGGGTTCCAATGGCACTGTGCGTGTCTGTGAGCCAGAGACCCTTGACCCTGTGCCCGACTTTTGCCCCTAGGCACCATGCATCAGGCATGGGTGCACCACTATCGCACTGTTCGGTGACAGTGTGATAGGGAATGGCAGTGCTGTACTGCGCAGCATCTGCATGTGGGGAGCTGTGCTGCAGAGCGCCATATTTGCCAACTGAGCTGAGAGATTGGTGATTAGGAGGGCTGCTCAATGGACGCAGGTGGAACTGGCCAACCTAGTGGCCATAGTGGAGCCACACCATGGACCACTGTTTGGGAAGGCACACCTGGACAGGTCCAGGAGCCAGGTGTGGGAGGAGGTGGCCACTGCACTGGAGGAGGCCACTGGACAGTGGATAACTGCTGAGCAATGCCGCCATAGGTATGAGGACCTGCGGCGGAGGGAGCAAGAGCTGCTAGCCCACCTGCGGGGACATGCCAGGAGGGGCATGGTGCCACGGCCAGGTAGGTGTTACGTCAAACACTTTTATCTTCCATATGGGTATCACGGTTGTATGTGTCCAGAACATGGGGAGGGACCATCTGGTGTTGGCTGTGGTGGTATCAGGGTGTGGGGTGGGTGGGTCTGGCTGGGTGGGAGGGCACACACCTGGGGGTAAGGGGGCTTTGCTATGGGACTGTACTCATGTTCCTCTCTCCATGTTTGCACCACAGGCCTGGAGGAGCGGTGCCTGGCCCGTGAGCTGCGGCGCAATGAAGAGAAGAGGGAGGCCAGGCTGGGCAAGGGTCCACAGCACCCAAGGGACCAGCCCGCTGATGGTGAGTGCCATACCTCCATGATTACTATTGCATGCTGTGTAACAGGGTGGGCAGCGGGGCATGGCCACTGTCCAATGACACCACTGCCATGCACACAACTTGTTACAGTCAGCACTGTCCAGTGGCAATGCATGTCTGGGAGTGCGTCGATGGTGGTTCATGCGTGCACCCGGTACATGGCTGTGCCACTGCCTTTGCACCACATAGCCATGTCACTAAACGGCCATGGTGGTGCTGTGCATGACTTGGCCAGTGGGTGTGTGCAGCGTTCCACATGGCTGTATGTGCCTGGGTGGGCAGGTCATGTGGACGTGATCAATGTGGGTGGTCACACACCAGCACAGAGGTATGTCCCATGGCCATATGCCATAAAAAGTGGGTGGGCTGTATGGGGCTGTGCATTCACACCTATTGACTGTGCTCCCTTGTCCTAGGTATCTGCCAGCTCAACGACATCTGGGAGGCACTGCGGGAGATCCTGCAGGTGGTGAGGGTGTCCCTGGATATCCTTCTCTGGATAGACGAGACTGGGGTCCTCAGGAGGCACAGACAGTGGAGAAGCCAAAGCGGGGAATGGAGCTCCCATTAAAAGTCCCTCTGCCCCTGATATCCCCTACCCCCCTGGACCCACCCTCACACCCCTCCTTTCCTGTCCCATTTGTCCACCCCTGCCCCTTACCCACTCCCACCTTGTTCGTGGCCTTCCCCCCCACCTTGTATATATTATTGATGGTTCTGGGTGATTTCAACGCCTGGGTCGACGATGAACTCTCAAATTTTGGCAATGACTTCCTCTAATTGATGTCTTCTTTGGGCCTCACACAGGTGGTTTCCCCTGCTACACATAAATCTGGACACTCTTTAGACTTAGTCTTCCTTCTAGGGATCAACGTATCCGACATGGGGTTGGAACCAGTCGCCTGGTCTGATCACCACATCGTGAGGTTCAATTTTTGCACCCCCCTGAGAAGACCAGCCCCTGTGGAGATGGTCAGGTACCGCCCATTACGGAATGTTACTCCACAAGGTCTAGTGGCGGTCCTTGACCTCTCATCTTTCGGTTCGGTGAGCAATAGCCCAGAAGCATTGGTGCTGGCCTATAATAAGGCCGTCACGACGGCTCTGGATTCTATTGCTCCTGTTCGTGAGTGCCCCCTATCCCTTCACCCCGGAGCCCCATGGTTTTATGGGACCCTGAGGGAGATGCGGAGTAGGCGAAGGTTAGAGCGTCACTGGCGAGGGTCCGCCTTTTGATGCCGACCACTCTAGATTGATGGAACATATTTATCTATCGAGCTGCAATCACCCATAAGAAGGCAGAATTCCTGTCCAGGGAGATTGCAGTTGCTCAGAATCGATCAAGTTTAGCTGTTCCGAACTGTAGACAGACTGTGCAATCCAGCCTGCCGCATGTTCGGAAAGCTTCACAAGCAAGAGTGCGATGAGCTCACTCTATACTTTGCAACTAAAGTGGCCGACATCAGGATGAACCTGGGTCCGTAACCTCTATGGTGATGCCCTTGGACAGCATGAGATGACAGTGCCTCATTTCTCCTGGAGTTCCTTTCAACGACCTGAGTTCGTGGACATTATGAGGATCATCCATTCTATGCATCCCATAAGTTGTGGTTTGGATCCCGGTCTGACTCCCCTCATTTTGGGTTGTTTTGATATCATCGGTCCGGTCCTGGCGCAAATAGTCTGGTGCTGCTTGGAATTAGGCAAGTTTCCCTGCTCCTTGAAAGAGGCAGTAGTGACTCCTCTCTTGAAGAAAGCTTCCTTGGACCCGGACTGTTTTACTAATTATCGGCCTATCTCTAACCTCCCCTTTATTGGGAAGGTTATTGAGAAGGTCATAGCGGTTCAATTGGATGACCATTTAACCATCCATAATGTCTACGAATCCTTCCAGTCGGGCTTCCGAAAAAGACATAGCACTGAGACTGCGCTGGTTCGGGTGTTAAATGATCTTCTGATGGCGAGGGATCAGAAGAGATGCTCCATTCTTGTTCTTCTTGATCTCTCTGCAGCCTTTGACATAGTGGACCACATGGTGTTGTTAGCTCGCCTGGGGCAAATCTGTGGAATGTCTGGAACCGTTTTGCAATGGTTCACGTCATTCCTTACTGGGAGATCGCAGAGAGTTGTGTCGGGGATTTTTTCCTCTGACCCAATTCCTTTGTGTGGAGTGCCCCAGGGATCCGTGCTGTCACCCATGTTGTTTGCAGTGTATGCTGCCCTCGGAGGTATCATTAGACGATATGGGCTGAGGTTTCACTGCTATGCTGATGATACCCAGCTCTATCTGTCTTTGCACCGACCAGGATGGAGCTCTCTCGGTGTTTAACAACTGTCTGGGGCGATCCAAGACTGGATGGATTCTAGTTGGCTAAAGTTGAACTCGGAGAAAACAGAAGTGCTGGTAGTGGACCCAGGTGGTCGGATGGTGAGGCCGGGTATTGGTGCTCCATCTGGAATTGTTCTTGGTGGAGTATCTCTGCCGTCCTCAGAATGGGTGCGTAGCCTTGGGTTTATTCTTGACGAAAGGCTGACTCTTAAAGCTCAGGTGTCAGCCGTTGTCAAGATTTCCTTTTATCATCTTAGGAATATTGCCAGGGTTAGGCATCTTGTTCCGTCCGACTCCCTGCCTACTTTGGTTCACGCTTTTGTATCCTCACGCTTGGACTACTGCAACGCCCTGTACTTTGGGCTTTCTGGGGTTGAAATCCGTCACCTACAGCTGGTGCAGAACGCTGCAGCCCGGGTTTGACTGGGACAAGTCGGTCCTGTCATATCACTCCCGTGCTGCGCGAACTGCACTGGCTTCCTGTGCGGTGGCGGATCACCTTTAAAGTCATTTTACTGACTTTTAAAGCCCTTCACGACCAGGGTCCAGCCTATCTGAAAGACCTCCTGGTTCCTTACTGCCCTGACCGATTACTCCGCTCGGCCGACATGGGGTTGTTAGAGATCCCAAGAGTGAGTTTAAAATCTTCTGGCAGCAGAGCGTTTTCGCATGCTGCACCCACTCTTTGGAACTCTCTACCATGTCGGTTACGGCAGTGCACCTCCGTGGAACTTTTCAAGAGGGATTTGAAAACGTATTTGTGGAATATGGCTTTTTTAGATAATTAAGTTATTTATAAATGCTTGGATTTTATTATTAATACTCTATTTCGTTGTATGTTGATTTTATGTACATGTTCTGTTTTTATGTAGTGTTTTGAACTGTTTTTAAAATTGTCCAGCACCTTGATACACTGAAAGGTGCTATATAAATAAAATTATTATTGTTGTTATTTATTATTATTGTACATAGTTACCTTTTATATGTTGTTTTAATACAGATATTTTTTTATGAATACTGTGGTGGTCTCTGATTTGCAGCAGGCTATTGGTGCTCAGCTGCAGTATTGTGCATGGCGTCAGGGGTGGTGCAGTCATGGGTATGTATGTGTGTCCATGTGGAGGTGACTATGGTGTGGGGGTAGCTATCAGTCAGTGTCTGTGGTGTGTGCGTTGTGCCCTGTGCACTGGATGACCGTGTGCAGTGGTCCATGTTGCATGCTCTGTGTCCATGGCGCCCCTGTCAGCCCGTCCATGGCCTGTGCAGCTGACACCCATGCATGTCTGTGATCTGCACGGTCTGCTGGCATGTCAGTGGTGGCTGTCCATGCAGGGCAGCCACTGTACCCTTCACAATGCTGGGTTGCTTCCTGTCACTGTTGTGGTGCATGTCTGCTTCGGGTGACACTGTGGCCTCCACAGTTGTTGACCCACCTCCATGCTGTGGCTTGTGTGTGTTGCACGGGATGTGCACCACTGTCTGTGACTTATGCTCCGGGAAAATGCTGGTGGCATACAGGTCCACAGTGCCTGCACAGGGTGGCTGGCACTCCAGTGCCATGGAGGACTGTGGGTTGTGTGTACACAGTTTACATGGGCCCATGCTGGAGGCTTGGTTGCCCCACCACTGCATCCCTGTGTTGTTGTGCCCTTGGGTATGGGTGGGTGTCTGTCCATGCACTGTGTGGCATCCGGTGTGGTGCATGCTTCCATGCACCACTGTGGATGTCTGCACTGGCTGTTGTCACCAGTGCTGGGTTGGGGTATGTCATTGGGAGAGTGTGCAGGGTGCTGTACCACTGGTGGTGGGGTCCGGGGCATGCCCTGTCCCATGTGGGGTACCTCATGTGCCGACGCATGGTTGGGCTCTCAGCAGTACCTCGGAGGGGCTGTGCATGGTGGCACTGTGTATACCATTGTTGCATCGCTGTGTGCTGACACCCGCTGATGGGTGCTCGTGGTGGGGCTGCCTTGCATGGTTCTGTGGTGCACAGGGTTGCAGTGTCACAGTGGGGGTGGTGGCATGTATGGGGTTTCCTGCAGTGGTGGATGCTGCTCCTGGGCAGGATGTCTAGGTGTCATGGTGCAGGGTGTGCTCTGCATTGGGGGGATGGTGTGGCATGGGGTGGTCAACCCTCCTTGTGTTCCAGTCACAGTTTGCCGGGGGGGTGATGGGGCACCATGGCCCAGCTGTGGGTTGGTTGCTGGTTTCCATGGGCTGGTGGTTATTCCAGCCCTCCCCCAGTTGTGCAGTGCATGGGGTGTGGGGGGACAATGTCTGTTCTGCTGTGTGTTCCTGTGCCCATCTGTGGCATGGGTGGTGGGCCCCTACCTCCCTGGTTGTGCAGTTGCATTACTGCCTTGCTGCTGGGAGGCATCCTTGGTTGCACTATGGCACCTCTGGACTGCTCAGCTCCACATCCCTTGTTGAGCTATGGCGCATTTGATCTGCTCAGCTTCCCCTCCCTAGTTGTGCTATGGCGCAGGTGGTGCGATATTCAGTCATCGGCTGTAGGCGCATCTCGGCCAGCTCAGTATTTGAATATCGTGCCTCTTGCAAATGGGCGCAATGGACTTGCGCTTGCTCCTGCTATTGCGCACTTTTTGGGTGCAGTTTGAATATCTGGGCCTAAGTCCTTTTTTGTGTGCTTTTTGGTGTTCCACAGCTCCACAACTGCTCCTCCAACCATAACACAACTTGACAGATCCAGAGATCTATGGTGCCAGACTGTACAAACACAATTTCAGGCAAATCCATCATATTGTGACAGAGTTATTAACATGCACAATTTTGGGTTTAACATTAAAGTGCTTAATCAACCCTAACTATATTGGCCCTACACGGCCAGTATATTCATTGCAAAAAACTCTGTTAATGCATCAGTTAGGGTTGTTTCCACAGCAACAAAAGTTTGGAAATTCAGTGTTAGGGTTAACACCTCACACCCATGACCCCATCCACAAACCCCTAACTGTGCATTCCCCTCACCTCCACCCCCCCCACACACACACATGCAAGCAGTACAAGTGACAGCCATCATCATGGTGCAGAAACTGTATCAGCTGTATGAGTTCTGGTGCCATCAAATTGCCTTGTGGGTACACATGCATGCTGGGCGACCATGGAAGGTGGCCCAGAGGTAGTAATTTTCTGCTACAAACATCAAGAACAAGATTTAAGCAGATGTCTAAATTTCAATTGTTAAGAAATGATGAAACACACAGTATGTTACCTATAGATAGCTGTATTGAAAATAAGAGTTTGGATAACCCTAGTAGGAGTCAGTGGATGTTTACATATTTGTTTCTGGTAGCATGAGTCAGTCCTAATAAGAAATGGTATAATAATAAAAGTAATGTTTTGTAGAGTAGTTTACAAGCAACATGTGAGATCAACAGTTGTAACATTCAAAGCTAACCATAACATGTTGCTAATGTATATTTGCAGTTAACACAGCAGTATTACAACATATGATGGTGCTAGTTTTATACCAGAGCAGTATGTGAAAAGTACTATGTATGTTTCGGGTGTGTCTGTACTGCTACCACATGCTTATGTGGTGGCAGCAATACCTGCAGCAAACCAATTGTTAAGTTATGACAAATGAAGAGCAGTATTTAGAACATTTGTGCAAATTAAGTTTCACTTTATGGAAAAGATATGCCAGCAGTAATGTGTCATCATACTGTGCTGGCAGTATAGAGTCGATCATACTGTACGTGTTTTTCATTACATTGTGGAATGTGAAAGGAGTACAGTATCATGATTATTGTGCTTACAGATGTGACTGACTGGTATAGTGTTTTACAATTGTGCATGTGTCTTGCATGTGTGTGGGGGTGGGGGGAATGCGTAGTTAGGGGTTTGAGGATGGGTTCGTAGGGGTGGGGTGTTAACCCTAACACCAAATTTCCAAACTTCTGTCACTGTGAAAACAACCCTAACTGATGTATTAATTGAATTTTTTCACAATGAATTTCCCTTCTTTTTGAGAAAGTGTAATATGAATAGTAAATGGTATGTGCTGGAGGGAGCGTGGAGTTCAAAGGGCCCCGCCCTCCCACCAAGCTGCCCATTTGTGCATAATGATATGTGTTTGTGGGAGAGTAGGCCCTCCGGGCCCTGCCCTCCCACTTACACATAAGCACAGAGCCATACAGCAGCCCTATGGGGCAAGGAACCCTGCAGCATCCTCAACAAACTTGATTCCCTCCAAACATGGATCCTACAGCACAACCCTGATGTCCTCTCAGTTGTGGAAACATGGCTAAACCCTAAAATCCCTGATACCTCAGTCTCTATCCCTGGCTACTGCATTTTCAGGCAAGACAGGATTGTTAAACGGGACAGGGGCTGCACCATCTATCTTAAGGATACCCTTATGGGTCACATCATCCCATCCCCTAGCCTGAGCAACTCCTCTCAGGTCCTCATAATCAAAATCCTCCTTGTGCACACAACAAGGAACTCACTGTCATCTCAGTTTACCTACCCCCAAGAGACCACGCTGCTGGCTTCCATAGCATCATGGAATATCTAAGGGTCCAGCAACATAATTCTGAAACCATAATCATGGGTGATTTTAACATTAACTGGCTCTCCACTGAGGCTGCTACCTATAAGGATGCAGCCACGGCACATCACTTCACTCAACTGGTCAATGCCCCCACTAGGTGTAACTATAGGACAGGCTCCCTTACGCTTCTAGACTGGATTCTATCTAACCACCCTGAACGCATCTCCAATGTTTCTGTACTCCTGGATACAATAAGTGACCACTCGCCTGTCATCTGCTCCTGGTCAAACAAATACCACAAGCTCCCTCCCAAGCTTATCTATGCCAGGGTTATCAAACAAGGGCACCTCCAGCTGTTAAAATCCCATCTAACCAGGCTGAACTGGGCAGTGCTCGACTCCTCAATGACACCAACAAAGCTCTGGACCTATTTATCAAACGTTTCAACGAAGCCTGTGACATCTATGCACCAGTGAAAAAGATGAAGGTCAAAAGACAGACCAACCCCTGGGTTACTACTGACCTTTTAACTCTGCTCAAGCACAGAGACCACCTCTGGCATTGTGCTCGTGCAACTCCAATGCAAGTAAACATACAATTATACAAAGCAGCCAGAAATGATTGCACTCGAAAAATACAGAATGCTAAATGCAGCTGTTACAAAGAGGCTCTGACCAACTCTTGGGGCCAGGGAAACAAATTTTGGAACAACATGAAAGAACTCACAGGCAAGGATCCTAAAGCACAACCCACTATGCTCAACCTTCATGGCACTCCTACACTCAACCTAGGTACCATCACCAGCACTTTTAATAATGCATTTACAAACCTGGACAGTGTCCTTCCACCAAATTTTTTCGACAACCTCCCCTCCAGCTCCTCCCAAGTTACCCCACAACTAGAACGTACAACCCCAAAGTTTTTTTTAAGGAGGTCCCACCACAAGTAGCTAGAAAATACATTCAAAAGGCCATTGGCAAACAAGGGTACAGTGGTGACTCCCTTGACCTGAAACTGCTGGCACAAGTCCTCGATGAAATCTTAGAACCACTTACAAAGATCTTTAATCTCTCGCTTAGATTGGGCCATTTCCCCTCTCTCTGGAAGAAAGCCACTGTCACACCGGTTCACAAAAGTGGAGATAGGACACTGCACACCAATTACAGACCTATCTCACTCCTCCCCCCCACTATCCAAAGCGCTGGAGCGAATAGTATCGGACCAACTAGTTGAATTCCTGGATAAGTACAATGTACAGTGCCCAGAGCAGCATGGCTTCAGAAAAGGGCACAGCACCACCACTGCACTACTGGAATTTACAACCTTCATCCATGCCACGCTTGACAAAGGGAATTGTGGAGGGGCAGTATTTATAGACCTTACCAAGGCATTCAACACAGTTAACCACCCCCTACTGCTCAAGCAACTGTCCTCCATTGGGATCTCCAACGATGCCCTTCCATGGTTCATCAGCTACCTTGATAATCGAATGCAACATGTAAGGATTGCAGGGATCTCTTCAGATGAGAAACCAGTCCACTCTGGAGTCCCCCAGGGGTCTATTCTGGGCCCTCTACTCTTCTCCCTCTTCATCAACAATCTCCCCAGTGCCTGCCACCAAAAAATATTACTATACGCAGACGATGCAGTCCTGTTTTCCAGCCACCATGACATTACAGTCCTTGAATCCCAGCTGCAGCTCGACTTCAAGCACGTCAAGACTGGTTCAATTTCATAAACTTGTCCTGAACCACAGCAAGACTAAAGCCATGTCCTTCTGTAACCGACAGAGCAGGCACAACTCTCTGTCCCTCACCATCAAGAACCACGCTGGGAACCCACTCGAACATGTCAAGGAGTTCAAGTACCTTGGTATTACCCTGAATAGTGCCCTCTCCTACACTCGGCATATTGACACTGTTGCCAAGACCGCCAATATACGGATTGGACTACTACACAAACACAAGCACTGTATGCCTGTGGATGCCCTTAAACTAGCCATCTACAGCTCTGTCACCTCTATCATTGACTACGGCCTTGCCATCTAAGGCTCTGCCTCAACAAGTGCCCTCCACAGGATCTCAGTTGCTCTCAACAAAGCCTGTAGACTACTGATGGGTGCAGCCTGACAAACTCACACCTGTGACCTCTATGCACAGGCCAGCTGGCTACCCCTATGCAGCAGAATACAATACCAGACCTGCTTACTTACCAAAAAGATTCTCCTTGGTCTCATGCCACCTGGTGTTAGCTCACTCCTTACTACCTACAGTGGCACTCAACAAACACGTGGTGCCCAATCTCTAACCTTTCAGGTTCCCAGATGTCGTACCTCCATGGGTCAGCGGTCCTTTATCTATAGAGCCTGCTCAGTGGTTCAATTCCCTCAATAAAGAAGCACTTTCCTCTACTACACTTGGACCCTTCAAAAGGAATCTCAAACTTTAGCTCACCTCTACCATTCAATGTGACTGCTTCTCTGAACAGAGATCTCTCTAAACACCTCCCAGCTCACTCATGTCTCACAGCCCGCCCTTTCCCAGTCTCATTCCCTCTGGCACTGGGCCTTCCTTGTGACTCCTTTCCTGCTTCACATCTCCTCTGGTACAAGACATTTTCCACCACAATCGGACAGTTGCCCATTAGCCTGCCAACTTCCTCTCCCGGTCGCACACCTGCAACACTAACTGCCTATGGTGCCCTCTATCTCTTATTCTTACCGCAGCCAGCTGCCTACTCAAGCTGCTCATTATATGAATATTATCTCAAAGTATGTTATAACTATCTTTATTTTTTCTTTTAGTTGTTTTGGTTGTTTATTGTGCATTCTTTTACTACCTCTGTATGTATGTTGACCCTCATCCTTTGACGTGGAACCTTTGTAAATGAGCAGTTTCTGCTCAAAGGTATTTGTAATCCGAGAATTTAATAAATAAATAAATAAATAATAAAAACCTATGTAACACTAATTTGCCAATATCTCTTGAACCATAGCACGTAGAGAAGAAATTCAAGTGTCATTGTAATGATGAGAATGAGTATTTCTCACAACATAAGTCAATTGAATCCATATCTCACATTGTTTCTGAGATACGGGCACCAAAAGGCACTGGGTGTGTTAACTCTGAGGGCATAATAGTGACCTACAGAAATGAAAATAAGCAGTTGGAACACTAATTTGCAAATATCTCAGGAACCGTACATGCTAGAAAAAAAATTCAAATGTCATGGGTTTCATGGCTTTCCAAACGACTTCTGAGCTTAGGAGAGACTAACAAATTTTGTGATGAAAAGCCCATATCTCAAACCGTTTTCAAGATATGGGCCCCGAAAGGCATCATGGATGACGCAATGTTACCCTATGGGAAAATGTCTGAATTTCGGAATGCTGTAACTTTGGGCCCCCATACTGTTTTGGCACCAAACCACAAAAAGGCACATCTGTTGGACCAGAACTTGTCACCCTGCAAATTTCAGCCCAAAAGACCCAAGCGTTTTGTTGCAGGGGGGTGTCAAAGATTTGCAGTTATTTTGGGAGTGCTTTCACAAATTATTTCATGAGAAAACCTCACAAAACTTTTTCATTTGTGAAAGTATTTTCCAAAAAATGTAAAAAATGCATTTCTGGGGGGGTTTAATCCCCTCAAAATCGTATGGCTAGCATTCTCAGGACCTGACTAGGTAAACACAACAATCAGTGTTTACCTAGAGGGTCCCAATTTTAAATGACAGGCATTTTTCTGTGTCACTATCTGAAAATGAGATGGCTGCCTCACTAAAGAAAAAGAGCAATTTGAGACAGTAAAAATGGCCTCTGATGAAACTTTCATGATTTTTACTAACTTTTCCCATTGACTAGAATTAGGCTTGCCACTAAAAGGCAAGCCAGGTTTAGGGTTACCACCTTTTAAGAAGCCCAAAGTGGGACATTTCTTACTTAAACATGATTTTTCGCAGGACAGTACATAACCTCAACCAATGCAACAGACTTGTTTTATCTATATAACCAGTATTAAGGCTAAGTATTGTAGTTTCATAGTTGCTTCTATTGTTTATCATTTTAAGGTATTTTAGTTAAGGTATTGTAGTTTTCTGCAACATTTACTGGAAAACTAAAAAATATTTTTTCTACTATAAAATCAGGACATTTAGTATTTTTCATGTTTTTTTGCAGGACACAGCTGCCCAAATCAGGACTGTCCTGCGAAAATCAGGACAGGTGGTAACCCTAGCCAGGTTGTCCTGGGACCCAGCCAGGAAGGAATAAGAAAGGGAGGGGGTTAGAGAGAGGGAGGAGACAAGGAGAAAAGTGGGAGGGGCTGTGACCTCACAGATGTGTCATTTGACCAGGATTTGGGGCTCACTGGCTATTGGCCATAGGGAAGGGACACATGGGGTCTGCAACCCTCAGAATGCCCTCTTTTTTGCTGTATGGAGGCCTTTTCTCTGTAAGGCACTCAAGCAAGAGGTGTGGGGTTATAACGTTGTAGTTTGTTTTTACATGCATTGGCCGAAATGTTATGCAGTTTGTTTAGGCAGCAAAACAGAATAATTGTGCAAGAAATACATATCTGGAAGAAGAAGAGGAGTGTAGGGCAGAGTGTTTAGCTGTTGGGCCCAGAGTTAGGTAGAGTTTGTTGCTGATCCAAGGTCCAGCTGACCTGCCCTGGTATGTGGGTTTGTTATTTGCACAAAAATGGAATTTTCAGCCTTTTTCTGCTAAGGGTTGTTTTGGTATAATTCCTGGGAGTGACTGGCCTGAGCTGAATGATTAAATGAGGGCTTTGTGTTGGCAGGGCTGGTTTGTTGAGAGCAGGGTGGAATTTGGCTGCAGTCACTACCAGAGTAAGGGGGCCTAATGGAAGTCCACCGTGTAGGGGTTTGTTGAGTAGCTCAGTTGGTGAGGTGCTTCCCTTGGGGTGAAAGTTATTTGGGAGCAAGCAAGATTGCTGGTGGTATCACACAGAGTGAGCACAGGAATGTCCAGGCTGGTGGCAGGGCAGTGTTTTATTAGCACCACGTGGTGTCTATCCTGCAGCATGGTTTGGCTGGTTGGGCCCTCAGTAAGGGCATGTGGCCACAAGGGAAAAGGTTCAATGCAGTGCAGAGAGCTGGGACTGGTTTTGTTGAAGCTGGGGGGCAGGGAAGTGAGGGTTGATGCCACATGGCACTATTAGGGAAGCATGGCTGGCCTGGAGTGAGTCGTCAGGCCCAGATGGCATACTGCAAGTAAGTGGAGCACCAGAAATGAGACCGAGTAGTGGGGCCACAAAGGCCATGTGGTGGAGATTCCTGCATGCTGTCTACAGCATGAAGTAGCAGCCAAAAGGCAATTTTGGGCCGGGAGGCCTAGAAGCAGGTCGGGGGCCTTGGAGGCCCAATCGTGTGGTGCACCACCATTTTGGGGCCACGGGATCACCCTGAGGTGGAGGCTACAGTGTAGAGGTGATTGTAGGGCCAGTTCAGCCAATGAGAACAAAGGAAGGTGATGATCAGGCATATTAGATATCGAGACCCCTTTGGGAGGTGCGTGGCTCAATGGTTTTTCCTTTAAAAAATTAAAAGGGAAAACAGTAAAAGCATGCACAAGGATACAGCTCTGTAAAACTAGGACGGCAATGAGGCCTGGTTATTTCCGTACAGAGAGGCATGAACTAGTAGGCCAGAAGGCACTGGGAGGCCACAGAGGCCTGGTCACATGGCACCGCCACCATCTTGGGTCTGTAGGCCAACCACGTCCCAGTCATTGGGGTGTGGGGGAGAAGAGATCTTGGGCCATTTCAGCCAGAAGGGAGGACAAGGGATCACAAAGGCCTTAAGGGGGGCCTGGTCGCCATTTAGGGGCACTGTCCCCCACCCAATAAGGGCATGTAGGCCAGTAGGCCAGAAGGGGGGAGTATGCCTAGGCCTCACTGCGTGGTGCAGCCACCATATGGGGGCTGGGGTACCTGGGCACATGGCGCTGCACTGGCAAGGGAAGGAAAGTGAAAGATGGAACCTGAGGATGTGAGGGGATGGTTGGCAGGTGCACAACTGGGTGTAGCAGCAGGTTGGCTTTGCACACGGTAGGGTTGGCAGCCACAAGTGGGTCCCGCAGCAGAGGTGTATCCCACATGCCAGGAGCAGGGTATAGGGATGGGGGCACATGGAGGTCCCTTGGGGGAGTCGTTACCTCGGGATGCCTGCATGGGGCTGGAGGGGCAGTGGGCTGGCTGGGCTGGCACAGGTACAGGCAGTCACCCAGGAGTGCCGGTTAAGATGGGGCATAGACACGGCCAGAACACTGTGTGTATAGGGGAAAGACTGCATAGCACAGTGGGCCGCCTCCATATGGTGCAAGGCAAAAAGGGGCTCAGGAATTAGGGGTATTGAGCCCTCAGGGAGTTGAGAGCTGCAGACTGCATGTTTCACTTTATTTCATTTGTGCTTGTTGTACATCTAGTAGCAAGGCAGAGGAGATGGCACCCAAGAGAACTTCAGTGTTCAGTACTAAAATGATGGCAGAAGCAGCAAAACTGATGACCCATATGACAGAGCTGGTGGAGGTGGCAAAGAAAAGGGAAGTGGAGGAGAAAGTCCAGAAGAAGCAGAAGGAGTGTGATGAGAGGGTGGGCTCAAGGAAAGGCAAACAAGAGACCGAAGTGGGTGGGACCCATCCCACTGGTAGTGCCCAGGGCAGGAGCTGAGCCAATCCCAGTCCTGGCGGGACCACGACTGGATAGTGGTAAGGATGAAATGGATCTGAACAATGAAGCAGATTTAAAGGAGTATATTGAGGGTCTCTTGGGAGGTATGGGGGAGGAGAGAGTTAGGAAGATGGAGAGGGCCTTGCAGACCATTAAGGACAGGGGCAAGAAGGGCAATGTTGGGGGGAGCATGTGGGGTGAGTATGCTGTATGATGGACTGCCAGGTTTCACACTGGGAGACCATGTGCCAGCCTCCATAAAGGAAAAGATATGGAAAGGAGAGTATGTTGATATTTTTGCCTTGATCAATGAGGAGACAGCCAAAAAATATGAACAAAAGGAATCAGGGGGCAAGTCGGAAATGGCAGTGGCTTTGGCATTGGTAGAACAAGAAGCGGAGGAAGCAAAATTCAAGTGAAAGATCGTTGACACGTGGCAAGCTGGTTTCCTGATATACAGTGCACTGGTGCTGGAGAAGCAGCCAGAACTGGCAATCCCTCTTCTAACTAATATGGCAATCAACAGGGATGTGTATAAGGCAAAACTGGGCTTCAGGTGGCTGAAATATGAGGAGGCATTTCAGAGGAGAATGGAGGAGAAAGGGGACCTGAGGTGGGACTGCACCCACTCGGAGCTGTGGGTAAGGACCCTTTCAGGGCCAGCAGTAGGACAGGTAGCGGAGCTGTCAAAAGGGGTTGCACCAGCCCAGGGTGCCAAAGCATGTTGGGCCTTTCATAGGGCATCAGGCACGTGGCCTAGCTGCAAGTTCCGGAATTTTTATTCATGTTGCGGGGGCTCACACCAGGCAACGTTCTGCAGGCAAGGGGACAACAAAGCCGTGCAATCGGGGGGCCAGCTCAAGGAGCAGTCCTTTTGAGGGGAAAGGGGGGATTGGGAAGGGGCCAAGGGGCCCCAGGAGAGGGGGATATAATCCCACCTATGGATGAAATTAGGAAGGGACCAGCTAGTGGAAAGTGGGGCTACACCCTGGCTCATACCACCATCAAGCTGGAGGTGGTGGAGGCATGGATGAAAGGATACCTCAATCAGAAAGCAACTGGGCTGCTGAGGGAGGGTCTTCAGAGAGGTTTCCTACTGGGCTTTGAGGGCAAATGGGTGGAGATATGGGCAAAGAACTTGGGTTCTATGAAAGGGAAAGAGGACATAGTCTGTGCAAATATGCAGAAGGAAACCAGGGTAGATAGGGTAGAGGGGCTGCTATGAGAACCCCTTTGCAGGCATTTCCAGGTTTCACCCCTGGGGGTGGTTCCCAAGAAGCAGGCAGGTGTGTTCAGGCTCATACACCATCTGTCCTACCCAGACGGGGGGTCAGTAAATGAGGGGATCCCGGAGTCACTGATCATGGTCTCTTATGCCTCACTAGAGCAGGTGGTGGAGTTGATCTAGATGGTGAATGTGGCCTGGATGGTGAAGATGGACATTGAGTCTACATTCCATTTGTTGCCAGTCCACCCATTGGACTAGGACCTGCTCGGTTTCCAGTTTGAGGTCGGATGGTACTTCA
This sequence comes from Neoceratodus forsteri, assembly GCA_016271365.2. Lineage (NCBI taxonomy): Eukaryota > Metazoa > Chordata > Ceratodontiformes > Ceratodontidae > Neoceratodus > Neoceratodus forsteri. Next base: position 102,489,030 of record CM028130.1, read on the forward strand.
ACAAGGCTATTCCTATGGGCTGCTCAGTGGCATGCTCAACATTCTAGACTTTCAGTTCATGGATGCAATGTGTCTTTGAGAACTGATATGGGCACAGGAGGGTAGTTCACTTCCTGGATGACTTTCTGTTGATTGGGGCCAGCCAGGGGGAGACCCAAGGGATGTTAAGGGACTTCCAAGACATGTGCAACACCGGAGCCCCCACAGCAGAAAAGAGGGAGGGCACAGCCCACTGGCTGGAGTTACTAGGAATCAAGATGGACACTAAGCAGGAGTGTTTTCGGCTGCCTGGGGACAAGGTGGCATGGCTAAAAGGGCTGCTAGTGCTAGTGGGCAAGAGGAGGAGGGTGCCACTGCTACAGGTACAAAAGCTGCTGGAGCACCTTAATTTTTCCTGCAAGGCACTAAGCCCAGGCAGGGCATTAACAAGGAGATTGGGGAGGGTCATGGGGAAGGTGAAGCAATCCCACCACTGGGTGGACATCAACAGAGGTGTGAGGGAGGATCTCCAGGTATGGGAGACCTTTCTAGAGTCATACAATGGGGTGACATCCTGGCAAGAGGAGTGGGCCTACAATACAGACAAAGAGCTGTACACTGATGCAGCTGGGGGGTTTGGGATGGGGGCTTACTTACAAGGGGAGTGGATCTCTGAAGCTTGACCAGCACAATGGCAGGCGTGGGGATGGACCAAGGACATCACATTTCTGGAGATCTTTCCCATATGGGTAGCTTTGGAAATGTCGGTAGACCAGAAGACAGGGCAGCGTGTTCTATTTTGGTGCAACAATAAGGGCTTAGTGGAAGTGATCAATAGGCAGAGTGGACATATGGAGTTGGTAGATCAGATTCTAAGGCACATGGTGCTCTTGGGGTTGTGTTTGAACACATTGAGGGGATACAGAATGAGGGGGCAAACTGTCTTTTTCATTTTCAGATGAAGCAGTTCCAGGAGTTGGCACCACATGCCACACCTGCCCGGACCAAAGTCCCGGACTGCTTGTGTGAGATTGGAGGGAGAAAGCCAGGGCCCTGTACAGAGAGTCATGATCGGCCAACACCTTGAAAGTCTATGAGGGGGCATGGGCAGGCTTCCAGACATTTTGGTCCAGAATGGGATGGGATATGGTGGAGCTGGTCCAAAAAGAACAGGTGATACAGTACGTAGTGGAGAAATGGGAGGAAGGGTTGGTTCATGCCACCATGGTGGTCCAGCTGGCAGGTACGAGCTGGATGTGCAGGGACCAGGGGTGGTTGGATGCGGCGGGAGGCCAGGCCATCAGGCAGATGGTCACAGGTTGGCAGAGGGGGCAGGGTACAAGGCAGAACAAGAGAAGGCCCATAATGGGGCCTTTACTCATGAAGATGGTGGGAGCCTAGGACCATGTTTGCAATTCAGCAAAGGAAGCCTGCTTATTCAGGGCCATATTTGCAATCATGGCCAGGGGGGCTTACAGGGTTGAAGAGGTGGTGGCACCCCAAAAAGGGGACAGCCGCCATAGGTTTACAAGGGGAGAATGTGAGATTGGATGAGGATAGGGTGGTTATTTAACTGCGGAGGTCCAAAACAGACCAGCGGAGGAAGGGCACCTCAGTGCAGGTGTGCAGGCATCCAGGGGCAGGAGTGTGAGCAGTCCAGGCCATGAGATACTATGGCAGGAGAAGAGGCCCGATGAAGGGGATCTGATTCTTACACAGGGACTGGTCCCTGGTAACAGGGTTCCAGATAAGTGCAGTGCTGAAGAAAGCATTGGTGTTCATGGGGGGAGAACCCCAGTGAGTTCACCCCGCACTCATTCAGGATCGGTGCAGCGTCAGAGGCAGCCACCAGTGGGGCAGGGGAAGATGAGGTCAAATGGGTGGGGAGATGGAAATCCAACTGTTACAGGAGATATGTGAAGTGTTGACATGGCTAATTTGTGTTCCTTTTCTCTTTCCACAGCGGGCTCCAAGGGACAGATGTGGATTGTAGGGCACTTGTTCATCTACTGGGCAAAGAGGTTTGCAGCCACCACAAGGAGAAGGATGTAGTTGCACCCAGAGGCAGAGCACACTAAAATGCAGTGGAGAGGGTTGAGGGGCATGAGGTGGTCGCAGTTGGTTCCCCTGCTAGAGGAGCTACAGGTGCACTGGGCAAGGTCTGACTGTATCTTTGCCCATCTGGGAGGTAATGATCTGGGTGTATTGCCATGAGGGTCTCTGATGAGGGACATGATCTCGGACTTGGAGAGGATAAAGAGCTGGTGGCTGGGGGATGGTGATTGGCTGGTCTGAGATCACATCCCGGAGGGTGTGGAGGGGAGCAAAAGGGGTTAAGGAGGTGGAGGTGGCATGAAAGTACCTGAACTGACTAGGGCAGTGATTGAAATGGGGGGGTACACATCCAGCATAGGGACATTTATATGAGCAGACCAAGGTGTACAGAGCAGATGGGGCACACCTGACGGAGTTTGGCATGTGCCTCTTAATGTGTCCCTTTGGGGAACTAGTGTGGGAAACTAATAAAAAAGGCCTGAGATTTTTAACCCACAAGGGGGGGGAGCCCTATCTTCCATTGCAAGCTGGATATTGATCAGTGGAAAGGGTTGGGAGCAAGGAGAAAAAGGGGGGGCATGAGGAGGGGGAAGGGGGTAGGCACCACGTGCTGGGAACAAAGGAACCCAGGTGTGGGAGTAACGGGGGAGGGATATAGAGGAGAGGGTGAATCACTGTGTCCTCACCTAGTGGGAGGGGAGAAGTCTGGGTAAGTATGGTGACCCGCTAATGGTGATGGAAGGGGGGGATGGATCACAGTGTCTGGACCCCGAGAATCAACTTTTGAATTAGGAAGAGAACAAGAAGGAAGAACCACAAGAGGGAAGGCAGGACTGCTATGTCCTATAACATGATATTGGACTGTTATGTCTTAATTGTAAGTATTGATTGTTAGAAATGGAATTGGGGAAGGGGCTATGACCTCACAGGTGTGTCATTTGTCAAGGACCCGGGGCTCACTGGCTATTGACCATGGGGAAGGGCAACATGGGGTCCTGATTGGGGTCCTTAGGTGCCTCATAAGGGCCTGCAACCCTCAGAGAGCCCTCTTTCTTGTTGTTAATTTCCCCACCACCCTCCTGTGAAAGAGGTGGGAACATGAACTAGGCACTAGATAAGGGGAGGCAAAAGGAAGATGGTTGCCACCAAGGACCTGCATGGTCAGGTGGTGCCGAGATGGATAGCCGGTGGCCAGGAGGCTAGGTGGAACCTCGCTGGGCAGGCATAAGGGGGAGGGAAATGAAAGAAAAGTGGGAGAAAGGGTTGAGAGCAAGGTGAAAAAGGGCTGGTAGAGGGGAGAGGGGTAGGCACCACAGGCTATGGACAAAGGAACCCAGGTGTGGGAGTAACGGGGGAGGGGGGAGGGATATAGAGCTGAGGGCGGATCACTGTGTCCACCCCTAGTGGGGCAGAGGTCTGGTTAAGTGTGGTGACCTGGTTATGGTGATGGAAGGGTGGGCCAGATCACAGTGTCTGGACCCCGAGAAGCAACTTCGAATGAGGAAGAGAACAAGAAGGAAAAACCACAAGAGGGAAGACAGGACTGCTATGTCCTATAACATGATATTGGACTGTTATGTCTAAATTGTAAATATTGACTGTTAGAAATGGAATTGGGATGTAAATATATAATTGTGCCTTTTAATAAATATTGCCAGCCAGCATCCAAAAGTGACAAAGTAGTAGCCTGAGTTATTTCAGAGTGGGGATCCAGGGACAACTAGGCTTGCCACTAAAAGGCAAGCCAGATTGTCCTGGGATCCAGCCAGAAAGGAATAAGAAAGGGAGGGGGGTAGGGAGAGGGAGGAGAAAAGGAGAAAAGGGGGAGGGGCTATGACCTCACAGGTGTGTCATTTGACCAGGACTTGGGGCTTGTTGGCTATTGGACAAGGGGAGGAGCCACATGGGGTCCTGGTTGCGGTCCTTAGTGACTTTATGAGGGCATGCAACCCTCAGAGAGCCCTCTTTCTTGCTGTAAATTTCCTCACCCACCTCCTTCCTGCAAGAAAGAGGTATGGAACATGAAATAGGCACCAGATAAGGGAGGCAAGAAGGGGATGGTGGCCTCAAGGGGACACAGGCATCGGTTAAGTGATGCCGCAGATGGCGGCAGGTGGCCAGAGGGCTAGGTGGAACCTCGCCAGCAGGCATAAGGTGAAGGGAGATGAAAGAAAAGTGGGGAGAAATGGTTGGGAGCAAGGGGAAAAGGGGGGCAGGTAGAGGTGGGAGGAGATGAGAGGGTAGGCACCACAGGCTGAGGACAAAGGAACCCAGGAGTGGGAGTAACTGGGGATGGGGAAGGGATATAGAGCTGGGGGTAGATCACTGTGTCCACACCTACTTGGGGGGAGAGATCCAGGTAAGTGTGGTGACCTGGTTATGGTGATGGGAGGGCGGCCCAATCACAGTGTCTGAACCCTGAGAAGCTACTTTGAATGAGGAAGAGAAAAAGAAGGAAGAACTGCAAGAGGGAAGACAGGACTGCTATGTCTTATAACATGATATTGGACTGTTATGTCTAAATTTTAAATATTGATTGTTAGAAATTAAATAGGGATGTAAATACATAATTGTGTCTTTTAATAAAAATTGCCAGCGAGCATCCAAAAGTGACAAAGTAGTAGTCTGAGTTATTTCTGGGTGGGGATCCAGGGACAATGGGAAATTTGTTTTTTGAATAAGTTTTGAACCGTTTAGCATTTTTTCAGCAAATCTTCAAAAGGCACATCAGTGACCAAGACTGCATTTTCCCTGAAGATTTCAGACAGAACAGACAAAGCTTGCAAGCTGTAGGAACGAGCAAAGAAACATGCAAAAAGTCAGGTCTTTTGCCTTCTTTGGCATTCTGTAGCTCTGCAATCATACATCCAACTATAACAAAACTTGCCAGATCAAGAGAGCTATGATACCAGAGTGTACATGCAACATTTCTGGCAAATTAGTTGTTTGGTGGCAAAGTTATTAACGTGCAAAATTTGAGGGTTTGCATTAAAGTGGCTACTCAACCCTAACAATAGTATAATAAATATATTCTTGCAAAAGCTTCATTGAGCATCAGTTAGGGGTTAAAAGCAACAAAAGTGGGGAAATTAGATGTTAGGTGAGTCTCTCAACCCTCCTCATCCTATCTTTCCACTATCAACAGATGCTGGAGGCCATGGGTTTGCCAGGCCCAACTCTCACCTGATTCCATGTGTAAACAGGTTGACATGCTAAAGTAAAGCAGACTGGGGTGAGAGTTAAGTCTCACAACCCCATGGCACACCGCAGCATCTGTTGGTGTATGAAGGGTGGGGTAGTGGGGTAGTGGGGTGAGGGGTTAGGGGCTCAACCCTAATGTCTCATTTCCCCACTTTTTTACTTTAACCTTAACTGATGCATTAACAAAGTTTTTGTAATGAATTTCCTTACTTTTTGAAAAAGTGTAATGTAACTAGTAAATAGCATGTATTGGTGGGTGCCCATTTGTACATTACAGAAGCCCTGTAGGGCAGGAAACATTTGTAACACTAATATGCCAATATCTCAGCAACTGTAGCAGCTATGAAAAAAAGTCCCGTGCCTTTGTAATCATGACAGCAAAACCTCCACACAAGATAAGTCGAATAAATCCTCATCTCACATCATTTCCAAAATACAAATAAAAGCACTGTGGGTGCCACAATGTAAGGGAAAAATCTCAACTTTGTCATGGCATATCTATCAAACAGATTACATTTTTTATGCCTTAACAGCATAATTCACATCTCTGGGACACCCCTTTATACTCTGCAAATTTCAAGCCAAAAGACCAAACCATTTATTAAGAGTGTAATGTACCTGGTAACTGGTATGTGTTGGTGTGAGCACAGGACCTTTGTGCCCCGTGCTCCCAGCAAACTGCCCATTTGTGAATAATGATATGCACCTGTGGGAGCGCAGGCCCTCTGTGTCCTGTGCTCCCACTTACACATAACAATGAAGCCGTACAATAGCCCAATAAGCCTGAAAAGGAACCCTTGTAACACTAATTTGCTGATATCTCAGTAACTGTGCAACCTAGGAAAAAAATTCCACTGCAGGTGTAATCTATGACTTCAAAACTACCTTGTGTGCTTAGTTCACCTAAAGCTGTGTGGGTAGTGAACAATCCGTATCTTGCTTCATTTTTGAGATATGGGCTCCGAAAAGTCGCTATGGGTGTCACAATGTTATCCTATAGGAAAAATCTGAACTTCGTGATGGCATATCTATGGAATCGATTAACTTTTCAATGCCTAAATAATATAATTCACATCTCTGGAACATCTCCTTTATACCTTGAAAATTTCAAGCCAAAAGACAAAACCCTTTATGTACAGTGCAGTGTCAAAGTTTTTTAAATCTAGTTCGTGAGGTCTCAAAATCTTCGTTCACGAAGTCAGTCCCTGTTCACGAGCTGTCAAAATCTCCATTTGCTAGTAACCATTGATAATCAGATTTTGGCCATCTGGTCCCAAAGTTGCGAACTGGGATTTTGTTAGCTTATGAATAGTGGTGGGCGAAGTGGACTCAATCCGCTCTGCGAAGCGATTCGCAGAGCAAAGGCAGATTCGTGGAGTGCTCCACAACGTGAAGCGGAGCACTTCGCTTTATAATGAAGAATGCGAAGTCCATTGGAAGCAATAACTTCACATTACTCCACCTCCCCAGGCCACTACTCTGCCAATTTTAAGGTGAAGTGCATTGCAGACAGTGCACTTCACCTCACTTCGCCTTGTTTTTGAGCTCCAAAGGTGAATTTTGCAGTGACTCATGGGATTTCAGGTCACATGGACTCTATATTGTTCTGCACAGCCTCATTTCAGGGTAGTATGAGTAGGAAGGAGTAGGAGACAGTGTGCTCTGATAGCTGTCTGTGATAGGAATCTTGTAAAAGCTGTTCACAAAGCATTTTTGTTTTTTTGGGGGGGATCCAACTTTAGTTAATCGATTGTAGGAAACCCTCCTGTGCTCATATCATCGAGCGTTTTTGCTTTTGTGTGGATTTCGAATGTTAATTTACAACATTGAGTGTGTGTGGTGAAAGACAGTGAAAGTGTGCTTTGGGGGAGGGGCATATCTGCGGTGAAGGTAGATTTAAGTTGGAGAAATAGTGATTTCTTCATTTTTTTGTTACATTTTTGTTATATAACTGACTGTGTTAATGTATACACAGTAATATTGTCAGTAATAGATATTTTCTTGCTGTTTGTTGTGTGGATGTGGTGCAGCAGTTCATAAGTTCAGGTTGTTTACATTACAAATTTACAATACGTAACGTGGCATAGTACTGAACTTTTGCATTTGCTACGCATTCCTCATTCAGCATTGTACACAAACTGTTCTGTATGTGAGTGTATGTGTGGCGTTGTGTGCATCAAATAATACACCTTTTATTGTGCTACAGACTAGTGTAATTGCAAGCACAGCAGTGTGAACTAGCTATCCACTGCAGCTGCCTGATTTTGTACTGCAATTGTGGTATCTGTTCTTAGTTTTGCTGCTTGTAGTGCCATAAAAATCTGCACTGTCTGCATTCAGTGCTCCTCCCCACACCCACGTTCAAAAGGTATTTTGTACCAGATAGGATTGTTTTTGTGACCTTATCAGCACCACTGGTTACTGCAGTTGTTTTAATTCTGTGACAGTCTCAGAGTAGTCTCTGATCTGTTGCTAAACCCACAGTTGTTTATTTGGCTTCACATCCAGCGTACCTCCAATCGGAAAGTGAATGTATCAAAATCTGAATTTGGTTATAATATTTATGGTTGATCCCCCAAAATGCTTGCAAAGAGACATGCAAGCAAAGCTGTTTCTGGCCATGGCAATGTTGGCAGTAAGACAGTCTGTGGGCGTGGTAGTAGTACGCAGACACAGAAGTGCATTGCTGATGTGAGGAAAGGTATGTCTCCTGCGATGTTTTTTACAGCCCAATCAGTAGCTTCACTCATAGGTGGAGGAGATGATGTTTTCCCAGCCGGTGGCATTAGTGTTACTGGTGTTAGTGGTGGTGGAGGTAGTATTGTTGCGTCAAGTTCTAATTCCGACCAGTGTACCGCATCCAAAAATATTGAGTGTGAAGCAGTGCAAGTGAGTGGCAGCGTAGATGATGTCATACTTCCCAGTAACATCCCAGTAACTGAACCTGAGTATTCTGATGATCATGTCAACGATAGCATACAATGTGATATTCCGTCCACCGTGGCACTTAACATCATGCATTTTCCATGAAGTGATTCACAGTGTGGTGAAAAAATATCAGATGATGGTGGTGTAGATGTTGATGATGAATGTGATGATAATGTTGCTGTTGTTGCAACAAGCAGTCCACATGCTAGCGTCCAAGCAGAAGATGTGGATGTGTGTAACATTGATGAATATGATAATGATGTAATTGACCCCAGTTGGGAACCGGAGAAAAATAAATTAAAAGTGGCTGTGTCTGAGTCTGTTTGCAGGAATACCCCCCCCCCCCATAAAAACTTGTGATCTACTGGTTTTAGTTGATGATGATGACCCAGTAATCAATATGATAGGTAGTCGTGGTGGTCAGTTGCAGTCCAGGTGTGCAGTGCCCGAAACATCACTTGCCCCCCCACTTCAGTGCTTAAAATAATGGACTTAAATAGGCCACATCATGGACGTGCTAAAAGCAGAGTGGCATAATCTCTTGTTTGGGCTTTTTTTGTCAAGATGCAAATGATGATTCAGTTGCAATCTGCCAGGTTTGCCATGTGCGTGTGAGTCGAGGTGAAAAGATGAGCCATCTGGGCACAGGAGGACAGCATATGCATCTTAAGAATAGGCACTTGGCACTGTAGACCCAGCACAAGCTGGCAGCTAATACCACAGTGGGGTGTTCACCCGTGTCACCGGCAACCATAGCCAGCATGTTATCCCCTTCCATCACTGTTAAGTCCAGTAGGAAATTAAACGTGTGCAGTAATGTGATAATAAGAGCAGAGGATTACTACAGGCATGATAAGGTGGAGGACCATAATGACTTTGAAATGTTGTCCAGTGCTGTTGAGAGTAGCAGTTTTTGTGGTGGTAATGGTGGTGGTGGTGAATGTAGTATGTCTAGTGCAAGTGGTACATCAACCCCGGTTGGCAAATCTGGCAAAATAATAGCATTTCTGGGATTGTCATCATCACCTGTGCAACCACCTTCATCAAATGTCCACACTCCATGCCCTGCCAATGCCATTCATCACAGAGTACAACCATTTGTGATCAACACACCCCATGTAAAACATTTGTCAGCCCATGTTACAGAGTGTTTTTGCGCATAAGCTGAAGTACCCCCAATCATACAGTGTCACGTGAACTCAATGCTGTTGTAGCGGAAATGCTGGCAATTGATCTTTTGCCCTTCTCCTTTGTGGAGAATTCTGGGTTCCGGTGGTTTGCTGCACGTGCCTGTCCAAAATGGAAAGTCCCATCCAGGACATACTTTTCTACCCGTACTGTTCCCGAGTTGTTCCGCACTGTGTCTGACTCAGTAAGACATGCCCTTCAACATTCCTCCTCTCCATTCATCCATTTAAGTATGGATATGTGGACAAGTGGCAAAACAACGGGGAGTTCATATTTGTGTATAACTGCACACCGGGCGCAGGTGTCGGGGGTTGTTTGTGTTGTTGGTAGTGTGAATAATCAGTGCAATAAGGTGGATTGTCGTGGTAGCAATCTTCCAGAAATTCGACAGCATGCAGCGATTGCTATGTGCAGTGTGACCTGTTCACACACTGGTGAGAACATGTTAGACATGGTACTGACTCAAATTGACAGATGGCTAAACCCTCTGTTCCTGTGAGCTGGGTTCATAGCAAGTGACAATGGGTCAAATGTGGTGGAATGCATCACGAATGGTGTTTTTTTCCGTGTTCCATGCATCGCCCACTTTTTAAATCTTGTGGTTTAGGAGTTTCTGCAGCACCCTGATATAAAGGAAATGTTGACCATTGCACAACGCATCTGCTCTCACTTTTCAAGATCTGGAAAGGCCTGTGACCAACTGCGGCAGTTGCAGATACAAAACAGCCTGCCTCAGCACCGCTTGAAGCTGGAAGTTGTCACCCGATGGAACTCCACTTTATACATGGAAGAGAGGTTGTATGAACAATACAAAGCCATCTCAGAATATCTTGTTATACACACTAGCCGTGACAGTTTCGGGGCCTCCATGTCTATGATGACTGAACAGTGGTGTCTCATGGACTCTGTAATAACAATTTTGCGGCCTTTTGAACATGCCACACAGGCAGTGAGTGGTGAGTCTGCCTCCATTATCCAATCAATTCCACTGCTGCTGGTGCTTACACAGACATTGGTGAATGTACAGCATAGTCTTGATGTTGCCGGAGACGGTGGTAGCAGTATATTCGACTAGAATCATCACGTTATGAGCATTCAGCATAGTGACAACTTTGCTATAGCAGCAATGCTGGACCCACGATACAAACATGGAATTGCATCAGTACTGGAGGAAGGGCCTGAACAGGTAAAAAATATCAGTGGTCAACTGGTGCACTTGGTTCATGGGGCACAGAAGTCATGTGCCAAGGTCAGCAAACCTCAGCAGCACAATCCAGCTGAAGGTGTACCTGGAGGACCATCAAGCATATCCTGCAAGGGGAAGGGGACTGCAGTTCCAGGTGGTCTGTCATCCAAAGTGGCTGGCATCAACCCACTTTGGGAGGCTTTGTCTCAAGTGGGTATTTGTGAAATAAATGATTCGGGAGAACAGGATGATGCACCAGCAATTGGACTTAGTGCGGCACAGAGAATGGTTGAATCATATTTGTCTGAAAACAGACATCTGACAGTAACTGAAGATCCTCTTTTGTACTAGAGTGGAAAGGTCAGTGAATGGCCAGAGCTGACTGCAGTGGCACTGAAGTACCTCACATGCCCACCCTCCAGTGTAAGTGTTGAGAGGGTATTCAGCTCAGCAGGTGCAATAGTCAGGGGTCATCAGACAAACCTGTCTTCTGCAAATGTTAGTTTGCTAACATTCATTAAAATGAATGAGATGCACATACCAGCAGAGACTACAACCTCGGTATTCATACCCTGGCCTAGTCATGATGGTCTTGCTGATGTGGAAATGGAGCATCCTGGTGGCACTGGCAGTGGCTGCCTGAAACGTCCCACTACTGATGTAGATGATGACACAATGGAGAAAGAATTTCCCAGTGGTCAGACATCAGACATCGATGACTGTGATAGCAGCTTTCTTTATGAGGATGATGATGTGGTTAATGTTGGCAGGTTTTAACTGAAGCTTTTAAAAGTTGGTGTGCCCCCCTGGACCACCACCACCAGGACTGATGTTATCCACTGCCACCATGAGTCTGTCTGACCCCCGGACCACTACCACCAGGATTGATGTTAGCCACTGCCACCATGAGACTGTCTGCCCCCCAGACCACCACCACCGGGACTGATGTTAGCCACTGCCACCACTGCCACCATGAGTCTGTCTACCCTCCGGACCACCACCACTGGGACTGATGTTAGCCACTGCCACCTGAGTCTGTGTGACCCCCGGACCACCACCACCAGGACTGATGTTAGGCACTGCCACCACTGCCACCATGAGTCTGTCTGCACCCCCGGACCACCACCACTGGGACTGATGTTAGTCACTGCCACCATGAGTCTGTCTGACCCCTGGACCACCACCACTAGGACTGATGTTAGCCACTGACACCACGAGTTTGTCTGACACCTGGACCACCACCACTGGGACTGATGTTAGCCACTGCCACCATGAGTCTGTCTGACCCCCAGACCTCCACCACCTGGACCGATGTTAGCCACTGCCACCACTGCCACCATGAGTCTGTCTGCCCCCGGACCATCACCACCAGGACTGACGTTAGCCACTGCCACCATGAGTCTGTCTGACCCTCAGACCACCACCACCGGGACTGATGTTAGCCACTGCCACCACTGCCACCATGAGTCTGTCTGACCCTCAGACCACCACCACCGGACTGATGTTAGCCACTGCCACCACTGCCACCATGAGTCTGTCTGCCCCCGGAACCACCACCACCACCGGGACTGATGTTAGCCACTGTCACCATTGCCACCATGAGTCTGTCCGGACCACTACATCCATCAGCCAGAGACTCAAAGCTTCTTAATATTTAAACCATAAAGTGAGTATCTGTACTCATGTTTGTTATGCTGCTTCACTTCCTTTAGTTGTATGTTTTGTTTTCTGCAGCTTTTCAGAGCTGCAATGGTAAAACACATACAGTACACTTCTTTTGTTTCTTTTACAGGGTAACAAAAAAAGGCTCCATCACTAAAACTCATTGGGAATGGTACTGTAGCTGTACTGTACAGAGAGGAAGTGATGTAATGCCCATGTGAAATCCATTCTGGTAAGTATGAAGATTTTATTTCATCCGTTTCATTGCTTTGTAAAGACTGTAGCAAATATTGCACATAGGTTGTGTTAGTTGACAAGATGTGGGTTTGAAATGTAACTTGACTTCAGGGATTGAGATTTGAGAACCAGGGAGGGACACATGACTATTAAGTTGTAAGAAGTCATTCATTTATTTTTTTAGGAAACTTCCAGATGCTTTGTTGTTCTGACAAAGTGGCCTTATCCAAACAAGTTCTTCAACATCAGGCCTCCTCCGGGCTGGGGCGCACATGCAACATGCAGAAGTCATTTCATTAGATGACCATGACCATCATTAACAACCAGACTCGAGAAGGATGCAGATGAAATCTGTGAAGAAGTAACAAAATAAGAAACCATTACAGACAAACCTGCAAATATGCTTCCCCCACCCAAAAAAAATACTTACCTTCATGTGCTTGAGAGTTATCCTTTGCAAATTTCTATGCGAAAAGTTCTGATCAAGCACTGGAATGTGCACACCAACAGTATCTGTGACCTGTGATACAGAACAATACCATGAGTACATGTCCATGTCAACCCCCCTCACCGACAAAATACAGAAATATGTATCTATATATATCAAGTCACCAAGGCTAATATTAGTGTACAGACAAAGGGTAACCTTCCACCCAGCTGAGATGATCATGCTGTATTTGCTCGAATCGCAGCACACATTGGACCAGCAACAGTTCGGTCACAGTCATCATTTTATTCTGGGGCACTGCGCGTATAAGTGACTGCTCAATAAATTCTGGGGGGCTTTGTAAGTGCTGAAACAATTCCATTTCACTTCATTACCACTTGTCAATTTTCTGGACACAAGGCGGATGCTGCTTGGGCATGCAGAAAAAATCTGGGGTCTCTGTGTGACCACTGCATGCATGAGTGACTGCGCAATAAATTTTGGGGGACTTTGCATGTGGTGAGACAATCCCATTTCACTTCCTTAGCACTTGTCAATTTTCTGAAGAGAAGACAGATGCATTTTGTGTGATGTGATTGTGAGTACATAATGTCATACTTTATTTATTTATTTATTTATTAAATTTTGATAACCGGGTAAGCCCACTGGGCCCCGAAGGTTCCTTTTTCAGGAACGACCTGGGGATTACATGGAATAATACATGGGATTGTATACAGCACAAGTACATTACATAAGACAGAGAGGAACATAATACATAGTAGCTTTTCAAGATAAATTATAAATTAAAGCAGCATTGCAACAATGTACTGACAATTTTGACCTATACTCTTTTGTTATTTTACATTGCCGCCATTGCCAGCCACTTGTTACCTCATGACCTGTGTGATACCCTTCTTTTCACAATTTGTGTCTACTTTACTACTTTTTCTCATGTCTGAAAATAAAAAAGGTGCACACCATTTAATATTGTTCTGACCAGGTTCTTATCACTATTTGCAGCTGTTTTTGAACAACTATTGTTCTGTGATGTTATAAAACACTGCCTGCTGCATAATTGTTAATTTGACAACAGAAGTAATATATAACAACTGATGGAGAAAAACAGCGCAAAATACTGACAACGACCTGGTCTGCACCATATTATAAGGAGTGCTCCTTTTATTATCTCAGACATGAAAAAAAGTACGAAAGCAGACTCAAATACTGGAAAGAATAGTATCATACAAGTCAGGATGTAAGTAAAGTGACAATGTAAAATAGCATAAAAAAGTATAGGTCAAAATTTCCAGCAGATTGTTGCACTACTGCTTTAAAGAGATTCACCTAGTTACATAGTTATGGATGGTATTGCACCCAATATATTGATGCCTAACCTCCAGGGGAATCTTTGGTTGCTCCATATGTCCTTAAATAGTGCAATACTTTTCTGGTAAAAACATTCATAATTTCAGTAAACCGGGTCCCAGAGGACTTCCCGTTCTGAAGAGCCACCCAAGTTCCGCACCCCCTCACTCAGCAACGTTGTGGTGAAACATGGGCACGTTTCAACTAACAAGAGCCTTGTTAGTGGAAATGTGCCCACATTTCACCACAAACTGATCAATATAACATAAAGAAACATTTGGAAAGCTGCTGGCCATTCACTATAAATAAAGCATGCCCCCATGCTCTCTCTAGCATCACGTCATAACATTGCTGAGCACGGTGGCAGAACTTGGGTGGCTCTTCAGAACAGGAAGTCATCCTGGCCCCGGTTTACTGAAATTACGAGCTAGTAAAGTATTGCACTATGGAATGTAAGGACATGTGGAGCAAGAAAGATTACCCTGGAAGTAAGGCACCCATATAAGGAGCATGTACGAGACAGTATGGCGCAGTGGTCTAAGGCTCTGATCTGCAAATTTGGTGATATCCAGCAGATCTGACCTGGGTTTGAATCTCACAGCTTCCACTTGCATACTGTGTGACCCTGAGCAAGTCACTTAACCTCCTTGTACTCCCAGGTGGCTCCTGTAAAAAAGCTTTAAGCTTAGTGTGCTATACCTGGTTAAACAAATAATGTATGACTGTATGTGCATGAATATATTTAAAGGGAAGCAGTCAACAACAGAAGCTCCTGCGTCCTGCCCAGTGCAAGGCTCACCCTCCGGTTAAGCCTTCTAAGTATGTTGCAGCATTTTTCTCGTGCAGCAACATACTTTATTTTAATAAAGAAAGGTCAGCAACCCAGAAGGATGGCGGATGCTATGGGGACCCCATTATGTGTAAAGGAAAAGTGCAGCGGAGATACACCGTGCGCTTCAAATACTTTTGTATTGAAGCGCATGGTGTGTCGCCATTGCACCTTTACGCAAAATAGAGTCCCAATAGCATCTGCCATACATCTGGGTCACTAACGTTTCTTTAGTATAATAAAGTATGTTGTGGCATGAGAAAAATGCTGCAACATACTTAAAAGACGTAACCAGAGGGTAAGCCTTGCAGGGGGCAGGATGCAGGTGCTCCTGTTGCCGACTGCTTCCCTTTAAACTAATATTGTGGCCTTCCATCTGTCTGGTATTAAACAAACAAAACACAAAACAGTACAGCAATGGGGGGGGGGGAGGTGTGCAGAAAACAAAACCTAATGCTTGATCCCATGATGTTCCAGCAACAGATGAAGCATCAACACTATTTGCAGCTGCTTTTGCTTGATTCACTCCATCTGCTGCTGGACAGTACCAATCCTCTGATTGCTTTCCTCCATCGCAGCCCACAGCAGTGCTATTTCTGACTGCATTGCAGGCATCGTGGTGGGGTCCACTGCTGCGGGAGGAAAGGCAGGTAGTGGTGGTGGTGAGGGTGGTGCTGGTGGCAGTGGTGGGGGTAGTGGTGGAGAAGCAGCTGCTGCTGTGTCCCTCCTCCTGTTCTGGTGATGCACAGCAGCAGCACCCACTGCCACTGCCACAGAAGGGCCAACAGGTGGAGGCCTGGCTCATTCTGTGGCAGCCTGCCACTCTACCTTGTGGTGATTAAGCATGTGTGTCCTCTGGCCCCCACTCCCCAGATGTGTTCCCTGGGGGCCACGGCGCACCTGCACACCACAAAGCAGGCACATCACAATGCTCCTGTCCCTCCTACACAGTTGAAAAATTGCCAGACTATCGAGCTGTGGGAGGGACCAGGCACAACAGGGGCAGATGTATTGCCAGCAGCACTGTCACACACCTGGGGGGGGCTCCACCTGCTGCTGTGGAGTGGGAGGTGGTGCTGCTGGAGCTCCTGCAGCTGGTACTGGTGGTGGTGGTGGTGGCGGCAGCAGACTTGCTGGATGTGGTGGTGGCACTGGTGGTGCTGCTGCTTCCGGAGGAGGGGCAGGACCAGATAATCGGGCGCGGTCCAGTGACACCCGCCCACACTGACCCCCACGTGTCCACACTCCCCTCTGGCCAACATGGGCTACAGACTGTCCCTGGTCCATAACTCTCCTTCCCTCTCCACTCCAATGCATCACGCGATGATGACGACCAACGTCACACACAGTCACAGACAGTCTCACACATGCACACACACAGAGTCACATACAGACACACACACAATTACACAAAATAAAACTTATAAAACAAATCAGTCACAAAAAAAGAACTCACAAAACAGTGCAACAAAAACTAAAGAATTAGCTTTTAAAAAAGCTGTTGTTTTTTATGAAGTTTAAGAAAGCAAGTTAAGCAACAAATAAACACTCCTCTCCTCCACTATCCTTCCTCCTTCTAACTCTGCAGAGGAGAAAGTGAAAGTATCTGCTCTTATGACTCAGTTCCTTCCTGCCTGGATAAAGCATGTGAGTTACAGTACTGTAAGCCATGTGATGTGTGTGGAGGGCTGCCTAAAGTGCCTATTATTATCATTCCACCTTACTTCGCATTAAGGTGGAATAACAACGTGAAGTCAAGTCACAATCACAAGGCGAAGTGAGCACTCCTCAGTGGCAACCTTGCATAGCATTGCACTAACTCAAAGTGGCCACTTCGCGTTCACATCGCCAGCAGATTTTGTCAGCTCACGATAGGTGATGGGCGGGGGGATACCACTAGACTACCAGGGCATTACATGAAGGACATATTCTGGTGATCAGGGACATGGGAGGGGGGCCACTAGACTACCAGGGATACGTGTGTGTGCTTGTGGACAGTGCTCTGGGTGGGTGGGTGGCCACCCATGGCTGTCGGCTGCTGTGTTGAGCACTGCAATACAATGGCCCACCTGTGGGTGGCTGGGAGTTGTTCCACAGTTTCATGGGCTCAACTTTGAGCCCCCCTATGTGGCGCAATGCAGGAGAGCACTGGCATATGTGCTGCACATCCTGGGCTGAATATTGGGATGTGCCGCGTATGCATGGGCACGCCCTCTGCATCTGCACCGCATACACTTACATTGCGTCCCGACGCATCGGGGGTTGCACTGCGTCAGGCAGCCTTCTCGATATCTCGCTGGGGCACAATGTGGAGTTGCACCAGCTCAACCCCTTTGAATATCCCAGCCATGATATTTTTTTTAATCACCAGAAAAAAACCTGTAATTTAAGCTGCTGCCATACAGTCTCTGTTATTCAGACATCACTGTCAACGATCACAAAGTCAGATACAAATATTTTATTTTTTTATATTAAATATTCATATGGTTACACTCATATGAAGATGAGCATACTCTGAAAAGCTATTTTATTGTCAATCAGACCAAAACACGTTTGACTTTTTGCACAACACACCTTCAGTGGGTTCTTGCCAGAAGATAGACACTAGATAGTAGTTCTACCATTTACATCATTTACTGTAAATTTGATGTTGTCCAAGTGGTGTATTTTGACCTACAAATCTATACTGTCACTGTGAGGATCCCCTCCTGTTAGGAAATTGAGAATAAAAAAAAATTCTATCAAGCAAATAGTTTACTGGCACTGTACAGCCCTTTTTTTTCTTTCTTTTTTAACAATATAATTGAAGGTACAGACTAAACATAAAAACATAGAAACATAGAATTTGACAAAAGATAAGGACCGCTTGGCTCACCTAGTATGCCCATTTCCCTACCTAATGGATAAGCTGCAGATCCTAGTTAACCAACAGCCAACTTCCTCCTACCCCTCACTAGAATTGCCTTATGGCTGTCCCATGCATTCTTGAATTCCAACACTGTTTTTAACTCCACTACCTCCTCAGGAAGGCTGTTCCATGTATCCACAACCCTCTCCATGAAAAAAATACTTCCTTACATGACCTCTGAGCCGTCCCCCCTCTATCTTCAAATTGTGCCCCCTTGTTCTCATGCATCTCTTTTTCTGAAAGATGCTAACCTCTTGGACTTCGTCGATCCCCTTGAGGTACTTGACAGTTTCTATCATGTTCCCACTTTCCCTCCTCTCCTCAAGGGTATACTTATTAAGCTCCTTTAATCTCTCTTCGCATGTCTTCTGGCACAGACCCTGTACCATTTTAGTTGCCCTCCTCTGGACTGCCTCCATCCTGTCTATGTCCTTGTGGAGATGGGGTCTCCAGAACTGCACGCAGTACTCCAGATGGGGTCTCACCAACTGTCTGTACAGATGGAGAACAACTTCCTGATTTCTACTGGTGATGCCTCTCCCTATGCATCCCAGTATCCCGCCAGCCTGCCTTACTGCCATCTCACATTGCTTGCCCACCTTAAGGTCATCTCATATGACTACCTCCACGTCCATTTCTATTTTTATTTTGCTTGTATTCCCCCTCCCCCCGTTGTGTACTCTTCCCCTGAGTTTTTGTTTCCCAGGTGCATTACTTTGCACTTCTTTTCATTGAATCTAAGCTGCCATACATTTGACCATTTCTCTAGCCTTGCCAAGTCCCTTTGCATCCTTTCCAGCCCCCTACTGTACTGACCATGTTGCAGATCTTTGTGTCACCTGAGATATTTTTCCTTCCAGTTCCTCTGCAATGTCACTTATAAAGATATTAAAGAGGACCTGTCCCACTACTGAACCCTGCAGTACACTGTTAGTAACCCCCCTTTCTTCAGAGTGAACTCTGTTTACTATTACCCTCTGTGTTCTGTTGTCCAGCCAACTTTTTACCCAGGCTACCACTTTGGGACCCACTCCAAGGCTGGCTAACTTGTATATTAATCTTTTGTGTGTAACTGTGTCAAATGCCTTGCTAAAGTTTAGGTAGGCTATGTCCACAGCCCCTCCCTGGTCTACTACTTTGGTCACCCAGTCAAAGAAATCTATTAGATTCATCTAACATAACCCTCCTGCTGTGAATCCATGCTGCCTAGGGTCCTGTGCCCCACTGGCCTCTAGGAACTCAACAATTCCTTCTTTCAGAATTGATTTTCCCTACCACTGAGGTCAAACTAACAGGTCTGTCATTTCCTGCCTCTGTCTTGCTTCCAGTTTTATGAAGGGGAATCAAATCCTCCCTCCTCCAGTCCTCAGGTACCACAACATCCTCTCATGATTTGTTAAAAAGGGTATTCAGTGGTGTCACTAGTTCTAGCCTTAGTTCTTTTAGAATTCTTGGGTGAATCCCATCAGGCCCCATTGCTTTGTCCACCTTCAGTTTTAAGAGTTCTTTCAGAACCCTTTTTTCTGTGAATAGACTGGTATTGGACCTCCCTATCCAGAGTGCTTCTATTCTTTGATTTAGGTACCTCCCCTCCTCTTCTTTTGTGAATACTGAGCAGAAGCATTCATTCAGTATCCCTGCTTTTTTACTGTCACCCTCTGACCACCCTCCTGTCCCTTTATTAGTTTCACTATCCCTCCCTTGGTCTTTCTTTACTCCCTAATGTACCTATAAAAGGTTTTATCCCCTTCTTAACTGAGTTGACTATCTTTTCCTCAGTTTGTGCCTTTGCTGTTCTGACTGCCTTCCCCGCTTCTTTCTGTTTTAACTGTAACAGTTCTCTGTCCTGCCCCTTCTGTGTTTCCTTATACTTCCTGAATGCTGCATTTTTCTCCTTAATCTTCCCCACCACCTCTTTTGAGAACCATGGTGTTTTTTACCTTCATTTTGCTTTGTTGATTTGCTTCTCACAAAGGATTGTTACTTCTGTGATGGCTGTTTTGACTTTTCCCCATTGTTCCTCCACCCCTCATTCTTGCCCGTTTTCTAGTGCTTTTCTGAGGCACTCTCCCATTTTCCCAAAGTCAGCCCTCCTGAAGTCCAATATCCTTTCTTTTTTATGGCTTGACTCTATGGCTGTGTTTATCATGAACCACACTGTTTGGTGGTCCCTTGTTCCCATGTGGCTACTCACTTCTAATTCCTAGATCCTTTCTTCATCCCCTTTTGACAGTACCAGGTATATGATTGCTCCGTCCTGAGTGGGTTCCACCACTAGCTGTCTGAGGCATGCCCCCTGTAGGGCATCAAGAATAACCCTGCTCTTGGATGTGGCTGCAGCAAAGGTGCTCCAGTTAACATCAGGCATATTCAAGCCCCCCATCAACAATATTTCCCCTTTTTCTGCCATTCTAACAATGCCTTCCATCATTTTCTTGTCCATCCCCCCCTCAAATGGGTGTCGGTATACAACCCCCATGCAGATTGAGGTGGCATATCCTGTCTCCAGGATGACTCATAGTGCCTCCTGTACTCCCTAACTAAAATAGTAACATATCAAAAAATCAAATGAGCACATATACAGAAGGAAAAAACTTCAAATGTACTACAATGGACTACGGACAGACTCATGCATGTGTAGGGAGTCTGTTTCATCTCTTATCAGAAATGAACTCTTGCCTTGATTGGGAATCGGGGAGGGGGAGCCATCTGAAATCACAGGAAGCCAAGGTTATGATAATGTACATATTTTATGTACCGTAGGGCACAAATAAAAAACACAGACATTGGTTATCATCAAAAGGCTTTATTACAGGCGACTTGCAGGGTAAAATTAATTTCCTATCTTCAGATACAGTAGCTCCTTCCCTGACCTATGAGTGGTGACAGCAGCAGGGGTTGCACTATATGACACAGCTTTCATTTATTAAAGAAAGCTGTGTCATATAGTGCAGACTACCGGTTTTGGAAAAAAATTCAGTTATGACTAAAACAATGATTTTTTGAACTGCACCTGCTCAGAAACTGAGCATTTTTATTAAATATTTTAAAAACTACTCAACAGTGGGATCTAAAATCCGCAAAAGCACACACCTTGGACCAACCTCTATCAAAGCCTCCTCTTCTATTAGTTACCGGGTGGCAAGAAAAGTCTTAAAAATTTTCAAAAATGGAGACTTTTGTGGTTTTTTGCACCTCTGTGACTTTGCCTCCCCTGACCTGACCTACATGACATTTACAGTATCAAGAGTTCCTGGCACTTAGGCTGTGCTTTGCAAATTTCATGTAAATCAGCTGAAAATATGAAAAGTTATTAAAGTGCAAATAAACTTGAGTTTAACACAGAAGTGCTTACTCAACCGTAAGATAGATAGATAGATAGATAGATAGATAGATAGATAGATAGATAGATAGATAGATATACAGTATATATATATATATAGATATAGATATAGATATAGATTTATGTTGCAGCTGCGTTAACAGGCGTGATAGAATTGTTGGGTCTGTGGCAGGTATATTTATGTTAGTGATGTCAGTTTGGAACAGGGTCAAACTTAGAAGCCATAAGTTAAAATATTGGGTATGTCATGACCCAAGCAGAACATACAAAGCCTTTGTTAGATGATCTTCATGGTTTATCTATGAAAGAAAGGTTTATTTCTCCTTTGGATATATAGTTTTATATCATGCTAGAACCCAAGATCCCATACTTACAAACAAAGGAGGTCCCAAGATGTAGTCTTCCGTAACAGACAGGTTATAAACCTGAAAGGCCCTACTGGTACTACCTCAGGCCTATTTACAGCTGGCTTGGCCATATAAAATAGGGCTGACATGGACACAGCACCAAATTTGTGATATATGGGATCCAAAGCCTAACACAAAAAGAAGAAAAGGTCTACTTTCTATATGTATGATATTGCATGTTTGTTTACTGAAATACAAACTAAGATCCATGGATTAATTATAAATAAACAATCTTTAAAGGCCAGACAGCACCACATGAGCAGGGAAATTATTTGTGCCGCTAATGGTGGCTATATCTTAATCACTGTCACTAACCTCTTCCAAGACCTGGAAGCTGGACGCATCCCTGTCATTGTCAAGGACTCATGGATGGTTTTGGCCTCATTGTCAGACCTCAGCCTGCACCTCCAAATGCATGGCCGACTCCCTCACATTTCCCTCTTAACTGCCAGAAACTTAGATTATGTCACACCACACCCTAATCAAGGACATTGCTACTCAATTCATTGCTGTTTCAACCATGATACTATGTATGTTTAATTTACTGTATCACTACAAGTGTTTGATAAGGACTCTTCAGTCTTCAACAAGATGGCACATGTCTACTTCATGGGATTCCAAGAAGAAGACATCTACAAGGAACGGATCAGTCTTCCACCTCTGCTGGTGTTCTAACTGCAACCCTGGCTCACACCTCATATAGACTGTTGTTCCATAAAATGCTATTGATACCTGTAAAGGTGTGATGTTTTCCTTGTAACTACACCAGTGTGCAGCTACTCCATTGAGCAAAATGTTACTGTACCTCCTAAAAATGCCACAAATACAACTAATGCAAAGAAACAGATCCAACCATCCAGTATCCAGTCACATGGATATCTCCAGACTTTCACCTTTGTCATGTGTCCGGTACAACTCATCAAGTGTTGCCTACCACATATCAAAATAACATAGAATACGGATGGATAATATTATGTTGTGACAATCATCAAGAACTTTTCTTATGGACATCTCCCTTGTGGTGTTGACATTCCTACAGTAATTTCTGCTTTGTGCCTCATAAACAAACCATTCTTGGATAATCCAGGATCACCCCCATAAACACTCCTGAACAGGACTACTTTGACAGTGACCCTGACTATCTGGATGCTATAGATCAGTATTTACCAGTTTTTATTACGCACTTCAACTGCATTCACCCTGAATCTCAAATTCTTATTAGATAGAAAGGATACAGATCTTATTCTATTAGTACTACTATTACTAAAGCAGGTAATTCTCTCAATGATCTGTTTCATGATGATGATTTACAGATCTTATTCTATTAGTACTACTATTACTAAAGCAGGTAATTCTCTCAATGATCTGTTTCATGATGATGATTTAGGTATTGCATTATCTAACACTTGGTTAGAACTTACATTTACATTTTCTTTTGTTATCCAAGCCTTTTTAATAGTTTTCCTTATTTTTTTTTCCTTATGCTGCCTTCGCAAGACACTTAAGCAACACCTTGCACAGCTAAAGCTTTCTTCATGCCCCCCACTCTGCCAAGATTTATGCCACATTACTCTCTTTTTAGTGTTGCCTCCTTATAAGGCAATGGGTAGAATGTTGTACAGGACACCCCACATATCCATATACTGTACCCCATGCATGCTTAAGCTCTCATTATTGTGGCATAAAATATAATCCATATTTCTTTACATTTGTGATTATGTGCTTAGGAGCTTTGTTATACAGCATGACGGCTGCTATGAGCCATCCAGTTTGCTAGGTCCATTTGTTTGTCAAGTTTGTTTTATTTTCTGTTTATTTTGTTTTTATTGTGTTTCATTTTTAGTTGATTTTAGTTTTTATAAGGTCTTGAGTTAGATAGGGTTGAAGGAGTGAGTCAGTTTAGTCTTTTTGCATTTTTTTTCCTCTGGGCTGAGTTTGTTTGTTTGTGTTAGTCTTCTCCTTGATTTTGGCCAGTGTTTTTCCTGCATTGGGTGCACTGTAGCAGATTGCACCACAATTTGTGGGGTTTGTAATAGCTTAAGCCACCAGTCATTCTATGAGTTGGACTTTGACCTTCGTCTGCTTATATGTTTCCTGGTGCAGCGGGGATGGCTATATTAGCATTGTGTGCACAGCCTACCCCACTTGGATTATTCTCAGCCCTGGGATGTTTGCTGGAGGACTTTAATCAGGCTGATAGAGGACAGAAGACCAAGGGACCGAAGAAGATCGTGATCATAGTTCACTGGTGCTCTACTGCTGATAATTACAGCTGAGCAACTTTTCTGAAGAGGTTATGAGTACTGTACTTGAGCTCCTGTGGGTTTCTGCTTGGGGTGGGAGAGGGGGGCGCTTTGCGGACTGGGAGTTTTCCCTGGACCCTGCTATTGGTGCCTTGTTGAAGGAATGGGGTCTGGTGGTGAGGAACTTACACCACAGGGCTGTCGATGGATGGCAGGGCATTCTTTGTTGAGCTGGAGGCATATGTGGTGCTGTGTTGTGCCCCCCACAAACTCGAGGATTAATATTGGAAGTCCTGGTTGATGGCGGAGTCTCCGAGCTATGTCAGTTGATTTTTGTTCTCCCAAGGCTGGAGAAGACTTTTTCTGGGTCTTTTGAGCCAGTGTTTTCACTGATTTTCTTCTGGATGGAGGTTGTGAGAGAACCTTCCAAAACTGCCATACAATCATTTTGTGGGTTTTGCTTTGACTACTGATTGTTTTGGACATACTTTCATGTGGTGACTGGGAGTGAGAGGCCCAGAATGCTATTGCAATTTTACTTTCTTAGATTTATTTTTGCAACTCTTTGTTGATTTTTCTGATTTGTTTTATTTTGTTTTTGTTTTTTAATTTAAGGAGGAGGGTTTTTATTTTGGTATTTGTGATAGTGTGTTATTTTTGGGGAATACTTATTTATTGCAGGGTTTGTTATTTTTTAAGCAAGCTGATTGGCTTAGGGGGTGCCGTGCTGATTATCAGGACGTGTTTGATGGAGGCTCTCCCTGTCAGGCTCTACTCCCCCTCTGAGCTTCATGACCTCCACCCTTTTGCCTGTACCCACTATCTGTAGCAGTTTATGGCTGCTGTAGGATGCTTGGAATATTGGGGTGGAGGAGAAGGGGTGGGGGTTCAGGGAGGAGGGATGAGTCAAGTGGTCTGATTGGGGTGGTGGGGACCAGAAGATGCTCTGGGGCAAAATGGAGTACTGAATAAGGTTCTCCTTGTTTAGTACCCATACCCCACAGGCTCCATGATTAGTGGGTTGGTCTTTTGAACTGCTCCAGGTTTCCACCTGACCCACACAGTGTTGTGCAATGCTAGATCTATTAAAAGCAAGTATGCCATTATATCAAATTTTGTTGGGTCATCTGTCTGGTGAGCATCATAGAGACCTGGCTGGATGTTACTGCTGGTCCCATTTTGAAGTCAGTGATTCCATATGGTTTCTTGGTGATACACTGTGTGAGGTCAGGTCGTAGGGATGGGGGTTTAGCAATTTGTTTTAAATCTGAATTGGGTCTTGTTGATGTGCCAGTAGAGGACACCAGATCCTTTGAGTGTATTGTAGCCACAGGTGTGGGTTGCAAAATCATTCTCATCTGCTGTCCACAAGGAGGCGAGAATCAGTTTTTGCTGGAAGTCATGGACTTCATCATCGATATGGTGTTGGAGTCTCCCAGGTTGATGGTGCTGGGGGATTTCAACACCTGAACTGACAATGAACTCTCACAGCTTGGAGAAGACTTTCTCTGTCTTATGAGTTCTTTGGGCTTCACACAGTTTGTTTCCTCTGTGACACATAATCATGGTCACTCATTGGACCTGGTTTTTCTCTTGGGGTTGGAGGCCTCCAACTTGGTGGTGGAACCAGTTGGATGGTCTGACCACCACATCATAAGGTTCAGTATTTTGGCTCCCCCTTATAGGCCTGCCCCTGTGGAGATGGTCCAATACCGCCCATTACGGGGCTTGACCCCTGATGGCCTTTTGATGATGTTGGATCTATCAGGAATGCCAGATGCAAGCAAGGGTTCAGAGAACCTTCTTCAGGCTTTTAATCGAACAGTGGTGGGAGCTATGGATACCTTCACTCCTTTCCATGTTCACCCGCTTATTCTCTGCCCTCGGACACCATGGTTTGTTAGGACTTTGAGGGAGATGAAGCAAGTGGGTTGAAGGTTAAAGTGTGCTTGGCATAGATCTGGCTTGGAGGCCAACAGGCTTAGACTGATGGAACATTATAGAGACTATCAGTTAACAATCTCTTATAAGAAGGCAGAGTTCCTGTCCAGCAAGATTGTTGCAGCACAGAAATGACCAGCTCAGCTGTTCTGGATGGTAGAAAGACTGCTTGGGGTGGGAGAGGGGGGAGCTTTGCAGACTGGGAGTTTTCCCTGGACCCTGCTATTGGTGACTTGTTGAAGGACTGGGGTCTGGTGGTGAGGAACTTACACCACAGGGCTGTCGATGGATGGCAGGGCATTCTTTGTTGAGCTGGAGGCATATGTGGTGCTGCGTTGTGCCCCCCACAAACTCAAGGATTAATATTGGAAGTCCTGGTTGATGGCAGAGTCTCCGAGCTGTGTCGGTTGATTTTTGTTCTCCCATTGGAATGCCTTACAAACTGCTTTAATCTGTGATACTGGCTAAAGTCCATTTTTGAGGAGTGTGTGTGAGCTGTGGTTTGTTTTGTTGACTGGAGAGTTTTAGCCCCCTTTTCCTTTGTGCCTTCTTTGTTGTGCAACTAAAGGCTGGAGAAGACTTTTTCTGGGTCTTTTGAGCCCGTGTTTTCACTGATTTTCTTCTGGAGGGAGGTTGTGAGAGAACCTTCCAAAACTGCCCTACAATCATTTTATGGGTTTTGCTTTGACTACTGATTGTTTTGGACATACTTTCATGTGGTTACTGGGAGTGAGAGACCCAGAATGCTATTGCATTTTTGCTTTCTTAGATTTATTTTTGCAACTGTTTGTTGATTTTTCTGATTTGTTTTATTTTGTTTTGGTTTTTTAATTTAAGGAGTAGGGTTTTTATTTTGGTATTTGTGATAGTGTGTTATTTTTGGGGAGTATTTATTTATTGCAGGGTTTGTTATTTTTTAAGCAAGCTGGTTGGCTTAGGGGGTGCTGTGCTGATTATCAGGATGTGTTTGATGGAGGCTCTCCCTGTCAGGCTCTACTCCCCCTCTGAGCTTCATGACCTCCACCCTTTTGCCTGTACCCACTAGCTGTAGCAGTTTATGGCTGCTGTAGGGTGCTTGGAATATTGGGGTGGAGGAGAAGGGGTGGGGTTCAGGGAGGGGGGATGAGTCGAGAGGTCTGATTGGGGTGGTGGGGACCAGAAGATGCTCTGGGGCAAAATGGAGTACTGAATAAGGTTCTCCATGTTTAGAACCCATACCCAAGGGCTCCATGATTAGTGGGTTGGTCTCTTGAACTGCTCCAGGTTTCCACCTGACCCACTCAGTGTTGTGCAATGCTAGATCTATTAAAAGCAAGTATGCCATTGTATCAAATCTTGTTGGGTCATCTTTCTGGTGAGCATCATCGAGACCTGGCTGGATGATAATTTTATTTATTTATTTATTTAGTTTTTGTTAACTGGGTAAGTGTGCTAGTCAGCAAGTGACTGTTTTCAGGCACGACCCAGGAGGTACAATTAAAACACACAAAGAGTACAGCCAGATTATTAAGACAATGAGTACAAAAAATGCAGAGAGTAATACATATGGCAATGTAACATACATTAGGAAACAAAAATATACTTTAGCACTTGATCATGGAACATACTCAAAAATGTGAATAGTAGAAGGCAGAAAATAAGAGAGGATAGGCATCAGTAGAAAAGACACAAGGAAGGGAAAACTGGCAAAAGGATGGGAGGGAGAGATTAAGTGGAAAGGAGGTGCCGTCAGATACGGCAACAGCGGGGTGAGGTACCAACCTGCGGCTGGGCCTATGGAGCCGAAAGACGGCAGGCGAAGAGAGAGTGGTAGGGGGGAGCGGCAGTAGACAGCAACAGCGGTAGGAGGTAGGAAAATACAGCCGGGCTGGTGGAACCGATAGACGGCAGGGCGAGAGTGAGGATGCCGGTGAGAGGGGGATAGAGGCGGAGGAGTTACGGCAATAGCGGCAAAAGTGTCAAAGTCAAGCCAAGCCAGTGGAACCAAGAGATGGCAGGGCAGGAAGGGGGTCGGTAGACGGTGGGAGTAGGCGGTAGGTGGAGGAGGTGGCTAAGCACAGCCAGGAGGGTGGGGACTAAGGAGGGCATGGATGAGGTAGGAACAGGTAGAGGTGAGTTTGGTGGGGAGTGGCAAAAAGGGGGGAAGAGGATATAACAGAAGAAGGGGGGAGAGAGCAGCAGTGGGGTTAAGTGAGGAGAGGCTGTGAAGTGAAGATAAGAATTTCATGTAGTAGAATAGCGACTTACAATTGTCAACAGCTAACATTAGGCTTATAAAGAAACAGGTTAAGGCAACATTAATTACAAGGCACAGTATAGAACACCCATTTGGACAGGCAAAAGTGCTAGCAATGAGGAAACAGTACAAATGCAGTGGATCAGGTAGGGTCAAAGCAAACACATTTGTCCATAGTAGTGAGGAAAGTCCTGAGTTTGCTCTTAAAAGTCACATGAGTGGAGACATCTCTTAGATCCTGAGGTAGTAGGTTCCATAGGTGGGGGGCAGCATGATGGAAGGAGCCCATGCCCTTTTTAGTCCGACAAAAGGGGATGGATAGTAAGGTCTGATCAGCCGATCTAAGATTCCTTGTGGGAATGGCCGGCCTGAGGAGATCAGACAGGATAGCAGGCTTGGACGTCCTTAGGATGGAATCAACTAAATTGTACAAGTAGTACTGCCTGGTAGAGGAAGGAGAGACCAACCAAGGTCCTGATATAAGAGACAATGATGCTTGGCCGAGGTGCTTTGGTTGCATACCTGCCACATTATTGAAGGTAGTATCCCATAGTTGCAGTGAAGATTTGGTGGCCAAGAACAGGATGGGACACCCATATGAAGGTTGGCACTAGAATGCCTCTGGCTATCACCAATTTAGCAGCAGGGGTGAGCAGGTATTTGGTTCTATAGGCAGCCCCAATTTGCAGTTAATTGACTTGCAGGTTTCCTGTATATGTGCTTTCAGGTCAAGGTTTGATCCAGGTGGATGCCAAGGTAACGAAAGGAAGTGACAGTTTTCTAGGGTCCCCATCGATATCAGAGACAGAGATGGTCAGAGGACAGGATCTAAGCTTGTGATTGGAGCCAAACATCATAACTTTTGTTTTATTTGTATTTAAAACCAGGCGTTGAGAGTTCAACCAGTGTTGTACAGCACAAAAATCTGCAGTGAGGGCAGCATTTAGATCCAGGACCTTATCAGAGTGATAATAAATTACCAGGTCATCCGCATAAAGTGAGTGACCTGTGGTGACCAACTCAGGAAGTTTATTGATGAATAATGAGAATAGAAGGGGCCAAGTATAGACCCCTGAGGGACCCCAATGTTGATAACAGCACTGTCTGACATGGATGAATTAAACTTAACAGCTTGTGTTCTGTTGAGAGGTAGCTTTTGAACCAGGTAGTGATTGGGGAGAGAAGCCAAGGTACTGAGGGCGGATAGTAGCAGAGAATGGTCAACCAGATCGAAAGCTTTGGTTAAGTCAATGAAGACTGCCCTGTTAACTTTCCTCTATCCATATTGGTAACGATATCTGAAGTGAATTTTGTAAGTGCTGTCATGGTGCTGTGATGCTTTCTAAAACCATGTTGTGCTGAGCTTAGTAAATTGAATTTCTCAAGGTATTCAGTGATTTGCATGGATACTACTTTTCCAGGATTTTATTCAGAACAGACAAAATAGCAATAGGCGGTAATTTGATGTCATTTTACTGCCTTTCTTAAATACAGGAGTGACTCTGGCTGCCTTCCAGACTTCAGGGACAATGCCATTGGAGAGATAGGGTGAAGATGTGTGCCAGGGGCCAGAGATGTAGTAAAGCCATTTTAGTAGTCTTGGTTCTAGGCCATCTGAGCCAGTACTGGTGTTTTCAGAGAGTGACCTGAGCAGCTTTAGGACCTGATGCCTAGACACGTCCCTGAAATAGAAGGGGTTGGTTAAGTTTAGGGTCCTTCAGATGCTGTGGGGTTAAACTGTGAAGCAGAGGATAGTGATGGGAGGGAAGCTGTGTAGGCAGATAAGTCAGAAAATTGTTGGTTAAAAGCATTTGCAATGGTAGTAGAATCATTACAGTGTACACCATGTAGGACCATATCTGAGGGAGTGACATCTTAGCAGAACCTAAGAAGGACTTAATGTGACCCCAAAACTTGCGAGGTCATTGGAAGAATTAATCAGCAGGTTTTGGCAGTATTTACTTTTGGCCTGCCTGATGCATCTTTTACAGTCATTTCTGTATTGTTTATACAGAATGAGATCTGACTGCAGTCCAGTTTGTTTGTACTTTTTCCATTGATTGTCTCTAACTTTTAACTTTTGAAGCAGGTCTTTTTTCAGCCACCTCGAATGCTGGCCCCTTACCCTCCTTTTGACTGTAGGGAGGTGCTTCTTTTGGATGTTGCCAAATTCAGTCAGAAATGAATTGAGGGCAGTATCAACATTGGTTGCGGTATAAATGTTAGACCAGTCAACACAAGAGAGGTCAAATAGGAAGGCTTGTTTGTCCAGGGCAGCATAGTTTGAAAACCTAATCAGGCGTGGTGGAGGAGGAGGAGGTGGACAGGATGCCATCGACAAAGTGTGGGGGAATGATCAGTGATTGAGTCAGCAAGCACTGTGGCATCTAGTACATGATCAGGTCTGGTGGTGAGGATCCAATCAAGTAGGGACCCTGAGTGCAGAGTAGTAGTTCTGGTAAAGCCTGTGATAGTTTGGTGTAGCTTGTGCTTCTGTATTAGAGATTCAAGGATGCTGTGCTGTGGACCCAGCCAGTTAAGGTTCAGGTCCCCAAGGAGTAGAGCCTCATTTGATTTTACATTCTGGGAGACATATTGTAGCAAATTCTGGAGACCACTCATCCTGCTTGTAGGTGGATTGTAGACACAAATGATGTGCAGCAGTTTTGAACCCAGTGCCAGGGTAGCGTGCAGAGTTTCACAAGGTGTTAGGAATCAGTGCAGGGTAGGATGTTCAGGGATAGATGATTTTTGTACATAATCGCAACCCCCCCTGACCCAATACGGTCTTTCCTTAGAATGCTATAACCAGGCACAAGACAAGTGGCATCAGGCACCCAAGGCTTCAGCCAAGTCTCTGATAGGCATAAAATGTCAGGGTTAATCAGTTTAGCCCAGGCTTCGAGCTCAGCCAGGTGACTCATGAGACTCCGGATATTCATGTGGGCTATAACCAGACCCTTTTTTGTTGCAGCCATTGCAGGGGGTGAGCGCAAACCATAGGGCCAGTTGGGTTCAATATCTCAGCAAGCATAAGGAGCGCGGGCAAAGTGAGAAAGTAGGTTGGCAGAGAGAGTGCCTAGCTGGCGTTTGGGTCTCGATAGTTCAAGAGATAGGGGTGGATAGACAGATAGATACAGCCCTTTTTGATTAGGATAGAGTGAGCAGGGGTAGAATTCGAGTAATAGTACAGCAGGATGTTAGAAAACCTGAAGTCACTATCATTGTTAGCACAGGGATAAGTAGCAAGAGATGTACAAGTTGTTAGCCAGTTTAGACATAACAGGAGAGACAGGAGTATATACCTGGTGGTTAAGTCACAAGCCAAAAGATGCTGGTCCCATTTTGGAGTCAGTGATTCCATACGGTTTCTTGGTGATACACTGTGTGAGGTCAGGTCATAGGGATGGGGGTTTAGCAATTTGTTTTAAATCTGAATTGGGTCTTGTTGATGTGCCAGTAGAGGACACCAGATCCTTTGAGTGTATTGTAGCCACAGGTGTGGGTTGCAAAATCATTCTCATCTACCGTCCACAAGGAGGCGAGAATCAGTTTTTGCAGGAAGTCATGGACTTCATTGTCGATATGGTGTTGGAGTCTCCCAGGTTGATGGTGCTGGGGGATTTCAATGCCTGGACTGACAATGAACTCTCACAGCTTGGAGAAGACTTCCTCTGACTTATGAGTTCTTTGGGCTTCACACAGGTTGTTTCCTCTTTGACACATAATCATGGTCACTCATTGGACCTGTTTTTTCTCCTGGGATTGGAGGCCTCCAACTTGATGGTGGAACCAGTTGGATGGTCTGACCACCACATCATAAGGTTCAATATTTTGGTTCCCCCTTATAGGCCTGCCCCTGTGGAGATGGTCCGATACTGCCCATTATGGGGCTTGACCTCTGATGGCCATTTGGTGGTGTTGGATCTATCAGGAATGCCAGATGCAAACAAGGGTCCAGAGAACCTTCTTCAGGCTTTTAATTGAGCAGTGGTGGGAGCTATGAATACCCTCACTCCTTTCTGTGTTCGCCCACTTACTATCTGCCCTCGGTCTCCATGGTTTGGTAGGACTTTGAGGGAGCTGAACAAGTGGAGTCGAAGGTTAGAGCATGCTTGGCATAGATCCGGCTTGGAGGCCAACATGCTTAGATTGATGGAACATTATAGCGCCTATCAGTCAACAATCTCTTATAAGAAGGCAGAGTTCCCATCTAGCAAGATTGTTGCAGCACAGAACTGATCAGCTCAGCTGTTCCAGATGGCAGACAGACTGTGCAATCCAGCCTGCCTACTAGTTCAGAAAGCCTTTTTAGAAATGGAGTGCAATGAGTTTGTTGCTTCTTTGCTGATAAGATTGCCGTCATCAGGTCTGAGATTCACCTGTCACACCCTATAGGGGTTGCATATGGTTGGAGTGAGGTAGCAGTTCATCAGTTTTGTTGAGATGAGTTTGACCAACTGGGGATCTATGATATCATGCAGCTTCTCCAAGGAATATGGCCAACTAGTGGTAGTTTAGACCCGGGCCTTACACACCTTTTAATAGGGTGTGTTGAGGTGATCTTCCCAGTTCTAGCAGAGTTAATCTGGTGTTCACTGGAGTCAGGGGAGTTTCCCAGCTAACTGAAGGAGGTTGTGGTGACCCCCTACTCAAGAAGCCATCTCTTGATCCAGATTCCCCTGCAAACTACAGACAGATTTCTAACCTCCCCTTTATAGGGAAGGTTATTGAGAAAGTCATTTCACAACAGTTGGAGAACCATCTTACAACCCATGCTATCTATGATCCCTTCCAGTCTGGTTTTCATAAGAGACAAAGTACTGAGACTGCTCTGGTTCGTGTACTTGATGATCTCCTGATGGCTAGAGACCAGAAGGACCATTCCATTCTGGTCCTTCTGGATCTCTCATCAACTTTTGACACCATGGACCATGGGGTGCTTCTTGATCATCTGTGCATCATTTGTGACCTGTCTGGTACAGTTCTCAGAAGGTTCCATTCTTTTCTCACTGACAGGTTGCAGAGGGTAGTATCGGGAATTTTTTCCTCGGACTCATTTTCCCTGCCTTGTGGGGTTCTGCAGGGTTCAGTGTTGCCCTCATGTTGTTCGCAGTGTACATGCTACCATTAGGAGACATTGTAAGATGGTATGGGCTGAGTTTTCACTGTTATGCAGATGATACTCAGCTGTACCTGTCTTTTGTGCCCGACCAGGAGAGAGCGCCCTCAGTTTTTTCCTACTGTCTCACTGAAATCAAAGACTGGATGAATTCCAGTTGGTTAAGGTTAAACCCTAACAAAACAGAGGTGTTAGTGGTGGAACTGGGTCACTGTATAGAGGGGTCAGCTGTTGGGTGGCTGGCCGGGCTCTGGCATGGGGACTCCCAGCTGTTTACCTCTGAATGGGTGCGGAATCTGGGGGTGATACTTGATGATGGGCTGACACTTCATTCACAGGTGTCAGTTGTGGTTAAGTCCTCATTCTATCACCTGAGGAATGTCATCCAGATCAAACACCTTGTTCTGTTCGGTGATTTGCCAACCCTGGTCCACACTTTTTTGACCTCGCACCTTGGCTACTGTGACTCCCTGTACCTGAGGCTTCCTGGGGTTGATATCCATTGCTTGCAGCTAGTGCAGAATGCTGTGGCCAGATTATTGTCTGGGTCAACCTGATCCAGACATATTTCTCCTGCGCTGCGCTCTCTGCACTGGGTGCCAGTACAGTGGCGGATCACCTTCAAATTTGTCTTGCTGACTTTTAGAGCCCTGCACGGTTTGGGTCTGAGTTACCTACAAGATCTTCTGATTTTCTACTGCCCCATCTGACCACTCTGCTCAACCAATGAGGGATTGCTAGAGATTCCCAGGGCATGTTTGAAGACCTCTGGAACTAGGGATTTTGGCTTTGCTGCCCCTACCCTATGAAATTCTCTACCTCAATGGATATGAGAGTGCCAGACAATGCAGAGCTTTAAAACTGCTTTAAAAACCCATCTTTATATGTGTGCTTTCCCTGATTTGTGATTTGGATTATCTGTTTTAGTATATTTTACAAATTTTTTTAAGTTTTTATATTTTTATGTGTTGTAAAATGTTTTAGAGTTTGGTATTATTGTACAGCACTTTGATACTAGTTGAAATGCACTTAATAAATACAATTATTATTATTATAATTGTTATTATTATTATTTGGTAGTGCTTGTGCATGACCTACAGCTTTCTGCACTGCTGTAATAGTCAATACCTTTTATGAATCGCTATATTGTTACCCCAAGCTAGCTTTAGTCAGCTATATATCCTTATCAGTGTATACATGTAAAACCAAGTATGACATAACTGTCCTAGGTGCTAGCTGCCCACGAAAGTCCACCAATATAATTGCTGTATTTTGCTTCTTTGCCTTCTTTGGAAGGTTCATTGCCAAGTAACATACTTTGTTATCTCTAGTATTAGACTGTCTGTAAGATTGTTTTTCACTGAGTTTTCATGATGACACTACAGTGTTTGGAGGTTTCTGAACTCCCAACAGGTATACAAATATATAGAAACATAGAATTTGACAGCAGATAAGGACCAGTTGGCTCACCCAGTCTGCCCATTTCCCTACCTAATGGATAAGCTGCAGATCCTAGTTAACCAGCAGCCTACTTCTTTCTACCCCAACCCCCTAGAATTCCCTTGTGGCTGTCCCATGCATGTTTGAATTCAACCATTGTTTTTGACTCCACAACCTCCTCCGGAAGGCCGTTCTATGCATCCACAACCCTCTCTGTGAAAAAATACTTCCTTACATTACCTCTGAGCCGCCTCCCCTCTATCTTCAAATTGTGCCCCCTTGTTCTTGCACACCTCTTTTTTGAAAGATGCTACCCTCTTGGACTTTGTTGATTCCTTGAGGTACTTGAATGTTTCTATCATGTTCCACCTCTCTCTCCTTTCCTCGAGGCTATACATATTAAGCTCCTTTAATCTCTTTTCATATGTCTTCCAGCGCAGACCCTGCACCATTTTAGTTGCCCTCCTCTGGACAGCTTCCATCTTGTCTATGTCCTTGCGGAGATTGGGTCTCCAGAACTGCACACAGTACTCCAGATGGGGTGTCACCAGCTGTCTGTACAGAGGGATAACAACTTCCTGTTTTCTACTGGTGATGCCTCTCCCTATGCATCCAAGTATCCCCCCAGCCCTCCTTACTGCCCTCTCACATTGCTTGCCCACCTTTAAGTCATCTGATATGACTAGCCCCAGGTCCCTTTCCATTTTTGTTGTTGTTAGTATCTCACCCCCAATTGTGTACTCTTCCCCTGGGTTTTTGTTTCCCAGGTGCATTGCCCTGCACTTCTTAGCATTAAATCTAAGCTGCCATACATTTGACCATTCCTGTAACCTTGCCAAGCCCCTTCTCATCCTATCCACCCCACCTTGTGCATCAACTCTACTGCAGATCTTTGTGTCATCTGCAGAGACATACTTTTCCTTCCAGTCCCTCTGCAATGTTGCTTACAAAGACATTGAAGAGGACCGGTCCTAATACTGAACCCTGCGGCACCCCACTAGTAACCCCCCTTTCTTCAGAGTGGACTCCATTTACTATTTCCCTCTGTGTCCTATTCTCCAGTCAATTTTTTACTCAGGCTATCATCTTGGGACCCACTCCCATGCTGGCTAACTTGTATGTTAATCTTTTGTGTGGGACTGTGTCAAATGCCTTGCTGAAGTCTAGGTAGGCCATGTCCACAGCCCTTCCCTGATCTACTACTTTGGTTACCCAGTCAAAGAAATCTATTAGATTCGTCTGACATGACCTTCCTGCTGTGAATCCATGCTGCCTTGGGTCCTCTGCCTCTCTGGCCTCTAGGTACTCGACAATTCTTTCCTTCAGAAGTGATTCCATCATTTTCCCTATCACTGAAGTTAAACTAACTGGTCTGTAGTTTCCCGCTTCTGCCCTGCTCCCACTTTTGTGAAGGGGAATCACATCTGCCCTCCTCCAGTCCTCAGGTACCACGCCATCCTCCCATGATTTGTTAAAGAGGGTAGTGAGTGATGTCACTAGTTCTACCCTTAGTTCTTTTAGAATTCTGGGATGAATCCCATCAGG
This sequence comes from Neoceratodus forsteri, assembly GCA_016271365.2. Lineage (NCBI taxonomy): Eukaryota > Metazoa > Chordata > Ceratodontiformes > Ceratodontidae > Neoceratodus > Neoceratodus forsteri. Next base: position 102,525,272 of record CM028130.1, read on the forward strand.
CCCCATTGCTTTGTTCACCTTCAGTTTTAAGAGTTCTTTCAGAACCCTTTCTTCTGTAAAAGGGCTGTTATCAACTTCTGTATCCAGAGTATTTCTATTGTTTGTTTTAGGTACCTCCCTCTCTTCATTTGTAAATACTTAGGAAAAATATTTGTTTAGTATCTCTGCCTTTTCACAGTCACCCTCTGCCCACCCCTCCCCTTTATTAAGCTTCACTATCCCTCCCATAACCTTCCTTCGATCCCTGATGTACCTAAAAAATATTTTATCCCCCTTCTTAACCGAGGTTGGCTATCTTTTCCTCGGTTTGGGCCTTTCACTGTTCTGACTGCCTTCCCAGCTTCCTTTTGCTTTAACTGATACAATTCTCTGTCCTGCTCCTTCTGTGATTCCTTGTACTTTCGAATGCTTTCTTTTCTCTTGAACCTTCACTGCCACCTCCTTTGAGAACCATAGTGGTTTCTTACATCATTTTGTTTTGTTTATTTGCTTCACACAAAGGCTTGTTACCTCTGTGATGGCAGTTTTTATTATTCCCTATTGTTCTTCCATCCCTCCTTCCTGCCCATTTGCTAGTGCATTCCTTAGGCACTCAGCCATTTTGGCAAAGTCAGCCCTCCTGAAGTCCAGTGCTTTTGCCTTTGTATGGCTTGACTCTATTGCTGTGTTTATTGTGAACCATACTGTTCGACGGTTGCTAGTTCCCAGGTGGCTACCCACTTCTACATCTGTGATCCTCTCTCCATCTCCATTTGAGAGGACCAGGTCTAAGATTGCTCCCTCTCGAGAGGGTTCCAATACTAGTTGTCTAAGGCATGCCCCCTGAAGGGCATCTAGAATAACCCCACTCTTAGAAGTGGCTGCTGCAACTGCACTCCAGTTAACATCTGGCATATTCAGATCACCCATCAGCAATATCTCCCCTTTATCTGCCATTCTAAGTATACTTTCTATCATTTCCTTGTCCATTTCCTCCCCCTGAGATGGGGGTCTGTATACAACCCCTGTGCGGATTGTGTTGCCATTGCCTGCCTCCAAATTGACCTACAGTTCTTCTTCTCCTCCCTGTTTACCCTTTTGTTCTGTTGCTTTGATTTCTTCTCTTATGTAGACAGCTACTCCTCCTCCTCTTTTACCCTCCTTGTCCCTCCTGTAGATAGTGTCTCCTCATGTTTCTGTGACAGTCACGATATCCAGATGTTCCTCCTCCATCAAGGCCACTAATTCAGGAAGCTTGTTACCCAGACTATGGGCATTGGTACTCATTTCTCTCCATTTCTTGATGGCTTTACCTTCTGTAGCAGCATCCCCCACTGACCTTTCTACCTTGGTCTTTTTCTCATTTAGTACCCTGTTTTGTAGGGGGAGGCTGGGATTTTCCTGCTGCATATCAGTGCCTCCCCCCTTGACTAGTTTAAAAGGTTGCCAATGAAGCATTTAAACCGATTGCCCAAAAGACTTGTTCCCTTTCTGGACAGATGCAGACCATCCCGCCAGTATAGGCTGGTGTCCCTCCAGGTGGAACCTAGCTGTTTTCTGTATTTTCTGGAATAAACTTTCCTTTGCTGCATCTGGGCTTCTGCGTCATGCTTGCCAACAGGTCTAGAATCCTGCCAAATTTGTTTGTTTTATTAAGGTAAAAACCATTGAGTATACAACTCATTCACAATGGTAACCTTAAGTAACATTGGCAGATATGCGCACCTCCACATGCTTGTGTGACTCTGTCGCTGAGGCACCGGGGAGTTAAGGGGAGAAAAACCAAGGACAAATACCAGGTCCTCTTATCACTGTATGTGACAGCCCCTCAGGGACTTGTGGTTGCCACTCCTTGCAGATCCCTGCTGGTCTGACAGCAGGGGGACTTACAGATGGGACTAAGAATTCAACCCAGGGTTTGAAGACAGGAGTAGGTGGCAATGGATGGGCACAAAGCTTAATAAAAAAGAAAAGAAATGCAAAAACAGCTCAATGGAGGAACAGTTTAATGTGAATTGTACTGTACTTATAGCTGTTGTGGCACAGGTGACAGGGCAATAATCACAGTGATGATGAAAGTGGAGGAGGAGTGGATGGTGACACCCCCTCTACTTTATCTAAGTCATCCCAGCCATTAAAATATAGAAAAGAAGAAAAAAAGAACAAGAAAAGAAAAGTAAGTCAGCCTGGTGGTGCTCAGGGTTGAGGCACTGGACACCACACTTTGCTCCACACTGGTGAGCAGGGTTCAGGAGCAGATGTGAGTCATGGGGGGCCTGCAGAGGAGAAGGAGAGGATTGACCATCCAAAGGAATGCGCCCCTCTCCTGGGGAAGGTTGGGGTTTGTTCCTGCTGTCCTATTGACCCCAGTGGAGACTGGGGAACCAGGACTCTGGGGGCATCTGGCTTTGGGATCAGGTGGCAGCAGACATCCTGTGGGCATGCACAGGAGTGTGCTCACCATGTGTTGGATGTCATTGCATGTCCATGCCCTAGGGAAACCAGCAAGGACAAAAATAAACCCTCATGGTGAGCAGCATGGCAACATTGATGGATGACCGTCCTTCAGACCAAACAAAGCTCAGCATAAGACAGGGTGGGAACTCAAGGGTGATGCAGTGCCTCCTCAGTCTGCCCCCACTTAGGAGCCTCTCAGTGGGGTGTAAGCCACTGTCCTCCCCATCCTGTGGGCATGGCAGAGACTGGGTGCAGAATGATCGATGAGCATCCACGTAACTGGTTGATGGGGTAAGTACTCCCCAAGCCATCCATGAGAGCAAAAAGAGTTTACAAAAAAAAAAAAAAAAGGAAAGAAAAATACATCCTTGTAGGGGCAATATCTTGAAGGGTAATTTTAATGCCTTACATTAATGTCTATTCATTTCCTTTACTTTTTATGTTGATTGCGCGCATGCACAAGAAACATTTTGTGGCAGCTTGCTGCAGAAGCAGGCTGTGGAGGTATGGCACTGTTATGGCCAATGTTACCACTGCCTTTGGAGGCTTGTCCCACGTTCCCAAGTGGGGTGGCACACTGCGACTGACACTAGTTCAGCCAGCATGTCACCACCATGAAACATTTTAGCCGCTGCAATCTGGTGCCGCTTCGTCATTGCAGCATCTTCCGCTGCAATGAGGGAGCGACCCGTCATTGCAGGGTTTTCCGTCAGGGCGCCCAATCCCTGTTGGCTTCAGTATCCCCTTCCCCTTGCCGATGGGGGAGCCCACTCTCTGTCTGCATAAGTCCCCCCCCGCTTTCGTTCTTTGCCGAGGGGGGTGCCCAATCCCTCTCAGATCTTGTGGCCCCATTCTGTATGTGCCGACGGGGATGCCCAATCCCCTGTTGGCTACAGATCTCCCTAAACACTCAGGTGGCATGCTGGAAGCCCACCCCAGCATGCCAAATGCCCTTAAAAAAGAAAAACCGTCTCTGGATTTTTTTTTTAACCTGTGAAAAAGGAAAACAGACCCTTGCGGTCTCCCTGCCCTCTCCCCAACTTATGCCCACCCTCTGCGTGCCCTGCCTCCCCACTATCCTCACCCCATATTTACCTCCAGAGCCTGCTGTGATGATCTTTGGTGGACAGGAAACATGTCTGCAGTCTTCAAAGCTGACCACGATTGAAGAAATGCCGGTAAGCTGTATAATGGCATAAATAGGGTTTTTTCAACTCTGGTGCATATCTCAGGCATTTTTGTGAATTTTGGCACACATTTTCAACATGGGGTTATTGGGACCCCTCCTCATGAATTCAGCCACTGTCATTGCGTTATTCAGTCCCAAAAGGTGATTTCGTGGTCACTATGCAGAATCACCTTTTGGGACCAGTTAATGAAAAGACTGTGCCAGTGTCCATGAGGTGGGATCTCAAGAAGCCTATGTTACAAATTTGGTGGAAAAAAAATCAAAAAAATGGCTGTTTTATGATCATGCGTTGAGCAGTTGCTACACAAGCTCGTAACTTCATGAGTTTGCAATATTTTCACTCCAGATTTTCAACATTAGCATTTTTCCACACCTCCTTATGAACAGTATAGTTGTCATTTTTCAGATCCTGGCTGAAATGTGTTTTCGTACATGCGGCACAGAATACCACAGTCGGTGTGGGAAATTAGTGTTTGGGACACATTAAGAAAATGACAGTGACACTGTTCATGAGCAGAGGTCCTAAAATGCCTATGTTGAAAATTTGGTGATGATAGTCCATCAAATGAGTGTGTTACAAGTGTGCATAGTGCAGTTTCCATGCAGCCTTGTAACTTTACAGATTTGTAATATTGTCACGCCAGATGTTCAACACTGACATTTTTTCACACCTCCTTATGAACAGTACAGCTGCCATTTTCACATCCTGACTAAAATGTGTTTTCACACTTCTGGCGCAGAATAGCACGGTCACTGTGGGAAATCAGTGTTTGGGACAGATTAAGATTGAATGAGTTAGAGGGGGGGAGTGATCAAGGTCAACTGAACTCTGTCGGGACTGCTGCAGATTTCTTTGTGGGCAGAAAAAGGTGCCAACGCAGGCAGGAGCCCAGCACAAAAGGGCAGTTTGCGGCACCGGGAGAAACAGAATGAGTGAGTGAGGGAGGGGGAGTGAGCGAGCTCAACGGAGCTCTGTCAGGACTGCTGCAGATTTCTTTGTGGGCAGAAAAAGACATCAATTCAGGCAGGGGCCCAATAGAAAAGGGCAACCTGCAGCTGTGAGAGAAACAGAATGAGCGAGTGAGAGAGGGTGAGTGAGCGAGCTCAACAGAGCTCTGTCGGGACAGCTGTGAACTTCTTTGTGGGCAGAAAAAGGCACCAACACAGGCAGGAGCCCAGTACAAAAGGGCAGCCTGCAGTGCCGGGAGAAACAGAATGAGCGAGTGAGAGAGGGGGAGTGAGCGAGCCCAGTGGAGCTGTATCAGAACTGCTGCAGATTTCTTTGATGGCAGAAAAAGGTACTAATGCAGGCAGGTGCCCAGTACAAAAGGGCAGCCTGCCCTTCTGGGAGAAACAGAATGAGAGAGTAAGAGAAGGTAGTGAGCGAGCTTAATGGAGCTCTGTCAGAACTGCTGTGGATATCTTTGTGGGCAGAAAAAGGTGCCAACGCAGGCAGCAGCCCAGTACAAAAGGGCAGCCTGCAGCCTTCGTAGAACAGAACGAGTGAGTGAGAGGGGGAAGTGAGCGAGCTCAATGGAGCTGTGTCGGGACTGCTATGGATTTCTTTGTGGGCAGAAAAAGGCACCAATGTAAGCAGAAGCCCAGTAAAAAAAGGCAGCCTGCAGCGTCAGGAGAAATAGAATCAGAGAGCGAAAGAGGGGGAGTGAGCGAGCTCAATGGGGATCTGTGGGATTTTGCAGTTGCTCACCCTCCCACCCAAGGTCCTCTGTGGTCCTATATTACAGCAGGGTCTCTGGAGAGGAGACAAAGTAATGATTGGATATGTTAGGATTGCTGTAATAATACAGATTAAGTTGTTCTGCTTCCTTCTCTAAATGAGCTAAGTACTGAGCTATACTGTTATGATTGCTATAATAATACATATTTATTTGTTCTGTTTATTTCTCTAACTGAGCTGAGTAATACTTGGAGCGCAATAGGATTTCTAACTGAGCTAAGTGAAACTATATGAGAGCCAAGAACAAACAGTATGGTAGCTGAGGAGTGAAAAATGGACAAGGAGGCTTTAGGATTGCTACAGTAATACAGTATCCAACTGATGAGATTTGAGACTGAATTTCCCTGGTGGGCAAGGGGGTCAGTAGGGGGACTAGTGTGGCGGGAAAGGAATTTGAGTATATAGGGGCTTAACAGTTGTAGTAGGGTACAGAATCTGGGAGTAAGAGCCCGTAGCATAAGATGGGGGCCAAAATGTGGTGGGTACCACATGTCAATAGGGCGGGCATCTTTGGAAGGGTAGAGGGGTGTACAGGGTATGGGTCTGCCATGATCCTGGACTGGGCTTGGAGGATTGGGGGGTTATGGTCTGTAGATGACTGGCTAGTTTGAGAGAGGAAATGTGGAGATAAGGGAGGAGTGTAAGTGGCAGGGCAGATGAGTATGGTACGCATCCTGAGGGGGGAAATAGGGGATGGCAAAAGGGGATGAAGAAAAAATATCTAGGCTCTGAAACTGACACCAGTATCAGAGCCAGTAGCAGAAAAGAGAGAAGAAGGGTGCGGGTGCCCGAGGCGAGGGAGGGGGCCTCCTGATGGGGGAGGAAGAGACCACAAGGAGTACCAGGGGAGAGAGCAGATGGCTGCAGTTAGGGAGAGACCAGGGGTGCCACAGAGGGGAACAAATAGGAGGGGGAACCGATAAGAGGAAGAGATGTAGTACAGGTAACGACTACGAATAGATTTGAACCCCTGGTATGGGACAAAGAGGGGGAGCAGGAACATACTGAAGGGGGGAGGACAAGTGGGGCATGAGAAGGATGGCAACAGGTAGGGGAAGAGATAGTGAGGACAAAATGGTAGAAAGGGGCTAGTAAGCATAGAGGAGTGGTGACTGGAGGACAGAAGGCTACAGGAAGGGGGAAGGATAGAAGGGGCATCACTATCGGGGTAGAAGGGAATGGGGCCTCTAAATCAACAACAGCGGGGATAGGAGAGGGGTTGGAAATCAGCGGGGGGGGAGGTCGACATGGGAAGCCCAGTAGGAAGTAGTTAGGATGGGAAATGGTTCAAGGGGGATGGGAGAAATAAGGCAGAGAAAAGGGGTGAGGTGGAAGTAGGGGGTACAGATACAGAAGTCACAAAGGGTGCAGTTGGAGGGGTAAGGGACAGGGAAGAACGAATACTGGAGGTGGTGGAAGGGGCATTAGAAGAGAAAGGGGTAAGGGTTGGGGGTTACTCATCCTGGGGGATTCTATGCTGAAATGGATGAGATGAGGCAGAAAAGGGGAAAGGCACTGCCATATTTGGGTTGAAGCTGTCCCCAGGTTGACCGCAGGAGAGGCAGGGCAGACACTGCTCAAGTGTGCAGCAAGGGGGAGGAAGAAACCTCATTTACTGTTGCTTGTGGGTACAAACGACTTGGCAGGGGACACTGTAGAAAGTAGTGAGGGGGAGGTTTCAGTGCTTGGGCAGGCAGTGTGAGGGGTGGGGAAGTCGGTGGCATTCTTGGAGGTACTGCCAGTACCATGTGCAAGCATGGCAAGGAAGTTTAGGCTTGAGGAGTTTGAGTGGCTGAGGGATTGGTGCCACACAAAACATTATGGGTTAGTGACTAACTGGGGTAGGGTCTGAAGGGGAACAGTGACTTGTACACGGAGGACGGGGTACACTGGAGCAGGAAGGGAAGGGGAGTATTAAAGGCAGCATTGCTGCCAGGCCACTGGTGCTGAGGGTTGAGGCGCTGGATGCTACACCTCGCGCCACGCTGACGACCCAGGTTCGGACTCAAGTCCGGGCTACCAGGGCTTGGTAAGAGAGGGATGGGATTGAGCATCCAGAAGAATGCTCTCCTATCAAGGGGGCGGGATCCAGAGACCCACCACTCTGCAGCGGCCCCTGGTGATGACCGTGGGTGCTACTACAGCAGTGTAGTAAAGGGTGGCAGAGTGTGGCGGACCTTGGCATGCTGTGCCTAAGCATCATTGCACGCCCGCACTCTGCAAAGGGGAGAAAAGTGGAAAATGGGCTATGGTCAGGCAGCATGAACTTCTGACTCCCCCTGCCCACCCCAATTGGAGCCTTCTCAACTGGACCCTGGATCTGGGAAGCTTCTCACCATCCCACCACAGGGGTAATCCATGGAGGTGAGCAACTCAGCATGATGTCGGGGGCAGGGTTATGGGGGTCAGTCGGGATGACTGAGCAGACTAGCCCAGTGAGAAAATACGTAATAAAAAAAAAAAAAGCAGGATTAGAGGGGTGTATCTCAACTAAGGTGGATTTAAACAAATGGGGGGGCCTAAAGACAGAGGTTGGTAGAAAGGTCCGGACAGAGGAGCCTGATGAGGTCACTGCCCTAGATATAAGTAAAGGTGGAAGCGTAGTAACCCTGGAAGGGGGCAGGCAGAGTGGTCTGAGTGTAATACAGAAGACACTACCACCCAGTAAGAATAAGGAAGAGAAAGGGTGCGGACTACCAGGAGGAGGGACACAGGTCAAGGAGGAGAAGAGAGAGGAGAAGGAGGGGTACAGGTGGAAGTTGGTCTGATTAAATGGAGAGAGAACTGGTTACAGGCAGGGGTGTCACCAGAGCTATAAAATTGAGGGGTCTAATGCCCCACAGTCAAAATCCTAACAAAGCTAGGGGGGTCCAGGGGCATGCTCCCCTCCCCCCGGAAAATGTTGAGATTTTTACTTTCAAGTGGTGGCTTTTTCTGCATTTTAATGGTGAAATATATGTTTGAGAAGTTTGGTTATCATGACATTTATTAGATGGTACATATGCAAAAATTTGGTTACTGGACCAGTGAGAACAACGAAACAGAGACACCATTATCCCACAGATTTGCTGGGAAGGTTACTGGACCCCAGAGCAAGTAAGAGACCAGCCAGACACTATTATCCCAGCAGATCTGCTGGGAAGATTACAGGACCCCAGAGCAAGTAAGACACCTGTTAGTAGACACCATTATCCCAGCAGCTCTGCTGGGAAGGTTACAGGACCCCAGAGCAAAGAGCCACCACTTCCACACTGCATAATTCTGAATGTCATTAATATTCCTGCCCTTAAACTCTCTGCATGGCCTCTCTCTCTTGTCAATTTCTGTAGTCTTCGCATCTCGCTGTGTGCAAACTGTCCCTCCTCCCCTCTTCCTGGATTCTAAGGAGTTTGGGTATGACTTGTATGATTGTGTCTATGTAGGTTGCTATTTAAAAAGGCAGGAAAAGTCTCTCCCTCCCTCTTTGGATTGTAAAGCACGGCATGGCAGTTACTAAAAGGTGGTCACCAATCCCAATCCCAATTTATGTCAGTCACTCCCAGTCCTGTCCAGGTGTTCCCTGCTACAAGGCAAGGCATGCCAAACCTCTCATGCTTCTGAATCCACTGAATAGAGTCCAAGAGACTAGTGGAAGCCGAGCGCATTTGTTGTAACCCCACCCCCAAAACTGCTCCCTGTCAGATTGGGATCCAACTAACCTGGGAGTGATGATGACAAATCCCTGCCCCAAGCTCTGAGCTCTCCCATGGTGACATCCTGACTCCTGTACCAATGTTCTTTTTGTAGACAGCACAGTACACAGCAGCCAACCACCAGTGCACTCAGTCCAGTCGCAAGACTTACTTTCTTTTTTCTCCATCAGACTTGTGAGTGGATGAGAGTAGTGCCCCAAAGTTTGCCAGGCAAGCAGACCAATGAGGACTTAGGGAGGGAAAGGTTAAGTCCCACCACCCATGCACAGCCAGCTGGCTTATTGACCAAACTGGCTGGCTGACCATTTCCTGTTTCTATACCCCTCCCCCCCTCACCTCCTGGAGCCTTCTGGCACTGGATCCTTTGTCTTGGCCAGGCCAGGTCTCCGGTCAGTGCCTAAAGGGGCAATAAATCAGCCAAATGGGCTGATCTTAGCCTCAGATACCTATTCATCTGTCCAAAAGCCAGGTCCACCTCTAGGCTAGAAAGGGTCTTCCCTGCTAGCCAGTGGCAGTTCTGGACTGGATGAATGTTAGAGTAGAGAGCACAGGAGTACAGATACCTGGAGGTTACCTGAAGCTCGGCTTTGTAGCTCCTGGGTGGCTGCTCTTCTATAGCCAGTGGTCCTCAGGGGTCTCCAGCAACAGCAGCAGTCACACCTTAGCTCCAGAAAAGGACCAGCAGTCCTCCTAGTGGCCAGCAGCAGCCAGTTCCACAGGGTGAGCTCCCTTTAGTTGTCTGCTCCCTTGGTTTGCAGTTTTTGTATTGGGGTTTTCTGGGGTGTCCTGATGCTGGGTGCCTAGTTGTGCATGTAGTACAAACATCACATTTCAGATGCAAAGTGATGAGGGTAATGCTCACCCAGGTTCTCTTTTGTTAGAATAAAATATGGCTTGGCAAGTCTATTAGTTTGCCTCCTGTTATTTTGCACAATAAGTGTGGCATGGTTTGTGTTTTTTGGGGGGCTACCATTGCAGTTCCCCTTCTCCCCTCTCCAGTATGCTGGCAGTTTTTTCTGGCATTGACATTGGGTGTTGCCACACATGAGGCTGCCATTGCAGTCCCCTGTCCTTCTCCCTTTGTTTACTGCCTCTAGTGCCACTTGCTGGTCAGTAGGCTGTTGCCCTGCCCAGCTTTGCTGGAGTGATTATTTTTTTTCTCTTCTTTGTTTTGTTAAATTTCTTTCTCTTCCCTTTTGGGGGGGCTTCAGGTTGCTTCCTATCCCTTTGCCTGGTCTTCTGTGCTGGTTGTGGAGTGTGGTGTCCTTTGGGGGGGACCTCTTTATTTTCTGCCTTCAGTTTTGCCATTTTTTTGTTTTTATTTTTATCTGTTTTGTGGGCTCCTTGAACCCCTTTCTTGCTACAGTCCCCTGAGATGACCCCTGACTGTGGTCCTTCTCCTGCAGCCCCCCCTCCCTCCGAATGAAGAGACGGCGTCCATTTTTGTGGTCATTGGTGGTGGAGTTCCCCTGCTCAGCTCTCTTCCTCACCTCCCTTCCACAGTAAATTAGTGCCACTGCAGTCACAGACTTGGGTGCCCAGCTGATCACGGTCCATGCAGCATTCACCAAGAGGGGACAAGTTTGGGCAGATGGACCATGAGGTGCAGCAGCAAAGTGTGTCTGGGCAGAAACCAGCACCCGGACCACTAAAGTTTCACCCTGCCACTGTTCAGGGGCAAAACCAAAGCATTGGGTGGCAGCAGAGCTCCCCTACCTCCACCACTAGCACCACCAATGATTGTAGAAGGATCTGGAGGACCCAGGCCAGGCAAAAAAAAATGGGAAGTGTGCTCCATGTGGTAGAGCTATAAGTGCTAACTCTAAACCATGGCTTCTTTTTTTCTCAGCAAGCAGTGAAGCTGTGAGTCTTTAAATGTTTCAGGGATAATGATTGGGGGGGGCTTGAGCTTATATTAGGGGGGCTTCAGTCTCCCCAAAAACAGCCTGGTGACGCCACTGGTTACAGGGAAGGGTGCAGAGGGTGGTGGTGGTGGGGTAGCTCTCTGCACCCAGAGCAGTGAGAAGCGGGGTGCTACAGGGCTCAATGCTTGGCCCAGTGCTATTTGGGCTCCTTATCTCCGACATAGCACGCGGACTGGGGAGCAGGGTTAGTCTATTCACACATTATACCAAATCAGAAACAAATAATTATAGTAGCAGAGCCCTCATTCACACACACACATACACACTCCCCGAAAAGCTGCTTGAAAGCCTGCAATTCATTCAAATCAATTCCATTTTCTTACTTACTTAGGGTTCAATGCCAACAAGTGTAAAATCATGTACCTAGGGCATAGGAACCCCGATGCTGGGTATAGGATGGGGAGAGGTACTGATACGCACTAGACATGAAAGGGTCCTTGAGGTTATTAAATCAGAGACCTCAAGATGGCAGTACAGTGTGACAAGGCTATGGGCATGGCAAATTGAATTCTGGGGTGCATAAGGAGAGGCATCTCCAGTAGGAGGAGAAGGGATGTTGTGCTGCCATTGTATCACTCCGTGCTATACCTCTAGTTGGAGTACTGTGTCCAGTTTTAGAGTCCACACTTCAGAAAGGACATAAGGTGGAGTTTTTCCAGAGGAGGCAACTAAAATGGTTCAGAATTTTCATAGGAATCCCTACAAGGAAAGGCTGAAGAATCTCAACATGTACACTCTGGAAGAGAAGAGGGCGAGAGGTGACATGATCAAGACCTACAAAGTACCTCACAGGGGAAAAGATGGCACAGTTTGGGAGTTTCCTTCAAATGAGGGTAAGCACCCAAACTAAGGGAAATACAATGAAGCTGGGGGGGCATTCAGGATAGATGTGAATAAATATTTGTTTACTGAAAAGGTGGTAGACACCTTGAACAGACTGCCAGGAGAAGTGGTAGAAGCTAAAATGGTAGGGGGCATGAAGCATGCATGCATGGGATAAATATAGGGTTATATTAGAAAAAGGGGAAGGAGGGGGTCAACGGAGATCAATAGGGCTATGGAAGTGGAGTAGGTTCAAGTTCATTACAGAAAAAATCCAGTAAGCAAGCTCATTCACAAGGAGGTCCTGATGGAGGCAGGCAGAGTAAGACATGCAGTAACATATACAGGTAAGAGTTACAAGTAGGTGGAGAACACTTGTCCAGACTGGGTGGGATAAGCAGTTCTTTTCTGCTGACAAATTCTATGTTTCTATGACACAATGTGTTAATTCAGATGCAGCGTTTAAAGTTGGCCCTACCATACATCCAGATATAAAGTAAAATAAATTACCGAATTAGATGCAGCCCACTTACAGTACAATAAACAGAACCCCAGTGCTTCGAGAAGTCTTCACTCTTTATAAGGCTGCTTAAAGAGATAGGGTTCTATTTACAGTATCCACACCAGTAAGCTGATCGTAAAATTGACGCCGCATCTGAATGAGTACTTGATTCTTGCTCACTCCATTTCTTCCCCACTTTGAAACCTGCTTGTCATAGAAACATAGACTTTGACGGCAGATAAGGACCGCTAGGCCCATCTAGTCTGTCCATTTCCCTACCTACAGGATAGGCCGCAGATCCTAGTTAACCAACAGTCTATTTCTTCCTACCCCCCACAAGAATTGTCTTATGTCTGTCCCATGCATTCTTGAATTCTCCCACAGTTTTAGACCCCACAACCTCCTCAGGAAGGCTGTTCCATGCATCCACTACCCTCTCTGTGAAATAATAATTCCTCACATTGCCCCTGAACCGCCCTCCTTCTATCTTTAAATTGTGTCCCCTTGTTCTTGCAAGTCTCTTTTTCTGAAAGATGCTACCCTCTTGGACTTTGTTGATTCCACTGAAAAGTTTCTATCATGCCCCCCTTCTCCCTTCTTTCCCCAAGGGTATACATATTAAGCTCCTTTAGTCTCTCCTCATATGGCTTCTCTTGCAGACCCTGCACCATTTTAGTTGCCCTCCTCTGGACTGCCTCTGTCCTGTCTATGTCCTTGCGGAGATGGGGTCTCCAGAACTGGACACAGTACTCCAGATGGGGTCTCACCAACTGTCTGTACAGAGGGATAACAATTTCCTGTTTTCTGCTGATGATGCCTCTCCCTATATATCCCAGTATACCCCCCAGCCCTCCCTACTGCCTTCTCACATTGCTTGCTAACCTTAAGGTCATCTGATATGATTAACCCCTGGTCCCTTTCCTTTTTTGTTGTTGTTACTACCTCCCCACCCATTTTGTATTCTTCCCCTGGGTTCTTGTTTCCCAGGTGCATTATTTTATACTTCTTTGCATTGAATCCCAGCTGCCATACTTCTGACCATTCCTCCAACCTTGCCAAGTCCCTTTTCATCCTTTTCATGCCTCCTTGTGTATCAACCCTGTTGCAGATCTTTGTGTCATCTGCAAAAAGGCATACTTTTCCTTCCAGTCCCTCTGCAATGTCACTGATGAAGACATTAAAAAGGACTGGACCCAATACTGAACCCTGCGGTACCCCACTAGTAACCCTCCTTTCTTCAGAGTGGACTCCTTTTACAATTACCTTCTGTGTCCTGTTGTCCAGCCAATGTTTTACCCAGGCTACCACCCTGGGTCCCACTCCCAGGCTGGTTAATTTGACTATTAATCTTTTGTGTGGGACTGTGTCAAATGCCTTGCTAAAGTCTAGGTAGGTCATGTCCACAGCCCCTCCCTGGTCTACTACTTTGGTCACCAGTCAAAGAAATCTATTAGATTCATCTGAAGTGACCTTCCCACTGTGAACCCATGCTGCCTTGGGTCCTGTGCTCCACTGGCCTCTAGGTACTCAACTATTCTTTCCTTCAGAAGTGACTCCATCACTTTCCCTAACACAGAGGTCAGACTGACAGGTCAGTAGTTTCCTGCCTCTGTCTTGGTCCCACTTTTGTGAAGGGGAATCACATCCGCCTTCCTCCAGTCCTCGGGTACCACACCATCCTCCTATGATTTATTAAAAGAGTAGCCAGTGGTTTCACTAGTTCCTCCTTATTTCTTTTAGAATTCTGGGTGAATTCCATCAGGACCCATTGCTTTGTCCACCTTCAGTTTTAGGAGTTCTTGCAGAACCCTTTCTTCTGTGAAAGGACTGGGATCGACCCCCTATCAAGAAGTGCTTCTGTTAATTGAATTAGGCACTTCCCCTCTTTTGGAATACTGAGCAGAAATATTCGTTCAGTATTCCTGCTTTTCACTGTCCCCTCTGCCCACCCACCGCTCATTCTATTCAGCCTCACTATCCCTCCCTTTGTCTTTCTACTGCCTGATGTACCTATAAAATGTTTTATCCCCTTATTAACTAGGTTGGCTATCTTTTCCTCAGTTTGGGCCTTTACTATTCTGACTTCCTTCCCTGCTTCCTTCTGCCTTAACTGGTACAGCCTCTGTCCTGCTCCTTCTGTGTTTCCTTATACTTGAATGCTATCTTTTCTTCCTGACTTTCACAGCCACCTCTTTTGAGAACCATAGTGGCTTTTTCTTTCATTTTGATTTGTTTATTTGCTTCACACAAAGGCTTGTTGCCTCTGTGATGGCAGTTTTGATAATTCCCATTGTTGCTCACACCTCCTTCTAGCCTGTTTGCTAGTGCTTTTCTGAGGCACTCTCCCATCTTGCCAAAGTCAGCCCTCCTAAAGTCCAGTACCCTCACTTTTGTATGGCTTGACTCTGTAGCTGAGTTTAACGTGAACCACACTGTTTGATGGTCACTTGTCCCCAGATGGCAACCCACTTCTAGATCTGAGATCCTCTCACTGCCCCATTTGAGATTATGAGGTCTAAGATTGCTCCCTCACAGAGTGGGTTCTGAAACTAGCTGTCTAATGCCTGCCACCTGTAGGGCATCAAGAATGGCCCTGCTCTTGGATGTGGCTGCCAGCAAATGTGCTCCAGTTAACATCTGGCATATTCAGGTCTCCATCAACAGTATCTCCCCTTTCTCTGCCATTCTAAGAAAGCCTTCTATCATATCCTTGTCCATTCCCCCTGACATGGGGTCTGTACACAACCCTGTGTGGATTGTGGTGCCCTTTCCAGTCTCCGAGGTGACCCACTGTGCCTCCTCTCCTCCCTGTTTACTCTTTTGTTCAGTTGCTTTTATCCCTTTCTTTACATAGAAAGCTACTGCTCCCCCTCTTCACCCCTGCCTGTCTCTCCTGTAGGTTATGTACCCTGGTATGTTAACATCCCAGTCATGGTTCTCTGTGTACCATGTTTCTGTGACTGCTACGATATCCAGGCATCCCTCTTCCATTAAGGCCATCAGCTCAGGGAGCTTGTTGCCAGACTACGGGCATTGGTACTCATTACCCTCCATTTCCTGATGGCCTTACTCCCTTTTGCCCCATCCTTGTCCTTCTTGCCTTTGTCACTTTCTCCATTTACCCCTGCCCTTCTCCCTATCGACACCTCTATGTTGGTGTTTGCCACACTTACTACCGTGATTATTTGGGGGCTAGGATTTTCCTGATCCTTTCCAGTGCCTCCCCCCTTGGCTAGTTTAAAAGCTTGCCAATGAAGCATTTAAACCTATCACCTAGGATCCCGGTTCCCCTCCCAGACAGATGTAGCCCATCATGCCAGTATAGGCTTGCATCACTCCAGGTGGACCCCCAGTCCCCAATGAAGCCAAATCCCTGAGCTCCACACCAGTTTTTCAACCACTGATTGAATCCCATGATGCGGAACACCCTAGCCTCTCCTATGCCATAGATGGGTAGCACCTCCGAGAAGGTTACCATGTGTGCTACTTGACTAAGACCCCTCCCCAACTCCACAAACTCTTCCTGCACTTCTCTAATCCCTTTCTTAGCCAGGTCATTTGTCCCTAGGTGGACAATGACATCCAGCTCCCTCCCCTGTGCAGCTGCTCCAGCAATCCTGAGGATTCGCTCCATGTCCCTCCAAGCCGTGGTGCCAGGCAGGCACCTTACCTCCCTCTCCCCTTTCTCCCCCAGTTCTACCTTCCTAACAATGGAGTCCCCCATCAGGAGTTGTTTCCTTCCCCTCAGGGTCCCCTGCCACCCTCCTGTGGGTCTCCTTTGTGGAGGTTCCCAGCATCCTCCTTGGTCTCCACTGTGGGTGCCTCCATAGAGGAACCACACTTTGCCAGAATGGCATAGGAATTGTGGAGAGGTACAACTGGAGGGATGTGCCTCTGTTCCACCACCCTCACCCTCTCTGAGCCCACTGTGGTCCAACACGCTCCTCTTTCTTGGCAACCTCTGAGGCAGTGGCAGTGGCACTGGTGGTCCCTGGATGGAAGAGGAGGTCCCACAAACCTGGACAACTCAGCCTGGAGATGAGCAACCTCCCTCCAGCCCAGAGAGGTGCCTGCAGATGGGACAACACCGCATCCTCCAGAACATCTCCGGAAGACTGCTGCTCCACAGCCACTGCACTGCACCACTCCAATCATGTCTTATTTCTGGCCCTTAACTGTTTGCAATCCTTACTCTTTCCTCTGTTTTTTCTCTCTCTCCTTACTTTCTGCCTGTGTGCCCTTTAAGCTCCTGATTGTCCTGTTCTGAGACAAGAATATCCTATATTTCTCAGTAGACCATTTACTTGCTTAGAGTCAGACCTCCAGCAGCTAGAAGGGACGGAGGCTACTCTTGCCCTTCTAGGATGGTGGGTCCTTGGTGGTTCTGTGATCACTCACTTCCTGCCCCTAAACAGGAAGTTTCTGTTGTCAGTCAAATCCTGTGCCTATAGAAATAGAACTAGCTTTGGGTGGGGGGTGGAGGGGAAGGAAGGAGGGCAATATAGTCCCAGCAGAGAAGTTCAGTCACACAGCAGTCCTTTCTCCTGGTGTCTTCTGCCAAGCTATTAGCAGAATCTTTGTAAGGCAGTCTTTAAATGTAGCTTCCTTCTAGCTAAGCCACTCCCCCTACTTACCAGATCTTTCTACAAGTAATTTAAACCTCACAGCAGTTAAGTCCTTTCAGTCACCTGAGATTTACACATAGGTAATTCCTCAGATATCCATTCAGTTCAGTTAACCCAAACACACACTTTTTTTTTTGTATGTTAGTTTTTTTACCCTAAATTAAAGGTCCAAGTACAAAAGTTCTTCTACTTTAGTCCCAGCAGAGAAGTTCAGTCACACAGCAGTCCTTTCTCCTGGTGTCTTCTGCCAAGTCCTTAGTTAGTTTTAGGCTGATAGCACCTCGTCTTTGTTGGAAGATGACCAATAAGTGACACTGAAAGATGTCAGACTTCATAGACTGTGAAGGCAGCTGCTCACGGACAGACATAAGGCAATTCTACTGGGGGGTAGGAGGAAGTAAGCTGTTGATTAACTAGAATCTGCAGTTTATTCATCAGGTAGAGAAATGGGCAGACTAGGTGGGACAAGCATTCCTTATCTGCTGTCAAAGTCTATGTTTCTATGTTTCTCATCCACCATCTTGCCAAGAAGAAGGCTGCAGCTGTGGCCACTGATGACTGTTGGGGTGTGGGGATAGGGGGGCCAAAGGGGACAGACATAAGGAGATAAAATCATAATAAAAATTCTGAGACTTTTACCACCTTTCCAAAATGCTTTCCAGTAAAAGAAAACTCTATGAAGTGTTTCAAATGACAACACAATCTGGTGAGCCCTCTGTCTGCCATCTGACACCAGGCATCAACTAGCATAAAATTGTCTAAAGAAGGCAGTGTGGTCATGTGGTTACTGAAATACTGGAGATTATAGATTTATAAGAACAAAAGAATATCACACAGAGGCTGGCACATATGCTTATAGCAGCTGTCTCCTGCTTCTCAGTAGTTATATTTATACCCTTGAGGTACTTGAATGTTTCTATCATATCCCCTCTTTCCCTCCTCTCTTCCAGTGAGTACATATTGAGGTCCCTTAATTTCTCCTCATGAGTCTTGTGTTGCAAGCTCTGCACCATCTCATTCACCCTTCTCTGGACCATCTCCATCCTGTTAATATCCATATGAAGGTGCAACCTCCAGAACTGCACACAGTACTCCATGTGAAGCCTGACCATGGTTTTATATAATGGCATCACTACCTCCCTCCTCATGCTGGTGATATTCCTGCATATGCCCATCTCTTCAAGTGGTGTAACAGGCTGTGCTTTGAAACAACTGAGAAGCTGCATGGGATATACTATATTGGACTAGAAATCTGCAACTGATCTCTCTTACTTACATCTGAGGGAAGTTTTCCTTACTTTACAGTCTTACATTGGGATTGCTTTGTGTTTAATTCATTTTTAAATCAGGAAGGGGGTTTTCAAAACTACTTATCTTGTGAGCAACTTCAGAAGGGTTGAAATAACTGCATATTTGATTTTCCTTTGTGGCTAACTGGACTGTCTACTAGTATTCTGTAACAGTTTGCATCAAATTACTTTTAAATAGTTGATAAATCAGTTACTGGAGACTAGCTGAATTACTATAAAGGGCAGTACTCACCAGGGTGGTGGAGCAGTGGTGTATTTGATTGTTTCTAACAGTCACCAGTGGTTGTGGACTACCACCACCCTTCCCCACACCCCAGGCATGACATTCCTTTATAGCCAAGGTTCTGACATCACTTCCTCAACTGGTCTTGGGGCAGAACTGTCATATTCTTAATAAACCAGCACAGTGCATAAAGGGTAAGAACACACCACACAAAGGAAGAAAAAATATAAATATATATATATATATATATTACAAATTGTATATTATAAGGGAGAGGGACATGTGGGGAGTGGTGCAATGCACTGGCTGTGTGGCAGCAATTTTCTGGGAGACTTTCTAGAAACTGCATTGCTGTCCTATTTGCAGACAACTGTCAGCTCTGAGGGAGGAGGCAGCCCACCTCCAGGCTGAACTGGCAAGGACTAAGGAGGCCTCCCCACCCAGAGAGCACCACTGCCACAGAGGCTGCCAAATATGAAGAGCAGATGGACCACAGTGGGTTATGGGAGGGTACGGGTGGTGGAACAGAGGTGAAGCCCCCTAGTTGTACCTCTACACAAACCATATGCCAGTCTGGCAAAGCAAGGTTCCTCTATGATGGCACCCTCAGTGGAGACCAGGAAGAATGCTGAGGACACCTACAAGGGAGACCCACAGAAGGGTGGCAAGGGATACCACAGGGGAAGGAAACAGCTTCTGATAGGGGACTCAATTGTTAGAGGGGTAGACCTGGGGAAGGGAGAGGAGAGGGAAGTAAGGTGCCTGCCTGGTGCCATGGCTTGGAGGGACAAGAAGCGAATCCTCAGGATTGCAGAAGCAGCATCACAGGAGAGGGAACTAGATATCATTGTCCACCTTGGGACAAATGACCTAGCTAGGCATGGGATCAGTGCAGTGCAGGATGAAATTGTGGAGTTGGGAGGGCCTCAGAGAGGTAGCAAGCACAGTTACCTTCTCAGAGGTGCTGCCAGTCCATGGCAGGGTGAGGCTAGGGTACTACACACCATGCAGTTTATTGAATGGTTGCAAAACTGGTGCAGAGCACAGGGCTGGCTTCATTGTGGACTGGGGGTACACCTGGAGAGATGAAGGTTTATACTGGCACGATAGTCTGCATCTGTCCATGAAGGGAACCAAGATCCTAAGTGACAGGTTTAAATGCTTCCTTGGCAAGCTTTTAAATTAGCTATGGGGGGAGGTGCTAATAAGAGGCAGGAAATTTCAAGCCTCCCCCCACAAAACATGACGGGTAGTAAGGTAAATACCGAGGTACAGTGCTCAACAGAGGACATGACAGGTGTAAATGGAAAAATAGACAAGGGCAAAAAAAGCAGGCATGGGGGAAAAAAGGATAAAGCCAACATTAAATGGAGGGCAATGAGTACAAATGCCTGTAGTCTGGGAAACAAGCTTCCTGAGCTAGTAGCCTTGATGGAAGATGAACACTTGGATATTGTGGCAGTCACAGAAACATGGTACACGGGGAACCATGACTGGGATGTCAACATACTGGGGTACGCAGCCTACAGAAGGGACAGAGAGGGGAAAAGAGGAGGTGGAGTAGCTCTATACATAAGGGAAGGGATCAAAGCTACAGAACTAAAAAGTAACAGGGGAGGACAAGAGGCACTCTGGGTCACCTTGGAGACAGGGAATGGCATCACTATCCGCACAGGGGTTGTATACAGACCCCCATCTCAAGGGGAGGAAATGGACAAGAAAATGATAGAGGACATTCTCAAAATGGCTGAAAAAGGAGAGATACTGTTAATGGGGGACCTGAATATGCCAGATGTTAACTGGATTACATGTACTGCAGCCACATCCAAGAGCAGGGTCATTCTCGATGCCCTGCAGGGGACAGGCCTTAGACAGCTAGTGCTGGAACCCACTCGGGAGGAAGCAATACTAGACCTGGTACTCTCAAATGGAGAGAGGATCACAAATTTAGAAGTCGGTAGACATCTGGGAACAAGCGACCACTGCACAGTGTGCTTCACAATAAGCACAACCATGGAAACAAGCCATACAAAAACAAGCATACTGGACTTTAGAAGGGCTGACTTTGGCAAAATGGGTGACTACCTGAGGAATACACTAGTAAATGGGCAAAAAGGTGGGGTGGAAGAACAATGGAGAAAAATCAAAACTGCCATCATAGAGGCAACAAGCCTTTGTGTGAAACAGATAAAGAAAACAAACCAGAGTAAAAAACCACTATGGTTCTTAAAAGAGGTGGCAGGGAAGGTTAAGGAGAAAAAGGTTGCATTCAAAAAGTATAAGGCATCACAGAAGGAGCATGACAGGGAACTGTATCAATTAAAGCAGAAAGAAGTGGGGAAGGCAGTCAGAATAGCAAAAGCCCAAACTGAGGAAAAAATAGCCAAGTCAGTTAAGAAGGGGGATAAAACCTTTTATAGGTACATTAGGGAGCATAGAAAGGTTAAGGGAGGAATAGTGAAGATTAATAAGGGAGAGGGGAGGTGGGCAGAGGGAGACAGTGAAAAGGCAGAGACACTGAAAGAATACTTTTTCTCAGTATTCACAAAAGAAGATGAGAAGGAGTTACCTAAACCAGACAATAGAAGCACTCTGGGTAGGGGGGTTGACACCAGTCCATTTACAGAAGAAAGAGTCCTGAAATAACTCCTAAAACTCAAGGTGGACAAAGCAAAGGGGCCCGATGGGATTCACCCCAGAATCCTAAAAGAACTAAGGGAGGACCTAGTGACACCACTGACCACACTTTTTAACAAATCATGGGAGGATGGGGTGGTACCTGAGGACTGGAGGAGGGCAGATGTGATTCCCCTTCACAAAAGTGGGAGCAAGGCAGAAGCAGGAAACTACAGACCTGTAAGTTTGACCTCAGTGGTAGGGAAAATGATGGAATCACTTCTGAAAGAAAGAATTGTTGAGTACCTAGAGGCCAGCGGGGCACAGGACTCAAAGCAGCATGGATTTACAGCAGGAAGGTCATGTCAGACGAATCTAATTGATTTCTTTGACTGGGTGACCAAAGTAATAGACCAGGGAGGGGCTGTGGATATGGCCTACCTAGACTTTAGCAAGGCATTTGATACAGTCCCGCACAAAAGATTAATAATCAAGTTAGCCAGCTTGGGAGTGGGTCCCAGGGTGGTAGCCTGGGTTGCAAACTGGCTGCACAACAGGACACAGAAGGTAATAGTGAGGCACACATTCCGAAGAAAGGGGGGTCACTAGCGGAGTACCAGGGCTCAGTACTGGGTCCAGTCCTCTTTAACATCTTTATAGGTGACATTGCAGAGGGTCTGGAGGGAAAGGTATGCCTCTTTGCAGATGATACAAAGATCTGTAACAGAGCTGATACACAAGGGGGGAGTAGAAAGTATGAGAAGGGACTTGGCAAGGTTGGAGGAATGGTCAAACATATGGTAACTTAGATTCAATGCAAATAAGTGCAAAGTAATGCACCTGGGAAACAAAAACCCATGAGAAGAGTACACAATAGCAGGGGAGGTACTAACAACAGCAAAAATGGAACGGGACTTGGGGGTAGTCATATCGGATGATCTAAAGGCGGGTAAGCAATGTGAGAAGTCAGTGAGGAGAGCCAGGGGGATACTGGGATGCATAGGAAGGGGCATCACAAGTAGAAAAAGGGAAGTGGTTATCCCTCTGTACAGACAGTTGGTGAGACCCCATCTGGAGTACTGTGTGCAGTTTTGGACACCTCATCTACGCAAGGACATAGACAGAATGGAAGCAGTCCAGAGGATGGCAACTAAAATGGTGCAGGATCTGCATCAGAAATCATATGAAGAGAGACTGAGAGAGCTTAATATGTATACCCTTTATGAAAAGAGGGACAGGGGGGACATGATAGAAACGTTCAAGTACCTCAAGGGAATCAACAAAGTCCAGGAGGGTAGCATATTTCAGAAAAAGAGATGTGTAAGAACAAGGGTACACAATTTAAAGATAGAGGGGGGATGTCTCAGGGGTAATGTGAGGAAATCTTTTTTCACGGAGAGAGTGGTGGATGCGTGGAAGTGCCTTCCTGTGGAGGTTGTTGGGGCTAAGACAGTGGGGGAATTAAAACATGCATGGGACAGACACAAGGCAATTGTAGTGGGGGGTGGCAGTAAGTAGGCTGTTGGTTAACTAGAATCTGCAGCTTATCCAGTAGGTAGGGAAATGGGCAGACTGGGTGGACCAAGTGGTCCTTATCTGCCATCAAAGTCTATGTTTCTATGCACCCCAGCATGTCACTTGCCTTCCCAGCTGCCTTACCGCTTTGACATTTTCTGGTCATCTGAAATAAGAACCCACAGGTCCCTTTCCTTCATTGTGGCTGTCAGCAACTCCCCCCCCCATCCTGTACTGTTCCCCCAGGTTTCTGTGTCCCAGGTGCATAATTCTGCACTTTTTTGAATTGAACTTCAGTTGCCAGTCCTCAGACCATTTCTCAAGCTTCCCCAGGCCCCTCCCCATTTTCTTCACCCCCTCTGGGGTATCCACTGTGTTACACATCTTGGTGTCATTTGCAAACAGGCAGACCTTTCCCTTCAGCCCTTCTGCAATGTCACTAATGAAGACATTGAACAGGATTGGCCCCAGGACCACTCCCTGAAGCACCCCACTGGTCACCCAGTCTCCCCAGACTGCGCCCCATTTACCACCACTCTGCCTTCGGTCTGTTACCCAGTTTCTAATCCAGTTTACCACCCTTTCCTCCATGCCCAGTCTACTTAGCAACTTTATCAGCCTCCTATGTGGAATGGTATCAAAGGCTTTGCTTACATCAAGGTAAGCATTGTCCCCTGCTCCACCCTTGTTTACTTCCTTTGTCACCCAGTCAAAGAGATCAACCAGATTTGTCTGACATGACCTCCCCACTGTGAATCCATGTTGCCTATGGTCCTGGCCTCCAATGGCTTCTAGATGCCCACTATCCTTTCTTTAACCAATGTCTCCATGATCTTCCCCACTACTGCAGTGAGGCTGACCAGCCTATAGTTCCCCGCCTCCTCCCTACTGCTGAATTTGTATAGAGGGACCACATGTGCCCTCCTCCAATTCTCTGGTACCACCCCTGTGTTGAATGATTCAGTCATCATGGCTGCCAGAGGTACTGCTATTTCCCTTCACAGTTCTTTTAATATCCTTGGGTGCATGCCATCTGGTCCCATCACTTTGTCCACCTTCAATTTACTCACCTTCTGCAGGATTCTTCTGCCTGTGATTGGACTATTGTCTACCTCTTCAGGCCTGCAAACTGCTGTACTGCTGTGCCCCTTGCCCCTCCCCCTCTTCTGTGAATACTGAACAGAAAGACACAGTGGAGGTCTTGGGGGTGCACATGACAGTTTTTAGCCATGGTACTTTCACTTCCAAATACATAAACATCACATATAAGCAATCAACATTCGGCATTGACACATGCTTGTTTGTTTTGTGCTGCATAATTTGTTTTGTTTTTTTATTTGGGTGAAGTGGGATACTATCACAGTGTAATCCTACCAGATGCAACACAGCATTATGAATTCCTGCATGACACAGGGATTAAATGCCATTATAAAAAGGGTCTGAGAAATACGAAATTCTGATTGACTGATATCATTCTGACAGGCCTATGTTAATCTTTAATTAATGTGCTTGTAGGGCCTTATTACCTGAGCATTAATTTTTTTAGTGGCACCCAACTTTATGATTTAATTCTATTTATAGAACTCAGATTGATACTTAGAGCAAAGTGTGTCACAAACAAGAATTTAACTTGGCACTGAAAACAAAACAAAAAAATAACACCCAGTAGAATGAGTATGAGGAAGTCACTGAAGTTTCCATGTTTGAATAAAGCAGGTTTATTTTCAATATGTTAGCATAGTATCTTATTCTTAATACTCACACTCCAGCTAACAGTCCCCCAAATGCTGCTGCAGTCACCCTCCACCTCTCCCTGTGGTTCAGTCTGCTTATCGTCTCTCTCTCCTTCCCATTCGGCTATGTGGTCTTGGACTGAAGATTCTCGGTTAATTAACCTACCGGCCTACTCCCACATATTTCTTTAAATGTTGCTGACTGCAGTTTGTCTTACAAACCATTGCTATGACAACTGTACTAACATATTAAAAGTAAGTTTCTGCTGGCTGTATGAGGACCCTATTCATGTTGAACTGTGCTGCAGCTGTTAAGCAAAATGTGTGTCTCTCTTCCCCCTTTATCTCACTTCTGCTATCCCTGGCATTTTGTTACAGGCATTGGCAGCACTTCCTTAATAAAAGCAGAACAGCAGCATTGTGACTCCACTTGAAGCAAGCCCCATGATGTATTGCAGGAAACCAGACTCTCACAACATGAGAGTATTTCACAACAGGCAGTAGGTAGCATTGTGTATGTCCTGTGAGTACGAAAAAAGTGGAGAAAAAAGTATTGGTTATCTGTCTTAAATAAGAATGTTCAGCTCCTCTCAGGCTTTGCTGAGGCTCCAAGACTATTTTCCTTGGCCAGATGACATGGAGACATGAATGTGTAGTCTGTAATCTCTTGAACAAGCTGACACAGACTGGAAACTGAAATATTCAACTCAGCACTCTTGAGAACCCCTGGAAAGACAGCATTTGGACTATTTGATTTGAAATCCCCACTTAAATGTTCATTAATTTTAAATGGTACACTTTTTCGTATTATTTTTATATTTTTATTTTTATAATTGCAATAAGGTACTCCCAGGGGTTATGTTAATGTTCAAGTTAAACACCCCCTAGGGGCAATATGGCACTCAGCTACACCTCATGCCACATTGCACCCCCAGGGCTGATTAACAAGAACATTAACATAACCTCTGGTCATACCTTATTGCTTAATCAAAACTGCCATATTTACTGCAGTAACACTGCTGCAGATTTCTGCAGTATTGCATTGCATCCTGATGGGCTCAATTGTATATCATTTCAAAATCAGTGGAGCCAGAAATCATAATGTAATTGGCATGGAAGTAAAGCAGAGACTACTGGAAGGTATACATCTTCAGGTCAACAATTAATAGTAAGTGTTACTGTAGCTCACACTGGGATGTGTTGGTCTCAGTGGACTTTGCAGACTGTGTCACAGTATCACCAACAGTAATCCATAGCAGACCCATACAATTAACACAAGTTAGCAAATACCTAATTCTTACAGTACCTATTCATTATGGAATAACTAACTAAAAAGTTAAGCATTGATTGTGAGGTTTTTCTCAACTAATGTATAATCCTTGCTATCTAGCCTTTAGTAGAGAAATTATGTTTTTACTTCTGCATTAGTTGAGAAAGCAGATTTGAAAAATACTATAGTTATGGAATGATTGAATTTTTCTACTTAAACTTAATACAGCTTATGAGTTGGTTAATTTCTTTGACTTAGAAAATATCTCAGTTGTTAATTACTCGAGATTCAAAACTTAGAAAATTTTCCAGTTATCAGTTACTTGAGATTTTAACTTGGATTTCTTTTTAGCTCTTTCAGTCTCTCCAGTATACAATAGAAGCAGTTTGCAGGGAAAGCAGTATTGTACTGAATTATGCTAGGAGAGCAGAAACATCCAAATAGTTTGCTTTTTGTGCATCTCTCAAAACCATATGCACTATGTATACTCTCATGCCTCATTTCCCAAGCAAGACATTGTGGGTATGTGATTCCTTGTGCAAATAAAACTGGCAGGACTTTGTCAGAACAGACATCAGGCTAAATTCTCAAAGAGGGCTTAGATCAGTGCAAGCTGTGGCAAACAACAGCTTGTACTGAAGTCCGGGTGCACCAGGGACCCTGCACTAGATTCTGGTACAGGATGAGTCTTGGTGCCTATGTTCCCACACTTGCGGCAACCTCTCTCATGCGGCAAACACATGGCTCATGGGAGGTGCTTGCCGAAGGCACACTGCCACAAAGGCTAACAGTCCCTTCCCCGATCCCCTTGTAAACTAAATGTTACCACTTCCTGGTGGTCTAGTGGCCCGATCCCCAATGTTGCCCATATTCATATTTATAAAAATAACCCTTCCTGATGGTCTAGTGCCCCCCTCCCCAATCCCTGATGGTGCCCATATTCATATTTATAAAAATAACCCTTCCTGATGGTCTAGTGCCCCTTCCCTGATGTTGTTGTAATCATATTTAATAACAACCCCCTTCCCTGGTGGTCTAGTGGACCCCACCCCAGCAGGTAGTGCCCACCACCCTGCTCCCCATCCAAAAACACAGCTAGTGACTGGTGCAGCACACCTCTCACCTCTGCAGTCAGCCACTGACTGAACTGTCACTGAGTGCCTACTGTATAGTGTACATGCTCATTGATTAATCAGATAAATTCTCCCAGAGGAGAATTTTCTAAGTACCCTTAGGCCAGCAGTGAAGCACACTCAGAAATTGACTCTTAACCCCCCCCCAATGAAGAGGATTTTCTCCCTTGAAGTACTGAGGAAACTTTGTTGGATGCCCCTCTAATAAACCTTTATTTCTAATATTTGTTTTTCTGTGTTCCTTGCTGCAAGTTATTGTTTCCTAAGTTACGTTTGCCTAGTTGTGACTGACTCTACAGACTTGACTGGTAGCATGCGTGTCCTGTGCTCTCTATCCTTAGACCAGCCCTAGCTGGTCTAATGGTACATAGATTTTCTCCCACTGAGATAAATCTGAGAATACCACTTTCGGGGATGTTGCAGCTTGCATCTGCCACATGCCCACTAGCACCATGTAACATCCCATTTTGGGGTGCACAGGTGGCTCAAGCCCCATTTGGGTCAGGCTGCAATTGAGAATCACTCCCAGCACATCTTTTGCTGCAAGGGACTCTTTGCATCATTATTTGTGGCCCAGGCCCCTTGTACCATGCCGGGAGCTTTGAGAATCGAACCCATAATCTTTTATACAGACTTATACATCTGATCCTGTATAGACTGAAAATGACAAAGTACAGACATATGATGCATTCTCTTTGGGATTTCTAAGTGTACAGTAGTCATATTCTCAGCCATGTATGATGTTAGAACTTCAATGTGCACAAGCCTAGCCCACTGGGTTCCCCTCCTGCACACAATCCCAGCCCACTGGGTACCCTCCCACACCCAAACCCAGACCACTGGTTTGTCCTTCTGCATCCATGCCCATCCCTCTGGGTCCTCTCCTGCACAGAAGCCCAGAACTGTGTGTTCCACCCTGTATGCACGTCCTGCTGACTGGGTATCTTCCTGCACCCTAGCCCAGTCCTCTGGGTCTCTGTCCTGCATATAAAGACCCATTTAATGTGTCCCCTCCTGTATATGGGTCTAGCTTACTGAGTCCTCTCTGGTACATAAGCCCAGTTAACTACGTCCCCTTCTACACCCAAGCCCTGCTTACTGGGTCTCTTCCTTCTCAAAGGCCCTGACTACTGGGTGCTCTACTGTACACACATCCAACCCTCTAGGTCCCCTCCGGCACACAAGCTCAGCCTACTGGGTCTCTTCATGCACTGTGACACATGCCCAGCCCTCTGGGTCCCCTCCTCTTTTCAAGCCCAGTCCCATGCCCCCCACATCCAAGCCCAACACACTACATCCCAACTTGTCTGTGTCCCATCATACACCCAAGCCCAGCCCACTGAGTTTCCTCCTGTATACAAGCAAAGGCAACTGGATTCCCCTCCTATTCCCAAGACAGCCCACTGGGTCCCCATCCTGCACCAAAGCCCAGCTCACTGGATCTGCTTCTGTATACAAGACCAACCCATTGCATGCCCTCCTGCACCCAAGCCCAGCCACTGGAGTTCATCCTGTACACAAGCCCAGACATTGGATCCTCCTCTTTCACCCAAGCCCAGCCCACTGGATCTCCTTCTACACCTAAGCCCTCTGGGACCCAAGAGTAATCTCAGTCATGAAAATTTGGAGATGTGAGTACAATCTCAAACAGCAGAACTAGGATAATGACATGTAAAGTGTATAAATAAAAAAAATACATATATTTGTAGTTAATGTCTGGTTATATACCAGAACATACACCAGAGATCATCTTCAAGGTAGGCTTCCTCACCTAGGAGGCCCTTTCTGAACTGGGCCCTTCTTACATGGCAGATCATTTGAAATGCTGGAAATCTAAACAAAATATGTGGCCTGCTTTAGTACAAATTGCTATGAAGTATATGAAATGCCCTTCTACTAGCGTTTATTCAGAAAGGTTCTTTAGTTCACTTGGTAATGTTATAACTGAAACAGGATTCTGTTTGTCACCAGAAAATGCTAAGCATTTGACATTACTGAAAGTCAACTTTCCTCAATGTAAGTTCAAATATGATACCTGAATGCATATAAAACATACCGATACTGAGACCCTCTTCATGAAACAGTTTCTCCCTTTGTTCCTGTGATAAAAATCTTTTGTGAGTAGGGTCTACTTAATATATGATGATGTGATAGTAGCCACAAGTCAGGTCAGACAAGGATTACTTGAAAGAACACAATGAAAACAGAACATTAAAAAAAATGAGTCTTGAGAATCCTTATTTTCCACTGACAGCAACTGCATTTCATGTATCAAATATTGTTGCTACTAATCTGAGCTGACTGTTAGGGTACTGCTTACTACTTCTAATTGGTAGCAACTGCATACAATATTATTTTACCACTTGTAGTAAGATGTTAATACTACAGGTACTATTTTTACTACAACAGAAGGCTTATCTGAATGCTCTTCTTTGGATAATATAGTCACATCTCTCCATAACTGGATATGATTACTTCACAACAGAAGAATTTTAATATGTATTAATTGTTTGTAATACTACATCTTGGGTACACTGACTGGCTTGGTTGAAATTATGTTGTATTATATATACTTTCAGTACTTTGCAGCAACTGTTAGAACTAGGAAGGATATATTATGAGAATCAGCAGGTGTGCATCACACTTTAATTATTTATTATTGACTGCACTTGACTGATGTGACTGGCCAGGTGGTAGTCAATACGATATCTCTAATTTCTGGTTTAAAAGATGTTGCCAAGTAGAAGAGGTAGAAAACAGGATCACCTGTTGGACCAGGTAGGGTACCATAGTACACTGGGACATGCAATGCAACTGCATCACATTGGTAGAGTCAGTAAGCTCTTACTACCACTCATTTGATTATTCTTTCATAGCTGTTCTTTTTCCCAGTGCCCTCTGGAGCAGCCAGCAAAACAATACCCAGCCTTAATACAACATGTTGCATCTCTTATTATCTTTCTCTCTCTGCACTGTATTATCAAAGTCTTTTGTTGCATGGCTGTCCAGTCCCTTAATTTAAATAGATCAATCTGTCTCTCTCTCCCTCCCTCCCTCTCCCTCTCTCTCTCTCTCTTTATATCTCCCAGCACTCACATATACCACTGAGAGAGGCCATGATGGAGCTACTGACTGCAACATTATGTGTCATAGTTGTCCCCACCCTGCTCTCAGAGGGTGTTACTGCCTGGCTTGTTTGTCTTCCATGTTAGCAGTTTTATTTTATTTTTCATACATATAATGAATAAAAGTACTCCCTTTGGCCCTGTGTTAAATATTACAGAGTTTTCCCCTTTTTATGAATTTTGACAAATTTATTCAGATATTTATAAATAATCAGAATTACTCAGAACTAATCAGAAACCTGATGTTCTGTTTATTATTTAATTAGAGTCAGAGATTTACCAAGTTCTGCCAGTCCTATCTCTTCTACTTGTTACTCAAACAAACAAAGAATGAAACTAGGATCTTACATTGGAACCACATATTAGTTGACCTGCAGCTGTCCAGATATCCTGCTGTTAGGAACAAGGCAAGATGATGACATGCTACTAGGCTGCTGCTGTGAGGAGAACAGGAGCTGCTAACATTCCTGGGCTTCACAGTATTTCATTGCAAGGTATATAATTGGAGCCAATGAGAATTATACAATAATTGTACATGTTAATATTTCCAGAGGTCTCTAACTGGAATTGAACTTTTTCTTTAGCCTCTAAGGTAAAGGGTGAACAACTGTTTGCAGAGAATTTGGGGTGCCTGGAGAGTGAGACCTGTGACCAGAGACCAGCACGTAAGGGGTGATGAGACTGAAGCCTCAGGAGAGTACCAGGAGAACAAGAGTATGGCGCATGGAGTATGGTACTGTATGTGGTACAAGTGAGAACCAGGAGCTGGAAGCCAATGCTGGGAGACAATGTTGTGCCATTGCCTTGCCAATGATGGGATACATTGAGAAGCTGGAATAATTGTAGACAACCTAAAGAAGGAAAAGGAAAATTAACAATAAAAACAGAAACTGTAATAGCAAAAGAAATTAGCAATTAGAAGACTTGACAGAGAGGTTGCAAAACGATTTATTAAGTAGGGTTATATTACCTTTGCAACCAGAGAACAAGACACAAGATACAAAACAAAGACCATTATATCTAGTTTTTTTTTTTTTTTTTTTTGCTCTCTTGGTTTCTGATTTGAGTTTATAATTGGTACAACAGTATAACAGTATTCATTGAGCAACACATAATAACAACATTTTCATTTGATACAAAGGCATATTTATGTAGTAAAAGTCATGCACATTTCACACACTAAAATTAGCACTCATTACTATTTCTGATTCTTACTGATTATTGTTTTACTTTTTATGCATTTCTTTTTGCCAGCAGTATTTTTAAATTCTGCACCAGTTGATTGTATGGAGATACATACTGTATGACATCATCAGTCTGATGCAGCTGCAGAGTTAGAAAAAAGGTTGTTCTGTGTTTCCAGTTAGAACAGCCAGAACAGCCCAACCAGTGTGTGAGCACACCCACACTTGATTTCTCTCTGCATCAAGATGTTTTTAGAAGTATTTATCAGTTTGTTTTTCCAGTAGGAAAATGCTACACAGTACTAGCAGCAATTATAAATTCCTTTTTTTCACAGACTTTAGTTATTTTGATATACAGCCCATTTGGCCCACTCCAAGAGGTGCACTGTTTTGGCTGATTTGGAAGGCTGTTGCATGTTGGAAAAAAACTGTGTAAGTATAACCTGAGATAATCAAAGGCACAATTGATTTTTTAACTTATTTTAGCTTTTTTTAATAACCTAGAGCTCAGTTGCAGTATACTATTTGCTATTTCTCTGTAACAAAGGCAGTGGTATGCAATAAGGAATTAACATACCAGGAAAGACTGGAATATCTCAATATCTATACATTGCAGTATAGAAGACTGGGGGGGGGGGTTGTGTATGCTTTACAGGGCACTCCAAGATAACAACATGTGGAAAGAATATGGTCTTATTATAAAATGATCTAAGTGCTGTATAATACTAGGGGGCATCATCTGCAGCTAAAGTTACCTCATTGAAATCTGAAGAAAAGAAAAAGTTGCTTTGGTCAAAGGGTACCTTCCACTTGGAACACCCTGCCTGTTGAGGTGGTAACAAGTACTACAATGAAACTGTTTAAAACAAGACTAGATAGCTTTTATGTTAACAAATTCAAGATGGTTTAATGGGTAAGCAACCAAAGGATGCAAGTCTATTCTGCTTGACAAACTTATGAAACTTAGGAAACAATGATTATTCTTAATAGTATCAGAATTGGATGGGTTTCTGTTAAAATCACAACCAAACAAAAGAATTAAACCCAGTTGCGTCTACAATGCACAGTTCTGGAGATTATGGCAGCATGTGTGTCCTTGAAGGAGGAGGCTTGAACAATGTTACAAGGAAAGAAGGCTAATTCAACAATAAAAATAATTTTTAACCTAACAGCTGAACAAAGGAATTGAGTGAGCCTGTATATAATTTGTTATTACATATTTTTAAGGACGCTGTCGTGGGTATATCAAGTAAGCAATAAGACACGACAGAGTGTGCGTTAGACACTTTAACACATGGCTAGGAGGCATAGTGAGGCACGAGGCCAGTGGCCGAGTGCTTCCAGCCTCCTAGCCATGTGTTAAAGTGTCTAACGCACTCCCTGGAGTGTCTTATTGCGCTTATGAAATGGTTATGTAAAATACAGATGTATGTCATAAATAAAATTAACAGTATTTCATAGTGAAATGCTTAAATATTTGTGTTACTTTTTAACAAAATAGTTCCTCCACCTGTTTTTTCCTTTGAGTTGAGGACTTTTGACCTGCTAGTTTTGACCTGCTAAGGCATCCTTACTTGTATTTTTTCCCTTGCAGTTGTCATGGCAACCCCCCCCAAACTAGCAGCATGCCTGCTTCATTGATTTTTGAAAGTGTGCAACAAGAAATTATGCTGTCCTTTTTTTTTTTTTTACATTTCTGTATCTTATGGCACCAGGCAGCACTAGGGAGAACAAGCCGTTTTCAGCTGCTCGGCAGTTGACAGGTACAGTGACTGCAAGAAGAAATTATGCCATCTTTACTTTTTTATACATGTATGTACCTTATGGCACCAGGCAGCACTAGGGAGAACATGCCGTTATGAGATGCAGAAGCGAGTGAGAGGAGTGAGCAGGCAGCAGATTGGGAGACAGCTGCTGGGCGGTTGGCAGAAGCGAGTGAGCGGGCGGTGGGTTGGGAGACAGCTGCTCGGTGGTTCAGAGTTAATGTGACTGGGCTTTTTTTTTAGATCATGCAGTCAGCTTAAACATTAGTAGAAATATTTATGAAATGGGCATCTGAATATTTGCAGTTATGTTGACAGATTGAAAATACAGCCTGGTATTTCACTCGCAGTTGGTGAAAACAAGATGGCTGATTTTCAATTTGACAACATTCTAACTGATATGTTTACTAGGATCAGTGCCCACAGGGCACTGCTGGTCCTTTTTCCTTTGCGTAAGAAGGAATATCACACAGGTATGGACCAATCAGGATGCCTAAATTCTGATGCCCATTTCATTAAACATTAATATCTCCCCTTTTGAAGATAATCAACTAATGAAGCGCACAGATTTTTAACTACACAATTTTGAACTTCCAAAGACTGTCCATCGATGAATTTGTTGTTTACTACGCCAAAGGAGCTGAACAGTGAAAGTAAACACGCCTATGCTGGAAAGTTTTAAAACTATATGTTTATCTTCCATCCTCATTTGCATATTGCTCTAAATGAAGACAGTTTTTAAGTTTTGTATAGTGATAGAAATGGTCCTCTTACAAGTAACCTGGGACCCGATATTCAATCAGGCGCAAAGCGTAGCACAAATATTTGCACTGTACTTTGCTATTGCCGAAGGGTCCAGGATGCTATATTCAGTCTGGCAGTGCCCAACTGAAAAGAGCACCATGTCAGCACAGCACTAAGTCAGGTAGTGCCCCCTCCCAACGTGGCTCCCAAAGTTGACCTCTGCAGATGATAACACTGGAGAGCTATTAGCAATTTTCAAAGGGACCCATGCAAATGAGCCCACTGGGCATGCAAGGCACTAAGGGACAACTTGCATGCCCAATATGGGCCCATTTTCATGGGTAGTGGAGACCAGTAGTGTGGCGCCTCCCCCTCGGCCAGGATAGTTGTAGCTATCCTGGTGCTAGTGGTGCCCTCCCTCTGATCCCAGCCCTAATATAATATTTTATATCCCTGGTGCTAGTTGTGCCACCCTTCCCTCTGATCCCATCCCTGTTACAATATTTTATATCCCTGGCACTAGTGGTGCCCTGTCTCCCTCTAATCCCAGTCCTGTTATAATATTTTATATCCCTGGTGTTAGTGGTTCCCCCACCTTCTGATCACCAGCCCCAAGTGTTGTCATGTAATCCCTGGTGCTAATGGTTCCCCCCTCTCCCAACTGCCAGCCAGAAATCCAAAAGACAGACCATCCCTGGCATCCAGTGTTCCCCCCCCAAGTCAACAGATCCCCTACTCACCATAACTTATGTGGGGTGCCATGGGTGCCTATGGTGACTGGCACAGCCTCCCTTATATCTCCTCAGCTGGCAGCTGTATGTGCAGGCAGGAAGCATGCCTTGTATTTGTATGACAGCAGTGTCCTATAAATATAAGGCGCAATCCCTGCTTGTACATATGGTGGCCAGCCAAGGAGGTGTGAGAAGGGCAGTGGCAGTCACTGTAGGCATCTGCAGCACTGCACATACAGTTACAATGAATGGGGGGATGCCTGATGCTGCAGGGAGACCACTGGCTGCCAGTGGTGGTTTGTTTTTCTGGATTCCCAGCTGGAAGTTGGGGAAAGAGTGTACCACTAGCACCAGGGATTACATGACAATACTTGAGGCTGGCGATCAGAGGGTGGGGGGACCACTAGCACCAGGGATTATATTATAACACTTGAGGCTGGTGATCAGAGGGTGGGGGGACCACTAGCACCAGGGATTATATTATAACACTTGGGGATGGCGATCAGAGAGTGGGAAGACTAGTAGCACCAGGGATATAAAATATTATAATGGGTCTGGGATCAGGGGGAGGGAGGCCACTACTAGAACCAGGAATTTTATGGATAAACTTAGGGTTGGGATCAGAGGGAGGGAGGGAGGCAGAGTACCTCTAGCACCAGGCCTGATATTTATAAATATGGGGCTGGGATTGGGGAGAGAGGGAAACACTAGCACCAGGGATTTTATGAATGAATATGGAGCTGGGATTGGAGGAGAGAGGGAGGGAGGGAAGGAGGGAGGGAGGGGACCACTAGCACTAGGGATGATATTTATAAATACTGGGCTGGGATTGGGGAGGATGAAGGAGATCACTAGCTCCAGGGATTTTATGAATGAATATGGAGCTGGGATTGGAACGAGGGAAGGGACCACTAGCACTAGCACTAGCTATGATATTTATAATTATGGGACTGGGATTGGAGGGAGTGAGAGGACCACTAGCACTAGGGATATGTCACAGAAATCTAACTAAATGGTTGGCAGCATTACCTCCTGCAGCTTCTAGGGTTGTGTGGAATAAGAAGTGCATTTTATCAGAGGTGTTTGCATGGTGCAAAAGGACCACACAAACCCCCTTGCACCATGAATATCCACTGAATATCAACTTGAGCCAGTATTCCTTTTCCCACTCCACTATTTGCATACCCCCCATTTGGTTTGCACAGGCGCTACCTCTGTTTGCCAGTGCAGATATCTAGTCCAATATAGTATATCCCATGCAGCTTCTCAGTTGTTTCAAAGCACACCCTGTTACACAACTTGTAAAAAGGTGGGACTTATGTGATTCTTTTTTATGGGGCTGGAATTAGAAGGAGGAAGGGGACTATTGTCACCAGGGATGTGATTCCTTTTGTGGGGCTGGGCTCAGAGGGAGGGGACCACTAGCACCAAGGATTTTATGTTCCACTACAGGGCTGGCAATCTGGAAGGCCATGGAGCAAAGGGATGGGTATTCTTCCCCAGCACCTAACCAAATGGTTGGCAGCATTACCTCTTGCAGCTTCTAGGGTTGTGTGGAACAAGAAGTGCTTTTTATCAGAGGTGTTTGCATGGTGCAAGAGGACCACACAAACCCCCTTGCACCATGAAGATCCATTGAATATCAACTTGTGCCGGTATTCCTTTTCCCACTCCACTATTTGCATGACCCCCATTTGGTTTGCAGAGGTGCTACCTCTGTTTGCCAGTGCACCACAGCCCTTTGAATGTTGGGCTCCAGTGCAGACAGTAGCTGAGTTTGAACAGGGAAATATGGATTAGTGCCCGCACAAACTTCTGAGTATTGGGCCCCTGATGTTTTAGAATCAGCTAGAAAATGGGTGTTGCTAATTAGATTTGTTTAACAATGGGGACTAAAAGAAAAGCAATACTCAAGCTAACCCAGTGAAAACACAGAAATGTCCAAAAGAAAGCAGGCTGATATATCTGAGAATAATGGGGTGGATTATATGCTACTTTCTGACTCTAAGGTCAGAGGTTGAATTCATTAGTAACAAGGACATAGTGAGAATTCAGGGGTACCTATAATACAACGTTCATCCTCACCTACTTTACAGAATAAAGCTAGTCAAGAAAATCCAATTCTAAATCTAATTAGAATACAGAAGTATCCAAAGCCAGCAAACATTGCTTCAGATTTTGGGGCAGGTTAATCAGTGGTTTCCATTTGAGGCACCTGTTGATTTATCTGACCACATAACTCAAAATGATGATTTGCAGCCCGCAAACATGGAACATAATCAAACTAATGTGACCAGTAATATACACAAATCTCAAGAAGTCCTAAAACTGATTGGGACCTGCGGCAGGGATCTAGTAACCTGGAGAACAGGTTTACTGATTTTTGTATTGGTAACAGTCTAGAACAGTTTTTTACAAAATCAGACCAGAGACAGTAATATACCTGATCTCATACTAAGTACTATGGAAAGTTGCATAGGAAATGTAATTAAATTGCCACCCCTTGGAAGTAGTGACCATAATATGGTTATATACACTTTGAAGGAACAAACCAATAAGTCATCCGGATCTATGAAAATTAGACATTATAGTAGGATGGATGCTATTAAAATGAAACAGTTTTTAAGCAATCGGGACTGTGAAAAGGATTTACAGAGCATAGACCTGGAGGAATCCTAGAACATATTTAAGGATAAAATACATTATACAATGGCAAGAAAAAATCTTGAGCTCTCATTGGTCAGTGTGGGGACTGGACCCATGGTGTTATTCTGGCATAACACCATGTATCTACTCCCATAAGACTGACAACCTCATAAAATGTGAAAAAATTAGTCTGTGGCCCTCCATACCATCGCATTCAGTGATGCCCGCTACGCTGCTCTGAAAAACGAGCAGGGTGAGGCATACAGCTGACCAGCAACTTAAAATACTACATAAAAAAATAGCTGAAATGAGTGGTGTGGACAGCTAGGCATGTGACTTTGAAATATGAACATTTTAAACATGCAGAGAGACATTTTGCCAGCACTGACTACTCACAGTTGTTACAGCTCCTTCCTGTGTTCACCACCTAATCGCTTGAAAATAATTGGAAGTCCACGACCTTAAAAGGTGCAAAAATGCCGGTGTCTTATTTATTTTTCAAAAGTGCACAGCACACACAGACACAGCTTCCCTTCAAGCTCCCCCTTCCAAAGTAGTAAGCTTCCTTACACGTTTCATGCCCCCCTAGCACTTAATCATAGGATAGCAGTCTGTATCACCAACAACCATTAAATACATTCATTTTTAAAGTGACAGTGCATAGTGTACAAATTTAAAATATTAATTCCTCACTTATAATTGGACTGTTTACTTAAGCATAGTAAGCATCCACTGCATGGAGGACTGTGCGAACATTTTACAATAAACCTGGCTAAATATGACAGGAAGATTCAGTACATTAAACAAACTAAATTTGAGCAGGACATGAATGACTATTTGCATGGGACCATTTTCAGCTCAGGAAAAAACGAAAAATTTTCAACAGAAACACCAAACCAGAAACAGACACCTAGTAGGTCAATACTGATGAACACAGGGGAAAGACCCGAGAGGTCTTGTAGCCAGGAATTAAACAGTGTTGAGGAAGTGTATTTGCACCTTTTAAGGTCATGGACTTCCAATTATTTTCAAGCGATTAGGTGGTGAACACAGGAAGGAGCTGTAACAACTGTGAGTAGCCAGTGCTGGCAAAACTTCTCTTTATTTACCTGCTACTAGCCAGGCATGACATCCCAGGTGTAGGCCCAAACAATCTCTCTGAACATTTTAAAAGTGTAACTGGCTTGTTTTTTCTCTGCTGTACCATCACTACCAAATACTTCTTCCTTGTCTCTAAAATGGGAAAAAGAAAAGTGCACTGTCCTTAAATTGGAAGTATGCTGGCACAACACCCCCTCCCTCACCCTGACTCTTTAAAATTACTTTTTGGTCTGACTTACATTCTCCCAGTACAATCAGCATACCTTTTGAATTAAGAGAACAAAACTGAAGAGGACCAATAATTCAACTGAAGCATACTGTCCCTGCTTTTGAACACTGCACTGAGTCTGTTAGGGCATGCTGATTGGAGCAGGGACAGCTCATCCAATCACACAGATGGCTTCATGCTAGTTAATTTAAAAACTGCTAATTTAATAGGTTGTTGTGCTGTCCACATACACAGTAAAAAAAACATACAGGAGAGGTAGACAACAAGTTCACACTAAGGAAGATGAGCCTCGAAGACAGAGCCACAGATTGACAGTAGAAACACAGCAGCTCCACCTACTGGAAGAACATAACCAGCACTTTTTTCACTAAATATTCCTTCACATCAGAAAATAACAGAAAAATGCAATTTTAATAAAGATTTAGATATTTTTTTTCTCTTAAACAAAAAATGAGCCATTGTATAATAGGAATTATACCATGGACCTTAGACAACAACAAATCAGAACGGCTGACTGGCACCTTACCACCGTTGTAAATCCTCTGATAATCACCGCAAAAGGTGCCAGCCAGCTGCATCTCCTAAAAATCATCCAACCCGGGAAATTCAAACCGGAGATCCGCCATCTTGAAACGCTCGCTAACTGGTGGTCTCCGATTCCCATGACATCCTATTAAGTAAAGCACATCGCGTAACACCCCCCACCCGAAAGTAGTTCTGCACTTCAAAAAAAAAACAACACATTTGAATATATTTTTCCCCGTAACACGCTGAAACTGCACCCACTCACCTCAGTGTCTGCTCCGGCTCTGTCTGCCTTCATCCTGCCATAGACTCCTGCATCGCTTGGTTCCCTCATCACTGTCTCCGGTCCACTCTGTTTCTGCCCTCATTAGTTTATCAGGCTACCTCACTCCTCCATATTAAAAATATATATTTAAAAAAAAGCCGCAACTTCGGTCACTTCCTGATCACACCAGAAACCCAACCCAGCTTACACACACACTGTGCTGTGTGACCGTGGTCACTTCCTGCTCACACCAGAAACCCAACCCCAAACACACACACTGTGTTGTGCGACCAAAGCGGTGGCAGTGTAGTCATTCAGTAAGGCTCATCAGCTCCAGTCTCTCTGCAGCAAGCACTTTGAATTCAGTGCTTCTCAATAGCTCACATGAATCAGCTAGGGACTGAATCAATTAGGGACTATTTTCCTTTGTGCAGCAGTATTCTTAATCAAATGCATTTGTTTACACAGGGAAAAATAAAATACAATAATTTCAGCTTAAATCATTATCAAGATGCCATGGTATAATGTAATAAGCCACTTGAGGGTGTGGGTTATCAAGGGATTTACCACGGCTGTGAGATTTACCACTCGGCTGCGCCGTGGGCAGCCACACACCAGCCGTGGTGAGCCCCTGATAACCCACACCCCCTCGTGGCTTATTGCTTAATAACGCACCCTGGGGTGTGTGTTGGTCTGGGATAACACCACAACTGGGGCATTGAATAGAAACATAGACTTTGACGGCAGATAAGGACCGCTAGGCCCATCTAGTCTGCCCATTTCCCTACCTACAGGATAGGCCGCAGATCCTAGTTAACCAACAGCCTATATCTTCCTGCCCCCCACAAGAATTGCCTTATGTCTGTCCCATGCATTCTTGAATTCTCCCACAGTTTTAGATCCCACAACTTCCTCAGGAAGGCTGTTCCATGCATCCACTACCCTCTGTGAAATAATACTCACATTGCCCCTGAACCACCCTCCTTCTATCTTTAAATTGTGTCCCTTGTTCTTGCAAGTCTCTTTTCTGAAAGATGCTACCTCTTGGACTTTGTTGATTCCCTTGAGGTACTTGAAAGTTTCTATCATGTCCCCCTCTCCTTCTTCCTCAAGGGTATACATATTAAGCTCCTTTAGTCTCTCCTCATACGGCTTCTCTTGCTGACCCTGCACCATTTTAGTTGCCCTCCTCTGACTGCCCTCTATCCTGTCTATGTCCTCTGCGGAGATGGGGTCTCCAGAACTGGGCACAGTATTCCAGATGGGGTCTCACCAACTGTCTGTACAGAGGGATAACAACTTCCTGTTTTCTGCTGCTGATGATGCTCTCCCTATACATCCCAGTATACCCCGGCCCTCCCTACTGCCTTCTCACATTGCTTGCTGCTTAAGGTTATCTGATATGATTACCCCAGGTCCCTTTCCTGTTTTGTTGTTGTTACTACCTCCTCACCCATTGTGTATTCTTCCCCTGGGTTCTTGTTTCCCAGGTGCATTATTTTGCACTTTTTTGCATTGAATCCTAGCTGCCATACGTCTGACCATTCCTCCAACCTTGCCAAGTCCCTTTTCATCCTTTCCACGCCTCCTTGTGTATCAACCCTGTTGCAGATCTTTGTGTCATCTGCAAAAAGGCATACTTTTCCTTCCAGTCCCTCTGCAATGCCACTGATGAAGACATTAAAAGGACTGGACCCAATACTGAACCCTGCGGTACCCACTAGTAACCGCCCTTTCTTCAGAGTGGACTCCATTTACAATTACATTCTGTGTCCTGTTGTCCAGCCAATGTTTTCTAGGCTACCACCCTGGGACCCACTCCCAGGCTGGTTAATTTGACTAATAATCTTTTGTGTGGGACTATGTCAAATGCCTTGCTAAAGTCTAGGTAGGCCATGTCCACAGCCCCTCCCTGATCTACTACTTTGGTCACCCAGTCAAAGAAATCTATTAGATCTGCCTGACATGACCTTCCCGCTGTGAACCCATGCTGCTTTGGATCCTGTGCTCCACTGACCTCTAGGTACTCAACTATTCTTTCCTTCAGAAGTGACTCCATCACTTTCCCTATCACAGAGGTCAGACTGACAGGTCTATAGTTTCCTGCCTCTGTCTTGGTCCCACTTTTGTGAAGGGGAATCACATCCGCCTTCCTCCAGTCCTCGGGTACCACACCATCCTCCCATGATTTATTAAAAAGAGTAGGTTTCACTAGTTCCTTCCTTAATTCTTTTAGAATTTTGTGGTGAATTCCATCAGGACCCATTGCTTTGTCCACCTTCAGTTTTAGGAGTTCTTGCAGAACTCAGCCTGCAATCTCATGCCCAACCACCCCAGGTGTGGCATTATCCCTGCACGACACACATCCTGTGATGCATTATTATTTTATTATTGTATGGACAAGTTTGTTCCTGTAATAAATACATATGATAAGTGAGGATGTATACCCAAATGGTTTTCTAACAAAATTAAGACACTAATTATGAAAAGAAATAAGGCCTACAAGGTTTATAAGAGATGTCCTGATGTACAAAGAGCTGAAAGGTATTTAAGCCTAGTAAGGAAATGTAAATTAGCTATCAAAATGGAGAAGGCAAAGGCTGAATTTGATTTAGCTGTCGCTAAGGACAATGGTAAACAGTTTTACAATTATATTGGGAGTCTAAGGACTGGGAACAAACATCTTTCCAATATAATTTATGAAAATGTTGTCATCGATGATTAAACTGACATGGCTAATAGGTTTAATTTTTATTTTTTATCTGTGTATCAGAAGCATGAGAATGTATCTAAACTAAATATCAGCAGTGGTAGGGAACATATACTGTACCATACAATATTAAGGTGGAAGACTTTTTTGCAAAGTTAAGTAAATTAGACGTATGCAAGTCATGTGGTCTAGATAAAATTCATCCTTTGCTTCAGAGTAAGATGGTAGCAGAATTAGCCA
The DNA here is from genome assembly GCA_016271365.2 of Neoceratodus forsteri. Classification (NCBI taxonomy): domain Eukaryota; kingdom Metazoa; phylum Chordata; order Ceratodontiformes; family Ceratodontidae; genus Neoceratodus; species Neoceratodus forsteri. Next base: position 102,567,264 of record CM028130.1, read on the forward strand.
GTCCACTTACCCTGTTGTTCAATAAATCACTGGCCTCTGGTATAGTGATATGAAACTGGAAAATTGCACATATCACCCCATACACAAACAAGCATTTGTCAATGCCGAATGTTTACTTGCTGGCATTGGCAGTGGTAGTGTAGAAGTTACAGAGCTGCATAATAGGAATGGCAGTGAAGTATTGAACTGAAGCCAATCCCACCACCACCCTGCAGAGAGTGACAGGCATTGGGGTATGCCTTTGAGTCGTCAGGCATAACGGCCACGCCATTTCAGTACACCCCACCCTGCAGACACTGGCAAGTGTCACAGTGTTCCTTAGGGTCTTTGGTCCTTATCGCACCCCATTCCATTAGGAAATACAGTGGGATGGGTGCGATATAGGAGAATGGGGTGAACTTTGGGGCCGAAGAGTCCAAGGCATACCTCAATGCTTCTCACTGGCTGCAGGGTGTGGAATGATGTGAGCATTACAGGCAAGAATCCCAAGTCACACCCCTGATGCCTGTCATTCTCTACAGGGTTGGGTGTTATGGTTGGAAACCCTAATACCTCAGGCGTTCGTTGGTGTTTTCACTCCTAATGTTCAACATGGTTTTTTTGTGACCCCACCTCATGAACAGGGGGAATATCAGTTTCTAGCCGAAGCTGTTTATGCACAGCGATTATCATAATTTAGCACCACAGGTGCAAAACATTCTGAACAGGATGTAAAATGACAGCTGTATTGTTCATGGGAGGTGTAAAATGGCAATGTTGTAAATCTGCAGTAAAAATATTTAAAAAATGGTGAAGTCATGAGCGAATAGAAACTGTGCAATGCACACCGTAATATAATTAGGCTTGGGATTTTTTACAGCAGATTGTCAACTCAGGCATTTTGGTGCCTCCGATCATGAACAGTGTCATCGCGATTTTCTTTATCTGTGCCGAACAATGATTTCCCACAGCGACCACGCATCTCTGCGCTGAAAGTGTGAAAACACACTTCAGCCATGTTGTGAAAATGACAGCTGTACTGTTCATAAGGAAGGTGGAAAATGCCACTGGTGAAAATCTGGACTGAAAATATTACAAAGTCATGAACTTACGAGGGTGCATGGAAACCGCGCAATGCTCACCGTATCATCAGTCATTTTATGGACTTTTGTCACCAAATTTTCAACATAGCCATTTTAAGACCTCTGCTCATGAACAGTGTAACTGTGGTTTCCTTAATCTGTCCCAAACATTGCTTTCACACACTAACAGCACCATTGTGCGCTACATGTACGAAAACACATTTTGGGCGACATATGAAAAATGGCAGCTGTACTGTTCATAAGGAAGTGTAATAAAATGGCAATGTTGAAAATCTGGAGTGAAAATATTAAATTTGCAAACTTATGAGCATGCATAGGAACTATGCAACGCACGCTAGTAAAACAGTCATTTTAGGAATAGCCACTAAATTTTCAACATAGCCATTTTAAGACCTCTGCTCATGAACAGTGTCACTGTGATTTTCTTAATGTGTCCCATACATTGATTTCGCACATCGACTGTGCCATTGTGTGCTACATGGGTGGAAACACGTTTTGGGTGAGATGTAAAAAAAGACAGCTGTACTGCTCATAAGGAGGTGTGGTAAAATGGCAATGTTGAAAATCTGGAGTGTAAATATTGAAAATTCACGAACTTACGAGCATACATAGGAACTGCACAACGCAGGCTTGTAAAACAGTCATTTTTTGGAATTTTTTCACCAAATTTTCAACATAGCCATTTTAAGACCTCTGCTTATGAACAGTGTCACTGTGATTTTCTTAATTTGTCCCGTACATTGATTTAGCACATCGACTGTGCCATTGTGCGCTACATGGGTGGAAACACGTTTTGGGTGAGATGTGAAAAATGACAGCTGTACTACTTATAAGAAGGTGTGGTAAAATGGCAATGTTGAAAATCTGGAGTAAAAATATTGAAAATTTACGAACTTACGAGTGTGTGTAAGAACTGCGCAATGCACGCTCGTAAAACAGTCATCGTTTGAAATTTTTCCACCAAATTTTCAAATTAGGCTTCTTGAGAGCCCACCTTATGAACACTGGCAGTGTCATTTCGTTAATTGGTCTCGAAATGTGATTTCGCGCAGTGACTGTGAAATCACCCTTTGGGCTTGAATAATGCCATAACAGTAACATCATTCGTGAGAAGGGGTCCCAAAAACACCATGTTGAAAATTTGGTGCAAAAATTCCAAAAAATGCCTGAGATATGCAACAAAGTTGAAAACCCCCTATCTAGCCCATTATACAGCTTACCGGCATTTCCTCAGTTCGCGGTCGGCTTTGAAGAGTGCAGACGTGTTCCCGGTCCACTGAAGATCATTGTGCCGAGGTCCAGAGGTAAGTATGGGGTGAGGGGGGGGTGTGGGGATGCAGGGTGCGCAGTGGGTGGGTGTGGGTTGTGGGAGGGAGCCAGAGAGACTATGTGGGACCGTTTTTTCTGTACAGGTGTTCTTTTTGTTTCCAATGATAATGCGGAACGTTTGCCACGCTGGGGTGGGCTCCCAGTGTGGCACAAGGACAGTTGGGGGGCATTCAGCCGATGGGGGATTGGGCACCCCATCACCCAAAACATTGATTGCCACGCTGGGGTGGGCTCCCAGCATAGCACCCAGTACTCGGGGGGGGGAGGATAGTGGAGCCGATGGTGGATTGGGCACCCCCCCGGCTATATCATGAGTTGCCATGCTGGGGTGGGCACTCAGCATGGCATTTGGAAAGCTTTGGGGGGTGGGGGCGCTGGCACAGCCGGCGGGGGATTGAGCATCCCCATTGGCTATACAGTGTGTGCGTGCGTGCAGGGGGGTGCGCACGCCTGCGTGTGCATGTGTGTGTGTGTGTGTATGTAGGGGGGGAGCTGCGGATGAGCAAGTGATATCTTATCGCTGCTCACTGAAGCATAGCTCCCCTTTTGAACTGTATGCCACTGCATTTTGGAGCTTGTCATAGACAACTCCATCATGCATTGGCTTACAGGGGCCGCGCCTGCCAATACACTGATTGAATTGGAAGAGCGAGTGACACACCTCTGAAATCTCGGATGATGGCACTATGTTTCTTGCACATGCATGCAAGCAAACATAACATACATAATAAATGTATCTTAATTTTTGAAGACCTTTTTTTTTTTTTTTGTGCATATGTGACGTATGAATGAGGGATCCACTCACTGTAGATCAAGGGAGGATGTGAAATGGCGCAGGTACATGGGGTGGTGAACAAAGTGGTAGACAGTAAGCCCTACCAGAGCTTCAGGCTGATGTAGCACAGCTGGACTAAGGCAAGAGAGGATGTGAAATGGTACAGGTATGTTGGGAGGGGTGAGCAAAGTGATAGACAGTAAGCCCTACCTGAGCTTCAGGCTGATGTTGCACAGCTGGACTAAGGCACAAGCACCCACGGCATGTTCATATAGTCCCCATTTATATGTCCATTTATGTTCTTACAGTGCTGATTGCCTAACTGAGCCAAGATGTAAAACAGATACTAAAATGTCGGGTTTATTTCATGTGACCAGGATCGTAGTGGGGAGAGGGGGCAAGTGAAACAATGTCCTGAGTTTGTGGTTAAACTTAATAACTGTTGCTGTGCCACAGAGTGATACACCGGTCCAGAATCCCTAAACGTTCAAATTCTGTTTGCAGCCTAAAGGTGCTTAGGTGGATTGGCATTTACAGTACTCAGCGGCAAATCCTTTTCATACTTTTTGTGATCATCGTTTAAGATATAACCACTAACTGATGAGACACTTGGGGGCATGAAACTGTGCTACCAGCAAAGTTGCATTTGCAAAGCCCTGAATATTTATCTGTTGATAATGAAATGAAAACTGTCAGTTGATAACATTCAGCCACTGTCCATTGCACAGAATAGACATCTCACTGATAGATCTGGAGCAAAGGGACATGCACTTGCCAATAACACCACTACAGCTCCAGACACGGAAGAAAGAAATTCATGCACTTTCATCGCTGTTAACTTTTCTAGCATTTTAAAACAGTTACTTAGCATCTGCACTAAGATGTTACATGTCGCTGAACTGAATTGTGACACCAGAATCCCTACGATCAACATTTGTCAGCAAAAGTGAATTGAAAAAATCAATAGATGTATAAAATGGTAAGTGACATGAGTCAATAACAACATATCTGCATGTAATACTTGGCTTAAAATTTGAGCACCACCACATTCCGCACCACAGCATCAAACAGGGATGCCATTTATAATTCAGCTAATGTCAAGCAGTTTTTGAGCCATAAAAAGTATTACTGTATCAGTATGGTGGCAGTAACGGGATCAGGAAATTATGAAATAAAATGCAACAGCACCCCCAGCAGCCATATGTTGTGCGGGTGGAGGGAGTGCATGAGCACTCAGGGGTGGGCTGTTAGGCTGCTACAGATTCACCGGAGAAAAAGGTGGATTTGATTGTGAGCTACGGTTGAATTTGTGTTTTCTTTTTCTATACCTAGTTTTTGCTATTTTGTTAGGGCACATGTCCAACCCTAAGATGTTTAGGGTCACAAGGTGATGTGACTTCATTGAGCATCTGATTTGAGAAAGAGCTGTGTGAGTCTATCTAAATGCCAGCTCACGGTAATTCAGAGAAAAAAAAATATTTTGAAGCTGCATTACCAGACTAAGTGTGCAGTTTAGTGAATTACCACACAGGGGTGTGTATATGACAGCACTAAAAGGCGCATTAAAGTGCTTCAGTCATGAAAACCTCCCCCACTGGCTGCTGCTGCTGAAATGCATAGCAGTATGTTCTCCTTGTGCATTCTGGCAGTTCTTTGCTCAGCTGCAGGTAGTACAGTACGCCAAGTTTGTTTGCATAGGTTTTAGCAGCTGGGAGTTCACATTGACAGAGTCTAGTAAGAGAAAATGCTTGAATTACATACAACTAAGTCTGAGTTTTCACATCAAATGCTGAGGTATTTTTTCTGGAGGATTAGAACCCATGGAATCCATGAAGGTGTGCTTTGGAGAGCTGGTGTAAGGACTGTTAAGCACCCACAATTTTTGGTGGTCCTGCTTTGGCAGGGAACAGTTTATTAAAGTAATGATGTGTGGCTTGTCTCTCTAAGCTAGACAAGACTACACCATCCTATCAGGCAACTGACACAGTTGATCGGTGTGTGTGTGGGGGGGAGGAGCTGCTCACTGAAGCGTAGCTCCCTCTTTCAACTGTATGCCACTGCATTTTCAACTGCTGTCATAGACAGCTCCAGCAGTGATTGGAGAACTGTGACCACACTGACTGAATTGGAAGATGCTGACACACCTCTGAAAAACTCAGATGATGGCACTATGTTTCTTGCACATGCGTGCAAGCAAACATAAAAAGGAAGATAAGTCACTGGTGGAAAATTACCGCCCCATAAGTATTACCTACCTGGTAGGCACATTGCTTGAGCGACTTGTCAGAGAATTCTTAGAAGAAAATCTTAAAAGTTTAGGTATATTAGATATAATGCAGCATGGATTTTCACAAGGAAGATCATGTGTGTTACCAAACCCATGGACTTTTTGAGCCAGTGAGTCAGGCGTTAGATCAAGGGTTACTGGTAGATGTTGTGTACCTGGATTACGGCAGGGCTTTTGATTCGGTCTCTCATCAGAAACTGTTGGATGTATTATTGGATTTTGGTGTGGATGTTGGCCTTTTAAAATGGATTAAATCATGGCTTCGAAACAGACTCCAAAGGGTACAGATTCAAGGTTATCATTCAGACTGGGGTTTTGTGACAAGTGGCATGCCTCAGGGCTCAGTTTTAGGCCCTATTCTGTTCTCTGTTTTTGTGTCCAGCATTCAAGGATTGGATGGCATATGGATACATAAATATGCTGATGACACCAAAGTGGGAGTTATCATTAATAAAATAGAATCTGTTCAGAAATTACAAATCTATTTGCATTCATTGGAACAGTGAGCCCAACTGCACAAGTTGAATTTTAATGAAAATAAGAGCAGAGTGATGCATTTTGGGTTCAGTAACTTAACCTGTGCTTGTCTATGGCACGGGTGAGGCTAGGGTGCTCCACACCATGGGATTCAATCAGTAGTTGAAAAACTGGTGCAGAGCTTAGGGATTTGGCTTCATTGGGAACTGGGGGTCCACCTGGAGGGATGCAGGCCTATACTGGAGTGATGGTCTACATCTGTCCAGGAGGGTAACCAGGATCCTGGGTGATAGGTTTAAATACTTCATTGGCAAGCATTTAAACTAGCCAAGGGGGGGGGGGGGCACTGGAAAGAAGCAGGGAAATCCTAGCCCAAAAAATCAGGGTACTAAGTGAGGTAGACACCAACATAGAGAAGTCGATAGGGAGAAGAGCAGGGGTTAATGGAGAAAGTGACAAACGCAATAAGGACAGGTATGGGGCAAAAAGGGATAAGGCCATCAAGAAATGGAGGGTAATGAGTACCAAGGCCCGTAGCCTGGGCAACAAGCTCCCTGAACTGGTGGCCTTGATGGAAGAGGGATGCCTGGATATCATAGCAGTCACAGAAACATGATACATAGAGAACCATGACTGGGATGTTAACATACCAGGGTACACAACCTACAGGAGAGACAGGGAGGGCAGAAGAGTGGAGGGGAGTAGCTCTCTATGTAAGGGAAGGGATAAAAGCAACTGAACAAAAGAGTAAACAGGGAGGAGAGGAGGCACTGTGGGTCACTTAGAGACTGGAAATGGCACCACAATCCGCACAGGGGTTGTATACACACCCCCATTGCAGGGGGAGGGAATGGACAAGGATATGATAGAAGGCATACTTAGGATGGCAGAGAAAGGGGACATACTGTTGATGGTGGGCCTTAATATGCCAGATGTTAACTGGAGCACTTTCACTGCAGCCACATCCAAAAGCAGGGTAATTTTTGATGCCCTTCAGGTGGCATGCTTCAGACAGCTAGTTTTGGAACCTACTCATGAGGGATTGATCTTAGACCTCGAACTCTCAAATGGGGACAGTGAGAGGATCTCAGATCTAGAAGCGACCACCAAACAGTGTGGTTCACGATAAACTCAGCTACAGAGTCAAGCCATACAAAAGTGAGGGTTCTGGACTTCAGGAGGGCTGACTTTGGCAAGATTTCACAGTGAATCCTTAGGTAGATGCCTATTTTCAAATGATTCAGAGTCAGAAATAACATTAATACATAAAGTCATGAATATACATTACATAATCATTGATATACACTTTAGTAAGTGAACATATAATTCATGCAACAGCAAACAAGATTGCATAGTTACATTGTAACAGAGCAATCCATAATGAAGTGTGAAGTAAACAAAGTTTACTTTGTCGGGTTAAAAGGCAATTCATTTGAAGCATTTACAAACACCAGTTTCAGGGAGAGAGCTAGGTATGCAGCTTAGATTTGAATAGTGAAACAGAGTCACAATCTCTAATAGTGCTAGCAAGGACATTTCAATGCTTTGCAAACTGGTATGAGATGGGGTTTTGACTCAATGTAGTTCTGATATATGTGTATATATATATATGTGTGTGTGTGTGTGTATATATATACTGCATATGCTAGATGTTTTCCACTTTAAATATATTGAATTTATAGTCATTCCTCAGGTATGAGAAAGTGATCAATTTCTACTGATAATATCTCCTTTGCCCCCACAACATCCGTAATAGTGGTATGCATAATGCAAAGGCGTTATCTACTGCTAATAATGTCATTGCTCTCTCTGTAACTATCAATGGTTTTCTTTTCTGATGCAGGAAATATAGTGATATTAATGAACACTTATGTCAATATTGTGGATCTCTTGTTGTTAGGCTGAACAAAGGAAGGTAGAATGATAGCACACTATAAATTCTTGGCCAAAAATCACTGTAAGAGCTTGGCCAAAAACCACTGGTTTGATCTGGAATGTACAAAGCTAAAATTAGCAGTTTTTATGATCAGTAAAATATGTACCAGATCACAACAAATACAGCATAGAAGAGCTTTAAAATTAAATCAAGAAGGAATATCAACAACTAGTCAAATCTGAAAAAGAACAGCATAAATTGCAATAATGGAACATTTTACAGATTGCTATGTTAGAAAAATATAAAAAATATTTTGTGAATTGGAGGTCTATGGCACTGGAAATAGAATGACATAGATTCAGCAATTTGTCCCTTTTATGTACTACCCATTGTAATAATTTATATGGATGCAGAAATATGAATGCCCATGACTGTGTTAATCTTCTTAAGAAAGAGTATAGTTTGTAAGTGAGCTGGAAATGTGGCCATCAATAACTAAAAATATGGTCTTTCCTCTGATATTGGCACAAAACACAATGGGGTGGATCAAGTCATGGCAAAAATATTGCATGCAAACCCCAATTGGTGGGCTGACATTTTTGATCAAACTTTTACTTGAATTACTAATTAGCTTTTTCTCCCTGTATTGTCCCTTTGTTTAAGAAAGGTAACAGATCCAGTCCTTTGTGCTATAGTCTTTTTTCTCTGTTGTGTATCTGTGCCAAATGCATTCATGGTTTGTTCTTCAGACTTTAGAAAACTGTGTTACAGAAAAACAATTGTTATTCAGTTTTCCACTGGATTCAGGAAATCCTATACTACAACTGATCAATTTTCATATTGAATTATATAATAAATAAATATGTATGGAAGGTAATGATGACAGTATTTATGTAGCATTTGTCAACATCAAAGCAGCCTATGGTAATGTCAACAGAGACATTTTATGGGACCTATTGATAGATCATGAGATCCCAGAAAGACTACTAGCAATATTGATTATGCTGCACACTGAAAGTAAAGTCAGGGTAAGAGTATCCAAGAATGGTCCAATGTCAGATGAGTTTTACAAAAAAAATAGGTAAAACAGGTGTGCCTGTTCACTATTACTCTCTTCAATCAATATACTGAATCATTGGATAAACACTTGCTATGATTGAGACCTTCCCACCAAAAATTAATATTGTTGTGGTAAACCAGCTTTTCTATCCCAATGATACAGCTCTGCTAGTCAGAACCCCTTTATGTCTACTTAGAGCTATAACAGCTATGATGGAACACCTTAGAAGGTTAAACTTAGATATCAATGTTGAAAAAAACTGAAATTATGATTTTCAATAATAAGCAGTTTAAATCTAGAAAATGGCTAATAAATGGAGTGTAATTTGTAGTGGTGGCAAGCAATTGTTACCTTAGTGGTATAATATATAGGCACTTAAATTGGAAGAAGCATATTGCTCATATCACACAAAGTGCTGACAGCTCATTAAACAATATTTTTCAGTTGTAAATAATTTTGTGGACAACTCATTTACAATCCTAAAGAAAACCTATTACTCCAAGTCAAATGTACACATACTTTATGGCAGTGGAGTTTGGGGATCTAAATCTTACCTGAAGGATTTGGAGAAAATCCAGAACAATTTCCTGAGGACCATCTTGGAACTATGTTGTGATGCTCCCTCATCAGTCCTCAGGGTTGAATTTAATTCAAGATGACTAGATTTTACAGTCCGCAGAACAGAAATTAAATACTAGGAAAAATTCTAGCTATGAATAATAATTGGCTCTTGAGACTATGTTGGGCCAAATCCCTTACAGGGGCTACAATAAACACATGGGGCTTGATTCACTAAAGGTCAGGAATGCCACAAGGTACTTGTATTGTAGAAACATGATGCAAGGAGATCACAGCGCTGCTCCTTGCATCATTCCTGACTCACAAAATGGGCTTGCAGCACTGAGGGGATCCAGTCTGCCAGACACCAGTGCACCCAGCTTGAGGCATGCCACAGACAGCACATGCAAGTTGTTGCCCCAGTAGGCCACTGCCCTGTCTCCTATGGTGGAACTCCATTAGGGCAGATATGTCAATGGCACCAGCCCAGAGTTAGTCCAGCCTGGAATTGGTCAAACGTCCAGTGCACTATCCCCAGAGCCCTCCCTGGGCAGGATGGAACATGTGCCACTGCCAACTTGTGGTCTCCTACACCTCCATTGCATAAGGAGTCCTTTGTAGGGCAGTGCCTGCACTGGCCCCCCCCCGGAGTCCAGCAAACAAACACCTCCCAACACAATGTCATTGCAGCGGCCCTTCTATAGCCCCATTGGGGTGCTGGTGCCATCCCTCCCATCAGCTATCTGTGTCCCACCAGCCCACCCCATGAACTGCCCCATCCACCATAACGCCAGAAGTCTCCTGGTAGGTCTCTGTCCCTTGGCAAAGATGCCACCTGACCACCATGCAGCTTGTGGCAAACCTCTTACTTGTACTGTCTTTTTGTCACACAGCCACATTTGCTGCAAGCTGTGGGACCTTAGCACCATGAGCCCTCCTGTACCTGGATTGGGTGCAGGGTCCCTGGCACATGAGAGATCAGCGCAAGCTGCTGTTGGTGCAGCTTGTGCTGATCTTTGCAAATCAGACCCACGGTTCATTAATTTTAATGACACACTCAGAAAATGGCATTCTTGCTATTTGGTCTTTTTTTTCGCAAGAGTGTACTGATAGTTTTGTAAAGGATGTTATTTTGAGGCAAAGTGATGACTGTGTAACCAAGGATAAAAGCAGAATTCCTGATTATGTAAATCTTAAGCAATGTAGAGCTACATTAGAAGGACAGGAGCCTGAATTTTATCTTAGGTTTTGTGAAAACCATGAAGACAGAAAAGCTTTGTGTGAGCTGAAATTAACAATATATGCAAGTTTGGGAACTGCAGGAGCATCAACACATGCATGTTAGCAATAAGTAGCTTTTCTTGTTCAGATGATATTAGACTAACAGTTAAACATGTTTTACTGGAAAGCAAACTATTGAATAGGAAAAGAAAAAAAATACATGTACCAATGATGAATAAAAAATTCTATGAAGATAGTCAAGAAAGAATAATAGAAAAAAATATTGTTCTCATTAGATCAAACTGTACTATTTGCACTAGCCAGTTTTACATGACTAATGTATTTGAAGTTATGGGAATTTACACATGCAAATTACTGTCTTCTTATATGAGATATTCATATCTAGTGTAAGCTGACTGGCAATATATGGCAAAATAAGATGAATTGTTATAATTTTTTTATCATACGTAAACTTATGTATTGTGTGTTTTTATATGTAACAAATCTATGATTTTATATATATATATATTTCTTCAAGAATAGCTGAACTAATCTTAACTGAACTACTTGTTTATGTTGATAACTGTTCTAGTGTGTGTTTTTGTTGCCTCAAGAACAGCCACTTTCATACCCACTTTCATACCCACAATATATCCTCCATTCACCGGATGCTCTCTATCCCAGCCAACCTGCCCATAACAATTACCCTCATATTGTAAAAATCCACCAACTTGATGTCTTGCATGTCAGCCTTAGATGAAGGCTTACTGGAGCCTAGGGCCACATCAAACAAAATAGTGTTGTTGTCATCAGACCCCACTGATTCCCAAAACTAAACTCCCCCCACTCCTTCTGAGTTGGTGAGTACAACATCTAGAATGGTTGATTGTCTACTGGGAACCCTGATCTGCTGTACTAACTTGCAAACTTGCTAGATATCAAGCAGGACCTGGCATATGGTGTTCCTGACCACTAGGATGTCCTAGTTGATGGCTTGCAGATTGAGATCTCTCATTATTGCAACCTCCTCCTTTGCCACCCCTCCCTACTTCAGCACCCAGTTCTTTATCTCTCACTTCTCCCTGCCCCAATGGTCTGTAAACCACCCCTATACAAGTCTTCCTGCCTGATGACTCTGTGAGCTGAACCCATAGTGCTTCTGCCTCCCCTGTCCCTGCAATGCAGACTTCCTCCATTGCCACTAAAACTTCTCTGATATTGGTGGTCACCCCTTTATCTGTCCCTCTGTTATGGCTATATAGTGCATAGTGGGCCTTTGTTGAGCATGGATTTTTATCCTTTCTGAAATGTGCTGTACCACAGTTCAAAGGTCATGGAACATGACTGTATCTTTCTGTGATACAACAGCATATCAGCGGATTGGAAATCTGCAGTCGCCTCTGCTCAGAACTACCATGTGTGCAGTTTTCTTTGCCTTTTCCTTATGAAGCTGCTGAGCCACCCCAGGTGCCAGTCAGCATGAAAGTGAAAGCAGAGCCATACTAGGAGTCACACCAAGCACCTCGGCAATTTTGTTTAAAAGAAAATAAAACACACAAAAAAACTATGCACTATGAAAAATATTGGTTGGGCAACCACATACTCAACCAGCCTGTGCTGCCATTTTGGACTTCTGATTATATCAGGTCTCAAGCTTCTCTCTGAAGGTCTGATGTTATCGGAACCCTTGTGTTGCAGCACAGACTGGTTATTCATGGTTGTCTAGGTAATATGCTCTATATAATGTGTAGGCTGGGATCACTATGTCCCAATAATTGTTCACATTGCCCCAAATTTCTGTAACAGACACAAGATCAAACCTAGAGTCTGTTACCAAAATCTGAAACTCACTAACCTTATTACCCAGACACCTGACCTATTGGTTCCCTTTTCCCTTCCACATCACTCTTCTCTAATATCCTTGATATCTTATTTTTCTCCTTCTTTCATGTCTTCTTTGGTTATCTTGCCTTGTCCCCTGGGCTCATTCCTGCCTTCTGTTATTCCCTGAACTCCTTTCCCTGGGGGAGTCCTGTCTGGACTCCTTACTGTACCTTCCTCCACAGTAGAATCCCCAGCCCCAGCTTACACTGCAGTTAGTTGAACCATCTGCCAGCGTAGACATCAAACTCCTGCACTAACTCACTAGTACCATCTCTTGTCAGGAGAAGGCCAACACCTCTGAAGAGGCATCTGTAATAGAAGCTTCCTGATCCTCTATAAAGTGATGCCCCTTGCAGCTGGCAACATCCCTTCAACCACACATTGAACTGCTAAATCTCTATCTCTCTTTCTCTATCCTTCTCATTTTCCCCACCCCAGACAGGGAGGGCCTCAGAAAAGGCTAAGGAATCCAAGTGCTTCTTCAATCTGTTCTCCAGCCTCTAGAAGTCACTATATGCTATCTCGACAGACCAAATTGCCAGACCATAGGGACCAAAGTGTACCAGACCTCTCTGTTGCCCTTTTTCTTCTATCCTCCCTATACTTTCCCAATCTGGGATCATGGATGCTCCACACAGACAGTCATCTAATCAACAGCTTTCCCTTACTCCCATTGTCTACCACCCTTTCCACACCTCTAACCATACAATCTCATATCACTAGAACCTGACATGTTATCCTCTTTCTCCTTTTGCCCCTGGGAGTCATTACATCTCTCTTCCTGTCAGTATCAGTTGACCCATGGTCACCCCTGCCCATGTCAGGCACCTGTGCCTCTTCCAGAGGCATAAAGCAGTTTGCCATTGGCACCTCATCAGGAGCGCTGACTATTTTGTGACTGCTCCAAACACCAATCTCCTCCACCTCCCCACAACCCTCTCCATCATGACAGTAGGCTTTTTGTGGGTGGTGGGCACCAGCTTAGTTTGAGTCACAGCTGGAATACATCATCCCCAGCTGCTGCCAGCTGAGCATGAAGCTTCCTGAAGGTCCTGCAAATTGGGCAATGTTCCTTTATCTGAAGCATAACCTTGGAGTTGAGTGCCCCACAATACCTACAGCTAACACCCTCTTGACTCACCCAATGCTCCATTCTAGTCAGTTAAATGCATTTGATATATACCTAAGGTTGCGTTACTTAGTAGTATGTGGTACTAAGCTGCCTATTAGATAACCTCCTCTATCAAAGAAGGAGATACAATTATTAGTTACCCAGATGACTGGTAGGGATAGCACAGCTCTATGCTATCTGCCTATAACCTTATCGTATGTAGGAAACAACTTTGATTATCAGATATAGCAGCAGATAGTAACACTACACCCTGTACAGTCACCTGGTGGAAACTTGCGCTGCCTAGGCTGCCTGATGTACACCAACACATTACACAGCTAACAGCTACAATTGACAAATAGAGTAGTAGGCTGCATCACTAGACCCTAAACACTAACCACTGTACCCTATTTAATGTACTTAATCAAGGTATACAAGTACCTGCTGTTTCATCAATGTAGTTAAATGATCACCTCACCTTCAGAGTCCCTTGCAGATCTGCATTCGCTCTATGGATTCCTGCAGACATCTCCAAGTCTGATGCCAGACTCCTGCTCCATTGCACCCATGATCTGGGGCACACATACTCCAGGCCACTTGTGGTATCTCACTTCTATATCCCAAATGCTTTAGCTGAAGACTGTCAGCAATGATTAGCTGACAGTCTGATGACACTGCTGCACAAGTTGACTCTCTCCCAACCAGAGCTCACAGTCTCCAAACCAGAGCTTTCATAAACAACCTTTGCTGCAGCAGTACAACCCAAAACAGCACACAATAAGATTATTTAAAATTAAAATAGCAAACTTAACTGTCTGTTCCATCTACCTCTGCTGCTGTGCCCTCACTATAATAAGCTGCACCCAACTCGCAGACACATAGCTGTTCCTCTTGCTTTATAAAGATATATCTGACTTTAAAATTTCCTGCACTTCCCATGTGATCTATACATTGTCATCACATGATCTGAGGCAAGCCAGGAAGGCAGTTGATTAAAAGTCATTAGAAAATGGGCAAAACACTATCAGCTCTCTGACTGGCTGAGAGCTAAAACAGGGGGGTATATTAACTTTCGATAGACGCCCGCTTTGAAAGAAGTGCCAATTCGAGGTGCCCCATTACCTAAGAATCTCCCTGGACACCTCAAATTGGCATAATGAGCAGCCGCCATTTTTTTGCCCTCGCTAAATCACCGAGATGTGGTCAGCGCATAGCATCTCATGCGCCACCTTCCCCCACCTGCCGTCCCAGTCTACAGCTGAAAAATCAGTTGAAAACATGCTTACTTCAAACTTCTGACCCTTGCTCTCCCTTGCAGTTTTTTTTTTTGGCGCTGTAAATACCGCGGCTGCCTCGCATCTTCCGTGACCCTTTCATACACTTCCGGTTACTGCGCCGACTGCCCACAAACAAACAAAAATGAAAAAAAAACATTAAATAAAAAATATTTCAAACTCTAAATACTCCTTCTGTCTCTCTGTGTGTGCCCTAGCTGCGGAATAGGGCTGAGTCGCAACCACCAAATTTCACCACGCAGGACAGCGAAAAGAAATCATACCAATGAGGTGCAGTAAGAATGGGATACAGTAATGGGGATGGCTGAAACGCACTCTTTAAATTTAAAAAACAACAGAACTCCACGCTGGGGGGGTGTGCTACTGCAAATGAATGTACACTACAACATAGAAAACAAGCTTGTCATAGGCAGCAGCGCCCTCTAGTGGCATCTCCTAAAGAGACTATTTAACAGAAACTCCTGTTTCTCATGTTATTTACTTTTATACCTGTTTTTTCCCTAGAAACTCATTTTTATAAATAAAAAAAAATGAAAGCCCATTTTCTAAGCACAATAATGCCCTCCAGGTGACAGTACGCCGGATTCGCCAGAGCAAGGCCCTCCGCCTGTGGTGTCGGGCCTCATTACGCCCCTAGCCGTCCGTATTGTCTAATACCACCCACCCTGTTGGGCATTATTGTTTGCTTTGACCACTCTCAGTTACACTGCAGTGGCACGGGGTCATAACAACATGGTGAAAACCACGCATACCAAGAATGTCGCATGCATAGTAGCATGTGGCGTAACAGAGTCAGCACAAATGCTAACAAAACACACCACCATACACATCGCAGCAATGCTTCTTGTTTTTGCAGGGGGCTCTGCCCCCTGCCTCCCCAACATTGGATGCTTTGCCCAACCACACACCCTGGACTAAAAATAACCAACTCCGGGGGATCGTGGACTTTGAGGAAAGAAAAAAAATCCACTTGGATTTTTTTCTTTCCACAGCACAAAACACAATGGCAGCAGCAGTCTGGGACCTGGAGAGAATCAAATCACAGCCCCAGGTCCCTGATGCCACCAGGGGCAGGTGCTCAAGCTACTCCACTAAAGGAGCAGCTCGGCAAGGCACCACCCCAGCAGTGTCCTTCAATTTCATCTACACAGGTCTACAGTGACAGGGGTAGTGGTTCTTATCATATGAGTAAAGCACCCCTGTCACTGTAGCACCATTTGCTCTATTGACAGTGCGGCATTGCATGCACGGTTCTCTCCATGCTATAAATGACCCGGTAGGCACTTCAGTGCAGTTTATTAGATTGAAGCAATTAACGTGAGTTGTCCAGTGTTTCATTCTGCATGCCAAAATGGTAAGGGGATATTTTGTTATCTTTAAGAGTAATGTTTGTAAACATTTGGCTGATGGTTTTGTGATGTTTGTATGTTTTTGTGGCTGTGTAGAATAGTAGTTTGAAATATATTAAGTGTTTTTATTAGACATTTAAAATGTTCTTCTTCTGTGAGCAGCACTGAAGCTTTTTGGGTTTGGATTTTTGAGTATGAAGTATGTTTTTTTCATCAAAGTTGTTGGCTGTAACTCCTGTGCAGTTTGTGATTCTTGAGCTGTGGTGGGTTTTTTTTTTGTGTTTTTTTTTTGTTTGTTTTTAATTTGCATGATTTCTTTTTAATGTTACTGGGTTGTTTGATTTGCATTGTGACCTTTATGAGCCTAAGGATATGTAAATGGCACATTGACCTTTTTGACCCCAGCTGGTTGTGCTTTCAATTAAATGCACCCCCTGTCATATTTTCTAAGCAAGGGTGTATGCTTGGTTAATGCACAACCAGGTGATGGGGTCATGACCAATTAGGAGCCTAAACTGACCAAACCCCATTTTATAAGCTATGATAACATCGCAACAGGGGTGTATTGTGATGCACAAGGACAACATAAGGACGTTCAAACTCCAGAGAAGTAAAGTGATTTATTGTGATTATAAAAGGGATTCTGTATGATTAAGAAAAGGCTTTTTTATGTATTTTATTTATTTTTATTTAAAAGTTGCATAAAATACAGGATGAGTTCTATGAAAAACAAGTCTCATTTACACGAAGTCCCAAGTCATAAAGATAACAAGACAACAAAACTAATGTACTCAATATTAACTAATAACAATTAGAAATGGATTGTTCCTGCAGAAGCAAACTTTTCAAACCATGTTTAACTGTATTAAAGGTGGGTGAATTTCCAAGTTGAGGAGACAAACTGTTTCAAGACAAAGGGGATGTGTATGAAAAACCTTCTTTGCCAAAGTGTGTATGAAACTTGGGCAAGGAAAAAAACACACTGAGGCACATCTCTGATGTGACTCAATAATGCTGTAGTGAGATAAAAACACAGCTGAAATTGTTTCTAGACCAATCAGCTTTTAGGATTTTTTTCTGTCTGTTCTGTAACTATGTACTGTGTAACTCCTTTCATGAATGAATGAACATTACAAACTGCTTCAGAGAACAGTAAAGATTAAAGTCATTAACACTGACCAGTCATCAAAAAGCAGCTGGTAATTAATTCACGAGCTACAGTAAGTTAAATAGTCACATTTTTAACAGGAACTTTAATTCACAGCCAGTCTCCAAAGCATGGTAAATGAAAAGCAGACAGCAATGACAACCTCAATAAGGCAGTCATTGTAAATTAAATTTAGATATTAAAAATTCATGACAGAAGAGTAAAGTGATATAAATTCTGCAAATATCTTTTCTCTTTTTTTCAAACCGCAATAAGATGTTATGCAGCATATCAATATGGGTTGCTCTGTTGCTGCATATGTGGCATGATTTTGTGTTGCTCTAAGGGGAAACAACTATTCTTCATGGGACACGAACTCTGGGAAATTATTGAAACCATAAGCCATATGGCAAATGTTGTAAACTTTGTTTTATGCTGGGCTTTGCTCTCAATCTAACAGTCTTTACTTTAAAGCAGCAATACAACAAAAATGTGTTTCCAAAAAACCCTAGAACTAATAACACTATAATTATACTGGTCAAATCTACTTTTCTATGTATCACTCATGCTGCACACCATGAATTTGTTTAATTTTTTTCTGCTCTAGCCTTCACTAGGTCTACAGTAGTATTTCTAAGCCAAAAGTGGCTGCCATATTTTTTCTTGAGAAAAAACTAAATTAAAATATTTATAAAATACTTAAATGTTGGTAGAACTAGAAAATGTTATTACCAAATAAAACCGGAAGATGTCTGGAATATTTTAGAGTAGAAAGTGTAGTGTCCTACTCTTTGCCTGTTTTCATTGTCCTGCTTCTTTAAGTTAACCCATCACCTCCTGAATGCACTATGTTGTTAGTATACTTAAATATATTTAAAGAGGAACAGATGACTATAGGAAAACTTTGAGACACATAATTTTTTGACCAAATATAATATATAACTGAAATATTTTTGTAAGTATCAGTTCTTATCTTGTTTATTATTAAGGATAAGGGTATGTAAACAGAGTCCTTCACCTTTAGAGTTCATCTACTGTTCATTACCCACTTTGGGTCATTATACTTCTGAACTTTATCAAAACTTTCAGATCCTATTAATATTTTTTATTGCTTAAAACTACAAAAATGTGCAACATAATTTACACCCAAAAACTACTGTTAGTGAAAATAACTGACAGTACTGTAAGCACACCATAAAGCTGTATCAAACATAGTTTCATTGCCCTTTGGGGTAACCCTTGCCTCAGTGTTTGCACACAGAGGTTCTTTGTCTTTTAAATAGTTTTTTATTTTAATGGATTCACCACAATATATCCAAGGCACACTGCCTTAAGGGTAGCTGGTCCATTCCACTGGGGTGTCAGACAGACAAGGCATACTGATGAGTCCTGGTAGGACAAAACATGTGTCTATGTCTTCTGTTAGCACCCTTTGCAAACTGTGTGAGAGGCCTTTTGGCACCATGCAATTCTGCTTAAAGTTGGACCAGCATAACATTCTGTGGTGATTTGCATATGCAGCCCATGATGCTTTGCATTGTGGGGGCATGTGTGATTTTGTATTTTCTTGAAACTTGGCTTCCCAGCCAAATGCCCTTTGGGGTAACCCTTGCCTCAGTGTTTGCGCACAGAGGTTCTTTGTCTTTTAAATAGTTTTTTATTTTAATGGGTTCGCCACAATATATCCAAGGCACACTGCCTTAAGGGTAGCTGGTCCATTCCACTGGGGTGTCAAACAGACGAGGCATACTGATGAGTCCTGGTGACGTAAACACGGTCAATGTTTTCTGTTAGCACCCTTTGCAAACTGTGTGGAAAGGCCTTTTCGGCACCATGCAATCTGCTTAAAGTTGGACCAGCATAACATTCTGTGGTGATTTGCATATGCAGCCCATGATGCTTTGCATTGTGGGGCATGTGTGATTTTGTATTTTCTTGAAACTTGGCTTCCCAGCCAAATGCCCTTTGGGGTAACCCTTGCCTCAGTGTTTGCGCACAGAGGTTCTTTGTCTTTTAAATAGTTTTTTATTTTAATGGGTTCACCACAATATATCCAAGGCACACTGCCTTAAGGGTAGCTGGTCCATTCCACTGGGGTGTCAAACAGATGAGGCATACTGATGAGTCCTGGTAGGACGAAACACATGTCTATGTCTTCTGTTAGCACCCTTTGCAAACTGTGTGAAAGGCCTTTCGGCACCATGCAATTCTGCTTAAAGTTGGACCAGCATAACATTCTGTGGTGATTTGCATATGCAGCCCATGATGCTTTGCATTGTGGGAGCATGTGTGATTTTGTATAGTTTCATATAGCCAATCAGTGCCCTTTCTGTAACACTACTGGAATCATGATCAATTTATTCATACCTTAGTCATTGGAACTTCCCCTAACCCCAAACTCTTTATCTGATAGAGGAATATATATATGTAAGCATGCCAGTGCCATGAATGAAGAATTGATTTCCTGATTGGAGCTCTGACAGAACTGGATTTGAAACCTGACTGTACTAACAACACTAGGAGTAGCTGATAACTGTTTAAGGGTGAGAGCCCTTTTCAATTTTTTTCAATAGACATTTTTACTGATTTCTGTTTATAAACAGTTATAACAGAATGCAGCATAGGTTACAATATTTTGCTCCATGGTACATATTACAGTACCAAAGAATAAAAAAGTTGATATAAAGCATGCAATAACATCATCCATAACATGTTGGATTAAGATGGCGGCCACGCTGTGCTAGTCATCAGCAGCAACATTCGGTTTACTGGTTTTCTTTAAGTCTACATTATTTTAATGTGATTTTATTAGAGTTTTTGTTTTAAATTTTGTTTTTATTGCCTGGTATTTAGTCGACGTGTAACTGTGGGATCGAGGAGCATTTGCTGTGCTGTGCGATTGGAGTGGAGCGGATTGTGAAGTGGGTCATTTTCTCCTTTTGGATAGCTCGTTTCATTTTTGAGTAGCGAATGATTTAGTGCTCTCGTTTCTCTGGAACTCCAGTGCCCTCGTCTGTCTGGAACTGTGGCGGCGAATTTATTTTGGTATTGCACTCTGTTTATGACTGTGCAGGGCAGATGAAAGGGTAAGAGGAAACTTTTTCAATTGGCCCTGTTGATCTAATGGGGGAATTGAAACTTTGAAAGCTGCAGACACAAGGTTTGGAAGCAAGTGCTAGCGGGTCTCCTGGAAGAGGACATTTCAATTCTGTAGCTTTTTGGTGGACTGCCGGTGGACTTTTGGAGTCTGGGAAGGTAAGTGGGGCCCAGGAAGGTCTACCTAGTGCTGGTTTGGGAGGTAAACACTGTAGGGTGAGCCCACCATGGGAGACACTGTTTTAGGATCCACTGGATGGTGGATGTAGTTCACTAGTGTCCCTTAGGATTCCCTGGGCAGCTAGCTGTAGGGTGAGTCAATATCTGGGAGCCATAGTGGTAGATTTGCCTAGGTGGTTGAATTACCCCCTGGGAAAGCACCAGTTGGACTCTGTCTGGGGTTCCCTGATAAATTACCATTTCCCTGGTGCTGGAGAAACTTTTTAAATTGTTGAATCCCTTTTTTTCATAAAACTCCAAGGAAAATATTTCAGAGAAATTTGGACCAGGCAGTGAGAGTGCCTGGAATTTTGTTAAATTCTGTTTATAGAGTCAGTGTATGCATACATGGTCAAGGTGAGAGCTAACCATGTGTGAAATCACTGGCTGGTATTATCCTTCGGAGGTGAGAGCTCAATGGTTATTATCTTTGCAAGACTCTATAAGATTGGTACACAAGTTGAAAAAATGACTTGGGCTGTATGTCTTAATTTCCTGGATTAATCTGAGGGACCTAAAAATTTGTTCAAAGAGAAAGAGGTGTGTTTTTATGTTTAATTGTTTTTGTTTAAGCTCTCCCTAGCGATGTGTGAGGTGGGGGGTTATTTTGGTTAACTTATTAGAGAAAAGAGAAAAATGTAAAATCTGGGTTAGTTATATAGTTTCATTACTTTGTTACTGGTACTATCTGTAGTAATTTAATCTGATAGGGTAGTGGTACTGATCTTGTTAATTAAAAACCATTGATTGATAGTAATTTTTAAAACAGGCAGTATGTCTTGGGATTGTGTGTCAGCGGGCAGGCTCTACTTCCACTCCAGGCTGAAGGACCTATGCCCCTTCAATAGTCCTCCTTTGCAACCTGAGGTATATAGGTGTTGTTGTGCCTTAGGAATTGCATGGAGGGGGTGGAAGGGGGGACTGCGGCCGGGGGAGAGCAGGGTGGACAGATAAAGGTGGTGAGGTCAAGGCGACACCCTGGGATGAAATGGGTCCAGGATAGGGGTCCTCAATGCCTCATACCCATACCAAAGGGTTCCACTGATAGTAGGCAAGTTGCCTGTTCCTCTAAGGCCTCTCATACAACTCGAGCGGTGTTATGTAATGCCAGGTCAATAAAGAACAAGACAGCAATTATTGCTGATCTTGTTGAGTCATCAGACCTGGCTTGCATCACTGAGACCTGGCTGGACAAGAATGCTGGTCCCATATTGGAGTCAGCTGTTTCAGT
Source organism: Neoceratodus forsteri (assembly GCA_016271365.2). NCBI lineage: Eukaryota > Metazoa > Chordata > Ceratodontiformes > Ceratodontidae > Neoceratodus > Neoceratodus forsteri. Next base: position 102,589,261 of record CM028130.1, read on the forward strand.
CAGGTACTCTGTGATACACTACCCAAGACTGGATCGAAGAGGCAGGGGGTTGCCATTTGTTTTAAAATGGAACTGAGCTTTGTAGAGGTTCCAGTGGTGACCACTAGATCCTTTGAGTGTATCATGGGAGCAGGACTGGGTAGCAGAATTCTACTCATCTACCGTCCACCCAGTGATGAGAAAGTTTTTCTGCAGGAAGTTGCAGACTTCATCGTTGATATGGTGTTGGAACCCTCCAGGTGGTTGGTCTTGGGGGATTTCAATGCCTGGGTTGACGATGAACTGTCACATTTTGGTCAAAACTTCCTCCAACTGATGATCTCGTTAGGCGTTACACAGGTATTCACCACTGCAACCCATATTCAGGGTCAATCCTTGGATCTGGTGTTCACCCTGGGGATGGAGGTCATTGACTTGGTGGTGGAACTAGTTGGATGATCAGACCATCACTCTATAAGGTTCAGTTTTGCAGCTCCCCCTGTGAGACCAGCCCCTTTGGAGATGGCCCGGTACCGCCTTTTGAGGGGAGTAACCCCATAGGGTCTGTTGGCGGTACTGGATCTTTCGAATTGGCCAGTGGAGTGAGTGGATCCAGATGTCCTAGTACTGTGCTATAACAATATGGTGCTGAGGGCCCTGGATTCCATAGCACCTGTCTGAGTTGGCCCCTTTTCCTCCGCCCTCAGTTCCCTTGGTTTGATGGGACATTGAGGGAGTTGAGGAGAGTGGGCCAAAGGTTGGAATGCTGTTGGAGGAAATCTGGCCTGGAGGGGGACAGACTTTGGTTGATCACCCACTATACGGACTATCAATCAGAAATCTCCCGTAAGAAGGCAGAGTTCCTCTCCAGAGAGATAGCTGCAGCAAAGAATCAACCAACTCAGCTCTTCTGGACCATGGACAGACTGTGCAATCCAGCCTGCCTGCATGGTTGGAGAGCTTTTTCACAAGTAAAGTGTGATGAGTTTGCTTGGTTCTTTGCTGATAAGGTGTTTTCAGTCAGGTCAGAGATCCACATAACATGTTCAAATGAGCATGGTGGTGGTTGATGTGAGGCCACAGGCTCTCGGTCTGCTTGGACAGATTTTGACCAGCCAGCGATCATGGATATCATGAAGACTGTTCAGGACTTGCGACTGACTTGCTGTAGTTTGGATACTGGTCCTATGTGCCTCCTTGTGGGGTGTATGGATGTGATTGAACCGGTCCTTGCTGAGATAGTCTGGTGCTCGTTGGTTCAGGGGGTGTTTCTGGAATCCCTGAAGGAGGCTGTTGTGACACCCCTTTTATAGAAATCTTTCCTTGACCCAGACTGTCTTGCAAACTCCCGGCCGGTCTCTAACCTGCCCTTTTTAGGTAAAGTTATTGAGAAAGTAGTCACGTTGCAGCTTGAGGACTTTCTTACCACTCATGAAGTCTATGATCCTCTCCAGTCCCGTTTCAGAAAGATGCATAGTTCCAGGACGGTGTTGGTTAGAGTACTGAATGATCTCCTAATAGCGAGAGATTGGAGGAGTTGTTCGATCTTGGTCCTCCTTGATATCTCTGCAGCATTTGACACCATGGACCATGGGATGTTGCTGGAACACCTGCGGCTACTCTGTGGACTGTTGGGGACAGTTTTCAGATGGTTCCATTCTTTCCTCAAGGGCAGAACTTAGAGGGTGGTGTCAGGAATGTTTTCCTTAGTTCCCTTTGTCCTGCCTTGTTGGCTGCCGCAGGCTTCTGTACTTTCCCCCATGTTGCTCACAGTGTATATGTTGCCGTTGGGAGACATTATAAGGCATTATGGGCTGAGTTTTCACTGCTATGCAGATGATACTCAGCTCTATATGTCCTTTGTAACTGAACAAAATGATGCACTCTCGGTCTTTAACAACTGCCTCACTGAGATTCAGGACTGGATGAGTGCTAACTGTTTGAGACTGAATCCGGACAAGACTGAGGTGTTGGTGGTGGACCCAGGTCAGCGTGTAGAGAAGTTGACTCCTGGGCTTCCTTCTGGCCTTGTGTTTGGGGGTGACCTGTTGAGACCTTCTGAACAGGTGCAAAATCTGGGCATTGTACTTGACAACAAGCTGACACTTAAAACACAGGTGTCAGCTGTTGTCAAGTCCTCATTTTGCCATCTGAGGAACATAGCCCAGATAAAACACCTTGTTCTACATGATGAGTTTCCTGTACTGGTTCACGCCTTTGTGTCCTCTCATCTTGACTACTGCAATGCTCTATATCTAGGGTTACCGGGAGTGGATCTCTGTCACCTGCAGCTGGTGCAGAATGCTGTGGCCAGGTTGTTGACCAGGTTGTCAAGAACTTGCCATGTCACACCTGTACTGCACGAATTGCACTGGCTGCCGGTGTGATGGAGGATCACCTCCAAGGTCGTGTTGCTGATCTATAAGACCCTACATGGACAGGGACGGGTTACTTGCAAGATCTCCTTCAGCCCTACCACCCTCTCCATCCACTCTGCTCCACTGATGAGGGATTGCTAGAGGTTCCCAGGGTTTGTCTTCAGTCATCTGGGGCCAGGTCTTTTTCCTTTGTGGTCTCAACCCTGTGGAATTCTCTACCTCAGCAGATTAGAGAGTGCTTGTCCACTGAAACTTTTAAAGCTTCTCTGAAAACATATTTATTTAAGTTGGCTTTTGGAGATAATATTTAGCTTTATTCTGCTGCCTTTTTATGTTTGATATATGTATTTATTATTGAATATTTGTTGTTATATTTATGATGTATTTGCTCTTTGGTTTTTTGAAAAGCACATTATAAATAAATGTTGTTGTTGTTGTGCAATACATTTCAAAAATGATCAATACAAGTTTACACATCCTATTCACCAAACAGGTATACAGTTATCAAATAGGGATACAACTATTCTACTTATCCAGTTACATTTGCTTCTATTAAAGGGTGTGGAGCTTCCTTAATAGTGAATGGAAAAGATTGATGAAGCATTTTCCAGCGCTAGCCAAGGGCAATGTACCATTAAGCTTTGTACCTGTACCTCTAATTCCAATCTCAGAGGGAAAAGTGACCATTATGAGTTGGATTTTCATTGCCCAGGCTAGACATGCAACAATGGAATTTAATAGCAGACAAACCAGAATGGGTCAAAGTAGTGATCTGCAGTAACTTAAAGTACAAGACCTAGTAGATCAGACAACACTTACATATTGTCTTCATTGGGGGTTGGGGGAGGGAAGAGTGCTACAAAGCAGATAAGCCCCCCCCCCAGGTGATGGTCGATTGTAGTTTTAGTAGGGGAAGGGAAGAAGGGTAAGACATCTGCACACCTTTTATAAATAGAATGATATGAAGACTGTGCCTTAATGGGGGTAGCACTAATCACAGGTATGTGTAAGACAACTGTAATTAGGAATGCTTGGGTGCTTTATTTTGTTTTATTTATTTTAATAGATTTGGAGAGTAACTTTTTTAATCTAATAAACTTTATTAGAGTTTTATAATGATAACCATCCAACCATTCAAACAATGTACTGACATGAGTGAACTAAAGTCAGGAAAATACCAGGCAGAGAAGATGTCCTTAAACATTAATATTTGTCATTAACTGTGATGGTTTGACATGTATAACAACACCTCCTTCCCCACCAACCCTCCCCGATCTCCCGCCCCACCCGCGATCCACTCCCGGTAAAACACATTAATTGGATAGGTGCAAGTCCTCATTATTGAAAGATACAAGTAGCAAGCCATCGAGGAAATTGGGATTTTGTGAGAGGCTACAGTAGGTACCTCATAAGGATAATAATGTATGGAGTGGCTCAAGGAATTGGCTGTCCCTCTTTCTGGTCCTGTTGCTGCCCTATTTACTAAATCCTTACATGAAGGACAAGTTATTGATGTCTGGAGACAAGCGACAGTAGTTCCAATTTATAAAAAGGGTTCTAGACAGGAGGTGTCAAATTATAGACCCATTAGCCTGACATCTATACTGGGTAAAATGTTAGAAGGAATAATAAAAGAACATCTATGTAACAAAATTGAACCTGACCCTACCCAGCATGGTTTTGTTAAGGCTATATCTTGCCAGACTAACCTATTGAGTTTCTATAATGGAGTTAGTGGGGCATTGGATAGGGGTGAGGCAGTGGAAGTCATATTTCTAGATTTTTCCAAGGCATTTGATAAAGTTCCTCATGGTCAGCTTATAGAGGACATGATCAGTCTTGGAATAGGAGGAAATATAACACGTTGGGTGGAATCATGGCTAAAAGGCCATACCCAGAGAGTGTGTATTAAAGGTTTTTTCTCAGACTGGGATATTGTGACCAGTGGGGTTCCTCAGGCCTCTGTTTTGGGTCCATGTCTGTTTAATATATATATTGCCTCATTAAAAACCTTGACGAATGTTTGGTTAACTAAATTTGCTAACGATACATGCTTAGGATACCCAATTAAAAATAATGGTGACATAATTACCTTCCAGTATGCCCTATATGAGATGCTAAATTGGGCTAACCTGAAGCAGCTGTCCTTCAATGCGGATAAATGTGTTGTGATGCATTTTGGTAATAAAAACACTCAAGCTAAATATACTTTAGGAAGAAAAACATTAAGAGCTGTGGATGATGAGCGTGATCTAGGTATAAGAATATCTAATGATCTCAGTTCCAAATTTCACTGCCACACTGTTATTAAGAAGGCAGCAGGTGTGTTACTTTGCATCAATAAACACGTCAGCAGCAAAATAAAGATGTGTTGCTCCCATTGTATTCATCACTAGTGAGGTCCCATTTGGAATATTGTGCCCAATTTTAGGCACCGGGAGAAAAAGGCTCCATTAAATCACTGGAAAAAATACAACATAGAGCAACTAAAAAAATCAAAGAAGTTATTAACTTAGACTATAATGCCAGACTCCAGAATCTGGGGCTGTACTCTTTGGAATATCACAGAATGAGGGGTGATTAATGCCTGGTATTTAAGGTATTATATGATGATCATCTTTAGGAAGTTTTAGGGCTAGAATTGAGAGAAACAATTCATTTAACTAGGACACTTCCTTTATAATTGAAAATTGAACAGTGGAAAACCAAAAAAGAAGTAATTGGTTCACTGTTAGAGTCTGTAAAATTTGGAATAGTCTTCCTATGGAAATAGTATTGAGTGAGAATATGACTACCTTTAAAAAATACTTGGATACCTATTTACATCACAAACGCATAATGGGATATAATTAAAAATTTCGAGCATTATGGACTATGGTCTACTAGCACTGAAATACCTATGATACCTATGATATGTGGCACGGTAGGTCTGAAATCTTTTACACATGGAAGCTATGTGTTTTTCCAGCTGGAGGGCAAGTAAGATCTCTCAGTGCTACTCCAGGAAGGAGGGAGAGATAGTACAGTATATTTCCAATGCTGGGGAATAATTTGTTTGACAACTGTTGCAACTATATAGAGGTGGGCCTTCTGGGTTCACAGAGTACTCGGAGGGAAAATACCGAAGAGAAAACTCTCAGGGGTAAAAAGATCATCCAAACCCAGCATGGGATATAAAGTCTGCTTAATGTGATCCCATAAAGGCCAAATTTTAGGACAATCCCGGATGAGGTGAACTAGGGATCTAGGGGCTTCCTGATACCTATTACATTCAGGAGAGGAACATCTGCTGACTCTATAAAGTTTTGAAGGGGTACAATATAAATTATGCATAATATTAAACTGTATTAAGCATAAACGATCCTGTTTGATATACTATAAAGATTAATCTAGACCGGCCTCCAAAAAACTTTGTCAGCTGGTAGGTACAATGTTTGGACCCAGTAATAACATATGCTGGTGGGCAGGAAGGGATTTATAGCTCTGAAGTGTTTGTATACTGTAGAGACAACGTGGGACTGCTATGCAAGACTCAGGAGGGATTCGACTCCTCCAGCCTGTGGTAGGTGCCAGGCCTGTGGGCCTAGGAAACTAGTTATTATACTTTTGAGTTGAAGAAATTTGAAAAAAATCTGGGCTTCTTACTTGGTACTGGGATTAGAAAATGGAAAAAGGGACAAAGTCTTTCTCTCGAAGCAAGTCAGATAAGGTGCACTTGCTCAATTGGGGACAAAAAGATGATGGGATGGGGCGATGGTCAGTTTGAAAGTGAGGATTGCAAAACAAGGACTGAGAAGATACCATGGACCATGGAAATTTTAAGTATGATTGCAACTGACTTCAGGCTTTGAGAGACCATTCAATGGGAGTGGAGCGCAGGGCTCAAGGGAGTTGGGAATGTCACAAGTAAAGCAAGCTGGCCAGTAAACATCCTGTCCTACTCACCATGTCCCTCTCAATTTGTAGCCATATTGGGGTATAGTCACGGAGAGCAGTTGAGCCCAGTGTGTTTTCCCAGCAAAGTAGTTTACTGGCATATTGAGCTCTGTAGTACAGGAAAATGGATGACAGGGCTAGACCACCCCTATGCTTTGGGGCAGTCAATTTTATATAGGCTCTGTGTATAGTTGATGTCCTCCAAAGGAAAACATTAAGTATTCACTGTAATCTGGAAAACCAGACTTAAGGGAGGTAGAGCCCCAACATACCAAGGGGGTATAATATGCAAGGCAGGACATTCATTTTAAGAATCTTCACCCACCCCCATAACGATAACGGTAGTGCAGATCATCTGTCTAGGTCTTGTTTGAGTACATTTATGAGTCTACCCAAGTTCTCTTTAACCATAGAAGAAAAAGATCTGGCAATTTTTATTCCTAGATAAGTTAAGGTTTTAGATTCCCAAGAGAGTCTGATACTCTGGATGTCAACTCTACAAACCAAATTATTAAGAGGAAAAACCTTAGCTTTAGAAATATTTAGTTTGTAAGGGGATACCTGAGAGAACTCCTATATTTCCTGAAGTAAAATTGGAGTGGAGGTATGAGGGTTCTCTAGCTGCAATAATAAATCATCAGCATAGGCTGATAGGGTATAACATTTGCCCTCTAAGGGGATTCCTTTTAGAGTGTTCAGATGGCATAATCTATGAATCAGGGATTCTAGGTAAAAATTCAACAAAAGGGGAGACAGAGGGAAGCCCTGCCAGGTACCCACTGTAAGAGAAAGGGGGCTAAGAGACAACCATTGCAGAGGATGCAAGCCTATGGAATGGAGTATAAGATCTGAACTGTTCATGGACAAAACGTTGCGAACAATGTCGGCGTGGTCAATTGATAGCGGACAAAATGTAAATATTAACTATGGTTGTGGACAAAGTTGTTGCGGTCATGTAGTAACCTCGACCTCAACGGCGACCTTTCTAACTTCTAACTATCAGCAGATAATCCCTTGTTTCACCATAACTGCATTTAAATCAATGCATACATACCTGTCATGTTTGTCACTGCCTCATCGTTGCATAACAGATGACTTCAGAGACCAAATGGGCATTTCTTTTTGTACAGCTGAAATCACCTAAAACCACTTGAGATGTTATAACCTAATGGCTCTACTTCAGGCGAGCTGTGCAGAGAGCATACATAGAAACATAGAACCTTAGACTTTGACAGCAGATAAGGACCACTTGGCCCACCCAGTCTGCCCATTTCCCTACCTACTGGATAAGCTGCAGATTCTAGTTAACCAACAGCCTACTTCCTGCCACCCCCCACTACAATTGCCTTATTTCTGTCCCATGCATGTTTGAATTCCCCCACTGTTTTAGACCCAACAACCTCCCCAGGAAGACGGTTCCATGCATCCACCACTCTCTTCATGAAAAAAATTTTCCTTACAATACCCATGAGCCGACCCCCCTCAATCGTTAAATTGTGCCCCCTTGTTCTTACACATCTTTTTTTCTGAAAGATGCTACCCTCCTGGACTTTGTTGATTCCCTTCAGGTACTTGAACATTTCTATCATGTCCCTCCTGTCCCTCCTTTCCTCAAGGGTATACATATTAAGCTCCTTTAATATCTTTTCAAATGGTTTCTGATGCAGACCCTGCACCATTTTAGTTGCCCTCCTCTGGACTGCTTCCATCCTGTCTATGTCCTTGCGTAGATGAGGTCTCCAAAACTGCACACAGTACTCCAGTTGGGGTCTCACCAACTGTCTGTACAGAGGGATAACCACTTCCCTTTTCATGTTTGCTTGCACGCATGTGCAAGAAACATAGTGCCATCATCGGAGATTTTGGAGGTGTGTCACCTCCTCCTCCAATTCAGTCAGTGTGTTGGCAGGCACGGCCCCTGTGAGCCAATGCATGCTGGAGCTATGACAAGCTCCAAAATGCAGTGGCATACAGTTGAAAGGGGGAGCTATGCTTGAGTGAGCAGCGATAAGATATCGGCTGCTCACACAACTCCCACACACACACACACAGACGCCATGCAGGCGTGGCGCCCCTTGCATGCACGCACTGTAAGCAGCCGACGGGAGCCCAACCCCATCAGCTGTGCCATGCCCCCACCCCCCAAAGTCTCGAGAATGCTACGCTGGGTGCCCACCCCAGCATGGCAAATAATGATATAGCCGACGGGGTGCCCAATCCCCATCGGTGCCACTGTCCTAACCCCCCCAGTAGTAAGTGCCATGCTGGGAGCCCACCCCAGAGTGGCAAGCGATGCTTAGGCCGACGGGGGTGCCCAATCCCCCATCGGCTGAACGTCCCCCAACCGGCCCTTGTGCCATGCTGGCAGCCCACTCCAGTGTGGCAAATGTCCCATGTCATCCGTTTTTTTTTTTTACCCTGTAAAGAAAAAACGGTCCCATGTGTGAATTCAATGTACGGGACAAATTAAGAAAATCACAGTGACACTGTTCATAAGGTGAGGTGTTAAAATGGCTATGTTGAAAATTTGGTGAACAAATTCCAAAAAATTACTATTTTACGAACGTGCGTTGTACAGTTCCTATGCACGCTCGTAAGTTTGTGAATTTTCAATATTTTCACTCCAGATTTCCAACATTGCCATTTTGCCACACCTTCTCATGAGTAGTACAGCTGTCATTTTTCACATCTCAACCAAAACGTGTTTCCGCCCATGTAGCGCACAATGGCACAGTCGGTGTGTGAAATCAATGTGCGGGATAAATTAAAAAATCACAGTGACACTGTTCATGAGCAAAGGTCTTAAAATGGCTATGTTGAAAATTTGGTGAACAAATTCCAAAAATTACTATTTCTGAGCGTCGTTATTGCAGTTCTCGCCGCTTGTAAGTTCACGAATTTTCAATATTTTCACTCCAGATTTTCAACATTGTCATTTTACCACACCTTCTTATGAGTAGTACAGCTGTCATTTTTCATGTCTCACCCAAAATGTGTTTCTGCCCATGTAGCGCACAATGGCGCAGTCGGCATGCAAAACAATGTATGGTACAAATTAAGAAAATCACAATGACACTGTTCATGAGCAGAGGTCTTAAAATGGCTATGTTGAAAATTTGGTGAAAAAATTCCTAAAAATGACTGTTTTACGAGCGTGCGCTGCGCAGTTCCTACGCATACTCGTAAAGTTGCGAATTTTCAATAATTTCACTCCAGATTTTCAACATTGCCATTTTACCACACCTTCTTATGAGTAGTACAGCTGTCATTTTTCACATCTCACTCAAAACATGTTTCCGCCCATATGGCGCACAATGGTGCCGTCATTGTGCGAAATCAATGCGGGATAAATTAAGAAAATCACAGTGACACTGTTCATGAGCAAAAGGTCTTAAAAATGGCTATGTTGAAAATTTGGTAGAAAAAATTCCCAAAATGACTGTTTCTGATGCGTTGTACGGATCTCATGCAGCTTGTAAGTTCGCAAATTTCAATATTTTCTCTCAGATTTTCAACATTGCCATTTTATTACACTTTCTTATGAACAGTACAGCTGCAATTTTCATATATGCCCAAAATGTGTTTTCGCACATGTGCAGCGCACAATGGTGCTGTTGGTGTCAGAAAGCAATGTTTAGGACAGATTAAGAAAATCACAGTTACACTGTTCATGAGCAGAGGTCTTAAAATGGCTATGTTGAAAATTTGTGACAAAAGTCCATAAATGACTGTGATATGAGTGAGCATTGCGCAGTTTCCACGCACCCTCGTTATTTCATGACTTTGTAATATTTTCAGTCCAGATTTTCCCAGTGACATTTTCCACACTTCCTTATGAACAGTACAGCTGTCATTTTCACAACATGGCTAAAGTGTGTTTTCACAGTTTCCGCGCAGAGATGCGTGGTCGCTGTGGGAAATCATTGTTCGGCACAGGTAAAGAAAAACACAGTGACACTGTTCATGATCGGAGGCACCAAAATACCTGAGTTGACAATCTGCTCTAAAAATTCCCCAACCTAATTATATTACGGGTGTGCGTTGCACAGTTTCTATGTACGCTCGTGACTTCACCATTTTTTTTAATATTTTTAGTACAGATTTGCAACATTGCCATTTTTTACACCTCCCCATGAACAGTACAGCTGTCATTTTTTACACCCTGCTCGGAATGTTTTTGCACCTGTGGTGCTAACTGCCATAGTCACTGTGCATAAGCAGCTTCAGCAACAAACTGATACTCCCTGTTCATGAGGTGGGGTCACAAAACAAACATGTTGAAGATTTGGAGTGAAAATACCAACGAATGCCTGAGGTATTAGGGTTTCCAACTATAACGCCCAACCCTGTAGAGAATGACAGGCATCAGGGGTGTGATTTGGGATTCTTGCCTGTCATGCTCGTACCATTCCACACCCTGCAGTCAGTGAGAGGCATCGAGGTATGCCTTGGACTCTTCGGCCCCAAACTTCACCCCATTCTCCTATATCGCACCCATCTCACCATATTTCCTAATGAAATGGGGTCCGCATAAGGGCCAAAGACCCCAAGGAACACTGTGACACTTGTCAGTGTCTGCAGGGTGGGGTGTGGTGAAATGGCGTGGCCGTTATGCCTGACGACTCAAACTCACACCCCAGTGCCTGTCACTCTCTGCAGGGTGGTGGTGGGGTTGGCTTCAGTTCAATACTTCACTGCCATTCCTATTACGCAGCTCTGTAACTTCTACACTACCACTGCCAATGCCAGCAAGCAAACATTTGGCATTGACAAATGCTTGTTCTACTTGTGATGCTCCTTCCTATGCATCCCAGTATCCTCCTGGCTCTCCTTACTGACTTCTCACATTGCTTACCAACCTTTAGATCCTCTGATATGACTACCCCCAGGTCCCTTTCCATTTTTGTTGTTGTTAGTACCTCCCCTGCTATTGTGTACTCTTCTCCTGGGTTTTTGTTTCCCAGGTGCATTACTTTTGCACTTCTTTGCATTGAATCTAAGTTGCCATATGTCTGACCATTCCTCCAACCTTGCCAAGTCCCTTCTCATCCTTTCTACCCCTCCCCTTTGTGTAGCAGCTCTGTTACAGTTCTTTGTGTCATCTGCAAAGAGGCATACCTTTCCCTCTAGACCCTCTGCAATGTCACCTATAAAGATGTTAAAGAGGACTGGACCCAGTACTGAGCCCTGAGGTACTCCACTAGTGACCCCCCTTTCTTCGGAATGTGTTCCATTCACTATTACCTTCTGTGTCCTGTTTTGCAGCCAGTTTGCTACCCAGGCTACCACCCTGGGATCCACTCCCAGGCTGGCTAGCTTGATTATTAATCTTTTGTGCGGGACTGTCTCAAATGCCTTGTTAAAGTCTAGGTAGGCCATATCCACAGCCCCTCTCTAGTCTATTTCTTTGGTCACCCAGTCAAAGAAATCTATTATTCATCTGACATGACCTTCCTGCTGTAAATCCATGCTGCTTTGGGTCCTGTGCCCCGATGGCCTCTAGGTATTCAACAATTCTTTCTTTCAGAAGTGATTCCATCATTTTCCCTACCACTCAGGTCAAACTTACAGGTCTATAGTTTCCTGCTTCTGCCTTGCTCCTGCTTTTGTGAAGGGGAATCACATCTGCCCTCCTCCAGTCCTCAGGTACCACCCCATCCTCCCATGATTTGTTAAAAAGTGTGGTCAGTGGTGTCACTAGGTCCTCCCTTAGTTCTTTCAGGATTCTGGGGTGAATCCTCTCAGGCCTCATTGCTTTGTCCACCTTGAGTTTTAGGAGTTCTTTCAGGACTCTTTCTTCTGTAAATGGACTGGTGTCAACCCCCCTACCCAGAGTGCTTCTATTGTCTGGTTTAGGTAACTCCTCTTTATCTTCTTTTGTGAATACTGAGCAAAAGTATTCATTCAGTATCTCTGCCTTTTCACTGTCTCTCTCTGCCCACCTCCCCTCTCCTTTATTAATCTTCACTATTCCTCCCTTAACCTTTCTATACTCCCTAATGTACCTATAAAAGGTTTTATCCCCCTTCTTAACTGAATTGGCTATTTTTTCCTCGGTTTGGGCTTTTGCTATTCCAACTGCCTTCCCCACTTCTTTCTGCTTTAATTGATACAGTTCCCTGTCATGCTCCTTCTGTGATTCGTTATACTTTTTTGAATGCAGCCTTTTTCTCCTTAACCTTCCATGCCACCTCTTTTGAGAACCATAGTGGTTTTTTGCTCCGCTTTGTTTTCTTTACCTGTTTCACACAAAGGCTTGCTGCCTCTATGATGGCAGTTTTGATTTTTCTCCATTGTTCTTCCACCCCTCCTTTTTGGCCATTTGCTAGTGTATTCCTCAGGTATTCACCCATTTTGCCAAAGTCAGCCCTTCTAAAGTTCAGTATGCTTGTTTTTGTATGGCTCATCTCCATGGTTGTGCTTATTGTGAAGCACACTGTGCAGTGGTCGCTTGTTCCCAGATATCTATTGACTTCTAAATTTGTGATCCTCTCTCCATTTGAGAGTACCAGATCTAGTATTGCTCCATCCCGAGTGGGTTCCAACACTAGCTGTCTAAGGCCTGCCCCCTGCAGGGCATCGAGAATGACCCTGCTCTTGGATGTGGCTGCAGTACATGTCATCCAGTTAACATCTGGCATATTCAGCAATCATCCAGACAGTAGTACAGTACCTGACATGGAGTTCGTCAGTTCACAGAAGGGAAAGCAGAAACACATGCTGACTGCCTGCACTGTATGTGCACTTTTAGAAATGCATACTGACTCCCTGCACTGGATGTGCGCTTTTAGGAACGCATTCTGATTCCCTGATTAAATAGAAATTACTGTAACATAACACACATGTCTTTTCAAACATTTTTTAAATAAATAAAGTTCTGGTGTGTATGTGCACTGTGTATGTACTTTTAGAAACACATACTGACTCCCTGCACTGCATGTGCACTTTTAGAAATAAATGTGACATGACACACACATCTTTTCACTGCACTGTATGTGCACTTTTAGAAATGAAATAAATTAATAAAGTTCTGGTGCCTATGTGCATACTGCTTACTGTTGTTTCACTTGACCAAAAATACAGCATTACTATTTGACCATGACGAAGAATCTGTAATGTTTTGTCCAGGGACAAAATGGCCATGTGCGGATCTGAACCCATTTTATGAAGTCTGGAAGGATGCCAAATTTTCGCAGAGCCGCAAACAAAAAATTCCAGCCCACTTTATCAAAAGCTTTTTCCGCATTCAGGGAGACCAGGGCCATAGGGGACCTGCTCTCCCTGGAAGCAGAAGATGTGTGTAGTAGTTTCCTGAAGTGGTCCCCAGAGAAACAACCAGACATAAAGCCCACTTGCCCACATTCAATAATTGGGCCCATAACAGGAGCTAAACGAAGGGCTAAAATTTTGAAGAGAATCTTTACATCTGAATTTAAAAGAGAGATAGGACGCTAATTCTCAGCAAGCAGGGGGTCTCTTCTGGGCTTCTGTATTAGGGTAATTAATGCCTCAAGGAAGGCGGGCTCACACAAGCCATGCTCAAACCAGTAATTAAATACTTCTGTTAGTAGTGGGGCTATTAATGGGGCACAGACCGAATAGAAATTATTAGTGCATTCATCTGGGCCTGGTGCCTTGTCATGTGGGAGCAGTTTAATAGCCTTTTCAACTTCAGCTACTGTGATGGTGGAGCACAGAGTCTCAGCTATCAGTGGGGCCAAGATGGGTGTGTCCACTGAATCTAGATAGCTTGCAATATCCTCTGAGGAGAGGTTAGAGCCTGGGTCGACAGTGTATAGTGTATGAAAGTAAGAACCGAAAGTTGAAGCCATCTGCTTAGCATCAGTAATCACTGGAGAGATCAGATAAGGGCGAAGGCCTGGGATAAATTTGACCATTTCTATCTGGCACAGCCGGAGGGCAAGGAGCTTTCTGCCTTTTCCCCAACCTCCAAATATTTCAATTTGGTGTGGTGCAGGCCCATTTCAGCATTCAGAGTCAGGAGATCTGTACATTGTGCATGCAGAGAATGCAGTTAGCCCAATCCTTTTTTGGCAAGGAGCGTGATAAGGAGTGTTCTAGCCCTCAAATAGCACTTAAAAGTTCCTGAAGCTGAAGTTTAGCTCTGCAGACTCTCACTGCAGAAAGACATATGAATTCCCCCAAGAGGACACATTTCAGGGTGCTCCGGGGGGGGGTATCAACCCTTTCCACTGATCCCCTATTGAATTCCAGAAAATTGGTGATAAACTGATGAGTATGGGATGTTAATTCAGGGGACTGTAATAACTGTGCATTAAGGTGCCACAGTGCGTCCTGTCATGGTCCCTGACCCGCCAGGTAGGAGACCCCAACTGGGGAATGATCGGAAAGGACCACCGGGTGAATATCCGAGGAAAGAATTCGTGACAGACAACAGGAACTCACCAGAAAATAATCAATTCTGGAGAAAATTTTATGGGACGGAGAATAAAATGTGTATTGACTATCTGAAGGATGAAACACCCACCATACATCTATTAGTCCAAGTCCATCCATTAGATCCCAGAGTGCACTCTGGGCTAGCGACAGACCATACACTTTGGCATCCGACCTATCAAGGTTAGACTGAGGGACACGATTCCAATCTCCCCCCAATAAACTAGGGAGAGGTGGAGTAAAGGTTAAAAGGGGGAGAAATTGAGTGAAGAACTGTGGGAAATCTAGACTGGGACCATGAACTGAGCCAATCACCATGAGATGAGTACCCAAGGTACCTCTCACTAAGATGTTTCGCCCTAGTGGATCCCATAATTCTTGGGTAACCTGAAAAGGGATCCCTTGGCTATTAATATAATAACCTCCTCCATGTTTAGAAAGGATTCCTGACCCTTAGGCTTGGCCCACCCACTCTCTACAAAATAGGGAGTCATCGTCCTGACAGAGATGCATCTCCTGTAAACAGGCCACCCTAGCTCGAAGACTATTCAGGTGCCTCAATATAACTGAACGCATGCACCTATGGCAAGCATGTTTGACATTCCAGCTTATAAAATTATATGGACTGTTCATGATTTGTTATTACCTTGGGGCATTCTGACTGAGACAGGGCTGTTGTTAGAAGACCAGCGAAGAAGTCCTGGTAGGTGAGCCCCCAACAACCACAGCAAAAGACCAGAGCGGATCACAGGCAGTAAAACTGTACCCACCCCCCCATCCAGTGCCAGACCCCAACATATTAAGACTAAAGAATAACATACAGAGATAACCACAAGAACTATTGCTCCCAGTTCTAATGACTGATCTCCATAAAGAACTACACCCAAGATGCTAAACATATTAACTACATACACAGACAACCTCCCTGCCTCCCCCACCAATCTTACTCCCAAACATTGCTTGTTAAGAAAGTAATAAACATTCAAGCATGCAAAATTTTACACTAACCACATGTGCTACTATAAAACCATGCCCCCAAAAAAGGGGGTAAGCTGTATAATATTAAACATTGGAACTTCCTCTCCTAAACAGCATTAAATCAATAAACAGCAGTGTATCCAAAATGAAAATATTGCTTTGTGGGAATAATAATAAATAATTGTACAGGAATTATACACAGCCTTTTGGACTTTTATGCCATAAAGGGAGGTACAATACAGTAAGGAGGGACAAATCACGCAAGCCATCAAGAAGCAAAATATGAAAGACCTCCCCAAGAACATATACATTAAATCAAATAGTAGGTCTATGCACCATAGGCACTTGCGGTGAAGAACAAAAATAAAGGTTGTGAAGTTAGTTCTTTTGCACTGCAAAGCATCTTCAATATAATAGGAAAAGGGTGCTCCTTGGTATGGTTCTCCTGGATCTTATGGAATCCGCAGAGGATAACCTTAAGATACCATACACCATATTCTGCCATCCAGCTTTGGCATCTGCAACTGAAGGAAAGAGTCTACAGCCCAAGCTGCAGAGTTAAAATCTGGGTTAGGTGAAACAAAGTCATTTCTTTTTGTGGGAGAAGACAAGAAGTGAACATAGCTCCTAACAGGGAACAGGACTGTTCAATTGGGCTCCCAGTCTGCAAGAGGCCTCCTCCTGGCCCCTCAATGGCACCCACAATTCAGGAAGCATATCACAGTATGAGACAGGAGTTCCCATAAGTAATATTCTCAAAGTCTGGGTTAAACTCCGTTGCTCACTGGCTATACAAATATTCCAGAAAGGGGTGTCCTTACTTAAACAGTAGACAAGAGGCCAAAATTTACTTACATCTGTATTGTTGGAATATGCAGTGTTGAAATCCAAGCCCCAGGAATTGTTCAAACAGATCTGGGTATAACTTGTGGAGATCCACTGCTGCTTCTTCTGGTGATTCCATGGAGAGCTAGGAACCCTTGTGCTTCACTTGAAGAATCACTGGATATCACACTCCAAAAAGTATCCCAGCAGCAATTAATTTAGAGACTGTAGGATATAATAGGGTGTGCTTAGCTCTGACAGAAGGTGGTAAATCCTGAACAATCCACAACTGATGATTCTCCCATAAGACTTCCTTAGTTTACCTTAATTTGCTAAGGACATGCTGTTTATCAAGGAAATTAAGCAGCCTGAATATTATGGACCTAGGAGGAAAGCCCTGCGATGATGGGGGGTGCAGAGATCAGTGGGCCCTCTCTATCACATATGAAGGACCATTCAGGGAGGGGCCTGCCACCTTCTTGCATAACTTTTGAATGAATAAAATTGGATTAGCACCTTCCTCCAGTCCTGGGAGCCCAAACAGAATGAGGTTGTTGCGGCGTCTACGTCCCTCGAGGTCCTCCATCTTATCCTTGAGCTTGCACAGCCATTGCCTGAGGAAGACCACCTCTGCATCCGATTTGCTCTGCAATGCCTCTATAGATGTGATGCATGTTTTCGAGTCAGAGATTCAAACAGCAAGAGAATCCATGGAGGACTGAAGTCTGCAGTTCCTCTGTCAGTAAGGTGAGAGAAGCTTCTAGGGGGTTTATTTTGGCCAAGAACCTTTCCTCCATGAGTACACCACTTGAGGCAGAGACTGAAGTAGATTTCACGGCCTGTTGCTTGGTTCTTTTTGCCTGCTTATCTCTCTCAGGGGTAGGAGGCAGCATGTGGTGCAGCAAGGCTAGTTTCATTTTGTCATCTGTCGTTGGGGTTAACGAGCAATTGCAGCTTGATCCTGAAGTTTTCTGGTTGCTAAGGATACAGAGGATTTGGCTGGGAGATTGGGGAAATCTGTGAAATAATTTGGGGGGGGGGAGTGTCGGTGGTAGAGGAGCAGAAAGCTGGAGCAGCTATCCTCTAGGCAGCCATCACGTGACCCCCCACTCCTGAAGAGTACCTTTGAGCAGAGATGCTTGTTTACAAAGGTTCCACATCAAAGCATAGTTACTAACAGAACAAAAAACAATTACAGCAATTTCAAAGGAATATAGTCGGTACAAACACAACATGTAATAGGGTGAGTAGGGTATGATTAAGCCAACAGTTATGCTACTGTGGGGTTTAGGACCTTCAATGCATGATCATGAATTATTAGCGACAAGTGCAAGCTTTTTTAAATTGGGTAATGTTTGGTAGGCTAAGAATGGATTAATGTGGTTAATTTATCCAGATTGCTGCCTGCACAGCAAAGAAGCAATTCCCTAGATTGGCTCTCTGGCAAGAATGTTCTAGAGCAGGTCTTGACATGCGTCTAGTGCCATATTGATTATTGACATGTTTGAAGCAGCTTTGTGTGGCCGGAGAGTGAGGTCCAGTAGTGACATTTTGACAAACAGACAGGACTGGTAGTTTATTCTGTCATGCAGAGGTAGCCAGTTGGTCAGTGAGTATAGGGTACAGATGGGGGTAAGATTATCAACTCCTAGAACAAATCAACAAGCTTTATTGCAGATCACTAATAAAATGTCACAAGTAGCAGTATGTGTAAAGAGGCCATGGTCAATGAGGGACATGATAGTGCTAGAGACAATGAGTCTATCTCCCAGTGTGAGGTTGTGGTAGTTCCTATACAAGACACCCAATCTTCTGTTAGCAGTGGCCACAATGTTGTCCATGTGCAGAGCAATTGATAGCGCATCACCAAGAAATATGCTGAGGTACTTAAATATTTGCATTTATTCCAGACTTTGTCCCTTTTTGTTCAGAATAACCAGTGGGAGATATTTTATTTTTCAGCTGTGGCCCCGAGAGGATTATAGTTATTGTTTTTTATAGTTTAGTGCCAACTTGTTTGCAGTGAACCATTTTTCCAGGTACCCAAAATTGGTTTAGAAGTCTGCAGTGATTTTAAAGTGGCTGGTATTTCTGGAGAAGATGTCTGCATCATCTATGTATAGTACAGTAGTACCCTAGTAGACTGGCAAGCCTCAAATATATTATTAATAAACAGTCCGAATAGGAGGGGGCCAAGTACTGAGCCCTGGGGAACCCCACTTAAAGCATTCATTGTGTCTGAGAGAAAGCTGTCTATTTTTACATGCTGAGATTGGTTAAAGCAGTAGCCTCAAAACCACATTACCAAGTCCAGTGATAGTCCAAGGGAGGAGAGCTTGTAAAGTAGCAGCTAGTGATTGACTAAGTTGAAGGTCTTGCTCAGGTCAATATAAAAGGCTCCAACCATGTCTCCACTGTCGAGCTCTTCAGGCAGGTAGCTAGTGAGTTCAGTAAGGGAAGTGCTGGTACTATGTAGCTTTCTGAACCCATGCTGTTGTGGGCATTGAATGTTGTGTTTCTTGAGATGGACTACCAGCGGGTTCAAGACAATTATTTCCAGGACCTTAGACAGGGGCAACAGGATGGAGAATGGTATATAGTTTGCCTGGTTAGAGCGATCACTGCTTTTGAAGACGGGTGTAATTAGTGTGGTTTCCTAAACCCCAGAGAACTGCAAGTGCTGCAAAGAAAAGTTGAAGGTCATGCAGATGGGGAGGGCGAATTCTCAAGGGCCAGTGCTAGCAACTTCATATCAATTGTGTCACCACAAACTTGCTTTTACCCAATATTATTTTTATATACTTTTGGGTGTTGTCAGTGGAGATTCTCTTGAAGCAGAATTTAGGGAATTTAGGGTGTCCAGTTTCTGAGTTCTGGCTGCTAGGTGCTACATATTCTTTTCCCTTATGAGTCATATGTGATGGGCTGACTGGGATGACTGTGCTTAGATCTGTGAAGGTTATGTTGAATTTGCTAATCATGGGTGTCAGAACATGGTAAAAAGTGGGGGGCTGTAGTAATTACAAAGGAGACCATGAGTGCTTCCTATTTGACCTTGCAACCATTAAAGGAGCACTTTGAATGCTCATGGGCAAAAGTAAAGGGTTGCTGCCACACCTCACTCATAGGTTCCAGCATCTATGTTGCTCATTCTGATGGGTCCATGATCTCAGACCCATCAATAATTAACATTTTACTGGATAACTTCTCACTGTTGCCCAGAAGCTTAGAAATCTTTTCACAAAATGTGTTCCCATTGTACCAGTTGATGGTTTGCTTGTCCTTACAATATTGAGATTTGGCCAGCCTGATCAGGCAGGTGCATTTATTGAAAGCTTCTCTGCACTTTTGCAGATGCACAGGTAACCCACAATCTTTTGCTAAGGATCATTTGTTGTCCCTGTCTCTCATGAGGACCAGGTGTTTTGAGGTGATCCACCCTACTAAACTGCCCTGCACATTGTGCTTTCTGACAGGGGCAAACTTATCACAGCCTGAGGTGAATTCCTCTATTAGGAAGCCAAAGACAGAGTTTATGTTGGGGATTATATCCAGATAGCTCCAATCTAAGTTGGCCAGGTAGGACTTAAAAGCTGTCACCTTGTATTTCTGGAGTACCCAGCTGGTGGCTTATCTGGGAGAAGGCTTGATCTGTTTAGTTGGCCATGAGAATTGCATTGGGGACTGGTCACTAAAGGTGTCAGGTAGCACTTTGACATATTTGATTCTGTCTGGATGTGTGACCAGGATCCAGTCTATTAAGGTGCTGGTGCCAGATTTATAGTTGGTCCTAGTGTTTTCAGTTTCCATTTGTGTGAGGAAAAGGCTGGCTATTGTATCCCTATGTCGGACAGTGTGTACCTTGTGTGCTTTGGTAAGTCACATGATTAGCAGGATGTCAGGCCCCCCTGGGTTGTTTACTGCTCAGGTATGGACCTCAGGTGTGGGTATAAGTGGAGAGCTTTTCTATAGTGATGTGTGCTTTTCTCTCATACCTTACAGTAAAAGAGCGATTTTCCCAATTTTTTATGTACAGGAGATCCTGGCCTCCTTAGTGGGGCAAAAGTACTGTCCTGGCTATGGCCAGTGCTCCAATAATCCAATGAAGTTGTGAGAGGGATCAGCAGGTGTCGGGGAGAGGAACTCCAAGTAAAGCACGATCTGGATCACAAGCTCTGAGTAAAGGTGCTATACCCCTGCAGGTATACCAAATATTCTCCAAGTAAGAATCTAATGATAGGCAGTTTCACAATATGTGTAATAGGGAGGCCTGGGGGGAAGAGCAATGTTAGTAGTCACTGTTGTTCAGCAGGTCAGTGTGGTAGAGCCATGGCTATACAGGATCTAGTACAGTAAGGTCTTGGCTTGTACTTTCATGGACACTTCATAGGCCCTTGTCCGGACTATGTCCCACTCATGGGGGAGAATGAGAGGTCAAGTTCCTGTTCCCACTTCTCTTGCAAGCTGGCAGAAGAGCAAATCATATGACTTTAGCATTTAGGACCTTAAAGTGGGGAGTAAGGTTTTGCAAAGCATTGGTTCTCTATCCCAAATCCTGATGGCCTCAAAGTGAGGCCACCAGAATCTACTGGTGGCCTCATTCATTATTTCTTAACCTCAGTGCCCCACCCACAGGTTTCTTTTCAAACAGTATACAGTAAATCAAGTTCTTTATAAATTTTCATTTAAAATGCATCTCACATGTTTTTTAAGGTAAGAAAGTGTTCATTCCGTTACTTTTAGAATTAGGGGTCTAAAGAGTTCTGTGGCCACAAGCAATCGTGCTGTGTGGCTTCATTTGAAAAAACTGTTGCAAAGTAGGCCACCATCCACCTCTCAAGAGGAGTAGGTGGAGGAATAGTGTGAGTTTTGGATAACTTGCCTAGTAAAAGATCCCGGATCTGCAGAAATTTCCAGAACTGAGATTGTATCACATTGAGTCTCATACACAACTCCTGAAAAGAATATAGTATCCCTATCTGGGGGTAGTATACTGTAGGTCAAACTGAGAAGGAAAAAAACCTTTCACTGACATACAAAGACTCAAACAAATGCTTTGTTTAGAAAGGTGCAAAAAGATACATTTAACCTGAGACATTTTGTGGCCACTGTTGGGAGCTTTTAAATTGTTTGGTGATATGCCCTGCACTACCTATCTTTTTCAGCATGTAAGTCTTTGTTTGAGTCTCTGTATGCCTTGACGGATGCAGTTGCAGGCTTTTTTCATGCTCGGTTTGCCTGTTGGTATGGACCTCATACACTGCATTTGCTTGGTGCAGTTCCCGTCTTTTTCTTGTGATATAAGTGTTATTTTGCTCACCATGCACCGTGCTCCTCTCTGGAAAAATGGCCTACCTCCTGACATCTCCAATGCCACTACACAGGAATCCTTTAAATGTAGGCTGCATCTGCACATTGCTGATAGTAGCTTCTGTATATGCAACCGCTAAATTCCCTCATGTAGCAACGGACTACCCCCAGCACTTTCCCATTCATATCCTACCAGGATAGGCTCTTGGCAGCACTTTGCCTCACTCCCTATACACTTTATCACCTCCTCATCCATGCCCTATCCTAACCCTCTCCCTCACTCCTGCCTTTTATCACCTTATTCCCCATCTTTGTCTTTGTCACTTTGCAGGACATGGGCATACATTGTACAATGCCTCAGCATACCTCTTTAGCTAATGTCAGAGACACCAACTATTTTGTTAGTTCTCTGTATTTTGTATATATATATATATATATATATATATATATATATATATATATATATGGTGGAGCACTGCTCGTTAGCGGCTGGAACTATCTGTTGCAGATAAGACTAATTTCCTTGCTTGATGTTGATTACCCCTCTCTGTCTACTCACCCTGATCTGGCAGAATCACGGCGTGAGAGGCTGTGTTTAATTTGCCTGATTCTGGCTGATATTGGAGGAGTGGGAGGGAACTCGTATTGCTGCGAGGGTGGGGAGGAGTTTCTGCATAAAAGGAAGCGCCACTCGCAAGCGTGAGTGTTGTGAGTGGCGCGAGCGCCACTTGGTGCTAGAATTATTTTGTTTTGTAATGAGAGTTGGGAAGTAGCGCCGTTTATTGAGGGTTTTAGACTGTGTTAGGTTTTTAAGATAGGAATGTTTTAATTTGATTGAGCTAGTCTAAATTAAAGCTTGTTTGTTATTTTTATTTCAAACTAGGAATGTGTAGGGGGTCTGAAGGGCAACCTGTGGGGGTTAGGATTATTTATGGGAAGGCACAGCTGCATACTTTGTGTCCCTTTATCCCCTTCCCTGTGTCTGATGTTACGAGCAGGCGTTGCAGGGAAGTGGGGATTGTAAGGGACTGTTTGGCTTGCAAGCTGTGGGTTGACCAGGAGTGGGTTGATGGAAGGATAGAGGTGGTTGGATCGAGGAGACGCCCTGGTTTATTTAGGGCATCTAGGCGACGCCAGACGTGGTTGGTGCCCATTTCAAGGGAAACCACCAGACCGAGTGGTCAGGTAACCCGAGGGGCTACACCACCTGTTACACATCTGTCGGCAGTGCTGTGCAATGCCAGGTCGATTAGAAACAAGACAGCAATTATTGCTGCCTTAATTTCTTCAGTCGACCTAGCTTGCATAATGGAGACCTGGGTGGGAGATGATGCTGGCCCTGTTTTTGAGGCTGCAGTCCCCCCAGGTTATACCATTGTGCACTGCCCCAGAGGAAATCACAGGGGTGGCGGTGTAGCCATTTGTTTTAAATCTAGCCTGACCTTCACCGTGCCCCCGGTGGGAACCCTGGGTTCATTTGAGTGTGTGGCTGTCCGTAGAGGACTCGGCATTGGCTGCAGGATCCTCCTCATCTATCGCCCTCCTGGCCCGGTGGGGAATTTCCTGCGGGAATTTGCCGAGTTTGCTGCCAGTGAGACGTTGGATTCCCCTAGATGTGTTTTTCTGGGGGACTTCAATGTCTGGGCTGAGGATAAAACTTAAAGATGTACCAGCTAATTTCTGCATAATATGTCCTTATTAGGGCTTTTGCAGTTTGTTGATGCACCTACCCATCGGGATGGCCACACATTGGACCTGGTGTTCTCACTGGGGATTGAGATCTTGGATCTCATGATTGATCAAGTATTTTGGTCTGACCATAGCACAGTGAGGTTCATGATTTGGGCTCCCGCTGTAAGTTTCTCCCCTGCTGAGATGATTCACTGCCACCCTTTAGGTGATCTTACCCCTGAGGGTTTTATGGTGGCAGCTGATCTATCTAGTTTAGGTGGTGTATGCGTCGGAGTTGTTGGTGTCAGTGTGGATACCTATAATAAGGTGCTATCCGACGCCATCAACTCCCTCGCACCTATCCGTGTACGACCCAGAACTTCGTACTTGAGGTCTCCATGGTATGATGGAGATCTCAGGGAAATAAAGAAGATGGGTCAGAGATTGGAGCGCTGCTGGAGGAAGTCCCACCTGGAGATGGACAAACTGGTCCTGCATGCGCATTATTGTGCATATCAGGAGGCAGTCAACAGAAAGAAGACATTATTTTTGTCTTGGGAGATTGCTGCTGGGAGAAACCGATCAACCTCGCTCTTCCGGACTGTCGACAGACTTCTTTATCCTCTCTGCCTTCAGCCCAGAAGAGTTTTCTCTAATGAGGATTGTGAGGATTTTGCTCGGTTTTTCTTGGACAGGGTGTCTTTGATCCGGCAGGAGGTTTCTTCAGCCAGCAATACCATTGCCGTCAGTGGTCGCCAGTCGTGTGCTGAGTGCACTCCGTCTAGTTTGGGAGAGTTTAGGTCAGTGGACGACCGTGAGGTTATTGGGGTGGCAGTCAATCTGAAGCATACCTTTTGTGAACTGGACCCAGTGCCAACGCATTTCTTAATGAGATGCATTGACTCTGTTGGCCCGGTGTTTGCCCTGATTGTCCGGTGCTCCTTAAGTCAGGGTGTCTTTCCGGATGCCTTGAAGGAGGCTCTGGTTAGACCCCTTTTAAAGAAATCTTCTTTGGACCCGAGGTCAGGGCAAATTACCGTCCTACCTCTAATCTCCCATTTTTGGGGAAGATTGTTGAGAAGGTGGTATCGCTTCAGTTGGAGGAACATCTCATGACTCACAAGTTATACCATCCCTTCCAGTCAGCTTTTCGGGCCAGATATAGCACTGAAACTGCGTTAGTTTGAGTGCAAAATGACCTCCTCAGGGCTAGAGACCGAGGGGACACAACAGTTCTTGTTCTCCTTGATCTCTCTTCAGCATTTGATACTGTGGACCATTGTGTGTTGCTTCTCCACCTGAGGGAATTATGTGGACTCACCGGTACTGTCATCAAGTGGTTTGAGTCCTTTCTCACCAATAGGAGACAGCGGGTTGTGATGGGAAATTTCTCATCAACACCCAGTCTCCTTTTGTGTGGAGTCCCTCAGGGTTCGGTGTTGGCCCCAATGCTGTTCGCAGTATATATGCTGCCCCTGGGGGGGATCATTAGAAAGTATGGTCTGAGTTTTCATTGCTATGCTGATGATACTCAGCTGTATTTATCTTTTGCCCCAGGAACACCCAACGCAGTAGATGTGTTAAATATCTGTCTGGCTGAGATTAGCGACTGGATGGCCTCCAGTTGGCTTTAACTGAACCCTGACAAGAGTGAGGTATTGTTAGTGGAGTTGAACAGAGCTCGTGATGGGATGGCCTCTGACTCTGCAACTGGCCTTGTGCTAGGAACTGCGTCATTGATGGCCTCCCCCTGGGTGCGAAATCTTGGCGTGATGTTTGACAGGAATTTGTCCATGGAGGTTCAGATATCTTCCGTGGTCCATTCCTGTTTTTTTCCATCTTTGAAACATTGCCAGGATTAAGCCCCTTGTTCCGTCTCAGGACCTCCCTACCTTGATACACGCCTTAGTCACTTCTAGGCTTGACTACTGTAATGCCCTCTATCTCAGGGTCTCTGGGGGTTCTCTCCACAGACTGCAGCTTGTGCAGAACGCTGCTGCCCAGCTTTTAACTGGGCAGAGTAAATTTTGTCACATTACACCTGTGCTGCGCGAACTGCACTGGCTGCCTGCCATGTGTGTTTTTATTTTTCTTTTGTACTCACAAGGATTGTTACTGTTTGTTGCTAACATTGTATTGCTTTATTTTTCTCTGATTCAAATTGTTGTTTCTGGGTATACCTTCTGCTGCATTATTACAGGGTGTGCCTACAGGTGAGTGTTTACAGATTACTGCTGTAATCTTCTGATTCAAATTGTCTTTTGCAAGGTATATCTTCAGTTACTGCTTTATTTTTCTCTGTAGCAAAGTATTTCTTACAGGGTATATCTTCTGTGAAATTATTACAGGTGGTACTTTACAGGTTTCACAGTTTTATCTGTAATTGGGATAAGCTTTCAGGGCTACTGCATTTGTTGCTGGCTGCTTGTTTCTGCTCTTACCTCCTTGTTTCTTTCATCCATGGTTCTTGTTTTTCGGCAGAGGAAGAACCCAGCCACCCACCCCCATCCCCAAGCACCCAACACTACACTCTTTTTATAGGGTTGCACAGTTGTGACATTTCCTGTAGCAAAGCAGGAAGGGGCAGATCAGAGGGATATTCACACAGTGACCTCATTTACAGTGGCACTAATAATTTAACTTGTTATAACAAGTTATACAAAAACAAACAAACAAAACACAAAATCAAACTTTTGCTTTCATTTTCTTCTTTCTAATTACTCTGACCAGGTTAAAAACCCAGCAACTTACCTGAAATGGATATCATTAACTGCAGGTACTGTGGAACACTTTTCAGAAGGGCAGTTTTACAGGATTTAGGACCCTGTCCTACATGCTGGGCCATTGGAGATCTAAGGGCTCAGCTCCAGGCAGCATGGGCAGAGATTGCTTGCCTCAAATTGCATATTCAAGAGGAAATATGTTATAAGAACCACCTACCATTTCCCCAGCATCCAACAGAAACACCTCAACCACAGAGGGTAGTTGGTCTGAGAGGTTGGCAGGTGGTTAGGAGGGGCAAATCAGGTGCCCCATCACTCATTGCTCTCCAACATATCACCTCCACAAACCATATAAAAACTACAAACCGGTATCTGCCTCTATCTCTGAAATCAAACAAAGGGGCAGAGGACACTGCTGAGCAGGACACTGCAGCACAGGAGCTAGCACAACAAAACTCACCCAAAACAGGAACCAAAACAAAAAAAGCAAAAAGGAAATCCAAAAATCTTCTGATCATAGGAGACTCGATGATTCAGGGAGTTGATACGTTTCTCCAGCCAGGGGTAATGGTCAGATGTCTCCCAGGTACATCAGCGTGGAGAGACACTGACCGCATTACTAAAATTGTTTAGGAAACAGGAGAAAACATTGATGTCCTGGTACACATAAGGATTAAAGATCTCACCAGCTGGTCAGTTGTGGAGACCAAGGAACACCTGACCAGGCTGGGTGACAAACTATGATCCATTTCATCCGGCATATCCTTCTCTGAGATCCTGCCAGTCTGGGAGAGGGGGACAGATGGACGGAAGGTCAGAGAAGGGGAGATATGGGAGCTAAACATGTGGCTCAAGGGTTGGTACCAGGAAAAAGGACACACATTTGTAGGGAACTGGCTACAGTTTTGGGAGCGAATGTTCTTTAAATTTGATGGACTGCATCTGACTAAGGAGGGAGTCAGTGCACTGGGGCATAAGTTTGATATCTTTGCAGAATATTTAAACAAGCAAATGGGGAGAGGGGTGCAGCACCAGATACGTTGAATGGGAAGAACACCCCACCCCCCAGCTAGTGATCAAACAGGAGTTCAGCATGTTTGTAATTCATTTGCATCACCAGGTAAGGAAAAAGGTCCTGCTCCACATACGATGCACAAGGGAAACGCCGGACTTCACCAAACAACTAACACATGGAAATCTGACCAATGGAAAATCATGTACACAAATGCTCAATAATGACAGAGACTAAACTGGACATAGTAGCCATTAATGAGACATGGTTTACCAGTAACCACACTTGGGAGACTTCAGTATCTGGCTATGTACTGTTCAGAAGAGACCAAGGTGCAGGGGGGGGGTGAAGTGGCCCTTTATGTTAATGAAAATATCAAAGCTAGAGAAATTCAGAATACACATAAGGAGCCAGAAGAACTGTGGGCCACCCTGGAAACAGGAAATGGGACAGCCGTACAAACTGGGGTGGTGTACAGGCCTCCAGACCAGGGGGAGGACATAGACACGTTACTGTTAGAAGATATACAAAACATGACTGCTAAAGGGGAGTTTCTGATAATGGGAGACTTCAACATGCCAGATACAGATTGGTCAATACCAGCAGGGACATCTGCCAGAACTGGACACATGGTGGATTCCCTCTGTGGGGAGGGCCCCAAACAACTGGTACAATAACCCACAAGAGACAGGGCTATTCTAGATCTAATACTAATAAGGAAAGAATCACAGATCTCGAGGTAGAAGGTCACCTGGGTGCCAGTGACCTACACATGGTATGGTTCAATTTGGCCACTAGAAAAAAATCATCCCATTCCAAGGCAAAAATATGTGATTTCAGAGGAGCTGACTTTGATAAGATGGCCAACAGAGTTAAGCTATCCCTGGCAAAAAGAAATTCAGGTGAGAGGGTACAGGCAAAGTGGGAAAGCATTAAAGATACAGTACTTGAAGCAACATCCCATTGTGCTAGTGAGAAAAGGAAGTCCAAAAGAAGAAGGAAATCACTTTGGTTCTCAATTACAGTAGCAGAAAAGGTCAGAGCCAAAAGACTGGCCTTCAGAAAATATAAGGGATCACAGCAGGATGAAGATAGGGAGGCACACCACACTTCCCTAAGGGAAGCAGGGAAGGCAGTAAGGCAGGCAAAGGCCCAAACTGAGGAAACACTAGCACAAACAGTAAAAGAAGGTGACAAGACTTTCTATAGATACATTAGTGAAAGGAGAAAGTCCAGAGGGGGTATTGCTAAGATCAAAGGGGATAAGGGAGCATGTGAGGAGGAAGACCATGTAAAAGCATCTATCCTAAATAGATACTTCTGCTCAGCATTTACCGAAGAGAAGGTAGGGCAGGGCCAACAGCTCTGCACCATGGACACAGGGGGGAGGGAGGTGTGCACTAGTCTCTTCACAAAAGAAAGGGTCCTACAAGAGCTCGATAAGCTCAGGGTGGACAAGGCAATGGGACCTGATGGCATACATCCCAGGGTACTAAAGAAGCTAAGGGTGGAACTAGCAGAGCCATTATCAGAACTGTTTAGTGAGTCTCTGAGCACAGGAGAGGTCCCAGAAGACTGGAGAAGGGCTCATGCGATCCCACTCCACAAGAGTGGTAGCAGGGAGGAGGCAAGGAACTACAGACCAGTCAGTCTTACCTCAGTAATGGGCAAGATTATGGAGACACTCCTTAAGGAAAGGATAATGCAACAAATGGAATCCATAGGAGCACAGGATCCAAGACAGCATGGGTTTACAAAAGAAAGGTCCTGTCAAACTAATCTCATAGATTTCTTTGACTGGGTAACCAGAGTGGTGGACCAAGGGGGAGCAGTTGATGTTGCCTACCTTGACTTCAGCAAAGCTTTTGATACTGTTCCACATAGAAGATTTATTAATAAGCTGGGTAGGCTCGGGGTGGGTCAGACGTTGGTCAACTGGGTGGCAAACTGGTTGACGGACAGAAAACAGAGAGTGGTGGTAAACGGTATAAAATCAGCAGAGATGCAAGTCACCAGTGGGGTACCTCAGGGATCAGTCCTGGGGCCAGTCCTCAAAATATCTTCATCAGTGACATTGCATATGGACTGGAAGGTAAGGTTTGCCTGTTTACAGATGACACCAAGATCTGCAACAGAGTAGATGATCCAGATGTGGTGAGCAGAATGAGAAGAGATCTGGATAAACTAGCAAAATGGGCAGGAGAGTGGCAACTGGGGTTTAACACAAAAAAGTGCAAGATTATGCACATAAGGAAGAGAAACCCAGAAGCCACCTATAGGCTGGGAGGGGAGTTGCCGGCAGTCACAAGGGAAGAAAGACACTTGGGCATCATCATCACCGATGACCTGAAATCATCCAAGCAGACCTCTAAAGCAGTAGGTAAGGCTAGAGGCATTTTGGAGTGTATTAGTAGGGGTATCACAAGTCAGAAGAGGGAGGTAATCATCCCTCTTTACAAGACACCGGTTAGGCCCCATCTGGAGTACTGCGTGCAGTACTGGAGGCCACACCTTCACAAGGACATTAACCAAACTGAGGCAGTCCAGAAAAGGTCAACCAAAATGGTGCAGGGACTGCATCAGAAAACATATGAGGACAGATTAACGGAGCTCAACATGTATACCCTGGAGCAAAGAAGGGAGAGAGGTGATATGATTGAAACATTCTAACAACTTAAGGGCATTAACCAGGTGAAAGAGTCTAACATGTTTCAATATAAGAAAAATAGCAGGACAAGAGGACACAGCATGAGATTAGAGGAAGGCCGATTAAGGGGTAATGTGAGGAAGTTCTTTTTCACAGAAAGGGTGGTGGATGCATGGAACAGCCTACCTCAGGAAGTGGTGGATATGAATACAGTGCAGGGCTTCAAACAGGCATGGGATAGGCATAAGGGAGCAATACAGATGAGTATGACTAGATAGGTCATTGACAGAGCAAAGGCCTATGGCACATTCATAAGGTAGAAAAAGAAGTGGGCAGACTGGATGGGCCTTGCGGTCCCTATCTTCTGGCAACTTCTATGTTTCTATGTTTCTATGTCTATAAACTTCCCCAGATGGAGAAAAGCATGCTACCTTAACTGCGGATATCTGAGTCAGTTTATCCAACATTATTTTACATTAGCCAAAACAGTGGCTGTTATTGAACCTCACAGTTTGATACCAAGGACATTACCCCCTCCACAGATCACTGGCTGTGGTAATATTACCTCAAGGGAGTAAGTAAAGTACAGGAGGAAAGTGTTAGTCAGAAAAAAAATGCACTAGAAAAATGGGCCACGCTATGAAGTTGATTAGAAAATGGGCTAAGAAATCTCTTGGCTCAGATTGGCTGGTAGCTCTGCGAATGTGGACATCTATTAGACAACAGAGCCCAGGTATTAAAAGTACCAGCCTAGTCTGTCCCATCACCAGGATCTTGCTGCCCACTGTGCTTCCTAATTGGCCAAAAACCCCTAATCTGATTTCAAATCTCTGCCATTTTTTTTTGTCTCACTAAGCAAGCCCTTCAGTAGGAGTCGATCTCCCCCTGTTTACAGTGTGAAAAAGTCGCACATTAATTCATTTTCTGGACTGCACATGTAGCACTCTAGGTCTCTCTCCATCACATTCTGTCTCTCAATTGCCCAGTATCTAATTTTTAACTGAAGATAAAAGACCCCCCCCTCCCCCGTCCAGCTCCCAGGCTTGCTTGGTACCATCGATTGAGTGCTTCAAGAAACAGTGCTTAGATATAAAAAACAAATATGCATGCAGAAAAAGCATTTCTCTCTCTCTTTTTTTTGTTTGTTTGCTTTGCTTGTTAGTGAGTAAACAGTTGCCTGCCCAGCACATTCATGAAGCAGTCACCGCAGTCCAAACAGCCCAGCTGCCAACATAATTTATGCTGCCTATAAGAAATGCGTACGCTATAAAATTAACTGTACCAAAAATGATAGGTTTAATTTATTTAAGGTTCCTGTTCTCCCATTCGGTCCTCGGGCTGATGAACTTCGTTTTCCACTATAACGTGCCCCAAACTGCCCCAGTAAACACAAAATGCAGGCACTCATTTAAAGCAGCAGTGCAAGGATGTAAATGACAGCGATTGTCTTGCGCTATTGCCACCTTTCCCCCGACATTTTCCCTGCTGCCAACAAAAAAGAAAGGGGCAAAACATAGTGACTTCACTTGTTTTTCATCATTCTCAGCAGCGGGGAAGATCTAGAGTCCATAGTTGCCATGGGAGGGTATCAGTTCTTACTGCACATCCCCTGTCCGACCCGTATCTCTGACTGTTCTTGAAAAAGAAAATCAGAAAGTGTCCTGACTTACAATCATGCTCCAGCTGTTGTCTGGTAAAAAAAAAAACACAAACACTTCTCTGACTTATGATTGCACTCCTGCTGCCCTCCAGTCAGGATTTTCTTCAAGATCAAAACAGCACAGTTGTTAAAAGAACAGCAGGAGCCTGTGCCGAACTGATACTCCTTTTCTCATCATTGCAGTCAGCGGAGGAAGAACTGGAGTCCACGGTTGTCATGGGAGTTGAATCCATAGTCAATCCTTTGCTGCAATCCCCTTCCCACCATGGCACCTCTGACTGCTGCTGAAAATAAAAAGACAGAAACTGCCCTGACTTGGGACTCCGCTCTTCTCCCGATTTTCAATATATTCATCTGCTCCACAGCATGGCCGCCCACCTGCAACTTCTGCTCATCTCCTCATTTCTAATTATACAATGGCAGGAAAAAATCCTGGACTCTGATAGGTCAGTCTTGGGCTGGACCCATGATGTTATCCCAGCACAACATCACGGGTCTAGTCTCATCATTATGGCTCTTGTGGCTGCCCCTCTTTTTTTGCATCTCCTCTTAAGAAACAAAAATATTTTTCCACACTAATAAAAACATTCTTGAAAATTATTTTTTTTTATTATTTATAACAATGAGTCACTGTATAATAGCAATAATGCCCTCCAGGGTGTGTGTCATTTGGGATAATGTCACACCTCAGTTGTTGGATGCACTCGGCCTGTGGTATGACGTTGTCCCAGCACGACACACACCTTGTTGGGCATTATGCTTAAAGGATACCTAAACAACATTTTGACAACAAACTATTCAAAAATTTGACTCCGTAGATGACTAAAGGAAAGGCTGCTGTATTCATTAAGGCTAAAACTCCATGGGCTGGATATTCAAACTGCGCCATTCTGAAATGTAAACCCACTCGCTGCGCAGAAAATAGTTATGGCTGGAAGTCAAGGCGATATTCAAAGGAGGCTGCGCCATTGAGCAACTCCTTTGAATATCACCCCCAGCCATAGTCGACTGTGCATGGCACAGTGAGTTTGTGCCACCGCAAGTTGTCAGGAGTGAGCATTCAACTTGGCGGTGGTTACACCATTGCGCCATGCGCAAAATCACGATATTCAAAAGGTGACATGCAAATGGGGCCATAATTCATGCAAGGTGCAGGGGGCCATTTGCATCTGATTATGGCCCCATTTGCATGCCATTAGCATGTAGGTGCGCCGATCCCTGAGGACTTACGCCTGGCGCCCTGCCAGGCAGCAGCCATTGGGGACTGACGCACCCTGCAGCCCGATCGTGGGCAGCAATGTGGCTCCTCTTCCTCCCGTGACATCTCCCTGGTGGTCCAGTGGACCGTAATGCCCGATCGCTGGCAGAATGTAAATTGAACCCCAGAACATGTCCCTAGTGCCCGATCGCGGGCAGTAAGTACATTGAACCCCCACCCGAACATGTCCTAGTGCCCGATCGCGGGCGGTAAAGTAAATTAGACACCCGGACATGTCCCTAGTGCCCGATCCGCGGGCCGGTAAGTAAATTGAACCCCCCCGAACATGTCCCTAGTGCCCGATCGCGGGCAGTAAGTAAATTGAACCCCCACCCTGAACTCGTCCCTAGTGCCCGATCGCGGGCAGTAAGTAAGTGCCCCCCACGAACATCTCCTGGTGGTCCAGTGGACCGTAATGCCCGATGCGGGCAGAATGTAAATCGACACCCCCAAAGATCTCCCTATGACAGTCCAGATTTGTGATTCACAAATCTGGGACTGTTACAGTATAGCATGGCTGCATGCCCATTGGCTCTGCTCTGCACCAATGGGCGGTAGCCCTACCGGCAGTCAGTCGGCGGGCGGCGGGCGGCAGGTGGTAGGATGCTGCCACCCGCCAGCTGCCGGGGAGCGGGTGGTGGGGTTTGAGAGGGTGGTGGGGTGGGGACACTCAGCCACTCAGGGAGATGTTTGGGGATGTCAATTTACATTTTGCCTCGATCGGGCATTATGGTCCACTGACCACCAGGAGATGTTCAGGGGCGTTCAATTTACTTACCGTCCACGATCGGGCACTAGGGACATGTTTGGGGGTTCAATTTACATTCTGCCCGC
Source organism: Neoceratodus forsteri (assembly GCA_016271365.2). Lineage (NCBI taxonomy): Eukaryota > Metazoa > Chordata > Ceratodontiformes > Ceratodontidae > Neoceratodus > Neoceratodus forsteri. The sequence goes on from CM028130.1 coordinate 102,622,890, forward strand.
GATCGGGCATTTCGGTCCACTGGACCACCAGGGATGTGAGAACGAGGGGAGCTACATGATGCCCGTGATCGGGCTGGTGGGGGTACACTATGCCCACGATCGGGCTGGAGGGGCACAGGACTGAGTTGAGGGCCATCCACAGGTGGCAGCTGCTGTGTGCGCCCTGCAATACAGCAGCTCACCTGTGGGTGGCCCTCGACTTAAGCCTTTTTTGGCTCAAGGTCCTGCAGGCTCAGGTTGGGGGCTGCGCCTGCACAACTCTGCACAGCCCGGCTGAATATCGGGCTGTACAGTTTATGCATGGTTCCTCCCCCTCCTGTTGAGCATGCATTCATTTGCATTGCGCTGTTGCTCAGCCTGTTTTCAGTGGCGCAACTGCCTCCTGCTGAATATCGCAGAATGGCGCAATGTAGGACTTGAGCATGTGCAACCCTGTTGCACATGGCGCAACCCTTTTGAATATCTGGCCCCATATATTTAATTTACCTAAATGTAGTTCCAGAGCATGTGAATATTGTAAAGTCAGCCTTCTAATTTCAAAAAAACTGTCTTTCCTGCTTCCTAAAATGGCCATCAAATGTGTTATGTGATGACATCATTTGAGCCAAAGTCAGAAAGATATATGGCTCTCTATAGTGCTAACTAGTTACCTTTTCCCTTTGTATAGAATTGTTTCAACCAAAAGGTCAAAACCATGTGCATTATTTTTCACAATACACATGTTAGGCTATGGTTCTGTTCATTTTGTTTATTTTAACATGCAGACATTGTGTTTTAATCCAACCGACTTTCTCTGTGGCAAACCACAGTGCAGTACAAATCCTGAATAACCTGGTGGTCTAGTGGTTATGGTGGATCCAAGATGCTACAGTGGGGGTGCTGGGGTGGTGTGCATGCTTAATATGCACTTTTTAACAGTTTTATTAAACCTTTATATTTTCTGCTATTCTTTTCTAGTACATTTTTGACAGAACCTACAAATGTAATCCATAGTTTGAATGTAAACGTTTGTAAAATCAATAAATTAGACTTCTTCAACAAAGTGAAATGCAGCAGCAGCACACATGTACATTACTATGTGTGTGTGTGTGTGGGGGTTGCAGCCACACCCTTCACCACCCCCTACAGCCACCATTTTTTTGTAGCAAAGTTCTTGTTCAGTTCAATGTTAGAGTTCATACTTTCTCAAAACTCAAATATATGCTTGTCTTGTCTTCTTTTTCCATGAGAAATAAGAAGAAGAATCAGCATTTATATAGTGGTGTCATACACATTGTATCCCAAAGTGCTTTACAAGCAATACTAGACTGGTAGTGAAGTGACTGAACATGTAGTGGCAGCCATTTCATACATTAATATCCTCACACAGCTTTGAACAATTGCATGAACTGGTTTTATGGGAAGGGGAATGTTGGCCAGGACAATGGGGTCAGGTAGTGATCAAGATGCTGGCAGCCCACATCTTATTTCTCACAGTAATGTGCTCATATTTCTCTCCTCTGTCTTCCCCCTTCCCTGAATATAGCAGTACCTTGCAAGAGTAGCCTTCTCAGTCCCCCTCTGGTATCTATTCGTCACTATTCCTCCTCACACCGAAAACTGGTGAGCTCATTACTCTTCTGCATCATGAATGCAAGTAGTAGAGTCCCCGTTTTATTTTAACATATCAAATATAAACATATCTTTCCAGTAAGTCAGGCTGATAGCAGCAGGGAACAAAGGGAATGATGGGCTTTCCTATCCTTAAATGATCTAGGCTACCTTTGATTAGGCACTGCTAAATGATGGGTGGGCACATCATTAAGCAAGTCATTTAATAGTGCCTAATCATAGGTGGCTTAGATCTTACATGGGTAGGAAAGCCTATTTTTCCACTTGTGCAATGCAGCTCAGTCTGGCTTACCAGAAGATCATAGTTATTATTAATATGTAAAAATAACATAGGAGACTGTACTAAGCACATTCATGATGCAGAAGGGTAGTGAACTCACAAGTTTTTGGTGTGGCATGCAGGTGAGAAGAATAAATGCCAGAGAGGGACTGAAGAGGCCATTCCAGCAGGGTATAGCTATATTCAGGTTAGTTGAAGACATGAAGGAGGACGTTGAGCAGATCACTGTGAGATCTGAACTGTGGGGCTGCCAATATCGTGATCACTACCCCGACTGTGGATGAGAGTAGCCAGCGATGACAAATACTCAGAGTGGCCGGGCTGTACCTAACTGTTACTTGAATTCAGTGTAGGGAGATTACCCTCAGGTGTGGGGGGGGTGTTGACGTTTGTTAGGACAGTATTGAGGGAGTTGTGCATAGCTCATTCAAGATTTGGAAGGGTGGTAGCCAGCCAACTCGAATTGTGGAGTAGAGCACAGAAAAGTACTGGAGAAGAATTGCTGGGAACTGTCCTGCGGGGTTCTGCAGCTCACAGGTAAAGGACTAAACTGACAACGGAAGTCGGGTGGATTTGCTCAAGGTATTAGTATGCCTCTCCTGCTAATAATATCATTACCTAGTCTAAGTACAGCCCTTATGAGGGCATGAACAACAGCTTTTCTGATGGGTCATGATGCTTATTGCTTGGCCTTCCAGGAAGACCTAGTTGTTGGCTAATGAGATGGTAAAAAACACAACATGGGAACTGTACATACTACCGTCACTGTGCAGAAGGGTGGTGATCCTCTCAATGTTTACTATGGGAGAAGAAGTCAAACACTGAGAATGTGGACTGGAGAGTGATTTGGGAGGCATTTTTTAACAGTGCCAGCTGATGATGCATATTGGTATAGGTGTGCACAACTCTGAGCTAAAAGATTACAATCTGAGGTATGATAATTCTCTTCATGAGACCGTAAGCACATATGCGGCACCAGGCAGTATTAAGAACAGGGTATGGATGGTGGGGTGTTCAACAGAAGGCAGGCGAGGTGCAGGGGGTTCACATGGAAAAAGAAAGCCTTATTTGTGGATTAACGAGAGAGCATGGGCTTTGGAACTGAACCAGACCAGTACTTTGCTATGTGACTATGAGCAAGTCATTACACTTCCCTGTGCTCCCAGGCCACACATGTAAACAAGCTTTCAGCTTAGTGTGTCTCTCCTGGCTAACAAAAAACAAAATTCAGTGCATCATATAACCACTAGATCATCAGGTAATTGAAGTGTTGTACTGTAATGCAGTTTGCCAAGGAAAAAGTCAGCTGGATTGCAAAACATTTTCCACAAGTTAAAGTAAACTAAATGGATAAAATCATAGCCTAATATGTGTACTGATCAAAATAATCCATGAGTTAATACATGGTGTTGATCATTCTGGTACAACAATTCGAAACAAAGAGAAAAGAAGAACTAGTAAGCACTATAGAAATATATGTAGGTCTCTGTCTTTGGGTTCCAGCTGATATGCGAGCCCCTTTGCAAAGATCTTGGCTCTAATTTTTATCAGAGAGATGGGTCTATACTGAGAACATAAGATACTGTCTCTCTCACATTTTAGGTATTACAGTAATAAGCGTTTGCATACAGAGGGGGGAAGTGTGCCACTTTCCTAGGCTTCATTAAAGATGTTGCCAGTTGTGGCACCAAGATCTGTACAAAGGAGGGGTAAAAGTAACTTGGGAAGCCATCTAGGACTGGAGATTTCCCTTTTGACATATTTGCAACAGCATTTGAAACCACTGTGCTACTGATGGGTTGCACAATGGTAACATTTGTATGAGCAAGGACCTGTGCTAGGCAGATGTCATGTTAAAAATGACTGAACTGGGCAGGGGAGGCACCCCCTCTGAGGCCATAAGGGTTTGATATTAACAGTAAAACTCCTCATTGATAACTTGAGGAGGAGACAACTCTACTGTCAGTGGTGTTATTGACAGAATACACTTCTTGGCTTCCCAAGCCTAGATTCAACATGCCAAGATCTTCATTTATTGTTCCCCAGCTTCCAAAGATGATTGATTTAATCAGAAGAGGGTGTATTTAGTCCTGTGTTTTAAAGTTTCTTCCAGAGATGCCCTGGCTTCCATAATCCTAGGGTGGAGAGCTTCCCAACAATCTGGGAAAACTTGAAATTAACACTCCAATTGTTTTAACTCACCTTCCCATTGATGAAAGAGTTGGTCAGATTCCTGCCGCAGTTTAGCATTACAGGCTATTAGTGTCCCACTGATAACCACCTTCATGGCTTCCCATTAGGTCCTCCTCGAGGTATCAGGAGTTTCTTTGAGGGAAAAATATTCCTGTAGTTCAGCATTAAGTATTAAAATGCCATTTGTTTCTTGGACTGGCCAAGCATCACAGGCCAGCAACAAAATAATTAGTGCATGGTTGGATAGCAATGTTACACAAGGTGGCTCCCCAAGTGGAGTCACAAGATCTTGGGAAACAAAGATAACATCCAACCTAATGTAGGTGTCAATAACCATGAGTAAAAGGTAAAATCTGTCTCATTCTGATGCAAAGTCAGCCAGATATCTTTGGCCTCTGATTGGGCGCTCCTTGTTAGTACTCTTTACTGCCCAGGTGGATAAGTGGTGCAGTGCTCCTCACAGCCACTGCTTGCCCGAGGATCATCTCCACTGTGGCTTCAACTAGCTAAATACTCCAAGCTCTGGAGGCCTCTGATCAGGCCCTCCTCGCTAGTGCTCTCTACTGCCCAAGTGGATAGTGTGGTGCTCCTCACAGCTGCCGCCTGCACGGGGATCATCTCTGCTGCGGCTCCAGCTAGCTGACTACCCCAAGTACACCTCCACAGCTGAGCTGTGAGCCAAATATTTAAATTTTCTTGGTGCTTCCTGCTGCCTCCTGATTGGCCGCTTGTGCTGCCAGCTAACTTGCATTGGCTCCTGTGGTAGCAGAGCTGAAAACTCGTTTCTTTGGTTTATTTTTATGTTGGCTCGGGCTTGTGCACCAGCCAACATCTTGTGGTAGTAGCAGATTTGGAGGCACGGTCACTGTTGGGCGAATGCAGGGCATGCATCAGTAGGTGAGTCCCTCATTCCCCAATAAGCCAGCAGCAGGCACTGGCATCATGCATCCCTATTGTGGCCACTAGATCTAAGAAAAGTTCTGCTGCAATGAGAGCAAAGCTCTCATGCAGCAGGACCACAACACGCCTCCTGACGTGCAAGCAACATGGTGGCAGTGACTGCCGCTGCCACCTGTCACAATGCCAATGGAGGAGCCCACTCCTCATCGGCATAATGTCCCCCCCTTCCATTTCCGCTGTGTGCCGAGGGGGGGCCCAATCCTGTTGGCTTCAGTCCCCCTCTTTCCCAGTTCAATCTGCTGATGGGGGAGCCCACTCCCCATCGGCATGATGTCCCTCCCCCATTTGTTGTGTGCCTAGGGGGGGTGCCCAATCCCCCATTGGCTACAGCTCCCCTAAAAAAAAAAAACCTCAGGTGGCACACTGGGAGCCCAACCCAGCTGTCACAGTACCCTGTAAAAAAAAAAAAAGTCCCACAATGTTTTTTTTTTTTTTTGTTCTTTTTACCTGTAAAACAGAAAACGGTCTATCGTGGTCTCCCTGACCCCTTCCCCTACCTGCCCCCACCCTCTGTGCACCCCACCTTTCCACACACCCTCACCCACGCTTACTACCTCTGGAGCATGGTGCGACAATCTTCGGTGGACTAGGAACACTTCTGCACTCTTCAAAGCTGACCATGAACTGAAGAAATGTCAGTAACCTGTATAATGGCATAAATAGGGTTTTTTTCAACTTTGGTGCATATCTCAGGCATTTTGGTATTTAGACACCAAATTTTCAACATGGGGTTATTGGGACCCCTTCTCATGAATTCAGGCACTGTCATGGTGTTATTCGGTCTAGAAATGTGATTTCGTGGTCACTGCATGGAATCACTTTTGGGACTGATTAGAGAAATGACAAAGCCTATGTTGCAAATTTGGTGGAAAAATAAAAAAAATGGCTGTTTTACGAGCGTGTGTTACGCAGTTTCGTTGCACAGTTGTAACTTCATGAATTTGTAATAGTTTCACTCCAGATTTTCAAAATTGGCATTTTCCACACCTCCTTATGAACAGTACAGTTGTCATTTTACATATCCTGGTAGAAATGTGGTTTCACACGTCTGGCACAGAATAGCGTGATTGCTGTGTGAAATCAGTTTACAGTACAGTTTGAGGAAATAATGGTGACACTGTTCATGAGCAGAGGTCCTAAAATGCCTATACTGAAAATTTGGTGATGAAATTCCATAAAATGACTGTGTTATAAGTGTGTGTTGTGCAGTTTCCATGCACCCTTGTAACTTCGCAAATTTGCAATATTTTCATTCCACATTTTCAACACTGTCATTTTTTCACATCCTGCCATAAATGTGTTTTCACACCTGTGGTGCACAATTTATTTATTTATATATTTTATTTATTTATTTAGTTTTTGTTGACCGGGTAAGTGCACTAGACAAATCCTGTCTATTTTCAGGCACGACCCTGGGTAGGGGGATACAGATGAATGCCAACTGACCTTGAATCAGATTAAGCTGTTGGTTGGTATTTTTTTAGTGAATGAGGGAAATTTGCCCAGGACACCAGGGAGATTCCCCTACTCTTTTTCGATAAGTGCCATGAGATCGTTAACATCCACCTGAACTACCACCAATCCAGGCAGATGGGACCTCAGTTTAATGTCTCCTCCGAAAGACGGCACCTCAGAAGTGCAGCACTCCTCTCATGCTGCACTACAGTGTCAGTACTGGGATATTAGCCCAAGTGCCAGATGTGGGAGCTGAACCCACAGCCCTCTGATCTCCCAGCCTCAGAGGCAAGTGTGTAACCTACTGAACCACTGACACTGACTACAATGGCGTGGTCACTGTGGGAAATCAACGTTTGGTACAAATTATCAAAATCACAGTGCCACTGTTCATGAGGGGAGGTTCCAAAATGCCTATGTTAAAAATGTGGTTAAAAAAATCCCCAAAATAATTGTGTTACAGACGTGTGTTGTACAGTTTCTACGCATGCGCATGACTTCACCAATTTTTTTATATTTTCACTCCAGATTTTCAACGTGCCATTTTTTTGCATCTTTTCATGAACAATACAGTTGTCATTTCCCACATATGGCCCAAAATGTGTTTTCATCCCTGTGTCGCCAAATGGCATAGCCGCTGCACAAAACCACCTCTCAGCAAGCAAACTGATAGTGCTGCTTTTCATGAGGTGGGCTCACAAAAAGGCCATGCTGAAATTTGGAGTGAAAATACCAACACGCGTGCCTACAGTTTTGGGGTTTCAAACTGCCTTTTAACCTAACAAGAGACGACTTAGTGTCAGGAGTGTGACTTGGGATCATCGGCTGTAATGTTCATGCCATTCCACCCCCACCCCCACCCTGCAGCCAGTGACAGGCATAGTGGTTTGCCTTGCAGTGTTCAGTCACAAAGTTCACCCCATTCTCCTATACTGCACCCACCTCAGTGTATTTCCTTATGGAATGGGGGTAAGTATAATGCCCAAAGACCCCAAAGCACACCATGACACTTGTCAGTATCTACAGGGTAGGGTGAGGTAAAATGGCATGAGCATTATAGCTGACGACCCAAAGGCACACCCCAATGCCTGTCAGTCTCTGCAGGGTGAGGATGGGGTTGTCGTCACTACAATGTTTCACTGCCATTCCTATTATGCATCTCTAACTCCTGCACTACCAATGCCAATACCAGCGAGACAACATTCAGCATTGACAAATGCTTGTTCTTTTTTATCTGCATCCAAGTTTCTGTAGCCTAAGTTGTTGTGTTAGCTCCGTAAATTGCATTTATCTGTAATGCCATGTTTTCTGCACTGATTGAAATGCTAGAAACTACTGCTTAGAAACTACTGTTTAGATTTTAGTGCCATTGCAGACTATTGCTGCAGTCCACAGAGTATTCCTTTCTTTTTTCCTCACTCCCTTCCTGTTTCTACTAAGTCACTACAAAGTTCTAGCTAATATTTTTAATCTCTTTTGGCCTTTCCATCCAATCTATAGTTTTACCCTAATCTGCCTAGCATTACTTCTAGCTTCCCATCTAAGCACAACCCCCCCACCCTCCAAGTCAGGCTGCAGACCTTGGGTCACTGGATCCCTGCTGTTCCTTTTGTCCCCCTTCCTCCAAAAGCTGGCCCTACAATTAACAGCCCTTTTGTGAACCCTTACTTAAACTGTTCTTATTTTCTACAGATATGGAGGCTCCTGATGGGGTGCTCCTCACTAGTGCTTTCCACTGCCCAGGTGGATAAGTGGTGTGGCACACTTCACAGCCACTGCCTGCCCAAGGATCATCTCTGCTGCAGCTCCAACTAGCTGACTTCCCACCGGCACATCATGCTAGCTCCCCTTCCACCCACCACCCTCCTGCCCTATTTGTGTGTTTTCTTATATAGTTACTCTCGGGTCACATGATTGAGAGGTGACATTACGAAGTATCTACTTTCCCATTTGCAGATTATATTGACGGTCCACTGGAGGGCACACTTGCACTTTCTTCCTTGAATCTGGCTACTATTTTATGACTACATTGTTCTACCCTACTAAAGCCAGTTTCTCTCCCATAACTCAGCTAACTTATAAGGTCCCCTCACTGGTCTGACACATGTCAACACTTCTTGCCAAACTAATACCAATGGCTTTGCTCATTATATTTACTATAGTATATTGCCTTCCATAAACTGCATTACACTTTACCTCATACTAGTCTCTGTTCTCCTCCTTTTATCCTTGCCCCCCCAAATTACCCAAAAAGGGCCTGAGTAAACACCCCCATTGTCCTCCCTCCATTAGCTATGAACACAACACTCCCGTATGCTGGCTCCTCCTCACCAATCCATCTTTACTGGTCCTTCTTCCTACTCATGCCGTGTGCATCCCTATCATCTGTCCCTAACTGTTTTGCACTATTAAACTCCTTAACCTTTCACCTCTCCTCCTCTTACTACTTTCCTATCCTCTACAGTCCTCCCTCAACTATGTCATGGTATAAGAGCACTAAGTTCCACCACACAATGTTAGCCCTCCTTCTCTTATATGCTGGAGACATAAACACTAACCTGAGCCCACCCCCATCTGGCACCCCTATACAATCCCCCCCCCATGTACATTCCCCCTTGCTCCAATTTTACCTAGCCTACCACTTGGTCTCAAACTTCTCCACCTAAACATTTGTAGTCTCCTACCTAAGTTAGTTCTGCTCCAGCCCCTTGCATTAATCCTCCCCCCGATCTCCTCATACTATCCAAAAGATGGCTAGATAAGAACAATCAAGACCACTCAATCTCCATTCCTGGCTATAATATGTCCAGACAAGACTAAGCTGGTGGGGGGTGCAGTGTAGCTATATATTCTTTGATCACTATTCAAGCTACCATGGTCCTGACAGCATTTGTTCCTGCTGCCTATTAGGCTCTCGTACTCCAACTCTACATGCCTCACTCAATCCCTATCTACATGGCCAGTGTATATTGCTGCCTAGGCCTCTCTGCCTCCATTGCCTCAAACCTGCTCACCAAAATTTCAACAATCTCTTCCAAGGGAGAGCCCTACGTCCTAGGTGATTTAAATCAAAATTGGTTTGACTCCTTCCTAAACAAAACTCGCAATATCATCTCTGCCCTCAACCTAACACAAATGATACATGAGCCAACCCTCATAAACCCTAAATCTGGCAACCATTCGCTCATTGACTGGGCCCTCACTACTCACAGGCACAGAGTTATTGAATCTGGCCTCCTCCCTGATTCATTAAGTGATCATCATATGATCTATATTGTCCACAAATTACACCATCCAAAAGTGCACCACAAAGTACTGCTAGTTCACCAATATAAGTCCCTTGACCTTACCCATCTACACCATGATCTGATACAAATGGACTGATCACCCATTCTCTCAGCTATTCCAATCAGTGAAGCCCTGGACTACTTCCAAGGCCACTCTCTTACCAACTGGAATAAGCACACTCCCTTTCAACATTCCCGAGTACATGGACACTACTTCCCTGGATTACGCAGGAATTACTGGCATGCATGCGAGCATGAGGTCATACTTGGAAGGCTCACAGGGCTGTAAGATGCAAGATGACCATGACAAATATCGAGTCCTTAGAAATTCTTTCTCAACAGCAATCTGCCTAGCAAAGTCTGATTACTTCAGATCCACCTTCGTTGCCAACATAAATTCACCCTCAAAATTTTGGAAAGTTGTTAATCTCCCCCCACCATCTGAACCGCAAACACCAATCATCTGTATAAATAATGTGCTGATTTCTGACCACCTCCCTGTTGCTACTGAATTCAGCTCTTACTTTACCTCCTGCGCTTCTGCCATCCTCACTGCCCTCCCCTCCAAAACTCGCATTATCTTACAATCTCCTCCACCCATACCTCATCTCGCAAACACTTCTCCTTTTCCCCAGTCACTCACACTGATATCCTAAATGCGCTCCTCACCCTAAACCCATCTAAAAGTTCATCACATGACAGTCTCAGTCCTAAACTCTTATTCCTGTCTGCTCATGCTATTGCTCCCTCCAACCAATATAGTAAACCTCTCCTTCTCATCTGCCTCTGTCCCTGACTCCTGGAAGCATGTTGTAGTTCTCCCCTTACTCAAGGGTGGTGAACCCTCCTTGCCTAGGAACTACTGCCCCATAACACTCCTCCCAATAAATGGGCTAGGACTGGAGCTGGGCTTGTACTGGTCGAGGTCACCGAAGTATTTATTGAAATGGGAGACTATTTTGCTTGGCTCGGTGGTGGTTGTCCCCTTTGGAGATAATACAAATACTGGATGTTCTTCAGAAATTCCCCTGCCAATAAGGTTGTTAAGAATGTTCCAGGTCCTCCTAAGGTTCTCCTGAGAAGCATGTTGTTTTTCCAGGATGAAGGAGGATTTAGCAGATCTTGTGGAAGATTTGCACCTGTTCCTGGGGGTTTTGAAGTCTTGGAGGAGTGGGGGGTTGTATTTTCTATACAACTTCCAGGCTCAGTCCCTATCCCTCATTAGTTTGTGAAGTTCGGGGGTGACCCATTCTTGGCTAGAATCCTTAACCCCATTTTTTAAGTGGGATGAAATGGTCACAGAGGGCAAGGAACTTATTGCTAAAGGCATCAAGCGCTTTGCAGATGTCTAGTGCAGATGTACTACTGCCAGCTAACCACATGAAACATCATCAGGACTATACCATTTCAATGACTGGGTGCCCAGTAAAGGACAGACAGCTCCCTAGAAGTACAACTAAGGGTTTAACACTGGTACCTTTGTGGATAGGGTGGTTTCCCCACTTCAGGTGGACAGGAAAAGCACCCATGCTGTGCATGTGTGGTATGAGAGTGGGGTACTTCATTTTGGGCTAAGCCTAGAAAGGCACTGGAAGCATAGCCCAGATGCAAATACTTGATTTGGCTGCACCTGACTGAGTAGCAGAACAGCAGCCACTCTGGAGATGGGCTGGATATGGACAGGCACTGGAAAAACAACCAGGGCTGCACGCCACTACCCATATTGCATAGCCATTTTCATTCCTTCCCTTAGGGTCTTGTCACTGACCCCATGCAGGCATAGGAAAAACAGCTAGGGTTACACATTGTTGCTACCTATTCTGTGTACCCATTATACTTCCCTTTCTCTTAGAATCTTGTTTCTGAGCCCAATAAGCCATTTTTTACTCATTTTTCACAATTCCTGAGTTGTGAACATATTATTTTTTGTGTGCATATTGTTAACAGAGTGGAAATAGTTATTCTTCTGGTTATGCAGTTTATTTATTTATTTGGATTTTGTTAACTGGGTAGACTTACTGAAAGTGGAAGTCCCTTTTTCAAGAGTGACACAGAATTAATTACATACAGATTATTATGCTGTATCATTTCGAGGGTGGGGAGTTCCAGGGGAGAGTTGAGTAGATACTGCATCCTTTGAGTTGTCTTTACTGACAGAAGGCCCACAGTAACCTGTGCCTGTAACAACTGGTACAAGTATTATTTTTTTTTGGGGGGGCACCTACAAAGTCTTTATCTGAATGTCACCTGAGGGTAAAAACCGGACACATGTTGCTCACCCCCCCCCACCTCTGCAACAAGCCCAATCCCAACAACTTTTAACGCTACCCACAATTGAAAGTTTCATTAAAGAAAACTCCCATGATGGGTGACTGGCTAAACCTGCCCACCTCCATGACTGACCACTGTTTCATCTTGCCATTTTTTTCCTTTAATAAATCATCTCCTCATCTCCCTGCCCCAGCAGCAGCAGCACCGAAGTCCCCACCCTCCTCCCATTAGCACCTAATTTTAATAAAATTAACTGTCCTCCCCAAAGCACAAAAAGGTGAACAACACAACCCACCCTCCTCCACAGCCAGCCGCCTCCTTGTTAATGGCAGTCCCACACTTGCTGTCATAGTAAAACAGCTGATCAAGCTGAAGCAGAGGAGTGAGGGACAGAGCTTGTTGCAGAGGGTGGGGTGAGAGGGGGTTGTTTTTAATGTGATTGGGCTGTGAAGGAGGGTGGGGCTGTTTTTTTTGTTTTTTTTATTGTTAGTATTTCCCAAATATGAATTGGCATGAATAGTGCCACTATTCATTACTCTTATCCTAATAATGAATGGTGCATAAATTGCAATATTCAGGAAACAGAGTCCATTACCTGCACACCTCTAGTTCATAGTCTGGCAGTAACAGCTTAATACAGAAGCTGTACTTAATTCATAGTGCAGTAGTAGAAACATACAAACATAAAAAAAATGACTGCAAAAAAGACTGTTGGCCCATGTAATCTGCCTATAATGCCCTACTCTGCCCTAAGACCAATGAGGTCATTATATGTGATTGCAGGGCAGTATATCATGGCAGTTGGCAAGGCTAGTGGGATGTTGGGGTGCAATAAGGAGGGGGATTTCTAGCAGAAGTAGGGAGATCATGTTGCCATTGTATCTTTCACTAGTGAGACCCCACCTAGAATACTGTGTATTTTTCTGGAGTCCACAACTCTGCAAGGATTGCACCAAAATGGTGTGAGGGGTTGCACATGAATCCATACAAGGAAAGGCTGCAGGAAATCAACATGTACTCTCTGCAGGATAGGAGAGGAGAATGAGAGGGGACATGATTGAGACCTATGAGTACCTCAGGGGGTGAACATTTAGGTAACATTAACTGGCATAATGATTCTGCAAGTGGCAGATACTGTGATAAATTTGTGTCTACTTGTTTAAATTTAAATCTTAAACAGAATGTGCTAACTCCCACTAGAGGTGACAAATGTCTTGATTCAATAATCAGTAATGAGGTGCTTGTCATTGACAATGTGATAGTGACCCTATTGCTAACAGTAACCATGATATCATATTGTTCACAATCCATGTTGAGAATGCATATCACTCTAATTCTACAGTAATCTATCTGTATGATAGGGCAGACCTCCAGTCAATTAATAATTATATGAATGCACTCAATTGGGATACTATATTCCTTAACAAATCCCCTGAACAATGTTGGTATGTATTCAAACACATACTGTGTACTGTCAGAAACGTATTTATTCTAAGTCAAAAACTATTAATCATAAATGGAGTCTCAAATGGATTAATAGCACCATCAACAAATTAATCCAACTTAAAAGGAACAAGCATTTGTCAATGCCAAACGTTCACTTGCAGGTATTTGCAGTGGTGTTTGGCACGTATGGTGCTTTACCCTAATGCTCTGTGCGATTGCTGGTATTTGCACAAAAAAATTTCAGCATGACCTTTTTGTTACCCCCATTGTGCGCTACATAGGTGGAAACACGTTTTGGGCAGGATGTGAAAAATGACAGCTGTACTGCTCATAAGGAAGTGTGGTAAAATGGCAATGTTGAAAAGTCTGGAGTGGAAATATTGAAAATTCACAAACTTACGAGCATGTCTAGGAACTGCACAATGCACGCTTGTAAAACAGTCATTTTTAAGAATTTTGTCACCAAATTTTGAACACAGCCATTTTAAGACCTCTGCTCATGAACAGTTTCACTGTGATTTTCTTAATGTGTCCCATACATTGAGTTCACACACCGACTTCGCCATTGTGCGCTACATGGGCAGAAACACATTTTGGGTGAGATGTGAAAAATGACAGCTGTACTACTCATAAGAAGGTGTGGTAAAATGGCAATGTTGAAAATCTGGAGTGAAAACATTGAAAGTTTGCAAACTTATGAGCCTGCATAGGAACTGCGCAACGTACGCTCGTAAAACAGTAATTTTTTGGAATTTTTGCACCAAATTTTCAACATGGGGTTTTTGGTACCTGTTCTCATGAATGACGTCACTGTCATGGCTTTATTCAGGCCCAAAGGGTGATTTCACGCAGTGACTGCGAAATCCCGCGCCGGACTGAATGCCATGACGGACATCATCATGTGAAGGGTTCAAAACCCCGTTAAAACTTGGTGCAAAAATTCCAAAAGATGCCTGAGATATGCAATAAAGCTGAAACCCCCCTATCTAGCCCATTATACAGCTTACCGGCATTTCCTCAGTTTGCCGTCGACTTTGAAGAGTGCAGACATGTTCCTGGTCCACCGAAGATCATCCGCGCCAAGCTCTGGAGGTAAGTATGGGGTGAGGGGGGGGTGTGGGGAGGCAGGGTACGCAGTAGGTGGGTGCAGGTTGTGGGATGGGGCGGGGAGACTGCGTGGGACCGTTTTTACTTTACAGGTTTTTTTCATTGCGACGTGGGGCGTTTGCCATGCTGGGATGGGCTCCCAGCGTGGCACAGAGATAGCTTGGGGGACGTGGAGCCAATGGGATTAGGCACCCGTCGGCAAACAACGCTGGACGTTTGACATGCTGGGGTGGGCTCCCAGCGTGGCAGCAAGGATTTTGCGGGGGTGGGGCAGCGTGATGCGGAGGGGGGGTGGCGTGACGGTGCTCTGTATGACAGCTGTGATTTTCTTTGAGGCGAAGACTACCACTGTCATACACAGCTCCCGCACCCATTGGTGCAGGACTGCCACACCTGCTCAACTGAGCAGTGGATTTAATGGGAGAGGCACACTTCCAAAGTCTGCTACTCTCCCAAAACGTTCCTTGTGCATGCGCGCAAGCGAACGTAAAAAGTATAACATTTTCCTTAGAAACAAATCTAACTTGAATTGGATTTCTTATTGTAAAGTCCAAAAAAGGTATAAATCCATGATAAAAAGAGCTAAAAGCAGATGGGAATTTAATCTGGCCTTAAACACAAGAAAATCTAATACTAAGCATTTTTTCTCCTACATTAATTCTTTAAAAAAAAACCTGTTGTCAGGTCTGTCCTCTACTAGAAAATAATGAACTTATCTTTGATGCTGCTTCTATGGCTGAGGTATTTAATACCAAATTATGTGATGCATTCATTCTTACTTCTCAGAATGTCACACATAGTGCTATGGCACACATTGACTTGCCAATCACCTTTGAGGCTGACAGTATTAAAATCAAGTTGCTATCCCTCAAGGGAAAATACAGTCCTGGTCCAGATAATATTGCTGGTCATCTTTTATACCTGTTAGCTGAATTCTTGATCTATCCCCTTAAAATTATGTTTGACCTCTTTATGGACGTGGGTTTTGTTCCTAATGACTGGAAAGAGGCATATGTTATACTAATTCATAAGAAAGGTGTGAAAAATACTTGGGAGAATTATAGGCCTATGAGTTTAACTTCGTCAACTTGTAAATTGTTTAAAAGTCTTGTCAAAGGCAGCATCACCTTTACTTTAGTTAACCATGATCCTGAGCAGCATGGTTTCAAGGCTGATAGAAGCTGTCTTACCAACCTGTTATGTTTTTATGAACACAGTAGTTCATTATTAGACAAAAGTATACTCTGTGACAAGGTGTTCATTAATTTTAGCAAGGCGTACGACGTTATGCCCCATTGGGCCTTGATTCTAAAATTGTATAAACTTAAAATCAGCACCTTCACTATTAGGTGGATTAAGAATTGGCTCCATAATAGGACTCAACAGGTCCTTATCAGTGGTGTTAAATCTTGTAAAGGACTGGTGTGTAGTGGTGTGCCTCACGGGTCTGTTTTGGGCTCCTTCCTCTTTCAAGCGTTTATCTCTGACTTAACAACTGACTGTTTCTCTATTACTACCGAGTATGCAGATGATGTTAAAATAGGGCGATCATGTGCCAGTCCCACATTAGTTAATGACATTCAACATGATCTTGATGTTGTTACCAATTGGGTAAATACCTGGGAATGAAGCTTAACCCCTCTATGTGCAAGGTTATGCATCTGGGCACTAATAACTTGCATAATTCATATACATTATCTTGGTCAATTCTATGTAAAACTACTGATGAAAAGGACCTGGGCATTATTGTCTCTGATAATATGACATACACTAAACATCTACATGAAGCTGTTTCTAAAACTATTAGAGTAATCTGGTCTATATTCAAGAATATCACCTCCAGGTCCCCAGAGGTGATGATGCCTCTGTTTAGGGTTTATGGCAGGCCTCACCTGGAGTATGCCTCCCAACTGTGGTGCCCGTATCGTAAAACTTACTGTAATTCTCTTGAAAGGGTCAAGAGGAAATATACTAAACGTCTATCTGGGTTTCACACAGTCGCTTATGAGAAAATATTGCAATCCTTGAAATTAATGCCACTAGCCATTCATCATCTCAGGGGTGACCTATTGTTGCTTTATGATATAATTCAAGACCCCTATCTACTATGTGAATTAGGATTAAATTTTAAAGATTATTCTCACGATACTCGAGGTCACCAACTTCAATTGGTGGGTAAAACTTTTCATACCTCCAATCGTGAATATTTTTTCACCTTAAGAACCATTGGGCCATGGAATAGATTGCCACTGAATGTTGTTGTTAGTCAAACTATGTATTTTCAAGCATCAACTTGACAAGTTATTAACCTCAGGATGTGTTTTGTCTTATTGTCCTATAGATTAGCATAAGAGCAATATGGGCTTGTGCCTTCTAGCTCTTCTTTTTTCCATAGTACAATCCATAGTAGTATGAACAAGGTGCAGAAAGGGACTCTCTTTCACAGGAGGAGAAGGAAGAGCACCAGAACATGGGGGGCATGCAAAGAAGCTTGAGGAAGGGAGCATTTAAGAAGGATGTGAGGAAATAATACTACAAAGGAAGGGTGGTGGATTGAATAGCCTAGCAGAGAATGGGGGTGAAGTCGATGGAGGCCTTCAAGCATGCTTACGATACATACATGGTCATAATAAGTAGAGGAAAGGGGGGAAGGAGAGAAAACAGACTGAATAGGGTCCTGGGAGTAAAAATAGACAGGGAAATAGAGCAAATTAGATGGACCTACTGGTCCTTTTCTGCTGACAAATTCTATGTTTCCATGTCTAAGTGGGATCTGTGCCCACACTACCCCACCATTAGACCTGCATCACTGCAACCCTCCTGGGGAACTATTAAGGCCTTAACTCTGTCCCAACTGTGCTTGAAGCCGTTAATTATTTTGGCACCCACCACTTCAGCTGGCAATGTGTTGCACCATTTTCTTTGTGATCTAAAACTTCCTCAGTTCCCTCCTGACTTTCCCACTCAATATCTACCACTCATGACCCTGTGTTTTAGATTCATTATACCTGGTGATTAGTCCCTTGCAGTTTGCTTCTTTCATCCCTTTCCAGAACTTGAAGGTCTCTTTGATATCCCTTTCCCTTCTGGTCTCCAGTGAGTACATGTTTGGAGAACTAAGCCAGCTTCATAGGATCTGTCATGCAGATAATTAATTATTGTTGTTGCTCTAGCCTGTTTCTGTCTTTCCTCAACTAACATCTGTAGAACTGAGCACAGTATTCCAAATGTGGCATTACCAGTGATCTATAGAGAGGTTGCAATAGCTCTTTTTTCTTCTATCAAAACCCCTCCCAGTACTTCCTAACATCAGTGTCAGCAGATCAGTAGGTAACATACTCACCTTTGGATTCAGAAGATTGAGGGGTTGTAGGGTCTAGCACCACACCAGGTACTTGTGGTATTACCCATAACTGGAACTGTAGTGCAGTACTAGGGGGTACTGTACTGGTGAGGGGCAATCCTTCAGATGAGACATTAAACTGAGTTCCCTTCTGCCCATCTCTGTAATAGTAGAAGATCCCATGGCACGTGTCAAAGAAGAGTAGAGGAATTGTTTTATTTATATAGCTATATACCACACTAATGGTGCATAAATTGGGTAAATAAATCATATTAGTTTGAGATAAATATTTATTTTCACTTAGCACACCATTTATTTAACTTAAAATGCAATTTATTTAACTTAGAACATGTTATTACCCCTTAGAATCTAGAACTAGAATACAAAGAACAATGGGCCAGATAGAGAACTTGCAATGGAAAGAAAGGCAGCTTTAAGCTAAAACACCAGTAAAAACATTACAAAAGGTGTGGTATATATCAAATACTTATATCTACACACGAGTGGTAAGACTTTTATAACTACTGTAACTCGTGGCTTCACCACTCGTGAGTTATTGGTCTTGCCACTCAGTAGTGGAAATGAATGTGTTATTCCACTGTAATCCATTATGTATTCTGTATACTGCACATACACACACATATATACAGTATATATATATATATATATATACAGTATATATATATATATATATATACACACACACACATACACAATGGGGGTGAGACATATTCCAGTGAGATAAAACAAGTTATTTTCACTGCAGTGAAATAAATCCTGATGACATCAGCAAAGGTAAAATAAATGCTGTTTATTACATCCCCAAAAAACACCCTAAACCCACGCAAAGCCACACATATTGTACATTTTGCAACAATAAGGCCCTCATTGTATAAACAGGATACATGATGTGCACTTGTATGATATGGGAAATATGTTCAGTCCTGTACAGTGACCTCTGAAACCTCACTCATGGCTTTGCCACTTGTGAGTATTCAGAGGTCACTCTATAGGAGTGAAAATATTTTTCATATCACACTCATGCCCATCGTGTATCCCCATGTATATATATATGTGTGTGTGTGTGTGTGTGTATATATATACATATATATATATATATATATATATATATATACACACATATATATATATATATATATATATATATACACACACACACATATATATATATATATATAAATTCTGTCTAGGCAGTAGGAGACAGAGGGTGTGCCTAGCTGGCCATTTATCTCCCTGGACAGACACATCTAGTAGGGTCCCATAGGGTTCCGTTCTGGGGCCTACGCTATTTGATATCTTTGTGTCCCCATTGCAGACATCAAATACATGCTAGATCACCAAGTTTGCTGACTATGTCAAATTGGGTAGCATAGTTAATAATGAGAAATAACTAATGTAGGGGCATGGGTATGGGGAAATAAGCTCTCCCTAAACTAAATGCAAGATAATACACATGGGGAGCAAACACCCAAGAGCCAGATATCACCTATATGGTGCATCAATTCTGGTATCAGAAATGGAGAGAGACCTAGGGGTACTGGTGACAGATAATCTGTCTGCCATCCAGCAATGTAAAACAGCAGTGAGTAAGGTTAATGGTATCCTGGGCTGCATAAACAGGAATATTAAAGTTGAAATGAAAAAGTCTTGCTCCCGCTGTATTCAGCCATGGTGAGGCCACATCTGGAGTATTGTTTCCAGTTCTGGGCTCCATATAAAGTTAAGGATGTTAAAATGATTGAAAGTGTTCAGTGAAGAGCTACTAAATATAAAATGGATTAAAGGGTGTCCAGTATGGACACAGACTGAAACAGATAGGACTGTATAGCCTGCTTTATAGACGAACAAGAGGGGATGTGTATATAGAGCATTTAGAGATGGTGATCTTTGGGAATCCTTAGGTCTAGAAAGAAAAACAGCTGGGAGTAGCAGATTCCATCATTATCAGATTAAAGGGGAATGCTACAAAACAAATCTAAGTGGGAAATTGTATAATCAAAGAGTGGTTAGTGTATGGAACAAATTACCCGGTAGTATGATTGACAGTGCAACTGGAGTTTTAAAACAGCCATGGATGTTTATATGGGGATAGGAAATATGCCTTTTTATGATTCCTTGTTGAGTCTCTATAGCCCCTAGGCTCTTGATTCATATCCTGCTATGACTCTATGATTATATATATACATATATATATATATATATATATATATATATATATATATATATATATATATATATATAAGTTATAAAGCCACTTCTATGTTACACTTCAAGTTATGCACTTTAATAACTTTGGACCTATTCAATGGATTTACATGAAAGTTGGTATGTGTGGTGTGGCATGGTAGATCTCTTGATCTGCCAAATTTAATTTTGGTCGTAGTTATGGTTTTTGCACACCAAAATGCTGAAAAATGCACTTTTCTTCAGTTATGTGGGCAGTTTTTCTGATTTTGTCTGTGGCACTGCACAGCAGTTGTGTGGCATACCACTCTGCAACTTGGCACCTTGAAAAAGCATAGGCCAATGAGCACGCCACTTTTTGTTTGGTGAAAAAACATTAATCCATTCAAAAGTTATTAAAGTTTTAAGTTCCCATTATGTCTATGGGAAAATGTATATGGTAATTTGGTGAAAGAAGAATGGGCTTTTGGCCATCTGGTTCCCCCCTCACAATCAAAGAATTTGCAGGCTAGCAATTAAAGAATCTTTGACCACGAGGAATTCTTTGATTGCGACAGTCGCTATCTTGTTTTGAATTTGCAGTTGGAAAAAAACAAATATCTAGGCTCAGGGGTAACTTCTGAAGTAAATCTCTGATGAGTATTACTCAGGGGTCTTCCCTCTATCAAACAAGCCTGTGGTTTCTTCTAATTGTGTTCAAAAATAGAGTTTTAAAGTTTTTAATTCTTTGATCATGGCTCACTAATGATCTTTGATCGTGAGCCTGCAAATTCTTTGATCACAAGTTTCTTTGACTGTGATCTTTGATCATGAGGATGCGACTAGATGGCCAGATTAAAAATCAAATTTCCAGCCAGCTCGGTGGTGCTGAGAGTAGAGGTGCTGGATGCCACACCTCTTGCCATACCGGTGATCCGGGTTCAGAAGTGAGCCCAGGCCGTTGGGAGTCAGCAGGGAGGGAGAGGAATGACTGTCCAGAGGACAGCTCTCCTCTCCTGTCCTGGGAGGGAGGAAGGGTCTGCACTTGGTGCTTGACTGGCCTCTGGTGGAAGCCAGTGGCATGACAAGCACAGAGCAGATGTAGAGGGATGGGGAGAGGTGATGCCGGCAGTGTTGTCTTGGTGTAGGATGCATGCCGCTCCCCCACAGAAAAATGGGGAAAATGCCTGCAGTGCCCAGGAAGAAGGAGTGCCCAGAGCCTGCCTCCAATATGCCCTCGCCTGCCTGCTACCTCCAGTCCGATGAGATGTGAGTATCTGGTGCTTGCCCACCCCACCTCGGCCCTGCTTGGTGGGGAAGCCACAGCTACATGAGGACTAGAGAGGTAGTTCTGGGTAGGGTGAGTGAGCAGGAGGATGACTCCTTGGTGGTCCTGAAGGGTCAGGTCTGCAGCATGTAGGGGACTAAAGAGTAATTTAAAAAAAAAAAAAGGAAATCACATTTCTCAGCCCAGGGGTGACTTACAAAGATAAACTAGGATGGGTTTTTTTTTCAGGGGGCTTTGTTTTATCGAGTCATGGCTGTGGTTTCATGTATTTATGTGTAAAAATTAGTCTTAATATTTTTTATTCTTTGATAATGAGCCTTTGATCGCGAGATTCTTTGATCATGATCTTTGATCGCGAGGGTGCGACTAGATGGCCAGATTAAAAAATATAATTTCTCAGCCATGGAGTGATTTATAAAGTTAAACTAGGATGGGTTTTGTGCAGGGGGCTTCATTCTGTTGAGACATTGCTGTGGTTTCATGTATTTCTGTGCAAAAAATTAGTTTTACCATTTTTTATTCTTTGATTGCAAGCCTGCAAATGCTTTGGTGGCGAGCCTGCAAATGCTTTGATCGTGATCTTTGTTCATGAGGGATGGACTAGATGGCCAGATATGGAGGCACCAAATAGTCTAGTTTTAACAACTTTTAAAATTAACTATCTCAAAATGGTTTGGTCTTTCAACTTGAAATGTGGAGGGTGTTAATGTCCTGTAGATGTGAATTATGGTGTTTAGGTGTCAGAAAATATATTTGTAGTGGAGATAATGTGTGGCGTAATTTACGTTTTGCAGAGAGCATTTTGCAATGTGGTAGTGGCTTGAAATTTATACTGTAGCTAGCCTTACTGCCATGGACATACTTTTCAGTTGTTAGGTGTGTAAAATATAAACAGGTGCAGAATTCTGCCACATCAATGAATGAAAATCTCAAACTTTAAAATGTTATATCTCAGTCATGGTTTGGTCTATTAAACTGAAATTTGGAGGGTGTTGAGGGGATGTCCTGTACATGTAAATTATATCATTTAGGTGTTCAAAAATTAATTTGCTGCAAGAGATATTGAATGACACACTTCACGTTTTGCACATAGTGTTTTGCATTGTGATAGTGGATTCACATTTATAGGGTACCTGGCCTTACTGCCATGGAGGTAATTTTCAGTGGTTAGATGTCTGACATGTAAACACATGTGGAATTATGCCACTCTGATGAATGAAACTTTGTTTTGTTTCAAGGTCGTGGGATCATGGGGACCAAAGGGCCCCATGCTTCTAAGCATATGTGCTCCCACCAATACATATAATATTCAGTACTTGTACCGTTATGTTAAGCAGAAATTCACAATTTGGTGGGAGCACAGGGCCCAACATGTGTGATTTTCTATTTTTTTTTAAATATTTTCTCAAAAACTAAGGAAATTCTATGCAAAAAACTTCATTAATGCTTCATTTAGGGTTAAAACACAAAAAAGTAAGGAAATGAGACCTTTAAGGTTTCCCCTTCCACCCATGTATCGCCATCCTCCTGAGATTGACAGATGACGAGGTGTGTCATTAGGGCTGTGAGGCTTGAATGTCACCCCATTCTTCTTTACTGTGGCTTGTGAATATAATTACACATGGAATGGGGTGCCACTTAAGCCTCACAACCCCAATGACGCACCCGTCATCTGTTAATCTCGGGATGATGGGGGTACACAAGGGGGAGGAGGGGCAACCCTAAAGGTCTCATTTCCTTACTTTTTGTATTTTAACCATAAATGATGCATTAACAAAGATTTTGCATAGAATGCATATATATATATATATAAACATTAAGGAACAGAAAGACATAAATCGATATGGAAAACAAAACATCTGAGACTAAACTGAAAAAAAGAATAAAACCAGAATACAGCATTACAAGATTTGTCACCTTGATATAAAAGGTGCTAACATAAAAAGAAAATGGAAGTACCAATAGGTCATATCATAAGACAAAAAAAAGAATGGGGAAGAGATCCTGTGAACGAGGGAAAGGAGGCAAATTTTGTATAATTACCAGAGAGTATCATACCTGTACAAGCCAGTTGTTTTTTTCCAGAGGTCTGTCAATACAGGATATGGAAGAGAGGACTTTTCTTTTATCTTAATCAATTTTAATTTTGTTTCAATGCTGTCTAGGAGTTGTAGTAAGGGGACAGTTTTTTGCTGTGGAATGAACAGGCACCTGTTTTGCCATATACACCACTTACATACAGCACATACAGGTCTGAAGGTATCTTCATGACATTTACCCTATGACCCTCTAGCATACCCATAAACTAGAATATCATAAGACATATTCTGAAAAAGATAATCATACCATTTCCTTGTTATCATGCTCCACAGTTTTTTTAATGTAACTACATTCAAAAAATAAATGTCCCATTGTTTCTAGTATTTGATTGCAGTCCAGAAGTAAACATTGGCTTTCAGCTGTAGCCATATGCTGGTGATTACTGTGCACATTCAGTTTCTTGTGACAACAAAACCACAGAGTGTCCCACATTTTCTGTGGTATCCTTGGTTCTGTCAATTGGTCAAGTAGGCAGTGATTCTGTATTCTGGGGGTCACCTCAAGCAGGGGCTGAAATTAAAATATTTATTAAGTGTCCAAAACTAGTTGGTTTACTTCACATGCAAGGATGAATATGAACCCTCTCCTACCTGCTTTCATCCCACTCTGGCAAATTCCCTCGATTACTATAGGAGGACGATTGGTCTGTTGGAGACGTTGGGCGACTCTGGGCATCTACAGACTTGGAGATATCACCGATCAGAACTCTATGGTTCTTCATACATTTCACTCACTCCAACAGATATGGGGCATTTCCCAGTCAGAGTTCTGGAAATACCTCCAACTCAGGGACGCACTCTGCAATCATCTGGACACCCTCCCAATACAAGGTACACCATCAGCCCTACAACTTTGGTTACTACACCCAAAGGGCCTTGCAGGGCACACATATGCCATTCTCAGAGATACACTGTCTTCCCAATCTGAGGAAGCAAAACATAAATGGGACAAAATGCTACACCACCATTCCTCTAAGGCCTGGGAGCAGGCCTGGAGAGACACACACATTTGGTTTACAAATGCCAGGTCTAGACTTATCAAGAATAAGATCACTCATTCCTGGTACAATACTTCGGTGGTTCTAGCCAAGGCTAAGTTGCTGGACTCAGATGAGTGTTGGAGATGTCAAGGACTGGGAGGGGACTTACTACACATTCTGTGACTGTATCCTTGGATTCAGCAGCTCTGGGCAGAAATACAAGATGTAGCATCCAAAGTTCTGCAACAGCAGATCCCTCTCAGTCCCCTTTTCTTTCTCCTTGGAATTAGATGGGACCTTCCAAAGTTATCCTTTTATGAACTCAGATGGCTTGCCCTTTTGACCCTTGAAACAAAGAGAGCTCTGATTTGTAAATGGAGATCCGTAATAATCCCCACACTGACAGAAATTCTGGCCTCTCTCTCAGACCTTGCCAAATAAGACAGCCTTTTGCATCTTCAAAATTACCAACTTCCCAAATTCAGACCATGTTGGGTCCTGTATCTGAGCTATGTAAACCCTCAGGTAGGCATAGGCTGAGTATACCTTGCTGGCTGCTATAGGCTGCAGGGACACACTCTTTTAAGCGGAATGCAGACAATAGCCCTAGTAGGGGCACTATAACCTTGTAGCTTTATCAGGTCAGATGATTTTTAAGACCCCTATAATGCCTTAGCTGTCAGGGGTTCAACTTATAATGTCTCCAGTAGAAAACAGGAAGTTATTATCCCTCTGTACAGACAGTTGGTGAGACCCCATCTGGAGTACTGCGTGCAGTTCTGGAGACCCAATCTCTACAAGGATGTAGACAGGATGGAGGCTGTCCAGAGGAGGGCAACTAAAATGGTGCAGGATCTGCACCGGAAGACATATGAAGAGAGACTTAAGGAGCTGAATATGTATAGCCTCGAGGAAAGGAGGGAGAGGGGGGACATGATAGAAACTTTCAAGTATCTCAAGGGAATCAACAAAGTCCAAGAGGGTAGCATCTTTCAAAAAAAGAGGTGTGCAAGAACAAGGGGGCACAATTTGAAGATAGAAGAGGTGCTCAGAGGTAATTTATGGAAGTATTTTTCACAGAGAGGGTTGTGGATGCATGGAGCGGCCTTCCGGAGGAGGTTGTGAGTCAAAAACAGTGGTGGAATTCAAGCATGCATGGGACAGTCATAAGGCAATTCTAGGGGGTGGGGGTAGGAAGAAGTAGGCTGCTGGTTAACTAGGATCTGCAGCTTACCCATTAGGTAAAGAAATGGGCAGACTGGGTGGGCCAAGCGGTCCTTATCTGCAATCAAAATCTTTGTTTCTATGTCTCAACACAGCAAAAGACACATTATCCCCAACCAACGCAAATAAAAATTGTGGTTATTATCTTTCTGTATACAGTATGTCTCTCAAGGTATTTCAGCATGATATAGGTCACTTTAGCTCTCCAACAGATTCTCTGGGATTATTGTTCCTGTTCCAGATGCTCCGGACCTTGCTGAACATACTCACATACAGAACTCGGTTCCTCTCCTGGAGCCTTGAAGAGGAATTGGTCTGAATCAAGGAAGAGGCCTACTCAGTGTGCTTATGTCCTGCAATGATTTATGGAGAGAAGCTCCATCCTGGTGAGTACAATTATAAGATATTGCTCTTCGAGATACTGAATTGTAGCAAAATAGCTTCTGTACTCTATCTGTTTACTCTCAGACAGATTCTATGTATAATGTATAATACTTTTTTGTTACTTCTGTGTAATGTCAGCTTTTCTTTTAAAGTGGACCTATGCACATATAATTAACATGATCCTTGAACATTTAGGCCATAAGCTGTATATTTAGACTTTTTTCTGAAATTAATAAAAATATTTCAAGCAAAAAAAATATATATATGTATTTATTGAGGATCAGGGAATCAAATTTATTTCTTGTGTTTCCAATGACCTTTTCTTTGGAACCTTCCATATGTTCAGCTTCCCAAAGTGGTCCACCAAATACCATGGGATGTCTTTTGGGAGGCCATGGAAGACTAACAACTGTCTTGCTTCCTGTTTATTTAAAGATCAAATGCAAAGCCTTAAAAATTACTATTTGCCCACCCACCCACCCCATGAGGACAACTAGGCCTCATTTGTTAAAAATAAAGTTCAGAATCTGCAATCACTGATGTACAAATACTAATTTGTTGCCTCTCTTATTTGATGGTTTTACATAAAATCCTCAAGACTTTTTAAAACCAGCCAGCTGAAGCTTGTGTAAGTGCTGATGTCATTCAAGCAACAATGACATAATTTTCCTCCGGGTCCTGTCAGCTTAGTGCACAGTACATCAAACTGTCAAAAATCAGTCTTTGCTACCAGCTTTCTGATGAGGCTTTTATTAATGGACTTATACCAGAAATACCTGAAAAGGATGTAATTCTATACAGAGCACTCCACTATACACTATAAAATGATAAATATCTGGCAAGTTCCCTAGGTCAGTCACCAACCATTTGAGCACTGTATGACCCCCCCCCCAAAAAAAAAGAATTCTCATACTTTCAAAATGTAAATCTTGGTTTTCTGTGTTCCCAGTTTAGTCCTGAAGGCAGCCACCACAACTTTCTCCTAATGTATTCTTTTCAGATTCAGTCCCTTTGCTGAGGTTCCAAAACACCCACTAAAAGGGTTTAACTACCCCAGTACCTCTGACCAAATGTATAATCCCACAAAAATGTACAACTCTATCTTGTCCCTCCCTTGAAATTATTCCAAATCATGCACTCACAGTATCTAACTCCACCTTGCACCACTCTTGTGACCTATACCCTTTCTCCCACATATCACCTGAACTGTATAGTTATCACTGCACCCCTCCTAAAATGTGTACCCCTGCACCTCTCAAAAATATTGTATGCATCCTTAAATCTGCTACCTCACCCTTGATATCTCTACTCCTACCTTGCACTCATTCTACTATTTGCCTACTCACCTCTCACATCCCTCACAGAGGTTGTACTCCCACCCTACACCAGGAGCATTTGTATCCCATCCTCACTCACCCAAGATGTGTACCCATCTGTACATGTCCCAGATGTTTACCATACATTCTCCTACAACCATTTGTACCCCTACTCCATGAGTCCTGAAGCTTTGTACACCTTGCACAGCTCCTCAAAACCTGTAACTTTTCACAAATGTTCCCCCCACCAAACACTAAATCTATACTTCCTCCTCACTCCCTTCCCCAAATTTTCACCCCTGTACCTGGAACCTTATAATGTTGTACTCCTTCCCCACACTCTGAAAACTATTTACCCCACCTCCATTCTCCCCATGATTTCTACCCCTTCTCCTGTACTCCTCCCAAAATTCATTCCATAATTCACACTCATACTCAAATGTTTTACCCCATTCCCAATACAAATAGAAAAATTTAGAAGATTGCAAAAAAAAAACACATCCCTTCTCTTGCAACCCTCACTCAATTTACATGCCTACCAGTACACCCCTCCACATATTAGTACTCTTTGCCCCACACTACTCCTAATGTATGTATTGTGCTTTTCACACACTACTCCCAAAGTCTGCACCATAGCCCCTTGTACAGCTTAAGAGATGTGAGAGGGCAACGTTTGGGAGAGATACCTATTTCAGTAAGGTGCAAGTACAAATTTCAGGAGGGGTGCAGGGATAAAGTCTAAACTTTGAGAAGGGTGCAGGGATACAAGCACAATTTTTGGGATGGGTGCAGGGGTAGAAGTACAAATTTTCAAAGGGATGCAGGGGTGCAAGTACAAATTTTCGGAGGGATGCAGGGGTGCAACTGCAAATTCTGGAAGGGATTCAGGGGTACAGCTACAAATTTTGGAAAGGATGCAGGGGTGCAACTTCAAATTTGGGGAGGGATGCAGGGCTAGAATTATACATTTTGAAAGTGATGCAAGGGTACAAGTACAAATTTTGAGAGGGGTACTAGGGTAGAAGTAAAAATTTCAGGAGTGGTGTTGGGGAACAATTACAAATTTTGAGAGGTGAATAGGGGTACAAGTTGTTACACAAGGTCCCTGCACCCTAATTGGTACCCCTAGAGGTATACTATAGACAGCTAGCATTTAGATATATGTTATACTAACATACAGGGCTAAGGGCATCTACCATACAAGAGTAGATGTCAGGATATGTATACACATTATTGTTATACACTTTACTTTCTAATATACACATGTATTTCTCGCTTACAAGATGTTAGGACATCTGTGTCCTTGTAATGATTATTATACTGTGTATGAGTCGGCATTGCCATCTTCTGATGATTTGTATTATTACATGGCTATGTACAAACTGTATCTCTTTGTTTCTACAAAGTGATGACTACAAAATTATATAATGTTATCTTGGACTGAGAAGCCACCTCTAATTTAGTCAATAGGGCTCATCTCTGTAACTAGAAATGTTTCTGTCTTACAGTAACCATGGTAATTATTGTAGGTACATAATGTAAAACATTACGTCTTCTACCGTGAAGACCCCAGGAGACACAGAAATTCCTCAAAGTATAGGGAACGCTTAGCATTGGCTCCCAATTCCTACTGGTAAGAACTACTTAGGGCAACTAAACTCTTGGTAGTAAAAAACAAGCTTTATTACTCTTATACAGTGTGTCTGTGATTCTTTGTATGCCCATTATTGCTGAGAATCTGAGAGTGAGGTTTAGACCTCCTGACAATTGACGACCGCGAGCAGGCAATATTTGGTGTTTGCAAAGTTTCCTTTGTTGCTTAAATGCTTTCCCTTCCCAACGGGGACTGTAGGTGCACACTTCTGCACCACTGCTCCCATTTTACAACCACTTTGCGCTGCTTATTGGGTGTGGTCGATGTTGACTCAACCCACCCCACAGCAGTTTTGAATTGCAAGCTTACAAGTGCACAGTAGCCCAACTGTGGCTAAGTTCACCTGTTGTGGATTGATACACAGCATGGCACCTTTTCACAGTTTGATTTTTCATTCCCTCCCACACAGTGGCCACCGTATCAAATATTTGTGCAGAACTGAGACTAGATGTCTCAAACTTCCTTGCCTCCCATGGAGGATGGGCTGACTTTGCGTGAGACACAAGTCAATCTGAAAACCCTGTACTGGGGGTTTCAACCCAGTACACAGAGACGAGACAGATAGCCAGAAAGAAAGACGCTAAAGGGCTGTTGGTTGTGGATCTCTATGCTGCTTTGGATGCCTCTGAAGAGAGGTTTTGATCCCTTGAACTGCAAATCTCATCTCTTAAGCAGGAAATGGGGTTGCAGAAAACTGAATATCTGAGGAGAGAGCAGTATTTGGAGTCAGAACTCCAAACTCTGAGAAATGAAAAGGATTCCCTTTTGCATCATTCTGCTCAAGCTGGAGAGCAGGAACTTTGTATGATGAAGCAGGAGTGTGAAAGTTTGAGACAAGATAACGGGCAGGCTTTGCAAATGAATGACTTGTTAAGCAGAATGAATGAACAGATGCGTGGGGAGTTGGGAGAGTTACAGGATGACATATACCATGCATGTTATGACTTAGGTCTAGCTACTAGGGACAATTGCAAATTGAGTGTCACGTTTAGAGTGTTACAGAAGCAGATACAGGATGAAGTGGATCAGAATGTTGCAAAAGTTAGTCATCATGAATGTGAATCCAAAATGGCAAAACTGTGCCATTAGCGAGAGGTACTAGCTGGTCCCATCAAGGAGATGGGTGGCGTAGTCAATGTCATCTGTCATCTGAAGAGGAGGAGTCAGATGATGATATTTCTCAGTACAATGCCCACTCAGACCCCCTACTATGGCTCAGACACCCCTCCCCACCATCCACACATGGCGGACCCCATCACATGACACCCATACCCTACGTCATAGATGGAATGATGCACATCATGGGTGACGCCAACATGGCGACGTCCATGATTGAGGGGGAGAGGGCCCAGACCTAGTCCCAATGGCAACACTGATGGCTGTTATTAATGTGGAAGACAGGCAGGAGATAGAGAGAATGATTGATATTGCCTTAGGCACTGTGCCCATCTCTGAGAGAAACAACCAGGTTCTCAAGACCAGGTTAGGCAGCTTCTACACAAGGCTGGTACTCAGGAGGGCATAGTTCAGTCTGTGGCAGAAGCCACACCTCATGCAGCCCTAGATGGTGCCCTTGGTAATCTACCTCCACTTGCTCATCCCAATAATCCAATACAAATGGCCTACTCTGTTCAGCAAATAGCTGACAGTATCGGTTGGATGAGCCTGTTCGACAACCTCAGTTACCATTTGGAAAAGGTGCATGCTAAATGTGAAATGCTTAGTCATGCTGCAGACTACCAGGTCCAAATTCTATGCCAGACCATTGATCCTGGACTGTGGGCAAAACTCCTCGACGTCATCTGCCAGGATGGCCATGCCACCTTTAATAAAGTAGCAGCTGAGCTCAATTCTGCACACAATCCATGTGTAGTAGGAGTGATGCAACATACCACAGAAGAGGCTTTGGATGGCTAAGACGAGAACCTCCTTGCAGAAAAACAGATGGACCTCTTGAGTAAAAGATCCTATTCTTTAGGAACATGATCCTACAGTAAGAGAAAAGGTAGAGCCACCCACCTATCCCACAACGGAGAGGTTTGCCGATATTCTTTGGAAAACAGAGAGAGTTTATCAACTCTACATCCATGATTCAGACTCCAGTTCCAAGAATGTAGCTGCCGTGGAAGCCATTATGGAGGCCATGACACACTACACGGTGGAGGGGCAGGCCCAAGAGAAACAGCCCCTCCCCACATTCAACCAATACCCCAAGCAGGTCCAACAACAACAACCACAGTCCTGGGGTGGGAACCAGCACTACCACAAAAACAGAAAACACCATAAGAATAACAAGGGTAAACAACAAAGATCAGGCCCTTCATATAGGGAAATAGACAGAAGTTCCGAGACCTTCTCGGGCAAGTGTGCTCCATAATGGATGCTATCGCCATTCAGGCCCTTGCAGCAATACAATTGGGAGAACAGGCCTCAACAGGCCATGAAGACACTGGAAGTCCAGGCCCCCTATATAGCATCAGTTCAGCATGGTGAGGTGGTTCACAGGAACCAGGCCCAAACTCTCTTTCAAGAGCTCTCCCATGCTTCCACTGGTACAGATTGACAATTACAGGCCCCAGTCTGTAGTGAAAACAAGCTGGTCTTGGATACAAATGGAAGGCCCTGAACAGAGGCCGAGGTCGGGAGCTGACTACTGACAGTACTACTGGATACAGGCGCATCTGTGTCTGTATTACAGGATGACCACCCAGACATATCACCTTGGTCCACTAGATGGAGGACCAAAATGTCTGGTGTGGACAGAACTAGGTTGCCTGCATACCGTCCCCTGCCACTACCGGTGACACTGGGATACCTTTCAGTTAATGGTATTGCATGATCTCCCTAGCATAAATGGAATTGACTTTCTGGCACTACACGGCTATGTGGTAAACCCAGCCAACATGTTGTTGATACAAATTCAGGGACAGTATCACAACATCACGATCCCTGATTCAGATGTGGTCGCAACAATATCTGTGAACAACAAAGAGTATGATGTCATAGACTTGTTCAAGAACCACAGGCTTTTGCCAAAGCTCCTCCCCATTCTACAAAGACATTTGGAAGCATTTGCCGCCAATAATCATGACTGTGGCAGGATACACACTGTCATTGAAGTGACAGGCCCAGTACACGAGAGGCAATGGCAATACCCCTTTCCACCTGAGGCCTTGCCTTCTCTTAGGGAACAATTAAATCACTCCTCAAGCAGGGCGCTATCAGGACAAGTGTTTCCACTGCAAATTCCCCAGTGTGGCCTATGAAAAAACCCACAGGTGCCTGGAGAGTTGCTATTGACTACAAGAGACTAAACCAGGTCACCCCCAGTTGTACCCCAGCTGTGGCATCAGCCCCAGATGTGCTATGACTATTGGCCTCTGACCAGCAATGATTTAGTGCCCTGGACATCTCCAATGGTGTCTGGTCATTGCTGTTGGCCCCCAAGAGTCAATATATGTTTGCCTTCACCTTTGAGGGCAGGCAGTACACGTGGACCTGCTTACCACAGTGGTTCCACAACAGACCTTCCCTGTTCCATTTGCACATGATGGATGCCCTTGAGGGTTTCTCTATGTTCCAGTGTCTCTTGCAGTATGTGGACGACCTGTTGTTGGCCACAGCCACACAGGAACAACATCTTGATCTCTTGGGTGAACTATTGACCCTCATCCAGAGGGCAGACCTCAAATGTAACCCTGCAATAGCACAATTATGTCAGAAAGAGGCACTCTTTCTGGGCCTCAGGATCACAGACCAAGGCCGAAGCCCTACCTGGAAGAAGATAAAAGGATTGAAAGATTTGTCAGTGCCCACCAGCGTGGTGACTCTTAGAAGGTTTCTTGGTATGGTAAATTATTCTAGAGATTTTATTTGTGATTTTGCTTAGAAGGCCACCCCTCTGTATGAACTACTGAAAAAGGACATCCCCTGGACTTGGGGCCCCATACACACCCAAGCAGTGATGACACTGAAACAGGCTTTGCCCTCGGCTCCAGCTCTGGTCAACCCCAATCCAGCCCTGCCATTCCATCTGGAATGTGCCACCTCTGACATTCTATGTGTGCCGTATTGTCCCAGAAGGTCCATGGCACCCTGAGACCCATTGCATATGCATCACAGCTCTTGACCCTAGTGGAACAGAAGTACAGCCTTTGTGAAAGGAACCTTCAAGCCACTTACTGGGTGGTCAAGCACTTTCTGTATATCATTGGATACCCCCCTGATTATTAACACAAACCATACCCCAACAACCTTTTTGCTATCAGACAGAGTAAAGGATGGATCAGTCTCCAACACCAGACTAACACACTGGTCCCTTCTTCTCCAGGATAGAGACATCAAGGTCCACCCAACCAGAATACCATCCATGCTGGTGCATGGTCTCCTTTTTTAAGGGGAACCCCATGACTGTACACTGTAGCCATCTGATTTGCCAGATCCAGGTCCTTTCCTTCCTGCTACACCACAACTACTCGAGAACACCTCATTGTGTCATGTCTTGACAGACGGATCAGCTTCCTATTATCAGGGAGAACAGATAGCAGGAATGGGTGTATTTGTCATTTACCTTTATGGTAACACTGTTAAAATTTCTAAGCATTGCAGTGTGGCGTCATCACAGTATGCTGAGATGGCGGGGGTGGCCTGTGCCCTCGAGTACATCCAGCATGGAACCGAGGATACCATTATTTTCACAGACTCTAACTGGGTTTGTTGTTCCCTTACAGAATTCCTTCCTTTCTGGCAGAAGAACTCCTTTACCTCCTCTGATGGCAGTCCAGTGAAGCACAAGGAACTGGTAATATGCATTCATTCACTGGCACAAAAGTTCACACACAAACTCTATGTACGCAAAGTTAAGGCCCACTCCATACACATTCCCTATCATGCCTTCAATGACACTGCTGACACTCTTGCAAAGGGAGGGGACTGAGGGGGGGCACACATGGATGACGGACCATCCAGAGGCCAGAGCATCCATACACATTGCAGCAGTCAGGAAGAAATCTGAACCCTTTTCCCCCTTGGACTTGTCAGAGACCCAACATGCTGACTTTCAGATGTGTTCAGATTCCTTGACAAAGGTACTGAGAAAAATCTAGCTACACACAACCCCTACCGAAGGTATGAAGGTAAGTTGCACCTGTCCCCTGATGACAAGCTTATCTGATATCAACCAGATGACACCCCCACCAAGTTGTGGGTGGTTCCTCATCATCTTAGGCCCGAATTTCTGCCACAAGTGACTGACACCCACACTGGTGGACATCAGGGAGTGGAAAACACACTCCAAAGACTTAAGACCACCGCCTGCTCCATGATATACTGGTTGGGGCCCTAATTATTTATGCACCCATGGTAAAAATCTGAGTGAAAATAAAACATGTCGTTGGTTCTCCGCTGAGCTGAAAGCTGCATTACTCAACAGGGATAAGCTTTGGAAAAAGGCTCGATGAATGAAGCTTGAATCAGACTGTTGTCAGTTTAGAAAGGCACATAATGCTTACACTAAAATGGTCAGAGAGGTGAAGGGGGCATTTTACCTCAGTGAGCTAGACTCTGTAGCAAAGTGCTCCCATAAATTCTGGAGGACAATCAAGGATATTTCTGGTCATTCGCCTAACAACTCCCTGCCACCTAAGATCACATCTGTGGACAAAACTATCTGTGATAAACCAGGTATCCTTGATGCATTTAATGAGTATTTTGCCACTGCTGGTCTAGGTTTTGATAATTCCCTTGCAGCCCTGGTCCACTCCCAATCAAGTGTCCCATGCATAGTCACTCCTGCCCCGATACCTGGCTTCTCATTCCAACCAGTCTCCTTGAAAGAGGTAGAAGATCTCATGCTTCTTTTGGATGTTAAGAAAAGTGCTGATGCTGACTTGCTGGATACTTATTTCCTCAAAATCACCTATCATCTCCTTGCTGTTCCCATCACTCATTTATTTAACCTATCATTGTTCCAAGGGTCCCTTCCTCTAATGTGGAAAATTGCCCATGTCATTCCTTTATTTAAATCAGGGGATCCCCGTGACCTCAACAACTACAAATCAATCTCTCTCCTCCCATTCTTGTTGAAACTCCTGGAAAAGATTGTCAGCAACCAACTAAGGGAATACCTCAAAACCAATAATTTACTTAACCCCATGTAATCTGGTTTTCAAACTAAACACAGCACTATCTCGGCACTGGCTAAAGTAACAAATGACTGGTACCGTGAATTGGATAGCAGAAACTTTGTCCGCACTGTATTCCTAGACCTTAGCAAGACTTTTGATACCATTGATCATAGCCTGCTACTTTCCTCTCTGAAGAATATAGGCCTGGACTCATTATCCTTGCATTGGTTCATCGGGTATCTGGTAGGATGGTGTCAACAAATCAAAGCTGAAGGTGAGTTATCCCCACTCAAACCTCTACTGAGAGGGGTACCACAAGAATCCATACTTGGTCCATTGCTTTTTGCCATCTGTGTTAATATTTATGATAGTATTAACAAGGTGAACATACACCTGTTTGCTGATGACACAGTGGTATATATAAGTCGCCCAAATCCCAAAGCCATCTGTGCTGACTTATAGGAAGAATTCCACCAGCTACAGAACCAGCTCCTTCATAAAAAACTTCTCTTAAATGCCAAAAAAAGACAAAGGCAGTGTTGTTCTCACCCTTTAGATATGTGACAAACCCGGCCAGCTCTGGAGCTTTGCCTCAGATTACCACAATACTTGGTGAAAAACTGGAGTATGTTTCAAAGTTCAAATACATTGGAGTGTGGTTAGGCCATAATCTTTCATTCTCCGAGCACATCAAAGATCTGGTAACGAAACTAAGGCAGAGGCTGGGGATATTCTTTAGAATAAACCAGTTCCTCACTCAAGATGCAAAACTGCACCTTGTCCAAACTACTTTTCTCTCATTGATCGTTTATGCAAATTTCTTATATAGTCATTGTCCTAAAGCCTCGCTTGTAAAGTTAGATACGCTTCATCACAAGGCCATCAGATTTATTACTGGCCTCCCCATCTCCACCCATCATTGCTCCTTGTATAAAGCGGTAGGGTGGTCCTCTCTTTTGTTCAGGGGTAACAGAAATACAGTCCTTTCGACTTACAGAGTCATTATGAAACAACTCCCGCAATACATGGATGTCATACTAGGATGTCATACTAGGAAAATAAAGGTGTACAGAATGCTGAGTTGCCCATTTATATACATCTCCTGCCATAGCAAATTTATTCCCATCTCCCAGGGTTTAACAGAAAGTCATCAAGCAGTTAAAGGAATTGACTTCTACAATATCCCTGGAAAGAGTATTCCATATGGGGATAATTTGTTGGGTATAAAAAAAAATATATACTAGACTGTCTCCCTCTTAGTGAGTCAGGAACGTATGCCTTAAGAAGCGTATCCTAGATCACATTCTGTATCTCTAAGGCATCCTCCCACTTTGGCAGAGTGGCAATTAGCTTTATGCTGCCATCCTTGTGGAATAACATGCAAAAATTACAGAAATTGAGCTGCCTTCGTCGTATTAACTCCTTTAAGTCCTTATATACTCGATACACGTGTGAGCCATGCAATTGCTTCCCCAGTTCTTAATCATTGCCTGAACTTAGTTCTCTGCTGCCTGAAGTTGTTCTCTGCCTCCTAAACTCAGTACTAACCATGAATGCCTGTAATCTTTGGCACCTCTAGTGCTGTGTGATATCCATCACCCTAATTGTTCTTCTCCTCTCCAGTCCCTGTGCTCGCGCCCCGTCCAAAGACAAGCATCACAGGTGTTCCCTGCCCATAGGCATGGGATTCTTGGTCATCGGATGGTCGACACTTCCACAGCCACAGCCCGAGACCCCAAATCCTCTAGCAAAGCACGGCTTAGCTGTTAACCAATCAGAGGGTGAGCACTCCCCTGCTCTGGCTTCTGATTGGCTCCTACAGTCTGCTTCTGTGTCTCTTACTAAGCTGTGCAAAAATCTGATTTTCCCATTGTACCTGGTCAAATAACTTGGAATCATTTATTTGCCTGACTGCATCACCCATATTTTTCATTGTTTAGAGTGCTAGAGTAAGAACTTTGGGTGATTACACTCCCTTCTGTAAATCTGTTTTGGAGCTGGACCATAGGAGTCGAAGGAATTCACATTCCTTGTCTTGTTGTTCTGCCTCTCCCATTGGTATAGTCAGTCCCTGACCCTTTCTCCTCCTCCCCTCTGCTGTACACAAGCCCCCTACAGGCTTCCTGTCCCACGGGCATAGGAAACTTAGTCACCGGTTGGTCAGCACTGCTCTAGTCACCATGATAAACCACTAGTCTGGATGCTCCATCAGCTAGACACAGCAATAATCGTCATCCATTCAGAACATGAGTGCTCTTTGGCTTTGGTTTCCAACTGGTTCTCCCAGTCCATTCCTGTATTCCTTCTAAACCAAATTAAAATCTGACCTTCTGCCTAAATTTGTTCGAAAGGAGCTGTAATCACTTATTTGCCTGACTATAAGACACTTATCTTTATGCCTCAAGTGTCAACTTAGGGAATACCATGTGTTTACACTCTCATCTGAATTTCTGTGCTTGGGCCAACTCTCTTTATGAGCTGCTGACCGCTTTATCCTATTGAAGGTTCCATTAAGCCGTAATGACTGTTGTTATATTGAGTATTTATTGTATTACTGTTTTCCACTTGTATTATTGTTCACATTGTAAATATTGTGCATGTACTTTACTACTTGACCCAGTCTTACCCAGGTCCATCTTGAAAAAGAGCTTGCTCAATGATGTTCGCCTGGATAAATTAAGATTTTGATTGATTGATTGATTGATTGATTGATTGATTGAAACAGTACATAGACAACTGCCTTGTTTGTGCTCTAAACAATCCCATCCCTACCAAATGAAATGCCTAACTGCTATCACAAAGGCATTCTAGTCCTTGGCATGCCATACAGATCAATTTTATTGGTCCTCTGACCAGTACCAGAAGAAACTACAAATACGCCCTTGTGGTCACTGATCTTTTTTCTAAGTGGGTTGAAGCTTTCCCCACTAAGACATGCACTGCTATGACCACTTCCAAAATCATGGTGGAACAGATTTTCTCCAGGTGGGGCCCATCTCTCAAGGTAGGCTCAGACAAAGGAACCAGTTTTACAAGTGAGTTAATGAAAGAAGCACTTGAACTCCTTAGAGTTCATCAGAAGTTCCTCATACCTTATCACCCACAATCTTCAGGTCAAGTAGAGAGTGTCAACAGACAGATTAAGCAAATGATTTCCAAATTCATTGGGGATAATCCCAAGGATTGGGATTCCCTCTTGCTGTTACCTCTTATGGCAATTAGGGGCACACCCTCAGCCACCACCCAGCTGACACCCTTTGAGGTGATGACTGGTAGGAATATGCGATTACCTGAAAACCTGTTCTTTGACCTGCACACACCCACTGCAGACCATGTGTCTGTAGACCAATATGTGGAAAAACTTAGAGAAGACCTCATTCACACTCATTTGTATGTTACAAACTGCATGGGCAAGGCCCAGCAAAAATCCAAAATTCAGTTTGACAAACAAGCACAAGAAGTGGATTGGCAAGTCGGAGACCAGGTCATGGTTCTCAGATTTGCACATCCCACACATTCCTTCTACAATAAGTGGAAGGGACCCTAGCCAAATGTCAGCAAGCTCAGTCCAGAAGTCTATCAGGTTAGACTAATGCAAAATAACAAACTGACTTACACATGATTACATGCCTACCAGCTGAAACTGTATAAAGGAGTATAATTACTTTTCCTCACCCCATTGGGTGGAATAGTACTAACTTACTAATGTTTAATTTTCCTTTTCAGATACTGACAAGCTGGCTATCTTGTTCCATTTTCTCCTCATCTCAGGAGTTATCCCCTGCATCCAAGGCACAATAAAGCACCTCATTCCTCACCTTGATCCACCTGCAAGTACCCCAGAGGGAGTCTCCATCAATATTCCTGACAATTTGATTATTGCCCAGGAAGGTTTGGATGCCTACTTCACTGCCTCGGTTGATGCTCCTGATAAATCTACCCTACAAATTGAGTGGCAAAGCATGTCTCAAGGACAAATCATCCCCATGGCCAAGCTCTCCAAGGGAACTTTCCATGGTTGACAAACACAAAATTATCCTCAGATGGTCCTTTGTCCTTGATCAAAACCTCTCTTAGACATTCTGGTTTATACAATTTTACTGCCTTAATTGACCACTCATATTGTAATTCCTTGTCTAAGGACTCTGCCAGGAAATTTTGTGATGTACACAACATGGCCTCAGCTGCCATGCATCTATCTGTGTTACCCCCTGCTGACAAACAGCTTTTGGAATTTACAAAACACACACTTGGTCCTCGTCGTGGTCTCACAGTCACTGCCTTACCTGGTACACTTATTAACAACTTACAATTTATGCATACACCTGTCTTGTTTAACTTGACTTACTGGAAAGTGAAAGAATTTGGTATGTGTCACACTACTAATTCTTCATTGTTTTATAAAACTTTGTTACTTGATAGCTTAGCAGCTTTTCAAATTCGTAACCAAGACCCTATTGCCAGGGTACACACCACTGAGCATAGAGGCAATTTT
This sequence comes from Neoceratodus forsteri, assembly GCA_016271365.2. Lineage (NCBI taxonomy): Eukaryota > Metazoa > Chordata > Ceratodontiformes > Ceratodontidae > Neoceratodus > Neoceratodus forsteri. The sequence goes on from CM028130.1 coordinate 102,662,592, forward strand.
AGAAGAAAACCTAACCCAGATGATCAAAGTCATAAATGTAATACATGTGACACATCTGATGTCACTGGTGCCACAGGCACCGTCACTGGTGTTTTTGGTACAGCCATGTCCATCTGGAACAAAGTCGACATTGCTGCTATCAAATCCCATTCACAGAAATTCCAAACTGATTTGGTGAATGATATTATACCTCCATTATTGCATGGTGTGGATGGCCTCAGTCAGGAAGAAAGATACACTATGTACAATATGCACAAAATTGCTAAGGCATTTTAAGATTCTAAAGATAAGATTAACACAATTATAACACAAAACAATAAAGAGGCAGATAAGCAATACATTGGCTATGAGATATTATGCTCAGCCTATGGCTCTGATATTATCACTACCATCAACAATCTCTTCCATGATCTAGAATCCAGAAGAATCCCTGATATTATACATGACAGACGTATCTCCAAATGGTATTGTCCTCAGTACAAATCTTCTAACTGTGTTGCCATGTGTATGCTACAGACTTTAACTATTCCAATTTCTACTTCTAGGAATTTGGGTTTTGTGACCAGGCACCCTAATACTGGTCCATGTTTTACCTCTAAGAAATGTTCCATTAAGGATACTATGTTTGTGACTTTCACTGTTTCTTTTCTATGTTTTGATCCTTCTACAGTTATATTTGATAAACTCACAATTGTACACTCCATTGGGCATCTTGATGAAGATATCTACAGAGAATGCCTTGATTATTTCTCCTCTTTTGGTTTTCCATTCTCTTGTGGATGTGTGGGTCTCCCCACACATGGATTGCTGTGTGAAGAAAGGGTATATTTATTTGTCTCGATGCGAAGTATTTAATATTATTAAACTTGTAGGGCCAGATATTCAAACCATAGCATGGCGTGCAAACCAATAGTGTGGCAATAGCGCCGGAATAGCACGGACCCGCCATATTCAAAGGACCAGTTAGTGCGCGCTAACAGCATTAGCACAGGGCAAACCACTAATGTATGCAAGGCCCAAAAGGAAGGGGGGTTCAAGAGAGATGTGCAAGGGATATTCAAGGTCAGCACTGCGCTAGGATACATAGCCTTGCCATGTGACTCTAATTACCTAGCCTATAAAAGCTGGTCTCAAACACATGGCAAAACACGGAGGGGAGGGACCAGCACATGAAGTAGGGAATGTGTGCAGTGCCAGTAGCAGTGATGCTGCCATTGATGGCAGCTGTAGTGGAGGAGGAGGAGGAGGAGGAAGCAGGCACAACATGGGCCACAATGGAGCCAAGGAGAGTATGCTGCAAACAGGCTGTACCGGCCCAGGGTCTCCTTCGAGACCCTGCCTGATGACCACATCATTGGCCGGTACCGGATGAACAGGGGAATGTTGAGGCAGCTCTGTGAACTCCTGCATGAGCAGCTGCACCCAAATACCAGACGTATTCATGCCATGACAGTGGAGGAGAAGGTGACAGCAGCGATGTGCTTCCTTGTCACAGGGATGTTCCAACGACCAATGGGGGACACCACTGGGGTAACATAGTCTGCCACCTCATGCCTCCTGACCCAGTTCCTAGAGGCTCTCCTGCCACATGCTGGGGAATTCATAGTATTCCCCAGCACTGCAGCAGAGTGCAGAGAAACAATGCAGCAGTTCCATCGAGTTGCGCACCTACCATCTGTACTGGGTGCCATTGACTGCACCCATGTCCCCATCCGTGCTCCACCTGGTGATGGCAGTGACGTGTACATCAACAGGAAGGGATATCACTCCATCAACTGCCAGGTGGTGTGCGATGCGGCTGGGCGCATCAGCAATGTTTATGCACAGTATCCCGGCAGTGCCCACGACGCCTTCATCTGGCACCAGTCCCAGCTGTGCTAGGCCTTTGATGAGGGCAGGATACCCAGTGGGAAACTAGTCGGTGAGTTGTAGCATACAAGGAAACACACAACAGCATGGATGGGGGCAAGCATTGCAGGCCAGGGAAGGGGTGTGGGAGGGCCACAGAGAGGTGCAGGACAGCAGCTGACAGACTGCAGTATGGCACTAACAGGTATACATTTCTTGACAGGGGACAGTGCCTATCCTCTGCGACCCTGGCTGCTGACATCAGTACTCCGACCGGCCACAGTGGCCCAAGGAGCTGTACAATGAGGCACATGCCAGAACAAGGAACATCATAGAGAGGGAGTTTGGCATCCTGAAGATGTGATTCAGATACCTAGACACATCAGTCAGTGCCCTACCTTATACACCTCAGAAGGTATGCCGTATCTTCCTAGCCTGTTGTATGCTGCACAACATGGCAATGAACCATGGGATACAGGCACCTGAACCTGAGAGACAGTCTGACAGTGAGCCAGAGCCAGTGGTCAGGGGGATAGTGGAGCAACTCGAGAGGAGGGACCCTCCGCATGGCATGCAGGGCCATACAGCACCGGGACAACATCATCAGGACACTGCAACAGACCAGAGGGTAAGTACAGACTGCACAACAACCTGAAAGAGTACAAGTGATTATCACTTTAATGTGCACAGACTAACATAACACTGACACCAACAATCACATAAGTAAACAAACCCAGTGTAACAGACAAAAAATGTGTGCATGTGGTGTGAGGCCGGGAATGTGCAGCACATACTTGGGGGGGACACACATAAATGGTGTATTCTCTGTGGGGAAGTGTGATGTGTGCTGTGAGGGTAAGGGGGCAACTGTATTGGTGGGAGTGTGTGTGTGTGTGTGTGTGTGTGCATGTCTGCACATGCATGTGGGTGATGCATGCACAGTACTGCAGACAGATTGTGGGCATCACCGACGCCGACACCCACGCATGTGCCGTGCACCGGTACCCACGGGATATAGACCCTGGGGTGCTCTGCAGAGGACAAAGCTGAAGTGGAAGGGAGGCAGGCAGTGTTGACCTCCTGTGTCCCCGGGGATGGTGGAGAAAGAAAACAAAGCTGAGTGAAAACCACTACGGTTTTCAAAAGAGGTGGCAGACCAGGATAAGGGAGAAAAAGGCTGCATTCAAAAAGTATAAGGAATCACAGAAGGAGCACGACAGGGAACTGGATCAATTAAAGCAGAAAGAAGTGGGGAAGGCAGTCAGAATAGCAAAGGCCCATACCGAGGAAAAAATAGCCAACTCATTTAAGAAGGGGGATAAAACCTTTTATAGGTACATTAAGGAGCATAGAAAGGTTAAGAGAGGAATAATGAAGATTAATAAAGGAGAGGGAAGGTGGGCAGAGGGAGACAGTGAAAAGGCAGAGATACTGAATGAATACTTTTGCTCAGTATTCACAAAACAAGATGAGGAGGGGTTACCTAAACCAGACAATCGAAGAACTCTGGGTAGGGGGGTTGACACCAGTCCATTTACAGAAGAAAGAATCCTGAAAGAACTAAAACTCAAGGTGGACAAAGCAATGGGGCCTGATGGGATTCACCCCAGAATCCTAAAAGAACTAAGGGAGGACCTAGTGACACCACTGACCCCCCTTTTTAATAAATCATGGGAGGATGAGATGGTACCTGAGGACTGGAGGAGGGCAGATGTGATTCTCCTTCACAAAAGTGGAAGCAATGCAGAAGCAGGAAACTACAGACCTGTAAGTTTGACCACAGTGTTAGGGAAAATTAATTTATTTTTATTTTATTTAGCTTTTGTTGACCGGGTAAGTACACTAGACAAATCCTGCCTATTTTCAGGCATGACCCGGGGGAGGGGGATACAGATGAATGCCAACTGACCTTGAACCAGATTAAGCTGTTGGTGGTATTTTTAGTGAATGAGGGAAATTTGGCCAGGACACCGGGGAAATTCCCCTACTCTTTTCGATAAGTGCCATGGGATCTTTAACATCCACCTGAACTACCACCAATCCTGGCAGATGGGACCTCGGTTTAACGTCTCATCAGAAAGACGGCACTTCAAAAGTGCAGCACCCAACTCATGCTGCACTACAGTGTCAGTACTGGGATATTAACCCAAGTGCCAGATGTGGGAACTGAATCCACAGCCCTCTGATCTTCCGGCCTCAGAGGCGAGTGTGCTACCTACTGAGCCACTGACACTGCTGAAAATGATGGAATCACTTCTGAAAGAAAGAATTGTTGAGTACCTAGAGGCTAGCGGGGCACAGGACCCAAAGGATCATGGATTTACAGCAGGAAGGTCATGTCAGACGAGTCTAATTGATTTCTTTGACTGGGTGACCAAAGTAAAAGACAAGGGAGGGGCTGTGGATATGGCCTATCTAGACTTTAGCAAGGCATTTGACACAGTCCCGTACAAAAGACTAATAATCAAGTTAGCCAGCCTGGGAGTGGGTTCCAGGGTGGTAGTCTGGGTAGCAAACTGGCTGCTCAACAGGACACAGAAGGTAATAGTGAATGGAACACATTCCGAAGAAAGGGGGGTTACTAGTGGAGTACCTCAGGGCTCAGTACTGGGTCCAGTCCTCTTTAACATCTTTATAGGTGACATTGCAGAGGGTCTGGAGGAAAGGTATGCCTCTTTGTAGATGACACAAAGATCTGTAACAGAGTTGATACCCAGGGGTAGAAAGGATGAGAAGGGACTTGGCAAGGTTGGAGGAATGGTCAGACATATGGCAACTAGATTCAATGCAAAGAAGTGCAAGTAACACCTGGGAAACAAAACCCAGGAGAAGAGTACACAATACCAGGGAGGTACTAACAACAACAAAATGGAAAGGGACTTGGGGTAGTCATATCAGATGACCTAAAGGTGGGTAAGCAATGTGAGAAGTCAGTAAGGAGAGCTAGGGGATACTGGGATGCACAGGAAGGGGCATCACAAGTAGAATAAGCATTTGTCAATGCCGAATGTTTGCTTGCTGGCATTGGCAGTGGTAATGTAGAAGTTACAGAGCTGTGTAATAGGAATGGCAGTGAAGTACTGAATTGAAGCCAACCCACCACCACCCTGCAGAGAGTGACAGGCATTGGGGTGTGCATTTGGGTCGTCAGGCATAACGGCCTCGCCATTTCACCACACCCCACCCTGCAGACACTGACAAGTGTCACGGTGTTCCTTGGGGTCTTTGGCCCTTATGTGACCCCATTTCATTAAGAAATGCGGTAAGATGGGTGCAATATAGGAGAATGGGGTGAACTTTGGGGCTGAAGAGTCCAAGGCATACCTCGATGCCTCTCACTGGCTGCAGGGTGTGGAATGGTATGAGCATTACAGGCAAGAATCCCAAGTCACACCCCTGATGCCTGTCATTATCTACAGGGTTGGGCGTTATGGTTGGAAACCCTAATACCTCAGGCATTCGTTGGTATTTTCACTCCAAATTTTCAACATGTGTTTTTGTGACCCCACCTCATGAACAGGGGGAATATCAGTTTGTTAGCCGAAGCTGCTTATGCACAGCGACTACGGCATTTAGCACCACAGGTGCAAAAACATTCCGAACAGGATGTAAAAAATGACAGCTGTACTGTTCATGGGGAGGTGTAAAAAATGGCAATGTTGCAAATCTGCAGTAAAAATATATAAAAAAATGGTGAAGTCATGAGCGTACATAGAAACTGTGCAACACACACCCGTAATATAATTAGGTTGGGGATATTTTACAGCAGATTGTCAACTCAGGCATTTTGGTGCCTCCGATCATGAACAGTGTCACTGTGATTTTCTTTATCTGTGCCGAACAATGATTTCCCACAGCGACCATGCATCTCAGCGCTGAAAGTGTGAAAACACACTTCAGCCATGTTGTGAAAAATGACAGCTGTACTGTTCATAAGGAAGTGTGAAAAAATGCCACTGGTGAAAATCTGGACTGAAAATATTACAAAGTCATGAACTTACGAGGGTGCGTGGAAACTGCGCATTGCTCACTCGTAACACAGTCATTTTATGGACTTTTGTCACCAAATTTTCAACATAGCCATTTTAAGACCTCTGCTCATGAACAGTGTAACTGTGATTTTCTTAATCTGTCCTAAACATTGCTTTCACACACCAACAGCAGCACTGTGTGCTACATGTGCTAAAACACATTTTGGGTGACATATGAAATATGGCAGCTATACTGTTCCTAAGGAAGTGTAATAAAATGGCAATGTTGAAAATCTGGAGTGAAAATATTAAATTTGCAAACTTATGAGCATGCATAGGAACTGCGTAATGCACGCTCGAAAAACAGTCATTTTTAGGAATTTTTTCACCAAATTTTCAACATAGTCATTTTAAGACCTCTGCTCATGAACAGTGTCACTGTGATTTCCTTAATGTGTCCCATACATTGATTTTGCACATACTGCGCCATTGTGCACTACATGGGTGGAAACACATTTTGGGCAAGATATGAAAAATGACAGCTATACTGCTCATAAGGAGGTGTGGTAAAATGGCAATGTTGAAAATCTGGAGTGAAAATATTGAACTTTCGCGAACTTACGAGTGTGCGTAGGAACTGTGCAATGCACCCTTGTAAAACAGTCATTTTTAGGAATTTTTTCACCAAATTTTCAACATAGCCATTTTAATACCTGAGCTCATGAACAGTGTCACTGTGATTTTCTTAATTTGTCCCGTGCATTGATTTCGCACACCGACTGCGCCATTGTGTGCTACATGGGCAGAAACACGTTTTGGGTGACGTGAAAAATGACAGCTGTACTGCTCATAAGAAGGTGTGATAAAATGGCAATGTTGGAAATCTGGAGTGAAAATATTGAACTTTCGCGAACTTACGAGTGTGCGTAGGAACTGTGCAATGCACCTCGTAAAACAGTCATTTTTAGGAATTTTTTCACCAAATTTTCAACATAGCCATTTTAAGACCTCTGCTCATGAACAGTGTCACTGTGATTTTCTCAATTTGTCCCGTACATTGATTTTGCCCACCGACTGCGCCATTCTGCGCTACATGGGCAGAAACACATTTTGGGTGAGATGTGAAAAATGACAGCTATACTACTCATAAGAAGGTGTGGTAAAATGGTAATGTTTAAAATCTGGAGTGAAAATATTGAAATTTCACGAACTTACGAGCCTGTGTAGGAACTGCATAACGCACGCTCGTAAAACAGTCATTTTTTGGAATTTTGGCACCAAATTTTCAACATGGGGTTTTTGGGACCCCTTCTCATGAATGATGTCACTGTCATGGTGGTATTCAGGCCAAGGGTGATTTCACAGTCACTGCACGAAATCACCCTTCGGGCCCGAATAACGCCATGACAGTGACATAATTCATGAGAAGGAGTCCCAAAAACCCCATGTTGAAAATTTGGTGCAAAAATTCCCAAAAATCTAGATATGCAATAAAGTTGAAACCCCTATGTAACCCATTATACAGCTTACCTGCATTTCTCAGTTCGCGGTCGGCTTTGAAGAGTGCAGACATGTTCCTGGTCCACCAAGATCGCCGCCGGAGTCCAGAGGTAAGCATGGGGTGAGGGGGTGTGGGAGGCTGAGTGCGCAGTGGTGGGTGCGGGTTGTGGGAGGGGATTGGACGACCGCGACAGTTTTTATTTTACAGGTTTAAAAAAAATGCTAGGACGCTGCCATGCTGGGTGGGCCTCCAGCGTGGCACCTACAACTGGGGGTGGGGATGCAGCTCAGCAACTGGGGACGAGCCAGCTGACGGGATTGGGCACCCCGCTCGGCTATACAGTATGGGGCGCCGCGACGCCTGTTCAGGGCTTGGGAGCTGCGATGAGCAGCCGATATCTTATCGGTGCTCACTCAAGCGTAGGCTCCCTTTCAATCAGAGTGTTACTGCATTTTGGAGCGTGTCACAGACAGCTCCAAAATGCATTGGTTTACAGGGGGCCGCTCCTGCCAGCCCACTGACTGAATTGGAGGAGGAGGTGACACACCTCCAAATCTCTGATGAAGGCATTCTATGCTTTTGCACATGCAAGCAAACATAAAAAGGAAGTGGTTATCCCTCTGTACAGACAGTTGGTGAGACCCCATCTGGAATACTGTGTGCAGTTTTGGAGACCTCATCTACGCAAGGACATAGACAGGATGGAAGCAGTCCAGAGGAGGGCAACTAAAATGGTGCAGGGTCTGCATCAGAAACCATATGAAGAGAGACTGAGAGAGCTTAATATGTATACCCTTGATGAAAGGAGGGACAGGAGTGACATGATAGAAACTTTCAAGTACCTCAAGGGAATCAACAAAGTCCAGGAAGGTAGCATCTTTCAGAAAAAGAGATGTGTAAGATCAAGCGGGCACAATTTAAAGATAGTGGGGGGACGGCTCAGGGATAATGTGAGGAAATTTTTTTTCACTGAGAGAGTGGTGGATGCATGGAACCGCCTTCCTGGGGAGGTTGTTGGTCTAAAACAGTGGGGGAATTCAAACATGCATGGGACAGACATAAGGTAATTGTAGTGGGGGGTTGCAGGAAGTAGGCAGTTGGTTAACTAGAATCTGCAGCTTATCCAATAGGAAGGGAAATGGGCAGACTGGGTGGGCCATGTGGTCCTTATCTGCTGTCAAAGTCTATGTTTCTATGTTTCTATTAATTGGCCCAAACATTGAAGTACCCCCAGAGTTAGCCATCTGGGGGACTCCAACATTTCACCAATGACGAAATTGGCTACCTCCTGCAGGAATTCACCTGCTGCCACGTGGGGGCACTAAATCAGGAGAATCCTGCAGCCTGCACCCAGACCACAACGCATGGTCACACATCCAAAGGATCTTGGTTTTCTCACTGGGTACATGGTGAAGCCATGTTCAGATCTAAAATAGATGGCCCCCCCCCCATCCTGCTCTCTACCCTGGGGCAGTGCACTACGGAGTACTCGGAGGGAACAGTGGTCTCTAAAATCAGACCAGCATTGTCACCCACCCAGATCTCAGTGATGCAAGCCAGATAGACTGAGGAAATCAAGTCTGCTATAACTGTGGTCTTGCTACTGATCGATCTGGCATTGCAAAGCACTGCCCTCAGGGGACTGGTGAATAGTGTTGCCCTTCTGGTTATTAGCCCACTTGGTCTGATGGGAACCCTGGGGATGAGAACCAAGCATGTCTGGCCTCTCCCTAGGTTCCGTTGACACCCAGGGCACCTTGTGCACCTGATAACCTTAATCCTATCCCATCCACAGGGTACGGTGTGCCCCGCCACACCCAGTCAATGCAGGACCTCTTAATCCTGACCTCCCAGCAGCAACTTGCTGTAGTGGCAGAAACCTGGATGTTGGTAAAGGGCCACAGATCGAGAAGCTGGGACACCCCATACTCAATCCTAACCCGCCCATGACCCACAGTCCTCCCTAGACACATACTGTTGCCACCGGATAGTTTACCACCGGATAGTCCTCGTACACCACTAGCAAATACCAATCACACAAGCAGCTACACAACTAATACAAAACTAGCCCTAACCACTCTCACCACATAACCACTCAATTACCTCTAAAACCCCAAACCCCAAACCAACCCTGCCCAACCTCCCAAAGTAAGCAAGAAACAGCAAGATCAGCTATTTCATTTTAGGAGAGCAATGACCATAGATCCCTTTATAGTAAAGTCCGAGCAAGACAAAACTAAGTTATTGTCAATGTTAAACACAGTATTGTAGCAGAAAAATTCCTCACTGCCCAAGTTAATAAAGATGGAGGGCCTTCTCACTGGCCTCCACCTTAGGGCAAGAAATTATAGGTGAGGTTATTGAAAATCAAAGAGCTGGAATGACAGTGATCTGGAAAAACACTCCCTCAGCTACTCTCACCAGCTTCAGGGATCCAGAACCAAGTTCAATGCCAGAGGTAGAATAGGTTCCCAATCTAACAGTCACCATCCATCCAGCCCCCCAAATGACAATCCAGCGGGGACAAAAGTCTCAGGCTGAAAATAGTCTTCAGGCAGCCAGAGAAGCAATGCAGGACAGCCAGTGAAAAAAGAATAAAACCAAGATTGCTGCAGCAAGGATTACTGCAACAAATTTGGTCATCCCCAGGAGATGCATGCGGTGAATCAGATTAAGAAATACAATCTGCAAAAGCAGCAAGACAAGCTGAGGCTGAGTTCTTTCTAGCACCTTCCCCTAGTCAGACACATCACGGCTGCAGGCTGGGCTTAATGCACTAAATTATGTTGAATTTTTTTAATTCAAAAGTTGTTTGTGTTTTTCTATTACTCTATGCAGTAACAGTTACAGTAGTTTACACAATCATTCACAAGCAACAAGTTCTTCATTTGAGTGAGTTATCGATGAAACACTTAATTTTTAAACCAGAGTCAGATGCAGATCACCATCAAAAATGAACTTAAGACAGAGTATAGCAGTACACTAAACTAAACTTAGAAGACAAACAGGCTACTGTTTGCAATAGCAGCAAGCCAAGCTGCTGAAGCTGAGAGTTTCAGAATCCAGCCCATCCCCCCTCCCCATTTCCTCCCACACAGCCACTAACCAGGTCTGCACTGGGCTGGAGTTACAGATATGAATTAAATGGATTTGTAAACATTTTTTTTTATATGTGGTTTTCTACTCAGTGGAAACTGGAATTTGATCAATTCACACAAAAATAAATACATTTGTTCAGCTGCAGTGCTTCAGTCCAACTCCAAAATGATTAGTCTATGCACGGCCTGAAGGCCTCCACTCTGCTCACATACAGAAGCCTTAGCACAATAGCAGACAGTCACAGAAAGACCCTCTTTCTCTCTCTCTTTTTCTCTCGCTCTCTCTCTCCTAATCAATAATGCTGCTTCTTATGACACAACTGCTCTGACTAGGACAGAGCGGGACAGTACTTACAATATGAGGCACTCCTCATTGACTGTCCCGTTCTGCCCATCAGCAGTGTGCCCTGGCATTGGATGATGGAGCTCTCTTTCCTTTCACTCTGAAGTGAAGGAACATCCCAAGGAGAAAGAAGAGGAACAAGAGGAGGTTGGATTGACCGCAACTATTGGCTCATGTGATGTGTTGAAGATCTAGTCAAAAACATCATGTGGCTCACATGTGAATGTGCTGGTCAGGTTCTAGCTCAGGGTCTCACTTACAAATAAATGTGCACCCACCTGGTGGAGGCAGATACTAGCAAAATGCATGGGTGGGTGGATGCTTCCATCTGCACACTTTCTTAAAGCAGCAGCGGCAGAGACAAGCATTTGTCAATGCCGAATGTTGATTGTGTTAGTCTGCTGAGCTCACTCAGTGGACCTCTGTCACTGGCTCAGTCTGTTTGTCCCAGTGCTGCAGGCTTCTGTTTTGTACAGGGCTGCTGCCTGCATTGGCACCTTGTTCTGCTGAGAAAGAAATCCGCAGCTGTCCCGACAGAGCTCCATTGAGGTGGCTCACTCCCCCTCTCTTACTCGCTCATTCTGTTTCTCCTGGCGCTGCAGGCTGCCCTTTTGTACTGGGCTCCTGCCTGTGTTGGTGGCTTTTCCTGCCCACAAAGAAATCCACAGCTGTCCCGACACAGCCCGCTGAGCTCGCCACCCCTTCTCTCACTCACTCATTCCGCTTTCTGCCGGCGCTGCAGGCTGCCCTTGTCTACTGGGCTCCTGCCTGCTGCTGCCTTCTTATGCCCACAAAGAAACTTGCAGCAGTTACAATACAGCTCCGCTGAGCTCGCTCACTCGCTCATTCTGGTTTTCCTGCCACTGCAGGGTGCCCTTTTGTACTGTGCCCCTGCGTGCATTACTGCCTTTTTCTGCCCACAAACACATCTGCAGCAGTCCCAACAAAGCTCCATTGAGCTCACTGACTCCCCCTCCCTCACTAGCTTGTTCTGTGTCTCCTGGCTCTGCAGGCTGCCCTTTTGTACTGGGCTCCTGCCTGCTTTGGTGGCTTTTTCTGGCCAGAAAGAAATGTGAAGGAGTCCCGACACAGCTCCATTGAGCTGGTTCACTCCCCCTCTGTCACTCACACATTCCATTTCTGCTGTTGCTGCAAGCTGGCCTTTTGAACTGGGCTCCTTCCTGCATTGCCGCATTTTCTGCCCACAAAGAAATCTGCAGCAGTCACAACAGAGCTCTGTTGAGCTTGCTCACTACCGCTCTGTCACTCACTCATTCTGTTTCTCTTGGCACTGCAGACTGCACTTTTGTATGGGGCTCCTGGCTGCGTTTACACCAATGTCTGTCCATTAAGAAATCTGCAGCTGTCCTGACAGAGCTCCATTGAGGTCACTCAGTCTCCCTCTCTCTCATACACTCATTCTGTTTGTCCTGGCACTGCAAGCTGCCTTTTTGTATGGTGCTCTTGCCTGCATTGGCGCCTTTTTCTGCCCACAAAGAAATCCGCAGCAGTCCTGATAGAGCTCCGTTGAGCTCACTAAGTCCCCCTGTCTCACTGGCTCGTACCGTTTCTTCCACCACTGCAGGCTGACCTTTTGTACTGGGCCCCTGGCTGCATTGACACCTTTTTCTGCCCATAAAGAAATCCACAGCAGTCCTGGCAGCACTTCGGTGAGTTCACTCACTCCCCCTCTCTCAGTCGCTCTCTCGTTGTGTTTCTCCCAATGCTGCAGGCTGCCCTTTTGTACTGGGCTCTTGTGTTGGGGCCTTTGTCTGCCCACAAACAAATCCGCAGCAGTTCCTACAGAGTTCAGTTGAGCTCGGTCACTCGCCCCTCTCACTCATCTATCTTAATCTGTTCCAAGCACTGATTTCCCAGAGTGACCGTGCTATTCTCCGGCAGGAGCGCAAAAACATATTTTAGCCAGGATGTGAAAAATGGCAGCTATAGTGTTCATAAGGAGGTGTGAAAAAATGCCACTGTTGAAAATGTGGTGTGCCAATATTACAAATCTGTGAAGTTACAAGGGTACATGGAAACAGTTCAATGCACGCTTGTAACACAGTCATGTTATGGAATTTCGTCACCAAATTTCCAACATAGGGATTTTAAGACCTCTGCTCATGAGCAGTGCCACTGTCATTTTCTTAATCTGTCCCAAACACTGGTTTCCCTCAGTGACCACGTTATTCTGCACCAGAACTGTGAAAACACGTTTCGGTCAGGATGTGAAAAATGACAGCTGTACTGCTTATGAGGAGGTGTGAAAAAATGCCACTGTTGAAAATCTGGTGTGACAATATTACAAATCTGCGAAGTTACAAGGGTGCGTGGAAAGTGCTCAATGCACACTTGTAACACTGTGAATTGATGGGCTATCATCACCAAATTTTCAACATAGGCATTTTAGGACCTCTGCTCATGAACAGTATCATTGTCATTTTCTTAATCTGTCCTGAACACTGATTTCCCACAGCAACCGCACTATTCTGCGCCGGAAGTGTGAAAACACATTTCAGCCAGGATGTGAACAATGACAGCTATACAGCTCACAAGAAGGTGTGACAAAATGCCAATGTTGAAAATCTGGCATGAAAATATTGCAAATTCATGAAGTTATGAGAGAGCGTAGCAACTGCGCAACGCACACTTGTAAAACAGTCAGTTTTTGATGCTCACTAATTGCAAATATAGGCTTTTTATGAGCCCACCTCATGAACACTAGAACTGTCATTTCGTTAATCGGCCCCGAAGGGTGATTCTGCACAGTGACTGTGAAACCACCTTTCTGGGCTGATTAATGCCATGACAGTTCAAGAATTCATGAGGAGGGGTCCCAAAAACCCCATGTTGAAAATTTGGTGAAAAAATTCCAAAAAATGCCCGCAATATGCACTAAAGTTGAAAAAACCCTGTTCATTGCATTATGCAGCTTACCGGCATTTCCTCAGTTTGCGGTCAGCTTTGAAGAGTGCAGACATGTTCCCGGTCCAGCGAAGATAGTCGCCCGAGCTCTGGAGCAAGTATGGGGTGAGGGGGGTGGGGAGGCTGATGTGCAGTGGGTGGTGCGGTTGTGGGGGATGGGGAGACTATGAGGGACCGTTTCCTTTCTTTCAGGTACAACAGAAAGAAGAAAACATCGTGGGACCACTGTCACCATTACAGGGGCATGTGGCACACTGGGGTGGGCTCCTAGCATGCCACCGGAGTCTGGGGGACAATTGCAGCCGACAGGGGATTGGGCACCCCCATCAGCAAACAACAAAAGGGGGGGTGGTTTATTTCTGCCGACGGAAATTGGGCACCTCTGTCGGCAAACAACAAAAGGAGTGGGGAATTTTCGCCGACGGGATTGGGGCACCCAATTAAATGGGGGGGTGTCACATTATGCAGATGGGGAGTGGGCTCCCCCCATCAGAAAATAAACATGGGGGGGTTAGATACTGTTTGTGAATATGGTGGCAAGCTGCTGCCATGTTCACAAACAATATCAGAAATCCTACATCCCGCCCAGCAATGACGGGTCACCCTCATTGCAGCGGATGGCTGATGCTGCATCGACGGCGGTCTGATTGCAGCGCCGTTTTTTAGAAAGTCAGGCACGCTGGCTGAACTAGTGTCAGCAGCAGCGTGCCACAGCATTGGGGAAGCGGATGGTTTTGCAGGCTGTGGGGGCATTGGGCCAACAGTGCCATGCCTCCACAACCTGCTTCTGGAGAAACCTGCCGCAACATGTTTCTTGCGCATGCGCAAAATCAACATAAAAAAATGGAACAAAATAAAACAGCAAACTGCAGGCTGCAGCATAAAAAAACAGAAAAAGATAACATAAAAATAATTTGGGGGCAATGCCCCCCAATTTCCACCCATGATATGGCACTCTTGGCATCAAACACAGTCACTACAACATAATAACATTATATAGTGAGATTGTCAGACATTGGTTGAAGTTAACAGGGGAAGAGGGCTATACACCAACATTTTGTTTATAGTTATCTGTTCATTCTTCTCAACTCATTTCAATATTATGACCTGAACTTATAAGTAACTTTGTTATTTTTGGTCATGCGCATTATTTACACATAAGGTATTGTCCCTCTATCTCACCAGCTGATTTGACTGATACCACCTGTTGAGAACTTTATATCAATAAAAAATTTTTAAGGTTACCTAAAGAATATGTATTTTATAAGGAGCCACCCGGTGAATCTATAGATAATTCTGGGACATGCAAAGGGACACATGGAGCCTAAAAGGTTTACAGAAACCAGATTAGGACAATATCCCACAGTTTTTCACCCTAACTACTACTCTATAAATAAGAGTTAAAGGTTATATTACCCTATGATATTACTGCATGCTCATTTGTAAGCATGGTTTAATGATGCTGCATTAATGTTGCAATAAAATATTTTGAAGTTAAAAATCAGTGCTAACATTCCTCACAGAGTGCTTCTGCAGGAAGACCAACCCATAGTTACACTATTTATTAGCAGGCCTGTGCACATTTACAGTGCAGGGGCCACCTGCAAGTGTAGTGAGGTCAGCACTAAATAACTGATTTTTGCTCAGGACTCACAGTCTTTGTACCAAAATATGTTATTATAGCAATAAACATGGAAAAACATAAAAACAGATCCTCTCACCCACATGTACTTTGCAGCGACAGCGGTTAGGGTGTTCACAAAGAACTTGCCACTTCCAAGGTTTCTTATTATCATGCTACTAGTTCTGTTTAAACTCCAGCTGGTATATAGTCTCAAATGGACCTTGCGATCGACTTTCACTGGAGTCACATAAATAACAGATAATCTCTTACATCACAGAAAACCTTGCCAGCGAAAAAAATTAAAAAATGGTGGCCCAGAACACCCATCCGATATGCCTCTACACTAGGATGTTACACAATTATGTATTAACCCACATGGTGATCTTCAGAGCCTGTAACATTGGTAATATCAGTGGTGATTAAAAGCTGTGCTTTTAAAGAAATATTGTGGAAAAATCACTAAGTACAAACATGCATACTATTTAAAAACACACAAAACATAATACATATTTCCCATAGGCAAGAAAGCCAATATAAATAACAGATGGAATGGGAAAAAAGAAGCACTTGTTTTATAGAGCCAAAATAAGTCAGGAAGAGAGGTAAAGTCATGCCTATTAGAGTGCAGCACACACCAGGCATAGCCAGCAATTCATTCAGAAGACAGGCAGAGCAGTCAAGTCATGCTTATTGTGATCCAGTGCATCAAAGGCAGAGCCAGCATGTCATGCCAAAGATTTTGTATTGATTTTAACATTACTGTAAAATGGCAGAGAAATGAGTATAAGCCTGTTATGCCAAAGAAGTTCAATGGCTTGGCAGGGAGCCGGAGAGGGGGGTGTGTGTTGGTAGAAGAGTTGACATCTGAGAGTACTGAGGGGGAACCACAGAGAAGGATCAGTGGGTCAGGTCAAGCGAGGGGGTCAGGGGGAGAAGGCAAAGTAGACAGGAAGCCAGCTGATGAAAGGTGGACTCTAGTAGGGCCAAGCAAAATAGGAGCAGCAGTAGGTAAGAGGGAGGAGAAAACACATAGTAATGCAAAAAGTAGGAGAAGACCGCACAATGCATAGTACTCATAAGGAGAAGGGAGTGAGAGGCATTACTAGTGGAAAGATTGAGCACAGTGTGGCAGGGGGAGGGATAAAAATACTCGGCAAGATGATGAGGGAGAGGGAGGTTGGCAGTCAAATAGGAGGAGGAGGAGGGGGAAGGAATCTCACTTTAGAGGGGCAGGGGGGAAGACAAGGAGGCAAAAGGTAAAAACACCATCTTGAGTGGACCCGGGAATGAGAATCTGGGTGGGGGGCTGGTGATGGGCACAAGGAAAGAGGAGGGGTTGTACTGGTGTTGGGGGACTCCATACTCAAGGCGATCAGATGGGGCAGCAAGGAGGAGAGGCACAGTCAGATATGGGTGGAGTCCATATCTGGATTGAAGGCAAACAAGGCAGGCAGGCAATCCTAAGGTGCTCAAGGAGGGGATAGGAGGAAACCTCACATTGTGGTACATTTGGGGACAAACAACCAGGTGGTGGAAATGGTGGAGGTAACAAGGGAGAGATTTGAGAAGTGGGAAGGTTGTGCGAGGAGACTGAGGAGTGAGAAAAGAGAGGATTGGGGAGTTGAATGTATGGTTTGTAGAATGATGTTGAACTAAGGGGTATGGGATTATGGGTGACTGGGCCAGTATGTGGGGTAAGAGGCTGCACCTGAGCAGGGAAGGGAAGGAGGTATTAAAAGCAAAGACTGGGGAGGTATATACTGTGACAAAGATGGATTTAAACTAATTGGGGGGAGGCAAGTAGACAGCAGGTAGGCAGGTATCTGATAGAGTGGAGTCACAGCCTACCCCCTGTCTAGCAAGGAAGGATTCAGGGTGGCCAAAAAGGGAGGGAGTAGAAAGGAGGAGGATCTGGAGGGCAATGAAGGGAAGGGGCAGGATGGAGGGTGCTCTCGCTGAATCAGCTGAGCTACAGGCACTCTTGTCAGTGAAGAGGGTGGATATTGCGGCTGTCATGGAAATGTGGGCAACTGAGCACTGGGACTGGGATCTGGCAATACCAAGGTACAAATTATACAGGAAGGACTGTGAGGAGGGAATTGGGGTAGGGTGGTAGTCTCTGTGAGGGATGGGATCAAATGCACAAGAGACAAGGGGGAGGAAAGGAAAACAGAGGCAATCTGGCTGCAGCTTCTAGACTCAAGGGGTATGAAACTGAGGTTTGGGGTGATATACAGGCTGCCGTCCATGTCTAAGGATCTTGACAGGGAATTAGTGGGACAAATCAGAAAGATACGTAGAAAAGGGAAAGTGGTCATCGTGTGGGATTTCAACTTGCCGGTGGTTGACTGGAGCATTCCGGTCACTTCCAGTGCTAGGGAGCAAGTGCTCCTGGACGTGATCCAGGAGGGTCTTCTGATGCAGTTGGTCAGTGGACCTACTAGGCTAAAGAACACTTTAAATCTGGTATTATTGAATGGGGAGGAAGTAAGGGAAATAAGGGTGGAGGACCCACTAGCCGACAGCGAACACCAAATGGTGTGGTTTAATATCACGATGTGCAAGGAGCCAGAGAACTCAGTAAACCGGGTGGTAAACTTCAGGGGGTGGACTTTGGAAGGATGTGGGAAGTACTGAAAGGGAAACTGGAAGGCATAAGGCAGGAGATGGATGCAGAGCAGAAATGGAATATTGTTAAATGGTCAATTACAAAGGCAACAGAAGCCTGCACCAAGAAACAGAGTAAGAGGAGCAGAGCAAGGAAACCATGCTGGTTGAACGGCAAGATAGTGGAGGTGATGAGGGCAAAACAAGAGGGGCGCCAGAGGTATAAGAGCACAGAGGAGGAAGGGGACAGGGAGGAGTATGCAAGATGGTCCAGGGAGGTGACCAGAAAAGTGAGAGAAGTCAAGGCCCTGTGGGAGCTGAGATTAGCACAGGGAACTAAAGAGGGGGAGAGAGACTTTTTCAGATACATTTGGGAGAAAAGGAAGTGCAAGGAGACAATAGTGAAGATAAAAAAGGGTGGGGAGTGGATGAAAAAGATGGAGGAACAGGTGGAAGCACTGAATGAATACGTTTGCTCAGTGTTCATGGAAGAAAAGGCGGGACCGCTACCACCATGGGCTGGGTGAGTGAGGACAGGGGGTGAGGAAGCAACAGATGGAAGGATTGAGGGAGGTAGAGTCCTAGAGGGACTGTGGGCACTGATGGTAGACAAGGCACCAGTGCCAGATGGTATCCACCCCAGGGTGCTGAGGGAGATGGTGGAGGTGTTGGAGAAGCCGCTGGTGGATCTGTACAGCACCTCACTGGAGTTGGGATTTGTGCCACTGGACTGGAGGATGGCATATGTAGTGCTGTTACACAAGAGCAGACCAAGAGATGAACTGGGTAATAATTGTCTGGTAAGTCTCACCTCCATAGTGTGCAAACTCATGGAAATGACACTAAAGGAAAGACTGGTATCGTACCTGGAGGACAACAGCTTCCAGATGTGAGACAGCATGGGTTCATTTCGGGGAAGTCCTGTCAAACCAACCTGATACAAAATTATGATTGGGTGACGGGTGAGCTGGTTAAGGGTCATGCGGTGGATGCTCTTTACTTGGACTTCAGCAAGGCCTTCGATTTGGTGCCTCATCGGTGGCTTGGAGGGAAGCTAACTGGTGTAGGGGTAGGGGCAAAAATGGTGAACTGGATTACAAGCTAGCTGAGTGGGAGGCTGCAATGGGTGGTGGTGGTGGGAGGGCAGCTCTCAACTCAAAGTGAACTTGCAAAAATGGACTGGTCATTCATCTACCAGGCAACCTCCATTGACTCTGCATGGGAGTACATTAAGGTCAAATTCTTAGCAGCATGGGATTTCTATGCCCCGCTCAGACATACTCGTGTAAGGGCACACACATGCCATGGATCTTGGCCAACATCACAGCTCTCATCAGAGCCAAAGACCAGGCTTGGAAAGCTCACGAAACCTCTGGCACCCCCGAGATCTGTGCAACTTATCACGCACTACGCAATGCCTGTACTAGGCAAATCTGGTGGGCTAAAGTCTCTTACTTCCTTACCTCCTTCCAATCCATTATTAACCACCCAGCAACATTCTGGAAGGTGGTAAAATCACTATTCTTCCCACCCTCCCAGCATCCCACCCCAGTTCTAAATCAGGACAACACCATCCTAATGGATCCACTTGCTGTGGCCATGGAATTTAACTCCGTCTTCACAACCTGCGCCTCACCACTCTTGGCCACTCTCCCACCCAGCCAGCCAAACACCTCCCCCACTTCAAACTCTGCCCAAGATATACTCCCATCTGCTCCATTCTTCTTCTTCCATAAGGTCATCCACTCAGAAGTATTCAAAGCACTGATTGCCCTTAAGCTGCCCAAGGGTAAATGCCCCACAGGCCTAGACTCCAAGATGCTATATCTGACTGCCCTTGACATCCCAATCCCCCTGGCTTCATTATTTAACCTCTCTTTCACCCTGGTATCCATCCCATCTGAGTGGAAGCATGCAACAGTCATTCCTCTACCCAAAGGGGATGACTCCTCTGCCCCTGGAAACTACTGCCCCATTTCTCTCTTCCCAATTCTTGCAAAACTCCAGGAACACCTTGCCCTCTCACAACTCACTTCTGTTCTTAACTCCTCCTCTTTTTTCACCCCCTACCAGTCTGGCTTTAGGAATTCCACTCCTCCACCACTTCCCTACTCCATTTCACAGACTCCATTCTCACTGAAATGGATAAAGGCTACATCACCTCGAGCATCTTTGCTGACCTAGCTAAGGCTTTCAACACTGTGTCTCATTCTCTCCTCCTGCACAATCTCTCTCTTGCTGGTCTCTCCACCAGGGCTACCAGCTGGTTTCACTCTTATCTAATAGGCAGGTCCCAATCAGCTAAATTTTGCTCCTCCAATCCTCTCCACTCACAGTCACCACTGGGGTACCCCAAGGGTAAGTTCTCAGCCTGATTTTGTTCTCCATCTTTCTAAATGACTTGTCCATGGTCTGTCCCCACACATCCATCCACATGTATGTGGATGACACGGTTCTGTATACATCTGGCCCCTCACCTTCTGATATGGCAACTAGGTTCTGCTGAATCTTTAGGGCCTAATAGTGGAGTGAGTGAAATTGACCCTGATAGAGGGACAGTTACATATGATAAAAGAAAAAGAAGAGACTCAATCAAAAATTGTACACTTGGCGAGTCTGAAGATTGGACTACCATGACTATAGGACACAAATCTAAATCTAGACGCAGGGCCTTGTGCAATAATATCAGTCTGTCAAACAGATTTGAAGCACTGATAAATTTAGAAATAGGTGAAGAATCCTCAGACAAGAAACACGATAGTTCAACAGTCTGACTTTTGATTTGTCTGAAGCTGAGAACCTTGCAACACTGCAAAGAACAAACTATAACTTCATTTAGGAGCTGGAAACTTGGTAAGGCATAATATTGTAAAACAGGGGAGCTACGCTTTCTACAAACAGTTTCACTTTTTTTTTCCTTATTGGCATTAAGCAGAGAATTGCAGGATTCCATTAAAAGTGTAGTAATTTTATAACCAGAGGGAGTGAGATACAACTGAATTTGCTTGATTGTTGGGGTTGAGACCTAGGATTAAGAGGGATATTTTTGCAACATTTTAAAAGTGTCCTGCTGGCTGAGTAGTTACGTTTTGATCCCTGGTTTCACTGAAAGATTTTGTGTATTGGAATCAGACAGCAGCCTGCCTACATTGAAAAGGCTGCTTACGTCATATGTGTCACTAGTCAATCAGTTGGCTTAATTCTTAAGATTTTCAGTGCAGGAAGAGTGTAAAGCACAGCTGACTTATTTTCGGGCTGACCTCTTTCAGAGCACAAACCACCAGGCTGTTTTGGGGCTGGGAAGGGTTACCTGTGTCTGAGTTGGATGTCTGAATTTTTCTCTGTTTGATTAGCAGAGTATTTTCTCTGTCAAATTGTTATGTAGGGCATCTTGCTGACAGGAAGGCACTCATCGCAGTGCTGGGTCAGAGCTTTTAGCTGATTGTTTTGTGAGGGCACAGTTTAGGCCCAACCCTTCCCACCCCTCACCCCACCCACCCCTGGAAATAGTTCCTTTATACCTGGGGTTCTGACATCATTCTCAAGAGTGCAAGGCATATCACTGTCATATCCTCTCTAGCACACTGCACTGACAATATAAGCATAACATTGTATAATATATATATTTCTATGTAACAAACCAATCACACACACACACACACACACACACACACACACACACAAAGAAAAAATAGATAAACATGTGGGGAGTAGTACAATGTAATGGCTGTGGGGCAGCAGTCTTCCGGGAGTCTTTCTGGAGGCTGAGATGCTGCCCTATTTGCAGACAACTTTCTGCCCTGTGGGAGGAAGTTGCCCATCTTCAGGCCATGCTGGACAGTAGTAAGAGAACCTTCCCCCAGGCCACACTGGATGGTAGGAAGGGAACCTCCCCCATCCAGGGAGCACCAGAGCCAACACCACTACCTCAGAGGTTGGGAAGAAAACACAGCAGTTGGACCACAGTGGGCTCAGAAAGGGTGAGGATGGTGGAACAGAGGCACACCCAGTCAGTTGTTCCATTCCACAATCCATACGCCATTCTGGGGGAGCATAGCTCCCCTATGGATGCACCCACAGAGGAGACTAAGGAGGCTGAGGATAGCTGTCACAAGGGAGGCCCACAGGAAGGAGACCAGAGGACACCACAAGGAAAGGAAGCAGCTCCTGGTGGGGGACTCAATTATTAGGGGGATAGAACTGGGGCGAGTTGGGAAAACTGAAGTAAGGTGCCTGCCTGGTGCCATGGCTTGCAGGGACAGAAAGCACATCCTCAGGATCACGGGAACAGCTGCACGGGAGTCTGAGCTGGACATCATTGTCCACCTAGGGACAAATGACTTGGCTCATCATGAGATTAGAGCAGTGCAGAAGGACTTTGTAGAATTGGGGAAGGGCCTGAGACAAGTAGCACACACAGTATCCTTCTCAGAGGTGCTGCCTGTCACTGGCATGAGTGAGGTGAGGGTACTTTGCACCATGCAGTTTAATGAATGGTTGAAAAAATGGTGTGGAGTGTAGGGGTTTGGCTTCATTGGGGACTGGGGTTCCACCTGGAGGGACACCAGCCTATACTGGCAGGATGGTCTGCATCTATCCAGGAAGGAAACAAGTCTTTTGAGCAATTGGTTTAAATGCTTCATTGGCAAGCTTTTAAACTAGTCAAGGGGGGAGGCACTGATAAGCAGCAGGAAAATCCCGGCCTCCCCCTACAAAACAGGGTACTAAATGAGAAAAAGACCAAGGTAGAAAGGTTAGTGGGGGATGCTGCAACAGAAGGTAAAGCCATCAAAAAATGGAGAGCAATGGGTACCAATGACCGTAGTCTGAGTAACAAGCTTCCTGAATTAGTGGCCTTGATGGAGGAGGAACATCTGGATATTGTGGCAGTCACAGAAACATGGTACACACAGCACCATGACTGGGATGTAAACATACCAGGATACACTATCTACAGGAGGGACAGGGAGGGTAAAAGAGGAGGAGGAGTAGCTCTTTACATAAGGGAAGCAATCAAAGCAACAGAACAAAAGGGTAAACAGGGAAGAGAAGAAGCACTGTGGGTAAATTTGGAGACCGCAATGGCACCACGATACACACAGGGGTTAGTACAGACCCTCTTCAGGGGAGGAAATGGACAAGGAAATGCTAGAGAAGTATACTAGAATGGCAGAAAAAGGAGATATTGCTGATGGGTGATCTGAATATGCCAGATGTTAACTGAGGTGCAGTTGCAGCAGCCACTTCTAAGAGTGGGGTTATTCTAGATGCCTTACAGGGGGCATGCCTTAGACAACTAGTATTGGAGCCCACTCGAGAGGGAGGAATCTTAGAACTGGTTCTCTCAAATGGAGATGAAGAGAGGATCACAGATGTAGAAGTGGGTAGCCATCTGGGAACTAGCAACCATCGAACAGTATGGTTCGAAATAAACACAGCAATAGAGTCAAGCCATACAAAGACAATGGTACTGGATTTTAGCAGGGCTGACTTTGTCAAAATGGGTGAGTGCCTAAGGAATGCACTAGCGAATGGGCAGGAAGGAGGGGTGAAAGAACAATGGGAATAATAAAAACTGCTATCACAGAGGTAACAAGCCTTTGTGTAAAGCAAATAAACAAAACAAAATGAGGTAAGAAACCACTATGGTTCTCAAAGGAAGTGGCAGTGAAGGTTCAAGAGAAAAAGAAAGCATTCAGGAAGTACAAGGAATCATAGAAGGAACAGGACAGAGAACTGTATCAGTTAAAGCAAAAGGAAGTTGGGAAGGCAGTCAGAACAGCAAAGGCCCAAACCGAGGAAAAGATAGCCAACTCAGTTAAGAAGAGGATAAAACCTTTTATAGGTACATCAGGAGCGAGGAGAAGACCAAGGGAGGATAGTGAGGCTTAATAAAGGGGAGGAAGGGTGGGCAGAGGTGACTGTGAAAAGGCAGAGATACTAAACAAATATTTTGCTCAGTATTTACAAAGGAAGAGGGAGAGGTACCTAAAACAAATAGTAGAAACACTCTGGATACAGAAGTTGATACCAGCCCATTTACAGAAGAAAGGGTTCTGAAAGAACTCTTAAAACTGAAGGTGGACAAAGCAATGGAGACCTGATGGATTCATCCCAGAATTCAAAAGAACTAAGGGTAGAACTAGTGACACCACTGACTAAACTCTTTAACAAATCATGGGAGGATGGGGTGGTACCCGAGGACTGGAGGAGGGCAGATGTGATTCCCTTCACAAAAGTGGGAGCAAGGCAGAAGCAGGAAACTACAGACCTGTTAGTTTAACCTCAGTGGTAGGGAAAATGATGGAATCACTTCTGAAGGAAAGAATTGTTAAATATCTAGAGGCCAGAGGGACAGGACCCAAGGCAGCATGGATTCACAGCGGAAGGTCATGCCAGACAAATCTGATAGATTTCTTTGACTGGGTGACCAAAGTAGTTGATCAGGGAGGGCTGTGGACATGGCCTACCTAGACTTTAGCAAGGCATTTGACACAGTCCCACACAAAGATTAATATACAAGTTAGCCAGCCTGGGAGTGGATCCCAAGATGATAGCCTGGGTAAAGAATTGGCTGGAGAATGGGACACAGAGAGTAATAGTAAATGGAGTCCACTCTGAAAAAGGGGTTAGTAGTGGGGCACCTAGGTTCAGTATTAGACTAGTCTCTTCAATGTCTTTATAAGTGACATTGCAGGGGGACTGGAAGGAAAGTATGTCTCTTTGCAGATGACACAAAGATCTGTAACAGAGTTGATGCACAAGATGGAGTGGAAAGGATGAGAAGGGACTTGGCAAGATTAGAGGAATGGTCAAATGTATGGCAGCTTAGATTCAATGCTAAGAAGTGCAAGGTAATGCACCTGGGAACCAAAAACCCAAGGGAAGAGTACACAATGGGGGGTGAGATACTAACAACAACAAAAATTGAAAGGGACCTGGGGGTAGTCATATCAGATGACCTAAAGGTGGGCAAGCAATGTGAGAGGGCAGCAAGGAGGGCTGGGGGGATACTGGGATGCATAGGGAGAGGCATCACCAGTAGAAAACAGGAAGTTATTATCCCTCTGTACAGACAGCTAGTGAGACCCCATCTGGAGTACTGTGCAGTTCTGGAGACCCAATCTCCACAAAGACATAGACAGGATGGAAGCTATCCAGAGGAGGGCAACTAAAATGGTGCAGGATTTGCACGGAAGACATATGAAGAGACTTAAGGAGCTTAATATGTAGCCTCCGAGGAAAGGAGGGAGAGGGGACATGATAGAAACTTTCAAGTACCTCAAGGGATCGACAAAGTCCAAGAGGTAGCATCTTTCAAAAAAGAGGTCTGCAAGAACAAGGGGCACAATTTGAAGATAGAAGGGGGTGGCTCAGAGGTGTTTAAGGAAGTATTTTTTCACAGAAGGTGGTGGATGTATGGAACGGCCTTCCAGAGGAGGTTGTGGAGTCACAAACAGTGGTGGAATTCAAGCATGCATGGGACAGTCATAAGGCAGTTCTAGGGGGTTGGGGTAGGAAGAAGTAGGCTGCTGGTTAACTAGGATCTGCAGCTTATCCATTAGGTAGGGAAATGGGCAGACTGGGTGGGCCAAGCGGTCCTTATCTGCCATCAAATTCAATGTTTCTATGTTTCTATAATCAATTTACTACCACTCCCACTGCAACTGTTATGAATGAATTGCAGGCAGATATATTAACTACTGATAATACTGTTCAGACTCCCAGTATAATAAAAGATACTATTTATACAAATGGTCACAATTATGAATCAGATGTAGTTCTGTTAGATACATCAAAGGACGTTGTTTCTATGGAAACTGCACCAACAGTAAATTTAAATAGGCAGTTCTATGTATTGGGTGATTCAATAATAAAATACACAGACAAAATTGTGTGTCGATCAGATAAACATAATATAGCATGCTCATCTTTTCGGGGAGCTGGTATTAAAGATATAAATAGAATGTGTCTGGATATTCTGCAAAATTCTGGCCAAAATCCACTTGTCATTATCCACGCAGGTACAAACGATTTGAAGAAACTATCGATAGATGAAATAAAACAGGATATATAAACATTGGAAAGACACTAGTTGAACTTAATTGTGAGATATGGTTTTCGGAAATATTACCTGTTCCTAGAGCAAATTATCAAACCATTCGAAAGATCAAATGTATAAATGAGTGGATACGTAAATGGACACTCAAGGAAGGTTATAAGTCAATTCTCCTTTGGGAATGCTTCAGTGATATTCCTTCCCTGTTTTATTGGGATGGACTGCATTTAAGTAAACAGGGAGCTTATAAATTGGGAAGAACTTTTGAGAGTATCATACAAAAAGCTTTAAACTAGGAGACTAGGGGGATGAAGGTGCTAAATTTGACACAACCCCCAATTTCTTAAGATCCAAGAAAATGAAAATTTGGAACATTAATGCCCGAAGTTTGAATAATATAAAATTAACTGAACTAAAAACCTTGATAAGAAATCATAACACCGACATTATATGTGTAACAGAAACATGGTGGGATGAGTGTAATAATTAGTCCAACAATATTGAGGGGTATCATCTTTTTCTCGAAAAATCACTCAGGAAAAAGAGATGACAGAGTTTGCTGCTACGTTTCGGAACTGATACAATGTTAAGAAATTAAACTTAATGGTAATTCTGAAAATATACCTGAAACCCTATGGCTGAATTTAACTTTTTCTCATCTGCCTAAAATCAATCTGGGGATCTGTTACAAACCTCCTAATAGCAATAATATGTATAATAACAATTTAATAGAGGAAATAAATAAAGTTTCTAATTTAGGAGATTACTGATTTTGGGAGATTTCAATGCTCCAGGTATAAATTGGGGTGAACTAAAAGGTATTACTGCCTTTGATAAATTATTGATTGATACAATAATATCACACGGTTATTATCAATTGGTTGATGCTCCGACTAGGGGAAAGTAATATTTTAGATTTAATTATATCTAATTCCATTGATAGAATTGATCATATAGACATCCTCCCGCATTTAGGAAATAGTGACCATAACATTGTAAAATGTACAATCAATACTGAAAAACCTAAACTAAATAGATCGTCACTACCCTATGATTACAAAAGAGCAGATTGGAATAAAATTATTGAAGCCTTCAAAATGCAGGACTGTGGTGAATCATATTGTAAACTGGATGTTAACTCAATGTGTGAAAAATTAAAATCGAAAATTCAAGAAATAACATTCAATCTTATCCCTAGGCGTAAAGATAAAAATAACAAAGGTTATATTCCATATTGGTTCAATAAAAATATCAAGATACAGATAAGAAGGAAAAACAAAGCTTTCAAGAAATATAAAAATTGTCCAACCTTGACAAATCTTAATAAATATAAAAACCAACAGAGATCCCTTAAATCTATTATTAAAAAAGGAAATGTCAAATTTGAAAATAAATTGGAAACTAGTAAAAATCATAAAGCTTTTTATGCATATATAAACAACAATAAGCAAACGGGGAAAAAATAATGCAGTGTCTGTAAATGGTAAAATAATAATGAATAATAAGCAAACAGCAGACAGTTTCAATAATTATTTTATGACTACATATCAGGAATATAACTCCAAGGTAATTATTCCTGGGGTAATAGATTCAGAAGCCCCCAGTATAAGTCGTGAATTGGTACAGAAGGAATTATAGTGAGGCTGAATAGAACGAACGGTAGGTGGGCAGAAGGGGACAGTGAAAAAGCAGGAATACTGAATGAATATTTCTGCTCAGTATTCACAGAAGAGGAGGGGTAAGTGCCTAATCCAATTAACAGAAGCACTCTTGATAGGGGGGTTGACCCTAGTCCTTTCACAGAAGAAAGGGTTCTGCAAGAACTCCTAAAACTGAAGGTGGACAAAGCAATGGGTCCTGATGGAATTCACCCCAGAATTCAAAAAGAATTAAGTGAGCAACTAGTGACACCGCTGACTACTCTCTTTAATAAATCATGGGAGGATGGGGTGGTACCTGAGGACTGGAGGAGTGTGGATGTGATTCCTCATCACAAAAGTGGGAGCAGGACAGAGGCAGGAAACTACAGACCAGTTAGTTTGACCTCAGTAGTAGGGAAAATGATGGAATCACTTCTGAAGGAAAGAATAGTTGAGTACCTAGAGGCCAGTGGAGCACAGGACCCAAGGCAGCATGGGTTCACAGCGGGAAGGTCATGTCAGATGAATCTAATAGATTTCTTTGACTGGGTGACCAAAGTAGTAGACCAGGGAGGGGCTGTGGACATGGCCTACCTAGACTTTAGCAAGGCATTTGACACAGTCCCACACAAAAGATTAATAGTCAAATTAAACAGCCTGGGAGTGGGACCCAGGGTGGTAGCCTGGGTAAAACATTGGCTGGACAACAGGACACAGAAGGTAATTGTAAATGGAGTCCACTCTGAAGAAAGGGGGGCTACTAGTGGGGTACCACAGGGTTCAGTATTGGGTCCAGTCCTTTTTAATGTCTTCATCAGTGACATTGCAGAGGGACTGGAAGGAAAAGTATGCCTTTTTGCAGATGACACAAAGATCTGCAACAGGGTTGATACACAAGGAGGCTTGGAAAGGATGAAAAGCGACTTGGAAAGGTTGGAGGAATGGTCAGAAGTATGGCAGCTAGGATTCAATGCAAAGAAGTGCAAAATAATGCACCTGGGAAACAAGAACCCAGGGAAGAATACACAATGGGTGGGAGGTAGTAACAACAACAAAAGGAAAGGGACCTGGGGGTAATCATATCAGATGACCTTAAGGTTAGCAAGCAAGTGAGAAGGCAGTAGGGAGGGATGGGGTATACTGGGATGTATAGGAGAGGCATCATCAGCAGAAGACAGGAAGTTGTTATCCCTCTGTACAGACAGTTGTGAGACCCGATCTGGAGTACTGTGTCCAGTTCTGGAGACCCCATCTCCATAAGGACATAGACAGGATAGAGGCAGTCCAGAGGAGAGCAACTAAAATGGTGCAGGGTCTGCAAGAGAAGCCAATGAGGAGAGACTAAAGGAGCTTAATATATATACCCTTGATGAAAGAAGGGAGAGGGGGGACATGATAGAAACTTTTAAGTACCTCAGTGGAATCAACAAAGTCCAAGAGGGTAGCATCTTTCAGAAAAAGAGACTTGCAAGAACAAGGGGACACAATCTAAAGATAGAAGGAGGGCAGTTCAGGGGCAATGTGAGGAAGTATTATTTCACAGAGAGGGTAGTGGATGCATGGAACAGCCTTCCTGAGGAGGTTGTGGGGTCTAAAACTGTGGGAGAATTCAAGAATGCATGGGACAGACATAAGGCAATTCTTGTGGGGGGTAGGAAGAAATAGGCTGTTGGTTAACTAGGATCTGTGGCCTATCCTGTAGGTAGGGAAATGGGCAGACTAGATGGGCCTAGCGGTCCTTATCTGCCATCAAAGTCTATGTTTCTATCCAAACAAAGGACATCGTCCTCTTCTGGCCCAGATAATATTGACACAATATTCTGGAAACATCTTTCTGAAGTAGTAATAAACCCATTGACTGAAATATTTAATAAATCACTTCTAACTGGTATGATTCCCATGGACTGGAAAAAGGCTATAGTGGTGCCAATGCACAAAAAGGGAAACAAGTCTAACGTGTCAAATTATAGACCAACTAGACTAACATCTATCTGTTGTAAGATCCTGGACAGATTGATTAAAAATATTATTGAAAAGGATGTAATTAAACTAGAAATGCAGGACATTACGCAAACATAGTTTTAGGAGAGGGCTTTCTTGTAATACTAATTTATTAGCTTTCTATAACCATGTTAGTTGTATATTAGATAAGGGCAAACCAGTTGATGTAATCTTTTTGGACTTGGGTAAGGCATTTGATACGGTTCCACATCACAAACTTATTATAAAATTACTGGATCTAGGTATAAATAAAGTTATAGTAAGATGGATCGGAAATTGGTTAATAGGCAGGAAACAGAAGGTGCGAATAAATTCAGTCCTTTCGGATGAGGAAAGGGTTGTTAGCAGTGTTCCCCAGGGATCTGTATTGGGACCGTTATTGTTCAGTCTATATATTAGTGATATGGGTAATGGGTGGACTCCTTTATAACCAAATTTGCAGATGATACCAAACTAGGTGAAGAAGTTATGTCATTAATAAAATGTATTGAACTGAGCAATAGTCTAAACAAAATAGAAAATTGGGGTGAACAAAACAACATGAAATTTAATGAAAATAAGTGTGCTGTGATACATTTTGGAAAAAAATAACCCCAAATATTCATATTCCATAAATAATAAGTGCATAAAGAGCAGTACTTGCAAAAAAGATCTTGGTGTATGGATAAACTCTAAATTAACTTCGGACAGACACATTGTCAAACTGGAGGGAAATGCAACACCATTATTCACTTCATTAAAAGAGCTTTCATTTCAAGGAATAAAGACTGTGTTCTTAAGTTATATAGGACATATGTACTCCCCCATCTTGATTATGTTTCACCGATTTGGAGCCCATATCTAAAGAAGGATATTCAAAAAGTTGAAAAAGTTCAAAGGAGACTGACAAAATCAATTAAAGGCTTAAAAATTAAGGAGTATTCAGATAGATTGGCAGATCTAAACCTGTACTTCCTGGAATCCAGAAGAATTAGAGGAGATTTATTATTTTTATACCTTATCATGTAAGACAAAACCTTAATGGCACAGTGTAACATAAAAAGGGTTGATAAATTAGTAAATTCTAAATCACATGATAAGCAAATATTTATAAATAGGGCAAGAACAAACAGGCACCAGAATTTTTATAATATACGAACACCCACAATCTGGAATAATTTGCCTAAGAATGTTGTGGAATCTACATCTTTTGATTTATTTAAAAGCAGGTTAGATAAATATTTGTCAACAAATGGTATGAGGAATGTCAACAGATAAGCCCACTATGAGTGAGAAACAATTAAATGGGTCAATGGCCTACTTTGTCTATATATAACAGGTACCAAGTTAACTAGACTGCAGCAGGACTTCAAGGATGTTCAGCTCTGGTTTCGCACAAATCAGCTTTTTCTCAATGCCAAGAAGACTGTCTCAATGACCTTCGGCACAAGGCAGAGACTCTTTTGGCTCCCCGCCACTCCCTTCTCCCACACCTGGATGGGACAATTCTGGAGGATTGCTCATTTAGATACCTCAGGGTCAGGCTTGACCAGCACCTCAACTTTTCTGCACATGTCGATGCCATCCACAAAAAGCTCCACCCCAAGTTGGGTGTTCCATATCACAACCATGGCTGCACCCCGCTGCCAGCCCACTGTGCACTTGTGCAGAAAAGGATACTCCCTATTTTTGACTACAGGGATGTAGTCTACAGTGCTGCTCCCAAGTCCACCCTAGCCAGACTGGATCCCTCTTCCACTCTTTCTGTTGTTTCGCTCTAGACTGCCCCCCCGACACATCGCTTTGACCTCTACAGAGCCCTTGATTTTCCATCTCTTCACAATCGTAGACTGTCGCACTGTGCTAGTATCCTGGCAAGGTTCTGGCACAAATCCCTACCCCAGTACCTCACCTCAGTCCTAACTGCCCAGGCTCCACCGGTGTACCAACTCAGGAACATAGACTCCCACTTCATGTCTGTGCCACATATGTCCACCGTTGCTGGTCAGGCAGCTGTTAGACATTGCATGCCCAAACTGAGGAACTCCCTTCCTGTGGACATCTGGCACATTCCCCCTTTGCCTCTCCTCAACAACCCCATCATTGCCCATTTCTCCACCCCCTGCGACTGTGGCTAATGTCTCAGTCTGAGCGACCAGGCTCAGGCAAATTTTGCTAATTTTTTGCTAACTTTTTTTGATTTTGTATTGTGGCTTTAGGTCACTCTGCTAGCTCTGCTAGTTCAGTTTGTAATTTACTGCTGTAATGTGTATGTGTGTTTAAACCCTAATCATCATTTTTAAATGTTTAATTCTAATCTGAATGTACAATTTGTAAATTTTAATTACTGTTCTGGAATCTATATTTTGCATCTGCATAAGGAAGCCAAATAGTTCTGCAATATGTCGATCTCCACTCTAGGTGCAGTGTTTTGTCCATGATTCTCCCTGCCCCCCTCACCCCCAGGTCGCATCTGGAATTGAGCAGTACTTTGCTCAGTATGCCATCCTGTTTAAACTCTTAAATAAATAAAAACTGCAAAGCTGGTGACAAGTGGAGCACCACAGGGCTCTGTGCCAGGACCAGTATTATTTGGGTTCTTCTTATCAGACATTGTGCACAGGGTGGTGAGCAATGTAAGTCTGTTCACAGATGACACCAAAATGGAAGACGTGATGGATTGAGAGGAGGGGAGGAAGCAGCTGCAGTGGGATCTAGGCAAGCTAGAGGAGTGGTCAGAGAGGTGGCTGCTGGGGTTCAATGCAAAGAAGTGGAACGTTATGCACTTCAGGGCAAAGAACCCAAGTAGAAAATGCTGGCTGTGGGGGGGAGTTAAGCTGGGGATCACTGAGGAGGAGAAGGACCTAGGGTAATGGTAACAGAGTCCATGAACAATATTGCCCAGTGCAGGAGAGTTGCTGCAAAAGCAAACAAAATGCTGGGGTGCATAGAGAGGGGTTTTCATTCAGGTGAAGAGAGTTGATCTTGCCCCTTTACAGGTCACTGGTAAGGCTGCAATTGGAGTATTGTGTACAGTTTTGGAGGCCATACCTGAAGTGTGATATCAGGCTACTGCAGGGGGTACAGTGGAGGTCAACAAAGATTATATGTGGAATGGAAGGGAGAGACTGAGAGCAGACTGTGAGACTTGAATATGTACATCCTGGAGGATAGAAGGGACAGGAAGGACATTATAGAGACAGTCAAGTATCTGAGGGGAATCAATAAGAATGGGGCAGATGGGGTCTTTAAGCTAAGGAGGAGAAGGGACAAGGGGGGCATGGGCTAATAAGAGGGGGGAAGATTTAGGAGGGAAATGAGGAGACACTAGTTCACAGAGATGGTGGTATTAAAATGGAAAGCACTACCAGAATGGGTAGTATCATCTAAATCTGTGAAGAGCTTTAAAAAGGCATGGGACAGAGAGCAGGGGAGAGTGAGGGTGGGGAAAGTGGGGGGCGGCAGTGGGATGACAAAGGGGATGGGGGTGGGGCAGCTGCAAACTAGCTACACACTTGAGCAGACATAGATAGACCAGGTGGTTTGTTTCTGCTGGCACATTTGTATGTTTATATGTTATGACTTAGACTAAACCTGATCATTTTTCTGAATTTCCAATTATCACCATTAATTGTTGTCCAGGCAGTGCCAGGAAGTAATGCCCTTAGTTTTATTTATTCTCTGAGGTATACACACAGTTGCTATGTGAGAACCCCCTCTTCTGTGTTCCAGGAGCTGTACTGTAGCTTGTGCACATTCATTTTAATGCTATTGTGCTGTGCAAAATTGTGCTGTGGCAAAACTGATGACATGCAAAATTTGTTCCCGATGTACATAGCACCATTGTGCTGAATTTAAAATACGAACGCGTGGTTTACGTCTACCATATCTTAACCTGTATTACTGGGCAGTCATGCTTCCAAATATCTCCATTGGTTAGATCCAAATCCCTCCACTGTTCTTTCTCCATGGCTTAAAATAGAATTGGAAATTATTCACTCGTGTAACATAGCTCCCTCCACGTTATTATTCCTAAATATATCCTCTTTGCCCGAAAAAGTTAAAAGCCACCACTATAGAAACTTCAATTAGAATTCACTCCCAGTTATGTGGGTTTTTAAAATATAAACATTATGCAGATACTTCTCAATCAATCTGGAATTCCCTAGCTTTCAAAATTGATAATAAGAGTTTAATACCTACATGGCTACCACGACTCGGAGATGGAAAATTGTCCTTGTTACTGAAGGAAGATGGCTCATGGCTATCGTTGGAGGATCTAATGTTCAAATTCAGATTTCAACCATCGGATTATTTCAAGGTTCTTCAATTAAGGCATATCCTTGTCAAAAAATTTTATAAGACAACTCCCATGTCACCTAAGCTTCCCTTCCACTCAGACTTGAGTCCTTTAGCCACTTCCTCTAAAGCAACTTCCAAACTATATAGTACACTTTATGATTGGTGCTTTCCTGATTATTTTGGTCTCACAACTTACTGGTCAGACTTTTTTCCACATTGGAATAAAGACTGGTCTGCCCTTTGGAGTAATTGACACCGTTTTGTAACACAAGACTGATTACGTCTCATGCAGTTTAATATATTGCATAACCTCTACTATTCTCCACAAAAATTGGCTGCTTGGGGTGTAATATTATCCAATCAATGTACAAGGTGTTTGCAGAAGGAAGGTACCTTGCTTCATATTTTTTGGGATTGCTCCAAGATAGCCCCCGGAAAGATATAAAAGATAGAGCTGACCCATTATTAGGTTTATCTGATCTATTCACACCTGAGATATGCCTCTTAGGGATTGTTCTCAAATATCAATGATCAATCGGAAATACTATATCTCCATGATATCTATGTCATTTAAGACATTGGTCCTTAAGTATTGGAAAAACACAGAGACAGTCTCCTATTCTGAATGGCTTAATGAGTTTTTAGCTAATCTTAGAACTGAAAAAACATAGCTAATCTTAATAACAATATAACAAAATATAAAAAGATCTGGGACCCATTATATACATTGTACTCTATCTAAATTATGTTTTGTGATCCTAATGACTCATTGCGGATTGCTATTTTCTTGGACTGTGGAGGGTAGGAAAATAGAAATGTGGGGGCGGGTAAGAGGGAGGGTGGGGATGGGATCATGGATTTTAATTCTGAATGTACATGTATAACTTTGATAAGCATGATCCTGTCTGTTGTAAAATTGAAAAGTTATAATAAACATTATATTGAAAAAAAAAATACCAATACATACAAAATGGTGCTGTCCCAAAGCTGTGAAGCAGCTCCTCCTGGTTGTTTCCATTCTCAGAGCACTATAAAGCTGCATAGTTGGCCATGCAAAAGCATCCTGCTAGATCATCAAGCAAACAAAAGACAAAGGACATACCAGCACACCAGAGCCAGGAGCTTGTAAAGCTCCAGTGATGTTCACAACCACAAAGTTGTAGTTTCCAAAAGTGATTGTAATTAAGAGGTTTGATTTAGCCACATTAAACATTGAAGTACATAGACACATGATACTCACTGTAATATCAAGTGCCCCGGTGCTTCGCCACGTAAGGCTGCATCAGGGGCTCATCAAGCACCATTTCCCTGTAACCATTGCTGGAGCCACCTGTGATAGTCCATTCTTCTGGTCCACACAGGCATTGAAAATGGGCTGGAGAACACAACAGCCACAATCTTATTCAGTGCTACAAAGTGCCATGGAACTGTTCGCAGAGGAACAGTAGTCACATACTGGAGGGATCCCACCTCTGTATAAAGCTCTGCACTATCTCTCCCCCTAACCCACCCCCATGACTTGCATAGGGACATCCTAGGTGGAAAGATACTGGTCAAGCAGTAGGGGCTGGCAGGGGGGATCTAGTTCCAGGAATGTTGCTCAGCTGATCCAGGAGATGGTAGTGGGATCCTAGTTCATGTAGAGAGGTTGGTGAGGAGGGTCCCAACCTGTAAAGAGGGTGGTCTTAAGCTGCAGATAGGGTGGTCATTTGGGGGGATGGAGATTCAGAGTGGTGGTCCAACAAGAGTAATGGGGGGTCCAGCTTCACTGCAAAGCCCATGTATTCAAACATGTTTTGCTTTGCAGCTTGCCTTCTCTTTATAACACCCTCCTCACACACACCGACACACACACACACACACACACACACACACACACACACACACACACAGGCAGCATGTGAAATAGTCAGCCACATGCTGAGGGCTTCTGTTCTTGAGCCCAGTGCCTGGGCTGGATCCATTAGGATTCAATCATTTGAACACGCTGGAGGATGAGTTAATGTCGGGTGTGACAATTTGGAGTGTGATGAGGACTGGCAAGGAGGTTGCCAAAAAACACCTGCCCAGTCACCCAACCTCCTGCTTACACAGCCACCCATCTGCTCTTTCACATTACAATTCCCTCCCTCAGGAAAACAATAATTTTGGCAGCAGAAAAGGAACTGTCCTTGATGTTTTGATGTTTTGCCTATTTCATGCTGTTTTTAATGGCTCATCGGTGCACAACCAGATGTATCATTGTGAATACATCACTTTACAGTGTTACAGGTGGATATACAGTTCTCCTTCAAAGGTCTGTGAAATAAGTCTACTGGACCAAATAGATTTGTGTTTCTGTTTCCCAGCACCTGTACCGGGCTTTGAAGATCATGCAGAAATATCTGGATGCATTGATTAGGTACAGCACATATCAGGCTGTTGAATGTCTTGGAGGGGACTGTTAAGATCTGAAATGCAGAGTTTGCAGTGGGCAGGAATGATAGAAACATAGAAATAGACAGCAAAAGGATACCAAAGGTCCAACTGGTCTCCCCAGTGGTTTCTGAGTACTCTAGCGGTCACTGGTCCTAGCCTCCCTGCTGAGTTTTTTACCCTTCTGTTCCCATGGAATCTAAGGTAGCCCTTGCTCTGTCCCACCCATGTTTGAATGCTGCCATGGACTCAGCTCCCATCATCTCAGCAGGCAACCTGTTCCATGTTTCCACCACTCTTTCTGTAAAGTAGTGTTTCTTAAATTCCCTCCTGAAATGCCCACCTCTCAGTTTCCATTCCTGCCCTGTTGTGTTTGAGTCTGATATCCTATTGAAGACTTCCGAGCAGGGCACCTTACTTATGCCTCTCATGTATTTGAATTTTTCAGTCATATCTATCTCTCCCTCCCTCCTAGTCTCCAGCAAGCACATGTCCAGTGCTCTCAAACAATTCTAATATGAGAGTTCATGAAGCCCTTTTATCATTTTAGTTGCCCTTCTCTGTATATCCTCTAGCCTATCCCTGTCCTTCTTTAAGTGAGGACTCCAAAACTGTACACAGTATTATGGGTTGGGCCTCACTA
Source organism: Neoceratodus forsteri (assembly GCA_016271365.2). Classification (NCBI taxonomy): domain Eukaryota; kingdom Metazoa; phylum Chordata; order Ceratodontiformes; family Ceratodontidae; genus Neoceratodus; species Neoceratodus forsteri. Next base: position 102,699,548 of record CM028130.1, read on the forward strand.
AGTACATGTAAAGTGGGAGAATCACCTCCCTTTTCCTACTGTCAAATCCTCTCCCTATACAACCCAGTATTTTGTTGGCCTTGCTGGAAGATCTGTTGCATTGACTGGATTGCTTTAGGGTGTTTGAGATGATGAACCCAAGGTCTCTTTCTTCATGTGAGATACAGAGCTGGACTCCATTAAGCCAGTATTCTGTCACTGCTTTACCTTTTCCCAAGTGAATCACCTTGCACTTCTTTGTATTGAACTTCAGCTACAAGATGTTGAATCATCTTTTGAGCCTCTGCAGGTCCTTTTGAAGGTCCATAACCACGTCTGCACTGTCTATCCTACCACCTAGCTTAGTATCATCCATGAATAAGGAATCTTTCCCTGGATGTATTCTGCAATGTTGCTAATGAATACATTAAAAAGGACCGGGCCTAATACCAAGCCCTGTGGTACACCACTAGTGACCTCTCCTCACCCGACCTCACCCCATTTATTTCCACTCTTTGCTTCCTGCCCATAAGCCAGTTTACTACTCAATTGCTTATACTCTGGCCATGCCTTGATCCTCCAACTTTTTCAACAGGCATATGTACAGCACAGAAATGAAGGCCTTGCTTAAGTCAAAGTATAGGAGGTCCATTGGGTGGACCCTGTCTAGTTCCCTAGTCACACAGTCAAAAAATGTAATTAGGTTCATCTGGCATGACCTACCTGCCATGAACCCATGCTGTATGCCATCCTGGAGAGCATACTTCTCCATGTACTGTACTAAGTACTGCTAAAATAAGGTTTCCATAAGTTTCCACAGTATTGATGTGAGGCTAACCAGCCTCTAGTTACCAGCTACCTCCCCTTCTCCTTGCTTTGTGAAGGAGTACCACATCTGCACTTCTCCAGTCACTGGGCATGACAGTGACTGTAGAGAATGATTACTCAAGTAAGCCAAGGGGTCTGCCAATTCCTCTGCAAGCTCTCTCAGTACCCTCGGATGCAGCCCATCTGACCTTGGCACTTTATCCATTCTTAGTTGTACTAACTCATCCCTGACTCTACTGCCAGTAAAGGTTGGTGATTCAATTTGTTGGATCCTCAAATTGGATGCTTTAATGCCACTTTCAAGTATTGGTCCATCATGCTCCTTCGTGAACACTGAACAGAAGAAGTTGTTCAGAATGGCAGCCGTCTGTCCATCATCCTCGACTAGTGTGGCACTATCTAAGACCCAAACTGTCCCTCCCCCTTTCTTCCTTTTTTCCTGGATGTAATGAAATAATAGTTTATTGCTTTCTTTGAACCCCTTTGCAACCCTTAGTTCAGCTGTTGCCTTTGCCAGTCTCACTTCCCTTTAAGTTTCCTTACTCATTTGATTGAAATCCTCCCATTTGCTGTCACTTTGATACTTTTTATTTTACAAAATGCTTCCCTTCTGGTCCTGACTGCTTTTTTGACCTGATCAGTGAACCAAATGGGTCTTTCATGCTTATTCCTTTTTGCCACTGTCCTAATGCAACATCACATAGCTTCTAGGATGGCTAGTTTGATTTGTCCCCAGATGATTTCCACCACCAATGTTTCTCAGATACTAGACAGTTTATCCATGACCAATCATCTCAACTTCTCGAAGTTCGATCCTTTAAAGCTCAAGACCTCCACCATGAACTGAGATATTATATCCCCTAGGGATAGTTCAAACCAGAGTTATAGTTGCTATTGGCTAGCAGTTCCCCAACTTCAACATCACAGACTGACTCTGTGTTAGTGAGAACCACATCCAGAGTTGAATTATGCCAAGTCAGAGTGTTGATCAGCTGGGTGAGTAGGCAGTCTTGTATGGCTTCCACCATGGTTTGACGTTTTGAGGTCCTGGCCATTGGGATATCCCAGTCAACATCTGGCATGTTCAGATCTCTGACCGCCACTATATCCCTTTCAGTTTGACACCTCTGATTTCCTCCAAGAGTTGCTTGTTCTTGTCCTCCACCTGACCTAGGGGCCTGTATATTATCCTGATATAGACCTGCTTTCCCACTGACAAGATGAGCTGAATCCATAAGGAATCTACACCTTCCTTTTTAATGCCATCAAGTGATGTGGCTTTAATTCCTTCCTTGACATACAGTGCTACCCCCTCAGCTCTGTTCTTGTCCTATTAAGAGTGTGTAGCCCGGGATCAAGAGATCCCAATCGTTGTTCTCCATGGCTTATATTTCTGTAATGGTCACTAGCACTTGGGTGTCTGTGATGATCACCTGTAGGTCACTTCTTTTGTTTCCTAGACTTCTGGCATTGAAGCACACCCCCTTCCAAGACACTGTAGGTGTACTTTGTCCCTTGATCTGGCTTCATCTGCAGATTTACTATTGCTTGGTTTCCCTTTTGTCCTTTCTGGGACCTCTTTCATTCCCTGTAATCTCTCCAGTATTGTGGGAGAGGGCTTCTTGCTCATGGGGAAGTGGTAGCTACAATAGGTTCTCATCTTTGATGTTATGGTTGAGAAGTTCCCTAGCCCCAGACTCCCCCTCACCTAGTTTAAACACCCAACTTGTACATCAAATTTCTGTCCAAGTGCTCTCATGCCTTGCTTGTTTAGGTGGAGTCCATCAAACTTAAAGAACTTCCTCTCCCAGAAATCTCCCCAGTCACCTCTGAAATTATATCCTTTTTTCAGGCACCATCCCTTTAACCATGTATTGAATTCCTTGATCTCCTTGATTCTAACCTTGTTAGTGCAATCACGTTTGGCCCACAGTGGGAGGACCTCAGAGAAAGCCAGTGAGGCTGTGCACGTCACCAACTATTTGCTCAGTTTGACAAAGCTTTCCTTAGCCTCTTCCATGGTCTGATTTGCCAGGTTGTTTGTTCCATTGTGAACCAGTACCCTGAGTCCTGTCCCAGCTCTGTCCACAATCCTTCTGATGTATTCCATATCACACTTAGCCAATGCACCGGGAAGGCATGTGACCATCACACTTGCTTGTGAATAGTCATTCAGGTGATTTTCCACTCCTCTTACCATTGAATCCCCCACAACAAGTACTTGTTTACTACTATTACAGCTGCTTTTACACTTACAGCTGCTGGATGCCATATCCCTTCTCTGCCCTTCCCACTCGACTGACACAGTATCCCCCCAGCAGAGTCAGACTCCTGCATCCCTGCCAGGGGTGTAAAATGGTTTGTGTTTGAGATGGCAGTGGGGTAGTCAGGATTCACTTGAATAATCCTTTCCACCCTGCCTCACCACCCTGCCACCATGCCTCTGGGCCTGTGGGCCTCTGAGAAAGTGGGTGTGGTGGGGGAGAACTCCAGCACTGCTTATGCTGCAGCTTGGAAATTTAATTCCATGCCACAGACAGCTGAGTCCTGAGATCATTAAGGGTTATAAGTATGGAGCAGTGGCCTACCCTCTGGAGAACTCCCCTGGAGAAGAATGTTCTGCAACCATGGCAACTAATTACATCCATTTTGACCTTGGGATTAGCAGTTTACCTCACAATGAATAAAACCCACAGAATATGTAATCTACTAGACAGCTTTTTCTATGATGCCCCTTTCTCTGTGGTCCTAACACACTATGGTCCCTTCCCAGGCACTCGGGTGAGGTCACTTCCTTGTCTGTAGCCTCCTCCTACCCAGCTCTGCATCTAGCTTTCTCAGCCTCTCCTCATATGGTCTGTCCTCCAATCCCTGGATCATCCTTGTTACCATGCATTATACCCCTTCCAGTAACTTCACATCCTTCTTCAGATATGGGCACCAGTACTGTGTGCAATTCTGGTGCCCATATCTGAAGAAGGATGTGAAATTACTGGAAGGGGTACAATGTAGGGCAACAAGGATGATCCAGGGATTGGAGGCCAGATGATATGAGGAGAGGCTGAGAGAGTTGAGCACTTTCTCCTTGGAGGAGAGAAGGGACCAGGGTGATATGATTGAGACCTTTAAGTATGTAAAGTGGATAAACAAGGCAGGCACTTAAGGGATACTAAGGCTGAGAAGGGGAGGGACACAAGAGGGCATGGCCTAGATTGGCCAATTCTGCTGGCAAATTTGTATGTTTGTATGTTCATAGCGTTTTACCAGCTGCTGAATCAGCTGTAAGGAGGTCTATTTAAAGGAAGGTCAATCAATGCACCCTAGTGATCCCACCCTTCCTGCCCCACTACAGGAAGTTGCTGCTGTCCTTCAGACTTTGCTGTGCTATATGTTTAGTACAGAACCAGAGTGGATGGATGGATAACTACAATGTCAAGTCCTTGTGCTGGGCTCCTTAGTTCGTGCTGACTCTGTGCCAACAAACACTAGCCCCAATGGAAAAACCAAACAATTAACTTGAACCCCTGCTGAAGAGGCACACTGTGTCCCCTTTGAGGCTTCTGCTGCTGTCTCTGATAATTACTGCCATAAGTCTCAGTCTGAGCTGCTTTCACTGTGCTGTCCCTTCTTCAGCAGCAATCAGGAACCCCACAATGGAAAAAATGGAAAACAGTAACCCCACAATGGAAAAATAAACAGCCAAATGCAGCTAGCAGAATTAAAGTAGAGGGCTACTAATGTCCTATTGCAGCTTCTATAGTGGTCCCTGAGTCTAACAGTGCATGTCCTCCGACACTATTGCCACTGATGTAATGATGCTGCAAGATGGACCTTACAGAGTCTTCAAAAACAGAGAGTAGGGTGTTGGAACTGAGCACTCACTATTGTGTGTGGCTCAGCTGCAGAAAACAAATGTTTATTTTCAAACTGATGTTCACAAGTTTTTTATTTATTTAATTATTGCAATGTTTCATCAGAAAGCACACCGAACAACAAGTTGCTCATCTCCCAGTGCGACCTGAGGGGAAGGGGTACAGAGGAAAAACAGAAATACATTCAAGGTGCATAAGACAACAGTTCCATAAAATGAACATACAGTTGGCGATTTTCAGTAGGCAATTTAGTGTATGGGGGAAGGGAACAAGAGGACATGGCAGGCATGTATCTCATACTAAAAATGAATACTAGAAGTAGGGATTACTTTGGTAGAGACAGAACAGATAAATACAGCAGAGGGGGCAATTGCAGAGAGGTGCAAAAGTATTAGAAAGTGCATGTGATATAGGCAATTATTAAAGTGCCATGGGGAGAGGGAGGGTTAGGCAAGTAGGCATCTAGTGCAATAGGAAGAACAGGGGGAGGGGAGTGAGAGCGAAACACAGGGATCCCTCCTGGATGTTTAGAACCCTGCAAGGGGCAGGGACCACTAGATGAGGTGGGGGAATTTGGGGAGTGCCAGAAGAAGAGGGAATTGTGCAGGAAGATAAACAAGTGCAATGGGTGAAAGGTGGGAGGAGGGGAAGCAAGAGGTGGAGAGAAAGCCGAGCCTAGGGGACCTAGTCAGGATGCTGGGAAGAGGGGTGAGGGAGCCGAACCCAGGAGACCCTCCAGGATGCTGAAAACCCTGCAAGGGGTAGGGAAGGCTGGGAAAGATAGAGGGAAAGAGGGGGAGTGCCAGGGAGAGAGAGCAAGCAGGTAACAAGTGCTAAGGGTAAAAAGGGATAAGAAGAAGGGGAGGACGGGAAGGAGAGCCAAGCCCTAGGGACCCCTTCAGGATTCTGGGAACCCTGCAAGTGGGCAGGCGAGGCAAGAAAAAGATGGGAAGAGGAAAGGTTGAGCTAGGAGTAGAGATTAGGTTAAGGTGAGTTAAGACAGGCTGGCCCGGTGGCGCTGAGGGTTGAGGCACTGGATGCCATACCTCATGCTACGCTAGTGACCCAGGTTAGGAAATGAGCCCGGACCACCGGGGGTTGGCAGGAGAGAGAGAGAGAGAGAGGATTGGACATCCATAGGACTGCTCTCCTCTCTCAGGGAAGGATCCAGGGGTAGCTCAGTGCAGCAGTGGCCCCCTGTGGAGACCGGTGGCACTGCTATGCACAGAGGCTCGCTAGCAAGCAAGGGGTAGACTTTGGGGGGCTTCCTTCCAGATGTGGGTGGGAGCACCCACGTCTTGGGCTGGGCGGTATTGCATGTCCCACGTCGAGGGCGTAAACACTCTGGAAAAAACCTCCAGCCCAGATAGGTTATGGCCCTCCAACAGCTGTGCTGCCACATGCCCAACACTGGAGCCCCTCCACCTCCCCTTCAATCTCCTCAGGCCCTATGCCCCCCAGGGGTGCTCAGGGAGAAAGTAATGTCCTTGAGGATGGCGGGGCTCAAAGTGGGTGGTAGAGTGCCACTGGCCAGTGGAAAGGCCTGAGAGAGTTCTGGCTCTGGGGTTTACAGAGGGTCATGGCAGGAGCAGCTGGATGAAAAATTGTTGTGAAGGGCAGAGCTGATGGAGTAGTAGTAGAAGGAGGAGTGATGAACTTGAGGAGGGAGAGAATTCCTAATTTTAGGGAAACGGTATAAGTAGCTTGACTGACCAATGAGTGTGGAGTGCCGAGGGATCACCAAAGAGCGAGAGTCAGAAGATCTAAAGGAGTGCGAGGGAGGGGGTTGATAAAAGAGGAGGATAGGTAGGCTGGGAGTTCATCCAATCAGTGTTTAGGGGTTAATTTTGCACAGTGGGAGAGACATCTGTTTATGAGAGAGGGGAAGGACAAGGCATGCTAGAGGTCACAATGATGAGTGCAAGAGGGAGCATCAAGGGCAAAGTGGCAGAAAGAGTGGACTAGTGTGTCCAATCTGGTCAGGGAGGATTTGGGAGTGGCACCATAGACTATGTCACAGTAGTCCAAAATAGGAAGGATCATGTACTGGACAAGTTCATGCCTAGCCACAGGGGGGATACAAGTATGATTTCTGAACAGGGTGCCAAGCTTGGGGTACAGTTTTTTCAGGATGGCATCTGTTTATGAGAGAGGGGAAGGACAAGGCATGCTAGAGGTCACAATGATGAGTGCAAGAGGGAGCATCAAGGGCAAAGTGGCAGAAAGAGTGGACTAGTGTGTCCAATCTGGTCAGGGAGATTTGGGAGTGGCACCATAGACTATGTCACAGTAGTCCAAAATAGGAAGGATCATGTACTGGACAAGTTCATGCCTAGCCACAGGGGGGATACAAGTATGATTCCTGAACAGGGTGCCAAGCTTGGGGTACAGTTTTTTCAGGATGGCATCAATATGTCCATAAAAGTTGAGGTGTTGGTCCAACCAGACCCCAAACTATCCGAAGGAGGAAGTGTCATCTAAAATAGTCCCATCCAGGGTATGGAAAGAGGGCAGACTAGGGAGCCTAGAGAGTCTCTGCCTGATGCCAAAGGTCATGGAGACAGTCTTCTTGGCATTGAGGAAGAGATGATGGTTTGCAAACCAGAGCTGAATTTGGTTGAAATCGTGCTGCAAGCTGGATGTAATCTCAGCTGGACTTTGACCAGAAGTATACAAGACTGTATCATCGGCATACATTGTGATGGAGGAAGAAGGGGATAAGACTGAAGGCATGTCATTTAGGAAGATTGAAAATAATAAGGGACCAAATATCGAGCCCTGTGGGACTCCTGTGGTGATCGGGATGATGGGGGAGGTGACTCCAGAGATCCTAAATGATTGAGTTCTACCAGTGAGGTAGACCCTGAACCAGCCAGTGGCTGAAGAAGACAGGCCAGCTGATGAAAGAGATTTCAGGAGAAGGAAGTGGGAGACAGTGTCAAATGCCTTGGCAAGGTTGACAAAAAATGGCTGAGGTGGTAAGGCTATTGTCCATCCCTGTAAGGATGGAGTCAGTGAGCCTAAGCAGGGAGGTGGTAGTGGAGTGTCTTTTCCTGAAACCAGATTGAAATGGGGTGAAAAAGGAGGAGTCAGATAGATAGGTGGTAAGTTGGGTGAGAACCAGACTTTCTTGTAGTTTAGTGAGAGTAGAGAGGAGAAAGATGGGTCAGTAGTTGCTAGGGGAAGAAGTGTCCTTGCCATTAGGTAAGGGGAGGACCACAGCATGCTTCCATGGAGTCGGGACTGTGCCAGTAGAGAAGGAGAGGTTTAGAATGAGAGAGGGAGGGTGGAAGTGATGGCAGGGGCTGAGAGACAGAGGAGTTTGGGGTCAAGGTCATCAGAGAAGGAACCTTTTGAGGGGTTGATAGTGAGCAGGGCATTTAAAGCATTGTCCATGGTGATGGAGGAGAAGGAAAAGGAGAGGGGAGAGGATGAGGAAGGGGTTATGGTACTGGAGGCGGTTTGGGGGGAAGGAGGGGTCTTTAGGAGTTCAGCGGCACATGAGGTATAGTAGGAGTTAAATTCTATGGCCACTGTGCTTGGGTCAGCCACAAGAGTGTTTGTTTTTTATTCAAGGACTGGTGGGGGGGGATTGGGGTGTGAAGAGGGCATGGGCCACCTTCCAAAATTTTGATGGAGTATTTATGTTTGTGAGGAAGGCCGCTTTAAAGTATTCAGACTTTGTTAATCTCATTGCCTTGATGCAGGCATTTCAGGGCATACAGTAAGTGACAAAGTCACTAGGAAGCTGGGTTGATTTATGTAGCTTACAGGCTCAGTCTTACATCCAGAGACATGCCAGAAGTTCCAGGGTAATCCAGGGGAGATGATTGCCCCTGCCTCTGGTTGTTTTAAATGGGGCAAAAGTATCCCAAGTATCTAGGAATATACCTTTAAAGTAAGTAAGTGCCAGGTCGAACGAGGAAAAAGGAGGCTAGGGTGACCAGTCAGAGAAGGTAAGGTCGCACAGTAATGGTTTAAGGTCCAGGGAGTTAAATGAGCACAGTTGCAAGGTTTTATGTGGGGATTGTGGCCTGTGGACTTTCCTGACTATGAAGATTGGGTTATAATCACTAAGAGCATCAGGAAGGATACCGGATTTGATAACTCTGTGAGGATGGGAGGTGAGTGCCCAGTCAAGCAGGGAGTGATTTAGTCTCTTGTGGCTTGGTCGAGTGGGTTCTGTGATCAGCTGAGTAAGGTTAAGGATTTCTATTTCATTATGTGTTTTAATGGGCTTAGGTGATAGCCAATTTAAATTGAAATCACCCAGGATGTATAGTCCATCAGATTAGGAGATGGCTGAGATGGAGGTTACTAGGTCAAGAGCGATAGTGGGCTGGATGTTTGGGTGGCAATAGACTCCAGCTATAAAGATGGGAAGAGTGAAGGGCAGGGACACTTGTATGGCTAGAGCATCATAGGTTGCAGGACTGGAGGTAGAATATATAGTAGAATATTGGATTGAGGTGAGAATATAGATGGCCATGCCACTACCGCTACCAGCCCGGTATTCACACTGCATATTTATTGCATATCAAATTTTACTTAAAAAGCTAAGGATTTACAGATATGCAAAGTGCATGTAAGTTTCATGTCTAATTTTGATTGAGATATGCAAACTGTTGTATACAATATGTGCATATATAAGAATACATTACACATAGTGTTTCTCAGATAGTGTCCACTGATATGGGATACTGGCAGATACCACTGCTTTTACCAGATGTTGATGCCTTTAGATATTGATGGCATCTGACCATAGATCTGGTCTCTTCAGATACCAAGTGGATCCAGTCATGGGACAAATGATCCACTGGATTCAATGGTCAAATCAGGGATCCAGCAATTGGATCACAACAATCTGAGGGTCAGATCCAAGAGATCTGACCCTGGATTAAGAAGCCCAACCCCTTGTGGCCCAGGATCTGGTATTCAATTGCAGTGGGATGGGGGTTGGATCACACACCTAATAACATAGCTATCTGTCAGATGGAGTTCAGATTTGTCAGACTGGTGTCTGAGCACCCCTGATTACACATAAATGCATTTAGTAGCAACTAGTAATTGCGTAACTAAATAATGTATGTGGAGGTAGTGTCTTTTAGTATAGGTTATCCCCTACAAAGAATGCTTGCCACAATAGATTTTAGATGTATGAACTCCTCTGTCTGAAGGGGCTAGTCAACAGTTAAAGTTGATCCTCAAATCTCCTCCCCCGGAAATAAATAAATATGGCTAGACTACTTTAAAACAGTCCACTTTGTCAGCTTTCAACTGCAAGGCATATATATTTATTAGCCGAAGATGTAGTGCATAAAATTTTACATCAAGATGTAAAATCCACACAGGGACCATATCCTCCAGCCTCATCAAATCAACCTCTTAGAACAGAACTCCTACCCCGGAACAGCTTCCTTTCTCCACAGATCAAAAGGATGGGCCATAAAGCCACAAATTTGGGACTTTGTGAATTGCCCTACAATTATTTAACCTTGTGCCTTGAAGGAATAAGATATCACAAGAAGTATCCCTGTAAGACACCCGTAGTGGTTGATGGCCATTTAACATGTTTAAGGTTATTAGTATTGACTGTCCCTACCATGAAATTGTGAACTATGTCACAACCCCACTCAGCAGGTCAGGCCCTCTGCTCCCACAGTGCCAACCTCCGAGCATAGTATTGTGAACAGTTAACAGAACAGGTTAACCCTCCTGTCTGTTTTGTGGGTTCGAATCAACCTTAGGTCTCAGTTCTGAAGGGATTTAAGTTGTGAACCTCTTGCTAGCGTACCCAATGTACAGGATCAGATAATTCTGCTCTTCGGGGAACCAGATATCTTTTGCCTATGGGCACCTAACCAGGTGTACAAAATGAACCCTTAAAAACTCTAATAAAGACCTCAGATTACTATTACCTTTTCCCAGTTTGGTATTACCATATAAGCTCATGCACAGTGTTGTCACTCTCTTAACCATCCACGCATCACAGGCAAAAACAGAAGAACTTGGAAGACACAAATAGTCTATTTAAAAGTAGATGTTTACTTACAAATATTAAGAATGTAAAGTGTAAATATAGAACCATAGATCACAAAAAACATACAATCACTTAAAAAAAAAACAAGATTTTAAAAGTGCAACTTCCTACCACCAGACAATTAGACTTGATCGATCTAATGTATCTCTTACAGTGCTACTAGCATGTTGTAGCTTTCAGACTCCAAACATGTGTGTCTAAATGGAAAATGGAATACTATTTATAAAATGGCTTTGCCAACCTCTTTGCATGAGGTCACCTAGCTCCTCACTGTCAGAATATAAAAAATCATACCAACAGGATGTCTTATTCAGAAGGTAAATTAAAATTCTGTGACCTCAGCAAAACCCATTTTTTTTAAATGACTTTCTTTGATCTTATGAACAGCTTCCCCCTTCCAGGACATCAAAGAACTTGTTATGACTCTCTGCCAGATCTCACGGAGGTGCAATATGCTTTGTATCACCATGTGAAATTAACTATGTTTCCTCTAAATGTCATAAAAGTTTATGATCTATCTTGGCAGCTGGCAAGCTGAAATTAGTCATGTAAACAGGAGATCCTTCATTTTAAGTCTCTTCTTGCCTGCAATTATCTCTTGGCTTTCATCTTAAACCTGGGGGAGGGGGATGTTAACCCACAGGCTATCTCAGCATGCCTCATGGTAGACACTCAATAACACATTTTTATATTACAAAAAGCACAGATTAATCAGAACCAGCTGTCCAAGTGTCACAAACTAGACCACCATGAATCCAAGGAATGAAAGAAAAATGACTAAAAATAACATTATGTTGATTTCTGTCCACTGCATTCTCAGAGAATGGGTTATGCTGGGAAGACATAACAGTGGAACCATCTGAATCCTCCACTGTGTCTCCCCAGTCTTCCCTTTTCCTAAGAATGTCATACTTATTTTTCAGTGGTACGACTTACATTTTGGTCACGTTTCGTTTAGACTGACCTCTGGTCCTCCAACACCTGGTAACTACTTACAAGGTCTCTGTGACTGTTATAAAAGGTTGGAGCATATCTTCTATATATGCTTTCTCTGTGGTCAATGCTAATCCTGACATTGTGAGCTCAGGTGCTTGCTCTAATTCCTGCAGATACGGTGTGAAAGAGGTCACTCAAAGGTCGAATACAGAAACACTTAGAGCCTGGAGGTCGACTGTTTCCTCAGAAACTTGAATCTCCATCCTATTGTGTTTCTCCACCTCCGGTTCTTCCTGGGGTGAGCAGGAGCATCCTCCAAAGGCTGTTCTAAATCAATATCATCCCCAATTTCAAATTTCAATTTCCAAGGAAAGTTCTGGAAGTACAGTCAAGACATCCTCTTCTTGCTTTACTTGGGGGGGGGAGTTTTCAATGGCCATCTCTCATCTTTCTTTGGGCCATCCCATTGCATACAATTGATATAATGGTCATGTTCCACTTCATCCATAGGCTCCCCTTTATTGTGTACTGTCCAGGGACAGAACCTTTAGGAATGGTTAGGTATGTCATACAGATTGCAGTTCATTGCTTTCTCACATTGAGGGCTGGGGTCTCCAAGTTCTGTACATAGTCCACAGTGGGCCTTATCACATGGGTTACTCAAATGGTACTGTGAACCACACATATAACAGGCTTTAGGTTGGCCCTGATAGAATAACATCCCCCTGTTCCTCCACAAGAAGAAACAATTCAATAAATGCTTGATCCCCAAGTCACAGAGTAATAGACACAAATGTACCCACCAGCCTTAGTCCAAATGTATTCTGAATATATATACTGTAATAGGTTCAGGGTTTCCTATTACAATGCAGCATTGTTTCAGTCAGTATGATATGTCTATCATGCTGTCCCTTTAATTTTTAAAGAGGATAGTAATCATCTTGACTGCAGATTTAGTGAGAGGAACAACAAACAAACTCAGGTCACAGCCAACACAACTGCTATGCTGCGTTAAGAGCACCAGAGAGGAGCTTAACTACAAACAAATGGAGTCCAATTAATTGCAAAGCTTGTTCAGATCCTGAAAAATGGCATTATGAAAGGAATAACAGGCTAGTAGAAATCTACTGTCTGAGCTGAGTAACTTACTTTTCTTTTCCTCTGCTACAAAAAAAGCGCAAACAACGAAAGAATGAAATCGATGGTCTTAGTGGAGTCGAGTGGTTTACATAAATGCTGCCGTTCACTTTTCCGGTCTGCTTCTACAAACATGCAAACAGTGCTTTATTGTGCTGACAATCAGCCAGCACGTACAGCATTGTCAGTGCCATTCACAAAAAGAAGAGTGGAACATCTGCTACCTTTGAAAAGTGATGTACTTCCAGTATCTGGCGGAAAGTCAGTCTGTTAGGAAATAAATGAAAAAAAATAAACAGCAAAAATGAAAGGCAATGCTGCATACATCATGCGATGTTTTTTAGTCCCTCATTTCATAAACCTTGGCATGACATGTTTATGAAATGAGGGATTAGAGAACACCTTATGATGTGTGTGGTATTGCCTTTCATTTTTGCTGATTATTCTTTTTACTCTAATAGATTGGTTTTCAGCCAGATAGTAGAGGGCTATCATTTTCCCAACCAATGTTAAGAATTGTTATTAGCCAATCATGTTTTACTGTTTTGTTTTACTCCACTATGTATGTACGTCTGGCACTTTAAATGTATAGCACTGTTTGTATATCTTTAAATTAATAGGCATAACTATTCTAATTTATTGTCCTAGTAACTACTAATTGAAGCACCTATAAAATGGTACTTTGAGTTAAGTGTCAACAACTCTGAAGAACCCCTATGGTGCTATGACCTGGTGTTCTGAGACAGTCTGTGCTTTAAGATTTCAAATCATTTGAATTTGCACTTCATATGTTTGTGTTTCTTCAAAAGTAGTAAGTATACTTTTTCTTAATTAGAATGAAGAGGATTTTCTTGTACTGAATTTCAAGCAAGTCACTGATGGTTTGGTAACAGAGCTGACTGTGCATGTTTGCCATATGTGAGGAGAGAGGAGGGTACTCTGGACCAGATAGTAGCATTTGGAATTGTTATCCAAGTAGCACTACTGTTGCTCATTTGTGAAGCAGCTAATGTTTCTTTTTCATTTGATTTGTATTGTAAGCAAGCTCACCTTATTACCACTTGTTTGTAAGGTGCTGAGACCCTCCAACTTTGCAAAATAACAAAGCAATTGACATGTTATCACTTGAGAGTGTCTCAAGTGGTTAATTGTTCCATAATACAGAGGCAAGTACCGTATGAGTGAAAATACTGCTGTAGCTAGTAATGGAGATGCTTATGTGCAGGTCAGTTTCTTAGAACAAGTTGTCATGCACAGCAGTAACATTAATTCACTATTGGGTGAAAAGAATGCTGGGAATACAATAAATGACAAACAAGATGCAAGGACAGTATATTAGAAACTGGAAAGAGCAGTTAAAAAGTGTGAAGAATGTACTGGCAGTGTGCATTTTAGAAGCTTTTATTTCACTAAACTAGGTGCCATGTGGGCTCAGAATCACTAAGAATTCAGTTTTTGACTTAGACAAAGAAGACTTTACAGTATGTATAAGTTTAGATGGATCTCACATGAAGAATCCATTAAATCAAAGCAGCTGATACTGATAGATATTGTGCTTGTAAGGGAGGCTATATTGAATCAAATCAAACAGAAAGTGATTTGGCTAAAATAATCTGTTCTTCTGGTGTGAAACTATTTTAGAAAAAACTAGACAATAACATTTAAAAAGTATGATATCCAACTTAAATTGACAAAAGAAAAAAGGTTAAACTGGATGCAATGACTATTTGAATAATACCGTATTTGACTGGTTAGCTCCACCAAAGTACATTTAAACAAGGATAAAGGAGAGCTGTATCAAGCATCCCAAGGTCACAATGGTCAGTTTGCTGCGCGAAGACCCCAGCCTTCCCTCACCTCTTTACCATCAACGTGCTGTAAACTCTAGCCAAGACAGTGCACTCAAGCCTATCACCACACACGGGCTCCCCAAGTTGGCCAGATCTGCCACAGGGCTTGCCCTCCACAGCAGTACACACTGTGCAGCAACCACACTGGTTAAGTGTCTCTCCCATGATGAAGCTTTTGGGCACAGGCTCACACAAGGACTTGTCACATGCATCAGTGCAGTCAACCACATAGCATTTGGATAGCCGATGAGCTTCAGGTAAAAGGGGTACAGACAGACAAAAAGCATTGACCACTACCAATGGCAAAACATGATCCTCCTTGAAATAGCAGCAACTGTAAAATGTATGCAAAAGTGTCAAGGATCTCACCATCAGACTTGCACTCAAGTTGCAGACCAAGTTTCTATACTTTAGGAGGAAAAAATGTCAAGGGTTATTCAGAAATATGAACTTTCCTAGCAATGTCAAAGCTATCACGAGACCTGTACCATTCATACCAAAGCCACAATGTTCAGTTTGCTGTTCTGATGCGATTTGTTTGGTGGGGGGGTTGGGGAAAGTACCCAAACCATAAACCCAACCGAATGGATTCCATGATGTTGAACCAGGGCTGGATGAAATCCTTTGACTCTTGGTAAAAAACGGAATCGAGTCCACACAGAAGAGTATCACGAAAGTAACAGATCCACAACAACTGCCTAAAAACCTGAATGCTGGGACTACAGTACTCCATAATTAGGATAAACAAGCATTTGTCAATACTAGCATTAGACGTGCAGGAATAATACAGATGGAACTAAAGGTCACTGATCTTAAATTTGTGGCTGAACTGTGTTCACTGCAGTCTGGTAGCGTCAGTAATGTTCTCAAAAGGTAATTATCAGAGTATCCTGAAGAGTGGATAAGAATGATATACAAGTGGCAATAAATTATGGCCCTTGTACATACAAGTAGCTTAGGAAGTGCAAGATTTTCTTTGATGCAGGTTTTTAAAACAATCCACAGACTCTAAAAATGAAACATCTCCATTAAAAAGAAAAACTTACATCCACCATATCATAGCAGTTTACTTATTATGCAAAAGCTTTGTTTACTGAAATAGAGCCTGATGCGAATTTATAACCAGGTGTGATGGAATTTGTCTGGCCTGTATTTATAACCAACATTACAACCTCTCAGTGTTTCCTTGCAAAATTTTTTTCTAGTTCATTAGTGGAAAGTCTGACTTTAAGTACCCCCTCCACCGTAAGCCAATTGGCACTGAGAATTCGCTTGTGAATGCACGTCTACAGGCACCACTGCCCCAAGGTTAATATTTTAATACCCCATGCTACAAACCCCTTAATCCGCCTGAGCATCATATCCTAAAGCATTACTAGTAATTGGCAAGAAAAAAACGAGGGCTGGTTCAGCCACAAACTACCTTTTAAATCTAATGACCAAATCCGCGCAAGCGCACTAGTGTCACATTCTCGCACATGTGCGGGATATTCTTCCTGGCCACTAGTGGGCATGCACAGGATTTAGTCACCAAATTTCAAAAGTACTTTGCAGCTGAACTAGCCCATGTTTTTTCTTGCCAGTCACCAATTAACACTTTAGGATACAATGCTCAGGCAGACTAAAGGGTTTGTGGCATGGGTGTATTAAAATGTGCACCTAGGTGCAGTGTTCCCCATAGACGCACATTCACAAACATGTTCTCAGTCCAACTGGTGTCCAGGGGAAGGGTACTTAAAAAGTCAGATTCCGGCTACTTCATAGCAGCCATCTTTGGTAAGATTCTTATTAAACAGAAACTTTTTCTCCAGCTTCAGCATCTGGTATTGTGTGTAAGGGCAGTGCTTCTTGCTAGTGGAGTGAGCATGGAGCCACTATGAGATGCAGTGGAGTACAGTAAAAGAAAATGACCGCTGCAATAAGCGGTGGTAACGTGTAGGTCATTTGCATATTTAGCCTGTCATCATACCGATCAGGTGAAACCAGCTGTCGTTTTCTTTCAACTGTGCACCACTGCATCTGAACTGCCATCATAGACAGCTTAGACATTCAGTGGTGCGGTGTGGCTGCGCCTGCAAAAAGGATCAGGACATTGGAAGCGGGGGTGCCACACCTACGAAAACTCATATGGTGGCACTATGTTTCTTGCACATGCGCGGAAGTAAACATAAAAATGGAATTGTTCTGGTTTCAGGCATGTTCTTCTTCCAGATTAATTTAGGTTTTCTTCTAGACCCCTAAGCACTGATCTAAAGGTTTTATTGTACCATTGGATGGTATTCAGTCTAAAAGTGCTGACTAGTAATTGTGGAATTTATACACCTTCCATTAGGAATAAATTAATTTGTTTTAAAACAATGGTGCAACAACAGAATTCAAGTTTTATAAAAAAGGACTCTTCCCAGAACAAAAAACTATAAGTGTGTCTTCTGTCATTATACGCCCCCCGAACGCAGTGTCTGGGGAAAAGAAAACACTGGGGGAATTCTCCCACCATCAATGTAGCAGGACAGAACATACCTGAGGGGAGTCAGTTCCTCATTACATGTTGCATTTTGACACTTTATTCAATGTTTTACCTTTTGGGGGCACATCTTACACAGGAACAGTACCTGCCTGTTTTGCATTTACAACTTAGGCTTTAAACTCCACTCCCTGATATGGTGTTCACCACGTATTTAATTCAGGATAATTCATTTAAAAATTCCAGACACATCCTGTAATTTGTCTTGGTAACACTTTAAAGTTCAGGACAGGCATTAAAAATTGCTATACCAGTTCTGTTGTTAGCAAATACCTAGTCCAGACTGAGGTGGAATTTCGGGACTGTCCTAGAAAATTCAGGACAGTGAGTCACTCTTTTGACAGAACCAAGACCCTGACCAAGACTTTCCCCACTACCTCTTCCAGCTCTTCAGAACCCCTCCCGAATCCTGCCCCTTCTGTTTCCTTGTGTAGCAGCAGCCCAAAAGATTTGTTGGTAGGAACTGTTTTCTTCCGTTCTGGTTTCCTGTCAGGACCCATTTACAGTGCACTCTTGTTCCTCATAGTTCAGAGAGATAGCTAGCAATGCATCACATTTAGTGAAAGAAAACATTTTTTACTGTTAAATATTGTAGGATTGTACATGGCAGGGAATTTCTGGCACAGCTTGCACTAGTAAGTCAATCCTGTTTCTTTTTTCCATTTTTCTAAACAGTGTCTATCGGGGCCTATGGATTATGTGGTCCAGCTTAAAAACCATATATGTAATAATTACAATTTGACCACTATTGTGTTATTGCGTTATAATATTAGAGTTGATTTGGGGTGCCTTTTGAACATTTATCTGCCCCCCCAAAAAAAATCCAAAGCCTGCAAAGCAGTCAAGCCACACCCTTCCAGAGTGAGAGTCCCTCTTTCAGAACCAACTCTAGTGAGTTTTTTTTAATGTCACTCCCAAATAAACATATGTATAGCTCACTTTTACCTGTCCTGCTTATTATGACAGGTTTCCCCTTGGCGAGTACAATATACTAATGTTTGGGTTTGGAGTGGGGTCTGATTCCTCCACTGTAGAGTAGTACAGTGAAATTCTGAGGAATCTTCAGAAGCTCACTGATGTGGTTTTCCTTTGCCGTGCTTAGTAACTGCAGTATATGAATGAGCTGTCTATGACAGCAGTTCAGATGCAGTGCTGATACATAGGCAGTACGTAAATTGCCTGTTGACAGCAGTATGCAAATTACCCACACTTTACCAATGCTGATTGCAGCAGTCGTTTATTTTCAATTGTACGCCACTGCATTTGAAGTGCTGTCACAGACAGCTCGGACATTCATTGGTGCAGTGCGGCCGTGCCTGCAAAAAGGAGCAGGGCATTGGAAGCCGGAGTGGTACACCTACGAAACCTCGCATGGTGGCACTGTTTCTTGCACTTGCATGCAAGCAAACATCATGAATGGCAAAATGTGTGCATGTGTGTGTGTGTGTGTGCGTGTGTGTGTCTTTGTGTGTGTGTGGTGGGGGTGCAAAAGCATTTGGAATATTTTTCCACTATTTGAATTATGGGGGGGGGGTCACAGGTTCTCGGCCTCACAGTTTTGAAGTGCGAGATGCATGCCAGTAGCATAAGCAGCACTTCCATCTCCCTATTTTGAGGTGGGGGAGGGTTGTGTGGGGACAGGACTTGTAGTTCTAAAGTGAGCTCCTATAGTTTAAGCATCCCTAACATATTTTATTGGGGATCCTGTATAATGACAGGGACTGCAATGGCCCCATAGCAAAGCACCATTCCAGCACACATAGTATGTACTATGGCAGCAAGTGTTTCAGTTTGGCATTCTGTCAGTACAAATAATTTGACTCCAGTTTACAAAATGGGAGGATCTCTGTCTGATAATGATGCGTGTCTAGTAAAAGTCGAATTAGCCATTATAAATAAAAATAAAAGCAGCTTTCACTATTCATGATTTCTCCTTTCTTCTGTGGAACAGATGATTCCCCCCCTTTAGTAAAATGAATTTATTGAAAACAGAGTTACCACCTTTTAAGAAGCCCAAAGTGGGCCATTTCTTACCGAAGCACAATTCTTTTTTGGGATAGCATGTAACCTTGGCCAATGTAACATGTTTGTTTACGCCACATAATCAGAATTAAGACTAAGTGTTGTAGTTGCTTCAAGTTGTTCCTAGGAGAAGGCAGTGTAGAGCAGTGGTTAAGGACACTGAGTTGCAAATGGAGAGATTTGGGTTTGAATCCCACAGCCCCCACATGCATACTGTGTGACCCTGAGCAAGTCACTTAACTTCATTGTGCTCCCAGGTCGTACCTGGAAACAAGTTCTGGCTTAGTGTGCCTTTCCTGGTTAAACAATTTCCCCTTCCCTTTTTCTTATCAGCTAAGGTATTTTAGTGAAAGTATAGTTTTCTGTGACACTCAGAGGAAAGTTAAAAAAAATAAATTTTTTCTACTATAAGGTCAGAACAACATGTAGTATTTTTCATGTTTTTGCAGGACACAGCTGCCCAAATCAGGACAGTCCTGCAAAAATCAGGACAGGCGGTAACTCTAATTGAAAATTGTTGATCCAAATGTGTTACCCCAACCCTGCAACTCCTCCCCCGTTCCAGCATGAGGGGCTATAATGGGCCAGATTAGGGCTGTGCGCTGCAAACAGGTATGCTATGGAACTGAGCTCCCCTGCTACTATTTAATTTACAGATATTAGTAAGGAAAGGGTCAGCAGTGTAATCTTCATATCTGAGATCACCAGAGCCAAACTGGCAGGACTATTAGCCCACCTCAAATGGCCACTGAGAGCTCCTCTGCATTTGACAAGTGGAAAAAGTATACAGTTCTGATTGTGGAAACATTGGAGCCCTTTTTATAGCATCTTCCCTTCATCCTTCAAGAGGAGATACATTTGTCCTGCCTGAGGAGGGGTGAGGGTAGAAGGTGTTGACAGCACAATCCATCTGCTTCGAGCAGCACTGTTGAAAGCATGATGGGACATTCTGGTATACACCTAACTGCCTACTGCAAGTTAGTTCTTTCTGTAACAGTAGTATTTTACCCCCCCCCAGGAGAAACAGACTTCATGTCACCAAACTTGTAATAATACCTTAAACAGGGTCAAAAGGAAGGGGCTCTGGCCATCATATCTGCAACCTACCCCCATTCACAAGGGTGAGTAAATATATTTTCATTTTTAATTTTATACTGAAAAGGCATAGGATCATTACTGCCCATTTTCACAAGTGTCCAGTGAAAAACAAACACAGAATAAATAGCAAAATCTGTGGTTATACACTCATTCATGGATTATATAGACAAAGCTATAAGAAACTACATACTGATCTGTCCAAGAGGTATTCTTTAAACTTATTTTTAAATAAACCCAGGGATAGACACTGAACCAAAGAATTAGGGAGGCTGATAAACAGTCTATATTTAGAAATGTGTGAGATAACCCTAAAGTATACTTTATAAATTGTTACTTATTTGGAAGGGGGAACACGATGTTTATTAAAATGGACTGGCATAGTGTCATCTACACTGAAGATACAAAACACAAAGAAGAGAATCCACGAATGTTGTGGTGGGGGTGGTGCAACTTGAATTCCTGTTATGAGTAAAACTGGGCTATCAATCTCTTACTCCAGCAGGCGATGGACCCTTGTGTGTATGTTGGGGGAGGGTGGGGTGATGAGAAAGGATTCACGACCCCCTATGTATGTGTGCATAATATATATGTGCATGCATGTACTGTGTGTGTGTGCATGTGTATGTGTGAGTGTGTGTGTGTGTGTGTGTGGGCATGTGTGTGCGTGAGTGTGGAGTGGCTGGAGTGTGCCGATCAGCAGAAACCTGCTGCCCTCCTCCCTGCCCTGTAATGAGAGGACTTAGCTGGCCAGCTGAGGAACACGTCCCCCTCATTACAATCACAATGGAGGGCAAAGTGAAGCGACAGTCTGCAAACCTGCTCCCAGCTCCACAATCAGCAGCCTCATGATTGCCAGCTCACTGGCCATGTGGCGGCCAGAAACATCAGGCAACTGGGAACCACTACTGATGGCGTGACACAACACACGGAAAGAAATCACTAGCAGCAGGTGGGGGGTGCTAAGGACCAGCATGCAGCCCTACACATTCACGACAGCACTCAACAAATCTAGTCCAGTTGAGGGTCATACGAGTAAAGAGTCACAGGACTAAACAAATGGGGGCAAGGAACTACTACCCCACTCTGCTGTGGGCAGGCCAAGTCACAAAGTAACAGTGCTTGAGTGCCTAATGTTCTCGAGCACGCGTTCTTTACAGTACTCGCGGGTGCCTTCAGCAAAACAAAACACAAACAAGTTTGGCTACATAAATTGCCCATGCATTACAGTGTTAGCAGATGCTGAAGCAGTAACACAAACCATACACAATGTTCCTCTGGGGTGGGTATGGGATCAATAGTAGGCATTCTGTTTGTGGCTGCAAGTGTTAGTGTATGAGTAAAGGATGAGGGCAGTTCTTTTAGCAATAAGGCAGGTGCGCCTTATTATCATACAACCCACATCTTAACAAAGACCCCTCCGGATGGCCACAATAGAGTCCTCTCTCAGCTAAAGGCTGCCCAATTTAATGATCAGCACTCACTAGAACAATTAGAATTTCAACAAGAAAAAACAGAGGAGGGAAAGAAGAAAAAAAAGGAAAGAAAAAAAAGAAAAAGAAACCCTCTACTTCATCCCCTTCCATGTATACGTGCAATAGGATGGCACGCAACAAACTGAAAGATTAAAGCAAGAGTGAAAAAAAAAAGAAATACTTTTTTTTTTTGTCTACGGAAACGTAAAAGTTAGCAGTGTGGCAAATGAAATAGCAGCCAATGAATAACTCTGGTTTTGGTATTGTTTTTGGTTAAAGTACCTCTGTTGGAGCTTTTAGGTATATAGTTACTCTTAGTGGAATGAGTCGTTTGAAATAGTACTTCTGAAGCAACAAGGAGCAATTTTAAAAAAGCAGTCCCAAATTACTGAACCTCAGTCAAGAAAGCATTTTAGAAGGAAGCAATTAGGTACTAGGAAATCCACAACAGCCTGCTAGAAATATATCAAATAAACACTGTAATCAGTCAGTCGATATTATTTGTATTCAACATCAGGTAAAAAAAAAGGATGGCCTCCTCATCAGCCCTGGGTCATCCATCATGATACTGCAATAAATCGTGCCACAATTCCCCTTGAAAATGGGCATCTAATGCAATTGGGTCTTCCTGTAACAAATCTCAAATAATTAAATAATCAATAAATAAATGATGATGACCAACAAATGCATTCGTTCACCAAAGACTTGTTATTTTCCACTACTTTAGCTTTCTTTCACCCTCCAAGGAGAATCCCCTTCCCCACACACACACATATGTTTTGTGCCCTGACCTAAAGAACCTATATCTGAGTGCAAATTCAAAAATAAAGTCTGCGGGTCACATCTTGAGTGCTGTCTTGAGAGCCTCAGGACCAGCTCATCTACGTTGTAATTTCTGCACTTACTCCGCTGATATGCACTCTTGCTGATCAGACTTATTTATTTTTTTTATTTATTTATTTATTTAGCTTTTGTTGACCGGGTAAGTGCACTAGACAAATCCTGCCTATTTTCAGGCACGACCCGGGGGAGGGGGATACAGATGAATGCCAACTGACCTTGAACCAGATTAAGCTGTTGGTGGTATTTTTTAGTGAATGAGGGAAATTTGGCCAGAACACCGGGGAAATTCCTTTACTCTTTTCGATAAGTGCCATGAGATCTTTAACATCCACCTGAACTACCACCAATCCAGGCAGATGGGACCTCGGTTTAATGTCTCCTCCGAAAGACGGCACCTCAGAAGTGCAGCACCCCTCTCATGCTGCACTACAGTGTCAGTACTGGGATATTAACCCAAGTGCCAGATGTGGGAACTGAACCCACAGCCCTCTGATCTCCTAACCTCAGAGGCGAGTGTGCTACCTACTGAGCCACTGACACTGACACTGACTTCTGTTACAGATTCCTAAATCTCATCATTATTCGCATCTATAATTTCTTACATCATGGGGGGTGGAGGGGACACGGCTGCCTGGGCTGTTAAACAGCCATACAATGGGGAAGTAATAGGAACTTTTGCTTTTCTTTTTAATTACTTTCAGTATTTTACGACAAGTTTTCACTCGGATAACACCCCTTCTGCCCATGATTTACTTTCCTGGACCGACTAGCTCATTGAGAAGGTGCTGAAAATGGAGGGGGGGGGGAGTTTGTTCGTTTGATTCAGGGGTGGACTAGCGTTGGCAATCTGACATAAAATCTGCTCCCAGCTCCACAATCAGCAGCCTCCAGATTGCAGTTCACTGTCCATGTGGCAGCCCGAAACATCAGGCAACTGGGACCCACTACTGACGGCGTGACACAACACACAAGAAGAAATCAATCAGCAGCACATGGGGGGGGGTGCTAAGGCCTGCACCAGCCTGCAGCCCTGCACATTCACCACAGCTCACAATAAATCTGGTTCAGTTGATGGTCAAATGAGTAATGAGCCCCAAGGCTAAACAAATGGGGGCAAGGAGCTACTACCCCACTATGCTGTTGGCACGCCAAGTCACAAAGGGACAGGGCCTGAGTGTCAACACCAAGAGAGAAAGATACCTCCTGAGATCAGTGCCAGATGGCACATAGAATCTGGGCATTTCTAGGTGCCATGGTACAGCTGTGGCCTTGCCACATTGTCTAACACAACATCTACAAAAACAATCTCAGTAAATGAATGCGTATTGAGAATTCACTCAACTGAACTAAAAAAGTACCTTCACCTTGATGTAAACTCCCCCCCCCCAGTCATGCCCTTTATTTGAGGATTATACATGCTTATAAGCAAGATCCAGGCTCAGACTTTATGGTAGCATTTGCCAGTGTTATGTCCCAGGTTTGTGTCTATGTGAACAACATAAGTGGATGTTACGGCCAACGCGACTGTCTTGGAAGTAAATTTAGACAATCTCTGTTGTGTAAAAAAGACTGTTCCATAGAGGGGGGGTGGGGTCTGTGGTTGTTGTTGGCATATAGCAGGCACAAGCCGCTCAAACATTGTGCCACAGCCATAGGGTATTTCCAGTCCTCTTCATGGGAACAACCCAGGCAGCCCACACCAGTGTACCGGCCCAACGCGCGCCACAGCTGTTGTTCCTCTTTACAAGGACAGTGGCAGACTGTTCCTAGGCAGCATGGTCTGTCTTTATGGTAGTGTTGCTGCACTTGATATCTTGAAGGTTAGGTGCCATATAACATGATGGAATATAGACCCAATTAGACAGCAGCTTTCCCAGAGCTGATGCCATCACAATAACAGGCAGAGAAGTCAGCAATTAAAATCAAAAACTGTTACAATTTCACTGACACATTTTGTCCATTTTTAGACTTTTTCTCCACAAAATGAGTTTGCCTATATGGCCCAGAGGTTAGGGTAACAAACTGTGAATGAAGCTGGCACACCCTGCAGACCTGGGTTTATATTTAACCAGTATACTTACTTACTTGGTACTAATTGGTATGAAAGAACAGAAGAAGGCCAGAGCCCATCGAGACTGTTCCCCACACTATGTGGGACATTATTTATCTATTATCCCTCAACCAAACATCTAATTTGTTTTTAAAGTCAGTGGCACTAGTTGCCTCTACCAATTCTTGTGGCAAGGTGTTCCATACAATGGATGCTCTTATTGGAAAAAAGTTTCCCCTTTTGCTGGTTTTATAAGTTTTTACTTCAAGCTGTTTATTATGCAGTCTCGGAACATGTCTCCTTTTGGAGAGTGTTAGACCACATTTGTTCATTAGATCTGGTGAATTTATTAAATTAAAAACCATAAGCATATCACCTCTTAATCTTCTAGTTTGAAGACAGAAGAGACTAGTAGCTTTTAATCTGTTCTGATAATCCAAGTTTGTTAATCTTGGAATCATTCTAGTTACTCTCCTTTGAACCTGTTCAAGAATTGCTATGACTTTTTTTTGGTTTGGATTCAAGAAAGGGAAGCCATAGTGTAGATACGGTCTAATGTATGCCCTATACTATGGAATAAGGTATTGTTCAGTGAGATTAACAAAAGTGTGTTTTATTTGCCTCAAAAGTCTGTTGGTCATGCAAGCAGTTCTAACACAGTGATCATTTGATGTAAGTTTATTATTAACATATATCCCCAAATTGTTTTCACAGTTTGATGAGAGAAGTGGTAGTCCATTTATATAATATATCGTTTTTGGATTATTTACACCGAAATGCACTACTAAACATTTGTCTTGATTAAACTGCATATGATTTTCATTTGCCCAAAGTGTTAATTTTTCCAAATCCTTCTTTAATGCAGAAATATTTTCTTGATTATTAACCTTGCCCCCCAATTCAGTATCGTCTGCAAATTTAACCATGAAGTTATTTGGCCCTGTTTGTAAATCACTGATAAAGAGATTAAACAATGTTGGTCTCAAGACCGACCCCTGTGGTACACCACTTGTCACACTACCCAAACCAAACAAGATATCATTAATTCTGACTCTCGGAGAATGATTTGTCAACCAGTTTAAAGTCCAGTTGACAATATCAGGTGACAAACCTAGACTGTGCATTTTAGTAATGAGATTTTCATGTGAGACTTTATCAAAAGCTCTACTAAAGTCCAAAAGAATTGCATCAGTAGGGATACCCACATCTAGTAGAGTAATTATATTATTGTAAAAAGATATCAGATTGGTGGTGCAGGAATACTTGGGAGTTAACCCATGCTGATTTGAATCATAAATTCCAAATTTTTTACAATCTTGATCTATTAGAGACTTCATTACTTGTTCCATTAATTTACCAGCCACTAAGGTCAGGCTAATTGGACGATAATTTTGCACAGAACCTCTGTTGCCTTTTTTAAACATGGGAGTAACTTTTGCTGAACGTCAATCATTTGGTACAAGGCTTTCTTGTAAGGATTTGTTGAAGATAGTTGACAAAGGTATAGAAATGTTTATAGAGATTTTGATCAGAAACCATGGATGAATACCGTCTGGGCCCGGACTAGTATTTATTTTTAGTTTTTTGATAGCCTGTATAATGTCAGTTGGATAGAACCTATGATAATCTACATGGTAAACTTTAAATGTACTAATAGGTGATTTTTGAAAGAAGACAGAACAAAAGTACTTATTAAAGAGATTTGAGGTTTCTATATCAGATAGAGAAAAGCCATTGGTTATAATGGGACCAATGGTCATTGATACACCTTTTTTACTATTTATATAAGAGAAGAGATTTGTGACAGTCTTTTGTGTGAGCTAGTTTAAATTCTAGCTTATTTTTTTCCAATTTAATAGAATTTTTTAAGTTTTTCACAGATAGTCTGTGTTTATGTAATAGAGTAGTTTTAAATGGAACAGAACTATTCTTAAGTTTCCTAAAAAGTTTAATTTTTATTTTAATCTGATTTGTAATTGTCATGTTGAACCAAAGGGGAATTTTTCCTTTATTATTAAATTTTCTCTTAGATGGAATAAAGGTATTTTCCAAATAATGTACAATGTTTTTAAAAAAGTCCCAAGCTTGTTGTTTTGTACAATTAAGAAGATTAGATTTCCAGTTTATGTTTTGTAAGTATTCATTGATTTCAGAAAAATTTGCTTTATTATAATTTTTTGTACAGTATAACTTCCTTTGTGTAGTTTTAAACTGTTGAATTTCAAAAAGAATAGATGAATGATCACTGGACCCAAGTGGATCCCAAATCTGTAAATTGCTAATTTGTTGCTCTATGTTAGCAAATAATAGATCCAAAATATTAGGACCTTGAGTGGGTTCAGTAACAAGTTGTTGTTATCCAGTACTAACTACCACATCTATTAGTTCTTTCTCAGCATAGGCCTGTCCTGAGGATGAGTCCCAATTAATATGAGGGAAGTTAAAGTCACCAAATATTACAGCATCTTGACATTCTGAAAAATGCATAATTTCTTTAAACATATCAGTTGTGTAATCTGAATTTGCAGACGGAGGTCAATAAATATTACCAATAGTTATATAGGACTGCTCCTTCAATAAGATTTTAACCCATATACTTTCCACAGGAGAGGGACAACACACTTCAAAAGAAGGAATATCATTTCTTATGTACATACAAACTCCACCGCCTTGCTTATCGAATCTGTTTTTATGATATAACTTATAACCTGGAATTTCTCTGGACCAAATTGAGGATGTGTTCCACCAAGTTTCAGTTACTCCCACCACACCTATATTTAAAGTTTTACATTCGGCTTCGAGTTCTGCTAATTTGAGTTGATTTAAAGATCTTGCATTCAAAGCTAGAAATTTACATTTAGTTGTAATAGTTTGGTAAGTATTCAGAGACTTGGGAATAGACTCATTCTCCCCCATTGTTTTTAGTTTAAACAATGATTTATGATTTTAGTGATACTTTTCCCGATAAGTGTACTACCCCTACGACTGAGATGTAAACCATCCCAGCAAAACAAGGTAGAACAATCTGAAAATGATTCCCACTGGGTAATACAGGGTATATCCTGCTTAAAACATCACTTTGTCAGCCATTCATTTAGGGCTTTGATTTTATGCATCATGGTAGATGTTGTTCTCGGGACAGGTAGAATTTCAGATATACGTACTCAGCATCCCCTATCAAGTAGCAAGCTACATAATGCCACATAGTCCTGTTGTAACTGATTAAATGGGGTGTTGTTTATATCATTAACACTGGCATGTATGATAACCAGTGGATTTCCCCCTGCATTTTGTAAAATTTTAGGCATCATGGAGGTAATGTCACATACCCTGGCCCCACGAAAGCTAGAACAAGTGCAGTTGCTCTTGTCATTATTGCATTCTGCCCTGTCAATGTGCTTAATGATTGAATCTCCCAGGACTAACACTTGTTTTGAGACAGTAGAGGTACAAGAATCAGAAACAGGTGATTGTTTAACACACTCTGGAGCGATTAACTTAATAGGTATTGATTTGGTAGCTTGAGACTTACTAGGACAAATATTCATGGGCATTAACTCCTGATTGAAAAGTGTTTTTTAACCATTATTATCAACAGAGGGTGATGCACAGGATAAATTATGAAGCACTTCATTATTTGATACAGTCAATTGCTCAAACCTATTATGAGTTTCAATAGGAGCACTACTGTGTATTTGACCGCCCCCCTTTTTTTAAGAGGCTTTGTGAAAATGGTCCAGTCATCATTATCATGAGAAGAGGGCAGATAATCATTCACCTTAAAAGAGGGGGCAGAGGCAACAGGTATACTACTTCTAGTTGTTACAATTGTCTCCTCATCAGGAGGCATAGAAATGCTACCTAAATGTGAAGGAAATTATTCATTAGAATGAAGTTGTTCATCCATAAGATCAATGTAACTTTCCAATTCCCTAATATCAGTAGAAAATGGTTTAATATTAAGCAGAAATGCTATTTCTGCTTCAAGAGTAGTAATCAGATGGCAATTAGCACATACATACTCGCTCCCATACTTTCCCTCGCTACACATCAAACATTGCATACACTTGCTAAGTTCTTTTTCCATTATTAAAGGGGTATATTTACTAAGTAGAGGATATGCTAAAATTATCTTATCCAAGTTTATCTAATGCCAGCAGTTTTAGCGTGCCCAGCGGACACAGCAGACATGAGCACACGCGCCTGTCTCTGCGCACATCTTCGCGCGCGGCCCCACGCACACTCGCCCCGCTCGCTAGAGGGGCAGGTTTTAAGCTGAAAAAATGGAAGTAAGCATCCGTTCACTTCCGATTTCAGCGTGAAGTAAAAATAACAATATTTACTTAAATTCAGCAAGATTCTGTGAGTTGAAGATTTACAAGCCCTTAAAAGGGCAAGAGAACCACCAGGCAACAGTGCTTTTAACAGACAGATGTTGTTTTGTGGTAGGAGGTATACTAGCCTATTGCTAGTCCTCCAGGTTCCCACAATGCTCTGCTATTCACTGAAGAGTCAGTTACAAGCAAACAGTACCACACAATACAGCAACAGTTAAAACAAATATATTAATGGTATATCAAAGTATATTGGTGCACTGCACTACTCCACCTCTCACCAGAGGTTCACTTTATCAGTAGCAATGCCACTATTAGACACCCCGCTCACTAAAGGGGCAGATTTTAAGCCAAAAAAAGTTCAGTTAAAGCAAAAATAGGCTGGGAAGGCAGTCAGAATAGCAAAGGCCCAAACCGAGGAAAGGATAGCCAATTCTGTTAAGAAGGGGGATAAGACCTTTTATAGGTACATTAGGGAGTGAAGAAAGACAAAATGAGGGATACTGAGGCTTAATAAAGGGGAAGGAATGTGGTTAGTGGGTGACAGTGAAAAAGCAGGGATACTGAACAAATATTTCTGCTTAGTATTCACAAAGGAAGAGGAGGGGGAGGTACCTAAACCAAACAAGAGAAATACTCTGAAGATGGGGGTCGATACCAGTCCATTTACAGAAGAAAGGGTTCTGAAATAACTAATAAAATTGAAGGTGGACAAAGCAATGGGGCCTGATGGGATTCACCCAAGAATTCTAAAAGAACTAAGGGTAGAACTAGTGACACCGCTGACTACTCTCTTTAACAAATCATGGGAGGATGGGGTGGTACCTGAGGACTGGAGGAGGGCAGATGTGAATCCTCTTCACAAAAGTGGTAGCAGGACAGAGGCAGGAAACTACAGACCAGTTAGTTTGACCTCAGTGGTAGGGAAAATGATGGAATCACTTTTGAAGGAAAAAATTGTTGAGCGCCTAGAGGCCAGTGGGGCACAGGACCCAAGGCAGCATGGATTTACCATGGGAAGCTCATGTCAGATGAATCTAATAGATTTCTTTGACTGGGTGACCAAAGTAGTAGACCAGGGAGGGGCTGTGGAAATGGCCTACCTAGATTTTAGCAAGGCATTTGACACAGTCCCACACAAAAGATTAATACACAAGTTTGACAGCTTTGGAGTGGGTCCCAAGGTGGTAGCCTGGATACAAGATTGGCTAGACAACAGGACACAAAGGGTAGTAGTAAATGGAGTACACAGTGAAGAAAGGAGGGTCACTAGCGGGGTACCACAGGGTTCAGTACTGGGACCGGTCCTTTTTAATGTCTTTATAATTGGCATTGCAGAGGAACTGGAAGGAAAAGTATGTCTCTTTGCAGATGACACAAAGATCTGCAACAGGGTTGATACACAAGATGGAGTGGAAAGGATGAGAAGGGACTTGGCAAGTTTGGAGGAATGGTCAAATGTATGGCAGCTCAGATTCAATGCAAAGAAGTGCAAGGTAATGCACATGGGAAACAAAAACCCAGAGGAAGCATACACAATGGGGGGTGAGATACTGACAACAGTAAAAATGGAAAGAGACTTGGGGGTAATTATATCAGATGACCTAAAGGTGGGCAAGCAATGTGAGAAGGCAGTAAGGAAGGCTT
Organism: Neoceratodus forsteri; assembly: GCA_016271365.2. Lineage (NCBI taxonomy): Eukaryota > Metazoa > Chordata > Ceratodontiformes > Ceratodontidae > Neoceratodus > Neoceratodus forsteri. The sequence goes on from CM028130.1 coordinate 102,730,180, forward strand.
GGGGGATACTGGGATGCATAGGAAGAGGCATCAATAGTAGAAAACAGGAAGTTGTTATCCCTCTGTACAAACAGTTGGTGAGACCCCATCTGGAGTACTGTGTGCAGTTCTGGAGACCCCATCTCCGCAAAGACATAGACAGAGTGGAAGCTGTCCAGAGGAGGGTAACCAAAATAGTGTAGGGTCTGCACCAGAAGACATATGTAGAAAGACTGAAGGAGCTTAATATGTATACCCTTAAGGAAAGAAGGGAGAGAGGGGACATGATAGAAACTTTCAAGTACTTCAAGGGAATCAACAAAGTCCAAGAGGGTAGCATCTTTCAGAAGAAAAAAATGTGCAAGAACAAGGGGGCACAATTTGAAGATAGAGGGGGGATGGCTCAGAGGTAATGTGAGGAAGTATTTTTTCACAGAGAGGGTTGTGGATGCATGGAACAGCCTCCCTGAGGAGATTGTGGAGTCAAGAACAGTGGGGTAATTCAAGAATGCATGGGACAGACATAAGGCAGTCCTAGTGGGGAGGGTAGGAGGAAGTAAGCTGTTGGTTAACTAGGATCTGCAACTTATCTGTTAGGTAAGAAAATGGGCAGAGTAGGTGGGCCAAGCGGTCCTTATCTGCAGTCAAATTCTATGTTTCTACATTAAGTTAGCGTCCGTTCACTTCCGGTTTCGACGAGAAGTGAAAATAACAGTATTTACTTAATTTTAGCAAGATTCTGTGAGTTGAAGGTTTACCGGCCCTTAAAAGGACAAGAGAACCACCAGGCAACAGCACTTTTAACAGAGAGATGTTGTTTTGGGGTAGGAGGTATACTAGCCTATTGCTAGTCCTCCAGGTTCCCACAATGCTCTGCTATTCACTGAAGAGTCAGTTACAAGCAAACAGTACCACACAGGGTTGACAAAACCAATGTTTCTCTATGATCCTACCCTTCCTACTGCCAAACAGTTTGAGTCCCATAACCTCCATTTGCATATTTGTGTGACCCTGAGCAAGCCACTTGTTCTCCCAGGTCACCCCTGTAAACAGGTCTTTGGCCTTGCCGGGTTATCAAAAAGAATAAAATTAAATAATTTTATAAGAGGGATAACATGTTACGAGCAAAGTGTAGTCTGATATTCTCAAGCACGCATTCTTTACAGTACTCAGGTGCCTTCGGCAAAACAAAACAAGTTTGGCTAAATAAATTGCCCTTGCATTGCAATGTTAGTAGATGCTAAAGCAGTAACACAAACCTTATACAATGTTCCTCTGGGGGGTATGGGATCAATAGTGGGTGCTCTGTTTGTGGCTGCAAATGTTAGTGTATGAGTAAAGGATGGGGGCAGTTCTTTTAGCAATAAGGCAGGTGCGCCTTATTATCATACAACCCACATCTTAACAAAGACCCCTCCGGATGGCCACAATAGAAACCTGTCTCAGCTAAAGGCTGCCCAATTTAATGATCAGCACACACCAGAACAATTAGAATTTCAACAAGAAAAGACAGAGGAGGGAAAGAAGAAAAAACAGGAAAGAAAAATAAATAGAAACCCTCTACTTCACCCCCTCCCATGTATACGTACAGAAGGATAGCACGTGACAAACTGAAAGATTGAAGCAAAAGTGAAAAAAAAAAAGAAATACTTTTTTGTCTTCAGAAATGTAAAAGTTATCACTGTGGCAAACAAGATAGTAGCCAACGAATAACTCTTGTTTTGTTATTGTTTTTATTTAACTGATCTCCATTGGTGCTTTTAGGTATATAGTTACTCTCAGTGGAAGGAGACGTTTGGGAGCTGACCTTGGTACCCCCCTCGCCTTCCCTGGCTTCTCCCCTCCCAGTTCCAGATGTTCTCGCTGCACTGGATTTTGCTTCCAGAATCCTTCCCCTGTACCTGTCCCACCCCCTCTTGAACCCCTCCACCGTCTCTGCCTCCAACAGCCCCCTGGGCAGCGCATTCCATGGCTCCACCACCATCTCAGTGAAGCAGCACCTCTTCCTTTCTCCCCTGAATCTTCCACCCTCCAGCTTCCACCCATGTCCTCTAGTTGCCCCCTCCTCCTTCCTTCGAAGTACCCTGACTGCTCCTCTCCTATTTACCCCCTTCATGTACCTGAAGACCTCTCATCATGTCCCCCGTCCTTCTCTCTTCCAATATGTACATATTTAGCTCTTCAAGCCTCTCCCCATAGGTCCTGTCCCCCAAGCCCCAAATCATTTTGGTTGCCCTCCTCTGGACCCTCTTCAGGAGTTTAATGTCCCTCTTTAAGTGTGGCCTCCAAAACTGCACGCAGTACTCGAGGTGTGGCCTCACCAAGCAGTTATACAGAGGGAGTATCACTTCCCTCCTTCTGGAGGTGATCCCCCTAGCAATGCATCCCAGCATCCTGTTGGCCTTGGCTGCTACCCTCCTACAAGTCTCCGAGTTGTTCATCTTGACATCCACCACCACCCCCAGGTCCCTCTCAGCCATCGAGACTTGTAGCATTCCCCCTCCAGGGTGTACACTTGGCCCGAGTTTCTGGCCTCCAGGTGCAGTACCTTGCATTTCCCTGCATTGAACCTCAGCTTTCACTTTCTAGACCATCTTTCCAGAGCCTCCAGTTTCCTCTGTATTACCACCCTCCCCTCCTCCCCATCCACCACCACCCCCAGTTTTGAGTCATGCACAAAAAGACTCATCTCACTCCTGATATCTGTCCTTATGTCAGAGACGTAGGCATTGAACAGGACAGGCCCAAGGACTGATCCCTGTAGGACCCCACGAATGACCCTCCTTGGGGATGAAACTATCCCGGCAACTGCGACCCTCTGGGTCCAGTCCTGGAGCCAATTGTCTATCCATCTGATCATCTGGTTCCCCACCCCATTTCTCCTAGCTTATCCAACAGGTCCTCATGAGTAACAGAGTCAAATACGTTGCTGAAGTCTAGAAAGAGGATGTCCACTGGTCTACCCAGGTCCAAGGCACTTGTCACCCAGTCATAGAACTCCACAAGGTTTGCCTGACAGGATTTCTCTGGGACGAATTCATGCTGTCTATCGTCCAGGTACCCTGACTTTTCCAGATCCCCACCTAGCCTCTCCTTGACAATGCCCTCCATCACCTTGCCCACCACCAATGTCAGGCTGACAGGCCAGTAGTTTCCTGCCACCTCCCTTGATCCCCCCTTGTGGATAGGCAGTATATGTGCCACCTTCCAGTCCTGGGGCACCCACCCTGTCCTCAGAGAGATGGTGAAAAGCTCCAACAGGGGTTTCTCCAGGACATCCTCAAGTTTCTTCAGCACTCTGGGATGTAATTTATCTGGCCCCAGTGCTTTCTCTGTCTTAAGGGGCCTGAGGGCTTCCCTCACTCTCTCTGCTGTGATTTCCACCTCTGCTACCTCTTCTCCCTGCTTATCCATCCCCCCTCCTGCCAGTGATGCCTCCCCATCCCCCCAGACCCGCCGATCGGTAAGGGTCCCCCCCTCCTCAGTATTACTGTCACCTCCCATGTATGATGCAGCACCCCCATTTTCCTTGGTGAAAACTGAGGTGAAGTACTCATTTAGTACCTCAGCCTGCTCCCCCGGGTCTTGTGCCCATCTCTCCCCTGTTTTAATCCTGCTAATCTGCCTGCCCCTTCACCCTTCATTTTTCCCCAGTGTATCTAAAGAACCCCTTGTTCCCTCTCCTAATTTCCCTGGCCAGGTTCTGCTCCCTTCATTGCCTTAGCCACCCTCACCACCATATTGGCCCTTCTAGCCATCAGTTCATACTCCCCTCGATCCCTTTCACTCCTTGAGCACTTGAATTGCCTATAGGCTGCCTTCTTTCCCCACACCACCTCCTGGACCTCCCTGGTCCACCAGCAGGGTTTTCTGACCCTACCGCATTTTCGTCCTACTCTGGCACAGGTGCTGATAGCATCCTGCACCCCTATCCTGATGATTTCCCACCTACTGTCAGCGTCCATGCATCAATGCCGTATTTAATTCCAATCGCATGGTAAAATTACTTATTCAAAACCTATGACACAACATAATAAACCGAAGACATGTTTCATGAGCTGATTCTGAGAATGCTGCGTACTCCAGCGCCAGTCTGTACACAACTAGGGGTTTCCCTTTCTTCATCTTGCCAATGCTGCTCAGTGGTCTGTTACTAATGGTGGTGGAGGGCTGGCGGGTGAGATGGAGAGGCAGGCGTAGCGTGCATGTTCCGTGGAGACACGTTTTACACAGTGATTGAAACAGACCTTTTCTTTGAAGCCAAGGCCACTGCTGTCAATCTCCTGCCATACACATCTCGCAGCTCCATTGGTGCATATGGGATGCACCCCGCAAATTGAGCACTTCACTGGCAGGGACAGGCATACACCTCCAGCAAGTCTTATTCTCCCAAGATGTTTCTTGTGCATGCCCACAAGCAAACATAAAAATGGAATGGAACCACGCACGCATGAAACATATACGCATTAAATATAGTATGTCTCAAACTGGCCTGGTGGTGCTGAGGGTTGAGGCATTGGATGCCACACCTCGTGTCATGCCGGTGACCAAGGTTTGGGACTGGACTTAGATTGCTCAGGGTTTGCAGGGGAGGAATGGGATCCAGCATGTGGAGGACTGTTCTCCCTTCCCAAGGAGGGATCTGGGGTTAGGCAATGCTCCTTAGTGGCCCAGATGGAGATTGAGGGCATTGCAAGAAATTTGTGGCACAGCAATGTGGGATGGAGTGTCATTGAGCATCAGCATGCTGTGCCAGGATGCCATTGGACAACCACACTCCAGGGGACCGTTAAGTGGCAAAACCCTGGTGGTCTAGTGGAGGCAAAGGGAGCCCTGGAGACCCACCCACATCCTGCTGCTTAATCTGCCTCAATGGGATCTCCTGTCTCCTGTCCCAGTCACGTGGCTGTCCCTCTAATTGCAGACAGGCCACCAAGGGTGAGAGATCCCTCCCCCAGGGGTGATCTGGAGGCTGGACATGCTGTGGGAGCCAGGGGGAGAGCCCATCAGACATCAAAAGAGGTTTCAGGCTGGGAGTAGCGGTGGTAGTCAGGAGGGTGCCCTGCAGAGCTGCTCTGATCTCCAGTGAATAAGTGAAGTGTAATATATATATATATATATATATATATATATATATATATGTATAATATAATATATACATTCTGTGGTGATTTGCATATGCAGCCCATGATGCTTTGCATTGTGGGGGCATGTGTGATTTTGTATTTTCTTGAAACTTGGCTTCCCAGCCAAATGCCCTTTGGGGTAACCCTTGCCTCAATGTTTATGCACAGAGGTTCTTTGTCTTTTAAATTGTTTTTTATTTTAATGGGTTCACCACAATATTTCCCAGGCACACTGCCTTAGGGGTAGCTGGTCCATTCCACTGGGGTGTCAAACAGATGAGGCATACTGATGAGTCCTTGTAGGACGAAACACGTGTCTATGTCTTCTGTAAGCACCCTTTGCAAACCATGAGAGGCCTTTCAGCACCATGCAATTCTGTAAAGGTGGACCAGCATAACATTCTGTGGTGATTTGCATATGCAGCCCATGATGCTTTGCATTGTGGGGGCATGTGTGATTTTGTATTTTCTTGAAACTTGGCTTCCCAGCCAAATGCTCTTTGGGGTAACCCTTGCCTCAGTGTTTATGCACAGAGGTTCTTTGTCTTTTAAATAGTTTTTATTATAATGGGTTCACCACAATATATCCAGGCACACTGCCTTAGGGGTAGCTGGTCCATTCCACTGGGGTGTCAAACAGACGAGGCATACTGATGAGTCCTGGTAGGACGAAACACGTGTCTATGTCTTCTGTTAGCACCCTTTGCAAACTGTGTGAGAGGCCTTTCGGCACCATGCAATTCTGCTTAAAGTTGGACCAGCATAACATTCTGTTGTGATTTGCATATGCAGCCCATGATGCTTTGCATTGTGGGGGCATGTGTGATTTTGTATTTTCTTGAAACTTGGCTTCCCAGCCAAATGCCCTTTGGGGTAACCCTTGCCTCAGTGTTTATGCACAGAGGTTCTTTGTCTCTCATATATATATATATATATATATATATATATAAAATGTCACAGTAATGTGGTGCTTGTACACAGGACTTGCACTCCAGATGTCATAGGATAGGCATGAACATAATGTATGAATTTTTAACTGTTAAATATGTAATTTTTTATATGACTAAGTATGTAACCACACTCCCCTTTATTGTAATAGTCTTCTAGCTATGACAGATTGCAATAATGTTTAAATGTATCTGTCACAATGGTCTGCTTGTGATGTGCAATGACACATTATGTACTTAGTAATATAAAAAAAAGTAAATCATCAGTTAGAAATTCATACATATTGTTCATGGCTATACCTCTGGGCTGATGCCTCCTGGGGTTCTGGAGCTTCTTACCCCTAGTACCAACTCATGTTGAACCAGAGGCTCAGTCTGCCAATATTTCAAGATCCCTCAATGCTGTACCTCCCAGGGTCAAAGGTCTTTTGTCCACTGAGCCCCACTCTGGTTCAACTCACTTGCTATTGATGTCTCATCTGCTGCTAATGGAAGCTTAAACTCTGACTTGTCTCTGACTCTGCATGTGACTACACCTACTAACTGTTCATGCCAACTTGGCCTAGGTCATCTTGACACAGCCCCTGTAACTTATGTTTACTCTCCAATGCTGTTAAGCAACCTGACGAGGTCCCTAGGCTGACTTACATTCACCCCTGCACCAGATCATCCATCACTGCCACAACTGCTCTCTCTGTCATTACCCAATATTCTCACTCTCTGTAATTGCACTTAGTTAAGGGACATACTTTTTACATAGATAATACCTAAGGAACAGTGGTTCACCACAATGTAATCACCTCAACAGTTGCTAGGACAACCAAGTAAACCTCAAGAGTGCAGCTCAAGAGGTTTACAGTTGTCATAGCAGCCACAAGAGGTGATTACATCATTGATTGACCGCCGTTACTCAGGCATTATATGTTATAGTGTATAGAAAGACTAGCCACTGTGGGAAAAAATTAAATTTTTTTCAATGTGCATTTGTTCTCCTGCTCATCTTTGAAATGCCTTCTGGTGTGAATGTTGAGCAGCTGAAATGCTGAAATTAGCCATTGCAATCTATACTGCAGCAGGTCTGTAACTGTCTGACTGGAATGTGTGTATCTTGAATGAATGTCCAAGCAGCAGATCACCTTTCATTTCCAAGAATTTTGACAGGTGGTGAAATTCTGTCATGTAATCCAATCATTATGACATAGCTAAACAGGGTTTACAGCATACTGATGGCATAACATATAGAACAGTGGATGGGAGACCATCCACAACAAGGCTGTATTTCTATCGAGGGGTTGATGACATCATAGAGACCTCAAGAACGAAGCTCAAGAGGTCTTTGATGTCATCAACTCCCGAGATGGAAATACAGCTTTTGTTGTGGATGGTCTCCCATCCACTGTTTTGTATAGTATATGATTCTTTGTGTGGTTTTACGTCTTCAAGTTCCTTTACCTTGCTGTTTGCTACTGCACTCATTCCCGCTCATTTACGTGCTGCTTCCACTTCCTGTGGTGCCACTCGCTCACTCTCCAACTGCCCTCAGCTATGACCACAACATTTATTTTAAAATTTTTGGGAAAAAAAAATTGCCACATGGAGATGTGTGTGGCTATTCAAGTCCCGACTTCCAAAAAAAATCGTTGGTACCGCTGCTGCTTGCTCGCTCCAGAGGGTCCGTTGCTGGCTCTCAGTAAATCCTATTGCCATGTTTACCCTGCTTTTCTGGGATGTCCCACTGTGTGGCAGGTAAAGGCTAAAAAGCTGTTGTACTATCGATGTGACATCAGAACGATAGTACAACAGCTTTTTTGACCTTTGAACTGCCCTACATCAACTTTGTGAGAGCATCTGATTTCAGTGCACAATAAGAGGCAACCATATACTATAATGGTATTATCAGATTATAAACTGATTAAAAACAGGGGTTAATAGACACTGTCCATACATTATAATGTCCTTAAGCCACTGTACATTTTCACTGTATGCAATGACTCTTGCTCTTATGTAAATTTGTGATAGTGTCATTCTAATCGTTGTATTGCCAGTCTATTGTTTTCATTCCTTTTGTTTGTGTTCTTGTTATTGTCTTGATTGTTGATGTGCATTCTATGTAAAGAGCTTTTGCTTAAATGTATTATCCTAACAAAGAATAAATAAATGAATAAATAAATCTTTGTAAAGAAGGCCCAATGATAATCACACAGTTTTGTTGATTATTAGGGGTGGAACAGGCCTGTTCCGGATATGGCAAACAAAATTCAACTATGTGGCCACTCTAGCTTGAATGAAGCTAATAACACAAACATTGTTCACAGTTGAGATTTGTTTATTCATATTTTCAAAAGGCCCCAATATTTTGCCATAATAGCTTCATCTGGAGGACTGTAAAAATGTAAATATTCAAGTTTTAATAATTTTATCAATTTTCAGTTACAGTATTTTTTTTTAGCAATTACAAACAGTACAATTTTATAGTTTAATGATTTATTGTACTAGTTCATACACACATCAATTGTTAGAAACGTTTATACTATAAGGTGTTGTAACACGGTGACATCACAAATATAATATTCAAATCTTCTTTTCCTTCTGTTCTTATGTATACACAAATGATGCTCCTACTCATTTGAACTGGCCTAATGGTCTTCATCTCTCTGCTCCAAACCTTGCCAGTGTTTCAATTTTAATCGTTATATCCAACAGAAAAGTCATATTTTAATATTCAGTGTTTTCTCTTTTCTCTTGAAATTACATCTTTTAAAATGATTTATTAAGCAGTTTAACAGTCTGTGGGCCAGATATTCAAAACTTTGCACTGGGCAAAAAAATGTTTGCGCAGGTTTAGCGTGGGATGAGCACGGGCCTGCTATATTCAAAAGGGCAAATAGCATGGGCAAACTGCATTAGCGCCGGGCAAAATCATAATGTATGCAAGGGGCAAACTGACATGAATACAGGCACAATGCTATATTCAGCGACTAGTGCTGCACAATGGTTTTGCGTGACTTAGCGCGACACTTAGCGCGGTGTACATTACCACCCAGGAAAAGCTTGTGTTAACCCTGGGCAATCAGCTTTACGTGGTGTTTCCATAGGTTTTGCATGACCCTAACAAACACATAGACAAAGTCAAACATAGAGGAAAGCCTGCTGCTAACTGATGGCATCACAATGATGTCATCACCTGCCACCAGTCCCAGCCATGCCAGGCAGTAAGTGGTGACCCTGCCGCCAGTGGGCAGCATGGCAGTGTGGCCATACAGCACACACCTGCAGACCACACTTCTGTGGACACCAACAGATGCCAGCACACACATGCAGTACTGTGGGCATGGAGGTTGTTGAAGGGAGAGTGTATGAGTGGCCAGGCTGTGCCACAGACCAGGTGTGGCCACAAAGCTCGGACACATCATGCAGTGCACATGGGCCAGTATTGGGAATACCCCAACACCAGTGTGCCTTTCGGATAATGTATGACCCCCCAGCCACATACCGCACAGCTGTGCAACTGCCACAGCACACAAAGCCGGACATGTATATGTCACTGTGAGCATCCCATGCCAGAGGTGCAGCATCTGTGGGTCACACAACAGTGTACCAGTAATGTCCACTGTCAGTAAACACCTGCAGGTTGGGCCTCTCACTGTATATAGTGCAGTCATCATCACTGCCCTATACACCATAGGCACTGCTGTGTCCACACACTACTGGCCTCCTTGCTACTGTAGTGTCTGCTGTGCACTGTAATGACCTACAGTGTGACAGTTGCATGCAGCACCACCACCATCTGTGCCTATGCTGTGTTGTCCCAGTGTAGCTGCAGGCAGCAGCACATGTGGAAGTAGTGTTCAAAACTGTATAATTTTCCCCAAGCTGTTTGCGCAGTGCTAACACGTTTGCATGGGTTTAGACCAGGGCTAAACAGTTAGCCCAGTGCAAACTGCATGCAAATCAGGGCATAATGAGATGCTAATCTGGATGTTTGCCCACAGACTACCTAAGTAGGCTCATTTGCATATCACTTTTGAATATGGCAAAGTTTAGCTCAGGGCAAACGTGCTTGCACCGGGCTAATGGTTTAGCCCCATGCTAAACCCATGCAAACGTGTTAGTGCTGCACAAACAGTTCGGGGAATATTTTACAGTTTTGCACACTGTACTTTCACATACGCTGCTGCCTGCAGCTGTACTGGGTCCACACATTTGCTGGGACACACATTGGCCACATAGTTCGCCTCTACCTACCTTCACATCGCTGTGCACTGTGTTGCTGTTGTGGTTTGCACTTCCTGGTTGCCATATTCAGAGCTGTCTTATTCTAGGGCTAAGTTTGCCTTGCACTCCCAGCCCAGTTTGCCCAGTCTCATTCCCATGTTATATACAGAAGCTGTTTTTCCTGGGCTATTCCTTTTGAATATGGCTTGCTTTGTGCTCCAGGCTAAGTTTTCCCGCCGGGCAGTGTTAATTTAGCCCTGGGGCAAAGTTTTGAATATCTGGCCCTAAATACCTTCTTGTGATGAATTCACATTTTTCTTATACATTCAAAATGCTTTGTGTTGCTAGACACTTCCTTAATAATTTTCAACTTCTGTAGACACAATTACCATTGTAAACTATATTGACTTAGCATCAGATGATCAAGCAGCATTGCATTTTTTATTGAATTTAAAACTGTTGAATATGCAAATAACATTTAACACATTTCTGTTGCTAAGCTCACATTACATACATGATTTTTTTCTTTCCAACAGTAGTGTATTGTTCATTCACTTTAAAACTACTAACTGCCCACCTACGCCTCCCTACCTCCCACCACCTACTACCTCTCCTTGACAAAGCCTCACCTTGGCTGCTAAAATTGCATTTCTGCAGACTGGGAGCACCCTGTCTGAACTGTAACATGATTTTTAAATATTGTACTGCACTTAATTAGTGCTGCATTAATATGTTTCTCTGCAAGTGGGGGCTTGGGGGACAGGACCTATGAGGAGAGGCTCGAAGAGCTAAATATGTACACATTGGAAGAGAAAAGGGACCGGGGGGACATGATAGAGGTCTTCAGGTACATGAAGGGAGTAAATAGGGGAGGAACAGTCAGGGTGCTTCGAAGGAGGGAGGATGGGGCCACTAGAGGGCATGGGTGGAAGCTGGAGGGGGGAAAATTCAGGGGAGAAAGGAGGAGGTGTTACTTCACTGAGAGGGTGGTGGAGCCATGGAATGTGCTGCCTAGGGGGCTGGTGGAGGCAGAGATGGTGGAGGGGTTCAAGAGGGGGTGGGACAGGTACAAGGGAAGGGTTCTGGAAGCAAAATCCAATGCAGCGAGACCATCTGAAACTGGGAAGGGAGAAGCCAGAGAAGGCGAGGGGGGGCAGCAAGGTCATCTCCCGGGGTGGGGGCTGACCAAACGAGCAGACGCGAAAGACCGTTAGGCCTATTCTGCTGGCATTTTAGTATGTTAGTAAGTGTGGTCCTGTTTCTCCTTACTTCTTGTACCCTGCTTAATGTTGTTGCTGCACACTAATACCACTTGTTAGTTGATGTCTTTCTGATCTGCAATGTTTCGTCACCTGTAAATGTCTTGTATTCCTTGTTGACTTGGAGCCTTTGTAAACGAGCCCCGGCTCAAAGGTATTAAGCCGAATTTGAAATAAATAAATATGTAAATGCCATTAAACACATATGTGTTTTGAACTCACATTACATACATGTCTTTTCTTGCATAGCTGTTGCTTTTACACTTTCTGACACCTTTTGACTTTTCTTCATTTTTACAGCTGCAGGGGATGGATTCATGCAAACATCTTGCTATCACCTGGGGAAAAAGGGCACTTCAGACTCTCACTGAAGCACAATGTTGAAGTTGAATCATGATCCTTCCTCTACCTGAAATCACTACGCTGGGGGGGGGGGAGCAGTGGCATTATTTCACAAGAATTCTAGGGGTTGCATTGTCTCATTTCACAAGAATTATAGAGGTAGCAAAGATCTCCCAGCCACCAAATTTTATATGGTCAAACCATAGAGAAGGCTGATTTTAATGGGTCATAGGGGTTGCAAAAAACATCATAGGGGTTTCAAGAGATATCACTGGGGTTTCAATTGCAATACCTGGCTACCACTAAATTAGGCCCCTGGGAGAAAAAGTTCCTTTTCTACATGAATATTGATTGGGTTTTATGTTACAATATGGTAGCAGATGGCATGAATATTGATTTGGGTTTCATGACACATTACCCACTTAAACTTATACAGACTTTTACTTCTCAGGATGGACATTTAAATGGATTTTAGTGGGTTGTTGTTTTGTTTTTATTTTTGTAGAGTACTTTTTAACTGGTTATCAACATGTTGGTTTCACACCAAATATACATGTGTGTGGGGGGGTTGTGTTGTCTTGGGTGCGTGTCTATCAGGTGGAGTTAGTATGTGCGTATGGGGGTAACTTTGTGTACATTTTTGGAGGGTTGGAGGATGGTGCTGTTTTGTGGGAGGGGGCTCTGTGTGTGGGGGAAGGGTTGGGGTTTTGCTTATATATTTAGGTAGGCGTATATTCAGGTACATGTCATAGCTGTGCTACAGGGTGTTAGGACTCTTGGCTCACATGCATAGTGAATATACACTTATTTTCTAGTTATCTTTTCTGGTGGGGGGTTAATTCCATTGCGGTTTTATTCAGATTCATAAAAGAGTTTCTGTTCATATAGTTAATTGATTATATTCTGACTCATTACTGGACTTTGAACATTTTAAAATGCACACACTCATTTTCTAGGTGGTCCCTAAAAGATTTAACTTTTATGTTTGTCTAATGCACAAGCTCAGATGAATATGTTGATATGAGGGTTGCTATAGAGGGGTGTGGGGGGTGCATCCACTGGAGAGCTCTGTTTAAGGGGCAGGTCTGTGGCAGATGAATCAGTAGGCAGGCTGCCAATGACTCACTTTTTGTTTTTGGGGCAGTGTTGGCAAGGTTTCAAAGGACAGAGCTGATCCAACAGTGGTGCAGCTCAGTCCTTTGATTTGTACACTCACAGGGCCAGTCTTGACATCAATCCCTCCTGCTCCTTCCACTGCTGCTGTCTTTCCCTCTCACTCCACTCCCTTTTGAGCCCCCCCAGCAAATCAATCCCTCTTGCTCCCTCTCACTGATGCTGTCCTCCCCACACCCTCCATTCTGTTCAGCTCACCCCACAGCCACTCAGTCCCTCCCACTCCATTCCAATGCTGCTGTCCTCCCTGCACCCTTCATTCCCCACCGTCCCCCCGGGACACTGGGGAGCCCTCTATCAGTGTGCAGAAATGTAAACAAAATTGTTCGCTGTTAAAAAAGGGAAACTGTCCCCAATGTCTTTTTTCAATCCTGAAAAAAAGAAAATAATCTCTTATTGTCTCCTCCGTCCTACTCACCCATCCCAACCCTCTAACTGTACACCCACTTTCCTACACACACATCCCTGCACCCATACGTACCTCCAGATGTTGGCAGTAGCAATCTTCTGTAGAGTGGGACACATCTGCACTCTTCAAAGCTGACCTGTAAACTGAAGATTTCAAGGTAGGCTAAATAATGGGAGTCAATGGAGGGATTCATTTAGGTTGATATCTCAGCCATTTTTAGGAATTTTTACCCCATATTTTTATTTTCAACTTGGGTTCTTTGGACCCCACCTCCTAAACACTGTCACTGTCGTTTCATTATTCAGTCCCAAAACGTGATTTTGCAGTCATGGTGTAGAATCATCTTTTGGGACTGACTAATTAAACGACAGTGCCACTGTTCATGAGGTGGGGTCCCAAAAAGCCCATGTTTCAAATTTGGTGAAAACATTCCAAAAAATGACTGTTACGAGCAGGCATTGCACAGTTTCTATGCATGCTCCTTACTTCACCAGTTTTTAATATTTTCACTCCAGATTTTCAACATGGTAATTTTTTTACACCTCCTTATGAACATTACAGCTGTCATTTTTCATATCCGGCCTGAAACAGGTTTTCGCACCTGTGACGCAGAATGGCATGGTCACTCTGAGAAATCACCTTTTGGAATGAGCTAATGAAATGACATTGGCACTCTTCACAAAGTGTGTAGTGGGGTTGTTGTTCAGGAGACAATTAGCAGGCAGACATCCAGAGTTAGTACATAAAAAATGCATAATTGCATGTTGCATAAAATGATAATTATTCAGAACAGAAAATAAGAAAATTGTCATTAAGTCAATAACATCAATGCTGTCTAGGGTGTAGACACAAACCCTCTAAACTTAAGTTCTTACACCTCTCACAGTCAGTTCTAGACTGACGCCTTATCTAATAAATCCACCCTAGTGGTAGGCTTATATATGTTTTTATCAAAGACATCACTGTCATGTGACATCAATTCATTTCCAATTCATTTCAAGTACATTTTTGAGTTTCTAGGCTCACAAGTTGCTCCTATACGTAGTACAAAAGGTTGATTTTAAACCTTATTACTTCAATAACTATTTCTTTCCAACATCTTTATTACACACCATAATCCTGGTTAGAAAGTGACTCTAAATGCTTGATTATCTTTTTAATTACTGTAAGCTCCTCCTTCAATCAATAATTAAAGCAGCTAGAATCTGTAGAAATATAGGCCTCTAGGGGCCGCTGCTTCCCTATAGCAACAGATTGAGTGCAGAAGAAGAGCTTGTGCAGCCGACACCCTGTCCTGCTGCAGAGAAGGCTGCAGCTTATCAGGATACCAAACAGTATCTTTTCTCTCTCTTTTTTACCCTCTGCAGGACTGTTTACACACCAGCAAATTAACCTGAGGTAAGCTATTGACCCAGCATTTTGGTATAATGGGGGGGGGGCTGTCAGTTCTTTATTTTAATTTTGTTTAAATGGCATTACTTTAGTTTTGTATCCATATCAGGCATTACTGACTCTGCTCACACAGGCTTGAAGGTGACAGGACTTTTAACAGAAGTCCCCAATTCTATCTACAGCTACAATGCGTACTAGGGCTTAATGTAACTTATTTACTGTATTCATTTATTTTTAGGTTGCTGCGTAGTGAGCTATGTGTGACAATTCATGCAGGCACAACAGCAGCACTATACAGATAGCATCTCTAGACACTGATACTTCTACTTCAGCAGAACATGGTTTGTGCCTCATTGTAAGACCCAAGGGCCTTCCTTTTGTTACTATTCTTTCAGGGGACATTACCAGCCACAAAAAGGAGTCACTCTTCCAATAAACCCAACAATACTGCTACTTGCTAACAGAGCATCTAATAATACTATATCTTAATAATATCCCACTTATGTTATCTTTGTATTTCTAGCAAAGGCAGAACATGATGCATAATAAAGCAAAGGGAAAGTGAATGCTGCTTACTGGTTTATTTAATCCTGGGCTCATTTAATTAGCCACTAAGTAAAACACATATTTCCACTTGTGTTTTAGTTTATAACTACAAGGTTCCCTTACATGGGGGGGGACTTCCGGCGATGCGTCATGCAAGATAGCAGCTTCCTCTTGTAGCTCCGGCCCCCCGATTATCAAAAGCCTTTGAATTGCCTTACTGTTAATTGCCTGCTCCCATTAGCAACACTCAGACCTACCGGAACACCTTGGGAAGTACGGCAAACAAAAACGTTCAGGTATATGGATTTAGAGTGCAAAAAAATGGAGCCAAAATGCACTCCACCGGTTACACAAGAAAAGGCCCCGAAGAAGCCTAGGGCCTCAGACACCAGCCAAAGCTCAAGTGCCTCCGTTTTGGCCGGGGATAACGAGCCACTGACCTTACAGAAATTTTTAGATGAATTCAGTCTATTCCAGGAGGATCTCCACAACCTTGCTTCGGACCGCGCCACTTTGACAGCACAGCTTAAAGAAGTCTCCCAAAAGGCCTCTGACAACTCAGCACACATTGTCTCATTGGAGAAGAGACAGGACAAGATCGACCCTGATCTCGCTGCCTGCAGACAGCGTTTAGCAAAATTGGAACTCAAGGTGGAAGACCTTGAAGGGCGTACGCCGGAACAATGTCATGGTAATCGGGCTCCGGGAAGGAGAGGAAGGGCACGATACTATTTCATTTGTCCAGAAACTGTTGTATAAGCTAGTGGGCCCTTCGTCTTTTGGTGACAAGTATATTATAGAGAGGGCACACCGGGCCCTTCGAGCCAAGCCTGCACCGGGTGCCCCACCGCACCCGTTAATATTCCGCTTTCTGAACTTCTTAGAAAAGCAACACCTCCGCCAAAAATGTAAGGAGCTTCAGGAGATTAAGTGGGAGGGCAAAAACCTTAGAATAACTCAAGATTTGCCAGCATCTGTCCGATTGAAAAGAGTGGCTTTCCATTCAATGGTGGTGAAGCTTATTGCGGCTAGCATCAAATTCAGAATGACCTACCTACCAAGATTGCAGGTTTTAATCGCAGGAGCTTGGACCTCTTTCGATGATCCTGAAACTGCATCCTCGCAGCTTCAGCTTGCCTTCCTTGATCTCTTCAAGAGCCTCTGAAGGGACACTGAGAAGATTTCTATATGTAACGTAGCCCGATAAATGTGAAGACGATTTTATTTCGGAGGAATCCCCCTGTGGAGGTCGAGAGTCACATCCTAGGCATCTTCAAAAGGTGTTTCAATAGCCTGCTGGTGCTCTTTGAAAGGCCCCTTACAGGTAATGCTGGTAGTGAGTCCCGTTGTATGGGGTTGGCATTATTATCTTGATGAACTTTCTTTTCAAGATTTAGGAGCACGGTTTGCATTGCTCTTGGCAGCCCCCCGAGAATTCGTGGACTGAGAGTGAAATACAACTTTTTTTTTTCTTTGTTCGTTTTTTGCTAGAAACCCTGAGTTTTAAAGTAAGAATTCTTCAATAAAAAAGGGAGGGAACCCCCTTGAGAGAGTGCTTACCTACTGCTTCGCAACGCCACCACAGGAGGGCGCTCCAATACAGTGGATGGACCCTATCAGAATTTGCAGGTTTAATGGTTTACTCGAGCACCGACCTGGGACTTTTCTCTTTTTATTATTAGTATTTCGTTTCCTCTCTCTGCAGATGGACATTGGGTGCAGTGCCAGCCCTTCGGGCTCGAGATTATTTGGATAGTCTCCTTTAGCAGTAAAAGGGAGTGGGAGTGACAAATCTGGATGAAGGGCATCTCCAATTTTGATGATGTTATGTTTTAAATTCATGTTAATGGGTCTTAATTGTTGGTCACCACTGCCCCTTCGGTCAGGTTTCTTCTCCCCTGGTTCTTTATAATCAAGAAGGAGTCTTACAAGTTGCCCACAGGGGGGAACAATGTTTAACCAAGACAGTTATGTTTTTATGTAACTGTATAGGTAGATGGGTGCTATAATTAACACTAATAATTGCTTCATGTAGTAGTCCAGAGAAGTAGTTAGTAGCCCTAGAATGTTAATCAGACTCCAAGGGATCGAAGCTCGTAGTTTTAAACTACTTATGATGGATAGGATGGGTTCTAAAGGATGGATATTCAACATAGACTCAGGTTCTTCTTGGTTTTAGTAATGGTATAAGGTACTATTGTGTGCGATCATAGATAGGCTATTTGAGACTGTTATTTTCTAATTGCATTAGAGATAAAAGAGGGGCTGGGAAAGGGGGATGATTGTAGTGGCATAAGGCATAGAGCGAGGAGTGGACAAAAGGGTGGGGGTGGGCTGAGTGTATCGGTTATTGTTTGTTTCATGTACGGGATATAATAGGGGACTTGTTTGGCTTTGGGGATATGGGGGGAAGATTTCTTCACACAGGTTCGGTTTTCAGGGGGGATCATTGGATATAGTTTTCACATATTCATTACTGTGTAAACCGACATGACAGGAGCGGTGAGAATCCTCACTTGGAATGTCAGAGGGGCTAGGCGTAAACTTAAGCAGTATCAACTTCTCAAGCATCTCCGCCTACTGGCAGCAGATATAATTATGGTCCAGGAGTCTCACTTACTAAACTCAGAGGCGAACAAGTTGCATAAGCAACAAATAAGTCAATGTTTTTCAGCTGAGGGGAATACTCAAAGTAGGGGGGTGATGATCCTATTTCGTAGAACTATGCCATTTACCCCCAACTTAATCATTCCCAACCCAGAGGGGCGCTACATCATTGTTAAGGGGAAGCTGTACACCAGAGACATTTTACTGGTTAGTGTATATGTCCTGATACTGACTCCCCCTGTTTCTTCATGCAACTACTTAATATCCTTTCACCCCATTTAAATATACCCCTAATCCTAGGCGGGGATCTGAATCTGGTCATTGACCCACAAATAGACCACTCCAATAGGCCTCAGAAAGGGCTTTCTCCAGCCCAGTGTGCACTCTGGGATCTGTTAGATAGTGCATAGCTGGTTGATATCTGGCGGGTCCTTCATCCAACAGTCAGAGATTTCACATTCACCTCACAGGTCCACCATACCTCTTCTCATATTGATTACATATTAATCTCCCAAAGTTTGATCACCGGGGCATCAGAAGCGAGCATACGTCCAGGCCCTCTTTCAGATCACTCACCAGTATCATGCCTGATTTCCTTAGTATCTCTTCCCACAACAGGCGGGCATTGGAAGGTCAACAACCAATTGCTCAAAAATCCGGAAAATATTAAATACATAGCAAAATACATCTCAATTTTTTTCCAAAATCAATACCAACTCAACAAAGAGACCGGACATAGAATGGTGCACTCTTAAAACCTACCTGTGGGGCCAATTGATTGGCCTGGCATCTAATAGGAAAAAGATGCACGAGGAGAAACTTAAATCCCTATTATGCCAAATTCGCTCGTTGGAGCGCACTTTATCATTCCAGTCCTCTGACTCAGCAAGACAGAACCTGGTTAGGTCAAACGATGCTTATCTGAATTTGCTGAGACAGAAGGCTGAACTCACTATCCTCAAAACCAAAGCAATTTACTTGGACCAAGGAGAAAAAGCAGGGCGTCTCCTGGCTCTCAAACTTAAACAACTCGAGTCAGACAGGTTCATTGCTTCAATCCGCTCCATGGAGGATAATACCTTGAAAATAGCTCCACCTGATATAGCCTCTGAATTCAGAAAATATTACATTAAGTTGTATAGTCCGATGGAGGAGCCCCCATCATTGGCAAAATTGGCCCTGTTTTTCTCTCGTCTTTCTTTGCCTACCATTACCAATGAGCATAAAGCCGTACTCATTGCCCCCATTACATCAGAGGAGATACTTAAAGTTATTAAAGATCTACCAGCGGATAAAACACCGGGGCCTGATGGCTTCTCCACAAATTTTTACAAAGTGTATGCCTCTCAATTGGCCCCATCCTTGTTGGCACTGTTCTGCCATATATTATCAGGACAGGAGGTAGACAGGTCCTTATTTGAAGCCTTAATTACTCTAATACCAAAAGAGGGTAAACTCCCTGATAGAGTGCACAGCTATAGACCGATTTCCCTTTTGAACCAGGATCTTAAGATCCTTACTAAACTTCTTGCAGACCGGTTAGGCCCGATCTTGTCAGATATAATAGGCCCAGAACAGGTGGGATTTATGAAGGCTAGATCTACTGTAGACCATCTCAGGACCCTGTCGCATGTCTTCTCGGCCACCAGGGATGCCGATTACCCAGCGGTGCTTGTTTCCCTGGACGCCGAGAAGACATTCAACAGAGTCAACTGGAATTTTCTACTGTATTCCCTTCAGACCTTTGGATTCCCCTCGTTGTTTTTGGAGTGGATCAAGGCGCTATACAAATACCGAACTGCACGTGTGCTCTGCAATGGGTCAATGTCTGATCCTTTTAAACTTTATGCCGGAACTAGACAGGGTTGTCCATTATCTCCCTTACTGTTTAACATCTACTTAGAGCCTCGCATTCGCAGGATTACAATGGACCCAGACATACAAGGTATTGTGGTGCAACAACAGATTGTGAAAGTCCTGGCCTACGCAGACAACCTGCTTTCACAACTGGCCCACCTTAGGATGTCCATTCCTGCCGTCGCATCAGTCTTGGAAGAGTTTAGCTCCTTGTCCAATTATAAGTTGAATAAAGACAAGACTGTTGTCTTCCCCCTAAATTACAAGGCGACAAAGATGGATGCATCAGTGGTGGGTTTCTCCTGGCAGACTAAGTCCTTAAAATATTTGGGAGTTAACCTGTCAAGAGATCCCCGGCAGATTCATAAAACTGAACTTAGACCCCTTGGTTGCGGCCATCAGGCAAGATCTTACAAGGTGGACCTTGCTCCCCCTTTCTCTTTGGGGGAAAATCAACATAATCAAAATGAACATTTTTCCCCGATTATTCTATTTAATTCATCGCTCAAACATCTGGATTCCCTTGACCTGGTTCAAAAGGTTACATAGGATGATCTCAGACTTCGTCTGGTCAGCAAGGAAGTCCCGGATAAGTTACAATAAACTATCAGCTCCCAAGGAACAAGGAGGACTTTGCCTCCCCACACATTGCATTATATTATTGGGCTAGTCATGCGAACAACTACTTGAGATGGCCCACATCAGAACTCCTGGATATATCATATCCCTTCACCCCTATATGGCTGAATATTGAACGTTCTCTGATAAAGGTTAATGGACTGTCTCCACGGGCGCTTTTACATATTAGATTAAAATCCTTACCTCCCTCTCTCAAAAGTAGCCTGGTCGCAGTCTCGATAAGAGTTCACTCATAGTTATGTGCTTTTCTGAAATATGAGCATACATTAGATCCTGCTCAGCCATGGTGGGGAAACCACAATTTCACTGTTGAGGGCAAACCTCTCCAGTTGAAGTGGATCCCCCAACTGGGAGATTGTCCACTCAGTTTTTTCATACGGGAGGATCACTCATGGCTAAATTCCTCCGAGATTATCCAAAAAGCCCAAATCCCGAATTCCGTTGTGTTCAAAATATTCCAGTTATGGCACCTATTTGTGAAATCTCTTGGCCCTGTCCCTCTGGTGTCTCCTAACTTTTCCTACTGGACAGAGCTGATTTCCACGGCAGGCCTTCCCCATGCCGTATCCAAGATGTATGGGATACTGCAAAATTGGAAATGGCCAGATTTTTATCACCTCTTGACCAGTACAGCTGTCATTTTTTACATCCTGCCCATTATGTGTTTTAATACCTGTGACATGGAAGGCCATTTTCCAATGGATTTGAACATTTTCACCTACAGGGTTCATGAGGTGGGGTGATAAGACTATGTTCAACATTTGGGGTCAAAATATGAAAAATGATAAAGTTATGGCCATTTGTTATAATTTTGGTATGCATGCTAGTAACTGCAGAACTCTTAAATGTTTTCACACCACATTTGTTTTAAATTATTTGTACTCCTGCTCCCCACAGCCCTCTCTATCTGAAGGGAGCCCCAGCCTCATCCCCCAAAGCCCACCAGCTGATGCTGAACAGCTACCCCCAGTGCTTACCCCCCTGGCAGGGTTAGTGGGACCCCCACCAAGACTAGATCAACTCACAAAGACCAGATCCAGTACAGGGGTCGGCAATGTGGCTGTTCAGAGGGCAGGACCTGCAAGCTCCCGCCATCATCTGCTGTGAGCTTTGTTCCTCCTGGTTTCTCCCCTTCATGGGCGGAGTGTGCAAGGACACCGTGATGATGCTGTGCACACTCCTGTGTGTGCACCCTATCAGGCATCTGCCCTACCTCTGACTGGATATCTGTAGCATTGGTGTGCCAGCCCCTAGCCACAGCTAGGGGCCAGGCATGTACCTACAACTGGTCACTTCTCTCCTGGGAGAAGGAGAGCTGTCCCTGGGATGCTCAACCCTTCTCCTTCTCTGCCAACCCCCAGTGGCCCATGTTCATTCTGGGACACAGATCACTGACATGGCGCAAGGTGTGGCGTCCAATGCCTCAACTCTCAACATCACTGGGCTGGTGATGCACCCCAAATTTTAAACTTAGCCTTCCTATTACCCATGCTACTGTACTCAAATGCTGTCCAAAATATAACAGCTTGTCAAAACATAGTTCAGGCAGGGTTTCAGCATCAGTGTAGTTTAATAGGGCTTTCAACTTTGTGGCATAACTTGGCCATTTTTCAATAGTTTTGCCCCAAATCTTCAACATATTCTTTTGGTACCCCTAACCCATGAACAATGCAATTGATGTTAAGCATACCTGTCCCAAAAGGTGATTTTTGTGGTCACTGCAAAAAAATCACATTTTGGGCAGGAGTACAACATTTTCTTCACCATTGTTCATGAGATGGGGTAATATGAAGGCTATGTTTAACATTTGGTGTACAAATATTAAAGAACATAAAGAATACTGGATGGGCACATATGCACAACCAGTGTGTTCTGCCACAGAGGGGTTCTGATTCCCTCTGGTCTTGAGTGTGGATAGGTCCATGGGAATCAGAACCCCAAGGTGGCAAAACACACTAGTTGTGCATAGAGTTGCTCATCCTGTATTTTTATAGCATATAGTATTGTATGTAATATGTATGTGTGTGTGAGTTCTTTGCTTTAAAAAGGAAACTGACTCATGCAGTCTCTAGAGGTTCCAGAATGCTGTTCTACCACAATATGGAAGAATCACAGTCCATGACCTTTGAACTGTATTACAACTGCATTTTGAAAGGGATGGAATTCTATACAGAACAGCACTCTACTATACACTATAAGAAAAAATTACTCAACTTAGTAATGTTGTTTCTTCTAATGGAGTCTTGCTATATTATGACATATGCAGTGAGTCCCAACCTTCAAACTGCTCCGGAGGTGAAAAAGTTAACTTTCCATGCCAGGCATGGAACGCTGAGCTCGAGCTCGGTTGAAAACTCTGTCTGTTGTTCTTCAAACTCAAACTTTCAGATCTTTATGAGCTAAACTCACTAAGGTCCTGTGTGGAAGCTGTAAACCGATACTAGTCAACTGGCTACTAAATATAACAACACATTTTTTGGTCCCAAAACAAAGACTCAAGTCAGGAGACCCAAAAAATGAAAAACACAACACCCAGTCACCCCAGAAAAGAGAGGGATGAAAAACAAGGTGGGCATCTACTAAGTGCCAACACAGCATTGCCCACCCACATCCCAAAAACAGAGGTTTTGAGAGGGGCAGGCAGAGGGGGAGGTCATAATATAGCAAGACTCCATTAGAAGAAACAACATTACTAAGGTGAGTAATTTTTTCTTCAAACAACATGAAGTCTTGCTATATTATGACATATGCAGACTACACAACAGTACCTACATGGAGGAGATGAAGAACCTACTTAAGAAATAGGCTCTGAAGCACAGCTGTGCCAAACCGAGCATCACTCCTAGCCTGGGTGTCCAGAGAGTAATGCTTGGTAAAAGTGTGAACTGTTTTCCAGGTAGCTGCTTGACAAATCTCTAGAATGGGGATGTCCCTGGCAGCAGCCAGGGAAGCAGCTGTACCTCTGGTAGAGTGAGCCCTCAGGCCTGAGGGAGGAACCTTACCCAGCTTTTCATAACAGAATTGGATACAAGAGACAATCCACCTGGCAATGGATCTTTTAGTGGCAGGTTTCCCTTTACCAACCTCACCATAAGTGAGGAACAGTTGGAGGGAGTCAAACCTGTGACCCTTGGTACGCTCAATGTAGTAACTAAGGGCTCTCTTCACATCTAGGCTGTGCAGCCTCCTCTCGCCAGAGGAGGAATGGTCAGTGAAGTACACTGGAAGAGAAATAGATTGATTAAGGTGGAAATCTGAAACCACCTTAGACAATAACATCCTGTTAGTCCTGAGGACCACCTTGTCTCTATGAAAGGAGATAAAATCAGGCTCCATTGACAAAGCTTGTAATTCACTTATGTGTCTGGCAGAAGCGATGGCTACCAGAAACACAGTCTTCCAAGTCAAATACTTGAGGTCTGCTGAAGACAAGGGCTCAAAGGGAGGTTGCATAAGCTGAGCAATGCAAACATTAAGATCCCAGGCAGGGGCAGGGTCCCTGAATGGAGGGTTGGTGTGAAACAATCCCTTAAAAAACTTAGAGAATACAGGATGATCTGAAAGAGAAGAGGGCTTACCTGCTGAAATGAAAGCAGACACAGCTGCCAAATGCACCTTTAGGGTAGCTGGTCTGAGCCCCAAAGTGTTCAAATGGACCATATAATGCAGGACTGTGGGTAAATCAGCAGATTATGGGGAAATATGCTTCCCAGAGCACCATATGGAAAACCTCTTCCATTTGGAATTGTAAGTAGCCCTGGTGGAAGGCTTCCTAGAAGCCTTCAATATACCCAGTACACATTGGGAGAGGTGAAGATCAGCAAATTCTAACTCTTCAAGAGCCAGGCCTTGAGATTGAGAGATTTGAGGTTCGGGTACCAAACCCTTCCCTGAGCACAGGTTAACAGATTGTGATTCTTGGGAAGACACAGGGGAAGATGGACTGCTAAGGACAGTAGGAGTGGATACCAGGGTTGTCTGGCCCAATCTGGAGCAATCAGAATCACTTTGCAGGATTGAGATCTGATTTTGACTAACACTTTGAACAGGAGAGGAAGGGGAAAAGCATAGAGAAACTTTCCTTCCCAGTTGAGAACTAAGGCATCCAGAGGAACTGAGCCCAACACTGGGAGCCTGCAGCAAAAAAGGGGAAGTTGGTGATTGTCTGGGGCTGCAAAAAGATCTATCTGTGGGGTGCCCCACCTGGCAAATATTACCTCCAGGACCAGGGGGTCCAGTGACTATTCATGATGGCCCTGGGAAATCCTGCTGAGAGCATCTGCCAAGACATTGTCCTTGTCTGGGAGGTGGACTGCCATAAGGGAGGTGTTCAGGGAATAAGCCAGAGACCACAACTTCATTGCTTCGGTGCACAAGGCTGTAGACTGAGTGCCTCCTTGCTTGTTGATGTACCACATCGTAGTGGTGTTGTCTGTTCTGACCTGTACAACTTTGTTCTGAACAGATTTGGAAAAAACTTGAAGTGCTAGAAAAACTGCTCTGAGCTCCAACAGGTTGATGTGGAGCAGAGATTCCTGAGGGGACCACAGTCCCTGGGTAATGAGGTTGCCCATGTGAGCTCCCCACCCCAAGAGGGATGTATCTGTAGTAAGGATTAAAGAGTGAGATTGAATGACAAAGGGAACCCCCCTGTCTCAGATTGCTCTGATTCTGCCACCATTGTAGGGCTTGGATCAGGGTTCGAGTCACTGGGATCAACTTGGTTAGAGGGTCCTTTCTTTGAGACCAAAAGGCTCTCAAATGGAACTGGATGTCCCTCATCTGAAATCTGGCTCCTTGCACTACTGCTGTAGAAGCAGCCATGTGCCCTAGGAGCTGTAGAAAATGCCTTGCTGGTCGAGAGACCTGCAGGGTGAATGAGGAGACCAGAGAGACCAGGGTCCTTGCACTGTCCAAAGGCAGGAAGGCTCTGGCTTCCTCTGTGTTCAGTTCTGTGCCTATGAAGGTGAGGAGCTGGACAGGCTCTAGAACTGACTTTGGAAGATTCAGAAGGAAACCTAGAGAGGTAAGCAGTTGCTGAGTTATCTGAAGATGTAACTTGACTTGATCTGGAGACTGGCCTACTATGAACCAGTCGTCCAGGTAGGGGAAGATGGCAATGTTTTGCCTTCTTAGGTGGGAAACTGCTACTGCCAGGCATTTTGTGAATACCCTTGGAGCAGAGGTGAGGCCAAAGGGCATTGCTCTGAACTGGTAATGGCCTGAGGGCAGCTCGAACCTGAGGTACTTTCAATGGGAGCTTCTGATGAGAATATGGCAGTAGGCATCCTTGAGGTCCAGGGATGCTAGCCAGTCCCCTGGCCTTAGAGAGGGTAGAATAATTCCCAGAGTCACCATTTTGAATTTTGGTTTTAAAAGGTGCTTGTTTAAGTATCTGAGATCCAGGATGGGCCACCATTCTCCTGTCTTTTTTGGGGTAAGGAAGTACCTGGAGTACAATCCTTTGCCCTGGTGTAGGGGTGGAACCCTTTCCACGGCTCTGAGAGCCAAGAGGGTAGAGACTTCTGCCTCTAGGGCAAGTGCCTCTGATGGATTTGCAGGTGGAAAGGATCTGGTTCTCATCTTTAGAAATATTTTGAAGCTGAGAACCAGTCCCTGGCTTACTACTTCCAGGACCCACTTGTCTGATGTGAGAGACTTCCAGTCCTGGGCAAAGTAAGCCAGCCTGCCCCCTACAGGTAGTGGAGAATCGGCCCTGGCCACCCCATCAGGGTGCCTGCTTGGCAGGGGCTTTAGGCTGAGGGGTGGAAGCAGGTCTGCTTGTACCCCGTCTGCCTCTCCCTCTAAAGAAACCCCTCTGGGCGTAAGCTGAAGAGGAGGCCTGGGCTTGGTAAAAAGGCCTAAGAAAAGGCCTGCTCCTGCCCCTGGAAGGCTGTCTTTGAGGAGTGGCCTGCCTTTCTTTGGCCTGTGCACTCCTATAGGTGGTCCTATACTCATCCATTTTCTTCATGTAATTCTGTGTCTGCTCTCCAAACAGAGAATTACCCACAACAGGAAAATCCATGGCCTTAATCTGGGTATCCTGTGACAGGCTAGTACATCTGAGCCAAGTGCCACAGATGTAGCCATGACTCTTGATGACACATCATTAGAGTCCACTGCAGCATGGAATTGCACCTTATATGCCTCAATACCATCAGCAGCCACCTGCTCCAGCTCCTTGGCAAGCTGGCCAGGGACCTGTTTTGCTAGAGCCATAACAGTATCCCGTCTGGATTTCTGATATCTAGCAACACAAGCTATATAATTTGCCTGTCTGAGTCCCAAGGATGATGCCATGTACTGTTTCTTTGCCATGGCATCAATCCTCCTAAGTCACTTGTCAGAGGGTGTGAGGCCAAGAAATATTTGCCTTGTCACAGGCTGCAGCCTGCACTACCCAACATGGCTGCATTGTGTGTAAGGAACTCCATATCAGAGCCTGACAATGTGTACCTCTTGTCCATTCTCTTATCAACAGGAGGTATAGTGTGAGGAGTTTTTAGAATTTTTACTGTCTGTTTCCCAAAAGATTTATGCAAAGGAATAGACAGTCTCCTGGACTCTGGGATATCCATCATTTCCACATTGTCAGGTTCCTCTTGATCATCCACAGCTTCCTCCATAGGGAGCTGGAGGGTTTCAGCCACTTTTTTATAAAAAATAAAATGAGAAGGGGACTCAGAAAGCCTATGAGGAGACACTCCAGAAGGTCTGTCTGGGGAGATGTCCGGTTCAATGGGCACATCCAGACTTTCAAATCCACATTCACTCTCCTCATGCTCCTCTTCCCCCCCCCTTCTGGTTCATAAAATTCCTCTAACTCATACTCTTGAACCAGTGGAACTGGCCGAACCGTACGCTTACCTGATGGTGCCGGCTCGGTCAGAACCGGGGAAAGCGACTGGACAATTTTAATCGCTTTGGCTATTTTTTTCAGCGGTTGGAGAGGAAAGTTTTGGCTCCACACCAGCTGATTTCCTTGTCCTTTTTGCTGGAACCGACTCCTCCAAGTCGGCTCTCCTTTTGCCCGAGGAAGTCTCGCCCTGGTCAGATGGCACTCCCTCCGGTTCGGTTGGAACCGAACCGGGCTGGCCATCCGGTTCAGCGGACTTCTTGGCCTCCCTTTCCCTGAGCCTACCAACTCTCTTATCCAGGGTAGCTGCAGGAAAATTTTTGCAAATCTGGTAGTCTGCATTGAGGTGGTCAAACCCCAGACAATAAACACAGGTGGTGTGGGGGTCAGCCTTGGCAAAGGCTTCCCCACAGACACTGCAGTGTTGAAACCCAGTGGGCCCGGTTTTTCTTTTGGGTTTCTCAGACATAGTGCCAGTCCTAACCAAACTTGCCCGTTTATGGCAATCCGCCAAGCAAGACCCTTTTATCGGTTCCCAACCGTGTCACGGGTCGTGGAAAAAACCATAATAAAATCCGTTTTTTTTAGAACCGATAAGAACCCGGTAACCACACTCTAAAAGACAGATTAATATATGTCAAAACAACCTGATTGGTTCAAACTGAACCGATAACTGTTTACAAGTTCCACACAGAAGAATTAAATGTAAAAGCTATCTAGTACTTACAAAGCACAGACAGAGCTTGAACCGACCGGTTGCGTTTAAATTTGGTCAAAAAAATGAGAAAATAATACTTTAACCGACAAAATGAACCGAGCAGAAAGAGAAAATCTCTGGAGCGACTGTTCAGTGAGGCAGAGTAAAGAATCTGACAGTTTGAGTTTGAAGAACAACAGACAGAGTTTTCAACCGAGTTTGAGCTCAGCGTTCCATGCCTGGCATGGAAAGTTAACTCTTTCACCTCTGGAGCAGTTCGAAGGTTGGGACTCACTGCATATGTCATAATATAGCAAGACTTCATGTTGTTTGAAAGAAGTTATGAGCCTGCATTGGGATTTGCAAACACAGGCTCATAACTTTGGGAGTTTTCAAGATTTTGACCCCAAATATTCAGTATAGTCATTTATTCACAGTACTTCATGAACATGACAACTGCCATTTTTCAGATCCTGGCAAAAGTGTGTTTTTGCATCCTGAAAGGTGATTTCACAGTCACTGTGCAAAATTACCTTTTGGGACAGGAGTTGAAAATGTTCTCCATCTTTATTCATGAGGTGGGGTCATAAGAATGCTACATTGAAAATCTGGTGTGAAAATAATAACAAACAACAAAGTTATGAGCCTGCACTTAAATTAGCAAATGCAGGCTTGTACCTTTGATACTTTTTAATATTTTGACCCCAGATTTTTAACATTGCCATTTATTCACTGCACCACATGAATGTGACAGCTGCCTTTTTTCAGATTCTGGACACAATGTTTTTTTTTGCATCCCAAAAGGTGATTTCTCAGACACTGTGTGAAATTACCTTTTGGACAGGAGTTAAAATTGTACTCTTCCTTTCTTCGTTAGGTGGCATAATAAGATGGCTATGTTGAAAATGTGGTTTAAATATGTTTAAAAACAATGAAGTTATGAACCTGTGTTGAAATTTGCCAGTGCTGGTAACAGCCCTCCCAAAATGACACCAGTGCACACAACGAACATTGGGCATTGACAAATGCTTGTTTTACTTGGCAATAATACTTACGATTGATATTATCTTGTAAAAATATTGTTACAGTACTGTAGAGTTTTATTGTTTAAGTAGTGTGTTAACTGGTTGAGAGTATAGTTTAGAAAATATCTCCAGACATCCATTCAGGTTTAATTCTGTATGAGTGCTTTAAACAGTTGTTCACACAAGTTTTATATATATATATATATATATTTATTATTATTTTAGTCTCTTTTATTTCCATACTTAAACTTCTGTTTTACATTTTCTATCATGCTATACTATTAAGTTTTAACTTGGACATTTGTGGTATTAAATCTAAAGGTCTTGCTTTTAATTTTGAATGTATTCTCATAACACTGGGGGACTTATCATACGAGAGGAGGTTGAGGGAGTTGAACATGTACTCACTGGAGGACAGGAGGAACAAGGGGGACATGATTGAAACTTTTAAATACATGAAAGGAATAAACAAGACAGGAACAGAAGGGCTGTTCAAAGTAAGGAGGAGGGGACACCAGGGCCATGATATGAGACTGAAGGAGGAAGGTTCAGGAGGGAGATGAGGAGACACTTTTTTACAGAGAGGGTGGTGGCTGGGTGGAATGCATTACCTGCAGAAGTGGTATCCAGTAGAACAGTGTACTGCTTCAAAGGGGGATGGGACAGGACAAGGGGGAGGGTTAATGAAGGGGAAGGGTGGAAGGGAGGGGCAGATGCAGAATAAGGGGTGCTAGCTGCACATTTGAGCAGACTTGATAGACCTCTAGGCTTTTATCTGCTTGAAAATTTTGTATGTTTGTAACACACTTATTCATTAATGGTTTCAAGTTAGAGGTTGTGTCTTCTTGAGTGTTCAGCTTATCTGCATTGGATGTTATTTGACCTTGAAAAGATTCTCAGAAGTAGCAAGTTAATGGAATGCTGTTAATTCCATTTAAATTTGTGATTTTTTTTAAATAGGTACAGCACTTTAAACCAATGAGAATTTGTTCTCTTTCTTTATGTATGTTCTGTGTGTTAATAGAATGTGACTCTCTGAACAACTGTCATAAGTCTCCAAGGAAGGATTTGGTTGGTCTGAAAGCTTAGAAACTGTTTTCTTTTTGTAACATCTATGTTGGTCCAATAAAAGGTACCAAACCATTTGCTTCTGAATCTGTTCTTACAAGGACCAATACAGCAACTAATCTATTTCTGTATGTTTCCTACATGTAGCATTCTCATGTCAGCTCAAATTACAGTCTGTGGGAATGTTTAGTGTAAACTGAACAGGCAGCTTGTTTTAGTCATAATGGACACCTACATTCTCTTTTTACAGATTTTTATCTAAACAATGCCCAGTTGCCAAAGGTGGAGTGCTCCTATACTTCTTAAAGCCTTCAATGATGTTTTTTATGTAGTTCTTCTGGCAGCAATCTTAAATCAGCAACTCAACAGCCTTTGAAGCACAGCTGTAAGGGAGCTTTGATTTATAGCTTCTGTACTAAATTTCTTCAGACATTATTGGAGCACAATGTGATTTGAGATCAGGTTTAGGCTTGATGCAGTGGGGTCACTGGGAAAAGACAGGCAGACAAACATTGTGTTGATCCTCCAACTGAGTAAAACAGGCAGTCCAATTTTTAGAAGATCTGTTTGATAGCTAAGTTAAAGTTGCTTTCCCTACTAAGGTAAGAAAAGATCCTGTAACTCTCTGTCCAGTTTTTTATTGACAATCCTGTGGAAAAAAGTTGGGTGGTTATAGTTTATTTGCATTTATAAGACATTTATTTGAAATTACTGCTTGATTAATAGTAAAGTGACAGATTTATCAGTGCCTGTATCTAGTGTCAATCTTCCCACTGGGACTTGCAAGGAATTCTAAGCTCCAATGGTGTCGGTGGGTGAGGGCTTGAGAGGGGGGGTGAGGCTTCTGTTAAGTTTTCTTCTTCTAGCCAGAGTTTTCTCTATTCAGTACTATAATCAAACATGTAAACAGTAAGGTACAGCAACTATGATATTAAACTGGGATTAAACTTAGCTGATGCCTGCCTTATGGTGGTGCCTAATTATGCACTTGTGGTAGCAGGGACCCTGGAGTTGAATTCACTGCTTTGCTTTGACAAATTGTCTCCTAAATATCTACTTGTGTGATATTTTTCAGTTTGTGGTAAATGAAGCATTTTGATGACATGGTAATATTATGTATGTTCCACTGCCCAAACAAACAAGCATAGGTCAGTGAACAAACATGTTTGCTTTCATGCTGTTACAAGTTAGAACTACAGTATCTTGAGGCTACAGGCAGGCCTTTCTTACTCACATGAGACACTGTTTCTTGGACTTTGGGTTCCACCGGGCTAAGGAGTACAGGTTCCCATATTCAGAGCTGGCCATGTAGATGTCTTCAAGTATATGAAGAGCATAAACAGGATAGACATGGAGGGTCTTGGCAAGCTGAATGGGGAGGGGAATATGAGGGGACATAACCTTAAGCTAGTAGGGGGAGGTACTGGGGGTGAAGAGACACTATATCACAGAAAGGGTGGCTGCACCTTGAAATGCATTACAAGGGGAGCTGTTGGCAAAGGACACCATGGATGACTTCAAGGTGGGGTGGGACAAGTACATGGGCAAGGTGCAGGTCAATGGGGAGTATATAACAGGGTGCTGGTAGGTATGCTAGGTAGAAGGGAGTACATCAAGGGAGGGGGATAGCTGCTGAAATATAATTAGGAGCTGCATCTTGGGCAGACAAGATAGACCAATAGGTTTAATGCTGGCAGCTTTGTATATATGTATATGTGGTCTGTGGCAAACTGCACACAGCCTGCATGTGGCAATATTCAGACAATTAACTTGCTGCAACTGGAGCATGTAAATTGTCTACATTTAAATATATGAAGGGTATAAAAAAGTCTGGTACTGATGGGATTTTTCAGTTGAGGGAGGGAGGGAGGGACATGAGGGGGCATGGTCTGAGACTGGAGGGTGGAAGATTCAGGAGAGAAATTAGGCACTTTTTCACAGAAAGGGTAGTATCTATATGAAACCCACCACCCAAAGAGGTGGTTTCCTGTAAGTTAGTGGGCAGTTTCAAAGGGGGATGTGACAAAGTGAGTGGGAGGGTCACCATGAGGAGGGAGGGGCTACTGCAGTGTAATGTATTGCTCGCTGCACACCCAAGCAAACTTGAAAGACCATGTGGCCAATTTTTGCTGGCAGTTTTGTGTGTTCATATGTTCATATATCTAAATATGTAGTCATGTTGGTACAGTGCATAGTGACTATGTACTATGCTGACACAGGCCCAGACTGACAGGAGTGCAATGGAGGTAGCGAGGATCAAATAGAATAGTCGCAAGACTCCTGTGGTCCATATTTAGCCCTAACATGCTAATGACCCCTTTGGGCATGGAAGGTGCTATGGGCCATTTGCATGTCCATTATGGGCCCACTAACATGTGTGCATACCCCCCTTCCCATTCTGTAACTGTCTTATATATTCTTTGTGGTCTAGTGGTCCTCCCACCTCCATATGCACCTGTCCTGTAGCTGTCTCAAATATTTCTGGTGGTGTAATGGTTCCTGTACCTCCTGGCTGACTCTCTGTAGCTGTTTTGAATATTTCTGGTATTCTGGTGGTTCCTTACCCCCTGACCAACTGTCCTTTAGTTGTGTGGAATATTCTTGGTGGTGTAGTGGTTTGCATACCTCAACTCAACTGTCCTGTAGCCGTCTTGAATATTCCTGGTAGTCTAGTGGTCTCTCCCTCCCAGTAAGGTCATCTGATCTCTGTCAACCCACCTGCTCAGAACCCTATCCCCCACAACCCCCCCACTCATGTCACCTAAGCCAAAGTATGACAATAGTGACAGAGACCTGCACAGCCCTTTGCTCACCACCTTTTATTATATTAATTTGTTTATTTTATTACCAACATATGAAATTGCCAGCAGACAAAGGCCTTCTGGTGTACCAAGTCTGCTTGATTGTGCAGCTAGCAACCCTTACAGTGCAGGTGCCTCTCCTTCCCCTCCCCACGTACCCATGTCCCTCCCCCTTACCCTGCCCCATCCCCTTTTGAAGCAGCCCACTGTACTACAGGACACCACTTCCACAGGCAATGTGTTCCACCCAAACATCACCCTCTCCATAAAAAAATGTCTCCTCATTTCACTTCCGAATCTTCCCTCCTACTCTCAGATCATGCCCTCTAGTTTCCCTCACCCTTAACTTGAACAGCCCTTCTGTGCCTGTCTTCTTTATACTGTACCTTTCAAGTACTTGAAGGTTTAATCATATCCCCCTATTTCTCCTCTCCTCCAGAGAGTACATGTTCAGGTCTCTCAGCCTGCTCTTGTATGGCCTGTCCCATAGCCCTTGGATGATCTTTGTTTCCCTGCGCTGCACCCCATTCAGTAACCTAATGTCCTTTTTCAGGTACGGGTACCTATACTGGTGTGGCCTGACCAGTGATCTATACAGCAGCAGGATCACCCCCTCCTGGAGGATATACCACTGGAAGTACAACCCAGCATCCTGCTGGCCTTGGCCGCCACCTCCCTACACTGTGCTGAGTTGTTCATTGACCATGTTATGATCACTCCCAGATCCTTCTCCTCCCCAGTCTTGGCTAACTGAATTCCCCTATCGGATAGCTCCTCCTTAGATTCTTTGTACAAAAGTGTAGCACTTTGCACTTTTTTGCATTAAACACCAGCTGCCAAGTGTCTGACCAGGCCTCCAGTTTCAACAGATCCTGCAACCCAGCAACCCTCCTAAGTCATCCACTACTGCACCCATTTTGGTATCATCCGCAAACAGACTGATCTTGCTCTAGATGCTGTTTGAGGTGTCAGTTAAGAAGATTCCAAACAACATCAGCCCCAGAACAGAGCCATGTGGCACCCCACTTGTCACTACTTTCTGAGCTGAGGGCTCTTCTACCACCACCATCCTCTGCAGTTCACTACCCGTCCCACTATCTTCACCCTTGCCCCATGCTCTCCAGCTTACTTCCCAGTCTATCCCATACATAGAAACATAGAATTTGATGGCAGATAAGGACCACTTGGCCCACCCAGTCAGCCCATTTTCCTGCCTGATGGATAAGCTGCAGATTCTAGCTAATCAACAGCTTACTTCCTCCTACCCCCACTAGAATTGCCTATGTCTGTCCCATGTATTCTTGAATTCTCCCACTGTTCCTGACTCCACAACCTCCTCAGGAAGGCTGTTCCATGCATCCACAACCCCCTCTGTGAAAAAATACATTACCTCTGAGCTGTCCCCCCCTCTATCTTCAAATTGTACCCCCTTGTTCTTGCACATCTCTTTTCTGAAAGATACTACCCTCTTGTACTTTGTTAATTCCCTTGAGATACTTGAATATTTCTTTCATGTCCCCCCTCTCCCTCCCAGACCCTGCACCATTTTGGTTGCCCTCCTCCGAACAGCCTGCACTCTGTCTATGTCATTGCGGAGATGGGGTCTCCAGAACTGCACACAGTACTCTAGATTGCGTCTCACCAACTGTCTGTACAGAGGGATAACAACTTCCTGCTTTCTACTGTTGATGCCTCTCCTTATGCATCCCAGTATCCCCCCAGCCCCTCCTTACTGCCTTCTCACATTGCTTCCCATCTTTAGGTCATCTGATATAATTACTTCTAGGTCTTTTTCGATTTCTGTTGTTATTATCTCACCCCCCATTGTGTACTCTTCTCCTGGGCTTTTGATTCCCAGATGCATTACCATGCCCATGTGGCATGGAATCACATGCCTTACTGAAGTAGTGATACAGGAGATCCACTGCATGGACCATGTCTTAACTACTTAGTTTCCCAGTCATAATACTCCACCAGGTTGGTCTGACAGAACCTACCAGAGGCAAACCCATGCTGCTTACTGTCCTGCAGACCATTGGTCTCCAGAAAGGAAACCAGCCTCTCTTTCAGGATTGTCTCCATCAGCTTCCCCATGATGGATGTGAGGCGTACTGATCTGTAGTTCTCTAGTTCATTCTCAATGCTGCTCTTGTGGAGGGGTACCATGTGAGCCATACTCCAGTCCTGAGGTATACTCCCTGAGTCCAGGGAAGCATTTAACAGATCTGACAGGGTCTCTGCCAGGACTTCTGACAGTTCCTTCAGCATCCTCAGGTGTAAGCCACGATGCCCTGGCATCTTGTCCACCCTCAGAGCCCTCAAACCCTTCAGTACACTGCCCACTGTGATTTCCCCATCTGTCACCTCCTTTCCCTTGTGCCTACCCTCCCACCCCCCTTGGGTACAACCCCTCTTTTCTCCTTAGTAAATACAGAGCAGAAGTATTTGTCTAGTGCTTCTGCCTGTTGTGCCTGTTTCCACCCATCTCCCATCCCTCTTAATCCTTACAATTTGGTCCTTACAACCCCTTTTCTCCCTGATGTACCTGAAGAAGTCCTTTTCTCCCTCCTTAATGCCCTGTTCCAGCCTGAGCTCCCTCCATGACTTGGCTGCCCTGACTTCCCTTGACACCTCCTTTGATTTCTTCAGGTAGTCCTCTTTGTCCTCCCCCTTCCTGTCTTTTTGAACATCCTAAAGGTGGCTTTTTTCCTCCTAACTTTCTCCATGACCCTGCTGCTCATTCAGCTCGGTCTCTATGCCAAGCCCCTTAATCTGGACCTTGAAACATGTTCTGATTGCCTCCACAATCCCCACTTTGATTACCTCCCACTTCTGGTTAGTATCCATATTTGGATGGATTCTGGCCAGATGCCCCTGTACTATTACTCCCATCATCTCAAAGTTTGCCTTCCTGAAGTCTAATACCTTGGAAACTGTTTCTACACCCTGCCTGCCCATGTTTATCATGCACTACACAGATTGGTGGTCATTTCCTTCCTGTGGTTCCTCAGCCCTCAAATTTCTCACAAACTCACCGTTTGCTAGCATGAGGTCAAGGGTGTTTCCCAGCCTGGTTGGCTCAATGAGTAATTGCAATAGAAGGCTGTCCTGGAAGGCATCCACAGTTATATGCTCTCTTTTATTCTTTGTGGCTGGGGCACCTCAGTCTGATCTCGGCAGGTTTAAGTCACCCACTATCACTATACTACCCTTCTCACAAGTCCTTCCGATCTGTCCCACTAGTTCTCTGTCTAACTCCTTTGTCTGAGAGGGTGGCCTGTACACCACTCCCATCCTGAATGTCCTATTTTTGGATTCTTGGAGCTGCATCCATAATGCCTCCATACTGCCATCCTCTCCTTCCTCCTGGACACATTTGATTCCTTCTCTCAGACATAGTGTTACCCGTCCTTCTCCCTTTTTCCTTCTCCCTGTGAAATATCCTATACGCTAGTATCACAGGTCTTAGTTGTGGTATTGGGTGTCCCATGTTTCAGTGATGGCCACCATGTCTACCTCCCCTTCTGCCATAAGGGCCTGCAATTCTGCTGATTTTTTTCCCCAGGCACCTAGCGTTTAAGGTTACCATCCTCCATCCCATTCCCTTCCCCACTCTACCTGATTGCCCTCCCTTTCTAGCATCCACTCTTGCACTCTCCCTAAGTCCCTTGCTGTTGGTATGGGGGGGTAAACATGTTTGGCTTCCCTTCCTGTGGATCCTGCATGACTCCTGCCCACTTGCCAACCCCCACTTCTAGTTTAAATTCACCTTGTTTACTATGTATTCACCCAATCTCTGCTTCAGTAATTTCCTTCCCTCCTCACTTAAGTGTAGCCTATCTCTAGCGTAAATCTCGCTATCCTCCCAGGTCCTTCTCGACTCCCCCACCAACCCATACCTTTTAGACTGACACCAGCCTTTTAGCCACTAGTTAAAGTCCACTATTCTCAGTTTCCTTGCAGTGTTTGCCTTGGGGACTGGGAGAACTTCCAAGAATGCTACTGATTTTCTTGCCTACTCACATAGTACCTGCAGCTCCTCAAACATCCCCTGAACTACATCTACCATATTTCCTGCCATGTCATTCATTCCCAAATGCAGGATTATATGAGGTTTCTCCCTAGCCCTCATAATATATTTCAGAACAGATTGCTCCACCCTTTCTGCTGTCATTCCTAGCATGGTCTCCACCCATATGTGACTATGCCTCTCTCTCCCTTGCTTTGCAATTGGACTCCTTTTAGTACTGAGTCTCCCAGCACTAAGATCCCACCCTCATTTACATGTTCCACTCTTACTGGCCTTTCTTTATCCTGTCTCTTTCTTCTCAGTAGTTCCCCCACCCGTCCTGATTGTTTCATCCCCATTCTCTATCCTTGCACTGCTCTCCCCCCTTATCCACTGACTTTACCTCCCCTTCAACAATGCACCTCCTACCTCCTCATCTTGAGCATCCCTGCTCCATTTATCTCATACTTCCCCTTGTCCTGCTGCCCTTCCCAACATCCCCCTTTAACTGACCCATCCCTTCCCATAATCCCCCTCCCCATGTCCACTCCTCCTGTTTTGTTCTCCTCCAGTTTATATTCAGATCCTGTGACTTTTCTGTGCTCCTTCCCTTGCCCAACGACCCCTTCACTTACTGCACGTTCTCCTTCTGCCCTCTTTATTAAGCCTCCTTCCCCCCCACTACATGCTTTGGCCTCCTTCTCCCTACAGAAAGCATGCCTGCGACAACTCCTCCTGCTGCCATGCCCCTACCCACTTCTACTCAACAGCCCTCCCTCTCTCCTTGCACCTTGTACTTCCCCGCACCCTCAAGGTCCCCTATCCCCTATTCTATGTTGCCTTCCCCATCCTCCTGCTCTGTTTCATCAACCAGTACCACATACCTATTTGTTGTCTCCAACCCCATGCCTATGTCCTTCCCTTAAATCCCTACCTGCTTCCACTTTCCCTGACCCATTTACCTACTATCTTTCACTCTGCTCACATTCTCTACCACCTGCCAACTCCTCCTTCCTGCATGCCCTAGTTCCCTGGCTTCCCTGTCCAAGCACCCCCTTGTGGCCCCTGGTAGCATGGTCTAGCCTCCGAAGGAGCACTGTGTATCCCCTTGCCCCATCTCCTCCTCTCCCATTTATATCTGCTTCCTCCCCCCAGTTCACTCTTCAAGCTCTCTATTTCCTGCATAAGCTGTCTGAACTGTCTGAACACTGGAAATCTCACCCTCCACAAGGTCTCCAGGAACAGTGCTGCTCCACACGCATTGTAGCTCGCTTCCCTTCCGGCATCCCTTTGCCCCAAGCCCCAGTCATTCTTTCCCCTCCACACTTCTCCCAATCCATCCATCTACTGTATCTCCTTGCCCTGCCTGCCCAACCTTTCTATATCCCTCAGGTGCTACTGGCCCCCCATTACCTAGTCTGGCCAGTTCCTCTCTGTAGACTCACTGCACCTCATACCCTCCCTGTTTCTGCCTTCCCCAGCATGGCCTACAGCCTGCTGTCCTCACTGCAGATGCCCTGCAGATGCCACTTGAGATGCCACTCTCCTGCATCTTGGCACTCACATGTTGGGGTCACTCATGAAAGTGGTCACTTGGCCTTCTGGGTATAAATATAGCAATCAACAGCCCTAGTAGCCTGCCTGGAGTCACATGCTGCTTGGCATCTGCTTTTCTTATCCCCCTTCCTCTTCCTCCCTCTGTCGGCTTCCTCCCTCTTCCCCTACTATACCAAACACAGTTTTCCCTCAAAACTGTTGCATTTCTACTGCATTACACTCCCCCACAAGTCAACACAGTCAGCAAAGAAATTGGAAAATAAATGGATTTCCCTGAGTTTCCAGTTCCTGTATGTGTCTTCCAGTCAGTGGCTGCCTTCTGAGGACAGGACTACTAAAATGATGATTTTTATACCACTGCACTTCACAGCCTGACTGGCCTGCCCAGAGTCACGTGGTGCTTGGTGTCTCCCTTTCTTCTCCCTCTCCTTCTTCCTCCCTCTGTCGGCTTCCTCCCTCCTCTCCTGATTCACCAATCACAGTGTCCCCTCAAAAATGCTGCATTCCTACTGCATTACACTTACCCACAAGTCAGTGCAGTCAGCAAACAAATAGGAAAATAAATTGAGGTCGTTTCTGTTTGGAGGCAGTATAGTGCAGTGATTTAAGACTGTGAGCTGCAAACCTGGAGACCTGGGTTTGAATCTCTCAGCCCTCCCTTGCATACTGTGTGACCCCGAGCAAGTCATTTAACTTCTTTGTGCTCCAAGGTCACACATGTAAACAAGCTTTCACCTTAGTGTGACTCTCCTGGTAAAAAAAATAAATAAATACATGGATTTTCCTTGAGTCCCTGTTTCCCAACTCCATCTCCCTGTCAGTAGCTGTTAACCAGGTAAGGCCCACTATGCACAAGTGCCTGTTTTCAGGGGTGACCTGGGAGCACTGGGGTGGTTATGTGACTTGCTCAGTGTCACACAGTATGCAAGTGGAGATTGTGGAAATCAAACCTAGGTCTGCTGGATGTAGCAGCTCATTACTCTAACCTGTAAGCTATACTGCTAGCTATCTTGGCCAGCCTCCATCTGATTGACAGTGAACAATCATGAGCACAGTAGAAACAGGTGTTTGTACAACACTTGTGATTGCTCAGAGACTGTCAGATGAAAACCAGTTGAGGTGGTGAAAAGAGGGCTGTGGCAGCCATCACTATTGCTGTTGTTTGCATTATGTGACCAGGGCTGGAGGGGGATGCCTGAGACGGTGGGTCAGGAGGTGGTCAGATGCCCTTATGGGTGGACCACTAGACCACCAGGAGTATAACAGACAGCTACAAGATAGGTGATATGGATGCTTTTACAATGTATTCTTCCTGGACAGATCAGCTTACATGCAACATCTGCTTGTCAGCAGGGTTCCACTGTAGGGTCCAGCTTTTACAGTTTTACAATATATTTACACAGGATATTCCAGCTGAGTTGTAATATCTTGTCTGCAGTGGGGTTCTGTTTGAACTAGTTTTTACACTACCCAGGACAATACAGCGGAGATGCAAGACCTTCTTCTTCAGTGGGGTCCTCCTTTTACCTCAATTTATAATGCATTTACCCAGGATAGCCAAAGTGAGAGGCAGTTTCTCATTTTTAGTGGGGTTCAGCTTTTACTATGTATTTTTTCCAGGATACAGCAGTATAGTGGACTTATTTTTTTAATAACTTATTTAAGGTGGCAAAGCAGTAGTGCATGTTTAAATGTCTTTGCCATGAAGGATTAGTAACTTAATAACCTGGCAGTGATAACTTTGTTCTCATATTGCAGTTGGTATGTTATGTTCATGTGAAGGGCAGATCTGTAGTCTGGGGAATGTCCTGCAGAAATCCTCTAACCCAGTGAGCAGCTAGCTGTACCTGTGTAGCGGGAGGAGCTGCTGATACTATGCGAAGCGTGAGCGGGGAGCAGCCGACTAGTCACAATGTGTGAGCCTTTGAGGTATTAACTCTCACAAGTCGGAAGTCGTGACTTGGAAAGAACCAAGTGAGCTGGACAATCAGTGCCAACAAAACAATATGAATTAATAACCTGCCTGGCTTTATCATAAAAAGAGCAGTGAGGTAAGTGTGTTGTTTTGAATTAATCAGTTTGCTTTTATTGAATGGCCTTATCTGATTGTGAGGGACTGGGCAGCATCCAGTGACTTGGGTTATCTCCCTTTCCCGCTAGCTTGGCCCTTACTATCAGACTCCCATTCCCCCACTGTGAGCGAGCATGGGACTCATGAAGTGAAGTCCATATGCATCTGATTGTGGATGGCAGTTCTTCAAAATTAAAGCCTGTGCTGCATTCAGATAAGGCATTAGGTCATGTGTGTTTTTTGGCTTTGGTGTCAGGGGTGACTTCTGAGTGGGTGTTTAGGGTGGGATAAGCCCATCACTGGCATTGCTCTTGCCCTTGCCATGTGACTAGACTATGTACGTGGAGTGAGGTCATCATCTGTTACAGTTGTCATGCACCTCTGCAGGTTGGCTGTCATGTGTGAGTTGTGCTGGACTGCTTGATGGTGTTGTGGTTATGGTGTATGACATATGGGGATTTGGGGGTTGGCTGACATGTACTGTATATGAATGGGAAATATCATCCTATTATAGAGCAGTGACAATTAGGCCATGTACACACTGGGGAAGTTAAAATGGTTTAAGTGCCTTAAAATGGATTAATCCCCCTAGCACTGTTAGCATCCAGACTACTAGGCCCTTAAAATGTTTTAACAGAAACGTTTTAAACCCTGCTAGATACCTAGTCTTAAAAACATTTTTAAAAATGTTTTAGAGCTAGCATGGTTTTACTCACAAGTCTGGACAGGAGTAAGAACATTTTAAGTTTTAATGGTTTAACTAAAACAGTTCCAGTTGCAGTATGTACAGGCAAGCACATTTCTGTGTGCTGGACTCAACATAAAATAGTTACAAGGAGAACAGGTTTAACACTAGCAGTGTGGACATACTAAACCATTATCAAAAATGGTTACCGAGTAGTGTGGATGCACTGAAATGATTTAGCTAAACTGGTTTTAAAAATGGTTTTCAAAAACAGTTCTGTAGTGTGTACAAGGCCTTATAGTCATGCCATTGTCCGAGGTCTCACACAGGTTGCTGAACCCTTGATGCATTTCTTGTCTGTACACTGTAATGTGACTGTATATGCCCTGTATTTTATGCAGCTGTCCTTGCTGAGCCTTACCCTCCCTTCTCCAAATGTTTTAGTTCAGGGTACATGCAGATAAAGCATTCATGACCTGGTGTACATCTTGTGTCAATGTTGGCCCATGAGGCACCCTCCAATGGGTCCTATGTATCAGTTCCATTTTCTGGCATGGATGGTCTGTGTAAGTGTCTGCTGTGTGACAGACACATGCACCTCCAAACTGGTGTTTTGTGTGTCATTCTCACTGCCTTGAATGTCTGACTGTGTGGTACAATGTTGAGGGGGGCAGAGTCTTCAGTTCAGGTTGCAAGGTAACAAGTGCAATGCTTGCTGCAGTGACAGCTGACTGTATTCAAGAGAAGTGATATATAGTCAGGTGTTTGAAGGGTGGCTGGAGAGGGAATTTTTGCTTGAGTAGTGACAATTGTTTTAGAGAAAATAAAAAGTAATTATTTTTATAGTGATATTGGTTATTTGTAAAAGGTCAAAGAAGGCTTTAAAAGCAGCCAAATAGTGTCAAAATGTATCCTCAAAATGCAGCAAAATGCATTTAAAACCTCATAGCTTCGTGGGGTCTAGGCAGCCCCTGAAACCACAGCCTGTGGGGGATTTCAGACATCATAATTCATGGAGACCACACAATTCTAAATTTAGCACTACACCAATACCTGTTGGTCAAAACTGAGTTTGTAATGAGTCTGCATTGTTCCAGCAGAGATATAAATCACACTTCTCTTTCTTTTAGTCTGTATTGGTGAGCAAGGCTAGTGAGCTGATGTATTTTTTTGGGTTTGTTATTTTTGCCATTTAACTTTCTAATTTTTAGGAGCCACTGCCCTTGCACTTAAACTTTTATTAGCTTTAGCACTTCAGTCTTTTAACGTTAGTTGGTGAGACTATCCAGCATTGCAACAACTGTTTACAGGATTTCGGTCGCTTTTGATTTTTTTGTTCATTACTTGCCTTTTTAAGTCCTGCCTAGGTTAACGTTTTCCGCCAACTGAATTCACCGTGAGGCCATTGCTGAATTCCCCAGAACATTTAGATTTGTAGTGAGAGTTCCTGGGAGCCTGGACTGGAATGAGTTGTACATGGAGTAATCTGTCACCACCACTTTTGTTCCTTGCGTCATGTTTGTGGATTTTGCTATCAGTTGGAGAGAGATGCTGCCTGTGCCCTGTGGTTTGATCTGGAGAGTAGTGGCCCAGCTTGTGCTCCCTGTGAGGTAGAGGGCAGGCGGATGCTCACTGGTGGATGTCTTGCTCTTGCCTGTCTTGGGGGGCTACTCAGAGGGTAGCCATCTAAGGGCCCTGATCCTGGGGGTGCTTGAGCTGGGCTGATTGCTACCCAGGTTCTGTTTTGGGATCTCTGGCCAAGCTAGACTGCTGAAAATCTATGGCTTGGTTCCCTGTTTTAGATCTAGGATGCTGTGGTTTGAAGAAATTGTGCCCCTATGGAGATGGTCCAGTACCGCCCTTTAAGTGGTTTGACCCCCAATGGCCTGGCTGCTGTACTGGACCTATCGGGTCTCCTAAGGACAAGTGGTGATCCAGATATTCTGGTACAGGGCTATAATGGTGCTGTGTCAGAGGATCTGGATCTAATCCCTCCTGTCTGTGTTCACCCTCTCACTCAGTGCCCTCAATCCCCTTGGTTTGATAGGACTTTGAGAGAGCTGAGAAGAGTGGGATGAAGGATGGAGCATTGCAGGTGGAAATTGGGCCTTGATGCTGACAGACTTAGACTGATGGCTTATTATAAGGACTATCAATTGGCTATCTCCCATAAGAAGGCAGAGTTCCTGTCCAGGGAGATTGCTGTTGCACAGAATCGACCAGTTCATCTCTTTTGGACTGTGGACAGACTGTACAATCTAGCCTGTCTGCAGACTCGGAGAGCATTGTCACAAGAGAAATGTGATGAGTTTGTTTGATTCTTTGCTGATAAGATTACCGACATCAGGTCCAAGATTCGTGCAGCTCAAGGGCAATGGGGATGGCAGCTGCCGGGGGAAGGTTGCAGCTCCTCTGTCTGTCTGGTCTGACTTCAGCCAGCCAGCAATCAAGGATGTCGTGAGGATTATCCAGAGTATGCACATGACCTGCTGTAGTTTGGACCCGGACCCAATGTGTCTCCTTGTGGGGTGCGTTGAGGTCATTGATCCAGTTCTAGCTGAGATTGTCTGGTGTCCATTAGAATCAAGAGTGTTTCTGGACACCCTGAAGGAGGCAGTGGTGACACCTCTCCTTAAGAAATCCTGCCTAGACCCAGACTGTCTTGCCAACTACAGACCCATCTCTAACCTTCCCTTTGTGGGTAAGATTATTGAGAAGGTGGTTGTGTTGCAGCTGGAGGATCTATTGACCATCCATGACATCTATGATCCTCTCCAGTCTGGATTTTGGAAAAGGCACAGCACTGAGACAGCCCTTGTTTGGGTCCTCTGTGATCTCCTGATAGTAAGAGATTGGAGAAACAGATCCATTTTGGTTCTTCTGGATCTCTCTGCAGC
This sequence comes from Neoceratodus forsteri, assembly GCA_016271365.2. Lineage (NCBI taxonomy): Eukaryota > Metazoa > Chordata > Ceratodontiformes > Ceratodontidae > Neoceratodus > Neoceratodus forsteri. Next base: position 102,774,337 of record CM028130.1, read on the forward strand.
ATTTGACACCGTGGATGATGCTGTGTTGGTAGATCAACGGTGGCTGATCTGTGGACTATCAGGTACGGTCCTCAGATGGTTTCAAACGTTCCTCACCAGCAGGTTTCATAGAGTTGTTTTGGGGGTGTATTCCTCTGACAAGCTCTCTCTGTCGTGGGGTGCTGCAGGGCTCGGTGCTGTCTCCCATGTTGTTTGGGGTGTATATGCTGCCATTGGGAGACATTATAAGGTGGTATGGGCTAATTTTTCCCTACTATGCAGATGATATTCAGCTCTACCGGTCCTTTGTGACCGATCAGGTGGGAGCCATCTCAAGCTTGAACAACTGCCTTTCTGAGATTCAAGACTGGATGAGTGCTAACTGGCTGAGGTTGAACCTGAACAGGACTGAGGTTCTGGTGATGGACCCAGGTCGTTGAGTAGAGGGGTTATCAGTGGGGCAACCATCTGGGCTCTGGCTTGGTGGCTGCCAATTGATGACCCCCAAAAGGGTACAAGATCTGGGTGTGATTCTTGATGAGGGACTGGCACTTAAATCTCAGGTGTCATCCATTGTCAAGACTGCCTTTTACCATCTGAGGAACATTGCTCAGATCAAGCACCTAGTTCTGCCCAATGATCTTCCAAATTTTGTCCACGCCTTTGTGACCTCTCACCTTGATTACTGTAATTCCCTCTACCTAGGGCTGCTGGGGGTTGATATCTGCCACTTGCAGCTGGTGCAGAACATGTCAGCTAGGCTGTTGACTGGGCTACCTCCAGGTTGCCATGTCACACCTGTGCTGCACAACCTGCATTGCCTGCCTATTCAGTTTTGGATCACCTTCAAGGTCAGCTTACTGACCTATAAGGCCCTCCACGGACAAGGGCCGAGTTATCTGCAAGATCTTCTTCACCCCTACCACCCCTCCGCCCACTCCGCTCCACCGACAAGGGACTGCTAGAGAGTCCCAGGGTTCATTTGAAGACCTCTGGGGCACAATCATTTGGGTTCACAGCCCATACTCTGTGGAATTCTCTACCTCATCGGATAAGAGAGTGCCTGATGGTGAAGAGTTTTAAATCTGCACGAAAACATATCTGTTCAATCTTGCTTTCTCTGATGTTGTGTAAGTTTGATACTTAATAATGAAGGATGGAAGTTTTAGCTATGATTTTACTATTTATTGTACTAGCGCTATGGTCCTTTGTGGTGAAAAGCACTACTTCATAAATAAATATGCTTTGCTTTGCTTGCTCTCTCTCCCTTTTTCTCTTAGGACACCTAACTACCCATTTTACATTTTTGTCTAAACCACGCCCTGTTTGTCAAAACTGAGTTTGCTATGAGACTAGTGTTGTGTGAAACTGGAAAATTTTGCCCAGCAAAATATTTTGCTGAATTTGTGCATTTTGTGGTATGGGCAAAATGTGAAATTTTGCCTCCGAATGAGAGCGAAATTGCACCCCAATGCTGGCAAAATTTCACTTGCAAGTTACATTTCACAACCCAGGGGTGCAATTTTGCAATTTATGACTGATTTCAGAGAGACGTCCGACCCTGATGTCTTGTGGAACACCCCGCCCAGCTGCTCACCAGCCCATACAATATCCCTGGTGTTTAGTGCCCCCCTCCCACCGATCACTGGCTGGCGGCTGAATGAAAGACCCCATCTGAGTCATTTACAATCTCTGGCCCAGCCATGACTCCAATCTGTTCAAAAAAATAACCAAAAAAAATTTGTTTCCCTCTCCCTGGTGTCTAGTGGACCCCGGCCCCACCGATCACCAGCCAGCAGCCAAATAAAAGACCCCACTGAGTTATTTCTAATCCCCAGTCCAGCCATGACCCTAATCTGTTCAAAACAATTCCAATAAAAAATAATTCCCTCCCTCTCCTTGGTGTCTAGTATACCCCCCCACCTCCCACCCTGTCACCACAGTCAGACTGACAGTTCCCACCCCGCTCCCCCCCAGTACCCCGATTGAGCTACCGGCACAGCCACCACTCACTTCCATGGACAGTGGCCTGACTGAGTGCTCCAATGAATGAGCACATGCTTGGACAAGCATGTGCTCATTTATTGAAGCACTCGGTCGGGCTGCCGACTATGGAGATGAGCACAAGCTCACCACAGCCGTGTCGGCTCTGGCTGGAACTTGTATATATTAGTTATGTTTTCCTCCCCTGGCTAGCCTAGAAGCCAGACTGTGGAGTATTTTTTTATGATGGTCTGTGACAGTCACCTAAACCCTGTAAAGAGAAGCATAGCATATTTGCCCGTACAGCAAGATGGTTTAGGTATGTTAAATCCTGTTTCTTTCTTCTTTACTATTTTTTTTTTGTTTCACAATGTTACTAAGGCTAAAAAACAAGATGAGAAATCACGGGTTTCCTCTGTTTGGGCCTGGGTACATCCTTTTATTGAGCAATATGAAAAAGGCACATTACAGTATGTATTCCTAAAGTGGAGATGGTTTCAGGTCTGCCACAATATATGCAGTATTTGGTAACCAAGATTAGGCAGTGGAATTGAAGTCTGGCTACATTGAAGACTTACACTAAGAAAACATTATTTGAGCACATTATGTCCTTTTTCTTCGTAGTTCCTGATCTCCTGAAGTACCACAGGAGATGAGATATATTGCTTTGGGGCTACTGATGAACAAACCGTTACCACTACAGATATGGGATGTTCAGTGGTTATGTATCCATGGCAGGTTAGGAGTGAGAGGTTCCCCTAGACACAAGTGTATAGATGAGTAGTGTATAGAAGAGTGGTGCTCTTACCTAGAGTGCAATCAGGTCATAGAGACACAAAATTATTTATTCATGGATTGCCCTTATATGCAGGCATTTTGAGATGGGTTTTCTTTGCAGGATCAATGGACAGCACTGCTTTCCACATCTTATGAATGTTTAATTTTTGGCCTTCAACCCCCAGGGTGTAATGGGATAAATATGAACTCTTAAGCTGTGTTTTTTATAATCTTTAAATTTCATTTATGGCAAGCCTGCTGTGCCTATACTCTGCAACAAAAGATTACTGAATACATTGAACTATTCCATACTGTTTTCCAGGCATGTGGTAAAGTTTATGGGAAAGATAGTGAGGTATTTTCTAATTTACTGCTCCACAGATTATGGGCTAATATCCCAAGGTAATTTCTACTACAGTCCAGCATAACCTGAGATTGTGTATGTAGTAGACACATTTGCTTGAGTGTTGATCATATTCTCTAGAGGTTTCTGGAAAGTTTTTTTTTCCATATCCTTTTGTGTATAACTTCTGGTACTTGCTATACAGTACTTAGTTTATTTTTCATTTCACTGTCCTCTTGCAAATATTGACATAATGTATTTCTTTTGTTGTACCTGACATTCTGTATTATGTTTCTGTTTTATTTTCATTTCAATGAAAATTCTCCTGCTCTTTCTGCAGGGTGCTTTGCTGCATCCTGTTTGGAAGATGGAGGTACCTGGTGATTGTGGAGAAGGATATGGCAGTCCTGGTAGTGGAGAATACTTTTGTCTTCACCCATAATAATGAGAAAGCTTTTGCAAGTCCTATGGTTGTGGTGGTGGATGTTTCTCTGTTGAAGGAACCTGGGGACTTCATCCAAACTGATGTATTTTCAAGATGTGATGTTATGTTGAACAATAGCAGCAAGATGGTACACTCACCTGAGAGGGGTATGTATGGTAGCTCCTGAGGTCCTAGTACCTGTGGGAAATTCTGATTAGTGGTGGGGGAAGTGGACTTAATCCACTTTGCGAAGTGATTCGTGAAGCAAAGGCGGATTCACGGAGTGCTCCACAACATGAAGCGGAGTACTTCATGTTATGATGAGGAAAGCAAAGTGCATTGGAAACAATGACTTTGCATTACTCTGCCTCCTCTGATCACTACTCTGCCAAATTTAAGGTGAAGTGCACTGCGGGCAGTGCACTTCACCTCACTTCGCCTTATTTTTGAGCTCCAAAGGTGAATTTTGCAATAATTCATGGGATTTCAGGTCAACAGGGCTCTATATTGATCTGCACAGCCTCAGTTCTGGGTACTATGTGTAGGAAGGAGTAGGAGACAGTGTGCTCTGATAGCTGTCTGTGATAGAAATTTTGTAAAAGCTGTTAAAAAAGCATGTTTGTGTTTTTGGGGGGCTCCAACTTTAGTTCATTGATTGTAGGAAACTCTCCTGTGCTCATGTCATTGAGCATTTTTGTTTTTGTGTGGATTTTGATTGTTAATTTATAACACTGAGTGTGTGTGGTGAAAGACAGTGAAAGTGTACTTGGGGCCGGCGTATCTGTGGTGTAGGTAGATTTAAGTTGGAGAAATAGTGATTTCTTTTTTTTTTGTTTTTATTTTTGTTATATAACTGACTGTATTAATGTACACACAGTAATATTGTCAGTAATAGTTGACATTTTCGTGCTGTTTGTGTGTGGATGTGGTGCAGCAGTTCATAATTTCAGGTTGTTTATATTACAAATTTACAATACGTAACGTGGCATAGTACTGAACTTTTGCATTTGCTATGCATTACTCATTCAGCATTGTACACAAACTGTTCTGTGTGTGAGTGTGTGTGTGGTGTTGTGTGCATCAAATAATGCACCTTTTATTGTGCCACAGACTAGTGTAATTGCAGGCGCAGCAGTGTGAACCTGCTATCCACTGCAGCTGCCTGATTTTTGTACTGCAATCGTGGTATCAGTTCTTTGTTTTGCTGCTTGCAGTGCTATAAAAATCTGCACTGTCAGCATTCAGTGCTCCCCCAACCCCACGTTCAAAAGGAATTTTTTACCAGATCGGATTGCTTTTGTGACCTTATCAGCACCACTGGTTACTGAAGTTGTTTTCATTGTGTGACAGTTTCAGACTAGTTTCTTATCAGTTGTTGAAGCTACAGTTGTTTTTTTGGCTTCACATCCAGCATCCCCCCAATCAGACAGAGAGTTAATGACTCAAAATCTGAATTTGGTTATAATATTGTGGTTGATCCCCCAAAATAACTGCAAAGAGACGTGCAAGCAAAACTGTTTCTCGCAATGGCAATGTTGGCAGTAAGATAGTCTGTGGGCATGGTAGTACTACGCAGATGCAGAAGTGCATTGCTGATGTGAGGAAAGGTATTTCTCCTGCAATGTTTTTTACAGCCCAATCAGTAGCTTCACTCATAGTAGGATGAGATGATGTTTTCCCAGCCGGTGGTGTTAGTGTTACTGTTGTTAGTGGTAGTGATCTTTATCAGCGATTTACAAACAGGGCCAAATAACTTCATGGTTAAATTTGCAGACGATACTGAATTGGGAGGCAAGGTTAATAATCAAGAAAATATTTCTGCATTAAAGAAGGATTTGGAAAAATTAACACTTTGGGCAAATGAAAATCATATGCAGTTTAATCAAGACAAATGTTTAGTAGTGCATTTCGTTGTAAATAATCCAAAAATGATATATTATATAAATGGACTACCACTTCACTCATCAAATTGTGAAAAAGATTTAGGGATATATGTTATTAATAAACTTACATCAAATTATCACTGTGTTAGAACTGCGTGCATGACCAACAGACTTTTGAGGCAAATAAAACACACTTTCGTTAATCGCACTGAACAATGCCTTATTCCATTGTATAGGGCATACATTAGACTGTTTCTAGACTATGGCTCCCCTTTCTGGAATCCAAACCAAACAAAAAAGACATAGCAATTCTTGAACAGGTTCAAAGGAGAGTAACTAGAATGATTCCAAGATTAACAAACTTGGATTATCAGAACAGATTAAAAGCTACTGGTCTCTTCTCTCTCTTCAAACTAGAAGATTAAGAGGTGATATGCTTAAGTTTTTTTTAATTTAATAAATTCACCAGATCTAATGGAAAAATGTGCTCTAACACTCTCCAAAAGGAGACATGTTCCGAGACTGCATAATAAACAGCTTGAAGTAAAAATTTATAAAACCAGCAAAAGGGGAAACTTTTTTCCAATAAGAGCATCCATTGTATGGAACACCTTGCCACAAGAATTGGTAGAGGCAACTAGTGCCACTGTCTTTAAAAACAAATTAGATGTTTGGCTGAGGGATAATAGATAAATAATGTCCCACATAATGTGGGGAACAGTCTCGATGGGCTCTGGCCTTCTTCTGTTCTTTCATACCAAGTAATACCAAGTAAGTAGTGATAGTATTAGTACTGTTGCATCAAGTTCTAATTCTGACCAGTGTACCATATCCAAAAATATTGAGTATGAAGCGGTGCAAGTGAGTGGCAGCATAGATGATGTCATACTTCCCAGTAACATCCCAGTAAGTGAACCGGAGGATTCTGATAATCATGTCAATGATAGCATACCATATGATATTCTGTCCACCGTGGCAGTTAACATCACGCATTTTCCATGCAGTGATTCACAGTGTGGTGAAAAAATATCAGGTGATGGTGGTGTAGATGCTGATGATGAATGTGATGATGATGATGATGTTGCTGTTGTTGCAACATGCAGTCCACATGCTAGCATCCAAGCAGAAGATGTGGATGTGTGTGACGTTGATGAATATGCTGATGTAATTGACCCCAGTTGGGAACTGGAGAAAAAGAAATTCAAAGTGGCTGTGTCTGAGTCTGTTTGCAGAAATCCCCCCCCAGGTAAAAACTTATGATCTACCGGTTTTAGTTGATGATGATGACTCAGTAATCAACATGATAGGTAGTTGTGGTGGCCAATTGCAGTCCAGGGGTGCAGTGCCCGAAACATCCAGTGCCCCCTCCAACTTCAGTGCTTAAAATAATGGACTGCAATAAGCCACATCATGGACATGTTAAAAACAGAGCATCACAATCCCTTGTTTGGGATTTTTTTGTTCAAGATGCAAATGATGAGTCAGTTGCAATCTGCCAGGCTTGCCATGTGTGTGTGAGTCGAGGTAAAAAGGGGAGCCATCTTGGCACAGGAGGACAGCATATGCATCTTATGAATAGGCACTTGGCACTGTGGACCCAGCACGAGCTGGCAGCTAATACCACAGTGGGGATTTCACCCTCATCACCGACAACCATAGCCAGCATGTTACCCCCTTCAATGACTGTTAAGTCCAGTAGAAAATTAAACGTGTGAAGTAGTGAGGTAATAAGAGCAGAGAATTACTACAGGCATGATGAGGTGGAGGACCATAATGATTTTGAAATGTTGTCCAGTGCTGGTGAGAGTAGCAGTTTTTGTGGTGGTGGTGGTGGTGAATGCAGTATGTCTAGTGCAAGTGATACATCAACCCCGGTTAGCAAATCTGGCAAAATAACAGCATTTCTGGGTTTGTCATCATCACCTGTGCAACTGTCTTCATCAAATGTCCACACTCCACCCCTGCCAATGCCATTTATTACAGAGCACAACCATTTGTGATCAACACACCCCATGTAAAACATTTAAGTCAGCCCATGTTACAGACTGTTTTTGTGCATAAGCTGAAGTACCCTCTGAATCATACAGTGTCACATGAACTTAATGCTGCTGTAGCGGAAATGCTGGCAAGTGATCTTTTGCCCTTCTTTGGGGAGAATTCTGGGTTCTGGCAGTTTGCTGAATGTGCATGTCCAAAATGGAAAGTCCCATCCAAGACATACTTTTCTACCCATGCTGTCCTTGAGTTGCTCCGCACTGTGTAACTCAGTAATGCACTGAGTAAGACATGCCCTTCAACATTCCTCCTCTCCATTCATCCATTTAAGTATGGATATGTGGACAAGTGACAAAACAGTGGGGAGTTCATATCTGTGTATAACTGCACACTGGGTGCAGGAGCCAGGAGTTGTTTGTGATGTTGGTAGTGTGAATATTAGTGCAGTAAGGTGGATTGTCGTAGTAACAATCTTCTAGGAATTCGACAGCATGCAACGATTGCTATGCAAAATGTGACCTGTTCACACACTGGTGAGAACATGTTGGATGTGGTATTGACTGAAATTGACAGATGGTAAACCCTCTGTCCATGAGAGCTGGGTTCATAACAAGTGACAATGGGTCAAATGTGGTGAAATGCATCACGAATTGTGTTTTTTTTCATGTTCGATGCATGGCCCACTGTTTATATCTAGTGATTCAGGAGTTTCTGCAGCACCCTGATATAAAGGAAATGCTGACCATTTCACAATGTATCTGCTTTCACTTTTCAAGATCTGGAAAGGCCCGTGAACAACTGAGGCAGTTGCAGATACAAAACTGCCTGCCTCAGCACCGCTTGAAGCTGGAAGTTGACACCTGATGAAACTCCACCTTATACATAGCAGAAAGGTTGTATGAACAATACAAAGCCATCTCAGAATATCTCGTGATGCACACTAGCAGTGACAGTTCACGGGCCTCGATGTCTATGACAACTGAACAGTGGTGCCTCATGGACTCTGTAATAACAATTTTGTGGCCATTTGAACATGCCACACAGGCAGTGAGTGGTGAGTCTGCCTCCATTAGCCAATCAATCCCACTGCTGTGGGTGCTGAGGCAGACATTGGTGAATGTACAGCATAGCATTGATGTCACCAGAGATGGTGGCAGCAGTATGTTGCTGCAACACATGCTGACAGTATTCGACTGGAATCGTCACGTTGTGAACATTCAGCATACTAACAACTTTGCCATAGCAACAATGTTGGACTCACGATACAAATGTGGAATTGCATCGGTATTGGAGGGAGGGCCTGAATAGGTAAAAAATATTAATGGTCAACTGGTGTGCTTGGTTCATGGGCACAGAAGTCATGTTCCAAGGTCAGCAAACCTCAGCAGCATAATCCGGCTGAAGGTGTACCTGGAGGACCATCAAGCATATCCTGCAAGGGGAAGGGGAGAAGGGGACTGCAGTTCCAGGTGGTCTGTCATCCAAAGTGGCTGGCATCAACCCACTTTGGGAGGCTTTGTCACAGTGGTAAAACACATACAGTACACTTATTTTGTTTCTTTTACAGGTTAACAAAAAAAGTCACCATCACCTAAAAGTCAGTGGGAATGGTACTCCAGCTGTACCGTACAGAGAGAAACCTATGGAATATCCATGTGAAATCCATTCTGGAAAGTATGAAGAGTTTATTTCATCCATTTCATTGTTTTTGAAAGACTGCAGCAAGCATTGCACACAGGTTGTGTTAGTTGACATGATGTGGGTCTGAAATGTAACTTGACTTGAGACTGAGAACTAAGGAGGGACAAATAACAATTAAGTTATAAGAAGTCATTCATTTCTTTTTTTAAGAAACTTCCAGATGCTTTTTTGTTCTGTCAAAGTGGCCTTATCCAAAAAAGTTCTTCAACATCAGGCACCCCCCCTTCCCTGGGCTGGGCACACATGCAACACGCAGAAGTCATTTCAATCGATGACCATGACCATCATTCACAACCGGACTCCAGAAGGATGCAGATGAAATCTGTGAAGAAATAACAAAATAAGAAACCATTACAGACAAACCTGCAAATATAATTCCCCACCCCCCAAAAAATAAATACTTACCTTCACGTGCTTGAGAGTTATCCATTTCCAATTTCAGTGCAAAACATTCTCATTGAGCACTGGAATGTGCAAACCAGCAGTTTCTGTGTGACCTGTGATGATGCAGAACAATACCATGACTATATGTCCATGTCAACCCCCCTCCTCACCTACAAAATACACAACCATACATATATATATATATATATATAATTACTAAGGAGATTATTAGTGTACAGCCAAAGGGCACCCTTCAATCCAGTTGAGATGATCACATTGCATTTGCTCGAATCACCTTGCATAACACATTGGACCAGCAACAGGATGCTCACGGTCATCATTTTATAGTGGGGGACTTTGTATGTGCTGATTGTTGAAACAGTCTCATTTCACTGTGTTACCACTTGTGAATTTTCTGCACACAAGGAGGATGCATTTTGGGCCTGCAGAAAAAATCTGGGGACTCTGTGCCACCACTGCACACATGACTGAGTGCACCATTAATTCTGGGGGACTTTGTATGTGCTGAAACAGTCTCATTTCACTGTGTTACCACTTGTCAATTTTCTGTACAGAAGGAGGATGCATTTTGGGCATGCAGAAAAAATCTGGGGACTCTGTGCCACTTTTGTGTGTTTTGTGATTATTGTGAGCTCATGATGTCATACTGACATTACAATTAAAGCAGCATTGCAAGAATGTCCTGACAATTTTAAACTGTACTTTTTTATGCTACTTTACATTGCCACAGCCACTACTAGTTACCTCCAAGTCGTGACTTAAATGGTACACTTCTTTTCACAATTTATGTCTGCTTTACTTAGTTGACTACTTTTCTTCATGTATGAAAAAAAAATTAGCATGCCTTCCAATATTGTTCTGACCAGGTTTGTATTTATTTGCAGCTGCTTTTCAATAACTATTGTTCTGTGGTGTCACAAAACACTGCCTGCTGCATAACTGTTAATTAACAACAGAAGTGATATATAACAACTAACTGATGTGATGGAGAAAAGCAAAAGAAAACAATGACAAAGACCTGGTCAGCACCAATTTAAAAGGAATGCTCCTTTCATTATTTCACACATGAAAAAAGGTAGTACAGCAGACTCAACTACTGCAAATTCTTGTATCATTTCCAGCCAGTCAGGATGTAAGTAAAGGAAGTTGTAACATAGCATTAAAAAATGTAGCTCATAGTTCTCAACAGATTGTTGCGCTGCTGCTTTACAGAGAATCACCACATTACATAGTTATGGTGATGTACATAACCTAATATGTGGGTGCCGTACTCCTACTGGAAATATTTCTTGCTCCACAGAGTGCAGTATATTTCTGTGAAAACCACCCATAATTTCATTACAGTGTGTCACATGATGGAGGAATTACCATTCAGAAAAGCCGTCCACATTCTGCCTCCCTTTCTCATCAACATTAGGATGTGAAGACAGGAGGAGCACAGGCACATGCTCCACTATACTGAATGTCCGACAGCTATCCCAATGCTTCCTTATGTTATAAGGTTAACTTTGTGGTGAAATGTGGGAATGATTCCACTAACAAGGCTCTTCTTACTGGAAACGTGCCCACACTTTTCACCATAAACTGAACATTTTAACATAAAGAAACATTTGGAAAGCTCATGGACAATTGGATATTCACTGTAAGGAGCATGCACACGCACTCTCCCTGGCATCACGTCCTAACATTGCTGAGAAGGGAGGCACAATGTGGGCAAATTTTCAGAATGGGAATTCCTCTGTCATGTAACACACTGTAATGAAATTATGGGTGGTTTTCACAGAAATGTATTGCAGTATGTGGTGCAAGAAAGATTCCCCTAGAAGGGAAAATGTGTATGATTAAACAACAACAAAGAAAAAACACACAAAAAATAGTAACAACAAAGAAAAAACACATAAAAACAGTACAACACAGTAGTGGGGTGGAGTGGGGGGGCCAGAAAATAATCCCATAAGTTACTTTGGCCATGGGATGCCATGGTGGTCCAGAAGCAGGTGCAGCATTGTAACTATTTGCTGCTGCTGTTGTTCTATTGTGTTGACCTGCTGCTACAAAGGACCAACCCTCTGACTGTTTTGTCCGAGAGCTGCCCACTCCAGGGAGATGTCATGCTGTGTTGCAAGGACTGTGGCGGGGTCCACTGCAGCAGGGAATCCAGGTAGTGGTGGTGGTGGTGGAGATGGTGGCGCTGGTGGCTGTGATGGTGGTGGTGGTGGAGCAGCTGCTGTACAGGCCCTCCTCCTGCTGTGGCAGTGACTGCAAGGCAAAACTCCTACCCCAGCAGCACCCTCGGCCACTGCCATGGAAGGGCCAGCAGGTGGATGCCTGGCCTCTTCCATGGCAGCCTGCCACTCTGCCCTGTAGTGATTGAGCATGTGGGTGCGCTGGCCACCAGTCCCCAAATGTGTCCCATGGGGGCCACGGCACACCAGCACACCACACAGATGGCACACCAAAACTGTGCTGTCTCCCCCCACAGAGTTAAAAAACTCCCACACTGGGGAGCTGCAGAGGGGAGAACAGACATAGTCCTCGCATGAGTCCCACCACCTACATTTTCCAGGTTCTCCTCCTGTGGTTGTGGAGGTGGTGGCGGGGTGCTGCTGGAGCCCCTACAGCTGCTAAAAGTGGTGGTGGTGGTAGTGGTGGAGAAAGTGGACACACAGCAGCCACCGGTGGCACTGGTGCTGCTGCTACTGTTGCTTCATCATGGGGGGAAGCTACACCCAGGAGTAGGGAGCGGTCCATCATGACATGACCGCCCCGCGCTCCATGTGCGCACTCCCCTCTGTCTGCACCCACGGGACAGCGACTAGCCTTCTCCTGGGTCCATCTTGACACAACAAGTCCCAGGGCTGACACGCACACACAGACACACACACACACACAAAACAAAACAAAACAAAACAAAACTGATAAAAAAAAAATTCACTAACAAACAAAATAACACAAATACAATACAAAAACTAAATAAAGATATAGCTTTTAAAAAAGCTGTTGGTTTTCTTCAGTACTGAAACTCTAGTGGCAAACAAGCACTTTACATAGAAACATAGAAGTTGACGGCAGATAAGGACCACAAGGCCCATCCAGTCTGCCCATTTCTTTTTCTACCTTATAAATGTGCCATCGGCCTTTGCTCTGTCAGTGACCTATCTATTCATAGTCATTTGTATTGCTCCCTTATGCCTATCCCATGCCTGTTTGAAGCCCTGCACTGTATTCATAGCCACCACTTCTTGTGGTAAGCCATTCCATGCATCTACCACCCTTTCTGTGAAAAGAATTTCCTCACATTCCCTCTTAATCGGCCTCCCTCTAATCTCATGCTGTGTCCTCTTGTCCTACTATTTTCTTATATTTAAACATGTTAGACTCTTTCACCTTGTTTATGCCTTAAGGTGTTTGAATGCCTCGATCATATCACCTCTCTCCTCCTTTGCTCAAGGGTATACATATTGAGCTCCATTAATCTGTCCTCATATGTCTTCTGATGCAGTCCCTGCACCATTTTGTTGCCCTTCTCTGGACTGCCTCAATTTGTTAATGTCCTTGTGAAGGTGTGGCCTCCAATACTGCATGCAGTATCCAGATGGGGCCTAACCAGTGTCTTGTACAGAGGGATTATTACCTCCCTCTTACGACTTGTGATACCCCTGCTAATACACCCTAACACCCCCAGCCTTACCTACTGCTTTAGAGGTCTGCTTGATGATTTTAGGTCATCAGTGATGATGTCCCAAGTCTCTTTCTTCCTTTGTGACTCTAGCAACTCCCTCTCAGCCTATAAGTGGCTTCAGGGTTTCTCTTCCCTATGTGCATGATTTTGCACTTCTTTGCATTAAATCCCAGTTGTCACTCTTCTGACCATTTTGCTAGTTTATCCAGATCTCTTCTCATTCTGCCCACCCCATCTGGATCATCTACCCTGTTGCGGATCTTGGTGTCATCTGCAAACAGACAAGCCTTACCCTCTAGTCCATCTACAAGGTCACTAATGAAGATGTTGAATAGGACTGGCCCCAGGACTGATCCCTGAGGTATTTATTATTTATCAATCTTCTATGTGGAACAGTGTCAAAAGCTTTGCTGAAGTCAAGGTAGGCGACATCAACTGCTCCCCCTTGGTCCACCACTCTGGTTACCCAGTCAAAGAAATCTATGAGATTAGTTTGACAGGACCTTCCTTTGTAAACCCATGCTGTCTTGGATCTTGTGCCCTATGGATTCCAGGTGTTGCACTATCCTTTCCTTAAGTGCCTCCATAATCTTGCCCACTACTGAGGTAAGACTGACCGGTCTGTAGTTCCCCGCCTCCTCCTGCTACCAATCTTGTGGAGCGGGATCACATGAGCCCTTATCCAGTCTTCTGGGACCTCTCCTGTGCTCAGAGACTCACTAAACAATTCTGCTAATGGCTCTGCTAGTTCCTCCTTAGCTCCTTAAGTACTCTGGGATGTATGCCATCAGGTCCCATTGCCTTATCCACCCTGAGCTTGCAAGCTCTTGTAGGACCCTTTCTTTGTGAAGGAGTAGTGCTCACCTCCCTCCCCTGTGTCCATGATGCTGAGCTGTGGGCCCTGCCCTACCTTCTCTTCAGTAAATACTGAGCAAAAGTATCTATTTAGGATAGATGCCTTTACAGGGTCCTCCTCCTCACATGCTCCCTTTTCCATTTAACACTTAGCACCCTCTGGACTTTCTCCTTTCACTAATGTATCTATAGAAAGTCTTGTCACCTTCTTTCACTGTTCGTGCTAGTGTTTCCTCAGTTTGGGACTTTGCCTGCCTTACTGCCTTACCTGCTTCCCTAAGGGCAGTTTGGTATGCCTCCCTATCTTCATCCTGCTGTGTTCCCTTATATTTCCTGAAGGCCAGCCTTTGGTCTGACCTTTTCTGCTACTGTATTTGAGAACCAAAGTGGTTTCCTTCTTCTTTTGCACTTCCTTTTCTGTCTAACACAATGGGATGTTGCTTCAAGTATTGCATCCTTAATGCTTGCCCACTTTGCCTGTACCCCCTCACCTGTGTTTCTTTTTGCCAGGGCTAGCTTAACTCTGTTGGCCATCTTATCAAAGTCAGCTCCTCTGAAGTCCCATATTTTTGCCTTGGAATGGGATGATTTAGATGTAGTAGCCAAATTGAAGCATACCATGTGATGGTCACTGGCCCCCAGGTGACCTTCTACCTGGAGATCTGTGATCCTTCTTTGTTAGTCAGTACTAGATCTAGGATAGCCCTGTCTCTTGTGGGTTGCTGTACCAGTTGTTTGAGGCCCTCCCTGCAGAATCCACTATGAGTCTAGTTCTGGCAGATGTTCCTGCTGGTATTGACCAATCTGTATCCGGCATGTTAAGTCTCCCATTATCAGAACCTCCCTTTAGCTGTCATGTTTTGTATATCTTCTAACAGTAATGTGTCTATGTCCTCCCTCTGGTCTGGGGCCTGTAGACAACCCCAGTTCTTATGGCTGTCCCATTTCCTGTTTTCAGGGTGACCCACAGTTCTTCTGGCTCCTTATGTGTATTCTAATTTCTGTAGCTTTGATATTTTCTAACATACAGGCTACCCCCCTTTTGCACCTCGGTCTCTTCTGAACAATACATAGCCAGGTACTGAAGTCTCCCAAGTGTGGTTACTGGTAAACCACGTCTCACTAATTGCTACTATGTCCAGTTTAGCCTCTGACATTATTGCCTGCAGGTCTGGGATCTTATTTCCCAGGCTGTGAGCATTTGTGTACATGATTTTCCATTGGCCAGATTTTGGTGTGTTAGTTGTTGGGTGAAGTTTGGCATTACCCTGTGCATCGAATGGGAGACAAACCTTTTTCTTACCTGGTGTGATGCAAATGAACGGCAAACACGCTTGAATTCCTGTTTGACCACCAGCTGAGGGGGAGGTGTTCTTCCTATTCGACGATGGGGCTGCACCCTCCCATTTGCTAGTTTAAATATTCTGCAAAGGCGTCAAACTTCTGCCCCAATGCACTGACTCCTCTTTAGTCAGATGCAGTCCATCAAATTTAAAGAACTTTCACTCCCAGAACTGTTGTCAGTTCCCTACAAATCTGTGTCCTTTTCCTGGCACCAGTCCTTGAGCCGTGTTTAGCTCCCTATCTCCTTCTCTGACCTTCGTCCATCTGCTCCCTCTCCCAGACTGGCAGGATCTCAGAGAAGGAGATGCAGACGAAATAGATGATAGTTTGTCACCCAGCCTAGTCAGGTGTTTCTTGGTCTCCACAACTGACCGCTGGCGAGATCGATAGTCCCTATGTGTACTAGGACATCAATGTTTTCTCCTGCTTTGTGAACAATTTAGCAATGTGGTCAGTGTCTCTCCATGCTGATGTACCTGGGAGACATCTGACCATCACCCAGGCTGGAGATGGGTATCAACTCCCCGAATCATGGAGTCTTCTATGATCAGAAGTTTTTTGGATTTCCTTTGTGCTTGTTTAGTTTTGGTTCCTGATTTGGGTGAGTTTTGTTGTGCTAGCTCCTGTGCCGCAGTGTCCTGCTCTGCAGTGTCTTCTGCCTCTTTAATTGATTTCAGAGATAGAGGCAGATACCTGTTTGTAGTGTTTATATGGTTTTTGGAGGCAATGTGTTGGAGAGCAGAGAGTGATGGGGCTCCTGATTTGCTCCTCCTAACCACCTGCCAACCTCCTGGACCAACTACCCTCTGCGGTCGAGGTTTTTCTGTTGGATGCTGGGGAAATGGCGAGTGGTTCTTATAATGTATTTCCTCTTCAATATGAAATTTGAGGCGTGCAATCTCTGCCCATGCTGCCCGGAGCTGAGCCCTAAGATCTCCAAAGGTCCAGCATGTGGGACAGTGTCCTAAATCCTGTAAGACTGTCCTTCTGAAAATTGTTCCACAGTACCTGCAGTTAATGAAATCCATTCCAAATAAGTTGCTGGGTTTGTAACCTAGTCAGAGTAATTAGAAGGAAAAAAAGGAAAAAATGCAAGTAATGGTTTAATTGTGCTTTGTTTAACTTGTTATAACAAGTTAAATTACTAGTGCCCCTGTAAATGAGATCACCTTGTGGAGGCCCCACTGATCCGCTCCTTCCTGCTCTGCCACAGGAAATGTCACAACTGTGGTACCCTATAAAAGGAGTGTAGCGTGGGTGGTTGGCTGGGCCCTTCCTGCCTAAAAGAAGAACCACGACGAAAGAACAAGGAGGTAGAGCAGAAACAATCAGTCAACAACAAATGCAGTAACCCTGAAAGCTTATCCTAATGTTAGATAAAACTGTAAAACCTGTAAAGCACCACCTGTAATAATTTCAGAGAAGATATACCCTGTAAGAAACACTTTGCTCCAGAGAAAAATAAAGCAGTAACAGAAGATATACCTTGCAAAGACAATTTGAATCAGAAGATTACAGCAGTAATCTGTTGCACACACCTGTAGGCACACCTTGTAATAATGCAGAAGAAGGTATACCAGCAACAACAATTTGAATCAGAGAAAAATAAAGCAATGAAATGTTAGCAACAAACAGTAGCAATCCCTGTGAGTAAAAAATAAAAACACCACCACACAGTAAATCTGCTTAGCAAAACTAAGTCTTAATGCTTCTCCCTTGCTCTGGTAAGTTTCTCTACTCTGCCTTTCAAGCAGTCTTAGAAGGAAAGAGCTCAGGTGAAGCTAGGTGCCTTGGCCAGCAAACCAAGTCTTCTACCATCTTTCACTCCTAGTCTCCTCTCACAAAGCTTTCTGCCTCTACGAATGCAAAGGAGAAAGTGAAACTGCTTCTCTGACTCACTTTCTTCCTGCCTGGCTAAAGCATGTGACTTACAGTACTGTGAGCCATGATGTGATGTGTGGGGGGCTGCCTATTCTCTTCTCACTTTGCCTTACTTCGCATTATGGCATGATGGTAATGTGAAGTAGTAATAATAATAATAAAGCAAAGTGAGCACTTTGCAGTGTTCACTTCGCATTGTGCTCTGCTAAAGTGAAGTGGTCACTTCGCGTCCACTTTACTGGCGGATTAAAATTTCGCTGCATCTCTAATTCTGATGCTATTTTCCAGGAGTGACTGGTGTTGCACTGATGAGTAAGCTGACAGAACTGTCTCACAGACCAGCATTTTTGCTTGTTGAAACTGTTGAGGGGTGCTTCAGAGTTGCACCTGCTAGTCAGCTCCAGGGCACTGATGGCATTTTTAGCATGAAACACCATCTGACATCTGGACCTGAGGTTGTTGTGGAAAAGGAGCAGCAGAAGAAATCGGCTGCTTCTGCATCTCATTGCAGATAAAGATGTCAGAATTAATTCAAACGGTCTTAAGTTAATAGCTATAATACAAAAACATGGCCTACACCCAATAAATGGTAGATCTAAATCAGACTGGGAAGAACATTTTTAACTGTAGTTACAGTGGCGGTAATGGTTGTTCAGTAATTGATTTAATTTGGTCTAATGACCACTCTATTGAACCAATTCAAGATCTTGAGGTTGTTATTCATTCTGCAAGCCCACATCTTCCTGTTAAGTTGCTAATTGATTACAGTCTTGATGAGGTTTCTGGTGTTCTAAATCAGTCAATTGAAGCTTCTACAAAAATTGTGTGTAAATTGGCAATATTTGTATAAGGAAAAATTTAGCACAGATTTTCATAATTTGGGAAAGGATGACTCATTTTATTTAGTTGTTTAACGAGCAGTAGCACACTAAGCAGACAGATTTTTTACAGGAGCGACCTGGGAGCACAGGGAAGTTAAGTGACTTGCTCAGGGTCACATAGTATGCAAGTGGACGCTGTGGGATTCAAAGCCAGGCCTGGTCTGCTGGATGTCACCAGATTTGCAGCTCAGAGCCTTAAACCACTGTGCTATACTGCCTCCCCAAGGCATTTCATTAAGTTGACTTGCTAAAGTACAGTAACTAATGATTCGATTCTTGGGAAATTTGCTTCAATTATTGCTGCTATGAAAAATCTTATAATGAAGGTGGCTAAATTAGATAAAAAAGAGTTTAAAAATACATGGTATACAAAACAATGTCACAATTTCTAAAAGCACTTAAATATGCCGATTCGATTGATTAGACAAGGAAAGGCAAATTTATTTGTAGGTGCCCAATCCCTGGGGCTCTGGGTGCCTTATATAAAAACAGGTAGGGAAGTACAACGCTACAAACTACATGCAACTTACATTAAACAATTAAAACAATAAATATAATGATATAACATCTAAAATTAAGTCAACTAAAATTAAATCAGCTCTGGTCAATCAAGTTCATCACAGAAGACCAAAACTAATAAATAAGCATTTGGATGTAGAATTTATGACTTCAGCTGTGAGGGGTGGGGCTCTCATCAGCAGGGTCCCTTTAGCTGCCCATGCGGGTTCGGAGGCACCCTTTATGCTATTCTCCATCCAGCCATCTCTGGTTCACCTGGTCTGTTTTGTAGGCTCATGTAGGCTGGCTGAGTGCCTCAGTGGTCTTCTCTCTCTTCTCCCTTGCTCTTGGGCATCCAGTTGCAGAGATGTCACTCACAACCCTCATGAGCATTCCTGTTAGAAGGACAGAGTGAGAGCTTCTTCCAAACTGGAAACTTTTCTTCTTCCCTCAGTCTCGACTCTAAATTGCAGTAGTGAGCCATTACTAACTAAAATGTCATTCAGCCTAAAGGGAAGGTGACCTAGGCCTTGTATCACCAGAGATTTCCTTCTCCAAGGGGGCTTTCCTCTCCTGCTGATTAGGTTAGTGTTTTCATAGGTTCAGTAGATAGGTTCCGCTCTTAGATGCAGTTGGATGGTGGCCCTGGCTGTTCTCTCTCTCTTTAGGAAGTTCCACTTCTTATTGCAAGTCAGATTCCAATCCACTACTTCTTCCTCATAGAAACATAGAAACATAGACTTTGACGGCAGATAAGGACCACTTGGCCCACCCAGTCTGCCCATTTCCCTACCTACTGGATAAGCTGCAGGTTCTACTTAACCAACAGCCTACTTCCTGCAACCCTCATCTCCTGTTCCTCTCCCATCATACCCACCTCCACCTGTTGACATCCATTCTCATCCTCAATATCATTCTGACTCCTTGCCTTCTTCAATGCGCACCACCCTTTTGGGTATTCTTTTTGGATTTCTTCCTAAGCTATCTTCAGCCAAGGAAATCATTCCCATGGCACCTGTAGAAGTGGAACCCTCCTCTAGAGTTCCTCACTATCATCCCCCTACAGGGTGATATATCCCATGGATAGAGAGGCAAACAGCCACAATGTATCTAAGTAGCATAAGCATACAGTACAAGTCACATTAAACTGTTCCCTCAACTCACTGGTGTAGCATTGTTCAATGAGTTTCCTAATCTGTGCAGTGTTTAATTCAATGAATTAGTAAAAGGTTAGTATTGGTTTGCGTCTAGCTGTCATGTATTATAAGCTTTATTTTCAGCTGAGTGCTTATCAGTTTCATTTCAGAAGGCAGACTAAACAACTCTTAAGGAATGCTGCGCTATTTATAAACAATGCTCTTAAGGAATGCTGTAATATTTATAAACAATGCTCTTAAGGAATGCTGTAATGTTTATAAACAGTGCCTTGAAAATGCAGCTACTGCCATTTCACTAAACAGTTACAAGTGAGTTGAATAGGCAGTGAAGGATGGTTGGAAAATAGTTGAAAGCTTCGACAGTTCAAGTTGCCACTGCATAGCATCACAAAAAAATAAATGCTACACCAGTGAGTTGATGGAACAGTGTAATGTGACTTGTACTGTACATTATACCAGTTACATAAGCATATCAAATTGCAAGGCTACACCTGTAGTTCAATGGGAGAAGCAACAAACCACTTCCCCATCAGACCTTAAAAGGCCACTCCTCCTGGCTAGTCCTAGATTGTTTCTTTTGTTGCCCAACCATCCACCCCTCCTCCTCCAGCAGCACATCTCTCTTCCTGTGGGCTTCTTCCTAAGCTACCTTTAGCCAAGGGAATAATTCCCATGGCATCTATGGTGTGGAATCCTCCTCTAGGGTTTCTCACCATTGTACCCCTAAAGAGTGGTATATCCCAAGGATAGAGAGGTGAACAGCTACAATGTATCTAAGTTACATAAGCATACATCATACCAGTTGCGAAAGCACATCAGAATAATCTCACAGGTCTTATACTTCTTCATTCTGTTAACTGGTCTCATACAACTGTTGGCAGTGATGGTACTCTTATAAGAAAATTCCCAAATAATTTAAGAGTTAAACAAGACAATATGTTGTCCCCAACTTTTTTTGATGGATGACTTGTTCTCTAATTTACATTATTTATTTATTTTTTTCCTTATCTGTTTCTACCCAAGGTCCCCCGGTCAACCTTCATCTCTAGCCACCCATCCAGCCCCACACCTGTCCATCCCTTCTTCCCCCATGGAATACCCCCATGGTGGGGTGATGAGGAGCCCCCTAAGCTCACTCACCTCGAATTGGAACCAGTTCATGGAGCACCATTCATGGTTGGGGCCTACAACTGGTGGCTGCTTCACTCTAACGACCGGCAGGACCATCTTCCATGTTTTCTCCTTTATTTGAGAGGGGCATGCAATGACACCAGTGGAGGGGGCATGCATGTGTCCGCACACGTTCCTCCCAGTGCCTTTCCCATCTCAACCCCCTTTGCACAGTACCGGTGCACTGCCCCACATCCTCCACCAACCACTGGAGAACCCCCTCACCGGAGAGGGTGAGCAGTCCCTCAGAAACTCAATCTCTTTCTTCCCATGCTGACCCCCAGTAGCCCATGGTCATTCCCGAACATGGGTCATTGGAGTAGTGCTAGGTAAGGTGTCCAGTGCCTCAGCCCTCAGCGCCACAGGGCTGGCCCTAATTTACAGTATTAAAATGTTCATAGTCCATCAACTGGTTCAAGGAAAATCAATTACCTCACATATTCAGATGACACCACTCTATCAGTGCTCTTGGTTTGAAAAAAATTCTAAATAAATGTAATCTTTTATGCATATAATATCAGTTAATTATTAACTTTAAAAAGACAAAAGTAATGGCTGTAGGACATAGAGCTGTCACCAGTGGGAACTATAGATTATTTACTAATGGTAGCTAGATAGACAGATTTTTTATTTATGAAGTGTCCAATTCCTGGGACTCAAGCGCTGTACAATAAAAACAATAATACAAAATCCAATTATTTAAAATCATATAAAAGAAACCCACACATATACTATAATGCCATTATAAATACTGACATCTCTTTTTTATGTTGATTGCATGCATGCAAGAAACATATTGCGGCAGCTTGCCAGAAGCAGGTTGTGGAGGCACGGTACTGTTTTGGCTAATGTCCCCACAGCCTTTAAAGGCTTGGTCCACTTTCCCCAATGGGTTGGCATGCTGCTGTTGACATTAGTTCAGCCAGTGTGCCACCACCTTGAAATGTTTCAGCCGCTGCAATCAGGGGCTGCCTCATTATTGCAGCGTCAGCCATTCACTGCAATGAGGGAGTGACCCATCATTGTAGGGTGGAACGTTGGTACTGTAATACTATTTGTGAACATGGTGGTGGCTTGCTGCCATGTTCACAAACAATATTTGTGAGCCCCCAGTGCCAAGGAGGTGCCTAATCCCCCTTGGCAGCATGTGCCCCCCTCACAACAGTGTTTTTGTCAACGGGGGCCCCAATCCCCATCAGCTTCAGTCCCCCTCCAAGTGAAAGTTGCCGACAGGGGATCCCACTGTGCATTGGCATTATGTCCCCCCTCACAGTTTGTTTTGCTGATGGGGGAGTCCACTCCCCATCAGTGTAATGGCCTCCCCCATGAAAACCCAGTAGATTTGTACCGAGGGGGTGCCCAAACCCCCTCGGCTCTTACGCTCCCCCTTTTGTGCTGACAGGGGTGCCCAATCCCCCATTGGGTACAGCTGGCCCCCCCTTAAAAAAACTCCCTTGGCATGCTGGGAGCCCACCCCAGCATGCCACATGCCCCAGTTAAAAAAAAAGTTCTGCGATGTTTTTTTTTTTTGTAACCTGTGAAAAAAGGAAATGATCCCTCACGGTTTCCCTGCCCCCTCCAACAACCCATCCCCATGCCCCCCATCACCCTATACTTACCTCTAGAGTTTGGCGCGATGATCTTTGGTGGACCAGGAAGACATCTGCACTCTTCAATGCTGACCGCGAACTGAGGAAATGTTGGTAAGCTGTATAATGGTATAAATAGGGTTTTTTCAACTTTGATGCATATCTCGGGCATTTTTTTGAATTTTGACACCAAATATTTTACATGGGGTTTTGGGGACCCCTCCTCATGAATTCAGGCACTGTCATGGTGTTATTCGGACCTGACAGGTGATATCACGGTCACTGTGCGGAATCACCTTTCAGGACTGATTAATGAAATGACAGTGCCAGTGTTCACGAGGCGGGGTCTCAAAAAGTGTACAGTATGTTGCAATTTTGGTGGGAAAAATCCAAAAATGTTCTGTTTTATGAGTGTGCATTGCGCAGTTGCTGCACACTCTCGTAACTTAACCAATTTGCAATATTTTCACTCCAGATTTTCAACATTGCCATTTTTACACACCTCCTTATGAACAGTACAGCTGTCATGTTTGACATCCTGGCTGAAATGTGTTTTCACTCTTCTGGCACAGAATAGCACAGTCACTGTGGGAAATCAGTGTTCGGGACACATTAAGAAAATCACAGTGACACTTTCATGAGCAGAGGTCCTAAAATGCCAATGTTGAAAATGTTGTGATGAAATTCCATAAAATGACTGTGGAACGAGCGTGCTTTATGTAGTTTCCATGCACCCTTGTAACTTCGCAAATTAGTAATATTTTCACACCACATTTTCAACAGTGGCTTTTTTCACAACTCCTTATGAACAGTACAGCTGTCATTTTTCACATCCTGGCTGAAATGTGTTTTCATGCTTCCGGCGCAGAATACCACAGTTGCTGCTGGAAATCAGTGTTTGGGACAGATTAGGATTGAATGAGTGAGAGAGGGGGAGTGAACGAGCTCAAGTCAGCTCTGTCAAGACTGCTGCAGATTTCTTTGTGGGCAAGAAAAGGTGCCAATGCAGGCAGGAGCCCAGTACAAAATGGCAGCCTGCAGCGCAGGGAGACACAGAACAAGCAAATGAGGGAGGGGAAATGAGTGAGCTCAATGGAGCTCTGTTGGGACTGCTGTGGATTTGTTTGTGGGCAGAAAAAGGCAGCAATGCACACAGGGGCCCAGTACAAAAGGCAGCCTGCAGTGCAACCAGAAACGGAATGAGAGAGTGAGAGACAGGCCGTGAGCATGCTCAACGGAGCTGTGTAGGGACTGCTGCAGATTTCTTTGTGGGCAGAAAAAGGCACCAACAGAGTCAGGAGCCCAGTACAAAAGGGCAGCCTGCAGCGCCAGGAGAAACAGAATGAGCTAGTGAGACAGAGGGAGTGAGCAACCTCAACGGAGCTCTGCTGGGACAGCTGCAGATTTCTTTGTGGCCAGAAAAAGGTGCCAACCCAGGCAGGAGCCCAGTCCGAAAGGGCAGCCTGCAGCGCCGGGACAAACCCAATGACAGAGTGACAGAGGGTAAGTGAGTGAGCTCAACGCAGCTCTATCATGACTGCTGCAGATTTCCTTGTGGGCAGAAAAAGGCAGCAATGCACGCAGGGCCCAGTACAAAAGGCAGCCTGCAGCACAGCCAGAAATGGAACGAGCGAGTGAGAGAGGGGGGGAGTGAGCAAGCTTAACGGAACTGTGTTGGGACTGCTGCAGATTTCTTTGTGGGCAGAAAAAGCCACCAACAGAGGCAGGAGCCCAGTACAAAAGGGCAGCCTACAGCACCAGGAGAAACAGAATGAGCGCGTGAGAGAGGGGGGAGTGAGCCATCTCAACAGAGCTTTGTTGGTAGATCTGCGGATTTCTTTGTGGGCAGAAAAAGGTGCCAACACAAGCAGGAGCCCAGTACAAAAGGGCAGCCTGCAGCACTGGGAGAAACAGAATGAGCGAGTGACAGAGGGCCAGTGAGTGACCTCAACGAACCAATGCAATCAACATTTGGTATTGACAAATGCTTGTTTAAAAGGCTTCTACCAAGGGAACCCCATTCAAATAATCAGGTAGGGAATTCCACAGGGTAGGTTCACCACCGCAAATGCTCTGTCCCCTGAATGCTGCAACCTAGCCATGGAAACCACAAGGAGGTCTCCCTCGACAGAACGGAGTGCCTGGGCCAGACGATAAGGAAACCCAAGGCACAGGGCATTACAGTAATCCAGCCTGGAAGTGACAAAAGTATGCTTTAGCATGGTCAGGTCCTCAGGAGAGATCAGGGCTTGGATTTGGGTGATGTTCCTTAGGTGATAAAATCCACTTTTGATCACAGCCAACAACTGAGCATCAAGAGTCAGGCCATCTTCTAGGATCACACCTAAAACCTTCACCTGTATAGGAGGGACAAGTGGAACACCCACCAGCAGAAGGCTTGGGGGGGTAACCCCCCATCCCCCTCCTCCATGACAACACTGCTCCACCACCAGTACCTCAGTCTTGTCTGGGTTAAGCTTCAGTCAGTTGTGAGTCATCCACAACTAAATTTCCTAGAGGAAGCTGTTAAATACAAAGTCTGACACCTGAGCATTGGGTGCACAGGACAGGTACAGCTGGGTATCATCTACATAGCCCGTACCACCTGATAATGTCCCTTAATGCAGCATATACACTATGAACAATAAGGGTGACAAGATCAACCCCTGCGGAACCCCACAGCTCTGAGGCTTCAGGCTAGACAAGTCCCATTTTTAACCTCTGCACTCTGCTTGTCAGGTATGACTTGTACCAGTTGATGACATTACCATACTGGCCACACCAGAACCACAGGTGATCAAGCAGCACCTCATGGTCCACAGTGTCAAACACCGCAGACAGGTCCAGGAGAATCAAGATGATACGGGCTCTCCTGTCCCTCGCCATCAGGAGATCATTAAGCACCCTTGCCAGGGCAGTCTCTGTACTATGCCCCACCTGAAACCCAGACAGGAAAGGTTCATAGGTAGAAGAAGATGCAAAATGACTCTCAAGCTGAATGGCCACCACCTTCTTTATAACCCTTCTCTAAAAACAGGAGGTTCGAGATGGGTGTAGCCATTGAGGCAGTCTGGGTTGAAAGAGGGCTTCTTCAAAAGGGATCTAGCCAGAGCATCTTTCAAGGACAATGGGAAGACCCCACTCCTCAATGAACTCCAGAGAACCTCAGCAACCACAGGTCCAATCAGGTCTGCACATCCAACCAAAAGGCAGGTAGGACCTTGGTCCAGATCACAATGTGTAGGCAGCTACTTTGAGATTACCACTATCACCTTCTCCACCCCAACCAGTACAAACTCATGCCAGACAGGAGGAGTGTTTTGGCATAACTCAGGCCATACACCACATCCCTTTTGAGAGATTCTCAAAGAGACCTCAGCCCTGATAGAGGACACCTTGTTGGCAAAGAAAAGAGCCAACTTTTTGCACCTAGTGCTAGGATCCACACTTCCAGCTTGGAGACAGACAGGATGTAAAAGCCTGCCTACCATGTGGAAGAGATGATCTGGTCTGATCCTCACTGCAGCAATCTCCCTAGACAGAAACTTTACCTTCTTTTGGGAGATTGCCCACTGATAATCAACATAATGTGACCTTGGGCCAATTTGTCCTCCATCAGACCAGATCACCTCCAGCACCTCTAACCTCTGCCCCTTAGCCTTTAAACTCCAGAGATCCTCATCATACCAAGGAGGTCTCCAGCAAGTAGGCATGGGGTAGACACAAATGGGTTCAATTGAGTCAAAGGCCACATAACAGCCTCACTATAGGCTGCCACTGCTTCCTTCTGCCCAATCGCACATGCAAGTGTCACCGAAGGCCATCTCCAAGATGGTGACGGTAATGCAGCTGCACATGTGTGGCATTTGCACATGCGTAGTTGCAGCGAATGGCAGCATGCCATTTGCAAGATGATGATGCCAGTGGAACTGCACATGCATGCGAGGTGCACATGTGCAGTTCTTGTCCCGAAATGTGCAAGTAACAGTTGAAAAAGTATGGCTGTTACTCCATAATGGCCGATCACGGTGGAGTGTTACAAGCTCCATTGCACTTTTGGAAAGATACTTCCAAAAGTCCAATGGAAAGTGCCATGATTGGCCATTGTAAGGCACAGAAAGAAAAATGGCTGTAGGCTCCACCCACAGCAATAAAAAACTGGGGTGTTAACAAGGTTTTGACAAAAGATGCTTCTTTTTTGGACATTCCCCAAGATTTCCATGGTGTTACCATACTACCAATGTTAGCCAGTCAATTTTCCCGTTTTAGCCATAGTCATATCTAGATCTCCAAAAGTGACTCCCAAAATATCAGTAACGTCCTTCGTTATCCATAAGTTAGCAATCATAGTATCTTGGTTCTTATAAAGCTCCAACCTGACCTCATTGCTTTTATTAAAATTAATATGGGATCCTGAAGCACAAGACAATTCCTGCAAAATATCATCCAGCCCTATACCTGAGCCTCCTCCTGAATGAGGAGATGCACATAATCTACCTACACTATAACTTTAACCTCAGGGATTCCTTCCCACAGCTGGAGACCTAACATACTCGTGTTAAGTATTTAATGGTCTCAGTAATGGATCTATTCCAAAAATACACAATAAAGGGCTTAAGGGACACCCCTGTCATTCCCCCTTAAAAACCTTAATTCTGTCCCTTCCTTCCAACCATTAATCATAGGATAAATATAAGGTAACCTATATGTCACTGTTATCCATCTGATAAAACAACAAGGTATGCCTTATTTTCTCAAAACCTGAAAAAGAGCTTCAAGGGCTAGCCTATCAAAAGCCTTCTCCTGATCCAGTAAAATCACAAAATCAGAGAAGTACCCTGACACACCTCTTGCAAATATTTTCCCTAAGAAAATTAAATTTTCTTGTGCAGATCTGCCAGGAATTGCACATGCCTAATACAGAGAAACAACCACCTTAGCAGCATTTTCAAGGCATCTTATGAAAATATTGTACCTTTTTATAGTGGAAATTAAACTAAATGAGAAAATAGCCCTACCAGAGCTAGATGAACTGTGGTCTCAACAGCCCTTGTTGTAACTGTGGATACCACCAAGGAACCTGAAACAAACAAGCATTTGTCAATGCCGAATGTTGATTGCGTTGGTCCGTTGAGCTGGTTCAGTGGCCCTCTGTCAGTCGCTTGTTGTGTTTCTCCTGGTACTGCAGGCTGCTGTTTTGTACTGGGCTCCTGCCTGTGTTGGCACCCTTTTCTGTCCATAAAGAAATCTGCAGCTGTCCTGATAGAGCTCCGTTGAGGTGGGTCACTGCCCATCTCTGACTCGCTCATTCTGTTTCTCCTGGCGCTGCAGGATGACCTTTTGTACTGGGCTCCTGCCTCTGTTGGTGGCTTTTTCTGCCCACAAAGAAATCTGCAGTAGTCCCGACACAGGTCCGTTGAGCTTGCTCACTCCCCCCTCTGTCACTCTCTGGTTCTGTGTCTGCCGGAGCTGCAGGCTGGCCTTTTGCACTGGGCTCCAGCCTGCATTGCCGCCTTTTTCTGCCCACAATGAAATCCACAGCAGTCACGATTGAGTTCTATTGAGCTCACTCACTTCTTCTCTCTCACTCACTCTTTCTGTTTCTCCCACTGCTGCAGGCTGCCCTTTTGTACTGGGCCCCTGGGTGCATTGCTGCTTTTTTCTGCCCACAAAGAAATCTGCAGCAGTCACAAAAGAGCTCCATTGAGCTCACTCATTCCCCCTCCCTTACTCGCTTGTTCTGTGTCTCCCACTGCTACAGGCTGCCCTTTTGAAATGGGTTTCTGCCTGCGTTGGTGGCTCTTTCTGCCCACAAAGAAATCTGCAGCAGTCCCGAGACAACTCCTTTGAGCTCACTATCTCCCCCTCTCTCACTCGCTCATTCCATTTCTGCCGGTGCTGCTGGCTGGCCTTTTGTACTGGGCTCCTGCCTGCCATTGCTGCCTTCTTCTGCCCACAAAGAAATCTGCAGCAGTCACAATAGAGCTCCGTTGAGCTCACTCACTCACTCACCTTCTCTCACTCATTCATTCTAGTTCTCCCGCTGCTGCAGGCTGCCCTTTTGTACTGGGCTTCTGCCTGCATTGGCACCTTTTTTTGCCATAAAGAAATTGGCAGCTGTCCCGACAGAGCTCCGTTGAGGTCGCTCACTCCGCCTGTCTCACTCGCTCATTCTGTTTCTCCTGGCACTGCAGGCTGCCATTTTGTACTTGGCTTCTGCCTCTGTTGGTGCCTTTTTCTGCCCACAAAGAAATCTGCAGCAGTCCCGACAGAGCTGTACTGAGCTTTCTCACTCCCCCCTCCCACTCGCTTGTTCTGTTTCTGCTGGCACTGCACGCTTCCCTTTTGTACTGGGCTTCTACCTGCATTGCAGCCTTCTTCTGCCCACAAAGAAATCTGAAGCAGTCATGATAGAGCTCCGTTGAGTTCGTTCTCTCACTCCCCCTCTCTCACTCGTTCGTGCTGTTTCTCCTGGCTGCTGCAGGCTGCCAGTTTGTACTGGGCTCCTACATGCATTGCTGCCTTTTTCTGCCCACAAAGAAATATGCAGCAGTCCCAACAGAGCTCTGGTGAGCTCACTCAGTCCCCCTCCCTCACTCACTTGTTCTGTGTCTCCCACTGCTGCTGGCTGCCCTTTTGTACTGGGTTCCTGCCTGCCTTGGTGGCTTTTTCTACCCACAAAGAGATCTGCAGCAGTCCTGACACAGCTCCATTGAGGTCACTCACTCCCCCTCTGTCACTCACTCATTCCATTTCTGCCAGTGCTGCAGGCTGGACATTTGTACTAGGCTCGTGCCTGGGTTTTCATCTTTTCTTGCCCACAAAGAAATCCACAGCAGTCACAATAGACCTCCGTTGAGGTGGCTCACTCCCCCTCTCTCACTCGCTCATTCTGTTTCTGCTGGCGCTGCAGGCTGGCCTTTTGTACGGGGCTCCTGCCTGTGTTGCCACTTTTTTCTGCCCACAAAGAAATCTGCAGCAGTTACAATAGAGCTCCACTGAGGTCGCTCACTCCCCTGTCTCACTTGTTCATTCTGCTCCTCCTGGTGCTGCAGCTGCCCTTTTGTGCTGGGCTCCTGCCTTGGTTGGTGCCTTTTTCTGCCCACAAACAAATATACAGCAGTCCCAACAGAGCACCGTTGAGCTTGCTTATTCCCCGCTCTCACTTACTTGTCCCTTTTCTGCCACCGCTCTAGGCTGCCCTTTTGTACTGGGCCCCTGCCTGCATTGCCGCCTTCTTCTACCCATAAATAAATCTGCAGCAGTCCTGATACAGCTCTGTTGAGCTTGCTCACTCCCCCTCTCTCACTTGCTCATTCTGTTTCTGCCGGCGCTGCTGACTGGCCTTTTGTACAGGGCTCCTGCCCACAAACAAATCTGCTGCAGTCACGATTGAGCTCCTTTGAGCTTGCTCACTCCCCCTGTCTTACGCGTTCATTCTATTTTTTATGGAGCTGCAGGCTTCCCTTTTATACTGGGCCCCTGGGTGCATTGCTGCCTTTTTATGCCCACAAAGAAATCTGCAGCAGTCCCAACAGAGCTCCGTTGAGCTCAGTCATTCCCCCTCCCTCACTCACTCATTCTGAGTCTCCCACTGCTGCAGGATGCCTTTTGAAATGGGTTCCTGCCTGCGTTGATGGCTTTTTCTGCCCACAAAGAAATCTGGAGCAATCCCGAGACAGCTCCTTTGAGCTTGCTCACTCCCCCTCTCTCATTCGCTCATTCCATTTCTGCCGGTGCTGCTGGCTGGCCTTTTGTATTGGGCTCCTGCCTGCATTGCCACCTTCTTCTGCCCACAAGGAAATCTGCAGCAGTCACAATAGAGCTCCGTTGAGCTCGCTCACTCACTCACCATCTCTCACTCGTTTGTTCTGCTTCTCCCACTGCTGCAGGCTGCCTTTTTGTACTGAGCTTCTGCCTACTTTGGCACCATTTTTTGCCACAAAGAAATTGGCAGCTGTCCAGACAGAGCTCCGTTGAGGTTGTTCACTCCCCCTGTATTATGTGTTCAATCTATTTCTCATGGTGCGGCAGGCTGCCCTTTTGTACTGGGCTCCTGCCTCTGTTGGCAACTTTTTCTGCCCACAAAGAAATCTGCAGCAGTCCTGACAGAGCTCCGTTGACCTCACTCACTCATTCCCTCCCCCTCTGTCATGCATTCCCTTTTTTCCGGCACTGCAGGCTACCCTTTTGTACGGGGCTCCTGCATGCGTTGTCGCCCTTTTCTGCCAACAAACAAATTCGCAGCAGTCACGATAGAGCTCCATTGAGCTTACTCAGTCCCCCTCTCTCAGTCACTCATTCTGTTTCTTCCACCTCTGCAGACTGCCCTTTTGTACTGGGCCCCTGCAGGCATTGCTGCCTTTTTCTGCCCACAAAGAAATCCACAGCAGTCCCAACAGAGCTCCACTGAGCTCACACACTCCCCCTTCCTCACTCACTCATTCTGTCTCTCCCGGCGTTGCAGGCTGCCCTTCTGCTACTGGGCTCCTGCCTGCATTCGTGCCTTTTCCTGCCCACAAAGAAATCCATAGCAGTCCCAACAGAGCTCAATTGAGCTCGGTTACTCCCCCCCAACCCCACTCGCTCAATCCTAATCTATCCCAAACACTGATTTCCGACAGTGACTGCAGTATTCTGCACCAGAAGTGTGAAAACTCATTTAAGCCAGGATGTAAAAAATGATAGCTGTACTGTTCATAAGGAGGTGTGGAAAAATGCTACTGTTGAAAATGTGGCATGAAAATATTACTAATTTGCGAAGTTACAAGGGTGCATGGAAACTGCACAATGCACGCTCGTAACACAGTCATGTTATGGAGTTTCAGTGCAAAATTTTCAACATAGGCATTTTAGGACCTCTGCTTATGAACAGTGACAGTGTGATTTTCTTAATGTGTCCCGAACGCAACCGCGCAATTGTGCGTCGGAAGAGCAAAAACACATTTCAGCCAGGATGTGAAAAATGGCAGCTGCACTCTTCATAAGGAGGAATGGAAAAATGGCAATGTTGAAAATTTGGAGTGAAAATATCACAAAGTTGTGAAGGTACAAGCGTGCGTGGAAACTGCACAATGCATACTGGTAGCACACTCATTTTATGGACTTTCATCACTAAATTTTCAACATAGGCATTTTAGGACCTCTCCTAATAAACAGTGTCACTGTCATTTTAATAATTTGTCCCAAACATGGATTTCCCACAGTGACCATGCTATTCTGCACCGGATGTGTGAAAACTCATTTTGTCCAGGATCTGAAAATAACGGCTGCACCATTCATAAGGAGGTGCAGAACAATGGCAATGTTGAAAATCTGGAGTGAAAATATTACAAATTTGCAAACTTATGAGTGTGCGCTGAAACATAGAAACATAGAATTTGACAGCAGATAAGGACCGCTTGGCCCACCCAGTCTGCCCATTTCCCTACCTGATGGATAAGCTGCAGATCCTAGTTAACCAGCAGCCTACTTCTTCCTACCCCCACCCTCTAGAATTGCCTTATGACTGTCCCATGCATGCTTGAATTCCACCACTGTTTTTGACTCCAGAACGTCCTCCAGAA
Organism: Neoceratodus forsteri; assembly: GCA_016271365.2. Taxonomy (NCBI): domain Eukaryota; kingdom Metazoa; phylum Chordata; order Ceratodontiformes; family Ceratodontidae; genus Neoceratodus; species Neoceratodus forsteri. Next base: position 102,806,450 of record CM028130.1, read on the forward strand.
GGCGTTCCATACATCCACAACCTCTCTGAAAAAAATACTCCTTAAATTACCTCTGAGCTGTCCCCCATCTTCAAATTGTGCCCCTTGTTCTTGCACCTCTTTTTGAAAGATGCTACCCTCTTGGACTTTGTTGATTCCTTGAGGTACTGAAGTTTCTGTCATGTCCCCCTCTCCCTCCTTTCCTCGAGGCTATACATATTAGCTCCTTAAGTCTCTCTTCATATGTCTTCGGTGCAGACCCTGCACCATTTTAGTTGGCCTCCTCTGGACAGCTTCCATCCTGTCTATGTCTTTGCAGAGATTGGGTCTCCAAAACTGCACACAGTACTCCAGATGGGGTCTCACCAGCTGTCTGTACAGAGGGATAATAACTTCCTGTTTTCTACTGGTGATGCCTCTCCCTATGCATCCCAGTATCCCCCCAGCCCTCCGTGCTGCCCTCTCACATTGCTTGCCCACCTTTAGGTCATCTGATATGACTACCCCCAGGTCCCTTTCGATTTTTGTTGTTGTTAGTATCTCACCCCTCATCCTTTTGCTTTAACTGATACAGTTCTCTGTCCTGCTCCTTCTGTGATTCCTTGTGCTTCCTGAATGCTTTCTTTTTCTCTTGAACCTTCACTGCCACTTCCTTTGAGAACCATAGTGGTTTCTTACCTCGTTTCATTTTGTTTATTTGCTTCACACAAAGGCTTGTTACCTCTGTGATGGTTGTTTTTATTATTCCCCATTGTTCTCAAAACTGCGCAACGCACGCTCATAACAGTCATTTTACGGAGTATCGGCACCAAATTTTCAACATAGGCATTTTAGGACCTCTGCTCATGAATAGTGTCACTGTCATTTTCGTAATCTGTCCCGAACACTGATTTCCCATGGTGACTGTTCTGTTGCCAGAAGTGCAAAAAACACATTTTGGCCAGGATGTGAAAATGACAGCTGTACTGTTCTGAGTGGTGCAGAAAATGCCAATGTTGAAAATGTGGCACAAAATATTGAAAATTACATAGCAAAGTTAAGTGCGTGTAGCTTCATGGCTTTGCTCATAAAACAGTCATTTTGGACTTTTTCACCAAATTTGCAATATAGGCTTTTTGAGAGCCCACCTCATGAACACTGGCACTGTCATTTCATTAATCTGTCCTGAAAGGTGATCCATGCAGTGACCATGAAATCATCTTTCAGGGCTGATTAACACCATGATAGTGGCAGAATTCATGAGGAGATGTCCCAAAAACCCCATGTTGAAAATGTGGTGCCAAAATTCCAATAAATTACTGAAATATGCATCAAAGTTTAAAAAAATTTATTTATTCCATTATATAGCTTACCGGCATATCTTCAGTTCGCGATCGGTTTTGGAAAGTGCAGACCTGTTCCCGGTCCACTGAAGATTGTCGCGCCGAACTCTGGAGGTAAGTATAGGGTGAGGGGGTGTGGGGAAGCAGAGTGCACAGTGGGTGGGTGTGGGTTGTGGGAGGGGGGTTGGGAGATGGTGAGGGACTGTTATTTTTTTACAGGGTACAAGAATAAAAACCATCGTGGGACAGTTTTTTTCTTTCAGGACCATTTGGCATGCTGGGGTGGACTCCCAGAGTGCCAACACAGTATTTTGGGGGGCAGCTGTAGCTGACGGGGGATTGGGCACCCCGTCAGCAAAAAAAGGGGGTGCAAGAGCCGAAGGAGATTGGGCATTCCCTCGGCACAAGTCTACTGGGTGTTTGGGGGGAATTATGCCGACGGGAAGTGGGCTTCCCATCATAAAATTAACTTTTGAGGTGGAATTATGCTGACAGAGAATGGACTACCCTGTCTGCAAATACTTTGGCTGGGGCATAATGCCAGTGGGGAGTAGGCTCCCTCACCGGCAAATGAAACCTTTTTTTTGGGGGGTGCATAATGCTGAGGGGGATTGGGCACCCCCTCAGCACAGAAAGAAATGTGGGGTGGGGGGGACATGCTGATGGGACTGGACTCCCCGTCAGCAAGCTGGATGGGAAATTCAAGGACAGCCCTGCAATGAGTGGAAACTTCCTCACTGCAGCGGATGATGTTGCAATGACGAAGCAGCCCCAGATTGCAACAGCTAAAACTTTAGAGAAGGTTGTGGCATGCTGGCTGAACTAGTGTCAGCAGCAGCATACTTACACCACCACTAAACTGTGAGCCCAAGCCTTAAAAGCTGTGGGGCATTGGCCACAACAGTGGCACACCTCCACAACCTGCTTCTTGCAAAAGCTGCCACAATATGTTTCCTGCTCTTGTGTGCAATCAACATAAAAAGGTAGGACCTCCCATTCTATGATTCTTCCTATACATATCCTGCAAACCAGCAGTGTTGACTATATCCTATAAAAAGCTGGAATCCTAATATATTTTTTTATCTAAGTGCCTACCACCAGTTTCTGGATGGGCCAATTAAAATCAGCTCCCAATATCATAGTTTTGGTTGTATGTAAAGGAGGTTGAATTTCTTTAAACAACTCATTTCACAAAGCTTTGGTCTGTGGGACATAAACACTAAAAATTCTGATAATACTTACTCCTTCTGTTTACTTCAGGCATAAGCCATCTCTCCAAGTAAATATCTATCAACTTAGAAACATGCCAGTCATTACCCAGAAAAGGTATAACTACCCCATCACAAAGGTCAGGGCCAAAAGATGAAAAAGAGGGTCCACCTGCCCATAAGGATTTCCCAATGGACAAATCGTATTTCATTTCTAACCTAATATCCAGAAGGAGAAAAACATCCCCAGGAGGCTATTGGAAAAAATACATTGTCAAAAGGTTTTTCTTCTGCTATTAACATTCAATAAAGTCACAGCTAGGGACCGCACAAAGAGACAAAATAGAACATACCTGGAGCCCATTAAAACAAGTTACCCTGAAGCCTAATAAACTTGAACATAGATATACAGTACATTTATTTTTATCTTTAGAGGTTTCTGCCTGGGAACTATCCAAATCTTACCAACGTCCAGAGGTTACTGGGGGCGACAGGACCAGTGAGGATAATAGAGAGATGATGGGGAGGGTTAGCACTCTGGAGGAACAGTAGGTTCCAGGGATTATAGGGAACTTAGACAGACTGGATGGGCCTCTAGTCTTTTTCTGCTGTCATTGTCTATGTTTCTATGTTTCTATCTGATGACAGCTCTTTTTGGAAGATATCAGAGATTTCAAAATCCTCCTCCTCCTCCTCCTCCTCCATATCTCTCCATGTTTTCTTCCATTTAAGCGCATCATACCTAGTGCAGAGAGGGATTTCCATCTTTTTCATGGGTTTTGACTTCTCTTCTCACCCACAGTAGTATACCTGCAGTTTCTGACTGAAAATTACTAAGATCCCCAGCCTGTACTGGATGTAGAGTGGGAAAAACACTGTATTAGGATCAGAACTAGCCCCAGACACAGGTAAGAAGAATGAAAGGTAAAACAATAGAATCCACAGCAGGACTTTCCAACTGGGGGCCTGGGACACTGGCATCCTTCTGTACCTGTATAACTGCTGGGTTAACCAATGAAGGGCCACTCTGTGCCTCTTCTTCCGTCCCAGAAGGTTCTGTTGTGGGGTGCCTAAACTCTTGTGTTCTACTGAAACCCCTAGTAGCAGGAGCAGTGGAACTACATGTAGACCTGGCCTGTTGGGCCTTTCTAGTCCAATAATCCTGGTCATAGCCATCCTTCCAATTATGTGAGGCCAAAGAGCAATTCCTAAAAGCATGCCCATGTGCCTCACAGAGATTTCACTGGAAAGGATTGGGACAAGAACTATTGTTGTTACCATAAACTAAGCAAAGACCATGTCTCTGCTGATCAAATGCTGAACTAAGGAGAGTCACAGAAACACATTTAAAACAAGACTGTAGCTACACCTGATAAAAGAAGACCCCCTGAGCCCTTCCAATGTAGAAACTATTTGGGAGGTGAACTAATCCAGTACCCCGATATTTCAGTTGCACCCAAAATTTCAAACCCCTAGTCTATAATTATTCTTTAGCTGAGATGGGGGATAGAATATCCAACATGTTGTACCTCTGACTGAGCAAATAAGTTGTATCAGAGACATTAATTCCTTCATTACAAAACAAAACAGTAAATACTGTACCTTAACTGCAGGTTAGTTGGAGGCATGGCCACATATAATAATCAAAGAGGAGTATTTTAAGTTTGGCATATTGAGCCCAGAATTTATCAAGGGCTTGAACTTGTTAAAACTGACATCATGCAGTCCTTCACTGGCCACATAAATAGGTGCATTCAGATCAGAGGCAGCAAATCCCATAGATTCTTTAAAAGAGAAAACCAGTCATTGCACTCACCACCAGCACTATCAATAAAAATCCAAAACACCAAAGTGGTGAAAAAATTCCATTTACTCAAAAGCAACAAAGTTCATGGACATTCAGGACACAGCAACAAAACTCCTCATGTTTCATCCAATCGTGGACTTTCTCAAAGGTAATGCCCCCTGGTGTAAGAACCCTTATATAGCAAACACAATTCATAGCATATTATCCGCAAGTATATAAGAAAGTGCATATATAAAATAAATAAATAAATACATACATAAATACAAAAATTGATAAAAACCAGCACCAAAGGACATTGAAGATACAAATTCCTCAAATTTTCAGCGTAACTGAAATGTAAAATTCCACTACAAGTGAATACTTTAAGCCCATTACCTTATTTATAATTCCTACTGTAAATTTAAAAGGCTATATAAAGATATTCATATGGCAGTATTGATTTGAAAACACAAGGAAAATGTGAGAGCCTAAATGCCTCTTGAAAATATCTAGTAATATGTTAAAATGCAACACACTGATATGGAAAAGAAAATTCTATAATTATTTCCTTGGCGCTAAGTAGATACATCCAGGAGAGCAGGTATACATATAAATCCTATCAGGAAAATAAAAAGTAAAGATGGATAACAAGGAGAAGTGGAGTGGAGGGGAAGAAAGTAGGGGAAAAGAGGGAGAAAGAAGAGGGAGGGAAGGAGAAGGGGAAAAAAGTCAAAATATATCAATGGGCATCATAGAAAAATGTAAAGGGAAGCACTACAGTAGTGTTCAGCAGGCCCAAATAATGCATAGTTTTTTTATTAACAGGGGATATCCTAAAAGCACAGTGGACAGAGCACTCTCCTGGGTCAGTAACATGCCCCATAACCTTGACCCCATAGGGAGGATACTGTCACGCAAGAACAATGACGAATTCCACTAGTGCTTTCATTCCATCAGAGTACACCTTCTCTTCACAGGATCATCACCAGTAACTTTCCTGTTTTGAAAACTAACTCCAACATTGGTACTTCCTTTACAAAACCACCTATTTGTCTCCTACTGCCAGCCACCCAGACTGCAGAATCTCCTGGTAAGAAGCAGCCTACCTACTCCTAGCAGTTCATCCCTACCAGGTACCAAACCTTGCAACACAACTCACTGCTACATCTGCAAATGTTTTTCTGGTGTGACTGAAATTTGGGGTCCCGCAGGTGTTTTTCACATCACCAGGGAGTTTTCATGCACCTTCACTAATGTGGAATATTGTATTCTTTGCAGGAAGTGTGCAGCTATTTACATAGAAGAAACTGGTAGAAGCCTTGCTGACCTTTTCGGGGACCATTACAGGGAAGTCAGGAATGGTGACACTGTTAACCCATTGTACAGTATCCCACTTTATCTGCAGGGACCACAGTGTCAATGATCTTTCTGTTTCTGTCTTTCAGCAGGAGTTCTATGTCATAACTGCGTCCACCAAAAGGCAATCGCTGTTAGGGCGATGATACATCACCGAAAATAAATTTCAGTGATTTACACCCCAGCACCCAGCAAAAGGGTGCTAGAGACTTCAGTTTCACTGTTTTATGTGGGGGCTGTGCCCCCCCCGCACCTCCCCAGTAAAGGATCCTTAACTCCAAGGGGGGTGCATGTTGAGGAAGGATGCAAAACCAAAAAAAAAAACAATTCGGTCCGGGCAGAAGAAAACATACCTGCACCCAGACCCAAACTCAGCACCATTAGAACCCCAGCTGTGAACCCACCCACCACACCAAAGAGCCAGCTTGGTAGTTCACTGTGGCACCACCGCTCCCTCCCTTACCACCACTCGCTGTGCTTGCTTGCCACCCCCCCCACGTTTGTATACATGTAGCAACATCCTGTCGCTATATGAATGAACCCCTTCTTCCGGTCGCCCTCCCTAGTTGGTAGCCCTGATTACATGCACTGTGATTGTGTCGCTGTTTTTGTAGGTGCCCAATCGCGGTCGCTTACGTCACGGGATATCTCATCAGGGCTTCTGGGATTCTAACCACAGAAAAACCTGGAAACCAAGCTGATCATATGCCTTTGCTCCCAGCAGCCCTCTGGTTTAAATGATAGACTTATTTCCTACTAACATCTTTCAGCCACCCTTTTTTCCCCCTAAAGTCAGTTTGTATCTGTACACTTCTATTTTCATTTTCACCAGATGTCTCCATCTCTGTCTCCTTCCCCCAATGTTGTCACCTTTCAGCCTTCTTACTAGGCCCTGTTAATTAGTCCCCACCCTGTAACTTCTCTAGCTCATTCACTGCTATTATGCCTTGTCATTCCCATCACTTTTCTGTTTTCCAGATTTTTTTTTATCTATTTAAGTCTAGGATTACAAAGTGCTTTTCTCTCTTTATCTTGCCATTTATCACTTCTTCTCCCAGAGTCTCCCGTGTTTTTCTTTCCCCACATATATTTCCCTTATTTTATCTCCCCTCTACACTAACTTTGCTTTTTTCTCTTTTAGATATTTCCTGAAAAAGACCTAAGGTTAAAACATTGATTTTTAACTCTATTTTCAGTGTGCCTTTAATATTACCATTTTGTTTTGCTTTCAGACCACATGCTGATGCAGTACCTTGTTTTTGTGAATTATAAATGTTCTACTAGGTGGATATTCAGCCTCTCCCACATAGCAAAGGTGGACAGCATTCTGCCTTTGAGCAGGTTCTGGAATACTAGAAAAAAAATTGAAAACTTCTGAGGTCCCCGTTGGGCCCAATCCTCTTCTGACTCCAAGTTGAACTAGTTTCAGCTTGATTCTTAGTCTGTCTTCCATTAGGCTGTGGAGGGGGTTGGTGAAGCAGAGTATTAGTTTTATCAGAATTCATAATAGCCACACTTTTTAAGGTCATGTCCCAAAAGCCGTTTGATTCATCCTGTGATAACATAAAATCACTGTACCATAAAAGAGACACTGTAGGCACAGAAATACCATCCCCAGAGTGAATCAGCCCCTCCGCAATGTCATCATTAGCCTTGGATGTTTGTCTGACCTCCATACTCCTTTTATGACTGACAGAACCAGACATGTCAGAAGGAGCCCCAGTCCCCACTTCAGTACATGGCTGTCCAGGTTATAACCAATCATGAGGCTCAGTCTGATAATTATGGACTGTATTCCTCTGCATTGCAATACCTTGTGTTACGGCCCCAGCTGTGACATGCACTTGTGCTTCAGGTTCTAGTACAGGAGTATACTGCTGAACTTGTTTTCTTAACATAGAAACATAGAATTTGACTGCAGATAAGGACCGCTTGGCCCACCCAGTCTGCCCATTTCCTTACCTAGTGGATAAGCTGCAGATCCTAGTTAACCAGCAGCCTACTTCTTCCTACCCCCCAACCCCTAGAATTGCCTTATGACTGTCCCATGCATGCTTGAATTCCACCACTGTTTTTGACTCCACAACTTCCTCCGGAAGGCCGTTCCATGCATCCACAACTCTCTCTGTGAAAAAATACTTCCTTAAATTACCTCTGAGCCACCCACCCCATCTTCAAATTGTGCCCCCTTGTTCTTGCACACCTCCTTTTTTGAAAGATGCTACCCTCTTGGACTTTGTTGATTCCCTTGAGGTGCTTGAAAGTTTCTATCATGTCCCCCCTCTCCCTCCTTTCCTCAAGGCTATACATATTAAGCTCCTTCAGTCTCTCTTCATATGTCTTCCGGTGCAGACCCTGCACCATTTTAGTGCCCTCCTCTGGACAGCTTCCATCATGTCTATGTCTTCTGGAGATTGGGTCTCAGAACTGCACAGCTACTCCAGATGGTGTCTCACCAGCTGTCTGAACAGAGGGATAATAACTTCCTGTTTTCTACTGGTGATGCCTCTCCTATGCATCCCAGTATCCCCCAACCCTCCTTGCTGCCTCTCACATTGCTTGCCCACCTTTAGGTCATCTGATATGACTACCCCCAGGTCCCTTTCGATTTTGTTGTTGTTATTATCTCACCCCCATTGTGTACTCTTCGCTGGGTTTTGGTTCCCAGGTGCATTACCTGCACTTCTTCATTGAATCTAGCTGCCATACATTTGACCATTCCTCTAACCTTGCCAGTCCCTTCTCATCCTTTCCACCCCACCTTGTGCATCAACTCTGTTGCAGATCTTTGTGTCATCTGCAAAGAGACATACTTTCCTTCAGTCCCTCTGCAATGTCGCTTATAAAGACATTGCAGAGGACCAATCTAATACTGAACCCTGCGGTACCCACTAGTAACCCCTTTTCTTCAGAGTGGACTCCATTTACTATTACTCTCTGTGTCCTATTCTCCAGCCAATTCTTTACCCAGGCTGTCATCTTGGGACCCACTCCCAGGCTGGCTAACTTGTATATTAATCTTTTATGTGGGACTGTGTCAAATGCCTTGCTAAAGTCTAGGTAGGCCATGTCCACAGCCCCTGCCTGATCTACTACTTTGGTCACCCAGTCAAAGAAATCTATCAGATTTATCTGGCATGACCTTCCTGCTGTGAATCCATGCTGCCTTGGATCCTGTGCCCCTCTGGCCTCTAGATACTCGACAGTTCTTTCCTTCAGAAGTGATTCCATGATTTCCACATGACGTTAAACTAACAGGTCTGTAGTTTCCTGCTTCTGCCTTGCTCCCACTTTTGTGAAGGGAATCACATCTGCCCTCCTCCAGTCCTCGGGTACCACCCCATCCTCCCATGATTTGTTAAAGAGTTTAGTCAGTGGTGTCACTAGTTCTACCCTTAGTTCTTTTAGAATTCTGGGATGAATCCCATCAGGCCCATTGCTTTGTCCACATTCAGTTTTAAGAGTTCTTTCAGAACCCTTTCTTCTGTAAATGGGCTGGTATCAATTTCTGTATCCAGAGTGTTTCTACTGTTTGTTTTAGGTACCTCCCCTCTTCCTTTGTAAATACTGAGCAAAAATATTTGTTTAATATCTCTGCCTTTTCACAGTCACCCTCTGCCCACCTCCCTCCCTCCCTTTATTAAGCCTCACTATCCCTCCCTTGGTCTTTCTTGGCTCCTGATGTACTTATAAAAGGTTTTATCTCCCTTTTTAACTGAGTTGGCTATCTTTTCCTCGATTTGGGCCTTTGCTGTTCTGACTGCCTTCCCAGCTTCCTTTTGCTTTAACTGATACAGTTCTCTGTCCTGCTCCTTCTGTGATTCCTTGTACTTCCTGAATGCTTTCTCTTTCTCTTGAACCTTCACTGCCACTTCCTTTGAGAACCATAGTGGTTTCTTACATCGTTTTGTTTTGTTTATTTGCTTCACACAAACGCTTGTTACCTCTGTGATGGCAGTTTTTATTATTCCCCATTGTTCTTCCACCCCTCCTTCCTGCCCATTTGCTAGTGCATTCCTTAGGCACTCACCCATTTTAGCAAAGTCAGCCCTCCTAAAGTCCAGTACTTTTGCCTTTGTATGGCTTGACTCTATTGCTGTGTTAATTGTGAACCATACTGTTCGATGGTCGCTAGTTCCCAGATGGCTACCCACTTCTACATCTGTGATCCTCTCCTCATCTCCATTTGAGAGAACCAGGTTTAAGATTGCTCCCTCTCGAGTGGGCTCCAATACTAGTTGTCTAAGGCACGCCCCCTGTAGGGCATCTAGAATAACCCCACTCTTCGGAGTGGCTGCTGCAACTGCACTCCAGTTAACATCTGGCATATTCTCATCACCCATCAGCAATATCTCCCCTTTTTCTGCCATTCTAAGTATACTTTCTATCATTTCCTTGTCCATTTCCTCCCCTTGAGAAGGGGGTCTGTATACAACCCCTGTGCGGATTGTGGTGCCATTGCCAGTCTCCAAATTTGCCCACAGTGCTTCTTCTCCTCCCTGTTTTCCCTTTTGTTCTGTTGCTTTGATTCCTTTCCTTATGTAAAGAACTACTCTAGCATAAGCTTAAGTCAGGTACAGTATTTGTTCTTGTTGCAGTAAGTGTGTTTCAAAATAGGATCCTACCTGCCCTGCTACGGACATAATCCCTACTGCAGTAGGGGTAGCCTCAGCAACCCAACCATCATTCTCTATCTTTTACATCCCACAGAAAGTAAAGTACTCTACACTGATCATGGCAAGTGGGGTGGAGGTTGTGCAGCCACTTTCCCCTTCATAACACTCAAGGGAATAGAGGAAGTTGCACTTCCTCATCCCCCAGCCATTTCTGACACTGATACTGTCAAACCAACTTCTGGCAGCATCTGACATAACTCATCTGAGGTGGGTCCTTTGGTATTACTCACCAACACCAGAACAGCTTCTTCTTCTGCCAAAAGTTTTTGTATTAGGGCTTTTCTTTCTGACATGCCAGCAATTAAAGTCAGTTCTGCATTCATGATCCCAACTGGCTGTTATGATACTGAGGATCTAGATGCACCACTTTCGGTGTCTGAGGACTGTTCAACTTTATCCAAGGCAGCAGGAGTATCAGATTCAGCAACTACAGGTACAAGTACATTTCCATTATTCTCTGATGCCTGACTGAAAACTTGGTCAAAAAACTCAATAGACATCACAGACTCAGATTCCCTCTCTGCTCCTCCTTCCATTCCACGACCTGGGTCAGCCATCTTGCTTAAGCAAGACAGCCAAACAGTGACACACTCCAAAGAACAGGGAAGTTTTCCTCGTGTCATAGCCGACATTCCTCCTATTAATAAAACAGATTAATGAAACCCACCCCTCAGGATGCACCTGGCAACACACTATAATAACTTAGTGTGCCTTTCCTGGTCAATGATTACAGTTAATTAAATGCCTAGTTGCCTTGCTGCAAGCCTTGTTACACTGGCTAGACTGTTTGTCAGTTATGATGATTCCCAGATCCCCTTCCTCAGTAGTGCCCAGCTTAACCTCTCCCATCCAATATTCTGCCTTGGGGTACCTGTTTCTTTTGTGCATCACTTTGCATATTTTGCATTGAATTTCAATTGCCAAACCTTGGACCACATTTTTAACTTTTTTCAGGTCTGTGCAACTCGTTTTCCCTTCCTCACTGTCAACACTACGACTGCTTTGTGTCATCTGTGAAGAGAGGCTTCTTGCTTGAATTCCTTCTCCCATGTCACCAATGAACATATTGAAAATGATTAAACCCTGCCGGACCTCACTTGTGACCTCTCTCCCCAGACTTGACACTGTTTACCACCACACTATGTCACCTTCTGTCTAATCAACTACTCACAACTCGAACTATGTCCTTCACTGTGCCTAGATACTCTAGCTACTTCAGCAACCTTCTATGTGGTGCTGAGTTGAATGCCTTGTTAACATTGTGGGTGAGTAAATATACTGATTGTCCCATATCTACTGCCCTAGTCACCCAGTCATAGAATACTATCATGCTGGTCTGACAAGACCTCCCTGACATGAACCTGCACTGTTTACCAGCATGAAGTCAGTTACTCTCCTGGTAGGCCACTAGATTCTCTCTGACTAGTGTCTCCATCAATTTACTCACAATAGACTGTAGTTATTCAGTTGCTTCTTGCCAACACCCTTATGGAGATGAACTATATCCACCACCCTCCAGTCTTTCAGAATTACCCCTGACTGAATTAAGCAACTGTATAGCCCAGACAGTGGTTCAGCAATGTACAATGCCAATTCCGCAAGAACTCTCAGATGCATCCCATCAGACCCTGTCACCCTATCTGCTTTGATGGATGCAAACCCTTTTCTGGCCTTTTCACATATAAATTCCATCGTTGTCATTTCTGGGATCCCCATCAGCAACATTTATGCCATTTTTCAGCAGAGACTGTTCTCTTTTATGAAAATTGAGCAGATGTAGTTGCTAAGAATAGATACCTTCTGCATGTCCTCCTATATTGCCTGCCTACCAACAGTATAACAATTCCTCCTCTTTTCCCTATTATATCTGAAAACATTTTTATCCACCTGTAACCCCCTCCGCATCATGCAGCTCTGTGTCTGCTTTTGCATCATGGACTGCCATCTTTGCCTCCCTTGATTTTACTTGGTGGTCACTCCATTCTTCATCCTCCTCCTTGTTCCAGATCCTCCCCCCCCAAGAAGGAGACCACACCCAGTATTGTTCTTTGGCTGCTCAGTCGGCATACCTTTTCTTAAAATTCTGATAACTGTCACATATACAATTCTTCAATACTGAGTTACTTACATATTTATTCACATATTTACAGCTAATTTTTTTATTCCATCTTCAACATTTTAATCAATTTCAATCATATTTTCCAATGTCCTTTCTTTCACCCCAGGTGTAGAACCCGAGGGGGTCTTCTTCTTTTCTTTAGCTCACCCTCAGGTGTAAATCTGAGAGGGTCATGTCAGTTTTTCCTTCTGGGGCAGGTCCATTTCCGGTCTCCCCATGTTCACCTACCGGGGTGTCCATACCCCTTCACCTCCTTCTGTTCCCCTTTTTGTTTACCCCATTCCCCTCCCCCTCCCTTCTCCTTGGAAGTATTAACCTCCCTTTCTCCACTAGCCCACTTCCAGCCAGTGTTGGAAGGTGGGCTTCCCCCTTTTCTTCCTCTAGCTACTGTCCTTCATCCAGAGGTCTATGCCCCTTCCTAATTCTGCAATAAAAATGTGGTTACCCATGGTGGATAAATGCACCCCATCTGATCTGTAGAGGCCGTATATTTTTTCTACAATTTCCTTGTGCCTCACACTCCTACCCCCGTAGCGTAAAAAGCGTTTTTCAACCTTCCAATTCATGCACTTTCTGGCCCTCTCTATAGCATTCTGTTTATTAGCATGCCTCCATACTCTTCTGAGCACCATTTCTGACCATGTTAGAGTGACCCTGGGCCACCACACCTTTATTATTCTTAAGTCCTCCTGAATGCTATTGAAAGTGTACAGCCAGGGCCTGGACCAAAATCATTGTCCCCCAGATGCACAATGATGAACTCCAGCTCCAGTTTTGTTCTCCTTGTGTCGTCCAATAGTGGCAATAGTTGTCCCCACCTCATCCATCAAATGCCTTGCCACACAACCGTTACTGAATGGTGATCTAAACCCATTTGTTTTCCACTGGGCTTCTGTGCCACCTCCCTTTCTTCCCAATAAATGTAAGCATGCCCCATGCTCCAAATTTCTTTCCTGTATCTTATATCTATAACACATAATTTTGACAGATGAGTACTTGTTCTCCGTTACCCACTTCCACCCACCCAGATCCACCCTTTGTCTCCCTTCTGTTCCTGTGAAAGAAAAAACCGAAACATCTGTTAATGCATGGTCTTTCACACATATTTCTTGTAACAATTCGATGTCCACCAGCCCAAGGCCTTGATATCTTCTTCTTGCACCCCTTGTGACACTGCTTCCATCACTGCTCCATCCAAAATGAATGAGGTGAATATCCCCTGGGGTCTTCCCCCAACATTTTTATCCCCTTCTTGAGTACACCTGCCACATGACTCCCTTTTACCTCTTTTCCATCCAGATGTATGAAAAACAGATCATGGACTTTCCGCCTAATTGCCATGAATTCCTTCGTCCACCTGCATGGGCAAATCCCTGTCAACAGGTGCGGTTTTAGTGACACCCAGCACCCTTTTCCCATCTGGTCTGTTTTTGATTGTGTTAAACAAATCTGGAGCATCTCACCCTCCCATTGTATGTCATCTTCCTGCAGCACTTGCCCCTGGGCCTCTTTATCTGGCCCCACCATTTCACTTACTCAGAATGCCTCTCTGTGCATTAATGCAAACACGGTTTTAAACAACACTACCTCGTAATCAGAATAGCAGACCCCTATCAGTGCGTTCATTAATTTTTCTAGCGACCAGCTCATTATGAGTCACCTCTTATCCCACTCCCTACCTTTTACCCTCTGCCACCACTTCATCATTCTTTTTTTAATACACCCCTACTGGGATCCCCCTACCCCTTCATCATACTCACCCAGCCAATGGTGGCATGTGCCATTCCTCCTTGCCAAGCTTCCACCACAAATTTCCCCACCTGTTCTTGTGTAACTGCCCCACTGACCTCCATAGCGTGTCATGCTCTGAAAGCCTGGAATGTTCTCCATGAGCTCTCATAGGCTTTTAAAGTGCTGTCTGCCCAGGAATTGTGAAAGAGAAACTCTGCTCCTTCCAACCAATCTCCCACAGCTCCTCTGGTATCTTCTCCCTCACTGGAGCTGGCCTAGGTGCCATAATCCAAAATCTGTCCAACTGTAGATGGAAAAGGCTGCCAGCTATCGTGTGCTGTACCCTTGCAATATGCCTGGCACTGAAGCTCATATTGAGCCTCAAACCTTGCAACACCAACTGCCTCAGAATTCTCTGCACCATATGAAACTTTGTCTCTCTGTTGTTCAACATGTCTATGACCGTCTTATTGTCACACCAAAATGTGACCTGCTGGTTCTCCAACCAATCCCCCCAAACTTGGTAACCACACATATGGGGAAAATCTCGAGGAATGTAATGCCCTTCGTGAGGCTCCTTTTTACACACTCTTTGGGCCAAGGTGCTGAGAACCATCTGCCTTTAAAGTAAGTACCTACCCTGAGCCCTCTGGAAGGATCTGTATATAACTCCAAATCTATATTGAATGACCAGTATTCCTGGCAAATAGTTATCCCATTATACATGCTTAAAAATTACTCCCATATTCCCATGTTGTTCTTGATCTCGGAGTCTAGATGCATCCAATGATGTGGTCTTGTTGCCCCTGACATGGCCCTAGCCAGGTGCCATGTAAACGCACATCCCAGCTCCACCACCTTACAAGTAAATACAAATGCCCTTGTACCTGTTGTACCTTTAATAGAGTCACTCTTTTCTTCTGCCTGATCTCCCATAACAATTCTCTCAACTTCTGTACTTTCTGCTCCGGAAACCTAAATAGCCCTTTCTGAGCATCAATTTCTATCCCTAGAAACACCAGACACCTGCTCGGGCCATCTGTCTTTTCTATTGCTAAGGGCACCCCTAGCTCTCCACACATATCCTCGAAATCCCTCAAAATAACCTGTACCCCGGCTCTTCCTTCTTCTATGAATAGGAAGTCATCCAAGTAATGTACCACTGTGTTGTGTTCACACCTGCTTTTTTTATATACCCACTGCAGCCAGATGCTAAATCTCTCAAATGTGGCACATGCTATGGAATAACCCATTGGCACAACTTTGTCAAAATAATATTCACCCGCAATCTGAAAACCCAACAAATCCCAATCCTCCTGCTAAACTGGCAATAGCCTAAAGGTTGACTTGATGTCCATTTTTGCCAGCCATGCTTCTTTCTGAGCCCTGATGATGTCTACTGCATCCTCTAGGGTCCCATAAGACACCTTGCTATCTTCTTCTGCAATGAAGTCATTGACCGAACCATGTTCTGGGTACGACAGGTGATGTATCACCCGATATTCCCCAGCCTGTTTCTTGGGCACTAACCCCAAATGAGACATCCTCAAACATGCAAACTGGGGTTCATGGAATGGTCCCTCTACTCTACACGCGGCCTTCTTTTTTCAGTTTTTTCCTTCAACGTGTCTCCTTTTCCCTGTATGGACTTCAGATTCTTAGCCCACATCTTTCTTCTGTCCCCCTTATAGTGTAAACTACCCCCCTCAAAAAAACTGTCACTAATTCTATACCAGCTGCTGTGTCCGGGTACCCCAACATCCACTGCTCCACCAATTTACCTTTTATTGGGGTCCGGGCCAAGGAAAAGCCCTTTCCTTATTCTTCACTATTTTGCCCCCTGATGGTAGCCCCTCCCCCCAGATGTCCTCTGCCTCTATTTGCCCCATCCCAGTGATCGCCCCTCTGTTCCCCTTGCCCTCCCTTGAAAGGAATATCTCCCTTGCCCCCACTGGTACTACTGTCTCCATATGTGTGGCATCTGGATGCTGGGTAGGCACCCCTACACTTGGAGCATGCATGTCTAAACTAGCAGTGAGGGAATGAGCAGCACATCTTGTTGTACCCCAACAACATTTTTGAAATCCACTTCCGCTCTTTCCCCATTCGTCTTCAGTTTCCCCTGCCACTGTCATGGTTTCCCACCATAAATCATTATGTCTGGAATCCCAATTGCAATCCATCCCATAATTTACCATCTGAGTCCTAAATTTTTCATCATACTATAACCAGTTCATTCCCCCCATCATTTTATAGGTATTCCGTTTAATTAGGGAATAAGCCAATACAGGGATTCCTAACTCAGGCTTTTTTCTTTTGTACAATGGCACTGTAATAAATGAAACCCAACAACCAGGAATCCCATGTTCCTCCCCTGTGGTTCATCTCTTTAGGCTCTTCAAGTTTTTTTACCAAGACTACTGCTGCTGCCAGTTCTTGTTTTCCAAAACTCTATTTCTCTTCATACAGCTCTGCTGTCTTCTTATCCACCAGAGCAAATATGTCTATAAACTCACCCTTCCATATCTTTTCCTTTGTTGCCATGGGTACATGTCCCCGATCCACACCGCTCTCCCTGTCCCTCCCCCCATTATGTTACTTCTTTTTGTTTCTCTTCTGGCTTCTCCCCCACTTTGCTGCCTTTTTCTAATTCGCCAAGCACTTTTTGTAACTTCTGAATCCCATCTCCCCCATCCCTAACATTAATTGCTCCACATATTTTCATACTGCTTTCCAATGTTAGATCGATATCTTTTCCCTCACTCTGTGCCCCAGATGGTCCTGGTATGCTTGGCTCCATCCTATATGGCTGGGTTGGTGGAGGTGCCTGTGGGATGAGTTCTGGCTCGGGAACTGGGGCTGGGTTTGTCAGCCCTGTAGGCAGCAATTGTGGTGCAGGTGGTGACCCAGGTAGAGATAATGTTAATGGGCTCAGCTCCAGCCCTGGTGATGGGCTCAGACTTGATGTGGGACAAGGTAACAGGACTAGGTCAGGAGACAACAGACTTGGATGTGGTAATGGGTCTGGCCTCAGCTGAGGTTCCATCTCTGACATGAGTGGTTTGGGTCTGGGAACCTTCAGGTGGAGATGCCCGTGGGGCTCCCCATTTTTTGTGATCCTTTGCCCTTCCCCTCTGTGCCTGACCTCTCCTTCCTCTTTGTTCCCTTTCCTGCTAGTGACCCCTTCCATTCATCCATACCATCCACCGCATCCAGCACTCGGTGGGCCCTGTCCACCAAATCCATAATCACCCTCATAGCATCCGCCTTCAGTGCTCTCGATCCTCTGGTATCCATGCTGTTGTAATTGAAAGAGAAAACATAATTGTTACTGGTGTAGAGTCCCCACCCCCCATTTTGCTTTTTCTTTTTCTCTCTTTTTTTTTTTTAAAACACATCAAACTCTTCACTGTGATGCTCCCCCTGGGAGTGCGAACCCCCTTCTTTTCAGACAACAACATCAAACATCCTCCATTATGTGCCTGAGCCTGCAAGCTGTGCAGCACCCCTGGCTACCATTGTGGCCATGTGGACCATATCTTACGATATTCCCCAATCAGCGAGGAGCAACCACCCCTTTTATTTGTTTACATTTTTTTTTCTTTTCACCCTCCATTGGCCTTCTGTATGCCTAAACATCTGTAGTTGTTTTCTAAATTTTTTTTTTGACATTGCTGAGTCTGCATGATATAGTTATAAACCATTTCTGTGGCATTGCGCTTGAAATGCGCCCCCCCTTAATTGCCCCTAATAGTGCTTGTTTAAAATTTGTGCTGTTAAAAATGCCCCCTTATCTCGAAGGCACAGGATGATCCCAATAGCCTATTTGTCTCTTCCTTGCCACCTTCCTAGAGTAAAACATCCTATTTTTTTTATGTAATGCGCAATGTGCTGCCCCTGTGCTGCGTGGCCTTGCCACATACAGTCCCATTTCATCCCATGCATGCTTGTGCCTCCTGTCCGCTTCACCCTGTGCTGCTTGTGTTTCTCTGCCCCCCATTGTCCTTCCTCAAAATGGCATCCGCCATGTGGGTTTGCAAAATGGAGGCCACCTCATGACTAAGATGCAGCCCTTTTTTAGACCTTTCTCCTGTGAGGTCATTTCCCCATGACCTTGCATAGTGGAGAGATTCCCTCCATCCCCAAACAGCTGTCCTAACCCCCATAACCATGCCTCAGTCCGTTTGGGTCCTTGGTTCCCTCTCTTGAACATATTGATCTTGCCGCCCCACTGCCTTGTGTGGCGTGCTGTCCCCCGCTTTCCCCGCATGCTCTCAGCCTTTTTCGGCAGCAACCAAAGTGGCTCTACTCACCCTGTAGTTTGTCATTAATAGTGGCTATACGCCATGTGCTTTGCTCCCAGTCATCTGACTCACTGCTGCTCCCTGCCCCCCTATCGTTCTACCATGCCCTCTCCCATCTTCATTCCCAACAATCACCCACAAACTCGCACAGCCTTCTACTCTGTTCTCTCCTCTCTCCTGCTTGAGCACCTGCTTCCTTGCCCTGATCCATGACTGGCCCCATTCATTTATTTATTCATTTATTTGCTTTTGATTACCGGGTGGGTGCGCTAGACATAGCAATGCCTATTTTCAGGCACGGCCCGGGAGTATACAAGGGAAACACATGACAAGTTCAATGTGACGCAGCACAAGGAAGAAGTAGGCAGTAGAACAAATGCAAACAGTGTGAGACATATAGACTGTTTAACGTATTCAACAAGTAGTCCCAGTTAGACTAAAGCAATACAGCAACCTAGACCATATATAACAATGTTAATGCTAACAGGTTCAAAGTAAAAAGTAAGTGCCATCAAATGACGTAAGGTTTTGGAAGGAGGGGAGAGATAAGGTAAAGAGACAGGGGTAGAGGGGGTAGGATAGAGAGGGTAAGTAGGATGGAAGGTAGTGGAGTGAAGAGTGAGCTAGGGTGGCCGGAAACATGTACAGGGGTTAGAAGCCAGAAGATGTTGACGGTGGAGATTCTTGAAGTGGGCATGGGTGGGGGCTTGGCGAATATTAAGTGGAATAGCATTCCAGTTTGTAGGTGCTAGGTAGGAGAAAGCTCACGTACCCATAGTGGTTTTGCATCTGGGGATATAGAGAGGGGTGTCGTCATTCGATCGGAGACCATAGGCGGAGGTTTGGGAGTACAGAAGTAAGGCGAGAGGCCCAGGTAGACCTGAGCTGTAGATACCGTGTAGTAGAAAGCCAAAAGATAGGTGCTGGTGGGCTGAGGGACTAGGCCAGTTGAGGTCAGCATAAAGCTGACAGTGGTGTTTGAAACGCGGCGCCCGGGAGGCATAGCGGCAGATGCTGTTGTAGGTGGTGTCCCATCTGAGGACTGAGGATTTTGAAGCACCTAGGAATGTGACTGAGCCATATGTCAGGGCTGGAAGCAGAACTCCTTGAGCCACAGCAAGCCTGGCAGATGGCGTGAGCGCATAGCTTGTACAGTAGGCCCCACCAATTTTTGCATTGATAGACTTGCAAGTGGAAATGATATGGAGGTCGAAGTCAAGGGATTCATCAAGAAGGATGCCAAGCATTTGAAAGAGCTGGTACTTACTACCATGGAGCCATTTGTGCTTTGGATCTGGAAGGAATTACGAACCAGTTTGAGTCGGGCAGGAGAGCCAAACAGCATAGAGTGAGTTTTGCTCTCATTAAGTACCAAATAGTTATCACTTAGGCAGGTTTGAATGCAGCAGAAGTCTTTAGTTAGGGAATGATTAATATCCAAGATGTTTCTTCCGCTGCGGTAGATGACCAGATCATCAGCATAAAGTAAGGATGAACAGCCAGGAACCGCAGAAGGAAGGTGATTTATAAAAATGGAGAAAAGTAACGGGCCTAGTACAGAGCCTTGCGGAACTCCCATCTGCACGGGGGAAAGATGAGAGACAGCAGAGTTGAAGACTACTGCCTGCATATGGTTGGTTAGGTAGTTGTCGAACCAGTCAACTGTGTCGGCAGAGAAACCCAGCTAGGAAAGTTTGAGGAGGAGAAGGGAATGATTTACCAGATCAAACGCCTTTGTAAGGGCAATGAAAATAGCTCCTGTCAGGATGCCAGCTTCCATAGCACCGTAAATATAATTTGTGAGTTTTAGTATAGCTGTATATAGTATAGCTACTCATAGGCGGCTCGTTGTTGCTGGCTCCTCACCCCAGCACACTGAG
Source organism: Neoceratodus forsteri (assembly GCA_016271365.2). NCBI lineage: Eukaryota > Metazoa > Chordata > Ceratodontiformes > Ceratodontidae > Neoceratodus > Neoceratodus forsteri. The sequence continues at coordinate 102,826,811 of CM028130.1, forward strand.
CATTGCGCTCCTTTGTTTTCCATGGGTCTTTTCAGCATATTCCAGTTGGAGATACAATAAACTGTCCTCACTCTCCCATGTCTTTCTTTCCATACCAACGACTGCAGTCACTACCATGCTCACAACCACAATGTTACATCACCAGCTGTTTGCCTTACTTTTTCTCTCCCATTGCCTACAACAATCACAGTATGAGGAGCCCCATAAACCAGGCTCCTGGCTCAGTGTTTTCCCAGGCATATAAACTACATATATACAGTTGCTTTAAACTATAAGCAGCAACACATTAACCACTACACCAACCCAGCTACTTTTTATCAAACCCAACGCCACATCATATTTAATTCAATGCAGTCACCCTTCATTGTAGGCCACCAAACACTCCATACTAGCAACTCAACTATAGCCTAGTAGCTTGTCTCCTATCTGAAAGAAACAAAAAACAACCAAACTCTCCTTCTAATCTTCTCTACTATTTTTTTTAGCACTGTATCATCAACTTATTAAATCACCTTAAAAAGTGTCTGCTTACCTCATCCTGTTAAGTAAAATACTGCTACCTGCTCAAGAAACTCTCCAACTGATGTGCTAAACTAAATATATTATTTAGTCCAGCAGAAAGTGAGAGAGCACACTTGTGCAGGCCTTCTTAAACCTCCTATTAGCCACTTCCCTCTGGCTGCTCTCTATCTCTCTCTCTCTCTCTCTCTTTCTCTCTCTCTCTCTCTCTCTCTCTCTCTCTGTCGCTTTGTCCTCCAATTCATTTCCCCCCTTTCTTCTAGACACCTCCTTCTTTCTGATGTGGGGCTCCATCCCCTTTTCTTTTGCTCCTCCCCTTTTGTGACCTCAATCTGCTTCCCCTATCCTCCCCCCCCCCTCTTCTCTCCTTGTCCTCCTTCTTGGGTCCTTCTAGCCTGTAACAAAGGGGGCTGTTCTTTTATGACAACACTTCTTCTCCTTGTATTTGAAAAATGCCTTTTTCTTTGCCCCAGTGCCTCCTTACCTTCTTACAGAACCAGATTGATCTCTTGTACCTGTTTCTCTCAGAGACCATTCTAAAGCATGACTTTATTGCCTCATGAATGACCCCTTTAATTTCTTACCATCTCTTCTTCACACCCATGATTTTGTCTACCCCTACCAACCTATTCCCAAACTAATTACCTCACCTGTTTAATGTCTGCTCCTTTGAAATCTAGGACTGCAGCCTTTGACGTGAGCATACTGGTGCCAAGAGCCAGTTCAAACCATATGATCACTAAACCCCAGAGGTTCCCTCACCTTTGATTTCCAGGCTGGTCAGCACCAAATTAAGAATGGCCATGTGTCTTGTGGGTTCCTTGACCATTATGCCAGTAAAAATCTTGCAACTTGTACAGCAGGGCCTGACTTCAGATACTCTTAGCTACCAGAATGTCCCAATAACTGTCTGTCAGATTGGGATTCCCCATTCCTAATCCATCCACCTTTGTTGCCCAATTCGTTATTAGTAGTTCATTATTTAGTAGTAACAGCATAATACAGAAGTGGAGGGTGCTTCATAATAGAGTAGTAACAGTGTAATACAGAAGAAATGAGCAGTTCATAGTACATATTACTATAATACAGATGCAGTGCAGAGTGCATAGTGCAGTATATGAGCAATAATACCCAACAGAGTTGGCTTTACTGGGAAATACTGAACAGCCCAGGGTTGTCAAGAGGCCCGACGCTGCAGATGGAGGGCCTTATAGCCTCTGGAAGGACCAGTATTTCCCAATAAAGCCTACCCTGGAGGGTACTATGGCACTTATTAAATGGTTAATGAAAAATAATTTTTAAAATAACATAGTTCTTCTGCCTGCATTACAGTGATGGAGTTTTGTCCTGCCCGAGACTCTGTAGTTCACAAAAGCCAGTTGCATGCACTTAATGGGGTGGGATATTCAGAAATGCGCCAGAGGCAGGCACAGTAGCAGCGCAGCACAAGTACACTGCGCCATGGTGCACCGAAAACAATATTTAAAGGTTGCACATGATGGCAAGCACCAGCGCAACATGGCTGTATATCACAGGGATGCACCATAGTGCAACCAGAGCTGCACCAGGGAGCAAACCAACATGCACCATAGTGCAACCAAGGCTGCGCAAGGAGCAGAGGTGCATGTGCCAGGACACAGGACAACAGGCACAGCAAGGAGCATGCCACCAGGGCAGGATAGACCACCACCAGGGTGCAGAGGATGCCAGGAGGGAGGCATGGCAGGTGCACGTCAGCAGGCCCTGACCATGTGCACCACAGTGGTGCACAGAGGCAGGGTGGCACCATGTCCACTGGCAAACAGCCATCGGCAACACCCACAGGAAGGTACGGGACATGCCACCTGGACCACAGCTGGCAACACACATGCCAACAGCACACAACGCACATGCCACACAACACAAACAGAGAGCACACGGCTGCCCCAGGGCATAGCCACCAGCCACTGGGCAGAGACCACCAGGCACAATCCCCAGTCAACCCCAGACGTACCACTCGGTCACCATTCACACCACTGCAACATCGCTCCACATGCCAGCTGCAAAGCAGACACAGACACAGATGGCTAACCATAGAAATGTGTATTAAAACCAATCAAGAAACAACTATTTACATAACAACAAATAATGGGTACAGGGAGCAAGGAATAGGGAGGCCACAAACAAACTGGGAGGCCAGGGAAGGGAGGCAGGGGGACAGGGGACATGGCTAGACAAGGGTACAAGGGAGAGAAATGGAGGGAGGACAGGGAAGGGAAATGGTTGCAGACCAATGGGCCCTATGGGCGTCCATGTTCCAATGGTGCCTAATGCCGACATCTTTGCTGTGGCCTGCTTTGTGCCCGCTGTATTAGCCATGCCACCTGGAGCATGGCAGTGGTGACCTGAAGTATCTGCCTCAATAGCCTGGTGTTGACAACAGAGCAATGGACACCTAGGACAAAGGAGGGGACATGATATGAGTGCATGGATGTACCATCATAGCCCACCCACCGTGCGCAGTAGACAATGGTGACATGTGCCCCTGTAATGGCACACAACCTCCCACAGCATGTATGCCTACATGAGCTGCAAACCCGAATATCCACAGCCACTCAAAGCACTGCACACCAACACCACCCATGTGCCGCACACCACAACCATGGCAACCAGGTGACAGGGCTAAGCGGCAGCATGGCAGTGGCACAACTGGAATCTGGGTGCACCCGAAGCCCACCTGCAGCAGCCACACACATGTGCGATAGCCATGGCATGATGCAATGGACACCACTGGCAGTGCACAGCTGGAATGGCTATGTGCAGAGGGGGTTGTGGACCCCCATTCTGCACAACATTATACCTTGAAACAGTGCCTACCTGCTTGCTGTGGCACACTCTGCACCTGTCAAGTGGCACTGCCCATGCGGCCTGTATCCTACGCCCATGCCTCTGCAGTGGACTGCCCAAACCCACCCGCAGCACCAGTCAGCTATGCTCATCTTCTATCCTCAGGACCTAGTAGGGAGACATGGAGAATGACACATCAGTACCTGGCTACACCAGATGCCCCCCAGTACAGCATGTCCCCTGGCCCTGCGCAGTGGCAGTGCGGTGGCACAGCACACCCATGGTGCACTGCTATGGCTGACAGAATGCACAGCCACAGACCCCCCAAGCATGGTGTGACACCCTGCTGGCCTCCACAGAACACTGGAATGGCACGGACATGGGCGTAGTGCACTTACCTGGATGTGGCATGGCGCCCCTCCAGATGCATGCCAGTAGTGCCTGTAGCCTCTCAGGGTCCCTCCACCACAGGTACCTGTAGTGATGGTGGCACTGCTCACTGCTGTGCTGTGCCCCAGTGGCATCCTCCACCCCCTCAGCCACCTCCTGCCACACCTTCGTTCATGGCTGATCCAGGGGCACCTGGCCATACAGACTGCCTGCATGTGGCTCCACAAGGGCCACAAGGTTCACCAGCTCCACCTGTGACCAATTGGGTACCCTTGCACTGCTGTGGAATATCTGCAGTTGTACAACCAAAATGGCGCCCAGTAGTACACTAGCCACACATGCTGTGGGTGCGCGACTCACTTGGTGATGCATTGCCATCTCCAATCGCGCATCCACGGTGCTGTGTGACACAGCTGGTGCAGCACTGGCACATGCCACAGGTCACCTGGAGGGTCAAAGGGCAATCATGGGGTCAAGGTCGGCCGCTCACACTGGCCGACTGTCTGATTGGGAAAGCCATGCTTAGTACAATATGGGTACAAATTTGTTTGTCCATGTGCCAACTGTGCATAGGTGACATAGGCATAAAGATCATGAATGCTACATGTCCAATAGTGGCAGAGTGCTGTACCGTGTATGAGGCAGTGTGCATAGGATGCACCACTGATAAGCGCAACGGCACAGCGCGCATGTGCACTGGCGGGCCTACTGGGCACATCATACTGTTGCACCATGGCTTGTGCATGTGCAACACCAATGCCCCATGTGCAGCATATCTGTGGCACATCAGAGGCATTTGCATCTCATTTCAGTTGCGCATCCCCTTATTTGCATGTGATGTGTTATAAAGGTGCCACGGGACTGCACAGGCACAAGACCGGTAGTGCATCCTTCCAAGGTAAGCAAACAGGCTGTGGGCCTGTCAGGACAGTGGAATGGGAGGGCGGTGTGGGTTGCAGCCATCACTGACCACATGTTCTTACCCATAGGACTAAGCATGACAGATCATGAGTAGGCTGAGGAGGACACGTGATGAGCTTGGTGTGAGAGGACATAGGCCCTGACTACTTTAAAAAGCTATGAAAACCCCATTTGAATTGCTGCAGTTGATCGCTTCCAGTGTTTTAATTGGTGCAGTGCTCCTGAGTGATTTCCAGTTGTAAAATATTACGGATTGAGAGAGTAATACAGAAATTTCTCTCCTCCTAAGTGGTGAATCTGACGGCGGTGTGAGGCCTTGCTAAAGCACCAAGATGGAGGGTGAAGCTCCCGAACCCCTCGCAGCGAGAGCGCCTGCAGTTAAGCAGCTGAAATTGCAATTGCCAGAGCCCCAGGAGCAAATAGACAAAATAGACCGAGAACAAGAAGGGGGAGACACTTAGAGCGTGGATGACCTAATGGAAATAAAACAGTTGCTACAAGGCCTGATTGCTGATTTTTCTACAGTGAAGCCAGCACTACAGTCTTTGGCACAGAGATGGCGGGATTTGGAAGCGAGAGTCTCCTTTCAAGAACGGAAGGTCTCCACAGTAGATCAGGAGTTGATTTTAACTGACAAAGATATTAAAAAATTAGAGGACCGAATGGATGAACAAGAGTCCTGAAGTTGAAGAAATAATTTTATCCTTGCAGGGTTACCTGAGAAGGCTGAGGGGTCGGACTGTGTTACTTTTATGCAAGACCTGCTTCTTAAACTGTTGGATCCCACGCCTTATGGAGAAGCATATATTCTGGAGCGGGCGCATGGGGTCTAAGAGAAATGCCCCCACCGGGAGTGAGACCCAGAGTGTTAATCATAAGGTTTCTAAATTATAAAGAGAAATCACATGTGCTCGCTAATGCACAACAGAATAAAACCTTGCAGTGGAATGACGCTTCCCTTTGGTTATTTCAAGACCAGACACCCTCAGTGCAGGAGAAACAAAAGGAATACTCTGATCTAAAGAAGAAGCTGTATCTTGCAGGCATCAAATTTAGGATGCAATAACCTGTGACCCTGTCTGTTCATCTTCAAACAGGAAAAAAGATACTTGACTGCTAGGGATGCAATGGAAGGTCTCAGGTTCAAGTTGCCGGCTCTCTTTCAAACTACAACTTGAGTGGCTGCAAAATGAAGGAAAAAGTGGTTTATTTAACCTTTCATAATGGGGACCTGAGATAAGAAGATTGCGAACTGAGGTTTCATCTGTTTTCTTTTGCAGCATGTCATCTCCCAATTTGGATTGTCCGTATGTTTATGGACCTGTGATCAAAAATGTTATTTGGTGGAGGGGGGTGTTTCTCTTTTTTTTTCTCTCATTTTGAATTCACAACTGATGTGCTAGTTATAGGAAGTGTAATGGCAGTTTAGAAGATGAATGAAGTTGGGGGTTTATGGGCCAATAATGCGACTTTCTTTTTTTTGGCGTGGTGAGGGCTTCTCATGGTATTATGCTGCGAATCCTTTTGAAGAGGGCTAGTGTTTTGAATATGGGGGAAGGGGCTTCCTCCTCAAAGAGTGAACCTAATTTGGATATTGGGCAGCACGGGGAGGTTGGATACCAGATGGCAGTTACTGATGGGGATAGGGAATGTTCAAAGTTTTCTTTGATGGTGTATGCAGTTAGTGGGGTTAATGGAGTCCCCGTATGCGAATGAGAAATTCCCTATCACCTCGTGAAAGAATTACATAAGTGAAGCATGAGGACAATGGGAGTTTTTAGGGGTTGGGTACATTCTCTGGACTGCCTGGCATTCTTAAAAGACAGGGAGTTAGTTCTGTTTTGGTTGGGCAACTCCTGATCTTCTGTTCCAAGTGGCCAGCTGAGAGACTTTTATAGGCAATGTTATAAGTTAACTTAGCAAGAGTTAGAAGTTTAATTTAGGTATTAATTAAGCGGATAGGATATGCTTAAGGGGAATTATATGCACAAGGGGAAAGGGAGAGCTGGAGAAGCTGATTGACTGTAAGGGCTAAAGATGGATGGAGTTGTAGGAGATACGCTGGTAGGCTTTTGGGGCTTGGGAGCACACTGCAAATGGCTCATCAATGAACCGTGTTTCTTTAGGAGGGTGATCTTGGAATCGGGGGTTGGGGGATGGGGGATTTTGGGAATCTGGAAAGAGAGAGAGAGCACACTATTGCACAGGAGAGAGAAGCTAACGCAGAGATAGTTATAATAGCTGGACAGGGAATCTACTATACTGGTGTGAAATGTCTTGTATAAAAATCATCTCATGGAATGTAAAAGGTCTTGGGGTAGACGTAAAAGAATGGTAATCATGAGACACATTGAACAAATGGGGGTACATATTGCTGCATTACAAGAGACCCACTTGCTGTTGGAAGAGTTGACTCAGTTAAAGAGGAAGTGGGTGAACCAGGTATATGGAGCAGGTAAAGAAACAGCTTCAGGTGGGGTAGCGATTTTAATTGGGAAAAATTGTCCATATATTATTGAAAAGGTGATGGTTAGAGAGGATTGTAGGGGGATGGGGATATACCTTTCAGGTACTATATTGGGTAAAAAGTTATCAATTGCATCTGTATATGGCCCTACACTGCCTAACCCTCAGTTTTTGGCCTCAGTGGAGACGGATATTGCTCTGTTAACCTCACATCCTCTTATTTTGGCAGGGGACTGGAATCTTTGTCTAAATAATTGAGAGGATAAAATACCACCCTCCAGAAGCCTCTTATCAGTGGCTCAGGTGGCTATGTCCAGATTATTGGAGGTTGCTGCATTAACAGATCCAATAAGGACCCATGCAGCTGGAGGCAATAATATGACATTGTATTCCGCAGCACAAAAGAGTCACTCCAGAACAGATTTCTTTTTGGTCAATAGGGAGGTACTTAGGGAGGTCAAGGAGATATCTATTAAGTGCAGGATTTTATCAGATCATTCCCCAATTCAGCTGACCTGGGAACCAGAGAACATTCCTTCTTGACCTTATAGGTGGAGGTTAAATGACTTTCTTTCTGCAGATACTACAATCCAGAGTAAATTAGAAGAAGCTTTACAGGATATTATACAGAATCAATTACCTACATTACAAAATAAGGGTTTAGCTTGTCATACATGAAAGGTATTATACTCAGGAACAGCATGGGCATATGAGGTAAGGTGAAATAGTATGAGAAGAGCAAAGGAGGAATTCTTATTGGGGGCCATTGACTCTCTGGCACCTCAGGAGGGGACTTCAGGGGAGACAGACTCTGAACTCCAAAGCTTACAACAGGAGATGGCTGACATTACTTATAGTATAGTGGAATTTTTGCTTGAAAAAATTCAGGCCAAATACTTGATGCAGGGTGATGCTCCTGGGTTTTTGCTGGCAGACAAAGTCAAAGAGTGGGACGCTAGTAGAACAATCCCAGTTTTATGACAGGGTGGGTTTGTCATTACAGACCCTCAACAAATGGAGGATTCTTTTCTTTCCTACTATAAAGAAATTTATCAGTTACAGCAAGTTGGTGAGGAAAAGGAAATGAACACATTCCTATATGGTATATCATTACCGGTCCTGGATGTAGATCAGGCTAAGGAATTAGCAGCATTGATCAGAGAAGAGGAGATAATAGCGGTGATTCAGACATTACCCTCTGGTAAAGCTCTGGGATCAGATGGCCTTATGGCCAGATTTTACCGTGTGCATCTGCATACTATACTTCGCCTGTTAAAAGATTTATTTAACAGTATAATGCAGGAGAGGGTGCCCCACCCACTGTTATACCAGGCTTATATTACGTTGGTTCCTAAACCGGATAAACCTAAAGATTTACTTGGTAGCTATAGACCCATCTCTTTGATGAATCAGGATATTAAGATTCTCACAAGGATTCTAGCTAATGGAATCCTGAATATTACACCAAATTTAATAAGTTTTGAACAGGTGGGTTTTATGTCAGGGAAGGGGGCACATGATGCTCTTAGAAAACAACATCACATACTTAGTTCTGTCCCGGACTCCCAATTACCCTTTGCTTTGATATCTCTGGATGCCAAAGAGGCCTTTGACAGGGTCTCTCATCCATTTCTGTTTGCCACCATGGAGAGGATGGGTTTTCCGAAGGGCCTTCTTAGAGGTATCAGAAATTTATACTCAGCTCCCAAGGTCAGGATAATGTGTAATGGGTATATTTCTTCAGAATTTTTGTTGGGCAACTGAACAAGGCAGGGATGCCCCCTATCGCCAATACTGTTTAATATATATTTGGAACCATTATTAATTGCTATTAAAAATGATGTTAGCATTAAGGGGATCTCGATTGCAGGGTGGGAATTAAAATTTAGTCTATGCAGATGATATTCTTTTGCACTTTGTTAATCCTGGTGTCTGTTTCTGCAGAACAGTTGAACTCACAAGCCAATTCTCTAAAGTGTCAAATTATAAACTAAATTTGACTAAGACACAGATTCTCCCTCTGACGTCCCACACGTGTAGAGATGACTTGCTCCAATGCAAATACACTGGGTTGCAGACAGGTTAAAATATTTGGGAATATGGATTACTGCTTGTTGGGAGGCTGGTGCTGTGATGAATCTGAATAAGGTGCTGGCTGTAATTAATGGGGATATGCTTAGATGGAATAAGCTTCCTCTAAATTTTGCAGCTAGAATGGGCCTAATTAAAATGAATCTGATGCCAAGATTATTGTACCCGGTCTATTTAGCCCTGTATAATATCACCAAAATATGGTTCATTAAAATTAGAAAAACAATCTCTGAGTTTCTATGGAATTCAAAGCCCCCCAGGAGAAAACACAAGGTGTTATATTTGCTGTAAGATGGGGAGATGGAATTGCGTGACTTACACCTGTATTATGTAGTGAGTCAATTGGGTATTATGAGCCGCTGGGGTTCAGGGGATGAGGAGGAATCATATACTCCAATATGGCTTCAGATGGGGATGCAGTTGTTAAAAGAATATGGCATAATGCCAGAGGCATTGTTCTTTGCCAGTCTGGGAAAATACTTTAACAAAGCAACTGGGACTCCAATTGAAAAAACTGTGAAGGCCTGGTGGATGTCAGAGAAAGGAACATGCAAGGTCTGTAGATCAGCCGGTGTTAAGAATTCCCAATTTTTTAATTGGGGGTAAAGTCATCACTAGACATTGGGCAGCACAGTTAGAGTGCCTTGCATTAAGTGATGTTATGCAAGACAATAGGGTTGTTCTTCTGGTGAGATGTGAGTCTATGCACTTTTTTAAAAGAATACAGCTGGTCAAAATGTTGGAGAAGATTGGGAAAGACCTGGGGGGTTCACTAACAAATCGTTTTACCTGGGAACATTTTTCTGCATTAAGTCTATCGTCTAATTCTGTATCCAAGGTACACAAGGTATTATTAGACTATCTCAGTCCGAAGTCCCCAGTAAAAATATTATACTGGGATGTTGCAATGGCCCCTCAACAGCTAGCTCGGAATGTTATTTGGAAAGGTATCAAATATATACCTACACCCAGCTATAGAATCATGCAGTACTTTATTGTCTCAAATATGTATTTTACCCCTACAAAATTGTGTGATAGACAGCTGAGACAGACAGATCTATACTTTAGATGTGGGGCTGAGCCAGGTGACACCTTACATGTTATGTGGAATTGTTGTAAAATGCAGTCGCTCTGGATGGAAACTAAGCAACAAATGCACCCCATGTTAGACTATTCAGAGTTTATAGTGCCAGAAGTTTGTATTTTAGGTGATATGTCACATTTAACAGGATCCACACCCAAACAACACTTATCATTGATGACGGCAATAATTAAATCTTTCATACTGAAACATTGGAAATCTGATCAATGTTATAATTAAAAACATTGGGTGAGGGATCTTATATGGGCCCTGGGTAGAATCAGATTTATGTGCTTAGAGGGTAAGAAGGGTTTGTTTGATAAAAGATGGTCGACTTTGGAGACCATCTGTCTATTACAGGTTGGCAGTACTGAGACATAGATCTGTCTGTCGAGTTGGGATTAGAAAAAAGAATATTGTGTTATAGATTTAGATGGCTTAAGTGAATGCTATATAGTGCCTAAAGGCAATATTTCATAAGTTTGTGTCCAGCTTAGGTGGTTTATATGAACTACTAGTAGGATATGGGCTATGCTCTGATGGGTGATAAATAGGTGTGGCTCTCTCTCTTTCCGGGGACACAGTGGGGGTTTACCCTTCAAGTTAATTAGGGTTACAAATTTCCAACTAAAGGGTGATATATAATGCAGTTGAAGGACTCTAACTGAAAAGACTTCACCCTTGGCTCCAGGGGTTTACTTTTCTTTTCCTTTTTGTGTTTTCTTCCTTGCTTATTTTTATTTATTTTTTTTAATTAGTCTTCCCTGGACTTACTTGATTGAAATTAAGTATTGGTCAGACTGCTAAAGTGCAATGGAGGGTTAACCCCATTGCTGTGTGTGTACATAGTTTTATGTGTGTATAGGTTACACAACCAGTTTTGGGTTTGTGGAGCCTGGAGTAATCTGGGTCAGTGTATGTATGTAGGTATGTCTTGCCTGTATAAAAAAAAAAAACAGAAACCTAATAAAGAATATTATAAAAAAAAAAAAGAGGAGGTTGAGGAGCGTGGGTCTGCATGGAAGCACAGTCCCAACTTCACGAAGGCAGAGAGCGATGCCCTGTTCGATGCCTACCTGGACCAGGAGCCTCTCCTGGGTGGCTCAACAGGTACCCCGCAGGCCTGGGCCACAGCATGGGAGGGTGTGACCAGGGCTGTGAACCAGCAGGGCATCTATCAGAGGACAGCACAGGAGTGCAAGAAGAAGGTCGGCACAGACCGGAGGAGGATTAAGGAGAAGGTGGCCGACATCCGGGCTGCACGTGCTGCCATGGGCGGTGGACAGCCTGACATGCCACAGCTGTCACAGCGGGAGGAGTTGGTGGCAGTGTCCATGCAGTGCAGTGCTATCAAGGGGGAACCCGGTGGTGGGTTCCAGATGGGGGTGGCCCATCACTGCATGGAAAATATGGCAGCACCTGGGGAAGGGGGACAGGTGGTCAGGGGTATGTGCCAGTGGCACTAATGTGACTGTGTTCCCTTTCAGCTCCAGAGCACCTGCATGCAGCGGCAGGGTTGGGGGTGTCCACCAAGGGGCCATGGGGTGGTCCTGGACCTGGAGGACCATCCGTCCACCTCCACCAGTGTCCGTACTGCAGGTAGCCCAACCCCACTGTCCATCCAGATACCTGTGGTGTGGTTGTGAGTGAGGCCCTGGCTGTGTTTCAGCAGGATACCAGCCATGGTGTCCAGTATGCCAAAACACAGATTGGGGCTGGGTCCAGGACCGATGATGACATGGCCATCATCCTGGATAGTGGTGTTGCCATTCAGGGGGAGGCACCCATACCACACACCCATCATGGCAGCACAGATGGTGCCCTAGTGGTGGCTGTTCGCCCACCGGCCACCATACCTGGTGATGCTGTGGGCACCATCGGTGTGGTGCAGTCTGAAGGGGGTGGTGGTGGTGCTGGTTCAGCCACACTAGCACTGATCCACACACAGCGGCTGGAGGGGCGGCAGCAGGATGAGGTCAAGGGGGGCCAGGTGCAGCAGTCTCCGATGGTCACCGCAGACTGAACAGCCCCAAGACGGCCCCGCTGTGCATCCCCCATGAGCTTGGGAGGATGTGCTACGGGGTCAAGCACCACCTGGGGGTCAGTGCAATGCCCATGCCCCCAAGGGCACCAACCCCTTGACCGAGCACACCCATCTGTTACGGGCCTCCATGGAACAACAGGTGCTGGTCATGACAGGGGTTCTTGTACTCTGCACAGAGCTGTGCCAGTCCACAGGGTGGCATGACAGGGACTATGAGCAGCTCCTGGCCGAGACCACACATATGCAGGAGGACATGATGGCAGCCCTGGATGGGCTTACTGCTGTGGTCACGGCCGGCCTAGCACCACTGGCCACCCTGGTGCATGGCCGTCCACCGCAGACCCTGTGGAGTGCTTTCTCCACCCCACGGTCATGGCATCGTGCAGCCCCCTCAGTGTTGATACCGGGATCTGCTGTGGGCATTCTGGGCATGCCTGGATCAAGCATGTTCGGGAGCCTGCAGACACCTGAGAGAGACAGGTAGCATTCCTGCAGTGACACACCTGGGGGACCATCAGAGACACCCCCCTGTGGCAGTTGCACAGCCCACATCTGCTGGACAGTCTTGGCAGGGCCATCCACATGTCTGCCACTGCCGTGCAACCGTGTGCCGGTCCTGAGCCGCCATCCTCCATGTCCACTGTCTGCCGCTGTCTTGTGTGCACATTGGTGTGGTGTGTGCATGTGCGTTCCAGGGACGTGTCATCCATGGTCAACGCCACACACAGGCCTTGAGCACAACCACCTGGCAGCTGGCCACTGTAGCATGTGCATGATGATGCCAACACAATACCGGTCACTACCATGCACCGGTGTTCAGCCTCTGACACATGCCCATTGGCTGCATCTGGACATGCACATGTGGGTGCCTGTGTACAGGTGCGTGTGTGTGTGGGAGTAGGGTTTTCAGTGCTGTACAGGGTACTTCCATGGAGTCCAGTCCCATGCCCATCCACACTAGCCTCCAGTCATTACTATCATGGAGCCCGCCCTTGCATGCTTGAGTATTGTACCATGGTCCCTTGGACATGCATGTGGTCATGTTCACCTACCTACATGCACCATAGTGCTCCTCTGCAGTTGTGTCCCGGTGCTGCTGGGCCATCCTGTTCAGCCGGGGTTCCCTTCACCCAAGGGGCTGCCCACCACCACCTGGCCCAGCGGCCATGTCGTCCCCACTGCTGTTCCCCTCTTCAACCTCAACAGCTATCCCACGGTCGGTGGCCATGTTGTGTAGCATACAACAGGCCAGGAATAGGCTTCAGGCCTTTGAGGGGCTGTATGGTAGGGCACCACCAGACCTGTCCAGGCAATGGAACCAGCCCTTCAGCAGCCCAAACACATGCTTGATGATGTTCCATGTGCTGGCGTGTGCCTCATTGTATCGCTCCTACACTGGAGTCGATGGGCTCTGGTATGGGTTGAGCAGCCAGGGCCAGCATGGGTATCCACTGTCACCTGTGTGTTGACATGTTGGTTAAGATGGTAGTCTGCACTCCCCTGCCTTCCCAGCCACACCCTCTGATGATCCTGGCCTAGCATCCCCCACGCCCTGCCCTTTTGTGCCAGGCTGCACATTCCAACAGCATACTGACCTACTAGGTGGCCTGCGGGGATGTTCCCCACTCTTGCACCTGTGGCACTGTACTGACTTGTTTTCAGATGAAGGCATTGTGTGCTCCACCAGGGTGTGTGGCACAGACATTGATTATGCTCCCCCTGTCATCGCACACCACCTGGCAGTTGATGCTGGGGTATCCCTTCCTGCTGATGTTGGCTACCCCCTCCACACCAGGTGGTGTGCCGATGCCTACATGGGTGCAGTCAATGGCCCCAGCACGCCAGCATACATGCCACCCTGTGGAACTCCTGCATGTTCACTGTACAATCTGCCTGTGTGCTGGGGAAATGGATGTATTCCACAGCATGAGGCAGCAGTGCATTGAGGAATTGTGTGAGAAGCCATGACATGGCCAACTAGATCATGCCTGTGGTGTCCCCTGTTAGTCTCTGTAAGGTACTCGTGGCGAGCAGGCACATGATGGCCGTGACCTTGGTCACCACTGACAGGACATGGCTCCATCTTGTAAGCGCCTGCATCTCATCACTGAACAGCTCACAGAGCTGCCTCAGAATTGGCCGGTTCAGGTGGCACTGGCCCTCAATCTCGGTGTCACAGTACTGTTCAAAGGTGGTGTGAGCACGGTACCACCTGTTCCAGGCATACTGCCGATGGGCACTTCCACAGCCACGCCACTCTACCTCCTGTCTCCTCACATCCCTTGTTACTGCCTCCATCTGGAATATGGCACTGACCATGGCCTGGGCTCTCTTACCCCCCCCCGGGTGGCTGTCTCCCCAGGCACCCGCGGCTGTGTACTTCTGCGTGTGCCCCTGAGCTAGGCACACACCTGTATTCGAGGTTCCCAGTTGGTGGCCTGTTGGCTGTGACCCCCATCTCCCACCCATCTGGGCACTGTCGCTGCCACTCCTATGCCCGGTATCAAAGACTCACTCTGCTGTTGCCCCCGCACCTGTCACACACACACACACACACACACACATACATATACACTCAAACACGCAGGGACAATCAGTGTCACACTCCCAGTGTCACACTGTTTTGCTCTTCCTGCCTGCCTCTGTCTCTGTTTTGCACCCATCCTGCTGTCCTGCCTGCCCACTCACTCTTCCTCTCTGTTACTCCCCTGTGGCACAAGCCTCAGTCCTTTGCTTGCTCCCTCTTTTTATGGGCTCATGTTTGCTCCGCGCATGTCCCTGTTGCTCCGCGCTTCTGCCATTTGCTTGCTGTTGAATATTGCACTGCACCACTTATTAATGGCTACACCCCCTGTATTTGTGCATACATTCATTAGGGTTGCGCACTGGCACACTGCAATTTGTGCAGTGCATTGTTTCCCACTGAATATCGCTCTTTGGTGCATTTTTGCAGTTGCGCAAGTGCATCTCAGTTGCGCCATGTGCAACTGCTTTGAATATTCCACCCACTATCTCCATGGCAGAATAATTGTTACTGTTTTCGGATTGGAGTCTCCCCCTTTGTACTTACTGTCTTGTAATTGTTTTTCTCCCCCCTGCCCCCTACTTGCATTCTGTTTTATTTTTATGTGAGATTATTTTTCCCCCCATCTGTTACAAGCGTGTTTCATGTATTCATAGTGTGTAATGCTATGCATGGTTTCCTAGAGTGGTTGAGGAGGCAGTTGCTTTCTGCTGTCGACAGCTTAAACTGAGGAACTTACTCTGGTATGGACAAACTTTTTTATTAAGTATTGTAGGAGACATAGCAGTCAGGAGCCTCTTTCTGCCGAAGTGCTTTGGAAGAGAAAGCAGGAGCGAGACTTTCTTGGCTTTTTATACCAGAGATGGAAGTCCATGAGCGATACAGGAAACCATGAAAGTGCCACTTCTGTCAAGTACAAGAGAGGCTCTGAAGGTACATCAGCTGCTTATTGGGAGCATTTTCAGTTTATGCTGCTGGCGTCATGGTGGACAGGAAGTGTCATAATTGTCTGTCTGTGGCAAACATTTTTTTGGGGGGCTGTACCCCACGCACACACCCCCCCAAAATAAATTTAATCATCTCCAAGGTCACACCATATTGAAGAAAAAAAACTCTTTAAACCAGTTTTGATTTCCAGGTGTGATCTCATGGATTTTGCTTGTTGAGCTACTGACGGTGAGATGCAAACCCTGGTCCTATTGCACTCCTAGCCTACCTGCCAAAGTCAGTCCTCTACCCTTACCACTATGCTAAATGAAGCTAGCTGCTGGACCATCTTCTGCCTGTAACCCTTATAGTTTTAGACAGTACATGGTGTTCCAAGCATCACACCGTTAGTCCCGAGCGGTACTCTCATGTAGCATGAGACTCTCTTCTCTCATTGCACTTCCGTTGCAAGGTGTCTGCCATGACACCTGCAGCAGAAAGTGCAAGCGAGCTGCTTTTTTTAATTAAACACTGCTCATTTTGGTATGTTTTACTGAAGGATGTTGCCAAGGGGAAAAATGGGGGAGGTCAGCTCACCTACCAGTTTACGGCTGTGGGGAGTTGGTCAACTGGGAACTATGATGTTAAGTGAGGCGGAAATGGCAGCTTGCAACTGTGAAAATTTGGGGTCCCTAAGGATATACTAAGTAATGGGGCACCCTGAATTGGCACTAGTTTTTCAGCGGGCATCTATTGAAAAATAAATGCATACATGGCATGGTCTTTCAGCCAATCAGGTTGCTTTATTTTTCAAGCCCATTGTCTAAAGTAGGAATACCAAAACTCAGAAGCTGTGTATAGTTCATAATAATAGCATACTACAGAAGCAGTGCATAATTTATAGTACTATAGCAATAGCATACTGCGGAAGTGGTGCACAGTTCATGGTGCAGAAGTAATAGCATACTACAGAAGCAGTGTACAGTTTATAGTACAGTAGTTGATAACATAATACAGAAGTGATGCCTACTGTAGTTCATGGTATAGCAGTAATAGCATACTGCAGATGCAGTACATAGTTTATAGTACCACAGTAGTAGCATAATACAGAAGCATTACATAGTTCATGGTACAGCAGAAACAGCATACTACAGAAGCAATACATGGTTTGTAGTACAGTAGTAATAGCACAATACAGAAGTAGTGTATAGTTTATAGTACAGTAGTAATAGCATAATACTGAAGCAGTGCGTAGTTCATGGTACAGCAGTAATAGCATAGTACAGAGGCAATCCATTGTTTATAGTCCAGAAATAATAATATAAAATGGGTAGGCTAAACCAGCCAATCAGAGATCTAGCTCACCATGCATGAAATGTGTTCCATGCATGGGTGAAACAATAGATCATTGGCATTTAAAAATGCCATCACTGTTTTTTTCCTAGCTAACATCGATTATGTCACAATTAAATTGCAGACTTTATTCAAATCAGGATGGTCGGTAGCAAGGAGGATTTACTGAGTTTCCATTTTAATTAATGGTGCTTGTCCTCGCTGCAGATTTAAAAGTGCCCTGGGCTCCAAGCCGGTACTCCTCGTGTCTATCCCCTGTGCTGCTCCAGGGAGTTGTGGACTAACTTGGTTTGGTGTTGTGCTGTGCTATAATCCACCTGGAGAGAAAGAGAGAGAGACAGTTGCAGCCCCCCTGCTGACACAGCAGTGTGTACAGGGAGAGAGAGATGATGATTTGCATGGCGTGGTGGTTTGGAGAGGCAGGTGGAGAGACACAGTGATAAGTATCTGCAATCGCATCTCTGTTTTGAATATCTTGGTTTTGTGCTGCGCTGTGCTGTAATTCCTCCCGTCCCCTGCCCCATCCCCATCCAAGCAACACAAAAGGAACTTGGGACAGCATTGGGCAACAAGCAGCAGTAGGGTTGCAGAAATGCAGGCACGGAGGGGCACCAGAGTGCAGGGGTATAGCACAGTGCTGTGGGGAATCGGGTAAGTGCGTGTGTCTGGAATAGACAGTCCTTGGGAGCAGAAAGCACAGTTGCCCATTCAGTTCAGTGGGAACATGCAAGAAAGAGGTGCAGAGAACGGTGTAGGGAAAGACAGTGACAGTGAGCGAGCGAGGTGTAGAGACGCGTAAGTTGGCAAAGTCAACATGTTGTTGGCTGTGTCTGCAGCTGGACACTCTCAGTCTGTGTGCAGGATGGGTGTGACCTGGTGACCCCTGTCATTGGTGAGGTGCCCTGGTAGGGAGAGATGTGGGTCTTTCCTTGCCCCCCCCCCCCCCATTAACCTACCTTATGCCTATGTTATATAAAGTACATGGAAAGAATAGATGAAGGTGCTGGAGTGCTTTAAAAACATTTAAAGATTAAAAGTGCTAGCTAATAAAGTGCAGGGATGTGTTAAATGCTATGGTTAAAGTACCAGAATAGTGCTTTCTGTACAAAGAAAGTAAGAAATCTAAAATGCAACTGTGCCTTTAATTGCAGTAATAAAAAAAATATAGAAAGGGAACCACAGAGTAAGGACCCATCTGTATTGTCTGTTTCCTATGGTTGCAACCTCTATCTTCTTTTCTAGTGCAGCTATCCCTTTATTTCTTGGTTGGAGGCAGGCCACCTCTAAGCAAAACCCTCTCCCCCTTTTCATGGTCTAAACCCTCTTTCAAGTTCTCTTCCTTCTGGGTCCAGGTAAAAAAGTTCATTTAAGGGAACCTTGTAGTTATAAACTAAAACACAAGTGGCAATATGTGTTTTACTTAGTGACTAGTTAAATGAGCCCAGGATTAAACAAATCAGTAAGCAGCATTCCCTTTCCCTTTGCTTTATTAAGCATCCTGTGCTGCCTTGCTAGAAATACAAAGATAACATAAGTGGGATATTACTAAGTTACAATATTATTAGATGCTCTATTAGCAAGTAGCAGTATTGTTGGGTTTATAGGAAAAGTGACTCCCTTTTGTGGGCGGTAATGTCCCCTGAAAGAACAGTAACAAAAGGAAGGCCCTTGGGTCTTACAATGAGGCACAAACCATTTTCTGCTGAAGTAAAAGTGTCAGTGTCTAGAGATGCTGTCTGTATAGTGCTGCAGTTGTGTCTGCACGAATTGTCGCACATAGCACACTATGCAGCATCCTAAAAATAAATGAATACAGTTACATTAAGCCCTAGTACGCATTGTAGCTGTGGATTGAAATTGAGGATTTCTGTTAAAAGTCCTGTCACCTTCAAGTCTGTGTGAGCAGAGTCAGTAATGTCTGATATGGATACAAAACTAAAGTAATTCCATTTAAACAAAATTAAAATAAAGAACTGACAGTCCCCCACCCCATCATAGCAAAATGCTGGGTCAATAGCTTACCTCAGGTTAATTTGCTGGTGTGTAAACAGTCCTGCAGAGGTTAAAAAGAGGGAGAAAAGATACTGTTTGGTGTCCTGATAAGCTGCAGCCTTCTCTGCAGCAGGGCAGTGTGTCGGCTGCACAAGCTCTTATTCTGCATCTTCTGCACTCAATCTGTTGCCATAGGGAAATGGTGGTCCCTACAGGCCTATATTTATACAGATTCTAACTGCTTTAATTATTTGTTTTTCAATTCAAAGTTTATTCACTACATTTTCCACATTACAGGAGGCAGTAATGAACATTTTGACATGAGATTCGTAAGACAAGTCATACTGCCCCAATCCTTCCTTCCCCTCCCTTCCCGGCACAGCAGTTCATTCTAATACTGTTATCACCCACAAACTACCTTTACTAAGAATAAGTAGGTTGGTAACCTCGACCACACATTACTTTGTAGACACCGTAATTAGAGTGTGAAGGTGATCCCAGATAACCTTATACCTATGTACTCTGTTTTGGAGGCTAGCAATAGCCTTCTCTGTATGTATATTTGCTAAAATCTCATTGAGCCACTCCTGATATGTTAGACAGGTCCCTTCTTTCCAATGCCTAAGAATGATTTTTTTGGCTGAGAGTGCAACCATGGATATATGAAATCTCTGGATTTTAACCTTTATGGAAGACAAATCCCCCAACAGGCAAATATCCAGTGTAAAATAGTCTTGTAAACCCAATAAAGGCTCCAGGTTGGCTTTTATATACTCCCATAACAAAGCTGTCCGGGGACACAACCAGAATAGATGAAAAAATGACCTTGTGTCTTGGGAACACTTATTACACCTATCGGTATCGAGAAGGCCCCATTTCACCAGTTTAGTTGGGGTATAGTACAAATTATGTAGAATGTGAAACTGCATGAGACGTAATCTATCTTGGGATACATATTTATGACAATACATCCAGAGGACAGACCAGTTAAAAGTATATTGGGGAAAGAATGAAACCCAATAGTTAGTGGAGCCACCACCGCATCCAAACCACCATCGGAACAACACTTGATAAATCTTAGAGATCACTCCTGAGGAGACGAGCAAAGGAGAAAGTTCAGATACCAATGCAAAGGCCACTGAACTGGGTGGAGAGGCCCAAGAACCATGGTTAACAAGTTCCTCAATTGAAACACTTTAAAAACCTGAGACTCTGGAATTTTGAACTTGTAAATAAACTCAGGGAATGAGAACCACTCTCTAGCTTCACCCAAAAATGAGGATACTATCCCTTCTCCTAAATGAGGCAACCATAAACGGGAAATTTTCAGTTAGTTTATGGTGAAGGCCGGGGAGTTCCAAATGGATTGAGCGAGATCTTTACTTTGATTATAACGAAGAAAGGAGCACAATTGCGAATGTACTCTAAGCGAGGTCATGATGGTGGGACATCTGTTAATATTTTGCGACTGAGAAATTTTTAGATAAAGCATGGTCAAAGGGTCCTTGTTCATAGATTGGATAAAATCTAATTCAGTCTTGAGCCAAGCCGGGTTCATTTTATCGGGCCCAGTCTAACCCATCTCAGGTATTTAGCCAAATGACTAGCCCAGTAGTAGATGGGCAAGTAAGGAATCCGCAGTCCCTCCCTCATTTTTGGGTGCAGCTAGCTTGTGGTATGCCAGCCTAGAGGTCTTACTCAACCATATAAACTTGGTAAAAAGTTTATGCATTTTCTGAAACCAACTTAAGGGTACAAATGAGTTAAGATGCAACAGAGGATAAAATAAACAGGAAACACAAGCATTAACGTAGTTTTATACTAAATACAGAATAGCCTGGGTGACAGCATAATCCCAGAGAGATAATGTCTGTCTTGAAACTCTTGTGGTTAGGAGGAAAAAAGGATGTCTTATTGGGATTTAACTTGTAATTCAAGAAACTACTAAATCTATTAACCTCCCTTAACATGTTCGGGATAGATATTACCGGGTTAGCCAGATGTAAGAGGAGGTCATCAGCGACGCTGTTATTTTTACTACCTCATTCCTAATGGGAATACCTTGTATTCCTTCATTGTTCAGAATATGTTGAATAAGGGGTCCCAGATAAAGACTGAAAAGTAATGGAGAGAGAGGTATCCCTGCCTCATACCTGACCGCAGCATAAAAGACTTGGAGAAGGTCCCATTCCCTGAAATCCTCACTGTAGGAGACAGGTAAATTGCTCTGATCCAGTCTATGAACATGGATGGGAATCCAAATGCCTTACTGACTTGAAATAGAAAAATCCAATTAACCCGATCAAATGCCTTCTCGGCATCCAGGGAGACCAACCCCGCAGGATATATGGCATCCCTGGACTCCAAGAAGACATGTGAGGAGATGCACAAATGATCTGAAGATGCACGTCCTCTCATAAATCCTACTTGAGACATACCCACGAGATCTGGGAGGACCAGGGTTAGTGTATCTGCCAATATCTTCAGAGAATTTTGACATCTTGATTCAGCAAAGGATATTGGCCTATAGCTCCAACCAATTCTGGGTCCTTGTCTGGTTTAGGTAAAAAACTATCAACGCTTCAAACAAATGTGCATCTGCCGTCTCTCCAGAAAAAATGTGCCAGTAGAGACGATGAAGCACAGGTAGTAATTGTTCCCTGAAAACTTTGTAAAATAAGGCAGAAAACCCGTCTGGACCCAGGACTTTACCCAGAGGCAAGTCCTTAATAACAGCAGCTATTTCTTCCTGTGATAAAGGGGAAGATATGAATTTCTTCTGGGAGTTAGATAGTAACGGAGGATGTGCTTCCCTGAGTTACTCCTCCAGTTTTTGAATGGATGGAGGACTATCCATATCCCTATATAATTGCTCATAAAAGGTAGCAAACTCCTGAACTATCTCTGAGGGGGATACCTTCAGGGTCCCATCTGACTGTGACCTTATTGGGGGTATAAATCTTGCTGACTCTTGTTGCTTTAAATGTAAAGCCAACAGGCGCCCCACTTTTTCACCTTGATCTGTATAACTGGCCCTTGTGTGGATTATAGCCAGCTCTGCCTTTTCTCTTAACATTCCCAAGTATTTATCTTTATATATTAACAGCTTCTGTGACTCCTCTTGAGAAATTTTTTCTGGCTGCATATTTTCTAATGCTCGTATCTGGGACAATAAGGAAAATAACTCTGTTTCCTGTGCCCTCTTCCTCTTTGTAGCTAGACTAATAAGAATTCCCCTTATATAAGCCTTAAAGGCTACCCATAAAATATCCGGCCTTGCACTATCTATTGGGTTGGTAGAAAAAAAACTATATCTGTTCTTTCACCAATCCTCGATACTTTTCATCTTTTAATAATTGTTCATTTAATTTCCATCTGGTCTCTCTTTTGGGAATGTTAAAGAAATCCAGATTACCCAGGACTAAGGAATGATCCGATATTGGACCCGGTTGGATCGAGGTAGACAATACCCCCGGCAAGAGCTCATGAGAAACTAACAAGTAGTCAATGTGAGATTGCGTGCCATGTACTGGCGAGCAATAAGTATATTCCCTAATATTAGGATGTGTGACTCTCCAGACATCGCACAACTCACACTGATCCATAAGTTCCTTAAAGGCCCTGTGCCCAGGGGACAGTCCCCTTGACCCAATGCTCTATCTAGCAAGATTCGGAGCAGAGACCACATTAAAGTCTCCCCCTAAGATAATTGGAATAGGGAGTATAGGAAGGATCATAGAGATCAGTTTCATGAAAAAAGAGGGATCATCTGTGTTTGGTACATAAATACTACCTAGAACCAACGGCATGGCCCAAATAGTACACTGAACTAAGATGTATCTGCCATCTGCATCCTTAAACACCTGAGAAGAGACAAATGGAATGTCTCTATTAATCAGTATCATGACCCCGAAACTATTGGTTACCTCTGAAGCATAAAAAATCTGGCCTGTTGTCTCCAAAGTTGTAATACTTCAGAATCCACTAAGTGAGATTCTTGTAAAAATTATATCTGGGCAAGCAACTGACTCAGGTGTTTAAGTACCTGGTATTGTTTCAGTTTTTTCCTGATCCCCTTCATATTCCACGTAGCAATATTAATATTCTGAGCCATCTATTATGTCAGGTATAAAACAAGATAAGACATCTATTGTATACTGCAATCATGTAACAGGTGATTTTATTCCCTGAACCTGCTGTGCTGGTCTCCCCGCCCCCAACTCCCCTATTAAGCCCCTGTCCCTCCCACCCACCCAGATATTCCTCTAGACAATCCACAACTTCAGTGACCCCAAAACATTATCCAAAGCACCACCCACCCAACCCCCTCTTATCGCTAACAATGTTCAACAATACTCCATTTACTACTCCTCCCCCAGCCCCCTGAAAAACCGAACCCAAACCCTACATTATTTATAATTCAATTCCCTTTTTTGGAATGTTAATAGAAAAAAAAAAAGGAGAGAGGACTCAACATCATTGCTGTACAGGCCATTGTGTCCCTCACCTATCCCCTAATGAAAGCCTTTGAAAGCAAGCCAGCATCGGTAAGACATCACCACCAGAAACATCGCGGCTTGCTAGGGCATGTGGCTTGCTAGATAAGAAAAGGCACCGTGTGGTGCAAGGTCAGGAAGCCAGCCACAGCAATACATAAAATTCACCATGTGGGCCATTGTCTCAATAAGCTCTCCAGCCCCATAGGGACAGGACCCAGTTTCTCTCCTTTAATTTGCTGTGCCCTTCCCCCAGTGAACCCCCACTTTTCTCTGGCTTTAGCGACCATTAACGCTTAATGCATGAAACACAAGCTCCCTCCTGTGTCGCAAACACGTAAATGCACCCTGGTGCTTTACAAGGGAAAGGGCATCACAGCCCTTATAATTAAATTCCCCCAAAAGCCATAAACTTTTACCAAGCCCATCCATACCAAACTCTTACAGGGGAAGGGGATACTAATTATTACTAAGTTGGCTTTGTTTTCTCCAAACACGAGAACTAACAAGAGATCACTTGATTACATGAAACCCCAGACCCAGACAGAACAAACAAGAATATGCATCCATAATTGGTACACTATGAAAACAGAAGGGTCTGAAACCCCAGACTCAGACAAAACAAACAAGAATATGCATCCATAATTAAGTCACTATGAAAACAGAAGGGTACCTTCTGCCCCTTATTGGGACTGAAATGAGAGTCCAAGGATATTTAACCGCTTCTTTCCAGAAGATTCCTTTGTGTGAATGCTCAGCCTTCTCAGATCGATTCTCATCTTATCTGGAAATTCCTGAGGCCTTTCATGTGTCCCTAAAGAGATCTGGCAGGGATACTTTTAAGTCAGCAAGCGCTGCCTCGGGGTCTTCGTAGGTAGCCCAGGAACCAGCCACCTGTACCTGTAGCCTGTCTGGATATCCCATACGAAATTTAAGTCCAGCAGCAATGATTTTTGAGACAACAGGATGAAATGCCGCATGTTTCAAGTGGACTGAACCCGGAATATCTTGCGCTATTCTAAGCTTAGCTTGCTCCCAATGAACTTCTTGGAGTTCTCTTACTTTGTACAGAAAATGTTGTCGCTCTAAAAAATTTAGGAAACGACAAATTATAGGTTGGGGCATAGCTCCAGATGAAGGCTTCGGTCTTGACCTGTGGGCTTTCTCTATAATATATTTGGCCCCAAATGGGGAAGGGCCAGCAATCTTCTCAACCATCTTCTGGGTAAAAGCAATGCTATTCTGGCCCTCCTCTCCCTCCGGTAGCCCAAGGATCACTACATTATTTCTCTGGTTGCGACCTTCGAGGTCTTCAAGCTTAAGCTCAAATCTGGACAATTTCTGGTGCATAACTGCCATCTCAGGCTCGAACCTTTCCACTTGCTTCTCTAACGAGAAGATCCTAGTCATGTTGTCTGAGGTAGCAAGAGTGATCTCTTCTATTTTTCTCATGAGTGATTTAATTTCAGATGTCATCTCCTTTATCTCCTCTCTAAATGGTTTAAATTCTTCCAGAAATTTAGACAATGTGAGCAGCTCCTGATCCACACCTTGATTCAAAGCATCTCCCTTCTCCACTCCACTCAAGGCCCTGGATTTTTTGGGGGCCTTTTCTAGCGTAACTGGCGGGGTGTATTTCTGCTGTTGCTTTTTCATGTAGAAGTTCATTCTTTCTCAAAATTGCCCTGCAAAGGCACACAGTTATAGGGAACCAGAATAGTACAAAATAGAAGGTTTAGAGATTGAGAAAATATACCAGATAACAATTAGAAGGAGACGGGAGGCTGGAGCAGTACTGAGGAGCGACTATCCAGTAGCTTGCATCATGTGGTCCCCATGGCACATGCTGCTTTAATTATTAATTGAAGGAGGAGCTTACAGTAATTAAAAAGATAGTCAAGCATTTAGAGTCACTTTCTGACCAGGATTATAGTGTGTAATAAAGACATTGGAAAGAAATAGTTATTAAAGTAATAAGGCTTAAAAGCAACTTTTTGTACTATGTACAGTATAGGAGCAAGTTGTGAGCCTAGAATCTCAAAAATGTACTTAATTGGAAATTAATTGATGTCGCATGACAGTGATGCCATTGATAAAAACATATATAAGCCTACCACTAGGGTGGATTTATTAGGTAAGGTGTCAGTCTAGAACTGACTGTGACAGGTGTAAGACCTTAAGTTTAGAAGGCCTGTGTCTACACCCTAGACAGCATTGATGTTATGGACTTAATGACAATTTTCTTATTTTCTGTTCTGGATAATTAACATTTTATGTTACAAATAATAAAATGATAAATGCCAGCCTGACATTTTTTATGCACTAACTCTGGATGTCTGCCTGCTAATTGTCTCTTGAACAATAACCCCGTTACAATGGGGAATATTGCCAGCGCATAGTGGGGTGGGATGACCTCATGAATATTAACACAGTGTCTGCGGAAGGACTATTTTATGATAGATTAACAGCATTAAACATTTTTTTTCTACAAACAAGATTTTTCTAACTGTAAAAATGTAAACAAATATAACAGACCATTTTATAAGCTCAATAAGACACTCCCGGTGTGTGCATGGAACATATTTTACAGCATGCCAGGGGCTAAAGACATCAGGAAAGGTCTTGTGCCTTATTACGCCCCTGGCTGTTTGGTAAAATATGTTCCATGCAGACCCTGTCATGTCTTATTGCTTATACATAATACAGAAGATGTGTATAGTTCATGGTACAGCAGTAAAAACACTACAGAAGCAGTGTATATTTTATACTATCATAGTCTACAGAAGCAGTGCATTGTTCATACTGAAGTAGTAATAGTCTACTACTATAGAAGTGGTGCATAGCTCATTATATATTATTACTAGCATAATACCAAAGTTGTGCATAGTTCATAGTACAGTAGTAATGGTATTACAGAGAAGCTGATAATAGTTTGTTGTACAGTAGAAATAGTATAATACTGAAGCAGTGCATAGTTCATAGTAAGTAGTGATAGCATAATATTGTACAGAAGCATGGTGCTGTTGTAACAGCATGTGCAGGCATGACACAAATTATTCTGACTCCATTATTTTGCTTTTAAATATACACAGTGTAGGATCAGGTCTGTGACATGCATTAAACATAATGTACCCCCCCCCCAGTCACTTATGCAGGAGGATAGTGGACCACAACAGCAAGTACTGACCACCCAAAACTCTGACTTGGCCCTCTGTGCAACATTGATTATGATCATTTCCAGAACCCAGGCTCATTAATGGAGCAGAAGTTCACATTGCTAGTTATACTGCAGGCATCCACTGATGCCATTAAGTTCTGGAACAGATCAGTAGTTGCCAAAATGAATGGGCGATTAAAGGACACCTAAAATGGCGAAAAACAAAATTTCAAACTGAACAAAAGAAAAGGTGCACTAATATTAAATAATCTACTCACCTGCCTGAAGTTTACAGCTCAACATTTTGCCACTGAAATGGACACAGGCATTCAAAATAAGGGATGATGCAGGAAACTGACCCTTATAATGAGGGCCACATCTTCAAACACTAAGATACAAACTAAGAGCACTGTAAAAGCAGTTGTCTTTACTTGTGAAAAGCTTATTTTTGATTTAACATGCACAAATATTATGAATTTCTGTTCTAATGATTGACTTTACAGCACTTTCTCAGTGTGGGCAGCACGTTTTCTATGAAGGACAGATGAGGGACCAAGCAATTCTGAGGAGTAAAATAGATATCTCTCATAATTAGGGACAGCTGAAAAGAATTGCCCAAACTTCTTATGCTACTGTATTAAAAATGTGAAAGTCAGAATTTATGTTTTCTTATACTCTGAGTGCTTCAGACCATCTGTTGTAAAAAATGGATAAAAGCAGGACCTCACTGAAAACAAGTTATTGGCCTATATTCACACACATTACATTCAGTATTACTATCTCTGCACTTTGCCTCTACTAGTCTGATTCAGCAAGGAGCTATTGAATAACATTGCAGATTTCTACAGCAGATTAGTAAAGGAAACTTAAAGTGGTGTTAATGCTGACGTTAATGTTTGTGAATTTAGATAATTATATCTCTGCTAGGATATCCTGAGCAAATAAATTATAAACAGAAAATACAAAACCAAAAAGAACAGTTAGAAATTAGGGCTGTTCTGTTCAGCTGTACCATGCTATAAGATGCAGCTTGTCACAAGATGGAGTCTCTGGCAGAAGTCTGGTGCACAGTTCTCCAAAGGTTAATTTTTAGAGAATATATGGTTAACAACCTACTAGTGCTGTGTGGAATTTTAAAATTCTAACAGAATGGAAGTCTGGGGAATTTCAAAAAGTTCCATCTAATTCCATGGGATAATGCCACAAGTGGAATTTAAACCACAAATAAGTAGTTTGTGGTTTATGTAACCTATGAATTAAGTTAAGGCAAATCAAGGAAAACTAATCCATGATTTATATTATACATGGAAAACTAATCCACAGTTTCAGTCATATGTAGAGTTGCTAAGAAGTTTCACTCCAACAGTGAAGTTGCCACAAAGTGGCTAAAATTCACATCCGTGGAGTTTTGCGAAGTTTTCCCTACCCTCAGCAACTTCGACTTCACCTGAAATTGCAATGTTTTCTATGTGAATGGGGGAATTTTGACCAAAAACAGAGAATTTCCACCTGCAAGTGGTGAAATTCCACCATTAGCAGGTGGAATTCTGCCATTTGCAAGTGAAATTTAACACTTTGCAGATCGAGACACACTTCACGAATTGTGCTAAATTCGCAGACCAAATTTTGCTAACTTCACCCATCTCATATCATTTGACTTGGAATTTTGCAGAATATTTTGAAAATTCCAGAAAGTCTTTTGGAATCATACTTGTCATTCTGCCTAAATTTCACCAGCAGAAGCCCACAATCCACAATGCTCTACAAGCTAGCTATTCACATGATTTTCCACACACTGTACAATATGCAGGACTATGGACACTTCTGCACATTTCAAAGACTAGTGTTTTCAGAATAATAACTATTCAGAGTTTTCTTGGCCATCACCATAATGTTTTACTGTTCTAAATCCTGAATATCTTGCCTGCTATCCTCAGTACTCCTTATGTTTTCAGATTCACCTTAAGCGAATTTCAAGAAATTATAATTCATATAAGCACATGCAAATATATGTTTTAATTTGCAAGAAAAAAAAAACTGAAACTGCATCTACATTTAGTCAGGTAGTAATACATATTTATTAAAATTTGAGTCCTCCATTCCTTTGACTGGTAGAACAGAGCCCCAAGAGGGTAGAGGTGACATCACAGCAGCCCTGAGTCCCCTCCTCTAGCAGGAGCATGAAAAACTGAGACCACCAGGGGCATGATAATAAAAATGTCTTAGCTGGCTGGTACTTTAGTGTTTAATTACTAACTACTGACTTTAATGTAATTAAGTAATAGGGCTGGAATAATGTTATGCCTCGGGTGTGTTGTGTGTGAGTCATGAGGCAAAGCGTGGTGCTTTCAACCATCTGAGGAGTGATGTTCAACCAGAGAGACACAAGCCCAGCAGGGTTATCTTGCAGTTATAAAACATGGTTCATAAGACTTCTATTCATCTATTAAAAATGCATCACTAAATACATATTTTAATAACTTTTAAGGTTTTTAGTGTTCCTACTAAAACAATAAATCATCATGCAGTAATAAAACAGAAAGACCGGAATTTCAAACAAACTGCTTGCTTATTTTTTAACCTGTTTTCTTCCACAGAGCACCTGCCCAGGATGAGTGCATCTTTGTGAACAAGCATCCTGCTTTAGCCCTGACTCCCTCTCAGCTGCTGACATCTTGTGCACCACTAGAATGCATTAACTCTGCCCCCCACCTAATTTATCAGACCTTTGTCTTTGCTGCAATAACAAAAAGGGTACATTAATACACGTTTATTTCTTGCCACATATTAAATTTTACTGGTATAAAATTAGAGAGATCATATCTAAAATTCTACAAAAGAATGTACTCATTGATCCAGGGATCCTATTACTTGGTCTATTTTCCCCTTTGCATATCAACTTGGAAATGGGGCTCCTTTAAATTACTAGCAGTAGGAATAGCTAGGAAGGTGATTAGAGGGATCCCCCCCCTCAACTACAAGGAATGTTTGAATCTATCAATAAATGGTGCCAACATGGAAAATATCTACTGTACTAATGAGGGGAAGGAAGATATGGCACTCTTTTATTTTATATATTCAAAATAGAACTGAAAATAGTGCAAATCCCAAGTAGGACATAATATAGCATTAGGTTAATCTTAGGGACTGCTTTCCCACACTTATACAGTGACGCACTGTGATACCATACATGGCTAATACCTAATTGCCTGAAAGTGGGTATCTGTCTGAGTACTAAACAACTGCCTACCTAGCAGCTAACAGCAATCCCTGAGGCAGCACTAACACAACAACTTCCCATGCAGCTTCTGACATGCACTCCCTTACCCAGTTGAGAACAGTGGTAGAGGAGGCAGAATGTGGAATAGAACTGAAGAAGAGACTGTGATTTCTAATGGATGTACCTCTGGAGGAGTGGTAAGAGGAGTGAAGTGGACGAGCTGAGTTTCAGGGTTGTTGTAACCTAGGTAGGGTTGTTCTCCCTGACTGGTAACATAATGACGTTGGGATTATCAGCTAAGAGACTTCAAAGTTCAGAGTTGGGAGGTGGATAAAATCTAAAACTGAACACAGGGTTTGAAAATTGCTCACCTATAACAACAGGAGGCATGCAAACGGGAGACCCCTCCCCCAAATGCAAATAGAGACATAAAAATCCTTCACCTAGAACACAGAGAATTACAATTTTCAAAAGCCATACGTAAAGGTATGCCAACTGAAGCAATGTTTTTAAAGGAGCAGACCATAATATGGACAACAGCCTAATTAGAGCTGGTAGGTGCAGCTCTTAATCTTCTTGGCTCAAGTGCAGTCTATATGGGTAGAGAGGAAGTGGTAGTAGTAAATTTGTTTCTGTCAGCACTAATGCTGTGCAGAATTTTCAAATTCCAGCGGAATGAAATTCCACGGAATATTCAAAATTCTGCCAAAATTCCACTGAATTCCACTGGAAATGGAATGGCAGAATTAAGCAGCATAAAATAGTTGCAGAATGATTTTCCACAGAAAAATCACTGTTCCACAGAATAGTATTCCCTTGGATCTCAATATTTTCCATGGAAATTGTTATGGAATACTTTCCTGTGGAAAAAAAAAACATTTCTGTATTCTGTGGATCACAATAGGCAGAATTCTTTAGGCAAACAAGTGAAATTCTGGTAAAAATTCTGCCAGTGGAATGGTCATTCCACATTAATTCTGCTGGTGGAATTCTACATTCCACACAGCATTAATGCGTACCCTTGCTTCCGAGCAGGTTGCCTTACATAAAGTGCAGGAGTAAATAATATCATAAATAAGACATACAAAAAACAAAATATTTTATCATAAAACAATTAACTAAATAAAATTTAGAACTGTGATAGTGGACATAATGTAATAGATGTTACAGCCCAAAGGCTTGTCTGAATAACATTTTCAAACTCCTCTTAAAGCCTCAGCCAAGGGGGCATCCCGAAGAGACCTCATGAGCAAATTCCATGAGTTCCATAAAACCAAGCCAGTTACCTTGAAGACTTGGTACCCCAAGGTTTTCAGCCTAGCCCTTGGTAATTTCAGGAAGCCCACCTCAGTGGAGTGAAGAGAGTGTGAAGACAAGTAAGGATGCAGGAGATCCAACAGATGTCCAAGCTGCAAAGCATGCCAGGCCTTCTAAGTTAGCAGATCAATTTTGCTTTACCTGCAGCCATTGCAGTTCATGCAGTACTGGGGATACATGGCATATCCTCAAAAGGCAGTTTAGTAGCCTAGCTGCTGCATTCTGTACCAGCTGCTGGTGCTGAAGCATACCTCCACTGACTCCAATGTGCATAGCATTTAGCATTGCAGTTGTCAAACCCTGATGTTACAAATGCAGGTACCAGCTTTGCTAGGTCTCTGGGGGACTAAGGCATCTAATCCAGCTGATGTTCCTCTAGTGACAAAAGATACATTGGACTACTGCTGACACCTGAGCCTCAAGTGTCAACCCCTCATCTAGAATGACATAGAAAAATAGAAGATGGTGGCAGGAAAAAAAAACAGAGGTCCATCCAGTCTTCCCATACTCCCTATAATTCCTGGAACCTTCCCTGGAATTGTTCTTCTAAGGTACTAGCTCTTCTCATCCTACCCCCAGTCTCCTGATCTTGTGGCCCCAGGTGACTATTATTCCTTTCATTTCATCCCATGCCTGCTTGAATCCCATGACTATGTTATCACCCACCACCATAGTCAACAGACTGTTCCAGGGTTTCACCACCCTCTCTGTAAAGATGCACTTTCTCATGACACTCCTGAACCTCCTGCCTGTTAATTTCTACTCATGACCAGGTGACTTCAAGTTGGTATTCAGGGTAAATAATTCCCTATAATTTTCCTTGTTTATTCCTTTAAGGAACTTGAAGGTCTTTATCATATCTCCACTCTCCAGTCTGGTTTCCAGTAAGTATGTATGTAGTGCCTTGAGGCACTCCTCATGGTGTCTGCCCTGCTTGTCCAGAATAATTTTTGTTACTGTTTCTAACCTGTCCTTGTCCTTTCTGAGGTGAATGCTCCAGAACTGGACACAGAACTCCTGGTGAGGCCTTACAAGGGATCTGTATAGGGGATGTATTACCTCTTTTCTTCTGCTATTAATACCCCTCCCGATACATTACAGCATCCTATTAGCCTTGCTAAATACCTTGTTATACTGGTTCATTTGTTTAAGATTGTTACTGATGATAATTCCTAGATCCCATTCCTCTTCTACTGTGCTAAGTCTTACCCTTCCCATCCAGTACTCCATCTTGGAGTTCTTTTTCCCTAGGTGCATTACCTTGCACTTTTTGGTGTTGAATTTTAACTGCCAGACCTTTAACTGCCACTCTAGTTTTTGTAGCTCCTTCTGCATATCCCTTATTCCCTCATCACTATCCACACTCCCACATAGTTTTGTATCATCTGCGATGAGACACAGTCTACCCTGGATTCCCTCAGCAATTTATGTAATGAACATGTTGAAGAGGACTGGACCCATGACAGATTCTTGTGGAACCCAGCTCATAACCACTCTTTCCTCTGATTTGACCCCATTCACTACCAACCTCTGCTGCCTCCCTTCTAGCCAACGACTCACCCAGTTCAATATGGTTTTAGCTTCACCCAGGCCTTCCATATTTTTGAGCAACCTTTTGTGCGGTACTGAATCAAAAGCCTTGCTGAAGTCAAAGTACAGCAGATACACAGTGTGGCTCTTGTCTATTTCCTTGGTCACCCAGTCAAAGAAAAGAAATCAGGTTAGTCTGACAAGAACTTCCCACCATGACACCATGTTGTTTACTATCCTGGTGCCTGTTGCTCTCTAGGTAGTCTATTAGATCTGGTTTGATTAGTAATTCCATCAGCTTCCCAGTGATGGAGGTCAGACTGACAGGCCTGTAATTCCCTGGTTGCTCCCTGTCTCCCCCCTTTTGAAGTGATGAAATGTCTGCCATTCTCTAATCCCTTGGAACTTCCCCAGACCTAAGTGAGCTGTTGAACAGACCAGCCAGCAGTTCAGTCAGTTCTGCTGCTAATTTCTCAAATATCCTCGGATGTAACCCATCTGGTCCTTGGGCCGTACCTATCTTAAGGGCTGTTAGCCCTTCCAGGATCCTCGCACTAGTAAGTATTGGCTGCCTCATTTCTAGGATTCCCTTAGTGGCTGCTTTGATTAGAGATGGGTGATATCCGCAGATTTCATTCTGTGAAATAATTCATGAAATTTATACATTTTGTGAAATATTTTGCAGGTGTGAAATGCGAAATTCCACCAGCGAAATGGAGAATTTCACCAGTGAAATGCAGAATTTCAAACAGAAAAAAGGTTCTCCGACACAAGCCAGGCAGGGTGCGAGTTGAGCTGCCAGCCCAAGCAAACAATAAACACCAAGAAAACTTGCACTCCATACACCAAAGTGTGCTGCTGCAAAGTACCCTGGCGCTGCACCAATTAAGGCTTCATCGAGGTGTATGGAGTGACTTGGAAAACAAAAAGTCTTTTCATCTTGCACTGCATTGTCTGCAATTTATTAGCAAACTATTTCCACCTTCACTGGGGTCTTACTCCCCTGGCTCTGGAGTGGGAGCTTTCTTGTTGTTTTAAGTTAGAAATGTGGAATTTCACCTGCGAACAGAGGATTTTTGTCACTCACAGGTGAAATTCCACCATTCAAGGGTGAAATTCTACATTTTGACAGCAAAATTCCTTGTTTTGCACATGCAAATTTTTAGCAGAATGCACAAATTTCATGGAATATTTCAAGTGGCGAAAGTCGTAATTTCATAGAAACATGGAAACATTGACTTTGATGGAAGATAAGGACCGCTTGGCCCACCCAGTCTTCCCATTTCCCTACCTATTGGATAAGCTACAGATCCCAGTTAACCAACAGACTACGTCCTCCTACCCCTAAGAATTGCTTTATGTCTGCCCCATGAATTCTTGAATTCTCCCACTGTTTGTGACCCCACAGCCTCTTCAGGAAGGCTGTACATGCATCCACTACTCTCTCCATGAAGAAATACTTCCTTGCATTGCCCTTGAGCTGTCCCCCATCTATCTTCAAATTGTGCCCCCTTGTTCTTTCACATCTCTTTTTCTGAAAGATGCTACCCTATTGGACTTTGTTGATTCTCTTGAAGTACTCAAATGTTTCTATCATGTCCCCCTTCTCCCTCCTTTCCTCGAGGGTGTACATATTACTCTCCTTTAGTCTCTCTTTGTATGGCTTCTGGTGCAGACCCTGCACCATTTTAGTTGCCCTCCTCTGGACTGCCTCTATTGTATGTCCTTGAGGAGATGGGGTCTCTAGAACTGCATGCAGTATTTCAAATGGGGTCTCACTAACTGTCAGTATAGAGGGATGACAACTTCCTGTTTTCTACTGTACTGCCTCTCCCTATGCATTCCAGTATCCCCCCAGCCCTACTTATTCACCTTCTCACATTACTTGCCTACTTTTAGGCTATCTGATATGACTATCCCCAGGTTCCTTTCCATTTTTGTACTTGTTAGTACCTCCCCCCACATTGTGTACTCTTCCCTTGGGTTTTGTGTCCCAGGTACATTACTTCACACTTCATTGCATTAAATCTAAGCTGCCATATTTTTGACCATTCCTCTAACCTTGACAAGTCCCTTCTCATCCTTTCCACCTCTCCTTGTGTATCAACCCTATTGCAGATCTTTGTGTCATCTGCAAAGAAGCACAATTTCCCTTCCAGTCCCTCTGCAATGTCACCTATAAATACATTAAATAGGACTGGTCCCAGTACTGAACCTTGTGGCACCATTCTTCAGAGTGGACTCCATTTACTATAACCCTCTGTGTCCTGTTGCCCAGCCAGTGAGATTCAATGAGAAGCAATTTCACTGGCAAAATTACATTTCACTGCATCTCTAGCTTTGATGTTGCTTTCTTGTATGGACTCGCAATCCTTCTTAGTGAATACTGATCAGAAATAGTCATTAAAGATGATGGCTTTTTGTTCATCCTTCTCTATCACCATACCCCCTCAGCTAGCCATGGGATACTGCATTTCTCCCCCTTTTTTCACTGATATATCTAAAAAATCAGTTTTTCTCAATTCTTGACCCCTTCCATGATACTCAGCTCCATGTCCGCTTTCTTGTCCCTGATGGCCCTCTTTGCCTTCCTAGTTTTCTGTGGATAATCCTCCATTTTGCCTCTTCCTGCTTTTCCTCGTATTTATAGAAGCCCTTCTTTTTGGCCCTAATTACTTCCTTGATCCTAGCCGAGAACCATAACAGTCTCTTAAACCTGTTTTCAATTTAAAAACTGTTCTTGTCCTGCCTTTAATGCCTCAAAGATGACTCCCTTTATTGCCCCCAATCTCTACTCCATCCCATTTTTATGTCCTCTCCCACTACTAACGTAGCCCTGACCAGTTCCCTCAACCTATCAAAGTCCACCTTTTTGAAGTCAAGGACTTTGGTTCTTGATTGTAGATTCATGGCCCCAATGGCTAGCTCAACCACATGGAGTTGTGGTCACTGTTCCCTAGTGGCTCCCGTACTCCCACAGCAACCAGCTTCTCTGAGTTGGTGGGCCCCATATTTTCCACCATTTTTGGCAGCCAAAAACCTAGAAAAACCAAGCTAAAACCCTATTTTCTTCTCAGTAGCTTCCACTCTCCCCCTCTGACTGGGACCAACCTCTAGCACTTCAGTCTTGTCAGGGTTGAGTGACAACTAATTTAATGACATCCAATCTTTGAAATCAGTCAAGCACTTATTATGCACATCCAACACACCAGGTATCCTGGGAGCAAATGACAGGTTGAGCTGGGTATCATCAGCAGAGCGGTGAAATCCTACTCCAGATTGTCTATTGATCCCTCCCAGGGGTAGCATATACAGTACACTGCTAACAACATGGGCAAGAAGACCAAACCCTGGGGCATGCCACAAGGAAGCAACATCAGAAGTGAGAAGAAAGTCCCCATCCTTACCCTCTGTTTCCTGTCCCTGAAGAATGAGTCAAACCAACAGATGACTTTGTCCATGAGTCCTACATACTCCTTCAGCTGATTCAAGAGCCTATGTTCTACAGTGTCAAACACTGATGCAAGGTCGAGGAGAATGAACATTGACTGCCCTCCTCTGTCCCTCATCTTGAGAGGGTCATTGTTCACCTTGACCAATTCAGTTTCCATGCTATACTTAAACCTAAATCCAGACAGGAGAGGCTCATAGATGTCAAAGGCTATCAGGTGTGCCTCTGGCTGTAACACAACCCCCTTCTCAATCATCTTATCCAAAAAAGGCAGGTGAGAGACCAGTCGGTAATTTGCCAGGATGTCAGGGTCCAGAGATGACTTTTTCAGGAAAGGTCTCACCAATGCATCTTTCACTGACACTGGGAAGAGCCGTTCTGACAAGGGACACCCAAAAATCCCAGAGGACACCAGGCCCAGCTGCACAATAAAGCTCACCAGTAGCCTTCTCATATCTGCATTCAGTTTGCAAAAGTTGATCACTGCTCAGAAATCACTCCAATCATCTCTTCTATCATCGTTGGTCTCAATTTTCCACATGACAGCTGATTGCATCTGTGATGAGTTATCTTGGCACTGCTGGTTGCCACAGTTCACTTAGTGAGATCACAGTCCAAATGGAGGACACCCTGTCTGAGATGAAATAAGCAATCTCCTCACATTTAGTAGATAAAAAATCTCTCATGGACTCCAGACAGATAAGATGAAGTAACCTGGCCACTGTCTGAAAGATCTAAGCTGGCTGATTCTTTCCAGCAGCGATCTCCCTGTATGGAAAAACTTCATTCTTCTGGGTAACTGGCATTTGCTGATCTCCACAGTGAATACTCAGATCTAGTCTGTTCTCCAGGGCCTTGGATCTCCTCCGGCAATGCTCCAACCTCTACCTCCTTTCCATCATCTACCTTGGCTCACCTTAGTCAACAAAACCAAAATAAATAAATAAATCATACCACAGCAAACCACAGTGTGAAACAAGAGGGCATACACCAGTAGGTGCCATGTGACTGAAGGCCACATGAGCCTTATTATAGACTTTAAAGCCTCCTCCAGTTCCATGGTAAATGCCGCCACTATACCCAAGATTTCCAGTACCACTAAAAGTCCTTCTCCATAACCCTTTTAATGAGTGGACTGGGCCATCTCTAGTAGGGGTGGACTACAGCAGAATCCTTGAAGAAGAACTTGATGGTGCTGTGATCCAACCAACAGACCAGATCAATCATGTGAACCTCTGTCTAGAGCCCTTGGGAAAATACCAAGTCCAAGGCATGGCCATGTTGATGGGTCACAGTAGTAACAACTTGTGGGTGGTCCAGGGAATCTGTGAGTGCTACATTACACAGAGAAGATTTTGTCCAAAACACAAGAATTTGTAATTGACCCAGGCATTGAAATCACCCAGAATAAGCCTTCTAGGTGGCTTGATTTCTGCAGAAAATACCCTTCATGTCAAGGAGGCTGGTACACAAGGAGTATCTTGGGTAGTGCTAGAGATATCTGTGGGGTCCCTCTGACTTGAGATAAGACCTGATGTCCCCAGTCCTATCACACTGTTGCTCACACTCATGCATTTAGTGGTGATATTGGACGTGAATTTTGAAGACACCTTGTGGTACCGCAGGCCTACTGGTTAATTTCTAGGAAATATAACAAGTAGCTTTTTTTCCTGCAAAAGACTGCAGATTGCAGAAGTGTACATAAGTGAAAAAAGAAAGGCAAAGGGAGGGATAGTGAGACTGAAGGGGGAGGATGGGGGCCACATGGAGGATAACAACAATAAAGCTGACATATTGAACAGGTATTTCTGCTCAGTCTTTACTGAGGAAGAGGAGGGTAATGGGTCTGAAGAGAGTACAAGGGGTGAGAATGGTGCAGAAATGGACACAAGTCCCTTACACGAGAAAGGGTCCTGAAGGAACTGGAAGTAATAAGAGTTGATAAAGCAATGGAGCCAGATGGGTGCGCTCCAGGGTCCTAAAGAACTAAGAGAGGTGGTGGCTGAACCTCTGGCTATCCTGTTTAGCCAATCACTGGAAACAGGGGAGGTACCCAAAGACTGGAGGACAGCAGATGTAGTCCCCTTATATGAAAGTGGGAACAAAGAGGAAGCGGGGAACTACAGACCAGTCAGCCTCACCTCGGTAGTGGGGAAGATCATGGAAGCACTACTGAGGGAGAGATTGGTGGAACATCTGGTTGTCAATGGACTACAGGACCCAAGGCAGCATGGTTTCACCAGGGGGAGGTCATGTCAGACCAACCTCATTGAATTTTTTGACCGGGTGACTAGGGAGGTGGATCAGGGGAGGGCAGTGGACACAGCCTATCTGGACTTCATCAAGGCCTTTGACACTGTGCCACACAGAAGACTATTACACATACTGTGGAATATGGGTGTGGGCAGGACAGTAGTGCGGTGGGTAAGTAACTGGCTGGGCGGCAGGACACGGAGGGTGGTGGTAAATGGCTGTCACTCCACAGAGGGAAGAGAGACCAGTGGGGTACCACAGGGATCAGTGCTGGGACCGGTCCTATTCAACATCTTCATCAGTGACATTGCGCAGGACCTAGAAGGCAGAAGTTCACTATTCGCTGATGACACAAAGCTCTGTAACAGAGTAGATACACCAGAGGGTGTAGACAGAATGAGAAGGGACCTACAGAAACTTGAAGAATGGTTAGGGATTTGGCAGTTGAAATTCAATGCAAAGAAGTGCAAGATAATGCATATGGGGCACAAAAGCCCTGGCACAATATATCAGTTGGGGGGTGAGGATATATCATACCAAGCAGGAAAAGGATCTTGGGGTTTTCATCTCTGATGACCTCAAGGTAGGGAAACAGTGTGACAAGGCAGCAGGTAAAGCAAATAGGATGCTGGGATGCATAGGCAGATGCATCACCAGCAGGAAAAGGGAGGTCATAATTCCACTATACAAGACACTAGTGAGGCCCCACCTGGAGTACAGTGTACAGTTCTGGAGACCTTACCTACATAAGGACATAGACAGGGTAGAGAAGGTTCAGAAGAGGGCAACAAAGATGGTGCATGGATCGCATCACAAGTCCTATGAGGACAGGTTGAAGGAACTGAACATGTACTCCCTGGAGGAGAGGAGGGGGAGAGAGGGGATATGATAGAGACATACAAGTATCTTACAGGGAGGAACAGGGTGCAGGAATGCACTATTTTTAAGTGAAAAAGATGTTCCAAGACTAGAGGGCATGGGATGAAGTTGTAGGGAGGACGATTCAGAGGAAACGTGATGAAGAATTTCTTCACAGAATGGGTGGTGGACAAGTGGAACACCCTGCCAGAGGAAGTGGTGGGGGCTGAAACAATCACAGGATTTAAGAATGCATGGGATAGACATAAAGGAATTCTGGAGGTCAGGGGTAAGGGGCAACAGACTTCTAGGAAAACATAAACTGAACTTACAAGCTCAAATGGGCAGACTGGGTGGGCCATAGGCCCTTATCTGCTGACACTGTCTATGTATCTATGTATCTATGTGTCTATGTATAAGGATACTTAGAATCAGTCCATTTCCATTGCCATCCATTGGATTATAGGAAATTTCAATTCTGAGTCCGGTTCCTTTCTGATGCCAGTTAAGGTATTGGATTCAGATGCCACACCTAAATACATGTTAAAACCTCCTCCATAGTGAAGTTTAAGGAAACTGACTACTGTAACTGAGAAAGACCTCCCCTCTTCCCCACTTTTGTGTTGCCCCTCTCAGGGTTGGTTACCTTAAGGCTACTGCTAAAAGATGAGGCCCCCTCTATTTGGTTAGGTGTGTTGTGATGTGTGAACTGGAGTTCTGTGGTGCCAGCTAAGTCACAGAAGAACTAGTGCTACTTGTGCTTGTTGCACAAGTGAAGACACTGATGGTCTGGCTCCCTGTCCAAAGAAGTCAGTAGCCCACCACAGTCCAAAAAGAGATACCTCCCTTACCAACAACCCAGTACCCGGTTAGATTAGTGCTACAGGAATAGCGCCAGTCAACAGAGCGCTAGTCCCTGTAGCGCTAACATGGACAGTGAGAGTGGATTTACAGCTTTTTTAGTAAGTGCTCCCCTGGTTGCTGTCTGTGGTGCTTAAAGCACACAAGGGCACCAGAATCCAGGAGGCTGACCGAACTGCTCCAATGGCATGGGGGGCTGGGGCATTGAGCAGCTCGGCCAGCGGCATTGGAGACAAGGGTTATAATCCTGGTCTCTAACTTATTTTGTGCACTCTGGACTTAGTTATGTTCTGTGGGGCCATGGAGACAGTATTCCATGGCTCCACAAATTTTAACTTTCCTCATGATCCATCCCCCTCCCACCCCCAGACTGAGAATTCTTCAGTCCATGAGGAGGTGCAGGTGGCACATCCCCCTGCAAAAGCAAAATCTGTGCCTTTATTGCCATGCAGTTCTGGACTGTGCTATTATTGTCGGCACTACTGTGACCCAGTGCCCAGCAACCCACCTACAACCATATGCCCACTGCCAAGTTGCTCCCAACTAAAAGCCACTACTCCATCCAGGTTCTCAACCAATGACTATACCAAACCATGATTCCCAACTGTGTGATAACAAGAACTGAGCCTTTGTTCAGCCATCATGGTACTAAATTCCTTCTTGAGTGACCTGGGAAAAATTACTGATGAGGTGAGGAGGTGGCCGATCTGAACAAAAATCTGGGTTTCAGCCATTATGCCAGACACTGTACTGAGTAAAGAATCTGGTGATGATAACCAAGGATTTGTTTTAGGATGGTCACCTTCTCACCTACCCAGTTATTTATTACAGGGCACTTGGAGAAGATCAGATTTCAGTTGATGGCCAGGCTTGGATACATATGTTTTTCATCTATAAAGCAGAAATCATGGGTAACTGGTATTTTTTTATTTGTATTTTATTTCAGCAATTACCGGGATAGAAATAAGATACCTACAATATTAAGCAGTGTCAGTTATACTGAAATTAAAATGAAGAACTTTAGGCCAGTTCAAGATAGAGTCTCCAAATGTCAGCCAAGAATGGTCTCAGATACAGTCCAAATATATCATTTTCATGTGTCTCATAGTAGCATAATATACGTTTCGGCAGTCCACAACCAACCTGGATTTCACTGGCTCTCCCCCCGGTATATGCAGGTTTGTATACAATGTGCAAGGAAAACCAGATGTCAGAAGAATACTCCAGAGAGGTACCCCGTGAGTTTGGCAACTGCGATTGGGCACCTACTGAAAGGGTGACTCAATCCCAACGCCTTGCAATACAGCAACCAGGGAGGGAGGGCGACCAGACAGGGGGTGCGTGAATATAGATACATTCTGTTACTACATGTATACACACACGGGGGGAGGGAGCCAGTACGCACATCAATGGGTGGGACAGAAAGGAGAGATTCTGAGGGTTGGTGCTGCGGCAAGCTGCCAAGCTGCTCCCATGGCATGGTGGGTGGGTACAGGGCAGCGTTGCACAGGGTGCCAGTTTTGGGGCCGGGTGCAGGTACCTTTTGTTGCACTCAGCCTGAAATGTTTTTTTTTTCTCCCCCCCGACATGCACCTCCCTAGAGTTGAGAATCCTTCAGTAGGGGGATGCATGGGGTGCAGCCACCCCCCACACTAACATTTAAAATGTAAGACCCCGGTGCCCTATTGGCATGCGCCGGGGACTACATCACTGAAATTTTTTTTTTCATTTATTTTTTTGCTGCCAGGCATCCTCAAGCCCTGTGAATGGGCTCACCAGGCTCTGACTGCCTGTCCCCTCGTGCTCGGGGCTTGCCCCCCCCCTCAAGTGGGGCTGCCAGCAGTGGGCTTGGGTGGCCTAGAGGGGATGGCACTGGAGCCAGCTCATTATTTGGGGCCGGCATTTTTTTTAGTGCTTAGATGCCCTTGGAGGCTGGGGCCAGGATGTGCAATGATGACCTGAGTCCACCCTGCCCCCCGTATATGCTGGCACCAATTGATGTGAATCCCCTGGCCTCTTCTGGGGTCCACATTGAGTTGGACACTCAACCCCACCTCCCCCCAGAGTAGGAGAGCAGTCCAGCAGATGGTCAATCCTATTTCCACTGGCCAGCCCTCTGACTCCCGGATCCATTCCAAACTCTGGTCATCGGCTTCGCAGACGGCAGCCATGCTTCTGCGCCACTGGGCCAGCATCGGCAAAATATTTTTTTTTGCAATGTGCGTTCACCATAACAGCGATCACTACTCTGCAATCACCATTATCACATAGATGCCTGTAGAGGTGCTTCAATTCAACAGTATACAATCTGTGCAAAGAATGAGACATATCAATTATGGAATTACTGCATCATCTACACTCATAATATAAATCACAAAACTCTTCCACCTGATTGAAACCTAAGAAGCTGATTTCTAAGTGTAAATGTTTTTCCATACTATACGTTGAAGTTACTATACCCTCCATTGTTCTAAAGTATGAGACACTTGCTACATCCAAAGTCTATTAATTGCCTTCTTGGCTGCTAGAAAACAGATGAGGGCTAAAGATGACGGACCTACATGTACCCCTTCCGGGGAGACAGATAATTATGCTAATGAACAGAAAACCAAAGCGGGGTCTAAAAGTAATGCTAGGAATTCATTCTCCAAAGTTAGTGATGCAGCGAATTTAAGTTTTGTCCACAGAGTGCCGGCAAAGTGGGCAAATTCACATTGTGGAGCATTTCATAAAAATTTTTCCCACAGAAGCTGAAATTTTGCCTATGAGAAATGTTGCCTTCTGCGGCAAAATTTTGCCTTCCACAGCGAAATTTTGCCTTCCCTCCAGAGGCAAAATTTCACCTTAGACTAGGGTATAACTAAAGTTATAATATGTAGATCTCTCCCTGGTGGCTAGTGATCCCTCCCCCCACCTGTCCAACATGTAGAGACAAATCCCCGGTGGCTTGCGGTCCCTTCCCCCACCTGTCCCACATCAATCAATCAATCAATCAATCAAATCTTGATTTATTCAGGCTATCATCATTGAGCAAGGCTCATTTACAAGATGGACCTGATAAGGTCAAGTTTCGAGTTGATACACAGCAATTACATCACGCACTTATAAGACAGTTATACATACAGAAAAAATGATGTTTATAACACAATGATATACAGTGGATTCACATGTTGAAACTCGGTTAAGAGAAGGTTAAACTAATATCTACAATATGCACAGTACATATATATCCCAATGAGGGTCAGGACAGTC
Source organism: Neoceratodus forsteri (assembly GCA_016271365.2). Lineage (NCBI taxonomy): Eukaryota > Metazoa > Chordata > Ceratodontiformes > Ceratodontidae > Neoceratodus > Neoceratodus forsteri. Next base: position 102,870,340 of record CM028130.1, read on the forward strand.
ACACACATAATGAGCACAAGGATGGTGAAGGAAATATTGGTGCCATAAACTGGGGGTGTCTGACTGGAAGGAATATGTCATATATGATTGGAATATAGGTTTGTGGGATGACTATTCTATCTCTAGCGGTAGCAACTGCATTTCTCTGTGAAGAAGGCTGTACAGTGCTGCTTAAAGGATATAAATGGAATGATAATGGACAGTTTTAGGGATTTTTGTAGGGTGTTCCATGCTATAGCTAGAGAATAGCTGATTGCTGCCTCCCTAGTTTGGTGTTGACTTTGGGCAGTTTGAGCAGGATGATATTGTTGCTTCTCAGGGCATAGGAGCTAGGGTGGTCTGGTTGAAGCAGTCAGGATGTAACAGGAGTTTTGATAAAGCTCTGTGAGATCAATGAGCTGCATTTCTGCTCCTCCTGACATGAAGGAAACCCATCCAACTGCGTCACAGAGAGAACAATGGTGGGTATTATATGGCAGGTCTGTAATGAACCTTATTGCTCTATGATATAAGGTATCCAACTTTTGAAGGTAGGAGATGGGGCAATGACTATAGAGAAGTCTGCATAGTCAATGACTGATAGAAAGATGGCCTGGACTAACCTCATCTTTGAGTCTCTGTTAAGGAAGGGTTTTAATCTATAGAGGAGGCAGCCGTAGAGCTTTTTAACAGCTGTTCTAGATGCTGAGTGAAGTCAAGTCTGTTGTCAATCCACACACCTAGGTATTTGAAATTTTCAACATACTCAGATTTTCTCCAGGTATAGTGCATAGCTGGGGGAGATTAATTGAAGAGGATGTGTTGGTGGAGTTTTGAGTTGTGAACATCTTTGCTTTAGTTTTCTTTGCATATAGCAGAAGCTTTTTCTCGAGTAGCTGATATTGTAACAAGGAGAATTCTGCTTGTAGGATTTCATGAGCCACTGTAGGCGAAGGGTTGCTGACATACAGAACAGCGTCATCAGCAAAGAGGTGTACTGAGGACTTGGTAAGTGTTGAATCAATTGTATTTATATAAATGGCAACAAGGATAGGACCCAGAATAGAGCCTTGGGGACTCCTCTTGACAGTGGTCTTAATGGGGATAGTCACCTTCAGATTTTACCTGCTGTGACCTACGGAAGGTAGCATCTGAACCACTTAAGGGAGGGTGGATCTAGGCCAATGGAGTGTAGGGATGAGTAGCAGTTCATGGTCCACAGTATCAGAATGCTTTGCTCAGGTCCAGGAATACTGCACAGACATTGTTCTTTTATCAATTCAGTTTGCCAGTCATTTGTGACCTTGGCTAATGCAGTGATAGTGCTATGTTTGGCCCTGAATCCAGATTAAGCTGGATTTAATAGGTTAGCATTGTCAAGATATTCTCTTAATTGAATACTCACTAATTTCTCCAGCATCTTGGATAACACAGGTAGAATGGAAATGGGCCTGTAGTTATTAAGATCCATAGGGTCCCCTGATTTTAGAAGGGGGACCAATTGGGCTGTCTTCCACAGCGTGGTAATAGAGCCGGAGTTTAGGGAAAGGTTAAAGAGGTGTGTTGGGGGACTGCAAGCACATGGCACTCAATCTTTAGAAAGAAGGGGTCCAGAAGGTCTGCTCCTGCACTTTTTTTGGTATCCAGATGCCATAATAGATCCTCAACTTGTTTCAACAGTATAGGTTTGAAGCTAAAGGAAGAGTCAACTCTTTGATCACCAATGTAGTGGGAGCTTAATTAGTCCCTTAGTAGGTTAGCTGGGGAGGTGTCAAAGGCAAGGCCAGCTGTTGTGAAGTGGTTGATGAATGCATCCAGTATTTCCATTTTGCCAGTAATAGGGCCATAGTTATTGTGTAGTTGAGTTGGAAGGGGGTTGTTAGCGTCCTGTCCCATCATACCCTTGATGGTATCCCAAAACCTAGCAGGATTATGGTAGGAGGAGTCGAGCTCGGCCAGGTAGTAGGCAGCCTTTGCATCCCTAACTTTCCTGGTGTATTTATTCCTGGCTTTCCTAAAAATCATCCAGTCGCTTGTATTCTTAGTTTTTCTTGCTACTTTCCAGAGTTTGTCTCTCTCCAGCAGTGCAGCTTTGAGGTCAGCTGAAAACCAACGACAGGATTTGTTTTTTATTCGGATACTAGAGATTGGTGCATGGGTGTTAAGCGCATTTATTATAATGCTATTTAGCACCTGCTGAGCTTTTTCTACAGAATGTGCAAGATAAAACTTTTGCCAGTGTGGAAAGTAAGCTAGATGATGCAGATTTCTTTCAATATTGATGTTTTTCTTGGATCATCTCATGATGAATTTTGCAGGATTTGTTGTTATGCTGTTGGATCTCACCCCTGTGATGGGGCAGTGATCACTTATGTCGCATAGGAGCACTCCAGCACGTGTGAATAGATGTGGTTTACTCACTAGCATGATATCAAGTAGTGTACTGTTACTACTATTCCTTGTATTTAATCTTGTTGGTTCATTAATTAACTGTGTGAGCCCATAGGTGTCACAGAATGATACCAGAGGTGCAGTTGCCTGGGTGAGCCAGTTGAAATTCAGGTCACCTAGGATAATGACTTCTTCAGCACTGGACTTGACGAGGTTTCCCAGGTGGGATAAGAGCTTGTGTTCAGCAGAGGGGGGTCTGTAGCATCCAATTAGTTGGAAAGCTGCTGTATTGGGGAGAGAGACTTTTAGAGATAGGCATTCAAATTCCTTGGGCATAGATGTTGCAGCAGTACAGGATACAACTATACCAGCTTTTGCATAAATGGCTACTCCACCTCCCCTTGTTTGGCGATCAGCTCTGAATAGCTGATAGTTAGGTATGTTAACTTCCCTGTCCATTGTGGTGGGTTTGAGCCATGTCTCATTTATCACGAGAAAGTCTGGCAAGGTATGGGCAACCCAGGCTTGTATCAATGTAAATTTTTCAACCGACTGCATACATTAATATGGAAACTGGGGCCTTTAGTTGAGGTTAGGTCTGATGGAGAGGTGATACTTTCAAGAGGTCCAGGGTTGATTTCCAGATTACCAATACAGAGCAATAGAAAGATCAGTAGTTTCATGAAGGCTACCAGTGATAGGGAGAGGGGGCTGTCTTTGGTCCTCCTGCTTTTATTCTGTTGCCACTCTTTTTTTTTGGGTGCTCCCTGTGGTTTGAAGGTAGTGTGTCGGGATACCAATTAGCAGTTTGATGACTAGGCTTAGGGGGGATCTATATATCCAGCAGTGGGGCCTTGACTGAAACACATATGTGGTGATATGTGTATCTTTATGGTGATTGTACCACTGTAGTCGATGCAGCAATGGTAAAGCATATATGAAGGTTTGAGTGTCAGCCAAGGGGATGTTCCAGAGAAACTGGGATTGACCACTCTAAATTGTATAACAGGGTCATCTTCTTTGTGGAACCCTATGGCAGATAGTGACAGGAGTATCAGAAGTAAGCTCCCATTCTGAAGGGATATTGATAGTTGGCAGTGGGAGTAGTGAAGTTGCTGATTGGTTGGATCAGCAAGCTGGTGTGACTCTCTGTTGGTTTAGAGAAAAATGCTGAGGGCGGGGAAGAGATTTCAGCGGGAAGATGCCTATAAATTAACACACAAGAAGGGGGAAGGGCAGGTGGGCAAAAATTTTGCGCCTTTCCCGACTGCTCCCTCGCTGTTCCTCCTGGCCTTGTGGTTCCCAGGTTCGTCTAAGGTGCCGCCGACTGCCCGCTGGTGGAGCAAAGCCCCGGCACTCAGCTGGATGCTGTGGGATGGAAGATGCAGGCTGGAGAGAGACAGAGGAGGATGCAGCAATTAATAACGGTAGTAGCAAGCGTTTTCTGATCGTCACTGACCAAATCTGCACTACAAAAGGACTGTGGGGGAGGGGTCTTGTGGCGCCTCAGCATCTGGCCCACCTTACATATGCAAGCAAGGAGCTGTAATTACGTTAAAGAGCAGTAAAATGGCAGTTTCCCCTTGCAGTACAATAGTGGATAAGAGCACTTTTTTGATGATTTACACAGACAAAAAATAGAAGGAGAGTGGCGCCTCAGCATCGGCCCTGCTGCTAACAGGATCCAGCAGAATTCAAACAGAATCAACAACAGTTTCCCTCTACAGGCGTCTCACCAGATTGGAAGCAGCTCTTCTGGGGAATTTGCAGTAAAAAACCAGGGGAAGAGTAAAAGAGAGAAAAATCAAATCCCACACAGATTTCAGCAATGCAAACTGAGCCAGTGCAAGTCAATGGGGCAGGAGAGCCAATCGGCTGCTGTGCCTGGTGGAGTGCTCACTTACCGATTGGCTGCGCCTTTCCCGACTGCTCCCTCGCTGTTCCTCCTGGCCTTGTGGTTCCCAGGTTCGACTAAGGTGCCGCCGACTGCCCGCTGGCGGAGCAAAGCCCCGGCGCTCAGCTGGGTGCTGTGGGATGGAAGACACAGGCTGGAGAGAGACAGACGAGGGTGCAGCAATTAATAAGGGCAGTAGCAAGCATTTTCTGATCATCACTGACCAAATCTCCACTACAAAAGGACTGTGGGGGGGGTCCTGTGGTGCCTCAGCGTCTGGCCCAACTTACATATGCAAGCAAGGAGCTGTAATTACATTAAAGAGCACTAAAATGGCAGTTTCCCCTTGCTATACAATAGTGGATAACAGCACTTTTTTGATGATTTACACAGATAAAAAATAGACGGAGAGTGGCGCCTCAGCGTCTGGCCCACTGCTGCTAACAGGATCCAGCAGAATTCAAACAGAATCAACAACAGTTTCCCTCTACAGATGTCTCACCAGATTGGAAGCAGCTCTTCCAGGGAATTTGTAAATTGTAAATAAATAAATTGTAAATAAATAATTTTTAATTTAACAATTTAATAATTGTAAATAAATAAATTATTCATGGTTGCTAGTGGTCCTTCCCCTTAACCCAGTAATAACCCACCCTGCCGTCTGCCGTGGAAATGTACAGGAATCCCTCCCCACCCATCAAGCTCATTCATTGATATCTCAGTGGGAGTTCTAGCTGTGGAGGAGAGAGGAGGATGGCTAGTCTGCCACTGCTGTGCCGGATTTAGGATGGGGTGGGGGTGGAGGGGTTGTGGTGGGGGACATCTGGCTGCTGGGGAGGGGTGGGGGGGCACTGCATCACCAGGGATTGGGAATTGGGATCAGGTTCGAGATGGGGTTTAAAATTTACAAAAACCCTACTAGACCACCAGAGATTTCTTTTTTAAACAGGATAAAGGCTAAAGGAGGAGATATGGAGGGATGCGGGTGGGAGGGTTACTGAACATTTCCACGGCGGACAGTGTAGCGGGTTTTATTACCAGATGGAGTGGAGGGGAGGGAACACTAGCCACCATGGATAATTTAATTATTTAAAACTACATGTGGGAAAGGTAGGGGGAGTGACCGCTACCCACCAGGGATCTACTTATTTTAACTTACACCCTCCTAAGGTGACATTTCACCTGTGGATGGAAGGTGAAATTTTGCCATGGAAGGTGAAATTTCACCATGGAAGATGAAATTTTGTCATGGAAGGTGAAATTTCACTGTGAAAGGTGGCATTTCGCTGTTCCACCAGGTGAAATTTCGCCACTCCACCAGGCAGAATTTCGTGGATTTCTCCACAAAGCGAATTCCACCCACTTTGCCCACCAATACCCAAGGTCCTCTAAAACCTGGTCAGTACTGGGCAATGACAAAAAACATGAGCACAGTCTGCTATCTGTTGGCCATACAGACACCAGTACTACCCTTCACTAGGTGGTGGATATTTAGCTTAAATAGCAGGTGCTCAAAATAATCTCTACCTGCATTTCAATGCAAATTCCTTCCATTGTACAGAGAATGTAATTTTACTGGTTGCTGTGGCAAATTTAAAAAAAAACAAATAAGTAGATACTCATTCCATCTATTCAGGACTGCTTGTGTGGTATCTCCCATCAGGTAGTGAATACACTTAAAGAAATTAACAATGAATTGAAGCCAGCAATTTCCTCAAAGGGTGCCTGTAACAATTTGCAAAATCAATAGGGAGGGATCCAGGAGACTGGTCCTGTCAACTGTTTTGTGCAGTAAAGTGCTCCCTTCCTGTTAAGCCATATTTATTTTGTAATTTTTGGAAGTGGAGAGCCCCTTGCATATCTAGGAACTGAAATATATATGTTAACCCCAGTTGCCATCAACAAGATAAGGTGTGGTCTATAGGAGATGGAAGGAAGTCAGAGTCTGAGGCAAGGAACCAGCCACAGCTCCAGTCACTCCACTAGCCCAGCATAGCTTAGTGCACCAATGCCATCTTGCCAGCTATGGAGGTTGAGAGTCTTTAGTGAAGGGGCTGTCTTAGCCAGCTCACGAGCCTGCTAGTCCCCGGGAATAATCCAGTAACAAGAGAAGTTTTGTTCCAAACGGTGCTGGGAGCACTACTGCAAGGCAGGACATTTAACTTTGCTGAACTACCTAGCATCTGTGGCTTCTTCAAGATTTCACTCACTGCTGCAACTCCACTAATTTCACTAGCCCAGCATGACTTGATACAAATGCCATCTTGCCAGCCATGGGGAATGAGAGTCTCCACTGAAGGGTCTCTGCCAGCCAGGTCGCCAGCCTGTCACCATCAGGAATTGTCCATTAACAGCAGCAGTTTTGTTCCACTTAACTCTGGGAGCACTACTTCACGGTGGGACATATAACTTTGCTGAACTACCTAGCAGCTGCAGCTGCTTCAGGATTTTACTCACTGTCACAGCTCAATCACTGTCATAGCTCCACTCACTCCACAGGCCCAGCAGAGCTTCAGAGAATGAAGCCATTTTGCCAGTCACAGGGATCAACAGTCTCCAGTGAAGGGGCTCACACATCCAGCTTGCCAGCCTGCAAAACCCAGGAACCATCCAGCAATATGAGCAGCTTTGCTCCAATCAGTGCAAGGAGCGCAACTTCAGTGCAGGACCTTTTCAGCTTTTATTTTCCCTCATTGTGCTAGTGGTCCAGCATGCAGCAGTCACAGCATGAGTGGAACAACAGGAATGGGGGTCCTTGAGCGGAGTCACCAGATGAAGATGCCAGGATGTCAGAGTGCTCTGCACAACTCCCTTCCTGTAGCCAGTATATCTTTTGTTTCCAACTCTGCTACAGTACTGTTGATGTGTGCCTCAAGGGAGGTTAAATGGGGTTCAGTCTTGTGTTAAGTTTAGTACTGTAGTAAGGATAATTGCAGATAAATTCATGTAACTGCTAGTGCTCCCAGTCTATAACTGCTTTACCTAACTGGGGCACTTATCATTGTGACAACTGTTCACTGTATATAGTTTGTGATTGGTCCACCCCTTGAAAGTTTACCTCTTTGTGTTTGTCTCCAGCTGTGCCCTGTTTCAGTTATTCCTTGTTCCTACCAATCTGGATCAAGACCATGCTTTCTCTAGCATCTTTATGTGGACCAGAAAGGTGCTACCCATAGCCTCCCTACCTGATCCAGGTCATCTCTCCTAGGGTAACTAATATCTGGTCCTGACCAAAGTCTTGGTAAACATACTCCACTGCTAGACTCATCAGATATGCAGCTACCATTTTTAGCTCTCCTCCCCCTCCTCGTCTCCCTCTCCACCCCTCCTCCTTCCACTACCATCTCTCTTCAAGCTACTTCACCCAACACCCCTCCCTCCCCTACACTCCTCCTCTCTCTCGTCCCCTGAATCCATGGTGCTGTTTCCACCCTGCCAGCTGACTCTACCATGATGCTCTCAGGATACTCCTCCCCCGTTTCTCTCACTTCTCACTTTCTCCCCTCCTTCTACCCCTCCAATCAGCTCTGTTGCTCACTTAAGCTCCTTGTATCCTTGCGACTTCTGGTAGCAATGGATATCAAACTTAATCTCGGTCCTACCTCCCCCTCACCAATGCAAATTCCATTTTGTTTTTATAACATATTTTTCTTTATTGTTTATAGTTTATTACTATTCTGCTGCTCCTACAGTTTATGTCACTAATACATCCTATATTGCTTGCTCGCCCACCCCTTCCTCTCAGGACATATCTAGAAACAAGCTATTCAGCTCAGTAGGTCTTCCCTGGCAAAACTCTAAAAATACATAAATGTACTGTAAATAAGTAACCTGTCCAAATTCATACTAAAGTTTATACTAAGGATGCTGGGAGCTTATAAGGTGTGAGCCCACAGACAGATGTGCACAAACTAACTGAAGTAGTTTAGCATTACTTCATTGTGTATTAAATTAAGTAAATTGTTTTTGAATTCTGTTTGGTTTGTACTAATTATTACTTACCAGGGTAAAGAGTTTCAAGGATTTATAATTATCTTGGTTTAAAAATATTTCCTTTTTGTGCTATTAAACCATTCACCTGTCACCTGTAGATGGTGACCCATTGTACCTGGGTTTATAGGTTTATATTCACTGTTTAATTCACACACTAGAGGAGGATCCTGAACAAGACTGAACACTAGGAGAAGATCACCTCTCATTTGTCTTAATTCATGGGGCGTAAGTTTTAGATCCAGAAGTCTATTTCCATATATTTATTCCTTATATCTTGTAATTATTTTAGTTACCTTTCTTTATATTTTTTCAAGGTTATTTGTTTCATTCTTTTTATATGGGCACCAGCATTGTGTAGCAAAGTCCAGGTGTTCAAACATATGCTAAGTATAGTAGAAATATTGCTGTGTATCTTTATTTCATGAGGTGGTCGTATAGCCTAGAGGTTAGAGTAATGAGCTGTGAATGAGCATGGTACATCCAGCAGGCCTGGGTTTGATTCCCACAACCTCCACTTGTATACTGTATGACTCTGAGCAAGTCAATTAACCCCCCAGTTCTCCCAGGTTGCCCCTGAAAACAGGCTCTTGTGCCTAGTGGGCTTTAGCCAGTTATCAAACACTAAAATAAAAATCAATATATAACTTTACATAATACTGGAAAATCATTTTGTGGTGGAAGACTAGGTTTGCTGATAGAATGCATCTAACTTTACTTGAGCTCTTTGTCTTCTAGGTTTGCTTGAAAAGATAGTGCAAGTAAAAACATTAAGGCTTCTTTTTGCTAGGCAGGATTACTGACTTGTTACTATTTTGATTTGTGCTTGCAGGTTCTGTTCCTGTTTATTTTTTCTTATTTTTTTTGTACTTACAGGTTGTGCTTACAGTTTTTTTTTACGGTTTTGTTTTTATGCTTTCAGTTTTTATAGTTTGATCTCTCTTTAAGCTAAGCAGAGTTATTGTTTTGTTACTGTTTTGTTTTATACTTACAGGTTTTATTTTTTACTTACAGGTTTTACAATATCTGTCTCACATCAAAGGAGCTAATTTGTTTTTCTTTTCCACAGCTCATCCGGGGATTAACAGTGTAACTGTGGGTGGTGCTGACAAAGGCTTAGTACCTTCCAACATAATGAAGATTTAAAAGCTCAGGTTACTTGATGCGTTGAGGTGGAAGACTAGGTTTGCTGACAGACAGCACATAACTTTATGTGAGCTCTTTGTCTTCTAGGTTTGCTTGAAAAAACAGCAAGGAGCAACATCTCACAGATCTGCCTGTACCTCTCTGTTTTGCCTTGCAGGTTTAGCTTATGCACTGCAGTTAATTTTTAATTTTGACTTAGTGTGCATAGTTCACTGATTGTTTCTATCCACTGCCTATAGGCTACGAATTACCCACCATGCCTCATCCCCCAAATCCCACGCTCTCCCTGAGGCATTGACATTTATAGCATCCTAGCACCTCCCGCTTCCTACAGAGTTACAGCAGGGAGTAAACAGCACTACCTTTACCTCTTTCCAGCACAAGTCCTCACACATCATTAGAGGGCACTGCACATAAAAAATATCTTTGGGAGAGAACTTCTATTTCCATCCACACATCCTCTCTATTACTTTTCCACAGGTACTTCTATTTACATCAGAACTCCTTCTCTAATCCCTTTCAAGCAACCTTCTTCCTAGAGGCATTAAAATAAACGCTATTACTATTTCCACAAGCACTTCTTTTTTCATCTAAACTCCTCTACTCCCTTTCTAGTAACCTTCTTCTAAAAATAAGTTTTCATTTTTTTTCTCTTAAGCAGGATTTATATATCCATCCATACATCTTTCTTATTTCTGCTAAAACCAACTTGCTCAGGTGCTTATAATATTTTCATCCACACTTACACTTTGCCTTCCTGATAGCTCAGTCCGAGAAAGGCTCAGGTAGTTGTATTCCACAAGGGGGCTCACCTTGTGTGCCATCCACTCTTAGATTTATGGCAATTTCATTTTTCATCTGTTACCCACACAACAATATGGACTTCATTAACTGCAGATATTGTGGGACCCTCGTCCACAGAGCTTACACAAGGCAGGTGCATTGTCAACCTTGCTCTGTACTAAATGAGTTCTGCACTCAACTACATGCCGCTTGTACTGAAATATACTTTTTCAGGGTGCAACTCAACCATGCTGTGCAGCACTTGCACTTAAGGTGCCAACCATTAACACCACTCCCCAGAGAGCTAGCAGACCGGGGGGCTGGCAGTTGGTAGAAAAACAGAAAGTGCAGCAAAATAACTCCAACACCAGTGAAACTAACAAACAAGTTCTCTTCATTTTCATCCAAGTCTACTGCCAGGACAGGCATGACAGTGGAGAGGACCCTCACATAATACATGGACCAACAAACCACAACAAAAACCTCCAAGCAAAACAAAAAGTGCATCTTAATAATAAGTGACTCTGATCCGGAGGGTAGAGTCGCACATCCACCAAAGTAGCCAAACAGAAATTGAGGTTAGATTTCTCCCAGGAACATTGGCATGGAGGGACACAAACAGGACTAAGGGAAGTGTGCATACCACCGAGCAAGACTTGCATGTTCTCATCCATATAGGTACAAATGACCTGGCCAGATGATCAATTGGAGAGACTAAGCAGCATCTAATGACTCCAGGAGAAAAACTCACTTCTGTTCCATCCAAAGTCGCCTTCTCAGAAATTCTGCCTGTGTGGAACAAGGGGGCTAAAAGGCAGAAGATCAGAGAATGGGACATCGTCAAACTTAATACCAGGGTCTAAAACTGGTGTCAGGAAAAAGGTTATGGCTATGTAGGAAACTGGCAGAACTTCTGGGAGTTTTTTATATTCAATGGCCTACACCTTACAAAAGAGGGAACATGTGCTCTCAGCCAAAAAATTGATATCTTTGGCAACCATTTAAACTAGAGGGAGGAAAAGGGGCATCAGCACCAGTTGCATCATATGAGCTTACGAATGCCTCTGCCCATCTAAGGAAAACTGATTAGAACCAAAGCAGGGCATCACAAGCACCACGTGTCACAAGTCCACATGGGAGTTCCATGATAGGGATGTTCAAAACATTAGGGACACAAACCACAAGTGGAGAAATTGTACAGTAAGCAGGACAAACCAAGACTGGAAGGCAATGAGTGTCAGTGCCCGTAGCCTTCCAAACAAAATCACAGATCTCACTGCAATGATGGCTTAGGCCAGCCTCGACTGGGTTGCTGTTATGGAGACTTGATATGCAGAGAACCATACCTGTGATGTTGCCATCCCTTGTTTCACTCTCTTCAGGAGAGACTGCTTGGGTAAGAAAGGAGGAGGGGCTGCTATTTATATCAGGAAAGGGATAAATACAACTGAGACCCAGGGAACACAAGGCAAGACATAGGCCCTATGGATCACTCTGGGAGCTGGAAACAGGACCCCTATCAGGGCTGAAGTTATCTATAGACTCCCAAACCAGGAGATCAAAAAGGACAAGGTTCTCCTGGAAGACATAATGAGGATGGCCAAAAAACATGAGCTATTGCTAGTTGGGGACTTCACTCTACCAGATGTAGAATGATCCACCTTCACAGCCTCCTCAGAAAGGAGTAGAGACTTCCTCATGGCTTTGAGGGGGGCAGAACTGAATCAAAAGGTGTTTTTTCCCACCAGAGAATCGGCTATCCTGGACCTGGTACTCACTAACAGTGCCAGGGTATCAGACATACAAGTGGGGATCAATCTGGGTACCAGTCACCACAGATCAATCTGGTTCTCCATTAACAAAACTGAGGACCCCTGCCACTCCAGAATCAGAGTGCTCAATTTCAGAAAAACAGATTTCCTGAAAATGAGGGAAACAATCAAGCCCCTGCTGGCAACAGATACCACATGGAATGTGGGGGACAAATTGATAAAGCTGAAAGATGCTATAGAGTCAGTCAAAGTGCTATGCAATAAACAAATCAGCAAGTCCAAAAGGACAAGGAACCCCTCTTGCTCTCCAAAAAGGTAGCTACTATAGTTTGGAAAAAGAGAAAAGCATTTCAGAAGTACAAGAAGACATGGGGCTGAATTTTCAAAACAGTAAAGACTGCCACAATCCCCTGGTGCACCAATCATATGGCACGTGAAACTTGCAGTAGTCCCCTGTTAGCAATTGGGATATTCTATCTCTTGCTCTGACCTTCAGTCCTTAGACCACATATTTGTGGTCAACCCTGTGCCATTCCCTGGGGCTTCCAACATGGAGCTTGCACCAGATATGTTGCGCAAGCTGCCTTAAATCATGGAAAATATCACAACTTGCCTGGGAATGGAAAATCGGACATAGTTGCAGCAATGTGGTTTGGCACAATGGTGAAATTTAAGTCCCATGATGCAGGGCAGGAAGCAAGCCCTGCACTGCAGTTGGAAAATCCTACCCCAAGTCTGAAATGGATAGAAAAGCCTACAGAGAGAAACTCAGGGTAGCCGGGAAAGCTACTAGGGTGACAAGGCCCAGACAGAAGAAAAACTGGCTCAAGAAGTGAAAAGGGGAGACAAAACCTTTTATCAATACATTTGAGAAAAAAGAAAGAGCAAAGGAGGAATAACATGGCTGGCAACTAAGGAAGAATACCTGGTGGAAAATGACAAAGACAAGGCAGAAGTTCTCAATGAATTCTTATACTCAGTCTTCACACAGGAAGACAATGATAATGGTTCAGCACTGGCCAGAACACCACACCAGGGGAGCTGATTTATCATATATAGCACGTTCACAGATGGTAACCAGGGTTTATGACTACACACCCTTATTAACCTCCCATGCTCCCACTCTCTCTAACTTATACGCATCCATGCATATATCTCCTGACTTCCTTAACACATTTTAATCCAGCCTGTCTGACACTTGAACCACTAACTTTAGGTATCTCAGTCCCGTAGCTGCCACTATATGTTAGAGCTGGGCCTTAACATGCCTTGGCATACTGACGCTAGTACCAGAACCACTAAACCCCAGTGCACCTTGTCTACCTGATGCATATATGGTGAATGTCTATGCTATGTAATGAATTGACACTGTTGGCCTTATACCATATGCAATGTTTGCTTGTTTCTGCTCTGCCTATGCGATGAATGTCAATGCTATGTAACTTTCTTTTGTCACTGATGCCTGTAAACCTGTTGCTATGTTTACTTTGTTTGTTGCCACAACATTGTGGCCCGGTTTGTGACTGAAAACAGTCCTTGGATCATTTCACTTACCCGGTTTACCAAAGACATAAATAAATAAATACATAAATAAATACATAAATAAATATCCCCCTTTATGAAAGTAATGGTCCTTGAGGAGTTGTCTAAAATAAGGGTGGACAGGGCAATGGGCCCTGATGGAATGCACCCAAGAGTTCTAAAAGAACTTAGGGAAGAACTTGATGCCCCACTTGCTGAACTGTTTAACAGTTCAGTGGAACAGGGGATAGTACCACAGGACTGGAAAAGAACCATGGTTGTGCCATTACACAAAAGCGGTAGCAGGGAGGGAGTAGGAAACTACAGTCCAGTAATCTGACCTCAAAGATATGTAAAATAATTGAGTCATTGCTTAAGGAAAGGATGACAAACTACCTGAAAGCAAATGGGCAACTTGACCCAAAGCAGCAAGGCTTCACATCAGAATGCTCATACCAAACAAATTTGATAGAATTCTTTAACTGGGTTACAAGGGACGTTAATCAGGGTGCAGCAGTGGACGTGGTGTATCAGGATTTTAGTAAAGCCTTTGATACAGTTCCACACAGAAGGCTAGCCAACAAACTGGAGCAAGCTGGCATCAGTCACCAAGTAGTTAAATGGATCACAAGCTGGCTGCAAGGCAGGACACAGAGGATTATGGTAAATGTTTGTTCCAAGAGGGGGAGATGTCAAGTGGCATACTGCAGGAACAGTACCAGGCCCCATCCTTTCCAACATATTCGTCAGTGACACAGCTGAAGAACTGAAAGGGAAAGTCAGCCTCTTTGAAGATGATATAGAACTCTGCAACAGGGTGAATACACAGGAAGGGATTGCAGAAATGGAGGCAGGTCTCAGGATGCTAGAGGAATGGTCCTGGAACTGGCAGTTGAGATTCAACGCCAAAAAATGTAAAGTCATCCACTTAGGTAGAAGGAACCCATGCATGAAGTATGTTCAGGAGGAGCAGCTACTAGAAGAAATAAAGCTGGAATGGGATCTTGGTGTCATAATTTCAAATAATTTAAAAGTAGGGAAGAAATGCAAAAAAGTGGCACTAAAGGCAAGCAGCATCCCTGGATGTATTAGTAGGGGTATTACCAATAGGAAACATGACGTAATCCTCCCACTGCACAGGTCCCTGGTGTGACCTCACTTGGAGTACTGTGTGCAGTTCTGGATATCTCACCCAAAAAAGGACATAGACCATCTGGAAACCATGCAGAGACATGCCACCAAAATGGTGCAGGGTCTGAACCATGAAATGTATGAAGCTAGGCTCAGCCAGCTAAATTTATTCTCCTTCGAGCAGAGGAGGAGCAAAGGAGACATGATTGAGACTTTTAAATTTGTAAAAGGGATCAAAACAGTACAAACCAGGAACCATTCTGGGAAAACAGGGCTGCACGTACTAGAGGACACAACATGTGCCTGGTGGGAGGTAAATTCAAAACAAATGTTAGGAAGTACTTTCTCATGGAGAGGGTGGTGGACCCTTGGAACAGCCTATCCCCAGAGGTAGTGGCCACCAAGATGGTCAGTGAATTCAAACAGGCATGGGATAGACAGTATAGTCACCTTAGCAAGACAAATTGATAGTGGAGGTTAGAAAATCTGGGCAGACTAGATAGACCACGTGGTCTCCTTCTGCTAGCAAATTAGGGAGCAATCTTAGACCTGGTTCTCTCAAATGGAGATGAAGAGAGGATCACAGATGTAGAAGTGGGTAGCCATCTGGGAACTAGCGACCATCAAACAGTATGGTTCACAATAAACACAGCAATAGAGTCAAGCCATACAAAGACAAAGGTACTGTATTTTAGGAGGGCTGACTTTGCCAAAATGGGTGAGTGCCTAAGGAATGCACTAACAAATGGGCAGGAAGGAGGGGTGGAAGAACAATGGGGAATAATAAAAACTGCCATCACAGAGTTAACAAGCCTTTGTGTAAAGCAAATAAACAAAATGAAATGAGGTAAGAAACCACTATGGTTCTCAAAGGAAGTGGCAGTGAAGGTTCAAGAGAAAAAGAAAGCTTTCAGAAAGTATAGGGAATCGCAGAAGGAACAGGACAGAGAACTGTATCAGTTAAAGCAAAAGGAAGCTGGAAAGGCAGTCAGAACAGCAAAGGCCCAAACCGAGGAAAAGATAGCCAACTCAGTTAAGAAGGGGGATAAAACCTTTTATAGGTACATCAGGAGCGAAGAAAGACCAAGGGAGGGACAGTGAGGCTTAATAAAGGGAGGAGGGTGGGCAGAGGTGACTGTGAAAGGCAGAATACTAAACAAATATTTTTGCTCAGTATTTACAAAGGAAGAAGGAGGTACCTAAAACAAACAGTAGAAACACTCTGGATACAGAAGTTGATACCAGCCCATTTACAGAAGAAAGGGTTCTGAAGAGCTCTTAAAACTGAAGGTGGACAAGCAATGGGGCCTGATGGGATTCATCCCAGAATTCTAAAGAACTAAGGGTAGAACTAGTGACACCACTGACTACCTCTTTAACAAATCATGGGAGGATGGGTGGTACCTGAGGACTGGAGGAGGGCAGATGTGATTCCCCTTCACAAAAGTGGAGCAAGGCAGAAGCAGGAAACTACAGACCTGTTAGTTTAACCTCAGTGGTAGGGAAAATGATGGAATCACTTCTGAAGGAAAGAATTGTTGAGTATCTAGAGGTCAGAGGGGCACAGGACCCAAGGCAGCATGGATTCACAGTGGGAAGGTCATGCCAGACAAATCTGATAGATTTCTTTGACTGGGTGACCAAAGTAGTTGATCAGGGAGGGGCTGTGGACATGGCCTACCTAGACTTTAGCAAGGCATTTGACACAGTCCCACACAAAGATTAATATACAAGTTAGCCAGCCTGGAGTGGGTCCCAAGATGACAGCCTGGGTAAAGAATTGGCTGGAGAATAGGACACAGAGTAATAGTAAATGGAGTCCACTCTGAAAAAAGGGGGTTAGTAGTGGTGTCCCGTGGGAGTTCAGTATAGGACCGGTCCTCTTCAATGTCTTTATAAGTGACATTGCAGAGGGACTGGAAGGAAAAGTATGTCTCTTTGCAGATGACACTAAGATCTGCAACAGAGTTGATGCACAAGGTGGGGTGGAAAGGATGAGAAGGGACTTGGCAAGGTTAGAGGAATGGTCAAATGTATGGCAGCTTAGATTCAATGCTAAGAAGTGCAAGGTACTGCACCTGGGAAACAAAAACCCAGGGGAAGAGTACACAATGGGGGGTGAGATACTAACAATAACAAAAATGGAAAGGGACCTGGGGGTAGTCATATCAGATGACCTAAAGGTGGGCAAGCAATGTGAGAGGGCAGCAAGGAGGGCTGGGGGGATACTGGGATGCATAGAGAGGCATCAACAGTAGAAAACAAGAAGTTATTATCCTCTGTACAGACAGCTGGTGAGACCACATCTGAGTACTGCGTGCAGTTCTGGAGACCCAATCTCACAAAGACATAGACAGGATGGAAGCTGTCCAGAGGAGGGCAACTAAAATGGTGCATGGTCTGCACGGAAGACATATGAAGAGAGACTTAAGGAGCTTAATATGTATAGCCTTGAGGAAAGGAGGAGAGGGGGACATGATAGAAACTTTCAAGTACCTCAAGGAATCAACAAAGTCCAAGAGGTAGCATCTTTCAAAAAAAGAGTGTGCAAGAACAAGGGGCACAATTTGAAGATAGAAGGGGGGCGGCTCAGAGGTAATTTAAGGAAGTATTTATTCACAGAGAGGGTTGTGGATGCATGGAACAGCCTTCCAGAGGAGGTTGTGGAGTCAAAAACAGTGGTGGAATTCAAGCATGCATGGGACAGTCATAAGGCAATTCTAGGGGGTGGGGGTAGGAAGAAGTAGGCTGCTGGTTAACTAGGATCTGCAGCTTATCCATCATGTAGGGAAATGGGCAGACTGGGTGGGCCAAGCGGTCCTTATCTGCCGTCAAATTCTATGTTTCTATGTTTCTATGTTTCTTATGTTTCTTATGTTCTTATGAGTGACTGCTTCTTCTATTGGCCCATAGAACTATTTACTCTAGATATGACTTAATTTCATTGCTTTTCGTGCTCTAAGCTGTTAGAAATTATTCATCCTAGTTCTGTCTTATGTTTAGTCAATGCCAGGGTACTGTTTAGGGTGGGCAAAATTTGTGAATTCCGCTCTAGCAGAACTTCCATGAAATTTCAGAAATTTTGCAGAACTTTCCAAACTTTTGCCACTGGCAAAACTTGGATTTTCTGCAGATTTTTTCGCCAAGTTCAGAGGACTTTTTTTGTGAACTGCTAAAAATGCATATAAACTGTGGAATTTATTCTATCCACAGTTAATAAACAGTCAGTGAATGAACGCGTGCTTGTATAACCATGCAGTCATTCACTGACAATTCAGTGGGCCACCAGTAATGGAAGAGAGAGGAGGGCAGCACCAGTGTAATGCTCAGGAGCAGGGTGGGGAGAGGGGTGGTGGCTGATGAACTGTCAGGTTGGGAGAGGTGGGAAGTCCACTAGACACCTGGGAATTAGGATTACTTTTTTATAAGAGATCAGGGATGGGGGATCCTGTAGATACCATGGAATACTGGGAATAGACAGGGATGAGTCGGTGGACTGGCTGCTGTTTTTTTGTGGATTAATGAATCCAGGATGGGGGGGGTCCACTAGACACCAGGGAAATAAAATGTTTTTGGGGGCCATGATCGATGGGCAGGGGGGCCACCAGACACCAGGACGGTCTGAGGGATGGTGGGATTGGAGTTATGTATTTATTTACTGGGACTTCTGATCAGTGGGGGGTGAATTAATGAATCAAACTGCAATTAAAAAAGCCTCCGAACTGACCACTGGCAGTGATCCAATCTGTGGATTTTTTTCCCACAATTTAATAAATTAACCTGTAATTTGTATATTTATTCCACGGTTTTAAGGCTGAATTTCCAATGAAGTTTCTCAGAAGAAGCCAGAAGGGGAAGGAAACATATTCATATCAGTGCTTTACGAAACTGGTAATTGTTATTTTTGTTATTAAACTTAGATTGTGGGCTTTTAGTGGCACTATTTAAAAGACAAAGAACCTCTGTGTGCAAACACTGAGGCAAGGGTTACCCTAAAGGGCATTTGGCTGGGAAGCCAAGTTTCAAGAAAATACAAAATCACACATGCCCACACAATGCAAAGCATCATGGGCTGCATATGCAAATCACCACAGAACGTTATGCTGGTCCAACTTTAAACAGAATTGCATAGTGCCAACAGGCCTCTCCCACAGTTTGCAAAGGTTGCTAACTCTGTTAGCACCTATCAAACAATAGTACAACACCAGTCTGGTCAAGCGGACCAACACTGGTTCTGTGTTCTGCACGTATACTTTGCATTAATAATCAGCGGTATGACTATTGACACTACATAATTTCTTTGCTGTCTTTACTTAGAATTGGTTTTGGGCTGTTGAAAATTTAAAACATATTGGTGGTGTATTTCTTTGCTGTCTTTAATTGCTGCAAATGTAGTCTTGGCTTGTCTGACTTGTCCTGTAGTCTGGGTGAGGGGTGCTAATTGTCTGGCCTCTCAGCTATGTGATAACTGGAGGTGGAGCTTAGTCAGAGTTGAGGTAGCAAGTGATTTTTGTTTCTCAGAAGAAGCCAGAAGAGGTAGGAAACATATTGATATCAGTGCTTTACAGTAACTGGTAATTGCTATTTTTATTATTAAACTTACATTGTGGGCTTTTAGCGACACTGTAATTTCTTTGCTGTCTTTACTTAGAATTGTTTTTGGGCTGTTGAAAATTTAAAACATAGTGGTGGTGTATTTCTTTGCTGTCTAATTGCTGCAAATTCTCCCCCTCCCCTTCCCCCAACTCTTCATTAGATGCCCTGTTAAATCTGATTGACAGGAGCTAAACACAGGGGATAGTATGGGGTTTGGAGTAGGAGGGGCATAAGGGGAATAAGCCCAACCTCAGCACGACAAGTGTTGTGACTCATTTATTTATTTATTTTATTTTTTTTAAAAGAAAAGTATCTGAGGATTAGTGGCAGGATTTTTAGGACAGTAAATTAATAAAAAGGGAACTAGGAGAGCTTCAGTAACAGACAAGTAGTGGAATAGCAGTATAATGTGGGGAGTGGTGCAATACAGTAGCTGCGGGGAAGCCATATTCAGGCAGACCTTCTGGACACTGAGGTGCTGCCCTATCTGCATGCATCTCTCTGGACTGTGGGATGAGGTAGCCAGACTCAGAGCAGAAGTAAACTGGATCAGGAGTACCATCACCCCTATCCAGAGACCACCCAGTCCAATGCCGCTGCCTCAAAGTATGTTGAGACCGAGGAACACCTGGATGACAGTGGTCTCAGGGTGGGTTAAGACAGTCAGGCAGAGGCACATCCCAGATCCTATTCCACTCAAGAACTCATATGCCACACTGGCAAATGTGGGCAACCAAATAGAGGTACCCAGAGAAGTGAAAGGAAAGGATGTGGAGGTTAGCCAAGGAGGTGACCTCAGCGGGGAGAGCAGTGGACCCCAGAGGAGGAGGAAGCGAATCCTGGTGGGGACTCCATCATAAGAGGATCAGCTAGGAACATAGGAGGGGCAGGAGGAGGACCGAGGTGAGTGAGGTGCCTACCAGGTGCCACGCACGGAGGATGGAAGAAGATCCTGGGGATCACTGGGAAGGCAAGATGGGAGGGTGAGCTGGATGTCATTATCCACCTAGGTACTAATGACCTGGCAAATGGGGAGCCAAAGGAAGTTCAGGAAGAGTTTAGGAAATTGGGGAAGGGTCTCATGCAAGTAGCTACTTCTGTCACCTTCTCAGAAGTACTACCTGCGAGAGGCATGGGAGAGCATAGGGGTGCATGCACCAGGAACTTTAACTCATGGTTGAAGAACTGGTGCTGTGAGGAAGGGTTTGGATTCACTGGTGACTGGGGACCCACCTGGAGGGATGGAGGTTGGTTCAAGCCCGATAGACTGCATCCATCCTGGAGGGGAATCCAAGCACTCAATGATAAGTTTAAATGCTACATTGACAAGCATTTAAACTAGCCAAGGGGGGTGGCAGGCCAGCAGGAGGGTACCTACTTGCTCACCCACCACAGCTAGCAGTGGAACCAGTGAACAGGAGGCATGGATATCTCAACAAAGCAGTGTGCAAAAGATGGAGATTAGCACCCAAGAGGTGGATAGGCAGAAAAGGGGCAAAATTCAGCAGAAGGGCAGACAGCAAGGAGAACCAGGGATAAAGGACAACCAGGGAAGGGGCTGGAGTAGAACAGCGAAACAGTCTAGGGAGGTCAAATCATGGAAAGCACTGTGTGCCAATGCCAGGAGCCTTAGCAACAAGATGGAAGATCTGGAGGCTGTCATGGTGCAGTCAGACCTGGACATTGTGGCCATCACAGAAACCTGGTGTAATGATAACCATGACTGGGAGATGGCCATTTCTGGCTACAACATATTCCGAAGAGACCGGGCAGGTAGGAAGGGAGGAGAAGTGGCATTGTATGTGAAAAATGACATAAGGGCCACAGAGATCCAGGAGGAACAAAATGGGGGAGAGATTCTGTGGGTTAAGCTGGAAAGAAAAATGGGGCCAGCCATCCAGACAAGTGTGGTCTATAGACCACCAACCCAGGAGGAAGAAACAAATAGGGAGCTGATGCTAGCCATCCAAAGGATGGCAGACAAGGGTGAGGTAGTACTGGTTGGAGACTTCAGTATTCCAGACATGGACTGGAGCATCCCAGTAGCAGCATCAACTAGGAGCAGATTTATCCTGGACTCCCTTCAGGGTGCCTTCCTCAAGCAACTGGTCATGGAACCAACTCTGCAGAAGGCAATACTGGACCTTCTGCTCACAAACAGGGACAGTGTGATGGGGATAACAATGGGTGAGCACCTGGGGAACAGTGACCACCAGTCATTGTGGTTTGAAATCACAGAAGGAGCAGAACCAAACCACACAAAAATATGTATCCTGGATTTTAGGGGGCAGACTTTGGGAAAATGGGGAGATACTTGAAAGAGGCATTAAGGGGAATGGGACAGGAATCAGGGGTTGAGGAACAGTGGGCAGTATTTAAAATGGGGATTACAAGAGCAACAGAATTATGCATTAAGTAGGTTAGCAAGAGGAAAAGGAAGAGGAGGGCATTATGGTTTTCCAAAGAGGTAGCAAAGAAAGTGAAAGCCAAAAAGATTGCATTCAGGAAATACAAATAGACACAGGCAGAAGGGGATAGGGAGAAGTACCAGGAAAAGCAAAGGGAGGCAGGGAGGTCAGTAAGGGAAGCCAAAGCTCAGACAGAAGAGCACATTGCAAAATCAGTGGGTAGAGGGGACACAACCTTTTACAGGTATATAAGTGAAAAAAGAAAGGCAAAGGGAAGGATAGTGAGACTGAAGGGAGAGGATGGGGGCCACGTGGAGGATGACAACAGTAAAGCTGGCATACTGAACAGGCATTTCTGCTCAGTCTTTACTGAGGAAGAGGAGGGTAATGGGTCTGAAGGGAGTACAAGGGGTGAGAATGGTGCAGAAATGGACACAAGTCCCTTTACATGAGAAAGGGTCCTGAAGGAACTGGAAGTAATAAGAGTTGATAAAGCAATGGGGCCAGATGGGGTGCACCTCAGGGTCCTTAAAGAACTCAGAGAGGTGGTGGTTGAACCTCTGGCTATCTGTTTAGCCAATCACTGAAACAGGAGGTACCCAAAGACTGGAGGACAGCAGATGTAGTCCCCTTATACAAAGTGGGAACAAAGAGGAAGTGAGGAACTACAGACCAGTCAGCCTCACCTCGGTAGTGGGGAAGATCATGGAAGCACTACTGAAGGAGAGATTGGTGGAACATCTGGTTGTCGATGGACTGCAGGATCCAAGGCAGCATGGTTTCACCAGGGGGAGGTCATGTCAGACCAACCTCATTGAATTTTTTGACTGGGTGACTAGGGAGGTGGATCAGGGGAGGGCAGTGGACATGGCCTATCTGGACTTCAGCAAGGCCTTTGACACTGTGTCACATGAAGACTATTACACAAACTAGGGAATATGGGTGTGGGCAGGACAGTAGTGTGGTGGGTGGGTAACTGGCTGGGCGGCAG
The DNA here is from genome assembly GCA_016271365.2 of Neoceratodus forsteri. Lineage (NCBI taxonomy): Eukaryota > Metazoa > Chordata > Ceratodontiformes > Ceratodontidae > Neoceratodus > Neoceratodus forsteri. Next base: position 102,892,942 of record CM028130.1, read on the forward strand.
GACACAAAGGGTGGTGGTAAATGGCTGTCACTCCACAGAGGAAGAGTGACCAGTGGGGTACCACAGGGATCAGTGCTGGGACCGATCCTATTCAACATCTTCATCAGTGACATTGCGCAGGACCTAGAAGGCAGAATTTCACTGTTCACTGATGACACAAAGCTCTGTAACAGAGTAGACACACCAGAGGGTATAGACAGAATGAGAAGAGACCTGCAGAAACTTGAAGAATGGTCAGGGGTTTGGCAGTTGAAATTCAATGCAGAGAAGTGCAAGATAATGCATATGGGGCACAAAAACCCTGGCACAATATATTAGTTGGGGGCTGAGGATATAGCATACACCAAGCAGGAAAGGGATATTGGGGTTATCATCTCTGATGACCTCAAGGTAGAGAAACAGTGTGACAAGGCAGCAGGTAAAGCAAATAGGATGCTGGGATGAATAGGCAGGGGCATCACCAGCAGGAAAAGGCAGGTCATGATTCCACTATTCAAGACTCTAGTGAGGCCCCACCTGGAGTACAGTGTACAGTTCTGGAGACCTTACCTACATAAGGACATAGACAGGGTAGAGAAGGTTCAGAGTAGGGCAACAAAGATGGTACATGGATTGCATCACAAGTCCTATGAGGACAGGTTGAAGGAATTGAATATGTACTCCCTGGAGGAGAGGAGGGAGAGAGGGGACATGATAGAGACATACAAGTATCTTACGGGGAGGAACAGGGTGCAAGAATACATTATTTTTAAGCGAAAAAGATGTTCCAGGACTAGAGGGCATGGGATGAAGTTGGAGGGAGGACAATTCAGAGGATATGTGAGGAAGAATTTCTTCACAGAACGGGTGATGGACAAGTGGAACACCCTGCCTGAGGAAGTGGTGGGGGCTGAAACAATCACGAGATTTAAGAATGCATGGGATAAACATAAAGGAATTCTGGAGGTCAGGGGTAAGGGGCAACAGAGTTCTAGGAAAACATAAACTGAAGTTACAAACTCAAATGGACAGAGTAGGTGGGCCATAGGCCCTTATCTGCTGACACTGTCTATGTATCTATGTTTCTAAAATGATTTCCAAACTTTCGCAGCAGCGAAAATCTTACTTTCCCAGAAATTCCGCTGGTGGAATTTTTTTTCGTACACCGCTAGTATTGTTACATAACTTATATTTATGTTCAGTGTTTTTTTGGCCTAGGTGCCTTGTTCAGCATTTGTCTAATTTGAACTGATTTCACAATTCCTAGCCCATTTTGTAGTTCTGTCCAAGTTTGTCTGTATGTCTTTTATTTGTTTGTACATTTCACAAGGATCACCCAATTTAGTCATCGGCGTATTTGGCTGACCAGTTGGCTATATTTTTTGCCATGTCTGAGGTGAAATAATGGAAGAGTAAAGGCTCAAGAACTAAATTCTGTGGTACCCAATGTGTAGTATATCCTGGTATTGATTTTTATGTTGATTGTGCGCATGCGTAAGAAGCATATTGCAGCAGCTTTCTCCACAAGCAGGTTGTGGATGCATGACTCTGTTGTGGCCAATGCCCCCCCCCCCCAGCCTGCAAAGGCTTGTCCTGCTTCCCCCAATGCCGTAGCACATTGCAGCTGCTGACACTAGTTCAGCCAGCGTGCCACCAACTTGTGACAATTTAGCCGCTGCAATCAGTGGTCACCTCGTCATTGCAGCGTAAGCCATCCGCTGCAATGAGGGAGCGACCCGCCATTGCAGGGCACGATTTTTGCAGAGTGATATTGTTTGTGAGCATGACAGCAGTTTGTTCACAAACAATCTCCATTGACTTCACTGCCCGCATGTTTCTGCTGCAAAAGGGGAGCCCACCCCCCATCGGCATTATGTAAGTCCCCTCCCCTGTGTATATTATCTTGTCGACGGGGTGCCCGATCCCCGTCGGCATAATGTAGCAAGCCCCCCACTTTCTTGTGTGCTGATGGGGTGCCCAATCCCCCGTCGGCTACAGAGACCCCCCAAAAAAAAGCCCAGACTCCACTGGCACACTGGGAGCCCACCACAGTGTGCCACATGCCCCTGTGAAAGGAAAAACTGTCCAGTGATGTCTTTTTTTTTTTTACCCTGTAAAGAAGGAAACGGTCCCTTGGCAGTCTCCCTGGCACCCCTCCCACAACCCACACCCACCCACTGTGCACTCTGCCTCCCCACTCCCCCACTTCACCCCATACTTACCTCGGAGCTTGGCATGATGATCTTCTGTGGACTGGGAACACGTCTGCACTCTTCAAAGCTGACCGCGAACTGAGGAAATGCCGGTAAGCTGTATAATGGAATAAATGTTTTTTTTCCAACTTTAATGCATATCTCAGCCATTTTCTGGAATTCTGACAGCAAATTTTCAACATGGGGTTTTTGGAAGCCCTCCTCATGAATTCTGGAACTGTCATGGAGTTAATTGGCCCCAAAATGTGATTTCGCAGTCACTACACAGAATCAACTTTCGGGGCCAGTTAATGAAATGACAGTGCCAGTGTTCATGAGGTGGGCTCTCAAACAGCCTATGTTGCAAATTTGGTGGAAAAAAATAAAAAAAATGACTGTTTTACGAGTGTGCGTTGAGCAGTTGCTACACATGCTTGTAACTTCGTGAATTTGCAATATTTTCACTCCAGATTTTCAACATTGGCATTAGTTCACACCTCCCTGTGAACAGTACAGCTGTCATTGTTCACATCTTGGCCAAAATGTGTTTTTGCAGTTCTGGTGCAGAATAGCGCGGTTGCTGTGGGAGATTAGTATTTGGGACAGATTAAGAAAATGACAGTGACACTGTTCATGAATAGAGGTCATAAAATGCCTGTATTGAAAATTTGGTGATGATACTCCATAAAATGACTGTGTTACGAGTGTGTGTTGTGCACTTTCCAGGTACCCTTGTAACTTCGCAGATTTGTAATATTTTCACTACAGATTTTCAATATTGCAATCTTCCCACACCTACTTTTGAGCAGTATAGCCGTCATTTTTCCCATCCTGGCCGAAATGTGTTTTCGCACTTCCGGCACAGAATAGGGTGGTCGCTGTGGGAAAATGTTTTTCGGGACAGATTAAGAAAATGACAGTGATACTGTTCATGAGCAGAGGTCCTAAGATGCCTATGTAGAAAATTTGGTGCTGATAGCCCATCAAATGACTGTGTTACAAATGTGCATTGTGCACTTTCCACGTACCCTTGTAACTTCGCAGATTTGTAATATTGTCACTCCAGATTTTCAACAGTGGCATTTTTTCACACCTCCTTATGAGCAGTACAGCTGTCATTTTTCACATCCTGACAGAAATGTGTTTTCACAGTTCCGGCACAGAATAACGCGGTCACTGTGGGAAATCAGTGTTGGGTACACATTAAGACAATGACAGGGGCACTGTTCATGAGCAGAGGTCCTAAAATCCCTATGTTGAAAATTTGGTGACGAAACTCCATAACATGACTGTGTTACAAGCGGGCGTTGAACTATTTCCACACACCCTTGGAACTTGCAAATGTGTAATATTTTCACGTCACATTTTCAACAGTGGCATTTTTTTCACACCTCCTTATGAATAGTACAGCTGTCATTTTCCACATCCTGGCTAAAATATGTTTTTGCACTCCTGCTGGAGAATAGCACGGTTACTCTTGCAAATCAGTGTTTGGGACAGATTAACATCAAGCAGGTGAAAGGGGGAGTGACTGAGCTCAACTGAGCTCTGTCGGGACTGTTGCAGATTTGTTTGTGGGCAGAAAAAGGTCCCAACGCAAGAGCCCAGTACAAACGGGCAGCCTGCAGCTCTAGGCGAAACAGAACGAGTGAGTGAGTGAGGGAGGGGAAGTGAACAAACTCACCGGAGCGCTGTCAGGACTGTTGCAGATTTCTTTGTGGGCAGAAAAACATGTCAATACAAGCAGGGGCCTAGTACAAAAGGGCAGCCTGCAGCGGTGGGAGAAACAGTACAAGCGAGTGAGATGGGGGTACTGAGTGAGCTCAACGGAGCTCTATCAGGACTGCTGCAGATTTCTTTGTGGGCAGCTTGCAGTGCCAGTACAAACAGAATGAGCACATGACAGAGAGACTGAGCGACCTCAACAGAGCTCTATTGGGACAGCTGCGGATTTCTTTGTGGACAGACAAAGGTGCCAATGCAGCCAGGAGCCCCCTACAAAAGCGCAGCCTGCAGCGCCAAGAGAAACAGAACGAGCGAGTGACAGAACGGTAGTGAGCGAGCTCAATGGAGCTCTATTGAGACTGCTGCAGATTTTTTTGTGGGTAGAAAAAGGCAGAAATGCAGGCAGGAGCCCAGTACAAAAGGCCAGCTTGTAGCGCCAGCAGAAACAGAATGAGTGAGTGAGAGAGGAGGAGTGAGCGAGCTCAGTGGAGCTGTGTCAGGACTGTTTCAGATTTCTTTGTGGCCAGAAAAAGCCACCAACACAGGTAGGAGCCCAGTACAGAAGGGCAGCCTGCAGCGGTGGGAGACACAGAACGAGTGAGTGAGGGAGGGGGACTGTGTGAGCTCAGCAGAGCTCTGTTGGGACTGCTGCAGATCTGTTTGTGGGCAGAAAAGGGCAGCAATGCACACAGGGCCCCAGTACAAAAGGGCAGTCTGCAATGGTGGGGAAACCAGAATGAGTGAGTGAGAGAGGGGGGGAGTGAGTGAGCTCAATGGAGCTCTATTGCAACTGCTACAAATTTCTTTGTGGGCAGAAGAATGTGACAACACAGGCAGGAGCCCAGTAGAAAAGGGCAGCCTGCAGCCCCAGCAGAAATGGAATGAGCGAGTGAGAGAGGGGGAGTGAGCAAGCTCAACAGAACTTTGTTGGGACTGCTGCAGATTTCTTTGAGGGCAGAAAAAAGCACTAACAAAGGCAGGAGCCCTGTACAAAAGGGTAGTCTGCAGCGCCAGGAGAAACAGAATGAATGAGTGAGACGTGGAGTGAGCAACCTCAACAGAGCTCTGTCAGGACAGCTGCAGATTTCTTTGTGGGCAGGAAAAGGTGCCAACGCAGGCAGGAGCCCAGTACAAAAGGGCAGCCTGGAGCACCGGGAGAAACACAATGAGTGAGTGAGACGAGGGGAGTGAGGGAGGTCAACTGAGCTCTATTGTGACTGCTGCGGATTTCTTTCTTGGCAGAAAAAGGTGGCAATGCAGGCAGGAGTCCACTACAAAAGGCCAGCCTGCAGCGCCGGCAGAAACGGAACGAGTGAGTGAGACAGGAAGAGTGAGCAGGCTCAACAGGCCAGTGTCGGTACTGCTGCAGATGTCTTTGTGGGCAGAAAAAGCCACCAACAAAGGCAGGAGCCCAGTACAATAGGGCAGCCTGCAGTGCCAGGATAAACAGAATGAGCGAGTGAGAGAGGGAGAGTGAGCCACCTTAAGGGAGCTCTGTCAGGACAGCTGCAGATTTCTTAATGGGCAGAAAAAGCTGCCAAAGCAGGCAAGAGCACTGTATAAAACAACAGCCTGCAGCACTGGGACAAACAGACTGAGCGAGTGACAGAGGGGCAGTGAGCACGCCCAACAGACCAACGCAATCAACATTCGGCATTGACAAATGCTTGTTACCCGTTTATTACTACCTTCTGAGTTCTAGCAGTCAGCCAGTTTGGGATCCAGTTACTTAGCTGTGGGTCTGTTGCTAAACTGTGCATTCTTTCAATTTCTGTCCAGTGAGAAACAAGATCTAAAAGCCTTGCACAAATCTATGAATATTCTATTTACTTGGATTCTGAGATTTTTTCATGAAAAGTTAATAAGTTTGTTGTACAAGATCTGCCCTTTATAAAGCCGTGTTGTTCAGGATTGTGAAGCAGCCTTCACCCTGGATCCTCTTTCCATTAATATACTGGCAGGAGAACAGAGACCTAGCCCTGCTGATTTCAGGTCTGTCCCTTTAAAAGCCCTAAGCACTGGTTGTACAGAGTCTTGGAAATCCCTGCGGGGAGGGGGCCCTCAAGTGTGGCAACTAAAGAGAAAACCAGAAAAAGCAGGGAGGAGAGTTGGGGGGAGGTTACAGAGAGAGACAGAAGGCCTGCTGTGAACAGGAGAGCTGAATCAAGCTAAACGTCTTTTTTTTTTTTGTTCTGTATTTGCTCTGCCAAAGAAAGTTGCTTGAACCCTTATTTGGGCTGAAGTAAAGCAACCTTGCGTTTCATTGAACTCTCTCTGGAGATTTTTGGGGGCATGGTTCCCCCAAAAGTTTTGGTTGCTGTGACACTGGCAAGTGTGGTAGTACCAGTGCGATTGAACTTTCCCTTGTCTAAATAGAGGTAGGATGGAGTGGGACAAAGTACTGAAATGGCCAGCAGAACAGCAAGCACAACAGACCCGAATGCAAAGCGACTGGATGGCTCAGCAAGCACAACAGCAGCCTCAGAGGGAAAAACAGCTGGTGCAACAGGTCCAGATGCAAAGGGACTGGATAGCCCAGCAAGTGCAATTACAGAAGCAGAGAGACCAGAAGCAAGTGCAATAGCAGGTGCAGAGTGACCAATAACAGCAGGAGTTTACGAAGCAGGTGCTGGAAACACAGACAGAAGCTGTGCTCCAGCTCTAGATCACACTGAATCCAGTCACTGTAGGTTCTCACCCTATGCTAAAAGAATGGATCCTGAGGATGACCCCCAAAGCTTACTTTATGACTTTTGGGAAAGTTTCCAGTACCACTGCCTGGCCACAAGAAAGTTGGGACACTTGCATTGCACAATATCTAACTGGAGATGCACAAGCTACTTATTAGAACCAAGATGATGCTGTTGTCAGAGAATATGACCAGATAAAAGTGGCTATCCTGAAGCAGATCAGGATAGCTGAAGAGAGCTATTGATGGAATTTTCACGTTTTGTTTTAAAGCAGGAACCTGACCCACAGCAGTGGCTCAAATGGTTAAAAAATCAAAAGACTTGCCTACACAGTGGTTTAAACCAGAGGTATGTTCTAAAGAGGAGATTTTAAATTTAATTGTGTTGGAGCAGTGCCTGAACATTTTTCCAAATCAAGTAGGTGGCTGGATGAGTCATCATGGGCAAACCACCCTAGCCACTGCTGTCAAGATCACAGAACATTATTTGGAAGTAGAGAGACCAGAGGCCATTAAGAGTAGTGGAACCCATGGTGAACCTCAGGTGGCAACCGCAGGAGAAGAGCCCCCTAGAAGAAGGGAGAAAGGACAATGAAGGGATGGAAATAAGTGCACTGATATGGGCATATGGTCAAAAGATGAAATAACGGTTTCCCCTCTATGTAAAAAAAAAAAAAAGCTATAACACCAAGATCTAGTGCAATTCCCCTAGTCCTAAGACCCCTGTCTCCAGTCACACTAATGGGGGGGAGACACACATCAATGACTTGATAGCATAATTATATGTGTTCAAGTGGTGCATAACTGTAAGTTATGCAACAGTATGGACTGCAACTTTATAGAATGTGTAGCTAAGGACTACAATGGACCCCATTTCAACCATCTATATATGGTGCTAGTGCAAGTGGAGGACAAGACAGGTGTGGCTCAGGTGGTTTCAGGTTGTGGGCAGACATTGGTTAAAGAATCTGTGTAGGATCCAGTTAAGGCCACTGGGAAAAATCAGTAACAACTACATGCTCATATCTTACAGCCCCAGTATGTTTAAAATAGGGCAATCGGGTAGGAATAATAAATGTGGGAATTTCAAAAACCCTAGCTTGGCCAGGAGTCCTGGGCTGAGATTGGCAAGGTTGGCATGCCCTCCTACAAAATCATTCTGTGTATTCTCATGGAAAGAGGAAAACCTGGAGGGATTAGAGGAAATATTTCTCTTTATTGGTGCTGAACTATTTGACTGAAAATGGAAAAATCAAGAAATTCTGGGGACACAAATGGAAAGAGAAAAACACAGGCACTCTTTGTCCAAGGTGTAGTAGTTGGGGGCTACAAGGACCTGGGTTCAAGGAAGGTCAGAGGTGACTACCATGAGGTCACAAGGCACTTTCAGAGGTCAGGACACTCACATTTCAATATCTGGTTAATATAATTTCTGAGCAAAGAAATTATGAGGTTCTTAAAAATGCTTATCAGAACCTAGCTGCAATAAAAGTGGCCCCAGGGAAAGTATAAGCAATTACAGGCCTAACTACCTGCTCTGCACGCTTGCTAAGCTACAAGAAAGGCTAGTCTATGACCAACTCTGTGACTACTTGGAGGCTTATCAGCTCCTAGCTCCCTCACATCACGGATTTAGATCTAACCACGGGACTGACACAGCCCTTATCAACTTCTCGGATGAAGTACTCAGAGCAATGGACAAAGGGATACCCACAGGTGCTGTCTTTATAGACCTGTCCAAGGCATTTGATCTTGTTGACCACAAACTCCTGCTACAGAAGCTGAGCAATATGGGCTTAGACCCCCATTCCCTCAAGTGGTTTGGGAGTTACTTATCTGGCCGGACACAGAGGGTCACCTGGAAGGGAGCCATATCAGGTCCACAACCTCTAAAACAGGGTGTACCGCAGGGCTCAATCCTCGGCCCCCTCCTTTTCTCCTTGTTTACCAACAACCTAAGTACCCACTGTGGGGGTAGCTCGGTCATTCGGTATGCGAATGACACTGTCATCTGCAGATCCTTGGGCAAAGTGGCAGCTCTCGGTCCCCTCCTCCAAAGTGACCTTACATCACTTGAGGCATGGCTGAGTGATAACAGAATGGTACTAAATGCAGAAAAAACCAAGGTGGTGCTATTTGGGCCCAGATCCCTGGGTCATGACAGGACTTCATCCTTGCAACTCACCACACTCACTGGAAGAGGCATCAAAGTAGTGCCCTCCCTTAAATATTTGGGTCTCACACTTAACCAATCTCTCACCTTCAAGAACCACGTGGATCAGGTCAACAAGACCTCACACCGTAAACTTGGTATCTTATACTGACTCAAGGACCAGCTCATCCCTGAGGCCAGGCTTTCCATTACCACAAATGTTCTGCTCCCTACCCTGACCTATGCTGCACTGATTATACAGGGCATGGCTAAACAAGAGGTCTCCAGGATGCAAATTTTGTACAAGGTAGCTCGGTTCGCTACCCAGGACCACCCGTGACATCACCACTGTGACACACTGGCCCAGCTATGGTGGCCCTCATTGACCACTCACCTACAACACCCCTTGCTTGTCCTGGTCTTCAAGCTACTCAAGCTGCCCACTCCAGCCAGCATAGTAGGAACCACAGCAATTAAACATAACCCCAGGAGCCTACGGACGTCAGAACAAACTCTACTGGAAGTCCCCAGGGTCAGGACTAATGCAGGTGGCAGATCTTTCTCCTACCTAGCCCCCAACCTGTGGAACAAGCTCCCTCCTATGGTGCAGGAGGCCTCCTCACATAGGAACTTCCACACCAGACTTAAGGCTCATATGGCAGACTGCAGCACATGCCATTGCCATGGCTCATAACTTGCCCCCCTCTCCCACATCAACCCTTCTGAAAGTGAGCCTACCCAGGTATCCTCCTCAAGATCCAAGGTACCTTTGTCCTGTTATTGTCCTATAGATAACTTATGTCTTGGAAGTAGCTCTCCACCTGAAAACTGAAAATTGCTTGTCATGTATATAACCATGCCAGGTAGCTGCTAGGTAAAAACTGTGTCATGTTGATAACCATGGCTGTAACCTCCATGTAAACCTGAATATATTTTGTAACCTAATGTCTTTCCACTGCATCAAAACATGTATTGTTATCCTGGGTCGCCCCTGAAAAAGGGACCATCGGGGCTCAGTGGGCCTACCCGGTCACCAAAATGTAATAAATACATAAAATAAATGGAAGTGTGATTGATAAACCAAAATCTCAAATATTTCCAAGGTTTGAACTAAAATAATACTTCTCTACAGGGTGGAACAAGTAAAACAAACGGTAACTGTACACTATCAGCTTTTGTTTCCTCAGTCTGCAAGATGGGAAATATTAAGACATGCTCATACCATACCTATTGCAGATCACTTGGGCCATGAGAAAACTGAGAAGTGCATACTTACCCAGTTTTTCTGGCCAGGTATATGGAAGAACGTGGTAGACTTATGTGCTTCTTGCCCAGAGTGTTAGTTGGTCGCCCTCAGAACTATAAAGCAGGCCCACTGATGCTGATGCCCATAACAGATATTCTGTTTGGAAGAACTGGGGTTGATATGGTGAGACCCCTGGTAAAACGTTAAGCAGGGTATCAGTATAATATGCTGGTAAGGGATTATGCCACCCAACACCCCAAGGCTATTACCATGCACTCCACTGCAGCCCAGTCAGTAGCCAAAGAATTGCTAAAGGCATTTTCCTCGAGTTGGGCTGCCAAAGAAGAGCTTAACTTATCAGAGCACCATTTTTATGTCACAGCTTATGAGGAAAGTGTGTGCATTACTGAAGGTTAAGTCTAGCTGGACATCAATGTACCACCCTCAGACAAACAACTTAGTGAAAGATAAAGGGTGTGCAGTCTATATTTGTTTTAGGTATGGCAAAAAAATGGGTTGAAGTATTACCCTTTTTAACATTTGCAGTTCTGGAGGTACCACAATCCTTCACAGGTTTTTCAGCCTTTGAATGGTCATACGGGTGACAAACTCGAGGGATGCTGGATCTCATAAAAGAGATATGGGAAGAACATGCACATAGACTCACTAAAGTGTTCCAGTATGTAATGCAAATAAGAGAAAGATTGGTCACAATTGGTAGATTTGCCAGAGAAAATGTATTTAAAGCACAACAAACACAGGAAGAACACTATATCCAAGGGGCAAGCCAGGGAGGGTTCATTCCTGATGACTGAGTACTGCTTTTGCTCCCTAGCTCTGAAAGTAAACACATGGCTAAATGGCAAGGACCACATGAGGTCATGAGAAAAGTTGGGCAAGTTGATTATGAGGTATTACACCCCAACCGAAGAAAGGAAAAACAAAACATTATCATGTTCATTTCTTGAAACCATGGAATGGCAGGGAGGTGTTGCTAATTTATCCACTGGAACTTACTTACTTACTCCTCCTATGAATCTGTGTTCAGCTTGAAGATCAACGGTTACTATATTTTGGTCACTACTGTTGGTGGGATAATTACCTCACAGTTTTTAATATGTATGTTTGATGAGGACAGGACTATACTGAGTGTATTTTCCCCTAGCTGGAACTAATATGTGTTGATTTAAATTGTTCTGTGAGGTCAACTAAGCATTTCTCTCTCTTTATTGTTGTGCTATGAGTTGTCTAGTTAATATCAACAAGGTTTTGGTCTTCCATAAATATTATCTCCCCCACATCACATTATGTTTCTATTTCATTTAGGATATTAGTAGTTGTTTCCCCCATCAAATCAGGAGGTCTGTAGCACAATCCTATAATATTGCCTTTTACAGTATGTTATTGCTTGTTATTTTAACCCATGATGCTTCCATGTTCAACATCTTTTACATAGATTGTTATTTCCCCTCCTGTTTTATCAGTTCTTTCTTGGAGAAGTCACTTATAACCATTTATTATCCTTCCCCGAACTTCCTGGCTTGACCACCAAAGCACATTGTGTCTTTAATGTTATTGCATCCAGCTCTTCTTATTAAACTCCTTGGGCTTGATTCTCAAAACTCGGCTTAAGCCATGCCAATGGTGACTTGCACCTATTGCCGGTGTGCCAGGGACCCTACACCTGATTCTCTATCAGGTAGGGTCTGGTTGCAATGTTTCACAGCCTGCAGCAACTGTGGCCATGAGCCAAACAGATGGCATATCAGGATGGTATGCCCCATGCCGTGGGGTGGACATATACCACTCTAGGACGTCCCTGGTGGTTAGCGGTTTCCCCAGCCCCATTCCCCTTTTTATTAAAAGAATCATGTCTATGGTGGTCTAGCAGATCCCTCCAGCCTTGATCCTCTTTTTATTAAAAGAATCACATCCCTGGTGGTATAGCAGATGCCCCAGACCCTATCCTCTTTTTATTAAGAGAATCCCCCAACCCAATCCCCTTTTTATTAAAAGTACACATCTTTGTTGGTCTAGTGGACCCCCCTCTGGCTCTGATCCCCTTGTTATTAAAAGAATTATGTCTCTGGTGATCTAGCAGACCACCACACCTCTGATCTGCCAGTATAATAAAATATCTTCCCCTGGTGGTCTAGCAGACCCCCCTTCCCTATCCCTGATCTGCCAATATAATATATAAATATATATTTCCTTGGTGGTCTAGTGGACCCCCAACCCCTGCCCAGCAGGCAGTGCCCTACATCCCCACTCCCCCAGTCCCATCCTTGAGCTGGTGACCAGTACAGCCCTCTGCTCTCTACCACAGCCAGCTGCTCACTTAGCAGTCAAGGACCACATTCTGTATACAGTATGTGCTCCTTGACAGCCCAGTAGGCAGCTGGCTGTATTGGAGAGCAGAGGGCTGTGACTGGCACTGGCTCAGGGATGGGATGGGGAACAGGGTGGGGGGCATTGCCTGCTGGGGTGGGGATCCACTAGACCACCAGGGAAATATATCTTTATATTATATGTGCAGATCAGGGATATGATGAGGGGGTCTGCTAGACCACCAGGGAGAGATATTTTATTGTACAGGCAGATCAGGGCGGGGAGGTCCACTAGACCTTCAGGGATGTGATTCTTTTAATAAAATGGGGATCAGAACTGGGGGGACCATGGCACACTGGCGCAAGTTTCAAAATCCTCCTAGAGGACACACTTCAAAATACCCTTAGACCAGCCCTGGGAAGGTTTTGAGAATCCCAAATTAGGGAATACAGCAGTCTGCGTCTGCTGCAAGCCCAGCAGCTGCATGCCGCAGCCCATTTTAAGCCTTGAAGATGATGCAAGCCCCCTTTGGTGTGAGTGGCCTGTGTTTGCTGCAGACTACATTTGTGAATTGCTCCTGATGCATCTTTTGGTCCAAGCCGCTTCTTGTGCTATTCCTTGTAGCACAAGCCCCTTGACCATTCAGGGGTCTTTGATAATTTGGCCCCTTGTATTCAAGAAGACACGCTGGCAAGAGTTTGTTTTGTGACATGTATTCTGGACTTTGTCTATGATTGGTTATCACTTATTTGAACACTTGAGCACTGAGCTATTACTTTGTTTCTGTTCCCCTAGACCTTTCAGTTTAAACACATAACATTTAGAGTTTCCTTAATTCTGCATCCCAATTTTTTTGCACCCCATCTGTTTAGATGTAGCCTATATGTTAAGGATAAATCATTTTTGTGTCAAAACACTCCCAGTTGTTAATGAATTGACTGCCTGAGGTGTTGCACATGTTTTCTAAGTGTATATTAATCTGGTTAGTTGTTAATTTTTTCCTATTGATGCCCTAGGTATCAGTAGTATGACAGATATAACAAGCATTTGTCAATGCCGAATGTTATCGCGCTGGCATTGGCTTTGGTAGTGCAATGCGGAAACACATTTTGGGCCAGATGTGAAAAATGAAAGCTGTACTGTTCATAAGGAAGTGTAAAAAAATGGCAGTGTTGGAAATGTGGCATGTAAATATGGCAAATTTGCGAAGTTACAAGGGTACCTGGGAAATGCACAACGCACGCTTGTAACACAGTCATTTTATGGACTTTCAGCACCAAATTTTCAGCATAGGCATTTTAGCACCTCTGCTCATGTACAGTGTCACTGTCATTTCCTCAAACTGTCCCAAAAAGTGATTTCACACAGCGACCGCGCTATTCTGCGCCGGACGTGCGAAAACAGATTTTGGGAAGAATATGTAAAATGACAGCTGTATTGTTCATCAAGAAGTGTGTAAAATTGCCAATCAGAAATCCAGAGTGAAAATATTACAATGCTACAATGCTATTTAGCCGCAGCTTGTAAACTGCTCAATGCACGCTTGTAACACAGTCATTTTATGGAGTACCGTCACCAAATTTTCAACATAGGCATTTTAGGACCTCTGGTCATTAACAGTGTCACTGTCATTTTTGTAATCTGCCCCAAACACTGATTTCCCACAGCGACCCCCCTCCCCATCCCGGTTGGGCGGGGGCCTCTCCCTCACTCCCCCACCGCTGCCCTACTTGCTCTTCTCCTCTAGCTCTGGCCCAGCAACCTGGTGCAGCCCCCCTGCCTTTGGCACCCCTGCTTGCACTTACCATTGTCACAGTTACTGTTTACGCATAGTGTCTACCTTGTCCTAGAGCTAGCCTTGAAATGCCTGTTGGGTTAGGTAATTTTCTTGTCTCCTCAAACTGACTAATTATGAACTCTACCAATCTGCGCTCAAGAGTTATTTACTATGTTATTCCTGTATTCCTCCCATGTATTTTTGCAATTACAGAGCCACCTTTGTAATGCCTGGCTCTCCTATGGACTTTTTCCTATTCTGTAACTGTTAATTGTATGATGTCTGACACCAGTAACTCTCCCGGGTCACACCCATTCTGTAACTGTTAATGTACAATGTATGACACCTGTAACTCTCCTGGGTCACACCCATTCTGTAACTGTTAATGTACAATGTATGACACCTGTAACTCTCCCGGGTCACACCCATTCTGTAACTGTTAATGTACAATGTATGACACCTGTAACTCTCCCGGGTTGCACCTGAAAATAGGCATATGGCTGTCTAGTGTGCTAACCCGGTTAACATAAGCAAATAAATAAATAAATATTGTGCACTGGAAGCGCGGAAACACATTTTGGCCATGATGTGAAAAATGACAGCTTTACTGTTCACAAGGAAGTATAGAAAAATGACAATGTTGAAAATATGGCATGACAATATTGTGAATTCGTGAAGTTACGAGCGTGCGTAGCAACTGCGCAATGCATGCTCATTAAACAGCTATTTTTGGGATTTTTTCCACCAAATTTGCAACATAGGCTTTCTGAGAGCTCACCTCATGAACACTGCCACTGTCCTTGCATTAATCAGTCCTGAAAGGTGATTTCATGCAGTGACTGCAAAATCACCTTTCAGGACCGATTAACTTCATAACAGGGCCAGAATTCATGAGGAGGGATCCCAAAAACCCCATGTTGAAATTTTAGTGTAAAAATTCCAAAAAATGCCCAAGATATGCCTCCATTATACAGCTTACCAGCATTTTCTCAGTTCGTGGTCGGCTTTGAAGAGTGCAGACGTGTTCCTGATCCACCGAAGATTGTCGTGACGAGCTCTAAAGGTAAGTATGGGGTGAGGGGTGTGGAGGAGGCGAGTCGCGTGGGTGGGTACAGGTGGTGGGAAGGGGGTAGGGAGACAATGAGGGATCATTTTCTGTTTACAGGTGTTAAGAAAACATTGCAGATGGTTTTCATTTTTTACAGGTCTTTTTTTTTTTTTTTTGGGGGATATAGTAGTTGACGGGGAATTGAGCACCCCTGTAGGCACATAGGGAATGTGGGACACTAGCTGAGGGGGATTGGGCACCCCCTCAGCACAGAAGAAGGGGGGACATCATGCCGACAGGGAGTGGGGTCCCCCATCGGCACATAAAGTGTGGAAGGGGGACGGATGCAGATGGGGACTGGACACCCCCATCGGCAAAACAACAAAAGTGAGGGGCGCATGAGCCAAGGGATTGGGCACCCTTCATCAAGCAAAAGGGAGAGGGACACATTATGCTGACAGGGAGTTTGTCTCCATTGGCACATACATGAGAGGCTGGGTGCTCGACCGGGGATTGGGGTACCTCCAAGCTCGGCAGTTTAGCAGCCACCACAGTCGCCACATTTGTAGCTGGTGAAGATATAGAAGGTCCGCTGCATGTGACAAGCTTTGCTCACATTGCAGCAGACCTTTCCTTTGATGTGATTGCCACATTAATATGCATGGTGTGGTGTCGGCATGCAGGCTGATTGGGGAATGAGGGACGCACCTACTGGTGCATGCCCTGCATTCACCCAACAGCGACCACGCCTCCAAATCTCCACTACTGCAAGATGTTGGCTGCACAAGCACACCAACATAAAAACATCAGGAGTTGTAAAAAAACATATCCACTGTCTCAGCGTCTCCATTGTATACTGCATGAAGTGCATTAATCAGACATCTGTAACATGGTAAGTGAACAGGATTTTGCAAGCATTGTTTATATCATTAAGTACAAATTTAATCTGCTTCCATGGGGTAGTGCAGTATGGAGTAAGCAATTAAAAATGATGTGAAGATGGGTTGCATAGGAGTACTGGCCTAGATTGGGCAAGCTGATTCTGCCTTAGTCTAATTGTAATTGTAAAATACAATATTTTATTCTAGAGTGACACCCACTCCAAATACATCTTGAAATTAGATTATCCCAAGCTCTAAAATAACAATACACCTGAATAAGTGGGAGAGTTTGTAGAAGGTACAATACCCAGGGTAAAATATTCACACAGACAGTTTGATATGAGCAAAAAATATCAAAGGCAGTTGCCCCCGACTGACCATGTCTGAGGTCAGACTCTGAGTAAGCAGTTCACAGTTATTGAATTTTAGGTTCCCTGCATCGTCACTGATATGAATAATCACATAATTAAGGGTCATTCTGTTCCATTTAAATCAAAACTTCTGTTTCCCCTCAAGGGTCACTGTATATTTAAATTGCAGAAGTTTAGTTTTATATAGATTTAACCTTAATCCTGCAGCAGTGCCAAATTTACCCAGTTCATGCCATGCCGCTTGGATCAAATGGTCTGGGAGGGTCAGGAAGATATCATTCATATAAAGGACTATTTCATATTCAACACCAACAAGGTAGAGCTCCTCCACCACTGCACAACTGTAAGTGACTATGACCAGTGTTTCATTGTGTAGTGCAAAAAGCAAGGAGGAGAATAGACCCCCATGCTGTGTGTCTTGTCCCATCACTGTCAGGAAGGAAAGGCTGCCATTGATTCATATATACTCCTCTGGGGCTCCATACATATTTTGAAGCCAATTAAGAAATGGGTCAGGAAAGCCATAGGCTGACAGAGAAATCCAAAGAAAACTCCAAGACACCATATTATGCACCTTCTCTGTGTCAAGCCTTAAAAGAATTGCTGGGATAGATCAACAGGGAACTTGATCTGGTAGAAGCAGTGTTCTCCAGATGTTATCGAAGGTCTTCCTACATCAAACAAAGCTGTTTGAATCAGAGTGTATCAAGGTAGGTAGTAAACAGTCTAAGCGATGTGCCTAGACTGTCATGTAAAATTTATACCCCTTCACTAAGTATGGAGACAGGATGATGAGAAGAGGGATGGGTCAACTCTTTTGGAAATGGAAAAAATGGTCACCAGGTTCCTTGAAAGGTGTGTGTGGGAGGGGGGCACCTCACTACACAGCTCAGAAAGCTTAAAGCAAATATAACAGTAAACTAGGTGAAAAGGTTCTGTACAACACAGTGGGAAAGTCATCTGGGCCTGAGCATTTTTGTGTTTTAGCTTTGAGGAGTACCAACAAAATCTCCTCTGAGGTAATGGTCACTGTTTTTTTGCAGTTAATCTTTTTATTAGGAGATTTCAGATTATCACATATGTAGAACCATTAAACCAAATAGCTGACAAAGTGTTTACAAACATGCCACTTAATACAAACAGCCGAGGCACCATACAAACAACCATATCGTGCTGGTGTACATTATTACAACTGGCTTAACGAAGTATAAACTGTGAAGCATCATTAAACCTGGAAAATCCTACCATGGGTATACTAAGAAAATCCAGAGGAAGGTATTTACTCACTTTAAGAAGGTGGGCTCAAGAACAGCAGAGCATCTTCACATAAGGTGTAGAAACTTGCTTTTGGGTAATGGTCACTGTTAAGTCTTTTCATTGTGACTACATGAGACTTGCTATGGGCAGCTAGTTCAAAAAGGAATGGACAACTAGCTGGTGATGAGAAGAAGGGTCTAGAGGCACCGATAATAGTTTTGCATGATTCTCAAGTATCTTAGACCCCCCCATTGGCGAAGGTTTCCATGTTAGGATCACGTAACTGAAGAAATAATACAAGCCACCTTCCTTCTAGCTTTCAGTCTTCTGGCTAAGAGCCTCATGCCTCAAGACCCTCCCTTGTAATAACTTTGCTTAAGATAATTTAAAGCTTGAGCAACCCTATACTCCAAAACACCCTGTATTTCAGCTATCACCTCTCTGACTGCATGACAATGGCAGTGTTGCCTGGACCATAGAATAATTGCAAAGTATGACTTATCTACCCAGGTCCACTTTGTAAATGAGTTATCTCAATGGTGTTTCACCTGGATAAATAAAGATTAATTGATTGATTGCCTCTATTAGTCTAGATATTCATTTTGCTATTTCTTTTTATAAGAGGCATAGGGCCAGATATTCAAAACTTCGCACCAGGCAAAAACCATTTGCGCATGTTTAGCATGGGATTAGCATGGATTTGCTATATTCAAAAGGCCAAATAGCATGCGCAAACTGTATAAGCGCTGAGCAAAATCATAATGTATGCAAGGGGCAAACTGAGGATATGTGTATATGAATACAGGCGCAATGTTATATTCAACGACTAGCACCAGGCAAAGTGGTTTTGCACGACTTAGCGCAACACTTAGCGTGGTGCACATTACCACCCAGGAAAAGGTAGTCTTAACCCTTGGCAATCAGCTTTGTGTGACATTTTGGCTTTGCGTGGTGCTTGCACAGCTTTTGCATGGCTTTGCTCAACCCTTACAAATAAATATGACACATAGACAAAGCCAGACTTAGAGGAAACATGCTACCCACTGATGGCATCACAATGATGTCATCATCTGCCACCAGTCCCAGCCATGCCAGGCAGTAAGTGGTGACCCTGCCACCTGTGGGCAGCATGGCAGTATGGCCATACAGCACACACCTGCGGACCATTCTTCTGTGGACACCAACAGATGCCAGCACACACATGCAGCACTGTGGGCATGGAGGATGTTGAGGGGAGAGTGTACAGGTGATCAGGCTATGCCACAGACCAGGTGGGGCCATAAGACTAGGACACATCATGCAGTGCACATGGGCCAGTATTGGATATACCCCAACACTAGTGTGCCTTTCTGATAATATATGCCCCCCCGACCACATACAGCACAGCTGTACAATGGCCACAGCACACAAAGCCAGACATGTATATGCCACTGTGAGTATCCCATGCCAGAGGTGCAGCATCTGTGGGTCACACAATGGCATAACAGTAATGTCCACTGTCAGTAAACACCTGCATGTTGGGCCTTTCACTGTGTATAGTGCAGTCATCTGCACTGCCCTACACACCATAGGCAGTGCTGTGGTGCTGTGTCCACACTACTGGCCCCCTTGCTACTGTAGTATCTACTGTGTACTGGAGCATGACCTACAGTGTGACAGTTGCATGCAGCACCACCACCATCTGTCCCTATGCTGTGTTGTCCCCTGGGGTACAATATTCTATGTTATGCTGTACTGTTTACATGTAGCCAATAGCTATCATCATGCACTGCCAGACTGACCTACAGGTGGAGCTGCAGTCGGACCTGGCCAGCCCCTGTACTTCCAGACTGACCTACGGATGGAGCTGTGGGACCTGCAGTAACGCTGGGCAAACTGCATGCAAATTAGGCATAATGAGATGCTAATCTGGATGTTTGCCCAGAGACTACCTAAGTAGGCTCATTTGCATGTCACTTTGAATATGGTAAAGTTTAGCGGGCAAACATGTTTGCACCAGGCTAACGGTTTAGCCCTCCTCATGCTTAAACTCGCAAACGCAGCATGCTTGCCAAACAGTTCAGAGGATATTATACAGTTTTTGCAACACTGTTCTTCCTATGCACTGCTGCCTGCAGCTGTACTGGGTCCATACATTTGCTGGCACACACATTGGCCACATAGTCACCCCTACCTACCTTCACGTCACTGTGCACTGTGTTAATGTTGTGGTTTGCACTTCCTGGTTGCTATATTCAGAGCTGTCTTATTCCAGGGCTAAGATTGCCCTGCACTCCCAGACAAGTTTGCCTGGCCTAATTCCCATGCTATATTCCAAAGCTGTTTGCCCCAGGCTATTCCATTTGAATATAGTTTGCTTTGTGCTCCAGGCTAAGTTTGCCCACCGGGCAGTGTTAATTTAGCCCCAGGGCAAAGTTTTGAATATCTGGCCCCTAGACTATTATATCCCTCACACAACTGTTTTCAGTGTGTCCCACAATATGGGTGCAGAGGTTCCCTCAGACCTATTCTCCTCAGCTATTTGAGGGATTGTATCTATTATGAGTTGTTTGAATGCTTTCTCATGGAAGAGTGAGGCAGTAAATCTCCAAAGAGAGTAGCAGTGATGTTTTCCTTAATTCACTGTAAACATGAGCCACTTATGGCCTGAGAGGATCTGTGGGCCATAGGATAAATCTTGGAACACTGAAAAATGCTCACAACTAATAAAAAAAACAGACAAGCATAGCTGAAATGTGTTGCTAAAAAATGCATGAACATTCTAGATAATGCGAAAAGTTTATGCCAAACATCCACCATACCTAGTTCCAGCAAATTGGCTTCAAAGTACTTCTGATCCAGTGATGTTAAGAACCTCTCAGGATGTCAGGTGTCTTAAGTCCAATGTCATAGTAATGTTAATATTCCTACTGATTATCAGTTGACCATGAAGCTTTTCCATTAATTTCCCAGGACAAATTATAGTACAGGTTTAGCTGTATTTGGTAGGAAAGAAATGTTAGCAAAAGTCAAAATAACATAGCTACCAGCCTGGCCCATATATTGAGAGTTGAGTTCAAAAAAAGTAGATGATGGAAGTACAGCAGTAGTACCCCAATTGTTTTCCCTTGTTTATATGCAGAGTCAAGTGCATTATATGTACAAAGTTTCCGATGCTTTTGTATGAACAACTGTGTTTCTTGCAAACATGTAATGTCCAGATGAAAACTCCAGAACTGTTGAAACATCTTTGTTTGCTTCACCACATCATTTAAACAATTGATATTTTGGGAGAAAAAGGTTGCTGGGTTTATTAACATGTCAACATATCGAAAAACCAAACCCCCATTAATATCATACCCATTTCTGCACCTCTGGCCAATGGGAATTAAGGCTCCCTGGGTAAAACTAAAACACAAAATATTGTCTTTTCTGGACATTAACTGTGCATCTAGGAAAAGCCACTGTTTTTTTTCCATAACCTAGCCAACCAATATGAAAAAGCTTTATGAATATGAAGAGAGCACAAATCTAGGTGCCAACAGGGCAGCCTTAACAGATAAGATAACTGTACACAGTACAAACTAGTGCTTCCAAAGCAGGGGAAAAGTACCTTGTGTGTCACACTTTAAACAGAGCCAAGTGTATGGGCACTGTCTGGGAGAAAGTTGAGCCAAGTGACCCAGTGCATTAGATGTCACCAACCCTTTAAATGAAATGTCCTAAACAAAGGTGATCAAGGTTGCAAAGTTTGTAACAATGTAAGGGAAGGACAAAATAAGTACAATAAGATAAACAACCAGGAAAGTCACTCAGAGGAGGAGGAGGAGGACTGCCCCTGATGGAGCACATCTATAGTAAAGCATTTCCCAAAGCATGACCTCCAGAGTCTACATCCAGGTCTGACCACAGAGCCACTAACCATACGATTGATGCCCAATAGAACTAGTGGTACTGTATCTCCTAGTCAGTAATCAAAGTGGTGCTCCAATGAACAACATTTCTGAGTCATTAGAATAAATTGTGAAATGTCCAAAAAACTCCAGGTAAAGTAGGACCAGGAATCAGCGGCAAAGATGAGGGAGTGGAGGTAACCAACACCCAGACAGGAGAGCGGAAGGGTGAATACCAGGGAGGGTCCTCTATTTTTCAAAAGACTAGAAGCAATAAATTACTGAGTGGTCAGTGGCTCTGCCAAGCATCCTGCATGTAGCTGAGGGAGGAAAGAAGTCTGGAGCATGATTCCAGTAGTCCCCAGAATTCGCTTCAGGCAGCACTTATCAGTCTATGGGGTTGAAGGGAATGCCAGACATCGGTAGGCAGCCAACCTCCTAAGGGAACACTCCAGCCTGAGGCCCACAGTCTCCTCCCACCACAAGGAGCTGGGAGCAGGCTATGACAGTGTAGCCAGCAGAGAGGAGGAGTACAGTGACTAGGCAGCAGTGGGATACTCTGGCCCAAATGCCTCTGAACCCTGAATCTACTTAGCACAAAATAGCCTGGTCATCCCTTAAGTAGCACCTGGGGGTAGTACACACCAAAGAAAGTCACAAAAGGAATAAAAAGGTTCAGCACCTAAGCATTATAGAAAAGGGTTTCCCCTCCCTTTACCTCATAAACCCAGACAAATGGGAGCCCCCCCAGAGCCCCCCACTTCTGTACCTTCAGATGAATCCAGTGGTGCCATTTAAAGTATTTTAGCCAGGTATCATCAGAAAAATCCATATCTCCTAAACGTCCAGTGCTACTGCATGTAGAATAAGTTCATAGGGTAATACAAGCAGGTAGTTCCATAGACCCATTATTGCTCGCCACTTATTCCGTGGTGACACTCATATTTCCTGTTACCCATGTATTGATCTAGGGATGACTTGAAGGATCCCACAGTGTTACATGTGACTATAGACTCTGGGAGGGTGTTTTATGCTGTGACCACTCTTTGGGAAAACCATTTTTTCCTTTTGTTTGTTCTACATATTTCTCCTTTGATTTTTAATCTATGTGTACATGTACTCTTAACAGAGACTTGCAATGTTAAGCCACTAGTTTCCCATAAATAACTCTCTCTGGATGCACGAAATACCAAAAATAGATCACCCCTCAACCTTCTATTGTTCATTGGGAAACAGCAGAGCCCAATCACACTGGGTGTTTAAACTGATGAAGAAAGTCTTTAATATGCTGCAGGGCCTCCTTGGAGTGTTGCACCATTCTGTTTTGAAGAACCAAGTCAGAAGTTAGGTCATTCTTGTTTTTGTTAGACAACAGTGTGGAGAACTGTGTTCAATAGCATACTTGTGTTTGAGTCTAAGAACAATTGGTTTGAAGGGGCTGTATGCCACAAGGATCCAGGTCCTGCTTAGCATCCTTAGGCACATGGTATAGCACATCACCTTTGGGTTACAACACTTTCAACTTGGCTAGACTGGAAGCCTGAAAGCAGATCCCAGCCTCTTTAAGGGTATGGAGGTAAGGGATATATGCCCTTGGTTTTTGTTGCACAGCTGGAGCATAGTCATGATATGAGTAAATCTGTACATCAATATACTTGGCAATGTTCTATCTCCATGCTGTGAGCAAGACTTGTTCTTTTTCCTGGTACCTCAGAAATTTCATGGTTTTGAAGTGGAGCCTCTCCCTGAGCCAGGCTTAGGGCCTAAATCTCGAGTGGTCAGCTGGAAGTTGTAAGGTCTTTATCAACAGCTTTTCAACAAAGGCTGTTCTCTGGGTTCCCTCAGCCACCTCTGGAATATCATATAGCTGGAGATTCTTCCTTCATAATCAGGTATTGCAATTTGGCATCAGTCTTCAACTGCCAATGGTTCAAATGAAGTAGGAGGTTGGCAATGCAGTCAAAGTGCTAAGGTAAGGCCATTGTGTTGGACCGGAGTGTCTGTTACTCTGCCTTAACTGTTTAAGTCTTTTCTGATCCCCACTAGTGAGTCCCACACCTCTTTGCTCAGTGCCATTAGTTCCTGAAGCAGGCAGTCATTTTTGATCTTAAGTGGAGAGCTGTCAGCCGTAGATCATGGGGAGGAGGCCACGCTAAACAAGGATGGTGTATGAGGGCCACTACCACTGTGGGCAATGCCAGTTGTTGCTGAGAGGCAGATTTAGCTTTTTTCAATCATCCCATCTTCTACACCATACCATAGTTTTTAAAGGTAGATGGCTGACTGCAGCCGAAATGTAGCGTGATTGTTGCTGTAAGGGTACCAGAGATCAGGAGTCAGCCCACAATGTGAGTTGGTTATGTCAACACAAGTCCACAGTTCACAGGTATTTTGGTTGGTCCAGTACCAGAACAGGCAGTGGCTGGCTAGTTGGAGACAACATGGTGGTGGGCATATGGGCAGTGATGGGTTGTTGGGGAGGGAGGTCTCTCTCTTTAGACCTTGGTGGAGGCATTACTTCTTCAGATGCTGGAGCAGGACCTTCATTGTCTTGACCAGTACTATTGGCACTACCTGCACCAGTTCTTTTTCTCTAAGACAGGTGGCACCACACTCCATTCCACAACACAGCACACCTAGCCAAATGGTGGGGTCTCTCAGTTTTCAGTAGCAGCAACCTTAAGGTAAGAGAGCCTTGGAATGGAGACACAAGGGTGGAGAAGGGGTTGGTTTTTCTTTTTAAGCTACATGGTTTGTTTGTACTGTGTACCAGGTAGGGGTGGTTTAAATATGTAACAGGGTTTTGAATCTGGACTTTCTGGGAGGAATGAGAATTTTTGGCCTTCCATTCCAAATATCTAATTCCCCCCAAAAATATTTGGAATTCAAGCTATCCCGTTCTAATCATCCCTAGTGTAAAATAAACTAAAAATAGAAGTGACACAACTAATAAGCAGGCATTTGTCAATGTGGAATGTTTGTTTGGAGTGGAACAGAGCTTTAAAGAGCCCCTGATATTGTTGGAACAACCCTGAAAAACATATCTCGACACAGTTCAGCTGATACTTCATCCTGTTTCATAATTGTGACCCTTATTTGTTTATTATGACGAACATTTGCATGGAAAGAGGATCTCTGCTCTATTTGCCCTGTCTGCTTGTCTATTTCTGCTGTCACAATTTTGTTTGTGACATCCCAATCTGTTGCTGTGGAGATAATTATGATGTCCTACACAGGGCATTATGATGTAATGTGTAGATATGCAGCAATGGTAATGAAGTCCACAGGGTAGTAATATTGTTTTTATGTCACTTCCCTCAGCAATGAAGAAACAGGAGGGTAAAAGTTTGGAACTGTAAAACAGTGAGTCGCAGGTTCATACTCCCTCAGGGTCACAGATGATGTTGGCTAAGGAAATCTGAGTTACAGTAAACTTGTAGCCTGCCCAGTGGTGTTCAGGGCTGAGGCACTGGACATCTCTCCTCCCGCCACACTGGTGACCTAGGTTCGGGAATGGACCTAGGTCACTAGGGGGCTGGTGGGAGGGAGGATTTTGCATCCATCGATGCATCTCCTCCTTTGAGGTGGGGAAATAGTGTGAACTGCTGCTTTGCTGTCACCCAGTGGAAGGTAGGTGGCACAACAGAGGTCATTAGAGTTGATAGCCAGAGGAGGGCACTGAAAGCGTGCACCGTGTTAAACGGTCTACATGTGCACCATTGTACACTGCTGGATCTAATGCAAGGGGAGTAAATGGTGGAAAAGAACCCCTTTCTGCTGGATGATGCTGAAACTCTGAAGGCACTGCACTGACACCATCCACAGCACACACTTACACAACAAGGTAAGAAGTATAGTAAGTTCTGGAGGCAGGGCAAATTGGTTGGGGTTTGGCAGCAGAAGGAGGCTGAATATAAAAAAAACATTGCAAAAAACAGGGACTATAAACTGAATTGTTTTAACTCTCACATTTTTCAAAGTTATTCAGCTGCTATCAGGGGCTATTTAAAGGGAACTTAAACAACATATAATTTTAATCAACTATTGCTGGTCTCTTCTATTCATTTTTGACATGCTGTTAACATATTTGAAGCTATTTGAATTTTGTATGCTGTTTTCTCCCCAACTCTGCTTAGTGTTTTCAAATGGACACTTCCTGCACACAAACACACATACACATACACACACACTCACTCACAGTGTGAAGTTTGATGCTTCTCTTCAAAATCTGATAACAACTGCTAGTTGACTAGTGGGCAGAAGGTCAGTGTGATTGGTGGGGCTTTATTCTTCGAACTACAAGAAGTTCATGCCCATCAGCCAGCTAAACACTATCATTGTCTGCCTTCTAAACATTGGCTTTTGAGAGGCAAGCCTCCTGCAGTTCTACAACCATTGGCATATACTAAAGTACACACCTACAAAGCCTCCTATGTTACAGTACCAATACTGTATGTTTGCTTTTCATATGTGCGCAAGTGAACATAAACAGGAAAACTGTCAAAAGCTAGACCTCACTGTTCTTTTGAGGAAACTTCTTAGTCAGCAATTCCTGGGTAAACCATGTTCCATTGTGTGCTGTCATTATTTACTTTTGGATTCTCTTTGTTTATCGGTAAGTACTAGGCTTTGACCCTTACTTTCTACCTAGGCCCTTCCTCCTCCCTGCTAGAGGTGAGCAAGCCAGAGCAGGCTCAAGCCTGGCTCTAGATTAGTGCCTGACTCAACTTGGCTCTGCCTCTGTAAACAACAGAGAACAATGATCAAGCTTAGTCATTTATGATCAAAGTAAACATTATTATTGGTCTGAGCAGTTAGTGCAGTGTCTGAAACTTTCAATTCCTCTCATGCAACTCACGTGAGACACTGTCAACATCATAGAGAACAGCCTACAGTAACCATATCTCGGCTTGTGCTTTGGCCCATGGAGTCAAGCCAAACCCCTGGCTCAGCTATGGCTTGGCTGTAGATAATAAATTCCTCACTAGCCCTCCTCTACTCACTGCAGCAGTTTACCTCTGTCTGCAATTCTTTTGGGGCTCCTGAGGAACACATTACCTTGCCAGTCCTGGCGACAAGAGAGCTGAAGACATTAGCCATGATAAGGGGAAGGAGTTCCCAGACAGCTGACTGGATACCAACAATGGTCAAGTCCCCACACTGCCAAAGCAGCATGGAACTATGCTTACTAATATTGTGAGGCATTGTAAAGCATTCACCTGCTGCAATACTCCCCTTCCCCACTGCTTATCCACCTGGAGACCTCATGCATCCACATGGATAGTGCTTGTATTTCCTCCTATGACATGCACTCCAATGGGGGAGGGGGTAGAAATCATTAGAAAGCATTACTGTGTACAAAGACAGGGTAACAGGTAGAATATTCTATTCTGTGAGGCTATGAAACATAATTATTCAGGCTTTCAGAGCAGGACTAGATAGATTCCTAAGGGAGAATGGCATTCAGGGTTACACAGAATGATTGTATCATTGCAGTAGATACTCTTAGATGTGTGTCAAATTTTATAATCACTACAGTACTGTTTAGCATGAAGGGCAGATATGTTTCACCCTAAATCCATTCCACCACAGTGCCATCACAGTATTATGTTTAAAGAAGACCAATTTTGCTAAGCGCTCAGTGCAGCATAATTTACATTACCTGCATGTAAGGCAGAAGATTAAATTATGGCACTTTTAAAATACAGCCATTTTGGAAGGAAAGGGTTTGTAATGTTGCTGTTCTTTTTTAACTCACTGTGCTTAGTCCCCTTGTATAAGCCAGCAGCCCCTATCCACTGGCTGGAAACTCCCCCAGCCCCATCACCCACTGTCTCTGGGACTTATGCACCTTACCTCTGTTCCTACACAGCTTGTCCCCTGTGACAGGGTTGTTGGGACTTCCCCAAGCCCTGTCTGGTTGTCGTGCTTGGTCGGAGGCAACCAAGTGCATCCAGTAGGTGTGTAGGGCCTGCAAAGGGCCACCATATCATCCTGCTGCAGGCTGGGTGGTTATCTGCTTTTTTTGTCTCTGAACCCCCTTGAATGCTTCATGGGCTTGACTGCCTTGATGTCAGTACACTGGCATGCTCCCATTGCCAACTGGAGGTGTACATAGAAACATAGAAACATAGAAGCTGATGGCAGATAAGGACCACAAATCCCATCCAGTCTGCCCATTTCTTCTTCTACCTTATAAATGTGCCATCGGCCTTTGCTCTGTCAGTGGTTTATCTATTCATACTGATCTGTATTGCTCTCTTATGCCTATCCCATGCCTGTTTGAAGCCCTGCACTGTAGTCATAGCCACCACTTCCTGAGGTAGGCCGTTCCATGCATTCACCACCCTTTCTGTGAAAAAGAATTCCCTCACATTCCCCCTTAATTGGCCTCCCTCTAATCTCATGCTGTGTCCTCTTGTCCTGCTATTTTTCTTATATTTAAACATGTTAGACTCTTTCACCTTGTTAATGCCCTTAAGGTGTTTGAATGCCTCGATCATATCACCTCTCTCCCTCCTTTGCTCAAGGGTATACATATTGAGCTCCGTTAATCTTTCCTCATATGTCTTGTGATGCAGTCTCTGCACAATTTTGGTTGCCCTTCTCTGGACTGCCTCAATTTGGTCAATGTCCTTGTGAAGGTGTGGCCTCCAGCACTGCAAGCAGTACTCCAGATGGGGCCTAACCAGTGTCTTGTAAAGAGGGATTATTACCTCCCACTTACGACTTGTGATACCCCTACTAATACACCCTAACATCCCCCTAGCCTTACCTACTACTTTAGAGGTCTGCTTGGATGATTTCAGGTCATCAGTGATGATGATGCCCAGTCTCTTTCTTCTTTTGTGACTGCCAGCAACTCTCCTCCCAGCCTATAGGTGGCTTCAGAGTTTCTCTTCCCTATGTGCATGATCTTGCACTTCTTTGCATTAAATCCTAGTTGCCACTCTTCTGACCATTTTGCTAGTTTATCCAGATCTCTTCTCATGCTTCCCACCCCATCTGGATCATCTACTCTGTTGCAGATCTTGGTGTAATCTGCAAACAGACAGGCCTTACCCTCTAGTCCAATAGTTCTTAGACTTTGTCACAGTGAGCCTCCCCAAATCCATGGAAAAGATTTTGAGCCTCCCCCAAAAACTGAAATAATCTTGGGCCTCCCCAAGGAAAATAACATGCTGTACTTTGCGCAGTACACCGTGAATAAACTGAAACCCCTTTGAGTACTTGGCTCACATTCAGTTCTTTGTCTTATACTGATGTGGAACCTTTGAAAAAGAGCTCTTGTGCTCAAAGATGTTATCTGAATAACAAATAAAATAAACAAATGTTATTATTCAGTTTATTGTACCACCCCCGACCAGCCTACTTGCTCCGCTATTTTCATTCTTGAACCATTGTTACCTCTTGTTGCAGTACCTTCATTGGGCAGACTACTTTCTCTGTTTTCTCTCTCTATAAGAAATAACCTTCCTGCATACTTTGCCTCTCCCCCTCTTTCCCTGGTCCTAAGCAACTTCTCAGGGAATACTTTGCCCCTTCCTGCTATTGCTCTTAGAACTTCTATGCTTAATCATTGTATTTGGGCTGTCCTGCCATCAGTCTATAAATTGATCAATTACTACCACTCATTATCAGTTTATCATTTACATTTGTTTATACTATTGTTCACTGTATTTCTTGATTTTTTTGCAGTTACCTTTTGAAATGTATTCACTACTTACCCTTCCCCGGGTACACCTGAAATGAGCCTTGGCTCGTTCACTTTCCCTTGTCAGCTATTAGTAAATAAATACATAAAATTCACCTACTATTATCCTCTTTCAGTTTGCTTCATCTCTTCACATAAAACTCAAAATTTAAATACAGTACTTTTTCAGACTTGCTTGAGCCTCCCCGGAACAGGTTGGGGCCTCCCCAGGGAGGCTGGCCTCACTATTTGAGAACCCCTGCTCTAGTCCATCTGCAATATCACTAATGAAGATACCCCACCCAATGTTGACTTCTGCCTGCACAACAACACATGGTCACCCAGGTGGCAGTAGCACAGTTGAGCTCACTTGCCCTTCTTCTCCAAAGGAGGACAGCAACCTCTGGGATGCTCAATCTTCCTCCCCGGCTGGCCCCCGATGAGTAATTTTGCTCTGTAGAGTGATTAGCCCCAATACTTCCCACTTCCTAAGTCCTTCCCAACAGTGAGCTTGACTCCCACACACCATTTTCTGATGTTACCATTTGGAAAGGACTGCACTCACCAATGGAACAAGTTCTAGCAGGAGTCAATAGGGCTGTGACGAGCTGCCAAATGACCAAAGCTACACATGTGCATAGAAATTATTGAACTCCTGGGTGTAACCTGACCATTTTTTGAAGGTGTTGCACCAGATTTTCAACATGACCTTTTAGGGACCCCTCCTCATGAGGAGGGCCAGTGTCATTGTGTTCACTTTCCTGAAAGGTGATTTTGCAGTGTGACCACACCATTCTGTGCCACAGGTGTGAAAACAAGTTTTGGGCAGGACGTGGAAAATGACAGCTGTACCGTTAAAAAAAAGAGGTATGCAAAAATGGCAATGTTGAAAATCTGGAGTTAAAATGTAAAAAAATAGCGAAAGTAGGAGCATGCGTAGAAATTGCGCAATGCACGCTTGTAATGCAGTCATTTTTTACAATTTGTTCACCAGATTTGCAACATGGGTTTTTGGGACCCCACCTCATGAACAGCAGCACTGTCATTTCATTAATCAGTCCCAAAAGGTGATTCTGCACATCGACTGTGAAATCACCTGTCGGGATTGAGTAATGAAATGACAGTGACAGGGTTCACAAGGTGGGTTCTCAAGAACCCCATGACCCCATGTTGAAAATTTGGGGCCAAAATTCCCCATAAATGGCTGATTTAGCAAGATAAGTTGAACACCCTATTGAAAGCCATTATAGCAGGCTTACCTTTGATTCTTTAATTTGCGGTTTGGCTTTGAAGAGTGCAGATATGTCCCAGCCATAGAAGATGACAGCGTCGACCTCTGGAGGTAAGTATAGGGTAAGGATGAGTAAGGGGAGGTGGGTGCTCAGTGGGAGGGTGGGATGGGAGGGGGATCGGGGCAACAACAACGAGGGACCATTTTCTTTTTACAAGGAAAAAAAACACACTCTAGGGAGAGTTTTCTTTACTTACAGGGAAACAAAAAACATACATTTGAACATACTGAGGTGGGCTCCCAGTGTGTCACAAGAGTTGGGGGTGGGTGGGTACATGATGCCGACACCTTGATATCAGCAGTGGTGGGGGGAAACTACATTTGGGCACACTGGGTTGGGCTCCCAGTGTGCCACATGAGTTTGGGGGCTACATAATGCCGACACAGGGTTTGGGGACACTGATGTCTGTGCAGTGATGGGAACTGAGGGAACGGGGAGGACAGCGGCAGTGGAAGGGGGTGTGGGAGGGGTTTCTTTGCTGTCAGTGCTGACGGCAGTGACACAACTGCGAATGCATAGAACATGTGCATGCATAGTTGCAGTGAATGTCAATTTGCCATTCACAGCATGACGATGCCAGCGGAATTGTACATGCGCGTGAGTCGTGCATGCGTGCGCAGTTCTTGTTCAGAATGTGGACGTAGCAGATGAAATAGTGTGGCTGTTATTCTGCAGTGGCAGATCGTGGTGGAGGGTTTCAAGCTGTAATGGACTTTCAGAAGGATACTTCCAAAAGTCCAATGGACGGTTCCATGATCGGCTGTTTTTGTAAGATACGGTCAATCTCAGAGCCCTAGTAAATGAGGACATCTTCTAATATCTATTTGTACTACTGTATTTTTAAGCACTGTTTGTTCACAATACAAGCCTCCACTCAAATAAATATGATGGCACTTAAAATTATTAAAAAAAAGTGTCTTTTATCAGCTGATATGCATACACTGTATGTTGAGTAAGCAATAAGATACCTCAGGATGTTGGTTCTCATGAATTAATGGTATGCCCAGGGGTGTTGTGAGGCATGAGGGGCTTGTGTTGATTGCCCCACAATTGTCCAGACTATGTAGTTAATTCATGAGAAGCAACCCCCTGGAGTAACTTACTGCGCTTCTAAAATGGGGTTTGACAAATCATAAAAGTGATCAATTAGGTGTAAATGATTTAACAATAAAAAAGATAAACAATGAAAAAAAAAATTGTCTTTGCTGTGATTTGTTTGGCTTTAAGAGAGAGCCTCGGGCTACTTAGCTTCTGCAGCCAGAGATGAAAAATGTATGGTAAATGAGACCTGTGTTGTTGTTTTTTTCCATTTTTCAACCTATATTTTCTGCCCTTATGCCCTGGCCCAGCTCATGCTGGAGTTTCCCCAGGCTCATCAATGTCATTCTCATCACTTTACAAACCCTCAGAGCAGACTACATAGAAACATAGAAACATAGACTTTGACCGCAGATAAGGACCGCTAGGCCCATCTAGTCTGCCCATTTCCCTACCTACAGGATAGGCCTCGGATCCTATTTAACCAACAGCCTATATCTTCCTGCCCCCCACAAGAATTGCCTTATGTCTGTCCCATGCATTCTTGAATTCTCCCACAGTTTTAGACTCCACAACTTCCTCAGGAAGGCTGTTCCATGCATCCACTACCCTCTCTATGAAATAATACTTCCTCACATTGCCCCTGAACCGCCCTCCTTCTATCTTTAAATTGTGTCCCCTTGTTCTTGCAAGTCTCTTTTTCTGAAAGATGCTACCCTCTTGGACTTTGTTGATTCCCTTGAGGTACTTGAAAGTTTCTATCATGTCCCTCTCCCTTCTTTCCTCAAGGGTATACATATTAAGCCCTTTAGTCTCCTCATACGGCTTCTCTTGCAGACCCTGCACCATTTTAGTTGCCCTCCTCTGGATTGCCTCTATCCTGTCTATGTCCTTGCAGAGATGGGGTCTCCAGAACTGGACACAGTATTTCATTTGGGGTCTCACCAACTGTCTGTACAGAGGGATAACAACTTCCTGTTTTCTGCTGCTGATGCCTCTCCCTATACATCCCAGTATACCCCCGGCCCTCCCTACTGCCTTCTCACATTGCTTGCTAACCTTAAGGTCATCTGATATGATTACCCCCAGGTCCCTTTCCTGTTGTTACTACCTCCCCACCAATTGTGTATTCTTCCCCTGGGTTCTTGTTTCCCAGGTGCATTATTTTGCACTTTTTTGCATTGAATCTTAGCTGCCATACGTCTGACCATTCCTCCAACCTTGCCAAGTCCCTTTTCATCCTTTCCACGCCTCCTTGTGTATCAACCCTGTTGCAGATCTTTGTGTCATCTGCAAAAAGGCATACTTTTCCTTCCAGTCCCTCTGCAATGCCATTGATGAAGACATTAAAAGGACTATACCCAATACTGAACCCTCGGTGTACCCCACTAGTAACCGCCCTTTCTTCAGAGTGGACTCCATTTACAATTACCTTCTGTGTCCTGTTGTCCAGCCAATGTTTTATTTGGATACCCCCCGGGACCCACTCCCAGGCTGGTTAATTTGACTAATAATCTTTGTGTGGACTGTGTCAAATGCCTTGCTAAAGTCTAGGTAGGCCATGTCCATAGCCCTCCCTGGTCTACTACTTTGGTCACCCAGTCAAAGAAATCTATTAGATCTGCCTGACATGACCTTCCCGCCAGGAACCCATGCTGCCTTGGATCCTGTGCTCCACTGACCTCTAGGTACTCAACTATTCTTTCCTTCAGAAGTGACTCCATCACTTTCCCTACCACAGAGGTCAGACTGACAGGTCTGTAGTTTCCTGCCTCTGTCTTGGTCCCACTTTTGTGAAGGGAATCACATCTGCCTTCCTCCAGTCCTCGGGTACCACACCATCCTCCCATGATTTATTAAAAGAGTAGCCAGTGGTTTCACTAGTTCCTTCCTTAATTTTTTAGAATTCTGGGGTGAATTCCATCAGGACCCATTGCTTTGTCCACCTTCAGTTTTAGGAGTTCTTGCAGAACCCTTTCTTCTTTGAAAGGACTGGGATCGACCCCCCTATCAAGAGTGCTTCTGTTAATTGGATTAGGCACTTCCCCCTCCTCTTTTGTGAATACTGAGCAGAAATATTCGTTCAGTATTCCTGCTTTTTCACTATCCTCTGCCCACCCAACGCTTATTCTATTCAGCCTCACTATCCCTCCTTTGTCTTTCACGCTCGCTGATGTACCTATAAAGGTTTTATCCCCTTCTTAACTGAGTTGGCTATCTTTTCCTCAGTTTGGGCCTTTGCTATTCTGACTTCCCTCCCTGCTTCTTTCTGCCTTAACTGGTACAGCTCTCTGTCCTGCTCCTTCTGTGTTTCCTTATACTTCTGGGATGCTATCTTTTCTTCTTGACTTTCACAGCCACCTCTCTTGAGAACCATAGTGGCTTTTTCTTTTCGTTTGATTTGTTTATTTGCTTCACACAAAGGCTTGTTGCCTCTGTGATGGCAGTTTGATAATTCCCAATTGTTGCCCACCTCCTTCTAGCCTGTTTGCTAGTGCTTTTCTGAGGCACTCTCCCATCTTGCCAAAGTCAGCCCTCCTAAAGTCCAGTACCCTCACTTTGTATGGCTTGACTCTGTAGCTGAGTTTAACGTGAACCACACTGTTTGATGGTCACTTGTCCTGAGATGGCAACCCACTTCTAGATCTGAGATCCTCTCACTGCCCCGTTTGAGAGTATGAGGTCTAAGATTGCTCCCTCACAGTGGGTTCAGAAACTAGCTGTCTAATGCCTGCCACCTGTAGGGGCGTCAAGAATGGCCCTGCTCTTGGATGTGGCTGCAGCAAATGTGCTCCAGTTAACATCTGGCATATTCAGGTCTCCCATCAACAGTATCTCCCTTTCTCTGCCATTCTAAGAATGCCTTCCATCATATCCTTGTCCATTCCTTCCCCTGACATGGGGTCTGTACACAACCCTGTGCGGATTGTGGTGCCCTTTCCAGTCTCCAAGGTGACCCACAGTGCCTCCTCTCCTCCCTGTTTACTCTTTTGTTCAGTTGCTTTTATCCCTTCCTTTACATAGAGAGCTACTCCTCCCCTCTTCTCCCCTGCCTGTCTCTCCTGTAGGTTATGTACCCTGGTATGTTAACATCCCACTCATGGTTCTCTGTGTACCATGTTTCTGTGACTGCTACGATATCCAGGCATCCCTCTTCCATTAAGGCCACCAGCTCAGGGAGCTTGTTGCCCAGACTACAGGCATTGGTACTCATTACCCTCCATTTCTTGATGGCCTTACCCCCTTTTGCCCCATCCCTGTCCTTCTTGCCTTTGTCACTTTCTCCATTTACCCCTGCCCTTCTCCCTATCGACACCTCCATGTTGGTGTTTGCCACACTTACTACCGTGATTGTTTGGGGCTAGGATGTTCCTGCTCCTTTCCAGTGCCTCCCCCTTGGCTAGTTTAAAAGCTTGCCAATGAAGCATTTAAACCTATCACCTAGGATCCTGGTTCCCCTCCCAGACAGATGCAGCCCATCATGCCAGTATAGGCTTGCATCACTCCAGGTGGACCCCCAGTCCCCAATGAAGCCAAATCCCTGAGCTCCACACCAGTTTTTCAACCACTGATTGAATCCCATGGTACAGAACACCCTAGCCTCTCCTATGCCATAGATGGGTAGGACCTCCAAGAAGGTTACCGTGCATGCTACTTGACTAAGGCCCCTCCCCAATTCCACAAACTCTTCCTGCACTTCTTTAATCCCTTTCTTAGCCAGGTCATTTGTCCCTAAGTGGACAATGACATCCAGCTCCCTCCCTTGTGCAGCTGCTCCAGCAATCCTGAGGATTCGCTCCCTGTCCCTCCAAGCCATGGCGCCAGGCAGGCACCTTACCTCCCTCTCACCTTCCTTGCCCAGTTCTACCTTCCTAACAATGGAGTCCCCCACAAGGAGTTGTTTTCTTCCCCTGCAAGGTCCCCTGCCACCCTCCTGTGGATCTCCTTTGTGGAGGTTCCCAGCATCCTCCTTGGTCTCCACTGTAGGTGCCTCCATAGAGGAACCACACTTTGCCAGAATGGCATAGGAATTGTGGAGAGGAACAACTGGAGGGATGTGCCTCTGTTCCACCACCCTCACCCTCCCTGAGCCCACTGTGGTCCAACCACTCCTCTTTCTTGGCAACCTCTGACTAGGGCTTTTTCTTCTGTTTTTCTCCCCAAGGATACTAGTGTGCAATGACACACAATGTGGCTGTGTATGCATGGCATCCAGTAATGACATCTTTCCACTGTATGTACAGTCTGTGCTGCTGCCACACCTCCATGAGGTGGCAGTCAAGTAACAGGATGCAGAGTCCCCTTTACATGAGAAACATAGAAACATAGAAATCGCCAGCAGATAAGGACTGCTAGGCCCATCCAGTCTGCCCGTAGGCCCTATACGTGTATGTATCTACTTACCCTAAGTGGTCAATGGATTTTCATCACTCCATTCCTGCTCAAGGTTCCCCTGTGCTTGTCCCAGGTATGCTTAAACCCCTCCACTGTGAGGGAGAAGAGCAGTCCTTGGGATTCTCATTCCTCTCTCTCCTGGCTGGTCTCCAAGTGAACTTAGTCCGTTCCTGAACCTGGTTCCCCAGCACAGCAAGTGGTAACACTACTGCTGTGCTACTGACCCAGCTAAGACCTGTGGTTTTCATTCCATTCCTTGGTGGATTCTCCAGGAGAAGCTAAAGGTAGGTTGCAATAAAGTTTGCTTTGCATCTGGTGGTTTTCTGTTTCATGGAGTTCAAGTGACTTTGCTCCTGCATATGAGGAGGCACTGTCTGTTGCTGCAAGGGAGTGCAGCTGTGAGTGGTGAACTGTACCCACTCCTACAATTGTTAGGAGCATGCAATGTTAGCAGAGACATTGGCTGTGAGTGGTGGTTATGAATCGAGGGAGAGGGATTGTGAGTGCTGCATGCAGGCAACAATCTATACAGAGCAGGATTGTGATGTGTGGAGTGTGAAACTTGGCATGAGGGGTGGCAGTACTGATATTTTTAGTGGGGTAGCTCTCTAGCAGAATAAGTCCAAAAGAGGTGGTTGTAAATAATTAAAGAGGAATGCTTGTGCATTTTGATATGGTCAGATCACTGGAATCTCAAACCCCATTTATTAACATTCTGTAAACATGACAATGTAGCAGTGGAAGTGTTTTAAGCATGTTGATCTATTTGAAACTGTTTGATAATGATTTATTGACTTATTTGTTATCCAGGTGGGTACACTGGGCTCAGGGACCATTTTCAGGCATGACCTGGGCCATCAAGATGGCACATAAAAGTGAACAGTAAAAACACATACTTAACAAGAGATGAACAGCATGGAGCAATACAGTTGGTTACCCGGTCAGGGTGCCTACCAGTCAACAATCAATAATTACAGGAGCACCAGTACAAGGACATGATTAACACTGCAAGGTTAGGGCAGTGATTCCCATCAATAAATAAAACAATGCACACAGTGAACAGAAAATGCAAGAAAGTGTCCAGGTGGGTTTTAAAAGAATGGGCTGAGGATGCTCCCTGATTCCTGTGTCAGGGGGTGCATTAGCAGGCAGAGGTTGCTGTAAGGGCACTTTCAAAGTGTGATTTGAAAAGGAATTTAGTCAAGAGAGTGGAGGGAAACAGGCAAGCTGTTCCAGAGCCTAGGGGTAGCAATAGAGTAGGCATTTTGGCCCATTCAGGTGGCAGTATGGGGTTGTTCTAGAAGAAGGTGTGAGGAGGACCTGAGGCTACAGGAACCAGGCTTGGGCTTGAGGTGGACTGTCAGTGTGGGGGGTCTTTCTCCTAAAGGGATCTGCCAACCAGGTGGCTCAGTAGGTATTCAAAGCAGGCTTGCAGGGAGAGTCAGCCAAGAACCTGGTAGAGGGAGCAATGATGAGTGGTGTAAGGGACCAAAAAAGCAAAGCTACAGATGCTGTTGTAAGTTGTGTTGAGGACAGGTTGGAAGATCAGGTTTGCATGTAAATAGGGGAGCAGTAGTCCTGAAGGGAGGATAGTGTACCCAGGGCTATATCCAACCACACTTAAGGAGTTAAAAGGTTCTTTAACCTGAAGCAGACACCCATTTGTTGATTCACACATAGAAACATAGAAACATAGAATTTGACGGCAGATAAGGACCGCTTGGCCCACCCAGTCTGCCCATTTCCCTACCTGATGGATAAGCTGCAGATCCTAGTTAACCAGCAGCCTACTTCTTTCTACCCCCACCCCTAGAATTGCCTTATGACTGTCCCATGCATGCTTGAATTCCACCACTGTTTGTGACTCCACAACCTCCTCTGGAAGGCCGTTCCATACATCCACCACCCTCTCTGTGAAAAAATACTTCCTTAAATTACCTCTGAGCCGCCCCCCCTTCTATCTTCAAATTGTGCCCCCTTGTTCTTGAACACCTCTTTTTTTGAAACCTGCTACCCTCTTGGACTTTGTTGATTCCCTTGAGGTACTTGAAAGTTTCTATCATGTCCCCCCTCTCCCTCCTTTCCTCAAGGCTATACATATTAAGCTCCTTCAGTCTCTTCATATGTCTTCCGGTGCAGACCCTGCACAATTTTAGTTGCCCTCCTCTGGACAACTTCCATCCTGTCTATGTCTTTGTGGAGATTGGGTCTCCAGAACTGCACGCAGTACTCCAGATGGGGTCTCACTAGCTGTCTGTACAGAGGGATAATAACTTCCTGTTTTCTACTGATGATGCCTCTCCCTATGCATCCCAGTATCCCCCAGCCCTCCTTGCTGCCCTCTCACATTGCTTGCCCACCTTTAGGTCATCTGATATGACTACCCCGGTCCCTTTCCATTTTTGTTATTGTTAGTATCTCACCCCCCATTGTGTACTCTTCCCCTGGGTTTTTGTTTCCCAGGTGCATTACCTTGCACTTCTTAGCATTGAATCTAAGCTGCCATACATTTGACCATTCCTCTAACCTTGTCAAGTCCCTTCTCATCCTTTCCACTCCATCTTGTGCATCAACTCTGTTGCAGATCTTTGTGTCATCTGCAAAGAGACATACTTTTCCTTCCAGTCCCTCTGCAATGTCACTTATAAAGACATTGAAGAGGACCGGTCCTAATACTGAACCCTGCGGTACCCCACTACTAACCCCCCTTTTTTCAGAGTGGACTCCATTTACTATTACTCTCTGTGTCCTATTCTCCAGCCAATTCTTTACCCAGGCTGTCATCTTGGGACCCACTCCCTGGCTGGCTAACTTGAATATTAATCTTTTGTGTGGGACTGTGTTAAATGCCTTGCTAAAGTCTAGGTAGGCCATGTCCACAGCCCCTCCCTGATCAACTACTTTGGTCACCCAGTCAAAGAAATCTATCAGATTTGTCTGGCATGATCTTCCCGCTGTGAATCCATGCTGCCTTGGGTCCTGTGCCCTCTGGCCTCTAGATATTTAACAATTCTTTCCTTCAGAAGTGATTCCATCATTTTCCCTACCACTGAGGTTAAACTAACAGGTCTGTAGTTTCCTGCTTCTGCCTTGCTCCCACTTTTGTGAAGGGGAATCACATCTGCCCTCCTCCAGTCCTCGGGTACCATCCTCCCATGATTTGTTAAAGAGTTTAGTCAGTGGTGTCACTAGTTCTACACTTAGTTCTTTTAGAATTCTGGGATGAATCCCATCAGGCCCCATTGCTTTGTCCACCTTCAGTTTTAAGAGTTCTTTTACTCACTTAAATGTGAGCCTAATGTGATCTGAGAAAGTCAGGGAGGAGTCAAGTGTGATCCCTAGGTAGTCAAAGGCAGTTACTTGTTCTATGGGGTCCCATCTGGTGTCAGAATATTCAAGGGGTTGGAAGGGCCAGCGCCCACTGGCCATTTGTTGAGCCTGGGTTTGGACCTAAACAGCATTGGCGTTGTTTGTTTGGCACTGATTAGTAGTTATTTTGAGATTAACCACCTCTGGGTAGCATTAAACTCATCTGTGAGGGCAGTGGATAGTTCAGCCAGAGTCATGGCACTGTGAAAGAGAATCACATTTTCTGCTTATATAAGCTTGTGGCAACCCTTGCAATCCAAAGAGAGAGAGTTTGCAAAGAGCGAGAACAGTATTGGTCCTAATATAGATCCTTGAATAATCCTACTATTGACATCCAGAATGTTGGAGGTGGCCCCCTTGTCTAGACCAACCAGATTCGTCCTGTGAAGTAGTTGCAAAATCAGGATGTTGTTGTGATGGACATGTTATAGAGATACAGTTAGTCTAGTAGGATACTGTGATCCACTAGCTCACAGGCCCTTGATAGATTCACACAAATGGCACCAGTTAATTTGTCTTCATCCATGCCCTTGATTACACGATCAGTAAAGCAAACAAGGCAGTGATAGTGCCATGGCCCTATCTGAAACCATGCTGGTAGAGAAAGAGTAGATTATATCTAGGCAAATGTTCAGAAATTTGTTGGAAAACAGTTTTTTTTTTTTTGGTATCTTGCTTAGGTGGGAAAGGATGGAAACTTGTCAGTAGTTGTTGAGAAGAGAAGGGTCCTCAGATTTAACTATAGGAACTACTATGGCCTGTTTCCATAATTTTATTTTTATTTATTTCATTTTTGTTGACCGGGTTAGTGCACTAGACGGATCCTGCCTATTTTCAGGCATGACCCGGGGGAGGGGGATGCAGATGAATGCCAACTGACTTTGAACCACATTAAGCTGCTAGTGGTATTTTTTTTACTGAATGAGGGAATTTGGCCAGGACACCAGAGAAATTCCACTACTATTTTCGAGAAGTGCCATGGGATCTTTAATATCCACATGAACTACCACCAATCCAGGCAGATGGGACCTCGGTTTAATATCTCATCTGAAAGACGGCACCTCAGAAGTGCAGCATCTCTCTCATGCTGCACTACAGTGTCAGTACTGGGATATTATCCCAAGTGCCAGATGTGGGAACTGAACCCACAACCCTCTGATCTCCCGGCTTCAGAGGCGAGTGTGCTACCAGCTGAGGCACTGACACTGCAAAATATTGCATAATATTGGAACAGACGGCCAGTAATAGGCTGAAGATGGTAGCAAGAGGCCAATAACAGGCCAAAGATGATAGCAAGAGGTTTAGCTATGTGGCTGGCCAATAACAAGAGGAACTTCAGGAAGAAACCATTGCTGCCGGCACTACCATAGTTGGGGAGAGCCTTAAGGACATGACAGATCTCACTAGGTGAGGAGTACTGAAAGTGGAAGAGAAGAACTCCAGGGCCATCAGTATCCTGGCCGTTGCGAGCAGAGTAAGAATTCTTGGAGGGGAGCCTGATCAGGTACATTGGCAGCCATATACATGGTCATATATTTCCTGAAATGTCTGCGATATATCTGGAAATTTCTTGCCTTCATGCAGTACCACTATGGAACACCAGAGAGAATCTCTTTAGATATTTCACAACATTTCTGGAAATATCTGACCATATCATAGCTGCCACTGTAGTCAGACAAGTTGGAGAATTTAATGTTAAAGGCCTCTGTAACCCAATGGGTGTCAGTTAGGATCCCTGCTTTGCTACACAGCTTGTTGGAATTTTGCTTAGCACAGGGTTTGATAAGGGTGTTCACCAATGACCAGAACTTTTTTGGGTTTCCCAGGTTTTTGGCCTGAGGGTTTTTAAGGTAGTCAGCCTTCAGGGTTTCATATCCTGTTTAGAAATGTTATGGTGCCTTCAGTATTTATTTCATGAAGAAGATAACAGAGTGGATTTGTATGCAACCCACGGAGCATGTCTCTGTTTCATTTTTCTGAGTAACTCTTTCAGCAAACATATAGAGTTCCCACCTCATAGTCTGTGGGTGGTGATGGGGAAGTACTTGTCCTGAACTGAGGCTAGGGCCGCAGTGAAGAAGCCCAGGGATGAGTTCATATCAAGCAGAGTGTAAAGGATTTACCAATCAACAGTCCTAATGTCCAAGAGCAGTTGGGATATGTCACATTTACAGAAGACTGTGAAAAACAGAATTTTGGGAGAATCATACATGATGCTTACAAGTCCCGATGCAAAAGTCAGGGAGTGGTCACTGATGGGCAAAAGCACAAAACAGGCTACACTCTCTGCAGTCCAGTACAGTGAAAGCCACTGATAGCGGTAACACCACTATTGTTTGGGTTGAGAGTGGGGTTTCTATGCTAAACCTCAAATTTTGCACTTAAGTATCTTCACACCTGTTCAACAGATTTGCACAAAATGCTGTGTGCATGGTCTTGGGGAGTAGGTGTCATGATGTGCCAAGTTTCGTTCTGGTCGGATGTGTGAATTCTGAGATGCGAATAGCAAAAAAAGTTAAAATAACACTGTGTTTTGTTGCTTTTTAGTCATCACCTAGCACCTAGGTGGTTTGGGATTTTGCTCTGAAATGTTCAGGGCAGACAGCATTGGCCCACAGATGTGCCTTTCACTGGTTTGGGGAAAAAAGTATTACTCCATTCTAAAGTTATTAAAATTTAACATTTCAGTTCTGAGCATGCTTAGTACAGACTTTTGGATAGCTGCTTGAAAAGACAAATGAATGTGCTCCATACGAAAAATGATTTTTCTGTATGGGGCTCATCTTTTTTGTGAGGAAATAAATCCTTTTTCATATGGCTGCCATCTTGTTTCTGTTCTTTAAAAAAAATTTATTCCCCA
Source organism: Neoceratodus forsteri (assembly GCA_016271365.2). Classification (NCBI taxonomy): domain Eukaryota; kingdom Metazoa; phylum Chordata; order Ceratodontiformes; family Ceratodontidae; genus Neoceratodus; species Neoceratodus forsteri. The sequence goes on from CM028130.1 coordinate 102,935,106, forward strand.
AAAAATGACATCCTAGACAGATACTAACCCATGTATCTTGGTCATTGGGACCCCTTTAAGTTGATTCTGCACTTAATTGTTGGTTAGATACCTTTTCTGGGCAACCCAAAATCCTGGATGCCCAGCTTAGTGAGAGGAACCGTTGACCAGCATTCTCTGTATGTGAAGAGCGGGACTTTCATGAGTTCTGCAGCCACAGCTGGAAGTCATGCTGTAGGCTGCTCTGACAGGAATGAGCCACTGTTTCCCCGGTGTCTAGTGGTGCCCCATATTGCATTTCTCTTATGTATGTAATGGTTTCCTGGTGTCTAGTGGGGCCCCCCACCCTCTGATCACTGTCCCATTAAGTATGTTATGTTTCCTTGGTTTCTAGTGGCTCCCTCCAGAATCCGATTGCTGTCCTCATATTTATATTATGTTTTTCTGCTGCCTAGTGACACCCTCACACTCCAATCACCAGCCCAATATTTATATAATGTTTCCCTGGTGTCTAGTGGCATCCCCACCCTCCGATCAACATCCTCATATTTATATTATGTTTTTTTGGTGTCTTGTGGCAACCCCTCCCTCCGATCACCATCCCTATATTTATATTATGTTTCTTTGGTGTCTAGTGGCAACCCCAGCCTCTGATTGCCATACCTGTATTTATATCATATTTCCCTGCTGTCTAGTGGCATCCCCACCCTCCTATCACTGGCCAAGTATTTATATAATGTTTCCCTTGTGTCTAGTGGCACCCTCCACTCTCCAGTCACTGTTCCCTTATGTATCTCTGGTGTCCAATGGCACCCTCACCCTCTGATTCCTGTCCCATTATGTATTTTGGTTTCGAGGCATCAAGTGACACCCCCCACCCTCTGAGCGCCGTTCTTTAATGTGTTTTTCCCTGGTATCTAGTGGTGTCCCCCACCTTCCGAGTGCAGTCACCTTATGTGTGTGTCTTTCCTGGTGTCTATTGGCACCCCACCCTCTTATCACCATCCCCGCACTAAAGTTCCGTATAATAAAGAAAACCGTCTCTTAAATTGTTTTAATTAAACCTGTAGAAAAGAAATTGGTCCCACACCGATCCGCCCCCCCACCCCGACCTCCCACTGAGTAACCACCATCTTGCACCCTCTCCACACACACACTCTCACTCACCTGAACTCATCCCATGGCAAAAATCCACTTTCCAACTGAAAACACATCTTGCTGCTCGAAACATTGACTGCTATATGAGAAACTAAGGTAAGTGTGGTTCAATGTATTTCAGTGGAGTTTTTAACTTTGATGCATAACTTTGTCATTTTTGCATATTTTGACCCCACATTTTCAATATGGCCTTTTTTGGGATACCACCTCTTCAGCAATGGTGGTGTAATTATGCAAATCAGGCCAAAAAGGTGAATTCACAGTCACTTAGAAAAATCACCTTTTGGGCAGAATTTGAAATGTTTCACCACTCTTTTTCATGAGGTGGGGTCCTAAGAAGGTTGTGTTAAAAATGTGAGGTCAAAATATAAAATATATACAAATGGCAGACATGTGCATACTTTTAAATTTTTCTATACTTGCTCGCAACTTTGGTTATTTTAAATATTTTCACCCCAAATTTTTAACAGCCATTTTTTCACATCACCTCATGAATGTGACAGCTGTCATTTTTAAAATCCAGGCCAAAATGTGTTTTTTCACCTGTTGCATGGAACATTTCAATTGTATGGAAAGACGTTGTGGCAGGGATTTGACATTTTCTCCTAGCTGGTTCATTACAGTAGGTGGGGTAATAAGAAGGCTATGCTGAAAATCTGATGTATAAATATGGTAAAATGCTTAGATTATGAGTGAATGTCACAGTATTTCAATGTTCACTCATGACTTCACAAATTTTAAATATTTACACTCCAGACTGTCAACATAGCAATTTTTCCACACCACCTCCATTTTGGTTGCCCTTCTCTGGACTGCCTCAATTTGGTCAATGTCCCTGTGAAGGTGTGGCCTCTAGCACTGCATGCAGTACTCCAGATGGGGCCTAACCAGTGTCTTGTAAAGAGGGATTATTACCTCCCACTTATGACTTGTGATACCCCTACTAATACACCCTAACATCCCCCTAGCCTTACCTACTACTTTAGAGGTCTGCTTGGATGATTTCAGGTCATCAGTGATGATGATGCCCAGTCACTTTCTTCTATTGTGACTGCCAGCAACTCTCCTCCCAGCCTATAGGTGGCTTCAGAGTTTCTCTTCCCTATGTGCATGATCTTGCACTTCTTTGCATTAAATCCCATTTGCTACTCTTCTGTCCATTTTGCTAGTTTATCCAGATCTCTTCTCATTCTTCCCACCCCATCTGGATCATCTACTCTGTTGCAGATCTTGGTGTCATCTGCAAACAGACAGGCCTTACCCTCTAGTCCATCTGCAATATCACTAATGAAGATACCCAACCCAATGGTTACTTCTGCCTGCACAACAACACATGGTCACCCAGGTGGCAGTAGCACAGTTGAGCTCACTTGCCCTTCTTCTCCAAAGGAGGACAGCAACCTCTGGGATGCTCAATCTTCCTCCCCGTCTGGCCCCCGATGAGTAATTTTGCTCTGTAGAGTGATTAGCCCCAATACTTCCCACTTCCTAAGTCCTTCCCAACAGTGAGCTTGACTTCCACACACCATTTTCTGATGTTACCATTTGGAAAGGACTGCACTCACCAATGGAACAAGTTCTAGCAGGAGTCAATAGGGCTGTGATGAGCTGCCAAATGACCAAAGCTACACATGTGCATAGAAATTATTGAACTCCCGGGTGTAACCTGGCCATTTTTTGAAGGTGTTGCACCAGATTTTCAACATGACCTTTTAGGGACCCATCCTCATGAGGAGGACCAGTGTCATTGTGTTCACTTTCCTGAAAGGTGATTTTGCAGTGTGACCACGCCATTCTGTGCCACAGGTGTGAAAACAAGTTTTGGGCAGGAGGTGGAAAATGACAGCTGTACCGTTAAAAAAGAGGTATGCAAAAATGGCAATGTTGAAAATCTGGAGTTAAAATGTAAAAAAATAGTGAAAGTAGGAGCATGCGTAGAAATTGCGCAATGCACGCTTGTAATGCAGTCATTTTTTACAATTTGTTCACCAGATTTGCAACATGGGTTTTTGGGACCCCACCTCATGAACAGCAGCACTGTCATTTCATTAATCAGTCCCAAAAGGTGATTCTGCACATCGACTGTGAAATCACCTGTCGGGATTGAGTAATGAAATGACAGTGACAGGGTTCACAAGGTGGGTTCTCAAGAACCCCATGACCCCATGTTGAAAATTTGGGGCCAAAATTCCCCATAAATGGCTGATTTAGCAAGATAAGTTGAACACCCTATTGAAAGCCATTATAGCAGGCTTACCTTTGATTCTTTAATTTGCGGTTTGGCTTTGAAGAGTCCAGATATGTCCCAGCCATAGAAGATGACAGCGTCGACCTCTGGAGGTAAGTAAGGATGAGTAAGGGAGGTGGGTGCTCAGTGGGAGGGTGGGGATGGGGAGGGTGACTGGGGCAACAACGAGGGACCATTTTCTTTTTTACAAGGAAAAAAAACACACCTAGGGGAGAGTTTTCTTTACTTACAGGGAAACAAAAAACATACATTTGAACATACTGAGGTGGGCTCCCAGTGTGTCACAAGAGTTGGGGGTGGGTGGGTACATGATGCCGACACCTTGATATCGGCAGTGGTGGGGGGAAACTACATTTGGGCACACTAGGGTGGACTCCTAGTGTGCCACATGAGTTGGGGGGCACATAATGCTGACACGGGAATTGGGCCCCCCGATGTTGGTGTAGGGGAAATAAATACCATTTGGGCACACTGGGTTGGGCTTCCAGTGTGCCACATGGATTTGGGGGCTACATAATGCTGAACAGGGTTTGGGGACACTGATGTCTGTGCAGTGATGGGAACTGAGGGAACGGGGAGGACAGCGGCAGTGGAAGGGGGTGTGGGAGGGGTTTCTTTGCTGCCAGTGCTGACGGCAGTGACACAACTGCGAATGCATAGAACATGTGCATGCATAGTTGCAGTGAATGTCAATTTGCCATTCACTGCATGACGATGTCAGCGGAATTGTACATGCGCGTGAGTCGTGCATGCGTACGCAATTCTTGTTCGGAATGTGGACGTAGCAGCTGAAATAGTGTGGCTGTTATTCTGCAGTGGCAGATCATGGTGGAGGGTTTCAAGCTGTAATGGACTTTCAGAAGGATACTTCCAAAAGTCCAATGGACGGTTCCATGATCGGCTGTTTTTGTAAGATACGGTCAATCTCAGAGCCCTAGTAAATGAGGACATCTTCTAATATCTATTTGTACTGCTGTATTTTTAAGCACTGTTTGTTCACAATACAAGCCTCCACTCAAATAAATATGATGGCACTTAAAATTATTAAAAAAAAGTGTCTTTTATCAGCTGATATGCATACACTGTATGTTGAGTAAGCAATAAGATACCTCAGGATGTTGGTTCTCATGAATTAATGGTATGCCCAGGGGTGTTGTGAGGCATGAGGGGCTTGCGCTGATTGCCCCACAATTGTCCAGACTATAGTTAATTCATGAGAAGCAACCCCTGGAGTAACTTACTACGCTTCTAAAATGGGGTTTGACAAATCATAAAAGTGATCAATTAGGTGTAAATGATTTAACAATAAAAAAGATAAACAATGAAAAAAAAATTGTCTTTGCTGTGATTTGTTTGGCTTTAAGAGAGGGCCTTGGGCTACTTAGCTTCTGCAGCCAGAGATGAAAAATGTATGGTAAATGAGACCTGTGTTGTTATTTTTTTCCATTTTTCAACCTATATTTTCTGCCCTTATGCCCTGGCCCAGCTCATGCTGGAGTTTCCCCAGGCTCATCAATGTCATTCTCATGACTTTACAAATCCTCAGAGCAGACTAGGGCTTTTCCTTCTGTTTTTCTCCCCAAGGATACTAGTGTGCAATGACACACAATGTGGCTGTGTATGCATGGCATCCAGTAATGACATTTTTCCACTGTATGTACAGTCTGTGCTGCTGCCACACCTCCATGAGGTGGCAGTCTAGTAACAGGATGCAGAGTCCCCTTTACATGAGAAACATAGAAACATAGAAATTGCCAGCAGAGAAGGACTGCTAGGCCCATCCAGTCTGCCCGTAGGCCCTATACGTGTATGTATCTACTTACCCTAAGTGGTCAATGGATTTTCATCACTCCATTCCTGCTCAAGGTTCCCCTGTGCTTCTCCCAGGTATGCTTAAACCCCTCCACTGTGAGGGAGAAGAGCAGTCCTTGGGATTCTCATTCCTCTCTCTCCTGGCTGGTCTCCAAGTGAACTTAGTCCGTTCCTGAACCTGGTTCCCCAGCACAGCAAGTGGTAACACTACTGCTGTGCTACATACCCAGCTAAGACCTGTGGTTTTCATTCCATTCCTTGGTGGATTCCCCAGGAGAAGCTAAAGGTAGGTTGCAATAAAGTTTGCTTTGCATCTGGTGGTTTTCTGTTTCAAGGAGTTAAAGTGACTTTGCTCCTGCATATGAGGAGGCACTGTCTGTTGCTGCAAGGGAGTGCAGCTGTGAGTGGTGAACTGTACCCACTCCTACAATTGTTAGGAGCATGCAATGTTAGCAGAGACATTGGCTGTGAGTGGTGGTTATGAATCGAGGGAGAGGGATTGTGAGTGCTGCATGCAGGCAACAATCTATACAGAGCAGGATTGTGATGTGTGGAGTGTGAAACTTGGCATGAGGGGTGGCAGTACTGATATTTTTAGTGGGGTAGCTCTCTAGCAGAATAAGTCCAAAAGAGGTGGTTGTAAATAATTAAAGAGGAATGCTTGTGCATTTTGATATGGTCAGATCACTGGAATCTCAAACCCCATTTATTAACATTCTGTAAACATGACAATGTAGCAGTGGAAGTGTTTTAAGCATGTTGATCTATTTGAAACTGTTTGATTATGATTTATTGACTTATTTGTTATCCAGGTGGGTACACTGGGCTCAGGGACCATTTTCAGGCATGACCTGGGCCATCAAGATGGCACATAAAAGTGAACAGTAAAAACACATACTTAACAAGAGATGAACAGCATGGAGCAATACTGTTGGTTACCGGGTCAGGGTGCCTACCAGTCAACAATCAATAATTACAGGAGCACCAGTACAAGGACATGATTAACACTGCAAGGTTAGGGCAGTGATTCCCATCAATAAATAAAACAATGCACACGGTGAACAGAAAATGCAAGAAAGTGTCCAGGTGGGTTTTAAAAGAATGGGCTGAGGATGCTCCCTGATTCCTGTGTCAGGGGGTGCATTTGCAGGCAGAGGTAACTGTAAGGGCACTTTCAAAGTGTGATTTGAAAAGGAATTTAGTCAAGAGAGTGGAGGGAAATAGGCAAGCTGTTCCAGAGCCTAGGGGTAGCAATAGAGTAGGCATTTTGGCCCATTCAGGTGGCAGTATGGGGTTGTTCTAGAAGAAGGTGTAAGGAGGACCTGAGGCTACAGGAACCAGGCTTGGGCTTGAGGAGGACTGTCAGTGGGGGGAAGGGACTCTTTCTCCTAAAGGGATCTGCCAACCAGGTGGCCTAGTAGGTATTCAAAGCAGGCTTGCAGGGAGAGTCAGCCAAGAACCTGGTAGAGGGAGCAATGATGAGTGGTGTAAGGGACCAATAAAGCAAAGCTACAGATGCTGTTGTAAGTTGTGTTGAGGACAGGTTGAAAGATCAGGTTTGCATGTAAATAGGGGAGCAGTAGTCCTGAAGGGAGGATAGTGTACCCAGGGCTATATCCAACCACACTTAAGGAGTTAAAAGGTTCTTTAACCTGAAGCAGACACCCATTTGTTGATTCACACACTTAAATGTGAGCCTAATGTGATCTGAGAAAGTCAGGGAGGAGTCAAGTGTGATCCCTAGGTAGTCAAAGGCAGTTACTTGTTCTATGGGGTCCCATCTGGTGTCAGAATATTCAAGGGGTTGGAGGGGCCAGCGCCCACTGGCCATTTGGTGAGCCTGGGTTTGGACCCAAACAGCATTGGCTTTGTTTTTTTGGCACTGATTAGTAGTTATTTTGAGATTAACCTCCTCTGGGTAGCATTAAACTCATCTGTGAGGGTAGTGGATAGTTCAGCCAGAGTCATGGCACTGTGAAAGAGAATCACGTTTTCTGCTTACATAAGCTTGTGGCAACCCTTGCAATCCAAAGGGAGAGAGTTTGCAAAGAGCTAGAACAGTATTGGTCCTAGTATACTGTAGATCCTTGAATGATCCTACTATTGACATCCAGAATGTTGGAGGTGGTCCCCTTGTCTAGACCAACCAGATTCTTCCTGTGAAGTAGTTGCAAAATCAGGATGTTGTTGTGACGGACATGTTATAGAGATACAGTTAGTCTAGTAGGATACTGTGATCCACTAGCTCACAGGCCCTTGATAGATTCACACAAATGGTACCAGTTAATTTGTCTTCATCCATGCCCTTGATTACATGATCAGTAAAGCAAACAAGGCAGTGATAGTGCCATGGCCCTATCTGAAACCATGCTGGTAGAGAAAGAATAGATTATATCTAGGCAAATGTTCAGAAATTTGTTGGAAAACAGTTTTTTTTTGAGTATCTTGCTTAGGTGGGAAAGGATGGAAACTGGTCAGTAGTTGTTGAGAAGAGAAGGGTCCTCAGATTTAACTATAGGAACTACTATGGCCTGTTTCCTTAATTTTATTTTTATTTATTTCATTTTTGTTGACCGGGTAAGTGCACTAGACGGATCCTGCCTATTTTCAGGCATGACCCGGGGGAGGGGGATACAGATGAATGCCAACTGACTTTGAACCACATTAAGCTGTTGGTGGTATTTTTTTTTTTTAGTGAATGAGGGAATTTGGCCAGGACACCAGAGAAATTCCACTACTATTTTCGAGAAGTGCCATGGGATCTTTAACATCCACCTGAACTACCACCAATTCAGGCAGATGGAACCTCGGTTTAATATCTCATCTGAAAGAGAAAGACGGCACCTCAGAAGTGTAGCACCCCTCTCATGCTGCACTATAGTGTCAGTACTGGGATATTAACCCAAGTGCCAGTTGTGCTAACTGAACCCACAACCCTCTGATCTCCCGGCTTCAGAGGTGAGTGTGCTACCTACTGAGCCACTGACACTGCAAAATATTGCATAATATTGGAACAGACAGCCAGTAATAGGCCGAAGATGGTAGCAAGAGGCCAATAACAGGCCAAAGATGATAGCAAGAGGTTTAGCTATGTGGCTGGCCAATAACAAGAGGAACCTCAGGAAGAAACCATTGCTGCCGGCACTAACATAGTTGGGGAGAGCCTTAAGGACATGACAGATCTCACTGGGTGAGAAGTCCTGAAAGTGGAAGAGTAGAACTCCAGGGCCATCAGTATCCTGGACGTTGCGAGCAGAGTAAGAATCCTTGGAGGGGAGCCTGATCAGGTACATTGGCAGCCATATACATGGTCACATATTTCCTGAAATGTCTGCGATATATCTGGAAATTTCTTGCCTTCATGCAGTACCACTATGGAACACCAGAGAGAATCTCTTTAGATATTTCACAAAATTTCTGGAAATATCTGACCATATCATAGCTGCCACTGTAGTCAGACATGTTGGGGAATTTAATGTTAAAGGCCTCTGTAACCCGATGGGTGTCAGTTAGGATCCCTGCTTTGGTACACAGCTTGCTGGAATTTTGTTTAGCACAGGGTTTGAAAAGGGTGTTCACCAATGACCAGAACCTTTTGGGGTTTCCCAGGTTTTTGGCCTGAGGGTTTTTAAGGTAGTCAGCCTTCAGGTTTTCATATCCTGTTTAGAAATGTTATGGTTCCTTCAGTATTTATTCCATGAAGAAGGTAACAGAGTGGATTTGTATGCAACCCACAGAGCATGTCTCTGTTTCATTTTTCTGAGTAACTCTTTCAATAAACATATAGAGTTCCCACCTCATACTCTGTGGGTGGTGATTGGGAAGTACTTGTCCTGAACTGAGGCTAGGACAGCGGTGAAGAAGCCCAGGGCTGAGTTCATGTCAAGCAGAGTGTAAAGGATTTACCAATCAACAGTCCTAATGTCCAAGAGCAGTTGGGATACGTCACATTTACAGAAGACTGTGAAAAACAGAATTTTGGGAGAATCATACATGATGCTTACAAGTCCCGATGGAAAAGTCAGGGAGTGGTCACTGATGGGCAAAAGCACAAAACTGGCTACACTCTCTGCAGTCCAGTACAGTGAAAGTCACTGATAGCAGTCACACCACTATTGTTTGAGTTGAGAGTGGGGTTTCTATGCTAAGTCTCAAATTTTGCACTTTAGTATCTTCACACGAGTTCAACAGATTTGCTCAAAATGCGGTGTGCATGGTCTTGGGGAGTAGGTGTCATGATGTGCCAAGTTTCTTTCTGGTTGGATGTGTGAATTCTGAGATGCGAATAGCAAAAAAAGTTAAAATAACACTGTTTTTTATTGCTTTTTAGTCATCACCTAGCACCTAGGTGGTTTGGGATTTTGCTCTGAAATGTTCAGGGCAGACAGCATTGGCCCACAGATGTGCCTTTCACTTTTTTGGGGAAAAAAGTATTACTCCATTCTAAAGTTATTAAAATTTAACATTTCAGTTCTGAGCTTGCTTTGTACAGTCTTTTGGATAGCTGCTTGAAATGACAAAAAAATGTGCTCCTTATGAAAAAAGATTTTTCTGTATGGGGCTCATCTTTTTTGTGAGGAAATAAATCCTTTTTCATATGGCTGCCATCCTGTTTCTGTTCTTTAAAAAAAATGTATTCCCCAAAAAATGACATCCTAGACAGATACTAACACATGTATCTTGGTCATTGGGACCCCTTTAAGTTGATTCTGCACTTAATTGTTGGTTAGATACCTTTTCTGGGCAACCCAAAATCCTGGATGCCCAGCTTAGTGAGTGGAACCGTTGACCAGCATTCTCTGTATGTGAACAGCGAGAGTTTCATGAGTTCTGCAGCCACAGCTGGAAGTCATGCTGTAGGCTGTTCTGACAGGAATGAGCCACTGTTTCCCCGGTGTCTAGTGGTGCCCCATATTGCATTTCTCTTATGTATGTAATGGTTTCCTGGTGTCTAGTGGGATCCCCCACCCTCTGATCACTGTCCCATTAAGTATGTTATGTTTCCTTGGTTTCTAGTGGCTCCCTCCAGAATCCGATTGCTGTCCTCATATTTATATTATGTTTTTCTGCTGTCTAGTGGCACCCTCACACTCCAATCACCAGCCCAATATTTATATAATGTTTTCCTGGTGTCTAGTGGCATCCCCACCCTCCGATCACCATCCTCATATTTATATTATGTTTCTTTGGTGTCTTCTGGCAACCCCACCCTCCGATCACCATCCCCATATTTATATTATGTTTCTTTGGTGTCTAGTGGCAACCCCAGCCTCTGATTGCCATACCTGTATTTATATCATGTGTCCCTGTTGTCTAGTGGCATCCCCACCCTCCTATCACTGGCCAAGTATTTATATAATGTTTCCCTGGTGTCTAGTGGCACCCTCCACTCTCCAATCACTGTTCCCTTATGTATCTCTGGTGTCCAATGGCACCCTCACCCTCTGATTTCTGTCCCATTATGTATTTTGGTTTCGAGGTGTCAAGTGACACCCCCCACCCTCTGAGCGCCGTCCCTTAATGTGTTTTTCCCCTGGTATCTAGTGGTGTCCCCCACCTTCCGAGTGCAGTCACCTTATGTGTGTGTCTTTCCTGGTGTCTATTGGCACCCCACCCTCTTATCACCATCCCCGCACTAAAGTTCCCTATAATATAGAAAACCGTCTCTTAAATTGTTTTAGGTAAACCTGTAGAAAAGAAATTGGTCCCACACCGATCCACCCCTCCACCCCGACCTCCCACTGAGCAACCACCATCTTGCACCCTCTCCACACACACATACCCTCCCTCACCTGAACTCATCCCAGGGCAAAAATCCACTTTCCAACTGAAAACACATCTTGCTGCTGGAAACATTGACTGCTATATGAGAAACTAAGGTAAGTGTGGTTCAATGTATTTCAGTGGAGTTTTTAACTTTGATGCATAACTTTGTCATTTTTGCATATTTTGACCCCGAATTTTCAACATGGCCTTTTTTGGGATACCACCTCTTCAGCAATGGTGGTGTAATTATGCAAATCAGGCCAAAAAGGTGAATTCACAGTCACTTAGGAAAATCACCTTTTGGGCAGAATTTGAAATGTTTCACCACTCTTTTTCATGAGGTGGGGTCATAAGAAGGTTGTGTTAAAAATGTGAGGTCAAAATAAAAAATATATACAAATGGCAGACATGTGCATACTTTTAAATTTTTCTACACTTGCTCATAACTTTGGTTATTTTAAATATTTTGACTCCAAATTTTTAACAGCCATTTTTTTCACATCAGCTCATGAATGTGACAGCTGTCATTTTTAAAATCTTGGCCAAAATGTGTTTTTTCACCTGTTGCATGGAACAACATTTCAGTGGTACGGAAAGATGTTTTGGCAGGGATTTGACATTTTTCTCCTAGCTGGTTCATTACAGTAGGTGGGGTAATAAGAAGGCTATGCTGAAAATCTGGTGTATAAATATGGTAAAATGCTTAGATTATGAGTGAATGTCACAATATTTCAATGTTCACTCATGACTTCACACATTTTAAATATTTACACTCCAGACTTTCAACATAGCAATTTTTCCACACCACTTCCAAAATGTGACGTGTCATTTTATAAATCCTGGACAAGATGTGTTTTCAGACTTCTGTTGCAAAATGACATTTCATCCAACATACTATAAATGGTACATGTCATGCTTATAAGGTGAATCATACAATGAGTATCTTAAAATTGTTGGGTCAAAATAAACAAAAAAATACTTGTTAACAAACATTGTATGTGTAGTACCAGTCTTGATCCCAGCATGTATGCTTAGTGATCCTGCACTGGTAAGCTGAGTTCGGTGGTGAGATCAGTGACCCAGCTGGATGGGGGTAAGGGTGGGGGGACAGTGCTGTTATGTGACACCACTCCAACCAGTGAATGAAAGGTGCAGGGTTGTTTGCACAGGCCCAGCTATCATATAGTGAAGACACCTTTCCTCTTGGCATAGGGCACTGCACATCCATTCCCATGGGTGGCAGAGGGCCATGTGCATTGGTTGACAGATGCACTCTTTGTCCTGTGCATCTGTAGCTTCATCAATATATAACTGCAGGGACCACAGGACCCTGTGCTTCTGTAGCCCACCAGACAGCCCCATTAATTCTTCACATCCATGGTTGCACAAAACTGCAGGACCCACAAGGTCCCTGCACTTCTGTAGGTGGACAGAGTCTTCCCTTGATGCAAGGCATTTGCATCTGTTCATGCAGGTCCTCAAGGGATCTGTGTGAATGAGGTTATGATTCCACTATTGCAAAAAGAAAGGAAATTCTTTGCTAAAAATGTTGGTAATGCACCAGTTAGGGTAACTTAATGCCACAAAAGTAGGGAAATGTGGCATTAGGGTATCCAACCCTAACTCCCCACCCCCAAACAGCAAAAGGAAAATATATTAGGGTTTGGGGTCTCCAGAGTCTTGGCAAATCAGTGGTGGGGTCTTCCTTTGTGTTGTCAACCCTAATGCCCACCCCATTTGCTGAGCAAACAACACGACACATGATCTCCGTTCTTCATGCAGGGTCTACAGGACCCTGAGTGAAGAAAGCTACAACAAACTGTATATGAAACGTGGTGAGACATAACTATTTTTCTTTGAAGAGTGTATTACTAAGAGGCACTGACTTAATGCTGTTCCTTGTACTTTGACTACAGATTAGTCCCATAGGCTGAGGGAGGGGGACCATTAGGATTGACAACCCCAAGGGAGACCCTAGCTCTGATTTGCTGAGACTCCGGAGACCAAAAACCCTAGTGTTTTTTCCTTTTGCTGCTTGGGAGGTGAGGGTATGGAGTTAGGGTTTGAAACCCTAACACCAGATTCCCTACTTTTGTGGTATTAAGTTATCTTAATTGGTGCATTAACAAAGATTTTTTGCAATGAATATTACATAAAAAATTGCAAAAAACTTTGTTAATACTCTAGTTAGGGTTAAAGCCATGAACGTAGGGAAATGAGGCATTAGGGATTCCAAACCCAACACCCCACCCCAGGCTGCACACACCAGCAGGTGTCAGGGGTGTGCCTTGGAGTCATCAGCCCTAACACTCACCCCATTCCATAAGTACAGCAAATAAGCTGAGACAGGTACAGTATAGGAGAATGGGGTGATGTTAGGGCAGACGACCCCTAGGCACACCCCTGATGCCTGTTGGAATGTGCAGTGTGGGGGTTGGGTGTTAGGTTCAGAAACCCTAGTGCCACATTTCCCTACTTTTGTTACTTTAACCATTACTAGAGCATTAATAAAGTATCTTGCAATTTATTTCCTTACTCTCTGAGACAGTATAATTGTATCCTTATTTGCCTATGGGAGTGCACGGCCTACCAGGCCTTGCACTCCCATCCCTCCATAGATGTATGTAGCCATAAAAGCACAGGGCCCTTTGCAACCTAAGCTTCCATTTAGATCACAACAGTGATCAAATTGTCAGCATAGTCATCTTATTACCCCACCTCATGTACCTGCATAGAACATTTTTGAATCCCTACCAAAGCATAATTCAGTGCAACTGCAATGCCATTCCATGCCACAGGTGTGAAAAAACATTTTGGCCAGGATATGAAAAGTGACAGCTGTGACATACATGTGGTGGGGTAATAAGAAGGCTATTTTGAAAATCTGGTGTCAAAATATTTAAAATTTCCAAAGTTATGAGCGTGCATAGTGAAATCACAATGAATGGTCAAAACTTGCCATTGTTTTCATATTTTGACCCCAGATTTTCAACATACTTTTCTTCTTATAACCCCACCCCATGAACAAAGTCAGGAAGATTGTTCAAATCCCTCCCAAAAGCCAAATTCACTAAGCGACTGTGAAATCACCTTTCATGCAGGAGTTGCATCATGCCAGTGATGTTGTTAATGAGGTGGGGTCCCCAAAATGCCATTTTGAAAATTTGAGGTCAAAATCTCAAAAAATGGCTCAGTTATGCATGAAAGTTGAAATCCCAATTGAAATACATTGACCCGCATAATACCTTAGTTTCTCATATTGCAGTTGCCAGTTCAAGCAGCAAGACATGTCTTCAATCAAAGAGTGGGTCTTGAACCTCAGACCTATTCAGGTGAGTTAAGGTGTGTGGGAGTGTACTGGGGTGTGTGAGGTGGTGGATGCTGAGTGGGAGGTGGGGGTGGGGGGCTGGTCCATGAAGGACCTTTATTTTTTTTGACAGGTTTGAAAAACATTGAGGGAATGTTTTCTTTTTTTTTTAGGTTTGGCGTGCAATGGGAGGGTGGGTTGCTACTACATTCCAGGGAATCATAAAACTGCCAACATGAGCACCAATCAGTGGGTGGGGGGGAGCTACTATACACCAGGGAAATCTGGAATGGTGATCAGCAGGTGGGATGTGCCACTAGACACTAGGGAATATATAAATGTATAACAGAGACAGAGGTAGACAGGTGGCGGGTGACACTTGACACCAGGGAAATCAAGAACAGCAATCGATGGGTGGGGGTTGCCACTAAAAAGTAAGGAAAATACATTTGATAACAGGGGTGGTGATCGGTGGGTGGGGGGGTGCCACTAGATACCAGAGAATATATTTCTTCAAGAGAGGACAATCGGCAGGTGAGGAGTGCCACTAGACACCAAGGACATTTTTTGTTAACATAATATGGGGAAAGTGATGCAGTGTGGGGGGGGCACTATCAAACACCAGGGAAATCTGGAATGGTGATCAGCAGGTGGGGTGTGCCACTAGACATTAGGGAATATACAAATTTATAACAGGGACAGCGATAGGCGGGTGACGGGTGGCGGGTGACACTTGACACCAGGGAAATCAAGAACAGCAATCGACGGGTTGGGGTTGCCACTAAACAGCAAGGAATATACATTTGATAACAGGGATAGTGATCAGTGGCTGGGAAGGTGCCACTAGATACCAGAGAATATATTTCTTCAAGGGGAGGACAATCGGCAGGTGAGGAGTGCCACTAGACACCAAGGACATTTTTTGTTAACATAATATGGGGACAGTGATGCAGTGTGGGGGGGGGGGCACTATCAAACACCAGGAAAATAGCAACTCAAAGCTAACAATTCAGCCAGCAGCAGGAGTTCAGCTGCAGCTGCAGAATTGAAGAAATTCCAATTGTTCTCCTACAGAGAATGTGGGGGAAGTGCTCCTTTCTTTAAGCTGGGCCTTATAACTCATGAAGCCTTCAATATTTGTTCACCAGATCTGTCGAAGGTACTACCCTGGGACATGACACATGCCCCCTGCAAGTTTGGGAAATAATTGTATTCCATGTAGCCTGTAGGGGGGACCAAAAAATACCATGTTAAGTATAGGAAAAAAGTGAAACATTTGCAACAAATGACACATGCAGATCTCAGGAACCATACAAGCTGCCATCGAATACATTTTCATAGATCAAGACCTTGCCTCATAGAAAACACGTACAAAATTTGAGTTCATTTTGTCACATGGAGCCAAAGATATTAACATGCAAAGTTAAGGATTTAACATTGAACTTAAACATTTATTTGAATTTTGGTAACTGGCTGAGCCCAATGTGACCTTGCAGTCCCTTTTTCAGATGACCCAGAAAAAACACAATGCAGTGAAACCTTGATTATCCGGACACCAATTATCCAGATTATTCGATTGTATGGACTCGCAGCCTGGTCCCGAAAATCTATGCTTTTACAGAGCAGTTAATGCAGTCACGAAATTCACATATGTGAGACTCTAAGTTGTGAAGCTAGTTTTAAAGTCTAATGGTTAAATTATTAAATTATTAGTCAGAGTGAATAATTGCCTTGCAAGGATGTGGGATTAGTGCTTGAATGATTTCACAGCTCATTGTAGCAGGTCATTACTGAATTCTAAAAATAAACTGGTGTCGTTATTTCAAGTCAATTAAGTCCTAATTTACAATCTACCCCTTACAAGCTTTAAAACCCTAAATGTTACAAAGGTCAGCATGTTGCTCTGAGCCACAATGGATGCCTCGCCTAATGCCTCACTTAAAGCAATCAATGTGGAGTGGAAAAGGAAAATTCTGCCCCTCAGTGAAAAAATGCTGATCCTCGAGAGACTGGGCAAGGGCGAAAAAGCCATTGACATCCCTGCACACTACAGCATAAGCAAGCAGCAGGTGTCAGACATAAAAAGCAGTAGAGAAACAAGCATTTGTCAATGCCGAATGTTTGTTTGCTAGCATTGGCATTGGTAGTGTAGGAGTTAGAGAGCTGAATAATAGGAATGGCAGTGAAGTGCTAAGTTGGTGTTATGCAGACTAAATAGTAAGTACTGTATAACTTTGCACAACTATGGCTGCTCACAGCTGCCTACAGAACTGCTTGCGAGTTTTCAGCTGCTGTCAACATTTGCTAAAAGGGGTTTTGTGGGAAGCTTATTATGCTGGATCTTTTCTTGCGAGTTTCTTTCCTTTGATTCCCAAGTGTTTTGATCCCAGGTAGGAGCAGCACTTCTGCCACAGGACGTCATCACTCACTCCAAGCAACCGAACACTGCCACTTATGAAGTCAGGACCAGTTTAGAGAAAGATGAGGCAACCTTCGGTGATGCATCGGGGTGTAGTATTCTGGATATTTAGTTCCGAGACTGTGTTATTAAAAGGCAGAACCATACTTCTCAACTGTCCCTGATTTTGCCTCAGAAACGTCCTCTGTCTCTCCTAAAATGTGGACTTTGGTGACTGAACAGTAGAGATGCTAAGCAGAAAATAATGTCAAACATTAAATTTACCATCTTTTTTTTCCAGAAAATGCATTTCACACCATGTCCCTTATGCTTCCAGCTCCTGGGAGTATATTGCCAATTCTTAAGATATGTCCCTGATTTTTTAAGCCTTGTCCCTGATTTATGAAGCAGGAAGCAGAGAGGAATGGGCAGAAAAGAGATTAAATGTAGCATTCAAAAAAGTGGTTCTCATATCCTAATGTCCTCACAGTGTCCACTATTGCAATTTGCATTTACAATTGCAGTACCGTGCTTGTTACGGTTTGCGTTTCTGTATGTGCTCGCGTTTGCGTTTCCATTTCTGTTTACTTTGGCATTATTGTTGCTGTTACCATTACCATTTGCATTTCCAATTGTACTACTGTGACCCTACGCTTTACCAGTTGTGTTTCCCTATGCTCTTGCATTTGCGCTTCCGTTTCTGTCACTGTTCACTTTGGCGTCACTTTGCGCTTGAATTTCTATTACTGTTTGTGTTACCATTTACGTATATGCCACCATGTGTATAACTGTTGCACTTGCTTTTGCATTGCACTTACTGTTACTATGTGACAAAACAATCACATGGCCCCACACTCCCACCACCACATTCAATTCACTATTTATATTCCTCATTCTCCAAAAAAAGGGAAATTCATAGCAAAAAAAACCTCTGTTTAATGCATCAGTTGGGGTTAATCCACAGTGACAAAAGTGAGGAAATTTAATGTTAGGGTTGAAACCCCCCTTGCACCCCTTCACCCTGCCCCCCCAACTGGCACTGGGATCTGCGTTGGGGTCATCGGTCCTAACTCTCACCCCATTCTCCTATACTTAACCACCTCAGCTTGTTTACACATGGAATGGGGTGAGAGTTAGGGCCAATGACCGCAACGAGACCCTGATGCTGGTTGAGGGGGCAGGTGAGGCTGCAAGGGGGTTTAACTCTAACATCAAATTTCCTCACTTTTGTTGCTGTGGAACAATCCTAACTGATGCATTAAATTGAGCTTTTTTGGCATGAATATATATATATATATACACACACACACACACATATACAGTATATATATATAGTGATCTTTGCCATATTCCCTGCACACTGTGCTCTGTATTTATTTATTTAAAGAAGGAATAAATAGAAAATTTAAAAAAGCATGGTGTTTTAGTTTTAAAAATGTCTCTTATTTTACATTTTTTACATTGGCATAATTTGGTTGTTTCTTTTCTGTGACTGACAGGAACACAAATAAATTGAATACAATGTGGTTTAACTATTTCTCTGTAATTTTATGATGAAAATGTGAATTTTAAATTGTATTTTTTTAATGTTATCAAATAATTGTCTTTTTCACCACACCTGCCATCAGAGTTTATGTGGAATGGAAGATAAGAATTTGAAACTAGTGAATCAGTTATGTACCTTTGATTAATTATTACATACCCACATTCACAAGAGGTTCTAAGTAGCATTTATATTTCTATAACATACATAAACATAGGGGACAAAATTCAGCTGTTTTGTTAGTTTCACTTGAATCTGTGACCAGAATAACCCATGGTCTTATTCTCAGTTTACTGCTAGTATCTCTTTATCCGGAATCCACACTTTTCAACCTTTCAATTACTAAGAATGTTTTTTGTCACCATAGCTAATTATCCCCAACACAAAAAACAAACAAGCAAAAAACAAATATATATATATATATATATATATATATATATATATATATACACTTATCAACACTGAGAACAATACCACTCAACACAGTCCTGGCTCACTGGGTCTTCTTTCCACCTCCTAAACTCTCTGTGGGGAACACCTGCTGGAATATGAACTGAGCTCCAAACCTAACCAGAAAAAAACCCACAACCTCTCAGAACCCAAGATGGCTTTCTTTTTTCCGAAAAAGTGGTACCTATGCTTTACATCATTTTAGTTGGAGGGGTCTCTGAAGTACTTGAAAGATGATTTTGCAGAAACTAATATAATGACATCTGCATACTCTTAGCTAGCTTAAACTGTTAAATGGTGTATACTGTATTTGTGTTACATTCTGTAGTTTAACATAACGTGTGGATTATCTGCTAAAGACACTACACCATCTTAATAGTAATGTACGTTGTTCATGGTTCATGTATTATATTGAAAAGGGCCCTACGCTTAGGGTATTACCCAGTGAATAAAGCATATTCAATGCCATTGATTTACAGTGGTTAAAACAGTGAAGTTCTGTGTTCGGGACTTGAAATTTCGGAAATCATGTCAGTTATTGTTAGCTTAATTGGATTTTACCAGGATTCTACTTCAATTCTTTTAGCATGTGTATAAATAACTAGAGTAAATAAATAAAGATGAATTAATAAACAGAGCATTAACAGAAGCAAATCAAATAACTGAATAAAATAACTGAAGAGAACGGGCATTTTTGCCCACATATCTTTCAGTATACAAATAAATTGATTGACTGATTACGAGAAAAATACAAGTTCGGCAGATTTACTGACCTGTCATAATATGCCAAATTCCATGAAACTCTTTTTTTGTACTGGTGTGGAGGCAGTCCAAATTCTGGAATTTTACTGGGGTCTCCAGTAAAAACTGAAAATCAGTGGTCTTGGTCACATTTCATAAAGGACATAAAATGCTAGTCTGAGAAACATGGCACTAGCTCTAGAAGGGTGTGAAAATGTATCAAACGGTTTCCTCTTCTATAAGAATTATTGTGAACTACCAAATGAAAGTCGAAATATCAGAAACATAAAATAATCAGCCGGATCGATTTTATTGCCTTTTTTGCAATTACTTTGGACTTTATTCTCAGTTGCTGGCATCCACTTTTCTGATGCTCAGTGGAAGAGTGCAGAGAGACTCCGTGCCTCAAGAGAAAACTGAGTCTACAATAACTTAGTTCAAAGCGTAACTGGAGGATAGAGGTCTGTACGGACTTTCAGCATTTAGCACCGCAGTCCCTTACAGACAAATGGATGCTGGCATGACTGGCAGTGCATGTTATCAGGGCGAGTTGCACACATCTGTTAAGAAGCATGAAGGGAAAACTTTCGCAAAACTCTATCCCAAGAGGAATAGAGACTTGTGGTTTTTGTAAATGTTTATGTATGCCAGAATCGGCATCTAACCTTTGTAAAGCCATATGGCTTATGTGATTCCTGCTGTAGTCCTCCACTCTATGATGTAATATTTGGTACATGCCTTGTTTCATTTTGTTCAATGTTTATGTTTATCCTATAATTGTCTCCCATCCATTGTACCCCCTCCCCCCAGGATGCTCCTGGAAACAAGCTGTTCCTCGGCTCAAGTTGTCTTTCCTGTTGAAACCTTTTGTAAACAAAAATAAAATGAAAAGTAAAGCACACTAGGTGACGTTGAATTGTCCCAGTTGATAGGTTTAGCTCAGCCACTGATGGCTTAAAACCTCCTTACAGCAACATCTATTTTTCTTGCTGCAACACATGCATGTTACAGGAAAGTTGATTCTTAAATTCATTGAGAACAATGCTGTTGTGCTCTGTGTTATTAGGTACATGACATGAGCATGTTGCACTTGTGAGATGGTTAATGCAAAAAAAGGGTTTACAAGTTAAAACTGCCAAGATACATAGATTACTCTGCATGTCCCTTTGTATACAGTATCTGGACTACTTTTAGTCACCCAATACACAGCTTGATGGCCTCTGTCTTATGCAGTCAGCTCCCACCTCTGCTGAGTATGTACGACTTTCCCTGAAATACACAGATTGTTCACATCAGACTACTCAAGGATGGTGGAGGGTGAACATGATCTGATACTGCACAGTGACAGCACACATAACCCATATCCACAGTACTGGACAACCAAGGGAGCAGTTGCTAGTCTTTGGATTGCTGTCTTTCAGGACAAGACAGTAACTCAGAAGTGGATAATTGTTTTTTTTTTATTCTTAAGCCAAGATACTGCAGAGGCCAGGGACACCTACTGAATGAATGATTATTTGACATCACAGGAGGTGTGTGAGGTTTGAACCTGTCACCCCTCCTTCCTTTTCTGAAGGGTGGATAGTTATGATGGGTCTCGTGTGGATGTCTCTTTCTCTCTACTTGCTGCTTGGATCTGAGGGAGCCCAGGTAAGGGGTGGGGTGCATTGATGAAGGCTTGCATGTGTGTGTGTGTGTGTGTGTGTGTGTGTGTGTGTGTGTGTTTTAATGTTTTTTTTCTTTGTTAACAAACATACTTTAGGTCATGTCCTGAATCTTTCCATTGAGCACTCCATGCAGTTTTACTGTAGGTCATAGGGTGGGAGGTTTTTTTTTTTAGTCTTTTGATAGCCGGGTAAGGCCCACTAGGCACCAGTGCCTGTTTTCAGGGGTGACCTGGGAGCACTGGGTGGTTAAGTAACTTGCTTAGAGTCACACAGTATGCAAGTGGAGGTTGTGAGAATCAAACTCAGGTCTGGTCTGCTGGATGTACCACGCTTGTTTGCACCTCATTCCTCTAACCTCTAGGCTATACTGTGGTGAGGTGATAAATATAATTTATATTACTAGAAGGGGTTTGGCTCTCTGCGTCACTGGTGATAACTTCCTAGCCTTTGAGTGAAGCTACGTGTAACGTGGACAATGAGATTTACTCCCGGTACTATAACTGGTTTTGACCAGGAAACGGAAACAGCTAATATGTGTGTGTGTGTGTGGGGGGGGGGCATGCCATTATCACTGCTCACTGAAACAGAGCTGTGCCTTTCAACTGTACAGCACTGCATTTTCAACTGCTGTCATAGACAGCTGCAGCATTCATTGGTGATCTGTGGCCGCACCTGCAAACACAGTAACCGCATTGGAAGATGGAGTGCCACACCTCCAGAAACTCAGATGATGGCACTATGTTTCTTGCACATGCGTGCAAGCAAACATAAAAATTATGTCTCATGCCACAACTGTGGAGGACAAAAGGGCACTGCAAAAGAGAAAAACTTAAAAAAAACCTGTAGATGAGCAGCTAGAGAAAGTTACTTACATCTGGTTCAACCAGCTGCACACTAAAGGTGCCCCGGTTTCTGGTCAGATGATCCAGAAGAAGGCATTGCAGTTTAACAGCAAACATAACAGCCAAGATAGCTAAAATGAATTTAAAGCGTCCCCAGGCTGGCTTCAACATTTTAAACAAAGACACTTGATCAGGCATCTTGAGATTCAGGGGGAGAAAATGTCGGTGAATGAGACACTGATAAAGTCATATCTTGACAAATTACAAGGTGTCATTCAAGCTCAGGGTTACACACCTGAGCAGATCTATAATGCCGATGAAACATGTCTCTATTTGAAGCTGCTGCCAGACAAAACCCATGCCAGATCATTAGAACACATGGCCACAGGTTACAAAAAAATAAAGGATTACAATCCTCAGCTGCTCAAATGGCACAGAGACACATACACTAAAACCATTGCTGATTGGTAAATATGCCAATCCATGCTGTTTTAAACACATAAACATGAAAGCTTTGCCAGTCATTTATGTTCATCAAGGGAACACATGGATGAGCAGCAATCTGTTTGTGGACTGGCTTCATAAAACATTTGTGCCTGATGTTAAAAAAACAACGGTGGCAAAAAAAAAAAAACTCCCATTGAAAGCACTGCTCATTATAGACAATTGTTCTGCACACCCACCTGGACTCAGATTGAGTGATGGAAGAATTAAAGTTGATTTCTTTCAATTCCCACTTAACATGATCTCCATGCTGCAGCCATTTGATCATGGGATTTTAGAGGGTCTAAAGAAATGGTACAGAAAAAAACTTTTGCGCCATATCTGATACAGATCCTGAGACTTCTATAGTCTGCATCCTTAAAAAAAATTACTTAAAAGATGTAGCCTACATGATAGGCAAATCGTAGGATGAGGCCAGCGCTGAGAGCATTTACAAGTTGTTCTGCTCCATGCTGAAGCTTGGTGCTCAAGATTCGACCTGGGATCCTGATTCAGACAAAGATCCGGAGGCAGCAGACAATGAAAGTGACAACTAGCTCGCCAAGGAAATAACAGAGTTAGGCACAAGAGACCTGTAGCTGCTGACTTCACATAACTTATCAGATGCTGACATTGTCAGACTGGTAACAGAGCAATCTGAAACAAACAAAAAGTCTGATGAGGAAAGCGAGGATGAAATAGCAACTGTGAGTACACAAGATTTAGTTGTCCATTTTAGTAAGTGCGTCAGATGGCTCAAAAGACAGTCCGACTCAGATCCTGGTCATCTACTGACTCTAAATCGACTTTTGGCATATGCCACAAAGAAAAAATACAGTGGCTTTAAACAGAATAAAGTCACTGACTTTTTTAACCTGCAACTTATTACAGTAATAAATTAACTTCGAAAGCACTGTTGCTTTTTACTACAGGTTTTTCAAAACTACAGTACTGTACTGTATTTTATTTTTTCTATTCTCTATTCTCTCTTTGTGATTGTAAATCAAAATAAAAAATTATCAATTTCAAAATCATAACATGAGTTTTGCTCCACATTTTCTAGATGCAGCATTTATTGCAACTGATTAGACAAGTTAAATTTTGATTTTCTGGATGATCAATTATCCAGACCAAAGTCAGGTCCCCGACAGGCCTGGATAATCGATGTTACACTGTACAATACTAACAGATATGATAAACAGAATAGGAAAACAAATACAATTGAGCAGTGTATGCTCAGAACAGCTGGTATATAAACAGTGAAAAGTCGACAATGGCATCTAGACTATAATGAATAAACTCTAAGACGGGGGTACTCAAGGTAACAAAGCAACAGTGAGTACAAAATAAACAAATTATAATATTATATACAGTGAGATATGCAAATTAACAGAGAAATATACATATTTACAATGTTATAAATAGAAGCTTCTAATGAGATTTCATCAGCAAATGTAGAAAACAATAATAGGCTTAGGATAAACCTAAGTAGTGACAAGTGATGCAAGCTTTTAAACAATCTCCTGTGATAATAAATTTGAGAGTATTTAGGGTACAAGGTTAATGAAAACAGAAGCAAGTAGGAGGTTTAAGCAGCTGTAAAGCAAGCAAGCTTTTAAATAGTGGCAGGGAAGAGCAAGAGAGGAGATGAAGAGGTAGTGCATTCCAAGTAGTCATGGCAGAGTTGGTGAAAGAATGCCTCCTTGCAAGACTGTGAGTGTTTGGGGTAGCTAGAATAGGTAAAGTAGAAGATCTAAGTAGTCAAGCAACTTCTTTGCTATTGACAATTCCTCTTAGATTGGGTGGAATGAAAAGATTAACAAGTGTATATACAAAGCATAAGGTGAGGTACTGTAGCCTTGCATTGTAATCTTGCCACTGTAAGGTAGCCAACATATTGCAGTGGTGTCTTCTAGGCTCAACCCCTATGGTAAAATGCCAGATTCTGTAATATAGTTGTCGGAGCCAGGCAATAGATGAAGGTTGAGCAGAGAAAAGTAGCTGTGCACCATAGAAAAATATAGGAGGTGGGATGTGGAAGCAATTTTCTGGTAGGAGGTGGTGGATAAAAGGGGGCTGAGATGATATAACAACCCTAATTTCTGGTTGATAGTTTTAGTTAGCAAGGAGACGTGGGTTTCCAAAGAGAAGGATGAGTCAGGGTGCAGTCCTAAGTATTTAATGGTTTGGACTACTTCTATGAAATCCCCAGAAAGAAAGCATATTTTGAGAGGATATTGCAAAGATATTTTGGATGTTTTAGAGGAGGGATTGTGGAAAACCATGGCTTTGTTTTTTTTTTTATGTTAATGATTAGATGGTTATCTGAGGACCATAATTTGAGCTTACTGAAATCTGAGTTAAGACTCTTATTAAGCCAGTCCATGTTATTGGAGGAGTTGAATAGAATGGCATCATCAGTTTAAAGCTGTACTGATGCATCTCTGCAGAAGTTGGAAAGCTCATTGATGAAGACCGAGAAAAATAACAGACCCAGGATAGATCCCTGGGAAACACCATGAGTAATGGGTCTGAGGGAAGACAGTGCTCCACACCACTTCACCCTTCAGGATCTCCCAATGAGATAGCTCTTTTACCAGGTTAGCACTAGACAATCGAGACTCAGGAGGTTAAGTTTGCTTAATAGGAGGTGGTGTTGACAAGGTCAATGACATTTGTCAAGTCAACAAACACCATTCATGTAACAAGGTCTTTTTCACTTGAGTTAAGAATCTCTGTAGAGACCTTAACAAGGGCCATAGTCATTCTGTAATTCTTTCTAAAGCCATGCTGGCAGTCATTGAGTGGGTGGTGTGTCTCCAAGTAGGACTGTAGTTGACTGTAAAGTATTCTCTCTTGGATTTTGACCAGGGGGTAGAGAATTGAAATAGGTCTGTAATTTTCTGTGGCAAGGGAACCACCCTTGTGAAAGGGGACTACCATAGCCACTTTCCATTTGACTGGATCAGATCCAGAAAGGAAGAACCTGTTAATTAGACTACAGATAGGTGCAACAAGTGTGAGTGCCTCTAATTTAAGGAACTTGGGCTCAATGGTATCATGACCAGGAGAGCTCTCTTCTTTGGGTTTTGATAGCAATCTGCAAACTTCATTTTTGGTTGTGTTTTTAAGCAGGGCACAAACCTAGGCTAGTATGGGGTGAGCAGGGATGGAGAAGTCCAGGGTTGGTGAAAGATGTAACGTGTACCTATCTAAGTCAGAGAAAAATTGGTTTATTCCCTCAGCAATGGAAGAGGGGTTTTGTAGGAGGTTGCTACCTCAGAGAATGGAACAAGGACACTGTGCCGGTTTACCCTTGATTAAGAAGTTGATTTGTTTCCAAAACTCCTTAGGTTAGCTAAGACTTTTGGTTTGGAGTGAGTGGTAGTACGCTCTTTTGACATCCTGGATCCTGGTTTTGCAAGCATTCCTCAGCTGCTGATAGATTAACCAGTCAAAGTGAAAAATGGTACTTTTGAAGAATTTCCATGCAACGTCCCGACGCTTCATGAGGGACTTGATTTCCTTGGAAAGCCAAGGAGCTTTGATGCTGTTAGACCTACACTTGACTAGGGGTGCATGCCTGTCGATAATGTTGGTAAGGGTCATAATAAAATAGTCTAGGGCCTGATCGATAGTGGGCAGGTTGGTAAGTGGGGCACAATCACATCATTAATTGAGGTAAAAAACTCATCTCTTTTAAAATGTGTCATACTTCTGAACTCCAGGATTTTTTTTTGGGGGTGGAATTCAAAATTGTTGTACCGCATGCAATAGACAAGAGAGTGATCTCTGATACAGTTGGAGAGTACGCCATCTGATTTGATCCTATGGGAGCAATTGGACACTATCCAGTCTAAGAGTGTTGATGTGCCAGTTTTAGTGTTATGTCGAGTGGGGTCATTTATGTGCTATCTGAAGTTATTGTCTGAAAGGACTGAATAGACCTTATTTCTATTAAGGTAAAGCCAATCATTATTAAACACCCCACAAAGCACCATATCATGTGAGGGAAGATCAGAGAGGGATGACATAAGTGAAGGTAATATACTGGCAGCATCTTTAAGGGGGATATAGATACAGCCAATTATTAATTTTTTGATGTTTCCAAGAGTTACAGATATAAATATTGATTCTACAAAAGGAAGATTATTAACTGTAGAGGTGATTTCAGAGGCAGATAGGCTTGAGTTTACATAAAATAGAACACCACCTTCCTTTTTACCTACACAGCCTTTGCTGATGCACGAGTAATCTTGGAGGTTCACCTCATGTTTGTGAATGCCAGACTTTAACCAAGTCTCCTTTATGCCAAGAGCATCAGGGTTATGCAGATCAATCCAGGATTGTATCTCAGCCACTTTGGGTCAGATGTTTTGTGCATTTAAGTGGGTAATTTCCATGCCTTTAGAATTAGGTCTGATGTGTATGGGTGCTAGTTTAGTCATGAAAGATGGGTTAGAAGAACTAGCATTAAAGTCAAAATCACCGGCCCGAACAAGGAGTAGGAACAATGGTAGGAATGTTGTTAACATTTATTGAGATAGACCAGCAGGACTATGAACAGTACTGTTTATTGTGGGAAGGGAGTCCCATATGCCTGTCCCTAGCTAGAAATCATCTTTACAAAAGGGGCACTACCACACCCCTATAATTCAATCAAATGTTTAATACAATGTATCACATTGTTTAAAATGTAATAAAAAGATATACATTATTGGCGTGTTAAACAAGTACAAAATGAAGCAACCAGTAATTTACTTCATAAAGCATTGTTAGTACAGTTTGGATATTCCCAGAGAAGTAATTTTTGGTAGACTGTTCAATAATTTTGGTACATAGAATGGGAATGACTTTTCTAAAGTTTCAGTTTTAAACTATTTTTCTATAAACTGTGAAGCACCCCTAGTGGACTGATATTTATCTTCTAATACAAATATTTTTTCCTATCATTTAGGAGAATTGTTACAGTACACCTGCTAAGCAAAATTTAACACACTAATATACAACTTTTAACAACAAGATATTCAGGGCTGAGTAAAGATCATCACAATGTTGATTTTGTTGGGCTAACAGAGCAGAACAACATACTGCATGTAGAGTTTCAGATATACTGTCCTCCAAATTTGCATCGGCATTATCAATTTGTTTTAAACACATCAATATAATTTTATAGACAAGTAATTAAATATTGATGACCATTGATACTATATATATATGTTCTGTGGGCTATACTGGCTTTATTGCATCACAATAAATGAACAATTCTCAAGCTTTTGTTAATAACCTCGTAGAGGATTTGCCTAGATGTGCCAGAAAAAGATTTAGAAGATAACAAAAAAAACTCCATGAGCTGACAGTGACAGTGTAAGTTCTTTTATCAGCCCAATACATAGTGCAACCAAGATGCAGCATGTTGTTTTCAATGAGATCCTGTTTTTTCCCCAATTAGTTCAGCTGGGAGGCTCTTGCTAATAGTGGAAGGAAAGAGCCATGCCACATGGCACCATAATGAGCGATGTCCATTGAACCTATTGTGGGCTTTATACAGAAAGATGTATTCTGAGCTATGGGGACAATAGACTGTAAATCTTCAGAAAAGAAAAAAGCATTTCTGAGGTTTGGGTGTAGTAACATTGCAGCTGTGACCCATGTACCCTGAAGAAGAGGTTGGTGGGTACCCTGACACTTTGGAGGCAACAGGCACTATCTCAAAATGCTTTACTACATTTTTAAATGAAGTATATTACTTTTCAAAAATGTGTGTGAGTTGGTCTGTTATGACAATGGTCTGCAAGTTGTCGTGTATAGCCATTAATATAACAGAAACCGCTCACTCAGAATAACTTTTTATTCCTCTCTGTAGGGACAGCAGGCTAAGTCAAAGTATCTAGGAACATCAGGACTGAATCAGAGGACAGTTACATTTCTCATTGAGAATGTAGTTCTGGAGGGATTGAAGCCTGTGCTCTAACAACTGTACCACACTGATCCTTAGCCAGGTCCCACATGACAAATGAAAATAAATACCTTAAAATGGACCAGCTATGAACATGAGCCCATCCCGAAGTTATGCCACATACAGGGTAAGCAGATATATTTTCTGTTGCTTTTGTATAACAATAATTTAAGATTGGAAGGGATGTGACTGTAGGTTCATCACACCCCCCTATGACATAAGCAGTGATTAATAGGTATACTCTACAAATCTTTATTAATTATATGGATAACAACCCACTCCACCCTTAGGATACCCTGTAATTCATTTGGTGAGCAGAACTGTATACAGGTTTACCTTGGAGACCTGTACTGTCTTTATATCCAGTGCCTCCAATAGTAGGCTGCTCCATGGGTTCACTACCACTAGGACAATGCCTCCTAACATTACCTATAATTGCTACCTCTTCAGGGCAGGTACCCGCGTCGTGTTGAAGGACAACAAATCAAGCTTTTCTGCCTTGTTAGTAGGGGCACTTAGATTCTTTGGAATCCATTTTGTTTGCACCAAGAGGAATTTTAGAAAATTTCTATACTGATCTAAGCCCAAATAAGGAACTGGCATAAAACTGGAGACAAAATCAGAATATCTGATTCTGTAGCCTAAGACTGTCCATTCCCTTACATTTGTACACAATTACATATGTGTGTCATTCACCTTGCTTTAGATCTGCCCCCTTTCCCCTTCCTACACACTTATGTTCCCCACTCTCCCTATGTTAAGTCAGCTGGGGCTCCCTCCTCCGCCATCTGGCTTGAATTGGCTCAGCTGTGGTGTGGTCTGGTGGACGGTGGTCAAGGCTTATGAACTTCACACTGTGGCATGGGTCTGGCAGTGGCTTCATTTTTGATCTTAGGTTGGGTCCTTGATGAAAGACTGTCTCTCTCTCTCTCATTCTAGTCCTGCTCTCTGACCCAATGTGCCACATCACCAATTGTGGCTGGCTACTGCTTGGGATGGCTACTGAGCTATTTTGCTAGACACTGCCTCCTCCCCTCACTGCTACATGATATTATTCTGGTCCATTTCATCAGGTCAGTAATCCAAAAGGGATCAAGGGCAGGCAAGGCAATGCAGCACCAATAACAGCAGTCAGCTTGTTTGGCTATCATCTTCCAACATCTACTGATATCTCATGATAACAATGAGTCTACTGGGTAAATTGGGGTTAGTCTGGTATATCAGCACCAAACCATGGGGTTTAAGCCATCCACACAGATATTGGGCTGGTAGTGACTTGCTTTGCTGGGCACCACAGTTTGTTGCTGGTAGGCCAGGACCCCTAATTTTCAAAACAAACTCAGAGGCAGACTGTGATAGAAAGGAGGATAGATTAGGAGAGTACGTGATCATCCAGAGTTTTAAAATATCCTTAAAAACCCATCTGCTTAGCCTGGCATTTCCACAGGAATTTTAGATGTGAGCATATACTACCTGTTGAGCTATCTCTTGGGTGTTATTGATATTGTATTTTAAAATGTGTTTGCGATTTTATGTATTGTGGAGATGGTATTTTATCTTTATGTACAGGTGCCTTGATCAATGGAAAGGTGCCTTTTTATAAATAAAAATTATTTGATTTGATTTGAGTTGGCTGTGTAGACTGGGAAAATGGATCATTCTAGCCAAAAGGGGTGGCGGCATAGGGGATGAATTTATAGGGGTACCTGTAGCCAGGCAAGCATTAGAGACCAGCAGGATCATTCAAGGTCTCTTGTTGGTGGACTGTAAGGTGTGGTGGGTTTGAGGGGTCTGACTCCCTCACTCTCTCTTTTGTTTGGCAGCAACTGGTGTGTTGGTGATTCTGTGACCAGATCAGAGGATGTCATGGTCAGTGATGGTAAGGAGACTGGTATGGAGGATGGACTAAGCCAGTTCCTGGTCCTTCCAGAAGCAGCACTTAAGGTGAAGGAGAGAATATGGATGGGGGAAGAAAGGAGGACTCATTTTTGATAGTGTGGCTTAGTATACCCTAAGTTTAATTGGGTGGGAAGAGGTTCTACTTGGGTACTGTAGTCAGATGTGTAATAATAGATTCAGATTCCAGATATGACCCTTTCATCAAACTCTGATTTTGGGCCAACATTTCAGAAATTCCAAATTCAGAAAAAAACCTACATCCAATTCATCCAATTCCACTGGATGGATTCTGAGCAACCCTATTTGTCAGTGAGGTTTTACTGTGCTGTGCAGCTATGTTTATTGTGTTTGTTAAAACATACTGTAAATCTTTTCATAAAGGATGTTCTAAACCAAACAAATGAACTCTGGAATCCATCTGTAATATATGTGCCTGTTCAATTTTGTTGATACTCTGGATTGTGAGAAAGATTGAGACCATGTACCTCCTCAGCAGCCTCCTTTTCTCTGGTGTGACCATGTTAAAGGCATCTAGCCTCGCTTCATAGTAACTTTTGTCTTCCATATCCCTAATAATTTTGATGGCTGTGGATTGTCCCTTTTGACTGCCTCATTGTTCTTTTTTGTTATAAGGAGCCCATAACTCTACATAGTACTCCAAGTGAGGACTCACCAGGGCCTTATTAAGTGGCAGGATTACTTTCCCTGCTCTGCTGGTGAATTCCTTTTGATGCACCTCAGCCTCCTTAACAGTTTGTGCACTACTGGTCATGCTTCAGCCCCAGGTCCTTTTCCTCCCCAACAGCAGCAAGAAGAGCCACAAAACATGTGTAGATCCTACCTCTGTTTTTCTTCCTAAAGTGTAGCACCTTGGATTTGGCTACCTGAAATCTAAGACTCCAGGACCAGAATATTCAAATATCCTGGTTTGCACTCTCATAGAGTTTGCTTCAGCAGAAAATTAGTGTCTGACGCAAACCATATGTATAGCAGTACGTGTCCAAAGCACATTGTGAGTGCTAATGACGTGTACCAATATAGCCACCAAGCACTATTCTGAATACACCTTTGTCAGTGTGAGGAGAAGGTTGTCAGCGCATGTATTAACCATTTTTGTGGACCCATTCACCATAATCCCCTGAATGGTGGATGTTGCTATCCATTTCCTGACTGGAGAGTGCAGGGTCAGCAAGAAGAGGAAGGGGGACAGGGGACACCTCTGTCTTGTGCCTCTCTGACTCTGAAATGGGGAGATATGGTCCAACTTGTGAGGACCACTGCTGAGAGGTCATGATATAGGATGCATATCCAGCCTCTGAATGAGGGCTCAAACCCATGCAGTGATAGGATGTCATGAAGGTAGCCCCACTTGACAGAGTTGAAGGCTATGTGGAAATCTACAGCTGCCACTGCCTTGGAAGTATCAGTAGCCATTGCATGGAGTTTCAAATTCAGATGTGTTCTGAGAATATCAGATTCAAATTTCCCCTTCCTGAATCCAGCCTGCATGTGATGGATTAAATGAGGTAAGGCATTCGCCAGCATAGAAGCCAAGGCCTTGGCCGTATTTTCATGTTTGTGGAGAAATCAGTTGAGAATGTGTGCAGTTTATGGGGAAATCTGATTTTTGGGGCAATGAGGTAATGATGGCCTCCCCCCCTTAGGGTGGAGAGCAGTGGGGGGATTATCACATCAGGTATTAGCTGGTATAGATTGTCGGTGAACCCATCTCTACTAGGAGCATTCCTTTTGGCCAGTGGCAGGAGGGATTTGCAAAGCTCCTGCTGTCTAAGGGGCTTGCCCAGCTCCTCCATCATGTAGTCTGGGAGTATGGTAGTGGGAGTGGTCCCCAGGATGTCAAGAACATGTGGGAGAGACCGTTTGAGATGAATATAGTTGCTCATAGAACTACTACATTATGAGGATAATCTCTGCAGAGCTACTAGCTGTGAAGCCATCCAGTCTGATTAGTGTGGGTATTCTTGACTCAGATTATTGCTTACAGAGTTCATAGATCAACAGTCTGCCTTCTTTTCTCCGGACTCCCAAAATTTGTGTTAAGTGCACAGGAGTTGCCAATCCACTTTACAGTGTAAAAGTGTATTAATGCAGTATTTCAAGCCCATGATTCAGGCAATAAAGG